>CM077819.1:52974335-58169335 GCA_039764185.1 Tamarix austromongolica | reverse complement strand
CTGAAAGTGGGGCGGCGCGACGGTTTGGATTTCTGGGTTCCAAAAATCGAACCCGATTCAGGCCATTTCCGGGGCTATTGATAGAGGATTTGGAACGGGAAAACGACAAGGAGGCGAGGGAGAGTCAGAGGGTAGGTGGAGGCGTGTCCGGCGAGGCTGACCGGAGTAGGTCTGCAATTTGCAGATCGTGACCCGCCGGAGAGGACGACAGGGCTTGCGTGCGGGGAAAACGCTGCCCGATTGGTCACATCTCAAGGTAAGGTCAAATCAGGGACGAAAAGATAGGAGAGAAGGACGGAGAAGGGACGGGACGCTCGCCGCTGCGTTTTCCGGCGAGGTCGAGTTGCAGGCGGGGAGAAACGGCGTCGCGAGGAAGAAGAAGAAGGGGAGGGGCTGGACCGGCGGTCCAGGGGAAGAAAGGAGAGGGAGGAAACCGGCCGGACCGCGCGGTTTCTTTTCCCTTTAAATGAAACGCTGCGTTTTGGGCGGGATTTGGCGAAAACGCAGCGCTCGCGTCGTCAGGCAACGGTCGAAATTTCCTTTGTATCGCGACGCGGCGTTTCAGCGACTTCAGCGTCGAAACGCCGCGTTTTGGCTCACGGACGGCCGGGCTCGCTGGGCCGCGGCGAGAAGAAGGAAAAGGGGAGGGGTTTGGGCCAGCAGGCCGGCCCAGGTCGGGGAAAAAATAAAAAATAGGGGAGAGAAGGGGAAGGAAGAAAAAAGGAAAAAGGAGGGAGGAAAAAGGAAAAAGGAAAAAGGAAAAAGAGGGAAAATTTGGGATTGGTTTAATTAGTATTATTTGGATAATTTAGAGTATTTAATATAATTATCAAAACCATAATTAATTTCTACTTTTAGGTAAATTTTGGGATTTATGGAAAAATCTTCCTAAATTTATTTTAATTAACAAAACCCCTAAATTTTCCTCAAATTAAAATACTCATATATTTTATATTAATTTGAAACTATTTTATCCTCCCCATTTTATATAATTTAAGGTATTAAATAAATTTCAAAAATGAAAACTCTAATTAACTTAAATACCATAATCTCCCCTATTTACACTCTTATAATTTCCTTCTTGATCTATCCTATTAATTCCTTTTTATTTCACCAAAAGTAGTTTATTTTAATAAATTTCCTAATAATCTCCTATTCGGCCATGATTTTCTAAATTAGGGATTTTGGGATATTTCACCCTAAGTATCTTAGCGGAGTTGTTTGGATGTGATATGGTTGTTGGGTAAAGTTTACATTTTAGGTGGTATATAGTGCTTGTTTTAGATGTTGCCAACTAAGTAATTTTTATTTTGGGCTGAAAAGTAATGATATAGTCTAGTTTTTACCTATTGGCATGATATTTTTGTCTTCTTTTGATAGGATATGTCAATTTTTATTTGATACTTATATTAACAATTATTTTGATATTTATGTTGTTGTAGATCAATTTAATTTAACAATTTGACCAAGTCCATTATATTTGCTAACTAGAAGGATTAACTTTTAGACGTCTGATATTCATGATATTTTCGTAATACAATGGTATCCTGTAGCTCTTTTGTAATATATTTATATTTGATCAAATATTTTATTGTAACAGACATTTGATATAAACTATTTATATGAATATTTAGTTGAATGTTTTTAAACAGGAATTTAGAAAATTATACCCACTTGAGAAATGGATATATATGCATACAGGTACAAGGCTTAAGAAGATTGAAAAGGATATATATATATATATATATATATATATATATATATATATATATATATATATATATATATATACAGGTGTAGGACTTGAGAAGAATATTAAAATGCCAATTATATTATTGAATATATACTTATGGCATTTGCAACCAATAAATTATAGCACTGGTATTGAATGGATTTTAGTAGTGATGGAAAAAATGGTAGTTATTTGTGTGATGATTTATTTTATTATTTAACCACGACAGAAAAAATTAGTTTTTATTGGTGATATATTTTTAGTTATTTAATTACGACCAAAAAAGTGGGTCAATAATATTATTTATGACGCTGTATTTTGTTCATTGCTATTACTTATAGCGACCAGTATAATATGTTATCGTCATTCCTTTTAGTGACTAACATTATACATTGTTACTATTATTTTAGCTACCAATATTATATGTTGTCGTTATTTCTTTAGAAACAAAAAAAAAATTGATTGGTTGACAAATCCTTTAGTGAGGCAACAATAACGACCCCTAACCACCAATTTTTTTTAATTGTTATTGACACTAGTGAAAAAAATTGTCCATAAATGATGAAAATATCTGGTTATTAAAACCATGATTTTATATAGTCCATTATTCTTGTTTGGTGGAATGGATAGGTACAACCTTTTCTGGCTTTATATAATTGTTTTGCTTTAAATATTAATGTCTTATTAGGCCATTGATTATCTATCACAAGATCATCATATAGACTCATATATAGGTATGCAAGGAGCATAACCTAACTTAACATAATTATTTGAAACACAACCACAAGAATCTCGGGACATCCCCCATGGAAAAAGCCCATTTCCCCCCTAAGAAACCCTAATTTTACAAGATATGCATAACTTCTCCCATAATACTCATTTAACCACAAAATTTAATTCTCATTCCTAAAATATTATTATTTTCAATATCAAAAAACCAAGACCTAACTCTAAAATCTTACACATACGATAATAGCTTGCCACTAGGGTTACTATTCGCTTGTCCCTACAAAACCTTAATGTCACAAGTTAGGTATAACTTTTCTCCCAAGATTTATATGACCACAATATTTAATACCCATTCCTAATATTCTAATATTAACAACATATATAAAAATCAAATCCAAACTCCAATATCTTACACATATAATAATAAACCCACCTCTAAGGTTACCAGTCTCAATAGCTTCAATTGGACTAATTACCCTTAAGATAGCCAAAATGTCGATATTTTTACAAAAATCCTATGAGACCCAATATGAATGGTTTTCAACTTCCAACACATATCCTCATTAAAATACTTATTTAAAAATGTTCATGCAAGTCAAACATCATAGCACCAAATTTAGATACAAGATTCATACCAACCTTCTTGATTTACAAAACTAGGATTAACCAATAATATACATAATTCAATATTTTCACATTTTCTCACTTTTTCATCATACAATATAACATATCATATAACATCATAATCATAATTACATTATCCATACAACAATACCAAGAATGAGATTTCATACAAATATACATATTGCATGCAAAAGCTCTAGTTATAACATGTATCCTTACTAAAAGTGTATCTAGTCGCTAAGCACATAACATAAGACTTCTCGTTTGAGACCACCAAAAAACACATAAAAGAAAACGATATAATGAGATTAGAACTAATGGAAAACAACTAAAGAATACATAAGGCAAAGGGAGGGTGGAAATGGAGATAATCGAAATAAGTGGATGCGCTCGTGTTGTGTGGGAGTATGGTAAAAGGCATAGTGTATAGGGTGGTGCACAATGATGCTAGTGTGGCACACGGTGCTTGCTAAGGTGAAGGGCATAGTTGTGCCAAGTAGAAGAATGAAGTGTAGAAATGTCGTACACAAGATAAAGAGAGAAAGTGCACACAAGTAGGGAGGAGTGAAGGGCATGGTTGTGTGTGAGGTCATATGTATGTTGTGAGACGGAGGGCATGGATATGCGAGAGGGTGTATGGGTTGTGCGCATAATAAAAAAATGAGATAAGAATATTTAGGGGGGAAAGAGATGGTGTGTGTGGTTATGGATGGGAAATGGCTAGGGAGGTTAATGGGGATGTAGAGGCTCCTAGTTGGTGGGGAAATGGAGGTGCTTGTTGGTCGGTGGTGGTGAGTGGCATGGGTGTTGGGCATCAACAAAACATAATAGGGAGAAGGGAGAATAAGGAGGAAGGGAGGAAGGTGTTGGGGATGTTTTCCTTAGATGAAAATAATAGAATGGAAGGAAGAATAAGAGAATAGAAGAGGTATTTATAGGAGGTAGAGTGAGGGTCTAGGTGTTGATGGAAAAGCTGAATGGTGTAGTGGTCGGGCATGGCTGATTTGGCATTGGTGTGGTGCAGGAAGGTGAGGTGCAGTGTGGGTAGTGTAGTGCATGATAGGAAGGTAAAGAAGGAAAAAAGAAGAAGGAAAGTGTATGATGGAGAGGCTTTCATTACCTAAAGAAATAATCGGGAAACTAGTGAGGTTGGGGAGGAAGAAAAAGAAAGAAAGAAAAAAGAGGAAAATAAATTTTTGGGGTTAGGATTATGATTATGTTTAAATTTAGGATAAGAGAATTAGGGTAAAATTAATTTATCAATCATCTAGGGTTAAAGTTAGACTAATAATATTAATGACCCAAAAATAAAGATTAAGATTATGTTAAAATATTAATTAATCAATATTAAAATTAGATTTAATTTTGGGGTATTAGAGCTTAGCTCCATGATGGAGAACCTAAGTGGTCCCTCAAAATTATTATATGAGTATGATTTATACGGTCAGTATGTCACTAAGATAATGATTGGAACTAACCCTAATGATGTCTTATGTGGCTTTATATCTTTCCATGTGTTAACTTATCATTTTTACAATTATCGCTTGGGCATGCAATGAAGCCCATGATTCTTAATTTGTGTGGCCTGTGAAATTACCCATGATTCTATGCTATCATCAACTATTCCATCCTTTGTATTCATGTGCATTGAAAAGTGTATCATTCAAAGCATAGCGTGTAACCATAGTAGGATAGCTCATGAGAATGATATGTGTATGTCAAGGCATGATTCCTATGCCCCATGTGGACCCATGTTAACATAGTGCATGTATTGACATGTAAATGCATGAGTAGGTTATGTCTAGTATCGCCTATACATCCTTTTCATAACCTTTTGTGGACTACGAAATTCCATAATTGGGTAACTTGGCTTACTTTGTACGCAGTATTGATGTGCCCATATATTCAACCACCTACTCAATCCCATTAGTAGGAGACCGTGTATAAGTACATGTGGATGGTCAGTAGCCAGCCACTCACTTTGTTGGACCAAGGACACTTGTGTGTAGATCATTCCATTGATTCTTCTTTTGTTGATTCTTTAGTGACCGAACTTTGTTGCAGTATCTTTCCTTAGTTCTTCCTTGTGTATTTTTAAACTTGTTTTGGGGTTTGATATGGCTTTGGGTCATAGACATTAATTACTTTTATCCCTTATGTTTTTTTTTTAGCATACTCTAAAATTTCTTGTGTGTTGTGATTTAAGATACTTAGACATGAGATAGACGACAATTATCTATCTTATATTAGATATGGCATTAACATCATGTTTTTCATATTATTTTTATAATTTTTCTTTTGCAAATGTTTTTTAAAAAAAAATTAATTTTTCTGTATTAAAAAATGGAATTGTTAGAGCTACATCTCACCCTTAATAATTTATCCATCAGCATTATTAAAACATTAATGTAACCATCAATCTTCCACGCTATTATTCCTCACGAGTACTATTTGGTTCTTAACTTCAAACCCATTTCGATATTGACTTGAACTTGACTAGACCTTGATCCAAATTGTGATTGGCCATGCTTGGTTTAGGCTCCCTAGCTAACCAGGTTTGATGATACTCTATGATTCATAAATCTCATGTTACTAAAGCCACTAATTTCTAGTTATAATTTAACATAATTTTTCTTTCAAACGACATGAGTTTTATAATTATTCAGGTAGTTCTGTTGATGCCCTTGAGCACTTAATATAACTTTTACGAGATAGTGCAATTGAAGGATCAATGACCACACTCGATAGTCGGTATTAACCTTATGTATTTTATTTTATTTTTTCATATTTGATAACAATATCTAAAGCTTGAAGGACATTAGTCGTAATGTCATATAATTATATATCTTTAGTCCTCCAACAATATTAGGTATAATAATATATTAAATTACTAACTCATGTATATGCATTTATGCCTGAAAGATAGTATTGCTGATTAAAGGAATTAGTCATGTGCTGTTGTGGAGTGCCAATAGAGCCAACATCATTATCTTGCGCAGTACTCTTCTGTGGAGCTTGAAATAAACTAGCAGGATAACCATTATAAGCACCCGAATCCCCAAGTACCATATTGCCATTGGTATGACCAAAATATATAGCTGCATTATCTCTGACACATCCATTTATAGTATTGGTATTCATCTTGTTACTAAGTGATCCATTATTGAAGTTCCAACCAATCAATCCATTATTATTTGTTGATTTAGTAACTAAGCTACCGTGTGCCAAAGTTGCAGATGATACTATTTGCTGGCTCTGATTAAGTTTATAAAACTTAAGCTCATCGTAAATCCTCCTGTACTCTCCATACGGACCCAGTATGGGATCCTTTTGGCGACATAAGGCCTCCCAAACAAGCGAGTCGACAGCTCTTTTTCGATCTTCTTCGTTGAGATTTCTAACCAGTTTTTGTAAATTGCTCACACCAAATATCTTGTGTACAGCCTGGAATTCTCGAGCCTTATCAGCGGGAAAAAGTGGAGCCAATATGCACTTGTTAGTGCATTTCTTCCTTTGATGCTTGCATGCGGCACAAGCTTGGGGCGCCCCATGCACGATATTATTTCTCTGCATTCTAAATAATAACTGTAATTACTTTAACTTTCTTGCTTTGATATATAAAATAAGATGCGATTTTATTATTTTAGTAACGTGACATATATAAGAGAATATATCACAAAAAGGATGGGAATAGAGGAAGGAAATTTCTATAACCTACATGATCACTATATATATACTTTTTGTGTGACGTTCAGCTAGCGATAAGGTTCTCTTATAAATTGATTAAAGAACACAAGAAGTGGATGGGTTAAATGACTTATCTAGTATGACATGCAAAGATGGTCCATGTAGAAAATAGAAAATAATTGAGCTCACTATAGGTTGCTTAAAATTTAGGTTGGTCATTAGAAGAATAAGATCACGCTTAATGATGACAACCTATAAATTATAATATCTCAAATGGTTGTTTATAGAATTCATACTTTTTTAATTTATTTCTTTTATTGTTGAGACCTTAGTCTTTTTATTTTTCTTATAATTTAATATTTGCTAAATGGAATAGAAAATTCAAAGCTCAACAAGTATGATGATGATAACAATCTCACGTTCTAGAAAGGATTGAGGATGCTCATTAACCATATTTTATGCTTGCAAACAATATATAAATACCAAGCATTGCATGAGAAAAACAATTACAATTTTTAAAAACTAAGGCAAATAAGCAAGAGTTCCTATCAAGATCATAACCACTATGTTAGAGCTTCTAGGCTTATGATCATCATTTATCTTACACCATTTCTAGCTTACTCAAGCTTTAAAAAACAAAAAAAGGAAAAAAAAACTTGAACAAATAAACACTACTACATCTATTGAATTCAATCCTAGTAAAACTTAAAAATGAGAAGCTCAATCTTCATGACTAAAGCTCAGAAGAAAAAATAGATCACATACTCATCCTTAGCTTAAACTCTAAAGTGAAATGGTTAATGAACAAGAAGTAGACGATTTTAGAAAGAAATTGTGCCAATTACCTCCACTTCTCTAATTTGAGATATTGGTCAAATACTATACATGATATAATTAACATAATGGCCTAATAGAATCTATTACAACCTTAATTGGGTTATAGGGAATTATTAATGGCTAGGCTTATTTTCCTAAACATGTGCCAAGCTTTAGCCACCTATTATATCTAATATCATGCTTCGATGATCATGCACATCTCCTATGCTCTAAGTTGTGTTCCTATGTATTTTAGGTATTTTCAATCTTTGAACCCTAGATGATACTACAACAATATTAATAGTGAGGACTCTTTTTTTTTCTTTGACAATATCCAAAGTCGTTATACTAGAGTGTTGTAATGACATGTTGTCATTCATAAAGGAATTTGGTAACCAAAAAAAGTGAGGATACAACAACGACTAAAGTTATTTTTATACGTGTATTATGATGACTAGTAAACAATTTTATTTTAATTTGAGAATTTCTAAAATAAATTTTAGAAAAAAAAGTAACTACAATGATAGGTTATTGTAGTATCATGAAAAAATACTATCCTCAACCAATTAAGTTTATTAGGAAAAAAAAACTTAACAAAAACCAGTTGACATAGTTGAGGGGGCTTGACATTGTAGGGGGTAGCCAAAAGTTTCTGTGGCAAATTTCTTACCTACTGGACTGTGTGGAAAATGTGTCCATGAAAATTTCTTACCTACTGGAATTTATGGAAAATTTGTGCGGGAAATTTTTTGAAAGACTATATAAGTGAGTCATTGCAATTATAGGGAGGTTCTTTATAATACACTCCTTTAAAATAACATTGTTTCCTTTATTGAGGGTCTACTACTTCGATATTTTGGTCTACTTTAATAATGGCATAGCTACAATAGGGGTTGTCTATATAAAAGCAAAAATCCTACATATGCCCATAGTTCTTAATTTATTCATTTCTTTCTCTCCTCTAGTTTTCTCTCTTTGTTACTTGAAGATTAGTAAAATTTGGCTTTAATCTTTGTTTCTTTTTTAATTTCTTGGTAATATCTCATCCATTATTGTTATTATATATATTTTTTTGTGTTCTTATATGTTTCTACCAAAGGCACCACCTCCTCCATATCTCAATTTTGTCTTAACTTTTACCCTTTATTTTAGCTTATTTTGTTTCAATTATTAGTCCATTAATGTAATCATTTTTCCTTAATTTTTGGTTGGATTGTAGGTTGCATAAGATAGTGTGTCACTGCCCCTCTGCTGCTAGTGTCACCAGTTGCATATTTTTTTTTCATTCTTAGGATACATACGTACATGCATAAATACATACTTACATAAATACATACATACATACGTCATATACAGAACAACATAAATGTTGGTATTATATTAAAGTTGATAGGGGTTATTGTGTGGTTATGTATGATTTGTGATATATTCAAATAGAATATATATATATATATATATATATTGTTATTAATTAATTTTATATTGCTAGTGTAACACCCCAAAAATTCACTACTGAAAAATTTTATTTTATTAAAATAATCAGAGGAAGCGAAATAACAAAACTGTGAATTCTAGGGATATTACCACCACACTTAGTACCAGACTGGTTCACTCCTACCATTCCAGTACCAAGTGTTAAGGCTAAAAGAGAAAAGTACAAATTCCGAGAAACTCAAATATATTTAAATCAGAGTAGCGTACACAACACTTTACAATAATAAAATCCACCAGTGATGGTTACAAATCAACAAATACATTGAAACCATGAATTTTAAAGGAGAAAGAGTACAATCCTAGGACTTTCCGGATAGTTCCTTATGCTTTTTCCCAAGGGCCCACTTGAATAGCACCTAAAAATGACCTACGAGGGATACTACCCATTGAATAGGTAAGGGCCCCACGAATGGAACCCTTCAGTACTACGGTACTTAGTAACCTTTTAAAACACACTTAACAACAGACCCGCAATGCAACATATGATACTACATACATACATAATGAAAGGTAAATACTAAATATCCACATTCATACATTCTCATACTTAACAAATCAATCAGATATTAATAGGTCATAATGAACAATCGATACTTCTAGGCCATAAGCCATTAGTCCATCATTAATCAATCATCTCGGATTATAAATATCCATGTGAGTGTAGGAACCCCACTATTATAGCTAGTGGACCGGAATACATACAGGGCAAAACGCTCCTGACCACTATTATTGCTGGTGGATCGGGTACCAGGCCAGAATGCTCCTGACCACTATTATTCGCTGGTGGACTGGTCTGGCCTCGACTCACATGGTGTTCCACTATAAGTGATTAGTATTCTTCCATAATTTATTCACAACCAAATTAGATTTATTGAGCTCGAGACCCCCACTATTATAGTCGGTGGATCGGAATACAAATATACATCATTCTCTATTATCATAATTACGAAACTACCCTTCTCCATCATCAAAATTACTTAATTACCCTTTAGTTGGTTAAATTACAAAATCACCCTTCTCTATTATCATAATTACCAAATTACCCTTTAGTTGGTTAAATTACCAAATTGCCCTTCTCTATTATCATAACTACCAAATTATCCTTCTCCATTATCAAAATTACCAAATTATCCTTTTTCTTACCAATTTACCATTTTGCCATTTACATCCAAAATTACCATTTGCCCTTACTTATGAAATTACCATTTTGCCCTTGCCTTCAAAATTACCGTTTTACCCTTTACTTACAAAATTACCATTTTATCTTTGCCTCCAAAATTACCATTTTACCCTTTACTCCTAGAATTACCATTTTACCCTTTTCACTTACAAATTACCATTTTACCCTTTACATACAAAATTACCATTTTACCCTTTTCACTTACAAATTACCATTTTACCCTTTACTTACTAAATTACCATTTTACCCCTTTACTTCCAAAATTACCAATTTACCCTTTTCATTTACAAATTACCATTTTACCCCTTATTACACCACTTATATTAAATTATTATCACTACATGAAATATTAATATTAATACCCGATTCTCATTATCCAACTCCACAACTATTATATTTAATATAATACTCATTAACACCCACACATATTAGGCCATATTCTTGCACAAGACATATTACTAAAATATCCCTAGGGCTGACAATAATAATAACCATGCATTAATGGTCATAATAGCATAATACAACATGGATAAATACTTAACATTTTCATTATGCAATATTTCCATACATAACACATAAACTAGCATGCTTTCCCTTTTTTATCAATCAATGTAAGTAACTACATTTATTATATTAAACAACATATATCATGTAAAATAACATATTAAAACCCTAATATGCTAGCATACGTTAATCCATGTGTTTAAGTGGGGTTTAACGATTACCTTAATTCCCGTAAAATTAAACCTTATCGGTATTCTGGTTAAGGATTCAAGCTTTGATTAGCAAAACCAATACCTAAAAATAATATCAATGTTTATTATATTAGAAATAAGAAAAGCAAAAGCATAAGACTTTATAACACTTAATTAATGAAATACTTAACTTAAGTATTATTATACTTTAAAATTTATTAACTAAAATGACCAAGGCATGTAGCTTGTGCTGCACGCAAAGGAATGAGGGGGAGAGGCTCGATATGGAAAGAAATGGAGGAGGGAGTGGTTTTGTTTTCGGGTTAGGGATATGGGGCTAGGAAAGAAGGCATGTAGGGGAGGATTTAGGCAAGGGAAGGGTGCAGAGGTGAAGAGGGGGTGTAGGTGGTGGTCAGGGATGGGTTGTCGACAACTAAGGGTGGCAGCTGCAGCAGCGAGGATGTGAAGGTGGCTACTATGGTGGATGGGGCTGAGAAGGAAGGAAAATGGAGGGAGAAAATGAAGGCCTACAGGTGGTTGTTTTGGCCAAATGAGGTTTGGGGGTGGTAGGGGAGGTTACAGGGATTGGTTTGGTGGCTTAGATGGCGGTAGAGGCGGTGGAATGAAGACGGAAAGAGGAGGTGCAGGGTAGCTACCGAGAAGGGAAGAAGAAGAGAAAAAGAAGAGGGGAGGAAGAAGGGGGCTGCAGGGTGGCTCGAGAGGTGGTGTGGTGGTTCAGGGGTGAGGTAGAGGGTGGAAGGGGGTGGTGCAGGTGGCAAGTGCGGTGGTGGCACCGGCGGAACGGGGCGGCGGACCAAAAACATAGAGGGAGATGGAAGGAGAAGAAATGAGAGAATGAAGGTCGGGGAAGGAGATGGGAGGCTTGAAAATGGCAGGATAAAGTAGGGAGGGAAGAAGAAAAAGAAGACGGAGAGAAAAGGAGGGGATAAGGGGGCTTGGTAGGGCGATAGGAGGATGGTAGGAGTACGGGAGTTGTAGGGAGAGGGAAGGAAAAGGAGGGGAATGGCAGGGCATAGGCGAGGAGAGAGAGAGGTGGTGGGGCCTAGATGGGGTAGGAAAAATGGTAAGAGAGAGAGAGATAGGGAGAGCAGTAAGGGGAGGAGGGTTGTAGGTAGGGTGGTTGGAGATGGTAGGGGTGGTGGGGTGGTGGGGTGTAGCGTCGAAGAAAGGAAGAAGAAGAAAGAAGGGAGGGGGAGGCTATGTGCAGGTTGGGCGAAGGGAAGAGGGGAATGGGCCGAGCCGGTCGGGGGGAGAAGGAAGGAAAGAAAGGAAGGGAGGCTGGGTCAGGCGATGTACACGGGAAAAAGAAGAAAAGAAAGGGGTGGTCTGGGCCGACGACGCGAGCGGGAGAAGAAGGAAAAGAAGTACAGAAATGAGTCGGTGGCCTAGGGGCGAGGAAAGCAGGGCAGACTGAGAAAGAAAGGGGAAGGACGAGAGAAAGAAGAGATGGGCCACTGGCCCAACGAGCAGGGGAAGGAAGGTAGGCCAAGGCCTGGCGGCTTGAAGGAAGAAAAAGGAAAAAAGAAAGAAAAGAGAAAAAGGAGAAAGAAAAGGAAAGGAAAGATGGGGAAAAATAAAATAATTTAATTTATAAAATAATAAAATGTAATATTTTTGGGTAATAAATTTTTTTAATAATTTAATTTAATATAATTAAATATTTGGGTTTAAAAAGTTAATTTTAGGAAGAATATTGGTTTGGAAAATTATTTAAATAAAAAGAGTATGATAAAATGACAAAATATTTATTTTAATATATTAAATATTTTCATCCAATTTTATATTTTCAAAAATTCATAAAATAATTAAATCAAATAGAATTAAAAGCTAATTTATCCCAAATAATAGTTATTTATTAAAATATAGACTTTTAAAATTTTAGGGAATTATAGGTAGCATGTTATTATGTTAGGTTTTTCATATGATATAACAATGCAATTATATACTATTTTAATGAGTCTTGACCATCGTTTTTAATGTAATAACTTTATCAAAATAAAAATATAAATTTAATATATGAAAGCAAGAATAAGATAATAAAAAAATTAAAATAATAATATATGGTTAGCCTTAAATAATTTATCATTATAGTGTAAAACAAAAAATATATGAAATAATTTTGAAATTTAGATAAAAATATATGAATAAGATAATAAAAAAATTAAAATAATAAGATAATAAAACATTTTAAAAATAAAATATTTTTGGCTTTTGAAAAGTTAGAATGAAATAATTAAGTTGAATAATAATATAATAAAATTTTAAATTAGTAAAAAGTTATTGGACATTGATATTTATTATTAAATAATTAAGTGTGATAATGAAAAAATATAATTTTAAAATAATAAAATATTTTTGGCCTTTCAAAATTTATCATTAAATAATTAATTAAAATAATGAGATAAAAAATTAATATAATAAAATATTATTGTCCATGAAAATTTACAATTAAATAACTAAATAGATTAATAAAATAATGAAAAATTGAAATAACAAAATAAGTTTGGCCTTTGAAAATTTTAGGTTAAATAATTATGTCAAATAATATAATAAGAAAAATTTAAATTAATAAAATATTTGTGGCCTTCAAAAATTTATGAGTATATACTTAAGTGGAATAATAATATAAGAGTACTTTGATTAATAAGAAAATATGGTTAGTCTTTGAAAAAGTGATTATTAAATAATTAAGTATAATATTAAGATAATAATACTTTAAAATAATAAAATATTAATGGAATTTGAATATTTTTTTATTAAATAATTAAGTGGTATAATAATATAATAAATTTTTTAAATAATATAATATTTTTGTGGGCCTTACATACTTTATTATTAAATAATTGAGTGGAATAATTGTCAACCCTAACTCTAACCATAGACCATAAGTCCTAAGTCTAGCCATAAATAGTAAACCTAAATAAATTATAAACTATAATGGTTTAGCATCTATTACTATAATAATAACATAAGTATTTAAATGTTATAGTCCCTTTTTGTCAGTAATAAGATGCATCATTTACCTGATGATTATCCTTTGTACAACTTTAAGATGTCTTTAGGTTGGGATATTGAGAAGCATGTGAGTTGAATACGTAAACTGCTATAGTGCATGGTGGAGAAGGGTTTTTGTTTTGGACTATTCAAGTTTAGGTTAGATTATCTCTTATTGATGTTGCCATGGATCTAACCATGGTTAGGGGAAATTGTTAGATATATAGATTTATCTGTCACTAATATTCCACACCATAAGGCTATTGAATGTGGATGATTTACAAGATACTATAACTAAATATCAAGAGAGTTGATAGTGATTGATGATGAGTGGATGTCTAAGTAAATGATACTGGTAAGTGTATATCTTCATTACCTTAGTAACTTATATGATGTGGATGAACCCTCTTTTAAAAAATTAACATAGCACATGAATCTATGAGAAGAGTGGATTCAATGGGTGACCGAGGGAATTCAACGAGGAACACAAATTATAATATGTAGATATTAAAGGACCAAAAATTATAGTATAGAATCATATATTAATATTAATATTTGTTATGTTAGTAGAATTATCAACATAAAAGTAATATATTACTATTATTTATTCTTTCTTTTAATTTATATCCTTTAATTATTATAAAAACAAACAATAAGCAAGTTTAATATTTTATTCGTGTCCATGCTTACACATGCTTATCTACGTTTATATTTATGGGTTGTTTGAACCATTTTTATCCATGTATAGAATATTAATATGATTATTATAGAATTAAAGCTTCTATGCCTAGTTATTTAATTATATAGTTAAGATTTTAACAATTTTATTGATAAGATATTTTTTTTAATAAATGAAAGAAAGAATGTGAAATAGATGTGGTGTTACCAACACTACTTCAATTGGTTTGAAGCATAGTAACAACTATGTCTTGGTCGTTGAGCCAATAAGAAGAAAATAGTTGAAACTTTTATAAAATTAGTGCATTCAAAGCATAGGAAAAAATGGCCAGACTTAAAATGAGAAATGAAAATTTTCATATTCATAGTATATATAAATTTGTTAAAATTAAATTTATATATTAACAATTGATCCCTATTTTAATTGCTTTGATAGATATACAATGTCAATTGGTAAGTGTTGTATGATGTTATGTAATCCAAAATCCAATGAGTTTTGGGATGACCTTCAAACATATATGGGTTGGTAAAATATATCTTGAGTTTTGATCGTTTGATGCATTTTCTTTTTAAGAGATGCATCAATTTTAAATGTTATATGATAGACAAGGTAGAATCCCACATTTTTTGGTTTGGTTCCATGGATGATTATTATATGTGGGAGTTTCATGGTGAACTTGAAAGACAACATGTGGAGGAAGAGATAGGAGATGAGATGACATATGTATTGGATAATTTATAAGGTGGTGCTCCACATATGAAGGATAGTGAAAGAGTCAAGACTATTGGTGATTACTTGAATATTGATCAACCAGTAGCTGGTGACTCAAGATATAGTAGAGATCCATATGTTGATGAGTTATTTCAAGAGATGTAGACAGTGTTATATCTAGGATGTAACAAATTATCTTAAAATATTTGGTGAAGTTGATACAACACAAAGTGTTGAATAAATGGAGAAACAATTAATTTGATGGACTTGTGAAATTGTTGAAAAAAGCATATACAAATGGAAATTTGCTTCCAAGATTACATTATAATACTAAGAAGATGATGGGAAAGTTAGGATTAGGCTATGAGATGAATCATACACACAAGTATGATTGTGCCTTGTATTAGAAAGATAATGATAATATAAATAATTGTCCATTATGTGGTACTTTTTGGTGGGTAGATGAAGGCATAAAGGGAAAGAAAGTAGAACATAAGGTTTTACGGTATTTCCCCATAACACAGATATTGAAAAGAGTATATGCTCAAAGACACACCACTCAAGACATGAGATGACACATGAATGGGCACTCTAAAGAATTGGGGATCTTATAACATTTGGTCGATAGCCAGGATTGAAAATATTTTGATGCAAATCATCTATTTTTATATTTGATCTTCAACATGTTAAACTAGTTTTAACATCATATGAGTTCAGTCCTTTTGGCATGAACATAAATTACATCATGTGACTAGTAATTTTGACAACATAAAACTTACCCCTATGGTGATGCATGAAAAATCTATTCTTTGTGTTTTCTTTGTGTTTTTTTTGGCCCATTATCTCTTAAGATGAATATTTATATGTTCCTTAGACCTTTTATTAATCAGCTAAATGATTTGTATATGTTAGAGATTGATACTAGAAAATCCCCTTGAAGATTTTTGATAGATGACTATTTGATTTAGTTGATTAATTTACCAAATAGGTAAGCATGAAGACACACTGTGTTTGAAGGGGAAGAGAGGCATTGATGAGTTCAATTAGAGAAGAAGACTATAATTTTGGGCTTATGTATTATTCATCAACTACCTTTAAACATAATTGAGTTGTGAAGCATGTTGAAAAGAATGTTTCTAAAATGTTTCTCAGGATGATCCTTGGTAATAATGACAAATCATTCTTCCAAAAATAGATTGTTAATACCATTATTGAGTTGAGTAATTTATTCACCATGATATGTGCAAGGGCACTTTGGTTGTTCGATTTGGAGAAGGCTGAAAACGAATTGGTTATCATCTTGTGTAAGTTGAAACATATGTTTACCCCTACTTTCTTTAGTGTTATACTTCACCTTCTAATACACTTACATGAAGAAGCACAATTAGGTTTAATTAATCATGGAAGATGGATGTATCATGTTGAACAAAAATTTATAACACCCCCATTTTTCCCTAATGAAAAATTTCTATTTGATAACCTTACAGAAGTAGAAAATACTAAACACTTAGGAAAAATGGGGTGCTATCGCCACACCTAACATAAGATGGGCTTTGGCCACCTATACCATATTATAATCAAGGTTGATAAACGAACCAATCAAAAGAAAAGTAGAGTGTACCAAATACATAATATATAAATATCAAGGAAGGGTTTTCATGTACAAGACCTCGACGGTCTGTGAATATTTAAATACATGAAGGAAATTAAGCCAAATTATAGAATTTTGATTGCAAAAACAAAAGTAGGGCTTAACCCTAAACTTTGGACCATTAAGACCACAAAAACGTCTCCAGATGTCCATGCTTTCATAACTCATGCCCAACACGAGGTAGGCCTACTACTGACCATTCTTAAGAACCTACACGTGGCCCTATACCCATGGGAATAAGTAGGTGACCAAGCAAAAGAGTACATCAGTACGCTTCGTACCGAGTAAGCCGAGTTACCCCATTAATGGAAGTCACAAGCATACAAAATTCACACATAATATGGAGATCATAGTAACATATTTCATGTATATTTCATATAAACAGATACACATGCTCTATAATGCTCACATAATGCAACAGAAACTCATACCATACATGACTTATCATGCTTATTAGCATAACATAACATCATAAAGAACAACCTAAAATCTACTAAGCAGATTGTTCAGCTATTACTTAGGATTTTATCATCCATGCACATAATTTCACACTAAGTACATTTTTCCAATTTAGATAGTCTATTATGTCATTATTTATAAGATATTATTTCTTTTACCATTCTTTTTTTATTTTAATTTTAATTTTTCCCTTTAGCCACATTCTTATCTTAAATTCTTATTGAGTTATGGATTGTGTGTCAGCCCATGGTTTCACAAACCATGGAATTATATCCAAACAAAAGGTCATAAATTTTAGTCGAATATAAGTAACCATAAGTCCAAGCCGAAGCCAAATAACCTCAAATGGACATAAGTTTAGGCCAAAGCCAAAAACCACCTAAGTAACCAAACCCTTTAGTATCGATACCCCTAATACATCATTAGTCTATAGAGTAGGTAAAGTGTTGGGATCTACTAGAAACCCACATAAGGGTAAATTTTGAAGGCACGAGTAAATGCCCAAGGGTAGACTAACCTCCAATAGCTAATCAAGGATTAGGTAACCTAGACCCATACATAACTCAATCATATTTCATTTTTAGTGATTATTATGCTATTTTAAAGGATATGTTATTATTCAAGGCACATAAAACATACAAGTAAGGCATCCACATATTTATTCTATCTTAACTAATTCCATTCCCCTAACAAGATTTCCATTAATGCTTAATCAATATTAACCAATCCCTCATATTACTCCATTTTAGGCTAATAATCTATATTACATTACCTCTTTAAATTCCAAAAATACTTATTTGGGTTTTCCCTCTAAGGCCATTACAAACACTTATTCAGTATACCATAAGTTATGATCCATTTTATCTATCTATTAGGTTGCCAATCTATGTTAAAAGGTGGATTTCAATCATTGAATAATTGTATAGAAACATTAGGCATAGTCTCAAATCATATCCAAGTAAAAATGTCAAAATCACATAATCTCGCCGACCAGCCAATTGGTTTGACTAACCAGTCCATTAGTTTGGGTACACCAGTAGATTAGTTTATCTCACCCAAACTCAGGGTTCCCTCTAATTGGTTGATAGGTTTGGTCAAACCAATCAATTGTTCCGAGACTAGTTGATTATTCTAGTAAAATAGTTGATGAGTTTAAGTAGAGAATAACCAATATCACCATTGATCCATCGATTGATTAGTTTCATCTAATCAGTTAACTATTTTAAGGACCATTTGATTAGTTTGACCTAAATAGCTGATTGGTTTGAACCTAAACAATACAAAACATATATTTTTTATGCAAATCACCCTAAAAAATCCTACTGCATCCAAACAAAAACATATCATAGCATCATTTTAATACTTTATCAGGTCATAAACTAAAATCCACTTCACAATTAATCAAATCAACCCTATTTCCCTAAAATCATGCCTTTTTCTAGGGATTCACAAATAAATCATCATACATCAATTGAAATCCAAAATCATATGTATTCATATAGAATTAGCACTTTAATGAATACACCACATCACATGCTTAATCAGGCCACATTTTAAAATTAAGAAGGGCTTACTTGATGTAAGAAAAATTCTTTTGCAATAGAAAAACTCAACCTGGAAGATCCTCAAAACTCAACCTAGAAGATCCTCAACTTCTAAATCTTTAAAATAGAAATTTAATCCTTTAAAAATCAATGACTAATGTCACAAATAAGAATTCAAATTCGAAGGAAATAGGTTTACCAAACCTAAGAGAAATAATGGAAAATTATGCTGTCAGAAAGACTCAACTTCCTCCTAAATCTAACCCTCCACTATTTAAAGATAAACAAGAAGGAGCTAGAGAAAGGATTAGAAGAGTGGGGAGGGAAGAACACAGGTTCTATAGAGATGGAATATCTTAGAATCTAAAAGAAACGTTAGTAGAAGGGGTGATTACAACTATTTATTGCTAACGAATCAGTTCAAGAATGAGTGGGGTTATGCAAAGATTAAAACCTTAATTTATATCATCTAAATTTGAGTTGAATTGGTGGATTTTTTCAAAGATAGGTACATTTCCCTTCTAGAGTCGGCATGGTGATATTTGAAGAATGTAGGTTGAATTCACCCCGAAAATATCAAACAAAAGAGAGGTAATAGAAGATCAATGTGGAAATGAATCACCCACCTAAGTAGAGATAGTCTAACAATTGAAGCAAAAATTCTAGAAGTGTGAAGGTGAGAGAGGTGGAAGAAGACAAAGTTGAGGTCATCCTCTCCATCAATTATCCCAATCAAATCCTTGAATCAATTTGAGGTAGCAACTAAGGCCGAATGTATAATAAAAAAGGTTAAGAATCAATAAAGAATAACTTGGAGTGGGATTATCAAGGTTCCATTTTGGTATAAGATATTTTTCTTAAAAATATACTCAGCCTGACCAACCAATTGATCAATTTAGCTTATCAGTTGATTGTTCTATCAACCAATCAATTAATTCCCTAAAGCTAGTCGATCAATTTGGTTGAACAACAATCCTTAGCTAAAATGACAAACCAGTTGATCGGCTCATAGAATTAGTTAATTGGTCCACCTAAAACTCATTTTATTTAACTTCCTAAGCTTTTTCAAATCTAAATTTCCTTCAAATTTAATCATAGTTCCAAATCAAATTAAAAAATATCAAATTTTAATAAACACCATAACTTTCCATTCAACAAGCCTTATAAAAAGATGGGGTATTATAAAGTTAGAGGAGTATAATAGAAATCGAGCTCACCCAAAAGGTTTGATTTATAAAGATTATGTCATAAATAAAGCTTTGACCTCTTCCTCTATGTATTTTTACGAGGTTGACACAAAATTCAATATGCTTGATAGAAATGAGGAAGTTTATTTAAAAAATGAAAATTATTGGTGATTCAAACTAAAGGTTGTGGCATTGGTAAGTTAACAATTATTGATATCTCAGAGAATGAGCTAAATCACATAATATGGTATATTATCAACAATTATCTAGAGTTACATATATTTTTAGAGTAAGTTTAAATCATTAATCACTAATTATGATCCTGATGATTATATATGTAGGAAATGATTTATTTTTTTCTAATGTTGTAGTGAGCTCATGAATGAAATATATAGACGTGATGATAATTTGGGTTATATATAAAGGAAAGAGTTTCCCTATGGGTTGTATTATATAGTAATTAAAATAAAAAAGAAGCTCAATAATTATTCCTAATTAATTAAAAGTGTTATGAAAGTAAAACTATTTTTGCTAATTATATAAACTATAGGTCTATAACTTAGATAAGTTGGGGTTATGTGAATACACCAATGAGTTATTATTTCTTAGTATTCATCCATTGAGTGAGGCTACAAATTATATTGGTTGTTTCATAGATGGAATTAGTTTTTTAACTTATGAAAAAGTAAAAGTAAAAGAACACAAAATAATGGTGAGCCTATCCTAAGAGTCGACGATGAATGTCTTTAATGATAGATATAATAGATCATCGAGATATCTCAACATGATTTCTCTATTATGGTGTTCAAACGCAAATGGTTTAGCACTGATGCAAGGAAGAAAATATTAATAAAAAGGAACAAAATTCCAATTGTTTGTACAAGGTATGAGTTATAAAAGGAGGATCATGATATATTAGGATCTCAAGTAAAGCAAGTTTGATATATTTATGATCTACTAAATGATCCTTATTAGCAAGTAGTTTGGGAAGTCAACCATCATTATATCAAGGATCTCAATGATGATGATAAGGAGGAGGAAATCAATGTAGTTACTTGGGTAGACTCGTCTATTATTGATTTAAAACTTGAAGTAAATGGTCGTGATAACTTAACTTTTCAACATCATAATGTTAGAAGTTAGAAAGTACAAACCAATGATGCTCATAATGAAACCATACCTAATACAATAGATAATATTATTGTTATGGATGAGTATGCTTCAAGCTTAGACAGTGAAGAAGATTCATGTAGTGATGATATAGCTTGTAGTAATGACTAATTTATCTTGTTGAAATTTTTTATGTTGTATTTATTATCCATTTTATGAATATTATCTTTAGAATATTATAATTTATCTTTGTGTGACTATTATCAAATTCTCTTCATTATTATTCATTAACTTATTGGTAAAGATTGGTAGGTATGGCTAATGTTATAATGAGTCAACACAATGGGGATGGGGATACTGATCCCCTAACATCTATCCGGTATAACTTCTCAGTGTAAGTCATGTAATATTTTCTTTTACGATAAATTAAATAATAAAGTAATGTATATTTGATTTTAATTATTTAATTAATTAATGTGATGCATATTTTAGATCCAAAATTTCCATAATTACCGAATTAAAAATCTATTAATATTCACGGGGATTTTAAGAAGGATAGTTACACCAAATTTGGTCATGAGTGCTCATCAATGTTTGAGAAGGCTTGGAAACCCATTAGTCATACTAGTACAAAGTTTTCGTGGATCATAGGGAATGAGTTGGGATTTTGATTTCCATACTATGACAATTGGGATCATGTTTCAAAAGAAGGGTAATAATAATATTGTCCCTAGAATTGAGGTAATAGTTAATCATAAGTATCTTTTCATTTATAATGTTAATAGTTTTCGGTTGACTAATCACAGTTTTTGTTTTAATTATAGAAATATTTTGACTTTGATGAGTAGAAGGAGAAATTGTACTAGCCATAAGTATAGGACATTTTTTTTAGATCATTTTACAACACCTATGGGAGCATAAAAAGATAGCTCAAGAGTTGGTGCAAAAAAAAACTAGAAAAACTTGAATGATTTAGATGATACGACATGGAATAAGCTTCAAGAGTTTATGGACACTCCTAAATAAAAGGTAATTCTATAATATTATATATAGATAAAATTAATATGTATTGATACTAATTAAGTGCCAATATATATTGGTTCGTAGGAAAAGTTAGAAAGAAATGCCAAAAATAGAGGCAAACATTAATATCCTAGCCACCATGGCTCTTCATCGATTTGTTGATTTGATTATATTAAGATATTATATACCTATTTCATATTTTCATTCATTATTTTATCACTTTATTAAGAAATTTATTTTTTTATAACTATAGGTCAACCCTAGAACCAAGAAAATTCTCAGTGAGGTTGACACTTTCAAAGATATGTATAACAAAGACGGGAAATGAGTGAATAAGAATGCAAAGAAAAATATGTAAGTGTACAATTCTTTTAAGGAATTAAGTTATTTAGATTATTTTTATAAGCTAATTAATAGAATTTTTAATTTTCTTATAGCATGAAATTATGGAGAGGCACCAAAATATAATAGAGAAGGCCTACATCCATTCACTTAAGAGTGGATGTGGGTGTAGCAAACCAATAAATATTAATGAGGCTAAGAATGTATGAGAAGGTCTTGAAAAAATTTGTATCCATAAGAGATATATTGGCATATTATTGAAGGGTTCTTTGTCTATATTGTCTTTAATTCAAGGATCACCAAAACCAACACCTTTTTCTAGTACCCAATACTAACAATCTTGCATTTGAGGTAAAAATTTGAAAACTTACGTAAAATTGTTCAAAAGCATACCAAAATGATAAGGCATAAAAAAGAGACTATTAAGTTGTACATTATTATAATACAAGATCTTAGACATATATTTATGGAAGAAATAGAGGAGGAGGAGGTAAGGAAATAAAGATGAGGAGTAGGATAGGTTTAGTTGTTTATAGTAGAAAAACAAGAAGATTATGTATAATAAAAGTTTCATATTGTAAAAAATATTCACATTTTGAATGTTTTTATTTAATATTATTAATTAGGTATTAATTTTAAATTCTACATTAATAATGGTTTCAATTAATATAAAAAATTATAAATTAAAAAGGAATAAACTCAAATTTCTTTTTGAGTAATAAAACTTTATTATAAAAATAGATTCTAATTTTTGTGACAATGAGGGTCATTGCACTAGACCTAGAGGTCGTCAAAATAGATTGATGAATTTTTTTTAATTAGGTTTTTAGTGATGATGGGGGCGCTGCAATAGGCTTACAATTGTCAGAATAAACTAATAAATTTTGTTTGAATTATGCTTTCAGTGATGATGAGGATCTCTGCAGTAGGCCTAAGGTTGTCACAATGGATTAATAAAATTTTTTGATTTAGACTTTCAGTTACAACACGTGCCGCTATAGTATTCCTAGGGTTGTTACAATAGATTAACATTTTTTTTGAATTAGGATTATTGCAATAAAAGGGATTGCTAGAGTATGCCCAATGTCTTCATAATAGAAAGATGATTTTTTTTAGATTAGACTTTTAGTGATGAGGGGGTCACTACAATAGGCCTAGGTTTTCCACCATAGATTGATGTATTTTTTTTAATTAGGTTGTTAGTGACGATGGAGGTCGCTGAGGTTCATCACACTAGATAATTTATTTTCTTTAAAATAAATTGCCATTATTGTAGTATTACTGTGGTGACATAGTCATTACAATAGGGTGAGTTTTTAGTGATGGCAACACAATTTTGTAAACTTGGTCCTTTACTATAAAGAATTTACAATGGTCATTGTTGTAATAGTCTTTTAAGGACAACTTTTGGGACTTTCAATGAAGACTTGAGTCTTTACTATAGTCTAATATTGTTGTATTTTGAGGAGTTTTTTTCATTAGTTAGAATAATTTGGTTCAAGAATTTCCCTTGTTTTCATTTGCCTACTATAATGGAAAATTTGAAAGCTCTTAAAAGGCCACCACTAGACTTTAATAAGAAGTCATATGGAGCCGAAATGGTTACTCAGGCTAGAACTTATTAAGATCAAATGAAGTAAAAAAAATAGCTCTAGGTTCTCTTAACTTAGATCTAGTTGAATATGATGCTGCTAGCACCAATCTAAGAAATGGTGATAATAAGTTGATGTATTGTATGTAATCTAGGCCCAAAAAGAACAAGGTTAAGCATCTAATAAGATTAGTATGAGTAAAGTTTCATTTATGAGTCTTCCATTATCATTAATAGAGAATATTTATATTTATGTTATTTATTAGATGAGATATATGCGTCTAGAAGTATTGAATTATAATTTAAGAAGAGTCTGTGGTCCATGGAATATGTGGTAATTGAATGGGCTACATATATGCCTAGTATTCTATAATGAGGGGGTAGAAGAAAATATTAGAATTAAGATTTAATCTCTAAAAAGCTACCTTTTCTTGAAGGTAGATTATTGTGAATTCCCTTGCATTTAGTGTTCTCAGTGAGAGTCTATCATTACCAAAAGAACTTAAGGAATTTTAACTTAATCTAGGTATGTCAATAAGTAGCTCCAATATAGGTTAGATTCTCATTAATATTCCATCACTTCCTTTAACCAAGATATCAATAAACTCACCTAAAAAAAAACACCACCAAAAACACCCTTGAGGAAATCCTCTATTGCCTACCACCCTTAATAAGAAGCACAAATAATATCCTTGTAGCCACTCCCTAATCGTCACCATATTTCCTAACATCACCAACAAATCTCTACCTCTGGACCCCAGCTCGAATACCCACAATTCCAAAAGCACATTTTTGGTTAGAAACCTCAAATGTGAGCTCAATGCCTTTGATTCTATAAATTCATTGGATTAAATTTTCCAAAGGGTAATCTATTTCTCTTTGCAAGTCATTCTTTAAGAAGAGAGGACTAATTTTTTCAGTTTCTTCATGAATCACTAGGCCCTTAGTTGGTTCCAACTTATGTATGACAATCAACAACTTACAACCTAGGACTCAAATAGTGCATATAATTGAAAAATGATTTGGCTCTTGTTCTTACACTAACCATCAAGTTTCCTTATTCAAACTCACCCAAACAACCAAGGTCACTAAATATCAAACAAACTTTGAAAACCTCTACTATTGCATCTCAAATTTACTTATATAAATAGATGTATATGAAACTCTAGCTATGTGTGGTTCACCATTGGACCTATCCAAACCTTCTCTTCTTGAATTCTCTTTTGGTTTTAAGAGAACTGTGTACTAAGTGATATTGTGAAAATTATTTTATTCTCCTTATAATCACCAGTATTATATGTAATAAAGATCATCATTGTTTTCCCAATTGTTACTCTATTCTATTTGTTCTCTCAATTAGATCTTGTAATTTTCTAATTATATGTGAGGTTAGATATGGGGCATTCACATTTGTTGTATTTTTCCCTACAATTGGTATAAAGCTTTACAAGTGTAATCGATCTATATCGAGATGTCATATATAAGATTTGAAATTGAGAGATTTGATCATTCTATCAATTTTGGGTTATAGAAATTAAATATGAAGGTAATCCTTGTTTAGAATATATTAGAGAAAATATTACTTGGGAAAGTAGAGATGCCATAAATGTTGTCTGATGATGAGCTTGGATATATTGATTTAAAGGCCTTATCTACCATACAATTGTCTATATCAAATGAAGTTTTGTAAGAAGTGGTAAAAAAGACAAATGTTGTCTCCTTATGGTTGAAGATGGAATCTTTATATATAACAAGATTTGTGGTGAATCACCTATTGTTAAAGAGTCAGCTTTATGATTTAAAATTAGGCATGAGGGTCAGCCCTTGGACTATCATCTTGATGAATTAGACTCTATAGTCATGAATTTGCAGAATATAGATGTTAAATTAGATGATGAAGATCTGGCTATTATGTTGTTGTGTTCTTTGCTTGTTACTTATAAACATTTTTTGTGAGATTGTATTATATTGGAAGGATGAATTAGTTCTTGAAGATATTAAGAATACCTTGCTATAATATGAATTGATTGAGAATTAATTGACTAGAGAATTTCTAGGTGACTTGCATGGTGAGGGGCTTATAGTAAGGGGCTCTAGTAATAAGAAGAAGTCTAAATCCAAGATAGATAGGTTCATGACTATGTTCTACCATAGTTATCGCTTGAAAGACAACGATAGAAAACTTGTAGGTATTATTGATGAGTGTGGTGTTGCCGTAGCTGAGGGTAATGATGATGGTGATTTACTGACTACCACAAATAGAGAGACAAGATTGGCCAAGAAGTAGATTCTAGATTCTAGGTGCTTCTATCATTTATGTCCCAACAAAAACTGGTTCTAGACATATGACATTATTTAATGTGGAGTTGTTATCTTGGAAAAGGTGCTTCGTGAATAATTATTGGGATTAGGTCAGTGAAGGTGAGGATGAATGATGGTGTGGTTAGGACACTGTTTGGTTTTCATCATGTTCCTAACATGACCAAGAGATTGATTTTTCTTTGTTCTTTGTATAGAAAATTTTATAGGTGTTTCATAGAGAATGGCACATTGAAAGTCTCTAAAGAGGTTTGGGTGGCGATTGATAGCAAGTGGATCAGGATATTGTATGAGCTTATTTTCATGACTATTGAGAGTGCAATTGGCATAGCATTGTGAGTGTGTGACTCAAATTTTACTGGTGTTAGGCTAATACGACTAGGACATAGGAGTGTTATTGGTATAACTAGAGGATGCTTGTTTTGTGACCCAATTACATCTAGATCTATTACCTCTGATAAGTCTGAAATCCTTCTTGATAAGAAAGTGGATTAGGAGAGTCTATTAGGTGCTTCAGACAATGTAGAGGTTGTTAATTGTCTAGATGGTTTATATTCTTCTAGTGAAGAGGAATCTAGATAGCGAGTGGAGCAAGTAGGCATTACTTTAAGAAGAGTTGGTTATGTGTTATACTACAGGTAGTAGTATTGATGTGCTGAATCTAGTGTTAGACTTAAATTTTATTTTAGGTGCTAATTATACCTTGGGTTTATTCTATTTTTGTTGCTAAAAACATATGGTCTCTTTAGTGGACTCAGACATTGGTATATGATACTTTACTAGTTATTCATTTGTTTTGTGTTTGGGATATGCTTATTGCAGCAAAAAAAAAATGTCTAACAAGAACCAAAGAAATAATTTGGATGTGGCTAGACCTAAAGAATTTTTGGTGGCTTGCTTAATCACTAGTTCATACTCTACAATTGTGAGATTATTTATGTACGAAGTGATTAATACCGACCTTTGTATTGCTCATGGTGTGAGCATGTGTGTTGTGAGTCCTTTAAAGGTGCCTTTGTTAGGTGTGGTGTGGATTCGTCAGTACTTACTTTATGTAACATTATCTTGTACTGAGTATGTGTTATTAACTATTTTTTTGACAAGTTACTATGATCTTGGCTGTGGTCCTATTGATTAGAGGTACACTATTATGCTAGTGTTCAACCATTGAGGTTCTAAGGTTGTGTTTTGCTATGATTGGAGTTGATAATGCTATATGGCTTGGACTATTAACTTATTAGGCCGGGATGATACAAAGAGTTGCTTTTGAGGTTGATATAGTGTGTGTGATGATGGAGTCGTTTCTTGCTCATGTTCATATACCATGGTGAGTTTTTTGAACCCATGGGTTTGTGATGATCTTTTTTTATCCTACTACTTGTTATTACAAATATTGTTTCAAGGTGAAAATTTTGACATCATAAATTATATTTTTATGTGTAATCTATCATGGATTGTTTCATGTAGGTGTTTGGAGGAATTTTGAGTCTAAAAGAGACTAAGAGAAATAACATGGAGGCCTTGTGTTTGTGAAACATAACTCGTGTTTACAGGTACACTTGGTCTTTTAGATTTTTAGTTAAACACGAGAGTTATGGAAAAATCACGGGGGCATGTGTTTATTAACATGGACCATGTTTTTCCCTATTTTATATCATTCGCTTGTGTCAGTTACATAATTATATAAATAGATGTGTATAAAAACTTTTGTGATATGTGGTTTGCCGTCATACCTATCCAAACCTTCTCCTCTTGAATTCTCTTATGTTTTTGAAAGAATTGTATACTGAGTGATATTGTGAGGGTTATTTGATCATCCTTATAATCACTAGTATTGTATGTAGTAAAGATCACCATTATTTCCCCAATTTTATTATATTCTGATTGTTCTCTAGATTAGATCTTGAAATTTCTTGATTGCTTGTGAAGTCATATCCTAGGCATTCACATCTATTATGAATTTTTCCCTACACCTTATGATTGATGTAACGATGGTATGGTAAGACATATTTATGTCAATTGTGATGGTAACATCTAATATTATGTTATCAAGCTTTCAATAAATATAAAATTTATTAATATTAATTTTTTGGATGCTACAACCAGCAACTGCCATTTTTATTTCTTGGCTAATTATTAGAGTGGTTGCCCAAGCTAATAAACTAGTTATATTATGATTTCATATCCTTTTCTTTTTTGTTTCAATATGCCTCTTAGTGTTTATTAAAACTTCTAATTACAATTTCTTTTTGCTAATAATCATATTTTGGTACTTTAGAAATATTTTAAATTTATTTATATCATCCTGTGATATTATTTAGCTAAATATTCCTAAAAAAATAATATTTGTAATGTACTTTCTCACCTACTCTCCTCCTCCCTCACATTCCTCTCTCCTCTGCCATCCATGGTTGCATGTAGGCTTTCTTGGGCCTTCTCACAACCTGATTGCAATCTACCACCCTTATCTTTATCATTCTTCTTCTTAAACTTTCTCTCTTTACACTCAACCAATGTCAATTCTCCCACTCCCATCCCCTTTGATATGTTGAGCCCCATCATTTTAGACCTCAATTTTAACTCATTTTAACCTTAACCTTCAACACTTGCTATCTTTTCTCCCCTTTCTCTTAGATATTTTTCTAAGTGTTGGGCATTCCCTTATTTTCCCTCTTCTATAATAAAAAGAACAAAGGCTTTTCCTCTTGAATTTCCTGCTTTGATCAATTTCTTTCTCTTCTCTTTTCACATAATATTAAAATTAATTCTCCCTTTTTTTTACTTTTAAAAAAGAAATGATTAAGTGTTGAGAAAGATTAAAGGTTCTTGTTTTCTCCTTATTGAAATCTTCTCTTGAGAAAATGTTAAGTTGTGCCTTTTATCTTGTTCTTCTTATTTCATTTTAGTTTGTTTTTAAAAGGAGTTTTGATTATTTTGATGCTTGGTTCTCTTAGGAATTCAATAATCTTAGGATAGGCAATAAATTTAGGAGTTTAATCTTCTACTATAATTTTTCTTCTTGGAGGTAAGGCATTGTTATCTTTAATATGACTAAGGAACTATGTTGTTGATGATTTTTTTCATGTTCTTAATGTGTTCTATGATGTATATGTGAATTGTTTAATTCCTTAAACTCAATCGCATAGAATTTTAATACCTTTGGAATTTGGAGTATTTTTTAGTACTCTAAAGAATGGTGTGAGTTTGATGAAATTATGTATTCATATTTCTACCATATATCCATGTAAATTTAGTTGTGGAGTATGTCTTTTTATTAGTTTTATAGCATTAGAGCATAATAGTATTATTTTATAAAGCATATGATTTTGTTAAGTGTGATATGTTTGTATCTAAGTGTTCTTTCATCTAGACAAGTTAAATTGTTGACTAAACCCTTGACTAGTTCACATGGACAATCAATTTGTTTGAAATACCCATTAATATGTTCTGTGAACATTCAATCTATCTTATAGACCCACTGAGTAGTTATTTTATAACCATAGTAGTTTTATTCTCAACCTAAATACATCAACTGGTTCGGCCAAACCCATCGACTAGTTCTCATGAACACTAGATTATTTAGATCAACTAGTTCATAGGTTTCATCGCGTATTTATTTTTCCTCATGTTTGGTATGCCCAAACAAGTCGACAAGTCCTAAGGTTAGATCAATTATTTTTACCTAATTTTTCTATGTTGTTTATTATTGGTTGATCTTTTTTTGACATTCATATTTTAACTTTTACATTATTTTATGAAATTAAATTATGATCCTTACAATTTTTAATCAGAATTAAGAGGATATCCAAAAGATGAATATTATGATGTGATTCGGATGCACTATTTTGTTTAGTTTTGTGTTACCTCTAAGAACCCACTTGGTTTTTAATGATATCGAGTTTTAATTCTTTATATCACCTAATAATTATTAATAATGGAAATTAAGATTAGATTTAATCCTTTTTCTCTAAATTTCGGGGTAGTTAACCGGTAGTTGGTTGGTCGGTCACCTTAGGTTTTATCTTTTGACCCAATACCTTATTCCTTCTCTACCGAGTTGTGTTTGCTAGGGGGTATGTGCATATTTATAAGGCATAGGATTAATATTGTGTAGGCCAACATGATATCATTGTCTAGGTAAGGTGGTGTAGTATCCCTATATACGCCTCTTGGCGCTTCCTATACCTATTGCTTAGGTGGGTGTGGTGTCCCAAATTTTATAGAGCCCATGTGAAAAATGCACTCAAGGTGTGATGAGTGTCGCATCAACCTATGTTAGCTCTCATGAAACATGCACCAGGTGTGATGGGTGTGGTAGGTTAATATGTGTAAGCCTTTGTGATAGATGCACTCAAGATGTGGTGGGTGGGGTATCTTCACAGAAAATCCCTTTGATGTATTCTAACCATGTGTTGCGGGTGTGGTATCCCATTGTGTGTGTAATGCTAACATGAATTTTTTTCTTTTTATGGTGGAGAACTAGATGTAGTGATTGAATATCTTAATAATCAAAAAGTATGTGCTCACTAAATGGAGGGTTAATATTAAGGTTTCTTCTATATGAATCTACTGTATGATCTGTATTATTTGCCCTTCCATGATTATTATGTGAGCATGTTTTATGATATGATAAACATGAGCTTGAATTTTTATTATCTTTTTATGTTTTTACTATTATGTGACTTTAATGTGCAATATTATCCCTCACTACGTTTTAGTTTGTTTTTTTTACCATTACTTCAATGTATTGCTATTACATTTGTGTGGTTACTATGATGATCCAACTTTTGTTCTGGTGAGATGATGGTTTGTAAGGTTATGATTCTTACCTAGAGTAAATTGAGGATGATGTTATGGGCTAGTGGCTAGAAATTGCTAGAAGATTAAGAATTACATTTCTATTTAGTTAAGAGTTAGGCTGACTGGCTTGGATTGTTTTGCCCATTTTGTTAGGTTGTTTTGATGTAGGAGCATTTTTGTCTCATTCTTCTCGTGTTGAAGGTCAGGAGCTAGCATATTTAGAGAAGGTACCAATTGTTCTTTAAAATCTTTAATACCTTCATAATGACCCTAATAATGTTTCATTAAGTGATTCTTGCAAATATTATATATGTTTACAAGAAAAGACTTCACTAATGATATCTAGTGTGCAAGACAATGACAATGCAAGGGTTAAAAAGTTTCATGGATGACAAAGCTACAAGATATGAAGCTTGATTACTTGATTATTCAATGTATTCTCATGAATAGGATTTATATAGCTTTGATATTTTATGTAAACTTTGTAATGTCATATCATTATAATGGTAAACCATTATATATACAAAATGGACATTTGTTAGTTTAAATTTTTTATTAATTAGGCCGGTTGATTTTAGCTTGATTAATGAAGGTTAAGTTCAGCCCCATATGTAAGTGTGTGTGTGCGTGCACGTATACATACTTGTAGATTCAGTGAAATGGTGAATAAGAAAGAAGAATAACATTAATGAAATTGGTGAAAACTCTTGGTTAGATTTAACATTCCTTCCTTCCTCTTTATGTGATTTTATCTTAAATGATTTAAGAAATTATTCACAGAGAAATTATATTTTTCTCTTTAGAAACCTATTAATCTTAGTGAAGATCAAATACTTCCACTCATGTGTTTGAGTTGAAGACATTCACAACTTTGAATTCCTTTCCATCTAGATTGATATTCTTCTTAAAAAACTAAAGCAAAAAGATCCTTTATTGTGAAGGATAATTCATCTATTATCTTTCACTTCAATTTTAGGTATCTAAGAAATGCTTGGTTCAACATGAGTTGGATAAAGACACGAAATAGAAATAGTCTAAATGACATTGTACGTGATTATGATAGGTTTTCATGAATAAAAAACCTTTGGTGATCGATTAAATTTCTTCAGAAACGAAAAACCTTTAACCCTAATAGCTATTTATGTGTTTAATATTTATGTCAACTGTGTGTCTTTTTGTATTAAAATATAAGTTGTGTGTAGTTCATCATTTGGACTGGTTTCTAGTGAACTTCATATACTCAATACATATAGGTTAATGTTTTGAATCTACTCTAGTTATACTGTATGTCAGAACATAGAATACATACATAAATTTTGTTGAAGATATCAAGTGATTAGTGTTGGTTTTTTGGTTTAATTCCATATCAAGAACTTAATAAGAAATGTGTAAAGTGTCTTGATTCATTTGTGTGTGTGATAATATTAATTGATGGTTGTGTGTTAGCAAGTTGAGTACTATAGAAGTAGTACCGAATGTTAAAGCTATTTTTGAGGTAATCCAAACATTCTAAATCTATTTAGTTGCAACCAAATCTCAACTTCCTAAAATGCAAATTTAATTCCAAAGGATAGAGTCTCGATTTGCCAAGCAAGATTCAATGTAAAATTTGCAATAACAAAATGAGTTCTTTGGAGATCAAATGGGAAGTGCTACAAAGTCAATCAACCAAGCAAGAGGAAGATATTTGAACTCATGAGTAGACAATGAAGAAGAGTCACAAGTGATTGGAGGTAATCATAGGAACTATGATAATTAATAAAGGCATCATCCTAAAGAAGATAAAGGTTTCAAACTCGATCTTTCGGTTTTTGATGGTAAAATTGATGTTGAGTTATTTCTTGAGTGGTTATATGAGGTAGAGGTTATTTTTCAATTCAAAGATAATCATAATGAGAAAAAGTATCAATGAAGACCCTAAGTTCAAGACAATTGAAGAAATTTCAAGTGAGTCCGAGCATGAAGGCAATACTTGTATGTGCTGAAAAGAGTACTTCAAATAAAATTAATGAGCAACCTAATCAATGAAAGAAAATATTCAAAACTAAAGGGAGAGTGGGAGATACATAAAATATTCAAAACTAAAGAGAGAGTGAGAGATACAGTTTTTTAGGTTATCATTGATATTGAATCGTGTACAAATATAGCTAATGAGAGGATGGTAAAGGAGTTAGAGTTAGAGAAAACACCACATTCAAAGTTATATTATTTTTTATGGATTACCAAGGAAAAAATAATCAAGGTAACAAAACAAACCCTAATCTCATTTTTATTTGGTAATTATCATAATGATGTGCTATATGATGTTTTGCCCATGGATGTATGTGGAATTTTATTAGGTAGGCCATAGCAATATGATAGATGTGATATTCATAATCCTTAATTAAATGAGTTTATTAATCAATATAAAGATGTATTTCCTAATGACTTATTACTAGCATTACCACCTAAAAGATAGATATGAGGTGTACTCTCACAAGGAAAAAGAGCCATTGCATTTTTTAGTGAAAATTTAAATGGTGCTAATGGATTATTCAAAATAGAATAAGAAATTCTATTCCATCATAAGAAGCTTATAAACATGGAGCAATTACTTGAGACCTAAGCCATTTGTTTTGCATTTGGATCATGAAAGTAAAAAATATTTGCATGGGTAAAAGAAAATTAGTCCTAGACATGTAAAATATGTTAGTTTCTTACAATCATTTGTGCTTTCTATCAAACATTTTGATGGTACAAAAAACTTAGTAACTGTTACAATACCAAGGAAATCAATGATTCTTGTCATGTTGGATACTAAATTATTAGGTTTTGAAATGTTGAAAGAATTATATGTAAAAGATGAAGATTTCTTTCAAATTTATAATGAACGTAAGAAAAATCATAGTAATGATAATTATATGCTTTAGGATGACTTTCTTTTCAAACTTAATAAGTTGTATATACCTCATTCTAGTGTATGCAATTTACTTGTTAAAGAAGTACATGAGGGAGGTATAGCTGGTCATTTTAGTCCTCGTAAAACTATGGAAATATTACAAGAGAATTTTTACAGGCCACGAATGTTAAAGTTAGCACAAGCTATTATCAGAAGATAACTTATCAAAAGAGAAAGAGTTTTTTCCATAAAGGTTTGTACACTTCTTTACTTGTTCCTAGTCAACTGTGGGAGGGGGTTAGTATGGACTTTATCTTAAGGTTACCAATGCACAAAGGGAAAGTATTTTATTATGGTGGTGGTAGATATATTTTCTTAAAAGGAACATTTTACTCCTTATAATAAAATAGATGGCACAACACATATAATAGATTTTTATTTTATGGAAATAGTAAGGTCACATAGTATTCCCAAATGTATAGTATCAGATAGAAATGTAAAATTTTTTAGTTACTTTTGAAAAATGTTTTGGAATTTGTTAGGTACTAAGTTGTTGTTTAGTACATCTCATCATCTACAAACAGATGGTCAAACTAAAGTGACTAATAGGACCTTAGGAACTTTATTAGTAGGATTAATTAATAAGAGTATAAAGGATTGGGATATAAAACTTACACATGCTAAATTTGTATACAATAGGAGTCCTTCTAGTATAACTCAATCGAGTCTATTTAAATTTGTCTATTGAGTTAATCCTTATTTACCAATTAATATGCTGTCATTAAACAAAGGTGATAATAAGAACTTTGACGCTAAAGGAAATATTGAATTTTTTAAGAAGCTCCATCAGAAAATAAAGAATAATATTAAAAAATCTAATTCTAAATACCAAAACCAAGCGGCCAAAAATAGAATTACACAAATATTTTCACTAGGAGACTTGATATGGTTACACTTAAGAAAAGAGAGATTTCAAAAATTAAAGAAAAATAAAGTAATGGTAAGAGCAGATGGACCATTTAATCTTTAAAAGGGAAGAATGATGCAGGAGTATCTCCATCTCATTCTTCTCATGTTGAAGGTCAAGAGCTTGTATATTTGGAGATGGTACCAATTGTTTTGGAAAATCTTGAACATCTTCAAAGTAACCTTAATAATGTTTAATTAAATGATTCTTGTAGGTATTATATATGTTTGAAAGAAGAATACTCCACTAATGATATCTAGTGTACAAGACAATAAAGATACAAGGGTTACAAATTTATATGGAAGAAAAAGCTACAAGACATGAAACTTGATTGCTTGATTATTTAATGTCTTGTCATAAATAGGTTTTATGTATCCTTGATATTTTATGTAAACTATGTAATGTCTTTCCATTGTAATTATAAATCGTTATATATACCATATGGGTGTGTGTTAGTTTAACTTTTAATTGATTAAACTAGTTGATTTAGACTTGGCCTCATATATGTGTGTATATATACTTGTACATTCGGTGAAATGGTGAATAAGAAAAAAATGAACATTGATGAAATAAGCTGAAACTCATTGCTAGCTTCAAACTTTCTTCCTTCCTCTTAAAATGAGTTCATATCATGTGAGTTTAGGATTTATTCTATTGAGAAATTAGTGTTTTCTCTTTAGAAAGTTTTTGATCTTAGTAAAGATCAAAAACTTCCTATCATTTGTTTGAGTTGAAGGTTCAAAACTTCAAATTCCTTTCCATATTAATCAATATTTTTCTTAAAAAACTAAAGCAAAAAGATCTTGCATTGTTAAGGATAATCTATCCATTATCTTACACATTTTTTTTCCGGTTATTTAAACTCTTAACTTTGGTTCCTATGTTTGGATTTTATAAATATTTCCCTCTTATACCATTCTCATCCTTCTTATAATTACTGCTATATTGTTGGAGCATGCATGCTTTATTCCATGTTTCATTTTTTCACACATCAAGAATATGGTAGTTATTGATCAAACCTCTTCCATAATAAATGTGGCACTAATATTCTACGAATTTTGTTTTAATACACTTTTGCATTGTCTTTAGAACAAAAAAATTCAATTTAAAACTTGAGGGTGTTACACACTCACACAAAGAAAAAAATCCTTTTTAGAAATTGTATAACATTTTGAAGGCAAATACTTTATGTGGGTGTAGTTCTATTCTTATAGTCATCTCAATAAGGTCTAACCTAAAATTGATGCCATCCTCAATTTTCATTAATATATTTAGAAGTGTACCAACTATACTATCATACAAATTATTCTACATGTACAAAACATCAAGATAATGTTGTAAATACAAGTGTTTAAAATATGGAATGTTAAAGAATATTGGCCTATTTTTTCACCCACCAATTGAAGCTAACTTCATTTTCTTTTCTTTTTTCAAAACAGACATTTAATTACCAGACTTTCTTAAATACGCGAAGTCTCATGAGTAGATTTATATCTCTTTCTTTTTCAACGTTTTCATTGAAAGCTTTCATTTTCCTATGATAAAGATGATTTTTTTAAAGAACTTTTGATGTCTAAGATAGGTAGTATTCCTATTCTTCAGTAATAAGACAAAGTCTATATTATCTTCACTAATAGAGCATGAATAGTATTTGTGCACACTATAACCAAAAATATTACTATATGCTAAAAATAAGTTATTGTACAAAATAACATGGATCTCAAGTTAAATGATTCTTGGAGATGTACATCAAACACTTCAACTCCAAGATCCCATCCGTACTTCAAATTCTATATAAGGGTAGCTAAATAATCATTAATATTATTATCGAGCTAATGTGGACCAGAAATAAGAAAAGATAACATGTTTCATTTCCATTTCATGCATAATGATGGAGTAATAATATATGTCACCAAGATAACTAGAGATAAACTATAGTATGTGTTCTAATTAAAAGGGTTCATTGCATCAAACCAAAGTGCAAGACTCAAATTTATAGCTTTATGGCTAAATTAAGGGAAGTTGGCATCAATTATCTTCTATTAAGAAGAATTGGCCAGATGCCTTTGTGTTTTATTAGAATTCCTCTCTTTTTCATGCCACATAATATCCATTACATTTTTTCATTACTAAACATACGCCAAAATCTTGGTATGATAATAAAGTTCCACAACACTTTAGTAGGAACCTAGCCTTTTTGAATCATACGATTAGACATTTAGGACATATATCTAATGATGCATATTCTTTACAGTACAAAATGTAATCATTATAACAATTATGAAAGTTTCATATCTCAAGTAAATAGAGAAATGAATCTTCTTTGCCTCAATTGTTCTACAATGAAGTACATTATCATCCAAATGCATCTCTTTCCATAATTCAAGAACAAAAGTGAAGTTTTTATTGCTCCATCTATTATCTACCTTGTGGTTTAATTGTCATAACACGACCGATATTTTTTTTCTAATTTATCATAACCTTTATAGGTGGGAATTTCTAAAGTACTGGCTAAATTTTCAAACTTTTTAGGATAGTCTCTTAAATTTTATTATACATTTATTGTCAAGTCTTCTATATATTCTAGCAAAGTCATCATGCTAAAAAATATTAATTTCTCCCTAACTAGTTTGGACACCAATAGACTCTCCATTCCATATTTAATAAGTATAACTCTTATCAAATTCATTTATAATAAGATAATTTCATAGTTCTCTAACCCCAACATGTCCTCAAATGATCCGCAACATGTTCAAACGAAAATTTTAAGAATTCATCTACAACATTTATATACTCTTTAGACAATCTACTAGAGTATACCCAAGATTTATCCATTATATCCTATATTAAAAAAGATTGATCATAATAATTTATGAATAACTACAAAAATAATTTATAGACTAAATGTATATATTCAAAGACACATATGTTCACATATATATAGGTAATAATGAAAAGGTTTTTCATATAATACAATAACAACAACAACAATGATATAAAAGCTACAATTATAGAAATATATAAAGCTTATAACATAATAAAAATGAAGAAAAATAATGGCTTCCTCATCATATGAAGAAAAGTAAAATAGGTAAAATATATTATGCCAACATTGTAAATATAGAAAATATGAAAATTATAAACCTCTGATTAAATAAGGACGACGACGACAAGCAAAGAACTAAAAGGATGGTTGGCAGCATTAGTGATTGTAGAGGTGATAGGTGGAGGAAGAAACATTGGTGGTATATAATGATAAATAATCAATCCACATAAAAAATCTCTATGAGTTCATGCTAATGATAGGGTTAAAAGGAGACATTCTATGTTATATATTAAAAGTAAAAGAATGAAAAAAAAAATCCCATTGGGTATATGTTAAAAGTAGAAGCAAGCTCATTTTACACCATGGACTACCTTCTTTGTTCACAAGGTTTGATTCAAATATATAAAACCCCTCTTTGTGATCATCCTACACATAAATGTGGAATAAAAAATATATTATGATGATGTCAACTCTATTAATATGAAGTTTCCTAAACCTTTTCTTTGAAATGGTTAATCCAATATTAAGTTCCTTAATTGATATAAAGATTCGAATATCAAAATAATCCATGATTTCATCCTGTTTTAAAGCTTTAAGTTTCTATTTATTATTTTATAAGTACATTGGGATTGTGAGAACTAGGAAACTATTGTCGAACCATTCAGAAGGTTCTTATATCATGTTTCTATGGAAAAACATGGTTGCAATGAAAAAATAAACTAATATTTTCTTTGTATCCATATTTCCCATTGAAACATAATACCTTACCTTAAGAACTTTTTCAATGGACCAATTCCCACACTCTTAAGACACTATGATATTAATAAATAAAAAATTAAAATTTAAAAATGGATAAAATAATGGATTATTTTTAAACCCTAATCTTAATAGAGGCTAAGAAAATTAATATTGGATTGATTGTTTTAAAGAAAAGGTGTAGGGGACTTCATATTAAGAGATCACATCATCTTAGGATTATTTATAATCAATATTATAATTCCAAAAAACACAAAGATAGCATTACTCAATCCCTTGTAAAATTCTAATAAATTCTAACTAATTACCAAAAAAATATAAGAGCATGCAAAAATTATAAACTACAAAACATAAAAAAATAATCATTTGTAAAATTCATCAAACAAATAATATTAATTTTTTGAATCCATATTCCCTCATTTTTATAACAAAAAAACCTCATTTTAAATGCTACCGAAGTACTTTTAATAATATATAAAACACATATATAGGAAAATTGTGGAAACACATTCATGTTCGGTAATATTAGGAGAAACATTTACGTTTTGTAATATAATAAAACTGAGGAGAAATATAGATAATATCATAAAAAATTTATGAAGAAAGAATATGAAACAATTCATACTATTTAAGAAATGATGACAAAAAGAAAAAAAAATTAAAAGGATGGATGAGGGCAAAAATGGAGGTGGAGGGAGAAAAAAAATGATGGAAGAGTTTTTGGAAGAAGAATCTTGGGAGGTAGATGCTTGTGTGTGTTTGTGAGAACATGTTGAGTGGTACAACCCCTCTATAGATTAAAAGTAAAGAATTGAAAATGATAAATATCCCACTAAGGCATAGACAAAAAAAGAATCCAGGCTAATGTATATACAACAGTGGTAAATAAAAATCCATGTTTATACCCTTAAAAGTTTTAGGGTTTATTATACAAAACCACTATCTATACCTAAGGTTATTACAACAAAACTAAAAATTATGGTAATAATTCTCCAACCTTCATCTATTTTTTCCACCTTTTTTCATCTAGCTTGTTCTTTTATCAAAGAACTTATAGACAACTATACATATTAAAACGATGTACATAAGGTCTTATCTATTTGTATTTTTGTAGTTGTGGGTGTTAGATTGAGTTGCTAAAGGGCATGAGCTAGAGAAAATAGGTCGAGGGTTTACACATTTAGAAAAATAAGAATGGGAGAAAAAAGATATAAAATAAAGACAAGGGTGATCCTGTGGAGCCATTTGGGTTTTTTTACGCAATATATATATATATATATATATATATATAAACGTAAATAAAATAAACCTCTAAAAATAAAAGAGTTGAAATATATTTTCATTAGGATGGAATTTAACAAACCTAATCTATTAAAAAATAAAAACAACTTTTCATAAAAAAAATGACTTATCTAATAAAAGGTTTTTATTTAATCTAATTATAACTGTTATCAATAACAATGTAATATTTAAAACAAATCAGAGAAATATTTATAGAAAATTTTGAGCAAAATTAATTAATTAAAATGGTCTAGAAAAAATCCTTTGTTATGTGTGTTTGTTAACTGGGGGTTTCTTAGGAAATAGAACTAAGAGTTAGAGGTGATAGAATATGAAGAGTAAAATATATAAGATAAGAGAAAAAGCAAAGGTAAGAGACTTGTATCATGATTTAATGTCCTCAAAATGATTACAATGTCCAATATATATCAAGGAGTAAAATGAGGAAGGAGGGATAGGGAAAAATATGATGTGGTCATGGATAGGAGGCCTCCATATCTTATTGTAGAGAGTTAGCTTAGCAAGGGATTTGTATAAGCTAATAATTTGAAACTAGTTCGAGACTAAGGCAAGAACAATTGGAAGCTTTTTAGGCTAATTCTCATCTTTTGGGCCAGCATTCATCGACACGATAGTCCTAGTTAAGGAAAAAACTCATAACATCACTCCCTTCAAAATTTCATCAACTATGTTACCCACTTCCATAGGGTAGACAATTTTAAACTTCTATTAAACAACTTATGGCTATAGCTATCCATTAAACATGTTAATTAAGAAACCCTAATACAAATTATTGTACAAAAATCACGTCTTGAAAGATCAATGAACAATCTTGCACATCAATGTCTCTAGGAGACAAATACAGATAAAAAAAGATGAATAAATTTACACATAAAAAAACTATTGGGAACTTCATAAAAAATAATGAACATAAAACAAAATGCACAAAAAGACCAATAAATACAACATACATAATATCAAGTGATAAGAGACAAAAATCCTTCTTAAAATGTCTGTTAGTTAGTCGATACATAGAACATCTACTCAACCCATTCTGTCAAGAAGAAATCAAAACTATTAAAATTTCATTAGTTTTCATAAATTTGAATTTTTATATTACAAAAAAAAAGATAGAACCAAAAAGATGGCTTATTGGGTAAGTCCCTTTTTCCTTAATCCTATGTGTTTAGATTAGAGGAAGAACCTTTAAATAAGGGCCACCCTATCCTAAATATAGTTATTATAAAAGAAACAATTTCCTACGTTATTGAAGAGCATATGTTTTGACATCACTATATTGTGGAAGAAAAGGTAAGAATTGAGGCTCTAATTTGACACTCTATCTTCTCTAAAGACTTTGTCCACCAACCAACCTTTTATCCAATTGTAAGAGGTTATTGAGAGGATATAATTAGTAATTAATACTCACAACCTTGGAAAATTCTTTATCTTTCAAATTGAAAACTAGGTATTTTTTACCATATCACATCAATATATATATAAACCCTCAACTTATTCTCTTTCCCCTTATTTGAATTAACCACTCTTTATCTTCCTTAACTTTCATGCTCAATATATTTCATTGGAAAAATTTCTTCAAACCTCCATCTCTTTATTAGAAACCTATAAATCTCTATCTCCGATCCTTGTTAGGGCTCTATTCACACCATTTTTGTCTTCACCCATCAAAATTTATGCAGCAACTCCTAATATTTCCATAAGTAGAGGAATTTAGCAAAATATATTTTTTATGCAAAAGAAGATTTTTTATGGATTATCTCAAAGTACCAACCACTTTTAGTGGATAAAGGACAGATATAAAAAACTTTAATGTAACCACTCAACTCTAAAAGCCGAATATGAATCTTTTAAGGCTAAAGTAGCTGAGCTAGAAAACTAGAAAAGCACAAACCATGTAAACTTTTTGAAAGCCCAAGTTGCTATCTCAAAGGCTTATCATAAAAGGAAAAATCAATCAACTAGGGATGAAATATTATTATTTATGGCTAATACTATCCATCTGGAAGATGACCTTTAAAAGGAAAGAAACTTGGCCGATCAATTATCTTTCTAGAAGAAAAGGTATCTTGTGAATGACAGGAAGGTTTGAATGTATGATGATGCTAATAGATCTTTGATATAAAAAATGAATTCCCTAAATAACAAGGAAACTGAATATTAGGTCAAATATGCAAAGATGGAAAAATCCTTGTAGGAACAGCTAAGCAAGACCAAATGATTATGATTGGAAGTTGTTGAGAAGGATATGGAAAATAATACTAAAATAAAGCATCATTAGGAATAACTATTTAGAGCCAAGAAGTTGATTGAGTCATCTCAAATATATATGAACGAGTGCATTGAGAAGGCCACTACTAATGCCAAACTAAGACACTTTTGCAAAGCTATAACTATTTGGTATGCAAAGAAATTACACATTATGAAGGATAAATTTAGTCTCAATGGTATGTTTATGGTTCCTAAGTGTTGTAACCTCAATTAAATAAATTAGTAGAGTGTGACCAATTGTGAAATCCTAATAGAAAATTATACTACAAATAAGATTATTAAAGCATTCCTATTCCTGAGGATGTTAGAGACATGGAGGCTGATAGTGAAGAAGATGAATCTTAAAGCACTCTGTCATCTTTTATTATAGCATGTTCATACCATTGATATATAAAATGACTCTATAGTAATTTCTTTTCTTTCTTAATATATAATATTACCCATTCACTTATGTCAAGGCTAAAATATTGTTGTAATACTCATAATGCACAAACTTTGAATCCTTATTATACTTTTTTGGTGCAAATTAAAGTATGGTTTGATCTAGATGTCATTGGTTAATCAAATTGAATGGACCAACCAAATCCCTAAACATTAGGCTCAGTGGCCTCAACACCTTGGTTAAGGATTTCATTATGGGACCCTAGGCTTAACAACTGAAAGGTGCTAGCTGTGCTTGAGTAGGATTAGTAGCCTTAGAAAATAAACCAAGGATGAAACATAGAGCCTAGGATTAGTGAATAAAAGAGTTTATGTCTTTCATCCCACCAAGTTTTCCCATCTTTAATGCTCAACTGCCCATTTTGTATGAGGAATTATGTATAGAGCCTTAGGCTTAGTGAATGAAAGACATTTTATATTTCATCTCACCAAGAGTGCCTGTCTTGAATGTTCGATTTTCCATTTCTATGAGAACTTTTCCATAGAGCCTTAAGCATAGTGAATGAAAAAGCTTTCATCTTTTATCTCACTAAGTGTGTCCGTCTTCAATGCTCAACTGTCCAGTTGTATAAGGAATTACATATAGATCCCTAGGCTTAATGAATGAAAGAGATTATGTCTTTCATCTCAATATGTGTGCCTATCTTCTTTTAGTCTTTAGTGTTTGACTACCAATTTGTATGATGACTTAGATATAGATCCTTCAACTTATTAAATGAAAGAGCTTATGTATTTCAACTTACTAAATGTGTCCATATTCTTTTAATCTTTAGCACCTGAATTCCCATTTGTATGAGGACTTACATATATAGCTTTGTTAATAGCCTCATTATTTAAGGGCTCACGTATTTGATCTCAATTTCCCATTTGTATAAGAACTTACATATTAAGCTTTGTCGATGGCCTCAATAATTAAGGGATTACATATTTTAACTCAGCTACCCATTTGTGTGACGATTTACATATAAAGCTTTACAAACAACCTTATTATTTGAGGGATTATGTATTTGAGGTTAACTTCCCATTTGTATGAGGAATTACATATAGCGCTTTGTGGATGACCTCATTGTTTGAGGGCTTACGTATTTTAGCTAAAGCTTTTTGTTATTGTCAAGAATAATGTATATGATCTATAAATACATTCTATGAGTATCTATATATATATAAACACCTTGACATATAAACAAAGTATATATATTTAAATGTAGCAAAGATCATTGTTAAGTAAAAATCAATCAATAATACAAATAATATTTTCTCAAATGTTTTTGTGTTCTAATAGTTCACGAGATATCTTCTCTCTTCATTACCTAATATGAATGTGTTGGCCCAAATTACTCTATAACTTAATATGGACCTTCCCATTTAGGTGTTAATTTGCCTTAGCCACCATTTCTTTAGATGTCATATTTCCTTAACACCTAGTCTCCCACCCTTAACTATGTAAGTTTGACTCTTTTGTTATAGTATTTAGCCTGATGTTGTTTGTATTAAGAAGACACATTTTAACTACATTTCTTCATCCTTCCAATAAGTTCTCATTTTTTAAGGATTCTTCATTTTCATTATCATATTAGCTGGTTATCTATGAAATTGTTTCAATTTCCATTGGTATAACTTCTCTGCCCTAATTGCTAATCTAAAATGTATTTCACCTATTTAGTTCTTTACAGTTGTCTTTATAGAAAACAATAGTATTGGAATCTCATCCACCTATTCTCACTTAGCCCCATTCAATTAACATCTCACTTCTCTAAGTATTTATTTATTTTCATGTTTAGCTTGGTTGATATACTATGTTAATACCAATGAGGAACCTATTCTTATGATACCCAGTGTCCTATATAGAATTTTATTCAATGCAATTCACCTATGTATGACCTACTAAAATAAATTAATGACCAATTTCCTAGTTTTTATTAAAAAAATTATATTTATTATTGTCAAAATATCAACTATTATAAGTTATAACTTATTAAGGAACTCCAAACCTATACTTTTTTGTTGGAACCATTAGTATGATGGCCAATTATAATCCTCTATCCTATCAAATTCCACCTTTATATTTCTTCCCAACATATAATATTATTTTAGAAAAACTCTGTTGCTCCTTTTTGATTAATCTATGTTAAGGCTTATACCCACTTTGTCAATTAATCAATAGCAACTATGATGAATATTTTCTAGCCAACACCTACACATTATAGGTTAGTTTTAAAGTCATCGTGTAAACATATTAAAATTATTATAAGCATATATTTGAAGTATCAGTGGTCCAAAAATATCAACCCTCATATAGTAAACAACAAAAAACTTACAATTGGTTGTAGGTCTAAAGGAGGGATATTTAGTGCCAAGGAAAATTCACATTTTTAGCATTGGCATAAAATTGCCTTAGCATCCTTATATATGGTTTTCTAATAGTAAATCTGGTTTAAAGATTTTGCCAAGAGATAGATGTAAACCACATATTATTAGGTGGACTTCCTTACGTACTTTATTACCTACTACTTGAGGCACACACTCTAGTTGATGCACTGTCGTATGCACAACAAATTTAAAAAATAAATCCTAATTCCCAAATACGCAGTATATGGCAAGAAGGAGTCGAACCCACAAGGAATGACGTTTTAATCACTAATTTTGCTATTGATGTTATAACCCCGTTTATACAATTTCATTGATTCTTATACTAAATTCGATTATACTAAATCTTTAATCACGAATTGACAATTAGGGGAGGACTGAATTGGTGATGGAATTAAAATGCCATACATTCACATAAGAAGAATGATTCTAAACAATTTAATGTTGCCTTAGGAAACTCAGAATAATGAATTCCTATACTTCCTCTCAACCTTAATAAATTGAATATGCTCTCAATTTATTTTTGCACCCATTTAATAACCTAGGTTACGAACACTAGATTCAATAAATGGTAGCATTATGAACGGGAAGCAGCCAACTACAATCATAATCACAAAAGCTCGGATCATGCAATTGCACGAATTAATGGATAAGATTAATAATTAATCTTCTTGCTACTATAGATAAATTAATTAACAATTACGGGTTAATTTCATTGTCTTAGCAAAGACTAAGTCCTAAACCAAATAGGTGATCAATCTAATTAGTTCAAGAATCTTAATCTATGATACGGAATCATTTAATTCGATCCATTAATTCAATTAAACATCATCTAGAATCAAACATTTAAAGTATAAAATGATAATTAGGTTATAATTCCATCCTCAATTCATCCTACCCCATTCTAATTACTCAAAGTTCTGCATATTCACAATTCATACAATTACACAAAAGTCTTGGAAATTGACAACAACAATGCATTCACAAATTCTATTCTTGCAACAATTAGATAATACTATAGTGAATACAATTAAAACTACAGAAAAATAACTTAGATTCAACAAAAAACAAAGATACTGAAATTTACAAAGGAATAGAGGAAACTTATCAATTGAAGTGCAGAATGTCAAATCATCAATAGAATTCAAGAAGATCAAAGGTCGGAATTGTGCATTACATGTATGTTCTAAAGGAATAAAGGAAGAACAATACATTCCAAATGTTTTTCGATCTTTTCCTCTCTATTCCGAACTCTGTTTTTAGATAAAATTTATCAGGAACAAGTCGCGTGGCAGTTACACATTTTTAAATGAAAACACGGTCCGTGTTTATGAAACACGGGACCCCCGTGTTTTCTTCCAACTGCTCTGCTGACAAGGATTTACAGACCGATACTCGGGATAAATAACACGGTCCGTGTTATGGAAACACGGGACCCCCGTGTTTTTGATTCTTCCACTCAATTCCTTTGAAAGTTTCAGCTTAGCTTCTCTTGATGTATTTATTCCCTTTCCAACTTTGATCTCCTTGATTCAGCATTTCTTGATGTGTTCTCTACTTGATTTCTTCTTTTCATTGATTTCTCCTTGAATTTCTTCAATTCTTTTCTTTCCTGTAAAATTTATTCAAATGAGGAAAACTCGACGAAAAGATTAAATCTAGTAAAATAATTGAGAGATAAATGATATTTTTAGACATGAAAATAATCAATAAATCTCATCTATCAAATACCCCCATACTTGAATTATTGCTTGTCCTCGAGCAATATCATAACATGCACATGAATACATCAAGAAACGTAAGAGAAACAGGTCATGGAACACAAGATTTATTAGATTGGAATTATTCATGTACGAAGTTCAACTTGGACTGGGACTGAAAAATACTTGTAAATCATGAAATATCAATGATAAAAATATTTTTGGATCACATCTTAAATCACCTTAAAAACAGTCTTATCAAATGCTCAAATGGTTAAAGAACGAAAATTATAATAATTAGTATCTCATCATGCAAATTAGATCAAGACTAATGAAATTCAACTTGGTAAATTCTTACTTTCGGAATGTGGGACGCTCACTCTTTAGTGTATAGGGTATGATGTGTTTACTCTCAAATTCTCTCCAAATGATAATGATCACCCTTATGTTTGCCATTATTCTCAATTCGCCACCGCTAAAAGAACTAAATTATATAAGAATCAAAAGGTCTTAAATTTGGTTGTAATGGGGCTAGGGTTCTAAGGTGGGATGGAATTTTGGTATTGTAGCTAGACTCTACCAACTAGAGAAGCAAAATTGTTTTTAAAAAAATTATCTCAAACCCTTCCATTCAACCAAACAACATCAAAAGACATGAAATTTTATTCTCTTCTTCTTCTTCTTCTTCTTCTTCTTTTAAGAAGAAAAACGCTTAGCTACTTCCTCCATTTTTTTTATGATATCCACACCCCCATACTTAGATTTCACCCTATTAACAAAACAAAAGTTCTCCTTGAAAATATTTTTGCTCCACTAGTCGTAGAGTAAAGAAGGAAAATACATATGGAGATTAGTTGTTTTTAAATCAATAAAACAGGTATATAGGCTCAAAGGGGTTATGCAATGGATAACAATTTTTCAAGGTGGGTTATTTGGCCTTGTAGCTAACAAAGAAAGAAGAGTGCCTTTATCATTTTCAAATATCCTAAAGTTCTATGCAGTCTTGAAGAGACTAATGGAAAATTCTAGTTTCACATATCATTGGAGAATGCACACAAAAGAGAAATATATTTTGGATAAGCAATGTATCCAAAGGTTAGGCTCAAACGCTCACAATGTTATATCCACCAATTTTGAATTTCATTTCATCTCATTCCTAATCAATGCATGATTTGATCTCTAATCATTCTAAATTTCTTTCCTTCACTGTTATCACATCTTCAATTTCGATCTTTAAGGTGTCAAAAGATGTTGATCAAAACATACAATAAGTATAATATTATCCTTTTTGAAAATAATTCAGTCCCATACTTTATTTTACTTCGCATATGGATTGCTCAAATCTAATACTTGCTGTTTTTTTTTATATTTTATCAATTGAAGTGGAATAACTAGTACGTAAAGTAGATAGGAATAAATTAACTAACTACCACTTAGCATACATATATAACATTTACTAACTATTTCTACTTAAGAATAATCACAAGCCTAATGCACCCCCTTACTTAGTATGTTCATTGTCCCTAATGAACAAATGCAAAAGAAAGATGAAGAATAGGTTTCAAGAGGGAGGTGGAGGTGGGTCTCGGTTTCCGAGATGGAAATCATAGAGATTCTTCATCATCTCCATCATCTGAGTTTGGTTACGGCGAATGGAATCCAATTGGGAATACACTTGATTTTGAAATTGGAGATGCCATTCGGGGACAAAAGTCGAGGTGGAAGAAGAGCTGGCTTGGGATCGGGGTGGTGGTGGTGGTGGATGGGCACCTTGAGGTGGAATAGGATGTTCAATGGCTAATAGGGCAGGGTTATCTTCATCCTCACTAGGCTGCCAGTTCAATGGGTTTAAAGGGTCAGTTTTGGTAGGGTTAGGAAGAGGAAAGAAAACACGCCCCTGATAAGAAAGGTACCACGCATTATTCCTACGCTCAATAAGATGCGTAAGGCGACAATGTTCGATATCAATGCGGGTGCTCATGGCCTCAATAGGCATATCTTCAGGAAGGGGTATGTCCAAACTTACACAGATGGTGGTAATTAAACCACCGATAACAATGTCTCCCTGTTTGGAATTACCGACCATTTGAAATTGTTTTGTAATAAAATAGGCAGTATCAACAGAGTAGTGTTCAAGCATAGAGTAGAGAAAGAAAAGTTCAATTGAACGAACTACCCCGGTACTATCTCCCCTCCCAAAGATGGTAGTAGCCAAAAGCCTCTGAATGTATCGGAAAACTAAGTTAAAAATCCTAGAGGATTTGGCTTCAGAAATGCGGAAGGTATCGGGAGTAGGCATATTCGCTATATCACCTATTTTAGCGAAAAAATTGTTGGCATAGAACCAGGGTAAAATGAATCTGAATCCCTGTGAAGGCAACATGAAAATGTGGGCAAGTTCATGCACTGCTAATTGCCTATCTTCATTAAAAAGGCGAAAAGAAACATACCCTTGATTATTTTTAGTATCACCAATGTCACCAACTTCAGCACACAATTCAAAAGTACTCAAAAATTCTAAAGTCAAGCATCTATAGGTATGATTAGTACAATAGACAAAGTGTTGCAAACCTATAGTTTCAAGCATGCGCATGACTTGATTATGAATGCCCAATGTATGTAAACAGCTATCATCCAGATATCGAGTGCCAGTAATATGCCTTTGAGACAAGTAATCGTACCTTTGTTGTTGTTCGGGGGAGGTAAAAATTATACCTAAATCGTTGGGTCGATTACGTCGTTGTCTCGCTTGAGTTGGTGATGACCGGGACCTTGAGGATTCACCTTCAGTACGCTGCTTCTTTTTCGGTGCCATCTACACAAAGATTACCATTTTGAAGTTAAGAAACAATGTCTTAAACTTGAAAGTGCAGCATATACATAATGTTATTCTTGAAGAATAAGATTAGGCTACAATGATAATTATAACAAAGCTGCACTAAATGCATACATATGCCCTAACCATGTCATTAACCCAATTTTATAATGGTGCAAGATATGGAACAAATTCACCCAATATTCAATCACATTGTATCAGCATATGTAAGCAAAAACAATGAAACCGAATCAAAATTGCTACAATATGGGGAAGAACCACTTACCTTAATTGTGAAAACAGGCTATAACAATTCATAAATCAGAAGAATGATAGGTGAATATCAAATGCCATGAAAACCCTAAGGTTATTTCCAGAAAATGGATGAGACAATGCTCGATTGAAATTAGGGTTTGACACGAATTGTGTCGCCTGTTCTGTAGTGGATTGACACATAAATCGGCAGAGAAAAGAAAGGTAATGGTGGGGAAAGAAAATGGAATGTTAATGGAGTAGGAGTTGTTAAGATTTGAAGATTTGAGTGAGAAAAATGGAGGATTCGAAGGAGAAGACACGCAGAGGAGTGCTGCGAAGAGTTGGAGATGAAGAGAGTAAAGGGCCATGTTTTTTCAGATCTAAAAACACGAGGGAGAAAAAGGACACTGGAGAGAAACACGGACCGTATTTGTGAAATACGGTACCCCGTGTTAAATTTTAAACATTCTGTTTCTGACTGAGAAGGTAACACGGGCCGTGTTTACAAATACGGTACCCCCGTGTTAATTTTCCAACTCTCTAGAATTCTGAAATTTTTCTACAGAGGAAGAAACACGGGCCGCGTTAAGAAATACGGACCCCCCGTGTTAATTTTTGAGCTCTCTAGAATTCTAAAAATTTCTGCAGAGGAAGAAACACGGGCCGTGTTAAGAAATATGGACCCCCCCGTGTTAATTTTGGAGCTCTCTGGAATTTTGAAATTTTTCTGCAGAGGAAGAAACACGGGCCGTGTTAAGAAATACGGACCCCCCGTGTTAATAATTGAGCTCTCTGGAATTTTTAATATTTCCTGCAGAGAGAAAAACACGGGCCGTGTTTTACAAATACGGCCCCCCCGTGTTTTTTTTAAGTATGAAAATAAAATACTAATGTATTTCCACACATATACACATTATGTACATACAAATTTATGCCAAATATGTAAAAAGAAAAGTACGTAATACGAAAAACTTATATACAACACTTGGGTGTTTCCCAAGTGACAAAATGTAAGTCATTCAGCCCTCATAATTGGGAGTGGTAAGATCAACCACTTCCAAATTGTGCACTTGATGTCCTTCGTAGTAAGGTTTGAGGCGGTGTCCATTGACTTTCCACATTTTTCCTGTTTTCTCACTCTTAATTTCAACTGCACCATGAGAAAACACATTAGTCACAAGAAATGGGCCGATCCATCTCGACCTCAATTTTCCTGGAAACAATTTCAATCGAGAATGATATAATAAAACTTTTTGACCAATTTCAAAACTCTTTCTAATAATGAACTTATCATGAACTACCTTAGTTCTATCTTTATATCTCAATGCAGTTTCAAAAGCATCATTTCTTATTTCTTCCAATTCTTGTAGTTGGAGTCGCCTATGTCTTCCAACTTCAGTTAACTCCATGTTACATTTTTTTACGGCCCAAAAAGCTTTATGTTCTAACTCAACTGGTAGATGACAAGGCTTACCGTACACCAGACGATATGGAGACATACCAATTGGAGTTTTGAAAGCTGTACGATAAGCCCAGAGGGCATCATTAAGATGTAAGCTCCAATCCTTTCTTGTTGGTTTCACCATTTTTTCCAAGATTGATTTGATTTCCCGGTTTGATACCTTGGCTTGACCATTGGTTTGTGGATGATATGCTGTAGATATTTGATGTGTCACATGGTATTTCTTTAATAGAGCTTCTACGATTCGGTTGCAGAAGTGTGAACCTTTGTCATTGATGATGGCTCTTGGTACGCCAAACCTTGCAAAAATGTTAGTTCGAAGAAATTCTGCAACAACCTTAGCATCATCAGTACGGGTGGCCTTAGCCTCCACCCATTTTGACACATAATCAACAGCAACAAGAATGTTTTTGAATCCAAAAGAAGATGGAAATGGTCCCATAAAATCCATACCCCAAACATCAAAGATTTCGCATGCTATGATAGGAGTTTGTGGCATTTCATTTCTAGGCCCTAATCCCCCAGTCTTTTGACAGTGTTCACATGTCTTACAAAATTCATGAGAGTCCCTAAACAATGTAGGCCAAAAGAATCCACTCTCTAGAATTTTATAAGCTGTTCGCTTGGGACCAAAGTGTCCCCCACAAGCATAACTGTGACAAAAGTGTAAAATAGACAGAACCTCACTATCAGGAATACATCTTCTAATGATTTGATCGACACATTGTTTCCACAAGTATGGATCGTCCCATACAAAATATTTTGCCTGAATTTTCATTCTATCTTTCTGTGCTTTGGTAAAGTGTGAGGGAAATACCTTAGCTAATAGAAAATTTACCATATCAGCATACCATGGTATCTCATTCCCAATGACATGAAGTTGCTCGTCCGAAAATGCTTCATTGATAGGTACTTCAACTTCAACTTCTTTGATTAACCGACTTAGGTGATCTGCTACTCCGTTTTCTGTTCCTTTTTTATCTTTAATGCGTATATTGAATTCTTGAAGTAGAAGAATCCATCTAATCAGTCATGGTTTTGCCTCTTTCTTTGCTAACAAATATTTCAACGCTGCATGATCAGAATAAACAATTATTTCAGTTCCTAACAGATAAGAACAAAATTTATCCAAAGCAAAGACAATAGAAAGAAGCTCCTTTTCGGTAGTTGTGTAGTTAAGTTGAGCTTCATTCAATGTGCGTGAGGCATAATATATCACGTGTGGCTCTTTCCCGATTCGTTGACCTAACACCGCACCAACAGCAAAGTTAGATGCATCACACATCAATTCAAATGGGAAATTCCAATCAGGTGGTTGAAGAATGGGTGCACTTATCAATTTTTCCTTTAAATAGTCAAATGATTTCTGGCATGCGTCATCAAATTGAAATTCCTTTTCTTTTTTAAGAAGCTTGCATAATGGTTGGGTTATTTTAGAAAAATCCTTGATAAATCGGCGGTAAAACTCGGCATGCCTTAAAAATGATCGCACATCTTTGACAAATGATGGATAAGGTAATGAAGAAATAAGATCAATTTTTGCTTTATCTACTTCAATTCCTTTGGCTGAAATAACATGTCCCAAAACTATTCCTTGTTGGACCATAAAATGGCATTTTTCAGAGTTTAGCACAAGATTTGTTTCCAAACATCTTTTCAAGATAAGGGTTAAATTACCTAGGCATTCTTCAAAAGTAACTCCATGAATACTGAAATCATCCATGAATACCTCGATAATTTTCTCCAGATATTCAGAAAATATACTTACCATACACCTTTAAAATGTAGTTGGAGCGTTACACAATCCAAATGGCATACGTCGATACGCAAACGTACCGTAGGGACATGTAAATGTGGTTTTCTCTTGATCTTCTGGAGATATGGGAACCTGCACATATCCAGAATAACCATCAAGAAAACAATAATAAGCATGACCCGCTAGCCGTTCTAACATTTGATCCATAAATGGTAAAGAAAAATGATCTTTCCTAGTCATGGAGTTCAGCTTTCTATAATCAACACATACCCTCCAACCATTTTGAACTCTAGTAGGAACCATTTCTCCTTTATCATTTTCCACTACTGTTATTCCTGTTTTCTTTGGGACAACCTGAAGCTGACTTACCCAACTACTATCAGAAATTGGGTATATGACTCCTACACTTAGCAATTTTAAAACCTCTTTCTTCACAACCTCTATTATTATCGGATTCAACCTACGTTGCACTTGTCTACTTGGCTTCACATTTTCTTCCATTAAAATCCGATGCATACAAACTGAAGGACTAATACCCTTAATATCAGCAACTGTCCATCCCAAAGCTGATTTGTATTTCTTCAACACATTTACCAATTTTTCTTCTTGTTGAGATGTTAGTTCACTAGATATGATAACCGAAAGGGTATTCTTATCTCCTAAGAATGCATATTTGAGATGGTCAGGTAAAGGTTTCAACTCCACTTCAGGTGGTCGTTCTATGGAAGGTATAGGTCTATCCACTGTCAATGGTAAATCCACAAATTTTCCAATTCTACTCGGACATGTTCCCAAAGCGGCCACTACCTCCTTGATTTCTTCCTCAACGTCATACAATTTGTTCAATTCTTCCAATTTTTCATTTTCTATGCCTTGTGTCAAATTTAATTCCAAAGGATCAGATGACGAAAGTTGGTACACCATTTCAGTTAAATTCTCAATGACATCAATCATAGATACCTCTTCACCATCTGCAGGATATTTCATGGAATCATAAATATTAAACTTAATAACTTCACCGTCAAATTCCATGGTCAATACTCAATCGTGGACATCAATTTTTGTTTTTGAAGTTTTTAGGAATGGTCTCCCTAATAATATAGGGGAGGAGTTAACTAAACCATTATCTTGCATATCTAACACATAAAAATATGCAGGAAAAACCAATTCATTAACCTGAACTAAGACATCTTCAATAACCCCTTCAGGATATGTGTTAGATCTATCAGCCAATTGGATAACAACACGAGTTTCCTTTAAAGGACCTAGACTTAGGGTGTTAAAGATAGATAAAGGCATGACGTTTATTGAAGCACCTAAGTCAAGAATGCATTTTTCATACCTCGTGTTCCCAATTTTGCAAGGTATAGTGAAAATACCTGGATCTTTGCACTTTGGTGGAAGCTTTCTTTGCAATATAGCTGATACATTTTCTCCCACACTAACCTTCTCATTCTCATTAAGTTTCCTTTTGTTTGTACACAAATTCTTAAGGAATTTTGCATACCTGGGTACTTGTTTGATCGCATCAATGAGAGGAAGGTTAACTTCTACCTTCTTGAATATGTCAAATATCTCCTTGTCATGATTTACCTTCTTGTTTTTGGCCAACCTGCTAGGAAAAGGAGCAGGAATTTTTATAGGAGAATGTGACTTACTCTTCACCGTTTGATGTGAATCTTCCTTTATTTCTTCTTCAGCCATTGTTTCATCTATCTCCTTGCTTGTGTCATCTTCTTCACTCACTTTTCTTGGATCTGACAATTGTTTTCCACTGCGAGTTGTGATAGCACTAGCATTTTCCTTAGGATTTCTTTCAGTCTGGCTAGGAAATTTTGAAGAACCCTGTGCTTGCATTTTTCCAAGGGAATCTGCTAGTTGACTCACTTGATTTTCCAAATTCTTAATACCATTTCTGGTCTCTTATTGGAATTGTAAGGTATTGGTAGCTAAAGATTTTACCAAATCTTCCAAAGGCATACCCCCCGATTGTTGTGGAACTTGTGGTGGAGGCATCGGTTGAAATGGTGGTCTTTGCTGATTTGGTGGAATTTGGAAAAACTCAGGAGGTGGATTTGCGCCTTGCTGATGTTGATACATCTGTGGTCGGAAATATGAGCTACCACTTTGTTGAGTGTTTCCATACCTTAGATTCGGGTGATCCTTCTATCCAGGATTATATGTTGGAGCAAATGGATCATTCCTTTTTGATAATGGTTGTCCTCCAATAGCGTTTACTTGTTGTTCTTCCTGCAAAGTAGGACACATGTCAGTTGGATGACCAGTAAAAGAACAAATTCCACATACCTTGGCAGGAATCTTTACTCCTACAACTCTTTCCACAAGAGCTGTCAAATTCGAAACTTGCGTTTTTAGTTCAGCAATATTGGTTTCTTTCACCTGTTGAGACATAGAAGTATTACCCCTATTACAATATTGAGAGTTAGATGCCATATTAGCAATCAACCTTTTAGCTTCAATGGGTGTTTTATCAACTAAAGCACCACCACTAGCAGCATCTATCATATTGCGATCCATAGGAGATAAACCTTCGTAAAAATATTGTATTAATAATTGTTCACTAATTTGATGATTAGGACAACTACCACACAATTTCTTGAAACGTTCCCAATATTCATGTAAAGATTCTCCTCCATCTTGCCTAATACCACATATTTCCTTTCTTATATTAGTTGCTCTTGATGAAGGGAAATATTTTTCAAGGAAAACCTTTTGCATATCAGTCCAAGTATTTACTGAGCCCGCTGGTAAATCATATAACCATTCCTTAGCAGCATCAGCTAAAGCAAAAGGAAAAGCTTTGAGTTTAAGTTGTTCTACACTTACTCCATTCGGTTTCATACCAGAACAAGCTATATGGAATTCCTTGAGAAATTTATTTGGGTCGGTGAAACAGCCTGAACTCATGGAATTGTTGTCTCTAAAACCTGTAAAAATAGGTAAGGCTCGTATTAATCCAGGTTTGATTTCACAAGTATCATTATCAGTAGGATAATTAATGCATAAAAGATTGGGGTTGAAGACAGGAGTAGCTAGCTCCTTGAGAGTTCGATCCGCCATTGGTGGATTAATGTAGTAAGGTGTACTACACAAATCCTCTATACTGTCTTCTCCCAAATTTGTGGAACTTTCTTCAAAAGGTGATGGAATCTGACTAGCTTGTTCCAATTTCCTTCTCGTCCTAGCTGCAATTGGAGAAGATGAGTTTGGATCTATGGCTGGAATAATTTGTCCTTGATGCTCGAGTGCAAATGATCTCAATTGTGAATGCCTGAAGATTTCACACAATGAAAGATTAGATGAATTCACGTGAAGAATTTATCTAAAACTAAAATAAGAAACCACAACAAAAACAAAACTAGAGATTATAATTGCCAATTCCCCGGCAACGGCGCCAAAAATTTGATGCACTGTCGTATGCACAACAAATTTAATAAATAAATCCTAATTCCCAAATACGTAGTATATGGCAAGAAGGAGTCGAACCCACAAGGAATGACATTTTAATCACTAATTTTGCTATTGATGTTATAACCCCGTTTATACAATTTCATTGATTCTTATACTAAATTCGATTATACTAAGTCTTTAATCACGAATTGACAATTAGGGGAGGACTGAATTGGTGATGGAATTAAAATGCCATACATTCACATAAGAAGAATGATTCTAAACAATTTAATGTTGCCTTAGGAAACTCAGAATAACGAATTCCTATACTTCCTCTCAACCTTAATAAATTGAATATGCTCTCAATTTATTTTTGCACCCATTTAATAACCTAGGCTACGAACACTAGATTCAATTAATGGTAGCATTATGAATGGAAAGCAGCAAACTACAATCATAACCACAAAAGCTCGGATCATGCAATTGCACGAATTAATGGATAAGATTAATAATTAATCTTCTTGCTACTATAGACAAATTAATTAACAATTACAGGTTAATTTCATTGTCTTAGCAAAGACTAAGTCCTAAACCAAATAGGTGATCAATCTAATTAGTTCACGAATCTTAATCTATGATACGGAATCATTCAATTTGATCCATTAATTCAATTAAACATCATCTAGAATCAAACATTTAAAGTATAAAATGATAATTAGGTTATAATTCCATCCTCAATTCATCCTACCCTGTTCTAATTACTCAAAGTTCTGCATATTCACAATTCATACAATTACACAAAAGTCTTGGAAATTGACAACAACAATGCATTCACAAATTCTATTCTTGCAACAATTAGATAATACTATAGTGAATACAATTAAAAATACAGAAAAATAACTTAGATTCAACAAAAAACAAAGATACTGAAATTTACAAAGGAATAGAGGAAACTTATCAATTGAAGTGCAGAATGTCAAATCATCAATAGAATTCAAGAAGATCAAAGGTCGGAATTGTGCATTACATGTATGTTCTAAAGGAATAAAGGAAGAACAATACATTCCAAATGTTTTTCGATCTTTTCCTCTCTGTCCCGAACTCTATTTTTAGATAAAATTTATCAGGAACAAGTCGCGTGGCAGTTACACGTTTTTAAATGAAAACACGGTCCGTGTTTATGAAACACGGGACCCCCGTGTTTTCTTCCAACTGCTCTGCTGACAAGGATTTACAGACCGATACTCGGGATAAATAACACGGTCCGTGTTATGGAAACACGGGACCCCCGTGTTTTTTATTCTTCCACTCAATTCCTTTGAAAGTTTCAGCTTAGCTTCTCTTGATGTATTTGTTCCCTTTCCAACTTTGCTCTCCTTGATTCGGCATTTCTTGATGTGTTCTCTACTTGATTTCTTCTTTTCATTGATTTCTCCTTGAATTTCTTCAATTCTTTTCTTTCCTGTAAAATTTATTCGAAGGAGGAAAACTCGACGAAAAGATTAAATCTAGTAAAATAATTGAGAGATAAATGATATTTTTAGACATGAAAATAATCAATAAATCTCATCTATCACTAGTATCGGCATGGTCTATAAACATTTATACAACTCTCCATTAATAAAAAAATATTTTTCATCCATTCTTCTTAGTTTAAATGCTTTATTTTTTTTTGTCGATTGAGGCCCTTCCTCTAAGTAATATGTTCATTCCTTTATCCACTCCTCCATTGTCAATATTTCAACGATCTCTCATAGTTTAGCTCGAGCCTTTCTCTTCTTCATCAATCATTATATCATATACTCAACTTTAATAGTTCTTAATGTAGGAGTATCTATGTACTCTCATGATAATGATGATTTGAAATTATTAGTAATGGATCTTAATACAATATGTATCTTTGATGATAATATAACTATAGCTAACCGTAACAAGTGTATTTTGAGTAATTCTTGCAGGTATGTAATATATTTGCAAGGAGAATATTCATACAATTTAAAATGTCAACACATTTAAGCTTTCAGATGTTACAAGTTATTACAATTTAAAGAAGTTATTATGTATGGAAGTCAAACTTACAAGTCAAGAAGACCTAGTTATCATTCTTATATAAATTAGGGCTTTTTTGGTTGTTTCTTTGGAATAATTTGCTGCATTTTTTGTAATAATTTTTGTTTAATTCATATACAATATACATTAGTGATATGTTTATGCTACTAGTTAATGTGATAGTTAGACATGTGTGTATTACCTTGTCTATCTTAGTATGCTACTTAAAAAAGTATGGCTACTTATATAAATACATGTTTTGACATCTTGTACCATAGTTGATGAGCCAAATTTTTGTAATCAAATACAAGTATAATACTTAGTTATCTTTTCTCTCTTTGAGTGAAAGTTTCTACCTAAGAATAATTGGAGTAATCTTAGATAGAGTACTTTGAATGTTTTCCTGGAGAAACATTCAAAGCTATCTTCTTGTTGAATTTTGTTTGAAGATTCATAGAATTCTTTATAACATGTTTGAATCTTACTTAAAGATTCTCATTCTTCTTCTTAAACTTAAACCCACTAAATCATCTACTTTTTTTACATTAAAAAATTCATTCTCCTTAAGAAGATTCACACCAGTTATGGTTAATGAAAAAGTACTAGCCAAGGCTACTTTTGCTAAAGCATTAACCACCAGATTAGCTACTCATGGCACTTGAGCTATGAGAAATTCTTTGTTGATTCAATTAGCTTCCCTACATGTTTCTCCATGTTGGACTCCCTAACTTCATATTATTCATTATATTACTAGATAGCTAACGCTAAATCATTATATATCTTGATTTTATCTACATTCAACCTATAAGCTATTTTGAGACCAACCAAAGAAGCTTCATGCTCAGCCTCATTATAAGTGGTAGAAAAATCAAATTACAATGCATATTCCATAATACCATTTAGGCAAATAAAGACCATGCTAGCTCCAAAACTTGAGTTTTTGGAAGCCTCATCAGCATATACAGTACATTATCCCTATTCTCCAAAAAATAAAATAATGATGAATTTGGGTCAACTTCAAAAAATAATTCAACAATAAATTGAGTTGAAGCCTATCCTTTGATAGTAGGTTTCTATCAGTATTGAATGTCATATCTACATAATTTAGTGAGTCATACCAGCATTCTCCAAGAATTCTCAGGTATATGGAATGCACTATTGAGAAGAACATTAGTCAAAGCCACTATTGAATGAAAATCAAAATAAGGATTTAACTTTTTTAAAGCAATCGCAAGGCATAAGCCATCTTTTTCAATTTGGATTGTCGATGCTAAAAATCAGTCGACACCTTGCTTATATAGTAAATAGGCTTTTGTCTCTCAATCTCAATATCTTCTCTAACAAGAGTAGAAGAAATAGCTGATGCCAATGATGCCATATATAGTTACAATACTTCTCCCTCCTAGGGTTATCAGGGTTGAAAACCTAGATAAGTGAGCATTTAACTCATCAAATACTTTAAAAAATCTTTAGACCATTGAAAATTATCTTTCGCTTGTAGAAGCCAAAATAAAAGAAAAGTCTTATCAACTCCTATGAATAATAATATATGTAGTGTGATTGGTTTCCCTATTAGCTACTGAATAAATTTCTTTCCTATTCCCTATTATATTTCCAGTGAATCCTACCAAAGATGAAGTCTTATTTATTAAGCATCCTTCTAGTAGTTCTAAGTGCTTATAAGCTTTCTCAAAGATAACATCAACATAATTGTCCGTATTTACAAGGATCCTTTTCATTACTCGATTTGCAATTTGTATGCCAATAATCATATAGTCATCATGATGCTCCACCATACTCAGCCACTCGTATTTTATTGTAAATATGACTACTCAATCACCTGTTCTTACCCTATTGTTTTCTTCTTGAAAGTCGACTCTTCTAATATATGTAATCCCTCAATATAGTATTGATAATCTTTTATGGTTCTTTTCTTTGAGGAGGTGGAGGAAACTATTAAACAACACCTATTTCGTTTCTGGTCAAGATTTTTTGTGCATAATGTTTCAAATGACCTTACACACAACATCTCTTAATCACTAACAGTCTTCTATAGTGTGTCTAGATTCCTCATGAACACATGTTAAGATTTCTATGTTTTATCATGGTTTGTATGGGAAAGGGCCTTAGGAATGTCTATTGTCCATTTTCAATGTTGAATATTTGTGAGGCGCTAGCATCAATAGAGTGTATTTTCCATATCTACAAAGCAAACCCCATTGAGCAACAAGGTGTATCATTGGCCTTAGACCCTCTTCATCTATGTCTATCCTATACATGTCCTTATTTGATTTATTTTCATCATTAAAGAAGATTCAACTCTTCGGGCCATCGATCACATTGCCTTAGTCATCTCCTTAGCATCTATTCTCACCTACACATATTTTCTAAGAGAAGTGTAAGATTTGTGCTTGGCTAAGTACAAAATCTCATGCCCATGCTAACAACATAGAATTCCTAAATACAATCAAATGGTTCAGTAGAGAGGTGATGCCATCAAATGATTCAAATGTTAGTATTCTCATTCTTTGTGCTAGTGTTTTATATATGTCTTTTATGAAAGGTGTTTGGCAACTAAAACCACCAATATTATCCTTCTTCTCTCTTATATCCTCTAATGCCTCCTAAAACCTTTCATTTATCATTTTACTTATCAAATCCTATTCACCTCTAATAGTCCAGCAAACATCTTATCTATAGACCTCTTCTTCATCTCTATAAGTCTAGCAGATAATTTATCTTTCGTTTTGGTGTTGATCGACTTCATCTCTATGTATTTTGGCCTCATTGCCCAAACTCTTGCACGTTTCCTACCTCCTCCTCCATTAAAGGCTAAAAAGCACTTTTTAGTAGTCACTTCTTATAACACCCCCATTTCTAAAATAAAATATATAAAAAAATTCATGGAAAAGTATGCATGGAAGCTAAATATAATGAGGGTATCACCGCCACATCTAGTATAAATAAGTACCATAGTCCCACTCATATTAAATGCTAAGGATATGTAAAATAATGAAACAAGAAAAACATATGTATTGAATCAAACCAACCAAACCGAAAATGTTACAATAACTAAAATCGTAAAATGTGTACTAAAATTAGTAAGATAAATGAAACTTTGAAAGTTACCACCATTCTCATTTTTTCCCATCATGCATTCCATCAATACCTTGAATATATTCACACACAACCTACACTAGATCATTTACTCACTATGTACATTATGGGTCATCACAACACTACTTAAAACATGTAGCAAGTTAGCTAGGGGAATAACTAAGTGACACATAAGTACAAAGGAATAATATTATATGTGCATATATATATATATATATATATATATATATATATATATATATATATATATCACAATATATACCTAAATTATATAAGGAAACCGTAGGATTATTAATATTCATTTAGTTGATCATGAAATGTGGGAAAACTAACCAGGGGTCACTTGGTAATTCAAAGTCAAAAGACCTACTGCCAACCACAAGAGAAATATAAATCACACCTAGGCCATCCCAATAGAGATAGTCTAAAGGGGATAATAAAAGTCAAAAGGCCTACCACCTTCCTCATCCTACCATTAACTATGCACACCCCCTAATTGTAACACCCCCAAATTTTGTAACTTAAAATTTTCGTTGTAAAGAGTTAATAGTGGAAGCCAAAACACAAAACATAGGGGTGTCACGTCGAATCCAATACAGAAGAGGTACTCCCTATGCCTAGTCAATGTCAGATGCAAGGTAAAAGTAACCTTGTACTTAGGAATTAGGTGTAGGAAGTACTTGATTTCACCACAGTACAGGATATAAAATAAAAAGAAGGGAATAAATAGTGAAAATAGAGGACTAAGAGTCCAAAGAGAGATAGAGATATCCGGATAACCATACCCTTTAACAATTCATTTAGCGTTCACCCAAGGCAAGCACATTAAGCTAATAATCATCAATCACCTACAAAATAGGGAAGATCTACTCGTGGTAATGAGTAGCACCTATGAAAAAGAGGATCAATACATTATATACTGAGTAAGGTAACAATACAATCAAAACTAGGAAAACATATAAGTATATACATTCACAGCAAAAAGTAGATTACATGTAAGAAACAGAAATTGACACGAGGTAATTATTAGTCCGGATTCGTATTATTAGAATATTACATGATCCATTTTTTTTATGTAGGTTGAGTTTAAGGACCCCCACTATTCTCAACCGGTGGAATGGTTATTCCACCCCTAGGGAAAAATTCCCCTAGCCACTATTATTACTGGTGGAATAATAATAACATATAACCTCGAGAAAAATGTATCCTGTCACTATTCTTACTGGTGGAACAGTTAATAATATACATTCTCGAGGCAGAATGCCCCTAGAATATGTTATTGTCTAATGGAAGGGCCATATAAAATTGGTCCTAACTCATGTAGGCTTTCACTTTAAATGATTAGTGTCTTATCAATGAGCATGATTGTTCTTATGGTTTATTTTAAATTAAGTTCAGGGACCCGTTATTCTCAACTAATGGAATGGTTATTCCATCTCAGGATAAAATGCTCCTGGCCATTATTCTTAACTATTGAAAAGTAATAATATATAACCTCAGGCAAAATGCTTTAGCCACTATTCTCACCAATGGAACGATTAATAAGATACATCCTTGGGGCAGAATACACTTGACTAATATTCTCATCTGAAGGAATAGACATATACAATCAGTCCTGACTGATGTGATTGATCACTTTAAGTTATTAATATCTTATTCATGATTTTTTTATGAGTAAAAAACATAATTCATGCAAGTTAGACAACAATATATACATATAACAAGATTATTCTAAAAGACTAAGATGATTATTTTCCCTAAAAACCCTAAATTCAAAATTTAAGCATAACTTCCCCCATATTAATCATTTATCAACAAAATTTACTATATGTTCCTTAATTAATAGTATCATAATGTGTGTGGGAGGGTGTAATCTTCAATTATGTGGAATTAAGGTTTGAATGGAGTTTAGATAATATGATAAAGGCTCGGTGATGGTGAATTAAGAGATTAAAGCTTCGAAGGTGATGTAATAAAGATGGTGGTGGTTCGAATATGGTAGAAGAGTGATGATGATGATTTAGTGATGATGGGTTAACAATGATGATGGTTCAAATGGAACACACTAATTAGTCTATGCATTCCATGATGGATTGATAATGATGTTTAATGTAAAAAGTTAGGGTTTGGATGCTGGTTAGAATCGTAGTTTAGGGTTAGGGTTTGGTTTGAAAAGAGGAAATAAGGTAATTTTTGGTTGATATGGATGGTTTAGGGTTTCGAAGGAATTGTTTAGTGCTTTAGTTTTTTATGCCAATTTAGTGATTTGATTAACCATGCATTAGAATAGGATTTTGATGGTAATTATGTCAGGAAAATATAGATTAAGAATAGGAGAAAATATATGGATTAATCTCTAATTCACATAGACAAAGAGATTAAAACTTTCAAGCCAAACCATTCACACAGATTTGATTTACTTGAGTTTGAACTCACATAGAATTCATTCAATGTTGATCTTCAACTTCAATTCTTCATTCCATTCTTTAGTATGCTCAACATTCATGCATATTATAACCTTTTTACCACTAGCTAAAGCAAAATTCAAAAGATTCCAAGCTAAAAGATATTATTCTACCTTTATGCTAACTTTATTATCCAACTTTACTACTTAATTAATAAATTAGCTAAATTACTTCATAATGCTTCAAAATCCTACCAATATACACCCTACGCACATGTTCACTCCATCCTTGCATGCCATGCACATGCACGTAGATACTTAATTGCCTTTTTGTTATGTTTCGAGCAACATAACCATCCGTTGGTCTTCAAATTTACAAGAGGCACTTTCCAAATGAAGAATAATCAGTTCCATAATTATAAAATACAATTGTTGAGTGTTTGCTCCTACATCATTTTCCCCTTGTTGATTTGAATATGCCCTCAAATTTGCATCATCAAAATAAGGGCTAATATCTCCAACATTGAATGTCCTTGACACTCAACCATATGAATCTGGCAAATAGAGATCATAAGCACTTTCTTCAAACTTCCGAAGTACTTTGAAAGGACCATCTACCCTTGGCATAAGGTTATATTTCCTTAGATTAGGAAATCTCTCCTTCCTCATGTGTAGCCATATCAAATCTCCTGGTTGAAAAACATGTTGACTCCTATGATTGTTTACTCTTACCTTGTATACTTCATTTGCCTTCTCAATATTGTGCTTGATTTGTTGATGAAGTTTTTGATAGAAATCCACTCTCTCTTATGCATCATAACATCTCACTTCATCCTTCTTTAGTGGCACCACATCAATCGACACATATGGATTAGTACCATATAATATCTCAAAACGACTAGAGCTTGTTGTAGTAGAAGGAATTTAATTATAAGCAAACTCCACATGTGGTAACTTGACATCCCAATCCGTGGCACTCTTACTCACTAATCCCCTTAGCAAAGTACCCAAATTTCTATTAGTAACTTTGATTTGTCCATCCATTTTAGGATGATGTGACTTGCTAAATAGAAGCTTCGTGCCTAGAATACGCTATAAAATCTTCCAAAAATAGCTTAGGAACTTCAAATCTCTATCTAAAACAATACTTCTTGGAATTCCATGCAACCTCATGATCTCCTTAATGTATAAATCTGCAACATGGGTAGCATCATCAGTCTTGTGACAAGGAATAAAATGAGCCATCTTGGAAAATTGATCTACTATAACCATAATAGATTCCTTCCCTCATTGTGACCTAGGTAATCCTAAAATAAAATCCATACTAACACCTTCCCATATTTGAGTAGGCGCAGGTAAAGGTACATATATCCCTTTGTGAAAGAAGCTCTTTCTCCTTTAACATGTAGCACACCTAATAGCCATGACTTGTACTCCCCTTTGCATTCTCGACTAATAGAAATGTTATTATAGAAACTCTAAAGTCTTGTGAACTCATAAGTGTCCTGTAATTCCTCCTTCATTCACCTCTTTGATTAGCAAGTCTCGAACTAAAGTCTTCGGCACACATAAATTGTTCTGCTTGAATAAGAACCCATCTAGAATAACATAAGCTCTAGAACTTCCTTGTTTCTTGCACTCTTCAAAGATCATAGCAAAATTATCATCCATGGAATATTAACTCTTCAACTTTTTGAACCCCAAAAGCTTTGCATTCATCATAGTAAGTACCATGGTCCTTCCCAATAATGCATCTGCTATGAAATTTTCTTTTCCATCCACATGTCTTATAGAGAACAAAAACGTCTCCAAGAAGCTTATCCACTTAGCATGTCTTGGACTCGCCTTCTTTAGACCATGTAAATACTTAAAACTCTCGTGATCTAAATGAAGTACAAAAGTCTTGGGCATCAAGTAATGACTCCATGTTTCCAAACAACACACAATAGCATAGAACTCTTTATCGTAGGTCAAATAGTTGAGTCTTCCACCATTCAACTTCAAACTAAAGAAAGTAATAGGTTTCCTTTCTTGTGAAAGCACACCCCCAATGCCTCCACCACTCACATCACATGTTACTTCAAATAATTTATCAAAACATGGTAAAGATAATGCTTATGCATTTGAGAGTTTTGTTTTCAAGTCTTCAAAACCCTTTATCACTTGATCATTCTAATGGAACTCTCCTTTCTTCATCAATTGTGTGATAGGTATTTTAATAGTAGAGAAGTCTTTGATGAACCTCCAATAGAATGAGGCTAACCCATGGAAACTTTAAACTTCATGGATACTAGTAGGAATAGGCCACGATTATATAGCTTCCACCTTTGACGGATCAACTCGAATACCATCCCCACTCATAATATAACCAAGAAAGATCACCCTCTCCATCATGAAATCACACTTCTCCATCTTACCATAGAGCTTCACCTTTCTAAGCTTATCAAGTACTCTCTTCAAGTGTTGTATGTGCTCGAACCCACTCTTGCTATATACCAAGATATTATCGAGGCAAATATCAGCAAAGACCCTAAGAAATGGTCTAACTTCGTCATCAACCTCATGAAGGAACTTGGTGCATTACATAGCCCAAATGGTATAACCAACCACTCATAGAACCTGTACTTAGTCTTAAAAGCTATCTTCCACTCTTCCCCTTCCCTTATCCTCATTTAATGGTAGCCACTTCTAAGATCAATCTTTGAGAACACCTTTACCCTATGAATCTCATCTAATATGTTATCTAATCTCGGCATCAGATATCAGTACTTGAATATGAGGTTGTTGATGGCGCTCAAATCAATACAAATCCTCCACGTACCATCCTTCTTAGGCACTAATGATACTAGAACACCGCATAGACTCATACTCTCCCGAATATAACCTTGGTCTAACAACCCTTACACTTATTTTTGTAGCTCCTTATCCTCCTCCAAATTGCATCCATAAGCTAGTTTGTTTGGTAATGGAACTCCTGGCATAAGATCAATAGCATGCTCAATACCTCTCAAAGGAGGTAGCCCACTTAGTAACTCTTCTGGAAAAACATTGGCATTCTCTTTCAACACTTATTGCAATTTCGGACCATTCCTACACTCGACTTCTACCTTCTTTTCTTCTTCCTTTTAAGTCCTCAAAACCGAATCCTCCTCATCTAGATTAGGTTTGAGCCTAAACTTATTTTGGCCCTTACACACCACATACTCATTAAGGACCCCATCATGCAAAACCTTCCTATCAAATTGCTACAGCCTCCCTAACAAAATATGGCAAACATCCGTAGGTATAATACCACATAAAACATCATCAAAATAATTTTCAATCTTGAAAAAGATAAGAGATTGTTTGGTTACCCTTATGCCTTTGTCTTTGCTGAACCATTAAATTGAGTATGGTTTTGGATTACCCTTAGTCTCCAAACCAAGCTTGTTCACCATCTTCTCTGAAGCAACATTAATGCATGAGCCATTATCAATGATGACTTCACACACTTTATCACCCACTCTAAACTTGGCCTTCTTCCAAAGCACCCTCTCAGCTATCACTCTCATCTTCTAGGTCTTCATTAGGTCCTTCATTCTCTTCACAAGCCTCTATATTTCCCATCTCTTTCAAAGCCAATGCTCTTTGGTTGGGAAAATCCCAAGAAAAGTAGCCATAACCTCTACACTTGAAGCATTGATTTTTTACCTTATCAACCACTTAATCTTTTCCCTTTTCTTCATGAGTGAACTTCCTAGCATGGTCTTGACTTGTGGCTTGATAAATTGGCGGCTATGACACACCTTGAAAGCTGAACCATATGGAGCATTAGTTGACTTTCTTGGTGGCTTGGACCTCTTCAACTGTTTCTTGAACATGATAGTTAACATAGTGAGGTCTTCAAACACTTCATAAGGGTAAACCTCTACATTCTCTTGAAGATTCATATTTAAACCCCTAATGAATCGTGCACAAAATTTTTTTTCTCATTCTTAGACATCACATATTAGAGGTAGCTTTTCGAACTCCCTAATGTATTCTTCAACTCTATGTAACCCTTGCCTCATTGTAGTCATTTTTATTAAAATTTCATGCTCGCATTCTTGAGGCACAAACTTCTTCTTTCAATGTTTCTTTAATCTTTCCCATGACCTAATCTTCAATTTTCCTTCTCTCTCTCATCTACTTTTTAAATTATCGTACCACACTCTAGCAATTATTTTAAACTTTAATATCGTTATTCGCCACTATTTCTCATCATCAATTTCCTCATACTCAAAAATTAATTCAACGATTTGCAACCATTCAAGAAAAGATTATAGGTCGAGATTACCTTCAAAGTTAGGAAGATCAAATTGGATTCCCTTTTCCACATCATCAGAAGTTTTTCTTGAAGTGTCACGTACCCTTACGTAATTTCCCATGCTCTCTTCTTCTCTTTCCACTCGGTTTTGTGTTCTTTTCACATGCCATTCCTCTACTTGTTCCCTTCAGTTTTGTGGCTGCACATGGGACTCATGGGATTAGGAAGCTTTTATTCTTCCTAACTGCAACTTTACCTCATTGATTTCATCCATCAAGGTCATGATAAAATCTCTCAAGTCTTCTCCTTAGTTCTCCATCCTTCCTCCTCACCAACCTATTATTACTCTCCTAAACAAGCCCTTAAATGCTCAGCCCCTTTGTATTTTCTTGATAAACTCCTGGAGATTCTTGAAGATAAGACACTTTCTTGATGAATCTTGAAGAATCTTGAAAGAAATATTGAATCTTAATTGTAATTCCACCAACCTATGGCTCTAATAACAAAATTGATGTGTGTGGGAAGGTGTAATCTTCAATTATGTGGAATTAAGGTTCAAATGGATTTTAGATAATATGATAAAGGCTCGATGATGGTGAATTAAGAGATTAAAGCTTTGAAGCTGATGTAATAAAGATGATGGTGGTTCAAATATGGTAGAAGAGTGATGATGATGATTCAATGATGATATGTTAACAATGATGATGGTTCAAATGGAACACACTAATTAGTATATGCACTCAATGATGGATTTATGATGATTTTTAGTGTTAAAATTTAGGGTTTGGATGCAGGTTAGAATCGTGGTTTAGGGTTAGGGTTTGGTTTGAAAAGAGGAAATAAGGTGGTGTTTGGTTGATATGGATGGCTTAGGATTTCAAAAGGATAGTTTAGGGCTTCAGTTTTGTATGCCGATTTAGTTCTTTCATTAACGACAAATTGGAATAGGATTTTGATGGTAATTATGGAAGGAAAATATGGATTAAGAATATTATAAAATATATGGATTAATCTATAATTCATACAGACGAAAAGATTAAAACTTTCAAGCCAAACCGTTCACACAGATTTGATTTGCTTGAGCTTGAACTCACACAGAATTCATTCAATGTTGATCTTCAACTTCAATTATTCATTCCATTCTTCAATATACTCATCATTCATGCATATTATAACCTTTTTACCACTTGCTAAAGCATAATTTAAAATATTCCAAGCTAAAAGATATTATGCTACCTTTATACTAACTTTATTATCCAACTTACATAATAATGCTTCAAAATCCTTCCAATATACTCTCCATATACATGTTCAATCCCTCCTTGCATTCCATGCACATGCACGTAGATACTTAATTGCTTTTTTGTTACGTTTCGAGCAACGTAACCATTCATTGATCTTCAAATTTACGAGAGGCACTTTCCAAATGAAGAATAATTGGTTCCATAATTATGAAAGCCAATTCTAGAATATTTTCTCTTGAATCATATCATTAATATTCCTAAATTTTGAGGTCTAACTTCCACGTCTTACACAATCTATAATAACCCTATCTCAAAAGTTACTATTTATAACGCTCCTAAAACTCTAATTTCACAAGTAAGTCATAATTTCTCCTATAAGTCCCATATTATTACCACATTTAATATAAATCCCCAAACTACCTATATTATAAACATATCCGAGATTTTTGGCCTAACTCTAATATTTTACACATACGATAATAACATTACCGTTTTTAGGCTATCATTCTCAAATTAGGCTATTTTCTCATCTGAAGAACTTATGACTTGCATAATTACTCCAGAACACTTCACATGGTATTATTAGCATATTTTAATCCATATAACACATTAAAATACCAAAATTCCTATATTAACCCATGCTGACCAAAATGTTTTTAAAGATAGCCAATAACCCTTATTTTACAAAAATCTCATATCCTTAATATCATTATTCCCAAATCCTCCTTTCATCAACATACCTCCTAAATATAATTATTTCCTAATTATAATAATTCATTAGGCCCATAATACTCCCCCACAATTTATACTTATCAACAAAAATATGACTTAGTATAATATCATCATATCAGTATATCTTTCATTATTCTTACTTCCTTCCTATCATATACTTCATATTAGTATATCACATCATCAACACCCTGAATTTTAATATTCTAATAACAATAAAATGATAAGACACATAATCATACACGCATTTAACAAAAAACCCTAAACATCGACCAATATCCTTACAAATAAAGGATTTGATCTCTAAGCATGCTTATCCAAATCTACTTCTACAAAACTTCCAGAATATCACCTAAGAAAAATTAAAAAACATAATTAGAATTATTGATATAATTAATGAAGGGTAAAAGTAATAGAAGAGAAAATAATGGGGAAAAAACAAGCTGGGGTTCAAAGGTGGTCTCTGCTAAAATTGTGTAACAAAGAGGATCAATTAGAGTTTGTCGGGGAAGGAGGGCTAGAAATGGAGCAACCTGTCATTGCTAGGGGTTTACAGTAGCAAGTAAGGATGAAAGGAGGGGGTGAGCAATGGTGGAAAATGGTGCACCATAAGGGGGATATTCGGCCAAAATAGCCGAAGGTGGGTGTGTTAGGCTTCGGTCGATGTTGTTGCTGGTTGGGGAGGAGTTTTAGCAGCTCTTTCTGCAGCTAGGGGATAGGAATGGCATAAGTTGCCAGTGCACGTGGTGAGGGATCGGTGGATGTGAAAGTTGCCAAGAAAATGTGGCCGGTGGAGGAGTGCATTGTAGCAAAAAATGGTGAAGCTGAGGAGCAATGATGGGGGCTTCTTTCTTGTATGAGGGAGCTTAAGAGAAGAAGGGAGTGTGTGGGCTATTTGGGAGGGTTAACACATGACAAAAAACAGAGAAAATGGAGGGGTTATAAGGACAATGGTCTAAGGGAATTTGTGGAACAAAATAAGGATAGCAATTCAAGCATGGCAAAGAGGTGTGTGGTACGAGGGTGGTGGGCCGGGGTAAAGGGAGAGTAAGGTAAGATAAGAAAATAGAATAAATTAGGGGTAATTTATTTAGGTAAAAAACCGAGTAAATTCAAGTAAAAATTATCCAATTGCTAGAATAGGTTTATTTGACAGAACGGATACCGATTATGACCCAAACCTAGGTTTAAATTTTAATACGCGTCCTCCAACATATTTTAACCTAATTAAATTTTATAAATAATAATTCATAATAATAGTACACATGTTAATAATATTTGTAGTATAAACACACTACAATAATTATTATAACTAATACACATAGTTACCGATTATAATTATTAAGGTTTTCTGGAAATGGGGTATTACACTAATAAGGTTCGAAGAAACCTATAGAGTAAATGAAGAGCCTTAACCAGAAATAGCTAGAAAATAATTAAATATCTATAAGAGAAAAGAGAAAGGTGATTGTCTCTAACTTCAAGAGGTCAATCATGAAGGATCCAAAATCCTATTTGTTCATTTAATGTATTAATGCCTTATTAAGGTGATCACATAATACACGCAATCAACTATTATTCATTAAATCTCCTTCTTTTATTATCCACTATATAAACGAGGAAATGTTCGCAAATATGAATATCTTCAAAACGGTAACTTTCTAAAACTAGACATGTCCAACTAGAATAACCGTTTTTCTAAATCTAACTCCAAATTTAACTAAAATATTGAAACCACACGTATATTAAAAGATTAAGCTCGTTCAACCTAGTCCTAACATTAATATTTAAAGTTAACATAACCTCCAAAATTAAAGATTGGTCAAAACCAATATAACACACCAAAAATCTATTTTGTAAGTTATACTAAGCTTCTAGATTTGACCAACCCTTATTATAACCTTATATGTTTTTCGTACATAACTCAAAATTAAAAATAAATAATTATTATGAAAACTCAACCTCTGGGGCTTTGATTTGATACATAATATGATGGGTTAAATCTTATTATTGAATTTTTCTAATTTTTATAAAATAGTATAAAGTTGCATCCAAATCAATTCTACTACAAATTTAACATAAAATTATATATTCTTAGGCTAATCATATTACATATCATGTATAAAAAAATATAGTTATAAGAAGGTATAAAATTATATAATAAATAAAAATCCATATTTATAAACATCATATTCCACACACACACACACACACACACACACACACACACATATATATATATATATATATATATATGTAAGTTTAAAAAAATAATGTTCCTTAAAAACCAAACAATGCAACACTAGCTTATTAGTGGAGTGGAACTAAAATGAAATTAATATGCTATTAATATTAATTGAATTAAAATAATTTTAAGGTAATTCTTGTATTTTATGTTTGAAAATTAATTTACTATCTACAATTTCTCAAGTAGTATTTAGATAATCTCAAAATACAAATTAATATCAAGAGTAGTTTACAAATTGATAACTTAGCTAAGGATATCAATTTTAATTGGTCAAATTTATTAGATATTTATTTTAACAATGGGTTGACATTAAATAAAATCTAAATCTTAATTAAAAAATAAATAAATAAACAACAAACATATAATTACCTAAAGAAAATGTAGTCCTAAAAATCCTTAACATAATACATTATATTTTCATAATCTTAATCAAGCTATGAACCCATTTATTTCCTTTCTGACCCTAAATAATTGATACATGGATGGAATATAAATAAATTTACACTTCATATACTTCCAAGCTGAGTCCATTAATTAATTAGCACTAGTCCATATGTCTTATGTTTGCTCAGGTTGTTAATTCCCATAAATAAATAGTAGTAATTGTTGGATGGTACATTACCATCTTTAAAATAATGTATTAGAGTTTGATAATAATGTATTAAATTGGATGCAAGTGCCTCAGCTGAGCTTAAACTAGCACCGGTGTATTTTTAATACTATCCAAATTCTATACCGATATTACATACTTATTTATTATTATTATGGATCTTATCACATCTTGTCAATATTTAAGTTTGATATCCCCACTAATCATTTGGAGACATGACTATTAATTCTTTTTCTTTTACTTTTTATTTATTTTACCTATAAACAAGTAGATAGAATGACTAAAAAGTTATGCCATTCCCAATCTCATGTTAATAAGGCATTATTTAGTAAACTTGCACACAGAGTATTATAATATAATATTAGGTGGTGTTTGTGTATGTATGGCTCTATATACAATCATTCTAGCTTATGTGCAAGATTTCATGGTCTACTTTATACCTAAGGATTAGTAGTAACAGTAGTAGAATAGTTGTTCAAATCCAAGCATAAGTACTACCACTACAAATTAAGAAAATGATGCTAAAACATTATACCATCTTATAGGAACATCTCTCTTATCTGTTACTATTATTATTTTCTCTTTTTAATGTAAGCAGATGAAAAGGAAAAATAGGGGCATGTATATATACGAAGGAAATAAATTATTAGGACTTGATAGGTACATACATGCTACCTATATACATACAAATGGTTATTAGGGTCACAATTGGTTGGAAAAGTGGTACCTTACTTTGTGATTGCTAGTCTCCTAAACAACCTTATGTGTCATTACAAATTAAGAACATGATGCCAAAACATTATACCTTCTTATATTCACATCACTCTTATTTGTTACTATTATCATTTTCTCTTTGTGATGCATGAACACAAAAAGGAAAAATAGGGGCATGCATGTATATGAAGGAAATAATTTATTAGGACCTAACAGGAACATACATGCTACCTATATACATACAACTGGTTATTAGGGTCACAATTGGTTGGAAAGCCTGTACCTTGATTTGTGATTGCTAGTCTCCTAAACAATCTTATGTGTATCCTCTTTCCCTAGATTTTTTTTCATTGAAGTATAAATACTAATATAATACAAGTTTTCCTCACTTTTTTTTTTCTCTTCCTTCTCCCACTTCCACTGAAAAAATTATGGAGAGCTGCTACTACTTTAGGTTTGATTTATCAATAGGTTAGGTTAAAGGGGTTAATAATTGTGGAGACGCTTAGGGTTACGGCGTTAATTACCTTTTTCACCAACTTAAGTTTTTTCAAATTATAATTAATTATTATATCTTACAAATATTTTCTTAATAACACTTACTAATAGTAACATATTAGTAAATAATTTAAATATTATCAGATAAATCAAGAGCAACCTTATATTAGTTAAATGCCACCGCAACTTATTATTATTATTATTATTATTATTATTATTATTGTTGTTGTTGTTGTTGTTGTTGTTGTTATACCAAAATTATTAGGTTTTACATTTCTAGTCCTTATATCTGGGTTATCTTCTATAGACTCTACCTCTTTTTCTTGGAAGATTTTGCTACAGAGCCTTGTTATTAGCTCTCTTTCTAGATGATCCAAAGCTTCTACCAAAGTTTTTTTGAAGAGTAGGCTAGTGAGTTCTAATGTGATAATTTTAATCCATAATATGGGGTTGATGCTTGAGGGTCTATGTAAGAGGATTCAGCATGTTTGATACTATTTCTTAAATAGGTAGTTGGAGCTCGACTTTAGTGGCTTGGAGTTAAGAGATATTAACTAGATATTCTTCCCTAGAAGGATCACTAGTACTATGTTCAAGATAATTAAAAGGTTGAATGGGATACATAGCTTTTCATAGAAGATCTCCATAGATGGAGATTGTTGTGATGAGTGGTTTGAAAACTAAGGGATTCTTAGGAAATATAGCGAAGAGTTAGCTATGAGGTAATAGTGAGGTTAAAATAGAGTAGAGAGAGGATAGAGAAAGGTAAGAGAATTATATTATGATTTCATAACATAAAAATGATTACAAGATCCCCTATATATAGAGGAGTGAAATGAGGGAGGAGGGGAAGGAAAAAGTATGGTGTAGCTAAGGACAAGAGGAGACCTTATCCTATTGAAGAGAACTAGCCCAAGAAGGGAGATGTATAAACTACTAGTTTGAGATCAATTTGAGACTAACGCAAGCATGCCTCCAAACATTTTAGGTTGATTCTCATCCTATCAACTAGCTATTTAGTGCCTAATAATCCTAGTTGAAGAAAATCCATATGAACCTCCATATACCGAAGGGGCATAAAAATGAAAGAAATTTTAATTTTGGAAAAAATAAAACTATAAATAAGTTACAGAACCCATTTTTAATTTAATTTTTCTAAAGATCTTATCTACTTCTTAAAAAGAAATAAATTCAAAAATGGAAATTGAAATATATTTTAAATGGAAATTGAGTTATGTCAATTTAATAAAATCATTACCATGCACATATTTATCTAGAATTATTTGTAATGACAAAAAACTAATTAAAATTCAATATGAATTTGAACCTGTACATAAAATCATAAAACAAATCAAAACTTTTTTAAAAATATATATGAGAAATGAGATTGAAATAAAATAAACCAATCAAGATAAAAAAACTCATAAATCCAACCCAACATTTTTTTTTAACAAAAGTTAGGTTTTTGAAAATCGATGTGTTACATTACTAACATGTTAAAAGGAACTTCATCATGAAGTTTGGGAAGTGTAAGAAGGAAAATAAAAGTTAATATAAAACAAAGAATCAAGATTTAGCTAATAGAAATCAAAAAAAGTAAAAAAGAAAATAAGGTAAAATGAGAGAAACATATGATTACAAGCTAACCAAGAGGAAAGAAAGAAAGATGTAAACAAATACACAACACATAAATATAATGTAAATATTATAAATGTAAAACTTCATACAAGGAATTCAAAGCTACAAAACTCTATATACGACAACAAAGCTAAAACATGACCCCAAATAAACAAAAACCCTATATGCAAGAGCTGAAACATACATATCGTGAGAATAATACTATAATCCAAGAGCATCATGAAGACCAAATCTAGTTCCACCTTGAATACTCTTAGTCACCTTGCATTTCAAGTCCCAAAGCTTATGGTAGTATCTATAGTCTAACTTTCAAAGATATCTTACTATATCCAGTCCACCTATAAGTTAATATGCTCTATCACTTCTTCAAAATTGGGTTTATATATTTTGTCAGAATCACTACAATAAAGGGATAGACACTTGCCAGGATCTTATATCAAAACCTCTATTTATCATTAATTATTATTATTTCTTTAACTATATATTCTTACTATCTCATAAAATGTCCGCCTTTTAGATCTATATATTTAGCACTAGCCCATATCCATGGCTCTATCTAAAGCAAAGCTTACAATAAGTAGTATGAAAATATGTGATTCTAATACAAACCCTCGTCATCATGTGATATAGCTAATCATGTAACCACCTCCCATGTATCTTAATATCCTTATCAGGAACTTCTAAAAATAAAATGAAAGGTATGAGTCCCTAAGAGCATCATCACACAACCGAAAAGAAATCACAACTACACAAACCTCATTATCAAAATTGGACCTCAAACCACTCTAAACGCCTAAAGCATGTAAATATTCCAACTAAGATAGTCAAATATCATTCGCATTATGCTCTAACTAGCATAATTCACCTCAAAATTCTTCACATCACAAGAAAGTAAATGAGCTAAGGAAATCTAGTGGGATAATTACCCCACATAAAAGGAAACAACCAAGGAACGGTAACAACACATTCACACATGATACAAATCAAAATAACTTAGGCATATCCAAGACAGAAAGAAAAAACATGTAAACAATACTAAAATACAACAATAACAACTTTAAAGCTACTTACACTACCCAAATACACTCTTCACAAAGAAAGGTTAAGTTCCAAACAAGAATTTTCAAACCAAAATCATTGGAAATTAAACTAGAAACCACATTGAAATGCACAAATATATAAAATTTTTAAAACCTTACTCCAGTACCAAATTGTAACATCTCCATTTTCACTCTTGTAAAATTTCATTTCAAAGAATAAGGTGGAATTCAAAACTAGAAATGGGGAATATTATTAAAACTCCGATCTTCTGCCTCTTATTTCGTTCGGTTCTTATTTTGTGCGAAAAATTTTAAACTCTCTCATTCTGAACCTTCCCTCTCTTATTATCATTCACTTAAAAACCCTCGATGCACCACAACTTTCACCACCACTCCTACTCCTCTCAACTTTGGGAAACCACCACTTGTTCTCTTTCACACCGCCAACTGTGAGCAACCACTCTTTCGCTTGCACCACCATACAACTGCCATTCTCAAAATTACATGTGTTGCCAATCTTGCGTACCTTGCCTACACTTGGTCCTTCTTGCTCTGCCATGTTTGTATGTGATATTCAGGATTCATTATAAGGTCATGAAAACTGCACTCAAAACTAAAGCTAAAATTCCAACCGTAAAAGGAGAAACTTTAATGCTTCAAACCGATTCAATGAAATCAAATATAGTCAAACCAAAAACCATAAGGTGGAATGAAATAACCCTTCCTAAGGAATGGTCATTAGAAAATGCCTTACCACCCCTAGAAGACAAACCGCAACCAATCATTCCAAACCCAAATACCAAAATAAGTCAAGTAACCCAGTTTGAAGATGGAACTATAAAACTGAGTTTTAGAAGAACTCAAAGCCTAAGACATTTGGATGATGCCACAACATCCTCCACAATAAACTTAGGAAAAGTTTCAAATCTTGCTAAAACTATTGCCTTTAAACAAAAGGATCAACAAATGAATTCAATATTAGAAACACCTAGAACATCATTTCAGGGTGCAAAATATGAAACTAGAATTCCTAAATCTGTGTATCAAAAATCTGAGAATGAAGAATATGTTAAAACAAATACTCTTTCAGATTCTCCAACCTATTTAGAAATAACTAAAAACATCTTAAATGCCCTTCAAAAGGAATTTGTAAATGATAAAAAAATTCTTCAAAAAAGATTTCTATTCTGAGGAAAATGCAAAAAAGAGAGAACATGGTTCTTCAATCATTTCTTAGAACAGAGGGAAGAAATCCAAACTAATTATTATGAATTCATGCAAAACAACAAAATTAAAGTAATGTTCTTTGATTGGTTTGAAATAATCTACAAACAAAGAAACATTAAATACCCATTCAAAAGAAAAAACCCAGTCACAATTCGCAATAAAACTAAAACATGGCAAATAGATGAAGGAACAATAGAAATAGAACATCCACCTCTGTAAAACATCAAAATGACATCTAGTGAAAACACACTAGAGTTAAAACCTTTAAGAATGCCAAAAGAGGATGAATCTGAAAATGTTTAAAACATTGTTCTTCAAAATAACTATATAAACATCCACTTGAACACCATAGGATCCCAACTAATCAAATGGGACAAATAAATTTAAAAAAACAATTCTTCCTGCAATTCAAATTACCTATATGCCTCAAAGCACAGAACAAAAGAAAATGCCTATATTACGACCATTTGAAATTTCAAAACCTAGCCAACAAAGTATCCATGCTGGAAAAACTGAATTCCTGCAAGCAATTAAGGATAAGTTGAGCCAAATTACCCCAACGACTTCATTCAATCAAATACAAATCCCAGATACTCTTGAATTAGATTCTCAAATTAATATGATGAATCAAACAGACCAAACAGATAAGGATGAGCCCCAGGAATCAATCCTTGCTAGCATCCATAACCCTTCATCATCAAAACAAATAATTCATAGACAAACTGCACCTAACTTAAACTTAGAAATTAGGCCAAATAAACTAGTTCAACTAAACTACAAGGAATCTTCCTTGTACTAATGGAATATAGATGGGATGTTAGAATACAACATCCTTAATCTCCTTGAACAAATGACAATGGAAGCCAATACATACAAAGCCCAAACAAATACCTCTGATAGGGCCATAGCAGAACTCCTAATAGTAGGGTTCTTAGGTCAATTAAAAGGTTGGTGGGATTTCCACCAACAGAGGAACAAAATAAAATTTTAGATGCCATCAAAATAGATGAAAATGAAGACATCATCCATGAAAATGGTGAACCAAATTCTGATGTTGTAGCATCTCTCATATTGTTAATTTCTCTACACTTTATAGGTGACCCTTCACACCTTAAAGATAAAAATGCTAAATTACTCTCAAACCTTAGATACAAACATCTAAGTGATTTCCAATGGTATAAAAACACATTCCTAACTAGATTAATGCTTAGGGATGATTCAAACTAACTATTTTGGAAAGAAAATTTTCTAGCTGGACTTCCACCCCTTTTAGGTGAAAGGGTTAGAAACAAAATCAAAGAAGCTCATGCAAAACCAAAATCCCATATAATAAATTCACATATGGTGAATTAATTAGTCTCACCCAAAAATAAGGTTTAAAAATATGTCAAGACTTAAAACTTCAGAGACACTTAAAATGGGAATTGAACAAAAAAAAAACAAGAGTTAGGTTCATTTTGCAAACAATTTGATATAATTAGAACTTCAAACAAACCGAAAAAATGTATTGGTAATTGCAAGTCAATATATCACAAAAAATCAAAACAAAAATACTTACCAGCACCTCAGCCCCAGAAACAAATACTATATTATCAAAAATCAAAGCCAAAAGGTAAGAAACCAATAGTTTCCTCATCAAAAACCCCCGGGAATAAGAATATAATAACCTGCTATAAATGTGGAAGATGAGGTCACATTGCAAAATATTGTAGGTTAAATAACCAAATTAGAGAATTAAACTTATATGAAGAAACAGTGGAGAAAATCCAAAATCTCCTAATTGAATCTTCTGAAAATGAATCTCAAAATAATGACCAAACGGATAACCTAGAAATTAATGAAATTGTAACCTCCACATCTTCTTCATATCACTCTTCTTACCCAGAAGAAGAGGTTTTTGCAAATTAAATGAATATGTTAACAAAAGAACAAAAATTAATGATTGAAATTGTGCAACACATTCCAGATACTCAAAAACAGAAATATTACCTCAAAAAATTGATGGAATCATTAGAGCATAATGAACCTAAACCATCAACCTCAAAAATTCTAGCAAAACCAGAAAATACGTATGATTTAACCTCAATACTCAAAAGACAAAAAAAAATCAAAAAATGTAATTCCTACAACTTCTGAACTTCATCATGAAATAAAAGAGGTAAAAAGGGAATTAAAACAATTATAGAAAAAACAAGAAACTGATATTCAAACCATCTAAATGATATTGGCAAAACAAATGAATAAAACATCTCTAAAACCAAGTGAACAAGATGAGTTTGAAGAGGAACAAATCCAAAACCTTACTGTCCCAGAATATTTCTTAAATGTTTTAAAAGAAATAAGTCCTAGGAAATATATTATTAACATAACTCTCAAATTATCAGATGACTTCCAAATTAATTCAGTTTCTTTATTCGATATCGGCGCTAACCTAAACTACATAAAAGAAGGAATTATACCCAAATAATTCCGCACCAAAACCACAGAGAGGTTGTCTGCAGCAAACAGCTCCAGACTCAAAATAAATCACAAATGTGAAGTAAATGTTCTTTGTAACAACCTACAAATCAAATCAACATATTTAATAACCCTAGATATAAGTCATAGTATAATTCTGGGTACCTCATTCATAAATGTAATAACACCCTACAAGGTTAGCCTAACTGAAATCTCATTCAAAACCAGAGGAGCAAACATATCATTTCATTCTTAGAAATTCCTAGGATAATAAATATAAACTTGTTTAGGGCCAAATCAATTTATCAAAATCAAATTAACCTCCTTGTCCAAGGAAGACAAACAGATTTAAATTTATTAAAACAAATTGTATCCATATCCAAGATCAAAAATCAATTGCAAACGAAGTTAATAAAAGAAAAAATTTCACAAATTCAAAACCAAATTGAGAAAGAAATTTGTGCTAACCTACCAAATGCATTTTAGTCAAGAAAAAACCATATGGTTGGCTTACCATATGAATAGAGCTTTGATGATAAAAACATTCCAATGAAAGTTAGACCAATTCAAATGAATTCAGAATTACTTGAACATTGTAAAAGGGAAATTCAAGACTTGGAATCAAAAAACCTAATTTCAAAATCTAGATCACCATGGTCTTGTGCAGCCTTTTATGTTAACAAAAATTCTAAAATTTAAAGAGGAACCCCTCGACTAGTCAAAAATTACAAACCCCTAAATGATGCATTAAAATGGATTAGGTATCCAATCCCAAACAAAAAGGACCTTCTCCAAAGATTGTATTCTGCACTAATATTTTTAAATTTTAATCCAAAATCTGGATTTTGGCAAATACAAATTTCACCAAAAGATAGATACAAGACCGCATTCACTGTCCCTTTCGGACAATACTAATGGAATATAATTCCTTTTGGATTAAAAAATGCACCTTCAGAATACCTAAGAATTATGAATGAAAATTTTAATCCATATTCAAACTTTTGCATTGTCTATATTAATGATGTATTGATTTTTTCAAATAACTTAGACCAACATCTTAGACACCTTAGGAATTTCCTCAGTGTCACAAAAAGATATGGGTTAGTCGTGTCTAAGTCCAAAATTTCTTTGGGTCAAACTAGGATTAGGTTTCTAGGCCATTACATTGAGTCAGGAACCATAGTCCCCACAAAAACGTCCATAGAATTTGCATCAAAATTCCCAAACCAAATCCTTGACAAAACCGAATTACAGAGATTTTTAGGTAGTGTCAATTGTCCAAATCTCAACCAGATGGCCAAACCCTTATATGATTGTCTCAAAAAGAGCCCAAAACCTTGGACTTAGGCCCATACCAATATTATGAAACAAATCAGGGCCCAAGTACAATCCATTCCTTTTTTACGCTTGGCCAACCCAAACTTATTCAAAATAGTAGAGATTGATGCCTTTGAAATTGGGTATGATCGTATACTCAAACAGACCCAAGCCCAAACCTATGAACAGTACCTAACCCAAACCAAGCAGGCCTAAATCTAACTTGAATCCATAGTCCAATGCACATCTAGACATTGGAATCAAACCCAACAAAATTATTAGATAGTTAAAAAAGAAATATTGTCCATAGTCCAATCCATAAACAAATTCCAACCCAATCTCCTTAACCAAAAATTCTTATTATGGGTCGATTGTAAGTCAGCAAAAGAAATTATCAAAAAGGATGTCGAAAACATAGCATCCAAACAGATCTTTGCCAGATGGTAGGCTATTCTTTTAGCCTTCGACTTCGAGATCGAATATATAAAGGGAGAAGCCAATTCCCTACTGGACTTTCTAACTCGCGAGTTCCTCCAAGGAAAAACACAAAATGGCTCCGAAGAAGAAAGGTAAAGAAAAGGTGCAAGAGATCCTTGCACCAAAACCAATTAGATATTGGTATGAGGTAACCGTTCAAGATGAACCAGAAGCTTCATCCACAAAAAATGAAGATTCCAAAAAAGATGTTTAAAATTGGGTTGAATCCCTGTCAAAATCTTCGGAAGTGTTAAAAGAACTTCAAAGTATGATTCAAAATGTCCAGAGTTCTCCTCCTAGACACTCAGGTACGTCCCCTAAAACTGTTTTGAAAATCGAGGAGATATCTTCCACTCCTAAAACCCCTTCAAAAAAACTGATTTCGAAAGTTCCTTTACAAGTTTTATCAAAAATAATTTCAAAAGAACTGGTTTCAAATCAAAAATATTTCCAAAATAAATTTAAGTATTTTATCAAACCACACTTTCAAATGATTTCAATCCTTGAAGATGGGTTTTATCATCCAGACCCCTTCATTGCTTTGCAAAAAATGTTTTCTGGATGGTGTTATAAACCGTGGGATTTGACTAAGTCTCATGTTTATTATGAAACTATTCTTCAAACTATAAGATCGGCCTCATTCAAACACTTCACCTTACCCCAAACCCAGGATGAGCCAGGCTCCTCGACCTACAAAATACATAAGGTCATTCTTCCCATGGATTGGGGTAGAAGCCTAGAACTACTTTGGTGGCTTCTCGATTCATATAAAATAGCCTCAAACACAAAATCCTCATTCAAGTACTGGGACTATCAACAGGCCTAATACAATACCTTCTACACTGAAATTCTAGAAAATAACACTCCTAGTTGATTTTCTTTCAAAACTTCACCCAAAAAGAACTACCATTCTGGTTCATAAAATGGTGGAAAGACTTCAGATCCATCCTAGAAATCCTTCCTCCACAGGTATCAGATACCTTTGATACCTTCAAAACCCTTTATAGACCCACACAAAAAAATAGGTTTTTGCCTCCCATCTTTCATTTTTGCTCCAGATTCTTCTGCCCATGGGTCATTGCATGGATTACAGAGATTCATGAGATCGATGGACTTCCAACACTGGTACGTAAGTTCAAGGTTAAATGGTGGAACAAGTTCCAAGCATTTGACAAGCTTTCGAAACTGACCGTCCAGAGCTAGATCAAATCGCAGCAAACTCTATCACCAAAACAGCTTCAAGCCAGTCCATCATAAACAAAAATTTTTGCCCAGAATTCAGTCACAGTGGCAAAGCTTACAGCTGCAAAGTCAAAGGATGAATACTTGGTAATCCTCATCCTAGTATTGTCTCAAAACAAGAAGTAATCATCATCATCATCGGCATCATCTGCACCAACTCCAAATTATGCAAATGAAAATGAAGACGATTGTTACGGGATACTCCTAAGTATCTCTTAATAGTTCCATACGTATCTACATCAAAAGGCATAATAACAGCACGCACCAAAGGACAAAACAAGGTGGCAGACAAGGAATATTCTGCCAACAAAAAAGGACAAGCCAAAAGCAAAAGTATCATCAGCAAAAGTGAAAGGTATCTGCAAGAACACCTTTTGGTGACAACAAATTTTGACCAAAGGTAAAAGCATCCAAAAGTAAAAGAAGAAAAGACAAAGGAATCTATGGCAAAGCACACCACGCCGATGACTTTTGACTTTCTAAGGTTACTTTTACTATCTATGTTCTTTTCTACTTTTACTATACACCTTTAAGTACACCTTTTATTGTGTACTTTTACCATAGATTATTCCTAAACCACTTTTTAAAAAGTGTAATAGTTAAACCCCTTCCATCTATAAAAGGGGACTTAGGTTTTCATTGGGGAATTGGAAGAATTTTAGAGAAACACTCTCTTAGGAAAATATCGATCACCCAAAATATCTTTTTATCTTAGACTTCAAGTCAATAAAATTTCAAACTTAACTTCAAACTTCTTCATTTCCTTTCCTTATTTATTATCAACTTCGGACTATCTAATCATCCTTCAAATACTTTGTGTTTCATATTCTTCAGGTGTCTTGTTTCTTTCCCCAAGTCCTAGGCGTACCATATATATATGCATGCATGTTAATGTAGGTTGTATTATTTTTTATTGAAAATTACTGTTTGTTGTTGAATGTGTTGTTGTTCGTAGTTGAATTTATCAGTGTTATATATTAACATGCATGAGTGTGTTGGCCAACCTTACATATATATATATATATATATATATATATATATATATATATACACATCATTATAGTGCTTAATTACCAAGAGAAATACAATACTTAAAAATATTAGTAATATCACTCCTAAAAACTATATATATATATATATATATATATATATATATATATATAGACACACACACACACAAATTTTCATTAATAAGTATAGGATACTAGAATGTTAGGAAATTTCATATAATTAAATGAAAATATGTTTTATATATTCACATCATTAAATGAAAATTTCAATTAAAGATACATGTTAATGATTTTTATTTGATGAGGATTAAATAGATATAGAAAATAAATAAGATATAAAAGTGAATAATTAAATAGAGAGGAATAATTATGTATAGTAATAATAATAAAAAGAATAATAATATAGGATTTATTATGGTTTAATTATAGTTAGCTAGGTTTAGGATTAGGGTTTATTAGGTTTAGGGTTAGTTTTTATTATAATTTATTAGGGTTAGGGTTAGGGGTAGGGTTTAGTGTTTATTATACTAAATTTAATAATTAATATGTTCTCTTACAACAAACTATTATATAAATTATTCTCAACTCTACTTTTAATAATATCATATTATTATACTTAACATATATATATTACCTTATTAACATCTACTTGATTTTACTATACCGAGCTTGAACGATTTGATGATAGTTTGATGTTCAGCCAGTTTGTTAAATATATAACTCAAGATTATGTCCTTATTTTAAACATGTCGAGTATAATGAGAGGAAGTTTGATTCAACTTAACTTATTAACAAATCTAGTGGGAGTGAATGAAAGGATGTGTTTGGTAATTTATTTTTTCTTGATATTTAATGACACATTTATATCAATTGAGAAATAAATAAAAATTAATTCAAGATTATAATTTTTATGATGAGTATCTTATGTGGGTATGTTGTTAGCTTTACATAGTTGGTTAAGATATGGTAGAATATACCTATGATTTTTCTAGCTAGTTGAAGAGTTTACATATTTTGTAATTTAGATCCTTTCGAGAACAACCTTGATGATAAGATTTAGTTGTTCTCATTTGTAGGTAGTGAGATGACATACCCTCCACTATATCTATACATGGTGTCACATGCTGATCTACAAACTCATGTCATATGGTTATACAACAAGCTAGGTCGGATGTATGCGAGTGGTATATCCTATGACCCCTTCTATTTCATATCGTATCACCTACTATTGAACCTGTCTCAGACAAAGTTATGGTCATTGGCTACATATAATTTTTTGCATTGGTTTTTCCACCACACTAATGCACCAAACCCGAGATTTGTTAAGGGTGAGGTGTTTTCTAGAGAGTATGATTGAATATCTAGAAAGTTGATGGTGATTGGTGATGAGTGGAGGTTTTGTCATAGCTTACCTCGGAGTATCCGTAACTAGACACTCTATTAATAATATGAGGGAACAGATGACTTACTGAGATAAGTGGACTTTGAGAGTGATAGTTATTAGTTGGGCTCTTTCTAAGTAGTATGTATATATTTTGTAATTTGAACCATTGTATAATGTTTTGCTATGTATGTGTGTGTGTGTGTGTGTGTATAAACTCTTTCTAAGTATGAGTAGTTTGAGTATTGATATCTTTTTGGAAACGTATTCACATGATTTGTATATATATATATATATATAGAATAGCATGATATATATACAGAATAGCATGATACATTTGAGATTAAATCTTTCTAAGCATGAGAAATTTGTGAAGTATTAAACTTATAATTGAATTGATTTGTAAAAATCACTTTTGTGTGGGATACATCTAGATTGAAAAACTATGGATCATAAATAGATGTCTGCAAATCATTTGTCTAGAGAATATAACAAAGGAGGGGAGTTTTTCATCAAGTTTGTAGTTGCACATGCTCGGAACTCTAGTAGAATAGTCTCTCCTTGTTTGAACTATGCTTATATTTAGTGTGTCAATGCTAATGATTTGAGAGCTCATTTTTTTGTGTATGGAATTGATACAAGTTACACTTGCTGGATATGGCATGGTGAGACTGAGTCTAAATATGATAATGAGAGTGTTAGGAGGAAAAGTAGTGGATCATCATTTGAAAACTATGAGGGACATTCGTTAGAAAAGATGACTAAAAAGGTTGAGGAAAGTGTTCAAGATTGTCCAAAAATATTTGAGAAGTTATTGAATGACTCAAAGAAACCTTTGTATGGTGATTGTAAGACATTTAATTGATTATCCGCTACTTTTAGGTTATACAACTTAAAAGCATGTAACAGATGGAGTGATAAGAGCTTCACAAAATTATTAAAATTTGTAAAGGATATGCTTCCTAATAACAATGGTCTACCTAATCGTACCTATGAAGTGAAGAAGATTCTTTCCTCTATGGGCATGAGTTATGAGAAGATATATATATACCCTAATGATTGTATTTTATTTCAAAATGAGAATGTATCTTTGGATAGTTATCCTAATCCCGAATGTATTTTATTTCACCATGATACAAGAAGAACAAGGTTCCCACTAAGGTGTTATGGTATTTTCCTATAATATCAAGTTTAACACAGATGTTTAATGATGTTGAAGATGCCGAGAACTTGAGATGACATGCTGATGAGAAGATAGATGACAGACTTCTTGGACATCCATCTGACTCTCTATAATGGATGACTATTGATAGATTGTTCCTTAAATTCAATAAAGAAGCAAGAAATATACGCCTTGCGCTTTCTACAGATGGAATGAATCTGCAAAATTAAGGTACCTATAGTTTATGGATGGTCAATTTGGTTATATACAATCTACCTCTATGGTTCTATATGAATCACAAGTGTATGATGTTGTTTTTACTCATTTTGGGGCCAAACCAATCAAGGAATGATGTTGATGTATTTGGCACCTTTGATTGATGATTTGAAGTTCTTGTGGGATATGGGTGTTGAAGTATTTGATGCATACAATGAAGAAAATTTCACTTTGAGAGCAATGTTATTCTATACTATAAATTATTTTTTGGCATATGACAACTTGTTAGGTTATGGTGTGAAAGGCCATTATGCATACCTAATATGTGAGGAGAATACTTCATCTATTCAGCTAACACATGGCTGGAAGACTTTCTTCCTTGGGCATCGTAGATTTTTAAAAAAGATTCATCATTATTGTAGGTAAAGAAAAGCATTCAATGGCTTCCGAGAAGAAGGACAGGCACCAATCTGGTTGACGGGTCAACAAGTGTGGCTGAAGATGAAACATTTGAATGTCAAGTTTGGGAAGAAGAATAAAGATAAGCCTCCATCAGTTTGGTAGAAGAAGATGCCAATATTTTTCGACCTTCCTTATTGGGAATCTCTATACGTGAGACATGTTAAAAGGCTCATGTCGATCAAAGAGTTGAAAATAATTAACATGAAGTCTCATGATTGTCATATTTTGATGTAGCACTTGTTACTGATTGTAACACCCCCAAAATTCACTACTGAAAAATTTCATTTTATTAAAAGATAATAGCGGAAGCAGATAAATAAAATGTGAACTTTGGGAGTATTACCGCCATACTTAGTACCAGACCGGTTCACTCATACCATTCCAGTACCAAGTGCTAAGGCTAAGAAAATGAAATACAATTCGAAAGACATTCAACATGCATAAATCAGAGTAAATTGCAAGAACTTCAACATATTTAAATCAGAGTAGCGCATCAAATCATTTTCAGGAATAAAATCCACCAATGGTGGTTACTTTAACAACGTTAACATTTAAAACCAAGAATTTAAATGAGAAAGAGAAAAAGCCATGATACCGGAAAATTCCTTACTCTCCTTCCCGTAACCCACTTGAGTAGCACCTGAAAATACCTGCAAGGGCACTGCCCATTGAATAGGCAGGGGCCCCATAAAGGGAATCCCTTCAGTACTACGGTACTGAGTAACCCTTTAATACCACACTTAAAGACAGGCTCGCATACGGCACATAATGCAAATCACGCACATAAATAATGAGAGGTGCATACATAACAATAACACGTAACACAAGTTATAATTCACGATCGATATCTTTGGGCCTTAAGCCATGTCATAGTTTAAGATCAGTACATTCTAGCCTTAAGCCATTATTCCATCATCATTCAAGCAATATCATATTTTATATCCATGTGAGTGCGAGAACCCCACTATTATAGCCGGTGGACCGGAAAGTATACACTCAGGGCAGAACGCCTCTGACCAATATTATTGTCGGTGGACCGGAAGATAAACACACAGGACAGAACGCACCTGACCACTATTATTTGCCGGTGGACCGGTCTGGCCCCGACTCACATGGTGTTCCACTATAAGTGATTAGTATTTTTCCATAATCTTATTCACATACATAACTGATTTTATTGAGCTCGAGACCCCCACTATTATTGTCGGTGGACCGGAATACAGATAACTCATCATCCAGGGCACAATGCTCCTGGCCACTATTATAACCGGTGGACCGGGATATATAAAGAATCATCATCCAGGGCACAACGCTCCTGGCCACTATTATAACCGGTGGACCGGTACTCAATATCATAATCATCTGGGCCCGGCTCATTAATATTCCACTTTCAATAATAGTATCTTTCCTTTTCTTTAATCAGCACATCAATCATATTTATTTGCCTTGAATGGGAGATCAATAACCCGGGACACAAAGGTACACCGGTCGTACCGGTGCATATCAGCTACTCGGTACCCTTCAACTATGAACCCGAGGACGCAAAGGTACCCTGGTCGTACTGGTGCATAAAGCTAACTCAGTACCCTACCGACAAGGACACCTAATCCATAAGTATGCATACCCCCTAACTAGGTCCGTAGAGCTAGGAAGAGTAAGATATAGGGACTAGCTGGGGCACAAAGGCACACCAGCAAATACCAGAATAATCGTGGACTAAACCACGTCCTTAGGGTAGCGACCCCTAAGGAGTCACCATTCCCGATCTCGAGGTCTTTCACTTTAAGTAATAGTGTCTTGATTAAGGTGATCACAGAAAGCACGATAATCCGATACTTATTCACTTTCAATCGTTTCGATATCATTAATCGTTTCTTATTCAGAGGATTATCCAGGATGTCACAGAGAAACCCTCAAGGCCATACTAATCATCAGATACTCTTACTTGGCTAATCAACATTATTTAATCATATAATAAAGGTCCACAATTCCAAAGACATTTTAGGCACAAATTACTCATTTGCCCTTTACTTATATAATTGTTAAGTATCCATTCCTTGCTTGATAAATTACCATATTACCCTTAAGGTTGCATAATTACCAAATTACCCCTTGTCCACTTTAGATTACCAAATTGTCTCCTACACTTTTTAGATCACCATTCACCCCTTATAATTACTACGCTTATCATATTTCCCTTTTGGTTGGTTATATTACCAAATATCCCTTCTCCTTTGTTATAATTACTAAATTGCCCTTGAGTTGGATAAATTACCAAATTGCCCTTCTCCTTATCATAATTACCACTTTACCTCTCTCAATTATTTTAACTGTCATTTACCCTTTTCAATTATCATAAATTCCAAATTAACCTTCCTCATAATTAATTTACCCTTCTTCATAATCATAATCACCAATTTTACCCTTCTCCATATTTAAAATTACCATAATGCCCTTTAATTGGTTAATTTACCGAATTACCCTTCTATAGCATCATACTTATCCAATTGCCCTTCTACAATCATAATTTAATTGCTAAATTATCTTTTGTCGTTATCATAATTACCAAGTTACCCCTTACTCCCAAGTTTACCATAATATCCTTTTATTTACAAAATTACCATTTTACCCCTTACATCCAATTTTACCATAATATCCTTTTATTTATGAAAATTACCACCTTACATCTTTTACTTTACAAATTACTATTTTACCCCTTCACATCCAAGATTACCATCTTTATCTTTCCTTACATAATTACCATTTTGCCCTTCTTTTCCAAATTACCATATTACCCCTTTACTTATAAATTACCACTTCACCATTTACTTATAAAATTTACCATATTACCCTTTACTTATGAAATTACGATTTTGCCCCTTTACCTCCAAAATTACCATAGTGCCCTCCTTCATCCAAAATTACTATTTTACCCCTACTTCCAAAATTACCATTTTACCCTTCTTTCTCACAACTTACAATTTTATCCTTTATTTGTAAATTATCATTTAACCATTTAATCATAAAATTTCCATATTATTCTTTTATCTCAAAAATTACCGAAATACCCTTTTCACTTATAAAATTTCCACTCAACCCCTTTATTCACCATTTTTATGAATTTACTAACACTACATAAAATAATGATATTAATACTTCATTTTTATCATCTAAGTCCACCAACTTGTCATTTTTCAACATAATACTCATTAGCAACTACACACATTGATTTATATACCTCATAAGCATAATTACTAAAATACTCTTAAACAATAACATCATTCATGCATTAACAACATGGTACATCATAAACAAGTATTTAACATTTCTATCCATATTCCAACTCCTTCTTTATTTAACATACCTACATATGGCACAAAAGTTATCATGCTTTTTCTTTTTAACAAACAATATAAGAAACCGTAAATATATCATGCTAAGCATACAAAACATGCATAAAATCATACTAAACCCTAAATGTGCTAGCATGCGTTTTTCCATATATTAAAGGGAGGATTAACGGTTACCTTAATCCCGCAAAATATCAAATCTTACCAAGCATAATTAGCAACTCAACACCTAAAAATAATATCCATCATATTTATGTTAGAAATAAGAAGTTAAAAAGGATAAAACTTTATAAAATTTTATTAGTAAAACACTTAACATAAAATACTATTATACCTTAAAAATTAGCTAAATGATTTCCAAAATCAAGGGGGAGCTCACGCTGCATGAACAGCGTGAGTCTCATGCAAAAATAAAGGGTGGAAGGGTTCAAAGGGGGGTGAAGGAAGCAAAATCTATTATTTTCTGGTTAGGGTATTTAGGTTAGAAAAGAAGGTGGTTGGGGGAGGTTCTAAGGCAAGGGAATGGTACAGAAGTGAAGAGGGGGTGTAGGTGGAGGCAAAGGGTGGTTTCACGGCGGCATAGGGCGGCGGAGACGGCGGTGGCAAGGCGGCAAAGTTGGCTGCCGAGGAGGGTCGAGGGAAAGGGGTTGTGAAGGAAGGAAAAGGAGAGGGAAAAATGGAGGGGTGCAAGGGTTGGTTTCGGCCAACTAAGACATGGCGGTTGTAGAGGGGGTTGCAGGGTGTCGAACGGTGGGTTGGGTGGCGGCAGAGGTAGCCGAACGGCGGCGGTAGAGGTGGTTGCAGGTGGCTCGGCGGTAAGGGGAAAAACTGGGAAGAAAAAGGAAGGGGAGGAGAAGGGAGGAAGTGCAGGGCTCGAAGGGGTTGTGTGGTGGTGTAGGGTGGTAGTAGGCGGTGGCAGAAGGCGGCGCAGGGCTGGGCTTGGTGGTTCAGGCGGTGGAGGCTGGCGGTGATAAAAAAACGAGGAAGAAAAATGGGGAAGAAGGAAGGAGAGAGGAGGGAGCTCGGGGGAAGAGAAGGGATCGAAAATGAGGGGAATGGAGGGCTGGGTAGATGGAGAAAAAGAAGAGGGAGAAGAGAGGGGCAGGGATGGCCGGCGAACGGCGCTGTAGGTGGCAGGTGGTGGTCGGGTGGCAGGGGAAGACGGGGAAGAAGAAGGAAAGAAACAAGGGCATGCGAGGCTGTGGTCCAGGGCTGGTTTGGCTCGAAAAGGGAAGGAAAACGACGGAGGAAGAGAGAGGGAGAGGGAGAAGGTGGTGGTGGCAGGTGCAGGGTGGCGGTTGGTGCTCGACAATGGCAGAAAGGAGAGTCGAGCGTGGGAGGAGGAAGAAAGGAGAAGAAGAAAGGGACGGGCGGCTAGACCGGCGCAGAAAAAGGAGGGAGCCGGCCGGTCCCGGGGTAAAAAAATAAGGAAGCGTTGGGCTGGTGTGCTGGGCGGCGCGCGCGAGGGAGGGGAGGGAGGAAGCCCGCGCGAGAGAGGGGAGATGGGCCAGTGGCCCAGTGCGCAGGAGAGGGGAAGGGCTGGTCGGGCGGCCCAAGGAGGAGGAAAAGGGAAAAGAAAAGAAGAAAGAGGGAGGAGGGCAAAAAGGGAATGGAAAATAGGGAAAAATAAAATAAATTAATTTATGAAATCATAAAATGTAATATTCTTGATAATTTATTTAGTTTAATAATTGAATTCATTATAATCTAATATATTAATTTAAAAAGGGTTAAAGTTAGTAAAATTTTAATTTGGAAGTTTATTTAAATAAAATAATGTGATAATTAGCAAAATATTTATTTTTAATTTATTAAATACTTTTATCCAAATTTACATACTCTAAAATCTATAAAATAATTAAAATAAATAATTTTACAGGCTAATTTTATTTCAAATAAAGTTATTTATTAAAATATAGATTTTTCGAAATTTTTGGGGTATTACATAGCTATATATGGAATTTTACCAAAGCGTGGTTGAATTGATATCATAAGGCTTTGTTGGTTCTTTAATGCCATCTTTTCAAAATTCATACATCTAAATAGTTTGGATGTCTTACAAAGAGGGATTGTGATTACTTTATGCTAGCTTGAAATGTATTTTCCACCCTCATTCTTTGACATTATGGTACATCTAACCGTTCATTTAGTTTATGAGATAAAAATGCTAGGACCTGTTTATAGGCACTAGATATACCCTTTTAAATGGTTTATGAAGTTGATGAAAGGTTATATGAAGCATCAATATTGGCCAGAAAGATGCATTGTTGAGAGTTACCTTGTAGAAGAGGCAACTGAGTTTTGCATGAAGTATTTGTCAAATGCTGAAGCTCTTGGTATTCCTAAGTCTCAACATGTAGGAAAAATCGAAGGATAGGGTATTAGGGGAAAACAGTTTGGGCATGTAGACCCTGACATGTTCCATAAAGTACATCTATATGTATTACAGAATAGCGATGATATTCAGCCGTATATTGAAGAACATATGCTTTCTTTACGGATTGAAAATCCATCAAAGACTGAGAAATGGATAATCGATAAATATAATCTTTCCTTTATTGATTAGATAAGAGATCGCATCATTCCACTCATTGGACATTCCCCAACTTTAATTTCTGAAACCCTACATTGGTTGTCTTAAAAACCTCATTATGAAGTTTTTTTATATACCAGTTATGTGATCAGCGGTTACAATTTTTATACAAAACAACAAGATGAGAAGAGTACAATGCAGAACAATGGGGTGATTTTAGTAGCTGAAACAATGCATGTTGCTAGTGTGAAGGACAAACATCCAACCTATGTAGATATGAATTATTATGTTATGATTGAACAAATATGGGAGTTAGATTACATTTTATTTAAAGTCCATTTATTCGGTTGCAAATGGGTTGATAATAGCTATGGGTTAGATATGAAGATGGATTCACATTAGTAGATCTTAATAGGGCAGGGCATAAACAAGACCCATTTATCTTGGCATCACATGCAACACAAGTATTCTTTTTCACTAATCCTGCTGATAACAGATGGTTTATGGTACTATCTACGATGAAAAGAAATGCCAATGAATGTCATAATGAAAATGATGTCAATTGGAGTAAAGAGTGTGTCTCAACTGTGCAAGCAACTCAATTATTGAACAATGATAACAATAAAATTAATGAGGAGGAAATATATGTCAAGGATGATCATCATGAAGTAATATATGTATTAGATCCTGAAACTAACCCTAACACAAGGGGGAAAAAAGGGAAGAAAAGAAGGAAAAGAAGGTAATTAGGGTAATAATATTATAACATATGATATGTGTGTTTTTTTTATTAATGCATATTTTTACCTTCCTCATTAAATATTTATTATATTGAAAAATAATTTAGCGGCACATTATGGTCAATACATATCATTCTAATATAATTTATTTATTGGTTTTTTGTAGAGATATGGAGAAGAAAATAGTTGATAGGGATAGTAGTGATGAAGAAGGGAAGAGAGGATCAACTATTATGGGAATCATCATGGAAATGCGGAATAGACAAGAATAAGTTGAGTTGGGATGGAATACTTATAATCTTCCCATTGGCCTTTATGCAGACATATTTTTGACGTACATTTCACTCATCATGCGTAACTGTGTTTTTATCTCTTATAATAATTCGAAGCAAAGAGTCACAAGGAGCATATTTGGTAGGAAGTTAAGGTAATTATGATATTTTATTTAATTATTTTTTTATGTCAAATGTTATTAATTTTAATACATTAACATCAGTATACATCTATATGTCTTCTTTTGCAGAGAGTCTTCAATGTCTTGGAGACTAGGAAGAAATGGCTTCTTAGACATTGTGGGGAGCGTCTAAGAATATTTAGGTCATACTTGGCTCATAGAAAAATGTATAGAAAGAAGGATGACTCTTTACGACAAAACCCACCCAAATGATATGGTTTCATTGATCAAGAAAGTTGGAACCAATTTATTGCATATCGTCTTTCGGAGGATTTTAAGGTATTTATTAGATAACAATTAAACTCTTTGATTAAGAATATTTCATTGATACTTAAATAACCATGTGCTTAAATTTTGGCTTGTAACATGGGAAAAATGTGATAAAAATAAAGAGATTGCTAAGCAAAATAAATGCTAGCATAATATGGCTCACAAAGGATATGCAGGCCTTAAAGAGGAGTTGATATGAGATTTTGATTTATCTATTTACATGTAAAAGTATAATGTTATAATAATATTCTTAATGTAAGATTAATTTTTTATTTACAGCTTATAGCTCAAGATTTGGATACATATACCTCGTCCATCAATATTGGTACATTATGGAAGAAGGCTAGAGTAACAAAAGATGGATATATTAACGAAGATGTTGATATTGCTGCCAAAAAAATTGTAAGTTTGTAGATATCTCAAACCCTACTTAGTTTTCTTTTATTATTCCTATAAGCTAAATTTAAATATATCATATACGTTATAGGACAAACTGGAAATGTTAGATGATGTAGAGGGGTTAGAACAATATAACATTGTGTCCCAGGCTACGAGAATTCTAGAACACCTCAGAAGACATAGGGATCTTGGATTAGGTGTTACAAGAACCAACGTGTGTGGTCGATCTCGTGGTTCTCGTAGCACTAATGAGCAAGTGGCCATCCTCACCCAGAAATTAAATATGGCATTTGAACAGATGGCAATAATGGAGCAAAAGTTGTTATTTATTAAAACTTAAGGATATAAGTCATCCGATTCAGTTGACCATGATAAGCTTCACATACCTAATGTAAATAGCAGTAGAGACAGTTGCGAACCTAATGTATGTCTTTCTTCTCTTCCAAAGGTAAGCATTACAAACTATGAATTATTATTAAATGTATTCGGTGTCATAAATAATTAAGAATATATAATATTTTATTTCAGGGTTTGCATAAATGTGAGTTGTTAGCAATTGACCTTTCAACTCTTTTGGCAAAAGGAAGGGTACGCATCAATTATAGTACCCAAACACAAACAATCCATGTGTATAACTTAGCCCTAAATACAAGGCCAATGAGTATTGATACTCCAATCATTGGCAGTGCACCATTGCCTTGTTATAAAGAAGGTGATAAGGCAGCTACAGTGCTAGAAGCTCATGGAAGCTTTGTACCTTGGCCTACAGATCAGTTATGTCTCACTACTGAAGAGATAATGACAATCAACATTATTATTAGAACTTATTTATTACTTACATTATTTATACCTTTTTCATATATATATTGTAACACCCCCAAATTCACTACTGAAAAATTTCGTTTAAAACAAAAGGTTTAGCGGAAGCGTACAATTTAAAACCATGAATTTAGGGGTATTACCGCCACACTCAGTACCAGACCGGTTCACTTCTACCGTCCCGATACCGAGTGCTAAGGCTAGATCAAAAATTCGTGAAGTAAAACCAACAAAGCATAAGTGCATAATCAACATAAAATATCCAGGAAGGTTAAGGTGCCAACAGCAGTTAAAATATCGTTAGGATTACAATTTAAGAATTCCACTCCAAAATACGAGCGTAACATAAATACGACTCAGAACATGATAGATGACAACAGAAATAACAAGATGTTCGGCCGGCTCACTCTTGGCCCCAACCAAAGTAGACTCAATACTCAGCCCCACCCGAGGCCTCATAGGTGTCGTAGGCATCGAAAACCAAATCTCCTACCTGCACAAGGTCAGAAGGGCTCTCTGCTCGTGGGAATGAGCAGCACCCATGAAACGGATGATCAGTACGCTACGTACTGAGTAAGGTAACAGACGAGCTAAGGCCAACACATAGCACACAAGACCCACATTCATCACATAAATAATATACGATGACATGCATGAATAGATCTAGTCACTTTCTGATGTCTTATTCTGTATTCTCATTAATGAATTAAGTCCATTTCACGCATCCTTCAATAATCCATGTGAGCACGGGGACCCCACTATTATAGCCGGTGGACCGGAAATAAAAACACAGGGGAGAACGCCTCTGACCACTATTCTAACCGGTGGACCGGACTGGCCCCGCCTCAACATGGTGTTCCACTGTAAGTACTTAGTATTTTTCCCCTGGTTTAACTTATTTACTTTGGGTGTATTGAGCCGAGATCCCCCACTATTATAGCCGGTGGACCGGAATAAACGCACAGGGCAAAACGCCTTTGACCACTATTATAGCCGGTGGACCGGCACGAAACGCACAGGGCAGAACGCCTATGACCACTATTATAGCCGGTGGACCGGCACAAAACGCACAGGGCAGAACGCCTCTGACCACTATTATAGCCGGTGGACCGGCACGAAACGCAGAGGGCAGAACGCCTCTGACCACTATTCTAACCGGTGGATCGGACTGGGCTCGGCTCAATAATCTTTCGCTTTACGTATTAGTGTCTTATCCGTGTCTTATTGAATCACACAACACCCTTGACATGCATGCCGACAATATACTATTACTTGCCTCTCAAGCGGGCTCGTCTCATATGTTGAGACACTTACACGTTTCTCACACCCGACATCCATCCCCCGTAGACTTAGGCATAGTGGCATATAGTAAGGCACGACCTCCAGGAATATAGGCTATCCCAACACATATGATATCGACTCCGTATGTCCTCATCCCTCTAGGGTTCCTCCTCGGAGACCCTAGTTAGACCTATGTGGTCCAATTCTTTCTTACTTACCCACACGTTACTTTGTTCTCTAGCTCGTACCTCATATTTATTAGGAAACTCCCCAAATGTATTACTTTATCTCCCAAGTTCACGTGTGACCGATAACACCCTAGTTGGCCACCCAAACCCTAGCACTTTACTTCCTTAATAAGCAATCTCCCTCTTTCACCCCAAATCTCTCCTTTCCTTTAGCAAACCCATACTCATCCTTTATATAGTGAATTCTCACTCTCACCCCATACTCCATCCTTCCTTGATCATTTTTACCCTTGTACCCTTCAAATTGCTCATTTCCTCCCGAAACCCTAATTGGAACCCTTAGACACTCTTACACCGACCCACGTAAAATTTTGCACCCAAGTCTCCAAAGGATCCATAACTTTGGCATTATTTTATTCACTTCCTAATTCAACTTTCCTCACGTAAGATTCGTTCCCATGCATAATTTAAACACTCCATGCAGACTCTCCAACACCCACTTACACACAAACCCTAATAAGGTCTCTTATGCACCAACTTATGTACTATTTTTCATACTAAGTCTCCAATCATCCCAAGACTCTCCCAAGCTCTTACTTACAACCCAAATCAACTTTTCATACGTAAGAATCATGTCCATGCAAGGTCTAGTTCCCCCCATGCAAACTTCCCGAACGTTCACCTCTCCGTTATTCTTTTATTATCATTTCATGCTACCCAAAACCCTAGCATGCATGTCCTAGAGGGCCATAACAAGTCACATCATCAACATCAACAACAAACATGGAACATGGCATACATGTATAACATAAGGCACACACCACATACCTCATGATCCACGCTGCGCTACACAAAACAGGTTATTCATAGCACATGCATAATACACATCAACATGACATGCTCATCATTCATCAACACATTACAACACACATAACGTAAGGCCATAGCTTCGTCCTTACCTAGGTAGGCACCAGGCTTGGAGCACGCTCCTCTAGCTCCTTAGGGCTCGGATCGGGGTCACCTATGAAAGGGGAAAAAGCTAAGTATTAGTTTCCCTTATAATTACTATCAATCCTCATTCTAGTTCAAGGTTAGGGTTTTTATTACTAAAAAAAAGGGTTTTATACAAAAACTAGGGTTTTTACCTTAGAATTAGTATACTAAATATTAGTAGTCAAAATATGTTTATTTTTAATACCTATTGTTACACTTATTTTATTGGACCCATTAGCCCTATTCTTATAACCTTAGTGTTTGCTAGACATAGTTAAGTAATGGTAATAATGGTAATGGTAAACTACTAATAGTGATACTTATGTTGGTGTTAGTATTAAAATACTACTACAATGGTTGTAATATCAACGAGCTAACACTCCTAGAGGTAGTCATGATTAAAGTCACATTTTGAATAAATAATATAAGGGCTCCCATATTTTGTCACCCTAATAGAATTAGCATATGGGTAATATCAATAATAGGATGACACCAATGTTAGAGATATTAGGTATGGTAAAACTCTATTACGTAGTTACAATGCTTCACATAAGGTTGGGTTAAATAGTAAAAACACTAATAGTGGTAGTAATCTTAGCGATAGTATTAATAAAAATAATAATACTAACACTAATGGTTAAGTATGTTGAAAGCTAGGGTTTTGAGAAAGATTATGGCTTGTAAGAAAATAACACTCTTAGGATACAGAAATTAATAGTGGTAATAACAATAATAAAAGTAATAATAATAGTAGTATTAGAAATGCTAAAAATGAAGAAAAGGGTATTAGCCCTAAGTTAAGTATAATAAGGTTTAGGGTTAGAAGGGGTGATAGTATGATAGCATTAAGGATAATACAGAAATGGTATTAGTAAATAAGTTAATAATAATAATAATCATAACAGTAATATTAAAAATAATAATACTAATAATAAGTGTAATAATAATAATCATAATAATAATAATAATAAGTGTGATAATACTAATATTAGGTATAAGCCACTATAGGTGGCATAAGAGGAGGGTTTTAGGGTTCAGGTGAGTGGAAGACCACCTGAGAACGGTGGTGGTCCAGCGGCGGCGGCGGCGGCGATGGAGGAGGAGAAGAGAGAAAAGATGGGGAAGGTGGCTAGATGGGAGGAGGAAAAAGGAAGGTTAAGTGTGGGAGAGGAGACAGTAGGGAGAGGGGAGTGGAATGAGGGTGGTGGTGTGAGCAGGGCGGCGGCGCGCGATGGCGGACGCGGCGGCCGAAGGAGGGAGAAGGTGGTGGAAAGTGGTGGAGCCCGGTGGAGAAGGAAGCAGGGGGTAAGGAGGGTCTGGGCAGGTAGGGGAGGACCTGCAGGTTACTTTGGGAGGTGGAAGGAGGGTGGATTGCGGCGGATATGGCAGCTACGGGCGGCGTAAGTGGCGGCGGTGGCTGGAATGAAGGTTTTCCAGCAGTGAACTTCTCACGACTAGGGCAGCACGTGCAAGGCAAGGTAGAGGGAGGTGGTGGCTTGGTTTTGTCGAGGGAGATGCAGGGGTGTTTTTGGTGGCCAGAGGTGGCAGCGGAGATCACCGGAGGCGGCGGAAGCTTCGTCTGATTTTCAGGCGACGGAGAGGCAGAGTTTCGGGGTGATTTTCGCAGCACGGGTTATGGCTGTCGAAGGGGGGGTATTTATAGGCAATTGGGGGGAGAAAACGACGAAGGAGGAGGGGACACGCCAGGTCACGGCAGTACGCCGTCCGGCGGCGATCGGGCAGGCCTGCAGATTCCCTGTCAGCAGGTTTTGGCTCAATTTGGGTGAGAAAGGAAAAGAGGCAAGGCCTGGGCGGTGCAGGACGGTAGGCTGGGACAAATCGGGAAAGAAAAGGGACGGAAAAAGGATGAGAAGGACGGCCGGACTGTGACGTTGTCGGCGTTGCAGCGGCACGGCGGCCACAGGCACGAGGAAGAAGACGACAGCGGGGTAGGTTGGACCGGCGGTCCAGGGAAGAAAAGAAAGGGGGAGAAACCGGCTGGTCGGCAACGGTTATAACCTTCATAATCTCGACGCGTCGTTTCATCATTTAGAAGGTCGAGACGCAGCGTCGTGTCGTTGGCTGGCAACGGCTATAAGGCTCGTTCATCGCGATGCGGCGCTTCGGCGGATTGAAGGCCAAAACGATGCGTCAAACTCGAGCGTCGGCCAGTGAACGACGCTGGGCCACAGGGGAAGAAGAAAGGAAAGGAAAAGAAGGCTGGGCCGCGGGGAGAGGCCCAACCGGTGAGGGGGGGTAAAAGAAAAAGAAAGGAATAAAGGGAAATGAGGGAAAAAGAGAGAAAAAAATATTTTACTTAGGGTTTTGGATTTTTTTTATAAATTATTTAGAATATTTGTGGGCTATTTAGAATATTAGTGTTTATAAAATATTAAATAAATTCCCTTTTTGCTTAGTTAGACTATTTTAGATAGAATTTCCTTAACTTCCATAATAATTTGGAAAATACTTAAATTTTCTTCCAATTAAATTATTTATTATTTCCCTCTTAATTTACCTTAATTAATTCCCTAAATTTTAAATAAATAAAAATTATATGTTTAACTCCCTACTAATTTCTTATTTGGCCACAATTTCGGAAACTAGGGTTTTGGGGTATTTTATATATATACTCAATACGTATTTCATTTATTATTATGAATTAAGGAATAAAAAAAGAGTGCTCCTACTAGTAAAACCAAGAGAGGTACTAGTAGAATGAGCAATATAAAAGAAGGCACTGTGAAAGGAAAGAGAGATAAATCTGAAAAATCAATTGCCCCATAAAATATTCCTTCTTTAGAGAAGAGCCAACCTCCACCAGCACTGGCTTTATTGTATTTCTATGTCCAAAACTATCTCAAGGACAATTATATTTTCATTGATTGTTGTCCTGAGTATGTTAGGAGGGACGACGCTACTTATATAGTATCGATGATTGACATAAGTGATAGTTATAATCAAGAATGGATGTCAACCACGAGTGTTGTTGTCTATGTCATATACGTATTATTTCATATTTAAGATTTTAGTACTTCTTATTGCATTGGAATTTTTATGACCTCTTATATGAGTTATTAGTTATTAAAAAATATTCATTGTTATTATTGTCCATAGGTTGGTAGTTAGTCGTGTTGTGATGGAGGGAATATTATCCTTTATTGTGTTTGTGTGCCCATACTATATAGCTGACAGTACTACAATAAGAGAGGGTAGGCACATAAACTATTTAGCGGATCACATTTTGATTGAGGGATACATAAAGCTTTATCTCATTCCTCACCTCGCAAATAAATATTGGGTTTTATAAGCCATCCGACCCGATCTTAATAAAGTATATATGACGTGCCTTTTGACATCACTCGTCATGGTGGAAAAGAACTTATCAACATGTTAATATACTTTTCACTTCTTACTTCATTAGCTTATTTATCCATATATTCTACTTTAATTATTTGAGGTATATATACTTACAATATTTTGTATCCAACTCTATTTATTAGGGCACTATGGATGGCATATCAGAGGAGAGTTGGGAATGGTGTCCCAGACCCAAAGAGTCTTGAATATGAGCCTATAATGGTAAGTAAGAAGATAAATATTTTGTATTGTGTTTTAGTTCGAATTAATATCTAATAGTTAGAGAGCTAACTGAATTCATTTGACAGCGTCCACAATAGTAGAATGGTGATGATCGTGGATACTATGTATGTAGAGCAATGGATCTGATGGGCTAAAACAAATTGGTCAACATAGATCCAAGTCATGTATGTTTGTTTTTCCATATTTTCTATTAATGAATCATGTCATATATATTTGGTACTTAGCCTAAGTACTAAATGAATAATCAAAACTCAGGCATTGTAGTTTTTCACCATTGACTGCACAAGGCCAGAAATACAATGTTGATAAAATTGATGAAGTTAGAGACCAATAGGCCAAGCACATGCACTCATACATTCGGTATTAGCTAGGGATCTATATTCTACATACATGTTAGGGTTTGTATTTCATTTGCATCTTTTGGTTATCTAGGTTATGATCTATGAACTTTTGACTTTGGAGTGTAGAGCTGCCTAGTTAGGGTACGTGATATATGAGATTTATATGTTATTTTGCTAAGTAAAAATGTCATTTATTCCTCATTATTTTTATAACATTTAATCTTTTCTCGAGCTTTTCTCTTTTGGATAGATTTTGCAGGAAAAGATAAAAATGAAGAAATTCAAAGGAGAAATCAATGAAAAGAGAAAAGGAAGCAAAGAACACATCAAGAGATATGAAATCAATGGAAGAAAAGACTAGAAATGAAGAATATATATCAAAGGGAAGATTGTGTTGAAATTTCATGAAGAAATAATGAAGAAACAAGAAACACGGCCCCCCCGTGTTTATGAAACACGGCCCGTGTTTTTCTATCAGCACACAAATTTCAGCACTTAAAAATCAGCATTTGGCAGATTTCAGCACTTAAAAATACGGGGGTCCCGTGTTTTCTAACACGGACCGTGTTTCTCTCAACTTCTGTAACCGTTCGCGCAACGTTTCCCCGATATATTTCTAAAGTTTGAACATTCGAAAGGTGGTTCGGGGGAGTTCGAGAATGGGATTTTCTCTTTCTCTCTATACTCTCTAGATACCACATGTAATTTGTAATTCCAATTCTCTTTCTCTTCATTGTATTCAATTGAACAATCAACAATCTGCAATTCAATTCGATAAGTTCTTCTCCATTCCTCTTTTAATTGCAAGTTTTGATTTTTGATTGAATGCAATTCAATTCTCTTTGTTGTATGATTATTTTTCTTGTGTTTGGTGTTTCATTGTTAATTTATTTATAAGCATTGATGTTAATGATAGATTATTGCATTTAATTATGTGTTATTGCAATTATGTAGATAGTATAAGGTAGGAGGATTTGATGACGGAATTAGGGTTTGGATTTTGAATTCATGATTCTAGATGGAATTTAATTGGATTGATGGACGGAATTGAATGATCTCGCATCATAGATTAAGAATTTAAACTAATTAGACTGATCACCTATCTAGTTTAGATCTTAATCTACGCTAAGATAACGAAATTAACACGTAATTGTTAATTAACGTTTTCAAAGTAGCAAAAGATTAATTATTAATCTTGTCCATTATTCATATGATTGCATGATCCGAGCTTATGTGATTATGGTCGTAGTTGACTGCTTTCCGTTTGTAATGCTGCCATTAATTGAATCTAGTGTTCTTAACCTAGGTTATTAATTGGTTAGATGATAAATTGAGAGCTTATTCAATTTATTAGAATTGAGAGAAAGCAAAGAGATGAATTAATATGAGTTTCTATAGGTCAACGTTAAATCATTTAGAATCATTCTTTTCTCTATGATTATTTGATATCCTAATTCCATAATCAATACCTTCCTATCCTTATTCATTAATTAGTGAGTACAATGTTTTATTATTTATCCATACTTTAGATATTGATGATAGAATTATATGTTATTGCATAACCGGGGTTTTAACATCGATTACAGAATTATTGATTATATTCCATTCCTTGTGGGTTCGACTCCTTCTTGCCATATACTACGTATTTGGAAATTAGGATTTATTTATTAAATTTGTTGTGCATACGACAGTGCATCAAATTTTTGGCGCCGTTGCCGGGGAATGGCAATTATAATCTTTATTTCTGTTTTTGATGTTGTTTATATAGATATATATATAGTAATGTGTTTGCATACATGTGCCTTGTTTTCTAATTTTGTGATCTTGTGTTTGTTTGTTTTGTTCGTGTCTAGACAAGAAGTGTTAGATTTGATTTATTCATTCACCGGGTATGAAAAGTAATGGGACTAAATCTTTTTACAAAGGCTATTTTAAATCATAATAATTGATTTGATCACCATCTTCCTAAACCTTAAAAATAGAAATTGAGATTGTGATAGTGATGAGGGAAGGAAAGTTAGAATGGTTAGGAATCAATCCATGCATTGATTATGAATGAGATGAAATGAAATTCAAAGATTGGTGGATATAACATTGTGAGCGCTTGAGCCTATTCTTTGGATACATTGCTTATCCAAAATATATTTTTCTTTTGTGTGTGTTCTCCAACGATATGTGAAACTAGAATTTGCCATTTGTTCTCTTCAAGACTGCATAGAACTTTAGGATATTTGAAAATGATAAAGGCACTCTTCTTTCTTTGTTAGCTACAAGACCAAATAGCTCACCTTGAAAATTGTTATCCATTGCATAAACCCTTTGAGTCTAAAGCCTTATTCTATTGATCTAACCTTTATTAACAACTAATCTCCATATGTATTTTCTTTCCTTACTCTATGACTAGTGGAGCAATATTTTTAAGGAGAACTTTTGTTTGTTAATAAGGTGAAATCTAAGTATGGGGGTGTGGATATCATAAAAAAAAATGGAGGAAGTAGCTAAGCATTTTTCTTCTTAAAAAAAAATGAAAAGAAGAAGAAGGAGAAGAAGAAGAAGAAGAAGAGAATAAAATTTCATGTCTTTTGATGTTATTTGGTTGAATGGAAGGGTTTGAAATTATTTAAAAAAAAATTATAAAAAAAAAAAGAAGAAAAAGAAAAAGGGGGAAGTGAAGTAAAGGAGAAGAGGAGGAATTGTGATTTATTTGAAATAAAGAAATTGCTTCTCTAGTTGGTAGAGTCTAGCTACAATCCCAAAATTCCTTCCCACCTTAGAACCCTAACCCCATGACAACCAAATTTGAAGACCTTTTGATTCTTATATACTTTAGTTCTTTTCAGTGGTGGCGAATTGAGAATAATGGCAAACATATGGGCGATCATTATCATTTGGAGAAGATTTGAGAGTAAACACATCATACCCTATACACATAAGAGTGAGCATTTTCACTTACCGAAAGTAAGCATCTACCAATATAAATTTCATTAATCTTGATCTAAATTTGCATGGTGAGATACTAACTATATTAGCTCTCATTCCCTAACCACTTGAGCATTTGATAAGACTATTCATAAGGTGTGTTAGATATGTGATCCAAAATATTTTCAACATTGTGATTTTATGATTCTTAAGTGTTTTAAGTCCCAATGCATTGCTAAACTCTATGAATGAATAAATCCAATCTTATATTTCTTGTAGTTTAGGACTTATCTCATTTGTAATCCTTGATGTTTCTTTTGTGCATGACATGATGTTGCTTGAGGACAAGCAACGATTTAAGCATGGGGGTATTTGATATATGAGATTTATATGTTATTTTGCTAAGTAAAAATGTCATTTATTCCTCATTATTTTTATAACATTTAATCTTTTCTCGAGCTTTTCTCTTTTGGATAGATTTTGCAGGAAAAGATAAAAATGAAGAAATTCAAAGGAGAAATCAATGAAAAGAGAAAAGGAAGCAAAGAACACATCAAGAGATATGGAATCAATGGAAGAAAAGACTAGAAATGAAGAATATATATCAAAGGGAAGATTGTGTTGAAATTTCATGAAGAAATAATGAAGAAACAAGAAACACGGCCCCCCCGTGTTTATGAAACACGGCCCGTGTTTTTCTATCAGCACACAAATTTCAGCACTTAAAAATCAGCATTTGGCAGATTTCAGCACTTAAAAATACGGGGGTCCCGTGTTTTCTAACACGGACCGTGTTTCTCTCAACTTCTGTAACCGTTCGCGCAACGTTTCCCCGATATATTTCTAAAGTTTGAACATTCGAAAGGTGGTTCGGGGGAGTTCGAGAATGGGATTTTCTCTTTCTCTCTATACTCTCTAGATACCACATGTAATTTGTAATTCCAATTCTCTTTCTCTTCATTGTATTCAATTGAACAATCAACAATCTGCAATTCAATTCGATAAGTTCTTCTCCATTCCTCTTTTAATTGCAAGTTTTGATTTTTGATTGAATGCAATTCAATTCTCTTTGTTGTATGATTATTTTTCTTGTGTTTGGTGTTTCATTGTTAATTTATTTATAAGCATTGATGTTAATGATAGATTATTGCATTTAATTATGTGTTATTGCAATTATGTAGATAGTATAAGGTAGGAGGATTTGATGACGGAATTAGGGTTTGGATTTTGAATTCATGATTCTAGATGGAATTTAATTGGATTGATGGACGGAATTGAATGATCTCGCATCATAGATTAAGAATTTAAACTAATTAGACTGATCACCTATCTAGTTTAGATCTTAATCTACGCTAAGATAACGAAATTAACACGTAATTGTTAATTAACGTTTTCAAAGTAGCAAAAGATTAATTATTAATCTTGTCCATTATTCATATGATTGCATGATCCGAGCTTATGTGATTATGGTCGTAGTTGACTGCTTTCCGTTTGTAATGCTGCCATTAATTGAATCTAGTGTTCTTAACCTAGGTTATTAATTGGTTAGATGATAAATTGAGAGCTTATTCAATTTATTAGAATTGAGAGAAAGCAAAGAGATGAATTAATATGAGTTTCTATAGGTCAACGTTAAATCATTTAGAATCATTCTTTTCTCTATGATTATTTGATATCCTAATTCCATAATCAATACCTTCCTATCCTTATTCATTAATTAGTGAGTACAATGTTTTATTATTTATCCATACTTTAGATATTGATGATAGAATTATATGTTATTGCATAACCGGGGTTTTAACATCGATTACAGAATTATTGATTATATTCCATTCCTTGTGGGTTCGACTCCTTCTTGCCATATACTACGTATTTGGAAATTAGGATTTATTTATTAAATTTGTTGTGCATACGACAGTGCATCAGTACGCCTACTAATTTTGATTCCTGGGTATGCCTAGTGTATTGAGACATACCAATTAGAGATTCATTGAAAATATGAAGTATCATTTGGGAGGAACACATGCATGTATATATGAATTGATGTTGTTTTACATTGAAAATTTGGTAAATATTTGAACATACAACTGTGTATGCGGGCTAGAACAAAATAGCAAGAATATGAAAAAAAAAAAATATATATATATATATATATATATATATATATATATATATATATATATAAGTTTTAATAACGGTTCTCAACTAAAACCATTATTAATATAATATTTAATAACGGTTATCCACACAAACTATTATTAAAATATGGCATTTAATCTCAATTTTACGCTTATTTAATACGTATTAGGGTTTAATTAATTTATAATCAATGATTAAAACCCGAATTGGATGATATTTTAACAATGTTTCTTTGTAATAACCGTTATTAAAACTTTATTTTTAACAACGGTTGTGACTTAAAAATCATTATTAAATACCAAGTTTACACCTATATTCCCAGTTTTTTATATATTTTTTATGACGGTTATGAACCATTATTAAATATTTAATAACGAGTATTTCAATAATGGTTCAAAATTGTTATTAAAAGCATAAAATAAATGTTATTAAAACCCCTTTTTAGGGTAGTGGTTGTTGACAAAATCGGTAAAAAAATCCTATGAAATAAACCTATAATTCCAAATTTCAACCAAAACATAAAAATATAAATAACCATTTACAACACCAAATAATATTTACAAAGCAACTTATTAAAAAATATAAAATATTTAAAAGCAAACACAAAATTCCTCAAAGTACAACTTCAAAATAAGTCTAACACTCCAGCTAAACAAATAATTACAAATTAATTCAAGAAAAAGTACCCGCACATAAAAAATTAAATAACGTGTAGTATCGGTATGATGAGGCATTGAGCAAGCCACTATCAATACATAGTGATAACATGTACAAATTTCAATATTTGATCATTACATAAGAAAAAGCGCCATATATTCATATGAAACAATGTAAATGATGTTGATGACATGCTTACAAATAATCACCCCGTTATAGTATAATAAGTAAACATTGAATAAACATAATATAATATAAGATCATGGAAAGAAAAACCTACTAGGTAGGAGAAACGATAAGTAAGAAAACATGATGCTAAATCAACACATCACTTATACAAAACATATAAAATTAAATAAGCATGAATTCATAGTTAAACATGATGAATGCATATGATAACATGCAATTGTGGGTGCCACAAGTTATTACATGTGAAAGCATAACATGTAATAGAGTTCAAGAGCCACAGCAAGAAATAACAAAGAAATATTCTCTTGTAGTGGAAAGTTGTTGTCACATGAGAATGTCGTGTAAAGCAAAGAATTTTATGAATCTTATAATAACTTATATTATATGTTCACACGAAATCACATGATGTGCATAATAGCTAAATCATGGATAACCAAAATTTTCACAAAGCACAGGAGAAATATGAAAGACATAAGGACAAGAGTTCACCAAATAACATGGTGTGATCATATAACAATAGTGGAACATGAAATAATAGTTTAACATGAAATCATAGGAGCATATGCAATAATAGAATAACATGGATGGCCACAAAACAACATGAGTAGCATGTGATCTCGGAATGATAGAAGAATCATGTGACAATGGTAATAGCAATGAGAAAATAAATACATGATAGCCCATGAATCATATACAAGTAGGTTAGTGTAGATAATAATATGCTATATGTGATACTATCAATGTATCCTAAATAAAAGTAGGTGATTACAAAAATCCCATGAACAAAGCATAAAACATTCATATAAGGTCCATTGATTATTCTATTCCATATTTACATCGTTATATAATCCACCATAATCCATTTTTATCTGATAGGGAACAATACTAAATTTGAATCTCTAACAACTAAGACAAAAATCCAAAATACTATACTAAGAAAACATCTAGAATCTGCTAAGGGACATTTAATCCTTAAGTAGGAATATTACCAATAGGACTCTTGAATTATCTATACAACAAAAAGAGGCACTACGGTATGTTATAAATAAGTAGTGCATCCAATGAAAACCCATTTCAGAGGCCATCTCAAGGTTACTACCCTAAATCCTAATGTAAGTTTTACACTTATATAATAATTGATTTAAAAGTATATATCTCACCGCCAAAATATCATAAAATTAGCACTTGGTAATATGTAATAATTACCATTTAAACATGCCACAAATGGATATCAACTAAATTATCAAAGATTCCACATATATCATAACTATTACAACTCGCTACAATAAACACGATTTAGGCTCAATGCATGTTTTTACTCAACTATCATGCTTTCATTTACAACTAGCATGTATTATTCTATTACTAAAAAAGAAGAAGTGTCACGCTAACACAAAATTTTCTATCAACTAGGTATTTAAATGAGTCTACCTATTATCCCATGATTAAGAAAAGAATAACAGAATAAAGAATCGATGGCCTCAGAAATCCACCAAATGTTTTCCTAGAACCCCAATGGAAAACATAAGGAATAGGTTAAAAACTAGCAAATAGAAGGAAATTAATAGAAACTAAGTAAAATTTATTATAAATAACTTAAACAATCAGGGTTTATAACCCAAAACATCAAACTGATCGATTTTAGAGAATACAAAGAAAAAAAATTATAAACATAATTTAATTGAATTTAACTCAAAACAAATAATCAATTTAGTTAAAGGATCGAACACACCTCAAATTCACAAAACCATTTCCAAAAAATTAGGGTTTTGAGCCTGGAAAGCAAATTTGATTAATTCTCGCTAAATTATTTGAACTGATGGTTTGGTCATGAAATTAAAAATATTATAATACATATTTTATAATTAATTTTAAAAAATAACCCAATGAGCAATCAACTTTTAAATCCATAAGATTTTTATCTTAAAAATATAATTTTACACAATTTTTCAAATTGACACTTACTACATCAAATTATATACATTAAAAAGCATATTGTATACTCTATTTATAAAAAAAAAACTTAATTGGATAAATCCAAACAATCTATATATAGCCATATTAAAACTCCAAATTTCATAAATCAAGATATTCAATACGATTAACCAATCCAAATCAATCATCAGACTTATTTATAACCAATCCCACAATCAATTTACCTTATCATAATCTAATTAAGGGAAATCAAAATAAAATTAGAATTTAGGATTCAAAAAATATGCCCACTAAAGTTCCGCCACCATAAGCTCAGGGAAGCTCATCTATATGAGGGGAGAGAGTGACCAATGGCTTGCCGACCAAGATTTGTGCTTGTTGACATTGGCTTGAGCTGGTGGTGCAATGTTGTTGCAGCTCTCTTCATCATTACTACCCAATGTTGTCCTCATTGATTTGTTATGAAGTTTGCATTGCAAGGGCGGTGGCTTGCTAGTGGCAATGAGGCTGGAAGGTGATGTTGAAAGAAGACAGAGGTCAATGGTGTTGGAGTGGGGTTGAGAGACTTTCTTAGATTGCATTGGTCTAATATTGGCATCATTGTGCATCATGTTATTGTTCATTGGCGATGGCTTGGTGCTCCAATGATGGTTGTTGTAGCTCGCTAGGTTGTTGGCAGGATCGAGTGATAGGAAGATGTTGGTATGGTTGTATGGTGTTAGCTTGTGTCAAAGGGCAAGAGGTAGGGAAAGGAGGTTGGGGATTGATGGTTTGCACATTAAGAAACATAAGAACAATAGAGATAGAGATAAAGAGATAAAATAAGGAAAAGGATATCAATGGGAAGTTGATCATTTTTTCTTTTACATAATACATATGTAAAACAACCTAGATCAAACAAACATCTAAAAATAAGACAGTTAAAAGATATTATACTTTGGATAAAATTTAACAAAAATAATCCCATAAAAACTATTAACTAATTTTTGGAGAAAAATAAAATACTTATCATATAAAATTTTTTTATTTAAATTAAAGGGTAACCTTTACCCACAATGTAAATTAGATAAAAAAATAATATTTAAAATGCACGAGAGAAATATTTTTATATAATTTTGAGTGACTAGAATGAATTTAATTTATTTTTCAAAAAATTCATTAATAAACTAAAATAGGGTAAAAATAGAAGAAAAAATAATTTTGGAAAGAAAATTATAAATAAGTTATAGAAACCATTTTAATTTAAAAATAAATAAATTTAACTGCAAAAGAGAAACAAATATTTTAAATGAAAATCGAATCACATTAATAAAATTATTCTTGTAAACGAATCTATCTAGAATTATCCAATATGATAGATGATTAATTAAAATTCATTATGAATTTAAAACCACTAGTAAAATCATAAAACAAATTGATTTAGGAACAAACACTCAAGAATTGGCTTTTATAATTATAGAACCAATTATTTTTTATTTTAAAAGTATCTCCCACAAATTTAAAGACCAACAAATGGTTACGTTGTTAGAAACGTAAAAAACAAGCAACTAAGTGTCTATGTGCATATGCATTGCATGCATGGAATGATGACCACGTACATGGGGGAGTTTATTTTCAGATTTGTGGAGCATTATTAGTAATTTATCTAATTTATTAATTAGGTAGTAGAGTTGGATAATAAAGTTAGCATAAAGGTAGCATAATATCTTTTAAATTAGAATCTTTTAAATTATACTTTTAGCTAATAGTAAAATGGTTATAAGTTGCTATGAATGTCAAGTATGGAGAATAGAATTGAATTGAAGTTGAAGATCAACATTGAAGTTGAATGCAAGTAAATTCTTTGTGAGTTCAAGCTCAAGCAAATAAAATATGTGTGAACAGTTTAGCTTGAAGGTTTTAATCTCTTCGTCTATGTGAATTAGAAATTACTCCATATCTTTTGTACTCTCCTTAATCTATATTTTTCCTGCCATAATTACTATTAAAATATTACTCTAATTTGAAGTTATTCAAAACCCTAATTTGGTATATACAACTGAAACCCTAAACCCACCATTCAAATCCCTAACCTTTCCATACAAACCAAATGTAACCTTAATCCTTTTATTCAAGTCAAACCCTAACACTAACCCTAACCCTAAATGATGACTTCATCCTTCATCTAAACCCTAACCTTTGAAGCTTAGCATCATTAATATACCATTATCGAATGCATATACTAATTACCACAAATCATTTGAACCATCACCATTAGAAAACCTTCACCATCAAATCATATCAATTTTTTTTGAATGATTGCCACCATCTTTCTGTCCTATTCGAAGGTGGTAAACCCTAATACACCATCACTATATTTTATTCTAATTATTATCATTACAAGCGAAGCATATTCTCATCAATTTGAGAAATCCATCATCCCACACACATCACAAATCATCATTTTTAACAAAATATATATGAGGAAGATGAATAAAATAAAATAAACCAATCAAAATAAAGTTAAAAGCCAAAACTCATAATTCAAAATATATATTTTATAAGAATTAGGTTTTTGAGAAGTGGTTTGTTATAACCATATATATATATATATATATGGTTATAAATGATTAAAGCTACCTTGCGAGCTTTTGGGACTTGACTCATAAGGGGCTCATCTTGACTCGTTTATTTATCTAAAGGAGCCGAGCTCAAACCTTATTCTTAAGCTCTTTTAATAAACAAGCTAAGCTTGAGCATGAAAAACTTAAGCTTGAGCCCATCTATAGTGCAAATGCTCGCGAGTTTGGCTTGTTTACCACAAAATCTCATGAGTTGACTAGACTAGGTTGGACTCGTTTCTAAATGAGTTTATGCCTAATCCACCCTAACTCAACGTAGCTCATTTACAACCCTAGATATAGATAATCCTCATTTGATTTTATATAATAACTACATAAGTCAACACAATCACCCTAAAACATCACTATTGTAGCAAATATAGTCTTTGTAAAAATATATATAATAAGCATTGTAGTAGATAAAATTAGAATAAAAAAGTCAAAAGTGTATTAAAAGGCATAAACTATTTTTATATTTGTTCCCAAAAAGACATAAAAATTATAGGATTTTTTGCAAAGGTATGAACATTCAAATTTTATTTTCATTAAGATATAAATGATTTAAAATTTGTAAGTTTAAAGCTTTTAAACTTTAATTGTCTTCTAGTACTTAGGTAATTTTAAAATATTTATAGCTTAATGGAAATGAATCTTAAATGATTGTGTCTTTATGGAAAAAAAAATAAATATTTATGTCTTAATCTGAATAGAATTTAAACACTTGTACCTTTATAAAAAATTTCAAAAATTTTTATACCTTATAATATACTTTTGCAAATATAAAAATGTCAAATTGTAAATTCAAAGTTAGTACTAGAAGAGAGATAAAAATAGGAATAAGAAAAGCATGATGTGACCTAAAGAATGAAGCTCTCCGGCAAAAATTGATATGGATTTTAGAATAACCGGCCAAAATATGGAATGTTTCTCTCAACTCTTCTTCTTTATGTTAAAAATGACTCATGATTTCACTCTTCTTCTTCCTTCTATTCTTTATGTTAAAAAAAAAAACAATTTATTCTATCTTTTTATAGTCACTCATGTTAATATATATGTTAAGCCATGTACATATAGGCATATATATACTCGACACAACCTGGCTCACACATGTACCCACACGTTTGCATAACCTGCAGTACTACTATAAAGATTTCCTTCGCTGAATCCTGAACCCATCATCCGTGACCCAAACCAAAAGGGAGTTTTATAGACAAATATGCATGTTTTAGATAAATAAATAAAAATATAAGCATGTGCATTTTTCATGGACAGCATATAAGTAAAGTCGGAAAACAAATAATATAGATTAAAAAAAAAACAATGGTGTTTTGAGCTTTCGGAAATAAAAATGCTATAAAGAATCAAAATATATCAGCATAATATGAATAAACAAGAAAGCAAAAAATGAGCCCATCACAAATGAATATTAATTATGAGAGAAAATCATAATAAATATGAAAATATAGAAAACGCAAAATCATCAAAAATGAAAAAATGAAACCATATATATATGATTATATTCAATAGTCATTATAAATCTGAAGAGAAGTCATATATAGTTAAAAATACCACTGGCAGGGTAACTACCGTGGAGGCGCATTAATAATTTAATACAATTGACAGTAATCCATAAGTGACAGCCATAAAAAAAGGAAAATGAAAAGAAGTGTCAGAGGCAATGATCTTGTTCCTGATAATAGAGGGAACTGAAACACCAAGAAATATAGACCGCCATTTAATTCATTGCAGTTAACATTTTTCTTTTTATTAAGTTGTACTCGACTAAAGGACACCGTAACGTAAGCAACGAATGGGCGAATAATACTGTGCTTTTAGGGAAAATTATTAAAAGTCTTATATCTAAATAGAAACAAAAGTTCATCATTTGTAGATTTATACAAAATTAAAAAATTATTTATGCATTTAAATATATTTTTGTTGAATGCTAAAATATCAAATTAAAATTTAAAGATAATATTAGAAGAGAGATTAAAAAAGAAAAAAAAAAGGACACGATGGGATAACCAAATAGAATAAAATAGCATATATTAACTCAGTTTTTTTAATAGACGTCGAAACGTATTTTAAAAATAAACTTTAAATATTCCTATACGAATACAAATTATAAAAAAAAATGAAAATAATTTTTTTATACAAATACAAAAACTATATTTTTATGTTATAATTTATTATGATTTGAAAAAAATAATATAATAATTTAAATTTAGGCTCCAAATATGTGATGATATTTATTTAAAAAAAATACTAAGAGTAATTTTCAGACTAAGAAATTGTGGTACATGATTTTCACTTCTCACATGCATAATTACCAACCATTTCATATACCAAAACAAAATAATACTAATTATTTTAGATCCAGATTGCATTATTTGCGTGTGCACGACGTCATCACACTGCAGTCGGATCCAAGGTCAGCAGCAAACAACCCCCCAACGGAGGCGGCAAAGACCGATACAACACAAAAAGGCCTGCTACAGGCCGTCCTTTTTCCGATCCATTAGGCACCTAACAACCAAAAAGCATCATCTATATAATAATATAATGCACGCATCCATCCTGCCTTGTCGTTTTGTTCTCCGTTTCGGATCTCTCTTTTCGGATGATGAATTCCGTTGAATTGGTGGCCGCAGGAGTGAAAAAGATAGCTTAAACCTCGATCCTTTCTCGAGTGTCCCTGTCTCCCCTGTCCTCCTTTATAGTTATTCTAAGCTAACTAATTAAAGCAATGTCATGGAAATCGTAATTAGCAATGATTTCAAATGCAGTATACGGTCCCTTGGCTAACACTCAACCAACAACTAACACTCGCACCAACTTGTTGATTCTTGGTAGATTTGTGGAGTCAAATTCAGTGAAGCTCCTAGTGTATCCGTATCTCTCCAAAAATTATTAGTTACACTTTTAATATATTTTTAGCGTATATTTGAATGAATATTTTAGGTTTAAATAATTATTTTCAACGGCTTCTATTTATATTTTATATTATTTTTAATAAATTTATTTTCTAAATTTAATAAAATAGTCGGCTAACAACCAACGGCTACTACTTATCTAAATATACACCGAATAATTTTAGGTGTGTCTATAATTAATTATATTAAACTTATAATTTTGTAAACGTATAATAATATATTAGTATAGGATACTTAAAATTAATTATTTTAAACGTAGAATACCAAAAAAATATACGGGAAGTATAGTTGCGGTTACGCCCTACCCGCATCTAATAGCTTCACCTATCCATCTATGCGGGTGCGGCCGGGCTTGCCCTTAAAGAATAAGAAAGCTATTGAGGACTGGACAATCATTGTTACACCAACAACGAGCGCGCACACACAAAAAAAAAAAAAAAAGTTGCCGAGATGCACAGCGAAAAGTCGGTTACTCTGAATGTATTTTATGTTATTGCCGTACATAATTCCTCCTCCACCTCCTCCTGTATTAAATATGCTGTGGAGTATCCTCCTCCCTCCCCACCATTCGTCCCCCTCAAAATTCAGGACGCACACCTCGCAATCCCGAACACAGAAACGCATACGTAGGTGAAAAGCGATTAGATCGGAGTTTGACAATGAATCTGAAGTAGGCATCGTTGGCGGGCCGACTTTTTCTTTTATCAGGAAGAAGATAAAAAAAAAAAAACATAAAACTATTTAAAAAAAAAAAAAAAAAGTATGAGCACTGCTAGGTTCATCAAGTGTGTGACGGTAGGCGATGGGGCTGTCGGAAAAACTTGTATGCTGATTTCCTACACCAGCAATACTTTTCCCACTGTATGCTACTGGCCACATTGATTTACAGCTCTTCTGCTCTCTGTATAATGTAGTAGCTACTACATTTATTCGTTGATTGACATTCAATTAATCATATATGGTTGCTTGCTGCCCTTAATTTTTTTATTTTTTTTCATTGTTCATTTTCTTCTGTCCTGCAGGATTATGTGCCAACGGTGTTTGATAATTTCAGTGCCAATGTGGTAGTCGATGGAAACACGGTTAACCTTGGTCTCTGGGATACAGCAGGTATAATTCTTTACATGGGAACCTATGAACTCTCTCTCTCTCTCTCTCTCTTTTTAAAAATAAATATAATAACGACTTTCTGAGAAAATTTTATATATGTACAACTTTTCTTTCTATTAGCTAGTCTGAGAATAAATTTAAATAACAATGGGGTAATTGAGGGTTCGGTCGGATCTGTGTGAATGATCAGGACAGGAAGATTACAACAGACTGAGACCACTGAGTTACAGAGGAGCAGATGTGTTCTTGTTGGCCTTTTCCCTCATCAGCAAGGCCAGTTATGAAAACATTTCCAAGAAGGTAAGATCCAATTAAACACCATCCTGTATTACATAAAATAAAGAAAAAAGAAAAACTTGAAATTCTCCCCAACTGCTCTCTGGATTTAAGCCTTAATTAATACGTTCCTTCATATTATAATACATGCGTACGTCTGCAGTGGATCCCTGAGCTGAGGCATTATGCTCCGAATGTTCCTGTCATCCTTGTAGGGACCAAACTCGGTAAGCTACCTCCAGCCTTCTCGTTTCCTTTCCCTGATTCAGCCTAGCCCAGATTATCCGAATCCCTGATTTATTTCCCTGCCTTTTGTTTTTTTTTTTTTTTCCCTCCTAATATGCGTTAAAGATCTGAGGGATGATAAGCAGTTCCTGACTGAACACCCAGGAGCAACACCGATCTCTACTGCTCAGGCAAGTCATTTTTCTTATTGTCCAATTCCTAGGAAACATATATAACAACGCTCATACCGGTAACGTGATATCAATGTTGTCTTTTTACCTGGGGAACAGGGAGAAGAATTGAAGAAGATGATTGGTGCTGGTGCTTATATTGAGTGCAGCTCAAAATCCCAACAGGTTTGGTTTCATCACTCTCGTTTCTTAATTTAATTCAACACGTAAATCCGGCAACCCGCCGTTCATTTTTTTGCCGCCGGTGATGTGCAGAACGTGAAGGCCGTGTTTGATGCGGCCATCAAGGTCGTTCTTCAGCCTCCTAAGCAGAAGAAAAGGAGAAAGAAGTCAAGATCCCGTTGCATCTTTCTGTGATTTTCGAACGCCGGGCCAGCTTCAATTTTTTGCACTATATTATCCAATACAATCGTTTTCTTTCTGGCTCTTTTTGTTTCTTCCCCCCCCCCCAACCTACTCGAAGTTCTTTTTAAGCATTATACCAGCCTCATGTGGCTATTATTTCGTTTATGGCATAGCAATTGCCGGCATCTATTTCACTCCCAGTCGGGTTCAAACGATGTAAGAAGAGACGTGGACAAACGCCATATATATATGAACCAATTATGCACATAGATATAGCTAAGAAGATGGAACAAGATACACTAGACGAACTCAAAACCCAGCAAACCTAGTTGGGAGTGATGCAACTGTAAGACAAATTCAGGCATGAAACATGTAAACAATTCAATTTTAAAACAAATTCATGCACAAATCTGTTATAAATTGCATGTGAAATCCTAGTGCCATGAAGTTAACACTGAATGCGGAATTAAAACTTTGAAATACATTATAGATATTACAACTTGCATAATTTCCATCACTTATTAGATCAACGACACCTGGAAGTAACAAAACAACGATCGTAACTAGAATTGATTAGTACTACTCCCTATTTTCTTCAACATGATGGCACATATTTCTTAACAAGGAATGATAATATGAGCCTCTTGATTAATCTCCTTCTGAAATTGTTAGAATTCAAACAAAGATTCTAAGCTTGGTTTCCTCCATATTTAAATATATATTAGAACATATAGAGAGAGGAGTAGAAGAGAAGAAAATAAGCAATTATTGCAATATTTAACCAAATGGACTAATGATATTAATTATTATGATTTTGAACAGATAAGTAGTTTTTAAAACTCAATGTGGCCATTGCCAGTCAAACACATCAAATCATGTTCAAAATCAATCGAACCCAATTCTTTCCTCCTCTCCCCTTCATACATGTGACCCACATATGTTTCCTTATCATCAAAGTAGATTCATGTGAAGAATTTGCTTCATTAAAGGTTTGAGAATCATTTTCTAACAAATATGTTAGATAATTAGATTCAAAAGATTTAGAAATGTTTACTCTCATTCTCATATTTGTAACACTATCTTTTTTAGTACTAACAATTTTCATTTTAAATAAGGTTTTATAGAAGGAAATACAAAGATTGGGGAGTTACTACTTCACCTAATATAAGATAGATCATTATTGTATCTCTTATGCTAGATAAAAGACTAATATCTGTAAAAGTAGAAACATTCAAAAGAGATACCTCTAGTGAGGTAGAGGAAATAGACATGGTAAGTGTTGTACAAATAGGAATAAGGGAATGAGGATACGAAAGCATATATAAGGGTCTAAATATCAAATATAGACTAAAAGAGAAATTCAAGTATAAACCAAAATAATTCGACCCTTGATAGTCTAACTCTCAAGCCAAACCTCACATAGCATCTATCGGCCGCTATTACCAAAAAGCTAACCATCATAATCCTACATGTAACATCTTTTAAATTTTAAATTTCTAAAATCAGAATAATTTATTAAATATAGAAGCGTAAAATGATTTTTAAGAATATTATCGCCGTACTAAGTATGAGTGAAGTAATTCATATTTAGTGTAAGGCTAATAAAAACAACTCGCCTTATAAAATAATGCAACATATTATAAAAAAACAAAATTATAATGTCCACCAAATTACGATGGTTCCGGCATACGAAATATGAATAGCTAATTACTATTGAAGTCCATGGATTCAGATACATGTATAAAGATTGTACCCAAACCAATACTACTCAATGAAACGACAACTCGGGCTACTCTTATCAAACCATAAATTTCCAAAGCTTTGACCATTAAATCATATAAACTGTCATCATACTATTTTAAATCACTACAAAACATGTGCAGAATTTTTATAACCTTTAGACTATCATTTATAATGCCGAGAATTCATTATAAAACATATATTTCTCTCATTCACTTCAATACCAAAATATTTCTTAGGCACTATTTAGTAAAGTAAACTCAAGCCACGTGTATCAACATACGACCATGGTAAACAACCTATTCCATCCCATATTAAAGGCAATTTTTATCAGGTTCCCAATTTATTATCCTTTACATCTAAGGTGGTGTAATCCATATCTATATATATATATATGCTTCTACTTCAAGAATGTAGTAATATCCTTTTAACTAATATATATCATATACCTAAATTTCATAGCATAGGTTAGGCTATTCCATTATAACAACAAATATGTTTCAACTTAAAAGTTCTTGACAACATATTTCTATATACTTTGAGCCAAATTGATATGTAGACCTAAATGATGGATAATATATAGAAAACATAAAAGGCATGATCACAATATATCAAAATTTAGTAACAAACACTAAACTTGACTAAAAGTACTTCTAAACTAATCATATATTTTTGCAATGGATAAATTAACTCATGATTAATTATCGCTATTAACTAAATCAAACTATTGATCTTATTGGTAAAATACGCCCATCTAAAAAACATACAACACCTATTACTCGTGATACACATAAAACATCCATCATAACCATACATCAAAACATTAATTTTTTGCCTAAAAAAAGTTCAAAATATGTCATAAACAATACATTAAGATACATACACCACACTTGCTATATTCAAAGCACATTATCACATAAGCCAAGACATGTGCATTAATATGCACATGAACTATCACACAAATCTAATGTGCATTTCATATACCCTCAAATCATTCATCACTCAATGGCCTCTCGGATTTCAAAATCAATACTTTTAAGAAAATTCAAACTTGATTTTGAAATTCAGGAGAAAACCTTCCTTTAAAAATATTTTAAATATTGATTTAAAAAATCTCACTTTCATACCACTTTATAACACTCTCAAATTTTAAACTTATAAAATAATAGGAAATTCTTAAATATGAAGGCATACAATAACTTTCAATGGTATTATCACCACGCTAAATATTAGTGAAATATCCACCACTTAACTTATATCCAATGTAAGGCTAATAAAAGTAACTATGCTCATAAAATAATGCAAGATATTATTAAAAAAAATTGTAATGTCCACTAAGTTACTATGGATTCAACATATGAAATATCAATAGATGATTACAAATGAAACCCATGGATTCATATATATATAAAGATAGTATAATAATAATAATAATAATAATAGTACTTAATGAAATGGCAACTCTAGATAACCTCCGCTCTTACCCAATTTAGCCTATATCAAGGTTCAACAATGTCCCCAACCTATACTAAATCATCTGCTCACCCGATACATAATAATGAGATCATCACGGGTCCCATTTAACAACGTAGTTAACACTAGACTTATATTGAGTAAGCTAACATACACCACCAAAATGCAAGATTCATAACATAATTTACAGGCATGATAGGTAAGATAAATTGCATATATGGTAATTCATGAATAATATTAGCAAATAGCCATCCACACAATTAAGATTTTAAATAAAATTATTCCTTTTCCTCTAAGGCCACCACATAACTCAAGATAACCATTTTAATAATTTGAGTTGGAATAATCTAAATCCATAGAAATTGATATATGGAACAAATCCAACCAATACCAAAGGTTGTGTTTCACCACAAATAACATCCATAAGAGGATATCTCTTGGGATGCCTAAGAAAAGGTTCTCTCCCAAGGGTTCCCCACCATGGTCATCCAACCCTCAAGTGTGCACATACCCTTATAGGTCACACATGATCTTATAAAGTAGACATGAAGATTAACAAGCTCTGAACTAATCTTAATAAGATAGATTAGACTATAATGACCAACTAATCCAATATAGATAATCAACACAATCAAATAAAGAAGACATTATTAACTAATGTTGGCCAAATATATCAATCGGCAAGTATACTAGTCGCAAGTAATATAGGACACAGTGAGTATCGATTTATCATCTTACAGAGACTAATCAATAACTAAAAAAAAATCTAACACATTAAATTAGGCCTAGGCTATCAAAATAAAATAAAGAAATAAGCATTAATCTAAAATAAAAATTTTAAAATATCTAAACTAAAGTAAATAAAATCTAACAAAGATCAAATTTATTAGTAAAAATTTTCAAGGAATCTGGATCTACTTCTATCCAATTATAATGACCAATAAACAAATTACCTAATATTTTTAATTACTAGTTATGTCTCAATATAAATATTTAACTAACATACTCTCTTGAATTATGTAGCCTTATTGTCAATTATCAGTCCCGATATCTCTAGTTAAAGGATTTAAGTAAAAGACAATGCTTTAGTTTAATTAATTATTTTTTATTTCCTATTATTGTAGAAATCATGTAATTATTCTCACAACCCATTCAATTCCTATTTATTTTATTTAACCTAAAGTGGAGAATCAGTTGTTACATCTTTTCTTGACTTGTCAAATGCTAATTAAAGGTGAACGGTCTATTAATTAGGCATAATATATAACAATCGCATAAAACACAAAGTAATATATTAATCAAGCAATAAATTAATGTATCAGTAGGAAGAATAGGGTTTCATCATATCCTTAGTAAAAGAAAATTAGATCATGCTTTTGATTAAAAAAATAATCAAATTAAATAAAGCATATAAACTATACATGAAATATTAAACCTGGAGTTATTTGAATATAAAATTACAGCATTTCAAATTTCAAATAAGAACCAATAAAATAATATTGAATAGAACAAATGATTAGCAATATTGAATTTTTTTTTCTCCGCTCCTTTTGGCCCTCTATCGTCACTTTTTTTTGCGTTGTCTATGTTGTCTATGTATTTCTCTTTATAGGTCTATATATTTATACACACCAAAGGTCTCTAATTTTATTTGTTGCATAATATTGGCAAAAATTATGGTTGACAAGTCAAATACATATATTTTCTCAATCTTCTATCTTTCCTCAATCTTCTATTTTTTCTCAATCTTTTCTTATGAGTTGGTTGCTATTTTAGCATATTGTTAATGCAATATCTTTGTAGATTGCAAAGATGATGACGATAATGATAATAATAATAAAAAATAAAAAATAGTATATATAAATTCAAAATTTCCTAATCACCCACTTCTAATTCTAACCTTAACTTTAATATAAATTTTGACCCTAACACACTCCTATTTAGGCAATAATACTAGAAATCACAATTGTAGATCCGTTTTTTATTTTTACAAAAAAATTTGAATAACTTAAATCATAGTTCAGAAATGAAATTTATGGTTAAAATATCGTAGGTTGTCAAAACCTATACAAAAGTCAACTTTAAGCTCTAAATTAATTAAATACATGAGATTATTATCAATTAAGCATATAAACAAAATTTATATAAATAACCTCACATATTATTCAAATATATAAAAAAAAAACTTAAAGTAAAAAGGGTATAAAATATATAAAAATATTTTATCATCACCAATCCATTCCTAAGAGGGCAACCTTAGGGAACATCTAACTCCTAGCTCAAGGTCTTTTCACTTTTGATTATTAGTATATTATTCCACCATGACCAAGAATTATATACCATACGAACATGGCCAAACAATCCCTTTTATTGGAATCATTTCATGCTAAAATCAATTATAGAATAGAACTTTTTATTCCATTATTTCAAATAATACTAAATGGAACCTTAAGCCTTTTCTAGACCACAACTGTGAATAACACAATGCATAATACACAACAATTAATCATGTCCACCATAGACATAATGTTACCTATATTTATTTTATGACATTTAATAATCACTATATAGACATTGTTTTTATTATATTCCAAATACTATAATTTACCAAGGTTCCATGAGATTATTCATCAACAATCAATTGCATGTATCAACAAGAGTTATCATAGATATAACACTAGAACATCATGTATCAAGCATTAACATCATAGTTTCACACACCACAAATTATGGATAATAATTTACCTATATTTGAGAATTTAAAAGGGTGATTAAATTACCTAGAATATTACCTAAGTCCCAAAATCTCACTAGTTGGCTAATCCTTCTTAATGATAATCAATGACATCACCAAATCTATAAACTTGTGGCATCATTAGGTTCATCCTCACAAATAAATATTTTCTCTATTTCCTCGCTTTGTGTGTATCATGATATAAGCCACATTACTAATGCTCATAATAAGGGTTGAGTACTTTATTTATATTGGTGAGGGTTTTTAGGGTTATAAAAGAGAATAAATTTATGCTACACATAATTCTAGAACTTTTTATTTACTAAAGATAAGTGATAAATATTTCCTCAATTTTTGAATAGATTTTGTTTTAACATATATTTCTTATGGTAATTAAGGATATCAATTGCCTATCATCAATCTATCATTAATATAACCTAAATTTTCTATTCACTATCCTCTCGCGCTTTTTGTCATTATATTTTACTCTTTCTTTCTAATACGCCCAAAATTTATCTAAGCCCTAATCTCAAATTTTTTATGATCCTAATTTCTATTTTGGTTCATTAATATTTAAACCTAAACCTAACCTCAGATAATTTATAAATTATCTCTTACCTTAATTCCTTAATTCTAAACCTAATCTTAATCCTAATCTTAAAAATCCCTTATTCCTTTTTTCCTTTCATTTTTTTCTTTTCCACTTTTTTTCCTTTTCCTTTCTTTCCTTTAATCCCTCCCCAACCTGACTAGCTTCCCTACTTTCCCTTTGGGCCATGCAAACCCATCTCGTACATGCACAAACTCCCATCTCATTTCCCTTCCCAACCATGCAGGACCTATCACCAACCCCCTACACTACCACCAATTACTTACTCCCTTACACCACTTACACTAAGAGTCTGCACCACCTACCACACTTCACCCACACTAAAGTTACCATGCCAAGTCCCTTACCCTACAGTAACCCCAACATCCACACCCTCACTTCATCCCATATAAATACCTTTTCTTTTCTCTTCTCCTTCCCTTCCTTTCCATTCTTTTTACCTAAAGAAACTAGCCCCGACACCTCCCTTTTTTATCCTTCTTCTCCCTCCTCTATTCATGTCCATCCAACATCCACACCACTAACCACGTCTAACTAAAGTGCCCCCATTTCCCTAGCAACCAACAACCTCTATATCCCCTTCAACCCCTCGTTATTGCCCAACAATTACCACCCGCACCATTTCTTTTTCCCCTCTCCGAGAGGCCCTATTTCATTTTATTATTGTCCTGAGCATAACCCATGCACCTTCTCACATGATTTTTCCCTTCCTCACATAACACACGCATGGCCTCACACATGACCTTGTGCTTCACGCCTCCTAGCTCATGCGTTTTTTCTATCCTTAACCTATGCATGCCTTTTGTTCCCAACTATGCCCCTTCAACCTTCTCTTTAGAACTATTGTGGCCTCTACTTTAGCATATCACATGCACTACCCTTGCACTATCTTTCAACATCCCCTTTATACCGTGCCTTTTGCCACAACCCAAGCAGCACGAGCTCCCCTACTTGTTTTGATTCTCTTTATTTCCACCCTCCTTTACCTTAACTTTTTATTATCTATTTTCCTGAAGTTCTGATAATATTATATATTTATATTTTAGGTATTTTTTTGTGGTATTGGAGGAGGAGTATTAGGTCATATGTGCTTAGAGATTGGAGTCACTTTTGGTAATAATATATGTCATAACTAATTCTTTCGTATACAATGTGTATATCTGTATAGAATACTACGTTTAATATTATTTTATGGATAATCACATGATGATAATGTGGTTCTATGATATGTCGTGTGGTATGATGGAAAAGATGAGAAAAATTATAGAGGCACATGATCGTGTATATTATTAGATTTTTGTTAAGAATGTTGGTAGGATTCATTATTTAAATTAGGCTGTCAGATTTAACTCATATGTATATACACATACATACATACATGCATACATACAGACATATACATATATATATTTGGTTATAAAGTTTCATAAGCATATGTGATGGAGGATGAAAATCATTTATATTAGGACTCGTAAGGTTTTTGTGAAAATATGGATATTTTAGCTATCTTAAAGGTAAATTGGTCGATATAGGTTAAATTTAAAAACTTTGGTATTTTAATATTTTTATTGGTTAAAATATGCTAAATATATTATGTGGGATGTTTGGAGTAATTATGAATGGATTAATTCTAAGAAAATGAGAAAATGAATTAAATTGGGAATAATAACCCTAGAGTTGGGATCATTATTGCATTTGCGAAACGTTAAAATTAGACCTCGATTTGTTGATATGTTGTTCATATTTGAATTTTAGGAACTATTATTAAATTTAGTTTTTGTATGAGCCTTTTGGGAAATTTTATGCTCATTTTGTGGAAATTAGGGTTTTCTTAAGAGAAATATGACATTTTCCTTCGGGGATGTCCCGACCCTTGTCTGGTTGTATTTTATATGATTTAAACAATAATGTTAAGTCTAATTTGTATATATTGTATACATATGTGTTTATTTGTATGAGAACTATGGGAAAGATAATCATGGATAAGACACTATTTATTTAAAGTGAAAGATTACATGAGTTAAGATTAAAGTATTGTGTCCATTCTACTAGACAATAATAGTGTCTCAGTAGCATTTTGCCATGAAATATGTTTTAGGCCATTCTAATAGTTTATGAATAGTAGTTAGGAGCATTTACCCTAAACAATTCTTCATTCCCACCAGATTAAGAATAATGAGGTCCCTAAACTCAATGTAAATAAAAATATGGACTATGATTGTAATTAATAATGGTCTTATGGATTCAACATTATCTTATATAATATTATGCTCATCATCATGCATGCTTACTCTTTCATGTGAACTTATAACATTATATTAACTTTTTATGACTGTACCATTATATTACTCAATATGTAACATATTGGCCATCCTTTTCATTGGTAGTGCTCATTCCCATAAATAAAGGGGCTAGTTGAGTTTGTATAAGTCATTAAGGACCCACTAGATGGCTTTTATGCTTAAAATGCCTTGTTTGGGGAAGAGTGACCTTATATTATGATTAGGGTTTGGGGAAATAGAGTCATGTTATCTGGTTCTTAGTTTTAGCTCAGATATCTTTTGGGACTCTTAGTTCTAGTATATCTCTTATTTATGTATTTTGGTTATTTTACTTGGAGTTAACCTCTAAACACATATTTATATTTTAAGAATCTATCTTGTAACATGTTTTACCATGTTTAAATTTTTGACTATTCCGTCTTCTATTTAATATAAGGATGGTAGAATAAGCCAGACTTATGTCATGTATGACAGTAACACACATCTATATTATTACGAAGCTTCCACTAAAAATGAAAATTTATAATTATAAATTTTAGAATATTACATTCTCTCTCTGGAATAAACTATGATTGGTGGGAAATGAATTTCACACTCATAACTGAGAGGTTAAATAGGGTCATAAAGTGTTATTAATTGCTGATACTTAATGTCAACTATCTAAAAACAAAAATAAAAACCTACAACATCAAGTAATAAAATACAGTAAGAGTATAAATTAAGTTAGTCAAAGTCTTATTTATTAGCAATTGACATTGATTAAGAAGATAGTTCATATCTACGGTTCTTACTCAAATTTTATGTATGACCTATTATTTCTTTTCTATATATAAGTAGAAACCATAACTATATTTTACTACTAATATTTATTTACTATACATACATACATAGACGCTCACAGACAAAGAGTAACACTAGCTATATTTTAAATATTTATTATTTTAATCATTATAAGTGCTATAAATTTAGTCTTAACATTCAATTAAATACTCATACATAAATTTTCATGAGCATTGAAATTATGGAATGAAAATTCTAAGAATATTTTTAACATTTAAATTATAGGAGGGAGGAAGTGATTATGGTTCATTGGGTAAGAGTATTTATGTGAATAAACGTAAGAGATATCTACAAATGTAACAACTAGGAATTAAGGGCACCATAATTCTATAAAGAAAAATGTATCCAAAGGTATTTAAAATGTTTAATAATGGTAGTGGCCATAAAATTTCATAAAATTTAAACACAATGTATTAAAGTATTTAAAAAAATCAATAACTTCAAACTAGGTATATATATATATATATATATAGAGAGAGAGAGAGAGAGAGAGAGGTCATGTCAAATTAAGTTACCCAAACCCAACTAGATACGGTGGTTGTCTTTCCAATAGCTTTTGAAACTAGAAGGGAAATAGAGGTGCATATCAAGTTCCTAAATGAACCATTTAATTTGTTTGACAAAACTAGCTGATTGGTTTCACCATTTAACTAGTTTGTATGTACCCATCAACTAGTTATCCTAAGCTACGATATGGGACATATCAAGAACCAATTAGATAGTTTGTGCACTAATCAATCAAGTGGTTTTACAGGGAGCTCCAATTTCATGAAATATCATATTCTCATCAAAACCTAAACATTGTGTGCATGATAAACACATAATTTAAAATAAAGAGAGAGAAATTTATGATTAGGTATTATAGTCTTGGTTCATTTGAGCTGTCTTCTTTGTTTCCTTTATTACTAGAATCTCTAAGCATCGTTAGTGAAACTATTTCACTATTCATCTCATAGGAAAAAGCATTTAAAAAAAATATAGCATCCTTTGATTTTCTAATAATATTGACATAAATGTCAGGAAATTCTAATTCATGGACAAGAAACCTACATGCATGTATATTAATTGCATAACCAATGAATATATAATCAATAATTATTGGTTCTAACTTAACCTTCTATGGTTTGAGAGTTGCTACCTTTGTCAAGAACCCCCATGCTTTCAAGTAGTTATAGTTATACATGTGACACTTCTATAACTTATATAGAATTTTATGGGTTTTCTTATGAGACATCTTGTTGAGAATATAATCTATAGCTACTAGGGCTTCCCCCCACAAGTTCTATGGTAATCTAGAACTAATCAACATGGTATTCATCATTTCTTTTAAGCTTATATTTTTAGGTTTTGTAATTCCATTATATTGAGGTGTACAAAGTGCAGTAGTTTGGTGAATAATATCATGTTTTGAACAAAAATTTTTAAAAGAGTATTTTCATTCATATCCTCTATTGGTTCTTATTTCCTTAATTTTTCTACCAAGTTTATTCTCAACTTCCACCTTGTAGTGTTTAAACACTTCATTTGCCTCATCCTTTCTTTATAACAAATAAACATAGTAGCATCATGTGTAATTATCTATAAATATAATGAAATAATTTTTATCACCTTTATTTTGCACAAACATTAAGTCGCACACATCAATGTGAATTAAATCTATATTTTTTTATATTCCTTTTAATAGATTGAAAGGTTGTTTCTATCATTTTAGCCTCAACACATATTTCACATTTATAATTAGGATAAAATTCACATGTATGAAAATAATATAAATTAATTCAACTACATATAGTATCATAATTAGCATGTTTAAATTGTTCATGCCAAATATTGAATGATTCAAGAACATAAAAAGAAGAAGAAGTAGTCTGGTTATTATTTAATTTTGGTAAATTGGTCCTTACATTCATCTTAAAGTGTATATAATTAAAATATCCCTTTCCTACCAACATCTCATTTATAGTGAGCACAATGTTTTTGAATATAATGATTTAATTAAAATCATTCCTACTTAATAGAGATCATAAAGCTAAGTTCTTTTAGATATTTGGTACATCGAGCACATCTTTCAAGGTAGGACTCTTCCCGCTTGATAACTTGAGTATTACCTTTACATGACCAATCAATTTGAATGATGAAGCATTTCCCATGAAGAGTTGTTCTTCATCAACCTCAATTGATTAATACTTAGAAATCATCCACTTGCAGGCATAGATGTGACAAGTGGATCTAGTGTTTACCCATAACTCCTTAATATTACCAATAAGATTGCATTATGACACTACAATAGATAGGATGAAAGAATTAAGATCTTCAAACAACTTATCTCCTTGACATTCTATAATACCCCAAGTTTTATCTAATATTAATCCTGAGTAATTGATACCTTAACCCAATCCTAATCTTGAAAAATAAATAACTCTACCCTATCCTAATTCCTTACTCCTAAATCTAAACCAAATCCTAATATTTATCATGAGTAATTAATATTTTCAAACTAAACCTAAATCCATACGATTGATAAATTAATTTACCCTAATTCCCTAATCCAAACTATTTTATCTTAATTATAATCTTAACCCTCAACTTCTTATCTCTCTCTCTCTCTTTTCTTTTTTCTTTTTCTCTTCTCTTTTGTTTCCCTTTTCTTTTACCTCCTTCTTGATTTATTTTTCTTCTTCCTATTTTTCTTACCTGTTTCACTCTTTCTCTTGAAGATTTTTGTTCTACCATGCTTCCATCCCTAAACCTACCTACCTTACCCTCATCATTACAACCATAAACTCCTAAATCTCAAGGGATGTGTTCGGTAAAAATTTATATCCTTACCCAATCATGTCTATGATTAACTTCCTCTTCTTATTTATATTTGTTGTTCCTCACCATGCACAAAAAATTTCATACACACCCACACACACCCCCTAAGGTATGCCTCATGTAATGCCTAAAAGAATCCATTACTCGGTCAATTTCTGTTAACAAGCAACAACAACCAAGACGCCTCTTCCTTTCATCCTTCTCCTTACCTCATCATTGCCCAAACACCATGGCAACCCAGAAATTCCACCATTTACCATTCATTCCTCCCTAGAAGCAACCCTCATTGTCATTTCTCCCCCATTAGTGACGACCCTCACTACTATTAAACCTCCTTCTCCTTTAGCAACCATCACTATTCCTCACCCTTTGCTTCGGCCCCCATCACCACTCCTTGCCTTCTACCTTTAACCCCCCTTATTTTTCCCCACCTTAGTAATGGTAGCTATTGTCATTGCTCCCTACTTTACTGTGGCATTATTTTTCATATCCTCCGTTCGTTGCACAAGTTCTAGCTATAGAAACTTTCAGCCTTGTGATTTGATTTTTACTCCATTTTCACCCACCTATACCTTAGTATTTTCGTAGTTATATCCCTAATTTATAATTTTATTTTATCCTTGTTCCTTAGATGATTTTTTTAGGTCTCAAAGGAGGTGGGATAGGTTTATACGTGGTTAGAGATCAGTGTCCTTTTCGGTAAGGATACAAGTTATTGTTAAGGCTTTTAGCTAAATGTTATGTATTATTGTTGTGTATTATCATGTTGTTATGATATTTTTTTTAATATCTTTTCGTTAATGTTATGATGTAATAATGTGATATCATGTGATGGAAAATGAGTAAGATGAGGAGGCATGAGCTTATATAATATTTTTATGTTAATTCTTATGTTGTGAAAACCTAAGTTAATTAATATGATATATTGTACTGTGTATGGTTAATAGCTTTGGAGATAGGGTTGTTATCCCATATGTAAGACGTTAAAGTTAGACCTTGATTTTTATATATGTTAATAATAATAATAATAATAATAATAATAATAATAATAATAATAATAATAATAATAATAATAATAATAATAATAATAATAATAATAATAGTAATAATAATAATAATTGAGGATGACATGCTAAAATTGGTGGATAAATGAGCAATATGGAAGAGGTTATGCTTATAATGTGAAATTAGGGTTTATTAGAAAACTTATATCATTCTCCTTAGATAATGCCTCCATAACTATGTGGTTATGCCTTACATGTTTCTAATTATTTTTTATGCATATCTACATGAATATTTCACGATGATATTGATATAAAAAAACTAAAGAATAAGATACTAATTGCTTAAAGTTAAAAAATTTGAGTGGAGTTGAGGTATTGTGTGTTTGTTCCATAAACAATAATAGTGGCTCAAAAGCTTTCTATCTTGGGAGGTGCATTGGTCTATGTCATAGAATTAAGAATAATGGGGCCTTAAACTTAACATGAATGGGAATATGATTATTAGATAAGTAACTAATGAATAAAATATTAATCACTTAAAGTTAAAGATTATGTGAGTTATGAACTAGTTGTTGTGTCCATGCCATCAAACAATAATAGTGGATCAAGTGTTTTTTTTTTTTGGTTCTGAGAAGTGCTCCAGAACATTCCACAAGTTTAATAATAATTTATAAGAGATTGTTGTCTTGTATAGGTTTCATTTGTTCCACTAGATGATATTAGTAGCTTTGGTGTGTTTTTCCCTAAGAGGCATTTTAGCCCCTTCCACCAAATTATGTATAGTGTGGTCTTCAACTCAGTGTAAATAAAATAATAGTTTATGTTTATATCAAATAATGAGTTTTGGAATTATTATTTACCTTATGTCATTTTATTATGACACACGTGTATGCTTATTCTCTTTTATATCCTTAATTTAGCTATATCGTTATTTTACTCAGTACATAGTGTAGTGATCATTATTTTTATGGTACTACTAAATCCTACAAGTAGAGGGTCCGGATGTTTTTACGTAAGTAGATGATAACCCATTGGATGATTTTGCTACTTATAATGTTTTATGTGTGGAGGAGTGACTCTTTTGTATTAGGGTTGAGTCTAGAGTCGTGTTATTTGGTGGTTTGCTTTTAGCTGGATACTCTTTTGAACTCTAAGATTCATGGGATCCCTTTCGATGTATTTTGATCCTTTTTCTTATAGTTAACCTCCAAACTCTTATACATGTTTATGAAAGTTATCTTATTCTCTGTTTATCATATGTTAAGTCTTAACTATTTTTCTTTATAATCAATTTAAGGATGGTATAGGAAGCAAAATTTATGTCAATTATGTTGGTAACATCCACTTGTGATGCTATTAAACTTTCGCTAAAACAAAAATTTTGAGGTGTTAGAAGTTGGTTACAAACCTTTAGTTTTGATCACTATGTTTTGTTTTTTTTAAAAAAAAAATTGTTTTCATATGATTCCTTACCTAATTTTATTAATTTATTTCTAACTTTTAAAAATCAATTCTTCAAAAATCTTGATTAACTTTTGAGAAATCGAGAATGGATAGCCTAGACAACCTTTGAATGTTTTTATGAGTAAAATGTGTTATTAAGATTCAAATATTTATCCTAAAATGTTTTCTGCCTTGCATTTAGCTTTCCATAGCACTTAACAGTCTCATCAACCATTTAGAGGAGACTTTCGAGGCTTTCATAGAGTTTTTTAGGCATCAACCACTAACACCTTAGCCTTAGTCATCACCACCACCTCCGCATTATCCACATGAAGGTATTAGCTTTAGAGGTTTATAGGACATCACCCGCTGATCTATGTTAATGACAAGGGTGTGATCATTGTAGAGGGATGGGTTTAGAACATGGATTGGACATACAAAGTGGTCAATGGTACACCTTCTCTAAAGACAAGCATTGAAACCTTCTTTCTCAGAGGAGTTATGGACATTTGGTGGTTAGGTCATCGTGCAAAGAGAGGATTGTCAATTCCTTAGGAGGACTTTAAGATGGGTATTTGCACTAAGTTTTATCCTGATAGCCTTAAGAAGGATAATTTGAAGGAATCCATGTAATTGACACAGGGGATCATGATAGTGCAACAATACCACACTTGATTCACAAAGCTAATAACATTAGTGCTAGGCATAGTTGCAAGTGAGTTGATATTTGTATATCAGTTTGATTAGGGGCTCCATTTCTCCATTCAGAGAATGATGGGTGATGTAATGTTGTAGACACACTAAATTAAATCCTAAACACGGAAACATAGACAAAGAGTAAGCAATGAGTAAGGGTTGATCCTAATAATACTGTAATCTAATTCATATTTTTCTATTGTCATATAAATTCCCTTGGTTATCAAATGAGGAAGACTAATAACTAATAATGAAAATATTTAAAACATGAAATTAAAATAATAACTAACTAACAATAATGGGATAATATGGGTCACAGGACATATTTAGTTTAGGGATATTAATCAATCATCAAATAAAATGGTTATGAAGTATCTCAAATGATAACATATAGAGGCTCCCAAGCGTCCGCTTCCTAGCATCCTCTTATGTAAATAAACTAAGGTCTCTTTATAATTTATTTTCTAACCAATTAATAACCCAAGATAATATCTCGAGATTTAATTAATGGTAGCATTAACTATTAGGGAGCAACTAACAAAAACCATAATTATTGTCTATTTGAAATATGTAATTCTAAAGATTAATCAAAATAGATTAACATAATATCTTTTGTTAGAAATTAACCATCCTATTTGCTACTTATGGATTTATACATTAAAAATTATGGATTATTTATACTATTCTAGCATCTGATTAGTATTCAAATTAACAAGGAGGCTAATCTAGATAATAAAGTCCTAATCCTAGAAAGGTGATAATTAAGCTCAATTTATGAATCTAACAAAAATACACATAACAATTAATTCCAATTCATATCTTATGATTAATTATCTTATAACCTTCAATCATCCTCCTATCCCATATTAATCTATCCTAGCATATTAATCAAACTAGAAAACACATATTCTAAACACATAAAAATCATAAATTTAACAAACATAGATAATAAAAGTAGTAAAGATCAAATTAAACTTAAAAAAATCAAAAACTCAATTAATTAAATGAATAACAAAAATTAATAAGTACAATACAAATAAATGAAAAAAAGAAGAAGAAAGAACTTAGGATATTGTAGAATTACAAACACAGTATGTTCTCTAATCTTTCAATTGCACTTACTAATTAACTAAATCTAACAAAATAACCCTAATGGTTTATAAATAATGAAAATTAAGTCAAAGTTCTAATAATCATGCTATTCCCTCTTCTTTTTTAACCTAATATAATTTATATATATGGACAAAAGGCTATAGAAATTAGATCCAAAATATGGTAAAAATATGATATATATTGGTAAATATGCAGAACCCATATTTTTCCCCCCTAACATTATACATGTGAGATGAATTAATGGAGAAAAAGGTAGGAGAACCAAGGAAATATGGGTCATATTTCCATTAATACAAGACCCTCATATTTCCAATCTACTCATCATCTTCTTTTGATTTTCTTCACATGCTTTTCCTTTAGGGTCTTGTATGATGGTAAATCCATATTTCCATAACTCTAAGCTTGATATTTTTATTGTACTTATTTTCCTTAGTTCTTAACCCAAATTTCCTTGATTTCATCTTCTTTTTATTTTTTGGAAAACAATGATAGTATAGAAAACTCAAAGAAAATGATTAAATTTTCATAATAATTATAGAAAGTTATGTCAAGATATATCAAATAATTCCATAGAATAAGGTCTAAATCATTTTGCTACTACTAGACACTCTCTCCTCTCTCCTCCTCCATGGCTCGCACGAGGAGTGCATTGGCAGCAGCCAAGAAGAAGAAGATGGCATTAGGGAGTACAAGTTCTGGCGTGGAGATGGTTGATCCGATAAGTGCTTTACATGCAACAATCGAGGGATCCGATAAGGTATTGTTGTAGGATGGAGAACCATGCAAGTTTCATGCAGATGATAACGTCGATCAGGATTTCATAAATAGGGTTAACAGTCCGATACCAAAGGAGAAAGCCGATTGTGTTGATCTTAATGATGATCTTATGAAGGGCTCTTCTAACCTTGGTTCACAGGAGATTTTGGAGAACAAAGGGTTTCAACAGGAGTTTCGATCCTTGGTGGACAATACAACCTGGAAAGACTTAGTTATTGGTAACAGATTCCCATTGAGGAGGGCTTCCTTGAATTATGTCCCTCCTGTCATGGTAGGGGATAAGATACAGGTTTCTCTGTAGAAGGACAAGGTAGAGAATAATTTTAAAGATTGACAATGGGCTATAATGGGTTATGTTATTGGGTTTCGACCATCTCTGCCCCAAATGGTTGGTTATCTTAAACGTAACTGGTCATGGGTAAAGGAACCAAAAGTGTTGATGTATGACCAGGGGTTCGTAGTTTTCAAATTTGATTCTAAAGATGATAGAGATTGGGTGCTCTCCAAGCCATACTGGTCCTTATTTAACAGACCTTTTATTCTCAAGGAATGGCATAGGAGGTTTCAGTTTTCTAAAGAAAAATTCCAGTTTATGCCACTTTGGGTGAAGCTTATGAACTTGCCTTTAGATTATTGGGATGTGGATTCTTTGAGTAGAATAGGCAGTGCTATTGGGATACCTCTTTTCTTAGATGGGATAACAACAGCTAGAGAAAGAATCTCTTATGCCCATATGTTAGTTGAAGTTGATGTGTCTAAACGGCTGGTTCAATCTGTGGATCTTATTGATCCTGATGGAGATGTCTTGACACAAAAGATCTTCTATGAATGGAGACCTAATTTCTATAATGTCTGTCATGAGGCTGGTCATTCTTCTGGCAAATGTAGGAAGGTAGCTAAGGTGTAGAATGATGGGCCTTCTTCAGGGATTGTTCTCAGTTCTGAGGGGCATGGAGTTTAATATTGGAGGAGAGTATCCTAGATTCATTCAGGGCCTCAAAAAAGTGGGCAGAAGGTTGATAAGGAGGTCAACAGGCAAGGGGATACTAATAACCCTGCCCCAAGTTCCAGCACTCAAGATCCTAGAAGAGGTAATATTTCAGGAGATGACAGGCCTGTATCTTCTGAAGGAGGGTCTGTGCAGCAGAGGTTATCTTGTAAGGGCAAAGAGAAATTGGTCATTGCTGACTCAGGTAATAGATATGCTTGCTTAAGTCCCCTTGCTGATGATCTCATGGTGCCAGAAGATAATTTAGTAATTCAGGGTGCTGACCCTAGTCATTTTCATGATCCCAACTAAGATTCTCATGTTAGGGGCCTGGAATGTTAGAGGGCTGAATAAGTCCTACAAGCAAAAGGAATTAAAGCACTGGCTCTCAGTGCATAAAATTTCTTTAATAGGACTTTTGGAGACTAGAGTTAAAAGTGCCAATGCTAATGGCATTTATGTGAAGCTTGGTAACCATTGGTACAGGTTGGATAATTATGTCTCTCATCCTAATGGGAGAATTTGGTGTATTTGGGATCGAAGAGTTTGGGATGTTCAGTCTATCTCATGCAGTGAGCAAGTTTTACATGTATCTGTCTCTACTGCTCATTGCGGCTTGGTTTTTTTTGCTTCCATTGTTTATGGCTTTAATACAGGTGTTAATAGAAGGGCTCTCTGGCAGAATTTACAGGATTATGAAGTTGAGAATGACCCTTGGATTGTCATGGGGGATTTTAATGTTATTTTTCAAACTGTAGAGAAGTTTCAAGGAAATGCCATCAACATTTCTGATGTATCTGAATCTGTAGACTATTGTAATTCTATTTTGCTTCATGACCTTTCTTTCTCAGGGCTAAAGTTCACTTGGTCTAATAGAAGCTTAGGGGAGCAATTAATTATGGCTAAGTTGGATAGGGTTATGGTTAATATACCCTAGTCTTCTAAGTTTCCTTTGTCTTTTGCACAATTTAAAGAGACTCACTTCTCTTATCACAGTCCTTCTCTAGTTTCCTTAAATGAAATCTACCCCCATTTTAATGGCCATTTCAAATTTTATGATATGTGGACCCTGGATCCAGATTTTCTTCCTTTGGTGGATGGTGTTTGGAAGACTTATTCTGATTTAAATGTTTTTAAAAGTTTTCAGCTCAATCTAAAGAAAGTTAAGGTTGAGTTGAAGTCTTTTAATAAAGAAAATTTTGGTGCTATATCTTCTAAAGTTCAGATGGCTAGAGATCAACTGAAAAGAGGTCAAGAGGCTTTGGCACAACATCCTTCCAGTTTATCTCTGCAGCAAGAGGAGAAAACTTATCTGAAGCTTTATGAGTTTTATGCATGCTGTGAGGAAAGTTTTTTCAAACAAAAATTTGGTATCAAATGGTTGTAGTTAGGGGATTCTAACTCCCATTTCTTCTTCTATGAAGGCTCGACAGCAACACAACATTATTAGGAAGATCCAGCTTGACTTAAGGTTATTTTTTTCTGATAGCAATGAAATTGCTCAGGCTTTTATGGCCTTCTACACAGAATTGCTGGGTAATAAAGGTTTGGCTACAAGTTATGTTTCAGATGATGTTCTGAAGTTGGGCCCCTTTGTACCAGTTCATCATCAGCATGATTTGTTAAGAGCTATTTCTTTAGAGGAGGTTAAAGATGTATTATGGTCCATTGGAAACTTCAAAGCTCCAGGGTCTGATGGGTTCACTATAGGTTTTTTTAAGGCTGCCTGGAATGTGGTAGGGGGAGATCTATGGTTGGTGTAAGAATATTTTTTCAATATGCTTTTGTTCCATCTTTCATGGGACATTCCAAACTGGTGCTTATTCCAAAATCTGAGAGTGCTTTAAAGCTAGCTGATTTTCTACCCATTGCTTGCTGCAATGTAGTTTATAAGGTTTTAGCTAAAGTTTAAGCTGGGAGGTTTCAATGTGTCCTACCTTCCATTATTCACCCTTCTTAGTCGGGTTTTGTGAAAGGAAAAAGAATTGGTGATAATGTACTTTTGGCTCATGAATTGTAACATATGTATAACAGGAAACATACTTCCCCTAGATGTATGATCAAAGTTGATATGAAGAAAGCCTATGATTCTGTTGATTGGAATTTCTTAGAGAAGGTTATGCTAGGGCTGCACTTCCTTGTGCATTTTGTCAAGGTGATCATGGCTTGTGTATCTTCAGTATCATATTCCCTATCTGTTAAAAATATTTTGCAGCCTCCTTTTAAGGGAAAAAAAGGGCTTAGGTAGGGTGATCCATTGTCTTCATTTCTGTTTTTTATTGTCATGGAGTACCTCAGTAGACATTTTCAATCCTTATGGGATAGAGATGACTTTCAGGGTCATCCTAAGTGTAGAAAATTGAATATTATTAACCTCATCTTTGTAGATGATCTGTTGGTATTTTGTAAGGTTGATGTGTCTTCTGTGAAGGCTATTAAGGAGGTCCTGGATAATTTCTCTGCATGCTCAGGTCTTCATATTAGCCCTGGCAAAAGTGTGGTGTTTTTGGGTGGTGTTGACCATGTGTTAAAGCAGGCTATCAAATCTATTCTTCATTTTCAAGAGGGATTGTTTCCTTTTAAATACTTAGGGGTCCCTCTTGATGCCTCTAAGCTCAAAACTACTGATATGTTGGCATTGATTCAGAAAATCTCTGGTAGGATGCAACATTGGGCTAATAAACTCCTTTCTTATGTTGGAAGAGTTTAGTTATTACAATCTGTGATCACAGGAATTACTAACTACTGGAGTCAAATCTTCATTCTTCCTTAAAAAATTATTCATAAGGTTGTGGCCCTGTGCAGGTCTTTTCTTTGGTCTGGTAAAGCCTCTCCTTCTAAGAGAGTATTAGTGGCTTGGAAAGTGGTATGTTTACCAAAGAAGGAAGGGGGTTTACGCTTGATGGATCTGTTTTCCTAGAATGTAGCAGCTATGGGGAAGATGTTATGGCATTTATCTCAGGAAAAAGATGTCCTTTGGATAAAATGGTTGCATGCGTATTATATCAAAAGGCAAGAGGTGGCCTCCTGCAGCCTACCCTGCACTGCTTCAGGGTTACTGCATAAATTTTTTTCCTTAAGGCTTGTTCTCTTACCTGTGTTCCAGCAGTGGCAGAGGGATAAAAATTACCCTATTGTTGAAGTATATGAAGTAATCAGATATTCAGCTCCTCGAGTAGCCTTGTGGAGAGTTGTTTGGTCAAGCTTTGCAGCTCCTAAGCATAAGTTTATATTTTGGTTAGCTACACACTCAAAGATTCCCACTAAAGATAAGATTAGCATCATTCTTTCTACCATCAATCTGCAGTGTTGTTTCTGCACATAGTATGAAACTCTTCCTCACTTATTCTGTAATTGTGTTGAACTGAAGAAGATATGGTATGTTATTGGTCAAGGCAGTGGACTCAAGATAAGACATAGCTCCAGTGCACAGTTCTTTGTCTCAATTTCAAGAAGTAGAAGCAGGAAGGTTGTCATCACTCATTTCTACTCTAGTTTTTATGTTGTTGCTTTCTATGAAATTTGGAAAGCTAGAAATAGTTGTATCTTTTTGAATAAACCTTGGGATTTGAAAGGGGTAGCACATAGGATTGCTTTGACAATGTCCTCTCTTTGTCTCTACTCTAGTATGAGGGAAAAGTTTGGTAGTTTGATTGGGAGGGTAGATAAATTCTACAATTTCATTTGTAACATTTGATCCCTGATATAAAATTCATCATATTATTTTGAAAAAAAAATAATTCCATAGAATATGCACCTATCCATTAGCAATGTGTCTTTTTAGGAATTTGACATATTGTATAAGTAGCCATATATTGATGCTATAATGGTTTAAGTTATGACTTCCATTCTAGGTAAATGGAAGATAAAAATGTAGGGTTCTAAAGATAGGATCTAGTTTTGGGAAGGTAGACTACCAAGGTTCTAGAAGAGGGGTTAGTTCTTGTCGCAAGGGGGACATTTTCAGCACCAAGTTTAGACGGGCAAACAAAGCAAATCTACAAGATGACCAAGATGCTTCATATATTAATTTTGTGATTGGGATAATCTAAGGTAAGAATGTCATAACGCTCCTATTTATTATAGAACGTGTTTTCAATTGGACCATTGATCATTTGAGTGCCATCATCAAGGTTAGTTTAAGTAGTATGGACCACTTATACCTCAATAGAAGGCCTATCAACAGCGGACCTACTAGCCATAACAATAAAATTAGAGGGTACCAAACCTGGTAGGTGTACAACCTAGGGAGGCTAAGAGGAGACAATAAGGGCCTCACTCATTTCCCTAAGGAGGAGGGTAGAAACATGTTCTGGATGGTATCACAGAGGATACTAGGGAGGATATTTATGTAGGCACCTAAATATCATTAGCCATGTAAAGGCTGATCGACAACTAAATGTGGTCACTAGTACATTTTCCATCATCTCATTACCAGTACATGTTTTATTTGATTTAGGTGCATCCTCATTGTTTGTATCTGCCACTTTTGTGGCTAAAGCTAGTTTGTCTCCATATGCTAATGTATATATATATATATATCTATGATGTTGTCTTCTAGAGATAAATTGGATTTCACTAGGCTCTACTTGGATGTAGCTTTAGAGATAGGAGGGGTAGACTTTCTAGTCGACTTGGTTGAGATAGAATACACAGGATTGAGTAGTGTTGCAAGGAACTTAGGGTGCTAGGGCCTCCTATAGGAGATTCAAGCTTAGGCCTACGATGGAGGTTGTGTCTTCCCATATGCTATACTCATTACTATAAAAAGGTTACCTCATGTATTTGTGTGATGTTCCAGAGTTGAACAAGGATGTCCTAGCACTAGAGGACATTTAAGTTACTTGATATTTTCATGTCGTGTTTCTAAAAAATATACTAGGTATGTCACTATTACATGAGATAGACTTCACCATTAAACCAAACTAGTTTTGAAGGCACCTTACTAGATGGTATTGGTAGAGTTGTAAGAGTTGAACTCATAGCTAAAGGATTTAATGGATTACGGTTACATTTGCTCGATTGCATCTCCATAGGGTGCACTGGTTCTCTTCATGAAGAAGAACAATGAGAGTCTTTTCTTATGCATATATTACCAAGGTTTTAACAATTTTATGATGAAGAATTGATATCCTCTTCCTAGGATTGATGAATTATTTGATCAAATTTAGGGTGCTTAAATTTTCTCAAAGATTAACTTGATTTTAGGTTATCATCTATTACACATTGTTGAAATAGACATCATGAAGATGATCTATAGGATACTATATGGATACTATGAGTTCATAATGATACCTTTTGGGATCACTAATAGGCCTACTATATTTATGGACTTGATAATAAGGATCTTCTGACCTTTCCTTGATTAATTTTTGGTGGTATTCATAGAAGACATTTTGGTATACTCATGGAGTGAGAGGAGCATGGGTAACACCTTCGTACTATATTATCACTTCTCATAGAACATAAGTTATATGAAAAACTCTCTAAGTGTGAGTTCTAGCTTTGGGAGGTTACATTATTTGGTCATGTGATTTCAACAGGAGGAATCATCATAGACCCAATAAAGAGTTTGATAGTCATAAAGTGGAAGGCACCCACAAGTGTTCCCTATGTTCTTAGTTTTCTTGGGTTTGGGCTGGTAATATAGAGGAATTTTTTTCATCTTGAAGGTAGCTTATTCATCGACGAACCTTTCGAAGAAGAATACTAGATTTTTTTTAGAATGATGTATGTGAAGGACTATGTTAGGAGTTGAAATGATGTTTAACTATAGCACTAATTTTGACTCTACCATTGATATTAAATGGGTTTGATATCTACAGTAATGCTTTGAAACACTGATTGGGTCGAGTATTTATGCAATATGGTAAGGTAGTGTCTTATGCTTCTTGTTATTTAAAGTAGCATGACTAGAATTGCCCAACACATGATTTGGAGTTGGCTACATCTATCTTTACATTGAAAATTTAGAGGCACTATCTTTACATGGACATAGTGTAGATTCTTCATTGACCATAAGAGTCTCAAGTATATATTTACCTAGAAGGCATTAAATATGAGGTAGAAAAGATGTATACAGTTGGTGAAGGACTATGATATCGAATTACCTACCATAATGCTAAGGCCAACATCATTATAGATGTCTTGAGTTGGAAGAGATCACACTCCTTGAGTTATTATGTGGAAACTAATCAATTACTTGAGGTGCTCAGTGAGATGGGGATACATTTTATTTGGTAGGGTGATTTAGATGTACGGTTAAGTGTTTTTATGATTACTCCAACTATCTTTGATGAGATTCAGGTGAGATATCTTAGAGATTTTAAGCTTGAGAGGATTCGATAGAAGATACAAGATGCTTAAGTCGAGGGTTTCAAATTCATGAGGATGGTACCATTTGTTATCAGGGTTGTTGGTGTGTACCTTAGATTTGTATTTATTTGAAGCACTAGATTTTAACGGATTTTCACTATACTCTATATTGTAGCCACCGAAGAGGGAATAAGTTGTACAAAGACCTCAAGGTGATCTACTGGTGACCTTGTATAACAAAAGAGGTAGTGGAGTTTGTGTATAGGTTTTTGACCTATTAGAAGGTCAAGATTAAGCATCGTAGGCCTACAAGGTTAGTCTCGTTTGTAGATATTCTGAGATGGAAATGTAACTCCTTCTTGATGAATTTTTTGAGTGGAGGTACTAAGGACTCACAATAGGTGTGATATGTCATTATTGATAGGTTGACTAAGTTAGCACTATTTGTACTGATAAAGTTGACTTAGAGTATGGATTATTTTACCAATGCTTAAAAGAGGTTTGTGGTGATACAACATAGTACATCTACCAACATAGTCTCTAATAAGGGTTTAATATTCCTTTCACACTTCTAGGGAATTTGTAGGAGGATTTGGTCACAAATTTAATTATGAGCAACACCTTTCACGTAGCTACAAACTGGTAAACTAAAAGGAAGATTCAGACACTTGAGGATACAATATAGGCATGTGTTTTAAACTTCTAAAGCAGTTGCGATGTTCATATACATTTGATGGAGTTCTTGTAGAACAACAATTATCACACTAGTATAGGGATGGCACCTTTCAAGTGTTGTATGGATGCAAGTGTTGAACACCCTTATGTTAGAGTGACATTAGCAAGACTATTATACTTCAATTGAAGATGATTGAGGAGATAAATTAGTAAGTTTAGTTGATCATGGAAAGAATGAAAGTAACCTAAAGTTGATAAAAGAGCTATGTAAATTAGAAGCATTATAGTAACGGATTCAAGCTAGGGGATAGAGTTCTGTTGAAGGTCTCACCCACTCAGGGGGTGAGGAGGTTTGGTAAGAAGGGTAAGATGATACCAAGATATATTGGTTATTATGATATTCTTGATAGAGTTGGTGATGTTGCATACTACCAAGCACTTATGCTAGAGTACACTTGAGTTCATTACATCTTCCACATCTCACAGTTGAGAAACCACATTACAAATCCTTCACTTGTGATCAGAGCTAACTCATTATTCATCTATTCAGTCAACCAAATTGTAACACCCCCAAATTTATGAACTGAAAAATTTTATTTTTAAAAGTTAATTATGGAAGCTAAAATAGTAAATGGTAGGGTGTTACTACCACACTTGGTATAAGTCCAATTTCCTCTACCATTCTATGACCATGTGCTAAGGCTAAAAACATTGTTTCACTTAAATTTTTGACACAATTGTAAGTTATAGTAGTGAGAGAGTTAAAGCAATTTAGCATCATTTCAAATAGAACCAACTATCAATGGTTACAAAATGTTAGTGAAAGAAAATATATAAAGATAGTAAGTATTACAGAATCTTATAGAACAAAAGATATCAAATAAAATATCAAATAAACCTACAATCTCAACCTAAATAGCAGCCTTCAACTGATATTGTAAGTTATCCTGCAGAGGCCACTGCCCACTGAATAAGTATGGGTCCATGAAAAGGAACCCTTAAATACAACAATACTGAGTGACCCATTATATACAACTAATATAAAATGTCCACATGGAACACATAAAAGGGTATCACAACAATACATAAACATTTAATAATACATACATTAATTGAACTATAATAATCATTCATATAACCACATAACATCAAGGTAATATACTAGTAATGCTCATTCGTCTTGAATAAACTAAAACTTACCAACAAAACATCCAAGAGATACTCTTGTAGTATAATTAGAAAACAAAATCATTCTTAAGTCATAACTAAAATCATAATTCTCATTATCAAAACCCACAACTCTCATAACATAGGAAGGGTAAATTGCACAAACTAAAAGCAACTCATAACATCACAGATAAGCACAAAGGCTACTACCAGAACACATGTAGGCATAAATGCTACTAGTAGAACATAGGTAAATACAAAGGCTACTACCAAATCACAGGTAGGCACAAAGGCTTCTACCAAACCACAAGTAGTCAAAAAGGCTACTACTAACCAATATAATAATCATATCAAATCAAATATCAATCATTTTCATTTTTATTTACTCCAAGGGAGATCATATCAACCTAAAGACACTAAGGTACTCTAATCATACGGGCACACAAAGGTAGCACAATATCCTACCGACTATCAATTTAGGGACACAAAGGTACCTTGGTCACATTGGTGATCAAAGGTACACAATACCCTATTGATAAGAATACCTAATCCATAAGTATGCATATACCCTATTAGATCCATAGAGCTAAATAAAGTAATATATGGGGTTTAACTATTGTACTAAGGCACACCAGCAAAATCCATAAACAATCATGGGTTAAATCATGTCTTTAAAGTAGTAACCCCTAAAGAGCCACTATTCCAGATATTAAGGTCTTTCACTTTAAATATTAGTATTTTATAACAGTAACTCCAAAACCACAAATTAATCACACAAACCCAATTATTCATACTTAACCATTTTTACTCATTTCCAAACATTCTGATATAACCATAATCAAGGCCATTAGCAATGTCAACATCAAAAATCTACTAAGGTCATCCTAGGCTCAATTATTCACACTTAGTTACTTTAAATCAAAAATGACCAAAATACCCCTAAGGCTAAAGTTACCACATTATTATTTATTTTCATTGCAAATTCCATTTTATTTATCACTTATCATAAAAAGGATAACATACCATAATTAAATTATTTAATTTGTAATTAAATTATTAGATATGCCAAATAACCATTTTACCTTTATACACAATTTTGCACATAAAACCCTAACACGCATTTCTAAAACATTAAAACACATATTCTCATGTTTAAAATCCAATAATACATATCAGGCATGTTTTTTAGAATAATCATCATTGTATGCCATATAATAATAATAATCATGTTGAAACATGTGTTTCTAAAACAGTAAAATACCTACCACCACACTTAATAATAATTATATCATATTAGGCATCCTCTTCAGATTAAATATCATGATATGCGTAAATGACTAAATTGCCCCTAGAGCACATGAATAATAATTATCATGCTTCAATTATATCTAAATATGCTTAACCTAACATTTTCACCTATACATATCATACAAAATCTCTTCCTAATATTAGAACCATTTTAATCACATTTTTGTATACATGATATTTTACATAGGATAACATGATTCCTTTTTCAATTTTCATGATAACAGCAATAAACACATAATTATATGTAACGAATCATGCTTAATACAATTTATATGTTAAAACCCTAATATGTTATCATACGTTATCCAAATATTTTAGTGGAGCATAAAGATTACCTAATTTCCAAAAAAGCACAATTTATTAGTAATCTCCTAAAAATTATTAGGCTCTACTAATAAAACTTTTGTACCTAAACATAATATCACAAATATCATATTAATATTTGATTAATAAAATAATATAAAATAATAATTTTTATTGAAAATATTCATTAAATACAAAATTATTAAACAACCCTTGCATATTATTAATTACCAAATAATTTTAAAATCCAAAAACACAACTCACATTGCATGTGTAGCTTGAGCCATGCACATAGGAGGTTTGACAAGGCTAGTTGGTTGATGGTTGGAGATGGTGGTTCGGTGGTGTTGGTTCGGTCGGTTGATGTAGGGGTTGCGGTGGGAGGTGAAGGTGGTAATGGCTGGGTAGATTGGTGTAGGAGGGTTGAGGGAAAACGTGATGCATATGAAATACAAATTGGTTCATATTAAGAAAAATGGTGGATTAGGATAATTACCACTGAAATTAAAAATATAAATAGAGGTTGAAGAAGAGGAAAATATGAACTTAATTACCTCTTAAATTCATATGCTCACATCTACCACTCAAGGTTTCAACTCTTGAGATAAAAAAAGTAAGATTTGAATAAGATAATCAATCAAACTCTTTATTCAAGTTTGAAGGTGCATCTCACTATAAGGGAGGAAAATATTAGGTAACTAAATCTAATTTCATCCTTAAGTGAGAAAAACACTTATATAGAAGTGTGTTGGTCTCATAAAGTTACAAACTAACTCAACATAAGTGAAAGGGGCTGATTTGGTTAAAAACAAACTAGCTAGTTATCTAAGGGGAATAACTAAGCTAGTTTAAATCTAACCAAATAAGAATCAACTAATGACTTTTATGGCTTGTCAACTAGGCCTAAAAAAAACCCCATACTCTTAAATCTGATTTAGGAGGTTCCTTGCATGAAACCATGCTAAACAAGTACTTTAATCTATCATTGGTTGGTAGAAAGCAAAAATTAGTCCTAGCATTATCTTATGGTAAGTTTGTAAGGCCTTGATGGTGTCTTATGGCTATAATTTTGTATATGGTCTACTGATGATGTTCCTCCATGCCCCCACCCTAACTAGGTATGTATTATAAGTTAAAGGGCTAAACTAATAACTAGGCATCATCAACTTAACAAAAAGTAACCGTAGCTTTAGTAGTTGTTATAAGGTATGATCTTCCAGCTACAACCCGCATCTAAAGATGTCATAAATGCCTGACAACAAACCTTCCATGTTCCTTCTTCTTTCCTTGAATATCCATGCCAAAATATATGTCAAAGCTACCCAAAAATTGTGGCTAGAGTGGTTGTTGATGCTAGGAGTTGTTTTGATATTTGGGGTTGAAAAATAAGCAATTATTGAGCCATAAAACAACTTACAACCCTCCTACATGCCTTACTGCTTTGCTGAACTTGGGATGGTGTACTAGTTAGCTACTAATATAGCTATTACATCATTTAATGGACAAAAGTCAAGCTAGTAAATATGGCCTACATCATAGGTTAACTAAAGTAAATAAAAGTGAGGGGAATTATCTTTAAAATTGTTTGCATAATCTATATAAGTCAAACCTTCCCTCTTGCATCCTCTCTCCTTGTTATTACATGCACTTTGTTGATAACTAAGTGGTCCCTATTACTTGTGTGTGGAGGGAGTTGTTGTGGTTGTGGTGGATGGTTGTGTACTTGTTCAAAATTACATGTTGCATTTTTTCCCAAAAAAAAAAAGAATTCATAAGGTGGAGTGTGGCTAGTTACACATGGGCTTAAAAGGAAACCAAAATAAGGGTGGTTGGGGTATGTTACATGGCTTGTATGGCCCTATGCACATGTTTGGGAGGTTTAAAAAGATTATTGTAAATCTTCCTAAATGATAAGGGTTTTGGGTCCTTTGAACTTAGGATAGTATTTAACTACAACGGAATGTGCTAATGGAGATGCTCCTACAGCAGAAGAATTGAAAGCTAACATGATCACACAATAGCCTTTGAAAGGCCTTAAAGAAAATTCAACTTTTAATGTGAACTTTAAGGCCAAAATAAAATCATTATAATTTTTATTAGCAAAAGTAAAATGATAGTAGATTCTCCCGCATAAAAAGGAGAAGAGGGAAGAGTCAGCAATGGGGTGATTTTGAGTGGTTGTGGTGTAGAAGAGCTAGTGGTGGTTGTTTCTAGAGGTCGGCTATGTAGGGAAACTGCAGGGGTGAAGGTTTGGAGCTAGGAAAAGGGTTGTACAAAGAGTAGTGGAGGCAGTGTTGATGTCAAAGTGGAAGGATAGGCAACGGTAAAAACTATTGTTACCCAAGTATGGTTGCGAGAGAGGTAGTAGGTGCTAGGGGTAGAGATCAACAAAAATCATCGTAGGGAAGGGAGGAAGGAAAATAGGGTGATAGAAGAGAAGGAAGAAGGAGGGAAGAAGAGAAGGGGAAGGTGGTCGATAATAGATGCTAGGATGGTGGTGGCAGTGGCAGTGGCGGTGGTGGTTACGTTAGCTTCAATGGTGAGGAGGAAAAAGAAAGTTAGAGGTAGGGGAGAGAAGGAGAAATAAAGGAAGAAGGTCAAAGGAAGAGGAGGTAGGGCACAAGGGAGAGGGAAGAAGAAGAAGAAGAAGAAGAAGAAGAAGAAGAAGAAGAAGAAGAAGAAGAAGAAGAAGAAGAAGAAGAAGAAGAAGAAGAAGAAGAAGAAGAAGAAGAAGAAGAAGAAGAAGAAGAAGAAGAAGAAGAAGAAGAAGAAGAAGAAGAAGAAGAAGAAGAAGAAGAAGAAGAAGAAGAAGAAGAAGAAGAAGAAGAGGAGGAGGAGGAGGAGGAGGATGAAGACAGTTTAGGCGTAGGACAAGGTAGGTGGAAATTATAGGGGAAAGGAGGAAAATTAATATACTTCTAATGTCAAATTAGGATCAACCAAGAGGCAAAGGAAGGGAGGTAGGTAATGGTAGGGAGGTTATGTAATGAGGGAGGTAGGCGATAGGGCGCACGGAGATAAGATGAAGGTTAGTGTGCATGCTAGGTGCAAGAGCCCAAAATGGAAGGAAAGGGGCGAGAGGAGGTAGGGTGTATAAGTCTCGTTTGGCCTAAAATGGGAAAGGTAACGTAGAAATGCATGATAGGGGTTAGGGCATGTTTGGTGCATAGGGGTCTAGAATGGGTGTGCTTAGTGCAAAAGGAGGGTGTGTTTGGAAGGCGGGATGGGCGAGGGAGAAGAAGAAAGGGAAGGTGGGTTAGGATGTTGAGGTGCATGGAAAGAAAAACAAAGGAAGGAGGAAATTGGGCATGGTAGGGCAGCCTAGGGAAGAGAAGGAGAAAAAGATTAGGTCGAACTTAGGAGGAAGGAAAAGAAAGGGAAGAAGATTGGGTTGGCTCGAAGAACACGAAAAAGGAAATGAGAAGAAATAAAAAAGAGAAAATGGAAAAGGAAAAAGAAATAGATTTAGGGTTAGAATTAAAATTAGGTTAAATTTAGATTTTTAGGATAATATTAATTTATCTGAATTTAGGGTATTTGATTAAGAAAAATGAACTGAGTAAAATTATTAGTTTAGGGTTGGCTTTAATGAAAAGGGTAAGATAAATAATTATAATAAAATATTAAATAATTTACCTAGATTTGTGAGTCAAATGTTAACAAAAATAATTAAATTAATATTTAAAGGTTAAATTTTTTTTGGATAAGATGCTAAACATTCTAAATTAAGGTTACAAAATTTCAGGATATTACACAAATACTAAAACAAACATTAAAGAACTAACAACCAATTCACAAATTTAGATAACTCAAAGCTATAGTAAATACACTAAAACCACATTTTGTTGTTAGGAAAAAAATTAATAAGGTATAAATAGTTTAACCATGTCAAAATAAGGTCCCATAACAAAATTAGAAAATTTACTATTTATGAAAATATTGTTCATAAGCCAACGGAGAATGTCATTTTATAATGAGAAGCTAAAATCTAAAAACTACAAAATATTTTATTACCGATAGTTATTAATTATCAAGAATTACTATTCACAATAATTTACTATTCATGAGGTCAAAGTCAATGATCAATGGTCAAATGTTGACCATTGATCCCTAATCAAACTAAAAATGTCATTTTTGGGATATTTATTCATTTTAGAGAAAATACTTGTCATAAACATGATTAATCAATATTAAACCCTACTTAAGGTGAACAGAGGGTAAGAACACTTCGAGTTTTTTAAGATCATGTCTAAACCATTCAAACTTTCAACCAAAATTAAAAGCCCTTAAGCATAATTTTTAGCTAGCATATTATATATCAAAGTTTACCTACAATTTTCAAGGATTATCATAACATCAACCAATTAATCAAAATCCACAAAATTGTCATGATCCCTTAAGAACATCAAGAGCACTCATCTAAACTCATTAAATCTTTAAGCATAATTTAGAGCATCAAAATATACTCAAATTAAAGCATGCGTAACATCAAAGTTCATCATAATTCAACATCTACCATGTGGTATCATCAATTGAAGCAAAATATCAAGATCCATTAAACCCCTAAATTTGAACCAAATCCCTAAACCCACCAAACATGGCATAAATTCGTAAATCACAAATTAAATATGCTTATATGAAGTAAAAAGATATTACCTACAATCTAAGCTCTAAAATAACATAAGAAAAGAAGGATTAAAGATTAATCATAGTCTCTATAAGCCTGCATAAACTTAAAAATTAAAAAAAAAAAGGAAAATATTAGAGGAATATGCTCACAAAATTATAATCAAAGGAAGTAAAATCAAAAACGAAATAAAAGGTGATCTTATCTTAAAAAATTGGAAGCAAGATTAAGCATCATCCATGGTGGAAAATGGAAGTTTAGGAAACAAAAATATAGGAGAAAAGAGAGGGAGAGTGGCAAGAAACTAGGAGAGAATAATAGAAGAAAATGAAGGAAAAGTGGAGGTAAAAATTATATATCTAATGGTGGTTGTTATGATGGCCATAGAGAAAGAGTGGTGCATCAGCTAAAGGAGGAAGAAGATAGAGCTTAGAGTTGAAGATGATGAAGTGTGGGAGATACGATCAAAGGATGAGTAAGTTAGATATATAGGAGTTGCTTAACTTAGTGTATAAGGTTATAAATTTAAAAACATAACTAAGATATTTGTGTGAAAAATGTTGAAGAAGAAGAGAAGAACGTGGTGTCCAAAAAGGAAGAGAAAAGGAGATAATTTTGGGGGTAGTGGGAAGAAGAGAAAGAGGATAAGAGAGAAAAATATGTTAAGTATAAAGGGTATAAAGGTAGAAAAGTAATTTAGGTGTAAATTTTAATCATTAAAGTTTCATGTACATATTTCATGAAAATGTCATAGAAAAATAGTGGAAGAAGTGGTGCCACATGGAAGGAAATATAAATGGACAAGAATCTTCCATCGTATAAAGAAATGAAAGCTGAAGGAAGAAGAAAGAAAGTTTCGTATAACTTAAGGCAAAATGGAAACTTTGCTAAAGAACTCAAAATCAAATTCACTACTTTATGGAGAGGAAACCATGAAATTTTTGTGGCCAATAAAGACTCATCCTCATACATACTAATACAAAAATTAAATGTTGGGATTGATTCTCATAGGATTATAAAAAGTTTAGAAAAGTCACATTTTATGACTAATTATTTCCAAAGCTATATTAATAAATCCAAAAATTATAAAAACCATTATAAAAAATTTTAAAATTATTTTAAGCTCAATTACATCAAATATAATGATCCCTGAGTTTTATAAATTGTGGATAGCTAAAAGGATTATTTTAGGGCTTAAAACATTGAAATAGACCTAATTAGGACATGAAAAGTAATTTTTTCTTAGAGATCTCCCATTAAAATTTTAAAATAACCTAGAAGACCTCAAAAAAGTCAAGGATTACAAAAATGATTAATTTAGGATGATTAGGAATAAGTTTGATAGCCAAAAGTGGCTAATATTATCTCATATAAACTAACATGTAAGAAAAGGTTAGAAATAAAAAAGAAATGTTTAAAAAGACTAGGATTTGATGTTAAAAAATATTCAAAAGAATATAATTTTATTTTTAAACATAGAAGACCCTAAATAGAATATGGTTGTTGGGAAATAGGGAATTACATAATGCTTATTTGAAAAATTTTCATACCACACATCCATATTACACAAGTTTATAGCATGTACATGCTAATTTTCACCCCTTCCCAAAAGAACATGCAACACATAGTCTATATTAGGGTAAATTTGATATATTCCATTAATCAAAGGTGAATCCTATACATATAACTTACTAATTAAACAAACAAATTAGAACCAAATTCATGAAGCAAAGAAAAAAAAAACACATTTTGATTACCCTATAAAAACTAGAGTGTGGCTACTATAATCCTCAAGCAACCTAAACTTGAATAATCTTGGGATTTTTAGGCTTTGTTGGAGACATATTCTAAACTACTATAGTGAAAATGTATTCCTAACAAACAATAGAAATGGTATCCATCTTTTCATCCTTAGGCAAGACAAATTTCCTCATGAACTTCTCAATTCTCATATCTTTAACGCCAATTTTTTCTTCTTTCCTATTATTCTCACTAGTGATCACCAACATAGTGTTATCCTAAATATAAAACTTAATGTTTCAACTCTAGAGACTGGCCATGTTGATGATGAATTGGTATGAGTTTGAGTATTGTTTAATATCTTCACTAATATTACCTTTCAAACTCAATGCTCTCCAGTCTGCCATAAATATATATAAAAAAAATTCAAAATTAGATGACTTCGATTACTTAATTACACAAAACTAGATGGATAGGAGTATAAAACATGATTTTGTAATTACAGAGTAGATTTTTTGATAAGTACATATTTTATTCACCTAATATTTATGTCTGTTAATCACTTGTCTACACTAAACAAGACAAATAGATCATAGACCTAGAATACTGATAGAGGAATTCCTATCCATCCTTTTATAAGACATAAAATTATATAATCCACCAACAAAGTATCACCCCATATCCAAAAAAAAAATCATCTCTTACCCCCTACAAAGTATCACTCCAGCAAATTTGAAACAAAACTCAACCAAAAAAATCATCAACTTTTTCATGAGTCTGTTACCTAATCTAAACAATCCTGCTAAGACACTAACAATAGAACACTACATAACCGATATGAATTGGTATACATGCTTAATGAAATTTTATTTTAACCACCAAAAGAAAAGTTCATAGAGAAAAGTAGATTTTACTTACAACACTTTTGAAAAATAATTTTGAACATGTCATCAATTACTTATTTTTCTCGTGGTAACAAATTTAAATTATGCATTGATACCAATATTAAAGAAATAAAAATAGAAATTAAATAGAATATCAAAAGTAAAAATAAATAGAAATTAAAGAATAGAGCATGAATGATTGATTTTAAGAATAATGAATGACTACCTATAATTAATTCTAAACCTAAAACTAGTAGTGGAACTATATGTATGAACCAATGATGAAACCAATACTAATTAGGCATTGAAAAAAAATTGAATTAAGATTAAAGTTTTATTACCTTGAAGGAAGATTATAACCAATCCTATAGAATTTATCTATACACCATAAATACCCACCAAACTTAGCCATCCTATTTGGGTGATTACATATTGAGGACAAAGCATGAAAAATGTTTCTAATAGTTCATTGACAATCCCAATAAACATTCAAAAACAGATAAGCATTTATGGATTTCCAGATCTCATAAAGACCAATAGCATAAAAAGCATGAGACAGTTGAAGTTTCACACCACCTATCCTTCTTGGATGGGATAAATCTCTTAGAACACCACACCAATTGTTACCAAGCCTACAGCCACCCATTGTCTTTGTAATAGACTTCCAAACATGATTCATTATAAGATATTGGAGAGTAAAATGTAGAATGATCTCATTCTAATCACAGAAGCAGCATCGAACATTAAGAGAAGGAATATACTTAGACATATTATCTTTAGTAGGTAATCGAGAGTGAGCAGCAAGGTAGAAGATGGCCTTATGTCTCGGGGCAATAGGACTACACCAAAAAGTTCTTCACCAAGGTACTGTTGGAGCCTTAATTCTTAAAAAATCATATAAATCACCAAAACTGAACTAATAGCTTTCCTGTTGTAGGTAAATCCATGGAAGGATAGTAAATCATAGGGGAAAAAATATTCTATATAAGCCAGGAAGAAGTACCAGGAAAATGAACTAGATCAAATGCTTGTTATTTGATATAATAAGAATGAACCAATTTAATCAAAGAAGAATCCTTCTTTTAACTTAGATTCCATAGTTGCTTCCCATAGCAGTAATGTTTTAAATTTTGGGATCAACCAGGCCTAAACCTCCTTCCTTCTTAGGCAAAAATACAATCTTCCATGTAATGAGGGATCCTTTACTGGGAAGAGCCTTACCAGTCTAGAGAAAGCTTCTACAAATGGCTATTATCCTCATTAATAGTTTCTTAGGAAGAATAAATACCTGACTCCAGTATATAGTGATCCTAAAAATAACTGACTTCAGTAGCTGAATCCTCCCTGCATATGAAAGCAGATGAGTAGACCAATGTTGTATTCTACTAGTGATCTTATCAACCAAAGCAACCATATCACTAGACTTTAATTTAGAGGAGTCTAAAGGCACACCAAGGTATATGAAATGTAAACTTCCATCATTAAATTGTAATCCAGCTAAGATTAGGGTTTTTACCTCTTAGGAAGAATAAATACCTGACTCCAGTACATAGTGATCCTAAAAATAACCGACTTCAGTAGCTGAATCCTCCCTGCATATGAAAGCAGATGAGTAGACCAATGTTGTATTCTACTAGTGATCTTATCAACCAAAGCAACCATATCACTAGACTTTAATTTAGAGGAGTCTAAAGGCACACCAAGGTATATGAAATGTAAACTGCCATCATTAAATTGTAATCTAGCTAAGATTAGGGTTTTTACCTCTTGGGTAACACCACCAAAAAATATGTGACTCTTCTTCAAGCTAATATGCAAACATGATAGAGCACTGAACTCTTCAAACTTCTGCTTGATTAATTAAACTAAATTATTGTCAGCCCTATAAAATACCAACAGGTCATCTACAAAATCCAAATTTATAATCATCAATCTCTTACATTTTATATGACGATGGAATTCAAGGTTGTGCCACAAATATTACAAAATTCTGCTTAAGTACTCCAGGACTGTGACAAAAAGTTAAGGAGACAAAGGGTCACCTTGCCTCAACCCTCTTCTATATTGGAAAGGCTCGAGGACACCATTGTTCAGTGCCAAGAAGTATTTAATCTGGGTTACACAAGATAAAAGAAGTCTGACAAAATGAAGAGGAAAATGCAACCCTATTAACATTTTCTCCAAGAAGCCCCAACTGACTGAATCATAGGCCTTCCTAATGTCCACCTTGAGCATACATCTTGGTGAAATACTCCTCCTTTTTTACATATGTATAAGTTCATGTGCAAGTAATATGTTATCACCAATGACTCTCCCTTTTACAAAACTAGCTTGAGAGGCATGGATCAAATAGGGTAATACAACTTGTAAACAAGCAGTTAAGATTTTAGCCAAAATCTTATACAAAATTGAGCAACATGCAATTGGTCTAAACTCATTGACACACTAAGCATCTTCTATTTTGGGAATAAGAGCAAGCAAAGTATGACCCAAGAAAGGAGGAACCATAGTAGATTGGAAAATGCCTTTAACTAGGTGCCAAATGTCCTCACCCATGATAAACCAAGATGCTTTGAAAAAACCAGCAGTAAACCCATCAGGACCAGGAGATTTGTAGTTGCCAATAGACCAAAGAGCATCCTTTATCTCTTACTTAGATATAGGCTGTAATAAGTGGTTTTGATGCTCAACTGACATGGTAGGGCCCAGACCAATAATTACCTTTGAGATATAGCTTGAAGAAGGAGAATCGGATCCTAGGAAACCCATGCAATAGTCCAGAAATCCATTCTACTATTTGAATGACAACATTAGAGAGCCATTGTTCATCTACTGTTTGAATTTTATACACCATTCTCTTCTGCTATCTTGCTTTTATAGAAGAAAAAAAGAAGAGAGAATTAGAGTCGCTTAGATTGAGCCATTTAATACCTGATTTCTGTTTGAGAAAGCTCTCATCACATAGAGCTATATATTCATACAGTTAGAAACATTAATTTTCCTCCTCTTGCAGCCTATGATTCCTAGGTTTTTTCTTAGGCATTGAAAATTAAACGAGTGCAGCCCTCACTTCATTCAAATCTCCATATCCTCCTATCTTAGTTCATTTGAAAGAGGCTAATTATGAGAGAAAATAATGACAAAAATATAATAGAATGCAATGGCTTAGAAGATAACACAAAAGAGAACTACCTAAAGATAGGAGGAGAGAAATATAGGGTGAAAGAGAGGATGTACAATAGGAATTTATGCTTAGAAACAAAGGAATATAGAAATATAAAAGATGAAAGTGGATTTTTGATATTATATTTATTAAGAAAACACTTTTCATATAAAAAATTTAAACCTAAAACAATAATATTTTTTATGGTGGTAAGAATAATATTTTGAACAATTATATATTTATTACTTTTTTATTACTATCTTAGTAACTAACAAAGGGCTAGTTATTAGTTTTGGTTTTCCAAAAAACTCATACAACTTTCAAGTAAATAGGAAAAAAGAGGGGGGTTTTGTATTCAAATATTATTTAGGTCCATGTGTTTTTAACTTCTTCTATTTTGGTCCATGTGGTTTCACAAATGTTTGTTTTAGTTCCTATAAAATTGTATTATATTCAAATTAGTCTCCTAACTGTATATTAATCCATTATTACATGTTAAGTACTATAATTTATCTACTAAGGAAAAAATTGCAACCTAAACATATATTTACATGCTAATATAATCAATAACCTATTATTAATTTCATATCTAACTATGACCTCCCTAAACCAGCAAAAATCAAATCAACTCAATAGTTTCATCAAAAGCAATCCATGCCCAACCCCACCTTTTTCATTTTTTTTCTTCCTCTCCTCTAGCAAGTCCATGGAAAACCTACTCGTCACTATCCATTAATGTCGTGTATTGCCTCCTTAGTTTCTTGGTGAGGGATTGTCAATCTTAAATTGAACACATTCATCGATTAGTAAGTTAATTTTTAACCTTATTACTTCATCTCCTCAATCCCATCCATCAAAAGCATGCTCTATTCCATATATAAATGCCATGTATCACCTCCTTAATTTGTTGGTGAAGGGTTGGTGAGCTTGAATTGAACGTATTTGTCGATTAATGAGTTAGGGTATGATTTTTCATCCGTTAATTTTGTAATATTAGGGTTCATCTTCTATGATTAGGAATTTTTGGGTTTTTAATTCCACCTCCCCTTGTTTTTTTAGGCATTTGTATGAGGTTGTGCTATATTTTGTGGTAATTTATGGTAATTGAAAATGAAATTCATATAAACTAGTATATGTTCTAGTTCTAGTAATTTGTGGTCATTTGTGCTATTTTGTAGTTCTGTTATATGTCCTTATTCTTGTAATATGCGGCAATATATTGTGATGTTTCAATTTTGGTAATAAGATTTCCTTACATGATTACCACACAAATTACTTTGTGATAGAATTTTATTAAGATCTGTATGATCGTAACCATTTAACACATAATTAATGGCATAGGGAGAGGAAGCCATAATTTTGATAATGGATAAGATTCCATAATTTGCTTCTTATGATATATATAAGTTTTTCCCTTCTACTAGGGAGGTTCCACAAGTTAAGCCATTATCTATTAGTAACTTAGGTCTTCATCTGCTTCCAATATTGACCACACTTTTTGCTTTATTTAGCTATATGTTATAGGGAAGTCTAATAATGTCAATGAACGTTGATATGAGGATGACTTAATCAAATTAAATGGATTTTTTCTAATTACTTAAATGGCTAGGTGTTAACCTTACATGATATTTTTTTTTTAAAAGTTAGTTGATGAAAAAGTGCTTTGGTATGACACTTGGTTTAGTTTGATACTTGAAATTATACTAAATTAATTGTTTAAATTTACTTGCAAGGATGGATTCATGGGGTAGTTCTAGTCAATTTCAAAGCTCTAAAATAAATATGCTTCACTATATCCAAAAGAATGCCATTGTTTAGAAATTTACGATAACGAATAATCCCATTACAAGATATGCAAATTGTTTTATATTTAAGTTGGAAGATAGTTGTGACTTATTTCGATGGTTGAAATATAGTTCAGAGTATAGAGATAAAATTTGAATTATTAATTTTGTTTTCAAGATAATAAGAACGTCAAAACTTTGAAGGAGGAAATCAAGATGAAGAACGTATGTCAATGCAATACCCCATTTCTATAAAACCATAATTATAACCGGTAATTAGTTAAAATAAATATTGTAGGGTGTTTGTACTAAAAATATTATTAATATGCTTATTATTGTGACATATTATATATAAATATAATTAGGTTAAATTTTGATAGATTTTAGGTTATTAAATTTAACTTTAGTTCATAACTAGTATCTGTTTTGTCAAATAAGCATAATCTGATAACCTTAAATTCTACCCGATAATTTGATTTGGGTATTTAGCCACAGTTCCTTACCTAAATAACTTACCCCTACCCTATTTTATATTTCCTTACCTCACCCTACTCCCTCCATCCCTGCACAACCATCATTCATGCAACCCATAAATAACACGCCTCCCTCTACCATGCTTAATTTCCTCCCCATGTTTTTCTCCACCTTCTCCCTCACACCACCGTCCATTTAACTCCCTCCTCTCTATCATTTTTGAGTCATATGTTAGCCCACCCAAGAAGCCCACACTCCCTCTCCTTCCCCAAGCTTCCCCAAGCAAGAAGAAGCTTCGCCGCCGCTAATGTTGTTCACCATTTTTACCCCATCAGCAACTTCATCCACACACCAACTCCTTGCTACACCCTCCACCACCAAAGCGCCTACCCTATCTGCAGCAAAATCTATCGAAGCTCCCCTCTAACCTACAACAAAATGCCCAAAAACCACCGCTACGCTACACAAAAAATCATCACAAACTCCACCCCCTTTTCGACAAAACTAGCATAACCCCCCTTTGCTTTAGGAAAATCTATTGAAGCCACCCACTTTACTTCACCCTCCTTATTTGTAGCTCCCCCCTTAACTTCAGCCAAAAACACTGGACCTACACCCCTTACACCGCCCATTTGTGCATTTTCTCCCTTCCCTTATTCAATGTTCCTCCTCCCTTTAGTCTATAAGTTCCATTGTTGTGGTGTTGCTCCTTGCTTGGCCAGTTAGTTATTTTAAGTTGGTTTAAATAGTTTTAGTTTATTGTCATGATATATTAAATATTAACACATGTGTTATTATGTGTTAACTTCTTAGGTAATATTTGAGGATCTCAAAGAAAATAACCTTTTATATTTTTTTGTAAGCTTGGATTTAGGTAAACCCAAGCACTTATAGGATGTTATAAAATTAATTTCAAGCATGATAGGAAGTTTTAGGCTTAGAATCATGCTAGGGTGTATGCTTTTCAAGTATTTTAGCATGCGTGGTAAAATGATAATATGCATGATTATCGATAATTAAGTTGTATACATGGTAATATATCAAATGTTTTATGTCCACATGCCTAAGATTTTGTTAGGGATTCCATTATTATCATGTTATGATTCAAATCCCATAGTATATGCCTCATGAATGTTTATGCATGGAATTAGGGTTACGATAATGCACATGGACACGTATATGCATGATTAAGGTTAGCTTATGATAAATTATTTTTCACATGGCCTAAAGTTAAAGATATGCCCCTATATGTACTATAATAATAATATGCCTACTTAAATGTTTTCTCATGCTTTAATTTTGCACGTTTATGCTACATGAAAGATGCAGTACGTGATAATCATATGATTAGGTTTTTGGTGGGTGCAACCCACTAAATGCACGAAAAGTGAAAAATCTATTAATCACCAAAATGTAAAGATTACCTACGTGATAAAATAATGTGAAATATTGACTTGTTTCCTTCCCATGACAAATCTCTCATGATGATAATGTTTGATATAAAAAAAATGAATGAAATGAGGGAACTAGGGTTTTGAAGGGTACTTCAATAATTTTAACCTAATGTATCATTTATAAATAAACGAATGCTAGGATGGCATTAGCCTTTTGATAGGTTGACCTTAGTTTTGACTTAACTTAACATAGACCTATGGCCTTAGGTTTTATCTAAATAATTAGAAATAATAGGGGAAGTGGTTAAGTATGGAAAATGGGAATTTCTATGTTGTATATGACTTATGTGATCACCTTGTAAGATATTAATACTTAAAGTGAAAGACCTCGAGTTGGGAATGATTCCTCTCTAGGGGTAGCTACCTTATAGGTGAGGTCTTATCCCTCATTTCTGGTCTAATAGTATGCCATTTTGCCCTAGTTTTTAAGACCCTACTCTACTCTATAGGTGATCTACAGGCCTTATAAGGGGTATCGATAATTAAAGACTAGGTGATCGAGGGTAGGAGGATACTATGTTACTTTTAGGCACCAATATGACCAAGTTCACCATCGTGTCCCTAGGTTGATTTGTATCCCTCTTGAGTAAGGAAGTAAAATGGTAATATTTTTTGTGAAATAAAGAAATGGATTGTTGGTTTAGTAGTTACCTCAGTGCCCTGCCTAGTATTTTGATGGACCATTGGTTTAGTAGTTGCCTCACTGCCCTACCTTAATTTATTTTAGATTTGTTGGTTTAGTAGTTGCCTTAGTACTCTACCCTAGTATTGTTTTAAATTATTATTTCAACGTTTTCCTTATTTCCCTAACACTATGTTTGGAATGTATTTAACTAATGAAATATGACTTTACACTTTGAAATGATGAGAAGTGGTTTGGTACGTTTTATTGTTGAGTTGAGACATGGACCATGATATATATTTCTCTATGAGTATTGTTGTACAGTTTAAGCCTTATGCTTATGTATGCTATTTTGTTTTTTATATAGCTATATGGAATGTGGTTATACTACCTCCTATGAGCTATTGTGAATTACTTAGTATGAGGAATTCGTACGGATACTACTTTTGTAGATAGCTATGTGAGGGCCATAAAATGGAATGAAGCTTATTAGCATGGGTAGGACAAGTGGGGCCCTTGAGAAGAGATTTCATTTTTAGAATGGGCCTTTAGATCTAAGAGTTAGGCCAATCTAGAGTAATACCTTCGGATGTTGGTTTTTGCTATGATTGATTTTCCTTTAGACTCTTATGTCTCGTATTGTACTTTAATTATACTATTGTGCTATGATATTTATTCATAAATATATTATTTATTATTTCTATTTCTACTTATTTATTCTAGTTGAGTTTGTTTTAGCTTTAGCACTTAGCATAAGAAAGGTAAGAAGCCAAGCTTATGTTAAGTGTGGCAGTAACACTCGAAAATTTAGTAATTAATGCTTTCGCAAAAATAAAAAATTTTAGCTAGTAAAATGAGGGTGTTACCGTCAGCTTCAAGTGGAAAAAGTAGAAATAGAAATGGAGAACTTGGAAAAAAAATGAAGCATAAGGTGAACAAGTAATGTTAATTACTATGCTCCTATGCTAAGTTGCTTGTGAACTTATCTTTTTAAATGAAGGAGATGTTGTATTTGCTTGTGATTATTTTACTTGTAGCAGTGTTACCTTTAGTAGTCGTGAGAAATGCTAATTACTATGCTTCTATGCTAATTAACATGAGTAGTTTTGATCACCAAAGAAAAGAGCCTGTCATTTTACAAAAGAGCATGCTAACACATTATAATACATTACTTTGAAACTTATATTTAATTATTATATGACTGCATTACTTGAACCATGTTTTTACAAAAAAATAATCAATTATTAATTATTTAAGGGCATCAATAATACCAAAAAAAACATATCAAGCTAAGATTAGAATCATAATAACATTTAGTTATGCATAGGCCTCCAAAATACAAAAAGAAAAAAAAAATAAAAAACATAACTGAGTCTTCAATCCCTTCCAACTTTGCTCTATTGGTTGAATGCCCAATATCAAGTTTTTATGCTAATGTCTTAGGCATAGACATGCTTACAATAAGTTGAGAATGGATGCAACATTCTGTCCTTTTCTTGCATCCTGTAAACTAAAAGCATGTTAGTTACATTAAATAAATTAAATGAAGATATTAGCTAACTTGCGTGTGTAAACTTGCTACTTGTAAATATTCTTGTTGTGACCTACAATAACACACTTGATATCTCATTTGCTTTCCAAATGGTTTCATAGCCCTAGGGTTTTTTCTCATATGTTATATTCACCTTCCTTTCTTCATCTTATTTTTTTCCTCTCTATTTTAAGGCTCATCTAATGGTGGTAGTTGGATAGGTTCATCTTCGATCTTCTACCATATGCCTTTTTTTGCATTAATTAGATTAATGGCATGTTTATAGCTTGTGAAATATGTTTATTTATAGTATCACTTATAGTAATACTTATCAATATCCTCCCTGACCTCTTGGATTAGTGGCAATGAATGTGCACAAGGAATACCAATTATGTCCCAATCTCTACAAGAATATATCATTTTAGGTAGATCCATAATGTATTGTTCAGTATTTTACCTCACTTTGAAAGATTCAACCTCATTTCCCAAAGTTCTCCACGATCTACTATTGGTTTTTTAATTCTCTATGTTATTCTCTACATTAGGACAAGTTCTCCCTAGAGTATGATTTCAAGCAAATATTTCTCTTTTCTTAGACACCCTAACCAAAAATATTCCCATTATATCTTCAAGCATTGTGAGGATCAACTTTTATATATATTTGATAATTTTTGCATTATATACCTTATATATATTATTATCAATTGAATTTGTTAATGATTCCAAAGATAATAATGGTTAACCAACTATTTGGCTTCTTTTCCTTCAGTTCCTTCACAACATCAAAATTCACTCTCTCTAACTCTATTAGATGTTCTTCAAACTTTATATTGGGGGATAACTTAAAAATTTTCCAAAAAAATATATTTGGTGTTGCATACCTTTGTACTTCTTTCTCCAATTAGCGTAGACATGTAGAAAACAATTCATATGCTGGCATGTGGAAGAATCTCAATAATAGATTTTTTCAACCCATGCAAGATATCACCATGTTTTAAGTTAATAGAAATTAGTAGTGAAGAATAAAAATTTGAGAAATAAGCGAATAAATAAATATTCAGATTTATCTTCTACTGATTTGATATGATGGTCCAACCATCACCCTCATCCATGTTCAAGTCATCTCTCATTAGTTGTATAAAAAAACTTCAGGAATCATAATTCTCTCGATGTATCACACCATATATACAAAGGAACATTTGACTTTGTTGCATCCCTACCAATAGACACAAGTAATTTCCCATTCCGTGGACTATAAAACAACCAACAATATATAAGACTTTTCTAAAACCCTTTATGAGTCTATTTTTCAATGTAGAAATCTAATATACATCCCTTTGAAAGTTAGCAATGAGTCCACATCAGGCTTTTCATTTTATAGTATTTTGGTTTTTTACTCTTAATAATTCATTTTCATACCCCTTTATCTCTTTAAATTACTTATTATTGTAATACCCTAAATTTTAGCCTAAACTTAATCCTAGGTGATTAATACCTTAACTTTTTTCCTAATCATCAAACCTAAGATCTAACCATAAACAACCATTCTTTCATTTCCATTTTCTCTTTTCTTTCTTTCTTTTTCCCCTAAGATTAGCTTCCCTATGTAATCTTCCCATTTCCCTAACCAACCTTATTTTTCTTTGGTTATTGTAGAAAAACTTTATCCTCTTTTTTTTCAAACTCTCACTCAAACTCCCTTCATTCAATTATAACTTTCACCACAATCTCATCCCCATCCCGTTATTTTTTACATCTTGTCCCTACAACCTAACCTCACTTCCCAAATCTCTCGCACCACACCTATCATAAACAACCAATATACTAGATAAGCCTTCCCCCTCTCACCTCCTGGTCATTTATTGCAACCCAACCTAACACACTATTTCCCCTTATTCTCTGAAAATTTTATCTATAGACTTCATATTATCCCTCCATCCTATTTCGTCTATTTTGCTTTTGTTCCTCAAACCCTCCACTATAACCTTCAACCAGCATAAGTTATCCACACAGCCTCACTACCACTATTTCCAGCAACAACTCACCCAACCAAACACCACCCCAACTGCAACCACCATTCACGCACTCTAGGCCCCTAGACATCCATTTTTCATGCTCACCCCAATCTTCCATATGAATCCTCCACACAATTGAGCCTATTTACCATCCCTTCTTGCATGCCAAGCTTGTGCCTTACATAATGAGCTTGTGCACCTTATAGCTTGCTAAGCTTGCATTATATTCTTACCTCACCTAAGTTTTTCATGTTACTACCCTTTTTCTACATGAAATACTCACACAAGTAATCCCAAGCATCATCTTACCCTCACAAGTCAGATTATCCCCTTTAGTTCTTCCCTCATTTTCCTTTCTTCTTTACCCTACCTTTCCTTGTTATTTTTCCTATGCTTCTAATCATAGGGTTTTCTTAGCTTTTAGGTGATCTTGTAGTGGTCTTAGAGGATGAGACTTAGATATTTTTGTTTGCTTAGAGACTGGTAAAATTTGAGTAAGTATACATGTCTAAGAATAGGGTTTTGATGTTATGTAGAAGTTGTATGCAATAACAAGTTGGTGTAGTTATATTTTATGAAATCATATTATTGGAGTTATTTAATTACCTTATTGTATCGTATTATGAATGTATGATTGTTATATAAATTATGAGCTTATGTGATATTACTTACTTTAAGTCTTGTCTTGTAAACCTGGCATGTTAATATCATCTAATTATTTAATTAAGTTTTGGAGTGTAAATATAAATAACTGCTATAGTGATCAATGGTGATGAGGAATGGAAGCTGATAAACGTTAGAGTTTTGGTTGAGTATGAAATAAGTTACATAGGAAGCAAGATAAGGATATTTTGGTTAATTTGGATTGAGTATGAAAATTTGACATTCTAATGTGTTATTGGGATGTTATGCTAAGTTATGGGAAATGCTTAGATTAATTATGAGTAGCATATGTTTGATAAAATATAAATTTTAATTAGGGAATAGTAACCCTAGGAGTATATTTAGTTTTATGTGTGTGAAACATTAGAGTTAAGCCTTAATTTCTAGATATGTTGTTAATAATAATATTTTAGGATGTTGAGATAAATTTTGTGGGTCAGCAAGCCTTATGGGAAATAGTTACACTTATCTTGTGAAATGAGGGTTTTACCAAGGCATTGTGGTCATTTCCCTTGAAGAATGACCTAAGTTACCTTTGTTTGTGTTTTATATGCCTTGTGTACGTACACTAAATATGTTTGAAATTAATAAGAAAATGAAACTATCTAATAAGACATTAATGTTTAAAGTGAAAGATCATGTAAGTTAGGACCGAGTCACATCCATATGTTCCATCAGATGAAAATAATGGTCGAAAGTGATATGCCTTGGGAGTTGTACTCATTCATTCCACTGGATGAAAATATTTAGGAATGGGCATGAGACAGATTTTACCCAAAACTTTATGGGTTTTATTCAATAGATGTATATATGGATATGAATAAATAGATATATATACCAATATAGAAGAATAATACTAGAAAAAAAGGTTTTAGTGACAACAAATGTCATCATTGATAACCTCGTAGTCATCCCAATTACTCTTTTAATGACATCTTGTTATCGCTAAAACATCGTTCCTCTATTTTATAGCTAGAAGACGAAATTGGGATGAAATAAATGATGTCACAATTGATAATTTTAGCAACAACATTATCATTTCTAGTATCCTTTTAAGGATAAATTTTTTCAAAATTTTTATTAAAATTTAAATATTGGCTAGAAAATTGTAAAACAAAAATAACTTTTAGGGAGGATATTGTTGTCCCTAATAACCTTTTTAAGGGTGACCTTTAAAAAATTCCAAAAAAAAAGATTAAATCTTGGCTAGAAAATTAAAACCCCCCTCCTAACTTTTATGAATGGCATGTTATCCCTAATACCTTTTTAGGGAAGACTTTTGGACAATTTATATGAAAAAATAAACTAAAAAAATCCCTAAAATGGGTATTAGGAACAACATTTTTTTTAAACTACCTCTATAGGTCAATATCCTTTTTAGCGACCAAAAAAATCACACCCTTTTTTTAATTCCATAAAATAACATAAAAATATTTATAAATAACTAATAATCAAAAAAGTAAAATTGTATTTATAATGCTAGAAGTTATTTGAGTTACATAGCAAATAAAAATATCCAAAAGGTAAATTTTGGTGTTGGGAATGACCATATGAAGGCTAAACCTAGTGTTAGGGATGGTCATATGGAGGTTAAATATGGTATTGGGGTTGACCATAGGTAGGTTGAAGCTGGAGATGACCGTAAAGAGGATGAATCTAGACTAATGTATAAGAAGTAGATCAAGATCATTGTGTCTGTGTTACTATCATCTATAGACCCTACGGAAGGGGGAAAATAGTTACTTCAAAATACTTATCTTATAATTACAACTACATATAGTAATGGATTACCATATTAGTAATTTATTAAGGTTTAATGATTATGGTCAGAGTTAGAGTTTAGAAGTATTCCACATATTTTGTAATAAATTATTTAATACCAATAATATTTTATGATTTGAGAATTTTATTATATTATTAAAAAGATGTGTGAAATAAAATTGAACTATTCCTATAAACTATTGTTATAAATTATTATATTGTTATTTTTTCCCTTTTATTTTGAACTCATATCCTTTATATTGTTGGTTTGTATATTTTTTTTTATTATTTTCTAACAAAATAGGTGCATGAGTGGGAAATAAAAATTTTAGGTTTACCAAAAAAATTTGGTGTATACTTTTCTTTTATATAGATATAAAATGAGGTTTAATGCTTTTCAATAGAATTAGGGTTTTGAAGTATTCCACATATTTAACAATAAATTATTTAAAACTAATAGTATTTTATAATTTAAAATTTGTATTATCTTAAAAATACTTTAACGAATGTTTAAAATAATTTATTAGCTCAAAGTATTGTTATATTATTATTCTATACATTGGTTTATAATATTTTATCTAAAGCTAATAATAATTTTTTATTATAACTATTATGCCTTTTTAATAATAATTTATTACAAATACATTAAATCACAATAATATGCACACACAATTACTACCACAATTGTTATACTGCATACATAACAAATTATTCAATTACAATTATCAACATAAATATACAACTATCACCACAATTGTTAAACCTTGTTAATAATAAGTTATTTAATCACAATACATACATCAACAAATTTATAATTACCTTTCACATTTAACACATACACGCATATGAAATAAATATTATAATCGCAAAATTAACATTTAATATATATATATATATATATATATATATATATATATAATATTTTTTTTAAAATATATAAAAAAAAACCATACAAGTGATGGCAATAGGTGATGATGGCAATGCTCTAGCAACGACAACCATTCTTCAATAGCTATGGTTCAACATTGCTCTAACCACCTAAACAATTCCTAAAAAATCATAAATTGAATTATAAGATTAATAAAATAATTACCTAAAAAGTAAAATTAATTAGAGAGTAAAACCCAATGACATAGTAGTGGAGGTGGTAGGTAGGCAGTGGAATGACGTTGGAGGTGGTGATGCAAGCTGGAAATGGAAGAAAATACAAAGAACTAAAAAAATAAAAATTAATAAATAATGATAATACATGAAATAAAACAAGAAATTAACAAAAAACACTATAGATTAAAGATAAAGTTTACCTCTAGAATCAAAATCGATGAGCAGAGCGATGAAAGAAATCAAAGAGGAGAAGAGAAGAGAAGAGAAATGAACGAGAAAAATGAGACGGGTGACCAAGGGTTTTATAAAACTATTAGTGACGTCATTTTTCATCATTAATATCTAGATTGTTGTTGCAAATAATGGAAAAAATAATTCAACATATGACCCATTAGCGACGACATTTTGTTGCTAATAATGTAGCGCTGACTGAAATTTTTTTTTCTCTAACATTATTACTAATATTGTCACCAAATCTGTAAGCCTAATAGCCACTATTATTGATGACATATGTCATCTCTAATAGTATTTTTAACAAAAAACATTGGCCTAAGGAATATTTAGGTGAAAAGTTTACTGCCAAAATTTTCACAAAATATGTTGTCGCTATAGGCATTATTAGAGACGATATATGCCATCCTCAATAGTATTTTCAACAAAAAAAATAATCCCATATAAAAATTAGGAAAAAAATTTCTTGCCAAAATTTTCACCAAATATATCACTTGTATAACCATTATCAATGACAACATATGCTATCACTAATAATATTTTCAGCAAAAAAAATCAGTCCAACAAAATTTTTGGTAGATATTTTTTTGCAAATTAATTAGCGATAACATTATTGTCTCTAATAATCTTTTGGGATGAAGTTTCTCTATCAATTTCCAAGTTCCAAAATTACTTCCATTAACTACTTATCGTCACTAATAGTAAATTTTAGGGTCAACAAAGTATTGTCACTAAAACTATCATTGTAAATTTATCTTTTTCTTATAGTGAAAGGGAAAAAAATATGTGATGGATTTTGGTACGAATACCTATATGGAATCCACAAATCCTTAACCACTTCTATATCTATACTCGTACTCGTATTCGTTTACCTTATATGAAATTATTTTTTTACTCTTTATTTATATAACCTAAAATATACATTTAAAGGGTCATTATACTCTGTATTATGTCATCGAGTAGGGGAATAGATGTATAAGGATATTAAGAAGATATACTAGTGATGTCACATGAAGAAAGAGGTAGCAAAGTTCATATCAAGATATCTAACATATTAGAAGGTAAGGTTGTAAATGAAAAGAGCAGGCTCACGAGTTTTTTAGACTTGGATCAGCTCATTTATTTAGTTAAACAAGCCTAAAATAAAGCTCAAACTTAGTTTGCTTAATAAATGAGCCAAGGATGAGAATGAAAATTTTGGGCATGAGCTCATTTATAGTAAAAGAGCTCATAATATTGGCTCATTTACCACAAAAGCTCCCAAGCTGGCTCGACTTCGCTCATTTATAAATGAGCTAGGCTCGAACCTCATTTTTAAGCTAATTTATTAAATGAACCAAGCCCAAGCCCACTCTGTCTTAGCTCGACTCGGATTATTTAAATCCCTATTAGAAGGTCAAAATAGAACATTATAGAAGTGCAATATTGGTCCAACCTTTAGATATTTTGATGTGAAAGTGGGACTCCACCTCTAAAGATATTATTAGTGGATTACTAATTATGCACAATGGGGTGATGTGATTTGGGTCATTATCGACTGACTGACTAAATAAGTATTTTTTGTACTGATGAAGTCAACCTAAAGTGTGTATCAATTGGTAGATGCATATATTAAGTTTGCGGTGATTTGGCACTATACACCTACCAACATAGTCTCTAATAGGGATTCAACCTTTCTTTCACACTTTTAGGGAAAATTTTAGGAGTTTATGGGCATAAAATTAAGGATGAGTACTACCTTTCATCTAAATACAAATGGGCAGACTAAGAGAATAATCTAGAATCTTGAAGATATGTTGCAAGCTTGTGTTTTGGACTTCTAAGGCAGTTGGAAAGATGGTGTACACTTTGTGTAGTTCTCATACAATAATAGTTATTATGCTAACACACTTTAAGGTAATGTATGGGTGCATTTGCCCAATACCTTTGTGTTGGAGTGACATTAGCGATATTTTTGTATTGGGAATCTCATAATTGATAGAAGAGCTATGCTAATCAGAGGTGACACAATGATGGTTTTTAGATGGAGATAGAGTCTTGTTAAGGGTCTCATCCACCAAGGGGGTGTGGAGGTTTAGTAGGAAGGACAAGTTGAACTTAAAGTACATTAGTCCTTATGAGATCCTTGATAGAGTGGATTAGGTTGCATAATATCTAGCACTTCCACCAGAGTTAGACCAATTCCACAATGGTTTTCACATCTCACAATTGAGGAAGTATGTTGTAGATCTTTCCCATATGGTTGGGCCATATGAGATCAAGCATGATGATTAATTAACCTATAAAAGAGTGGTCAGTGCATATTATTTATACAAAAGACTTAAAAACCTGTAAGAGCTCAAATATGCTTGTGAAGGTCCTCTAGACCCACCACGGAGCAAAAGAGGCAACTTAGGAGATAGAAAAAGACATGTGTGAGGTTATTCTAGAGCTCTTCAGCCCAGGTGTGTTAGGATTTTAGGGTTCTCTCTCTTTTAATAGAATAGTTATTGGTAGTGTAATATACAATTCTATAGAGTTAATCATTGTGATCACCTTTTCCTTTAATCTTTCTTCCATTCTTCCCTAAAATTAACATGTTGAACTTGAGGACAAAGTCACTTTTAAGGGGTAGAGATATAATATCTCAAATTTTTAATCTAACCTTAATTCTAGGTGATTAGCATCATAACCTTTTTCCTAATCCTTTAATCCCAAAATTAATTATAATTCTAATCCTTAACACGTCCTTTCCTTTTTCCTTTTCTCTGTTCTCCTTTTCCCCTTTTCCTTCTTTTTTGTGTAGTTGTTGCCCCCACTCAACTAGATAGTCTGGTTACTTAAACCAAATTTCCTAACTTTAACTAAATTCTCACTCCATCATCATTACCACCCTTTCTTCTCTAATTTTTCATGTAAGATCCTATCCCCATTCCTTATCTCATTGTTTTCTATGTTCTAGTGCCATTAGATAAACTCACCTCTTAAATTGCACCATGTCATCCTCCCTCATGCAACATACCATAAAAGCATATATCTCTCTCTCTTAAGTTCATTTATTACAAACCACCAAAATTATTTCTTTCTTCTTTGAAATTTCTCCTTAACTATCAACCCTTTTTCCATCATTTTCTTGACTGAACGTCTTCATTATCCATCGGCACCTCTTCCTTGTTCTTCATAGTTCCCCCAGCTAAATACCACCCAAACTCCTCCATCTCATCTCCTTTATTTATCGTTCATCTGTCGCATGGTACCACCACCATTTGCTACTTAGCCTCTACCTAATGCCCCAGATAATGTGCCATTTTCCCACTTATCCAAGTTATAATGTTCCCCTTTTTCTTAGAAAGCCTTTCCGATTAGGTTGAACTCGTCAAGTGAGTGAGCTTGATGAGTTAGTCACCTTGCCAAGCTAGTGAATTTCTCTAGTCTTAGTTGTTTTGCCAAGTGAGTTTCTTTTTTTTTTGCTCGATATTTTCCAAGCTTGTTGTTTTCCTTGCCCCTTGGTTGAATATGTTTGTTACTCCAACCATTCTCTCCCTCGGTCTCAGCTCGTCGGTGCCCTTGCCAAGCTTGTTGATTCTTTTTCATCCTTCTCAACCACCCCTTTCATTCTATTTGTAATACTCTGTATTTGTTAGATTATAAAATGAGAAATTATTGTGTTTGATGGAATCTAGATAATGTTTGATCTTGATTTAGAACCATAGTTGGGTTTGATTTAAAAAGGATTTTGAAAGGCATGAAAAATTGTGCAAAAAGAATTCCCTTAGCATACCAGTGGATCAGTTCTATGAATCAATTGAATGATCTATTATTTCAACTAGGGTTTTGGTTTGATAGAACCGATCGACTAGTTACACCAAACTAATCAATTAGTTCATTAAGCTAAGTGTTTTCCAAAGCTTAAATTTCTAGGAAATTGATTACATCAAAATGGAACTTTGATAATCTAACTCAAGATATTTGAGTGATCCTTAACCCTTTTTTTATCATTTATTTGGCTTTAAATTCTACCTTAAATAGATTTGAGGGCTTGATTTAAATAGAGAGAGGGAAGATGACCTCACACCTTGTCTTCTACTTCTTCCTATCTCCTTTCCATAGCTTTAGAATGAATTCTTTGATGTTAGATTATCACTACATGGCTGGGAGAATTACTTCCCATGCAGATTTGCCATCTATCTATGCTGATTGGTAAGTGTGATGTGTTATGAGTTTTCAAGTTCTTTTCATGGCATGAAGTCCTAATGCATTATATGATCATGGTATATTACATAAATTTAGTTATTTAGTTGGATCATGATAGTTATTTAGCATGATTTCTGTAATTCCCCTAAATTTTAGAAAACCTATAATTTAATAAATAACTTTTATTTGAAATAAATTAGCTTTTAAAATTATTTAATTTAATGATTTTAGGGATTTTTGAGCGTATAAATTTGGATAGGAGTATTTAATAAATTAAAAATAAATATTTTGTTATTTGATCACATTATTTTTAATTAAATAATTTTTCAAACTAATAATTACTAAAAGTATCAATTTCGAACCAATATATTAAATTATATTTAATTAAATTATTAAATTAAATTATTTATTAAAAGTATTACATTTTATTATTTTCTAAATTAAATTAAATTATTCTCCCCTATTTTCTCATTTTCCTTTTATTTTTCCTTTTCCTTTCCTTCTCCTTTTTTCTCCTTTTTTCTTCTTTCTTTTCTTTTCCTTTTTTTCTTTCCTTCGGACCGCCAGGCCAAGCCAGCCCTTCCTCCTCTCCCCTACGCACTAGGCCTCGGCCCATCTCTCCCTCCCCCTTCCTTCCTCTCTCTTCCGCGTGGCCCGTACGACGCAGCCCAGCCCCAGCCGTCCCTCTTCTCTTCTTTTTCCAGATCGGACCGGTCGGCCTGTCCTTATTTCCTACGCTGGTCCGCTCGTTCACACCCCTCTCCCCTTCCTTTCTCTCTTCTTCCATGCCCGACACCCTGAGCAAGCCAGCCGCCACCTACAATTGCCATGCCCGGCCACCACCTACTTCCCTGCTACTCCCTCTCCCTCCCCCGTCATTTTCTTTCCTATTTCGAACCAAACCAACTTCTGGACCACAGCTCGCATGTCCCTTTTCCTTTCCCTCTTCTTCCCTTCCCCTCCCTGCCATCCGACACCTCCTTGCCACCCTTCGACCTACCACCGACCGGCCACCTTCCCCCTCTCTCCTCCTTCTTCTTTTTCTTCACCTCTCCAGCCTCTCTTCTGCCCCATATTTTGAGTCTCTTCCCTTCCCCGACCTTCCTCTTCTCTCATTTCTTCTCCTCCCATTTTTCACTGTTTTCCCACGCTGCCGCCCTCCGCCACACTGAACCCCATGCGCCGCCTTCTTCCACCACCTGCTACTGCCCTGCACCATCCCACCACCCCCTCGAGCCCTTGCACTTCCTCCCTTCTCCCCCTCTTCTTTTCCTCCCCCACTTTTCTCCCTTAACAGCAAGCCACCTGCAACTGCCCCGTTCTCCGCCGTCCGGCTACCTCTGCCGCCACCCAAACCACCAATCCACACCCTACAACCTCCTCTACCACCCCCATACCTTACTTTCCCAAAAACAGCCCCCTTACCCCTCCATTTTTCCCTTCTCTTTTCCTTCCTTCTCAGCCACACCTAGCCCGACAGCCAACTTCACCACCTCGCTGCCGCCGTCTCCTCCACCTTTGGCCGCCAACAACCCAACCCGAGCCTCCACCTACACCCCCTCTTCACTTCTGCACCCTTACCTTACCTCCAATCCTCCCCCATCTACCTCCTTTTCTATCCTAAAGACCCTAAACCGAGCCATCTCTCCCTCCCTTCTACCTCACCCCCTTCGACCCTTTTCTTCCCCCTTAATCTGCATGTGGCTCACGATGTTCATACAGCGTGAGCTCTTACTTGATTTGGAAGTTATTTATCTAAATTTTGAGGTATATTAATAGTTAATTAAAGTGTATTATTATTAAATAAATTTTTTATAAAGTTTTATCCTTTTAATTTCTTACTTCTAACATAATAATTATTGATATTATCTTTAGGTGTTGAGTTGCTGATTAAGCCTTGAATCCTTAGCTGGGATACAGGTAAGGTTCGATTTTTGCGAGATGAAGGTAATCATTAAACCTCACTTAAATGCATGGAAAAACGTATGCTAGCACATTAGGGATTTTAGTATGATTTTATGCATGTTTTGTGTTTCCTAGTATGATATATATGGTTGCTTATATTGATTGATAAAAAGAAAAGAAAAGAAAATTTTGATAGCTTTTGTGCCATGTGTAGAGATGATACTTAAGGGAGGAGTGTGATTATTGATGGATATGTTAAATGCTTGTCTATGATGTATTATGTTATTAATGCATGAATAATATTATTGTGAGCCTAAGGGTATGTTAGTAATATGCCTATGTAACTATGTAAGTATGTGATCTAATATATGTAGTTGCTAATGAGTATTATGTTGAATAATGACAAGTTGGTGGAGTTAGATGATAAGAATGAAGTGCTAATATTAGTATTTTATGTAGTGGTGGTAAATTCATAAAAATGGTGAATAAAGGGGTTAAGTGGTAATTTTATAAGTGAAAGGGGTATTTTGGAAATTTTATAGTAAAGGGGTATTTTGGTAATTTTGAAAGAAAAGGGTAAAACGGTGATTTTGTAAGCAAAAGGGTATTTTGGTAATTTCAAAAGAAAAGGGTAAAATGATAATTTTATAAGTAAAAGGATAAAATTGTAAGTTGTAAGGAAAAGGGGGTATTATGGTAATTTTGGAGGCAAAAGGGCAATATGGTAATTTTATGATTAAATGGCAAAATGGTAATTTTATAAGTAAAGGGGTATTATGGTAATTTTAGAGGTAAGGGATAAAATGGTAATTTTAGAAGAGAAGGGCAAAATGGTAATTTGTAAGAAAGGGGTAAAATAGTAATTTTGGATGTAAAGGGTATTATGGTAATCTGCAAGCAAAAGGGTAATATGGTAAATTTGGATTTAAAGGGGGTAAAATGGTAATCTTTAGAAATAAAAGGATATTATGGTAATTTGGAAGTAAGGGATAGAAGGGTAATATTGTAAATAAAAGGATGTTTATGGCAAACTTGGGAGTAAGGGGCAACTTGGTAATTATAAAAATGATGAAGGGTAACTTGGTAATTAAATTACGATCATAGAAGGGCAAGATAATATTTATAAAAATGGAGAAGGGTAAATTGGTAGTTATAAATATGGAAAAGGATAAATTAATAATTATAATTATGGAGAAGGGTAAATTAATAATTATAAATATGGAGAAGGGTAAATTGGTAATTATAATTATGGAGAAGGAGAAGGGTAAATTGGTAATTATAATTATGGAGAAGGGTAAATTGGTGTTTATAATAATGGAGAAGGGTAAAATGGTAATTATAATAATTGAGAAGGGTAGAATGGTAATTATGATAATGGAAAAGGGTAATTTGGTAATTTAACCAACTAATGGGTAATTTGGTAATTTAACCGACCGGAAAGTATGTATTCCGGTCCACCGGCTATAATAGTGGGGTTCCCGCACTCACTTGGATATAACCAGAGAGATGATTGAATAATGATGGACTAATGGCTTAATGCCCAAAGTATTGATCGTACCTTATAACTTGTTGATATGTGGCAGCTTTGTTATATATGTGATTGTTATGTATGCACCTCTCATTACATATGTGTATAGCTTGCATTATGTGCCGCATTGCGGGCCTATTTTTAAGTGTGGTATTAAAGGGTTACTCAGTACCATAGTACTAAAGGGTTCCCCTCGTAGGGCCCCTGCCTATTCAATGGACAGTGTCCCTTGTAGGTCTTTTCAGGTGCTACTCAAGTGGGCAACGGGAAAGAGATTAAGGAATTATCTGGAACTGTTAGGGTTTTTCTCCTTCTCTTTTAAATTCCTGGTTTTAATGTTAATGTTGTTAATGTAACCACCACTGGTGGATTTTATTCTTTTAAATGATTTGATACGCTACTCTAATTTAAAAATGGATTGTAAATTGTATTTTATGCTTTTAGCCTTAGCACTTAGTACTGGAACGGTAGGAGTGAACCAGTCTGGTACTAAGTGTGGCGGTAATATCCCCAAGATTCACGATTTTATAATTTGCTTCCGCTAACTCTTTCCAATAAAACGAAATTTTTCAGTAGTGAATTTTGGGGGTATTACAATTTCCCTCGTTGTCTTGGCCTTGCGATGAGTTCATATTTTGACACATTTAATACCCTTATAATCTTAGTTTTTGCTAGTTTATTTAACTAATATAAGAGAATAATTATCATTTTATGTTTAAGTGGTAAAAATTATATAAATATTATTATTTGAGCTAAAATGATATAAATTAAGTATATTTAAAATAAAATATTATTTATTAATATTTATTTAATTTTATTTTGCAGGTATTGTTTTTAAATAAATAAATAAATAATTGGACCTTTGGACCAACAGCCGAAGGCCAAAGGCCCAAAGGCCTAGAACAAAAAGAAAAGCCAAACAAAGCCCTACGAGACCCCGACGCACGGGCTAACGTGGGACGCACAACAGGACGAGGCTGGCCTGCGAAGTGAGGGCTGACGTGGCACAGACGGGAGAGAGAGCCGTGAGGAGCGGAGCAATAGAAGAAGGTCAGCCGAAGAAAAGTCAAAGAAGAAAAAAAAAAGAGGTCGTGCGAAACGAGGGCTGACGTGGAAAGGAGGGCACCGCACGAAATAAATAAATTCGCACAGCGGCAGTAAGAGAAGGGTGTGCGATAGAGCCTTCAAAGGCTCAGTTAAACAGCAAAAAAAAGGAGTTGTAGAGAGAGTCGTCGGGTGGGCGGTAGAGCCAGGAGAAGGGCGAGAGCCTTCACAGGCTCGGACGACGAGGAAACAGGCCATACGGGAGAGGAGCGACGCACGGACTTCGAGGTGCGCGGCAGCACAAGTCGAAGCCTTCGTCAGCGAGAATAAAGAAAAAAAGGAAAAGAATTATTGCACTGAAATCAAGGCACCGAGAGAAGAGAAAATTAGAGAAGAATTGATACCGGTAGAATTTATTTCAGATAAAATTAATTTTTATCTAAATAAATTCTTGAACTTTTATCCAAAATTAATTCCGGTTATTTCTTTCTCTTATTTTAATTTATATTTTAGATTTATATTTCTGTGTAATCAATTCTATAATTATGGCTAGCTGAATATTTATTGTTAGGGAATAATTTGAAACCTTGGATTAGGATTTGAATTATAATTTTATTTTCTTTGTTTCGTGAGATTGTTTCTTGATTCTATGTTAATTGCTATCGTTTATATGTATAATTCTGTCAAGTATAGTTTATTTGGTGCATGCCTTGTTCTGGTTTCCTCATAAGTGACAATATGTAGGATTATTTGCCTACTAAGTGGCCATCTAAATATACTAGAATTTATATGTATAAATTGCAGCTAGGCTAGATAACAATTCACCTAATAGTTTTGTGATTCTAACCGAAGTGGTAAAACGTTTCGATACGTGTGGGTCAAGGAAAGGAAATACAGCTAGACATGTTTTTTGTACTAGTTTGGGTACTTAGATTGACAGCCTTCAAATTATACTTAATGCATTAAATATAGTTAAATATAGGAGCCGCTTGTTGCTGCTATACTGCTAGTATTTAATAGGGTTAATATTGGCGCTTTGTCGTATTAATTAATTAAGGGAAGTAATATAAGGTGTATGGACCTACTTTTGGTGTACAACTTAGTCGATCTCTTTCTCATGATTAAAAGATGACTTAGAATTAAATATTATATTACGACCTAATCTAGTGGTGGATTTTTATTTCCCTAACATATTTCTCATATCTGCGGTTTCCCATTATTTTCATTATTTTTATTATTATTAGTTTACTTTATTTTATTTATTCCTTTTATTATTTTTATTTTCATAAACCCCCATTAGTATTTTTCTTATTTATTTATTTTGCGTTATTTAGGAATTTTATTTTTATTTATTTATTAACTAGTTAAGCAGAGGTGAGCCCTCTCAATCCCCGGCTAGAACGATACCCTTATTTACCAGTGCTACAATTGACAATAAGAGGGTTTAAATTGCGTGCCGGCTACGGTTACACCACCTTGCATGCTTGTAACTCCATTGAGCATGTAACTTGGCTTACTCGGTATGTAATATACTAATGTGCCCATTTGTTCAGTCACCTACTTAACCATATGAAAAGAAGACCATGTGCAAGTTTTTGAGGATAGCCGGTAGCGGCCTCCCTTGTGTAGAGATGTGGAGCTTGAGAGCTTCAAAATTTGACGATCCTTTGTAAGTCCTTAATGGAATAAGGTTTTGAGGCCATGCATTTTTGTTATTTTTAATCCCCTTATATTTCCATAAATTTAGTTAACTTTTCCTATACATTTGGTACATTTTAGGGTACCCATTGAGGTCTTATTTATAAATATTTTAATGTAGCATTTATATATCTTACCCTTGTGCACTCTATAATTGTATTTGAATTGATTAGTTTTTTATAGCCTTGTATCTAATATGGGGCAGGTAATAGATGTCTATCATATTTTAAGTACGATGGTGATACCCTATTTTTGCCATACGTTTGGTAATTTTTCCGCTTTCGTTATGTTTTGAAATACATTTTTTATAGTGAAAAATATGAGTATTATAGGTTGGTATCAAAGCTTGATTTAAAAAAAATACTTCATTTTAAATACTTTTTCTAATACCATAGGTTGGTATCAAAGCTTGATTAAAAAAATGCTTAATTTTAAATACTTTTAGCTGATACCATAAGTTGGTATCAGACCATTGTTCTAAGATTCTTGACTTTTAAAAGTTTTAAGCTGGCACCACTAATTGTTTTAAAAAATTCCCAACTACCTCAAGTATTTGATAGAAATATAATCATTTTCAAACTCAGAAATGTCTATGAGTGAGAGTGGGTTGAAAATGTGCTACAAATAATTGTGCTAATTTTGTTGTGCGAGTCTTAGTACTTGATAAATTGGTTGTTTCATATTAGTCCTGATATTTAGGAATCAATGGTTGGTAATCGTTGTTATGATTGCATTAATACATTTATGAAGACTATTAGTGAAATGCCCCGAAAATTTCTAATTTTATAAATTATATTTAAATGAGGTTTTATTAGAAAAATTATTTAAATAAATTATTTTTAATAAAATAAAAGGATATTTAACTAGTGAAATTCAAGAAGAGATTTATAATTATTTTAATTATGAGGAATTTGGGTATTTAAACTAATTAAGGATTTTATTCAGAAATTAATTAAATAAATTATTTTATTTAAAATAAGAAGGAGAAAATAGTTTCAAATTAATAATAATTTAATTGGATAAAATTAGGGTGTTTTGCTAATTAAAATGGAATTTATGGAAAATCTTTTAAAAATCCTAATTTAGCTTAAAAAGGGATTTAAATATTATTTTATTTAAATATTATAATTTTTAAATATCCCAAGTATTTTAATAAATTTAAATACCCAAAATAATTATTTTTCTCTTTTCCTTTTTCCTCTTCTTTCTTCCTTTTTCTTATTTTTCTTTCTTTTTCTTTCTTTTCTTCTTTTTCTTTTCCTCCTTCTTCCCCGTTTGGGCTGCCCTCTCTGGCGGCCCAATCCTTTTCCCCTTCTTCCTTTCCTTCGGCCCAGCCCGCACCCGTCGCCCTTCGCCCGTCCCCCTCTACGTCGCGTTTTGATTCCACTTCCACCGAAACCCGTCGTTTCATTTAATGCCTCCCCCCTCGCGCCGAACCGGACCGGTCCGCCTCTCTTCTTCTCTTTCTTCTTCTTTCCCTGTCGCCCGGTCTAACACCCCCCATCTTCTCCTTCCCCAGCCCGACACCGTCGACCGCACCTGCAACGTCCGTCGCCCGCCCTGGTTTTTCGCCGGCGATTTCGCCATTTTTGACCTGCTGTTCTCCTCCCTTTCTCTTCCCCTTGATTCGGCGACCACACAGACCCAACCATCTCCCCTTATCGCGCTATTTTCCTCTCTCTCTCTCTCTCCTGCGCACCACCCCTTTCCCCGAAAAATAAACCCACCGGCCAACGTCGCCTCCGGCGACCGGAACCCTACCTTCCCTAGCTACTAGCCGACCCACATAACCCTACCCTCCCTTCTAAAGCCTATAAATATCCCTCATAATAACCTGTATCGAGACTTTTGTTTTCATAACCCAGAATCCCGACCTTGCCACCACCTTTACTTCAGACGCATCTCCCTCCGCCTCCGGCCAACTTCGCCGCCCTTTCTGGCCACCCGTGTCATCCTTGCACCGCCCTCTATCTAACCAAATCTATCTCGCCCTTCGATTCTTCCTGCACAAGCCGCCCCAGCTGCGCAAAGTTCTCTTCTCGATCGACCCTGTTTTCTGCCTCCGCCACCTTGGCGCCGCCATTAGCCACCTCCTCCACCGCTAAGGCCGCTTCTTTCACCTCCCAAAATGTTCTGCAGACCCTTTAGTTTCCTTTTTCTCCCTCTCCTCCTCTCTCTTCCTTCTTCTCCTCCATTCTGTGCGCTGCCACCTTTGGCTGCGCCACCACCTCTATTCTGTCCCTCTCCTTCTGGGGAACTCAAAACACCCCAGCTCCCATTTTAATTCTTCCTATCTTATTCCCCGCATGTAATTTTTCCCTCTTTCTTTCCTCTTTCCGGCCACCGCCCCCACCTCCGTGCTCCACCGCCGGTGCCGCCTATCCCCACCAACCTATGGTTGAACCCTAGACCCTCTCAGCTATTTTTCCTATTTTTATAACCCTTAAATTATTTTATTTCAATTATTTGCATATAAATACTATAATTATTATTTTTGATATTTATATTTTAAATATGCATTATTATTATTATTATTATTATTATTATTATTATTATTATTATTATTATTATTATTTTATTATTATTTATGTTGAGGGCTGAAGCCTAATATATTTTAATTCGATTTTATTATTATTCTTCTTATTATTTCTATATTTACTATTATTAATATTAAAATGTTATAAGTATAGTTATTATTATTATTATTATTATTTTCTATTTCGAATTTCCATTATTCTTATTTATTATTATTAATACAAATATTTTAACATTAGTGTTGTTAATAATGTTACTATTATTATCATTATCATTATTATTATTATTATTATTATTATTATTATTATCATCATCATCATCATCATCATCATCATAATTATTATTATTATTATTATTATTATTATTATTATTATTATTATTATTATTTCTGAATTGGGTTATTTAATTTACAAATAATCTTTTTAGTATTATTTTGGTAAAGGGTCTAAATCCCTTATTTCACTTTATTTTTGAGTAATGCCTTTTTATTATTATTTCTACTATTTTATTATTCTTATTAATATTAATATCGATATTATTTTGGTATTTTTATTATTATTATTTTATAAAAAAAACTATTCTTATATTAAATTAGTGTTTAATATTATTTTGATAAGAGGGATTCTAATTTTAGCTTTTCCCTCATAATAGGTAAAACCGGTCAAAACCCTAAGGAGGCGTAGGAGCGTGTTCTAAGACCGGTGTCGTTTTAGGTAAGGGGTGCCAAGGCCTTTTGTGTGCTTATATGCATTATGTGCTTCATATGATTTGTATTCTATGTTTATGATTATTAATCATTTTGTATGTGGTATGACATGGAGTTGAAGTATGTTTTTGTATGGCATGTGTACTATGTGTATGTGACGATATGTGTTGTGACCCTGTAAGACATGCATGAGCGGATGTCGATGAGGTTTGTGTGGGAGAAAGGATGAAAAAGGAGGATGGGGAAAGAAGTTGACTAAGGGAAGTGAGTTGACCTAATTTTATGGTTTTATCGGGAATAATCTAATGTATGGTTTTATGTGGAAGAGTATAATTTATGGTTTTATACGGAGAATATAATATATGGTTTTATTCGGGAGAATGTAATTTATGATGTTATATGAGAGAATTGAATTTATGGTTTATTTGGGAGAATCTAATTTATGATGTTATTTGGGAGAATGTAATTTATGATATTATATGGGAGAATCTACTTTATGATTTGATTGGGAGAATCTAATTTATGATTTGTTTGGGAGAATCTAATTTATGGTGTTTTTAGGAGAATCTAATTTATGATGTTATTTGGGAGAATGTAATTTATGATATTTTATGGGAGAATCTAATTCATGATTTGATTGGGAGAATCTAATTTATGATTTGTTTGGGGGAATTCAATTTATGGTTTTGCTTAGGAGATTCTAATTTATGATTTTATGTGGGAGAATCTAACTTATGGTCTTGTATGGGAAAATATAATTTGTGGTTATGAATGGGAGAATCTAATCAATTGTATGGTAAGGATGAATCTTCTGTTTATGTGATTTGAATCTAGGGTTTGGTAAGGATGAATATTTGGTTTGGTATGGATGAAATTTAGGGTTTAGTATGGACGGATCTTTGGGTTTTATATGGTTCGAATTTAAGGTTTGGTATGGGTGAATCTTTGGTTTTGGTTGGATTGAAATTAGGGTTTTGTATGACGGAATCTAGGGTTTGCCTGGTGGTATTAATGGATGTATGTTGGTATTAAGGTTTGTATGGTGGTTTTAATAGTTGCATGGTTGAATTTAGGGTTTCATGTGGAATTCTAGGGTTTGCATGAAAAAGGTCTGAAGGTTTGCATAGGGAGATTAATGTCTGCATGGTGATGAAATTTATGTGTGGAAAGTTAATTTGGGATGTAAGGAAGGTAATGTATGTGTTATTTGGGTGTTGAACTATTTTGGATGAAAAATAGTACGTGGAGCATTATGAGGGTATGGAAGAGATTGAATTAGGGTTTGGAGTGATGAACTCTAGGTTGTTGTGATTAATTAGGGTTGGAGTGGATAATTGTGGTTTGTTATGATTAACTAAGGCGTGGAGTGGCTAATTATGGTTGTTATGGTTAAATAGGGTTTGGAGTGGTTAACTATGGTTTGTTGTGGTTAATTGAGGTCTGTGGTGGCTGATTAGGGTTTTTGTATTATCATGTGCATGTGGTAATTAAAGTGTAATTATGATGGTGGAATTTTATGATTCGTGCATACCCATGGTGGAAACTTTTGAATAAGATACTTAAGACACTAATTATTTAAAGTGGAAGATCGTTGAGACGGAACCAACCGATCCACCGGTTCGGAATAGTGGTTAGGGTTTTTATCCTATGTGTGACCGATCCACCGGTTATAATAGTGGTTAGAGCAGGATGCTCTATGCGTAAACCGATCCACCGGTTATAATAGTGGGGGTTCCCGAGCTCAACATTCACAAACCAGAATGCTTAAAAGATGTTAATTACTTATAGTGGAACACCATGCGAGCCGGAGCCAACTGATCCAGCGGTTAGGAATAGTAGTTAGGACGCGTAGTCCTATGCGTCTCCGATCCACCGGCTATAATAGTGGTTAGGGTATGATACCCTATGTGCCTCTAATCCACCAGATATAATAGTGGGGGCTTCCGTACTCGCATGGATTTGATAAAAAGTATGGTGTGAATCGACTCTTGATCAGAGATTAATTAAGTAATTGAGTTGGATTATTCATGGGCCTTTGTACTTTTACCTTGATGTTTATATGCATTTATGTTAACATGATTATGCTCTTTTATTTTTATGCATGGTTTATGTGCTTATGTGTTGGCCTTAGTGCTCGGTTATCTTACTCAGTACGTAGCGTACTGATCACCCTTTTCATGGGTGCTACTCATTCCCACGAGTAGTATGCCCTTATGATTTGTGCAGGTGGGCGAGACATTAGTCGGGGCTGAGTGTTGAGCATGTTTGGCTCAAGGTTAGAGAGAGTTGTGGCCATTTTTCAACCTTTATGCAATTTTATTTCCTGCTATTATTTCTTTGTATTGGAGTATTTATCCTCTTTGATTTCGCACTCTGATTTCTATTTTATTTGGTTTATAAATGTTTATGCGTACTCTGATTTTAAGGTATGATCTTTCGAGTTCTTTTATGAACTGTTGATTTGAATTTAATGTAAATCTTTTCTTAGCCTTAGCACTTGGTACTGGAACGGTCGGAGAGAACCGATCTAGTAATAAGTGTGGCGGTAACATTCCCAGAATTCACAGGTTTTAAGTGTTTCTATTTTAATTACTTCCGCTTTAAAAAAAAAGTAGTGAATTTTGGGGTGTTACAATTAGTGCCTACATAGAAAGCCAGATCTGAGCACCACAGCTAGTACTCACACTAGTTCCAAAGGATTAGCTAAAGAGAGTCAGACATCATCACCCATTGATCTTTGAGAGTCGGGCAGACTCTGAAATCATGGAAAGATGGGTCATAGACATAGAGAATACCTTCAATGATTTTGTTTGTCCATTAGATAGGAGGGTTGACATAGTTGTGTACTACTCAAGGGGATAAGCAGACATATGGTGGAGGAAAGTCCAGCGTAGAGGCGGAGACCCTACTACTTGGGGACCTTTCCTTGAGGCATTGTGAGTTAGATTTTATGCCACTCATCTTTGTAAGAAGAAGAATGATGAGTTCATGACCTTTCAGTAGGGAGACATGTCGTGTAAGAGTTGTAATACTTCAAATTTTAGCTAAACCTATCTTGAGTAATTAATATTTTAACCAAAGTCTAATATCAAACAATTTATATTTCTATCCTATCTTAAATCTTAGCCTAACCCTAAACTTTAGTTTGGGTTAATATTATTTTTCTCAACCTAAACCTAAAATTGAACGGTCAATAATTAATTTATCTCATTATCTTAACCTAAATCTAAATCAAAGCCTTTTCTTCTTTTTCTTTTTTCCTTTCTCCACTTGTCAATCTAAACCATTTCCCCACCTTGATTCCCTTCCTTTTTGTGTGCAAATTCCTCCTATCCAGACCTCACCTCTGCTACACCCAGTCCAATCTCAAGTAAAACCCCCACTCCCTCCATATCTTACATGTTTGCTTATCATAGCCTTACCAACTATCTCACCCTCTTTGAAATCCCTCCATTTTTCTTTCCAAATGCCTCCAATAATGAAACATATTATTCCTTCTTCTTCTCCTTCAGGTTGTTGCCAAAACAACCCCAAAAACCCACCATCGACAACCCTCCATGAAAACTCCTCCACCACCTGTGACGACTTAAACCGAAACACCCAATTAACTTCACTAAAACTCCCCTACAACCACCAGCCAAAACACTTGAAACTTGCCCTCTCATTTCAGCACAAGAAACTGCAACTACTCCATTTCCTTTCACCATTGGGGTGCGAACAAACCAACCAGACTTCTCCACTTAGCTTTAGCCTCCTTTACCAACCCTACACCCTCAAGCATCGACATAATCCACCATAGGCCACACCCCTTCTTTCAGCCAAAAAAACTGAACACCACCCCAACCATTTGGCCACAACAACCACACCACGTGAAATACCCCAAAAAATATTAATTCTAAAAATTATGGCCAAATAAGGATTTATTAGGAAAATTGATTAAATAAATTATTTTATTAAAATTAAGAGAGTTAATTAAGGTAAATCAAGAGGAAAATAATAAAGAATTTAATTAGGGAAAATTAGGGTATTTTACTAATAATCATGGAAGTTAGGAAAAATTTGCCCAAAATAGCCCAAATTAAACTAATAAGGAATTAATTATTATTTTCTAAATATTATTATTTTAAATAACCCAAAAATTCTAAAATACCCAACCCACCTATTTTTCCTTTTTTTTTCTTTCCTTTCTTTTCTTTTTCTCCCTCTTTTTCCCTTTTCTTTTCTTCCTCTCCTTCCCTTTTCTTTGTCCTTCTTCTCTCCCCGACTAGGCCAACCCGCCGGCCCAGTTCCTTTTCCCCCCTCCCTTCCTCCTCCGGCATGGCCACGGCCCGCACGACTTCCCCTCACCCGCCGCCCAAACCGCCCTACGGAGCCGCCCTCTCCTTTTTCTTTTCTTTAGCTTGGACCGCCAGTCCACCCCCTTTCTCTCTTCTTCTTCTTCCCAAGCCGCCTGCGCCCGACCCTACAACCCTACACCTGTCGGCAGCCTCCTACACCATCTAGCCATCCTCCCCTCCCTCTCTCGTCACTTTCTTTCACAAATTCGGCCCCAACCGACCCTTTTCCCCTCTCCCAAGCACCCTACCCCTTTCCCTTTCCCTCTTCCCTCAACCTTGTCGCCCCTGCCATGGCAGTGGCGCCTCGACTGCCACCACCGGCGGCATGCTTGGCACCTTCCCCTTCTTTTCTTCTTCCCCTTGTCATTGCCCACCCCATTTATCATATAAATACCCCCATAGGCAGCCACAATCGGGCCTTTATTTCCGCAGCCCAGAAATCCTGATTATGTGCCACCGCCCAAACAACCCCATAATCTGCCAACATCAACGATCGACGCTATACCTAACGAGACCATCCTTGCCTCTCGATTTACCCTGCACAAGCCACCCCAGCCGTGCAAAACCACTAACCCAATCAACCCACTTTGACCCATTGCCACCCCTTGCATCGCCGTCCACCACCGATTCCACCGCAACCAACGCCACCCCTACCCTCCAAAACAACCAGGGGAGCCTCCTCTACCTCCCCATACCCCCATCTTTCCCTACCTCCCTCTCCTTCTCCCTTCCCCCTTCCACCACCATTCGGCCACCACTCTGGCTGCTGTGCGCCACCACTTCCAACTGCACCACCACCTCCATTCCACCCCTCTCCACTTGATACACCTTCCACCACCTCAAACACCCCCTCATTCCCTCTCCTCTAGCCTATAAACCCATATTTCCACCTCTCTTCCTCCTCCACCGCTGCCGTCGTCGCCGCCACGCGTAGCCGCCGGTCCTGCCACCAACCCTAGGTGCTGTTTTAATTTCCCCAACCCTTAAACCTTTTATATATAAGTGTTAATAAATTTTAGCAAATATTAATAGTATTACCCTTATTATTATTATTGCTATTATTATTATTATTATTATTATTACTACTATTATTGTTATTATTATTATGTTGCTACTCTTACAATCTAACCCAACTTCGAAAATATTATAACTATGGTATTATCATCTAAAAGGATACTACTTTAGTATTAATATAGTATCTTTATTATTATTAATAATAATATTATTACTACTACTACTATTATCATTATTATTATTAATATTATTACCATCATCACCATCATCATCATTATTATTATTATTGCTACTTAACCTTAACTTATGATTTTCCTAACCAATAATAATATTATTATTATCATTATTAATGGTCTACGACTTTAGTGTTATTATGATTAGGATTTTCCCTTGTTGTTACTACTACTACTACTGCTACTACTACTACTATTATTATTATTACCCTCACTATTATTCCTAATATTATTTCTAATGCTAGCTTTGACCTATTATTATTATCTTTATTATTATGGTAAATACTTGAACCCTTATATTACTATTACAATTTTTATTATCATTACTATTAGTATTATTTTTAACATTATTATTATTATTATTATTATTAATGCCATTATTATTATTATTATTACTATTATTATTATTATTATTATTATTATTATTACTACTACTACTTAACCTAACCTTGAAAATATTTATAACTAATGCTACTATTAATGGAGATCTACAAATTTAGTATCATCATGATAGCCCTTATTATTATTATTATTACTATTATTATTATTATTACTACTACTACTACTACTACTACTACTACTACTACTATTATCATCATCATCATCATCATCATCATCATCATGATTATTATTATTATTATTATTATTATTATTATTATTATTATTATTATTACTATTATTACCATTATCATTATCATTACTTTCTTGCTAATATTGTTAATACTAACTTTATCCATTATCACCTTTTATTATTAATATAAATATTTGGACCCTCAAATTATCATTATCTCAAATATAACTATTATCATTATTATCATTAGTAATATTAGTACTTTGTTAGTATTACTACTATTATATTATTATTTTATCCCTAAAGCCATTATTAGCCCTAGCCTTAAAAATAATAGGGCTTTTATTTCTAGGAGCATTAATATTACTATTATTATTATTATTATTACTATTTTATTTTAACAAGTATTAGTACTATTATTAGAAGAAATAAAGCTATTAGATTTAATAATATAAATATAGTTATGAATAGTAACATAAGTATATTTTGACTAGTAATATCTAGTAGGCTAACTTGATGGTAAAAAAACCCTAGTTTTCACTTATAAAGCTCCTTTTAATAATAGCAACCCTAATATTAGACTAAAATAAGAAATAATAGTATTTTTGGTAGGAGGGAAACTAATCCTTAGTTTTTCCCTCTTATAGGTGAATCAAGCCAAAACCCTAAGGAAGAGTAGGAGCGTGCTCCAAGCCCAGCATCGTTTTAGGTAAGGCTGTAGCTAAGGCCCATGTGTGTTGTGTGACTTGTATGCCTTGGACTCTATATATCATGCTACGTCGTGTATCATATGATTGTCGTTAACTTGTCTTATGTGCAGCGCAACTTGGAGTTGAGGTATGTTTGTATGTGTTTCTTATGACATGTGTATGATATGTACATATGGTGATTATGATGTGAAATGTTATGGCCCTCTAGGACATGCATGCTACGACAATTGATAATATGATACGGGAATGAAAGGACAAAAAGAAAGAAATGGGAAGTGAGTTCATTAAGGGGGATATAAGGTTGACCAAAACACCTTATGATCCATTAGAGGAAATTAAAGAGGAATAAATGACCAAAATGAATGAGAGATGGGAACCATACATGGGAATCCTAAAATTTACATAGGGACTTTGGGTGTTTTCATGGGATGGATAAAACTTGCATGGGGATGATCCTTATAAGAGAAGAGTTGTTTTAGGGTGTAAATAAGCTAAGGGGAGAGTTGTGGAGTGATTGGAGACTTGGGATGAAAAATAGTACATAGGTTGGTGTAAGGGTTTATAAGGGACCCAATTAGGGTTTTGGGAGGAAGCAGTAATCTGGAAAATGTGGAAGTAAAAATGATTAAGGGAGAGTGAAGTACGGGTTAAGAGTGGGAATTTATTATATAAGGGGTGAGTATGGGTTCCATGGGAGAGAAAAGATTTTGGGTGAAAAGAGAGAGGTTACTTGTGGGAGAAGAAAGGTACTTGGGTTGAAGTGGCCAACTAGGGTGTTTCGATCACTTGTGGAATTGAGGGGTAAAGCGATATGATTTGGGATTGGATCTAAATGAGATAAGGTATGGGGTGATAAATGAAGTGATGGTAGTGTAAGTGAGAGAAAGTTGGGCTGTAACACCCCCAAATTTCACTCTTGAATTTTTTTTTTTAAAAAGAGTAAGGCGGAAGCTAGGAGAGAATTTGAAAAATGTTACCGCCACATCTAACACAAGATAAATGTCAACCATCTATCTCATATTAGATGCAAGGCTAAAACCTGTCAAACAATTAAATCCGAATTTTAAAAGCATAACAGCGTTATGAGAGATTAAAAGTCAATTACAAAACCCTTGGAAATTTAAATACAACACTTGTAACTTTCAAAGATGAATACAATTAAACAAAACAAATCCTAAAGGATAAATATCTGGATCGCCTACTCACTCAAGTCAAGCCTTCCACCCCAAAATAGTACCCGATCATAAACCTGCACAGGTGGTCTGCTCCCCACCATCGGTGGATCATCACAGGACCCATTCAACCAATGTAGTATCAGTACGGGTCCAATACTGAGTAAGTCCCACTACTCTATCTTATGGAAGAGACGTAAACTATAACATCGAGTGCATATTAAATCCCGGTACAGCATGTTGATACAATATCATACATATTCACAACCCACAACATGAATCTTGCCATACACCCATAGTAACATATAAAACACATGTAACATCCCATTTAACATATAAGCGTGGTATAACCGAAATATAAAGTGGCTCATGCGCCTCAGGTAGGAATAATCCCTATTATTGAAACTCAATACGTGGCATACTCACGTAAGCAGCATGTAGTAATACAGATAATAAAAGTCGATCATGGTCCATTTAGACTTATTTCCTTTGAATCCTTGTTAAAAGTAGTCATTTCACACCACAGTCTTTATTAATCCATGTGAGTACGGGAACCCCACTATTATAGTCGGTGGACTGGAATACATAAACTCAGGGCAGAACGCTCCTGACCACTATTATTTGCCGGTGGATCAGTCTCCAGGGCAGAACGCTCCTGGCCACTATTATTTGCCGGTGGACCGGTCTGGCCCCGACTCGCATGGTGTTTCACTGTAAGTGCTTGTGACTTATTCTTAATTCTCATCAATAATATATTCATTCCACACATATTCTTTAATAGTCCATGTGAGTACGGGAACCCCACTATTATAGCCAGTGGACCGGAAAGTATACACTCAGGGCAGAACGCTCCTGACCACTATTATTTGCCGGTGGACCGGTCTCCAGGGCAGAACGCTCCTGGCCACTATTATTTGCCGGTGGATCAGTCTGGCCCCAACTCACATGGTGTTCCACTGTAAGTATTTAGTATCTTTCCTATATCTTACCGATTTTACATTTGGTTTGTTGAGCACGGAAACCCCCACTATTATAGCCGGTGGACCGGAAATATATATAGGGCAAAACGCTGCTGGCCACTATTATTCGCCGATGGATTGGTCTCCAGGGCACCCCGGCTCCTGGCCACTATTATTCGTCGGTGGACCGGTCTGGGCCCGGCTCAGCATCTTCCTCTTTAAGTGATTAGTATCTTAACGTATCTTATTTGAAAGTGGTTTACCTTTGACATGCATGGCTAACTATATCCACACTTATCCCCCCCAGGAGGGCCCGTCCCATATCTTGGAACTCGTGCACCCCTTATCACACCTCGATATCCATTTCCCTCCATAATTACACATGATAAAAACCAACTCCTAAGGGTGTGGGTTAAGGCCCAACACCTCGTGACATCAGACTCCACCCGCTATTAGCCTCTAGGGTTTCCTTTGAAACCCTAATAGGACCTATGTGGCCCAACTTCTTCTTACTTCACTACCATTAATTCACCTATCCTCAACACCTCATCTCATTTATGTCCAATCCCAAATCATATTGCTTTACCCATCGATTCCACCTGTGACCCTAAAACCCTAGTTGGCCACTTCAACCCTAGTACATTTCTTCTCCCACAGGTAACCTCTCCTCTTCACCCAATATTTCTTCTCTCCCAAAACACCCATAATAATTCCTTATAAAATAAACTCTTACTCTCAACCTGCACCTCACTCACCCTTAATCATTTTTACTTTCACTTTTTTTTTAGATTACTAATTCTTCCCAAAACCCTAATCGGGTCCCTTACACTCCCCTTTAGCAACTCACTTCCCATTTATTTCTTTTTTTTTTCTTTTCATCTCCATGTCATAATAATAATCATAATCACCCTAGTATGCATGTCCTAGAGGGTTATATCATGTCACAGCACATCATAATCACCACATACGGATATTATATTCATGTCATAAGGAAAACACATACCACATACCTTAACTCCAAGCTCACTACGCATAAACACATTAAGGACAATCATGTGATACACAACAGGACAGGGTATAGATACAAAGCATCCAAAGCATGCAAGTCACATAACATGTAGGGACCTTAGCCACATCCTTACGAAATACCCATAAGTAGAGGTAAGTAGAGACTTACCTAGATCCGAAGCTAGCTAAGCGAGATAAAAGGGAGAGAGATCACTAGCTCGTGGGTCCATGAGAAAGCTTTCCTAGATCCGATAGAAATCAAAAACTAAATTAGAAACTATCCTATCAATCAATAATTCACATATTCTAATTAAATAAAGACAAACGACACAAATGATATTTTTTAGAAAACGTGACCAAAGCTTATAACTTAAAAGCATAGCTCTATTAAGATTTAAGGTTAAAACTAAATCAAAACAGGTTAATACAAATATCACTTGGGACATTTCAACTTAATTTGGAAAGCCCGAGAAAGAATAATCGATCATAAGTTAATTTATCGAAAATAACTTATTTATTAGGTTTTACAACTAAATAGGTAACCCAACCGTTTACATAGAACCGAATCCAAACCGATTAGGTTAAAACATAATTTAAATGATTTAAAACCCAAAGATAGAAATTGATTAGATAAAATACACATAGCAAAATCACTTTTATAAAATCATCCCCGAATATTAGGGTTTTTAATACCTAAACCACGAATCGGCCAAATCACTTTGATTACCTCAAATTGATAGTTTTAAAACACAATTAAACCAATTTTAGATAAATCTAGACAATCAATTTCAACAAAACAATCTTCCGATTAATCAATTCCAGATGATCAATATTCAAAATTAGGGTTTTAAAGCCCACGACATAAAATCAGGCAATTCAAATCAATTAATTCTAATTAAAGGTATTAGAATACAATTAGGATCATTTCAACTAATTTTATAAATTTAATTTTTGCAAAACAACTATACAAATAACCAATATCATAATCTCACTTAAAATCTAGGGTTTTAGGCCCGAAAATGTAATTCGGTAAAATTCTATAAATTCAATCAAGTTGAATGTTTAGAAATGCAATTAAACACATTTTATAACATATCAAATAATCAATTGCTCAAAACTAATAAACGAAATACGCAATTTAGCACAGTTAGGGGTTTTGAGCCCGGAACGCAAATCCGATCAATTCTTGCCAAAACATATCAATTGACGGTTCGAAAATGTAATTAAACATATTCTAATGTAATTTATATAGTCAATTAAATAAAATAACCCGATTACCCAAACCAATTTAAACCCGCGGGAGTTTTGACCTAAAAATCCAATTCCGATCAATTACGCACAATTTTCCCAAATCATCACTTCCAATATAAAATTAAATACATTTTAAATGATATTATAAAATCAATTGAGCGGAACGGCTTAATTATACGACTCAATTTCATTACACCTAAAATTTGACCTAGGAATCAAATTCCGATAAAACTTGTATAAATTTCTCAAATTGACGGTTCTAAAATGAAATTGGATACATTTTAAAATATATTGTATAATCAATTTGCCCGAAATCGCCAAATCGGACGAATCCGAAAAATTTGGGCATAACCCAGCCAAAAATCTAATTTTTCCAAAATCTCAACATAACCATACAATTAACATATCCAAATCAATCTTACAACACATATATACATAATCAAACAATCAATTTAGCTTTTTATAAGCTAATTCATACCCAATTAATCAAAATAAAGGTTAGGGTTTTTCGAAAATTATACCAAACAAAACTAACAAATCAAGGCAGATGAAGGCCGGGAAAGATGTGCCGGAGGTCGAGGATGGCTCGCTAGTCGTCACCCGAGCTCGCCGTGGCCGGACGGCGGCACGGCCGGTGCGGCTCGTTGCTGTCTCTGCTGCGGTTCGATGCTGATGTTGTTGTCGCCCACTGCTGCTGGTGGCTGCTGCTCTTGCGCGATGCTTTTGTTGGTGGCCGTTGCGTCAGTTGTGCGGTTGTCGAGGCAGAGCAAGGAGTTGGGGAGGTGGAGAGGGGCGAGGGAGGTCGGCTAGGGTTAGGGTTACAGGACAAGGAGTCGAGACAGGTTGTTCATTTTTTTTTTTTACAAATACAAGTAAAAGTAAAAAACTAAATATTTAGAATTTTTATTAGAAGAATTTTACCTAATATTTATTTAAAGAAAATTTATTTCGAACGGATCAGGAGGCTTAAAATTGATATACAAGCTATGTAAAGAATTTCGGGAATGTTTTCGGAAAATTTAACAACAAACGTAAAAATTTATTTTGCTTACGAAAATATATTATAAGACCCCGAAATAATGTTTAAAATATATAAGAAAATATTTAAGTCAAATTCTAATAAACCGAGACTAATTAAAATAATTTCTTAAACCGATTCTCCGCAACTAAAAAGCATAAAACAGAGAAAATTAATTTTGGAAAGAAATTCATAAATAAGCTCCGAAAATCTTTTTAAATTAAAAATTCTCGAAAATATTAACGGTTTCCGAAAATGAATAAATTTAAAGTCAGAAATATTTTCTACGGATAAAATCATTAAAATAAATTTAACTATTTAAGCAGAAATTTCATAATTTAAATAATATTTTTTGTTAACGAAATATAACTTCAAAATAAAGTCAAAATCACACGATAAGGTTATAATCGAAAACGAATCTAAAATATTAAAAATAAAAATACGAGAAAGAACGAGAATACATATTTTTAACCAAAAATCGAATTCATAAGAATATAATAAAATCATTGTCGTGAACAAATTTATCTAGAATGGTTCGTAGCGACAACGATTAATTACATTCATATATGAATTCGAATCGTCGATAAATCCATAAAACGAATCGAAATGAAAATAATTAATTGTTTACATTAAATTACGCTAATAAAACCATTAAACTCAATAAATCTGGATTTTAAAAATACGGGGTATTACATGGGCCATATAGGTCAAATTAGGGTTTTCAAGGGAAAACCCTAGAGGGTGATAATATGTAGAGTTTGATTTCATGAGGTGTTGGGCCTCAACCTACACCCTTAGGAGTTAGTTTTCATTGTGTGTAAATGTAAGGGGGAATGGATGTCGGGGCGTGATAAGGGGCGCAGGAGCCTCAAGATATGGGATGGGCCCCCTTGAGAGGATAGAGGTAGAATGTTGGAGGCATGCATGTCAAGGGTGAATTGCTTATTGAATAATAAACAAATAAGATAGTATCCATTTAAAGAGAAAGATTATTGAGCCAGGCCCAGACCGGTCCACCAGCTAATAATAGTGGCCAGGAGTCGGGGTGCCCTACATGACCGGTCCACGGGTGAATAATAGTGGCTAGGCGCATTTTTCCCTGCATGACCGCTCCACCGGCTATAATATTGGGGGTTTCTGTACGCAACAAAGCAAACGTAATGATGATAAGACATGGGAAAGATACGAAGTAATTATAGTGAAACACCATGTGAGTCGGGGCTAGACTGATTCACTGGTGAATAATAGTGGCCAGGAGCATTTTGCCCTGCATGACTGGTCCACCGGCTATAATAGTGGGGTTCCCTCACTCACATGGATTGATAAAGACTATGACGTGAATTGACTATATTTACTAGAGATCTAAAGAATGAGTCTACTCAGACCATAGCCAGCCTTCATCATCTGTATTACTACATGCTGCTTATGTGATTATGCCATGTATGCTATGTTGTATGATTTATAAGTTTGGCCTTAGCGCATCTGTTACCTTACTCAGTACGTAGTGTACCGATCACCCGTTTCATGGGTGCTGCTCATTCCCACGAGTAGAAGACCCGTATGAGTTTGTGCAGGTAGGGGACGACGTCTTCAATGCCTACAACACCTACAAGGCATCGGGTGGGCCCGAGAGTTGAGCCTAACTTGGCTTGGGGATCGAGAGTGATTGGCTGGACTCTATCTTACTTTTGCGATGTATCATTTTACTTTGTTGTATTGTGTTTAATGTATTCGAAAAACTTATTTAACTAATCCTTGGGTTGTAACTCTCTTTAACCGCACTCTGATTTCTGTATAGTGAACACTATCATTTATTTTATGAAAGCTTGTTTCAATTAGCAACTTGTGTTTGAAGTTAATCCTTTTAGCCTTAACACTTAGTACTAGAACGGTAGGAGTGAACCGATCTAGTACTGAGTGTGGTGGTAATGCCCCCTGAATTTACGATTTTATTATTTCATTTTCGTTAAACCTTTTAATTAAACGAAATTTTTCAGTATTAAATTTTGGGGGTGTTACACCACGCCCTCCACCTTCACTTACATCCACTGAAATGCACCCCTTGCTTTAGCCATTACCACCAATGCACACCACCTAACAACGACAACTTCTGCCATTGCTAACACCCCTCTTGGCTCAGCACCTTAACACATCTCCTCTCTTGTTTGTGCAAGTTCTCTCAAAGTGGTGACATTCTTAAGGTTCCAAAAGGGGCGTGATAGGATTTATGTGCTTAAAGACCGGAGCCTTTCTAGTAAGGATATTTGTCATAGTCTAGGATTTTTGTTAGTAAGTGTTATGTATGACTTTGTGTGATACCATGTTATTGCTATCATCATGTGATTAAATGTATGATTGTTGATTCCATGATATGAAGTTGATATTATATGATAGAAAATAAGTAAGTGGAGATTATGTGATATTGTTATTCCGTATGGAAAACCCTTGGTATGATATATGGTTGTAATATGGGTTTACTAAGATATAATGAGTGTGAAATGAATATAATAAAGAGTATGGAGATAAATGGAGGCTTTGGAAATAATGTTACCAATATATGTAAGATTTGCATAAAATAAAGGCTTATGTTATCGATAAGGGCACTTTAGTCAATATGGGTTTAATATGATAATTGTGGTATTATAATGTGTTATATAATTTAAAATAAGATAAGGATTTTATAAGATGTGTTGAGAGTAGTCGTTAATGGCCTAAGTTTAATAAAGTATAAATATGGCTTGATTTGAAAATAATAACCCTAAAACGAGAAGTCGATTATCACATATGTCAAACTATAGAGTTAGATATCAAATTTTGGATATTTTGTTAATATTAGTAGTTTGTTAATGTATATTGAATTTGGTAATCATATGAGACCTATAAGAGAAGTTATGACGTACTTAATAAATTAGAGTTTATAAGCCTAAGAATAGTAACTCTTAGGTTAGGGTTATTATTGCGTGTGTAATAACCTATATTTAGGCCCTGGATTTCAATTATATTAATAATAATAATATTTGGGTAAAAGGTACTAAGTTTGGTGGATAAAAAGTTAACAGAAGAAGAGTTATGACAAAAATATGAAATTAGGGTTTTTAAGGAATATAAGGGTTTGAACTTTAGAGAATGACCTTATAATCTTTGTGATGCTCTTTACTTGTTTTAAATATGTGTGTACTTTTCAAATCAATCATGAATAAAGACGTTAATCTTTTAAAGTGAAATATCATGTTAGTTAGGTCGAGGTATTTTATGGATCCGTTCCAACGAACAATAATAGTGACTTAGGTGCATTTTGTCCTAAGAGGTACATTAGTTCATTATACTAGATTAAGAATAATGAGACCCTAAAATCAACATAAAAGATAATATGATTTGAGATAAGTAACCTAATGGATAAGATATTAATGACTTAAGGTGGAAGAATATACAAATTGGGACTGTGGTCTTGGGTTTGTTCCACCGGACGATAATAGTAGCTTAAGTGTGTTGTCCCTAAGATGTACTTTAGACCATTCCATATTTTTAAGAGTAGTAGGGTCCCTAAACTTAACTTAAATAAAAGAATAAAAATTGTTATATCTAATAAACAGGCCTAGGTTAATACTTACCTTATGATATTTTATGTGTTTGCATGTGTACTTATTATCTACTATGAATGTATATATTTAATTGTATTCCTTAATTGACAGTATTGTCACCTTACTCAGTATGTAGTGTAATGACCATCCTTTTTATGGATGATACTAATTCCCATGGGTAGACAACACTAATGCTTTTGTGTAAGTCATTAAGGACCAGTTGGACGATTTTGTCGCCCATGATGCGTTGTATAGGGTATAGTGATATTTTATATCAAGGCATGGGTGTAGAGTCATGTTATTTGGGAAATAGTTTTATCTAGATACATTTTTGTACTCTTAGTTCCATAATATCTCTTTTATTAGTATTTTGTTGTTGTATTCAGAGTTAATCTCCAAACTCATATTTGTATTTATAAAACTTTTCTCATCTTATATTTATCTTGGTTCAAATTTTAATGGTTTAGCCTTGTGATTGATTTAAGGATAGTATGGTAAGCTAGACATCGATTATGACAACAACACCTAGTATTTTGGTTTTATGCTTCCATTATAAAATAAAATTTTTTAGTAGTAAAAATTGATGTGTTACAGGAGTACTATACGAGATTCATACACTTGATCTAGTTTGCTCTTGAGGTGGAGGGAAGTAAGGCAATGTAGGATCACTCGTTCAAGAGTGGCATAAGGATTAGCTACCAACAGTTACCCCTCCAAACATGGTTGGGATGTACTAGTAGGCCTTAGAGGTTTGCTGAGTCATCTAGGACAAGAGTGCGTAGTTTGGGGTAGAAAGGAGGTTTGAGGGTCATTAGTAGCCTGGTGGGAGGAAAAATGCATATTTTGGAGGTAGCATACTACCTAGGTATGGTAGGATTATGGGATTGGTACCCCAGTCGAGAGGTTAGTCTAGGGGATGTGTTGAGGAGAGGCATTAACACTACAAGCTTTGTAGAGTTGATCATTCAGGAATGGATTGTGAGGGCCACAAGGGTACTTGCCATGGTTGTAGTATGGTAGGACACAGGACTTATGAGAGTCTTGTTGGAGGTGGTAGTGTTTAAAGGAGTCAGTCTTGAGCTTAGAGCACCGAGGCGATTCAATAGCCGCATCTACAAACTCAAAGAGTTCCTTAGTCACTAGTTAGTGTTGTCACCCGTACCAATCAACCTAGGGGTCAGAAGCCTTGCATCTTTCAACAAGGTCAGGGGTTAAGTAGTATTGCAGGAGTCCCTTTAGGGGGTGCCTGAACACGAGTAGCCAAATTGAAGTAAAGAGTTAGGCTTGTGTGGTAACCACTATGCTTACTATTTCTACCTTTTCAACATGTGTATTGTTTGAATCTAGTATATCGCATTTTGTTGTGCCATCCACATTTGTAGCTATAACTAATTTATCTCTTGTCTATAATATTTCTACTTCTATTATCTTACATTTAAGGGATATGATTGTATGCTCTAGGCTTTATAGATGAGTGGCCTTGATAGTTAAGGGATTAGAGTACTGGCGTGCCTGTTTGTTCGATCACTTGCCCAATCCCACAAGCAGAAGACCATGTGTAGATTTTTTTAGGATGATTAGTAGTAGCCTCCCTTGTGTCAGGCCTAGGGGCTTGAGGACTTAGACATTCAAAGATCCTTTGTTTGTCCTTAATGGACTAGGGTTTTGAGGCCTTGCCTTTTGTTATTTGTAATCCCCTTATATTTTTGTACTTTTGGTTTACTTTTATGCATTTGGAACATTTTGGGGGACCCATTGAGGTATTGTTTGTAAATCTTTTAGTGTAGCATTTATATATCTTGCCCCTATGCACTCTGTAATCATATTTGGACCGATTGATTTTCTATAGCCTTGTATCTAACATGGGACATGTGGCAAATGTCTATCCTATGTTAGGTATGATAGTAACACACTATTTTTCCTAGGTATCTAGTAATTTTTCTACTTCTGCTATATTTTAAAATGAAAATTTTTTAGTTGTGAAAAATGAAGGCATTACACTATCTTCTTTCTGTGTCCTTTTTTCCTTGCCTTGCCTTTCCTTTCTCAACCTTCCCACATTCTAACTATGTATTTTTCTCTTCACCTTAGGTGATTCCCCAATGGCCTTAGAGGAAGAGGCTTAGGGTCTTTCACTTGTTTAGAGATTGGTGACATTTGGGCAAGCTTGCATGTCTTGATTTTAGGGGTTGATGCAATGTATAAATTATATGTAATATGATGCTAGTAAATTTATATTTTGTAATTCATGTTATTGATGTCATGCTATGTTATTGTTATATTATATTACGGAAATATGAATGCTAAATGAAAGCATGAGTTTATGTGTTATTGCTTGGTTAAGCTTTGTATTGTAAACCTAAGATGTTGTCATAATATACTATCTTAATTGTGCTACGAAGAATGGATTGTTCATATGGTTAAGTATTATCGTGATGACATATGTTGGAGGTTGAAAGTTGAGAATGTTGGGACTCATATTTTTTTTTTTTTGTGAAATTAGGATTTTGTAGGGGTGTTGTGGTCCTAGTCCTTCCCCTTAAGAAATACCCCAAATATCTTCTGTATGTGTGTTCTATGTACCTTGCATATTTGTGTTAAGTTTGCATGCCATTAATGAGATAACCAACAATCTAATAAGATATTAATACGTAAAGTAAAATAGCACACAAGTTAGTACTAGTTGTATTAGTATGTTCCACTGAATGATAATAGTTGCTAGGAACATTATGCATTGGGGTTGTAACAGACTATCAGTCTATTCCACCAAACGAGAATAGTGGTTAAAAGCATTATGCCCCTAAAGTTATACTAGTCCATTCTATTGGACAAGAATAGTAGCAAAAAGTGTTATGACTTGGGGTTGTTGTATCTATTCATGCCGTTCTACTGATTATGAATAGTGAAATCTTTGAACTCAAAAGATTCAATAAAGGGGAACATATAATCACCTATCTTGGAAATATTTTGATTCCCTTCAGGAATCCTCTCATATATTTAATTAATGTGTATGACTAGTCCTTCAATGTGCCCTTATGTGTTATGTATTCCCTTCCTTATGACTGTATTGTTACATTATCCAATACAACCGTATTAACCATAATTTTCATGGGCGCCATTGATTTTTACGAGTAGATAACCTAGATTTTAATGTGCAGGCTACTAAGAACAGCCTTGATGATTTTTGCTACTTATGATACACTACTTGTGAATGAGTGATTTTATCTATTGTGGTTTGTGTGTAAAGTTAACATTATCTAATAGCTAGTTTTTGTCCGAATACATTTTTAGGCTCTTAGTTCTATTAGATCTCGTTTTGTATTTTGCTTATGTTGTTCTTAAAGTTTAATATAAAAAATCTTATATAATATTTATGAAGTATTTCTCTCATTTCCTATTTATCCATTTTAAGTTGTAAATGTTTTACCTTGTATTTGGTATGAGAGTGACACAATAATCTATACTCATATTGATTACAACAATAACATCCAATTTCTTAATATTCCACTTCCATAAAACATGTTTTAGAATCTAATAAACACACCTTTAAATAAAAACATTGAGCAACATTAATATTGATTACATTTTAGCAAAAAAAAAAAAAGATCAGCAATTAAGACCAGATTGCATACTACTGCTAACATATTATTCTATGATATATCTTACATATAGCTCATACATACGGCAAGGGAAGATCTTACAAGTTATGCTAGTGCAAGGGAAAAATTGAGGATGAAGCATTCAAGATCAACATGTTGCCCATACACATAGCAACAAATATTATATTTCGTTATACATAGTACAACCTAATATATATACTAGAACTAGCAAATGGGGGGCAAATGAAAACCCAATAATGCCAAATCATAGAAGATGAAGCCTAAAACTACAAAATTAATAGATGAAAAATTGTACCCTAATTTATAGATTGACGAATGAGTTCAATTCAAGCTCGATGATGCCTCACCAACGAACGAAGGAGGCACCACACGACATTAATAGACAACGACGAGCAACCATTCAATGGATGGGCCAGAGGAGATGAAGAATGAAGATGAAGGCTTAACTTACTGACCGGCGAATGCATTCAATCGAAGCTTGGCGATCCCTTACTAGTGAACGAAGAAGGCAAACACACGACATTAATGGATACTGGCCATCAGGCTTTCTATGGACACGCCGGAGGAGAGCAAGAATGAAGATGAAGAAGTTGAGGTCGGGCTGGAGTTGCTTTTGATGGAACTATTGAGTTTATTAGTTTAAGGAGGTTATAGTTAGATATAAACTTACTAATAGGTTAATGAGTACGTTTATATTTGAAACAACTTATCAAAAGTAGTTATCTATAATAATTACTTATTTTGGATAACTATTTTTAAAAAGTAACTTCAAACACATTATATATTAATATGTAAATATATGTTATAATACTTAACATGTAATAATGGATTAATATAGGGAAGGAGATTGATTTGAATACAATATGATTTTATAGGGATAAAAATAAATATTTTAACTCTACATAGACTAAAATATAATAAGTTAAAAACTAGAGTGACGTAAACAATATTTAATTTTATTTTTTGTAAATAATTATATTTTAGGACCTCCATGTCCTACCTTAGAAAATATATTGTGATATGCATATCAATATCGCATATATTATTATGTGTTAAAAACTAGGGTGACCCTATGTGAACGATTAGTTCGGAAAACCAGAGATGCTGACTTGAGTTTCATGAAATAAGTTAAAGAACTGTAACAAGGAAAAGAGAAAATAAAATCTAAAACCCTAGGACTTGATGAACTGGAGGGTTTAAGCTTTCGATTTAACATCGAAGTATATAGTATACCATCGCTCAGCATCTGTTTCTGAGCGCTTGGGAGAGGCAAGAGATGGTTGCCGGACCTCTGCTACGCTCTCTCTTCTCCACCGCTCGCTCTTCCAACGCTAGAAGTAAATCTTATCTATGTCCGTGGACATTCTTTCTGCCTAGATCATTATCCACGGTCGCAGCAGCTGCCCCTTCTTCTACGGCTGTCTCCAACCCTTCTCTGGATCCGAGCCGTCTGCGTAACGTTGCCGTTATCGCTCATGTTGACCATGGTAAGACTACGCTTATGGATCGGCTTCTTCGGCAGTGCGGAGCTGATATACCCCATGACCGCGCCATGGATTCCATTAGCCTTGAGCGCGAACGTGGTATTACAATTGCCTCTAAGGTTTGTCTGAACATGAACTTTTAAATTTGCGTTGTGATGAATTATAGCTGCTCAATTTTTGATTGTGGAATTCTCGCTTGAGCTTCTCATTTTTTGCTCAAGACTCGATTTTTTCCCCTTAATTATTATTATATATTTGTTTATTCATCTTTTTATCGATGTTGGTTATTGGCCGTTTGCTATGAATTTTTTATTCTAAATTTCGGAGGGTGATAGGTTTCATGGAGATGTAAAGTAGTAGCCTAGTCCTGAATTGAAGCGTTTTAGATTAAACTAGTAAGGACACTGGGATATTCTAGGACCCATTAAAAGCGACAGTGAATTCCGGTTATCAAATAATCAAAGTAGGACTTGCTTGCTAGTCTGTTGCGTCAAGTATAAGGGTGTAACTATTCTAGTGCATGTATTGGGAGATGTACTTAGGTATTTGTATCCTGAACATTTGGGGAGTGTTAATTTAAGCAATGGATGTGATGGATGCACTGTTGTATGAACTCATTGTTTCTTTTATGTTTAGATCTTACTAGCAGGTTTAAACAGAAAGGCTCAGTCACACAATGCACTCGAATGTGATAGGGATACACGATAGCAGATTGCTTGGGATATTGACTTCCAAATTAGCCATTTGTTTTATCATAGTTTTTGATCAGATGGGAATTTTCGATGTTATTGGGACAGATATCAGGTGTCTATCTTTTATGTCGCATTCTCCTTATTCTAAAATTTCATAAGTTGACAGTAAATGAAAAATGATTAGACAAGCAGTCTAAAGCATGAAAAATGATTAAACAAGCAGTCTAGACTCTAGAGCTATAACTGGAAAACTGTTTCTCTTCTTAGCTGTCTTCGGCATTCATAGACTCATCATTTTGCTATTATATAAGCCTTGTGAACTTGTGTCCCATATATATATTCCTTTTCAATATCAATGAATGCTGTCTAGAGCAAAGGGCCATTAGTCTGCCTCTTCACTTATGGGCTTCTTGTTGGTGACGGCTGCTGATGTGGAAAAAGGAAAATTTGACTGGTGAGACTTTAGCGAACAAATTAGCTAAGGATAAAGTGTGGTTCTTTTTGACATATGAATCATTTTGGAAGTTGGGACAGAGTGAAATATTGATTTGTTGAACATCGAAAGACTTAGTTCAAGGATTGATTGCTCAAGTCTTATATACATTTTAGTGAACTAGAAAAGGATGATCAACAGTGTGATTACTCTATACCTTGTCATTAAATAGAAAGGCTGCTAATAACTCTATCTCTTGGTATTCAAGAAATTTCTTGTTAGTACCAATGCTATGGATTATAAGCCTTTACTAGCAGTCCTCGGTCTTCAATAATTTAGAGAAGATGGCTGTCTAAAATTTTGGGAGTTACAATTGGAGTAGCTCCTAATTGAACATGCTACAAGCTTTACAAAGATCATATCAGATTTAAACTATAGCCTCAGAATCAATGCATTTTGTCTTAAAATCTCGTTGTTCCTGGCCTTCAAAATCTATAAACTACTAATACATGAACACAATCTTCTTACTTGAGATATTTATGTTTATGATGCAAAAACCCTAGTACATCTTTCTATTGCAAGTGAGCTGTAGTAACAACAAACAAAATTGGGAACATGCATTTTGAAAGCAATGATCCATGGACATAGAAGCTGCACAAATCATCATAAATAACTCCCATGATAATATGACCTTGTCTTTGTGTGACAACTCTTTAGGGGTCGGTAACCTCATAATGAAGAGCGCTTTCATATATTGAGAGCCTAGAAAACAATCTCCCTTATATTGCCTTCTTGACATGCTGTAATAATTGATACACCTTCATGATTCCAAAATTTCAGCCAGCCTCTTACCTTTTCTTGGCAGAGGGAGCTGATTGTCAACTCATTTGGCTCATTGTGTAGTAGTGATACAATTATAGGAGACATGTCTAAGGGATGAACTTATGTACAAACTACTTTTGCCTTGTGTTTGGAAAAAGATGAATAATAACCAGTCCCTATTATCTCTCATCTAATAACACTATCCTTGCTCTTTTTCCCTACCATTGGTGGTTCTCTTGTCCTCTCTTCTTTCTCTTTTGGATGTAGGTAGAGGTAGGAGGCCAAAAGCCCATAATTAGGGAATTATATTATATTTTAGGATACACGTTTTGTTAATAGGATTTCTAATACATTTTTAGATATATTTTGATATCATTAATTTTTAAGATGACCATTAGGAAATATTTTTATCAAATAAGTTGAATTAGGAAATAGTTATTATAGGGAAACAATATGTTTAGACAATTTTATGTTTGTTTTGTGGCATTAATCTGGATAGCTCTTTGTTGATTATAGTGGATATAGAGTGGCATTTCTCCTCTAATTCTATATCCTCTTCTCAAAATTCTCGCTCCTCTCCCTAATTTCCATCATTTTCTTTCTATTTCTGCTAGTTTCTCTTCTTTAGCATGCCCTACATCACTCCCATTCTCATTCTTCTCATTGCCTCTCTCCCAACCAATATTAGTCATGGTGTTGCAATATGGGAGAACCATAGACAATTAATGATATATTGTGGCATAATTTTTTTTTATTGTAAATATTACATCATATTGGAATATATCATTAAATAGGAATTTGGAAGGCATCTTGTACCATGATCTTTATCAAATGGGTTATTGTGGGTTTGAGTGGTAGAGTGGTGAGTGGGGTGTGGAATGAGACAAAGAGTGAAAGGGTTGAAAGGATGTTAGAGTGGGGGGCACCGGTAGTGTGGTGGTGGTGTGTTGATAGTTTGGTGTGGTTGGTGTGAGAATTCTGATTTTTCTCTTTCTAAATTATGTCACTTAGTTCAATTTCTCTATAATTGGTTTAGTGGGCTGTTTATATTTGTAATTCAATTTGTCATATCTATCAATTAAGGTTTATTTATCAATATTATTTGATGTTGAATGGAGTAAGGTTGAAGATGAAGATAGATAAGGCTACTTGAGATCCATTCATATTAAAATATTACTTAATGATTAACTTGAGTGCTAGGTCATCGAATTTGATGGAGAAAGTAATGGAAGTTCAGGCTATGCGGTAAAATTAAAGGATATTGCATCATGTACCTCCTTATTTTGGTAAAATTACACCAAGTACCTTTGCGGCTTTGCCTCCTTTTTTGTTACAATCATATTTCTTATAGTTACGAACGTTAGCATTTGGGGTCTTGACAAAAGGGGCAAGGGTATCTACCAAAATACTGGGGTATATGGTGCAATATGACAATCTGACCAACCAAAGCTCATCTACTGGTTTTCAGTCCTGTTAATCAGTCCAAAGAAAAGCTTAATTCTTCTTCAACCTACTTTTTCCAAAAAAGCTGACTCCCATAAGCCTCTCTCATTGTAAGATGGTATCTTGTTCAAGATGGTATTCTGTCTCTAAGAACCTCATTTTCTGCTACAGTTTGTGGGGGATCATCGGAGGCATGGAATTATGGCTTCTTTCATTTGCAACATACTAGAACCCTTCCCTATGTTATCAACTAGCATAAAGTCTGGTATCAGTAGAGAATTGCTTAAACACATCAAGGACAAGGCTTAAGACTTTAGCTCGCTTCGAGTACAATAGGAAGTTTTTCAGTAAATCTTGGTTTGATAACCTTAAGTACTTGCACATTGGATACCCACAAAACTCTTAAGACCCTAAACTACTTAAACATCCGGAAAGATAGCCCAATGAAAGAATTTTTGCTTCAGCCTAATGGAGTTGTACAAAAAGTAACTGCTTTTTATTCTTTTCCAGATAATTGGGTTCTATTTAGTTTCTTTTTCTGTTTTGAAGCATCACAGTCAATAAATCAAGAATCTAATCTACATGATCTGAGGTAGAAGGAAAATGTATCCATTAGATGCATTGAAAAAATAACATTGATGAAGGTATGCTGGAGAGAATTAAATTATTTATTGTATTCACTTGAAAATTTCAATTGCGTTGGAAAGATATTAGCTCCGTAGATATGCATAAGTATGCTACTATTCTCTCTTCCTTCTCCATGTCTATGACACTGTGCTGGAAATTCTCACCTTGCTAGTTATCAATTTGTGAATGTGCTGTATATACACTTGTCAACTGGACTTTCGGTGTCAAGTAGATATATGGTGAAAGTATTAGTAGTTCAAAGGCTGTGTTAAGAGCGATCGACTTATCTGTCTTTTTTTTTTCCTGGTACACATGATGGTGACTTTTTTATGCAGCCTCAGTAGATTTTTGTGAAGGAAGAGTTCTATGCACTGACAATTTTGGGAAGCTGAAATCATTATAAAACCTCATATATAATCTGAAGATCCTAATATTCAATTTACTTTTATGCATTATCTTGATCAATAGAAGTGTTCTGCATAGCCTGCAGTTACTATTGTTTTATTTTTTATTGCAAAATTAATAATTTATAATGAGTACTGTTTGCTTGCCTACTGGCTATGTGGTTTCTCTATTAAGTGCCCTCTGTGCAGAAATTCGTTGAAATAGACATCATTTCCACTTTTATTTTCTTGCAGGTTACCTCTATTCCATGGAAGGAGAGTGAACTGAACATGGTTGATACCCCTGGGCATGCAGATTTTGGTGGTGAAGTATGTGTTCTTGGCTTGCGTCTATCTCTTTAAGTATATACAACTTGTTACCAAAAAACTCAGGATGGCTATAGATTAAGTTGATAAATTTGATACAGTAGTGATTGTAAGTTCCATATTCATATGAAAATTGTAAAATTTGACTCATGAATGGGAAAGATGCTGAAACACAAAGTTTTGAACAGAATTCAATGAATTATGCAATTCATTTGCATCTTTTTTTGTGACGTGGACTCTAGAATGAGCCTTAGTTCGTGATTTTATGGTGAACTATTGTGTCCATTTGCTTTTATCAATTAGGGCATTGTGCCTGGGAGTTGTCAACATTGTTTGATCCATTGCTTCCACAAGGATGTATGGCATCCTTTTGATCAATTGTCATGTGCTAAAAAAATCCCACTTCACTCTTTATCATGGCGTAGAGAAATTTTCCTTGCTTTTGTGTTATGTTGGGTGTAGGAATATTTTTATTTCATTTACCAAGGTCGTCTTTCATTCGTCTCTCTTAGGTTGAGCGAGTTGTTGGTATGGTTGAGGGAGCCATCTTGGTTGTGGATGCTGGGGAAGGTCCACTAGCCCAAACAAAGTTTGTTCTTGCAAAAGCCTTGAAATATGGGCTACGTCCAATATTACTTTTGAACAAGGTTGATCGGCCTGCAGGTAAGATTACTTATGTCGAGCTACATGAAATTTGAACTGACATTCTTGACATTATTTTTTCAATTCCTGATTCAATGCATATTTAGGAAATAGATTGATCGAGGACTAGGATAAATTTGTTGTTTGGAATGGTAAAACTTCATATGATAGTTTCTATATGCCAACCACAAGATATGTGCTATTGTTTGATTAATGGTTAATCTAGTTCTTACGATTAGGGGAATGACCCATGAGTAATGAATGATATGATGTTTAAATCTTTCTCAATGGCATGTCATGAATAATGATGAAGGCAAAAGAAAATTCGAGTATAATAGTGTAAGATGATGGGTTGGATAGTGCAATATTGAATATATCACACTTTGCTCTTCCTATGGTTACCAAATAAAGAAGGGGTTATTTTGCTAATTAAATCACCTTGGAGATTTCAGTTGCAAGACTTCTATTTCAATGGTAAATTAGGAAAGGATAGGGTTTGAAATGAAAAAAGTAAATGAAATATGTAAGGATCATATATTTGATGAAATATCATTTGATATTATGGATGAGTAATATTGAAGCTTGATGTTGTAATGTGTAGGTAGAGTGATGAATATTAATTGGCTAGTTGATGGTGAGTAGCTCACCGAGGTAGGTGAGGCGGCCATTGAAGGACGGTTTGGGGTTAGGTTTTGGGCTTGTAGAAGAACATCGGTGTGAGGATGAGGATTTTCTCTGGCATTAGGGTGTTAGTGTTGGGTGATAGGGTTTTGATGAAGGTTTGTGAGGCATACAATTAAATATTGGTCTCTATATACAATATTGGCTGATATATATTTGTTTTTGGATCAGCTGATATGTGAAATTGGAAATATGCGATGTTTGGTCATTTATTTGTTAATATTTGTTGTAAAAATTTTTTAAAAAAATCACATTGTGATAACTGCGATATACAAAGTATCGTTCATAACATTCCGATTCTGTGACACTGCGACTGTGATTTTATTACTGGTGTGAGGTCTCGCTAATGGTTCGGTTGAGCGTCATGTTAGTGGGGGTGATCACAAGGGTTGGGTAGTGTAAACAGTGGTGTGGGGAAGTGTTGGCAAGGCAGCTAGTGGTGGTTGTCAGCAATGTGGGTAGGAGTGGTGGACATAGTAGGGTTGTTTTGGGATTGGTGGGTGATGGTGGGGGTTGTTTGTAGTGTTGTGGGTGACAACTAGTGGCAGTGGGGTGACAAATACATCGGGAGCTAGAATGGTGGTAGGGGTGGTCGGTTGAGTGGTTCAAGGGTATTGGACTAGTGTTTGAAAATGCCTAAGGCACACTTAGGCTTGGGGTCCTAGAGCTTAGGTGCTAGCTACAAGGTGAAGGCATGTGCCTAGACAAAGTGAGGCTCCAATATTAGTAGTCTAATACTACTATTGATCTTTCTAAAATATGTAACTTCTTCTCTTCAAAAGCATATATACTTGTCTCCCCATGTCCCCTTTCCCATCATTTTTCCTCCCAACATGAGATTTATTTATTTTATTTATGAAAATAAAAGCCAAAAATAACTAAATAGAGTTTCTTTCTATGTCTATTGGACTTCCTATTATCATTTTTTTCCACCTCCATTTCCTCCCTTTTCTTCCTAATTGATTGTAGATTTTTTTGAATGAAAGTAAAACCTAAAAATGGCTAATTTTTAGTAAGACGCACGTCTTAGAGCCTTGCGTGCCTTAATGCTTTAGTGCGCCTTGAATGTGCTTTGTCAATGTCTCCTTGCCTAGGGTGAAAAAAACCCCAAACCCTCATGCTTTGTGCCTTAGGCATGCCTTTTCAATCACTATATTAAACTGTGGGGGCTGGCGACTTTGGGGCTACTAATGCTTGTCTTCTTCCTTCCAGGATCTCTTGTAGCAATATGAGCTAACTCATCATACCTAGGGGCCATTGCCTCACACATTACTTCTTCCATCTCATTGTAACCTTCCATCTAGTGTTGAACCTAGGCTCTCCTATCTTAAATCAATTTATTCATCCTCTAGGTGTGCTCTTTTGCCCTAGCTAGCTCTTATTTGGAAAGAATATGTGGTTGTTGGCCCATAGCTATTAGTCGGGCCAAAATTTTAGTGGCATGTGACTTTGATACCGAGTTGTTAGGGGATCGAATTCCCCGAATTCTATAATTTGGGGGACCTTGTTGATGTTCCATCCACTTCCCCCCCTCCAACCTGTAACATAGGTTGAATGTTGAGTGGGAAGGGGGCAGTATATGTGGTTTGGTAGCTGAGAATCGACTATTTAGTTAATTCCCCATCTTATGTCTTATTGTGATTGAAGAATCCCTTTATATAGGAACATACAAGCCTAGAGTTACCACAATGGATGGTCTTAAATGGTAATTGTTTTTGGTACTAATATTATTACACTATATATAACTACTGCTGATAACTTTGGCTTTGGGCCCAAAGACTTTCCTATCATTTTAAATTAGCTAAACTAGGCAGCAAATATCATCTAGGACATTTCAAATATAATCTAGGATGCTCTGATTCTAATACTAATACTAATATAATAATAATAGTATATAGATAGATGCAGTGGTTTGGTTCTGCCATAGCCTTGCCTATAGCCTTGCCTACCTAGGCACTTGGTCTTAATGTCTTTATAGTAACAAGTAGATGTGGAACATAACATCTAGAGCAGTAATCCGTGAGCTATAATAAACTCACTGGACATGTTTTGTGAATTTAGATATTGGTCTTGAATGATGGTGATAGGGGCTAACCAAAATACACAGAGGGAAAACACTTAAGTAACATTAAGAAAATTAGAATAGTGAAAATGTAATTAGTGGATAGAAGTTTTTGAAGGAATTGATTTGCGAGAGAACATATGCCAATCATTCGAGGTCCTACGACCTAACCTCTCCCATATATTATCCTTCTTCCCCCTATCCTCCTCTCGTTGCTCTTTATATACCCTTAATAACATACTCTTGAACACTAAAATCGAAAGGAATGACTCAACAAAAATGCATAACATACTCACATAATCGACTCCCCTTAACAATAACCCAAATGTATCCTAAATGAAGATGAATAAAGTTGCTGAAAAGGACACAAAATGAGAACTACACACTGCTACTTATCTGGCGCCGATACTCCATGCCTAGCTCTTTCACCCTTCCGTCCCTTCCTAACATAGTTGAATTTAATAATTAGCCTAACAATACTTTCCCCATGAAGCTTCATCTTATCCTCAAGGTGAAAGGCTGGAAACTGCTGGTTGAATAGGTAAAATTCTTCCCAAGAAGCTTCAAATTCTGGCAGGCCTTTCTACTTAGCTAAAACTTCCAATGCCCCTTGCTAATTGTAGTGTAAGTTTCGTACTGACTCAGGCTCCACTTGCCACTCCAGATCGACCGAGAGAACAAGAGTTAATGGTTGTGCATGCATGTCGTTCTCCACTGCTGGCTTGAGCATTGAGACATGAAAGACCAAGTGAACAGAGGCTGAGTCCTATAACTTGAGGTAATAGGCAACCTCTCCCACTTTAACTTCCACTTGGTATGGACCAAAATACCTAGTTGTAAGTTTCTCATTCAATTGCTTGGCCAACCACCTATGCTGATATGGTTTATGTTTCACAAACACCTAGCTACCTATAGCATGTGTGCTCACGATGCCTCTTATCAGCCTGTTGTTTCATTCTAGTTTGTGCGCGTTGAAGATGATGCTTCAATCCATCTAAAATTGCATCTATGTCCTGCAAATCCTTATCTATAGCTACAAAAGGTGTGCTTCCTATCTTATAAAGCAAAATGGGGGGGGGGGGAGAGGAGGTCTACTATACATAGAAGCGAAAGGTATAGTTTGTATAGCTAAGTGGTAGGAGGTGTTGTACCAAAATTCTACCCATGGAATTGACCCATTTTGTGGGTTTATCTCCTATAAAGCAATGCAAGTATGTCTCCACGCTTCTATTCACCACCTCGGTTTGCCCGTCTGTCAGTGGGCAGTAAGCCGAATTGAACTTTAGTGAGGAACCTTATCCTAAACTACTTCCAAAAGTTACTCACAAATGCTTTGTCTCTATCTGATACGATGGATCTAGGCACCCTATGTAAGTGGATGATCTCTATGATGAATGTGGCTGCTACTTTCTGTGCATTAAAAGGATGCTTAAAGGGAATAAAATGCGTATTTAGTTAGATGATCCACCACCTCCAAAATATAATCTTACCCATCCGAGGTTGGCAACTTCTCAATGAAATCAAGCAATATATCTTCCTAGACCTGCTGTGGTATTAGTAAAGGTTAGAGTAGTCTAGTAGGACGTAAAACTTGATGTTTATTTTGTTAAACACACCGTGCAACCTGCCACAAACTACTGCATGTCCTTCATTCCTAGCGAGTACACTTCTCGAGCCAACCTGGGAAATGTTCTGTGAATGTCCCCTATTCCACCCCCATGAAATTCTGCTAATATTTTTTGCTTCAAAGGTGACTAAGTGGGTATCACTAATCAATTATTGTACATCAGATTGCCTCAAACCAAGTTGTAGCCATTGTGGTTCCGATCTCCTTGTTGTATGCGGCCCAGCACTGGACTAGCAGGAATGCTGGATTGAAGAGAGCTCATATCACTCAACCACACTGCAGAGAGTGGATAGGACTGCCACTACCTCTACCCTTGAAAATATGTCCACGACTTTGTTTTCATGGCCTGGTTTATAGTGAATGATGAAATGATAGCAACATAGCTTTATAACCCACTTCTAATGTTCCTCTGGAATGACCAAAAATTCGTAATGCCCTTCGTGTGTGCGGAATGTTGGTTTTGTGATATCATTTGGACTCACCTGAATCTAATGATACTCGAACTTTAAATCCAGCTTTGAGAACACTGCTGCTCCATTCAACTCATCGATTACTGGAATAGGAAACTTGTCTAGAATCGTGACTTTGTTCAATGGCTGATAGTCCATGCAGAACTGCCAACTCCTATCCTTCTTTCTCACCAACATTGTACTAGAAAAGGGATTGTGACTTGGTCGTATGATCCTTGGTGCCAACATTTCTCTCACTTGTTTTTTAATTTCGTATTTCTGCACCTATGGGTATCTATAGGGCGTACAATCACTTGTTTGGTGCCTAATAGCAAGGAATTTTGTGGTTGAGTCTCCTTTGAGGTGGAAGGCTCTTAGGTTCTCTGGTTACTTTGGGAAATTGTTGTACTATGTCTGGAATTGTGGAGGGTTTGCTATGGGTGGTTGATATGAGCCACCTTTAGAATTCACTATGCAACACTACTAAAATGCCCTGTCCACCCTTACCGGGCAGATTAGGGACTTAAGGGACACTTGCTTTTTACTTAGCTCTACATCCCCCTCAAGAGTTTCCCTTGTCTTTCTCAACATAAATTTCATCTTCAGCTTCCTTCAATCCACCTCTATCTCTCCTAACCTTTTCAACTGCTGCATACCCAATATCACGTCAACACTTACCAATTTTAGGGGTAGAAAATCCTCCATTACTTCCACCTCCTCCAATATTAGCAAAATACCCCTGCAAATTCCTTGGGGTCTGCACAGATTTGCTAGTGCCCATGAACACACCATATGAAGTGGTGTTGGTGATTGGTAGTTGAAGTTGTTCCACCAAGTTCGTGGCTACGAAATTGTGGGTAGCACCCCAATCTATTAAAACAATCACTGCCTCCCATCAAATCTTTCTTTTCATCTTCATTGTCCTAGGTGAGGTGAATCTCTCCTCAAAATTCATGGGCAATTCGATTGCTCCCTCCATCTCCTCCTCTTCCCCCCCCCCCCCCCCAAAAAAATCCCTTCCTCCTCCCCGTTACTGCTTATTGAATCGTCCATGAGCAACACTTAGAGCATTTGATTTTAACATAGCCAAGTCTGAACTTTTCATCACACTAGAAGCACAACCCATTCTCTTCGGCGTAGAGACTTTGCATCTAACAATCTTTTGAAGTTTGAGCTTCGCTGGCTTGCTGTGATTTTTAAAAGGGAATGTTAGCTTTCTTAAAAGGAAATCCGGCCAAGCTTGAGGATAAAAATTACCTTCGGCTAGTATTTGTTGGACCTTGGGCAACTGATTTCTTCCCAAATCCTCCTGCTCCCCTTGACCCACTTTTGTTGCTCTGACCTCAACCCTCACTGCCGGCTTCAACCCATTAAGGAAGGTACTCTCGAGGACCTCTTCCTTCGTTTGTCCTTGCAACGGAGCAAATAGCAGCTCGAACAACTCTAGAGACTCCTTAATTGAAGAATGTTGCCAAATTGCAAGGAACTTTTCACACAACAATCCTTTGTGTTTTGGCCGGAATTGGGTTAGAAAATCTCTCCCAAGTGGTGAATTTCTTCCTCTCCTCCACATACTAAAACCAGGCTAGAGTTCTTCCACCCTTGCTGCTTCTAATATTTCAGCTTTAGTAAGTTGGTTAATGTTGAAGTATCTCACGGCACAAAATAATCATCCATCTGTGTCAGCTCCATCGAAGAGTGGAAAATGTAATTGCTGGGTTGGGCGATACTCCATGTGTTGCACCTCCAGTTTCTGTCAGTTTTTCTCTGCTCTGGGTAAATCTGCTGCAACTACTTTCGTTTTTTGCATTCCCATATTTCTCTAAAATGATGGATGACCTCCCTGAACCATCTGTTGATCCAGCCTACTCAACACCTCGGTCATTGTCCTCTCTAATTGAGGTATCTTCCCTGTATTGCTCTTAATAGCATCAATCTCCTTCTGCCATTCTTCCTATACCATAGTCATTTTCTCCTCAAGCAATCCCATTCTCTCCTCTACCACCTCCACTTTCTTTTGGGCCATCTCCTCTAGTCTCGAGCCTTGCTTTGATACCAAAGTGATAGGGGCTAGCCAAAATACACAGAGGTAAAGCACTCAAGTAACACTAAGAAAATCACCACAGTGAAAATGTAATCAGTGGATAGAATTTGTTGAAGGATTTGATTAGTGTGAGAACATATGTCAGCATTCGAGGTACTGACTCCTCCCATACAGTATCCTTCTTTTCCCTCTTCTCAGCCTCCCCTCGATAACAGACTCCTGACACACTCAAACTGAAATGAATGACTCTGTAAAAATGCGTAGCAGACTCACATAACTGACCCCTTAATGAGAACCCAACCGGATCCTAAATGAAGATGAATAAAATTACTGAAAAGGACATGAAATGAGAACAGCACACTACTACTTATCTAGCTCCGATACTCCCTGCTCAGCTCCTTCAACCTTCCGTCCCTTCCTATCTTAGGTGAATTTAATAATTGGCCTATCAGATGGTTGTTCAGTCATCTAATAGGGATGGAATCACCAATTGCTTCTTATTCTTTCTTGCACCACTGCCCCCACTGGACATTACTGTTCTAGTTGCCTTTATGATAAAGAAGCTTGTTACAGACTGTTTGTTCTTCTCATGCGGTTTCAATTATGTAGTCATACAGCTGCAGAATATCATGTGAACTATATGAATGGCCTTTTTTCTAGAGATACACACAAGATCAGTTAATTCTGGAGTCTAAATGTATCTATTTGACATCCACTGACTTGTGCTTCTTTTGATTTCGTAAATTTCATTATTGCAGTTTCTGAAGAGAGATGTAGTGAAGTTGAGAGCCTAGTCTTTGATCTTTTTGCAAATCTTGGTGCTTCAGGTTTGTGAATAATGAAAGAGAATTCTTCATAAAAATTTCAAATATTCTGTGAATCTTGTAGGCAAGATGTGTATAATATGAGGTTTTTTTGTTTCAGAGGAACAATTAGATTTTCCTGTTCTGTATGCCTCTGCTAAAGAAGGATGGGCATCCACAAGATTCACAAAAGATCCTCCAGAAGGAGTGAGGAATATGTCAGAGTTGCTTGACACCATAGTTAGGCATGTTCCTTCACCAAGAGCCAGTCTTGGCGCACCTTTCCAGATGCTGGTTGGTACCAAAATACATTTCTAGCAATTTTCCTTTTTATTTTTCATTTGTGTCATCATATTTCTGATTATATGCCTTGGAAAAAAGATTTATCAGAGATGATCTCATCGTTTCACATCTTAGATCCTGACGTTTTGACCTTGAATCTATGGATTACTTAGATTCTGCTCAGCTTTTCTTTAGATTTGACACACTACCAGATGGGTTTGTGCACCTTTTCAAATACCTAGCAGCGCCATATATGGGGAGTGAATCATTGTGCTATCCTAGAAAGCAGGGAAAAGTATTCTAGTTCACATTATTTTTGCAGAAAGGATTCTTTTGCAACCCTTCGAGAGACATGGTACTTTTGTACCTGGACATTCCTCCATACCTTAGACCAGTAACTAGGGTAAAGGAGAGGAGTGTGTTTCTTTCCCCGTTTTGATTAATTTTTGTTTCCTACTTCCCTGCTGTTTTCACTTTTCTTCATTTTCGAACGTTGAAGAAATGCTTGACAGTCCATTTTAGGTGTCCATGATGGAGCGAGACTTCTATCTTGGGCGAATATTAACTGGGCGCATCACTGCTGGAGTGATTCGTGTTGGTGACAGAGTGCATGGTCTACGAGGGGCAGATTCAGGGATCCATAAAATTGAAGATGGAAAGGTTTGTGCTATCTCAAGGCTATTGATGAAAAAAGAAGTGTTCCATTTTTTTTTAATTTTATTTTCATTGTGATATTTATTTTCATGAATTGAGTCAAACTTTTCCCCTGATACAATGAAGGACTTGGATAATGTTCACTTGCTCTCTAGGTGCCATCTGAGAAGGCGTATGAAATTATGCATTAGTTCATGTACTGAGATGAGAGCTTGATTTTGTTGATATTGATGAATGCCTGTGTTGGTCACCTGATATTATTTCTTATATTTAAAGCACTGCTTGATGGATTGATTGAGTAAAGTTTGAATGATCATTTTTTAGGTCCAAAAACTAATGAAGAAGAAGGGGACAAGCGTGGTTCTAGTTGATAGTGCAGGTGCTGGGGATATTATATCAATGGCCGGGTTGACGAAACCATCCATTGGGCATACAATTGCAAATGTGGAGGTAATTGAATTCATTTTTAATTACAGTTTTCAGATTTGCTTAGAATTACTTGTTTAATGTGTGACAAACATATCTAATATGATTTTTGTAATTCAATTTATAGATTATTGAAAGAACTTCTATGATTTTAAATAAATTATCTTCTATTGATTATTCTTCAGGGAAACATGTCCATTAATCAATACATTTTAATGAGATGATGCTTTTTCACAAAAACTCTTATTTATTGTCGCTCATTATTTTAAAGAGTAAACAGAAAAGTAAAAAAAGGTAAGAAAAAAAATTTGTTCAAAAGAAAAAAAAAAGAAAAGGTAAAGGAGCCAACAAAAAGGGTTATTAGGTCAACTTAAAAAATATAAAATAAGAGGACTTGGTGTTATTATTTGCTTGTCGAGTTTTAGCTAGGATTAGCTTGATTTTTGGTAATGAAAATAGTTTAATCTTATTGCATCCAAAGAGGGAGTTGTGAAACTCAACTGTTGTCCATATGCATTGATTTCTCCTAGCTACAGTCAAAAAAATGTGTCACAAGTTGTCATGAGTTGGTTCATCTTTGCTAGTGACATTCATGAGTATTATCTTGTCCCATGTACAACTTTAAGGCAAGTAATTTCTCCTTATGGTGTGGAGACATTACAAGAAGAGTGTGACAATAGTGATGCATGCATTTAGTTCTAATACACAGGAGGATGCGATCAATTCCTTTCGCTCAAGTTAGAGAAATTTATGACAGATGATGTCATCTAGAAAATCTGGTTCCATAAGTGATAGCAAGGGGACACCCACACTATAATCTCGTTTTACACACACATCTACTTGTGATTGATCCAAAACTTGAAGAATTATTTACCAACACCCTAGAAAGTGTTTATAGGGATCAAAGATAAGATATGACCAGCCACTATTTAGCAAGAAGTTGAGGTCAATGCCAAACATAGTTAGAAGCACCTTTGGTCTCTTAAAGGTATTTGCAATAGATGTTGCTTCCCCACAGACAACTCCTTAAGGATGTCAACTTGGATGTATGTGATGATGCTGCCCATTGATATGTGCAAGGAAGAGCCTCTAGTCATAGAAGTCTAATCAAGTCAAGAGATTTGATGCTTCCCATTATGTTTGAGGAGAAATCCGATGTTCAGGAGGACAAGATCATTGCAACTTACTCTAATGAGTTTCGGGTTGGCTTTTGCATAGGGATGTGAATTGGGCGGATCTTATTTGAAATTCGATGTGTTTGACCGATACTTAAATGGATATGGATAAACGGATACAGATATACAGATATAGATATGGAGGATGAAAAAAAATACCCTTAGGCTTCGGGTACGGGGACATACCCATACCTATACCCATACCCGTATCTATATCTGTACTTATTTACCCAATATATAATTACCCTTTTACCCTTAATTTTAAAATAAATATAGTATAAATTAAGGTTAAAATTGTCATTTGGCTTATCTCTAAATGAGTTTATCCGTCGGCCGATAATAGATTTACCCGCCGGATAATATTCGTTAATGGGTGAACGGATATTCAATGAATTGGATACAGATATGAATGTGTTAGTGGATACTCATTTGGGTACGGGTACGGATTTTCTTATTAAGTATGGGTATACCTGCCCCAAACCCGCCCTCATTCATATCCCTATTCCTGCATCAAAGATTTTGTGGTCTTCAAGTCCAAGTTATGTTTTTGTCATTATGTGCCCTAGACCCTCTTATGCCTTTGATACTATTTGGACCTCCTTGATCATACGTTTCTGCAAATCTTGAGGTCAATGAATTGAGAATGATGCTACACGCATTTGACATGTTTTATATGTTTCCCGTATTTCTCATTTTTAGTATTAGTACCCTATTTTAAATAGTAAGCAGTTATCATATATTCCTTGTCCTAGATATTAATCAGTAACTCTTTTTTCATCTTTCTATTCCATTACCCTATAAACAAAGCTTTAGGAATGTATTATTCATGCTAGGCGTTGAATGATTAAACAATTGAGCATTGATTTGAGTTCCTTCCCCTTTGTTTGATTTTATCGCAAGGCTAGTCTTTTCCTTGCTCCAATTCTCTCTTGTTCTCCTGTTCACACTCTCCAATGCTAGCCCCACATCAAATATCATTACTGCACTCAAGCTTTAATATTTGGCTTTTGATAGTGTTAGGCAGCTTTGATCAGTTGTGCCGTATTAGCCACTTCAATAGATTTTTCATATGAGATGTGACTTTCTGTTCTCCTTCCCTTCTTTCATCTTTTGTTTCATACGAGTCTTGTCTGACTCTCCGGTATGCCAGAAGGAAAAAGATAAAAGGCTTTTGCATGGGTTATAGCATGCAAGAGCCGAGCTGACAGTGGATATATGCGGTAAGCACTTTATGTAATAGTTGTGGACATTTACATGTTTTTAGTACTTTGCTTTGCCAAGTTATCACTCGTCAGACAGTGGACTCTAATTTATCTGTCACTGCTCTCCACATGATATAGCCAAATTCTGTTCTTGCAAGAGGTGAAAATGTTGCTAATGTTCTGACATGTTTCACATCTGTGGATTACTATTTGTTTGGGCTGTGCCCAACTTTGGCCAAAATTTTCCATCCTGAAACCAGAATATGATGTAACATGTACAAAAGTTTGTAGAATTGAGCCTTAATAATGGAATCTATGGTTTTTGAATGGGTTCTATCCTCCATTTCAAGGTTGAGGCATAATATCCAGACAAACAAATAGATCATTTATATATCGACTGGTGGTTCTGCTTTGGCTTTCCTTGGTGTCTTCCTTTTTTGTTTCTTGCGTATTTGTTCTAGTAATTAGCATTGAGAGCCTATAATCTCCTAGGAGAGGCTTCCGATTCCAACAAAGTGGATTCTAAAATGATAAAAGATTGATTTCCTTTCATGTTTTCTTTTCATTTTTCCTTTGAATATAGAACCCATGTTTGAGTTGCTTAATTTTAGTATGATGATTCATTAAATTGATCATCTCTTTGGGCTCTAATTATTTATTATTGTATTTCTGCAAGTATACTAGAATTTGTCATATTTGCATGTTCTAACTAAATTATTATTATAAATTTTTTTGTTAGGTCATGGATGTGCTGCCAACAGTTGAGTTGGATCCTCCTACCATCTCAATGACATTTGGCGTTAATGACTCACCATTGGCTGGTAAAGATGGCACCCACGTGAGTAACTCCCTCCTCCCCCTCAAACACTCCTTTCTCTCCTTTTCTATTCTCTCATCTTTTAATTTCACTTCTTTTATAATATATGATCCTGTTACGAGAATTCTTTCTTTTGAGTTTTCTCAAACAATATAATTTCTTCAAATAAGAAGAGAACTCTTTCTAAAGAAGCAAAATATGTCCTCATTAGCCATCTATGCTTACCAACCAACTTACAATTTCTGACTTTCTATTGGTTGTTTGTTTCCTACTCAAATTATCTATGTTGACACAGCCTGTGTACAATCTGATGAAAAAGTTAGGTGGTTGTTTGTAACTTCCTGAATGTAGAACTTTTTAGTGACAACTGAAGTAACAGCTGCAATTATAGTTGTTCTTACCACCCATTTGATGAATGATGTAGCATCTTAGGATTGAAATACTTTTGTTGTTTGAGGTTACTCGTAATAAATAGTTATATTTAGTGATGACTTATCTTTTATGGTTTCTTTGGCTAATTCAAGAAGAATAAATGATAATTGACTAAACTGATTATTTTAAGTCACCCAAAAGGGCATTTTTTTATTTTTTTATTTTCCACCTGATGTTATAAATCTTTGATGCATGCTCATGGCCAGAGGTTTGTAGAGTCTTCTGTACCTTCAGATCTGATCCTTCTGGTACATTATGTTCTAATGTTACCTTTTCAGTTGACTAGTGGAAAAATAGGTGATCGGTTAATGGCTGAAGCGGAGACAAACCTGGCCATTAATGTAATTCCAAGCGCATCAGAGTCTTTTGAAGTTCAGGGAAGGGGAGAGCTTCAACTGGGTTAGTGTTTATCCTTGCTTTCTGTATTCTGACCACCATTACTCACCGGAATATATATCCCTATAACTCCTACTTCATAAGTGTTTTAATTTGTATGTGCTGAGCAATGTCATGCCTGTTCTTCTTCTAGGTATCTTAATCGAGAACATGCGGCGTGAAGGATTTGAGTTGTCTGTCTCACCACCTAAAGTCATGTTAGTTCTCTCGTATACCTTTGCTCCTATTTTCAGTTGTAATGTGAACTGCTGAATATTAGGCAAATGATGTGTCCTATGCCTATTATAGTTCAGCTGGTGTTTTAGGACCCAAGAAAAAGACCAGTCCATCCTTTTTCCTTGTGGCTATTTATTAGATTTATAAATACCCTCAGGTTATAGATTGTACAGGCTATTTTACTGCATGTGTTTACTTCCTTTGCTGAACCAGGTACAAGACTGAGAATGGTCAAAAACTTGAGCCATTGGAGGAAGTGACCATTGAAGTGAGTCTCTATGGTTTTATTCTTGGGTCATCGTGATATGTTATTTTCTAATGCACTTAATAGTGATGACCCCAGCAACTTTATTTCAGGTTAATGAGGAGCATGTGGGGATTGTGATGGAAGCTTTATCTCATAGGAGAGCAGAAGTGGTTGATATGGGTCCTGTCCCTGGGCATGTTGGTAGAACAAGATTGTCTCTGACTTGTCCGTCTAGGTTTGTAGACCTTTCTTGTTGCAACCCTTGCTGCTTCCTGGAGTTTTTGTCTCCTTTGGAATCTTGAACAAATGCTGATGGTGCTTTCCTAATGGGGAACGTGTAACATTTTCCATTTATAAAGCAATGGAACTTGATTGTCCATGAGGAATATTATTGCTTTTGATACCAAGTTTGAAGCCATCAAGTTTGAAACGCCTTATTTAGATGACTAATAGTGGCTTGTGCACACCTTGTTGGAAGAAGTTATTGAAACCTTGATCAATGAGTAAGCTGAGGCTTATGTCATGCCTGCTTCGAAGTCAATACATGATACTGGCTCAATTAAGGTTATGATTCAACCTATGAAAACAGACTATATTTTGGTGGATAGGACAGTGAGCAATATAGTTCTACCCTGATTGCTGAATTGTTGGGAATCAACTGCAGCTAACCATCTTCTCTGTTCTTTCACTTGTATAGTACATGTTTTTTAATTTGTAATTTTGGTTGTAAAAGGTTCAATGGGACTATTTCCCGTCAAAGCAATGATATTGATTCCAGTATCTTATTTGGCTTTATTTTGCACTTGAATTGTGGTAATGACATTGGGTAAACTGTCAGGGGCTTGGTTGGCTACCGGAGTGTATTCAGCAGTGTCACACGTGGAACTGGATTTATGCACCGTGCTTTCCTGAGTATGCCCCTTTTTCTCCCCTGAATTAATATTGAAATTTGTTTTCATTATGTTGTCTTCATTCTGGTTCCCAAGAATCTCTGATTTCCACCTATTATTGTTAGAGCCATAATAATCATATAATTTATTCCCTTTTTATCTAAGTCTTATTATATGCTTGAGATTTGTCATCTTATGGTCCTTATAAACTTATTCGCGTGTCAACTTGACAATGGATATTATTGTTTTTGGTTACAGTAGCTAGCCAGACTGACATTCTTTTATATGTTTAACAGCCTATGCTAAATACCGGGGCACTTTAGGCAATGTTCGAAAAGGAGTATTGGTAAGTTTGGTTTGCTAACAACCTTTTTTTAACTCCACAGGACTGCTTTTACTATTTTTGTGAGTCTTTTATGAGTCTGTTCTCACTGATACTTAACGCAGCTTTTGTCGATGGACCTAGCAAATCTATCCAATCCTTTCTCATGTCAACAAGTCCAAAGATTTAGGCTCCATTCTCCTCGGCTTATTTTTACTGAATGGCATGATTTAATCTAAATTATTTCTATTTAACTATCATTAATGTCATAATTAATATGTTTCATATTATAATCATTACATCATTAATATAATTATTGTCATTAATTTTATATTTTTTTATTGTCAAAGTTTTACTGATATTAACCTCAAAAAGTAAGCTGGGCTTGTTCGCTTTATCTAATTATTGTTGATCTGATATGATTTAAAAATTCAATATATTTTTATTTTTATTATCATTATTATTTTACAAGTACTTTTGCCATAATTATTATTATTGTTATCATTGGATTCATTATTATAATTAGGATGAACTCCACTTAGGTACACATGTCTTGAATTCATTCTTTCTTTAATACTATTCTTTTAATAAATTTAGTATTTTATTACTAAACTGATAAAAATTTTGATATCACAGTTTTTTTAAGCTGAATTCGAAAATTTCTAATCTTTTGAATATGTATATATGCATTAGCTTCCCTAGAATTTTTAAAAGAAACAACATTAATATCTTAGAAAATGCCAAAAAAAAGTCGAGAAAGTTTCAAATAAATTTTTATAAATAACATTCAAAATATTTCTTGTTTTCCAGTTTGTTTAAAAAATATATGATAAAATCTTTATCACTCTAGTAATCTAATCAACGTTAATAGGGCGGTAGTACCAAAGTAAACATAAACTTGAAATACACGGTACTCAAATGGAATTGTTTGAAGCATATGGTATGCAAGTGAAATTAGTTCAAATGTCATTGCACTGAAGTAGAATTTATATTATCGTTAATTTATATATATTTTTTATTATAACAACATTTTGCTGATCTAATCAAATATCATAAGGTGAGCAGAAAAGGCTTTTTAACTACATTGCAGATCAACCTTCATTGGTTCCTTTAGAGGCAGTGAACATTGCTTATTTATAGTATAGCTGGTTGCTGCACTGATATGATGTGAGACTCTATGATGTATTCAAGTTGGAATTGGGCTGTTCATTCTCAGGATGTTCAATATAATTAGGCCTTTCTAAGCAGCAGAGGAAGCTGTCAACTTGAATTGGCGTGTGGTGTGGTAGCAAAGCATTTCTAACCTAATGTCATGTGTTATGGATCCATGAACTGGGTGGAGTGGATTTCTAACCTAAGGTGCCTTCATGCTTGTGGCCATGTAGTCAAATCAGAGATTTGGTTATTTATAGAAGTTTGAAGTTGTCATTGGTAGTGTTGGTGTGACTATACTGGGCAAAACATGCAGATTACTACTGCTATGATTAATATGTCGTGCCTCATTCTTTCAATGCTGGTTATGATTTTCTTGATGCAAGTTACTGGTGTCTCGGGATGATAGTCCTAATCTTTGGGCCAACAGTTTGTGAAGTTGCTTAGGACAGATCTTTTTCACTCATATCCTTTTTCACACACCATTAATTATGGTATTTTCTCCTCACCTCATGGCAAAAATCAGGAACATAAGATCATACCTCAAATACTGATACCAATAATAATAATAATTATAAAAGCACATTAATATTTATTTATTTATTTTTCAGATCAGATAAGATTAGCGAAAGTCCATCAAAGAAATTGGGCCCTTAGTGCATATTCATAATTATATTCCTGCACATATCCTTTTTTTTGCATGCAATTTTCTAATAGGTGGCATATTTGACGGCATGTAATCACTTTTACATCCAACTTCAGCTTCGCTTACACTGCTGACTTCATCTATTTATATGATTGTTCAGGTATCAATGGGTTATGGAATGACGACATCCCATGCACTTATGAGTTTGGAAGCACGAGGGATTCTCTTTGTGGCTCCAGGAATAGAGGTGAGCATGGAGATGATTGATACTACATATTGCAGTTGTTCCGGTTTCCCAGACCTCATGATAATACCACTTTCCAAGAGGGATTCATCAGAGTTTCGACATGTATCAGCTTTCCAGAGTAATATTGTTAATCATGTTAGAGCTAGGGGAACAGAAAAAGAAGTTTGACCGTCTCTGGTCACTTGCATACTGTCTTCATTGCTGGTTTAAATGATGCTGTGATCACAATCATTCAAATTATCTAGGTGGAGTGGCCTCCTGTCTAATCACTGTATGGATGAGGAAATGACAGAAATAGTGTTTTTTTTTTGGGATTCAGTTAGCCTTGACTGATCCTCCAATCGTCCATAAAAAAATCAAGTAAAATGGACGCTTAATGTGTGAAATGGAGACTTGTTGCTTTTCTAGCGTCCAAAATGCAGACCTGTGCCCTTTGTTTCCAATGCATATGTTTGTAGAAAATAAGTGTTAAAGCTGGACTTTGCACGGTGTTGGGTGTTATGTGTTGTCTTTTAATTTGATTTTATTGCTTTCCCTTCAGCGAGCTATGCTGCTGCTTGACACAATCTTTTTGTTTATGGACAGGCATATGATGGTATGATCATTGGTGAACATTCCCGCGACACAGATCTCGATGTATGGATAACATTATTAAGCTCTTATATTATATATTCTATCAGAAGCAAGATAACCAAGTATTCGGTTCCTTTGTTATAGGTCAACCCTGTACGGACTAAAGAGCTTACAAATGTACGTGCTGCTTGCAAGGAAGACACCGTCAAATTGTCTCCTCCTCGCCTGGTATGTTAATTTCTTTAATAATGTCAGTTTCCAGTCGGAGGACTCTTATTTTCACAGTTTAAGCATTGCAGTCTATTTTGGTCATCCACATTCAACGATGAAATTTAGCTTGATAACCATTTTACTTCGAGATCATCTGCTTGTTTTTGGTACTGAAGTTGGAACCCTGTATTCATGCGGCAACCTTCTTATGTGTTAAAAATAAATTTGGGTGCATAGAACGAATTAGTGATTAACTGTTTGGTTTTTATGCCCCAACAATGAAGACAAACCAACTTGAACCATCGAAAGAAGAAAAGGGTATATTTTATCTTGTAGTGACAAAGTGTTATGTTTGCAGATGACCCTAGAAGAAGCTATAGGATATGTTGCTTCTGATGAGCTCATCGAGGTAAGCAGCCCATTTATTTTGAAAGTTATTAACGCCCCTCTCCAAACAGAAGAAGTGAAAATAAATAAAATAAAATGCGCAGACATAGAAAATTCATCCGATGCAGAGGAGCTCAGCAGATTAGTTTTGAGATTCTATTTTTGGTGGTGCAGGTCACACCTAAAGCCATTCGGTTGAGGAAGAGAATTCTCGACGTGAACAAACGCAAATCAGTTAAGAGGCCCAAACATTGAAGCTTCCCGGCACTTCACTCACCTTGTTCTTCGCACCCAGGGTCTAGCCCGACAAGTTCATTAGATTTTTGTTTAGTTTCCTCTCAATATAGGGAATATTTATGAGAAGCTATTTAAAAGGTATTAGTTGAGTTCTATTAGAAGAGAAAATATATTTTCTTTGAGGTGCTAAAGATACAAACAGGATATTGTGTAATAATTGAATAATAATATTGGCATTGTAATTGAACAAGGATATTGTTGATTACAGTTACAAAACATATTGCTTCACAAGAGTTGATCTGTCATAGTGCTGGTGGTGGTGAGTGTTAGTGTTTTTATTCGACATTTCAACGGGTATCAACCGGTCAAAGTTACCGGTTACTACAAATTTTCTATGCGAGGTTTTATTGGCGGCAAGTTTTATTATACAGTGTATCTAGCATGGGATTGACGAATACACATTTTGCCGATTGGGTGTTCTGCTATATTAAAAAATGTTAGTGATTTGTGTATTTAAGTGTATAATCAGAAAACTGAATTATATTTTCTTTCATTCGTTGATTTGTGCTCTTCCTCTTTGGTCTTTGTATCTCTCTTAGTGTTTTGATTTTTGGTCATTCTCAAATTGTCAAATTTTCTTATTTTGTCCTTGATTTATCTGTTTTTTTATTCGAAGAAAATAATCAATTTTTTGATATATTTGAATGATATGTCATTTGAGAATTTTGGAGGAAATGGATTAAAGATTGTTGAGGAAACACTTTACGTTGTGATTTAGTGACAATTGCATAGGAAAGTAATTCACAATCTATGGTAGAAGGAAGTACTTAATCGACAAGGCAGAACTTAGTACTTTTATTGCTAATGAAGAACATTACATTAGGATTGATGTGGTGGTTTTCATAGCCATTTTTGTTTGTTTGTTTCTTTAATCCTATTTTTAGTGCTTCAGTTCTCGTTGTTTATGGTTAAAGGGGAGTGTATACTGACATGTGCGTTTTGTTATTATTTGCATAAGATATTTTTAATTGTGATTATATTACATACTTTAGTGATTATTTGAATATTTTGGTAATCATGTGATTTACTTTAGTGATTATGGCCAATGTCGAATATTTGTAATAGATAAGGATGGCAATGAGTCTCATATCTGACCCAGATCCGCTAGATCCGTCTTATTTTTAGTGGGTCTGGATCTATGATTTTTGGACCCGACGAATCTGGGTCGGGTCGGGTCGGGTCCATATATACCTTAATAGGTCTGGGTCTGGGTCTAGTACTTCTAGACCCAGACCCGACCCGCCAGATTCGTTTAGTATATATATGTATGTATGTTTATATATATACATATATAAATACATACTAATATTATATTTTTCATTATTGTCATAATCTTATTTGAGCTCCTTATTCATTTTTTTAATTTTATTTTTATATATTTACTTTATAAGCAATATCTACAATATTGTATTCTAAAAGCATTAAAATACTATTTAAAAAGTTAACGTAACTATTTTAATATATTTATTTTTTCACATGGAGGATTTTTTTTTAACAAAAAATACATATTAAGTTATATAAAACATAAATATATTTTTATTTACATAGATTATTAATTATTTTAAAATAAATAGTCGGACCCATTTAGGACCCGTTTAGGACTCGTTTACCCACTAGACCCGATGAATCTGGGTCTGGGTCTGGGTCTGAGCTTCTGAGACCCGATGGTGTAATACCCCGTTTTTCAAAATCATAATTATAAATTTATAATCGTATAATTAATTATAATTATTATTTTAGAGGGATTAATCTTAAAAATGTTATTATTTTTCGTATTATTTCAACCGTTTAAGTATAAATTTAATTAGGTTAAAATTTTGATAGAGATTAGGTTATTTAAATTAATCATAATTTTTACCCATAAATATTATTTTAAATTATTTTATTAATAATCTTTTGATCCGTAACCTAAAAATAATTTCCTAAAAATTATTCTCGATTATTTTACTCTTTCCGACTATTTTTAAACTTACCCAAATTCAAATAATTTTTCTCGAACTATTTTTATATCTGATATTTTAGTCTATCTAAATTAAATCTAAATTTAAATAGATAAATTTCTACCTTATATTATTAATCTACCCCCGGTTACCCTAGATATCTATCCTAAATATTTTTCTGTCTCCTTCGTACATTTTATACACACGTATACACTCCACCGTCACCTCCCCATTTCGTTTGTCATTTATACACACTTACACACGCATACAGTACACATAATCTCTCGTAGCACTCTACCCCCTCTTTCTGTGCTCGACCAAACAAACAACCCTTTTCCCCGACTATTCCTACCAGCAGCCCCTATCATTATGCATATACACGCACATATACAGCTCCTCCCTCATCTTCTTTCTCCTTCTTCCTGCCCCAAGCTCCCGTCCAGCACACCCATCCCGCAGCCTCTGCACTATCATCCATTTTCGATCACCAAACAACCCCCGAACCAGTAACCACTCACGCACACCCTACCCTCTCCTTCCAACCGTGCAAGCCCAGCCTCTGCACCATCTCCCTCACCGCACACTCCACCCCGACGGCACTTCCCCAGCCACCAACCATCACCACCAACAGCACCATCTCAGCCTGCGCAGCACCACCTTCTCCTCTCCACCTCGTCGCCAACCCGCCTCCCCATCGCAACCCTTGTTTTTCTCTTACCCAGCAGCGCACCAAACAGCCCCTGCATGCACCTTCTCCCATGTAGCTCCCCCGACCAGGCTCCCGTCCCAGCCATCCCACCAACCGAACAAGCCCTCATCTCCCTGCCTCTCCTCCTGTGCGTTTCGAGCACCACCATCGCAGCACCGTCGCAGCCCGTTGCCCAGCTTCCTCCATCCCAGCACCACCTGAAATGCCCCGAAAATTTCTAATTTTAAATATTATAATTAAATGAGATTTTATTATAAAAATTAATTAATTAAATTATTTTTATAAAAGGAGATTAATTAGGGCTATTTAAGAAGAAAACAATAAATAATTTTTATTAGAAAAGTTTTGGTATTTTAGCCAATTAAGAATTTTATTTTGAAAATTAATTAAATAAATTAATTTATTTAAAATGAGAAGGAGAAAATAGTTTCAAATTAATATTAATTTTATAAATAATATAATTGAAGAAAATTAGGGTGTTTTGCTAATTAAAATGAAATTTATGAAAAATCTTTTAAAAATCCTATTTTAGCCTAAAAAGGGATTTAAATAATATTTTGTTTAAATATTTTTTTTAAATGTCCCAAATATTTTAATTAATTTAAATCCCAAACCATTATTTTTCCTTTTTTCTTTTTCCTTTTTTCCTTTTTCCTTTTTCTTTCTTTTTCTTTCTTTTTCCTTCTTCTTCTTTTCTTTTTCTTTTTCTTCTTCTCCCCGAACTGGGCCAGCTCGCGGCCCAATTCCTCTTTTTCTTTCCTTTCCTACAGCGCGGCCCAACCCGCACGACCGACGCTTGTGTCCCTTACCAGCGTCGCGTTTTATGTTTAGTTTCACCCAAACGCGTCGTTTCATTTAATTCAACCACCTCACCTCGCGCCCGGCCGGTTCGCCGCCTTTCCTTTTCTTTTCTTTTTCCCGGCCACCCGGTCCAGCAGCCTGTCTTTCTTCTTCTTCCTCCTTCGCACCTTCCTCGATGCCGACCACCGACCTGATACTCCGCTGCCATCGCCCTGGATTTTCGCCGGCGATCTCGCCTGTTTTGACCGGTCGTTCTCCTCCCTTTATCTTCCCCTTGATTCGGCGACCACACAGACCCAACCAACTCTCCCCTCCTCGCGTGATTTCCCCCCTTTTTCCCTGCGCATATCCCTTGCCCTGTTTTGACCTCCACTGGCCAACCTCACCTCCAATGAGCCCTAACCCTACTTTCCTTACTCTCACGCTGAGCCACAGAACCCTAACCTCTCTTCTAAAGCCTATAAATACCCTCGTAAGCAGCCCTGTATCGAGCTCTTGATCCCCAACCCAGAAATCATCTCTTGTCGCCGCCGCCCCTTTAGACACCTCGCCAGCCGCCTCCGGCCAACTTCGCCGCCATATCTGGCCACCAAAATCATCCCTGCACCTCCTTCTAGCTAACAAAATCATCCATCACCCTCGATTATTCCTGCACAAGTCTCCCCGGGAGTGCGAAATAGCCTTCCTGATCAACCTATTTTTCTGTCTCCGCCACTCTTCGAACCACCTTTAACCACCTATTCCGCTGTTGCCGCCGCTCCTTTCACCTCCAAAATTGTTCTGCAAACCCTGCTCGACCTTCCCCTACCTTTCTTTTCTTCTTCCTCCCTCTCCTCCTCTCTCTTTCTTCTTCTCCTCCATTCGGCCACCACCTGCCGCCGCCGTGCGCCGCCACCTGTGGCTGCGCCACCACCTCTATTCTGTCCCCCTCCTTTTGGGAAACCCTAAACACCCCAACTCCCACCTTAATTCTCCTTAGCTTTTTCCCAGCATGCAACTTTTCCTCTTTTCTTCCCTTTTTCCGGCCGCCGCCGCCGCCTATCCCCACCAGCCTAAGGTTGAACCCTAGACCCTCTCAGCCATTTTCCCTATTTTTATAACCCTTAAATTATTTTATTTCAATTATTTGCATATAATAATAATAATAATAATAATAATAATTATTATTATTTATATTTTTAATATGTATTATTATTATTAGTAGTATTAATGTTTTTATTATTATTTATGTTGAGGGCTGAATCCCTATTGTATTTTTAATTCAATTTTATTATTATTATTCTTCTTATTATTTCTATTATTACTATTCTTAATATTAATATGTTGTTATTATTATAATTATTATTTTTATTATTACTGTTTCGAATTACTATTATTATTATTATTCCATTAATAATATTACAACTACTTTACTATTATTTTTGCTATTATTATTATTATTATTATTATTATTATTATTATTATTATTATTATTATTATTATTATTACCACCAAATTTAGTTGTTTATTTTACTAATATTATTATTAGTATTATTTTGGAAAAGGGGCTGAAGCATTTATTTCACCTTACTTATGAATAATGTCCTTTTTATTGTTATTATTATTGTAACTATTATTATTCTTATTATATTCTCATTGATATTATTTTTAGTATCATTATTATTATTAGGGTAAAGTATTCAACCCTATATTATCAATTTTTATAATATTTCTATTATTTCTATATCTTTAGCAAAGTTAGAATTTTATTAATGCTATTTTTATTAGTATGTTATTATTTGGTCAAAGCCCTAAGGAGGCGTAGGAGCGTGCTCTAAGACCGGTGTCGTTTCAAGTAAGGGGTGCTAAGGCCTTTTATGTGCTTATGTGCATTATGTGCTTCGCATGCTATGTATCATATATTTATTATTATTAATTATTTTGTATGTGGTATGACATGGAGTTGAAGTATGTTTTTGTATGGCATGTGTACTATGTGTATGTGACGATATGTGTTGTGACCCTGTAAGACATGCATGAGAGGATGTCGATGTGGTTTGTGTGGGAGAAAGGATGAAAAAGGAGGATGGGGAAAGAAGTTGACTAAGGGAAGTGAGTTGACCTAATTTTATGGTTTTATAAGGAATAATCTAATGTATGGTTTTATGTGGAAGAATATAATATATGGCTTTATTTGGGAGAATGTAATTTATAATGTTATATGGGAGAATAGAATTTATGGTGTGTTTGGGAGAATCTAATTTATGATGTTATTTGGGAGAATGTAATTTATGATATTATATGGGAGAATCTAATTTATGATTTGATTAGGAGAATCTAATTTATGATTTGTTTAGGGGAATCCAATTTATGGTTTTGCTTGGGAGATTCGAATTTATGATTTTATGTGGGAGAATCTAACTTATGGTCTTGTATAGGAAAATCTAATTTGTGGTCATGAATGGGGGAATCTAATCAATTGTATGGTAAGGATGAATCTCCGGTTTTATGTGATTTGAATCTAGGGTTTGGTAAGGATGAATATTTGGTTTGGTATGGACGAATCTTTGGGTTTTATATGGTTTGAATTTAGGGTTTGGTATGGGTGAACATTTGGTTTTGGTTGGATTGAATTTAGGATTTTGTATGACGAAATCTTGGGTTTTGCTTGGTGGTATGAATGGTTGTATGGTCGTATTAGGGTTTGCATGTCGGTATTTATGGTTGTATTGTGGTATTAGGGATTGCATTATGGTACTAGTGGTGGTCTGGTGGTATTTAATGGTTGTATGGTGGTATTAGGGTTTGTATGGGATGTGTAAAGTCTGCATGGGAGTAAAGTTTACGTATGAAAAGTTGATTTGGGATGTAAGGAAGGTGAAGTGAAAGATGTTTGGGTGTTTGAAAACTTTGGATGAAAAATAGTACGTGGAGTATTATAAGGGTATGGAGTAGGGGTTGGAGCAATTAACTCTGGGTTATTGTGATTAACTAAGATTGGAGTGCTAATGGTGATTTGTTGTGGTTAATTAAGGTTTGGAATGGCTAATTATGGTGGTTGTGGTTAAATAAGGTTTGGAGTGGTTAACTATGGTTTGTTGTGGTTGACTAGGGTTTGGTGTGGTTGCTTAGGGTTTTTCTCGTATCAAGTGTATTTGGTGATTAAAGTGTAATTGTGATTTGTGATGTGTGATGATTCATGCATGTCCAGGGTGAAAACTTTGAATAAGATACTTAAGATACTAATCATTTAAAGTGGAAGATTATTGAGTCGGGTCTAGACCGATCCACCGGTCAGAAATAGTGGTTAGAACATGATGTCCTATATGTAACCGATCCACCAATAATAATAGTGGTCAGGCTTTGTACCTGTGCGTTTTCGGCCCACCGGCAATAATAGTGGGGTGACTCGAGCTCAATAAACACAAACCAGAGTTTGCTAAGTTTTAAAAGATACTAATTACTTACAGTGGAACACCATGTGGGCAGGAACCAGACCGATCCACTGGTCAAGAATAGTGGTGTGGACTTTGTCCCGCAAGTGACCGATCCACTGGCGAATAATAATGGTGTGGACTTTGTTCTGCAAGTGACCGGCCCACCGGCAATAATAGTGGGGTGTTCCTGTACTCGCATGGATTTGATAAAAAGCATGGTGTGAATTGAGTTCTGATCAGAGATTAATTTAAAAATTAATCCGCACTATAATTGGGCCTTTGTACTTTTACCTGAATTATTCATATGCCTTTATGTTGTTATGTTGGATTATTCCCTTTTATTATTCTACATGGATTATGTTCTTATGTGTTGGCCTTAGTGCTCGGTTACCTTACTCAGTACGTAGCGTACTGATCACCCTTTTCATGGGTGCTGCTCATTCCCACGAGTAGTAGGCCCTTCTGATTTGTGCAGGTGGGCGAGACATCAGTCGGGGCTGAGTGTTGAGCGTGTTTTGGCTCAAGGTTCAAGAGTGTCGTGGCCATAGTTTTCTTCATGTGATTTCATTTCGTTATGATATTTCTTCTGATTCGCATTTATTCTTTTTAATTTATTACCTTGTGTTAAGTGTTTTGATTTAACCTTTTATAAATTGGAAGATTATTCCCTTCGAGGAATTTTGATTTCGTACTCTGATTTCTATCTTATTATTAATTATGATTCTTTACGCGCACTCTGATTTTAATGCATGATCTTTCGAGTTCTTTTATAAACTGTTGGTTTGAGTTTAATGTAAATCTTTTCTTTAGCCTTAGCACCTGGTACTAGAATGGTCGGAGAGAACCGGTCTGGTACTAAGTGTGGAGGTAACATTCCCAGAATTCACGGGTTTTAAACTAAGTATTTTAATTACTTCCGCTTAAAAAAAAAGTAGTGAATTTTGGGGTGTTACACCACCACAGCCTTCCTGTCCAGCGCAGCCCGTCGTCCAGCCTCCGCTGCAACCCCTATATTTTTTCTCCCACCGAATGTAGCCCATCAACTCCCCCACCACCACAGCCAACCCAGCCGCCCTTCAGCCTCCCTTGTGCACCATTCTCCTCGACCAAACGCAGCACCCAAAACCCAGCCACCCTCTCGCCCGTCGCATCCCGTCACCCTCGACCCAGCAGAGCCGTCGCCCAACCGCAGCAACCACCAACCACCAGCTGCCACCCAGCCCCGCCAGTCTCCAGCTCCCTGCACCGCTGGCCAGCCACCACCTCTGCCCCCCTTTTTCCTTCCCTACCCTGCCGGCCAACCCCCGCTGCCTTCGTTTCTTTTTCGCGCGTGCATGGCTCACACTGCGCATGCAGCGTGAGCTGTGTGCTTTAAAAAAAAAGTATATATATATATATATATATATATATATATATATATATATTATCGGTACCCATTTTAAGTGTAAGGATATTTTAGTAATTTTTGAAAAATAAATATTTTTATATTATAATTATTATTTTACTTGATAGATACTAATTCAATAATTTCGGTATTATTTTTAGGTACGAAAGGTTGATTAGGGGGATCCGATAAATTTAGTAGGATACCGTTATTTTTGCGTTTTTGCTAGAATTTAGGTAACCGTTATACCTTACTAAAATTTTAAATATTGTGTGATAGCACATCAGGTTTTTTGGTTGATGAAATATGTTAAGCATGATTTATTTCGATATAATTATGCGTTAATTATTATTATTATAAAAACCAATAAAACGAGCATGTTATCTAATGTAATTTATGTCGGGTATGAAAGTATGATTAAAATGATTCTATTGATGGAAAAATAATTTGTATGATAATTATGTATAAAATAATAGGCTGAGTATGCTTAGAAATAATTATGAATTAATTATTATGGATGTGTGCCCTAGTGGCAATTTAGTCATTTTTGTGTATCATGGTATTTGTCTTGAAAATCATGTATAATATGTATTAGTTGTTGAGTATGTGAGTATGTATTTTGGATGGATTAAAGGTGTGGAAAGGGATTTTATGTGCAAAATTATGTATAAGGGCAAAATGGTCATTTGACATATATGATAATTTAAATTGTGTAATAAATAATTTAATTATGATGTTTTGGCCTTTTCATGGCAAATGAATAAATAAAATTGCATTAGTATTTAAATAGATGATAATCTAGGAATTTGTAGTCTTAGGGGTACTTTGGTCTTTTTTGACCTAAGGTATCCAGATGTGAATAATTGAGCCTAGGATGGCCTTAGTATATTTTAATGTTGGCTTCGAACTTGACCTTGATTATTGTTGTCTCAGATGATTGGAAATAAGTAAGAAGGTTAAGTATGAGAATTGAATTTATCTGCATTATATGCGATTTCTTGATCACCGTAATAAAATACTGATACTTAAAGTGAAAGACCTCGAGATCGGAAATGGTGGCTCCTAGGGGTCGCTACCATAAGGACGTGGTTTAGCCCACGGTTGATATGGATTTTTGCTAGTGTGCCTTAGTGCCCCAATCAGGCCCTACATCTTACTCTATTTTGTTCTGCGGACTAATAGGGGGTATCGATACTTATGGATTAGGTGTCCTTGTCGGTAGGGTACTGTGTTACCTTCGTGTACCGGTGCGACCAGGGTACCTTTGCGTCCTTGGGTTGATAGTCGATAGGATACTGTGTTGCCTTGTTGCACCGGTATGACTGGAGTACCTTTGTGTCTTCAGGTTGATTGATCTCCCCTCGAGAAAGTAAATAAAAATGGAAATGATATGATTTGATGGAAATAATGATTATCGGATTATTGGATTATTTGGTAGCAGCCTTCGTGCCTGCCTGTGGTTTCGGTAGCAGCCTTCATGCCTACCTGAGGTTTCGGTAGCAGCCTTCGTGCCTACCTGAGGTTTTCTGTGTTTTCGGTAGTAACCTTTGTGCCTACCTGAGGTTTTCTGAGGTTTCGGTAGCAGCCTTTGTGCCTACCTGTGGATTTGATAGCGGCCTTCGTAGCTACCTGTGTTGGTTTTATGTCTGTGAGCATACTTGTGATATTATGGATCTGATTATGCTGTATCTGTAAGTTTATCTGTGACGTTATGAATTTATTATGCTGTACCTGTAAGTATGTCTGTGATGATATGAATTTTAGTAAATTATACCTGTGATGTACGTGATTGTTTGGGAATTTATGTTGAGACGTGAGTTATGCTAAAGTTGGGTTTTAACTATTACTCAGAGAGTATTTCCGGGATGTTCAATAATAAGTTTGGCTGTTTCAGATGAACGAAAATGAGTAGCACGTGACTTTGATGGAAATTGATCATTTGGGTGATTATTGTATCTCAATAATCGTATTTATATGTATATATCTTATACTATGTTAATTTTATGCCTTGCATGTGCTCCATGCTGATTTATCGTATTAGTTTGGTATAAAGGATTACTCAGTACTATAGTACTGAAAGGTTCATTTTCATGGGCCCCTGCCTATTCAATGGGCAGTGGACTTTGCAGGTGAGCCTCTGAGCTCAGTCAAATGCTGATAGTTTGGATTTGGGAGCGTAGGACTATCCGGTGTTTCTTTTGTTGTCTTATTTCTGGTTGTATTTGGACCCTCGTGTCCTCCTATAATTTCTCTCTCGAGTTTCGTAAATTGTTAATGTCATTTTTAATTAACAGTATTTATCTAATGTTCTCTCTATCCTGATTTCTGTAATCATGACATTACTTTAAGCGAATTTATGATTTTAGCCTTAGCACTTGGTATGAGAATGGTAGAAGAAACCAGACTTGTACCAAGTGTGGCGCTAACACCCTTTGTTTTAATTGTTTTAGCTTCCGCAATCAACTCTTTTTAAAGAAATTTTCAAGTGGTAAAAATGGGGGTGTTACAGATGGGTCTGGGTATGGCTGGATCCGACCTAGACCTGACCCATTGCCATCCCTGGTAATAGAGTTTTATTGTGGTTATGCCTTGTATGCGTATTTTAGTGATTATATCAAGTATTTAGTGATTTTGTCATACACTTGTTCATTCATAGAAGATATTTTGTTAGTTTTTATATTGTGGTGATCATGTGTTATGTTTGTATTGATTATGTCATATTTGTGTTAGATACTTTGCTTTGATAATTTACAGGATGTGTTTTATTGTTATAATGATACATATTTTAGTGATTATATCTAATTGTTTAGTGATTATTTGACATTTTTTGATAATTGCATGTTCGACCTTCCTCAATTTTTTTTTGTTGTTTGTGTGAAAGAGGTTGAAACTTCATAACTGATTGTATTAATTGCTAATTAAAGACTTGATTCTAATAATTTGTACAATGAGTATGTCTTTTAAAAGGGTTTTGGCTGAAGGAAGCGCAAATAGAGGTTTAGAGCTAATGATGGTATATCTATGAAATAATATTTTAGTTTCAAAGTAGTGGTTTTTTATTTTTTTTATTTTTTTTATTGATCTAAAGAAGGAATGGCTTATACTAAGAGAGAGATTTGTATTGAATGTAAATCGGTGGTTTAATTTGGTATTAGTCCACAAGATGTTTGGATCATGACACATTATGTGATAGAATACAATCACACTTTGTGTGATGCATAAAATATACATTATATGCGGTCACATAGGATGATTAGACCTGAATAATTATAGTTTATAGAAAATATGAAGGATAGTGGAATACTTATTGCTAATTTTGTAAGGGTATTGAGTAAAGAGGTATGTGGTTCTCCATGTGTTGGGTTCAACATTAAAGATATATATGATGAATTACGTAATTTTGCATTGAGGAAATGTGAATGATCAGACTCAAATACATTGGTTGAGATTATTAAGACAAGACAAGTAAGTGAAGAAGATTTTTACTTTGAATTTGAGGAGGACAATGTTGGCCGCATTTGCATTTTTTTGGATCCTAGAATGAAAGAAGATTATAAGTTATTTGATAATTTATTGGTTGTTGATATTACATTTATAACTAATAAATATTACATGATCTATGGACCACTTATAGGAATGAACAATTTATGTACGAATATTGTGTGTGTGTGTTCTTTTGTTGAATGAAAGAATTGAGTTGTTTCTTTGTCTATTCAAGTCATTCTTGAGATCTATGGATGAGGTTCAACTGAAGACTATAATGTCTCATCAATGTGCTCCTATGGCTGTTGCAATAAGAAAGATTTTTATTAAGTCTAGACATGGGTTGTGTGTTTGTCACATAGGTGAAAACTCAAAGAAGTATACACATTTTTTTAAGGTGTAAGGATGGTTTTGTTGATCTCTTCAACTATATCACAAAGTAACATGAGAGTAAAGCTGAGTTTCCATTTTATTGGGAAAGTTATGTGTATAATATGATAGTTGAGTATTTTGTTTGATGATTACATTTTCCTATTAGGTGATTATTTTGACTCATTTAGTGGTTATCTCATCACTGGAGGTGATTATTTTTAAAATATATTGTAAATAGTTGAATATCCTATTTGATGATTATGCTCTCACATGAGGTGATTATGTTGACTTGTTTGGTGATCATGTTAATATTATAGGCAATTACTTTAAAAATAGGTTGTAAAAAAATGAGTGTCTTGTTTGGTAATTATTTAAATATATCATGAGATTATGCAAACTTATTTGGTGATTATGTATGTAGCGTACGTGATTATGTTTAAAACTTGTTGTAAATAGTTGAGTATCTAGTCTGATGATTATTTGACACATATTAGGTGATTATGTGAAATTGTTTGGTGATTATGTATGCTTTGGAGGTGATAATGTGTTTATTTTAATTTTTTGAGGTTGAGGAAGTATCATTATCATGAAAATGCATTATGAATAAACTAGTTTCAAGGAGAGAAGGTGTCAATAATTTTCAAAATATTATTCTTTGGTGGGATCTTATCATCTCAAATGAGTGAGACGAGTAACAAATCATTCTCTAGAAAAATGCATAAGATTGCTAGTTTTTGTGATTTATATGGATGCTTTAACTAAGTGGATTATAGTTATAGGAGAAAAGAGAATGGGGAGGACTTCGAGTGTCAGCAAGGTGATCATAGAAGTTTTGTTCATCTTTAGAATTATAAATGTAACTTAAGGATATATTACATTTTTTTCAAATGTGATTAATTTAGATTTTTTTCAAATGTAATTAATTAGTAGATAGAAATTTGTTTATCTTACCATGTTGATTTTCAATAATCTTCAAATTCGTGTCGATTTTCTCATAGAAATTCTTGTAAGGTTTTCTTAGACATGCTTTTTTCAAGATTTTTATTCTCTTTGCTATTGTTAACCAATGTCGGAACAAAAAAATAAAAAATAAAATAAATTTGATGTAAGTTGATAATCAAGAGCTATCTTTAGTCGAGAAGAAGAAGAAGAAGGAACCATATATGAAATTAGATTCTCTTGGGTAATGCATAATGCATTTAAGTGCCTTTTCTCCTCTAAGTTGAGGATCTTCACCCATTTATCTATCACTTTATTTTCTATGTCTTTCTTTTTTTATGAAATAGCATATCACCATCATCTTCATATAATACATCTTTGATAAGAAGAATTAAGGGTAAGAGTAGTAAAATGGTGAAGAGATAGAGAATCTAATTTTATTTGGTTCGAGGGGGTTGATAAATTTAAATGGATTACTTTAGATCAAGGTCCTCCATTTCTAATAAATAGGTAGAGATAATCCTTTATACCCTTGTCAAGTTTGCACATACATCAACCTCACAATTAAAGAATGGCGACCTCAAATTTGGTTCATATTTCCTCTCCCTTTTTTTCCCTAATTGGTGGTTGTCTATGTGTTACCTCTATGTCATGTACAGTGGTAGCAATATTAGAACCCTAATATGAAGGTGATTATGTCATTACTTCAAGTGATTATATATATGATTGAAGCGATTATATAAGTAATGTGTGTGATTATTTGTTTATTAATGCATCAAGTGAATGGGGAATTGTTAAACCCTATATGAGATGTTATTTTTGAATGTTCTACTTTATCCTTTTAGGCTTTTCCTTGGTCCCTTGTTTTTTTATGTATAATGCCAACATCTCTATAACCCTATTAAAAGAGACAATCATGTTAGTACTAGAAGTGATTATTTCAGTACTACAAGTCATTTGGTCAATAGTGTATATGAACATGTTATTTCTCTAGCATAATATAACAAGTGGAGTTCTCTATGTTTATCTATTCCTCATTAGCTTCTTCTTCTTGTCGTTAGTTATGTTGTTATTATAGTAGAATGCTAATATATTTAGATGGATTCTTACTCTAGAAAGAGATATGATAGGTCATGTTGGTTTTAAAGTAACTTATAAAACAAGTATAATGTTTGATATTTTTGATGTTTTTAATTGCTCACTTAATTATTTTTTCTGTTGTTGAGGTGGGCTCTCAATTTCTTCATTTTTATCCTTATAAGAGTTACTAATATCCACTATGAGTGAATATTTTCTCTATTTTTTCCTTGCTTTGACTTCATTTTAAGACTTCATTTAGTCTCTAATATGTATTTTACTGTGGTTCTAGTCTATTATTCACGCTACTGCTCCCTTGATATTTGTATTTTAGGGAATTACACAAGAACACACAAATTCAAGGACGTAGAGCATGTTTTCGGAGCAAAAGACCTAGTGTGAAAGACATCGAAGGATGATAAATCAACCTAGCATCTTTATGGAGCAGTTTAGAAAGTTAAAGAGCCAAAAATAAGCCGAGAATTCCAAAAGAAGCAAGGAGATGCTGCTGCAAAGCCTGTTGCACACCCAACTGCACAATCATGCAGCACATATGTAGCCAGGTGGAAGCAGAAGACATTGCACAACCAGGCTTTGCATATCTTACATGGCCATGCAGGAGTTGAGCAAATGAGTCAAGGCTAAGGATAATGCATGGCCTGGCTGTGCATATCTTACACAGTCACGCGGAAGCATAATCCCCTAGTTTGATAGTGAGGTTGATGCACGACCAGGCCATGCAGACCTTGCACGGGTGTACAACAACGATTACCCCATGATCTTAGTGTGTGACATAGCCTGCGTTTGGGTAGTTTTTAATTGATTATTTAGGGACTTCGTGGGGATGTTTTTGGGGAGATTTCAAAGGACTTTTTCCTCTCTTTTCCCAAGATAAATATTCATGTATTATTCCTTGATTTTTTTAGTTTAATTTCTGGGGATTCAAGTTTAGGTTCATGTATGATAACTCAGAATCAACCATGTTCTTCTCTAGTTTATGGTTAATTCAATCCTATTTCTCTTCTTTGTAATTTTTTAAGTCGTCGTTATGTTTTTTATGCAATTTACTTTGTTTATATTCCTTCAAATCATGAGTGAGTAATCCCTTTTGTTGGGATTGAATTAGATTCGTTTTGGTATTAATATGATAAATTAAAGTATATGTTGTATGTTTAGTTTATATGTGTTGTTTTATGTTTTTATCGATTATTGAAAATTGGATTTGATGAAATCTGACCTTTTTAGATATTTTTTTCAACTAAAAGGTTGAAATCATTATAAAAAATTAGCATATGAATGGGAATTCAAGCGATCAAGAAAGTAGATGTTTGGTTTTCAGGGGCTATAAAATCGGTGGCACTTAATGGGTTTAATTTAATTTGTTAGTCACAAAAGTAGTCAGTAAATTAGATTAAATACGTTCTTAAACCTTGAAAGAGGCTAATGAGTATATTTAGATTGATTTTTCATGGCCATTTAATTACACTACAACATAGCGTTATTTTATTGTCGAATACCAATTTAGAGACTGAAGTTCAATCCTAAGCTTCATATCTATCATTTTAGAGTTTACATTCAGATAGTTGGTCATATTTATTTTCGCTACCCACATGCATATTCTCACTTCTTAATGATCTAGATAGCTAATATGATGAACTTGGGTACTCAATTATGAAGTTCCTATGTTATAAGACCTTGACATGCTACAACAAATCAATGCATTTGCAGATTGGCACCATCAAGTTTTTAGCACTATTGCTGGGGACTTCAGCTGATTGATATTGAGCTCTTTATTATATAGCTAGACTAGATTATTTAATTTCTTTGTGCTATTTATCTTTCACCCTTTTTTTGATAGCTCATTTGTCTCTGTCTTTAGATATCTTTTATGAAACGATCTTTTCAACTTGGGACTCCAGCTGAGATTAACCTTGAGATCAAGAGGACGTTGAGTGGACTAAGGAGGTGATACATGAGACAAAAGTAAGTGTTAGTTCAGGAACTATGGCTGAAACGGAGGGAGAGGAAGAGTAGCACCACTCTCTTAAGGAGTTTACATCTCCAACTACATATGGGACACAATCAAGTATACGAAAACTGAATGTAGCTGCCAACAACTTTGAATTGAAGCTCGCATTACCCAACATGGTACAACAAAATTAGTTTAGTGGTAACCCAATAGAGGATCTAAATTTTCACATTTCCATTTTGCTTGAGTATTGTGGCACTTTGAAGATGAATGGAGTATTAGATGACATGATCAAGATGCGGTTATTTCCATTCTCATTGAGGGACAATGTGAGAACTTGGTTGTAATCACTTCCTCTTGGTCCATCACCACTTGGGATTAGCTTTTACGAGCCTTCCAAAGCAAGCATTTCCTCCATCCAAGACGGTTTAATTAAGGAACATCATCACAAGCTTTAGTCAAAAGGATGATGAGTCTTTCTACGATGCATGGGAGTGCTACAAGGATATGTTATGAATGTGCCCACATCATGGGTTGGAATAATAGTTACTGGTTCACACCTTTTATAATGGCCTACTTTACAACACAAAGCTGACTCTAGAGGTAGCGGTGGGAGGCACTCTCTTGAACAAGAGCATGCCTGAAGCTATAAGCAATTGATTGAAGACATGGCTCAAAACTATTAGCAATTGTCGAGTGAGCACACTTCTACCAAGAAGAGCGGTAGGTACAATATTGATGCATTGGATCATTTTTCTTCATGTGTTGATGCATTATTTCAAAATTTTGACAAACAAAGTGTTAACACATTAACACCTTCTTTTGCTATTTGTGAGACTTCACTCATCTTTTTAATATCAACCGGTTGTCCCTCTAACCCTTGATGCAACCCTCACAGACCATGTTAATTATGTGAACAATTTCAATTTAAAGGGAGACCCATTTGCTCTAACCTACAATCAGGGATGGCGGAATCATCCAAATTTATCCTACAAGAACCCACCAAAAAATCCCACTCCTCAATCAAACTGTAGGCCTTCAAGTTTTCAAAACCTTATACCACCATTTCCTAACCCTTTGAAGTCGAATCTTGAGTTAATTATGGAGAACTCCATAGCCTTTCAGAACAAACAAACCAAGGATTTGAGGAGCTCAATCAAGAACTTAAATTCTAAGGTTGAATCCCTAGCCACCCATAATAAGATGCTGGAAAACCAAATTATCCAAGTGGCCCAACAATTAGGATCTTCTTCTAGGACCTCCAGACTACTTCTGAGGCAACCAAAGACCAAACCTAAGGGGTCCATCAATGCTATAGCACTTAGAAGAGGAAAGGAGTTAGAAGGCCTTGTTTTGAAGAAAGAAGTTGAAGATGAGGGTGGAATATTTGAGGCTACGAAGGGAAATAATGGAGAGGCAATGAACATCAAGAAAGAAAGCACCTTAGGAAAAGACTATGAGATTGAGAAAAATGTCCCTCCACCACCATACAAACCTTCCCTACCTTTCCCTCAAAGACAAACTATGGCAAGGTTAGATAAATAGTTTGGGAGGTTTGTTGAGATTTTAAAAAAAAAATGCAAATTAACATTCCATTTGTGGAAGCCATATCTCAAATGCGTGCCTACGCTAAATTTCTAAAGGAGATTCTTTCTAATAAGAGACGATTAGAGGAATATGAGACCATGACTTTAACATAGGAATGTAGTAACATTATCCAAAATAAGCCTCCACCTAAGCTAAAAGACTCCAGCTCATTTTCTATCTCTTGTACTATTGGTGATATATCTATTAACCATGCTCTTTGTGATCTTGGGGCTAGTGTCAGTCTAATGCCTCTTTTCGTTATTAGAAGATGTGCCTAGTTATATGTTCTATTTGATTTTGTTGTTCTTGATATAGAGGAGGATGCACAAATCCCTATCACATTAGGAAGACATTTCCTGGCTATTGCGGTAGTGGTAATCGATGTAAAAAATGGGAAGCTCTCTCTCAATATTGGGGACGAGAAAGTAGATTTTGATTTATCCTCTGTAGTAAAATTTCCATTAATTAATGACACTTATTGTAGGATTGATATAGTGGACATGATTATACAATAAGATTTTGCTCACTTGATCTCAAGTGCTCCACTAGAGAAATGCTTGATGAAAAATATAGTTCTTGATGATGGTGACGAGGAGGTGACTTCCTATGCTACCATACTTAAAGAAAACCCTATCTATGAAAAGGAACCTGGATTGGTGGCTAAGATTAAGAGGAAATTACATGATCTAGTATGTGAAGAAAAGGTTGCACCTAAGATAGAGACAAAACCCCTCCTTTCCTTACTCAGGTATGAATTCCTAGACTCCAATGGTGAATACCCTATTATTGTGAATGCTAGCTTGAGTCAAGAAGAGGTTGAAAAATTAATTAAAGTCCTTAGGCTGCATAAAGATGCCATAGTTTATTCTATTGATGACATCAAAGGTAGTAATCCTTCCTGTTGCATGCATCAAATCCTATTAGAAGAAGGGCATAAATCCTCCATTGAACATTAAAGGAGATTGAATCCAAACATAAAAGAGGTCGTTAAAAAGGAGGTAATTAAGTTACTTGATGAAGAGACCATTTACCCTATCTCAGATAACGAGTGGGTGACCCTAGTGCAAGTGGTACCTAAAAATGAAGGCATGACTGTCATACGGAATAAGCAAAATGAACTTATTCCGACAAGAACAGTGAAATGCCTCAAAAATCCTAATTTTAAAAATTATAGTTAAATAAGGTTTAATTAGGAAAATTATTTAAATAATTTTTTTTATTAAAATAAAAAGAAATTAATTAGGGAAAATCAAGAAGGAAATTTATAAATATTTTAATTAGGAAGAAATTTGGGTATTTTAGCTAATTAAGGATTTTATTTTGCAAATTAATTAAATAAATTATTTTATTTAAATAAGAAGGAATAAATAGGGCCAAATTAATTTAAATGTTATAAATAATTTAATTGGAGAAAATTATAGTGATTTTCTAATTAAAATAGAATTTATGAAAAATCTTCCAAAAATCCTAAATTAGCCTAAAAAGGGATTTAAATATTATTATTTTTAAATATCATTAATATCATAATTAATTTAATTAACCCAACCCACCTATATTTCTTTTTTCCTTTTTCTTTATTTCTTTTCTTTCTTTTTCTTCCATTTTCCTTTTATTTTCCTCTTCTTTCCCCCCTCGAATTGGGCCTGTCAGCCACTGGCCCAAACTCTTCTCTTCTTTTCTTCGGCACAGCCCAGCCTTGGACGCTGCGTTTTGTCCCTTTTTCTTTAAATGTCATCACTCAGCCGGTCTCCCTCTTCTTTTATTTCTTTCTTTTCTTCCCCGGATCGCCGGTCCAGCCCCTCCTTTCCTTCTTCTTCTTCCTTCCTCCTTTCTCGCCATCGATCTGCACTATCGCCCTAAATCCCTGGTTTTTGCCACCAATCATGCCGTTGACTGGCCATTTCACTTCTCCCCCTTCCCTCTTGACTCATTGACCATTTCGCCCAACTAACTCTCCCCTCTCCTTGCACGCTCTCCCTTCTCCCAGCCAACAACTACCTGCCACGTCTTTCTTGAATTTCGCCGGCAACAGTTGCCACCGGTGACCCTAACCTTAACTGCATTACTCCCTCACCAACCCACAGAACCCTACCCTCCCATCTAAAATCTATAAATACCCCCCATGATCTACCAAGTATCGAGTTTTGATCTCCTGCCCAGAAAACCTCCTTTGTGCTCAGCCTCCATTTTAGACTCCATCCCTGCCGTCATCGGCTAACCACGCCACCCACTCCACCCACCTAAGCCTTCCCTGCATTGTCCTCTACCCAACTAGACCTCCCTCCTCCCTTGATTTTCCCTGCACAAGCCACCCCAGCTGTGCAAATTGTGCTTCCTAATCAACTCTTTCTCCCACCTCTGCCACCCTTCGCACCGCCTTCCGCCACCACTAACGCCTCTTCCACTGCTTCATTCACCTCCCAATCTGTTCTATAGAGCACCCCCTACCTTCCCCTATCTTTCTTTTCCTCTTCCTCCTTCTCCTCCTCTCTTTTTCTTCTTCTTTTCATTTTGGCCACCACCCCTATTGCTGTGCGTCGCCAACTTTGGCTGTGCCACCACCCTTATTCTATTCCTCTCCTTCTGGGCAACAATAATCACCCTTATTTCCACCCTCCTTATTCCTCTCTTATTCCCAGCCTTCAACTTTTTCCATTTCTTTCTCTTTTCCGACCACCACTGCCGCCGTCGTGCACCACTACCAGTGCCGCCTGTCACCATCAGCCTAAGGTTGAACCCTAAACCCTTTCAACCCTTTTTTCATATTTAATTAAGTTTATTTTATTTTATTTCAATTTTATCCTATTATTTGGATATTAATATTAATATTATTATTACTATTATTATGTATTAATATCATTATTATTTTAAAGTTCAATATTATTAGTATTATTATGAGTTTTTATTTTATTTATTAATGTTATTATCATCATCATCATCATCATTATCATTATTATTTTGTAATTTTTATTATTATTTCATTACTTTTATTATTACTATTTTTATTAATAATGTCATAATGATATTATTAGCATTATTTTGGTGAAGGGTTGAAGCCCTTATCTCAACATCCGTTTTGAATAATATTAATAATATTATTAGTATTTTTAGTATTATTATTACCGTTACGATTATTATTATTTTTCAATATTATTATGGTTTTTATCATTAATTTTATTTCTTTTTCTATTATTATTTTTTGTATTATTATTATTATTATTATTATCATTATTATTATTTTGGTAAAGGGGCTGAAGCCCTAATTTCACTTTGTTTTTGGAGTAATGCCCTTATTATTATTATTTTTGTTATTATCATTATGGTTATTATTTTTATTATTTCCATTTTCATTATTATTATTATTATTATTATTATTATTATTATAAATTAAGTCTTCAAACCCTTATATTATCAACTTTTGCATTATTACTATTAATTCTTATATCTTTAGCAAAGTTAGCAATTAGTTAATGTCATTATTATTAATATGTTATTATTTTATTAAAAACCTAGTCTTAGAATAAGTTAGTAATAATAGTATTTTTGGTAGGAGGGAATCTAATTCTGGTTTTTTCCTCATATAGGTGAGACCAATCAAAGCCCTAAGGAGGCGTACGAGCGTGATCCAAGACCAGTGTCATTTTAGGTGAGAGTGTTACTATGGCCTTGTGTGTGTTGATGTGCATTATATGCTTTGTATGTTATGCATCCTAAGTTTATCATTATAATTATTTCATGTGTGGTATGGCGTAGAGTTGAATTATGTTCATGTGTTATTATATGGCATGTGTATTATATATATGTGATGAAATATTGTGGTATGTGATGATTGTTTTGTGACCCTTTAGACATGCATGTGAGGATGTATAAAAGTGGTATTGTATGGGAAAAAGGTTGAAAATGGAAAATGGGAAATGAGTTGACCAAAGGGGAGTAAGTTGACTAAAAGGGAAATAAGTTGACTTTGGGATGTGAGTTGACCTAAAAATGTTAATGATCCATCAGTGGAAGAAGAATGGGGGTGTGAGAGTAAAATGAAGGAATGGGAGAATCTAAACTAAGGTTGCATGGCAAATTCTATGGTGTTGCATGGGAGAATCTAATCCAGGGTTTTGTATGGATTGAATCAAGAGTTGGTATGGATGGATGTTGAATTTTGTATGGAAGAATCTAGGGTTTTATATGAAGGAATCTTGGGTTTTATATGGAGGAATATAGGGTTTTGATTGAATAGATTTAGGGTTTTGCATGGAGGACTCTTAGGTTTTGTATAGATGGATTTAGGGTTTTGCATGAGAAAGTTTGAAGGTTTTCATGGGAAGGTTAGCGTATACATGGGAGTAAAGTTTACATATAAAAAGTTGACCTAGGATGTAAGGAAGGTAATAGAAGAGTTATTTGGGTGTTTGGAAGTTTTGGGTGAAAAATAGTACATAGGACAGTATAAGGGTACATAGGAGGCTGAGCTAGGGTTTGGAGTAAAAACCCTAATTTGAAGGGTGGTAAAAAGGAGATATAAATGATGTTGAGTGGAGTACGAGAGGATGATGAAAATGATTAAGTAACGATGAGCATGATTAGCATGGAAAAATAATAAGTGGAATATGAGAAATGGAAGGGTGACATGTGGACACAAGGAAGCTAGGGTTTGTTGTGGCCAGTTAGGGTTTGGTGCGGTTACCTAAGGTTTTATGACCACACGTGTGCTTGAGGTGTAAGGAGTGATGATGAGAATTGAATCTAAAGGTTGTGATGTGTGGAGTGTTAAAAACGATTGGGTTGTGTGAAGTGGAGTGGGATGGAGCATAAAGGTCTAAATTAGGGTTTTGGGATAAAACCCTAGAGTGAGATGTGGGGTGGACTTGGAAGTGTAAGGTAGTGGGCCTTGACCCATATACTTAAGAGTTGGACTTATAGTGTGATATAGGATATGGAGGAAAGGATGTTGGAGCAAGTTAGGGGGTGCAGGAGTGTGATGATACGTATCAGGTCCGTTGGAGGATAGGCATAGAGAGAATGAGTCATGCATGTCTAGGGTGAAAATTTCTGGATAAGACACTTAAAACATTAATGATGTAAAGTGAAAGAGTATTGAGCCGGGCCCAGACCGATCCACTGGCATAATAGTGGCCAGGTTCCGAGGTATCCTAGAGACCGATCCACCAGCATATAATAGTAGTAGGGTATGTTACCCTAAGTGACTGATCCACCGACTATAATAGTGGGGGATCTCGAAAACCAAACCCTAAAATGTAAAAGATATTATTACTTACAGTAGAACACCATGCGAGCAGGGGCCAAACTGATCTACCGACATAAAATAGTGGTAGGATATGTTACCCTAAGTGACCGATCTAACGGCTAAAATAGTGGCCAGGCACCGAAGTGCCCTAGAGACCGATGTACTGGCTAAATAGTGGGGTTTTCGTACTTGTGTGGACTTAATAAAGAGCATGGTGTGAAAAGAATTTCGATAAGAGATTAATTAAGTAATTAATCTGGATTATAATCAGACCTTTGTATATTCACCTGAATATTTATATGCCTTTATGTTATTACGTGGGACCTTATGATCTTTCATTTAACTTGCTTGATTTATGTGATCTTGTATATCGGCCTTAGTATATCTGTTACCTTACTTAGTACGTAGCGTATTAACCATCATTTTCATGGGTGCTGCTCATTTCCACGAGTAGAAGGCCCTTCTGACTATGTGCAGGTGGGCAAGATAGCAGGTGGGGCTGAGTGTTGAGCTTGTGTTTGGCTCGATGATCAGGAGTGACGTGGCTAGATTTTCTCTCCATGATATTTTATTTCCTTATGATATTTCTTCCCTATATTAGATTTTCTTTAATTAAATATTAATGTTTGTAGACATTATTCCCTCCGAGGAATTTTGATTTCGCACTTTGATTTCTATCTTATTATTGATTATAAACCTTTATACGTACTCTGAATTCTATGTTATGATCTTTTTAATTCTTTTTATGAACTCTCGGTTTAAGTTTGAAAATAATATTTTTAGCCTTAGCACTTGGTACTGAAACGATCAGAGTGAACCGATCTGGTACTAAGTGTAGCGGTAATATCCCCAGAATTTACGGTTTTTGTTTAAAAAAATTTAGTAAATTTTAGGTTATTACAAACGGTCACCAGATAGCATATATGCATTGATTATAGGAAGTTAAACAAATCCACCCAAAAAAATCACTTCCCCCTTCTATTTATCAATTAGATGTTAGAGAAGTATGCTAGAAACACTCATTTTTGTTATCTAGATGGATATTCAAGATTCTTTTGAATCCCTATTCACCCTAGTGATTAAGAGAAATCGACATTTACATGTCCATATGGCACCTTTTCTTATAAAAGGATTCCATTTGGCTCGTGTAATACTTCAACCACTTTCCAATGATGCATGATGTCCATATTCTCTGATTTTATCAAAAATATCATGGAGGTGCTTATGGATGACTTTTTAGCCTATGGAACTTCTTTTGATGATTGCTTGGATAATCTTGCTGAAGTGTTGAAGTGATATAAAGAAGTGAACATTTTACTTAATTTTGAAAAATGTCATTTTATGGTACAAGAAAGGATTGTTTTAGGTCACTTAATCTCTAACTTTGGAATTGAAGTTGATAAGGCACAAATTGATATCATTGCTAAAATTCCACCCCCAAGAAATGTCAAAGGAGTTAGGAGTTTTTTAGGTCATGTTGGATTCTATAGATGGTTCATTAAGGATTTCTCTAAAATTGCTAAACCTTTGACCCATTTACTTATCAAAGATTTTCCTTTTACAATTAATCAATCTTTTTAGATGCTTTTAACAGGTAGAAGGAAGCTTTGCCAACAATCCTAGTAATGAGACCCCCCAATTAGAGCCTTCCTTTCGAGGTGATGTGTGATGCCAGTGATTATGCTGTTGGGCTATACTTGGGAAAAGAAAAGAAGGGAAGGTATATACCATATACTATGCTAGTAGAACTTTGGACGATGCTCTGATGAATTATGCCACAACTTAGAAGGAGCTCCTAGCCGTGGTGTTTTCCTTAGATAAATTAAGGTCTTATCTTGTTGGATCAAAGGTTATTGTGTTCACTAACCATGCATCTATTAGGCATATCTTGGCCAAGAAGGATGCGAAACCAAGGTTGATTAGATGGATCCTTCTATTGTAAGATTTTGATTTGGAGATAAAGGATAAGAAGGCTATTGAAAATGTAGTAGCAGATCACCTTTCTAGACTTAAGTAAGAGATGAATGAAGAAGAAGGAGATGAGAGCCCACTTGATGACTTATTTTACGATGATAATATATTCACTGTTGAGAGTCTCCAAATCTCATGGTTCACAGATTTGGTAAACTATATCATTTGCGAGGTACTACAGGAAGATTCATGGTTTAGACGTTAAGCACTACTACTAGGACTATCCTTACCTTTACAAGCAATGTGCAGATGAGATCTTTAGGAGGTGCATACCCGAGGACGAAGTACTCAATGTCATAAACCATTGTCATTCCTCACAATATGGGGTTCATGCAAGCACCTCCAAGATAGCTACAAAGGTGCTTCTTATGGGATTTTATTAGCCTACTCTCTTTAAGGATGTGAGAAGTTATGTGCTAGGATGTGATCACTATCAATGAACTAGAAACATATCAAGAAGGAATGAGATTACATTAAACAACATCTTTGAAGTTGAGTTGTTTGATGTGTGGGGGATTAGTTTTTATATATGGGACCCTTTCCATCATCACGCAACAACAAGTACATCTTAGTCGCGGTGGATTATGTCTCAAAATGGGTAGAGGAATTGGCATCTCTAACAAATGATGTGAAGGTAGTGGTCAAGATTTTTCAAAAGGTTATTTTCCCTTGATTTGGAGTTCCGAGAGCTGTGATAAGTGATGGAGGATCTCCCTTTGCCAACAAGTTTCTAAGCACACTCTTGAGGAAATATGGCGTGGCTCCCAAAATAGCTACACCTTATCACCCTTGAACAAGTGGTCAAGTAGAGATCACAAATAGTGAGATAAAAGGAATCCTGAAAAAGATAGTGTCCAAATATAGAAAATATTGGTCCTCAAAACTAGGTCTTTAGGCTTATCGGACAGCTTACAAGACTCCTATAGGCACAACACTATTTCAATTGGTTTATGGAAAGTCATGTCATTTACCCGTCAAGGTGGAATACAAGGCACATTGGGCTATTAGGAGTATTCATTTAGATTTGAAAGAAGCGGGAGAGCAGAGGAAACTTCAACTCAATGAACTTGACGAGTTGCGGTTAGATGCTAATGAAAATGCCAAGATATATAAAGAAAGAACAAAGAGATGTCATGATAAACATATTCTCCATAAATAATTCAGAAAAGGAGAGTTATTACTCCTATTTAACTCTTGTCTAAAGCTCTTTCTAGGTAATTTGCGTTCTAGATGGTCAGGACCATTCCAAGTGCACAAGGTGTATCCATTTGGAACAATTGAAATATGGAGTGAGCCCACGCTAACTTTCAAGGTGAATGAGAAGAGATTGAAACCATATGTCACAAGATCTCCGATTGAGAAGTTGGGTACCTTCACCCTTCCCGAGCCACCATCAAATTGAAGATATCACGATCGAGCTAAAGACCCTAAAAAATCATTCCATGGGAGGCAACCTATGTTTTTGTGTTTCTTTTGTTTGTTATTTCTATTCTCTCACCCTTTGGTTTTGTTTTCCTTTTTTTTGCAATGTTTTGGCATGACTCATTGAAATTATAAGCTATTCAATGGATGAAATAGGATGTAAAGGCACCATTTGAAGAAGAAGAACCAAAATTTTGAAGAAAAAAGGGTTGCACGACCTAACACATGATCGTGCACAACCCTAATGCTGAAATTCGAAGAAAAGTCGAGACTTGGGATGCTACATGGCCAGACCATGCCAAACCTACATGATCATGTCGATCATTACAACTCTAGGCCAGAACAAATTTTATGCATGGCCTTCCTGTGCTGAACTTGTACACATGTGCCTCTCTATAGCCCTCTTTGCATGGCCCAGCCATGCAAACCATGCATGGCCCGTGCACTTCCTTTTTCTCCACAAAACACTTGTGCATTCCTGTGACCCCATTTCTCTTCTTTTCCATCGTCTCCCTCATTTTAACCCTAACACCTATGCACCCATCTCTCCTCCCCCCAAGCACTATTGAGCTACCACTAAAACCACCACCATCGCAACTACCATACACCATTTGAACCACAAATGACCAATTGCACAACACCTCACCAACCGTGCACTACCTACACCGCTTGCAACTCCCCAACTTTTTTTCCCATCGCCATGCCACTATTGCATAGCTTGCACTGTTGCACTCCCCTATCCTCCCACCACCGTGTGACCAGCCTATACACTATTGCAAACCTACACTGCCATCCACACATCTTCCTTTTCTCTCTTCCTACCTCCACTGCATCTAAACCTAACACCTCCAGCATAACCATAACCTACATCAGCACCACCACACGTACCACCACTTATTATCACCCTGAATTTCTACTTGCATAGGCATAGGTCAAGGACGCACCGATAGTCTTGACCGATTAGAATTTTCTTTCCCTCATTCTTGTCCTAACTGTTCATGTTATTATTCCAATTCAAAAATTATTTTTCCAATTTGCGAGGTGTTTTTATTTTGAATAAAATTTAACAAAATCTTACTTTCGCAGATAGACCGCAAATATGGCACCAAAGAAGCAAACTAAAACAAGTCTAGAGGAACATGAAGGGGATTCCTCTAGACCACATCCATGCCAACCCAAAGGAAAAGGTAAAGCCACAAATACCCAACCCTCTAATCCCTAAGGTATTGTTTTTACTTACCTCGATGAAAAAGACCTCTACGAGGGGCTTATTTCTCAAAAAATTGCACCCACTCGATATATTGATTAGGCATGTCTCAATGCACTAGGGATCAAAGAGGATGTTGAGTATTTTCTTGCTAGAGGAGGTTTATCCCAATTCTTTATACATGCATACCCCATGAGTAAAGGACTCACCCTTGAGTTCCTTAGTTCATTTTATTTTTATCTGATAGGAAACATCATTCTTTTTAGACTCTTCAATGAGACTAGAAAAATATCATTGTCAAGATTCTCAACTCTACTTCATCTTCCCCCTTTTGGTAGTAGACTTACTAAGGAACCACAATTGTGGGATCCTTAAGAATTTTGGACTCAAATCTCTATGACAAGGAAGGGATGTGCTCCTAGGCCTTATAGCAGACACCATGCTAAGGCCTCATTAATAACTCGGCCTTGTAATACGTCCAAAGGCTTTTGGCTGGGTCACTTTTTGGTAGGGGAAAAGGCCAAGGCAATATAATAAAGCTATAACTCTTTGTTCCATGATGTATGCTCTTGGATAATGCCCTTGATAGATGGGTATTATATCGTCAATTACCTAAGTATGGTTAGCACCAACCTTACTAACAATATCGTCATAGGCGGCATCATCACATACATTGTTACCTGGCTTGGCTATAATAAAGACGACATCCCTATTGACTTCCAAACAACTTATCTAAGGTTGGCGACTTACACAAACATGAAACTAATTGTGCAAGATAGGCTTCACTTCTGCTTATTCTATAATTAGGAGGTGTGGTATCCATTTCCCAACAAACCTTTCACCACTCTCATAGGTAACAGAAGCACAAACTAGTTACCTTCTCCCACAACGTCTCGCCCCGGTCAACCTATCCCTCCCTCAAATGATAGTCCATACTTTCTTGATGAGGTACCCAATCTATCATTACTTCCTTTCCCAGCACCTCCGTCTTTTAGTGCCGACACAGGCCCTTCTTCCTTTAGCACCTCTTGGGATGCCCGTTTCTAGCATATCGATAATCATTTCGATACGCTTGATGCCCAAATTGTGAGTCATCGGGTTGTTGTTGCTCCCATCAACTAAATTAACACCATGATATAACAAATGTATCAATGGCATTTGGAGCATGGTTACCCACCTCACCCCTACCCTAGTGATTATCCTTGCTTACCCCCCTCGTACCCCACTCACACATTGCAGTCAACATGTTCTTTAAGCACGATAGAGTTGTTGGCTTTCTGTTGTTTCTGTTGCTTTTCTTTGTTGCCTTTTCTTTTGGTGTTTTCTTTCTTTCTTTCTTTCTCTATTTATTTCTCGCTTTTATTTTTGAATTGGTGTTAGTGTGTTTGTTTTGAGAAATAATAGGCCTATGATGATAATATGATAGAATTCTCTACAATGCTTGATCATACACTAGTGAGACGTATAAATTACAAGCAAGTATAATTAATATGTTTTGAAATTGCTTTAAGCATGAACTCCCCAATTGATAGAATCTCAATCGACTTATTATTGTAACACTCTAGTAGTTTATCTTGGTGGATTTGTCCATCTAGACTAAGAATTAGGAAATAAGGTTAGTAACAAAAGAACCAATGAGACCTTAAGCTTTATAAACTATCCATCTTTTATAAAGTCTTACTATTTTCTAACTGTGTGTTTTTTCCTCCGATATGTGAAACTAGAAATTGTATGCATTCTCTTTGAGGCCACATATGACTTATGCATGCATTAACATGATTGAGGCACATGTTTTATTTTTATAGCTACATTAGCCAAATGGCCTACCAAATGACATTCGTTTCCCTTTCTTTAAACCCTTTTGAGCCTAAGACTTGTTCATTTGATCATAAACCTACTTAGTAGTCATATTTTTGAGTTATTACCTTACCCTTATCCAAAACTTGGGAGCAGTAACTCATTAACCTATTTGATTTAGGTATGTCAAGAGATAAGCATGGGGAAATGACAAAAAAAAGGATGTTTAGTAGAGCTTATGATAAGAAAATGATCTGATTGTAACCCAATTTCTCTTATTTGTAAAAAAAATCTTTTTGAAAGAAAGAAAAGAATGAATTTATTGAAGTTGTGATGTGGGGAATTAAGGAATCAAATTTTTGAATGGGCAGAAAAGATTTGTTGGAAAAGAGATTTGGTTGTTACTTGAGGAGTGACTAGTGAGTTATTGATCTCCTAATTTGACATATACATATAGTTTCTGCTTCGCTAGCTTTAGACCATTAGCTAGAATCCTAGAATTATCCTACCCTTAACCCTGACCCCATTACAATCTTAATAAGACCTCATATTTTTGTATTATATAATGCCTTCGAGTGGTGGAGAAAGAGAGTATGTGTAGAATTTTAAGCAAAATAGTTATACCTTCAATGTATGTGCAAAATTTTAAGCAAAACAGTAATACCTTCAAAACACACGAGTGCATAGCATTCAAATTTTCCTAAAGAGAGGAATCCTACAACCTTGTTTAGCCTTTGCCTCGTAAGGATGGAATCTATGCGATCTAAAACCATCTTAGAATGCCATGATAATATTGATTTGATAGTCAGGACTAACTGGTATTCATGCTTTAATTTTTCTCTGCCACTATTACCACTCATAATATAGGTCAACCTTGAAATTGTATATCTTTTTAAATGTAGTTTTTTCTATCATCTGAGGCTTTGATCTCCTTTCGTTATTTCTTTTTGTTGTTTGTGTGTTTTCTTGGGGAAAAGGAAAGGATAAGCATGGGGGAGCTGATAAAGTGAATATTTTTTCTATTTTTGCCTTGCTTTGCCTTCATTTTAAGACTTCATTTATCTTCTAATATGTATTTTACTGTGGTTCTAGTCTATTGTTCACGCTACTACTCTCTTGATATTTATTAGGGACTTGTAGGAGAACACACAAATCCGAGGAAGCAATGCATGTTTTCGGAGCAAAAGACCCAGTATGAAAGGCATTGAAGGATCATAAATCAACCTAGCATGTTTATAGAGGAGTCTAGAAAGTCAAAGATCCAAAAATAAGCTAATAAGTCCAAATGAAGCAAGGAGATGGTGCTGCACAACTATTTTCACACCCAGCTACACAACCGTGTAACACTTTTGCAGCCAAGTCGAAGCAAAAGACACCGTATGGCATGGCTGTGCATATCTTGCATGACCGTCTGGGAGTTGAACGAATGAGTCAAGGCCGAGGACAATGCATGGCCAAGCTGTGCATATCTTGCATGACTGTGCGGAATTTGAATTCCCCAATTTGAGAGTGATGATGGACCTTGCATGGGTGTGTAGCAACAGTTACCCCACGATCTTAGAGCGTGATGTAGCCTATGTTTTGGGTAGTTTTTAAGTGATTCTTTAGGGAACAAATACCCAACCCTCTTGAGCTTTTTCATAGATACATCTACTCCCAAGAAACCCAAGCTATCCTTAGGGAAATGTTTGGGGTGATTTTAGAGGACTTTTTCCTTTCTTTTTCCAAGAAAAAGCTTCATGTAATATTCCTTGATTTTGTTAGTTTAATTTCTATGGATTCAAGTGCAAGTTTGTGTATGATCAACTCATAATCAAACTTATTCTTGTCTAGTTTATGGTTAATTCAATCTAATTTCTCTTCTTTCTAATTTTTTATACTATCATTATGTTTGTTATTCCTTGAAATCATGAGTGAGTAATCATTTTTGCTAGGATTAAATTAGGTCGGTTTTGGTATTGATATGATGAACTAAAGTATATGTTATATTTTTAGTTTATATGTGCTGATTCATGTGTTTGGATTGATCATTGTAAATTGGATTTGATGAAATCCAACCTTTTTGGATATTGTTTGCAATCGAAAGGTTGAAATCATTATTGAAAATTAGCATATGAATGGAAATTCAAGCAATCACAAAAGTAGATATTTAGTTCTCAAGGGATATAGAATCAGTGGCACTTAATGAATTTAATTTAATTTGTGAGTCATGAATGTACTAAGCTAATTAGATTAAATACATTCTTAGACCTTAAAAGAGGCTAATGAATATATTTAGACTGATTGTTCACATCCATTTAATTAAACTACAACATGGTGTTATTTTATTTTTGAATACCAATTTAGAGATCAAAGTTCAATCCTATTGTTTTAGAGTTTACATTCAGATAGTCGTTATATTTATTTTCACTACCCACCTCCATAATCTCACTCCATAATGATCTAGATAACTAACGTGACGAAGTTGGGTACTCAATTGCAAAGTCCCTGTGGGATAAGACCTTGAAGTACTACAACAAATCCGTGAGCTTGAGGATTGGCACCATCACTAGTAAATCTCTTAAGCCCTCCTCAACTAATTTACTACTTATTTGGACACACTCATATAACTCATTTCAATTTCTATCCCTTCTCTCTTCTTCCCTTAGCGTATTTTTTCTAAGTGTAGAAAAGCTCTTTTCTCTTATTTTCTTTTCTTATTTGAGAAAAGAACTGAGTCCCTTTTTCTTATTCTTCTATGTGAATTCAATTTTCCCTTCTCGTTTCCTTCTTTTTAATCTTCCTTTTATTTCCTCTTTATTTTCTATAAGCAAAGGATGATTAAAGTTTAGAGAGAGTTAATGATTTATTTCTCTTTTCTACTCTTGGCTTTCCATCTCTTAGGTTGAGGTCAAGATATCACACATCTATCCTTATTCTATATTGTTATTGTTTAAATCCATTTTAAATTGCGTTTTACTGAATTTAAGGTTCTTTACTTACTTATATAATTGAGGATCTTATAGTTGGTCCTCAAGTTAGAGCATCTTCTCTTTGCTAGAAGATTTGATTTAAGGTAAGATAATTCTCTATCCTATGATAAAACTTGGTGATCATGTTTGTATTAGTTGATATCTTTGATTTTAATCATGCTTTTTGTGAAAATTGTAAGTTATTATATAATTGATCAAGATATGAGTTGTGAATATGGATGGTCATAAGCATGAGTTATGGCATCATGTGGATTTTTATCCATTAGTGTGGATCATATGCATAAATTGAATGTTTGGTCTAGTAACTAATGTATGGAGGTTCTATGTACCAAACATGCTTAATAAATTTAGTTACTTCCATGATTTTAGATTTATATCAACATAGCGCATATTTGGTCAAGTTAGTATCACGTGGCCATTAGGACCTTTGATGAATCTTGAATATGTGTGTATGGTTGACGTTGGATGTGATCCTATTTGATTTGAGCATTTTCATGGTTCTCATTAGTTCTTCTTTGAAGTTAGTGTTATTAAAGCTGTGATTCAAGTTGTAGAATCATATGACTCTACCTAAGAATAACGATCTAAACCATTCATAGAATCAACATCAAAATGGAATCGTATATGAAATCATGTAGAATCGATAAAATCGGACATAACCATGATTCACCAACTATAATGATTCCATATTTATCCCACTTATTCTATAAAAATTAAAGAAGAAAAGCCCTAAAAATTTTCTCAATTATGTTTCCAGTTCTCACTTTCTAGCTTGACCTCATCATCAATTTCTAGCTTCTCTCTCTTCAACCTAGTACCTTGTACCCTTTTTGTTCTTAGTTCTGGTCCATTCATTTTCTTTGCTCTTTGTTCTTATGTACACCTTTTCGACTCTTCTCTTTGATTTTGTTTACATCACCTTACTTCCTTCATCATACTTTCTTATGCCATTGGCTCTCAACAAGTAAGATGAAGCCAACATAAAAGAAAAAAAAATAGAACTAACCATCGACGAATAAGGATACAAGCTACAATTGAATTGAAGAAATGATTTTGATAAGTAATTTGGTATAGTATACCTTAATTTGATCATATAGTTATAGTTTATTTCTTATTTGCGTAATTTTCTAGATTCATTTTAAAAGTTTATAATTATTCATTTTGCATACAGTTATGGAATTCACCTAATTTGCTAGATTCATTTTGCTTCTAACTTATACAGTTATACTTTTTTTTCTTATTTATCTAATTTGCTAGATGACACATTTGAAAGTTTACCTCTATTTTTGCAATTGGATTAATGAAAGATGAGATTATTTATTTATTTATTTATTTGTAATCTTCCCAAAACATTATGTATGTAGGCTATGGTGTCAGCCTCTTTAGTGTTCCACTTTCTTTTTTAAAACAACTTGTCGTGCTTCAAGCACTCAACTAGGTATTAAAATGCTTCTTTTTCATTTCTAATTTGAGATTGTTGAATGTTAAGATTGGTTTTAGTTAGAATTTAGATACTTGATTAAAATAATTTATTTATTTAGTGTAGTTTTTTAGAATAATAGAATATATATATATATATATATATATATATATATATATATATATATATATATATATATATATAATATGCTTGATGGCGTACTAATTTTGATTATATATAATTTTGTATTTTGTACAAGTGTATGATGGACTAGTTAATATTATGTAATATAATACACTAACTTGAATTCACTATAAATATTTTTGTATAGTTATATAATTATCATAGTCTTGTTTTCTTCTTTTTGTTAAGGCCATATAATGTGAACTTTTTGATCTGGAAAAAGTAAAAGAAAAAAAATACTCCCAGTAACAGATCAGATCCTGGTTGGGAACATTGTTTGCAAGTGGATGATGGTGGACAGAAAGTGAAGTGTAAATACTATGGAGTTATACCTTCTAAGGGTTTTTAGGGTAACACATAATCTTGATGGAACTTTTGTTAATGTTGAAACTCGCCTACGAGTCCCAGATGATGTTAAACAAAAATGTAGTGACATTTTGTTAGCTAGTGAAGAAGGATCTACAAGAAAGAGGAGGAAAAACAATGTTATTGGTGAGCTTAATACTTTTAAAGAGTCTATACATGATTATGGTCAAAAATGAAAAGGAATTATTGATTATTTTGTTAGCAAAAAATAGTCTTGCAAACCAAAATTGAATAGAATTTTAAAAAGGAAGAAATAAAAGAGGTTTGTCAACAAATTGCTTTTTTTTTTCTACACTAGTGATGTTCCCTTCAATGTAGTGAATAATCCCAATTCTGTGCCTATTTTTGAAAATATAGGAAAGTATGGGATAGAACTGAAACAACCAACTTATCATGAAATATGATTTAAATATTTAAATAAGGAAGTGACATGTAAATTAACCATGCTTGAGGTGAATAAAGATGAATGGAAGCGAGTAAGCTGCACTATTATGTGTGATGGATGAAGTGATAGACATAGGCTCTCTATATGGAACTTCTTAGTGAATAACACTAGGGTTACTATCTTTTTAGTATCTACTTACACATCTAAAATTTGTAAAAGAGCTGAAAAAGTTTTTAAAATGTTAGATGCTATTGTGGAAAAGGTTGGAGAAGAAAATGTAGTTCAAGTTGTGACTAATAATGCTTCCAACTATATAATATTCATGGATAATTTAATGGAGAAAGGAAAGAGGTTGTATCAGAAACCATATTCTGCTCATTTTTTTAAAGTTAAGATTAGAAGATTATGATAAAAAAGATTAAGAATTATGATGTGACAATTATCAACGTTGGGAGGATAACAACATACATACACTCTATAACATTGCTTTATACTTGGATGAAAGAGTTTAAACAAGGAAGGGAGTTGCTTAGATCTAGTGTGACCAGGTTTAAACTTCACACTTGACCTTGAGAAGCCTAAATGAGCTAGAAGGTCCATTATTAGCCATACTTGCATCCAATATATGGCAATCCAGTAGCTTTGCTTCAATAAATGAAGAGAAACAAGTGTAGTGGATTGTTTTATATAGCTGTGTATTTTGTGGAAGGATTGTTACTTGTTTGAAAAAAGCCCTATCACTTGTTAAAGTGCTTCATATGGTTGATTCTGGTGAGAATCCAACTATAGAGTTCATTTATGTCGCCATGAATTAATCAAAAGCTCAAATTAAGGAAAACTTTAACACTATTGAAAGAAAGTAAGTTTTTGATTTCTTTTACATACAGTTCATGAAATGCCCCGAAAACTTCTAATTTTAAATAGTATATTTAAATGAGGTTTTATTATAAAAGTTAATTAAGTATATTAATTTATTTAAAATAAAAGGAAATTAATGAGGGCAAATCAAGAATAAATTTATAAGTATTTTAATTAGGAGGAATTTGGGTATTTTAACTTGTTAAATATTTTAATTTGGGAATTAACTAAATAAATTATTTGATTTAAAATAAGAAGGAGAAAATAGTTTGAAATTAATAATAACTTTATAAATAATTTAATTGGAGAAATTTAGGGTATTTTTCTAATTAAAATGGAATTTATGGAAAATCTTATAAAAATCCTAATTTAGCTTAAAAAGGGATTTAAAGATTATTTTATTTAAATATTATTATTTTTAAATATCCTAAATATTTAGATTAATTTAATTTGCCCTAAATTAATTATTTTTCTCCTTTCCTTTTTCCTTTTTCTTTTTCTTTCTTTTTCTTCTTTTTCTTTTTCCTCTTCTTCTAGCCGAACTGTGCCAGCTCGCGGCCCAGTTTCCCTTCTTCTTTTCCCGCGGCCCAGCCCGCGCAGCGTCGCCCTTCTTCCGCCCCTCTACGTGCTGCGTTTCATCCCTTCTCGTCTCTCAACGTGTCGTCTCATTTAATGAACGACGTAACCGGCACGACCGGCCCAGTTCACCTCTTTCTTTTCCTTCCCGGCCGACCGGCCCACCCCTTCCTCCTTTCTTCTTCCTCCTCTCTCCTCCATCGCCGCTGCTGCAACTCCTGCACCCGATAATGGTAGCGACGGCTACGCGGAACTTGACCGACCGATTCACCCTTATTTTTCTTCCTCTCGACCCACACATGAGCTTGGCATGATCAATTATCCTCAACTCTCACTCGTTCCCTCTCTATTAATTCTCGAACCTTCGACCCAACCGAAGCACTCGCCGGCCGATTTCTGCCACCGTCCACGCAAACCCTAGAATCCAATAATATCCTGACGATCTCCAAAACCCTATTAAACCATCTAAACTCTATAAATAGCTTAGTTGTGGACGTTTTTGAAGCTTCTTCTTTCTCGAAACCCTAAGTGAAAACCGCCCGCCACCGCCCCTTTAGACACCTCGCTCTAATATCGATGTCTCTTCTCCATCTCAATATCTTCCCTGCAACACCCTCTAATTAACTAAACCATCTACAACCTTCAATTCACCTTGTACAAGCCTCCATAATCGTGCAAAGTTGGCTAGTCCTCTCACCAGAAAATTCCACCCTGAAACATTAAACCACCATCCACCACCAAATCCGCCGCTTTTACCACCTTCTAAACCACCCAATATCTCCTGCTTAGTCTCCTCCACCGAACCATAAGCTTATTTTATTTTTCTCCTTTCCTCTTCCCTCTTTTTCTTCATCTTTACCTCTCTTAGATCCATTTTCCGGCCACCTCCGGGATCCACCGCCGGTTCCACCCATACCCTCCAACTCAAGGTGAAACCCTAGACCTTTTAAATACTTACTTTCGATTTATTGATAATTATTATGCTTTTATCCTAATTTTTAATGTTAATTCGATTCTAATTATTATTATTATAATTATCATTATTATTTTTTTCAAGTGTAATCTAATGGTTAAATCTTCTTTACAGGTTTGGGAGTATTCTTGAGTTAGAAAAACTATTATTCTCGAATTTTAGTTATTCAATATAATTAGTACACGTTTACTATTATTATTATTATTATAATTAATATTATTATTAGTAGTAGTAGTAGTGTAATTAATTATTTAATAGTGTAATTATTTCAGGAGGCGTAGAAACCTAAATTTTTAATTAAGCCTCACAGCTTTTGCCTTTTATTACTATTATTAGCATTTTAACATTATTACTAATATATTATCATTTTTAGAAATATTTCCTTTTATATTATAAGTATATATATATATTATTATTACTACTACTACTACTACTAAATTTGTTATTATTATTATTATTACTACTACTAAATTTGATTATTTATTTTATTATTAGTATTATCTTGGAAAAGGGGCCGAAGCATTTATTTCACCTTATTTTTGAATAATGTCCTTTTTATTGTTATTATTATTGTTACTATTATTATTCTTATTTATATTCTCATTGATATTATTTTAGTATCATTATTATTATTAGGGTAAAGTATTTAACCCTATATTATCAACCTTTATAATATTTCTGTTATTTCTATATCTTTAGCAAAGTTAGAATTTTATTAATGTTATTTGTATTAGTAAGTTGTTATTTGGTCAAAACCTTAAGGAGGCGTAGGAGCGTGCTCCAAGACCAGTGTCGTTTTAGGTAAGGGGTGCTAAGGCCTTTTATGTGCTTATGTGCATTATGTACTTCGCATGCTATGCATCCTATATTTATTGTTATTAATTATTTTATATGTGGTATGACATGGAGTTGAAGTATGTTTTTGTATGGCATGTATACTATATATATATGACAATATGTGTTGTGACCCTGTAAGACATGCATGAGAGGATGTCAATGTGGTCTGTGTGGGAGAAAAGATGAAAAGTAGGATGGGGAAAGAAGTTGACTAAGGGAAGTGAGTTGACCTAAATTTTATTGTTTTATAAGGAATAATCTAGTTTATGATGCTATTTGGGAGAATTTAATTTATGATATTATATGGGAGAATTTAATTTATGATGATAATTGGGAGAATCTAATTTATGATGTTATATGGGAGAATCGAATTTTTGGTTTGGTGAGGATTGAATGTAAGGTTGGTATGGTTTGAATTTAGGGTTTGGTAAGGATGAGTCTTTGGTTTGGTGAGGATTGAATGTAAGGTTGGTATGGATGAATCTTATGGTTTGAATTTAGGGTTTGGCATGGAAGAATCTTTATGGTTTGAATTTAGGGTTGGTATGGACAAATCTTTGGGTCTTATATGGTTTGAGCTTAGGGTTTTGTATGACGGAATCTAGGGTTTTCCTGGTGGTATTAATGGGTGTATGTTAGTATTAGGGTTTGTATGATAATATTAAGGTTTGTATGGTGGTAATTATAGTTGTATGGTGGTATTAGGATTTACATGGTGACATTGATGGTGGTATGGTGGTATTAGGGTTTGTATGGTTGAATTAAGGGTTTCACGTGGAATTCTAGGGTTTGCATGAAGAAGTTCGAAGGTTTGCATGGGGAGGTTAATGTCTGCATGGGTATTAAATTTATGTGTGGAAAGTTGATTTGGGATGTAAGGAACGTAATGTAAGTGTTGTTTGGGCGTTTAAACAATTTGGGTGAAAGATAGTACGTAGAGCATTATCTGGGTACGTAGGAGACTGAGCTAAGGTTTGGAATGGCTAATTATGGTTGTTATGGTTAGATAGGATTTGGAGTGATTAATTATGGTTTTTGGTGGTTGATTAGGGTGAGGTGGAGTAAGAGGGGATGTTAAGGCCTAAATTAGGGTTTCGGGATAAAACCCTAGAGTTAGATGTGGAGTAGAATTGGAGGATAAGTGTAAAGGGAGTGATTCATGCATGTCTATGGTTTGGTGGTAGCACATGTGTAATTGGTGAATAAAGTATGATGATGGTGGAATTTTATGATTTGTGACGTGTGATGATTTATGCATGTCCAGGGTGAAAGCTTCTGAATAAGATACTTAAAACATTAATTATCTAAAGTGGAAGATCGTTGAGACGCGACCAACCGATCCACCGGTTCGGAATAGTGGTTAGGGTTTTTACCCTATGTGCGACCGATCCACCGGTTATAATAGTGGGGGTTCCCGAGCTCAACAAACACAGACCTAAGTTTTGCTGAAATACCTAAAAGATACTAATTACTTACAGTGGAATACCATGCGAGCCAGAGCCAACCGATCCACCGGTTAGGAATAGTGGTTAGGATGCGTAGTCCTATGTGTTTCCGATCCACCGGCTATAATAGTGGTTAGGGTATGATACCCTATGTGCCTCCGATCCACCGGCTATAATAGTGGGGGCTTCCGTACTCGCATGGATTTGATAAAAGTATGGTGTGAATCGACTCTTGATCAGAAATTAATTAAGTAATTGAATTGGATTATTCATGGGCCTTTGTACGTACTAATTACCTGGTTGATCATATGCATATCTGATTATGCCCTTTTATGTTCTGCATGATTTATGTGTTTGTGTGTTGGCCTTAGTGATCCAGTCACCTTACTCAATACTGGACCTGTACTGATACTACCTTGGTTGATGGGTCCTATGATGATCCACTAATGGTGGGGAGCAGACCTCTTTTGTAGGTTTAAGATCAGAGACTGTTTTGGGGTGGCAGGCCTGACTTGAGTGAGTAGGCAATCCAGAATTTGACCCATCGGGTTTTATCTTGTTTAAATTTATTTCTATTTAGAAGTTACAAGTGTTATTTGAAACTTCAAGGGTATTGTAATTAACTCTTAATTTCTCGTACTCTAATTTTGTTGTATGATCTTTCGAATCCTTTTATGAATTGTTAATTTGAATTTAACGTAAATCTTTTCTTTAGCCTTAGCACTTGGTACTGGAACAGTTGGAGAGAACCGGTCTGGTACTAAGTGTGGCGGTAACATTCACAGAATTCACAGGTTTTAAGTGTTTCTATCTCAATTGCTTCTGTTTTTTTAAAAAAAATTAGTGAATTTTGGGGTGCTATAGTTCAATTCACTTTATTAGTTTTATTTATTTTCTTTTATTAATTTTGCATGTACCTCTTTCATGTATTTATGGGCCTATTTGCAAATAATTGATGAGCGTTGGGATTCTCATCTAGATAGACCATTACATGCTACTACCTATTATCTTAATCTACACTTTCACTATATACCAAATTTTAGAGCTTTAGCATATGTCAAGATTAGCTTATACAATTGTCTAAAAAAGATTACTGTAGATGAAGAAGAAATATTTAATATCAATTTACAATTGGATACATTTAAAAATACAATAGGGGTTTTTGGTATTCATATAGCTATAATATCATGAACAAAAAGGTCTTTAGGTATATATATTTTTATTTTATTAAATATTCAATTATTATTTTTTGCTAAGATAATACACTACTATGAAACTATAAATATGAAGCCAATCGATGGGATTCATATGGATGAGTCCCTTGAGTTGAAAATTTTTGTCATCCAAATTTTAAGCTTGACATATAGTTCTTCTAAATGTGAGCAAAATTGGAGTGCATAGGAAATGGTAGACAACAAATTCTTTTTCTGGTTAGTTAAATTAATTTGATAGTTATAAATCATATTATTAATGATTTTTATTTTATGCAATTGATCCATGTAAAGAAGAAAATTTTTTTGCATAAAAAAAAGATGAACGATTTAGTATTTGTAATGTAAAATCTCAAATTGTGGCAAAAAAAAATGAGCAGGTACAATTGAAAGGCTAATTATCTTGAACGATCTATCTTCAAATGATGAATGGAAAAAAAAAAAGATAAGAACCCTTCCTTTCAACTAATGGACCGTGATTAAGTGATTTTGATAGAGTAAGCAATAAGTATGCTAGTGAGGCTACAAGAAATGGAGATAAAAGCACTAATGATGAAGCTAATGGTATGTATTATTTTCTTATTTCTTTTTTTGACTTTTGAAATAATTATCAAGTATTATGTAGTTATAATTTCTCTTTCTTTTGTTGTTCCTTAATCTTGATGAAGTCTAAGGCCATGAGTTATGTGAGAATGAAGTGGATATGACCTGTGTTACTTCTAATGAAGTTGATATATTGGATAAATATGATACAAATGTTTCTAATGATGAGGATGAAGCCACAGAGGCTAGTACTACGAGTATGGATACCTAATTTGGAAGTGAAGATATAGACGATGACAATTATGATGATTATGATTGATTAATGTTAATCATTAATATGTTATTGTACTTTATACTTTTGTGGTTTTTATGGTTTATGTTGTTAAATATTGTGGAAAATTTGTAGATTTGTATATTGTTCCAACTTGATATGGGTTATTTGAAAGCTTATATTTTAATTTTTAGTATTATTTAATTTTGAATATGAATGGTATATCATATACATGTTATATGGACCTTTGACTGATTCTACATAGAATCCTGATTATGATAACATTGCTTGAAGTTGGACATATGAATATGCCCAAAGCATAAATTTGATTAATTCAGCATGTTAGTGTAGTGTAAGTTGATTGAAGAGAATATTAAGGATGTATTTATATTATTGGCGGCAGAACATGAGTATAATGTAATTTATGGGGCGTTGAGCATGATTTGGTCCTTTTAGACTTAACATGAATTTTTTAAGTGTAGTATGCGATTAAATCTATAATTAAGTCTTAGAGAATGATCCATGTATTCAATCTCTTAAGCATGTTTTCATACGTATCTTGATAACATATAACCTATTTATCTTATTTATTTGAGCATGGGTTGATGATAGCATGATTTATGTACTATCTTATCCATGTTGATGAATTAAGGTATGAATTATGGTTGTTAGAAAATCCAACAATGAATTTTGATGTTGGGTATGATGTTGTGTTGACTTAAATAGTTTTGATTTACTCAAGTTTACATATGTTAAGTTGGTGATTATTGGTATTTGACTGTGTCACCTTGGTCATGCGAGATTCGGGACTGATTCATATAACTAGTTGATTAGTTTGATAGATTCACCAACCGAATGTTTTGTATCTAAAGTGGTTTGGTTCTCGGCCTAAACCCATCGACCGGGTTAACTAAAACTATGAGCTGGTTTTTAAGAATAGTCGATTGGTTTGACAAACCCATTGACTAGTTTTTTTTGTGCTAAAGTTATTTTTACCTAGGTAAAACCCCATCAAATGATTTATAAGAATAGCTAATTGGTTTTCCAAACCCATTGACTATTTACTTTTGTATCTAGATTGTTTGGTTTCAGCCTAAACACATCAACTAGTTTCTCAAAACCCATCGGTCGGTTTGCAAGAACTGTCAATTGGTTGGATCAACTAATTTGTTGGCTGTCACATATCCTTTTTTTCATCGAGTCTGGTATACCCATATTAGTTAACTAGTCTTAAGGATTAATTGATTAGTATGGTTTCAATTCATTGTTATTATTTCTTGGTAATGTCTTAGAGCTTTTGTGATGCTTTTACATTAATTAAAGACCTTTTATGACCAGGACCCTAAATAATTAGATTAAAATGAAATATTAGTGGTGACCTTGACCTAAAATAATGAAATTAAAGTAGATAAAATATTTATTTATATGGATTATGGCCTTAAGTTGTGTTCGGTGTCAATACTTAGAATCATCCAATTGGATCATTTATGGAATTTATTGTAAATTGTGAAATCGCTTATTAATTATATAATGGAAATAAGATTTTATTCAAGCCTTCTTCTCTAGCTCTTGAGGTGGGTAATCATGATTTATTAGGTTAGCTACCTTCTAGTATTTACTGTCTTTTTTACTCAATAGCTTTATAGTCTTACTAGGTTTTGGCCTTCATGCATAACTAGAAAATAATATAATGGCAGACCATCATGGTGTTAGTTCTCGTATAGAGGGTATGCCATGATTGGTGGGGTTTTATCTCCCTTTAATCAATACTTTTTATGTCCTACTAGGTTGTAGCTTGTACGTGGGGTTAAGAATAATATTTTGACATACTATCATGATGACAATGCTCATGTAGAGGGTATGCCATTATTGATGAGTTTATCCCTCACACTTATTGCAACAACCTAAACACCCAATTTAGAAGGCGTGGATGCCTAGGAAATGCATACCCCGTCGATTTTTGTGTGATAGCCTCCAAGACCCCATATTGGGATCGTTGCTCCAATTAGGAGGGTATACCTATGTTTGTATTTGGTTTGATTGCCTATAAAAACCCATATTGAGATCAATGCTCCAATTGGAAAGGTATGCCCATACTTGTGTCTAGTGTGATCATCTACAAACACCATATTGGGATCAATGCCTCAATTGGAGGGTATGCCCATGGTAGGGACTTATGTACCCTTGTTTTACTACATGACCCATGCTCATGGTAAAGGTTTTGGTGTGTCATTCGAATATCGTAATAATTGGACCATACAATCATATAAGGAAATAATAATAATATGGTTTATTGATCCTTGTGATGTATGAAATCATTATGTGTTGTTGTTAATATTATTCAATTATGGATTGCTTTAGCATGTTTATTGAACTGTGACTAATGTGACTTTCAGGTGCAACATGATTCTTCTCTTTGTTATAGAAGAAGCTTGTCTTACTAGTACTTCACTGTACTGATACCACCTTGTGCGGTCATTATGTTGATCCAGCTTTTGTTCTAGGGAGCAGATGGCATTTTATAGGTTTGAGTAGCCTGATGCAGGCCTCTATAGGTTCATTACTTGGGGAATTTTCATTGTATTGGAGGGTTAAGCTAAGTGGGTTGATTAGACATTTTCCACTATATTAGGATGTTTTGTCTTTTGGTTACCTAAATCTCAACTGTATTCTAGTATATTGTTTTTCAAACTTTTCATGTCATTGATCTATTCTCTCTCTCTCTCTCTCTCTCTCTCTCTCTCTATCTATATTTGATTCTTGTGTATGGTTTTGGTTAAACATTTTAGACTAGCATCGAGTGTAGGTTAGGTTGATGGCTATACCTCTCTTATGTTCAATGTGGTGGTAACATTATCCTTTTTTTTGTTTCTTTCATATTATCTTAAAATAAAAATAAAATTGGTTGTGAAACCTAGGGGTATTACAATCATTCCTCCCAAAGAAGACCATCATAAGCAACAAAGTCCTCCAATGGGTTCTCATTCACCTGCACAGAATCATTTGGGTTGTATGCTTGTGGAAATGAGCAACACCCATAAAAAAGATTATCAGTATGCTACATATTGAGTAAGGTAATAACATAGATAGGGGTGTTTGAAAACTTATCTGTATCGACTAGTTATTTCAAGTTCTAATATTTGATCTAGATTTTGGTCCAAAAGTAGAAAAAATTCAATCCTTGATCAACTTCTGTCTTATCCGGTTTTATCTAGCCCAAAATTTTATTAATATTTTACCTAAAAATACATATTTTTAATATAAAATATATATCATTTTTTAATTCTAGTCCTAACGGATCATGGATTGGTAATTCTAGTCCGGTCTTAGTTTGGTCCCCAATCCTGACTTCAAAAGCTTCCAATCCGATATTGTATCGGTGCACACCCCTAAATACAGCCATAACATGGTTAAACAATGTTATAATGTCATATGAAAGAATAAACAAGAATTTATATTAATATGAGATCATGATGCAAGATAAGAACCAATTCCAAGTCTCATTATACATATAATTACAATCCATATTCTTATTTACGTTAACTTCATGGACCCCACTTGTAATACCCTAAAATTTTAGCTAACCTAAATTATGGGTAATTTATATTATAATCAAATTCTAACCTTAGGAAAATTTATTCTTTCTAGATTACCTTAACTTTCTAATCCTAAACCTTAGCCTAATAATTTTATTTATAACCTTGACCCGTAACTCGAAATAAATCCCAAAAATTTATCCCCAAATTATTTTGTCTTTTTCCATTCTATTAAATCTATCCTTGTCCGAATTATTTTTCCCAGATAATTATATAATTAATTTACCCTAATGCCTTAACCTATATTATTTTAATCTAAACTTGCTATCTTTTCTTTTTCCTTTTCCTTTTATTTTCTCTTCTTCTCTTCCCTTACCCTTACGTGCACACTTTATTTTTCTCTACTATCCATACCCATCTTGTCCTGACCCTGATATTGTGGGCTAGGGATTTTTTTAATCCTTTTCTTTTCTCTTTCCCTCAGCCAACCACAACCCTCTCCCCCGCTTGTATTTTTCTCTCTTTTCTCTTTCCCCCAACAGCAATAAATGCCCCTTGGCCCTTTACTTCCCCAGTCAGCTTCTGCAACTCTTGCACACTCTTCCCTTACCACCTCCTGTTTTCGTAGCTGCCAACCACACCACCACTATGACCTCTGCCCGCCACTACCGTCTCTAACATCAACCCCCTCTGCACCGCCTATCCCAATCATCTTCTTCTTCTTTACCCCCTTTCCTTCTTTCTTTTTTTCTTCTTCCCTACCTCTATTTTATTCCATCGCAACCACCACCCCCAAGCCTGACCAACCCTTGTTACCCCTCCTCCATTCTACCATTGTAGCCCTCCACCTTCTTCCTCCTTTCCCCCCGCCCTTCTCGGCTTTGTTTGGTTTGATAGCCCTCCATCACAACACACACCAGCCTACCCCTTTCTCTCCTCCTCGCTAGCCAAACAACGCCCACTCCATCATTCTATAGACACCCCATCACCAACACTGCAGCTCCGGCCCTCCACCGCAACACACCCTAACAACCAAACATGCTACTACCACCCTTCCAGCTACCACCAGTCTCCGCCACCGCCGCCACCTTCTTCCCCTGCCTCACCTAGCCAACCGGCCCTTTTCCCCCTCTTCGAGTGTTCATAGCTCATTCTGCATGCGCAACATGAGTTTGTGCTAACCTTAAGTAAGTGTAGTGTATTATATGTGTAAGGGTATATTGGTAATTTTAAAAATAAATATTATTATTATTATTATCTTATCTATCAAATATTAATTCGGTAATTACGGTTTTACTAATTATTCTTAGGTGAAGTACCGAGAGTACCATAAGAGCCAAAATAGGATAAGCGTGCTTAGAGACCGGAGCCTTTTTTGTAAGGATGCTAGTCGATGTTTAGGGATTTGTGTTAAATATTTGAATGGTTATATGTATTATCATGTTATCATTATTATATTTTTAAATGTATGATGTTAACGATCTATTATGATAATTTGGATTATATGCTAAAAAAGAGTAAGAACGACAAAAGAGGTGCGGATATGACGTTGTTATGATAAGTCATATTTTTTGTGAATAAGTATAAATTATGGGAGAATAATATGGGTCTAATAAAGTATGATAAGTGGGAAATAATGATATAGGAAAAAATATAAGCTTTTCATAAAATAAGGGTTATCGGCTATCTTTAAGACCATTTTGGTCAATATAGGTTAATATAAATTTTTTGGTATTTTAACATCTTAGAAGGATTATAGTATGCTGATAATATCATGTGAAGTGTTTGGGAGTGATTATGAATGTCATAAGCTCTTCAGATAAGAGAATAGTCTAATTTGGTAAGACGATAATGTCACTATCACATGTGTAAAGCATTATAGTTAAGCCATGAATTTTAGATATGTTGTTAATATTGGTATTTTGGGGTTATATATTAAATTTGGTAATTATATGAGCCTTCTGGGAAAAATTATGACTTACCTGTAAAATTAGGGATTTAGGAGCTTTGTGAATAGTGACTTTTGAGATAGGGCTATTATTGCATGTGTAATACGTGGGAGTTAGTCGTCGTATTTCAGGAATACTAATGATAATCACATTTGAGGAAGATATACTAAATTTGGTGGATAGATAATCATTATGGAAGGAGTTATGCCTAAATTGTGAATTTAGAGTTTCTAGGAAAAATAAACATCTTCACCCTTGAGAATAGTCTTGTTATCTGTGTGTTGATGTCTTGCTTGCTTTAATTATGTTTGTACGCATAAACCAATCATACATAAATCGCTAATCATTTTAATTGAAAGTTCACATGAGTTGGGCCGAGGTGTTTATGGGTCCGTTCCATCAGACGATAATAGTGGCTCAGGTGTCTTGTCCCTAAGAGGTTCTCCATTTTGTTCCACTGGATTAAGAATAGTGGGGCCCTATACTCAACGTGAATAAGAATATGATATGAGTTAAGTAATGAATAAGACACTAATTATTTAAAGTGGAAGATTACATGAGTTAGGACTAGGTGTAGGGTCCGTTCCATCGGAAAATAATAGTGGCTCAGGTGTGTTATCCCTGAGAGGTGATTTAAATCGTTCCATCGGTTAAGAATAGTGGCTCAAGAGCATTTTGCCTTGAGAGGTGTTGGGTTCATTCCACTGAATGATATAAGTGGCTCAGGTGTGTTGTCTCTAAGAGGTGCTTCAGACCGTTCCACCAGTTTAAGAATAATGGGGTCCTTGAACTCAACGTAAATAAAAGAATGGATCATGTTATATTCTTGTAATACAATTCTAGGCTAATAATCACTTCATATTGATTCTTGTACCTCTCATGTATACTCCTTTCTGTTGTGAATGCATGTAATTATATGTTCCCTGTTTTCGACTATATTGTTACCTTACTCAATACATAGCGTACTGATTATTCTTATTATGGGTGCTGCTCATTCCCCTAAGCAGATGACCCTGATAGTTGTGTGCAGGTCTTTGAGGACCCAGTTGATGATTTTTCTGCCTTTGATGCACTGTGTGGGGAAGAGTGACTTTTATCTGTACTCTGTGAGTGGGTGAAGAATCATGTTATCCAGATGATGTTTTTACCCATATACCTTTTTTGGACTCTTTGATCCACGGTATCCCTTTTGTAGTATTTGTTATTGTAATCCGAAGTTAATCTTCAAACTTGTATTTAGTATTATAAAACTTCTTTCATTTTCTATTTTATCCTGTTGAGAAATTTATTTAGCCTTGTGATTGGCATAAGGTTGGGATTATAAGCTTGACTTATGTCAATTACGGTAGTAATACCCAGTTATTTTATGTATGCTTCTCCTGTAAAATAAAAAAATTTAGTAGTAAATTTTAAGGTGTTACACTGCTATTCACTACTAATGGACTTGTATTAACACTATATAACCCTAGAGTAGAAATCTCCTAGACACTAATCTTATTTGGTGGAATGGACATATATAGTCCTAGGATAAAAATGCTTCTGTTGACTATTCTCACCTAGTGGAACAAACAGGTATAACCAATCTTGAATTTTCACTTTAAATATTTATATCTTATCAATGATTAGATCATTCTAGTTATTTATTTCACATTTAGTTTAAGGACTCTACTAATTTCAACTGGTGGAATGGCATCAACAATATACAACCCTAAAGCAAAATGCTCTTAGCTACTATTCTCGTCTGGTGGAACGAACTGGTACAACCAGTCCTAACTCATGTGACCTTTCACCTTGGATATTAATGTCTTATTATACCATTAATTACCTCAAGACCATCATGAATATACCCATGTAGATATAAAAGGTACATAACCTAACTTGATATAATAATTCAAGACACATAAATCACAACTGTAGGAATTTTGGGACATCCCCCAAGAAAAAGCCCACATTTTCCTTGAAAAACCCTAATTTTACAATATAAGAATAACTGCTTCTATAATACTCATTTAAAAATTAAATTCAATAAAAATTCCTAAAATATAATTATTGAAATCAAAATTCTAACTCCAACATCTTATGCATGCAATAATAGCCTGCCTCTAAGGTTATTATTCATTAACCCTTACGAAACACTAATTTCACAAATTAAACATAACTTTTCCCATATGACTTGAAAAAACACAAAATTTAATAAACCTTCCTAAAATTCCAATATGATCAACATATCCCAAAAATAAGGTTTAAATCCAATACTTTTACACACGTAATTATAACCTACCTTTATGGTTACTATACATCAATTTAAACCATTTTATGATTTTATAGCTCTTAATCCATTCATAATTACCCCAAATATTTCCACACAATATATTTAACCTATTTTGAACCAATTAAAATCTTTAAATATAAAATATTCCATATTTAACCCCATATAAATAATTTCTAACTTCTACTATATATTGACCAAAGCAGATCAAGATGGGGAAGAAGGGAAATAAAAAAGAAAAATAAAAATAAAGGAGAAAAATAAGAATTAAAAAGAGCAAAGAAAAAATATAGTTTAAGGTTTGGATTATAGTTAGGATTGAATTTTAGATTAGCAAATTAGAGTAGTATTAATTTATTAACTATTTGGGGTTAGCTTTAGGTTGAAATATTAATGACCTGAAATAAGGATGAGGATTAAGGTTAGTTTAAGGATTAAGAAATTAGGATAAGGTAAAAATATTAATTTTTTGAGATTAGGATTAGGTTAAGATATTCATTACTCATGATTAAGGTTATATAGAATTTAGGGTATTATAATTTTTTATAGTTGTCTGAAAGCTTATAGATTTTTACATTAGGGTTGTAAGGTTATTTAGTATAATTTTTATACATAACTTGCTTAGGTTTGAAAATCTTAGGAGCATGTTTAGGGGTAGAATTATCAATTTACATGTAGAAGTAATTTTTTTATATAATATTTCTATTGTTTTTATCACAATAACATGCTAGACATGCAAACTTTGCTCATTAATCATGATTTTTTTCCCTTTAGAGGTAGAATTGCTATATTACATATACTAGTTCTTTTTTTACTAGTTTCTATGTCCTAAAATGTTATAATAAATTTAAGAATGTTGAGATTTAGTTTTTATAATTTTTGGCAATTATTTGGTATTTATTAGCCTTTTCCTAAGTGTTATCATAAGGAGATTAATAGTATGAATAATATGAAGATAAATGAATAGTTTAAATAGTTAATTATATAAGTTTAATTGAGATTATGGTTAATATGTTAATTTTATATAAAGTATTGATTAGAAAAATCTTAAGGGTTATTGGTGATCATTGATCATAATATTTGACATTGGCCTTCATAATAGTAATCGAGCATGAGTAGTTAATCGATGTAAATAGTAATTTAGGGTAATAAAAAAATTCAAAATTTTCCATATTGACTATGGGTATAATTTTATGTTTCTCATTGAACATAAATAGTTCTTTTAGTGAATAGTTTTTTTTTATGGAATTGTCATGCAACCTTCTTTTTTGGTGTCATGCCTTATGGTTTTTTAGGGAGTTTTTTCTTTTTTTTTTGTCAAGAGATTTATTTAGTATGTTCTTTAAATTTTGTGACAAATTGGTAAAAAATGGTTAAATTTTGTGGGTTATAGCTTGGAACCTAACCCTAGGCCTTTTTGGCTTGATCTTTTTGTGACAAAGTGTTTCAATCTTGATGTCTTGATTTGGTTGTTTGGATCGTGAGATTCTTGGTTGAAATAAAGTACTAAATATTTATGGTGAATGATGATTTGAGTTGGAAGACGTCTTATGCCACGAGTTAGGCTACTCGAGTGCAAAGGGCCTTCAGGTCGAAGGGTTAGTTCTACTTTTATAAGTAAAATCACAAACTCCATGGAGGGCACATATACTTAAGGAATATGATACTTAGATTTTGTAAGTGCTTAGTTTGTCACAATAGCTTCCTTAATAGATGTCTGGGAAGTATTTGAGTGATGTAGCATGAACATTTTTTTCCACTCATGAGATTGTAATTATAACATCCCCTTCTTTCCCCAAATTAATATGTAAGTAGACTTATAATCCATTTCTAAAATTTGTAATATTGATTTCTAGGTCATTCTTATTAAATTCAAGCCTTCCATAATTTATTCTATTCATTTGCTAAAATTTTTAAATTTCATAATTTTTATTTACTCATTTCTGAATATTTTTTTTTATTTGTCCAAAATTTTTAAATCATTCTAAACTTATTTCTTGTCTTACCAACTTACTATGTTTTATTTTCATGCACCTGTATCCTTCCAAATTGTTAAATTGTGAAAGTTTTCATTTATGCGACTAGACGATTTAGCAGTTTTTAATCCTTTGGGTATCAAACTAATTTTACAACAAAATATTTTTATATATTTTCTTTTCTAAAATTAGTTTTCATCCATCTGCTGTAATTTGAACCCTCAATTATTTACTTTAGGCATTTTCAGAAAAAAAAAATGCATTTTTGGAGAGTATTTGATTTTTACCATTTTTTCTTTTCTCATCTATTGAGATTAAAGTCAACTTTGATACCCTATATTTTTTATATATTTGAATTCCTAAAATTATTTCACACCATCCTACAAATTGTCATAAGTTTTAGATTCCATTTGTTCTTTTTTCCCTTCAACGATACCTACTTTGGGTCTTATGTACAACTTCATTCATTAAATTTTTTGTAATTAAACTTCAAACTATAGTTTTTTTATCCCAACCAATACCAAATATATGCCAATTATATTTATATCCAAACTACATTCATTCAACTCTAATATTGGGTAAAAGTACATTAGTCATAAAACTCTTACACAATCTTTATCATCATATAATTTCATCCAAGTGTGCAATAATTTAATCTTCTTCTCTTGAATCAACTTATAAAATATTCCAAAAGCCCCTTTATGCCCAAAAATTGTGCTCTCAATCCCATTTCCACTCTACTTGAATCATACTTCCCCCCCCCCCTCTCATTTTTTATCCTTTTTTTTGTTTGCTATTGTGCAAAGCAAATTGGATTGACACCTTTCAATGCCTCAAGAAGCTTTGTTTCTAATTTTCCCCCCTAATACTTGTTACATTGGATTCCTTGCAATGCATACTCTAGGAAACTATCATCATTTGTTAGCAGTTTTTGGCCTCTCCCTTCTTCTAAATCCTGACTTTTCCTTCTCATGTTACTCCATATTGTCTTTTTGTCAGCATTGCTAATTTTTGTCCAACTTTTAGCACCTCATTTTTTTCTTACTAAGTATTTTTCTCTCTTTTTTTGCCTTCCATTTTAACCTTTTGTAGTACAAACTTTAGCTTTCCCCTTCTTGCCTCCCTAAAATAACAACCTCCCCTCATTTTTTGTATCATGAATAGCTTGCATCTGTTGGTACTATTTGGTTGACTGGCTTTGAGCCTTTTTTTTTTTACCAACTCCCACCACCTCTCTTTAGTTTGATTCTCTTAGATATTTACTGGGTATTTTCCTTAAAACATCACTTCATATATCATCCCTTACCCTTGATTTTTCCTTATATTTGTGCCTTATTTGGAAGTCATTTTAGGATGTTGCAACTCAACTTGCTAGCTACTCATGTTGCTATTGCTAAGTTCATTTTTCTTCTTCTTTGAATCTTCTAAGATTTTTTATCTTTTCTTAGTTGGTTTTTATCCTCCTTAAACTCAAATAAATTAGCACTCTATCTAACCTTTTGTTCCTTACCCATTTCCCTCATATTTTCCTTCTTATTTTCATCACTTTAGTTGTTGTTGTTGTGATTTAAACTGGTATTACAACTACTTTTCATGGTTGTTCTTATAAATTTTTCCTCTAATTTTTCTTGCCTTTTGATCATCTGCACCTTGGCCTTCTATTTCTTAATGGTTCTTGGTGATTTTCCTCCCTTTCCCTTATTTTCTTTCATTTTCTTGTTATAATTTCCTTAAGCTAATCCTCTCATTGTCTAGTTTGAAGGTGATCAAGCATAAAAAGGTTCAAGTGGAGATTGGGAGTATTTTATCTTCTTGCTTGAATATCAGCTTTTAGGTAATTTGATTAACTTTTTAGACATAGTTTTTTAAGTGTTATTTACCATGCTTAAATTGAATACCATGATATTATGTAAATCCATGAGAATACATGATTACTTTTGTATACTTTTAAGTGAATATGATAATGTATATTTATATTTGGATGAAAAACTTGTCTAAGAAATCATGTATGTCTGGGCCACCAAGAGTTTAATGATTTGTGTTGGTTTTAAAAAGGAACCAAGAACGATGTTATGTATACATTAATATGCTAGATTGTATCCTTTAAAATCATGGCATGTTGTAGAATAATGACTAAGTTAACCTAGAGTGTATTTTCATCTTTTATTATTGTATTTGAGTTTTGTTGGTTTTGATTTAATTTCAGCATGTGGTTATGCATATATTGGGGTGTATGAGATTTGGTGTAAATTTGGGAGTCATTGGAATTATGTGGAGTTAATAATGGATTTTAGAAGTTTTAAGGTAATTTCATGCAAATAAGGGTATTTTTGGTGTTTATATATTAATTCTAAAATTTAGTTTTTAAAATGAATATTATGATAATAAATGATTTATGTTTATTAATTAAATTAGTTTGAGATAATGGTGATTATTATAAGTTAATGTTTTAGAATAAAATGGCATAAAATAAGCACAGAACGCCTTAAGAATAATTTTATTATTTTATGTACATAATTTTTTACTATAACCTCTATGTTGGGGTTAATCATAGTGATGCAAAAATCTATCCTACAAGTGATGGATTGCCTTGTTTGGTGTTAGAGCTCATGATTTTAGCATTTGATGGAAGATTTGGGCCAAACTAACACAATTGGGATTAATAAGAAGCTTACTTGATTAAGTATGGATAAGCTTATGGGGATTGGGCATATATTAGTAGATTTAAGTAGTGTTAATTAGTTAGATAATGCTAGAAATTTAATCTTGTTAGATTTAGTTATATCTTTGTTTCTTTTTGTGTGTGGCAATTTCAGTGTGGACTCTTTATATGTTTATCTTTTATATTTTTAGCCTAAATCATGTAGAATATTAAATCTTGAGGAGGTGCTAATTCAAGTATTAAAACATTGATGCAAAATGTTGATCATTTATGCTAATTATCAAATTGAAACTCTGTGAGTTCTTTCTTTGATTTTGATTTCTGTATGATTCATAATCAAATTCTATAGTCAATTTTTATGTGAGAGAGTTAATTTTTATTTAATGAAGCACAAATATATCCCCTTAATTCCCCATCAAATTTCCATCCATACACATACTCATTCAATCACAAATTTATCTTCTTTAACCTCTTTGAAACCCTAACCCTAACCTTATCCTTCCTCAATAGCTAACATCTATTGCCTTCACTAAAACCTCATTTAATTCAACCATGAGCTACCATAAATAACCCCAATCATTAACCATTAATTAATCTTTAATATCCCCCCTCATTTTAACCCATAAACCATAAACCCTAACTAAAAATTCTAACCCCAAAATCAAAATCCTAACCTCAAGATTCCATTAATTATCATTTGTTTCTTAGCTCAACTTATACGGATCTTGTTTCAATTTCTTTGTTTTGGTGTTTTGTGCTTCCAATACGCATCACATGGTTAATATGAAGTGATTGTGTTGTCTTGAATTTAGTAAATTAATAAGTTAAATTGGTGGCCAAATGGCTTAAATAAAGAATTAGGGTGGATAATGACATTTTGGTATGTTTACCTTTAGTATAATATTCTTAGGCCACATTTGGCTTTAAGATAACCTTAAAGGTCTTTCCAAGTGATACCCTTTAAATAAGTGACATATTTCATTTATTTACATTATCTTGAAGTGTTAGTTAAGTGTTTATATGAATTCCTCAATTGTTACTTTATGTGGAGTTTTCCTTAATTATCATTAGTGTAATTCTAGTTTCATTTTAATAACACAATTGCTGGAATGAATTCATATTAGTGATGAATGGAGAGTAAGGACGATAGTATTAAGCACCTTGTGACCCCCCTCAAGGATAAGGTTAAGTTTTTGGATGATATATATTTGATAAAATATCAATATTAAATTGAAAGATCACACAAGTCAAGATTGAGTTTTGTTAGTATTATTTTAATTATGGTTTTTTCAAAGCCGTGGTGGCCCTACTCTACCCTATACAAGTATACATGTATGGTCCATTGCCCTATAGGGGGTATACGTTCTTGAGGATTATTTTGATAGCTAGTGCTTCCCGGGTGCATTTTGCTCTAGAAGCTATTATATGCCAACTTCTATTCCACTGGATCCTAGTAGTGGTCCCTAGGTGTGTTTTACCTTATAAGTTGTTTTATGCCACTTTTGTCTCCCGAGCACCTAATGTGATTAATTTTAGAATGTTGTGATAATTAAGTAAATATAATAATATGACTCATACTCTAAATTCCATCTAATGTTATGAATGTGATAATATCTTATGTTATCACATGCATTACTTTAAGTGTATCATGAACCATGCGTAGCGTGCTATGTTTTATAGAATAATCATGTTACCCATAATTGTATGTTGTCACTATTATTATCCTATGTGTATTCTTATGTAATCACCATATTATATGTGTCTTGAGTGCATTATGTAATTTATGTCATATCTTTTGAATTAATTGTATTACTACATATGCAAGTACTGTCATGTTCATTTTTATGGATACCTGCTCATTTCTACGAATAAATGCTACCTTATTTTGTAGGTGTTGTTGATATAAATGATTTAATATGATACATGTGGTAGAGAGATGTTGGGGGTTGTGGGCGCAATAATATGGTCATTCAGATTCTTCTTTTATTTCACTTATTATATACAAATTCTTCTATTTCTCCTTTATATATCACATCTATTTTGTAATCTTATAGCTTAATATCAACTATTTTCCACACTTAGCCTCTAGCTATGAGTAATATTTTTTAGCCTTACACTCACCGTGGATCAGGTATAGGGAGTACCTTTTTTATGATGGATGCAGTGGTAACACCTATTATTTTCTTATTATGTTCTTGTAAGATAAAAATTCTCAGTAGTAAAATTTAGAGTGTTATAGTAATCCCTCTTAAGTTAAATTTAAATATCTAGTATGAGACGCACATTACTAGGTAATTGTGTGACTTTCTTGACAAATAATATTAGAAGTAGATGAGTTTTATCTTCCTTATTAAGGGAATTTGGAAGTAAGTATTTTCTATTGTGGCTTCCTTGGCTAATCTATCTTGGGAACAAGTAAGTTACATTTGGTTGAGATGAGAAGTTGATATGGCATGTGAATGTTTATCTTATTCTTAAGTTTATGCATGATGTGAAGTTTCATATGTAATAATATGCCTTTATGCATGATCTTATGCTTTTGTATGTATATGTTATATGAGTATGCTACCTTTTTAGAGGAGTTGTGGTTTATGTATTATGAGAAATTTATAACATTACTACATAATTTTAGGGGAATATATTTAGTTTATGCATTGGTTAGAGGATCTTGAGAGTTAGGAGGATCAAGGGTCTTTGTTTTTTGGTGATTAATATAAGTTATACTATTAAATAAAGCTGTGATGAGTGTAAGGGCTATTCAATGTTCTACTCTTGTCACTTTGTTTTAAATATCTTTTGGACTCTTAACTCCTTTCCTCATTATAATTAAACCCCCGAGCTTTTGAGATTCTATAGGTTGATAACTCTTTTGAAGCAAATATTATGTATTGATTTAGCCTTGTATCTAGCATAAATTTGGTGGCATACACATCTCTCTTTATATTAAATTTGACGATTTCATTTCCCTTTTTTGTGTTAGCTTCTTTATTATATCTTCTAAATAACATTTTAAAATTAAAAAAGAAAAAGAAAAAGAAAAAAGAGGAAGTGTTACAAACTTGCCCCAACCTTAATTCACCCAAAGGTAACTTTCTCGTATAAAACGGATCAAAACAATAATAATAATAATTCCAAAATAGAGACTAATAACTTAAATTACACCATTTATCCGTTATTTTCAAGGTACTTTCTTTATGTTATTATTTATAAAAATATTTTTTTACAGTAGATTTTTTTCTAATAAAATATAAATTGAGACCTAAACATATTACACTTTTTAAAATTGAGGGATGAAATTACTTCATATAATAATCTTATTGATTTTTTTGATTAATAAATAATAGTTGGATAATGGCCAAAATTTTTACAATGTTGGTGACACAAGAGTTTACATGCATTGTAGCTTTTTAAGTTTATTTATTTTTTATAAAAAAGAAGAAGTATTTTTATGAAATGAAATTAATAATACGAAAAGTATGGAGATATAATGTCATGAAACACTATTGTACTATTCTCATAAAAAAATATTTATCTCTTTTTAAGTTTTTATGACATTGATTATATGAAATGAAAATTAAAAATATAGTATTATTTTTTTGGTAAGTAATAAGAAATTTTATTAATTACTAAAGAGGGATAAGTACATAAAAAAAACTATTTACAAAGCGGGAACTAAATGAATCTATCTATAGAATCCAACAAGGCAATCCATTTAGCCTTATTTTTTAAGGAGGATATTTTAATGAAGATTTGAAGAATGATCTCATGAGCCACATTTTTAATCAAAGAAATTTTAGCTTGGAAAATAGCTAAATTCCTAGCATGTCAAATCTTATATATAACTCCTGCAATCATCATATGCATGATATCCTGTTCACCCTTTCTGAAATATCTCCTATCATTAGTCCAACTTTGGAATTGGTTCCGAGAATTGAGAGAGAAAGTAATGCCAAGCCAATTACACATAATTTTCCATAGCTCCTGAGAAAAAGGACAGCGCATAAAGAGATGATTGAAATATTCAATCTCACTTGCACAAAGGCCACAATATGTTTCATTTGTGACACCCCATTTACCCAACATTTCTCTTATAAGTAAGGCCTCTCTACATACCAACCAACAAATAAATTTGTGTATAGGAGGGCCAGGGTATTTCCAAACCTAATTATGCCATGTTTTGCCATCTCTTTTCCATATAAGAATATCATACACACTGTGAGTCTTATATATCCCATAAGTGAAAGCATTGTTTTGATGGAATATATGAAGGAGAGAATTCCTGAGCTATATAATATGTTTGAAAATCTATGATTGATTCGTACGACACTATAGGTCATTTAAGGGAACCCCTTTGATGCAATAGTCATGTATCCATTTGATCCAAAGAATATCTTTGTTATACATTACTTGTCATAACCTCTTTCCCATAGCAGCAATATTCTAATATAAAGAATTTTTAAGACTCGGACCACCTTCATCAAATGGGAAACAAACTTTTTTGGAAAGAACTAAACAATTATTAGATTATTATTCTTTGATTAAAAGGTTTATCTAAAATAAAAAAGAAGATAAATAAAAAATGATGTACAAAAATATAAAAAATAATAATAATTATAGATAGTATTTTAATATGACAAATATCAGTATTTCGACTATTTTGATTTTCAAACTATGTGCAAACATCAAAAGGAGTGTGAACAGTGTACATTGTTTTACTTAACAGAAAACTATAGCGCCGTCTCCCTCCCTACTCGTGCCCCACTTTATTAGACCCAAATCCAGCTTGCTCTCTCCCACCTTCTGTCCTCTTTCTCGTCCAGATCTGCATTTGCATCTTATGCAGCCCCTGTCGCTAGTTCCAACCTCACGCTCTCGCTCTTTCTCTCTCGCCAGTTCATTCGTGATTTTTCAGTCGACAACTTGAAATCTTAGATCCAAGCAGAATCGGACCGCTGAATATCCGATCTGAAGTAAAATCTTTGTTAAAGTTCAAATGGGATACAGAGCAGACGACGACTATGACTACTTATTCAAATTGGTTTTAATAGGAGATTCTGGCGTTGGGAAATCCAACCTTCTTTCTCGATTTACTCGCAATGAGTTCAGCCTTGAGTCTAAGTCTACCATTGGCGTCGAATTCGCTACTCGAAGCATCCACGTCGACGATAAGGTTGTCAAAGCCCAAATTTGGGATACCGCCGGCCAAGAGAGGTTTCATTTCTCTCTACTCGCGTTATATATTAGATATTGTAATGATAGATTCCACTTCGTCGATTGATTCCAGACATCACCATTGCAAAATATTTTCTTAGTACAATGCTTAATTTCAGTTGACTTTTTTTACCTTGAATCTAGATAATTGACGGCGGTTTTGTTTGATTTCTTGTACTGCTTTGCACCCGGGAAAGTTTTGTCTTTGCAGAGCAGAAAATGTCTGCCAAATTGTCACTTCACGGAACACTTAGTAGGTTATAGATGTAATCATTTGGAGTTAAGTAGTTGACAGTTGATAATAGACAAATAACCGATCTTGGATTTCATGATCAAATTATAAAGTCATTGGTGATAATTAATTAATAGTTAGTACTGCTAAAGTTCGTAGTGATGGTTGGTTTTCAACTACAGATGAATAACGCTGTCTAAATCGCTGTGCTCTCGGTTTCCAAATTGTGATTTGATTTATAAATGTCCCTTGCTGTCGGCGTATCTATATTATTTTTTTTTGTGTAGTCCTGATTTGAAAACTTGTTTATGTAAACTATACGGGAGCTGCTTATTATTGGCTTGGTGCATGTTGTCTTACTATCAGAACTGGAAGTATTGACGAAGTGCACATAACTAGTGTAGTGATCAAAGAAAAAGGATAGGAATATTTATGGACACTGTATCTATTCCTCGACAAGCTTTGTACCTCTCTTTTCGTTATATTGTGGGGTAGGATTTCTCTTTGCCTTCTCAAACTGCTATTTTGACTGCTGTTGTCATCATTTTGAGCATGCCTCTCTGTAGAATACAACAAAGCTTTTTGAAATTGTCCTGTCCTGTGCAAGAGATGGGAGAAATATTTGTCGGGCTAAGACGTAATGACAGAAAGAGCGGAAAAAGGCAGAACCTTATTGACCTCCCCGTCCAATGAAATAGGGTTACTTTGTTTTGATCCTCCTTTACGGTGATCTGTAGCCATGCAACTGACTCTTCTGAAGGTCCTGTCTAATTGACTATTACACAGCTCAGGATTTGCATAATGACTGAGCGAAGGAGTGCTGTGAGAGAAGAGTAAAAAGGAATTATCACTGGAACAAACCGTTGTGTTTCATTATTATTTTATTTACCTACTTTTTTGGGGTTTAGTCAGTCTTGAAATAGATATCAAAACTGTCCTATTGGTTGCAGTGAATGTATATGGCTTTAGGACTCTGGTCACTCTGCTGCCTAAGGCATAATATTATCTTTGCTACTCATGCAAAACTGGTTGGGGATTACAGTCCCATGAGAAACATTTCATCTGCTAGCCGGAGGACTGCTAGCAGGATTACAGTCCCCTGCAAGCCTGCAATGTTCTACAGCACCTTGTTGAGTGGTCGCCATAATATTGTATCTGGTTGCTATGCATTATTTATATTTTTATCGTGGGCTGACTAATGTCAAAATGGTTATTCGTGAACTTTCAGTCAGAAATCTATCTGAACTCTAGCGTAAGTATATTTGGTTTTGTGGTTTGGCTTTTGATAAACATTAGCCATGCTTTATTGTGTTCTTTGGTTTCCCTTCCAATAAATTCTAATGCTATTCTTATTTTCTGTCTTCCACCTTAGATACCGTGCGATCACTAGTGCATACTACCGAGGTGCTGTGGGTGCATTGCTAGTATATGATGTAACTCGCAATGTTACCTTTGAAAATGTCGAGAGATGGCTTAAGGAACTTCGTGATCATACAGACTCTAATATCGTAATCATGCTTGTGGGGAACAAAGCAGATTTACGTCACTTAAGAGCTGTACAAACTGAGGATGCCAAAGCATTTGCTGAGAAGGAAAGCACCTATTTTATGGAAACTTCTGCCTTGGAGTCTCTGAATGTAGAGAATGCATTCACAGAGGTGCTTACCCAAATATATCGTGTCGTTAGCCGGAAGGCTCTTGAAGCTGGGGACGACCCAGCTGCATTGCCGAAGGGGCAGACCATTAATGTTAAGGATGACGTATCTGCTGTCAAAAAGGTTGGATGCTGCTCTGCATAGTGTGAAGAATGTATCAAAAGTGTGGTGGTGACCGTGAGGCATCAGGAAGCCATTTTTTCGGAGCATTGACTGCTTAATGGAAGCTGAATCTATGAAATATAATTTCATCACGCGTCATGCAGTGTGAAACTTGGGAATTTCTGTAGTTCACCTCAAGCTCCAAACATAGTTTCCTTTGTGATGGAAGCTGAGAATCTATTTGTTTTTTTCCTGTTATTTAGTTACTTCGTCTAAACTCTATATCTGTAACAATTGTACTCTTAACTCTCAATTCCCACTAAACAAAGTTGTTATTCCGTGGGCATATATCTTTGTTTATTGCTCCAATTTCGGAGCCCTGGATTGGGAAGATATGATTTGTTTAATTATCTTAAGACAAGTCGAATATATGTTCGCACTGACTTTTTCAATTGGGTAGTACCAAGAGCCTATTCTGCTGATTTGAGTACTATGGAGCTTATTCATGTAGTCATATCAACTCCACGGACAAGTAGCAAAGTAGCACGGGGGCTGAATTGCAAAAAGGGAAATTTACGAAAACCAAAAACAGCAAAAAGTGTAATGTTAGAAAAGAGAGAGAGAGAGAGGAAAAAGATTATGAGAAATTTGAAGAGTGCTAAGGAAAACTAATGCCTCCTTTGGTCTTGAGAAATTTTAAGATTGCTCAACCCATGAGCTTATAAGGTTTTGAGAGGAGAATAAGAGAGAAAGATTAGTGAAGGAAAGCTTATGCTCCCTTCTTAAAGTCTTCAAGTTATAAGCCTAAGCCTTAAGACCTAATCATCATGCTTATTGAAAGCCGGGGAGGAATTTGGCCTTTTATACCGAAAGATTGGACATGAAAGAAGATACTCATTCTGTTTATCAGACCTTCGCACTAAAAGTAAAATTTTTAATTTTTTTGATTCATTTTTTGTTTTGATTAGTGCTTTTGGCTACTAAAGCAACTGTAACATCATAAAAATTTACTACTAAAAGTTTTTATTTTGCAGAAGTGTGATAATAAGATAATTGAGTGTTACTATAGTACTTGACGTAAGTATGGTTTAATATACCATTTTCATATCGAACACTAGGAAAAAAAATATTTACAACTTAAGATAAGATAAGTAGAGAACGAGAGAAATTTTTATAAATTTAGTTAAGAGTCTAAAGATTAAACTTCGAATACAACATAAGCAAAATATAACAAAAAAAAAATTTAATAGAGCTAGGAGTTCAAAATGTATATGGACAAAAACTACCTACCAAATAATGTTAACTCTATAACACAATAGATAAAATCATTCCTTCACAAGAAGGGTGTCATAAGCAACAAAATCATTAAGACAAGCCTCATTAACCTGCACATCAAAATCTGGGTTGCCTACTTATGAGAATGAGAAGTACCTATAAAAAGGATGATCGATACTTGTGTATTATAAGTTAACAATACAATCATAAGTAAGGGCATACAATTATATAAGGCTAAATTAAAGGACTAGCCATACAAATTAATCATAATATGGAATGAGTTAGGAGAGTAACTGAATTAGAGTTCCCAATTCAGCTGATTATACATTCCTACTTATTTAGTCACTTGAAGTTAGATACATCACTATTCGTAACTAGTGGAATGATAGTAATGCCACTTCTAAGACAAGACGTACTTGGAAACCACTATTATGTTAGTTGGACTAGTAACATAACTCTTCTACGGCATAACACTCTTGGAAACCACTATAATATCTGGTAGATCGGTAACACGACCTTTCCAGGACATAATACTCCTAAAAATCATTATAATATCTGGTGGACCAATAACACAACACATCTAGGGCAAAAAGCTATTAAGAAGCATGATTATATTCGGTGGGCAGGTAACAACCATAAATTTCTACCAAGGCATAACATTCCTAGCCACTATTATATCTGGTGGAATAGTAACAATACAATTGATTTTAATTCATGTGGTCTTTCACTTTAAATATTAATATCTTATTATTGGTTAGTTATCTCATTAATGTCGTGCAAACTGTCACCAAAATCCTATGAGTTCTGATATTCTCAACTCCCAAACTTTACTTTACCATACTTACAATCCACTCTTTTTTTATAACACCCCCAAATTTCACAGTTGATTTTTTTTTATTTTAAAATTAGCAAAAGCAAAAACTGTAAATTTTGAGAATGTTACTACCACACTTAGTAACAAACCAGTTTCCCTTACCATTGTACTACCAAGTGCTAAGGCTAAAAAAGAACATAACATGATTTACACTAAATTCCGACTTTTATTTAAACTAGATTAGTGCATTAAACTCATTATAAGAATAAAACCTACTATTAGTGGTTACAAGAATAGAAACCATTTAAACAAGGAAATAAAAAGGTAAAAGAGAAACCCTGAAACTATTCCTAAACAATATTTACGCTCTTACCAGATATTAGCTTGAATAACACCTACAATAGACCTACAAGGGACATTGTTTATGTAATCCCCCAAAATTTTAGAAAACCAATAATTTAATAAATAATTTTTATCTGAAATAAATTAGCTTTTAAAATTATCTAACTTAATTAATTTATGGATTTTTGAGTACATAAATTTGGATGGGAATATTTAGTAAATTAGAAGAGATATTTTGTTATTTTATCATGCTATTTTTATTTAAGTAATTTTTCAAAACTAATATTTTACTAACCTTATCCTTTTTAAATTAATATATTAGATTATAATGAATTAAATTATTAAATTAAATAATTTATCAAGAATATTACATTGTACGACTTTATAAATTATTTTAACTTATTTTCCCCATTTTTCTCTTTTTCCTTTTCTTTTCCCTTCTCCTTTTTCTTTTTTTTTCTTTTTTTCTTCTTCTTTCTTCCCTTCTCTTTTTCTCCTCCTTGGGCCGCCCGCACCGGCCTGCTTCCCTCCCCTCCCCTGTGCGTTGGGCCTCAGCCCACCTCACCCTCTCTTCCTCCCTCAGTCCCTCTCCCGTGTGCCTGACCCAGTCGGTCCGCCCCCCCACTTTTCTTTTCCTTCTTTCCCCGACCAGCCAGCTTTTTCCCCTCCTTTCCCCGACCGGCCGCCCGCAGCCTCCCTTCCTCCTTCTTCTTCTCCCCAGGCGACAACAGCTACCGACCTGTTTGCTGCTGCCCGACTGCCTACAACTGCCACCTTGCCACCTTGTCTCTCCCTCTCCCTCTCTCTCTTCTCCCTCTTCTTTTTCTCCACCTTTCCCTGCCGCATTATTTCGAAACCCTTCTTCCCCGACCCTCTTCCCTCCATTTTCTCCCCTCCATCTTCTCCCCTTCGTTTCATGCGCCGGCGCCCTCCGCCGCTCCAACCGCCGCACTCATCCCCTAAACCACCTCATGCACCCTTCTACTACCACCTTGCACCACCCCAATACCCATCCTGCAACCCTCTTTCTCCCTTCTTCTATTTTTCTCCCTGTTTTCACCCTTCTCGACAGCCGCCTGTAACGCCGCCGTTCTCCGCCGTCCGGCCGTCTCTGCCGCTGCCCAGACCACCAATCTCCTCCCTACAACCCCCTCTACCACTCCTAATGCTCCTTTGACCAAACACCACCTTCAAGCCCTCGTTTTTCCCCTTCCTTTTCCTTCCTCGCCAGCCTACACCTCAAAACCCCACTTCGACCGCCCCCTTTGCAGCCTTGCTGCCTCCGCCTCCGCCACCATTAGCCACCATCAACACGTCCCCGACCACCTCTTACACCCCCTCTCCATCTCTGCATCCTTCCCTTGCCTTGAATCCACCCCCACATGCCTCTTTTCCTAGCCTAAAAATCCTAACCCGAAATTGTCTTTATTTCTTTCTATTACCCTCCTTCGAGCCCTTCTCCCCATAAATTTTCATGCAGCTCATGCTGCATTAGCAGCATGAGTTTCTGGACTTCTTAATCTAATTGTCTATTTATTTTAAGGTATAATTATATTTTAAGTTAATTATTCTATTAATTGTTATAAAGCCTTATGTCTTGATTCTTTTATGATTTCTAACATAATAAACCTTGATATTATTTTTAGGTGTTGGTTTTGATAATTGAATCTTAAACCTTAAACCGGAATACCGGTGAGGTCTGTTTTTGGCGGGAATCGAGGTAATCGTTAAACCTCCCTTAAATGCATGGAAACGTATGCTAGCACATTGGGAATTTTATTATGATTTTATGTATGTTTTGTGAGCCAAGCATGATATATAAATGGTTGTTATATTTATTGAAAGAAAAAGGGAAATGCATGATAGCTTTGTGCCATGTGTAGGTATGATAATTAAGGAAAAGGTTGATTATTGATGGAAATGTTAAATGCTTGTTTATGATGTATTATATTGCTAAGGCATGAATGATATTATTGTCTAAGGGTATTCTAGTAATTATGGTTATGAAGTATGTGATCTAATGTATATAGTTGCTAATGAGTATTATGTTGATTAATGACAAGTTGGTGGACTTAGATGATAAGAATAATATCATTATTTTATGTAGCGATGGTAAGTTCATAAAAATGGTGAATAAAGGGGTTGAGTGGAAATTTTATAAGTGAAAAGGGTATTTCGGTAATTTTATAAGTAAAAGGGTAATTTAGTAATTTAAAAATAAAGGGGTTAAATGATAATTCATAAGTAAGAGGATAAAATTGTAAGTTGTGAGAAGAAGGGTATTATGGTAATTTTTGGAGAAAATGGTAAAGTGGTAATTTTGGAGGTAGAGGGGCAAAATCGTAATTTCATAAGTAAGTGGTAATATGGTAAATTTTATAAGTGAATGACAACACGGTAATTTTATAAATGAGGGGTATTATGGTAATTTTGTGAGTAAAAGGTTAATATGGTAATTTTGGAAAAGAAAATGGTAAATTGTTAAGGAAAGATAAAAATGATAATTTTGGGATGTAAAAGGGTAAGATAGTAATTCGAAAAGAAAAAGGGGTTTTATGGTAATTCTACCAAAAAAAGGGGTATGGTGGTAATTTGTATGAATAAAAGGATATTATGGTAATTTGAAAGTAAGGGGTAGAAGAGTAATCTTGTAAATAAAAGGATGTTATGGTAAACCCGGTAGTAAGGGGTAACTTGGTAATAATGATAACGACAAAGGATAAATTATTAATTAAAGTATGATTAAAAAGGGGTAATTGGACAATTATGATAACAGAGAAGGGTAATTTGGTAAATTAATCAATAAAAGGGCATTATGGTAATTTTAATAATAGAGAAGGGTAAAATTGGTAAATATAATTATGAAGAAGGGTAGATTGGTAATTGTGATTATGAAGAAGGGTAATTTGGGAATTATGATAATTAAAGAGGGTAAAATGGCAATTAAAATAATTGAGAGGGGTAAAATGGTAATTATGATAAGGAATGAGGGTAATTTAGTAATTTATCCAACTCGAGGGCAGTTTCGTAATTATAACAAAGGAGAAGGGCGATTTGGTAATATAACCAACCAAATGGGAAATATGATAAGTGTAGTAATTATGAGGGGTGAAGGGTGACCTAAAAAGTGTAGGGGATAATTTGGTAATCTAAATTGGACAGGGGTAATTTGGTAATTATGTAACCTAAAGGGTAATATGGTAATTTGGCGAGTAAGGAATGGATACTTAACAATTATATAAGTAAAGGGAAAATGAGTAATTTGCACCTAACATGTCTTTGAGATTGTGGAACATTATAATATGATTCAAATAAGGCTGATTAGCCAAGTAAGAGCATCTGATAATTAGTGTGGCCTTAATGGTTTCTCTGTGATAGCTTGGATAACCATTTGAATAATAAACGACTAATGATATCTAAACAATGGAAAGTGAATAAGTATCTGATTATTGTGCTTTTCGTGATCACTTTAATTAAGATACTAATATTTAAAGTGAAAGACCTCGAGATCGGGAATGGTGACTCCTTAGGGGTCGCTACCCTAAGGACGTGGTTTAGTCCACGATTATTCTGGTTTTTGCTGGTGTGCCTTTGTACCCCAGCCAGGCCCTATATCTTACTCTTTCTAGCTCTACGGACCTAGTTAGGGGGTATGCATACTTATGGATTAGGTGTCATTGTCGGTAGGGTACTGAGTTAGCTTTATGCACCAGTACAACCAGGGTACCTTTGCGTCCTTGGGTTCGTGGTTGAAGGGTACTGAGTAGTTGATATGCACCGGTATGACCGGTGTACCTTTGTGTCCCGGGTTATTGATCTTCCATTCGAGGCAAATAAATATGATTGATGTGCTGATTAAAGAAAGGAAAGATACTATTATTGAAAGTGGAATATTAATGAGCCGGGCCCAGATGATTATGATATTGAGTACCGGCTCACCGGTTATAATAGTGGCTAGGAGCGTTGTTCCCTGGATGATGATTCTCTATATATATATCCCGGTCCACCGGTTATAATAGTGGTCAGAAGCGTTGTGCCCTGGATGATGATTATATGTATTCCGGTCCACCGGCAATAATAGTGGGGGTCCCGAGCTCAATAAAACCAGTTATGTATGTGAATAAAATTATGGGAAAGCACAAATCACTTATAGTGGAACAATGGCTTAAGGATTGATTGTTTTGAGTTTGCATTATGACATGGCTTAAGACCGTAAGTACCGATTGTTCGTAATGATATATTGATATGCTATGTGAATGTTAATTATGTGAATGTTGTATATGTATGTAGCTTGTTTCATGTGTTGCATTGCGGGCCTGCTTTTAAGTGGGACTTTAAATGGTTACTCTGTATCGTAGTACTGAAGGGTTCCATTCGTAGGGCCCCTGCCTATTCAATGGGCAGTGTCCCTTGTAGGTCTTTTCAGGTGCTACTCAAGTGGGCAACGGGGAAGAGAGTAAGGTCTCATCCGGAACTACTAGGGTTTTTCTCTCTCTCTTTGAAATTTCTGGTTTTAAATGTATATGTTGATACTGTAACCACCATGGGTGGATTTCATTCTTGTAAACGTTTGGTACGCTACTCTGATTTAAGTTTGTTGAAATTCTTGCAAATTGTATTTCATTTTCCTTTAGCCTTAGCACTTAGTACTGGAACGGTATGAGTGAACCGGTCTGGTACTAAGTGTGGCGGTAATACTCCCAAAATTCACGATTTATTAATTTGCTTCCGCTAGTTTCCTTTTAATTAACGAAATTTTTCAGTAGTGAATTTTGGGGGTGTTACAGTTTATTGAATAGGCAGGGGCATAAAAATGGAACCCTTCGATACTATGGTACTCAATACCCTTTATACCAAACCGAAAGTCAAGGCATGCATATAATACGTAATATATAACGATATAAAATGACAAAATGTGCGAGTACAGAGATAACCAGAAGCAACTTAAGAAATAATATACAGTGCAATGCCTCGTACAATAAGAAATGCATAGTACAATGCCCATTCACTTAGCAATACCATCACATACCAAAAGAGAGATAGGCACCAAGGTTGAACTTATATTATAACAATAGATCATGAGGATGAAAGTAACTCTTTTGGTCTTAAGCTATTAAATAAATATCATTCGATATCATTTCTTGAATTATATCCATTTAAGTGCGGGAACACCACTATTATAGTCTATGGACCGAGAATACACTTTAGGACATAACGCACCTGACCACTATTATTCGTTCGTAGATCGGTCTCCAGGACAGAAGGCTCTTGGCCACTATTATTGCCGGTGGATTGGTCTAGGTTCGACTCATATGATGTTTCATTATAAGTGATTAGTAATTTTTCCATGATTTATTCACATCTAAGATTTAGTTTACTAAGCTTGGGATCCCCCACTATTATAGCCAGTGGACTGTAATACACTCTAGAGCAACACACATCTGACCACTATTATAATTGATGGACTGGTACATATATACATCTTCTAGGACAAAGCGCTCCTAGCCACTATTATAACTGGTGGACTGGTACACATGATATAATCTATCTAGGCTCAGCTCAATAATCTTTTACTTTACATGATTAGTGTTTTCCATTTAATTAGCATAACAAATTTAATTATTTAACTCGAGGGGGAGATCAAAAGCCCAGAGATGTAAAGGTACACCGATCATACCGATGCATACAAGCAACATAGTACCATTCAACCATCAATCCAGGGACGTAAAGGTATCGTAGTCACACTAGTGCACGAGGACACACAATACCTTACTGACAAAGACACTTAATCCATAAGTATGCATACCCCCTAAATGGATCCGTAGAGCTAGATAGAGTAAGATGTAGGGCTTGGCTAAGGCAATAAGGCACACCAACAAATACTAGAATAATCGTGGACTAAACCATGTCTTTAGAGTAGCGACCCTTAAAGAATCACCATTCCCGATCTCAAGGTCTTCCACTTAAATTATTAGTGCCTTAATTAAGGTGACCACAAGAAACACAACAAGTACATACTTATTCATTTCCATTTGTCTCTGTCATTATAAAGTAATCCTTATTCATATGGTTATTCATGTTAACTTAAAGAAACCACTAAGGCCATCCTTATATCATCCATTTCCATGTCAGAATTCATTTCCATTTATTCACATGCCATAAAGGGTTATCACATCATAATCATAATATGTTATTAGAGCCCGGTTAGTCCACATCGAAGGATCATGGAATACTTAACCCTAACATGCCCTTATATCACATCAAACACACATTACCATGCATGATTAATGATTAAGACACCTCTTTCACGAATATGAGATAAACACCATATCACACCGTTAGTTGTCCGTCCAACCCTAGGATATGTCATGTTTTTGTGATACTCATTGATTTATCAAATTCCCTTATTTTATTATTCAGTGTTACTTATGTCTGATTATGGAGACTTATTTAATCCATTGATAGGTTGTATGTAAGTTATTGATTTACCTCCATCATGCTTACAAAATTACTGAAATACTCTCTTATTTATAAAATTACCAAGTCATCCCTTTTTATTTGCCAAATTACCATATTACACTTCATGTTTGCATGATTACTAAATTACACCTTGTATTTGTTAGATTACCAACTCATCCTTCATACTTATTAAAGCACCAACTTTACTCCTCATACTTGTTAAGTTACCAATTTATCCTTTCAGTTGGTTAAATTACATAACTACCCTTTATACTTATTTAAACTATTAAATTACCCCTCAAGTTTATTAAAACACCAAAGCACCCTTCATACTTGCTACATTTACTAGATTTCCCATTTGGTTAGTTAAATTACCAAATTGCCCTTCATACTTATTAAATTTAACAAATTACCCTTCTCACTTATTAAGATTATCAAATTGCCCTTTTAGTTGGTTAAATTACCAAATTGTCCCTCTTACTCATTAAAATTTCCAAGCTACCCTTTTGGTTAGTTAAATTACAAAATTACCCCTATCACTAATTAAAATTACCAAATTGTCCTTTTGGTTGGTTAACTTATCAAATTGCCCTTCCTTTATGCCAAATTACCAAAATACCCTTCCTTTATACCAGAATACCTTTCCTTTAAGTCAAATTACCGAAATACCCACCTTTATACCAAATTACCAAAATGCCTTCCTTTATGTCAAATTACCAAAATACCTTCCTTTATGCCAAATTATCCTTTTATACCAAATCACCAAAATACCCTTTCTTTATGTCAAATTACCAAAACACCCTTCATTTATGGCAAATTACCAAATACCCTTCCTTTATACCAAATTACTGAAATACCCTTCTTTTATGTCAAATTACAAAAATACCCTTCCTTTATGCCAAATTAACAAAATATCCTTCTCCTTCAATTAATTTACCAAAGTACCTTATTAATCATAAAAATTACCAAGGTATCCCCTTTTCCATGAAAAATTACTAAAATGTCCTCCTTACTTATCAATTTTCCATTTTACCCCATTTACGCTTATAAATTACCATTTTCCCCTTATTATACCACTTTCACCAAAATACCCTCACCACATAAAATATTAATATATATGGTCCATATACATCATCCAACACCACTAACTATTCACATTTAATATGAATATTCATTATCACCTACTTTATATACGTATTCAGGGCATACCTTCATACAAGAAAAATTACTAAAATGGCCATAGGGCTTATATTAACATTATCTATGCAACAAATGGCCACATGAGCATATCATATTATACATATATATTTAACATTATCATTAACAACAAGGCTCATTCCCTAAACATTATTTCTACATATGACATATAAATTAATATGATTTTCTTTTCATCAACCAACATATGCCACTAAATACATTATACTTAACAACATACATCATGCATATAAACATATTAAAAACCCTAATGTGCTAGCATACGTATATCCACACATTTTAGTAAAGTATAATAGTTACCTTATTTCCCGCAATAATTAAACCTTATTGGTATCTTGATTAAAGGTTTGAGCTTTGATTAGTAAAAATAATATCAACATTTATCATATTAGAAGTAGAAAATTAAAGGATTAAATTTTATCAAAACCTTAATTAAATACATACTAATATTAAATATGGTCGTACCTCAAATTTAAACAAGATTTGGCTAAGAGGGGGTGGAGGATACATGTTGTATGAGCAGCGTGAGCTACATGCAAGAATGAAAGGGAGAAGGGGTCGAAGAGGGAGAAGTGGGGAGAAAGGAAGGGGTGGTTCGGGTAGGGGTTTTGGGAGTTAGGTGGAGGGCTTGTGGAGGGGAGTTAGGGTGGTGGATAGATGTAGGTGGTGGTTGGGGGTTGATTATTGGCTGCTTAGGGCGATGGAGATGATGACTGTAGGGCTGGAAAAATGGGGCAAAGGTTGGGCAGAGGAGAATAAGGAAGGGAAAAGAAGAAGAGAAGGGAGGGGCTGCTAGGGGAATTTCGGCTAAAAGGAGGAAGTGGGGTGGTAGAAGAGGTGTTAGGGAGTGGATGTGGTTGTGGAGGTAGCGAAGGAGGAAGAAGTGCAGTGGACGGTGGTGGTGTAGGGTGGAGGTCGAGAAGGAGAGGAAAGAAAAAAGAGGAAGGGAAGGAGGCTACAACGGCAAGTGAGAGTGATGGGGTGGTGTAGGGAGGTTGAAAGGGTGTTAGGGAGGTGGCTTTGGCGGTCCGCTAGGCAGTAGAGGCGGTAGTTGAGGGTGGCAGAGCAAAAATAGGGTAGGAGGAGAAGAGGGAAGAAGAGAGAGAAAGAAGGCTCAATAGGCAGGGGAGGAAGGAGCTCGAGGGAAGAAAATGTGTAGGGTAGAAGAAGAAAAAGATAAGGGAGAGAAAAGGAGGCATGTATGGTTTAGATGGCTGCATTTTGCAGGTGATAGGGTGGCGGGTTGTAGAAGGAAGAAAGGGAAGGAAGGGGCATACGAGGGGTTGCAATGGAGGGGAGTGCATGGCCCAAAAATGGAAGGAAAGAGACATGGGAGAGAAAGGGAGAGAGAGCAGGGCTGTAGGGGCAGTATGTGGCAGGGAAAAGTTGCAGGCAAGCGTGTGTCGATGGTCGAAGAAGAAGAAGAAGAAGAAGAAGAAGAAGGGAGGGAAAAGGAAGAAGATAAAGATAAAGAAGAGGTAGGTCGGTCAGGCAAAGGAAGAAAGAAGGGGGAACTGGCCAGCCCGCGAGTGTGAGGTAGAGGAGGAAGAAAAAGAAATTTGGGCTGGCCCAAATGGGGGGAAGAAAGGAAAAGAAAAAAAGGGAGATAGGGTTAGACACAAGGGGGAGGGAGAGGGAGAAAGGGAGTGAGCTAGTGGTCCAGCGCAAGGGAGGAAGGAGGGGCACAAGCTAGTCGGCCCGAAGGGGAAAAGAAGAAAAGGAACAGGAGGAAAGAAAAAGAAAATGGAAAATGGGGAGAAAATAAAATTAAAATAAATTTTGAAATAAAGGTATTTAATTATTTAGATAGATAATTTAATTTAATAAATTAATTTATTTAAAATTTAAGATATTAATTTAAGAAGGTAATTTTAATAAAATATGGGTTTAAAAAGTTATTTAAATAAAATAAGTATGATAAAATAACAAAATATTTATTTTAATTTATTAAATGTTCATGTCCATTTTTATATACTCAAAAATCTATAAAATAATTAAATTAAATAATTTTAAATTTTAAATTATCTTAAATGAGGGTTATTTATTAAATTATAGGTTTCAAATTTTTGGGGTATTACATTTTAACTCTAATAGGATAATTGATCATTCCAATATGTTCAGTTTAGAGGACAATACTTACCCAATCAAGAACAAATAAGCTCTTATATCCACACAACACATATATTTTAGTAATACAATACAACAATATCATGGTATAACATCAACAACATGACTCATGAAATGTAACTATGCTAACATGATATTGCATACAATTCAACAAACGTCAAAAATCCCAAAACCATGACATGTGTCCTTACCCAAGTACCCCTGGTCTTTAAACAAGTGAAAGGCTCTAAACTTCTTCTTCTAAGGTCTCCGAAGAACCACATAAGGCCAATACATAACACATTGTTAAAATGTAGGAAGGTTGAGCAAGGAAAGATAAGGTAAGATAAAAAAAAAAGATAGGGGAAGGAGAGACCGAGAGGGTAGTGACCGACTAAGGTCGAGGGAGAAAGATTGAATGGGGTAACAAAAACACTTGGCTAAGAGTTGAGGGAGAGTAAACAAGCTTAGCCTAGACTAAGGGAAAATATTATAACTTGCTTAACAAGACAACAAAGACCAAGGGGAACAACTCACTCGATAAAACTAGCCAATATAGAGGGAGAATAACACAATTTGGCAACAAGAGAGAGAGAGAGAGAGATAGATAGATAGATAGATAGATAGATAGATAGATAGATAGATAGAGAGAGAGAGAGAGAGAGAGAGAGAGAGAGAGAGATGTGATTATATGCTTTGTTACATGAGGGATGATGGCATGGTAAAAATTATGAAGAGAGGCCAAGTGATGTAATTGGGATGTAGAAAACAAGGGGAGAAGAAATGGGGCTAAGATATTGTTGGAAATCACTAAAGTAAGGGTATGATGATGATGGAGCGAGATCTTGTTTATAGTGGGGAAAGTTTGGTTTGAGTAACCAAATCATACAAGCTCAGTTTGGGGGGGTAAGGGTTTCACATAAGGGAAGGAAAAAAGAAAGAAAAGAGAAAATGAAAAAGGGTGTTAAGGATTAGAATTAGAGTTACAATTAGGATCATTCATTTGGAATTAATATTAGATTAAAAATTCATGGTATTACAATAACTTATATTGTGACTGTTGCTATAATGACTCGACAATAGTTTTTGTTTGTCACAAACTTTTCCTATATTCTCTTTGTCATTTTGTCTCAAAACCTTTTATACCTGTTTGTTTGTGTCAACACTAATCAATATAGCCAATAATAGTCTCTAAGGAAGAAGATATCAAAGAGGATTTTTCTTGAAAAGATACAATTTGATTTATGATAGAGAGATATTCATCTTATGTTTTGGTTGTAGTAAGGCAAGCTATTGCGAAGGATTTTTCTACAAGAAAATGTGTTTATCCAATCACTTTATAAGAGTGTCTAAGAGTTTGGTTTTATTGGGTTTTGTGTTTTTTCCTATATTTAGACATGTTATTTGGAGATTTTATAAATAAATAAAAAACATGTAATTTGTCCCACCATTTGACTTTAAATTATTAAATAATCCCACTAATGACCTGTTATAATGGTTCCCAAGATAAAACCCACAAATATAGTGTAGCAACCTCAATTTTAGGACTTGAAAATTTTGGTTAAAAGAGTTATTTGTGGAATCTAATAAATTAAAAAATGAAGGGTATTACCACCACACTTAGTATAAATCTAGTTTCCTCTACTATTCTTACACTAGGTGCTAAGGATAAGATAGTACTCCACTTAAATTAAGAACAACTATCGTAAGAAGTAGATAAGATATTACATTATAGTATTGAAATAACCTTAGAGGGGGTAAATAGTGTTTAATGAAATAAAAATCACAAATAAAAAATTTATACACAATGTATAGTAGTTCAAGAGTAAATTACTCTACACACACTACTGAAAGGTTCTCCCTTTTAGATTTTGAATAGTGACATATTTTTATTGATGATATCTCTTGTATTGGTTTATAAGCCTTGAAATTTTAATGACCCTCTAAGGGATGATTTACAGCTTGAACTATTTATTTTCTATAGACTCTCCACAAGAATTTCTCAACAGTGATAGGAATACACTCACTAACCCTTTGTAATATGATTATAATTGGTTCTCACCAAGAACATGAGATATGAAAGTGTAGAACTTTGGATGAGGTTTAATCTAGCTATATATAATAAGAGATGTTACAACTGAAGAACAATTATAGCTATGAGAAGTGAGCAATGAACAATTTTCAATAAAAACTTTGAATTTAAAAGTTAAGAGAGTTTGAATGAGTAATTAAATGATTTAAGAGTAGAGGATTAATTGCATAGTGAATGGTATTGAAAAGTATTTGTAATAAATTCAATGGGACCTTATTTATAAGTCTCACCCTCATCATATAACTGTTAGACACAAAACCCCCCAAAAGATATTTTTCCCAACGGATAGAAAATCAACAATTAATGCTCATTAGTCGATCGATTGTAGGGTTAGTCGATTGGTGATTCAAACCAATCAACTATTTAAGTTCAGACTAGAGATAAAAAAAAATGTATCGTTATAGAAACCAGTTAATTGGTTTATTGAAACTGATTGACTGGTTATGCATAGTGCACAATCGATCTTATGAGTATATATGAATGGTGTCATGATTTAGTACACCAATCAATGTATTCATGAAACTAGTTAATTGGTTTATTGTAACTATTTGGATCATTTTGAAAAAACTAGTTGATGATTTTAAGCAAAGAAGAATGGGTTTCTATAGGAGTGAAACCTATGGGATAGTTGATCAAACTAGTTAATTAGTTTCCTCAAACTAGTTGATGAATTTGGTGAAACTAGCTGATGAGTTTAAGTATAGACAAATAGGTTTCTGTAGGAATAAAACTCATGTACTGGTTGGTCAAACCAATCGATCTATTTCCTCATACTATTTGATCATTTTGACAAAACTATTCGATGATTTTAATTAGATACAAATAAGATTCTACAATAGTGAAGCCTATGGACTAGTTAGTCAAACTACTTGATTAGTTTAGTGAAAACAACTAATGAGTTTAAGAAGAGACAAATGGGTTTCTATAGGAATGAAACTCATGGACTAGTTGGTCAAGCTAGTAGATATGTTTCCTCGGACCATTTGATTGGTTTGGAATAACCATTTGATAAATTTAAGTAGAGATAAATGGATTTTTATGGGAGTGAAACACATGGACTGGTTGGTTAAACCATTTGATCGGTTCCCAACCTAATCCATCAGTATGACAAAATCAGTCCATCATTAGCTATGCCAATTGATCTTTCTAAGTTTAAGTCATTCCATGCTCTTTGATAAAACTAAATGAGTCTATTGGTCTTGAGACCGGTCAACTAGATTTGATTGGAACCAACTAATAAAATTTAAAAACTTTAAAAGATTTAGAAAGCAATATCAACCATGAAATCTTATAAAGTGAATTTAAATCAAATACTTTAAAACCTTTCTAAAGCGTTTTGATCAAAATATGAACTTGATCAACTTAACTCTTAACACGAAACCTAAGGATCTAGAAATGTAATCTTTGAACCTTAAGTCTTGATTATCTTCATACCATCTTCTCTTTCGCTTCAAAACTTAATTTCTCTTTTAAATTTCACATTAGAGAGATGATTTTATTAAGCGCGTTTAGATCTATTTGTTTGTAAATCATAGTATTTGCACACTTAAATAAACTGATTAGCTTTCAATATTCTTTTGTTATCATCAAAATAAGGAAAATAACACTGTTTAAGTTATAAGATCAATAAGGATTTCATTGATATGATACAACAAAAGATCAATCAAAGTGACAAAAGTTAAAAGAAAATAATACAGAGATGATACAAGAGGCCAAAGGATACCTATATCAAAGGAAGTTGGAGCAAACATCGGATAATCCTAATCCTTAAACCCAAATACTATCGATCAAGAGGTACCTTACAATAATCCTACAAGGTCACAAGTGTAATGTCCCATAAGTTAACGATGATCATATAATGTTTGATCTTCTTGTGGACATGTATTTTATATTTAATTTGCAAAGTATTTAGGAAAGTTTAAAATAATAAGGAACATAATATTTTTTTAGGCACTTCAATCAGCTTGTTTTATGAATTGATAAATTCATTTATTAACTAGTTTATTTAGCTTATAGTAGTGTTATTTTTCATGCTTTTATATAACTTTATATTATAATTTGCACCTTTATGTTTGGATACTACATTGTTTTGTTTATTTTCCTTGCAGATACATTGATGTGTGTGGGATGATGGGATTCTCAATTATATGATATTAATCCTCGGTTATGTTGAGATCAATAAGAGGAAGCTTCAAAAATTATGGATAAATGATAAAGGTATTTGAATAAGGTAAACTAAAGATGATGATGAATCAAATAAGATGATTATGATTCGGTGATGGTGGAAGAATGATGATGATGATTCGCATATGATGAGTTAATTATGGTGTTGATTTCATAATGATGTGTTGGTGATGAAGGTGATTCTAAGTTTAGGGTTTAATGGAAGATTCGGGTGTGGGTTAGGGTTAGGGTTTATCTTTGAATTTTAGGGTTAGGGTTATATTATGGTTTGGATTTTAGGGTTAGGGTTTCGAATGTTAAAGCTGGTTTAGGGCTTCAATTAGACTTCAATTTTGGGTGATGTTTAGATGATGGTGATGCTAGAAAAATCTAGATTATGGAGAGGAGAAAGGATAGAAATTAATCTCTAACTCACATAGACAAAGAGATTAAGATTTTTAAGATTAATTGTTCACAGATATTCTATTAACTTGAATTGAACTTATACAAAATTTAAATTGCATTCAACTTCAATAATTAATCATCAACATTCACCTAATTTTGACTTCAATGGCTTATATAGCTAACCTACCATTTAGCTAAAAAGCATAATTCAAAAGATACCAAGCTAAAAGATATTATGCTACTTTATGCTAACTTTTTGCTACTTTATGCTCTAGATAATATCCAACCCTACTACTTAATTAATTAGTTAGATAAATTAATAATTATACACAACTAAGCTGCACATTCCCTCCCCATGCACATGTCCATGCACTCCATGCATACCATGCACATGTACGTACGCTTAGTAGCTTGTATGGAACATTTCTAGCAATGTAACCATCCATTTATCTTAAATTTTGTAGGAGGTCCTTTCTAAATAAAGAATAATTTGTTCCATAATTATTAATGCCAATTCTTGAGGTTTTCTCCTACATCATACATCCTATTAGAGGAAAAAGATGTAAAATGGATTAAAGTAGTGTGAAAACTAGCCTTAAAGAAAAATAGGTACAACCATGAGAAAAGAAGTTTGCAAAGCTCCATATCATTAAAAATATTACCCATGCTTTTTTTTAGATAAAAAAACAAATACATTGATAGTTGCATTTAATAGTACACCATTGCTTTTACGTAATAGAACCTATGACAATTATCTACAAAAGAAACAAAAAGACGACACATGTCATTCTAGAGCATAGTTGATTTTTCTTTTTTTGGAACAAGGTTTTCATCCTCTTTCATCTTCATTATGAAATCTTTGTATCTAATAAAAAAAAACACATATTCACCATTAGATATAATTTTGAAATTTTGTAATAATTTGGATCGAATGATTAACTCTTCATATCTTAAACACATTGGTTATATCTTCTAATCGATTATCCTATTTATTTTATTCATGTCTAATTTCTCTATTATGTTTATTGATTCAACTATGCATGAGTAATTTATTGATCTAGGATTGAATTAAGTCTAATATGGTAGTGAATTGATGAATTGATTTTTTTTAGTATATGAATTGCTTAATTTTATTACTCAATTGCTAGAGCTTTAATTTCTATTGAATTGATTGATCACCAATGTAATTATACATAGGAAGTTAATTGAAGAACTGAAAGGTGAAGATTGATACTAGAAATTAGCAATTGAACAGGAAACCTTGAATCATAAAAGTATACTAAAGCTTATTGGGAAATCTGTCAAATTAGCTTGAACCTAATGAATTTAATCCATCTTAATACCATGAAAATAGGTTATTAGGCTGTATTAAAATAGACTTTTAGGACTTGAAAGAGGTTATTAGTTAATTTTGGCTAGTTCTTCTTGATAAATAGAGTAATCCATTCAATAAGTGATTAGTTTATGTGTTCACCTCCAAATAGGACCAAAATGCAATCCTAGATTTTATTTATTTTATAAGACTCATTTGAGTATTGCTTATTATTATTGATTGTTTATACAATTATCACTCGCACTTAGAACCACTTGGTTCAAATAATCTTAATTTGGTAAAACACAAATATTTAACAAGTTCTTATGGAGACAACCTTGATGTGCTACAACAAGTCAGTGCACCTGCTGATTTGGCTTATCAAGTTTTTAACATTGATTCTGAGTATTTTGAATTATTAATGTTAACTATTTTCACTGTTTGACCATACTATAATTTATTTTATTTATTTTCTTATGAATGCACCATTGCATTCCTTAATTCTCATGAATTGGAGAATAGGCTAGGTATAATCTTGAGATTGAAAGGACCTTGTAGGCTAGTAGGAAGTACATATGAGAAAAAAAAAAGGAAATTTTGAATAATAGGCCATGAAGATCATTATTTAAAGGATTTTGTTTCACCAACATCTCTTGGAATACAATCGAGCATCACCAACCCTAATATAGCTACCAACAACTTCAAGATCAAGTCTTCTCTTATTTCCATGGTCAAACATAACCAATTTGGTGGTACTCCAATAGAAGATCTAAATTTTCACATCTCAATTATTCTAGAGTACTATGATACTTTAAAGATGAATGGAGTATTGGATGATGCTATCACGATAAGGTTATTCCTTTTCTCATTAAAGAGCAAGGTAATGGATTAGTTACAATCACTTTCATCGAGTTCCATCACTACATAGGACCAAATCTCACAAACATTCCTCACTAAGTATTTCCCTCAAAGAAAGATGGATCGACTAAGAAATTAGATAACAACCTACACATATAAACAAGGGGAATAATTATATGGTTCTTAGGATAGGTACAAATATTTCTTGAGGATGTGTCCATACCATAGATTAGAAGACTAGTTGATCATCCACACCTTGTACAATGGTATTATCTACACCAATAAGATTATTAGTGATGTTGCAGCTGGTGGGGCACTAATGAAGAATAGTGTCCAAGGGGAAATACATTTGATTAAAGAGATGACCCAAAATAACTTCTAGTGGTCGGGTAATTATTCTTTACCCTAAAAGGCTAGTGGTTTGAATTTGATGCACTAGATCATCTTGCATCTAAGGTAGGTTCTCTATTTCAAAATTTTGACAAATTAAGTATTAATGCTTTTGCATCTCATTAAATCAAATATTATGTGAAATATGTGGCATCATAGGTCCTACTGTATTATAGTATTAAGTTAGATAATCTATTTCCCCTTATTTGAGTGCCAATGAACATGCTAATTGTGTGAACAATTTCAATCAAAAGGGGTATCAGTTTTCCAACATTTATTACCTTAAGTGGAGGAATCATTCAAATTTATCATATAGAAATCCTCCTAAAAATATTATGCCTCAATATAATTATGTTCCACCAAGATTTCAGAGTCAAAGGTCTCCCAATCCTCCTACCCAAAAGTCTAATTTAAAAAAATTTATGGAGTATTTTGTGACTTGTAAAATAAAATGAGGATTTTAAGAAGTAAATTGATGAGTTTAGACACCTGAAACAAACCATGAGTAATGCTATAAAAATCTAGCTTCTAAAGATGATTCACTAGCTACACATAAAAAGATGCTAGATAACCAAATCCATCAGGTAGCATAACAAGCTATCTCATCTTCTAATACCTTTGGGTTATTTCCAGGATAACCCAAAACAAATCCTAAAAATCAAGTTAAAGCCATCATATTATGGAGTGGTAAGGAGATAGAAGGATCTAAGATGGCGAGTGGTGGTGAAAGTTTAGGAAATGATATTGAGGACTACATAATTGATGAGGAGAAACTAGTAAGCAAGAGGAAAAAGTATATAAAGATGTTTAAACTACACCTTATAAGCCTCCTCTACCCATCCCTCAAAAGTTTGCTAAGGCTAAACTTGAAACTTAATTTGGGAAGTTTATAGAAATATTGAAAAAATTACATATTAACATTTCCTTTATTATAGTAATTTCTTAGATACCGTCATATATAAAGCTTTTAAAGGAGATTTTATCAAGCAAGAAAAATTTAGAAGAGTAAGAAAAAATTTCTCTTACAAAGTAGTGTAGTGCTATTATTTAGCATAATTTTCCTTCTAATTTAAAAGATCCTAGTTCATTTTCTATTCCTTGCATTATTGGTAGTATTTTTATTAATCGTGCCTTATGTGATTTGGGTTTAAATGTGAGTCTTTCTTTGAATGAGAAGTGGGATGATTGTCAAATAGGATATTTTTTGTAGTATTTTTATTAGTTGTGCCTTATGTGATCATGACTTATTGTCAGTGTGTGATAAGCTACAAATATGATATTTAAATCCCACCACCATATCCTTATATTTGCTAGATTGATTGGTTAAACTTATGTTAGGTATATTAGAGTATGTATCTATCAAGGTTGGTAAGCTTTTCATACTATTTGTTTTTGTTATCTTAGAAATTGGGGAATATTCTCAAATTCCTATCATCATAGGTAGGCTCTTCCTAGATACAAGTAGAGCTATCATTGATGTTAAAAATGAAATACTTTCTTTGAATGTTGGGGATAAAAAAGTTGAATTTGATTTATCTAATGCTGTGACATTTCCTATTATTGATGATGCTTGTTACATGGTCAATTTAATTAAGAGGATGGTGAAAGAACACCTTACTAAATACTTCTCATATGACCCTCTTAAAGAATGTTTAATGAGAAGTGGGATGCCTAGTGATGAAAAATATCTAAATTACTTATATTACTAAGATGTTGGAGTCAAGTCCTATTTTTCCTGAAGGAAAGGAAAATGCATAAGTTCTTGAAGTAGAATCGAGCAACCCTATCTTACAAAAGGAGGTAAACCTTAAATAGAATTGGAACCTCTACCTTCTTTGTTAAGGTACAATTTTCTTGAATTTGATTCTAATTACCCTATCATTGTGAATGCTAGCATAATTAAGATGTAGAGTGAACATCTTCTCAAAATTCTTATGTTGTATAAAGAGGCCATTAATTATACTATAGATGATCTTAAAGGAATAAATACTTCTATATGTATGTATTGTACTCTTTTATAATAAGGGCACATGCCCTCCATTAGACATGAAAAGATATTTAACCCTATCATGAAAGAAGTAGTTAAAAAAGAAGTACTTAAGCTACTTAATGCAGGAGTCATCTACCTTATCTTAAACAGTTAGTAGGTGAGCCTACTGCAAGTGGTACTGAATAAGGGTGGAAAGACCATAATTAAGAATGAGAATAATGAAATTGATTCCATCAAGGACATATATAGGTTAGCTAAGGTCGATAGATTATAGAAAATTAAATAAAGCCGCCTACAAGGATCATTTTCTCATACCATTTATCGACTAAATGCTAGAGAGCTTGGCTCGACATTCTTATTTCTATTATTTGGATGGGTATTTGGGATTTTTTCAAATCCACATTTACATTGATGGTCAAGAGAAGACTAAATTTACATATCTATATGGCACATTTTCCTATTGAACGATTCCATTTGACTTATGTAATGCCCCTTCCACCTTTCAACGCTGCATGATGTGCATCATTTTTTATTTTATTGAATATATTGTGGAATTTTTTATGGATGGTTTTTTGGTTAATGATACTAGCTTTGAAATTTATGTGAGCAATATTTATAAGGTATTAGAAAGGTGTAAGGAGGTGAATCTCATTCTCAATTAGGAAAAATGCTATTTTATGGTATCAAAAGGAATTTTTCTTAGTCACTTAATCTCTAGTAGGAGAATTAAGGTAGATAAATTGAAGATCAATATTTTTGAAAATATGCCAACCTTGACATCTGTTAGAGGTATCTAAAGTTTCTTGGGTCACACCAATTTCTATCGGTGGTTCATTAAAGACTTTTTAAAAATTGCTAAACCTTTAACTCAAATTCTTATCAAATATGTGCCTTTTAAATTTAACCAATCCTTTTTTGATGCTTTCAATAGGTTAAAAGAGGCATTAATAATCACCCTATTGATGGAGCCTCTTGATTGGAGTATTTCACTCAAGGCGATGAGCGATGCAAGTAATTATGTAATAGGAGTAGTTATTGGGTAGAGAAAAGATGAAAAGGTTTATGCAATTTACTATGTCAGTTGAACTCTTTATAATTCTCAAGTAAACTATGCAACAACTAAGAAAGATGCCTTGGTGGTGGTGTTTGCACTAGATAAATTTCATTCGTATTTAGTAGGATCAAATATCATAGTTTTCATTAACCATATAACCCTTAAGTATTTATTAATGAAGAAGGATGCATAGCTACACTTAATTAGATGGATTCTTTTACTTCATGAGTTTAAACTTGGAATTGGGATAAGAAGGGTATAGAAAATGTAGTGGTTGATCATCTATCTAGCTTAAGACAAGACATGGGTATAACTAAAGGAGATGCCACACCATTTGATGATTCATTTTCAGATGACAACCTTTTAGTAATCATATGCTTTTTTGCCCCATGTTTTGTAGATTTTTAAAACTATATAGCATGTGGGGGTAATGTCTCCATACATGTCTTATAAATAAAAGAAGAAGTTACTCCTTGATGTCAAGTAATATTATTGGGATGAGCCTTATATCTATAAGAAATGTGTAGATGAAGTTTAAAGAAGATGTATGTCTAAAGAGGAAGTTTAAAGTGTCATATATCATATTTATTATCTAACTTATGAGGATCACACCAAAAATTTTAAGACAACTTAAAAAATCATCCAAGGTGGATTCTAGTGGCCTAACCTCTTCAAGGATCTTAGATAATTTGTTATATCTTGTGATCAACATCAAAAGATAGGTAACATATCAAAAAGAAATGAAATTCCCTTGAATAACATCTTAAAGATTTAATTATTTGATATATGAGGCATTAACTTCATGGATCCCTTTCCATTATTTTACAACAACAAATATATTCTAGTTACAGTAGATTATGTCTCCAAATAGGTAGAGGTAGTGTTTTCTCCCACTAATGATGCAAAGTTTTTAGTCTAACTTCTCTAAAATGTTATAATTTTGTGGCTTGGTATTCTTAGAGTAGTTATTAGTGATGGTGGTTCTAACTTTACTAATTAAATTTTTGGTAAATTTTTGAAGAAATATGGTGTTAGTCATAAGATGATCACACCTTACCATCCTTAGATGAGTGGACATGTAGAAATTACTAGCTTGGAGATATAGGGGATACATGAGAAAATAGTGGCTTGCATGTAAAAAGATTTGTCAATGAAGTTGGATGATACTTTATGGGCCTATCAAACTACTACTAAGATGCCAATTGGAATGACAACATTTTAGTTGGTATTTGGAAAGCCTTTTCATTTGCCGATTGAATCTAAACATAAGGAATTTTGGAAAATAAAGGTAATTAATCATAACTTGAAGGCTGTTGAAGAATAGATAAAGCTCCAACTTAACTAGCTCAATAATTTGAGGTTGGATGCATATGAGAATGCATGGATATATAAGGATAGAGATAACATATGGTATAATAAGTATATTACCTAAAGAGAGTTTTGGGAAGGAGATTCGGTGTTTTTATTCAACTATTTTCTTAAGCTCTTTTCGAATAAGCTTCATTCTAGGTGGTCGGTGTTGTTTTATGTATGTAAGGTCTATCCATGTGAAAATGTTGATATTTGGAGCAAATCCACTAGATAATTCAAGGTTAATGTGCAAAGGCTCAAACATTATGATGTTAGCACTCTGATAGAGATATTATGTGTCTTTCCTTTTCCAATCTAGATTACTAATTTAATTTTAAGGGGTCGAGCTCATGAACTTTAAATGAGAGCTTATTAGGAGGCAACCCAATTCGGGTTTTTTTTTTCTATTTTCTATTATAAAAAAATAGTTATGGATTTGGGAGTTTGTTTAGTATTCTGATGATGATGGGTACTTTAATGATGAATTGTTGTTGGTTTGTAGGTGTCTTTAAGGAAAGTGTTGGTAGAGGTCACCATAGAAGAGTTATGGACTTGGAAGACTTTATATGAAGTTCTAGAAAAAGCACACCAACTTGTGCTTATTTACATGTATATGCTTTTAAAATGCACATTTCTACAAGAAAAACATACCTTGGGTGTGTTTTGTTTTTCCACACCTATGATTTTATTTAATATAGTTCGATACCAAAAACACACACACCATGCAGTGTGTTTTTAACCACACTAGTGCTTTTAAAATACACATTCTATCGAGAAAAGCACACTCTAGGTGTGATTTTTTTTACCACCATGTTTTTATTAATTCTTTTTTAAAAAATCTTACATTTTCAAAAACTAGGTGGATATCTTCTTCTTCACCCTACCCCCTTCATCTTCTTTAATCAACGGCCACCTCCTTTCCCCCTACTATTTGATTTTCTTCAGTCATTAAACCACCATTCCCCTACTACTCATTTTTGCAGACCACCACAACTCCACCAATGTAACATTTTCCACCTAAGCTTCCACTCTACTTCACCATGCTGCCTTGCCTCATTTTGCTTCACCATGCTTACCATCCATTTACCTCTCTTCTTCCTGCCCTTTCCATTCACATTTGTAGGTTACCACACTCTCACTATTCAACTAGCAAACCACTACCCTCTACGTCACCATAATCCATCGCCCTACATAACCAATGAGCCATTAACACTAGAGAACAACCAAAAATTTGCTTTCCTTGCCATTTTCCTTCTACAAAAGCCCATCCACCCTCACCACCCAAACCACCACCAACATTACATTAGCATACTATTTCCCTCTGAGTCGCCACCCTTACCCATCCTGTATGCTAAGTAATCCCCTCCATCAAACCTCATGACCACACTAGCAACCACCCTTGACCTTACTGTTTCTTTTTAATTTTAATTTTTTATTTCTCCTTTATTAACTCATTGCATTTTCATTTGTAGGTTGGCATTTTGATTATTCCTCTCTTTTTTGGAATTGATCTAATTATCCTCAAGAACCCTAGTATTCCATAATGTATCGTACTCACAGCTAAAATTCTATCATTCTATTAAAATTTGTATGCGTAATTAGATATGTTCAATTGGTTTCCTGTCCTAATTGCTTGATGTCCTTAATGGTTGTAGGCACATTTTTTTTTAAATTTTCTTATTGTTTGCCATATGGCACCAAAATGTAAAAATCCATCTACTTCATCCTCCATGTGAGTTCAAAGTACCCTCTCTGTCCTACCTCATAAGGTGAATAAACATGAAATTCAATTTGTTAATGACTTTTAACAATATAACCATGATAGACTATATAAGCAGGAATGCTGAGTACTTACTATTTTGATAAGAGTTTAGATTCTTGGTTTATTAGGTAATATGAGTTATTTGTTTGGTCAAATTAGATGAACTAAATTTGATAAAATAGAGGCTCCTACCTACACCCAAACCACACTCAAAATTTTAAGCTCATTCTAATTCTCAATACATAATGGAAGAGTTAAATTCTATCTTTTTTACTTAGGATTTCTCCCAAAAATTTCCCTAAATGAATGAATACTTTCAATTACTTCATGGTGGTATGAAACAAAGTTATTTTTCTTTTGTGCATCCCAATTCTAGGGAAGCAATTGTGGAGCACCTGACTATCAAGATTCTTCAACCAAAACCTACTTTATTTGCAATCCTAGTTTTCGTTACATCCATCATTTCATGTCAAATATAGTTTTTAGTAGAGTAGAGAGCAAGGGTGCATTGGTTTAAAAGATTTAGATCAATACAGGTTCTTTCTTGCCTAATCACATGTCTGAATGCTTTCACAATGTAGGACCTTTTGTCTTGTTTCTTGGAGTAGAAAATGATATTCTAGCTTGATGGAAGTTTCGAATAAAAGGAGGAAGTTTTCAACAATGTCTCACTATTTTTATGTTGATCTTTACTAAGATTGACATAATTCTAAATAGAAATCCTCAAGTTTCTCTAGAGAAAAAACTCAAAGTCTTAAAGATAGTGCTCACTCGAAGAGGAGGAATAATTTGAAATTCTCTTCTATGATATCATAAAATTATGTCATGTACAAGTAAGACATATGTATATATATATATATAGATACATGATGCCTTAGTTTTCCCTTCATTAACTAAGCCCACCCCAACCGGCCACTTAATTAAATAAATAGCTAAACTAATTCACTACATGCATATATCATACACATTGTGATCTATAATTAAAAGTTGCAAAATATTATAAAGTATTCATAAAATATCAAAGCTATACAAAACACTAATCATTCAATACATTGAATAGTCATATGTACTCAAGCTTTGTTTTGTGTCTTCCATGCAAATTTTTAACCTTTTTAATTTCATTGTCTTATACACTAGATATTTTTAGTGGAGTATTCTTCTTGTAAACATATATAATACCTACAAGAGTTACTTAACAAAGTATTAGAAGTATTAGGATCTTTAAGAATAATTGGTACCATCTCTAAGTATGTTAATTCTTGTTCTTCATGCTTAGAAGAGTAAGATTGAGATGCACCTGCATCAGGAGGGGTATATATTGATATGATGGCATGCATTAGGAGAAAATATAAATGGGCACGCGCATGAGCAAAGGATGAGGAATGATTAAGGGAAATCATTGGGCAAATTTTCAACAAACACAGCTCAAGATTTGTGGAAGATGATGGCTGAGATGGTTAGGTGTGGGAATCTTGAAAGAGGGAGTTTGGTTGGGGAAAATAAGAAGGCACATGTAAAGTAGATAAAAAGAAGGAATATCAGGAAATAGAAGAAGAAAAGGAAAAAATAAATTGGGAAAGAAAAGGGGTGTGAGATTATGGTTAGGATTAGGTTTAAGTTGTGATTAAAGAATTAAGGTAAAATAAAAATATTCATCATCTAATATTAGGGTTAATTTAAAATATAAATTACCCAAAATAAAGATTAGAATTTGGTTAATCTATTAAATACTCATAATTAAGATTGATAAAATTTAGGGAATTATAGTTTTGGCTTAGAGATGTTTCCTTCATAGGCCATGTGGTGCCTACATCTAAAGTTGTAGCCAACCAAGATAATATTTAGGTAATGTTAGATTGGATAGCCACCACAAATGTCATGGAGGTATGCAACTTCTTAGATCAGGTAATGTATTATAGATGTTTTTTGTAAGATTTATTAAGAGTAGATCATCCCTAAATGAACTTCTTGAAGAATACAACCAAATTTTAGTGGGATGGTAATTGTGAACATGCTTTTTAAGATTTGAAGCATTATCTGTAACACCACAAATTTTATTATTAAAAAATTGTTTTTACAGGAGAAGCATATAACCAAAATACTAGGTATTACCGCCATAATTGACTTAATCCTAGCTTACCATACCATCCTTAATCACAAGGAAAAAAATAAAGAGTAAAACAGTGTAAAGAGAAGTGACATCAACTTTATAAACATGAACAAGAGTTTGGATATTATCTCTAAGTTCAATATCAAAATAGAGACACAAGAGGTATCATGGATCTAAGAGTCTAAAAAAATATTTGGACAAAACCATCACCTGGATAATATGAATCTACACCTGAAACCCTAGTACAACAAATCATTCTACTTAACACAATGCATCATGGGAAGCTAAATCATTTAGCAGGTCTAAACAACCTATATAAAAGCATCAGGGTTACCTACTCATGAGAATGAGCAACACTTATGAAAAGGGTAGTCAGTACACTACATACTGAACAAGGTGATAATATTATTAAGTGCTATAGATACTTACATAGATTTACAATGAATAGTAAACGCATCTATGAAGTAAACAAAGCAATACAAGGTAGTGTGGATAATGGTATCTTTAATAGATATAACATGATCTATTCTTTTATTTATGTTGAACTCAGGACCCCACTATTCTCAACCATAGAACGGGCATCAATATACAACCCTAGGATGAAATGCTCCTAACTACTAATCTATATTGATGGAACGGTTATCAATATACAACCCTAGGGCAAAATTTTCCTAGCCACTAATCTATACTGAGGCAATGGTTAGCAATATAATCGCATGAAAAAATACTCCAAACCACTATTCTTTTCTTATAGAATGGATAGGCATGATCAATGGTTATGACTCACGTAGTCTTCCATGTTAATTGATTAATATCTTATTAATGTTTATGATCATTATCATGATTTAGTTTAGTTTGAGTTCAGGACTCCCATTATTTTCAACCACTAGAGTGGTTAAAAATATAACCCCAGAACAAAACCCTCCTGGTCACCTTTCTCTATTGGTAGAATGGTTAACAATACAACCCTAAAGCCAAATGTTCCCAGCCACTATTATTATTCGATGGAACAGACAGGTATAACTGGTCCTAACTCATATGATCTTTCACTTTAAGTAGTTAATAACTTATTCATAATAGATTTGATATATACAAAAAATAATTAAGGTAAGAAAAACACCAACATACAAATAACAAGGTCATCCTAAAATGTTAGGATCCTTATATTTCCCCTAAATACCTTAATTTCACATTTTAGACATAACTTCTTTTCTATTACCCTTTTATCCACAAGATTTAGTATCTCTCCCTATAGTATTATAATTATTATTAACATACCCAAAATTAAATTCCTAACTCTAATGTCTTATGTATGCGATAATAGCTCTATCTCAAAAGTTATTATTCACAATGCTTACAAAATCTTAATTTCACAAGTATGCCCTAAGTTTTACTATAAGGCTTTTACGACTATCAAATTCAATATAGATTCCGAAAAAAAACCTATATAAACAACATCTCTAAAATTCATATTCTAACTCTAACGTTTCACACATGTGATAATAACCTCCCCATTTTAGAGTTACTATTCCCAAACTAAGCTAGTTGCTTATTTTATTAAACATAGGTCGTTCACGACTACTCTGAACACTTAGTATAATCCCCTTAGAATATTTTAAATCATATGATATATTAAAATATAGAATTTTTATATTAAACCCATATTAACTAAAATACCCTTATAGGTAACCCAAAACCCTTATTTTAGGAAAACCTTATATGTTTTGATATCGTTATTTCCAAACATCCATTCATCACTCTATATTATATATGCTCCTTTCTCACTAATCATACTTTATTAATCCATATTACAACCATATATCAGATCTATCCACTTAGGGTTAAATAAGAAAGTAATAGTATTACATGATTCTCAACTTACTCATTTTCATCACATATTAGCATATTCCCATATCAATGCATTACGAACATGCATTCATCAACATAGGAATAATAAGATGATAGCACATGGTCAAACATAACACTTAGCATGAAATTCCCAGACTACGACTAATATTCTTACAAAGATAGCTCTAGTGTCTAAGTATGTTTATCCTATTCCCCCTCCTCTAAAACTTCAGGTAAATCACCTAAGAATCAAGTAGAAAAGCCACATTAGAATGTAATTATATCATTAAGTAAAATCTAAGGTAAATGGGATTGAAATAAAGAGGACAAACTAAACCAAGGCTCAAAGGAATTATTGTGGGAAATTTGTGCAACAAGGTGATTGTTTGGTAAGTTGTGTCAAAACAAAGAGGGAAGCAATGATTGGTTTGGCAAAAGGGAGGGGGTGAGGATCGATGGCTTTTTTTAGTGTACAAAGGGGTGGAACAGTATAGGGGTAGAATATAGGTGTGCTTTGGTGGGTGTGACCAAAGATGGTGGGAAAGATTGAGTTGTTTTAGTTAAATGGTGGGTACAGGTTGCAGTGGTTGGTGTCGAATGGTGATGGGTGTGGTGCGGTTCTTTTGGATGGGATGTGGGTGCAGGTTGTGATGGGTTATGCTGGTGCTTGGGGTGTAGGATTAGTAAAGGAGGTTGAAGCAAAGTAGGGGACTTAGGGTAGTTTTGATGTAGCCCAAGGGTGGAAAGAAAATGAGGGAGTTGCAGTGGCTTGTACCAAATAGAGGGGGTAAGTTTTTGTTGTTTTGGTCGATGGTTGTGGGGATGGTTCGATGAAGCTCATCGATGGTGGGAGTGGTGCTTCAACAAAGGCTACTGAAGGTGGTTTTAAGGGGTTTTTTTGGTGACGACAAGGAAGAGGAAGAGAAGAAGGAAGGTGATGTGTTTAGTGGTGCAAAGTTTGATAGAAAAATTTTAGGTATAATGCGGGAGGTTTGTCACATTTAATGTGTTGTATATATATAGAGACATGAAAAAGGGGGGAAATATGAGAATGGTAGAGAGAAAGTAGACAATCGGTACAAGGTTGTGATAAGCAAACACACACAAAGAATAGGAGGAGTGGGAGTTGACATGTGATTGGCCATGACATAGCAGAGGTGTGGTCTAAATAAGAAAAAATTTACACACAAGAATAAGGGAAGTAAAGGAAAGAAAATTTTCTACTATTAGGTGGGGAAAAAGAAAAAAGGAAAGAAGAAAAATTCTAAGAGGATTTTATATTTAAATTTAGGTTAAGGTAATGGGATAAGTTAATTATCAACCAACCGGGTTTAAGTTTAGGTTGAGAGGAAAAAAATATTAATAACCCAAACTAAAGTTTAGGTGTTAAGCTAAGATTTAGGATCAGAGATTAAAGGTAGGCTAGAGATATAAATTTCTTAAGGTCCGTGGTAAGGTTTTACTAAAATTTGGGGTATTATATTATCTATATTCATCATCAATTTTTATGTTTCCTTCTAGTTCATATGTGTTTGAGGTATATAATGATGCTTCAAAGCATGGGATAGGTTTTTTATTATTGAGGTATATAATGATGCTTCAAAGCATGGGATAGGTTTTTTATTAATGCAACATGGGATAATCATCATTTATGCTTTGCATGAGTTAAAGATGCTTGAATAAACTTACCACATGCATGATCTAGATTTTTTAGTTGTGGTATTTGCCTTAAAGATTTAGATACACTACTTGTACCAAATATAATGTAACTTCTATAGCTATTACAAAAGCCTCAAGTACATATTCACTCGGTGGGAACTAAATATAAGGTAATGGAGATGGCTTCAGTTAGTTAAGGATTACAATATTGAGTTAATCTACCATGAAATAAGTCTAATGTATTGTCAAATACACTAAGTAGAAAGACATCACATTCTCTAAGTTTTATGATTGTAGCAAGAAAATTGTTAGAGGAGATAGAGGAATATGTCAAGTTGATTTTTTTGGGTGATCTCAAGACCTAAATAAGTGCTTTCATGATCACACCTAATGTATTTAACAATATTTGAGCTATAAAACCTAGAGATGTCAAGCTTGAGAGGAATCAATAAAAGATATAAGATGGTAGAGTAGAGAGTTTTCATATTCGTGACTATGGTAGCAAAAGATACATTGGTAGATTATGTGTGTGTATAGTTGTGTTAAGCTGAAGTGTCATATCATGTAGAAGGTTTTTTGTAATCCTTTTTCCATCTACCCCAGAGGGAATAAATTCTATAATGACCTAAGATAGTTCTACTGGAGTCCCCACATGAAGTGAGATATTATTGACTTCATATTATAGTGTTGTACCTATTAAAAGATCAAGATTGGGCATTATAAACCTAATGTACTTGTATAGCCATTGGTTTTTCTCAATTGGAAGTGTGATTCTATCTTCATATATTTTTTTTGTAACATTTGAAGGACTTGCAACAGTTGTGATATTATTTTGGTTTCCATAAACCTATTAGATAAATTGATATTCTTTATACTGATGAAGTTGACCTAGAGTGTGGATTAGTTGGCCAATGACTACATGAGATTTATGGTGAGTAGGCATGATATACCAACTAACATAGTCTCCAATAGTGATTTAAGGTTCCTTTTTCACTTTTAGGAAAAGTTGCTAGAGGCTACGGGCATGAGGCGGAGGATGAGTACTATCTTCCATCTAACTACATATGGTCAAATGGAGAGGATGATTTAGAATCTAGATTATATGATACAGTATTGTGTCTTGGACTTGTAAGGTATTTGGAAGGACATATTAAATTTATTAGAGTTTTTATACAACAACAATTATCATGCCATCATTCGTATGGCACCGTTTAAGGCACTATATAGACAAAAGTGTTAGAGTCCACTATGTTAGATAGATATTAGTGAGACCTATGTACTTGGGCTTAAGATGATTAAGTAGATGACTTAGCAAGTAAGATTAATTTAGGATAGGATAAATACATCTTAGAGAAAGGAAAAGAGCTATACTAGTTAGAGGTAGAGACTCGATGGATATAAGTTGGGTGATAAATTGTTGTCGAGGGTTTCATCTCCTAAAGGAATATAGAGATTTCACAAGATAGGTAAGTTTAGACCAAAAGATATTAGTTCGTACTAGATAATAGATAGAGTTGGTAAGGTTTCTCAATTTATAGATTTTCCAATGTATTTAGCCCACACCACAACATATTCCATGTTTTATAGCTAAGGAAGTAAGTTGTAGATCTATCTTTCATGATTTAACTAAATGAGATAAAGCGTGATGAGTCATTAACCTATGAGGAGAGGCTTTAACGATACTTGACACCAAAATGACGCAAGTGCAATTGAGATCTATTCCGATTATAAAAATCATATAGAGTCACCATAGAGCTAAGGAGGCTATCTAAGAGAGAGAGGTAGGGATGTGAAGACTTTATCTTGAGCTCTTTGTAGTTGATTTGTTTTCCTTAGTTTAGGATTTTCCCTTTAAGGGCATAATGTCCATTTGGGTGCATTATTTTCTTAGTGATTGGTTGCAGTCAATCACAAATAATTTTCCAGCATTTAGTTTTGGTTTTGACTTTGGTGATGAAGTCTAGTTTTAAAGGGGGTAGTGATGTAATGCCTTGTGGATGTGATATAAATCATCTCTTCATCCCAAGTCCCTCCTTTTGTGGCATCTTTTTTAGCTGATCTATGACCTCCTTAGCCCTTTGGTCATATCCTACACCATAGTCACCATTATCACCCTTTTCTTATCTTCACTCAAGTACCAACCCTTCACTTATATATTTACCTTTTTTTATCTCAGTTGGACCCCTATTCTCTTTCATTTTTACTCAGCTAAATCCCCAACAAACCCACATTGCAACATTGCTCTCCCTTTTGTAAATAAAATCTTCAAGTGTTCTCCTCCTCCTCCTCCTCCTCAGATTTTTCTCTAGTTCCTTCATTCTCCTCTCAATTTTATTCTATTTGAAAGATCTAAATGATTTTCTAAATTATTTTCTATAATTTTTTATATGTCAACAAGAATCTTAGGTAGGGATGGCAACAGGACAGGTAGGTTGGGGACAAGGACCCCATCCCCATCTATGAACCCGATAAGAAAATTAATCCACGAACCCAACCCGATCCCTAATTTTTTTTATTGGGGATTCTCGGACCCAATCCCTGCAGGGATCAAATCCCCATACCTGAACCAATCCCTGATCTATTTTTCATCCCTGATTTATTTCTCAACTTTCAAATTCGACCCAATCTCTAAAACCCGACTTTATACCTGATCTCTGATCTCATCCCCGATCCTCAAGCCTTTTTTCTATATTATACTCTTAATTTATATTATATAAAAAAAACTTTATATATATATATATAAGTATTCAGGGCAGATTCGGGGATGGGGACCCCAAACCTGTCCCCGCCCCATCCCCGAAAAAATCCCCAAACCCCAACCCGATCCCCGAATTTTCTCTTCGAACCAGAACAAAAAATCCTTGACGAGGCCCCAAACCTATAGGAAAAATTATCATCCCTAATTTTAGGTGTTACAGTTGCATGGGAAGAGATCTTCTTGGTTGAAGACTTGCTTAATAGGTAAATGTGGCTAAACCTTGTATATGTAGAATGATGTGTTGTGTATTATGTGTTAATTGTTTTTTAGTATGATTTCCATGATTTACATTTGGTTATAAGTATATTTAAGTGTTTAAAAGCATGAAATTAACTTTTAAGAGCATGATAGATTTTTTTTAATGATAAACCATGAAGATTGACTATAGCATGATTATGGCATAATTTAGTAGGTTGGGTGTTGATTTATGAATTATTAATATTACATGTGAATGCTAGAAAGTTTCATGGATTATGGATGTGTTTAGATTTAATTTGATAGCATTTAAAGCTTCAAATTATGCTTTTCCCTATGGAACCAACCAATTGTTTGGGATAAAACCAATCAAATGTTTTATCAATTTATTGTTTCTCACCTACTAGTTTACTAGTTCACTAGAAGTTAGTAAGTGTTTTAGCACTATAATAGCCAACTAGTTAGACTTTTGACTAGTCTGTTGGTGGTACTAGACAATTAGTTTTTCCATAATAGTCAACTAGTTTACATGTTTTACATTATTTTTTTCTCAGTCTATTTCTATAATACCTCCAATTTTTTTACTGAAAAATTTTATTTTTAAGATAATATGAAATAGTTTGAAAAAACAAATTAGGGAATGTTACCACCACATCAACCATAAGAGATGTATAATCATCACCTAACCCATGATGCAAGGTAAAATGGAACAATAAATAAAAAGATACATGCTCATAACATTAATGTGACAATACAAGATAAGAAGGGCTAGAACAATATTATAAATAGAATAAGTATGATAGTTTACAAAATCAAATATAGAAAATTGAGCCAGGAGTTTAAATAATGTAAATATAAAAACATCCCAACGTAATGGGAAAAATACTTCTAACTAGTTAGCCTCACTCTTAGACATAGATATAAAACTCTAACCCTAAGTAGTGGCTCATTAAAGGCCTACATCATCACCTTCAGCATACTCTAACTGAGAGTTGTAACTCTACAAATCATCCTTTTCTCCCCATACCAGAATCTAAATCATCACAATGACCACACAAGTACAGTATCGGTACGGTAAAGTACTCATAAAACTTACTATCTAAAACATGGTAAGACTCATGCAACACATTGAAGTCACATAAGAGGATGGTGATATCACATTGATGCAATTCAGCACTAGTCTCAAGTAGTAGTACAACAAGACATGAATGCATAGAAATCATAGAAGTATAAAGATACGGTAAATACAGTGCAATCCATACAATATAAACTATATTAGAATTCTTCCTTTAGTGACCACACAATTTTTGGTTAATAAGATAGTTCATTCGGCCGACCCATTTCTCCACCATAAACAAAAGTCATAGTAGCATGAATAATCACAATGGAATACTACACCCACCACACAATTCTGGATACATCAAAGAGGATTTCTTTGAGGACACCACACATCAAGTGCACCTGCCACAAATCGAGATACCACACCCACCACATGTGGTCGAAGGGCGTGTACTAGGATACCTCACCCACTATACCTTGAATATCTCTACCACGAGGGATAAAAAGTTGGGATATTACACTCGCCTAAGCAATAGACAATATAAAGTGTCAAGGGATTTGTACTAGGATACCTCACCCACCTAAACTAAATATTGATGCCATGTCGTCTTACCACAGTATAATCTTATACATAAAAAATATGTGCATACCCCCTAATGGCTACAACCAGGTAGTGAAGGAAATAGATACTAAGTGAAAATATAACCACAGGGAGACTCACCTTACTAACTCTCGGAAGCTACCCAGATAGCCAAAGAAAAAGGCTCGAACAAAATCTTATACCATTAATATATTTATTTTTAAGTGATATCACAAATGACAATAAAATCCTCACATAACCAAATGGATGTGTCCAAATGATATCACCAAACATAATTAAACTCCATTATTAACCAAATTTAGTGTTTCTACGTGATAACACCAAACATATTACAAGGCATAAAAGCTACCAATTGGGTGTTTAGATATGGCACTAAAATTAACCATTTTCAAGTCCTATATACCATCAAGATAATTCTTATTAAATCAGGGGAATCATAGTTAAAATCATAATTTAAATTTTGTAAATACATAGAGGTATCAACACAAAAAGGCTGAAGAGAAGCACACTAATTTATAAACAAACTAGGATGCATTTAATCGGACTAGTCTATCTATCCCTAAGACTAGTTGACTGGTTTGGTCATACTAGACTCAAACCAAAATAACACTAGAGAACCAATCGACTTGTTGGCCTCACTGATTGACTATTCATGGGAACCAGTCAATGGGTTTGGTTTAATTATTTAATGGGTTTAAGTAGAGACTAACCCATTTTAGCCTATAAAGAAACTAGTCGATGGGTTTGATTAACTGATCGACTGGTCATAGAAACTAGTCATTTGGTGTGGTTTAACCTATCGATGGGTCTAAGCAGAGACTATATGATTTTGGTATGTAGAGAAATTAGTCAAAGTATTTGACCAACTAATCAACTATTTATCAAAATCAATCGACTAGTTTATCAAACTAATTGACTGATCTCATGACCAACTGATCCAAAACTCTAAACCATTCAACTGCTCACACAACTAGTTAATGGGTTCGAGGAACCGATCGACAATTCTAGTTAAAACATTATCTAGACTTGTGATACCCACACCAAAATTTATTAGGCTTTACCATATTAATCCTAATATGATTCTATGTCATAAAACTCATAAAAATGTAAACTACACACATAGAATCATATGAATACATAGTAATGTAACTAACTTATGTACAAAATTAGAGAAATTTAGCAATATTAAATTAGGAAGAATTATACCACATGTTCAGATGATATATTAGATCTTACTCATATATATACCAAACTCATGGAACCCCAGTACACCACAACATCCCATTTATGTTAAAGATAAGAATACCTTACGTTACCTTGAGGTAATTCTTCTAGCACAAAAGCTCCTACTTGATACCTCTCTAGTGGAACCTCGATTCCTAAGAGAATCAAAGTTAAAACCTTAAAAATAATCTTTCAAACTTCATTAAGATCATATAAAAATAAGAATAAGAAGAACATAAATCACCACCTTTTCTTCAAAATAGGATGTCAAGGAAAGAGCTGAAATCTTTAACCTTTCTTGACCTTAATTTTTCCTTGCTTAAGAAATCAAGAGATAAATAAAACCAATATTAGAAGAAGAAAAAGGAATACAATGCTCACACAAGGAGGGTAGAAAACTAGAACAATTTAGTCTCTATTTTTCTCATCGGAGAGAAGAAGAGGAAAGAATGAAGGGATGCTCAACACTTAGAAAATTTTTCACCAAGAAAAAGGAGAAGAGAGAAAGAACAATAAGGGAGAAATGAAAGTTTGGGTTGACATTCACATGAGAGAGGGAGATGAGACTAGTAAATTTGAGTGTGGGAAATCAAGAAATGAGGATTGACTTGATGGGGTGATGGGGGTTGAATGCAATTAGGAATGAGCATGTTAGTGGGTTAGTGAGTCGGGATATGGTACACAAATTCAATCTCACACCCCGGTTGCCAAAAGATAGAGGGATAGGGAGGGAGAAGAGAGAAGGTGAGGCTTTCCACAAAAATGCTTTTTGGAAAAAATTTGGCTAATTAAAATTATGTAATGATCTAAATAATGTGAAAATCATACCAAAGCACTAAAATATACTTATTAGCATAGTTAGACTCTAATCAAAAGTTTTCATAATCATTAGAGAGAAATTTGAATCAAAATCATAAATGGATTTGAAATTGTACGGCAACCAGTCGGTGGGTTTGGGAAAATCAATCTACTAGTTGGTCGAGAACAAAAATGTCAATTACTCATCACAATAATTGATAAATAGGCCTAAAATTTACATTTTTATTAGAATTTCTAGCCTGTTACAAAACCAAACCTAATTTGTTTTATATCAATATAATTTTAAACACATTTTGAAGGATTTTGGGATAAGTTATTACAATTCCTTATACTAGTCCACCGGTTTATAGGACTAATTAATTGGTTTGTCTATAAATTTTAGTGTATTTTCTTAGGGTTTACCTTAATGATTGACTTCTTTGCTTGGCCTTTGACCTTCTTGAATCATGATTAAAATGAGAAGAATTGTCTTAATTATGGATGTATAATATAAGATTAAGTGTTGCCCTTAAATAAGACATTATTAATTAAAATAGAAGATAATGAAATTCTATGTTAACTTCCCTTTGTGGATCTACTGATGGTTTTAGTCCACCTTTATTGTGAGTTGTGTTGGTTATATATATTGAGCCAGCTTATGTTTTTAGTTGGTCTTTCTTGTGAGTTGTGTTGGCTATCTATATTAGGTCAACTAGTGGTTTTAGTCCACCTTATTTGTGAGTTGTGTTGGCTATCTATATTTGGTATGTTGGTGGTTTTAGTCAACCTTACTTTTGAGTTGTGCTAATTATTTATATTAGGTTAGTTGGTGGTTCCTACCCACCTTTAATTTTATTGTGTTGGCTATTTATATTAGGTTAGCTAGTGGTAGACATCATACCCGTGTTTATTATATAATTTGTGCTAATTAAGTGTGGAATATGGTAAGAGTATTTTATATTAGTTGAAAATGAGACCATGAGATATTTTTGTATTTATGATAACATGTTATATGTACATATGTCTTACCACTTTTATGCTATGTTCTATGTGTTGCATGTTGTTTCTGTAGGAGATGCCTTGTTTACTCTGTACATCAATGTACTGATACTGCACTTGTAGGTGACTTATTATAGATATTTGATGAGAATAATATTGATTTATATGTTGATGTGCCTAGGCAAGAGTAATGCTATTTGGGTTGGGACTCAAAGTAGGACTTACTTAGTGGATATTTGGGACTCTTGTGTCCTTTTCCACCTTTTGGGAATTAATCTCCACAATTTATCTCACTATATTATTATTCCTTTCATTGTTCTCTATTTTATGACTTGTTTGTGAAATATTTTTCCTTGCCCATTAACATGAGAAAAGTATAGGTGTTGGACTTGTGTTAATAGTATTGTTAATGCCCAAATTTTAGTTTTCATTTTCACAAATCATTAGTTTTAATATTAAAAAATTAGTCTAAAATTATTTGTGTTGCATATCAAACATAATTGTTTTTTTTAAATAATAATAATTTTTATAAGTTATACGTCAGTAGCTACATAATAAGTTACTTTGATGTGGTCAAACACATTAGTAAAAAATAGTGTTCTATTTATCACCACCCAATGCTCGAATTGCTACCTACCTACCTACCCATAGTTACATCCTACAGCCAGTAGCATGATACTCCATGCTTATGATTAATGAAATATGTGCATATACCATCATAAGGCACACATTTTTTTGCATGAGACTTGTAGTTGTGATGCGTATAATTACAAGATATGCATTTTTACAACTATAAGATGTGTCATGTAAGAATGTGTATTTTTCTCCAATAAGATGTGCATTTATGTCATGTGTATTGTCTATTATTATTTTGTAAATAAATGATATTATAAGATATGCATTGATTGATATAACACGTGTATTCACTACTATAAGATGCATATTTTATATGTATGAGATGTACATTCAGAGATGCAAAATATGTATTTGCAACTATAAGATGTTCATTTATTATGTAAAGATGTGTGTGTGTGTGCATTTGTCCATTGTTATTTTATAGATAAAGGATGTATATTTATATCCAAAATATACATATTCATATTATAGAATATATGTACTTTTATTTTTAGCAAATTATATATTAAACTTAATTAGACTTTTATTTTTATAATTAGATGGGTGGGTGGGGTGTGTGTGTGTTTTGCATCAATTAAGTCAGTTTTAAATTTTAACTTTCCAATTATACATACTATTTGTATGATTTTACTCAATATTAGAATTATTAAATATCCTTAAAATTAGGCTTCAGACTAATTTAATTATGGTAAAAGGAATATAATAGAAAAATTAAATTAAAATTTGACTTAAATGATACAAAAAAAAATATAATAAATCTAATTGAAAAAATAAATGTATAAATGAACTTAATATATAATTAACTAGTTTATTTTTTTATCTAAAATATATTAATATAGGTGTCTGTTTATATATATTTCTAATGACTTTAATTTAAAATAAATTTATTTAAAATTTTGAGAAAAAAAAAATTATAAGTCCCATAGCAGTCGCCAGAAGCAGCACGCCAATTGCGACCTACCCACCCGAGTCCATACGTCCGACATGTCACCGATGACGCACGTAATTTAAATAAAAACTAAATTGACGCCAATTGTTCTTCAGTTTCAAATCCCAACTCCCAACTAGATCGACCTCTCTCTTTCTTGATTTCCTTCGTCAATGGCTTCCGAGTACAATCGCTTTTCCTTTCGCACTCAAGTTTTAAATCGGCACCTCAATCCGTCCTCTCCCTCCTCAACATATCTTTCTTTTTCTCCATGTCTCTCCTTCACTCCTCCAGAACTCTCAGAACCAGCCCCTGTTTTCGGCACCGCCGAAATGCGCTCTCTAGTAGACGGCCATAACATTGTGGACAGAGATTGGCTCTTCAATCTGATAATTCAGAATAGAAATAATCTCTTTAACCTTAAAAAGCGGGGGCATCGATCGTTTGTGTCACCCGATTATAACCAGTCCATGGAACAGCAGAGAGCGATGACTATGAAACGTATCGAGTATTTCCTTGGTCGTGGGGTTTATAAAGGTTGGCTTACGGCTAATGGACCTGAAGCTGAACTTAGGAAGCTTGCGTGTTTTGAGGTTTTCGCGGTTTATGATCATTCCCTCGTCACTAAGCTTGGGGTTCATTTCTATCTCTGGTACGTTTGATTTGGCCTATTGCTTTCCCCTTTTCACCCCACTCCTCCTTTTTTTTTTTCCTGAGATGGATTGATGATTTGCTCGTTTATTTATTTATTATTAATTTTTCTTTGTGTCGATTATGGGGTATACTCCCGGCGACTTTAGGATTTAGAAAATGATTAACTGCAATAGACAAGTTCACTTTTAGAGATAACCGTTGAAATATTTTGTAATATACACAGCAAATAAATATCATAAAACTAAAAGGAGGTAAGGAATTTATTAATTTATTACGTCGTGAAAGTTAATCGCTGTCCTTAAGCAATATTTGACGGGTCTTGGTGCAAACGCCAATGCCGAATTGCCGTTACGGTGAACATAATGTTCCTTAATCTCGTACACACGAGATAGAAAAAATAAAACTCGTAGAAATAATATCCAGAATTTTGTTTATATGAAATCTGTGAAGAGAGGTGCGTAGAAGAATGGAAATTGAACGAAGTTGTATCACCCCAAACTAAAGCTTAAAAGACGATTTATATAGAAAAAATAGAGGAGAAAAAATAAAGTGATAATTGGCTCTCCAAAAAATAAAGTAATAACTACTCTGGAACACTAGCACCACCCGGTAAACATTCAAAGTTACCGGAAAAGTAGAACGCAGGCTGACCGAACAAAAAAAACAATAAGAACTCGGATCAAAGATCACATCATACCCACGTCTAACCCAGACTGGACAGGCGGGTGACAAGCACATGTGTGTGTAGGTTTAGGTTCAGACTAGCAACCCAACCAAAACAAACCAAGCAACTTTCTCAAACATAGCCTCGAAGGTGGGGATATATAAACTGAACTAAACTCAAAGCACCCACTGATGTGGGACGACAAAAAAACCACCAAAGGCAAAGGAAGGCATGTATGTTTGTGTCATTACTCCAACAATCTCCTACCAATGGCAAAATAGAAGAAAGTAGAAAAAATAAAGGATCTAGACAAAGAAGTAATGATACTTAAGTATTAATATCACGATGATTGAATTGATATGTAGTGAAGTGAAGCAATAATCGCATCGAGAAAATGAACGAATCTTGAACTACCTTGACTTTGACTAAGACCCCCACAATATATGTCTTATTTTAGATTTTACAAATTTCACGATAATCAATAAGCACTTTTAATGGCTATGCCCACACTTTAGGTACTCATGAGTGCTATAGAAAGACAACCTTAATTTTTCATAGAAGGCAACTCACCTTTATGTTCACATAGGTGAATCCATCAATTGCATCTCACTAACACTACCAAACAAGGCTATGGATTCAATAAGAGCATCATAATGCTCATCCTCATATAAAACTAGTAGTGAGTTTATCAAGTTCGTCTCACTAAGAGCACCTAGGAATAGGGCTATGAACTTATTTAGAGTCTAAGCTCAACCTGCAGACAAAGTACTACCACATGCCAGAGTAATCATATGGCTTTGTTTGACCACAAGTGGTATCCACCATACTTTCCTCAACTCAAAGTCTTAAGCTCCATCCCCTTGACGATTCTAGGATAACTCTCCTCGTCAGATCCTTTGTAAGAGGGTCTGCTAGATTTCTCTCTAATCTAACAAATTCCAAAGAGATCACACTGTTCATCAACAGTCGTCTCATAGAACTGTGTCTAACACGGATATGTCTCCTCTTACCATTGTACATACTATTCTTGGAAATACAAATAGATGCAAGTGAATCACAATGTAGGGAAACTACCACATTTGGTGTCCTCCACAATGACACATTTGCTAACAAGTTCCTTAACTAATCTGCCTCTTGACTAGCAAGTTCAAGGACAATAAACTCTAACTCCATAGTAAAGCAAGCTATATAAGTCTGCTTAGCAAACTTCCATGAGATAACTCCTCCACCCAAGGTAAACACATAACTACTAGCGGAAATAACCTCATCATTATTAGAAACTTAGTTGGCATTTGTAAATCCCTCTAGCATAGTAGAAAACTTATCAAAATATAAAAACCAATCTTTAGTACCCTTGAGGTATCTAAGTAAATGACAAAGTGTGGTCCAATGGTCACTACCTAGTTTATGAGTATACCTACTCAATCTACTCACTATATAAGCTATATTAGGTCTAGTATAGTTCATGAAAAATTGTACCATATTTAGTTTGAGATATACTAGAACCTTGGTTATTTTTTAAATTTGTGCTGGGTCATAAGAAGTTTTCATAGGTATATCATCAAAACAATCAAAAAAATTTAAGATCTTTTCAATATAATATGACTGACATAATGAAAAACCATTCTTAGTTTTTCTCATCTTAACACTAAGAATCATATTAGCTTCTCCTAAATCTTTCATATCAAAATGATAAGATAAAAAAGATTTAGTCTCATTGACCATAGTTGCATTAGTGTCAAGAATTAACATGTTATTAACATATAGACATATAATCACACAATCTTGTCCCAACACCTTGGAGTAAACACATGAATCAGATGTATTAACCATATAACCATCACTCATTAACGTTTGGTCAAATTTCTTATACCATTGTTTAGAAGCTTGTTTAAGGCCATACAGAGAATTTCTTAATCTACATTCCTTCTTCTCCCAACCCTTAACAACACAACCCTCGGGCTACTCCACATAAATTTCTTCTTCAAGGTCACCATTCAAAAATATAATTTTAACATCCATTTGATGGACTACAAGTCCATGGATAGTAGCTAAGGTAACCAAAGAACGAATGGTGACAATCTTAGTCACAAGAGAATAAGTATCAAAAAAATCAATATCTTTCTTTTATTTATAGCTTATAGCTACCAAAAAAGCCTTAAACTTATCAATGGTTCCATCAATTACTTTTGAAAAATCTTTGCATCTAATATGTTTACATCCTCTAGGTAAATCCACTAAGTCCCATGTGTGATTTGCCTTAATAGAATCCATTTCATTGTTAATTACCTCTTTCCAAAAACTAGCATCAATAGATGTTACAGCTTCCCTATAAGTTTTAGGATTATCCTCAATCAAATAAGTAGACACAAAGTCCAAATGAATCTTATCAAGTTCATCATTTTCAACTAGAAAAACGGTAACAAAATCATGCCCAAAGCTAGTTTCTATCCTTCGCCTTTTACTTCTCCTAAGTTCATGCACATTACCATTCATAGTATCAGATGAAGAAGGCATAGATGAATCATTCGAAGAACTAGCAATATCATTTGCATTCTTTCTCAAAGGAAATACAATCTTAGAAAATTATGCATTTTTAGATTCATAGTTTGAGATATCACTTAAGTATAAGAATATATATGCAACACTATTCTAAGCATAAACAATAAATACACAATAAAACGTTTTTGTTCCCACATTATTTCTTCATAAATCATGTAAGCCGAACTTGACTAGAGACCCCCACACTTTTAAGGTTTTAAAGTTAGGCTCAAAATTTTTCCACAATTCATAAGGTGTTTTATCTAGCTTCTTATAAGGCAATATGTTCGAAACATAACAAGAAGAAAACATAGCTTTCCCCCACATTAGATCAGGCATACCTAAACTTAACACCATAACATTCATCATTTCTTTTAACGTTATATTTTCCTTTCAACTATGCCATTTTTGAGCTGTATAAGGGGCATTGGTCTCATTAATGATACCGTTACTATCACAAAATTTATTTATGAAACTAGTTTCATATTCACCACCTCGGTCAGACCTAAGCCTCTTTATCTTATGGTCTAATTGGTTCTCAACTTATGCTATATATTTTAAGAACATACTTTCGGTCTCATCTTTAGACCTAGGGAGATAAACCTTAGCATATCAAGAGTAATCATAAATAAAGGTTACATAATATCATTTACCTCATCTACTTTCGGTATTCTTATATCTGCTAAGTTTGTGTAAATTAATTCAAGCAATTATGAGATGATCTCGTTGTGACAGGTTTAAAAGGCTTATTAGCAAATTTAGCTTTCACAAACACTGGACACTTCTCATAATCATTAGTGTCCATCACATTAATCAATTTAATGCATTTTAGTTTATCAATGGAAACCGCATTCACATGCCTTAGCCTACCATGCCACAAAGTAAGAGACTCAGCAATAGAAGTAGAAGTAGAAGCATTTTTATTAACCAAAATTGTGTTTAAAACAAATAGACCATCATCTAAGTATCTCTTTCTCACAATGACCCCATTTTTGGTCAGCACAACCTTCTCACACTTAAAAACTAATTTTAATCTAGCTTGATTGAGCAAATTAACTGAGATAAAGTTCCTAAGTAAAGAGAGAACATACATAACATCACTCAAATAAAGAGATTTACTAGAAATGAGTTTCAAAAGGACATTTCCTTTGCCCAAGACTCTAGTGGTGATAGAATTTCCCATGAAGACATGCTCTCCATCAGCAACATCCTCAAAATAGTTAAAGAGATCTATGTTGGCACATAGATTCTTAGAGATGCCGGTGTCCAAAACCTAATATGTCTTGTTATCAATTATATTTGCTTCCACCACCACAACTACTATAGCCTCCTCGATCTCTACAACATTAGGCTAAGGAGCCTAAGGGGCACCAACCTTCTGAGCTTGGTTTTAGTTCTGTTGGTCCTACCTCTTGTAGCACTGATATACCTTGTAACCTATCTTCTTACAAACATAGTAGGTCACCTTGTTCTTCTAGATTTTGTTATCACCTTCTTAAAGGTGGATTAGTTCTTCTGTTGAACTTTCTTCTGAGTCTTCTTGCCATTTCCCTTTGAATTGTTTTTATCTGCAACGAACTCTACCATATTTGCACTAAAAGATCTAGATGCATATGAGACGTGGTTTTCCTTCAAGCTATTTTCTTTCTCTATCCTCATATGACTCACCATCTCTGGTAGAGTTAGGTTCCACTTATTATGCTTCAAATACTCTTGTAATCATTCCAGGTTGATGGAAACTTTTCTTAGCACCATATTTTCTTGTAAAGTCTCACAAATCTTTATACCTTCTCTTAAAACATCAACAACTAGGTTCTTATATTCGTGAACCTACTCCATGACTAGTTTGTCATCTACCATCTGAAACTTCAGTAGGTTCCTTACAACATATTTCTTTCTTCTAGCTTCATCAAAGCCATATCTATTCTTCAGGGTATCCTATATCTCTTTTGAAGCCATATCTATTCTTCACAAATCTCCATACCTTCTCTTAAAACATCAACAACTAGGTTCTCATATTTGTGAACTTGCTCCATAACTGGTTTGTCATCTACCATCTGAAACTTCAGTAGGTTCGCTACAACATATTTCTTTCTTCCAATTTCATCAAAGCCATATCTATTCTTCAGGGTATCCTATATCTCTTTTGAAAATGTAATGTTGACAAACAAAACAAATAGCTTATTAGACATATGAGACAAAAAGTGACTACAAATAGTTTTGTTATCTCTCTCATACTTTTCTTTAGCCTTTGGCTCAGCTTTCTTGGTAGTAGTAGCAACTGAAGTGGTAGATGTAGTCACCAGAGTTGTATCACCACCCTTCTTTACTTGTAGATTTTGGTGTCATACATACTCAATATCCATAGCTTCAAATAATATCATAAGACTCTATGACCACCTATGGTAGTTGATCCCATTGAGTGGCTCAATCTTGGAAATATCTAAAATCAATTTTGGAGTGGCAGTAGCTATATGAACAATAGTGTGTCTAACTATAACTCTAAACATAATTAAGCTTGAAGCACAAAACTAGTGGCAGATGGAGAGTTTTATGTAATACTAATAACACAAGAGATGATTTTGTAGTAGCCTAGCAGAAAAATATCAAATAAAATAGTAGTACCATGAAAGCAAGAAAATTTGGAGATAGGCAAATTATTAAGCACCTAGTGTGCACCTACAACAAGTACACAAAACAATTTGAATAGTAGCAGCTAACACATCTAAATACTAATGTAAAACTCTCCATAATCAACGCAATAGTGAATAAAAACAACACGGTTCGGTGGACAAAACCAATGGAACTGAACAATGAGGAGATTTAAATACTTAAGTGACATAGTAGCAACAATCAAACCAAACAAACCACTAAATCAAACATAATTTGCTATGTATACTATAATATCGCTTCAAAATTATTGAAATATTTTGTAATATACATAACAATTAAAGATAAAAAAAATTGAAATAATGAAAGGAACTTATCAATTTGTTATGCTGTGAAGTTAATCGCTGTCCTAAAATGATATTTGATGGGTCCTAGGTGTAAATGCCAATGCTGAACCTCTCCCAAGGTTAACACAACGTTCCTTAATCTCATGAACTTAAGAGAAAGGAAATGAAACTCATAGAAACGATGTCTAGAATTTTGTTTATATGAAATTGATGAAGAGAGCTCCGAAGAATAATGGAAGTCAAATGAAGTTGTATCACCTCAAACTGAATCTTAAAAGATGATTTATATAGAAAAAAAAAATAGAGGCAAAAAAATTGGTAACTGGTTCTCTTCCTCCACTACTCCAGAAGACCAACACAACCTAGTAAATGTTCAAAGAATTGTTTAAAGTCATTGGGAAAGTGGAACTCAAGGTGACCAAACAAAAAAAATATGAGGACTTGAATCAAAGACCACACCACACCCACACCCAACCTGACCTAAACTGGATAGACGGGCGGCGAGCGTGTGTGTGTATAGGTTTAGGCCCAGACCAACAACCCAGCCAAAACAACTCAATCAACTTTCTCAAACATAGCCTTGGAGGTAGGCATATATAAAATGAACTAAACTCAAAGTACCCACCCATGTGGGACGAAAAAAACCAGGAAAGGCTAAGGGAGGCACGCCTTTTTGTGTCATTGCTCTAATAATAACTAATCATTTTGTATTTAGAGATGGAGAAATCTATGCCGTCGGTGTTGACTTTTGTAATTAATGGTTATTTGCTTGCTCGTACATAAGTGGAAAACTATCTTAATAGCAAAAAAAGTAGAGAAATGCCAAGGGTAGTACAAAGAGCTATGATTAAAATAGTAAAAAAATTTATTAGTTTAAAATAATAACATTAAATGATGTTTGCAAAGAGCAAAGTAAGATTTGAAATTGGATTCACTTTTTTTCCTGAATATGGATATATGTTCTTCTTCTTCTTAAGGTTTCTCTCTATTTTGAGAATAATTTGCTTGAAGGTGAGTTTGGATGCTTGGTGGTCTTTGATGTTTTCCATAGGTAGATTGGAACTTTTGGAATATTAATGTTGATGTCTAAACATTGTCTGCGCAGTCGTATTATGACTCAAAAAATTTTGAAATGCAAATGTGGGGCATTAATTATTTGTTTATCCTAAATGTAGCAAATCTATGATTTTAGTGTAGAAAATATAGTAAATAATTTCAGCGAAACCTAAGCATGATTGTAGCACACATTTTTTATGATTATATTTTAGTTAATAAACCATAATAGTTGTTAGGAAAATTTGAAGTATATAGAAAGCTTAAGTAACTTTTAAGGTGTGTAAGAATTTTTTTAAATGATATTATTACAATAATTTATCTCAAAATACAACAAAACATTAATAGAATATTCTTCATATATTTCATCCATATTTAAAAATAAAAAATAAAAAAGTCACTACAAGGCCCTAACCTTAGAATTTTTAAAGTTCTTGGGAAAATTTTAAAGGGACCCTTATATATATGTTAATTTTATTTACAAAAGCCTTTATAAATTAGTTTTATATTTATATAAAGAGGTAAATACATTAAAAATTAATTTAACTAAGTTGGTATAGATGTTCATTAAATCAACAATTTTTACAATTATTTGATAGTAATATAAACTCGTAACTTTATTTATAAGAGTATTGATTAATTATAATATGCATTAGTTATAGAAAAATGTGTTTATTTCCATGATATCAAAGTAAGTAATTTAATTTTTTATATCTTCATTTCTGTGTATACCAATAATAATTTAGAGACCCTAAGGCTCCATTTAATTTGAGAAAAATGTGGAGGAAAGAAAAATGAGAAAGTGAGAAAAATAAAGGAGAGAAAATAAGAGAAATTAATTTTCTTTCTCTTATTTGGTTGTTGACAAAATTTTGTGAAAATTTTAATTATTGGAATATATTTTTAATGTTTGGTTTATAGAAAAAATTTATTTGGTAAGTTGAATGTTATTATTGAAATAATTTTATATATTTACTAAAAATTAAAATATTATATTATTATATGAAAATTTTCATAAAGTTTATAATAAAATTATAAAAATTGTATGAACTCGGTACTAATTCTAATTTTTTTCAAAAAAATTGTAAAATATTATATACATAACCTATAATAATTTTAAAAAATATTCATAAAATATCAATAAATTTCAAATTTTCCTACTACTAAGAGATAGAGTAAACAAAAATAAAATAAAGTAAATCATTCTGCTTTACTCGCCAATGTAAAAATTTAAAAACCAAAACTCATACAAGCCAACAAAGCTTCCGAATACTAGTATATCAAGTTCTCCAAAAAAACAAAGAAAATAGATAATTCATAATTATTAGTAACTAATTGAACAAGTTAGAGTGATACATTAGGATTATAAAAAATGTTACAACTAAACTCCACGCAAAACCATATGACTCTTTCCTTAGGTGGAAGACTAAGAAATGCTAGAGTGGCACTAATATTTGCTGCAAGGTTGGTATAAATTTCTATCAAAGGAACTTTCTTTAACCCTTCAACCTTCTTAAGCTCAGATTCAATGAAATTACGTGGATTTTCTCTGTTAAGAACTATTGCAACTGCAACTGCATCAATTTATTGTTTTAGAGCCTTCATCTCTTCTAATTTGTAATCTCTTAGTTTTCTTTTATTTGTGGCTCTTGATCCAGAGGCACCAGTCGAAGAAAATGTTACTTCATTATATTGTTCTTGTTCAGTGACTCGATCATCGGTTGTTGTTTCTTTATGTTCTTGTCTCTCTAAGTGCATATGCCTTTCTTTTTGGACTAATGGACAAATTTCTAGTTGTTCGGTCCTTGCCAAATAAAATATCTAACATATGGTAATTTTAATAGGCATATAGCGAAGTTGTTTAGCTTCAGGATGAGCTTGCCAAAAAAAATAGTAACTTATAGAACTTTAGAAATAGTAATAGTTAGTAATGATAATAAAGAAAGAACATTCCATAAGGATGAAGGAAAACCAATACATATATAATGTCTATAATATATAATAATGAGAAGGTTTAATACTTAATAGTATATAACTTTTTCAAACCATTTCATCAGCTTCTACCATTTGGGTAAATTGATTAAAACCAAGCCCACTCACTTACAAGACCATAGATGCTAAGGCATAACTCTTTTTTAGGATCTTGATTCGATTCTTTATATGACTAATTGAGCAACTAAGCCCAAACTAAGAACTAAACCCTTTAGCAATGTTAGTATACGCCGTGCTTGAAAATGAACCACCTATTTTCAGACCTAAGTTCATATGATCAGTCAATAGGTATATCAGAAATGTATCCATGTCTTCATATCAGGTTAAAATTTTCTTCTCATTTGATGGTGTGTCACCACCAGTTGGTTCCTACACAAAATATTTTTAACCACCCTAAAACCAGTTATTGAAGTATTATTTATGTTGAAAGCAACTTATTAGATAATCAATAACACAAATAATATAAAAAATAATATAATAATTTTGATGTCAAGTACATTTTCATTTAATACACTTTTTGAATACAAATTTTTTCCTACGTAAATTTAACAATAATAATACATCTACCATTAGCTATTTAAATTATCCTTCCATATTAAAGTTGTAATTTTATCTCTTAATTGTTCGGCTTCTCCTTACACACCTATTTTACTAAACACACATTTATGTGTCCTCTAAAATTTTTATCCTTTCTAATTCCTAAAATCTCTTTACACACCCATTTTACTAAATATACACCCAAAATAATTATTTCATAATTATATCTATTGGCTTGTTTCTTATGGTAAGATGCAGAAGAAGTTGAATACTATATATAATAAATAGATAAGAAAGATGCAACGAGCTAGAATGACAAAAAAGGCTAGAAGATTAATGTAATATAAACCAAATTCATTTCCCTCCTAGCTTGCTACTTTCTTGGCTACCTTTTGTTAGGTACTAATAACTACATGGCCATATTATATATACTACATTTTCCTTTAATTACTCCAAATTAACCCTCTTAAGTGACATACAAACTAGATGAGTATATATATATTAACCCAGCTAGCTATAAAAATAAAATGTAGTATACTACCGGCTTATAATCATCTCACAAGATATCTTCTCTCTTTTAACGAGATCAACATCTTGCAAGACGATTCTAAACAAGCAAGCTATAATCCTTTGAATGTAATTGTAATTGTAACTCCAAAACAAAACAAGACCCTGAGATTAAGTTATAATCCCTCATTCCTCTTATATAGCAAGGGAATAAATGCATAAAATGGAGCAACCACATTATCATCATATCTTGTATGCTGAGTGTTGCTTAGAAAGACAAGAGTTAGGTTTGTTGTCAAGACCTGTGTTGAAAAATATCCATTGATTTGAGAAATGCATCAGACATCAAATATCAAATTGCATGTAGTGAGGTCATGGCTCCTTCTGACAAACATAGGAAAGTAGAAAATGCAAACTTGATGACCCTTTTAGTGCATCCTTAGGTCCATGTTGTAACTGGATAGTCCTAACCATGTATGTAATGAAATATAAATTAAAACACACCCGATCATATAGTAAGCCCTAAGTGTTTCCAGACATAGGTATTAAGTTCAAATCTATGGAGTTTCCCTTGTCTGGAGACAACACTCGTTTCTCACTCATGATATAATATAGTTGAAAGGAAAGAGACGATTTGTTCCTATTGTTTCCACCCAAATAAATAACCATCTACCCTACATGGTTTTCCTCACCATAAGAGGAATATACACATAATAGAAGAATGCATTTTATTGACAAGTAAAAATTACCCATTTAAATTTTAACTTACTTCTATACAAATATGATGAGTTCATATTTTGACACATTTTATACCCTTATAATCTTAGTTTTTGGTAGTTTATTTAACTAATATAGGGGAATAATTATTGTTTTATGCTTAAGTGGTAAAAATTGCATAAATTTTATTATTTGAGCTAAAATGATATAATTTAATTAAATTTAGAATTAAATATTATTTATTAATATTTATTATATTTTATTTACAGGTTTTGTTTTTAAATAAATAAATAAAAAAAAGATTGGACCTTTGGACCAACGACCGAAGGCCGAAGGCCCGAAGGCCCAAAGGCCTGGAAACAAAACGACGCCGCACAGGCTCTGAAGCGAAAAGGAGAAGAAAAGTCAGCCGCAAGGGCTGACGTGGAAAAACAAAAAAAAGTTATAAGAAGGGCAGACTGGACAGGCCAACGACGTGAGAGAGGGAACAGAGCGTCTGGGAGCAGCAGGAGGAGACAGAGCCGTCAGGCTCTGACAGGGCGGACGAGAGAGAAAGAGGCGCGGGCGTAGAGAGAAAGAGGCGCGGGCGTAGAGGCTCGGGGGCGCGGCACGAGAGCCTTTATAGGCTCGGGAGAAACGGTCTTCAGCACACGCCGCACGGAAGGAAGAGGACGCGTTGCACGGACTTCGAGGCAGCGCAGCAGCCCTGTCAGCGCCATCAGCCGCCGGCCAGAAAAAGAAAAAGAAAAAGAATTACGCACGGAAATCGAGGCAAACAAGGAAGAAAATTAGAGAAGAATTTAATATCCGGTAGAATTTATTTCAGATAAAATTAATTTTTATCTGAATAAATTCTTGATCTTTAATTCAAAATTAATTCCGGTTATTTCTTTCTCTTATTTTTAATTTATATTTTAGATATATATTTCTGTGTAATTAATTCTTTAATTATGGCTGGCTGATTATTTATTGTTAGGGAATAATTTGAAACCCTAGATTATGATTTGAATTATAATTTTATTTTCTTTGTTTCGTGAGATTGTTTCTTGACTCTATATTAATTGCTATCGTTTATATGTATGATTCTGTCAAGTATAGTTTATTTGGTGCATGCCTTGTTCTGGTACCTCATAAGTGACAGTATGTAGGATTATTTGCCTGCGAGGTGGCCATCTAAATATACTAGAATTTATATGTATAAATTGCAGCTAGGTTAGATAGCAATTCACCTAATCGTTTTGTGATTCTAACCGAAGTGGTAAAACGTTTCGATACGTGTGGGTCAAGAATAGGAAATACAGCTAGACATGCTTTTTGTACTAGTCTGGGTACTTAGATTGACAGCCTTCCACTTACACTTAATGCATTAAATCTAGTTAAATATAGGAGCCGCTTGTTGCTGCTATACTGCTAGTATTTAATAGGGTTAATATTGGCGCTTTGTCGTATTAATTTAATTAAGGGAAGTAATATAAGGTGTATAGACCTGCTTTTGGTGTGCAACTTGGTCGATCTCTTTCTCACGATTAAAAGATGACTTAGAAATAAATATTATATCTCGATCTAATCTAGTGGTGGATTTTTATTTCCCTAACATATTTCTCCTATCTGCTAGTTTCCCATTATTTTCCATTATTTTCATTATTAGTTTATTTTATTTTATTTACTCCTTTTATCATTATTTTGATAAACCCCCATTAGTATTTTTCTTATTTATTTATTTTAGGTTATTTAGTGTTTTTATTTTATTTATAGTTTAAGCTAGTTAGATAGAGGTGAGCCCTCTCAATCCCCGGCTAGAACGATACCCTTATTTACCAGTACTACAATTGACAACAAGAGGGTTTAAATTGCGTGCCGGCTACGGTCGCACCAATTTTTGGCGCCGTTGCCGGGGATTGGTAACTTCACCTTTATTTTGCTAGTATTTTTAGTGTGTTTTTATTTTTAGTGTTTTTGTATTTTTTTTTTTTTCTTCTTTTAGTTTTGTTTTAGATTTTCTTAGGATTTTTGGTGTGTTTTGTTCTTAACCTTTTCCTTTGAAGTGTTAGTGTTTTCAGGTGGCTATGAGAGGATCCTTGGGTTATGGACAACATGGCATGAATCTTAATTCAAGAGTAAATGAGGTAAGTTTAAGCAATTTTGATGATAGACTTCACCTATTCTCCACTCTTGTTTTGCAGGCAGCTGAAGCTACTGGAATTATGAATACAAATGGAGTGTGTCATACACAAGGAAATCCATATGCTTACCATGAACAAGCTATGAGAGGAGGAGGATGGACACAATCTGGTGCTCAATCTTTCAATTGTTTTCAAGGACAAAATCCCTATATAAGCACATACAATTCGGGAATGAGGCATCAACCCAACTTTGGATGGGAGATGAATGATCAGTATCAAATGCCATATCAAGACCCATACATGCACGAATACGAAGCTTCAAAATATTATCAGTATCCTCAACACGAATTTTCTCCAGTTTCAGAGCCCTCAAGTTCAGAAAAAATGGATAAGATTCTTGAAGAACTGATGAATGGTCAAAACCAGTTGGCAGAAAGCCAAAATCAACTGATACAAATGAATGATCATTATTCAGTGCCATATCAAGAGCCTTACATATGTGAATATGAAGCGTCAAAATATTATCAATATCCTCAACAAGAATTTTCTCCACTTTCGGAACCCTCAAGTTCAGAAAAAATGGATAAGCTTCTTGAAGAATTGATAAATGATCAAAACCAGTTGGCAGAAAGCCTAAATCAACTGATGCAAAGTCAGGTTAGACAAAATGAAAGGGTGTCAGTGATAGAGGAGAAAATGGGTGATATGGTCAACATGATGAATCAATTACAAGCACAAGAAGAGCTCTATAGTACTTCAATTCCAAATTCAAGTGAGAGTTATGAGTATGATGATGCCATATCTGAATGTGAGGATGAGTTAGTTGAGGAGGTTTCCATGAAAAACATTGAAGAGAAAGATCAAGATCAAGAGGAAGAAGAGCTTATAAAAGTAGAAGAAGAATCTCATCAAAATGAGGATCAAGTGAACAAAGAGAAGTATATGGTAGAAAAGACTATCACTTTCACCTACCATATACCATCTTTGAACATTTATTCCCCACTTTTGCTTGGAGATGACCATGAGACACAAGGTAAGCCTTTGGACCACTTTGATTTTATTTATGCTAACCACACTCCTTGTTTCCCCTCTTTTAGCAGGTTAGATGGATCCAAGAGTGAAGAGAGTAATCAAATCACCTCGGATACATTTAATAAGAAGCGTGATGCTCCAAAGGAGAGGTTATGTTGGAAGGATGTGTTTAAAGATTTTGAGATGGGAAAATATATTCTTCCTTCAAGAGAGAGATCACGATACATGGACATTGGGCAAAACATTCTCTCTCTACACACGAGCTTAAACTCTATGCTAAGTAAGTTACGTTCTTGCTGGATCAAATCTTTCATTAAATCTAATATTTTGTCTTTTTCTTCCTTGCAGGATAAAGATGATCATCACAAGGAAGGATTTGGTGAAGCAGCTCTCAAGTGGACGTATCCACCTTGAACGAGTAAACCGAGATCATGTCAGGCTGAAGATATAAAAACAAGCGCTACTTGGGAGGCAACCCAATGTCATGAGGGAGTTTTTCTATCCTTTAGTTATTTATTTATTTATTTTGTTTTCTCCATACATTAAATTTCATGTTTCCTTAGTTGTTTACACATTGAGGACAATGTGTGATTTAAGTGTGGGGGTGCATGTGCTTTACGTAAAAAAAAAAAAATTGAAAAAAAAAATTTGTTTTGATATTTTTAGAGTGTTTAATAATTTTAGAATGTTTAGTATTTTTAGAGTCGTAGGAACCCTTAACTAGTTAATGAGGAATATATCTTTGAAATCTAATGGAAAAGAGGATCATGAAATCGAGATAAAGTAAGTGGAGATTTTTTGTGTTGATTTTGATATAGGGAACACATATCTATGTGCCTAAATGTGAATGGAGAAAGAACGTGTATGATTTTCTAACCACCGACATGGCATGTTGAGATTCATCACATTCCTCAGTGAGCATTTGAACCATATGTACCTTCTTTTTTCTGAGCGAATTTACACAAAATCATCTACTATTTCTTGGCTTCAAAATTTTTTTTTGTAAACCTCATATATGTTTACTTGTTTTGATCAAATTATTTGCCATAGATCTTGTAATGGACTATAGAGATTACTAGAACTTACTATTGTGCTAGTTGAAGCTTATAGTCAAAACATGCTCTGATTGAGAAAATGATAAAGGCAGCTTAGGAATTATCCATCACATAACCAAATGGCTTAACCTGATTTGTGTATCCATGATATACATTCCATCGAAACCCTTTTGAGCCTATACGTGGAACATGCATTTTTTCATTACCCACATTAAATAACCATTGGGCCTTAATATCTTTACCCTTGCTTCAAGCTAGTGGAAGGAAATCATATCATTATGGATATAAAGAGTGGTTGTTTATGTGTGTATGTGAAAGAAATATATGTATTTATGCTAAGAAAGGGGATTGGTTATGTTTGTTGAAAAAAAAAATGAAAAAAAAAATGAAAATTGTCAAAAAAAAAAATGAAAAAAAAAAGATGAGAAAAAAATGTTAGGATATAAGGAAGAGGAGTTATGGAGATTATGTTGAGAAAGTCTATTCATGTTCTATTTTGGTGTTAAGTTGGAGAGGTGTATCATTAATCATTGATGTGGAGTTATGCTTACATTTCATCTAATTATTAGATTCCACTAGCTCTTGATCTTTTTAGCACCACACTCCTAAAATACTCCATACCCTTCTTTACCTTAAACCCCGCTATAACCAATAAGTAAGTCCTATTTGATTCTTGAGATGAGCAGCCTTTGATCTGTTGGAGATTAGTTACAAGAGTTAAGCATATGGTTCGGTCCATTTGGCAAATATTTGGTATCTTTCATGAGGTTTTATCCACAAGAACATGAGCCTTCTTTGTTTATATATGTGAGTCGTTTGTTATCTTTATCATCTTAGCTCACATACATGAGTGTTTCTAGACATTTGTAGCCATGAATCTAAGAGAAAAAAAATATAGAGGGTATCCATAGTGAGGATGAATCTTGATGTGACTAAGGCGTGGTAGATTTTTATCCATAATATTGATCTGTTCATACCTGTCATGTTTATGTGTGAACCATATGTTGAAATTGACTCTCTAAATCTCCCAATGCTGAATTTTGATTGATTGCTAATCTTGACATTTGAAAGTAAAAGATTCTGATACAAATATGGTTAAGGGTGTTAGGTATATGGTTTTATTTATTTTATTTATTTTTATTTAGGTGTGATTTTTCATTTTATTTGTGTTTGATTTTGTGGGTATATCATCTGCGAAACCCTCACGAGACCTTACTCGTCCTCGATGGGTGACCTAGGGGTTTAAAGGGCTTGTTGCACATGCTAAGTGTAATCGTGAGACCTACGAAAGTGGCTAGTTAATTTAATTTTATTTGGTTAGAGTAATAACTTGCTTGAGGACAAGCAAGAAGCTAAGTGTGGGGGTGTGATGAGTTCATATTTTGACACATTTTATACCCTTATAATCTTAGTTTTTGGTAGTTTATTTAACTAATATAGGGGAATAATTATTGTTTTATGCTTAAGTGGTAAAAATTGCATAAATTTTATTATTTGAGCTAAAATGATATAATTTAATTAAATTTAGAATTAAATATTATTTATTAATATTTATTGAATTTTATTTACAGGTTTTGTTTTTAAATAAATAAATTAAAAAAAAAGATTGGACCTTTGGACCAACGACCGAAGGCCGAAGGCCCGAAGGCCTGGAAACAAAACGACGCCGCACAGGCTCTGAAGCGAAAAGGAGAAGAAAAGTCAGCCGCAAGGGCTGACGTGGAAAAACAAAAAAAAAGTTATAAGAAGGGCAGACTGGACAGGCCAACGACGTGAGAGAGGGAACAGAGCGTCTGGGAGCAGCAGGAGGAGACAGAGCCGTCAGGCTCTGACAGGGCGGACGAGAGAGAAAGAGGCGCGGGCGTAGAGAGAAAGAGGCGCGGGCGTAGAGGCTCGGGGGCGCGGCACGAGAGCCTTTATAGGCTCGGGAGAAACGGTCTTCAGCACACGCCGCACGGAAGGAAGAGGACGCGTTGCACGGACTTCGAGGCAGCGCAGCAGCCCTGTCAGCGCCATCAGCCGCCGGCCAGAAAAAGAAAAAGAAAAAGAATTACGCACGGAAATCGAGGCAAACAAGGAAGAAAATTAGAGAAGAATTTAATATCCGGTAGAATTTATTTCAGATAAAATTAATTTTTATCTGAATAAATTCTTGATCTTTAATTCAAAATTAATTCCGGTTATTTCTTTCTCTTATTTTTAATTTATATTTTAGATATATATTTCTGTGTAATTAATTCTTTAATTATGGCTGGCTGATTATTTATTGTTAGGGAATAATTTGAAACCCTAGATTATGATTTGAATTATAATTTTATTTTCTTTGTTTCGTGAGATTGTTTCTTGACTCTATATTAATTGCTATCGTTTATATGTATGATTCTGTCAAGTATAGTTTATTTGGTGCATGCCTTGTTCTGGTACCTCATAAGTGACAGTATGTAGGATTATTTGCCTGCGATGTGGCCATCTAAATATACTAGAATTTATATGTATAAATTGCAGCTAGGTTAGATAGCAATTCACCTAATCGTTTTGTGATTCTAACCGAAGTGGTAAAACGTTTCGATACGTGTGGGTCAAGAATAGGAAATACAGCTAGACATGCTTTTTGTACTAGTCTGGGTACTTAGATTGACAGCCTTCCACTTACACTTAATGCATTAAATCTAGTTAAATATAGGAGCCGCTTGTTGCTGCTATACTGCTAGTATTTAATAGGGTTAATATTGGCGCTTTGTCGTATTAATTTAATTAAGGGAAGTAATATAAGGTGTATAGACCTGCTTTTGGTGTGCAACTTGGTCGATCTCTTTCTCACGATTAAAAGATGACTTAGAAATAAATATTATATCTCGATCTAATCTAGTGGTGGATTTTTATTTCCCTAACATATTTCTCCTATCTGCTAGTTTCCCATTATTTTCCATTATTTTCATTATTAGTTTATTTTATTTTATTTACTCCTTTTATCATTATTTTGATAAACCCCCATTAGTATTTTTCTTATTTATTTATTTTAGGTTATTTAGTGTTTTTATTTTATTTATAGTTTAAGCTAGTTAGATAGAGGTGAGCCCTCTCAATCCCCGGCTAGAACGATACCCTTATTTACCAGTACTACAATTGACAACAAGAGGGTTTAAATTGCGTGCCGGCTACGGTCTGGAGACAACACTCGTTTCTCACTCATGATATAATATAGTTGAAAGGAAAGAGACGATTTGTTCCTATTGTTTCCACCCAAATAAATAACCATCTACCCTACATGGTTTTCCTCACCATAAGAGGAATATACACATAATAGAAGAATGCATTTTATTGACAAGTAAAAATTACCCATTTAAATTTTAACTTACTTCTATACAAATATCAACCTAAACAACCTATATACATACATACATACATACATACATACATACATATATATATATATATATATATATTAGAGGAAACATATCACTTCTCTGTTTCCTCTTCCTCTGTTCTAATTTTTACCCCTCCCCCGTCTTTATCGGTTTTCCTTTCCCTATCTTTCCCTATTTTCCTCTGTCCTGTTTTATTTGGAATATAAATAGACCTATCTACTATTCTCCATGTCTCATACAACCTAATATAACATGTTTCACTGAGTTAACAAAATAGAAAGGCCTACAATATGGAATGTCAGGATAAATATATGCAACTACCATCTCTGTACATGTAAAAGTTTGCAAATTAACAGATTGGAACTATTTGCGAACTTTGGTGCAGACTCAAGAAAATTGAATCAAATACAAAAACAAATATGTAGCAAAGGAAAATTATATGAAAATAAATTGAATGGTTATTATACTTAAAAATAATATCATAAAACAAAGCTAAGAATATTACATGGCTACCAGCAATGTGGGATGTTCATACTAAATAAGCACATAACTCGACACTAGTATCAATATACTCAGACTCCCTCTAATATGAAAAATAAGCTTATTAATATCTTTCAACCATAAACTTTCAATCTCCTTATATGTAATCGATTTAGGGTTTAGAAATTACCTATTTAAATCGATATGGTAGGCTATGACTTGGTTGAGACGAAGACTTATTAAGAGGGAGCTTGAAGCTGGAACCATATTGCCGATCGTTGTGAATATTGTACTTGGGAGAGGAAACTCACGGATAGGAATGTTGATGATGATGGAAGTATAGAAATCAAATCGAGGATATAGAAGACTGGTTGATGGTGAATTGAAGAAGCAAAAGCAACTGCTGATGTTTCTTCACTGCTTAGATCGAGGAGATGGAAGACGAGTTTGATAGAGGAAGAAAAGGTCGATGGAAGTAGAGCGTTTGACAGAGGAAGAGTGGCCACTGGAGAAAGTTGGGGTTGACGTTGATGGAGGAGAACAAAGTCTTCGATGGAGAACGAAGTCATCAATGGAGAAGAAGAAAGTAGATGATGGTCAATGGAGGAGAGTTGGGAGGTGGAGGCAGGAAAAAGTTTTCTCAGGATTTTCATTTCTTTTCTCAACTAATGGTAAGGAAAATTAGTTACCGTAACTTTTATTATTATTTTTCTTCTTATTTTATTTCTTTTTAAATTTTCAAGTAACTAAACACAGTAAAATAATTTTGCATCATTTTTTTTTTCTAAGCATAAATTTTTGAGGCCCTAAGTTTGGACCTAATTAGCCTTAAAGTTGCATTGGGCCTAACTATGTATATTAAAGATATATTTTGACTATTAATATTTTGTAGTATATATTAATAAAAACTATAGAAAATAATGTTCTAAAAATATTTTTTAATATTAATATAATTATTATGTTTTTATAAAATAATATATTATACCTCGAAAAAAATTAATGATCCAATTTTATTTTTAAAATATATAATGTTAATTTTTTTTAATTCAGATGTAGCAATTCTTATACCATATGGATTATTTATACATGACAAAAATACTTATTTAATTTTTTTTTACTATCTTAACTTTTAGTTTAAAATTTAAGTAATTAAATATTTACCCGGACATGTATAAGGCTCTTTCATGATTGTTCTACCCGTTGCCGCGTATATCTATATATATATAAAAACGGAGTTGTCTAGCAGACAATATACAGACAAATTTTCCCGCCTAAACTATATCCATTATTACTAATCATAAATTACTACTACCATATATGATTGCTAATTAATAAGATGGAATAATTAATATAACTATTTATTAATATAATGCAATTATTTATCTCCTATGTGCATTAAATGTATATAATTATTCATTTGTTGCACATATGTCAAACAATTAATTTTAATAAATTATTAACTATATATTTTTTAATCAAATATTTTCTTAATTAATTATCCGAACATATACAGAAAACTATTCATTTCCTGCATATTAATTGAATTGTCAGACTATTCATCTTTTGCATATTAATTAATTTGTATAAGAAAATGACTTGTTAGAAAGAAACCATTTTTAACGGTCATTGTAACAACTCACAAGCATTGAGCTTGTTAGGTTCAATTCACAAGAGTGTCAGCCAATTTAATGACTTTCATTCACTTTCACGAATAACGATGGATAGTAAGTCTACGTGTTGAAAAGACCCTGGTAGAAATTTTACAAATAAAATTTAACTGTTAGCATTTCTTATTATATATTAAAAGAATATAAAAAATTAATATTATAAAAATATTTTTTTAATAAAATATACTTATTATATTTTTACACCATAATATATTATATTTTGAGATAAATTAATTATTAAATATTATTTTTAAAATATACAATGATGACCTTCTCAATACCAAAATAGTAATTACATAATTATTTTATTGACACAATAAATCAATATATAAGATTATTTTAATCCAATTTAACACTAGGTAGTTGATAAATTAGCTATCAGCTATGATTCTCAATACATCCGAAGCCTAAATTGCATCTTGAATTCTCGGAGTCTGATTCATCGCCAAATTACAACGACTCTTGGCTTGCATCTATTTATTTATTATCCCCTTCTGAACTTTAGGTCCGAATGACAAAACTAGTTAGTGTTAGAGAGTAAGGACTTTGATATTTGAAGCTCCACGGAGAAACTGAATAGAGTTTGGAAGAGATTACATGGAAAAGGAGACGGGCCAAGGCTGGTGTTACAGATTTTTGGGCCCTAGGCAACAGCATTAAAATAAATATTTATAAACTCCTCGTAATTCACGAAAAAATAACATAGAGTTTTATAAAAAAATTTTGAAATTCAAAGATATATATGGATGTACTCCGTCTCTATCAAAATATGGCAATTAATGCCCATGTGCAAAAATATTTACGATCTAAAAATTTAATTCGATATCTAAAGGATATAATATAATATTTGAGATATTTAATTTAATTTTGGTTAAAAGGATATTAGATATTTAGAATATTAAAATTTTTATTTAATTATTGGATTTAGAAAAATAACCGATATTTTATTGATTATTTCAGTAATATATTATGATATTATATTTTTGAATCCAAAATTTTATAATAATATTTTCATACTTTTTTTAGATAAAATAAAATACATATATGAATACAGATATACATATTAAATGATATATGATCTTTAATTTTAAAATATTCTTTAAAAGTTATTAAAATTGATAAAACAGTATTTTTATATAGATATTAAATATATTCGAATTTAGTCTATATCTTGTCGGTATATTTTTTTTTTAAATCTAAAATTCAGATATTCAATTTAAAAACTACAAAGTGATATAAAAATTATTAAAATAAATATGAATATCTGATTTTACACATCTCTAATTATTATTAGCAATCATCTAACTTCTACTTTCTAACTAGCTAGGTAACACATTTATTATGGGTTTGCCAATGGAGTAGCTTTGGATATTTGTTAAGAGTTAAATTATTTATCTCAAATTATGACTAGCGCATATATTAATTATATATAAGTTGGTTAATGACATTAAATACTAATTTTATTTCTACTTTTAAATATCTTAACAAGTGTTCATTTGACTTGCTAAATGGACGGACATATATTAATATATTATTATGGGACACTCTAATATATAAGACAATGATTCTACCTTTTTTCGGTTCATATATGAATCAATGTATAGTTGTCATGATTACCATCCATGCATTTAATATTGAAAGAGAGGCTGAGATTGAAACTTTACATTCTTTTCGATAAGACCCTAGTTAATCTTAATTACCGGTCTATGACCCCGCATGTATAATGCTTTTACTTAAGCTACTTGTCATATACATTTTGTACTCTTATAGTTGAATGTTCACGCTTAATCCTACCACTGAAAATCTTGTTTTAATGTCTAAATCAGTCTTATCTTATTCAATTTGCAGTTGACTTTTTCTCAATAAACATTGGTCTTTTCATGCATTTTTTCTTAAAATTTTATAAATTAAATTAAATTAAATTAAATATTGTATATAATAGATAGTAATAATGCTAATGATAATTTAAAAAAATTCATTTATACAATGGTATTATTATTGAATGCATCATACTAAATATTATATATTTAAATCAAGATGTTAAATCATATATTATTAGTCCTTAAAAATATGCACTTCCGTATCAAAAAGAAAATTATTCTATCAATCTCTATATTTTTTATAAGAAACTAATAAAATTAGTTTTATAATTACACTTACACTCTTCATTAATAAATAAGAAAATATTTAATGCATAGATAATGGAAAAAAAGGTGATGGTAAAAAAAAAGATTTTGATTTTTCTAAAATGACTTTATTTTTTTGCACAAATATTTAATAATGGAAGGACTTTTTTTTATACAGATGGAGTAATATTTATTGGTCATTATTATTTGGTTGATAATAAATATTTATTAAATAGAGTAACATAAAAAAATGAATTATATTTAAATAATAATTGTAAATAAATTAATGATAACTAATTAATTAGTAACGATGCTCATATCTAATTATTCTAAATACTTGCCAAAGAATGTAAACGTTCGGTTAATATTTAATATAATAAGAGGTACATAGAAATAATAGAAACATACACATTGAATTAAATTTTGGACTTTTACTCACCTAAAATCGATAAAAAAAAATTAAAAAAATAAAGGAAAATGTGGAAGATAAATAGTTTAAGAGTCGATCAATTTTACATTAAACTATCTCATTAATCAACTATTTAATGAGTTATAATATTATTGTTTGAATATCTTATGAGTTACAAATGATTTTGTTATGTTGATTTGGGCCAAAAAAAAATGAATGTATACTCATACAATGATAGATGTTAGTTTAGGCGGAAATTTTATCTTTTGCTATGAATGCATTATTATATATTATATAAATATAAATATGTTTATATGTAGATATGTAGTATTTTTTTTAACCTAACATCAAACCTTTAAACTTAGCTATATTTGGTATATTTATAGGTTTAGAAAAATATTTTTTAAATAAAAATAACATAAAATAATGTATATGAATATTTTTTAAATACGTATATTTAATAGCTCTTTAATTTTTAAAATATTTTATGATAAATGTAATAAAAAATAAAAATAATTTAAAATTTTTATGAAAAATGGCATATCAATGAAAATAATATCGTCATTGATGTAAACTAAAGTAATAGTAATAGTTTGTTAGTTTTGAGGTTAATGTAATGTAAATTGGATGGGGTTAATTTTTTTTATTATTAATCTTCCTTGACAATTTTTAATATAGATCCTGTATTATATCAAATTAAAAAATTAAAATAATTTAATCTAAATTTATTTCAAACTTATAAACCTCTAAATTAGTGGTTAAAGATTAATCTTTTAGCCATTTTTGGCATAGCTTAATTTAGTAAATATATAAATAATAGTTTAAAATATTCATACGTTTCCTTCCAAGATAACTAGGACGCAAGAAAAGCAACTCGGTTAAGATTGGGACTGCTTTCTACCTACTATCCACGCCCATACGGCCATACGCTCCAAACATTCGACACGTCTCTCCATTGACCCCGCGTAATTTAAATTTAATTAGTGTCGACGCCGATAGCGTTTTGTCATTTCTGCTATTTCAAATCTCAATCCCTGACTCGATCCACATCTCTCTTTCTTGATTTCCTTGATCTATGGCTTCCGAGTCTCATCGCGTTTCCTTCCGTACTCAAGTCCTAACGCGGCACCTCAATCCATCTTCTTCTTCCTGGGCACATCTGTCTTCTTCTCCATGTCTCTCCTTCACTCCTCCGGAGCTCTCAGAACCTGCTGCCGTTTTCGACACAGCCGATATGCGCGCTCTAGTAGACGGGCACAACATTGGGGATAGAGATTGGCTCTTCAATCTGATAATTCAGAGCGGAAATAATCTCTTTAACCGTAAAAATCGAGGGCATCGATCGTTTGTGTCGCCAGATTATAATCAGTCGATGGAACAGCAGAGAGTGATGACTATGAAACGAATTGAGTATTTGCTTGCTCGTGGAGTTTATACGGGTTGGCTTACGGATAATGGACCCGAAGCTGAACTTAGGAAGCTTGCATTTTTTGAGACCATTGCTGTTTACGATCATTCCCTTGCGATTAAGCTTGGGGTTCATTTCTTTCTCTGGTAGGTTTGATTTGGTCTATTGCTTGCCTCTTTTCATTTTTTTTTCTCCTTGAAAAGGATTAGCCTTTTGCGCTTTTTTCGTTTGGGTGGGGGTGTTATTATGGTGGTATATTGTGGATTATTCATGATAGCTTTTATAATTTTGAAAATGATTAGCGGCGATAAACAAGCTCGCATTTTCGTTAATTTCCGTGTTAATGAAGTTCGTCAACGCTTTCCGAGTTTCACAGTCAAGTCTTTGATTAATCCATTTGTCTTTAGATATGGAGAAGATGGTGCCGTTAGTGATAAATTGCTTGACTTTATTTCCTTTACTTCCTTGTACATAAATAGAAAACTTTCTTAATAGCAAAAGCTAGAGATCCAAGAATGCTCCAAACGGCTATGATTAAAATAGTAAAAATAAAAATATCTACTTTTTAATAACATCAAATAACGTTGGCAAAGAAATTAGCTTATAAGCATAACCTGTTTTGAAATCGGAATTACTATTTTTCCTCTATATGGATATCCGTTGCTTTTTCTTTCTTAATCTTTCTCCCTATCTTTTGCTCATGGTTTTGCTTGAAGATGAGTTTGGATGCTTCAACTCAGAATTGCTATTCTCTCTCCCAATCACGAGCAAATGTAACAAAATTCGAACTATGCTTTCTCTTTCCATGCTCTTAAAAGTCAATTTAGTCATGAAGAGCATAAACTTGTCTTCCCTCCCTATGTGATCACCTATTCATAATCCAGCATCGGTGTTCTCTCTGCATCTATTTCTCTATCTCTGGTTAACGGTGTCTTCTTCTGACCAAGTTTCTGCTGAGATAAGATCCTCGTTGACAACCTGCATTTTCAGCCTTTTAAAACTCCTTAACTTGCCTATCTTTATGTGGCTTCCAGCTTTTCGAGCTGTCATTTATGTTTCCAAACATTCTGGAACTTTTGGAAAATCACAATATTGATGGCCAAGATTGGCTATGCAATCTTATGACTAGAAGAAACTTTTTAAATGCAGTGAGGCATCAATTGTTTGTTTCTGCTAGGTATGGAATGCCAATGAGATGTGACCATTAAGTCTATTGAATACCTATTGGACGGTGGGGTTTTAAATTGGTTAGCTTGGATATAGGAGTTACCTCTGAGCTGAGGAAATGCAAATTTTATTCAGTCATTTGGGTCTATGTATGCTCCTTGTTGCTACGTTTGGTGCTCTTATTTGATTATGGTGTAATTTAGTAATATTTTGATTTTTAATGGATGCTTTTCTGAGTTCATTTTTTTGTCCTGCTGACCAGACTATTATGATGCTTAAAGTAGTTTAAGGAAAGATTAGAAGTACCTTATATCAGCTAAACAGTATTCTAAGAGGTTCTATGGTTAATCCTTTGTATTCCCACTTATTGCATTAGGATTGACCATTATATCAATGCATTTTATGGTGATCGATGTGTTACATCTTTGTTACATTGATACGTTTCTTTTATTGTTCTTGGTTATGTATATAATGTTAGCCATATATTAAGCTCTCTTCTTTGAAAATTCCAGGGGTGGGGCAATCCAGTTTTTTGGTACTAAGCGGCATCATGATAAATTTCTGAAAGTTACTGAAGACTATGGCATCAAAGGTTGTTTTGCTATGACTGAACTGGGACATGGAAGTAATGTAAGTAAACTCCTGCTATATTGAACTGATACTTCTCCCTTTTCACTTTATTGTCTAATAATAGCTCCTTCCTTACTCATATTCATCTTTTAGGTTAGAGGAATTGAAACAGTGACCACTTATGACCCAAAAACTGAAGAATTTGTTGTTAACACTCCATGTGAATCTGCACAGAAGTACTGGATTGGGGGTGCAGCCAATGTAAGGAGCTTATGCATGTGATCCCACTCTTTGTCCCTCTGTTTTGCGTATCCTTTGCCTTTCTGTATGCTTACATGATTTCTCCAATTCGTTGTAGCATGCAACCCACACCATTGTTTTCTCTCAATTGAACATAAATGGAAAAAGTCAAGGGGTCCATGCATTCATAGTCCAGATCAGAGATGCAAATGGCAATATCTGTCCAAATATACGGATTGCCGATTGTGGCCATAAGATAGGGCTAAATGGTGTCGATAATGGCCGAATATGGTAATGATGACAAATTCCTTATTAGTTCAGTTTTAGATAATGCCTTATTTTGAAAAAAGGAAATATATATATATCTATATATATATATATATTCATGTGTGTGTGATGCTTGTAATGTTGATGCTTATATTGTATTCCCAATTGCTTGCCCCGTTATTTTCAGAATTACCAGACTTAAAGAATGCTTAATGCCCTGTAGGTTTGACCATGTTCGAATCCCTAGAGAGAATCTGCTGAATTCCGTTGCTGATGTGACCCCAGATGGACAATATGTGAGCTCAATAGACGATCCAGATCAGGTAAATATTTCAAAATTTCAACTAATCATGTAATAGTTATTATTTCTTCTAGCAAGCCTATGCTTATTCTTCTCGTTTTGGTCTTTTGATGCCTAACCATCACCATGAATTGTTATTTTGGCTCATTTTTCATTATTTTCAGAGATTTGCAGCATTTCTTGCCCCCTTAACGTCCGGAAGAGTAAATATTGCTGTCAGTTCAGTGTACATAGCTAAGGTAATATGTCCTGAATTTAGCATTCAGTCAACGAATTAGCAATATGAAAATATATATTTTGGAGGCTCATAAGGAGATGGAGTAGTGGGCTTGAGTACAGATTTCAGGTTCAGTGTTTTCTGACAGTATCAATGGTATTTTATTTTATAAGGTTGGTTTGGCAACTGCCATACGGTTCTCACTGTCTAGGAGAGCTTTTTCTCTTGTGCCAAATAAACCTGAAGTACTATTGCTGGATTATCCGAGTCACCAACGCCGCCTTCTTCCTCTTCTTGCGAAGACGTAAGTACTGATAAACAGTTTGTGCATCCTTTCAGTTCTTTAGTATCATTAAGGTTTGGTTATTTAACAGGATAACCATCGGTTTACATTGCATGTTTACTACTAGACTCATTTGTCACCAATTTTAGCCTTTCTGAAATTGAACATTATGCATTCAGGGCCTGTTCTCTTCACCTTCGTTTCAGATCAGCAAAAATAAGGAAAGATCATATTTAAAATAGTTATGTTAATAATTATCTTAAAAACATGTTGAAATATGTTAAGATTTTTTTTTTTCCATATCAGATAAGATTATTAGATCAGAAAAAATTAAATGAAGACTGTGCGCCCATAAAATTAAATGAAGAGTGCTTAGAATCTGAAGAGCAAGAAATTGGAATTATTGGTATCAGAGACTATATACTTTCTGTCCCATGAAATGCATCCGCATCAGTTACATGTCTGTGAGCAGATAATGCTAACCGTTTTCTCTAGATTATCCTTCGCAGATACTACTTGCAGATGCGTTCAAACAGATTTGGTTTAGTACTGCTGCCTATCTCACTATAGAAACTGTGCCAGACATATATAGCTGCCTTTTTCTTAATTTATCCCTTATACCATCCTTTCCATCTCATAGAATTTGCTTAAACATTGTGACTAACAAGGTTCTCTTCAATTGTTGAGTTGAGTCTGCTCTGGGCATAGTTGTTTGGACTATAAGCATAAGCAACTCCATATATTTTGTTTTGCAGCTTTGGAAGCCCCATCACATGTTGTGATATTTAACTGCTTGTAATATTTCTCTATCTCAGTTATTCCCTAGAGGAGTGGTTGATTATCTAGGGATGCCAACTTCTTAATCACTGTCATTGGAGAAATTAGAGACACTTGCTGGTAGAAAGATAAAGACAGTTGACAGGGTAGATACAAGAAGATAAATTGAAAATGTTGACCTTTTGTCGTGAAGAGGATGTGTTAGAGTTAAGGGCCAAAATGGTATTAAGCAATTCACTTCATTGGGAGCATCTTGAAGAGCCTCTTCGTGTTTTAGGATACCATAAACTATGAATTTCAATTGGCTTTTGTGGAATTCATAAGAAGTTTTGAATTCTTTGATGGCATTCTTTCTTTTGTTTGTGTTCCCATGTTTGAAATGTGTTGGTGATGCAACTCATATGCTGCCTTGATAAGTTATAACACTTCCAAATTTAGTACTTAAATTTTTTGTTTGATCATAAGCAATTACACAAAATATTGGTTGTTACTACTATATCCAAATACGGAGAGAGGTATGACTAATATTTAACTTATGGCGGATGTTAGTAGGGCTGTAAATGAGTTGAGCTAGCTCGCAAGTTTTTGTGGTAAATGAGCTAAGCTCGTGAGCTTCTGGACTGTAAACGAGCTCGAACTCAAAATTTTCATACTCAATTCATACTCAAACTCGACTCATTGAGCTAAATGAATGAGGCAGATCTTAATGAGTCAAGTCCAAAAAGCTTGCTAGCCGTCTCTGTTCGATTACAGCCCTAGAAGTAAGGCTAATACTACTCAAGCATGAGAATCTTGTATGGTCGGCACTTATTTGAAGGTTGTAGCGAAACAAACGGAAACCAACTAGAGCGTAAGAGAGGGATTTAAAAATATGATACAAAAAGGTTTCCATCACTTAATTTCCCAAAAGGAAAGTACAAGAAAAAAAAAACTACAACTAGAAAAAGAGACACCGAATAACCCTGAACACTCTAACCTAAACTCAAGCCTCCATTAACCCTACGACAAAGCCACCTTAAAATGTAGTATTAGTACGACTAATATTGAGTAAAGCACAACACTTCCTAATATGTAGCATGCTCACATTTACAATGAATTATATAATAACGAGAATCATGCGTAAAGTATATTATCACATGCGATAACCCTAATTAAGAATAAACATGATCCCACAGCTCAACATATAGTAAAAGTCAGCCATGCCCTAACAAGGGTCTAACTCAAGAGATGCCATTTCTACACAATCTTAAACTCCTATTCGTTCAAACCTAATCTAAATATTCAAGAGGTAAGTCTAGTTTACAAATCCAGGTGTATTCAAATTTTAAGAGAAATACAAGCCCATAATCTAAGACAGTAACACGAAGGATAAATCAATAAAATCATATAACTAACGTCCAAGACAACAAGTCAAGGAAGTCGCGTGATATAAGCTGTGCATACACAACCTTAATACTCAAGTCATTAAGTACGTGTACCCTAAGAGAAGAAATGAGCCTTTTGGCCCATAAATCTAATTATACACTATTTTAAGGTACGGGATCTCTTTCCATAGTCATAGTCATGTCTTTCCATAGTCGTCATGTCTCTGTGAACATCCTAAATATGTTGTTACCTTTAGACTAGAGGCTTACTGCCTTATTATTTCCTAATACTAAGCTGAACATATTTAGGATTATAAATATAGAAATAATGTCCTAGGAACAATGTAATCATGATCTAACATAATAAATTATAACCTAATACACCAAATAAAATATAAGAATAATTTGATAATATAACAATATAAAAGGATAAAACTAACCTTGCCCGGCAGTGCTAAAGCCCACGTCTGCAGACTGTAACATTGCTTAAAATGAGCTATCATATAGCATCATATATTCTTCCCCTTAAAAACTTGAAATTTTATGGTCTCATGTACAGCCCAAACAGAAATATGATTTGGTACGCATTGATTCTTATCTGATTGACCTTTGGTTTGTATTGCAGCTATGCAATGAGCTTTGCTGGAAATTACTTGAAGTCAGTGTATGTTAACAGAACTCCTGAAATGAACAAAACTATCCATATTGTCTCTAGTGCACTGAAAGCTACATTAACCTGGCATAACATGCGAACTCTACAGGTTACAGTTGTAATTTATGGTATTCCATAGTCTAGATATTTGGCACTTCCCTTGTAATCTGTGAACCACAAGTTTGATAACCATATCCAGGAATGCCGTGAAGCATGTGGAGGGCAAGGTCTGAAGACAGAAAATCGTGTTGGTATTTTAAAAGGCGAGTATGATGTGCAGTCAACTTTTGAGGGTGACAATAATGTTCTGATGCAACAGGTAATTTTCCCTCCTTGATACATATATTTTCTTGCGAAACAATTGTTTATTTTATGTTCATTCTTTCATTTATGGGCCTCAACAAGTATCTTGCTTAACTTGGTTTGGTGAATGGTCACTCCTATAATTATAAACTTCCATATGAACTTAGAATTGATGATTTTTAATTAGGCACTATGATACTAATGGAATTGTGCAGCTGTCCCATGTAGAGGGATAAGGTTTGACTTCGGTGGTTTTGGTTTGGCTCCTCAAAAAATGAGGCTCTGGCTGTTGAGTACTGTGTGGAATGATCGGTATTCATTCTGTTTTGATTCTATGAAAATTTTCAAGAACAATTCTGTTTGGTGATATATCATTAATGTTAGGATGGATAGCTATCAGGAAGTCTTTGGATTTGAGCTTTTTTTCTGGTTATGGTGACAAGTTTTCTTATCTACCAATCCTGTTCAGATTGATATTGGCTCAGCATTTACTTGCTGGCTCCTTTGGTTGGTCAAAATCTTGTTTGGATATCAAACATACAGCTATGTAACTTATCAACTGTGGTCCATAAAATGTGATTTCCATTGGAGTTGTAATTTCCAAGAGTTATCATGCACTGCTTTGATGTGGATCCTATACATTGAAATTCTACTCTCTGAATATCATCTTAATTGCGAGAAGCTTTGGACATATCCAAAATTTTGAGTTCTTTCTGTTTTGGCCATTGGATGGTGCATTTTCCTTTAGGTCTCAGTTTTTTTAACCTTTTGATTCGCTCGCTGGTAGTTGTCAGTGCACAACTACACATGCAAAAGAAAATTTGATGCAGTTATGTTCCAGTTTGATAAAATGTTCCTAATTTCGCAATTTATAATACTGCTTATCATATTCTAGTATTGTGCATAAATTTCATATTTGGCTAGGCATTTTGCATTGTTATTCGGATCATTATTATCTGTTTTGTTAGTCCTGAGTAATTTATAATCGTAACTTATATCCACCAGGTCAGCAAGGCTTTATTTGCTGAGTACATAGCTTCTCATAAGCGAAATAAGCCATTTAGGGGGTTGTGGTTGGAGCATATGAATGAACCTTCCCCTGTGATACCGCTCCAGGTTTCAAGTTCCACTCTAAGATGCATCAAGTTCCAGGTAATTAGTCTCTGGCATCTGCAGTAAATAAAATCTGATAATTTATAAATGTTTATCATATTGAGGGTGTTGCTGATCCATGTACCAGAATGATGTGTTCTGTCTGAGGGAGCGAGATTTGTTGAATCGTTTTGTGGAAGAAGTCTCCATGCGTCAAAAACAAGGGCATAGCAAAGAGTATGCCTTTCTTCTGGTGAGAATCTTATCCATCAAGATTATGTCATGTTATTCCTCTCTCTCTGTTTTACCCTTGCAAATATATTCTTACCCCCATGCCAGCCAATTTTTTTATTATTTTTATTTTTATTTATTTTTTTAAGGAAAATAACTTCCTATGTAGCTTGTTTGATATAAGTTAAGTCAATGGAAGATGTAGCATTTTGTTGGTAATGCCAAAATTGGTTTGTTTGGTTTGAATTAGGTAGAAATCAAAGGTAACTTCTACTTTATTATGACTATTAAACTAGTTATTTTTGTAGTTGCTTGCTTAAATATCCCATGGTTAGTGCTACTTAGTTACTATTTACTATTTTTGGATGTAATAGTTATGTGTAAAATGTAAAATACTCTCTATATTTAAAAGATTGTCGATGCTTATTTCAAGAATAAAGTTTAATCATTAATATCTTTTAATATATATTGATAAAAAATAACAATGTTATAAAAAAAAAATTAATACAAATATAATAATTATATTTTTATATATTATAATATATTATACTTTGTGAAAATTAATAGCCAAAGTTTATACTCGAAATATATAGCAATAGTATTTTGAATACGGATGAAGTAGTTTATTTGATTCATTATTAAGGAATATTATTATACTTCCTCCATATTAAAAATACCGTTGTTATGTATTTTGAAAATAAAATTTGTCTATTAATATATTTAAAATATATATCAATAAAAAATATAAAAAAATAATATTATAAAAATATTTTTTAATATGAATATATATACTATATTTTTATAGCATAATATATTATACTTTAAGAGAAATTAATTGTTAAAACTTTATCATCGAAATAGATAGCGATAGTCTTTTCAATACAGAGGGAGTAATATTGAACCAAACAATATTAACTAACAAAATCAATATATTTCCTAGAAAGTAGACACAAAATCCAAATAAAAATATTTATGCTACCAAGGAAGTAATTCTCAATCCCTACTGAGGTAGCTACTTTCTGAGTACTAAACAAGTCCATAGTGTATCAGTGTTCATGCTCCAATGCTGGTATTCCTTTCATAAAAAAAATTTATTTTTTTATTGACATCTTGCTATTGTCACCAGAGTTATCAGCTAGCAGAGGACTTGGGAAGAGCTTTTGCGGACAAAGTGATCCTTAATACTTTTTTAGAGGCTGAAACAAAGGTTCCTGCTGGTTCAATGAAGGTAAAATTCATTTATCGATGATACATAAGATGGGATCCTAATTTGAAAATTTGGTAAATTTTAAGAGATTTGAAATCAGATGTTGGAAATTTTAGTTTGCTCGTGAATGAAGTTAAACTGGATCATTTTGCTGCAGATATAGACGTGAAGTCTAAAGAGCTAAATTATAGGCTTTAGTAACTAGTAACTAGTAAGTATATGACCGAGACTTCTAATCCTGCCATCGGCAAGTATTATAAGTATATTAAAATTTTATATGAAATCTACCAATCTTTATCAAAACCTTTAGGGAATCTCACCCACTTTTGTAGTTGTGCTTTAGGTAAATATAGCCATCCAACTTTAGGTCGTTATGATATTAACACCAGATCTTTGCAACTGAACATTTAGAGCTCCGCTTGGGAAAATAATCGGTTGAACTAAAGACGAGATGAAGTGATGTATAGTAGTTCCATATTAGGTTCTGGGTATAGTATTTCTGGTACCAAACTAGTTTGGGTTTCGAAGAGGCCTGCTGTTGTGTATAGCAGTGCTCTTTTCGTAATGATATGGCCATAATTTTTTTTAGCAGAGAAAAAGGTACAGACAAAATGTGACTCTTGTTGTATATGCTGTCGAAGTTTCGGGTTTCTACTATCTCGTTGCTGAGTGCTGTGTGCATTAACCTTTGCAGGACGTGCTAGCTTTGCTGAGATCGTTGTATGCATTGGTGGTCCTTGAAGAAGATGCTTCCTTCCTTCGATATGGCTACTTATCAATAGAACACGCTGCAACAGTTAGGCAGGAAGTTGCAACACTATGCAGCGAACTGCGTCCCCATGCGCTTGGGCTTGTCAAATCTTTTGGCATCCCTGATGCGTTATTAGGTCCTATAGCGTTTGACTGGATCGATGCAAATTCCTGGTCCTCGGTAGCTCAGTATTAAGACTGGATCGCCTCCAAAGTCCCACGGGACTCTGTTATTCCACCTACCTCAACGTTCATTGTATGTGGGAGTTGGTTCCCACCTAATAATCTTTGTCGTGCTTTAGTTATCCCTTTCCCTGCATCTCTTGTGCCCCCCCTCCCCATCAACTCCTTTGCCTTGAGGGAAGGTACATGCACCAAATCAGTGTACTTTAAGTGTACCTTTAGTATAATTATAATGTACTTATAATTATTTGTATTATAGTTATAATTATAAATGTACAATTATAGTGTATCTTTAATTAATAGTAATGTACTTTTATAATTAAAAGTATAATACAATTAACTATAGATATACTATAATTGTACCTGAGTACACTTAAAATATATCAATTGTGTATTGGTTAGTCGCCTCCCTCGTGCATGTAATAATGTTTCCAGGATATTGGCATAATAGCTGTAATCCTCGGTACCTCCGATTTACTCTATAAAATAATAAAAGTCTACTCTCTCTTGCTCTACTTTTATCTCATGATTGTAATTTATGTAACAAAGGAAGTAAAGTCAGAGTCAGCCAGCCTTAGTTTCTCAATACGGGATTTTCTGGTTCCTATTGGTTTGAGTTTATGGTTCCCTTTCGGCGGAAGGTAGAACTGTATCATTTATACTCGCAAGTTTTTGAGACGGGGAATCACAGGGTATCAGTATCACGTTCTATTCTCTCCTGTCTCATGTATTTGTACTTTTCAATTCTCTACTTTACAAAGGAAGTAAACATCAATATGGAATGTTAAAATCTCTAATCTTAGTTCTCTTCTCGTGGATTTCCTTTTTATTATTAACATTCAAATGTTGTCAGAATTAGAATTTTATGTAGAACCGCAAGGGTTATTAGAACTGCAGTGTCAGATTGGATTGCAGAATCTAAATAATCGAGATATGGAAATCGCCATATTTAGAGCTGAAATTACTCTTATTTAAAACTAAAGAGCACTGAAAACTCAATTGTACAATCATGGACCAGAAACAAGTCAGTTTTATAAAGTTGGAACTAGAGCATTGTTTGGTAAATTAACATTTGTGATAAAAGAATAATATATGATTTATTATAACACTTATTTTCACACTTGAAAATTTTCGTTTTGAAAAGGTTTTACATAACCTAAATAAGAAATTTAGAATGTTACTACCGCATTCAATATAGAATAGATAGGAAAAATGGCACAAGAGTCCAAAAACATAAATTCATAGACCACAACTATTATTGAATAGAATAACTCTAATATTAGCCAAACTCAACGGAAAGTTGTAGAACCACCATTGCAGGTACACCAAACACTTAAAAAGTATAGTATCAGTATAATATATGTACTAAGTAAATATAATTACTAAAAGTGATATCATGTTCACATAAAATATAAAGGTACATGCAAAAGATAATATATCATGATGAAGTAGATTGAATAATAAACACCTAACACAAGCCTTGCATGGTATTTGCATGAAACAACGCACATATTTATGTCTTCAAACCTTATACCACTTCCATAATTAATCCTACTATTATACTTGCTATATAAGATAATTAAACTATTTACCAATGTCTCCTAAGAATATGGATTTGATCCTTTCTATACAAGATAATGATCTCTCTATTCCCTATGAGACTCTAACATTAAGTATTGATGTAACACTCCCAAAATTTACGGTTGAAAATTTTTATTTGTTATGGAAAATCGTGCATTAAAAATAAGGAATGCTACTGCCGTGATCAGTGTAAGATTGAACCCTGGCCAATCTCACACTAACTACAAGACTAAAGGTACAAAATTTATTAAAAAAAATAATTAAAGACCATAATAGTTTAACATTAGTTAATAAAACTATAGTATAAAACAACGTCCACTATGGGGAAATGAAAATGGCTGAAATAACAGAAAATAACAAGTTCGGTGAACACCTTCTTAGACCCCACTCCAGGTACATCGGATCGTCACTCTATCCCAACCAAGGCATCAAAGTTAGCAAGGGCATCATCTCCTACACGCACAGATTCAGGAGGGACCACTGCTTGTGGGAATGAGCAGCACTCATGATAGGGGTAATCAATATGATATATATTGAATAAGGTAACTATATAGCTAAGATAGGGTGTATTGTATAAAAGCCAGATAATGCAAACAGTAAGTTAATCAGATTAATCACCATTAATAGAATTTAAGCCATTAGTTCTGTCTTTGTACATCTCTCAAATTATATCCACATGAGTACGGGAACCCCACTACTATGGCCGACAAAATGGAAATAATTACTTTAGGGTAGATGTCACATTGAAATGGAAATAACTACTTTAGGGCAGATGCCACCTGACCACTATTATAGCCGGTGGAACGATCTCCAAGACAAAACGTTCCTGGCCACTATTATAGCCGGTAGATCGAAAATCATCCTAACCTAGCCCCGACCCACATGGTGTTCCATTGAAAGTAGTTAGTATCTTTTCCATGACTTATTACGATCCAATGTTTGGTTTATTGAGCTCTGAACCTCCACTATTATAGCCGGTGGAACGAAAATAATACTCTAAGGCAGAACGCACTTAGCCACTATTATTTGTCGGTGGATCGATCTCTAGGTCAATAATGCTCCTGACTACTATTATAGTCGGTGGAACGAAAATAATCCTAAGCCTAGGCCTGACTCAATAATATTTTACTTTAAGTAATTAGTGTTTTATTCATGTCTTATTCTATAAGTAACCCCCAATTAGACATGTATGCCCCCAATAGACTTTTTGGACTCTTTGTCACTTTTCCACCCCAAACTCTCTGAATAACCCTATCTCATAACTTGGAACCTCCACACTCCATAAGGCTCTAGGATCCTTTTTCACCTTCCACCCTGCTCATCATGAAATCAAAACCCCCACATATGTGGGCTAAGGTCCACTTTCCTATTTTTTCACCTAATCTCACTATTGCCCACTAGGGTTTTCCCTTGAAACCCTAACCCAGCTTATGTGGCCCTAACCTCTCCTTATCCTTCACAACCCACACCCCCTTGATTCCAACACCATTATTCCACTTAATCCATTCCAAACATCACAACCCGACTCTCTAACTTCCCCATGTGATAGTGAACCTTAGCTGGTCATCCTGAAAACCTAATACACCTCTTTTCTTTTACACCTTCCCTTCATATACAAGCTCCACCATCTTTTTCACTTGACTCACACCCTTCATGTGACACCCTTCTAATCACAACCCAAATCCATCCAACCTCTTTAAAGTCTCTCATAATATCCATATACTTAGGGTTTTCCTTAAAAACCCTAATTAGGTTCCCATGCACACTTCCACCAACCTACGTACTATCTTTTCCCTAAACACTCTAAACACCCAAAATACTCTTTCTTCCCCATGGTCAACCCTCAAATTAACTTTTTTCAAGTAAGCTTCCCCCCTGCGAAGACTACACACCCCATGCAAGAGTCACTCCTCCTAAGCAAGATTTTACCCTAACTTTTTTTTAAAATAAAATCATATAGTAATCATGGAGAAAAGTTACATCCAAGGTTATAGAATTGATCTACTTTACCTAAGAAACCTCTAAACTTTGCACTATGTGCAGAGTTATTACAAATAGATGACATAACTAGAGAAATTTGGTAAGTTATCCTTCTCGGGTTCCATCTTACATTTGTGAATAAGCATGCATTTCGAGCTTTCCACACCTCATATATGCTAATAGCATAGAAAGTTGCCCTGAAATGTGACTTAGCAACTCCTCTATTTTGAGAATAAGTAATGCCTTTCAGCAAAGACTGCCATGAGTAATGTCTTCTTCTTTCTTTGAAAACCTTTCTGATTGCATCCCAAAGCTGCTATAAACCTTGACAATGGAATAAAATATGATTTAGATTTTCCCGTTGAGGACAGAAACAATACTGCATAGTTATGGTAGGAAGAAATTTTGCTAGCAGGTCCTTAGTGGGAAGTCTTGAGTGAGTAACTAGCCAGGAGACAAACTTGTGTTTAGGAGCAGTTGGGTTGTTCCAAACTTCCTTCTACTAGTACACCTTAGGAGCTTTAATACGAATCCTATCATAAACTGCTGAAATTCTATTTGTTCCTTGTGTCTGAAGCAGCTGAAAAACTAGAAGTAACTTTGGCCTTAAACCAAGAATCTTGAGCAACGTCCATGAGGCTGTACAAGGCAGCCTAAAATCTGTCACATTCTGCTCTTTAATGAAGTAAGTATGGATCCATTTTATCCATAAGAAATATTATCCTTAGAAATGTTCCATAGATGCTTCCCAACTGCTGCTATATTCCAAGCAAATAAATCAATTATACCCAACCCTCCTTCATTTTTAGGCAAACACGCCATTTTCTAGGACACAAGTGCTCTTTTGCTTGAGGACGCTTTCCCTGTCCACAGAAATACTCTACATAGGCTAATGATCTTCAGCAATAATTTTTTGGGAAGAAAGAACAATTGGCTCCAATACATAGTTATACCAAAAATCACTGATTTCAACAATTGCAACCTGCCAGCATAAGAAAGTAATCTATTTGCCCAATGCTGTAGTTTATTTGTGATTTTCTGCACCAAGGACTACATATCAGCTACTTTTAATTTTGATGCATCCAAAGGAACCCCCAAATACCTAAAAGGTAACCTCCCTTCCTGAAAATGAAGCTGAGATAAAATGGACATTTTCACCTCCTAAGATACTCCACCAAAATAGATAGAACTTTTCACAAGGTTACTAGATAAACTAGAGGCAACAACAAAGGATTGGAACATTGATTTGATAGCAGTTACAGAAGTTAAATCACCCCTACAGAATAACAGTATATCATCTGCAAAAGCAAGATTATAATCTTCAACTTCTTGCATTTGGGATGCCCATGGAATCCTTCAGTCAGCTAGAGATTTTGCAACATCCTACTGAAATATTCCATCACAATCACAAAGAGGTAGGGAGATAAAGGATCTCCCTGCCTTAAGCCTTTTTTGCCCTTAAAAGGAGCCAACATAGTATTATTAATGCATAGATAATAATTAACATTAGATACACAATCCATAAGCAGACTGACAATATGGATTGGAAAATGCAAACCCAGCAGAATATTCTCCAAAAAAGTCCAATTGACTGAATCATAAGCCTTTTTGATATCCACTTTAAGCATGCACCTTGGTGAAGCATTTTTCCTTTTGTATAAGTGAATAAGTTCATGAGCTAACAATACATTATCTCCAATGTACCTTCCCTTAACAAAACCAGCTTGGGATGCATGAATGATGGAAGTTAAAATTGGGTGTAACCTGTTAGCTAAAACCTTAGCTAAAATTTTATAGACCACATTGCAACAAGCAATTAGCCTAAATTCAGACACACTTTGAGCTCCTTCACCTTTAGGGATAAGGACTAACTTTGTTGTAGCAAGGCATCCAGGCATAGAGGCAGTCTGAAAAATATGCACAATCAGACCCCATAGGCTTTCCCCAAGTACTGACCAAGAAGCCTTAAAGAAACCTGATGTGAACCCATCTGGACCTGGCGCCTTATACTGGCCAATAGACCATAGAGCTTCCTTGACCTCCTGCAGAGAAATAGGTTTCAGCAAGTCATGTTGTTGTTCCACAGAAACTAGAGGCCCCTACAAGAAGATATTATCATTTGTTTATCCAGTTGCTCCACTGTCTGAGCCCAATAGGTCCTGATAAAAAGATAGGAAGGCTTGATTGATCCCTTCTGAATCAGAAAAACGAAAATACCCCAAAATTCTAATTCTCAAAATTATGGCCAAATAAGGATTTATTAGGAAAATTAATTATATAAATTATTTTATTAAAATTAAGAGAGTTAATTAAGGTAAATTAAGAGGAAAATATTAAAGAATTTAATTGAAAAAAAATTTAAGGGTATTTTTCTAATTAACATGGAAGTTAAGGAAATTTATCTAAAATAGCCTAAATTAAGCTAAAAAGGAATTAATTATTATTTTCTAAATATTGTTATTCTAAATAACCCAAAAAAATTCTAAATAATTTATGCAAAATCCAAAACCCCCCAAAAAAAAACCATTTTTCCCTTTTTCTTCCTTTCCTTTTTCCTTTCTTCTTCCCCGCCGGTTGGGCCTCGCCCGGCCCAACTTCCCATTTTCCCTTCCTTCTCCTCCCCCGCGGCCCAGCGCGTCCAGCCCGCATCGCAGATCGCGACGCAGCGTTTTGCCCCTCTAATTGTTGAAACGCCGCGTTCCATTTATTGACGAAGTAACCATTGCCAACCGGCCGGTCCGGTTCCCTTTTTCTTTTCTTCTTTTCTCCTTGAGCCGCCCGGTCCCGATGTCATCTTCTTCCCCGAGGCGTGGCGGCGACCGAGGGACTGCAACCCTGGCGCTCCGCCGGCCGTGCACGCTGCCACCATCCTTCCCTCCCTCTCCCGTCGCTTTCTTTCACAATTTCGGCCCCAACCAACCTATTCCCCTCTCCCGAGCACCCTGGCCTTTTCCCTTTCCCTTTCCCTCTTCCCTCGACTCCAATGCCCCTGCCATGGCAGAACCGCCTCGACTGCCGCCATCGGGCGGCATGCCTGGCACCTGCCACCGCTTGTCTTCTTCCCCTTGTCATTACCCACCTCAATCAGCCTATAAATACCTAATGAGCATCCTTAATCTGGGTTTTGATTTCGAAACCCATAAACCCTCCATTCTTGCCGCCGCCCCATTAGACGAGCGGTCCACCACCGCCGCCTATCGCTGACGGCCAAAACACCCCTATAACTGCTCCTTGCACCACCCTCTACCTAACCAAACCCTCCTCATCCCTTGATTTCCCCTGCACGAGCCACCCCGGCCGTGCAAAGTCGCCCTCCCCAAATGACCAACTTCAGCCCCTGTCACCTTCGCACCGCCACCGCCGTCAATTCCGCCGCCACCAACGCCATCTCTAACCTCCAAAATAACCAGGGGAGCCTCCTCTACCTCCCCACACCTCCCTTTCTTCCTCCTCCCTTCCTTATCCTCCACAACCACCGTCGCCGCCGCCTCCACCATGCGCCGCAGTCGGTGCCACCACTGCCTTAGGTGGTCCTCCAACTTTCCCCAAACCTTAAACTCATTTTGTACAAATATTAATTATTTAATAATATTAATGGTATTATCTATATTATTATTATTATTACCATTATTATTATTATGATTATCCTTATTGTTACTATTATTATTATTATTATATTTATTACCTTGTTAACATTGTTAATATTAACTTTACCCATTATCACTTTCATTATTAATATAGATACTTGGACCCTTATATTACTATTATCATTTTGATTACTATATTATGGTTATTATCATTATTATTACTATGTTTAACGTTATTATTATTATCATTATTATTTTTATTATTATTACTATTATTATTATTATCATTATTATTACTATTAGTATTATTGTTGTTGTGGTTGTTGTTGGCATTGTTAATAATATTACTATTATTTCTATTATTATTAATGTTATTGAAACCAAAATGGGCATGTTCCCTTTGATCATTATAGAAGAAGAATACCCAACCTTAATATTATTACAATTATTGTTATTATTCAAACCTTGCTAATATTGTTCCTAATGCCCTTGTTACTAACATTATTACTATGGAATCATTGTTAGTTATTACTAGTACTATGGTTATTGTTTTGCTAATATTATTATAACAAAAACATTTGAACTCTTATATTATTATTATCCCAAATATAACTAATATCATTATTATCTTTAATAATATTAGCGCCTTGTTAGTAATACTAATATTATAATATTATCTTACCCTAGAACCATTATTAGCCTTAATCCTAAAGATGTTAGGGATTCTATTTCTAAGAGCATGGGTATTAATATTATTATTATTATTAGCACTATTCTATTTTAACAAATATTAGTACTATCATTAGAAGGAATAAAGCTATTAGGTTGATGATATAAATATAGTTATGAATAATAACATAAGTACATTTTAACTAGTAATAACTAGTAGGTTAACTTGATGGAAAGAAAACCCTAGTTCACTTATAAAACTCCGTGTAATAATAAAAACCTAATCTTAGACTAAAATAAGAAATAATAGTATTTTCGGGTAGAAGGGAACTAACCATTAGTCTTATCCTCCTATAGGTGAATCGAGCCAAAGTCCCAAAGAGTTGTAGAAGCGTGCTCCAAGCCCGGCGTCGCTTTAGGTAAGGATGTAGCGCAGCTTGGAGTTGAGGTATGTTGTATATGTGTTCTTATGGCATGAGTATTATATGTATGTGTGGTGATTGTGGTGTGATATGATATGGCCCTCTAAGACATGCATGCTAGGAAAAATGATATTATGATATGGGAAATGAAAGGACAATGAGAAACAAATGGGAAGTGAGATGCTAAGGGGGATACGAGGTTGACCAAAAGGAACGAGAGATGGAAACCATGTATGGAAATCCTAGGGTTTGTATGGGGACTTTGGGAATTTGCATGGGATGTACAAAACTTGCATGGGGGTGATCCTTACGTGAGAAAAGTTGATTTAGGGTACAAATAAGCTAAGGGGAGAGTTGTGGAGTGATTGGAGACTTGGGATGAAAAATATTACGTAGGTCGGTGTGAGGGTGTATAGGGGACCCGATTAGGGTTTTGGGAGGAAGTAATAATCTGAAAATTGTCGAAGTAAAAATGATTAAGGGAGGGTGGACTACGGGTTAAGAATGAGAATTTACTATGTAAGGAGTGAGTATGGGTGTCATGGGAGAGAAGGATTATTGAGTGAGAAAAAGGGAGAGGTTACTTGTGGAAGAAGAAAGGTACTAGGGTTTGAGGTGGCTAACTAGGGTTTTTCCAGTCACATCCAAAGTCGAGAGGTGAAGTGATATGTTTGGGGATGAGATCTAATTAAGGTGAGATGTGGGGAGATGGATGGAGCAATGGTTGTGTAAGTGGGAGGAAGTTAGGCCACATAGGTCTAATTAGGGTTTTCAAGGGAAGACCCTCGAAGGTGATGGTAGGTGGAGTTGATGTCGTGAGGTGTTGGGCCCTAACCCGCACCCTTAGGAGTTGGGTTTTCATTAAAGGGTAAGTGTAAGGGGAAATGGATGACGAGGTGTGAGTTAGTGGGCGCCAAGTCTCAAGATATGGGACGTGCCCTCTTTGGGGGATAATTATAGCTGGAGTTAGTCATGCATGTCTAGGGCGGAATTTGTTGAATAAGATACGATAAAATACTAATCATGTAAAGTGAAAGAGTACTGAACCGGGGCCAGCCGATCCACCGGTAACGAATAGTGGTGAGGACTATTGTCCCGCAAGTGATCGATCCACTGGTGAATAATAGTGGTGTGGACTTCGTCCCGCAAGTGACCGGCCCACCGGCAATAATAGTGGGGGATCCCGAGCTCAGTAAACCAAACCCTAATTTGTTAATACACGTAAAAGATACTAAGTACTTACAGTGGAACACCATGAGAGTCGGGGCCAGTTCGATCCACCGGCTATAATAGTGGTTAGGTGCGTTTTGCCCTATAAGTGACCGATCCACCGGCTATAATAGTGGGGTTCCCTTACTCTCATGGATTAATAAAGATTATGATGTGAATCTATTATAATTACCAGAGATCTAAAAGAATAAGTCTATCAGGACCATAGCTAGCCTTTACCACCTGTTTACTATATGCTGTTCATATGACTATGCCATGTATACTATGTAGTGTGTTTTGTATGTCGGCCTTAGCGCACCTACTACCTTACTCAGTATCGGACCCGTACTGATACTACCTTGGTTGAACGGGTCCTGTGATGATCCACCGATGGTGGGGAGCAGACTTCTTGTGTAGGTTTAAGATCGGATACTGTTTTGGGGTGGAAGACCTGACTTGAGTGAGTAGGCAATCCGGATATTGATCCTTCGGGATTTATTTTGTTTAACTGTATTCATATTGGGAAGTTACAAGTGTTGTATTTAAATTTCCAAGGGTTTTGTAATCGACTTTTAATTTCTCGTACTCTGATAAGCTTTTAAAATTCGAATTTAATTGTTGGATAGGTTTTAGCCTTGCATCTAACATGAGATAGATGGTTGACATTTATCTTGTGTTAGATGTGGTGGTAAAATTTCTCAAAATTATCTCCTAGCTTCCGCTTTATTCTTTCAAAAAAAAGTTTTCAGGAGTAAAATTTGGGGCTGTTACAAAAACAATGGCCTTCATTGTCTTTGATTCTTCTTATCACACTTCTCATCTGCCTTACCTTCATAATTGAGAAGAAGAAATGAGAATTAAAGTCTCCCAAATTCAACCACTTGATTCTAGATTTCTATTTAAGAAAACTCTCCTCATAGAGCACATAATGCTGATAAAGCTTCAAATATTTCCTCTCCTCCTCCTGCATAGCCAAGTTTTGAGGAAGCAAATCAATCTCTGCCTGGATCTTACTCAGTTGTTGCCTAGTCTCTTGAACTCTTTTGGATATGCCCCCAAAATTATCCTTATTAAAACTTATAAGGCGGGCTTTGGTTTCTTTAAGCTTTCTAAAGAAATTTCCCTGTATAGAACCATTAACAGCCCCCCCCCAAATAGAAGCAACCAAAGAAAGAAAACTAGGATCCAAGGTCCACATGTCAAAAAATTTAAATTGTCTCTTAGAACCCTTAACAGACCCCTCTTCTAAATACACTAAAGCAGGACTATGGTCAGAGAAGAGAGTGTCTAAAAACTGCACTGAAGAGTTTGGAAAATTGACAGTCCAGGGCATATTAACTAAGACCCTATCCAATTTAGCCATAATTCGATCCTCTCCCAAACTTCTATTCAACCAAGTAAACTTCAAACCTGTGTAGCTCAAGTCATGTACCAATATGGAATTGAAACAATCCCTAGCATCTTCCACATCATTAATATTAATAGCATTACCTTGGAATTTCTCCTCTGGCTTCAAAACCACATTGAAATCCCCTAATATAATCCAAGGATCCTTTCCTACTTTATGATCCTGCAGCCAACTCCATAGACATTTCCTACTGACTCCATCATTAAAAGCATAAACAAAAGTAACATAAAAATATACATTTGAAAGGACCCCTGTCACAAATAGCTGCATGGCCTACTCACTACTTGCCAACGTGCCACACCTCTTTATCCCAAATGCACCAGATCCTTCCATTTGAGTGGTCTCATAATTACTATATCTCTCCCAGTTAGGCCCTAATCTTTCACAAATTTTACTAGCTTTTTCTCTTTTAACTCGAGTTTCTACCAATCCCATCAAGGATACCTTATGCATTGATAACCAATGCTTTAATTCTTTCTGTTTATAGGGTTTATTCAAACCCCAAACATTCCAAGCCCCTATCATGAACCTGCTCCAATAATGAATGTATTAAATGAGGCTCCTCATACTGTGAAGCATTGAGCTTTTGTAGAGAACAAGGAAGTAGGAGACTACCTTCTATTCCTTCTTGTAAACACTGGAATCTATTATTTGTGTCCAACCTATCCTTATTCCTTTGCTCCTTAGGAACATTAGCCTATTGAGCCATCCCCAACTGTCTACCATTCGAGCATCCAGCTTGGGATGAAACATTTTTTTATCTCAGTTCTAACAGTGATCTCCTTCTAAGTATTGGCAGTATCCTCATGAACCACTGTCTGCAAAGGATTCTTGACAATCTTCCTCCATTGCTGATTTCCTTCTTGATTCTTGGTCCTCTCCTTTGAGATCCCCTCATACTTTTTAGGATGGCCCTGCCCCTCCTTCACTTTTTTTTCAAAATTCAGTAGAATGTCCTGATTCATTACAATTTGCACAAAAGGCTGGCCTCCATTCATAAACAATCTTTTGCTTAATGATATCACCATCAGGATCTAAAATTTCTACAAAATCCAATAGTTTCTTTAAGACATCCACTTCAACAAGCATTCTTGCATACGATATTCTTTCTCTAGATGATGTAACTCCATCTAAGAATAATGGTCTGTCTACTGCACTACCAATTTTGCTCAATGAGTCCACATCCCAATAGTCTTATGGCAAATTCACAAGCTCGATCCACAATGGCATAAACTGAAACTTTTCTTTCGAAAATTGGAACTTTCGATGCCATTCCTTCAAAATAAATGGACGATTTAAGAAAGAATAATAAGGCATTGATAGCACCCAATCCTTGTCTTCCTGAGATTGAAACTTAAAAATGATAAAACCCTGATCATGTAGCAATACTTTGGGCTCCTTCACCCCCGACCAGAGACTCTTGACATAATTCACCATTTGTCTCAAAGTAGGCCTATAACCAATAACATAACCCACAACAACCCACTTCCAATAAGCATAATTTGATTCCACCCTCTCCCTCTGTAGATTAACACGAATATTGTTCCAAGCAATCGTGGGTGGAACATAGGTTAATTTCGATACTCTATCCGGGAGCCTATTACCAACCAATTTATCCTTCCATGAAACTATCCCAATTTCTTTCCCTTCTTGATGAACAACTGGATTTTGGTGTTGATCCACCTGCCCGCCATCCTCAACATCATGTTTTTCAATATTTGATCCCTCACTATCGAAAGGAGGCAAAACAAACCCTTCCTTTTCATTCGAATTTTGATCGACGTCCCCCGCTGCATGGTCCATGCATGCCTGAATAGGACTCATCACCAGTGCCTCTTGCGCATCCCTTCCAAACACTAAACCATCACTACCTTCTGCAGAAGCCCCGACAGAAATTGAATTCCCACTTCCTTTAGCCGACGCCTTCTTAGCCGCTGAAGCAGCCCTCCTCGTTCTAGCTATGGAGGAGGAGAGAGGAGAGAGCCTAGGGTTTATTTTTACCTTAACTCTTCATTTTTTTTTACTTTCTTCCTTTATTTTCTCGTCCATATTTCATAATTCTCTTAGGCATTTCTCCACTTCTCCTTACTCACTCCATTCTCTTTATTTCTTTTAGTTTTCCCCATAACCACTCAAACCCACCTAAGGCCTCTAAGCATGTATGTCATACCATAACAACCATTCATAAGTGTAATACCCTAAAGCCCTAATTTTAGAAATTATAATAAAATAGGAATTTATTTGTGAGATTAATTAAATATAATATTTTAAATTAATTAATGGAATTAATTAAGACAAAAAAGGGGGAAATAACATAGGATTTAATTAAGAAAAATTAGGGTAATTTACTAACTAAAATAAAATTAGGAAGATATACCTCAAAATCTCTAAATTAATATAAAAAAATTTAATTATTTATTTATACTAATTTTATTATTTCCCAATATATCAAAAAATATCAAAAATACCCTATATATCTCAACTACCCTATTTTCCTTTATTTTTTCTCCCTTTCTTTTTTTCCTTTTTCCCTTTTCTTCCTTTTTATTTTTTCTTTCTTCCTTTTTTTTCCTTTTATTTTTTCTCTTCCGCTCTCCCTAGTTGGGCCTCGCCTGTGCAACCCAACCTCCCCTCTCTTCTCTCCCCCGCGCAGAGCCTAGCTCGCCTTTTTTTTTTTCCTGCTTCGCCCATCGATTCACCCTTTATTTTCTTTCTTCTCTTTTCCCTCGAGCGGCCAGCCCAATTCCTTTCTTCTTCCTCCTTCATTCTCCTTCCCTTGTGTTGTAGGTCACACTTGCATCCTACCACCATCCTTCCTCCCCCTACCATTATACGTCCTGATCTACTCCCCTCTCTCTCCCCTGTTCCTTTCCTTTCCAATTCAAGCCAAACCCACCCTGTACCTGCCTCCCCCACATGCTTGTGTCCCTTCATTTTTCCCCATCTTCTGCTTGTACCCTACACTTTCGCAAGCTCATACCGGCCTGCCACTACCGACTGGCGAGCTCCTACCACTCTTACCCCTTTGTCCTCTTCTTCCTCCCTCGACCTATAAATACCCCTTATTGTCTCCCATTTTCCTTCTTTGCTCTGCCCAAAAAAACCTGACCCTTCTCGCTGCTGCACCTTTAGATGTCGCCCTATCCACTATCATGCAACGCACCGCCTGAAACACCACCTGACCCCTTCCCTGCATCATCCACCACCAAACCAAGCTACTCACCGCCCTTAACTCCCCCTACACAAACCACCCCAATCGTACAAAGTGGGCAGCTCGAGTTGCCCTTTTCACCTTATCGTCGCCCCTCTCACCGCCGTACGCCTCCTCCTCCACCACAATCACCACCTCCCCTGCCACCCACTCAACCCAGCAGAACCTCCTCTACCTTCCCTTACCCTTCATTTCCCCTTTCTCCCCCTCCTTCATCCTCCCTCCTTCTCCACCACTCTCAGCCACCACAGCCACCATCACCTGCGTCGACACCCTACTATGCCACCGCCATCATTACAACCTTCTTTGTATAGAGAGTCTGCCACCTCACACTCACCACCTCCCTCTCTCTCTTCCAGCTCTAAAAGACCAACCTTTTCCAAAACCACCACCACTTCCACCACCGCCGCTATTGCCACCTAGATGCCACCTTCACTTAGGTTGTGCCCTAACCCTTGATATTACTTAAGTATGAATTGTTTTGGTATAATTATTATTTTAGCCTTATTATTATTATTATTATTATTATTAAAGTTATTATCATTATTATTATTGATATTGTTATTAATGTTCTGCCATGACTATTATGACTACCTAACCCCCTATTTTGGCTAATATTACTCCTAATAGTATTGTTAACCACTTTAAGGATAACACCCTTATTATGACTACTAAAACTATTATTATTATTACTACCACTAGTACTAGTTCTTACTAAAGGTAAAGTAGGGAATAATGAAAGTAATAAGAGTGAAGTTAACCCCAGTGTTTCTATCTTATAGGTGAAACAAGTCTGACCTCTAAGAAAGCGTAGGAAGTGTTCTCCAAGCCCAGTGTCCTTTTAGGTAAGGATATGGTTAAGTCCTAATAATGTGTATCATGTGTTTATGTGTGTTGGTTCTATATGTGTACTTTATATGGATATGGATTATGCCCTTATAGCACAACTTACTAATCATGGAGCTAAGGTAAGTTGTATGTGCTTTTATGGCATGTGTAATATGGTAATGTGACTCATACTTGTAATGTGCTTATGTAATATTTCCATTTAAAACATGCATAATAGGAGGCTTTAAGTAGTGTGATGTGGTTGTGAGAAGATAAAAGGAGTAATGGGAAGTGAGTTAACTAGAGGGTAGTAAGATTGGCCTAAAAATCTCATGACTTATGGGGGGATAAATAAAGGAATATTGTAAACAACTTAAGAGGATGGACTAAAATATGCATGGGAAGTGTAAGGTTGCATGGGGTGGTTAATCTCTGCATGGGGATGACTTCTACATGGGAAAAGTTAACTTGAGGGTTGAGTAAGGTGGGGGAAGAGTGGTTGGGGTTGATTGGAGCCCATATTTGAAAAATAGTATGTAGGTTGGTATAAAGACACATGGGGGACTTGGATAGGGTTTGGTAGGAAACCCTAAGGGGAGAAGTGTGTGAGGAAGGAAAAACTAATGGAAATGGTTAGAGTGGGGAATAAGAATGAAAGGGGTGTCATATGGAGGGGAAGTGAGTTAAGTGGAAAGGTATTTGGGTGATGAGGGGATGATATAAAAGAAAGGAGAAATAGTAGGGTTTGGGGAACGAACTATGGTTTTCATGGTCACATGTGGAAGACGAGTAGTGAAGTTGTGATGTTGGGTGTGGTTTGAGTGGAGTGGTAGTTTTGGTAGCAAAGAGGAACATGAGCGGCTTAGAATATTGAGAAGTGAGGACATGTAGGCCAAATTAGGATTTATGAGGGGAAATCCTAGAAGAAGATGGTGACTCAAAACATATTTATGGGGAGTGGGCCTTGATCCTCATGCATAAGAGTTTGGGTTTCTCATGATGAGTGAAAAAAGGTGAGAAAGAAGTCTTGGAGTCCTAAGGTATGTAAAGGTCCTAAGATATGGGATAGGGCTTTTTAGGAGAACTGGGACAAGGGTGTGAGCATGAGAAGTCCAGTGGGTCATGCATGTCTAGTCTAGGTTGTGTGTGGAATAAGATACAGGTAAAACACTAAACACTTAAAGTGAAAGATTATCAAGCTAGACCCGATGAGGATAATTTTCTGTCCACCGACTATAATAGTGGTTAGGTGCTTTTTGTCCTGTGAAGTATTTTTTTGTCCACCGGCAATAATAGTGGGGGTCCTGGGCTCGATGAACCAAACCTTATATGGAATTAAATTAAGGAAAGATACTAACTATTTACAGTGGAACACCACATGAGTCAGAGCTAGTGAGGGTAATTTCCAGTCCACCAACTATAATAGTGGTAAGGTGCATTCTGCCTTGTGGAGTGATATCCGGTCCACCGGCTATAATAGTGGTCAGATGCGTTTTGTCCCGTGGAGTATTTTTTAGTCCATCAACTATAATAGTAGGGACCCCGTACTCACACAAAAAGAATATGGGAAATATGTAAGACGTAAATAATGGTCTATGTTTGGAATGATGTTATGAACTTGAATTAAACATTGTATGCCTTACTTTTCTATTTGTTCTTGTGTGGCCTTATCCATATGGTTACCTTATTCAATACGTAGAGTACTAATCACCCCTTTTATGGTTGTTGCTCATTTCCATGAGCAAATGTTCCTTCTAAGTTGGTGTAGGTAGGAGATGTTGTATTCAATGCCTATGACGCATTCGATGCGTTGTGCGGGGCTGAATGATGACCTGTTAGACTTGGCATAGGGCCCAAGAGTGAGTGTCGTCTGGACACTTTTTCTAATTTTTACCCTATCTTACTATTTGTATTGTTCTTTCCCTTCGGGGGCTTTGACGTTGTAATTGTAGCACCCTAAAATTTATTACTAAAAAATTTTATTTTAAGTGGAAGCATATAATAAATTAGTTGGGTGTTACTATTGTAATTGACATAAGTCTAGCTTACCCCACCATCCTTACATCAAGCTTAAGGAAAAAATGACGAGAAAATTTAAAATATGATAGTAAGAAATGAGACAACTTTTAATAACATCAAATAAGAGTTTGGAGATCAAATCCGATTACAATATCAAAATATCACAAAAGGGATCCCATGAAACTAAGAGTCCAAAAAGGTATCCTGGTAAAACTATCTTCTAGATAACATGACTCTATGCCCAAACCCTGATATGAATAAATCACTCCTCCACATATATAGCATCAAAGGTTTCAAATTCATCCACCTGGTCCTCATCAACCTATACATAAATATCGGGGTCATCTACTAGTTGGATTGAGCAGCACCTATGAAACGCATGATCAGTACGCTACGTACTGAGTAAGGTAATAGTACAGTCAAGTAGGGTTACAAGAATTCTCATAAGAAAATCATACATGAGTAAATTAAAGAATGTCAAATAAGTACTGATTCTAGGTCTTTCATTAGATACACCATATTCTAATATTTTATTTACATTGAGTTCAGGGACCCCACTATTCTTAAATCGGTGGGACGGTCTAAAACACTTCTTCGAGACAATACAATCGAGACACTATTATTATCCAGTGGAATAGAGCCAATACCTCTCAGAGTAAAATACTTCTGAGCCACTATTATTAAACTAGTGGAATGGTCTGAAGCACATATCGAGGAGAATACACCCAAGCCACTATTATTATCTGGTGGAACAGACTCAACACCTCAGTCTTGACTCATGTAGTCTTCCACTTTAAATGATTAATATCTTTCCATTTATTCTTTAACTCTTAATTGTATTTTTATTCATATTGAGTATAGGGCCCCACTATTCTAAGTCCGGTGGAACGAACTGATGTACCTCTCGGGGAAAACACACCCAAACCACTATTATTATCCGGTGGAACGGAGCCATATAAACAACTCCCATATAAACAACTCGGCCTGACTCACGTAATCTTTCACTTTAAATTATTAGTACCTTATTCAGAGTTGATTGTATATTATGATGTACAACTGAACAACATAAGTACAACCACGTAATTATTCTCAAATGATTATAATGCCCTCAGAGTAGTCAAGACAATCGTATTATCCCAAGGCCTTATGAAACTCAAAACTTATAAATTTTCTATCATTATCCAAAGTACATATCCTCAGTGTCCTATAGATATCCTGTATCCAACATTATAGCCAAATACAAACTTACATAATTTCATTACTCTCAATAATATCATTTTATAGCATTTCCATAAATAAATTATTCAATATGACATACTCAACAAAAAAGCACATATAAAAATACATATATCACATAAAACCCTAGTTATGACATGTATCATTACCAATAAAGACACCAGGCTCTATGCACGTAAATCCGATACCACCTTCGAGATCATTGGAAGATCACCTACAAAAAAAAAGATAAAATACAATTAGGATCAAAGATTAAAAATTGAGAGGGAAGTTAAGGTAGAGGAGGGTAAAAATGGAATTAATTGGAGTCAAATGGAAGCTTGAATTGTATGGAAGTGTAGAATAATGTGTGTTGGAGATATGGTTAAATTTTGGTGGTGTTTGGACAAAGTTTGGGGTGAAAATAGGGGTGCAGGGCCAAAAAAGAAGTTGTATGGCCAGGCGGTGGAAAAGTTGCACCGCTGTGTAGCAACAGTGCAGAATAGGTTGAGAGGAGAAATGACGCATGGTCAGGTGGTGCAAAAGTTATATGGTTGTGCTGCATTAGGCCGAGAGAAATAAAAACACATGACCAGGAAGTGTAAGAGTTACATGGATGTGCAGTAAGAAATTTAAGTGTTGCACAACTATGTAGCAAATGGTGCACAGGCCGTGCACTCTGCAACACTACAACGAACGAGGGGAAGAAGAAGGGAAAAGAGGTGGTGGTCGGCGGTTATGGCTGGTGATGGTGAGGAGGAAGGTTGGGGTGACCTTGGTGGTCAGTGCACCAGCCAAATGGTGGTGAGTGGTGGTCGAGGTGGTGCACGGTGGTGGATTGGGTGGTGCAAATGCTGAAACAGGGAAGCAACAGGGAAGAAGAAGAAGAAGAGAGAAGAAGGAAGAAGAGAATAAGATTAGGGAGGTGATGGATGAAAATAAAATGGAGGGATGGAGGGGTATATATACTAGTAAGATGGCGTGCCATGAAGGAGAATGGTAGAGGAGGTGATGACAACAATGATGATAATTGGCAGAGAGGAAGAAAAGGAAAAGGATAGGGGTGATGGTGATGGTTGAAATTGATGGAGATCAGGCAAAGGCATGAGGGATAATGATGATGACACACGAAGGAGATGTACACAGGAGAGGAAATTACAGAATGTGACGGTGATGACGGGTAAAATAGAGCAGTAGCAGGAATAATAAGAGTGGTAAGGGAAGTGGTGGTGGTGTGTGGGGTGATTAGCATGGCAGGGGAAAGGAAGATCAAAGAAAGATAGACATAAGGGTGGTAGGGTGATGGTGAAAGGATGAATGTGGGAGACAAGGTGATCGGGGTGGTAGAAAAAGGAAGAAGAGGGAAGAAAGGAAGAAAAGAAAAGGAGAAAGAAAAGGAAAAAGAGAAGGGTTAGGGGATTAGGATTAGATTAGGTGATTTTAGATTAGCCAAGAGCAATTATGATCAGTGGAAATTTTAGCGGGTTTTGATTTTGGTTTACAAATTATGGTTTATCAAGTTAAGGTTTCGATTTAGATTAAAGTTTCGGGATTAATAAATTTGGTTAAGGCTAAAAATAAGATTTATTGAGATTAAAATCAAATTAGGGCGTTAATGACATGAGATTAGGCAAAGAAAATTTTTGGGGTATTATAATAACTATTTTTCAATATGTAATGACTCTTTAATTACGCACCATAATTTCCTTTTATTTATGAATCTTTTAGATCATTATGATTCTATGTCCTAATTGGTTTAATTTCTTGTGAGGTTTTATAGCCTTATGGTTGGTGCAAGACTGGTCGGGGGTTAGTCTTGTACTGATCACATCGGTAACATCCTCTTATCCTTATATATGGTTTTGATTTAACGAAAATTTTCAACTATGATTTTTGGAGGTGTTACAATAATAACATGTCATACATGACAATTCATATCACCCATATCACACATAATATAAATCATACTCAACATACCTTAGCTCCTTGCAAGCTAAGCTACACTACACACATATTTAGTTCATATTCACATATAAGTACACAACACATACCATTACATCCATAAGCACATAATTCATTACAAACCCAAAGCCTTAACTATATCCTTACCTAATAAGACATTGGGCTTGGAGCATGAATCCTATGCCTCCTCATTGGAAGTGTTTCGATCAAAACCTATAAAAATAACATACTAGTCATTTAACCTTCTTCATGCTCCTTTTTCCCCTTTTCTTTATTTTCCTAATTAAATAACAATAATAATAATGTTAATAATATCAAAATATTTAAAATAAAATATACTAAGTAAGTAGAAGGGATAAGGGCACAACTAGAAGGGATAGCAGGCAAGGGGGCGGTGGCGGCAGTGATGGTTGAAAAGGATGGGTTTTGGGTTTGGGAAAGAGGAGAGGAGTTAGGGTTTCTTAGGTGGTAGGGTTTCTAGGTCAGAGGGGGTTGTGGTGGCATCTCACGGTGACGGCACAAGTGGTGGTAATGGTGGTGGCCGACAATAAATAAGAGAAAAGGAGGAGGAACGAGGGTAAAGGAAGGGAAGGTGGTGGTGTGGAAGGTAGGGGAGAGTTTTCTTGGCAAAAAGGAAGGTAGTAAGGGTGGTGGTTGCTATGGTGGTAAGGGGTGCAAAGGGGCAGCTCGAGCTACCCACTTTGTACAAGTGGGGAGAGAAGAGGAAGCAGAGTTAGGGGCAGGGAGGAGGTTCATTGGGTGGAGGGTGATATACAAAAGAGGAAGGGAGGGTGTGGCAACGGTGGCGAGGTGTGACGATAACGGCTACAGTTGCCGAAGGAGCTTTGCGAGTAAGGTTTAGGGTGTTTGATCGATAGAAAAAAAAAAGAGATATTTGTGGGCACAGGGTGTATTGATAGGGGGAATGGTTGGGGGAAGTGGACAAAGGAGGGAAGAAGACAAATGGAGGGGTGGTTGGCTGTTGATCGGCATGCAGGTCGATGTAGATGCATGATAGGAGGACAAGGTAGGGATATTACTAGGGGGTGCAGGGATTAGGTGGGGGAGTTGGGGGTTGCAGAAGGGAGGGGACCATGTAGGATAGCGCTAGCTAGGGTTGTAAAAGAGTTGAGTTAGGGTAGGCTTGGGCTTAGCTCGTTTAATAAATGAGCCTAAACATGAGTCTCGAGTTCAACCTATTTATAATTGAGCTGAGCTTTTAATGAGCCAAGCCAAGCTGACTTACGAGATTTTGTTTTAGATGAGCTGAGCTAATGAGCTTTTGAACTATAAATGAGCTGGAGCCCACAATTTTCATGCTCTAGCTTAACTCGTTTATTAAATGAGCTGAGCTCAAGCCTTATTTTATGCTTGTTTAACTAAATAAATGAGTTGAGCTGAGCCCTTCATGGGTCAAGTCCAAAAAGCTCATGAGCAGACTTTATTCGTTTATAGCCCTAGTACCACCCTAGTACCAGCTGCACGCCTTGCTAGTCCAGATGAGGAAAGGGGGAAGGGAGAGAGAAGGACGGAGTTATGAAGCAGCCATGCCCAGTAGCTTCGATTAAGGGGAGGGGGGAGATTAAAGATAGGGGTAGAAGGGGAAGAAGGAAAAAAGAGAAGGGGTGAGGGTGACCGTGCTAGGCCATGCGGAAAAGATGATAAAAAGAAGAAGAAGAAAGAGTGGGTTGGGGGAGGGAAAGGAAAGGATAGGAGGGGGAAGGGGGAATTGGTCCTGCGCTGGGTGTGGCCTAGTCTGTCGTGGGAGGGGAAAGGAATAAAAAAGAAAATAAAGAAAAATAGGAAGAAAAAGGAAAAAGTAAAAGAAAAAATGAGGTGGTTGGGTGTTTTTTTAAAAAAATTTTTAGGAATAATAAAAATTAGTAGTAATAAAATAAATTTTTTTATTAATTAGAAATTATTACCATGACTTCTTATAATTTATTTTAATATAGTAAATAATTCTTGCCTCCACTAATTAGATCTCTACATTATTTTTCTCCTTTTATGGCCATAATTATTATTATTATAGTATTATTATATTTTATTAGAATTGGTATATATAGTTAAACCTTATCTAATAATCCTTGTTTTATTTTTAATTCCTAAAATAAGGTTTTAAGATATTATAATTGATACCCTCTATAGAGTTGTAGGTAATCTATATAGTAGAGATAAACTATGTTATCAATGGTGTTGACGTTAATTAAACTATGTTATGTAAGGAAAAAGTTAACTTGCGCAAAGGTGGAGTGTTCGGTATACTTGTGTGAGAATCAAATGATGAAGGAGGGAAAGGGAGGAAATATTAGAAAATTGAAGTGAAGGACAACAACTACTATAACAACATGGGCATGTACTACCCTTTGCTAGAGAAGAGAGAAGAGGAAGGAGAATAGGTGGTTATATTAATATATATCTCAAAAAGTACTTTTGGGAGATTTTTGGCTACTTAAAATAATATAATGTACTAAATATAACAAAAATAAACCTAAAGAACCAAAATATGCTTGTAAGTACAAAAATATCATAATCATAAGGTTTTATAGATATTTAAACAAAATTCAAATCAAAATATGAGGAAAAAAATACCAGCAAAAAGGGTTGACTAGTTTCATAAAACTAATTATATGGTTTGTCCACATTGGTTAACTAGTATTATTATAATAAAAATATAAGATTAGGGGTAAATCAATTGTCATGTTTTAGGTATGGCCAATTGACTAGTATTCCATGAACACACATTTTCACACATTTCTAAATTCTTCCTAAAAATATAACTATTTTTTTTGGAAGGTTTTAGGGTAGTTTTATTACAATTGTTCCATAATATTAGTTGATATGGTACACTCACTTAGAAATTTACTTGAGGTGTCTCAAATCTAGAAAATAATGCCATCCTTATCCTTATTGATACATATGGAAATAAGCATATTCCTAAACTCCATAACTTAATGTTCTTCACAATTAAAGAATATCCTTCAGCATTTCATTTGTCACTAGCACTCGTGTTCTTCCCAATGTATCATATTTTTAATGGTTTTATTTTTTAGTTTGTTGGACATGGTAAATAATATTGGACAATTATCCTTGAGGCTTCTACCACTTATATTAGGATCTGATCAAAACTCAATCAGGATTCCTTGATCCACCTTGATGATAACACTTTCCATAATTCAATATTTACATACTCATCATTTTATCACTTATAACATTCATTAATGATCAAATATGATTTAAAACCTTCATATTCTAGAGTTATAGCCTCAACTTGGTTTATTGACTTTAGCTATAACATCCCCATTTTCATGAACCAAAAAAATTTCTTTGAAACAAGTTTTGTAGAAGCTAAAAATGAAAATGTGGAGTGTTACACCACATCCAAAATAGAAAAAAGTACTTCCTATGTCCAATCTATATTGGGTGTAAGGCTAAAAGAAACTCACATCTAAAGATTAGGTGTGGAAAAAATTTGATCCTATAATAATACAATAATAATAGAAATAGGAGAGAAGAGATATAGATAAGAGATATCAGAAGATTAAAAGTGTAGAGGGAGGGGGATAATCTTGTAACCATATGCTAATACCAACCTTATAATCTTCAATTCACATTTATGATTAACTACCCCATGATCTTTAATTATTCACCTATCCTATACTAATATAGCCTAGCATATTGATAAAACCACAAAATACATGACCTAAACACATAAAAATTATCACTTTAATTAACATAGATTAACAAAATAACATAGATTTAATTAAGCTATACAAAATTGCAAACTCAATTAATTAAGCTAATAACGAGAATTACATTAAACATAATAAAATTTTTGACACAAATAAACAAGACAAAGGAAAGAAATAAAATTGGAGATTATGAACTCTAATCCTTCAATTTCAACAATGAACTAACTAAATCCAACAAAATAACCCTAATAGTTTAGAAATAATGAAAAAAAATGTCAAAGTTCTAATGAAGATTCTCTTTGGTGGTTCTATTTGATCTAATATATGTTATATATATGGACAAAAGGTCATATAAAGTAAATCAAAAATATAGCAAAAATACCATATGTATTAACAAATATAGGGCAGCTACATTTTTTTCTCTAAAAATATGCATGTGGATGTAATTAATGGAGCATGTGGGAGGGGATAACAAGGAAATATAGGATGTAATTCTATCAATACAGGGCCCCCATATTTCCTCTATCTTCCTTATACTTTCTTGATTTTTCTTAGCATGACTTTTCTTTTAGGGTCATGTATGATGGTATATTCAAATTCTCATAACTTCAAGTTTTGTTCTCATATTGTGATTTTAATCCTCAGTCATCAACCCAAATTACCATGATTTCATCTTTCCATGCAAAACTAGACCAATAGATAAAAATTGAGGAAAATGGTTAAATTATCATAACTAATATATAAAGTTAGGTCAAGATACATCAACTAATTTTATAAAATATATGCCTATCAAACAACCCTATGCTTGAATTATTGCTTGTACTCAAGAAACACAATCATAAAAAGCATGAGAACTCTCAAATATCAAGTGACGTATGATATCCCTAACAATAATCACCAAGAGATATCAAAAACTGACATATAAAATGCACAAGTTTCATCGGGATGTAAAATAATAAAAATTAAACATGCAAAATATTATTTCCAAGCTCATTTGAGTTTACATACATCATAAAAAATTTTCCATCCCAATCCAATTTTTAAGTTATCAACATGAATAAATATGAAAAATTAGGCTAATAGATTCTCACTTTAGGCATGTAGGAGCACTCTACTATCATGTGTCTTGGGTATGTGCTTACTCTAAAAACATTTATCGATGATATTGATCGATCATAGGCTTGTCATTATTCTCTATTCACCATTACATATAAAACAAAGAATGCAAAAATCAAGTGGTTATATATTTGGTCGTAACAAGGTTAGAGTCAAAGGTAAGATAAATTCTAGGATTGTGGTGAAACGTTTATCACTAGTGAAGTACGAAACTTCCACAATTGCTCGTTTTTATGATACTCAACTTCACCTTTTCTTTAATGAACTTTATACCTCTAATACTACTAAAGTATACTAGATTGCCATTTTTTTTTAACTTGAGCCATGTTTCATCATGCTGGTATGTTTTACGCTCCATCCAAACCAACACAAGGATTTAGTGATTACACGATCTTGCTCTTGCTTTCCACACTGGTACCTCAAGCATTTTTTTATTAATATTTTTTAATTTTTTTATAATAATTTAATTCACTACTCACCAAAAAACACTAACACACACCTATACTTAGAGTTTCAACCACATCGACAAGTCATTACCAAATTGTGAATCACTAGCCATAAAATAAGGGACAGGATAGGATATGGATAATTAGATGCATATGTGGGTTAAATATCAAGAAAATAGGATTAGAGTCTCAATATTTTTATGCAAAGAAAAAAATATATTAGGTAAGCTATTTGGCTGAGTAGTTAACAAGAAGAAAATTGTGCCTTTATCATCTTAATGTATATATTGGTTTTATGCATCCATGAAGAGAATAATACAAAGTTCTAGTTTCACACACCGTTAGAGAAGAGCACACAATAATGCAAAGTATACTCGATAAAAATTATATCCATCATTAAGGTTCAAAAGCTCACCATTTTTTTGTTCTATTAGACCTAATATTTTTTTCTTATGACTATCAAATTTTCATGTTCTACTTCTGTGGTAGTGAATGCAACCAAAACATTAAAAATATTTTTTTTCTATTTTTTTAGAAGCATGCGATTTTTTTAAAAATAAATATCTATGAATTAGATATTTTTTCATTATCTATTATCAAGGTGTCATCTTTTAGATTTTTTAAGAAATTCCTCTCAGAAAATTACAAAATACAAAGCACATTCAAAAAGAAAAAAAATGATTGCAAGGAACATTCAAAAAAATCTTAAAAAAAGAAAATAAACACATAAAAACTAATAAAGATAAAAAAATAAATATAGTACTTCCCCATGCCTATAATAGGCATTATCCTCAATGAATGACCTATAGAAATACAAAGTACGAAAAAAAAATATAGTACTTCCCCATGCCTAGAATAAGCATTATCCTCAATGAATGACCCACATAAATACAAAGTAGGGGAAGGGGCGGGGCTTAGTAGGGACGAGGATGAGGAAGACTACAAGGGTTAAAGTCAAGATCATACATCAAAATCCTCCCCTCAATGTTCTTCATAGAATTCTTTGAGTTGATGCCCATTGATTTTCCATGTTTGACAAGCTTTATCATATTTGAGATAATAATGTAATGATGTAGTGCACTTTTATATTAATTTAGAATTTTAAAAAATTTCTCTTCCCCTAAATATGTCAGGTCACTATCAATGATAGCAGGAAGTGTTTGATTATCCCTTAAGAAGGAATATTTTAGATTATTGAGTAAGGATTTCAACTCTACTTTTGGAGACTTCTTTTATAGAAAGTAGGGGTTTTTCTTTCAAAATAGGTCATTCAACATGTTTTTCCTTTGTTAGAAGGATAAGATTTTAAAGTATAAATGCAATCCTCTATTTTTTTTTATCTAATTCAAAGTTTCATTCTAATTCCTCATAAGAGTTTATTTCTATTAGCTTTGTAAGAACAACTTCTATTGGATCATCACTTGTTAATTCAACAACTTGCTCAGAAAAAGTGTCAATTACATCCATCATAGGAATAGATTCACTATAAATATATTATCTAATGAAGGCATCATATTAAAATGAATAGTTTCCCATCAAATTATATAGTCAAAATCCATTATACACATCAATTTTAGTACTAGATGTTTTTAGAAATGGTATTCCTAATAGAATAGGAGAAGGATTATAGGATCCATCATGTTACATGTCCAAAAAATAAAAATCATTAGGAAAAACAAGTTCATTCACTTAAACAAAAATATTATTGGCCACCCCATCAAGATATCTATTAGATCTATCCACTAATTGGATCATAACATGGGTCTCTTTAAGGGGTCCTAGACTTAGAGTATTAAAGACAAATAAAGGAAAAATATTTGTAGAGGATTCTAAGTCATGTTTCTAATTTTACAAGGAATGGTAAACAAATATTTGAAACCTTGCACTTATGTGGGAGTTTCCTTTGTAAACTTGCAGACAGATCCCCCTCCCCTAACACTAGCTTTTTCACACCCTTTAAAATTTTTCTAGATGATGGTAAAATGTTTCAACATACCCAGGAACTTGCTTTAATGCGTCTATCAAGAGAGTGTCTACCTTCACCATCTTAACATTTTCTAAATTTCCTTTTCATGATCTTACTTTCACTTATAGACAACCAGCTAGGAAAAGGAGCAATGTGTTTATAAGGGTTAGGAGAATTTATTTTAGGACCTTACATGGTTATTCTTTGATCTCTTCTTCTATGTTCATTGATTCTTTCTCTTCTTGTTCGGTCCATTGGTCATCCTTAATTTTATTTGGGGACTTCTAATCATTTTCTAATCCAAATGTTTACAACACTTGAATTTTCTCTTAGAATCTTTTCTATTTGGCTAGGAAAATTTTAAGGAATTATGAGATTATAATTTTTCTATAGACTCTTCCAACTGACTCACTTGATTTTCTAAGATCCTTAACCCATTTCATGTTTTCTTGTTGAAATTGTAGGGTGTTAGAAGCTAAGGTTTCAATTATATCCTCTAATGACATACCTTTAGATTATTGTAGTACTGATGATTGAGGACGTTGCACAAATGATGGTTTTGTTTTTTTTTTTAAAAGAATAGAGTATAATCTAGGGGGTTGGTTATGACCTTGTTTATTTTGGTATGATGGTAGTCTTTGATTATTCCTATACCTTACGTTAGGTTGATCACTCCATCCCAGGTGATAAGTTAAAGCATATGGATAATATCGTGGATTTCCTTTAGGTCCACCTATCGCATTAATGTGTTTCTCTTCTTTCAAAGTAAGACATGCATTTCTAGCATGGTTTATATATGAATACATTCCACATACTTGAGCTAATGATCCCCTTTTCACTACCTTTCCAACTAAAGAAGTCAAATTATTTAATTTTTCATGAATTTTTATTATACTAATCTTCATTATATGATTAGATGAATCTTTATTTTTTCTAGTACCAAAATATTAAGAGTTAGATGCCATATTAGATATTAGCCTTCTAACTTTAGTTAATATATTATCTACTAATTCTTCACCACTAGCAGCATCTATCATATTACATCCTACAGGCATTGGTTATTTATAGAAATACTATATTAATAATTATTTTCTAATTTTATGGTTTGGATAAATACCACAAAATTTCTTAAATTTTCCTAATATTCATGTAAATACTTTCTTCCACCCTCCCTAATACCACATATCTCTTTTCTAATATTTGTGGATCAATATGATAGAAAGTACTTTTCTAGAATTAATTTTTTTATGTCAACCAAGTATTAACAAATCCAACAAGCAAATCATATAACCACTCTTTAGTAGCATCAGTTAAAGCAAAAGGAAAAGCTTTTAATTTAAGTTGATGTACACTTGCTCCCACTGATTTCATACTTAAACAAGATATATGAAATTCCTTAAGAAAGTTGTTTGAATTAGTAATGTAGTTTGATCCAGTAGAGATATTATATTAAAAACATATAGAAATAGGAACCACATGCATCAGTCTAGGTCTAATTTCACACTCTTCATTTTCATCGGGATAATTAATGCAAAGAAGATCAAGATTAAAAGTAAGAGTTGCAAGCTCCTTCAAATTTTAGTTCATTATTGGTTCTTTAATAAGTTTCTCTAAATTTTATTTGGTTCTCTCTTTGGATGACGATGAGCTATCACTTAGAGGTAAAGAAATAGCAAGAACGTATTCCATTCACCTTCATGTTATGTTTACCAATAAAGAGGAAGAATTAGGATCCACCTATTGAATGAGTTGATGTCTGTTTTTTGCTAGCAAATGCTTTTATTCATGGATTCCTATTGAACATGCATAAGAAGATAAAAGTGAGTTGTAATTATCATAAGAGATAGATAGATAAATAAATAAATAAATGATAATAGCAATAGGAGTTAAAATTGTCACTTCCCAACAACAGTGCCAAAATTTGGTGTATTGTCGTAGACACTCCAAATTAAACCCTAAAAAAATATAAGCAATGAGTAGGAGACAATCCCAAAAATATTGTAATTTGTTTTGTAGATTTTTGTTGCCAAATACATTGTCTTAGTTATCAAATTATAAAAAAATAGTCACTAATAATGAAAAGAATAAAAAATAGCAATTAATAGTATAACAAAATAATATTAATAGGATAATAGGGGTCAGTAAACATATTCACCACAAGGATATCAATGCCATGTAGTATTTTATATGTTAACCTATAAAATATCACATGAGTCATCTTCTTAGCATCCCCATTATGCAAATAAACCAAGGTCCACTTATGATTTATTTTCTAAGCAATTAATAACTCAGGATAAGATCTCTAGATTTAATTAACGACAACATTATCGATTAAAGAGTAGTTAACTAGAATTATAATTATAGATAACTTGAACTATCTAGTTCCAAAAATTAATAAACATAGATTAAATTAATAACCTATTTGCTATTTGTGCATGTATATGTTCATAATTATGGATTAACTATATTATCCTAGTGTTCGATTAGCATTCAAATTAACCAAGTGACCAATCTAGATAATAAGTTCCTAACATTGGATTTGTGATCATTAAAATCACTTTATTAATCTAACAAAAAATACACAAAAAAATTAAGTTCAATTCATATATCCTGATTAATTATCCTATAACCTTTAATTATCCTCCTACTCCATATTAGTTTAGTCGAGCATATTGATAAAACAAGAAAATACAAAACCTAAACACAAAAAATATAACTTCTATTAAAATATATAGACAAAATAAGAAATATTAAATTAAACAATAAAAAATTACAAACTCAATTAATTAAACCTATGAAGAGAATTGTATTAAACAAAATAAAAATTATGAAACATAAAAATGCAAAAAAGGAAAGAAATAACATAAGAGATTGTGGAATCACAAATTTTATATAATCTCCAATCCTTTAAGTATATAAATGAACTAATTAAATCTAACAAAAGAACCCTAATGATTAAGAAATAATGAAAAAAAAGACAAAGTTATAACAGTAGGATCTTCGATATATATATATATAAAGAAGGCCATACAAAGCATATCAAGAATATGAAAAAATATAGTCTATATTAGTAAATACACACCCATATTTTTGCTCTAATACTATACATGTGGTTTTATTTGTTGGAGCAAGTGGGAGGGGATAACAAGGAAATATTTTCCCCTCATATTTCCTCTATTTTCCTTGTCTTCTCTTAATTTTTCTTCACATGACTTCTATTTTAAGGTCTTACATGATGGTATATCTAAATATATATGACTTCAAGCTTTGCTCAACATATTGTGATCCTTTTCCTTACTTATTTGCCTAAATCATCTTAATTTCCTCTTTTTCTATAAAACTAGGTTAATAGAGAAAATTCAAGGAAAATGGTTAATTATCATAAAAAAATATATAAATTCGAGTCAAGATAAATTAATTCATTTCATAATATATGCACCTATCAATGGTTTATGGTGGTGATGGTTTGAAAAAAAAACTAGAAGTAGTTGAAAAAAAAGGAGAATAAGGAGGAATTGGTTGGTGGGTTGAATGATTGCCAAAAATTACCGAAAAAATGGAGGGGAGGAGGACCATTGGTATTCAGTTGAAGGGGGGTTATAACAAAGAAGTGAGGTGAGGATGTAGAGGTTGGGAAAAGGTATGCATGGAGCAAGTCTACTATAGGGGGTTAGCTTGTAGGAGTTAAGAAGGGAAAGGAAAGGTTATGCACGAGGAAAGCATGCATAGCTTGAATGGGAAATGAGGGAACAAGCTGATGGGGACAAGAGAGAAGAATAAAAAAAATGTGAAAAAAGAGTAAAGAAAAGGGAAAAGGGGAAAAGGGAAAAAGGAAAAAGAACTTTAGGGTTAGGATTAGAATTAGGTTTAAGATTAGGGAATTAGGGTAAAAATTAATTTATCTAAGGTTAGGGTACCTAATTAGAAAAAATAAATAGAGAAATAATTACCAATTTATGGTGGGTTAATAAAAAGGAAAAAGATACAATATTTGGGGTGAGTTACTATAACAATTTATATGTCTTACTGATAAAGGATTTACAAAAATAATTAAGTTAAGGTTTAAGTATTAGGTTTCAAATAAAAGGATAAACACCTAAAAATTAGGGTTAGAAATTTAAGGTTATTATATCACTATCCCCTTAGATTTGACTTCATCCCTGTAGTCCACACCACACTACTCAAAAAATTTGCACGGATCTATAAGACCCCCAAGGGGGTAAGCTACCCCCTTAAAGGGTAACCCTATTCCAAAGCTTTAGCAAGAACAACACCAATGAACAAAGTGAATGCATCTTATATAAATTTTTTAGTCTTCTTAACTCTAAATTATGGACTCCTCTCTAAGCGACCACGTCTTGAATGTCCCACTTAAATTACGTTGTCGCATGTTGGGGCTTTTGAAGTACACAAGGGATCTTCTACAATAATAAATTGCCATCTATGCAAAAGCAATTTTTCATCTTAGTTAGATCATCTGTAGCCAGGTGGAGAAGTGGTACATCCTCATCTTCATGCCCATATCATCCATATGACTCCTCTCAGAGATGATAAGGAATTCCAAATCATAAGCAAATACCATGTCGGTAGGTGCATCGATTCACCACAATTCACAGTGTGGTAGATATGCACAATTGAGACTTCTTGAGCTACAACACTAAAACCATGTTATGAAAATCCTAGCTTACTAAGAACATAAACATATAAGCAAAAATCAAAGGGCACTTAGGCTACCGACACTTAAGTAATCATAAGTATAATCTAGTTTTCAAACATTAAGAGGAAGAAATTATATTTTCCAATTAAAACATTTAAGATCACAACAATTGAGTCTCTAATCAAAATATAATTCTTAACAACCAAAAGCTCTAATACCAACTTATAATAATCCCAATTTTTAAGAGTGTAAAATTTCATTTAAAGTGCTAATTACGAAAGCTAAAGTAGTAAAATTGTAGGGTGTTACTACCACACTTGGTACAAGTCTGGTATTCCCAAACATTATCTTCATGGACACCTCTTCACCCATGAGTGTTGTTCATGCTAGATGATACTTTGACACTCCTTGCTTGCTACTAGAAGTTGATTCTTGATGGCTTCTTGGTGGCATTTCAAGGATCTTGGAATCTTCTTGGAAGTGAGAATGAAGTGGTAATAGAAGGTGAATGATAGAGTGTGTTATCAATAATTCTTGATACACATTAGATGCAATATTGGTGGAAAAAGATGGTAGATCTTGCTTGAAGGAAATCACAAAGAAAATGATGGGAAGAATGAGTTTGGTTAAAGAAAGGTTCTTCTCAATGAGTGATTAATGCTAAGGTAGATAAGAGTATTTGAATATGAAAATAATACTTGAACAAAGTTGGAAAATGAATGAGTTTTTTTCTTGAATCAAGTCAATTAATACTAAAGTAATGATGTTTAAATTTGGAAGATCTTGTTCTAACCAAAGATGGGAAAAGAAAGAGATCGCTAAGGGAGAAGAAGATGGATACTCATGGGTATAGATCAAGAGTTAGTTGAGAGAATTGAAGATTTAAAGAAAACTTGAAGATAGGATAATAGATGTTGGGGAATATTGGTTGGGAAGATTGAAGCAAGGAAGGAAGATTCGAAGGTTTACATTCAGTATTCAAATGTTTTAGGTTGAATAATAGGTAATATTCAAACTTATTTTTCAATATTCAAAGGGAGGGATGAAGATGTATTGGAGTTTGGTTAACGATGTGCTGCAAGGACGTGCATAGGAAAGCTAGAAGAGAAAATGTTCACGTGGAAGTAGAAGAATGAATGGTTGGTAAATCAAATTTAGTGGAAATCTAGCTGAGGCTTGGATACCAAAATGGCATGATTCTTTTGATCTTGAAGATTCAAATGAATTTGGAAGGTGTAAGGATTGTCGGATGTTGTGGAAGAAGGAGGAAAGAAGATCAAGAAAGAGTTGATAAATAATTCAACAAGAAATTCAATATTTGAATGTCACCATATCTAAGATTACTCAAATTATTATTAGTTAGGATTATTCAGTAGCAAAAGAGAGGAATATCTAAGTTTAATACTTACACTAGATTTCAAATGATTCATCTACACGTTACAATGTGTCGACACCTATGCCTTATATAGGAATTCTGATATTGCTAACTAATACACTAATATAGCCATATGATACACACATAGAAAACTAGCACATAAATTAATATTAATACTGTAGCTATACCCTATATAATATATAAATTAACAAAGACTATTACAAACAAATCATGCTAATTAGTACAGGAAAACAACTAACAAGAACCCTAATAAAAAATTTGATGTTGACTAGGTCTCTTGACTTATGGAGTTGACTTTCATATATAATAACTCTAATTGTAATAGCTTGTAACACATAAAATCTTATGTATGTTGACATCTTAAGTGGCTTGATCTTCTACCTGCAAAAATGTAACATACTTGCTATAATGAGTTAAAGTAAACTTATTAATATTAGCCACATTATTAATATCATTATCAAATATATATAATGTGATATGTTCCATAATCAAGTATGCCAAATATTTATCATCTTGAGGATCTATGGATGCTCCTGCATCACATGAACATGACACAATACACATTTGTGACCTTAGCATGCATTTCTAACATATCATTATTTTCATATTAATTACACATAATAATCTTGGATACAAATCATAGTAGATAAAAATTTAAATTTCTATCCTTAGAACATGAGATACCAAATCACCAAGAATTAATCTAAAATATGCTCTAAAACCAATATTCTATACATAAAAATATATCTAAACTGTACAAGGAATATATTAAAATTATTAGTATGTCAAACATATGGCAAGGAACAAATTCTAATTAAACCCTAACCCTAGACAGGTGTAATATTTCTACCCATAATTTATATGCTGACATAGGCATACATGAAAAATATTAATAAGACATACATGAATTATTAATTTCTAATATGGAAACATATATTATTTCATACGTCACAAAATTTTACACAAAAATGTAATGTAGCATGCATTCACTTTTCGACAAAAATATAAAATTTTGATAATACCAACATTGCATGATATTATTCTAAAAATAAACCTATCATATTTATACCTAAATTTCTCACATTTACAAAGTAGTTGGATTTACCTCCGATCTACACAATGTATACCACAAAATACCTCTTCCAATGCCACCTCAAGAGTCACCTAAGCAAACAAGACTCAACACTATGTATTACCATCCACACAAAGTGGCTAATTTTTACTAAATAAGAAGGGAGAAAAAAAACGAGCCAAATAGTTACAACCGTCTAAAGATAAGGGTTGCATACATGGCACCAAACACCTAATTCACATAATGGGGAGTTAGCCACGTCCAAACACAAGTAAGGAAAGGTCGATCAGCTGTTAGATGTTGTAGCTGGCAAAGGTGGAGGGTGTTGTAGCATGCAAATGGGGGGAGAAAAGCTGTTGGAAAGTACCTTGGTTGCTGGTGGTTTGTAAGACTAGAACGAGTGGTGGTTTTTGCTACTGCTTAAGAAAGAAAACTCGATGGGGGCTGGCTCGGGGTAGAATTTAGGCATGAAAGGTGATTGGTGCTTGATGAAGTTCAAGTGGGAAGGCTCAAAAAAGGGGTTGGTCGATGTGCGTTGAGACTTAGACAAGGGACGAAAACAAGACGGGTCGAGGATGGGGACCCCATCCCCATCCCCAAACCCGATAAGGAAAATAATCCTCGAATCCAACCCGATTCTCGATTCTTTTTTATTGGGGATTGAATCCCTATACCTGACCCGATTTTCGATCTATTTTCCATCTATGATTTATTCCCTGATTTTGAAACCAGACTTGATCCTCGAATTCTGACTTTATACCCAATCCCTGATTGTAAAGCCTTTTTTATATTATACTTTTACTTTATATTGTATAAAAAATTATATATATATAATATAAAAAAATTATTTGGGGCATTTTCGGATATGGAGACCGCAAACTTGTCCCCATCCCATCCCTGAAAAAATTTCCGTTAAAAATCCTTAAATTCTCTCTCCCAAACCCGAACCCGAATGGGAAATGCCCGACGGAGCCTCGAACCCATAAGAAAAATTGCCATCCCTAGATGATGGGGAGGTGTTGGTGGTCGAACACAGGCTACTCTACCATACAACCATGAGGGGAAACCAGGTAGGGGCAAGAAAAGTAGAGGCAATCAGGGGGGGAAAGGGGGGAGTCAGGTATGGTTGAGTAGCTTGAAGGTAGCTCGAAGTTGGTGGTGCGCTCGGATGGTCAAATGGCTGAGGGTTGAAGGATGGTGGTTGCAAGACAAAACGAGGCAAAGGTGGTGGTGGTGCTCTACAAAGGAGCTCGACTGCTGGAGAATTGAAGCCGAAGAAGAAGATGAAGGAGAGGACATGGTTTAAAGGGACGACCTTGTGATAAGAGAAGGAAAAGAAACCCAAGTTTCAAGTTGTCGCAAGAGGAGAACGAAGCCATGTGGTTAGGGGATTGCATATGATAGGAGGTAAAGCTGGTGTGCAAGGTTAAAACATAGAGTCTGCAGCAAGGGATTCCTAATGGAGTTGGTAGCATGCAAACCATGGTCAGACTAGAGCAGGATGGTACAGTGCAGTGAAGTGTTTGGTTACGCGCAAATGGGCGAGTCAGGCTGAGGGGGTGACAGGACAAAACATGTTGGGCAGGTTCATGTTTGCGTGCAATGGGCAAACCAGACTTGGTGATGGTGATGGAACGAAATGGTGCAGAGTCGAAGGTAGGCCACACAGGTGGGCTGAGTAAGGACGCATTTGGCAGGGTTAGTGCATGGGGAAACACGTAAAATTAGAGGAGAGATTGTGCAGGGGTGGTCTAGTCTAGTTGTCAAGCAGGACAAAATGGGCAGGTATGAACCATACTAGGGGTTCCAAGGTTGGGCTTGTGGATGGGTTTTGACTAAAAGAGGTTAGCTAGAGAGTTGGGTTTAGGGAAAATACTAAAAGGATTAAGGGCCAAAATAAATAAATTAACAAATAAATAATACCAATTAATTTTAAGAGTTTATCAAATTCTAAAAATTCTACCCAATTAATATATCATCCTCATCTTCATCTTTATTATTTTCTTTCCTTTAAGTTTAAATTTGTTGTTGTTCTAGTGATGCTGCTGTTGTTGATGATGATGATGATGTTACATGCAAATTAATGGGGCATCCAATGTTAAAATAGTTCTATAAATAATTACACATAATAATTAAATTTTAATTTAGGGTTTATATAAATGGAATATTGCACCTACCCTCCATTACTTCCATAATTACCATCATCTTTTTGTTTTTCCCTTCTCCCCTGACGAAACCTCCCCTCTTTTCCTTACCCAATTTTGTGCATCACCATAACCATTCTTCTTCCTCCATTTTTAATCCTTTAACTTCAAATATTCATCTTTTTGGTTGTTTTTCTTCTCCATAATTTCCACTTCTTTTCCTACTCTTTTCCATTGATATTTCTCTAAGTTTTCATGGTTATTTTGTAGTTATTTTAGGATTTAAGAGTTGGATTTGATTCTCCATTTTTCTTGTTAATTTGGATCTAATTAAGGTAAGACTAAACTTTTACTACATATAAGTAGGAGCTAGTATGTTTTGTGGCTTGATTTATGTCATGGTTGATTGTGGGTATTTTAGTCAAATTGAGGCTTTTTGATCCTTAAAAAAAAACCAATCTGATGATACCATGTTAAAATTGGTAATTAGTATATTAATAATTTTGATGTGTGACATGTTATAATTTGATAAATCAAAGCATGCGTCATTTTTGGCTGAATTTTAGGTTGATTTAGGGTGGTTATTCTATGTTTGTTTTGTTGAATTGATTATTCCATGATGTAGATCAATTGATATAGAAAAACTTTAATGTTTAACTTGTTAAAATCCAAGCTTGTTTAATATGTTTTTTTAGTTAAAACAAGGTTTGGGATCTTTAGGTATGATTTGGGTATGATGATGATTTTGGGGTTGGATTTAAGATATCTCATACCTTGTGATTTGTAGACCAATTTTGATGTATATTATGTTTAGTAATAATCAAACTTTGAAGGTCTTAATTTTGATTAAAGTTTGGGAAGTTCTTTGCATGTTTTTTGTGATATTTAAAGTATTATTAGCTAATGCCACCCTAATTGTCCTAAGTTAGAGTTGAGTTTTTAATAATTTTATTTTAGAGATAATTAACTATAATATGACTAAAATACCTATAAAAGGATTTAGTGGACTTCTAGAGTCAAAAATTGACTACAACCTTTTACCATTTTACCCTCATAAATAGTAAATTAGCTTAAATAATGATTCTTGATGAATAGTAATTTTTGGTAATAGACTAATTTTTAGTTTTTTTTATGCTTCTCGGTATAAAATAATATTTCTATCTAGTGATGATAGTGATTTTTCTAAATAGTAATTTTTAAAAAAAATTTTGAAATGCAACATTCTTTTAGCTTTGTTAGGCTAATTATATATGTAGTTTTTGCTAATTTTGTTCCTAACAATAAAAGGTAGTTTTTAGTGTTTTTGTCATTGTTTGGGGTTATCTGAACCTATGAAGTGAGTTTTAGATCTTGAAAGTCTACGTTGGTTTTTTTATGGCCTCAAATGTGATTCTTTGTGTTTTAAAGTATTTTTGAGATTGTTTTAGCTTGTATGCCTTGTAAATGGCTTTGATATCTAATGAGATGCGACTCATCTTATGTGGTCGTGTTGTGATAGTTATGGATGGATACCTAACCTTAGCCATTCATCACTAGTTATTTGTGACTCTAATTGATCAAATTTGGTGAAGGACTTGTTTGGTTATTTTGTGTGGACATTTGTGTTCCTTGGTAAATAATGAGATATTCTTGAATAAATTATTAATTATTAAAATGGATGATCTTAAGTTGGGAATGGTTACTCTCTAGAGTTAGCTAGTCTAGAGACGAGGTAAGAGTCCTCTCGATTTGATATGGTTTCATTAGTATACTTCAGTGCCCTAGTAAGCCCTTGTATACTCTATAGGTGATCTCCAAGCCCTATGGGGGTATTTATACTTAATGATTAGGTAACCAAGGATGGGAGGGTACTATGTTAATTTTGTGTGATAATATGACTAAGTTATCTAAGCATCATTGGGTTACATATATGGGCGACATTAATATTATGTGACTTTATGACCAATGTATATTAGCATCTTCAGATTACACAAGTATGATTGAGGTATCGTAGTATTTTGTGGGTTAAAAAGTCTAGAACCCTCTCGAGTAATAAATAAAGTTAATTTGGGTGTGTTGTTTGGTTTACATGTTGTGTTAACTATTTATATTGGGTTAGTCTATGGTTTAAGTCCACCTATGTTTGTTGATATGTGTTGATTATCTATATGGGGTTAGTTAGTAGTTTTAGTCCACCCATGTTTATTGAGATGTGATGACTTCGGGTGTGCTTTAGTCCACAATCGGATAGGACTAGACTAGAACCCGGTTAAGAAATAGAATTCTTTGAAGTTAGGATTAGAGACTGGACCTAAATTAATAAACTGTATATTTTTTATATTAAAAAATGTATTTTTTTAGGTAAATGTTAATAAAATTTTATATCAGACTAAAAAATCAGATCAATTGGGACTAAACTAGATAGGACCGAAATCAATTAAGGACTGATTTTTTTTTTACTTCAGTAATGAATCTTAGACCAGATATTAGAATACCTGTTTAGTCTTGGATTAGAACTTAGAATAACCGCTCAATCTGGTCCAAATTGTTAGGTCGAACAGATTTTTTAACACCCCTAGTGCTGACTATCTATATTGGGTCATCTAGGGATTTTATTCCATATAAGTTTGTTGAGATGCCCTGACAATCTATATTAGGTCAAGCTCATGGTTTTAGTCCATATATATATATATATATATATATATATATATATATATATATATATATATATATATATATATTATGGTTGTGCCAATTACCTTTATTGGATTAGTTAGTGTTAAATAGCCTACTTTACTTGAGAATGAGATTTGTATGGTTACAATAATAATTATGAGATGAAAATGTGTGGAAAGGATGGTAGTTACCTCTATGTACACCATTGTTATTACGTTGGTAGGATTATTATGTGCACTACTCTTATTATTGCATGTAGGTACATATATTATCTTAAGTTTATGCATGAGTTTGTTAGGTCGTATTGTGAGAGCATGATTATATATGGTGATGGTTTTGTGTATAGCATGTCTTGAACATGTTGTAAAAGCTTTACATGTAAACTTATTTTATTTTTAGATGATATTGTTATGTCATGCTTCTATGTGAACCATGCTTATGTGTGATAATTAGATATTATGTAATGCATCCATACTAAAGTGGTCATTCAATACTTATCTACCTATTCAATGGGTAGTGTATAATTTACAGGAGTACTTTGAGGGTGCCCTCTAAGGTGGCTCAAGTCTAAGATGAGTGTGGGGTTATTTGGTGTTCTTATTTTTTTGTTTATTTTGGATTACTTTTGGTAGATCTTCTCTCCTTATACTTAAATTCCATCCCCGGCTTCTGAGACTTTATTGTGGTTATAACTGCTTTTAAACAAATATATATGTTTATACAATGGTTTATAACATTTAACTTTCTTTATGGTTTTATACCTAACCTTATATGTGGCATAAGTTAGGTGGCATGCACACTCCTTGTTATGTTTAATATGACTCTCATCCCCATTCTTTGTTTAGCTTCCACATTATATCTTTCAAACGAGATTTTTAAGTTAAGAAAAATGAAGGTGTTACAAATAAATCACAACTACCTTCACATGTATTTTTTCATTGACAATCTTTAATCATTGTTCGCCTTAATGGTTCTCAATCATTAGTAAGAGTAGATAAAGATAGATAATAAAAATATTTATTTAATATCAAAAGTAAGAACTTGCAAAAAAAAAGTATATTTAGGGGATCTTATGCCCTCATATAGCAAGTCACTAATTCAATTCCCTTGCACCAGACATTGGGGTCCCCATATTGTCACCTCATAAGAAAAGAAAAAAAAAATATATATATATATATATATATATATATTCACATGATCATAGGCTTCCAACCAATTATTCAACATTAAAAGTTAGCTTACAAACCCTTACAATGGAATAGTAGGTAGGCTATATCATCATGGTTCACACTTGATACTTAATTCTATTATAGTTCTTGTATGAAATTACTAAGTCACAAATTTCTTATATTTTGGATTTGATCCAAACTAATTTATTAAATTAATGATATTATATTACTCTAATTTTCTCCTATAAATATATTAATAATAAATCTATATATATAAAAACATAAACATAAAGCATTTTGACTATTTGGTAGATTATATAATGAAACAAAACAAAATTTGCAACCCCACATCATAAAGTTAAAGAGTAGTTTTCTTCCACGATGATGGCTTTGAACCTGCAAGACAGACTCATGAACCATTTTTACCACATCAAGTTAGATAATTTTGAGTTTATTCAGAGAATTACAATTATTATGAATACTTAACAGTAAATATGCCAAATATCCACGATTGTAGCAGAAATATTAAGTCTTCCAAATTGAAACAGCTAGATTGATGCACAGAACAACTTTCGTCATTTTCTTTCCCATCCTACCCCTCATTTCCAACCATATCATCTCCTCACTTGCATTTCTCTTCCATCCTTTGTACCACATGCGTCACCGTCGGCTCCTTTGTTTTCCTGCCCCCCCCCCCACCAAGCCCGTGATTCCCTTATTGTCGATGTCATCCTCATCATTTCCATTTGTTATTGTGTTTAATTGTTTCAGTCATAAAAATCAAAGATTGAACTAGTGGGCCGCACACTTCTCAATTATCATTAAAATTGAGAATCAATCGAGCAAATTAATCTGATTGACATTACTTCCATTAATAATTCTACGGACGACAAATTTTAAACTGTTACAAAACCCCATAGTTGCTCTTGGATTGTACAACATGCGACGCACATTCTCTTTATGAAGGCATAGCAATCTTTTTGTTCCATTAGCGGAATGAATTATTGAATGAAAACAATTATTTCATTTCTTGTATTTAACAAGAAACCTACTATGGGGTCGAGTATAAAAGCTCGATACACTTGATATTTGGGTGAACGGGAGCAAATAGGATGAAGGGAAAAATAGGTAGACCTCCGATAAAAAAATGTTTTACACGGGAAAAAAATGTTTCATTTATCCCAGAAATATTTAGTGCCTTCATGAATAATAGGTGTACAGTACTCACACATCATGGATTACACAGATGCAGGCGGATATTTGTTACGAAACATGACCTGATTTTCCGAAAACCAAAATGTTGCCGTTCTGTCTACTAAGTTGATGACAATTGTTAGCTGGTTGCGCCATTAACTACAAGGGTAACTACTGGTGCATCCGCCAACGCAACTGCACACCTCCATCATAAGGGGGCCTCATGCAGTTGCAGCAACTAAAAATTGACTATGAGGATACAGGCATTCCCTTGGCATAAAGGACAGAGCGAGACACAGGAACAAATGTACAAAACTTGTCGGCAGACATGCACGAATTTGCACCGTCAAGTCACAAGTAACTCCGCAAACAGTTTAAACAACAACAACACATCATAATAATAATAATAAGAATAATAATAACCTGTACCCTGGCCTTTACACACAACCATATTGCTATCACGTACCATGACATTCAGTAGAAACCTGCTTATCTTCATGTTCCGCAGGAGAACACTGTGCTACTAACAGAAGCTGTATTCACAGTCGAAATGATACTTCAAGGTTCACATTTCTGAACGCCCTTAGCCTTGCCCTTACCACAGCGTTTGTTCTCAACAGGAGGAGACTCTGCTGTGAGCCTCCCCATTCTGTTTTGCAAATCAGCAACTGAATCAGTAGCCACTTTTCCCTTGGGACTTTTCTTCCCATCTACTATCTTCTTCAGTTCTAATCTATATAGCGCCAGCAAACTACAGTTTTCAATCTCATACTCAAACATATGCCACTCATAGTCATTTACTGGCTGGGGATCCATGTAGTACGATCTTTTCCACCCACCAAAATCTTTCATAACCTGCTTCCTCGACTCATGCCAGCCACGTCCATGGTAGTCTGGCAAAGACCTCTGCTTTCTATTTCCACTCTCAAATGCTTTACGAGGCTTGTCAAAAAACAGCCACTCCCTCAACGTTTCACCTTCTATGAAGGAAATATCAAACCAATCTGCAGATTAAAAGGGAAAGAATAAAAAGCACAAAAATGGCACCGCAAGGAAGCAACAGAATGAACAAATAGTACCACATATTCTTCAATGGTTTTTCCAAATGAATAAACAACGACAAGCCAAACAGAACAGGTAATTTGTAGGTTGAATAAATGCATACCAGGCGCATTCCATGGACTCCGAGCAGTGGCAGCACCCTCACATTCCGGTATCCCCACATCTTTTGCCTGCATCTTCGCTCTAAGGGCACTAAACAACGGACCATCCTTCAAATTAATGCCTCCAGGCCTCAAGATAGGAGCCACTCCAGGGGGGCCCTCATTTTTTGCCAATTCTGCATGAAAGGTGCTACAATAGTCCTTGCAATGTTCACCACTTTGAGCAGGCCTTGCACAATCCCAGAGAGCACATTTTGGTCCTATGAAAGCAGATGGTGGAGGATTAATGTTCTGGAGCATCCCTGAGATGTCAGACAACTCATTCACTTCATACTGCTTCATACTGCTGAGACAAATATTGAGCTCATTATCAAAATTGAGATAATCCAAATGGGTCATGTTCTCCAAATTGTACTCTATCAGATTTTGATGATCTAAAGGTTCCATATTATTAGTCAATGGCTCCTGCAAGTTTGAAGCAGGGTCTTGCTGAAAATCTTGAACAAGAAACTGTTGGGGTGGATTATCAAAGTGAAATTCCTGTAGGGACATCAAACAATTGTGTTAATATCAACCTTTGCCTCTACGGAAAAATGATCAATACTTATGGTATGATTTAATATATGAAGAGGAAAAAAAAATCCAACGAAATTCAATAAGAATACATTTGGACTGAACTGGAAAAGGGCTAAGATATGTTCATCTCCACTGCAAGTAGCCATGATGATGCTTCTTTGCCACATACCAGTAACACAAGTTCAGAAATTCATGGAAGAAAGTTCTTCTAATAGAAATGCCATAAAGATACAATATAAATGTTGTAAGCTTTGACATTTTAAAAGATGTGATTGTTAATAGTTATGGGCTGCATAAACCAACATGATTTTACAGGCACTGAAAGAGTAAGATAGAAAGTTGCAGGCAAAGGGAAACACAGCAGTTAAAAGGATCCCTCATAATAGTGTAACGATTAAAGGCTCTACTGTTATTAATGATGCAGGTGCTACCGGTCCGTCTATAAACCATGATATTGGACAAATGGCACCCTAACCCCCCACCCCCCACCTATAATAATAATTAGGGAAAATGTACTATATGCCCCCAAACCTAAAGAAAATTACACCATATACCCAGTCCCCTATTTCTTACAGGAAAATTACACTGCATATCTTATATTTCCATCCAAAACTAACAATAACAGTGTTAAAATTTTGTGGCATTCCTAAACTACCCTCTCCTCACATACCAACATCTTTCCCACCAAAACTCCTCACATCTTAAGCATATCTATCTCTCTTCTTCTGGTTGGGATGTGTTGGTTGCAATTTTAATCTATTGTTCTCTTTTTATCCCAAAAAAAAAAGCCTGTTGGCTCTTTCTAGTTTGATAGCATCACAACACTACTATTTCAAGGCATGAACTTTCTTTCCCCGCTCATCCAATTGATGGCTAGGGTTTATCAAACTCTTCAACATCTACAAATACACTCTTCCCAACGACCTCAATACACCAATAAGATGCAAAAGACGATGTCGAGGAAGACTTCTCTAAAATCCAAATCAATAAGGAATACACTAAGTGATTCAAGCACAAACAGAAATGCAGAGATTTACAATGTCTCAAAGAGATGAAGAAAAAAGAATTAGTAGTGGATTCGGGTTCCAATTTTGAGTCCAGTTAGAGACATCTAACAACAAAGATATTAATTAAAATAAGGAATTAAAATTCCTTGAGGTGCTCATTAAAGAAAAGAATCAGGATCCAATTTTGAAGGAGAAAGACATGAAGCTATTTGAATTAGAGGAGCATGAGAAAAGAGATAGAGAGAAGAAGCTGAAAAAAGTATTAAAAGATGTAATGGCAGAACACTTAATTGAGGAAGGATCAGAATTTGAAGAAGAGGAAGATGGAGTGGGTGTGAGAAGGTGAAATCCTATGCTGAGGAACAAGAAGAATACAGGCAGGAGGTTCTAGAAGCTCTATAGGAGGCAGAGGAGGAGGTAGATGATGATGGTGATGAATTTGTAAAGGAGAAAGATAGAGGAAGTGACTAGCATGAAGAAAACAATGAAGAAATTGAGAAGAAATGGGACGAGTAATTTGGACAAGATGAAAAATAGGACAAGGGTAAAGCAGTTTGGGTAGAAAACTAATTGTAATATATATGGATAGGAAAATCATCATTTAGAATAAAATATCACTTAAGTTAACAGTCTAATTAAAAATTTGGATGGAAAGTTGATACTTGATAGTATGGGGGTATGGTGTAATTTTTGATACTTTTGGGGGTATATGGATGTAAGAAATAGGGGGAATGGGTATGTGGTGTAATTTTTCCTAAGTTCAGGGTATATAGTTCATTTTCCTTAATAATAATAATAATAGAAAAAAACAAAAGGGAAACTCAAGATGATATCAAATACTAGAAAAAGTCGGTGCATTTTTGACATGACGAAGTTTGATAGCCAAACTCTAACGCTAATAACTATGGTTCTGTACCGAATGTCATATTTATTGCAAATATAAGATCAGAATTCCAACAATTATGTCAGAAATTAAGTTGTCTTGGTACATCAAACATTTGAGCTTCCGGATTTAATATTCAATCTCAGTCATCTGCACTACAAACAATCCACCTGATACACATTACATAAAATAGAAGATAAAAGATGAAGACTAGATCGCTTTCTCTCCTTTTTTCCTTCAATCCAGCCTTTTGTTCCACTTATTTCTTTTGTGAGGGATGGAGGGTGTATTCATTAATATCATCACAAAGCCCTTTCTCACTAGCATCAGTATGCTATAGAGCAATGGTACAATCTGATTTACTGAAGATATGAACGTATTTCCATGTTAGCTTGAAAGGATTATGAACTTTCCTAGAGGTTATAATGATGAGAAATGCAAACCAATGTGTTCAATCTCCATCAAACAGATTTTTTTTACTTAGCCCAATTTAAATTTTGGGGGAAAATATTGGCAATGAAGTTCACTAATAACAATGAAGGAATCAAATTACCCATAAGAATATACTATTACAAAAATCTCAGATGTTATCAATTTTGTAATGCATCATCTACTTATATTTCTTTTTATCTTTTCTTCTCTTTTGCTGAGACACCGTGTTATCATTGATCACCATCAAATCCAACTTCACAGCATCTGCTGCATGTGTTATTTATCTGCACTAATGTTCTCTATCAAAGAGCATATCTAGTGGTGGTGCGGTGGAATCGAAAATGGATCTCTTATTATCTGTAGATTGCTACAAGCCTTCCCACATCCCCACAAGAGTTTTTGCTGCATGTATTTATCGCCACTAATATTAATTAGCAAAAGCCTTATCCAGTGGAAGTGCAGTGGAAATTGACCATGGGTCTCTTCATACCCAAAGACTACTGCATCCCTTCCTACAATAGAATTCAACACAAAACACAGTGAAAGTCAAAGTGAAGCAATGGAACAAGTAAGATTAAGCCTCAGGTAAAAAGGAAAACATATTACCTATGTTGCATATTCTGAAGGGTATGGGCCAAAATTCCTGTGTTGGCAGAATTAAACATGGGAAATGAGCACGAGCTACATATCATGTGAGACATTTTCCAGATTGATAAGCCATGTCTAGAATAAAGGTGGCTTCATGAAGTTTAGGGACTTATGACAAAAACATGGAATCCATTGGTGTTGAAAGTTGGGAAACTCAAAATGTGGCAGATTTCATCAGTGGGGAACAAGAATTACTCAGGAGCTGGCAGAATTTGGTACAATGGAGATTATTGGATGTCCTTTCAGCAAAGGCGTCAAAACTTGAAGGGATCCTCAGATAGGACCTTGAGGCCTGCTCAGATTGGACGAGGGGCCAGGTATGGACAGAGGACCCAATCTCAAGGATAGTAGACTGGGTGCGGACAAAAGGGAAAATCATCCTATCAACAGCCTAGGTTGCACAAAAACAAGAATGAGAATGGGAAAGTGTAAAAGGACAGCAGAAACTGGGAAATGAAAATTCTCAAAAAATTAAAAAAGGGCATACACACACACAAATGCATATACATAAATTTATTAAAGATTCTTTATTTGGTTATATAAATATAAATGAAAGCACATAATTAATATAAACAATTTGCTATCATTAGACACCTACTTCAAAAAGTAAAAACCCTTTATAATTGTCATCCTAAAATTAGATAAAATAGTTATAAAGAGACATTTAAAATTTACATGGGAGGGTTGAATGCTTATGAGAGACGGGAAAAGCTAAAGGTTAAACGCTTTTGAGAGGTGCGAGTGGTTGAAAAATTGGACAAATTTTGTCAATCAGCTTTGGATTTCTTTCGGAAGCATTTCAGAACAAGGAATTGGCAACATGCAGGAGTTTCCGTGCGAAGCATGCTACCCTATCCACATTACCCAGATATAAAAGAAGAGTTCTACCCAGGTTGCCAGAAACATTAAGTGGCTATGTTTCCTCATTTTATGGGTATCAAGCCCTTTGTTTAACTCTTGAAGGCTGTTTCATTCATTTGTTGCCCATAATTAGTATGAACTGATGTCTTCAATTCACCAAATTCTAGGAAAAACACAACTTTCTTAAAATACTAGCTAAAATAGTCACAATGATCAAATACCTTGTCACTTTCAATAATACTTTGATTAAACTACATGTTTTGCAAGGCTATATCTAATAAACAAATAGTCGAAGGTTGTTATAATCATATATTCAGTTGTTGATATTATTTTATGAAAAATTATCCTGGTGTTTTATTTCACAAAATATTTGAAGTTGGAATATGCCTATTACATTTTCTTATCTTTACCAATCTGTGCAACCTAGGTTTTACCTTACTTCTATTTCTCAGGAATAAGTGTGATTCGTTTAGTGCTTAAAATCAGTCTTTGTATTCGGTTGGAAGAGATAATAGAATGCGAGTAGTTACAACTTTCAACCATGTTTAGTTTGCCTCAACATAGGTCTAAGTTTCGATTGACATGATAGATGTTTTGCTTGTACCACTGTCCTTTGTTTAAGGGATTTTCTTATGATGGAGACACGGAAAAGGCAAGAGAGAGAGAGAGACATATCCATGCAACTATGCAGTGGCATAGGTATTGAAGAAGAGTCTGGATGGAAAGAAGTGCGAGGAGTTAGCCCCTGTCCATTGCTATCATAGAAGGAGAATTGAAGGCAATAGTTAAATGGACCAGACAATAGCCCATTTTCCCTAAAGTCTCTCTCTCTCTCTCTCTCTCTCTCTTTTGGCTTTTTATTGAACTATTAGTATAATGCTAATTGGAGTTTCACATTGGATCATACAATTTCACCTGTTTTTGTCATGAGGTCTCACATCTGTAAATAACTGCCATTTCCAACAAGTTTCAAAGTGTCAATTATTTAATGTCAAACAGATAAAAAAAATTCGGGGCTAGGAGCTTCAGCTTATATGATGATTGAACAAAGAAAGGCACCTTGACACATTTCAATTAGTATTTTTTTTCCCGTTAATGTTAACAAATAATACAAAGGCTCTCAGTTCACATGTTGAATTAAAGAATACAATTCATATATCTCGCATATTTTTGTGGAGAAAAAAAATATTTAAATTATCATTTGAGTAATATATATTGCAAAAATGTTAAAGAGACATGGTCAATATTTCTTGTTTAGCATGTGTAATATATAACTAGGATTTGGCAAAAAATTGAAACCAACAATACTTTGTCAGTCATTGGCTTTGTATAAAAGCTTTAATGTTCACCAAGAATGCAATAAATTACATGAGTGATATATGAGGAAGGAAACCTCTTTAAAGTCAGCTGAGTGTCCAGCTGGAAATGTAAGACTGTCAGCCCTAAAGCCCACGGCTGCTAGCCCTGCCAATGCACTTGTTGCATCATCTGATTCTTCAAACTCTCGCAACAACGGACCAAGTTCAGGTGAGAATGACCCAAGGCTTCCCTCCTACAAAGTATAGAACATTTCTTTAGTACTTCCAAGACTTTTAAAGAAAAAAGCAACGAAAAGGAAGATTTTCCTCCAAGAAATTAAATAACTAACATGCAAAGACGACACTGGTGTAGGCTCATTCAGCTCAGCCTTCCATTCTCGAAGAACAAGATCCACTTGTGCCTCCAAGATAGAAGCATCAACATCACGACTCTGCTGCCTTGCAACCTGAAGTTGATTGATCATCAACTGCAGATCATCTACCCGATTCTTTGCTTTATCTTTTAAGTGCTGATGAGATGCCACCTTGCAATTAGTTTTCGAATCCTTCCCCATTATCCTCTATCAACACTGAAGCTGTTACAGCTGGACTTCATCCAATTTGAATGTCAAAATCAGAATATGTGTGTGTGTGTGTGTGTGTGTGTGTGCGTGCGCCCTAGATGCTACTTCCAATGATACAGATAGATAAATAGAACTACATGAAAGTTGTGAAAGAGCGAATGAAGTGGCAGTGTCAGAAAAAGATATGCCACTTAAGGGAAGAAAACCATGAGATCACAAAATCGCAATTCACAATTTCACAAAATTACAGCAAATAACTGGCACCAAAGGATGAGGACAGCAAACAAATATTTGATGTGACAAATACAATCAATCAACTCATATGATCAGTACTACCTAATTTAGAAGATCAGTCACTTAAAAGTTACAATTCTAAATGCAGCAACAAGTATAGAGTGGTATTGTTCCTGATTATTAACTTAGTGATACGGTTCCGTCGCTGAATCAGGATCTTGAGTTCTTGGCTGAACTCAAACACAGAATCGGTTTCTTGAATTATTCTTATTACACTTAGTACATTTGTGACCCATATCAATTAATTGAATATGTGAAGGAGTTAATTAGGCAGATGTCATTGTGTACTACAGAGTTGAAGAGATGGGATGGGGATGGGGGAGGGGGAGACCGAGAGTGAGAGGGAGAGGGAGGGAGAGGGAGGGAGAGGGGTGAGGGTTAGAGAGAGAACCGGAGATTAACTAATTTGTTAATCCTCCAATTGCTGAAAGTAAGACTAAAGGCGTAAGCCTATACATAGCTAGCACAACCTATGGACTTGACCCTTATTAAAGATATGAATTAACAACTTCCTAAATGTTAAGTAATAACACCTAAACAAAATCAGCATATCTAACTTAAATATAAAAGCTAAATATTAAAAGATACCAAATAATAAAGATTCTTCCTAAGACGAATATTTAGCTAGTATATTAACAAGTAGATGCCTTTTTGGGCCCCTTGGTAGGGGCGCGTGCAAATACTCCACTGCTCATCAAGCTTGCCCTCAAGCTTGAAGTTGGAGTACTTTGCCTTGAATTTTCCGTACATGATCCATCAAGCAAGGTCAGAGAGACCTTGATATTGAACTGGCAGGTCCATAACTCCATTAGTGACTCTATAGGCTTGGATCACCTTAAGCAGAGGAGGGAGAGGGATGTATTCTTTTTCAAGCTCTAACAAAAAGGGAGCACCCAATGACTATAGCCAAGGACGGCATAGCAAGCTCTTCCCACTTCCAACTAAACAACGTAGAGATCATCATAGGAACTGAAGTATTGGCACGAAGCTATACTGGAACTCCTATGCATACTCGGCAAGACGGTTAACCGTGAATTCAAGCTCATCCACCGAGAAAGCCAAAAGATGATAAGTACTTGAAGCATTATTAGGTTTGAATGGATAGAGAGCATCCGACCACTCTAGGAAATACCATAAGCATCAAGGGATTGAAGGAATCTTTGTTATTCGCACTTGTGTATAAAGATGGATAGCATTGCCATGATAGGAGGAGCTCAGAAATGCAACAAAAGGACCATCCTCCCATGGGCCTTCTAAGTAATGCAACATGATGTGTGTATCTGAATCAAATAAATAATCATACTCATGATCATATGAATAATAACAATGTGGTGGATGTTCAAGACGGAGGAAATCAACAACATCCAAAGATGAGCTTGGGTGCTCAGAGGGGTCCCCTCAAAAGAGCTATCAAAGTAGATAAAAATTGGATTATCTAATCAAACAAGTTAACCTAACTAGGCGTCTCAACCTTCCCATAAATATTCTAGATAGAATAGCTCCATGCATCGGATAGATCAACCGTAGGACCGTAAAGACTCCTCAATCTCTAAAAGAACGAGCGGGGTTTGAGTCTAAATAACAAAAGCTATGGGAAAAGGCTCAATCAATGGTGGACTCAGTGCCAAGCAGCAGGGCTTGTAACATACTAGGTTGACCCATAAATGCTTGGCCAACAAGGTGAGGTTTCCTAGAAGCATGGAGCTTTCCTTGCAGCCAATGGTGGTGGTCTCGGGGTAAAGCAGGCCGCAACAATCCAAGATACAAGGTTGATGGCTGATCCATCGCGTGTAGCAGGCATTAGTGACCATGTGGCATAATGTGTGGTGATGGTAATGGCGGTGGTACAGCAATAGGGTTTGACTATGGCACAATAGCAATGATAGGGTGGCTAAGAAGGTGTTGATGGCCTGTTAGAGTTGGTTTGGTAATGGTCATGGCTAGCAAAGATAGCAACAAAGGAGGTGAAGGGTTGGGTGGCATTCTTGTGATCGAAGAGTAGGGCAATAGTATCCAAGACAAGTAAACCTGGCACATACAATTAAATATCGGATCGATATGTAATATGGCTAATACTTTTCAGATTTTGGGTCAATCGATATACGAAATTAACAATACACAATAGTTTTAAAATTTTACGTATTTATCAGCGATATGCAGGTTATCAACCGATATATGCCGATATTTTACTGATATTTACCTATATTTGCTAGTATTAATATTTGCTAATAATTGCTGTGAGGAAAAAAAAACACATTGCAACACCATGACATAAAAAATATCCTTCGCAACATTCTGATACTATGACACTACGACTGCGACCGCGGCCGCAACCACAACTTTATCGCTTAATGTGGAGGTACTATGGTGTTTGGGTTCGTAGGGGCTATTTAGGGTTATGGGTTGGTAAATTTTAGGTTTGGTGATAAGGATTTTAGGAAGTCATGGAAGCAAGGGTTGAGAAGAGGTGGTGCAAAGCAGCAAAGAACCGGCAATCACCAGCACAAGGTCGCCAGAGGTGTTGGGCCCCTCATCATAGTCAATGCCCTACACTAGAGGCAAAATCAAAGGGGGCGTGAGCAAGGGAATGACAGACAATGGCAACAATAGGTAACAGAATTATCGAGGGTAAGGCAGCAAATAAGAAGACAAGGTGAAGGCCAGTGAGGATGCTGCTTCGTTGGTGACCTATGGTGGCTTAGTTAGTGGCCCACAAGGTTGATGGTCTGGGGTTTTTTCCACTTTTGCTCCTTGGAATTTGTGCAGAATTGAGCATGTGCATTCCAGCATATTTCTTTCTTGTTCCTAATCCTCTTAAATGACTTCCACAATATGCCTTAGCCCTTGAACTAACAGATCTTGAGTTTCACCCATAGAATCAGGCTCCGATAACAATTTGGTGTGTTCCCAATTATTAGATTCATGATTTGGTTTCGTGGCTAAATTAGGAACCAAAATTCTTGGATAAACTCGAACTCAGGATCAATTTCTTGAATTATTATTGTTATGCTTAGTATGTTTGTGACTCATACCAATTAGTTGAATATGAGAATGAGTTTATTAGGAGGACATGAGTGTGTATTAGAGGGTTGCAGAGTAGAGAAGACAAGATGTGTAAACGGAGGCTGTCGGCCCGAAGAGAGGGTACAAGTTTGAGAGGAAACCAAAGATTAAGTGTTAATCCTCCAATTGTTGATATTAAGACTAAAGTCATAAACCTATTTATACCCAGCACAGCCAATGGGCTCGGCCCTTATTAAAGACATGAATTAACAACTTCCAAAATCTTAAGTAATAATAGCTAAAAAAATTGGTGTATCTAACTCAAATATAAAAGCCAAATATTAAAAGATACCAAATAACAAAGATTCTTCCTAACATGAATACTTAGCTAATATACTAAAAAGTAACTGCCTTTTTTGGCCTCTTGGTAGGGAGGCACATGCCAGGTGATAAGAAAAATCATAGTTATTATGAGCTACTTACAACCAATAAAAACCCTTGACCAGTAAGTCCTGAAAAGCATAATTCTTTTCAGTGATTACAGACAACAGTCTTCCTCTCAAATTCTCTCTCTCTCTCTCTCTCTCTCTCAGATCACTGTCATTTTAGGGTTTGGATCCACTAGAGTTGTATTGGTAAGAGTTATGTAGACCTTGATAGTGTTTTTCCTATACGAACATAAAGTGGTACTGTAAACTTCGTTGGGTCAATGTAATGAAAATTTTCCGAAGATAAATTTTACAAATATACTACCAAACTAGGTTAATACTAGTAACCAACTCTACAAAAACTCTTCGAGGGTACAACTCTACAACACCAGAGGATCCAGCTCTTCTTACTTTTTTAACTCCTCTTCTCTTCCAGTTTCGTTTCAACTATTCCTTTTCATCTTGAATTCCTCTAAATTGGCTCTTCAACTCCCCAAAACCCTGATATTTCTGAAACATGACGATCCTCAAGCCCAAGCCGAATTCACCAATACTATCTATCACTTAAAACATTTGAAAAGAAAAAAGGGCTCAAAAGCAGTCAAGTATATGCAGATTGGGAAATCGGTAGACTAAGTAAAACATAGGAGCAAAATCTCTCTTACCCTTTCAGAATTCATCCTTATTCCAAAATCCTGATTACATCGTCATCAATTTGAAATTATACAAAACACAGAAATCAGAAGAGCAGCAGTAGCCCAGTACTCTTCCGCTTCGGCTTAAGCATGTAACAAGCTGATAAATCGAAAAACGAAAACACAGAAAAGAAAGAACCGAAAGAAAATGATTACCTGGTATTTTTTTTTTACAAAAGAAAGTGATTACATCAACGACAAAATTGCGGCCGAAGAAGCGAGCAGGGACTGGTCTAAATGCGTGGGGACAGAGGGACGATGCAGGGGTGCCGATTTCAGCTTCGTGGAAGGTGATTGCTAATGGGATTCATCAGAGTTGGATGATAATGATCCGTGAGAGCAACAAGGATCGCGGCAGTAAAACAATAGCGGGCGCCAGGAAGCACGAAACGGCAATCAGGTCTCGGTTCTGGAAACGTGGACCATACCAAAAAGACAATCGAAACGCCTATGATTTGCATTAACCTAAATTTAAATTAACCAAAAAAAAAAACCTTATGTACGCCAAAGACAAGGAGCAATGAGGAGAGTGAGTGTAGAGTCATGGTCAAACCATAAATTACTATAAAAAAAAATCAACAATAAAATAAATTGTACTTTTTTCACTTATGTCGTTTACTATCTGACATTACTTGTACTGTTGCATATTTGTTACATGGATTGTTAATTGTCGATCATTGGTTTTGTTTACAAGAGTGGTCGTCGGTTCTACTTTTATTTACAACTCTAATACTATTTTACTTCTCTTTTATCTTGTTCTTTGTTCCTTTTTTCTTAATACTATTTGTAATATCCCAAAATTTACTATTTTTTTTAAAGTAAAAGAATTTAAAATTTAAAAATCTGTGAATTATAGGGATGTTACCGCCACATTTAGTACCAGACCAGTTCACTCTGACTGTTCCAGTAACAGTACTAAGGCTAAAAAGAATATCATTAAACTTAAACTAAGAGTTCGTGAAAGAACTATAAAGATCATAACACCAAATATTAGAGTACGCGTAAAAATTTATAATTCATATCCAAAAGAGAAGTAAGCTTACAACCGATAAAAGGTTTATTTAAAATACTCAATACAAGTAATCCGATACAAAAGAAATAATAGGAGGAGCTAGAATAACAAGAAGAGTGAAAATAACCACGACACTCTCGAACTTTGAGCCAACCACAAGCTCAATACTCAATCCCACCAGATGTCTCGCCCACCTGCACAAAGTCAGAAGGGCCTACTACTCGTGGGAATGAGCAGCACCTATGAAAAGAGTGATCAATACGCTACATACTGAGTAAGGTAATCGTGCACTAAGGCCAACACATAAAATCATACAAATAATGCAGAAGAAATAAAATAGCATAATCCATCATGATAATATAATATCATATAATCATTCGGGTAAGATACATAAAGGCCATTTATAGTCTGGATTAATTATTTAATTAATCTCTTATTAGAACTCATTTCACACCATACTTTTTATCAAATCCATACGAGTATGGGAACTCCACTATTATAGTTGGTGGACCGGAAACACACAGGGCATAAAGCTCCTGACCACTATTATTCACCAGTGGACCGGTCTGGCCCCTTCTCGTACGGTGTTCCACTGTAAGTACTTAGTGTCTTTCCCATGTCTTGGCATGAATATGTTCGATTTTGTTGAGCATAGAATCCCCCACTATTATAGTCGGTGGATCGGAAATGCAAAGGTACAAAGCCTGACCACTATTATTACCAGTGGACCGGTCACATATAGGACATCATGCCGTAACTGCTATTATTCGCCGGTGGATTGGTCTGGGCTTGACCAAACAATCTTTCACTTAAAATGATTAATGTATTACGGTATCTTATTCAGAAAATTAAACCCTAGACATGCATGAATCACTCCTTGTACACTTGTCCTCCAACCGACCTGTACCACATCATTAGACTCATGCTCATCCCAACTTGCCCAACAACCTTTCCTCTATACTCAAACTCACACTAGAACTCCAACACCAAAATATGTGGGTCAAGGCCCACTACTACGCACCTCTAAGTCTACTTATTTCCTCACTCTAGGGTTTTTCCTCAAAAACCCTAATTTAGCCCTCAGTGACCCATCTTACTCCACTTCACACAACCCAAATCATTTTAACACTCCACACATCACAAATCATAAATTCTACCCTCATAATTACACTTTAATCACCAAATACACATGATACCACAAAAAATCCTAAGCAACCACACCAAACTCTAATTGTCCACACAAACTCTAGCTCGGTCTCCTACGTACCCTTATATTACTCCACGTACTATTTTTCATTCAAAGTGTTCGAACACCCAAACAACACTTACATTACATTTCTCATGTCCCAAATCAACTTTCCATATGTAAAATTTATGCTCATGCAGACTTTACACATCCCATGCAACCATTCAAATCTTTCATGAAAAACCCTAGAAATCCCACGTGAAACCCTAAATTCAACCATGCAAACCCTATATTTCTCCATACAAAACTTTAGATTCAATCCATACAAAACCCTAGATTAGATCCTCCCATGCAACACCATAAAATCTATCTTGCAAAACCTTAAGTCCATCTATACAAAACCCTAAATTCTTTCATGCAAAACCCAAGATTCCTTCATACAAAACCCTAAATTCAATCCACACAAAACCCAGGGTTTCTCCATACAAAACCCTAAATTCAATCCATACAAACCATATATTAGATTCTCCTATATTACACCATAGATTAGATTATTCCATGTTACACCATAGATTAAATTCTCCCATATAAAACTACAAATTATATACTCCCATATAAAATCATAAATTAGATTCTCCCATACAAAACCATAAATTAGATTCTCCCATACAAAACCATAAATTAGATTCTCCCACATGAAACCCTAAATTTCCCATTTTATTCCTCCACTCATGGATCATTAAAATACTTAGGTCAACTCACATCCCTTGGTCAACTTATTTCCCCATTCTCCTTTTTCATCCTTTCCCCCACACAAACCATATTAACATCCTCACATGCATGTCTTACAGGGTCACAACACATATCATCACATACCACAATATTTCATCATATATACATAATATACGTGCCATATAAATACACAAAAACATACTTCAACTCCACTTCATACTACACCCGAGATGATCATAATGATAAACATAGGATGAATAACATACAAAGCATATAATGCACATCAACACACATAAGGCCTTAGTAACACCCTTACCTAAAACGATACCTGTCTTGGAGCACACTCCTATGTCTCCTGAGGGCTTTGATTGGTCTCACCTATATGAGGGAAAAACTAAAATTAGATTCCCTCCTACCAAAAATACTATTATTTACTAACTTATTCTAAGACTAGACTTTTGATAAAAATACTAAAATAATAATAGCAAAAATACTAAAAATAATATCAATGTTAATATTAACAAGAATAATAAAAATAGTAATAATAATAACAATAAGGGCATTACTCAAAAACATAGTGAAATAAGGGCTTCGACCCCTTTATCAAAATAATACTAATAATAACATTAGTAAAATAAATAACAAAATTTAGTAATAATAATAATAATACTGATAAAAACCATAATAATATTACAAAAATGATAATAATTATAATGGTAATAGTAATGATGATAATAATCGAAGATAAAATGAAGTAGGGTTTTGACCCTACATTGACTAATAATAATAATAATAATAATAATAATAATAAATGCTAATGAGAAAATTATTAATAATATTAATAATAATAAGACTTGATATTTATAATACTACCACTACAATTTAAAATAGGCACAATAGGGTTTAAGCCCTATATAGAACAACAACAACAACAACAACAACAACAATAATAATAATAATAATAGAAATAATAAGAATAATAAAATAAAATCAAAATAAAAATATAATAGGACTTTGGCCTTCAATAGAAATAATAATAAAATCATTAATAATAATAGTAATAGTAATAACAATAATAATAATAATAATAATAATAATATATTTCAAATAAATGAAATAAAATAGATTAAGGCTTGTAAAAATAGGGTAAAAGGGTTGAGAGGGTCTAGGGTTCAACCTTAAGCTGGTGGTGACAGGCGACACCGGCGGCAGCGGCGGCGTCAATGGCTGGAAAAAGAGAAGAAAAGGAGAAAAGTTGAGGGTTGGGAAAAAGAGAAGAAGAAAGAGGGTGGAGGTAAGGGTGATTATGGTTGCCCAGAATGAGAGGAACAAAATAAGGGTGATGGCGGGGCTAAAGTTGGTGGCGCATGGCGGCAGCGGCGATGGCCGAATGGGGAAGAAGGAGAGAAAGAGAGAGGAGAAGAGGGAGGGAGAGGAAAAGAAAGGTAGGGGAAGGTAGAGGAGGGTCTGTAGAACAGAATGGAAGGTGAAAGTAGTGGCAGCAGCGGCGGAAGTGGTGGTTATTGGCTAATGGTGGTTTGAAGGGCGACCGAGGTGAAAAGAAAGACTGACCGGGGAGGAAACTTTGCACAGCCGAGGTGGCTTGTGCAGGAAAAATTAAAGGAGAAGGGAGGCTTAGTTAGTTAAAGGGCAGTGCAAGGATTAGTTTGGTGGTTAGAGAGGGTGGTGTAGTTGGCCGATGGCAGAGGAAAGGTCCTCTGAAGTGGCGGCGGTGGCAAGGTCGAAAAATTCTAGGTAAGAATCAAAAGCTCGACCCTTACCAATTATGGGGGTATTTATATAGAAAATGAAGAGAGGGTAGGGTTCTGTGGGTCGGCTAGGGGGTAATGCAGGTAGGGTTTTGGTCGCCAGTAGCGATGGTTGGCTAGTGGAAGTAAGTTTCAGGGAAGGGAATGCACATGAAAAGGAGGAACTACACGAGAAGAGGGAGAAAATAATTTGGTCAGCATGACCGACGGAACGACGGGGAAAATAAGGGAGAAACGACTGGTCAAACGGGCGAGATCAGCGGTGTTAATCTCGGATGTGCAGGTCGATGGAAATGACAAGTGGTTGACGGGAAGAAGGGGAAGAAGGAAGAAGGAAGAAAAGGGACACACAGACTGGGCGGTCTGGGAAAGAAAAGAAATAAAAGAAAAGGAAGGCGGACTGGCCGGTTGAGAGGGGAACGATTAATCAAAACGCAGCATTTAGGAGGATGGGCCTCGTCGAAGGAGCAATGGAGGGAAGATTTAGATTGCGGGAAGGCAGGCTCAGGTCGCCAAAGAAAGAAAGGAAAGGAGGAGTTGGGCTGCTTGGCTGGCCCAAGTCGGGGAGGAGGTAAGGAAGAAAAAGAAAAGAAAAGAAAGAAAAAGGAAGAAACAAAAGGAAAAAAGAAAAAGGGAAAAGACAAATATGAGATTTGGGTTAATTAAATTAATTAGGATATTTAGGATATTTAAAAATAATAATATTTAAATTCCCTTTTTAGGCTAAATTAGGATTTTTAAAAGATTTTTCATAAATTCCATTAAAATTAGCAAAACACCCTAATTTTCTTCAATTAAATTATTTATAAAATTCATATTACTTTGGAACTATTTTCTCCTTCTTATTTTAAATAAAATAATTTATTTAATTAATTTCTAAAATAAAATCCTTAATTAGCTAAAATACCCAAATTTCTCTTAATTAAAATACTTATGAAATTCTTCTTGATTTTCCCTGATTAGTTTCCTTTTATTTTGATAAAAATAATATATTTAATTAATTTTCAATAAAATCTTATTTAACTATAATTTTTAAAATTAAAAATTTTCGGAGCATTTTACTATTCTTTAGAATAAACTCATAATCTTTATTAGCTAATGGTATAAAGCACTGATTATATTATAAAAATTTTTATTTATAGACAAATAATATTTAATTATATAAATATGAATTACAATGTTTAAAATAGAAGAGAATATAATATTTTTCAAAGAAAAACTAATGACTCCCAATGATCCTTCAGTCTTCAATTTATAGGTCGGATGCTCTGGGGTTCTTTGACATTTTCACAATAACTTTGGACTTTTATAGTAGAATTAAATCTGGAGAAATCCATCTAAAGATATTTTGTCAGTGAGAATCATTTGGTTGGATACTGGTTTTATAAAAAAGTACTAAAAGATGCTTCTTTTATTTTTATTTGCTACAATGATTGATATAGTCACCATTACAAGAATGAAATCTGAATAAATCCACTGAAAGGTCTTTTGTTTACAAGAATCATTTGATAGGATACCGATTTTGCACAATAGTACTGAAAGATGCTTCATATGTTTGTTGTTATCTACTACAATGATTGTTGCAACAGTATTACTTTATGCTCGTTTGACTGGTGCATCCCATAGGGACACCTTTTAACCTATTTTTTTTATCTTCTTTCATTATATATTTCTAATCAATGAAGTCTCCTATAACAGTTATCTTTATTTTCATTGCCATAGTCGATGAATGGTTCAGATGATGTTGATGAAGGTGGCATGAGTTTATTTTATGATAGAGTTTAGCTAAGGATGGAGAGGTATAAATCACGAGTTTTGGCTACAGCAAGACATGCAGCTATATGAGATTTTTGTGTAAAGAAATGGGCTTAAGAAAGGTTGAGAGGAGTTTGGTAAATTATTTAATTTAGTTGTGTGTTTTTTCCTATGCCTGAACATGTTGTTTTCAAAAATTTTCGAAGGCTTGAAACTTATTCTACCATTTGACTTTAAATTGTATAACAATGGTCTAAATATTATCAATGGTTTGATGTTCTAATTCCCAATAGAAAACCCATAAGTAGAAAAACTTTGAACAGAATTGGAAACGGGGTGGAAGTTGTTTATCTTTTGGACTAGGACATAAGAGGGGTTTGAATGAATCAAGGGCATCCCTTACCTATGGTGGTAAGATTTCTATTAATGATCTAAAGTCTTTCCTCCGTTTTATGAACTAGATAGGAAGACTGGTTATGGTAAAGTTTTAGAAGAAGAGAATCTATGAGTGACTTTTTCAGGTATTTTGTGAGAAGAAGGCATTCTTCTAGGCTTGCTGATAAAGCCTAATAATTAAAAGAAAGGGAGAAGTTTTATGAGGTTTTGTAAGAATTGGGAAGCCATTTTAGGATATCAAGGCTTATACCCCAATTAGAAGGATGGAGGATTTTGTAGATTTTGCAAGTAGAGTAAGGCATTTCATTTAGAAAATCATTATGTGAGAAATGCTTGAAGGAGGAGGAACGGGTAAATTCAAGGATGGTCATATAATATGGACTATGTTTATGTAAGTCTCATAGTTTATAAAACTAACCAGAAAAGAGTTTTTGTAAAGAAAAAAATGGGTCTAGATAGAAAAAAAAACATCCTTATAATTTATAATTATTTAGAAGTGAGGTTTTCAAAAATAATGAAATGATTTTTGAGAATCTTTCTATTTTGAAACAATTTTTTTTAAGATGGAGTTAATAAAATCAAAATATTTGAAGAACAAGATTTTGAAACCAGATTTTGAGAAGGAGGTTTCTGAGAAGAAGATCCCTACTTTATTTTCAAAATAGAGGAAGAAATTACTCTTGTTGGTGAAGGAGGCATGCTCTGCATGATTTGTTGTAGTGCCATGAGAGCTTCAGGGGATTCTGTAAGGGTAACAATGCGATTTTTCATATCTTGGCATTTGTCTAGATGAGGCATTTCTGATGAAGAGACCCTGTTCTTTATCTTCAACTATAGCCTCATACCATGCTTTGATGGGGTTTTGTGTGAGGGTTTTAGACGTAAATTTTTTCCTTTATTTTTAGGATCCATATCAAGTTGATTGAAGAAATTTTCTAGTTAAGAATTTAGGGATATAATTTAAATCACTATTGATAAATTCTATATCATAGTCAAAGGCTAAGAGGATGGCCTGCCATCTAGCAAATATGTGTTTAGGGGCAATGTTTTAGAAGCTTTTTACGGTACTTCTCTTGCTGATTTGCAATCTATTCTAAGTAGGAATTTGTGGTTTAAAAGGTTAGATTAGATTTTTTAGATGAAAAGTATGATGGAAGGGGTTTCTTTTTTTTATGGTAGAGTAGTTTTGCTCGGTATCAATCTAATGGGAAGAAGTGAATTAAACTATCTTTTCCTGTTGGTTTTGAACTTGTTTGAGGATATCACCATATCCAATGTCTAAGGCATCCATTTTGACCACTTTAGGAAGTTTTAGATTAGTGAGATGGGGATAGGAGATGATTTATACTTGAGTTTGGATGTGTCTAACAATTATTGTATATTCTAGGGCCTAAGGCATATGATTTTTCTTTAAACTATTGTGGTGAGGTTTCATTAAATGATTGACATTAGGACATAAATCTAAGACATAATCATGATTTCCTAGGAATCTTTTTAATAGTTTTTTTTTCTAGAATGCTATTTGAAAATTTATAAGTAGAATCAAGAAAACTCTCAACTGGAGTGATAGTTCCTTGTGAGAGATAATGACCTAAGAACATGATAAAGGTTTGAAAAGGAGAGATTTTGATTTTTGAGACAACGATACCATTCTTTTTGATGATTGAAACAAACACCCTAAGATGTTTGAAATGTTGATCAATAAATTGAGAGAAGATGAGGACATCTTCAATGTAGACAATATAAAATTTTGAGAAAGGACAAAAATGTCATTCATAATTCTTTGAAATTCATATGGAGCATTATTAAGTTTAAAAGGCATGACATTCCATTGATATTGTCCACAAGGGATAGTAAAAGAAGTTTTATAATGATATTTTAGTGTGATGTGGATTTGCCAAATACTTGATTTTAGATCAAAATTTGAAAGGATGAGAACATAATGAAGTTTTTGAAGGAGATCATGTTTGTTAGGATTAGGGTAGTGAATCTATTTAAGATTTTTTTAAAAGGGGATTATAATTAATGGCAAGTCAAGGAGTTCCTCGTTCGATTTTAGATTTTGTGTTTACATAAAATGTTGCACAATACCAAGGGGAATGAGAGTTTGAGATGAGGTGTTTATTTCCTAGGTCTGTAATCTCAACCCGATAAAGGTTTTCTAATTTAGAATTCATCTTAATTAACCTATCTTTTGTAGGGATATTTCTTTCAAAGAAGAATCTTTGTAACACAGTTTGGCAATGTATTGCTTTCTTAACTAGAAAGCATTTGGAAGGTATGAGTATATTTCTTTCTCAATTAGATTTTTTAGATTGATAGCTTTGTTTTTAAATGATAAATTCTAGCTGGTTTTAGATCTTTGAAAGAGAAATTCCTTATTTTTGAAAATGAAGGTAATTTTGTTTTATTTGGACAAGAAGATTGAGTGATAAATATATTTCACTTTAAGGAGGTTAAGGTTTTTGGTTTTAAGAATTTCTAAGAAAGAAAGTGAATTCTTTGTTCCTTTTGTTTTGAATGTATTACTAGTATTATATACTTGGTAAGGAGTGATAAAGTTGATAAAAGGTGTGCCTAAGATTATACTATGGCTGTTATTAGATGTCAGAGGTAGCTTGATTTTATTTTAAGATTGTTACAGATAATGTATGTGTCACAATTTTGAGTTTAAGTTTGGCGTTGTTTGCCACTAAAATTATTTTTGTAGTAGATGAAAGGAAACATTTTGGAATAATACCATCCTTGATACAATTAAGATTAACACTTGTATAAAAAATGGCTATGATATTGATTTGAAAATCATCGAAAATTTTGAGGGTGATGTTTATAATATATTTTTGAGATGTAATTTCCTTGAGAACATTAAGGAAATTAGTCAGAGAATGAAGGTTTTTGAAGGATTTATCATCAAAATCAGTATCATCTCTATCAATGGGAACTGGTGAGAAATCTTCCATAGATTTTAAAAGAAGAATTTGTATAATGTAACTGTCATGTTCTTATTTTTGTTGGAGTTGTTTTAATTTATTTTGAATTCCTTTGATTTCTTGTTGGAGTTCAGAAGTTGTGGGAATGAAATGTCTTAATCATTGTTTTCATTTTAGAATAGAGGTTAGGTCAAAATAATTTTTTCTGTTTGGCTCAAATTTTAGATAAAAGAGAAGTGGTTTCACCATTTTCAAGTGACTCACAAAGTCTCTCAATGTATTCTTTTTGTTTGAGGGGATCATAAATATGTTGGACAACTTGAAAAATGAGTTTCTATTCTTTAGTTAGGACATTTAATTGTTTTCAAAAATCTTCACCCTTATGCTTGGGGGTAAAAGAAGACGAGGGTGAGTTAAGCTCATCAATTCGGAGGCTAAATTTAGAAAGGTCTTCTTCATGAGAATCATTATCAAAAAAATTCAATTAGAAGGTTTTAGATTTTTTTTCCAATATTTCTTCATTGAGATTGAGCTTGAGGATTTGTTTATTCAAATGATAATATTTTGATATGTGGCCTTTTCTTCCACAATTATAACAAGTGACATCCTTATTTGGAGGTCTTTGGAAAGAAGATTGTGATAACCTCTTGTAAGGATAGGATTTCTTGTAATATGTTATTTGTGTAGGAGGTGTTTTTTTCTATGAAGATTTCTGACTATAATGTTTTGGATAATGGTTTGTTTTCCAATGACCATTTTATGGTATAGCTTTGCATCTCCATCCTTGGCCAAACTTTGGCATAAAATAAAACCCATATTCATCAGCATCATCTAAACCACTCATCAATTATGGAAATGAAAACAAATATGACTGTTATGAGATACTTCATGAGTACAAATAGATTATGAAAGAAGATAAAATAGTAGCTCAAAAGGTGTCCCCATGGGACACACCAATCAAAAAAGCATAAAACAATACTATTACAATAATTAGTGTAGCAATTAATGTATAAGATAAAAACCAAAGTATGAAGCATCTTTCTGTATTTTGTGCAAAACTAATATCTTGCCAAATGATTCTCACAAATAAAAGACCTTTTGGTGAGTTTCTCCATATTTGATTCCTACAACGATCATTGTGTCAATCACTATAAGATAAAAACAAAAGTATGCTGCATCTTTTAGTATTTTTGTGCAAAACCAATATCCAGCCCAATGATTCTCACAGACTAAAGACCTTTTAGTGGATTTTTCCAAATTTAAATCTTGCAACGGTCACTGTATCAATTACTATAGCAGATAAAAATCAAAGTAAGAAGCATCTTTTAGTACTTTTGTGCAAAACTAGTATCCTATCAAATGATTATCATAGACAAAAGACCTTTCAGTGGATTTCTCCATATTTGATTCTATCATAAAGGTCAAAAGTTATTATGATGATGTTGAAAAACCCTAGAGAATCCTACCTTTAAATTGAATACTGAAGGATCATTAGGTGGCATTAGTTTTTTTTTCCAAAAAGTATTGTGTTCTCTTCTATTTCAAACATTGTAATTCTCTTCTCTCTATCAAACATTATAGTCTCCTCATTTGTAGATCTCATGTGTTGGGCATTATTATTTATAATATATATCAAAACTTCTCTCTTACTTTACCACTAATCTTTGATTACTATGATTACTCTCTCCTTCATATATCTCAATATCAACATTGCCCCTCTAGATCCTGACGACATCACTTATATTATATATATATATATATAGGGGAGGGGTCAGATACAAACTATTACTAATATACAAATATAAGAACCAATCTCATCCATTAGATAAAAATTTAATCACATTCAAGATTTTATTAATACCAAACCAAAAAACTAATCCAAACCTATATCCAAACCAAATATCCAAACCTCTAAAACCATAAATTATACAAACCCTAAACCCTCTAAGCCCTAAACCTTTTACAACCTAAACCCTAAACCCTCTAAACCCTAAACCCTATAAATCCTACACCCTAAACCCTATAAACCCTAAACCTTAAATCATAAACCCTAAACCATAAACCCTAACCCCTAAACCCTACACCCTACACCCTAAAAACCCTAAACCCTAAACCCTAAATCCTTTAAACTCTAAACCCTAAACCATAAACCCTAAACCCCAAACCATAAACCCTCTAAACCCCAAACCCTAAACCTTCTAAAACATAAACCCTAAACCCTTTAAACCTCAAACCTAAACCCCAAACCCTAAACCATCTAAACCCTAAACCCTACACCCCAAACCCCAAACCCTCTAAACCCTAAACCATGTAAACCCTAAACATACTAATCAAATATACATTCATTTAGTTATATAATATGAGAAGGAAAACAATCTTCCATGATTCAAAATTTAACAATTTCTTTAATTAAACCTTATAAAAGTTTGGAAAGAAACCTTACACTATCATCTAAATTACAACGAAAAGCAAAAATGACCAATACCTTCATGGAGTTGAATTAAAATTTACATCCAACTCCGGTCTTTCATTCCAAAATCTCTCATCCAAATATAAAAAAATTATATTAGTTACAATTTGAAGTAACAAATTAAACAAAATATTGCAAATTTAGATGGAGAAGTAAAAAAATTGCCGTTACCTTTGATTTTAATTTTTATTTTGTGGGACAATTCAGACTATCATGGCCTGCATACTTTCCACATGCCTTACACTTTCTTATCATATTATTTTGTTTCTCAATAGCCTTTTCTTTCTCCCCTTTGATCCTTTTTCCACTTCCTTTATTTTTTGATTGACATGGGACTTTAATGGTAACTTCACTCAGAGCACTTATCCCAATTAAAGATTCAATGATATTTGTTTTGCTTGAAGGCTTATCACTAATATTCTTCTCACTCCATTCCTTCTTAAAATCTTCAAGAAGTCTTATAAATTGATGGATGCCTTCTTGATTCCCTTCAACTAAGCTAACGCATTCAAACATTTCAGACCATAACCTCCTCAAATTAGTCTTCATATCATCAGATTTAGAACATTGTTCCAATGGGTTTCCTTCTATATCATATATTGGCTTTTTCATGGCATCCTTAGTCCACCGATTCACTACTAATTGAGTAGGAAGTATACTCCTTTTCCTTTCAAAACCCAAAGCATGTGCCTACATGGAATTCCGCATCTTTGAAACATCTTACAAGAGCACTTAATATCTTCATTTATTGTATTATATACCACCCGAAAAGTATTATTATAATTTGACATACCAAGTTCACCAACCATAGCAATATCTAAATCACCTTCCCTCATAAAATCATCAAGCCCACATGAAAATGAAGCAGCCAAAATCTCAATTTGAAACTCAAAAAATATAGTATGGGTATAAACTTCAGATGCATGCTTTTCCAATTTAAGGGGAGTCCTAAGTTCGGGATATGACAACTGTGATACCTTATTTAGCTCCAACTGTTTATACCTTTGTCCATCCAATGCACTCTCATACCGCATACAAAATTCAACCAAAGTACAATGATTATTAGTGAAAGTCCCAAAAAAGCTATTCTCACTCTCTGATCTCGAAGTTGTTCTTAGAAGCCCTCCCATAAACAAGTCTCTAAAATATGCAGGTATCCATAAGTTTCTTATATCAAACATATGACCAAGCCATTCATGTTCCTCCAATCCAAATTCAACAATTATCCCCATCCACTTACACTTAAACTCCTCGGGTTCAAGTTGTACACTCCACACACATGTAGATAACTTGTTTATAAAATCAGAGTCACGTATGGAAGGACCAACTTTTTCGGGTAATTTACTCATAATGTGCCACATACAAAATCTATGGTGAGTCTTCTTGAAAACCCTCTCTATAGTAATCTTCATTGCTGGATCTTGATCAGTTATTATACAATAAGGCTCAATATTTCCCATAGCCTTCAAAAATGTCTCAAATAACCACTGAAATGAATTAATATTTTCATGAGCTATTAACCCTGCTCCAAAGGTGACACACTTTTTGTGATGATCAACCCTAGTAAATGGCGCAAAAATCAAATTATACTTATTTGTACCATAAGTACAATCAAATGAAATCATATGACCAAATAGAGAGTAATTCTTCCTAGATATAGGATCAGCCCAGACAGCACAAATAAGAACTCCACTATCATCATCCATATAATCAAAATAATATCTATTCCAATTCTCCATCTTCTTACGAAAGATTTCCATAAACATATCAGAATCAGAATCTCCAATGTAACACTTCACATCCCTAGAGTAGTTCTTAAACTCTTGTAATGAAGCGCCTACATTCTCATACCCTCCTACATGTTCTTTGAATAATCGAAATGATTTTGATTCCCCAATGTTCATCTTAGCAATATCTGTAATGAATTTCTTATGCAAGATAGTCAAATTCCTCCCCTCTTTTAGAAATTTTCTAACACTAGGGGTAGCTAGAAGATGATTATGTCCCTCATAAAAATTTGAAATGACATAAAACCCTTCAATGTTATGCTTAAGACACATTCTAGCTCTACATCCCACTCTATTAACCACTCTCCTTCTAGATACACCTTCACTACTACCTTGGGCACGGCATATATTCTTTGATGGTTTAAATCCTTCCCTAATACAAACAAGATATTTTATTATCACAATATTACTCACGGTTTTCTTTTCACCAGAAAAACAGACACTAAAACCGCAAGTGTACGCATAGTTCTTATAGAACTTAATCCCAACATCTAATGATTCAAATTTCATTCCTACAAAAGGGGCTATTTCTGGTGAACAACAAGGTATCCATTCTTTTGTTGTTCCACCAGGAGATGTGTGCGGTATTGACTTCGGAGTTACCAACCCACAATCAACATCTTTTAAGTTTGAGGGAGGAGAACAACCATGTTTGTCACTTATAATGCCTATACAATTAAAAAAAATCTATCACAAACAAGAAAATAAAAATTAAAAAAAGTGCATGCATATTAAACAAATGATAGAATAGCAAATATACATTTTCAACTCATTGCCACTATCTAATCCATTTAAATTATCAAACTAACAAACAACAATTATAACACAATAATCAATTTTGTAGAATACAAACACATAATATCATGGCTGGAAATTTCGGTTAAATTCAATAAAAATATCACATAACTCAATATTTCAATTGATTATGTCCATCATATATACATAGAATTATAATATAAAAAATAAACAATCTCTAATACATAATCCATTGCAAAAAATCACAAATCTAAAATAAACAAGATGAATAGGAGAAACGTACTAGATATTGCCTACAGCTATATGCATCAATATTACTTGTGTATGAGAACCCTAATAAAGAAGATAAATTTCTGCATAAATTTTTCTAAGCCACACTATAAAAGAACATAAATTATTTATCGCTAACACATGTATTCACAATACAACAACAACAGAAAATAAGATCCACAAATGTAACCCATAAATCGTAAACCCTCTAAACCCTCCAAACCATAAACCGTCTAAACCATAAAGTCTAAAAAAACCATACACCCTATAAACAATAAACCATAAACCACAAACCATTGAAACCCTCTAAACCCTCTAAACCCTAAACCCTCTAAACCCCAAACCCTAAACCCGTAAACCCTCTAAACCCTAAAAACACTAAACCTATAAACCATAAACCATATAAACCCTAAACCCTCTAAACCTCTAAACCATAAACCATCTAAACCCTAAACCCTCTAAGCCCTCTAAGCCCTCTAAGCCCTCTAAACCCTAAAAACCCTAAACCATCTAAACCCTATAAAACCTAAACCCTACACCATAAATCATAAACCCTAAACTCTAAAACCCCAACACCATAAACCATAAACCCTAAACCCTAACCCTAACCCTACACCCTAAACCCTCTAAACCCTAAACCCTAAACCCTTTAAACCCTTTAAACCCTTTAAACCCTAAACCCTAAACCCTAAACCCTCTAAACCCTCAACCCTCTAAACCCTCAGCCATCTAAACCTTAAACCATAGACATTAAACCCTAAACCCTATAAACCGTAAACCCTAAAAACCCTAAATATAAACCATCTAAACCCTAAACATTAAACCCCAAACCCTCTAAACCCTACACCTTCTAAACCCTTAACCCTCTAACCCCTAACCCTCTACACACTAAACCCTAAACCATAGACATTAAACCCTAAACCCTCTAAACCATAAACCCGAAACCCTAAACCATCTAAACCATAAACCCTAAAAACCCTAAAAACCCTAAACCATAAACCCTAAACCCTAAACCCTACAAACCCTAAAAACCCTAAACCATAAACCATAAACCCTAAACCTTCTAAACCCTAAACCCTCTAAACACTAAACCCTAAACCCTCTAAACCTTAAACCATAGACCTTAAACCCTAAACCCTCTAAATCCTAAACCCTAAACCCTTAAAACCCCTAAATCCTATAAACCATGAAACATAAACTCTCTAATAATAATAATAATACAATATCTTAGCATCCATAAACTTTATTTAGTTAGTCAAACCATATATTATGCAAAAATATACAAGAATGATAGATTAATAATCTGATTATTAATCAAAATAATATAAAATAGCAGTACAAGATTAATCAGTAATAGAAAATACAACATCAATAGAAAATCAGCCAATATTACTCTGATTAACCCTAATTAGAGGATTCATAACAGATGATGGTGAATATGGAATAAGATACCAATATTCAGACATCAATCAGCAATACCAACACCATACCAGCATATATTATGTAAAGATTTACAACAATGGCCGATTAATAATCTAATTATTAATCAGACTAACATAAAACAACAACACACCATTTTCAGCAACATAAAATACAACAACAACAGCAACAACAACAGAATATCAGCCCACATTAATGTAATTAACCCTAATCACATTATTCATAATACAACAACAGCATAATTTAATCAAAAAACAACAAACAATAAAACATACTTACTAAATCAACTCAACAAATTCGAAATCAACTAAAGTTGAGGCAGAGTACTTCGATCCAATGCTTAATCAATAAAACCTAAAACACATAAAAAAAATCAGCTAAATCAATACAAAAAATCAAGTTAACAAACACTAGATTACATAATAATATAACAACAATGAAGATATTAACTAGTTTAATACTGTCATTAAGGAAAATTTTCGATAGTAACAATATCATACATTTTCGATAAACGAAGGAGAATTAGCACCAACGAAAAATGGTGGCGGAGAATAAATAAAATCGATGACGTGAGCTTCAGTAGGTTGAAGAAATGTGCTGGGATGAGAATACACTAGCGAAGATGAGGAAAAAAAAAGGAGAAACAGTGTCAAAAATGAAAGAGGAAAAATAGTCGCGAATTGAAAAAATTTTGAAGATCGATACAACAATAAAAATTTTGAAAAAATTACATACCTCTATGCTCTTGCTCAGGTGGCGTTGCCGCCGTGTGCTGCTTGTCCGCGTCTCCTATGTGGTAGTGTAGTGGCGGTTGAAGTCAAGACGATGTATAGGAAGGATGAAGAATGGAGTGGCTGAGCTCGCGCTGGCAGATGCAGAGGTCGAAATGGAGATGGAGGAGCAGGTGCGATGGAGAAGGAGATAGGTGCCATGAAGAGGGAGAGAGGTATGATGGAGAGGGAGAGGCAGGCGCGAAGGGGTCTGGTGGTCGGGTGCAAAACAGAAGGGGGCGGGGCAGAGGGGTGTAGAGGCTCTACGAAGGCAAAAACAAACAAAGTCATTTTTTCGTGTTTATCCCTTTGACCGTTGGATCTAATTTAGATCCAATGGTCAGTAATTGTTCCTACATATGTATAGAAAAAAGTGTGCGTACATGATCTATTTTCTATATATATATATATATATATATATCATTTCTGCATATATTCAACATTTCCTAGCATCCTTATTTCTTAAAATTTTATAAATTATTATTTTCCAGTTTTTCGTCTCCGTTACCATTTCTGCATAATACTAGCAAGCACTTATTTGGTCTTCTAATGGGAAGTTAGAGAGTTAAACATATCGATAAAATTTGCTTATCCCACCAACCTTATTAAAATTGGTTGTTATATCATGAATAATAATATGCTGTTAGATGTTTTTGGCGTATAAAATAAAAAAAATGAATATAATCATTATACATTCAATACATAATCACCATAATATGCGATATAATCAATTTATAAATAAGACATAATCACTATATACCGACTAATTTTTTATTATCAATATTATATTTTATAGCATAATATTCATGTTAATGAACACAATCACAAAGAAATTAAAAATAATCATCATTAAAATAAAGACACAATCACCATATTTCAACTTCACATGTCAAGCTAACTATAATAATATTTTTAATTTTTAATAATTGATTACGTGACAAAACCTTTGAACATAAAATATAATTAAGCTCTACTATGTTTTTTCATGGTTTAAAAATACTTACAAAGTACAACTTTTCAACTAACAATTTATAAAGTAAAAATAGATCATATAATATAACTGTGTATAATTATTGAGCTCAACTTGACAATTATCTAGTCATGGAGTGGTGACAGCTTAGCATTATCCTATCATAAAGTGGTTATAATAATAATAATAATAATAATAATAATAATAATAATAATAATATCATTATTATAATTATAACTATAATTATATTTTGAGTCATTGGTAGTGATAATAATCAAATAACACTAAGAATTTTGTATTATTAATAATAGTTATGAAGTTGATGATCATCACAAAATAAATTGGTTATTATCAGTAATAAAATTGTGATTACCTCTAGTGGTGGTGGTACTTATAACTAGCTTGGTGATTATCTTAAGTGAAGATGATGGTTCTATGGGCAAAATTTGGACGTTGTCCTAGCTTAGAATGATGAAGCCTAAAAGTTCTATATGCCTTGGGAAACCCACAACTTCACAAGATTGTTCCCTTCAACCCGAATGGCTCAACCCATGATATAGCATTATGAACAAGTATTACAACCTCAATGTCAGTGTGACTAGTTCCAAATCAATCATCTTCCACTCCATTTGATCATGGTCCAACCCCTTAATTTTATAGCATTGGATATCTATAATAATGATCTTATATTACCTCATATAGGATAAGTTGTGAGTCATAGCCTTATTAATAATGGAGCCACAAGGACCCCATGAGGGAAGAATTTGGCTAATCTAAGCAATCTACATTGCAATCATAGCTCATTACTCGCTCTTATCAAAATACTAGAAACTCTTTTAGCCCTCAACCATTTTCTATTCATTATGGCATAAACAAAACCCCCACAAACTCCTCTATCTAGGGACATCAAATTGTTTTTCATCGCCAACTATGCTTACACAACCCAACGGCTAAGTTACTCTAACTCCTATCTCTCTCTCTCTCTCTCTCTCTCTCTCTCATTAACATTATTTATGTGCTCCATTATTAACTTGAGTGTTTGAGTGTTTTCAGGACGACACCATATCCATGTCCTTCTTACGCTTAAAAAATTATTTCTTGCCTTTCTTATAGAAGTAGTAGTGCCCCACTCAAATCCGATATACTTAATGTAGATTGTGAGAGTCTACAGTGGCTATGCTACTAAAGAGTGGTGATAACCTTTCATGATGATGGTGATCGTCTTGTGTTATTCTTTTTCTCAAATATGATTTCAATTATTATAATTTCTATTATATAATTATAATAACAATAATTATGGATATGATTATAGTAATTACTCATCTGTACACAAAAAGTGATAATTATCTCTATTTAATGTATCTTAAACCAATGATTATTGTTACTATTTTGCAAAAGCTTAATCAGCTAAGTAACCACAAAATACTCCATTATTGGCTATAAACTTCATTATTCGAACAAAAAGTTCATTAGGTTCTTTATCTATTATTCAATTAATTAGAAATACATGGTACATATAACTATTAGGCTTCACTATCAACACATTTTCATTAATTATGAAGCTCAATTTAAAATTTAATAGTTTTTAATTGATTATAAGAAAGAAAAAAAGGATAATATTTTAACCTTAGACAAAAATTCTCATCTCCTAATAAATGAATATGAAGAAAGCGGAAGGAAAGATAATATAAAGTGTATGATAAAGAAATATGAGATGTGCACATTAAATAAAAACAAGAAAGTCGAGTTTTGTGTTAAATAGTTAAAAAAAATCTATTATTTCGTACATCGAGTGCAACTAGCAAAGTGGACCCACTTTCAGTAGATAATTTACCTATTAAAAATAGGGTACTATTTAATAAAATAATGTGATTGAAATTTTATATCTAAGTTTTTTAAAAATGCCCTTGTAACAAAACACTAAAGGGGGTGAATAGGGTTTAAGATAATGAAACTGTAATACCCCCATTTTTAACCACTAAAAAAATATTGTTAAATCATTTGAAAAAGTTGAAAGCATCCCTAGGAAAAATAGGGTGTTATCACCATACTTGACATAAGATAGATGCCCACCACCTATCCCATATCAGATATAAGGCTAAACCAAACAAAACATTTAAAACAGTATAGTGCGCAAAAAAAATTAAATAAAAAAATTAAAATATTGTTTACATTAGAGGACCTTAACGATTTTTGACCAAAACATTATAAAACACATGTAGATAAAGTATGGGGCTACAATAAAATGAGTTAGGGTATGACATCTGATTTATAATCTCAGTCTACTACGGACCCTACCAAAAACCTTCAAATGACCTTACTTTCAAGCCATGACCCAAATGGGGTAGGCCTTTTACGGGCCATCCTCAAAGATCTACACATGGCCCTCTACTCATAGGATTGAGCAAGTGACCGAGGAAATGAATTCATTAGTATGCTATGTACTAAGTAAGCCAAGTTGCTCCCTCTTTGTAAACACAAGTATGCCAATCTATAGTACATGGATATGAAGTGCATCATGATAAAGTTATATATATAATGGTAGGTTTACGTAAGGGTATTCTATGATGTATAACTCCAACAAAACATAATATATCATGCTTGGTTTCACATCCTCATCACAAAAGCACTTACAAATGTAATAACAAAGAGAATTAGAGCAACCTCTAGGGCTTATTTCTAATTACTCAATCTTTTAGGATATGCCATTTACTTTTCCATATATGAGACAAGGTCAATCATCCAATCAATATTCCATTCCATAACCAATTAGTCATTCAACCATTAGACAAGTATATAAATAAGCTTTTATTTTCTTTAAATCATTCATGTCACTACTTCCATCCTTATCCAATTATTAACCATTCACTTAGTCATCACACTTATTTTATCAACCAATTACTTACTATCCATATATTATTATCATCCAACGATGGACTATGCACCACTCTATGGTCTCACATATTATGGAAACCTATCCAAATAAGTGACATAAAGTCTAGGCCAAAGCTAATCACCAAGTGGATATAAGTCCAAGTAGAAGTCAATCACCATAATGGACATAAATCTAAGCCAAAGCCAATCAATATGAACATAATTCCATGCCAAAGCCAACCACCTAGGTAACCAAACCCTTTTGTATCGATACCTCCTAGTACGTCATCAATTTATAGAGTAGGTAAGGAAAATAGACATCTCAAGATCTTGCTTGAAGGCAAATTTGAAGGCACCAAAAATTCTCAAAGGTAGACTAACCCCCGATAGCTAATCGAGGATCAAGTAACCTAGAACCATAATCAACTTGATTATGTTTCTTTTTACGTGATTAGTATATTGTTCATAAGGATGGGTGAATATGTAAGGCCAATATAAAGAAAGTAAGGCAATTTTAATTTATTCTATATTAACCCTCTTACTTCCATTTTCCCAACCATGTGGTTTTTCTATTTATCCTTGGCCAATATTACTTATGCCCATCTTATTATTTTGTTCAAGTCCATGTCGAGTTTCATTACTTATTTCACAATATCATCAATTATCATAAGTGAAATACCCATTTAGCCTTTACATTACTCATAAAGTATATCATATATTATGGTCCATTTCAATCCTTTCATTAGGCCAATGATCCATGGTAAAATCTATATTTTATTCCATTAATAATCATGGTATAATCCCAAACACAACATCAAAGCATAACCAAATCGAAAGGAAAAAAAATTATGTAAACTAGTTAAACCAATTGATTGGTCTAACCCAACTAGTCGATCAGTTGTACCAATCAATCGATTGGTTTCGGTCAACTAATTGATTAGTTTGACTCAACTAAACCATGCTTTTCCTCAAATTGGTCGATTGGTTTGGGTGAACCAATCAATCGATTTTACCCAGCCAGTTGATGTGTTTAAGTAGGGAGAAAGACCAAGGTCTCTGTAGTCAATGGTTCTAACTAATCGATTTTTTCCCAACAAATCGATGGGTTAGGTCAACTAGTCGACTTTTCTAGGAACCAGTCAATCGATTTACCCTAATATAGCACCAAACCATTAAATTTTATGTAGGTTCTTATATTTAAAGCATTATTAACCACATTAAACCATATATGAACATAGTCTAACATATTTTCAACTAGCTTAATATGCATTTCACAACATGGAATCATCATGTCCCATTGTTACCCTTTTTTCATGCTTTTTACTCAAATCATGCCGTATAACCATCTTAATCACTTATGCAAGCTATATTCATTTATACTAACATGTAGAATTAAACTTAAGGTAACCTATAACATGTAGAAATACTTGCTAAATATTTTAGAAGCAAGAATCACTTACATAATGCAGGAAAAATCTCCTAAAAACCAAAAATCTCAATTGTGAGATTATAAGCTTTTATAAACTTAAAACCAAAATCTTAAACTTATTCATTACAAATTTTTTTATTAAAATTTTTGAATTTAAAAACATAAGGAAGGAAGAACATATAAACTTGAGGTAAAAATGGGGAAGAGCTCAAATGAACCATTCAACCTTTTTTCCATAATCTAACTCTTCCTTACTTAACCATTAAAACAAGAGAGAGCTAGATATAGAATAAAAGGAGTGTAAGAAAATAGTATGGCAAGGCTCGAAGTGTGGAAAGATGTAAAGTGAATACAATACTTTAAGAATTTAGTGGCTGAAATAAAGGTGCATGTAAGGGATGATTGGTGCTATTTATAGCCAAGTAATCAAAGGGAGATATAGAAGATTCAAGAGCCAACTCAAAACCCTATAATTGATTTTTGGATTTTAGCTAAATAGATGGGCTCTGTTTAGGATTTACTGACCTATTCTCCAAAGCTCAGATGGTGTTTCTTGGAAATGCAGGTTAATTAGGCTAGAATTTGCATATATAAATGGAGTACTGGAAGGTTAACATGGAAGGAATCTTCTAGTTGCTTAGAATTATATATTAGATCAAAGCATTAATCTCAGAAATGTGCTGGGGAGAGAGGAGGAAGAACACAATACTAAGGTCATCTCTCCCCCTCAATTATCCCAATTGACCTGTATATGAATTTGAGGTAATAATTTGGATTAAATACATCATAAAAATGGTGATGAATCTCTTAGGGACAAATTAGCATTGGTTGGTAAGGTTCCATTTTAGTATAAGAGATTTTTTAGAAAATCAAGCTCAAAAAATATGACTAGCTCGACTAACTAGTTGATGGGTTTGGGCCTACCAGTCGACTATTCTATAAATTAATCAATCAATTCCCCTAACCAAACAATCTCTTTATTTGAGAAAAATTAATTTGCTGAAATGACAAACCACTTAATTGGTTCATGGAACCAGTTGATCGGTTTGCTTAAAAAACTCAATAAACTCCATTTTTCAATATGATTTCAAATCAAACCTACCCCAAACTAAATCATAACATTAAATCAAAATCAAAGGCCCAAAATTTGGCAATGTTATCATTCGACATTTCAGAAAAATGTGGAATATTACAGAAACTGACAAATAAAAATTTTACACACAACTTATAGTAGTTCAAGAGCAAATTACTTTTTACATCCACTACCAAAAGGTTCTCCCTTTTAAATTTTGAGCAAGTGATGTATTTTGATTGATTATCATACTTCTTCCAATTTATGAGCCTTACAATCTCAATGACCATGTAAGATATGATTTTGCAACTTGACATATTTATCTTCTCTAAACTCTCGGCAATAATCTCTCAAGAATGATAGGCAAATGCTCAATAATCCCTTTGTAATGAATTTTGTAAGGTGGTTGTGATTACAATTTATTCGCACAAAAAAATAAGATGTGAAAGTGTATAACTTTAGATGAGATGTAATATAGATAGAGATAATAAGAGATATTACAATTGTAGAGCAACACTGGCTAAGAGAAGTGAGCACTGGACACTTTTTAGTAAAAACTTAGGATTTGAAAGTTATGAGAGTTTGAAAGAGTAATTGATTAATTGAGAGAGTAGGTGATTAATTTCACATTAAATGTAGTTGAAAATTTATGTCATAAACATTGAGGGAGCTTCTTTATGAGGCTTACCCTCATTGGGTAACCATTGGTCACAAATGGCCCCAAAAGTTGTATCACCTACTAGATAGAAATTCACCATTTAATGCCCATTATTTAATCACTTTAGGTAGACCAACACATTGGTTGTTCAAACTGATTAACTAAATATGTTCAAATCTAAGATGAAAAAGTTACTGTTACACAAACTAGTCGATTGGTTATTAAAACTAGTCGATTAGTTTTATGTTGTACATAGTTTGTCTTATAAACATATTTGAACAGTACCACTATCTTGTAAACCAATAAATGTGTCTTTTAGATTAGTTAATTAGTTTGATGAAACTAGTTGATTAGTTAAATCCTTAGGGGAACCATTTTTCACTTCATCTTAACCCTTTGCTTGGTCGATCAAACTAGTCAATTGGTTTAGCAAAACTCACTAACATATTTAAATAGAATGGGTTTTTGTAGAAGAAAAACCCATGGATTGGTTGGTGAAATCAATTGTTCAGTTTAATGAAACAAGTTAATGTGTTTAACTAGGGATAAATGGGTTTTTGTAGGAGTAAAACCCATAGACTATTTGGTCAAACTATCCGATCTTTTTCCACATTAGTTAATCAATTTCATGAAATTAGTTATGTGTTTAAATAGAGATGAATTGGTTTTTATAGGATCAAAACCCTTGGATTGATTAGTCAAACCAGTTGATTAGTTTCTAATTTCCACATAATGTGATCGATTTAAATAAAATAGTTAATGTGTTTAAACAACGACGAATGGGTTTCTACAAAAGCAAAACCCATGGAATGGTTAAGTTAAATTAGTTAATCAACTTCTAAACCAATTAATTGCTTTGTTGTGCTATTTGATCCTCCTAAGATTTTACATGTTTAATACCCCTAGGTTAAAACCAAACCGATCTTTAGATTTGTCAATTGGTTTAGACTAAACCCAAAAAATAAGTTTTAAAAACAATTAGAAAGATTTAGAAATCAAGATCAATCATAAATGCACATAAAGTGAATTCAATTTAAATTTTTAAAGGTTTTCAAAGAGTTTATATCAAAATGATAAATATCTCAACTTAACTCTTTACAAAAAAAACCAAAGACTTAGAATTATAACCCTTATATGTTAAGTCTTCTTCATGATGTCTTCTCTTGTGCTTTATAGGGTTTTCTCTTATGCTTTATAGGGTTTTCTCTTATGCTTTGAAACTTATATGCTCTTTTATATTTTCACTTTTGAGAAATGATTTGAGTAATTGCGTTTTGATCTCTTTATTTTCTATCATAGTTCATACATACTTAAGCAAATATATTAGTTCTCTAGACTCGTTTGTTTTCATTAAAATAAGGATAAGGATATTATTTGACCTATGATGTCATAACCTTAGTTTAAAATTTACCATCAATTTTCTATCTTCTTTCTTTCAACATGATTAATTGTAATGCCTTTATTGATATTCTCCTCTTCTCTCTTCAACCATTAAAGTATCTCTTACAATTAATAGATCAATTTGAGGCTAGGTAAGTTGAAATCATTTTAAATTGTTGTAAAATTAATTAGATGTGTTTAAATTAGATGAAATTTGAAGCATATCTTTGTTGGGATATGGGTTGGAGTGTAAAAATGGTCACTACGCTATGCAAGTATACACAATCACTCCAAGTAATATAAAGCGAGTGTGTATCATCCCATTGAGATTGGGAAACTAAACCGTCAGGGTTGAATACAAAGCTTTACATAATATTCACAATTCCTAACTATTATTACAATAAATATTGAGAAATAGATGAATAAGGTACACAATATTAGAAAAAAGAAATGTAGAGTGACATGACTCAAGATATCTACTAATAAATGAATGAAACAAAATTGTAGGATGCGAAACTATCAAAATAAAGAAACTATAGGGAAGGGATTCTCCTATAACCTATCATTTATCACTATAATGCTCCCACACACTATAACACATCATGACTTAGAGAATACCCACACCCTAATTTTCATTAAGCTTCACTCAAGTTGAAGCATAATCTTAAGTCATCACCATTATAGTACATAAGCCCTCATAATGTCATTTATTGAGTGTTAGGATGTTAATGATAGGGTCAGAACATATTTATTTTCTTCCCTTGAACCACTTTAACATAGTCCACTATACCTATCCCTCTTAGGCTTTATAGGGTTATGTAGGTGGAAATGTTATGTTTTTGTCTACAACATGAAATGGTCTTGTTGAGATATATGGTCATGTTGGCCGTCAGAATTTATTTTCTCACGTGATAGTGATTCTTTTCTAGAACTATTTAAGGATGTTTTAGGGATATTTCAACGGTCCTCTCTCAATTTTTTCTCTTTTATTTCTCTCCATTCTCCTTTCTTCTTAATCCTCCATCTAGCAACTCTTAGATTTAGATTTTTTATTTACATTATAACTACTTAATTCAAAGATTTATACAATGTTAAAATTCAACATTGTGGTTTCATATTCCAATATACTCTATTTTACTTTTTATTATCATACTTTTCTATTATGGTATCATGTTTCTAAATTCATAATGTGTGATTAATTTGTTACTCTATGATCAAATCAAGTTCAATTTTTATGTTGATTTGATGAATTGATATAATTATTATCTATAGTTTATTGGTTTATGTTATTTAATCGCTGGCGTTCAATTTATTAGGGTTAATTCAATTATCCACTTATTTCACTTAATTAGGTTGTTAATTGAGGAAATAAATGTGGATATTAATGTTAAGGCTTATCAATTGAATTTGAATTGACAAGTTATGAAATTAGATTAGTAATCGTCGGGAATTGATAGTGTTAGCTTGTTCTTAATGCATTTAATTTCACATGTCACCATGAAAATAGACTTTTAGATTGGGTTAAGTAGGATACTTAGTCATTAAAATAGGTTAAAGGTTAATTTAGTCTAATCATTCCTTATGTATTGAGTGATCTAATGCATGACTGATTGATTTATCAATTCACACTAGAATTTAAGTTAGGTTCAATCCTAGGTTTGTTATTTATTTATTAAATTTTTTACAAGTGAATTTTAAAGTGTTTGTCATTTTCACCGTATTTGTAAAGTACCCTTATAATTGATTGGTCTACATAGTCAAAATAATGGTAATCAATAATTAATAATGAAATGCCTTTTGATACATCCTTGTATTGCTATGATGACGTTCGTGCACCTGCAGATTCGGGTGAAAAATGTTTTGATGCATTGTTGGGGACTTCGACTTCATTAATATTGAATCTTCGTATTATTAGGTTAGACTATAGTATTATTTTTTTCCCTTGCTATTTTTCATTTTGACTTGTATATTATTCTCTTATGTTGGTACTCTTACATGTGAAGATCTCTATAACGTGGGGATTGAATTGATTACAACCTCAAAATTGAAAGGACTCTTTGAGACATCATGAGGTGAATATAATAGATGCAATACACCTTCAATAATGCAACCCCCATGGGAGACGAAGAGAATCAGAGAAACTAATCCTTGAAAGAGATAGCATTACCATCCACTCATGGAACCCAATCTAGTATTACAAAGCCTATTGTTACTACTAGCAATTATGAGCTCAAACCTTCACTCCTTTCCTTGGTTTAAAAAAATCAATTTGAGGGTACTTCATCCAAAGATCCCAAACTCTATATCTCAAGATTTTTAGGGTATCTAATACCCTTAAGATTAAAGGCGTGTTGGATGATGCAATCAAGCTAATGTTGTTCCTCTTTTGACTATAGGACAATGCAAGGACTTTATTGCAATCACTTCCATTGGGCTCCATCACTACATTGGATCAACTCTTACAAGCTTTTCTTGCTAATTAATTCCCGATAATAAAAGAAAACTTGTTCCAAAATTAGTGCAGATTTAGAGAAATCCCAACCAAATCCTAATTAATAAGAATATAAACAATTAAGAATTCAAACACAAAATAAAACACTAGAGGAAAAAGTAGAGATCTTTATTCATACTCTTGTGGAATTATAAAATGATTAAATTAATCAATCAATCAATTAAATAAATCTACAATTCTCTTTGAATGGAAAATTCTATGTTGAAGAAGAAGTTGGGATGCATGCCCCTTGAAAGCGGGGATTTCAACATGTCTTTTTTTAATATAATGAAAAAAACCTATAGGGCAACATAGTGTGTTTTAGAAATAAAGAAAAAACATGGCACCCCTAATTTTATTTCCTTACTTTTTAATTTTTCCTAAAACACAAAAGAAAGATATTTCATGTTTATTAATAGGAGACCCCCATACTTCTCACATAAACCTCCACACTACACTAAACTTCTCCAACACTTGCAAGAAATATCAAAATGTTATGTTGTGCTTAAATACCTAGTTAAAACTCACAATTCTCTACCTTAATGTAGTATTTATGACATGTAATATGTAAAGACCTCTACAAAAACCCTAGCCCAACAAAGGACCTCATGGATTATGAACACCACTCAAGTTTGAGAAACACTCGAACTTACTAATAGTCAATGGCTTTATTAGCATATCAGCCGAATTATCTAACGTACCTACATTCAACAACACAACTTTACCTATAGAAACAATACCCTAGATAAAGTGATACCTAGTGTCAATGTGATTCGCTCAATGATGGAAAGAACTCAGATTTTTCACTAAATAGATAGCAATCTAGCTGTCACAAAGAGGATCCCTTGCATGAGCAAAAGCTTTTGTATTTGTCATAGGAGAAACCATGCTTAAGTGTAAACTAATCAAATTATTTATACCACTATCTAAGAGACTCCTTCAGACCATATGGTGACCTCTTCACTAGGCATATATGATCATACATCCCTTCAACCACAAACCCATTAGAATGTTTAACCATAAGAGAAAATCTCCTCCTCAATCTCACCATGCAAAATTGCAGTTTTAACATCCAACTACACCAGCTAAAAATGATTCATAGCCATAAGTGCAAGAAAGGTACAATTCAAAGTATGTCTAACCATAAGAGAAAATACCTTGTTAGAGTGCACGCCTACAATCTAACTAAATTCACGTGCAACTAAATGAGCCTTGTACCTCTATTTCTTGACCCATAGAGCTCCCTATTTAAGCTTATGCACCTACTTGTAATTGAAAATCTTTTTCTTCCTCGGTTCCTTCAAAATTTTCCATGTTTGATTATTCTATAAGGACATCATCTCCTACTCCATAGCAACACCCCACTCAATAGATTCAATACATTCAATAGCCTCTAAGAATGATGCTAGCTCATGAACATCAATAATAATGTCTACATTAGATAAAGCATAACCAATAAATTCTTCATAACCATACTTGATAATTTCTAGTCCTCTACTTAGAGCAATTCCCCTTTGCTCCATCTGTTACCTAGATCCACCTACTAATAGTGGGTCTATCATAAGGGTCTCTACCATCCAAATCAACCTCAACCTCCACATAGCTCGAAGCACTCTCTTGTTCCACCTCCTTAGTAACACCATCACAAGACTCGGTCTTCTAGAGAAACACAAACTCATTGTGGGTAACATCCATGCCGGTCATGAACTTAGATGCAGCTATGTCCTATAACCTATACACCTTTACTCTAAATGTAAAGCTAAGAAAGATATACTTCTTAGCTCTAGGCTCAAGTTTATCATCATTCACAAAAGCATAAGCAGGGCAACCAAAGACATGTAAATCAAAGTAATCATCTGACTTACTAGACCACCAATCCTTAGGTGTCTTCAAATCAATGGTCCAATTTGGTAACCAATTCACTAGGTATGCTGCTATATGAATCACTTGAGCCCAAAAGTCTATTCTTAGCCCTCTCTATGATCACATGTATTAAGCCTTCTCCAATGGGTTTTTGTTCATTCTTGCAGCAAACCCATTTTGCTGCGGTCTTTTAATATAGGTGCATTATATCTCTATCCCATGGTCTTGGAAAAAATTTGTGAAACTTTGCTTAACAAACTTAGGACCCTTATCTGTATTGAGACACTTAACTTACTTCCTAGTCTATTCTCAATTAAGGTCCTTTAGTATTTGAAAACACCAAACACATCATTCTTATGCTTTAAAAAAAACCATAACTTTCTAGAGAAGTCATCAATGAATGTGAGCAATTACTGTGAACCTCCTTTGGAAAACACTCTTATTGGGGCCTACACATCTAAATGGAAGGCCTTAGCATACTATGCTTAGCTGTTAAAAAGCTAACCCTCTTTTTCTTGTGAAATACATAGTGCTCGTAGAAGCCTATAGTACTTGTACTCCGTTCATTGAGTAGCCCCCTCTTAGAGAGTTCAATTTGACACTTGACACTCATGTGTCCCAGTATCATGTGCTAAAGTCTTGTAAGACTTAAATTTGACAACCTCGACAATGTCACAGCAACTGTCCCCATAATAGTGGAGCCCCCACCTCATACATTATCCTGATATGCTTCCCCTTCATCAACACAAGAGCATCTTTTGTAACTCTCAGGGTACCATCCTCAATAAGACACCAGTACCCATTATAATCAAAAGAACTTAAAGAGATAAGGTTCTTGGTCATTGATATATGAGATTTGTATGTTATTTTGCTAAGTAAAAATGTCATTTATTCCTCATTATTTTTATAACATTTAATCTTTTCTCGAGTTTTTCTCTTTTGGATAGATTTTGCAGGAAAAGATAAAAATGAAAAAATTCAAAGGAGAAATCGATGGAAAGAGAAAAGACAACAAAGAACACATCAAGAGATATGGAATCAATGGAAGAAAAGACTAGATATGAAGAATATATATCAAAGGGAAGATTGTGTTGAAATTTCATGAAGAAATAATGAAGGAACAAGAAACACGGCCCCCCCCCCCCGTGTTTCCTAAACACGGCCCGTGTTTTTCTATCAGCACACAAAATTTCAGCATTTAAAATAATAAAAGAGGAACGATTAAGGATAGGAAGTATTGATTATGGAATTAGGATATCAAATAATCATGGAGAAACGAAATATTCTAAATGATTTAACGTTGACTTGTAGAAACTGATAATAATTCATTTCTTTGCTTTCTCTCAATTCTAATAAATTAAATAAGCTCTCAATTTATCACCTAACCAATCGTAAGAATTAATGGACAAGATTAATAATTAATCTTTTGTTACTCTGGAAACGTTAATTAACAATTACGTATTAATTTCGTTATCCTAGCGTAGATTAAGATCTAAACTAGATAGGTGATCAGTCTAATTAGTTTAAATTCTTAATCTATGATGCGAGATCATTCAATTCTGTCCATCAATTCAATTAAATTCCATCTAGAATCATGAATTCAAAATCCAAAACCCTAATTCCGTCATCAAATCCTCCTACCTTATACTATCTACATAATTTCAACAACACACAATTAAATGCAATAATCTATAATTAACATCAATACTTATAAATAAATTAACAATGAAACATCAAACGTGCGAGAAATAATAATGCAACAAAGAGAATTGAATTGCATTCAATCAAAAATCAAAACTTGCAATTAAAAGAGGAATGGAGAAGAACTTATCGAATTGAATTCCAGATTGTTGATTGTTCAATTGAATACAATGGAGAGAAAGAGAATTGGAATTAGAAATTACATGTGGTATCTAGAGAGTATAGAGAGAAAGAGATAATCCCATTCTCGAACTCCCCCGAACCATCCTCTCGAATGTTCAAACTTTAGAAATATATCGGGGAAACATTGCGCGAACGGTTACAGAATTTGAGAAAAACACGGTCCGTATTCAAAAACACGGGACCCCCGTGTTTTTCCTTGAACTCTCGGCCAAATGCTGAATTTTAAATGCTGAAATTTTGTGTGCTGATAGAAAAACACGGGCCGTGTTTAGGAAACACCGGGGGGGCCGTGTTTCTTGTTCCTTCATTATTTCTTCATGAAATTTCAACACAATCTTCCCTTTGATATATATTCTTCATTTCTAGTCTTTTCTTCCATTGATTCCATATCTCTTGATGTGTTCTTTGTTGTCTTTTCTCTTTCCATCGATTTCTCCTTTGAATTTTTTCATTTTTATCTTTTCCTGCAAAATCTATCCAAAAGAGAAAAACTCGAGAAAAGATTAAATGTTATAAAAATAATGAGGAATAAATGACATTTTTACTTAGCAAAATAACATACAAATCTCATATATCAGTCATCTCTAGGACATATCTCACGTTAGACAGTCACCTGACCACACTATCTTGTGTCCTCATCTTCATCATTCTAATTCCAACAACTTTGCAAGCAACATCATTGCCCATCAAGATAACTCCACACTAAGTCACCTTAAACGTCTAAAATTAACTTTGATTGGGACATATATGGTAAGAGATCCTATAATTTAAGATCCATTTATCACTAATCTTGTTTTATAATTAGTGGTAAACAACATATCTCAATCACTATCACTATGGGCAACTACAACATCATCCTTTATACCAGATAACTCACCAAACGTAGCATCGAGCTTCCAATTAAGGTAAAACTTTCTAACATGCCCCTTCTTATGACAAATATAGTATGTCACATTCTTATGCTAATTCCTTGAATTAAATATATATTTCTTACGGTCACTAGACCCCCGCTCTTGTTTCCTCCCCCTGGCTGCTAATCCCTCACTATGTGAATCCCTGGAAGTACTGCTACCTATCAACTATGAACTCCTATTATAGTAGGGAGGATTTTATATCCTCACAGACTAACTCATCCTTCTCATACAAAATTGTCTCATGAAAATATTTAAAACATGTGGGTAAAGAACATAACAACATACTAGCTAAATCTTCATCATCTAATATGACATCTATATTATACAAATCCATAACTATAGAGTTAAATTCATCCAAGTAAATTTTTAGAGATTGACCTTTACCTAATTTCAGGTTATAGAGCTGAATCTTCAACAATAGTTGATTTGCTACTCATTTTATCATATACAATGACTCCATCTTCAAGCAATAGGTAACCAATGTTGATTCTTTTTCCACTTCTCAAAATACCTCATTCAACAAATACAATTGTATGTTAGAGAGGGCCTTCAGATCTAATTCTTCTAATCTCTCATCCTTCATTGATTTTAGCTTCTTTGAATGGCTGGATAAAGCTTTTTCCAATTTGTTTTGAATTAGAATCACCCACATCTTCAATTTTCATAATCCAAAATTGACAGATTGATTAAACTTCTCAATATCAAATCTTGTACCCATCCTGATAATTAGATCTCTTCGACAATGCAGCTTTGATGGCATATTATTATTGAATTAGTGTTGATTTAGAGAGATCCCAAGAAAATCAGAATTAACAAGAATATGAAAAATTGAGAATTCAACACAAAATAGAAAATTGAGAAAGTAGAGATCTTTATTTGTGCTCTTATGTAATTACATGATGATTAAACTAATCAATCAATTATAGAAATCTACAATTCTCTTTAAATGGAGAATTCTATGGAGAAAAAGAAGAAGTTAGGACTCACGGCTCTTGATAGCTAAGATCTTTTTATAAAATGAAAAAAAAAACTTATGGGACAAAACAACATGTTTAAAAAAATGGTCCATATTTAGGAAACATGGGACCCTTGTGTTTATTTTCTTACATTTGACTTCTGCCAAAAATACATCAAAGATTCCACAAAGAAACATGGTCCTTATTTATTAACTCTGGACCCGCGTGCTTCTTAGACAAACCTCCATGCTACACCAAACTTCTCTAACACTTGCATGAACCAATACAATGTTATGCTTTGCTCAAATACTTATTTAAAACTCACAAACTTAGTTGAGGAATCAGGTAGCAACTTCATTCAAATGAAAGGTGAATCTTTGTATGTTTTTTGGGAGAGGTACACACTTTTTGTGGATGTGTTCATACCATGGATGGGATGATAGGTTGATCATTCATACCTTCTACAATAGTCTTCTATACAACACTAGGATGGCCATGGATGTTGCAATTGGTAAGGCAGTGAAGAATAAGAGTGTCTTATTTACAATGGTTGGGTGAGTGCTCTTTACCCCAAAAGAACAAGAGTTATGACATAGATGCACTATACCACTTAACCTCTAAGGTAGATGCATTATTTCAAAATGTTGAAATGATAAACATGAATTCAATTGCAAATAGTTCTAAGAAATGTGAAATATTTGGTGTGAACATTTTATTATGGAATGTCATATTGGAAATCTCCCATCCCTTAATGCATCATTATTTAAGCATTTATAATGTTAGAAGCTATAATTAGGAAGGAGATCCTTTTTCCAAACTTATAATTTGGGGTGGAGAATTCATCCAAAATTACCCTATAAAAATCCTTCATTTTCAACCTCCCAGATCTCTTTATTTGACTCCCCAAAAGTCAAACTATGATATTTTGATGGAAAAATTTATGGTGGCATAGATAAAATAAAATTAATAGCTCTAAAAATATTTTTTTTTTACCATGAATGATGTCATTAAGAACCTAGCCTCTAAGGTTTATTTTTTAGCCACCGAAAATAAAATTCTAGAGAATCAAATTACTCAAGCTGCTCAACAAGCTAGCTATTCTTCTTGACTTGTTTGGATTCTTCTTAGATAAAATGAGACTAACCCGAATAACCATTAATTTAATCTCACTTAGGAATGGGAAAGAGTTAAAAGGATCAATGGTGAAAAAGAACAATGGGAGTATGAAGGGTCGGAGTAGAAAAGTTATGGCCAATGAGAGAGCATATTGAAGAGAAATATAAGATATTTGAGATATATATTTCCCTTACACCATATAAGCCTCCACTACCTTTTACCTAAATGTTAGTTAAAGCTAAAATGGAAAAACAATTTGGGATTTTCTTACATTTTAAAGAATATTAACATGCCATTTATGGAAGTGATCTCTCTAATAATGTAATACCATTAATTTAACTAACCCTAATCCTAGATAATTAATATTTTTAATTTTACTATAATTCTCTGATCTTAATTTTAATTCTAACTATAACCCTAATCCTAAACTTTTTTTCTTTCACCCTTTTCCTTTTCTTTTTCCCTGTTCTTATTCTTTTCTTTTCCCTTTTCCTTATTCTTTTCTTTTTCCTTTTTCTTCTTCTCCTTCTTGAGTCTTCTTCTTTTTCCTTGTATGTTTTCATCCTTCCACGAACTATTTCCTTTATTGTGCCTCTAATCATATCCTACCTAAGTATGAAATCAACATCATCTCCCTCAACTCTTGGGATATGTCACACAAAAACTTCCTCCCAAATCCCCCTGGTCCTAGCCTATACCCATACCCCTAATGCATCGACCCTCTACTGCTCTCAACATTTGCACACCACCACCTCAACTATAAATACCCATCCTTCCTCTCCTCTTACCTTGTGTAATGTTCACCAAACTTTCCCTAACCGATTAGCTTTATTCTACACTGTCTTTGTCATTTTCCACCATTTTCATGTAGCAAATCTCGATATAGCTCATTTAACCTCACAATACACCACCTTTGTTGTGTAATAACCCCATGTAATCCCATCCCATCTATATTTTAAGCTCATGCAACACACCCCTATCTGCATCCACAACTCACACAAACACCCTTACATGCATCCACACCTCATATAAACCACCCCTAATAATTCCAACCTAAACCCTTCTATGTGAATACCCTATGCAGCCCCATCCCATGTATATGACAACCTCACATTTCTAGCCTAATAACTTTGTGATAGGATCATATAAGTCCCCTTGGGTTGTGCCATAGCCTTACGCACCCAGCTTCATTTGTGCCACACTTTCTTGCAACTTTAAGCCTATTTGTTTACTTAAAATCTTGATTCTTTTCCATCATCCTTTGCCTTATATTTTGGTTTCTTTCTCAAATTATAACCATGTATTATTATTATTATTTTGGTGATTTTTAGGTGGTCTTAGAGGATGAGTCTTAGCATTATTTCGTGCTTAGAGACTAGTGTTAATTAGGTAAGGATACAACTTGTAGTTAGCATTTTTAAATGGTATGTGTAAATTTGTGTGTAATCTCATGTTTGGTGTTATTATATCTCATAATTCATGTTGTAATATCATGTTATGATAATGTTGTATTATATTATGGAGAAATGGGTATTTTGTGAAAGCATGAGTTTATGTGATATCCTTATGACATGAGTTACATAATAGCGTGGATTGAAAAGATCTAAAATGAAAACTAGTGTTAACAACATTATACAAAATTGATGACTCAATTACAAAATAGAATAATTTAGGAAAAATTAGAGATCTTTATTTGTGATCCTATATAATTATAGGATGATTAAACTAATCAATCAATTACTTACACAAATCTATAATTCTCTTTTAATGGATAATTTTGTGGAGAAGAGGAAGACGTTGGGTGACATGACTTTGATGGCTAAGGTTTCATCATGTCTCCTTTTATGGAAGAAAAAACCTTATGGGGCAAAGCAATATGTTTTATAAATAAAGAAAAAACATGGTATATGTTTAAGAAACATAGGACTCCTGTGTTTATTTCCTTTTTTCAACTTTTATCCAAAACACATAAAAGATTTCATTGAGAAATACAGTCTATGTTTATTAACACAGGACCCCTATGTTTCTCATATACTTTACATTGTACACTTAAACTTTTCCAACACTTGCACAAACCATTAAAATGTTATGTTGAGCTCAAATACCTAGTAAAAACTCATAATTCTTCACCTTGATGTAGTATTTGGGATGCATGACATGTAAATACCCTTATAAAAAACCCTAGCTCAAAAAAGGAGCTCATGGATTATGAACACCAATCAAGTTTGATAAACAATGAACTTACCCATGGTTAATGAATTCGTAAGCATATCAACCAAAATATCCAAACTATCCACTTTCTCTAATACAACTTTGGCTATAGCAACAGTTCTCCTGATAAAGTGATACATGATGTCAATGTACTTTGTTTGATGATGGAAAGACTTCACATTCTATGCTAGATAGTTAGCACTCTAGCTACCACCATGAATGACTAGAGCACCATGACCAACTATTGTACTAAATCACTAAGCCATAAAGCTTCCTAAAAATCTTTTGTCATAGCCATATACTCTACCTTAGTAGTGGATAAGGTTATAGCCTCCTGCAAGGAAGACCTCTAGTCAATAGTTAAACAAATAAAGTAGAAAACATATCCACTGATAGATCTCCCTTTATCAAGATCTCCACCATAATCAAAGTATAAGAACCCAACCAATGAATCAGTTGATTTTCCATACTCAATACAAGCCAATGCCATTCCCTTTAAGTACCTAAAGTTCCACTTTACTACTTACCAATGATCATTTCCTGTATTTTCCATATATTGACTCACAAAAATAATAGCTTGATTAATATGAGGTTGAGTACACACCATAGCATACATGATACAACCAAAAACATTTAAATATGGAACAGTTGCCATGAATTCCTCTTCCTCTTTAGATTTGGGACAATCTAAAGTAGATAATTTAAAGTGATTAGCTAATGGAGTGCTCACCATATTGGAATCCATCATATGAAGCCTCACCCGCATCTCATTCACATAGGAATCCTTTGACAAGTACACAACCTTCTACTCATAGTTTCTAATAATCTCCATGCCAAGAATTCTCTTCCCACCCCCAAGATCCTTCATCTCAAACTCAATATTTAGCCTTATCTTTCCTTATCAACATCAAATTTATCTTTTGCAGTTAGAAGTATGTCATCAACATATAGCAAAAGGTACACAAAAGAGCCACCCTCCCTCTCTTCAATCACACACATGCATTTAACTCACTCTTAGAGAAAATGGTGTATGCTTGGCTCAACAATTCTTGATAAAGCAATAAAATAAATGCAACCCAACACAATTGTGCAATTTTACACAGTCGATCCAAGTATTAGAGTGATGAGCGAGTATAGTTCCCATGGGGAATCAAATGAAATATGCTTTGATAAAGTCAAATGTTTTGTGGAATTAACTATATGATGAAATATTGGTAAGGAGACAACAAAAATGCAAAGAAGTAATTGAGCACTTAGTAGTTTACAAATATCAACATGAGATAGATAAAAAGGAAATCAAAAGGTAGAGTCATTAGAGGAAGATTGCTTAACATTGAATGCATGCACCCTATGACAATTTATAGCTTGCCCAACTCAAGCAATATTAATCCCTCTAAACTCATTGGATTTCACTTAGTGGTGAAATATACTTTAAGGCTATCTCTATCACGGTGCACATGCCAAGGTAATGTAACATAATGAATTTTAGAGGATTATTGACAATATCAATTCACCTTTCAGTGCTAAAACTACCACTATTCATCATCATAAATTCTATTCACTATCATAGTTGATACATAAATTAGATGAGTGCCTAATGTCATTCAACACATCAACAAATGAAGCTCGACAAAATGAAATATCATTCAAACCAAACATGACTACAATGTCACATATTACATCAAAGAAGTTACTAAATCTTTTCTCTTACCAAGGAGCTTAGATAATGTTAAATCTCCTCCAGCCAAATAAGAAAGTAGTGGAGAGAAAGAAGGAAATAGACTGGGTAGATCATGATAATCCAACCCCTATCTAGTCCAATCTCTACTTCTTCTTTTTCCTCCCTTAGTATAGCCCACCGGAACTCTTCTTCTTCTTCTTCTTCTTCTTCTTCTTCCCTTTTCTCTTCTAATCTCTCATTGCTATTTTTTTCCCTCCTTCTTCCCCTTTTCTTTCTTGGTCCATAGGGTATTTATAGAGCAAAAAATGTGCAAGTTGGGATAGGTGTATTTTGGTATTATGTCAGGTGACTATACCCTACCTAGTCCCTTAGTGAATACTACTAAATGTAGAGATTTGCGTATTCTTCTTTTTGTCGATGCTGTAAAAGTTTGATGTTGACTTGGGTAGCAAATTCAGCAATCTTGGTAGGGAGAGGATGCTGTTCGATATGCTAAGTTGCAGCTATCCCTACACATGATTTGAAACTGGATGAGTAAAGGAAATAAGTCTATGAGTTGTCATGATTGTGCAAGTGTTATCAACTCATAGGATATTAAAGCTTCTTTTCAGATTAAACTCAAGCAAGTCATGTAAGATCTCAAAGGGAAAAAAATGATTAAGAAATACACCCTATGACTCCCTCATGTGGCAAAAATCATACATATAATGGTACTTAAAGGGTCCTTTAATCCATACAAAACTATTCATATCAGAAACTATGCTCAAGCATAAACTAATCGAATCATTTATACCACTACTTAGGAGACTACTTCAAACCATACAATGACCTCTTCCACAAGAATATATGATCACACATTCCCTTAACCACAAACCCATTAGGCTATGGCATGTAAATCTCCTCCTCAAGCTCACCATGCAAAAATATTGTTTTTAACATCCAACTATTCTAACTCAAAATCATGCATAGCCATGAGTGAAGCAAAGCACAAATAGAAGTATGACTAACCACAAGAGAAATAATTCATTATAGTCCATACCTAGAATCTAACTGAATCTATGTGCAACTAAACTAGCCTTATACCTTAGTGTTTCAAACATTGGAGCTCCCTATTTGAACATGTACACCCACTTACAATCAATAATATATATATTTTTTCTCCGTGCCTTCATGAGTTTCCATGTTTAATTCTTCAATAACTACTCCATCTCCTCCTCCATAGCAGCGCACCACTTAGAAAAATTAGATTCTCAATAACCTTTGAGATTGATGTTGTCTCATGCACATCAACAACAATCTTTGCATTAGATAAATCATAAACATCCATATCTTCATAATTATACTTAAATGAAGGCTTAACAATGCTCCATCCTTCACCTAGAGTAATGCCTGTTTGATCCACCTACTTCTTGAATCCATCCAATTTAGGAACAGTGAATGTATTAGAAGGGTCTCTACCATCCAACTAAATCCCAAGCTCCACCTAGCTTGAAGCACTATCATGCTCCACCTTCTTAGTGATACCATGGAAAGAATTAATCTTTTAGAGAAACACAAAACCATTAAAGGTAGAATCTTGTTGGTCAAGAACTTGGATGTAGCTAGGTCTCATAACTTATACCCCTTCACTCCGGATGTAAAGTTAAGAAAGATACACTTCTTGGCTCTAGACTCAAGTTTACCATCATTCACATAAGCATAAGCAGGGTAACCAAATACATATAAATAAGAGTAATCATCTAGCTTAATCGATCATAAATCCTTAGGTGTCTTCAAATCAATGGATCAATTTGGTAACTAGTTTATAAGATATGTTACCATGCAACCAGCTTCAACCTAAAAATTTCTCCTAAACCCTGACCGTGATAACATACATAGAACCTTTTCTAATAACGTTATGTTCATCCACTCAAAAACCACATTTTGTTGTTATCTTCCAATGCAAGTGTGATGTCTCATTATTCCATGGTCTTGGTAAAAATTAGTGAAACTCTACTCACAAACTTAAGACCATTATCTGTTCTAAGACATTTACCTTACTTCTTAGTCTACTTCTCTAGCAAGGTCATCTGACATTTGAAAATACCAAATACATCATTCTTATGCTTTAAGAAATAAACCCATAACTTTCTAGATAAATCATTAATGAATGTGAGCAAGTACTGTGGACTACCTTTGGAGACAAATTTGGCTGTATCCAACAAAACTTAATAGATATAATCAAGAGGCCCTCTTGCACTATACTTAATTCTTAAAAAGCTAACCCTCTTCAACTTGCCAAATACATAATGCTTATAAAAGTCTATAATACCTATACATCCAACATGAGACCAGTCAGACCCTTAACACTCATATGTCCCAGTCTTATATTGTAAAGTCTCATAACATCTGAGCTTGATAAGCTTGGTGATGTCACAATAGTTGTCCCCAACTCATACAGCATCCCGAACCACTTTCCCTTCATCACCACCAAAGCCCCTTTTTTAACTCCTTAGGTATGATCCTTAATAACACACTAGTATCTATTATAATCTAAGGACCTCAAAGAGATGAGGTTCTTGGTCATCTTTAAGAAATATCTCACATTGGATAGTGTTCTAACCACACAGTCATGCATCCTCAACTTCACCGTCCTAATCCCAACAACTTTGCAAGCAACATCATTTCCCATCAACACCACTCCACCCTAAGTTACCTCAAACATCTAAAACTAACTCTAGTTGGGACATATATAGTAAGAGCACCCATAATCTAATATTGACCTATCACTAATCTTGTTCTATCTATTAGTGACCAATAACACTTCTCCATTACTATCATCATGTGCAACTACACCATCATCCTTTGTACTGTATGACTCACCAAACATAGAACTAGACTTTCTATTAAGACAAAACTTCCTAATATACCCCTTCTTGTGACACCCATAGCATGTCAGATTTTTCTGCCAACTCTTCGACTTATATATGAACTTCTTATAGTCATCAAACCCTTGCTCCTGTTTCCTCCCCTAGGCTACCAATCTCTTACTATAGGATGCCCTACAAGTACCGCTTCTTATCAACTGACTATCAATCAACTCCCATTGTAGCAGGACAGATTTCACATCCTCAAGGACCACCTTATCCGTCCCATACAAAATAATCTCATGAAAATACTTAAAGCTTGTAGGTAAAGAACATAACAACATAATACCCGAATCTTCATTATTTAATTTAACATCTATATTTTACAAATCTATAACTACAGTGTTAAATTCATCTAAGTGACTTTTTAAAGATTGACCCTCACCTAATTTTAGATCATGAAGCTGACTTTTCAATAGTTTCTAATTTGCTAATGCTTTTATCATATACCATAACTCAAGTTCAACCACAAGGCCTAATTAGGATAGTATGATCTATGGTTTGGATAAAACATGGTAAGTGGATAATGAATGTGGTCAATTTGTGTGATGATGTAATAAGTTGAAGGTTGGAAACTAATGATTCAGACTTATAGGGTATTATGGCTATCTTAAGAGTATTTGGGATATTTTATGATAATATGGAAAATAATTATGACATGATAATTATTGAGGGTTTTAAAAATTAATTTATAAGTAATATGATCAAATTCTTGTTGGGTAAGGCCTAAGTTACATAAAATAAGACTTTAAGGTATTTATGTAAGATAAGGGTATTTTGGTCATCATGTGTTTAATATGGAATATTTTTGGTATATTAATGTGATATTGTTTTAATATATTCTAAGTATGGTATGTGTAATAGTCAAGGTCATTAAGAGTAGAAAATTTTAAATAAAATAAGAAAATGACTTGAATAGTAAATAGTAATCCAAAAGGTAAGCTTGTTGTCACATATATAAGATGTTAGAGTTATACCTTAGTTTTTAGATATGTTGTTAATAGTATTATTTTAAGATTGTGTACTAAATTTGGTGATTAAGTAAGTTTTTTGGGATAATTTATGTTTATCTTGTGAAATGAAAATTTTAGAGGAGAGTTGTGGCATTTTTTGTTAAGAAACATCCAAATCATCACTTGGGTATGTTGTATGTACCTTGAATATTTATGTGCCTTGAATTTTTATATTTAACTTGGCATGATAATATGGAGATAAATAATTGTTTAATAAGATCATGTAAATGAGGACTGACATGTTGAATATGTTCCACTGAATGAGAATAATGGCTAAGTGCGTTTTTTCCTAGAAGGTGCTTCAAATTAATCTAATGGTTTAATTATAATGGCAAGAAGCATGTTATTCTAGGAGGTGTTGAGTCTGTCCCACTAAAATAATAATATTGGCTAAAAACTGTTTTCTAGGGAGATATTTCAGTCCATTCCACCAAATGAAGAATAGTGGATTCATGAACTCAACATAATTAAGAATATAGATTATGATTACACCTAATAATGGAAATTTTTTCTTTGACTTTGCATTGAGTAAAATGCTAAGACATATGAACTTTGGTTATTAGATGCACTTATGCTTATTTAGCATTTATGTCACTGCTACTTATGTGTCCAATCCCTTATCCCCTTATGTATGTATGTATTTTCATTCTCTATGCTTAAGAACATGCAAAGTTTCAAGCATGAGGGATTATAATAAGGATAAAAAATATGTATTATATTTGGGCCTTTCAAGCATTATTTATGGATATTTGATGCATGTCTTATGTTTAGATTAAAGATTCTTGTTGATCTCCTAAGTCAATCAATATATTAAACTTTATTTTGATGATAAAAAATGGGTTTAAAGGGGTTTACATGTTTTTTTAACTAATCTTGATCTATGTTGATCACAGGGATGTTAAAATACACTTATATAATTTGATTTTGAAATGTAACATCTAAAAGAGTAATCAAGTTCCAAAGCACAAGAACAAATTATATCGAGTTACCAATACACAAGACCTCAAGGTGTATATTCTATGTCTTAGACTATCTTGTAAAGTCATTTAAACATAATACTTTTGTCTTAATATCTTTGGATGTTTTAAAATCTTCTTTAGAGTTTTTTTGATATGAAATCCTTATTAGTTTTAAATACTAAATCCTTTTTAAAGTGTTTTAAACATGTTTGTTTCTAGCCATAATGAATTGATGGTCTTGTAATTGATCAACTAATATGTGTTTCAAAACTAGGACTTTAAAATTTGAAGAACTAAGACACTAATCAACTGGTTGTAGAACAATCAACTTTTTAGTGTAGACTTTTAGTCCACAACAAAATAGTTTTATCATTGGTTGAGCACTTTGACCGGTTTTATCAAACTGACCAACTAGTTTAACTTACTAGGAGATGAGTTTTATATGTTCAAAAAATTATTTTACCTTAGTTTGAGAACATTTATCAATTCATCAACCGATTAGCTAGTTTGACTTACTAGGCTAAGGGTTCTTTCTTTGTTTGAATAGTTTGACTAGTTTCATCAAACAAATTGACTTGTTCTAGAAATTTATTGCCTAATTAGATTAACTAGGCTAAAGGTTGAGATAAATGTAAATTGTCTTTTTTGTAGGGACTAAATCAATTGTCTTCTTTAAGTGAACACATCTAATGGGTAACATGACACATCGATTAGTTTACTAAACCATTTGATTTTTCATATATGTTAATAGGACCAAAAATGTATAGCATACAACCTATTTATTGATTCTAATAATCGATTAATTGGTTTATGCAATGGAAACATTTTTACATTAGGTGTGAACATAATTCTTTTGCTGGTTTTACTAAGTGATCAACTAGGCAGAGCAATCGATTGACTATTAGCATTCAATGCTAAACATTTTGCCTATTGCTTGCGCAAAAGATATATGATTTTATTCCAATAACTACATTATTAGCTATAAGTTTAAATAACATTTATATGTTATAAATTTAACTATTTAATTATTTACTCATTCTTGAAATTAATTCCAAATTTAATTATTTAATTATTTACTCCTTGTAATTAATTCTCAACAAGCTACTTTCATACTCATATCAAGTTGAGATATTTTCAAAAGAGTTTTTTCTCACCCTGCCTTGCAAGAATTTTTTCTTTGCTTATGAAACCAACTCCTTCTATCTATATTACCCTCACAATTTGTTCCTTAAATTTCATATATACATATACATACATATACATATATATATATGTATCAATTGTTGTATACTTTGTAATCAACCACAACTCTCTTTAAAAGTCACTATATTGAGATTTTGTGTTGCATATTATTTCTATGAGAGTTCATTCCTTTAGTAGATCCATAAAGTTAGAGAAGATAACTAGATCAAATTATAAATCATATCCTAAAATGTTATTGAGATTTTGGACATATAAAATGAGAGAGGAGTGATAATTAATAAAAGACATGAAAGGTTTTCAATCTAGAAGGTAAATCCTTTTGGTAGTGGGTTTCAAGAATTTCTATCTTCGAGCCTCTATATATAGTGTGTCAAAATTTTACTTTTTTTTATTACCATTATTAATAACCTTTTTCACCCCCTTTAGGATTCATTCACTTGATATGACAACTTGGTCACTCACAAAGGATCTAAAACTCTAAGTTGTAAAGATTATTCATCCCCTTATCCCCCTTCCCCCATGTGGGCCCCTTCTTTCTTCTTCTTCTTCCCTAGAACCCCCCAAGCCAAATTCCCACTAACCTCCCTCGTATGCCTTCTCCCTCTTGTGCCTTACACCCCTGCTTGTGCTACCCACTGCCAACCAACACCTACACCACCCTCCCCACTATCATCCTTTCTTTCCATTTCTAGCCTAACACCCCTAGTTCCCCTCCTTCCTTGCATACCTACCCCTCCCCTTTCGCTCCTATCACCCTACCATTCCTAACAAGTGATAGTAGACCCCCTCTTGCACCACCTACCTTGCACACCCCATCCCTCTCATCTCTTCTTTTTCTTCTTCTTCTTTCCCTCCTCTCTATCTCACTTCTCCCGTGAGCCCTTTTTCTCCCTGCTGGTCCTCTCTTGTCTTTCTTTCCTTCTCCCCCTCTTTTTCCTTCACTAGCCTCGTAGGTCCCCTCAGTAGACTCCACCACCAAATAAGGTAACACACTACTCTACTCCTACACCGTCCCTACACTACCCCGAGCCACCAGCGCTAACCAACCTACAACCTACCCCTCCCTTTCCTTTCTTCTTCCCTTTAACCCCTACACCGCTACACTTATCTATCTCTTCTCCTCCCTTCCGCCTCTGCCTCAAATTTCCCTCAACAGCTAGACACCACCCCACACCACCTAACCAAAGTCACCAGCCTTCCCCCTTTCCTTCTCTTCTTCTTTCCCTTCCTTCCTCTTCTCCCTCCCTTCATTGCACCCTTTTCTTGCAGCTACCACCACCATCTTTGCCGCCCCTAAGCCGCTAAACTTTGACCTCCAACCACCTCTACACCCTACCTTACACATACACCTAACAACCACCCCAACACCCTACCTCAAGCCTACCCAAGTCCCCCTCCTTTCCTTTTCCTCTCCTTTTGTTTAATTTCATGGCTCATGTTGCATGGCAGCATGAGTTAAGCTATGTGATTTTTAGGTATATTTAGCCCATATTAAGGTATTAGATTATTTTAATAATGTTATAGATCTAATTAATATTTTTAGTAAAAATCATTCTATTATTCATCTAATATTAATATTTCACTTGTGACATTATCTTAGGTACAAAATTTCATTAATCGGAGTGTACAAAATTTCATTAATCGGAGTGAAAGCATCTTAAACTGAGATATCGGTTAAGGTTGATTTTTATTGGAAATAAGATAACCATTATACTCACTAAAGTGTATAGATTATTGTATGTTAGCACATTAGGATTTTTGGTATGTGATTTATGTAAATATGTTGAGTTACTTTCCAATTTTATGATTATTGTGTTGTCTTATATATGGAGTGATATTTGTGAAAGGGGTGACTAAGAAAAAGGGGTTGATGTTGATGATGAGTGTTATGTGTATATATATAATAGGCTAAAAGAGTATGGACACTTATAGTGAAATAGAACTAATAGGAGCCCTAGGGGTAATTTGGTTATTTGGAAACCTCCTGGTGTTTAGACCTTAATGGGATGCCTTATGTGTTAGGAATATTGTTAAGAGTGGAGATGGGGGTTTGGTAGATTGTAAATGTATGTGATAGTGGAAATATTAATATTTTAGGGTCTAGGGGTATTTTGGTAAATTTTAATGTATGATGGTGATAATTACAATAAATATGGTGGTTAAGGAATAAGTGGTGCTAAGAATAATAATAAGAATTTTGTGGTATTGATAATGCTATGGGGTACAACTATTATTATTTTAGGTTCTAGGGGCATTTTTGTAATTTTACACGTAAAGTGGAGTATGCTTAAATAAACACACATGATAGATGATAATTGGTGCTAAGGTAGTTCATGGTTGGGTATGATTATTAGTATTTTATGGCCTAGGGGCATTTTAGTAATTTGGCATGTGCAATGGAAGTCAATTTAATAAGTATGCATGATAAGTGGTAATAGGTGCTAGGAATGAAAATAGGGGTTTTGAGGTGTTAGTAATATGTGAAGTGTATAAATTGATGTTAATATATGGTATAGGGATATTTTGGTACTTTTGAAGGTGCGAGGGTGATTATACTAATAAATGTAAATGCTAAGTGTTAATGGGTGTTTAAGTGTGAAAATGAGGTTCAGTGGCATTAGTATTTCATAGTTGGGTATAAATGGTTATCTTATATGGTATAGGGACATTTTGGTAGTTTTGAAGGAGTAAGGGTGATTATGCAAATAAATGAGCATGCTAAGAAATAATTGGGGTTAGGTATGAAGCTAAGGTTTGGTGGCATAAGTACTACATGATTGGGTATAAATGGTGATATATGGTATAGGGATATTTTGATATTTTGAAGGTGCAAGTGTGATTATCCTATTAAATGTGCTTGCTAGGTAATAATAGGTGCTAAGTATGAAGATAGAGTTTGGTGGTACCAATAATACATGTTGATTATGATTGATGGATTTATATGGCTTAAGAGTATTTCGGTAAATTTGAGGATGCAAGGGTGGTTATGCTAATAAACATGCATGGTAATGGTTAATTATTGTAGGATGTGAGAATAGTGATTTATGGTCTTATTAGCATCACTTTCGACATGGTTATCAATATTACATGGCTTATGAACCTTTAGTAGTTTGGGCATGTATTAGGGTAATTATTTTGATGAACACGTATAGGGCAAGCCCAACCCAAGGGATCCATGACCGTGGGTAAGAAGAGTAGGTTGGTGGCTATGAATGGATATGGGGATAAATAATGATATGGTTGAGTAGTTTGTACACTTAAGGAGCCCATGGAGTGTTAAATAATGAGATACTACCAAAGGAGCAAAATTAGGGTTTCTAGGAAGGCCTGATTTGGAAAGTTGAATTAGGGTTTCTAAGAAGGCCCGATTTAGAAAGTTAGCATCACATGAGCAAAATAGGAGAGTTAAGTTACAAAACCTTAAGGGATGGAAAATCTTGGTAGCATATGCTTAGTTATGGAAGTTTTAGGCCAACTAAGTAGTAGAGAGGGACTTAGGTCCATTTGGGCCAAATAATGGTTTTGAAGATTAAATGTAGGGGCCAATTGTTATCATATGTGAGGAATAGGGGAAATGGGCTATGACCTGTGAGTAAAAGGGATCTAATGGCATGTTTGGGTTGGTGGATAATCTTGGGGACTCAAGGGATCAGTGTTGAGTATGGATATCCTAGGTTAGGGAATTAGGGTTTCTATGAGGACAAGTTTGGCTGGGGTGGTAGTAGGTCAGGAATCTCACATGGTTTGTTCATGGATGTGTGTGTGCTATCTGAACAAATAAGATACGAATAAGACACTAATTACTTAAAGTGGAAGATCATTAATCTGGGCTTGGATTAGGATATATATCTATCCACTAGTTATAATAGTGGTAAGATACATTTTACCCTAGGTAGTATATTTATTTGTCCACCAATTTTAATAGTGGTCATGTGTGGTTTGCTCTGGATGCTGGTATAATTTTAGTCTATCGATTATAATAGTAGTTGGATTCGTTTTGCCTTGGATTGTAGGATATTCCCATTCCATTGGTTATAATAGTAGGGGTCACAAGCTCAATAATGAAACCCTTGGATGATACAAACATAAGGTAAAGACACTAACAACTTATAATGGAACACCAAGTGGGTTGGGACCGTGTGCAATATATTTACTTGTCTACCAGTTATAATAGTATTTAGGTACATTTTGTCCTGGATAGTATATTACCAGTCCATCGGTTATAATAGTGGTCATGAGCATTTTGTCCTATATTATATTAGGTTTACCGGTCTACTAGTAATAATAGCGGTCGAGAGTGTTCTGCATAGATGATATAGTTACTAGTCCACCGGTCATAATAGTGGGGTCCCCCGAACCATGTGGAGATAAACCGAGTGATGGCTAATTATGACACTACTGGCTTGAATATAAATAATAACGAATGAACTAAAATGTCCTACTAATGCATGTAGCTACCTAGATGATTATTGCATTTCAGATGATATATGTACTATTCCATGATTATGTGCTCGATGTGTTGCATGTAATGTATTATATGCGGGCCTTACATATTAGTCTCATATAAAGGATTACTTAGTACCATAGCACTGAAGGAATTCCTTTCTTATGCCCCTGCCTATTCAATGGGAAGTGGCCTTTGTAGGTTAGCTTACATGCTCCCTTTGAGATTTATCTTTAAAATTGAGAGCGTAGGATTATCCGGGGCACTAAATGGTGTTTTAAAATAAAAATTATTTCTATGTATTTTATGAAACTCTTTGTATTTCTTTTCTATTAACATTTTCTTATAACCATAATTGGTGGGTTTTCCTTGGAAGGTGAGTCAGTCTTCCTAACTATTATGCTACTCTGATTTGAAATATATTCTTATAATTTAATTAATGTATTTTCTAATCTGAGCACTTAGAATCGAAACGGTGGAAGGAAATTACTTCGATACTAAGTGTGGCCGTAGCACCCCAAAATTTGCTATACTCGCTTATTAAATTTTAAAAATAAAAATTTTTAGTAGTGAATTTTGGGGGTGTTATATGCATCTTGTTTGTACTAGTATGATGGAATATATGAGTTTCAATGCTAGAACACAAAATTTACGTAACTATATTAAGCCATTAAATTATATCTCTAATATGCTATCATATAAAGTGTTTATTCAATAACCTCAATCTATATATGATAATATCTACTATAATAAGATGTTTGAAGTAATATGATTGAAATAATAATGATGTCTGATAGGCAAGTATTATTTATGTATGAAATCTCCTAAAATAATAATGTTGTTTAACAACTTACTTAACTAAAATGAATGGATATATATTAACAATTTTTGGCATTCTTTGTACTAATAAGATTTATTCTTATGCTATTTTTATTAGTTTGTAGATTTAATTTCATTAAGATATACTAATTAATAATGCTAATAATTATGTATAATAATAACTAATATTAATTTAATTAATTATCAAAAATTCATATTTATAATTAATAATGTATAATACTAATTGTTAGTTATAACTAATTAATAATATAATTATTAATAGTCAATAAGAATTACTATGAATAAATAATGAATAATAATATTTATTATTATTATTATTATTATATTATTTATATTAATTATCCATAATTAATTAATAAATATTCATAATAAATAATAATCAATATTAACAATTCACAATAATAATTAAGCATATTAATAATGACTATTAAAATTATTCATAATTAATAATTATTCATAATTAGTATTATTATTATTCGTAATTAATCATAAATAATTATGAATGATATTTATTAATTATATAATGACTAATGATTAAAATTATTCATTATTAATAATTTTTAATGATTAAAATTCATTAATAATTTATATTCATTATGGATTATTACTATTCATTAATAATTAATCTTCAATATATAATTGCTAATGATTATTAATGCTAAATTAAATAATTAATAATAATGATTATTAATTATAAATAATTATTTATTTTAAGTATTGATAATTACTTTTTATTAATTATTAACTATATATAATAAAAATTAGTTATTGTTGGTCACTTATGAACCGATGGCTTCTTAAGGAATTAATGGAGGTGTCAAGTAGCTTATGAGTGCTGCGGAAAATTTCAGAGCAAAAAGCATAAGTGTGAGAATTCTATTATTAATTTTGGATTACAAAAATGAGTGTAAAATTATATATATATATATATATATATATAGGGGTAGAAGGGAAGAAAAGAAAACGAGAAAAATAGTGTGCACTTGATGATAGCGAAATTTTTTTTGGATTCATTTTAATTGTGAATCATTAGGTATACCATATGGACATGTGTTAGTTTAATTCTTGTATAATTAGGCTAGTTGATTTGGACTTAATTAAAGAGACTTAAGCTCGGCCTCATTACCATATTTGTGTGTGTGTGTATATATATATATATAAGCCTTGTACGTTTGGTGGAGGATATAGAATGAGAATAAAATTGAGCATTTGAATATTAAAGGGATCAAAAGTCAAAGTCTAGCTTTCTTCTTCCTATCTTTCTTTCAAGTGAGGAGTGAATTATAGGAATAATTCTCTTGAGAAATTAGAGATTTTTCTTTAGAAATGCATTTGATCTTAGAATAGATCAAAAGAAACCATTTGAACTAATCATTGTAATGTATAACTTCAAATCCCTCTTTACTCAAGTTGACTTTGTTGAATTTCAATCCAATTCTAAAGATCTTACAATTGTGAAGATAATCATAAATATCTTAAACATCAACTTTTGGTATCAAAGCCAAGATAGATTGAAACAAGCAAATAAGGAGAAGGCTTAGAGAATAATCAAGCAAACACACTTCCTTTGACAAGAATAAGAGGTTCTTGATACGTCATGATTTGATTTTTTGAATCTTGATTATATTTCTTGAATTCTTTCATGCATAGTATTTTTCTTAAGTGGTTGAATGCATGAATAGAATAGGAAGTATATTGATCTTGAATCTCAATAGTTGACATTTAAAAGAATCGAGTTGAAGAAGAAATTGTGTGGCATGTGTGTCAAGTAGATTAGGAAAAGAAATGTGTGTATGTGGAACTTGTGTAGAGTTTATTGGCTCCTGCATGTTATGTACATGAGTAAATTTATTTTTCATGTGTCATTTAATATTTACATGAGTATTTAGATGCATGAGAATCGAAAGAAAGGAAAACCCTAAACGATTTGCATGGTATCATTAGTATTTAAATGTGTGCTAGTGTATTTACTAAAATAAGTGAAGTTTAGTCTATTATTTTGACCTGTTGTTTGTGGAATTTTTTGTGCCTCATATATATTATTTTGCTTTAAATTTGCATTAGTAATATTTCATATTTGAACATTGAATACATGTATAAGTTTTGCTAGAAGGTGTTAAATGTTGGTGTTGAATTTTGTTGAATTCTATATCAAGAAATTAACAAGAAACATGTAAGGTGTTTTGATATAATTGTGTGTGAAAATATTGATTGTTTATTATGTTTTTTATTCATTAGAATCAAAATTTTTTGCAAGAAATAACATGGAAACTAAAGAGAAGACTTTGATTTACTCGGGTTATAATCAAACCCTAGTGAATTACTAACATATTGCTAAGTGTGTTAGCAAAGTTGATTCATAATGAAGTAGAACTGAATGTTCAAGCCATTTTTGAGGCAATCCAAAATTTCTCAATCAATTTGGTAGCAAAAATGTACAAATTCAACAGCTTCCCTCAATGCAAACTCAATTGCAAAGGATAGAGTCTCACTTTGCTGAGAAAATTTTGGTTTAAAATTTGCAAGAACAAAAGGAGTTATTTGGAGATAGAATGGGAGTTTATGAAGAGCAAAAGGAATGAATTTAAGCTTACATGTAGAGCATGAATAAGAGTCACAAGGCGGTGGAAATGGTAGAAGGAAAAATGATTACCAATCAAGGCATCATCATAATGAAGATAAAGGTATCAAAGTTGATCTTCTTCATGTTAATGACAAACTTGATGTTAAGCCATTTCTTGAATTGTTACATGAGATAGAGGCTATTTTTGAATTCAAGGATTATCATGATGAACAAAAATATAAATTAGATACTCTTAATTTTAATAATTTTGCTAGGATATGATATGATAACTTGAAGAAAACTAGTAAAAAAAATGAAAAAAAAGGGTAAGTCTAAAAATTAAATCTTGGGATAAACTTATGAAATATTTAAGGAGGAAATTTATACCTAAAGAGTATGATTAAGATAATTATATTAAATTGACTACTCTTAGATAAGTACTTTTAATTGTTGAAGAATATGTTTGGTAATTCGAGAGGTTAGCACTTATACGTGACATTCATAAGAGGAAGGAAAAAATATGTGCTAGATTTTTAGGTTGCCTTAACATGATGATTAGAGATAATGTTGAAACTTTTCAATATGATTCTCCTGATTATATGATTAAGCTATCTTTGATATTCAAAAAGAAAATAAAATCTATTAAGACTCATGCCAAGCAAGATAATTCTTCTTTAAAGTATTATTTAAGTACTCGAGCTGCTAAGTACGAGACAAGTACCTCAAGCTCTATAAATATTGAGAATAAAAAAGTGATTAATCGAGAGGAAAGGGAAAGAACAAGGTTAATGAAGTCTCTATAAAACTAATGAAGTCTATGCAAAATATTGTTTTAAGTGCTGGGTATTTTGATACTTTGCTAGAGAATGTCCCAACTAAAGAGTATTATTTATATCAAGATATTAAGGTTGTAGTGACTTGTGATGAAGATCTTAAGTTCAAGTCAAAGGAAGAAATTTGAAGTGAATCATAGGACAAAGGAAATGCTTTTTATGTTCTACAAATAGTATTCAAGTGCAAGTTAATGAGCAACCTAGTCATGAAAGAAGATATTTAAGACTAAAAGAAGAGTGAGAGATATAATTTGTCAGGTTATCATTGATAGTGGATCTTGTAAAAATGTGATTAATAAGAGGATGGTGAAGGAATTGGGTTTAGAGACAACCCCACATCTAAAGCCTTATTCTCTACAATGGCTTAGAAAGGACAAAGGAGTCAAGGTAACAAAACAAGCCTTAATATCATTTAAAATTGCTAATTATCATGATGAAGTGCTATGTGATATTTTTCCTATAGATGCATATGGAATTTTATTAGGTAGACTATAGCAATATGATTGATGTGATACTATTAATGGTATTAATAATGAATATCTTGATGAAAAGGATAGGAAAAATCACAAACTTAAACCTTAAAAATATGATAATGAGGACATAGTCAAAAATACGAAGAGTTTATTTTTACACGAAAAGTCTATGATAGGATATATGAAGGAAGAAGGTAGTTGCTATGCTATAATTATCAATGAATCCCTAACAAGGGAGAAAAAAAAAATAATCCTAAAATAGATGTTCTTATATATGAATATAAATATGCATCTCCTAATGAATTACCACTAGGATAACCACCTAAAAGAGGATTAGAATATGCTATAGATTTCATGCTTTGTATGTCTTTACCTAATAGAATTACTTATAGTTGTAAGCTAGAAGAAATTAAAGAATTAGAGAGACAAATACAAGAGCTCATAGAAAAAGGATATACAAGAGAAATTGTGAGTCCATATTGTGTATCTACATTACTTGTTTCTAAAAAAGATGGTGTGTGTTACATGAGTATTGACTCTAGAGATGTGAACAATATAACTATAAGATATTTATTTCCTATGCCTAGATTAGATGATATGGTAGATTAACTATGTGGAGCTCAGGTATTCTCAAAACTCATCTAAGGAGTGGATATCATCAAATGAGAATAAGAGAAGGAGATGAATGGAAGACTGCTTTTAAAATAAAATACGGTCTTTATGAGTGGACAGCTATGCCATTTTGTTTGTGTGACGCACCTAGTTTGTTTATGAGATGAATTAACGAAGTTCTTCGACCTTTTCTTAGAAAATTCATTTTGGTATACTTAAATGATATATTTGTGTATAGTAAAAACAAATATGTTCATCTTAGTCATTTGAGGAGATTATTTAATAAGCTAAGGGAAGATAAACTCTTTAGAAAAATAACAAAGTGTGATGTTATGATTTCGAGTATTATTTTCCCTAGATATATTTTGAGTAGTGAAGGTCTAAAAGTGGATACTACAAAGATTCAAGTTATTCGTGATTGATCAATATCTTAGGATATTCACAAAGTGATGAGTTATTATGGATTAGTGAGTTTTTGTAGAATATTCATTAAAGACTTCTTAACTATTATCGCGCCTATTACACATATTATGAAGAAAGGTGAATTTAAGTGGGGAGAAGATTCCACTAAAGCCTTTGATACTTTAAAGGACAAGTTATATAATGCATCACAATTATATTTACCTAACTTTGATAAATTATCCGAAGTTACATGTGATGCTAAAGGGGAAGGGATAGGATATGACACTCTCATTTTTCACTACCAAAAAAATTTCATTAAAATAAGTTGTGAAAATAGAAAATACTTAGGAAAAATGGGTTGTTACCATTGTACCTGACATAGGATAGACGTCTGACACCTACCCCATATTAGATATAAGGCTAAGCTAACCAAACATTGAAAAAATCAAAGTGTGCAAATAACCATTTAATTAAACAACTCTAAAAGCGTTTACATCAAAGACCCTAAAGATTCCGATCAAATCATTAAAAAAATATGGGAATAGGTACAGGATTACAAAACATAATTAAGGGCATGATCTGCCATGAACCCCATCAAAACCTTTAGATAGGCCCTTTACTGGCCATCCACAAAGACCAACACATGATCCTATGCTCATGGGAATGAGCATATGACAGAGAAAACGCACACATCAATACACTACATACTAAGGAAGCTAATTTTCTCCCTCAATGTAACACAAGTATACTAATTGATCTTTCATGAGCATAATTTACAACATGCAATATGTTAAGACAATATATATAAAGATAAGAGTGCATAAAACATGCTATCATATATAATTTCAACACAATAGGATACATCATGCTTAATAATCATAACACTTTCACACTAACACTTACATAAGAAATAACAGAGGGTATCTAAAAACCCTTTGGGTTATTTCCATTTATCCAATTTCTTTAGGATATGCCATCCATTTATTCATATAAGAGATAGGCCAATCACTCAATTAATGTTCCATCATAAAACCAATTAGTCAAGACATATGTCAACTTTAATAATTTTAGTCAATCATATCACTACTTCCATTTCATAGCCAATCATCAACCATACATTTAACTACCATTCATAATTATCAACTAGTATTTACCATCTATATTTCATTATCATTAAGCAATGGACTGCGTACCATCCCTAGTCTCACATACCATGGACGCATATGTAATAAGGGACATAAAATCTAGGCCAAAGCCAATCACCAAGTGGATATAAGTTCAGGCTCAAGTCAATTAACAAATGGACATAAGTCTAAGCCAAAGCTAACCAGTATGGACATAATTCTAGAAGTCAACCACCTAGGTAGCCAGACCCTTTATTATTGATGTCCCCTAGTACATCATTAGTTTTTAGAGTATGCAATGTATCTGAACCTGTTAGGATCCCGCCTAAAGGCAAAGTTCAAAGGCACAAAAAATGCTAGAAGGCAGACTAACCCTTATTAGCTAATAGAGGATCGAGTAACCCAGACCCATACTCAACTTGACTTTCTTTTACTTTACATGATTAGTGTTTCATTCACAAGATGGATGACCTTACGATGCTCATACAAGGCAAACAAGTCAACTTTCCAAGTTAATCTATATTAGTCCTTTTCTTTCCATTTTTTTCAACCATGTGGGTTTATTATTTATCTTTGGCCAATATTATTCATATCCACCATTATATTTAATTCCAACCCAGGCTAAGTTTCATTAACTTTTTCTTAATTAGCCTTACTTATCATAAGTGAAATGCCCATTTAGTCCTTCCATTACTCATATAGTATACCATAACCCATGATCTATTTTAATATTTAAATTAGGCTAATAGTCCATGATAAAATCTTTATTTTATCCTTTTAATAACCATGGTATAGTATCAACCATAATCTTAAAGTATAACTGAACCAAAAAGAAGCAAATTTAGTAAACTAGTAAATAGTTTGACCATTTGAACTTGATCATAATAGACAAATTTATCTAGGATTTGCTGATCTCTATTCTAGAGCTCAAATGGTGTCTCTAGAGAATTCAGGTCAACTAGGCCAAAATTCACATTCACAAATGGAGAAATATGAAGTTAGTGTGGAAGGAATATTCTAGCTACTCAGAAGCATGCTTGAGATTGAAGCATTTCATCTCAGAATCATGCAGAGGAGAGAGGAGGAAGAAGATAATTGCTAAGTTCATCTCCCCCCTCTTTTGTCCCCATAAACCTCTAAAGTATATTGAGGCAATATTTTGGGTTAAATGCATCATAAAAATGGTTAGGAATATCTTAGTGATAATTTCGCAAGGGTTGGTAAGGTTCCAATTTAGTGTAAGGGATTTTCCAAAAAAATAAAGCTTGAAAATATGATCAGCTCGACAAAATGGTCAATGGGTTTAGGTCTACTAGTCAAATGTTCATCCACCAATTGATCAGTTTCTTGTAACTAGTTTATCGATTTAGTTGAGGAACTTAATTTGGCTATAGAGTGACAAACCAACTGATCAGTTTGTGGAACTAGTCGATAGTTTTATCTGCAAAACTCAATAAAATTTATTTTCAATCATTATTTCAAATAAAAGTTTATCTCAAACCAAATCATAACATTAAATAAAAATTATTGGCCTAAAAATTGACCAAAAGTCTCATCCAACCATCATATAAGAATGTGAGGGTATTATAACACTACCCTCTTAAAGAGGTTGTGTCCACAAAGCCTATAACAATCAAGTTACATAATACACATAAGGTCATACAGACATCATATTCATACTTAAGGAAGAAGGGTACTACCCCTTTAAAGGAAAGGTTTACACTTGTGATAATAACTGTGCAAACAGCTCTGGATTCTTAGCTCAAAATTCTTCCTTGGTGTCCCAAGTAGCCTCCTTTATACCATGTTCTTACCAAAGACCTTTCACTAAGGGAACAACCTTTGTATACATCTCTCTCATCTTAGTGTCTAGAATAATAACAAGTTGCTCCTCATAAGTCAAAGACTCATTGAGATCTAGTGACTTTGATCAAATAATGTGTGAAGGGTTTGCTACATACTTCCATAGCTGAGATATGTGAAAGATGTTGTGTATATGTGGCAACTCCATTGATAGAACTAAAAGATAAGCGGCTTCACCAACATGGTCCAGAATCTCATACGGTCTGATTTACCTTGGACTAATCTTACACTTCCTATCAAATATCATGACTCCTTTGGTTGGAGAGACCCTCAAAATAACTCTATTACCTACCTTTTAACCATTAGTCTGTCTCTTCAAGTCTGTGTAGCTCTTTTGTTCGTCTTGGGCTGCTCTTGTCCAATCTTGAATCAAGGGAATGTGCCTAGTCATCTCCTTGATCATCTTTATTCCTAGCATGAGTGTCTCACTAATGTCATTCCAAGATGAGGGACTACGACACTTCCTCCTATGTAAGGCTTTAAAAGGCGCCATCTTGATACTAGTATGATAACTGTTGCTATATAAGAATTCGGTCAAGTCTAGATAGTCTTCCTAAATTCCCCCAAAATCTAGCACACATGCTCGAAGCATGTATTCTAAAGTCTGAATGCTCCTCTCAATCTAACTATCTATAGATGGGTTAAAAGATGCACTCATATTTAGCTAAGTACCAAAGGTGGTTTGCAATTTCTTCCAAAAGTGTGGTAAGAACCTAGAGTCTTGACCAAACATGATGTTCTTAGGAACTCCATGAAGTCTCACCACGTGTTTTCTGTAGGCATTGGCTAGTTGCTTCATGCTTTAGTCGCCTTCATCAATATGAACACGACCGACATAGTCAAACGACCCATAATAAACCAAATAGAATCAAAACCACTACAGGTTCTCGGAATACCAACCATAATGTCCATTGATATGCTATCTTACTCCCACTCAAGAACTTCTAGTGGTTATACTAACCCTACTCGTCTCTTGTGCTCAATATTAATCTTCTAACAGGTTTGATATCAAGTAATAAACTTTGCCAACTCTTTCTTTATGCGAGGCCACCAATATACCCTCTTCAAATTATTAGGTTACGTGTCCCCTCCAGGGTAAATAGAATAAGGGGTGCAATGTCCTTCCTCAATGATCTTCTTCTTAAACTCTACACACCCGTATGGTATATATCATCTGCCATGGTATCTAATACTGCCATCCTCATGGATTTGGAATCCTTCAGCTCTGCCTTCTGCAAATGTAATACCCTAATTATCTTAAAACCAAGAATTTAAAAAATAACCCTTATTTATGATAAATTAACTTTTAAATTTATTTAATTTAATTATTTTGTGGATTTTTTAGTATATAAAAATGGATATGAATATTTAATAAATAAAAAATAAGTATTTTGTTATTTTATCATACTCATTTTATTTAAATAATTTTCCAAACCAATATTTTATTGAAAAAAAAAACACTAATCATATAAAGTGAAAGACAATTGACCCGTGCCCAGATGGATTATATCATATGTACCAATCCACTGGTTATAATAGTGGCCCAAGAGTGATTTGCCATAGAATATGTATATGTGTACCGATCCACCAATTATAATAGTGGCCAAGGAGTGTTTTACCCTGGAAGATGTATATGTGCATTTCGGTCCACTAGCTATAATCATTGGGGTCTTAAGCTCAATAAACTAAATCTTAGACGTGAATAAACCATAGAAAAATACTAATCACTTATAGTGGAACACCATATGAGTCAGGGTCATACAAATCCATCAGCGATAATAGTGGCTAGGAGCCTTCTGCCCTAGAGACTTGTCCACAAGAAAATAATAGTGGTTAAGTGCATGTTGCCTTATATTTTTCCGATCCACCAGCTATAATAGTGGGGTTTTCGTACTCACATAGACATAATTTGAGATATGATGATTGAATAATGATTAATTAAAGGCTTAAGGTCCAAAAATATTGATTTTCTGTTATGATCTATTGATATGACATGAGTTTGGCTTCAGTGCTTATCCCTACTTAGGTATGTGATGGACTTGTTAAGTATGTAGATGTTGTGTTATGCATTTCTTATTATATATTTATACTATTTATGTATGATGTGTTCATACGGGCCTCCCTTTTCAGTTTGGTTCAAAAGGGTTACCTAGTAGCATAGTATTGAAGGGTTCCCTTATTGGTCCTCTGCTTATTCAATAGGCATTGTCCCTTGCAAGTCCATTACAAATGTTATTCAAGTGGGAAACTGGAAAGAGCGTAAGGATTATCCAGAAAATTTTAGGGTTTCATTCTTTCACATTTTATTTCCTTATTTAAATTAAATTCTTATTTCTGTAACCACCATCAGTGGGTTTTTATCCTTTGTAACATCTTTAACGCTTTACTCTAGTTTAAATGAAAATAAATTTGTGTGAATTGTATAGTAGTTCCTTTTTAGCCCTAGCACTTGGTACTGAAATGGTAGGAGTAATCCAGTACGGTACTAAGTATGGCTATAATATCCCCAAAATTTAAGGTTTTTGATTTTTGCTTTCGCTAAATTTTAAATAAAATAAAATCTTTTAGTAGTAAATTTTGGGGGTGTTACAATTTGGTATCAGAGCATTTTCAAAGATTCTCCCTATCACTAACTATTTTAAGATGGTATCACAAGTTGGTATCCTATGTTTTTAGAAATCCTTTTCGGTTTTTAATGTTTTGAATTAATACTATGACTTAGTATCGGGGTATTTTCCAAAAGCTTTCCAAGTTTCAATTGATTTTAGGAAGGTTTTCTCTCTTATCTCCCTTATTTTAAAACCAGATTAGTCTTAAGAGTTGGATATGGGTAGATTTACTAACCCCGTCTTGGGTCACCTAGCTTGAGAAATAGCACCTTTCCTAACACACTTCAGTTTTGTAGCTAACTTGACATGACCTGAGATGAACGTATCCACAAACAAGAGAGAGCATTCGAGACGCTCTTGGGATTATCCCAGCATTCCTCGGTGCCTCAACCTCAAATTGCTCTGCCTCTAATGGGTATAGGAGAGTATTGGCTCGATAGAGTCTCGCGTCATCGGCTTTGACCTACGATAGGAAAAATGACCCTATGGTCCTAGAAGGTTGGATATGAGATCTTGAGAGAACCTTCGAGGCATTCAGTTACCTTGAGGAGAGGAGGACAAGCATTGTAGCATACTTCGTTCGAGGACCAACCAACACTTGGTGGGAAGACATTTGATCTCAAGGAGGATGATCAAAATCTTACGAATACTTCAAGACAACACTCCACACGCATTTCTACATTGAAAGTCTCAAGAGGGCCAAACTCAAGGAATTCATAGAGGTGACACAAGGGAGCCTATCGATCCAAGAATACTAGGCATGATTCACAAAACTGTTGAGGTCCTCCCCTGGTATAGCAGCTTGCAAGGCTACCGTAGTCTTCTTGTTTGATCAAGGACTTCACCACAACATCCAAAGTATGATGGACGCAAACATTTCCCACTACTTGACTACGGTGTATGAGCACTCATGTGTCACCGATGCCTTAGTCCAAGAACAAGCCTCCATCATGGGCAAGAGGAAGAACAAAAAGACAGAGTTCGAAGAAAAGAGTCATCGTCCCACTAGCAAGGTTTTGTGGGTTGAGCCTCAACCTCAAACTAATGTTCAGCATAAGAAGAGTCAGACTGCTCTCAGTGGTAAAGCTAATAAGATACTAGTTCAGCATTATCATTACTGTCATAGCAGAAGAGATCATCAAGGCAAAGATTGCATAGGAAAGCTAGTTCAGTGTCGAGACTGTGGATAGCTAGAGCATAGGAGCTTCGAGTTCTATAGCGCATCCCATGAAGAAATTCAGAGATTGCAGCAACCATCGATTTAGAAGAATCAGACAATCGGAGCAACCCATTCAGCCTCTTCAGATAGAGCAGACGAGCAAGCGATCGATCCTGATGCAATCTCTTCATGCTTACCGTCGAATCCCTTATAATCATTTGTATTATTAAATATGTGAGCAGTTGTTTCCCTTGGTCAAATAGATTTAACCTTAAGGGGGTAGTTACCCCAAGTACCTTAGGATCCCTTTTTTATATTCCTATTACTAAGGCATAACCTTCGAGGATGGATTTTTTCTTTAAGGGGATAATGATGTAATAACCCAAAAATGTTAAAACCTTGAAATTAATAAATAACACTTATTTGGAATACATTAACTTTTAAATTTACTTTATTTATTTATTTTGTGGATTTTTGAATATATAAAAATGGATATGAATATTTAATAAATTAAAATAAAATATTGTTATTTTATCATACTCATTTTATTTAAATAATTTTCCAAACTAATATTTTATTAAAATTAACCTTTTTAAACCAATATATTAAATTATAATAAACTAAATTAATTTATCTATCAATAATATTAAATTATATTATTTCAAAAATTATTTTATTTTATTCCTCCCCATTTTCTTTTTCCTTTTCCTCTTTTCTGTCTCCTTTTTCTTGTTTTTCTTCTTTTTCTCCTTTGAGCCGCCCAGCTTGCTTCATTTCCCCCTCGCACTAGGCCATCAACCAGTATCTTTTCCTTTCCTCTTCCCCTCCCCCACACAACGTTCGCCCCAACCCATCTCCCCCTCTCTTTTTCCATTCCTTTTCCCCCCGGCTGGGCCAACCAAGTCTTTCTTTTTTTTTCTTCCCCTCTCCCTTGCACGCGGGTCAGTCCACTCCCTTTTCTTTTTACCTTACCTGGTCAGCCTACCTTCTTTCTTTTCTTCTTCTTCTTCTTCCCTCCTTCCCTGACCTTCCACTTCGCACGCCATAACCATCCCTCCTACAGCCTACAACTGCCACCTTTGCCACCTGCCCTTTGCAGCCTGCAACCTACTCTCACTCTTCCTCTCTCCCCCGTCCTTTTCTTTCCATTTTTAGAACAAACCCAAATTTGCAACCCTCATCGCACGCCTTCCATTTTCCTCCTCCCTCACCCTACAACCGACACCCTACCGCTTGCCACCATAGCCACCTAGTCGGCGCCCTACCTCCCCTCCTCTCCCTCTTCTTTTTCTTCCTCTCTCCTAATTCATTTCTACCCTGATCAAGCCCTCCTTCTTCCTCTACCGATCCCCCCATTCTCCCTTCTTCCCCTTCTTCTTCCCTTCCCCCATATTTGCTCTGCCACCACCTCCTACCAACCCTACTACCTCCCTACACCACCAAGTCACTCCCACACACCCCCTACAACACTCATTCCTCTTCTTTTTCTTTCCCCTTTCTTGGCTTCCACCCTACACTACCACTGTTCACCGTCGTTCTGCCTCTTCTGCCACCACCAAGGCAACCAATCCACCTTTGGAACCTCCCCTACCACCCCTTGCCTCCCTTAGCCAGAACCTATCCCTACAACCCCTCCTTTTCCTTCTTCCTTTACCTCTTCCACCCTTATAGCCATTTTTGCAACCCTGTAGCTGTCGTCTTGGCCTCCCTTAGCCACCAATCATCCACCCCCTACCACCATCGATACCCCCACTCCACCCCTGCACCTAGCCTCTACCCTAACTATCCTCCACAAGCCCTCCTCCTAACCCCCAAGACCCTAATTGAACCAACACCTCCCCTTCCTTATTCCATCCCTTTTCAATCCCTTCTCCCCCTTTCTATTCTACATGTAGCTCACACTGCTCATGTAGTGTGAGCTCTACAATGATTTGGACCTTGTTTGGGTTAATTTTTGATGTATAATAATGGTTAATAATATTATGTATTTAATTAAGATTTGATAAATGTTTATTCTTTTTATTTTTCTACTTCTAATATGATAAGTATTGGTACTATTTTTAGGTATTGATTTTGCTAATCAAATCTTAGGCCTTTAACGGGGGTATTAGCAAGGTTTGATTTTTGCTGGAGATAAAGTAATCGTTATACCCTATTAAAACGTATTGATATACATATTCTAGCACATTAGGGTTTTTAATATGTTATATGCATGATATATGTTTTTAAGTAGAAGGCATTTGGTGGCATATGTTGATTGATAAAAAGGAAAGCATGTTAATTTATATGTCATATGTAGAAATAATGCTTAAGGAAGGAGCTTGTTGTTATTAATAATTTTAAGAGTATATGTATGATATGATATGCTAATATGACCATTTGATGCATAATTAATATTAATATGAGCCTTAGGGGTATTTTGGTAATTTTTACATGTGCAAAAGGTGTGGCCTAAATATGTGTGTAGTAGGTGCTAATATGTATTAATGATAATTAATAATAGTTATTGGTGTTGGATGAAGTGTTTGGGGTATGCATATCAATATTTTATGTAGTGAGGGTGTATTGGTAAAAGTGGCATAATAAAGGCAAAATGAAAATTTTGTAAATAAAGGGGTGAAATGGTAATTATGTAAAGTAAAGGGATAAAATGATAATTTAATAAAGGAGAAGGGTGCTTTAGAAAATCCTTTAGAGTGGGGTGTTGACCCCATTCTCAAAACAAACCTTGGTGGTAAGCTACCTCCATATAAAGTCTTCTTCTAATCACCGGACTACTAGAGACCCTCAAGCTTCCTCTTGCCCCTAATTGAACACTCCTAGCCTAAATAACTTGGGACATCTCCAGAGCCTATTTGCACATCACGACCATATCTAGTGGAGTGAATCCCACCAACAACTTCTGGTATTAGATCCCCACTCTGACCTTGAAGTGATGAACTTACATCAGCACGTTAGCCTCTACTTCTGGGAAAAAATAGACCAATTCCATGAAATGGGTGTAATACTCCTCAATGGACATGTCCCTATACCTAAGTGCCATAAACTTATCGTACTTCTTCATTAGTAGATGAGTTAAGTAGAATATGGCTTGCAACGTCTCCAAGAATGGCCCCCACATTATAGGTTCTCCATCCCTACACTAGATACTCTACCACCATGTATCTATCCTTCCTCTCAAATAGTAGATGACCACATCTATCCTCTAGTCTCTAGGGCAACCACAGGTGGTAAAGGTCTTCTATATCTCTCTAACCAACATTCCATAATGCCAGGGTCCTCTTGGCCTTCAAAAATGTGTGGGTGATGATGCTCTATGTAATACCCTAAAACCCTAACTTAGGATATTATGATAAAATAGGAATTTATTAGTAAAATTAATTAAATATATGATTTTAATAAAATAATGGGAGTAATTCAGACAAAAAAGAGGAAAATAATAAAAAAATTATTAGGGAAGATTAGGATGATTTGCTAATTAAAATAGAATTTAGGAAGATTTACCCTAAAAAATTATAAATTAATATAAAAAGGAATTTAATTATTACTTTACTAAATTTTTATTATATCAAAATATTCAAAAATACCAAAATATCCTAAACACCCCAAACCAACCTATTTTTCCTTTTTTTCCTTTTTCCTTCTCTTTTCCTTTTTCTTCTTTCTTTCTCTCCTTTCTCCTTTTCTTTTTCTCATCTTCTTCCCCCGACTGGGCCTCATCCGTGAGGCCCAACTCCCCCCTCCCTTCTTCCCTTCCCCATGTGGCCCAGCCCACACCTCTTTTTTTCCTTTTTTCCCCTCGCCCGCCCAGTTTCTTTCTTTTCTTTTCCCCTGACTAGCTGACCCAACCCTTCTTCTTCCTCCTCCCTTCTCCCCATCGTCACACTATAGGTTATACTTGCAACCTACCATTTTCCTTCCCTCTATCACTATATCACCCAACCTACTCCTCTCTCTCTCCCCTTCATTTTCCTTTCCATTTTGAGCCAAACCCCCCTCACTTACCTCCCTCACAAGCTCCCCTTTCTTTCCTTTTACCCCCACTTGCAACCTACGCCCCTGCCATTTTTAGGCTCGTACCAGCCTACCACCGTCGGCCGGCGATCCCCTTCTATGCCTGCCCTCTTGTCCTCTTCTCCTTTTATCTTCTTCTTGCTCCCTTTGCCTATAAATACCCTATACTGACCCCCCATTTTCCCTCCTTTTCTCTACCCAAAAATTCCAGCACATTTCACTGCCGCTACTTTAGACACCACCCCAATTGCAGTTGTCTACACAACCACCCAAAACACCACCCACTCCCTTCCCTGCGATACCCTCGATCAAACCAAACCATTCACCGCCCTTGAATCCCCCTACACAAACCACCCCAATTGTGAGCTACCCTTTGTACTTCATCGCCACCCCTCTCGTCACTGTGTGCCGCCTCCTTTGCCATAATCACCACCTCTCCTACCACCCAATCAATCCAATAGAACCTCCTCTACCTTCCCATACCCCACCTTCTCCCTTTCTTCCTCTCCTTCCTCCTCCCTCCTTCTCCACCACCCTCGCCACCACAACCACCACCACCCTGTTATGCCACCACCACCACTACAACCCTATTAGCCAAGAGAGTCCACCAACCCTACAACCACCATCTCACACTCTCTCTCTCTTATAGCCCTAAAAGACCCACCTTTTCCAAAAACCACCATTACTGCCATCACTGTTGTTGTGCGTCGCTGCTGTAGCCACCTAACTGTCGCTTTCATTAGGTTGTGCCCTAACCCTTCCTAGCCTTAGTATAAATTATTTGGTATAATTATTATTCTAACCTTACTATTATCCCTATCATCATCATCATTATTATTATTAAAGTTATTATCCTTATTGATATTGTTAATAATATCCTGCCATGACTAATATAACCATCTAACCCTATTTTTGCTAATAATAGCATGGTTAACCATTTTAAGGATAATACCTTTATTTTTACTACAAAATTTATTATTATTATTGTTTTTGTTTTTGTTGTTTTTATTGTTATAATCACTAATACTAGTTCATAATAAAGGTAAGTAGGAGATAATGAAATTAATAAGAGGGAGTTAACCCTAGTGTTTCCCCCTCTTATAGGTGAACCAAGTCCGACCCCTAAGGAGGTGTAGAGTGTGCTCTAAGCCCGGTGTCGTTTTTGATAAGGATGTGGTTAAGGCCAAATATATGTACTACACATATTGTATGTTATGTGTGATGATATATTTGTGTACCTTATGTGGTTATGAACTATGTACTTGTAGCACATCTTGATAAGGGTGGAGCTAAGGTAAGTTGTACGTGTTCTCTTTATGGCATGTGTAACATGATAATGTGTCTTGTACTTTGTGGTGCTTATGTAATATAGCCCTTTAGGACATGCATGCTGGTAGGCTTTAAATAATATGATGTAGTGGTGAAAAGATGAAAGGGATAAAGGAAGTGAGTTGACTAGAGAGAAGTAAGAATGGCCTAAGTATCTCATGACTTATGGGTGGACAAATAAAAGGATAATATGAATAAAATAAGAGAGTGAAATGAACCTTGCATAGGGAGTATAAGGCTTGCATAGGATGGATATTCTTTGCACGGGGATGATCCTTATGTGGGAAAAGTTTACTTGAGGGTTGAGTAAGGTAAGGGAAGAGTTTTTGGAGTGATTGGAGTCCATAGGTGGAAAATAGTACGTGCATTGGTATAAGGGTTCATGGGGGACTTAGCTAGGACTTGGGAGGAAAACCCTAAGCAGAGGAAATTGTGGAAGGGAAAAATAATGGGAACGATTAGAGTATGGGGTCAGAGTGGAAGGATGTCATATGGAGGGTGAATTTGTATCATGTGGAAAAGGGAATGGTAAGTGAGAGTAATGGAGGGACAATATATGAGAAAAGAGAGGTGCTAGAGTTTGGGGTGGCCAACTAGGGTTTTGTGGCCATATGTGCAAAATGGGAAGTAAAGTGGGACACTTGGGAATGGATCGAGCGAGGTGATGAGTTAGGGCAAGGAAAGTATGGACTATATGAGATAGAGGAAGGTTGGGCCATATAGGTCAGATTAGGATTTCCTAAGGAAAACACTAGATGGTGATAGTAAGTTGACCTAGAGATATAGGAAAGTGGGCCTCGACCCATGTACATAGGAGTTGGGTATTCATGGTAAGTAAGAAAACGGGGGAAAGGACGTCTAGATTTTTGAGCCTTTTAAGAGAATAGAAGTAGAGGGTGTATGATCGGGTAATCCAAGGGTGCATGTATGTCTAGGGTGGAAATATTTATCGAATAAGTCACAAAAAAGATATTAACCATTTAAAGAGAAAGATTATTGAGTCAGACCCAGATTGGTCCACCAGTAAATAATAGTGGTCAGGTGCCTTATGATTGGAGATCATTCCACCGGCAAATAATAGTGGCCAGGTGCGTTATACCCTGGGTGTTTTTCAGTCCACCGCCTATAATAGTGAGGGATCCCGAGCTCAATAAACCAAACCTAATGATGATAAGCTATAGAAAGATAATATTTACTTATAGTGAAACACCATAAGGGTCGGGGCCATACCAGTCCACTAGCAAATAATAGTGGTCAGGTGCCTTGTGCCGTGGAGACCATTCCACTAATGAATATAATGGCTAGGTGTGTTCTGCACTGGATGTTTTTCGACCCACCGGCTATAATAGTGGGGTTCCCGTAATCGCATGAACTTATAATGAGGATGGTGTGAAATAGGAATAATGACTAGAGATCTAATGGCTGTGTCAAATCGGACTGAATCACTATATGTACTACTTGTCTTTCATCTATGGCTTTTCTAAATGGTTACCTGCTTATATTACCTACCTTTTATGTATGGCCTTAGCTGCATGGTTACCTTACTCAGTACGTAAGTGAGTTTAATATCTTGTGAAATCATTTTATAGTCTTGTGGTTGGTGCGAGGCTGGCCGAGAGCCAAGCTTGTACTGATCATGGTGGTAGCACCCCTTGTTCTTGTGTATGTTTTTAATTAAACAAAAATTTCCAACTATGATTTTTGGAGGTATTACACTCTACCCTCCTAAGCTAGTCCTCTGGTGCTGGTGTAGTCATAGGCATCGATGGATGTTGAGGTGCTTGTATTTGGCCCTATGTGTAAGCTCTGACAGTCTGTATGAATGCCTCAATATGCTTGTATCGGTTGTTAGTGGCCATCACTTCATAAATACTAGAAGAAGTTAGGGCTACAATTCATGCCACAGAGTATGAAGACTCGCACAACAACAAGCACAAGCTAACTATAGCACATTCCCAACCCAACTTTCACTCATGGAGTGAAAATGCTTTGACAAAACTTAGGGTATCAATTAACTCATTTTAAAAAGTTATGCATTTTTTTTTTTGCAAAACACTCTGATAAAATCTTATGGTATTTGTTTAAAATTTTTATAAAAGTGGAAAATATTTAAATAAATGCTTTGATACCAACATGTGGCATCAACTTAGTTATTTTGGAAAGTGGTATGCTTTAAAAAAAAAGCTCCGATACTAACATATGGTATCAGCTCAGTTCTCAAAAGTGGTACACTTTTAAAAAAAAGCTATGATACCAACCTATAACACCCCCATTTCTCACTACAAAATTTTTTTTATTAAAATAAGTTGCAAAAATAGAAAATACTTAGTAAAAATAGGGTGTTACCACCATACCTGATATAGGATAGACATCAGCTGCTTACCCCATATTAGATACAAAGCTAAGCCAAGCAAACATTTAAAACGGCAGAGTACACAAATAACTATTTAATTAAACAACTCCAAAAGTGGTTACATCGGAGGAGCATAACCAATTCTGATCAAACCATTACAAATATATGTAAATAAGGTACAGAGTTACAAAACATAATTAAGGGCATGATACCCAAATCAAAACCATGGTCCACCATGGACCCCACCAAAACCTTCCGGATGTCCTCGCTCACAAGCCCCAACCCAATTGAGGTAGGCTCTTTTCTAGCCATCCCCAAAGGCCTACACATAATCATTTACTCGTAGGAATGAGCAGGTGGTTGAGTAAACGGGCACATCAATAAGCTACATAATGAGTAAGACAAGTTTCTCCCTCAATGCAACATAAGCATACTAATTGATCATTCATGAACATAATGTACTATATGCATTATAGTAAGACCATATATATAAAGATAAGAGTACATAAAGCATTCTATCATATACAAATTCAACACAATAGGATCATGCTTAAGAATCATAACACATTCACATAAACACTTACATAAGCAATAACAAAGGGTATGCAACAACCCCTAGGGTTATATTCAATTATACAATTCCTTTAGGATATTCCATCCATTTATTCATATAAGAGATAAAACCAATCACTCAATCAATGTTCCATTCTATAACCAATTAGTTAGGACATAAGCTTTAATCATTTTGGTCATTCATATCACTACTTCCATTTCATAGCCAGTCATCAACCATTCATTTGGTTACCATTCATAATTATCAACCAATATTTACCATTCATATTTTATTATCATCGAGAGATGGACTACACACCACCCCATAGTCTCACATACCAAGGAAACCTATCCAATTAGGGACATAAAGTCCAGGCCAAAACCAATCACCAAGTGAATATAAGTATAAGATTAAGCCAACAAATATGGACATAAATCGAGGCCAAAGCCAACCACCTTGGTAACCAGACCCTTTAGTATCTATACCCCCTAGTAAATCATCAGTGCCTAGAGTAGGTAATACACTGGGACCTCTCGGGATCCTGCTTGAAGGTACAAAAAATACCCAAAGTTAGACTAACCCCCAGTAGCTAATCAAGGATCAGGTAAGCCATAACCATACTCAACTCAACTATCTTTTCCTTTATAATATTAGTGTTTTATTCATAATATGGGTGACTGTACAAGGTACATATAAAGCAAGCAAATCAACTTTCCACGTTAATCAATATTAGTCCATTTTTCCAACTATGTAGGTTTACCATTTATCCTTGGCTAATGTTATTCATATCCACCATTATATTTAATTCCAACCTAAGTTGAGTTTCATTACTATTTTCTCAATTAGCCTCATTTATCATAAGTCAAATGCTCATTTGGTCCTTCTATTACTCATAAAGTATACCATAACCCGTAATCTATTTTGATCTTTAAATTATGCTAATTTTCCATGATAAATTTTTTATTTTATCCATTTAATAATCATGGTATAGTGCCGATCATAATCTCAAAGCATAATAGTACTAAAAAGAAATAAATTAAGAAAATCAATCGAATCAATTGATCGGTTTGGCCCAACTAGTCGATAGGTTTGGGTTGACCAGTTGATTAGTTTAACTCAATCATACAATGCTATCCTCAAATCGATCTATTGATTTGAGTAAACCAAGACATTATTCATAGACCAGTTGATCAATTTTTCCAAATCAACTAATGAGTTTAAGTAGATAGTAAGACCAAGGTCTCTATTGGCATACCAATTGATGGGTTGGGTTAACGAGCTAATGGGTTGGGTTAACTAGTTAATTCTTCTAGGAACCAATCGATCGATTTGCTCTAATATAGCACCAAATAATAAGTTCCCTACAGATTCTTCCATATAAATCCTTTTTAGCCATGTTAAAACATGTATCAACATCAACTAACATATTTGTAGCCAAGTTAACATGAATTTCTCATCATAACATCATAGCCTACTTTTTCCATTTTCATGCTTTTTACTCAAATCAGATCATTTAAGCATGCAAATCATACATGCAACTACATTTCTTCATGCCAACATGCATTAATCAACTAAAGATAACACCTATCATGCAAGAACACATACTAAATATTTTAGAACTAAGATTTGCTTATTTGATTTAGGCAAAACCCTCTTAAAATAAAGATTTCACTACGGAAAATTCTTAATTTTGAAAATCTTAAACAAAAAATCTTAAATGCAAACATTATACCAAAATCTTATCGAATTTCAAGTCTTAAAAAAAAAAAAAAAACTAGAATATACCCACTTGAGGCCAAAATAAAGGAAAAGGCTAATTAAACTACTCAACCTTTTCTCATAATATAACTCTACCTTTCTTGAGAATTGAAATAAGAAAAAGCTAGAGACAAGATTAGAAGAGTGTGCATAAATAGGTTAATAAGGCTCAAAATGCGGAAGAAAAAGAGGCAATGCAAGACTTAAGGAAATTTGGTGTTGAAAGAAAGATGAAACGCCAACCAAATGAAAGGGATTACTAAAGGTTAGGAGATCAACTCAAAACTCTGCCATTGATTGTTTGAACTTAATTAGAACAGGAAAATTTTTCCTGAATTTTTTGACCTCTTCTCCAAAGCTCAAATGGTGTCTGTAAAGAATTAAGGCTAATTAGGCCAGAATTCACATTCTCGAATGTAGCAAAGGGAAGTGGGTGTGGAAGGAATATTTCAGCTACTTAGAAGCATGCTTGACATTTAAGCATTTGATATCATAATCATGTAGAGAAGAGAGAAGGAAGAAGATAATTGATGAGGTCATCACCCCTATCTTTTGTCCTAATTGACCACTAGATTAAATTGAGGTAATATTTTGGGTTAAATGCATCATAAAAATGGTTAGGAATCTCTTTAGGACAATCTTGCATGCATTAGTAATGTTCCAATTTAGTGTAAGGGATTTTCCAAAAAATTCAAGCTTGAAAATGTGACCAGCTCAACAAACAAGTCGATGGGTTTGGGTCTGTAAATCGATTGTTCATCCAACAGTCAATCAATTTAGTCAAGAAACCAAATTTGGCTAGAATGATAAACCAGTTGATGGGTTTGTTTGCAAAACTCAATAAATTTCATTTTTCATCATGATTTGAAATTAAAGTTTATCCCAAACCAAATCATAACATTAAATCAAAATCAAAGGCCCACAATCTCATTCAACCATCATACAAACATGTGGGGTATTACATAGGAGGTGTACTCTCACAAAGGGAAAAAAGCTATTTCATTTTTTAGTGAATATTTAAATGGTGCTAAAATGAATTATGCAACAATAAGGAATTATATGCCATCATAAGAAGCTTGAAAACATAAAGTCATTATTTGAGAAATAAACCATTTATTTTGTATTTTGATCTTGAGAGTCTAAAATATTTGCATAAGCAAAATAAAATAAGTCCTAGGCATGCAAAATGGGTTAGGTTTTCTACAATCCTTTATGTTTTCTATCAAACATTTCAATAGTAAAGAAAATGTCATTGTAGATGCATTATCTAGAAGACCTATGATACTTATAATGTTAGATACTAAATTATTAAGATTTTAAATGTTAAAAAAAGTATACGCAAAAGATGAAGATTTATTTGAAGTTTCTAATGAAAGTAAAGAAAAATCGTAATTATAGTAATTATGTGCTATAGAATGACTTTCTTTTCAAACTTAATAAGTTGTGTATACCTTTTTCTAATGTATGTGATTTACTTTTAAGGAAGTATATGAGGGGGTATAGCTGGTCATTTTAGTATTCATAAAACTATGGAAATATTAAGAAAAATTTTTCTACTTGCCACAAATGATAAAATTAGTACAAGCTATTATTGGGAGCCGTGTAACTTGTTAAAAGAGTAAAAGTTTCTTCTATAAAAGTTTTTATATTTCTTTACTAGTACCTAATCAAACATGGAAGAGTATTAGTATAGACTTTATCTTAGATTTACTAAGGACGCTAAAGGGAAAGGATTATATTATGGTGGTAGCAGATAGAATTTTTAAAATGGTGCATTTCATACCTTGTAATAAAATAGATGATGCAACTCATGTGGAATATTTATGTTTCAAGGAGGTAGTAAAGTTACATTGTATTTCCAAAAGTATAGTTTCAGATAGAGATGTTAAATTTTTAAGTAAATTTTAGAAGACACTTTGGCATATATTAAGTACTAAGTTGTTGTTTAATACATCTCATCATCCACAAACAAATGGTCAAACTAAAGTTACTATTAAATCCTTGGGAACTCTACTCAGAGAATTAGTTAATAAAATTACTAAGGATTGGGATATAAAATTATCACATGTTGAATTTGCATATAACAGTAGTCCTTCTAGCACAACTTACTTGAGTTCATTTGGGGTTGTCTATAGAGTTAATCCTTATTTACCTATTTTTATGTTGTCATTGAAAAAGGGTGATATTAAAAATTATGATGCTAAAGAAAGAGTTGAACTATTTAAAAAATGTTATGAACAAATAAAGAATAATATTAAGAAACATAATGATAAATACCGAAACCAAGCTAACAAAGATAGAACTATATAAATATTTTCACCATGAGACTTGGATTAGTTGTATTTAAAAAAATAAAGATTTCCAAACTTAAGAAAGAATAAAATAATTCCAAGAGCATATGGACATTTCAAAATCTTAAGAAATTTTAGAAATAATGCTTATGAATAAAAATTGCCAAAATACTATGGAGGAGTTTCTAGGACTTTTAATGTTGGTGATTTATCTCCTTATTACATTAATACTAATTTGAGGAAAATTTCTTCTTTGCAAGGGGTGAATGATGGATGAGCATCTTCATTGCATTCTTCACAATTTGAAGGTCAAGAATTAGCATACTCAAAGGTATTACCAGTTGTTTTGAAAGATATTGAACACCTTCATAATCATGCTAATAAGCATCTCCATTGCATTCTTCATAATTTGAAGGTCAAGAATTAACATACTCAAAGGTATTACCAATTGTTTTGAAAGATATTGAACACCTTCATAATCATGCTAATATTATTTCATTGAGTGATTCTCGCAGGTATTATATATTTTTACAAGAAGAGGACTTCACCAATGATATCTAATGTGCACAACCATGACAATGCAAGAGTTACAAAGTTGCATGGGAGACAAAGCTATAAGACATAAAGCTTGATTATTGATTATTTCATTTATTATCATACTTAGATTTTATAGAGCTTTGATATTTTTTGTATGCTTTGTAATGTCATATCATTGTAATTGTAACTCATTATGTATACAATATAAACATGTGTTGATTTAACTCTTGTATAATTAGGCTGGTTAATGTGGGCTTACTTAATGAGAGTTAATCTCATCCTCAATACCATATATGTGTGTGCATATATATATATAAGCCTTGTACGTTTGGTGGAGGATATATAATGAAAATGAAATCAAGCATTTGAAGATTAAAGGGAGAAATAGTTGAAGTCTAGATTTCTTCTTCCTATCTTTCTCTCAAGTTAGGAGTGAATTTTAGAATTAATTTTCTATAAGTAAAACCCCAAATTTACTAATGACAATTTTTGTTTTATAGTGGATGCCTATAACTAAACTATCATTCATTGATACAAGTCTAGTTTACCATACCATCCTCACATCAATCACAATGCTAAAACCATTAATTAAACATAGAGTAACTTGAAATGAAACTTTATAAATGCATATATGAATTTGGAGACTAAATCTTAGGATACCATAATACAATACAAACAAAGGGATACCGTAGATCAAAGAGTCTAGAAGGTATTCAAGTAAAAATATCATTCAGATAATATAAATCTTCACCTTATACAAGAAAAGTAACTCATCCTCTTATAATGCATCAAATACTACAAAATAATCTAATCGGTCCTTAAAGACCTACAAAAAAGCATTTAGGTCCTCTACTTGTAGGAATGAGAAACACCCAAGAAAAGAATGGTTAGTACACTACGTATTGAGCAATGTAATAATACTATTTAGTCAAGGATATAGATAAATATATACATTCATAGCATATGATAAGTACACATACAAATTACAAAAAGTTTCACAAAATAAATACTATTCTAGGCCCCTTTATTAGATATAACCATGTTTATTCTCTATTTATGTTGAGCTCAGGGACCCCACTATTATTAAACCAGTGCAACGATCTAAAGTATCTCTCAAAGACAACACATCCTAGTGACTATTATCATCCTGTGGAATGGATCCGTCAGAAACACCTTCTTGGGGCAAAACGCCCCCGAGACACTATTATCATTAGGTGGAGCGGATCTAAATTGAATTATGTATTCTTTTACTTTAAATCATTAATGTCTTATGCATTAGGTTACTCAAATAATATTCTTATTCATAATGAGTATAGGGCCTCACTATCCTTAATCTGGTAGAAGAGACTTAAACACTTCTTAGGGACAACACAACTGAGACACTATTATCATATGGTGGAATGGACCCATAAAAGCACCTTCTCTAGGTAAAGTGCTCATAAGCCACTATTACCATCTGGTGGAATAAATATAAAAATATCATCTTGCCCCAAATCACATGATATTTCACTTTAAATGATTAATTTCATATGATTTATTCATAGGTATAGAACACATGAAAGCAGGTAAGCACGTCATGTAGGTCATAAGGTTGTTCTTTAGAGTTAAGATCCTTATATTCCCCAAAACTCTAGTTTCACACCTTTATCATAACTTTTCTCCTGTTACTCTTTTAACCACCAAATTTAGTACTTTTTCCTCACATATTATTATTATCACCATACATATGTTTCAAGGATGAACTCCAAGGTATTGCATATACGATAACAACCTCATCTCAAAAGTTACTATTCCTAAAGCTTATAAAACCTAATTTCACAAATTGATCATAAATTTTTATGTAGGGCTCAAACACTTATCAAATTTAATATGCCTTCTCAAGACACTAGTATTAACAACATCTTTAATTTTCGTGGTCTAACTCTACCATTTTTCACATGTGATAATAACCTCCTCGTTTTAGGGCTACTATTTCCAAATCAAACAATTTGCATACTTTATTTAAACTTAGGTCACTCACAACTACTCTAAACACTTCATTTAATTCCTTAACATATTTGGATGATATAACACTTTAAAATACCATAATTCACATATTTAACACACGTTGACTAAAATGCTCTTATCGATAACAGAACCCTTATTTCATGTGAATCTTTTGTATTTATTAATATTATTTCCAAAATTCACATTTTTCTCAAAAGACCTTGATTTAATCTCTTCACATTCATCATACCATTAATAAACCCATGATACAACCATATTTCACATCGAAGGCTTTTCTACATAAAATAACAATATCATCTGAAACTCTACTTATTATTTTCCTATCATATAATATCAACCACATATCATAGTATCAACAATCATATATTAGTTCACATAATCATAATAACATGGTGTAAAATCATTGATAATAATTAGTAATAAAAACCCTAGACTACTACAAGCATCCTTACTAAAAGGATTCCGGTCTCTAAGCTCAAAAAACCTATTCCTCTTCTTTTAGGACCACAGGAAAATCACCCAAGAAAAGCATAATAAATTTTCATTAGTATTAAACTACCTAAGTAAGGAAATTATTAAGGAAAGAGGAGGGTGAAGGAAGGAAGAAAACTAACCAATAAGGGTATTGTTTGGGAATAACTTGTGTAGCCAATCAAAGGGGGAATACCATGGGAAATATAGGGTGAGAAATAGCACAACCTATTGTTGCTAGGAAAGGTGCAATAGTGAAGGAGGCCGAACAAGAGGGGTAGTGTGGTAAAGTTGTAGGTGCCAAAATAGAGGAGGGGTGTTATGGTTGTGGCTGTTGAAATGGAAGGGGAAGCTTTAGTTATTGCTGCTGAAATAGAGGGGAACCTTTAGTTGTTGCTCCCAAAATGGAGGGGAAAGCTTCTGTCAAAGCTACCAAAGTGGAGAAGGGATATTCGGCCAAAGCTGCCGAAGGGGAGTAGGTTAGGTTGTGGTGAAAATTACTATAGCAAGGTGACCAAAGGTGGTGAGCGAGAAATGGCATAAGTTGCCGATGGTGGTGTGGTTGTCTTAGTTTGGCTTGTCGGTGATGGCTTCTTAGGCTACTTTTGCAATAGCAAGGAGGTGGTGAAGGAGGGAAAATGGTGTTGCATTGGTAGCTAAAGGGAGAGAAGAGAGGTGGTAGAATTTAATGTTGAGCATGTGTATGTATGTATATATATATATATATATGTCCATGCAGCAAAGACTAGCGAGAGGTGCGGGGAGAAAATTTTCAACCCCAACCCTCATGTGTAGGATGTGGGAGTTGATGGAAGTAAGGAATAGCCTAGCATGTGGTAAGAAGTGAGAGGCGTGTACGCATTGTCTGTAGATAATGTTCCACATAGGGAGAAGGAGGAAAAAAACGAGTGGGATCGGCCGAGAAGGAAAGGAGAGAAAAAGGAAAAAGAGGAAAAAGAATAGGGTTTAATGTTAGATTTTAGTTATAACAAGATCAATATAATTTAAGTTAACATAATAGGATAGATTAATTATCGATAAATTAGGATTAGGTTAAATTCTAGGGTTAGAGAATTAGGATAAGGTGAAAATATTTATTTTCTGATATTAAGATTAGATTATAATATTAATTACTCGGGATTAGGGTTAGCTAAAAAATTGGAGTATTATATAAGAGAATTCTCTTTCAAAAGTGCATTTGATCTTAGAATAGATCAAACATAACCATTTTAACCAAACACCGCAATGTACAACTTCAAATCTTTATTTAATCAAATTGACTTTGTTGAATTTCATTCTAATTCTAAAGATCTTGTAATTGTGAATATAATTATTAATATCTTACACATCATTATTAATTATTAGTAATTAGTATTTATTAATATTAGTTGTTATTAATTATTGATTAGAAAATGAATATTCATTAATAATAATTAATAATCAATTAATGTTAATTAATGATTAATATTCATTATGTAAACAATAATTATTTGTAAATAATATAATTAATTATTAATTATTAATAATTCACATTAATAATTATTGTCAATAAATAATAATTAATATTAATATGATTGTTAATAATTACGATTATAATGATTGGTAATAATTAATACTAAGTATTATTAATAATTGTAGAGATGTGGTGAATTGATATAATTAATGGAGGTATAGGGATAAAAAATATAAGATAATTTAAATATTTAATGTAAGATAGTAAAATTTATTTATAAAGCAATAATATGTAGAATAATATATATAATAAAATTATTAAAATATACAAAACAATCAACCTAAAGTAATAATACCCAAATAATACACGGCTTAAGTTTCTTTAAAGGAAAACAAATGGAACTATTATCTTTATGCAACCTCTGATGAATAATGCGTTGGAATAAAGTATGTGTTTTAATAACTTATTATTTTTTCGCCAAACACTTCACTATAAATTATCGAATAATTGTTTTCAAACGACGCGTAACTATCCAGCATACGACGAACGACGATGCCTTCCTCAACTATAAAATGTGCTTCGCAAGTTGCAGTTAAGGCTTGCGAGGCTGTCAAAGCGTCGGTTACCAAACCCACTCGATATTTCTATTCGAAGGGCACTCGGGGTTAGGACTAGAGCTGACAATCGGACGGGTCGGGTTACTATCGGATCGGGTAACATAATAATCGGGTCAGATCGGTTTCGGATAATTTCGGATCATTTTATCGGGTCGGGCTGGGTCGGGTTTGATTCGGATCAACTCAGTATCGGATAATCTCGGGTCATTCTAAGTTCTCGGGTCGGGTCTGGTTAAGATCGGATGGACTCGGATTCGGGTAAATTTGGGTTGTTTTAATTTCGGTTCGGGTTCGGATCGGGCTCGGTTGAGTTTCAATTATTATATTTTCGGGTCGAATTTAGATTGAATTTAGGTCATTTCATATTTGAGTCATGCTTGTGTCATTTTCTTTCTTTCTTTTTATTCCAAGATATTATTAAAAGCTAATTATTTTGAGATCATTTATTTTAATTTATCTTATTCAATTAAAAGTGAATTATTATATTAATTGTTTTGGGGCCTTAGAATTTTTTATCATTATTTTATCTTTGGAGATGTATCTGACGTTTCAAATTTAAACTTTTTCAAATCGTATCACTTTTCTTTTTATGTTAAGGTATAACTTATAATTCAACTCCATTATTAGCTTGGTCATATTGAGTTCTAGTATTATTTTAAGTTTATATTATATTTATATCTTATACGCTCCTTACATGATATTAACTTATAATAGTCATTGATAATTGATAACAAATGAAGACTTCTAAGGTTGTACTTTTCATATTATTTTTAAAAGAGATTGATCACATCATATCAACATAATTTTAATAAATATGATAATAATAATAATACAAAAATAATGATAACAATAATAATAGTAATCAATGAATATCAATTATGGAAAAAATAATAATAACAACATGTTAGTTTTTTATTATATATTTTGATTAGATCATATCAAGCTAAATAAGATAAAAATTAAATAAAGTAAGTAATAATGACTATTATTGACAAAAGACCAACTAATATTGACTTCTTACTATTTAACACTGTTGATGTAATAAAAAATATTAATCTTCAATTTTTATAATGAATAACTAACATTCTCACTCTAGATTTTTCCTACTTTTCTATGATGTTGTAGGTACTATATTGCAAGGTATGGCCGTATAGATACTAATATATAGTGTTCAAGGTTGCACTGTTATTATCTTATGGTACTAGATGGAATAATGGAATTGAACTAATATTTAAATGGCATAGTAGTGTTATTCTTTTTTTTCTCTACTTTTTTTTCTATTGGTATCAATGGATATTGTATTTGTATATACATAAGTGATATAAATTTTATGAAAGTATATTGTTTCTAGATTTTGATGTAAGTGCTAGTATGGATTAGTTGCACATCTATATTATTTCATGTTTTATGAAGTTTTAAAAATTTTGAGTTATGGGTTAATGTTAATTTTTGGGCAGTACCAAGTTGAATCTTTATAGATTTATAATTTTTCAGATAATATCATATTTCGGATAAATAATGGATCGGGTCGGATCATTTCGGATTTATAGTTTTTCGGGTTATATCGGGTTTCGGGTGAATAGCGGGTCGCGTCGGGTTTATTTCGGGCTTATGATTTTTCGGGTTATATCGGATATCGGATATGTATCGGATCGGGTCGGATAGGTTTCGGACATTTAATTACTCGGATAAAATCGAATCGAATTTCAGACGGATCGAGTCGGTATTCGTCGGATTTTTCGGGTCGGGTCAACTTTTGCCGGCTCTAGTTAGGACTTTAAAAATGATTTTTATCAGCCAACAGATACGACGACGGCAAGAATAATGGAAGAAAATAGCTGCCGCATGAAATGAAAGCTACCCATTACCCAATACCATGGCACGTAGTTCTATCTACAGCCACCGACGTTGGTAGTTTTTAAATTCTTTAAATAAAAATATCTTTAATAAGAATTGTTAATGTATGTATATTATTCTTCATATTTTTCTCATAAAACAATCATTCATATTAATATATTATTTATTTAAAAAATACATTATGTTTATATTTTACTACTATTATACTTCATTCATATAAAAATATTTTTTTTAAATATATCTACTTTTCTAATACAAATAAAAGTAATAATAAAATTCTACTTTCATCTTGCATTAAAAAATAATAAAACATTTAATATATAGATAATGAAATAAACAAATATGAAGGTAAAAATAAAAATTATATTTTAACTTTTTTAAAATAAAATTTTATTTTATACAAAAATTGAATTCTAGAATGGTTTTTTAATACGGATGAAATATTAATCTTTAACCACCCCAATTCTATTAAAAATTTCTACACAATTGTAAAAAAAAAAATCATCACTATTTTTCTATAAAAATCAACATTAATCTCAACCTATATCGTGTATATCTTTTACCATAATTATACATATATTTCACCATTTATTTAAATATATTTCACCACTATTTTCTTAAAAATATCAATATTGATCCAAGTGTATGTCACTAGTCATGAGCATATCTTTCGCCAAAATTATATTCATACTTATATTTCTCTAGGTATCTAATTATCATTCACTAATCTAAAATATATTTCTCACTATTACTAATTTTCTAAAAAAATTCAATATCGATCTAATTATATGTCACTTGTTGTGTACATATTTTCACCATTGGTACACATAATTTTGATCAAAGTTGTTATCTTTCACCACAACAATTTAAAATTTACCACTATGAATATATTTTATTTATCTTTTATAGAATTCAAACACTCATTAGCTCTCTCGATATCTTTCACTACCATGTACGTGAAATTTCACTAATGTTTAATGTATCATTCAATACCATATTTCAATAAATTTCCACATTTATCTAATTATATATTACCATTTGTATGCATATATTTTCCATAAGTATATATTACTAAAGTTATACCTATATGTCACCAAAACTAATTAAAATGACCAATTATTTTAGAAAATTTGATCTTTCACTACTCTGAATATCTTTCCATTGTCTACTTGAAACTTCACTAATGTTTAATGTATCTTTCACCATAACTTACAAAAAAAAAAAATCAATATTGATCTAATTACATTTCATTAGTTTTGTGTATATTTTTTATTACTGAAACTATATATATATATGCCTATCTTTCAATGTAATTATACTTTTCTCTTGATTTTCCCCATTTCAAAATGAGGGATATGAATAGACCAAACCGTGCAACATATATATTTTTTGTCAAAAATATATTAGTATAAATGTTTACACATAGATTTCATTATCATTCTATTTTAATCTCACTATTGTTTTTACTAAAAATTTGTTTTATGATCTTTCAACATGATTATGATTAATCATTATTATTATTATTCATTAATTTATTTTTATAATTATTAATATAAATTTTTAAATCAATAATAACATAGCCAATAATACAATTATGATTCTTATTATTATTATTGATATCATTATTATTATATTACAATTATGATGATTATTAAAATTATAGTTATTATGAATTTTTATAATAGTAATTATTATTATGGTTAGTAATATTAATAATATTATGATAATTATTTTGATAATAATTATTATTATTATAATTATTAATATAATGATGAATATTATTAATATGAATAATAATAATTAATATTATAATTATTATTTTTTATTATAATTGTAACTATTGATATGCTTTTTTCATAGTTATTAATATAATCATGATAATTATTATTATATTTATTAATATAGATATAGTAATTATTATTAGTATTAAAAATTTAATTATTATCATTAATATTTTTTATTTTAATTATAACTATTAATATACTTGTATTTATTATAGTTATTATTATAATTATGATAATCATTATCATTTTTATAATTAATTTTATTATAATTATTTATATAGAAATAGTAGTAGTTATTATTATAATTATTAATTGATTATTATAATGATTTATTATTATTATTATTACTACTACTACTACTATTAATATAATAATTTTGTATTTTCATCGGTACTATTGTGATCGGATCAAATCCAAAAGATAGGCAAAGAAAATAGGCCCTAATATTTTAGCATTTAGCGCTATGTTAGTAGGTCCATTAGTATTAAATAAGGAAATGAAAAAAAAAAGTGCTCACTGCAGTGTATCTTCAATTAAGGAAGAAATAGGTGAGGACCATATTAGTTTAGTTTTAAATATTAGTGTATCTAGAAATGATAATATACTTATATAATATGCAAATAAAGATACCGATGTGGATGAAAATAAAACAATAAATATTTGAATATATTATTTTAGACAACACAAGCACACCCTATAAAATATCTTAAATATACTAATATATAAAGCCAAATATATTGATATTATTCAAAATTATTACATGTATTACTACATGCTCCATAAATATAACGTAGATAACACATGCAAGAATATATTTACCTAATAAGATAGGTATCTCTAATTGATTAAAATAGTATCATTATTTACATCACGAGTATATTAACTTTTTTCTTTGGTAAGTAAATAAATTTTATTACCAAAATGAGCAATACATGAAAGTATCTATATATGAAATGCCATACAATAGATACGCAAACAAATCAAAATGACATCCAACCTCCTAATCATCTATCAACTACATCCAATGATCTATAAACTTAAAAAAAAAATTGTGTTTTTTCATTCTTTTCATTCTTTAAAAGGTTGCCTCCATGAAAACTTCTTGGATAATCTACTTACTTATACTCTCTAGGATAGATTACTTCTTTTGGAACACAACTTCATTTCTATTTATCTGAATCTTGTAAATCAAGGCAGCAAAAGCAATCCTTAACACTTCGGCACAGCTATGTTTGCTCCTTGTGCTCTTGATCATCCATTAAATATAGCTTTACCATGTAGTAAAGAAATGTAGTAATAGCATCAAGTTGAACATTTTCCTCCATAGATGATTTGCAACAACACATTAAACTAAGAGATGATCAAGGTCTTCATTAGCTTGTTAACAAACTTTACAAATAACATTATCAGTAACCTGCCATTTCTTAAGCTTATTCTTCACTAGTAGCGCCTTATGGCAGGCCATCCAGCATATAATTTTGTGTCTAGGCATTCCATGATGCATCCAAACATACCACATGACCTTGTCATTTTTGTGCCTCAAATTCTGGTACATTTTGTTAATACTAAATCTTCCTTTATCACTATTGGAAAATAAGGCTTCTAGCCCCATAATCCTCATTTTGAAAATGAGTATTGTTGTCTAAGAAGAATCCTCTTTAATATTAGCTTGCCAAATGTATGATTTGATTAAGTATTTTTCATGAATCCATTTGATCCAAATACTTTCTGTCTGCACCTGTAGCCTCCATAATTTTTTGCAGAAACAAGCTGCATTCCAAGGTAATAATTATCAAATGCCTAGTCCATCTTCATCTTTGGGGTGACAAATTTTGGTATAAGAAATAAGGGCCTTTCTTTTCCCTACTTCCATATTGCTCCAGAAGAAATCCCTGCATATAAAATCCAGCTTGTGTATGATAGCTTTCGGAATCAAAAAGAATTGCATCCAAAAATTTGTGATATCAAATATCACAGATTAAAGGACTTGGAGTCTTCCTGCATAGCTTAAGTATTTTAGAGTCTGGGCATTTAGTTTTTGAGTAATTTTTTCGATTAAAGGTTGATATTGAGTAACAGACAGAGATGAGCTGCTCAGTGGAAATCCCAAGTACCTAAAAGGAAGATTTCCTTCATTATAATTCAAGTACTAGATAATATACCTCTTAATAATAGTGTGGAATCCTCTCAAATAAATGCATCTTTTCTCAAGGTTGGCATTAAGATCTAACATGGCTGCAAAGATATCTAAGTTCTTCTTGATGAGTTGTACTGATTTCAAGTAACCTTTGCAAAAAATAAAAACATCATCTGCAAAGTAAAGATTGACCATTCTCAATCTTTTACAATCAGGGTAACCTTTAAATCCTTTTTATTTCTATAGTGTTCTCATTAACCTATCGATATACTCCATAGCAAGGACAAAAAGATAAGGAGACAGGGGGTCTTATTGTCTAATCCCTCTTCTCCCTTGGAATGGTGTGCATAGAGAGCCTTGTACGCTTATAGAGAAACTCATAGCTATTAGGCATTGCATGATCAACTTGATAAAGTGAAAAGGAAATCCTAGCCACTCTAACATTATCTACAAAACCTGCCATTCTATGGTGTCATAAGCTTTTTTAAAGTCCACTTTCATCATCATACAAGGACTTATATTTTGCCTCTTGTATTTTCTCAAAATTTCCTGTGCTATTAGGATATTATTGGCTATCAACCTCCTAGGGACAAAAACAGACTAAGCTTCACCCACTACTTCAATGAGAACATCAGTGAGTCTATTAGTGATCACTTTTGAGAAAATTTTATAGATCACATTGTAGCAATCAATAGGTCTATATTCTATGATATAGGTAGCATGTTGAGATTTAGGCACCATGTGAATAGTAGTGTTCTAGAATTGGTTTATTGCTTCATATATATCATTCCCTATGATGCACCATGCTGCTTTAAAAAAATGAGCATTGTGCCCATCAGGACCTAGAGCTTTATTGTCCCCTATACTGAAAGTTGCTTTCTTCACTTCAGATGCTCAGATTGATTTTAGAAGGTGCATTCTACTTGCTATATAGAGAGTTGTTCCTTGCTTGAGCACCTTTGGATGAGGGTGAAGGAGACTTGTACTTGTAGTTCCCAACAGGCCTTTGTAAAAAATAGTGACTTCTTTCTCTATGTCTAGCCACAATGAGAGCTTGTTACCATTGAGGCTATGCAATTGAGTTAAGGAGTTTATACTATGCCTTTCTTTAACCTTTGCATGGAAATAAGCATTATTTCCATCCCCCAACTTGACAAAGTTAATCTTAGCCTTCTGTTAAAAGCATGTTCTTCAATTTGTAGTTTGTTCCACCATTTCTTCTTGGCTTCTTTTTCTTTGCATAGCATATGGTAGTTGTTGGGGTTAGCTTATAGAGTATTTTTTATGCACTCCCACTCTTCTTTATCTTTTTCAACTTCATGGGTCACATGGCCAAAATGATTTACATTGACTTTTTTTGAATTCCCCTTTCAATCTCTTAAGCTTTTACATCACCTAAAATTGCTTTGAGCCTTCAATATGAATATCGCAAGTTTGCTTCACTATGTGCAGAAATTGATCATGTTTTGTCTAATAATTATAGAATTTAAAAGGTTTTTTTTCCTTTGTGGCCCATCTTGTTTAATAGAGAATATAAGACAAGCATGATTAGAGAGACAATGATCCACAACCTCAATTCTTGCATTAGGGAATTTGTGTAATAACATCTGGTTACCAAGACCTCTATCAAGTTTGCACTGAACTCTATGGGGAGGTTGCTGATTATTTGACCATGTGAAGAGTGGGCCAACTGTAGGAATAGGTATAACCCCACAACTTTGCAGACAAGTAGCAAAGTCATCCATTTCACCTTGATGTACTAGTCCACCCATTTTCTCAGCCGTAGAAATTATGGCATTAAAGTCACCAAGACTTCTAGGCTCCATCTACTTGCTTACTGAGAAGGTTTAATCCATACCAAAGCTATTTCCTCTCAATACCAAAATTAGAACCATATACAAAAGTCACTAAAAGACTATTTTAAGTTAGTAAATCCTTCACTGCACAATGAATATACTGTCCAGCTTCAGAGAGGATGGTTAGGGAAATAATAGTGGGATTCCAAAGGAGCATTATTCTTCCATTATAATGAGAAGAATGATTAGTGTGAAAATCAAAATGTGGGGCTATTTTTCTGTGATTCATCTACCTTACTATGCTTTAACCTAGTTTCAATAAGATTAATAACAAAAAAGGCCTATGTTCATAATAACTTATATACCTCCTTTTAATTTAGAGGAGAGTAAGCCCCTCTGATATTCCTTGCTGCAAGCTTCATTTGGTAATAGAAGGCTGACCTCCTTTATAGGATTTGCCCTGTTTTCCTTGATGTAATGGAATACAGGCGAAGACTAGATCATTAAAAGAGTCCTTGTAATTCATTAGATCTCTACCATCCTCCAACATGCCTTTACCTTTTTTAGGTAGAGAAAGTTTAGTGTCATGGGTAGTTTGTTGCAGTTGAACCTGTTTCAGCCTCCAAACTTTCTCATCTCTTCTATGTTGTATAGAAGCAGGTGGTCTGCATTATTCTGTTTCATGTCCTGTCTGTCACATTTGGTGCAATACTTAGGCATCTAGTTGTAATTCACTTTTTGAGTTCTTGTGCCCATAGGTGTGTCAATCAAAATAGAATGCAAAAATGGTTTGCTTACATCTATATCTACAAGAATCTTATGATATGATATTCTACTTCGAGTAGCAGTAATCATATCGGCATAGATTGGCACCCCCAGGTAACTCACAATTCTACTACCAACATGTCAATGGGAGGCTTGGGAGGGTGATACAGAGGGGCATCTTTCTCCATTCTATGTCATCCAAAGGCAGCATGGGGTTCCAATTTCTTCAAAAGCAAGGTTTTGATCCTAAGAGACCATAAATGTTTTTCAAGAAATGTAAGGCAGTCCAATTCATATTGAAATTTGAAAAGGAAGAATCCTTGATCATGGGAGTAAATCTACGCCGGGGGGAACTGAAGTCTATTGAGCCTCAACAAAAGTTCTCAATTGATTGAGGGTAGGTAGACCATCCCAATTAAAGTGTGTGCCCATTTCTCCTCTTCTCTCGTAATTTCTTACAGTTGCAATTTGGCCTTTACAACTCCATTTTCAATTATAGGGAGAGAATAGGTAAGATTAAGGACAGATTGATCCCGATAGTTTTGTATAAGAATTTCCCTCCAACTCAATTTCGGGCAATTGAGATCAGTTCTCATCTCTTGGGAATTCTCTTCTTGAGTCTTAGATGTTCCTGGTGAATTCTTCATTTCAGAATCCAATATAGGTTCCATTGGAGGAGTATATTAACTTTACTAAATAGAATTATTTTTTAATAGTGAAATTTAGCTATGAAATATTGTTGTCTTTGATATGCTATAAAAGTATCACCATTTAACATTGATAGTATATCATTAATATTTAACTATATAATATCATTATTCAACATGAAAATGTAATTTTATACATTGATAGTATATTGATTAATTAATATTCCTAATTTCATAAGACTACAACATTTATGGTTAGGATATTTTTCTTCTATAATATTTATGATCCCTCAAATAATATGGATTTATTTTAAGTAATGTAAACAAGATAAATTTTGGTATATTATCCTTAAAGGGTCGTCCAAAAAAAAGTTAACTATTCACCTAAAATGCATTAAAAAAAAATTTACAACCTTAATGAGAAATCTAAATTATAAATTGAGTTAAGCCATAGCATTTTATAAACTTTATAGGTAGTTTTGAATTGAGAAATGATTTTAAGGCTCAAGCTTTCTTCCATTTTATCCAAATCTGGTCAACATCTAACATGATTAATTAAAAGTCATAGCTAATAAGCTACGTGTTTTGCATCTTATTGTAACTAGTTTATTTGCATTTATAATTAATACATGGGTTATTTTAAGGTAAAAAATGTACATATAATACTTGAATAAAACTCATTTAGATTTCATCATGGATAAATATTTGAATTATAATTATAATTATAATTTTGGAGTACATATCAAAACTTACATATTATTTTTATCATAAGAATATGGAAAAATAATTGTTAGAAAGTAAATTGGATATCTAGTTTTAGTTAAATAAAATATTAAGAAGTATGTTAATCATAAAATCCAAATATATTTAAAAAAAAATTGTGTGATTAAAAGCAAAGAAAATAAATTATAAAGATAAAAGAAAACATAAATAGTTTAAAAAGACAAATGAAAATAAACTATTTTAGTATTCTAAAATTATGGTATATATAGATGATAAAAGATTTGTGAAAGTTTTATTTAAGTTCACACGATATGTTGAAAAGAAGTATATATAAAATTATCTTTCTGTTTTAAATATTTTTATCATTGAAAATATAATACGCATTTCAATGCACTCAAAATACCTTTTTTAAGTAAATTAATTTTCAATGCTTGATGATTATAATTATAAAACAAAGATCCAAATTACTCATGTTATTTTATCATATAAATAAAAAAAGAAATGTGTGTGTACAAAGAATAACATAAATTGTATACCATACTCTAAATATCAATAAAATGTTTAAAATGTGTTAACTATTGACTCCAAGAAATTAAAATAATGTGTGAGTAAACTAAAATAAAAGGTCAAAAAAAAATAAGAGAAAAGATAAATGACCAGCAGAAAAGGTAAATTCCTTGAAAAATCCATACTATTAATACTTCATATTTTAGATAGAGAAATCATTATATTATAACATGTGTTATTTAAATCTATATATACTCATCACCTTTTGTAAATTAATTCCCTCAACCAAAGTTATTTCTAGCCAAGTGAATTTGAGTGAACAACAACATCATACCCAAAGGCATCCTAACTTCGGTCAGAATTTATGTCGCTTAGGATATGGCTTTGGCCAAGCTTAATACGTACAATGGTTACTTAAATAACTTCCATGGATATAGAAAATTCATGGGGTGATAATATGTCTCACTACTCAACAATTTTGCAACCTTTAAATGATTGTAATAATCAACTTTAAATTTAGGCATCGATCACAATTTTGCATTAAGTTTCTCTATCTCATATGTCCATCATCTTATACCTACTTCCATGATGATTATATCCGTAACACCCCCAAAATTTACACCACGCTCGTTTTCAAAAATAAAGTTGATTTTGGGAGTCTTTATTGAATTTTGAAAGGATTTCCCACTTTAATAAAAAAATTGCTTGGTTTTAAAATTTTAGAGCACGACTATAGTGAAGAGTACAAGGGTAGATTAGGGTTTTCCCTAAGGAGTAGGAAATATTACTAATAATTTTGAACCAGTGGACTCGTTTCTAAATCTTTCTTTTATGCAACTAGATGGCAAATAACGGGAGGATTAACCATTTGGAGGAGGCCGTCACTGCCTTCTTGGAGTTCACCCGGTGGTCTCAGGGTGCTGGGGAAGACTGGCTTAGGAGAGTTACCGGACATCACCTTCCAATGTATTCCGGGGAGGAGAACCCGGTGGTCCTCGAGGGGTGGATCCGCTACCTGGATCGCACCTTCGAGGCTATAGATTATCCACCAGACAAGCGACTCAGCGTTGCAGCTTTCTTCCTTCAGGGCGTAGCAAACTCCTAGTGGGAGAAGTACCTCACCAAAAACGGTCATCCGGCTACCTAGGAGGCATTTAAGGTAGCCATCCACACCAAATTCTATCCCGAGAGCCTGAGGAGGGATAAACTTGGAGAGTTCATGCAGCTGACGTAGGGACCGATGACCATTCATCATATTATGCCCGCTTCACAGATTTACTCCGATTTTCTCCGGGAATCGCCGCCAATGAGTCTACGGTAGTGTTCCAATTTGAGCAGGGACTGAACTTCAGCATCCACCATATGATGGGTGCTGCTCATTCCCACGAGCAGAAGGCCTGTCTGATGTGTTTTAGGTAGGTGATGCTTTCTATGATGCCATTGATGTCTATGGGACATCAGGTGGGGCTGAGTGATGATTGGGCTGGATCGGTTCCAGGAGTGACATGACCGGCTTTCCATTGAGATTATTATTACTATTTTATTTATTTATGATTAGTACTTCAAAAACAATTTTATTATTGTAGTTATCTCTTTTCCTTGAAAAATTAACTCTTGTATTTTGGATTGTGTAAAGACTTATGCGTACCTAATTCCCGTATTTATGAATTTAGATTATTTAATAATTTTATGAGTTTTTTTTCTTATCCCTAGCACTTGGTACTGGAATGGTAGGAGTGAACCAGTTTGGTACTAAATGTGGCGGTAGCATCCCCAGAATTTACGATTTTAATTTATGAGTATTATTTTTTTTAAATGTGTAAATTTTGGGGGTGTTACAATATCTCTTATTCATCATTTCATATGTATCATGTATTCTTGTATGCTATGCAGTACATCTTCCATGATCGTATGTTATCGTATAAGCACATATATTCATGTACCATGTAATATATGTTAAGATAATTTCAAGTTGCTTAGTATGACCCATACTAATGATATGATTGAATATGGTTCAGTAATGATCCATTGATTTTGGGGAGCATATAACTATCTAAGGTTTTATGATCCTTGATGTTGATGATAGCTATGCTAGCTAGCTTTCGGGTAATGCCCAATAGTAGCTTATGGTGGGACTTTACTTGAGATTTTAGGTTAACCAATGTAAATCTTTTGATTTTTGTACTATTCTTGGTTATTGAAACTCACAGATGTTTTTCCCTTATTTTTTGGTTATGTATTTTGTTAACAATACTTTAAGTTTGTAACTACTCACACTTTAAATATATTGCACCATCTATTTCTAGATTACCCCTTTATTCATTAATATTTTTTAAGCTTTGTTTTAGCCTTACATCTAACACATGTAAAGCAGTTTGTAACACCCCACTTCTCAAAAACCTTATTTTTATAAAATATCAATTTTGATTTACAAGTTTTAACTTTTAATTTTATTTTGATTGGTTTAACTTATTTAATTTTTCATTGTCATGATTATTAATTTAAGTTTTTGGTTTGTTTACGGTTTTATTGATAGTTTCTGTAATACCTCACTTTTTAGGGTCTTTAATATGCATTAATATATGTATTTAATTGTGATCTAAGTGTGTTTAATCATGGTTTAAAGTTTTTTATTATTTTGGTTTAGCTTGGTTTGGATTTTAGAGTGCAAGTGATTTTTAGGACAACTAATTGACTGGTTTGAGCTATCAATCATCTGGTTTGCCCCCTAAGATAGAGTTTTGAAACTAGGTAAACCAATTGACTAGACTTGTCTAATTGAGTTGTCTGCTCCTTTTACACACTTTTTATCGTAGATCTTTTTCCGACAATTTTGTAGCAGCGTAATTATGCTTTGGGCACTTTGTTTATTATATTTACAAATCATTTGAGCCTTCCTAACCTATTTTACTAATCTTCAATAGATTTATGGGCCAAACTTAGACTCATATTTTCCCCTACATATTTCTTATATTAATTCCATGTAAGTACGGGAATCCCACTATTATAGCCAATGGACTGGAAACACTCCACAGGACAGAAAGCACCTGACCACTATTATAGCAGTGGATTAGAATTACTCAGTAGGGCTAAACGCACCTGACCACTATTATAACCGGTGGATCGAAAAATCAACCTCACCGGCCCCGACTCACATGGTGTTCCACTATAATAATTAGTATCTTTCCATGCCTTATATTTCTAGTTTATAAATTTTTCATATTAATTCCACGTGAGTACAGGAACCCCACTATTATGGCAAGTGGACCAAAAATACTCCATAGGGCAGAACACACCTGACCACTATTATAGCCAGTGGATTGGAAAAATATATCCTCACTGACCCCAACTCATGAGGTACTCCACTGTAAGTAATTAGTATCTTTCCATGACTTATTCCCATGCAGAGTTTGGTTTATTGAGCATAGAATCCCCCACTATTATAGCTCGTGGACCAGAAACACTTAATAGGATAAAACACACCTGACCTCTATTATAGCCGGTGGACCGAAATCACTCAGCAGGGCAAAACACACCTAACCACTATTATAGTTGGTGAATCGGAAAATATATACACTCACTGGGCCCTGGCTTGATAATCTTTCACTTTAAGTGTTTAATCTTTTATTGTATCTTATATTCCACAATCGGACTAGACATACACACCCGCTAGACTTCCCATGTTCACCCTTTTATTCTCAACATCCAAAGACCCTATCCCATATTATAGGACTTCTACACCCTCTATTACATCCAAACATTCCTTCCCACTCTTTCCTCATTACCATAACTACTCAACTCCAAGTCCCACTTTCCATATCTCTGAGTTAACTTAATATCACTCGCTAGGGTTTTCCTCCGAGATACCCTAATTTAGCCTATATGACCCAACCTTCCTCTACCCCACACAAATCATGCTCCTCCAATTCATCACCTCACTCAAGTCATCATTTTACTTCCTATTTTACACATGTGGCCATCAAACCTTAGTTGGCCATCCCAAAAACCCTAGTACCTCTCTTTCCTCAAACGATGTTATCCTTTTATCTCTCTTACTTACCATCCCCACTTCCACATGAAACAAATTATGACTTGAGATTTCCTTCCCATCTTTTTCCACTCACCAAGAGAACCCAAAACTCTTCTTTGTCACCAAAACCATCACTTCCCTCAAATCACACCCAACATCACGACCTCACCATCCAAATCCCACACGTGATCACAAAACCCTAGTTCGCTCCTTGAACCCTAGTACTTCTCATTTCTTTTATGTTTCCCCCTCAACACCTAAATACCTTTTCTCACTTGGCTCACTTTTCCTCCATGTGACGCGTATCTCTTCTTTTATTCCCCATTCTAACCATTTCCATTAATTTTTCCTTCCTTACACACTTCTCTCACTTAAGGTTTCTTCCCAAAATCCTAGTCAAGTCTCTCATGCATCCTTACACCAACCTACGAACTATTTTTCACATATGGGCTCCAGTTACCCTAACAATTCTTTCCTTACCTTACTTAACCCTCAAGTCAAATTTTTCCACGTAAAAGTCATACCCATGCAAAGGCTAACCATCACATGAAAACCCTAGACTCTCTATACATGATTTGGTCCATTCCCTTAATTTATCCCCATTATTCCTCTTTTTATCCACCTATAGGTCATAAGATATTTAGGCCATCATTAACATTCTCTAGTCAACTCAATTTCCTCAGTCTCCTCTATTTCTCTCACAACTACAACTACTTAGAATCTCCTACCATGCATGTTATAAGGGTGGTATTACATAGGCACAATTTAAGTACAACTAATAATATCACATTACACATATCATAAACACATGCAGCTTACCTAAACTTCATGCTTAGCAAGCTATGCTACAAGATCAAGACACATAATATAAATAAAGCACACACATCAAACAAGCACCCATAGCACATTCCTACACACAAAATGCCTTAACTATATCCTTACCTAATATGACATCGGGCTTAGAGCACGCTCCTATGCCTCCTTAGGATTTTGACTTGGTTCACCTATAAGAGGGAAACACTAGGGTTAACTTTCCTCTTACCAAAAGTATCATTATTTCCTACCTACCTTTGTCATATCCTACTACTTGGGTTAATAATAATAGCAGTAGTTTTATAAGTAAAAGTATGGTATTATTCGTAAAGTAGCTAATCATACCATTACTAACCAAAATAGGTCTTAGTAGTTATATTGGTCTAGTTAAAGTATTATTAGTAATATTTATATTACTAAAGATAATAACTTTAATAATAATAATAATAATAGTAATAGTAATAATAATAATAGTGATAATACTAATAATAACCCAAATAATAATAATGGTAGTAGTATTAGTAATACTAAAATAGTGGCAATAATAATACTAATAATAATGATGATAATAATAATAATACTAATAATAATAATACTAATAATAATGATAATAATAATAATAATAATAATAATAATAATAATAATAATGCTAGTAGTAGTAATATTAGTGATATAGGTAATAATAACAATAATGATAAAATAATAAGAATACTAATATTAATAATAGTTTGAATTTTAAGAATGATAAAATAAGGGTTCTAATAATCATAATAGTAATAACATTAGTAATAATAGGGTCAAAGTTAATAATGATGATGATGATGATGATACTTCAAATCTTAGTAATAGTAATGATAAGGTTCGAATAATCATGTTAATATTAGCATTAGTAGTGATAGTTCCCAAGTTAATAGTAGTAGTAGTAGTAGTAGTAGTAGTAGTAGTAGTAACAAAAACAATAATAATGATGATGATGATGATATTAACACAAATAAAATAATTAACAACTCAATAAATTATTTTTAAAGGTTAGGGAGGCTAGGACACAACCTAGGGATGGTGGTGGCCAAGCGGCGCCGGCGGCATTAGACGGCAGTGGCAGTAGCAGCGATGGAGGAAGAAGGGAAGTAGGAGAAGTGGTTTTCTAGGTTGGAAGAGAGAAAGTGAGAGGGTGGTTGTGATGGTGGTGGACACTCTGGGTTGAGAAGGTTGGAATGGTGGTGGTGGTGCAGCCAAAGGGGGCGCAAATGGCTGCTATTGTGGTGGTTGAAGGTGATGGAGGGGGAGGAAGGGTGAAGGAGAGGGAGGCAGGGAGAAAAGAGGATAGGGGGAGGTAGAGGAGGTTCTACTAGGTTTTTGGGGGTAGGGTAGTGGTGGCTACGCACGATTGCGTGAGAGGCAGAGATAGGGGAGAATTGGCAAATTGAAGAGCTAATTTGGCATAGCTGTGGTAGCTCATGCAAGAGGAATTAGAGGTGGTGAGGGTGTGGTTTGATGGAGGGTGATGCAGGGAGGAGTTTGGCAGGTGGTTCCGGCAATGGCTAGGGGATGGTGGTGGTGGAGGAGTCTAAACAAGTGGTAATGCAAGGCAAGTTTCTAGGCAGGAAAATGAAGCTTGATTAAGGGGTCAATTGGGGGTATTTATAGTCAAATGAGAGGTGGAAACAACAGAGCGAGAAGAGGACAAGAGGGGGCAGGTATGCAGGGTTACCGGCCGGTAGTGGTAGGCTAGTATAGGTCTGCAAGGTTGCAGAGGCTATTTGGTTGGGGAGAAGAAAAGTAAATAAATGAGGGCACGCGTAAGGAGATATAGGGTGATTGGGGTCGGAAAAGTAAAGGAAAAGGACAGGAAGAGAAGGGAGGTGGTAGGCTGGCATACGGTGGTTGACTGTCGGCGCATGAAGCAGTGCAAATATGCTATCTACAGGTGTGGGAGGAGCGGGAGGAAGAATAAAGGTCAAACGGTTTGACCGACCGATCTAAGGGAAAGAAAAGAAGAAAAAAGAAAGAGGACCGGGCGGTCGTGCAACGGGTGGAGAAAAAAATAAGAAGAAGTGTGCGGGCTGGGCTGAGTGAAAAGAAGAAGAGGGAGGAGGGTTTGGGTTGTGAAGGAGGTTGGCCCAGATTGAGGGAAGAAGGAAAAAAAAGGTAGAAAGGAGAGAAAGGAAAGAAAAAGGAAAAATAGGTGGGTGAAGGTATTTAGAATATTTTGGTATTTTTGAAATATTTAGTAAAATAATAATTAAGTTCCCTTTTTATATTAAATTAGGATATTTTGGATAATTTATCCTAAATTCCATTTTAATTAGCAAAACAACCTAATTTTCCCTAATTAAGTTATTTATTATTTTTCTCTTGATTTTAACTTAAATATTCCCCCTTATTTTAATAAAATAATTTATTTAATTAATTTTCCTAAAAAAATTCTATTTTGACATAATTTCCTAAATTAGGGTTTTAGAGTATTTTTGTGATGTGTTTGCTTGTATCAAGTTTGAAGATGGGTCTTCCTTCAAGAGTTGTCGATCCAAGACTTGACTTTGATACCAAAATTAATGTGGAAAATAAATAGAGGAAGTATTCATTCACAATGCATGATCTTTTTATCTTTTTTATTGAAGTAAAAATGATGCTTGAATATGGTGGAATACTTGACAATGATCTTCACTTGGGGTTGGATCTTCAACAAGACCACTCATTTCTAAAGAGAAATCACAAAGTTTTCTCTCAAGAACAAAGCCTAAACCCTCAAGGTTAAATTCACTTGAAGAGGAAGCGAAGGGGATTTTGAATTCTCTCTTGATTCTTATTAATTGTCAAATATCTTTCATAATGATCAGATATACAAACTGCCATCATATATATAGACACATGTATGCCTATTTTTCCCTTTACTAACCAAGCACAAACCAACCGGCCAAATTAATAAAAGAATAAAATAGTGCATGCCTATATTGCACATATAATGGTCTAAAATTACAAGTTATGAGAAATTACAAAGTATATATAAAATATTAAAGATACACAAAACTTTGATCATATAATAATTTGAATAATCAAATACTCAAGCTTTATGTCTTGTAACTTTGTAATCCTTGTATTGTCATTGTCTTGTATACAAAATATCTTTGGTGAATTATTATTCTTGAAAACCAATGTAATACCTACAATAATCACTTAATAAAACATCATTGGAGTTATCATGAAGGCATTCAAGATTTTACAGAACAATTAGTACCATTTGAAAATATGCTAACTCTTGACATCCAACAATAGAAAAATAAGATGGAGATGATCCTACATAATTCTCTCCTTGTAAAAGATAATTTTTCCTCAAATTAGCATCACTATAATAAGGAGATAAATCACTAACGTTGAAAGTTCTAGAAAATCCCCTATAGGATTTAGGTAATTCTAATTTATAAGTATTATTTTTAAATTTTCTTAAGATTTTAAATGGTCCATCGACTCTTAGAATAAATTTTTTCCTTTAATTTTGGAAATATTTATTTTCTTAAGTGTAACAAACCAAATCTCCTGGTGAAAACACTTGTTCTCAATTTTTGTTTGCTTGAGTTTGGTATTTAGTATTATATTTCTCTATGTTGTTCTTAATTTGCTCATAAAGTTTATTATAGAATTTATATCTTTCCTTAGCATCATAGTTCTTGATATCACCTTCCTTTAATGAAAACATATCAACAGGAAAATAAAGATTAACCCTATAGACAACTTCAAATGGACTCAAATGAGTTATACTAGAAGGACTCTTATTATATACAAACTTAGCATGTGCAAGTTTATATCCCAATCTTTTGTACTCTTATTAACTAATCAATGTAGTAAAATTTATAAGGTCCTATTTGTCGCTTTGATTTAACCATCTATTTGTGGGTGATGACATCTGCTAAATAACAGCTTATTACCTAACATATGCCAAAGTGTCTTCCAAAAGTAACTCAAAAATTTTAAATCTCTATCTTACACTATTATTTTAGGAATACCATGTAACCTTAGTAACTCTTTAAAATATAAATCAGCCACATGATTTACATCATCTATTTTATTACAAGGAATAAAATGTGTCATTTTAGAAAACCTATTAACCACTTCCTTAATAGAATCATTTCCCCTTTGTGTCCTTCATAACCTTGGGATGAAGTCTATACTAAACCCTTCCCATGGTTGAATAAGAATAGATAAAGATGTATACAAACCTTTATAGAAGAAACTCTTACTCTTTTTATAAGTAAATCATGCACACTAGAACAAGGTATACACAAATTAATAAGTTTGAAAAGGAAGTCATATTGAAGCACATAATTACCACAAATATGATTCTTTTTACATACATCATAAATCTCAAATAATTCTTCATCATTTGCATATAATTCTTTCAATATTTCAAGACCTTATAACTTAGCATCAAACATGATAACCATAAAAATGTTTGATAGAAAACACAAAGGATTGTAAGAAACTAACCCATTCTTCATGCTTAGGACTAAGTTTCTTTTTCCTATGCAAATATTTTAAATGTTTATGGTCCAAATGAAAAATAAATGTTTAGGTCTCAAATAATGGCTCCATGTTTCTAAGCTTCTTATAATGGTATATAATTCTTTATCATACATGGAGTAATTCAATTTATCCCCATTTAGTTTATCACTAAAGAATGTAATGACCCATTTTTCTTTTGAGAATACACCTCATATCACTACCCCACTAACATCACTTGTAACATCAAATAATTTATCAAAGTTAGGTAAGGATAATACCGGTACATTACATAGCTTACCCTTTAGAGTCTTAAAGGATATATTTCCATCCTCTTTCCATTTGAATTCTCCTTTCTTCATGAGATGTGTCAATGGGGCAACAATAGTTGAGAAATCCTTAATGAATATTCTTTAAAAACTTGCTAGCTTGTGGAAACTCCTCATCTCATGAATATCTTTAGATATAGTTCAATCTTGAATAGATTGAATCTTTGTGGGATCCACTTAGCTTACAATATAACTAATAAAAATAATACTCAAAGGCATAAAATCATATTTTTCTATTTTTCCATAGAATTTAGCTTCCCTTATCTTATCAAATAATCTCCTCAAATGAATAAGATGATCATGCTCATTTTTACTATACAAAAATTATATCATCTAAGTATACCACAATTAATTTTCCAAGAAAATTTTGAAGAACTTCATTCATTAGTGTCACAAATGAACTAGTCCAAAAGGTACCATAATCCATTCATAAAGACCATATTTCATTTTAAAAGTAGTTTTGCATTCATCCCCTTCTCTTATTCTCATTTGATGATGTCCACTCTTTAGATCAATTTTATAGAATACTTATGATATACATAATTCATCTAACATGTCATCTAATCTAGGCATAGGAAATCGATATTTGATATTTATATTGTTTACAACTCCGAGTCAATACACATGTGCCATGTACTATCTTTTTTAGGAACAAGTAATGTAGGTACACAACATGAACTCATGCTCTCTCTCACATATCATTTTCCTATGAGATCTTATATTTTTCTCTATAATTCCTTAGCCTCCTCCGAAATATATGTATAGGTAGGATGATGAGGTAAAGACATATCAGGCATTAAGTCTATAGCATGTTCTATTCCTATTTTTTGTTGTAATCCAAGTGGTAAGTCATTAGAAAATACACCATTATATTCATCAATAATCTCATTTAATCGAGGATTGATTTCATTTTTATCCCCTTGTAATGAGTATTTGATAATCAAAGCATAAAATCTACCTTCTTCTTTAATACACTCTATCATAGTCTTTTCTTGTAAAAATATTCTCTTTTTATTTTCAACTATGTTATCATTATCACACTTGGAATGTTTAAGTTTGTGCTTTTTTCTTATTTTTCTCAATTATATATTCATTATTAATACCATTATGAATATCACATATATCATATTATCATGATATGCCTAATAAGATTCCAAATGCATCCATAAACAAAACATCACATAGCACATCAGCATGATAACTACCAACTCAAAATTGGTTTATTTGTTTACCTTGAATCCTTTATCCTTATTAATAAATTAAAGAGAACAAGGCTTCGGTTGAGGTGTTGTATCCAATCCTAACTCCATCAACTTTTCATTAGCTACATTCGTATATGATCCACTATCAATGATTACTCGACAAATCATGTCTCTCACTCTTCCTTTAGTTTTGAATATCTTCTCTCATTGATTAGGTGTTTCATTAGCTTGAATTTAAAGAACTATATACAACACATGACAATCATTTCCTTCATCCTTGGACTCACTTGAAATTACTTCATTTGGCTTGAACTCAAGGTCATCATCATAAGTATCCATAGCTTTAACCTCTTGTATAGACAACACTCTTTGATTAGGACATTCTCTAATGAAGTGGCCATATCCTTGGAATTTAAAAAATTTATTTGTAGATACTTCATTGACCTTGGCCTTTCATTTCTCCTCTCAAGGATGCCTTGATTCTTATCAACATTTTTAGAACTTGAGGTACCTATCCTATACTTGGTAGCTTGTACACTCGAGTAGTACTTTATAGAAGAAGTAATTTATTTTTCATGAGGCTTTTTAGACTTGATTTACTTTTCAAATCTATATGATAGATTAATAATATCATCAAGAGAATAAAATAAAAATTTAACTTTATCTCAAATCATCATGTTAAGGCCACCTAGAAACCTAGCACACATTTATTCCTTTTTCTCATAGATGTCACATATACATGCTAATCTCTCAAATTCCCTAACATATTCTTGAAAAATTAGCATTACTTATCTAAGATCAATAAATATAATATAATTATCTTTCTCATAATATTTAGGTAAAAATTTCTTTCTTAAATGTTTCTTAATCTTATCCCAATATTTGATTTTAAATTTAGCCCCTTTTTTTGTAGTCCTTTTCAAGCTATCATATTATATCCTAGCAAACTTATTAAACGTAAGAGTAGCTAATTTACACTTTTTCTCATCATAATAATTATTGAATTCAAATATATCTGCTACCTCATATAAGCACTAGAAAAATAAATCAACACCAAGTTTACCATCAAAATTTGAAAAATAAAGTTTGATAAATTTATCTACTCTTTAATGATGCTTTGGTTGATGGTTATAGAAACTTTGAATGCTTCTAATCCCTTATAACTCTTCTTCATAGTCTACATGTAATTTCAAATATATCCCTTTTGATGGGTTGGTTGGCTTTTCTACACTTCCCATTTAATCTCCTTCTAACTTCTTTTGCTCTTGTATATTTCAGACCAAATCTTGCTCATCAAATCTAGACTCTATTATTTGCAATTGAGTTTGCATTGTAAGTTTTTAAGTTGAGAATTGGTTGCATATATATTGGTCGAGAGCTTCTAGATTGCCTTAAAAGTGGCTTGAAATTTGGCTCCTCCTTCATTGTAATCGACTTGCTAACACACCAACAAAAGAGTTAGTAATTCCTAGGGTTTTGATTAGAAACCTAAATTAAACTAATGTTCCTCCTCCATCTTTGGTTGGTTCTTGTAGAATTTTTTTACTCCAATGAATCAAACACACAACTGATAATTAAATATACCGCATACACAAATGAACTATTACACCTTACATGTTTATTGTAAAGTTCTTGATATAGATTTCAACAAAAATTACGGCTAAGTCATTCAATGAACTTCTAACATTTATGCACATTTTATATGTCCTTTTGTGTAATATTCTCAAGGTAAAATGAATATACTAATCCATATGCATCATATGCAGATATCTCACAAAATAACCTGTTCAAATTATGGACTACTTAATTCGACAAGTAGAAGACACACATTCGACATAAAACCTCACGATCAAGTTATGATTAGGGTTAGTGCACAACCGATTCTCATAATTCTAAAATAGTTCTCAAAGGTGAATATTTAACATGAAAAATTAGTTCTAATCAAGTGGGATCTTATGTATAATAAGTCTCATCAAGAAAAATAAAACAAAAGCAACACATTCAAAATTATAACATGCATTCACCTATTTTTTGTTCAATTCTTGACATGAAAACATTCAAGATTTATTTCAAGATTAATATGCCATATTACCTATATCCACACACATGCCCTTAAGATCATAAATATGCATATAAGATTCTAAGAAAAGTAATCAATACTTAAAGAAATATAGCAATAATTATCAAGAGACTCAACCCAAAGCCGGCAATGGTGTGTTTGGTTATATCAACTTTGAAGATGGGTTCTCCTCCAAGAGTTGTCAATCCAAGACTTGACTTTGATACCAAAATTGATGTGGAAAATAATAGAGGAATTATTCATTCACAATGTAGGATATTTTATCTTATTTATTAAAGTAAAAATGATGGTTGAATATGGTGGAATACTAGACAATGATCTTCACTTGGGGTTGGATATTCAAAAAGACCACTCACTTATAAATATATATCACAAAGTTTTCTCTTAATAATAAAGCCTAAACTCTTAAGGTTAAACTCACTTGAATAGGAAGGAAGGGAGATTTTGAATTCTCTCTTGATTCTTATTCATCGTCAAATATCTTTCATAATGATCGAATGTACAAGGAACCATCATATACATATACACATGTAGGCCTAGTTTACCCTTTACTAACCAAACCTAAACCAACTGGCCTAATTGATAAAAGACTAAACTAGTGCATGCCCATATTGCACATATAAAGGTCTATAATTACAATATATTATAAAGTATACATAAAATATCAAAGATACAGAAAACCCTAATCATGTAATACATTAAATAATCAAGTAATCAAGCTTTATATATTATAGATTTATATTCTATGTAACTTTTTAATCCTTGTGGAGACCGCTGGCAACTATGCCTATGTAGCGCATGGGCAATCTTTTGTCAACCGCTACTGTGGCTTGCCGCAAATTGCCTTCGGTGGTCAATCGTCCATCTCTAGAGCCTTTACCATTTGAACCAAATGATCCTGTTGAGGAGATTTCCCCTTCGTTGTCTATCTCAAGCCCTAAGATTGAAAAGGATCTTTTGAGGGTTCAATTCCCATTGTCAATTGATACTAACCCTAGTAATCTAAATTCTAAGATTGTTGAGGATCTTCCGGGGGTTCAAGTTGATCAAACTATAATCGATACTAAACCCATTAATTTTGATGTACCCGTCCCTACTGGAATTGATCCCCCACAATTTCAATCATCCTTATTCATTGAGGGATCACCTTCAGCCAAGAAAATGAATTCTTGTGGTCATAACAATTTTATTGATGAGGGTTTGCCTTGGAAAGATAGAATCATGATAAATCACATATCAGATCATTTGACTCCTTTATCATACATTCCACCTTTAATTCATTAAGGAGAATTAATGGTTGAACTTCAACAGGATGAAGTGATCAAGGAATCAAAGTATTGGGATAATTCTATTGTAGGTGTAGTGTTTGGAAAGAAACCATCTTTCCTACATATGACCAATTACATTCGACGTCACGAGAACCATGTCAAGATGCCCAAGATTATGTTGCATGATGCAGGAGTTTTTCTATTCCAATTCGAATCAAAAGAAGACTATAATGCTATTCTTCAGACTGCACATTCGATCTTTATGAATAAACCTTTAATATTGAAGTCTTGGCATCTTGATTTCAGATTCCAACCAAGTGGCATCCAATTTCTCCATACATGGATCAAATTACCAAACCTTCCTCTTGGATACTAGTCTCCTGATTTCCTGGGAAGGATATGCAGTTGTGTGGGTAGGATTTTAGGGATTGATAAAGTTACCACTATAAAAGAAAGAATCTCATATGCCAGATTGTTAGTAGAAGTTGATGTTCAAAAGACTCTGCCAAATTCAATTCCAATTAAACTACCAGATGGTTTAATTTTTCATTAGAAAATTGAATATGAATGGAGACCTTCCTTATGTTTAGTTTGCCACCAATTTGGTCCCTTGGCAACACACTGTCCTTCAACGACTAAAAAGACCAATATTAACTTTCCTAATACTAAACATGAGAAGGTTTAGAGGCTGGTAAATGATAAAAGACAGACTACCATGGAATACACTAATGCAAACCAATCATTTGCTCAGTATAACTTAGCAAAACCAGTTACTACTACAACTCACACCCCCCTATTGTATCAAATTTTACTGCAACTACTGGTTCATTATCTAATCAAGGTGGTTCATATGTCATAAATCAACATGATAACTTACAGGGAGAAATTTAGTATCCATGGTTTACAATGATCAAAGGGAAGAGAGTTATTCATGAACTATATCTCCCTGAGTTTAATATATATCTCCAATGAATTTTGGCTGCTAGAATGTTAGGGGGATGAATGACCCCCAAAAATAAAAACTTATTCATCATTGGATTAGAAGTAATAAGTTGTCTTTAGTTAGATTAGTAGAAACAAAAATAAAGGAAGATAAGGCTGCTACTATAGTTAATAAGTTTCTTAAAGACTAGTTATGGTGTCATAATTATTCAAGTCATCATTATGGTCGAGTCTGGCTGGGCTGGGATTCTAATTCTTGGAAAATTGTTACTATCACCCAATGTGCTCAAGGTATTTCTGCTGTTGTCATTGGTCTTCAAAAGGACATCAAGTTTCAATTGAGTATTATCTATGGATTGAATACTAGAGATACAAGGAAAGTCCTTTGGGATTATTTATTGAGTAATAATCAAAACTCCCTTCCTTAGGTTGTGCTAAGGGACTTCAACATCATTCTTAACCAGAAAGAAAAATTGCAGGGCAAGCCAATGAATGATCAGGATGTTGATGATTTTAGACAGTGTGTCAACTCTCCCTAGCTCTCTGATATTAAGTATACTGGTGTTTTCTTTAGTTTGTGTAACAAACAAGAGGGTCATGATAGAATCTATTACAAATTAGATAGAGTCATAGGTAACCATCTATCGCTTGATAGATTTCCCTCATCTTTTGTCAGGTTTCAATCACCTATAATATATGATCACGCCTCCATGGTTTTATCCATTTCTCAGCCTTTTAGTTCTAGACCTAAACCTTTTCGATTCTTCAATCTCTGGACTCTTAATGTAGATTTCCTTCCTATTGTTAAAGAATATTGGTCGAAAAATTATCATGGCAAGCCTATCTCAACAACTATGGCTAAGCTAAAGGCCCTGAAGCAACTTCTAATACTTCTGAACAAAAGGCATTATGGTCATATATTAGAAAAGGTGGAGCAAGATAAGTACAAGATTTCTACCATCCAACAATAGTTGTCTTCTTCCCCCACCAGATAAAGAGTTAATTTGGCAAGAGAAGAATCAGCGGGCTTTCTATTCTTATCTTTCCAAGTGTGAGGAAAGTTTTCTTAGGAAAAAAGCCCGTGTTTCTTGGTTAAATCTAGGGGACAGCAACACCAAATATTTCCATAATATTCTCAAAGGAAGGAATCATAATAACTAGATAAGAATCATTAGAGATAATTCAATACACATGTATTCTGACCCTCTCATTGTCCAAACCATCCTTACTAATTTCTTCCATGACCTTTTAGGTAAGACTGACGAGTTTTCAGGTTAAATTCTCCCTAATATAATTAACCAAAGCATAAACTTTCTGTTATGCATCAACACCATCTGCTAAGGCCTATTACAAAGGAGGAAGTTCATCAAGTTGTATTTTCAATGCACTCTGACAAGTCCCTTGGTCCTGATAGTTTGTAACCCCTGCTTCTACAAATCTTCTTGGGATGTGATTGGTGAAGACATTTGGAAATGTGTCTATGACTTTTTCAGTATAGGATATTTACCTCATAGCCTAAATGTTACTTCTCTTAATCTCATTTCTAAAGTTCCAAATGCAGATAAACCAGGGGATTGTAGGCCTATTGCTTGTGCTAATGTGCTTTACAATATTATTGCTGAGGTTCTCACCTCCAGGTTGCAACCTATTATGACGTCTATTATTGGAGGATCTCAGTCAGGATTTATTAAGGGGAGAGAAATTTGTGAGAATATCCTTCTTGCTACGGAATTGGTTAAAGGATACAATAATCATAACCTATCCCCAAGGTGCATGATAAAAAATTGATATGAAAAAGAATTATGACATCATGAATTGGAGCTTCTTGGAGAACAAGTTGCTTGATTTACATTTCCCTCCACATACTGTTATGCTTATCATGACTTGTGTGTCCTCTGTCAGTTATTCATTAAAGATCAATGGCACTCTTCTGCCACCTTTTAAGGCTAAAAGAGGTGTGAGACAAATAGATCCTCTTTCCCCATACTTGTTTGTTATTGTTATGGAGTATCTTCACAGAGCTCTTCTAAATTTATGGACCAATATAGAGTTCAAAGCCCATCCTAAATATAAAAAGGTGAAGCTAATCAATTTAATGTTTGCTGATGACCTTCTTTTGTTCAACAAGGGTGATATCAAATATGTTATGGTGTTAATGGATACCTTTAATCATTTCTCTTCTCTCTCTATTTTGAAGCTAAATGCCCATAAAAGCAATATTTTCTATGGAGGTCATGTTGCTATTGAAACAAAAATATTCCTCCAGTCTGCCCTGCACATCCCCTCAAGTGATATTATAGTAAAATATCTTGGAGTTCCTTTATTAGGTTCCACTTTAAGGAATAAGTACTACAAACCTCTCCTGGGGAAGATTCATAGGAAGCTCAACCAATGGTAGAACAAAAACCTCAACTATGTTGGTCGTCTCCATCTTATAAATTATGTTCTTATGGGAATGCAAGCTTGCTGGAGCCTTCTTTTCATGCTGCCTAAACAAGCCCTTCATGAAATTAATGCTATGTGTCGATCCTTTCTGTGAGCTGGAAAGATTTATTCCCACAAAAGTCTTATTACTTAGGAAACAATCTATGCACCAAAGGAAGAAGGAGGTTTGAATATATTAAATCTTCATTGGTGGAATGTTGCAACAATTAGCAATCATCTTTGGGTAATTGTTCAAGGGAAGGAGGTTCTTTGGATAAGATGGATCCATGCTTATTACATCAAGGGCCAGGACTTGTGGTGCATCAATTCTCCTTCTAATGCTTCATGGATCTTTAAGAAGCTTATGGAAATAAGACCTATGTTTCAAGCTCATTTTCAGCCTGATCATGTTCAAAAAATTTGCACAAATGCAACAACATCTCAAAAGTCTATCACCTTTTGAGACCAAGAAAACCTCAAGTTCCATGGTATAATTTGTTTAGGAATAGGCTCACTATCCCAAGACACCAATTCATTCTTTGGCTTGTCATGCATGGTTGTTTATTCACAAGAGACCGAATGCAGCACCTATGATTCAACTCAATCTCGACTTGTGAATTTTGTCAACATCATGATGAGAGTCATGCTCATCTTTTCTTTGAATGTGATTTCTCAAGCTCCATTTGGCTCTTACTTATGCAAAAGACCAGAAGCACTCAACGCCTAATCACTTGGGAGCATATTGTTCAATGGCTCATTCAAGGAGTAAGAGGTCTAAGAATTCAAAAAGAATTTTTTAGATCTCTAGCAACTGCGGTAATCTGCCATATTTGGCATGAACGGAATAGAAGAATTTTCCAGCAAACTAGTCAATCCCCCACTCAAATCATAAAGACTATAGTTCGAGAAATGGTGACGTGAGTAGAATTTTTTCACCATTGCAAATCTTATAGGGAATTTGTTGGCTTAGTAAAATTCCTAGTTTAATTTTGTTTTTCTTCTTGTAATCTAGAACGGTGTAGTCTCTTTTCATTAATATATCCTTCATTTACTTACCCAAAAAAAACTTTGTAATCCTTGTATTGTCATTGTCTTATACACTAGATATGTTTGGTGAATTCTTCTTATTGCAAACATATGTAATACCTGTAAGAATCACTTAATAAAACATCATTAGATTTATCATGAAGGTGTTTAATATTTTGAAAAACAATTGTTACCATCTCCAAATATACTAACTCTTGACCTCTAACAATAGAAAAATAAGATGGAAATACTCATGCATCAAGTATGGTGACAATACTCTCCATTTTTAGTTACGATTTCCATCTAATTCTAGTAGTGAAAAATGGAGATATTATACAATAATAGCTTAACTTGTGTTAGTTAGAGCGGTGTTACCCTTAATGTTTTTTTCTTTAGCTACCATAACTAAAGTATTTTGAACAAAATTTTCTAGTAGTAAAATTTAAGGATATTAGGTATGGGCTTATAAGATAAAGGTGTTAGAGGGAGAACATAAAGAAAAGTGAACCAAAAATACAGTGGTCTTAGTACATTATATCATGTCTTAAATCTCCCCCCCCCCCAAAAAAAATTTGTATAGGTGAAGATAAGAGGTAAAGGGAAAAGGTAGGCCTTCGCACTAAGTGCTTTCCAGGTTGTGTCGGTCTTTGTGCTCAATTTGTTGAACCTTAAATCCATGCATCATGTCCAGTCGGTCATTGAATTTATTCATCAAACTTGATGATGCATTTAGATAATAATTCACATTATACATTATAACAACTTTAAACAATCAAAGAAGTTCCATGACGGTCATTGAATTTATTCATCAAACTTGATGATACATTTAGATAATAACTCATATTATACATTATAACAACTTTAAACAATCAAAGAAGTTCCATGACTAAACAGAGTAGCAAATTTTGAATACTACAACTACTCCGGAATAAAGGTAATCTATCAATGTGGCATAGATTGACCTAGATTATAAAATTGATTTTTGTTATATATACTATTGCACTACAAAATATCACAAATTTTGTTGATGAATTAGTTTAATTCCCATGTGATTAGGAGAAAATTAAAGCTACCAGCAACCTCATTAATTAATTACGATTGATAGGTTACGAACAATCACCTAAAAATAATGATAAAATACAAAAGCGACCCACAGCACGCACCTCTTCTGTCTAGCAACTACCTTGCATATATATATATATATATATATATATATATATATATATATATATACACGCACACATATACTAATAACAGCATACGGATCCGATGATAACGACTAGCTAGCTAGATGGTCAGCAATAGTTTTTTTTATTTCCCTCGTCACATGGACATGGCTAGCTAGCTAGCAATAGTATTTCCCTGTCACATGGACAATGCTAGTCCATAGCCAGCTCATTCCAACGTATTCTCCAATACCCCGACTCATCATCAACCACGTCTTATCCCTCTCGACTTCTCTCATCAATTCCACCGTCCATATATTCCTCGCCTCTATACAGACTACTTGATCTCATTCACTATACTAGCTTACGTATAGGAATTTTAATACTACGAATCAAATACCACCACCACCATGGCTTCTTCCTCCACCTTCTTTGCCTTGGCACTCATTCCTCTCCTCTTGGTGATTCAATGCCAAGCCCAGTCATCCCCCGCCCCTTCACCTTCCGGCCCGGTCAATTTAACCGCCATCCTCGAGAAAGGTGGACAATACACCACGTTGATGAAGTTGTTAGCATCCACACAAGTAGGAAACCAAATTGAGAACCAAATAAACTCCTCCACCGAGGGCATGACGCTCTTTGCACCGACTGACAATGCGTTCAACAACCTCAAAGCAGGTTCCCTTAATGGGCTCTCTAGCCAAGAGCAGGTCCAGCTCGTGCTTTACCATGTTCTACCCAAGTTCTACACTCTGGAGAATTTCCAAACCGTCAGCAACCCAGTTCCGACGCAGGCCTCCGGCGAAAATGGTGGGCAGTGGGGGCTCAATTTTACTGCTTCAGGTAGTAACCAAGTTAACGTGTCCTCTGGGGTTGTAGAGACCCAATTAAACAATGCTTTGAGGCAACAAATGCCTTTGGCTGTCTATCAAGTGGATAAGGTTCTCTTGCCGGAGGAGTTGTTCGGCACTAAGACTCCGGCGACTTCTCCTTCTACAACCCCGGCTGCTGAGTCGAACTCTACTACACCAGCTTCATCGTCCTCCAGTCCTGCGGAAGGCCCAGCTTCTGATGAAAGCAGCAGTTCTGGTGCTACAGTGAGAAATTTGGGATGGGTTTCCATTGTCGGGCTAGGCTTTATTTCTGTGATCAGTTATCTCTATTAAGGTTAAACGAAACAACCATGAAACTGTGTTTGCCTTTTTTGTTTGATTTTGTACCTAAAATTACGATTTTAATCTTTCCATTTTGGTTTCTTACTCTTGTGCTGGATATTGGGGACATTTGAACCGTTTCCATCGGATCTGATAGAGAGGCTTGTAAAATTATATTGTTTCATCTTTTCGATCAAATTTGATCGCTCATTCATATTTAAATCACATACAATTTGACGAACTCGTGGCTTCTGAAATTCTGCATCTTCCCACCCCCTGACAAGAGTTAACAGCTAGGATTATGGTTGGCCATCCACAGGCTGGGCCATATTATGTTCGATCGTTGACTGTCTTGTACCGCACTCCAATTTTGCTTAAATACTCGAAAAAATTATACGATATTTCCAGCTACAATTTATAAATATATAGTTATAATGTTAATGTTGTTAATATATTTTGGCTTTATAAAATTACTACTATTATTTGTTTTAAACATAAAGTGTGTTATTATTTATTAATCTAAGGTATGTTCCATATGACATTAGAAATAAAATTTGATCATAAAATTATATTAAATAATGTTTCAAAATTAGTAATTTAGCATAATTATCTCATCTACTATTTTTTGATAGTATAAATAGTTGTAGGATGCATATGAATTATATAAAAATAAAAGGTGTTATTATTTGGAAATAAACTACTTACTATTTAAAAAATAAAAGAGTATGAACTTAACTAATTTGCCATTACTTGTGCTAGCTGTTTGAATTCATTACAACACATTCTCACAATCGTCAAGCAGAGGAGTGGTCTTTCTAGGGCTGTGCAAAAAAACTGAAATCTGAAAAAACCGATCCAAAATTTTTGATATCCGTTCCAATTTTTGATTATCGGAGCTGATATCCGATCCGGTCAAACATAAATTGGACCGGAGCGGATATCCGATCTGAATTTGTAGTGAATTATCCGATCCGCTAAATATATCCGATTTAAGCTTGATCCAATTTATAATCTATTTTTTCTTTCCAATTACAAACATTAACATTTAGTTTCAAACTTTTACTAAATTTTCTGCACAACTTACCCGACCTTTGGGCTTGTGGCCACGGTCCACGGGACAGCCTGTGTTCTGTCATCTGTGACTCGCGACTTAGGCTCTCAGCCACACACTACACACAGTACACACGCACCACACGCAGTCGCAGACAAAGTCACAAGACCAGTCCTCATCGATTTTCTTCCTGTCCAAGTATGAAATTGAAACCCTAACTCTTCGATCTCCTCTTCCATTTCCTTCCTCTTCGATCCTCTTCCATTTCCTTCCTCTTCGATCCTCTTCCATTTCCTTCCTCTTTGATCTCCTCTTCCATTTCCTGAACTGTACTTCCGAGCTCCACGGCTGATTCGTTGTCAATTCGGTCGCCTTGCATCATCCAAGGTAAGTGTTGTGTTATTCTTCTTTCGTTCTTTTCATTTTTGTTTTGTTTTGTTTGTCATTTATCATCTATCATTTCCATTTACAACCACTAGTTTTTTCTGTGTTATTGACTTGATCCTTGTTCTTAGGGTGTATATTTCGAACAACGGTTGGCTAAGACAGCGAGTATACGAGAGGTAAAGTTCTTTAATTTTTCTTTTATTTAGTTCTTTAGCTGATTTAAATATTTCTGTGTTGATTTTCATGTCGAGTTTGCTATTGGTTGGTGATGTTGGTCGATTTTGTTGCTGCATAGGCTGATATTTATGTTTTTTGGCCGATTTACTGTTAGGAATCGTGGAATGGTTACTTGGTTAGGGATACTCTATTTGTTTGCTTGTGTTCTACTAATTTCTAGGCTTATATGCTGCTGGATTTTTATTTTATTATCTCTATTGACTGTTTATTGTTTATTCTTTAGTCTCCTTTTTTGTTATCTTTAAAATTTTATTTATATTCATATAATTCCTCTTATTTTCTTATTATCTTGTTTAGACTCATTAATTTTTTGCCTTATACTTGATATGAAAATGGTAGAGTAACCAAACTCATAATGAGTAATTGAGTATGGTGTTAAGTGTTAACACCCAATTATTTTACATTTATCTTCTGCAAGAATAGAGAAAAAAAATTGAATTAAACTTTGAGGTGTTACAAAAATGATTTGTCTAGAAATTGCATAATCTAAAGGGCTTGGATCCTTGTTGAGATTCTACTTAAATTTAAACTTCTAGGGCACAATGATCAAATATGTTAATCCATGTTGCATTCCCCACTCCTTTGTGTAGGGTAAATTACACTTTGAAGGGGGTCTTGTTGGTTACACCAAGTAAATTTAGGTCCACTAGTAGGTAATCCACATACATATAGGTAATATTTGAAACATTGTGTATCTTCTTAGTGTAGGAATCCCCTAGCCTTTTCATCGGTTGCTAAGATGGCATTGAATTCTCCTATGACCAATCAAGGGCCATTAATTTTCTAACTAAGATGATGTAGTTTATTTCCACAAGTCCTTTAAAACACTACTAGAACCGAAACCATAAACAAAAATAAGTTCTACTTTAGTGTCGCTAGGTAAATTCCATTGCACAATGCATGATCTTGGTTGCTTCCTTCACTACTACTGCAAGAGCTTCCTTCAAGTCCTTTTTGGCCGATTTATCTCTCTAACTTGGGAGGAGGTTAGGTTTTGTTTTGCCATGTACCTGCTAGACTACCAGTGCCCATGCTAAGTCCTGCTATAGAGAGTCTAAAGATCCAAAGCTTGAATGATGTTGTTTTTATTTTGCTGCTCTTGTGATTATTTATACAAAAAATAATAATAATGTCTCTTTTTAGCAGCCTTATTGTTGTTGGTGGCTTTACTGTTTTAATTTAGTTGCTAAAATAACTTACTAAAATCTAATTATTAACTTGTGTTTCATTTTTATGATTGTGCAGTGCCAAGTTCATATAATGGAAGAGAGTATAGATCTTGGTGATGAAGCTAAGAGCCCTCCTCTAGGTTTTTCACCAGATATGTTTTGTGTCCCTCCTGCTCCACTAACCCCTTTTACGCCTAACATTGCTGATGATGTTGAAGCCTCTGACACCGTGAAACCTGGAATTAAGAAGTATAGATCATGGGTATGGGAACATTTTAAGAAGTTGCCATGCATTGATAAGAGAGACCAAAAAGCAATGTGTTTATATTGTAATATGCAATATGTTGTTGCTCCATCAAAAGGCACTTCAAACTTGAGTAATCACTTAAAATGTTGTAAAAGATACCCACCAAATGTAGAGAAGAATGAAAAGATTCTTGCATATCAGTTTGCTCTTAGGAATGATCCTATTGATAGTGAAAAAGTTCTAATGGGGGTCATCTTTGTAATTAGTCATTTAATAGTGCAGATCATAGGAAATCATTGGCTGAAATGATAGACCTTGATGAACTACCCTTTAGATTTGTGGAAAGGGAGGGCTTTAGAAGGTATATGCAAGTCACACAACCAAAAGCTATAATTCCTTCTCGAACCACTGTTGCTAGGGATATTTTAGAATTATTTATGAAGGAAAAAAAGAAGTTGAGTTCATCTTTAAGAAAAATTCAATTCAAGTTTGTCTCACAACAGATGCTTAGTCTTCATGTCAAAATTTGGGTTATATGGTTCTAACTGCTCACTTCATTGACAAGAATTGGAAGCTGTAAAAAAAATTATTAACTTCTGTCCTATAGCAGGTCATTCTGGTGAGGTTATTAGGCGGTCTATAGAACGATGCTTGCTTGATTGGAATATTGATAAGATCTTAACAATAATTGTTGATAATACGAGTTCCAATGATAAATATGTTGATTATTTAAGAGAAAGACTCAATTGTTGGGGTGGGTCTGTTTTGGATGGCTCTTGTTTACATGTAAGATGTGTTGCCCACATATTGAGTCTTGTTGTAAAGGAGGGTTTGAAAGACTCTAGTGATCATATTCTTAGAGTTTGGTTTGCTATTAGATATGTGAGGTCTTCTCCGGCTAGAATGAAAAAGTTTAAGACATGTGTTGAACAAGAGAAAATAGAATCCAAAAAACTTCTTTGCTTGGATGTAGAAACTAGGTGGAACTCTACATATTTGATGTTAGATGCTGCTTTGCAATTGAGGAAATATTTTGATTTGTTAAAAAGGGATAAAAATTATCGTGATGAGATGGAGAAGCTAAAAGGTGTGCCTACCGATGATGATTGGGACCACATTCGTGTCTTACTTCCTTTCTTGGAATATTTCTATGACATTAGTTTAAGAATTTTTGGTTCATTATATGTCATGGGGAATATGTATTTGCAAGAGATTTTTGCAATTTTGAATATGATTTGTATTGCATGTGATGGTGATGATTTTGACATGGGTACAATGGCTTTGAGTATGAAGAGAAAATATGATAAATATTGGGGAGGGTCAAAAAATACAAATGTCTTGTTGTTTGTTGCTGTTATCCTTGACCCTAGGAGGAAAATGAAATATGTTGAACGGGCAATTAATAAGTTTTTTGGAGCTGAGGTTGGTTGTGAGCTGCTTGAAAAAGTTAAGGATACTTTAATGAAGTTATTTGAGTTTTATGCTTCAAAGGCTCATTTTTCCTCAACTCCACATCAATCTTTGGTTTTGGTTGAATGTGAGAATGATTTTGGGTGTCATATGCTGAAAAATGCAAGAGATATGACTGAGAAAGAATTTCAAGATTAGGTTTAAACTATAGAGTCTTCTTTGGTTGCTAAAAAAACTGACTTGGATAGGTATTTAGAGGAGAAATTATATGCTACTCCTGCTGGTAGAACTTTTGACATACTTTCTTGGTGGAAGCATGATGGAAAGTGTTTTGAGGTTCTTTATTTGATGGCGAAGGATGTATTAGCTATGCCTATTTTGACTGTTGCATCTGAGTCTACTTTCAGCACCAATGGTCGTGCATTAGATTCATTTCGGAGTTCCTTAACTCCTAGGATGGTGGAAGCTTTAATCTGCACTCAAGACTGGTTGCAATCATCTCGTGAGCATCTTTGTGTTGAAGAACGTCTTAAGGATCTTAACAGGATTGAAGAAGATAATTGTATTATTTTATTCTTATCATTTATTCTGAGTATTTTTTCTATTATGTTATTATGTTGCCTTTAATAATCATGTCGTTTTAATTCAAGTCTATTTTTTTTCAGAGTTAAGTTCCTACCTTCTATCTTGGAAATAGATGAATCAGATATTACTGAGTTTGATGACATGTAATGTTGCCATGAATCAATTAAGTTATTATTGTTTGTTCTTTACAAGTATTTTCTATGCATGATCTATAAAGTTATGTTTGTTTCGGTTTATTGTGGCAGATTTACATAACTGGCTTGTAAGAGCCATGCACAACCTGACTTGAGTGCAGCTATGTAGGAGCACTAGAAGTATAGAGCCAACTTGCAGCTTACTATCTTTTGAAAAAATTACTTCAAGCAGGCATATATGTAATTAATTAGCAAGAAGAACTAATCTTTTTTGTGAATGTCGTGCTGATAGCCTGATATATGTAATTAATTAGTTGTTGCTATACTTGGCCTGGTATATGTAATTTTTGGAAGTCCTGGTACATGTAATTAGTTCTTGCAGACTTACAGTATGTAGTGTAATTAAGAAGGAACATATGTAATTAGTTCTTGCTATATTTGGTCTGGTATTTTTTGGAAGGCTAGTATAAGTAAGTACTAAGTAGGGGCAGTTTATTTTGAAAAATTAGGAGCCTGACATGTAATTTTGTATGGCTAAAATTATTTTTTGAATGCTAGCAGCCTAGCATGTGTATGCTTTGTAGTTTGTATATTTTATTGATATGCTAGGCTGCTAGCTACTTGGGAGTTAATGTTTATAAAGTTATTTATATGTTATATTTTGGATATGGATGTCTTGAATTTACTGTAATAGTATATTGATTTGTGGAAAATGTTTTGAATTTTTTTGTATGCAGGTTGAGCAATTAAAGAAAAGTGGATTATAATACATTCTTGAATTCTTGAATTAAAGAAGTTTTTTTTTGTAATTTTTGTATGCAGGTTGAGTAAAATTTTTGTATGCAGTGTTTCTATAATTTTTGTATGCAGGTTGAGTAATTTTATTGTAATTTTTGTATGCAGGTTGAGTAAAATTTTTGTATGCAAGTAACCTAGACTATCTCTCCTCTTTTCATCGGTTGCCTCGATGAATGGACCGTCGTCTATCCTCGGGATAATCGAAATGGCTGTAAGGAATTTAGTGATTTCAGTATTTCATTTGATAGGAAACCCGTTGCAATGCCTACCTTCGCTTTGGTCAATCGTGGAGGTTAGAAACTTTATCTATTGCTTGGCTTGTGCTGCAACTTAATTACTATTATTGTTTCTATGGTTCTTTATTTGGGATTTTTTTTCCTAAGTTGTTTCTGTTCACATGGCGGTGGCCCATCTAAAATTAAGCTTTGGCTAGATTTGTTTTTCGGATAAAAAAGTTGCTGCACCGAGTGTAAAATGTCATAATTTATAACAGGCGGAATGGGTGACATTATTTTCTCGACTTGTAGTTCTCGAAGTTTATGCATGACTGGCTCTTTTTCCATTTGTGTTGTGTTGCATGTACAGTTAGATATTAAAATATTTATTCTCATTAAATAGATGAAGTGGCTTCCCTTATCCCTCTGCTGGGTTTGGTGGGACTATGTTACTGATTTTCATATTAGATGCCCCATGAAGGATAAAAAGTACAACAAGGATTGTGTTGATGGAGTTATTAAATCTCTTGGCAAGTATTCCATTATATGGTCAAATTCATTGCTATAGTTTTACTGATTAAATAGGCTATTTCCGATCTTTCATTTTGCTAAACCAACAATTGCCATCACCTATTCGGTCAATGGCGCGGCAAGAGCAGGAGCAACAACTAACAGAAGAGGCAGCACCAACAGCAGCCGCGTCAGCTCTAATAATCTCACAATGTCTGGGTCATCATCGTCATTAGATGAAAGCTTCGATCGACCTAGATCTATAGTGAAGAAAATATTAGCTCAGCCTCAACTCGAAGGTGATGGTGCTACTGTTAGACGTAGCATCAGAAGGTGTGTTTGTAACTATGGCGCTACCCGCATGTATCTATCTATATATCATATATCTAATCTTGCTACTCTCTTTACGATCCAATTTTGCTGCGATATACCTGTTTGTTTGAAATGGTGTGGACTGATTGAATGGAAATCGAAGTTGAAATGGGTATGATTGGGATTTTTCATTTGCTTTAGGCCTCAATTGAAGTCTCTGGACCCTTTTCTCATGTTGGACAAATTTGAAGGTACTGAATTGTTATTATTATTATAAAAATAACAAGGAAAATTTTATGTCGCATTTATTATCGATAATGTTCCTTTGATTTCGCCATAGAAATTGAATATTTGGGTATTATATGATGACTCTAGCAGTAACTCCGCCGGCTGGATTTCCTGATCACCCCCATCCATCAGCAATCACATTTTTAATGTTTCTACTACAACCGCAGGACTAGATTAAAAAAAGATAGAAAATTGTATGGGAGACCCTGAAGCTGATGCTAATAATATTGTTTTGAAGGAAGAACAAGAAGCTCAAGTACTTATTGTTAAAATGTTTTTGAAAGTTTCCAGGTTTCTGTAATTTTTGTATGTAGGTTGAGTAATTTTCATGTAATTTTAGTATGCAAGTTGAGTAATTTTAGCGTAATTTTTGTATGCAGGTTGAGCAATTTTAGTGTAATTTTTGTATGCAGGTTGAGTAATTATAAATTCTTGAATTAAAGAAGTGTTTCTGTAATTTTTTTATTATTATAGATTATAATACAGGACCACAGGTAATGAAAGAAAAGTGGATATTTTTTACAATAATCGGATATATACGAAATCCGATCCGATATTTCGGATATTCGGAATATCGGATATCTGGAGTATTCGGATGCAGATTCGGATGTTGGATATCCAATATCCAGTCAGATCGGATATCCGAAAAAAATATTCGTTCGGATGTGGATATCCGAAAATACATAGCCCTAGTCTTTTCTCACACTATTAGGTAGGAGCAGCAGTTGTCGCTCACACTACCCATTGCATAATAGGAAATGGGGATAAAAGTTTTGATATGTTAGAAGGGATTTGGGACTAAAGTAATCTACTAGTATTTATAGGACTGTGGTGTTGAGGTTTGGACATCCGGCGCATTCACTTTGAAAAGCTTATTCTTATTGTATATCTAATCAAAAGTTATCATAATATTACCGAGTTTCCACAATTCATGATTGATAAGAGTTTATGTTGTTAGCTACTAGATGTTAATTTTGTCTTCTTATCTGGAATCAATTAGTTGTTCCAATTACAAGGCTATTTTAGTCATGTAAGAAAGCCTTACTCTCTTCTTTTGAGCCTTCACTGCTATATGGAAAACATTAGCAAAGGAATAGACTAATTTACCCTTAGTCTGCCCTTTCACACTCCACTCACACAAAATTCTAACATAATCTACCATTTCTACCTTTTCACCTTTGTTCATGTGAAGCAATTGACATCACACAATAAAGCCCTGCTTTACTTCCTCCCTTCCTTTTCCTTTACTTTCTCCCTCCACACAACAAAACCCTTTTCTTTCTCCTTCAAACCAACCTTCCTTTCATTTCTCCACTCAAAACTTAGTTTCTAAAGTACTTGGCAATTTGATATATTCATCAACGAGCATAGCATAAACATTACTTCCTCACTCATAAAGGAACCACCTACGTGAGGATCTTATGTTAGTAATCACCCACAACCTGAAGCTAATAGATGAACTACAATAGATTGATGACCTTTTTGAATGGTGAGCTTGAGGAAGATGTGTATATAAAATAATTTAAAGGATTCTCCTCTAATGAAGGCAAAAACCTTGTATGTTAGCTTAAGTTTGTCATATATGGATTGAAACAAGCCTCCCGCTAATGATAACTAAAGGTCCATGGGGTTATCTCTTCATTTGGATTTGAAGAGAACGCCATGGATCAATGTGCATATACTAAGGTCAGTGCGAGTATAATTTGTCTCTTGGTTTTAAATGTGGATGAAATTTTACTTGCATACAATGCGAAATGGAGATTATATAAGGCAAAATGATTTACTTCTAAAACATTTGATATAAAAGATATAGGTGATGCATTTTATGACATTAGCATTAAGATTCATCTAGAAAAATCCTTAGGGATATTAGGACAATATCAAGATGCATACATCAATAAGGTGGTAGAAAGATATATGATAACATATTTTTTAACCCTCTAGGTCAATAAATATCTTAAACCATATTTTGATTGTAACAAATGAGTTAATATGGTTATTTAAGTGTACATGAGCTATGATTGATAACAAAGATGTCAAAAACACACTTACACAAAGTGCAAAATTTAAAAAAGGAATCAAGTTTTAAAGTATAAAAGAAGACTATATTAATATGACTAAGCCTTAAGACCTCAAGGAGTATACTTCATGTCTTAAGCTATCTTGAAAAGTAGGTTGAGAAAACCACTTTTGATTTTAATCTCTTAGGATATTTTAAGATCCTCCTTAAAACGAATTTGAAAAAAAAAAATCCTTGTTGATTTTAATCCCAAACTATTTTAGATGTGTTTTCGAACATATTGGTTCTAATTAGGACTAGTCAGTCGGTCTTAATACCGATCGACAAGTTTGGTTCAAAACCAAAGCTAAAAAAGTGTAAAAACTCAAATAGATTATCTGGTTGTAGAACCAATTGACTAGTTCAAAAATAGATTAACTGGTTTGGCTAACTAATCCATGGGTTTTTCTTTTGCAAAAACCCACTTTGTCTATGTTTGAACGCTTTGATTGGTTAATAAAACCAATCAAATGGTTAAGAAATTTATTGACTAGTTTTACTAATTAGTCCAACGGTTTTGCTCCTATAAAAATACATTTGGTCTCTAATTTAACACTTTGATTAATTGATAAAATCAATTGACTTCTTTAGAAACCAACTGACTAGTTTGACTAACCAACTCATGGGTTTTACTCCTACAGAAATCTATTTCACCTCTACTTGATTGATTTAACTAGTTACATCAAACCAATCAACTAATTCACAAATTGATTGATTGGTTTGACCTACTAAGCTAAGGGTTGATACAAAGTGTGAAATGGTTTTTTTGTAAGGGCTAAACCAATTCGAGTGGTTGTAGTAAACTAATTGACTTATCTAAAGGACACATCTACTAGTTTACCAAACAATTTGATTGTTCATATATATTCATAGCACTAAATGTGTACGACACAAAGCCAATCACCTAGTTTCAACAACTCAATTGACTGGTTATGTAATGACAACATTTTCACTTTAGGTTTAAACACATTCTGTCGTCTAGTTTGGACTACAACATCTTAAAATTTAGTACTTAAACTTTTTAATTTGTGGACGTATTAATTACAAAATAATGGGTGTTACTTCCAAACTTATCATAAATCCAATTTCCTAACCTTCCTTATGCCAAGTGCTAAAGATCAAAACAAGTCAGATCAAGATATAAATGTAACACCCCAAGTCGATATGACCACGTGTTCATCTATAGGGTCAGCCGATCAATCTAAAAGCACTATAAGGTAGCCCATACATGGTCTTATTGACTCGGTATGTTACAGTGACTCAGAAGATTTGACATAGATGAATTTATGAGAAAGGGTTAAGAAACGAAAAAATAAATTATTTCAAAAACAAAACAAGGGTTTCTGATTTAATAATGTAATAAAATATTCAAATTAATATTATTTTATTTTGAAATACAAAAGATCTTGAAATAGCGTGCTCAAGATATGATTTATTATAGTAATGTTAAAACTCTCATTAAAAATGTATACCTAGTTTATGGACTCAAATATAACCTTATTAGTATAAGCCAATTATGTGATAAAGGCTATGTAGTAAATTTTAGTAACTCAAATTGCATAATCTCAAAAGGGAAAGGTAAATAAATATTATTTCCCTATCTTTGGATCAATAATATGCACATGCAAAATTGTAAATCTTTTAAACTACAAAATGCATGTTTAAGTGCATAACATAGTGAGGCTTAGTTGTGGCGTAAATGGATAGCTCTAATAAACGCATATTTTTAGTTATTTCATACCATTTTATTATAAAATTTTGGTCATTTATTTATATATTATGTGAGGTCAATTATATTATATTTAATTATATGCTTAATTTAAATAATATTGTATATTCAATTTATTTCACATTTAAAGTGATTTTCGTATAGTTTTTAACAAACTACAATATTTTGACCATAGCTTTTACATACAAACTTGGATTTAGTTAATTTCAATTTCTATATAAAGATAAAAATGAGTTATAAAAATTGAATTTAGATACCTTTTTTCCAAAATTGGATTATATAAGGTTATAAATTAGGTTGAAGTTATAACTGACAACACTTACTAAAGAAAAAAAAAGGTGCTATTTATTATTTATTTTATTTTTATTTTTAGAGCTACACATAGACAAATAGCAATAGCAAAAATTGCAATCAGAAATATACAACACAATCGCCCACACATAAGTTCAAATAAGCATAAAAAAATATTGCAAATTGGCAAAGATGTATGGAACCGAAGATAATGAGAAAAGCCGGCTTAAAATTTTAGATATTACATCATAAAAAAGAAAAAAAATAAGGGGGAAAGAAGAACTATTTTAGTCCAAGTACTTATATATATACAACATGAAGGAACAATAAAGAAATTTAAGCACAAATGACATAAGTGAATAGCAAAGGGACACAAAGAAGATAAAATGGAGAACACACAAGACAGACAAACAATGTTGCACAAAAATAAGGAGTCGGTTGTACATTAGATTCACTAAACGAGTGATAGAGGATGAAGTCGTGAAAAGCATTATTTTTTATTCTAAGTTCATATCTAAATTCCTTTAATTTTATATTCTAATTTTTGCAAGCCCAATACTTTATGTATAATTTAAATTATTTATTTAAGTTTATTGTATTTATTTTAATTAATAGCATGTTATAATCTTTAATAATGAATTTCTACTCTTTATATTATGTATTTATTTAATTAATTGATTATTAAATTGTCCAATGTGTTTTATGTTATTTTTCTTAATTGTGTCCAATTAATAATCCAACCATCTTTAATTAGAGTCTAACAAGTTGAGTTGAGATAGAGAATTAATTTTCTAGTTTGGGTTGAATAACATAAATAGAAATTAAATAGTTTGTGAGAATAATTACATAATTTATACAACAATAGAGGGGGATAATTAATTAATTGAACCTAAAACATCATCCTTTGTTTAACTCTTCTAACTAGTGATAAACTGATAATATGATTGATAATTAGTGATATGACTTAGTAGCTCAAGAGAATATATTAGTTATATATTTCCATTGACACATAGTAGATAATTAAAAAATTAAAGTAATTGGTTAACTGAATTTTATAATTAGATAGAGGCATATTTAGATTCCTTGATAATTTTTATTAATTAATATGATATTTGTTTGATATTATTTAGTTTACTTTAGATATTTTTATCTAAAATTTTTAGTTTAGATTAATAATTATTTTTTATTTTATTTTATTAACCTAAACATAACTTAGTTTATTAGAGTTTTTGAATTATTAGTTAATCATTGTAGGAACAATAATCCACTACTCATAAGTGCCTGATATTACTTATAATTGATATAGTTATTAATAGGTATATTTGGTTGAAATCAAGCTTTTAGCTTTATTATCGGAGACTAATTTGATAACTCTGATCTAGGCAATTTTTGTTTTCATTTTCATTTCCAATTTATTTTCTCAATTTACTTGATTTTCTTGGTCTTTGGTATTATTATATTGGTACAAGCTACTAGTACATGGCCCAAAGCAATCTTGGTGAATTGGTAGCATTAGACCCTAAAGATTGAGAGAAAGCTTCGTAAGTTAATGGTGCATTTAAAATTTGTTATTGCTATAAAGAAACAAAATCAACAAATGGTTGATGGGGAGCATAATCAACAACAAGAAGTTGGGAGATCCTTAAATGACTACGCTACCCCTAGTATAGTGGACACTACATAGAGTATTAGAAGACCAGCATTTGAATCACATAATTTTGATATTGAGCCTGCTATTATTTAGATAGATGTCGGTCCTATTTAGAGGTTCACCTAATGATGACCCATATGCTCATATTGTCACTTTCATAGAAATATGTGATACTTTTAAAATATGATATTTATAATGATGTTATTAGGCTTAAACTATTTCCATTCTGATAACATGACAAGGCTAAGGGCTGGATAAATTTTAAAGTACTAGGTTATATTTTAACCTAGGATGATTTACTAAAGTTGTTTCTTTATAAATTCTTTCTGCCTACGAAAACTGCTAAATTAAGAAATAACATCACCACTTTTGTGCAAAATAATTTATAATCACTAGGTGATGCATGGGAACCATTTAAGGAATTATTAAGGAAATGTCAACATCATGCTTTACTTGTCTAGTTACAAACGTATTTTTTTTTATAATGGTGTATATACTACTATTATGAATAAGACTCCTAAGCAAGTACATAGTTCTATTAAGTAATTAGCATATAATTTCCATTAATGGCATTCAAAACATACTTTGGTATAAAGTAATGTGGTAATTTATTATGTTAATGACATCGCAACATTGCAGGCTAAGATTGGATAATTTGAGTGGTTCTTCATGTATACAAGTTCAAGAAAATGATTCTATGTGCAATTTATGTGGTGGACCACATGATAGCACAAAGTATCAAGTTGGTGATCCTTTTCACCCATCTCTTAATCAAATTAATTATCTTGTTCACAATGTGGGTAGGTAAACCAATCCATAATCAAATGTATATAATATGGGTTGAATGAACCATCCAAACAATAGTTGGAGGAACGATAACCCTGTGATGCCTCCAAGATTTCCAACATAGAGACCTATGCCACTAATTCTACTACCACCTCATCAACCTAAAAAAATTTCCTTAGAAGAGATGATGAGAAAATTCAAAAACACTGCCAAAATGTGTTTCTAGAATCAATAGGTCTCAATTAAGAACTTGGAAACATAAATTAGACAATTAGCTAATGTAATTTTTGGAAGGGCACTTAATGTGTTACCTAATAACATGGTCACAAACCCAAAGGATCACATTAATGCTATAACTTTAAGGAATGAGAATACACTACATGAATCACATGATCCTTAAAATGTAAAGAAAGAAGAGGACAAAGCTCAAGAAGAAGTGTCTAAGTCACAAGAAATGGTAACTAAGAATCCTACACAAGAAGTAAAATTATATGTCTCTCCTCCTCCATTTGATGGTAGAATAGTATAAAGTAAGTTCGATGCACAATTTGCTAAATTTCTTGAAATTTTTAAAAATGTGCATATTAATTTGTAATTCATTGTTATAATGAGATAAATTCCTATTTGGTATTATAATTTATTAAATACCCCTTCTTTATTGGCACCAATTCAATTTACATGTAGAGATTAGTAATATAAACACTCTCTAAATGGATTGAGCTAGTTGATTGTGAAGGACTTTGATTGTAAGCAAGCTCCTCATGTTATTGTTTGACATCCTAATCCTTAATAATCTTACTCACCAATCCTCTTAATAATAATTTGAGAGCATGTCCTACAAATTATACAATTCATGGTTTGACTTATTTTTTTATTACAACCCATTAGTTTAGCTGAAGATTATAGATCAAGAAGGGGTTTAATGGTCATTATTGGAATTTTTTATTAAAACAAATGATTTTTACATATCATTGATAGCATCAAGAGTAGTGGAGAGCCATATATATATATATATATATATATATATATTTTATTAGTTATATATTAGTTATAAGATTTTGTTAGGCATTTATAGAATCTTTATCTTATTAGTTTTAAGTTTTATCTTTTAGTTTGAGTATATGTCTGTTAAATATGCAATCTTTTGGTGTGATTTTTTAACTTTATCTTATATTTTCATGAATATTTAGATATGAGGATGTGTTTAATCGATCATTAAAGGGAGCTCTTGTACACATTGAGAATTCATGAAATATGACCAAGCTATGTTTGATTCTTCAATTGGTTATATTTCTAAGTTCCTTCTTGAAATTGATTTATATATGATCCTTATTCAAGTTTTCTACACTCAATTTACATGTAATTTAAGAGATTATGTTTGTGTTTAAATTGAACACATTCATATTCCAATTAATCCATCATAATCATTCACCATCCATCAACATAATTAACCCCAACTTCAACACCTTCAAATTCACCCTCACTTCTTTCAAAAGTTACTTTTATTTTTTTCTTATCTTCAATTAATACTCCATTAATCCCAATCTAGCCTAGCATATTTACCTCTTCAGATCCCCTTTATGCCAGCACCAATAAGCCCATCTAATCAACTTATAATCACCACCCATACATATACATATTTAACATCAAACTCGACATCTTCAACTTCTTAAAACCCAAATGCTCTTCCACAACCAACATGTTCCACCATTAGTTAACTTCGGTAACTAAAATTCCACCAACCACTAATAATCCATTAAAACAACATTGATAAACCTATAAACTCATATCTAAATCAAATCTCAAAACTCAATTTTGAAAACCAAAACCCTAACCCTTATGTTCACTAAATTCTTCTTCATGTGTTGATCTAATTCTTGTGTGGTTTGTGCTGATTAATTATTTTTGGTGTTGTATGCTTCCAAAATGCATCAAGGAAATTTTCATTAAATCAATTAAAACCTTTGGAATAACTTTGGCCCTAACTCATGTGAATTTCCACTTTTAGTATTAATGTATTGTTAATTCATAAATCAACACTTAACACATAGCAATGCATCACTAGAATTACTCGTCATTATAACATTTTCACTTATATTACACTAGTCTTATAACGTGGGATATTGTTACTTATTGTTACATAAAGTACCAATTATAATTGAATTAATATCAACAATTGTTAATATTCAAAACACTTATAAATGCATCGTGGTTAAACAAATCAACATGCTATAATCATGTGAAGTAATGGTTATGCATAAAAGAATGACCAGAAGTAAAAAGAAAAAGAAAAAGCAAACATTACCCAAGTGAAAAGACCGTCATGCTCTCACAAAACCTTAATTCACAATTATTCCATGATTCCCCCCCCATAAGACTCACCAACTCATCAAATTTAACACAACATCCCAAAATCATAACAAATACCATGTCAAAAAATAATATTAAGATCCCACATTTTATATATAAAACATCGATGTTACCATTTTTTCACTATTCCCACTTAACATCTTATTCACATAGTATTACCACTTATGATACTCATAACTAACCCAAAAATTCCACATATCACACCCATCATATTGCAACCCAAACAACATGAATGAAAGCCTAATTTTTTTATATTTAACCCCAAATTACCAAAATACTCCTATGTCACCTGAACACCTCAAAATTTCTTATTGGCCTAACTTATTCATACTCAACGAAACCCTGTCACATTTTATGTAAAAGCATTAATGAATAGAATGATATACTTATTTTCCAAAAAAAAAATTAAACTCACAATTTTGATGCTATTACCTTTAAGCCAAAACTAGCACAAAATTACCCCAATTCCAAATTTTCCAAACTCAATTTAATTTATAATAACTCCTATACATTACAGAAATTTCAATGATATAAATTAAACTTCAATAAAATAATCCAAAACACCAAACAAGGCGTAGGGTTAAATAGTCTCAAACCCCCAAATCATCAAAATAATCCAACCTCAACCTATTTTATTAACCCAAAACTTAATCATGAATTAATACAATAACCATATGCTTATTAAGAATGAATAATTAAATCATCATGATTGAGAATGTAAGGTAAATCCTCGCATAGCTTAATCACATGGAATATCACCTAAAATCACAACCACACATAAAAATTACAATTCCATAACATAATATATGAATATAAATTAATTATGTCTAAGCATGATTCTCACATAAAACTATGCCAACATGAAAATTACATTAAAAAAAGTGGCACAAGCAAAAAAATCCCTAAACAAGAGACATGTATTGGTGTGAATCTTATTGGGAAAAGAGGAGATTTAAAGGTTAGAATGAATTGTAGGATTGGTGGGTCAAAGATTAAGGAGAAGGATGAGAATATTCAAGCAAAATGCAACCAAGAATTAAATAAGGCTATGGATCTTCAATTAAGATTCAACAAGAATTTAATAAGAAGATAACTTTGAATGTTTCTCCAATAACACATTCAAAGTACACTAGCTAAGATTACTCTAAGTAGTCTTAGGAAGAAAATTTCACTCAACAAGAGAAACATAACCAAGTAGTATACTTGTTATTAGATTTAATTATATTTAACTCATCTTTATTTTAAAAAGATGATGAGGCATGTTTTATATAGGTAGTGATAAGTTTGTTAAGTATCACACTAAGGTAGCCACATTAATGCAAATATGGCTAACTAGCACACTAACCTCTAATAGCAACATATTATTAATTTATATAATACATTAATCAAACAAAATTTTTTTTACAAAATAACAGCTAATTATTACATGAAAACAATAAAAGCCCTAATTTACATAAGAATAATAACTAGGCCTTCTTTGACTTGAAAGTTTGAATTCTATGCATAATATCTCCTTTGACTTATAATAACATATAAATTAAGAAGAAAGCTTAAATGCATTGACATATTGAATCTTCACCTTGAAAATATATTACATACCTAAAAGAATTGCTTTCAATACACTTGTTATGGTTAGCCAAAGTTATATTATCATTAAAGACACATATTTTAATAGGCTCCATTACTAAGAATGCCAAATCCTCATTATCATGAAATTTCATAGATGTTCCTGCATCATTCTCTCTAACTTGAGAAGACTTTGTCCTCAAATTGATATTAGTGTAATAAGAAGTTTCTCAAAAGTTTCTAAGGATTTTAAGTGGTCCATCTGCTATTGGCATTAGTTTATGTTTTTTTAGATTAGGAAACCTTTCTTTTTGCAAATGTAAGCAAACTAAATCACCAAGAGAAAATACCTGTTGAGTGAGATGTTTATTATATTCCTTTTGATACATTTCTTTGGCTCATTTTATGTTTCCCTTGATTTATTGATGAATCCTTTGAAAGAATTCAACTTGTTCATTGGCTTCATAATTTTAAACTCACCCTTTTTTAAGGATACCATTTTAACTGGCATGTTTGGATTCGCCCCCTACGCAATCTCAAATGGACTTGAGCGAGTAGCACTTGAAGGACTTTAATTGTAAGCAATTTGTTTATGAGCTAACTTAATGTCCCAATCTTTAGTACATATACTTACCAATCCTCTTAACAAAGTGCTAAGAGTATGATTTGTAACTTTAGTTCGTTTATCACTTTGTGGATGATGTGAAGTACTAAATAACAACTTAATTTGATGTAGGAGCATCCAAAGATGATCCTAAAGGTGATGATTTAGCATACTTAGTTTTGGAGTCGATCATATTGTTTGTCTTTGATGATAATGCTTTGACTAAATTTAATGATATTGCTTTAAGTAATTCTTATGGGTATGTAACATATTTATAGGAAGAAGATAAGTTCATATAAGAAGTCAAGGTACTTAAATTTTCCACATATTACAAGATATTACAAAGAAAGCTATTGTACATGAAAGTCTACGTCAAGAAGACCTAATCAGCCTTTCAAAGTCAACATCATTATCTTAATTAGGATTCTTATAAATTATTTTTATGTAATTTTAGTTTACTTTATTTTTAATAGTCTTGTTTAGCCATGTATTATATAGGTTATAAATACATTATAATACTAGCTATGTGCTAGTTAGGTGTTTGTGTGTCATGTGGCTAAATTAGTGTGCTAGTTGTCAATGTCCTAAACTCCTATATAACGCATGTGTGTCAACATCACTGTAACATGTTGGTTGATTTTGATATTGAAATATAACACAAGTAAATCACTTGATTAATTATCTCTTTATGATTGAATACCCATTCTAAGACTATTTATAATAATCTTATATTGGCGATATTAAAATTAGATTTATTTGATTCTTGTTGAATTCGTGTTGCTTTTTTTTTTAGCTTTTGCTTGAATTTCCTAATTTATCTTCTCAAATCCAAGCCAAAACTATCCTAAAAATTACTCATTGAAGATTTGTGTCAACTTTGGTATGAAAGCCACATTTTGGCTTTGCTCCTTTGATACTAATTTTTCTTCTCTCATTTTCCTTCGTTAGAAGATCCCTTATTTTTCTTTCACGTGTGTTTTCTTCTGGAATTTTTTCTTCCCATGCATGATAGTTTTTCAACATGTAATCATATAGGTTAGCATATTTTCAATCTTAAATTTGAAGATAATTACTTGGTCTTCAAATCTTCAACTTCAAAGTTTGAAGATATTTGAAGGGTCAAGTATATCTTCAACCAAAGTGTAGAAGATCTTCAACCAAGTCTTCACATCTTCAATCTATTCTCCTTAGGCTTCAATGTGAAGGTTAAAGATTGCCTCTCTTGTGTTCATACCTTTGACACTTGAAGGTAAGTATTCAATTTCCTTTTTCCTTTTCTTTAGATCTTCCAACCCATTTCTTAGTTTCTTCTTAGTTTTATTCAAGTATTTAAAATCTCATAAGTATCAAGTGTAGTCTGAGTATTTTTGTCTTGTAAAAAATTTTCTTCTCCTTCTTCATGAATTACTAAGTTTCCTTCGATATCTTTTGAGCCGGAAATAACTTAGCATCGTCTAATTTTATTATTTCTTTATCTTTGATCACAAATAGAGAAGAATCTATCTTCACTTGTTTTTAAATATCAACTAGCATTTGGGTGTTCCTTTGTGTTCTTTCTTTAAGCAAGAATGTTCTTGTTATTCATCAAGATTATTTTGAAGATCATCAAGATTACTTGATGACATATTCCAGGATTGCTTTTTCATTTATCCCACCTTTTTAAGTGTAAGATTCTTTCAAGAACATAGGCATAACTTCAAGAAACAAGATCAAGCATTGAAGTTGTGCCGAGTGAAACTTGGAGGGATATTAAAGTATAGCTAAAAGGGTATCCATGAAGACTATATATGATACTCTTTAAAAACTTATAGCAAGTGTCAATGCAAAAAATGAACAATTGCAGCAAATTCATTCCATTCGAAGCCAACTAAAAAGATCATAATCAACGATCGATGACCAAGAGACTCTTTAACACATGCAACACTATGGAGGCTACTAATGATCGAATAGAGGGCATGGTTAGGAGGGCAGTCTAAGTTTGATGCGGTCATCTAAATTCTAGGATGGAGTATGAAGAGAGAGCACAAGAGAATGGATCAAATGACTTGAGCCAAAATCGAAGAGGCTATGCAAACCATCAACAAAGGTACAATTATTTTGAAGATAAAGGTATAAATCTTGACCTTCCTAATTTTTATGGTGAATAGGATGTTAAGTTATTTTTTGAATGGTTGCTTGAAATTGAAACAATATTTAAATTTAAGGAGTATGATGATGAGCATAAATGTAAATTAGCAACTCCCAAATTCAAAATTTTTTCTAGGGTTTAGTATGAAAATCTTAAGAGGACTTGTGAAAGGCAAGTTAAAAGTTAAATCAAATATTAGGAAAAGTTAAGGAAATACCTAAGAAAAAATTTGCACCTAAAGAGTATGAGCAAGAGATGTATATCAAATTGACTACTCTTAGGCAATATTTTCTTAGTGTAGAAGAATACACTATGGAATTTGAAATACTAGCACTCTTAAGTGAAATTTAAGAGAGAAAAGAATAAAAGTGTGCTAGATACATAGGTGGCCTTAAAAACTTGATTAGGGAAAATGTTGAGCTGTTTGCCTAGGATTCTCTTAAATATTTGATTAAGTTATCTTTGAAGTGTGAAAAGAAAACTATGTCTACTAAACCTTATCAAAAGACAAGTGAGTCAACTTCTACATCCAACAAAAATAATTCTAGTGCATCTACATCAAAATTTAGGACTCATAACTATTCAAAAAATGATAAAAAAAAAAGAAATTAACATTAACTAAGATGATAAATATAAAACCCAATGTAGTGAAATATCCACTAAGTAATGTTTCAAATGTAAAGGATCTAGTCATTTTTCTAGGGAATGTCCTTATCCAAGAGTCTTGACCTTGAGTGAAATTGAAAACATGGAACCATGTATTGGTGATGATGACTTAGAAACTTAATATAATGATGATGTCTTAAGAATGTATAAGGAAGATGGAAATCCTTATTTCATACTACAAAGGGCATTACAAATACAACATGATGATCAATTTACACAAAGGTATAAAGTTTTTAAAACTAAGTGTAGAATTGGTGATAAAATTTGTAGGGTTATCATAGATAGTGGTTCTTATTACTGGTGAGAAAATAGTCAAACAACTAGGACTAGTGACTTCTATCAATCCTAAACCACATTCCTTATAATGGATTAATAAGTATAAAGGAGCTAAGGTGACTAAACAAACACTTGTCTCTTTTTTGCACTAGTGATTATCATGATGAGGTGTTCTGTGATGTTTTTCCTATAGATTTTTGTGGTATTATACTTAGTATACCAAGGCAATATGATCATAATGCAACTCATGATGTTGTAACTAATAAATATATGGTATTAAATAATAAAACGAAATATAAGTTGAAACCATCCCAATGTGATTATGTATTATTACCCGAGGTTAAAAAGAGTTTTATTTTTACATGAAAGGGAAATGGTTAATTGCATTGAGGAAGAGGGTGTTTATTATGCCTTGGTAGCTATGTCATCCCAGTTTGGAGAGAAAAATTCTAATATTTCAAATCTTGCTAGTTTGATTGATGAATATAACAATGTATTTCCAAATGATTTACCTCTTGGAGTACCAACTATTAGGGGTATTAAGCATGCTATCGATTTGATTCAAGGAATGCCTTTACCTAATTAACTAGTCTATAGATGTAATTCATAGGAGGCGAAGGAACTACAAAGGAAAATTCAAAATCTAGTAAATAAATGTTTTATGAGAGAGAGCATGAGTCATTGTTGTGTACCTACCTTATTAGTCTCTAAAAAGGATGGTACTTTGCATATGTGCATAAATTCAAGAGCAGTGAATAATATAACTATCAAATATTATTTTTTGATGCCTAAATTGAATGATATGCTTGATGATCTATGCAGTGCATGAATATTCCCTAAAATATACTTACAAAGTGGTTACTATCATATAAGGATTAGGGAAGAGGATAGATGGAAAACAACATTTAAAACTGAATATATTCTCTATGAATGAGTCATTATGGCTTTCGCACCTAGTTATTTTATAAAGCTAATGAATGAAACTATTCATCCTTTCCTAGGTGACTTCATTATAGTTTATTTATATGATATGCTTGTATATAGCAAAAGTGAACATGATCGTCTTCCACATTTGAGAAAATTATTTAATAAACTCAAGGAAACTAAACTATATGGAAATTAAAAAGTTGTGATTTTATGCTTTCAAGTATAGTTTTTCTTGGTTATATTATTAGTGTTGAGGGTATTAAAGTTAATCCTATAAAAATACAAGCTATTAAAGAGTGGATTATTCTTAAAGACATACATCAAGTAAGAAGTTTTTATGGTTTAGCTAGTTTCTATAGGAGATTTATCAAAGATTTCTCTACTATAGCTGCACCTATTACTTAACTCATGAAAAAAGAAGATTTTTTTTGGTTAAAATAAGCCACTAAAGCTTTTGATACTCTCAAGAATAAATTGTGCAACACTATTCTATTATCTATTCCTAATTTTGACCTACTCTTTGAGGTAACTTGTGATGCGAGTAGGGTAGGTATTAGAGGAGTTCTTTCTTAAGAAAAGAAACCTAAAACATACTTTAGTGAAAAACTAAATAGTGCTAAATTAAAGTATTCTACCTATAATAAGGAATTATTTGCCATTATGCAAATTTTAGATACAGGGAGTTATTATCTGAGACCTAAACCCTTTGTGCTACATTCTGATCATGAAAGTATAAAATATTAGCATGGTCATAAGAAAGTAAATCCTAGACATGAAAAGTGGGTAAGATTCTTTAAATCCTATGTGTTTTCTGTCAAAAATTTGGTGGGTAAAGAAAATATAATAGTCGATGCTCTCTATAGGAGATCTGTCTTACTTGTTATGTTAAATGCAAAATCACTAGGATTTGAAATGTTAAAGGAGATGTATCCTAATGATGAAATTATTAGGTGAGAATGTATTATTTAGTGCTTCACATCATCCACAAACTTATGGACAAACTAAAGTTACTAACAAAACTCTTATCACATTGTTAATAGAATTATTAAGTAAAAGTACCAAAGATTGGGATATAAAATTAGCTCATGCCGAGTTTTCTTGTAACTATAGTCCTTCAAGAAGTACACATTTGAGTCCATATGAAATTGTGTATGGGGTGAATCCTTATATGCTAGTAAATGTGGTACAATTAAGGAAAGGTGAACATAAGAATTATGATGTTAAGGAATGAGTTGAATTCTTCCAAAAGATTTGTCAACAAATTAAGGGTAACATAGAAAGGGACAATAAAAAATATCAAAAATGAGCTAATAAACATTGTAGATAAGTACATTCTCCTAGTGATTTAGTGTGGTTATATTTTATATAAGGAAAGATTTCCAAGCCTAAGGAAAAATAAACTAATTTCATGAGAGAATGAACTGTTTAAAATCCTTAGAAAATTTGGGGATAATACTTACGAACATAAACTACCAAAATCATACGGAGGTGTTTCAAGGTTGTTTAATGTGGGTGATTTGTCTCCTTACTTTAATGATATCAATTTGAGGAGAAATTATTCTCAATTTGGGGAGAAGGATGCAAAAGCATATGAAGATGATCCTCAAGATGATGGTTTGACATACTTAATTTTAGAGCTGATCACATTGTTTTTCTTTGATGATAATACTTTGACTAACTTTAATGATGTTTCTCTAATTAATTTTTGTAAGTATGTAATATATTTGCATGAAGAAGATAAATTCATATAAGAAGTTAAGATATTTAAGATTTCCACATGTTGCAAGCAATTATAAAGGAAGCTATTGTGCATGAAAGTCAAAGTTAATAAGGCTTAGTCAACATTAAAATCAAAATCGTTGACTTTATTAGAATTCTTGTAAATTATTTTCATGTAATCTTTGATTAATTTGTTTGTAATAGTCTTGTTGAGCCATATATTATATAGATGTAATTCTTGCACCACCTGATCATGCATCTTTTCTTCCTTCAACTATTGTACAATGTTACTGCATGGCCATGCAATTCTTGAACTGTCTAGCCGTATAACTTCCCATTTTAGCCATGCAACCTTATTTTCACCCCAAATATTGTCCAAACACAACCAAAATTTAACCATAGCTCCACAACACATATTTCTACACTTCCATATAGTTTAAGTTTCCATTTGACTCCAGTAAATTTCATTTTTACCCTTCTCTACCATAACTTCCCTTATATATTTTAACCTTCGATCCTAATCGTACTTGATCTTATTTTCATAGGTGATTTTTCAATGATCTTGCAGGAGGTATAAGATTTACATGCATAGAGCCTAGTGTCTTTATCGATAAGGATACATGTCATAGCTAGGGTTTTATGTTCTCCATGTATTTTTTTTTTTGTATCTACTTTGGGTTGAGTATACTATAATTTAATATTGAGAATAATGTAATTATTTAAGTACATGTTTTGGGTATAATAATAGATACAAGATATCTATGGGAAACTAAGGATATGCACTCGAATAATGATTGGAAATGTATATGTTTTGGGTTTTATAAGGCTTTGGGAGAATAAGATTGTCTTGATTACCCCAAGGTTATTATGGTCATTTAAGGATAATTACATGGTCGTACTTATGTGTTTAATTATATGTCTTAAGTTTGGCATGATAATATACAATCAACTATGAATAATATAATAATCATGTAAAGTGAAAGATCACTTTAGTCGGGCAAAGGCATTTATATGGCTCTATTCCACCGAATAATAATAATAGTGTCTTGGGTGTGGTGTCCCCAAGAGGTGCTCCAGTCTGTTGTACTGAATTAAGAATAGTGGGGCCCTATACTCAACGTGAATGAAAAAATAGTTAAGAGTTGAAGTATAAACGGAAATATACTGATCATTTAAAGTGAAAGACTACATGAGTTAGGACCGACGCGTTGAATACATTCCACTAGATAATAATAGTGACTCGGGTGTGTTTTCCTCAAGTGGTGCTTCAGACCATTCCATCGGTTTAATAAATAGTGGCTTAGGAGTATTTTATTCTGAGAGGTGTTAGCTCCATTCCACCAAATAATAATAGTGGCTATCTTGAATTGTCCCCTAGAGGTGTTTCAGACCGTTCCACCTATTTAAGAATAGTGGGGCCGCTGAACTCAACGTAAATAAAAGATTGGAATATGACATATCTAATGAAATACTTGAAATCAGTAGTTGTCTGGCTTTCTTCTATTTGCGCATGTATGAATTGCTTATAAGAATTTTTGTATTATGTGTAACCCTGCTTAACTGTACCATTACCTTTCTCAGTACGTAGCATACTAATCACCCATTTTATGGGTGCTGCTCAATCCAATGAGTAGATGATCTAGATGTTTATGTGCAGGTCGATGATTTCGCAGCTTTTGATGCTATATATGTTGAGGAGTGATTCATTCATATTAGGGTTTGGGTGTAGAGTCATGTTATCTGCATGATAGTTTTACCTTAATACCTTTTTGGACTCTTAGTTCCAATGGATCCCTTTTTTTTATATTTTGATATTATAATCGGAGTTAATCTCCAAACACTTATTTGATGTATAAAAAGTTGTCTCATATCTTTCTAATCATGTTTTAAAATTTCGAATTGTTTTGCCTTGTGATTGACGTAAGGATGGTGGCTTAAGCCAAAATATTTGATTATACGACGGTAACATCCAAATATTTGATTATACACTTCTGCTTAAAAAAATAGTAGTAAATTTGGGGGTGTTACAATAAGTTATAATTACATTGTAATACTAGTTATGTGCTAGTTAGTCATTTGTGTTTCATGTGCATAAATTAGTGCGCTAGTTATTAATGTCCTAAACTCCTATAAAAGACATGTGTGTCAAAATTATTATAACATGTTGGTTGGTTTATATGTTGAAATATAACATAAATAATTCACTTGGTTAATTTTCTCTTTGTGATTGGATACCCATTCTAAGACGATTTTAAATAATCTTATATTAGTGATATTCAAATTAGATTTCTTTGATTCTTGTTGAATTCTAAGAATTATTGTTGCTTTATTTTTGAGATTTTGCTTGAATTTCCTACATCTTCTTCTCAAATCCAAGCCAAAACGATCATAAACATAACTCCATTCACACTAATCTTCATCCTCATTGAAAATTCGTGTCATAGTTCCTAACATATTCCATAATATCTTTCAAAAGTAACTAAGAAACTTCACATATTTATATAAAAAAATACTTTTAGGTATGTCATATAGTTTCACAATTTCTTAGAAATGCAAATTAGTAACATGTGTTGCATCATTAGTTTTATTACACGGAATAAAATGAACCATTTTAGAAAATATATCTACCATGACTATAATAGAATCTTTACCTCTTTATTTTCTTGGCAATTCTAGGATAAAGTCCATACTAACTCCTTCCCATGGTTGACTAGGCACAAGTAATGGTGCATATAAACCTTTGTGAAAGAAACTCTTACTCTTTATACAAGTAACACATTGTCTTACTGTAAGTTATACACCTTTAATCATGCATGGATAATAGATATTTTATTATTTCTTATGCCTTTTGAGTACCAAATTCTCCTGCTAAAGTTCCTTCATGTTCTAATTTAATAATTAAATCTCTTATACTTGATCTTGGTACACAAATTTTATTAAGTTTAAATAAAAATTCATCATATAATGTAGAATTATCATGATATCCATTTTCTTTGCATGCTTCATAATCATCACTAAAATATTTATCTTTAGGATAAAATTCTCTTAACATTTCAAAACCTAGCAATTTAGCATCTAATATAACAAGCAATGTATACATAGGAAAAAGAGCATCAACTATTACATTTTCTTTCCTATCTAAGTGTTTGATAGAAAAGGATTATAAGAATTTTATCCACTTTGCATATCTATGACTAATTTTATTTTAACCATGTAAATATTTCAAACTCTCTTTATCATAATGTAATATAAAGGGTTTAGGCCTCAAATAATGACTCAATTTCCCCAAAATACATATGATGGCAAAGAATTAGTTTCACATGTCGAATACTTTAATTTAGCTCCATTTAATTTTCACTAAAGTAAGCAATAAGTCTTTTTTTTTCTTATGAAACAAATCCTCTAATACCTACCCTGCTAACATCACAAGTTACCTAAAAAATTACATTAAAATCAAGAATAGCTAACACAAAAGCATTGCACAAGTTATCCTTTAGGGTTTCAAAAGCTTTAGTGGCTTCATTTTCCCAATTAAATTATCCATTTTTCATGAGTTGAGTAATAGGTGCGACTATAGTAGAGAAATCTTTAATAAATATCCTATAAAAACTAGCTAACCCATGGAAACTTATTACTTGGTGAACATCCTTAGGGAGAGGTTACTCTTTAATAGCTTTTATCTTAGTAAGATCAACTTTAATACCCTTTGCACTAATAAAATAGCCAAGAAAAACTATACTTAGAAACATAAATTCACATTTTTCCAATTTTTCATATAATTTAGTTTCCATTAGCTTATCGAATAGTTTCCTTAAATTTATAAGATGATCATGTTCATTCTTACTATATATAAGTATGTCATCCAAATAAAACATAATAAGGTTACCTAGAAAAGGATGAAGAATTTTATTCATTAATATCATGAAAGAACTAGGTGAATTACACAAACCAAAAGGCACAACACTCCATTTATGAAAACCATATTTAGTTTTAAAGATCGTCTTCCACTCGTTCCCTTTCTTAATTGTCATTTGATGATATCCACTTCTCAGGTAAATTTTAGAAAACACATGTACACTACAAATTTCATCAAGAATGTCATCAAGTCTAGGCATAGAAAATATATATTTGATAATTATATTATTTACGACTCTAGAATATATGCATATGTGCTAAGTACCATCTTTTTTAGGAACTAACAAAGTAGGTATACAATAAGGACTCATACTTTATTTCACATAACCTTTATATACTAGTTCTTATATTTATCTTTGTAATCCCTTAGCTTCTTCTGGATTACATCTATAAGTAGGTTTATTAGGCAAAGACATTATAGGAATTAAATCTATAGCATACTCTATACCTGTAATAGGTGGTAGTCTAGGATGTAAGTCATTAGGAAATACATCATTATATTCATCAAGTAACCTATTACGATTCAAATTGTTAGAATTTTTCTCCAAAAATTGATATTCTTTTACTACTAAAGCATATCACACACCTTCATCCTTAATGCAATTAATCATGTCTTTTTTATGTAACAATAAACTATTCTTAGTATTAACAAGTTGCATATGATCACATTGAGATGGTTTTGATTTATATTTATTTTTACCTTTAAGCATAATATATTCATTATTCAAACCATCATGAATTACATTTATATCATACTACCATGATCTTCCTAGTAAAATACCACAAGCATCCACAGGTAATACATCATATAATACTTCATCATAATAGTCACTAATACATTAGTACATGAACCACTATATATGATGACTCTACAAACCTTATCACCAAATATACACTTGGTTTTAAAAAAATTATCCTTTTTTGTAGATGGATTATTAGGTTGGATTTATAACACCCTTTGAAGTACAAAACATGGATTCCCATATTCTTCATACATACTCAAGGTATCATCATTAGATTCATCCTCTTAGTTATTAGTAACCTCACATGGTTCCACACTTGCTATTACATTTAAGGTTAAAACTCTTTATTTAGGAAATTCCCTAGCAAAATGACCATATCATTTACATTTAAAACATTATTTATTAGACATCTCATTTACCTTGTTTTTACCTTTTTCATCTCTATTAGGGCTGAGTTTCTTATCATTAGTAGATGATACATGATTCTTATATTTTGAAGTATATGAATATGAAAGTTTTTTATTGAATTAGAAGTTGAAGCATTTGTTGTAGCATAGACTTAGCCCTTTCACATTTTAAAGCTAACTTAGTGAAATCATCAATAGAATCATAGGAAAATATTTTAACTTTATCTCTAACCAAGTTATTAAGGCCACCTAAGAATCTAGCATATTTTTATTATTTTATTTGTTACATGTCACACAAGTGTGCTAGTCTTCCAAATTTCTTAGTGTATTCATCTACACTAAGTAGTTCTTGCCTAAGAGTAGTTAATTTAACATAAATTTCCTATTCATACTCTTTAGGAACAAATGTATTCATCAAGTGATTTTTCAATTTATCCCAAGACTTGATTTTAATCTTTTCATGCCTTTCATAAGTCCTCTTGATATTGTGATACCAAACCCTAACAAAAATTTTAAACTTGAGAGTTTCTAACATGCACCTATGCTCATCATCATTCTCACTAAATTAAAATATACCTCATATTTCATGTAACCATTCAAAAAATAATTTAACATCTAATTCATCACAAAAAAATTATCGAGATCAAGCTTAATACCTTTCTCTTCAAGATAATTATACATTTGTTGATAATTTTCATGGGATCTTCAATTATGGTTGAAATCATTAGAGTAATTCTTATTCATCCTTTCCTCATACTCCATTTGGTTGTTGATGTGGCCTCCTCGTGCTTGGACTACTCTTCTCACCATGCCCTCTACTCGATCATTGGTGACTTATATAGTGTTGTGCATATGTTGAAGGATCCTTTGGTTGGCTACTCTCATCTCTAATCTTTGAAGTTAGATTTGAATGGAAGGGATTTGTTGAAGTTGTTTGTTAGTTGGAGAGTGTCAAACATATCATTAATAGACACTTCTTCACATATTGCTATTATACTTGCCGAAATCAATCTCAATGAAGGTGCATTTATGGCTCGAAGTCGGTTCTTGAGGATTTCTTGATGGAGATTCAAGAATTTTAGAGACTTCTTGGTTGAAAATATGAAGTATGAATGGAAGATAATTGGTTGAGAGGATTGCCACCAATTATTGGTGGACAATGAAGAGTTCTTGATGGAGGATATGGCCAAATGTGCACGAGCAAGAATCAAGAATAAACTTGAAGAAGTCAAATAGAACCTTAAGGATGGCTCAAGTCTTCTAATTGTGAGTGAATGAATGTTAATAATGGAAATGGAGAAAGAAAATTCAAATAATGTTTGAGTATAGTTGGAAGAATTGAAGGTTCTTCTTTCTTGAATCAAGAGACTTAAGAACACCTAAATATCTCTTAAAGATATGCTCTAGAATTTGAAAAAACTTAGGAGAAAGAAGGAGGATTCAAATAGGTTTAATCTTCAACTGTAATATGGAAAAAAGGAGGATGAATTTTCCTTTGAATATATAAAGGATATTTGGTGCAAATTGAAGAAGAGAACATGAGGGATCAAGGAGATTCAACTTTAAAGGTTGAATATACAAAGACAACTTTGAAGATACACTAGAAGGCCAGTTCGCTACGTTGCATGTGCTTGCATATATGGCTTGGAATAAAGGGAGGTTGATGATTAGGTTAGCTACTCAAATGAAGGAAGTATCCAACCTAGCTTTGATACCAAAAATGGTTTGAATCTTCTTACTAAAAGAGGATATTCAAAGGTTAGAATGAATTGTAAGATCGATGGATTGAAGATTAAGAAGAAGGATGATAATCTTCAAGAAAAATTCAACTAATAATTAAAGAAGGCTATGGATATTCATGCAAGATTCAACAAGAAGGTAGATTTGAATGTTTCTCCAAGAACACATTCTAGCTAATATTACTATAAGTAGTCTTAGAAAGAAAATTTCACTCAAAGAGAGAAAGCTAACCAAGTAGTATACTTGTTATTAGATTCAATAATATTTGAGTCGTCTTTATGTTACAAAAGTGCCGAGACATGCCTTATATAGGTAGTGACAGGTTTGCTAAGTAGCACACTAAGGTAGCCACATTAATTGCACACATGGCTAACTAGCACACCAACCTTTAATAGCAACATATTAAAAACCTATATAATATATGAATTGAACAAAATTTTATTATAAAAAATGTAGCTAATTATTACATGGAAATAACTCAAAAAAATCCTAGTTTACATAAGAATGATAACTAGGTCTTCTTTGACTTGAAAGATTGATTTCAATGTACAATAGCTCCTTTGAATTGTAATAACTTGTAACATAAGAAAAAAGTTTAAATGTTTTAACATGTTAAAAATCTTCTCCTTACAAATATGGTACATACCTGAAAGAATTACATAAACTTGATATAGTTAGTTAAAGTTATATTATCATCAAATACATATATTTTAATACACTCTATTACTAAGAATGGAAAATCCTCATTATCATGAGAATCCATAGATGCATCATAAGACTCTAAAGATTCTCTTGCATTATATTTCCTTCACAGTGCTAAAATGGTTTGTAAGTAAAAGTAATCCTATATAATTCCTACCAAAATCTTAGGATTATCTAAATAAAATAAGTATGAAACTATCTGTAAAGAATGCAACTAACAGCTTAAGAATAGAATAAGGAGAACTAAAAGGAGGAGGGAAACCCCTTAAATGTCAAAATTGAGGGTTTGAGAAAACAATACGAGTAATTTCACAACCTAACATCTTAATCCACTATTACTTAATAAGAAATAATTGATGGACTAAAATTTAAGATTTAAGAAGTAAAAGTGGAATAAGAATGGAGAATATGACAAGAGAATATGCTTAATTAGCTCAAGGAAAAAGCATAAGAACAAATATAACCTAGAACAACAAAAGTGTAAGAGAAGAGAAGAGGGAATAAAAGTGGAAGAATAGAAAATGGTTGTATGTAAACTTAAAGCCAAGAGGACTTATGACCTTATATTAGCTAACTAAAGGGGGGAGATAAAGATCAAATCATGGGTTTCTTGTAGGGTATAAAATAGGTGGAGCATAAGAGAAAGGGTAATGAGGTATGAAAGTGTGTAAGATAGTGGTTGAATTATAAGGTGATTAGATTATGGATAAAATATTAAGGATAAGAAATATCATATCAAGAGGGGCAAGGGGTTAAATTTGTGGTAAACAACAATTATAAAGATTTAGGTAATATAGAAAATACAATAAATTGTTAAACTATGAAAAATAATCAAAGAATTCCAAATATTTATGAAAAATTATGAAAAGGTGTAAAATTAACCTAGAAACCTGAATATTTAAGAATATTTGGCATATTAATTTATTTGGAGTCAAAATAGTATAGGAAAAAAAAGGAACAATGATAATTGATTAGCTTTGGTTGACTAGGTGAGGCTAGCGATCGACCATTAGGTACCTTAGATGAATGATTTAGGAACATTGTTAATCGATTAACTATTGATTGAATATATTAAAAAATAAACTTTTGAAGGGTAAAAAAGAAAAAAAAAAGGTTTAGGTTTAAGATGAGATAATTAAGCAATAGTTAGCGGTTAAGGAAGGATTAAGAAGCTACTTACTTAGGAATTAGGGTAACAAAACTTATGTCATATATTTACAAGTAAAGAAAATATACTCAAATGATTCTTATTTTGTATTATGAAGTACACACGTTAGATATACCCGAATTCCTAATTATTGTGAGTACATTTTTGTAACAAATTATTCATGTATTACTAGCCAAAATGCAAAATGATGTATGAAAATGGCTTTTGATTTCTAAAAATTTATCCTCCATGGTACCTTAACACTTTTTTACTTTAGTATCTCATAGCATTTTGAAATGGTACTTCCTATATGTATTTATCATTATGCTTTGTTGTGTTGCCATTTGTTGTGTTATACTGATGATATCATGTAATAAGGTTTTGAAGTTCAAGATCATCCTCATAGCCTAAAAGAATCTACTAGTAAGGTATGTTCTTCCTTAAAAGTCATAATTAAATTGATACGCATGGGACCATGAAAGAACCCTAGATCGGGTGAATATGGTTTTTCAAAATGGAAATGAAAAAATTTATAAATTACAAAAAATATATAGTGGTTCAAAAAAAATTACTTTCTACATCCACTGCCAAAAGGTTATCCCTTTTGAATTTTAAATAGTGATATATTTTGATTGATGATCACTCTTTTAATGGTTTATAAACCCTTATAATATCAATAACCCTCTAGCAGATAATTTACAACTTTAACTATTTATCTTCTCAAGACCCTCAATAAGAATCTCTCAAGAATGATAGGTGCACACTCACTAACCCCTTTATAATTAATTTTATAAGGTAATTGTGATTACACTTGATTCTCACCAAGGAATCAAGATATGAAAGTGTAAAACATTAGATGAGATTTAATCTAGCAATATTTAATAGAAGATATTATAGATGAAGAGAAATTCTAGTAAACATAAGTGAGCAACGAATACTTTTCAATGAAAACACAAATTTTAGAAGTTGAGAGAATTTGAATGAGCAATTAAATGATTTAATAGTAGATAATTATTTGCAATATAAAATGTTGTTGAAATGCTGTGTTAATAAATGCTGAATGAGATTATTTATAAGGCTCATTATCATCATCTAGTCTATGAGACACAAAATTCCCAAAAAGTTGTATCGCCCAATGAACAAAAATCAACATTTAATGCTCACTAGCTGATCATTTCATCCGAACAAATTGGCTGCTTGTATGACTAGTTAATTGGTGGTTTAGACCAATAAATTAATTATGTTTGGACCTAAAATAGAAATTTACCATTACACAAACCCGTTTATCGATTTATTATAACTAGTCAATTGGTTATGTATAGTACATAGTTGGTCTTAAGAACACTGTCATGGTTTAGAAAAGTAGTTAATGTGTTCATGATACTAGTCGATCAGTTTATTGAAGCCATTCTATTGGTTAGGAAAAATAATTTACTAAGTTTTAAATATAGATGAACGGGTTTCTATAGGAGTGAAACCCATGGAATAATTGGTTAAACTAGTCGATTGTTTTCCTTAAACTAGTTCAAAAGTTTAAATAGAGATGAATGTGTTTCTATAGAAGTTAACCCATGGGTTGATTGGTCCACCTAGTCAATCAGTTTCCTCAAATTAGTTGGTTATTTTGGAAAAATGGTTAATGAGTTTAGACAAAAATGAATGGGTTTCTATAAGAGTGAAACTCATGAACTTTTTAATCAAACTAGTCGATCAATATAGTAGAACCAAATAAGCAGTTTGCTACACTAGTTTAATCCATATATGTTTAACTCATTTCATGCTCTTAATCAAACTAAATCAACCAATTAGTCTTGAGACCATTCAACTAGTTCTAACTAGAACTAAATAACAATTTTAAAACACTTTAAAATATTTATAAATCAAGATCAACAATGAATTCTTATAAAGTGAACTCAAATCAAGTGTTTTAAAAACTTTTTAAAGAGTTTTGATGAAAATGTTAAACTTCTCAACATAACTCTTTACAAGAAACCTAAGAATTTAGAAATGTGATCCCTAAACCTTGAGTCTTAGTTTTTTTTTTTAGGTAAAAATGTAGATTTCTTTAAAAGAGGAGATAAATATACAAGGAGGATCTCTTACAGAACATCCAAAAGCTAAGACTAGAGGATATCTAGTAAGCAACATTTAACCCAGTTTATCAATACAGTTCATTAGACTATTAAAAGAAGAGCAATGACTGAATCTATTCATCCCCCTACCAAATCCATGACAATTTTTTTCTGGATGATGTGGGCAGGCTGAGATAATTCTTTAAATATTCTTCAGTTTCTTTCCATCCAAATGTGATAGATAGTGGTGGTGAGTAAGGCTCGAATAAATTGTCTTCTGATTCTCGGACCTCGATTACCTTGAATTGTCCAATGAGTAATATTTTGCCAATTTGTAATTTGATGGCGATATCCTATCTTTAAAAGAAGAGGAAGCCAAACTGATTTAGTATATGTATAGTTGAAGAAGAGATGGTTTTGTGTCTCAATTTCCACTTTGCAAAGTGCACATTCCTTCTCAATCTATAGGCCATATGCTTGAAGTTTGCCTCGAGTTTTCAGTCTATCTAGAATAGCGAGCCACATGATAAAGGAATGCCATTTAGGGGAGTAGTTAGTCCATAAGGATACTAAGGCACTGTAAGATGTGTAGGTCAAATAATGTGATAAGCTTTAGATATAGAAAACTCTCTATGTTGTAAGATAGTTGTAAGGTTCGTCTAATGAAGTAGGACTCGAAGATAATCTCTGAGAGCCAAAAGTTTTTTGAAGATCCAGGAAGCTAAAGGCTTGTCCCTGATCTCCATAATATCTGCCCCTTTAAGGTAGTATGCATGAATCCACCTGACCCATAGGAAGTCCTTCTTTTCAGCAAGATGCTAAATATGTTTACACATGGTAGCTCTATTCCACCACAGAATATTAGTGAGACCTAATCCCCCTTCATTCTTAGGCACACAAATAGACTCCCCTGCCACCAGAGTTGGACGAGAGGGTGAGGCATTTCCTAACCAAAGAAAGGCACGGCATACTGCATTTATTTCAATTATAATATGGGTTGGTAAGGGGAAAACCATGCTCCAATAGGTATGTAGACTGAGCAGAATGGATTTGATAAGTTGTAACCTCCCTGCATAGATGAGATAGGAATTCTGCCAATTTCTCATCCTAGATGTAATATTTTCAATAAGAGGTTGGTATTGCTGTTTTGAAAGATATTTTCCATCCAGGGGGACCCCTAAGTATTTGAAGGGTAAATTCCCCTTAGGAATCTGAAAGGCCTAGAATATTTCATCTTTCAAGTCCTGGGAACATCCTCCTCCATAGTAGATATGGCTCTTTGAAGTATTGATGGTAAGACCAGAGAGACAGGAGAAATGGTGGAAAGTGTTTAATAAGGAGGCTACAGCTGCATAAGAACCCTTACAAAACAAAAGAATGTCATCTGCAAACATGAGATTGATGAGTCTCGGATTTTTACATCTAGGATGAGGATCAAAAGTAGAGTTACTCTATAAATTGAGGATTGCACAATTGAGATATTCCATGATCAGGACAAAAAGATAGGGAGAAAGAGGATCTCCCTGTCTCAGTCCCTTTTTTGTAGGGAAAGGAGGATAAAGAATGCCATTAAACTTAATGGAATACCCCACAATAGACACACAAGCCATGACAATCTTAACAAAGTGGGGGGAGGGGGAAATGTAGCTCAAGTAGAGATTTTTCAAGGCAGTCCCATAAAACAGAGTCATATGCCTTTCTCATATCTAATTTAATCATGATTTTGGGAGATAAGTGCTGATGATTATAGCCTTTCATGAGTTCAGTGGCTAACAAAATGTTATTTGAGATAGACCTTCCTTTGATGAAAGTAGACTGTGCTTCACCTATTAGGCCAAGTAAAATTGGTTGGAGCCTGTGGGTGATAATAGTTGCTATAATCTTGTACACAGTATTACAGCAGGCAATTGTTCTAAAGTCACCAGCCAAAGAAGCATTTGGAATTTTGGGTATTAAATTCAGAGAAGTGACATTAAGGCTTTTAGGTAAGATACCTGTGATGAAGAAATTTGAGATAGCTATAACCGGAGAAGGTCTAATAATATCCCAAGAAGACTTGAAAAATTGAGAAGAGTAGCCATCTGGTCCTAGTGCCTTGCCTGTAAATAACGAAAACACTGCATCCTTTACTTCTTTATAAGTGATGGGGGCTAGGAGAGCTAGCTACTGAGAATTGGTAAATTTGGGCCCTTTGCCATTAATATCCTTATCAAGAGGGGTAGTAGCAGTTGTAGATGAGCCCAGTAGACTGCTATAATACTCTTGGAAGATAGAAAAAATTGTGTTTTGGTTTGTGTGAAGAACTCCTACACAATCAGTCAGTGATAAGATTTTGTTTTTCATTTGTCTCCCCTTGACCATGGCATGAAAAAATTTGTTGTTATCATCACCCAAGGTGAGCCATTGAATACGTGTCTTCTATTTGTAAAACATTTCCTCACACCTGGATAAATGATTCAATTCTAAAGAAGCTCCTGCTCTTGATGATGGAGGGAATGATCCTAAATATTCTCAGTCATAATAGCTTGGATGCTTTCCAACTCCTTCTTTACCTGCTGCACTCTCATGCTAATACCTCCAAATTTATTGTGATTAAGCTTCTTTAAGGGCTTTTTCAGAGCTTTAAGAGTGGTCACAATATTTTGGAGATTAGTCGTGGTATGTTCTGGTGACCAGTGAGCAGAGATGAGGTTTAAAAAATCAGGATATGTGGTCCACATGTCAAAGAAACAAAAGTTATTAGTTCTTGGCCTTTGAAGCTTATAGACTGAAACAATCATAGCTTAGTGGTCTGAAATGAAGGGAGGAAGGAATTGTGCAGATGAATTTTCATAATAGGTTATCCACTTAGTGTTATAGAGAACCTTATTAAGCTTGCACCATAATCTGTCCTCTCCCATTTGTTGATTAGACCAGGTGTAAAAAGCTCATATATATCTAAGGTCTGTGATTTGGAGGTGATGTAAGCAGTGTCCGAAATCCTCCATATCATATGAATGGATATCCCCTTGGCTCTTCTTATTTATATCCAAAACTATATTAAAGTCTCCACAAACTAGCCATGGGTAATTATGAGGCTGATGGTCAGTAAGCCAGTTCCATAGCTCCTTCCTTGTCTCACCTATGTTAAAAGCATAAAAAATAGTGAGGTATAATTGGATTTCACCTGCAGAGTTCATGATTTGACAGATGATACCCTGAGCATGCATAGCAATGAGATCAACAGTCCATAGGGAAGGATTCCATCCTAACCATACATGGCTATTATAGTGTGCACTAGTGTTTGTGAGCCAATTCCAATTAGTCATCAGGTTTTTAGATACTTTTCCAAAATTAATGTCTTTCACCCTAGTTTCTACTAAACCAACAATAGAAAGTGAGTTCTCCTTGCACCAATCTCTTACTACCTTCTTTTTTCTAAGGTCATTCAAACCTCTTATATTCCAGCGGCCTAAAGTCATGAGAGGTGAATATTAAAATCTAGCAGAGCATGCATCATCTCTGATCCTAATCTACCAGTCACTATTCACCATGGGGAAGCAATTTCTGTCTCTTATAAATGTGGAGTGTGAGACTCAGTTGGAGGTTGATGTGAAGAGGAACCTGGCAAACACATAGAACTCCTTGCTCTTGTAAGGATTAAAGAACCCCTAACAATATCAACAGGCCTTTTGACATGTGTGGAAAGTGCAGGATCAGCCTGAGATCCAGGTTGAGCATCAGAAGTGGTTACACGTGGGGTTATAGGTTCCTTAGTAGCAGCAGAATGACTTGATACAGGAGGATTACCATTTGGACCTGTAGTTCTCCCATCCTTTACTACAACCCATCTTTTTTTTTTGTCTATTCTTCATAGCAAATTGAGGGTAGTAATCAGCAAGATGACCAGGTTGGTGGCAGAGAGAGTAAAAGGATGGTTTCCATTCATATTCTACTCTTTGATGGAGGATTGAGCCTTCAGGTTTCCTTATGTGCACCATCTTAGGAAATGGTCGAAGGCTATCTACTTCAACCAACACCCTAGCATAAGAAATTCTGCCCTTGGTTGCAGTAACTAGGTCCATTCCAATCGATCTACCAATGCAGCTACTGATCCTGCTAATACTATCAGCAAACCAAAAGGAAAGAGGTAAACCAGATAGTTTTATCCACAGAGATAGGAATTAGAATTCTGCCTTACTAAAAGTGAAATCGGGATGCCATTTCTTGAGTAAGAATGGTTGGTTCATATATGTCCAGGCTCCAGCATCCAAAATGGTATTACAAGCCTCAGCAGAATCAAAAGTAAAAAGGAAGAACTCTGCATCATAGAGATGAATTCTAGGAGGGGTCACATGGTTCCACGATGATCGAACAAAAGCCTCCATATGTGAAAAAGTAGGACAATGTCCACAGATCATTCCCACTATCGTGTTCTGCCAATATGAAGTTTCATTGTCAATGTCCTATTTCCTTAATTCCTCCATTAGAACATCATCGTGTATATTAGGCGATTGATAAGATAGAGAGTGTAACTGAGATGGGTGTCAATTGGTTCAAACTATTTCACTCTAAGAAATAGTAGATGGTGTTGGGTCACCTTTAGGGTTTTCCAATTCCTTGTACAAATTAGGTATTGGATCATCCTAACTATTCTCAGTCTCAAGCATTCCTGTAACTATTGGGGAATGTTCAGGCAACACAGGTTGATCTAGGTAACACCGGATGATCGACTGAATTCAATGTCAAAGAGGCCAAGACTTGCGAGCTTCCCTTCTTCTTCTTCGCTATTATCGCGCGTGTAGGCGCGTTCTGCCACAGTGTACAATATCCTAGTGGTTAGGATTCGAGTCTTGGTTATCTAGGCACGATATTCTATTTTACTTCAAAACTTGATTGGTCTTATAAATTACACATTAAGGAAATGATTTGAGTAGATGTGTTTAGATCTCTTTGTTTGTCAATCATAATATGTGCACATTTAAGCAAACACATTAGTTATCAATACAAATTTATTATCATCAAAACAAGGACAATAACATTGTTTCATATATGAGGTCAACAATCTTTCCTTTTTTGATTATGAAAAAACAAAAGTGCATAACTACAAATGTTGAATGGCAATAATTTTACCATGTCCTTTTTCACTTATCAATTACACCTCTTTGAATCCTAGATTCTAGATTCTCTCCCCCTTTTGTCATCAACAAAAGGTGAAAATGAAGGGCAACATAAGCAAAGGAGACACCACCAACAAAAGGTGCATATAAATGTTAATGAAAAGATATGCATTAGGAAAAGACTAAAAGTACACCACCTAAAGCAATGCATAAGGAACAATTCTATATCTACTTACTTAAGAGAATAGATGAGTGAATAAAAAGAAGAATATGGAAATAGGAGCAATACACGTAATGTATATCAAAAAGTGAATATCACATTAATCATAAATTCATCAAGGCAAGAGATAAAGTATATATAGAAAAGTATAAATCAAAGGAATGTGTTATGTCTACGCTAAAGAAAAAATGAGGAAAAAACTAGATCTAGAACATCATAATCTCAATGTGGATGCCTTTTTTTCCTAGCTTCCTTCCTTGGGTTATGTCCTAGCCCAAATGTTTTTTCCTTCCTTACTACTCTCTTGGACAGCCCCAACCTAACCCACTCTCATGTCCCTACTTTCCTTTTATTTCTTTCTTTTCTTTTTCCCCCAACATTTCATCGCCCGTCTCCTTATTCTAGCGTAAATAGAGTTTTACCTATGCCCCTGCATGTCATCTTCCTTTTCTCTTATTGGCCATAATGCTGCCCCACTTACATAATCTGCGACACTAACCCTCAGCACCACCAACTCCCTTGCCAACCCAACCCTTGCATCCCTATATTTATCCTCACCTACCTTACACGCTAGCCCTCCTTTGTCACTACCTTATTTCCTTTCCCTCCTCATTCCTATCGATTCTCAAATAATTCACCATGTGTGTGTGTGTGTGTGTGTATACATAAAGGAACCAACCCTTCTCTCTTCTCATCCTGTTTCCTTTCTCCACCCATCGCGACACACAAGTTAACCATTGATGCCTTTTTTTCTCCCCCTTTCCCAACTCTATCACTGTTATCACCACCCAAAATCGCCACCTCCCTACGTTCCCTCTTGACCTAACACCACCCTCACCACACTGAGCCTCTCCCATTATCATCCTTTTCTCTCTCATGGTAGCCACTTCTCATTTATCCTACACCATCACTTGTCACTCCCCTTCTAGCCTCGATCTTCCCCTATAATTTACCACCATTGCTCTACTGTCCTCCACTAACTCCACACCACTTTCCTACTATTAGCCATCCTTAACCACCAACCACTAGCCCCCTAAGCTTCCATCACCACTTGCCACATTGCCCTCTATTTTTGGCCAGCACTACTCCCTATCACTAATTCCTATTAGTTACAACACTACCATCACCTCTACCCTTGCTACCAACCATCACCTCCTTCCTTAACTACCGCCATCACCACCACCATAATACCTTGAAAAAACCCTAGAGGTGGTGAATAGGGTTTTATGGAATAGGAATGACTAAATAAAATTTTTTACATATCATAAATTGGTTCAAGAGTGAAGTACTCTTTACATCCACTAGCAAAAGGTTCTCCCTTTTGAATTTTTGAAATAGTGACGTGTTTTGTTGATGATCACTCTTCTCTTGGTTTATGAGCCTTACAATCTCAATACTCAAGAGTTGATTTAAAACTTCACTTATTTATCTTTTCTACATTCATTGAATGAATCTCTCAATAACGATAGGTAACACTCATTAGCCCCTTTGATTGATTTTTGAGAGGTGGTTGTGATTATAAGTGTTTCTCACCAAATAAAAGATATGAAAGTGTTGATATTTGAATGAGATGTGATCTAGCTATATGTAATATATGATATTACAATTTGAGAACACTTCTAGCTAAGATAAGTGAGCAAAAAAGACTTGGTAATAAAAAGTCAAAAATATGAAAGTTTGGAATATTGAATGAGCAATTGAATGATTTTAGTGTAAAAAAGTAATTGCACAATCAATGATCTAAAAATTTATTTGTAATAAGTGTAGAAAGACCTCATTTATAAGGGCTACCCTCTAGTATAGTTGTTAGACAAAGTTTATCATAAAGCTATTTTGCCCAACAGGCAGAAAATCAACATTTTATATTGACCAGTTGATTGGTTTGGAGAAACCAATCAATTAGTTGTACAGTCAGTCGATCAGTTTGTTCTAACTAGTCAATTATTCGTGTTTCAACAAAAATAAAAAGGTACCATTAACGATTGGTTTGTCAACCAGTTGATCAATTTGGCAATAACCAGTCAATGTGGTTAAATAGAGAGCAACTAGATTTGTGCTTAAATGCAACCCTTTGTCAACCAGTCGATTGGTTTAGCAATAACCAATAGATGTGTTTAAATAGAGAGAAACTAAGTCTCTACAAGATAGATAACAATGGATTAGTTGGTCAAACCATTCGATCAAATGTGCTGAATTAATCGATTAGTTCATCTGAACTAGTTGATGTGATTAAATAAAGACAAATTAAGTTTCCTCAATATTGAAACCCATAAACTTGTTGGTCAAACCATTCGATCGGTTTCTCAACCATTTAATCAGTTTGCCTAAACCAGTCAATGTGTTTAAATAGAGAAGAATTGGGTTTACGCAAGATTAAAACACATGGACTAGTTGGTCAAACTAGTCGATAGGTTTATTAAACAATCAATCAGTTTTCCTGAATCAACTTATGTGTTTGAACAGAAAAGAACTAAATTTTTACAAGATTGAAACCCATGGATTGGATGTCAAACCAATTGATCGATTTCTGAACTAGTCAATTGGTTAGAGGAAACTAATTGATCAATTTTATGCACCAGTCAATCCGTTTTAGTTTTAACACAACTAATGGCTATGTTTAAACTGAACCAATAGATCGATTGGATGACCAATCGATTGGTTCTAGCTGAAACCAATCCATTTATTTAAAAAAATAATTTTAAAAGATGTATAATATGATTTCAAGTCAAGTATTTTTCAACAAAGAGTTTTTTTTTTTGAAAGTTGACATTTGCTCAACTTAACTCTTTACAATATACCTAAGACATATCAAATGCTTGGTTTCATGTCTTAGTTCCTTTTGTATATATTTCTTTGTTGAATTGCACACTTAAGAAAACACATTAGATACTAAAATCTGTTTATTATCATCAAAATAAGTATAATGATATTACTTAACCTTTAAGGTTAACACACTTCTATGGTCACTACCTCACCACTACTGGCACTTACCCTGCTCGAGCCTCCCACTTTTTGGTTCTCTCTATTTTTCCTCCATCCCCTCTACCTTAGTTTCTCTTATATTAAATTTATTAAGTCTAATTTTTTTATATTTTGACTTCTAGGTGATACCCTATTGGTAATGGAGGAGGAAGCGTAGGTCTCATATGCTTAGTTACTGGAGTCGCTTTGGTAAGGATATATGTTGTATCTAGAGTTTCATTTTGTGTGTAATATATAGTTTGTACGATATCCCATATTTGATATTATTATGATGATGATGTTGTGTCGGCATTGTTATGGTATTTTTTTATGGTTTTTTAGGTATGGAATGATGTTAAGTAATGTTACAATTAGTATCTCATTGATATAATGACAGTTGGGACTCATCATATTAGGACTCATCAGTGTTATCAAAATGGGCATTTTGGATAGTTTGGGGGTATTTTGGTCAAATGGGTTAAAATGAGATTTTTTGATTTTTAATTATTCAAATGTTTGGGAATATATTAAATATTTTTTATGGAATACTAAGAATGATCATGAATGATTTAAGGTTAATAAATGAGAAAAAAAAAAGAGTTAAAATGAGAATTATAACCCTAGAGATGGGTTTATTATCACATGTGTGAATGTCACAGTTAGAACTTGAGGTTTAGATATGTTGTTAGTAAAGCAATGTTGGGAATTTGTACTAAATTTGGTGGTCACATGAGTCAAATGGGAAGAGTTATGATTAATTTGTGAAATTAGAGTTTTAGGGAAAACTATAAATAGTAACCCTAAGGTAAGCTATTGTCGCATGTATAAAAAATTAAATTTGGACCATGATTTTTTGGTATGTTAGTAATAATAATATTTTAAGGATCTGTATTGACATTGGTGATAAAAATGATCACCAAGGAGGAAGTTATGATAGACTTATAAAAGGTTTTTCAAGAGAAGTGTGGCCTTTTCCTTAGAGAGAAGTACCAATATTCATGAGGCTATGCTTTATGTGGTTCAAATGATTATGTTAAGATATATTATGTACCTTGAATGAATTTGTGTGTGTGTTTATTTATGAATGTATGTATGTATGGGGACCTTGAGAACTACCACCTTGAATAAGATACTAATCGGTTGAAGTGAAAGATTACGTGAGTCAGGACCTAGATCTATTCTACCAGACAATAATAGTAGTTCAGGTGCGTTTTTCTCTAAGAGGCATGTCAAAAAATTCCACCAATTTTAGAAAAGTGCCCATGTGTGAAAAGTATTCAAACCATTCCATCGGTTTAAGAATAGTGGGGTCCCTAAACTCAATGAACTAAAAACATGGCTTTATAATGGTAATTAATAATGGATCTTTGGAATTAGTATTATCTTTATTTATATAACATGTTTGCTTATGCATCTATATGTTTTATGTTATATGTACCTGGTTATAGCTATATGGTTATATTGCTCAATATATAGCACATTTGTTACCTTTTATGGGTACTACTCATTTCCATAAGTAGAATGTCTGGTTGTGTCTGTGCAGGTTATTAATAACCTACTAGATAATTATGCTACTTATGATGATCTGATTAGGATGGAGTGATTACACCTCATATATGGGTTTGCAAAATGGAGAGTTATATTATCAAGTTTTTTTTTAACCCAGATACCCTTTTGGTATTTTTTTTCCCAGAATATTTCCTTTATGTATATGAATGTTGTATTTAGAGTTAGCCGCCAAAACTCTTAGTTATGTTTATAAAAGTTTCCTCACTTTATGTTTATTATGTTTCACTTTCAAATTTTTTTACCTTGTTATTGATGTGAGGATGGCTTATAAGCTAGACTTATATTGATCATAGCAATAACACCCATTTGTATTTTTTTTTAGGATTTTGCCTAAATGAAAATTTTTGGCTCTAAAATTTGTTGTGTTAAAACTAGATTGGTGGGAGGAGGAGCAGCATCACTTGGATCATCGAATGTGGGAGGAAGTTACTAGAGCCCAGGGACAAACTCAACATATAGGTGTGTACCTATGTCATCCTAATGTTGTAGTGCAAAGTCTAGGTGTCTCTGTGAATGAAATGCATGTAAATCAGTCTCCAATATACCCTAACATCTCTCCATGGTGGTCAACATTGCAAACACAATGAGAAGTAGATCAAAGAAACTAGTAAGTATCACATGGCCTAAATTAGTAGATGTGGGAGGTATTTAGGAGGTGTAGGGTATTGTAGTGGACATGGAGGGTGTTATCATAGATGTAAAGTCACCTCTAGATTTGAAAGGAACTTATGTTGGATCTAGAGGATCATTAGAAGGGGTGGTAGGTCATCACCATAATTTGGTGGAGGTTATGGTTTAGATTAAGCGAAGATGTAAGCACTATATATGAGGGAGTGATGGGCCTTGGGAGCAAGCTCAAGAGTTTTCCATCGGTGCTCGTTTGATACCCCGACCATTTGAGAGTGACAATATCCAAAATGTCAAGCTCATTTTGCAAGCAAAGTGGGGTGATTAGAAAATCCCCAATTTTAACTCCAATGTCTTGAAGAATCCTCATAATCAATGATTCATAGTCAAGAGCCACCTAGATGTGGGCAGCCATATAAGACATGTGGTGGAAGATATCAACCCCAAAGCATAAAGGAGTAGAGGATTGAATGTAATTGACCCCATACCAGTCCTTTAAGGCTATGTCCTCCCCGAGCCTTGCTGTGGGAAAAGAATGGAGCATACTGATTAATTACACACCCTTTTGAAGGGTGGTAGGTAATGAGAGATGACTGTCCTACCATATAATAAGTGGAAATGATGCATGATAGGTATGGATTATGTCAGTCATATAAAATGTTAACATAAAAATTTAGTGTGATTATGCGATTATTTTTCCACACTTTAAATCACTTTTTATTTTGTACTGCTCTTGATCATATGTATAGGTATTTAGAGAAAATAGGATCAAAAGGAGCTAAAATACAATAACTAGAACAAAATGGAAGCAAGCACGAGTGCTCAAAGTATGAAAATTTAGAAAGACATGCAAATCCAAACAAGATTCATTTTAAATTTGGAAACGTGTTAAGCATAAAAGTCATAAAAAAATTTATTAGCTTTCCAACGCAGCAAAAATTAGCCCGAACAAAGGTTTAATTTTACTAAAACGCGGGCAGAGAACTACTTCTCACCTCCTCACGAATGGCGAAGAAGAAGAAGACATCCAAGGTAAAGATTGATGATATCTAGCATTCTTCCACTCCGGAATCTGATTCTCCAATATTAGAAGTTATTGATGGCACATCGAAAGAACTGAACATCGAACCATCCCAATTGCCGCAAGAGATGAACGATAGTAACCCTAAAACTACTTCCATTCTCTCGAAAGAAGATCACCCTGCAGACAATTCGAATTCATCAGGCAAATTTATGAATTCCCAGATTGAGTCTCAAAGAAATCCACCACATCAATCACCTTACAATGGTAACCCTATTTCTTGGTGAGATATAGTTCTGTCAAATAGAAGGCCAGATCAATTAACATCCCTGTCTTATGTTCCTTCTACTATTCAAGAGGGCTTGATCATGGCCGAAATTCAGGAAGCAGAATTGGAGAAGGATTTTAACTAATGGCAATTCACTCTAGTCGGTATGGTATTCGGAGCAAAACCATCCTTCTCACAAATTCAATCTTATGCCCACACATACTGGAACCATATTACAACACCAAAATACTTAGACATGATGATGGTTTCTTCCTATTCCAATTTGCTTCTTTGATTGACTATCGAACTATCCTAGACGCTGGGCATTGGAATTTTATGAACAAACCCCTACTCTTGAAGGAATGGAATCCAAACTTTACATTTCGGGCAGAAGACTTCCAATTCCTACATACGTGGAAACAACTTCCTGGGTCGCCTCTAGGATACTGGTTTATGGACTCTCTAGCCAGAATTGGAAGTTGCATTGGATACCCCATTGGAATGGATCAGGTCACTACCAACAAAGAAAGAATTTCATATGCCAGAATCTTGATAGAGGTCGACAACCATAGAGCATTGCCTGATCATATCTGTATAAAAAAAACCAGATGGAACCTCATTTACCCAACAAATCATCTATGAATGGAGACCACAATTCTGCCTTACCTGCAAAAGATTAGGTCATTTGAGTATCAAATGTCATGCTAACCAAAACTTCTAGACATAAACCCAGCCAAAAACCCAATCTTTACATAAATGGGTGGTAGTAAATGACAGAAGGTATTTACACTCAACTGATGGACTGGAGAATGACAAGTAACCATAAAAAACCTTAGTCTTTAATGTGGAATTACCAGAGTCAATTAAGCCAATTGAGAACCATTCCACTGATCCTTTTCCTCCTTCTATATCTCAGAGGAGCTTATCCATCAGAGCTAATAAAAAATCTTCAGATCTCATTACAGCTGATTCACCAGAGAAAACTATAACAGAAAAGACTACATATCCTCACACATCCAGTATATCAACTTTTAGTGAAAATCAACACATCAATAGACCCAAGACTCATCTCCTCTCTATCAAAGATAACACATCAACAAATCTTGATTCATACTCCTTACCTCCCTGATTTCGACATCCATTTATCATGAGTATTGGATGTTGGAACGTTAGGGTATGAACAACCCCCAAAAGCAGAAATATATCTACTTATGGATCTGTGAGAATAGTTTATCATTAGTTGGTCTAGTTGAAACAAAAATAAAAGAAAATAAAGTGGACAATATAGTTCATCATCTTCCAGCAGGATGGAAATGGAATCAGAACTACTCAAGTCATCACTATGGTCGAATTTGGATGGGATGGAATCCTATTATGTGGCAGGTCAATATTTTATCTCAGTGTGATCAAGGAATTTTAGCTTGCATCACAAATATTTAGCAGCAAACTTCCTCCTCTCTTATCATCATTTATGGTCTGAATAATGGTGAGGGTAGGAAGCATCTCTGGTCTTGGTTAATAAACCATAACCAAAACTCTAAACCCTAGATTCTAATAGGGGACTTTAACATTATCATGAACAATGATGAAAAACTTCAAGGTGACATGGTTAGTACTCAGGATATAAATGATTTTGTTCATTGTACTCAGCAACTACAGATTCAAGATCTCGGGTATACTAGAGTATACTACACATGGAGTAACAAACAAGAAGCTTCAACTAGAGTCTGTAGTAAACTAGATCGAGTAATGGGAAATGAATCATGGCTGGACACCTTCCCCTTCACAAAGGTGGAATTCCAAACTCCTATGATCTCAGATCACTCAGCCATGAAGATTACTATCTATGGAACACAGAATTATGGTCCCAAACCATTCTGTTTTTTCAACATGTGGACACTACATGAAGACTTCTTACCAATTATTCACTCCACATGGTCTCAAAACATTCATTCTAGTAACCCTCTCACAGTCATCATGACCAAGATGAAAATCCTAAAGCCTCTTCTAAAGAAGTTGAACAAAGAAAAATTTGGCAGTATTTCTGTGAGAACCAAAGATGATCGAACCTCACTGACTCAAACTCAACTCCAACTAGCTCAAGATCCCTTAAATCAAGAGTTAATAAGTCAGGAACAATCTCAACTCCAAAAATATCTTCACCTTGAAAAATGTGAAGAATGTTTCCTTAAACAGAAATCCAAAATCACCTGGTTGAAACTAGGTGACAACAACAATCATTTTTTTCACTTTATGATGAAGGGTAGAAAATCTCAAAATCATATAGGATATGTTCAAGACTCTACTGGTTTGCTCCGGCATGACCCAATCAAGATCAAGACCATTTTGACCAGCTACTTCCAAGATTTATTAGGCTCTCATTCTGAAAATTCAGACACCTTCTTGCAGGAAGTAATGGAAAGAGGACCCACGCTTAACCATACTCAACATCAAACCCTGTTACAACCTGTTACCTTGAAAGAAGTGAAAAATGCAACCTTTTCTATGGGCAGTGATAAATCTCCAGGTCCTGATGGATTCAACCCTCACTTCTTCAAGAGCTGTTGGGATGTAATTGGCAAAGACATATGGACTACAACAAATTTCTTTTTCACAACAGGAATCATACCCACATGTCTCAATGTTAACACATTAAATCTTGTTCCAAAAATTCCAAATGCCACAAAACCTAGTGATTTTAGACCTATTGCTTGCTGCAATGTATTCTACAAGATCTTGGCCAAAGTCATAACAACTAGGTTACAACATATTGTGAATGATTTAATTGGTGATACTCAATCTGGTTTCATTAAAGGAAGAGCAATCAGTGACAACATCCTACTAGCTACTGAGCTAGTCAAAGGTTACCATCAAAAACACCTCTCACCAAGATGCATGATGGAAGTTGACATGAGGAAGGCTTATGACACTGTCAAATGGTCTTTTCTTGAAAAAATGCTTAGTGCCCTAGCCTTCCCTCCCCAATTCATAAAGCTCATCATGTCATGTATGACTACAGTAAGCTACTCAATAAAAATCAATGGCAGCCTGTAGAAACCATTCAAGGCTGCAAGGGGGTTAGACAAGGAGATCCATTATCACCTTATCTCTTTGTCATTGTCATGGAATATTTACATAGAGCTCTCCTACAGTTGTGGCATAATCCCCTCTTCAAACCCCATCCTAAATGGAAGAAGATAAAGCTCATAGAATTAATATTTGCTGATGATCTACTGCTATTTTACAGAGGTGATTCAAATTCTGTCCTAAACCTCATTGAGACCTTCAACCATTTTTCCAAAAACTCTGGACTACAGCTCAATAATCTCAAGAGCAATATCTTCTTTGGTGGCGGGGTTAACAGTCATATCATACACTCTCTACATTCTACTCACCACATCCTAGAGGGCCATCTACCAATCAGATACCTTGTTGTTCCCCTACTTGGCACAACATTGAGAAAACAGCATTATCTTCCTTTACTTGATAAAATCACAGACAGATTGAAACTTTGGCAGAATTGGTTACTCAGCTATATAGAGCACCTTCAGTTGGTAAAATCTGTGCTCTTTGGAACTCAAGCTTACTGGAGCCTCCTTTTCATTCTACCCCATCAAGTATTATAGGAGATAAATGCCAGATGCAGATCATTCCTTTGGACTTGTTCTGAAACTTTAGGGAAAAATCCTGTTGCTTGGGACACAGTTTGCAATCCTAAGCAAGAAGGGGGGCTTGGTTTACTAAATCTTTTCTAGTGGAGTAATGCAGCAATAGGCAAACATCTCTGGAACATTATTCATCATAAAGAAGTCTTGTGGATTCGATGGATACACTCTTATTATATTAAAGACCAAAACTATTGGTCTATGCAAGCACCTACCATAGCCTCTTGGATCTTTAAGAAGATTTTATCTCTCAGATCTTATTTTTTCAATCACTTTACTACTGAGCAGGGGAAGACACAATGCACATATCACAACAAATATTACATATCTCGCGTGTATCATCTTATAAGACCCCATCATAGTAAGGTATCCTGGCATAACATGGTCTGGAACAAATTCTCCATCCCAAGACATCAATTTATTCTTTGGTTGGCGATTCAGGACAGATTATTTACCAAAAATTGTATGATCCAGTTTGATCCTCAGATAAACACAGATTGTGTCTTCTGCAATGATGAAGTTGAAACTCTTAAACACCTATTCTTTACTTGCCCATACTCCCAAACTATATGGTCCAATTTAATTATAGCTACTGGTTGCCTCCAAAAATCCACAAGATGGCACGACATCACTCACTGGCTAAGCAAGACAGGTAGAGGACCAAGAGTTCGAACAAGTTTCTTTCGAACCTTATTTACTGTATCAGTTTACCATATTTGGGGGGAACGCAATAGGAGAATTTTCTAGCATACCAACCTCCCCTGGACTCACATCAAGAAGCTCATTCTGAATGATTTGGCCACTCGGGCTATTGGTTTTAATGAATGTAAATCATACCATCATATGTTAGCCTTGGTTGATCACACGTCACTCTGTTGATGTCTTGAGAACTTTTGATGTACTCAATTTCTACCTTTTGGTATCATATATATAATCCATACATTACTTACCAAAAAAAGGTTTAATGAAGAATATTTGGCTGAACAATAGAAAACTAACAAAGCTATAAAGAGCCACCAAGTTCGAGAACGATTGGGCTCGTGTTGATCAATGGTTGGGCCTATTCCATGATTATTTAAGCACACTTTTGTTAGACAATTAGGGTTAGATAGAATAGGGCTCTTTTTCGACCATCTTGAAAGAAAAGTTACATTTTCCATCACCACTTATCCCATCTCAATTCTTCTTGATCAATTCCATTTTTTTCTCATATAACTCCAAATCAAGAATGGTGGATCGGAGTCATCCATATTGTAATCTCAAGGTTTATTTATCTATTACATTTTATATCTCTCTATCTTTTGCCACATCATGAGTATCCTTGATTTTGTGATTATGTGTCGTTAATTTTCTTGTGCTAAGGTGAAAGGAGAATTCCTCAAACCTGATGTGTTGAATTTTCTTCATATGTCTTGATCATAGTTTTTATTCATGTTAATTATGTTGTGTTTGAATGTCTTAGTCAAAAGATTGATCAACTTTTGATATTGGGAACTTCCATTGAGATCAAGAGATGAAATAGTTAGTAGTTCAACAAAAAATAATTAGATATTAGGAATTAACAAGTCTGAAGACATTAACCTAATTTCTACAACAATAAGAGGGAATAATTGAATTTATTGCAGTGACAATTATATAAATCTAGGCTAGACATAGTCAGACTTGTAATTGGTAAAAGGTTGTTACGGCTTGAGAAAGCGTAGTGATAATTATTCTTGTTGACACACTAAGCATAAATTTTGGGTTAGGATCTGCATGATTATTTAGCATATCATAAATGGGGGAATTTAACTAGAACCTTAGCCATCATCTTTTATAATTTAGCTTCAATATTTTTGAATTCTGTGTCTTGAGTGTTTCATTTTTGTTGCAATTTTCATAATTTTTAAAACAATTCAATTAATAAACTATTTGGTGGCCTAAACATAGAGAAGTCTGATCACTATTTTATTACTCGCTCTCTAGTCCTTATGGAATCGACCTTGCATGCTACTCTAATAACGTACACTTGCGGCCAAAGTATATCAAGTTTTTAGCATCATTGTCGAGGACTAGGTAATAAGTGACATAAAAATGAGATGGACTTTTCTATGATTTAGGCATTTATTTTTTTATTTGTATTTTATTCTTTTATTATTATTATTATTATTATTATTATTATTATTATTATTATTATTATTATTGTGTTTGTCTAATCTTAGATCGAGTGTCTTTCTATTTGAGTACATGTACTCTAGTGCTTGACTTGTGCCGGTGGGAGTTGTCTAGTGTCATTTGATCCCAAGATTGAAAGGACTTTCCATCATCTATGCGGGATTAATTTAGGAGAAGATTAGATTGAAAACATTGGAAATCAACATGCTCCACCACTAGGACAAGTCATTTTGGAAGGCCAAAACCCTCCACCATAACATGATGCTAACCTTCATCAAGTATAAATTCTAATGGGAAGGTCCCTTCAAGAATACGCTACTCCAAATATTGAGGGTGCTTCTTCTAGCATCAGGAAACCAAGCGTTCAAGCAAAAAATTTCGAGATTAAATCTGTCGTTATTCAAATGATCTAAACAATGATACAATTTGGAGGTTTACCTAATGATGATATGAATGCTCATCTTGCTAACCTTTTAGATATTTGTGATACATTTAAATAGAATAGTGTTTTTTATGATGCCATAAAACTTAGACCTTTTCCCTTTTCTCTTAAGGATAAAGCTATGAATTGGATACATTCTTTACCTGTGGGGTCCATTACTACATGGGATGAGATGGCTAGGCAATTTCTAAGTAAAATTTCTCCACCATCTAAAACTGCTAAAATGAGGAATGATATAACTACTTTTGTGCAGTATGACCAAGCGCCTATATATGAAACTTGTGAAAGATTTAAAGAATTGCTTAGGAAGTGTCGTCACCATGGTTTACAAACTTGGTTGCCAGTTCAAAAATTTTATAATGGTTTGTCTAATGCTAACCTTTTTATGATAGATACAACTGTAGGTGGGACAAACATGAACAAGACCCCCAAAGCTGCCTATACCTTCATTGAAGAGTTAGTCGCCAACTGTCATCAATGGCAAGATAACATGTTGCCATTGAAAAGTATTGGCATTTACTTTATTGATGTTGTGACTACTCTTTCTGCTCAATTGGATGTATTATCCAAACAAGTTGCTAACTTGAATATGGATAAAGTGCAGGTCTTGATGGTTATATGTGATTTATGTGGGGGACCTCACATTAGCACTTATTGCCAAGTTAGTAACCCTTTCATGTAATCTATTGAGGAAGTTAACCGTGTTTCAAATTTTGGCAGGATTAACAATAATCTATATTCAAACATGCATAACCTTAGCTAGAAGAATTTCCCAAATTTGTCATGGAAAAATCCAAATCTAATTCAGGCTCAAAGTCAAGTGAGACCGCCTCCTGGATACTTAGTTTTTGGTCCTAAATCAAAGTCTAAGTTTGAAAAGATGATGAATTTTTAATAAAGGTCATTAACCAGAATAAGTCTAGATTCCAAAATCAAGACACTTAAATGTAAAATGAGGAGGCTTCTTTAAATAACTTGGAGGTATAAAAAGGATAGTTGACAAATATGATCTCTGAAAGAGAAAGGGAACCTTACCTAGCAATATAGAAAGGAACCCATGAGAGGATGCAAAGACAATCACTTTGAAGAGTGGTAAAGAGTAATCAAATATACCATCTTCAATCTTGGAAGAAAAGGGTAAAAAAAATTAGTTGATAAGCGGCCCATAAAAATTTCTAATTCTAAAATGGAGGTAATAGATGACCCCACACCTGCTGAGAGTTCATATCATGAGGTAAAAACTTATCAACCTCGCATCCCATTTCCCCAAAGGTTGAAAAAATAGAAATAAGATACATAATTTTCTAAGTTCCTTGAAAATTTTAAGAAATTACATATAAATATTCCATTTATTGATGCTTTAACCCATATGCCTAGTTATGCTAAATTTTTTAGGGAAAGTTTAGCAAAAAAAAAAGGAAACTAGTGGATTGTGAGATGGTTATACTTCATGAGGGGCGTTATGTTGTGCTCCAAAACAAACCACCACCTAAGCTAAAAGATCTAAGGAGTTTTACGTCTTTAGTATTGGTAGTTAACATTTTGATAAGTTGCTTTGTGATTCGGGTGTTGGGGTCAACCTTATGCCTTCTTCCATTTATGGAAATCTTAGACTTGGTGAGCCAAAGAGCACCTCAATATCTCTTTAGCTAGCGGATCACTCAATAAAGTATCCATAGGGTATAATAGAATATGTGTTAGTCAAGGTCGACAAGTTCATATTTCCCATGGACTTTATTATTCTAGAAATGGAAGAGGAGCATAAGGTACCTCTTATCTTTGGGATACCTTTTTTGTTACAGCTGGTGTGATCATTAATGTGAAAAAAGGGAAGTATTCTCTTAGAATTGGAGATGAGAAGGTGCACTTTAATTTATCTATTGATATGCACATTCTCCAAAACAATGATGCTTGATATAGGATTGATTCTATTGCTAAGGTAGTGAAGGAAGACATTAAAGTTAAACTTTTAAAGAGTTCTACAAAAAAGAATTGTGTGAAGGACAATCCACCTGATAATAGAAGTGTTATGTCTATTCACACTAAATGCAAGGAAAGTAGGAAGGCAATGAATGTATTGGCATTTGTTACTGCTGCTTGTGAAAATCAATTGCGGCAGATGGTATAGTAAAAAAATCTTTGACAACCTGGGGCTTGGCAACAAACTGATGTTGGTTGAGCAATGTGGGATTCAAGCTAATGACTTTAAATAAGTTCTTCTTGGGAGACAACCCCAATTTATGTTTACATTTAGCTAGATTTTGTTTTTCACTTTTCATTTGTGTAGCTCGTACTAACTTACATATATTTTTATATTTATATTGGTCTAAGTAATGAAGTCTCAAAGTGGATGATGTGGGTTTCAAAGAATAACAACAAAAGGAATGAAAAAAATGAAGGAAAAAATTCTAAGCCTTTAAGATTTAATTGAAGACAACCAATACCCAAGGTTTATTCTCCATTTGTAAAAATTAAGGCTTTTGATTTCCCGACCACAATTTCAAATTACTCGTGGCTCCAAAGTGATCCAAAACCTGTGAGGAAATTTTCACCGTTGCTGCACCACCGCCCACCTAGTAAACATGGTATGTGAGTTCCTCTCTTCCCATTTACCTTGTTAGCACATTGGGGATAATGTGAGTTATAAGCACATGGGAGATATTGTAGGGCTATATTTTTCTTTGCTTATTTTCTTACATTATATTCATAATTATGCATTTTTATGTTTCTTTTTAAAAAAATTCAAGTTTTTGAAATTTGAAATAAAAAAAGAAAAGTAAATGATCTTTCATTGATGATATTAGAAGATTGTTTAGCATGAGATTGCATTGAGTTGACTTAACTTATTAAAACCCCTCAAAGATTTCTTGAAAATGACTATTTTTTTACACTTAAAATATTTTGGTTGCACTCTTATGAAGGAAGTGTAATTATGTTGGTTAAATTGAGAGTTATGTATACATTGAGACTTCTATGTGGTTCATTGTAGTGTAACTAATATTTTGACTTGTTCAATGATTTAAATGATTACAACTGACATTTTTGTTTTAACCTTGTGAGATTTTGAGCCTAGAAGACTTATTCATCAAATATAGTATCATTATCTTTCTTGTGTGTGATATCCCACCATGAATTGTGAAACTAGAACTTGCAATAGTTTTATTCGAAATCACTTATGACTAGAATATGTATTAAAATAATAGAGGCAATCATTTTTTTACCTACATTAGCCTAATAGCCTAACCTTAATGTTATATCTTTTGTTATCCTCCATTGAGCTCTTGGCCTATTTATTTAATCTAACCACACTTGTAACCCTTATCTGTGTATCCTTACCTTAGTCTAGAGCTAGTAGGGTGATGAGTAAAATGAGAACAAATGTATTAGTATTGTGTATCTTAAGTAAGGGGAGATGTGAAAAGGTGAATGATTATTAGTATTTATGTTGAAAATTTTGGGATTATTGAAAAGAAATAAAAGAGAAAAGAAAGAAAAAGAAAAAAAAGATTGAATAAGGTGGAAGAGTATTCCGTAGTTATTGTTGACCACACTCCATTGGCATTAGAATTTTAGCTCCAAATGCCAAAAATTTCCATCCTAACCGTCTAACCTTTAGCCCTATCACAACTTTAATATGACCTATTGATTATTATATGTTCTAATTCTTTATAGTGGTGGATAATTATGAAGCATTGCAAGAATATGGGTGATCATGTTCATAAGTGCAAGAACTTTAGTGATTCCTCAAAATTGTTCACATAAATAAGCACATGAGAGAAGTTTCCCAGTGCCTAAAGTGATGTTACCATATTGAAACTTGAGTCTTGAATGAGTTTAGCTCATGGTTACTTGCAACCCACATAATATGTTATCCTTTCATGTTCCTCTTTGCATGAATTTGACTTGAGAGTTCAACAACACATTTCTACTTCTTTCCTAAGTATGCAACCTGAAAATATTTTCAAGAATTATGTTTTATATTTTGATGAGTTTTTGGGTCCTTATGAGTTAAGTTGATTTGGTGTGATGTGAGTGTTTGAACAATTTTTATTAAGAAAAGGATCTCGTTATTTCCTATCACTTCTTCTATGTGCTTTTATATGCGTTGGTTTCTTGAAGACAAGCAACAAGTCAAGCATGGGGGAATTGATAGGTATGAACTATGTCAATTGTATGAAACATTAACGTGAAGATTTAGTATGATTATGTGATCATTTTTCCACACTTTAGTTCACTTGTTTGTGTTTACTGTTCTTAATCGTATTTTATAGGTATTTGGAGAAAATATGATCAAAAAGAGCTAAAATGCAATATCTAGAATAAAATGGAAGCAACCATGAGTGCTCAAAGTATGAAAATGTAGAAAGACATGCAAACCCAAACATGATTCAATCTGAATTTGGAAAATTATTAAACATAAAAGTTGTATAAATTTTTGTAAGATTTCCATTGCATAAAAAATCATCCCTAATAGAGGTCTGACGAAGAAGTTATGGCCAAAACATAGAAAACTAATGAAGTTGTAAAGAGCCACCGAGTTCAAGAATGACTGGGTCCATATTGATCTATGGCTGGGCATATTCTGTAGTTGTTTAAGCACATTTTTTAGAGATTTAGGTTTAGAGAGAAGAGGAATCTTTTTCAACTGTCTTGATAGAAGAGTTGCATTTTCCATCACCACTTATCTCATTTCTCATCTCCTATCTCTATTCTTCTTGATCGTCCATTATTTTCTCTTGTAACTCCAAATCAAGAATGATGGATTGGAGCCATCCAAATTGTAATCTCAAGGTTTATTTATCTATTACTTTTTATATTTTTCTATATTTTGCTATATGATGAGTATCCTTGATTTTGCAATTATCTGTGGCTAATTTTCTCATGATAATGTGAAGGGAGAATTATCATATTCTAATGTGTTGAATTTCCTACAGATGTCTTGATCTAATTTTGTAGTCCTGTTAATTGTTCAAAAGATTGATCAACTTTTGATATTGGGAACTTCCATTGAGATCAAGAGATGAAATGGTTATTAGATCTACATAACACAATTAGATATTAGGAATTATAGGTCGAGAGATGTTAATATAATTTATATAACAATAAAGGGAAATAATTGAATTTATTGCTTTGAAAATTATATAAATCTAGGCTAGACATAGTTGGACTTATAATTGGTAAAAGGTCATTGTGACTTGAGAAATCATAGCAATAATTATCCCTACTGGCACAATAAGCATAAAATTTGGGCTTGGATGTGCATGATTATTTAGTATATCATAAATTGGGGAATTTAACTGGAACCTTAGTCGTAGTCTTTTATAGTTTACTTCCTATCTTTTTGAATTATGTGTCTTCAGTGTCTCATTTTATGTAGTAATTTTCATAATTTTTAGAACAATTCAATTAGTCAACTATTTGGTGGTTTAAACATGGAGAAGTCTTATCACCATTTTGGTGCTCGCTCTCTAGTCCCTATGGGATTGACCTTGTATGCTACTCTAACACCGTTCGCTTGTGGTTAGAGCACATCAATGCATGCCAAAGAGAAAATAGTTAGGAAGCCTAGTTTGCATCCACTCTATGTATGTCATGCCAGTGGCTATATCATGTTCAATTCCTAGTATCCTAGCCAGTTTAGCCTCATCCACCACTATTGAGATGCTGAATATGTGAGTGGTGATGATGGGTCCCAGGGCATGAACCCTAAGGTTTGCATGGAGAAGGAGAACCAAGTTATAGTATACTATATCGCAAAGAGTGAAGAGAGGGAGAAGATGGAGATAAGAAAAATATTGGATAAAAGAAAGTATAAACTACTCGGTGCATGATATAGTGTCAATGAACTTCCTTGAGAGGACTTTCTTCTTATGAAATAATTTAACCCAGTATTGTTGGTTATCCATGATACAAAAAAAAAGTGTAGGGTGAGGGGATAGCTCTACTATCCTCACTAATCAAGTGGAGGAGATAATGGCTTCCCCTTTGGATGATGAAGGAGCAGTAGGCCTAGAGGGAGGTAGAGATAGGTGCATATCCTCTTCTAAAGAGGAAGAAGAATAGGAAGGAGAGGATGCCCGGGATGGAGAAGGGTAGCATGAAGTAGAAGGCTCCTTAATCCAAATGGTCATCTGAGCCAAATGAATTGATTAGGTATGGGCATATTTAGCAAGGAAGAGTAGCACACCCCCCTCGAATGGTGCTTGAAGTAGTAGTTTTTTGTTTAGTCATGGCATCCAAATCAATTATGCACAACAAGCACAAGCTGATATATATTCTACTTTAGTTGTAGATAATGCAACATAAGATTTTTTTTGCTATGTCAACAAACTAGGGATTTTCTAAGAAATTGACATGTACATAAATTAATCTTTCTATTAATTTTATTTCCCTAAAAGTTAGCATCAAAATAGCCTACTAGGTTTGGAAGGGTATCACTAGGGTAAAATAATCCTAAACTATATGTGCTAATTAGATGCATAAGGATTCTCTTAACCATAGTCATATGAGATTCTTTGGGATTACAGTGAAACCTAGCACATAATTATACACTAAATATAATATTAGGTGTAGAAGAAGTAAGGTAAAGAAGTGATTTGATCATACCTCTATATCACTTTTGATCAACTTGTTTATCTCCTTCATCTAAGTCAAGTTTTGTGGTAGTGGCCATAGGAGTGGTTCATTTGTGTACTTTTATTAGTTGAAAAAAATTACTACCTTTGATTACTTAATTTGAAGTCTAAAGAAGTAGGTCAACTCACCTATCATACTCATTTTGAACTCACTACACACCAATATAAAAAAGTCCTTGCATATGGACTCATTGGTAGCACTGAATGTTATGGCATCAACATATATTTGTAAAAGCAATAAGTAATTTTTTGTTCTATTTAGGAAGAGAATTTTATTAATTTTACCTCTTTCAAAACCTTTTTCTAAAAGAAATTTATTTAACCTTTCATACTAATCTCTAAGAGCTTGTTTCAAAATATATAGTGCCTTTTTGAGTTTGTTATGTTTTAAGTCATTTTCAAAACAAGATGGTCGTTTAACCTATACATATTATTCAATAAAACTATTGAGGAAAGAACCTTTATCATCCATTTGATATAATGTAAAGCACATAGATGATGAAAATGTAAGAAGCATACATATAACCTCAATTCTAGCTAGGGGGAAGTTTCCTCAAAATCAATGCCTTCATCTTAGTTATATCATTTGACAACCAATCAAAATTTATTTCTAACCACTAGACTACCCACATATAATATGTTTCTAAAGACCCATTTAATCCCAATGATGGGTATATTTGGAGGTAAAGTGACTAATTCCTGAACTTGATTTCTCTCAAATTGGTTAAGTTCATCTTATAATGACATGATCAAATTTTCATCATTCATGGCTTCCAAATGATACTTAGGTTTCACTTCAAATATATTGAGGATCTCGTTGCAATTTCCCTAGTTGGATCACCAATGATAAGCTCTTGAGAATGTACATAAGCATATCTTCATATTCTAGTAAGATCCCTTCTCACTTCATCCTCTTGTTGATCAATTGGAGGATCTTCATCTTTTTCTTTTTCTATGTTTTGCTTATCATCATTTTCCAGTGGGCTCTCAACTTAGATGGATGAATCTACTTCTTCATCTTGATTACTTTGCACACTTGAGAAAGATTCATTAAAAGGAACATGCAAAGATTCTTAAACTAACATTGATCATTAATTGAAGATTTGGTAAGCTTTACTATTGTCAAAATTACCTAAATTTCTTTTCCCATTGTTAAAGACAAAGTATTTTCAACCAAATGTGTAGAAGTAACCCACATTTGGTTTCTTACATTTGTAAATCTTATAGGGAGTCTTTTTCAAGATGGTATGGATGAGTAATCTATTCATTACATACTTTTGCATTAGCAATGGTTTCAGCCTAAAATATTTTGGAAGCTTAGAGTCACATAGCATGGTTCTCGCAACCTCTTTCAAGGTTTGTTATTCCTTTTCACCACATCATTTTTTGTGTTATCCTTGGTGCCAAGAAGTTAAGACTAATTCCATTATGATCATAGAAATTCACAAAGATGACATTCTCAAACTTCTTTTTGCGATCACTCCTTATAAAATGGATCATCATTCCATTTTCTAATTGAATTTTCTTAACAAGCACAAGAAAATCATTAAAAGCGTCATCTTTAGTAGAGAGAAATAATATTAATATATAATGTGACTAATCATCCATAATTACTACTGCATATCTATAATCACCCATGCTATGGGTCCTAATAGACCCTAATAGATCTATATGAAACAATTTGAATGGTTGAGATGGGGTCACAACATTTTTGGATTTAAAGGAAACCCTATATTGTTTTCCTTGTTTACATGCACCACATAATCATCTTTTTCAAAGTTCAACTTTGTAAGACCACACACTAGCTCTTTACTAATAAGTTTATTTGATAAATACATGCAACCATGTGCAATGCTCTTATACCAAAATCATGCATCATTTTTATATTCACTTAGACATGCATTGTGCAATTTTATTGATTTAACATCAAGCATGCACACATTGTTAATATAAGGGGATACAAAGAGAATTGATTTATCTACTATATTTGAAATAATGTAATGGAATTTGAGAAATTAACTAGAAACTCTTTATTATCACATAGTTAACTAATTCTAATCAAGTTGTGCTCTAGGCCCTGAACCAAATTCATATCATTTATAAAAAGGTTTAGAGTTACCAATACTGATGCTACCAACATTGATTATCTTTCCCTTTGAGTTATCTCTAAAATTCATGCTTCCACATCATATGGAGTTATCTTGGAGAACATGATCCAATCACTCATCATGTGCCTTAATAATCCATTGTCTAGGAACCATTTGTGCCTTCTTGTTCTAAGTTAGAAGCATACCTACAAGCATACTTTTTAGTGGTTCCTTACTTGATTAGTGTTTAATTTACCTATCCCTTTAGGTACCCACAATTGCTTGAATTTTGAAACAACTTTGGAATTTTAAGTAAAATCACATGATAAAGAAAAATGACCAAATTTACCACACATATTGCACAAAATTCTTTTCTTATAAAGAAACATGATCCTTCATTTGCTTTGTCCCTTCAAGCTTTAGGATGAGTTTATCACATATCTTTTTTGTAGTGGAGCATAATCGGATATGTTGGTACTCCCTTTTTCCAAACCCACATTAAAAAATCATGATAGCTTTGTTGTGGAGAGTGGGCTTTCTCTTTTTTGCTTTTGTGAGCTCATCCCTCATATTTTTTTTATTAGTTCACCATTAACCTCTTTAGTGATCTTGATTTTCCCTTTAGTAACTATTAACCATATGTCATAATCTTGTGGCTCAATGAAGAAAAACATTTTGTTCTTATATTAGGTGAATTTCTCACCATTGAACAATGGTGGTTTATGGTGGAGATGCCTTTATTTAGACCAATAGAGTCCATTACACTCGTAGATTTTTTCACCTCAGATTTTTGAATCCTTTATAAGTTGCCCAAGCTTTTATACCAATAGAAAGAACCCTAAAGGAGGGTGAATAAGGTTTTTATATTAGAAATTAAAAATTAAAAAATGTATAGTGGTTTAAGAAAAAATTACTCTCTACATCCACTACTAAAATATTCTCTCTTTTGGATTTTAAACAGTAATGTATTTTTATTGATAATAACTCTTTCCTCAGTTTATGAGCCTTAAAATCTCAATGACTCTATAAGAGATAATTTAAAACTTAACCTATTTATCTCATCTAGATTCAATAAGAATCTCTCAAGAATAATATGCAGACACTCACTAACCTTTGTGTAATGAATTTTGTAAAGTGGTTATGATCATAATTGATTCTTACCAAGGAATCAAGATATGAAAGTTCACAAATTTGGATATAATGTAATATAGCTATATGTAATAGAAGATATTATTGTTAAAGAGAAATTTTAGCTAAGAAAAGTAACCAATGAACAATGGGTTTCAATAAAAACTCTAAATTTGAATGTTTTGAGAGTTTGAATGAGTAATTAAATTTTTTAAGAGTAGATGATTAATTTTATGTTAAAATGATGTTGAAAATTTATGTTAATAAATGCTGAGGGAGCTTATTTATAAGGCTCAACCTTGTCCTATAGTTTTTAGACACAAAATTCCCAAAAAGCTATATCGCCTAATAGGGAGAAAATCAACATTTAATGTTTACCGGTCAATCAATCTAGCCAAACTAGTCGATCGGTGGTTCAAACCAATCAATTGATTATGTTTAGACCTAAAATGGAAATTTATCATTACACAAACCAGTCAATCAGTTTATTAGAACTAGTCTATCAGTTATGCATAGTACAAAATTGATCTTATAAATAGTATTATGGTTTAGTAAACTAATAGATGTATTCATGAAACTAGTCGATCGGTTTAGAGAAAACTGTTGATGAATTTAGACAAAGATGAATGGCTTTCTATAGAAGTGAAAACCACAGATCAATTTATTAAACTAGTCGATTAGTTTCCTCAACTCAGTCAATTGATTTAGCAAAACCAATTGATGAGTTTAAATAGAGACAAATGGGTTTTTGTAAGAGTGAACCCCATAGATTGGTTGGTCAACCCAATCAATCAGTTTCCTTAGACCAATTAATTAGTTTAAAAAAACAATTGATAAGTTTAAACAGAAACAAATGGTTTCAGCAAGAATGAAACCCATGGACTAGTTGGTCAAACAAGTCAATGGGTTTGACAAAACCAATCAATTAGTCTGTTCTGCCAAGTCGATCCACCCGAGTTTAACTCATTTCATGCTCTTGATTAAGCTAAACCCATTGATTAGTTTTGACACTATTCAATTGGTTCCGATCAAAACCAAATAACAAGTTTAAAGTACTTTGAAAGATTTAGAAATGAAGATCAACCATAAATTCTTATGAAGTGAATTCAAATCAAGTATCCTAAAACTTTTTTTTTAAAAGAGCTTTGATCAAAATGTGAAATTTCTCGAATTAACTCTTTATAAGAAACCTAATACTTTAGAAATGTGATCCTTAAACCTTAAGTCTTGGTTATTTTGACATGATCTTCTCTTTTTCTTTGAAACTTGATTGCTCTTTTAAATTAACCATCAGAAAAATAATTTGAGTAACTGTGTTTATATCTCTTTATTTGTCAATCATAGTACATAAACACTTAAACAAACACATTAGTTCTCAAGACTCATTTATTATCATGAAAATAAGGATAATGACATTGCTTCACCAATGAAGTCAACATACCACTTCACACATAGACTCTCATGAATATTATACCAAAAAAATAAATAATTTGGATAATATGCATACATTATATATATATATATATATATATATATATATATATATATATATATATATATATATAAAATTTGGCAATCAGTCCAAGAGAAATAATTTTGGTCTAATTTTGTTCCAATCTTTAGTCCCCATTTTGAAAATATCTTATCCTTAACCATAATTTAGTCCACTTTGATATTGGACCAATTCTCACCCCCTACTCTAAGGTATGTGATTAAGAGTTGGCCTCATCCTTTTGTATCTCAACTAGCACCTCTCTCTTTCTTATTATAGTCATACCACCACAAAAATAATTACTTTGGTGTTAAATTTAACTCCAAACCAAGGAAAGGATAAGTGATTGAAAATGTTTAAAATATAGTTTCAATACAAAGGGTCTATCACCATGTTGGAATACCGATAAATCATCTACAAAAGGCAATGCTATGATTTTTATTTACTTGGATTAAGGATGACCTCTCATCTCTTGATCTTCTCAATATCCCTTAAATAAACTATGTAAGTAATCCATTATTATCACATATAAATAATGAAAAATTAGATCTCTTTATCTTAATCCTTTCTTAGTTGTAAAAATAGGGAAAGATATATCATTAAAGAGAATTAATTAGATAATTATGCTAGCAAATTACACAATCAACTTGATAAACTACAATATTACATGATTTTCTCCACATACTACCACTTAAATGAAACATAAGTCTTCCTTAAATCTAGCTTGAGCATATAATGAGTACAAATATATTTATGACTTATAACACCTAACTAGCTCATGGGTTATTTAATCATTATCCCTTATATTTCTTCACTTTACAAAAGCAATTTAAGAATAATCAATAATTGATTCTCAGAGATCTTTCATTCTATTATTTATCACCTTACAAATTATTTTGTATAAGATATTACAACAAGATATGAGCTTGAATTGTTCAGCTTTTATACTTACATCCACATCAGGCACTACCGCTAATGTTGCAATGTTGAGGCTTCTAGGTGGTTCGCAAGTGTCGAAGAAATCTTACACAACCAACTATAGATGCTCACCAATTATATTCTAGCATTTATTATAGAAATAGATCATGAAAGAATCTAAACTACCTTATCGTTTCCCATATCAAACACTACCTTATTCACTTCCTCCTTACTCAAGCAACAATACCTATTTTTGTTGTTTTATAGTCAACATAGGGCCCTTATTCAATAATTCATCTTGCAAAGTAACTTTAGAAGGGGTAGAAGATCCCATCAATCCCTTACGTCATTGTATAAATAATTGTTAGGCTTGATCTTGATGAGTAATGGAATTGCCTGTTGATCTTATAATTTATCTACATAGTTTTATGATGCTTTCCCTTAACTTTGGCAAAACAGAAGTTTGTGTCCCCCCAAACTTAACTATTATATCTTGGATTTCTATTTATAAAGAACTCTCTTCACAACATGATATATGATGGAATTTAGCTAACGTGTTCTTTTTATTCTAGATTGGTGAATCAATAAAAAGGTTCCCATTTCGACCTTTGTTTTATGATTTTGACCTATGTCCAGCTTTCTCCACCCTATGACTAATGCATCCAAACTTCAAGAGCATTGAAATGCTAGTATACCCTTCAACATGTGGATCTCATATTGGAAATTCTTTATTACACATCATATCATCTATTGTTGGCAAACCTCTTAAACTAGAGGCTTGAAGTCATAATCTAGTAGCCATATATTATAACTTTTGAAGAGTCTTTTTCTTATTTGTGTTGCACATCTAGATTCATAATAATATAAATTGGTTATATTACATTAATTAGCAAATCAAAACATGCATGGGATGTAGGGAAGTCAAGTAACTATTGTAGGTTCCCAAGCACTTTATCAAGTTTATAGTATATTGTTATCTTTGCTTATTACTTGTGAATCTAGTAACCTAACATCCAAAGTAAGAACTATTATTTAGGACTAAGGAGTAGGTGTTGCATACAATCCCTAAGGTTAGCCATTTTTGTAACACATAGTGGATATTATAAGCTTTTCCTATCATCCATCGATACATTGAAGCCTAGAAAATAAGGCTGAAATACCCCAAAACCTAATTTTAAGAGTTTTAGTTAAATAAGGATTTATTAAAGAAATTAATTAAATTAATTATTTTATTAAAATAAAAGGGAATTAATTAGGGAAATTCATGAAGAAAATAACAACTGTTTTTATTAGAATTTTTTTGGTATTTTGGCTAATTAAGGATTTTTTTTTGGAAATTTATTTAAATAAATTATTTTATTTAAATAAGAGGAAATGAATAGGAAAAAATTAATAAAAATGTTATAAATAATTTAATTATATAAAATTAGAGTGATTTGCTAATTAAAATGGAATTTATGGAAACTCTTTCAAAAATCCTAAATTTGCCTAAAAAGGAAAATTAAATATTATTATTTTTAAACATCCCCAAATATTCTAATTAATTTAATTGACTCTAACCCACCTATTTTTCTTTTTCCCTTTTTCCTTTTCTTTCTTCCTTTTCTTTTCTTCTTCTTCTTCTCTTCTTCTTCTTCTTCTTCTTCTTCTTCTTCTTCTTCTTCTTCTTCTTCTTCTTCTTCTTCTTCTTCTTCTTCTTCTTCTTCTTCTTCTTCTTTTCTTCTCTTTTTCTACCCTTTTCCCCCGATTGGCCCTACCTTCTCGGGGCCCAATCCTTCGTTTTCTTTCTTCCCCTTTCCACGCGGCCCAGGAATGAAATGCCACTCTTTCTTCCTTTTTCCACCGAAACGTCACATTTGATTTAAAATTTCCCTCATCATCGCCCGACCGGTCGATTCCCCTCTTTTTCTTTTCTTTCTTTTTTCCTGATCGACCGGTCCACACACGCCACCCTGCTTTCTTCTTTCTTCTTCCTCTTCTTCCCATCGTTCAACCTATAACTATCTGAAGCTCCCGCTGTCGGCCACGACTAATTTGACCGGCCATTTCCCCCTCTCTCCCTCGTAGATTCGACGACCATATTGACCCAACCAACCTTTCCTCTTTCTTCGTGCACAATCCTCTCTTTTCTACGCCACTTCCCTGCCACAACCTAGATTTTCGCCGACCAAATGACACCTCCGACGAACCTTAACCCCACTTTCCCTATTCCCTCATCGTCCCATAAACCTCACCCTCTCATTTAAACCCTATAAATACTCCCAGATTGAGCTCTGTATCGAGCTTTGGTTGCTTACCCAGAAAACCTCCCTTGTGCGCCGCCGCCCCTTCAGACACCATTGCTGCCGCCTCCGGCCAACTCCGCCACCCTCTCTGCCCACCCAACTAATCCTTGCACCGCCCTCTAACTAACTGAACCACCTATATCCCTCAATTTTTCCTCCACAAGCCAACCCGGTTGTGCAAAGTTCCCTCCCTAATCAACCCTTTCTTCCATCTCTGCCACCCTTCGCACCGCCGTCCACCACCACTTCTGCCACTGCCACTGCCTCATTCACCTTCCAAAAGCCCTTGCAGACCCTCCTCTATCTTTCTCTACCTTTCTTTTCCCCTTCCTCCCCCTCCTCCTCTCTTTCTCTTCTTCTTCCCCATTCGGCCACTACCATCGCCGTCGTGCACTGCCACCCTCATTCTATTCCCCTCCTTCTAGAAAACCATAACCACCCTTACTTCCACCCTCTTTCTCTTTCTCTTTTTTCCATCCCTCAACTTTTCCTCTTTTCTTCTCTTTTTTCGGCCACCGCCGCCGCCACCGTGCACCACTGCTAGTGCCGCCTATCACCACCAGCCTCAGGTGGAACCCTAAACCCTCTCAACCCTTTTTCCCTATTCAATTAAACTTATTTTATTTTATTTTCATTTTTAACCTATTATTCAAATATTATTATTATAATTATTATGTATTAATATTATCATTATTATTAGATTCAATATTATTATTATTATTATTATTATTATTATTTCTTATTAGGTCTGAGACCCTAATTGACTTATTTAGATTACTAGTTTTAGTGTTATTAATATTATTAGTATTATTATGAGTTTTATTATTATTATTATTGTTATTATTATTATTTATATTACTAATGTTTTATTATTATTTCTATTGAGGGTCGAATCCCTATTATATTTTTATTTCGATTATAATATTATTATTCTTATTGTTGTTGTTGTTGTTGTTATTATTATTATTATTATTATTATTATTATTATTATTATTATTATTATTATTATTATTATTATTATTATGCTGTTGTTATTGTTGTTATTATTATTATTATCTTCAATGTTAGAATTATTATTCTATATAGGGCTGAAATCCTATTGTGCCTATTTTGAATTTTAGTAGTAGTATTATAAATATCAAGTCTTATTATTAATAATAATATTAATATTTTTATCATTAGCATCTATTATTATTATTAGTGTTATTATTATTATTATTATTATTATTATTATTATTATTAAGTTTATTATTATTCAATGTAGGGTCAAAACCCTACTTCATTTTATCTTCGATTATTATCATTACTATTATTACTATTATGATTATTATTATTTTTGCAATATTATTATGGTTTTAATCATTATTATTATTACTATTTCATTATTATTATTATTATTATTATTATTATTATTAAATTTTATTATTAATTTTACTAATGTTATTATTAGTATTATTTTGGTGAGGGGTCGGAGCCCTTATTCCACCATTTATTTTGAATCATATTGTTATTATTATTAGTACTTTTAGTATGATTACTGTTACAATTATTATTATTCTTATTAATATTATCATTATTATTATTTTTAGTATCTTTGTTATTAGTAGTTTAGTATCACTATTATTATAATTATTAAGATATAGTTTTCAAACCTTATATTATCAAATTTTACAATATTAGTGTTATTTCTTATATTTCTAGCCAAATTTAATAATTGGTTAATGATTATTATTATTATTATTATTTTATCAAATACCTAATTTTAGAATAAATTAGGAATAATAATATTTTTGGTAGGAGGGAATCTAATTTTAGCTTTCCCCTCATATAGGTGAGACCAATCAAAGCCCTAAGGAGGCGTAGGAGCATGCTTCATGACTGGTATCGTTTTAGATAAGGGTGTTACTAAGGTCTTATATGTGTTGATGTGCATTATATGCTTGTATGTTATGCATCCTATGTTTATAATTGTAATTATTTCGTGTGTGGCATGGCGTGGAGTTGAAGTATGTTCATGTATTATTATATGGCATGTGTATTAAGTATATGTGATGAAATATTGTGGTATGTGATGATTGGTTTGTGACCCTTTAGATATGCATGTGAGGATGTATAAAAGTGGTATTGTGTGGGGAAAAGGTTGAAAATGGAAAATGGGAAATAAGTTGACCAAATGGGAGTAAGTTAACCAAAAAGAAATGAGTTGACCAAGAGATGCGAGTTGACCTAAAAATGTTAATGTTCCATCAGTGGAAGAAGAATAGGGGGTGAAAGTAAAATGAAGGAATAGGAGAGTTTATGGTTTGTCTGAGAGAATCTAGGGTTTTGTATGGGAGAATCTATGGTTCTACATGGGAGAATCTAATTTATGGTGCTGCATGGGAGAATCTAAACTAGGGTTTTGTATGGATAGACTTAGGGTTTTGCATGTCAGATTCTATGGTGTTGCATGTGAGAATCTAAACTATGGTTTTATATGGATGGAATTAGGGTTTTGCATGGCAAATTCTATGGTGTTGCATGAGAGAATCTAAACTAGAGTTTCGTATGGAGGAATCTAGGGTTTTACATGGAGGAATCTAGGATTTTGTATGGATGAATCTAGGGTTTGCATGGGTGAATCTAGGGTTTCACGTGAGAGTTTTAGGGTTTGCATGAAAAGTTTGAAAGGTTGCATGAGATGTGTAAAGTCTGCATGGGGGTGAAATTTACGCATGGAACGTTGATTTGGGATGTGAAGAAGGTAATGTAAGTGTTGATTGGGTGTTTGAACACTTTGGATGGAAAATAGTACGTGGAGCAATATAAGGGTACGTAGGAGACTGAGCTAGGGTTTGATGTGGTTACTAGGATTTTTGTGGTAGCACATGTACTTAGTGATTAAAGTGCAATGATGAGGGTGGAATCTATGAGTTGTGATGTATGGATTGTTAAAAATGATTTGGGTTGTGTAAGGTGGAGTAGGATAGGCCACTTAGGCCTAAATTAGGGTTTCTGGGGAAAAACCCTAGAGTAAGGAAATAAGTGGACTTGGAGGTGTGTAGTAGTGGGCCTTGACCCACATACATTGGAGATGGACTTCTAGTGTGAGTTAGAGTGTAGAGGAAAGGTTGTTGGGTAAGTTAGGAGGTGTAAGGTTATCATGATATGGTACGGGTCATTTGGAAGATAAGTGTAGAGGGAGTGAGTCATGCATGTTTAAGGTAAAGTTTCTAAATAAGACACCATAATAAATTAATCATTTAAAGTGGAAGATTGTTGAGCCCGACCCATATCGATCCACCGGCGAATAATAGTGGTTAGGGCATGATGTCCTATATGTGACCGGTCCACCGGCGAATAATAGTGGTCAGGCATTATACCTATGCATTTTTGGTCCACCGGCTACAACAGTGGGGGATTTCGTGCTCAACAAAATCAAACATATTTATGCTAAGACATGGGAAAGACACTAAGTACTTATTGTGGAACACCATGAGAGTCGGGGCTAGACCGGTCCACCGGTGAATAATAGTGGTTAGGAGCTTTATGCCCTGTATGTTTTCGGTCCACCGACAATAATAGTGGTCAGGAGCTTTATGTCCTATATGTTTCTGGTCCATCGGCAATAATAGTGATCAGAAACTATGTGCCCTGTATGTATTCGGTCCACCGGCTATAATAGTGGGGTTCCCGTACTCGCATAGATTTGATAAAAAGTATGGCGTGAATCGATTTCTGATTAGAGATTAATTAAGTAATTAATCCGGACTATAAATGGACATTTATGTATCTACCCGAATGATTATATGATATTCTTTTCTTAGCCTTAGCACTTGATATTGGAACGGTCGAAGTGAACCGGTCTAGTATAAGTGTGGCGGTAACATCCTCAGTATTTACAGTTTTTAAATTTTAAATTCTTCCCCTTTAAAAAAAATTTAGTGAATTTTGGGATGTTACAAAGGTTCTCACTAGGGCTCATTTTCTATAAGCCAGTGCCACAATTCCTTTCATATATTAGTATTGTGTCATTTACGGTTTACAAGAAAATAAATAAAAAAAGATCGGAGATATGTAATATTGTATTTTGCTTATCAACAAAAGAAATTTGATCATAGTGGCCCTCCTAACCTATTTTGACATGTCAAGGATAATGACCATCCTCACAAAATGGCATGGAATATATTTACTATTAATGTTTTGTTGGATTTCCCACACTACATGTATCTATTTCAAGTGAAGGAAAAAATATTAATACTTTTCTTAAATTAGTTTAGTGTATCTTATGAATTTATGTGATATGAAAAACTAATCAAAAGTACTCTTAACAAATAGGATCTAGTTGAAACCAATGACTCAATTAGATATACATATTTCAATGATATAAAATATGTTACATAATATAAGTTTAACAATGAAAAAGATGTTTTCTTTTCAGTGTAGTCACAAAAGTTTAACAATTTAAAAGTTCAAACGATGCATAGGATGCCCATTGATATAGTTTGCTTCCATCAATTGTCTCCATAATATGCTATATTAAAATTTTCCATTGGAACTCCGATAGGAGTGTATATATCTGTATGATACCATATAAAATTAAAACGATTTTCTTTCATGTTGATATCTTTCTGTTGATGGAAATGGAAATTAAAAGACTGTGTTTTAGAGTTAGCAATTTAGATACCCAACTTGTCAAATCTAGAATCCATTATCTCCGAAGGCTGTTCAAGGAATCCTTTCATATCAAACTTCATTCTTCCGTTATTCCTTTTATTCTCATTTGTATCTAACGATGAGGCACTTACATTGGTTTCAATATTATATTATATTTCTCCGTTTCATCAATTAACATCTAACTTTGATAATTTGGGATGGCCTAGTTAAGGTTTGTCAATTTAAATCGGGTCATATATAAATAAATATAATACATGAGATTTTTTTTAAAATAATATTGTATAGAATATCTAGTGTAAACGTATGAAAAATAAGTATAATTTATAAAATTATATATATTTAAAAGCTTTAAATAAATAATAAAATATGTATAATTTATTATTATTATTATTATTATTATTATTATTATATAGATTTTAATATTTAGTTGAGTCAATGTTGGATTGGGTTGAAGTTAGTCGGGTTACTATTGAGTTATGGATTAACATCCAATCGAATCGGAGTCTAGATCGGATTAATGTTAGATCGGATTACTAAACATTTTAGATATTATTGAATTAAATTTTGTTCGAATCGAATTGAGTCAATTAGGTCAACTTGTACCGGCTCTAACTGTCATAAGCACGGGATAAGCTAAAACCTTTGATCTTAACTCTATTTCGAGATACCATTTAATTGATGTCGTTAACTGATATCCACTTACGGCTCGTTTGGTAAATGAAAATGGGAGTTTGGGAATTAAAGAGTGGGAATGGGAATGGGAATTATGAAGTGAGAATTTGTTTATTTAATCCCATTCCCATGTTTGGTATTTGATGGGATTAACTTGGGAATAACTTGGGAATAAAAGTTTCTTATGTTTGGTACGTGGGAATGAGATTGGGAATATAGTCATAAATTTACAAAAATATCCTTCTTATATTTATAATATATATATATATATATATATATATATATATATATATATATATAACCAATTATTATTTTTTTTTCCATTATTCAACTCTATTTTCCTTATAATAGACCATATAATATTAGATCATATCAGATCCGATCAGATTAGATCTGATTCAATACAATCAGATCAGATAATAGTAATTATTATTATTATTATTATATCAAATACTATTTACAATAATAGTTATTATTATAATTATGATTATCTTTATTGTAATTATAATTATTACTATAATTATTATCTTTATTATATTTTTAATTATAATTATAATTATAATTATTATCTTTATTATAATTATAATTATAATTAATGATTATACTAATTAGAATTATAATAAAGATAATAATTATATAATGATAATTATAATATAGTTATAATTATTATAAAGATAATCATCATCATCATTATTATTATAATTAATATTATTAATACAATATTATACATAATATAAGGTCATTTTAGTCTTTTTGTTTTCTATCCCAATTCCCACCCTTCTAATACCATACCCCCCCCTAAGGAATAAATTGGTGGGAATAGACATCCCCAATTCCCATTTCCAATCCCATTTTTATTCCCACTCCCTCAAAACAAACACTAATATAATTAAATCCTTCTCTAAATTTCTATTTCCACCATTTTATTTCCATCAACCAAACTAGCTGTTAGGTTAACTATAGTGGGCCTAGTGCCATTCCTGCTATCCAAAAATAGAGGAATTTTTTTTAAAAAAAAGGAAAAGAAAAAAGAAACAGAAACATTGCGGCTCAAGAAAGGAAACGAGAAAGAGGGAATAAAAACTCAATATATTGGTAGATGTAGACAGATAAACCCTAAACCTCTCTATCTGTTTCTTGGCGTCTGTTGCTCTACTCGATCGCTGCTAAGGTGTGCATCATTTTGTGTAGCGACTCTTATGTCCGATTGTTGATGGGATATTTTGCATTATTCAACATGTACATGTGTTTTCTGCTCCTCTGGAGTGTTTCTTCGTTGTGGATCCGTCTTTATCTTCTTTTTTCCCTCTTTTTTTTAATTAAAATAATTATGTTTTAAAACGAAATTGAACTTTTAAACTTATTTTTCCTATGTATCGTAGGAACCTTGTTGCCTAGAAATTTGTTGGAGGTTAGTGTTGTTGAATATGATCTATAACCGGCAGAATGCGAATTTTGGAAGCGACGCGTTAGGATGTCCTAAAATTTTCACGCTATTAGAGATTTAGAGTAGCCCATGTTTAACCCATTCGATTCCAATCGTGACATTTTGTGGTAAGAATTGTGAGATATGTGGGTTAATCGTCTTGCAATTTTTTTTTGTCGAATATCATAAATGAATGATAAATAGTCATGGTGGCTGGCCTGTAGTTCTTGATGGAGTAGCAGGTTAGAAAGGCTATGGGTGCTAGATGGACATTTACCTAGCTCATTTTGAATTGTTTTTGTTTCACTGGACAACTCCTTGCACATTTTTACAAGTTGTGTTTTCTTGATATAGCGTATCTCAGTGTCAGGCTGCCACAAATATTCCCACGTTGGTTTTTATTTGGGTGATGTAGTTGTCAAAACTTTATTGTTCTGGCTTTGCAGTAAACAAATATGAATTTCAACAATGTTAAAGTTCCCAAGGTTCCTGGTGGTGGGGCAGCCTCTGCTTTGATTAAGGTGGGATTGCTGGGTGCGCTTGGGCTTTATGGTGCTGCCAATAGTTTGTACAATGTTGATGGTGGTCATCGGGCTATTGTCTTCAACCGTTTAGTTGGTATCAAGGATAAGGTTAATGCCTTAGCTTTCTTATATTGGAAAGGTTTTTTGTGTTATGCTGATTAGTCTCAAATGTAACCTGCTTCTACTGAATTGCTTTTTGTTCAAAATGTTAAGTATTCTTGACATCTCTGTGCTGAAATCTCTTAGTTTGCAGTTAATATTATCTTATATTATATATTAAATTATGCTGTCTGTCCTGATGCTGTCTTCACTTGCCATGCTGTTTTTTTACGCTTAACATTCATTATTATTGCTTAAACTATTTTTATGCGAACCAGATGATATACATGTGCATTGTTCTCTTTTGCTTAACCTTTCTCATATAATTATGAAGATATCTAATCAGTATGGCTCTCTGAAGTAAGGTGGTGGCTTTGTCTTCCATTGGAAATATATTTTATGGAAAAATCTACCCTTGTGTGCAGTCATTGGAATGCATTATTTGATTTTATGAATATTTATCATTTGCATAATTCAGCTATTTCGTTTTTCTTCACCTTATGGATTGTATCTCATCAGAAATGCTATGTGATCTTAATACCTGCACATAAGTAGTTATGCTCGCAATTTATATCAAGAATTATCTGTATTTGTTTTCCTTCTTGTTATTGAATGAGATAATTATCTATTTTCTTAGAAGGAAACTATTAATACCTGCAGACTGGTTTATTTTCTCATTTATGAGGTGTTGTGTGACCTCAACATTGCCCCTTTCCAAAGGGTGATGTAAGCCTTGTATGGATAAGCACCAAATTTAGTTGGTGATATTTTATGAGGGTGTCAATATGGTGCTATTTTCAGTGTACATTGTCATTATATGATAAGCTGAGCTACTTCATAAACATCTTTATTTTCTTGAGATAGGGAACAACTGATAGAAACTGAATAATTCATTCTCATTCTTTCCTATTTACCTGTTGAGTTATGACTGTCATAGTTTACCTGAATTGTTGGCCGTTGAAATATATTAAGTCTCTATTTGGTGCGCTCATTATTATCTATATTGTCACTTCATACACAATATGTTGGTTTTGCTTATTGTTTTCAGAATTTATTGTCTAAAGAATCTATTATATATAATTACTTCATAAGTAGATTCCATTTTTTCTTAAAAAAATAATTCTTAAATATCTAAGATATTCTAACCCCTCATTAATTATAAACGATATTTTTTGATAAATATAATAGTTACAAATAAATAATCAAAATATTATTAATCATATTTATAAAATAATTAATAGTAATAATATTGACTATGATAATAAATAACTAAGTATTATGGCAATGTTAATTATATTATAATAATTAATCAATACAAATAATATTAACTTGAATGATATATAAATAGTTTATAAGAATAATATTAATCATGATTGTTATAAATACTATTAATTATAATTTTAAATGAATAATTATAATTATTTATTATAATTAATAAAAAATACTATTATCCTTAATTATAATTATATAATTAAATAATCAATACAATTAATATGAATTATAATTATAAATAATAAATCAATATGAAAAGTATGTGAAATTTTATACAACAAATTAATAAGAATAATACTTATTATAACTATAAATTAATTATTAATAAAAATATTATTAATCATAATTATACATAATTAATAATAATAATATTAATATTAATTTTAATAAGAGTTAAATTGTTTATAAGAATAATATTAATTATAATTATAAATAAATAATTATCATTATAATTTTAATTAAATAATTAATAAAAAGACTAATATTAATCATAATTATATGAGTAAATGATTAATAAGAATAAATGATTAATAGGAATAAAAAATTTATAAGATTAATTGCAAAAACAATTAAAAAAGTATTATAAGAATATATATTATTAAATTATCACATGCCCAATATCGTCAATAGACATCAATTTATTTTAGAGATAAGTTACCAAACATTATTATTACTTCAGCAACATTTATACATAAATATGATGTGTCTACCAAACAATATTATTACATTAGACATCTTATTACTTTAGATGAGATTAGATTTCATATTATATGTTATTTTACCAAACAAACACGAAGTTTGTTGATGGATGCCATTGTTGTTTGAAGCTGAATTAGTGGGTATGGAGTTATTGTTACTTGAAACATTTAGAAGGTTTTGGATCAATCCTGGTTTAAAGAGGTCCAATTTGATATTATTTCGAATTTTGCTAGATTAGCTCAGACTTTTGAATATCTGATTTATTAAATCATGCAGGACTTATCAGTATATTGTGCACCATTGATGACAGAGTTCTAAATGGCTTGCTTATCCTGTCTTCCCATTATTTTTTCTGCCTTGAGAATAAGGTTTCCTTGGCCTGTGCTTTTCCTGCCTACACTTCTTACTACTAAGCATTTGGGGGAATACTACTCCTTGGAAAGGGAAAGGGCTTCTTTTTTTTTTTTTTTGTATGTCATAGTTGTAACATGTCTGCTTAGCAGGTGTACCCTGAGGGAACTCATTTTATGATTCCCTGGTTTGAAAGGCCTATCATTTACGATGTCCGTGCACGACCCCATCTAGTGGAGAGTACAACAGGAAGCCATGATCTCCAAATGGTAAGCTTTCTACTTGCACTTATTTCTATTTTCATATGAAACCTTTGAAGTATTTTTGGGCATTTTTGTTACCATTCATTTTGATACTCATTCATTCTGCCTCTTGTTTGATGCATGGTAATTAGTTGGACATGGTATTGCAGATAGTGTTAATAGGTGGAACATAAGCATAATGTGTGTAGCAAGGTTCAGGCAATTTGTAGATTTTGGATAAATGAATACAAATCCAAATGTAGCCCATCTGGAAATATGTGTTGGCTTTTCATGTAGGACTCTTTCTGAGCATCTGGGATTAAAAATTGCCAAAGGATAGGGAAGCTTGATGTTTTATGTTCCTTCTTGTATAATTCTTGAAATATTACATGCTGTTTCTTCTGCACGGGTAGACTTGCAGGGTACTGCCTCTTGATAGGCTCTTGCAGAAGGGAAAAGATGGCCCTTTTGTAGCCATCAAGATCACTGTTTAAACCATTGTAGGGTTAATTTCTTTATTAGTGTCATTTCTGGAAGATTCACCAGATACTCTCATGATTTGTGTTTTTTTTTCTTCAGATTATTGAAACCTAAGACAGGTGCACTGCCCCATAAAAGATTGGATGTGAATTAGTGAAAAGAATGAATGGCATTCAGTTCATCGTTAGCTGTTAGCCTTTGAGTGAACGTCCCCTTATATGGATTTGGGAGTAGATAGCTAGTTGAGATCCTATGTTACATTTCATGACTTTTGTTGTTGCCTTTTCATATGAGGAGTTTGTTCTGTTAGGTCTAGTAAAGGATTAAATCTCCATATCATGGTGCTCATTTGCTTTGAAAGAGTCCCATTGTTTGTTTTCGGAGTTCCAATTGAGTGTATTTTTATTTTTGTTGGGAAAAATGTCTCTCTTAATATTTGTTACCTTGTGTGTTTTGGGATAGCTAGAATTACAGCAGTGAATTGCAGATAGATGCTCATAATCTTGGCATATTTAGTGGGTGACAGAAAGGATGCCGTGCTCAATAGTCCAGAACTGATTGTGACTTATAACATATGTGAAGATGTGTGTGCATATAGAGCCCTTTGCTTGGGAACTCTCTATAGACATCCTCAAACTTAGGATTTTGAATCATGCATCACTCTCCCTTGTTGCTTCTATTAAAATTTCAAGTTTTTGATATATTTAAATCCCCAGTCAAGCATTGTGCAAACTTTCATTTTTTTTTTGCTTGGTCTATTACAAATTACATTGGTTAAATCCTCCACTTTCTATTTTGTTTTATTGCATCAAAGTTTTCATTTCATCTGAATTTCCTTAATTTTTTCACAGATTTTACTTTAAAAGATTTTTTTTGAATATCTACTATTCTCTCCTATTATATTTGCTAATTGTTTTGTTTATCTTGATTTATTGCAACCATTGTAACATTAATTTACATAATAGATGGTAAACCTCTTGCGGTCATGTTTTTGTGATATGCTGTTAACAAAATATGCCCCATTACTTGTATTTCTCCTCACCGAATTAGAAGCAGGGTATAGATACTCACAAAAAGTGAAATTGAAACTAAAATCAGTTTGCCTTAAAGCCTCACCCATCAAAAATCCACCCTCAGCCCTTTCTAGTGTAGTGTATAGGACCCTTACTCTATACCCTTCATTAATAACCCACCCTCTTGCATTTTTTATTTTTTATTTATTATTTTAAGGATGACCTAGAGTTCAGCTGTGTGAGTAATCACCCACCCTTCTTTAATCTTATTCCCATGTATAAGATGTATTTCCTTTTCAACAGATAAATAAACTTCATTTGTTATCTATTTTTGATGCGGATCAGTTGCCAATTTTTTTCTCAGCTGTCTGATATCTGTTTTTTATTTTATTTTTTATGCTTATGCATTGCATAAAATTAAATGGCTCATTACTGCACTTGCAAATGCAAGTATGATTTTGGTGTGGTATATGTGCCACCTCATAATATCTGTAGCTATATGCCTACTTCCATATATATGGACTGAAATTCTGAATTCAGAGTTGAATTTAATAAAGTTTGAGTGTTGTTTTATTCGAAGATCCTAGGCTAGGAGTTTATCGTACATCAGTTTAGCGTCAAAGTTAGAGCTCAAACTCGAGACTAGCATTTGATTTGATGTTTGAAAAAAAAATCTAACTTTTTGTTGGGAGAAAATAAGAAGAAAATTTCTGTTTGAGAACTATTGTAAAAAAATAAAATAAAAAATCAATAGAAACCCTACCCATCCAATAAACAACCCAAACCCTAACCTTAAATCTGGTTGCACTAACTCATAGTTGACATCCCCACTATTGCACCACCACCCTTACTACTAACAATTGTTGGCACCATGATCCTTTTGCGGACTTTGTGAATTACCATCATGAAGCAAAGTTGACTCATAGGATTAACTGATGTGCCTATTTGTGCACCATTGTTCCAAATTCAACATATTTCACGAGTTGATGACTTGACCACCAAAGAATCAACACATGACCTTGTGGCACCATTGTTTTCCACCATTTCCATCGTCGTGAGCCATGCCTTGTCCTTTGCACTAGTCATCATCTTCACACGATTTTAATGGAGCAACTATCTTTTGTCGCCAGTGCTCAAAAAGATGTCATTGCCCAGTGCTGCTTGTTTTTGTTGTCATCTGGCCGTGGTTGTCTTTTAGCTCTACCATCGATTATATCACTTGTAACCAGTGTTGAGGCCAACTATTGTAGCCACTTATCTTGAATTGTTTGAGAATTTTGTTTCATAAATCTAAATTAGTTTAGGAAAAAAAAAGAGAGATGATTTTTTGTCAACCGGGGAAAAAGGTAATTGACTTGAAAAAATGAAGTTAATACCTTGAAAGATTTTTATTTTTATTTTTATTTATTTATTTTACCTTTTGTTATGTTTTCTGAACTTCAACTGCTACTTTCTAAACTTGATTGTTTAATCCAAGCTGATTTGTATTATGGCAAGGCTATAGCCACAGTTCACAACGATGTTAGGTTCCTCATACGCAGTGTTTGAAAAGGCCTAAGGCGCACCTAGGCGATGGGGGTCCAGGAGCCTAGACGCTAGGCGCAAGGCGAAGGCGTTCGCCTAGGCGATGTGAGGCGCAAAAATTACTTAAAGCTAAAAAAAATGATTAAATGACTAAGTTTTCAGAAAAAAATATATCATAACAAGAAAATACTTAGAAAAATAACAACCTATGAGTTTAATACTACCAATACTAGCAAATAGTTGGGACTATGGACCGCTTCTTCTTGCTGTCTCTAGTTCTCAGCTCACTACAGTCTGTCTCTTTATCATAATCTGTTTATTTTTTTCATATGAGTTTAATACTACCTATGTGTTTAAAAAATGCATTTTACTCTCTTTTTTATATTTCCTTGATGACTCTGACTTTGCTTGTAGGCTTGCAGTCTGTTTGATTGCAAAATGTGCATCTTTCACGAAACTACTATTGCTCTCCCCAATCAAAACTATAATAGACTTACCTTTTTCCAAAAAAATGTCTACTCCTCTCCCCCAAGTCCCTAGCTCCCTGCATGGTTTTTTTTCTGTTGAAAAGCATGTGCATGTCTACTCCTCTCCCATAAGTCCCTAGCTCTCTGCATGATTTTTTTTTTCTGCTGAAAGGCATGTGCATGTCTACTTCTCTCCCTTAAGTCTCTGCTTGATATTTCGAAAACAACTATTGCTCTCCCCAATTAAAACTATAAATAGGCTTCCCTTTTTCCAAAAAATGTCTACTTCTCTCCCCTAAGTCCTTGGCCCTGTGTGATTTTTTTTCTTCTGAAAGGAAATTTTGCTCAAAGGCGTGCACCTCTGCACCTGTGTGCTTCTGCGCCTTAGGCGCGCCTCAACCGCCTTACGTGCGCCTCACTCGCATCGCCTTGCCTAGCACCAAAAAAGCCCCCACCACCCATTGAGGCGCGCTTTTTCAAACACTGCTTATACGCAATTCGATTCCCACTCAGCCTTCAGCAATTCATATTCATAATATTTCAAGCAGGAAAGTTGCTCCAAGTTTGTATTTAGTTTGTTTTGCTCTCATTTGCAAATTTAAGCATAAAAAGATGACTAATTCTAGGCAAACTTTCTTCTAAAAGGATTGCGGTTGATCCTAGGCAATAAAATCATGTTCAGAACATAGCAAATGATAAATTATGTGTCTTGTTCATCGCGACGTGAATTTTTATTTTTATTTCACCATATGCTCTAATTATTATTTATTAATCATTGAATATAACAATTCAATAAATTAGCGCTCTATATTGTATTAGAAGCATTTATATGAGTCATTATATGTTAAATTGTCCTAATAACATTAAATTTGTTTGGGAATGAAAAAAGACATTTAGTGCTAGGCGTGAAGGTTATTATAATTTAATAGCAACTTGGTCCAAGATATGTATAGTAAATGAAAAATAAAAAATTATGATGGATTCCTTTTTCAGTAGATTTAGGAATTATCAATGAATTGTTGATTTATCAGCGATCTTTTTTGATTTATCGGTGCTAAATGTGTGAAAATTTAAAACTGTAGCATATCGGTAATTTCGTGTTACGGTTGACCCATAATCTGCTAAATAGTGGCCTCTACACTACAACGGCATCGCTATTTAATTGTATGGTGGATCTATGCGGTCTAGCTCAAATGGGGAGTGGCCATGTTAGCCCCATGATCAGACCAAGAGGCCAATGTCTTTTGCCAAATCCGGTCGATCTCTGTCTAACCAGAACAGTTATGGTCGAAAGAAATTTTCCAAGCAAGTCTCTCCTTCACTTCAACGTTTGAGGTCAAACTTTTCTCAAGGGGTGAAGAATGATGCAGTATATGTGTGACCTCATTGTAGGACCCATAGCTATACACCTACTTCCATGCTAAATTAATAAAAAGATGGGTTTAGTTAGAATATTTAGCTTATTTTTTATTATATTATTATTATTATGATATTATTTTATTTATATTTTATTCCATTTTATTATGCTATGCTTTGGTAATAGGTTGGTTGACTTGTATTCATGGTTGTTAGTTGTGCTTTAGAATCATATTTGAATTGAGTAATGTGAGTTCTTTTTTTTTTTTTTTTTTTTTTTTGTGTAGGCTAATCCCTTGACTTAGGGTTTAGCCTACATTAGAATCGCATTCTGGCAGTTCCTGATTCTTGCCATGAGTAATACTTATATAATCTTGTGATTTGTATGAAGTGCAAAAGTGGAAGTAGGACTGAACATGTATGCACCTGAAATCCAGTAGCTCCAGCATCATTGCAAGAACATGTCATTTTGCTTTAAGTAATCTATAGGACTCTGAATTGCATTTCATTTTATTAGAAGCTTTCTTTTGGAGTTCCTGAGCATTTTAGCTGCTACAGCTTTTGATACTGTCATGTCTGACAATTCCCTGTCTGCTTAACCTGACTTGACTTGAATTTTGGCTGCAGGTTAAGATTGGTCTCCGTGTTCTGACCCGTCCTGAGCCAGATATGTTACCTAATGTTTATCGTACTCTCGGGGAGAACTACAATGAAAGAGTCTTGCCCTCAATAATCCATGAAACTTTGAAGGCTGTGGTTGCTCAATATAATGCCAGTCAGCTCATTACTCAGCGTGAGGTGGGCAGTCTTGATTTTCTGTGCTGTTGTTGAATGAGTCAATTCTTTGTTTACATCCTTTTGGAGAAGCATTTGACCCAAACATGTGGTGATGAGTTTGATTTGTACTTTTACATGTGACCATGAAAGTAATTATCATACATTTTCCTGATTCAAAATTAACGAGAATTATAAGTATGTGATAAGCTCCAGGATAACTTTCACTCGTTTCACTAGAGTCTGAAAATTTTAGGCGTAATTTTGGTTTTTATTGCTCTCTGATTCAAGGATCCTTGTCTATTGTAGGCTGTTAGCAAACAAATACGAGAATTGCTGACAAAGAGAGCTAAAGTTTTCAATATAGCGCTTGATGATGTGTCCATTACAACCCTTACTTTTGGGAGAGAATTCACTGCTGCCATTGAGTCCAAGCAGGTAGCTGCTCAAGAAGCTGAAAGGGCCAAGTTTGTTGTGGAGAAGGCTGAGCAGGACAAGAGAAGTGCAGTTATCAGAGCGCAGGTAATATGACCATGATTTTTCATTGGAAAAAAAGAAGCATCATGAATTCAATTTGAGGGCTTTCTAAATAAGTCCTTTTGTCCATTATAAGAAAGCATGTCGTTTTGTCGATTACTCACAAGTTATCGACATTTTGCATCAACGATGACTTTGTGACAAAGAATATGCATTGTATCAAAGCCGTTACCCTTTTAATTTTAATATTTTTGATATTAGCTCATTCTAAGGGATGGATGGATAAATTCAGCCAATCTAATCAGTAGGACTTTGAAAAATAGTATTGGATTGTCCTAAATTTTACAGTGACAATAGTCTTTTGAGTATCCATCTCGTTATCCTTGCCAAATTTTCAATGTGACTGCACCTTCTAAGGTTTGATTGTATAATGGTTGTTGTAATGGACCATGCTTTTCTGGGAGACATTATGTATTGCTCCTCTTTGTTACTTAGTGACAATGGATGTGAAGCCCACATTTCTAGGGGTTTTGCTCCTTGGCACACCAAAGTTGGACATTAATTGTTATCGAGCTTCCTTGTTGCATTTATTTATTTGGTTGTAGAGTTCATTTGGAGCAAGTGAAAACTGTGCTTTTGTGTTTCAGGGAGAAGCCAAGAGTGCTCAACTAATTGGTCAAGCTATTTCCAACAACCCTGCCTTCATAACCTTAAGGAGGATTGAAGCTTCCCGTGAAATCGCGCACACAGTCTCTAGTTCAGCAAACAAGGTTATGTTGAGCGCAGATGATCTGTTGCTCAACCTGCATGATATTGCCTCGGAAACTGCCAAAGTTGTGAAGAAATAGTAGTTCCTTGGCCCCTTTTTATCAGCTCAAAATTGCTGGATTCGAAACTCGTTTTGAACAATGGAGATATTGAATCAAACTTTGAGGGGAATTAACTTTTTATTTTTTATTTTCTATTTTCCCTAGTTGAAAAAGGTTGTGGGGTGATAAGAATCAGTTAGCAGGAGATACATACATTTGTAAATTCTCATTGCTAGGCAGTCCTGTTGGATATTTAGACCAGGATATACTTTGCTAGCTGCATTACTTGTGAACATGAGCCTTAAAAGCAAGGAACAGATCAAACCATCTTTGCTAAAATTTGATAGATTGAGTTCCACTGTCTCGTGCATGCTAAACTCATTATTTTGTTCCTTAAATCAACTAAATGGCCAAAAGAAGAACTAATAGCCATCGGCTCAATTTTACAAGTCAATTAAATTATGATGGAACAAACAATGTAGCCAGTGATTTTACTTGTCTCCAAATGTACATTGGTAGCATTCTTACCAAATATAATAGGTACATGCAGCAAAGATTGTGCGTAGGGCTTATCAATATATTTTTGGACCCCTACTACCTTTCTCCTTCCATCACAAGACTTTTGCCAAAAGTTGCGTGAATGTTCCTCATGCTTCTTGAAATGTGTTGCCATATTTGCGAGGAGAAAGGATAAGAAAAGAACAAATAATGATGACTTTCCCCTTCCATGTCACATAGACTACAAGTGGTTGAATGAAGCATCCCCCATGTGATTTATTCTATCACAGGCAAGGAGATGTTTATGAATGACTACCGATAAGTGAAATTTATATCTTTATAAGGTAAGGGGGTTCGAAACAATTTTACCTAAGGAACATCAGGTGTTTAATCTTGAATCAAATGGTGAACCATTGAAATTTTGTGACTAGTTCCATTAGTGCATCCTTATAACTGCAAGGTTTGTGATTTTTTTAAAATAGTCTAGCAAATTCATGGTGTTCCTTAAGTCCCAAGAAATAGTTGTAGGCACGTGAACAATTAAGAAATCCCTAACTTTGATGTAAGAAGAATGAGCCCAGCAAACCTATAGGAACTTCTTTATCTCAGCTAACCTCCATAAAAGTGTACCTTGGATAGCAAGGTTCCATTTTTGGAGTTGCATGGTGTCGAATCCACCTTTCATCTTAGGAAGACAACCAATTACCCAACCAACAAGGGCCTTGTGAGATTCTTCAAATCTAGCCAAGAAGATAAAATCTACGCAACACATTGATTTTATTTATAAAACTTTGTGGGAGGATAAAAAATAAGCTCTAATAGGACAGGAGGAGAAAGGAAGGAGGAGAGGAAGGAAAGGCTCGGTAGTAGTGTCTAGGGCTATAAATGAACTGACCCAAACCGAATACCCCCAGCCTCAGGCTCAACTTGTTTAACTAAATAAATGAGCTGAACCAAGCTTTTAATGAGTTGAGTCGAGCCGAGTTCACAAGCTAAAGCCATAAAATGAAGACTCACTTTTTCGAGTTTGAGCTCTGCTCATCTAATAAATGAGCCCAAACGTGAGGCTCAAATTCAGTTCACTTAACTAAACGAACAACCAATCCAAGCTTTTAATGAATCAGGTTGAGGTGAATGCCAAACTAACTTGGCTCATTTATAGCCCTAGCGGTGACACTAGGCAGTGATGACAACAAGGAATAGGAAAGGGAAGGAGGAAATGAAAGAGGGGGGCTTGAATGGGGTGAGGAGCAATGGCTGACAGGCGGAAGGTGGCTAGGTGGTGTGATGTCGATGGTAGGACAAGGAGGAGAAAGAAGGAAGGTTGTGTAGTGGTGCTAGGCAGCAACAAAATATAGAGCATGAAATGAGGAAGGAGGGGGCTCAAGTGATGGTTCTCGATGAGGAAAAAGGGAAAGGAAAGAAGAGAAGGGAAAAGGTAGGAAAGGGGTGCATGTATGTATATATACATGCATGGTTGGGAGAGGGGGTAAAGAAAAAAAATGGTTTAGGCATAGGATATCAAAGAGTTGGTGTGGCAGGGGTGCAGACAAGTAGGGTGTCAAAGTAGGGAGTCGTAAGGGTGTAAGGGGTAGTTGCCAAAGGGGGACAGGGATGTGCACAGTGTATGGTTGGAAAAGGAAGGGAGAAGGAAGATAGGGGTAGGGGTAAGGGGTTGTTTGGCCCAAAAAGGGAAAAGGAGACAGGATGTGATGGGCACAAGTTGAGGGAAAGGAAACTAAGAAAAAAAGAAGAAGGGGGGGGGGATGGGAAAAAGGGAAAAGAGGAAAGAAAAATTTGAGGTTAGGATAAGGATTAGTTTTAGGTTTAAAATTTTATAAATTTATATAAAATTTTAATGTATCAATTATCTAATGTTAGGGTTGGTCATAACAAAACATAATAACCCAAAAAATTAGAATTTAGATTAAGTTAAAATATTAATCAATTGGGATCAAGATTGGATAAAATTTTGTGGTATTACATCATTATCCTCTTAAAAGAAACTCTATCCCTAAAGTCAAAACTCGAGGTTGGGGAAGAAGAGAAAAAGGTGTGCAAAAAGGTGATCTCGGTGGTCTAGTCTAATAAAGTTGACATTAGACTACCGGGTACTAAACCCTTAAAAGAAAAATAACTCTGAAACCTAACACATTTATAGTGAAGAGCTCAAGATGTATCCTACACATGTCCTTCTTCATCTCCTAAGTTGTATTCTCTACTCCATGGTGGTTCTAGAGAATCTTCACTATGAAAACTAAGCTTTTCTAGGTCTGGGGTACCTTGGTGTCAAGAATCTACAAGGGTCTCTCCCCGTAGGATAACAAATCATTGAGCTCGATCTTATCAAATCTAATCACATGAGAAGGATCTGCAATGTACTTCCTCAGTTTTGAGATATGAAAGATGATATGAATTTATGCTAACTTCAATAGAAGTACCAAGTGGCATGCAACCTCCCCAACTCTGTCGAGAATCTCATAAGGGCCAATATACCTCGGGCTTAGCTTGCCCTTCCTACCATATCTTTGCCCTCCTTTGGTGGGTGAGACCCTTAACAAAACTCTATCTCCTACTTTGAAACCATCACTACGAAGCCTCTAATACCCATAGCTCTTTTATCGACTTTAAGTTTCTCACATCTTGTTTTGAATCAATGGAATTTGCCGAGTCGTGTCCTTTATCATCTCTAATCCAAGTACAATAATCTCCCTCATGTTTTTCTACTATAAACATGTCTGGTCCTTGCATCCATACAGTGTCTCAAAGAGTGTGATCCCTATACTAGCTTGATAATTATTGTTGTAAGAGAACCCCACCAAATGTAAACGATCCTCCCAACTGATTTAGAAGTTCATAACACAAGACCATAACATATCCTTGAGTCTCTGAATCGTCCTCTCAGTCTTCCCATATTTAGCTAGGTGAAAGGTTATACTCATCCTTAACTCCATGCCCATAACTTCTTACAACTCCCTTTAGGAGTGCAAAATGAATCTTGAATCCTTATCGGATACTATGTCTATAGGTGTAACATACCTGCTTGTTAGTTTTCCTTCTCTGAGATTAGAGTATTAAAAATACAGAAAGAAAGCAATGCAAAACACAAGTGATTTTTTCTCTATTTTTGTTGTGTGGCGCTGCATCTCAGCTCATCACCATTTTTCATTTATATTCAAAAAAGGACTAACTGCCAAAGTTACAAATTAGGAGGGAATAAACGTGCTGCATTTTTCTGCAAAACACTACCTGCACTTTCTCCATGACTCAATCAACCATTTAATAATTTCCTACAAAAGCTCTAACTGCCTACTTGCAACCTTCTCACTATTACAAGTTTATTAAATAAGAATTTAAATGCAAGAAATTAAGCTACGTTATTATAAACAAGTTTAAATACTATCATTCACTCCCCTAAACTTGTTTATCCAGCTTGGTTGATGATCTGCATTCCAATTTTCTCTCGAAGCTCCACAAATCTTTGGCGTCCAAGTGGCTTGGTCAACAAATCTGCTATTTGCACCTCTGTCTTAACATATTCCAAGAATATGTTACCAGTCTGCACACACTCACAAATAAAATGATACCTTGTATCAATATGTTTGCTCCTATCGTGATGGATTGGATTCTTGGCTAAAGCAATAGCTGATTTGTTGTCAATCTTCAGTGTTTCTTTCATCTGATCATCTCCTCTTACATTGCTCAACACTTTTCCAAGCCACATGCCTTGATAGGTTCCTGCTGTGGCAGCTATGTACTCATCTTCACATGAAGAGAGTGCTACCACTCTCTGTTTTTGAGAAACCCAAGTTATTGGACTTTTCCCCAAAAAATATATAACACCAGTCGTGCTTTTCCTGTCATCTATGTCACCAGCAAGATCACTATCACAGTATCCAACAAGGCCTTGATTTGGTTGCCCCTTCATATAAACGCACCCTAAGTTTAGAGTGCCTTTTACATACCTCAGAATTTGTTTTACAGCTGCCATGTGTGTCGTTGTAGGAGCTTCCATGTACCTGCTCATTACTCCAACTGAGTATGTAAGATTTGGCCTTGTGTTTACTAGGTATCTTAGACTCCCAATTACACTTCTGTACAAAGTCTCATCTACTGGTGTCTCTCCATTACCAAACTTGCTCATTTTGGTCCTTGGCTCCATGGGGATCTGACAGGGGTTGCACTCCCCCATTCCTAACTTCTCAAGGATAGTCTTGGCATAACCAGACTGACATAGAGAGATTGAGCATGCACTCTGTTTGACTTCGATGCCAAGATAGTAGTTCAACAAACCAAGATCACTCATATTAAATTTTTTCTGCATTTCTGATTTGAAGTTGTTGATGATGTTTTTGTTTGCTCCTGTCAGGATTAGGTCATCAACATAAACTCCCACTATCATGACATTACCTTCATCCTCCCTTCTATAAACTGCATGCTCATGAGGACACCTAGTAAATCCTAGTGTCTTTAGGCATTCATATAACTTGAAGTTCCATGCTCTAGGGGCCTGTTTTAATCCATACAGAGCCTTGTGTAATTTCAATACTTTGTATGGATGTTTTCCCTCCACAAAGCCTTCTGGCTGAGTGACATAGACTTCTTCTTCGAGTTCACCATTCAAGAAGGCTATCTTCACATCCATGTGATGAACCTCCCATTCTCTTTGAGCTGCATAGGCTAACAAAACCCTCACAGTTTCAAATCTTGCTACTGGTGCAAACACTTCATTATAATCAATACCATGTTTCTGCACATACCCTTTTGCCACCAGCCTTGCCTTGTGCTTCACAATCTCCCCATCTGGATTCTTTTTTAACTTGAAAACCCACTTCAAGCCGATTGCTTTATGACCTTTTAGAAGATCTGTCAGTTCCCATGTGCCATTCCTCTGTATAGAAGCGATTTCCTGGTTCATACCTTGTCTCCAACTTTCATTCTTGGAGGCTTCTTCAAAAGAAACTGGTTCCTCCAAAGAAAGAAAACATAAACCATCTTCTTCATCAATTTCTCTAGTGGAATCATATATCTCCTGTAATGATATGAATTTATATTACCTTTCAGAACTTGGACTGCTGGTGTTGGATTGCAAAGATGATGAAACTGGTGAGGATGTTGGAGCTGTTTCATTATCTCCTACCTGAACACCAGAATTTGAATTTTCCTGCTGCGTATTTGAGTCTATACTTGCTGCATGACCTTCTCTTGCTTTGTTCTTAGATCTGACGGTAAAGATTTGGCTTGACTCTTCTCTGTCTTCTGCATTCTTATGCTAGTCCCAGCTTTTATCTTCTTCAAATAATACATCATGGCTGATAACAATCCTGTTCTTCTTTGGATCAAGTAGCCTATAAGCCTTGGATCCATCTTCATATCCAAGAATGATTGTCTGTATGCTTCTATCTGCCAGCTTTGTAAGGTGTGGAGTGACATCTTTTGCGTGTGCAAGACATCCAAACACACGAAAATGATGCACCTTTGGAGTCTTACCATTCCAAGCCTCATAAGGAGTCATGCCTTCTACATTCTGAGTTGGAGCTCTATTCAACACATACACAGCAGTTTTCACAGCTTCACCCTAATATCTTGCAGGAACTCCCTTGCTTTTCATCATACTTCTGGCCATTTCAATCACTGTTTGATTTCACCTTTCCACCACCCCATTTTGCTGTGGTGAGTATGGGGCTGTGAAGAACCTCTTCATGCCTTCAGTTTCACAGAAATCTCTGAGCAATGTGGATGTAAACTCTCCACCACGATATGTTCTTAATGCTTTCACTTTCTTCTCAGTTTCAACCTCTACACCAGTTTTAAACTTTTTTAAAGCACTCAACGCCTCATCTTTACTTTTCAGCATTGAGACCCACATGAAACGTGAGAAATCATCTACTAATAGCATGAAATAGTTATTACCTCCACATGTTATTGGTGAAATTGGTCCACACAGGTCACAATGGATAAGCTCCAGTGGTTTCTTGGCTCTGAAAGTTGCTGCATGTGGGAAGGATGTCCTGTGCTATTTCTCCACTATACATCCATCACACAATTGGTTTGCTTGACTGATCCTAGGCATCCCTTCAACCATTCCTTTGCTGATAAGCTTCCTCAATGAGTTGAAGTTTAAATGCCCATACCTAGCATGCCATAGCCATGTCTCATCATTCATCTTGGTTATGAGACACACCTGTTTGGCTAGAGTAAGGCGTGCCACATACAGCTTGTTGGATTGTTTCTTGACTTTTGCAATCAGCTTCCTGTTTCTGTCATACAGCTTCAAGCAACCATCTTCAATTATGGTTTGATTTCCCAACTCATCCAACTGTCCAAGAATTATTATATTGCTTTTAAGTCTAGGAATGTAGTATACTCTTGACAAAATTAGGTGTTCTCCATTCTTACATTCAAACAAAACTAATCCTTGCCCAGTAATATGTACAATTGACCCATCACCAAACTTGACTCTTCCTGTGATGGTTTTGTCTAGTTCAGTGAAGCAGCTTTTGTCACCAGTCATATGATTACTGGCTCCTGAATCAAGATATCGCAAGCTGATTGAGTTCTTTTCAATCTCCTCAACTTTCTCTTCGTGTAACATGAAAACATTGGACTTGACCACCTATGAACTCACAAGTTCACATGTTTCCACCATCAACAGAGCTGGTTCCTCATCTCCTTGTTTCACCACAAGAGACTTCTCCTCCTTTGAACTGCACTCTGATGCAAAATGCCCCATTTGCCCGCAGTTGTAACATTTTATCTTGCTTTTGTCGAACTTCTTCTTTTGTGGTTGTGATTCACCTTCATTTCCTCTATTTGAATCACCACCTCTGCCTCTGCCACGTCCACGACCACGTCCTCTGCCTCCTCTTGAACTGGCCTAGTCTTTTGACTGTTTCTTGGAGGATTTTCCATCCTCTCTTGCCTTCCATTCTGCCCTGGTGAGTAGGACAGTTTCATCAGACTTGCTTCCACAACCAATCATCCTCTCCTCATGAGCCTTTAGTGATCCTATTACCTCCTCAGAAGTTTTGGTTTTCAGATCACTAAATTCCTCTATGGTTGAAGCAATTTGAAGAAATTTTGATGATGTAGATCTCAATAGTTTCTTCACAACTTTCTCTTCCTCCACTGTGTTTCCAAGATTCCTCAGTTTGTTGACTGTGATCATGAGTTTTCCAGAGAATTCATCAATGGTCTCTGCATCACTCATCTTTAATGCCTCAAACTCACGCCACAAAGTTTGAGTTCTTACTTCTTTCACTTTGTCGACACCTTGGTTCATTGTTTTTAGCATGCTCCATGCTTCCTTGGCTGTCCTCTTGGCACCCAATTGGAGTAAGGTATCTTCTCCTATACCTTGATAGATAGCTGCTAAATCCATCTTATCTTTTCTGTTGTTGAATTGCTCTTCAGCCTCAACAGCTTCCCACACGCCTTGTGCCATCATGAACACTTCCATCTTAATCGCCCATGCTGCATAATTACTTCTATTCAGCATAGGATACTTCAGTGTGACAGATCCATCTCTATCTTGGACCCTCACTCCATCTCCATCTGGAGTAATGCCGCTAGGATTAAGTGGTGTGGTGCTCCCATCTCTCTGCCCTCTCTCTCGCTGCCTTAAACTCTCAATCTCAAGGTGAGACATTTCTCTAGAGGATTCGTACTCAACAAGGCTTTGATACCAAATGTTAGTTTTCCTTCTCTGAGATTAGAGTATTAAAAATACAGAAAGAAAGCAATGCAAAACACAAGTGATTTTTTCTCTATTTTTGTGGTGTGGCACTGCATCTCAGCTCATCACCAATTTTCATTTATATTCAAAAAAGGACTAACTGCCAAAGCTACAAATTAGGAGGGAATAAACGTGCTGCATTTTCCTGCAAAACACTACCTGCACTTTCTCCATGACTCAATCAACCATTTAATAATTTCCTACAAAAGCTCTAACTGCCTACTTGCAACCTTATCACTATTACAAGTTTATTAAATAAGAATTTAAATGCAAGAAATTAAGCTACGTTATTATAAACAAGTTTAAATACTATCACTGCTCACCATGAACTTCATGTAGATATTATCTAATTGATCCATGCTCTAAGTCAACTGCATTAGTATAAAGATTGCTAATTTAGTAAATATGTCAATGATTACCCAAATCATGTTGCACTAGCAATAATTCCTGGATAATTCGCTCAAAAAATCCATGGATATAGAGTCCCACTTCCATCCCAACACATCCAAAGGATGAACTAAACTTGTAGGCCTACGGTGCTTTATCTTAACCTTTTGATAAGTTAGACATCTTTCCATAAACTCTGCTACCTCTCGCTTCTTGCGAGACTACCAGTAAATCAATTTAAGGTCTTTGTATAACTTATCCCCTCCTAGGTGAACAAAATAAGGGGTACAATGACTTTCCTCTAAAATTTGGTGCTTTAGATCATCGCAACTCTAAGTTACACACCAACGACCCTTATAACGAATGTTACCATCCTCGTGAATTCAAAAACCCTTAGCTTGATCATCCTTGATCTTCTATCGCATCCTCTTAAGCTTAAAATATCCAGGCTTCTAAGCTCGAATATCATCGAATACCATTGAAGTAATCGTCAAAGTACTCATCTAAACCTCCAAGTCACCCCGTCGGATCAAATCTATCCCTAACTCATCAAGCTCCTATAGCTATTGATTAGAGACTACAAAATATTTCAAAGAGTGTGATGTATTCTAACTCAAGGTATCTATAATAATGTTAACCTTACCCTTATGGTAGGTCAACTCAATATCACATTCCTTCACCAACTCTGTCTATCTCATCTGCCACATATTCAACTCCTTCTTAGTGAATATATACTTGAAGCTCTTATGATCTATGAGGAAGCCGCACTAGGTCTTGTACGGATAGTGTCTCCAAATCTTCAACATGAAGACTACCCCAACCAACTCCAAATCATGTGTTGGGTAATTCTGCTCATGCTATTTCAACTGACGGGAAGCATAAGCTATAACCTTGCCATGGTGCATTAACACACAACCCAAACCATGCTTCAATGCATCATTAAAGAGGTCGAACCCATCTTATCCTGCTAGTAGAGTCAAAGCCAGTGTTAGAGTTTGACATCTCTTAAACTTCTAAAATGCACCCTCATAGGTATCATACCATTGAAATCTTATAGTATTCTTCAAAAGTTTCATCAAGGGATGAGATAACTTCAAGAATTCCTAAACAAAATGCTTGTAGTACATAGCAAAAGCTAGGAAAATATGAACCTCGGGAACATTGGTGGGTGCCTTCCACTCTATAAATACAATAATCTTTGCCAAATCCACATCAACTCTTCTTGATGACACCACATGTCCCTGAAAGGCAACATCTTGAAGCCATAACTCAAAATTGGAGAGTTTTGCATATAGCTTATCCTCTCTAACGAGTGAAAAAATGGTGTGAAGATCTTACTCATGATCTTCTCTACGCTGAGAGTACACCAATATATTGTCACAAAATGATTGAGGAATAACTGGAAAATCTTCTTCATCACGTCCATAAATACAATGGGTGCATTGGTGAGCCCAAAATGCATCACTGTGAACTTGTATTTATATCATTTCCTAATGATTATCTTCATGATATTTGCGCCTACAATGCGTAACTAGTGATAAACAGACCTTGGGTTGATCTACAATGCGTAACTAGTGATAAACAGACCTTGGGTTGATCTTCGAGAAGATCGCAGTACCCCGAAGCTGGTCAAATAAATCATCAATCCTCAAAAGTGGAAAGTAGTTCTTCACAGTCAACTAGTTCAGATCTTGATAATTGATTCACAAATGAATGCTCCAATCCTTCTTCTTCATACCGATGCTCCTTATGGAGACATACTTAGGTCAATATACCCATAAGCCATTAACTCCTTCAACTGAATCTTCAACTCCCACAATTTTACCAATGTAATCCAATAAGGTGCCATAAAAATTGAATATGCCTTAGTCATTAACTCAATGGTAAAGTCTATTTCACGTACTAGTGGCATAACAAGTATCTCCTCTAAAAATATATTTAGGAATCTTGGGCAACTAGAATATCTTTTAATATCGCCACATCCTTATTCAACTCCAAACACTACATAGGTACATATAGTAACCTCTCTACACCAAATACCATAACATATGGGCAGATACAACCTTCATCCAAGGCTTAAGCTTGCATCTCCTATAGGAGGCAATAACACATTAAGGTCTCCGCAACACTACTTGATCTTGTACATGATCTATCACTGATTAGTATCTCAACATATCAATCCCCAAGATTATATCAAAGTCCCATAGTTCTATCTCAACCAAGTCCACCAAAATCTACTCTGCCTATCACTAAGGCCACGTCTAAATAATGCCTAGTGCAATCTATCCTCGAAGACAACATCACAGATATATATACACTAGAAGATGGAGATAGGGCATCTCTAGCATTAAAAGCAATATATAAACATGACAAAAAACACCTGAATCAAGCAACATATGGACTAGTAGTGAAAGGATGTCGAACATACTAGTGACCCTGTCTAACTATTGATTAGGCTTTTTCTGGCTGATGACATTTATGTGCCTTCCTAACTGTCCTATTTGATATCATCCATGATACCCTTTGGCACCCTGAGCCTATCCTCCTCTCTAAAGGAATAGGCAAGTCTGTTATGGTATCTGCTTTATCCTCCCTAGGCTATATGTTGACTAAAGCAGATGCCCTCTACTGAAAATGCTTTAGTGGTGGCTAGTAGGTGTGTTGTTAATAAGCATGTTGTTGTGGTATGAAAGATCCCATTTGCTAAAAATGGCCACCCTACAGCTAGAACTGGCCCTCTAGTGTTGATACTCAAATAATCGATAACCCAACTGACTGCAAGCTCGACACTAAATAGTTGTGTGGCAATTTTATCCTGGATGATCTCAGCCACAAAAGCAACAAGAAAAGTGCCTCAACAATCCTAAATATCTGGTTTGACCACCTATTTGGCCCCTCAGTTAGAAACTCAAAAGTTCACCTCCCTAAAACTATATCCTGCCTCCATAACCTTATGTCTCATTCTTACACTTGCCATGTATGAAAGCCTTCTCTTAACCTATGGTAGTGATGACAGATGCTTGCTCATGCAAGGTGGCTAAGATCTAGAATTCCACTATATCCATCATCCAATGGATGCTAAAATGGAGCCCCTACTCAAACTGGCAAACTATCATCAACTCACTAGTTTCTATGCCCAGCGCGAACATCAATAGCTTCATGAACCTCTTATAATATTACCACACTACCACTAGGTCAACTACATGAACTACTTCATCTTATCCTTCCTGAGGCTCTTTAGATAAAAATTAATGTTAATTTCCATCTTAAAATCCTCCCAAGACATTGTCGGTCCTCCATGCATACGATGACCTACCTACCAAATGTCTATAGCTCCCCAAAGAAAGAAGGTTTTTATGCTTGCCTTCTAAATAGGTGGATAGTTGATTGCCTTAGAATTCATGTCCATGTCCTAGATCTACCCCCGTAAGATGACCGAATTCTCATCACTAGTGTAGATCGATAGGTGATTTCTAGTAACCCTCTAAATCTAGTCCTCTCTTATACCACCATGTGGGTAATGCAGAGGTTGTGGTGGCGGCTGAGACTGAGGTGGTGGTGATGGACTCCTAAATAACACAATGAAAGCCTTGAAGATCTCCCCCAAACAACGGATATGACTATTCAAGCCCATGACAAGCTAGCTCAATGACAAAAAGTATGTCAAGATAAAACATCCCTAGCTCACTAACATGTGCTCCACATAAACTCATTCAAGGCCAACTAGGTTACCCATTTTCAATTCCTCATAATATAATATGATTTTTTTTCAAGAATCGATATATGTGAAGTACAAAATATACTGAAAAAATTAGATAGGGAAACATTTGAAAACCAAAATTTGAAAGAAAAACATAGTAATCAAAATTAAAGCTCTCATACTAACTTATAACACCCCAAAATTTATAACTAACTTTTTTTATTCAAGCAGAGGAATAAAAAAACATAGATAGGTATTACATTGTGCTTGACATAAGTTTGGTTTACCATATCATCCTTACATCGAATACAAGACAAAATAGTCAAACATTTAAACATAATAAAATAGAGAACAATATAGTTTTTATAAACTCAAATAATTGTTTGGAGAATTAATTCAAGTAAAAAAAATTAAATAATAAAAGAGATATATTGGGAACTAAGATTTGCAAGAGGTATATGGGCCAAAATTTTCAACTATATAACCCCACTTCATGGCCTAAGTTTTGAAGATAAGAATCTTCACTCTTCCCCAAGTAACATATCATTTGCAGCAAGATCATTCAATGGGTCATCAATAACTTGTACAAAGTCATCTGAGCCATTTGCTCATGGGAATAAGCACTACTGATGAAAATAATTATTAATCTGCTATGAATGAAGTAAGGTAACAATGTAGTCATATTCATGTTACATAGAAAACATAAATCATATAGATGAATAAGCAAGCATAATAAAAAGATATAAGATAATAATAATTCTAGAATCCCATTATTAGATATAATCATAACCCATATTCATATTGATGTTGAGTTTAGAGACTCCACTATTCTTAATCCAATGGAATGGGCTGAAGCACCTCTCAAGAAAAATTACACCTAAGGCACTTTTATTGTCTGATGGAACATACCCAACATATGTTAGGGGAAAAATGCTCCTAACTACTATTCTTAAACTAGTGTAATGACATGAAGCATCTCTAAGTGCAGAATGTTCCTAAACCACTACAACTGTCTGACGGAATGGACATAAAACCACGATAACTCACGTAATATTTTACTTTAAGTGATGAATATCTTATTGATTGTTGCTTATCTTAATATCATATTCTAATTTAAATTCATCCCAAAAACCTACTATTCTTAAACTGGTGGAATGTTTTTAAACACCACTTAGGTAAAATTATACCTAAGCCCCTATTATTGTTTGGTGAAACGGACACACAACACCTCGGTTTCGGCTCACTTAATCTTTCTCTTTTAGTAATTAGTTTCTTATTCACTGTGGTATACCTCAAGATCCTTGTGCATACACATATGTAGAAATTTAAACAAAATCCATCAAAACATAATCATTTTAACACATAAAACACAACCATGAGAATACTAATATATTTCCCCTAAGGATAAGGCCATATTTTCCCTAGGAAACCCTAATTTCATAAGTCAAGTATACATTTTTTCCTAGTAATCATTTTATCACTAAATTAAATACCCATCCTTAAAATATTATTATTGACAATGTCTCATAAATTAAGGTTTAAATCCAATGTTTTACACATTTAATAATAACCTACCTTTAGTGATATTATTTACCTTTTCCCATAAAACCCTAATTTCACAATTAAAGCATAACTCTCCCTATGAGAATTATATAAAAATCAAATTTCATATACATTCTTAAAATGCCAATATTAACATCATATCTAAAAATTAAGGTCAATCTCAAATATTTCACATATTTGATAATATTCCCGCCCTTAGAGTTATTATCTCCATTTAAAACAACTTTTCTCATTTATTAGACTTAAACCATTAATATTCACTCCAAAAATTTCACATATTATACTTAGTATATTTTGAACCAATTATCACATTAAAATACTTGATATTCCATTTTCACCCATATTTGTCATATTGTCATTATGATAGCTAAAATACCAATATTTCCATTAAAACCTTACAATAACCTATATGAATGATTTTTCAAATTCCAATACATACTATCATCATAAAAATACATAACCAAAATTATATATATATTCCACATATGCAAATTTATGTCAACACATAATGTGCATCATAACTTTCTCACTTTTACATCATATGATACAACATATACATCATTATCATAATAACATTATCCATCTAACAATTCTAAATATGATATCACATACAAATACACATATTGCACGCAAAATATCTAACTTTGACATGTATCCTTCCTAAAGTGTCTCTGTTCTTTAAGCATATAAGATCTATAACTCATCTTCTAATACCACTAGGATATCACCCAGAAGCCAGAAATGCAATAAAATTGGACTTAGAAAAATTAACTAAGGGAAACTAACACAAATAAGATGGAGGAAAAATAGAGATAACTGAAAAATTAGGAGGCTCATGGAAGGGTGGTGCATGACGGAGGGCACGATGGTGCTCCAAAGAGAGGGAAAGACAACACAAATTAGGAAAGGGAGTACACAGACTAGGGAATAGGAATTGCAAGAGGGAATAACCATGTCTTGGCAACTTGGGGTAGTGATAGGTGGCAGTTAAGGTGGTGGTGATGATTGGTGGTTAAGGAGGTGGTGTGGTGGAGATGGGGTTAGTGATGGTTGATGATAAGTGTGGTGCTAGAACTAGTGGTGGTTTGAAGTAGGGAGTGATTGGTGGTGCTTGGTGGCCGGTGGTAGACAGGGTGAGTGGAGGTAGCTAGGTTAATAGTAGAGTAAGGAGAGAAAAAAATGGGGAAGGTTAGCTGTTGTGGTCGACACCAAGGGTAAGGGAAGGCTCGACAATGATCGTGCTAGGTGGCAATGGTAGTGATGGGAAGAAATGGGAAGTAGGAAAAGAAAGAAGGGGCTTAACTATGGTGAGGAGTGTTGATCAAGAGGTGAAAAGTGGCTAAGTGGTGATATGTCGATGGTAAGGTAAGGAGGATGATGAAAGAATGTTGGGTAGTGGTGCTAGAAAATGGTGGACGATGATGAAACATAGAGCAGGAAAAGAGGAAGGAGGGGTCTTAGGTGATGGGTTCTCAATGAGGCAGAAGGGAAAGGAAAGAGGAAAAGGAAAAAGGTAGAGAAGGGGTGCATGTATGTGTATATGCATACATGGATAAGAATAGGGGTAAGGAAACTAGCTAGGTTAGGTGTGGGATGATAGGAGTGCAAGTGAGTAGGGTGTCAGGGAAAGGAGTTGTAGGGGTGTAGGGGGTTAGTGTAGGGGTAGTTGGCGAAGAGAGACGAGGGTGTCCAAGGTGTATGGTTGGGAAGGGAAGGGACAAGGACAACGGGGTAGGGGTAGGAGGTTGTTTAGCCTGAAAGAGGAAAGGGAGACGAGCTGGGTTGGGTAAAATTTATGGGGAAAAGAAAAATAAGTAAAGGAGAAAAAAAGGTAAAAGAAAAGGACTGAAAGGAAAAAGAGGAAAAAAATTTTAAGGCAGGATTATAATTTAGTTTAGGTTTAAAAATTTGGGAATTCATCTAAAATTTTGATCTATCAATTATTTAGGGTTAAGGTAAAGCTAAAAAAAAATATATAATGACCCATAAATTAAAATTTAAATTAGGTTAAAATATGAATTAATCATGATTAAGATTTGATAAAAGTTCACGATATTACACCAACAATGTCAAGACATAACATGGACTCATGCTCTCCATCACATAGCCTTTGTGTGACAACTATTGAACTTTCCTCTAAAGATCTTTTCCTCTTTAGGAATGCATAGACAAGACACCTTGCTTATAAGAGGAACTCTTTTTATGAGGCCAATGACATGCTCTATCCCTCTCATTGGTGGTAATCCATGGTGGCGACTCTCTGGAAAACACACAACCAAATTTATGTAATAGCACATCTAGGCTTGAATTATGCTTGTATAACTCTTGCTTTTATGTTTCTTCTTTCACCACCAAAGCATAGCGAATTGCCTCCCTATTAATCCTCGCAATCATAGCTTGCTCTTAGAGGAACTAACTCTCAAACTTAGGCTTCTCATGTTTGTGAAACCTTATAATTATAATCCATTTGTATTAATAAATATATTTTGGTGATTTGGGATTATTTTTATATTATTTAGATAAGTATATGATTTTATTTAGATAAAATCCCCCAAAGTACTTTGAGGTACCTTCTCAGCTATATCTTTTCTCTATCCATCATTTTCCTCTCTCCTTTGACTTGTAGACCTACGTGCAAGCGTCCCCTACATTCTCTAACCTACCTCACCCCTATCTTGGCTTAGTTACACTCCTCCTTCACCATGCTTCATCATTTTATCTCCTTACGCCCTCACCATTTCACTGAACCTAATTCAACTCCCTCTCTTATTTCCCCTTCTATATTTTTGACCAACTCTACCCATTTAGCCTCATTTACTAATTCGTTCCCCTACTTTAATATTTGTTCTCTCATTTCAACATTTCACTTATCATATTTTTCTAAGTGTTAAAACTTATTCCTATTTCCATTTTATTATTTCAAATGAATATTGAGGTTTTGCCTTTTGATTTCCATCATTTTATTCAATTGTTCCTTTTCTCTTTTGTAATCCTAATATTTTCTTTAATTCTTCCTTGTTTTCCTCTAAGAAAAAGAAGATTAAAGTATAGAGAAATATTGAAGATCCTAAACCTTCTCATCTTGGCAAGCCTAGTTTTTAGGAGGAGGTTGAGTTGTGCTTATTTTTCACCTTATTCTTTTATTTTTGATATTTAAATTGGTTTAAAATGTATTTCTACCAATTTTGAATCTTGATGCTCTTAGATAACCAAGAGTTTTGGTAGAGTCCATCAAGTTAGGATTAGATTATTTTTCTAGAAGTTTATTTGCTTAAGGTAAGTTATTCTTCTCTTTAATATGATTAAGTGTTTGTGTTGTAAATTATGGTTCCATGATTTTGGTTTGTTCCATGTTGAGCATGTGTAATATTGAATTTTGGACATTGAGCATGTTAGAATGATTTTATGTTATTGGAAGAAAGAGCATGATTTATCTATTTTGGTCTCAAGCATGGGTTTTTTTTTTTATTTAAGCATGAGTGTCATATTCGATTTAATGAGGCTGAATCTCTATTCCAAGGTAAAAAAGAAAAAATATTTTCACAAGTGTTCAAATAGTATGGGAGCATAAATATTTTTTTTACCATTTTAGCATCAACACTTATTTCACATGTATGACTAGCATCAAACTCACATTTGGGAAAAAAATATTAATTAATTAATTATTGAGTCGTATCATAATTAATGTGTCCTAATCATTCATATCAAATATTAAGTGACTCACACATATAAGAAGAAGAAACACTCTTATTAATATTATTTTCTTTGGGTACAATAGTCATTATAGTCATATTAAAACACCCATCATTAAGATAACACTTCCCTACAAATATCTCATTCTTGGTGAGTACAAATTGGTCAAATACAAATATCACCTTATAACAATTCCTATTAACAAAGATCCAAAAATTAAACTCATTTGGATATCTAATAAATTGAGCACATCCTTCAACCTAAGATTATTTTCACTTTTCAAATTGAGTATCACCTTTCCATGACTGATCACTTTAGACGATCAAGTAATTCCCATAAATAATTGTTATTCATTTTCCTCAACATATTGATAATTAGAAAACAAGAAATTGTTTGCATAGATATGATGAGTGCCACTATGTATACCTGATGCAGGAACATACACTCAATAATTAGCATTTATCATTATGGAACCAATTAGATTTCATTTAGAAAGGATCTCCCACAAAATTGAAGACAAACAGACGATTACATTGCTAGTAATAGATGAAACGTACCATACAAGCTACTAGGCATATACGTGCATGTGTATGTCATGCATAGAGGGAATGGCTATGTGCATGGGAGGAATAGAATGTAACTTGAATGTACATATTATTTGATTTAATTAATTAATTAAGTAGTAGAGTCAGATATTAGCTAGATAATAAAGAAGCATAAATCTACCTTTTAAAGAATATTCTATATTCTAATATCTTTTGGTTAGGTATCTTTTAAAGAATTATACCTTTTAGATAGTATCTTGTAATTGTTAGCCTTAGCTATATAAAGCCACAGAACCCATGATTGATATAGAGATCATTGATTGAATTGAATTTGAATACAAATTGCAAGTATTGAATTTTATGTGAGTTCATCTCAAGTTTAATGGAATCTGTGTGAATAATTAATCTTGAAACCCTTAATCTCTTCATTTGTGTGAATTAGAGATTAAGTACTATATTTTTTAAACTCCATATCCTATGCCCTTCTAGCCATATTCATCGTCCAAACACATCTCAAAATCAGAGCCCTAAGTTGAAAAACCCTAACCCTAATTTCAAAACTAAACCCTAACACAAGAAACCATCCATCATTAAAACCTAATCATCATTTTCCAATAATCACCATCATCATCTCGTCAAATTTGAATCACCTTAATCATTCACTCATCATCATCACCATATTCGAATCATCATCATCATTATTTTACCATATTCGAACATCCTCATACTTAATTCACCACTTTCTAATCATCCTCTTCCTAATTCCAAAATAATCGAGCATTGGTTTTAATAATTTGACAATTCCATATTTCCACACACATAAATATGAACTAATCCTTTTCATTGACAATAAGTTTGCATTGTGACCAAGAGCATGCAACAAAAAAAAGGAAGAAAAAAGAAGAAGAAAGATGTCGAGTGTAGGAAGGGAAGAAAGAAGAGTCGCATAGAGTTGTTGATCCTTAAAGAGTGTGATATGATTGAAGATATCATAGATGAGAAGATATGCTATACATTGGTGGTAAAGGAAGTCCAAAGAGGGGAGGATACTAATATGGATCCAAAACTGCAATAAGTGTTGAGAGAGTATGTCGATGTTTTTTCGGATGAGTTGCCAATTGATCTAACTCCTTTGAAAGGTATTGAGCACACTATTAATATTATTCTAGGAGTCCCATTACCAAACAAGCCAGCTTATAGGTGCAATCTAAAGGAGGCTAAGGAGCTATAGAGACAAGTGTAAGAGTTGTTGGACCGAGGCTATATTTGGGAGAGTATGAGTCCATGCGGAGTTCCAGCTTTGTTGGTGCCTAAGAAGGACGATACGTGGCAGATGTGTATTAATTTGATAGAAATCAACAATATCACAATCAAGTATAGATTTTCAATGCCAAGATTGTATGACATGTTAGATAAGTTGGATGGTGCAAAGGTGTTCTTGAATATTGATCTTTGGAGCGGCTATCATCAAGTGAGAATAAGGTAAGGGGACGAGTGGAAGAAAACCTTCAAGACTAAGTATGGGTTGTATGAGTGGTTGGTGATGCCATTTGGGCTATGTAATGCACCAACTTCCTTCATGAGATTGATGACTGAGGTACTTAGACCCTTCCTTGGAATCTTTGTTCTTGTTTACCTTGATGATATCTTGGTATATAGCAAGAGTGAGTTCGATCACATACAACACTTAAGGAGGATATTTGACAAGCTTAGAGAGGTGAAGCTCTATAGTAAGTTGGAGAAATGGGACTTTATGATGGAGAGGGTGGTTTTCCTTGGTTATATTGTGGGTGGAGATGATACTAGAGTTGATTCGTCAAAGGTAGAAGCTATCCAAACGTGGCCTATTCCTACTAATGTCCACGAAGTTCAAAGTTTCCATGGGTTGGCCTCATCCTATAAGTGGTTCATCAAAGACTTCTCTACCATTGCATAACTTATCATACAATTGATGAAGAATGGAGAGTTACATTAGAATAATCAAGCAACGAAGGCTTTTGAAGACTTGATGACAAAGCTCTCAAATGCACCGATATTATCTTTACCTTATTTTGATAACTTTTTTGAAGTAACCTATGATACTAGTGGTGTAGGAATTGGGGATGTGCTCTCACAAGAAAGGACAGAAATTTCCTTCTTTAGTGAAAAGTTTAATGGTGCAAGACTTAACTATTTGACCTATGATAAAGAGTTCTACGCTATTGTGCATTGTTTAGAGAAATGAAGCCATTACTTGAGATCCAAGTATTTTGTAATTCACTTGGATCATAAGATTTTGAAGTATCTACATGGTCAAAAAAAGGTGAATCCAAGACATGCTAAGTGGATAAGTTTATTGCAAACATTTATGTTCTCTCAAGGCATATTGATGGTAAAGAGATGTTATGGTGGATGCATTATCTAGGAGAACCATGGTATTTACCATGATGGATGCAAAGATTTTTGGGATTTGAGATGTTGAAGAGTCAATACACCATAGTTGATGATTTTTCTATGATCTTCGAAGATTGCAAGAAACAAGGAGGTTATGAAGCATATACTCTTCAAGATGGATTCTTATTCAAACATAACAAATTATGTGTGCCCAAGACCTCAGTTCGAGACTTAATAATCAAAGATTTTCATGAAGGAGGAATTATAGGATACTTTGGAGTTCAAAAAAATTTTAAGTTGTTACATGAACATTTCTATTGGCTGAGAATGCAAAAGGGAGTACAAGCCATGGTTGCTAGGTGTGCTACGTGCCAAAGGAGCAAGGGTTTCTTTCGAAAAGGGTTATATATGCCTTATCCTTGCCTTCTCAACCATGGGAAGGTGTTAGTATATATTTTATTTTTGGATTGCCTAGGATACAAATAGGCAAGGATTCCATTATGGTTGCGGTGGATCAATTTTCCAAGATGGCTTATTTTATTCCATGTCACATAACCAATGAGGCTACTCATGTTGCAGATTTTTATTTCAAGGAGATTGTGAGATTGCATGGAATTCCAAGGAATATAGTTTTGGATAGAGATGTGATGTTCCTAAGTTATTTTTGTAAGACATTATGGCATATGCTAGAAACAAAGATTCTATTTAGCACATTGCATCATCCTCAAATGGATGGACAAACTGAAGTTACTAATAGAAATTTAGGTAAATTGCTAAGGAAATTGGTGAGTAAGAGTGATAAGGAATGGGATCTAAAGTTAGCACATGCAGAGTATGCTTGCAATCGAATTCCTTCTACTACAAGCTCTAGTCCATTCGAGATAGTATATGGTATTAGTCCATATATGCCGATTGATATGGTAACATGGAAGAAAGGTGAAGCGAAGAGTTATGATATATAAGAGAGAGTGGAGTTATTTCAAAAAATTTATTAACAAATCAAGCACAATATTGAGAAGGCAAATGAATTATACAAGACAAGAGCAAACAAGCATAGGAGTCAACATGTTTTTTAGTTAGGAGATTTGGTATGGTTGCACTTGAGGAAGGAGAGATTTCTTAATCTAAGGAAACAAAAGCTTATGCCAAGGGCAGATAGTCCTTTCAAAGTACTTAAAAATTTTGGAAAAAGTGCTTATGAGCTAGATTTGCCAGAATCATATGGTAGGATATCAAGGACATTCAATGTTGGAGACATTAGCCCTTATTATAGCAATGCAAATTTGAGGGCAAATTCAAGGCAAAAAGGGGAGAATGATGCAGGAGAAAATACTCAAAAATTGGCATTCATCATTATGGAACCAAATTTTCTTCATTTAGAAAAGATCTCCCACAAAATTAAAGACAAACCGATGGTTACATTGCTAGTAATAGATGAAACATACCATATAAGCTACTAAGCGTATACGTGCATATGCATGGCATGCATGGAGGGCATGACTATGTGCATGAGAGAAATAGAATGCATCTTAGATGTGCATATTAGTCAATTTAATTAATTAAGTGGTAGAGTTAGAGATTAGCTAGAGAATATAGAAGCATAAATCTACCTTTTAAAGAATATTCTATATTCTAATATCTTTTAGCTAGGTATCTTTTAAAGAATTATACCTTTTAGCTAGTATCTTGTAATTGTTATCCTTAGCTATATAAAGCCACAGAACCCATGATTGATAGAGAGATCATTGATTGAATTGAATTTGAATACAAATTGCAAGTATTGAATTTTATGTGAGTTCATCTCAAGTTTAATGGAATCTGCGTGAATGATTAATCTTGAAATCCTTAATCTCTTCATCTGTATGAATTAGATATTAAGTAATGTCTTTTCTAAACTCCATAACCCACACCCTTCTATCCATATTCATCATCCAAACACATCCCAAAATTGAAGCCCTAAGTTGAAAAACCCTTACCCTAATTTACCATTCGAAACCCTAACCCTACTTTCAAAACTAAACCCTAACCCTAACCCACAAAACCATCCATCATCAAACCCTAACCATCAAATCATCCTCATCATTATCACATCATTGTCGAATCATCATCATCATCATCTCACTGAATTCAAATCACCTTAATCATTCACTCATCATCATCACCATATTTGAATCATCATCATCATTATTATTTTCCATATTATTTTCCATATCCGAAAATTCTCATACTTAAATTACCACTTTCTAATCATCATCTTCCTAATTCCAACATAATTGAGCATTGATTTTACCAATTTGATAATTCCATATTTCCACACACATCAATACCCACCAATCGTTGTCAATGACAGTAAGGTTGTATTGTGACAATACCTCTATGATGTTATTAACATCTAGATTTTCATATATTTTTTTTACCTATGTGACATTCTCTTGAGTGGTTCACTTCTTCAACTTCTTAAAATTATGATAATCCTTCGCATGTTTCCCTTTTTTCCACATTAATATCACTTTTCTTGGAACCTCTTGGAGATATTAAGTTCCGTATTAAAACCATGTCCATTTTGTTTCCTTTATTTACCCTTCTTTTATCCATTTTCTAACACATTAGCTCTAGATACCATGGGATTCAAATATCCTAACTTGTAGTTATCTTCCTCAATTATTAAATGGACAATAAGGCCTTCAAGTTTCATCTCCTTATACTTATGCTTAAGGTATCTCTTGAAATCTTTCTAAAGTAGTGATAGTCTTTCAATTTCCATGGCCACTTAAAATGATTCATCAGAGACATATCCTCTTCTTGAATATCATAAATAATAACTTGATGTTACTCCACATAGGATATAATATATTTGTTATCAACCAATTTGTAATCAAGAAAATATCCGACCATAAATTTATTAATTGCAAAATCATTTGTCTTATACTTGGTATCCAATGAATCATATAGTTTCTTTACTATTTTAGCACAAGAATACACATTATATAAAATTTCATCCAATCCATTAAGGATATAGTTTCTATATATAAACACACACACACACACACACACACACACACACACACACACACATATATATATATATATATTATTCCATGCATCCATCACAACCACTTTGACTACATCAGTCCCATTTTCTTCAAGTGTGAGAGAGTTCTCATTGAGACATGTAATCAAATTCAATGCAGTATTATAAAATAGCATGTTTTGTTGTTAATGTTTAAAATCTAACCCATTTAATATATAATATTCTCAACAATGCTTGAAAATGATGTCATTTCTATTATGAAAATATAAGTTTGATAAATAAAAAAAAGGAGTGAAGGGAATAGAAGAAGTTAAGGTATAATAATTCATAAAATAAATGCCTACTTCCATACTATAGCGAACTAGAATCACAAATAATAAATTTTGTGTTAAGATAATTAGAGGCATATTAATTTAGTATAACAAAAGTATGGTATATACATAAATAATTAAATAAAAATTATTATTAACAAATGATAGAAATAGTTGCAAAAAGCAATACTAAAAATAAAATGTACCCTATTAATCACCTAATATTGAAAAGAAAAAACTAATGAAAATTAATCGAGCCTAACAAATTCATGCAATGTCCTTAAGCCAAATTTGTTTCCTCCTAAGATGTCTAAGGTTGTGAACAATTATTTCTAATGATATAATAAATTTTATTTGTATTAAAAGAAACACTTTAATCTAAAAGCATAACAAAAAACTTAATGTTATGTTACAATTCAATTTGTTATAATGGGATGATATGAACCCTATTTAGTGATTTGTAATCGTCAAGCCAAATAGGGTATTGTCAAATAGGGTCCACCAGATGATTCATACAAGTCATTCCAAGTAGGCCTCACTCAGAATGTCAAGGTATAACTGCTTAGGACCAATCAATATGGACTCATGAGGTGTACTCACTCAAGAGGCATCAAGATTACTCACCTAGTAAAGGTTCTAACTCCACCTAAAAGCTAGCTTAAGAATTGAGGGCCGACCTCCCATATAAATATCCAAATATCCCCTTAGGAAACTATATGGGATGCATCATTTCCACCCCCTTTATAATGCTCATACTCAAGAAAATATATAATCGCTCAAGGATTTGACACAACCACATGTGGTCCGCCAGTGAGGTTTGACTCTGATATCAAATGATTACCCCATTTGATGATTATTACTGTCACACCAAATGGATTCTTGTTGAGTGATTCATACTTATTACATCAAAAAAGGCCTACCTGATGACTTTTACTTTTCACACCAAGTAAGTCCCACCCAAAATCCCAAGGCATACTAATATAGGTTCATATATGGAGTCTCCAAAGGAAAAAAGATTTAACATACTTGGTTATGGATCCAATCACATTATTTTTATTTGATAATAATATTCCTAACCCTAAAGAGTTCAATTTGAGTAATTATTGCAGGTATGTAACATATTTACAAGAAGGAAATTAATCTATTTCAAGATGTCAACTTACTTGAGATTTTGTGTGCTACAAGTTATTACAAGTCAAAGGAAAGCATTATTCATGGAAGCTAAACTTAAAAGCTAAGGAGATCTAGTTATAATTTTATATTAATTAGGACTCTTGTTAGTTATTTTTATGTAATAGTTAGCTACATTTGTTTGCAATAATTCTCATTTGATTCATGTATTATATAGATTAGTGTTAGATTGTTACAATTAGTTTGACTTAGTGGGCCAATTAACCATGTTTATGCTAGTTATGTGCTTGAAATGAGTTGTAACAAGTATAAGGCAACAAATAGATTAGTATGTTAATTAGCATTATTTGTGACAAGATTTATCCACCTATATTAGCATGGTATCCAATCCATTGTACACACATTAGCCATATTTTGAAATCTAAGTCAAGTGAACTACTTGGTTATATCTCTTTTTGAGTGATTATTACTAGCTAAGAATTATTTTCTGTGTTCTTAGATAGGATCATTTGATTATGTTCTATGTGAGGCAGTCAAAGTTATCTTTCTTGAATCTTGATTCATAAACCACCCTTCCAATATTCAACTACCGAACAAAAAATCTACCTTAACCCCTTCAAATCTACAAATCTTTTTAAAGATTCACACCATTTTGTTATCAAAGCCAAGTTAGCTTTTCCATCCATTCAAATCCCCAACCTTCTCATCCTTCTAGATGTCCATGAATCCTTATTTAATCATCAATGAAGCCATGTAATGTTGAAGAATTCTCCTTACCAAATCAACCATCTCCAACACTTCATGGGCATATCTTCAATCAGTTCTTGAATCTTTGATTTTGAAACCTTTACATCATCAACTTGAATCGTGTGGTGTAACCCAACTTCAACCAAATCCTTTGAACCTAAAAACTCAACCTTGAAGATACACTACTAAGTAGTTAGTCGATTAACCATTGATTCTTCAAACCACACAGTTGGAGATCTCTTACCCTCTTTAGGTACCATTGATTAATCATTTATAGCTTCTCATGAAACCAAGGAGCATAGTCATTCTCCATCTCCAAGTTCACATAGTCATGCATAGCATGCACTACCTAGCTATGCCAAGTGTGTACAACTATGTTTAGTGTGTACAGTCATACACTTAAAACTTAACTATATGCTAACTGTGCATCCACTATTCTGCAAGCCCCTATTTGATTTGCATGACCCCTATTTGATAATTCTAACTTCAAGGTAAGAATACTTTATATTATTCCAACATTATTCAAATATCATCCTTATATTCCAATATTTTCCTATATTTTATACAACTTCACTCATGAAAGTTATTACCTTTGAAGCATTCTGTAGTTCACACTTCTACTCCATCATTTACGATCATACATCTATTTCCTTCCATCAAGAAACCACTCATCTCAAATTTAAAATGTGTGAAAGAATAATTGATCTCTCCCTTTTCCCTACTAAGTCACTCACATGTCCAATAACATTTTAAGAATCTTGAAACTTCCATCAAGAACCAATTCAGCACAATAAAACCATACTACTGAGAGTATTTCCAACAAAGACAACAACTAAGGGTGAAGAAGTATCAATAATATACATGGTTGATGCACTAAAATGATTGGAAGCAAGTGTTAATGCTACCAACGTACAACTCCAACAACTCCCCTCCATTCAAACCCATAAGAGGCAGTCTATCACATCACAACATAATGGAGGCCACCAATAATCGAGTAAAAGGCATGGTGAGATGAGCTATGAAAATAAGAGATGGGAAACTCGACCACATAATGGAGTATGAAAAATAAGCAAATGAGGATGGCTCAAATGATTTTAGTCACAAATAAAGAGGCCATAATAATTTCTAGCCAAGGTATAACAATAATGAAGACAAAGGTATAAAGCTTGATCTTCATAATTTATATGGTGAATTTGATGTAGATTTATTTTTTGAATGGTTGCATGAAATTGAGGCCATAATTGAGTTTAGAGAGTATGATGATGAATGTAAATGTAAGCTAGCCGCTCTAATGTTTAAAAAGTTTGCTAGAATTTGGTATGATAATATTAAGAGGACTCATGAAAGGTGAGATAAAACTAAAATCAAGGCTTGGGAAAAATTGATAAACTTAAGGATTAAATTTATCCCTAAATAGTATGAATAAGATATATATATCAAATTGACTACTCATAGGAAACAAATTCATAGTTTAGAATAGCACACTAGATAATTTAAAAGTCTAGTACTCTTATGTGATATACAAGAAAAAAAACAACAATGTGATAGATACTTAGGTGGCTTTAATAACTTAATTAGATATAAGGTAGTAATATCTTCCTATGATTCTCTTTATGACTTTACAATGTGAAAAACAAACCAAGTAAACTAAGGCCTATTCTTATATTTCATCCGCATGTATAATTAGAGCTACCTTGTCTCCTTCTAGTAGCATTTTCACTTTTGTTGTGTAACTTTTGGGGATAGGATTGCATGTTCTAAGTTGTATAAAGAGGTGGCCTTGATAGTAGGAGTAGAGTTTCCCTTAAACCTCATAGAGCTTATATTGCATGACTTTGATGTAATTGTTAGAATTTACATGTTAGGAAAGTACTGAGTGATGAGTGCAAGATCCTGTGGTTCTATGAGGATAAAAGGGTATTAGGGTCTTGTATCAGAAGTGTGAACCTAGCTCCTCTAAAAGGTCACATAGGTAATTGTGATGAGTAACCTTGTTCGCAAGGGATATTGTAACAACCCTAATATTTACTATTGACAATTTTTGTTTTAAGCGGAAGCATATTATCAAGTAGTTGGGTGTTACCACTGTAATTGATATAAGTCTAGCCTACCATACTATCCTTACATCAATCACAATGTAAAAAAAAATAATAATTATAAAGTAAAACATGATAAATGGAAATTTAGGGAACTTTCATAAACATTAGATAAGAGTTTGAAGCTTTACTTCAATTACAATAATCCAAAAATATAAAAGGGGATACCATGGCCAAAAAGGTATTTGGTCAAAATTAACATCTAGATAACATGACTCTATACCTAAAACCATGATATAAAAATCACTCTTCTACATAATAAGCATCAAAGGTTGCAAACTCGTTGAGAGGGACATCATTGACCCATACAAAGACATCTGGAGTGTTTACTCATAGGAATGAGTAGCATCCATGAAACAAATAATCAGTATGCTACCTATTGAGTAAGGTAATGGTATAATAGAAGCATGATTACACACAACACACGAGTTCACATCATAAAGTAAGCATACATACATTAATATAAAATAGTGCTAGGTAAATACTTATTTTAAGTCTCACGATATAGATATATCATATTCCAATATTTTATTTATGTTGAGTTTAGGGACCCCCACTATTCTTAAACTAAAGGAGCGGTTTGAAGCACCTCTCAGGGACAACACACCCAAGCCACTATTATTATCTAGTGGAATGGACTCAACACCTCTTAAAGGAAAAATGCTCATGAGCCAATATTCTTAAACCGGTGGAATGGTCTAAAGCACCTCTTAGAGACAACACACCTAAGCCACAGTTATTATCCAATGGAACAGACTCAACACCTTGGTCCTAACTCACGTAGTCTTTCACTTTAAATGATTAATATCTTTTCCATTAACACTTTATCTCTTAATTGTACTTTTCACGCACATTGAGTATGGTCCCCCACTATTCTTAATCCAGTAGAATGGTCTAAAGCACATTTCAAAGACAACACACTTAGGTCACTATTATTGTTTGGTGGAACGACCCATATAAATACCTTGGCCCAACTAACGCGATATTTCATTTTAAATTATTAGTATCTTATTTAGATTTGATTGTATATTCAATATTATCATGTGGGACACATATAGTTATACAAGATATATAATTACATAATATGATCACGACCACATAATTATCTGCAAATGACCACAATACACTTAGGTAGTTAAAATTCTCCTATTCTCCTAAATCCTTATAAATCCCAATACTAGTACATACAAATCTCTAATATTCCTTCAAGAAACATATCCTCAATTATATACGTAGGTACCATATATCTAACATTATTCCCAAATGCATACTTCTAAAATTTCATTAGTTTTAAGATATCATATCATAGAATAATATCATTCATATAACATGTCCAATATAAAAGCACATAAACCTACACATGCACACAGACATAAATTCCTATCTATAACATATATCCTTACCAACAAGAACACTAGGCTCTATGTGAATCCTAAACTTCTTCCTATGAGATCATCAAAAAATCACCTACGAAAATAAGATAATACATGATTAGACTCAAAGATTATAATCAAGTGAAAAAGTAAGGTAAAGGAGTATAAAAATAGAAATAACTAGAGTCAAAGGGAAGCTTGAGTTGCCTGGAAGTGTGGTGGAAGATATGGTGGTATTATAGTGAAATTTTAGTGGTGTTTGGGTATGTAAAAAGTGGTGCACAACCAAAAAATGGGGTTGCATGGCTGTGTGGCAGACTGTGCTCACCTAGATCATGAGTTGAGAACCTAGACAAGCAGGCTATGTGAAGGACATACCATTGTGCTCATGCTACACATGTATAGGTTATAACGAGAAAGGGCGCACAAGCATGTCGAGGCGGTGCATTGCTTGTGCGAGTATGCATGGCCAAACTGTGCTAGCATGCACAAGCATGCGATAAAGAAAAAGAGCGATGCATGGTTGTGCGAGAGACCGTGCGCAAGCCGTGTGCTTCATAAAATGTAGCAACACGTGAGGAAAGAAGAGGAAAAAATGATGGTTAGCGATGGTGAGGGGGAGTGATGAGGTGGTTATGGTGGGTGATCTACTAAGCCATGGCGGGTCTTGATGGTTGTGGGGGTGCGTGGATGGTGATGGTGGTGGCTTGGTAATGAAAACAAAGTAGCAGTAGCAATAAAAGAAGAAAGGTGGCTTGGGCAAGTGGTGCTCGATAGAAAATAGAGCATTAAATGACGCGAATAAATGATGGAGGGAGAGAGTAGAGAGTAGTGTATATACTTGTGTATGGTGGTGGTGTGTGATGGCTAAAAATGTAGAGGATGATGATGTTGATGGTGATTATCGACTGCAGTAGAGGCAGAGGCACGAGGAAGTGGCATAGGGTGATGGCTTATGGTGTCATGGTGCACGAGGGTGGCAAGAAAATTTTCAACAAAAGAGGCAGGAGATGATGGTTGAGAATGATGGTGTTGTGTTGTAGAAGAGGAGGAAAACACATGCAAGAAAAACGATTGTAGATAAGAAAAGGAAAAGGAGAAAGAAAAAAAAGGGAAAAAGCTTAAGGTTAGGATTAGATTAAATTTTTATTAGCAAAAAAAGGTAATATTAATGATATAAATCCATCAATATTAAGGTTGGGTTAAGAAATATAATTTATTTGGGTTAAAGATTTATATTAGATTAAGATTTTGGGATTAAGGAATTTGGGTAAGGCTAAAATAAAATTTTCTTGAGATTAAAATTGGATTAAGGTATTAATTATATAGGATTAGGTTTAACAAAATTTTGGGGTATTACAGATATCCACTCTTCTTATATAGTGTTTGAGATACTGAGGCAGTTGAGACACCGTTAGAGAAAATTAAAATGATTCGCAAGTATTTTGATATAATCCTAGAAGAGATCCTAAGAATGCCACCTGTTTGGGATGTCAAGTACTGTGGAGTTATTGTTAGGGACAAATCTAATATCTAAAGACCCATACCATATTGCACTTGCAAAGATGAAAGATATTAAGGCTTAATTAGAGGAGTTGTTGAGGAAGGGCTACATCCAACCAAGTATATTGCCATGGGGATTGTCAGTCCTATTTGTAAAGAAAATGGATGGGAGATTGAGATTGTGCATTGATTATCGAGGGTTAAATTAGGTTACGGTGAAGAACCATTACCCATCGCCAAGGATTGATGACCCGTTCGATCAACTTAAGGGAGACAAGATATTCTCCAAGATTGATATTCAGTTAGGCTATCATCAATTAAGGATAGTAAAGTAGGACATCCCAGATACTACATTTCAAATAAGATATGGCGATTATAAGTTCACAATAATGATTCCAGACCCACTAATGTGCCAGAAACATTCATGTCCCTCATGAACTAGATTTTTTGACCATTCTTGAATTAGTTTATCCTAGTGTTTATCAATGACACCCTCATCTAATCCAGCGATCGAGAAACGCATGAACAATAGCTAAGATAAACTTTAGCATTGTTAAGGTCACACCAATTATATGTCAAACTTTCAAAATCTAAGTTTTAGCTATATCAAGAGGCTTTTCTTGGACATGTAATCTCCAAGGATGGGGTAGCAGTGGATCCTTCTAAGGTTCAAGCAGTTTTCGAATGGCCAGCACCAACTTTTATCAAGGTAGTGAGCAAATTTTTGGGATTGGTTGGTTACTACCATAGGTTTGTCGCTGATTTCTCCAATATAGGTTGTCCATTGACTAATTTACTGAAGAAGGCTACATAATTCCAGTGGGGCGATAAGTGTGGTGAAACTTTCAAGGAATTAAAGAAGCATTTGACTACATCCCTAGTTTTCATATTATCAAGTGGATCTGATGGTGTTGAAGTATGTAGCAACGCTTCCAAACATGTATTAGGTTAAATGCTTATGTAACATGGGAAAGTGGTGGCATATGATTCTTGACAACTGAAGAAGTATGAATAGAATTACCCAATGCACAACTTAGAGATTACCACAGTATTCTTCGCTCTTAAACTTTGAAGGCACTATGTGTGTGGGATTTAGTGCAAGTTCTACACTAATCATAAGAGCCTCAATTATATCTTCATGCTGTGGGAGTTGAATTGGAGATAACACTAGTGGTAGGAGTTAGTCAAGGATTACTACCTGGAATTGACCTACCATGAGGGTAAGGCAAATGTGGTGGTAGATGCGTTTAGTTGGAAGATCTTGCATTCCTTAAAAAATTGTATTATCAAATCATTTATGCTAAGAGTTTAGAAATATGGACATGGAGCTGATCACCACTGGTAGATTGGAGGCAAGAATGAGTGCACTCACCATTACACCTTAGATATTTGAGGAAATTCGAGCTAATTAAATTGGTGATGTTAAGCTCGAAAGGATCAAGTAGGGTATTAAAGAAGGTCAAGTCCAAGGGTTTCAACTCCACGAGGACGGTAGTGTTAGATATCGTGGTAGCTGATGTACACCCAAGGGATATGCCAAGCTTAAGAGGAATATTCTGGAGGAAGGGCATTATACTTTTTATTCTGTCCACTCTAGAAGAGATAAGTCGTATAAGGATTTGAAGAAGGTATAAAATGGCCCCATATGAAGCGGGAGGTAGCAAAGTTTATTGTCTAATGTTTGACTTGTCAGAAGGTTAAGATAGATCACAAGAGGCTAATAGGGTTGGTATAACTACTAGAAGTTCTAGAAGGAAAATAGGACAATATATTGATGGACTTCTTAGTGGGTATTCCGAGGACCCGTAATGGTTTTAATTCCATCTAAGTTGTTATGGATTTCCTAACTAAGTCGATAATATTCATACCCAAGAAGACAATTTGGAGTATGAAGTAGCGAGCCAATGCTTATAGGAAGCATGTTGTGCAATTACAGGGGACTCCTAAATACATTGTGTTATATTGAGACTCTAGATTCTTATTTTAATTCTTGAAAAAATTACAAGCTTCATTTGAGACTTAGCTGAAGATGAGTACTAATTTTCACCCAGTCACAGATAATCGGATTGAGAGGACCATTAAGACCTTAGAGGACATGCTTCGAGCATGTGTGTTGGATTTTGGGCTTAGTTGGGAGAACTATCTGGACTTGGTCGAGTTCTCCTACAATAATGGTTATCATGCTAGTATCAAGATGGCACCTTTTGAAGTCTTGTATGGGAGAAATTATTGTAGTCCCTTATGATAGAATGATATTAACAAGACGACTAAGTTGGGACTAAAGATGATCGAGGAGATGACAGGACAGATTTGACTAATTCAGGATCATATAAGAGTAGTCTAAGACTGATAGAAGATCTACATAGACTTAAGAAGAAGAATCGAGGGTTACGAGATGGGCGATAGAGTCCTTTTGATGGCCTATCCCACCAAAAGAGTTATGAGGTTCGACATAAATGGTAACCTAGTCCAAGATACATTGGATAATACAATATTGTGGATCATGTTGGTAGGGTCACTTATTGTTTAGCCCTACCAGTGGAATTGTCACTTGTGCACAATATCTTGCACATAACTCAATTGAGGAAATATGTAGCAGATCCTTCGCATGTTATCTGGCCAAAATCATTAGAGCTATATGAGTCTCTAACTTTTAAAGAACGGCTAGTAAGTATCCTAGACAAGAAGACCCAAGCAATGCACACTAAAAGTGTTCTACTAGCAAAGGTCCTTTAGTCAGTACATGGAACTGAGGAGGCAACTTGGGAGGCTAGGTAGGAGATTCGAGTGAAATATCTAGAGTTGTTCTCATAGTGTGATATCTCTGTTGTAGTCCTTATTTTAAGGGGGTAGTACCCTTTTACCTTTTTGAATGTGTTATGTGAATTATTGTGTGTGTATATAATGTGCCTAGACCTTGGTTAGTAAGCTTTGAGGACACAACCTCTTTTAGGGGGTAATGTATAATACCCTATATTTTTGCAAAGTTCATTGAATGAGAAGTTATGGTATTTAATAAAATTAAATAAATTTTTATTTTGATTTGGAATTATAATTGAATTTGAGGGAAAGTTCGATTTGAATAACTTCTAGAAATTGAATAAAATGAGCTTTCAGATGGATCGATCGACTAGTTTGTCATTTCAATTAAAGGGGTTTTTACTCAATTGAACTGTTTGACTAGTTTGGGGAATTGATCAATTGGTCGGTAGAACAGTCGATTGGTAGGCCAAACTGATTGACTGGTTTGCTGAGCTGAGTACAATTTAAAAACTCAATTTTTTTGATAAACCTTCTTATGCCAAAATGGAACTGTGATAATCCCATTCCAAGTTATTCTTTAAAGATTCTTAACCTTTTTTATCATGCATTGGCCTAAGATTCTGCCTTGAATGATTCAAAGGTTCAATTTGGACAATTGATAGAGACAATGATCCCGTCTTTATCTTCTACCACCTCTCTCCTTTGCACACTTTTAGAATTGTTGGTTTGATTCCTAAACATGTCTCAACTCAGTTGGGAGATTCCTCCATGCTAATTGTTCATTTCCTCTCTTGTGTTTGACATTTTCTAGATGGATTCGACCTACATTCTCCAAAAACTATCATTTCACCTATGGAAGGGATGTCAGCCAACCTTTGATGAACTTCACCCATTTAGTTCAAATTCAAATGGAAGAAATTAGAGTTTTTCGATTTGAGCATAACCACACCCATCCTTATATTGATTTGTTGGCTATAAATAACCCTAATCACCCTTTCCACTCACTTTTCTTTCAACCACCAAAATATTCTAGCTCTCTAACCTTATGTTCTTTTCTTCCACAATTCAAGCCTAGGTTTGGTTCCTTTCCACTCTTCTAATCCTTTCTCGACCCCCTTCTTGTTTATCTTTAAGAGAGAGAGGATTAGATTTAGGAGGAAGTTGAGTCTCTCTTTTAGTACAAACTCTCTCTATTTTTTCTCTTAGGTTTGGTAAGTTTGTATTTTTCCTAATTCAAATCCTGATTTATGAAATTATTTCTTATATTTCTAATGCTTTTTTTTTCAAGGTTTAGAAGTTCAAAATCTTCATATTGAGTTTTCTTATTTGTGGAAAAGTTTTGCTTGTACCAATTAAGTTATTCTTAATTCTGAAATGTGACCTAGTTAATCATGTGATGTGGTGTATTCTGTATAGTCCCGATTTTATAAGTTTGTATGAGAATTTGGTTTCATATTGATGCATGCTCATTAACTTATAAATCTTGTGAAAATGCATGATTTTAGAAAAATTAGGTCGATTTGATTAATTGTGAAGCATGTTTCAGTTTATGAGTTGAAAAAGTATTGTTATGATGCCATGATATGTTTTGGTTTGGATGTGGTAGGAATTTAGATGATGATTTGCATGAAAAATGTTTATTTAGTGCTATTGGGGGCAAACTGATCATCTTATTAGGTTAAACCGATTGATTAATCCTTAGAACATGCCACTAGTTATCCCAAACCCATCGGCTGGTCTTAGAACAACCGACTGGTTTAGCCAAACCAATCAACTAGTTTGGCCACATCGATCAACCTATTTAAAGGAACCCTTGGTTTGGCCGAGCAAAACCAATCGACCAGTTGGCCCAAACTAATCTACTGGTTGACCCAACCGATCGAGTGCTATAAGGATTGATATAACTACTTATATCAATATGATATACCATCCTTTTGGTGATTCCATTCTAAGAACTCCACAATTAAGCATGCTTGCCGTGAAGATATTTTTAGGATAAGTGACCTTATTGGAAATATTTAAAAGATTTTCTAAAATTTCTCGGGAAGCGCATGAGTGAGGACAAATCATACTAAAATGACTTGTGTTGATCGATGGGGCTAACTAATCAATCTAAAATTGCTTTAGGGTAGCTTTGCAACCCTTATAGGTCCAAGTAGCTATTAAGTGTCCCCCATGTTATCTTATGAACTTGGGGTATTACAAATGGTATCGAATCGAAACTATGACTGAGAGATGAACTTGGATGAGTTAGTTAGTCGTTTAGCGAAACAATTCTTGGGATATAGATTCTAATGAAACAATTATTGGTCATGGTTGAGGTACAATGATGATGTTGTATTTTTGAGTAGAGGTGAATGTAATACCTTCAAATTGACTAAAGTGCTATAAGTATTAATATAACTACTTATATCGCCATACCATCCATTCAGTGATTTTATCTAAAGAACTCCACAGTTAAGTGTGCTTGGGATGGGTAACCCTCTTGAATAGTTTTAAACTTTTTTCTAAAATTTCTAGAGAAGCACATGTATGAGAACAAAATATGCTAAAAGGACCCGTATTGATCTTTGAGGTTAGACGATTAATCCGAAAGTGTCCTAAGATAGCTCTGCAACCCTTGTGGGTCCATGTAGTTATTAAGTGGCCCCACATTGTTGTATCGATTTTAGGATAAGATATTAAGATTACACATCCATTATTTATATAAAGACAAGAGTGAGATACACATTTTAAAAATAAATATATGTAGAATAGACTTTAATACCCAGGAACACTTCTTTGCTATTTCTAATAGAGAAGGCTACTTGATGCTAGCCTTCCTTACTGCTTATGATGTGTTTAAATAAATTAACAATGCAGAGTTAAAGTATGAACTGTGAAGAATAAGATAGAATGAAGTTCTTGAAGTTGTAGATGAAAAACAAGAATTATCTAATTAGCCTAAACTAAGAATTAATCAGTTAAGAAAGAAAGAAAGAATTTTTATTCAACCTGATCGATTAGAGACTTATGTGACAATCAATGTGATCCATTACAGCCTATGAGGTCCTTATTTTATACACCAACTTATAGAGTGTAACTAATACAACACATGTGCACTAATGTCTCACATGCACATATCAAAAAACCAATATTACAATTTTAACTAACCTTTAACCTGGTCAATAGTGAAAATAAGAATGATGCATGCTAAAGGTTAAAACATTGATTATGAATCGCTAATCTAATGTATACAGCTGGCATATAAATCATTTGCCACCTAATCAACAATGTACAATATTCAAAATAATAATACATATTTTTCAGAATGTGAATATGCACAATTTATTTATACAAATGTAAATGATTAAATACACACTACACAACATACACATATATATGTGAATAAATATATATGAACAAATACACATCTTACAAGTAAGTGTATGTACATAAATACACATCTTACTAATATAATACACATCTTCTGGGATAATATATATTTTTATATTAAGGACAATAATGCATATCTTCCAAAACAAAAATGTGCATCATTTAGGATAATAATGTACATATAAATACACATTTTATAGGATAAAAATACATATATATTTTAGAATAATATTTCATATTCATTATTTATAGAAAGACAAGGGTGAAATGCACATTTTAAAAATAAATAAATATCTTTCAAGATAATAATACGAAGTTTGTAGAATGATAATACACGTAATTTATTTATACAAGTGTATAGAGATTACATATGTATAAAAATAAATACACAAGTACTATTTTTTTCGATAAGTAAGAAATTTTATAACTTATGAAAAGGAGAAAAGATTACAAACCAGATATCAACCTACCATACAGTCAATAAGACCAGCCCACTTTTGGAATTTAACCTTATAGTGTGGGTGCATTAAATGTCTAGCTACAACTAAGACAATAGCTTGACTAATATTATCAACATCCCTACTTCGGTTTTAAAAAATCCTCAAGTTTCTCTCATACCATACATTTGCAATATAAGATGAAAAAAGAGCTCCTAGGATCTGTTTTTTCTTTCTATTTTGTCTATATCTTTTCAGCAATGATTGCACCTCTTTTTGCCACCCTTGAATAGGGTCTCTTCTGTTAGCACATCTTCGAATTTTCCTCCATATAGCCGTTGTAATAGGGCAGTGGACAAACAAATGGTCCTGGGTTTCTAGATCCTGTTGGCAGAACATACACTGCTATGATACATCCATACCAATCTCCCGAATTTTAGCTTTAGCCATCAATCTATCCCTGAAAGCCAGCCAAAGAAGGAAACTGTGCCTTGGCAAGTTAAGGGAGTTCCACACCAGCTGGGTCCACTTTTGGTTTTCCTGTTTGGGGTGCACAACTTCATAAGCAGCTTTGATGCTATAATCAGTATAGCTATTTGAGCACCGCAACTGGAGAAAACTTTGTAGCTGAGGGCGTATGAGCAGGATTCTCTAAAACAGCCAAGAAGTATAAGTAGTGGGATTATACTCCCACACATTTATATTCTTAAGATAAACAACATGAATCCACTTCACCCACAGCGAATCCTTCTTAGTATCGATATTCCAAAGGAGCTTACCCAAGGCACACTGATTCCAAATTTCCAGGTTGAGGAAACCAAGCCCACCCTCGGCCTTGGGAGTACAAATCTGTTCCCATGAAACTAGGGCACGCCTTCTGACATGTATCTTTCCTGACCAAAGGAAGTTTCGACAGAGACTCACAAACTGATGGAGGACCTTTCTTGGAAGGAGGATCACTTGGCTAAAATATAGATTTATACTAAATAAAATAGACTTGATAAGCTGTAGTCTCCCCGCATAAGATAGATAGATAGTGCTCTAGTGTCTAAGCCGAGCTGTAACCTTTTCCAACATGGGTCGGAGAAGACTAGTCGAGATTCTCGAAGAGGTTAGAGGAAGGCCAAGGTAGGTAATCGGAAGAGTACCTTCCTGGAACCCCAGAAGATCGATAATTGCTCCTTTAACATCAGACGACACACCACCAAAATAGACAGTACATTTCTGAGGGTTTAGAATCAACCCCGAGATCCCAGAGAAATGATTTAGGACATCTTTAAGACACTTGACACTAAGTAAATCACCATGGCATAATAAAAGGATATCATCTGCGAAGCTTAGGTTGGTTATCTTCAAAGCTCTACATCTGGGATGGCCTTTAAAAGAATCATTTGTCCATAATTGTTTAAGGCATCTGGTCAGGTAATCCATGACAAGGACAAATAAGTAGGGGGAGAGGGGATCTCCCTGCCTCAAACCTCTTTTTGCCCGAAAAGGTGGAGATAGCACGCCATTAAAGTATAAGGAGAAGGCCACAATTTCCAAGCAAGCGGTAACCAGCTTTACAAACTGATAAGGAAAGCCATACAGAAGCAGAAGATTCCTCACAAAGCTCTAGTTGACCATGTTATAAGCTTTTTGGAGGTCTAACTTTAACATGCATCTAGGGGAGACTCCTCTTCGAGCATATTTCCTGACCAACTCATGAGCCAATAACACATTTTCACCGATACTTCGGCCCTTCAAGAAAGCAGATTGAGCATGGTCGATGATTGAGGGCAAGATACCTTGGAGTCTCTGCGTAAGAATCTTCGATATGATCTTATAAAGCATGGTGCAACAAGAAATAGGTCTAAAATCAGTGACCTGTTGCGGGTTAGGATTTTTTGGGACCAGGGTAAGAGATAGTAGTGAACAAATCTCTAATAGCCATGAATAACTCATCTCCAATAATATCCCAACTCTTTTTGAAGAAACCCGCTGAGTAACCATCTACACCTGGAGCCTTAGTGTCACCAACAGAGAAGACAACTGCTCGGACCTCCTCTTTGGAAACAGGAGCATTTAGAGCCAACTGCTACTCATAAGATAAAGAGCTATCCACAATGGATGGGTCCAGAACTCCGAAAGAGGGAGAGACTGTGCCTAAAAGCTGCTTATAATAGTCACTGAAGGCCTTCTGAATCTCCTGAGCACCCCTTATCTCCCTGCCATTCTCTCCTCTAAGAAAAGCAATAGTTTTCCGCTTTTGTCTCTCCTTCACCCTAGCATAGAAGAATTTGTGATTTGAATCCCCACAGTGGAGCCATTGAATACATGCTTTTTGCTTGAGGAACATCTCCTCACAGTGAAGCAGATGAGCATACATGCTCTCAAGACTGTTCAGCTGGTCTCTGAGATGGGGAACGGGAGGGTTACAGAGAAGTTTCTTCTGAAGAATAGATACCTCCTCACGCACCGCAGCAACCTTCTGGGAGATACCACCATATTTTACCTTATTCAGCTATTTGAGGTCCATCTTGAGCATCTGGAGTCTCGAGCACACTCTGAGCAGGGGATTCCCTTACAAAGGTTGATGCCAAGCAAAGCGCACTAGGGGTAAAAAGGCCTCATCTTCTGTCCAAAATTGGAAGAAATGAAATAGCTTCTTACCTTGAAACGGAGAGACCCGAAGATTAACCACTTCCGGGCTATGATCAGATACCAGGGGACTGAGAAACTCCGCCACAGAAGAGGGGAAAGATGTCAGCCATTCCATGTTAACCAGGGCCCTGTCCAATTTGCACATGACTTCCTCTGTACCCCCTCGTTTGCTAGACCAAGTGTAGAACGTTCCTTGGCCTTGCAAGCCAGATAAACCCAACTCTAAACAACATTCCTGGAAATCTTTCATATCGGTGGAATTCGGCAGGTCGCCTTGGAACTTCTCACTGTAAGAAAGGACCACATTGAAGTCCCCCATAAGGATCCACGGGGAGCCAAGACCTCTGTGCTGTTTTAACCAATTCCATAGCCTTCTCCTTTCAATGCCACTATTCAGAGCATAAACGAAACCCACATGGAAGGAATAATTCCCCATCAAGTGATTGACTTCACAAAGTATAGCTTGATCACACATGCTAATGGCTATGACCTTCCACACACATGGGTCCCAAGTGACCCAAATCCTCCCATTTTGGTGCTGGGAATAATTATGGATAAGATTCCAGCCACTCCTTACTTTATTAAAAACCCTACTACATTTATTTTCTTTTACTCTAGTCTTGAGGAAGCTAACTAAGGATAATGAATTACTTCTGCAAAAGAGGCTGACTTCCTTGTGCTTGGAAGTCTTATTCAACCCATGGACATTCCATGAACTAATCATGATCACCCGGATTGGATTGGTGGGCACCTCTCCTAGCATATTGTTTCTGCACGGATCCCGATACGCCAGCTGGGCAACTTGGAGCTTTCGATTCAGGTCTGTTCCTTGAGATGAATCTCAACTCATGGGGGGGAAGATGGTCCAAAGAGACCCTAGGGGGCAGGTTCTTGCAAAATTTGTTGTGTACTGAAGCCTGAACCATTCTGAGAGCCTAGATCTTGAGGGATAGCCTTGGCTGTAGGGGCAGGAGGATTTGAGGGATGCCCACCAACCACATCATCGCCGCCACTTGCCCTACCATCATCATTCACCGGAGCACTCTCTTTACGTTTCCTGTGGTCTCTAACAATCACCCATTCCACACCAGGAGTCTTGGGGGTCTTGTTGGAAGCCCTGTGATACTTACAATTGGAAGCGGCATGACCAAACCTGTCACAAAATGGCAATAGATGGGTTTCCAATCATAATCAATTTCCTGAACTATTTCCCCTCCCTCAGGATCAACAATCACCATAGAGTCCAGGAGTGATTTTTTTATATCAATCTCCACAAGCACCCTTGGGAATGACACACGTTCCCTGGAGACAGTGATAGCGTCCGTGTAGAGAGGCTTCCCCACTACACTAGCTATACGACTCAATGAAGATTTGCCCCAATACTCTAGAGGCAGGTTGGGAAATTTAATCCAAAGAGGAACAAACTGCATCTCATTCTTATCAATCTTCATCCTCCTATGCCAAAGCTTCAAGACAAGGGGTTTGTTGAAGAACGTCCAATGCTGCCCAAGGATGAAATTTGCATCTTCCATAGATTTGAATTTGAATAAGAAGAATCCCGAAGCATGGAGGATTATTTGCGGCAAAGGAACCTCTTTCCAATGTGCTTGAGCATACCCACAAATCTGGCTATAAGATGGAGCATCACCAAAAACATAACCAACCAGGGTGTTTGCCCATAATTCAGCTTCAGATTCCACCTCCTTCTTGTCTAGTTTAACCCTCATTGAGTCATTTTCCATGGCAGGTGGAACATAGGAGAGCTTTTCTCCCTGGCTAGGGTTACGATTCCCTGCTAAAATGTCCCTCCAGGAGGGAGAAGGGGAAAGGGAGATCTCTTCCAACCGATCCCAAACAGAAATCCTGTCATTCATGGCAGCAGGCGGGATTTGAGAGTTTTTCAGGCTACGCACCACCTCCTCTGCTCAAAATCTCTTGGGTCGAACACCCCTTATGCCCTGCAGATGGGGTCGCCACTTGCTCCTGGCCATGGGAGGCAGAGTTTGGGTTGGGATTTCTCGGTAGAGGGTCCTCCATTCCAACAGATGTAATGTTTACGTCGATCAGTTCATTCTCCAGGTTCTTTGATAATAGATTAGCGTGAGGAGTGGGGAGATTTTGAATCTTCGAGCCCTACGAAGCCTGCTGTTGGGGCGTCGTCTCAGTCGCAGGGGCTGGAGCCTTCGACAACTTCTTACCCGACATGGACGATGGAGACTTCTTCTTCCTGGCCATGGTGTGCCTCACTCGAAAGCCCTAGGAGAGAAGGCGAGAGGAGACAGGCCGCGCCGGAAGTGGCCGGACTAGCGGCGACGAACGCTGCTACGATCTAGTCACTTGCCGCGCTACAGTAGTTTCGTCGAAGAGAGCCGTTCGAGTCGCGTTGAATCTATCATCATTATTTCTTTGTTTAGTGACATAATACACAAGTACTATTATAATAACATATATCCTTCAGAATATGAAAGCACATCCTCCGAAATAATATCATACATCTTTCGGGACAATAATAAATAATTTTTAAAGATCAATGCCCATTCTTTTAAAATAAGAATGCACATCTTTATAAATCAAAATACATATTTTTAGGAGTAAAAATAGACATCATAAAAATATAAAGACACACTTTTTAAAATATGCACATCTTCTAAAACATGAATCCACTTCTATTATTTATTAAGTGCATTCAAGATATACACATTTTAATTCTAGAATACACATCGCTCATATTAATAATAGACATTTTGTAGATAGAGACTACACTACCTTTTATGATCATTCATATATTATAAAAACATAAGATAATTGAAATGAAGAAGAAGAAATCATCACTACAATAATAAAATTTATAATTCAATCCCAATCTCTCTTCTTTCAATTTGCCATATAGTTTGATTTTATTACCATAAGTAAACAATTCAACCAAAATCTAATCATCACCACACTAATACCTGTAGTCATTATGTCAATGCAAAAATAACAACTACCCATAACTCCTTGTACATTCTCCTTGGCGTCACTGATAGTCTAGAATATTGACCCTTTCTAGCAATCATGGTGGATAAGTTTCCATTGTGCAATGATCGGAGACCACTCACCTTCTACCTTGAATTTAGTCGGAACTTTGCTATCTAAAATGAGTCGGATGGAGTTCCATCATGGGATTTGTGAGCTCTATAAGAAGGCATATAAGATCAATCATTATTAGAGGTCAAGAGACTCAAGATAAGTATTCATAGTTGTGAGAAGGGACAATATAGTATTTAGGATGTGAACTTAAAATTGTATCTTTGAAAAAATGATTAAATTAGATCTAAAATAGAGAATCAAAATTAAAAGTATTGTTAAATATATTAGTTTTTAAGAAATATCATTCATTTGTTGTCTTGTTATATTTAGAAAATTAAGATTATTAGTGGAAGTAACGCAAGTTGTACACTTTTGACCTTAAGAATCTCATTATAGATATCGTTAGATTTAAAATTATCATTTAAGTTGAATAGAAAAAAAGTTTCCTTCAAGTATATCATATATGATGATAATAAATAAAAACCTATATCAATTGCTATCCAATTTCGGCCTTTTGTTGAAGTAACCAATATTTAACTATGATAAATTATAAGTTTTTATTTTAAGAGCTAAAAAATGTATTTATTTAATATATGAATATGTGATAATGATAGTGGAGATAATAATCTAACAATGAATGTTATTATCAAATAAGTAATTTAAAATTTATTATTGCATGACATTTTATTACCACATTTATTAATTATATATATCAATATATTAAATGTATGTATCAACTTAATATTTTATTTCATTACAATTTAATTTTGTGTATGTACAATTGAAAAATTAGCAATATAATTTTTTATTTTTTTGAAGTGATTATATTATTAAAATTTTATATAAAAAATTTATTTTTAAAAAATTAAAGTTGATATTTTATTTTTATTACTTTTTAATTATTTATTCATATTAAATTTTTATTATATTCTAATGAAAATATAAATATAATTTTAAAATTATTTTTTATTGGATTTTTAAAAAGTGAATAAATTATTAAAATGTTGAAAGTAAAACCTTTACGTTGGCGGTGGCGCCCTGACATCAGTTCATCTGTGCGGCGGTGGCGCTGTTCCCTCCGAAAACAAACACCGCTAGTTCACCTGTCTATTGTAATTCGACCTCGATTCGGCGTCTCTTTCTCATTTACTCAAGAGTCAAGACTTCCAATTCGCCGTTGGTCTGTCATCTTCTCAGCCTGAATTTCTCAGTTACAGCCTCTCCGTTTCTCATTCACATCACATCAGTTTTCCGCTGTGTTTTCCGGCGGAGAAAAGGTATGTGTTATTACTTAATTAATTCAGTGCTGTATAGCCTGATTAGAATGCTACCTCCTCTACTTCTTGCTAATTGAATCAATGTAAAGGATTTCTGTCCACTAGACGTCTGAATTTAGTGAGTTTCAATATACACGCTAGGAAGACGTTCTCCACTTTATTTTGCATTAATTAATCGATTTCTAGCTTTATGACTATATCTTTGATATCTCCCCCCGGTTTTAACTCTAGTTATTGTCTGAATGGGGTGAAGTGGGGTGAAAATTGGTAAATGTTTTAGTTTACCTCCTGACAAATCTAATTTTGACCAGAAACTTATGTAAAAGTACTCTTAACTTACGGTGAACCCAAATTTGTCTCACCAGACTACCAGAATGCTGATTAAATTGGGTTAAGATCAACAATTCAGTGTAATTTTATCAATTTTACTATTTTGTCGTTTTGCTGCCAATTTGGTAAGAAGGAAATGCCTCTTGCCAAAAAATGATTATTACTTTTCCACCTTGGTTAACGTAACAAGTTCTCAAACAATGTTTTAAAATATTTACCTAATGTGGGTTAATGTAGCTAATTCAACCTAACTAATGTTACCTCAATCCAAATCGGTGGTAGAACTTGTATTTTCATTGGTAAGTTTTATGAAGAAAAGGTTGCAAAATCAAATATTTGATTATTGGATTTATGATACTTTAGTATCATATATAATATTATGCATTCAAAATAAATAGTTACATCGCCATCTAATCTGATTTATTTATTTTTTTTGGTGCTAATTAGTTAAAACTTCATTTCTGAAACTTGACCATTCTGTACATCATGTAGTCATCTCATTCACTGCCCGCAGGCTTCCATCAAGATCAAACTCATGCTACTGTTAGTCTATTACCAATGATCTAATGTCTTCAAGTACTGCATTAGCTTCTTATCTTGCACATCAGCATATCTAATAAACAGTTCCTGGATAATCCGACTCATCATCAAGCTTGGGATCTCCTGGTTTTTCTGAGAAAAAGCTTCATTCCTGCTATGCCAAATTATGTAGATGTAGATCACAGCATTAAAAACTGATCTCCACAGTTTTGTCATTTCTTTGCTTGTTTGTGTAAGATGATTTCTCAAACATGAGAGTGTGTGTGTGTATGTGTATTGAATTAGATGAACGTATTTTTCATTAATCTCATGATTTGTAATTATGAGTTTATTAAGTCTTATTTGTGCATTAAGCTTTTATACTAGGATGAATTCTATTTGGGATCTATGACATTCGATCTAATGATTTAGAGGCATGATGTGTTTTGCATAATTTGATTGAGCTACCATGAATTTTTTATTTATTCAACTTTCATACTGCTTGTCTAATGGTTTTAACAAATTTATTTAGGGATTGACATATTCAATTGAATGATTAATAAAATAAAATTAAAACCTAAAATAAAGTGAAACAAATAGAGTATCAAATAACTCGAAAAGTTCTAAAACTTTACAAATATTGAAATGTGAATTCTTTTATTTTTTGATGACATCATTTACATTAAAAAAAATATTCCCCCAGATATTAAATGAGATTTAAATGAATAAAATACTCCCACATTAGCATAGAAAATTATGTAATAATAAAAAATTATCATTTAATAAAATAAAGATATTAGTAGCATGATACTGAAGTAAAATAAATAAAAAATGTTGCGATACCTTAATGAAGCTATTCAAAATACATGATACCCGTACATTATTAGGCTAAATATCATGATACCAATTAAATTTATCTTATATTCAATGGGGGCTTATTGAAGCTAGACGCTTAGCTTTAGAGTAGTCTTGAATCATGCTAATTTATTGAATGTGCATTCCTCGTTGAAAAGTTGCAATGATATTGTAACACCCCATTTTTCTTAAATATAATTTTTATATAGAGAAAGTTGAGTTTTGAATGCTTATTATGCTTAAAATGATAAAATTTATATGAATATGCCAAAAATAATTGCAACTCCTTTTTATTTCATATTTTGCTTAAATATGCCAAAATATAAATATTCCAAATTTTTGTTTGCTAGAAAGTCCGTTTTAAGGCTTAAAACTTGAATAAGGGATAAAGTACGACAAATAGTGCTTTTTAATTAAAATCTCTATTTATAATTTTAAAAAAGCCTAGGTGATTCGAAAAGAGCCAAAGAATCCAAATATGATCAAGTTAAATTGATTTGGAAGAATATTGATGGCAAAACGTGATGTGTAAGATATTGATAATTATCTTCGCAATTGCAGGATCTTTGAATTTGGATTGAAATTCTACAAAGTTGACTTAAGTAAAGAAGAGTTTAAGTTGAACGATTGCTAGTTGAACTCGAATGGATGTGTTTTGATCTACTCCAAGATCAAATTCACTTCTAAAGAGAAATCTCTAATTTCTCTAGAGAATTATTCCTAAGATTCAATCCTTACTTGAGAGAAAGATAGGAAGAAAGAAAACAAATTTTCGACTCTCTTTAGTTTAGCTAATGCTCGACTTCATTCTTCATTCTTTCTCCATCAAACGTACAAGCATATATATATATATATATATATAGACACACACATATGGTAATAGGCCGAGTTTAACTCTTCTTAATTAAGCCCAAATCAACTGGCCTAATTATATAAGAGTTAAACCAATACATGTCCATATGTTATATATATAATGAGTTATAATTACAATGATGAAATATTACAAAGTTTACATAAAATATCAAAGCTACATAAAATCTAATCATGATAATATATGAAATAATCAATAATCAATCTTCATGTCTTGTAGCTTTGTCTCCCATGCAACTTTGTAACTATTGCATTGTCATTGTCTTGCATATTAGATATCATTGGTGAAGTCTTCTTCTTGCAAACATATATAATACCTGCAACAATCACTTAATGAAATGTTATTAGCATGATTATAAATATGTTCAAGATTTTCTAAAACAATCGGTACTACCTCAAAATATGCCAACTCTTGAAACTTGAGAAGAATGAGATGGAGATGCTCTTGCATCAAAAAGCAGCTCGGAAGTTTCACGAGATTCAAAACTATAAAGAAAGGTAATAAAGTATGAGCGAACTGTTTCAAAAATGTAATTAGGGCTTCTAAACTTTTAAGTGGTGTAATAAAACATTCAAAATAAAATATCTATATTTATAAATACTACAAAGCTTAATTATATTATGGTTTTCGAAAGGTGGATATTACATACATCACTACCATCTAAATGGAACTTTGTCCCGAAGTTCAGCAAGGGTGGGGATGGAAAACCGAAATCTAATTTGAAACAATGAATCAAGATTCAGTTAAAAGAATTCAGGTAGAGTACAACAAAACGGGGTAACTGAAGAACAACAGATGACTAGAAACTCTAAGAGAAGAAGGTAAGTAGCAAACACCATCACAACCCACATCAACAATAAGGACATCTTATAGGGTTCCTAACATCTACACAAGGGTATAACAATTCATCTAATCCTCAAACCACACTGTTTCTCTCCACGTCAAAGGTATGTAAATCTCCAACCAAAATTTTATTATGCTTATATCATATCATGCCCTAACCAACTATGAAAACCTCAAAAGAGGGGAACCATACAAACTTAATACAATATAATGGGATAACAATCCCCTTAAACTAGGACAGTTAACAACACATCACAATAAACATACAAAAGCCACCTAGGTTACCCCAAACACATTCCTCCCAACTAATTTGGTATTTTGAAACCAAAGCAATAGAGACGTGCAAACGTTTAGGATTTCAAAACCAAAGCTCTGATACTAATTTTTAACATCCAAAATTTACTAAATATAATTTTCATGTAGAGAAAGTTGAGTTTTGATGGTTAATTATGCCTAAAATAAAATTATAAAAAATAATTACAGCTATTTTTTATTTCATATTTTATATTTAGCTTAAATATGCTAAAATATAAGTATTCTTGAAGTTTCATGTAGAAAAGTTATTTTGGGGCTTAAATTGTGAATAAGGATAACAAATAATGCTTTTTCATTAAAATCTTCATATAAGAATTTGAAAAAAGCTAGGAGACTTAGAAAAATAAAATAAAATAAAGGAATCCATATATTATCAAGTTATATCGATTTGGAAGAATTTTGATGCTCAAAAGTGGCTCGGAAGTCTTATGGATTCAAAACCATGAGGAAAAGGAATAAGATATGAATGAAATATATAAAAAATGTAACCAAAATGGAATAAATCATTCAAAATAAGATACACTTATTTCTAAATACATAAATCTCTATTAGAGCAGGCTTTTGAAAAAGGGTTATTATTGATTTTTTTTACTTTATGCAAATGTGGTACGCTGGAAATAATTTTGCTTGTTTCCATGATTTGTTTATCTAAATGTATTTCATTTGGTCTTGGATGGGGTAAAGAAAGATCTGGATAACCTTCTTTTGTAGGCATGTAATCCGTGCCAGCAACTATGTCTGTAACCTCGCCCTGGTCCTTCTGAAATTTTGCTTCATGCTCAATATCTGAAGTTTTAACTGCTTGTTAGATCCATCATTTTTTTCAGTGGAACAAAGTCACATGCTCAAATTTGAGACCATATGCTGTTTGACACTATGGTGATATGTTCAGTATCTCGTAAGTTCTGAATTGGATATAAAAATTTCTGCAATTTACAATACTAGTTATGCCCCTGTGCAATGCGTGGGATTAATTTATATTTATGTATGTGGCTCAACCATTCGTTGTTGTTTGTTGATCAATCAACCATCTAGGTCCCACTTGACCGTAGTAGACTATGTGTAGATGTGTCATAATTAATGAAATTGATTTAAGTATAAGTAACAGACCTTTTTTTTATTTTTTTCCCTTGCAATATAGATGGCAATAGTAAAAAAAATAATGGAAGTCATGATCACAATAGTTGCATAATCATGTTACACAATAATGTATTCAAAAACAAGTTCTTGAATAAAACATTTTGTTGAGTTACTTTCTTCACTTTCCTTGTGACATATTCAAATTTCCAAATCCCTACTATGTTTAACTCTTGAAACTGAACCGTATAAATGATCATGAGTGAATAATTGTTACTTCAGTATGAGACTAACATGAGAAAGTGATTGCCCTTGGTTTTTGTTTGATGCCATGACTTTATATACATATATGTGTGTGTATTTATTGCATAGTAGTAACTATGAATGAAATTATGATTTTGTTATAAAAGTGTTATATTCCATGAATGGATATTCACTTTTTAGTTATTATGAATTATTAAAAATAATTTATCAGCAAAACATTTTTATTATCTTGGAATGGATAATAATAATAATAAAATAAGATTTCCTTCTTGGCCAATGAATTAGAAAAGCGACTATATTCAGTAGCAAGATTTTTTTTCATTTAATATATATTTTAAAACAAGATAATACTTACAAAATAATATTTTGACATATTGACAAATAACATATTGAAAAGGGGAAACTATTTTGCATAATACCATGAACAAAAAGTCATCGGCATAAGAAGTGATGTGTTATGATGCCATCCTATATTGTCAAATTAATATATACACCATCATTTATGCATATGAAAAAGATGAATGTTATAACAAATGTACTCCGACGAACATTTCACTAGTACTAAAAGAATAGCTTGATGGCTGGAATAATATAGGATCTGATGATGCCTGCAATATTTTTAATGGAAATGGGAAGAGGCAGAGTTGCTGTGAATGGAAATGAGGAGCTGGTGTAATAGTCAAAGTATAAAAGGAAAAGAAGAAACGGTGGTAACATGAAACTTGTGTGCCATCATTTACTTGCCAGTTTATAGTTAATATTCCTTGCAAATAAATTTGAATATTACCATTTACTTTCTAGCTTAAAAAGGAGTATTTTGAAGCTTATTTATTTGATCTCTTTTATTTTTATGATGGAAGTTTCTATCTCTGGAGGCTTGTATCCATTGCTGTTAGGTCCTCTAAAATATTAGTCAGGTCTCCAAGGGCATAGAAAATGGGCAGGAAAACATCGCTGTCTCTTTGTCATTATTGTTTTAGTGGTAAGGGTGGGGTATGGAGGGGGCATAGACCTGCGGCTTGGTTCCCTATTCATGCTATAGAAAGTTGTGCTTCTTTTCTCTCCTTTTTCATGGATGATGATCTTGGATTCAGGAGATATCTGCAATGATTCATACACTCAAACCTTCCTGCTGATAGTTTAAGTAATTGATGGGCTATATACACAAGTGTACGGTTTCATTGTCCCACGTCAGGGTTGTATTTCACGAGGAATTTGGTGTCCATTACTGGTTTTTCGTGATTTTTGACTATCTAAATGAATCAGTTCATAGAGCACATGATAATGGGTTAAAGAAATTGAAACCTTAAATAATATTAGCAAAGATTTGATTCAACGAGAAAAGCCAGGATTGAATTATTGTTGTGATTTCTGTGTGTACCAATTGAATAAAGTAACTATCAAATGATTGCTCAACTTTGTTGGGAGTAATTATCCTAATAGCCTCTTTTAAGGTCTAAAGGTCTTGTCTAATTTAATTCAATAGCCTATTTTCATCTGCTATTAAATCAAATTAAACCATTAAGTGTTAAGCCAGTTCAATTAGTTTTCCAATTCTAACCTATTTGAAATCTGCTATTCAATTATTATTAATCTTTACCTTTAGGCTCTTTGATTAATTTCCTATGCCTAATTAAATTGGGGGTTAGGCAATTTAATTATGAATTTAAGTGCCAACAATTGAATGGCAAATACAAGCAATTCAAAGTGATTATCAACTAAGTCAATCATAAATCAGACTGAATTCAATCCCAGAACTGAAAACTATACAAACATAATTAAAGTGTAAACAATTATGAGAAAGATCATGAATGAAATATAGATAGGCGATAAATTAGAATACAGATTATCTTCATGTCAATTCATTTATTCTTGAATGTTACAACTCAAAGACTAAAACTAAGAAAATATAAAATGTTTGAAGTAGATAGAAAATAAGAGAACCAAATTAGAAGGTCTAAAAACCATCCATGAACATCCGATACAAGATGCATATATATATCCCTGAAATCCAGTAAAGAAAATAAGCGAACTGGAGTTTGCTGAACGAAGCATGGGCATGCCACAAAAGTATGACTTGCCTGTGTCTTGTGATCTGGTGGAAATTGACAACTTGTGGTATTTTGGTCATAACCTTTTCATCTGATCTCAGAATGAAATGGTTTAGGTGCCGTTGGAAAGCTTAGAAAAAGACCTATAACTTTGATGTTTCACATTTTTCTATATTCTGATTGCATCATAGTCAAAATCTACTTGCTTCTAGTCAGTAACTATTTTGATCCAAAGTATGGTTAAGTCATGTTGCACGCTTAACTCCATTCCAGACTTGTTATAGGCTCCAATTTCACTTGTTTGTGATCCATTTTCTTTCCATTTTGATCTGAAATGTGTACCAGCAAGAGACACCAAGAACAAAGCAGTAAAAACACAAATTCTTATCTGAAAAAAGTATGATACATGAAATATATGCACATTTTATCTGTTTATCAGGAATTGGGGGGGATTCAAACTGTTTCTTCCATACCCAAGTATAAAAAGACTTCTGACAGGGCCTGAACTTAGAATCTAAAAAAGAAGTGTGATAGGATTATCTCTTCTGTGGTGGCAAGCGGAGTCTCCTGGGCCTAAGCTTTGGGATCTAATTGCTTCCTGTAAAAAGTTTAGTTCTTTTTTCCCTTATCAAAATGATAATTACATGTGCATATAAGCCAATGAAAATTTCATTCTCTGTCATTTGCTGAATATTTTTTGCTTCTTGGGGAGTAAAAGTAGGTAAGAAACATGAAGTTGATCATCCTCCCCCTTTTATTCTAATGGTAATATAGTTCTATTGTTGATTCAGAAATCGTAAAGATGAAAAGAAGAGAGAGAAAGATGGCTACTGAAGCTTCACTTCCTTCCAATTGGGATAGATATGATGAATTTGAAGAGGACGAATCTGCACTGCTGCATGATTCAGGCGATCCTGCCATCAAGTACACCGATGTGGTTAAACCCAAGAGTAAAGGGGCTGACTTTGGCTACCTAGTTTCGCAGGCAAAGTCTGATTTTGCATCGAATAGTGGATCTGCTTCATTTGATGATGTTTTGCCGGGTATTTGTCCTTCCTCTCTATCTCTCTGAAATTTTAGGTTTGTCTTTGCCCTCTATATTATGTGATTGAGACTGTATAAATTTTGCCTAATTTAAAATGTTTGCTCAAAGCAGTTAAATTAATTTATTGGTATCTATATGGTAAAAATGAAACAAATGGATATATGGTAAACAAGCAAATGAAGACTGTTGTATATGTAATTTTCAATTTGCTAAATTTGCTGGGTTATGTATAGTCTCAATGCATGCAAAATGAAATCCTCTGTTTGCCATCACTGCCTATAATTGACAATTGGACCTTGAAAGGTTGCATGTACTTGTATGAGGTCCATATTGTTGAAAGCCAGAAACATGCGAAGTGGTCTCACTGAATTTTTGCTAATAATTTTTATTTTTTTTTATCTTTTCCCCCTTTTGCAAACTCTAAGCATTCACTTTTGATCACTACCTCGTGAAGGCTAATATAGACCTGCTATAGTAGTCAATACCTTATAACTTCAATATAACCCAAACTATCATGGATTGAAATCATTCTTCTTATCCCTTTGATTCTTAATGACATGGGACTCATTGCCTTTTTTAAGTGTTTAAAGGTACTTTAAGTCACCACAATCAAATATTGAAAGAATGCCTAGCAAATTGCTTATGGTAGGGCAGTTGTAGACATTAGTAATATTTACAAAGTCTTGCATGATCCTAAAATTCAAGTTCCATGGCTTTTAGCCTACATTCTACCTTACCAAATGCTTGTAGTAATGCTATTGGTTGTAATGCTTGTATTGATCTTATGTTATAGATGAAAAGATAAATGTATAAGCAACATATGTGATCTAGTCTACATTCCACCAAACCGAATGGGTTGTAGTCTTAGGCCCACTAGAAAGAAGGTCTAGGCACATGTGGTCAACCAGTTTCTGCAAGTCATTCAAACTTAGGACACTTTGAACATGGCTACACTTATTTTTATAAATATTGGTCCTGCAAGCATAGATTTAGGAGTGATAGGATATTATTCAGTTTCATTATGGTCTCATTTTCTTATGTGTGATTTTGGTGATCTTACTAGCTTGTTTGAATTGAGGCAGGCCTATGTTAGCTTCAATTCAGAAACTGAACCAAGGTTAGGGAAAGGTAAATGAATGTTCAAAATTTGTTTGGGTAGTTATTAGGTTAACTCAGGTAAATATGTCATAACCTTGTTTTGACTTTTGACAAGTGTTTTGGAAATCAAAACCCAATGTAAACTATAAATTCGTTTCCAAGACTTATGTTTTTGGTAAAAGATATGTGAAAATAAATATATTGTGATTCAGTCCATAGATTGATACTTTTTGTCTAGGAAACAAGTCCTTAGTGGCTAGCATTAGTGATTCAGTCCATAGGAATCTCCACCATAAGTTCTTGATGTGTTGAATGACACATTTAGGCAGTAAGACGATTTGAGCCCAATAATGATGAAGACCACAAGTAATTGACCTTAAAATTTGCAATCTCTATGCTTTCAAGCACCAAACTAATAGAAAAAGAGGGAGTTGTAAGACTAATCCACAAACAAGGTTTATAGGTCCATTATAGGCCGACTCCATAATAAAAAATGACCTAACAAAGTAATCCTTATCTCGGATTGGAGATGCTAATGAGGTAGGAATTGAAGTAGGTGACCAATGACATAAGCTTTTATTGAACAAAGAAAGCTGTGTTCTAATGATATCTTTAACCTTGCATCGACCCTTTAGACGACCTAATATGACCTTTATAAAACATCCTTAGGCCATTTGTGAAGCATGAATTAACTAGTTTGAATTCCACACTGGATGAATGATCTTTAAGCCTCGATTTTCCCAAAGCTATATTACAAGATGTGAAGAGAATCCATGCTAGTGGAAAATTATGAGCATAGATAGGGTGATGCAAGGTGAATTCTACCATCATGATATGTGACAAAATATTAGGTTTATCACATAGTCTCACTCTTAGTTAACAAATCAACTCATAATTCATGAAGTACTTCTTAACGATTACATTAGACCTCTCTTATAGGAGTACGATCTAACATGATGTCCTTAAGTATAGAATAAAATCTTAGAAAAACACTATATAAAATCCATATAAAAAAATATAAAAATCCTAGTATATAAGTAGATAAGATGGTATCTAAAACCCACCGGATGTTTTAAGCCTAGGCCTATCGGAAGAGGCATATCTACTTGGACCCGAGCCAGCCTTCTAGTAATTTTGAGGACAAGGGCTACAGATATAGGCTTTGGAAGATAAGCTGTGTGATAAGGTGAATTAATTACCTCCGTTTCAAGTAATTAAACAGGGGTCGTGGCCGTGTTTGCAGGTGCACTCACAGTGTTATAGTATTAGGATGTCACCAATGATATTTTATATGTTGCATTTTCCGCAATGTGGTTTTTTATTTTTTTCCACAACAAATATGGCATATACCGTTAAATAACGAAAATTATGAATAATATCAACAAATATTGGAAATTATGGATAGAAACTTATCGTATGGGTTGGTGTGGGGGTTGATTTTATTTCTACATCATGGATGAGGCATTTTGTGCTTCAAAAAGTATAAAATATTATATATATTGGGGATATATCGGTGTATTGTTAATGCTACTGTTATATTATCGTTATTATTATTATTATCATTATTTTATGTGAATATTATGTTATTGTTATTTTTATTGAGAGGTATATTATTGTTGTTATTATTATTCTTGTTGTTGTTGATGATATTTTTATTACTTTTATTACTATGTTGTTATTATTATTATGGTGGCTGAAGTAGTGGCTTAAATGAAAACACATTTTAAAAGTTGAAAACCAGTTTTTAAAAACATGTTAAAAATGAGAGCGACTTCCTGTTTTTTGAAAAATAAAATAAAAAATAAAAATTCTTATAGCAATAGAATCCATCGAATGATTCTAGGCTTAGCTTCTTGCTTAACAAAAATATATCTCAAAGCAGCATGGTTAATATATACCATGATTTTATTATGCAACAAGTAAGGGCGAAACTTATCAAAAGTAAAGACCATAGCTAGCAATTCTTTTCGGTAGTGGCATAATTCTTTTGTGTAAAATTCAAAGTTTTGCTAGCATAATAAATAGTACGGAAATGTTTATCCCTTCGCTGTCCAAAACTGCTCCTAAAGCTACATCACTTGCATTACACATGGTTTTAAAAGGAAGGCTCCACTCCGGAGCAACGATAATATGAGCATTCGATAGCTTTTCTTTAAGAGTGTTAAAAGCCTTTAAGCACACATCAGAAAATTCGAAGGTCGAATCTTTAGCCAATAGGTCATGGAGTGGTGTCAAATTTTTGAAAATTTCTAATGAACCTTCTATAGAATATTTGATGTAAATGAGCCGAGTTGTTTTTTGAGTTTCTTGGCATGTCTAGTTAAAAGTTCAGTTTAACTTGTTTGTTAATTAAATGAGTCGAGTTTGAACATCACTTTCAGGCTCGTTTATTAAATAAGTTGAGCTCGAGTTCGGAAAAGTTTAGTTTGACTCATTTATAGCTTAGGTTTGTAAGCTCTTTTTGGTTTGTTAAAAGCTTCGTTCAGCTCATTCATTTAATTAAACGAGTGGAGCTCAAGTCTTATTTTAGGTTTGTTTATTAAATAAGTCGAGCCCAAGTCCAAACCTGGGGTATTTGACTCAATTTGGCTTATTTGCAGCCCTAACCACTACTCCACCAACCCGTCCATCTAACTTTTCAGTTGAACCTTAATTTTTTTTTTATATCATTGGTGGAACATGATTCAAGTCTGCTAACCCTAATAAGCCTTTAGCCTAGGATTTGCCCAGTTGAGATCTAATTAACTTGATCGGTTAAAGCCCAAAGCCTTCATCATAAATTGGATCACTTTCCCCTTAATTTCATTGAAACTAAGTTGTTAAACTTTGATCTCTTTTCTGTCCCGCAATTAGTCTTTTGCTAATGGTATTCACCGGCCTGCAACCCTCCATTAGAACCACCATTCATCACAAAAAGGCTTACCTCCCATAGAGGTGAAGAACCAAAAACTTTCAACATTCTTGTTTGATGTTCCTAACTAGCCAATTGAGACTTAGTGCTTGTTAACCTTGTGAAGGTTAAGCTAATTAGATGGGTCTTGAAGAATATGGTGCTACTGTGCTATTGTGCTATTTTTCTACATCTACAATATCACGCCACCACTCCTCCTCATTAGACAAATCAAACAAATGTTATGGATTGCAATGCTACTCTAGAATCAGTCCTTTGTCCAATTAAATTAAAGATTTAAGATAATACGTACAATTAAAATAAAGATAATACATTGATGAGGTTGAAATTTGCAAATGATTCATCAACAATGTGTGAAAATGGTGCTATATGACAATTTGGAGCCTTTTATTTCCAATTTTTTGCCTTTATGTTATTCAAGGCTTACCTTGCTCAAGAACAACATATCTACTTTTTATTATATCTCTATGGTTATAAACTTTGTGATGCAGGAGCATCCATTATCCAAGATATTAATTTAGTTGTTAATTTCTCTAAGTTAGGGGGACAAAAATCTCCTCACTTGGACTAATTAGTTTAACTAAATCCCAAGCCATGAAAGCCATGCAAAACTTCAATCCAGCCACCACCTTTTGGACCTTAGTGGCTCATTCTTTTGGCTTAAATGGCTCACTACCCAGCCAAGGATAGGCTACAGTTCAAGTCCCACAATAGCAGCCCCAACAACACTTTTCTGGGCAGATGTGGGCACTAGCAGCAGCAACAGCTATAAGTATCATAGGAGGCAGACCTTTTTTGGAAGAAAAGAAACCTATGCTCAGGCTATGATGGCACTTTAGACTTGCAGCAGAAAAGTTACTTTCTGCTTTATACTTTTAATAATTTTTTAGTCTTTAGCATAAAAGCTACTTTTACTTTTTACTTTTAATGATGTTTTTAGCTTAGCTTAGCTTATCAACTTGTAAGGAGCCTCCCAAGTTAGATGTAAGACATTGGGAAGGTCCCAAACATTTCTGATTTCTCTATTTCAGCTATTACAAAGTCAACTTTAGTTTTGGTTAGGATTAAACTAGTTAAAGTTAGTCTCTTTGACAACTAACTAGTTTGATTAGTTAACCAAACTAGTCCTTTTTTTGTTGAGTTGTATTACAACTAAATGAGACCCAATACTCTCCTATAAGTGTTGGGCTCACACTTGAATGAAGGAGAAACTCAGAATTTGGCTATCTTATTTCTCTTAGCAGAAATCAGTCACCTTCAATTCTAGTGCATGAGTTTGAAGTTTGAATCCTAAAATCTCACAAGATTTATCCTAAGTGTTGAAACCTTAGGTGGTTCTTGTTAGTATATGATCTAAGGAGGTACCAAAGATCATATTCAACCCATTTTCTTCACCCTCTTCTCTGTTTTCTTATTCAGTTATCCCCCATTGATAACAACCTTCCTAACTTGACCCAATTTGTATTGGCATATGCATCACTTTGGGCAAGTTTTCATCAACTAGGGTACTAAGAATGATGGGTCAAATGATTATTTTTATTCACTGTTGTCTTCTCGCTAGCCATGAAATCAACTCTCTCTCCCCCTTGCTGTGGTATGTTATGTTGTGGTTTCTTTGCCTAAAATCCATAGCTTTCTACTTGTTTCCTCTATGTTTCCAGCGGTAGCAGGTTCAACTTAAAGACCTAGGTGGGTAGGTTTTGAGGCATGTTCTCCTCACCTTAGCTTGGGAGGATCTTTTTTCAAACAATAATATTTATAATGATATCAATGAATTATTGCAAAAAAATCTCTATGGGAAGCACCAAGGCTCCAGGCTTGATGGGTATATTGTTGGCTTTTTCAAAGCCTCATGGGACATTGTAGGGGTTGACATTTGGTATTTTGAGAAAGAAATCTTTTTTATAGGTACCCTCCCTGGATTTATCACTCGTACCATACATGTGTTGAGTCCCAAGTGTGAAAACCCTAGCAAAGCAACCTATCCTTCTACATATCATCAGCAACTCAAAGTCAGCATTTGTAAAAGGGATGTTGATAGATGAAAACATTTTGCATGCACATGGACTGATTAGTTTGTATACTAGGAAGAATGCATCTCCAACGTGCATGATGAAGATTGACATGCAAAAAGCCTATGACGCTCTAAATTGGAATTTTTTGGAGAAGGTTTTATGGGTCTCATGTCTCCCCCCTTTTGTTACTGTACTCATGGCTTGTGTGACCCAAGCAAGCTATATCATAAGTATTAATTAAGAGAAACTTCCCTATTTTGAAGCAAAAAGTGGATTGAGGCAGAATGACCCCCTTTCCCCCTATCTTTTTGTCATTGCCTTAGAAATTTATCAAGAATGCTAATGCACTTGTGGGATGTGGAAGGTTTCAAAGGACACTCAAAATGCAAAACACTTAAAGTTATAAACCGTTCACTTGCAGATGACTTGCATCTATTCTGTAGGGGAGATTTGCCTTCTGTCACCCTCTTAAAGATCACATTTGATAAATTCAATGCATCTTCAGGCCTACTAATGAGTCCATCAAAGAGCTCTGTGTTCTTAGGAGGTGTATTTGAACATATTATATGGCAAATTCTGGACTTCTTGTCATTCTCTGAAGTTTTCATGCCCTAAGTATTTGGGTGTTCCTTTATATTCAACTCGTCTCCGTTCAGATCAAATGTTGGAGCTTGTTGACAATTAGTCAGATCCAACACTGGTTTACCTGTTTATTGTCTTATGCTGGATGTGTACAATTGTTGCAATCTATCATATAAGGCATCCAGATGTATTAGAGGCATAGCTTCATTCTTCCCAAAAACCTCCTTAAATCATAAGCATCTATAGGGCCTTTCTTTGGATTGTGAAGTTAGCCCCAAAAGAGCCTTAATTGCATGGTCTACTTCGTGCTTACCAAAAAGTGAAGGTGGTCTTAGTTTGCTTGATATACCAATCTGGAATATAGCGGCAGTTGGTAAGCATATTTGGCATCTCGCCGAAGACAAAAATAGCCTTTGGATGAAGTATATTCATAGCTATTATATGAAAAGGACCTCTATCTTGGAAGTAAGGCTTCCTAGTATGGCCTCTTGGATTATGCAGAAGTTATTCAAGCTTAGAAAGGAGCTCAGACCTACCCTAACCTCCTTCACATCTGAGGTTTATAAGATCAGCACTATTTATGAGAAACTGAGAAGAGCCCCCCTAGTTACTTGGTGGAAAGCTTTATGGTTGAATAATACAAGTCCTAAGCATAAACTACTGTTGTGGATTGCTGCACATGGACTCTTACCAACCGAAGACACTCTCAGTAAATATTGGATTGATGATAGGAGTTGCTGCTTCTTTTTGAGTGAAGAGCCACTATCTCATCTCCTCTTTGACTGCCCTATTATGAAGATCCTATGGAGATGTGTTTATGCTAGTGTTGGTCTTCGAGACCCTATTTAACGTTGGCCGAAAGTCTTGGAAGCCACACCCCTCACTGCAAGAGAGGAACTAAGAGGAAGAATCAAGTCCTACAAACCTTGTGTACCATTAGTCTCTATGAATGCTTGATTGCACGAAATGCAAATTTTTTCTCCCAAGCTAGTTTTGAGGGGAAAACGTTAGTCAAGAAAATTATGTATATAGTTGCTGCTAGATATCTATCCTCTTGTGAGAGAAGTCAATGTGAGGATATTTTGTCCATTTTAGAGAGATTTCATATACTAGGATGTAAATTTTTCAATCATTAATAAAATCCTAAAGTTTCTATTAAAAAAAAATTGCAAAAATACATTAATTTTTTTAGATGATTTCCTCCTAGATCATATCATATGTGGAAGAATTAGATGAAGAGAACCATCCCTAACTCTCAAGTTTTTTAATTTGTAGGTCCGTACTTACTTTTAGGTTCCTTCATAAATATTGTTATTTAGATAAATTTCACTTAGGTACCATAACACTGACCTAATTCCACTTTGGTACCATAACATTTGACCTAATTTCACTTAGGCACCACGTGTTTTAAACAATATCATTAAGGTATTATGTGCTTTAATTTTTTGTTTCACTTTAATTCCATTTTATTAATGCTTTTGGTTTTATATAACTCAAATGATAAATTTTTTTAGTATTGAATTTTTGTAAAGTATGAATTGGAAAAAATAGAATATTTTATTTTATTTTTTGTATTTTATAGAATTAAAAAAAAAAAGAAACAACATGAAAATGTTAAAAACTCAAAAAATTATTGAATTCTAGAAAATTTATTATTTTAGTCATACAAAACTAAACACATTGATAAGAGGATGCTTAAGTAAATCAAAATATTAGAACACATGGTACCTAAAGAGATTGTTCAAAACGCATGGTATCTAAGTGGAATTATGTTAAATGTCATGGTATCTAAGTGGAGTTTATTCTTGTTATTTCCTACTAAATTGGAGTCCCCATTTTTTTTTTTTTTTTTTTTTGTATTTATTAACTTTTTCTAGGTTTGTACATCAAATTTGAATGGATAATTGGATACTGATTTTCATGGCTTCAGATTATTGTCGAGGCTTGGGCGCTATGCTTTCTGTTAAGGGAGAACAGGTTCTTGCGTGGACTGGAGATGATAATTTCTTGGTTGATGATGAAGCAACTACTAACCAGGAAGTAAGTTAAGCTAATCAATTCTGTAACCCTTATTATAAAGCTGTAGTGATGTTTTTTGTTTGATGCGAAATTGGTGTACCAAAATGGAATCTACCTGGTTACTTTTTGTTTATCTAATTTTATCCATTTGGTCTTGGATGCTGTAAATATGCCATCTAATGAAGCTATCATTTGGGCATGTTAGCCTCAGATAGGTACGTCAGTGTAGGTGACTATTTTATGACACTCCCATTGATATTTAGCTTGGAAGTCATGATGCCAATAAGAGTCGCTATGACCGGTGTTTTTATTGGCTTCTAAATGCTTTCTCTGCCTCAAGTTCGTTTCTAGTAGGGACTGTGTTTTGTGAGCTAGTGAATTAAAAACTTTATTTGAAGGAGAGAATAAAGGTTGTAATACTTGCAAACCACCTCCAAGTTGGGGTAGTGATACACTCCACTAACTATACAACGAAAGCGTATAGCTAGCAGGGCTAAACAAAGTTAGAATATGACGATATTCTAAACTTTATTAAACCATAGAAATGAGTTCAACATGATTACAACAACTATTAAGCTCAGAGACACAACATCTTGCTAGGTCTATAATTTATTCCATATAAACATTCAGATAAATTAGTTGGCTACTAGTACTTGAACCCAAGAACCCAATCTTAGAACTATTCCTTGAGTTAATCATTTGAAATGTTAGAAAGTTTAAGCAAACTATAGCTCAATCCACCTACCAAAACAGAAATCAAGCTAATTTTAGAAAATTTCATAGGGCGATATACATAATAGCCATAAAATACAACGATACAGATGATTAATCATAAATACCATCAAATAAAGACAATATGAAAACACCGATCTCATTGGTCAATGGGATTAAACAGTCAACTGATAGTCAAACAATGGAATGGAACAATCAATCCATTAAATAATTATGACTGTTAGGGGCCTACGATTAGGGTTGTAGCCAAACTTTTTCAGGCTTGAGTTCGGCTCGTTTAATAAATAAACTTGAAAGTGAGACTCATACTCAATTCGTTTAACTAAACGAGCCAAGCTGAGCCAAACAGTTCGTGAGTCGGCTTGACTCATTTACAACCCTACCTATGACTAAGGAATAATAACGACAACTAATCAACGGCTTCTATATCATTGGTTGAGTGTTAATTAGACATCCTCTACAAGGTAGCTATATCGACTAGCAATTTCACACAACTGAATGGACTTTGGGGGCACAGTCATAAAATAGTAAAACATTCCTACTGTTAGAAATACAATAATAGCAATTTATTAGACAAAACCATCACTTGAAATAATCGGTAGCTATTAATATAATGGTTGGTCCTAATTTTAGTTCAAAAGTACGCCGTTTTATAAAATAATATTTGGCAGATGGATAATTCAATCATATTACAAATGATAGGCATGTAAAATGGAATGATTGATCCAAAATGACGATAGATCTTTAGTTAGACGATTCTAAAATATTAATAATATATTTTTAATATTATAAGATAGTGTTTAGAGTAGTAAGCATATGCACTTGTATCTCGCTAATCCTTAAAATATATAAGATCCATTTTAGCTATGATGTAACCCCAAAATTATTAATCGGCTTAAAATAAGGATATAACTTAAATACATAAGGTTGTTTACAGTTTATAAGGCCCAAAACACAATTACATTTGTAAATCAAGAAGGGAGCTACGACACATGATTGTATAGTATATATAATTTTATTTTTACTTTGACAAGAAGGAGGGGTGCTGTCAAATGCCAAGTAGTAGTATCATCATATGGCATTATTGGGGGACAGAGTAAAAAATGTCAAGCTTTGAAAAATGACGCACTAAGTACGAGGATGGCAATATAATTTACTATAAGGCATGCATGGCAATTGAACTAGCTTATTTAGTTATGTTTACCTATTGAATGGATGAGTACGGACACTGCTATCTATATAAGTAGTGTATGCGAGCGGTATTGACGAAGAGATAATACGAAGCAAATGTGTATATAAATTTAAGTCTAAAATGAATTCCTCCAAAGGACAATCCATCACTAGAGTGAGGGAAAAGTGGGAAATAATTTTGGGAGAGATATAACCACCGAATTGATAGGGTAGGTATGAATCAGGAATAATATGCATATGTATAGCAAGAGTAGTGTATGGTTTAGAGGTAACCTATAAGTTAATCAACTCAAAAGGCATAAAACTTAAAGTTTTCTTTGTAGTTATGGTGCAACAGAGCTTAATAGTTTTATTAATAACTAATTGAAAAAAGATAATTATTAATTATTATTAACACTTCTTTTAAGGAAGTTTCATCCTCAAGACTTGCATACCTTGGTCTGAAAATAAGTTTGGATACTTCTAACTTCATCCTCTCGTTAGCACTTTAACTAAAGGAATTGATCTTGACTACAAGACTTACTTTTTCCTATCAATGATGTCTACTGGTTTCTCATCTCATCATAAGTGAGATCAGACCTCAACTGCAATAGGTTGTATTGAACCACATGATTGTTGCACATACTTGCATGAATACATAAAGCACATCATGAACTCCACTCAATAAAGGCGTGAGGGCAAGTTTTTAAGCAAACTTGCTTGCTTGTTCCAGAATCTTAATCGCTCCAATAAACCTTAGGCTCAGCTTACCCTAACGCCCTTGGTTAGAGATAATTTCAAGAACACATAGTCACGGACTCTCAACTCCAATAGTCGTCTCCAAACATTGGCCTAACTCTTTTGATAGCTTCGAGCTGCATACATCCTTTCTGTAATCAGTGTGATCTTAGTTGCCATGACTTGAAGGATCTCAAGTCCCACCATTTTTTTTAACCTATGTGATCCCAAAAGATACATATAAAACCTCAAATGGAGCCATCTTAATAGAAGAATGATAGCTAATGTTATAGGAAAATTAATTTGCTACACATATCCTCCTATTTACCCTTAAAGTCAACACAAACTCTTAGCATATCTTCCAAAGTTGATTGGTTCATTTTGACTAGACATCTCAAGTGACGCCCTTTGTGGACTACGCTAATTCCTCTATACAAATATGGGGTCCCAATCAAATACAATTCTCATTGGTACTCCAGAGAGACATTCTACTATCAACTAAATAACATCATTGATTCTTTGACACCGTGGAAGTCAACAACAAAGTCCATACTTATATGCTCCCATTTCCAATTTGGAACCTCTAATTGTTGGAGCTTACCTCCATGTGCTAATAGATTAGGCACATAGCTACAAATTCAGCTATTTCTCGCCAATTTTTCCCCACAAGTAATCTAATATGAGATCTTAGTACATCCGTATTTCTCTAGTATGAATAGTGTAAGGAGATTAATGTGCTTCCTCCATAATATCCTTCTTCAACCAAGGGTCATTCGGCGCACAAAGCTTGTTATCTTACCTCAAAGATGCATCCTCATGTATGTGAAATTTTGTCTGTTTACTATACAACACATCATCCCTCATGTTGGCCAAAAATGAATCATTAGCTTGATTGGTTTTGATTCCGTTTATTCGGGTCAATTGTATACCTCTATACCAAGACATTATCACCCCAAAGTCTTACCCCAATGCCCCAACTCTGAATCTTCCTCTAATTGGTAAGTAAATTAGTTAGGTTCCTTACTTAATGTATCTGCTATTACATTTATCTTCCTTGTGATGCTCCAGTCATAAGCTTTCAACAATCCTAGCTATGTTTGTTGCTTCACTTTCAACTTGTTTTGAGTAAAGTATACTTGAGGTTCTTATGGTCACACCTCATATAGGTAATGCATTCAAATTTTCAAAGCAAACATGATAATGGCCAACTCCAAGTTATGGTTCGGGTAATTCTCTTCATAAGGCTTTAGTTGGTGAGAAGTATAAACAATCACATTGTCAAACTATACAACCTAACACTTTCTAAGAACCATCACAATAGATGGCGTAACTTTTTAAATTGGCTAGAGTGGTGAGCATGGGTGCTTACACCGACCTCTACTTTTACTCAAGAAACTCTTTTCACAATTATCCCTCCATTTGAATTTAATACCCTTTCTCATAAGCCGAGTAAATTTTTTTTTGAAAACCCTTCCATAAACTTTTTGTAGTAGCCAACTAGGTTTAACAAGCTTTTAACCTATGTCACATTAGTAGGTTGATCCTAGTTCGTGATGGATGCTACCTTTTGCGGGTCCACTTATATATTATCATTTGAAACCACATGGCCTTAAAATGTTACATTTTCCAACCAACACTAACATTTCTTAAACTTAGCATAGCGTTGATGCTCTTAAAGTGTCTATGGGGCCATGTTTAAATGTGCTCTTGACATTCCTCCCAAGTCTAGGAATACTCTAAGATATTATCAATAAACACAACTACGAATCGATCTAATAATGGTTGGCATACTTGATTTATCAAATCCATAAAAACTATGAGTGCATTAGTTAAGCCAAACGGTAGTTCCGAGAATTCAGAGTACCATCCTTGGCCTTAATCTTTATCTTGTGATAATTGGATCATAGATCTATATTGGAAAATACCTTAGCTTCTTGTAATTGGTCAAATAGGTTTGTGGGAGTAGATAAAGATTCTTCGCAATCACCTTGTTTAACTCCCAATAATCCACGCTTATAAGCATATTACCATCTTTTTTCTTAACAAACAATATTGGGGTACCCAATGGAGAAACACTACTATATCCTTTTTTCAACAATTCCTATGTAGTTTTGTATGGCTATCCGTAGGGAGCTAGATATCGACGATGTGCATAGGACTAATTACATCTCAAAGTCAATTTCTCTATTAGATGGTATCTTGGAATATCCTCTGGGAAGATATTTGCAAACTCTTTCTCCATCACAAAATCCTCCAACTTTGCTTATTTGTGGTTGACATCTTTGATAGAGTTGAAGCACCCTGTACATCCTTTCATCAACAACTTTCTAGCTCTCAAGGTAAAAATAAGGAGGGGCAGAGGATGAAGGTTGGAGTCGAAAAACTAAGATTCAAACTTATCTGAAATTATGAAAAGTACACCCTTTAATTAATAATCTAGGACGACATGATGAGGGGTCAACCAATATATCCTTAGTATGACAAGTCATGCATATCTAGAAGGACGATGTTAGCTAGCAAATATCTACTGCACAATTCTTAATAACTAGTTTAGTTACACTAGATCTTTCACTTTGTGGACCAACATTCAACTCATAATTTAAAGGTATAGGAATTTTAAGCAAAAGCAAGTGGGTAGCACTAGGGTCAAGAAGAATGTAAGTATAAATATCTATAATTCGGAGGTTTCTGTGATGATATTATTGGAATTCTGGGCATCCTCCTAAGTGAGTACAAAAATCCTTCCACGGTTTGCCTATCCCTTCATGTCATTCCCTTGTGGCTGTTGTCGTGGAACAAAGTCATTGCCATTCTCTTTCAAAGATTTCATATTTTGGGGGGCGGTAGTTGTAGGTTGCCACATTTGAAATAAGCCTAGGTCTTAAGATAACATTATGTTTCTATTTCAGGATGAAATTGGTCTTAGCCGTTTGCTTAAGGCTTGTTCTGATTTGGTCCTTTTCTTTAGCTATGATTCCATTATTATATCCTTTGTCTTCTATTCTTTGTTGCATATGGGTCAAAGTGGGAAATATGTATGGATAGCTTAACATACTCATGCTATGGACCAGTAAAAGAAGCCTAAGGTAGGTACATTTAGTGGCAAGCATACAACAAATACTAAGTGTACTCACTATGGCCGATTGTAAATTGATGTCCCTATTGTCCAGTGGGGTGGTGAGGCATGTTGTGCCAATCCTGCTACATACAGATAGTCACAAATGTAATAATTTAGTAGTTGGTAGCACGTTTAGGGAAACAAGCAAGCGGAATACCCCTTAAATCAACGCTAGAAAGTGGAGCACCCCAACCACCACGCTCCATTGTTGAGTTTGAAAAGTTGAAGCCTCCAAGTTATGTTGGGGAGGTTGACTTGAAAGAAGTTGATTGGATCACTAGTATGGAGGAGTTATTAGAGAAGATAGGCCGATACAATGAAGAGAAAGTTATGTTTGCTGCTCATAAGCTGGAAAAGCAAGCTATGGATTGGTGTAAGTCGTTAGAGCTGGGACTATTTGGATTGGGTTCAAACCTTTTTCTAAATGTGTACAAGGAACATAAGGCCTTAGAATTTTATTGATTACAAAAGGTTACTACGTGTTGGTGGTTGAGTATATTAAGTTGTTTACACATCTCCTACTTCGCCCCATATGCTATTCCCAAGGCTTTCCAAATGGGTTGAAATATTCCATTAGGAGGCAAGTGGCTCCTATGAGACTTAGGTATACCGTGATGTGGTGGATACTGCCATGATGGTGGAGAGGGAACAAAAGCAATTTGTTGAGAAGAAGGATGGACCAGTGGTATCCTAGCCTAGAAACTGTTAAATAATTCTTGTATGTGCGTCTTTTGTTTCGTTTGTTTGTTTTGTTTTGGGCTTGACCGAGTCTGTTGGTTGAGCTATTCTTTCGGTTAGTAGCTGAATAATAGGAGATCATGTAATCACCTTTATAAATAATTAATGAAAACAATTCGAACGTTGCAGTTTTTGCAACACAAAATTAGACCCACGTTATCTCTCTGTATCCAACATTTGGTATCAGAGCCTGTAGTTGGCGATCATGAGTCTATCAGCAGGCAGGCAGTCAAGGACTCCTCCACGAGGACGGCTCTCCCCAGAGTCGCCTCCGCGTCGTGGACGAAGTCGTGAAAGACGTAATACTGGTCGCACTGCAGTAATCGAACGCGTCGTCAAGGAAACTTCCGGTACCGTGTTCTACCCAATGTTGACACGAACAAATTACCAGGAGTGGTCTCTGGTAATGCGTGTCAACCTGCAAGCGCAAGGCTTGTGGACAGCTATCGATCCCGGTGTGGCGGAATATCGCGACGACAGGCTTGCACTATCAGCAATTCTCCATGCCGTGCCTCCAGAAATGCACGCAACGCTGGCCGTGAAGGAGTCAGCCCAAGAGGCGTGGGAGGCGGTGCGGATCATGCGTGTCGGTGTGGAGTGTGTTCGAGAAGCGAATGCTCAGAAGCTTCGACAAGAGTTCGGCGAGATAAAATTCAGGGATGGAGAATCTGTAGATGAATTTTCCATGCGAATCATGAATCTCGTAATGCACCTAAGGATACTTGGAGAGACTGTAACAGATGTTGCAGTGGTCAAGAAAATGTTGCAGGTTGTGCCGGATCGAATGCAGCAGGTAGCCATTTCCATTGAAACCCTGCTCGATCTGAACACGGCCTCAGTAGAGGAAGTGACAGGCCGTCTCCGTGCCGTCGAGGAAAGGTACAAGCTTGGCTCATCGAGTGAAGGTGGAGGCCAGAAGCTATACTTGACGGAGGAAGAGTGGGAGGCGCGTCGAAAGAAGCGTGATGAAGAAGGCCACCATGGTTGGCGAAGCAAAAATAAAGGAAAGGGACGAGATAATGGGTCAAATGGTAACAGCTCAAACTCTTTGGGCCACAGCAAAGACAGGTCCAAGGACAAGTGCAGAAATTGTGGAAAATATGGACATTGGGCCAGGGATTGTAGGTCCAAGCCAAAGACACAAGAGCAAGCTCATGTGGCCCGTGAAGAGGAAGAAACTCTACTGTCGATGCAAGCAAATATGGAGTCCACTTCTTCTTCCACTCAGTCGCCCAAACCAGTCAACCATGATGCCTTGCAAGCTGCAGTGAGCCCATCATTACGAATCGGGCAGACACGGTCTTGCGGACCATCAACGCGTGCAGAGCAGGAAGAGGAGGTCTGCTTGCAACTGGGACGAAAGGAGGAGACCAACACCGAAAAATGGATCCTCGATACCGGAGCAACTAACCACATGACGGGTTCTTCGGATGTTTTGGCGGATCTGGATAAGACGGTACATGGAACGGTGCGATTCGGCGACACCTCTATCGCGCGAATTGAGGGCTGCGGCACGGTGTTATTCGCCTGCAAGAGTGGCGAACATCGGCCCCTGTCTAGCGTTTACTTCATCCCAAGGCTGAGCACCAACATCATCAGCTTGGGACAACTAGAAGAAGCCGGGTATCAAGTGTTAATCGAGGGAGGAGTAATGCAGATCCGTGAGCCTAATGGACGCTTACTGGCAAAATTTAGGCGCGCACTAAACCTGTTGTATGTCCTCCACATCAGTATTGCACAGCCGGTGTGTTTAGTGGCGCAGGGTGCAGAGAATGCTTGGAGATGGCATGCTAGGTTCGGTCACATGAACTTCTCGGCGTTGAGAAAGATGGCGCGGGAGGAGATAGTGCGAGGACTGCCAGAGATCGATCAAGTGGATCAGCTCTGTGATGGGTGCCTCGCAGGGAAGCAACGGAGGTCATCTTTTCCGAAGCACAGTGAGTACTGGGCTAATCATATCTTGGAGCTGGTGCATGGCAACATCTGTGGACCAATCTCACCCACTACACCGAGCGGTAAAAAATATTTCTTGCTTCTCGTTGACGATCATAGCCGTTTCATGTGGGTAGAGTTATTGTCCTCCAAAGATCAAGTTGCGAGGGCCATTAAGAGGTTCCAAGCAACAGTGGAGGCTGAGTCCGGGCAGAAGCTGGGGACGTTGAGAACAGATCGGGGAGGAGAATTCACCTCGGCGGAATTCAGCGAGTATTGTGCTGATCATGGCGTGCGACGACAGCTGACCACACCATACTCTCCACAGCAGAATGGCATGGTGGAGCGTCGGAATGCCATAGTGGTAGGGGCCACCCGAAGCATGCTCAAAGCAAAAGGCCTACCTGGGTGGTTTTGGGGTGAGGCAATAACTACAGCTATATATGTGCTAAACCATTCTGTTACTAAAAGCGTTGAGGGAATGACGCCCTATGAGGCTTGGTATTGGAAGAAGCCGGCAGTTCATCATCTAAGAACCTTTGGATGTATAGTTCACGTCAAGATAACAAAGCCGCACCTTCAGAAGCTGGAGAACAGAAGTCGCCCGATGATCTTCGTCGGATATGAGCCAGGGTCAAAGGCGTATCGGGCCTACGATCCTATTATGAAACGCGTCCATGTGACACGGGACGTTATTTTCGATGAGTCGGGGCAATGGCAATGGAGCAACGAAGAAAAACCTGCTGAAGACTCCAATGGGCTGTTGTCGATGGATTATACGACTGTGAATTGGCGCAGGAATACGGAGACAACAAACCCAGCAGCAACACCATCAGTGTCAGCTGGGTCAGTAGCTCCTAATCCAATTACAACCGATGAAGATACACCATCTCCGGTTACAGCATCAGGGGTTGAATTTGTGTCACCACCAGATGTGCAAGGGGATGAGATGGATGCTGATTTTGATGGGGAGCCGTTACGATACCGCACATTGGACAACATCCTTGGCTTAGCACCAACAGCAGGCTGTGCGGTGTGTGAGTTGGAGCGGGGTGAGGTGCATGTGATGACTGCAGAAGAACCTGCATCACTGATCGAAGCAGAAGGTCACCCATGTTGGAGAAAAGCAATGATGGAAGAGTTGCGGTCGATTGAAGAAAATCACACTTGGACACTCACTGATCTCCCTCAAGGTCGACAAGCAATCGGCCTCAAGTGGGTGTTTAAGGTGAAAAGGGATGAACATGGAGCACTGACAAAGCACAAGGCGAGTCTCGTCGCAAAGGGATATGCACAACGCCACGGGGTTGACTATGATGAGGTCTTCGCACCGGTGGCACGAATGGAGACAATACGTCTTCTTCTTGCATTGGCTGCGCATGAAGGGTGGGAAGTCCACCATATGGACGTCAAGTCGGCGTTCTTGAATGCCAACCTTCAGGAGGAGGTCTATGTGGAACAGCCGCCGGGGTTTTTCATCGCCGGCAGTGAGCACAAGGTACTCAAACTCCACAAAGCATTGTATGGTTTACATCAAGCTCCACGTGCATGGAATCAAAAACTGGACAAGAGCATGGCATCTCTCGGCTTCAAAAGGAGCCCATTAGATCATGCTATCTACAGTAGAGGAAATCAAAATAAGCGATTGGTAGTAGGCGTGTATGTCGATGACTTGGTGATCACCGGCGCCTGCAGCGATGACATCAAGAGATTTAAGAAGGAAATGGCTGATATGTTCTGTATGAGTGACTTGGGTCTGCTGAGTTATTACCTCGGTATTGAGGTGAAACAAAATACAGATGGTATCTCACTTAGTCAAAGAACATATGCAGCCAAGATTCTGGAAAAGAGTGGAATGGCAGGGTGCAATCCCTGTCGAGTGCCAATGGAGCCACGACTGAGACTAAGCAAGGAGAGCACTACTCCACTGGTTGACGCAACCTTGTACAAAAGCATTGTAGGATGTCTCAGGTATTTGGTACATACTCGTCCTGATCTTGTATTTTCAGTCGGCTACGTGAGCCGGTTCATGGAAAAGCCACATGAGGAGCATTTTGTAGCCGTGAAACACATTTTAAGATACATTGCTGGGACAAAGAGCTGGGGTTTGTTCTACGCAAGAAAGAAGGGTGTGAAACCTTTTTTGACAGGTTTCAGTGATAGTGATCTCGTTGGAGATGTGGATACTAGGAAGAGCACATCGGGGATGATTTTCTTCCTTGGGAACGGCCCAATTAGTTGGCAGTCTACAAAGCAGAAAGTGGTGGCATTATCAAGCTGTGAAGCAGAGTATATTGCTGCTGCAACTGCTGCTTGTTAGGCTGTATGGTTAGCTCGGTTACTGGCTGAGATTCTAGACTCAAAAGTAAAGAAGACGACTCTGCATGTAGACAACAAGTCCACCATTTCGCTGGTTAAGAATCCAGTCCATCACAACCGGAGCAAACATATAGACATCAGATTTCATCTTATCCGGGAGTATGTAGAGAATGGCCAAATTGAGGTAAAGTTCATAAGGACCAATGAGCAATTAGGGGATATTCTTACGAAGCCTCTTTGCAAAATTAAGTTTGAAGAACTTTGTAACAAAATTGGTCTTCTCGAAATAAAGTATTGTGGCACAACAAGACTTAGGAGGAGAAATGTTAAATAATTCTTGTATGTGCGTCTTTTGTTTCGTTTGTTTGTTTTGTTTTGGGCTTGACCGAGTCTGTTGGTTGAGCTATTCTTTCGGTTAGTAGCTGAATAATAGGAGATCATGTAATCACCTTTATAAATAATTAATGAAAACAATTTGAACGTTGCAGTTTTTGCAACACAAAATTAGACCCACGTTTTCTCTCTGTATCCAACAGAAACCACCAGAAGAATCACCTGTGGGAAGCATACAACAAATACCAAGTGAATTTGGAGTGGCCGATTCAATCTTGAAACATAATAATATTTTAAGTTTGCAGCTTGTTTCAAATATGGTAGTTAGCCTCACATTGCTCCCAAAATATGGAAGTATTGAAAGGGAATGGTTATGACATTGCTCTACGAAAATAGCCATAGGGAAATGATAGGAAGGGATAGGCAAATTGTGGAAGGAGTTATGCACTAACTTAGCAAGATGCTTAGAAATTTAATGATGTCATCACAGGTACCCTATGAATAATAGGTATTTATTCTTGCACTCATATTAACTTTGGTGGTACCCACTCTTCTATTTCAATTGCCTTTGCTAAGAAGTTATACTTTTCCTCTGTACCTTTGGATTCTGAGGTGTACGTGGCTATGCTTGTTGGTAGATCTTTTGTGACTAAATTGATTATTAAGAATTGTGCTGCAGACATTGTTGGCAGACATATGCTAGTTGGCCTTATCTTTCTAGATATGCATGACTTTGTCTTACCAAGCATGAATTGGTTGTTTCTCCATTATGCCATTGTGAGTTGTTACTCAAAGGGTACTCTTTAGAATTCCAGGAAGGTCTGAATCTCAATTGTTTGGCTCCAATCTTCATTCTCTGCCCATTCTTATTTTTTACTTGGAAGTTGAAAAGATGTTGATGAAAGCTATATAAGATAAAGATGTCAGCTATAGAGCAGCAAAGTTGGTGGATATGGTAGTGATGATTGAGTTTGTGGATGTTTTCCTAGAGGATGTTCTCAGATACCACCTTACAAAGAGAAAATAACTTTTAGATACACTTAGTCCTAGACACAACAATGATATCTAGCTCACTACTGGATGACTCTAGTAGAGCTAATAAGGAGTTGTTGGAAAAGGGCTAGATTAGGTCAAGTGTTTCTCTATGGGGTGCTTTGGTATTATTTGTTGAGAAAAAAGATGATAGTTAGCATTCGTACGTGGATTATTGGGAGTTGAACAAGGTGATCATGAAGAATTGTTATCCACTCCTACAAATCTATTTGACCAATTGCAAGGAGCTGAAGTAATTTCCAAGAAGATATGCAATCCGGTTATCACTAGCTAAAGACTAAGCTCGTGGATTTTCCTAATATTGGTTTTAGAAGTTGCTATAGTCATTATGAATTCTTGATGCTATTATTTGGCTTAACTAATGCTCAGTTTTTATGGATTTGGTGAATTGAGTATTCCAACAATTATTAGATCGATTTGTGGTTGTGTTTATTGATAATATTATAGTGTATTCCAAGGTTTGGGAGGACATCGCCAGCACATTTAAGGATGGATCTTTAGATACTCTGAGAGCATCAACTTTATCCTAAGTGTAAGGAATGTGAATTCTGGTATGATATATGGCTTAGGTTGGAAGCTTATTAGTCCTAGCTGAGTGAATTGTCTTACGAGGAAGGGTAATAAATTTGAATGGAGTGAGGATTGTGAAAGGATTTTTCTTAAGTTAAAGTAGCTGATTCAAAGTTAAAGGTGTCAGGACTCATACTCACCATTCTAGCTGATTCAAAGGGTTATGCCATTTATCGTGATGATTCTCAAAAAGAAGGGGTTGGTTGTGTAGTTTATCAAGGTGAATTTTTTAATTTTAATTTTAATTTTATTTATTTATTTATTTTACATATCACGCCACTTAAAGCCTTGTGAAGAAAATTATTGGGCCCATGACCTAGAGCAGACTGTTGTTGTGTTTGCTTTGAAAATTTGGATGCATTACCTATATGGGGTGTCTTCTGAGGTGTACACAAACCACACGAGCTTCAAGTATATTTTTTCTCAAAAGAAGTGGAATTTAAGATGATGGAGGTGGCTAGAATTGTTAAAAGACTATGACTTGAGCATTCAGTATCACCCAGGGATGGTAAATGTAGTTGCATATGCACTGAGTTATCAATTATCAAGGAACCTAGCTTATTTGCTTACCCATCAGAGGATATACAAAGTTTGGGCATTGGGGTAAGATTTCGGTGATATAATGCCTTGGGGATGAACATTAGTATACATTGACCCTGATAGACATAATCAAAGCTAGTTAGGCGAATAATTCATTTTTGGTCAATGTTAGGGCAAGCAATAAAACTGCGGTCCCGATATCTAGGTGTTGCAAATTATATTTTATATGTTGTGGTGTTATTTTTTTTTCTCAAAACAAAAATTGACAAATATCATCTGATAACTGATATATAGTCGATAAATATGTGAGATTCTAAAACTGTTGTGTGTCGTCAATTTCGTGTATCAACTGACCCAAAATCCGATAAATATCAGCTAATATTGATAGTTAATTGTATGGGTTTGGGATGATGTGTTGAATAATAGACAACCAGAATTTCACATCCATGAGGATGAATCTCTGAGGCAAGATAACATGATTCATGTGCCAAAATAACCCTCAGTTGAAGATGTGATTATGGAAGAAAAACATTACTCTCCTTACACTATTTATCCTAGAGGAATAAGGATGTACTAGACCTCAAATTACATTATTGGTGGAGAAACATAAGGGAAATCATCGAGTTCATAGCTAATTGTCTAACCTGTCATCACGTCAGGAGGTGAGTTCCAACCATTGAAGGTTCCAAATTGAAAATGGGAACATAGCATATTAGTATGGACTTCGTTGTTAGACTTCCACGGCGTCGAAGAGGTAGTGATGCCATTTTGGTGATAGTTGATTGGTTGACCAAGTGTGCTCATTTCCTTTCAATCAAGAAGAATGCTGGGCTGGAAAAGTTGGCAAAACTAGATATTAGTGAGATAGTTTGTCTTTATAGAGTACTAATGAGCATTATGTTTGATCAATACCCTATATTTGTATTGAGATTTTGCCTTAGTCTACAAGGGACGTTGGGATTGAAGTTGAATTTTAGTGTTGCTTATCATTCTTAGTCAGATGGCGTGTCGGAAGAAGCCATTCGCACTCTGGAAGATAAGTTGAGAGATTTGTGATGGACTTTAAGAGCAATTGGGAGGATCATTTGCTACTAATTGAACTTGCCTAACAATATCTATGCTCTATTCGAGGCTTAATATGGAAGAAATTGTAGGTCTCCTATGTATTGGGATGACACAGGTGAGAAAAAAAGGTTGGGGCCTGAAATAAGTTTATATAGATTAGAAAATGGATGTGGGCGGCTCAAAGTTGTAAAAAAGTTACATCGATGTTTGGAGACAACCATTGGAGTTTAGAGTTGGTGACCATGTGTTCTTGAAAGTGTCTTCGACCAAGAGTGTGATGCGTTTTGGAAAGTAGGGTAAGTTGAGCCTCATGTTTAAGGGACCATTTGAGATTCTAGAGTGGGTAGGTGAGTTGGCTTAGAAACTTACCCTCCTACCTTCATTGAGTGAGTTCATGACGTGTTTGATGTATCTATGCTTCGAAAGACAACAACCGTGTGGTTCAGTATGAGCCATTGCAGGTTATGTCCAATCTCACTTATGATGAGGAACTATTATGCATCATTGATAGGAAAGAGGAAGTCATTAATCCCTCGGGTTAAAGTGGTATGGAGGAACTGTTCAGCTGCAGAATCTGGATTGGAATGAGAGAATGAAGTTAAGAGAAATTTACACACGAAACTTTTTGTTAGGAGGGGAGGATGTGATAACCCTAAAAATAATTAATCATAATATTAATAATGAGTTAATTAATAATGAGATTTATTCAATCAATTTATTAAAAAACTTTTAAGCTTCCTTTCACCATTACTGAACTTCGTTAAGAATGAGGCCTTATGCTTTTTGCCTTTTGAGTATGTCAGGTTACCTCTAAATTGTGCACCACTCTCGCTATATATATGTATATTATTCTTGATTCATACCCATTTCCCATATCAATTCCATTGCAGTATCTCTTTCATAATGAGTCCCCACATTTCCCTTACACTCTATATTGTACTTATGCCCTAATTGTCTTGTCCAGGTGCCTAATAATACTGAGCTTGTCCTTTGGAAGTAATACATTTTATGCATGACAGTTGCTTCTTATTGTTCATCTTTGCTAATGTACTTCACTTATATATAAATAGAGTGCTCACACTCATCTATTCATTAGGTATGCATATATGGAAAAGTTGGTTCAATTGCTATTCATATATATATGGACTATACATGTCTAATTGGAAATTATATTGTCAGCTTAATGCTTAGTGCATCATTTTCAAGGCTTGACACTTTTTACTCCATCGCCTACCAACACCAAATGATGCTACTACTACTTGACATTTGAGCCCCCTTTTCTCTCTATATAAATAAAATTATATATATAATACAATCATGAGCTGTAGCTAGCTTGATTTACATATATGTAGGTGTGTTTTAGGCCTTATAAATTCTAACAAATCTTAAGTATTTAAGTTAAATCCTTTGTTTAAGCCGATTAATAATTTTCGAGTTACATGATGGCTAAAATGGATCATAGTTATTTTAAGTGTTAGTGAGATATAAGTGTGTATGTTTACTTTTCTAAACACCATCTTAGCCATTGATCGTTATGTTTTATTTTGTATGCCTATAAATTGTAATTGGTTTGTATTCGCTGCTTTACCAAATATTATTTTATAAAATGTCTATTTTATAAGTATGAATTATATGTTTTATTACTCTGTACTTCCCAACTAAAATTGGCATTAAGCATTGCATTAATTGTTATCGATATTTTCAAGTGATTGTTTTGTCTTATAAATTGTTATTATTGTATTTCTACTAGTAGGACTATTTTATTGTTTTGTAGCTATGCCCCAAAGGGCGGAGAAAGCCCTTATTAGCCTATTTAGCTTAGAACATCTTATTGGCCCTCAAGCAATGAAAGAGGGGCTGTCGATTAGTTGATGTTATTATTCCTTAGCTGTGGGACCCTTGTGGCTATAATGACTTAATGGATTGATTGCTCTGTTTGCATTGTTTGATTATCAGTGGTCCTATCTTTTTTATTGTTTTGCAATTGGTGGATTCATCTGTATTTTTTTTTCCCTTTTGGTAACTAATAACTATCTTTATTAATATCAAAACACATATGTACATAACAAAAAAAAAAAAAATGTCTCGCACAAGTTAAAATGGAAGTCTATCTAATGAATCTAAATAACCCTTTTACCTCCTGCAATATACACTATCCTGTAAGCAAACAAAAGTTTCCTTTACAATCTCATGCACAATAACTCTAGGAAGTAAGGTCTTGGCCTGAAAAATAGTTGCACTTCTGTTTTTTCAAACTTTGTATATTATTTGAGCTGCACCCATTCACAAAATGCCTCGTTGTCCTCTGTCTTTTTGCACACTGAATTGGCCATGCCTACAGAAAACTCCATGTTACAGGACTATGCACTATATTCATCTCTGTGCCACTATACAACGTGCTACTATATGGTCTTGGTTTTCCTTTTATGCTAAAAGTGTACTGCAATCAGCTGACTCCAAATTATCCCACTCTTTCTGCTTTTCCTTGGTCTGAATTGCTTCATGACAGAACAACTACATCATCATCTTCTGCTCAACCAGTCCAGCATGACCCCATACTTAATGTCTCCATGGTATCAACTCAATTCTTGATCGAATAGTTTCATAGGCTAGCTGGATAAGGTACTTCCTATTTCGCTCACACCTGTAAGATAAGATTTGAGGCAACAATACAGATCTCAGAGTCATAAAAGCTCTACATGTCCAAGAATGATGAGCCTTAGGAACATAGTCATGTATTGTGGTGGAGTGGAGATCTATACCATGGACTCACTATATCCCACAAACTTTCATGGGGGTAAATAAGCTGTCATAGATTTGATTCCACCTATTAATATCATGAATTCCCAAGCACCTTCACTTTTTGGAACACAAATTTTCTTCGAAGCAACCAAGGCAAGATTACTCTTTTCTCCCATATTTACCCAAAAGAAAGTGCCGAAAATTGTCTTAGCATATTTCACCACTTATCTTGAGAAGCAAGAACAATTGAGACCAAAATCCATAATCCATGGATACCTCCCAACAGTCTTGATGAGCTGGGGTCTACCACCATAACTAAGGAATTTTGAAGTCCAGGTTTAAACCTTTGACAAGGGCCTATCGGTTAATGGTTTGTACTGCTGTATAGTTAGCCTAGCAGTGCTCAAAGGTATCCCTAAATACGAAAAAGAAACCCGCCCTCTGCACACTTTAAAATAGATTAGGACTTGGTTTTAGACCTGTGCGGTAACCCCGCCAAAATGGTCATTACTCTTCATGGGGTTTGCTTTCAAACTAGAGATCTGACCAAAATCTTCCAATTTACTCTGTATCAATGCTGCAGACTTCACATCACCCTTACAGCAGATGAGGCGATCATCTGCAAAGCAAAGGCCAATAATGTGGAGTTCCTTATACCCTCGATGACCCTTGAACTTTTGTTCCTGCCACAAAGTCTGAAGGCTTCTATGGAGATATTTTCCAGCTCATAGTAGTCGGCAAAAAGTAAAAAATTAGCTTGTGGCCCAAGGTAGGCTCAAGTCGATCCCTAATGCTCTTTGGTGGCGCGCCTTAAACAAACATTGTGACCGTGATGACAGATTTTTTGTCTTGCCTCCTATGTAGTAGCAATCATACCAGGGGAAGAATGCCTGCGAAAACAATAGGCCCATTGACACATCAACAAATTTTTATAAACCTGGTATGATTATCTCTGAACATCCTTTAGCCTGAGCTTAGCACCTGTACTAGGTATTTTATCAAAAGCTATTGAGAAAGGGCCCTAATATGAGGTTGATTGATGCAATTCTATCACGAGAAGGTCTTCATTTTTTCCTTTGAATCATCAATTGAGGTTATATAGCAGTAACATAACCTATCACCTATCAGTTATAGACCAGATTAATTTGCAAAACTTTATGCGGGGTCAATGGTTGTGGTGTTGCTTTAAAAGAGTATAAGGTTCACAATTGATTCCATGATGGAATAACAATAAGTTGTTATGAAACATTCAATTATCCATTTTCACCTTCTGGCAGATGGTATAAAAGCTAAATGTCCAAGATGGTTTATCGGCTAAATACTTGCTTAATCTGTTGGGATTTTGTGAGTTCGTTAGTGAGACATTGCTACTTGCCTGCCATCATTTGCTTTTTCTACAGCTTTCGGAATGCTTTGTTATTCACTGGTAGGAGTTATTGGTCAAGTTGAATGGGTTTCATTTGGATCAAACTACACTGGAGTTCATTGTTGATTCTTGTTACTTTTGTCTGGACTTCAAGGTTGAGGACAAGCTAGTTTTTTGAGTTAGGAGAAATGTTACATGGCTGGTAGGCTTGACCTGCAAGCTGTACTGCAGCCAACCTTGATACAAAAAGCTGTGGTCACAAGAAGTCTTAGTCAAGGCACAGGAGAAATGTATTTGCTAGCTTATGGGCCTAGCTAATGAGTTTGATGTTTCTTTGGGCCCAAGGCAAAGTAGCTCCTGAGGGCCGAGGCATGAGTTATTAAATAAGTGCTTAGAACATAAGTAAGGCTTTTGATCTTTGGTAGGACTAAGCTTATAACATTCTTTAATATGCTAAGATAATATTGAATTAGTTATTATTATTTTTGGTTTGCCATACTAGGAAATGTTATTTTATGTTATCCTTAGCTTGTATGCCTTATTATATTTGCAGCCTTTCATCATGCTGGGGAATTATCAGTAATTGTTGTTACCAATTACCTAACCTCCTATCTCTCTCTAGTTGCTTTAGCATACATGACCAACATCATCATCTTCCATCCTCATTAGCACACATTCCTTCATCCATATTCAACTCACATGTTCTCAGCTTCTTTCAATTTCACATCCACCCCAACACCAGATGGGGGCCCATAACCAATTATGAATGTATATGTTGTTTATTTTGAAACCTGGGCTGGGGTCACCTTATATCTGGCGATAGGTAACTAGGCAAGGATTGTTGAATGAAACATGTTGAACTAGGATGATAACCTTGAATGAACTATATAATGGTTATGGTTTATCAGGTCATCCACTTGGCTATGTTTGTCTTTGGTTGCCTCTGTGTCGCATACCATAAGTTTCTAAAGTTTGTAAACTGTGTGAACTGCTGCAACATTTCTTTGATATATGTTGTTTCATTTGCCTTCTTGTAAGTGCTCTACATCTGTGACCTGGAAATTTTCGTTCTATTGCTTACTGATTGCACTTAACTCCTTACCTGTATTTACTTTTATAAATTTGGTTATAGGTACCATTTTTATCCTTGGATCTGCATGCCCTAGCAGAGCAGCTTGCGAAAGTTAATTTAGCCAAATGTCTCTTCATTGAAGCTGATTTATTGCCTCCTGAGATGGTATGTATAAAATACTTATCCACCTTTATTGTCAAAGATGAGTTGTTTTGTGGGCTGGCATTTAACAAAATCAATTGAAGTATTACACATGTTCTGTTTTTTTTTTTTGGGTAATTAATAGTCATTTTATTAATTTCAAAGTGCATTATTTACGTTCAATCTATGGCTGCAAATGTGTTTCTTGGTAGCATGCCAGGCATATTTTACTCCAAGTATTTGGGTATTTGAAGGTTCTCTTGCATTTGGCTAGATGTATCTGCTGCCAACATGTGCTTTGTAGGATCTCGATTGGCTTTTGAAACTGTCTTGTTCAGATTCACGTTTGACCCCTATAGCTGGCCAGGGTCGATGCACACACTAAAGGAGACAAATCTTTTCACCAATGGTGGATGTCTCTAGGTAGTTCCTTGGGTTGCTTTCATCTATGTGGTGGCAAATCACATAGCAAATTAAGATGATGCAGGATCTGCTCTCCGCATTTTCCAATGGATTCCTTTCCTGCTACATTTATGACATCATATGCCGTCTCATAATTCCTTGTTCTAACAGTTCAAAATTTCTTGGTTTTAGGCACAAAGATGCCCCTGTCGCTAATATTGCTCTTTTTTCGGTTAACATTGCAGTGTGTTCCGAAAGAAGATGAGGATACGTTCCATATGCATCATCAGCAACCACCACAAATCGTAGAGGGAAATGAAGCACCTGGAATCTCTGACGATGTGGCCTTCAAAGGTGTTGCTGAGGGAGTTGATGGAAATCAATATCACATGCGCAGGATTCTAACAACCAACTCTACCTCAGACACTTGCCTGCATCCTGCTTCTACTGACCAACAGCAAAAATCAGGGGACAATACTATTGATTCTGCTCCTGAAACTCAAATTAATGATCTTCCTGAGAAGAATAATGAACAATCCAAAATTGAGGCAGCATCCGTGGAAGCAGAACTTGATATGCTTTTGAATTCGTTTAGTTCAAAGCCTATTGATTATTCTGTTGTCCATAAAAACGCTACCTTTAGTGGGATATCAAAGCAAGATGATATTTATATTCCGGTTTGGAAAGGAAATTCTCCCGCAAACCCCGATGCGACCAAAATTGCGCTTCCAACTCCTGGTCTTGACGATGATATTGATGACCTACTGAAGGAGACATCAAATCTGAACCAATATGAATTGCTTCAACCTTCTGGGGTGAAACCTATTCCCCCTGATAAGGCTTCTTCGTCGTCTGATCCTCATCCTGCTCTTAATTCGGAGGTCTTGGAAGACTTTGATGCATGGGTGGATAGCTTGTGATATTTTAACCTACAACATTACTTTTTGGAGCATTGTAATTATTAGGTATATATCTTGATATGTTTTTATTGTATCTATTAATCAATCACATATTATGAAATGCAGATTCTTACCGGTGAGATTAGGGTATAAGGGTTGAGGCTAGAGTCTTGAATACTATAGGTTGCGCATTCGAATTTCCTCTCTTACAATGTTCCGAACTAGTGGTACTTATGTTTATGACGTGCTGTATTGTTTTTCACCGACTCTATGGACAAAAAAAGGTAATCCATGGAATTCTAGAATTTTCTTTAGATATTTGAGGATTTGTTTTGGCAACTTGTAAATATCCGTTGTCGTGCCTTGAAAAAAAAAAAAAACTATTAAGATGACCTTCCACTTAATAGTATGGAAAAGTTAGGCAAATTGTGTCAGACTCATAACTACGCTTGTCATCTATCTATGTTTTCTTCTTTTTTGATACATTTTATTATTTATAGAAGGTATTCACATATAGGGTGTTTTTAAAGAATAATCTTATCAAGAATAAATGCAAATCTTTGAAGGCACGTCTACTTTCAACACTATAGTCTATATATTAGGCCCTTCAAAATTGAGTTAAGCTTGATTCCTCTTACCTAGATCTTCTCGGATAGGATCATACTAATAATAGTAATAATTGTTTGTAATGCCCCACTTTTACGGCCTTAAATATAAGTTGATTTGTATGGTTAATAGTGATCTAAGTATGTTTAATCATTGTTGGAGGTGTGTTTTAGCCTTATTTTAAAAAAGGTTCAGTCTTAAAGTGAAGACTTGATTTTGGAGGAACCCAATCGATTGGTTTGGGGTATGTATTAGTTGACTAGTTTACTTGTTCTTGAACTAATTGGTTTTGATATACATGACAAATTGTTCATTTAACCTAAAAGTTTTTGTATTTTAATCGATTCAGCTCTTTTCCAAATGGCCTTATAACTTAATAATCATGCTTTGGATTGCTTGAATTCTTTTAGGACTTTTATCATCCTCAATTTAAACGTTATTTGGCTTGAATTTGATAGGGCAATATAATCACCAAAAGTAGTTGGCCGAGCTTACTCTTCCTTATCGTAGTATTCTTCCTTGCATAATTGTCTACATAACTTTTGATTATGCCCCAACTTCCTTTTTGTATATTTTCCCTCATTCCTTGTTAACTATAGAGGACCTTGGGCATCAAGGTACACTGTGTTTGCACCATTTTAGGTCAACTAAACTTTGAGCTCAAAAATTTCCTCAAATTATACCACTATGAATATGTTTAGGGTTAAGGGGAATGAGATTTTGTGGCTGTTGAATGTACCCTAGAGGATGGTGAATAGGATAAAATGGATAATAATTGCTAAATAAAAAAAAAATTTGACACAAGTTTTATAGTGGTTCAATATAATCAAATTTAGTTTCTCTACCACCACTACAAAAGGTTATTTTTGGATCTTTGAAATGTTATGACGAGTTTATTGATGATTACTCTTCTAATTTTATGTAGCTATAATTCTAATGACCTATCTACTAGATGATTTACAACTTCACTTATATATTGCCTCTAAATTCTATCCTTAGAATCACTCAAGAATGATAGCCAATTTTACAGCCCCTTAATATCAAATTTTTGAAGAAGGATGTCGTGATTACAAAAATCCTTACAAATGATATATATCTAAAGTGTAATATTAATTTGAGGGATATACTATAGCTAGAACAAAGAGATTTGACAATCAAATGTTGACTTTAGCTAATATGAATGGTCAAGAAAACACTTATGATAATTACTCAACAAAAAATGATTTTAAAATGTGTGTAGAGAATTAATTGCAAGAGAGTGAGTAGAGAATTAAATGTGTAATTGATGAGAGCTCAAAAGATATTTTTATTTATTTATTTTTCACATAAGTTTTATTTATACTAAAGGAAACTGAGTTAGTCATTGGTGGCAAAAATCAAATATGCATTGTGTGTAAAACGAGCATAATGTTTAGCTTTTAATGCCGATTGATCGATTGGTTTCGGATACTAGTCGATCAATTACCCTAACTAGTTGATCGACTAGTGTAACTAGCTGAAATATTATGTTCAAGCCTAGAATAAAAATGTTTCACCTTTTAAATTTAGCATTTTTATTGAAAAGTATTAATTTCTCACTTCTTTTAGCTAGAATTACTCTTCTACAGTAATATGTTTTATTACATCTTTCTAAATTACATCTCATCTAAGTTTATACACTTTTATATCTTGATTTCTTGGCCAAAAAAAATTGTAATCACAACCACCTTATAAAATTCATTATAAAGGGGTTAGTGAGTATTTTCCTATCATTCATGAGAGGTTCTTGTTGAGAGTTTAGAGAATATAAATATGTCAAGTTGTAAATAATTTCTTATAGGGCCATTGAAATTATAAGGCTCATAAATTTAGAGAAGAGTGATCTTCAATAAAAATATATCAACTCAAAACCTGAAAGGGATAAACTTTTAGTCGTGGATGAAGAATTTTCTCTTAAACCACTCTACATTGATTGTAAATTTTTATTTTTCATTTCCATTTCAAAAAATACTATTCACTCACTCTAGGATTCTTTTAATTGGTATCAAAGCTTGGTAATCTCACAAAGGATTTAATAATCCAACGTGAAAATGATCTATAAGAGGAATAGACTTTATTGGTCTAAATGAAGGCATCTTCAACATAAAACCTCCATTGTTCAATAGTGAGAAATTTGCATATTGGAAAGAAAGAATGATTTTCTTTGTCATGTTACAAGATAATGACATGTGGAAAATAGTCACTGACAAGCCAATGAAGATTACTAAAGAGATCAATGGTGAACTAGTGGAAAAGACGAGGGATTAGCTTACAGTTGTATACAAGAGAAAACTTACTCTCAGCGATAAAGCCATCATGATTCTTCAATGTGGGTTTAGCGAAAGTTAATATCACTACATCCAATCATTATCTAATGCAAAAGAGATACGGGATGGGCTTGTTCTCACACATGAAGGGAAAAAGCAAATGAAGGATCAAAGCATCACTCTTCACGCTGGAGAGTATGAACTCTTTAGTATGAATATCAACATATTGAGCAACCGCTTCTCTTCTATAGTCAACAACCTCAAAAACTTGGGTAAGGAAATCACTGAAGATGATCAAGTAAGAAATATATTGCAAGGGTTTACAAAAGAGCGGATTCCCAAGGTGACCATAATCAAAGAAGTTAGAGACTTCAATTAGATTACAATTGAAGAACTCTTTAAAAATCTCATGGTTCATTAATTAAAGTTGGAAGATAGATCAGATGAAAGAAAGAAGAAGCCTCTAGCTATAAAATCTTCCACATCCTCTAGAAAACATGAAGTGATAGAACACATGGTAGAAAAAGAAGGTGATGAAGGTGAAGAGAAAACTCCCATGGATGATGAAGAAGCGACATTCATAACCACTCAATTTAAAATATTCTTCTTGTTAAGAGGAGGTAGAAATGGAAGATCGAGAATGCCATATTCAAGAAACACAAATAGGCCTAGAGAAGACAACATAGATGATAGGATCAAATGTCATAATTGTGTAAAAGTCAGGGATGTCATCTGTGGCTTCTATGAGTTTTGAAATAAAATAGCTAAATAAATGGTAAGAAATTGAGGACCGCCACTAATGGTAAAGGAAAGAAAGGACTAAGAAAAGCCTTGGTTGCCTTTGGTGAAACTAAAGGTGAAACCTCTGATGAAGAGGAAGAAGTTTACAACCTTTGTTTCATGGATCTAGGAAAGGAATCATCGAACTTTACCTCCTTCACAAGATTTGATGATTATGATGACATTGATGAGGTACAATCCAACTCACTCTACTCTTATGATGATACTCTATGTGTCTTACATGATTCCTTACATGACAATGATATATTAACTAAAGAAAAATACAACATGAAGCAATTGCTTAATCATTTGAATGAACAATACACACTTGTAATAAAAAAAATGGTCATCTTGAATCTCGCATGCTTCTTATAAAATCTAAGCTAGCTGAGAAAGTAACATAATTAAATAGATAAAGGGAATTTATTAGCTATGATCACAAGGTCAAGATAGATCAACATCAATCCAAGATAGTTGATCTACAAGTCAAATATGATAGATTTTTAAAGGATACCTATACTGTAACACCCTCAAAATTCACTCATGAATTTTTTTTGAAAGAATAAAGCGGAAGCTAAAATAGAATTTGGGGAATGTTACCACCATATCTAACACAAGATAAATGTCAACCATCTATCTCATTCTAGATGCAAGTCTAAAACCTGTCAAATAAAATTTCAACCAACATCTATGCTGTGAGGATAAACTCCCACAAGGAGATATCCACATGCAGATAGCAAGTGAACAATTTCACTGAATAAAATCATCGCTAAATAAATCAGTGGAACCTGTGAAATAAACCTGGATTTTTAAAGCTTATCAGAGTACGAGAAATTAAAAGCCAATTACAACATCCTTGAAATTTTAAATACAAAACTTGAAACTTCCATAGATGAATACACTCAAACAAGATAAAACCCGATGGATCAAACTCCGGATTTGCCTACTCTCTCAAGCCAAGCCTTCAACCCAAAAATAATATCCGATATCAAACCTACACAAGAGGTCTGCTCCCTACCATCAGTGGATCATCACAGGACCCATTCAACCAAGGTAGCATCAGTAAGGGTCCGGTACTGAGTAAATCAAGACTACCCAACTCATGGAAGGAAACATAAAACACATAAGATATGAAAGAATCTAGCTTATAATTCTCATGCTCAATTATACATGTGATAGATGCGCTAATCCACTTATATACTAATTCAGGCTCAATTATACAAGTATTACATACAATAAAACATAGGGTCACGTATTCATACTTATGATGACGGCACATGAGATACAAGCATACAAGAAATTACGATCGCATGCTAATCCAACAATCTGATAATAATCATTACTACATCCGATTTTATTTATTTAAGATGAGTTCAGGAACCCCACTATTCTTAAACCGGTGGAACGGTCTGAAGCACCTCTTGGGGACAACACACCCGAGCTACTATTATCGTCCGGTGGAACGAACCCTACACCTCTCAGGGCAAAACGCTCCCGAGCCACTATTCTTAACCGGTGGAACAGTTTGAATCACCTCTCAGAGGTAACACACCTGAGCCACTATTATCCTCCGGTGGAACGGACCCTATACCTAGTCCTGACTCACGTAATCTTCCACTTTAAATAATTAGTGTCTTATTCATTACTTAACTCATATCATATTCTCATTCACGTTGAGTATAGGGCCCCCTATTCTTAATTCGGTGGAACGGACTGAAGAACCTCTTAGGGACAAGACACCTGAGCCACTATTGTCATCCGGTGGAACGGATCCTACACCTCTCAGGGCAAAACGCTCCTGAGCCACTATTCTTAGCCGGTGGAACAACTTGAATCACTTCTTAGGGACAACACACTTGAGCCACTATATCGTCCAGTGGAACAGACCCTATACCTCGACCCAACTCACGTGATCTTCCACTTTGAATTATTAGTATCTTATTCAAGGATTTTAATCGACCATAAATCAGGTCCACATGAATAATTCCATTACATAAAGATACAACATAGGGTATCATATAATTTCAATCCATACTTAACCCTTCACATATTCAAATACATACCATATTCTAGTGTCATATTAACATGCATTTGCATTGAGGCTATAAATTTGTACATACATACAATTACCACACAGAACACAACATATGCTTAATATGATTAAATAATCTATAGGCATACTTATCACCTTCCACTCCGAACAGACATACATTCCAGAATCCGCCATAAGTAAAAGTAAGTAGTGACTTACCTAAATTCGAAGCTAGCTAAGCAAATTGAGAAAGAGAGAGAGCTATTGAGAGCTCGATAATCTACGATAAAGTTTTCCTAGATTACCGATAGAAATCAAAAATTAGGTTAGAAGCTATTTTATCGATCAATAATTCACATATTATAATTAAATTCATATAATGGGACACAAACAATCTTTCTTGGAAAACATGTCCATGACCTAGGACTCACGAGCGTAGCTCTATTAAGATTTAAAATTAAATATCAACCAGATCGGATTTAACACTTATCACTTGGGACGTTTCAAATTAATTTGGAAAGCCGGGGAAAGAATAATAGATTATAAACTATTTAATCAAAAATAACTTACTCATTAGGTTTTACAACTAAAGAGGCGAACCAAACATTTTTAGGGGACCAATCCAACCTGATAATGTAAGAATATAATTCAAATGATTTTAAATCAAAGCCGGAAATCGATCAAGTAAATGAAGCATAGCACAATCAATTTTATAAAACTATCCCTGAAGATTAGGGTTTTTAATGCCTAAACTACGAATCGAAAAAATTACTTCGATTACCTCAAATTGATAGTATTAAAACATAATTAAACTAATTTTAGATAAATCTATATAATTAATTTCAACAAAAACAATCTTTCTAGTAGCCAATTTAAGACTATCCGTTTTCAAAATTAGGGTTTTAAAGCCCACGACACAAGCTTGGATAATTCAAATCAATTAATTCCAATTGAAGGTATTAGAATGAAATTAGGATCATTTCAACTATTTTTATAAATTTAATTTTATAAAAACAATTATACAAATGATCAATTTCATAATTTTACTTGAAATCTAGGGTTTTAGGCCCAAAAATGCAATTCGGTTGAATTCTATTAATTTATTTAATTTAAATATCTAGAAATGCAATTAGACATATTTTATAATATATCATATAATCAATTGCTCAAAACCAATAAAAGAAATATCCAATTTAGTACAATTAGGGTTTTTGAGCCTGGAACGTAAATCCGATCAATTCTTACTAAAATACATAAATTGATGGTTCAGAATTATAATTAAATGTATTCTAATGTAAATTATACAGTCAATTGAATAAAATAACCTGATTATACAATCCAATTTAGACTCGCAATAGTTTTGACCTAAAAATCTAATTCTGATCAATTTCACACAACTTTTCCAAATCAACACTTCCGATATAAAATTAAATACATTTCAAACGATATTATAAAATCAATTGAGTGAAATGACTCAATTATGCGACCCAATTTCATTACACACGAATTTTGACCTAGGAATCAAATTCCGATTAATTCCATATAAAATTTTCAAATTGACGGTTCCGATACGAAATTATATACATTTTACAGCATAACATAAAATCAATTTACCCAAAATAACTAAATCAGGCGAATCCGAAAAATTCGGGCATAACCTGGCCAAAAATCCAATTTTCCAGATTTCCAACATAAACCATACAATTAACCTATCCAAATCAATCTTACAACACATATATATATATATATATATATATAACCAAACAATCAATTTAGCTTATCATATACTAATTCATACTCAATTAATCAAACCAAATGTTAGGGTTTTCAGAAATTTATGCCAAACAAAAATTAGCAAATCGGGACAGATGGAGGCCGGAGAAACTTTGCCGAAGGTCGAATACAGCTCGCCGGCCATCACCCGAGCTCGCCGTGGCCGGACGGCGGCACGGCCGACACGGTTCGTCACAATTGTGAAGCTGCTGCTGTGGCATCACCAGAGGTCGACTGGCGAGGCGACGCAGGTAGGAGCTGGGGAGAAGGAGGCAGGTTGGGATTAGGGCTGCGAACAAGGAGGAGCGCAGGCAGGAAGAGAAAGGAGAGAAGAAGAGAGAAAAGGAAAAGAAGAGGGGGGGGGGTCGGGACACCAGTTGGTCTTTTTTTATTTTTTATTTATTTTTTTTAACTTTACAGATACAAGTATAAAATAAAATACTAAATATCAAAAATTATTATTGGAAGATTTTATCTAAAATTTATTAAACAAAAATTATTTCGTAAGAATCCAAAAGCTTGAGATCGATAAAAAAAAGATATATAAAGAATTTCGGAAACATTTTCGGAAGAATTTACTAACGAACACAAATATCTATATTATTTACGAAAATATATTATAATACCTCAAAATAATATTTAAAAATATATAATAAATTATTTAAGTCAAATTCTAATAACCGAGACTAATTTAATAATTTTTGAAACCCGTTTTCCGTAAACCAAAAAGGATAAAACGAAAGAAAATTAATTTCGGAAAGAAATTCATAAATAAGCTCCGAAAACCTTTTTAATTTAAAACTTCCTAAAAATCTTAACGATTTCGGAAATAAATAAATTTAAAGTCGGAAATATTTTCTATGTATAAAAACATTAATATAACTTTGACTATTTAAACAGATATTCTATAATTTAAATAATATATTTAGTTAACGAAATATAACTCCAAAATAAAGTAATTCACATGATGAAGTTATAATCGAAAATGAATCTAAAATATATATAAAAAATAAAATACGAGAAATAATAGGAATATATATTTTTAATCGAAAATCGAAATCATATGAATATATTAAAATCATGGTCGTGAACGAATTTATCTAGAATGGTCCGCAACGACAACGATTAATTAAATTCAAATATGAAGTCGAAATCGTCGATAAATCCATAAAATAAATCAAAATTAAAATAATTAAATGTTTACATCAAATTACGCTAATAAAATCATTAAGCTTAATAAAATTATATTTAAAAAAAATGGGGTATTACATATACCTTCATCAAGAGTGTTTAAGGAATAAATGTGTTGTTATGTGCTAAAATATATTGCAAGGATTGTGATGGATTATTCTATGGAGATAAGAAGAAAATAAAATGTCAAAAACTGAGGAATTTTTTTGTAAAAGCCTCAAAATCTCATCAAGTGCATGCTTCTCCTACATCAAATGATTGAAATATGTGTGGGAAAATTGGACATTCATCTATAACGTGTAGGCATACTAAAAATGCAACAGTCACCTCTGCTCATAAGAAAGATATTTTTAGTAATATGTGTGGTAAATTTGGTCATGTTGTTCATCATAAAATTTTACTAAGAATTCTAAGGTTCTAAAACTAAAGCATGTGTGAGTATCTAAGGAGACCATAAGCTAGGAAGTTTATGCTTGTAGGTATGCTTTAAAGTTAAAATTAAGTTCCAAATGGTTCCTAGATAGTGGATGCTCAAGAAATATGATGGGTGATTGGATCATGTGCTCTAAGATAACTACATATGATGGTGTAAGCATAACCTTTAGAGAAAACTTAAAAAAAAAATCATTGTGTTGGTAGAATTAGTATTGGTAACTCTAAACCCTTTATAAATGATGTGTATTTGGTTGATGGCCTTAAGCCCAACTTGATTAGCATTATTCAACTATGTGATAAAGGGTTTCTATTAAATTTCTTAGGTTCACATTGCATGGTTTCAAATGGAGTAGATAAATCTCTTCTCTTCGTATGGCCTCACATTAACAAGGTGTTCATGCTGGATGTTAACGCAATAAAATTACATAATATATGTCTAAGTGTAATCGGAAATTACGCATGGCTATGAAATAAGCGAATTGAACATGGTAGCATGGATTTATTAAGCAAAATTTCTAGAAAAGACCTAGTCTATGATATTCCAAAGTTGGACTTTGAAAAGTTCAATTATGTGATTCATGCTAATAAGAAAAAAATATAAGATTTCCTTTACACCAAAAAAATATTGTGACGACATCTCAACCACTTGAACTATTGCATATGGATCTATTTGGGCCTACTAGGACCCGCAACATGGGTGGTTGTAGATATGCACTAGCCAGTGTAAATGATTACTCATGTTATACATGGACATTATTTCTCTCTACTCAAGATCATGCTTTTAACTTTTTTCTTTTGCTTGCTAAGAAAATTCAATTAGAAAAGGGAACTATGATCCATGGTATAAGGAATGATTATGGAAAGAAATCCTAAAATGCCACCTTTATGGATTTCTATGATAAAAATGACCTAACTCACAACTTCTATGCACTACGGAAACCACAACCAAATGGTGTGGTGGAAAGTAAGAACAAAACCTTGGAGGAGGTTCCAAGAACCATGCTATGTGACTCTAAGCTTCCAAAATATTTATGGGCCAAATCCACTGCCACCACAAACTATGTAATGAATATAGTATTCACTTGGTCCATCTTGAAGAAGAATCCTTATGAGCTTCACAAAGGTAAGAAGCCAAATGTGGGTTACTTCCACACATTTGGTTGTAAATGCTTTGTCCTTAATAATATAAAAAGAAATTTGGGTAAGTTTGACTCCAAAGTATATGGAATTAGATTCATTAGCTAATCTTTATATAGTAAAGCTTATTGGATCTATAAAAAACAGTCAATGTTATTTGAAGAGCCCGTGCATGTTTCGTTTAGTGAATCTTTAGCAAGTGTGTAGAGTAATCAAGAGGAATAAGTAGGTCCTTCCATCTAAGGTGAAAGCCTTTAAGAAAATGACAACACACAAAACATAAAAGAAGAAAATGATGATGATCCTCCAACTGATAAACAAGAGGATATAGTGAAAAAGGATCTTCCTAGAGTATGGAGATATGACTACGGACATCCTCAAGAGCTCATAATTGGTGATCCAACAAGGGGAGTTGAACCGAAATCTTCACTAGGTAACATTTTCAATCATTTAGCATTTATATATTAAGTAGAAATATCAAGTGGAACCTAAGTCTCACTTAGAAACCATGAATGATGAAAATTGAATCATGGCAATGCAGGACAAGCTTATCTAATTTGAGAGAAAAAAAAGTTTACAAATTAGTCTATTTGCCTCCAAATAGACCCATCATTAGGATAAATGGGACTTTAGAATAAATAAAGACAAGGGTGGTGTTGTGGTTAGAAAAAAAGTTATATTTATTACCAAAGGATACAACCAAAAGGAAGGCATTGATTTTGAGGAAACCTTTGCCCTTATAGCTAGACTCGTGGCTATAAATTTGCTTCTTGCAATCACCCATATGTTTTACGTTATATCAAATGGATGTGAAAAGTAATTTACTAATTTTTTTATTTAAGGAGAGGTATATGTTAAGAAAATACATTGTTTTTAAAATAACTCAAAACTCAACCATGTGTATAAAATCAACAAAGCACTCTATGGCTTGAAAGAAGCTCATAGGGTTTGGTATGAAATGATGAGTACATTTGTTTTGGAAAAAGGATTTGAAAGAGAAAAAATTGATAAAAATATCTTCTTAAACAAATATACGTCGATGATATAGCATTCAGTTCTATGAATGATTCCATGTGCAAGGACTTTTATATTTGATGTGTAGTGAGTTTGAAATGAGTAACATGGGTATGTCGACCTATTTTCTCAGACTTTAAATTAATCAACCAAAGGAAGAAAATTTTTTCAATCAAGAAAAAGTAAACAAAGGAGCTACTCAATAATTTTATAATGAATGAGAGAAAGTCTTATAGAACTCCCATAGCCACTACCACAAATCTTGACATGAATGAAGGAGGCAAACAAGTTTATCAAAAGGAATATCGAGGTATAATATGATCACTTCTTTATCTTATAGCTTCTAAACCTGATATTATGTTTAGTGTATACTTATGTGCTAGGTTTTAGTGCAATACAAAATAATATTATATGATTGTAGTTAAGATAATTCTTAGGTATATAATTGGCGCACATAACATAGGATTGTTTTACCCTGTGTTACACCTTGCAGTCTATTCTGACGCTGACTTTACGGGATATAAGGTTGATAGAATGAACACCTTTGGTATATGTCAATTTGTTAGAGAATATTTAGTTAGTTGGAAATGTAAGAAACAATCTAATGTCGCATTATCTGCATCTAAAGCATAATACATAATAGTTGGTGCTTGTTGTGCACAATTAATCTGGATGAAACAATAACCGAGTGATTATGGACTAAAAATTATGAAAATTCTAATTATGTCTGACAATACTAGTGCTATATGATTCACTAAAGACCCCATTCAATACTCTAAGTCTAAAAATATTTAAATAAGGCATCACTTCGTAAGGGATTATGTTGAAAATGGGATGTTATTGTGGAATTTATAGACACATTACATTGATGGGGAGACATTTTCACCAAGCTATTAAATGATGGAAGATTCAAAAACATAAGAGAGAAATGGAAATGAAATTTCTATTATATACATTATATCTCTCTCAAAATTGTGAAAAACATGAGGATAAACCATGAAAGTGATCAAAATCATAATAACTTAGCCTAAGATTGCATTAATTAAATTCAAAACATTAGCTTATGTGATTGTTGATTACTCTGCTAAACCTAAGAGAAATATGGAGTCATGATTCTTAATATAAGGAAATTTGAAAAGGTAAAAAATATAACATGAAAATGGCTAGTCTATAAGCTAATTAATGGGTTTAGAGGCCCAACCAATTAGTTGGTGTAACACTAGGGGTTAAAATGCCGATGCTTGGTTTTTTAGTTGGGTAATACTAGTCGAATAAATGATCCATACCAATAGATTGGTTATATGAATAATCAATTATAAATCATAAACTAGTCAAATATGTTTGAGAATAGTCGACTGAAGCTCTAAATCAATCTATTGGCCCATCAGGCATATATATAGCCATTAGCCTATTGAACTAAATCCATGACCCTGGTTTCTCCAAACCCTTTAACTACTTTTTGGACACTCTCCTCTCTCTCTCTCTCTCTCTCTCTCTCTCTCTCTCTCACTCTCACTTAAATTGTTCAAATCCTTATCAAATCATATACAATTATACTTCTTAGGATCGAATTGACAACCTATAGTTGATTCTCGATAGCGTTCAACATCAATTTCATCCTCACTCATTTGAATCTAGGATAAAGATGATACAAAACCTAAATCTCCATTTTACTTAGTGCATTTCAATTTGACTCAATCTAAGGCTTAATTAGGGTTCTATTCATACTTTATCAGATAATTCTTAGCTAAAGATGCATTATTTTTTTTTTTTATCAATTGTGAAAATTTCTCACCTTTTGGCTACCACATTTTCTCTGATTTTGACTTTAAAATTCTTTCTTTTCAAACCTAAATGCAAAACCATTGTTCCAAGCACCCTTTGAGGGGGTATTACCCCATATATGACCAAATGATCCTGTAACCAACCCATTCATTCAAGTCGGTCAACCATTTGGATTAAGAAATCCTCTACTTTACATTCCTTTCTATCCCGAGCTTCCTCATCTTATTTGGAATAAGATAGGCACCCATATCTACCTCCCTCTAGGCCCATTACTCCTTCTTAGTCCATAAGGGAACCCATTCTCTCTATATATTTCTTTCGTACCTTAGATGACTAGCAATGGTGGCTCAAATCATTCCATAAGAAGAAATTCCTCCCAAGGAAGTGCGTTGACACTATATCATACATCAAGTAGTTTAAACTTTCTTTTATCCATTTTGTTTTTGATCCCCATCTTCTCCATCTCTTTACTCTTCATGATCCATTCTACTATGACTTGGTCCACCTCATCTATGAGAACCTTACAATTCATATTCTTGGACCCACCATCACCACTCACGTATTAGGCATTCGAATAGTGGTGCATAAGGAAAAACTAGCTAGGATAATAGGAATTAAGCATGCTATAACTTATGGCAAGACATATATAGAGTGGATGTGGATAAGGAATCCTAACTCTATCATCTTTGACATGCATCATTGTAACACTCCCAATTTATGAATCATAAAATTTCATTTTGAAAATAATGCGGAAGCGTTTGAAAAGCAAAAAAAAATGGAATATCACTGCCCCATCAATAATGAGAGAGGGGTAATTATCACCTATCCCATGCTTGATGCAAGGTAAAATAGAATAATGAATTAAAGGATGCAAGCTAATAATGTTAATACAACAGTATAAAATGATAAAATTGAGAACGATAATATAGATAAAAGGAGTATGAGAGTTTTCAAATCAAAAAATAGGGAATCAAAGCTAAGAGTTTAAATAACTAAAAGAGCAAAAGTTTTTCAACACAGTAGGTAAAACACCTCTAGCCAATTAGCCTAACTCTTAAGCGTAAACATAAATCTCCAACCCCAAGCAATGACTAGCTCCAGGCCTACGTCATCACCCTTGGCATACTTTGAGAGTCATACCCTTGCATATCATCCTTTGCTCCCTGGACTAGATGCCAAATCATCACAGTGACCACACTAGTGCATTATTAGTACGGTAAATCACTAGTAAAACGTACTACCTAAAACATGGTAAGACTCATGCAACACATTGAAGTCACATAATAACATGGTGATAAGCATACCAATGTAAATTAACACATAGGATCATGGTAGTAATAGAACAAGGAATGCTTCCATGTAAATCATGGAAGAATAATTAATATGGGAAATGTAACATAATCCACACAATGTAAACCATATTATACTTCTTCCTTTGGTGATCATATAATTTTCAGTTATTAAGATATTTTGTTTGAAAACACCCAGTTTCCACCATGAACAAAAGTTATGGCAACGAATAAACATAATGGGGTTCCAAACCCATCACACGGGGTCGGACGCATCAAATGACCTTTTCTCTGAGGATACCACAGCTACCACACATCGAGTGCACCTATTGTGGTGGCTAACACAAATTAGGATACCACACCCACCACATGTGGTTGAAATACATCAAGGGGGATTTTACCAGGATACCTAACCTACTATACCTTACATTCCTTCGCCGCAAAGGCTAAAAAGTTAGGATACCACACCCGTCTAAGTAATGGACAATATGAAGTGCTAGGGGCTTTGTTCATGGGATACCTCACCCATCTATACTAGATACCAGTGCCATGCTGACCTACCATAGTATAATCCCCTACCTTAAAGATATGTGCATTTCGCCTATAGATCATAACTCAGTGGAGAAGGAAATAGGTAAGGACTAAAAAATATAAACCATAGGGTAACCCACCCTCTAACTCTAGGTCACCTACCCAGAGAGTCAGAGAAAAAGGCTCGAATGAAATCCTATTCCATTATTATACATCTTCATGTGATACCAAAAATCACAAATTAAATCCACAAATGATCAATTGGATGTTTCTAATTGATAACACCAACTAAATTAGGTGTTTCCAAGTGATAACATCAAACATAATTAAACTCTATCATTAGCCAAATTGGGTGTTTCCAAGTGATAAAACCAAACACATCATAAGGCATAAAAGCCACTAATTGGTTGATTAGAGATGAAACCAAACTTAACTAATTCAATCTCAACTATCATCATTACAATTCTTATTAATTGTAGGGTAATCATGATTGAAATCATAATTTGAATGTTGTAATCCCATGGAGGTATTAACATAAGAGGCCCAAAAGAGTATCAACAGTTAACATCCAAACCATGCAACATATATATTGACCAATCATTTGGTCTTGTTATACCAGACATGAACCAAAATAACACTAATGGACTAGTCGACAGTTTGGTTTCACCAATTGAATGTTTATAGGAAACTAGTCGATGGGTCTGGTTTAACTGGTTTATAGGTCTAAGCAGAGACCATACTACTTTGGTTGTAGGGTTACCAATTGATGGTTTGGGTGAAACGATCGACTATTCATAGAAACCAGTCCTCTAGATTAATGAACCAATTGACTAATCTCACAACTGATTGATAAAATTTTTTAAACTATGCGACTACTACTCTCACAACCATTCAATGGGTTCAATGAACCGATCGACTGGTTTGGGTAAAACATCACCAAGAATAGTGATGAACACACCCAAAATTTACCAAACCCTACCATATTAATCCTAGTATGATTTTATTTCATAAAAAACAATAAAAAAGACATGCTGCACACATAGAATCACATGGATACATAATAATGTAGGCTTTTAAATGAATTACGCACAAATTGGTAATTCATGCATTGAATCAGAGAAACCTAACAATGCTTAAATTTAGGAACAAATTCTAGAACATGCTCAAATTCTAGAATATAATTAGACCATGCTCACACAAAACACACCAAGAACATGGAACCTCAATAAGCAATAGAACTTCATTCATATTAAAGATACGAATGACTTACCTTGAAGCAATTATTCTAGTAGAAAACTCCTATTTGATGACTATCTAGTAGGACCTCAATTCCTAATAGAATGAAAGTCAAAAACATTAAAAATATCTTCCAAAAGTCCACAACAAATAAATGAAAAAAAATTAGAAGAAGAAAAAGAAGAACAAAACACAACCCAACCTTTTCTCAGACACAATGCTAGTGAATAAGAAACTGAAATCTTCAACCTTTCTCAAACTTTAATACTTTTCTGCTTAAGAGAAACAAGGGAGGACTAAAGATAAGATTAGAAGAAGAAAAAGGAGATAAATGATCAACCAAACAAGGAAGGAAGCTAGAGTAATCCCATGTTTTATTAGTAGAGAGGTGGAAGAAAATGAATGAAGGAGTGTTCAACACTTTATAAAATTTTCCACCAAGAAAAGGGAGAAGAGACCAAGAACATATACGATAAATGAAAATAGATTAGGAATAGAGGGTATAGAGGTGAGGGATGGTTGACATTCACAGGTGAGGGAGAGATAAGACTGATATGGTTAAGTTTGGGCAACTAAGATATAAGGACATATATGATGGAGTAATGGAGGTTGAGTGCATTCAGGAAGGGGCATGGAAGTAAGATAAGGACATACACGAAGTTGACCATGAAACCTAGTTGCCAGAAGAGAGAGAGATAGGTGAAGGAGAAGAGAGAAGGTGAGGTATATCTTAAAAAGTGCTTTTTGAGAAAATTTAACTAAGTAAAATCATAAAATGATCTAAATGATGTGAAAATAATCCTAAATCACTAAAATATGCTTATCATCACAATTGTACTATAATTAGAATTTTTCATAAACATTAGAAAGGGATTAAAATCAAAATAAAAAATGGTTATGAAATCACATGATAATAAGTTGATCGGTTTGGGTAAACTAATTGACTTGCTTGTCAAGAATTAAATTTTCAATCTCTGAGCATACTAGTCATTTTGTTAGGCAAACCAATTGATTGACATGCTTGAAATTTACATTTTTATTAAAATTTCAAGCCCATTCCAATAAAAAAACTATTTTTTTTATATAAATATAATTTTTAACACATATTAAAGGATTTTAGGATGGGTTATTACTATTGCTGTAATTTTTTTTATTGGGGGGCTGCCAACTCTTATTGCCTTCTTCCCTTCAAAAAGGTGTGTCATTATTTGGTATGCTCCATTCTTTACCTAGGGTCTGTATTAATTGTGGACATGGCCCTAAATGATTGTTATGGGTTCAATCATATTCTATCCACTAGTATTATACGCTTTGGCATTGATATCTTTAACCACATGTCCCATATGGTTGACCATAGCCTAGTGACTCTTAGCTACAACTCACTAATTTCAAGGATTCTCCCCAACTTTAGAGTTAAAGTTGAGGATTTTCTAGATTCCTCACTTGCTATCATCCAGGATATACTTCTCAGTGTGGTGGTGATGTTGACGACTATGGAGAGACATCAAGGTGTGTTGGAGATTGAGTTGCACCCACTTCATTCATAGATACAGTTAAACTTTACTTCTTAACATCATGATGACACACACACCCCCTAGATGCTAAGTTTTCCTCTAAGGCCCACATATTTACTTACCCATCTGCTAATCAGGGTGATGTTGTTCCTCCTCCATTCAATCTAGTGATTGATGAGTTATTGGCTAAGGTTACTTGGATTGGTCATGTAATAGTTAAGATGATTGGCTCTAAGGACATTAAGAATGAGGAATAGGAAATATACTTGTTGTGGAAATATTGTGGATTTAAAGGTATTCACACTAAATCAAGATTAACAAGATTATGCACAATTGAGAACTGACACCCAAATTAGAACACTTTAGGAAAACGTAGAGATCTTTATTCATGCTTTTGTAAAATTATAATATAATTTAATCTATCAATTAATGAATTACACAAATATACAATTATCTTTGAATGGAGATTTCTATAGAGAAGAAGAAGAATTTGGGAAGCACGACTCTAGATGACTAGGGTTTTAACATGACTGCTTTTATAGAAGAGAAAACCCTATGGGTAAAACGACGTGTTTTGGAAACAAGGAATAACATGATCCGTATTTTAGATACATAGGATCCCAATGTTTATTTCCTAACTTTTGACTTTTTCTCAAAACCCATCAAGAATTCCTTTAGGAAACATGATCTGTGTTTAATAACACCCCCTTTTTTCTCACGTAAAAATCCAAATTACACCAAACTTCTCCAACACATTCATGGACCAATACGATGTTATGAAGTGCTCAAATATCTAGTTAAAACTCACAATTATCCACCTTGACATAGTATTTTGTGATGCATAACATGTAATGACCTCTATAAAAAACCTTACCCAACAAAGGACCTCCTAGCCTATGAACACCAATCAAATTTAATAAATACTCGAACTTACCTATGGTCAGTGGCTTTGTTAGCATATTAGCTGTATTATCCAAAGTACCCACTTTCTCTAACACAACTTTGTTTGTAGCAACAGTATCCCAGATAAAGGGATACCTGATGTTAATGTGCTTTGTTTGAAAATGGAATAAATTTTAATTCTTCACTAAATAGATAGCACTTTGGATATCACCACGAACAACTTGAGCACCATGACCAAATCCCAACTCTTGTACTCAACCACTAACCCATAAGGCCTTTTGAAAAGCCTCTCTCATAGCCATATACTCTACCTTGGTAGTGGACAAGACCGTCACATCATTTAAGGAAGACCTCTAGCTAATAGCTAAACCACCAAGATAGAAAACATATCCACTTGTGGATCTCCTTTTATCAAGGTCTCCACCATAATTAGAGTCCATGAACCCAACCAACAAATCAGTTGATCTCCTATACTCAATAGAAGCTAATGCCTTTCCTTTTAAATACCTAAGGATCCACTATACTACTTATCAGCGAGTCTTTTTTGGATTCGACATATGTCCACTCACAACATTAACATCTTGAGTAATATTAGGCCAGCTACACATTCTAGCATACATGATACAGTAAAAAATATTTAAATATGAGACATTAGCCATGAAATCCTCTTCCTCTTTAGATTTAGGATAGTCTAAAGTGAGTAGCCAATGTAATGATCATTGTCTTAGCATCCATCATATGAAATCTCTCTTACACCTTGTTCATAGGAGTTGTGACAAGTACAAAAGCTTCTGCTCAAGAATTCTAATGATCTCCAGGCCAATTATCCTCTTCGCAGATCCAAGATCCTTTATCTCAAACTCACTCTTTAACATTGCCTTCACCTTATCAACATTAGACATATCTTTTACTACAACAAGAATATCTTCAACATATAACAAAAGATACACAAAAGATCCATTCTCTATCTCCTTCAAATACACACATCCATCATACTTACTCTTGGTGAAAGCATGCTCAAGCATAAACTCATCAAATCATTTATACCACTGTCTAGGAGACTACTTCAAACCATACAATAACCTCTTTAATAAGCACACATTATCACACATGCACTCAACCATAAATCCATCAAGGTAACGCATGCAAATCTCCTCCTCGAGCTCACGATGTAGATTTAACATCCAACTACTCCAACTCAAATTCATCCATAGCCACAAGCACAAGTAAGATATAAATAGAAGTATGTCTAACCGTAGGAGGAAATACCTCATTAAAGTCCATGCTTGGAATTTGACTAAATCTACGTGTAACTATATGAACCTTTTACCTCCATCTGTTGACTCTTGGGGCTCCTTTTTTGAAATTGTACACCGACTTGTAATCAACAATCTTTTTTTTTTCTAGGTGCCTTCATAAGTTTCCAAGTTTGATTATTCAATAATAACTCCATCTGCTCCTCTATAGCAACACATAACTTAATAAAATTTGTACTCCTAATAGCCTCTGAGAATGATGCTATCTCATGTACATTGATATCTATCTCTACACTAGATAAATCATAGCTAGCCAATTCTTCATAACTGTACCTAATTGGGGGCTTGATAATCCTTTTCCTTTACCTAGAGCAATGTCTCTTTGCACCACTTGCTATCTAGATCCACCCACTTTAGGAATAGTGTGTTGATTAGAATGGTCTTTGTCACCCATCTCAACCTCAACCTCCACCCAGCCCTGAGCACTCTCCTACTCCACCTCCTTAATGATACCATCACAAGACTCAGTCTTTTGAAGGAATACAGACTCGTTAAAGGTGACATCTCTTTGGTCAAGAAATTGGATGTAATTTGGTCCCGTAACTTGTTCCCCTTGACTCCGGATGTAAACCAGTAAATATACACTTCTTCACTCTAGGATTAAGTTTATCATCATCCGCTACATAAGAATAAGTAGGAAAATCAAAGACACGCAATTGAGAATAGTTATGGCTTACTAGATAACAAATCCTTTGATGTCTTCAAATTAATGGGCCTATTTCGTGACCGGTTCACCAAGTATGCTACCATATGAGCTGCCTTAGCATAAAATTCTCTATTTAGCCCTCCATGTGATAACATGCATCGAGGCTTCCCCAATAAGGTTTTGTTCATTTGCTAAAAAAATCCATTCTATTGTGGTCTTCTAACACATGTGCGATGTCTCTGTATCCCATGATCTTAGTAGAAATTAGTGAAACTCTACTCAACAAACTCAAGACCATTATTTGTCTTGAGACGTTTAACCTAGTTCCCGTTCTACTTCTATATCAAGGTCAAATAAGATTTGAAAACACCAAATACATCATTCTTATGCTTTAAGAAATAAGCCATACCTTTTTAGAGAAGTCATCAATGAATGTAAGTAAGTATCGTGAATCACCTTTGGAAACCACTCTCACTAGACCCAATAGATCTGAATAGATAAACTCAAGAGGCCTTATCGTACTATTCTTAGTTATAGAAAAGCTAATCCTTTTCTGCTTGCTAAATACAAAATGCTCACAAAAGTCCATAGTACCTATACTATGTCCATCTAGGAGCCCTTTTTAAAGAGCTCAGTTAAAACCCTGAGACTCATGTGTCCTATTCTTATGTGATAAAGTGCCATAACATCTGAATCTAACATACTTGATAATGTGACAACTGCTATACCAACAACAGTTGAACCCATAAACTCATATAGTGTCTTGACTCACTTCTCCTTCATCACCACTAGAGCCCCTATTGTAATGCTGAGGGTACTATCTTGAATAAGACACCGATACCCATTAGAATCTAAGGAGCTCAAAGAGATGAGGTTGTTGGTTATCTCTAAGACATGTCTCATGTTGGATAGTGTCCTGACCGCACCGTCATGCATCCTTACCTTCATCGTCCCAATCTTTACAAAATTACAAGAAATATCATTGCCCATAAAGATAAATCCACCCTCAGCCACTTTGAATGTCTGAAAGCAACTTTGGTTGGGACATATATAATAAGAATACCAAAAATCCCACATCTGCATCACTATCACTGTGGGTAATCGTAACATCATCCTTTATACTAGATGACTCACTAGACATATCACAGAGCTTCCTATTAGGATAAAACTTCCTAATAGGCACCTTCTTGTGACACTCATATCATAACACATTATTCTGCCAACTCTTAGACTTAGTTCTGGACTTCTTACGGTCATCTAACCCCCGCTTCTATGGCTCCCCTAGATTCCAATCCCTCCTATGTGAGTCCTCGAAAGTACAGCTACCTTTCAATTGACTATCAGTCAACTTTTATTGTAGCAGGGTAGATTTCACATCCTTAGGGACTAAATCATCCTTCCCATATAAAACCATATCATAAAAATGTTTAAAACTTGTGGGGAAAGAACATAACAACATAATAGCCAAATCTTAATCATCTAATTTAACATCTATATTATGTAAATCTATAACAATATAGTCAAATCCATCTAAATGACTTTTTAAATATTGACCTTCACCTAGTTTCAGTTCATGAAGCCTACTCGTCAATAATAGCTATTTGGTACCAGACTTGTTATGTATAATGAATCCAACTTCAACCATAAGGCATTCGCTATCGATTTTTTTGCCACTACCCACAATACCTCATTTGACAAACATAATTGAATGGTGGAGAGGGCCTTTAGACCTATTTCTTATAATCTCTCATCCGTCATTGATTTTGGTTTCTTCGAATAACCGGATAGAGCTTTTTTCAACTTGTTCTGAATTAGAATGACCCAAATCTTAAATTTTCATAATCCAAAATTAAAGGATCGATTAAACTTCTTAATATCAAATCTTACACCTATCTTAATAACTGGATCTCTTCAACAACATAGCTATGATACAAAACTGTTATGGAAATTACATAGATTTAGAGAGATGCACACCAAATCAAGATTAACAAGATTATACACAATTGACAACTCACGTTAAAATAGAATAGTTTAAGAAAAATTAGAGATCTTTGTTCGTGCTCTTATGTAATTATAATATGATTAAATCAATCAATCAATTAATTACACAAATCTACTATTCTCTTTAAATGGAGAATTATATGGAGAAGAAGAAGAAGTTGAGGCACATTACTCTCAATAGCTAGGGTTTCAACATGTCTCCTTTTATAGAAGGTAAAACCCTAAAGAGCAAAACAACATATTTTAGAAATAAGAAAAAACACGATTTGTATTTTGGAAATACGAGACCTCCATGTTTATTTCCTTAATTTCGACTTTTTCCCAAAAGGCATCAAGAATTCCTCTAGGAGACAGGGTCCATGTTTAATAACATACCCCCGGTGTTCCTCACAAAAAACTATAAATTACACTAAACTTCTCCAACACATGCATGAACCAACACAATATTATGGTGTGTTCAAATACCCAATCACTACTTACAACAATCCACTCTTTACGTTATTGCTCTAGCTGCAACGCCCCACCTTCCCACTTCTTATCTATCTTGAGCTTGTGATGATGTGTATCTATTTTTGGATTTAACATAGAAATAACACATTCTTTAGGCTTTTACTTCTCTATATATACTCTATCTTTTGCCTCACTAACCACTTATGATTAATTAAATACTGAGTTTTTGTTATGCAACATGTGTATCACTTCTGGTTGCATATTTTAGCTTTTGTGATGCAACTTGCGTATTCTTTTAAGCAATCTAATATAGGATTGTTACTTAGCATTGCTATAGGGGGATTTGTAACACCCTCATTTCTTTAGAACTTAAATTTTTTTTAAGAGTTAATTGTGGATGTTAAATAAATAAAAAAACATAATTGGTATAAGTCTGGTATTTTCTATCATTCTCATAATAAATGCTAAGATTAAAATAATTATTCCACTTAAATTAGTAATGCAATTACAAGATTCAAAATAGAGAGAACAAATATATTGATATCATTTTGAATAAAAACAACATTGTTAGGTACAAATTGAAAATTGAGAAAGTATAGAAGAACATATGAGTCTAAGAACAATTGTAATCAAAGATACTAAAAAGGATACCAGATAGTTCTGGTCTAAACCTAGAATACTAGGTTTTAATGTAATTCACAAGCTAACTTGCAAAGACCACTACCCATTGAATAGATAGAGATCTACAAAAAGGAACCCTTCAGTACAACAATACTATATAACCCTATATACAAAACTAATATAAAATATCCACATGGAACTTATAAAAGTCATCACAATAATACATGGTATTAAACATAAAAAAAAATATATGTGATGGTAAAAATGTAATAATTATATTAGATAACTAAATACCACCAAGGCCATATACTCCTCATACTCATTTATCTAGAACATACTAAAACTTACCAACCAAACATCTAGGGGATTCTCTCTAAAGTGATGACGTAAACCCAACCCAACCCAAAACCATAAAAATTGAAATGCATCACGTATCTCAGTATCAATACCATTAAATCCCATGGTATTATAGGTAGACTAATAGATATAAGACTAATAAAATCCATATATCATAGGTAGGCATGAAGGTTTCTACCAAACCACACGTAGAAACAAATGCTACTACCGTACCATAGGTAGGCACAAGCTACTATAGAAACACATGAAGGCACAAAGGCAACTACTGAATTATAGGTAGGCATAAAGGCTATTAATGAATAACAAGAAGGCACAAGGGGTACTAAAAAACCATAAGTAGGCATAAAGGTTACTACCAAACTACAGATAGGAACAAATGCTACTACCAAACTATAGGTAGGAACAAAGGCTACTACCAAACTATAGGTAGGAACAAAGACTACTACCAAACTATAGCTTGAAACAAAGGCTACTACCAACCAATCCAATAATCATATCCATTTTTACTTTACTTGAGGGGAGATTATATTAAACTAGAGACATTAGGGTACTTTGGTCATACCATCCCTAAGGCAACAAAGTATCCTACTGACTATCAACCCAATGACACTAAAGTACCCTCGTTACACAGGCACATAAAGGTATCACAGTACTATATTAACAAGGACACCTAATCTATAAGTATGTATATCCTCTATGAGTCAATTGAGCTAAATAGAGTAAGATATAGGGTATGGTGGGGCACTAAGATACACACAAAAAAGGTTCATAATCACTATAGGATAAACCACGTCTTTTGGGTAGTGACCCCTAAAAAGACACTATTTTTGATATCGAAGTCTTTCACTTTAAGTATTAGTATTTTAATAGGGTAACCACAAAATCACATATCAATAACATTGATCAAATTTTCATATTTAACCATTTTTACTCATTTTAATATATTCGAGACAACCATAATTAAAAAAAACACCAAGGTTAATATTCAAAATCCACTAAGGTTATACTAGGCTTAATTATTCATACTTGGGTACATTAGAACAAAAAGGACTAAAATGCCCCTAAGGCTGTAATTACCACATTCTCATCTATTTTAAATATAAATTCTATTTTATTAATTAACTTGTCATGAAAATGCTCAAATACTATAATTAAATTAATTATTATGCAAATAAATTATCAAATACACCAATGACAAATTTGTTATTATACATTATTTTACGTGTAAAACCCTAACATGCGTATCTAATCCATCAAGAGTCACAAAAATCTCATGCTCGAAAATATATAATACACATTAGGCATGCCTATTAGCACAAATAACATGATATGCTTAAAAATGACAAAATTACCTATAGGGAATACAATAATAATAATTATGGTACCATTACACCTTAGCATGCTCAACCTATCATTTTACAAGTACATATCATACAAAATCATTTCTCAATATTAGGACAATTTTACTTACTTTCATACCCATAATATATTAGATAATATAAATGCTCCCCCCCCCTTTTTTTTTTTGAAATTTTCGTGCTAACAATAAAACAATTATTACATTATAACAAATCATGCTTAACATAATTTACACACCAAACCTTAATGTGCTATCATGCAATACTTAAAATTTTAGCAAGTATAAGAGTTACCTAATCACCAGCAATGCCTTAATTTTTCCATACCCTACTAAAATTGTTAGGCCCCGCTAATCAGACATTCATACCTAAAAACAATACCACATTAAACTTTTAATATATAACCAATAAAATAATAATTTTTATTAAAATATTTCATTAAACAAGATTTACCAAGATAACCTAAAAAAAAAATAAGGCTGATCCTCACACTACATAGGTAAAGTGAGTTGGCATAAGGGGGTGTCGGGTGTGTGGCTACAATGGAGGTGAGGGATACAAGGAGGTATGGTGGCCGAGGGTGGTGTACGGTGGTGATTAAACAAGAAGGGTGGGTGGAAGGGAGGTGTTGGGTGGTATTGGTGGCTCATTTGGCTATGTGGATGGTTGAGGGGGAGGTTTGAATGATCAAAGGAAGTGTGAGATGGTAAGGATGGAGGTGAGGTTGAGGGAGGTATGATTGGATGGTGGTAGTGACAAGTGCTTTTGTGATGGTGGTGGTGCACTGGCTAGTGTAGATGTTAGAGGTGCTAGGTTGTTCAAAGGGGTGACAGTGTTGGCTCGAGGTCATGATGGTTGGGTAATGGTTGCAACAAGGAGGAGATGGCTTGTGGTATAGGTTTTGGAAGGGTTATGGTAGAGGGTGGTGTAGGTTGGGATGGGGCTAGAGTAGAGGGTGCCAACGCAAAGGGTGGAGCAATGACAGCGTTTACCATTGCTTAGGTGACATAATGGGGGAATTGTTCTATGCTAGGTAGGGGAAACAACTAGGGTTGGTGAAGGGAGGAGAGAAAGGATAAGGTGGTTGGGATTGGTGAAGGCTTGGGCACAGAGGAGGAAACAAAAGTAGGGCATGCAGTGGGGCCTTTGTTTTGTAGGTAGAAGAGTGGTGGTTGAGGGTTATGGTGATGGTGGATGGTGACGATTAGGAAGACCAAATGAAGACAAGGGATAGTGAGGAGTATATGTCGTTAGTTGGGGGGATTGGTTCGACGGAGAGATAAGGTGAGGTGTGAGAAGAGGAGGGAGATATGGGGCATGCTTGGTTGAGGGAAAAAGAGCACAACATGGAAAGGTAGGTTAGTATTATTTTATTTTTATTTTAGATTTAGTTTAGTGACATTAGGGCACTAATTCGTAAAATAAATTGAGAAAAATAAACAATTTTGGGATACATTTAATGAAAAAAAGGTAAATTATTCAAGAATCTATCTTGGTTATGGACTAAATGATGTGGTTTTTATCAAAGTAACGGAATGTTGGATCAAAATTTATATTAGAAGCTTTAACCCACGATCTAATGCAAAATAAATGAAGTGAATGGGTGGATTATAGACGAAGAACTTGAAGATACAAGTGAAGGTGTGTGTCGACAGATTTGAAGACCTTCAAAGGTGTCGAATTGAAGATAGATTTTGAGGAAGGATTAATCCCAGATTTCCTTGCTCAATGTAGACCCAAAAGGGAGGATTAGACTTTAGCTCTCTTGCTCAAAGTTTGATTTAAATTCTCATTCAATAATCTTCCTATAAATGTTTCTCACAAAAGCTTATATAAGAGAAAGGAAACTCGGTGGTGACTAGCTTAAACCAGCCGAGTTTTCTTCCTTAATTCAGCCCATTAATCATGGTTGAATTAAGCCCATATTAACCTTAATCCAAAGAATAATATCATTGGTTAAATGATACTAAGGATTAATATTACAAAGCTATACAATTGACTAAGATACATACATGAAGTTATAGCCATACCCTAACTTACATAAAATATACTTAGGGTTAGGGTTTACAACAAGTTTATACAAATAATGAATATCATCACTTTATCTCTTGTTGTAATGTATCATCCCATGTATTTCATAGTCTTGCATGCCTTGGAATACTTGTACACATCAATTTGTATGAACATCATCTTCTTGTAAATATGTAACATACCTACAAGAATAACTTGAATGGTTTTCAATGTCAAGCATATAAGAATTATCAAGAATATTTAACATGATAGGCTCCAACATTAATAAAGCTAAATCATCTTCCTTACCTTGAGGATTAGTATGAATATGACAATCATTATGTTCAATATATGCTCCTACATCACTAAAGGTTAAAAATGAAAAGATTTACCAAGGTTTAAGTATTAGGTTTTGACTAAAAGGGTGAACACTTGAAAGAAAAAGTTATGAAATTTTAGGGTGTTACATCACTACTCCCTTTAAATTAGAGTTTGTCCTTGGAGTCCATGTTGCACTTCTCAAAACACACAGATGGGTTCACAAGGCACCCGAGGGAGCAATGATCCCTTTAAAAATGGGAAACCCTATTAAGAGGTTAATACCATGGAAACACATAAAACACAAAAAGCCATAACCTAAATCTGAAAAAGGAAGAGGCGGTATCATACCAAAAAAAATAAATGTCGAGATCTAGCACCTTCTTGTCATCTTTTTCTTGACCGACCAACTAAAACGCTCCAAACATGGATCCTTGCTATACCGGCTACTACTAGTAAGCCAGCCATGAAGGCTATATCTAAGACCTATGAGCTCTTTTATAGGGCGCGGTGCAGCACTCAAAGCTGTTATTCCCATGCTAGCCATAGTCATGGCATTGAATCAACTTCCTCATATAATTCTTACCCACATTATCTCATCTATAATGGCAATAATGATAATGTGGGGTTTATATTTGGCTACCTCCTTTATAGAAACCACTTTGACTACTCTAGTGATGACCACTAGCTTAGTGCTCATCACTCGAAACTCTGTTACTATGATGCTAACTCTTTCCCTTAGAATCCTGCACCTTAGGTTTCTACTTACCCAAAATAAAAGTTTGTTTTTTAACCAAGGTAGCGGCAACACATGCTTGCTCATGCTTTATAGCCAAGTCATGGAAAAAAAAATGCACCCATAATCTTGGGTAAATGGAAACCAAGGTTTTTGTCTCAAGGTCACTATTCTCGATCTTGAAGTTTTTCTCTTTAAGTATTACTATTTTAATAGGGTAACCACGATATCACATATCAATGATATATATATATATATATCTAATTTTCATATTTAATCATTTTTACTCTTTACTAATTATTCAAGACCACCATAATGAAACAAAAAAAAGGTCAATGGTAGAAATCCACTAAATTCGTCATTAGCTCAATTATTCACACTTGTGTGCATTAATACCAAAAATGACCAAAATACCGCTAAAGCCATAATTATCACATCCTCATCCATTTTAAATGAAAAATCCATTTTCTTTATGGATTTGTTGTGAAGAGGATCAAATACCATAATTAAATTAATTATCATTCAAATAAATCATAAGACATGCCAAATGACCACTTTGCCCTTATACAATATTTTGCATATAAAACCCTAACATATATATCTAATCTATCACAAATCATAAAATCTCATGATTGATAATATATAATATACATTAGGCATGCCTATTAGCACGAATAACATGGCATGCTTAAAAATGATGAAATTACCCTTAGGGCACACAATAGTAATAATTATGGTACCAAAACATCTAAAAATGCTCCACCTATCATTTTACATGTACATATCATACAAAATCTTTTCTCAATATTAGAACCATTTTACTTACTTTTGTACTTATAATATATTACATAAGATAATATGCTCCCTTTTATATTTTTTCATGGTAACAATAATAAGCAAATAATTATAATGTAACAAACCATGCTTAATATAATTTATACACCAAAACCTAATGTGTTATCATGTGATATTTTTTATATATTAAAGTATAAGAGTTACTGAATATCCAGCAATGTACTAATTTATCAGCATCCTACTAATATTATCAGACCCCATTAATTAAACTTTAGTACCTAAAAATAATACCACCTTAACCATATTAATATTTTTCTCATAAAATAATAATTTTTTTTATAATATTTCATTAAACAAAATTTACCAAAACACTTGAATAGAAAAAAAAATAGTAAGGTTGATCCTGATGGTGTATGGGTAGCATGAGTTACACATGAGGGGGTACTGGGTAGATAAGAATGATAGAGGTGAAAGTAGATGGTGTGGCATAGGGAGAAATAGATGGATGGTGGTTGGTTGTTATGTAGGAAAGCAAAAAAATGGGAAGGGTGGGGAAGGGAGGTTTCGGGGTGGTATAACAACCTAAAATTTTTCTACTAAAAATGTTTATTTTTAGTGGAAGCATAATACCAAAATAACTAGGTGTTACTACCGTAATTGACATAAGTCTGGCTACCTCATCCTTTGTACATCAATCACAAGGCAACATGATTAAAATATAAATCATAATAAATTAAAATCAATAGAAGTTTGGTAAACATAAATATGATTTGGAGATTAACTCCAAATATAATATTTAAAAACACACACAAATAGGATATCATGGATTTGAGAGTCTAAAAAGATATTTGGACAAACTAGCATTTGGATAACATGGCTCTATGCCCAAAATCCTAGTATAACAAATCACTCTACCTCAAACAAAGCATAATAGGCTAAAAAATCATTGAGTTGGTCCCCATTGACCTGCACATAGACATTAGGGTCATCTGCTCATGGGAATGAACATCAACCATAAAATGATGGTCAATACACTATGTACTAAGTAAGGTAATAATATAGTTGAGTAAGGGATACAAATAAATACATGCATTAACAATGGAAAGTATACACATATGCAAGATACATAAAGTATTATAGCTTAATTATCGATCCTAACTTCATTATTAGATATTTCAAATTATGTTATATTTTTAGGTTGAGTTCAAGGACAACACTATTCTCAGACCTTTAAAATGGTCTGAAGCACTTCTAAGGGACAATACATATGAGCCACTATTATCATCTAATAGAATAGACCCAACACATTTTAGGGAAAAATTCACTTGAGCTATTATTCTTAAACTAGTGGAACGATTTGAAGTACCTCTTAAAGAAAATATACTTGAGCCACTATTATCAACCTATAGAATGGACCCAACAACTCAATTGTGATTCACGTACTCTTCCACTATAAATCATTAATTTCTTATCCATTATTTACTTAACTCAAATCATATTATCATTCATATAGGGCCCTACTATTCTTAATCTGGTGGAACGAAGTGAAGCACCTCTCATGGAAAGGTACACTTGAACCACTATTATCGTTTAATGGAACAGACCCATAAAATACCTGTTCTTGACTCATGTGATATTTCACATTGAATGATTAATTTCATATTTTTGATTGATTTTATAGGTAAAAAAATAAATTAGGTAAAGCACAATCACATAGATAACAAGGTTGATCTTAAAGGCTAAGATCCTTATACTTCCCCTAGAACCCTAATTTCTCATTTTAGGCATATCCCTTTCTTTATTTCCTTTTCATTAATTGAATTTAATATATCTTAATAAAATAGTATTATTAGTAACATACCCAAAATTTAAGGATCAAATCTAATCTCTTACATATTCGATAATAACCCCATCTTAATAGTTACTATTCTCGAGGCTTTCAAAACCCTAATTTTACTAGTATGCCATAACTTTTTCTATAAGGATCATATGACTACCAAATTTAATATAGGTTCCTAAAATATAAATATTAACTACATATCCAAAATTTGTGATCTAGCTCTAATGTTTTGCACATGTGATAATAACCTCTCTATTTTAGGATTACCATTCCCAAATTAAGCCATTTTCTCATTTTGTGGGACTTATGCCATTCAAAATTACTCCAATACTTTCATATGATATCCTTAGAATATTTTAGTCATATAAAACATTAAAATACAACAATTTCCATATTAAACCCATATTTAACAAATTTCCCTTATAGGTAACTAAAAGTACTCATTTTGTGAAAACCTTATATGTTTCACTATCATTATTTCCAATCTTTCATTCATCACCATATATCTTAAATATAATTTTATTACTTATTATACTCTATTAAGACCATATTAAAACCACTTATCACATTAACCCACTTAGGGCTTTCCATGCAAAATATTATTGTAATGATATCGCACGCTTCTCAACCCACACATTTCTCATCATAAAATATCTTATTCTCATATAATAGAAATAACATGTATCAACATAATAATAATAATATTATAATACACATAATCAAACATATAACTTAGCAAAAAACCCCAAGACTATGACTACTATCCTTATAGTATAAGACTCCAGTCTCTATACATATATATCCTATCCCACCTACTCTAGAACTTCTAAAAAGTCACCTAATATAAAATAAAAAACCATTAGCACTTAATGACATAACAAGGGAATGTTAAGAAAATAAATAGTGAAAGGATGGGAGAAGAAACTTAAATAATGCTCAAATGTGTGGTTGGTAAAATTTTATATGATAAAGGAGGGATGAATGATTGAAGGTGCTAGTGCTTAGGGGTAACAACTATATAAATGGTGAAAGGTGGTGGGTAGGGATAGGTGGCTTTGAATAGTGTATAAGGGGGATAGAAAAATAGAGTAGGGTGAATATGGGGGGTATGCTTCAATGGTGGAGGTCAAAGGGAAGTTGGGGTGTTTGGTAGAAGTGGTTGAAGGGTGGGTGTTGGTTGCATTGGTTTAATCTAAATGGAGGGGTTGGGTAACAACAACTTTTTCTGGAGGTAGAGGGGTAGGAATGGTGGAATTTATTGGTTGGTTTTTGTTGGGTTTGCTATAATTTAGGGAGGAGGAGAAAAATAGAGGGTTGAGGTGAAGATGGCTTATGGTGGAGCCTGTCTCATGGTGAGTTTGGTCGATGGTGTAGGTGAGAGAATGGTGGAGGATTCTAGTACTAGGGTTGAGGGAATGATAAGGGATACTGGGGAGGGTGTTGGTGGACTATTTTGGCGATGGAGAGGAGGGGAAAAGGAGGAGAGCAAGGCTGTAATAGATGTGTAAATTTTTGATAGAAAAAAGAGGAAAAAAGAGGGAGGTTCAAGGAATTAAACGTTTTGTATGTATTCATATATGCATGAGTAGAGAAGAGAGGAGGCAGGTGAAGATTGATCAGACATGGCTATAATGAGCAGATGATGCAAGTAATGGTGGAGTTTGACTTATGAGTAGGCTTGTCATTGTAAAAGCATGGCCAAACTTAATAAGGAAGTCACATGCAAGAGGAAAAAGGAAGCAGGAGAAGGGGAAGAAGAAATCAATTAGGGAAGAGAAAAGGAGATTGAAAAAAGAAAATAAAAAGGAAAAATGTGGAAGAGAAAAAATATAAGTTGAGGTTTATAATTAGAATTAAGTCAAAATAATTCTAAGTTAGGGTATTGATATAAATTATTTAATAATTTTTTGGGATTAGATTTAAGTTAAAGTATTAAGAATCCATAATAGAGATTATTATAAGGTAAAATATTAATTTTCCAAAATTATAATTATGTTAAGATATTTATTACTCAGTATTAGGGTTAGCTAAAATTTGGAGTCTTATAGGTGGTGCTGGTGGCTCAGTTAGCTAGGTGGACGAATGAGTTAGAGGTTCGAACTCACAAGGGTAGGTGGGAGATGGAAAGGATGAGGGAAATATCGAGGGAGGCAAGGCTCGATGGTGGTGATGACAACATGCTTCGGTGAATGTGGTGGTGCACTAGGTGGAGGGGTACGTGTGAGGATCCTGGAGGTGCTAGGTTGTTAAAGGAGGGTGGTGATGCTTTCTCAAGGCGGTAATAGTTGGGTGATAATTGTGATAGGAGGCTATGGCTAGTTGCAAGGGTGCTGGAAGGGACATAGTAGAGGGTGGTGTTGTATCACCCCTAATTTTTGAACGAAAAAAATTTCATTTGTAAGACAATGTAGAAGCATGTTAAAAATAAAACTTGGAAATGTTACTACCACATTAGCCATGAGAGAGGTGTGATTATCACCTAACCCATTCAAGGAAAAATGGAAAAATAAACAAGGGATGCATGCTCAACATTATTGTGACAAAACAAGATGATAAAGATGATAACAAAATTATATATAGAATGAGTATGATAGTTTACAAAATCAAATACGAAAAATTGATCCAAGAGTTTAAATAATAAGAAATACAATAAAAACTTTCTAATGTTGTGGACAAAATACTTCTACCAAGTTAGCCTAACTCTTAGGCATAATCATAAACTTCTAACCCCAAGAAATGAACCACTAAATTTCCACATCATCACTCTCAACATACTCCAACTGAGTGTCATAACCCTATAAATCATCCTCTATTCCCTGGACCAAAAGCTAGTTCATTATAGTGACCATATAAGTATAGTATTAGTATGGTGAAGTACTAGTAAAAGATACTACCTAAAACCTATTTTGGCTTATGTAACATATTGAAGTCACTTGACAACATGGTGATAACATATTGGTATAGCTTAGGTACAACAAGACATGCTTGCATGGAAATCATCGAAGTATAAAGATATGGTAAATACATTAAAAATCTTACAATATACACATTATAATTCTTCCTTTAGTGACCACATAATTTCTAGTTAATAAGATAGTTCGTTCGACCATACTCAGTTCTCCACCATGAACATAATTCACGGGAGCACAAATAATCAGAATGGGATAACACACCCATCACAAAAGGTCAGGATATATAGAAGGGGCTTTCTTTAGAGATAACACACCCACTACACATCAAGTGCAACTTCCACAAATCGGGATACCAAACCCAACACAAGTGGTCGAATTACACCAAGGGGGATTGTAGTAGGATACCTCACCCACCACACCTTGATTGTCTCTACCGTGATGGCTAAAATGTTGGGATACCACACTCGCCAAAGCAATGAACAATAAGAAGTGCTAGGGGCTTATCCTAGGATACCTCATCCACCTGAGTTAGACACCAATGCCATACCGGCCTACTATAGTGTAATCCTATACCTTAAAGATATGCGTATACCCCTTACCGACCACGGCTTGGTAATGAAAGAAATAGGTACTGAGTGAACAAATATAACAAAGGGTGACCCTCACACAAACTTCCGGCAACTACCTCAAGAGTTGGAGAAAAAGGCTCACATAAAATCTTAAACCATTAATTTATATTTTCAAGCGATATCACAAATCATAATAAAGTTCGCATATAGCCAAACAAGGCATTTCCAAATGTCAACACCAAACACAATTAAATTCTATTATTTTACCAAATTAGGTTTTTTCAAGTGATAACACCAAACACATCACAAGGCATTAAAGCCACAATTTGGGTGTTTCCAAGTGCTAACATGAAACAAATCACAAGGAATAAAAGCCACCAATTGGGTATTTAGAGGTAACCCCAAACTTAACCAAATTCAAGTCTCAAACACCATCATGATGATTCTTATTAAATTAGGTTAATCTTAGTTGAAAGCATAATTAGAATGTTGTAAATAAATGGAGGTATCAAGATAAAAAGCCTAAGATAAACACACAAATTCATAAATAAAGCAATTAGCTTCTATCAAGATCAGTCAATCGATCCCCCAGACAAGTCAACTAGTCTGGTCATACTAGACATGGACCAAAATGACACTAGAGAACCAATCAATTTGTTGGCCTTATGAGTCGACTATTTATAAGAACCAATCGAATGGTTTGATCTAATTGATAGATGGATCTAAGTACAGACCAACCCATTTTTAGCCAGTAGAGAAACCAGTTGATGGGTTTCACCAATCGATCAACTGGTTATAGGAATAGTTGACTGGTTTGGTCCAATAGGTGTATGGGTGTAAGTAGAGGACAAATCATTTTGGTCCATAGGGACACTAGTCGATGGGTTTAACTAATCTATTGAATGTTCATCAAAACCAGTTAACTGGTTTATTAAACCAATTGAGTGATATCGTGACCAACTTATCCAAAGCTCCAAACCATTCTACTACTCGTAGAAGTAGTCTAAGGGTTTGATGAACCGATTAATTGGTCTAGGTAAAACACTACCTAGACTTGAGATACTCACACCAAAATTTGCCACACTTTACCATATTAATCCTAACATGCTTCTATGTCAAAACACACATAAAAATATATGTTGCACACATATGAAGCATATGGATACATGGTAATGTGCATACTCAAATGAATCATGCTCAAATGGCTAACTTTATGCTTAAAATTAAAGGATTCCAATGATAAAAACTTGGGAAGGATTGTACCACATGCTCAGATCATGAAATATAATTAGATCATACTTACATAAACACCAAACATATGGAACCCCAATATACCACAAAACTCTATTTATGTTAAAGATAAAAATGCCTTACCTTAAAGTAATTCTTCTAGCATAAAACTCTTACTTGATGTCTTAGCTAAGTAATCAAAGTTATAACCATTAAATAATATTTTAAAACTTCATTAAAAAGTAAGAAAAATCAGAATGAGAAGAAGAACACAAAACACCATCTTTTTTTTTCCCTCAAAAATAGGGTGTTAAAGGAAGAGCTGAATCTTCAACCTTAATTCTTCCTTGTTTAATGAAAGCAAGAGAGAACCAAAATAAGATTAGAATAATATATAGGAACATACAGATCACACAAAGAAGGGAGAAAATAAGAGAAATCCTCTACTTTTCTCAGTAGAGAGGGGAAGAGGAAAAATGAAGGGCTGCTCAATACTTGGGGAAAATTATGACAAATTAAAGGGAGTAGATAGTAAGAGCACTGAGTGAGGAATGAAAATGGATTAGAATGAGAGGTATAGAGGCAAGGTTAGGTCTACATTCTTAGGAGTAAAGAGGATGCGACTGGTGAGGTTGTGTGTGGGCAACCAAGAAGTAAGGGTTTATTTAATGGGGGTGATGGGTGTTGAGTGTAGTTAGAAATGAGCATGGTAGTGGGATAGCAAGTTAGGAGATGGTGAAAAAAGACAATATCGTAACTTCAGCTACAAAAAGAGAGAGGGAGATGTGAGAGAGAAGAGAAAAGATAAAGCTTGCCTTAAAAGTGCCTTTTGGAAAAAAATGGCTAATTAAAGTTATGTAATGGTCTAAATAACATGAAAATAATCCTAGAGAAATAAGACATGATTATTAGCATAATGGAATTTAATAAGAATTTTTCATAAACATTAAAGAGTAATTTGAATCAAAATCAAAAATGGATTTGAAATCACAAGACAACCATTCGATATGTTTGGGCAAACTAGTCGACTCGTTCACTGAGAACCATAATGTAAATTCCCTAGTGCATCAATAAATTAGTTATGTAAATTAGCCCCTCGGTATACTCGGAATCCACATTTTTATTATAATTTTATACCCATTTTAAAATCAAAAATAATTTATTTTATATATACATAATTTAAAATACATTTTAAAGGATTTTTGGATGGGGTATTGCAGGTGTAGGATGGGATGGGGCTACTGTATGGGGTGTGAAGAAAAATGAAGAGTGACGACAAATTTTTCCATTACCTAGGTGGTGGAATGGGGGAAGTGGCTAGTGCTAGATAGAGGAAAAAATTGGGGTTGGTACAAGCTAGGAGAGAAAGGATGATATGGCTAGGGTGTAAAGGAGGAAACACAAGTAGGGCATTCGGTTAGGGTATGGATTGTGTAAACTTGAGGATGGTGGTTTTTAGTGGTTGAGGGTGATAGTGGATGGTGAGTGGTGATCAGTTGTCTTTTCATAGGAAACCAAATAAGGAAAAGGAGAGGAATAATGAAAAATAAGAAAAAGAAGATGAAGAAGAGGGAGAAGAAGAGGTTGATTGATGATAGTGGATGTTGGAGACAAACAAAGCAAGCAGGGGTTGGTGAAGGTTAGGAAGATCAAATGAAAGCATGGGATAGGGAGGAGTATATGTAGTTGATTATGGGGATTTGATTGATAGTGATGTAAGGTGAGGCATGAGAAGAGGAGGGAAAGGTGGGAAGTGCTTGGTGAAGGGAAAGAGGGCACAGTAATGGGTAATCATAAGGTAAAATTTTAGGGGTAGGTTAGTAGTATTTTGTTTTTGTTTTTGGTTTAATTTTGATAGGATAGGGTGCCGGTTAGAAAAATAAAAAATAATTATGTAAATATTTAATAAAAGAATAAAATGTTAAATTATTAACTTAGAAAATTATTTAATAATCTATCTTATTTACGGGTCAAAGGTTAAAAATGAAAAGATTAGGGTTAGGTTTAGAATAAAAGGCTGAACATTGGAAAGCAAAGGCTAAGAGATTTTGTGCTATTAAAAAAGTAAATCCTATCTTTCTCTATTGCATATATTTCATTTCCATTTTTATACACCTATTAAGGGGGATATTCCCTTCAAATCTCACACGTATTGTCTCCTTTACTTATGAATTTCTCCTTATTATCATCTTTTGTTGATGAAAAAATGGAGGATAGAATCTAGAAACTTAGATTAAAAGATGTGTAATTGGTAAATGACAAAAGGGTACAGCTCTCACCTACTTTATACTCATTATCCTTCAAAAATTTCTATTTAGCTCCTTTTTTTTGTCATCGTAAAAAGAGAGAGGTTATAGACCTTATAAGTCATTAAATTTCATATTCCTTATTTTGTTGATAACAAAGAGGTCTTGAGAACTAATATGTTTGCTAAGTAAACATGGACTATGATTGGAAAACAAAGAGAAGTAAACACACTTACTCAAAACATTTCTCTAATGTGCCACTTCAAAGTGAAACTACGTTTCAAAGAAAAATAGAATATCGTGTGAAGAAAACCAAGATTTAACGTTCTTGGATCATATTTCTAAATTCTTAGGCTTTTCTTTGTAAAGAGTTAAGTTGAGAAATTTCAAGTTTGGATTAAAACTCTTTTAAAAGGTTTTAAATCACTTGAACTAAATTCTCTTCATAAGAATTCATTGTTGATATTTATTTCTAAATCCTTCAAAATGTTTTAAAATTTTTATTTAGCTCCTATTGGAACAAAACAAAAATATTTTAGAAATTCATCATTTTTTGTAAATTCTTAAGTTGAGCAGTTTAATATTTTGATCAAAATTATTTAAAAAGGTTTTAAAGCACTTGATTTGAATTCTCTTCATATGAATTCATGGTTGATCTTGATTTCTAAATCATTCGAAATGTTTTAAATTTTGTTTAGTTTCTGTCATAACTAGTTGACTGGTCTCAATACATATAGATTAATTTAATTTAATTAGAAGCATAAAATGAGTTAAACTTAGATTAATTGGCTAGCACAACGATCAATCAACTAGTTTTATGTGTCTATGTGTTTCACTTCTATAGAAACCCATTCATCTATATTTAAACTCATTGACTGGTTTAATAAAATTGATTGATTATTTTTACCAATCATTCCATGGGTTTCACTATTGTAGAAACCCATTCATTTATATTTAAACTCATCAATTAGTTTTGCTAAACCGATTAGCTAGTTACATGAACACATCAATTCATTTGAATAAACCATGCCACTATTTATACATCTTCATAGGACCAACTGAGTGCTACATAAAATAGATTGATTGGTTTGTGTAATGGTATTTTTCCATTTTAGGTCTCAACTTAATCAATGGATTGGTTTGATCCACCGATCAACTAGCCATACAATTAATTGATTGGTTTAGCTAGACCGATCGAATGGTAAGAATTAAATGTTGACCTTTTATCCATTAGGTGATACAACTCTTTGGGATATAAGGTTTTACGGCTACATGATGAGTTTGGGACTTATAAATAAGCTCCCTTGTCATTTATTACAATAGCTTTTTGACCAAATTTTACTATTTAATTAGTCATGTACTATTAAATTATCCAATTGCTTTTTCAAACACTCTCATTTTTTGAATTTAGAGTTTTAATTAAAAAGTGTACACTACTCACTTCTTTTAACTATAATTGTTCTTTAACTATAATATATTTTATTACATCTATCTAGATTAAATCTCATTCAAGGTTCTACACTTTTATATCTTGATCTCATGGTGATAATAATTACTATCACAATCACCATATAAAATTTATAACAAAAGGGTTAGTGAGTGTTTTCCTATTATTCTTAAGAAATTCTTGCTAAGAGTCTAGAGAAGATAAATATGTTAAGTTGTAATATATCTCTTATTGGATCATTGAGATTGTAAGGCTCATACATTGAGAGAAAATTGATCATTAATACAAATATGTCACCATTAAATATCCTCTTGTCTACGTTCACATTTATGTTATTATCTTTGTCCATTCCTTCCTCTACCTCTTCTTTGTTTCCTCCTTAAAAAAAAAAAGGATTCGATTTGTAAAAGGTTGAGGCTTTGTGTCTTTCTCATATTTTGTTAATTTTTTTATTTTTTTTGGAACGTTTTATCCTTTTGATCTTCTTGACTTTGAAACCTTATGCTAGCTGCAAGTTTTCTTTTAGGATATATTTTTATAATTGTTTTTCCCTACATTATTTTTATGGTACTCAAGTGATTGGGTGCTTTTGACCTTCTAGTTGAAGAAAACTCGCATTTCTCCTTTTTTGTTATTTTGCCATAATTTGAGGTAAACTATTCTTGGTCTTGTGTATGGAATGAAATAGAATGGAAACGATCAGTGTGGGTCCTATGTTACATTAATACTTCTACAAAAATGTGTTATTTATATTATTATTGTAGGGAATATGCAAACATGAGTCAATGTGCATAATATTTGGACATTATAAGCATGTTAACAATATCTATCTATAGGTTTCTTTTTTTTTATCTAAGTTTTGTATGAGCATGGTAACATTTCTCTCAAGTTTTTAGCATGACTTGTGTATGAAATATTTTTCATAAGGGTTAAAGCATGTAAAGGGCTCTTTAGTGTTGGTTTGATGATAAACATATTAAAGAATTTTTTTATGTTTGTGTAAATTTGAGCATTACTAAGTATATATATATTTTTAGATATGAGATCTAGGTTTGTATGATACTTAGTATAAATTTAGTGGTTGTCTAGAATGTATTAGAAATTCATGTCATAGCCTCAACTTGTGTTATATTTTGTGTTCGCAATGAACCAGTCAACTAGTACATTAGTTAGATGGTTTCATCCACCAATCGACTAGTTCAAGAATAATGTGTGTTGGTCATTGTGCAAAACTAGCCAACCAGTTTTGGTGAGAACGTGTCAGCTAATTTACTAAGTAGCAGATTTAAGTTACCAACTAGCTAGTGTAAATATTCTATGCACCTTATTCTATAGCTCACCAATCAACTTGTTGCGGAGGGGATAAGACCAATCAACTGGTTAGATTATTCAATTAGTTAGTCCTAAAATTAATAAATTGGTTAATCTATACAAAATTCTCTATGTTTTTGTTATTGTCCTGAATTAGCCCATTGAATCTTTGAACTAGTTCGCTAGTTCTTAAGGGCATTATGTGACCTTTTTATGATCTATTATTGATTATTGATCTTAGTATAAGGCTTTAACCTTGAATTATAATTATGAAAAAAAGATGGATGAATGGATTAGTTAATGATTTAACATAAATGGCTTAATGATTGAGATATCACCTTAGATACTATAAATGAGCAAGTGATGGACATGATATATGAGTATATCTCTTTAATATGATACTAATTACTTAAATGGGAAATAGTTCATTTGAGCCTTTGTTTTTGAAACTCTTAGAGAAGCTAACTAGAAGTAGCTTGTATTATGGTTCCGTTATAGGATGGGACACCCTCGTTAGTTATGGCACATTTTCCTAATCTTTGTTACACCTATAGACATACTTAGAGGGATTCAATAGTTAAAGGTTAATATACCTAGCAATATGATGGCTATAACTATATTTCCTATCTTATTAGCTAGGAATTCATTTCCTATTATTATTGGTGGGGACTTTATTTTCTATAATACTACCATGACTAGTTCAAGGTGGAGAACTTAGCATGCTCATTTGGAATTCTTCAATGAATATAGATTATGTGATCATCTATAATTATGATAATAGTTATAAACCCTATCAATGCCTTGGGTGATCTCGTAATCTCTACGTGCCACCAAGCATGATATGTATAGCAAATATGATCTATGATAAATCCTTAAATTATATGGCATATGTATCATTAATTATGATATAATGTGTTGGCTTATTTATGAATCCCATTAATCAATCTATACATGTATCTAATGCCATTATGTACATGAGTAAGTAGTTGTTACATGATATGTCTATAGTATGAAATCATTTGAATATAAGAGCATACCATACCTTTTAATGTGTTAACTTGCTATCTAATGATGCATACCATTCAAAGCCATAAATTACATGCTAAGGATACTTGGTTTAATCACTAAAAATTTTACTGATATTCTCATTCGTTTGGTCATCTACTCAATCAAACAAGCAAAGGGTCTTGTGTAGGTAGGAGTAACTGACTATTAAATGACCTTTGTTGTGGTAATTATGGGTATTCAAAGAGAGTTAGGCTATCTCGCAAAAGTTCTACTCTGTATCATGTTTTGGGGACTCCCTTTTGAATATTTAAACTCTCTTTGTTTATTTACATTTTCAGTTGACTTGTAGTTCTCCTTTATGTTTTTGGATATATAAACTAAGCTATTTCAATCTTCTATAGTATTTACCATCTTTTCATTACTTTCATAGGTTTCGGTTGGTATTGTAGCCCTTACATCTTGCATGAAATGGAAGATGAATCATCTACCTTATTTTAGGTAGGGTAGTAACACCTCAAAATTTTCTATTTGCTTTTTATTTTTCTTCATCCATACTTTATTTCAATTAAAAATTTTTGGTAGTGAAAAAAAAGGATGCGACATTATTAATGTTTTGATTATTATTATTTTAATCATTTGGTTCAAAAGTTAAAATTAAATTGATATTACCAAAAAAATAGCAACAGTACATCCAAACCAAGGTATCTCCGAAAAAATGGTGCTAAAACACTTTGAGAGACTCCTAGATTAACTATTCTCTATCCACACTTACATCAGTTTCCCCATCTATCAATCAGATTGAACTAACTTGGAGCATTTGTATTTTTAACATAACTAAACCAAATAAACAATTTAACAACCATATGGTGGATAATTTTGGTTGGTATAGCTTGCTTAAATTGGAAAATAACTTCATTACGGCTGCACCATATGTGATAGATAGTAGCTACAAAAGAGGGCCTCCATATCTGTCCTCTACCTCTCCATGAGCTGGTCATTCTGATCATCTAAGCTAAGCAAGTCAATTAAGAAGAAAACCAATGAGGTAACATAAGCTAATTGAGCATAGATCTCCTAATAGTACGAGCAAACTAACATTGAGTGAGGAGATGATTCAGGTCCTCATCATCTTGCAACAACTATAATATACTACATCATCAATAATATGTCATTTTTTCAATTTAGTTTTAACAACCAAACCTTCATGAGATGCCATCCAAGTTATTACTTTGTGCTTGGGCATACTTAGATGCTTCCACACTGGGTCAGACTAAGAAGTTAGAGGTGAATGGTCACTCAAGGGTTCATAAACATTATTCACCATAAATTTTTCCTTAGTAAAGCAATAGTTAAAGAAATCAGGGCCATATTTTTGGAATTTGAAAATCTTTTTTAGAGTTAAAGAAGAGTTTTATCAAAGATTGAGCTGCCATAGTGAAGTGCTTCTAATGTAAAACTTAGTAATGCATGCTAATTTCTTGGTTCCTAAATGCTATATATCCAATCCCCCTTCATGTTTAGGTAGGAAAATTTTGGACCAAGTAATATGTGCTTTCCTCTTTGAAGAATTCATATTTAACCAAAATAATTTTCTATAAAGAGCATCTAATTTTTAGATATTTGCTTTAGGAAGGACAAATAATTTCCTATACCAAATATCACTGATTGGGGAAGCTGCACTATACCAGCAAAGCTAAGATATTTGTTAGTCCAAGATTAAAGTTTAGTTGTGAGCTGATTAATAAGAGGTTGATAGAAAGATATAAGGAGGGAAGAACACTTACAAGGAACTCCAAGGTGCTTAAAAGGAAATTCACCTTCCTTTAAACCAAGTTAAGACATGATAGAATCCTTGATAGAAGCAGAAAGACCACTAAAATAAGCTACACTTTTTTGGGGATTGGGTGCTAACCCTGATGTTTCTTCAAAGACTTTCAGCTTGGTTAGATGATATTAGGCTAAGGAGATATTTCCTTTATAGAAAAAGAGAAGGTCATAAAAAAACATAAGCTAATATTTTTGAACCCTTACACTCCAAGTGAGCTTTGAAATCTTTGTAATTCCATAAAGTGTGCAATAAGCGGTTGAGGTATTCCATAGCTATAGCAAAGATATATGGCGATAACGGATCTCCCTACCTAATTTCCCTTTTCCCTTAACAGGTTTGCATAAATAACCTTAAGTATAGATTGAATAACATACCATGGTAATACAATACATGATAAGAGTCATAAAATGAAGGGGGAAGCCTAACCCATAATCATTTGTATTTACATAATAATAATTAATTAAAATAATAATGGCACTTTGGTTAAATGTTGGTATCCTCGATTTTCAAAACATGAAATACTAAAGAAAAATTAAATTTGGGTTGAGGGTTGTCTAGAAATCCATTTTATCATATGGGTTCGAGAGTTTGTGAAGAATATAAGAGCTACACCATCATGTTTTCTAAGATTTGGGCACTAAGAGATGGGTTGTCACTTTCTAGAGCCATAAGGTTGAAAAGAATTATGGAATATCATGCACTTTTTGTTATTCGACTTCTTCATTCTTGTATAAATTAACACTCATGCATTGGTAATATTATGGATTATAGGGTGCTTCTACAATAATTCTTTTAGTAGAAGGTGAAGCATGTATTTAGGGAAGTTAACATAGAATCAAATAAACTAATGGATTTTGAACATCATATGTCATTTGACTATATGCTTATTGATTCTTTCCCTCCATTTGTGTTTACATTTTAGAATATTATTATAAAAGAGTTAGTCTCCCAAGACCTGGAATAATTACAATACACACATAAACACACACACGCACATACTCACACACTCACACACACTCTACCTTATTTTAAACGAAAATCCCTCGTTGTGGAAGCTTAAAAATATTATCATTCTACCTAACATAATAAATTCCCATCATTTAACTTATATTACATGAAATGCTATAAACTTAAAAGGAAAATTAAAAAAGCTCAATAAAAAAAGTAGCAATCTATTAAAGAAAATAAAATATAGGAATTATAAAATCCTTAAGTACCAAATGTCTTCAAAATGTAGAGTGTATGATATAACCAAAAATGCAAAGCTCTAACTAAATAACACGGCCCTAGAGAAAGCCATAGTAAGTTATATATTCATATATCCCTTCATTCTCTCCAACTCAACAACACACAAAGATTAGAGGCTATGGACAAGTTAATGATCCACATGTAGTATAATACTTCCATTTTTTCTCTATAAATATTCACCTTTTGAGGCTCTTATCTTGTGAAAGTTAAATCAAACCACGGGGGTATTACCTTGTATCTTGTGTAAGTTGGGTGCTCTCCACTTATCTTATACTAAATAGAAGGCTATAAACCAAACCATACCGAATAAGAGTAGAATATAATATATAGATAGCATTAGAGTATGAAATATAAAGAGGGAGTGTATGGATCAATGACTATCACTATTTTTTACAACTAGTTGTAGCATGAGCATGGTATAAGTAGTGGGATAAATTATAATACACTACTATATAACCACCACATGCTTTCAATAAAGAAAAGAAGAATTTTTTTCTTTTACCTTCTCCAATTACACAAAATAGTGATTTCAATCTCCCTCAACATATTTCTCCTTTTTAATAAAAAAGAAGGAAATATCTCTATGAATCTTATCTATAAGTTGCAATTTCATGGTAAAATTTCTTCAATTCAGCACTGATGCACTTGGGTTAGTTTGAAAATCACTAAAATTTCATAGTTCTTTCATTAAGATACAAATATCAACTAGACAATTTTTTCTCTAAATGCATATTCATTTAATTAGTTTGTTATAATGTATGCCCTAATTTGATAAAAATTTCACCATAATATTTTTCATCAATACTTATTCTTGTTTACTACTTTGCTTTAATTTCATGAGTTAATTTTTATTCTTTTACCTTTCTTGATAAACATAGTGAAAAAAGAATGAAATAGTTGATGAAAGATTATAGAAACACATATAAAAATTAAAATACGAAGGATGAAGTTTTGTGATTCTATATTAAATTTCATATATGCATGCGTATTTATGTGTTGCTCTCTTCACATCCTTTCATCATTTTCAACACTTTTCATGTAATTTTGTAATACTATTTTAATAACTTTTCATCACCCATGTCTTCTTAAAAGTTTAGATGAACAGGAAAAACAATTGCACTTTAATTGTTCACCAATGTTGCCGCTATATTTAACTACTTCTAAATTTATCTTTCATCATCGTTATGTATAGTTATTCACACTTATTTCAAAATTTCATAGAAATTACTCTTGAATTATATTCGTTAATACAATTATAGCTTTAAATTGCATTATGTATAGGTATTTTCAAAACTCTTCTAATAAATTTTGAACATTGTTGATGCCATTTGTTTTTATTAATCTTCTCAAAAGTAATTAACAATATGAGGGAAAAAAATAGTTGCATTTTAATTGTTCACCATTGACTTCTTAATATTTCAGCACTTCTAACTTAATCTTTGATCATCAATGTGTATAATTATTCACATTTATTTATTTATTATTAAAATTACCCTTAAATTATATTCGTATATGCATTTGTATCTTCACATTGCATTTTGATTATGCATTTTCAACCTTATTTGAAAATATTTTCAAAACTATTCCTAAGAAATTTCAACACCATTAACATCATTTTTCCTTATGAGCCTCTTCAAAAGTTATGAATTATAGAAAAAAATAGTTACACTTTAATTTTCCAACAATGTTATCACCATATTTCACCGTTTCTAACTTGATATTTCATCATTTTTGTGCTTGATTACTCAAAATTAATGTACAAGGTTGTTGAAATTATTCTTGAATTAAATTCATAAAATTTGGTTTTCTTTCTTCATATGAATTTTTGGTACTACATTGCATTTTGTACATGTATTTTCAACAAAATTTATATAAATTTTCGACACTCTTTGCCTAAAATTTCAACATTATTCTAATATATACATTTTCAACACTCTGGTTATTAATTTGAAACACCTTTAACATCACTTTACCTATTATCCTTTCCAAAAGATAACAAAAATAGAAAAAAAAATATTACACTTGCATTTTTTTTTACCAATTTTGAGAATAAAAACCATAAGAAAGGTTGAGAAAATGAGAATGAAGCATGTTGAAAACATAACTAGTGTTTTTAGATTCTTAAAGGATGAAACCAAAACATGTGAAAATGATCTTATTATTTTGAAATCACTAGGATTATATAAGAATTAGGTTTTTTGAGAATCTATGTAATACCTCCTATTTTTGTGAGATTTATAAAATAAAAAATTGTTGTGTTTAATAACATTTGATAATGTTTTATCTTGATTTGGAACTATAATTGGGTTTGTGGTAAAAATATTTTTGGGTAAAAGTTTGGAAAATTAAATCAAATAAGTTTTCTAGCGAGCTGATCTACTGGTTCTATGAACTAATTGACTGGTTCATCATTTCAACTATGGGTTTTGCTCAAATAAATTTATCGACTTGTTATAGAATAGTTGAATGGTCTATCCATAATTAGATTGAGTAAATTTTGAAGCCTAATTTTTTAGGAAATTTCTTACATCAAATCGAAACATTGAAATCCAACTTTATGCTATTCTTGAGTGATCCTATATCATTTTGATAATTTATTCATCTTTAGTTGTTGCATCAAATAGATTTTAGGGATTGATTTTGACAAATGAGGGAGAGGATGACCTCACTCTTTTTTTCTTCTTCCTCTCTCTAGTGTACACCTTTGGAAGTATGCTTAAATTTCCATACTATCCCTACATGACTAGAAGATTTCCTTCCTATGTTGATCTTCCATTTCCCTTCTTGTGTTTGATATTTTCTGGTTGTGCTTGACCTGCATTCTCCAAACAATCACAATTTGAGCTCTAAAACGGAATTCACCCTCTTCTTGATAAATCACCCATTTAGAACAGTGTTGAACGATAAAGTTAGGGTTTTTAATATATTGCATAACCTGTCTCACTCCTTAAATGTTTCATTGGCAATAAATAACCCTATTCATTTATTTTTCTTAGTTTTCTTTTATCCTACGAAATGCTTGAGTTCTCAAACACATGTGTTAATTCCTATCCATTTTGATATTTCATCCAACTTTAATACACTCATCTAATAATTTCTTTAGGTCCCTTTTGTTTTTATCCTCAAGCAAGAAAAATTTAGATTTAGAAACAAGTTGAGCTTGATTTTAGCTGAATCTTTCTCTCTTTTTTCTTAGAATTGGTAAGTTTATTTTCTTCCTTAATTTGATTTCTTGATTTGTAAAAGTTAGTTAATGATCTTTGAGTTTCAATTTTTTTTAAAGGCTTTGGAAGTTGAAATCTTCTAGCTTGAGTTTTTACTCTTTAGTTAGAAACCTTGCTAAACTTCAAGTACATTATTCTTACCTTTGAAATGTGTCATGAATGAACATGTGAGTTAGTTTACTTCGTAAAATTTTAATTTTATGTACGCGCATAAGATTTTGGCTTCTTCAATGTTGTATGTTGAATTACTTAAGAATTTTGAGAAAAGGGCTTAATTTATAGGAAATAGGGTTTATTGCTAGAAAACTAACCATAATTTAGTTTTTGAGCATGTTAAATCTTCGTATTTTCCTATGGCATGTTATGGTTTGGATATGGTAAGATGAGAGCTTGAATCGCATGTAAAATGTATGTTATGTGCTATTTTAGAGCAAACCAATTGACTGGTTAACGCAAACTAATCGATTGGTTCTTAAATAGTTGATTGGTTGGTGAAAACTGATTGATTGGATGATCTTTTGTGACATTGGTTACTCTCTGCTTAAACCCATCGACTGATTTGTTAGATCCAATCGATTGGTCTCAAAAAACTTATCTAGTCTTACCAAATCAATCGACTAGTTTGAGTGAAATATAAGTTTTGGCTGAGCCTAGCCAATCGATCGGTTAGCCTAAACAGATGGATTGAATTAGCTAAAGCATGCTATTTTTAGTCTTTTAGAATTGATATGCTTTGAGACTATGGACAATGCTACTATAGGATTCTTTAATGATGGAAATGCACATCTTGGCTAGAATTAACTAACCTATTTGATGAATTAAATGGTTCATGATTCATAGTATTCTCAATAAAGAATTGTGAAGGATTTAGTAGAGAATGAATATTATATGAATTTAAGAGGATAATGTATTATAGATTCTCGGCTTAAATGATTATTCTGATGGGTTGATTTAATATTGGTTAAGCACTAATGGAATCCCACCACATGGTTGGAGGGTGATAATGGTTAAGATGGAATGGGTATGTGGATGTGTTACTTTGATGTTACATGGGCCTTGTATGATAAAATAACATTAGAAAATATCACTAATCACTTACAGTGGAAGATGATTGAGTTCTGTATGGTTCTAGGTTACTAGATCCATGATTAGCTATTGGGGGTTATCTTACCTTTGAGCATTTATTGGTGCCTTTATTCTTTAAATTTGAGTGGGATCCCAGTATATCCCTATGCCTTTCCTACACTAGACACTAATAATGTACTAGAAGGTATTGATACTAAAAGGTTTGGTTACCTAGGTGGTTCTTGACTTCGGCTAAACTTTATGTCCATTGGTAGTTACTTAGCTTCAGTCAAAATTTATGTCCTTTGCTTTGGATAGGAATTCATGGTATATGAAACTATGGAGTGGTAACTAGTCTACCAATTGATAAGTATGAGAATATAAATAAGAATAAGAATTAGGATGTGGACAAAGAAAAAGTAAAAAGAAAGGAAAAGAGGAGTAATGGCTAGTAAATAGTTAATCAAATGGATCATGTAAACATGAAAATGGACCTAAGGGAATAGATTGTAATGAAATTATATGTTCCTATCCATATTATTTATGTTTCATGAGTGTACTTGATGAACAATGAATTATCCAAGTCCTTTCATAGCATGAAATTTGCATGTATCATATGATTATGGTACAATTAAGTGTAATGTGTAAGCATGATATTATATTCATTATGAAATTTCTTGTTACCTATGGGCTTATATGCTTGTGACTCCCATTAAGGAGGTAACTTGGCTTACTTAGTAAAAAATATACTGATTTACCTATTTGGTCGATCATCTTCTTAATCCCACGAGTGGAATACTATGTGCAGGTTTTCAAGGTTTACCGGTAGTGGGCTAACCTTGTTTTGGGATTGTGGGCTTAAGAGTGTGGACATCTAAAGGCTGTTATTCCTTCCTTAATGGACCAGGGTTTGGGGATATTCCCTACCTTTGCTTTCTATTCATTGTAGTTTTGTACTTTGTTTTAATCTTCTCTCATGTATTTGAATATTTCAATAACCATAGAGGTTTTTCTTTGTAAATGTTTTCTTTATTATCTATATATCATGTTTATTGTGCACTCTACTCTTGTTTTGATTAGTTTGGCTTTTTAGTTTTGTATCTAATATGGAATGGGCGGCTAATGCCTATCCTGTGATAGGTACGGAGTCAACACCCCATTTTTCCTAGGTGATTTTTGTATTTTTCCACCTCTATAATGTTTTAATAATAAATTTTTTTAGTAGTGAAAATGGGGGTGTTATAGGTTGGTATTAGAACTTTATTTTAAAAGTGCTTCATTTTAAAAATACTTTTAAACTGATATCATAGGTGGGTGTTAGGACATTATTATGAATTTCTTAACCCTTAAAACATCACAATTTTTTTTAATGATTTCCTAATTACATCGAGTATTTTACGGAGATTTCAAGTGTTTTCAAACCTAAAAAATATTCGTGAGCTAGAGAGGGTTAGTAACGTACTATAGTTAGTTTTGTATTACTCATGTTTTGTGCACCTTAAAGCTTGTAAAGTGATTTATTATTGATTAGTCGTAGTTTTTAGGAGTCGATAGCCACTAACCATCATTAAGATTGCATCGGGGCATTTATAGAGATTATTAGTGCCTACATAGAAGGCTAAATTCATGCACCACAAGCACCGCTAGTGCCAGTATCTTCCCTAATTCCAAAAGATTGGCTCAAGAGGGCTAGACATCATTATCGGCTAGTATTTGAGGGTTAGGAAGACCTTGACATCATATAGAGATAAGTTAGGGACATGGAGAAGACCTTTATCACTTGTGAGTGCCCATTGGACATGAGAGTTAGTGTGGTAGTGTCTTACCTGACGGGACGAGCATAAGTATGATAAAGGAGCATAAAGTGTAGAGGCGGAAAGTCAGTAGTCTAGGAACCCTTCCTTGAGGCACCTAGAGCCTAATTCTACCTTAATCATCTTCGTATGAAGAAGTATGATGAGTTTATGGCCCTTCAACAAGGAGGCACATTGATAGATAAGCATTACACGAGGTTCATGGACATGGTACAATTTACTTCTAAGGTAGAGGCCAGTGATGTGATAAAGGTTCACCACTTCAAGATTGGAATGAGGATCAGATATTGGGAGTTTTTAGTGGGATTTACCCCTGCAAACATGGTTGTGATATATGAGTAGGCCTTGAAGGATTTCTAATTCATCTAGGCCATGAGTGCCTAGTTGGGGGAAAGTGGAAGTTTGAGGGTTTCCAGTGTCCTAATAATAGGATGAAGGCCTACTTTAAGGGTAGTTTTTGTCCTAAGTATGGTTTGGGTAAGCACTTTGAGTAGGAGTTCAGGATAGACGAAGATTTGAGGAGAGGTACTACCATTGCAAGTGTTTTGGAGTAGATCATCCAAAAGTGGATTGCAAAGGTAATAAGGTGATATGCCACATTGCTGGTATGACAAGAAATAGGGTGTATAAGTGCTATGTTGGAAGTGGTAGCATTCAGGCTAGTTAGACTCATGCATATAGCACCAGATACATTAGCACCTATAACCACAGAATCAGAGAGTTTCCCTATCACCAGCTAGTGTTGTCAGCCATATCTATCCGCCTAGGGTTTAGAAGCCTAACTTATTTTAGTAGGGCCAAGGGTTAGGTAATGTTTCATGGATTCCTTCAGGAGTATGCCGAAATGTGATTAGCTAGAATGAGTAGAACATTACGCTAGTGTGGTAACCAACATGATTATTATTTCCACCTTTTCAACATGCATATTGTTTGACTTTGATGCATTGCATTCTTTTATTTATTCCCCATTCGTTGCTAGAGCTTCTTTATCTCTCGCTTATAATATTTCTATTTTTTTTATCTTTCCTTTGGGGGATATGAATATGTTATCTATACTTTATGAAGGGGTATCCTTGATTGTTAAGGGAGTAGGGTTTCCCTTAGATCTCAAAGAACTAGAGTTGCACAATTTTGATGTGATAGTGGGTATGGATATGCTGGGAAGGTATTGAGCATTAATAGGTTGCATGTAGGAGTGTACGGTTCTTCGAGGACAAAAAGGTGTTAGGGTATCCTATCAAATATGTGAACCTAACTCCTTAGTGAAATTCGTATCAGCAATCATATTGAGTACCCTCATTACTATGGGGTATCCACTCTTCTTGTGCAGTGTTTAAGATGCTGAGGTTAAAGAAGTGCTACTAGAGCAGCTTTTGGAGCATCCCCATTTGTTTCCTAATGAGAACTTAAGCTTGCCTCCAGTTTGAGAATTTCAGTTTATTGTGGACTTGTTGTTAGGGATGGATTAAATATCCAAAGCACTTTATTGCATAGTACTAGCATAGATGAAAGAGTTTAAGGCTCAACTAGATGAACTATTGGTGAAGGGCTACATCTGGCCAAGTGTATCACCCTATGGAGCTCCAATCTTATTCATTAGGAATAAGGATGGGAGCATGAGATTGTGCATTGAATACCAAGGGTTAAATCATGTTATGGTGAAAAACTATTTTTCATTGCCATAGATCGACGATCTATTTAACCAACTCAAAGGAGTCGTAGAGTTATATATGATTGATCTTTGGTTAGATTACCATCAATTGAGGATAGTAGAGCAAGATATTCCGAAGATGGCCTTTTGGATGAGATATGGCCATTACTAGGTCATAGTAATGCCTTTCACACTTACGGATGCACCAAAAACATTCATATCTCTTATGAACTAGATCTTCCAAAAGTTTTTGGATCATTCTATTATGGTGTTGAATGATAATATCCTCATCTACTCTAGTGTTCAAGATTAGCATAAACAAAATCTAAGATAGACCATGACACTATTAAGAGCATACATGTTATACCAAATCAAGTGGCTTTCCTTAGACATGTAACTTTTAAGGATGGTGTTTTAGTGGACCCATCCAAGTTTCAAGCAAATTTTGAGTGGATAACACAAACTTCTATTAATGAGGTGCTCGGTTTTTTGAATTGGTAGGTTACTACCATAGATTTATCACGGAGTTCTCTAAGATAGCTTGTTTGTTGACTAATTTGCTGAATAAGGCTACTCATTTCTAGTGGGATGAGCAATTTAGTGAAACCTTTGAAGAGTTGAAGAGGCGTTTGACTTTAACCCTAATGCTCACAATATTGAGTGGATCAAATGGTTTTGAAGTGTAAAACTACTCTTCTAAGCATGGCTTAGGTTGTGTGTTAATGCAGCATGGGAGAGTGGTGGCCTACAATTCTTAACACCTAAAGCAACATTATTAAAATTGCCGAATGCACGATTTAGAACTTTTTGTGGTGGTATTTACTTTAAATATTTGGAGGTATTATCTCTATGATGTTCTATTTAAGTTCTACACCAATCACAAGAGCCTGAAGTACATTTTCATGCACCCAAAGTTAAATTTGAGAGATCATGCTGATTGTTAGATTTAGCTAAGGATTATGATATAGAATTGACCTACCATGAGGGTAAGGCTAATATAGTAGCAAATGCTCTTAGATGAAATGTATTGCATTCCTTGGGCACGATTATGTTGTTTGATGAAATGTGTTAAGAGCTAAGAAAGATGGATTCAGAGTTGATCACTGCTGGTAGTATAAAGACAAGGATAAATGCACTCACCATCACACCTCCAATCCTTGAAGAGATACAATCTAGTCAACTTGGTGATGCTAAGCTCAAGAGGATCAAATAGGGTATTGAAGATGGTAGAGCCAAGGGGTTTAAGCTCCATAAGGATAATAATGTCATATATCATGGTAGGTTATGTATACGATGGGGATGTGTTGAGCTCAAGTAGAAAATCCTAGAGGAAGGTTATGGTAATCCTTATTCCATCCATCCTAGAGGGAATAAGTTGCATAAGAATTTGAAGAAGGTATATTGGTTACTCGGTATGAAGTGGGAGGTTGTAGAGTTTGTTGCCCAATGTTTAATCTGTTAGAAGGTCAAGATGGAGCATAAGTGACAAGTAGAGTTAGAAAAAATAACAAGAGGTTCCAAAGTGGAAGTGGGACAACATATCCATGGTGTTTGTGGTGGATCTTACAAACACCCATAGTGGATTTGATTCCATTTAGATTATTGTGGATGGTTTGGCTAAGTTTGTTATGCTTATACCAATAACAACAACAAGGATTATGGATTAGTTACCCAACTCTTACAGGAATCATGTTGTCCAACTAAATGGGGTCTCAAGAAATATTGTGTCAGACTGAGACTCTAGATTCTTGTCACACTTTTGCAAAAGTTGGAATCTACTTTTAGAACTTAGTTGAAGATGAGTACTTTTTCCATCTAGCCATGAATGGTTAGACATAGAGAAACATTCAGACCTTATATGACATGCTTTAGGTATGTATGTTGAATTTTGGAGGTAATTGTGAGGACTGTTTATACTTGATTGAGTTCTCCTACAACAATAGTTACCACATAAGTATCAAGATGACACCTATTGAGGCCTTATATGGGAGGAAGTATCATAATCCTTTATGTTGGAGTAATATCAGCAATACATTTATTTTGGGACTAGAGATGATTGAGGAGACAACACGACATATATAATTGATTTAGAACTAAACCAATTGATTAGTTTGGGGAAAATGATCTATTGGTTTATAGAATATTTGACTGGTCTGGCAAAACCGATCATCTAGCTTATCAGGTTAAGTGTTTTTTGAAGCTTGACTTTCTCTATTCCTAAGTGATCCTATTCTTGAGTGAAACACATCTAGTTTCTCTATCAAAATAGATAATTGATAATCTAACTCTAAGCTATTCTTGAGTGATCCGTGACCCTTTTGATCATTTATTCAGCTTTATTTACTACCTCGGATAGATTCAAGGCTTGATTTAGATAATTAAAGGAGAGGATGACCTCACTCTTGTCTTTTTCTTCATTTCTCTTCTACACACTTCTAGAATTATGCTTCCATTTCTAGACTGCCCCTGTATAGCTAAGAGATTTACTTCCCACACCGATCTTCCATTTCTCATTTTGTATTTGATATTTTCTAAATGAGTTAAATCTGCATTTTCCAGAAAATCATCATTCAAGCTCCAAAATGCAAGTCAATCTATTCTCAATTAATCTACCCATTCAACTCAGATTTGAACAATAATATTAAGGTTCTTGATTTTAAAGATAACCTTACTCATTCCTTAACCAATTCTTTGGCTATAAATAATCCTAATTATCCTTTTACTCACTTTCATTTTAGCCACCAAAATACCTTGAATTTTTCAACACTTCTATTTATTCCTCTCCGCTTCAAGATAACATATGAATTCTATTCACTCTTCCAATACTTTATCTCCCTCTTGTTGTATCTTTAACAAAAATGGAGTTAGATTTAGAAGGAAGTTAAGTTCCTTTTAGTTGAATCTTTCTCTATGTTTCTCTTGGATGCGGTTAGTCTATTTTCTTCCCTAATTTGAGTTATTGATCTATGAAACATATTTAACAATTTTTTAGTTTCAAATTGTAATTTTTAAAGGTTTTGGAATTTGAAATCTTCCAACATGTATTTTTCCTATTTAGTGGGAAACATTACTAAAAATTAAGTAAGTCATTCTTACCTTTAAAATGTAGCATGAATAATCATGCGAGTTGGTGTACTCTATAAAATGTTAATTTTACATGCTCGTATGAGAGTTTGGATTTAAAAATTATGCATGTTGAATTAATTGAGAATTTTGAGAACAAGGCTTGATTTATGGGAAATAGGGTCGATTTTTATTAAATGAAGCACGATTCAATTTATGAGCATGTTAAATCTTGGTATTGTGCTATGACATGTTATGTTAAATCTTGAGTAAGGATAATAATAAGAGTGAGAATAAGGATAAGAATAATAATTATAATAAGAATAAAAATAAGAATAGGGAAGTGGATAAAGAGAAAGGAGAAACAAAGGGAAAGAGATATAATGTCTTATGACTAAACAACCTGACGAATTATACAAGCTTGGAAAATAGACCTAATGGAAAAAATTATATGGACGGTAGGAGCCCTAATATCTATTTTTATAACCTACTTATTTGGTTATATGTTTCTATCTATGATGTTTATGTTGATACGCACGATGAGTCCTAAATTGTTTGAGTCATGTATGGCATAAAATTCTTATGTGCTATATGACCATATTAGAGCATGTATATCTAATTGTATGGTATAGGCATGATATGTGTTCAGTATGACCTCCATAATATACTAGTATCTTATGCTTGTGAATCTTTTTAGAATGTAACTTGACGTACTCAATATGAAATGTACTAATATGCTTGTTTGTTTAGTTGCCTGCTCAATCCCACAAGTAAAAGATTGTGAGCAGGTTATTGAGAATGGTCGATAGTGGGGCAACCTCATTTTGGGATTGGGGCTTTAGAGTGTGGAAATTCGGAGACTATTGTTTGATTCTTAATGGACCTAGTTTAACTCCTCCATTTTTACCACTTAAAATTTGTATTTTCTAAAAGCGTTAATTGCCAATTTATTAGGTGTTACCACTAGAATTAACATATATTTGATTCTCTCATCTTTCTTATGACAAGTGCTAAGGATAAAACAAACCATAATTAAAGTAAATAAGTGGAAATACGAGACATTTCACCAAAAAAATTGTTTGTAATATAATTTGTACAACAATGGAAATCAAAAACACTAAGGGACATAAGAGCCTGAAGAAAAGCCAATTACATCAAAAATAGGTACTCGTAGGTAAAATATTGATTTGTCTTATCTCTAATACCTAAGAACCCACTATGAAAATGTGATATCTTCCCAAGGACTCTCCTCCTTATCACTATAATATACTTGGAGCCACTCCACCCTTCATGTAATTATCTATAAAAGTAGTATTGGTGCAATTTTATCATAATATCTAAATCATAATACCTCACAAGAGATAGTGTAATCACATTGCACATAGCTACGCAAAATCCAAAAGGCATACATGAGTACAAAGCATGCACCATATGCACATGCAATAATTATGGATATATATATATATATATATATATATATATATATATATATATATAATATCAAGTCTTAAGCTCAACAGTAAAACATACTAATTCATTTTACATCATCTCAAGGTAAAGTAAATATAGTTGGTTGGTTAAATAGATTCTAACATCAAGGTAGGGTACTAAGAAAACTACCGAAACAATTCTAAACAAAGGTAGGGCACTGAGGTGGCTACCCAATAAAAAAAATCTAAAATAATTCCAAATACCATGACAGAGCACTAAGAAAAACTAATGAATCAACACATCCAATCAATTCCAAATACTAAGGTAGGAAATTAAAGGGACTATTAAGCTAAAAAATCTAAAATAATACCTACGTAGGGAACTAAGGCAACTGCCAAACCAATAATACAAATTATTTCTTTTCATTTTATTATGTAACATGTTCTTTCATTTTAAATTTCTCGAGGGGGATACACTCAACCTAGAGTACACTCCGTCATATTGGCACCCAAAGGTAACACAATACCCATACTCTTAAACTTAAATACACGGCGGTATTTCTTGTCATATTGAGGCAAAAAGGCAATACAATATCCTCCAACCTCAGTCGCCTAGTCCTTAAGTATTGATATAGGGCTCGTAGGTCACCTATAGAGTAAAATAGGGCTTAGTAGGGCACAATATTACACAAATAGATTATAATAAACGAGGGCTAACAACTCATCTATAGGGTAGCTAATCCTAAAGAGTAACCATTCCTAACTCAAGGTCCTTCACTTTAAGTAATAATATTTTATAAGGAGATCATAGATGTCACATATTATAAAATAATTCATATTTCTATACTCAACCATTCATCATTTTTATTTCCAATTATAAAGGTCAGCCCTAAAGTCGTCGATCTTTGCCAAGCCAATTTAACACTGAGGTTAACCTATCAAAAGTCTAAGATCATCCTATTATCCAATTATACGTAAAAGATGCATTAGGTTAAAATTACCAAAATGCCTTTCAAAACCTTAGGTTTTCCATTTCATTCATATCCGTACCAAACATTAATATTATGAAAATGTTTTCATGAAAAAGCTAAAGGGTAATATTCCACATTATTTTAGCATGTAGGTAATCTTTATATTTTGGTGATTAACTATATTTTTACTTTTTATGCAATTAGTGGGTTGCACCCACAAAATCTTAATCATGCAACTCTCATGTATCACATCTTCCAAGCAGCATGTATGTACATATTTATAGCATCATACATCATTTAAATAGGAAAATCATCATCATGTTACATGTAAAGAGATATCCCTAACCCTAGGTCATGTGAATAGAAATCATCATAAAATAATCTTAATCATGCTTATATGCTTCCATGTGAATCATCATAACTCTGAAAACCATGCATTAGTAATCATGAGGTATTTACCATGGAATTTAAATGATAGCTTGACAAGAATGAAAATCCTAACAAAACTCTAGACATGTGGATGTAAAACATACAACTTATTACTCATGCATATAGATTAACTTACAATAACTGTACGTATCATTCATTTAACATGTTAACATTTATTATACATGTCATAGTACTTGTATAATTTAAAACCCTAGAATAAATTCTAAATCTAGCAGTACTAACATGGTCAAACATAAATTCTTCCATCTTATGAGTAATTGTATTTACCTAATCTAAGCTTACACAAAAAGTCTTCTTTAAGATTCTCAAGAACTACCTAGGAATTTAACACCCAAATACATACATATTAGCATTTAATATTACACACAAGTAACCCAGAATTACTAAAAACAACTCAAGGATAAATAAATAGTCAAAGGAAAGTAGCAAGGAAGCCACACAAAACTCACAAAATAAAATAGGAAGAATCAGTGGATATTACCGAGAAGGAGATGAAGGAGCAAAGGTGGAGTTTTCTAGTGATAGGGGGTTGGAACAAAATGAATGGTTAATGCAGTAAAGGGAGAAATGGAAGGGAAACATGCATTAAGGGATAAGCCAGGATACAAATGACCAAAGCTAAAGAGGAAGGTTCGGTGCTTTTGGCTAGAAGAGTGGTGGTGGTTTTTGTGAGGTTGCTATAGGTTGTTAGGGTGTTTGGTGACTTTACAAGCTTTTTTAGTGGTGGATAAAACAAGGAGGGGAGGTTTGGTGGAAGTTGGTGTAGAAAGATAGGGAGGATTGATAGTTTTAGCTAACAGAGAAGGGGGAGTTTTGGAGTTTTTGCCAAAGGTGGAGGGGGTTGTTTTGCTGAGTTTGGGCGAGAGAGTTGGGGTGTGTTTATAGAGGGTAGTGCATTGGTGTTTGCGTGGTTACGGTAGTAGTTTCCCAAGGTAAGGGTGAGGGTAAGGGTGAGGGTGAGGGTGAGGTGCGGACTTTTGAAGGTACGAAAATGTGGCAAGTGGTGGAGTCCATTACAGAGAAGAAAGTGATGGAATTGTTGAATCATAATGGAAAAATCACCAGGGCTTCTTCTTATTGGGGGGAACTTATAAGAAAGAGGAATAAGTGAAGGCTCCCAGGGGAAGAAGGCATGACACAAATGGAGAAGGAGAATGAGACGGAGAAGGGATTAAGAATAGGATGGTGTGTAGGTGATGTCGAGTAAAACAAGGTGAGGGAAACATGGGAGAGTGGGAGGTATGTTGTAGGGTAATGTACAAGTTGATTTATACTAGGGAGGGGATGGGGAAAAGACTAAGAAAATTTGGCATAGGTTAGGGTAAATATTTTGGTAAACAATTAGGCAAAAACATAAAAGTGTTATAGTTGGTAGCAAAGTTATATCTTAAAAGTGTTTCATTTTAAAGTAATTTTGAAAGATACCACATGTTAGTTTTTGGACATTTAAAATTTAAAAGTGTTTCTTAATCGTCAAACTATTTTAAGTTAGCACAAAAGTTTGTTTTAATGATTTTCCAATTATTTAAGTCTTTATCTAAAAGTTCAAGTTTATTTAAGCCCAGAATGTTCATGAGTGAGAGTGGGTTGGGAATGTGCTATAGATAGCCTCTATCTTGATTTGTTGTACGAGTCTTACTACTTGGTAATTTTTTTTATGAATCCTATTCTTCAGGAGTCGATGGTTGCCATATCCCATTACAAGGTTATCAAGACATTTGAGACTATCGGTGTTTATATGGAAGGCCAAATCTAAGCACCACATCCACGCTCAATCCTAGTACCCACACCAATTCAAGAGGATTAGCTCAAGAGGGTTGAACATCATCTTGTTTTTATCTATTGGACAATAATGCTAATGTGGAAGTGTAATACCTAAGGGAATGAGTAGATACATGGTGGAGAAGTTTCCAACAAAGAGACAAAGAGACTACTATTTAGTGACCCTTCCATAAGGCACTTTAAGACCAATTCTATAGCGCTCATCTTCAATTTAAGAAGTATGATGAGTTTATGGCCTTTTAGTAGGAAGGCATATCACTAGAGGAGTACTACATGAAGTTCATGGACTTGGTCTAGTTGGTTCTAGAGGTAAATTCTATTGAGGTGATGTGGGTTCACCGCTTCCAGATGAAGATGGGGATCAAATATCATGAGTTTTTGGTGAGAGCTACCTTGCCAGACGAGTAGGAATACATTAGTAGGCCTTAGAGGATTCATTAGTCATCTAAGCCAGGAGTGCCCAATTATGGGGTAAGAGGAAGTTTGAGGGTCTTCGACATCTAAATGATAGAAGAAGGTCTTATCTAAAGGACACATGCTGCCTAGGTATGGACGAAGTATGGGGTGAGCATCCTAATCTGGAGGTCATTATAGAGGACTTGTTGAGGAGATATATTACCACCACACGAATTATGGAGCAAATAATCCTGGAGTAGATTTTAAAGATGTGATATGTCATCACAAAATCCTTCAAAATGTGTTTAAAATTATGTTGATGTAAAATAAATTAGTTTTAGTTTTGAAATGGGCTTCAAATTCTAATAAAAAATGTAAATTTTAGGAGTATTAATCGACTGGTTTACATAATCTAGTCGACTAGATCACCCAAACCGATTGACTAGTTGTCCTGCAATTTCATATTCATTTCTAGTTTTGATTCAAATTTCTCTCTAATGCTGATGAAAACTTCTTATTAGAGTCCACTTATGCTAATAAGTATGTTTTATTGGTTTGGGATTATTTTCACATTATTGGACTATTACATAATTTTCATTAGCCAAAATTTTCCCAAAAGGTACTTTTGAGGCAAGCTTCATCTTTTGTCTTCTCCCTCACCTTTCCCTCTCCCTTTTGGTGCCTGGAATTATGAGATTAAATTTTTGTACCATCTCTTGACTTGCCAACCCGCTGCCATACTCATTTCTTACTGCACTCAACCCCCACCATCCTTATCAAATCAGCCCTCACTTCTTGGTCGCCCATACTCAACCATAGTAGTTGTAAACCCCTGAATTTTTAAAAGCCTATAATTTAATAAATAACTTTTATTTGGGATAAATTAGCCTTTAAATCTATTTAATTTAATTATTTTATGGATTTTTGAGTATATAAAATTTGATATAAATATTTAATAAATTAAAATAAATATTTTGTTATTTTATCACACTCTTTTTATTTAAATAATATTTCAAACCATTATTTTACTAAAATTATCCTTTTTGAACCCATATATTTAATTATATTAAATTAAATTATTAAATAAATTTATTACCCAAAAATATTGTATTTTATTATTTTATAAATTAAATTATTTTATTTTATCCCATTTTCCCTTTTCTTTTTTTCCTTTTTCCCTATTCCTTCTCCTTTTTTCTTTTCCTTTATCCTTCTCTTGGGCCACCGGCCTTGACCTGCCTCGCCCCCTCCTGCGCGTTGGGCCGCTAGCCCATCTCCCCTCATTTCCTTTTCTTTCCCTTAGCCAAGCACCCCTCTTCTTTTCTTCCTTCCTCCCTAAGCGAGCCCAGCCCGCCTCCCTCTTTTCTTTTCTTTCCTTCTCCCGACCGGGTCGGCCCAATGCTTCTTCCCCAATGCCGGCCTACACCCACGCACGCAACCCCTCCCCTTTCTTATTTCTTTCTTCTTCTTCCTTTTTCCCCGGCAAAAACTCCAACCACCCCCGCCATCTCCAGCCACCCTACCTGCAACCCTGTCCCCCTATTGCTTCCCCCTATCCCTCTCTCATCATTTTCCTGCCCTATCCCGGCCCCACCACCTCTCCCTCTCCTTTCCCATACCCCTCTCTTCTCCTCCCTCTCCCTACAACTTCCATTCCCCTACCACCCTACCGCCGCCCTACCAAGCCACCCTATCCCCTCATTTCTCTCCTTCTTCTTTTTCTTCTTCCCTTCCTATTCCATTCGGCCATTTTTCGAGATCCATATGCATTCCCCAACCTTCTTTTCTCTGCCTTTATTCTCCTTCCCTCAGCCTCCCTGTTTTGCTTTGCCGCCACCATTCCGTCGCTGCCGCCACCTCAACAACCACCTACACCACCCCCTGCCATCCTCTACCTCACCCTTGAACCATCATAGAACCCCTCGAGCCACCCCATAGTAACCTTCTTCCTCCCCTCTTCTTTTTCTCCCTTCTTAGTAGCCACCCTGCACTACCTCGATCCATCACTGTTCCGCCGCCTCTACCGCCACCTGAGCCACCAAACCAACACCTACAACCCCCTCTACCACCCCCAAATCTCCTTTGGCCGAAACCACCACATGTAGGCCTCCATTTTCTCCCTCCCTTTTCTTTCCTTCTCAGCCCTCGATCTTGACTCACCTCGGCAGCCCCACTTTGCAGCCTCACTACCGCCACCGGCGGCACCCTTAGCCACCGTCAACCCATCCCCGACCACCACCTACACCCCCTCTCCACCTTTTCACCCTTCCCTTGCTCTAAATCCTCCCCCATCCATCTTCTTTCCTAGACCCAAACCACAAACCCAAAAATAACCATTTTTGCCTCCTTTCACCCACCTTCGTGCCCCTCCTCCTCATTTCTTTGCATGCAGCTCATGCTGCAAGAGCAGGATGAGCTGCTGCATTTCATGATTTATTTGGGTAATGATTTTAAAGTATAATAATATTTAATTCAAGTATTTGATTAATTAAGTGTTATAAAGTCTTATACTTTTATTTTTATTATTTCTAATCTAATAAATCTTGATATTATTTTTAGGTATTGGTTTTGATAATCAAAGCTTGAACTTTAAACCGGAATACCGGTGAGGTTCATTTTTGCAGGAATTAATGTAACCGTTAAATCCCACTTAAACTTATGGATTAACATATGTTAGCACATTAGGATTTTTAATATGTTGTTTATTATCATATATGTAGTTTCTTGTGATGTTTGATAAAAAGGAAGCATGTTAGGTTATATGTTATGTATGGAAATATTGTTTAAGGTAAGAGTTTGGTTGTTAATGAAAATGTTAAATATTATCCATGTTGTATTATACTATTGTGATCTTTAATGCATGGTTAATATTTTTGTGAGCCCTAGGGATATTTTAGTAACATATCTTGTGTAAGAATGTGACCTAATATGTGTGGGTGCTAAAAGTATTATATTAAATATAATAGTTGTGGATGAGGTATTGATATTAATATTTTAGGTAGTGATGATAATTTAATATAAGTGGTGTAATAAGGGGAAAATGGTAATTTTTAATTAAAAGGGGTATTATGGTAATTTTGGAGGCAAGGGCAAAGTGGTAAATTGTAAGTAAAAAGGGTAAATTGGTAATTTTGTAATTAAGGGGTAATATGGTAATTTTGGAAGTGAAGGGGTAAAATGGTTATTTTGTAATTAAAGGGTAAAATAGTAATTTTGTGATTAAAGGGTAAAATGGTAATTTTGTAATTAAAGGGTAAAATGGTAATTTTATAATAAAAGGGAAAAATGGTAAATTTACGTTTTGTGATTTCGCTTCGGCTAAAATTTTTCATTAAACGAAATTTTTCAGTTGTAAATTTTGGAGTATTACATATACCTTTCTTTATGCGCATGACTGTATGCAGATTATTGAATGAGAATTTTGATCAAACTTTGAGCAAGATAGCTAAAGTCTAATCCTCCCTTTTGGGTATACATTGAGCAAGGAAAATCCAGGATTAATCCTTCCTCAAATCTATCTTCAATTCAACACATTTGAAGGTTTACAAATCTGTCGAAACACCTTCACTTGTATCTTCAAGTTCTTCGCCTATAATCCATCAATTCACTTCGTTTATTTTGCATTAAATTGTGGGTGAAAGCTTCTAATACAAATTTTGATCCAACCTTCTGTTACTTTGATAAAAAACCACATCAGGTATGCTCATCTTAAGGTACATTAAACTATGCAAGATTATAAATCAAGTCGACAAGGTAACCTAACGGGTAACACTACCTATGGAATTATCATGTGTGCACGACATCTTCCATATTTTCCAATTGAGGAAGTATATAGTAGATACTTTACATTTCATATAATAAAAATAGTTATAGCTTGAGGTGTCCCTAACTTACAAAGAATGGCAAGTAAGCATTCTAAACATGAAGACCTAAGTGATGGGCACAAATATTGTGCTGCTAGTGAAGGTCCTTTGATGGTGGCATGGTTCTTAGGAGGGCACTTGGGGGGCCATGGAGGAGATTTGAGTGATATTGTAATACCCCATATTTTTTTGAATAATATTGAATGAGAATTGTGACAACTTTTAGACCATTAATTTTGATTTGAGGCAAAGTTTGGTTTAGAATAAGGTTGCAAAATGAAGTTTGATGTGTTTTTCAGGCGAACTAATTGATCGGTTCATCATTTTAGCGAAATGGATTTTGACGACTAAATGAATCGATTGGTTGGGGGAACTGATTGACTAGTTTGTAGAACAGTTGACTTGTAGGTCTAAATCGATTGATTGACTAGTTTGTAAAGCTGAGAATATTTTTTAACTTGATTTTTTGAAAAAAAAATCTTTTACTAAAATGGGACCATACCCGCCTATGAAAAATTGTCCCTAAGTGACGCCTAATAATTTTTATGATGTATTTAGCCCAAAATATTACCTTAGATTAATTTGGAGGTCAATTGGGGCTATTAAGGGAGAGATAACCTCAGCCTTGTCTTCTTCCACCTCTCTCCTCTATACGTTTTTGAGGTCAATGCTTTCATCCCAGGCACAACTTTGAGCAGTAGAAAGATTTATTTCATGCTGACCTTCCATTACCTTTCTTGCATATTCTAATTATGGCCTAATTGACTTGCATTTTCTAGAGACACCATTTGAGCTCTGGAGACTAGGTCAGCATATCTTCAATAAAATTTGTTCATTTAGCTCGAATTCAAACAATAATTTCTATAGTTTTCAAATTGTTCCTGAACCCTCTATTATTCCTCTAGATTGGTTAGCTATAAATAGCCCCAATCACCTCCTTTGTGCATCTTTTTTTCAACTACTAAAATCTCTAAGTCTCTATCTTCACTTTCCACCTTTTCTACACTTCGAACCTTGAAATATATTTCCTTGCACTCGTCTTCTATCTCTAATTCTCTCTTATTTTAAATTGTTAAGTAAGGAAGAACTAGATTTGGGAAAAAGATATAGTGGTTCAGTTCAGTACCTTCCTATTGTGCCATAAGCTGGTATATTCCTTCTTTTCCTTTTGTTTTAAGTTTGAAAGTTAATTAGGTTTTTGTGTGCATTTCCAAGTTTAAGATTTATGGTTTTAAGGTTTTAAAAAATAGAGAATTTCATAGTTGGAATTTATGGTTAAAGGGGAATTTTACCTATATCAAGGAAGTGATTATTGCGTCTAAAATGATTTTTAGATATTCTTACACGATATGAGTTCCTCTAAGTTGATTATATATGTTGGCATGAATGTATATAGCCTGTATAGTTAATTTGGATGAATAGATAGTAAACTTTAAGTAACAAGTATGAAATTCGATAAAAATATGATATTGCGGCTAAATATTGAAACATGGAAGTTAATTCAGTTAAAAGTGTGTTATACTATATTAATGCATGTGTCAATGAGGTTAAAGATGATTTATAAATATGAATCTGCATGAAATTTAATGGTTTAGTGCTGTGATAGGAAAAACCGATTGACTTATTCCTAGCATAGTCGACTGGTTGACCCAGCCCATCGATTGGTAAACTTGTAGAGACCTTGGTCTTACTCTCTATTTAAACCCAACAACAAGTTGGGAAGAACCAATAAAATAGTCTATGAGCAATCAACTTATTTACCCAAATAGATCGACTAATTTGAAAAAAAGCATGGTCTGGTTGAGTCAAACAGATTGATTGGTTGACCCAAACTGATCGACTAGTTCAACTAGCTTGTAAGCTTGTTTTCATTTTGTTTCGTTATACTTTGAGGCTATGTTTGGGACTATTCCATGATTATTAATGGGAGAAAATACATATTTTATCATGGATTAATGACAAAATGAAAGGATTAATTGGATCATAATTTTTGATATGCTCTATAAGCATTGTAAGGGAATTGATAGTATTGAGACAAGAGTAATGAAACACAGCTTGGGCTTGAATAAAATAATATTTTAGATATGAATAATATTGGACAAAGATAAATGAAAACTCCACATTGTTAGAAAAATGGAAAGAAAAGGATTGATATGAAATAAACATATAAAATGCCTTCCTTCTTTTTATATGAGCCTTGTGTGAACACTTATCTTTATGAATAATGTACTAATCATGTAAAGCAAAAGACGATTGAGTTGAGTATGGTTCTAGATTACCTAATTCTCAATTTGCTAATAGGTGTTAATTGGTGCCTTCGAGTAGGATCTTGAGAGGTCACGGTACCTTAACAACTCTAAATACTGATGATGTACCAAGGGGTATTGATACTAAAATCAATACTAAAGGGTTTGGTTACCTTGGTGGTTGGCTTTAGCTTGGACTTATATCTACTCTAGTGATTGGATTTGGCCTAAACTTTATGTTCCTTATTTGGATAGGCTTCTATGGTATGTGAGGCCATAGGATAGTACACAATCCATTATTCAATGATAATAAAATATGGATGGCAAAATATGAATGATGACCAAGTGAATGGTTAATAATTAGATAAGGATAGAAGTAATTGTATGAATGACCAAAATGGATAAAAGCTGGTTTATACACTTGGTTGATGGCTTAAATGACTATTGACTATTGATTGGAAGTTGGATGGATGATTGACCTATATCATATATGAATAAGAAAATGGTATAACCTAAAGGATTAAGCTATTGGAAATAAACCCTAGTGGTTACTTGGATTTAATCTGCTATTATATGTGTGAGTACCTTGGTCATTATAATGTGACACCAAGAATAATATATGTAATACCCCAAATTGAGCGGAGTGTTATAAGGATTGATTTGGCTACTTATATCAACATGGTATACCATCTTTTTGGTGATTTCATCCTAAGAACTCCACAGTTAAGCGTGCTGGCCGTGGAGCATTTTTAGGATGGGTGACCTCCTGGGAAGTTTCGGAAATTTTCTGAAAATTTCTCATGAAGTGCGTGAGTGAGGACAAAGCGTGCTGAAAGGACTCGTGTTGATCTGTGGGGTCAGCCGATCAATCCGAAACCACTTCAAGGTAGCCCTCGTGTGGTCGTGTTGACTCGGGGTGTTACAATATATCCTTCATTGTTTGAGATATGCATGATAGCAAGTCCTAATGTGCTCTTATCTTTATGTATTTGGTATTAGTATGATGCATGTTATTTATTTATCCTTACACAATAGAATTTACATACTTGTGTTTCATTGAGAGAGAAACTTGGCTTACTTAATGCTTAGCGTACTAATGTGTTTGTTTGCTTGGTCATTTGCTCATTCCCACAAGCAGAGGACCATGTGCTGGGTTTTGGGGATGGCAAGGGGGCCTACTTCAATGGGGTCGAGGCTTGAGAGCAATGACAACTAGAAGTTTTGTTGGGTCCATGGTGAATAGAGGTTTTGATTTTGGGGGTCACACACTAAATTCATTTAAAATGTAGTCCTATACTTTTGTTAATGTTTATTTCATTATTGAGTTGGTTGGGGACTGATGAGGCCCTTGTTGTAAACAATCTTTTAAATATTTATGAAATTTTTTATTTGTGCACTATGTTTTTCTAAATGTCTTGGTCGGTTTTAGCCTTATATTTTAGGGTAGAAGATGGACATCTATCCTGTATTAGATATGGTGGTAGCACCCCATTTTTCTTAGGTATATTTACAGCATCCGTAATGTTTTAAACGAAATTTTTCAGTAGTGAAAAATAGGGGTGCTATAGAAGTACCCATAGTTTTTCTCCTAGTGTGATATCTATTGGCGTGACCTTTTATTTTAATGGGGTAGTAACCCCTTTTACCTCGTTGAGTATAATGTGTGAATTGTTATGTATTATATAATGTGTCTTGATCTTGGTTATTAGGCTTTGAGGAGCTATGCTGTGGCAGTTTCATAAGTATGAATAATTGATTTTAATTTTAAAAAACATGATCTTTAAATCGAGTTATTTGAAAGGTAAGATAATTACACAATAATATTTATGATACTTTTATCTATAAATAGACCCATATTATTATACTTATGATATAAGAAAAAATAGTATCATGAAAGATATAATATGAGAATGGAGAAATTTCGATACAAGTGTGTACAACATATTGAGTAATGAAATGGTGAAAAGAATTGTAATAGTGATGATAACGTAAATACAATGATGTTAAAATATAAAAACAATAGTGGTGAATATATGAGGCATGTAACCAATATTGGTGAAATATAACTACAGTAATAGTTAAACACAATATACTAATGGTGAAACATAAAAATATGGTGAAATGTCGGTACATAAATATCAAAACATAAATACATTGATGGTATAACATAGGTACAATAATAGTAAAAATATAAGTATAATAATAGTAAAATATGAGAATAATAATAATTGAAAATTTTGATAATACATCAACAAAAAAAAATAATAAAATACAAGTACCATAGTTGTAAAACATATAATAATAATAATAATAATAATACTAATAGTAATAGTAAAACACAAACAGGTTTAGCTTCAATTGATTTAGTTCGATAATATTTATAAAACATAAGTATGTATGTATGTGTGTATATGAATACATATACATATACATATATAGAAATTGGTTCATATGCGAACCATTCTTTTGGTGCAAACGTAGGAATGGTTTTCGGCCGTTGGATCTGAAATATCTGACGGTCGAAAACTATTCCCTATATTTTTTTCCTATTCCCGTCCCTCTATCCCGCCCCGCCTCTCTCCTGTCGGCTGTTCTCTCCCGACCCAGCTCCCCTTCGCGTTCCCTCTCTCCCGTCTCCATCCCTCTGCACCTCCCGTCTCCCTCTCTCCGTCTCCATCTCTCTGCACCTCCCGACCTCTCTCTGCACCTCCCGTCCATCTTTTATAGTGTAATTTAACAGTGTCCGGCCATCTTGGTCCAGACTTTGGACGAATTAAAGAGGCATACCCTCTTATCCCTCACCCGTTCTGTCTCGATCCACACCGCAGTACCGCACCTCTCTGCGTTCGCACCCGAACCCCCGACGCCCCTTCCCAACCGTCTCTCCCTCTCCATCGAACCATCTCTCCATCGAACCATCGCCATTCTTCAACCTTTCTCTACCTCCTCTTGACTTCAACCGCCGCGACACTATTCCGCCACACAGGGACGCCGACAAGCACCACCGGTGGCGCATCACAGCGGCGCGCGACCTGAGTAGTTGCTCCACCGTTGCTGCAGCTAGACCAACCAACGCAGCAATCCAGCGCACAACCTCCACGACCGCCATCTCAATCCACACCGTCGGTATGATTCCGAACTCTCACCTCCAATTCGTAAGTTTGTTTGCCTGATTTGGCTTTTGTTAAGCCAAATTAGTTGATAGGATTTGTTTTGTAATTGCTGGACGGCAAGCCGTCTCTGTCACGCTCTTATTTCCTGGAGGGTGGCCGAAGGAAAATTGGTATATCACATCTTCTGCTAGTCCTCTTCTTTCTTTCTCCTCGTCCTTCGATCGCCTAATTGATCGGTTGTTAGGTTTTTTATTATTATTTTCTTCCATATTTATTTAAGTGAAAGGAAGAGGCCGGTCCATCGACCATCCTCTGGTTCAGGAGCTTGTGGAGAGGTCTTCGGGGAAGTCGGACGACACCACCGTTGATTATGAAGTGGTTCTGTTCGAGCATTTGCTGTGGATGTTGGATAATGCCAATCCTCAGCCTGAGTCATTGGACGAGCTTGTTGAGTTCTACGCTTGTCGGTAGAGGATGACGAACACGCATACTGAATGGGTAAATTTAAGGGTCTGGTATATGTAAATTCTCGGAATCGCAAATGGAGAGTAGCTGGCCTGGCCTATTTTCAAATTGCATTAGTATCTAAGGAGGTGAGGGAGAGCCAACATATAATTTTAATGGGCATTAATTTCCTTCTCAGCTTGATCTGTTGTATGAGTTAGCTCTTGTTTGTTTTTACGTCCCTTCTTACCCTATGTATCAATTGTATATAGTCTATTATCTATTTGATTATAATAAAATGCCGAATAACTTTTGAAAATTTATATTTGTTGCTGCATTGGTTTGTATAATTATTAATTAAATATCACTGTTTTATATATTCACTTTTTTTATTATATAGTTTTTTTTTTAAAGCTAGCCACCATAGGAGCATGCATATAATACTTTATTTAAGGTAAGCTAAAATAGGATCTTATATCTTAAACCTCACAGATATGATAGATATCATTTTTAGGCATCAACTTTATTTTTAATCACTTTTAGCTTTAGACATGATGTTGATAAGGTTAGAGGGTTTAGGGTTTAGATGGTTTAGAGGGTTTAGGGTTTATGTTTTAGAAGGTTTAGGGTTTAGGGTTTAGGGTTTAGCGAGTTTAGAGGGTTTAGGGTTTAGGGTTGGGGGTTTAGGGTTTAGAGGGTTTAGGGTTTAGGGTTTAGAGGGTTGAGGGTTTAAGGTTTAGGGTTTAGGGTTTAGGGTTTAGGGTTTAGAGGGTTGAGAGGGTTGAGAGGGTTTAGGGTTTAGGGTTTAGGGTTTAGGGTTTATAGGGTTTAGGGTTTAGGGTTTAGGGTTTAGAGGGTTTAGGGTTCAGGGTTTAGGGTTTAGAGGGTTTAGGGTTCAGGGTTTAGAGGGTTTAGGGTTTAGGGGGTTTAGGGTTTAGGGTTTAGGGTTCAGAGGGTGTAGGGTGTAGGGTTTAGGGTTTAGAGGGTGTAGGGTTTAGGGTTTAGGGTTTAGAGGGTTTAGGGTTTAGGGTTTAGGGTTTAGATGGTTTAGGGTTTAGGGTTTAGGATTTAGAGGGTTTAGGGTTTAGGGTTTAGAGGGTTTAGGGTTTAGAGGGTTTAGGGTTTAGGGTTTAGGGTTCAGAGGGTTTAGGGTTTAGGGTTTAGAGGTTTGGATATTTGGTTTGGATATAGGTTTGGATTAGTTTTTTGGTTTGGTATTAGTAAAATCTTGAATGTGATCAAATTTTGATCCAATGGATGAGATTAGTTCCTATGTTTGTATATTAATTATAGTTTGTATGTGACCCCTCCCCTACATATATATATATATATATATATATATATATATATATATATATATATGTATACATAATTTGAATTAAAGATGAAAATAGGTGAAAAAATAGGAAAAATAAATGGCATGACCCACCCCGCATGGACGGGTTGGTTTGAAGTTGCGTCCATTTGCGGGTATTTTTTTAATACTCCCTTTTGCAACGTGGAAATATCGATGCATTTGCTTATAAATTAAATTTGGAAATGACACCAATATGCCTAGTGAGTAGTGACGGTGTCTAGCTAGGGAGCTTGCCCACCTAGAGAGAAGAAAGGCTCGCTTTTAATTTCCCGAAATATAATTTGAACAATGGATATGCAGGTGACGTTAATTAGGATTCTATGATTGAATTGAAGCCCGTTAGTGCCGTGTTTGTCCTTATACCGAAGGTAAGTCAATTGTTTGCGTTCCGTAATAATTAAGTCGCAGCTTACTGTACAAAAACGACATCAAACACCCGATAAAGACAGTGTCCTGTTGAAACTAAAAGCCTTAAACCTCACGTACTTAGCAGCAATTGGAAAGATCGGGGTCCAAAATAATTTGGGACGCAGGGTGGGCGGTGGGACGGGGGCCACTTTTTCAAAACACTAAGATGGCTACTAGCTAAATGCGGTTATCATTGTATGCGCTTTTATAATGGAAAAGTGCAACTTCATCCCGTAATCTTAATTTAGTTCGAACACACACAGAGAGTTTAGTGATACTTCTCTTAAGAATTTGCAGACAAGATAATCTTGATGATTTGACGCTGATCCGTCCCAGAAAAAGTTAAAAAAAGGAAAAAAAAAAAAAAAAGAAGCGCGGTAGTTTGACGGAGAGGGGAGAGAAAATTGAAACTGGTTAACGTCTAGGAGCTGTTTGACGATAGCATTTTCATTAGCATGGCCCTTTTACCGCCGCCTAATTCAAAACCTTTCTGGTTGTATCAGGATCATCGCCGTATCCCTCATTTCAAGCTTTGTATTCAACTACAATCCAAAATCACTAATCATCAACCCTACATTTCCAAAGCCACTCAAATCCAACATAAAATTCACAAATCCTGTATTCAAAATAAACAAACAATAAAAAAATGAAACTTATGTTTTTCTTTGTTTTTTTCTAAAAGAAATCCAAACTCCAAGTTTGTCATTAGCTTTCTTTTAAGATTCTACTCTAGTGACCATGTCATTAGCTTTAGTGCCCATTTTGTGTTATTTACATAAAATGTAATAACATTAATAACAGTGTAATGACAAACAAAATGAAAACAAAAATCATATTCCCATTCATGCTAATATTAGCAACAATATACTTCCCTTAATCCCCACAAATCTTTGATAAAAGAATTAACTTTTCTTTAGATTATTGATCATTGAAAATAAAATTGGCATTCCCATCTATGTAGATAGATATTGTACTAACATTCTTCCCTGTCTCCCCCAAAATCCCCATCTAATAGTAAGAATAAAATTAAGCTTTTTTTTTGGATTATTGTTTACTTATAATTTGGAAATATGAGATAATTAAGAGAAAAATTATCACATTTTGACAAGTGATATTTGTAATTTTCATAGATTGATATTCAAGTTCATTGAAATAAGTACTAGTACATTATAAAGTTGATGAACATTTTGGTTTGAGAACATGATATTAAAGTGGACACAAAAATAGAAACTTAAGAAAATTATACTATGAAACAAAATATAATCCAAATGAGCTATGTAACGACTTCTTTTTTTCCTAAATATAATTTTTGTTTGAAAATGGTTTTATCAAAATCTAAATAAGAAAAACCGAATGTTACTGTCACATCTAACATAGATAAGGAACACCGTTACCAAGTAGGTTGTGAAATGATTCTAAATACTACAAGTTACAAAACCAAGTAAAGAAATACGATAAGAAAAAAATAGGCATAAGAGACCAATAAAAATTGGGTCACATACCATAATTATTACCAAATAATTCTAATGTCATCCTAACCCAAAAGAAAGTTGGAGAACAACTATTTCATGTGCACCAAATGTTTGAAGCCAAAAGAGGCAACACCAGATCTCTCTCCACATTAGAGAAAATGATTTATTCTTAATATAGTGAGGAGAATCAATCATTTCTCTCATCAATTGATTCAACACTATCATAGCCCATCTAAAAGCCTTTGAGAAATCAATCATCAAAAGAGAGGAAGTAAGGAAAGTCTTACAATCTCTCTTTAAAGTCTAGAGACCCAAAGTAATGGTGATTGAAGAAGCTAAATATTTCACTGCCGGGGAAATCACTAAGCTCTCAAGGAATATTTTATTCCATGAATCCAAAATGGATGAAGTGGTTAAAAAATAAAAAGAGGAAGTTGCACTTCATCATGGTAAAATGAGATCATGGTTGACAAAAATGAAGAAGAATATGACTAATAAGCATCAATGAATGAAGAAATATCCCTCATTTTTTATCAATTAAGGAGATCCTCAGAGCTAGAGGAGCAAGAGGTGAATGAAAAGTCTTAGTATTTTCAAGAAGACGAAGGGGTATTGCCAAAATTAATCAAATGACACAACTTTGGAAAGAGTGAACATGTCATTCAAAATTACTATAAATTTTGGAATGAGATTGCTCATGAAATAGCTAGAAGCAAGGGCAAAGATAAAAACAGCAACAATAGAGAGAAAAACCTTCCAAAAAAGCAATGATAGCTTTTAGAGAGAGTGAAGGATAACCCTCTGAGATGAAGAAGAATTGGCAAACTTCTACTTCATGGAATCTAGTGATGAGTTCTCTACCTCCACCTCTTTTAAAAACATTGATGATGAGGTAGAAGACCATGATATACAATCTAAACCTCTTGACTTATATGATGATTTATTGTATGTTTTGCTTGACATGTACCTTAGGTGATAATGGTAAGTTACTAATGTGAAAAGATAACTAGCAAAAACTATGTGGTCTCTTAAATAAAAAACATATTAATCTCTTAAATGATAATGCTATTATTAAATCTTACTTATACCACCTCAAATATGAACTGAAAGAAAAAGTTGATGAACTAGAATCATACAATAAATACACTACTCTTGATCACAAAGTGAAGATAGACCAACTTGAAAGAAATATGGTTGATCTTCAAACTAAATATGAAGAATTTGTAAAGATAACGTACTACTTCACCAAAGGTGAAGAAGCCTTCAATTTGGTGTTAGGTGCTCAATGATATTGTAAGAACAATGAGGTTCTTGGATATTGTGGCAAAATGGTCATAAAATGTCAAACCCTTAGAAACTTATATGTGAATACCTTAAAGGCTCACCAATCCTATCTTTATCCTTCTTGTATGGTATGTGATACATATAGAAAATATGGACATATGGCCACTATGTTCACAATATTTAGAAACGTAAAATTTGCTAAATCTAAGGAGTAGTTGCCTAATAGAAGAATCCTTCAAAGATTGATTACAAACCCCTTCTAGGACCCACTGAATGGGTAACTAAACTATAATATTTGTGTTTGTAGGGTTGCATCAAGATGAAAGAAAGAATTCAAAAATGGCTTCTATATAGTAAGTGCTTGACATAAAAGATAGTCAAGTGGATAATGTTCTCAACATTGACACCCTACAATTGAGGTAATGTAACTTTCTGAGACAATTCAAAAGGGAAGATCATTCAAGTTAGTAGTGTAAATATTGGTAATTCTAAACCCTTAATTGATGATGTATATTTTTTTATATGGTCTTATGATTACCTTGATTATAGTTAGTCGATTATGTGATACTTTTTAGGTATGTACTTCTTATAACTCACGCTACATGATTTCAAATGGAAATGATAAATCCAACTTATTAATTTATCCAAGAATCAATAATGTGCACATGTTAGATTCTGAGTCTATAAAATTGCAAAATTCATGCTTAAGCGATCAAGAAAAAAATGCATGGTTATGGCATAAAATAATTACACATAATAGCATGGAAATGATAAAAGGAACTTGTTTGAAAATAACTAGTTTTGTAATACCCCAAAATTTTCAAACCCCAATTTCTCAATAATTAGTCTCCTAATTCCTTTCTTAACCTTAAATCATTACTTAATCACCTTACTTTAACCCTAAGCTACTCATTTTTTTAACCTTAATACCTTTCAAAACCTTAGTTTTTAGTTCAACTAACTAACAATATATTATATTGCAACAAAATAGACCACTCCTCTAAGGCTTGTGATGACAAACCAACCCCACCTAATCATTAGATCATGTGATTATAGTTAATATTACTTATTTTCATTCCTTATGACACCATATCAAGTCATATGCCCATTATTTTTATTAATTTTGGTTCCTAGAATACTTTTAAACCTTACCCTAAGTTTTCATAAAATTTGGGATTTATTTGATTATTTGTTTTTCAAATTTTAACTAGTTATTTTACTTTTCAACTTACCTAAATTATTTCTATTTTTTGTTGAATTTATTCACATTCTTGACTAGGATATTCAAACCACATACCCTCTATGATCTAATTTTTTTTCTCCTTAATCATTCAGCCAAATCTTGTGCATAAGCTAGCTCTTATGTTTCATACCTACCCTATGACACTCTCTTACCTCATTCCAATCAACCCCATCACTCTCTACCTCGCAAAATACCCTATATTCTAATCACACTATGTAACACCCCAAAATTCACTATTTTTTTTAAAGTGGAAGAAATTACAATAGAAATATTTAAATTAAAACTCGTGAATTCTGGGATATTACCGCCACACTTAGTACCAAACCGGTTCTCTCCGACCATTTCAATACTAAGTGCTAAGGCTAAAAAGATGAACATAAAACTTAAACCAAGATTTCATAAAATGAATTAAAGAAATGATAACATAGAAATCAGACTATGCATAAAGAATTATTATTCATATTCAAAAGAGAAATAACTTACAACCTATAAAAGATTCATTTAAAGTACTCAATGCAAGTTAATAAATCAGATTGGATAGATCCGATACAAAGGAAATAATAGAAGGAATATAAAATAACGAGAAGAGTGAATCCAGCCACATATATACTCAACGCTTAGCTCCACTGGATGTCCCGCCCACCTACATAAGTCAGAAAAGGCCTTCTGCTTGTGGGAATGAGCAGCACCCATGAAAAGGGTGATTAGTACGCTACGTACTGAGTAAGGTAACCGAGCACTAAGGCCCACACATAAGCACATAAATCATGTAGAAGAATAGAAGAACACAATCATAAATGTGTATGATCAACCAGCTAAAGGTACAAAGACCCATGAATAATCCGGATTAATTATTTAATTAATCACTGATCATAAATCGATTCACACCATACTTTTTATCAAAGCCACATGAGTACGAGAATCCTACTATTATAGCCAGTGGACCGGAAAACACATAGGGCATATAGCTCCTGACCACTATTATAGCCTATGGATCGGTCTCTAGGATACCGTAGTACTTGGCCACCATTATTCACTGGTGGACCGGTTTAGCCTCTGCTCACATGGTGTTCCACTATAAGTAATTAGTATCTTTCCCATGTCTTAGCACAAATATGTTCGATTTTGTTGAGTACGGAATCCCTCACTATTATAGCCGGTAGACCAGAAATGCATAGGTACAAAGCCTGACCACTATTATTACCGGTGGACCGGTTACACATAGGACATCATGTCCTAACCACTATTATTTGCCGGTGAATCGGTCTGGGCCCGGCTTAATAATCTTTCACTTTACATGATTAATGTCTTAAGTATCTTATTCAAAAACTTTCACCATGGACATGCATGAATCATTCTCTTTATACTTTACACATCACAAATCATAAAATTCCACCATCATAATTACACTTTAATCACCAAATACACATGATAACACAAAAATTCTAAGCAACCACAACAAACCCTAATTGTCCACACAAACCCTAGTTCGGTCTCCTACGGACCCTTATATAATCTCCACGTACTATTTTTCATCCAAAATGTTCAAAAACCCAAATAATACTTACATTATCCGCCTTATGTCCCAAATCAACCTTTCATATGTAAATTTCACTCCCATGTAAACTTTACACATCCCATGCAACCTTTCGAACTTTTCATGCAAACCCTAAATCCCATGCAATCATTAACTCCCATGCAAAACCCTAATACCCCCATACAACCATTAATACCACCATGCAACCATTAATACCACCATGCAAACCCTAATACCACTATACAACCATTAATACCACCATGCAACCATTAATACCTCCATGCAAACCCTAATACCACCATGCAAACTCTAATACCACCATGCAAACCCTAATACCGCCATGCAAACCCTAATACCATTATATAACCATTAATACCACCATGAAACCATTAATACCACTATACAACCATTAATACCACCATGCAACATTAACTCCATGTAAAGCCCAACGCCATGCAAACCCTAATACCATGCATCCCACAACTCCATGCAAACCCTAACACCACATTGTTACACTCCCCATCATTATTTTACAACCCTATCATGCATGTCTTAAGGCCACATCATACCATAATAATAACACACTTATACACATAATTCTCATACCACAATTTATTCACACCAATATACTTCAACTCTATAATCATGATGCATTCATAATAATTATACAATATACACATGAAATACACTATAATTCATATCACATGACATGCATAGCATAAAATCACATATTACACATATGGCCTTAGCACCCCTTACCTAAAAACGACACTGATCTTGGAGCACGCTCCTACGTCTCCTTAGGGCTTTGACTAGTTTCACCTATTATGAGGGAAAAGCTAAAATTTGACTCCCTCCTACCAAACATACTATTAATCACTAACTTATTATAAGACTAGATTTTTAAATAAATAATAATATATTAATAAAATAACCTTAACTAATTACTAACTTTGATAAAGATAAAGAAATAATAGAAATATTATAAAAGTTGATAATATAAGGTTGAAAACTTTACCCTAATAATAATAACAATGATACTAAAATAATAATAGCAAAGATACTAAAAATAATATCAATGATAATATAAATAAGAATAATAATAATAGTAACAATAATAATAACAAGGACATTATTCAAAACAAAGTGAAATAAGGGCTTCGACCCCTTTACTAAAATAATAATAATAATAATAATAATAATACTAAAATAAATAACCAAATTTAGTAATAATAATAATGATGAAAAATTAATAATAATAATGATAAAAGCCATAATAATATTACAAAATAATAATAACCATAAAGGTAATAATCGTAAAGATAATGATGGAAGATAAAAAGAAGTAGGGTTTCCACCCTACATTGAATAATAAAAACTTAATAAATAATAATAATAACACTAATAAGAATAAATACTAATAATAATGTAAATACTAATAACCCTAATAATAATAAGACATGATATTTGTAATACTACTAATAAAATTTAAAATAAGCACAATAAGGTTTCAGTCCTATATAGAATAATAATATTAACATTGAAAGTAGTAGTAGTAGTAGTAGTAGTAGTAGTAGTAGTAGTAGTAATATTAATATTAATATTAATGAACGCCTAACAATAATAATAATAATAACAAGATAAAGGGTAAAGTAGTTGCAATATTAATAATGGAATAATAATAATAATAGTAATTCGAAATAGTAAAATAATAATAATAATAATAATTATTATAATTATAATAACATATTAATAATAAAGATAATAACAATAATAATAATACTAATAATAATAATAAAATCAAATTAAAAATATAATAGGGCTTCGGCCCTCAAACGAATAATAATAAAAACATTAAAATTAATAATAATAATAATAATAATAATAATAATAATAATAATAGGATCTATATTAGAATAAATAAAATAAAATAATTTAAGACTTTTAAAAATAGGGAAAAGGGTTGAGAGGGTCTAGAGTTCAACCTTAGGTTGGCGGCGATAGGTGGCACTGGCGGCGGTCTCCGGAAAAAGAGAAGAAAAGGGAAAAAGTTAAAGGCTGGGAACAAAATAAGAAGAAGGAGGGTGGAGTAAGGGTGATTACTATTACCTAGGAGGAGAGAAATAGAATGATGGTGGCGGCGTAGCCAAAGGTGGCCGCTGCGATGGTGGCCGAATAGGGAAGAAGAAGAGAAAGAGAGGAAGTGTAACACCCCAAAATTCACTACTTTTTTTTGGTATCAGAGCCTGGTTGATCTTGTTGACCACGCTCGTTTTTGAAAATAAAATTAATTTTTGGAAGTTGCTATTGAAAATTTGAAAAAGGATTTTCTGCCTTAAGTGAAAATCTTTCTGTTTTAATAGTTTTGGAGCCCGGCCACGGTGAGAAGTACCAGGGTAGATTAGGGTTTTCCCTAAGAATTAGAAATCTTATTGATAATTTCGAACCTGTGGGTTCGTTTCTAAGTGTTTATTTTTGTGTAGCTAGATGGCAAGCAACGGGAGAATTCAGCGTTTGGAGGAGGTCGTCACCGCCTTCCTAGAGTTCACACAACGCGCTCAAAACGTTGAGGAAGATTGGCTTGGGAGGGTTACCGGACATCACCCTTGACGTATTCCGGGAAGGAGAATCCAGTGGTTTTAGAGGGGTGGATCCATGATATGGATCGCACCTTTAAGGTTGTGAATTACCCACTCAACGGATGGCCCAACATTGCAGCATTCTTCCTCCGGGGTGTAGCAGATGCCTGGTGGGAGGAGTTTAGTGCCAAAGAAGGTCCCCCAGCTACTTGGGAGGCATTTAAGACCACCCTCCGTACCGAATTCTATCCTGAGAGCCTCAGGAAGGATAAGCTCGGGGAGTTCATGCAGCTGACACAAGGGCCAATGCTAGTTCGTTAGTACCACGCCAAGTTTACTGAGCTGCTCCAGTTTTCCCCAGGGATCGCCGCCAATGAATCCACGATGGTCTTTTAGTTTGAACAGGGACTAAATTTTAGCATCCGCCGCATGATGGGTGCCATGACGTCCAAAGATCTAGCGTCCTTGTATGAGAGTGCTTGCATGGCCGACACACTATTCCATGAGCAGGCAGCCATCTTGGGTAAGAGGAAGCTTGAGGGTCAGAGTTCAAGAAGTAGGACCCAGCCCAGGTGTGGAGAGTCCAGGAGGCCACCACCGAGAGATAATAACGGGAGCCAAGGACCCCCAAGAGGTCCAGTATGTAGGAAGTGTGGTCGAGTCCATCCAGGAAGAAATTGTGCCGGCAGGCTAATAAATTGTTTAAACTGTGGGAAGTTGGGTCACAAGGAAATGGAGTGTTGGAGGCCACCTAAATTCCAGCATAATCAGAACAGATCATCTCAGCAGGGAGGAGCTCTCATACCTTAGCAGCAGGCCTATCAGTAGTATCGTCAGAACTCATCCCAACAACACTATCAGAGAGCACCTGCTCCATCTGGTGCCCCAGCTCGAGAGACAAGGGGAAGACCACAGGGATCTAGGCCTCATCCTCAGAAGGGAGGTCAACCAAGAGGGCACCTGAATGTTATTAGTCAGGCCGAGGCAGACCGACAGCTGGATGTCGTTACTGGTATGTTCACCATCTATTCATTACCAACATATGTTCTATTTGATTCCGGTGCTACGTTGTCTTTCATTTCCTCTGCATTTGCTGCTAAGGATGGATTGTCACCATCCTCTAGGGTAGAGTTATCTGTTACGCTTCCGTCGGGTGACAAAATGGAGTGTAGTAGGAGGTTTTCCAACGTGGCCTTAGATATAGGAGGGATAGACTTCCTAGTAGACCTAAATGGGATTGATCTGAAAGACTTTGACGTGATTCTGGGCATGGACATGCTGGGGAAGTACAAAGCAGTTATTGATTGTGCTCAGGAACGGGTGATTTTGTGAGGCCCCAATGGAACTAGGGTTTCTTACCGGAAGACTCAGCCTGAGCTAACCACTAAGGTGGTGTCAGCGGTCACATTGTACGCTTTGATCCAAAAAGGGTATCCCTTATATTTATGTAGTGTACAGGAGCTCAACAAGGATTTAGCCGCATTGGATAGTATTCCGGTAGTTAAAGAATTTTCGGACGTGTTCCCCGAAGAAATACCAAATATGCCTCCGGTTCGGGAAATTGACTTCAAGATTGAGTTAGTGCCAGGAGCTGAGCCCGTTTCCAAGGCTCCTTACAGAATGGCACCAGTTGAGTTGAAAGAATTGAAGGCCCAGTTGGAGGAACTCTTAGAGCACGGGTATATCCGGACTAGTGTATCGCCGTGGGGAGCACCGGTTTTGTTTGTGAAGAAGAAGGACGGTAGTCTCCGTCTCTACATCGACTACCGGGGGTTGAATCAGTTGACGGTAAAGAACCGGTATCCACTCCCGAGAATAGATGATTTGTTTGACCAACTGAAGGGTGCTATGATGTTTTCCAAGATTGATTTGAGGTCTGGGTATCATCAGTTGAGGATAGCTGATGCTGACATTATAAAGACTGCATTCCGGACCCGATATGGGCATTACGAATTTATGGTGATGCCCTTTGGACTTACAAATGCTCTTGCAGTATTCATGGATCTAATGACGAGGATATTCAAACCTTTCCTCGATCAATTTTTGGTGGTATTTATAGACGATATTCTGGTGTATTCTCGAGGAAATGAAGGGCACGAACAACATCTACTCACCATTTTGAGCACATTGAGAGAGCATCATCTATATGCTAAGTTATCGAAGTGCGGGTTTTGACTCTAGGAGGTAGCTTTCCTTGGTCATATTGTATCGGCTAAGGGAGTTGCTGTGGACCCCGCTAAGATTGTGGCTATCACGGAGTGGAAGCCTCCTACGAATATATCGAAGATTTGGAGTTTTCTGGGTTTGGCGGGATATTACAGACGATTTGTGCAAAACTTTTCCAAGATAGCGAGACCGTTAACTAATCTCTTGAAGAAGACTACGAAGTTTCAGTGGGATGAGGCGTGTGAAGAGGCTTTTCAAGAGCTCAAGAAGAGGTTGACCACTGCACCGGTGTTGACTTTACCCGAGGGGACGGAAGAGTTCGAGGTTTACAGCGATGCATCCAAGCATGGTTTGGGATGCGTGTTAATGTAGAAGGGTAAAGTGGTAGAGTATGCCTCGCGACAGCTGAAGAAACATGAGCAAAATTATCCCACGCATGACCTTGAGTTAGCTACTGTGGTATTTGCCTTGAAGATTTGGAGGCATTATCTATATGGGGCGAAGTGTAAATTCTTTACGGATCACAAGAGCCTCAAGTATATCTTCACGCAGAAAGAGCTCAACTTGAGGCAGAGAAGATGGTTGGAGCAGTAAAGGATTATGATATTGAGTTGACCTACCATGAGGGTAAGGCCAACGTGGTTGCTGATGCTCTAAGTAGGAAGACTGCGCATTCCACGTTGTGTTGTGTGGTAGTTGATCGGACAATAAGGGAGTTATCAGATCTAGAGATCGAGATGATTCAGCAGGGAGACCTCGAGGCCCGTATGAATGCCTTGACGCTTACTCCGACTATATTTGAAGAGATCCGAGCCGGCCAGGTTGGAGATGTTAAGTTGGAAAGGATTCGACAGAAGATGTAGGAAGGCAAGGCAGAAGGGTTCAAAGTCCATGATGATGGTAGTATCCGATTCAGGGGCCGTTGGTGTGTGCCCCAGAGTTGTCCAGATCTTAAGCGTCGTATTATGGAAGAGGGACATCAAACTCCCTATTCGGTTCACCCAGGAGGATCGAAGTTATATAAGGATCTCAAGAAGGTGTACTGGTGGCCCCGTATGAAGCCAGAAGTAGATGAGTTTGTATCTCGATGTCTTGTGTATCAGAAGGTCAAGATTGAACACCAGAGACCAACGAGATTACTTCAATCTTTAGAGGTGCCGAGATGGAAATGGGATTCCATTTCTATGGACTTTGTGAGTGGTCTACCGAGGACCAGAAGAGACTGTGATACTATCTGGGTTATTGTTGATAGATTAACCAAGTCGGTCGTGTTCATTCCTATGAAGTCCACCTGGAGTATGGAGCAATTGGCAAATGCTTATATGAAGTTCGTGGTTAGCCGCCATGGAGTCCCGAAGGATATAGTTTCAGATCGAGATTTGAGGCAAGAAGTTTTGGGAACCAAATTAAAGATGAGCACCGCTTTTCACCCTACCACAGATGGGCAGACAGAGCAGACCATTCAGACCTTGGAGGATATGTTGAGGGCATGCGTATTGGACTTCCAGGGATGTTGGGAGGAGCGCTTGCATCTGGTGGAGTTCTCGTATAATAATAGTTATCACGCTAGTATTGGGATGGCTCCCTTTGAGGCATTGTATGGACGGAAGTGTAGGACTCCTTTGTGTTGGAGTGACATCAGCGAGACGATTGTGCTGGGACTAGAAATGATTGAAGATATGACTCAGCAGGTCAGACAAATCCAGGATCGGATGAAAGCAGCTCAAAGCCGACAAAAGAGTTATGTCGATCAGAGGCGTAGGGATGGAGATTTTGAGCCTGGAGAAAAAGTATTACTAAGGGTTTTACCTACCAAAGGGGTGTAGAGGTTTGGAAGGAAAGGTAAGTTGAGCCCCAAATATATTGGGCCCTATGAGATATTGGAGTGAGTAGGTGAAGTTGCTTATAGATTGGCTCTTCCTCCAGAATTGGCACGAGTGCATAATGTGTTCCACATTTCTCAACTCCGAAGGTCTGTGGCCGATCCATCACATGTAATTCAACCAGATGAGGTCGAATTGGATGATTCCTTGACTTACGAGGAGCGACCAGTGCGGATTCTCGACACCAAATTAAGAAAGACTCGTACGAGTTCGGTGCCTCTAGTTAAGATCCTATGGAGTCGACATGGGACTAAGGAAGCTACTTGGGAGACTGAAAAAGATATGCGAGAAACATATCCGGAACTTTTCGCTACAGGTTAGATTTCTTTTTATCTAGTTTGTCCATAAGGGGGTAGTGGGTTTAAGTATAGTTAATAATGCATTATTCTAGAAGTTAGAATACCTTAGCCTTAACCCTAGAGAGCTACAAGAGACTTCGGGGGCGAAGTCTGTTTTTAAGGGGGTAGTGATGAAATGCCCCAGAATTATTTACTTAGATATACTACTAAATAAGGATTTATTAAGAAATTAATTTATTTTATTACCTTATTTGGAATAAGAGGGATTTATTTAGGGCAAATTAATAAGAATTTATAAATATTTTTTTTAGAGGAAAAATTGGACTTTTTGTTAATGAAAAAGGAATTCAGGAAAAATAATTTAAAAATCCTAAATTAGCCTAAAAAGAAAATTTAATATTATTTTAAATAAATGTTTTATTATAGATACCTAAATTATTCAAATTAATTTATTAAACCCAAAACCTTAAAATTTCCTTTTTCCCTTTTTCCTTTATCTTTTTCTTTCTTTCCTTTTCTTTCTTTTCTTTCTCTCTTTTTTTTTTCTCTCCCACCGGTTGGGTCTGGCGCGGCCCAATCCAGCTCTTCTTCTCCTTTCTCTACGGCCCAGCGCCGTGCCTCCTTCATGCGGCATTTCAACGCAGTGTTTTGACTTGTTTCCGAATGAGATGTTGCGTCTCATTTAAGAACCCATTTAACCGCGCGCGACCGGCCTGGTTCTTTCCCTATTTTGGCCGACTAGTCCACTCCTCCTCCTCCTTCCTTCTTCCTCCCCTCTCCTCCGTCGACGCTGCTGCAACTCCCAGCCCCTAAAATGGTGGCGCCGACCACGACGAATTTGACCGGCCGATTCACACCTCTTTTTCTCCCTCTTGACTCGTACATTGACTTGGAATGATCGATTATACTCAACTCTCGCTCGTTCCCTCTATTTTGCCTCCGAAACTTCGACCCCGACCCCAAACAATCGCCGGCCAATTTCTACCACCGGCCACCAAAACCCTAGCATTAAATACCATCCAGGCGACCCCCAAAACCCTAATAACCCAACTAAACTCTATATATAGCCTGGTTGTGGATGTTTTTGAAGCTTCTTCCTTCTCGAAACCCTAAGTGAGAACCGCCGGCTGCCGTGACTTTAGACGCATCTTCTGACGCCGATAGCCAACCTCAGCGCCACCACCACATTCCAAATTCTTCATTGCAATTCCCTCTAGCTAACTAAACCATTTTCAACCTTTGATTCTTCTCGCACGGGCCTCCATGACTGTGCAAAGTTTGCTGCTCATCTCGCCAAATTTTTTACCCCGAAACCTTAAACCACCGTCTGCCGCCACATACGCCACTTCTGCCACCATATAAACCACCCAATATCTCCTACTAAGTCTCCTCCACCGAACCATAAGCTTATTTTATTTTTCTCCTTTCCCCTTCCCTCTTTTTCTTCATTTTTACCTCTCTTAGATCCATTTTCCGGCCACCTTCGGGAACCACCGCCGGTGCCACCCATACCCTCCAACTCAAGGTGAAACCCTAGACATTTTAAATACTTACTTTCGATTTATTGATAATTATTATGCTTTTATCCTAATTTTTAATGTTAATTCGATTTTAATCATTATTAGTATAATTATTATTATTATTGTTATCAACTGTATCTTAATTTCTAAATTTTGTTGACAAGCCTGGGAGTATTATTGAGTAAGATAAATTATTATTCTCGAATTTTTCTTATTTAATAGAATTAGTACATGTTTAATATTATTATTAATAATATTATTAATATTATTATCATTAGTGTAAATATTTAATTAATGTTGTAATTATTTCAAGAGGGGCAGAGACCAAAAATTCTAATTAAGCCTCGCACTTTTACTTTTTATTAATATTATTAACATTTTTTTCTGTTTATATTACTATTATTATCATCTTTACTAACCTTATATTATAAGTATATATAACTTTAATATCATTATTACAATTTTGAATGGTATTATTATTAAATTGGGGTGGTTCGAAAACCACCTTGTAATTTTTAAGAATTTTGGTATTATTAATATTAAATTTCTACTAATAAAAGTATCATTAATAATATTGTACATTATTATTACTATTATTATTATTATTATTATTATTATTATGTTATCATTACTATTTTGAAGGGTGGAAACCCTTATATCACCACCCCTTTTCGAATAGTAACTTAGTTGTATTCTCAAGTAATATTTTGTATAGTTAATTATTATGTGATATTATTTTAATTAAAAACTAAATCTTAGAATAAGTTATAGAATAAACAAAATTTTATAAGGGAGCCTAATTCTAGTATAATTTTATATAATAGGTGAACCTATTCAAACCCCTCAAGTGGAATAGGAGCGTGCATCAAGATCGGTGTCGTGTTAGGTAAGGGTCTACTTAGGCCATTTATGTGTATGTATGCACTATGTGTTTTATATGCCATGTATTTTATGTTCACTATTATTAATTATTTCACAAATGGCATGATGTTAAGGTTGCATGAAATAACATGATGTTAGGGTTTGTATGAAATAACATGATGTTAGGGTTTGTATGAAATAAGTTTGCATGAAATAACATGATGTTAGAACTTACATGGAATCATGAATACGTGGAGTTAGGGTTTGCATATGAATTGAGGTTGGATGGAAGTGTGGTACGTGGATTCAAGGTTTGCATATGGATTAAGGTTGTATGGAAGTGTTGTCTACGTGAAGCTAGGGTTTTTATGTGAATTAGAGTAAGCATGGTAGAAACTTGATTTGCATGCTTTAAGGTGAATATCCGAATAAGATACATAAATTATTAATAACGTAAAGTGGAAGATATTGAGACGGGACCAGCCGATCCACCGATCAGTAATAGTGGTTAGGGTTTTACCCTATGTGCAACCGATCCACCGGTAATAATAGTGGTTAGGGTTTTACCCTATTGTGACCGATCCACCGGCAATAATAGTGGTTAGGACATGATGTCCTATTGTGACCGGCCCACCGGTTATAATAGTGGGGGATCCCGATCTCAATGAAAATAAACTAGAGTTTTGCTAAGCCAAATAAAAGACACTAATTACTTACAGTGGAACACCATGCGAGGAGGAACCGAACCGATCCACCGGTTAGGAATAGTGGTTAGGGTTTTTACCCTATATGTGACCGATCCATCGGTTAAAATAGTGGTTAGGGTTTGACCCTATTGTGACCAATCCACTGGTAATAATAGTGGTTAGGGCATGATGCTCTATTGTGACCGGCCCACCGGTTATAATAGTGGGGTGTTCCTATGCTCGCATGGATTGATAAAAGGCATGGTGTGAATCGAATTCTTATAAGAGATTAATTAAATGATTAATCTGGATTATATACGGGCCTTTGTACTTTTACCTGGTTGATCATATGCATTTATGATTATGCTATTTTATGTCTTGCATGAATTATGTGTTTATGTGTTGGCCTTAGTATTCGGTTACCTTACTCAGTACGTAGCGTACTGATCACCCCTTTCATGGGTACTACTCATTCCCACGAGCAGAAGACCCGTCTGACGTGTTTCAGGTAGGTGATGCTTTCTTTGACGCGATTGATGTCTATGGGACATCGAATGGGCTGAGTGATGATTAGGCCGAATCAGTTTCGAAGTGGCGTGGCTGGTTTTTCCATCGAGATTTTATTCCCAGTTTCTTTTAATTATGTTGAACGCTTCGTAAACAATTTTATTATTGTAGTTATTTCTTTTCCCTAAAAAACTACCCTCGTATTTTGGATTGAATAAAAACGTATGCGTACCGAATTCCCGTCTTTATGAATTTGAATTATTGTTAATGTTATGAGTTGTTTCCTTAGCCTTAGCACTTGGTACTGGAATGGTAGAAGTTAACCGGTCTGGTACTAAGTGTGGCGGTAACATCCCCAGAATTTACGGTTCTAATTTATAAGTAGTGTTTTGTTTTTTTTTAAAAAAATTTGTGTAAATTTAGGGGTGTTACAGGAAGAGAGGGAGAAAGAGGAAAATAAAGGTAGGGGGAGATAGAAGAGGGTCTGCAGCACAACTTGGGAGGTGAAAGGAGTGGCAGCAGTGGCGGAAGAGGTGGCTAAGGGTGGTTCGAAAGGCGGCGGTGGCAAAAAACGGTTTGGTTAAGAAAAGAAATTTGCACGGTCGGGGTGGCTTGTGAAGGAAGAATTGAAGGGTATGGGTGGTTTATTTAGTTAGAGGGTGGTGCAGGGAAGGCGTAGGTGGCCAGATAGGGCGGCGGCGTTGGCCGGAGGAGGCGAAAGTGGTGTCTCAAGGGGCGGTGGCGCGAAGGAAGGTAGTTTTTGAACTTTGACCAAAAAACTCAACTCAACACTGCTATGGGGTTTATTTATAGGCTTGAAAGGAAGTTAGGGTTGAAGGGAAAATTGGGGGAGTGGTAGGAAGGAGTGGACACCGACCGACGAGGACAACCAGTGCACTTTCCCGATCTTGGTCTGCAAGTGGCCAGGGGAGAGGGAAAACGTGAGGAGAAAGGGGGAATGTGGGCAGACAGGTGTGGTCGGTGAGTCGACGTGGAAGAGAGGGGGAGAAAGTTGGCAGCGAACGTGCGTAGTCGCTGGCAAAATCTTCATAATTGTAGGTCGACGGCGGCATCGGGGGAGGAAGGAGGAGGAAGAAGAAGAAAGGTGGGCTGGACCGGTAGTTCGGGGGAAAGAAAAGAAAGAAAGGAGAACCAGGCCGGTTGGCATGTTGAAGGGGAGGACGTTTAAGTGAAATGCAACATCCATAGGAAAAAGGAGTCAAAAACGGCGTGGAAAAGGTGGGAAGAAGGGATGGCTGCGCGGGCTGGGCGCGACTAATTTTTTAAAAAAAATCAAAACGATGTGTTTTGAGGGAAAAAAAGGCAAGACACGGAACATAACTTTGGCCCGCTGAAAGAGGAAGGAAATGAAGGATTGGGCCGCGGGAAGGCAGGCCCAATCGGGGAGGAAAAGAAAAAGAAAAAGAAAAGAAGAAGAAAGAAAAAGAAAGAAACAGAAAGAAAAAAGGAAGAAAGAAAAGGAAAAAGGAAAAAGAAAAAGAGAAAAATAATAGTTTAGGTTAATTAAATTAGTTGAGATATTTGGGATATTTAAATAAAATAATATTTAAATCCCTTTTTAGGCTAAAATAGGATTTTAAAAATATTTTTCATAAATTCCATTTGAATTAGCAAAACACCCTAATTTTCTTCAATTAAATTATTTATAAAATTAATATTAATTTGAAACTATTTTATCCTTCTTACTTTACATTAAATAATTTATTTAATTAATTTCTAAAATAAAATCCTTAATTAGATAAAGTACCCAAAACTTTTCCAATAAAAATTATTTATTATTTTTTTCTTCTTAAATAGCCCCAATTAATTCCCTTTTATTTTAATAAAAATAATTTATTTATTTAATTTTTCTAATAAAAACTTATTTAATAATAATAAATAAAAATAAAATTTTTGGGGCATTTCACACTCCTCCTTCTATCTTATTTTTTCAACCTTCATAGGTGCCTTATTCCCTCCTTACTCTCATTTTTAACGCTTAGCAAAATTTCCTATATACCACTCTTTCTCACTCATCTATCCTCTCATTTTTTTATTTAGTTATTTTAACCTTCATCTTGATCAAGCCTCTCCCTTCTCTTCTTAATATTTTTCCTTTAACTTCTAACTTCAAAAATCTTATACTTTATTCAAATAGAGCTTAGCGATTATGAAAAAGTGGACTAAGGTGGCATATTGTGAAGTTTCAATATCTAAGGGGGTTTCCCTTCACTCTCATAATTATCCTATTTTATTTTCTATTCCTTATTTATATTCTTAATGTATAATTTTTTTATTTTGTTTAGGTCATATTAAGGTGATGGAGGAAGTTGTTCAATAGTAACTTTTGATAAGAGACTGATATAGCTAGGTAAGGATATATACATCTGTAGCTTAAGGAATTTTTTTTATCCTATGTTTGTTTTATCGCAAAATGATGAAATTATGTTATATATTACAAAAAAATGTTTTAGATTGGTCAAGCTTGTGTTCATGTGTTAATTGTGATATTATATTAAGTATATGATTTTATGTAAATATGCCAATTTTTAGGCCTTACTACTCTTTATCTTAAATTTTCCTGCATGATAGTATATCTTGTTTTCAATGATCACGTTGTTTATCAAATTAACTTGTGTTAGCATTTTTGTAAATTATTTGTTAAAAATTATTTTTAGAGGAATTTAGTGTTATGGCTGCTTTGGCTTTTGGGCTTTAGAGGGCCTTCATGGATGATTTAATTTAAGGTGATTACATCTTTATGCGATTCATAATTTGTGGGGAATTGTGTATGATTTTGGTGAAGATTTGTGGATGTCAAATTTTTATGAGAAATTGTGCTAGAATTAGCCAAAGGCTATAATGGTTATTTGAGTTGGCTTCTTTTTAATGTAATTATATCACTATGCTTGTCAAGAGTTTTAGATGAGATTTGATAAATGGGCTTGGGTGGGTTTGGTTTAAGTTATACATTTTGTAACGATGTATTTAGGCTAAAAAAAGGGAATATTTGATCATATTTTTTTAATTATGGAACTTGGATGCTCTCAAAGTGTTTTATTGGCCTGACCATGATAAGTATGAAAAGTTGGTACCTTGGGTTATTCTTGGTTAATATAAGTGTTGATTTTATATAAAAAATGGCTTCAAAATAGGCTTTATGTGGAACTTATTATTTTTAATTATGTTCTTGGGTCTCTTGTGCTTAATATGATTTATTAAATCTTTTATTAAGTTTGTTGTGTTGATGAGTCTTATAGAAGATGTTATGAGTAAATTAGGAATTGAGGGTTCTTAATAGCTTTGTGGTTTCATACACTAGTGATTTGTATCATATTGTACCTATTTGGCTTTTCTTATGATTGACAATTATCCTATATATTTATGAAATGATTTATTTATTAAATTAGGGTGCAATTTGATATCCGTGATTTTTGCATGATTTTCTTGGGTTTACAGAATCAATTATGTTTCAATCATGCTTGAATTGAGTTATTTTAGTTGTTATTATGTCATTTTAGCTAAATTTCTTACAGATTACTATAGGGATAAAGACGAGGAAAGAAAGGAGTGAAAACTAGCTATAATAGAGGTAAACTAATGCATTAATATGGTAACACGAACATGCCATGTCGATTAACATGGTCATGTTGTTCCAGGCTCACATAGGTGGCTTGTGTTGATTAACACACCTGTGTCAACCATGATACATTAAAATAAATAAATCTCCACATACATCAAAAAAATATTTAAGGAGATTTATGGGTGAGGGTTTGAGGATACTGTTTAATTTATCTAATTTAGGTAGAAACCACTACATACTCTCTCTCCCTTTTATCTCCTTTAAATGCCCACACACTCTCCCTTATATAAAGTGGTGGTTTCTAATGGGGAAATCTAGATGCTTATTTGTGGTGTTAACCTTCAAGGTTATTTAAGTATTATTTTACTTTTTCCCCGATAAATTGCTTGCTAGTTTATTATTTTCCTATTATTAACATGTTAGGATAACTTATTTTGTGCTAAAGTGAAGGGAGTATTTCCCCCAGTTCAAATGTGTTGAGTTTTATCACCCAAATTGATTCTTTTCATAATCCATGTGTTGTGTTGTTGATTGATTAATGGCATGATGGGATTATGACTAGATTCTATCATTCAATGTGGGAAATGCTAATCAGATTGATAGAATATAGTATTATACCTCATTACACAACTTGGGGTCAAATTGTACATTTAGAGATGGTCAATTAGGCCTATACAGCATTAACGAAGGATTTTTCAACTTTAATGCATTGTACACTTTTTAACTCTAAGCTGGAGATAGTTAAAGCAATAGATGTATAGTAGGGAAACTACGGCTTGAGAAAGTGCAATTTTATCTATTTGTGTTAGCATAATTAATTATGATTGTGAATTAATTAGTGGTGTGAAGCTCAATTGAATGAACAATTGGGGTTAAAGACCTAGAACAATAACCTTTTTCCTTGTGTGATTTTAATTATTTTGTAGTCTTTCGCCTATTTCTTAAATTGCCATTCCTTATCTTTAGTTTTGTTTTCATGTACTTTGTCAACCTAGGCATAGTTAATTTTCTTCTCTTGTTCTAGTGATCGCTCACAATCCTTGTGGGATTGACCTTGATTGCTATGCTTATGCCATGCACTTGTGGTTAGGTTTGTGAGGTTAATTTTGTAGTGCCATTGTTAGGGATTGGACCCAGTGACACCAGGCCTTAAGAAGTTTTCTGTAACCAAGGCACATCTTTTTCTCTTTTATTCTTTGTGTCTTACTAATTGTGGTTATATCACTGGTGGATTTATTGTAGATGCACACCCATGCTTATGGGAGTGAACTTGATCCTAATATATAGAGGACCATATCCTATTCACATAAGGTTTATATCAGTGAAGCAAAAATGAATAGTAATCCTCCACCCCAAGATGAGCAAGCTCCCATTGTTAGGTTTCTCCTAGATTATGCTACTCCAAGTATTGATGGCTTGACCTCAAGCATCTATAGGCCAAATATTCAAGCAAATAATTTAAAAAACAAAGCCTCTCTCATCTAATTGATCTAGATGGGTGTCCAATTCTAAAGTAAACCTAACAATGATTCTCATGCTCATACTGGTAATTTCACTGAAATTTGTGATACATGTAAATTCAATGGTTTTCCTAATGATGCTATAAGGCTTAGATTGTTCCATTTATCATTGCATGATAAGGATAAGAGTTAGATAAAATCATTAGCCTTAGGGTGTAGTGCAACATGGGATGATTTGATGAAGTCAATTCTATCTAAACGTTTTCAAAAACAACCAAGTTGAGAAATGACATCACTACTTTTATATAAAATGACATTATATCACTATATATGATTTGTGGGAATGGTTTAAAGAATTATTTAGAAAATTTTCACACCCTGGTCTGCCCATGTAGCTTTAGATGCAAACATTCTATAATGGTATCTTTGCGACTAACCATTCCATGTGTAGATATAGCTACTAAAGGTACTATCATGAACTAAACTTTAGAATAGGTATACAAATTCATCGAGAAGTTAGCCTAGAATTCCCACCAATATCACTCCAAATGTGCCCCAATGCAATGCACTATATGAATTCATTTCTTAGATGATGTAGCAACACTTGAAGATGGAATTTATTTCCTTAGCAAGAAATTGGACACTTTAGGTAGTACTTTATGTATGTAGGTCTATTCTAATGTACCGATGTGTGATTTATGTGGTGGGCCATATTTGAGTATATAATTTTAAGCTGGAAATCCTTTTCAACAACCCTATGATCAAGCTAAATATATGGCTAACAATGATGGGAAACTAAATAACCCCTATTCAAATGTGTATAATCCTAAGTGGAGAAAATATCTAAACTTTAGTTAGAGGAACAATAACTCAATGGGGCCCTTAGAGGTCACACAATAAAACCCTATACCACTTATTTCGAATCAATCTTCCCAACTTCAATATCCCTCCCTTGAAGTTATAATGATCTAGTTCATCAACAAAACCTAGAACCATATCTAAAATTAAGAGATTTATACTCAAAATCAAGAAGCCTCCATCAAGAATTTAGAAGCACAAATTGGGCCATTAGAAAATGTCATATGTGGGAGGACTCCTACCACCTTACCAAGTGATAAAATCACCAATTTGAAGGAGCAAGTTAACACAATAGGGTTAAGAAGTGGTATTTCACTACTAGAGCAACATCCTCGAGAGTTAAAGAAAGATGAAGAAATGACACATGAAGAGGTACCCCAACACACATTATGAGGTAACTCAAATTCCACATCTTGAGGTAAAACCCTATGCCCCTCCTCCATTTTCTTGTTATATTGTTCAATTTATGTTAGATGCATAGTTTGATGCATTTATTGACTTACTTAAGAAATTGTAAATTAATTTACCATTGCTTGATATTACGAGACATATGCACTATTATGCTAAATTATTGAAGGGAAACATTGCCCATAAGAGGAGTTTGGATGAGTATGAGACTATAAGTCTCACTAAGGAGTGTTCCACTATTTTATAGAAAAGCTACTACCTAAGCTTAGAGACCCAAGAAGTTTCATTATCTCGTGTGTTATTGGTAACTTGAAATTTGATAAGTTGTTATGTGATCTAGGATCTAGCATCAATTTGTTGCCATTTTCTATTTGCAAGAGCCTAGGTTTCGGAGAACTAAATCAAACTAACATGTACCTATAGTTAGTTAACCAATCTATCAAAAATCCTAGGGGCATTATAGAGAATATTTTTGTCAAAATGAATAAGTTTATGTTCCCCTTATATTTTTTAGTTCTTGATATGGAGAAGGACCAATAGGTCCCCCTAATTACTGGTAGACACTTCCAAGCCATAGTGCACGTATGATAGATGTCCATACAGGTAAGTTTATCCTTTATTTTCAAGATGAAGAAGAGACTTTTAATGTGTTTAAAATCATGAAATACCTCTTCAAGGATAGTAATTACTATCATGTTGATATTTTGGACAATGCTAGTAATGATTGGCTCCAATTAAGTATTATGTGAGATCCCTTACAAAGGTACTTCGTACACTCCCCCTAATATCACAACACCATAGTACAGTGGAAACATGAGGATTTTCTCAAATAATTGGTTACTCACTCGATGTATAGTCATAACACCATAGTACCTTTGCAAGAGCTAGATATGGCTTAAATTCTGCAATTAAAACCATTGGTTGAAGAAGCTTAAACTTTAGAGCATAAAATACTATATGAGCACTTTAAATATGTCTATCTTGGTCCTAATAAACGTATTTATATTATTGTTACTTCATCTCTAACTAATGTGCAGGAAGAGATATTGATGAGAGTGCTAACAGATTGGAAGAAAGGCTTTGGATGGACCATAGAAGTTATCCAAGGAGATATGTTCATCCATGTGCATGCAAAAAATCCTAATGGAAAAGACTTATGAGAAGGTGATCTAACCTCAAAGAAAACTCAACCCAACTATATAAGAGGTGTTGAAGAAAGAGGTAATCAAGCTATGGAATAAAGGTATGTTCTATCTTATTTTTGATAATTATTAGGTGAAGCTAGTGCTAATGGTTCCCCAAAAAAAGGAGGGATTGCTATGGTAGAAAATGATAATAATGAGCTGATTCTCTCTTGCATTGTTACTAGGTGATGTATTTATATTGATTATAGAAAGTTGAATGCCACCTCTAGGAAATACCACTTCTTCTTCCCTTTTATTGATTAAATGCTTGAGCGTTTAGCAAGCCATGATTATTATTATTTTCTTGATGGGTATTTCAACTATATGTCAATTCTTATTTCCCTTAAAGATCAAGAAAAGATTACCTTAACCTATGCATGTGGTAATTTTGTATACAAGTAGATTTCTTTAGGCCTATGCAGTTTCCCTATTACTTTCCTATAATGTATGATGGCCACATTTCATGATATGGATGAAAATTTCATGGATATTTTTCTATTTTTGGCTCATCATTTGATAAACTTAAGCTTAAGCTTAAACATTAGGAGAAAACTAATCTCATGTTGAATTAAGAAAAGTGTCCTCTTATGGTCTGATAAGGTATTGTCCTTAGGCATAATATTTCTGATGTAGGGATAGAGGTAGATATTAATATTATTCAAGTGATTGATAAATTCCCCCCTACTTGCATTAGAGATATCCATAGTTTCCTTGGCCATGTAGGTGTTTATAGAAGGTTTATTAAAGATTTTAACAATCTTAAAAACCTCTATGTGACTTTTGATGTAAGAATGAGCCCTTTAACTTTTTAGATGCATGTTTTACCACTTTTAACACTTCAAAGGAAAAAATTGTGAATGCTCCAATCATTGCTTCCTCTAACTAGAATTTACCATTTGAAATCATGTGTGATACAAGTGATAATGTTGTTGGTGCTTTCTTAGGGTAGCCTAGGGAAAAAAGGTTTTATACTATTTACTATCATAACAAGACTTTAAATCTGACACAACTAAATTATGCAACAACTAAAAAGGAATGGATATCTATATTTTTCTCTTTTAATAAGTTTAATCCCTATCTCTTACTTAACAATTGCATTGTTCACATTAAATATGCCACCTTGATGTATCTTTTTGTTAAGAAAGCACAAAATCCAGCATCATTTTGTGGATTCTACTCTAATAAGAGTTTTATTTGGAAATTGGGAATAGAAAGGGAAGTGAAAGCCATGTTACATATTAGCTTTATTTCCTCCCTTCCTCTTCTGATGTTAACGGGAAGAGCATGCTTATTCAAGACACATTCCTCAATGAGATACTCTATGCTATCACAAACTACCCTTGGTATGATGATATTAAAAATTACCTTATAAGTGGAATTCTATCTAATAAACTCTCTACTCACAAAAAGAAAACATTCTTACATGAATTGAGGTATTACATATGGGATGATCTGTATATCTATAGAATTTTTGTTAATAATGTTATAATAAGGTGTATCCCTAATCATGAAATTCATTCAGTCTTATCTTATTGTCATTGTAAGGAATGTGCAGGCCACTTTAGCCCCACAAAAACCAAAACTAAAGGTTTGCAATGTGGGTTCTATTGGGCTTCTTTGTTTTATGATGCCTATGCTTTTAATAGAACTTACGATAGATGCTTAAGAGTTAGAAACATTTCCAAAAGGCAAGAGGTGCCACTCATGGGCATTCTCTTTTTTGAGTTCTCTGATTTCTAAGGCATTTATTTTATGTGATCATTCCCTAAATTGATGAACAATGAGTACATTGTTTGGTATTTCAGTATGTATCTAATTAGGTAGAGGATAATGGTTTAAAATTCATTAAAAAATTCTTAAAAAGGTATATATTTTAACGGTTTGGAACAATATGAACAATAATTAATGATGGAGATTCACATTTTTAAATTGGGAGTTTAACTCTCTTATGAGAAAGTATGGAGTCACCCATAAGGTTTAAGCTCCATATCATCCTCAAGTTAGTATTCAAGCTAAGGTTTCTAACCATGAGCTTAAGTGCATACTTGAAAAGATAGTTATATCCTCTAAAAAATTATAGTCTCTAAAGCCTAACAATGCCCTTTGGGATTACCAAACTACATTTAAAACCCCCATTGGGATGACTCCTTGCAACCTAGTTTTTTTAAAGTCATTTCATATCCTTGTAACTCAACAATAAATTAATTTAGGATATTCATTGTCTTAACTTTGATACGCAGGTTGCATATGAGAAGAGGTTCCTTCAACTTAATGAGCCTGATAAATTCTGATTCAGGGCATATGAGAATGTGTGAATGCATAAGGAGCATAATAAAAGGATTCATGATAGTTTATACCACATCTATAATTTTAAGTGGGCCATAGAGTAATCCTATTCAATTCTTTCTTGAGTCTCTTTTCAGGAAAACTCAAGCTCCAGTGGTCTAGACCATTTACAATAACACACTTTTTCCCTTAAAAAAGGTTGAGATTTATATCTTTGATTGATTAACATTCATGGTGCATGGGAAATTATTGAAGGTGTATAAAGATGGTGAGGTTGAGAACCAGAAGACCACCATTTTTTAGGATGATCCTAGTTGAAATGGGTTGCAGTCAAGCAAGTTACTATAAATGATCACTTCTTAGGAGACAAGCCAAGCTTCTAATTTACATCTTTCATTTGATTTCTTTTCCTCATTAATATTTTTCTAATGCAAACTTTTCTTTCAACTTATTGTCAAAATCAATTAATTATGGGTAGAAAAGTTGAGCACGAGCACAAAAGATATAGAAGCAGGGAAAATTTCCTATGAGTGGAAATGAAGGGAGGGACTCAAAAATAGTATTCACTATGTTTTGGAGTGGAAATGTAAATTGTGAAGGAACATGATTTTTGGAAAGACCATAGTTATGTTGTGCCAGCTAGGATGAGCTTGTTTATTTTTGGAATGTAATGAAGCTATTTTCCAAAGCCATAATGGTTTTTTTCCTAGAGCATTAACATGACTTCTAATGCCTTGAACCAGAACCGTATTTATGTTTAAGCAAGAATAGGATTTTTTTCTAGAGTGTCGATGCGAGCTCCCTTGTGTGTTAGTGGATATGGTCATGATGACCCCCCCGAGTAATTCACATCTACTTTCTTTGAACGTATCTTCTTCATCTATTCTCGCCATTGTTCAAAATGTAACCTCCATAACCAACCCTCTTTAACCTCCAATTTACAACTACTCCCCCATTCTCATCCTTCCTCACCATAATTCTTCTTCTATCCTCCCATATGTAATGTCTTTTCCCCATTTCTCCTCAATTTTTATACTATTCTTCCCTATTCTTCAACCAACAGACCTAGCCTTCTTTCCATCCTTGACTACCACCATTCACCCCCATGATACTTTTATCCACCACTCCACCTTCAAATTGGTCAACTCAACCATTCCCACACCTAAACTCATCCATTTTCCCAAATCCTAGAAACCTTAACCTTCAATTTTAAATTTTAGGTGAATTATCTAGCTTTGAGGATCCAGGAGTGACATTAATCTTCTATCCAAGTTCATGGTACCAAAACAATCAAGGATGGGTGATGGGACATTTTCTATTGTATCCCAACCACCATGACCCTATACTCTCTAAGGTAATTACAATCCTCATGGTATTATCTTTACTAGTGATGAGCATCAAGATCATTATGCTATTATATGTAGCCATCCAATTTGGGAAACATGGTTTATCCATGATACTTCTTTAACCATGTTTGGGATTAAGGAGTATATGTAGAACCTATTAGAAAATATTGGGCTATCTAATTTTATGTTGATGCATGTTATGGTATATGAGCATATCATGTTGGAATTATGAGTTCCATCACTATTGTTCACAAAAAAAAAGATTTGGGTGATCTAGGATAAGTATGTTTCCACCTATTCAATTAGACATAATGTTTTACTCTAGCTTAGTTTAATAGCTTATTTTATTATCTAGTAGGGGCCTCCAGATTGTTCAGTAAGGTTGGTTGGGCTATAAATATTAGTGTTAAATTTATTATTATGAGGATGGTATTGCCATATACAACCCTTTCAATGCCAAGGATTCCTGTATTTATAACCATATTTTTAGATACATTTAACACCTCCTCATATGAATTATCTTTGGTTAGGGTGAGAGTGTTGAGGCATATAATGAAAATGAGTTCTTTTTACCTTGGTACATGGCTACGAGCATGTAGGTGGACATTAGCTTCTTTATAGGGAAATAATAATAGAAGATAGGGAAGAACTGAGGCTGAAAAACTATATTGAGTAGCATCATTTTTGTTATAGTTGGCCACCATGGGCATGATTTGAGTCTAGAAGTGGTCATTTCCCCTCACCTCCATCTGGATGCAAATTCTCTCTTAGTGATTGGTGTGATTTATCATCCAAATGATCGCCTTTAACCTTGTTTTGATGATGATCATCAACACCTACTTCCTAATCATGCTCACATAAATATTAATGATGAGTGGAATCAACAAACGCATGATCGAGGTATTATCACTATTTTTTAAGGGGCCCAAACTGACACCTATAGAGCAAAAATTTGATTATGGCAACTCCTCTTCTCAAAACCATCACTAAAGTACTTCTAACTAGGTATTGGATGTTTGGATGCTTGAGACAATAATTTCATTGACTTTCACTCTTCTATGGACCATAATTTCTATACTCTGAAAGATAAATTAACAAAGAATTCAATACCGCTAATTCCTACCTTAGAAAAATGAATTCCATCTTGGATTAAAATGCATGCTTGGTAGATGGGCTACGACTCACCACCACCTTCACCTTCTAATTGAGCTATGAATTTGTGAGTCCCTTCTTCTCTTGTGCTTTAATTTTTTATATTATGGTTAATTTGTTAGCTAAGTATAAGGGAGGATTTTGGCTTGGAGTATTTAGATATTTATAAATGTATTTTATGGTTTAAGTTAGTCTTAGTTTTTCCCTCTATCTTATCTTTTAAAATACTAGTTGTTTGCCCTTTTATGAATTGCTACCATTAGAAAGAATTATGTTTTTTCCTTACTTTGGTAGCACATGAACCAGTGGACACTTAACCCTTAAGATTGAATTATAGATTGTGTTTCATACATAAAATGACTAGGGTGCAGTCTTTGGTGTTTTTACATATACTTTTCAACTCCAAACCTAAGAGATAAGTAAGCATACCTTTTTTATATTAAATAACTTGACTAGTACCTAGTTTCTCTTTGTGACTCAAACAACTTTTTAGTTACTTTAATTGAGAAAAAATGAGTCTTAGAACTTGTCATACTAAGTACATGGCACCACACCCTTAGATAAACGACTATCACATTGATATGTGTTACTTGTGATTATAATTAAACAAAAGCTTTGTAGATAATAAAGTTGATGTAGGAGCATATATAGAAAACTCTAAATCTTCTTTTTCAAATGATTAAAAAAAAGAATAATAAGCATATTATACATAGAACCAATTGTGCTTGAAAATTCTTATGCTTCTAATCTTTTTTCAAGTAATTCTTGCTAGCATTGTACATGTTTACAAGAAATTCATGAAGTTGAAGTTTTTTGAAGATCTTTGATGTAAAAGGTAATTACAATAGATGACAAGGATTATAAAGTACAAGGAAGAATAAGCCACAAGCCTAAAAAGTTTAATTACATATGATTATATCTATAAATTATATTATTAAGTTGTGTAGCTTTATTATTTTTGTGTATACTTTGTAGTAATTGTAAATTATCATTGTAACCTTTAATATATATAGTGTGCTGTGCATTATAGGTATATTTCATTAATAGCGTCTTATTAGTGGGCTTATTAATGAAAGTTCCTGGATGGGTGCATGCATATATATATACCTTATACTTAATGATTTTGACACATTATAGCTTAATAAGAAAAAGTTCATTCGTTAATTGAGAGCTACACAAGGAGTAGGAGGAGTGTTATATTGATAAATATAATATATCTCATTAGAAGGAGTTAGATCTTGGTATAGATCTAATCCACCCTATCAAAGCATTTGAGATAACATAAAAATCAAGTGGAGAATCAATTTTGTTGATGTAGTTTGTAGCTTTGTAATCCTTTAAAAAAAGATCCTATATTTTGTTGAAGATTTTTGAAGATAATCATCCACATCCAAAGTACTCCTTTTGTTGTAGAATAACTTAGATTGAAGTATAGTAAGAATAGATCTAAATAATTATCAAAGCTAACAAGACAATTGAACTAATCAAGTGGTTGGCTTCTACCTAGACTTATGCCCATATTGGTTGGCTTTATCATAGACTTATGTCCATTTTTGTGATTGGATTCAACCTAGACTTATGTCCACTTTTGTGATTAGCAATGACATGGAATTTATGTCCCTTGATTTGGATAGGATTCTATGGTATATGTGAACATGGGGTAGTGTAGAGTCTATCGCTCTATGATAAAATTTTGAATGATAAGAAAATGGAGATAAAAATTTAGATGATGAATAAGTGAATTATAAGTAATTTGATAATGATGGGAAGAATGGTCGGGATGATAAAAAAGGGTAAAAGGTGGTATATACACTTGGATATTAGCTTAAATGAATAACTAGTTAATAAATGGAAGGATTAATTCGATGTTGACCTATATCATTTTATGGATAAGGAAATGGTATAATCTAATTGATTGAGCAAGTTAGAAAGTAAACCCTAGTGGTCATCTCAATCAATCTGCCTAGTAAATGTGTGATTATCTATTATAATATGAAGATAAACTTGATACATTCTATATTGTTTGAGTTATGCATGATAGTTTATTCTAATACATTACTACCTTTATGTATATGGAATTAATATGATGTATTATAAATATGATATCCATATTATGATAGAATCTTGTATCCTTGTGATGTTTATAAATTAAGTAACTTAGCTTACTCAATACTTAGCGTACTGATGTGCCTATTTACTCAGTCACCTTCTCCTTCCTATGAGTAGAGGGCTATGTTGTAGGTTTTTGGGAATGGCCGGTATTAGGCCTACCTCAGCTTAGGTTCAAGTCTTGAGAGTGGGGACATCTAAATGAATTTGTGAGGTTCATGACATACCATGATTTTGGGATCATACCCTAATCTTATTTTAATATAGCCCTATATTCTAAACTTATCTGTCTTCCTATATTTGACTTGGTCAGGGACCATCGAGGTCCTTTGATGTAAACAATATTTTAAATATTTATGTAATTTAAGTTGCATAATCTATTTTTAGTTGGATGTTTTAGTTTAACCATTTATCTAATATGGTATAGGCGGTGGACGTTTATCTTGTGTCAAGTACGACGGTAATACCCCATTTTTCCTAATAGTAGAAGGTATTTTTTGCTTATGCATTATTTAAAAAAAAAAGTGAAAAATGGGGTTATTATAATTGCTCTACATTTTTTTATTTATTTTGGCCATATTATCTTTAATAAATTATTATAATGATTTGAGGTTATTATTTTGGCGAGGAGGATTTTGTTATGCCTATTGAGAGTGATGGGGTTTAGGTTGGTAGTATAGTTGCTGGATGTACTGTTTGGTTGGATTACATTTATTATTTTAATTGGACCATTAGAAGTTTTTGTGTAGTCTTTAGGTTGGGTTGAAGTGGTTTCCATACTCATGGTTTGGACTTGTGGATAGGTTTCCTACATAGTTCACCAAAATTAGGTTGGTAGGGCACTATTTGAATAAGTGTCATTCTGTACAATAAACACATGATATAGGAGCTAATGAAGTGTTAGGGTCATCATTTACCCTTTTCTCTTGACTCTGTGGGTCATTGGGAGCAATATTTATTAGAAAAATAATTATATATGATACCTATGCCTTTAAGGATGTGATGATGTCAACTTTAAATGGTCCCATTACCTTTACTCTATGGATGCTCCTTACACTTCATCACTATTGGGTATTATATGTAATGGTCTCTATGATCTTATTCTCTTAATTGTATTTTTTACTCAATAGAGCACCATTCGCCAATGCATCTGTTATGTTTTCTCATCTAAGGGTTCAACCAATGGTATAATGTCTAGATTTACAACTAATGGGGAAATCCATGGTTCCAACATTTCTTAGTAATTTTTTAAATTGATCCTATGTTTCGTGAAGTGTTTCATCATCCTTTTGTATAAATGTTGTGATGCTAAGCCTAAGTTTGGCATTTTGTTGGGAGAGAAGAAGTGCTTAAGGAATTTTTACATTAAGTTATCCCATGATGGGATTGAACTCGCCCCCTAACACAATCTCTTAAGAAACATGGGAATGGTTTCAATTATAGGGAAGTTTTTGGGTCTCCTTTGATTTTGATGTTGTCCTTTACATTCATAAAGGCTGAAGAAAGGTGAGGGACCTTATTTTGTTTTCCATTCAATTATCTAATGGTCTATAATATGTGGAACATGACATAATTTAGCTTGAAATAAAGGGCTTGAATTACTTGGTGGGTTATGGCTGGGTCAAGATGGCCTTACACTAGAACAAAATAATCTGTAATAGATTGGTATGGATCATCATCAATGGGATGTACTTACATTCCTTTAGGACTAAGATAAACTTGAGATGGTGGTAGGATCATAGGAAGTCCATCTCTCTAGTTTTGGTATTCCATGTGCAGTCTCATGTTACCATTTTCCTTATATTGTTGGCCTAAATTTTTCATATTTCTATTCTCTTCTGAAGTGTATTCTTCCATTTAATGTTGATGCTATTGAATGCATAAGGCATCATGATTCCTTCATAGAGTGAATTCAATTTCGAGATCAAAAGATAAGAGTACACTATGGTTAATACTATACCTAAAGGGGTTAGTTCTTACATAAAAAATACAAATCTAAAGGGTTAGATTAATACTAAGAACTTCACAATATCCTATTCTCAAATGTGTAGCACTTAAAACTTTTCCCCTGAAATAACACCAAAAACTTGGTGTGTGCTCATGGTAATAATTTATGATAGGGTAATAAAATAAATGTAGGGTAGTATAATGTGCAAATATATATGATTAAACCATGTAATAGGTTATGAGTGAGTATCATTCCCACGAGGCATTGATTAAATGCCGAAGAACATAAGATTTAAGAATACTGAGAAGTGCATGAAGTGATAGGGTGTAGAAAAGACAAAACAATAAGATTAAATACCAATAATACATCATGCACTAGCTCAAGTTGTAAAGGATAATTTCAAGGGATAGAGTTGTGTGAATGGAGAAGTCTTATCACCAAGTGGAGGTAACTTATGGTTGATCATGGCCTACCAACCTCATAGGATATTAATCATCCTAAAATCATAGGACTTAGATGAAGTATATTCTTAGTCTATCTCCATCCCTATGCAAAGGCCATGGCAATGTGATATAGTGAATTTTGTAGAATTAATAGAAAGGCTACATCGCCTTATATTGTTGACCCTATCACCATTTTTCATCTTCTATTTTGTTTTTGTATCTTAGTTAACATGAACTTGGAGTCTATTTTGTCAAAATTTGGAGCATGTTTTCTTATGAGGAGCTATATATTTTATTTTGATCCATTCAATATTAATTGGGAACCCTATGAATATTATGCCTTGAAAGAGTTATAATCCATGATACCATTCCATCATTTATGAATATTGGAGTTCTTGTAATAAATACGATTAAGTAAATAGAATTATGTGATAAGTTAAATGTAAACTCTAATATGGTTTCTCTTAATTCATTTATTATTACGAGTAATTTATGTATATCTAGTATTTCTCTCATCATGTGACCTTATGTGTTGTATATACCTTATTCTATTGATGTCATTGTCATATTGATTAGTACATTTCATATTGGCCATGCTTATTATCAACAATGATCATTCCTGCTAGCATACACCCTTGTTGTTAATTTGCTTGTATTCAATGAATACCTAAATGACTCTAACTTCATACCCGTTGAACAATGATCCTTGTATTGTATGGGTTCGGGCATAGAAAATCAATCATCCAGTAGGTAGCATATTTATTTGGATAACTTATAAACTCCTTTTTTTGTATTTTTATTATGTTGAAATCAAAATTTCATACTCCTAACTCTTGTCTACACTAATAAAATATATCTAGTTCCTTTTTTTTATTATAAATATTATGCCTTGTTCTTGATATGATAATGGAATGGTAAACCAAACTCATATTAAGTATAGTGGTAACAATATATTATCTTTGTATTAGCTTTAAAAAAATCAAATTTTTTTGTTAATAAATTTGATGGTGTTATAAATTGGTATCGGAGCTTTAGTTTTAATTATCATGTTTTATTTTCAAAAATTTAGTTCTCAAATGATCGCTCATCCATTTTTGTCAGCCTTTTTCATGTTTTAAAGAACATGATTATTCAAAAACCTAAATTAACTTGTCACGGATCAAGAAAGAGTAGATTTGGTGGTTGTATGTACATATTTTCTTCATATGATAGTGGTGTATGCTCATGTATATAATTTCTTATAAGGTAATGAAATAAATGCAACACAACATAACATGCAAGTATAAATGGTTGATCCAAGTTATAGAGTGATGAGTGAGTATCATTCTCATGAGGACTTTATTAAATGTTCAAAACATTATATTTCTGAATAATGAGAAGTGAGGGAATTAAAACTATGCTATAAAATATCATAGGGTGTAGAAAATACATTACTACAATATTGAATATTGAGAGTATGCCAAACACTGACACAATTTGTAAAGGAGAATTTTAGGGTATAGAGTGGTGGGATGGGATATTGCTTATCACCAAGTGCATGTAACCCATGACATATCATAGATTTCCAAACAAAGAGGATTTTAATCCTCCGAGATTCACTAAGCTTTACTCATGGTGAAGTATATAATCAAGCCATCTCCATCGCAGTGCATAAGCCTTGGTAATATGATATAAGGGATTTTGTAGGATTAATGGCAATCCCACATCACCATCTAGTGTTGTCCTTAACACCATTTGTCATATATATATATATATATATATATATATATATATATAGTTATATATAGTTTCACTATCTTAACACATAATTCATACAAGTTCCTAATGTTGAACATATTCAACATTGAACAATTTAATGATAAATGAAATGAAATATCATATAAACTTTATAAAGAACTACAATCATATAAAAATAGAACACAAGTATTAAGTTGGTACACTGTACAAGGAAAACTTGGCTCATGCTACATAAATGAAAAAAATGAAAAGAAAGAAGGTAAGAGAATTAGGGGATCATGGTATTATCAACCCTGTCTAACCTAATCACTTCTTTTTTTTCTTAAATTAGTTTTTTTCATTGGCTTCATCTCCTCCTCTATACTTTTCCCTCTCTTTTTCCTCATTTTATGAATTTTACATCCTCTCTAGTAGATCAATACCTCATTACTTGATTTAAGGTGAGATTTTATAGGTTGTAGGAAGCTAATATTTGGACAGGTGTCAAATAGAGCCTCCTAGGGTTGTTACACACGCTGTTTTTCCCCACTGAATACGGTGAAAATAGAAGATATTTTAACTCTTTTTGTTAGCTAGGTTCTAAAGTTGATATTTATGTAGCTGACTAATCTTTTTGGGAGTACTTCTAGTAGGGTGTGAACTTTATTTAACACTATTAAGTTGTGACACTTTTTTAAAAATCCATGCAACTTATCCTAAAATCAAGTAAGTTAGCTCAACTAATTCAATGAGTTAGCAAATGAATTCTAGCAATGTTTTCTATTTATAGGGCATTTATAACTCAATAAAGGATAAATTAAATTTGTCTCAAGCAACTTTATGACACAAATAATAAGATTTCATGTACTTATTCTTCACCGAAAAATAATAGAGAAACTTTTATCATTTAATCATGTTAGCAAAACAAAAATCATATCAAATTTGGCAATTGCCAACATGTTTGAGAAACAAGCCGAAAGAGTCAGCCTTGTGTATTTTTGAATGAAAGTTATTAGGATTTCTATTTAGTTTACCCTACTAGGCTTTAAAGGTTCCTCTAGTCAGTTTGCACAAACTATCCATTGCTTTATGAGTCACATTGTTAGGCTTTATCTTTTCTATCATATAGGGTGGTGAGAATTTTCTTCAATGCTCAATATGATATAGTAATAGGGATTATTTAGGTTGTTAGGATCTTTTGATACGAGTGTACATCTGGTACACAAGTACCCCTAGTTACTCTATCCTTAAACCTTTCTAGAAGTGTTCGAGCAATTTTGTCACCCCCGTGCACTATTTGACACAAGTTCACATATGGTTCTCATGGATATACCCTTTATTACTAACTATTGTGGGAATTGAAGGTGCCTATAATACTATCATTGCAATGTATTTTGTTCATTTATAGATAGAATTTTATTTGTTAGGGTCACTTCCCCCAAACTTATTTAACATCATTCCATATGAGATAGCTTACCACAAGCTTCATAGGGTAAGGCTTCATTCACCCGATCTATCACCTATAGAATATGTTTGACTATAGCTTAGTAAAGATAGTCCTAACACCCTTATGCTAAAAATGATAGAATGTTGACGACTTCAACTAAATTTGATACATGTTAGGCATCAAAAATCATTTTCAAATGGGTGTAAAAGTTAACATGTATCTTATGGCTTCACTGCATTTTCTAAACTAGTCCCACATAAAATTATAGGGATCACATACTTGTTTGAAGTGTCAATCGTAGGGTTTTAGCAAAAATATGCATAAAATATTGGGTGAGGGATAATTAACATTATAACATGTAGTTAAGCGATGGTGAATAAAAGAGATACCTCATTCATTTAAAGGAGTAGACAAGATTGCCATCCTATGAATAGGTAAAGCAAAAATAACTATAGATAGAAAAAAATAGATAATATAATATGATATTACAATCATAGCTTAAGGAAAAATATGCCAATAGTAATACCACAAGATATTAACTTTGGATATTCCCTCCCCTATAACAAAAAGTGGTGTTGTCCTCAATATAAGGGTGGATGGGTTAGGAGAAAAATAAAAAAGAACCTTTGCCAACTTGTTGAGATCGTGATAGGGTCTAAAATAAATATTAAGAAAAAGCCTTTAGAGAATAGGTTGTAGTGCAATTATAACATGTTTAAAGAGATTTGCATGGGTAGGGTGTTGGGACTCAGCCTTTCCTAATATGATTGTTATAATAACTACTAATTGGTGTGGCTTTCAACAAGACTTCTATCATTTCCTCAACATGATATGGCAACTTATTAGGGTTTTCCTTAGTTGTGGCACTTACTCTAGACACCACCTTCTCCTTAAGATGCACAATGCACATACCTTCCTCAGTTGTCTTATTTTCAACATTTTCTATTGGCTATAACTAGTGTATCAACTATATAATCATCAAAACATGGGTTTCCTTACGAATTTGCTCTACATTTTCCAACTTTCCTGTTAGCTGGCTAATGTGAGATACCCTTTTAAACCTTCTATGTAGGTAAGATGGATACAACCTCATTTGGATTAACCTTCTAAGTTTCTAGATCTAAGAGGCCTACATGCTCCATGGCATTCATCAACTAAGTAACAATTCTAATGACTTCTTTTTTCCCTTTCATTAGGATGTGCATATCCTTATACATAGGTCAGAGTATTTACTCCCAACCCTTAATATTGCTATCAAGATTAGGTAGTGGAGTCTTAGCATTTTAAGATCTTGCGGGTGGGTTAAAAAATCTATTGTTTAGTACCTAATTGATCAAGTGAGGACTGACCACCTTTCTTTATAGGGCGCAAGGGGGACCTCCACCCAAGCTTATAATCTAAGACTAGTGCCGAGTAGAAGATTAAACTTGATGGAGTAGTAGCAACCACCTCCAATTGGCTCTAGATAATCCTACCAACATTGATTATCTTGCCAGAATTAACATAATATATTAACAACATCCTATCAAAAGTAATGGATAGGTTATGTGTGGTGGGTAGTAAGTGGCGATGTAGAAATTGGTGCCAAATCTTTATTTATGGTAACAACTTCAACTGTTCAAAATGTGTTTACCCCTTGTGATGACATTCCACCATTATGTTAGGTTTTATTAGGGTTTTCAAGATAAGGCTAGGTAACTCACTAGTGGGATTGTCTAATTATTTAGAGTATTCATATACTTTGAAAGATGGATGATCAAATAGTTCATTAATAGTTGTGTTTATATAGGATAATAGTTTACCTCATATAAGGACAAAATTTGTATTCGTTTTGATGTCCAGATGAATGAAAAACTCTTGTACGAGCACTAGGGAGAAGTCGTCAAGGTCCTAGCAATACTTAGCCTAGTGATTCTGATTGATAGCATTGGTAATGTATTTTGGAGGCTCAAGAACACTCAAATCTCTGTCAAAGTATACTTCTCAAGTGACTAGAGAGTTAAATCTCTCTTGGGCTTTGTAATTGTTAAATATTATTAATGAATTATGAGTGCATTTATTTTTTTTAGGTGGAGTATAGGATTAGATATCCATATCTTCCACAGTGGATGAAAATTCATCAAAAGATGTTTTGACTGGGGATGAACTTGATTGTTTTTTGATTGAACAAGCTTCATCTAGGTTTAACAATATTTGGAAGAAACTTTGGTGGAATAACAAGTGGTTTAGTGAGGAATTTTATGGTTGGTCATGTTAGTGAAGAACTAATAGGGATTAATATACAAAGAGGAGTTAGTTCCTTGCATATGGGGATAGTAATGGTTTTATGCAATTTTGTGGAAGGTGAGGCAAATGATCATTTAAGTTGTTTAACCATGTAATTATTGATTTCATGTTCTTCTTACACTAAATATAGTGAATAAAATTATTGCTCATTTTGAGATGAAGGTAAGGTAGTGAAGTAGGGAGTGAGTGAGTGGTAGAAATGGTAGAGTGTATGATTGAAGAAGATTGTCGACAAGGTGAAAAGTGTGGTAGCTTTTAAAGGTGAGGTGGGGGTAAGGATACACTATAAGTATAGGTGAAGGGACCATTGCAAATATCATATGAGACAAAAAAATTATCATCATCATTGTTAGTTACTTAATCCAAGATATGAAGGGCTTAGGTTCTGACTAGAAAACCATATGAGTTTTCCTCTAATTACCATATGCTTCTTAAGTTTTCTCCAAATGATTCACAAAATTGGTTCCTTGAAAATAGTTTTGCACTATTAAGGTACATGAGATACTAGAAATTATACATGATATAGAAAAATGAATATGAAAAAAATTTTGTGAAATAATATAGAGAATAAAATGACACAAAATAAAATGAAAGAAATGAAACCAAGTTTCTTTCTAACTGTGTTTATTTTAATATCCTTAGCATGACAACCTATTAAACTTAGTGAGTCTCATAGGATGATTGTTTGAATTTCCCTATTAACTTTTCACCCTAGTAGGATTTTACTCTTAAGCAATTCACTTTCAAAGATCTTTTAGACTTGTCATCCATTAAATCTACAACCATATAAGGATAGAACTTTTAGAACTTTGTAGGGTCTAAACCATATTGACTTGAGTTATTTTGGGAAATGTTTTAGCCTAGACTTGTACAATAGGACCAATTTCCCCACATAAAGTTATTTTAATCTATAGGATGATTTTCTTAGTTCTTCTCACTTATTCAGCTATAGATTTCTTACCTCCCCTACTAATGTTACATCTAAGTTGATGGCCTTGAGGTCCTTATAAGAATTGTGCTCCAATTCAGTAGGTAAGTGATGATTTTTTATGAACACAATCCTATAAGGTGACATGCCTAATGGGGTCTTGAAAGTTGTTCTTTATGCTCATAGCGCACCATCTCGCTTAGAAGACTAGCCTTTCTAGTGGTGTTGATAACTTTATCTAGAATTCTTTTTGATTTCCCTATTAGACATTTTATTTTGGCTACTTTACTATGTGAGGTAAGTAATGGCTACTTTGTGATATATTTCATATTTGTCCAAAAGTTGGTTGAACAATCTATTATAGAAGTGTAATATCCCATTGTAAAATCTTTTAAAATGTTTTTAAAAGTATGTTAATATAAAGGAATTTTGTTTTGGTTTTGAAATGTCTTGAAATTCTAATAAATATGTGAATTTTAGGCACATCTATCAATTAGTGTCCCCAACTAATAGAACGGTATGTTTAGGAGTTGAACTTTTTATTCCACCATAAACTATTTGAGTGGTTTGCTCAAACTCTTTGAATTATTCTCCTACAATTTTAGATCCTCTTTTGATTTTGATTCTAATCTCTTTCCAATATTTATAAAAAATTCTAATCAGAATATATTTTGTGCTAATAAGTATGTTTTGGTTATTTGGAATTATTGTTACATTATTTTGATCATTTTATGATTTTATTTAGCTAAAATTTCACCCAAATAAAATTTTATGGTATTCCTTACCTTTTCCCTCTTCCCCTCAATTTATACTCTCCTCTGGAAGCCATAACTACGACTTTATCTTCTTACACCCTATTTCCTGAATCACCAACCCTCTTTCATGTCCCTCTTGACTACACTCTACCTCTCTCAAGTCATCTTACATTTCTCTTACACTTAGTTTCCCACACTCAACCAATTTAGCCTTTTCTCTTTCTTCCCATTAAGGATGTTGATCTAGCTCTCCCTTACACCGCATTCCTTATTCATTTTACTTGGTACCTTCTCCATTTTCTCTCTTCTCCCTTTCCCCTAGTTAATTTTGCTACGTGTAGAGATATCCTTCATTCTCTCCTTTTTCCTTCTCTCTTGTTAAAAATAGTGACTTGCCTATTTTATTCTCATCCTTTAGTAGATTCTTATCTCTTCTTTCCTCTCCTAATTTTAGCCATACCTTTCCCTTATTCTCTTAAACAAGAAGGATTAAGGTTTTGAGAAAATTTGGATATCTTGGTTTCTCTCATCGATTTCAATTATGAGGGGAGGTTGTGCTATGCCATTTTCTTTTCCTTTCTCTTTATGATTTTACTTTATTAAGTTTTGAAAAGGAGTTTTAATTCTTTTGATTATTAATTCTCTTATGAAATTAAGGCCATGATAGAATCCATAATTTTAGGAGTATTTATATGCTAGAATATTTTCTTAGAGGTAAGATGTCCTTATCTCTAATATGAATAAGGTATTATGTTATCTTTTAATGGGTTTGAGTGCTTGGTATGTTTTGTGATATGTATGTATTATGTTGAGTTCTTTGATTCTAGAATGTCTCCATGTTTTAATTTCTAAAGTGTTGGATTATGTTCAAGTATTTTTGTTATACACATGAGCTTGGTGAAATTCAAGCTTGAATTTGTTGAGTATTGATCACTTCCATGATTTATATGAATTCATATGTGGAGTAATTCCTTTTATTATTTTTTTACAACATAGAAGCATGATAGTATTAATCTTGAAAGATTGGTTATTTTGTTTATGAGTGGCTCAGACTTCTAAGCACTATTTCTTCAAAACCAATTGATTGGTATAAATGATATATTGGTTCTGTGAATGGCGACATAGGTGGGTCACCACCATTGGCTAGTTACTTGAATAACTAATTTGTTTATGAAATAGTTGATTGGTCTCATTGAAAAATTGATCTATTTATTTAATCCATTGACTCATAGCTTTGTGACCATAGTGGTTTGGCCTCTACTTGGACTCATCAACCAATTTATCCACACCCATCAATTAGTTCCTATAAAGAGAGATTGGTTGGACCAATTAGTTTACGAGTTTTGGTGTGTGATATTTTCTTCTGTAATTTGGTGTGACTAGACTAGTCGACCAGTTCTAAGGGTTGTCCAACTGATCCACATAAGTTCACTATATTTTCTTAATTGCTGAAGTTCTTTCTTTGGGACTTATATATTAATGTTTCCATATAATTAAACCATTTTTTATATCATGATTTCAATCATGCTTAATGTAATATGGATCAAAATGATAACATTATGGTTCCTTGAGTGGTTAAGTTTGGTGTTATCTCTAAAAGCTCAATTTGTGGTATGTATGTCTTGTGTTGTATATGGTGTTATAACTTGGAAACACTCAAATTAGTTATAATGGAATGAATTTTGATTTGTGATATCACTTGGAATTTAATAATAATAGATTAAGATTTTTTTTTGAGCTTTTTTCTCCAACTCTAGGGATAGCTAACCGGTTGTTAGTTGGTTGGTCAGCCTATATTTTTACATTTTCACTCAGCACCTATTTCCTTCTCTACATATTTGAGGTTGGTAGAGGGTATTAACATATTTTTGAGGTATAAGATAATACTATGGCAAGCTATCATGGCCTAGTTATCCAACTTAGGTGGGTAAAGTATCCCAATAAAAACTCTTTAGCAGTTTACATTGTCCATTGCTTTGGTGGGTGTGGTATCCCAACATGTGTAGCCCTCATGGTGGATGCATTCAAGGTGTGGTGGTTGAGGGATCCTAGTACAAGTCTCCTTGATGCTCTCTAATCATGTATGGTGGGTGTGGTATCCCAATCTATGTTAGCCCTTAAAGCATGTGAGTTTGATGTCTAATGGATGTGGTATCCCTAGAGAAAAGCCCCTTTGATGTATCTTGACCTTATGTTGTATACTTGGTATGTGTACATTTCCATAACTAGTTATGGTCGAATGGACTATCTTAATAATGAGATAGAAAGAAAGGTTTATAATATGGCTCCTGTTACTTAAATCTAATGTATGGTTCATATTATTATTCTTCTAAGCATGTCTTATTATATTAAAATAATGAGCCTGAGTGTTATGGTATTTTTGTATGCTTATCATCATCGTACTATGTGACCTCAATGTGCATTATCAACCCTCACCATATTTTAGGTAGTTTGTGTTACAAGTAGTTCACAATACTGATGCTACATTTGTGTAGTCACTATAATGATCTAGCTTCTTGTCTAATAAGCAGAGAATCATTTGTAGTGTTACAATTCTTAGCTAGAGTATATAGAGGGTGATGTTATGGTTTAGTCGTTTGCCATTACTTGTGGTTTGAGGGTTACATTTCTATTTAGTTAATAGTTAGGCTAACTATTTAGATGCATTCATGTTTTATTAGTGCATTGACTCTGACAAAAGCATCAATCAATTTAAATTTCCCTTCATGCAAACTCTATACATTATATATCACCAACCCATATTTTAGCTTCAGGATCTAATCTACATTTACTTGGTTTACCTTTTCTTTGCTCATCTCACAATTCATGCAATCAGATATACCATTACCTTTCATGTCCTAGTTAATCCCACCATGTTAAATAAGGCTAAAATAGGTTGGATATTAAGCATTGGAGAAAACATCAACAATGGGGTGACATACTAATAGTGGACAAGAACATGCACACTAGACATGGTCATGAGGGACATCACCATATTCCATTGTATGCTTGGATCCATGGAAAGTTCATACTACTTACCACCCTTAGAATGGGTGTTGCATTATTTCTCAAGTATCATGCTTTTCACACATAAGAGGTTAGGGGTAGATATGATAACTAAGGATTGGTATGAAGTTGACAACATCTTGTGAGGGACCATTGTGTATTTCAAGATACAAATATTTTTAAACATAGCACATATTATGAGCCACACTAAGACCTTAATAGGATATGGGTTACTCATTATGAGAATTCTATAGGATTTTGAGGTTCAATTTAGAGACTTTTTGATACTCTTCTTGGTATATAAAATATATTAGATATCTTCAATTAGACCACTCAGAGGTGCATAGGATATGAATGAGCTAAAACTAATAGAGAATGATCCTTAAGAGTAAGACTTGTGTATCATTATCCCATAATGATATGATAACAACTGCACAAGCACCTCAAGCTCATATTAGAGTTGTTGATGATGAGACAAAACTACCTACAGACAACCTTCTAGTTCTTACTGGTGCTCCCTTAACATCTTATACACCTATATTACCTACTTCATAGTGGAGAGCCACTGTCATAGGTATTTAGGATCTCATCATTTGAGGGTTCAAGATGTTAGATACTAAGATATTAGCCATTGAGCATAGGTAGTGTTCTCATATAGATGCCTTATAGTAGAGATAGAGGTTAATAGAGTAAGATTCTTGTGCTTCTCAATCTATGTTATAACTTAACTTTCAACTACATGATTAGGACAAGAGTCCCTTCTCTCCTCTTAAACAATGTATTGCTTTGGATGTTTATTCTATAGATTAGGTGGCTAGAGATTACATTATTCTAGTTTATGACACTAATATAGAATAAGTTGAGCTAATGGTTGATATTAATGAAGTATAGGAAGATCAGGGTACTCTTACTCAAATTGATTAAGAGATTGATGATGTAGATGGCTTAGAGAACACTGAGAGTGATGAACTAAAGAGTCTAATTCCACCACTAGTTGTCACAGCCTTACCTTCCACATCTCTATTATCCTTTACTTTACTAAGCATCACTTGTGCTTATCAAGGCTTTACATACTCCTTGATCACATTAGTGTGTGGGCTACATTGGTTTATTTTTAACAATATTATGATTCATACCTACTCATGCTTGTATTTTTATATACTATGTACAAACTCTTGATTTGTTCCTTGTTGATTAGATGTTTATGCAATCATTTCATCTCTTATACCCCTAAGTTACATACATACAAACATATATATATATATATATATATAATGATTTGTTTTGGACTTTATTATATCATGCTTATAACTCTTTCCACTTCTTTTTCTTAAGTTCAAGTATGTTTGTATGCATATTCTTATGGGGGTATTTTTTTAATTATTTGTGCCATTTTTTATTGATTATAATATAACGCACAACTTGATAGGGGATTTCCTTTAGGGTTGGTATTGTTATATCCTTTTATGTATGTGAAGTGCCATATTCTCAATTTTTATTTATGATAAAAAAGGGTAGAAAATCTGAAACCCATATGAAAAGTCATAAAGGGTAGGGGATATGGTATTATTCTTACACATTCATCTCTTATATTCATAACCTATTCATTATTATGCTACTTTTTGCATAATAAAAAAGGTGATATTGTTGACTTTCTAGGTTAATCAATATCATTATTCATGTTTTGATAATAAAAAACATGTTTAAAGATCTAAAAATATTTGTTTAATTATGCATTTATTATCACTTCCATATAGATGACAAGCTTTGAATTGCACTGATAATATCTCAAGTGAAAATATTTAGAGGCCAATAAAGTTTCAAAGTAAAATATAACATCATTATATGTGACTAAATACTTAAAGGTTAAAGCTCTAAATGTTAGGTTTAATTTTATAAGGGTGATAATGAGAAAAATCACTTTGTTTTTAAATCTTGAATGCTTTAAAATCTTCCTCAAAAGTTGTTTGATAGAAATTATTAATTGGCTTTAAATTCTAATCATTTTTAATTTTTTTTTCATTTTTAGTTCCAACTAAAGCTAGTTATCTAGTTTCAAAATAGATCGGCTTACTTGGGTTTTCAATCCAGAATTTTAACCTTTCAAAAACCCGAATAACTGAGCAATTGCTTCTTTAGGGACATTTATCCTAAGAAAAGTGTAATGAGTGTAATCATTTTTTTAGTATATACAATTGATAGAAGGTCAATAATAAATGTTGGGTAGCATCATTGCATTCAATATAGGAGAGGTACAACAAAAAGCTAACATCTATCAAGTGCAAGGCTAAAAATAAGCTCATGTCACAATATAGACATATGTGGTTTTCACCTAACCCAAGTCCTATATAAGATTTATAAAACTATGCAGAAATATAAATATAAATATAAGATTAAATGATGGAAAAGATCTTAGCATTAGCTGAAATAAAATTGAATGTGAGATTCTGAGGGCCTCAAACATTAATCCTATTGAGCCAACTAGGAACTTGACATTCTTAATCACACACAAGCAAAACCATGATACCTCACAAGAACTAAAATGGTGCAGTATAAAAATGGCAAGTGTATTGAGTAAACACATCCTTGTACAAAATGGTAGCATGCCCATTTAATACATGCAATACATGGTGAGATGTAGAAATAATCATAGAGCATATTTAATAGAGATACTACTCCTAATCATGATGATAAGAAAGCGCACATGATAAATGCTTACTATTAACCAAATAGGGTACCTTTAAGCTAGCAAAAATGGGTATGAAACAATGAACAAATTGTTATACCACAAGGGTATACAAGGTAAAAAAAGGATTCAAAGATTTGATAAGCATATATGAATCAATCAAAGCTTATGTTGCAGGAGCATCTCCTTCAAATAAAATAAATATGCTAATTAATATTTCTAAGTTAGAAAGTCCAAAACACCCCTAGCTTGGACAAAAAGTATTAGTTGAGCTTGCAAGTCATACATGAGCCGACAAACTAGCACTTTTGATATGGCTTACATGTCAACCCATATCTTTATCTCAACTCAAGGAAATTGAAACTCCATCCCTTCTAAAAATGCTGCAAGGATCAATTCTTTTAGCCACAATAACTTACTAAGTTTAGAAGAAAAAAAAAGACGTATAAGGTTAACTTAGCATTATCCATACATATATTTAAGCCACATAGAAGATGATTAAAAATCAACTCAAATCAATTTTAGTTGATTGAATTAATCAAGGGTTAATTGGTGGCTCATACTTCATTATTCCTTAGACAGATAAAGGGCATGGAATACCAGCATGTATAAGGGAATTTTATCTTGTTTTGGGTAATCTCATTTTACTAATTATAGTTAGTTGTCACTTAAAGTTAATATATTAGTAATATATTTAGTGTAACTCCCCCAAGGTTGTTAGAAACACATATAGGAGGTGATGCTTTTTTGTTGATTAGTTTTGAACCAACGAGAAAGGTAGAATGACGATTACATCTAGCATTTTACCTTAGCTAGGTAGTGCACTACTAAGAAATAGAGGAGCCAAATATGTAATTAACTAGTTATAGGGAGTTAGAAGAGTTATTTGATAACTCAAGGAGTCTAAAAAACTTCAATATAGGTGTTAGCTCCCCCTTAAATTAGATTCATTCAAACCCTCTACCAAAAAATTAAAGCCATACCTACTCTCTTCTTCCTTTCATCTCCTCTCTATTTTTGTTTCTTGATGGTCGGTTCCCTATACGCCATTATTCCTTGATTAATTAAACCAATTATTTAGCTTATTCATTAGCTTATTAGCACCTCAAGCATGTGTGTCTAACAAGTGCCCTATTAGGAAATATATGCTCAACGACACATTCAAGGAAAATCAAATAGGCCCTAGGCATATGGATCTTACCGCCAAAGCACAAACTTTGACATCCTGTTTTACCACCAATGGACATAACCCATGGAGAAAAAATAATATCAACAAGGAATAAAAGACAAAGAATAAATGGATCTATCACATAATAATAAACAAAGTCAATGTTACAAACTATAAAGGCATGCAATCTAAATTCGCATATGGACTATAAAATCCTACCATAATGGAAAAAAAATCAAATCCTATAATCATATATATATTAATGTTCATATATGGACATCCTTCCCTACCACAATTGGAAAAAAAGCCATAGACCACCAAAAACTAAATGAGTATCTCACTCAACCAAAATTGAAAAAAAAGGGAAGCTAAAACTCAAAGGCTAGGGACCATATATAAAACTCCTAATTTTGAACTAGAAGATTTTATTTTGAAGATAATGTGAAAGCGTTTGAGAAACAAAATTGGAGAATGTTGTTGCTACATCAACTATGCAAGATGTGTGATCATCACTAACTCATACCTGATGTAAAGAAAAATGAAAAAATGAATGAAAAGATGAATGCTCGGAATAATATTACAATATTACTAATGATAATAAAGATTGGAACAATAATATAGATAGGAAGGAGTATGAGGGTTTACAAGATTCAAATACAGGAATCAAGCTAATAGTTTAAATAACTTGAAGAACAAAAACTTCCCAATGCATTGCACCAAACACCTCTACTCGATTAGCTTAAATAACAAGAAAAAATATAAATATCTAACCCTAAGTAATGGCCAACTACTAGCCCACGTTATCATCCTCAACATACTCTAATTGATAATCATAGCCTTATAAACTATCCTCTGCTTCCCAAATAAGAATCCACACTGACTACACATGTGTAATATTAATATGATGAAATATTGGTATAACATACTACCTAAAACATTGTAAGGCTCTTGTAGCACATTGAAGTCATATAGTAGCATAACAATAAGCATACCAGTATAAATTAACACTCAAGCTAATAGGAGTAACACAACAAGGCATGCTTGCATGGATATCATGGAAGAATAGTAATACAATAAATGTATCCCAATCCACATAATATAAACCATAACATAAATCTTCGTTTAATGATCACATAATTTCCAGTTATTAAGATGATTCATTCAACTAAACTCAACTCTCCACCATGAACAAAAATCATGGAAGCATAAAATCATAATGGGATACCACACCCACCACACAAGGTTGAAGTTCATCAGGGGGATTGTACTAGGATACCTCACCCACCTTACCATTAATTCCTCCAACACAAGGGCTAAAAAAGTTAAGATACCATAACCACCTAATTAATGGATAATACAAAGTGAAAGGGGCTTATACTTGGATATCTCACCCACCCGAGCTGGATAGTAATTCCATGTTGTCTTATCATAATATAATGCTACTCTCAAAGATATATTCATACCCTCTACTAACCGCAACCTAGTAGAGAAGAAAATAGGTACTGAGAGAAAATATAAACCATAGGCAAACTACCCACTATCTCCTTGTCTACTACCTCAAGAGTTGGGAAAAAAGGCTCGAACAAAATCTTATTCCATATTTATTAATTACCAAGTGATATCACAAATCATAATTTAATTCCATAAATAGCTAATTGGGTGTTTCTAAGTGATAACACCAAACACATTACAAGGAATAAGAGCCACCAATTGTGTAACATCACTAAATTTCATAACTTACAAATTTTATTTTAAAGAGTTAATTGTGGAAGCCAAAATACAAAACTTAGGGGTGTCTCATTGCATCCAACATAGATGAGACACTCCCTATGCTTAGTCTATGTCAGGTGGAAGGTAAAGGTAACCTTATTCTTAGGAATCAAGTGTAGGAAGCACTTTATTCCACCATGATATAGGATAAGAAATAGAGAGAAGGGAATAAGTAGTGAAAACAGACGACTAAGAGTCCAAAGAGAGATAAAGATATCTGGAAAACCATACCTTTTACCAATTCGTTTAGTGCTAACCTATCATTATATACATTCACAGTGAAAATTATTATACATGTGATATACATAAATTAATACACATTGCTTACTGGTCCAGTTTGTATTATTAGAATATATCAAGATCCATTCTTTTATTAATGTTGAGTTCGGGGACCCCACTATTCTTAAATAGGTGGAACGGTCTGAAACACCTCCTAGGACAAAATGCTCCTAGCCACTATTATTAAGCTAGTGGAATAGACTCTATACCTCCTAAGGGAAAATGCCCATGGCTAATATTTTTAAACCAGTGGAATAGTCTAAAGCACCTCCTAAGGCATAATGCACCTAACCAATATTATTAAGTACGTGGAAGGAACTCCTACACCTTTGTCCTGACTCACATAATCCTTCACTATAAGTAACTAATGTCTTAATCATTAGTTACTTATCTCAGAATCATATTATCGTTCATGTTGGGATAAGCCCCCACTATTCTTAAACCAACAAAATGGTTTGATGCACCTTCCAAGGTAAAATGTACCTGACCACTATTACTCAACCGGTAAATTAGACTCATGAAATACCTTGGCCCGATGCACGTGATCTATAAATGATTAGTGTCTTATTTATGATTGTTTTTTGAGTAAGAAAAATAATTAATGCAAGAGAGACATCAATATAGATATAATAAGACTATTCTCAAAGATTAAGATACTCATTTTCCCTAGAAACCCTACATTCACCATTTAAGCATAACTTCCCCCATATTGATCATTTATCTACCAAATTTAGAATATAACACTCAAATAATAGTATCATTAACATACCCCAAATTCAAGGTCTAAATCTTATTTCTTACACGTACGATAATAGCCCTATCTCAAAAGTAACTATTCATAAGGCTCCCAAAACCCTAATTTCACAGGTAAGTCATAAATTTTTTCATAAGACTTATATAATTACAAATATTAATATACAACCTTGAAATACCAATATTAACATCATATCCAAAATTCATTTCCTAAATCTAACGTTTTACATATGCGATAATAGCCCTATCAAAAGTTACTATTTATAAGGCTCCCAAAACCCTAATTTTACAGGGAAGTCATAACTTTTCCCAAAAGACTCATATAATTACAATAATTAATATAAAACCTTAAAATACCAATATTCAAGACATATCCAAGATTGTGTCATAAATCTAACGTTCTACATATGTGATAATAGTGCCATCTCTGAAGTTACAATCCATAAGGCTCCAAAAACCTTAATTTCACAAGTAAGTCATAACATTTTCCAAAAGACTAATGTAATTACCAAATTTAATATGCAACCCATAAAAACCAATTTTAACAACATATCCAAAATTCATAGCCTAAATCTAATGTTTTACATAAGTAATAATAATATTATAGTTTTAAGGCTATTATTCCAAAATTAAGCTATTTTCTCATCTAAATAACTTATGACCTTCATAATCACTCCCAAACACTTTGTATGAAATTTTTAGCATGTTTTAATCTATATAAAACATTAAAATACCAAAATTCCTATATTAACCCATATTGACCAAAATGCCCTTAAAATAGTAGATAACGTTTATTTTACAAAAATTGTATATCCTCAATATCATTATTTCCAAATCCTCCTTCTTTCAACATACATCTTAAATATAATTATTTTCCAATTATAATAATTCATTGGGCCCATACTACTCTTCCACAATTTATACTCATCCACAAAAATATGACTTAGCGTACTATCATTGTAACAACATATCTTTCGTTATTCTGACTTCCTACCTATTATATAGTTCATATTAATATATCATATCATCACTAACATGAACTTTAATATTATAATAACAATAATATGACAACACACATAATCATACAAGCATTTAACACAAAACTCAAAACATCGACTAGTATCCTTACAAATAAAGGCTCCAATCACTAAGCACACTTATCCTAATCCCCTTTTTTCGAAACTTTTGGAATATCACCTAAGTATAATTAAAATAATAATTAGAATTAATAATATAGTTAATGAAGGGTTAAGGAAATGGAAAGGAAAATAATGGGAAAAAACCAAACCACGGTTTGAAGGAGGTGTCAGCCAAAATTTGTGTAACAAAAAGAGGGATTGGTTGGGGTTACCAAGCAAAGGAAGGGTAGGAACGGCACAACCTGTCATTGCTAGGGGGTTGCAATAATAATGAAGGCTGAAAGGAAAGGGTGGGATCAGTCGATTTGACTAAAGGGAGGGGGAGCAGCACTAGGAAAATGGTGTAGCACAAGGGGGAGCTTCGGTTATTATCACCAAAGGTGGGTGTGTTGGGCTTCAATGGATGTTGCTGCAGGTTGGGGAGGGGTTGCAGTAGCTCTTGCTGCAACTAGAGGGGTAGGAAAGGCAGGTCTTTCTGCTGCAAAGGAGGAGAATAAAAGAAAGAAAATGGTGTAGTAGTTATTGCCGTAGGTAGTGGGTGTTTGAATGGAAGTTTTCACCGGTGGTAGGGGTTGGTTATGGTGAGTTTTGCTACAATTAGGGGGTTTGAATGGTGATTTTTCTGCAGCTAGGGGTGAGGGAATGGTGATTCTTGCTGCATTTAGGGGAGATGCAACAATGGTTGCCGGTGCTTGGGGTTGAGGTGTGGATAATGTTTGCCGGTAGGGGTGTATATTATTCGGTTGGGCTCACCAATGGGGGTATTTTTTAACTATTTAGGGGTTTAATTTAGGACAAAAAATGAAGTGGTGTAGGGATTAAGAAGAGAATGGCATATAGGGAAAGGAGGAGCAAAACAAGGAGAGTAAAGCAAGAGGGAGGGAATCGTGCCAGATAGGGGAGGCATGTGGTATGTGGGTGGTGTGCCTGGGTAGAGGGAGAGTAGAGTGAGGTAAGAAAATAGAGTAGGGAAAAAATTATTTGGTTACCATAATAGGTTTATTTGAAAAAAAATTATCTCCACGATCCAAACCTAAGTTTAAATTTTAATACGCACCCTCTAGCATATTTTAGCCTAATTAAATTTTATAACTAATAAGTCATAATAATATTACATATATTAATAATATTTTTAGTACAAACACCCTACAATAATTATTATAACTAATAAATATAATTATTGGTTATAATTATTAGGGTTTTCTAAAAATGGGGTATTGCAAATTGGGTGTTTGGAAATGACACAAAACTTAATTTAAGTGCCAAATATCATCATTATGACTCTTATTAATTCTAGGGTAAAAATGGTTGTAATCATAATTTAAATTTTGTAATTACATGGAGATATTAATATAAAATGCCCAAAAGAAGAATAACAACTAACAACATTCCTGGAGGAATATATCTAGACCATTCAACTAATCCCTGAGACTAGCCAACTAGTTTGGTCATACCAAACCTAAGCTAAAAATAACGCTAATGGACTAGTCAATCGTTGATCTCACCAAGTGATTGTTCATAGAAACCAATTGATGGGTTTAGTCCAACCAATTGATGGATATAAGGAGATACTAAACCACTTAAGTTATGAAATCATTTGTAAATGGGTTTGCTAAACCAATTAACTACTTGTAGGGATCAGTTGAGTAGTTTGTCAAACCAATCAACCGATCTCACAACTAGCCGATCAAATTTCCCACTCTGTTCGACTATTTACACAACCAATCAATGGGTTCAATGAAGCAATCAACTATTCTAGGTAAAACAACAATCAGGCTTGCAATACACACACCAAAATTTTCTAATATTTACCATATTAATCCTAGCACTACCATTTCATAAAATACATAAAGAGACATGCTGCAGACATAGATACACATAGATACATGGTAATATAGGAATTTAAACAAAATCATACTTAAACTACCAAATCATGCATAAAATTAGAGAAACCATCAATGCTTAGATTTTAGGAAGAAACTCTAAAACATGCTCGAATTCTATAAGGTGGTTATCCCATGACTAACACAAAACCACACCAAAAACATGGAAACACAATAAGCAAAAAAAAAAATCCTTCATATTAAACATAGGAATGCCATATCTTGAAGAAATTCTTCTAGCACAAAACTCCTAATTTGATGAATGTCTACAAACATTTTGATTCTTAGGAGAATCAAGAGTCAAAACCATTAAAACTCCTTTTTAAAATACCATTAAAATTAAAGAAGGAAAGTACAAATCAACCTTTTCTTAGGAATAGAATTCCAAGGAAAATGAAGCTAGAATCTTCAACCTTTCTCAAAACCTAAATCCTTCCTTGATTAAGAGAAACAAGGGAAAACTAGTGCCAATATTAGACAAAGAAAAGAGATACAATAACCCAACTAAGGAGGGAATTAAAAAAGATCGAAACTTTATTTTTTTCTCAGTGGAGATGAAAAAGGAAGAAAAATAGAGAATACTCAACACAAAGCAAACTTAACCAAGGGAAAGGAAGAAGAAAGAAAGAACAGCAGGTAAGAAGAGAAAATGAATTAGGAATGGAGCATATAGAAGATAGAGCTAGTCAAATTCCACAAGATGGAGAGAGACAAGACTTGTATGGTTGTGAATAGGCAATTAACCAAGGTGTAAGAGGAAACGTGAAGGTGTGAAAAAGGTTGAGTGTAGTCAAGCGGGGAACAATTACATAGGGTTGGTTTGTCAGGAAAGATGTGTAAGAATTCATACATGTAGCCAAGATGTCAGAAGCGAGAGGAAAGTGAGGGAGATCAAAGAAGGTGAGATATGCCTCAAAAGTGCTTTTTAAAGAAATGTAGCTAAATAAAAATCATAGAGTGATCGAAATAATATAAAAATAATCCTAAGTACCAAACCACGCTCATTAGCACAAATAGATTCTAATAAGGAGTTTTCAAAAACATTAAAAATGGATCCAAATCAAAATCAATAAAGGATTTGAAATTGCAAGATAACCAGTCAATCGGTTTGAGCAAATCAGTTGATTAGTTCATCAATAATAAAATTACCAATCTTTCAGCATACCAGTCGATCCGTTAAGTAAACTAATATATTCGTATGCTTGAAATTCACATTTTATTTAGAATTTTAATAGTTTTTTAGAACCAAAAATAATTTATGTTATATAAAAATAATTTTAAAAATATTTTTGAAGGATTTTAGGATGGGATATTACACCATAAAACAAATTCAAAAATCAGGGGCCAAAAGCCATGAGAATTACTATAGGCAACCGAAGGCGGAACGCCTCTTACAAAATAATAGCTTAAAAAAAACTAAAAATCAAACTTTAGTACATAAGGCCTTAAAGTCTAACCTATTATATTATTTATTGTTTTAGCCTTTTAATGGCTAAAACAAACTTCAATGACCTAAAACTCAATCCATAAGTATAGATAACCCCAACTAAAAGTAAAAAATGCTAAAAATAACTTTTTTTCTTTATGAAAAAAATTAGCAAAAAGTCGGATATAATTAGCTTCATAAAGTTAAAATAAGGTCCAACTACAAATTTTTAAAAATATTTACCTTTTAAAAAAAATTATTCATAGACGATGGAAATTGTCATGATGCATCGAGAAGCTTAAAAGTAAAACAAATATTTTATTTTAGGAAATTACTATTCAGCAAGAGCCATTGTTCGGACTAGTTTACTATTTATGATATCAAAGTCAATGGGTGACAGCCCCTAATTATGCTAAATAGGTCATTTATGGGTTAATTATATAGTTTAGTGAAAATATTTGTCATAAATATGATTAATAAAGATTAAACCCTATTAAGGTAGTTAGGACATCATTAGACAACAACAATCTAAATGTGCCAAAGAACACTCTGAATGTGCTCAAGAACACTTTGAATGTTCAAGAACACACCTAAGCTTACCGAATTTTCAAATATAAATTAAAGCCATTAAACATGATTTTTTAGGTTGCATATTATATATCAAAGTTTATCTACTAACTACTAAAGTTATCTTGATATCATTCAATTTATCAAAAACCAAAAGATTATAAAAAATTGCTTCAATATATTAAAGAACATTTAATAACCCAAACTCATTGATTCTTCAACTATAATTTTGTAGCAACCCCAAATATTGAACCAAACAACTTTTTTAAGACAACGTAGGAGTGTTTAGAAAAGAAAAATTGGGGAATTTGACTACTACAGCAACCATGAGAGAGGTATATCATCACCTAGCCCATGCCTGATGCAAGGTAAATCGAAACAATTATGAAAGAATGCATGCTCAACTAATAATACAACAATACCAATAGTGGCAATGATGAGAATGGTAATAATATAGATAGAAGAGAGTATGAGAGTTCATAAAATCTAAATATAGGAATCAAAGCCAATAGTTTAAATAACTAGAAAGCAAAAACATCCCAACATACTGGACAAAATTACATCTAACTAGTCAGCCTAACTCATAACTATAAGAGAAAATAACTCTCAACTCCATAAGAAATAGCCAGCTATTAGTTGATGGTATCATCCTCAATATACATTAGCTAAGAATTGTAGCCCTATAAATTTCTACCAGCTCACTAGATTAGAAGCTGAATCATCACAGTAATCACACAAATGTATTAGTACAGTGATGTACTCGTAAAATATACTACCTAAAACATGATAAGGGCTCATGTAGCACAATGAAGTCATATAATAGCATGGTGATAAGCACATTAATATAAGATAACACACATGCCCATAGTAATAATACAACAAGGCATGCTTATATGAAAATCATGGAATAATAATAATCATATAGTAAATGCATCATAACCACACAACATAAACGATATTATAAATCATTAGTTACCATATACTTTCCAATTATTAAGATAATCCATTAGACCACACCTAATTCTCCACCATTAAAGAAAAGGTCGTGGTAGCATACACACATAATGGGATACAAAACCCACCACACGAGGTTAGAATACATTGAAGGCGATTTCACCTGGAGATTCTACACCCATCACACATCAACTACACCTTCCATGAAGGCTAACATACCATGGGATACCATACACATCACAAGTGGTCAAAGTACATCGAAGTGGATTTTATTGGAATACCTTACCTACCATACATCGAGTGCCTTTGATGCAATAGTTAAAAATTAGGATACCACACTTGCGTAAACGATAGATAATACAAAGTATAAGGGGGCTTGTACTGGGATACCTCACCCACCCAAATTGAATACTAGTGTCATGTTGTCATGATTGAATATAACATTATACCTCAAAGATACATGCATACACCTAGCCAACCAAAACCCGGTAGAAAAGGAAATAGGTACTAAGATAAAATATAAAACATAAGGTGACCCTCCCACTCTGGACTAACTACCCCAAGAGTTAGCAAAAAAAAAGGTTCAAATGAAATCTCTATCCATCAATTATTAATTACCCAATAATATCACAAATCAGAATTTAATTCCATTATTAACCAAATTAGGTGTTTCAAAAAAATAACACCAAACACATCTCAAGGCATATAAGCCACCAATTGGATGTTTAGAGATGGCACCAAACACAACTAAATCAAGGCCTAATTATCATCATTTTGATCCATATTAATTTCATGGTAAACATGGTTATAATCATGATAAAAATGTTATAATTACATAGAAACATTAATATAGAAGGCTCAATGAAATGATAGTAATTAATAAATAAATCTGGAAAAAGTAGGCCAACCAGTCGATTAGTCCCTAAGACCAATTTTCTGGTCTGGCTGTGCGAAATCTACACAAAAAAAATAAACCAGTGAACTAGTCGATTGCTTATTCTCACCAATCAACTTTTCATTGGAAACTAGTTATTGAGTTTGACCAAACCGATCGATGGGTTGAAGGAGAAACCATACCACTTTGGTCACAAGCTAATGGTTGATAGGTTTGGCTAACCGATCGACTACTTGTTAGAACCAGTTAACTGGTTCCTAGAACCATTCGATTGATCTCTCAACTAGCCGATCAAAATCCCTAAATCAAGTGATTATTCACATAACTAATCTATTGGTTCAACTAACTGATCAATTGGTCTATATAAAACTAGACCTAGACTTGCAATCCATATACTAAAATTGTACCCACCTTGCCATATTAATCCTAGCATACTTTTATGCTATCAAACAAATAAAGAGACATGCCACACATATAGAATGACAAGGATACAAGGTAATATTGGCATTAAACAAAATCATGCATAATATTAGGGAACCAAAAATGTGATTAAATTTCAAGAAGAAAACTCTACCACATGCTCGATTCCTTGAGTATAATAACTCATACTCAACACAGAAATACCAAGAACATGGAACTAAAATAAGTAGCAAAAGACCTTATTCATATTAAAGACATTTGTAACAATAATACTCTCACTATAACCTCCTAATACATGGTTGCAAAAAAGTTCACGCCTTTCCAACCCAATAAGTCATAGTAAATTAGCAACATTCTTCCAAAATCTAGGAAATTAAACTTAAAACCAACTACCCTATGCAAAGAAAAGATCCACTAAAAATGTAACACCCCAAAATTCCCAATTTTTTTTAAAGCGGAAGTAATCAAATTAAAACCCGTGAATTCTAGAGATGTTACCACCACACTTAGTACCAAACCGGTTCTCTCCGACCGTTTCAATACCATGTGCTAAGGCTAAGAAAAGATTGACATTAAACTCAAACCAACAATTCATAAAGAACTAGAAAGTTCATACATTAAAATTCAAAGTACGTGTAAAGAATTATAATTCATATCCAAAAGAAAATGTGCATACAACCGATAAAAGGTTCATTTAAAATACCCAATATAGGTAATGAATCAAAAAAGGTAAATCCGATACAAAAGAAATAACGGAAGGAGATAAAATAACAAGAAGAGAGAATACGGCCACGACACTCTCGAACTTGGAGCCAGAACACAAGCTCAACACTCAGCCTCGACTGATGTCTCGCCCACTTGCACAAAGTTAGAAGGGCATACTACTCATGGGAATAAGTAGCACCCATAAAATAGGTTATTAGTACGCTACGTACTAAATAAGGTAACCGAGCACTAAGGCCAACACACAAGTACAAAGAATCAAGTAGGATAATAAAAAGCGCATAATCTAACATAATAACAGAAAGGCATATGCACATTCAGGTGAAAACACCAAGATCCAATATAGTCCACATTAATTACTTAATTAATCCTTTATCGAATTTATTTTCACACCATGCTCTTTATCAAGTCCATACAAGTTTGGGAACCCCACTATTTTTGCCAGTGGATCAGTCTCCAGGGCACTTTGGCTCTTGGCCACTATTCTAGCCGGTGGCTTGGCCACTTAGGGTATATGTCCTACTACTATTATATATTGGTGGATTGGTCTGGCCCCTTTTATCGCACGGTGTTCCACTGTAAGTAATTAGTGTCTTTTCCAAGTCTTAGCAAACTGTTAGATTTATTAAGCTTGAAATCCGCCACTATTATAGCCAGTAGATCGGAGGCACATAGGGTAACATACCCTAACCACTATTATAGTCGGTGGATCGGAGACACATAGGACTACGCGTCCTAACCACTATTTATAACAAGTGGATCAATGGGACCCGACTCAATAGTCTTTCACTCTAAGTGATTAATGTCTTAAGTATCTTACTTAGAAGCTTTCACCCTAGACATGCATGAATCACTCCCTTTACACTTCACACATCCCAAATTATAGATTCCATATGCATCATCATACTTTATTCACCAAGTACACACGTGCTACCACCGAACCCTAGTTAGCCATATCCAAACCTTAGTTAACCACAACAACCCATAGCTAATCACTCCAAACCCTAGTTATCCACAATCAACCATAGTTAACCACTCCAAACCCTAGTTAATCACAACAACCCATAATTAGCCACTCCAAACCCTAGCTCAGTTTCCTACGTACTCATATAATGCTCCACATACTATTTTCCATCCAAAGTGTTCAACCACCAAAACAACGCTTATATTACCTTCCTCACATCCCAGACCAACATTCCGTACGTAAATTTCACTCCCATTCAACCTTTCAAACTTTTCATGCAAACCTTAAGCCCATCCATATGAAACCCTAAATTCTTTCATGCAAAACCCAAGATTCCATCATACAAAATCCTAAATTCAATCCACACAAAACCAAAGATTCATCCATACCAAACCCTAGATTCAAACCATATAAAATCCAAAGATTCATCCATACCAAACCCTAAATTCAATCCATACCAAACCAAATATTCATCCTTACCAAACCCTAAATTCAAACCTTATAAAAACAAAGATTCATCTATACAAACCCTAGATTCAAACCATATAAAACCCAAAGATTCATCCATACCAAACCCTAAATTCAATCTATACCAAACCAAAGATTCATCCTTACCAAACCCTAAATTCAAACCATATAAAATCAAAGATTCATCCATACTAAACCCTAGATTCAAACAATATAAAACCAAAGATTCAATCCAAACAAAAAACCCTAGATTAGATCCTTCCATGCAACACCGTAGAATCTGCCATGCAAAACCTTAAGACCATCCATACAAAACCCTATATTAGATCCTCCCATACAAAACCATAAATTAGATTCTCCCATATAACATCATAAATTAGATTCTCCCATATAAAACCATAAATTAGATTCTCCCATATAAAACATATATTAGTTTTTTCCATACAAAACATAGATTAGATTCTCCTATGTTACACAATAGATTATATACTCTCACACGAAACCCTAAATTTCTCATTTTATTCTTCCACTCATGGATCATTAAAATACTTATACCAACTCACATCCCTTGGTCAACTTATTTCCCCTATTCTCCTTTTTCATCCTTTCTCCCACACAAACCACATCAACATCCTCACATGCATGTCTTACAGGGTCATAACACATATCATCCCATATACATAATACACATGCCATGTATCAACATAAGAACATGCTTGAACTCCACGTCATACCATATACGAAATAATTACAATAATAAACATAAGATTCATAACATACAAGGAATTTAATGCACATCAACGCACAATAGGCCTTAGTAGTACTCTTATCTAAAATGGCACCGGTCTTGGAGCACGCTCCTATGCCTCCTTAGGGTTTTGACTGGTTTCACCTATTTAAGGGAAAAACTAAAAATTAGACTATCTCATACTAAAAATACTATTAATTACTAACTTACACTAAGATTAGGTTTTTGATAAAATAATAATATATTAATAAAATAACAATAACTAATTACTAACTTTGTTAAAGATATAGAAATAATAGTAATATTATAAAAGTTGATAATAAAGGGTTGATGACTTTACCCTAATAATAATAATAGTGACTTTAATAATAAAATTTGGTAATAATAATAATAATGAAATAGTAGTAATAATAATGATAAAAACCATAATAATATTGCAAAAATGATAATAATCATAATAGTAATAATAGTAAGGATAATATTTAAAGATAAAATGAAGTAAGGTTTCTACCCTACATTGAATAATAATAAAATTATTAAATAATAATAATAATAATAATAATAATAATAATAATAACACTATTAATAAAAAAACATTAATACATATTAATAATGGAAATAATAATAATAATAATAATAATAGTATTTATATTCAAATAAATGAAATAAAATAAATTAAGGCCTCTAAAAATAGGGAAAAGGGTTGAGAGGGTCTAAGGTTCAATCGTAGGCTGGTGGTGACAAGCAGCACCGGTGGTGGTGCACAGCCACGGCGGAGGTGGTCAAAAAAAGGAAGAAAAGGGAAAAAGTTGAATGTTGGGAAAAATATAGGGAGAATAAAGGTGGGGGTTGTGGTGTTTAAGACTACTTAGAGGGAGAGGAGTTGATGAGGGTGGCGGCGCAGCTAAAGGTGGCAGCGCACGACGGTAGTGGTGGTGGCTGAATGGAGAAGAAGGAGAGAAAGGGAGGAGGAGAGGGACAAAGAGGAAAATAAAGGTAGGGGAAGGTAGAGGAGGGTCTGCATAACAGAATGGGAGGTAAAAGGAGTGGCAGTAAAGGCAGAAGAGGTGGCTAATGGTGGTTCCAAGGGCGGCAGAGGTTGAAGAGAGGGTTGATCAGGGAGGGAACTTCGCATAACCGGGGCAGCTTGTGTAGGAAAAAATCGAGGGAGATAGGTGATTTCGTTAGATAGAGGGTGGTGTAAGGAGTACTTGGGTGGCTAGAACAGGCGGCGGTGTTAGCCGAAGGCGGTGGAAATGGCATCTAAAGGGGCGGTGGTGGTAAGGTTGGGGAATTCTGGGAAAACAACCAAAGCTCGATACAGATCTCAAAATGGGGGTATTTATAGGGTTTAAATGATAGGGTGAGGTTTGTGGGACGACAAGGGAATAGGTCAAGTAGGGTTAGGGTCACCGAAGGCGATGGTTGGCCGGTGGTAGCAAATTTCGGGCAGGGGGTTGCACAAGCCAGGGGAGGGAAAAACGCACGAGAATAGGGGAGTTGATTGGGTCGAAAGGATAGGCCGATCAGTGGGGAAAGAGAGGGAAAAAATTGGCTAGTCAAATCGGGCATAACCTACGGCAAAAAACCAGGGCGGGGCGACAAAGTTGCAGGTTGGCGGCGTCAGGGAAGGAGGAAGGAAGAAGAAGAAAGAAAGGGTTGGATCGGTGGTCTAGGGAAAAAGAAAGAAAGGAAAAAGGGGAAAGAACCAGGATGGGTGCGAGGCTAAAGTTTTTTAAATAAAACGACGCGTTTTGGGGAAATAAAGGAGGAGGAGCGATATTTCGGAGTCGGGCCACGCTGAAGGAGAAACAGATGGGGATTTGGGCCGCAAAAAGGAAAAGGAAGACAGGCCATTGGGCTATGCCGCATTGCAGAAGGAAGAAGGAAGAAGGGAACGGACTAAGCAATGGTTGGCCTAGGTCGGGGAGCAAAAAAAAAAGAAAAAGAAAAGAAGAAGAAAGGAAAAGGAAGGGAAAAGAAGAAAGAAAAGGAAAAAGGAAAAAGGGGAAAAGAAAAATAGTGGGTTGGGTTAATTAAATTAATTAGAATATTTGGGGATATTAAAAATAATAATATTTAAATAAGTAATATTTAAATTCCCTTTTTAGGCTAAATTAGGATTTTTAAAAGATTTTCCATAAATTCCTTTTTAATTAGTAAAACACCTTAATTTTATTTAATTAAATTATTTATAAAATTCATATTAATTTGGAACTATTTTCTTCTTCTTATTTTAAATAAAATAATTTATTTAATTAATTTCCAAAATAAAATCCTTAATTAGCTAAAATACCCAAATTTCTCCTAATTAAGATACTTATAAATTTCTTCTTGATTTGCCCAAATAAAAACTTATTTAACTATAATTTTTAAAATTAGAAATTTTGGGGCATTTTAAAAAAGGCCAAGATAACAATGATAGAAAACAAGTAACACAAGAAAAGCATAAATTATCAATATAGTATGAGCTATACTAGAATATAAAGGTATCATCAAGGTCTTGAATAAAGAACTAGTGTACACCACCATTACTACAAAATGTAAAAGAAGGTACAACATTCATGGGATTACTATAATTATAGGGATTATATAACTAAAGGATAGATTATAAATCAAGCAATGAAAGTTTAAACCATTAAGAAGTTGCAAACCGTAATAAACCAAGCATATATATGTATAAGGAAGTTATCATGACTCTAACAGCATCACAAAAATATCCTAAGCACTAAAAATCAACCAAAAACATCAAACTCTATCTAAATTTGTTCTAATCATAAAACTCATTGAGACCTTAAAAAGCCATGCCCTAACAACGCCTACTCCTCTACTTGCGCAATCATCTACTGGGTCCACTCTTCATATAAAATATTCCCTCTTTTATGAACTGATATCCCCATATAGCATTGAAATTTCCACTTGAGGATCAATCAATGATAGGTTTAGAGATGATGATATGATATAAATACATATAGCTCTGTATAGCAATCCTCCTCCCAAGAAAGGCTTAGCTGACCAAAGAGCCATCTTACATGAACTTATATACCTTCCCTTAGCATCATCATGAGCCCATCCATCAGACACTATAAAGGTGAAAGCTCCATATTTAGAACCTACAATGATACAACAACCTAAGTTAACATCTACAAGTCTTCAAACAATATATGTTCATAAAACATAACTCAACCATATATTTTGAAGGCTCAAAAAAGTAGCAAATACTCTAATAAATGAAATATTTCCTTCTAAACACTCTATGTCACATAATACTATTTTCCTTTTTGATGTACAACTTCCTAAGAATAATGATTCTAGAAGTGTCCACATATTTCATGTCTACAAAAACCTCAATATTCAATCCATAATGACAGCTCATCCTTAAAAAAATTCTTACGCCAACTAATCCCCAAGCATAACCTCCAATCTAGCTTAGACCATATATAAATCATACCTTAAGTGCTCAAACCCAATTAAAATCATTAATCTAATGATATTAGAGGGTGCATTCTTAAGATAAAAGCTAAACCTAATGCTCTATTATAGCCAAATGGAAAAAAATCTCATTAGGCTCATGAAAGCACAACACTAGATAATACTCAATGATTACCACATCAACAAAAAAAACACAAGTAACACATAAGGTGAGCACAAATACAACACAAAGGAAGAAAAACTAATTCCAAAATCCAAGTAACCTTCAGTAACTAACAATTCTGGCTCAAGTTTTTAAATGATATACAAGAACTTAAAAAATTTTAGTTGTATACCCTTTTACCTCTTAGTTTAAATCAAATCTTTACCTCTTTACCTGATCCAAACCTCTCATTTTCTCTTTTTTCCATAAGCCACCAAGTTATTTTCTCCCTTATCCAGTCTTCATACTTATTCTTTCTTTCTCATATCATTTTTTCTTCTAATCCTTTGTCATGCTCATTTTTCTTTTCATCAAACTATAGGAAGTTAGATTTAGTAGAAGTTGAAGAATTAACTCTCCTCCCTTGATTCTCATATTCTTTGTGGAAAGGTGGGTTTTCTCCATTTTCCTTGAATTTCTAATTTTATTTAAAATCTTGAAGGATTTTTAAGAATTTTTCCAATCCTTCATCTTCTCTTTTCTAAGCTATTCAAGATTTTAAAGTTCCATGATAAGAGGTCGTTCTTTGTGTGAATTTAACTTTACTTATCTAAGCTAAGTCATTCAAAGTTTTTTTATGTAAAGTGAATGAGAATATGTGTTGCCTAGGTTTAAATTTTTGAGATATATAAAAGCATTATTAATGCAAGAGAAAACACTCAATAATTGTCTTTCACAATTATGGAACAAATTATTCTTCATTTGGAAAGTGTCTTCTATAAATTTGAAGATCAACAAATGATTACATTACTCGAAACGTAACAAACAAGTAATTAAATGTCTATGTGCATGTGCATGGAATGCATGGCATGCAAGGAGGAAGTAACCACGTGCATGAGGAGAATGTTATCAGTATTTTTGAGTGATATTAAGTGATTTAGCTAATTTATTAATTAAGTAACAAATTAGGAGAATAAAGTTACCATAAAGTAGCATAATGTTAGCATAAACGTAGCATAATATCTTTTAGATTGGAATATTTTGGAATATGCTTTAGCTAGTGATAGAAAGGTTATATTATTCATTAATGTCGACCATATTGGATGTATTATGAAGAATTGAAGTTGAAGATCAACATTGAATGAACTATGTGTGAGTTAAAGCTCAAGCAAATAGAATCTGTGTGAACGGTTTAGCTTAAAAATTTTAATCTCTTCATCTGTGTGAATTAGAGATTAATCCATATATTTTCAACTATTATTAATACATATTTTTCTTCCTTAATTACCATCAAAATACTACTCTATTTTGTGTTTAAACCAAACCCTACATCGGTATACAAAACTGAAGCCCTAGACCATCTATACCAACCAAACACACCCTATTTCCCTCTTTTCCAACCAAACCCTAACCCTAAACCTAAACCTAAACCAAGTTTCCAACTTGCATCCAAACCCTAATTTTCAACACAAATAATAATCATCAATCCATTACTAAATGCATAGATGAATTAGTGTGTTTCATTCGAACCATGATCATTGTTAAACCCTTATCACCGAATCACCATCATCACTTTTCTACCATAATTCTAATCACCTTCATCTTATTTCCATCACTTTCAAATATTTATTCTTTCACTAAAACCTTATCTTCTTATCCAAACTCCATTTGAACCATTAGTTTCACATAGCTAAAGATTACACCCTCCCACACACATCAATTGGTGAATACATGAATGAATTGATGAAATTTGTGCGAGTATGAGCAACAGATAAGAAATAGGATAGAGTTTGATTTACAAACATAGCTCTTTGTGGAATTATACTAATTTGCTCCTTGAATATGCTAAGCTTTTCCCATGTGAACATGTATAATGATAAACATGAAGCATTTTATGAATTTTCCCATTTAAGGCATATGATGATATGACAAGCTTAAATAGTAATAAATTGATGTCACCATAAGCATGATTTAAGTATTTAGTAGTTATTACATGATTTTTTTGTCGAAAGAGTCATGTATGCACCATGTTAAATGTTTGGGTTGAGTAGAAGAAACATGTTTAATTTTGAACCACATGTTAGATTTATGTCCTAAATAAACCAACCAATTAGTTAGGGTTAGAACTAGTCAACTAGATTATGGCATTGTTGTGGTTATCATATTAGGTCACTAGCCAATAGTTAGGATTGGAACATTTCCAATATTTTACCAATAAATTAGTTAAACCTACGAGTAAACTAGTTTATGGTTTCCATGTGTTTCTCCTCATATTTTACCTATCAACTAGTTCAGATAAAACCATTCAATCGCTTGCACTAGTCAACTAGTTTATATAAAACTAACCAATTAGTCTTTCTATTTAGCTTGCATTCTTTCTATTGTGGAGTTGAACTAATCCATTGGTTCTAGGGGATAACCAACTACTATTTTAAGGGTGTTTTATGATACTTTGAAGGTTATTCTTAGTAGGTTGACCATGACTCTGGCCTCAACTCTACTTTTTAACCTAGACATTAGTTATGGAATAAAAGGAAGAATAATTAGAAATAAATGGTAGTATCGGATGCTTGTGATTATTATTGGATATTCTATTTACCCTTTGTGGCAAATTGTTTTTAAGAGGTGATGTTACCATCCTTAAGTCCCTTTGATGAGGAATGGTGAATAATCTAAGATGTTATATGGAAATATTGGATTAGTATGTGTATAGACCTTGAATTAACATGTTTTCTAGACATCTATATAATAAAACACTAATCACTTAAAAGAGGAAGATTATGAAGCACCATATGGGTCTAGATTATCCTATCCTCAATTGACTATCGAAGGTTTGTCTATCTTCCACCATTTTATATTATTATTTGCCTTCAATCATGATCGTGCAGATTAAGATTTTGTTTCTATTCTAGACACTTATAATTTACTAGTGTTATCAATCATAAAGGGTTTAGTTACCCTGATGGGTTTATTTAGCTTTATCTAGACTTTATGTCCATTGATGATTAATTAGCTTCAGTTGGACTTATATCCATTTGGTTATTTTGTCTAACTTCTATGGGTATTGAAAGACCATAGGGTATGATCCGCTTTATTACTCAAAAAATAACTAAATGGATTTATAATCATGTAATCATAATTTGGTAATTAATTGAAGAGAATAACCCTTGAGATGTCTTAGGTGGTTTATCTTACCAATACATGGTTAATGTGTGTGTACATGTTATGAACAATGAAATTCCCTAAGTTCTTTGAATTGTATGGTATCCTTGATTCCATGTATATCATGAAACATGTTTATTCTCAAGTTCATGTGTAAATATGCCCTAGTAAATATATCATTTGAGTATGGTGTATGAATTGGTATGTTATGATACATGAACATATTATATATGAGCGTCATTTAACCTATGTCTATCTATTGTGAGCTTATAGCCTCCATAAGAGGGTAACTTAGCTTACTCGGGATATATCATACTAATATGTCCATTTAATTTTTCACCTACTCAATCCCATAAGAAAAGTATCTTGTGGAGGTTGGTATGGATGGTGAGTAGTGGCCATATGCTTGTTTGGGGCCATGGCTTTGACATCAAGACTTTCTAATGTTGCATTTATCTTTTGAGTATCTTTTAAGACTGAGCCTTGCACTAGTTATCTCTACATGCATTTTTCTCTATGTATATTTGTGATGTTTTGAGGCTTGATATGATCTTGGTTTGTAAGACTATAACTATATTCTCTTTATGTGATTTACCTTACACGGTTTTATTTATCTTGTGTGTTGTGTTTTGAATATCATAGTCTTATGTCTAACATGGGACAAATAGTAAGGTAGTTGTCTTCTGCATAGATATGGTTGTAGCACTCTATTTTCGTAGGATGGTTTTCATATTTTTGCTTTTATAAATGCTTTTAAAATAAAACTTCTACGTAGTAAAAAAGTGGGAGTGTTATACTTTGGCAACACATAGCTGTTACCAAATATATATATATAAAGTTCCTTTTAGTGACGATATGATTGTTACCAAGAATGTTATTATTAACAACCACCTTAAGTCATAGCTAAAATTTGTTGCCAAATATAAGATTACATGATATTTGAGCATAAGATATGCATATCTCACGGGATATTTGGGTTGTGGTTGCAGCTGATAGATAGGCAGGTATATGTATGCAATCTCAAGTATAAAATGAAATGTTATCACGAATAGATTTCTATTGAATAGATGCGTATAGAATTAAGAATGTTTGGGTGGAAGTAATAGAATGGGTGCATACTAGTAGAACTAGGATTAAACTAGCATACGAGATGGCTCACTTTAGTGATAGCTATTATTGTTCGATTTGGACGACCGATTTACCGGGTACACCAACGGAGTTTGCGTTAGACAATATTCATTCCTGATCAACCGAAGTTGGGTTGTAAGTACACCAACCTGTTTTCAAAAAATAAAAAATTACTGAACCTTTTTCATTTTATTGTACTTAGAAGTATTTAGCGCTTATTTCTCCGGCACACTACACATGATCGGTCCTAACATGTGTCCGCACCATTAACAACCTCTATCCAAGCAAAATATGAAATCTTTCTTCATAAGATTATACTTGGAATTGAGGATACCATGCATGCAAGCCCCTAGAGATTTGATATATTTAATAAGGTTAGTTTGAATCACACAAAAGCTTGTGAAAGACCCGAGTCCAAAGTAAAAGACAAGCAAGGAAACAAACATATCCTTAATGACAATGGGTTGCTTTTCCCCAAATCCTTCTATTCAAATCTTTACACTTTGTAGCTTTTGCACCAAAATAATGACCAGACAAGCGAGTCATAATCAAATAATATACCCAAATTAATTAATGATCGCAAAAGAAAAAGGGAAAATGAAATGCGTAGAGGAATCTGAAAACTCACAGGTGCTACGGTGGCCTCGAAAGTTGAAAGGCATAGGATTATTGGAGAAGGAGAGAATATTCTATGTCACCAAAGTGCAACAAGAAAACGCCAAAGATTATATAATTATTAAGTCAAAAGAAAAAGGGAAGTGGGTTAGAAAGCAAAGCATCATTGGATTATGATTAACACTACTACTCCTATCATTATTCAATTAAGGTTACCAGGAAAAGTCAGCTCAGAAGGAGACGACCGCTCACACATCTAAATATTCACTGCGCTTGTCAGTTTGCTGTCTTTTAACATGCCCTTGGCAGCTAATTAATCAATAGAAAACTACATAGATACTAATAGCGTAGTTTGTTGTAAAACTAGGTCATTCCATCAATTCTTTTATCGCCGAATTTTCATATATATCGTTAAAATTGAATGATAACATCGTTGTAATCAGGTTTATTCAAAAATATTTGGGTGTATTAATGTAGATTTAATATGTTTTTTATTATTTATTTGCCTCTTGCAATGTTAAACACATCTTTGACAAAGACATATCATATGTAAAATTTTGGAAAACCTATATTAATATTTTTTGATGGAAAAAGAATATTTTGAAATAAAATGAAAATAACGTGATAGAGATATTAATATTTTTTTTAATATATGTTTGACCTTTTTATTTTGTAAGATAGTATTAATGAAATCTATTATAATATATAATAATTAAACCCAAGGCCACCATCCGCCCCCTCACCACCCACCCCCAAAAAAGAACTCTATATCCTCATTTATAGTAAATTGAAGAGTCTTCAAACGTATGCAATAACTTTATAGTGAATTAAACCGTTTCAATTGGTGCATGCCTCATTAGCATGTTAGCTTAATAGCACATGTAATGTCCTCAGTCACATAGAGGCAAATGCACTTGATGGCTCTTCAAATTAATCATTAATATCAGGAACACAATCAATGATAAAATTATTTATAGTTGTTGGTTTTACATCACTTAATGCTCAACTCCATTTCCTATTGCTCATTTTCAATATCCATGTGCAATAACATTACGCAACTTTACAATAAATTGAACAATTACAATCGATATATGTTCTATTGGCTTCCAAGGTCCATTCGATCCTATTAGCTTAATAGCACATATAGTGTCATTAGTATGTTCGAGTTCAATGTCATTTAGTTATTCTGATAACAAATTGCTATTAGTCTCATAGGGGTTCACTATGTGACAATTGAATGTCATTCAATTATGAATCATTTACATATTCACTAAATATACACGAAATGTCATCAATCATGTAAGGGTTTAGTCTATAGCAATTAAACTTCATTCAGTTACATAATCATGTACATATTAACCATTCTTTGTCAAAATAATCATGTTCCAAACTAATGAAAAGTTCCACTTATGCCATTAACAATCTCTTTATTGAAAAACACTCTCATAAATGAGCATAATAACTACACAGTATGCCTCTCTAGATTAGTAATCAATATAAGAAATGCAATCGATAATAAAATCCTTTGTAATTGTTGGTATTACCTCACTACATTCTCAGTTTTACTTCATATTTATCATATTTAAAATGAAATTTTAATTGATAGATGTAATAAAGTAACTACTTGTTTTCAATAAATAAGTGTGTTCTATCGTCATTCATCTAGAATTGATTAAGATTATTGATAATAGAAATCTCTTTTACAATCAATAATTAAATCATTTGTATTTTTACCTCGCTCAAGCTCCTACTCATATTTATCATCTTCAATATCATCTTATGGAAATCCATAATCCATTAACAACTTATTCACTATAAATATGTGTGTTGTGCTTACATTTCTACCGAGTAGTGATCTTAATTCATTAAGCATATACAACTAAAGAAAACAACTCAATCTTTAATCATAGTGATGCCAATTTACATTTTTTTAAACGAAGCATTCGTTCATCAAAAGTTGATTCTCAATAAAGGTGTGAATTATCTTCTTCTTCATTTTATGAAACTCCAACCTATAGTAGGAAAACCACTATAACAAGGCTAAACATCACCATTAATAGTCGTCAAGATTCCACCTTTATGTACATATATTCGTAACATAGTTTATAATTATGTGGCTCTTACTCCTATTAGAGGTAATTAATTTGTAGATGAAGATTATTATTTGCCACACATGGAAATAGTATAGTTAATATATATGATAGAGGATAATCATGATAAAGAACCATCAATTAATGCATATGTGTGCATCAATCAACAACTTGATGTAGAAAGGTCCAACAATATTGTTCAAAAAGTTCATGGGGAGTAACTAGGGATGGCAATTTTCCCCGCGGGTTCGGGGCCCCGTCGAGGATTCCCCGTTCGGGTTCGGGTTCGGGGAGAGAATTCGGGGATCGGGTTCGGGGATTCTTAACGGGGATTTTTTCGGGGACGGGTTTGGGGTCCTCATCCCCGAACCCGCCCCGAAATTTTTTATATATATATTTTTATATAATTATATATATATAATATATATATAATTTTTTTATAGAATATAAATTAAAAATATAATATAAAAAAATAGTTTGAGGATCGGGGATGAGATTGGGGATCGGGTATAAAGCCGGGTTTCGGGGATCGGGTTGGATTTTAAGAACGGGGAATAAATCGGGGATGGAAAATAGATCGGGGATGGAAAATAGATTGGGGATCGGGTCGGGTATGGGGATTTGATCCCCGCGGGGATCGGGTCGGGTTCAGGGATAATTTTCCTTATCGGGTTCGGGGATGGGGATGGGGTCCCCGTCCCCGACCCGCCCCGTTGCCATCCCTAGGAGTAACTTAGAAGATGAACTATATAACTAAGATCTAATTGATTATTTTAATATAGGAGATCTTATTCATATATGAAAAGATAATAGCTTTATGATATTAAACCACCAAAAAAAATTAAAATGTAGGTTCTTAGTAGGCCAATGATAAATAATGAAAATAAAACTTTTCCTAAAAAATTATATTTATTCTTTGATAATAATGTATCTAATAGTCAATATTCATAGAAGCATTAAAAATAGAATAAAAAAATAACATACTATTTAATGTTGTATGTTCTTTAGTTAACATATTTCAAAAATAATATAGTGCACCTTGTATTATACAAATAAGAAACTAGTTGAGATAAAAGTAGGATAATTTTTAAACTCTTATGAGTTACATAATCTACAAAAAGTAATCAATTAAAAAAATAAGTTCTTAAAACAAATTATACATTTATAAACTCTTTGTAGTTGATAATTTCTTAAATCTAGCACAATTTTTAAACATTTTAAGCCTAAAAAAATAGGAAGGTTGATTTTTACTTTTAATGTCAAATGGAAGGTAAAAATGAATGATGAATATTATGTGTCAATTTATGTTCTCATCAACTTATATGCATAACAACAAAAGTAATATCATCTCTCAAATAATACATATTAATCATCAAAATAAAAAAAAATATTAAAATTTATCAAATCAAACTGAAAAAATAGATGGCAAGAGCATTACGTTAGTTGTTCTTTAATATTACATCATAAAGATAGGAAGAAAGAGGAATGTTTCATTTTAATTGGGTTTTTGGGGAAGGGAAGAAAAAAGATATTTTGAGAAAATGATCGAGAAATTTGAAAGTAAAAATTTATTTACTTTTTTATTTAAAAAAAAAAACTCTCTTCAAAATTCAAAGATATTTAATAGTTTCTCTATCATTTTTCTTCTCATATAATTTTCCCACAACCATATAATCATAAGAGGTAAATCACTAAATTGTTCAACTCTAACCTTTTAATACTTTTTATAATCTCAATATGATCATGAGTTAATTACTTTTAAATCAACTAAAATTTGTTAAGGCTTTTAATTACATGACATGAAATATTTTTTATATGTATTTTATATATATTAATTCTAATATATAGAATCATTAATAATGATGCTAACTAAATAATACCCCAATTAAATTTATAGTATAACTAGTCATGATATTGTGCAATGCACAAACCCATAATATATAATTATATATATATATATATATATATATATAGGGAGGGTATAGAGAGAGAGAGAGAGAGAGGCATAAGTTGTATTTATTAACTAAACAAGATAATAATTAATAAAAAAATGAATAATAAGAGTATATAAAATAATCAATTAGATACTAATTATTGAGGATAACAAACATTTAGAAATGTAAAGAATAATAATAGTGTGCTTTATTATGAAAAACCTAAATTGTGATTATTAAAATAAATGTCATTAGAAAGAAGATAAATTATCACCAAATTCTATTTTATTTTGTTACTTCCGCCATATCAAGTAAAAAAAAAGTCATTTTAGCAAATTGCACTATTTTATGAACTAATAAAAGTAACCTTTAAATTTTACTTATACCATTCAGTAAAAATATAAAAACGGAAAAAGTCAAAGTAAAAGTAAAAAATAAGTTTATACATTTTCAAAATGATTTTATTTTTTAGACAAATATTTATACTTTGATTGATTTCCTCTTTTATATAAATAAAGTAATATATAAAAAACAATATGGATGTATGTGCAATGTATAGAGTTTTTCAAAGTAGCTCATTGAATGTTTAATTAATAATAAAAATAATTTAGTCTTGATATTTTATAATTTTAAATTAGTATGCTCGAATAAATAATTAACTAAAACTATATACATTGCACTTTTTAAATTTTAAGAAGGTGTGGAGTATAGTAATTAATTAGGAACGTAATTAATGAGGATTGTGTAGTATATATATAGAGTGATTAATTATGGATAGTAATTTCTTAGAAAGTGAGAAATATTACGGCTTCATTAATCCAAAAAAAGGCAGCAGTATAGGAATATATATAAATATTATTAGGAAAAGAAAGAGAGCAAATTCTCACACATTTCTATTTTCTATTGTTAATATATAATGGCAATTAAGAGAAGGTAATGTAAGTTTTATACTTAGGATTGTGCTCAATATATATTTTCTTAATTAATTAAATGGTTAATTATCAAGTAAAAGATTAATAAGTTTAAGAAGAGGTAAATTACTAGAAGTTTTTTTCCCTATAGTTATTTTATAGTTAAAAATAAGATATTATAAAAAGTTATTTTTACTATTTTTTAATGTTAATAATTTCTAAACCATTAATGATAATGTAAGGCTTAGGGCTTATTAAATCCATGGATAAATTAGGCTATAATTTGTCAACCATTCTATACAAGACTTCCTTTCTAAGTTGATGAACTATGTGTTACTTCAAGATTCCTGACAACCAACAAGAAATAACAAAAAAAAAGATATTGGTCTCGCTACCTTTTCTTATAACCCATTTTATTTTAATTTTAAATTATATTTATTAGAATCAACATGGTTACATGATCATTTTTTATAATGGTTTTTTGGTTTCTCCAAGAACATCGACTTTGGTAGCATCTTAATAGTGGAACTTTCGGCTATATATTATGTGTTTGTCCATACATGTGATCATGAATATCAAAGGATACAAATCAATAACAATTCCACTTTAGTAATTCAACTGTGTACATCAAGAATCTCACATCAAGATCATTACTCCCTAACCATTAGCTTTGAGAGTTGTGTTATTTATCATGTCTCAAGGTAGTGGAATGTTGTAGAAAATAAACCATTAATTTTGTTTTTGAGACATACGATGCCCTCCCTTGTATGTATTCTCAACTTGGATTTTTGATAGGTTAGGGGGCACACTCCCCAGTTGTTGTAATAAAACCCATTAGGTTGGTTGCTTCCTTTAATTTGTAATCTCCTTCTTTAGCAAACAAAAAATAACTTTATATTTTACTCTAGCAATAATAATTGAAAAGTAAAGTCATTTAATTAGTTCTTTATTTTTCTTTTCAAAGTAATTTAGTAGTATTTATTCGAACATACTATATCAGTGAAAAAATATTGATATGTGGAAAATGTTGCTGATTTTTGTAATAACATAAGTTTTTGATTGTAATGTCTAACAAACCTAATATTTTAAATATTGAGGTTCATTGTTCTAATAAAAATACATTGACATCAACATCAATTTCTATGAGAGAAAGTGGATAATGGTATATTTCAATTGATTTTTGCATAACTACCTCAAATATTTGCAAAACACTTGAGAAGAGATAGATTTAAGATAGGTTAGTTCTACTTATGATAATTATATGTATGTACATGTGTGTGTGTATTCTGCTTATATGTATCTTAAATTTATGAAAAAACTCAATGAAGAAAATAATAATTTGTGAAGGATGTTAAATCTCAATATTCATGTGATCCTTTCATGGAATGACAATAAAACTTGTTAGATTTAATTTTGTTGAGAAAGCCTCCACCAAGCTTATATGTGGTATATGATTTTCACTCTACAACTATTGTCAATTAATGTACCTTGAGGATCTCAATTCAAGATTTTTTTATAGCTAAATAGGATAAGAAATCATGTTGACTACTAAAGCCTATCCCTAGTATAAGGAAGACCTCTTACATTCAAATGAACGAAAAATTCACAAAATAGTTCATACTCTCTTATTGTCAAAAAGGAAATTATATGCAATTATCATTATATTTTAAAAAATATATATATTATTACAAAATATAATATATTCTCCTTAATCACAAAAAACACCACCCTCCCACTTTTCTCCTTCAAATGCTTACTCTCTCTTTACATACAATTACTCAAGCAAACTCAATCATCTTCCTCATCACATTTGAACAAAAACCATCTGCCTTATCAACCTAACCCTCTAGAGTATATTTTTTTATAATTCCTACATATATATGAATTTATCGTATTTTTGAAATAACACTATTAACAAAACCCCAAAAAAATCCATAATGACCATAGAAATAAGGCTATAAAAGCATCTAGGATACCATTTCCTAACTTTTATATTACTTATTAAGACTCCAAGAGAAATCAAAGCTACCAAGTTTGAACAACAAGTCTTAAAAGTTCAATAACAAGAAGAATATGTTATTTAGGCCATCACATCAATGAGAGAAGAAAAAAGGATGAAAATAATTTAAGAGTAGGAAGCTAAAGGGACTAAAATGAAAAGTATGGAAACACACTTTAGGAAATCAGAAACTTAAAAAAGGGTAGAGAATCAATCTAGTGAAAAGGAGGAACCTAATACCAAATAACATGAATAAAATCATGTTGATAAAAAGATATAACAACTTTAACTAAAAGGATGGTATAAATAAATAGAAAAATTAATGGAAAAAGATACAACAATGAGAATATTGTATAAAAAATTAAACAATAAAAAAAGAAGTAGTACGCTTAGGAAAAGAATTTGAAATGTAACTTGAAGAATGAAGTATCGTATGTCACGAGAGGAAAAAATAATGAAAACAAAAAGCTTTAACATATGTAATACTTGGATAATGAGAGAATCGAAAGGGGTTGACCATATTTGCATGATATCTTAAGGTCTTTGAGTAGTCATTTTTTTATGTTAATCTATGTTTTTTAATATGTTGAATTCACTAAATCTCAACTTGTGCCATAACAATACTAATTATAAGGTTATGGTCAATGTTTATGAACTCATTAGTATGCATAATCTCTCAAAGTATAGAAGCTTGTTTCCTATCTCTACTTGCCCTAACTAGTGACAAGCTTAGTAGGCTCACAAAGGGAGAAATGTATAAATATCAGCTCTAGAATATATATAGAAAAAAATATAACTACACTAAAAATACTCGGAGTATACGATTGCATCAAGCCACGGGGGAAAATAAATAAATAAAAAATCACCTTCCTTAGAAATTTGTAGAGTGTGAGTGATCTCTATAAAACATTCTATGGAGAAAAAATTTAATTTTCACAATAGTAGAAGATGAATCAAGTAATTGATTCCCAAATGCAACCCTATTTCTAGATGTCCAAATCATGTAAAGTGTGGGAGCTAATGTTAGCTTCCATGCTTTGATGTAGATCTTCCTACTCTTATTATTTTTCTTGATTGCTTTCATCATATTTTAAAGTGCTCACAAACCTTTAATTAGGCCTAGCTATGTCTTTAATTGTCCTCAAACTACATTTCCAATGGTACAATACAAAAAAAGGTGCTTATGGGTTCTAGGAACATGCTTGCATACACATAAGAGGAATAAATATTCAGAATTTTGGGTAAATTTCTTCTCGATGACTTGTTGTTCCTAAGTACCCAAAGTATGTCATCATATATCTAAGTATTTTTACCTTTCCACAAAAGATCAGAGTCTTTCTATAGCTACCTCATGCTTATAATAACATCATAGATAAACCCTATGCTTATTTTTATAGATTTTGAACATTACTCAAATAGATCAATCATTAGTGTGTAAGATCAATAACTGCTAATCCATTAATCTCTAATATGTCATATTCTCCTTGTGAAGGTTAAACAACTTAGATTTCCTTAAATTCTTCCATTATTCATCCTTTAAGGCAATACTAGTGTATCCATTGAATCCATAGGCTTTTCTTTTCTTTTTGGATATTTCACAAGTAACTCTATAAGAGAGCATTATTCTAGACTCTAAAACCCATGACCCTATTCCTTTTTTGTTTTTAGGCTTACATAAATCATCCCATGAGATGAGTGTTTTGTTTATCATTCCATAAGAAATTCCTTTATATCTTGATTATTTTCTACACACATCACCTAATATTGGAAAAAATCCCAACCAAAACTAAATAATGTCATGTGAAAAAAAATCTCAATAACTCTATTCTACTAGCAAGTGAAAGAGATTTGAGGTTTCATTAACTATTGATGTAGTGATTTATGAAATTAAGTAGCCATAATCTATTACTTTTAGCTAAGATAGATTGGCTTAGGGTATAGATAGATTGGTTGGTTTACTTAATGTAACAAAGCCCTTTTAGACCCAACTTCATTTTGGTAAAATAAAAGTATTCTTTAATTACAATTTAGAAATAAAAAATTATAATGCTAAAAAAAGATATAATAACAATGAATCCTACACCAATACACCATGTCCTATAATGAATATAAGCATGAGGTTTAGTTAGCATTGAAACATTATAATTCAAAATATTTCACAAAACTATATATCATGGATAAAAAAAAATTCCAACACAACAACTAAAAATTTGGATATTTCATAACACATAAATATTACCCATTAAAAGAGCACCTGAAAAAAAATAAAGTGACATCATATCATAAGAGAACCTAATGACCATAACACAAAACAATTATTCTAAAACATTATTTACCTTCATGATCTTTTATATTTTCACCTTTCTTTTTTAAAAATTCATCTCAAAAAGACATAGTTGGGGTTTTCAATTATTTATGTACTTAATAAATAATTTTAAATCAATTTTATTTTTATGAGTGACTTATTAGTGGAAGATATAAGTTTTTGTTACTATTTTGTTAACATAGTTAGTAAAAAAAAATTTCAAATAAAAAAATGTCACACTCTAACACTTCTAAATTTTCTTATAACTTTATCGGCACATATGTAGAAAATAATTATAAATACCTCATTTTTTCTAACCTAATAATCTTATGAAATTAGTTTTTTTAATCTTTTATAAATAATATAAACTTTTCTAGTCACTCTATTCATTCTAAATTCATTTTTATCTTTCCAAAACAACAATTTGATAAAATTTGTTTACATAATTAGATAATGTTATCTATTTTTAACCATTCAAATTTTTCTAAGCTCTGAATATGTTATAATACCAAATACTTTTATATTCTTGGATTCTTAAAATTATTCCACACATTTTCCTAATTGCTCATAATTTTTGGAATTTATTTACTGACTATTTTCCCGAACATGAAAATTTTATTTGTAGCCAACCTCCTAACTACCCATTGGATCCCAACTAACTCCATAAATAGATGTAATGATATTTTTACTTAGTTAAATTTCATTCAACAAATGAGCTAGCTAAAATTACATTAATTTTGGTCATAAAGTGTCTATATTTGACCTCCTACATATTTAGCCACAATTGTCATCTTCATTCAAGAGTGTAAAAAGAAATCTCAAGCCCTCCTCTATGCCTGATTGTTGACTCTCAACAATCCCAAATGCCTCTTTCTTTTTCTTCATTTTCAAAAGCTTATGCAAAATCACTTATTTTTATCCTCTTTTTCTGCTTCCTCTCTTTTATTTTGACGCATTTAGCCCCTAGTTAACCTATTTTTCTTTAAAACAATTCTCTTTCTTCATTTGATTTTATTCTTTCAACATTAAACCTTTATTACCCATTTTGTTTTCCCTTTTATCCTTATCTATTTCTAAAGCACCCTCAATTTTCTCAACATAAATACTTTTAAAGATAATGTGGGAGGATTTTGAAAATAAAACCAAGGGATTTAATCATCACATCAACCATGAAAAATGTGTGATCATCACTTAACACATGTTTGATGGAATATAAAAAAAACGGATAAGCATAGACAAGAATGCACAAACAAGATAAAGATAGAAATAATGATGACAATAATATGATAGAAGAGAAAAAGATACAAAAACCAAGTATAGGGATCAAAGGTGAGAGTTTAAATACTCAAAAGCCCCAAAACAACCCAACACAATAGGTCAAAGAAACTAGCTATCTGATTAGCCTAACTCTCAACTATACAAAAATATAAATCTTGATTCCGAACCTAATATGTGTGGGATGGAATTAAGGTTCGAATGGAGTTTATAAAATATGATAAAGGCTCGGTGATTGTGAGTTAAAATATTAAATCTTTGAAGGTAATGTAAATAAGATGACGGTGATTCAAATTTGGTAGAAGAGTGATGATGATGATTCGGTGATGATGGGTTAACAATGATGATGGTTCGACTGGAACACGCTAATTAACCTATGCATTCGATGACAAATTGATGATGTTGTTTAGTGTTGAATGTTAGGATTTGGATGTAGGTTGGAATTGTGGTTTAGGGTTAGGGTTAAGGTTAGGGTTTGGTTCAAAAAGAAGGAATAAGGTGGTGTTTGGTTGGTATGGATGGTTTAAGGTCTCGAAGGGATGGTTTAGGGCTTTGAAGGGATGGTTTAGGGCTTCAGTTTTGTATACTGATTTGGGGTTTGGATTAACCACGAATTAGAGTAGGATTTTGATGGTAATTAGGAAGGAAAAATATGGATTAAGAATAGTTGAAAAGATATGGATTAATCTCTAATTCACACAAAAGAAGAGATTAAAACTTTCAAGCTAAACCATTCACACATATTTGATTTGCTTGAGTTTGAACAGACACATAATTCATTTAATGTTGATCTTCAACTTTAGTTCTTCATTAAATCTACCATATGCTCAACATTCATGCATAATATAGCCTTTCTACCATTAGCTAAAGCATATTCCAAAAGATTCCAAGCTAAAAGGTATTATGCTACCTTTATGCTAACTTTATGCTACTTTATACTAACATTATGCTAACTTTATTCTCCTACTTTACTACTTTATTAACAAAATTAGCAATTTAATTAATAATTATAAAAAATCCTGCCAATATACTCCCCATACACGTGGTCACTCCCTCCTTGCATGCCATGCACATGCACATAGACACTTAATTGCTTATTTATTATGTTTCGAGCAACGTAACTATCCATTGGTCTTCAAATTTTTCAGGAGACACTTTCCAAATGAAGAATAATTTGTTCCATAATTATGAAAGCCAAGTCTTGAGTGTTTGATCCTACATCAAAAGCAATGGATACCAACTAGCTCACATCATCCTCCTTGATATGATATATTTGAGAGCCATACCCCTACATATAATCCATTTAGTGTTGAATCTAATGGTTTGGAGAAAGGTTAAATAAACATTCACCAATGTATGAATTTAGCTTTATTTTACTTAGAACATAAAGTGGGGAGTGATAAAGAGAGTTGAGGTCTAAGGACAAGACACATGAAAACAAGAACAAGGAAGGATAAGGTAGAAGATATGAGGGAACAAAGGTAGAACACTTAGAAAATTGGTTAAGTGTAAATGATATATCAAAGGGCATATGCCTCCTTCCTGTACGACTCTCAAACATGGATAGAAAAGGGATATAGAAGTCACATGGAAGGGTTTATTTCCAGTAGTAGAAGAGATAAAAGTGATTGGTATAGGTGAGAGAGTGTAAGAGAGTTGATGAAGTTTATTATGAACGGGTTTTTTGTTGATTGTGTTAGGATAAGCTAAAATCTAGTTATGGATGTAAGGGAGTTAGATTTTTGAACTCAACACCCTAATAAATTCAACAATGAATAAAAATAACTTAAGTAAGGTTAAAGGTCTAATATATGGCTATGAATGGGAAAAAATAATTAAATATTTCCAAAAAAATTATGAAAAATTAGAGGGGAAATGTGGAGTTATTCTAGAATCAAAATATATATGAATTTTGGGCATATGAATTAATTTCAATAAAAAAGAATCAAAATAAATAAGTATCCAAAATTACACAATACTTGGTCAACTATCGAGCTCTCTTGGCATTGGGTTAATTTATCAACTGGTTGGTTAGCTAAAAGGCATCATGGAGTTGACTAATGGTAAAGAAAATAAGGGTTAGGGTTTTATGTTAAGACAACGGGTTTATAGTTTGAGAAATTTTGACAAGTGACTGAATAAGGATTAAGGAGGGATTTAAAAACTAATGACCTAGAAATTAGGGTTAGAGAAATGTGGGGCATTATAATGTTTCCCTTTTCAAATACTATGTTCAAGTTAAAATGAAAAAAGAACATTTCAAAAAATTAATCCTAGTATTCTAAATATATATTTTTTCTTAATATGAAAAGTGAATATATTCAAAAATTTAGATTATAGAAAATATTCTAGCTAGCACCTTAATGGTCTAATATTTAAGAAAAATATGATACAAAAACCTTTGCTTGTATATATATATATATAAGTGATTATTTGATATATAATTAATGAATAAGTTAATTGGGTCATTACAATTTACCATGGATGATTTACGCTCGTTTAAAGTGTCAAGTTCTATAACATATAGTGTGCCTTTCTAATACCTAGGGAGTTGAAATAACAATAACATCCCTTGGACTAGATATTCCTAGATACCCATTTTTCTTAAATTAACTAAAAAAAGATAAAAATATCCTTTCCAACATATATACCTCTTTACCTAAAAAAAGTTCTCAATTTTCTTTGTACCCTTAATCATCCTCTTGTATGGTCAGTGTTTGTCTTTTTCCTTATGTCCTTAGCTAAGATTTCTAATGATGTATTTTCCAAACTATTTCAGCAATCAACTGGTCTCTGTAACTTTCCATCATTTGTCTCCTTCGTATAATGATTCAATTGATATTATAGCTAATAGTATGTTCATATATAGAGACCCATCCTTCATTCGGCCATGAGTTATCAATGAGATATATTGTTTCTTTATATCCAAGGATTCACTACAAGATCTAAAATATTCTACAACCTTTTTTTTTCCTTCAAAATGTATTCATTTAGTCTGAATTTTTAAATCACAATGTCTGTGTGTGTTTATATTATGCGATTAGATTATTTCTCCACTTTTTCTCATTTAAATTTTTTTAGGTTCTAAATAAACTCTAATATCAAATATTTTGATATATTTTGGTTCCAAAAATTATTCCACTTCTTGCCATAATTTTTTAGATGTAGTTTCTATTTCTCTAATAAATTCACATTATTTGACTTTATTACAATATAATTACCTTAAATTAAATGTAACAAACTTGCTAAAAAATAGTTACCATCCAAAATTAGCCTTTGACGGAAATCATAATAATTTAAACTTAGTTAACTTTCACCCAAAAAAAAAATGGATTAAAGTACATAATCATGTTTTTATAAGAAAATTTTTAAACATTCAACCATAGCCTAAGCTTTCTTTTACACTCCTAATCCTTGCAATCAATTAAGCCAAAAGACAAAGTCAAACAAAAAACCACACCCCACACTCTTTCCCATTATAAGATGCTCATTCCCCTTCTTTATGCACACCACTTTATTTTCATTTCAAAACATAAACAATGAAAGCTCGTGACTTGCTCCCTTTTTCCTTCAATCCTTTACTTCTTTCATCATCTTTCTTCTTCTTCTTCTTCTTCTTTTATTTTTATTTTTATTTTTACAAATTTCAACTACTATCATTGCCTAGTTCTTTATCCTGTTCCTCTCTTTTTTATTTGGTTTAAAACCTTGCATATTTTACACCAATTATCAACCAACTTTCCTTCTATAAAATGGTATTTCCTCCCTCTTTCCCCCAAAAAATTTTGGTTCCTAGCTAAACATACATCTGTTGTGGCTTTTTTTTTCAAACTTAACCTACCATTATCATATTTTCCTACTTCATTTCTTGTTATATTTTTTGGTTTTGTTATTTATATGGTATACATCCTTTTTCCACCCATTTCCCTATTAAAACCTTAGTTTTTTTCTTTTTCCCCTTGCCAGGCTACTACATATTTTCAAGCTTCTCTATCTTTTCCTCTTCTTGTATTGGTTCTTCTACTTTCTTAATTATCTTTTTTTTATCTCTTGAACATTTATTCTAAGTGAAAGGAGTTAATATTTGGTTAAAAAAAGAGGAGGTTTTCTTCGTGAATACTTGCCTTGGATTTGTGTATTTACAAGGTAAAGATTAATATGATTTTCTTATATTTTCATCCAATTCTCTTTTTGTGAATTAATCATTTTGAAGTTTATAAACCGTTTCTCTTTTGTGAAGGTGAACAAGGAGCACATTAGGTGGTGTTTAACTTGATTTTTATTTTTACTTAGAGCTTAGGAGCTAGGTAATATAACTAATCTTTAAACATAGATTTTTGTGCTAAGTGCATAATATTTTAATCTTATGCATGCTAATATCTTTACTTTAAATTTATACATACATATATATATATATATACATATATATATATATATATATATATGTATATATATATGTATATATATATATGTATATATATATGTATATATATATATGTATATATGTATGTTGTTATCTTATGCGTATAAGTATTAAAAGTAAATGGATGCATGATTTATATGAATTTAGTGTGTTTTCACATCTTTTGGTATATGGATGAATACATACTATGCCATGGATGAATAATTAGTTGGCCTATGATGAATGTGTAGCCGGGCGGGCATGAAAATGGTGGGTCTCGACCTTATATTATTTATTTCTTCATGATCTTAACTTTTTAAGCATGGATTCATATATATATGATGAGTATATCTTTTTATATTTTTTATTCCCTTTTATTCTTAGCTTTTGATCTTTTATTTGAGCATACATAAGAATAATTATAATTTTATACTTAATTGATAATAATCTCATATATTTAATTATTTGAGCTAAAATGATATAAAATGATGGGATTAAATTATGAGATTATTAATTTATTTATTTATTTTTGTAGTGAAAGTTGGAAAAGAAAGAGATGGCACACTATGTCATCCCAATGGAAGAAAAAAATAAGGCCTGAGGCTTAGAGAAAAATGAGACCCAAAGGCTTGGGGGCTAAAGAAGGAAAAAATAAAAAGGAACGGAATATGTAGGAAGAAGGAGGGCGTGCAGCAGAAAGAGGGGGTAGAGTAGAGAAAGAGAAGAGAGAGAGAGAAGGTGGAAAAAGGGAGTAGGGTATGGAAAGAGATAGAGTATGAATGAGATAGGAGGGTAGAGAAAAATGAGAGAGAAGAGGAAGAAGAGAAGGATACACAGGTGATAGATGTACTAACATGAGGCAGGAAAGATAGAAGAGAAGAGAAAAAGAAAAGAAAAGAAAAGAAATAAGTGAGGCACAAAGAGTGACACGATGAGAAGAGAGAGGGAAGTAGGACGCATGGTAGAAGAGATAGACGGATGTAGTGCACAAAAGAAAAGAAAGAAAGAGAGAAAGAAGGGGAGAAAAAATAAATGATAGTGATATGGAAAGAGACAGAAGAGGAGAAAAGGAAAGAAAGATAAAAGGAGACTGAAAATTTTTTATTTCAAAAGAAATTAAGCAATTTTTCATCCAAATAAAATGCTAAATTTTTATCCATAATTAATTTTAGTTATTTCTTTGTCTATTTTTGATATATATTTTTTTATATTTTATTTCCTTATTATGACTAACTAAATATTTATTTTTAAGGAATTGATTGAAACCCTATATTATGGTTTGAGATATAATATTAATTTTATTTGTTTTATGAGATTATTCTTTGTTTCTACTTTAATTGTTATCATTTATATATGTAATTCTATCACCTATTATTTATATGGTGGATGCCTCATTTAGACTTCCTCATAGTGACAATATGTAGGATTTTATGCTTGCTAGGTGGCTATATAAATATGCTAGAATGTATAAGTATAAATTACGACTAGATTAGATAACAATTCATGTAATAGTTTTGTCATTCTATCTAGAGTAGTGTAACGTTTAAATATGTGTCAGTCAAAGGAGAGGAATACAACTAGATACGTTTGTGGTGCTAGTTTGGATACTTAGACTGAAATCATTCCACTTATGCTTAATGCTTTAAATCTAGTTAAATATAGGAGTTGCTTGTTGTGACTATAATGCTAGCATTTAATTGGATTTAATATCGGTACTTTGCTATATTAATTATTTTAGGAAAGAAATATAAGGTATATAGACCTTCTTTTAACTTACTATTTAGTCAGTCGCTTTCTTGTAATTAAAAGATGACTTAGAAATTAAAGTTATATTTTGACCCATTCTAGTGGTGGATTTTGATATTTTTAACACATTTATCATATTTACATTCATCTATTATTTTTATAAATTTCTTTTTTTATTCATTTTATTATTTGCTATTTTTAAAACCCCCATTATTATGTTTTTCTTATTATTTATTTTTTATGTGATTGAGAGTATTTTTTTATTATTTCATTATTTATGAGCTAGCTAAATAAAGGTGAGCCCACTTAATGCTCAATATAGAATGATACCCTTATTTACCAATACTACAATTGATAACAAAAGGGTTTAAATTATGAGTTGGCTATGACCACTCAAAGTTTTGGCATCATTGTTGGTAAATTTTCCTTTTTTTTAAATAAAAGATGAAGTATTATATCAAAAGATCAAAAGGTACAAATGAAATTGTAGAAGTGATCTACCCTTCCAGTCAAACTTACAAACTTTTCCCTCCTACTAGAATGAAGACAAAGAGATGACATAGTCAAAGCAATCCTATGAGCTACCCCTTTCAAATCCCAACTTCTATTGGAGAAGATACAATTATTTCTAGCTTTCCAAATTTCATAAAGAGCAACAACATAAAAACTTGAATAAAAATGAGAGATAACAGCTTTCCTGTTTCTTCTTCTTGCCAAAGAGGCAAAGACCCCTGCAATGGAGTTGTGCCTGACTCTGAAACCACCACCCTGACCTATGGCATTCCATACTTTCTTCAACTCAGCACACTGACATAAAAGATGCATCAAAGTTTCATTTTGAGTGCAAAAACAACACTGTTGGTTGATGGAATGTGCAGCTAACCATAATATAAATTTATGTTTGGGAGCTGCAAAACTAGACCACACAATTCTCCACCAGGCCACCTGAGGTGCAGCAAATCTGATATAATCATAAACCTCAGCAATGGAGTAGACTTTCTCCCTCTACCAGTGCTGGAAAACAGATAGGAAGACATCTCTGAAAGAAAAAATTTTATGCAGTAACCTTGAAGCAGTGTAGGGTAGGCTGCATGAGATCACATTCTGCCTTTTGATATAGTAAGCATGCACCCATTTTATCCAAAGAGCATCCTTATCCTGAGATAAATGCTACAACATCTTCCCCACGGCTGCAATATTCCATGAAGACAGATCTAATAAGCCCAAACCCCCTTCTTTCTTTGGTAAACATACCACTCTCCAGGCCACTAAAGCTCTTTTAGTAGGAGAAACCTTTCCAGTCCAAAGGAAGGCCCTGCACAGGGCCACCACCTTATGAATTATCTTCTTGGGGAGAAGGAAGATTTGACTCCAGTAATTAGTTATACCTGTGATCACTGATTTTAACAGCTGAAACCTCCTAGCATAGGAAAGAAGATTATTTGACCAATGTTGCATCCGACCAGGAATTTTTTGAACCAACTCCAACATATCTGCAGCTTTAAGCTTGGAGGCATCAAGAGGGACACCCAAATACTTGAAAGGAAATGATCCTTCTTGAAAAGGGAGAACATATTTTATAGCCTTCTTTAAACTCTGATCAGAACCTCCCAGTAATACCACACTTTTAGCAGGGCTAATATGGAGACCTGAGCATGTTGAGAAATTTTCTAGCACCCCCTTAATGGCTTTCACAGAATCTACATCAGCTTTGCAGAAAACTAGAAGATCATCAGCAAAACTCAAACTAATAATATTCAGTTTCCTACACTTAGGATGCCCCTGAAACTCATTCCTACTCCATAAGGATTGGAAAGACCTACTAAGATACTCCATGACAATAACAAACAAAAAAGAAGATAAAGGATCCCCCTGCCTAAGACATTTTTTCCCTTTAAAAGGAGGCTGCAATACATTATTGATAGACAAGGAGTAAGAGGCAGAGGAAACACAAGCCATAATGACTTTGACAAAATGCACTGGAAAGTGCAGGCTAAACATAACCCTTTCCAAGAAAGTCCAATCCACAGAATCATAGGCTTTCCTCATGTCAACTTTAATCATGCATCTAAGAGAAATATTCTTCCTATTATACATATGCAACAATTCATGAGCCAAGAGAACATTATCTCCAATTCTTCTTCCCTTCACAAAACCTGATTGTGATGGGTGGATAATGGAAGGTAAAACACATTGCAACCTCCCTGCCAATACCTTAGCTAAAACCTTATAAACCACATTGCAGTAAACAATGGGTCAAAAATCAGCTAGCTTTATAGCATTTATAAAATTGGGGATGAGCACCAACTTAGACTGACCCATGAAAAGGGGATAAATGCTGTTTGAAAACTCCTTCTCATCACCAGCTGTAAATCACCTCCTACCACATTCCATGCAGCCTTAAAAAACCCAGCAGTGAAACCATCAGGCCCAGGGGCTTTGAAATTTCCAATAGACCATAAAGCATCTTTAACTTTCTGCATAGAAATAGGTCTTAATAAATCATGGTGATTCTGAACTGAAAGACAAGGTCCCAATTTCAAAACTTCATCTGAAACAAAGCTTGTAGCAGCACCTCTATGACCCAGTAACTCTTCGTAGAAAGTCACAAAAGCCTGAGCAATAGCATTACTATCACAAAAAATAGTCCCTGAGTTAACCTGCATCTTTTGGATAAAATTATGTTGTTGTCGTGCATTCATAACAGAGAAAACATAATGTGAGTTTGAATCTCCTAACTGTAGCCATTTAAGCCCAGACTTATGTTTGAGAAAACATTCCTCACAGGAAGCAAGGAATTCATATGTCTTCAAATTACATTTCTCTTCATGTTGCAGAGATAAACTGGCAAGATGCAAAGCCTCTTGACTTTTCTTCAGCTGTTCTCTAGCCTGCTGCACCTTAGAAGAAAGAGCACCAAAGTTTTGTCTATTAAAAACTTTCAGCTTGGACTTAACAGTCTAAATATTGATCTGAAACATTTTAAAAATATTGATGTGGGAAATAGACTTCCAACAACCAGCCACCAGAGGAAGAAAATGTGGATGCAGGGTCCACATGTCATAAAACTTGAAATGACTTTTAAATTGAGGTGGAGAATCATTTAAAGAAACCAAAGAAGGGATGTGATTAGAGAAAAGAGTCTCTTTAAATTAAGCACAGGACAGAGGAAACTTAGATAACTAGGGAATATTAACCATAACCCTATCCAACTTGGCCATAATTAAAATTTCCCCTAAACTTCTATTAGACCAAGTAAATTTAATGCCTGAATATACAAGGTCATGAAGCAAGACAGAATAGTCAACAGCTTCAGTACCATTAGAAATGTTGATGACATTTCCTTGAAACCTCTCAGTAGTTTGGAAGACAACATTGAAGTCTCCCAAGACAATCCAAGGATCATTAACCACCTGATAATCCTGTAAAGCTTGCCAGAGAGCTTGTCTATCAACACTTGTATTGAAACCATAAACAAAAGAAGCATAGAATTGCAAACTAGACTGAACAACAGAAACAGAAACATGCAACAGTTGCTCATTATAGAAGATGAGATGGACATCCTAAACCCTTCGATCCCAGAGACATTAAATTCTCCCATTTGGATGAGAGCCATAATTGTCCAATCTGCTCCATTGAGATCCCAGTTTTTCACCAATGCCATTAGCATTAACACTTTTCACTCTAGTCTCCAAAAGTCCAAACAAAGAAATTTTATACACTAAGAGCCAGTGCTTTAACTCCTTTTGTTTGTAGGGCTTATTTAGCCCTCTAACATTCTAGGCTCCTAGCATGGGGATCTTGATGGGGATCCAAAGGAATACCAGGGTCAGACCCCTGAGAGAACAAGTTTCCTGAATGCTCTAGAGGATTATCAATAGGGGGACTTAAGCAAGCAAACCTGTTCCCTGAGAAAGTAGTGGCTGAAGTCTCTTTGCCCTTGGAAAGATATCTCTTCACACCTCCAGAAGAAACATGCTTTTCATTACCAGAACCATTCTCACTGCTAGGAGTATGGATACTAGAACTAGGTCCAGGGATATTGGGATCAACCTGCCTGTCTATCTCCTTATCTACCTTCTGACCATCTTTCTGAGGCCCTGAGAGCCCCATGGGAACTTTCCTCCAAAAGGAACCTCTTTGCTCCCCTTTTGACTGTCCCTCAGCTCTGAGAACAGACTTAACAACTAGCCCATCATTCTGCACCTTAGTCCCCTTCTTGCATTTATCAGTAGAATGTTCAGCCTCATGACAAACATTACATAAACTAGGCCTCCATTCATATAAAATCCTTTGAGTCAGGACCTCTCCATCAGGGTCAATTAAATCCACAGAATCAACCATCATCCTGGACACATCAACTTCAACTAATATTCGGGAAAAAGAGATTCTTTCTCCAGCAGATGTTATCCCATCCAGATGAAGAGGCCTGCCAATAGCACTACCAATTCTTCTTAAGGAATCCACATCCCAATAATCCAAAGGCAAGTTAACAAGCTTCACCCACAGAGGCATGAATTGAAACTTTTCCTTAGAGAATTGAAATCTCCTATTCCATTCCTTGAGGATAAAAGGCGTATTAAAGAAAGACCAATATGGTTTGGATAGCACCCAATCTCTATCCTCTTGAGAATCAAATTTGAAAACTACAAACCCTTGGTCATAGAGCAACACCTTTGGTTCCTTGACCCCTGACCAGTTTCTCTTCACGTACCCAACCATTTGAGGCATGGTTGGACGAAAACCAATAACATAGCCAACAACAGCCCATTGCTAATCCTTACAGTTCTTCTCCACCTTATCTTTCTATAGAGAAACCTGAATCTTATCCCCAACCCTAGCAGGAGGGACATAAGTTAAGGATGATCCTTGTAATGGAAATCTATTGCTCGCAACCAAGTCCTTCCAAGATGTAGTCAAGGATCGGGCCTGCAACCCCTCGTCTACCAGCTTCTTGCGAGAATCCATGTCATGGGAGCCATTCCCCCTATGATCAATAGGGACAGTAGAATCGGCAATTTCCTTGGAACAAGAACTATTAACCCTATGAATATCTTCCTGATCGACGTTAACCTCTACATGAACCATGCATGTATTTCCATCTTGCGATAAGGCCTTATCAGATTCATCAAAAGAGGCGTGAAAACTCCTGCCCAGATCAATCTTTTCAATCCCAGAATTAGAACTCCCTAAAGCCATCTTCTTCTTCTTGGCTATTGCCATTGCACTCCTTGTGTGTGCCATAGAGGAGGAGAGAGGAGAGAGAGTCTAGGGTTTTTGAGATTGAAATTGTATGGGTTACCCAATCCTTGATTAGCTACAATTTTTTTTAATGTGCTTTTATTATTATTTTTTTTGTGTGATTTGTGTCTCTTGTAATCTTTTTATTTAGAGGTAAGAGTTCTTGTGGGCACTCAAGTCTCTCAATTAATAAGATCTTTACAGTTCTAAGTGTGTGTTTTGTTTCACATTTAACATTCTCTTGTGAAGTGTTCATGTCCTTTAGGTGGCTATGTTTGGATACTTGGGTTATGGATAACTTTTTGTGAACCTTAATGCTAGAGTAAATGAGGTAAGTTCAAGTGAGATTAGCAATAGCCTTAACAAACTCACTTTTCATAGGTTGCCAAAGCAACTGAAGTCATTAATACAAGCGGAGTGTATCATACAGAAGGAAATCTATATCCTCACCATTCACAAGCTATGAGAGGAAAAGGATGGACAGAACCTTGTGCTCAAGAGTTCAATGGTTTTCAAAGACATGACCCCCACACTAATGCATACTATTTTAGACTGAGGTAACAAACCAAATTTGGATGGGAGATGAATAAGAATTATCAAATGCTATATCAAGACCATTATAAACTCGAATATAAAGCTTTAAAATATTATCAATATCCTCAACAAAAATATTCTCCATTTTAATAACCTTCAAGTTGAGAAAAAATGGATAAAATTTTTGAAGCATTAACAAATGGACAAAAACAACTTATGCAAAATTAAATTAAGTAAAATTAAAGGATTTCAATGTAAGAGGATTAAATGAGTTATGTGGTCAATATGATCAATCAATTATAGGTACAAAAATAGTTCTCTAGTACTTCAATTCCAAATTCAAGTGGGAGTTATGAGTATGATGAGGCCTTATCCATATGTGATGATGAGCTAGTTGAGGAGGTCCCCATAAAGCTTCATGAGAATCATGATCAAGTGGAAGAAGAGCTTGTAATAGTAGGAAAATCTCATCAAAATAAGGATCAAGTGAATAAAGAGAAGCATATGGATGGCAACACTATCACTTTCATCCATTGTGGGCCATCTTGGAACATTTTTTCCTTTTATTTTACTTTGAAATGGGAATGAAACATAAGGTAAGTCTTTGAACCACTTTAATTTTATTTATGCTAGCCATACTTCTTATTTTCTTTCTATTGGCAAGCTATATAGGTCTCAGATTGAAGAGAGTGATCAAATCATCTTAGATGCATATAATAAGAAATGAATGCTCTAAAGGAGAGGTTATGATAGAAATATGTGCTAAAGGACATGGATCGAGTATTATATGTTACTCCTAAAAAATAGAGACCACCATACATTGACATTAGGAAAAACATTCTCTCTTTTCATATAAACCTCAACCTCATGCTAGGTAAGTTGCATTCTTGTTGGGTCAAGTATTTTATCAAAACTTATACTTTATCTTTTTCTACTATGCAGCATATAGATGATCAACATGAGGAGGGGATTTGGTGAAGTAGTTCCCATGTGTATATACCAAGCTTGAATGAGTAAAACCAATATTACGTCAAGCTGAAGACGTTAAAACAAGCATTGCTTAGGAGGTAACCTAATGTGATAGACGAGTTTTCTACTCTTTATTTATTTATTTATTTTTATCTCTCCATCCTTAAAATTATATTCTCCTTTAATTATCTACACATTGAGGACAATGTGTGATTTAAGTGTGGGGGTGAGTTTTTTGTATGTTTGCATGTTTTAGTGTATCTTTTCATAAAAAATAAAAATAAATAAAATATAATCATGCATATACTTTTTTTATATGTGTGTTTTTGGTGTATTTTGAGTCTTAGAAGCCCTTAACTAGTTAATGATGAGTATATATTTGAAATATAACTAAAAGAGGATCATAAAATCGAGATAATGCAAATAGAAATTTTTGTGATAGTTTTGATATAGGGAACACATATCTACATGTACATATATGAATAGAGAAAGAATATGTATGTTTTTATAACCATCAACATAGCATGTTGAGATTCATCACGTTCTATAATGAGCTTTAGAGCCATATATATCTTTCTTTTTTGAGTAAATTCACATGAATTAATCTATATGTCTTGGCTTCAAACTTTCTTTGCAAATCTCATATACATTCAATTGCTTTGATCAAATTAATTTCCAAAAGTCTTGTAATGGACTCTAGAGTTTACTAGAACTTACTTTTGTGCTCATCAAAGCTTATAGTCAAAACATGCTCTAATTAGGAAAATGATAAAGGTAATTTATGATTTCCACTACATAATCAAATATCTTAAGTCCTAATATGTGTACATAGGATGTACACCTTGTAGTAGCCACTTGAGCCTATACATTAACCATATATTTTTCTTCATTACCCACAATAAAAACCCTTAGGACTTATTCTTACCCTCACCTAGAGTTCGTGGAAAGAGATCAATTCATTATATTATAGACATAGAGTGGTTATGTATATGATAGTATGTAGAAGAAATATATGTATTTATGTTGAGAAAGGATTTAGTTATATTTGGTGATGGAGATGAAAAAATATATTTTCGTTGTTTAGTCATTAATTTTCTTTGTTTCAACTAAAAAAAATTATGATTGAAAAAAGAAAAAAAGCAGAAGAAAGTGATATGGCATAAGGGAAGAAGGAGATATGGACACGATTTTAAGAAATTTTTATGCATGTTCTGATTTTCTTTTTATTATCTTAATGTTCTAGTTTGGCGTTAAGGTTGGGGTGTGTGTTATTGATCATCATTGATGTGGAGTTGATGATTATATTTCAACTTATTATTAGAGTTCCACTAGTTCTTGGCTTTTTAGCACCACAATCCTAGAATACTCCTTAACTTTTTATACCTTAACCCTATTACAACTTATAAGTAAATTCTATTTGATTCTTGAGATGGGAAACCTTTGTTATAATAGAGATTAGTCACAAGAGTTAATTATATGGTTCAGTCCACTTGGCAGGTATTTGATATCCTTCATGAGGTTTTTATTCATAAAAATATGAGCTTCCTTGTTAATATAAGTGAGTTACTTGTTATTTTTATCATCTTATCTCACATACGTGATTGCTTTTATACAATTGTAGTCATTAACTAGAGAGAGAAAAATAGAGGTGTCTATAGTGAGGATAGGTTTTGATGTGACTACAGCATGGTAAATTTTCAGTTATATTCTTTCTCTATTCATACCTTTCATATATATGTGTGAGCCGTACATTAAAATTAACCCTTTTAAATCTCCTAATGCTAAATCATGGGTGATTGCTTATATTGGTGTTATGAAAGTAAAATATTTTGAGACAGCATTAGTTAAGGGTGTTAGGTGTGTTTTTATATTTCTATTTAAATTATGTATGATTTTATGAGCTTATCATCCGCAAAACCCTCATGAGACCTTAATTTTCATCTTGGAGTTTAAAGGGCTTGTTGCACATGTTAAGTGCAATCGTAAAACCTACAAAAGTGGCTAGTTAGTTTTATTTTTTTTGTTTGAATATTTTATTGCATTTTGAGAAACAAGAAGCTAAGTATTGGGGTATTAATGACCGCATATTTTTAAATATTTTATAACCTTTTATCCTTCACTTTTGGTCCTTTATTTGAACAATATATGAGAATAGTTCTAATTTTGTGCTTAAGTGATATTAGTCTCATATATTTAATTATTTGAGCTAAAATGATATAAAACGATGGGCTTAAATTATGAGAATATTAACTTATTTATTTATTTTTATTTTGTAGTTAAATTCGAAAAGAAAGAGATGAGACTACTTTCCATCCCAACAGGAAAAAAAATAAAGGACCGAGTCCTGGAGAAAAATAAGTCCCAAAGGCCTAGGGGCTGAAAGAAAGAAAAAAATAAAAAGGAACAGAAGGTATAGGAAGAAGGAGGGTGTGTGCCAGACAAAGGGAGCAGAGTAGAGAAAGAGAAGAGGGAGAGGAGGTGGTAGAAGATAGTAAGGCTCGAAAAGAGATAGAGGATGGATAAGATAGGAAAGTAGAGAAGAGGAGGAGAAAAAAGAAGAGGAGAGGGAGAGATAGTCAATAGACGGACTGATGTGTGGCAAGAGAGATAAAAGAGAAGATAAAAAGAAAAGAAAATAAAGAAGTGTGGCACAAAGAGTGACACGATGAGTAGAGAAAAGGAAGCAAGGTACGCGCTAGAAGAGATAGATGGATACAATACATAGAAGGAAATAGAGAGATAAAGGAAGGAAAAAAAAAGAAAAAGAGAAGTGACGACAACACAGAAAAAGATAGAAAATGAGAAAGAGAAAGAAGGAGAAAAAGAAACCAAAAGAATTTATTTTAGATGAAATTAAGTAATTTTTCATCAAATAAATTGTTGAATTTTTATCCATATTTAATATCTATTATTTCTTTCTCTATTTCTATTATATATTTTTCATAAATATTTTTGTTTATTTTATTTATTTATTTTGACCAACTAAATATTTATTGCCATGAAATATATTAAAATATGAGATTATGGTTTGAGATACAATATTAATTTTCTTTATTTCATAAGATTGTTCTTCGACTCTACTTTAATCACTATCATTTATATAAGCGATTCTATCAAGTATGATTTATATAGTATATGCCTTAGTCTAGCTTCCTTATAGTGACAGTATGTAGGATTGTATGCTTGCTAGGTGGCTATTAAATATTTTAGAATTTATATGTATAAATTGCAGCTAGATTAGATAACAATTCACCTAATAGTTTTATGATTCTAAAAAGATTAGTAAAACGTTTAGATATGTGTGGGTTAAAGGAGAGGAATAAAACTAGGTATTCTTCAGGCACTAGTTTTGGTACTTAGATTGACAACCTACTATATGTGCTTAATACTTTAAATCTAGTTAAATATAGAAGCTGCTTGTTGCAACTATACTACTAGCATTTAATAGAATTTAATATTGGTGCTTTGTCATATTTATTATTTTAGGAAAATAATATAAGGTTATAGACTTACTCTTGGCATGGAACTTGGTTAGTCTTTTTCTTGTGATTAAAAACTAACTTACAAATTATTCATATATTTTGACTTAGTCTAGTGGTGCATTTCAATTTTTCTGGCACATTAATTGTATTAACATTAATCTATTATTTTTTATAAATTTCTTTTATTTATTATTTTTATTATTTTATATTTTTAAAACCCCCATTGTTATGTTATTAAGATTATTATTTATTTATTGTGTGGCTTAGATTTTTTTTATTATTTCATTATTTGTGATCTAAATAAATAAAGGTGAGCCCTCTTAGTCCCAGATATAGAATGATACATATATTTATCAATACTAAAATTGATAATAAGAGAGTTTAAATTGTATGCCAGCTATGACCACACCAATGTAGATATATACATACGGTAAATCTTGGATACCATAGAGATTTTATGTAAAATGGCATGCATATCCTACATGTACCCTTATGCCTTTTGGATTTTCGGGATTTTTTGCTTGCTTTAACTTTATATAATTATTTCATTATGTTCACAATAGGACATATTAACTTATGTGCAACATTGATTTAAAATGGGTTAAATTATATTAGGGTTTTAGGGTTGTTAATCTTAGCTAGAGGAAATAGGTAATTCCAAGGAGTTTTTTGCAAAATCTAGGCTAATCATTATGTCTATTGACCCTTTTACTTAATGCTTTATATGTGGATGATTTAGGATTAATTCATGATAAATCATATAGGGTTTTAGCCTTAAAAATGTAGTTTGGCATGATATGGGTATTATGGATATTTTATATAATTTGGGAATTTAAAATCTAATACCAATATTTAAAAGTTTATTATAATTACATAATTGGATAATTAGCATTACATATACCTCCTTAGGACTTAAAAATATGATTAGTAACCTTAGCAAGTTTGAGGCCATTTTATGTGTCAAATAGTCTAATCATATTTTTTATGCCTTCTACTTTACCTCCTAAATGTTGTTTAACCTTTGGTTGACTTGTGGTTAATTGTTGATTTTCATTAAATGTTGAATTTTGTTAATAGTTGACTTTTGTGTTAGCCGGTGACCATCGCCTTTGAAAATTTTGAACTAATAGACCTTGAGACCTAAATTAAAATGAGCCTTTATGACATGGAACTTTGGCTTTTATGGTCTATATAATAGATTAGTCTTCTATACTACTTGGGTTGAGTTAGGCTCTTATGCCTCATTTTAGTATTCGGTCTTGATCCCTTTTGGGCCAAGTGCATATTAATCTTAAATCCTAATAATGGAATGGCTAAGTATTATGTGGTGGTTGAATGTTTTTTTTAGGTTTTCATGCTTGTGTGGCTAAATCCTTCAATTAGATATTTGTCACTTAAAGTGAAAGTATGATACCCTATTTCTCACAAACCCTAATTATGTATATAATTGGAACTTTATACATTATTTGAACCTAATCATATAAATATTAGGTGGATAATATATGTTGGACATGTTGATTATATATGTTTGGGTTAGGGTAGAAGACATATTAGATTAACTAGAAAAACAATTGGAATATTACGATTTTCATATTGGTCGATTGGAGCCTATGGACCAAGCGATTGGGTGTTGAGGTAGGAATGAGTAACATAAAAGAGTTCAGCGGATGCCCGATGGTCAATCATTAACCAAAAATATTTTTTGTGCATTTCTTGTTCAATTTTTGGTTTTGTGGTCTCATGACCTTCCTTCATGTTGGATCAAATCCTTTTTTATTACCTTACATTTCCCCAATATCTTAGCCATACTATTATCACCTCACTTCTCACCCCACTATTTAACACTTTGTAGTTACAACTAACTTTTCAATCAAGTGTTTGTGAAGCAATGTTTTGGTCAAACTTCTTATCTCTTTCCCCTTACTAACTTTGAACCCCTCCCCCTCTTTTATGTCTTTATGCCTTATTTTTCATCATTCATTCAACCCTTGTTTCTGTTTGCACTCTCTTCCCTTTTAGTTGAAGATTACTTATTGTTGTTGAAGATCCTCAATCTTTGTTATTGAGGCTCCAAGAAATAAAACTCCCCTTCTCTTTTCTCCAATTTCCTGGTTTTATTTTCCCCTTTGTTGCTTTATCAAGCCCCATTATAATTTTATTAAGTATAAGGGTGTTAAATTTAGGTAGAGAAATATAAGAGTTCTCCATACTTTTTCCTTTCTCTTGTTATGCCAACCATAGCTTGGGTATAGCTCTCTTTTATTTTTTATTTTTTTATTTCTACATTATCTTATCATTTTACTATAGCATATTCTAATTATTATTTTTTTGTATTGTCCATTTTTAAGGAGAATGAAGAATAATAAAGAGATAGAAACTTATTCTTAATTTACAATATTAGCTTGGAAAAGAGGTGACTCATATGCTTCTACTAAATATGTAAAAATTAGATAACATATTTAGGGTTTAAATTATGTTAAGTGTGATCATACACTTGCTTGTGATTTAGTGGAATTCATTGGAATAAATGCAAGCACCGTGCTAGGTTATATTTTATTCAAGCATGGTAGCCATGAGATAATGTGTCATAGAGTGCTAGAATTTTATATTTTTAATATATGTATAATATCATGCTAGCAAAATGTTTTATGTTGAAGAATATTTATGCATGTGTTGTAGGGATGGTATGGATAAGGGTATTTTTATCTTAGCCTAGGTATCCTTTGCTATTTTCTAGCGTACCATTAGATTTTTCACATGTTTTTCTTAAGTTTGATATATGATATTGAGAGCTTTAACTAGGTATTTGATGCAAATCATAACATTTTGTTGGTTTATACATGTGTTAGAGAAGTTAAATGTAAAATAGTGAGTTTGATGATAAACATGGGGTCTTTGCATTTATTAACATGGGTCTTGTTTATTCACAAAATGTGTTGATGTAAGTTTTGGGCAAAAAATTGAGAGTAAGGAAATAAACATGGGAAGCGGTGTATTTTCCAAACATAGACTTCATTTTTTTTATTTTTGAAACACGTTTTACCCCGTAGGGTTTTTCTAATATAAAAGAGATATGAGAAAATCCCAACCATTAAGTCATGCGACCCAAATTCTTCTTCACCATAGAATTCTCCTTTATTAAAGAAGTAAAGATTTGAGTAATTTATTTATTGATTTATTTGATCATTTTATAATTACACAAGAGCATGATTACAGATATCTATTCTTTCGTAATTATATTGCTTTATTATTGAATCATCAATAATTCATCATCTTGTTAACTCTAATTTTATTTTAGATCCATTAAATCAACATTAATCCACAATAATTTGGTATCAAAGCTATGGTTGTTGAAGAGATTTAGTAATCGGAATTGGTACAATGTTTAATATTGAGATGTTCAATTGGTCCATTAATATTGTATTATAGAAGTTAAAGATGTGGGTGATTTTGATTTAGAATCGATTGAAAAGGGTGGAGATGTGGTAGATCATCACAAAACAATCTTCAGCATTTCTAGGAAATTTTTTTTAAGCCTCAAATATTTTAAGTCACCAAAATCTTGAATGATGTAGAAATTGATAGTTGTTGTTGAATAACACTTAGAAAATGGCAAAGATCTAATCTTAAGATCTTAACCTTCTAAAGAGAAATATTCTATTTCTAAATAGAATACTCTCCACTACTCTCCAAAGCTCTCAATTGAAGAAGGAGAAGAGAAGATGTAATACCCCAAAAAATTCGAAAACTTATATTTTAATAAATTACTTTCATTTGGAATAGAATTGCTTTTAGATTAGTTATTTTATTTATTTCATGGATTTTAGAGTATGTAAATTTGGATAAGAGTATTTAATAAATTAAAAAAATAAATAATTTGCTATTTATCATATTTTTTTATTTAAATAATTTTCCAAAACTAATATTTTACCAACTTTATCCTTTTTAAACTAAAATATTAGATTATAATAAATTAAATTATTAAATTAAATAATTTATCAAGAATATTACATTTTATGATTTATAAATTAATTTAATTTATTTTTTCCTATTTTTCCATTTCCTTCTTTTACCCTTTTTCCTTTTCTTTTTTTTTCCTTCTTCCCCCTTCCTTGGGCCGTCCGCCCGGCCTGCACCGCCCCTCTCCCCGCTTGGGCCACGGGCCCGTTCGCCCTACACGCCCCAGCCCTCCTTTCCTCCCCCACGCCTGACGCACGCCCAGCCCGACCTCCTTCTTTTTTTCCCCCCTGGACCGGCCGGCTCTTTTCTTTTTCTGCGCCGGTCGGGTCTCCTTCCCTCCCCCTATTTTCTTTCTTCTTCGATCACCCCAACCAGTCCTCATCACATACCTGCCGCCATGCCCGACCACCGAGCTGCCTGCAACTGCGGCCGCCTGCCACCACCACCTGCTCCCTCTCCCTCTCTCTCTTCCCCCGTCGTTTTCCTTCCCTTTTCGAGCCAAACCAGCCCTGGACCACAGCCTCGCGTGCCCTTGTTCTTTCCTTCTTCTTCCCCGTCTTCCCCTGCCACCCGACCACCACCTGCCATTACAGCACCGATCGGCCAACCTTTCCCCCTCTCTTCTCCATCTTCTTTTTCTCCATCTCCCCATCCTTTCATTCCCCTCATTTTCGAACCATCATCCCCTTCCCGAGCTCCCTCCTCTCTCTTTTCTCCTCCTCCCATTCGCCCCCCGTTCTTCTTTTTCCGCCGCCCTCCGCCGCTCGAACCACCAAGCCCAGCCCCTGCGCCGCCTTCTGCCACCGCTTACTACCACCCTGCACCACCACACAGCCCCTTCGAGCCCCGCACTTCCTCCCTTCTCCTCCTCTTCCTTTTTCTTCCCAGATTTTTCCCCTTACCGCCGAGCCACCTGCAACCGCCTCTACCGCCGTCGTCCGGCCACCTCTGCTGCCACCCAACCCACCGTTCGACACCCTGCAACCCCCTCTACAACCGCCATCCATTAGTTGGCCGAAACCAACCCTTGCACCCCTCCATTTTTCCCTCCACTTTTCCTTCGTTCTCAACCCTTCCACCTCGACCCACTTCGGCAGCCACCTTCGCCGCCTTGCCGCCGCCGTCTCCGCCGCCCTATGCCACCTTGAAACTTCCCTTTGCCTCCACCTACACCCCCTCTACACTCCTGCACCATTCCCCTGCCTTAGAACCTCCCCTAACTACCCTCTTTTCTAGCCTAAAGACCCTAACCCGAAAATGATGAATCTTGCTTCCTTCACCCCTCTTCCAGCCTTTGCCCCACTCTTTTCTGCATGAAACTCACGCTGCTCATGCAGCGTGAGCTCTTCCATTTATTTTGAAAATTTCCTGGGTAAATTTTAAGGTAAAATGGTATTTTATGTTAAGTGTTTTATTAATTAAAATTTATAAAGTTTTATGCTTTGGTTCTTATTTCTAACATAAGTATGATGGATATTATTTTTAGGTGTTGAGTTGCTAATTATGCTCGGTAAGGTTGATATTTTGCGGGATTAAGGTAACCGTTAATCCTCCCTTAAATATATGGAGAAACGCATGCTAGCACATTTAGGGTTTAGTATGATTTTATGCATGTTTTGTATGCTTAGCATGATATGTTTATGGTTTCTTATATTGTTTGTTAAAAAGAAAAAGTATGATAACTTTTATGCTATATGTAGGTATGTTAAATAAAGAAGGAGTTGGAATATGGATAGAAATGTTAAACACTTGTTATGATGTACCATGTTGTTAATGCATGAATGATGTTATTGTTTAAGGGTATTTTAGTAATTATGCTTATGAGATAAATAAATCAATGTGTATAGTTGCTAATGAGTATTATGTTGAAAAATGACAAGTTGGTGGACTTAGATGATAAAAATGAAGTATTAATATCATTATTTTATGTAGTGTTAGTAAATTCATAAAAATGGTGAATAAAGGGGTTGAGTGGAAATTTTATAAGTGAAAAGGTTATTTCGGTAATTTTTGAGATAAAAGAATAATATGGTAATTTTATAATTAAATGGCCAAATGATAATTTACAAGTAAAGGATAAAATTGTAAGTTGTGAGAAAGAAGGGTAAAATGGTAATTTTGGAAGTAGGGGTAAAATAGTAATTTTGGATGAAGGAGGGCATTATGGTAATTGTTCAAGTAAAAAGGGCATTATGGTAATTTTGGAGGTAGAGGGGCAAAATCGTAATTTCATAAGTAAAGGGTAATATGGTAAATTTTATAAGTGAATGGTGAAGTGGTAATTTATAAGTAAAGGGGTAATATGGTAAATTGGAAAAGAAGGGCAAAATGGTAATTATGTAAGGAAAGATAAAGATGGTAATCTTGGATGTAAAAGGGTAAAATAGTAATTTGTAAAGTAAAAAAATGTATGGTGGTAATTTTCATAAATAAAAGGATATTATGGTAAAATTGGATGTAAGGGGTAAAATGGTAATTTTGTAAATGAAAGGATATTATGGTAAACTTGGGAGTAAGGGGTAACTTGGTAATTATGATAACGACAAAAGATAATTTAGCAATTAAATTATGATTGTAGAAGGGCAATTGGATAAGTATGATACCATAGAAGGGTAACTTGGTAAATTAACCAATTAAAGGGCATTATGGTAATTTTAATAATGGAGAAGGGTAATGTAGTAATTTTGATTATGAAAAAGGGTAAATTAATATTGGTAATTACGAAGAAGAGTAATTTGGGATTTGTGATAATTAAAAAGGGTAAATGGCAATTAAAATAATTGAGAGGGGTAAAATGGTAATTACGATAAAGGAGAAGGGCAATTTGGTAATTTGTTCAATTAAAGGGGCAATTTGGTAATTTAGCCGGTAAAAGGGCAAAGTGATAATTGTTTAGCCAACTAAAGGGGCAAAATAGTAATCATGGTAATGAAGGAGGGTAATTTAGTAATTTATCCAACTCAATGGCAGTTTTGTAGTTATAACAAAGGAGAAGGGCGATTGGGTAATATGACCAACCAAAAGGGGAATATGATAAGTATAGTAATTATGAGGGTGAATGATGATCTAAAAAGTGTATGAGATAATTTGGTAAACTAAATTGGACAAAGGGTAATTTGGTAATTATGCAACCTTAAGGGTAATGTGGTAATTTATCAAGTAAGGAATGGACACTTAACAATTATATAAGTAAAGGGCAAATGAGTAATTTGTACCTAACACGTCTTTGAGATTGTGGAACATTAATATGATTAAATGATGCTGATTAGCCAAGTAAGAGTAATTGATAATTAGTCTGGCCTTAATGATTTCTCTGTGATATCCTGGATAATCATCTGAATAAGAAACGATTAATGATATCAGAACGATTGAAAGTAAATAAGTATCGGATTATCGTGTTTTTCGTGATCACCTTAATTAAGACACTATTACTTAAAGTGAAAGACCTCGAGATCGGGAATGGTGACTCCTTAGGGGTCACTACCCTAGGGACGTGGTTTAGTCCACGATTATTCTGGTATTTGCTGGTGTGCCTTTGTGCCCCAACCAGGCCCTATATCTTACTCTTCCTAGCTCTACAGACCTAGTTAGGGAGTATGCATACTTATGGATTAGGTGTCCTTGTCGGTAGGGTACTGAGTTAGCTTTATGCACCAGTACGACCAAGGTACCTTTGCGTCCTTGGGTTCATGGTTAAAGGGTACTGAGTAGCTGATATGCACCGGTACGACCGGTGTACCTTTGCGTCCCGGGTTATCGATCTCCCATTCGAGGCAAATAAATATGATTGATGTGCTGATTAAAGAAAGGAAAGATACGATAATTGAAAGTGGAATATTAATGAGCCGAGCCCAATGATTTATGATATTGTGTACCGGTCCACCGGTTATAATAGTGGTCCAGGAGAGTGTTGCCATGGTATGTGATATTGCGTACCGGTCCACCGGTTATAATAGTGGTCCAGGAGCGTGTTGCCCTGGTGTGTGATTATGAGTACCGGTCCACCAGTTATAATAGTGGCCAGGAGCGTTGTGCCCTGGATGATGATTACATATATATTCCGGTCCACCGGCAACAATAGTGGGGGTCCCGAGCTCAATAACATCGGTTATGTATGTGAATAATAATATGGAAAAATACTAATCACTTATAGTGGAACACCATGTGAGTCGGGGCCAGACCGGTCCACCGGCAAATAATAGTGGTCAGGTGCGTTCTGCCCTGTGTGTTTATCTTCCGGTCCACCAGCAATAATAGTGGTCAGAGGCGTTCTGCCCTGTGTGTTGACTTCCGGTCCACCGGCTATAATAGTGGGGTTCTCGTACTCACATGGATATAAAATATGATATTGATGGATTAATGACAGAATAATGGCTTAAGGCCCAAAGTATCGATCGTGACTTATAAAGTATTATGTTGTCATTGTTATGTATGCATCTCTCATTATTTATATGTGTGTGGCTTGCATTATGTGTCGTATTCGGGCCTGTCTTTAAGTGTGGTATTAAAGGGTTACTCAGTACCGTAGTACTGAAGGGATTCCCTTTATGGGGCCCCTGCCTATTCAATGGGCAGTGCCCTTGCAGGTATTTTCAGGTGCTACTCAAGTGGGTTACGGGAAGGAGAGTAAGGAATTTTCCGGTATCACGGCTTTTTCTCTTTCTCATTTAATTTCTCGGTTTTAAATGTTAACGTTGTTAAAGTAACCACCATTGGTGGATTTTATTCCTGAAAACGATTTGATGCGCTACTCTGATTTAAATATGTTGAAGCTTGCAATTTACTCTGATTTATGCATGTTGAATGTCTTTCGAATTGTATTTCATTTTCTTAGCCTTAGCACTTGGTACTGGAACGGTATGAGTGAACCGGTCTGGTACTAAGTGTGGCGGTAATACTCCCAAAGTTCACCTTTTATTTATCTGCTTCCGCTATTATCTTTTAATAAAACGAAATTTTTCAGTAGTGAATTTTGGGGGTGTTACAGAAGACGAATGAACACACACGTTTTAGTGTTTCTCTCTCTTTCAAAAATTGATTATGAATTCAATATGGAATTATATATAAGAAGAACCCATGCAGGCTCCTTTCATTATCAAGCCCACCAATCAGCCCTTATTAATTAAATTAAGCCCCTAATGCATGGTACAAGCATATATGAAAGAGTTACAATGACAATTTACAATTGTTACAAAGTATATAACAAAATAACAAAGTTACACAAACTTTAATAATGTAATACATAGATTTAACATATGTAATCCAACTTTATATCTTATATCCTTGTTCTTCCTTGCACTTTGTAATCTTTATAATTTCGTTTTCATTGCCTTGTACATCAAGGATATTCAATAGCATGAAATTCTTGCAAACATATACAATACTTACAAGAATTACTCAACAACATATTAGAAGTATAAGAATTTTCAAGCATAATAGGTTGCATCTCTAAGTATGCTAATTCTTCTTGTTCTCCATCCTTTGAAGAATAAGATTGAGAGAGATCTAAATTTACTCTTGCATCATTATCCCATTGTAAAAAATAATTTTCACTCAAATTAGCATTATTATAGTACGGAGATAAGTCACCAATGTTGAAAGTCTTAGATATTCCACCATAATGTTCAGACAATTCAAGTTCATATGCATTATCTCCAAGTTTTATTAAGATTTTGAATGACCCATAAGCTTTGGGAATTATTTTATTCTTTATTAAGTTTGAAAATCTTTCTTTTTTCAAATGCAACCATACCAAATCTCCTAATTTAAACATTTGTTGAATTCTATTTTTAGTTGCTTGAGCTTGGTATTTAGCATTCAATTTTTCAATACTATCTTTAATTTGTTGATGAAGTTTGTTAAATAATTTGATTCTTTCCTTGAAATCAAAATTTTTTATAACTCTTTTTTGAAATGACAACATATCAATGGTTAGATAAGGATTAACCCCATAAACAACCTCAAAAGGACTCAACTGAGTTGTACTAGAAAGACTTATTGTATGCAAATTCAACATATGCATGCTTTATATCCCAATATTTGGTGCTCTTATTCACTAACTCTTGGAGCAAATTACCTAGAGTTCTCTTAGTTACTTTGGTTTAACCATCCATTTGGTGAAGATGAAAAGTAATAAACAACATCTTAGTACCTAACATGTGCCAATGCGTCTTACTAACGTAGCTCAATAATTATACATATTTATCCAATACTATACTTTTGGACACTATGTGTAACACCCCCAAAGATCACCAATGAAAATTTTCATGTTAAATGTAAGAACATACACCATAAGAGGGGTATTACCGCCGTAATTGGTATAAGTCTAGCCCAATCCATCCTCATACAAATTACAAGGCAAAGTAGAAAAAGGTGCAACTATGATAATATACCAAGGAAAGATTTTCATAACATAATAAGGGTTAAATGTTTGTTACTAGCAAAATAATGAAATACATAAACATTGTCCTACTAACATTAAAACATTAAACTAGAAATCTAAAATAGTTAATAGCTAGATGTCACTCTGTCTAAGCCCCAACCCTGGATTACTATAGCATCCCTCTACCCTGATCATGTCATCATAAGCAGCAAAGTCATCTAGAGCATCCTCAGACAACTATACAGACTCAGGAGAGGACACTGTTCATGAAAATGAGAAGAACCCATAAAAGTGGTGGTTAATACAGTATGTATTGAGTAAGGTAACAATACAATCAAGCAAGAATAAGGCAGTTAATGATACAATAGTAGGATATAAAGGCACACAAGCATGTTATAATAGTTCATCCATCACTATCTAGACTCAAGACCTTAGTGTAATACTTATTCATCTCTCAAATTATATATATGTGGGTTTAAGGACCTTACTATTCTCACCAGTGGATCAGTAAATAGAATACAATCTAGGGCAGTATACTCCTGGCCATAATGATCACCAGTGGAATGGTAAATGTAATATAACCTAGGATAATATACTCCTATCTACTATTCTCACCAGTGGATCAATAAATGGAATATAAACCTAAGGTAGCCCACTCCTAACCACTATTCTCATCGGTGGACCGGTATATAAAGTACAATAGTCCTAATCCATGTGGTGTTCCACTATAAGTAATTAGTGTCTTTCCATTGGTTATTGTTGTCCAAGGATTTTATTACTTGAGCTCGGGACCCCCACTATTCTCATTGGTGGATTAGTAAATATGATACAAACCAAAGGCAATATGCTCCTGGCCACTATTCTCACCGGTGGACCAGAATATATAATATAAACCCAAAGCAGCACCCTCGTGGCCCCTATTATCATCGATGGATTGGTATATATCATACAAACAAAGGGCATCATGCTCTTGGCCACTATTCTCACCAATGGATCGGTATATAAGGTACAGCTGGTCCCGACTCAAGTGATCTTCCACTTTAAGTAATTAGTGTGTTATTCATGTATTATTTGTTTAGATAAAAAAACACATACATGCACAACTCAAGTGTGACTCCTGCCCCTAGGCTAACCCTAGCCTCTTGGAATCCTTTGAGTCCCCAATTTATCCCACAACCTAGACATGCCATTAGAAACCCTTTTATTCATAAGGCATAACCCATTTCCCCCCTTCCTCACATATGATAACATTTGCCCCCTTGAGTCACTCTTTAAAACCCTAGCTTAGCCCAAATAGTCTTAACCCCTTATCTACTACTTATTTAACCCTAAAATTTCAACAACCATGCATATGCTACCATGATTATCCATCCCCTAAAGTTTTGTAGCCTAACTCCTTTATTTCGTACATGTGATAACAACCTCCCAAGGGAATCCTTTTAAAACCCTAATTTCCCTTTAGTAGTTGTATCCACTCATAATTATCCTATCTAACCATCAGACTTAACACACAATATCCACAAAGCATATTCAACATCCTAGTTCAAAGGCACAACTCAACTCCGTCATTTCCTACATGTGATAATCACCCATTCTTAGGGTTTTGTACTACCAAAACCCTAGTTCCACTAACTTAGTACTCTCCCATAACCTAGCATCCAAGGGCTTCCCCATTTATTACCATGCTACCCAACAATACCATCTTCTCCCCTATAACCATTCTTAACAACCATACCTCACTTAGTCAGCACCAAACATAGACCATATTAGGTTTGACTTACCTCATGCATGGTTAAGCATTTCCATGTAATATCTTCCTTGATCCACTTTTATAACTACCATTATTATTATTTAACATCTTCCAAATGATATTTGACTACCTTTTTCATAGGTTTTTCTTATATGCCATTTTCTATAATGTAGACCAAAATACCCTTAGGTCTCCAAAACCCTACCTAAGCCTCATAGCTTAAAATAAAATAACTTCTCAACAATTCCTTAAACATGAAGTACCGTGTAATAAAATTACACATCAACATATAAACCAACACACTCATGTCCACACATTCTTACCTTAGATCCTTACAAGCCAAGCTACACAAGCAACCCTAGAACATGCAAAAATTTGGTGTATGTATTCACTTAACACATAATAAATTCATATAAACATAAGGCCCTAGATATGATTGTATCCTTATCAAAATGGATTTGGTCTTGAAGCATGAAAAACCTACTCCTCCTCTCCTATGGTCATCGAAATAATACCTAAAAATAGGATATCTAAACTTAGGCTATCATATACCTTTTCTTCCTTTCCCCCTTTTTTTTCTTTCCTTAACCAAAGTAATAGTGATAATAATAATAATAATAATAATAATAATAATAATAATAATAATAATAAATTTAATTACAGAAGAGTGGAGGGAGGCGGCGATGCTAGTTGGGGAGTAGTTTTTGGTTGGGAAAAAGAGTGGGGCTTAGCCTTTTGGGGGTTGAGGGTGGTGTTGGCACTAGGTAGACTAGTGGGAGGGAGGTGGGTCATGATGGTGGTCATAATGGCTAGTGGTGGCATAATTGAGAGGAAGGGAGGAGAAAAGAAGGAAAATGGAGGGGAAAAGGTGGTGGAGAGGGTTGGGTGCATAGGTTGGGCACCTATACAAGGGTTTGAGGTGTGGCAGTGGTGTAAAGAAGGGGGAAAGGATTAGTGGTGGTGGTGGTGAGAGGTTGTGGAGGGCGGTGTGAGTTACCCACTTTGTAGGCTAAGGGAGGGGAGGGGAAGGGGAGAAAGAGGGGGATGAGGGACTTAGTAATCATGGGAGATGTGGAGAAGGAAGAGGGGAGGAGTTTGGGTGGAGGCATGGCCTAGCTAGGATAGTGGCAGCAGCTGAAGGCTAGAGTAAGGGAAGGTGTAGGGCATAGGTCAACAAGGTAGAAGAGAGGAGAGGGTAGTGTTGGGGGTATTTATAGGCTGTAGGGGGAGGATAAGGACAAGAAAGGAAGAGGACAAGTTGGCTTGTCAATGGGTGACACAACAATGGTAGGGAAGGAAAATGCAGAGCAGGTGTAGGGGTCGTGTAGGGAGCACCATGAAGGGACATGCTAGTGTGCATGCCCTACATGGTCGAGAAGGGAAAGAGGGAGGGGAAGTTGGCGGGGTTACAAGTTGTAGGGGTGAAAAAATGGAAAGGAGTTCATGTAGGGTCTATAGGGGATAGGTATGGGATGGGGAGAGAAAGTGAAAAGAGGAAAGAAGGGAGGGAGAAAAAAGGAAAAGAGGGAAAGAGGGGAAGGGACTTAGGTCATCGCCCAAGGGAAAAAGAAACTAGGGGAGGGAAGGGATTTGGGCTGGTCAAGGAAAAAGGAAGAGAAGAGGAAAAGGGGGTGCTTGGGCCATTCCAACATAGCCTAGGTGGGGAAAGGAAGAAGAAAAAAAAAGAAGAAGAAGAATGAAGGAAGGAAGGAAAAAAGAAAAGAAAAAGTAAATGAAGGAGAAAAAGAAAAAAAAAGGAGAAAGAAAAAGGAAAAAGAAAAATAAAGGTTGTGGGATTTTTAGGCTGGGTTTTTGGGGAATTTATTGGAAATTATAAAAAAAAAAAGAATTATCATAATTTACCTATATTTATTTTAGGCTGGAATAAGGCTAACTAATATATTTTAAATCTCACATTATTATTATTTTTATTATTATATGTAGATATATTTTATTTCATTTATTTATTTATTTTATTCTTAGAAAACATTTTGGGGTATTACACCATATAACCTTATTATTTCTTAGAAATATAAGTCTACTACATGTGTCGCATTATCAATCTTATAATAAGGTATGAAATGTGCCATTTTCAAAAATTGATCTGTTACCACAAGAATAGAATCTTTATCCCTTTACACTATTGGTAAACCCAATATGAAATCCATGTCAATGCTTTCCCAAGGATGATTAGGAATTGATAAAGGAGTATACAAACCCTTATGAAAGAAACTTCTATTTTTTTGACAAGTCACAAATCTTCTTATAATAGCTTGTACTAATTTTATCATCTATGGCTAGTAGAAGTTTGCTTGTAGTATTTCCATGGTCTTGTGAAATCCAAAATTACCAGCTATACCCCTCTCATATACTTCTTTAACAAGTAAATCTCATACACTAGAACAAGGTATACACAACTTATTAAGTTTGAAGAGATAGTCATCTTGTAGTAAATAGTTACTACAACTACCGTTCCTTTTGCACACATTATAGATGTCAACAAAATATTCATCTTTATCATATAGTTCCTTTAACATCTCAAGTCCTAATAACTTGACATCCAACATAACTAATATCATGGATCTTCTAGACAAAGAATATCCTTTAGGAAAAAGTAATGTAAGCACACAACATGGACTCATGCTTTCCGTCACATACCCTTTTTGTATGAACTCTTATATTTATGTTTCGAACTCCTTAGCCTCATCTAGACTACATTGATATGCAAGTAGGCCTATTAAGTAGGGACAAAACAGTATTTAAATCTATAGCATGTTCTATTCCTCTCTTAGGCAGTAATATAGTCAGTTATTCATTAGGAAAAACATCATGATACGCATCAAGGAGCTTATCTAATTAAGGATTATCAATAATTATCTCCCCTTGCAGAGACTATTTCATTAACAAAGCATAAAAACTTCCTTCTTCTTGAACACATTTGACCATTGCCTTTTCATGGACGAATAAACTCTTTTTAATCTCGACTATGCTATTATTATTGCACTTAGAATGTTTAATTTTATGCTTCTTCTTATCCTTATCAACTAGATATTCATTGTTAATGTTATTATGAATAGAATTTCTATCATATTTACATGGTCTACCTAATAAGAGTCCACATGCATCCATAAGTAAAACATTACATAACACATCATCATGATAGTTACTAATTTTAAATGTTACTAGGTTTTGTTTTATTACCTGGACTCCCTTGTCCTTATTAAACCATTGAAGAGAATAAGGATTTGGATGTGGTGAAGTTTTCAACCCCAAATCCTTAACCATCCTCTCATTGGCTACATTTGTATAAGATCCAATATCAATTATAATACGACAAACCATATCTCTTACTCTTTATTTTGTTTTAAATATCCTCTCCCTTTGAGTAGGTTGCTCAGTAGCTTGGACTTGAATTACTCTCTCCAAGACATAACAAGCACTCTCTTCTTCTTTGGATTCACTAGAATTTTCCTCAAAAGGCTTAAATTTAGGATCTTCCTAATATGTCTCCATAGCTTTAATTTCTTGTATTGATAATACCCTTTGATTGGGACATTCACGAGCGAAGTGTCCAAACCCTCGACATTTGAAACATTACCTAGTACAGACTTCATTCTCTTTATTTTTTCCTTTCCCCTCTATATTAATTACTTTTTTTTATCAAGATTGGTAGAAGTGGAAGTACTCGCTCTAAATTTTTTAGCTTGAGTACTAGAGTAGTACTTTACTAATGGAGTACTTTGTTTAAAATAAGGCTTATTGGATTTAATTTGCTTTTCAAATCATAGGGATAGTTTAATCATGTCATCTAAAGAATCATATAGACAAGTTTCTACCTATTATCAAATCATTATGTTAAGGGTGCCTAAAAATCTTACATATTTTTTTATCATTCCCATCATGGATATCACAAAAAAGTGCTAACCTTTCGAACTCCTAAACATACTCTTTAACACTGTATTGGCCTTGCCTAAGAGTAGCCAATTTAAAAAGTTATCTTGTTCATACTATTTAGGGATAAAATTCTTCCTTAGATATTTTTAAGTTTCTCCCAAGATTTTATCTTTGATTTAACTTCTTGTTCCCTAGTCCTATTTAGATTATCATACCATATTCTAGCAAATTTCTTAAACTTAAGAGTAGCTAGTTTACATTTTTTCTCATCTTGATAAACTTTAAATTCAAAGATAGCCTCCACTTCATGTACCCACTTAAGAAATAAGTCTACATCAACCTTATCAACAAAATTGGAAAGATCAAGCTTAATACCCTTATCCTCCTTTTGATGATACTTTGGTTGATGGTCATGGAGCTTATTATTACTTCCACTCCCTAATCGATCTCCATGTAATTCTCTATATTATTGGACATTTTGAATTGAATCTTATTTAGCAAACCTAGACTCTAACTTTTATAGTTGAGTTTGTATTGCAGGAATTTGTTTAAGTTGAGAATTAGTTGCATCTAATTTTTTTTGAAATTTTTTGAATAGCTTCAAACATGGCTTGAAAATGTTGACCCCCTATGAATCAACTATTACAATTATAGACACTTAGATTTCCACTAGGTTTTTGTTTAGATTGATTATACCCGAAACACTCACCTATAAAATATAAGTCTTGTTTGATTACTGTACATAAATGTTTTATTTCCTTGATTCCAATACACATTAATAAAGAAAGATAGAAATCATACAGCAAAAATAATTTAACAAAAAACTTATCTTACTAAATTCTTGATGTAGAATTTAGTAAATTTCAAAACATTAGGTGGAAACTCTCAAAAATATTATGCTAGTGTTTGAGCCTATTTGGCATGAGATCATATAGGATAAGAACTATATCAATATGCACTATCCCAGCAAAACAAGTCCTTAAATATTCAAACACTAAAGCAATAAGGCACATGAGGAAATTTCACCAAACACACACACACATACACGGCCACCATATGACAACCAAGTATTCTCCAAATTCATGCATGTTTATTTATACCTAATATCTACTCATAATCACTAACATGATTATACAGATATAAATTCAAGTAAATCATGCAAGTTTTAATGTGAAACAAAACCTCAATTTTTTTTTTAAAAAACCACATATAGTATACATAATTCTGCACACACCACACAAATAGAATTTTCAAAACACAAATTCGAATCCTTCATGAAAGAACATCCAAGATCCAAACAAGAACCATGCATTTTTTTCTTTGAATAAATTCAAGGACACTCAAAACATGCAAAAACTTCCAAGAAATAAAAAATACTGCATCAATATTTGAATAAATCAATCAAAAAGATCATGAATCTTGCAAGAATTCCCAAGCTAGCATAGGTTGATGTTGATTTCAATAATGAGCTTTGCTCTTGAGTTGCATCACCTAGAATCGAGTTTTGATACCAATTTTAATGTGAAATATCATCACCAAATAATCTTCAACATTTCCAAAAACTTTTTCTATAAGCCTCAAGTATAGCAGAGTCGCAAAAATCTTGAATGATATAGAAATTGATAAGGGTTGTCAAATAACACTTGGAAGGTGGAAAAGATATAATCCCAAGATATTAACCTTCTAAAGCGAAATATTCTATTTCTCACTCTCAATTAAATAAGGAGAAGAGAAGAAGAATGAACACACACGTTTTAGTGTTGCTCTCTCTTTCAAAAACTCATTATGATGTCAACATGATCTACTAAGATCAAGTGTACAAGCTTTATATATACATGCACCCATGCAAGCCCCTTTCATTAACAAGCCCACCATCCAACCCTTATTAATTAAATTAACCTCATAATGCATGGTAAAATTTTATATTAAAGAGTTACAATGACAATTTACAAGTATTACAAAGTATACAACAAAATAATAAAGCTACACAAACTTTAATAATGTAATATATAGATTTAACATATGTAATACAACTTTATGTCTTATAACACAATTCTTCCTTGCACTTTAAAATCCTTTTAAGGCTTTTTTCATTGTATTATACATCAAAGATATTCAATAGCATAAACTTCTTGCTAATATATATAATACATGAAAGAATTACTTGATAAAACATTAGAAGTATAAGAATATTTAAGAAAAATGGGTTCCATTTCTAAGTATGATAATTCTTCTTAATCTTCATCCTTTAAAGAATAAGATTGATAGTGATCTAAAAATGCTCCTGCATTAGGAGTTATCCAATCATTCTAATGAGCCATATTTCATGATGGACAAGATTTTGAAGAGGTAGATCTAAAGGTCTTCTCTATCATACAATTGTTTTAGTTGAATGAGGTATTAAAATAACTAGAAAAGAAATCAACTATAGCTTCCTTGTGGTTGAAGCTTGAGTTATTGTATATGAAAAAATTAGTAGCAAATAGTTTACTATTGAAGAGTCATCTTCATAATGTAAAATTATGTGAGGTCAATATTTGAAAGTTTATTTGTATGAATTTGATTCTATTTTAATGGATCTACATAATATAGAAGTTAAATTAGATGATGAACACTTAATCATTATACTATTTCATTCTTTGCCTACTATTTTAAAGCATTTTCATGAGATTGTGTTGTATGGAAAGGAAGAGTTAGTCATTGAGGATGAAAAATATGCCCTCTTACAATGGGATTTGATAGATAGTTAGTTGATTGGAAGTGGTACTTTTTGGGATTCACACATTGAGGGCCTAGTAGCCAAGGGAGAACATATAAGTAGAGGTGTGGTGACCATAAGAAGTTAAGATCAAAATCAAAGAACTGGTAGAAGAATGTGATATACTATGGGTGTTACAAGAAAGAAAATAGTAGGAAGTTTTATCCTAGAAGAAAGCCCGATGATAAGTCTAGTGAATCATTTGGTACAAAAATGATGTTGCTATAGCCCAAACTGATAGTGATGGAGATGTGTTGATAGCCAGTGATATACAGACCAAGATCAATGATAGATGGATCTTGGATTATGGGTGTTATTACATTACATGTCCCATTTGGAGTTGGTTTCAAACATTCGAGGTGACTGAGGATGGATTTATCTTCATAGGTATTGATGTTACTTGAAAAGTTGCTAGGATTGGGATGGTAAAGTTGAGAAAGAATGATGGTGTGCTCAAGACACAATCTAATGTGAGATATGTCCCTAAGATGACAAAGAAACTCATCTCTTTGAATTCCTTTGATTGTAATGGATAATGATATGTTATCAAGGATGGCACCCTAAGAGTTAGAAAAGGGGATCTAGTGGCAATAAAGGATATGTGGGTCGGGTCACTATATGATTTGGTGGGTTTTACTATTAAGGGGACGACTATTGTGACATTGCTAAGGTTGATAGACATAGATGTTATGAGACTTTGGAATATAAGGTTGAGGCATGAGCATTAGGGGACCAGTAGTTCTCTTTAAAAAGAGGTTGTTTGATGGACAAAGTACATGTGCCATGGATTTTTGTGAGCATTGTGTATTTGGCAAGCTAAAGCAAGTTAGCTTTTTTTTTAACTAAACATAGTATGAGAGCACCTCTTGAGTATATCCATTCAGACTTATGGGTCCAACAAGAGTGGTTTCTAAAGGTGGTTTGCGGTACTTGGCCACATTTATTGATGACTTCTCTAAAAATTTATAGGTGTATTTCTTAAAGCATAAGAATGTCACTAGAAGACCTTTCTAGAGAAGCAGAGTAGGAAGCAAGTTAAGTATCTAACGACATATAATAGTCTTGGGTTTGTTGAGTAGATTTCCACTAATTTTTATCCAAGACCATAGGTTAATGAGACACCACACTTGTGGTGGGAGACAACAACAAAATGGGGTTGCTTAGTAGATGAGCATGACCTTATTAGCGAAGGCTTATTGTATGTTATCACAAGGAGGGTTAAGCAAAGAGTTTTGGGCTAAGGTGGTTCACATAGCAACATAATTGGTGAATCGGTCACCAAATTGGTCCATTGAGTTGAAGACATCTAAGAATTTATGGTTTCCTAAGCCTGCTGATTACTCTAATTTTCATATCTTTGGTTTTCTTGCTCATGATTATGTGAATGATGGTACACTTGAGCCTAGAGCGAAGAAGTGTATCTTTCTTGGCTTTACATCTGGAGTGAAGGGGTATAGGTTGTAGGACCTAGTTACATCCAAGTTCTTAACTAGCATATATGTTACCTTCAATAAACCCATATTCTTCTAGAAGAATGAGTCTTATGATGGTGTATCTAAGGAGGTGGAGTAGGATAATGCTTCATGCCAAATGGAGGTTGAGGTTGAGTTGGATGACAAATACCCTTTTGATAAATCCTTTGTTTATAAAGTGGGTGGATTCAAGTAGTAAGTGAAGCAAATAGGTGTTTCTCTTGTAGAGTATGGAGGATTGTTAAGCCTTTAGTTAGGTATGGTTTTGAAGAATTGGATGGGTATGCTTTATCTAGTGTAGAGACTGTTGTCGATGTGCATGAGCCAACATCATTCTCTGAGGCTATTGAGAAGTTTGATTCTACTAAGGGTGTGCTACTATAAATGGAGTCCTTATTGATGAATCAAACATGGGAACTTATGAAGGCACCTAGGAAGATGAAGATAGTTTATTACAAGTGGCTATAAAAGTTCAAACAGGGAGCTCCAAGAGTCATGAGACTGAGGTACAAGGCTCATTTAGTTACACATGGATTCAGTTAGATTCTAGGTGTCGTTTATAACAAGTTGTTTTCTCCTTTTGTTATACATACGTCTATTCATGCTTTGCTTGTTCTTACAGCTACGCATGATCTAGAGTTGGAGCAATTGGATGTTAAAACTATATTTTTACATGGAGAGCTAAATGAGATGATTTACATGTAATATCTTGATGGGTTTGTTATTGAGGGGATGCATGATCATGTGTGGATATTGAAGACATCATTGTATGGTCAGAATCAGTCTCCTAGATAGTGGTATAAATTATTTAATTATTTTATGCTTAAGAGTGATTTCTCTAGGAGTGAGTATGATGGATGTATGTACTTGATGAAGATGGAAGGAGCCACTCTTTTATATATTTTTTTATATGTTGATGACATGGTTATTGTAGCTAAAGATATGTCTGATGTTGATAAAGTGAGGATAATGTTGAAGAGCCAGTTTGAGGTAAAGGATCTTGGAGCTATAAAGAGGATCCTTGGCATGGAGATAATAAGAGACCATATGCAAAACGTTTTTTACTTATCCCAAGAGTCCTCTATGAACAAGGTGTTGGAGAGATTTCATATAATGGATGCTAAGATAGTGAGCACTCCATTGGCTACTCACTTTAGATTATATGCTTTAGATTGTCCCAAATCTAAAGAGGAAGAAGAGTTCATGGATACTATTCCATATTCCAATGTTTTTAGTTATATCATGCATGTTATGGTGTGTAAAAAACCTGATATCACTCAAACTACTAGTGTGGTGAGTTGATATATGGTTAAACAAGGGAAGGCTCACTAGCAGGCAATGAAGTGGATTATGAAATACTTTAAGGGTATGACATCAACTTTTATAGAGTATGGAAGATCAGTTGATTTTCTAGTTGAGTTCGCGTGCTCTAATTTTGGTGGAGGCCTTTATAAAAGGAAATCCACTATTAGATATGTTTTTTTTTTATCTTAGTGGTCCAGCTACTAGCTACAGGTCTTCCTTGCAGAGGTTACAACCTTACCTAAAACTAAGGTAGAGTATCTTGGTATTTTAGTACATGAGCTAGGGTTTAGTCATAGTGCTCTAGTCATTCAAAGTGATAGCCTAAGTGCTATTCATTTAGTGATGAATCAAAAAAATATTCATCGTCAAACAAAGCACATTGATATCAGGCATCATTTTATCTAAGATATTGTTGTTAGTGGAAAAGTTATGTTAGAGAATGTGGGCACTTTAGATAATCTAGCCAATATGGTAACGAAGCCACTGACCGTGAGTAAGGTCAATTGTTTCTTAGACTTGATTAGTGCTCATTAGCCATGAGGTCCTTTTTTGGGCCGGGGTTTTTTCGTAGAGGTATTTACATGTCATGTGTTACAAATATTGAGTCAAGGTGAAGAATTATAAGTTTTGACTAAGTATTTGATACACAATATAACACCATGTTAGTTCGTGTAGGTGTTGGAGGATTTTAATGTAGAATAGTGAGTTATATGATAAACATAAGAGCCTCGTGTTTATTAACATGGGCCATTTTTATTCACATAGTTTGTTGGTGTGAGTTTTGGAAAAAAAATTAAGAGTAAGTAAATAAACATAGGGGGTATGTTTCCCAACCACGAAGTTTGTTTTATTCCTTATTTCTAAAACACGTTATTTTACCCATATGTTTTTTTTAGTATACAATAGATATGAGAAAACCCAAGTTGTCTAGTTGTGTAACTTAACTTCTTCTTCTTCTTCATTATTATATAATTATTGATTTATGTAACTAATCAATTGATTTATTTAATCATCTTGTAATTATACAAGAGCACAAATAAATATTTCTATTTTCCCTCAACTATTATGATTTGTGATTGAATCATCAATCATTCATCATCTTGTTAATTTCAATTTTTGTTTGGATATAGCCAATCTGTGTTATTTTTTCACAAATATATTGAGATTTGAGCATGTATTGGTATAGTTAAAAGTTATTTAAGTTTATTATGCTCTAGGGATATCTTAGTTTGTTCACATGAAATCTATAATTTTCGAATATATATGTCTACTATGTGTTATATTATATTGAGAATGCGAAGCATATGAAATATGGTAAGTTAGATATCCATCATTAAGATTTTATGTGCTAAACGGGCTTAAGTATATATTATGGCACCTCTATTTTTTAGACTTAATTTTCATTTAAAGAGTTGAATGCATAAACTAAAATAATAAAAATGAAGGATTTTACCTCCACACTTGGTACAAGTCAAGTTTCCTTTACCATTGTCATGCCAACAGCTAAGATTAAAATCATTACTCAACTTAAATTAGTAACATCAATAAAAGAAATATAATATAGAGGACAAACAGGTAGGTATCATGCTAAATAAAAGTAATATCAGCAGTTACAAAACTCAATGAGAGAAATTACAAGAGGAGATAAGGGTCCATATACAACTGGAATCAAAAATACCAAAAAAGACACTGAATAGTCCTACTCTCAACCTAAGATCCAACTTTGCGACTAAACTTGTAAGCTGATATGCAATGACCACTACCTATTGAATAGTTAGGGGACCATGAAAGGATCTTTTTAGTACAGTGATAGTGAGTAACCCATTATACATAACTATTATGAAAAACTAGCATAGAACACATAACATGTATAAATCACAAGATGGTACAACATTTAAATATACATACAATGATTGAAATACGATAATCATTTAGATAACCAAATACCACCAAGGCCATATGTTTCTCATACTCATTCATCTAGAAAAAAAGGATGCTTACCAAATGAACATCCAAGGGATCCTCTTTCAAGCATCATTAGAACCGACATCACAAGCCATAATACTAGCAATGGTCATATATCTCATTATTAACACCAAGAAATCACATATCATAGGTAGGCTCACAGTCTTAAGACCAATAAAAATCTATAATATCATAGGTAGGCATGAAGGTTGCTACTAAATCACAAGTAGGCATGAAGGCTACTAGCGAACCACTAGTAAGCATGAAGATTGCTACTAAACCATAGACAGGCATGAAGGATTCTATTGAACCATAGGTAGGTACAAAGATTACTACTAAAACATAGGTAGGCACAAAAGCTACTACCAAATATAGGTAGGCACAAAAGCTACTACTAAACAACAAGTAGGCATAAAGCCTACTACCAACCAATTGAATAATCAAATAATTATTATTTTTATTTTTATTTATTTACTCGATGGGAGATCGTATCAACCAAAATACATTAAGGTACTCCAGACATACCAGTGCCCAAAGCAACACAATATCCTCATAACTATCAACCTAAGGACACAAAGATCCCTAGTCATATTGGTACACGAAAGTAACACAATACCTTATGGAAAAGGATACTTAATCTATAAGTATCCATAGCCTCTATCAATCCATATAGCTAAAATATAGTAACATATAGTAATTGACTAGGGAACTAAGGCACACTAGAAGAAATCTATAATAAACCATGGGCTAAAAAACATATTTAGGGTAGAAATCCCTAAAGTGATACATTTTTTTATCTTGATATCTTTTACTTTAAGTATTAATATTTTATTAAGGTGACTATGAAATCACACATTAACCACATAGATCCAATTTCATAATTAAACATTTTTACTTCTTTTCCATTCATTTAAGATAGCCATAAATAAATTCAAAACCAAGGTAAACATAAAAATGTATTAAGGTCATTCTAGGCTCACTTATTCCCTTTTGGGTGCATTACGCAAAAAATAACCAAAATACTGCTAAGACCAAATTTGTATAGTTATCATCCATATTAAATACTAGATCTATCTTATTTATTAATTTATCATGAAAAGGCTAAAATATCATATTTAAATTAATTATCATGTAAATTATTTATTAGATATGCCACTCAACTATTTTACCCTTATTCATGATTTGACACATAAAACCCTAAAATGTGTAAGAATCACATAATATCATGCTTAATAATAAATAACATTATTAGGCATACTTGCTTGGATAATGATTATATTACACACGAAATTACCAAATTGCCCCTAGGGCATATGACAATAAAAATTATACTACAATATGTCTAAGCATGCTCAACCTACCATTTTACATGTGCACATCATACATATTCATTTCCCAACATTAAAGTCATTTTATCCATTCATTCATACCCAAAATATTTTACAAGATGACATGCATCCATTTTTTGATTTTCATACTAACAATAATAAGCATATAATTATAATATAACAAATCATGCTTAACATAATTTATACACAAAACCCTAATGTGCTATCACGCAATATCTATCATTTTAGTAGAGTATAAAAGTTACCTAATTTATAGAAAATCACAGACTATCAGTATCCTACTAAAATTATGAACCCCCAATAATCAAAATTTTATACCTAAAAATAATACCACAATTACCAAATGAATATTTAATAAATAAAAAATTAATATAATATCAAAATATTTATTATCTAAAGTTACCGAAATACCCTTACTATTAAAATTGGTACCCAAAAATTATTTTTAAAAGAAATTTCCTTATGCTGTATGCTCAGTGTGAGTAACCACACGAATAGGGGGTTGCATAACTGTGCTAGGATAGTTGGTTGTGGTGCATGTGGGTGGTAATGGTGGTGGCGGTAGGGTTGAGGAAGGCACAACCACTAGTAGAGGGTAGGTGATGTGAAAGAAGGCAACGAGGAAATATGATATGATAGTGGATGGAGGTATTTAGATTGATGGGGCTATGCAAGAATGAGGGAGGTTAGATGAGTAGCAGCTATAGAGAGGGTCGAAGGGGTTGGGTTGTTGTAAAGAGGTGTGCTAAAAAGAAGGGCAAAGAAATGGTAGTTTATGTTGTTACCCAAAGGTGAGCTATGGGGGGAGCATAGGGATTAGAGGGAGATGTAACAATAGAATCGACCTATGGGAGATGAGGTGCTTCAAAGGTTTTGGTAATAGAAGAGGAGAAGGAAGGAGTTGTGGCATTCGAAGTTGGGTAAAAGTGAGGTGGTTGGACAATTGGTGGAGGTTGTGGTATTGTTAGGTGTAACCAATAGTTAGAAAAAATTAGGCAAGGCAATGGTGGATGGTGGTCGAAGGAGTGTGTTATGTTAGTTGGAGGGTTGTGCACATAGGGATGGGTTGGTTGCTAGTGGTTGAGGGTGATAGGTGATGGTTGGGGTAGTTATACTAGGAGTGCTGCTACAAAAATGGAGGAGAAAGAAGAAGAAGAAGAAGAGGAAATAGAGGCTTGGGTGCCTAGTTGAAGTGGACAAGGGCAGGGGTGGCGTAGGCATGGTGGTGATGGTGCTAAAAGAATGGCTGGTGCACAGCTGGAGGTGGGCTAGTGGTGTTGCATGTAAAACAAAAGAGACCAAGTAGGGAGCAAGGGGCTGGATGTCTGGTTTGGTTGAGTTAGAGAGGAAGGAGTGTATGCAAGTATGTATGTATATGGTAAAAAGAGCCAAGGGATGCTGGTTCAATAGAGGGTGAGGTGAGGGTGAAGTGATGTTGTAGTGGGTTTGACAGATAAGTATGGTTAAGTTGCGTAAGGTAAGAAGGGAGATAAGTATAGTGTATTGGGGAAGAGGAAATTTTTATGAAAGGGGTTACATGAGAATAGGGTGTTGTAGGGATAGGATATAAATTAAATAATTTAGTTTTAGATTTAGTTTGTATAGCAAATTCGGTTTTAGATATGTTTAATAAGAAGAAAAATGCTAAAATAATTAGAGAAAATATTTAAGAAATTATTTAGATTATGGGTCGAAGGTTATTAATAAAATAATTAAGTTGAGGTTTTAATGGTTATTTTTTGAATAAAAATGCTAAACTTTTGAAAGTAATTGTTAGGAAATTTCTAGGTGTTACATATATTTAGGAGAAAATGGTAATTTTTCCACTTTTATGTTAAAATGTTTATTTTCATTTATGTAGTTATTTCATTTAAATTAAGGAGTTAAGATCAATATAAGTATTAAAATTGTTAATTTTGATATAACTAGAGTATTAAGGGTATTTTGACCTTTTTTTTAATATGTGCATAATTATGAATAATTGGACTAGGATGGCCTTAGTGGATTCCTAGGTTAACCTTAGTGTTGACTTTGACTTTATTTTGGATTGTTGACAGTAGGATTGATTTTAATAATTCAAAATTAAGGAAAATAATTAAGTACGGATTAGTTGTTGTATATATATTATATGATATTTGTGATCATTTAATAACAAACTAATATTTAAAGTGGAATATATCAAGAATAAGAATACTTTACTCTTTAGGGTAACTACCTTAGAGATGACGTAGGAGCTCTCATCTACTGGTTGGCTCGTGTATCCCTTTAGTTAAATAAAAAGGAAGAGTCACTCGTTTGATAGTTTTTAGTATGATTTCGTTGGTTAATTTGATAATTGCCCTAGTGCCTTGTCCATGGTTATTGGAAATGATTGGTTGATATTTAGTTTCTTGAGTATAATATCATTGTGATTATAAGTTTTAATATGACTATTGTGGAAATGATTAAGTATCGTTTGGTGACTTCCCTTTGTAGAACTTCCTTGGCATGAATTGATTTTTTTAGTTCTATAATATGATTAAGTGTAATGGAACTATAAGCATATGACCTTGGTGATAAATATGTTTTGATATGATTAAATTTATATATTCTTGATGTATTTATACCATGATTCTTTAGTAATTACCTTCTATGTGCTCGATGTAAGCTTTGCATGTTTAGATTTGTGTAGTGGGTTACTCGGCATCGTTGTATCAATGGATTTTATTTTATAATTATCTTCCTATTCAATGAGCAATCGTAAATTTATAGGATTGCTTTGAGTATTTTTCTTGATGGTTAGTGTTGGGGTTGAGAGTTTAGAGTATTCGATGTCCACTATGAAATCTTTTAATTTAGATACTCCTTAGACTCTTATGTCTATTTCTCTATTTCTTTTTTTGGTAGCTGTAATCTTCGTATGTTCCTTTGTTATATTGAAAAAGTGTAAATATATAGTATAACATCTATTCTACTTCTTCTTATTTTTGTTCATAACTTAAGCGTAGTAATATTTTAGCTTTATCCCTTAGTATATGAATGGTAGAGAAAATAAGACTTGAACTATTTTTGGCGGTAACACCCTACATTTTTAATATTTTAACTTCCGTAACAACCCTTTTATACAAAATTTTTAAGTATTAAAATAAATTTATTACAGAAAGATCTTGAGTTGGAACTTTGTTATCCCAAGCTAGCTCTCTAAGTTGGGATTGATATCACTTGGTACCATTCTAGTGTTTGTTTTCTCTTCTATGATTTTGGGTGTCTTATGAATTTTAAAAATACTACTAGGAAAAGAGGTTGTAGCAACAACAATTGTCATTACTAAAATGCCATATCCAATATTCTATAGCTAGAAGATGAAATTGAGGCAACAAAAGATCATCGATATATATTACCTTTAGCAATAACAATATCATTGCTAATTATTCCTTCAATGACCAAACAGGTTTAGAATTATGTTGATCATTTTGAAAATTTTAATGTTTTATCCACGACATATGGTCCTTAAAAATGATATTTGAAGTGAAGTTTTTGTAAGAAAAAAATCTCTACAAAATTCAAATATTGGTTGGATGATTAAAAAAACATAAGTTTTAGCCACGGCATGTCATCCCTAAATAAGGTATTAGGGATGAAATGTTTTTCATATATAAAAAGAAAACCAACGAAACTCAAATCTTCGTTAGAAAAGTTAAAAAAGCATGAGTTTTAGCTACGATATTTCATCCCAAAAAGAGGTATTAGGAATGATAATTTTTTTAAAAAAATACCAGAGAAATTCAAATGTTAATTTGAAAATTCAAAAAACAAAATTTTTAGTAATAACAAGTTGCCACTAAAAAGGGTATCAAATTGACAATTTTAAGACTTCTCAAATTTTTTTACCTCTACAAATCATTTCCATTAAGGCTTTTAGCGGTGACAATTAGGATTTATAAAAAAAAATTTATTCGATATAATATATAATATCACATTAAAAACAAAATAAAATATTTTTAAATATTTAGTAGTTAAAATATTAAAATTGTATATATATAATGATAAACATTGTTTAAATTAGATAGGGAATAAAAATTCCTAATATATATATATATAATATAAGTTATCATAAACATCATCATCATCTTGTTGTTGGGGGAGACTTTGAAGAGGTTGAATCTGGTGTTGGGGATAGCCATAAGGAGGTTGAACCTAGTGTTCAGGTATACCTAGATCCTTATTTATGTATTACAATCATCTACAATTCATTGACATGCATATGCTATAGATGAGAAATCTCATAAATGTATGCTATTGTAGGAAAAGGGGCACCAACAATGGATAATGGGATATTAGTCTCAACGGTGGAGGGGGGCTATCAACAGATAATGAGCAAGATTCACCTGATAATATACACTCTACACCCTTCTTGAAGCCCATCAAAGACTAAGAACTCTATCCATTATCTAGGTCTCATCAATTATTAGTGGGTCTATGGAACCTATAGTGCATCCTTTACTCATCTTCATCTCATCCTCCAACATTGTTAACAAAGAATCATCATGAAACCTCACCATCTTAGCCTTCCAAAATAAAAATAAAATATTACATTAATAAAAATATTCACAAAAAAATATTTCATAAAATTAAAGATAATATTAGTAATATTTCATAATTCTATCTCATATGCTTGGTGATCCGCTTGCCAACTTTCATGTGTGGATCCTTATAGGTTTTGATTAGTGATGGTAATTTTTGGGTCCATCTATCAACCTATCATATTGATTAAATTAATATGCCAATAATATTAACATTAGATTAAAAATATTAAAGATAAATAATCTATTATATATATATTTATATTTATATATAAGTTAAAATAGATCTAAACCAGTGGAGACTAGGATATGTTATATTGGACTTATTTTTCTTATTTTTTCTCAAACCTTTCCTACATATATAATATAATTTCATTAAATGATTCAAAATTTTGAACATTTATAGTAGTAGAATTAAATTGTTACCTTTCATTTGTCTAAAATCTAGTAGTTTAGCGCTTCTTCTTTGTTTCTTGGTCAATTTTACCTAACTTCTAGCTATTATCATTCAACAACTTCATCTTCATCATGCTCTTCATGTTCTTGTGTAGGTAATGGTGAAGGCAAACATTTTACTCTATTGTGTCCCTATATAATAATAATAATAATAATAATATTTTTTATAATGTATTTACTATTCATAATAATATAACCTCCTTTTTGTTTAATAAAGCTTTATTTTTGATTTTTAGTTTTCATGATAATGATATTGAATTATGACTATTTTAAAAATCTCAAAAAAAAAATATATTCATTATTCAATAATATAAAATTAAAATGTATTATTAGTAATATTATAAATAAATAAAATTAGCCAATTGTATTATTATAGCTTCTAGTAACATAAATATAGCCAAATAAAAAATTACATTGATTATGATTAAAATGGAAGGATTACAACAATTTGGATATATAATACCTATAAGCAAACAAAATCAAGAACCAACATTTTAGATGAACGATTGAGGTGTGTAAGGTATGTATTGGTGACTCTAGATTTGAATCATTATGCTACCATGATGATTGTTTTAATTTTAGGTCCTAATGTTAGCTAATGCAAAAAAAGGATGCATAAATACTAGATCCTATGACCACCATGCCACATATTATGACACAAATCCTATGGCATACTCCACTATATTAAATTGATCTTTGTGATATATAGCCATATCAAAGCATTCTTAAACTGAGATTCCATGGCGTCCTATTACATCATGGCAAAGCATTAGCTCCACCACGGTGTATTAGTCCTAAAACAACCTTCTAAGGCTAATATGAATTTGATCCCATACTTTATTGTGTCTCCAATAATCAAGATTAAAATATTGTTACAAAAATAAAAATTATACCATATTATTAATTTATAATATAATAATATTTATATCTTCATAACTAATAATATATAAATACCTCAGGCTATGGAAGAATCTTAAACTATAAATTTTAAAAGATATGAACCTATAATTTATACAATGTGGAACGAACTCGTTGATTACATTTCCAGCATAGTGAGAAAATCTTAGCCCATAATCTCCCATAGGATTATGCATGCCATCTTTATAAGCGAAATCAATAAGTAGTGGTTTTTCTTGTTCACTAGCCCCAAGTTTTTAATACCTTATGATGAATCAACTTCACCAAAAAAGGTTAAGGATGAGAAGTTATTACACCTAGGATATAATTTGGCCTCCATCTCTTTGAATAACTTGTTGTAATATGGATAAGTTCCATTTTTGACTAAGTTAACATCTATAGAACCATGTACTTCATTATTAATGGTATATTATCCTTTATTACCACCACCTACCAAATCACTCAATATATCTTACAACTCATATCATCCATCCTCAACCATGTACAATAGTTTTGGCTTTTATTCTACTTCACCATGATATACCCACACATCATAGTTCTGTATAAACCCACTCCACAATATGGGGTACTCAATCTCATCTATAGATTGCAACTCCAAGTTATAACACTTTGTCCATGGACAACAAATACGACCGATCTTCATTCCGAACATGCACATAGTCTTACCATTATAATAAATTATTGGAGCCCATTCCAAAATTTGTTTGATTATTGATTCTTTAAAAATGCCCAAATTTTATCAATATTCATTTTATCTATATTAAATAAAATTTAACAATAGTTGATTATATAATGTCAATTATATTAAGATAAATTGTTTATATGCATCAAACAAAAGCGTTTTAAACTACAAACACTATTAAACTTAATTAATAATTAAAGAACAATCATTATACATAAAAATTTACTATAGCTCAAAATAGTATTCCTCATAAAATTTCCTCGATTACCCATTCAATCCACTTTTCTCATTGAATCCTATTCTCTCTCACTTCTTCAAAAGAGGGTGTATCCACCTTCTAGGAGTCTGTAAGGTAATTGGGGTATGCACTAGCTGATATCCTATGCTAAGGCCTCAACTCATCATCAATCACTATCAACTCTATTGCTATCATGTTATAGGGTTTCATAAATTGTCTACCATCAACAACCTTATAGTGTGGAACATCAATGACAAATAAATCAATATATATAGTTCTCCTTGCTAGTCATTGTCAAATCCATGACAAGGTTAGAAAAAGATAATATGACCTGAGCTTAAATTGTCCCAAATATAAACACCTCCCCATTATGTGATGTAACACATCACCAACACATCTAACATATTTTCTAACATCCCCACTAAGAGACATAATATAGTAGTATATAGAGCACTCATCAAGTAAATGATACATCCTAACCTAACAAAAGGAAAAATTATTTACTTTTAAATGCTTATGTTATTATTAAAACTATGCACAATAATGGAATACCATTTTTTTAATTTATTTAGATTTAATGCTTATGGTTATAATTAGGGTTTATAAATATTCCACAATTTTATAATAATTTATTTGAGGCCAATAATATTTTATGATTTTAAAATTTTATTATCTTATTATTCTACTTATATAATAATACTTTATCGAAGGTTAAAAATAATTTATTAGCTAACAGTATTGTTATGTTATCATTTAAATATTGGTTAATAAAATTTTATCTAATGCTAGCAACAATTTATTATCTAATAATTTTATATTCTAATTGCTTAACCATTTTAATAATAAGTTATTCGATGATAATAATATTATCTTTTTTTCAAGTATTATCATCTTATTATTTCACTTATTTGATTAAACATTACATATTTTTTCTTGTTACATAAATTAGTTACTTTTAAATACTTATTTTATTATTACAACTACAAATATTAATGGATTAACATATTAGTAATTGATTAGAGTTTAATGCTTATGGTTAGAGTTAGGGCTTATAAGTATTCCATATATTTAGTAATAAATTATTTAAGGCCAATGATATTTTAGGATTTTAATTTTTTTTTTATCTTATTATTCCACATATATAATAATACTTTGTTTAAGGTTAAAATAATTTATTGGCTAAAAACATTGTCATTATATTATTCTACATAGTGGTCAACAATATTTTTTCCTAAGACTGATAATAATTTATTATTTAATAATTTTATATTCTCATTCTTGTAACTTTTTAATAATCAAGTATTTAATTACAACACATACATCAATATAAAATTATCTCCACCAAAATGTATACAATACTTATATATATGTATATAATTCTTAAGAATGAAAAAAAATAAAAACATATACAAGTGATGGTAGATGAAGCAGGGGGTGCCGATGATGCTTCAACAAACCAACTACAAAATTACAAAAAATTAAGCAAATAAAATATGTCATTAATATATTAATAATAAAAAGAAAATAAACTAAAACAAATAGTAAAAAATGAACACTAAACCAAGTATAAAAAAACTAGAGATTAAACACACATCTTACCTTTAGCTTGAAATTAGCAATGAAAGAAACTAAATAAGTGAAGAGAAGAGAAAGAGATGACCAAAGGAAATGATGGGTGACCTAGGGTTTTATAAGAGAATTAGCGATGACATATGCAGTTGCTAATAGTCTAAATGTCATTGGTAATAATGGGGGGAAATTAAGTGTGCAAAATTACGTGAACTATTAGCAACGACAATAAGGTTATTAGCGACGAAATATCATTGATAATTGTGGAGCACTGATTGAAAAAAAAAATCCTACTCTATACTTCCCACTAAAATTTTCACCTAAGTAGTCATCCCTATAACCTTAATTAATGATGACATTTTATAGTCCGTAATTTTATTTTATGCAAAATATATATAGAAATTTAGGAAAATTAGGAGGGGGGATTTTCCTACAAATGAATTAGCGATGACAACGATGACACTATTGTCGTTAATAGTCTGGAAGGACATAGTTTTCCCTCACATTTTGTGGTTTCCAAAATTACTTTTAATGACCACTTGATTTCGCTAATATTGTCATATAAAAATTATCCTTTTATTTGTAGTGAGAGGTCCTTTTCTACTCTATAGGTATCTTAATTTTTCAAACCCTAAAAGGTGTATGAAAACTTATGTGATTATAAAATCTATTATTTGTTGTCTTGTTACTTTTTTAGGTTGGCTAGGTAGCTAGTATCAATCATTTACTAAATTAGTTGTTATGACTTCATTTTAAGTCTCCATTATCAAGTTAATTATAAAAAATTGGTTAGGATCCAAAAAAATTTAATTCACTAATCGATGGTTCTCAATTTATTGTATGATTTGTATTTCATTACCATGTGATTGATGCATAGTCCTCTTCTTCATAATTGTGCCGCCATGTGACGTGTGCTCTTATTATATTATTGTATTTTATGTCATTTTATTCGCAAGGACCTTATGTGTATAATGCTATCTATTTAGGATTTTTCTATTACTCAATAAAATATTTATCTAATACTATACTTTTGTAGATGTTGTATCATAGGTCTTCGATGACGATCTTACTAACTTCAACCAGTGGGTTATAGGCTGAGAGTTACAATTATATAAGGTGGATACATGTTGGCCATCTCTAGAAACTTCACATAGGAGAAGATCTCTAATTTGTTTAGCAGGCAAATAAAAAACTTGAACTCGAAAGTTAAGGTTATAACCCATATTAGCCATCTTATCAACCACCTTATTATACTCACGATAGTTATAAACAAGCATGAAAGATAATATTTTTTTTATCCCAGATGCTTGCAAGATTCAATAATATGAGCAAAAGGATGATGTAAAAGAGGTGGGCCATTAATAAGGTTGGTTTTAATTTTAGAGTTATAACATGTAATGAGATGATGAGCACCACGATGTTGATCTCCTAAGAGGTTGTACCTCACACTCTAGAGTTATGTTACCTAGATATTAACAACTCCATAGTTTGTGGAGAATCTAAAAATCCATTAACCGGTACTATCCCTAGCAACACCATTAGTTACAATATTCCCTAGGTTGGTCACAACACTACCATCAACATTAATTTTTAAGACATCATGAGGAGGGGAATACCATATAACAAATTGTTACCTCTTAGTGGAATACATATAGCTAAATTAGTGAATTTGAGACTGATCTTGGGCTTCATCTTGATCAAACTCCAAAATCCATTAAGAGTCTTAAGGGATCCAAACATCCAAATCATCAAATATGTTTCTATTTCTCCACTTCCAAAGCATCTAATAGGTAAAAACAAATAACAGACCAATGAGTTGCATTATTAGTTATTGGTTTGTTCTAACATAGATTAGACCACAATCAATTAGAGAAAGAGCTACTAAAGAAGTCCTAGCATTGACCACCATCAACCAACCTCTATAAAATGCTTCTACTAATGACACAATCCTAGAGAGCATGCAAGTTATCTTCATAAGGGTGATCACAAATGGAACATTCAATTATGGAGCTAATATCTCTCTTTTTTGTTTTATGGTTAGCTAACAATCTATCATGTGAAAAAAGACACTAGAAATTTTTAACTCATTGCCAAGCCGACAACTTCCATATGAGAGTGCATCGAGGAGAGGGCATAGGGCCCTCCTCGAGCAACATATGATAGGAAGATTTCACAATGAACATGCCATCATAATTGAGGCCCAAGTTGGAGAGTCTACAACATTAGAATCGGGATCAATGAAGACACTAGAAATTTAGGCCAAAAAACTCTAAGGAAGCAAGTGGTGAAACTCTCCCTTGTTCCAGTTGTGGTCCTCATAGATATGGTAACTCATCAAGCTCATGTATAACTAATCAAGAACTAGAGAGGTCCATAGCCAACCCACCAATGATGCCAAAATTTAGCATTGTGTCTAGAACACACAATCAATTTAGTGCCTTGACGAACAAAGGAAGAGGCATGATCTATTGGCTTCTACAAAGGAAATCCACCCCTCCTTCATTTTCAGACTCAGTACATTGGTTTGATACTTATGGCGAGAGACACGAACATTAAGAAGATTAGTGCCTTTTGTAATAGTCCAATCCAACTTCATAATAAGATCTTGGTTCATATTATCTATATTAAGGAGACCTAACCCTCCCCTATCTTTAAGCTAGCAAAGCTACTTGGACCCAACATAACTTTATTTCTATCCTTGGAACTTCCCCGAATGAAATCTCTGTTAATTTTGTCGATAGAATCATTAGCATGCTTGGGTATGTACATAGTTTGCATAATATGAAGGGGGATCAAAAAGGTCACGGGATGTACCAAGGTGATCCTCCCTGCCAGAGAAAAAATATTGGGTTGCCAACAGAAGAGTATCCTTTAAACTCTAGTAATGATAGATAAAAAAAATACGTGCTTTCCAAGCCTATGAGAAATCAATTAGACTCCTAAATACTTACCTAATACATTTGTAGACTTGATACCCAAAGCATTAAAAATACAATTCTCCATTAGACTGGTGACATTAGGGGAGAAGTAAATAGAAGAACTATCAAGGTTGACCATCTCTCCTGAGGCACTAAGACAATCTATGATGGTCTTGATCTGATCTAAGGTAGCTTTACTAAAAATAAAAAAAGGTCATATGTGAAGAATATATGCGAAGTCTTAGGTCCTCCTTTAGACGCCACAATTGGTTCCCCCTCTAGCAGACACCAAGTGATTAATGTAATGAGACCAATGCTCCATGCATAGAATAAAGATATAGGAGGAAATAGGGTCACCTTACGTGACACCTCTAGATAGCTTAAGTAATTAACCTATAATGCATTGTATAAGCTAATGGTATTAGTTATTCTTAGGAAGTTGTTTGATAATATTAATGGACAGTGAGTGATAGCTAAATTATTTTTTACCCAAAATGAAAAAAGAAAAAACTAATTACAAGTGAGAAAATCCAAATTATTCATATATAATCTTTAAAACTATTCCTAATGTCACCCCCAAACGACTAATCTTAAAAGTATCTTACTACCTAATACTTATTAGATCTACCGTGACAGTAGAATTTTTTTGCAAAGCAAGGCATATTCATTTTTAAATAAGTTGATGCCTCCATCAAACAAATGGACTATATAACGGAGTAATGATATGAGTACAAATGGAAAGGGGATGGATGCTAGCTTTTCTTTGGACCTCATTATATGCATCATCATTCAACTTTGTGTCTAATCCTGGAGATGGGGACGGGGGATGGAGATGGAAAAACGGGGATGGAGAGAAACGCAAAAATATCATTTCTTAAAATTTTAGGAAATAGGGATGGAAGAAAACGGTAAAAAATTATATATATATGTATGTATGTATATAATAGATCAAATGTACTAAAATTAAGAGAACAAAATCATAAAACTACTATTCATATTAATTAATTTAAATTATAATTCATTTTTTTAAAATACATTAATTAAATAATTTTGGTAATGATTCCGACACAAAAAAGTTTAAGGAAAAAAACACTTTCGGAATGTTTTGAAAACAGAAAAGGGAACCAAAGTGTTATTTTTGTGCTTTGGTGTAGCTAAGTGGTGGGGGAGAGGAAAAGAAAGAAAGGAGAAGAAATGTTAGAATATTTGATTTCTGACCCAAAAGACAACATCATTAGTTTATGTGGGTGAATTTTTGTTTTATGGTTATATATATATATAATCTTTATTCAATCGAGATGGATAGAGAGAAAAAGAAAAAAGTAATTTTTAAGTGAGTATGGTAAATTTTGTTTATATAAATATAGAATATATCATCAAAATAGACTCATAATTTGTATTTGAGAGGATTTACATCAAATCTATGAAATCTTATATGATAAGGTGTCTGTTTTCCATAGGAGTTTACTTTCTATCTAACAGATCCCACTACTTCAATACATAGCAGCAACATACATATCAATCCTAGCCAGTTGCTCTTTAACTCTAAAGTGGGTGGGCGGGCGGGCTGGCTGGCCGGCTGAGAAAGAAAGGGAAGAAGTATCGATCAAGGGTCGTTTTTTATATATATATTAATTAAAAAGGTAATTTTATATGATAGCTGCCTAGCAAGCTCTAGCTTTCATCTTTGTTTATATATATATATATATATATATATAAGCACAATCAATACACGCATGTACTCATCTCTAATTTTCTTGCTCCCCTCTCTCTCTCTCTCTCACTGAACTCGAACTTGAATATATATACATATCACAGCAGGCAGTTAGTGCTGCAGATAAAAGCAAACAATAGCTACAAGGTGGATCAAGCGAGCTATGGCTGAAGAAGTGATTCAATCCAATGGTTTTGGTATCCAAACCTCAGTTAATGGATCCATTAATCCTTCTCCTCTTCTTAATCAGCTTCCTCCAAAGAAGAAGAGAAATCTCCCCGGAAACCCAGGTGAGTTAGCCGCTTAGCTAGTTATAATTAATCTGAATCTTCACTCTTTTGTTAGTAATTAATTTGTATAATCCGTAACTATAATTAAAGTGCTTAGCATCTAGCCAGCATGCATCTGATCACTAACTAACTAATTAGAGGCTAATCATAGTCAAATTATTACTCACTTTTTGTGTGCTTCCCTTTCCCAACATATATACATATACCTTTATTGTTATACATAAAGGGTCGGTATATTCATGAATCAGTAAATTTTATTATATATATATATATGTATGTATGTATGCGCGTGCACCCATTGAAACCACCTAATAAAAAGGTGGCTATATATATATATATATATATATATTGAAAAACAAGCAACCTTTTTTTTTATTGCTAAAAAAAATATTGAAATTTACCCTAGCTAGCTAGGTAGTAGATCCATAAATTCACCAGTATTTATATACTAATTAATTTGTCATATATGATCGAGATTAAATATTGAAAGAAAATACAAATCGAGATTAAATATTGAAAGCAAATACAAGTGATGAATCCATCCCTATCATGCATAATACATATTTTTACCGGATTCTCGCTCACTCTGCTGCAGATCCAGAAGCGGAGGTAATAGCCCTATCCCCCAAGACGTTAATGGCGACTAACAGATTCTTATGTGAAATATGTGGGAAAGGTTTCCAAAGGGATCAGAACCTACAGTTACACCGGAGAGGTCATAACCTACCATGGAAGTTAAAGCAAAGGAGCAGTAAGGATCCGCCTAGGAAGCGGGTTTATGTTTGTCCCGAGAAGGGCTGTGTCCACCACCATCCTTCTAGGGCTCTTGGTGACCTAACGGGCATTAAGAAACACTTTTGTAGGAAGCACGGTGAGAAGAAATGGAAGTGTGAGAAATGTAATAAGAGATACGCTGTGCAGTCTGACTGGAAAGCTCACTCTAAGACTTGTGGTACAAGAGAGTATAAATGTGATTGTGGTACTATTTTCTCAAGGTACGTACGCAGGCATCTTTTTACCAATTAATTCATTTGATAATTAGTCTATTCATTTTCTTTTACATATTAAGTAAATTCACTTGTATCGTTATTGCTTCCTGCCATTTTCTACTATATACATGCATACATACATACATATACTGTATATGAAAACCCAGCGCTTGTTTATTTTTGTGCATATTACTGAAAAAAGTATTGGATGTGATTTTTTTTTAATATATACCATATGTGTAGAGATTTAGCACAAAGGAAAAATGAAATGAAGACCCAAAAAAAAACTTATAAAGAAGAGGCTCCCCAGGTGATTGCTTGCATTTGCATATATATATGTTTCATCTAATTATAAACATCAACTCTAAGTATTATAGATTCAAATCCTTCTTTTTATTTCTCAATATTATAACATATTCACCATATCAATGTTTGTATAGTAACGTACCCCAATAATCAGAAAAAAAAAAGGAAAAAAAACCATGCATATATAAACAAATATAAAAGGCAAAACAGGCTTTGGTAAATCAACCTTGAGATAAATATACATTTCTTTATGATTGTAGCGTTTGGATCTAACTATCTTTGCTTTCAGCAGATGTAGTTTTCACTAAATTAACGTCGCAATAGCCATATAGCTTAGCCACTGTACATTTGTCATATATTAGTACGTCAAATTCTCCCTGTCCATGTGCTAAAATCAAAAAAGAAAAAGAAAAAAAAGAAATAAAGGGACAACATACAGCTTACAACTTTGTTTCTCTGGTCATTAAATCAATGTCTCATCGGCTCCAATTGCAGAAATCGGATAAGAAATGATGGTGACATCTTCTAGTTTAGATATATATATTAGTGATTGAAAATATCTCGAATAATACATTAATAAAATGATAACTATAATAAAAAATCATTAATTATTTAGTTATTGTTTAATGGACGCATGCAGGAGGGATAGCTTCATAACACACAGGGCATTCTGTGATGCCTTAGCGGAAGAGTCGGCAAGACTGAATGCAGCTGCTAATTACTCTCATTTCAACATTAATTCGGCCATGGCAACCGCACCTAACGATAACACCAACTATAATTTCCTTGATGGGATAAGCCCTCAACATTTCTCCACCATTTTCAAGCCTCCGTCCACAAACAAAATCGACGAGACGGCGACAGCCAATCTGATCAAGGATCAGACCTGCAACCAAAGAGGAGGAGGAGGAATTCCGTTGTGGATGGCTCCAGTATCCCAATCAGGTCATCGTCATAATTATCACCATGATACGGCCAACAACAACAGCAGCAGCAGCAGCAGCAATATTCAGCAAGACCTCCAATTACAAACACAACTTGGGTCAACCATCCACCAAACCATGCTATACCCAAATAATAACCCATTACTTCAAAATTCCAATCTTTATCTTCCGACCTCATCGTCATCGTCATCCGATTATAACAACCAATTGAATTGGGTATTTGGGGCCAAGTATTCCTCAGAAGAACTAGCAGCGGCTACCGCTAGCACTTCCCTCCCGTTCTCGAGTATGGGAAACCGTGATCAAGTTTCCATGCCTTCCTTGTACAGCACCCAACACCAACAACCAGCAACATCATTCGGTGCCGCCATTACGTCAGCAACGGCATTGTTACAAAAGGCTGCACAGATTGAGGCTTCGACCTCGACGCATGGCAGGTTCGATCCATTGTTCCCAGGAGAAAAGCTGGGAGGAGGAGGAGGAGGAGGGAAGAGAAAAAACATGAATAACGAAATTGGGGAAGCTGCAGCAGGGAGTAAGTATAGCGGAGTTTATGGTTCAAACTCGACTATGACAAATATAGGGGGTGATGTAGAGAGCTCGGTGAATAATTTGTCCAACATTAGCTACAATGACCAGCTGCAGGGAATGTACCCGGTGCCTAAGAGACAGAGGCTGTTGCAGAGTAGCGAAGAGAGTACAGCAGCAGCAGCAGGAGGAAGAGGACGAGGAGGAGAAAGAGGGGGGCAAACTAGAGATTTCTTGGGCGTCGGGATTCAGTCCGCATGTCATCGTCCATCTTCTATCGATGGATGGATTTGATTCGATCGATCATATATGTTGGTTCAATTAGTACAATTTGGAGCATGCATGGTCATTATTCTGTCCTAGCTTCACGGAGTATATGATGAGGGGAGAAAATTAAGGACATTAGTTAACTTGATGAAATTAAAATTGTTATCTTTTTTATATTTTTATTTTTTGGGTGGAGAGGGAGGGGGTGAGTGGGAGAGAGAGAGGGGAAGAAAGAAAGGGTAATGGAATGAATCCAAGAAAGTCTTTATTCCAAAGGTGGTGGGAAGAGAAAAAAAATAAATAAAATGAAAGTAATTGCATGGTAGCGATCGAGTACATGAAAGGAGATAACTGCCTGAAGGAGCAGATAGTAAAGTGAGATATACTTGCATATTCTGCTCCGCGAAGGAACCACCTCCCCCTGCCCGAGGATGCATGTAAAGCTGCACGCTTTTGGAACCAAAGTTCAAAGGGAAAAAAGAAAACTGCTGTGGCCTTTATTTATTTGATGAAAAAGCAGGAAGATGAATAGTTGTATTGTGGGGGCAAAACGAAGTGCTGATTTCCTTTTAAATCTCCGTTCTCATTTACACAACACCTTCCTTAAACATTATAGCTTCATGATTATTTACAAATCCTACTTTACTGAGTGTCGATGTCTATATGGTGTCCCGGTGGTGATGGTGGTGGTCTTTTCATGCCAAAAGACCGACTTTTTAAGTGGCAAAAAAGGCTCTACTAATTACTTACTTTTAGCAGGCTCGCCACTTTCTTGATCGTTTTAATATTAAAGAAATCATTTATATATGTGCTTGCACTTTCTTAACTTTTTTAATCGGGGATGGATACCTACATGATGCGAAGGGGCTTACACCGTCTTTGAAGATAGGTATTAAAATTTTGAACATTTTTAATCTTTTCTTTTCTTTTCTTTTCTTTTCAAGCTATGTTTCGTAAGTGCATGTCCGTAATCAATATAATTTGAGGTGATGCTTCTTCATATTTTTGATATGTGATTTAATATCAATTTATTTGTTTAAGGATATTTTATATTAAGCAGCAATTCATAAAAAGTTTATTAAATTAATGTCAAAACTAAATTTAATTTAAATTGAAATAAAGTATATTGACCCATGTTGCTATATTTCATTATTAATTTATGTTCACGTTTCTAGATGTATGTTGACACTTTTGATATTAATTTATCTATATCTACACACACTAATAGTTTAAAAACTATTAAATAAAGAAAAAGAAAAGCTAGATAGATATCTTATTGATTTTGGCGAGATTTGTATGATAGACCTAGCTACCATAGAAGTGGTTTACAATGATACTAAATATATTGCAGTTCTAAATATGTGTTATTGCACTAAAACTAACAATATATAGGTCCATGTTCTGGGGAGACATCTATGGAATATTTGCACAAAGAAAGATATTTTATGGGTAAAATGGGTCCATGCTTATTTCATTAAAACTAACAATATCCTTCGTTCTTAAAACATGCCCATCTCTAATCCTTTCCGAGGATGGCTATAGCATTGGCAAATGCTATGAATTGATTAGACCAAAAGGAAATCTTGTTCCCAACATAAAATAGTGTGAAATGCTATCGCTATACTAGCATATAAGCTTCATCTATGGCTTATGTGCTTTAGGTGCTTGTTCACTAAAGATAGGATGACATCTATGGGGTTTGAAGTGGATGAAGTATGTATCCTTTGTAATAATCAAATAGAGACAATTGATCATCTACTATTCTAGTGTGAGTTTGTTCATGCCACATAGAGTTCTTTAATGGAAGGTTTTGGATACTCTCATCATGCCAATTCTCTCTTAAATGTTATATGTTGGATCCTAAGGGGAAGAAGAAGATCAGAAAGCCAAACAATGATCCTCAAATTCATGTTTGGAAATTGTTTGGGAGGAGAGAAACTTACATATGTTCAAAGCAAAAGAAAGAACCTCCAGGAAAATTATCAAAACCATTGTCAAGGAGTTGGCTACCAAAATAAATAGTATTCGCTAGTATAATTCATATGATAAGTTGGTTTTAATGTTAATACCTTAGGGTACTTCCTTTTTTTTAATGAAGAATGTACTTTTAAGTTTATTTGGTAATAAAATAATCTCACTTACCAAAAAAAAAAAAGGTTATGTATTACTATGTTTTTTTTATACTATTTTGCATAGTTTCTAAACATACGAAAATGGTAGTTATAATTTCCAACTACAAAACAAACTAGAAGGCCCCGTTGGATACAGTTTTTTGTTAATTGTTTTTAAAAAAATATATTAAGCTAATTTTTGTTTCTAATTCTTTAAATTCTTCCTTGTTTAAAACTCTAAGGTATTCTTTAACAATAGTCGATCATATTTACTCTTTCTCTAATCATTTGTTCCCTTTGATTTTGGAGACAGTGTTTCTTCTTTTAAGAGAGTAGTAATGTAATATTCCATTTTTATAAATCCTAATTACCTTGGTTGATTAGCATATTAATCATTCTAAAATATTCTAATAATATTTATTCATTACTTTTCAATCCATTTTTTTATTCCTTTCATTTCATTAAATCGTGAAAAAACTCATTTATGTGATTAGACAAATTTTCTAATTACTTATTTAAAGTAGCTAAGTTTTTAAATGTTTTATGATACCAAATAGTAATTTACATTTTAAGTTTTTAAATTTATTCCACCGATTTCCCTAATTTACATACTTTTTAGGATTTTTTTGCTATTTTGTTTCAATAAATATTCATTATTTGAATTTCGTTACAATTCAGTTACCTAACATTAATTTTAATCAATCTCCTAACTATCCATTAGATCCCAACCAATCCTTTAGCAATAGATGATCAAATTTTGATTTAGTTATACTTCATCCAACAAAAAATTTAGTTAAAAGTACACAAAGTGTACTTTTTGTCATATTCTCTTTTAAACTCTTCCTCTCCTATACTCAACCGTCACCTCTTCAATCAAATGTTGTGAATGTTATCCATTTCTCTCCTTAGCATTCTTATATACATATACTACTCAAATATCCTTTTTATTGTGGTTCATTCCATAATTCAACATTACTAGCCTTTTTAGCTTATTTCCTCTCATCTCTCCTCTTTGTTTGCATAAGTGTTCTTCAGCCTTGAAGCCTCAACTAAGATACTACCTCCTCCAATCCTCACTGATTCTTCATTTCTTTCTTATCTAAATCCTTTTTCTAGATCTTTTTTATAAGTATAATATTATTATGCTTAGGAGAAAATTAAAAAATTCAATATCCTCCTCCACTTGTTGGTTTCTCTACTTTGAGTAGAGCATTAATTTATTTCATTTTTTTACTCTTATTATCTCGATCTCCTTGTTATTTCATTTCCACTAAGTTATAGTTGTGTAAATTTTATGATGGAGAAGCATGTTAAGATTAAATACCTAGACTTCAGCTGTTGTTTTTGTTTATTTTACATTTTTAGCTTGAAGATGATATCCATATTTACTCCTTAATATGTGTTATTTTGTGATAATAGTATGCTAGAGGTTTAACTTATGAGATAGAATGAAAATAATCAACTTATTATAACACCTCAATTTTGACAAACTGAAATATATATATATATATATATATATATATACACATATACACACACACACACACACACACAATGGAAGTATATAAGCAAATTTGTTTTTGGTAAGTAATGTGTGGATTTTATATATTATACCAAAAAGGTAGAATTGAGTACATCAAAATGGTTCTAAAGACATCAACATGAATTCATGTTATCAATCAAGGCTAACATATGTTGGTATAATTTACATGCATTGAAACCAACTACACGAGTGGCCAAATCCTTCAAAATGAGCTTCTTGAGGTGTGTCCAGGGGAGGTTAGTGCGCTGGAAAATTCATCTATTACGTTCTCCCCAAGTGTGGTAAACTGCTACATCAAATAAGGTTCGAAAGAAATTTGTGCGAACTCTCGATCTTCTACCTTTCTTACTTAGCCAGTGGGTGATTTCATGCCAACTAGTGGACTTCCGAAGGAAACCAGTAGCTATGATTAGATTAGACCATAATGCTTGGGAATATGGGTACGTAAAGAATAAGTGTTCAAGAGTTTCAACTTCAGCAATGCAAAAGACACATGTTGTGTTTATATGTGGATCTATTCGAATCATACGGTTCTTGGTGAATAATCTGTCTTGAATTGCAAACCAAAGGGTAAATTGATGTCTTGGGATAGAGCATTTATTCCAGACTAGGTCATGCCAGGGCACCTTACTATGATGAGGTCTTATAAGGTGGTACACACGAGATATGTAGTATTTATTGTGATAGGTGCATTGTGTCTTTCCTTGCTTAGTAGTAAAGAGATTGAAAAAATATGTTTTGAGAGATAAAATCTTCTTAAAGATCCAAGAAGCTGTGGTATGTGCATGCATAGACCAACAGTCTTGATCTTTAATATAATAAGAATGAATCCACTAAATCCACAAGACTTCTTATTGTTGAATAATGTTCTAGAGATGTTTAGCTATTGCTATATTGTTCCACCAAAATAGATTCAATAGTCCAATCCCCCCTTATTGCTTCAGATTGCATACTGTGTCCCACGCATTTGGATTTTTTCCTGAAGTTTATGATCCTGACCAAAGGAAGGATCTGCATCTAGCATTAATCTCCTATAAGACTTGATGGGACAAAATGAATAGAAGGCTCTAGTAAGCTTATGTTCCAAAGAAGACAGAGTTAACCAATTGTAGACGGCCTGCATAGCTGAGTAGATGATTCTGCCAATGCTTCAGTCTGTCTGTGATTTTTTTGAGTAAAGGTAAATAATTTTGTTTTCTCAAGGTTGTACCAAGAAGAGGAACACCAAGGTATCTGATTGATAGTTGTCCTTCTAGGATGTGATGGGTAGAATGCAGAGAATCTATGATGTGTCTGCTAACCTTACCACCAAAGAAAATATACTATCAAGATTGTTGAGTTGAAGTGTAACACCCTCAAAATTCACAACTGAAAATTTTCATTTTATTAAAAGAAATAGTGTAAGCAAAATATAAAATGGTGAATTTCGGGGATATTATCACCACACTTAGTACCAAACCGGTTCACTCATACCGTTCTAGTACCAAGTGCTAAGGCTAAAGAACAAAATATCAATTGCTAGAAATTCAAACTATTTTTAAACTAGAGTAGCACAAGTAAACATTTTATAAGAATAGATTCCACCAATGGTGGTTACAAGAATAAAATTACATTTAAACCATATATTAGAAGAGGAAGAATGAAATCCTAAAGGCCAGATAATCCTTACGCTCTTTCCTGTTGCCCAGCACCTAAAAAGACCTGCAAGAGACACTGCCCATTGAATAGGTAGGAGCCCCACGAATGGAACCCTCCAGTACTACGGTACTGAGTAACCCATTAAAACACACTTAAAAGTAGGCCCACAATGTAACACATGATACACCACTATACCCATACCTAACGACAAGTGTAAACATAATAATTAGATCTATGCATCCACATACTTGACCAGTCAATCAGATATTAATGGTGTATACATAAATATTCACTTTCATACATCTACATACTTAACAAGTCAACCAAATATTAATAAGCCATAATGAATAGTCGATACTCTTAGGGCCTTAAGGCCATTAGTCCATTATTAATCAATCGTCTCGGATTATAAATGTCCATGTGAGTGCGGAAACCCCACTATTATAGCCGGTGGACCGGAATATATATAGGGCATAATGCTCCTGACCACTATTATTCACCAGTGGACCAGTCTCTAGGGCAAAACACTCCTAGCCACTATTATTTGCCGGTGGACCTGTCTGGCCCCAACTCACAAGGTGTTCCACTGTAAGTGATTAGTGTCTTCCCCATGTCTTATTGTTATTACGTTTAGTTTGTTGAGCACGAAATCCCCCACTATTATAGCCGGTGGACCGGAAGTCATGCAGGGCAAAACGCTCTTGCCCACTATTATTCGTCGGTGGACCGGTCTGGGTCCAGCTTAATAGTCTTCCTTTTTAAGTGATTAGTGTCTTATTTGTATCTTATTCAAAAGCATTTCACCCTTGAAATGCATGGCTAACTATATCCACACTTATCCTCCCAAGAGGGCCCGTCCCATATCTTGAGACTTCTGCACCTCCTAACTCGCCCTGACATCCTTCCCTTATTCCACTTACTCACACCAGGAGCCCAACTCCTAAGTGTGTGGGTCAAGCCCACTCACAGCCTTACCCTAGGGTTTCTCCAAAACCCTAATCTGGGCCTATGTGGCCTATCCTTCTCTACCTTACACATCCCAAACTATTTCAACACCCCACATGTCACAACCCTTAGATCCAACCCTTATTTTCTACCTCACTCATTCTCGTTTATTTTTACTATTTTCTTTTTCTTCTTCCACCTTCTCAAATTAGGGTTTCTTCCCCAAACCCTAGCTCAGTCTCCTGTACACCCTTATAGTATCCCACATACTATTTTTCACCTGAAGCCTCCAGTCACCCAAACGACACTTCTATTACCTTCCTCATGTCCCAAGGCAACTTTTCATATGTAAAGTTTGCCCCCATGCAGACTCTAACCATCCCATGAAAACCCTATATTCTCCCACTCTTTCAATTTATGTAAAGTCTCCTTTTATTCATCCATTTATGGCTCATGGATTATTTGGGTCATTCCAACCTAGATTAGCGAACTTACTTCCCCTTAGTTATCTTACTTTCCCATTTTTCTTTTTCATCCTTCCATCCCACATTACCACATTAAATATCCTAGCATGCATGTCCTAGAGGGTCACATCACATAACATCGTACACACAACAAATATAATCACCATCCACGTGCCATAAGGAAGTCACATAAGTATATATTCACTCCAAGTTGCATTATAAATGATTAATCATTAAGCATAAAGTACACAATATGGCATAATACATGGCACATAACACACACATAGTTATTCTTAGCCACATCCCTACTCGGTTTGGGTTACTAAGTTATCTCCCACACTTATGAGGTCACTAATCACCCTTCCTAATTGTTACATTTATCATAATTCTCATTTGGTTGGTTAGATTACTTAATTACCCTTCTCCTTTGTTATAATAACCAAATTGCCATTTTAGTTGCATAAATTACAAAATTACCCTTCTACATTATCATAATTACCAATTTACCCTTTTGTTGGTTAAATTACCAATTTTCCCTTCTCTATTATCATAATTACCAAATTACCCTTTTGTTGATTAAGTTACCAAATTGTCCTTCTCTTCCAAATTTACCATAATGCCCCTTTTACTTACAATTTACCAATTTATCCATTTACTTACCAAAATTACCTTCTACCCTTTATTCACAAAATTAACATTTTATCCTTTTACTTATAGAATTACCGTTTTGCCCTTTAATCACAACATTTCCATTTTACCCTTTAATTATAAAATTACCATTTTCTCTTCTAGTACAAAATTATCATCTTGCCCTTTAGTTATAAAATTACCATTTTACCCTTTTAACTATAAATTTACCATTTTACCCCTTTAACTATAAATTTACCATTTTACCCCTTAATTATAAAATTATCATTTTACCTTTTAATTATAAAATTACCATTTTTCCCTTTAATTACCAAATTTCCACTTTACTCTTTATTTACAAGATTACCATCTTACTCCTTATTACACCCCTTATATTAAATTATTATCACAACATGAAATTAATATTAATACTCCACTCATAATATCCAACTAGACCAACTATTATATTCTAATATACTACTTATTAGCACCCACACATATTAGGCCACATTCTTGCACAAGAAATTTTACTAAAATGCCCCTAGGGTTCACAATAATATTATTCATGCACAAATGGTCACAATAACATAATAGGACATGGATAAGTACTTAACACTTTCATTAATAATCAAACTCTTCTCTTAAGCAATATTTTCACACATGGCATATAAACTAATATACTCTTTTTTTTCAATCAATACAAGCAAATATATATATATTATATTAAACCAAAAATATCAAACATAACATATTAAAAATCCTAATGTGCTAACATACATTTATCCACACGTTTAAGTAGGGTTTAACGATTACCTTAATTCCAGCAAAAATCGAATCTTACCGATATCCCAGTTAAAGATTCAAGCTTTAAATAGCAAAATCAACACCTAAAAATAATATCAATAATTATTATATTAGAAATAAGAAAATCAAAGCATAAGACCTTATAAAATTTACTTAATGAAATAATTCACTTAAATATTATTTTACCTTAAAATTTATAACCAAAATAAACCAAAAATGCAGCAACTCCTACTACTCATAAAGCATGAGCTGCATGTAAAAATAAATAGAGGAAGGCTCGAAGGGGGGGTGAAAGGAAGGGATAATGGCTATTTCGGGTTGGGGTCTTTAGGCTAGAAAAGAGGGAAGGTGGGGGAGGATTGGAGGCAAAGGAATGGTGCAGGAGTAAAGAGGGGGTGTAGGTGGTGGTCGGGGATAGGTTGTTGGTGGCCAAGGGCTGCGGAGGCGACGGCGGCAAGGCGGCAAAGATGGCTGCCAAGGTGGATCGGGCCGAGAAGGAAGGTAAAGAGAGGGGGGAAATGGAGGGGTAAGGGGGCTTGTTTTGGCCCAACAAGGTATGTGAATGGTAGAGGAGGTTGCAAGGTGTGGATTGGTGGTTTGGGTGGCGGCAGAGGTGGCCGGAGGGCGGTGAACGGTGGGGTTGCAGGGTGACTGCCGAGAAGGGAAAAAATGGGGAGAAAATAAGTGGGGAGGAAGAAGGGGTTGCGGGATGGCTTGGGGTGGTCTTGTGGCGGTGCAAGGCGGTAGTAGAAGGGTGAAAAAGGTAATGTAGGGGCTTGGTGCGACGGTTGGAGAGGTGGAGGGCGTGGTGTTGAAAAAATAGGGGAAAAGATGGAGGGGAAGAAAAATGGAGGAAGGGGATCGGGGAAGAAAGAGGGCTCGAAAAATATGGGGCAGGAGGGCTAAAGAGGAGAAGAAAAAGAAGAGGGAGGGTAGGGGTGCAGCTGGCCGGCCGGTGGCTGCGTGTAGGGTGGTAGGGAGGTGAGATGAAGGGGGAAAAATAGGGGATGAGGGATGGTTTGTAGGGCTGGCCAGGTCTGAAAATGGAAAGAAAATGACGGGAGAGAGGGAGAGGTAGGTGGTGGCAGCAAGGGGCAGTGGCTGGCTTACTCGAGGCGGCAGGCTGGCAATAGGGACAAGTCGAGGCCTGGGGTGGGGCGTAGAAGAAGTAAGAAGAAAGGAAAAAAAGGGGGAGGTGCAAGCTGATGCAAGGGAAGAAAAAAAAGAGGTTGGGTCGGCCCGGTCCAAAGGAGAAAGGAAAAGAAAGAGGAGGGCAGGGGCTGGGTTGGGCTATGCGCAGGCGGGGGAGGGAGAGGAAGGAAAGGGAGAGGGGAGATGGGCTAGTGGCCCAGGTGCAGGGGAAGGAAGTAGTAGGTCTGGCTTGGCGTGTGGTCCGAAGGAAAAAAAAAGGAAAATAAAAGAAAGAAGAAAAAGGAGAAAAAGGATAAGGAAGAGAAAAAGGGAAAATAGGGAAGAGTAATTTAATTTAATTTAGAAAATAATGAAATGTAAGATTTTTGATAAATTATTTAATTTAATAATTTAATATATTGGTTCAAAAAGGATAATTTTAGTAAAATAGTAGTTTGAAAATTTATTTAAGTAAAAATAATATGATAAAATAATAAAATATTTATTTTTAATTTATTAAATACTCCTATCTAAATTTATATACTCAAAAATCCATAAAATAATTAAACTAAATAATTTTCAAAGCTAATTTATTTTAAATAAAACTATTTATTAAATTATATATTTTCTAAATTTTTGGGGGATTACATGAAGTCCAGAGTTATTGGAAAAATGATTGAAAGTCTTGATGAGGTTTAGGAAAGAGTTTGAGTCACCTCTATAGAACACTAGTAGATCATCTACAAACATTAGTTCAATGAGCTTTATCTTCTTGCATTTAGGATGAGGTTTGAAAAGAGGGTTATGCCACAGCTCTAGGAGAGCTCTATGCAAATATTCCATGACAATGACAAAGAGATAAGGTGATAATGGATCTCCTTGTCAAACTCCCCTTGAAGCCTTAAATGGTTTTTGCAGAGTGCCATTGAATTTCAAGGTGTAGCTGACTATTGTCACACATGACATGATGAGCTTGATGAATTGGGGAGGGAAGGTTAGGGCACTGAGCATTGTCTCAAGAAAATACCACTTGACAATTTCATAAGCCTTTCTCATGTCAACTTTCAACATGCATATTGGTGAAAAGTGTTTTTGATTATATCCTTTGACTAGCTCAGTAGCTAGTAAGATGTTGTCACTGATTGCTCTGCCTTTAATGAATCCAGACTGAGTATCACCAATCAAATCATTCATAATAGATAGTAACCTAGTTGTTATGACTTTAGCCATAATCTTATAAAGGACATTGTAACATACAATGGGTCTAAAATCACTAGGTTTTGTGGCATTTGGAATTTTTGGAATAATATTTAATGTTGTAACATTGAGACCTGGGGGCATGATTCCAGTTGTAAAGAAGAAATTTGTAGCAGTCCATATGTCCTGACCAATCACATCCTAGTAGCTCTTGAAGAAATGAGGGTTGAATCCATCAGGACCTGGAGATTTGTCACTACCCATGGAGAAGGTTGCATTTTTCACTTCTTGCAGGGTAATTGGTTGTAACAAGGTTTGTTGCTGTGTATGGTTAAGTTTTGGACCTTTTTCCACTACTATCTGTAGGAAGGTACCTGAATTCTTAGTTTGAGAACCTAGTAAGTCTTGGAAGTAGCTGGTCAAAATGGTCTTGATCTTGGTTGGGTCATGATGGAGAAAGCCAGTAGAGTCTTATACAGCTCCTATATGGTTTTGAGTTCTTCTACCCTTCACCATTGAGTGAAAAAAATGAGTGTTGTTGTCACCTAGTTTCAACCAAGTGATTCTGGATTTTTGTCCGAGGAAACTTTCTTCACATTTTGCAAGGTGTAGATATTTATGAAGCTGAGATTGTTCCTGACTTATTAGATCTTTGTATAAAGGATCTTGAGCTAGCTGGAGTTGAGCTTGAGTCAATGAGGTTCGAGCTTCTTTGGTTCTCTCTGATATACTACCAAATTTTTCCTTGTTCAACTTCTTTAAAAGAGGCTTTAGGATTTTCAGCTTGGTCATGATTACAGTAAGAGGGTTATTGGAATGGAGATTTTGAGACCATGTAGAGTGAACAATTGGAAAGAAGTCATCATGTAGAGTCCACATGTTGTAAAAATAGAATGGTTTAGGTGCATAATTCTATGTACCATAGATAGTAATCTTCATGACTGAATGATCTGAGACCATAGGAGTTTGGAATTCCACCTGAGTGAAGGGGAAGGTATCAAGCTAGGCTTCATTTCCCAGTACACGATCTAATTTACTAAGGAATCTAGTTGATGCTTCTTGTTTGTTACTCCAGGTGTAGAAGACTCCAATATATCTGAGATCTTGAATCTGTAATTGTTGAGTGCATTGTACAAAGTCATTTATATCCTGAGCACAAACCATGTCACCTTGAAGTTTTTCAACATTGTTCTAGATAATGTTAAAGTCTCCCATGAGAAGCCAGGGTTTAGAGTTTTGGTTATGGTTTATTAACCAAGACCAAAAATATTTCCTGCCCTCACCATTGTTCAGACCATAAATGATGGTAAGGAAGAAGAAAGATTGCAGATGGACATATGTGATGTGAGCCAAAATACCTTGATCACACTAAGATAAAACATTGACATGCCAAATATTAGGATTCCATCCCACCCATATTCGACCATAATGATGACTTGAGTAGTTTTGATTCCATTTCCATCCTGCTGGAAGATAATGAACTATAGTATCCAATTTATTTTCTTTTATTTTTGTTTCCACTAAACCAACTAATGATAAGCTATTCTCACGAATCTATAAGTAGATATCTTTCTACTTTTGGGGGTTATTCATCCCCCTAACATTCCAGCATCCAATACTCATGATAAGTAGATGCCAAAATCAGGGAGGTAAGGAGTATGAATCACTTTCTTACCTCTCACAATCTTCATCTAAGAGTTTTTTGGTGTGAGTTCTTATTTTCTGATAGAATGGAATCTTCAGGTATTCCTGGAGTGTTATCTTTGATGGAGAGTAGATGAGTCTTGGGTCTATTAATTTGTTGATTATCATTCACACTTGATATTCTTGATGTTTGTGGATATGTAGGGTTTTCTCTAGCTGTTTTCTCTATTAATTCAACTACATTGAGGTCTGAAGTTTTTGTAGGTTCTTTGATGGACAAGGTCCTCTGATATGTAGGAGGTGGAAAAAGATCATTTGTATGGCCATCAATTGTCTCAATTTACTCGGGTAATTCCACTACATTAAGGTTTGAGTTTTTTAATGGTTCTCTGTCATTCTCCAATCCATCTGATGAGTGTAAACATCTTCAGTCATTTACTACCACCCATTTTTTGTAAAATTTGAGTTTTTAACTTATTTAGTGTCTGATAGTTTTAGAGAGTATGGCACTTGACACTAAGATGACCTGATCTTTTGTAGGTAAGGTAGAACTGAGGTCGCCATTCATAGATGACTTGCTGGGAAAATGAGGTGCCAATCTGGTTTCTTTATAAAAATATGATTAGGTAAAGTTCTATGACTATCAACCTCTATCAAGATTCAAGCATACAAAATTATTTCTTTCTTGGCAGTAACCTGGTCCATCCCAATGGGGTAACCAATCCAACTTCCAATTCTAGCTAGAGAATCCACTGACCAGTATCCTAGAGGCAACCCTGGTAGTTGGATCCAAGTATGTAGGAATTGGAAATCTTCAGCACGAAATGTAAAATCAGGATGCCATTCTTCAAGAGCAAGGGTTTGTTCATGTAAGTCAAATGACCAGCCTCTAAGATAGTTTGATAATCATTAAAAGAAGCAAATTGGAATAGGAAGAACACATCATCATGTCTACGTATTCTTGGTGTCATAATATGGTTTCAGTATGTCCAAGCATAAGATTGAATTTGCAAGAAGGTTGGTTTTGCGCCGAATACCATACCGTCTAGGGTGTATTGCCATTGGTTAGATTCCTTCTTCAATTTTGGTTCTTGAATTTTGGCCATAACTAAGCCCTCTTGAATAGTAGGAGGTACGTAAGAAAGGGTTGTCAATTGATCTGGCCTTCTGTTTCATAGAACTACATCTCGCCAAGATATAGGGTTACCATTGTGAGGTGATTGATGTTGCTGATTTCCTTCAGACTCAATTTAGGGAGTTATTATTTTGCCTATTGAATGCATATTATCTGCGGGATGATTGCCATTTGAAATAATGGAAGGAGTTTTAGGGTTATTGTCGATCATCTACTTTGGCAATTGGGATGGTGAGATGGTTTGTTCCTTCGATGTTCCATCAATAGCGCCAGCCACTATTATTTATCTAGTGGAACGGAATCAACACCTAACTCCGGACTTACGTAGTTTTTCACTTTAAATGATTAGTATATTTTCCATTAATACTTTATCTCTCAATTATATATTTATTCATATTAAGTATGGGGCCCCACTATTTTTAATTTGATGAAAATAACCGATGCACCTCTTAGAGATAAGACACCTAAGCCACTATTATTATTTGGTAGAACTGACCCATATATATACATCAGCCCAACTCAAGTGATCTTTCACTTTAAATGATTAATATCTTATTAGAGTTGATTGTATATTCAAGATTATCATGAAGGACATATGTAAATATACATGACATAAATTTAATAACAAGATTAGGACCACATAATTATCCTTAAATGACCATAATAACCTTAGGTAGTTAAAAATACTTACCATCTCCTAAGCTTTGATAAATATCAATACTAATACATTTACATCTCTAATATCCATTTATAACATAAATCCTCAATTATTTGCATAGATACCATATCCAATATTATACAAACAACATACTTCCAAAATCTCATTACACATGATATCATGTCACAAAATAACATTAATTATATCATATGTCCAATAAAAGAACATACATATACACGTGAAGCCTAGTTATGACTTGTATCCTTACCAACAAAGATACTAGGCTCTATGCACATAATCCTATACCTCCTCCACTGAGATCATTAAAAAAATCACCTATGAAAAATAAGATAATGAACGGTTATGCTAGAAGATTATAACTGAGGGAAATGTTAAGGTAAAGGGGGGTAAAAATGAAAATGATCAGAGTTAAAAGGAGGCTTCATTTGCGTTGAAGTGTGGAGGAATGTATGGTGGTGCTATGGTGAAATTTTGATGGTGTTTTGATAAGGTTTGTGGGTGGAAAAGAGGGTGCACGACCAATAATAGAGGATTGCAAGGATGTAAAACATGTGGTGCACACACAGGCCATAAGTTGGGATCCTTCATGAGTAGATTGTATGAAGAGGTATGGCCATGCTCAAAAAACAAATTTGTATAAAAAAATAATGAACAAATGTTCACGAGCGTACGAAGGCTATGCATGAGCTATGAGAGGGTGTATAAGCAAACCATGCAATTTACATGGGCGTACAATAAGGAAAAATTAGTAGTGCACGACTATGCGTGAGGTTATGCATGAGCGGTCTGCCTCACAAAAATGTGAAGGACGCGAGGAAAGAAGAGGAAAAGACATCGGTGGTCAACAAAGATGGCTAGAAAATATGAAGGGGAGAGATGGGGTAGTTTTAGTGGTTGGTACACCAGGCTTTACACGGTGCTTGGTGGTTGTGGTGGTGCATGGTGGTCATGGAGGTGGTTCAGGCATGAAAAATAGAGCATGGGAAGGAAGAAGACTAAAAAGGAGGAGGATGAGGAGGAGGAAAGAAGAAAGAAAGTAAAGAGAAGAGCTCGAGCAGGTGGTGTTTGAAAAATAATTTGGATAATAATAGGACAAACAAATGAGGGAGACGGATAGGTGGAGTAGTTTATATATATATACATGTGTGTGTGTGTGTGTGTGTATGCATAGAGGCATGTAACTGGTAAAATGCAAAGGGTGATGCAACAGCAGTGACAAGAGCACGAAGGGTGGGGGGAGGGGGTTGGAGTAAAATTCAATGGAGAGGATGGTTAAGAGTGATGGTAGAGTGTTGGAGGAAAAATGATAGGGGTATGCAACATGAGATGGTGATGGTTGTTTGTGTTAGTTACGTGGAAACGAAAAGGGTAGGGGGCATAGTCAATGGCAGTAATAGCATGAGGTGGTGATGGTGAGGGTAATGGTTGTCAATGATGATGATGGTTGCAATAGTGGGTGAGGGTAATGGTTGTCGATGATTATGATGGTTGCAATAGGGGGTCACGGTGATGGTTGTGTGTTGCAAGTTGTAAGACATAGTTAAGTATTATGGTATAGGAAGATGTAAATAAAAGGAAAAGGAAAATAAAAGGAGAAAGAAAAGGAAGAAGGGAAAAAGAAAAGGAAAAGGAGAAAAAAGGTTTAAGGTTAGTTTTAGATAAACTTTTAATTAGCTAAAATTGGTAGGATTAGTAGTATAAATTTACCAGAATTAAGATCGTATTCAAAATATAATTTATCTAGGTCACTGATTTGGATTAGGTTAAGATTTTGGGATTAAGGATTTAGTTAAGGCTAAATTAAGATTTTTTTCAATATTAGAATCGAATTAGGGTATTAATGATATAGGATTAGGTTTAGCAACATTTTGGGGTATTACATCACTACCCCCTTAAAAGAGACGTTTTCCTTGAAGTCAACAAGTCTAGGTCAGGGAAGAAGAGAAATGAAGATGGAAGAAAGTGATCTTAGCGGTCAATCCTATCGGAATTGTTACTATACTACTAGGAACTGCCCCCTTAAAAGAGAGAAAACCCTAAAACCTAACAGACTTGAGCTAAAAATCTCGGGATGCATCTCACACATTCCCTTCTCGGTCTCCTAAGTTACTTCTTTGGCTCTATAGTTGATCTAAAGAATCTTCACGAGTGGCACTGAGCTTATATGGGTCCATTAAATGTTGGTGTCGTGAATCCATAAAGGTTTCTCCTCATAGGTTAAAGAAATGTTGAGCTCAATCTCATCTTATGTGATCATGTGGAACGAATCTGCAATATACTTCCTTAGCTGAGAAATGTGGAAGATATTATGACCTCGAACTAACTCTAGTAGAAGATCTAGGTGGTATGCAACCTCGCCAACCCTATTAAGAATTTAATATGAACTAATATACCTTGGGATCAGCTTACCCTTTCGACCAAATCTCTATACCCCCTTGGTAGGTGAAACTCTCAACATAACTCTATCCCTAGGGTTAAAACCATCACTACGGCATCTCTAATTTGCATAACTCTTCTGATGGCTATAAGCTACTCTCATCCTATCTCAAATCCACTAAACTTGCTAGGTCGTCTCCTCAATCATCTCTGGTCCAAGTACAACAGTCTTGTTGATGTTGCTCTAACACAAGTGTGTCCACATTTATGTATGTACAATGCTTCAAAGGGTTCCATCCCTATGATAGCATGATAAATTTTGTTGTATAAGAACTCACTCAAATGTAGATGATCTTCCTAAGTACCTCAGAAATCCAACACACAAGCCCATAGAATATCCTCTAGTATATGAATTATCTTCTTAGTTTACTCATTTGTAATTGGATGGAATGCGGTACTCATCTTTAATCTTGTGCCCATAACCTCTTACAACATTTTCTAGAAGTGTGAAAAGAATTTTAAATCCTGATCAAAGATTATATAGGTAGGTGTACTATGCCTATTTACAAGAAACCTCATATAAGAGTCGACTAACTGATCTAAACTCCAAGTTAAGTTTATCGGAACAAAAATTGTTGACTCAGTCAACCTGTCAACAACAACCTAAATCATGTCGCATCATCAGCAAGTCCTCAACAGCCCACTCACAAAATCTATAGAGATGGAGTCCCAATTCCACCTTGCAACATCTAAAGGTTAAATCAACCCCGCAGATCCTTAGTGCTCGATCTTAATCTTTTGTCAGGTCAGATATCTTGACATGAACTTCGCTACCACTCGTTTCATGCAAGGCCACAAGTAGATATTTTTGAGGTCTTTATACAACTTATCCCCTCTTAGGTGGATAGAATACGGACTACAATGACCTCTGTCTAAAATCTAGTGCTTTAGATCAGCACAACTCTAAGGTAGGGTTTTTAAGGTGAGAATCCCTATAAATATGACAACCCTATAGTAAATTCTACCATCCTTATGGATCTTTAAACCCTAAGCTTATGCGTCCTATAATTTTTGTGAATCCTCTCAAGCTTAATATCCTTAGATTGTCCTGGTTGTATCTCATGAAAACCATCAACGTAATAGTTAAAGTATACATCTGAACATTTAAGTCACCATATTGGATCATCTCTATCCCCATCTCACCAAGCTCTTCCAACCGACTAGACACCACAACAGAACTCAAGGAGTGTGATGTCTTCCTACTCAAGGCATCTATAACGATGTTGGCCTTACCCTCACAGTATTTTAACTCTATATCATAATCCTTCACCATCTCTAGCTATATCCTCTACCTCATATTCAACTCCTTCTGAGTAAATATATACTTAAGGCTCTTATAGTCAGTGTAGAATCTATGAGTCCCATACAGATAATACCTCAAAATCATTAATGCAAAAACAAAAGTTGCCAACTCTAAATCATGCATCAGATGTTTTTTCTCATGCCGCTTCAACTGATGAGAAGCGTAATCTACTAACTTACCATGCTACATCAAAACACAACATAATCCATGCTTTAATGCATCAGTGTAGACCTCAAATCTGTCAATACTTGAAGGTATAGTCAAAATTGTTGTCGTAGTCAACAGTTGCTTTAACTCCTAAAATGCTCCATCACAAGCATCATCCTATTAAAACCTATTTGTCTTATTTAGAAGGTTTGTCAAGGGATGATCCATCTTTGAGAAGTCTTGAACAAAATGCCTATAGTATCCACCCAAACCAAGGAAACTACAAACCATGGGAATGTTAATTGGTGCCTTCCACTTGGTGAATTCCAAAATATTGGCCAAATCCACAACAACTCCTCCTACTAACACCACATGTCCTAGAAATGCAACCTCCTAAAGCCATAACTTGTAGAGAGTTTAGCATACAACATGTGCTCTCTATGGAGTGAAAAAATCAAATGAAGATGTTGTTCATTCTCCTCTCTACTCTTGGATTAAACTAAAATGTCATCTATGAAAACCATGACAAACTAATTTAGGAACGGTTATAAAATCCTCTTCATCAAGTCCTTAAAGATAGAGGGTGTAATGGTAAGCCCAAAAGGCATTGCTATAAACTCATAGTGCCCGTACCATATCCTAAAGGTTGTCTTCATGATCTCTGCCATTGTGTTCCACAACTAATGGCAACTCAAACTCCATTCGATCTTTAAGAAATGGATAGCGATTCTTCATTGTCATCTAGTTTATACCTTGGTAATCTATGCACAAATGAAGGCCCCTTTCCTTCTTCTTTACCAACAACACTGGTTCTCCCTATGGGGACACACTTGGGTGGATATACCCATATTCTACTAATTCCTATAGCTCATACTTCAACTCCTATAGCTCTACCAGTGCCATCAAGTAAGGTTCCCCGATACTAACTCAATGGTAAATTCTATCTCCTATACCAGTGGCATATGTGATATCTTATCAAGAAACACGTATGGAAACTCCCGAGCAACTGAAATGTCCTCTAATGCTGATACATCCTTTTTCAGCTCCTGAACTCTGCATAAATACATAGGGTAACCCCTTCTACACCAAATAACATAGCCCATAAGTAGATATGACATTCATCATAGCTTGCATCTCTAGTAAGAGATCCTAGAACCATGAGGCACCATGAGGTCCCCACAACACAACTCACTCCTACGCATAGTTTATCACAACTTGATATCTCTCTAGCATATTCATTCCCAGGATAATATCAAAGTCCTATAGGTCCAACTCAACCAAATCTACTAGGAAGTCTACCCCACCTATCTCTAAGGCCACATCTGAGTAGAGCTTAGTGTAATCCAATTTATCCCCATAAGGCAACATCATAGAAACAAACACAGTAGAAGATCGAAGTAAGGTAGCTCTAGTGACAAAAGAAATAGACACAAAAGATAGGGATACCCCTGAATCAAAAAATATTTATGCTGGTAGTGAATGGATGGAAAATATACCAGTGACCACATTTTACTACTTGTCAGCCTATACCTAGATGATGAAATTCAGGTGCTTGCCTAACTGTCCTCCCTAATATCCTCCATAATATCGTCCTAAACCTTAAGTCTGACCTCCTCCTTTATGAGGGAAAGGGCATGACCCCTTTTTTCTCCCTTGAATTTCTCTAGATTGTCCACTGGATGGGGTAAGTGCTCTCTACTGAAATTGTTGCTATGTCTGTTGGTAGATCTACTATTGATATGCCTACTATTGAGGTGCAAGTGGTCCTTATTGTTAGAAGTGACACTATTGATGCTGAAACTCAAAAGATCGATGGCTTAACTGACCACATGTCCTATACTGAACAAGAGTGCCCCGCCAATATTACCCCTGATGATCCCTACCTCAAAAATGATACATAAAGCATCTCATTAGTGCTAGTTTACTTAGCCCACCAGTTTGACCCCTGGGCTGATAACTCAAAGGTTCTCCTCCCTAGAACTGAAACTGACCCATAGATTCCTATTTCTCTTACTTCTTCTTGCCTAGAATAGAAGCGTGCTCCTAAACAATAGTGGTGGCGACACACGCCCGCTAGTATAATGTGGCCAAGTACTAACAAGCCACAACTCCCATCATCCTTTAGATGTTAAAATGGATCCCTTGCTCAAACTAATAGACAATCATAAACTCACTAACTACGATCCCTGGTGCAAACATAAAAGCTCTATGATCTTAGTGTGACACAGCCTCGCTATTATGCCCCCTAAGTAATCTACATAAACTCCTTCAACTTGTCCCTCTTAAGACTCTCTAACTAAAACTTAGCATGAATCATATTCTTAAATTCCTCCTAGGACATCAACGGTCCTCCCTGAGTAGATCAGCCTACCCATCACATATCGGTAGCTCCTCAAATAAAGAAAGTAGCAATGCCTACCTTTCAGGTAGGTGGATTATCAACTACCTTGTATGTCCTATCCATATTCCAAATCCATCCCTATAGAATAATTAGATCCTCATTACTAGCATATAACGGTGTGTGATGTCCTGCAACCCTTCTAAGCCAAGCTTCTTTGATCTCCTTTAGTAGGTAATGTGGAGGTGGAGGTGGCGACTAAGGCGGACATTTGACAAACTCAATGAATGCCTCAAAATTCTCCTCCAAGTGACCCACATGAATGTTAAGTCCCATAGCTAGCTAATAGTAAGATAGAAAACATGTTAAGAAAATATCTTCCTAGCTCACTAACACATAATGCACATAATCACATTTCAAGGTAACCTAGGTTACCTGTCCTCAATTCTTCACAAGTTAATTTAGATTTTTGAAAGGAAATCAAATTTTTTTTCCCTAAAATGTGAAATCAGCCATTAAAATTAGACGAAGGATCATTTAAAAACCTCGTTTTCTTTTGGAAACCAAAACATGGTAATAAAAACCAAAGCTCTAACACCAACTTATAACACCCCGATTTTTACAAATCAAAAAGTTTCACTTTATAGCATAAGCATATAAGAAAATATTAGGTGTTACCACCGTAATTGATATAAGTTTAGTTTTCCTAACCTTCCTTACGTTAATCACAGGGCTAAAACCATTCAGAGTAAAACAACAAAATTAGAAATGAAAGAACTTTTATCAATACAATATGAGTTTGGAGGTTAACTTTGAATTACAAGAACGTAATATGAACTTAAGGGATACCATGGATCAAAGAGCCCAAAAAGGTATCTAGTTAAATACATCAACTGGATAACATAACTTTACGCCTATAGCCCTAATACCAAGTCACTCCTCCGCATATAACTCATCTAAGGTTGTAAACTCGTCCAATAGGCCAACCTCGGCCTGCAAAAATACATCTATGTTATCTATAGTTGGGAATGAGTAGCATCCATGAAACAAATGATTTAAACACTACGTATTAAATAAGGTAACAATAAAGTGGAAGTAAGATTACACATAATACATGAATTAAAGTCAGAAGGTAAGCATAATTAAGATAACATAAACAGTGTTAGGGAGATACTAATTTAAATTCTCACTATATAAATATATCATATTCCAATCATTTATTTACATTGAATTTAGAGACACCACTATTCTTAACTACTGGAATGGTCTAAAACACCTCTAAGGAACAAAATACTTGAGCCACTATTATTTATTCAATTGAATAGACTCAACACCTCTCAGAGCAAAAATGCTCATAAGCCACTATTATTAAACCAGTGGAACGGTGTGAAGCACCTCTTAGGGACAAGACTCATGAGCCACTATTATTTATCTCATGGAACAGACTCAACACCTTAGTCCGGACACACTCATTCTTTCACTTTAAATAATTATTATATTCCATTAATATTTCATCTCTTAATTGTATATTTATTCACATTGAGTATAGGGTCCCACTATTCTTAATCTAGTGGAATGGACTGATGCACCTCTCAGGGACAAGACACCTAATCAACTATTATTATCTAGTGGAATGAACCATATAAACACTTTGGCCCTATTTACGCAATCTTTCATTTTAAATGATTAATATCTTATTAGAGTTGATAGTATATTCCAGATTATCATGTTAGACCCATATAAATATACAAGACATAAATTTAATAACATGATTAGGTCCACATCATTATCCTCAATTGGTTATAATACCCTTAAGTAGTTAAAAATGCTTATATTCTCCCATAGTATGATAAATCTTAGTACCAATACATGGACATTTCCAATATCCATTTAGAACATAAATCCTCAATTATTTACAAAGATAACATATCCAACATTATACCAAAAGAATACTTCCAAAATCTTATTACTCAAGATATCATACAACAAAATAACATTAATCATATCACATGTCCAAGAAAAGCACTTATACGTAAAGTCATATCTACAACATGTATCCTTATAAACAAAGACACGAGCTCTATGTATATATTCCTATACCTCATCCTCCAAGATCATAAGAAAATCACCTACAAAAAATAAGATAATGCATAGCTAGGCTCCAAGATTTTAGTCGAGGAAAATTTTAAGCTAGAGGAGGGTAAATATGAAAATAATCAAAGTCAAAGGAAGGATTGAGTTGCGTGGAAGTGTGATGGAATGTATGGTGGTGCTATGGTGAAATTTTGGTGGTGTTTGGATAAGGTTTGGAGGTGAAAAATAGGGTGCACAATAGAAAATAAAGGGCTACACAGGCATGTGGCTAGTGGTGTACATCCAAGCTGTGAATTAGTATCCTACATGGGCTAGCTGTGCAAAGAGGCACGGTCATGCTTGAGCAACAAATTTCTCAAGAAATATTGAAGTAGTGTGCATGGGCATGTGAAGGCTTTGTGCAAGCTATACAAGGATGCATGGGTAAACTGTGCAGTTTATACGGGCATACAATAAAGAAAAATTTGTAGTGCACGATTGTGCGTGAGGTTGTACATGAGGTTGTGCATGAGCTATGGGCCTCATAAAAATATGTCAAACACGAGAAAAGAAGAGGGGGAAATGGTGGTGGTTGATGGCTATGGCCAACAACAATGAGGGGAAGTGATGTAGTGGCAATGGTGGTCAGTCCACTAGGTTTTGGGTTACTCTTGGTGGTTATAGTGGTGTATGATGGTGATTGAGGTGGTTCAGGCATGCAAAACCGAGTAGGAGAAGGAAGAAGAAGGAGGAGGAAGAAGAGGAGGATGAGTAAAGAAGAAATAAACGGAAGAGAAGGTCTCGAGCAGGTGATTTATGACAAACAATTTGTGCAAAAATAGGACAGTCAAATGAGGGAGAAGGAGAGGTGGAGTAGTGTATATATATATATGTGTGTAAGCATGGAGGTGTGAGATGGGTACGATGAAGAGGAAGATGCAGCAACAGCAACAAGGGCACGAGGGGGTGGGGATTGGAGAAAAATTCAACATAGAGGACGATTGAGAGTGATGTTAGAGTGTTGGGTGAAAATGGAAGAGGTATAAAGCATGAGATGGTGATGGTTGTGTGTGTGTGTGTTGTTTGGAAAAGAAAGGGCAGAAGTTGTATGTGCAATTGATTGTAGCAACAACACAAGATGGTGGTGATGAGGGTAATGGTTATCGATGATAATGATGATTGCAGTAAGGGGTGAGGGTGATGGTTGTGTGTTGTAAGTCGTAAGAACATAGTCAAGTATTATGCAAGTTGTAAGAACATAGTCAAGTATTACACTGTAGGAAGATGCAAAACTAAAGAAAAGGGGAAAAAAAGGAGAAAGAAAAGGAAGAAGGAAAAAATAAAATGAAAAAGAGAAAAAAAGGTTTAAAGTTTGTTTTAGATAATGTTTTGATTAGCTAAAATAGTTAGGACTAGTGATATTAATTTATTGGAATTGAGATCAGTTAAAAATATAATTTATCTGGGTCACTAATTTGGATTAGGTTAAGATTTTGGGATTAAGGAATTTTTTTTAAGTTAAAATAATATTTTCTTGATATTTGGATCAGATTAGCATATTAATGATATAGGATCAGGCTTAGCAAAAATTTGGATTATTACACTTATGCCTTAAATTATGTTTTAACACTTAGTATGAGAAAGGTAAAGGATATTAGACTTATGTAGTATGGCGATAACACCCAACATTGAACTAATTTATCTTCTACAATATGTTTAAAAAATAAATTATTTTAGTTCTAAAAATGGGGGCATTTCACTCATAAGTAAGGAACTAGGGAGCTTTATATGACAAGTGTTGAGTGGTTGTACATTTAACAAGATGTGAGACACTCATTTTCTTTTGACGCCATAATAACCTTTTTGCATAATGTCAATGTTGATTCATCTTCCCTGAAAGTTATATGTAGAAGGGAAAGTGACTAAAAATTTGGCATTTTGTGCTGATTTGTAGCTAATAATTTGCACTAGCTACCTTGATATCATATAGAATCCCAAAATTTACTATTAAAAAAGTTATTCATAAGTGGAGGCTTAACAATAATATAATGGGTGTTACCGCCACTTTTAGTATGATTCTAATCATTGTACCTTCCTTATAATAAGCATAATGATATAACACTTATGACTTAAACCCAAAATAAACAAAAAATAGATAAAGTAATAGAAGAATTCAACATTAATTAACATAAGAATAGAAAGTATGGATATTAAATTCATATAGAATACAAATACAACAAAGGAAATTGCAAGAGAGAGAGTGTGTGAGAGAGAGAGAGAGAGAAAGATTGACGCAGAAGCATCTCAATCTCAATCTTCTTCTATTGGAGGTCAAGAGTTAGCATATATGGAGATATTACCAATTATTCTTGAAAATCCTAAAGCAAACCTTAATTCTACTAATATTTTATTAAGTTATTCTTGTAGGTATTATATATGCTTGAAAAAATAATAATTCACCAAATAACTCTATTCCACAAGAAAATGACAAGATAAAGGTTACAAAGTTGCATAGAAGACAAATGTATGAGATATGAGGTTTGATTATATGAGTATTGCCTGTATTGCATGACTAGGGTTTTTTTTAGGTTTGATATTTTATGTATACTTTGTAATGCCTTATATCTTTTAATTGTAGAATGTCATATGTATAATATAGGTGTGCAGTGCATTAGTTTAAATCTTTTATTACCCAAGCTAATCTGCTAGTTAATGCCAGCAAGATTGGGATTGGTTAGTGAAGGGTAAACTAAGGCTTATTGATGTATATTTATATAATGTCAATTTGTACCTTCATAACATCAAGTGGAATAAATTCTAAGAATTTTCAAAATTATTATTTTCTCTTCAAATGAGTTTTCTTGAAAGTTTATGTATTCTCCTCTAGAGAAAACTTTGTGATTTCTCTTTAGAATTGAGTGATATTGGTGAAGATCAATTTCAAATTGTGGAGTAATTGTAGACTATTATATATATAATATAGGCATATATTTAATTATTTTAACTCTTTTATTTACTAGCCTAGTCTAAATAGTTAAGGCTAGTTGGGTGGTGCTTGGTTAGTGAATGGTAAACTATGGACTATGGGTGTATATATATGTGTAATATTGATTTATACCTTATAACATCAAGTGGAATAAAGTCTAAGGTATAACATCAAGTGTAATAAAGTCTAAGAAATTTTGTAATTCTTCATTTCTCTTCAAGTGAGCATTCTTAAGAGTTTAGATATTATTTTCTAGAGAAAATTTTGTGATATATCCTTAGAATTGAGTGATCCCAGTGAAGATCAATTTCAAATTATTAAAGACTAAATCCATACTCGAGTTTCATTACTTCAAATTCGAAAAATGACGCAGCTTGGTGTTCCAGCATTGTGTGTCGGACTTCTACCGATGTGCAGCGCTATTTGTTGAAATTGGATGAAATATCCATGAAAGCTCGACAGAGCTTTAAAGAAGAGAAATAACAGAGAGAGAGAGAGAGAGAGAGAAAGGGAGAAAAGATATTGTATATATTTCTTGATATTTTGTACAGTACGTATTATGTATATATATACTACTGTACTAACAGGATATTATTACACTTACTAATATACCTAATTAATAACAAAACTAAACACAATTTTACTAACTAACATCCCCCCTCAAGTTGGAGAGGGTAAAGGAATGAAAACTCCCAACTTGCCAAGTATCGAATGATGAGTTGAACCAGGAAGACTTTTAGTAAGAATATCAGCAAGTTGTTCATGAGTAATCACATGCTTTAGAGTAATCAAACCAGCTTGTAATTGTTCCCTAACAAAGTGGCAATCAAGTTCTATATGTTTGGTTCTTTCATGAAACACGATTTTTTTGCTATGTGAATAGCTGTCTGGCTGTCACATTTTAATGGAACAGGTGTAATGGAAGTGATGGAAAAATTAGCAAGCAATAGGGTTAGCCATGCGAGTTCAGAAGTGACCCTGCGCATGGTTCGATATTCAGCTTCAGCTGATGAGAGGGCAACTGTATGTTGTTTCTTGGATTTCCATGATAAGGGGCTATGACCAAGCATGATAAAAAAACCACTTACACTCCTTCTAGTGCAGGGGCAAGCTGCCCAATATGAATCACAGTAAGCTTGTAGACCAAAAGATATATTGTCATTCATAAACAATCCTTGAGCTGGTTCTCGAGCAACATACTTAAGGGTATGAATAGCAGCATTAAAATGAGATGTACGAGGAGAACTCATGAACTGACTTAAGTACTGCATTGCATAACTCAGATCTGGTCGAGTATTAGTCAAATAGTTCAGTTTTCCAACTAAAATTCTGTACTGTTCTGGATCATTGAGTAAAATACCATCTTCAGGATGAATTTTGACATTCAAAGGTAAGGGACAGAGGGTAAGCTTAGCATCAGAACATCCAAACTCTTTGAGAAGGTCTACTGTGAATTTTCGTTGAGTAAGAAGAACACCATGGGGTTCAGACAACACTTCTATGCCAAGGAAATAGTGTAAATGACCAAGATCCTTGATCTTAAATTCAGCATCAAGAAACTCTGTGATGAAATTAATTTCTGATATGTCATCCCTAATGATAATAATTTCATCCACATAGACAACAAGATAAACAGATGAATCATCAAATTTTTTAACGAATAAAGAGTATTCATTTTTGGAATTAACATACCCTCAAGACTGCAAGGTAATGGACAATTTGTGATACCACTGGCGAGATGCCTGTTTGAGGCCATAAAGAGACTTTCGAAGTCTACATACAGTGGTGGGAGTAGGTAATGATAATCCTTTTGGAGCATGCATATAAATTTCTTCATGTAGATCACCATGCAAGAAAGAATTATTGACATCTAGCTGAAACATAGGCCAATGCCTCTTCATAGAAGTGGCAATTAAAGTACAAAATGTGGTCATCTTTACCACTGGTGAGAAAGTTTCAGTAAAGTCTATCCCTTTTTCTATGTGAACCCCCGGACTACTAATCTGGCTTTGCACCTTTCAACAGACCCATCAGCATGGTGTTTGACCTTATAAACCCATTTACAGCTTATGGGCTTCTTGCCTTTAGGAAGTTCAATAAGATCCCAAGTTCTATTTGCATGCAGGGCATCAAATTCTTTCTGCATTGCCTCACACCAAACAGGATGACCAACAGCTTCCTTATATGTAGAAGGCTCATGAAAATTGTCAAGTGATGCAATTAGAGATTGATTTTGGGAAGTCAAAGCATTGAAGCATATGCATAAAGTTTGAAAAGAAGTGGTAGAGAAAGCATTAGTAACAGTATGAGGGTAGTTAAGATTATGAATGTCACTGTGAGCATTGCTACAGATGTAGTCATTAAGATGTGATGGTTGGATGTGTGGTTTGGATGACCTGCGGATAGGTACAGGGATATTGGAAGTAGATGGTGGTGTGGGATCACAACAAATGGGTGAGGAGATCTCACTAGAATTATTAGTACTGTGAGAGTCATTGGAAGAACTGTTTTGTTGGATATTTCGTGATATGACAAGATCAGGATGCAAATCAGAGTTATTATCTGGAAGTGGTGCTGGAATAGGTAATGAGTGTGAGGAATTAGGTTTGGTGATATAAGGAAAAATGTGCTCATGAAAGGTTATGTCCCTAGATTAGTGAATTTTGTGGTGGACTAGGTCAACAAATTTATAGGCCTTTTTTCCAAAAGGATATCCTATAAAGACACAAGGAAGAGCCCTAGGAGCAAATTTGTCATGATGAAATTGGGAAGTGCTGATGTAACAGAGGCAGCCAAAGGTTCTCAGATGTTGGTATGGTGGTGGTTTCCCAAATAACATTTCATGTGGTGATTTGCCTTGCAAGAGTTTAGAAGGGAAACATTTAATAAGATATGTTGCTGGTAATATATAATCTCCCCAATATTTAATAGGCACATTGGACTGAAATAAGAGGGCTCAAGTAGTTTCAAGCAAGTGTTTATACTTTTGTTCCACCACACCATTCTGTTGGGGTGTGTGAGAACAGGATGTTTGGTGCAAAATTCCACATGATTGAAAAAATGCTTGGGCTTCATGAGAGGACCCTAGTTCAAAGGCATTATCAGAACGAATTATTTGAAGTTTAGCAGAAAATTGAGTTTTGACCATTGAATTGAAGGCTTTAATGATTGTTAGGGCATTGCTTTTGGCTCCCAGAAAGTGAGTCCAGGTGGTTCGGGTATAGTCATCCACTATGGTGAGAAAGTACTTATGGCCAGAATAGGTTTGTGTATGATAGGGTCTCTAAATGTCAATGTGAATGAGTTCAAAAGGTTTTGTGGTGTGTTTTTGGCTATGAGGAAAAGGTAAACGATGTTAACGTGCCTTAGGACAAATATTGCAAGGAAATTCCATACAAGATTTTGTACAATCAGCTTTTATTAAACGTAACTGTTGTAGTTTATACACAGGCAAGTGGCCTAATCTATAGTGCCACAATTGAATGGAGTTCATACAAGAATTGGAATTCAAAAAAGAAACTGAGTTTTCTGTTACATTTGAACATGAAGGAAAAAGAACAGAGTCGACAGCAGCAATATTATCATGATCAGTACTGGCATGATTTGAACATGGTGGCTTATGCAACAAATACAATCCACAGCTAGTCCTACCAAGAACCAGTGGCATCTTCTGTGAAGGGCCCTGCAATAGACAAAGATCAGGCGTAAAAACAACTTGGCTATTGAGATGTGTAGTCAGTTTGGAAATTGAGAGAAGATTGAAAGAAAATTGAGGTACGAGAAGGACATCATGTAGGACCAATGATGGAAGGACTTGAACGGTTCCTTTCTATTTAACAATGAAAATGTTACCATTCGGTAAGGTGATAGAGCAGGGTTTAGGCATGTTATATTTGGTTGAAAATAGATTCAAAGAGCAGCATATGTGGTCACTAGCTCCCGAATCTAGAATCCAAGGAAAGCAATGTGAAGACGTTTGCAAACACTTAGGACAATTACATGAATTCGAATCAAAATGAGGAATGCTGTTGACGTTACCTGCAAAGTTGGCATGAGGTGTGGCAGAAATAATTGATGTAGAGGTATTGTCATTACCATTCAGCAGGGACATCAATCTATGATATTGTTGTGTTGTCAACCCAGAGTGATATAGTTCGAAAGAGTGTCTCCAGAATGAGAAAGGTCAGCAACATCTTCAACATTTGGAGTCACAGATTGGGCTGCGAATTTCCTATCCTTTCCATTCTTGAAATTAATTGGAAAACCATGTAACTTGTAACATTGGTCTTTGATGCGACCACTCCTTTTGCAGTAGTCATAGAAATAGCTTTGCTTCTTATTCTTTCGGAAAGAAATCTGTGACTGTAATCTATTTGGATTGACAGAATTTGTATTCATTGAGGCTGAGTCAATGGAGAATTGGCTCCCGGCTATAACACCTCTTTGTCTCTCCTCTTGTAGTAGTAGTGAATAGGCTTCAGCAATTGATGGTGGAGGCTTTCTCATCAACAAATTTCCTCGAATTGTGATGTAGCTCTCATTCAAACCCAACAAGAATTGATGCAACTTATCTTCATCGGAGATTTTCTTCCATGCTTGTGCCCTGCCACACGAACATGGAGGTAAAGTTCTGAGTGCTTGCACTTCATCCCAGGTTTTCTTCAATTTCGTATAATATACTGTGACATTATCGCTTCCCTGCGATAATTGGCACAAGGCTTGCTTAGCTTGAAATAATTGTGTGCCGCATTTCTGTCCATATTTCGCTGCTATGTCATCCCAGATTTCTTGAGCTGTGTCACAATATATCATAGTCTCAGTGAATTCTTTAGAAATAGAATTCATAAGCCACGACATAACCATGTCATTGCATCTTCCCCAGGCTTCGAACTCAGGTGCGGTTTCAGGAGGCTTTGGACAGGTTCCATCGACAAAGCCTTTCTTGTGCTTGGCGTTCAAAGAAATTAGAATCGATTTCCTCCACGCCGGATAACCGATACCATCAAAAGGTTTAGAAACCAATGAAAAACCAGGACTATCGCCAGGATGAAGATACAGGTACGAGCTAGGTTCAATTCGGAACTCATTTTCTTGATTTACCAATTCTTCGTTGTCACTCATTTTGTTTTACTATAATTGACGAAAACAACGAGATGAAAGAGTAGAGAAGATTCGGATACAGAATCTTACAACTCTGATACCATGTTGAAATTGGATGAAATATCCATGAAAGCTCGACGGAGCTTTACAGGAGAGAAATAACAGAGAGAGAGAGAGAGAAAGGGAGAAAAGATATTGTATATATTTCTTGATATTTTGTACAGTACGTATTATGTATATATATGCTACTGTACTAACATGATATTATTACACTTACTAATATACCTGATTAATAACAAAACTAAACACAATTTTACTAACTAACACTATTCGCAATTGCTTTTGGTATGTACGACTCATTCTCCTTTTTTGCGATTCTTCACTCTCGTAGTGTGCCCTCTATTTTTATTTTTTTTCGCGCATGTTCCATTGTATATTTATAAGCAGCAAAGCTATATATTTAAATTTTAAATTCAAACTAAAATTTAAATTTTTATAAAATATACATATTAATATATTAATTTTAATTTTTATTAATAATTAAATGACATAAACTAATAATAATATACTATAAAAGAAAATTATGGCATAAATGTATAATAAATTTATTAGTAATATTATATCTATTATAACCATTATTATTATTCTTATTATTATTATAATAATAATAATAAAAGATTTATATTTTTTATCCTAATTTTCTTGTATTTTATATTATTATTAGTTTGTATTACTTATTTATTAATAAAAAATAAAATTAATTATATATATATATATAGTAAAATTTAATTTTTCATTTAGATTTAGAATCTACATGGGTGACGTTTTTTATTTTCTTCATCCGATCATTTAACTCAAGGCGGTTATGGGTAAATACAATTTGATTAATTATCGTTAGCGTCATTAATCAAAGTAAACTATATTTTATATTTAATGATTTTAAATTAGTTAAATTATATTCAAAATTAATTTAATTTAATTTAATTTAATCATAAATTTATAATTTAAGTTAATATAATTAATGGTTAATTAAAATATTAAAATAATCATAAAAAATAATGTTGCTTGTGCTATTATCTACCGTTTACTCATATATTATAAACTGCCATATAAAAAGTTACACCAAACTGGAATGGGTTAATATATTAAACTATTAGATATACACATCAAAAATATAATATTAAAATTAGAGTATAGTAAGTATATATAAATGTTTGCTCAATATAGTAATATATATATATATACATATGTATATATATATATAACGATTAAATGATATGTTAATCAAAATTTTAACATCCTAACTATTGGCCAAACTATTTTAATTTTTTAAGTAAATTATATATTTTTATATATTAACTAAATCGAACTATAAAACTACATTTTTATATAGTGTAATTAATAATTTAACTATAATATATATACCCTAACCTGACCCCCAATTTTGCTTTGTTCGTATAATATTTATACCCCGTACCGTGGCTGTTAATACATGCTGATTGACTTATTTTTTTATTTTTTTTCCTTGCAGGTCCTTATCTTTATTCTCACGTATCTTTGTTTCTCACTAGTGAATTTATTTTCCCCCTTCCCCTTTCTTTTCTCTGACCATGTGCTACAGTTGTGCATATAAGCTTGTTTATGCACTTGAGGCCTACGCATGGGAGAATCAAGAAAATGTTAAAAAAAAAATACAATTTACATAATTTTTTTTTCCAAATAAGTCCATATTTGAGTTGCACTTCAAGCTAATTTGTGATCTTGATAATATCAAAATCAGAAAAATATCTAGAAATACAAATTCTACATCCCACTATCATCTTTATGCAAATATTTGAATCAACTAAATCTAAGTTTGTATGCAAAAATTATTGTCAAAATACCACATGTTATAAAAACTCCTATAAATTTTTTTTTTAGCTCAAAAAAGTAAGTATATGAAAATATTATAATTATTATTATATATTATTCAAATAAGTAACCCAATAGCTTAAATTAAAATGGTATAAAAAGGACTAAAAATATGTGTTCAACACTTATTGAATAATTATAAAATACGTAAATTGTACCAAATTTTAAATGTATTTAAAAATGAAAAGAATAATTGTAATAAATGATGCTTAATATTATCACCCATAACAAATAAACAATATGTTGGTCTCGCTCTCTCCTCTCTAGCGAAACCCCTGGTTTTCTAGTTTGGCTCTGCCATGGCTCCCCCGAAAGGAACTCGAGGTCGTTCCCATAAAAATCGAAGGCAAGAAGCTGAATCCTCGAAGAATGGTGAATCTTGTGATGGTCCTGATGCCTCCATTGGTGAACAATTGCCAAATCAAGAACAAACCCTGACAAATGATCCTCGATCGCCAGTGGTCTTTGGTGATTTCATTCCTGTTGGTTTCACCACTCGATCTTCTAATGGACTAGGGAATACAATTGTTGCTCGTCTTGCTCCATCTCATGATAATTCTTCTCCACCTGCCTATAATTCAAATGCCCCTATTTCCATGGGAAATCCAAATGATGAAAGCACTGCAATTGCAAACTCAAAGGATAATCCTTCTTCCCCTGCCCATAATGTTAATGCTTATTCCAATTCTACATCTATTGATTGGGTTAAATGGTGACTCAGGGTGCTAAGCCCCTCCCTTTAAAATTTTGGCCTCAACCTATCAATGATGAACCTATTGAGATTGTTCTGGATGATATTGCTAAAGAAATTGCTTATTGGCAAAACACATTAGTTGGATGTGTTGTTGGTGGAAATACTAATATCCAATTACTTCAAAAATTTGTGTATAAAGCTTGAAATCATGTCTCCAAACCGCAAATTCTCCACCATAAACGGGGATGGTTCTACTTTAGGTTTGAAAAGGGGGAGGATAGAGATGCTATCTTACAGGGATGCCCCTAGACAATTGGTAAAAAAAAACCTGATTCTAAAAAAATGGCAGCCTGGGCTTAATTTAGAGATTGAGGAATCAAATATAGTCCCTATTTGGGTTCGCTTCCCTGAACTTGAGCCATGTTTCTGGTCTGAGAAGGCCCTAAGTAAAATTGCTAGCAAAATTGGTGTTCCTGTCTCTACTGATAGCTTTACTGCTTGTAAGGGTAAAATTGCTTTTGCTCGTGTCCTGGTTGAGATTGACGTTTGTCAACCACTACCTGATACTATACCCTTAAAAACTCGTTTCCATGGAATCACTCAGCAAAAGCTGGAGTATGGATGGATTCCATATTATTGTGAATATTGTAAGAGGCTTGTGAATACTAGGCACTCTAGGCCCTGCAAACCCTGATGATCTCCCCCATCTACCTGGGTCTACTCTTTCCTCAGAAGATCAAATGCTTTTTGTGAAAAATGTCACTACCTAGGAGATAAAGGAAGCTATATTTAGCATGAATGATCACAAAAGCCTAGGTCAGGATGGTTTCACTGCTAGTTTCTTCAAAAAAAAACTTGGCCTATTATTGGTAATTCTATTTGTGAGGCTACCATTGACTACTTTCATAATGGGACCATGACTAAGCAACTAAATTCAACTTTGCTGGTCTTGATACCTAAAGGGAAATCACCCTCCTCTATCATAGATTTTAGGCCCATTGCCTGCTACTCCATTCTCTACAAATCTATCACCAAGGTCCTCACAAACAGACTCATTCTTGTCATGGAGAAGCTAATCAGCAAAGAGTAGGGCGCATTCATGAAAGGGAAACTCTTGGCTGAGAATGTACTATTAGCTCATGAGTCAATAAAACATTATGATAGGAAAAATATCTCCCTAAGAGTGGTGATCAAGGTTAACATTCGAAAAGCTTTTGATTCCCTCAATTGGAGTTTCCTGGAGAAATTTCTTGGCCAATTTGGGTTTCCTCCTCCTTTCATTACTTGGGTGATGGGGTGAGTATCTTCCCCAAGATATACTATTTGTTTTAACGGCACTTCTTATGGTTTGTTTTAGGGTAAAAAGGGGGTAAGGCAAGGGGACCCTATCTCTCCCTTCCTTTTTATCCTATCCATGGAGTTTCTATCAAGAATGTTGAAAAACCTAACCCTAGGAGTTGACTACATGAGACACCCAAAATGTGCAGGAAACAACATTTCCCACTTGATGTTTGCGGATGATCTCCTTCTTTTCTCTAGAAGAAACTTGAAGTCAATCCTAGCTCTCAAAGACTCTCTTTCAAAATTTTCTCTCTACTCAGGCCTTGAAGCCAACCCTGCTAAGACTTCAATATATTTTGGAGGCATGGCAAATGATGACAAAAAAGGAGATTTTAAAGGCTACAAATTTCAAGGAATACAAGCTCCCCTTCAGATATCTGGGACTCCCTCTTCATGGTTCTAGACTGAACAAAGCCATTTGTGCTTTCCTGGTAGAAAAATTCAAGAGTAAACTGCATCATTGGGCTAACTGCTTTCTCTCCTATGCAGGGAGAAAGCAACTCATCAACTTTGTCTTGTAAGGTATCTCTACCTTCTGGCGTTCAGCTTTTCTTTTGCCCAAGGAAGTTCTAAAAGAGATGGATAAATTATGTAGAAGATTCTTTTGGGGACTATCTGAAGGCCATAGAAAGATGACCTTTGTGAGCTGGGATACTATTTATAGAAATAAGAAATATGGTGGTCTGGATATCAAAGAAGCTCTTAGCTAGAATAGAGCTCTCTGTCTCAAGTGGATTTTGAGGCTGGAAACCCAACAACCTTCTCTCTGGGCTGATTGGGTGAATCATTATTATCTGAAGGGGATGGAAATCTGGGATGTTCCCAAAAAACAATGTGATTCTTGGGGCTGGAAACAACTCCTTGATGTTAGGGATTAGTTTATTAAAAAAAACAGGTGGGGTGGATAAAGATAAATTTGTTCTCAAGGAATGTACTACTGGTGGAAAAATGAAAGCTAGCCTCGCCTATGACTGGGCTAAGGGTGATCAACAGGGAACCTTTTTTGGCAAAACAATCTGAGACAGAAGTGTTATACCCAAACATCAAATTATCTCATGGCTTGCTTGTCATAAATGCCTCCCAAAAATTGACAAACTATCTACCAGAGGTATTTCTATTATTAATAGATGTGAGCTCTATAAATGCAAGGGTGAAACACATGCTCGTCTATTCTTTGAATGCCCCTTTTCTGCTGAGGTCTAGAAACTTGTCCTGAAATGGATGGGAGTTACGAGGAGAGGAAAATTATTAAACAAAGAGCTAAGATGGATGCACAAGTACAATAGGGGGGCTCAATGGGGGAAGAAGTGGTACATGACCTCTCTTTGTGCCACTATCTATGAGATTTGGACTGAGAGAAAAATCAAAAATTTTGTTGGTAAAGCTCGCTCTATTGAACAAACCGTGCATACTATTCAGTTCAACACAGCTAGAAGATTACTTCATACTAATGCAAATAACCAGGACAAGATACATGCAGCGCTATTGACTTAGTTTCAATTTTCTTAGCCTTTCTCTTTGGTTCAGCATTTGAGAACTTAGTTTGTTTGTATAGGGGGTGTAAGTGCATGCTAAAGCATACAATTGTTCATTCTTCAATTTTTTTTACCCCAAGGCGGATGAATACAATGAGTAGACCAATTTCTCTAAAACAAAAATATGTTGATGCTTATTGAATGTAAAATTATATAATTCTTAAATACATACACAGTATAAAAAATTAAATCAATAATTTCTAAAATTTAATTTTTTGAAACTTAATAATAAAAACAGTATGTAACAATTATATGACAAATATTGATATATTAGAACTACTTAGTATATTGATACCTTTTAAAAATTATAACAAAAAAGCCTTCACTTTTTAGTGGTACATGAAAGATAGTATATTTATATATGATTATTGATAACAGAATTTATGAGAAATACATATTGTATTGTTAGCTATGGATTTAGTATTATTATTATTTTGTATATAATTTCTTATTTTTATTCATACTAATATTCACCTTTCTTGTAGAAAATATTAGCACGATTCCAAAATGACCTATAATTAAAAAATATACATCTAAGACACATGTGTTATATCCTTTTCAATCCAAAAGAGCATTGTCCCTATTTAGTGATATTAAAAATGGTAAATTATCATTTTTAGATTATATTAAAAATAATATAGAAATTATTTATATTCTCAAACTATATTGATTGTTTTTATTTTATTTTATGAAAATAGTGTCCAATCCTCCAAGTTCTAGGTAGAAAATGATGTTTAATAATAGTTGATTTAGCTTTTTTTCGAGTTGTGGAAGTTCAAACACTTGCATAGATTAGTCATTGCCTTTTCAAATACGCAATGGAAGTGGTTAGGTTAATTTATCAAGATGATCATACATGGATAATGGATCTATTTTCCCTAAAAATGATGCTCCTATGATAGAAAAACCCTTTTAAGCCTAATAATTGTTGGTGATTTCAATTTTTTAAAATTAATTAATTAATAATAATGGATGGTCAAAAATAAGTAGTCATTTACTATTTAATTTGAATTTATTATAGATGTGAAAATCAATTTGAAAGAATATTTTGATTGTAATTTGTATTGTTTAATAACTATTAAGTAATAATTCTTAAATTATTTTTTCAACTTTTTTTCCATCCTAATTTAGTTCTTCTCCCTTACCCATCCCAAAATACAAGATAAAACTATAAATTTATTAAGGGATATGCTCTCACATAATTACTCATATATGTTTATTTGTTTTTTATATGTATTTGTAAGTAAATAATTATTTAATTCTTATTTAGCATGTAATTTTTCTTCTTATGTTTTGTCCCTTATTTTTGGATATTATTTTAATACATTTTTTTATGTAGAGTATTAGGACATTGGTGATCCTACATATATATGTGAATTTTGCAGTTTTTGTCCGGTAGGAACAAAGATTGTATAAAGTAACTATTCTCAACGTCTAAAATACTCATGGGGTTATATGCAAGGAAATTTTCAATTCTCGAAAATGAAAAATCCTCCACAAGTATTGCACAATATATTATATTCTTGAAATGATCAAATGAAGTCATTTCTCCAAAATATTCGATTGCACAATAGTATGTTATGTTTCATGCCAATATGTAGAAAAATTGATAGAAGATTGAACAATGGAAATTCTCTTATAATGGTTAGACTACATATGAGAATTTCTAATATCGTGGAATGTTTATTACTAATGAAATTTTTACCCCCAAAATTTGCACAACTATCCATTTAGAACATATAAAATGGAGTTGAAAATAGAGTTCCTTTTGTTAGGTAAGCTTATTAAATTTATTCATTATTATTGATTCATTCATTATAAATCAATTTAAGTGAATGGATATAAAGAATTGTTATAATATGATTTGTTATAGGAAAAATGAAAGCTTAAACAACCTTTATACATTCATTATTCCTAATTTGAAGATTATGCTTGATGAGAATAATGTGTTGGTCAAATCATTTAGAATGGTGAAGGAAAAAATTGAACATGGAGGGTTATTCCAATGTTAAGTTAAAATTTTATTCGTAGAAAGAATGTAAATGGATAAAGGTATAATGTACCTACTATTTTAGAAGTTTTTGGATTAATTGTTGGTGACATTGATGCATATTTGGGTGATAAGGATATCTTGATTGAGACAAATACAAGATTGATAAAGTGCATAACTTACATGCTTCATATCTTGGGTTACAATATTTTCTACTATTTCTTTGTGGTGAAGATGAGAACAGAGAAGGAGTTCAATAATGTGATAGAAAAAACATAAGCAAAACTAAGAATTTGTCCTATCAATTGCATGAAAGAAATTCAAAGTCATCATTTATACTATCTTCCATGAGAATTCTGTAATAATTTACTGTTGATGTGTATAAAATGATTGAGTCTACAAGATTGACATATTGTACTACCTTAATTTTTTGGGTGATTAGTTCCTGAATCCCTTCTTTATCCCTTAAACCTTATTTAGATACCTTACCCTTACATCTCAAACCCTCATTTTTACATTTCTATCCCTCAAAACCTAGATTTTCATTCAGCTAATCAATGGTCGATTGGCTAGCACACTCTAAACCCTTTCATCTAGGGCATTGGTTTTCAACAACTAGCCTTATTCAATCGATTGGAGCTGGATAATTTTCATCATTCTTGAATTTCTTAATTTATTTTAAACTCAAATAAATTCCTATACATAAATTTTGTTTATATATTTGGGTCCCTTGATTAAATTATCACCTTTCCCTAAATTTTCATGATATTTGAGAATTATTTGATTATTTTTTCCATTTATAGCCATTTATTGGACATTCTACCTTACTTTAACCATTTTTAATACCTTTTGACTTGATTGGGCATGAGGAATTCAAAATTAGGACCCTCTTGCACCCTATGATCAGATAATGCCTAGTTCTACCTCACTCAACCAGTCCCCTACAACCCCCTCTCATGTGCCTATTTTCATCCATTCTTAGCATACCTCTTCCTTGATCTCACCCTTCCAGCCTACATCGCCTCATCTCCAAGCTGATCAAACCAAAACTTCCCCAACCGTTTATATATACAAATGCATATACTTCTCTTACTTTATTCAATACCGATCCTTACCTTCATTCCATCTCCCTTTTCCATTCCCCTGCCTATGATTTCTTTTCCTTCACCACCACCATTCACCACTTGACCGCCTACCTTATAGCCCATAGCCACCAGTTTACCACCACACCACCCATCCTATTTCCCTACATTTTGCGATTCCCTCAACCTTATCACCTCTATGTCGCCATTTCCTAAACCCATTACCCAACCATCACCACTACCACAACCCACACATCAACCACCCTCATCCTAGCCCCAACACCAACCACCATTGTTGCCCCTTCTCACTATAATTTCACTCACCACTTCTCCCTACCTCCTTGCAACATCCCTTGCTGCCATAGCTCCTTCCTAACCCACATTTCTTTCTCCTTCCTCCCTTTCCTTCCTCGTCATAGCCCTTTTTTCAACCTCTTCAAGCAATCTAACACCACTAGCTAACCCCCTCTAGCAACCTAGCTAATCCACCATCTCGCCACCACAGGCTTCCCTCTTCTCTCCTCCACCTCACCACCCACTAAACACCCATTCTTCCATCACCTTCACCCATCCAATCAACTCCCCCAAAAGCCTTCTACATTGACCAACTCACGATGAGCAACATGAGGAGTTTAGTAATTAATGTCTACCCCTTTTCAACATTAGGATTATTTTGGTAATTTTTAATTAACAAATATTTTAATAAAAATTATTATTTTATTGATTGAATATTAATATTGTTAATGTGGTATAATTTTTAAGTACAAAAGTTTGATTAGTAGAGCCTAATAAATTTATAGTAGGTTACCTAAATTTTATTTTTTTGCTAGAAATTAGATAATCTATATCCCTATACTCTACTAAAATATTAAATATCACATGATAGCACATTAGGTTTTTTGATGTATAAATTTTATTAAGCACGTTCATCGTGTTAAAATTATTTGCCCAATAATGCTAGTGCAGAATTTGGTAAAATGAAGCATGTAAACTTGTGTAAATTAATATGCATATAAAAGCATGTTAAAAAGGGTTTAATACCAAAAATAAATTATATATGTCATTTATGTTTAATATGATAGGTTGAGCATACCTAGGCACATTTTTATGTTAACATAATTATTATCATTGTATGCCCTAGGGGAAATTTGTTCATTTAAACATATATTAATATTTATTCCAATAATAAATGCCTAATATGCATTAATTATTATTAAGTGTTGAGGTATGTGATTTGATATTTTAGAAACATATGTTTTATTTTTATTATTATTATTATTATTATTATTATTATTATTATTATTATTATTATTATTATTATAATATGCCATAGGAGTATTTTAGTCATTTTAAGTGTACCATGATAATTATTCCGATAAAAAAACCTAATATGTGTTATTTAATTTTTAGCATGGGAATATGTGATTTGATGTTCTAGAGGCACATGTTAGGGTTTTACATGCAAACTCATATATAAGGGGAACATGGGCATTTGGCGCGTTTAATAAATTTTTTTTAGTTATATAATTTAATTATTGTGTTTTAGCCTTTTCATGAAAAATTAATAAATAATAGAAATTAGTATTTATAATGGATGATAATGTGGTAATTATATCCTCATAGGTACTTTGGTTATTTTTAGCCTCATGTGCCTAAATTTGAATAATTTAGCCTAAGATGGCCTTATTATATTTTTAATGTTAACCTTGGTATATTATCATATTGACCTTGTTTATGGTTATCATGAATAATTGAAAATGAGTAGAAATGGTTAAGCATGAAAATAAAAATTCTTAGTGCATTATGTGTTAACTTTGATCGCCATAATAAAATAATAATATTTAAAGTGAAAGGCCTTAAGTTGAAGAATAGTAGCTCTTTAGGAGTAGCTACTGTAAAGACGTGGTTTAACCTACAGCTAATAATGAATTTTTTTCTTATGTGCCTTAGTGCCTTAGCCATGTGCTATATCTTACTCTATTTATCTCTACAAACTTATAGAGGATATGCATACTTATGGTTCAATGTCCTAGTCAGTAGGGCACTATGCTACCTTCATGTGTCAATATAACCAAGGTACCTTAGTGTCCTTGGGTTGATAGTCACTAGGATATTATATTACCTTAGTGCATCAATATAACCAAAGTACCTTAGTGTCTCCTGATTTGATATGATCTCCTTTTAAGCAAATAAATATGAAAATGATTAATATTGGATTATTGGATTGGTTGGTAGTTGCCTTCATGTCTACCATTGGTTCAGTAGAATCCTTTTTACCTACTTATTGTTTGGTAGCAGCCTCTATGCCTACCTATGATTTGATAGTAATCTTTGTACCTACCTATGGTTCAGTAGCAACCTTTGTGCATACTTATGGCTCGATAACAACCTTCACGCCTACTTGCATTCGATATTGTGCCCTTGAGACCTATCTTATATGTTATGGATTTTATTAGTATTAGGCCTTTGAACCCTACCTTTGGTGTTATGAAATTATTGGGTCGATATTGAGATATAAGATATATGGTGAAGGATATGGTTAATATGTTGAGATTAGTTCTAATCATTATTATGAGAGTATCTTTTGTATGCTTGGTTGGTATGTTTCATTACATTATAAATGAACAAGTATGAGAAGTATGTGGCTTTAATGATTTGTGTTCATTTGTTATGATTATCATATTTTAATCACCGCATAAATATTTTAATATATTAGACCATGTCTTGTTGTGATGCATTTTATGCCTTTCATGCGAGTTTTTCATATTAGTTTTGTATAATGGATTACTTAGTATCATTGTACTAAAGAGTTCCTTTTCATAGGCCTATGCTTATTTAATGGAAAGTGATCTTTTCATGTTAGCTTGTGATATCAATTGAAGGCTAGTATCTTTGGTCCAAAGGTAGGGTTATCCAGTGATCTACATGTTATCTTTTGATTTGGATGTCCTTAAATTCTTATGTCTTTATATATTTTCCTACCATTGAAATTTTTGTAACCATTTAAAGTTGGTTTTATTGAAAATGATATTATGATTTTTTTGACTCTCTATACCCTAATTCTTATAACTATGGTATTAATTTAAGTGGGGTAATATTTTTAGCCTTAGTACTTAGTGTAAGAATGGTAAAGGAAACCAAACTTGTACCAAATGTAACAGTAACACACTACATTTTTACTATTTTAGCATCCATAATTAATTATTTAAACAAATTAGTTCTAAAAATGGAGGTGTTATATGGGTCCTTGAACTTAACTTGACTACATAATAGAAACATATGATTACCTAATATTGAAACCCAAATTTGATCTCTCCCTTAGGTTGTCTCGCATCTTGAATAATGAGCATGTTAGCTTTATTCCATGTGTATGTACGTGTTATTCATGCCTTAAACTAGTGATATGTATTGTTATCTTACTCAATATATAAATATTGATCATCTTTTTTATGGGTGCTACTCATTCCCCCATGTAGATGACCCGGTTGTTGATGTGTAAATTGTTTTATGACTACCCTGATGACTTCGATAAGTTTGATGCATTTCTTGGGGGAGGAATGAAACACCCAAAATTTTATTATTAAAAAAATCATTATACAACAAAAGCATATAACCAAAATACCAGGTGTTACTACCATAATCAATGTAAGTATAGCTTACCATACCATTCTTATGTAAATCAGAAGGAAAAAAATCATTAAAAGTAAAATAGAGTAATTAGAAATGAGAGTAGCAAATAAAAATAAATATGATCAGTTTGGAGATTAACTTTGAGTATAATATCAAAATACAGACAAAAGAGATACTATAAGGTAAATAATCTAAAAAGGTATTCGAGTAAAATTATCCTCTAGATAACATGACTCCATGCCTAAAGCCCTAATACATGATATCATTCTACCCCATACAAAGCATCATAAGTAGAAAAATGTCCTGTGGGTTCTCATCAATTTGCACATGGTTAAAAGGCCCATCTGCTCATGAGAACGAGCAACACCCATGAAAAGGATAGTCAGTATGTTATGTATTGAGTAAGGTCACAATATTTTCAAGTTAGGGATACAGACATATATATACATTCACAGTGGAGAATAAGTATACATGAAAAAAAATGTAAAATACCATAAGGTAGTTACTGAACCATGCCTCATTATTAGATATAATAATTTTCATTTTTTTATTTATGTTCAGTTTAGGGACCCATTATTCTTAAATTGGTAAAACGGTATGAAGCACCTCTCAAAAACAAAACACCTAAGCCACTATTATCATCTAGTGGAATGGACCCAATAACTCTTAGGGAAAAATATTCCTGATCCACTATTCTTAAACTTGTGGAATGGTCTGAAGCACCTTTCGAGGACAACACACTTAAGCCACTATTGCCTTCCCGTGGAACAGAGCCAACATCTCGATCCTAACTCATATAATCTTTCACTTTAAATCATTAATATCTTATCCATTATTTTACTTATTTCAAATCATATTATCATTCATGTTGAGTTTAGGGCACAACTATTCTTAATCTAGTGGAATAAATTGATGCACCTCTTAGGATAAAACACTCTTGAGCCACTACTATTCTTAATCATATTCCTTATTCATGATTGATTTTATAGGTACAAACCACATTTAATTCAGGTAAAGCACATCATAGAGATCATAAGGTCTTTCTCTATTGTTAGGCCCTTTATATTCCCCAAAAACCCTAATTTCATATTTTTGGCTCAACTCTTTTTCTAATATTATTTATTCCTCAAAGCATAGTAACTCTTATTATTATTATTATTATTATTATTATTATTATTATTGTTATTATTATTATTATTATTATTATTATTATTATTATCATGTGAAGAAAAAGACAATCGAGTTTTGTATGAGTCTAGGTTACCCAATCCTTAATTAACTACCAATAATCAGTCTTCCTTCATGTTTTGCCTTCAAGTGGGATCCTAGAGATCTCGGTGCCTTACCTACTCTAAAAACCGATGATGTACTAGAGAGTATCGATACTAAAGGGTGAGGTTACCTAGGTGATTGGTTTTAGCCTGGAATTATGTCCATATTGGTTGGCTTTAACCTAAACATATATCCATTATGGTGATTGGATTCAACCCGGACTTATGTCCACTTTGGTGATTGGCTTCAGCCTGGACTTTATGTCCCTTGGTTTGGATAGGCTTTTATAGTATACAAGGGCATGGAGTGGTGCACAATCCATGACTCGATGATATTCTGGATGATAATTAGTTAGATGATAAACTTTGGTTGACGAGTAAGTGGAATGGTAAATAACTAAATAATGATGGTAACAATGGATTAAAGGACCAAAAAGGATAAAATCTAATTTGTACACTTGGACAATAGCTTAAATGACCAACGGATTAATAATTAGAAAGATTGACTAGATTTTGACCTATATTAACATTTGGATAATGAAGTTGTGTTATCTAATTGATTGAGCAAGTTAGAATATAAACCCTCGAGGTTTCCTAAATTAATCTTTAGAGTACATGTGTGATTACTAATGTGATTATAATATGAAGATAATCATGATATATTATGTTATGCCTATGTTATGTATGATAGTATATTCTGATGCACTACTATCTTTATATATATGGCATTACCATGATGCATGTTAAATATGACATCCATGTTATGATAGAATTTGCATCATTATATTTATCGTTGAGGAGGAAACTTGGTGTACTCAGTACATAGCATACTAATGTGTTTGTTTGCTCGGTTACATGCTCATTCATATAGGTTGAGAGCCATATGCAGGTTTTTGAGGATGGTTAGTAGTGGGCCTACCCTGAAATGCCCCAAAACCCTAATTTTAAGAATTTTAGCTAATTAAGAATTTATTTTAGAAATTAATTAAATAAATTATTTTATTTAAAATAAGTGGGAGAAAATAGGGCCAAATTAATAGGAATTTTATAAATAATTTAATTGGAGAAAATTAGAGTAATTTGCTAATTAAAAGGAATTTAGGAAGAAAAAAACTTTCAAAAACCCTAAATTAACATAAAAAGGGAGTTTATTATTATTTTATTTAAATATTATTATTTTTTAATATCCTGAATTACCAAAATAATCTAAATAATCCAATCCACCTATTTTTCTTTTTTTCCCTTTCCCCTTTTCCTTTTCTTTCTTCCTTTTCCTTTCCTTTTTCTTTCTTTTTACTTCTTCTTCTCTTTTTCTTTTCTTTTTTCCCTCGAATTGGGCCTGTCTTCCTGCAGCCTAGAACACTCATGTTCTTCTTCTTCTTTTCTTTTTCATCCTTTTTTCCCCGACCTAGGCCAGCTCAACAACCTGTTTTCCTTCCCTCTTTTCTCCTGTGGCACAGCCTATCTCCTGAACGCTGCGTTTTGTTTTAATTTTTCCCCCATCGCCAGCCGGTTCTCCTTCTTCTCTATTTCTTCTTTTCTTTTCTGGACCGCCGGTCCATGCCCACCTCCTTCTTCCTCCTTCCTTCTTCTTCCCCATCACAGCCTACAACTCCTTCCCTTACCTGCACCTGATTTTTTTCCGCCGATCACGCCATTGATTGACTATTTCTTCTCCTCTCTCATTCCCCCTAACTCACCAGCCACTTTGACCCAACCCACTTCCCTTCCTTCTCATGCACCACCCCTTCTTTTCCTGCGTAAACACCCTGCCATGATTTGAATTTTGCCAGCCTCCCGTCACCAACCGGTGCCTCTCCTAACTGCCCTAATTTCCCGTCACTCCTCTGAATGATTTCCTCCTCCTTTAGCTTTATAAATACCCCCATAACCATCCATGTTTGAGCTTTTGATTTCAACCAAGAAAAATCACCCATTTGCACTGTCGCCATTAGCCAACACTGTCGCCCAAGCCTCCCACCTGAGCACTCCATGAACCACACTCTACCTAACTACACCTCCCTTCTCCCTTGATTTGCCTTTCATGAGCCACCCCGGCCGTGCAAAGTAACCTCCTCAAACAGCCCTTTCTTCCACATTTTCCACCCTTTGCACCACCGTTAGCCACCCCTCTTGCTATAAACACCTCCTCCTACACCTGCCAAACTGCTCTGCAGACTTCCCTCTACCTCCTCCTACTCTTCTTTTCCTCTTTCTCCCCCTCCTCCTCTCTTTCTCTCCTTCCTCCACATTTGGCCACCATAACCGTCATCGTACACCGCCACCTTTGGCTATGCCGCCACCCTCATTCCACTCCTCTCCATCTAGGCAACCATAAACAACCCAACTCCCACCCTTATTTTCCTCTCCTTTTTCTAGCATTCAACTTTCTCTCTTTTCTTCTCTTTTTCCGGCCACCGCCGCCGCCGCCGTGCACCACCACAGGTGCCACCTATCACCACCAACCCAAGGTGGTACCCTGAACCCTCTCAACCCTTTTACCTTATTTATACAAGCTTTAATTATTTAATTTTATTATATTTCCATTATTTTAAATATTATTATTATTATTATTATTCATACTATTATTATTATTATTTTGGTGAAGGGTCAAAGCCCTTGTTCCACCATTTGTTTCGAATTATATTATTATTAGTATTATTATTAGTATTATTATTATTATTATTATTATTATCATCATCATCATCATCATCATCATCATCATCATCATCATCATCATCATTATTACTAGGGTTAAATCTTCAAACCATATATTATCATCATTTCTAATATTACTATTATTACTTTTATCCTTAGCAAAATTAGTAATTAGTTAGTGTTATTATTATATTATTATTATTTTATCCAAAACCCTAATCTTAGAATAAATTAGGAAATAAAAGCATTTTTTGTAAGAGGGAATCTAATCTTTAGTTTTTCCCTCTTATAGGTGAGACCAGTCAAAACCCTAAGAAGGCGTAGGAGCGTGCTGCAAGACCGAGGCTGAGTGTTGAGCATGTGCTTGGCTCGATGATCGGAGGTGACGCGACTGGATTCTCTCTTTATATTATTTCTTTTCTATATTGGATTTTCTAGAATTAAACTTTATCGTGTGTAAACATTATTCCTTTCGAGGAACTTTGATTATATACTTTGAAATATGTAAACTCTTTACACATACTCTCATCTCTATGTTATGAGCCTTCTAGTTCTTTTTATGAACTCTTAGTTTACGTATTTATTTAAGTTTAACAAATATCCCTTTTAGCCTTATCACTTGGTACTGGAACGGAAGGAGTGAACCAGTCTGGTACTAAGTGTGGCGGTAACATTCCCAAAATTCACAGGTTCTAATTTAATTCATTTGATTCTGTATTTAAAAAAATAGTGAATTTTGGGGTGTTACATACCCCAACTTGAGTTCGGGGCTTGAGAGCGTGGACATCTGGAGGATTTTACATGGTATGTGACAGACCATCGTTTGGGGTCACACCCAAGTCTTATTTAGTAACTATTGAAGCCCGGTAATCTTAACTTATCATTTCGTTGTATGTGACTTGCTCTGGGATCATTAGGTCCTTGATATGAATAATCTTTGAAAATTTCATGTAATTTAAGTTTAAGAAATCTATTTTAAATTGTTTGGCTAGTTTTAACCTTTTATCTAATATGAGGTTGGCGGCAGACATGTTAAATATGGTGGTGACACCCCATTTTTCCTGTGTATTTTTTGCTTTTGCATTATTGTAAATAAAATTTTTAGCAGTGAAAAATGGGTATGTTACAAGTTAGTATCAAAGTGTTTTTACTAAAAATGCATTGCTATGCATTGCTTTTGAAAATAATTAAGTTAATACCCACGTTTTATCAATGTGTTTACTTAAAAACGTATCATTTTCAATGATTTTTAAGCTGATACCATAGGATGGTAGCAGCCTTTTTGAGATCTTTTTCCCTCTAATTTTTTAGGGAAATTTAAGCATTTCTAAATCTAGAATGTCTTTAAGTCATAGTGGGTTGGGAATGTGCCATAGATAATCCTTAAAATAACTTTTTGTGCAAGTCTTAGTACTCAGTATGTTGAATTTCTCTCCTAATTACATCCAGTCTTTAGGTATCAATTATTTCTAACCACCACTACAAGCATATTAGAATTCATGAAGATTGTTAAATCCTACATGGAGGGCTAAATTCAAGCACCACAACCACCATCGGTGCTTGTAGTTGCACTAGTTTTGAAGGTTTGGCTCAAGACGGCTAAGCATCATCATCCACTAATCTTCGAGGGCCAAGAAGACCTTAACTTTATAGAGATATGGGTCTAGGATATGGAGAAAACCTTTATTACCTATGGTTTCCCTAAGGACAGGAGGGTTAATGAGGTAATATACTATTTAAGAGCAATGTAGGGGTGGAGAACCTATAGTATGGGGATTGTTCCTAGGGGTGCTTCATGCCCATTTCTACCTGACTCACCTCTGCATAAAGAAGTACGATGAGTTTATGGATCTTTAGCAAGGGGGTATGTCCATCGAGGAGTACTACACTCGATTCATGGACTTAGTCAAGTTTGCTCTGAAAGTGTAGTTCAATAAGGTGATGTAAGTCCACTATTTCAAGATTAGTCTAGGAATAAAATATCAGGAGCTCCTAGTGGGAGTTACTCCGCTACACTTGGTAGAGATACATGAACAGGCTTTTGAGGCATAATGAGTCATCTGGGCCCAAAGTGCTTAGTCAGGGAGTAAGAGGAAGTTTGAGGGCTACCGGCATACCATTGAGAGAAAGAAGGCATTTTCGAAGGAACCTTGTCGCGTAGATATGGCAGGAGCATGGGATTAGTACCCTGAGTTGGAGAATTATACGGGGGTCATGCTAAGGAGAGGCACTACCATTACAAGCGATGCTGAACAGATATCTTGGGGGTAGACTAAAGAAGAAACAAGGTGACATGTCATGGGTGTGGCATGGTGGGGCACATAGCTCATAAATTCTGAGTTGAGTACTGAATCTATCCAATAACCACAATCGTAGGCTCAATGAGTTCCTCCATCACCCATTAGTGCCGCTAGTTGAGCTAGTTATCCCAGAGGTTAGAGGCCTTGCCCTTTACAACAAAGGCAAGGATCAACAAGTGCCATGGGAATTCCATCCATAGGTTACCTAAACATGATGAGCCAAGCAGAGGTAGAATGTTAGGCAGGTGTGGTAATCAGTATGCTTATTGTCTCTACCTTTCCAACATGTGTATTGTTTGACTATGGTGCTTTATACTCTATTGTTTCATTAGCATTTGTAGCTATTGCTACCTTTTCTCCATCCAATAATATTTTCATTTGGTTGTGTTAGCTTCTAGGGATAGGTTTTCATGCTCTAGGACTTATAAATGAGGGGCTTTGGTACTTGGGGGAATACATTTTCCATAGGACCTCATAGAACTCAAGTTATGTGATTTTGATGTGATCATTAGAAGGGATATGTTTGGGAAATACTAATCTTTGATTTATTGCACATAAGATCATGTAGTCCTATCAGGACTAAAGGGTATTAAGGTTTTATATCGGAAGTGTGAACCCAATCTTTCTGTAAGGATCATGTTGGCAATCGAGATGAGTAACCTTGTTCATAAAGGGTATCCGCTCTACTTGTGAAGTGTCAAAGACACCAAAGCAACTGAGACACCATTGGAGTAGATAGGAATGGTTCAAGAGTACCCTGACATATTCCCTTGGTAGATTTTGGGAATGATACCCATTAAAGAATTTGAGTTCACCGTGCATGTGTTGTCGGTGCTAAAGCTAGTATATAAGGCCCCGTACTATGTGGCACCTACAGAGATGAAAGAACTCAAGGCTCAGTTAAAGGAGTTTTTGGAGAAGGGTTTCATTCGGCTAAGCATATCGTCATGGAGAGTGCTAGTCCTATTTATGAGAAAGAAGGATGGGAGCTTGAGGTTGCACATCAACTACTAAGGTTTGAATCAGGTGATGGTGAAGAACCGTTATCTGTTGCCAATGATTGACAACTTTTTCAATCAACTCAAGGGATCAAAATTGATCTTCAATCAGGCTACCATCAACTAAGGATGGCAGAACAAGAAATATCTAAAAAAACTTTTTGAAAGAGGTATGGCCATTATGAGTTCAGAATAATGCCTTCGGACTCACTAATGATCCCAGCAACTTTCATGTCTTTTATGAACCAGATATGCCATCCATTCTTGGACTAGTTCATTATAGTGTTCATCAACGAAATCCTCATCTAGTCTAGCTACCGAGAAATGCATGAGCAACATTTAAGGCATACTTTGGCATTGATGAGATGACACCGGTTGTATGTCAAACTCTCAAAGTGCAAGCTTTGGCTAAACCAAGTGGTTTTCCTTTTTTATGTAATCTATAAGGATAGAGTGGCAATGGATCCTTATAAGATTCAATCAATTTATAAATGCTTAGCACCCACTTATGTCAAGGAGGCGAACAACTTTCTCGGATTAGCCAATTACTACCATTATTTTGTGGCAGATTTCTCTAAGATAACACGACCATTGACTTGTCTACTCAAGAAGGCTGTACGTTTCCAGTGGGACGAGAAGTGTAGTGAATCCTTTGAGGATTTGAAGAGGCATTCGAGTTTAGCCCCAGTGCTCACATTGTCGAGTGGGTCTAATGGTTTTGAGGTGTACGGTGATACTTCTAAGCATAGTTTGGGTTGTGCATTGATCAGAAGAGTAGTGGTGTATGCTTCTCAACAACTAAAGCAACATGAACATAACTACCAAACATATGACTTATAGCTTGTTATGGTAGTGTTCTCCCTTAAGATCTAAAGACATTATCTCTATGGAGTTCAGTGAAAGTTCTACACTAACCATAAGAGCCTTAAGTACATCTACATATAACGGGAGTTGAATCTAAGACAATGTTAATGGTTGGAGTTGGTCAAGGATTACGACTTGGAATTAACCTACCATGAGGTTAAGGTCAATGTGGTAGCATATTCACTTAGTTGAAAGATGTCACATTCATTGAGCACAATCATGTTGTCAAATCATATGTTCTAAGAAATTAGGAAGTTAAAGATCGAATTGATCACCGTTGGTAATCTAAAGGCAAGAATGAGTGCACTCACTATTACACCTTCAATATTCAAGGAGATCCGAGCTAATCAACTTGGTGATCTTAAGCTCAAGATAATATGGTATGTTATTTGCAGAAGGATGAGCTGGAGGATTCCAAATCCACAAGGATGGTAGTATTAGATATTGTGGTAGGTGGTGTGTACCATGGTGGTGTGTTGAGCTTAAGAGAAGAATCTTTGAAGAAGGACACTATACTCCTTAATCTATCCACCTTGGAGAGGATAAGTTATTGAAGGATCTGAAGAAGGAATCTTAGTGGCCCTTTATGAAGCAAGAAGTGGTAGAATTCATTTCCTGATATTTGATATGTTAAAAGGTTGAGATTGAGCATAAGAGACCAGCAGGGCTACTGCAACCACATAAATTTCCCAAGTGGAAGTGGGATGGCATATCTATAGACATCATGGTTGTTCTTCAAAGGACCCATAGTGGATTTGATTATATCTAGGTGGTTGTGGATTGTCTAACTAAGTAGGTTGTATTCATTCTGATGAAGGGGACTTGGAATATGAAGAAGCAGCTAGCCAATACATATATAAAGCATGTGGTGAGACTTCATGGAGTCCCTAAGGATATCATGTCAGATCGAGACTCTAGGTTCTTATTGTATTTTTGGTAAAAGTCGTAAGGTTCTTTTGGTACTCAACTAAAGATGAGTACCGCTTTTCACCCAACTATGGATGGTCAGACAGAGAGGACCATTCAAACTTTGGAATACATGCTTTAGGCATGTGTGCTACACTTTGGGGGTAGTTGGGAAGATTGTCTAGACTTGATCGAGTTGTCCTACAACAATAGTTACCACACTAGCATCAAGATGGCACCTTTTGAAGCATTATAAGAGAGAAATATCATAGTCCTTCGTGTTGGAATGACATCAACGAGGAGCTTGTGTTGGGACCCGAAATGATTGAGGAGATGATAAGACACATCTAATTGATTTTAGACCAAATGAAAGCAACCTGAGATCAGGAAAAGATCTATACAAATATGAGAAGGTAAACTGATGGTTATAAGGTGGGTGATAGAGTCCTTTTGAGGGTCTCTCCCTGTAAAGGAGTCATGAGGTTTAGTAGGAAGGGTAAGCTCAATATTTGGTACATTTGACCATACGATATTCTGGACCATGTTGGTGAAGTCACCTATCACTTAGCTCTACCAATGGAATTATCGTGGGTGCACAATGTCTTTCACATATCTCAGATAAGGAAGTGCATAGCGGATCCTTTGCACATTATTCGATTGGATTTGCTAGAGTTCATTGAATCCTTAATGTATAAAGAGCAACCGATGAGAATTTTGGATACAAAAATGAGAGAGATGCATACAAATACCATCCTATTGGTAAAGAGTCTTTGGTTACGACATGGTACCAAGGAGGCTACTTGGGAGGCCGAGGAGGAAATTCATACCAAGTACCTAGAGTTATTATCCTATCATGTTATCTTTGTGTAATCCTTTTTCTCTAAGGGGTAGTAACCCTTTTTCTTGAATGTGAATTTTATATATGACTTATTGTGTGGTAAGTAATGTAATTTGAATGTGTATAGGCTTCAGGTATGTAGCCTATTTAAGTGGGTAGTATGGTAATACCCCATCTTTTTAGTAATGTAGAATAAGAAATTATGCAAATTTAGGGTGTTTGATTTTTATTTGGTATTATAATTTGGGTTAAGTCAAAGTTAAATTTGAAATACAATTGGATAATTAAATTTATTAAGTTCTTTGAGAAAAATGATATACTAGTCTCCTAAACCGATTGATTGATTCTTCATTTCAACAACATGGTTTTACTCAACTAAATCAATTAACTGGTTGGGGAACCGATCAAATGGTTTGTAAAATAATCGATGGGTAGGCCAAACTAATTGACTAGTTTATCAAGCGGGGCATATTTTCCAAATTCAAATTTTCAAGAAAATTTCTTATACTGAAATGGAACATTTTTAATTCATGCTAAATTGTTCCTAAGAGATGTTTAGCCTTTTTCACGATGCATTTAGCCCGAAAACACCATCTCAGATTGATCTAGAGGTCGATAGGGATAATTAAGAGATGAGATTACCTCAGCCTTATCTTCTTCCACCTCTCTCCTCTACACATTTCTAAGATAGTTGTTTCATTCTTAGGCATGATTCTACTCAATTGGTAGATTCCTTCTACACTAACCTTCCATTACCCCTCTTATGAATTTAATTTCTATACTAATTGACCTATATTATCCAGAAACACTATTTGAGCTCTAAAAAATAAGTTAGCATATCTTAGATGAAATCCATCTATTTAACTCAAATTCAAACGGTAATAATTAGCATTTTGAATTGTTCCTGACCACTCTATGATTCGCCTCGATTGGTTGGCTATAAATAGCCTTAATCACCCTTTTTTACCATTCTTTTAGTCACCGAAAATACATAAATCTCTATATTCACCTTCTCCCTATGCACTTTGGACCTTGTAGTCAATTTCCCTTCACTCTTCTAATCCTTTCTATAGCTCCCTCTTGTTTTAATTATTAAGCAAGGAAGAGTTAGATTTATAAAAAAAAGGTCGAGTGGTTCAGGTGAGTACCCTCTGTTTTTCCTTTGGGGTGCACTATGTTTGTTCTTTATTTTCTATTTCAAGTTTGAATGTAGTATGGTTATGCACAAATTTTCTGAGTTAAAACTTGTTGTTTTTAAGGTTTAAAAAGTTAAGATTTTCATAGGCTGAGATTTTTGGTTTAAGGAAAGTTTTTCCTGCATCAATTAAGTGATTATTGCTTCTAAAATGGGTTATGAGTAATCTTGTATAATATGAAACTCTTTAAGTTGGTATTATAGTTTGGTATGAATATATATGGCTTACAGAACTAATTTAGATTGTTAGATTATGTATTTTGACTGCATGAACCTTGAGAAAAATGGGTTGTGTTGATTAAATTCTAAGATGTGCAAGTTAAATAATAAAGTGTTATACAATGTTAAAGCATGTTCCAATGTGGCTAAATGAAGACTTATAAGCACAATCTAAATGAAAATGATTGTTTGATGTTGATGTAGGGCAAACCGATTCACTAGTTAGGTTAACCCAATCAACTGGTTCCTAGAACAGTTGACTGGTTGACCCAACTCATCTATTGGTAAGCCTGTAGTGACCTTAGTCTTACCCTCTTCTTAAACCCATCAACTAATTGGGCAAAACTGATTGACTAGTTATGAACAGTCAATTGGTTTGCCTAAATGATTGACTGATTTGAGGAAAAGCATAGTTTGGTCAAGCTAACCAATCGACTAGTCGACCTAAAATGATCTACTAGTTGGGCCAGACTAATTGACTGCTTTGATTATTCTTTGAGGCTATGCATGAGATTATTTTATGATTATTAAAAGGATAAATACATATGTTATCAAGAATTAATGACCCAATGAAGGTATTAAATGGATCATAATATATGACATACCCAATGAGTATTGTAAAGTCTAAATGGGTATACCACTTAAGAAATATGATGGTCTTTGATAAAATAGTAATGAATCACAACAGGTGCTTGAATAAAGCAATGTGATGGGCATGAATAAAATTAGACAAGGATAAATGGAAACCCCACATGGTTTGGAGATGAAAGGATTGATATGGAATAAACATGTGAATACCTTTCTTGCTCTTTATATGGGACTTATGTGATCAATTATCCTTATGGATAATGTACTAATCACATAAAGAAAAAAAATAATTGAGTTATATACGAGTCAAGGTTACCCTAACCTTGATTAGCTATCGAGGGTTAATCTACCTTTAGGATTTGCTTTTGCGTAGGATCCTAGATATCCTAGTCCCTTACCTACTCTATACACTCATGATGTACTGTGGGTATCAATACTAAAAGGTTTGGTTACATGCATAGTTTTATTTAGCCTGGACTTATGTCTATATTAGTTGGTTCCAGCCTAGACATATGTCCATTCTAGTGATTAGCTTTTACCTGGACTTATGTCTACTTTGGTGATTGGCTTCAACTTGGAATTTATGTCCTTTGGTTTGGATAAGCTTCTATGGTATATGAGACCATTGGGTGGCACATGATCCATCACTTGATGATAAAAATCTGGATAACAAAATTTGGTTGATGAGTAAGTCGAATGACAAATAATTAGATAATGATGGTAATAATGGATTGAAGGACTAAAAAGGATAAAAGTTGATTTGTACACTTAGATAATAGCTTAAATGAACAACTAATAATAATTGGAAAGATTGAATAGATGTTAACCTATATCGACATATGGATAATGAAATTGTGTAATCTAATCTATTAAGCAAGTCAGAAAATCACCTTAGGGGTTACCTAAATTAATCTGTCTAGTATATGTGTGATTACCGATATGATTATAATATGAAGATAAGCATGATATATTTTGTGTTTCTTGTATTATGCGTGATAGTATATTCCAATGCACTACTACCTTTATGTATATGGCATTAGCATAAAGCATGTTGAATATGATATCCATGTTATGATAGAATTTGTATACTTATGTTCCCCTTTGATAAGGAAACTTAGCTTATTTAGTACATAGCATATTGGTGTGCTCATTTTCTCATTCCCACGAGCATAGGACCATGTGCAGGTTTTTGGAGATGGCCAATGGTGAGCCTAACCCATCTTAGGTTTGAGGCTTAAGAGCATAAATATTTGGAGGATTTTATGTGGTCTATGACTGACCATGATTTAGGGTCACAACCCAATCTTTTTTTCTGACTAATGTAGCATAGTAGTCTTAACTTATCATTTCCCTATATGTGACTTGGTCGAGAACCATTAAGGTCCTTGATGTAAATAATCTTTTAAATGTTTATGTAATTAAAGTTTGTACACTTTATTTTAAATTGGTTGTTTGGGTTTATCCTCGTATCTAATATGTGGTAGGTAGCAGATATCTATCTTGTGTTAGGTACAGTGGTAACACCCCATTTTTTCTTAGTGTATTTTTTTGTTTCCTTATTTTTTAAATGATATTTTTAGGGAGGAAAAATGGGGGTGTTATAGAATATAAATTTGATTTTTGAACATGCATCTAAAAAAATTGGTCCAAGAATTTAGCTGTGCTTTATGAAGGGAAAATATGATAGGTATGATAAAAATATTAAGGATTAAAAGTGGGAACATTGCTAGAAAATAAGGTTTAGGAGGAAAAAGTCTTTTTTTATCATGAAGTACCAAGGCCAACATGAAAAAATAATTAACAAATTTTGGTTTTAAAGGAGAAGTTTTTTAGGTAGTAAAATTAACTGCAGAATTGAAGTTAAATTTTAAAAGGTCTAATAAAAAATATGTGAGAGAGAAAGGTAGCTATGTAACTCATTTCTTTATTTTTTATTAATTTTTCTTATTAGTGAGGAAGTTAAATAATGAGAGTTAGATTAATTACATAGTGAAGAAACTCGAGAAATTAAATTAATTTCTAACTTGTCATGTGTTCATGAAGATGTGGTCACTAAATCTTTACATTAATTAAGAGCAAATCATCTAAAAATGGAACTAGAAAGTAAGAATTATCAACTTAATATTTTATCAAGTCTATTTTTATTAAACATGAAAGATATTCAAATTTTAAGATGGCAATTAGGTAACTTACAAGATCAAAATTGATAAAAATTTCTATTATGAATTATAACTTGACAAGAGGTGAAGAGAGATTTTATTTCTTTTTAATGATATTAGTAAAAAAGGAGGGTCCTAGCTATGATGATAACAATATACACTTTAAACTTAGACTACTACACCACTTTTCTTTAAAATCAACAAAAATTAAAATCACTTACCATTCTCCCATTGCGAAAAGTTTTGACACATTTATAATGATAGTGGCAATTTCCAAAGTTTAGGAAATGTGTGTCCAAGAGCTATTCTTCAAAACTTGAAGAATAATAAAACTTTAATTTAAATTTTCTTTCTACTAACCTGCAAGGACCACCAAAAAAAATTGGGTATCTAGATATTTGGATCTCTTGATTGACTTTTAAATATGGGTGAACTCTTATTTAAATTGGAAATAAAAAAAATCAAGCTCACTCTACTTTTTCATCTTTGAAAAGGAATACACACAAAGATTACAATATGCCAAGTTAGTCACACATTTCCTTATCTTAATGCATTGATGTTAAAAATGGTGATAAACTTTTCTTGGCTGGATCCAATTCAAATTTTCTTTTGAATAATTTAATGCGTATATGATAAAATTAAAATTTGTTATACATGGTTCAAGGTGTTGATAGAATATGGAAATTCAACTGTTAATTTGATTGATTATATTCTTGAAAGAAAATCATGACGAATCTTGATGTGTTCTAAGCTCAAATACATGTGTTATATATATTTTTTACAATAATAATTTCTCACAATGTGTTACAAAATATAAGTTAGATGAAAACATGATATGATGTATAAATTCAAACTAAATAATAAAAATGATCAACATACATAATGATCATCTAAAAATTTAGATTCTCTAGAATATATGATTATTTGAAATGATGTAATCAGTCATCCTTATCTTATAAAAAGGTCATCTAAAAGATTTATAACTTTTTTTTCCCTTCTGCTAACTTAGTTAATTAGAATATCCATCAACTGCTAGAACTTTTTGCATAGTACACACACTCATAATCACTTTTAGAAACTTGCTACCCTTTTATTTCAAAGTCTCTCTCTCCTTGTCTCTTTCTATTACCCATAATAACTTCATCTTTGATTTCTTACTCAAAACTCAACTATAATTAAATTTCATGTTATTATTTTCCTAAAACCACCATGCCTACCATATTCCATTAATGTATGAGGATAAAAACACATATTTGGGGCATAGTTTTGATGGTAAGGGTTTCAAGCCCTAACTCTTCTTTTCATTTAATTTAGGTACAAATACTATGAATGAAGGGTTGGCCCATGTAGTTATGGAGCCAATTATTTCAGCTTTGGCTAAATAATTGGACTAAAGTAGCATTATTAGGCTTAATAATTTGATTACTTATCTAAAAATATATTAAAGTAGGACTAAATGGTCGTTATGAAAATGTTAATAAATCCACACACAAGGCACATGAAAGAGACATCATTAATAACATAGAACTGAACATATCTAGCAAACATATTAGATACTAGCCAGTAGCTAATTAGTCGAAGTGTACCTTATTTGTTAGAGTCTTTATCTTGTTTTCTTTATGTGTTTGGCATGAATGATGGATGATTTTTTTTAATAAATCACTTTTAGAGTCCTTAATGAGTGTTAATCCAAGTATTTAATGGTGATCTAAGTATGTTTGATCTTATTTTATAAATGTGTTTAAGAATGGAATAGTTATTGGATAAGCTTAATTTGATTACAAAAAATATTTGGTTTTATTGAGAAACTAGTTGACTTGTCTGAGGTACTGATTAATTGGTTTCTTCACCAAGTTTGATTTCTAGAACCTATTGAACCGATCAACTGATTTGGACACCAATGAACTAGTTTAACTGACCCAGCTTCTCTTCGAACTCAATTTTACTTGAGAATCTTTCCCCAAAATCTTTCCAACATTGCAACTACATTTTAAATAGGTTTTTTTCAATTTTTGTGAAATCTCTAAACCTATCTAGCCTATTTTTATTATTTTCAATGAATTCATGAGGGAAGAAGGCATGAGGAGTCACTTTCATACCTTTAGCTCATTTGTCCTCTTCCTTCCTTTTGTCTCTCTCTTCTACCAGATTCCTGAGCAAATTTTCTATGTCTTCAACCTCAATTTTTATGCTGGGCTTTGATTCTCATCCATTTATTTCACCATACCTTTCTTACATTTTAATTTTATAAGGCATATTATCTAGAAACCTTCCGTTTAACCAAACCAGATCAAGGTAGAAAATGTCATATTTGAAACTTCAAAATCCTATACTCCGAATCTTTAATTTCGAATAGGATTGTGAGTCTCAATTTATACACTCCCTCACCCTTATCTTGGTAGTTGAACCCTCAATGATTCGGACATAAAGTCCTCATTTTTCTCTCTTCTTCCCTAACCTCTGAGCTACTCTGTTTCTTCACATTTGCCTTACCATTTTCTTTTCCCCATGGTTGTATCCTAACTATGTATTCCTATTCTAATCCTATTCCTAGCTCCTTTCTTTTAGGTATAAATAAGATAGAGTTAGATTGGCAAAAAGAGTGAGGGTTGAATTTCACCCTTAATACTCTCTGTTTCCTTTGCAAAAGATAGGTTTCTCTTTAGAGTCCTTCCAAGTCTTTTATTTCATTTAATCTTCTTTGCATGATATCAAAAAGATATTCATTGATATTAATTAAGTTTTATTGAAAGGTATTTTAGTGTAGGAAAAGGATTTGAGATTTCAAGGAGTTGTGTTCTTGGTGTATTGCTCAGTTTTTAAGGTAAATCGTTGTTTTTCCTTATTATGATAATAATGGTATGGGTAAGTGAACTTTGAGTGTTATAAGTCTATAGTATATTGAATATTAAAAATGATAATATGCCTATATAAGCTAAAAAGGAATGAGCAAATGAGTTAGTATTAGATATAGCTTAAGAGTTCATATGCTTAGACCCCATGTTTAAATTTTGGCTTCAAACAAATTAAAGTTTTTGGTGTTAGGAGATAAAGATATATGTGATGTGTGAAATGGAATCAATGCATAATGGCTTAGTAAGAAGAAAATGTGAATGCATGATTTCCTAGAATAAGTTCAAAATATGCCAACATATCTTGTTACAAATTCTAGAATAATGGTGCTATGTAGCATGTTGATTCATGAATATCATCTATAAAATACCTTGAATGACTTGAGTTTAATGTTGTATTTGATTTAAAAAGTTAAGGAAATTGATCATGTGTTATTGGTGTTTTTATGAACTACTTTTGCCTAGACCAATCGACTAGTCTCCAAGATTGATTGACTAGTATGGCAGACCAATCGACTGGTTGGTCTTTGACTTCGGGGATTTTGTTTGGGATGTAAACTAATCAACTGGTTCTACCAAACCAATCAACTAGTTCCTAAAATAGTTAACTGGTTAGTTCAATTGATCAATTGGTTTGTCTATAAAACTAGAAGCCTTAGCCTAGAGTTAGACCCATCGACCAATATGGCCAAACCAATTAACTGATTATTAAAATAGTCAACTAGTGAGACTAACCAATCAAATGGATGGCTACCACTAGGAGGTTGGTATTATCTGGATTGATCGACTGGTCCACGAAACTAGTCGCATATATTTCCTCCCAAATATGATATCAAAATCTTCTTATGCTTTTCTAATGACCTAGTAAACTAATAGCTATGAAATCATCTAGATTAACGAAGTTAAATAATGGATTAAAAGTAAAAAAAAAAAATCATACAATGCTTGACCTTAGTGTAGCCGTTGTCTTTCATTGTGCACCTTATATGAATAAATGATCAAATGGCTAAAAATAGGCTCTAAAATACCCCAAAACCTGAATTTTCTAAATAAGGATTTATTAGGAAATTAATTAAATAAATTATTTTATTAAAATATAGGGAAGTTATTTAGGTAAAATCAAGAGAAAAATGACAAATAATTTAATTAGGAAAATTTTGGGAGTGTTGCTAATTAAAATAGGATTTAGCAAAATTATTCAAAAATAGCCCAAATTAATCTAAAAAGGACTTAATTATTATTTTCTATATATTATTATTTTAAATAACCCAAAAACACCAAAATACCCCAACCCACCTATTTTTTTCCATTTTCTTTTCTTTTCTTTTCTTTTCTTTTTCTTCCTCTTTTCATTTTTCTTTCCTTTCTCTATTTCCCCTTTTATTTTTTTCCTTATTCCTCCGACTTGGACCAGCCCCACTTGACGCAGCCAAGCTCCCCTTTCCCTCCTGCGCAGCCCAAGCCCACGCTGCACCTCCCTTCTTTTTGTTCCTTTCTTTCCCAGCCGGTCCAGTTTTCGTCCTTTTTTTTCTTTTCTTCTTTCTTCCTCCCTGGACCGCCCGGTCCCGTCTCTTCTTCTTACCCAATGTACAGGTGGCGAGCGAGGTGCTGCAACCACCGCTATGTGCCATCCTTCCCTCGCTCTCTCGTCACTTTCTTTCACTGTTTTGACCCCAATCGACCCTTTCCCTTCTCCCAAGTGCCCTCCCCCTTTCCCTTTTCCTCTTCCCTCGACCTCTCCGCCCTGCCATGGCAGAACCATGTCGACTGCCACCACCGGTCAGCATGCCTAGCACCTACACCACTCTTTTCTTCTTCCCCTTGTCATTTCCCACCTAATTGACCTATAAATACCCCATAGGCAGCCTTAATTGGGTTTTTGATTTCGAAACCTAGGAATTTTCCCCCTTCTCTCTATTGCCCCATCAGATAAGCATTATGTCGCCGATGCCCATTGCCGCCGATCGAACCACCTATAGAACTGTCCCTTGCATCACCCTTTACTTAACTAAACCCCCATCCTCCCTCGATTTTCCTTGCCCAAGCCACCCCGGCCGTGCAAAGTTACCCTCTCAATCAACCCCCGTCGCCCTTCACACTACCATCCTCCAACATTTTTTCCACGACCACCACCCCTCACGCCTCCCAAAAACACCTGCAGACTCTCCCCTACCTTTCCCTACCCACCTTTCTCCCCTCTTCCCTCTCCTTCTCTTTTCTTCTCCTTCCACCACCTCCAACCACCATATCCTCTACCGCCGCCACTACCGTGTGTCACTGCCGCTGCTGCCGCCGCTATCCCTAGGTGGTGCTCTGACCTTCCCAACCCCTACACCCATTTTATACAAGTATAAGCTATTTTTAATAATATTAATGGTATTATTATTATTATTATTATTGTTATTATTATTGTTATTATTGTTACTTAACCTTACTTCAGAGTTTTCCTAACTATTATTGTTGTTATTATTATTATTATTATTATTATTATTATTATTATTATTATTATTATTATTATTATTAATGGTCTACAACTATAGTGTTATTATGATTATGATTTTCATTATTGTTACTACTATTATTATTAATGCTAGACTTAGCCTATTATTATTACTTTTATTATTAAGGTAAATATTTGAACCCTTATATTATTATCACCATTTTGATTATTATTACTATTAGTATTATTATTAACACTATTATTATTGTTGTTGTTGTTGTTGTTACTACTACTACTACTACTACTACTACTACTACTACTTCTATTATTATTATTATTATTATTATTATTATTATTATTATTATTATTATTATTATTATTATTATTATTATTATTATTAATGTTATTGAAACTAAAGTTGGTATGTTATTATTTTTGTTACTATAGAAGTAGAATACTCAAGCCTTAATATTTTTATTAATTATTATTCGAATACCGATAATATTATTCCTAATGCCTTTATAATCGACATTGTTACTATAGTAATATTATTATTACTACTACTATTATCATCATTGTTGTCACTATTATTATTTCGGAAAAAACATTTGAACCTTTATATTATTTTTATTTCAAATATAACTATTATCATTATTATCTTTAGCAATATTAATACTTTTTTTGGTACTACTACTATTATATTATTATTTTATCGCTAATACTATTATTAGTCTTAGCCTTAAAAATACTAGGGTTTCTATTACTATGAGCATTAGTATTACTATTATTATTAGTATCACTATTTTTGCTATAACTAGTATTAGTACTATTATTAGAAGAAATAAAGCTACTCTTAAGTTTAAGATGTTTCTAGGATATGATATAATAATTTAAAGAGAACTGGAGAAAGAGAGGGTAAATCTAAAATCAAATCTTGGGATAAGCTTAAGAGACATTTGAGAAAGAAATTTGTACCTAAATGGTACGAGTAAGATATTTACATTAGACTAACTACTCTTAGACAAGGACTTTTAAGGTTAGCACTTATATGTGGCATTCATGAGAAAAAGGAATAAACATGTGATAGATTTCTAGGCGGCCAGAACATGATGATTCAAGATAAACTTCAAACTTTTTTTTTATGATTCTCTTGATGACATGATTAAGCTATATTTGAGATTTGAAAATCAAATCAAATCTACTAAGCCTTATGCTAAACAAATTACTTCATCTATAAAGTACTACCTGAGAACATAAGCTACCAAGTAGGGGATAAATACCTCATGCTCTACAAATGTTGATGAGAAACTAGGACTTAACCAAGAGGAGAAAGGAAAGAACAAGGTCAACAAATTCTATACAAATTAATGCTTTAAATATGGAGGATTTGGACATTTTGCTAGAGAATGTTCCAACTAAATAGCATTTTCTATACAAGTGATTGAAGCCATGGATTATTTGATTATGACCCTATGTTTGTGCCAAATGAATAATTTTCAAGTAATTCAAAATAAAGGAAATGCATGCTATGTGCTACAAAGAGTACTTAAAATTGAAGCTAATGAGAAACCTAATAAACGATATAAGATATTGAAAAGAAAAGGGAAAGTGAGAGACAGATAGAGTTGCTAGGTTATCATTGATAGTGGATCATGTAAAATTGTATCTAATGAGAGGATGGTGAAGGAGTTAGGATTCGAGACAACACTATATCCGAAGCCTTATTCTATTCAATGGCTTAATAAGGACAAAGGAGATAAAAGCCCTAATCTCATTTTGAATTGGTAATTATCATGATGATGTGATATGTGATGTTTTTCCTATAAATGCATGTGGAATCTTATTAGTTAGACTATAGCAATATAATATATGTGATATTCATAATGGTATTACTAATGCATATCTTTTTGAAAAGGATAATAAAAAGAGCTTATTTTTGCATGAAAGGGCTATGATAGAATGTATTGAGGAAGAATGTAGTTGCTATGCTTTTATTATCAAGTAATCCCTACAAGGGGAGAAAAATGAAAATAATCCTCAATTATATGAGATTATTTATTAATATAAATATGTATTTCCCAATGACTTACCGCCAGGATTACCACATAAAAGAGGGACAGAACATGCTATAAAATTAGTGCCCAGTATATCTTTAACTAATTAACCTACCTATAGATGGAATCTAGATGATGCTAAGGAATTAGAAAGACAAATAAAAGAACTAATAGAAAGAAGATATGTGAGAAAGCTTGATTCCATGTTGTGTAATTGAATTACTTGTTCCTAAAAAATATGGTACGTGGAACATGTGTATTGACTCTATAGCTGTAAACAATATAACTATCAAATATAGATTTCTTATGCCTAGAATAGATGACATGTTAGATGAATTATGTGGAGCACAATTATTATCTAAAAATGATCTAAGGAGTGTATATCATCAAATGAAAATAAGGGAAGGGGATGAATAGAAAAATACTTTCAAAAGGAAATATGGTTTTTATGAATGGATAGTTATACTATTTAGATTGTGTAACACACCTAGTTTTTTTATGAGACTAATAAAAGAAGTTCTTTAATCTTTCCTTGAAAATTCATTGTGGCATAATCATATGGTATACTTGTATATAGTAAAAATGAGCATGGTCATCTTAGTCATTTGAAGATTATTTGATAAGCTATGAGAAGCGAAACTCTATGGAAAATAGAAAATTATGACTTTTTTGCTTTCAAGTATTGTTTTTCTTGGTTATATTGTAGGTATCGAAGGTATAAAAATGGATCCTAAAAATATTCAAGTTATTTGAGAATGGAAAATACCCAAAGATATTCATGAGGTGAGGAGTTTTCACGAACTACCAAATTTCTATAGAAGATTCATTAAAGACTTCTCAACTATTGTAGAACCAATTACACATATCATGAAGAAAGATGAATTCAAGTGGGGAGAAGATGCCTCTAAAGCCTTAGAGACTTTAAAGGATAAGATACATAATGCACCAGTATTATCGTTGCCTAACTTTGATAAATTATTTGAAGTTACATGTGATTCTAGTAGGGTAGGGATAAGAGGTGTAATATCATAAGAAAAAAAGGGTAATTACATTTTTTAGTGAAAAATTAAATGGTACTAAAAAATAATTATTTAATATATGATCAGAAATGATATGCCATCATGATAAATTTAGATACATGAAGTCATTATTTGAGACCTAAATCATTTTCTTTGCATTCAAGTCATGAGTATAAAATATGTGCATGGGCTAAAGAAAATTAGTTCTAGGCATTAAAATGGGTTAATTTATTATAATCCTATGTGTTTCCTATAAAATATTTCAATGGTAAAAAAAACATAGTAGTATATGCATTATCGAGGAGATCTATGATACTTGTTATGTTGGATACTAAATTATTTGGTTTTGAAATGTTCAAAGAATTATATGAAAAGGATGAAGATTTCTTTGAAATTTAAAATTAATGTAATAAAAAGCATAGTTATGGTAATTATGTGCTTCAATATGACTTTCTTTTTAAATTTAACAAGTTGTGTATACCTCGTTCTAGCGTACATAATTTACTTGTTGAGAAAATGCATGAGGGTGGTATAGCTAGTTATTTTGGTGTTCATAAGGCTATAGAAATATTACTTGAGTATTTTTATTGGCCATGAATGATAATGTTGTTACAAGCTATAATTGGGAGATGTGTGACTCATCAAAAGAGTATGAGTTCCTTCCATAAAGGGTTGTATACTCCTTTACCTATTACTAGTCAATCATGCGAGGTATTAGTATGGACTTTATTTTAGAATTAACAAAGACAAAAAGGGGAAAGGATTCTATTATGGTAATGGTAGATAGATTTTATAAAATGACATATTTTATTCCTTGTAATAAAACAAATGACACAACACATGTGGTAGATTTATATTTCAAGAAATTTGTAAGGTTAAATAGTATTCCCAAAAGTATAGTGTTAGATAGAGATGTAAAATTTATTATTTACTTTTGGAAAATACTTTACTAAGTTGTTATTCACTACATCTCATCATCCACATATGGATGGACGATGTGACTAATAGGACCTTGAGAACTTTACGAGGAGGATCAGTTAATAAAAGTACAAAAGATTAGGATATAAAACTTACACATGCTAAATTTACATATAATAAGAGTCCTTCTAATACAACTCAATCGAGTCCATTTGAAGTTATCTATAGAGTTAATATTTATTTTCCAATTGACATGTTATCATAAAATAAAGGTGACATTAAGAACTATGATGCTAAAGAAAGAATTAAATTCTTTAAGAAACTTCATGAGAAAATTAAGAGTAACATTGAGAAATATAATGCTAAATACCAAACCCAAGTGAACAAAAATAGAATTACTTAAATATTTTCACTAGGAGACTTGGTATAGTTACACTTAAGAAAAGAAAGATGTACAAACTTAAGGAAAAAATAAACTAATGCTAAGAGCATATGGACCATTTAAATTTTTTTAAAAATTTGGAAACAATGCTTATGAATTAGAATTACCTAAATCCTATGGAAGAGTTTCTAGGAATTTTAATGTTCGTGATTTATCTCATTATTATAATCATGCTAATTTGAAGACAAATTATTCTTTACAAGGGGAGAATGATGTAGGAGAATCTCCATCTCATTCTTCTCATGTCAAAGGTGAAGAGCTAGCATATTTGGAGATGGTACCAATTGTTCTTGAAAATTTTTAACATCTTCATAATAACTCTAATAATATTTTATTAAGTGATTATTTTAGGTATTATATATATTTACAAGAAGAATATTTCACCAAGGATATATAGTGTTAAAGATAAATACAATCAAAGGATTATAAAGTTGCATGGAACATAAAGTTACAAGAAATGAAGGTTGATTACTTGATTATTCAATGTATTATTATGATTAGGTTTTATGTAGCTTTAATATTTTATGTATATTTTATAATGTCTTACCATGGACGTGTGTTAGTTTAACTTGTTGTTAATTAGGCATGTTGGTTTTGGCTTGAATAATGAAGATTAAGCTCAGCCTCGTGTGTGTGTGTGTGTGTGTGTGTGTGTGTGTGTGTGTAGGGGATTGTGCTTTCAGTGGAGGAGGTGATAAGAAAATTAATGAATGAAAGCTAAGAAAAAAATCTTGGTTAGATTTTCCTTCCTTCCTCTTCAAGTGAGTTTATCTTGAGAGATTTTAGGTATTGTTCTATAGACAAATTAGTGTTTTCTCTTTAGAATTCTTTTTATCTTAGTGAAGATCAAAAACTTCCAACTATGTGTTTGATTTGAAGAATTATAAAATTTCTTTCTAGTTTTATTAACATTATTCTTTAATAACAAAAGCAAAAAGATCATGCACTGTGAAGGATAATTCATCCATTATCTTACACATCAGTTAAATTTATGTATGATGGTGGATGACAATTATTAACTATTTTTTGCATATGAATGTTTTTAATTTAAACATAAAATAACTCTATCAAATCATATGTAAATTAAGTAGATTAAACTTGAATATTAATTATAATGATATAAAATTTAAGAACAAATTTGCATAGAGAATGGATTAGATATTCAAACTTGCAACTTGTATGCAATTCCTCTCATTAATGTTACATATTTACAATTTTATATGTGAATTATAACCTCCTCAAATCCAAATCATCTATGAAAATATAATCTAAAACTGGAAGGTAAAACACGCCAAAATTCATCACACACTTTATGAACTAAAGATATAATTTCAAATTAACAAGGCTAAGATTCTAAAAGTATCTAACTAACTAAATCTTCTAATTCGTAGTGTCTAAATATAATGGCTAGTTATCCCCTGCCCCAACAATAGACATCTATACAACATACTAAACACATTTATTCATTAAAATTTTAATAATGGCAATTAATCCCCCTTCAAGCCTATATTTAAGTAAGTAAGATCCTTATTAGGCCCAATATTGTTAGTTTAACTCAATTCTTCAACCAAAGCTAAACTAATTGGCTCTCGCATGAAATAAGTAAACCCATGACCTATAGAATTGATACAATTTGGCATGTAGCACATCTTTTTCACCATAACTTCCACCCCTTTAACATATGTGGCAAATGAAAGTGCTCTTAAAATAAATCGAATTTCTTATGCACTTCAAAGTATCACGCAATACCTCTTTTATGCACTTCCTTGATGAGCAAATATTGAATAAAAAATGTTGAGATGCAAATTTTTTGTGCTTGAATAGAAAGACATCTTATATCACATAAGATCCACCACTCCCATGTTTTTCACAAGCTTCAAAAATCTCCATGAAGTCTTCATCTTTAGAATAGATATCTTTTAACATCTTAAACCTTATAAACTTAGCATCAAAAAGCATGGATACCATGGAACTTCTTCAAAGAGCATCATCTACTATATTCTCCTTACCATGTAAGTGTTTAATAGAGAGCACAAAGGATCATAAAAAGCTCATCCACTTGGCATGTCTTAGGCTCACCCTCTTCTATATGCAAGTACGTCAAACTCTTATGATCTAAGGGAAGAACAAATGTTGTTTTTTCCTTAAATAGTGACTCTAATTCTCTAACAATATATTTGTAACATAAAAATCCTCATCATAAGTTGAGTAATTGAGCCTTTCACCATTCAAAATCTCACTAAATAATGTTATTGGCCTCCTCTCTTATAACAAAACACCTTTAATGCCTATACCACCAGCATCACAAGTTGCTTTAAATAATTTATCAAAACAAGGTAAATAGTTACAAATAATGAAAACTCCTTACTTCATGTATAATGGTTGGTTGTGGCCAAGTTTGAGTAGATTCAAATTTGAGTGCATCCATATGTATCCCATCTCCACTCATAATGTAGCTTAGGAACATGATATTTTCCATCATAAAGATACAAGTCTCCAACTTTCCATATAACTTTAATTCTCTCAACTTCTCAAATAATATCTTCAGGTGCATTTGATGTGAAATTTTGGTTTTTCTATAAACAAAAATGTCATTGAAATACACCACCACAAAATCTCCTAAGAATGGTCTAAGCACTTAGTTCATTAACCATATAAATGAACTATGTGCATTGCATAGCCTAAAAAACATCACCAACCATTCATAAAGATCATAGATAGTCTTAAAAGCCATTTTCCATTCATCATATTTTGTAATTCTCATTAGATGGTAAATGCTCCTCAAATCTCATCTAATATATCTTCCGATCTTAGCAAAGGAAATTTGTATTTGATTGCGATATTGTTAACTACCCTTGAATAAATTTACATAATCCATGTAATATCCTTCTTAGGTACTAACAAAGCCTAAACACACCACATACTCATGCTTTCTCTCATACAACCTATATCTAGGAGCTCTTGAATTTACCTCTAAAGCTCCTTTGTCTCTTTAAGATTGCATCAATAAACCATAATTGGAATAAGGATTCCTTGTATAAGATCAATAGAATTCTCTATCCCTCTTTATAGTAGTAATCCATGTGGTAAATATATGGAAACCACATCACTAAAATCTTCTAATAATTTGATGAGGATCAAATTAGACTTGATCAACTCCCCTTGTTGGGCTTCTTCATTCATCACCAAACTATAGTATATTCCTTCTTCCTTGATGGCATTCTCCACGGATTTCTCTTAGATAAATAACTTCTCAAACTTCTTCTCCTCTATGTTCTTCTTAAGTATAGTTGATAGATTAAAAGTAGCTTCAACTTGAAATTATTCTTCCCCTTACAAAACACACACTCATTAAGTAGTTCATTTTAAGAAACGTGTCTATCATAGTGCCATGGACTCCCAAAAAAAAGATATGACATGCATACATTGCTAATATTCCACATAATACATCATTAACATAATTACCATATTTTAGATTTACAACACTTATTTATAGACTCTTAGTACTTTGTATTTGTTGAGTCATTATAGAGAATAGAGTCTCCGGTGATATGTGGTAGTCAAGCCAATCTTTTTCACCATATTTTCACTTGCGACATCAGTGCACAATATACTATAATTAATGACCTTGCATACTTTATCTCCCATCCTACACTTAGTCTTGAAAATTATGTCTCTTTGGGTTAAAGATGACCATAGATGTACTTGTAAAACGCTTTATAAGATACAACAATCTTGGCCTTTTTCCCCATAAGCATTCTCTACACCATGTCTCTCTTAATCTTCTACTTCAATATAATCATCACTACATTTCTCCATACTCAAAGTATCCCTCAAATTCAATTTATTTTAGTTAGGACAATATCTTGAAAAGTCCTTATAACCCCTACACTTAAAGCTCTGCTTCTAGCATTTTCTCTCATCTTCTCCTTACCCTTATCAATATGGTCTCTATCTCTTTTATTTTATAATTAGAACCACCACCAAAATAAGGTTTGGGAGGTGTTAAAGATGAGGGTTTAGATTTCATCTTAGTTGTCTGCAATTACTTCTTAAATTACAATTCCAATTTCACCAATTTATAGATACAAACTCTAACTTTATCTCTCACATTCAAATTAAGACCTATAAGGAACTAGTTTTTTTTCCTTATTCTCTTGAATATCAAAAACCAATGGAAAATTCTCGAGCATACGCCTATAAACTCATAAACCCTTCCTTGAGTGTGGTTAATTTGATGAATTTATCTTGTTCATAATCTCACAGCACACACTTCCTTCTAAGGTGCATCTTCAACTTCTATCATGATTTGATCTTAGACATGTTTTCTCTCTCCTTTACCTTCTTCAAATTTTCAAACATTTCTTAAGTTTTAAAATTGTTAACTTGTGTCTTTTTTCATCATCTAGCTCTTTGAACTAAAAAATCACCTCTATGGTTTGTTGTGACTCTAGATAGACATCGAGATCCATATTGCCTTAAAATTTAGGGATATCAAATTTATTCCTTTCCTACATTATCATAAGGTGCTATTGATGTCAAACCACATCTCCAATTATTACCAACACTTTCTTCATCATCATCTTCAATTTAGTTAGCATGGTGATATGGCATGTGATTTCCTCACCAACGTGGCCTCCTTACCATGTCTCCTCCTCCATGGTTTTCATGTCTCCATGTGAATGGAAATTCCTTTAGTTCAAGATAATTTTTCATGTTACCTTTCATTTTGTCTAGAAATTTGAGAAGTACTTGAATTTGAGCCACCAATATTTCATACCTATCATATCTTTCCATGTTTAGATTTGTTTTGGACATAGCTAAGCTAGTCAATAAAAAACGTGAGACTCCTTGAACTTAGGGAAAAAATCCTAAGGATTGGAGGGTTCTTGATAAATTTTTGATGGATTCTTAGATGTGTCCTGATGAACTATTGGTAGATAGTTTGAATTTTTGAAGAAAAAAGGTAAGAATTTAATTTTTACCTTTTGGCGTGTGACTATGGATTTTAAACCTTATATTTGGTGCCCCTTTTGATGTGTATTGGAAGTACAAAATGCCATAATATCATAATTAAAATAATTCACACAATAATTAAACCAAAACAAGAAGAAGAAATTGGTGAATTTGAGGGTTGGGGTTTCAACTGGGGTTTTAAAAAATGTGTAAGGGTTTAGGTTCAATTATGTATGGTTTTTGATGGTTGATATATGACTAAATATGTTGTCTTTATGGTAGGTTATAATCAAATTCAATGGGCATTAATTGTAGGTAATTTCATTGTGATTAGAGGAGAATTAGTGTTTAAATGTGTGGTTTATGTATATGGTAGATGAAAATTATTAGTGATTTATAGGATATGAATGTGATTAATTTAAATAAATAAATAATATCTCCAATCGCATATAAATTGAGTGAAGACAACTTGAATAAGAATCACACAAAAATCAAATTCGGGAACAAACTCACATGGAGAATCAATTGAAGATTCAAACTAGCAACTTGTATTCAATTCCTCTCATCAATATTACATATAACACTCCTAAAATTCACTACTAAAAAAATTTGTTTTTAAAATTATATTGGAAGTAAAATGGTAAATTTCATGGATGCTACCACTACACTTAGTACCAAACTGGTTTCCTTCCACGGTTCTAGTACCAAGTGTTAAGGCTAGAGCTGGCAAAAGTTGACCCGACCCGAAAAATCTGACGAATACTGACTCGATCCGCCCGAAATCCGATCTGATTTTATCCGAGTAATAAAAATCCCGAAACCTATCCGACCCGATCCGATACATATCTGATATCCGATACAACCCGAGAAATCATAAGCTCGAAATAAACCCAACCCGACCCGCTATTCACCCGAAACCCGATATAACCAGAAAAACTATAAATCCGAAATGACCCGACCCGATCCATTATTTATCCAAAATCTTATATTATTTGAAAAATTATAAACCTATAAATATTCAACTTGGTAATACCCAAAAATTAACATTAACACATAACTCAAAATTTTTTAAACTTCATAAAACATGAAATAATGTAGATGTGCAACTAATCCATACTAGCACTTACATCAAAATCTAGAAACAATATACTTTCATAAAATTTATATCACTTATGTATATACAAATACAATATCCATTGATACCAATAGAAATAAAAGTAGAGGAAAAAAAAAAGAAAACACTACTATGCCATTTAAATATTAGTTCACTTCCATTATTCCATTTAGTACCATAAGATAATAACAGTGCAGCCTTGAACACTATATGTTAGTATCTTTACGGCCATACCTTATAATATAGCACCTACAACATCATAGGAAAGTAGGAAAAATTTGGAGTGAGAATGTTAGTTATTCATTATAAAAATTGAAGATTAATATTTTTTATTACATCAACAGTGTTAAATAGTAAGAAGTCAAAATTAGTTGGTCTTTTGTCAATAATAGTCATTATTACTTACTTTATCTAATTTTTATCTTATTTAGCTTGATATGATCTAATCAAAATATATAATAAAAAAACTAATATGTTGTTATTATTATTTTTGCCATAATTGATATTCATTGATTACTATTATTATTGTTATCATTATTTTTGTATTACTATTACTATTATTATTATTATTATTATTATATTTATTAAAATTATGTTGATATGATGTGATCAATCTCTTTTAAAAATAATATGAGAAGTACAACCTTAGAAGTCTTCATTTGTTATCAATTATCAATGACTATTATAAGTTAATATCATGTAAGTTATACCTTAACATAAAAAGAAAAGTGATACGATTTGAAAACTTTTAAATTTGAAACGTCAGATACATCTCCAAAGATAAAATAATGACAAAAAATTCTAAGGCCCAAAAACAATTAATATAATAATTCACTTTTAATTGAATAAGATAAATTAAAATAAATGATCTCAAAATAATTAACTTTTAATAATATCTTGGAATAAAAAGAAAGAAAGAAAATGACACAAGCATGGCTCAAATATGAAATGACCTAAATCCAATCTAAATTTGACGCGAAAATATAATAATTCAAACTCAACCGAGCCCGATCCGAACCCAAACCGAAATTAGAACAACCCAAATTTATCCGAATCCGAGTCCATCCGATCTCAACCAGACCCGACCCAAGAGCTTAGAATGACCCGATATTATTTGATACTGAGTTGATCCGAATCAAACCCGACCCAGCCCGACCCGACAAAATGATCCGAAATTATCCGAAACCGATATGACCCGATTATCATGTTACCCGATCCGATAATGACCTGACCCGCCCGATTGCCAGCTCTAGTTAAGGCTTAAAAGAACGTAACATAATTTACACAAGTCCAATATTACAATTAAGTTAGAGTTACGTGTCAAAGATATTAGAAAAGATAAAATCCATTATAAGTGGTTACAGGAATAAAACCATTAAATAAAGGAAATATGAAGGTTAAAAGATAAACCCTGAAAGTTTTCTGAATAGTCCTTACACTCTTAGCCCGAAAAGAAACTTAAATAGCACCCATAGGCTAACCTATAAGGGATACTACCCATTAAATAGACAGAGGCCCACAAAAAGAATCCTTCAGTACTACGGTACTAAGTAACTCTTTATACATAACTAAAAGGTAGGGCTCGCATGCAACACATTATTCAAACAAAAATAATAATATATACATATAGGAGCATATACAATAATCATTAGAATGGCCACATAATTTAAGATCACATATCACAAGGTTCGTTCACTTAGGATTAATAACACTTACCAAGAGAGCATCAAAGTGAAGATCTTTATAGTATAATTAAAAGTGTCCAAAAACACACTCCATCAACACAAACTACCACTCAATCCTAGATAGGCACCACGACCACAATGATACCATAACAATAGGTCATAGGTTTACTCATCATTATTTGGACTTATACCATTAGTTAAATATTATTCATAATCATCTCTCGAATTATATTCACGAGTATAGGAACCCCACTATTATGGTCGGTGGAACGGAAATACTACTTCAGGGCATAACATACATAGCCACTATTATTTGTCAGTGGAACAATCTCTAGGGCAAAAATGATTCTGACAATTATTATTGTTGGTAGAACAGTCTGACCCTGACCCACGTGGTCTTCTACTATATGTGATTAGTGTCTTTTCCATGATTTATTACCATCTAGGGTTTTGCTTATTGAGCTCAAAACCTCCACTATTATAGGTGGTGGAACGAAAATACTACTCCAAGGTAGAAAGCACCTAACCACTATTATTTATCGGTGAAACGGTCTATGCCCAACTCAATAATCTTCCACTTTCAGTTATTAGTATTTTATTCATTTCTTACTCAACAATTAACCCCCTATCTAGATATGCACACGCTAATGGGTTACCCCGACTCATTATCACTCTACCATCCTAGATTTCCTAAATAACCTTATCCCTTAATTTGGGACCTCTACACTCCACAAGATTCTAGGGCCCTTTTTCACCTTCCACCATACTCACCATAAATTCAAAAAAACCCCACACGCGTGGGTCAAGCCCCACTTTTCTATTTCTCCACTTAGGCTCACCATCGCCTACTAGATTTTCTCCTTGAAACCCTAATCTGGCCTATATGGCCCTAGCCTATCGTTTTCTTATACAACCCATATTCTCCCTTGATTCCAACTCCATCCCTCTACTCAACCCACCCCAAACCACACAACCCAACTCCTCAACTCCCACATATGATAATGATACCATAGTTGGTCACCCATGAAATCCCTAATACACCCCTTTTCTTTTACACCTTCTCCTCGTACACAACTCCACCCTCCATTTAACTTAACTCACACCTTCCATGTGACACACTCCTCATCACAACCCAAATTCCAACCAACCTCCTTAACCTCTCTCATAATACCCCTATACTTAGGGTTTTTTCCCAAAAATCCTAATTAGGCTCCCATGCATACTTCCATCAACACACGTACTAATTCTTCCCCAAGCACTCCAATCACCCAAAATACATTTTTCTCTCTGTGGTTAACGCTTAAACTAACTTTCACCACTTAAGTTTTTCCCTCATATAAAGACCATACACCCCATGCAAGACTCACACTTCCCATGCGATATTTTACCCTAACCCTTCATTTTATTATTTTTCTTCCTTTATTTTCTCATCCATACTTCATAATTCACATAGGGCCTTTCCCCACTTTTCCTTGTTCACTCCACCCTCTTTATTTCTTTTAGTTCCCCACAACCATTCAAACCCACCTAAGGCCTCTAAGCATGCATGCCATACCAACTCAACCATACATAAGAGCATGTCATCCATAACAAGCCATATCACACATTTTACACATAATATAAATCATACTCAATATACCTTAGCTCCTTTAAAGCCAAGCTACACCACACATATACTTAGTTCACATTCACATATATGTACATATGATATACCATTACACCTATAAACACATAATTCATAACATAACCTAAAGCCTTAATCATATCCTTATAATATACATGATCATACTTAAACAAGTGATAGTGAGGTCATAACCCTTATTCTATTACTTAACATCACTTTATGACTATTATGAAAGTTTATTAGATTAATTGTCATGTCATATACAAAATTTTCGATTTACCCCTTTTTACTTACAAAATTCCTAAAATACCCTTCCTAGTTACAAAATACTAAAATACCCCCTTTTACTTATCAAATTACCAAAATGCCCTTCTTACTTGTAAGATTACGAAATTAACCTTTTTACTTGCCAAATTGCCAAATTTCCCCCTTACTTATAAAATTACTAAATTACCCTTTTTTACTTGCCAAATTATCAAATTGCCCTTCTTACTTATAAAATTACCAAAATACCTTTCTTACTTATAAAATTACCAAATTACCCTTCTTACTTATTAAATTATCAAATTACCCATTTCTCAAGAAAAATTACCAAAATACCCTTCTTACCCCTTTCTTATGCAAAATTACTAAAATACCCTTCTTACTTATTAAAGTACCAAGTTACCCTTTTCTCATGCAAAATTTCTAAAATACCCTTCTTACTTATTGAATTATCAAATTACCCTTCTTACGTAATAAACTATCAAAATTACCCCTTTCTCATGTAAAATTACCAAATTACCCCTAACACATAAGATATTAGACCCATGGCCCACATGCATCATTTAACACCACAGCTCTTATTTTTCATTAATAATACACATTATTAGTTACCATATATAAATTTATTTAGGTCAATCCCTATGTATAAGTAAAATTACTAAAATGCTCATAGGTCTCATATTAGCATTATTTCTACTACAAGTGACCATATTTACTTATCATGTACATACATCTAATATCATTATTGACAACAAATACCCTTTCTTAACCATCATTTCTACACATATCACATTTCATTAAATATAGAACACTTTTTATTCCATCTTTCACCATACATTACAAATCATGATATGCTTAACATCACATAATATGCACACAAATACATACCAAAACCCTAATGTGCTAGCGTACGTAAATCCACACATTTTAGTAGGGTATAATGCCTACCTTATTTTTGAAAATAATAAAACTTTACCTGTACCTTGGTTAAAAGCTTAAGCTTTGATTTGTAAAATTTGTGCCTAGAAATAATATCACAATTAGCATATTAGTAGTAGAAAATTAAAAGAATAATTTTTTTATCAAAATGCTTATTAAATGCATATTAATACTAACTATATTATACCTCAAAACTGTTTTGAATAATCTTAAAAGGGTGTAGCAACACTCACGCTGCATAAGCAATGTGGGTTGCATGCACAAAGGTAAAAAGGGGGTCTTGAGTTTGGATGAAGGTAAAAAGGGGGTCTCGAGTAAGGGGTTGAGGGAGGAGTTGGGGTTGTTAGTTGGTTGTAGAAGTGAGGCAATATGTAGGTAATGGCTAGGGGTCGGTTAGTGGAAGTGGAGACAGTAGTGATGGGGCTAGAAAGGAGGTGCAAAGAAGGGAGAAGAAGAGGAAGAAAGGAAAAGAAGAGGAGAAAAGAGGGGTTGTAACGGGAGATCTTGAGTGGGCTAAGGCGGGTGGGTGTAGGGGTGGTGTCAAGTGGTTGAGGGGTGGTTTCGACTACTATGGAGTTGAGGAGACGACAGCATAAGGTGGTGGTGCAGGGTGTGGGTTGAGAGGAGAAGAAAAGGAAAAGAAGAGGGAGTTAGCTATAGGTGGAGGGCTTAGGCTACTAAGGGTGGTGTAGGGAGGAATTAAGGGAGGTAGGGGAGTCCGTGTTGTGGTTGGTTGGGAGCTAGAGACGGTGGTTAGAGGAGATAAAGCAAAACAAGGGAGAAGAGGAAAGGAAAGAGATGGGGTAAAGAGGTAGGTGCAGGGCTGCAATCGCAAGGGTAGGAAGGAGAGTTGCAGGCACGTGCAGGCATAGGGGAGGAGGTTGTTTGGTTCATCGAGGGGTTGAAGAGGGAAGAAGAAGAAGAAGAACGGAGGGGAGGTAGGCTGTGTGAGGGAGAAAAGAAAAGGCACGCTAGCCTATGCAAGGGAGAGGGGAGAAAAGAGAGAGAGAGAGAGAGAGAGAGAGAGTTAGGCTAGCCCAACAAGGGGAAGAAAAAAAAGAAAAATAAAGTAGGAGGGGGTGGATGGGCAAGGAGGGCCACAAGAAGATGAGTAGGTTGGTGGCCTAGTGGGGAATGAAAAAAGAAAGAAGAGGGCCGGTCGGCCTAAGGAAAAAAGAAAAGAAAGAGAAGGAAAAACGAGAAAGATAAAAAAAATTCAATTAGAATTAAAATTAGGTAAATGTAAAAAAAAATATTAAATTAATTTATTCAAAATTTAAAGTATAAGTTTAAGAGGATAATTTTAGTAAAATTATGGTGGAGGAATTTATTTAAATAAAAAAGTATGATAAAATAATAAAATATTTATTTTAATTTATTAAATAATCATATCCATTTTATAAATTTAAGATCCACAAAATAATTAAATTAATAATTTAATATTAAATTATTCCAAATAAGTTTTAATTATTAAACTCTAGGTTTTAAAATTTTGGGGTAATATATTACATCTTCATGATTTTATATGAGAATTTTAACCTTATCACATCTTAATCCTCTACAAAAAAGATATTCTAAAACTAGAAGATAAACATGCCAAAAATTTTCACAAATTAAAGGAAATAAAACTTCAAACTAACAAGATTAAGATTATAACAATATCTACCTATCTAAACTTCTAACTCCTAATATCTTAATCTAATGGCTAGTTATTCCCTTCACAATAAAAATCCATATCACATGCTAAACAATTGTGTTCATTAAGATTTTAATAATTACCATTAAGTCTCTCTTCTCCATTTTAGCAAATATTATATTAGTTTTTTCTTGATTTGTACTAATCCAATTCTAGAGAATTTTTGCTCAACACTTATATATTTTAATATCATGGTTTAATCTTATAATATATTCTCGTTTCTTTGTTATAACTATGTCCTTCTATATTATTTTCATGCTTTCTAATTCAATTATGCTTGAGTGGTTGTTTATTCTAGGATATTATGAGGTTCAATACCAGTGTTGAGTTGGTGTATTAATCTAATTATTTATGCTAATTGTTTAATTTCATTATTCAACTATTAGTGCATATATTCTTAGAGTTTATATAATTGATCTATAGATTAATCCATTTTTTTTATTAATCAAATAATTTAGAGGTGAAGATTAATATTGGAATTTAGCATTCAAACAAAAATGACGAGTTATGAAAGCAGATCAATGATTCTTAGGAATATATAAAACTTACTAGAACTTAATGTGTTTAATTCATTTTAGTGCCATGAAAATAAGTGGTTAACAATTATCATAAACTAGTTGTTCCTTATAGAAGAAGTAATCCATTTAACAATAGATTGCTTCCATTTGTTTGTATTGAAGTTGTAATTGAAGTTTGATCTTAGATTTCTTTAATTGAATGGATTTGTTATTAATTGATAGGTGGATATTTTATTAAATTATTTAATATATCTTGACCTAAATTTCTATATTTTTAATTACAATTTTATCCCTTTTGAGTTTTTTATATTAGCCTAGTTTTACAATAAAGGATGAAATCAATATACTTTAGGTAAGAAACTAAGGAAAAAGAGCATAGTTGGATGAGTGAAACTTGGAGTCAAGAGGATTTGGAGACACCATCATAAAAGACCAAAAAATAGAAGTCATGTGTAGAAAAATCAATTTCAAGAAATGAAGAAGGGGGAAATATGGATGCCTTGCATTTATGAAGTATGGGTAGTAATTTTTTTATTTATTTTTCCCCCATGTGCTTGATCAACTTATCTCACGTGCATATCCTTAGGAAAAAAATGTAGATGCCTCGTATTTATTAATATAGGCCATAATTTTAGCAATTTTTGGATTTGTTTCATACAACTTTCTCCCTACATATACGACATATCTTAAGTCAATTAGGAGAATCGAGAGGATTTCCATCAACCTTTAAACTTCATTTTAATTGTTTTCAAGCCATTAGGGCTTTTGTATTAGATTTAATTTGTCCATTACTACATTGTCTTGTAATAAAATGATTGAAGATCACTCAGTGTTTATGTTGGTATAATATTCTAAGTTCTTTCTTTCCTTTGTTTCATTTAATTATTTTGCATTTTTTACTTCATTTAATGCAATTCTTGTTCTTTATTTATTCAATTGAGTTTGTGATTGTATGTAGTTTAATTCTACCACTGTTACTTTGTTTGTCTAGTTTGATTAAAGTTATGATTTTTATGTGTTTAGATCTTACACTTTCATTTTCTATTAATATGCTTGGCTAGATTAATATAGGGTAGAAAGATATGTGAAAGTAATTGGATAATTAATCATGAGATGTGAACTAAATTTAATTGTTATGTATACGTTTAGTTAGATTAATAAATTGATCTTAATGATCACTAATCTAAGATTATGACTTTATCATCTAGAGTGGCTACCTGGTTAATTTGAGTACTAATCAGATACTAGGATGGTATAGTTAATTCATAATTGCTAACTTATACATCCTCTAGTAAAAAATATGATGATTAATTTCTAAAGAAATATATTAATTTAATCTGGTTTATTGATCTCTAGAGCTATATAATTTGAGATGATCATAATTATGGTTCTAGTTATGTTCTCCCTAATCATTAATACTACCATTAATTGAACATAGAGATCTTATCCCAGGTTATTAATTATTTAGATAATAAATCATAAGTGAACCTTTATTTGTTTGCATAAGGGGATGCTGAAAAGCAGATATGTGCATGATTCTATATATTAACATAAAATATGCTACATTGCCATATTATTTGATGATCAGTTGATATTCATATGATAAATATGTTTTATGATCCCTATTATCACATTATTTTTATTCGTTTATTCTATTAATTATTATGTTTTTCCTTTTCATTAATAGTAATGAGTTTTTCATAATTTGACAACTAGAAAAATAAAAATTTACGGATTAAATTATAGTCTATATGGGATTAACTTCTATTTGTTGGTTACTATTTTGTTGTGTTTTTAGGGTATAATTTAGAGTATTTACGACATCACACCATTAATATTAGCTAGTGTTCTTGTTGTTTTTAGCTATCATCTTAAAACATATTAATCATTTGTTTTAGATAGTTAACTATAATGAAAACTCATAATTAACTGAAAGTGTTCGTGAACACGACGTTGCATCACTACAATTACATCCATGCACTTACAAAGCTATGCAATTAGATACCCATCCATTATCATCATTACTAATGTTTAAATTCATCATAAAATATACAAATAATTAAGGAATAAGGATTAGAGTATATAAAATCATAATCAATTGGCAACCATCATTTTTTTATATTCAAAATCATTTTGAAAATACACATACAACTACATTCATAGGAAGTGATTATGGAGAGTCATAATTAGTTGTTAAAATGACAAAATATATCTTCTGCACTACATGGAGTTAGGGTTAATGATGTTGAAAATCATCATGAAAATAAAACCAATCACATGCATTGAAGGATCGGAATATATAAGCTAGTAATCAATTGTTGGAATGATCAAGTCATCACTAACTTTGGGAAGAATGATCAATGTTGATCTCCAAAATCATGTAAATATTCATGCAACAACTTTGAAAACTTCGTGTATGAAAAATCACGGTTGGATTTTAAATGATAATAATCATCACTAGTTCTAGACTAGATTATAAATGTTGTATGTATTAACTTCTGAAAAAATAGAAATACGTATAATCGAAGGCACAAATGGAATATAGAAAATCACTATAGATTTTGATCTTGTTAAATACGACATAAATTTTAGAAGAGAATTGAGGGTAACTTGAATTGAATGAGCATAATTTAATTTCCGTTGTCAAATAATTAAATAAGGAAAATAATTAATAAAAAAAGAAATACGTTGAAACTAAAATGCTTGAATTTTTCAAAGTAACGACCATTGTGATTCTTTTAATTATTTACGAGAACGACATGCAACCCTGCATATATTGTACGGTGCGCTTGATGCACCTAATAACAACTTAAGGTAGTTAAGTGGAACATTTATAAACTAATAAATTAGAAAAGGAAAATATTATAAGAAAATTGTGATGATGTCGGTGGAAGGATTTGAAGATCAGTCTGACTCCTAACTATTGTCAGCGGACAACATATTTGTTATACTCCCTCAGTTTGCAGTGTGTGCCGGAACGTCAACTAAAAAAACTGAGGGAGTATATAAAATAGGGGCCCTGAATCTAAAAACAAAAAGAGGCCAGTAAGAGGCCTTAGTCTATTGAGACCTACTTTTTCAAAGATGGCTAATAGCTCTAATACCAAAGTGTCAAACAAAAAAATAAATGTATACTGCCCTTTACTAAATATACTAAGGGCAATAGGCCTAGGCCTCAGACGGGTGTTAGATAGCATGTCTTTATGGTGACGAGTTTCAAAAATTGTTAAAGAATCCTTTTACAGATATTCTTTGTCCATAAATAAAATATGGGATTGGGCCAGAGTTTGGACCTTCAATTATCCATCTCACCTTTCGACCATCATCATTCCCACCTTTTGCCTAGAATATAGCTGTATTTATTATCACTAGCTTTTGTACGCACACAAATGCGTGCTTAATCAACACAGTGCGAAATAGTATATAGTGATGAAAATGCGAAATACTATATAGATAAGGAAATGCGTGTACATATAAATCTATACAGGTAAAAGTCTCATATAAACTCTTCTTAAAATACATATATAAGAATCAATTATAATTATTAAATTAGTATTTAATCAATGGTTAAGATTTAATAAATACCTAACCTAAATTGATTTTAATGTTACCCCTTAAATCTTCTAAATCTAACAGTTATTAAGGATTCCTATGTTTGTATTTTAAATAATAGTTTGTACTATATATATATATATATATATGTAATAGAAACTGATTTACAATTGATTTGCCCCCTTCACATTTATGGGGTCGATTAATGAAATTATGGAGTAGGAGGGTGAGATCCGACAGGAAATTAGAAGTGTCTAAAAATAGTTAATTTATATACATGAAGGGAGGAAAATATGGTTAAGAGGATGAGTGATGAAACACGAAGAGATAAGGGAAATAAGTAAATACATTTTTATTTTTATATTATATTACTTATTACTAATATAGTTACATAAGACTAGAGGTAGCGACTAAGTTAGGTTGAGGTCGGGCTATAATAGGTCATGTCTTTTTAGGTTAGATTATCTGTGAGTCATTTTTCGTACAAGTTGATTGTGGGTCAAATTGGGTAATTTTGGGTTCTAGTCATTTTATTATTAGGGTTGGATTAGATAAGATTTGGGCTCGGATCATTGCATAATTTGGTTGTATTGAGTTAATTGGCCAAGCCAAGTTTAGGTTAAGTTAGCTTGGGTTTGGGATATTTCGGGTTAGATTATTTTGGATTAATTTGTCGAAGCATGTTCGGATTCAAGTCATTTCGAGCTAATCCTAAATTAGATCATTTTAGTTATTACCAAACTAGGTTAATTTAGCAATATAAGACACATTCAGGTTGGTGCTATTATGAGTTAAGTTATTTTGGATTTGAGTCAATTCAGGTCAATTTATAATTTTGATTCGAGTTTAGATAAAATTATTTCATTATTAGGTCAATTCATTAATTCAGCTAGAGTGACTTAAGGTTAGAATTCCTTTGAGATTTAGTCATTTTAGGTTTAAGTCAATTTATCAAGTCATATAACGTATCTCACTTTGGGTTCAGGTTTTTTGTTGGGTCGGATTTCTAGTTGATTAATATCAGACCAAGTTGATATCAGATTAATGTTAGGTCAAATTTATGTTGATGTCAAGTTGGATTGATATTAGATTCGAGCTTTTTTGAGTAGCAAGTTGGATTAAGATTAGGTCATATTATTTTTGAAATAGCATCAAGCCGGGTCAATAATTGGTCAGGTTTCTTACAAGGTCAATAAATTTCTTAAAGTTTATCTTGCAGGTGTTAACCGAAATGGATATAGTTGGATGGATCAAATTAATTTTTTTCAGCTATACATAAGACCCATCACTTAATAAGCAGCATGGATTATTATTATTATTATTATTATTATTATTATTATTATTATTATTATTATTACTATTATTATTACTATTATTATTATTATTATTATTATTATTATTACTATTATTATTACTATTATTATTATTATTATTATTATTATTACTATTATTATTACTATTATTATTATTATTATTATTATTCATTGCAACATTAAAGTTATTTTACCTCTCCTTATATGCCTATTTTACTAAACACAAATTCATATACCCCCCAATTTATTATCCTTTCCAATTTTACCATCTCATTTCTTAACCACTCCTATCTCTCTAACAAATTTTCTCTCATTTCTCTCTTCTCCCTCATCTCAAATTAGTGTTTATATACATTTTAGTTGAATATTTCACATTTTAGTTGTTATTTTGACTTAAATTAGTGTTTGTATACATAGATCTAACTTAGATTAGTAAATTAATTACAATTTGGGTTAAAATTTTAGCTTTGGATGATATTAAAGAAGGTTAGGGTAAAATAGTGGCATCAGCGAGTGGTTTATTGGTAGTCATAACTACCAATGGATAGTTTACCTATTAAGCCTCCCCCCAAATAGGTAACTCGCCCATTGAAATAATTTTCATGCAAGTAGCTCACTCTATTACAGACCTCCTTTAGTAGGCAGTTCACTAGTCAACCTTCACTTCCATCGAGTAGTTCACCTATCACACTTTAACCCAAAGAGGTGACATGCCTATTGAAAACTCTAAACCCCCAAAACCCTCTAACCCTTAACAATAACCCTAAACCCTAACCCCCAAACCCCAAACCCTAAACCATAAACCATAATCCCTAAACCCTAAACCTAAACCATAAACCATAATCCCTAAACCCAAACCCTAAGACCTAAGACCTAAGCCCTAAGCCCTAAGCTTTAAACCCCAAACCCTTAACCATTACCCCTAAACCTCAAACCCTTAACCCTAAACCCTAAACCCCAAACCCCAAACCCTTAAGCCTAAACCCCAAACATTGTACCTTAAAACCTAATCCTAAACCACAAACCATTGATGAGCTAGTGCATAATATTTATAAATATTCTTTTTGTTATAATTGATAGATCGCTATTAGAGGAGGCAAAGGAAAGGAACTGAGACAAGTTACTCCCGATACTACTAGGGTGGTGAAGAGGACATTCAGTACCAGTTCCAAAACACGAGTTGTGATGGAGCATGGAAAATCTCCCTATACTATAGACACATGGTACATGTCATTTGAGGAGGAGTATGATAATTCCAATGAGGGAGATTTCACTAAAAATATCACTTGTTTCCTCATCAGCATCAAATGATAATTGGAGATTGATTAGACCTACTAGTAGGGGCCCGCTCATTCTAAATCTTCACACTAGTTTTAAGGGTCATGTGGCATACACCATATGGAATGATGCTAAGGTCATTTATGTTATTATACATATTAATTTCTATATTTTTACCATATAGTTTATTATTCTAAAATTCTTTTTATTTTAGGAACTATATCTTATGCTGAGGGTTCAATTAAGGATGAAAAACTTGAGGATACTACTGGTTAATGATGTTGGCATGGGTATTCTCTACGACTACATTGAAACCACGAGCCTAAAGCATCTACGTCTGATATACTTCCACCATCACAATGCCGCACTTGTCTTTACTTTTGTTGAGAGGTGGCATATAGAGACCAACAACTTTCGCCTTCTATTTGGCGAGATGAATTTTACTTTACATGACTTGATTTACATTATGGATCTTAATTATCATGGGTATGAGTGTATCAACAAGAGTTTTCCTAATAATGGCGATGTGGTGGAGATTTTAGGCAGCATGTGGGGTGAACTTGAGTTTTTGTTCAAGTCAACTTTTGTGAAGGGAAGCACAATTGCATTAGACGATATTTTGTATATGCTTATAACTGACTGTGTTGAGGATGATGAGTCTTATACTAGTTATATATGTGATACCTGCCATCGTATGTGCTTTTTGTAGGCAAATCCAAGAACTATGCTCTGTTATCTATTCTTAGATTAATAGCTTATTTGATTAATTTAGGCGATGAGGCCCTTAGAGTTAGAACTTTAGCATATTTATATAGGTAGTTTGGGATAGCATCTAGGGTCATGTGCATGTAGATAAGTTGTTGTATAACACTAGAAAAGGTAATTATTTATTGTTAATTATTAGTTAAAAAAGTTTTTTAATTGTTTATTTAATTGTGTTATATACATGTTATAATTATGCACAGGCCTAGATTTATGAGTATTTCCAATGCTTTCAATGGAGTTATTCTCTTATGTATAATACATCATGCGATGGTACAGCAATGAGGTGGGATACATCTTGTTAGACGCTTCCCCTTGAGAACATGGATGGCGTAATTCAGTATAAAAGGTAATTAGATTCTCTAAGGGTCTAGAAGATGGGATGGCATACTTTATATGATCAATTTTCAATGTAGTTATTTGTAATAATTGATATTAATATTATTTTACATACATTTGTAGGTTGACTTTTTACTATTCGACCAAGGTCCAAGTATGAAATATCCCGAGTCGATGTACTAAGGTGGTCTACACTTTACAAATATTGTGGATCTTTACATGCCAAATCTAGTTGCTCGATAGTTTTGCTACCCCCAACTCATCCTGATTTCTCCTATCATTCCAGCACATCTATTCTATTAGAGTACAATTATTAAGAAGTATAAGGCATATTACTCTAGTTGTGCATTATTTTTTAACACTTGGCCACACCATTGACTGGACTTTAGCTCCCATTTTCATCGCTCAACATATAAACATGATATTTGAGTTGAATACCTTCCTTGGTATCATCCTCGGACCCATCTAGTAGTCCATCCTATACTATTAGACCAAGGATCGAGTGATGCCCCATACATCAAGATAGAATTAGAGATAAATAATGAATTAATAGGTATGTTCCACTATTGGTTCAAAGAAGAGAAGATGGGTATAATTGATAAGGATGAAGGTTTTGATAGGCTAAAAGAGATTTACCTCACCATGGGCAGGCTTAGACTCTCCTCTAGTGAGGAAGAGGAGGCTAACCAGCCCCCTGCTAATAATATTTAGTAGATTTTTTCCTATAAATGGATATTAATTTGTATCAATATTGTTATGAATTTGTTATCGAAGAAATTATCATTATATTACACACCATACACCAATGCATAAGTTCTGCCACAAAATACTTAAAAGAATGCGATAAACCAAAGCACATAAAATTCTTTACTAAACTCATTACATTTAGCACAAATCATCAACCTATGTCTCCCCTTTGGTTGGCACCCCTACCTATTGCAATCTAATATAGTTGAATGCGGTCATGATATAGCTAGTCCCATCTAGATACACTTAAAAATGTATGTATGTGCCACTAATTAGATACAAGTGGTAATATTGTGTTTTCCATCAAGATTATATATGAGCATATAAATTATCATAACATGATAGTTAGACATATATAATATAATGAAAAGTGTATAGAAAATTAGTGTGAGAAAAATACATATCGATACGTAGTATGAAAAATTATTAACACTTAACATGGTAATGATCTAATTAGATTATGAGTCATTAGGTGGAGTTTTATGCAGTAAATATGTAATTGACATGTGAATACTCAAGCAAACAAATATGACATTGTACATTTTTGTAAAGAAGAATCTAAATTCACGCTGATACCACCATTTCTCCATCAAAGCTTATCCCCTCCAATGTATAAAGCATTGTATGTTTTCAACAATTGGATCTACAAAATCATGTTCATATAATGCTTGACAATTCACTAATTTCATATACACTATGGCTCTAACATTTGACCATTTTGATTCCTTACCCAAGAGTTGTAGTAAAACGCGTCTAAACCCATAGTTTCCATTGTCCAAAACATCACCGCATGATTCCACCGAAAGGAGCATAGCTATTTTAACACCTTATTTCCTAAAAACCAAATTTTTATAAATATCAGAGTTTATTTACGAGTTTTAACATTCAATTTTATTTTAATGAGATTATTTAAATTAAATCTTATTTCTCGTAAATCATTGTTAAGGTTTTAATTAGTTTTATGGTTTTATTGATGGTTTTAAATTTATGTTAAAATTTCTCAAATCATTTATCGTTGCGAACTATTCTAAATAAATTCGTTTACAACAATGATTTTATTAAATTTACATAATTCAATTTCCATTCTGTTTCTATCATATGTTTGATTTTAATATTTTAAATTCATTTTAGAGTATAACCTTATCTTGTGATTACGAATTTATTTTAGGGTTACATTTCATTAATGAAAATAAATGATTTTTTAAAAATTAAATTACAAAATCCCAAAATAATGAAATAATTTAATGATGTTTATCTTTAGAAATTATTTCCATCTTTAAATTTATTTATTTATATGAGTTCGATAAGATCTTCGAAACATTTAAATAAAATTGGTTTTCGTCATTTATTTATAATTTTATTTTTGAATTTATTTTCCCATTTTGGTTTACAAAAAAAATTTCAAAAATAACTTAAATTATTTTTAGTCATTTGATCTTTTATTAAAAGAAAATTTATTATTTTTTGGATCTTTAACCAATGATTTTTACTAAATGAATTTTAGATAAAATTACCCGTTTATTGTAGCTTAGTCGCACGCCCCCTGTCCTCCTTTTCTTTCTTCTTCTTCTCTTATCTCTCTTTCTTTCCTCTTCTCATGCTCTAGAACACTAACCTCCCTACTCCCTTCCCTTTCTCCTTTGTCACCCAACACCACCACCACACCATAGTCGCCACACAACAACACCACTTGCCATCATATCCTTATCGTCAATACCGACGGTAGCTAGGTGGAGCAGCAATGATGCAACGGTAGCAATAGTAGCGTGCGAAGACGGTAGTGGCAGGCCATTGTCTAGCCACCTCCATTACACAGAACCACCAACAAGTGGTCCTCGCCCTCCGACGAAGTTCCACCAATTCTCAATCACCCTGATTCGCTGTGTTGCATTTGGTATATTTTTCCCAAACCCTAACTCTTATGCTGATTAAATTTATATGAATTAGCTTATGATAAGCTAAATTGGTTATCAAATTATGTATATATATATATATATATATATATATATATATATATATATATATATATATATATATATATATATATATATATGTTTTATGAGTGATTTGGAGTGGTTAATTGTAATGTACATGGTTGATTTCTGAAAATTGGATCTTTGACTTGGTTATATCCTGTCCAATTAAGCTATTTTAGATAAATTAATTATGTAATATACTTTTAAATGTACTTAATTCATATTGGAATTATCAATTTGCAAAAATTGTGTGAAATCTATCATAATTGAATTGTTAGATCAAAACTCTTATGGATTTAAATTGGACTATGTAATTGAATTATTTTATTAAATTGATCATACAATATATTTTAGAATATGTCTAATTTCAATTCCAAACCATAAATTTAAATATTCAAATAAGATTTGACCAAATTTATAGTCCAGACTCAAAACCCTTAAATTAGGTACTTTCTTTATTGTTTTTAATCAATTGAGTATACAATATGTTATAAAATAGGTTTAATTACATTTCTAAATATTTAATTTAAATAAATTAATAAAATTTAAATAGATTGCATTTTAGGTCTAAAACCCTAGTTTTGAAATAAAATTTATGAAATTGGTCATTTGTATAATTGTTTATTCTAAAATTGATTTTATAGAATTGTTTAAAATGACTTTAATTGCATTCGAAAACCTTCAATTTGGATTAATTGATTTGAATTGTTCAAATATGTATTTTGGGCTTTAAAACTCTAATTTTTTTAGAATGGATTTATGGTATTTAGTTATATTTGATTCTTTCATGTATTAATTAATTAGTTTTGATTTGAAACCAATTAAATTGAGTTTTTAACTTTTTTTTTTTGGATAAATTTTCTGAAATTGTTTGGTTTGACTTTTTGAGTGGTAAACCCTAATTGTATAAGTGGTTTTCGATAAAATTTACTTGTTTTCTATTATTCTATGTTTGTATTAGTTTTTTCTAATTTAGCTCTACAATTTTCAAAGGTGATCTAGGAAGGCTTGTTAGTGGATCCAAAAGCTAGTGTGTTTCCCTCCTTGCAAGGATAGTTTGGAAGTTAAGTAAACTTCCTAAACTCCTAGTTAATAGAATCTTATATGTTAATGTATATTATTCCATATTTTGGTTATGCTAAGAACATGATAAGGTTTGTTAATAAGGTGTGTAGTTTGTGTGACTAAGCTATATGGCTATCTTGTGGTATGGTATCTTGCAGCTCTTCACATATGAATCATGATTCTTCGTATTTGTATCTAATAATTTATTATGATATATAAGCTCTATAAATGTACCATGATCTATTCTTGTGGTATTATGTTTGTTAATGCAAATGTAAGTTGTTGAATAACTCAATTGGTAATCATATGTGATGGTTGTTAATAACATTTATGATTGTGTTATATATGATGGAATGTGTGATAATGGACCTAAAATATGAATAACTCAAGTGGTAAGCGAAAGAAATGAATTATAGGAATTGTACTATAGGTCACATTTGTGATCATAGCTAGTAATTTCAGTCCACCTATGGGAATTGTGCTATAGGTCACATTAGTGGTCATAGTTGGTGGTTGTATATAGTCCACCTTGAGTAGCCTCAAGATGGCCTTTGAGGTAGGGTCAGGTGGTGGACACCTTCCCTGTGATTTCATTTATGCTACATTGGTAGTACAATAGTGAGGCCCCTCTCTTTACTTTATATGTGAATTACGGTACCTATATAGGGTATCAATACTTAAAGGTTAGGGTGATCTAAGTAGATGTGTAAGCTAAAGCCACAGAGCTATAAGTCACAGTATTTGCCACATCCATAGAGCTATAGGTGACGTATTATTATGGGTTCCTTGGCCGCACATGCCCTAGAGGTGAATAATATTATATTTTAGATATGGATATGGATAATATTATGTTGTGGATGTGATAAATACTATATTTTTGAAATGAATAAATGAAATGAGTAGAATAAGTAGAACAGGTGAATTATAATAGCATATACAAGGAAATGGGTAATAATATGATTTAGAATGTGTCATGTAATATCTTTTGACATAATTGATCAATAAGTGATTATATGAATTAAAGTGGAATGATTGTATGGAAATCAATGAATGACGTAAATGGAATTAAATAGATTGAGTGGTGGTATATAATCTTTTGTTAAGGGCATAATTCTACTATAATAGTATGTTCTTTTGTGGATTCATGCTAAAGTAATATTGTATTTTTTTTATATGGGATATGCATGAATATTGGGTCATATTCTCCTACTACTCTTATTAGTCAGTATATTTTATTCTTATATATTTTTTATAAACTTATATGAGAGCACGTATTTAATGTTTTATTAATTATGGCAAGTATATAAATCTATGTGAATATGTTATTGCTATGAGTTGGGTTGTTTCGTGAGTACATCATTATACTAATACTATTTTTTTAGATGTCTATGTGTAGGTACTTTGACTTGAGTTCTGACATGATTATTGGTTTGGGCTGAAAGTTAGAGCTACTAGGAGTTTTGTCCCTTGAGGACTCTTATAATTATTTGTAAATATTTTAGAAATTAAGTTGTCATATTGAAATTTTAATTTGGTGTTGTAAATGACTATTTATATATTTTTATTATTATTATTTGGTTAAGATTTTAGAATCTAGGTTTATTTCACACATTTTTTGCTGACTAATTAGTGATGATTATATAGGGTTTTTTGTTGACTTTATCAGTGAGAATTTTGATTTAGTTTCTATTTTTGGATTTTTTTTTTAAATAAGTTTTTAGCCTTTCACCTATCAAGAGATAGATGACAGACATCTGTCTTATGGTAGGTGTGGTGGTAGCACTCCCCATTTCTTGTGTTTACTTTCAAATTATATAATTTTTAAATAAATTTTTTTAGGAGTGAAAATGAGGGTGTTACAACTACTTCAATATCATAAGACCATGAGAAATCAACTATGAGTCTACCAGTCATCCTAGCACTTTGCCTCCCACTACTACTTCTTCCTCAATATGATTGACCAGAGGAAGAGCACCTCTATCAAGAGATGCACGATGACGTCCCTGAAACAATCGACCTTGCCCCATTGGTGATTTCAAACAAGCACGCTTTGTGCATTCCCACTCTGATGGTTCCCTCCATGTGTTATTACTAGGTGCACTTTTCTTTTTCAAACATTCGTTTCTACTATACTTGTCCATGTAGGTTCAAAAATCTCATCAATAGGATTAAAATAGCATCGTAGACATGCTGATGAGTGGCCAAGCATCATTTTAACCTTAGACATAATGTTAGAAGCAAATGAATGTATGGGTATATCAATAATTTAACTATCAAAAGAAAAAAATTTCTTCTTGTAGTCTAACAAAAGTGAAAGTATTCCATAATTTATACACCAGCAATAATGTAGTATGTTGATGATCTTATTTGTAATGAAATATCTCGTGTGCAAATGGTAGACTGTATGCCAACCTCAAGTAATACCTACATCCCAAGTATTTGGGACCAACCATATTGGACCTCTTATTCACCTCTTCAATCAAGTCCAACACTTTATGACATACAAAAAACATAAGCTCCTTAAACAATATGCTATCTATAGAGTAATGTCAAATAATAACTCTTGATTGCTCTAGATGTTTTTTTACCTAATTAATTTATAGTATTATTAGTATGCCAATCTTCGAACATAATGTGTCAAAACTCATATATGATGACGATATATATTTCTTTAACTTAGCATGTTCACTTTTTGCCCTACGATTAAAATTTCAAAATATACGTAATGGTTAATTGTTAGTTAGTAATAAGTTAAATGACAATGAATATCTACAACAACAAAAATATACCTATTAGTCATATGAGTGTTAAAGTGAATAATTTTGTCAACCCATACTGAAATAAACCTCTCCTTATATGTATTCAATCGGGTATCATATACATATTGTAAAAGATGTGGAAATCTTACCCATTGGTCACTTATAAGTAGAAACTCGATCTCATGCATCTCAATTGTGGTATCTTGTACAATCTTCCTCTAACCTCCTAAAAAACATTCTCCTATTGCTATACTTCCCATATAATTTAAAGCATAAGAGAGAACATTATTACTAATGTGTCATCTATATAAAAAGGGTGAGGTATTAGAAAATCCCTTTGTCATTGTTTGTGTTAATCCTAAATCTCCATCATTGATCACCACATTTGGTTCATGGGACTCCATCAATCTCTTTACCTTATCAAGCACTCATTCATAGTTATCTTCCTTTTCCTTTATCATAAGTGCCAAGGCAATGTTATAATTCTTACCATTAGACACACAACTAATAGCCTCCAATAAAGGAAGATTATACTTATTGGTTTTGTATGTACAATCCAAACAAATGATATATGGAAACAAATGCAACAAAGCAATATAATTCGGGTGTGCAAATACAATATCACTAACTATATCAAAATTAGGAAACCGACAATGCCATGAATGGTATTCGTTGGTTTCTATAAAGTGAAATATCTATTGCATGACTGTACATCCCATCAAGCTTTGTAACTTGAATTAATGTCTAGCATTGTAAGGTATCCTAAGTATTGTAGTATTATCCCCATCACCCCGTTCCAACTTATTTATAATCTCCCTTGGTTTGAAATTTATCTGGGTTAGCTCGTGCACAAACCTATCGCAACACCCCAAAATTCACTACTTTTTTTAAAGCAGAAGTAATTAAAATAGCAATACTTAAATTAAAACTCGTGAATTCTTGAGATGTTACCGCCACACTTAATACCAAACTGGTTCTCTCCGATCGTTTCAGTACCAAGTGCTAAGGCTAAGAAAAGATGCACAATCAATTATGCATCACGACAAACTAACTCCAAATAAGCATTAAATAGTTGTAAAACAAAATCAGAGTACGTGTAAAGAATTGTTAGTCATTCCCAAAAGATAAATAAGCTTACAACCGATAAAAGGTTCATTTAAAATACTCAATCGAGTAATAATTCATAAGAGGGTAAATTTGATACACAAGAAATAGCATAATGAAATAAAATCACATGAAGAGAAAAATACGGCCACGACACTCTTGAAATTTGAGCCAAAACATGCTCAACACTCAACCCCGCCGGATGTCTCGCCCACCTGCACAAAGTCAGAAGGGCATACTACTTGTGGGAATAAGCAGTACCCATGAAAATGGTGATTAGTACGCTACATAATGAGTAAGGTAATCGAGCACTAAGGCCAACACATAACAACACATAAATAATGCAGAATAATAATAGAGCATAAGACCAACATGATAACATAAATACATATGACCATCCAAGTAAAAGTACAAAGGCCCATATATAATATGATTCAATTACTTAATTAATCTCTGATAAGAAGTCGAGTCATACCATGCTTTTTATCAAATCCACATGAGTACGGGAACCCTACTATTATAGCCAGTGGACTGAAAACACATAGGACATCATGCCCTAACCACTATTATTCGTCGGTGGACCGGTCTCTAGGATACCGCAGTACGTGGCCACTATTATTCGCCGGTGGACCGGTCTAGCCCCTTCTCGCATGGTGTTCTACTATAAGTAATTAGTGTATTTCCCATGTCTTGGTACAAATATGTTTGGTTTTGTTGAGCACGGAATCCCCCACTATTATAGCCGGTAGACCAAAAACGTATAGGTACAAAGCCTGACTACTATTATTACCGGTGGACCAGTTACACATAGAGCATCATCCCTAACCACTATTATTCACCGGTGGACCGGTCTAGGCCCGGCTCAACATCTTCCACTTTACGTGATTAATGTTTTAAGTATCTTATTCATAAGCTTTCATGCATGAATCATTCCCTTTACACTTCACACATCACAAATTATAAAATTCCACAATCATAATTACACTTTAATCACCAAATACACATGATAACACAAAAACTCTAAGCAGCCACAACAAACCCTAATTGTCCACACAAACCCTAGCTTGATCTCCTATGCACCCTTATATTGCTCCACATACTATTTTTCACCCAAAGTGTTTAAACACCTTAACAACACTTACATTACCTTCCACACATCCCAATTCAACTTTTCATATGTAAATTTCACTCCCATGCAAACGTTACACATCCCATGCAACCATTCAAAATTTTCATGCGAAACCCTAAAACTCCCACATGAAACCCTAAATTCAACCATATAAACCCTAGGTCCATCCATGCACAACCCTAGATTCCACCATACAAAACCCAAGAATCCTCAATTCAAAACCCAAGATTCAATCCACACAAAACCCAAGGTTAGATTCCACCATACAACACCATAAAATCCGCCATGCAAAACCCTAAGCCTATCCATATCAAACCCTAGTTTAGATTCTCTCATATAAAACCACATATTAGATTCTCCCATATAAAACCATAAATTAGATTCTCCCATATAAAACCATAAATTAAAGTCTCCCATATAAAACCATAAATTATATTCTCCCATACAAAACCATAAATTAAATTATCCCATATAAAACAATAAATTATATTCTCCCATATAACATCATAAATTAGATTCTCCCACATAACACCATAAATCAGATTCTCCCATACAAACCATAAATTAGATTCTCCCATATAATATCATAATTTACATTATCCCATACAACATCATAATTTAGATTCTCCCATATAACATCATAAGTTAGATTCTCCCACATAACACCATAAATTAATTCCTCTCACACAAAACCATGCAAAACCATAAATTCGATTCTTCCACACGAAATCATAAATTAGATTCTTCCACATGAAACCCTAATTTCCCCATTTTTATTCCTCCACTCATAGATCATTAAATACTTAAGTCAACTCATTTCCCCTTTAGTCAACTTACTTCCCATTTTCTATTTTCAACCTGTTTCCCACACAATACCACTTTTATACATCCTCACATGCATGACTTATAAGGTCACAACACAAATCACCACATATACATAATACACATGCCATGCAAATATACGAAAACATACTTCAATTCCACATCATACCATATACGACATAATTAATAATGATAAACCTATGATACATAGCATGCGAAGCACATAATGCATATAAATATACAAAAGGCCTTAGCACCCCTTACCTAAAACGACACCAGTCTTGGAGCACACTCCTACGCTTCCTTAGGGCTTTGACTAGTCTCACCTATTATGAGGGAAAAACTAAAAATTAGACTCCCTCTTACTAAAAATACTATTAAATACTAACTTATTCTAAGACTAGGCTTTTGATAAAATTCTAAAATAATAATAGCAAAAATACCAAAAATAAAATCAATATTAATATTAACAAGAATAATAAAAATAGTAACAATAATAATAAAAAGGGCATTATTACAAAATATAGTGAAATAAGGGCTTCAACCCCTTTACCAAAATAATACTCATAATAATATTAGTAAAATAAATAACCAAATTTAGTAATAATAATAATGATGAAATAATAATAATAATAATAATAACAATAATAGCAAAACTAATAGTACAATAGTTTTAATAATAATAATGGAATAATAGTAATAACAATTTCAAAATAGTAAAAATAAAAATAATTATAATTATAATAATAATAACATATTAATATTAATATTAATAATAGTAATAATTGAAATAATAAGAATAATAATAATAATCGAAAATAAAATACAATAGGGCTTCGGCCCTCAACAAAAATAATAATAAAAACATTAATACCAATAATACTAATAATAATAATAGTATTTATATTCAAATAAATGAAATAAAATAAATTAAGGCTTATAAAAATAGGAAAATAGGGTTGAGAGGGTCTAGGGTTCAACCTTAGGTTGGAGGGGATGAGCGGCACTGGCGGTGGTGCACGGAGGCGGCGGCGGTGGCCGGATAAAGGGAAGAAAAGGGTAAAAGTTGAACGTTGAAAAAAAGATAGGGAGAATTAAGGTGTTTAAGACTGCCCAGAGGGAGAGGAGTAGAATGACGGTAGCGGCGCATGGCGGCGGAGGTGGTGGCCGAATGGAGGAGAAGAAGAGAAAGACAGAAGGAGAGGGAGGGAGAAAAGAAAGGTAGAGGAGGGACTACAACACAATTTGGGAGGTGAAAGGAGTGGCGGAAGCGGTAGAAGCGGCAGAATAGGTGGCTAAGGGTGGTGCAAAGGGCGGCGAAGGTGGAGAAACAGGTTGATCAGGAGGGCTACTTCGCACAACCTCAACAGCTTATGTAGGAAGAATCGAGGGAGGGGGGAGGCACAGTTAGTTATAGGGCGGTGCAAGGATGAGTTGGGTGGCCAGAACGGGTGGCGAAGTTGGCTAAAGGCGGAGGAACTAGCGTGTGAAATGGCGGCGGTGGCAAGGTCAAAAATTTCTAGGTAGAATTCAAAAGCTCGACATAGGCTATTATGGGGGTATTTATAGACTTAGAGGGGAGTTTAGGATTATGTGGGTCGGTAAGGGGATAAAGAAAGTAGGGTTAGGGTCATCGGCGAAGATCAAGAAGACGTGGCAAGGTGTGGCTGGCTGGGAGAAGGGGAAACGCATGAGAAAAGGAAGTGTTGGTTGGGTCAAAATGGCTAGCGAGTCAAGGGGAAGGAGAATGGATGGTCAAAATGGGCGAGATCGGCGGTGAAAAACTTGGGCGATGGCGGCGAAGTTACAAGTGCAGCGGCGTCGATGGAGGAAGAAGAAAGAAGAAGATGGGGGGCTGGACCGGGCGGCCGGGAAAGAAAAGAGGGGAGATCGGGCGGACCGGGCGGCAACGGTTAAGGTTCATTAATAAAATAACGCGTTTTGGGTAAAAAAAAGAATAAACGTGATGCGCTAGCTACCGAAGGAAGAAGAGAAGAAAGAAACAGAAGTGGGCAGCGGGAAGAAAGCATAAAATGGGTCGCGGCCAGGCCCAACTCGGGAAGAAGGTAAGGAAGAAAAGAAGAAGAAAGAAAAAGAAAGAAAAAGGAATAAAGAAAAAGGAAAAGGGGAAAAAGGAAAAGAGAAAATAATTAGGTTGGGCATTTAAATTAATTAAAATATTTGGAATATTTAAATAAAATAATATTTAAATCCCTTTTTAGGCTAATTTAGGATTTTTAAAAGATTTTTCATAAATTCTATTTTAATTAGCAAAACACCTTAAATTTCTCCAATTAAATTATTAATAAAATTAATATTAATTTGGAACTATTTTATCCTTCTTATGTTAAATAAAATAATTTATTTAATTAATAGCTAAAATGCCAAAACTTTTCTAATAAAAATTATTTATTATTTTATTCTTAAATAAACCTAATTAATTTCCTTTTATTTTAATAAAAATAATTTATTTTCATAATAAAATATTATTTAAATGTAATTTTTAAAATTAGAAATTTTTGGGGCATTTTACTTATATTTTTCTAGAGATAATCAACAAGAAAACACATACACTTGCATATACTTACTTAATCTATGATTATGAATTCTATATTCTACCAATAGTCTCCAACAACTACAAGTATCTTCTCTTCCACAAATCCTGAATTTACAACCACACTTTTTGGTTACAGTAGATCAATCACTTTCAGGATTCACCAAAGGATATCTTCTATATACACCACCTCTTTCACAATATATCCAAACTCTACCTTTTTTTGACCTCACAATACCTAAAACCATATTATGTGGCCTTCTAATTTCTTTGATCCACCCAATTAATGACTCATGGTCATTAAAAATCTTATCTATAGCAAATAATCCACTCCAATCAGTATCAACTAGATCTTGATTATGTAATTAATATTCAAAATATGAAATTATAAGTAATACATAAATATAAAAATGAATACAAAAAAATATGGAATAAGGATTTTCGGGTAATTCACCAGCTATTGCTTAAAAGTGACAGATAATGCCCTAAAAGATTTTACCATCTACCTAATAAATTACTATTAATATTAGGGAATGATGGGTGAGCTTCCTGACAGAGTTAGTTTATGACAAGAAATTGATCGATCAAACATTCCTTGTAATGGGTGAATCACCTGTCATCTCTACTTTATAACAGATGATTTTCCCGTTAGCTTAGAGTTTTTACGGATCAATTACCTGTCACACCAAAAAAAATTAAATTTTCTTTACTATTATTTCGTCAAGTTCTTCTTCGCTAAAAAAATTTTTAAATTCATTATATTCTTCTATAATTATTGTATTCAAGGTTGAAAAAAATATAAAAAGTTATGTGATTAATTGATGGGAAGATAGATAAAAGAGAGTTAAGAAGAGGTAATTAATAAATGAAAGAGTCAAATATGCATATAAAAAAATAACCCCTTTACAGGTGTACCTTCTAAAAAGAAGCTTATATATAACAACACCCTTGGAGGGTGTTTGTTTAGTAGGAATAGAGAGTTAGGGAATGGGAATATAGAATGAGATTTAAAATATTCTTTATTTTTTTAGAGGGAATTGTAAGGAATTATATATGAAAATTAAAAAGACTAAAATAAACCTCATAACAACTTCCTGTGTATATATGCTTTTGTCGTTAGTTTTCATGCTCCGTCACTACTATTTTGTTTCTTCTTCTTCCAACATGTATCTACTTATTTTTTTTGGATCTCCATCAACTAAGTAAGTTTTGTATTTTTTTTTTGCTTTATTTTGCTACTATTACGTAATTTATTTTTGCTATGTTATATTTTGGTGGTGTCAATAAGATGAAAGGTAGTACTATGCCCTTGAAATCTTGAATTTGCACCAAGCACTTTGTTAAACAAGTTAGGCAATCTGTGTTGTATCTACATGCTTTCCTCAATCATTACATTGGTTCATCCTTTAACCAACTAAGAATTTTGAGGACTAATATAACTTCCTTTGTTTCATTTCTACAATTATCTAATATATTTGACCACATTGGATTGTTTAGTAGCAATTTAGGTATTCAAGCAATGATTGCATAAGGAAGCATCTAATACCAAATTATTTGGTACTTGCAACATTCATGTGTATATTTCCATGTCAACATACATTAATTTGGTGCTGAAATTTTGGTATAAAAACATTATTCACCACATTGAATGGTGTATGTTGTAAAAGTTAGCAATTTTTGTTTCAAAACTAAATAATATATTTACATGTGGCCAAGTTCTGATATAGATTAAATAAGCTTGTGGGTCATCAACAACTGTGTAGAAAGAAACCATATGACATGTTTCAACTATCCTCTTGATCTTACACATAATGAGGTACAATAATTCCATAAAAATTATGGAAAGATCCATCACTTGAGTGATTTTTCTTTGAGGATAGATTGGCCTACGCCTCGTTTGTATGTTGATATACAAATTAGGCAAATATTCATATGAATACCTGGATGTGTGTTTTTGTAAATTGTTTTTTTTACTCTTCTATATGTAGTATTTATCACATTATTTATTCAATACCATGTGTAGTACTTTGTGCATTTTTTCCTTTCTGCATATTGGTTTTGAGTACTTTGTGCATTTTTCCTTTTTTGTGAGCACCAAGTTTCTTTTAATTATTTTTTTCAAGAAAAAAAAAACATTTTTGTCCTCATCCTTTAAATTTGAGTTGTATATAGCTTGTGGTAGTTCAAATTATGCATGTACTAGTGACGGCCTTTTATATTTTGATAAGGTACAAAGCCCTACCTTAGTGATAAATAGTTACCTACACATGCATGTTGTCATCTCTGCTTGTTATAGGTGGGCTCTTTGTCACTATTTATTATCCCTTAGCATTAAGCTTAATTGTTGCATAATGATATCATAGAAATAATGTCAAATAGATGGTTTAAATGATGACATGAGAGAACTACTTGGCAATTAATGTTATGGTTCAAAGAGTCTAGGGATAGAGTGAACTTGGAGTCCTCATTTTTCTATAAAATAACCAATGAATTTTTTATGTTCATAAATGGGTATATAGTCATCGGATTTTTTTAGTAAGAAAAAAAAAGGATTTGTCATGAAAGAAACATACCTTACTTAGTTGTTTTCATCTATGTAGCACATAAGAAAAATATTTAGTTCAACATCTTCCATACATGAATCTTAATATTTACTTGAAGTATGCATATCTAAGTCATTTTAATATATAATATGTTGGTTCCTTTAAATGATAGGTATATACAAAAAGAATGGAGAATTTTTCAAAATCAAAATGCATCATGGGGCTCTTTTTTAGAGAATGGTGCATTAATTATTTTGGACGTTAATTCACCTTTTTTTTTCACAATAATGACATTGATCGAATGTCATATTTTGAGCTAGTGGACATGGATAGAGGTGTAGGTTTTAATGATGGTGATACACTATACTATATCATCTCTGGCTATAGTCTTAATGTTGGCATAGACCATGTCCATAATGATCAACATGTCTTAAAGATGTTGAAGTATGTCAAGTCAAACACATAATTGGATATTTATATCTAACATGTTGTTCAATGTGGTGTTAATGGCAATACAATAACTTATGCAGTGGTTCAATATGTCGATGTGGATAATGTATTTTTTTTCTTTTAAATTTACAATGTAATAGAATGCTGATGAATATATGTTGTATATGTGTTCTTTAATATCATGTTTTTCCCTCATCATATGTTTTTGTGCTTATATATTATGGATTTGACCTACTTGTGTGTTTGTTGTATTTTGTCTATGTGAATTATGTATTTATATATCTATATTTTCTCTTTAGTTGCTTGTACACTATATTTTAAAATTATATTTATGCATATCAAAAAATGATATCGAAAGTTATTAATTTCATTCACAGACATGACACGTTTACCAACAACAAATGGGGAATTTTCTATCTTGAGATGATGTAGGATACAAAAAATTGCTATTGTTATATGTTTATATGACTATGTTGATGATTTTAATGAGGAAGCATAGGCATAAGATTGTTATAGAGCCTTCTTGGTGTGATCCAATTATTTGGGAGAAACATTTGTATGACATGATAACTAGTAGTGATAAACTTTGTATTGAGCAACTTAGGATACATAGGTGATCCTTTGGGATTTTTTGCTATTTGGTGCAACAAATCAGAGGTTTGATAGATACGAAAAACATGAGTGTGGAGGAAATGGTTGTTATATTTTTCATGTAGTTGCATATGATGAGAAAAATCAAGAGATAAATTTTTATTTTTAGCAATCCCAAGAGATAATAATTAGACATTTTCATAATGTTTTTAGGGCAATTTCAAAGCTTTGGAGGGCATTGCTTAAGATACCTCAACCAATCCCTAATGATTATGCATATGAAAGGTGGAATTAGTTTAAAGTAAAATTTTAAATTTTGTATTATTTATGACATTGAACTTTCATGTTTTTATACGGTTATAAGGATTTAATAAACATGTCATTTGTAATATAGAACTGTGTAGGTGCTTTGGATAGGACCTACATAAAATTTAATGTGTCTTATGTTGATAAGCCATGTTATATATTAAGAAAGAATGATATAACAACAAATATTCTTTGTGTTTGTCCGCTAGACAGGGAATTCATCTATGTATTAGCTAGTGGAAAGGATCTGCATTAGATGGAGGATACTTCGAGATGCCTTGTCAAGACCAAATGGTCTTAAGGTTTCTCATGGTAAGATATTCCATATGATTTGATATTTTATAGGATATTTATTAAGGCGATACATAAATATGTATTTTAATGTATTTTATAATAGGTTGTTATTACCTTGTTGATGCTGGATACAATAATTATGAGGAACTTCTTGCTCTATATAGAAGTCAACGTTACAATCTACAAGAATGGATTAATCCACCAAAAAAAATTTATTTAACATGAAGCATTCATCAACGAGAAATGTGATTGAGAGAACTTTTAGATTGTTGAAGTTACATTAGGGTATACTTGAAATCCTTCTTATTACTCTATTGAGAGAGATGTTGAGATAATTTTAGCATGCTGCTATCTTCATAATCTCATTCGACAACAAATGAGTTTTAACCCATATGAAGAACAATTTGATGAATTTATACAACAACAAGAGCTAAATGAAAATGCAATTTATTCTATGGAGCCATCCAAATAGTGGACTCAATGGATAGAGAGATTAGCTCAAGATATGAGGGATGCTTGGAGATTTAGAAGACGTAATGAATGGTATTTATGTTTCTGGCCCTCGCCATCCCCCAAAATTGTTGGAGTGCATAAGTTTCTTGTATATATTTGTTCTATATATTTAAACGATGTAGTTTTCTTTCCTTCATTTGATGATATTGTTCATAATTTATATGAAATTGTTATGACACTAATATAAACTTTGGTTAGAATTATTTATAGTACTAGAGTTGGTTCGATTATATATTATTTATGTGTATTGTTATCCTTGTTTTATTAATGTATATGGTTTTTATGTTAAGTTGATATTTATGTATTTGAACAAGATAAATGAGAATAGAAAACTACAAAATAAAAGAGAGAGAAGAATATGGATTGCGAAGGAGGAAGTATTATCGATTGATAATTTATATGATATGAATCATTCTAGTTTGAACGTGGACATGCGACACAAGAGAGGTTACGTAGTACACATAGAAAAGGAGATGAACAAAAAATTGCCGAATGTTGATCTACATATCAAAACAAAAGTGTAATACCCCATATCTTTCAATTCAATTTTATTAAGCTTAATTATTTTATTAGCGTAATTTGATGCAAACATTTAATTATTTTAGTTTCGATTCATTTTATGGATTTATCAATGATTTTGAATTTATATTTGAATTTAATTAATCGTTGTCATTGTGAATCATTCTAGATAAATTCGTCCACGACCATAATTTTATTATATTCATATAATTTTAATTTTTGGTTAAAAACATGTATTTCCGTTCTTTCTCATATTTTGATTTTTAATAATTTAGATTTGTTTTTTTATTATAACTTTATCGTGTGATTACGACTTTATTTTGGATTTATAATTTGTAAACGAAATATATTATTTAAATTATAAAATTTTCGTTTAAAATAGTCATATTTATTTTAATGATTTTTTTGGTAGAATGTGAATTTATTTCATCATAAAACAAACCAAACAAATTCTCTACATCCCCACAACCAAGAAATACGATCCTATGTTCCAAGCGTCAGTATGAAAATAGGGACTCACCTTCAAGGAAGGGTCTCCCCTACTTTGTTGCATCATGTGCTTTATAGGATCAAAGCAAGCATCAAAAGATCAGCTCATCACTCGCTGAGGCATTCAAATTATGGCCATCAGCAAGCTAGATATCATCCGTATGGTCTACTCCTACCAATCTATACAATTTTAATCTTGAATCACTATCTATACACGCTATATTAGCTAAAATCAAAGATTTAATCCCTGCAACTATATCTTGGAGTTTTGCATGTCTTCCTTCTATGTAGCGCTTATTCCTTTCACTCCATATGTTGTACATGCTAGCCGCAATGGTTATGGCCGCGAATTACTTAAGTGTTTCGCTCATCTTGTGTCTTCTCTGCCAAATCAGACTATCAACCAGATTACAAGGAATTTTACATTTAATGCAATCCCCTATACCGCTCAAGACTTCACTACTAAAACTGCAAGCGTAAAAGAGATGCTCTATACTCACATCATCACTCTTACAGAGGAAGCAAACTCTATTATTTTTCATCCCCATTTTAGCGAGCTGATCTTTTGTTAGTAACCTCTCTTTAGTAGCAATCCATAAAAGCATAACATGCTTAGGAATACTCATTTTGCTCCAAACGGATATAAAAATCTCAATTTTGGGATGGTCGCCAAGTAGACAATTATAAGCAATAGATACTTGGTATCTTCCTTTATGAGCACTTATCTAATCTAAACAGTTAAACGCCAGCTTCAAGACATCTCTGACCATAATTATTTTCTTCCAAATCCAAGCCTCGTCATGAGATAACTCATAGTCCCATATGGAATCACCCTTTAAGTGATTAACGTTAACCCATTTCAACCAAAGAAAGTCCATTTTCATAGTACTGTCCCATACATATTTTCCAATGAGTGTAGTATTGAAAGTGTAGAAATGTTTTATATTTAATCCCCCCATACTTTTAGGCTTACAAATATCTTTCCAGCTAACAAGATGCATCCTTTTTCCTTTAGTTTTGCCACTCTAAAGAAAATTACTACATGCTCTTTATAAACTTTGTGATGCTTTTTAGAATAACAAAAATAGAAGCCCAATAAATATGTAGAGAGGAAAGCACAATTTGGATAGGGAGACATCTACCTGCATAAGAGAGGTGCCTTGTTGTCCAACACCTAGCCTTCGCTAGGATCTTATCCATTAGCGCTTGACAGTTAGTTTTCTTCCATTTTATAGCATTAATTGGGAGGCCCATGTATCTCATAGGCAAAAACCCTCTAGCAAAACCAATGTCCTGCACTATCTGATCTACAATAGGCTGAGGAACACCTGCCCTGTAAAAAGAAGACTTAGAAGCACTCTAATATTTAATGATTTTATTCGTAGAAAATGTTTTCAACTTTGAATTTATCCATTTCCGAAGTCATCAAGATCTTTAAAAAGTTTTAAATTAAAAATATTTTTGAAGCTTATTTATGGATTTCTTTTCGAAATTAATTTTCTTCCATTTTACCCTTTTTGGTTTGTGGAAGACCAGCTTTGGAAATTATTTAAATTAGTCTTTGTTTATTAGAATTTTACTTAAATATTTTTTTATATGATTTTAAATATTTTCTGGAGGTCTTATAATGTATTTTTGTAAATAATATAAATCTTTACATTCATTGATAAATTCTTTTGAAAATATTTTTGAAATTCTTTATATAGCTCTTATATTGAGTTTAGGCCTTCAAATCCTTAGGGAATGATTTTTCATTAATACATTTTAAATAAAATCTTCCAACAATTTTTTTAGATGCTTAGTATTTCTTGTATATGTGTATTTGTAAAAAAAAAACTCGGTTCCCCCAACCCCCTTTCTTTTTTTCCCTTTTCTCTCTTCTTCTCTCCCTCTTTTCTTTTTCCCTCTCTCCCTGACCTGTCCTTGCTCTCTACATGAGCCAAACCCTAGCCTCCTCCTCCCTGCTCCTTCGTTGACTACCGACTATAACCACTACAACTACACGCCACAGCAAGTAGCAGCTGAAGCAGCATAGCAACAGCTGCGCACAGCAGCAACAGTTGGAGTTGGTGGTGCCCCGTTCCGCCAAGGCAAGTGGTGAGGGTCGGCAAGCACCGATCAACCTCCAACGAAGCTTCCCCGGCCTTCACCTGTCCCAATTTGCAAATTTGTTTGGTATAAATTCTGAAAACCCTAACCCCTTGTTTCAATTAATTGAGTATGAATTCGATTATGATAAGCTAAATTAATTGTTTTATTATGTATATATTTGTTGTAAGATTGATTTGGATAGGTTAATTATATAGTACATGTCGTAATTTTAGAAAATTGGATTTTTGGCCGGGTTAGGCCTGAATTTTTCTGATTCTCCCGATTTAGCTATTTTGGGTAAATTAATTTTACATTACACTTTAAAATGTATCTAATTTTTCTTCGGAACCATCAATTTGATAAATTTATGCGGAATTAATCGAAATTGCCCTTCTAGGTCAAAATTCGTATGTGACAAAATCGGATTGCATAATTGAGTTGTTTCACTCAATTGATTTTACAATATCCTTTGAAATGTAATTAATTTTCATATTAGAAGTGTTGATTTGGGAGAATTGTGTGAAATTGATCGGAATTGGATTTTTATGTCAAAACTTTTGTGGGTCTAAATTGGATTGTGTAATCGGATTATTTTATTCAATTGATTGTGTGATTTATATTAGAATCTACTTAAGTGCAATTCCAAATAGTCTATTTAAATATTTTAACAATATTTGATGAGATTTATGTTTTGCGCTCAAAAACATCTAATTGTATTGAATTGGGTATTTCTTTCATTGTTTTTGATCAATTAATTATATAATATGTTATAAAATATGTCTAATTACATTTCTAAACATTCAATTTAATTAAATTAATAAAATTCAATCGAATTATATTTTTGGGACTAAAACCCTATATTCTAATGAAATTATGAAATTAGTCATTTGTGTAGTGGTTTTTCTAAAATTGAATTTATGGAAATAGTTGAAATGATTCTAATTGCATTCTAACACCTTCAATTGGAATTAATTGATTTAAATTATCCGAGTTTGTGTATTGGACTTTAAAATCCTAATTTTGGAAGCTGATTGTCTTGAATTAGCTACTTGGAAGATTATTTTATTGAAATTGATTATCTAGATTTATTTAAAATTAGTTAATTGTGTTATCAAACTATCAATTTGAGGAAATCGAAGTGAATTGGTTGGTTCGTAGTTCAGGCATTAAAAACCCTAATTTTTAGAGATGGTTTTATAAAAATGATTTGCTTATGTTTCTCTCACCTATAGATTAATAGTTTTGATTTAAAATCATGTAAATTGTATTCTTATGTTATTAGGCTGGATTGGCTGGCTAAAAATAGTTGGTTTGCCTCTTTAGTTGTAAAACCTAATGATTAAGTCATTTTTGATAAAATTGACTTATAATCTTTTATTCTTTTCCCGACTTTCTAAATTAATTTAAAATGCCCTAAGTGATATGTGTCTGATCTGATTTAATTTATATTTAATCTTAAATCTTAATAGAGCTACGCTTGTGAGTCTTAGGTTTTAGTATGTTTTCTAAGGAAGATTGTTTGTGTCTCCTTGTGTTGATTTAATTACAATATGTGAATTATTAATCAATAAGATGGTTTCTAACCTAGTTCTAATTTCCATCAACGGCCTAGTAAAATCTTCTCGTGGATTGTCAAACTCTCGATAGCTCTCTCTCTTTCTCAATTTCCTTAGGTAGCTTTGAATTTAGGTAAGTTATTACTTACCTTTACTTATGGTGGAATCTGGAATGTGTGTCTATTCGGAGTGGAAGATGATGAATATGCTTATCGGTTATTTAATCATGTCAATCTTATGTTGTGTTCTCTGTGGTAATTGTATGTATGTATGGATTTATAGCTTCAATGTAAATGTATGTTAGTATGACGCTTGAATATTGTATGTATGTGAGTATGTGAAGGGTTGAATATAGATTGAAATTGCATGATACCTTATGCTGTATTTTATGTCATAGAATTATTCTGCTCTAACGCCACCTAAAAGTATTTGGCCTTAGTGTCACTTGAATTGGTTTGGCCGTAATTCCCCTAGAATCGATCGACTTTAATGCCGATTGGATTGGTTCAGCTTTAATGCAGCTTGAAATATATCGACTTTAATGTCGCTTGGCTTTAATGCCACTTGAAATTGATATAATAATGAAAATTCATTGTGTTGATGGAAGTGAGCTAAGTGTTATTATGTGGGCCTAATTTATGATTGGTTAACTCCTTGAATAAAATATTAATCACTTAAAATAAAAGATCTTGAGTTGGGACTTGTATTACTCGGGTTAGCTATCTGAGTTAGGTTTAGCATTCACTTGGTACCATTCCGGTGTTTTTCTATTCTGTGATCCTAGGTGCCTTACAAGGTATGAAGAGACCCTATTTTACTCTATAGGTGTCTCGATATATATCGGCCTATAGGGGGTATGTATACTTAAGTGATTAGGTGTCATATTTATTAGTAGCTTGGTTACGTTTCTGGATGGGCCAGCTAGAGCTAGTACTGTTCGAGTACTAGATTAGTTGTTATGATCTCTTTGAGTTTCCATCCTCAAGATAATGTAATTAAATGGTTGTGATCATGAGAATGAAATATAATAATGAATTATTCTCATTTACTTATGGAATTTATAATTCTGTTTCCTTTGCATGTCTCTTGGTCATCTCCCTTACAATAGTGTTACCGTATGCCGCATGCCCGTATTCAATTATCACATGATCTATTAATTAAATCGCATGTGGGCCTTATGTGTAGAATGCTATCTTTTAGGGTAGTGTGTGTTACTTAGTATACGATCGTGATTTCTTACACTTGTACCCTATGTATTATCATGTCTGGTCATGTCTTCATAAGCATGAATTTTTGACCCCATGTTTTATTGTATGTATCGCATATATAAATCAAGCATCTGTTATTGTATGAGTGGAATAGTATATGTATCACATGTATAATTAAGCATGAGTATTGTAAGCTAGAGATTACCATCTCTTATATGTATCCTATTTCATTCTATGAGTTAGGTAGTCTTGATTTACTCAATACTGAACCCGTACTAATACTACTTTGGTTGAATGGGTCCTGCGATGATCCACTGATGGTGGGGAGCTGACATCTTGTGCAGGTTTAAGATCGGATATTATTTTTGGGTTAGAGGCTTGGCGTGAGAGAGTAGCGAATCCAAAGTTTATCCCTCAGGATTTGTTTTATCTGTATCTATTTTTGGAAGTTTCAAGTGTTGTATTTAATTTTCAAGGGTGTTGTAATTGAATTTTAATTCCAATTACTTCGATAAGCTTTTAAAAATTCAGAATTATTTTACAGGTTTCTGCTTATTTATTCAACGATAATTTTATTCAGTGAAATTGTTTACTTGTCATCTGCTTGTAGGAGTTTATCCTCAGGACATAGATGTTGGTTGAATTTTGTTGGATAGGGTTCAGCCTTGCATCTATCATAAAATAGATGATAGACATTTATCTTGTATTAGGTATAGCAGTAACATTTCCCAAATTCTATTTTAGGTTCCGCATTATTCCTTTAAACAAAATGTTTCAAGAATGAAATTTGGGGATGTTAAAAAAAGTGAGAATTCTTAAAAAGTAACTTTCATATATTTTAGACATCCAAGAATTCAATAGTGGATTTGGCTAGTATGATGAAAATAAGATGGTGATAAGAGACAAAGATGTATTCAATGATTGGGCAAAGGTATAAGCAACACTAATATAAGTCTTGATTATTTTTGCATATTTTTAATGCAGTAACTAATAAGTATTCTATAATTTTAGATAGAGTCATGAGGAAGCTAACCCTTTATATAAGAAGCCTATGGTTCACTATGGTAAGTTGTGTGAGATTTATGCCAATGATTTGGACATAGATGAAGGACAATCTACCATTAACAAAACTCACCCCACTAACCAACCTATAGGAGAATCTTCTTTTCAAACTCATGGTATTAACACTACCCCTAGTACTTCCAAACACTCTAAAAGGAGGAGTTTGGTTAATTATTGAAATTAATTATGAACTTATATGAATTTGAGAAGAAGAGACTCAAATTTGAACAAGAGATATTCAAAACCGTAAAAGAAAGACTAAAAAAGGAGAGTCCATCAGCTACTAGTGTAAAGAGAAAGCATTTGTTTCAAGTTCTAAGCACTCCCTGATCATATTCCTAAGGAAGCTGTCAAAGCTATATTTATCATCGATCAAGATATAGCAAAATTAGACATTTACTTCAATGCACCTAATGAATTCAAAGCCTTGGTTGCTCACCAAGCCATCTATGGATCTATGTAGTTGTTGGTTAAGTAATGTCATTTCTTATATTTTCGATAGTTGCTCGAAATCAATACTTTGGATAATTTTTGGATTCTCATTCTTCAATTGGACATGAAACAATAATATATATATATATAGATTGATTAGTAGAGTTGATATTGAGAATAGAATAAAATATTTTATCCCTTATATTTGTAATGTAAAGTTAATTTTCATGCAAATTAAAAAAATTAGTCATATATATAATTCATATTTGAAAATACTAATATATTTGTAAAGATTTAATGGTGATAAAATAGTGTGTTAATGATTTTTTTTGGTTAAAAAATTGTGTGATATTAAATTTTCTTGAAATAAACTTCTAGATTATATTATTGAAGTTAATTTTTTTTTATGAAACTATGAGATAGCTTATTAGGTGGAAAATTTTGAGACCTAAGGGAGAAATTATTAAAAAAAACATAATAATAGTTGTTGTTATTTTTTTTACATATACATGGCTAGATATGTTATAATTTTTTTTAAAAAAATATTTAAATAAATTAATTATTTTATTCCCAATCTAATTTCCCAATATCAAACATAATAAATTTTTATTCTCAAATCATTTCCAATACATACCAAACATAAAAATTATTATAAATAAATTAATTTTCATTCCCACCAAACGAGCCCTTAAGTTATTGTTGCATCTCTCTGCACCTCATCCGCCCTCTGTCCGACCGCTCACTCTGTAGTCTTCTACCGCAGCTCCGCTGCCCAGTCTTCCATACTACAGACGCGTCAGTGAAGGGTCCATAGGAAATTCCGATTTCTATCTAAGACGGGTCGATGAAATTCACGGACTCTCCGGTAATCGAATTAAAAGTCGGCGATTCACTCCTTTCCCTCCAACAAGACAACGGTTCCTTCCATGTCGGGACCTCCGTATGGCCTTGTTCCCTCGTCCTCGTCAAATTCGCCGACCGCTGGATTTCTTCTTCTTCCTCCTCGACCAACCCGAACCCGTATTCCAACCTCTTTGATTTCCGCAACAAACGCGGAATCGAGCTCGGAGCCGGATGTGGGGCTGGCGGCATGGGCCTTTACCTCCTTGGATTAACCGATATCGTATTAACGGACATAGCCCCCGTAATGCCGGCCTTGAAGCAGAACGTCAGGCGGAACAAACCTGTACTGAAGAAATCATTGAAGACTTCTCAATTGTACTGGGCCAATTTGGGGCAGATTAGAGGTTTCGGGCCGCCATTTGATGTGGTGATTGCGGCGGATGTAGTTTATTTGGAAGAGACGGTGAAGCCGTTGGTGGAAACGATGAAGGAGTTGATGGGAGAAAGTGGTGTCGTTTTGCTTGGGTATCAGTTGAGGTCGCCTGAGGCTGATAAGTTGTTTTGGGAAATGTGTGAGAATGAGTTTGAGATCAAGAAAGTGCCACATGAGGATTTGCATCCCGAGTATGCTTATGAGGAGACTGACGTTTTCATCTTCACTAAGAAGTAAGTTTACGTTTCTATTGGGTTAGTTTGTATAATGCTTTTGTTATACTTGAATAGTCTTTAATAAAACTGTAGTTGTTGTAATAAGGTGTAATTTTTGCGTTCTTTTCATGGAGTGCAAGGGAAAAAAAAAGCAGCTGTGACTCTGTATTAGATTGATTTGAAGTTTCAATGTATGTTTAACTTTTGTAAGTGGTTTGATGAATTAGTTGACGGAAATATTCAATATATGCTTACTTTTGGATAATTGGTTTGTTGAATTTGTAGATCTCTTTTTTCTTTGTGCTTGGATTTAGGAATGGATGTTATGCTGGTTGATATGCTCAGATAAGTGTCAATTATTTTGGATTTTGCATAGTGTAGCCCTTTCTTTGCATTTTTTGGTCTTCCAGGAAGCGATTGCCTGAAATGTGGTCTTTTTGGACCTTGTGTTTCTGTGGAAATTTTAAATGGGTAAGCAGAAGAGGCAGTTAGTCATTAATATTGTTTTTTGGCAAGTTTGAGCTACAACACCAACATGACTAGATGAGACTTATTTTTGGAGATGATATATTGATCTTCTGAAGCAGATTTTGATTGGTGGAAGATTGGAGATTAATCAGTTGATTTGATTTCAAAGTAGAATGTCCTTAGGTTTTCAGTTGACTTGTCTCAAGTTGTTGAGAACTAAATTCTCTCAAAATTATTAATTACTCCCTCTATTTTACAATATAGGCCACATTATTCACATTGAGGGGATGCACAAAAATCAAATACTGTATTTTTTATTATACCCTTCTATTCTCTCTTTTGTTAAAGATTATAAATGAATGGTCAAGTTTCCGAAGTATATTCATGAGGGAGGCATATTAGTCATATTAGACATTCATCAATGTTATCATTTTTTAACATGTGTGGTCATACCAAATGTAACCTATATTGTAAAAGAGGAGTATTTCGATTTGCATCTTAGTGTTTGAAAGGTGTACCTTAGGTGTAATGCATTTGGGGGTGGATGCTTCTTTGGTCCTAGGCAAGGCAACATGAGTAAAGCACAACTAAGGTACACTAGGGGTGCTGAGGTTTACAAGGCGTGTAGGTGCATGCCTTGTACTTTTAGATTATCAGCAATGTTTCAAATTCATTCCAAATATTTTACAATTACTATGGTAACTAAATCTTAGCTTGGAAAAGAAAGGGAGGAGGGAAAAATTATGATGGGAAGCAATTAGGTTTTTTATGAAAAGGAAAATGTTTAATAGGAAGGAAAATATGAGATTTATTGGGAGATCAGAAGTCTTCACCAAAAAGAAGGGGAACTATTACTCCTAGTGCTTCCCTGTGCCTCACTTTGCGTAGGCGCATATCTTCCCTTACTCCTAGTGCCTAGGCTCCAGGACCCTTATTGCTTAGGCCTTTTCAAATATTGCTTAGATGGAACTATTACTTATTTTCAAATTGTTTGGGCTGATATCTTCTTACTAGAGAAATTGATATAAAATAGTATGAAAAGAGAAACTAGAGAAGGGGAAGAAGGAGGTGACTATGGGGAGAAGAGAGGGAAGGAAGAAATGTGCTTACTTGTGTGTAAATAGAAATTCTAAGTTTTATGATACCTCCTCTGTTCACAAATAAGTGTTGTTTTATATTTACGTTGTAAATTTTGAATAATTTTTTTCCATTTTACCCTTCAGTTGTAATTATTTTATACTTACATTAATTAATATTATATTTTTTTGATGGTGCTTTAATTAAGGATAATTTAGTAATTTAAATTACTTTTAAAATTCTTATGCTACAAGGTAAAACAACATTTATTTGTGAACAAAGGTAGTAATAACTAATCCTAAGATAGGGGAATAAAATATAGGAGTCAAATCTAAAGTTTAGGGTTAAAATCCAAGGATAAAATCATTGATAAATAAAAAAGATAATAACTAAATGCTAAAATCCTCCTAAATGCGTAAATAACAAAGATAATAACACTGATAAATATGTAAATAACAAAGATAATAACAAAATGTTAACAAACTCCTAAAAATAAGTTTCTTCTCCTAAAATATTTCTTTTGATATCAATCTTTTTGTTTACATCTTACATCTATCTTTATGTCTTACATCATTCTCCCTCTCCCTTGGTTGAAAAGAACTCGACATCAGAGAGCTTGACTATAGATATTCCTCCAAAATTCAAGATCAATCTCTTTAAACCATAGTATTGAAAACCAGACTAATTAGTCGGTTTGACTAGTGAATTGACAAATCGGTTAGATTCCATGTACTGGTTCTCAGGAGCTCGAAACTGGTAAAAAATGGTGAAGAATTGGTCAAACTAGTGGAAATTGGTGAGCTAGTAAAAACAGGCCGGTTGGGCTGGTTAAAAAATTAGTTAGGAGCCGATCAAATTCATGTGTTGTTTATTTTTTTTTATATATTTTATATTTTTTGATCTAATATGTACGACAGGTTTGACCAGTTCAAATCACCGCTCCAATCAATAAACAAGTGAACCATTACCATTTATGATACTGGTTTGAAGAATGGTTTGGTTTTTAAAACTATGCTTTAAACTCATCCTCACTAATTCAAGTAGGTTCAATTTGTTGGCAACCCTTGCATTTAACAACATAGTGTTGAATAGGGATGTAAATGGGGCGGATTTTACCTAAAATCAGATGGGTTTTATCTGACGGATACTTAAATAGATATGGATATAGAGGATAAAAAAAATACCATTCGGGTTCGGGTACGGATGCGGGTATGGAATATCCATATCTGTATCCGTACCCATACCCATACCCATACTCGTATCCATATTCGTACCCGTTTACCCGATATATAATTACCCTTTTACCTTTAATTTTAAAATAAATATAATATAAATTAAAGTTAAAATTTATCATTTGGCTCAACTCTAAATGAGTTTATTTGTCGGGTAATGAATTTATCTGCTAGATAATATCCGTTAACAGGTAAACGGATAATCCATTAGGTAATGAATATCCAACTAATATGGATATGGATGTGTTAGTAGATATCCGTTTGGGTGCAAGTACAGATTCGGGTATGGATTTCTTTTTGGGTATGGATACGGGTATGGGTATACTTGCCCTGAACTCATTCCTTTTTCATCCTTAGCGCTGAAATCCATTTGGTGAGGGAAGTACCAATCTTATCACTTGAACTCCCAGAAACTTCATTTGCTTTTATCTAGACATGTGATCACTAGTGAAAGAGTTAGAAGCGCAACTTGGAGGCTCAAAGTTACCTTTGTCCGGCGACAAATCATCACATAAAAAATTATACTAATGCTTAAGTTATCAGGTAAATCAAGTAAATATGCTTTAGTTCGAAGTTTCTTTTTAATAGGGAAATGGCCAATGGCATGAGCTAGAAATTTCTGTGATGCGTTTTGGGTAAATATTTAGTTTGAATACAAATCATAACATAGTAACAGACATTACGTGTTGAGCTTGTTGATGCACATTAGCGAATATTTTATATTTTACATGATTTAATACAAAATTTCCCCAAACCTTGTTGTGTAAATCTTGAGTATGTTAGGCTAGGGTATTTGAGAAATATAAGCAGAGGGTGGAAGTGGAGCAAGATCCATAAGGGCATGGAGCAAGTAACCAGAGCCAAACCCCTATTATCCATCTTATCGCCTATAGCACACTAAAGCAATTCATCTAGACTTATTGACAACCTTAGTTTGAGCATTGATCTTAGGAATGAAAGACCTCCAAAGTGTTCGCAAACTTAACATTATGGACTTGATAAACCATGCAATTTGACAATCTCCCAAAAATTAAGTTTGGCTGCATGAGATGCTAAATACAATGAAATGTGTCATTCTAGAAAACTTATGCATTACTATGAAAATAGAACCATGCTCTTGTTGTCAATCTAAGAACGAAGTACATGCTTATGTCTTTCCAAGGTTCATGTGGAACATGTAATGTGGTGTATAGCTAATTGATAAGTATGACACTGTGAAACGGTCCTAGTGATATTCCTTTTCATGATGGCAAGTATAACCCGTCCTTAACTAGGACCATGGTTTTGTCCTTACTAGTGTCTAACTAACCCTTCCAATACTAAGAATTATGGAAACAATAAGTGAGAAAGACAGTTTGGTGGCCTAAAAGAGATAATTGTCATGGATGATAAAATCAACATATGCGATACGGTTACAATTGCTAACCTCATATAAATAATACCATAATCTTTACTTGTAGGTTATTCATCATTCAATTAGCCAAATCCAGCTATTTTAGTGTGCTTAATTGAAAGTGAGAGAAGCCTACAACTATAAGCATCAACCACTTTGTTTTGTACTTAGGTTTGTGCTTAAGCAAGAAAGTGTACTGGTTAATAACTTGATCCATCAAACATGTTTTGGGTTTAGGTGACTTTGACTTCTTAAATATATTAGAGTTATGGTCTTAAAATCTTGGGGGAAAAGGTACTAGCTCAACAGCAAAGAGACTAGACGAAGAAATAAAGCTTCTTTTCAAAGTAGTGTATTTCTCTCTTTAAATTTCTTGCTAAATAATGCTATGGGGTGGCCTTCTTGTCATAACATAATACCTATCCTAAATCCTCAAGCGTTGCATATAACTTCAAATTATAGTAATGTGGGTGCCTAAGATTTAGAGCAATAGTCAACTTTTCTTTAATCTTGATAAAAGCTCTAATAGCCTTGAGGGGGGTCTATACAAACTCTTTCTTCTTAAGGTAGTTGATGATTGGAGCGATGGTGACACTAAAATCCTTGATAAATATTTTATAAGGCTTCGTCTAGATAAAAGACTTTTAGGAGAAATTTCATTTTAAAAGATGATTTACTCTAACTTAAATACTTCGTTTGAATACCCTAGAATTAAATTTAGATACTTCTTGAAAGTTTCCATGTTAAAATTTCAAAATGAGTTTATATAGTGTTTACATAGTCTCACGGATAAAAATATTAGAAAAGTAATATATATACTCTCTCCAAATTCCATGAGTAAAAACATCCAAAAAAAAAAAATTAATTTTTTTATTCATATTCTTTATTCGAAGAATGTATTTATAATTGTGGAACTTTAAAAGGGAATCACTTTTGAATTCCATTATTTTTAAAATTCTATAATTTGAAAAATTTTCCATCTACCATGAAACCTACGAATCTCAATAATGTTCTTAGGCTTGGGCTATTTTGTTATAGCCTTTACCATATTTAGATTAGCTGTTATACCTCGGGCCGACACAATGTATCCTAAGAAGGAAAGCCATGGCCGCAAAATTCATACTAATTTAAATTGCCATGGGATTTGGTATCTTGTAAAATTTCAAAACTTCTCTAAGGTGTTCTAGGCTTCTAGCTGATCCTCCTTAGACTTGCTATGGACTAGGATATCATCGAAGTATGCTACTAGAAATTTGCCAATGTACGGTCAAAAGATATATGTTATGACCCTCATTATTGTGATAGGAGCATTAGATAATCCAAAAGGCATGATTAACCACTCGATTAACTATAGATTTCCCTTTAAGGGTATTTGGCTGTGTTTGTTATGTGTATATACCAAATGTTTTTAAATTGAAGTTGGATCCAAAAGCTAAAAAAGTCATTTTCCTCGGTTATGTGTCTAATGAAAAAGGATACAAGTGCTTTGACCTAGTTACAAAGAAATTTTTTGAGAGCATGGATGCCCATTTTATTGAGAACCAATCCTTTTCCCTTAAAAATTCTCTTTAGGAGGAGAGCACTGGTAAGGAAGATATTTTTTTGGAAACTCTACCTATTTTACCTCCTCTTCAAGAACCTTTGATTGCAACATTAGCTGAAAAAGTGGAACCTAGTGATAGTATCCTCAATCTGAGATTACCAGATATTATATTAGAGACATGGGAAGAAGTTACGGATTATAACCCTATGCTTCAGGTTTATAGTAGGAAAAAGTTTCACAAATATGTTGATGATCCAATTATTACTCAAGCAAAAGTTCAATTCAATTCCCTGAGTGAAGATCCTACAACTCAGAGTAATCCTTCCTTTATCTATAGATATAACTAATTTGTCCACTTGTGATCTTAACCTTCCAATTGCTTTAACAAAAGGTATTCAAGCATCCACAAAACACCCTATTGCAAACTACTTTTCCTATAAAAAATTATCTCATACTCACAGAGCTTTTGTGTCTAGTATCACTAATGTATTTGTGCCAAGAAATGTACAGGAAGCATTGGATGATCTGAATTGGAAGATAGCTGTGATAGAAGAGATGAATTCTCTTTAGAAAAATAACACATGGAGCATTACCAATTTACCCCCAAATAAGAAGATAGTTGGAAGCAAATGGGTATTCACAGTGAAGTGCAAAGTTGATGGAAGTGTAGAGAGATACAAAGTGAGACTCGTAGAAGAAGGATTTACTCAAACTCACGTTATAGATTCTCAAGAGACTTTTTCCCCTATTGGCTAAGATGAACTCTATCAGAATTCTTCTTTCCTTCGCAGTTAATTAAAACAGGCCACTTCATTAATTTGATATAAAAAATGCCTTCCCGAATGGAGACTTACATGAATCTACTGCCTGGATTTGAAGAAAGTCTCAGAAGAGGTAAAGTTTGTAGGTTGAGAAAATCTCTATATAGGCTAAAACAATCATTGAGAGCTTGGTTTGAGAGGTTTGGACATGCAGTGAGGAAACATGGCTTCTCACAAAGTCAAGCTGATTGCACATTATTTTTTTAGCATTCCATTGAAGGGAAAATAGCTATCTTGATAGTATATGTAGATGATATTGGATGACCTGTCAGAGATTCACATGCTGAAAAACAAGCTGGAGGCCGAATTTGAATTCATGGACGTCGGGAAGCTTAAATATTTCCTTGGGATGAAATTTGCAAGATCAAAGGAGGAAATTTTCATCAACTAACACTAATATGTTTTGGATTTACTCAAAGAGCTAGGGATGGTAGGTTCGAAAGCTTCAGAAACTCTAGTAGACCTAAATGTCAAACTGAAGCTAGCAGAAGCAAATGAGGTGGTGGATTGAGAACGCTACTAGAGACTAGTTGGGAGATTAATTTATCTTTCACATGTGACTTGATATAGCTTTTGCAGTGAGTGTCGTAAAGTCTACCTTAGGTTAATGCACTTTTGTAGGAGAAAATTTGGTTACTTGGAGAGAGAAAAAAAAGTAGAGCGTAACACCCCAATTTTCACTACCAAAAAATTTCGTTTAAAATAAACTACAGAAGCAAAAAACACCTAGGATGAATGGGGTGTTACCGCTATACCTGACATAGGGTAGACATTCGCCACCCACCCCATATCAGATATAAGGCTAAACTAATCAGATAGTAAAATGGTAGAGTACGCAAAATAACAATTTACTTAAACAACTCTAAAGTGTTTATATCGGGCAATCCTAATGGGTTCGAATCAAAATGTTACAAAATACATATAAATTAATATGGGATTACAATACATAAGTTGAGGCATGGTACCCAAGTTAAAAACCATGGTCCGCCACAGACTCCAACATAATCTTCTGGATGCCATCGCTCATAAGCCTTGACCCAACTGAGGCAAGCCTTTTTACTGGCTATCCTCAAAGATCCGCACATGATTCTCTACTAGTGGGAATGAGTAGGTGATCGGGTAAATTGAAACATTAGTACGCTACGTACTGAGTAAGCTAAGTTGCTTCCTCAATATACACAAGTATACTAATTTATCATTCACGAACATAATATACAACATGCATTATAGTAAGACCATGTATATAAGAGTACATAAAACATGCTATCATGTACAATCTCAGCATAGTAAGGTACATCATGCTTAAGAATCATAACACTTTCACAAAAACACTTCCATAAGCAACAGTAGAGAGTATTCAAACAACCCTTAGGGTTATTCCAAGCAATAAAATTGTGGTCCCGATTTCGGTTGCGGTCGTCGTTTCCTTGTATCGGAGTATTGCGAATGATATTTTATATGTCATGGTTGTTACGGCGTGATTTTTTTATATTATTTTTTTTCATAATAAATATTAGCAAATATCAGTAAAAATTGACAAATATTGGTTAAATATTGACAAATATCGGCTGATAAAAGATATATCGCCAATAAATATGTGAAATTTTAAATCCGTCGTGTATTGCCAATTTCGCATATCGGCTGACCCAAAATCTGATAAATATCGATCAATATTACGTATTGGAACCAATATTTTATTGTATGGGGTATTCCCATTTATCCAATTTCTTTTAGGATATGCCATCCATTTATCCATGTAAAATATAGGCCAATCACTCAATCAATGTTCCATTCTATAACCAATTAGTCAAATGCATAAACCAGTTTTAACCATTTTGGTCAACCATATCATTACTTCCATTACATGGCTAATTATTAACCATTCATTTGGTTACCATTCATAATTATCAACCAGTATTTACCAACTATATTTTATTATCATCGAGCGATGGATTATACACCATCTTATGGTCTCACATGCCATGAAAACCTATTCAAAAAGGGACATAAAGTCCAGGCCGAAGCCAATCACCAAGTGGTCATAAGTTCAGGCCGAAGCCAACCAATATGGGCATAAGTCTAGGCCAAAGTCAACCACCTAGCTAATCAGACCCTTTAGTATTGATATTCTCTAGTATATCATCAGTGTCTAGAGTAGGTAAGACACCGGAATTTCTCAGGATCCTACTCGAAGGCACCAAAACGCCCGAAGGCAGACTAACCTCCTGTAGCTAATCATGGATTGGGTAACCCAAACCCAGACCTATACTCAATTCGACTTTCTTTTGCTTTACATGATTAGTATTTTATTAATGAAGATGGGTGATCATACAAGACCCATACAAACAAGTAAGTCAACTTTCATATAAATCCATATTAATCCTTTCCTTTCCATTTTTCTCAACTATGTGGGTTTACCATTTATCTTTGGCTAATGTAATTCATATCCATCATTATATTTAATTCCAGCCTAAGCTAAGTTCCATTACTCTTTTCTCAATTATCCTTATTCATCATGAGTGAAATGCCCATTTAGTCTTTCCATTACACTTATGGTATACTAGAACTCATGATCCATTTTGATCTTTCAATTAGGCCAATAATACATTATAAAATCTATATTTTATCCATTTAATAACTGTGATATAATACCAATCATAACCTCCAAGCATAACCGAACTTAAAAGAAGCAAATTAAGCAAACCAGTTGAACCAGTCGATCGGTTGCACCAATTAGTTGATTGGTTTTGGTTGACCAATCGATTGTTTTGACTCAATTAGACCATACTTTTCTCAAATTGGTCGATCGGTTTGGGCAAATCAGTCGACTATTCATAGACTAGTTGATTAGTTTTGTCAAATAAGTTAATGGGTTTAAGTAGAGAGCAATATGAAGGTCTTTGCAGGAATGTGAGTCGATGGCTTGGGTCAACTAGTCGAATATTCTAGGAATCAATCGATCGATTTGACCTAACCAGTCGATCGGTCTGTTCTAATATAGCACCAAATCACAAATTTCATACAGATTCTTACATATAAATCCTCTTTAGCCATATTAAAGCATGTATCAACATCAACTAGCATATTTCCAACCAAATTAACATGCATTTCTCATCATAATATAGTCATAGCCTACTTTAATCCATTTTCATGCTTTTACCTCAAACCATGTCATTTCAGCACACAAATCATACATACAACTGTATTTCTTCATGCCAACATGTATCAATCAACTAAAGACATCACTTATCATGGAGGAACACATACTAAACGTTTTAAGAGCAAGAATCACTTACTTAATGCAAGCAAAATCTTTTTAAAACATATGTTCCACTGTGAGAAATTTAGCTTTGAAAACCTTAAAATCAAAGTTTCAAACTCAAAAGTTATATCAAACTCTTATCAAATTCTGAAATCTTAAAATCAGAAGAGAGTAAAAGCTTACCAACTTAAGGCCAAAATAGAGAAAAAGCTTGCTAAACTACTTAACTTTTTTCCAGAATTTAACTCTGCCTTGCTTTAGGATCGAAATAAGAAATAGTTATGCTTCATTTGGTTCATAGAAAGTTTTAAAGAAAAGAAAAAAAAAAATGATGAAAAAAATGTTTTTTTGTGTTTGGTTTACATGAGATAATAAAATAGGAAAAGAAGATGGTATAAAACTACTAAAGATTGATTATATCATTTTCTTTGAGGAAAATTTGAAGGAAAGTGTTTTGATTTTTATTTTCTTTCCCTTAAAATTTCTTAGAACCAAATAGTTCCTTAGAGATAGAATCAGAAGAGTGTGCGAAAGTAGATTAATAAGGCTCCAAATGTGGAAAGAAGAGAGGGAAAGTAAGACTTAAGAAATTTCGGTGGCCGAAAGAAATGTGGAATGAAGGGATGACTGGGGCTATTTATAGCTGACCAATCAAAAGGAATGACTGAGGGTTTGGAGATTGACTTAAAACCCTATCATTGACTGTTTGAATTTGATCAGAATGGAAGGATTTGTCTAGGATTTTCCGACCTCTTCTCCAGAGCTCAAATGGTGTCTCTGAAGAATTCAGGTCAACTAGGCTAGAATTTACATTTAGGAATGGAGCAATAGGAATTTAACGTGAAAGGAATCTTCCAGCAGCTTAAAAGCTTGTCTAAGATTGAAGCATTCGATTTCAGAATCGTGTAGAAGAGAGAGGAGGAAGAAGACATTTGTTGAGGTCATCTCTCCCCTCTTGTGTCCCAATTGACCTCTAGATTAAATCAAGGCAATATTTCGAGTTAGATGCATCATGAAAATGGTTAGGAATCTCTTAGTGACCATCTCGCATGGGTTAGTAGGGTTCCAATTTATTGTAAGGAATTTTCCAAAAAAATCAAACTCGAAAACATGACCAGCTCAACAAACCAGTCAATCGGTTTAGGTCTACCAGTTGACTGTTCATCCATCAATCGATCGGTTTAGTCAAAGAACCTAATTTGGCTAAAACGACAAGTCTATCGATCGATTCATGGAATCGGTCAATAGGTTTGCCTGCAAAACTCAATAACTTCATATTTCCAACACAATTTCAAATCAAAATTTCTCCCAACTCAAATTATAACATTGAATCAAAATCAAAGGCCCAAAATTTGACAATAAAAGTGTGGGGTATTACACGGAGCATTATGGCAAGGAGTAGTGTAGAAGTAGAATTTTGTACTGTTGCTCATGGATTTTGCGAGGTGTTATGGGTTAAAAGAGTTCTAAATGAACTAAAGGTTCATATACTTGTACCTATTAAAGTTTATTGTGATAATAAATCAACTATTTCAATAGCTCACAACCCAGTACTTCATGATAGAACAAAATATGCAAAAGTGGACAAACACTTCGTCAAGGAGAAGATAGACAGTGGAGTAATATGCATGGCGTATATACCCACTACTAGTCAAATAGCAGACATACTCACCAAAAGACTTCCTAAGACACAATTTCGTAAGTTAGACAGCAAACTTGCCGTGAGTGATACATTCATGCTAGCTTGAGGGGGAGTGTTGAAAGATTGACTACCAATTTTGTTTAATTGCTTAATTATAATATTCGATTTTGAGATAGTATAGCAAGGTAAGAACTGTACCCGTAAGACTTGGTGTCGAGGGAATTAGCCAACATTATTAGTTGAAATATTAGATCCAAACTATTATGAATCAGTTAGTTTCTTTCCTTTTCATGTAATTTAGGGAGAGTCGGCTATCTGTGAGGCTATATATACTTGTATATCCTTATGTATAGAAGTATTGAATAAAAAGAAAAGGAGAGTCTCGATTATTTAACTCTCTGTTTTCACTACTGTACATGTGTAGTGAGTCTTTGTAGCTTCCCACCACAATTTGTGAAGAGTGTTTTTTTATATTAAAAAAATGTCTTCTAAAAGTCTTGAGTTAATAAAGCATTCCGACCTTTCTCGTGGTGATTAATTATAAAAATTGGTGCCAAAGTTAGCTAAAAATATGGAAAGAATGATGGAAAAACGTCTTATAGATGAATCTAACCCTCAGTCGGTTAGATAACACAGAGCCTCCATCCAATTTAGTCAACTCAAACTATAGCATCATTGGCTGCCATTAGCAAGCTTCTGGTTACGCTCCTCCACATCATAGAACTTTCAGGTCTCAAGGTCACCCGAATCCACCTAATTTTAATGATTCGGATGAGGAAGCCTTCTAGGATGACATTGCATCTCGTTGTCCTCATTGTACTATGGTCTTAGAGCATGAGTTTGATGAGCCCTCCATTGAGTATCTTATAGTGGAATCATATGTTTATTTAGGTGATGATGAGGAATTAGAAGAGGTTGATCCCCTACATTGTAGCCTTGTTAGGACTATTAACCCTCCACTAGGTAAGCACCGTAATGTGGTTAGATGTGTTCTCTTGCAGGGTACCCATCTCAAACTTCCATCTTTTTCACTTACTTCAGGTGTAATGGAAAATCTGTTATATTAGTTATAGATGGTGCTAGTACCCTTAACGTTATATTTTGAAGTGCCATAAAAGGCTAAACCTTAAGGTTTGAGCCTCATCCTAATCCTTTCACGATAGCTTGGGTTAATAAGACCACTCTGCCCATTGAGCAAAGATGTCTAGTTCCCCTCCATTTTGGCCATATTATAATGAAGAGATCTATTTTGATGTGCATCCCATGGATGTAGCTTGTCTTCTTCTTAGCAGACTATGGCTTTATGATCATTCGGTTTAGGTTGACTACAGACCCAATACTCATTATTTCTTCTTTAAAGGAAATCGTATCATTCTTGCTCCTGCAAAGCTATTTGATCCTTCACCTCTTAAACCCATTGATATTCTAAATAAATTGTTCAGAATATAATTCAAATCATCACCCCTAGTGCTTTCAATCAAGAAAGAAAAAAAAAACAACTTTATGCTAGCCATATTTGCTCAGGAGGTCTCTCCAAATTCCACTTTACCAATTCCTATTAAGGTTCAAAGGTTATTGGGTGAATTTTTTGATGTAATCTCTGAAGAGTTACCTAAGGAGCTACTACGTATGAGAGACATTCAACATGGCATTGATCTTATTCCTAGATCTAGTTGCATAACCTTCCTCATTATAGGATGAATCCCAAAGAGCATTATGAATTGAATAGATAAGTTGAGGACCTTAGTAAGGGATTTGTGAAACATTGCATGAGCCCTTGTGCAGCACTCGCATTGTTAACTCATAAGAAAGATGGATCTTGGAGATAGTAGAGCCATAAACCAAATCACTATTAAGTATATGTTTCCTATCCCTAGACTAGAGGATATGTTAGATACTCTGGCTTTCTCTAGTTATTATTTTAAGATTTATTTATGAAGTGAGTACAGTCAGATTCGTATTAGACTAAGACATGAGTGGAAAATAGCTTTTAATATACAAGATGGACTCTTTGAGTGGTCAGTAATGCCTATTAGATGCCCCTAGCATATTCATGAGGTTTATGACCCATTCATAGGACAATTTCTCGTAGTTTACATCGATAACATTTTGGTTTATAGTAAGTCCGAAGGTGATCACCTGAATCACCTTTGACAAGTCTTCGCGGCCCTTCGAGAGGCTAAGTTTTATGCTAACCTTAAGACATGCTCCTTTAATCTCATTTTCTTTTTTCTAGGATTTATTGTTTCCACTCAAGGAATTTCTACCTACCCGGAGAAAGTTAGAATAATTAAGGAGTGACCCGAACCAAAATTTGTTTCAAAAGAGCGTAGCTTCCATGGTCTAGTATTTTTTCATTGTCGGTTTGTCCATAATTTTAGCTCCATTGTGGTCCTCATCACAGGTTGTTTAAGGAAGGGAACATTTTTGTGGACTTTAATAGCCTCTAGAGCCCTTTAAGAAATTAAGTAGTGCATGTCTAAGGCCCCTATTCTTAGGCTTTCCGACTTCAGTAACGCTTTTGAGATTCATTGTGATGCTTGTGAGACAAGCATAGGGGGAGTATTAGGTCAAGAGGGTCATCCATACAATGAAATATGGGTACCATAATTGTGCATCAGCTGCAATTTTGTGGTTTTTGGGTCAACCACCACAAAAAATTTATGAAATGTGGCCATTTCAGAAAATTACATTTTTATCGCCATGATATTGGTGAAATTTTGGATATTGGCCTATATTACAGATATTAGTTGATATTTATCGATATTGGCCGATATTTGTCAATGTTTGTTGTGAAAAAAATTAAAAAAATCATACCACGACAACTACGGCATATAAAATATCACACGATATCCTGATCTCGCAACACTGCGATCGCAACTGCAATGGCGACTGCGACCACGTTTTATTGCTTGGGGTCCTCCCATAGCATTCTTTAGTGAGAGGCTCAATATGTCTAAACATAAGTACACCATCCATTTTATGAGGGTCATCCCATAGAATTTATTGTGATGCCATGGTTAGGTCCTTCCATCATTAGCGGTATTACCTTTTACCCCAAGACTTTGTAGTCTATTCCAGGTCTAGTTTAATAGATGGTTATTTAAAACTTAAAACAAATCACAAAAATTGTAAGGTTTGTTATGAATACCTTGACTGATGAATATTACATCTTATTCTAACGATGCGAGACCAATATAGCATTGAGTCTCCATATATGTTATCTCCTCTCAATCTCATTGAATATAACTCCAGCTCTAACTCTCCATCTCCCTAACTCTACAGCTCCCCCACCATCCATTTTCTTTTTCTCTCCATCTCCCTTAACCCCCCTATTTTGGCGATAATAGATGCAGTACATAGTATGGTTAAATGGAGTTGTATATCTATTGAGTTAGTAAGGGTTAATGGCGGACGTACAACAACAATATGGATGAAAATGAAGAATCTCATTTTTCTATGTAGCCTGCCTGCCTTCTTTTTTTATTCCTCTACTGGTCACTGGTTTTATAACATGTTATCAACGTGATGGACTCTGACCATGGCAAGCAAAAGACTTCATAGTGCTACCATTTTGCATTGTTGGTGATGAAAAACCTTGGGCTAAAGATAAGTTTTGCTCTCGGTATGCTTGTAGATATTTTGATATATGGTCAACAGGTTTCAAACTCGCAGTTTTCTTATGGTATTGCATGATCTCATTTTGAGCTTTGGAAAAGAAAAATTCTAAATAACATGACTGCTTCAAACTTCTGCTGTTCGAAGATCGCATTCTTTAGATTCTTGATAGTCAGAATGAAATTAACTGTACAATATATTATTAAAGCCATTGTTTTTACTTTTTCTATTTTATATAAACAATTCAGTCTATTGTTACTTCAAATTTTAAACCTTCCATTAGAGACTGAGGAAATTTTCTTTAAGAGTAATACTTATTTGACTTGTGGGTTCAGTGTCTTGTTGGTATAGGTCATCGAACTGGGAAATTCTTGAAATTTCATATTGGTATTGTTAAATAGTTTCTGCTTTATAGGTGTACAGCCAGTCTAAAGTTTATGATACGGTTTTACAGGGCTGCCAGCTTCTTCTCTATTGAGTTGAGCCTACTGCGTTTGTGCTATTTTGGACCCATTTTTTGAATATATTTTTATTCTTGTTGCTACCTCTAAGGTTCAGGACATTTAAAGTTTGTATCCAATTGGAGGTTACTTCAGTATATAATTAGCCTAGTTTCTTTGCCTTTTCTGATGTTTGGATCTGTAGGGTGAGGCATGATATATTTCCTTGGCATCAAGGACACCCCAGCCATGTGTGAGATATTATCACACTATGACCGACTCTGACTGTCTATCATTTGGCTAATGGTGGTATGGGGAATTGGTGTGAGATGGTACTTCCCAGGCAATAAAACTGCAGCTGTGATTGTGGTCGCAATGTTTTTAGTACACGGGGTGTCGTAGAGGATATTTTTTGTTACAGTTATCGTGACGTGATATTTCATTATTTTTTATAACACATATTGTTCATATATTTTAATATTGACGATATATATGTGTGTGTGCGCGTGTTTTTTTTCCTCTTTTCGACAATGCATTGTACCCTCAAACCTAGACATCTTAGTTGATATTATTTTTGTATGGTACTTCCTATTCAGATGCTGATTTAGATAATTATATGCTTGGCTCAGTAAAGGTGAGCTAACCATCCACGTTATGAACGCTTTTCTTGGAGTAAATCTGCAACCTATATGTTGAGAAGTTCGGCTCTGGAAGTTTGTGTTTTTGCTAGGTTCCCTTCCGTGTAGAACTTGACTGTAGCTCTAGATAATCGAAAGTCATCTCCGGAAGTATACGACTTTGACTTAGAAATTATTGCAGGCGCGCCCCGCACGGTGGGTCTTCACTCGCACTTATGTGAGGACCACAAGTAATATTCACATATGGCCCCATTGTGTGAGCTGGTTTGTTATAAACCTGACTCACGTAATAATTTCTTGTTCTTGTCTCAATTGGCCCTTGGGAAAATCTTTTAAAGCTGGCTGGTATTCTATAATAATATGTCAGGAAATGACTTAGTGATGATGATATCAAAAGTACAATTGGCTGTTTTGAGCGTGTGGAAGGAGTTGAATAGGATGTTACCTGAATACTTCTTCTGCCTTTGATGTACGGCCATCCTAACTGATGATGCCTTTTATGGAATGAAACAGCTAGCTGACTGACCATCTGTAGCTGGAGATGCTCCCAAAAATATTCTCTTGTGGTCAGCTCCCACAGGGTTGGAATGAAAGAATGAAATAATTCTGTCCGCTGTTTTGTTTCAGTGTTGGTGGGTATGCAACAATAAAATGAAAATTTCTATGGGTACAGAATAGACAGTAGAAGGCGGTTGAAAAAGGCTGTAAAGTACAGAAAACGGTTTCAAGCCGCTGCATATTATGGCGTTTACGGACGGCCATTAAATTGACCACTGTCTATTGTACGTAGAGGAATGGGGATTTTCTCGTCGAATCAGTCCCCTAAAAGTGAAAAAATACAGCGGAAAAAGGAGAATGTATGGCGGTTCGGACTTTACAAGCTTAATGCTGTGTATACTATCATACATAACGTATCAACTTACCGTAGGCGTTCGTACAGTAGAAAATATTCGAGTCAATTGTCACCATTATTTATATTCTATCCTTTGTGTCTAATACTATAACAAAATTTAACCGCCCTTGTTTGACCTGTCAAATCGGCGAATAACTCTGTTTGAAAAAAAAAAGTAAATTTTTTTTATCATTATTGGATTAGTGTTGAAAGTGTTATTAATAGAGAAAAATAATTGGCGGTTCATTTGGATTAAAGTAATTAAAGTTAGTTAATTTATTTGGTATTTAGTCTATTTTTTTGATATTCTACTATACATATATATATATAGAAAATATTACATTTATATTTATTTATAATTAGGTGTACATATTAGTATAATTATATGTATATAATATTTTATATTTGGAACTAAATACTTTAGGATTATTTTAATTTTTATCCTATTAGTTTCACATAAATGGACTATAAAATTTTTTTTTCTTATTAATATACTGTAAATTTGTAAAGCATAAAATCACGTACTTGTCCATCTCGCTTCATTTATTCTTGTGAATACGGTGCACGAATCTCATTATATACCCATTAGATTGTTTAGGGCATTGGATAATATAGATAGACATGTTAATTATAAAGCTATCTTGCCTTCTTTAAATTTGTTGTTCCTACAAGTCTTTTTGATCTTGTATCGGTGCATAGAATGTGATGTATACAAGTGCTCTACTTTAGTAATAATATTAATTACTTACCCAAAAAAAAGGGTTGTTCCCTTAAGAAAAGAGTGTTATTAAATTATATGTTTTATAAGTGCAAAAAAAAATTATATATCCTGTAAATGCGAGTGTTCATTATTCAATTTAAATTTTGATCATAAATTTAGTTGATTTTGAATAAGCTCACGTATTAAAAGATTTATATTTCTTTTAAATTTTCCTACGTACATTGGTACAAAATAACTTTTTTTTTACCACTATTAAGAAATAAATCAATGATGGCTTTAACTTGCCATTATAATCCTTCAATGATATTAGTGGCACCATCATTATATATTATTTATTTTTAATCTTTTTATTAAAAAATTGATGTTAAACACTAGTAAGTAACAATGAAATACTATTTACAATTGTCGTTATAAAATCTCTACAATAGGGGGTGTGTATGCGTGTTTATTTTGTAAATTGTCATGGTAGTTGTTTATAAGATGATGATTAACTTTTTTGTTTCTTAACATTTAGTATAAGTATTTGAGGACAACTTTATAGCAACAACTACCATCGTAAGTATGTATGTATATATATATATACACACACACACACGCACACACACACACACATATACATACATACTTAAAATGATCCTCTTATATTCATTCTAGTGATTAGATATGCTTGATGTTTATAAATATATAAGTGTTTATGCTCGAAATCACCTCTACATTATATAAATTACCCCAAAAAAAAACCAAAGCATCAGTGCTTGGTGTGTTCAATTGTAGCAATTACATAAGGAGAACCGACAATCTTAGCTATTAATATTCAACTATAAAATCTTATGACCAAACCAAAAATCAAACAATAAATTTCCAATCGAACTTTCCTAGAATTATTGTAGAAGATGCTTGTTTATGTTCCTAAAAGACCAACAAATTATTTCTATTATATTTTGTTCAACACAAAATAAATAGTGTATAATCAATATCCATTTTTGACATCTTTATTCTAATTTAAATATATTTATTGAAGATGATTAGGTAATAAACATACAAATTAAGATTACCATTATAACCCAAACAATCTTCATTTGATTTGTTGATGCATCCATATAAGGTATATCATGATTTTAATTTATTCCCTAGCAAACAACAATTATTAGTTTATGGGAGAAAGATTAAAAATGCTGCATTTGAGAAAAATGTAATATTTATTAAGTAATACTTCCATGCATATATTACTTGTCCGTTTGTTTATATTTCTTTAAAGCTCATTGTTGACCCTCTTTATGTACCGAATCAGTTTTAAGCTACAAAAGAAAACCCTTCATTATGAACATCTCATAGGAAAATGTCATAAGTTTCATGATCATCAAGGTTGGAAGAAGCTTGTAATTCAAGGGGCTAAACATAGTCCCCTCTACAACATTATTTTGCTCGTCTTTAGAATTTTAGCTCTTTGATTGCAATGTAATACACCAATGGTTATCTATCAGATCAATAACATAAAACACTTGCTTTGCTTGTAATGCAAATATGAATGGGTCCTACTTATGACTAATTCTATTAAGATTAACCTAGATGAACCCTATATCTTTAGATGATACACCTTACTAATTGTCAACTCACTTACACCAAAGATAGGAGCCCTAAAAGTGGAATAATCCTAGTATTATATATCTTTGATGAACCCATAGTATGACATATTTGTATATATCAATTTTTTTAATCTCTAATACTGATGGCACAATGCTATTTTGTATACCACTTTTTTATCATTGCAAGCCTTTGTATATAAAGTATACCAATTGAATAAAAAAGACTTATGGTACAAAGATTGAGGTAAATGGGCTCTTAATAAACGAGATAACGTGTACGATGATGATGCAATATCATTCCTTTGTATCTCCTCCCTCAACTAATGCTTAACTGAACCATTATGTTGGTCTAATATCCATTTTTTACTTTGGGATGGTGATGTGGATGATAGTTGAGGAATTATTCTTTTACAATATATGATTTTTTGTCTTGTTCCTCAGATTTGAAAATGATGACAATGGTTGGTGATATCATAAGATATGATGGCATGCTCAACAATGCTCTTCACTTGGGGTTAGATCTTCAACAATATCACTCCATTCTAAAGAGAAATCACTAAGTTTTGTCTAGAGAATAATACCTAAACTCTCAAGAATACTCACTTGAAGAGGAAGGAAAGGAATTTGAAAATTCTTGGTTAACTCTTCATTAATGTTTCTATGAATGTACAAGTTGATATATATACACAAACACACATGGTGGCCTTAGTTCCTCTTTACTAACCAAGCACAACCCAATTGGCCTTAACTAGTTAGATTAGCTTAGTTAATAAAAGAGTTAAAATAATGTAATATAAGCTTATATTCTACATATAATGATCTATAATTACAAGTTACAAGACATTGCAAAGTATACATAAAATATCAAAGCTAAACAAAACCCTAATCATGTAATATATGCAATAATCATTTTGTCAAGATTTGTATCTTGTAGCTTTGTCTTCTATATTGTATTGTTATTATTTTTTACACTAGATTTATTTGGAGAATTCTTCTTCTTTCAAATATATATAATACTTGAAAGAATCACTTAATAATATATTAGGAGCATTAAGGTTTTCAAGAACAATTGGTATCATCTTTAAATATGCTAACTCTTAACTCTAATAGCAGAAGAGTGAGATTAAGATGTTCCTGCATCGCTTTTTCCTTATAAAAGAGAATTTGTCTTCAAATTAGAATCACTATAGTAAGGAGATAAATCACCAATGTTACAAGTTTTTGAAACTCCCCATAGAATTCAAGAAATTCCAATTCATAAGCGTTATTTTCCATTTTTCTTAAGATTTTAAATGGTCAATTGGCTCTTAGCATTATTTAATTTTTCTTAAGTTTGGAAATATTTGTTTTCTTAAGTGTTTCTTGTAACACCCCCAAATTCACTACTGAAAAATTTCGTTTAAATCGAAAGGTTTAGCGGGAGCGTACAAGTTAATCCATGAATTTAGGGGTATTACGGCCACACTCGGTACCGGACCGGTTCGGTTCTACCGTTCCGATACCGAATGCTAAGGCTAGATCAAGAAATTCGTGAAGTAAACCAACAAAGCATAAATGCATAATCAAACATAAAAAATCCAGGAAGGCTAAGGCACCAACAGCAGTTAAAAATATCGTTAGGATTACAATTTAAGAGTTCCACTCCAAAATACGAGCGTAATATAAATACGACTCAGAACATGATAGATGAAAACAGAAATAACAAGGTGCCCGGCCGGCTCACTCTCGACCCCAACCAAAGTAGACTCAATACTCGGCCCCACCCGATGCCTCGTAGGTGTCGTAGGCATCGAAAACCAGATCTCCTACCTGCACAAGGTCAGAAGGGCCCTCTGCTCGTGGGAATGAGCAACACCCATGAAACGGATGATCAGTACGCTACGTACTGAGTAAGGTAACAGACGAGCTAAGGCCATCACATAGCACACAAGACCCACATTCAACACATAAATAACATACGATGACATGCATGAATATATCTAGTCACTTTCTGGTGTCTTATTCTGTATTCTCATTAATGAGATAAATCCATTTCACGCATTCTTCAATAATCCATGTGAGCACGGGGACCCCACTATTATAGCCGGTGGACCGGAAATAAAACACAGGGCAGAATGCCTCTGACCACTATTCTAACCGGTGGACCGGACTGGCCCCGCCTCAACATGGTGTTCCACTGTAAGTACTTAGTATTTTCTCGTGGTTTAACTTATATACTTTGGGTCTATCGAGCCGAGATCCCCCACTATTATAGCCGGTGGTCCGGAAATAAACGCACAGGGCTGAACGCCTCTGACCACTATTATAGCCGGTGGACCGGAACGAAACACACAGGGCCAAATGCCTCTGACCACTATTATAGCCGGTGGACCGGAACGAAACGCACAGGGCAAAATGCCTCTGACCACTATTATAGCCGGTGGACCGGAACGAAACGCACAGGGCAAAATGCCTCTGACCACTATTATAGCCGGTGGACCGGAACGAAACGCACAAGGCTCGGCTCAACAGTCTTTCACTTTACGTTATTAGTGTCTTATCCGTGTCTTATTGAATCACACAACACCCTTGACATGCATAAATCATTCTCTTTACACTCTACTCATCACAACTAATAAAGTCCCACATTCATAACCACCCTTTAATCAATGGATACCCACGATAACATCAACAACTCTAGGCAGCCATAACCAACCCTAATTGACCACACAAATCGTGGATTAGCCACACTTATCCCTATCTTACCATAACCACCATACTTAGCCATCCCCAAACCTTAATTGTCCTCAACAATCACGATTAGTTACTCCAACCCTACTTCATCACAACACCCCAGAGTTAATCACTCCAACCCTAATCCCGTACGATAATTAACTCCCATGCAAAACCATAACTCCACCATGCAACCCTAATACCACCACGCCAACATTAGTACCACCATGCAAACCATAATACCACCAGGCAAACCCTAATACCACCATAAGCCATTAACACCACTATGCAATCATTAATACCATCCTACGGACATTAATACCACCATACAGACCCTAATACCACCATAAGCCATTAATACCATGATGCAATTATTAATACCACCATACGAACCCTAATACCGCCATGCAAACCCTAATACCACCATACGGCCATAATACCACCATACGAACCCTAATACCACCGTGCAAACCCTAATACCACCATACGGCCATAATACCATCATACGAACATCAATACCACCATACAAAACCCTAATTCCACCATAAGCCATTAATACCATTATGCAATCATTAATACCACCATGCGAACATTAATACCACCATATAAATCCTAATACCACCATAAGCCATTAATACCATTATGAAATCATTAATACCACCATACGAACCCTAATACCGCCTTGCAAACCCTAATACCACCATACGACCATTAGTACCGCCCTAGGACATTAATACCATCATACAACTTCAAGACTCCCATGAGGGTTCCCAACCCATATTACCATTTATCCTAATATGCATGTCCTAGAGGGCCATAACATAATACATCATAAACATCATACATATACATGTCATGCTCACATCAAGGAAGCACATACAACATACCTCAATCTCCAAGCTGCGCTACATATAAGGCAAGTTATACACAAATCATATAATACATGGCACAGCATGGCATACACAACATTCAACACATCAATGTCACACATAGCACAAGGCCATTAGCTTCGTCCTTACCTAGGTAGGCACCAGGCTTGGAGCACGCTCCTCTAGCTCCTTAGGGCTCGGATCGGGGTCACCTATGAAAGGGGAAAAAGCTAAGTATTAGTTTCCCTTATAAATTCTATAAATCCTCATGCTAGTTTTAAGGTTAGGGTTTTTATTACTAAAAAGGGTTTTATACAAAACTAGGGTTTTTACCTTAGCATTAGTATACTAAATATTAGTAGTCAAAATATGTTTATTTCTAATACCTATTGTTACACTTATATTATTAAGCCCATTAGTTCCATTCTTATAATACTAGTGTTCACTAGTCATAGTAAAATAGTGATAATAATAATAATTATAATAAGACCACTAATAGTGACACTTATGTTTCAAGTAATAGAACTCTAGCATTTTTAAGATTAAGTCTAACAATGGTGTTGGGTTTGAAATAATAATATTATAAGGTCACAATATTTCAAGTAAAGTATTCCTAAGGGTGATAATGATAATAGTAATAATGCTAATAATAATGATAATAATAGTAATAGTAACCATAATAACCCTAGCAATAATAATAACAATAACAATAACCTAGTATGGTTAAGTATTAATAATAATAACCTTAGTAAGGTAATAGAGATAATAATAATAATAGTAGGGTTGTTAATATTAACACTTATAAAATAAACTAAAGTTGAGCATAATAGGAGTTAGGGTTCCAAGAGATGTTTGTATGGTAAAAATGATAACTTTAATATCAGAAGTCATAATATTAGAAATGATAATAATAATAAAAGTAATAATAATAATAATAATAATAATACTAGTAATGAGTGTAATAATAATAATAATAATAGTAATAATAATAATAAGTGTGATAATACTAATATTAGGTATAAGCCACTATAGGTGGCATAAGAGAAGGGTTTTAGGGTTCAGGTGAGTGGAAGACCACCTGAGAACGGTGGTGGTCCGGCGGCGGCGCGAGGCGGCGGGGGCGATGGAGGAGGAGAAGAGAGAAAAGATGGGGAATGTGGCTAGATGGGAGGAGGAAAAAGGAAGGTTAAGTATGGGAGAGGAGACAGCAGGGAGAGGGGAGTGGAATGAGGGTGGTGGCGGGAGCAGGGCGGCGGAACGGGCGTCTGATCTGACGGCGGCGAGGCAGGGTTTCGGCAAGGTCCAGAGGAGAGGACTTGCCTTGGCCGTTCGGGGAGGGGTATTTATAGGCAAATAAGGGGGGGGGGAACGACGAAGGGGAGAGGGATGGCACGCGAGGGCAGGTGCGGCAGGCCGCCGTCCGGTGGTGGCAGCCGGTCGCAGGTCTGTGGCTTGGCAGACCTGTTTGGCGGTGCGCGGGAAGAGGAAAAGAAAATCAAGACGCGTGAGGGCCAGGACGATCTTGCTGAGTTGATTTGGGAACGAAAGGGACGGGAATGGCAGGAGAAGGACGGCCAGACGGCAGGCCAAGTCAGCGGCGGCAGGCGCGAGTTGCAGGCCTGCGCGAGGAAGAAGACGACGGGCGGGTAGGTTGGACCGGCGGTCCAGGGAAGAAAAGAGAGGGGAAGAAACCGGCCGGTCGGCAACGGTTATAATGTGTATAACTTCGACGCGTCGTTTCATTAATTATATGGTCGAAACGCGTCGTCGTGACGTTGGCTGGCAACGGTTATAAGGTTCCATAATTGCGACGCGGTGCTTCAGCGTCCTCAGGGTTAAAACGCGTCGTTGCAGCCTCAGTGGACGAGGGCCAGCGCGCGGCGCTGGGCCGTGGAAGGGAGAAGAAGGAGTATTTGGGCCAGGCGAGGCCCAATTCCGGCGGGGGGAAAAGGTAGAAAAGAAAAAGAAGGAAAAGAAAAAGGAAAATAAAAGGATGTATTTAGGGTTTTGGATTTTTCATGAATTATTTAGAATATTATTGGGCTATTTAGGGTATTAGTATTTATGAAATATTAAATAAATCCCCTTTTTACTTATTCTAGACTATTTTAGATAAATTTCCTTAACCTCCATGCTAATTAGGAAAATACTCAAATTTTCTTCCAATTAAATTCTTTATTATTTTCCTCTTAATCTACCTTAATTTACTCTCTACATTTTAATAAATGAAATTATATAATTAATTTTCCCTAATAATTCCTTATTTGGCCATAATTTTGGAAATTAGGATTTTGGGATGTTACATTTCTCCTAGTGAAAACACTTGTTGGGTTCAATTTTTATTTGCTTGAGTTTGGTATTTAGTGTTAGATTCCTCAATGTTGTTCTTAATTTGCTCATGAAGTTTCTTAAAGAATTTAACTCTTTTTTTAGCATCATAAATGTCAAAGAAATCTTTATATTTTGAATATAAATATTTCAACATTTCAAAGCCTGATAACTTAGCATCCAACATAACAAGTATCAAAGATCTTCTCGATAATACATTTGCTACCACGTTTTCTTTACCATCAAAATGTTTGAAAAAAAAACACAAAGGATTGTAAGAAACTAACCCATTTTGTATGCTTAGGACTACTTTTATTTTTCCCATGCAAATATTTCAAACTTTCATGACCCAAATACAAAACAAATGGTTTAGGTCTTAACTAATGGCTCCATGTTTCTAGGCTTCTCATGATGGCATATAATTCTTTATCATACGTGGAGTAATTCAATTTATCTCCATTTAATTTTTCACTAAGGAAGGCAATGAATCATCTTTCTTGTGAGAGCACACCTCCTATACCTACCCCACTAGTATCACGTGTAGCTTCAAATAATTTATCAAAGTTAGTTGAGGATAACATCGGTGCATTACATAGCTTGTCTTTCAAAATCACGAAAGCTTTAGCTGCACCCTCTCTCCATTTGAATTTTCCTTTCTTCATGAGATATGTAATTGGCACAACAATAGTTGAAAATTTCTTGATGAATACTCTATAAAAACTTGCTAGCCCATGGACACTCCTTACCTCATAAATATCTTTAGGTATAAGCCAATCTTGAAAAGCTTGAATCTTTATAGGATCCACTTTTATACCTTCCCTACTTATAATATAACCAAGGAAAGTAATAATCGAAAGAAAAAAGTCACATTTTTTTAATAGAATTTAGCTTCCCTTAGTTTGTCAAATAATCTCCTTAAATGAATCATATGATCATGCTCATTTTTACTATACATAAGTATATTATTTAAGTACACCATAATAAATTTTTCAAGAAAAGGATGGAGAACTTCATTCATTAGTCTCATAAATGAATTAGGTGCATCAGACAAACCAAAAGGCATCAAAATCCATTTATAAAGATCCCATTTCATTTTAAAGGTAGTTTTCCATTCATCTCCTTCCCTTATCCTCATTTGATTATATCCACTACTTAGATCAAATTTTGAGAATACTTGTTTCCTAAACAATTCATCTAATCTAAGTATAAGAAATAAATATTTGATAGTTATATTATTAACAACTCTAGAGTCTATACATATTTACCACATACCATCTTTTTTCAAATTAAGTAATGTAGGTACACTACATGGACTTATGCTCTCTCTCACATATCCTTTTCCTTCGAGATCTTGTATTTTTCTTTGATAATTTCTCAACTTCTTCTATATTAAATCTATATGTAGGTCAATTAGTAAATAAACATTAGGCATAAAGTTATAGCATGTTTTATTCCTCTTTTAAGTGGTAATCTAGATGGTAAGTTATAAGAAAATACATCATTATACTCATCAATAATCTCACTTAATTGAGGATTGCTATATTTTTTCTCCCATTGTAGGAATTATTTGATAATCAAAGCATAACAACTACCTTCTTCCATAATACATTCTATCATAGCCTTTTCATGCAAAAATAAACTTTTTTAATTATCGACTTTGCTATCATTATCACACTTGAAGGTTTAAGTTTGTGCCTTTTCTTATCTACGAGATACTTATTAGTAATACTATTATGAATAATACATCTATCATATTTCAATGGTCTACCTAATAATATTTCACATGCATCCATAGAAAAAATATCACATAGCACATCATCATGATAATTACCAATTTGAAAGGATATTAGGGTTTGTTTGGTTACCCTGAATCCTTTGTCTTTGCTGAGCCATTTAAGAGAATAAGTCTTCAGATGTGGTTTTGCTTCTAATCCCAACTCATTCATCATCCTCTCATTAGCTATATTTTTATACGATCCACTATCAAAGATAACTCAATAAACTATGTCTCTTACTCTTCCTTTAGTCTTGAATATATTCTCTTGTTAATTGGGTTTCTCATTATCTTGAATTTGTAGAAATCTTTGCATCACATAAAAAGAATTGAACTCATCCTCTTATTCACTTGAAATTGCTTCACTTGGCTTGAACTTAGGCTCTTCATCACAAGTTACTATAACTTCAATCTCTTCTATGGACAACACTCTTTGGTTGGTACATTCTCTATTAAAGTGTCCATATCCTCATCATTTAAAGCATTGCTTTGTAGAGACCTCATTGACCTTGGCCTTACCTTCATCCTTTCAAGTAGGTCCTTGCTTCTTATCAACATTTATAGTACTTGAGGTACCTGACCCACAATATGTAGCTTGTGCATTTGAGTAATACTTTGTAGAATGAGTAATTTGATTGGCACGAGGCATAGTGGATATGATTTGTTTTTATAAATTTCAAAGATAGATTAATCATATCTTTAAGAGAGTCATGTAAAAAAGTTTTAACTTTATTTTGAATCATCATGTTAAAGCCACCTAAAAATCTAGGATATGTTTGTTATTTTTTCTCATGAATATCACATATAAGTGCCAATATATCAAACTCCCCAACATATTATTCAACAATTAGAAGTCTTGGCTTATTAGTAGTCAATCTAATATGATTATATTGCTCATACTTCTTAGGTACAAATTTATTTCTCAAATTTTTCTTAAGATTATCCCAAGACTTAATTTTAGATTTACCATATTTTTCTCAATTCCTTTTCAAGTTATCATATCATATCTTAGAAAACTTCTTAAACTTAAGAGTAGCTAGTTTACACTTTTGCTCATTATGATAATCCTTGAAGCTAAATATAGCTTCTACCTCATGTAACCACTTAAGAAATAATTCAAAATCAATTTTACCATCAAAATTGGGAAATTCAAGTTTTATATCTTTATCTTCTCTATGATGATGTCTCGTTTGATGCTCATGGAACATTTGATTGCTCTCAATTCCCTTTATATCTTCTTCATAGTCTATGCTTGAGTTTAGATATCATACTCTTGCTGAATTGGTTTGCTCTGCTGCACTTCCCATTTGATCTCTATGAAACTCCTTTTGCTCTTGCACATTTTGTACCAACTCTTGTTGAGCAAATAAGGACTCCATCCTTTGCAATTAAGTTTGTATGGTAGGAATTTGTCTTAATTGATCATTGGTAGCATCTAGATTGGTTGGGAGCTTTTGGATTGCTTAAAAAATGGCTTAACAATTTGGTTCCCCCTTCATTAGTGTCAAATTACAAACACACTTTAAAAAACGGTTAGTACTACTTAGGGTTTCAGTTAGGAAACCTGAATCAAAATAATTGCTACCTCTTAGCCTTTGGTTGATTATTGTAGAAAATTTTGACTCAAATGGTTTAACCACAATGATAATAATCAATTATATCACAAACACAAACTGCTTATCACACCTTACACGCTTCTTATTAAGTTCTTGATATAGAATTCAACAAACAAATCTCCAAGTCATTTAATATACTTCAAAAACTCATACAAGTTTTCTATGCCATATTGTGAAGTATGTCTATAGTAGCTTGAAACATTAACATCCAATCATTATGCATGAGAAATTATCATAATAACCCATCTAAATTCTAGACCACACACAACTTAGGGTTCAACAAGTAGAAGCAACACAATCAACACAAGTCTCAAAGGTCAAGTTATAATTATTAATTGATGCACAATCGATTCTAATGATCAAGATTTATTAAACTTTTAAAGAATAAATTTATTACAACAATCAGTCACATCAAAATTAATCTACATCATCAGAGTAATAAATACTATAAGTATATCATTTAAATGATGATATAATGTTGGCGTATAAATTCTCATTATACCTATACATCAACCCATAGCTTCCATTTCATCTCATTTGGTACCTTTTTCCGATCAAGAATCGTAATGGGAACCATTGCATGAGCTTTAGCATTCGTATAACTTATATATGATGCCCTATTTTGTCTGGTATGCCCCCCCTTCATTAGTATATTCATCACCTATATATTTAAGCCCCTTGTGCCTTAACTTTGAAACATTATTTCTCTACACACTATCTCTTTAATTCAGCACCTTTTCCCACTTGATAATTTTTAGAAGCCAAACTAGCTACATAAAATTAGCCACCAATGAAATAAAATTTTTGGATTTTAATAAGGTATTGATTTTTTTTTTCTATTTTTACACAGGCAAGAAAAAAAAACTAAAATCTAACCTCTCCTACCCTATATGAAAATTCTAACACATACCAAGCTATCATTATAGAAACCATTTTAAACTTTTACAAAGTTCTCTTGATCATTTTATCATATATTAAAAAAAATAAAACACTTAAAATGCTTCAACAAAAATGATAGTAAACAATGCTCAAACCTATAGCAACACTATAGGGGCACATGTAACCAATTGACCATTAGCAACTAATATTTTGGTCCTCCTTACTGATAAAATTATAGAAAATAATAAAATAATAAAGCATATTAAGCATGCATACCACATAATAGGAAAATAAAAATTATAAAATTCCACAACCGGAAGGAAATAAACAACACTCCAAGGAATACTGAAAATCGCTTTTCAAGGGTAAATAACATACTAAAGAAGAAGAAAAAATGAGCAAGCACATTTAAAGGATATGCATATATTTAAGCTTGGAGATATTGAGTATTTGTGAAACATTAAAAAAGAATGAAAGAGAAAAGTTCATATCTAAAGTATGTATAATAATGTTGATAGTGAAAGGAAGAGGAATTAATGATGACAATCACTTGAGAAGAAAGTTTGAGGTGATAGAAATGGTGGAGGATCTTCGCACCATTAGAGGTTTTCTCTTCTACGTTCAAATGAATGAGTGAAAGTAAAAATCATCCTAGTTTAAAGTGAAGGAATAAATAAAAAAATATTGTGTTATAAATAATGGTTTTAGACTATAATATTTGTTTATAAACATAGGTTAAAAATCATCCTACATTACTATAAACTGCATTATTAGAATAAAATTATCATCTATAGTCTTCTATAAAATGCCCCCTTTTATGACATTAAAAACAACTATTATTATATTAGAACCATCATCTATACCCTAAAAAAATTTCAAAAAATCCCAATTAATTATGGATGGAAATTTTAGAATAATATTGGTATCTATAGTATTTCATTAAGTTTCATCTTTCATAGACACTATAGACAACTATTATTACATTAAAATCATCATTTATATTTCCATGAAATAACACATTTTTCCCAATTTGTATTTTTTTAGCTAGATTGTTTATATATGTGTTCTTGTTACAATAGTTGTCTATAAGTTTCTATCTACTTGTATTTTTGTAGTTGTGTTAGAGACAAGGTACTTGGATAGAGGTCTTCAACATCACCATATGTGACCTCCTACTTCAAGGGACGCTAAATAACCATGGTAGCCTAAACTTAAGTATGAATATGAGGAAAGGTACCTAAGAATCATCCTTTTCTCAATTCCATTCATTTATCCAAAATGGGTGATTTAAGCGTTAACACCAAAAATAAGCTAAGGCATACGAGCCACTGTACCATGTGTTTTAGAGTTAAAACCAAACTCATACTTAAAATAATCCAAAAACAACAAAGTACACAATTTAACATTTTAATATTTCATGAGGTTCAATTAACCAAAACCAAGATCATGATTTAATATCAAAGGCTAAGTCAACTTGCACGTCCAAACCCGTAAAGTATTATAGAATAGCCCTAAGGGATAAGTTGATTTGTCTCACAAACTAGTGGAATAGTTCAAGACCCACAATAAGAATCAAATAACTAAAAATAGGCTGACTAATTGAATAGTGGGGTAGTATTATAGAGAGCAAATAAATTTGAAAGCTAAGTATTTGACTAGTTGACGAACACCAATTGACTAGTATTACTAAGCAAAAAAATAATACAACTTATGGCAAATTTTGCATAATTTTATAACTTAACCAAATCATCCTAACATGATCATATACTATTAAAAAACATATAAAATCATGTTCAATACTTTGAAAACACCTATAATCATGCTCATTAATCAAATACAAAACACTTCTCATACTTACCTCATCAACATTATACTATGGCCAAAATGGCTAAAACATGAATTTTCATCAAAAAATATAAATTAATGTTAACATGCCTAAGATTAAAAATTATCATATCACATGCTTATCATGATACATAGAAAATATCATGATAACCACAATATACAATCTAATGCTTAATCATACTGGAGGTAAGATTTGCATACCTTTGAGCAATGTATTTTAGAAAAGTGTGATACTCTTATCTTGATGGCTACCACCAATACCCTTGATTATCCTAAGAAAATAAAGAATCTAAGAATGAAATGAAGCGCAAATCCTCAACCACTTCCCAAAACTTGGCTCCAAGAGGAGAAAAGTCTATAATTCTTACACTTTACTTTTCCTTTGTTTGCTAAAAATAATGAAGGGAAAAAAATATTAATAGAAAAAAAAGGAAAATGACCAACTCAGAAATGAAGGAAATAGGAGGTAAGGGCCTTGGTTGTAAGAATAGGAGAAGGAATGGAGAAAGGTTCCCAACACTTAGAAAAAAATATGCAAAGGAAAATGAGAGTAAAAGAGAGAGTGCTTACAAGAGCTAAGGGATGAAATAAAATAAGAAAATAAGGCTAAGGGGAATGCTTGGCCGACACACAAAAGGGAAAGGAGTGACAAAGAATTTAACTTTAAGGGGAGTGTGAAAGGCTTGGTTTATGGATCAAGTGATGAAGTATAAGGGTAGGAGAGGTACAACGTATGAAAATATTATATCATATAGAGTGGGGACAACAATAGAGTAGCTACATACATGTTTGGAAAGTAAATAATAGAGGATAGTGAGGGAGAGAGAGGGTAGGTGAGAAAATACATTAAAAAGTATTTTAGGGAAGTTTTAACTCAATCAAAAAATATAACGATCTAACAAATATGAAAATAAATCCAAAATATTCTGATTAGCAAAAGAATTCGCTAATTTGATGTTTAGAAAACCATTGAAAAGGAACTAATATAAAAAAATGAAAGAACCTAGAATTGTAGCATGGACAATCAACTTGTGATCCTCAAATAAAAATAAAAGCTCTTAGATGTACCGATTGAATTATTTTATGTATGATCAATTAACTATTACCCTTAAATTTCACACTTTCACCAAATGTCAAAGTCCTTTCCAAACAAAAACCATTTTCTTTTATACTAAAAAATTTTAAATACATTTTAAAAGATTGTAGGATTATGTATTACAATACTACCTCCCTTCCTAGGAGGTCACCCATGGTAGAGGTGTAGCTGAAGTACAATTCAGATGAGTTTTTTATGCTATAACTATTTATGAGATTTGGAAAGCTAGGAATGCATGTATTTTCTCAAAGATTAGGTGGGATTTGAAAAGGATAGCTTCTCAAATTTCCTTGGTTATGTCTTCTATTTGTTATAACTCTAGTAAGAGTGCTAAGTTTAGTGGTTTCTTGGGTTATATAGATTAATTCTATAGGCTTGTATGTAGTTTTTCATGATGATATAATATTTCTTACTTTTCAAAAAAAAAAAAAAACACTACCTCCCTTAAAATAGATTATTTCCCAAAACTCCACAAAATAAAACATTGGTGTGAATTTAAAATGTGTCGAAAATCATAAACCACCAATCAAGTGAAAATAACATGTAAGAGTTAGAGTAAGGATGTGCATATTACCTCCTTAAAAGAAATAGTGTCAATTGTGCATATGCATAAGTAAATAGCTCTGGGTAATTCATCTTGTTCACCTCCTTAGACTCTTATGTAGCCTGCTCTGGTCCATGTTGTGAACTCAATTTCGGGGATGGCCTTCAAACTTATATCCTAAATCTATATGTCAAGGATCTTAAGCAACCACTCCTCATATGTTAGAGAGTCATCAAGATGGACCATCTCTGGTTGGATGATGTGTAATGGATTTTACATGTACCTCCACAACTGAGAGATATGGAAGATGTTATGCACCCATAAAATTTCGATAAGAAACATTAATTTGTAGGAGACATTTTTGACTTGGTTCAAAATCTCATACGGGTTGATGTACCTTAAGCTAAGCTTTCCTTTCCAACCAAATCTCACTGCACCCTTTGTAGGTAAGATATTCAATAGGAATTGGTTAGCAACCTTATACTTATTTCTCTTCATCTTCACCTACGTAGATTTTTCATCAATCTTAGTCATAACTCATCTGATCTTGAATTAACCTGATATATCTAGTGGTGTTCTTGATTAACTTAGGCCCTAACATAATTATCTTACTAATGTCATTTAAACATAGAATATTATGACACTTTCATCCATATCTAGCCTCAAAAGTGGTTATCCTTATGCTCACATGATAAGTGTTGGTGTATGAAAACTTGATTAGATATAAGAAATCCTCCTAACTACTATGAAACTTATGCACACACACAAAAAGTATACTATAAAACTCCATTTGTAGAAATCCTAATTATAAAGTTCATAATTATCTATAATTAATTATAGAAATAATTATAGGGTTGAATGTATTATTATTATATGTTAGAAATATAGAGCAATAAATTAAAATTATATTATATTATAAATTTAAGAATAAACTTTTTTTCTTTTAGAGACCTACTAACCTTTTATTGGTCCTTAATAGGTTTAATGGCATGTGAGACCTATTAACCTTTTATTGGTCCTTAATATATTCAAAGATCTACCTAATTAATATGTTAGGTAGATCTTTGAATATATTAATCTATTAACCTTTTATTGGTCCTTAATTCTTTTTTGTTAATCCTTAAACCCAACCTTTTACCTCACCACTTTCTACCCATGTGAAATAAGGTGATATTATATATATTGAAGTTTGGGGGTATTACACTAATGATTTCTCATGACCATTGTAAATATTTTGTCACATTCATTAATGAATAAACTTTTTTACCTAAATTTATTTTTTGTTATCTAAAAATTATGTGTTTTATATTTTTATAATATTATTTTTTCTTTTAGAGACCTAATTTCTACAAAAATTAAAACTCTATGAATTTTTTCTAGAGGGGAATACATGCCATTATCTTTTCAAACTTTTTTCTTGGAACATGGTAGTTTATCTTAACATTATTGCCCCTATACTCCTCAATAAAATGAGGTTGCTGAGTAGAAAAATCATCATCTTCTTGATGTTGTGAGAACTCTATTAATTGAAACTTCTATTCCTCATTAGTTTTGGTATGATGTATTGTCCACTATTGCGCTTTTAATTAATAAAATTTCTTCTCCCTACCTTACCTAATGATTCTTCCCCTATTTGTCTTTATTTCCCCTCCAAGTTACTCCTTTATTTTATTTATTTTTATTTTTTATGTGTGCGTTTTTTTCATATTCCTCCTTATGAGAGGATAAACCTAACTACTTAATCAACCAAGCGTGTAGTCCTTGGAAAGGAAGAAAATCATAAGTGATATATTTGTTATGATCATCTTATTCAAAATAATTACCTTTAATGCCTATTTTTCTTTCTTTTTCTAATTAATCTAAAAATTATTAGAAATTTAATAAACAAATGGTTTGTAAAGACAACATGAAATGATATCATAACATAATTCATCCCCACTTGTAGCCCCTAGTGATCCCCCTCCCACTGTTGATCTCACTCTTAACAACATCTAAGAACTGCATTCTCTCTCCTATAACACTTGAATATCAATTCCTCCATATTGGTATGGCTTTGATAATTCATATTCACTGACCATTTTTTGTCTTTAATTCCTAATTATTTCTTTTATAATAAGGTAATGGAGTATAAGTGTTGGTAACAAAAATTATAAGAATAATTGTAAGCTTTGTAAGAAAATTACATGTGGGAGATTGTATTCGTCTATCATCTATCAAGCCCATAGGTAGAGAATGGGTACTTTTATTAAAACAAAGTATGATGGCTCTTTAGATCAATATAAAGTTTAATTAGAAACACATGATAAAAATTAAGAGTTCAGGCTTTACTCTAATGAAAATTTTACCCTAATTGCAAATATGAACATAGTTACAATGATTCTTGCTATTGCTGCCTTAAAGAGTTAGCCATTACTTTAGATGGATGTAAAGAATGCCTTTTTACATGGTGATATTAAGGAATATGTCTATGTGAAAATTCCATCATGTATGGCCTCAACCTCCCAAGGCTATGTGTGTAAAATCAAGCAATCCATTTATAGATTGTAACAAGCATCATGATCATGATTTGAGAAGTTCCCCAACACTCTACTTTGCTCTCAGTTCACACAAAGTCAATATGATTCATCCTTTTTTATTCGCCCGACTACTAAGGCCATGATTATATTGCTTTTTTATGTGAATGACAATGTCATTACCGGTAATGAGAGTATTCTTAATTGCTGAAATTGCTTGTAACACCCCGAGTCAATATGACCACACAAGGGATACATTAGAGCACTTTCTGATTGATCAGCTGAACCCACTCATGCTTTGTCCTCACTCACGTGCTTCTTGAGTAAATTTTAGAAAATTTCTATAACTTCCCAAAAAAGTCATTATCCTAAAATTTTCTCCACGGTTAGCATGCTTAACTGTGGAGTTTTTAGGATAAAATCACTAAAAAAATAGTATACCATGTTGATATAAGCAGCCATATTAATTGTTATAACACTCCCCTTAAATTGGGGTATTACACCCATACCATGTTAAATAATTGTTTCTAGATGAAGGATATTGGTCATCTAACCTATATTTTTTAGGTGTTGAAGTCAATGCTCACTTGCATGGAGAATTTTTAGAATAATAGAAATATATTTAGGATCTTATCACTTTGGTTGACCTTTAATATGTTATGTCTATTGATACACCAATGGAATTGATTGTTAAGTTCCGTAAAGATGAAGGAAATCCTTTACTTGATGAACTATCTATAAGAAATTGGTTGGTAGACTTATCTACTTACAAAAAAGAGAGCATAGAAGTATATTATCACTATATCCCTAAAGCTTATGACTTCCACATGCTCACTCTTCCACATATCTCCTTCGATCTTTAAATAGCCAACATATTAACTAAACTAACGACTTGTGTGTGACATTAGTCTATTATTAGGAAATTGATGCATCTTTCTTTACCTTTATCAATTATAAAGGGAATGTTAAGGATTTAACTTTTGAACCAATATTAATCAATACCTAATACTTATAATTTGAATTAGATTTTGAATAACCATTTAATTTTCATGCTTTATAATCAACAATTAACCAATAGTTAATAGCTAATATTTGAATTATAATTTGAAAGAGCATTGTGAATTATCATTTACTAGCCATTTTTGTTGTTGTATATGTACAACTAAAAGAGAGGATAATATTTATTTATTTATTTGAGGCTTATTAGAAGTAAGATTTTTCTCCTAGTCTTTATAGAGAAGTTGTATGCATATAATTATTATGTATACAACAAAAGACAAATTCAATAAAAAAAATTCTCTACCAAAATATTTACATACTTCTAACATCTATAAGGTATAATTACTTTACAAAAATTGCAAGCTCTTAGTAAAAGAATAGAGCATCTAAACTTGTAAATCTTCCTACTAAACACCTTGATCACCTTTAAGGATAAAGAACATGTGTAGCATTTAGAAAAAAAACCATTTACAATAAGGTAGGAGAAAAGTAGAAATTAAAAGAAAACAAGTCAAATCCCCTTTAATTGTGTGCATGAGCTTATAGAAGGGTTGAAATATTGAAATTTCCATCTCTTTCATTATAATTTAATTCATTATTGATTAATATAAAAGCTAATGAATTAATAAAAAGGACTAAAAGTAATAAAATAAAGGAAACGAGGAAGGGAAAAAAAGGAAAGTGGCTTATAAATAAGAAGTAAACACAAGGAAGAGAGTAATAAGGCACTCTAACACTAAGAAATTGTCTAATGAATTATAAAATCTAATTTAATTAGGGATATGAGGTTCATAGATCAAAAAGAGACTGAAAAATGTTGCTTGCTTATTACTTGAAGGAAAAATGAGAGATGATGGAGGGTATGGCGTGATGATGGTGAGGTGAGGGTTGAGTGTAAAATACTAAGGTAGCAAAAATTAGAATGGCATTAGTAGTTGGCTACTTTCTTGGGTCAGCTCGACATTTAAGGGAGGAGGGAGAAAAAAACAAGTTGACTTGACGTTGGCATATAGGAGTTTTAATGAAAAATAACTTTTTAGTAAAATTTTGCTAATTAATTGGGTTAATATTCCAAAAACTACGAAATATTCCTATAACCCTATGAAAATATGCTTGGTTCATAAATATTAAAATAAAAAGTTTTAATATCATTAGATCAAGTATTAAAATTAAAACATACGCGAAGTTATCATTCTAGTGGAACCAATTAACTCATTTTGGCATACGAGTTTACTAGTCGCATTTAACCCAAAAACTAAGGACGGGTTAACTAGTTGACTAGATAATTACCAGTCAACTGAACTCCCTGTTTGGATAACATTTTCTTACATATATTTTAAATTCATTTAACTTTAAATATTTTTCAATAAAATTAGATCTTAGACCTAGTATAATATATCTTCAATTAGAGAATTAGAAGGTAGAAGAGACCCTATGAAACCTTTTAGAAAAAATAAGACTAAGGACACAATAGGAGGCAACTAAAAATAAAGATCTTGACAGGTACTTTTGTTCTTTGATAGCATATGTTTGGTATGAGAGGAATACTTTTTTTTTCTTTTTACTTTTTCATACTAGTCATAGTGTTCTTAGGGAATATGCCATGAGTATTATCAATCATTACATGTATCCTACTAGGAAGCATAGATACTCTCATTGGTCATATGGGTTTAGATATTATGGTGAAGATCTAAGTTAAGCTCTTTTACACTTTTGAAGTAACAAACTCTCTTTCACTCACTACGATAAAAAGAGTATATTACGAGAAACAATGTTGTCACAAAAATTATGATTTGTCACCATAGTAAGACCGTAATGACGATGGGTCATCATATAAAGGTTATCACAAGTACTCCATTTTAAAATATCCAACTTTTCAACAACTTACAATCATCGTTGAAAATTAATCCTATTGTGATGACAAAGCCATCCCAATGACCCTACTGTGATGGTTATTTTTCTTATTTTTTCTTCCATCATAAATATTTTAATTATAGCTTTAAACATAAATATCAATAGAGATGAATCTTGACCCAATTTTATGGCCATGTCATCATTAAAAACTAAATTTAAATTTTGTATTAATATTTTTGATGCAGAAATATTCTAAGATTTTGAAGATTGACTTATTAATTGCAATAGAAGGAAGAAAGGGTCAAATTTAAAGATAATTATTTACCTTATAATATGGATATCATTGGGAAGCTTATTAAAATAGGAGTCCAACTCATCTTTCATATCTCAAATCTAAACTTTCCACACAAAGTTATGATTATTTTACCATATGTGTGTCAAGTTGATTTTTTATGTGCTAATGGATAAGGTGTCATAATTAGCATTATGGATGCTATTATCTTTTCGTATTCTATTAATTAGCTTTTTATATACTTATTTGGTAATTATGTTAGGATTTAAGAAATTAGATAGGTTTTATACTTTATCTTATGTTGTATTTTATCTTATTAACATTTTGTTTGGATTTAATTATCATTATCATAGAATTAAGTTGGTTACTATTTACATAAATAGTATAGTGAATAATGATTTTATTAATAGTATTTATCTTATTTAGATTTAATTTGTCTTATTATTAAAAAGGTTATATGAGGAGGTAAATATTATCCTATAAATATCCCATGTAAACTTACTATTTGAAGATAATAGTTTAATTGAATTATTAAATTGAGATTTCTCTAGTTGAAACCTGTGTGAGTTTCTTTGTTCTATGTTTATGTTATCTATGTGAGTCATAAATAGGAGATCTTTCTAAATTATCTTATTTATTTGAGTGATAATTTAGAAACCCTCTATACCTTTCTTGTGTGGGCTTGTATAGAGTTATCTAGTGGAGTTTACTATGTGTTTCTTAATTAGATATTCTTTGAGTGTTATCTATTTGAGGCTTTCAAAGATAGTTTAAAAAATTAATTTGTGTGATTCTCAATCCATATCCTTTTTTCATGATTCACCCTTCTTTTATCATTATAATATTACATAAAATTAGGTATTTTTGAAACCATTCATTCCATTACGCATCAAATTGGTATCAAAGCTTAGTTAAGAAGATCTTCTAAGAAATTCAATGATCCAAGAGGTCAATTGTTTCAAGATTCATGCTTTAATTTAAGGTTTAATAAGATTGATTCAAGAGAAAATTTGAGGATAAATTCTCTTTTACATGTGAAGAATGGTACAAGCGTATCTCCATCTCATTCTTCTATTGTTGAATATCAAGAGTTAGCATATTTTAATATGGTGCCAATTGTTCTTTAAAATCTTGAAAACATTTATAATAACTCAAATGATGATTTGTTAAGTAATTCTTGCAGGCATTATATATTATTTCCAAAAAGAAGAATATACTAAATATATCTAGTGTACAAGACCATGACAAGAAAAGGATTGTAAAGTTTACTAAAAGACAAAGCTACAAGACATGAAGCTTGATTACTTGATTATTCATTGAAATGCATGACTAAAGTTTTGTTTAGCTTTGATATTTTATGTAAACTTCGTAATGTCTTATAACTTGTAATTGTAGATCAATATATGTATAATATGGCATGTAGTGCATTAATTTAGCTTTATTTATCTAGCTAGACTGGTTGGGTTGGGCTTGATTAATAAAGGGGGAACTAAGGCATCATGTATCTATATATATACATATGTGTCGAACTTGTGTAGAACAACAAATGAGGTAAAATAATAATTGCAAAATTTTTAAATTCTTTCTCCTCTTCAAGTGAGAATTATTTTGAGAGTTTGGATTTATTCTTTAGAGATAAATTGGTGATTTCTCTTTAGAATTGAGTGTCTTTATTGGATACTAAGTCCACTATTGCTATATTGTTAAGTTTAACCACAAGTTTGAATATCTTTATTATTTCAGGAACAAGATAAAAGATCTTACATTGTGAAAGATTAATTCTCCATTATCTTCCACATCAATTTTGGTATCAAAGCCATGTGTTGTGTATATTATATGAAATTCAATAATCCAAGAGGTCAATTGATTCAAAATTCAAGCTTTAATTCAAGGTTTAAAAAGATTGATTTAAGAGCAAATTTGAGGACAAAATCTTTTCAACAAGGGAAGAATGATGCAGAAACATTCCATGATTTTGAAGATTGTCTTATGAATCACGATAGAAGGAAGCAAGGGTTAAATTTGAGGATAATTATTTACCCTAAAATATCGATATCATTAGAAATCTTATTAAATCAGGAGTTCAACCTATCTTTTGGATCTCAAATCTAAATTTTCTATACCATGTTATGAATTTTTTTTCCATAAGTGCATCAACTTGAACTTTTACAAGCTAATAGATAAAGTGTTATAATTAGCATTATGGATGCCATTATTTTTTCATATTTATTAATTAGGATTTTATTTAGTTATTTGATAATTATGTTAAGATATTAGTTACTTAATTTATTTCCTTACTCATTAAGAAATTAGATAGGTTTAATCTTTTATCTTATGATGTATTTCATCTTATTAAGATTTTTTTAGGATTTAATTATTATTATTATAGGATTATGTCATTACTATTCACATGAATAGTGAAATAAATAGTAATTTTATTAAAATCATTTATATTATTTAGATTTAGTTTATTTTATTATTAAGGAGTTTAGATGAGGAGGTGAATATTATCCTATAAATATCCTATGTAAACTTATTATTTGAGGAGGATAGTTGAATTGAGCTATTATATTGAGTTTTCTCTCATTGAAACCTTGTGTGAGTTTCTTTGAACTATGTTTATGTTATCAATGTGAGTCGTAAACTAGAGATGTGTCTAAATTTTCTTATTTGTGTGAGTGATAATTTGAAACCCTTTATATCTTTCTGGTGTGAGTTTGTATAGAGTTATTTAGTAAAGGTTACTGTGTATTTCTTCATTAGAGATTCTTTGAGAGTTATCCATGTGAAGCTTTCAAAGCTAGTTTGAAAAAGTATTTTGTGTGATCCTTCATCCATATCCTTAGTTTAAAATTCATTATTCACTTATCATTATACAATTATATAAAATAAGGTATTTTTGAAACCATTCATTCCGTTACGCATAAATTTATGTACACCAATTGTGATGATAGGTTAAGTTATTGTCACCATGTTGTCATCACTAAAGGATAAATTCAAATCTTGTTTTGAAATTTTTTTTCACTGATTGTGGCAGAATTTTAGACTATTGTGTTGACATGGTTATCACTAAGAATCAAATTAATTTTTTTAATATGAATTTATCTACTGCGATGACACATCGTCATTGAAAGATAAATTTGATTTTAAATTTACAATTACCTATTGTGATGACATTTTACCCTATTGTTTTTCACTAGAAGCCAAATTCAATTGTTTTTAATTTTCATTTACCAATAGTGACAACACACTGCCACTAAAAGCCAAATTCAATTTATTTTGTATATGCTTATTGTGACAAATATTAAGCTTATTGTGATGTCATTGTCGTTATTAAATTCCATATATATATATATATATGTATTTGTTTTTATATTTTTTATTATATTAATTACTAATTATTATGAGTGAAAATTTTATTATTGATATTAATATAAAATAATAGTAAGAAAATAAAATAAGTAAAATTTAAAATGTTAAATAAAAAACATGCAAAATACAATTATTAATTACAATCCAAAATTCATTATTCAACATAACAAAATAGTCTACGATAAACATAACATAAATTATTTACAATAGGCTACTCCTACTCTTACTCCTTTCTCCTCCTTTCCTCACCAATTCATAAAATGTCGTCTTAAGTCCCATATCATAACATTATGCAGCTTAATGTTTTGGTTTTTGTACTTTAACATTTTATCATGCAACCAAATTACTTAAGATAGCTTATCATTTCTCTCATCAATTGCATAAGAGTTGGTAGCGATAGAATGTGGTAGTGGTGGTGGTGTTGAAGATAATGTACATGAAGAGTCCTTGAGAAATTTACTAATTGATCTCTCATCACTGTGGTGTTTACCAAAGACTACCTGAGCAATCTCCACCTCATTAATATGTATCAACACAATAAATCTACATCTAATATTAAGTGAATGCACCTAGGTCTCCTCTATATCCTCTTATCCCACCTCTCCACCATTTAATTCTATAGGAAAAATAAAATAAAATAAAGTAGCTTATAAATAGAATCTAATTATATTAATTCCTTCAAAGAATTATATACCTACATATTTTTTTGTACATCATTGCTCACCTATTTCCTATTATTGATATGCATTTATCTAAAAGTCTTGACCTTATTGAAAATTTTATTAGTTTTATGGTTAGTGTATGGTTATTAAAATTAATAATAATTTATCTATAATGATAATATATATATATCATTACTTTTTCTTATCTATTATATAACAATAACAGTTATTACTTAACTCATATTGAGATGGGATACCAAACGGATGTTGGAGGGGGTCACTATCTCAATCTCCACCATGATACCTCATTGTAACATTACCAACCTAAATATTTTTACCAAAAAGTGGATAAATAATGATATAGATAACTCAATAAATTATAATATTATATATTATAATAGCTAGAGTGAATAAACTAACTCAATAACAATCACACATAGATAAATTGTTATATATTGAAAATAATATCTTACGTGGATAAATTACATGATGAACTGATCAATACTACAAGTAATATCATGATCACTCTATACACCCTCTTCATTATTTGAGTTTGAAGAATCCTGATTCACATTGAAAAAATTATCTATCATGGCTGATAAGAACCTCATCTATTTGAATCTCATCACACCAGTACCTCAAAAAACTAAGTTATCAAGGTCATCTAGTAAAACATCTAAAAATACACTTGACTCAATCCCATCAACTGCATCAATCTAATCATGATCATCATCATTATTCATATCCCAAATATGATGATGCTTAACTTTCTGGAGAACTTGTTAATGAGGGTCATTCAGTAGACCGTTAACATACCAAACATACTTTGATTGAGATCCTAATATATAATAATCATCATACCAATCATACCTTGTATAAACACTTGTAATTTTTTTATTTCATGTTTTTCTTATCTTCATCATATTAGTGGAAAACCATTTGCATTTGCACAATATGATATAACAATCATGCAAATAAGATAACCTGATGATTTGGTGTATTTGTCCATAATAACATTTACCAAACACGCCATTATTTTGTGTTATTTTTTTCTCCCTATCATGAATTAAAATATAATTACATTTATGATAAACACTATATAAATTGTAACCACACTTGATGGACCACTAGGTAGAGATGATAAATCATTAGTATATTCAAGTGATCTCAACTAATGTAATATGTACACCTGTAGCATATTTCACAAAAGTAGATATAAATTTGATTGCTCATTTAATTTAGGAATAATGATTGAAATTAATATTGATTTTACATACCATATAATAAATCCAAAAATGAAACTCTTTCCTTTAAATATCACACAAAATTCCACCATGTCCATGTATCTCATTCACGTTCCCACTCTAAAATTATAAAGAAAATAAATACAACCCTACACACATATAAATGTTATAAATATTATTACTATTATTAGTGATTATTGATGTGTACTCACACAAAAAAAATTCTCTATATCTAGATAATTGTTGAGAATATGCCAAATATTTGATGCGACTCATTATTTAAGATAATAACAAACAATAGGTTAGCAATTCCATAAACTAGATGGCGAAACAATAACAACTGCCATTTTTTCAAAGAAAAATCCACATTTTTGTTTGGCCTATTGAATCATGTCTCAACCTCTTGAAAAAACATAGAAAAAAAGGTCATAACTTTATATGTAAGAAAACCTTAATTTAACCTTGTAAAGAATTTGATTTGTGATTTACTCCTTCAATTATTTAGGCTTTCTTTTAATATGATACACCTATCTTTCATGAAAAAAAATCCATATAATTGTGCTTCTTCTAGTAAATGCATTATAAAGTCAACCATGATAATAAAGAAAGTTCCCGAAGGGGGGATATGTGTTCTAACCAACTACTCTTCAGTATTCTTTATAATGGATAGGATGATAAACAATTACTCTTTAACCTTCTATAAAGGGGAAAAGAGAAGTGTCATCACACACACCATAGTAAAGAAGTTACTCAAATCAACAATAATATCATCAATATGTTTCCTCAAGATTGGTCGCACACTAATCTACAACAGGCATCATATTATAACATGAGGGTCGTGTGATTTAATCACATTCAAATTTCCATCATTTTTAATTATATTATTTATAAAATATGATACCAATCCATTCAAAACTTTACACTCATCAAAATCTCTAAAAAGGTTTTCTTGTCCTAGGGTGAAATAGTACAATCATTAACATATTTCATCAACTTATTCTCCATATATTACAGATGAAACTCAATTCTAATATTCATATCCATCATATCACACATCACATTTACATTATATTTTGATTTGTCATTATTACCCAGTATCATCTCAAGTAAATTTTTAGAAACATTCTCAAATTGCATCATATCTAAGTAGTCTTTAAGGGTAGTTGATGACTAATATGAGAGCTCATAATTAATACTCTTCTTTCACCAATTCAACTCATTAATTCCTCCATTTCTCTTAAATGTATTATACCTTCATGCATATTTAGTGGGTAACATAAAACATAACTCAACTTTATGAAATAATCATCTGCTGATAAATTTTGAGCATGGTTTATCTTCTCAACTTTATGATCAAACTAGTTATTCTTCTCCTATGGATGGTTAGTAGGGAGGAATTGCCAATGAGAAATTTACCCTATTCTACACCTCACCCATATATAAAGAGTGTCATTATTACATTTGAGTCATGCTTTATATCATTGTCCTGAACACCATGAGATGTAGAAAAATCATTAATGATCTATAAAAGCTTATCATGCATTTTAAACACTTTATTATCAACTGCATATCTAGTATCAACCCCTAACAACCACAAATCATTTATCTCATGAATAAATGGTTTATAAATGGTATGACAAACACAACAATATCCATATTAGAAGACAACATGTTGGGAATGAATAAAGACAACATGAATAATGAATAATGGTGGTAAGTTGTATGTTATCAGAATTACTAACTACATGTCATAATTCCTATTTAAGCCAAATAGATTAAACCCATCTGATGATAACCCCAAGCAAACATTATGAGAATTGGCTATATAATCTAGATAATTTTCATCAAAATCTTTCCATTCCTTATCATCAAATATGTTTCATAATATTCCTAGTACTCTAGAGAATCTATTCAAGTGTCATCTCATTTCTTGAGCAATGTGTTTTCAAGTGTACTTTTTTTTGTCTTGGTGTTATAAGGAAACACTATAACATCTAGTGTGGTACTTTCTTTCCCTTTGTGCCTTCATTTACCCATTGAGAAGTATAGCATATAGGATAATTTGTTTTATTAGATTTCATTTTCGAGTACAAGAGATAATCATACTTACATGTGTGAAACATCTCATAGGCCAATCCAAACTTGTTTATCATCTTCTAGGTATCTTAATGCAATCCTAGGAGCTTATTACAATCTAGAAGTACTTCTTTCAATAACTTCAATAGTCTATTGAAATTTTTGTGACTCCATTTATTCTACAACTTGTGATACATTAACCTCAACAAACAATTTAAATAAAAAAATTTATTACTAATAGGAAATAGCTATGTCTCCATCTCTTGAAATAACTCCTCAAAATATGGATCCTTACTATCATCGGGACCATAACCTATGCCCTCATTAGAATGGAAGTTATTAGTAATTTCCTTATCCTTGTTACTATGGTAACCATGTGGATAAATTCCTAATAAATCACCTAACATATGTGCCATTTCATCTCTAGCTTCTTCATCCATACTCACTCATATAGCTTCACCATGATACACCCACGTATCATAATCATCCATGAACTCAAACTACAAAATCAACCATATCTATATTATCTCATTCAATATGGATAGACCTTTTATAAGTTCAATGTGTTAATCTATCCAATATCAAGTTATCCTTTACCAATCCATTCAATATCTTAAGGTCATCCCAAAACTCATCAGATTTTCTATCATGTGACCTCGTCTAACTCTTATCAATTGACATGATATATCTATTAAAGCAATTAAAAGATATATAAATATTTGATATCTAAACTTAATTAAAACAATTAATTGTATATATATATGAAACTTTTTGATTTGTTATTTTAGTTATGATAAAAAGTTTTAACAAGGTTCTTTTATTTTCTACCTACTTATGTGGTGTCGCTAGGACCACATATATTCAACATTCTTTCTTATATTTTAAGGTTTTTTTTTTATTTCTTTTCCAAGTTAAGACCAACTAATTTATAGGGTCATTAATAAAGTTAAGTTTTTTTTAAAAAGAGGCATTTCAATAACCAATGCACAATCATTATTACATTTGGTACGTACTTATATGGTGCCACATATATCATGTGTTCTTTTTATTGTTTTAAAGTTTCCCCCTACTAATATAAGACTGACTAATTTATTGAGTCATCTATAAAGGGAAAGTTTTCCTAATGATTCATCAACTAAGTGTTAAAAATATTAATTATACAGTCAAAACATAAAGCATCGATATTTTATGTCGACAACAATAAATTTTATCATTTTAAAGGATGAATAAGCATGTTTCAAACAATGAATATATTTTTTATAATTATGAAGCATGAGTATTAGAATTCTAAATATGGATAAGTATGTATATGTGAGGATATTAACCATGCAATAAGATAAAATAATAGACACACTTATAGTATTAATAACTTACTAATTTTACTAATATTAACTTATATTTTTTCCTATATTAATTATTTTTTTAGCTTATTAGTTATATTAACTAGTATATATTTTCATGCTAATATTTTTACTGCTAAATATAATTAATATTAACTTACTATTTTTTGCTCTTATTTTTTAATTTTTATTCCTATACACTCTAATACTCATATTAAGTATATCTACTTCACATAGTTAATAACTAATAATCTTAACTTATTAATTATGTTAACTAATATATATTTCCTTGTTAATATTTTTTTTATTCCTTCATACAATTGATATTTAACTTACCAATATGTATTAACTTCTTATCTTTACACCTTTAATAATTAAAATTCATATTAATTGTATCTAATCTTATTTTATGTAAAATATTAATTCTACTAACTCATTAATTCTATTCATATTAAATCTATTATTAGGTTTTTCTTTCTTTGATAAATAATATTCATATTAATTATACTAAATACGAAAAAATTATACTTGCTTTTTCCTTCCTTTCATATTAAACTCTACTTTACATATTTAAATTAACCAATATATAACTTATTAATAAAGGAAAAAAATTCACGCCGATTGTTGTTGATGTTTTCTAAACTAGGGGTTCTTAGAAAATTATATTAGTAGCTAGAAGTCATAGAATATGAGAAGAGTTAGGAGAGAGTAAAAGTGAAAGGGTTGTATTATAATTTTTTATCTTCCAAAATAGATACAAAACTCTCTCTCTCTCTCTCTTTCTCTATCTCTCTCTCTCTCTCTCTCTCTCTATATATATATATATATATATATATATATATATATACGTAGCTGTTATTTAGAAAACAAGTATTTACTGCGCAGAAAACATTTGTGCAGTAAATACCTATTTTACCCCTACCTCATCAAATAAGCCTCTGCCTGCCGACGTCTTTTTCCCTCACCAATTATTTGAGCCTCTGCCTGCCGATGTCTCTCTCCCTATCTTCTCTCTATTTTTCTCTCAAAATTCAGTCCAAATCTCCTACCCGAGAAGAAATTTCAAGGTAAGTATCGTATTTTTTTTAAAATTTAAAATTTATAATATATAATTATAATAATTTTTTTAGTAGATTTGGTAAATTTTTTATTTTATTACTGAAGGATGGGGAAGTTTCGGCAAAATTAACCGAAGGGAGGGAGGGAGTTCGGCAAAAATTGCCGAAGTAAGGGCTCCTGTTTCGGCAATAATTGCCGATGTCTAGCGCCGAAATTATAAAAAAAGAAGAAGTTGCATCGGCAAAATTAACCGAAGGAAGGGAGGGAGTTCGGCAAAAATTGCCGATGTAAGGGCTCCTGTTTCAGCTAATTTTGCCGATTTAAGGCATGAGATTTGGTAGAATCGACCGAAGGGAAGGCTTTGTTTCAGCAATTATTGCCGATGCAAGGATCTCCTATTCCGCGTAATTAATTTAGGGTTCCTATTAATTATATATAATAATTTAATTTAATTTAATAATATATTTAGATTATGGTTAATTGATTATATTTAGGATGTAAAATTATATATATATTAATTATAATATATTAATAATATTAATCGTACTCCAATATTCTAATTAAATATAGATTTGGTAAATTATATCTTTATTGTATAGTTTTGGTTATTTGTAGGTTATATAATTATATATATTAATTATAGTTTATTAATTATATTAATTATGCACTAATATTTTAACTAAATATAGGTTCGATAAATTATCTCTCTATTATAGGGTATTGGCTATATTTTGGATATGTAATTATTTATATTAATTATGTTTTATTAATTATGTTAATAATATATTTTGATTATGGTTTATTGATTAATTTTAGAAAAATATATTTTTAGATTTATTATACTCTGATATTTGAATTAAATATAGGTTTTAGTAAATTGTCTTTCTATTATAGGATTTTGGTTATTTTTATGATGTAAAATTATATATATTGAATATAGTTTATTACTTTGGTTATTTTTATGATGTAAAATTATATATATTGAATATAGTTTATTAATAATATTAATTTTACTCGAATATTGTAATGAAATATGGGTTTGGTAAATTATATCTGTATGCTATAATTTTGGTTATTTGTAGGATATATAATTATATATATTAATTATGGTTTATTAATTATATTCATTGTAGGTTTTAGTTTTGGGTATTGGCTATATCTTTGAAGTGTAATTTGTATATATTAATGATATATGCTAATTAAAGATTTTAATTATAGTTAAGTTGATTAAATTTGTTTATTATGTTTATAGATTTGTTAATACGTTGTTAATTATGTTATTGTATTATTTATATATGATTAGTTGTTTATTAGATTTAATTATATTTTCATTAAATATGTTAAATATTATTATGTGATAGGGTTATTGGTGAATGTTTTTAATTATATTGATAGGATAATAGGTTAGATTTGTTTAATATTTTTGTTAAATGTATTTATAATATATAAAATATGTTTATATTTGAATTATATTTAATTATGTTGCTAATTTGTATGGAATATATTTGGATAATTCTGGTTGGATTATTGAAAAAATAGATGAGGACATACCATAATTAAGTATACTTTAGTTGTTATATTATACTAAACTACTACTAGTAAGTAATACAAATATTGTTGATATATTTAATGAATAAAGTAGAGGATTAATGTAAAGAGATTGTATTTGAGTTATATGGTTGGGTATACAGATCTCTTTGGCTATCATAATATGAGTTGATATTTATTAATGATATTAATTTCATGTATGTAATTAGGTTATATTTATGTTATCACGTATTACCTTCAATTCATATACATAATTAAAAATGACTTTATGTATTTATTATTGAAATTCAGATGAGTCGCAGACAAGACAATGTAGTAGATAGAACCGATGGTCGGCATGTGACTGCTTCTGCACGACGTAACAGAACTGGTACTGAGGTACCTGCGCTGATGGCTCGTTTGAGAAATTTCGGCAGGAGTATTACCAAAGGATTACGACAATCTAAGAAATCTGGAGAACAAGAACCGGAAGAAGCATCAGAATAACAAGAATATGCAGAAGTTCGCGAAGAACCATCGTCTAGTCAACAAGGTCATAAATTTCCATCATTTATAGACTATGCAGGTCGTCCATCATTTGTGGCTGATGTTGGTACTGCGGGGTTTGGAGGTTTGGGGGCAAGAGGTCCGAGGTTTGGAGGTTTGGGGGTTGGAGGTTCTGGGTATGGAGGTTCTGGGGTTGGAGGTTCTGGGTATGAAGGTTATGCGGTTGGAGGTTCTAGGGTTGGAGATTCTGGGTATCGAGGTTCTAGGGTTGGAGGTGCTGGGTATGGAGGTTCTACGGTTGGAGGTTCCGGGTACGGAGGTTCCGAGTTAGGAGGTTTTCCATATCTTACACAATATATAGATTTTCTTACCTCACCGGCGCAGCCTGCTATGGGAGGAGGAGGAGGAGGAGCATCGTCATCGAGACTCTACCGTAATAATGATGATGATGAGGAGGAGGAGGAGGAGGAGGAGGAAGAGGAGGAGGAGGAGGATAAAGATCATCATGATAGGGATGTTGGTGATGCTGGTCACGATAGTGATGATGAAGAGAGTATACAATTAAAGGATGAATGGTACTTGCTTGGGCCATGTCCAGGAGGTCCAATAATTCCTGATTTGATTCCTAGCTTTGGTGGTCACGCAGCTTTAGATTTATGGTTAGGAAAGGTAAGTTTAATATATCCATTATTTCTTAATTATTATTTTATATGTAATCAATCATATGTACACATTACATTTGCTTGTTGTATTGATTAGGATCGGGGTTGTCCGAAGATCCACACGAGGCAGGAGGTTTTAAGAAGTTTTCTAGGAAGTGTCAATGATAGGATGTTCACTCTGATACAACGAACAGGATTATCACACCTTCCATCCTGCACATTTGAACATGTGAATGTGCCGCTTATTTCAGCATTTATCGAGCGATGGCAACCAGACACAAATAGATTTCATATGCCATGGGGGGAGATGACGATCACTCTTTTAGATGTACATCGTATATTAGGGCTACGAGTTGATGGTCATCCATTATATTTGGACATGACGGCGGACACGCGTGGGCAAATGATTGGTGCAATGGGTGCCTTATTTGGGATGGAGGAAATGCAAGTGAATGAAGTCACTCGAAAGGGCGGGCTTCCATTTAAATGGCTGCAAGAAGTATGTGAATCATACTAGTTAGGGGACGAAGCAAAAGCGATCGGGTATACATTATGGTTGATCAGCTTATCGCTGTTTGTCGATAAGACGGTTGATAAAGTTAATCCATACTTTATCATTTTCCTTCAAGATCTTAGCCAGGTTGAAGGTTATGCATGGGGTGCAGCCACACTTGCTTTTTTATATCGACAGCTTGGCATGGCTTCTAGAGCCGACGCTGCTCAATTGTCTGGATGCATGACTCTATTATAGGTAATTTTATAATCAATATATATATACATATATGCCATACTCTATATTCATTATGATGGCTAACAATCGAATATTATGACAGATGTGGATATATGAATACTTTCCTGGGTTTGGAGTGGAAAGATCTGGGTATGATCCAGACCATCCTCGTTGTATGAGGTGGTCTTGTGGCCAGAAATTCGAAAGTCAATTGGAGACGCTCGAGTACTTTCGGGCAAAGATTGATGTTATGTCTGCGTCGAAGGTATGCTAAATCAATTATTTTATCCTCCTATATTATATTTGTGATATCCATATTTACTTGAATATTTTCGTGAAAGGTCAATTGGGATCCGTACGGAGTTGCTGATCCATATATATATTGTCGTATGGCATTCTATCACGGTTGTATACACTGTTTGGCCAAAGTTGAACCACATATGCCTGATAGAGTGACACGACAATTTGGTTATACAAAAGTCATCCCTGAGGAGCCCATCAAGCCAAATAGAAAATCATACAGAGGTCCTTCCCTGAAGAAGTACAAAGTATACTATGCACACATGCTTGGGCAATGGTTCTTGAGGTATGAACATATTTTGAGCCCGGATGTTTTTAGACCAGCTGTTGAATACCCATGGGAAGTGGCCGATGATTATATGGATTGGTATGTTCCGAGAACGCATAGATATATATTGGCTACGACGGAAGAATATTTGGCTGAACATGCGAACGATGATCATCATATACCAGCCGAAAAACGTCTGAACAAAGCACGTAAAACTATTCGTCGATTGTATTGGAGGGGAGAGCCAGCTCTAAATTATGAGCAGTTAGTTACATGTATCGAAACCCTTGTGCGTGATTTAGGAGTTACTCCACCTCGGCGTGGCCATTTGTAATGAACTTCATGTATTACCGTATTGTTATGTGAAAACATTAACATATGTTTGTTAGAATTAATACCACTTGTCCTTATTATTTTACCATTGACTATTTGTGTTCAAATTTAAAAACATATCAAGTGTTTTTTTATATATCCATAGTTTAGAACTTCGTGATAGAAATTATACTATATTTTATAAAATTACCATGTACATGTTACAAAGGATGTAAACTTAAATAAATGTACCATCCTAATTACAACAATTCTACATTAAAGTTGAGTCCGAAGATAAAGGATGAGGGTCTTGTGTGTCATCATTTACCAATGCACGCCATTGTTCGAATCTTGAAGAATATTGCGTATTCCATGTTGAAACGCTGCTATCACGATATGTATTCCAATTGGTATGTACTGGTGGGAGTGGAAAACTTTCCAGAAGATATACCTGAAGAAAAAAAAACTATTATGTCAGCCATTCATATCATATTGAAATGGAAAAAATCTTCATTAAACTTAGTGCTCACCGATATGTAGTGACTCATGTCTTGCAAAAAAAATATAGTGACTTTAGTTTCAGGACCTTGAATTCCGTGCATAGCCACTAAAGGTAGGAATGAGCTGCATGCATTCAATGAGTAATATGCGAACAACACATAGTAACGGGTTGCAATGACATGACCAATATCAGGCATTTCCATCTAGTGTGCCATCGGAGCTGGCCATTCCCAGTGGGCAATAGTATTAAGAACTTGATCAACGCTTTCATAGACTAACACATTCTTGTACAACTGTCGTCTCGCCAATATCTCATGATACAAGTCGGTACGAATCTGAACCCATCGTTCTTCATCTCCTAGTATAATAGAAGCCAGTGCTCTGAAACCCCAATTCCCATCTCCTAAAACATTACACCAGCTACTAATATAAGGAACTATATGTCGATTCATTTGAGTCACATATGGAAATTGAAATTGGCATGATGACAGAAATGCCGATTGCCGTCCCCGACCCCGACCCCGACGTTGAGTTGATCTAGGACGACTACAAAATTGTTGTTCTGTATACTCCCAACTAGATTGTTCCCTTCTAGTGGAGTTCCTTGGTCGACCCCTGTGCTGCCGTACTTGTGGCTCGTCGAAAGGTGTTCTCTGGGGAACTGCAATATTAAATATCTCTCTAGCCAACTGATTCTGTATTTCTGGTGGCTGGCGCATAATAGATTCCATCGAAATATAGAGCAAGTGAGATGCAACATCAACTGGTTCTTGGGGTCTCGGTGGAGTAATGGGTCCATCTATGTCGAGTTTCTTCCAAAATGGATGAATAGCCGACAGGGGGATTGATATGTAGTTATGAATGTATGTTTTAATTTCATGCGTACACGGTATCCCGTGCGTACGACGCATGTAACATCCGCATAAATCATCATTCCCACTTACATGCTCAAGTCTTTGACACTCGTTGTTCACCAACTCCATTGCATATAAAGAAACATGACCCCTCAAATTGGCATAAAGATCACTTGTAGCAAAATGAGGAGTGTTGAACCGAGACCTCTCAAGCGATGCTTTTATCTCATCATGTTGTAATTTGAGGAACGTGTGCATTTGTTTGTGGACTGTATTGAAGCTGCCCCGTGATGTCTCCAGGAATCTTTTTAAAGATCCATGAGCTCCTTCAACCCTGTTCGTTACAAAAATTTATTTACTTAACTTTATCAACATAAAAGAATCTCAATCAACTATCACGGTTGCAAGAAAATATAAATCATACCTATTCGTTGTAAGTTGATGGATATGGAACACGTCACCAAAGAATGCTGCAACAATTTTATGTTTGTAGGGTTGTAGCTAATTCGTCTTGAGATACGAAATTAGACTGGGCATGCTTCTGTAATCTTCCTCTATTGACAACAATCGTGCCTCATATGTTTCTTCGTCCGTGGCATCTATCAAATTTTTCCATCGTGACATAAAACCACGTGCGAACGACGAACGACCATAAAGTTTCTTACATTTTTCCTCGACATTCTTATTCACATGAAATCTGCATAATAAATGTTTTGAAGTAGGAAAAATATGTTCCATAGCTGAAAGTAGAGCAAGTTCTCGGTCGGTAATAATGGTGGTTGGAAGCATATATGGATCCATTAAGGTCTTTAATCTCTCAAGCACCCAGAAATAATTTTCCTCCTTCTCAGATGACATGTATGCACATGCAACGTTGAAATTCAATTGTGTTGGTGTTAAGCCAATAACTTCAAGTAAGGGCATTCCGTATCTATTTGTCTTATACGTGCAATCCATTTGTAAAACAAAAGAAAATGCACGTAAAATATTAACAGATACAGGATGTGCGAACAGATACTCACTTATTACGTTTGATTGAGGCTCACTTCGATGCCACTGAAAATAATTATTCTCAACCAACATACTCATGACATGCTGTAACATTGTTTGACCATCCATTTCTTCGGACCTAAGCTTCTGTCGAGCATTATAAATATGCCTCCTCATACTCACATTACCTTCAAATTGTTTTTGAAGAAGTGGTATGATTTGTCGTGGCTTCACGTTAGCTGTAATAAGTTCATCAACAAATTGAACTTCATTTTCTGTCAACTTACCAAGAACAGCATGACCTTGCTCATAATTAGCCAATTCGTGATTGTGTGTCCCGTTCCTAACTACCACTTTCCATCCACCATTATTATTTTCAACACTAATAATAAAAAAAGGACAATCGATTTTTTTTGAACAAGTATTACGTGCACCTTCGGTATCTGTTGGTCTAGTACGGACGTACGTACCACTTCGTTCACATCTTATCGAGACTCTACCCGCCCCTATACCATTTCCTTTTCTAGAACCTTTGATAATCAAAATCATCTTATGAGTTCTACCCATTTTCTTAACCCATGTCACAAGTTCATCCCGATCCGAAAATATTTCATCCGTTACAAAAAATCTCTGATAATTTTCACTCTTAAAAGATGTATTCCCCATGTCCTGAAAAAAAAGAGTTTACCATAATAATATAATAACAAAAAACTATAAATTTCATGTAACTAATTTTGTCGCCACAATTTACAATACTTAAAAATTAATATTTTACCTCTTCGTTGAAGTTGTAATTAATATTGGGAGAATGCATTTGCGTATCTTCTACATATCCATAGCTTCTCGGTATTGTAAATCTATCATCGTAATACGATAGGGTTCTGACCCCATCTTCGTAGCTCATCGGACTTCCGAAATCATCGTACCCTATCGAAGTTTCAAACTCTTCGTAGTTTGAAGAACTTCCAAATTCATTATTTATTGTGAGTGTTTAACAAATATTGAAAAATTATATCTCAACCTTCAACTAACAAAGTTTTTGCAGAATAGAAATATTGAGTTGAAGAATACGATCGGGTAAGCTGTTCCTTTATATAGAAGGCTTCATGTTCCTATCCCTGACGAGCTTAACATACCATCGTACAATTATTTTATTTACAAAGATATGCAACAGTAAAATTATTCTACGTACCGTCCTACAATACTATTTGCAGAAGCCACACACATTAACTATCCCTGCTAGCAACCTTCGATTCATTGTATATGATCGGCCAAACTTGCCGAAACACCAACAGTAATATGATTTATTATCACGCAAGATTATTTTGTCAGAAGTACGCGTTACTGAAACACCAACAGGTAAGATTATTTTGTCAGAAGTACGCGTTACTTTTACTGTGTACAATCTTTGAATCAGCGTTTTTTTTATTTGGAAAACAAAAATTTACTCCATAGAAAATATATTTTATCCTTATCTTATATTTTTTTAATTATAAATATATTAATTTAATTTTGTATCAAATATTTATATAAATTTTGATTTTTTTAATTATAAATAATAATTATTTACAAACTTTTCGGTCGAAATTAAAAAAAAATAATAATAATTGGTGAATCGGTAGATATTACCGATGGAATGGCCTGGTTTTGACAATAATTGCCGATGCCCTGGCGCCGAAATAAATAAAAAATTGGTGCATCGGCAATTTGTGCCGATTCTTTGGTCTGGTTTCGGCAAAAATTACCGATCCCCTGGGCCGAAATTAAAAATTATATATATATATATATATATATATATATATATATATATATATATATATATATATATATATATATATATATGCTGCATTTCGGTAATAATTGCCGATATGTTTCGGCCAAAATTGAAAAAAAAAAACATTTAGGTACATCAGCAGTGTTTGCCGAAGTATTGGCCTGCTTTCGGCAATAAGTGCCGATGGCATGGGCCTGTTTCGGTAAAAATTGCCGAATATTATCCATGGTTTCGGCTAAAATCGCCGATGCCAAGGCTACTTTCGGTATTTATTTTCCGCCGAGTAAAAATAAGTTTTCCATATAATAATACCCTATATATATATAATGAGGGAATAGGAAGAGGAAAAATATATTGGGGTCAAGGACAAAAACTTTCCCTATCTTAAGTATAGGACGTGCCCAACAACAGAATGGTATGGGCTACTAGTCTGAGTATGCTTGTAAGACTTCTGGGCTTAATCTCATTCTTTGGGCTGAATTTCTAAGGTTGAATAATACTAGTGGAGGAAAAATTCATATCATCACTCTCTTTAAAATTTCACCCACTATGTGGGATCCTCCACCCGAGGTAGACAAGCTATGCTTCAATAATATTATTGTCGGTCATGCACATTAGATACTTTTCTTATGTACATAGACTTGGTTTCGATTACATTATCGATGTTCAAATATACATTTTTAAATATAATAGCCAAAAAAAATCCTTATACAAAATATACAAAAAAAATGCACCCTATAAAACTGACATGCATCTTAACTCATCAATATGCATGTCAGACACATATTTAAATAAAGAAAAAGTAGGTTGTACTTAAAAGACCATCAAACATTTACATATAAAGTTACATAGAATAGACCATTGGGTGCCTACAAATAAAGTCACACAAAAAAGATCATTGGGCACTTACAAATAAAAAGATTGTTGGACACCATATATTTATCCATTATTAAGTATTGTCATACCAACTCCTTTTGTAAAGTGGAATGCCCTAGTGAGGACAAAAAATAAAACTATGTCAATCTCATTTGTTTTTGTAAAATTCAAGTTTTAAACATTCATAAATTATAAGATGATACCAAAATGTGGCTTACTAAATAAGGATCATTTTTTGTACCCCACATGTTTAAATTGGAGAAGCCTTTAAAAAAGTCCATACATTCCCTCCAATGGTTATAATAAAAGAAATAAATCCCTAAGTCATTGCATTCCATTCATTCTGATGTCTCTTTATTGCATAAGAAAATGTGAAAATTGATGCTTTATTTGATGTTCTATCTTCTCTAAAGGTGAGATTACTAAGAGGATTCAATCAATAATGAATACAAATTCGTCATCTTCTTAACAAAACATGAGGTAACATCATTAGTCCTGTATCACTATATATATATATATATCCTCCACTTTCTTTCCTTCTCTTCATCTTCTTCATTCACTACTAATCATCTTCTTTCAACTATTGCTCTTTATCTTCAAACCTAAGCCCTTCAAATCTTCATTTTCTTCCTTTGTTAGGGTATCATCCACACTATTATTACCTTCATATATAGAAATTATTTCAACTTCTCTTACCTTTTCTATAAGTAGAGGAGTTCAAGAGAATACAATTCCATACAATAATCCAACTTGCGGAGTTTGTGCCTCCACCTCACCAACCATCATATTTTACGATCATCCTAGTAAATCACCTACTCTTCTGAAGGATATATTTCTCCAAAATCTTATTAAACCTTGATTATTCCTTCCTCTTCCTCATCTTTGATGAACGAATTAATTACAAACCCATTGGTTCTTTCACCCCTTTGTAATCTTCTCCTTCATTCAATATGCCCTCATTCTTTGATTTTGGTGCCCTTCTTCCAAGTAATATTACTGAGGCTTAACTTGAACATTTTTACATTAAATACCATATTACCTCTTCTTTCACCTTAATTCATCCAACTCCCACAAATGAAGTTAATAATCTACCTAGTTGGTGTATATCTTTATATGATAAGGAACTTTTTACTAGCATAATTTTTCCCTCACACCCATTTATAAGAAAAATGTTTTCAAAGCATATCGGCGTATTCTAGCTTAGTATGTTCCCAATGTTAGGAGAATGGTGTCAGGCTTTCTATATGGTTGCTATTTGTTAAAAGTCACACCAAAAATAGAAATTTTCATATGCTTCTTCATTTTGTTAGCCATCAATCAATCTTGAGCTTCTACTCCATTGAAAATAGAGTCAATAATAAGTTGATTAAAGAGCTTCATTCCCCTATAAAGAAGTGGAAGCCTCAATATTTCATTGTCTTGTTAGATTCTAATTAGAATTTGCCTAATTGGGGTTAACTTAACCCTAATGTCAGAGAATATCCACCCTTTTCTTTGGAGTTAAGAGCTTGTGTGGAAAAGTTTGACAAATTTGTGTAGGATGGGAACTCTATAAATAACATCGAGTTTGTGAATTATCATGTCATCCTCCATAATATAATATTAATCTCCAATATTGATAAATAAATCGATCTCCTTTCATTATCTCCATTCATTCATGATCTTACAAAGTGTATTGGCTTATAAATATCTTACTTTTCTCTACATAATGCAATGCATGGAAGTGATGTGGAAGATAATGGAGAATTAATCATTCACAATGCATCATCATTTATCTTTTTTCCTTGGAATAGGAAAGATCTTCAAATTTGTGGTTGAACTAAATAATATAGCAATTGTGGACTTAGTCTTTAATAAAGCCACTCAATTCTAAGGAGAAATTACCAATTTTTATCTAAAGAACAAACCCAAACTCTCTAGATAATTCTCATTTGAAGATGGGGAAGAATTAAAATATTATGCAATTATTATTTCATATCATTCATTTTTCTATGTACAAGTTCAACACTTATCTATATATATAGACACATGAGGCCTTAGTTCCCCTTTTATTAACCAAGTCCATCCCAACCAGGCTAGCTAGCTAAATAAAGAGATAAACTAATACACTACAGGCCATATTATACATATATTGATCTACCATCATAAGTTACAAGACATTACGAGTTTTACATAAAATATCAATGCTAGATAAAACCTTACTCAAATAGTACATTGAAAGATCAAGTAATCAAGCTTTGTATCTTGTAGCTTTATCTTTTATACAACTTTACAATCCTTGTTTTGTCATTTTCTTGTACACTATATGTCTTTTATGAATTCTTTTTCTTGTAAACATATATAATACATACAATAATTACTCAACAAAAAAATCATTAGAGTTATCAAGAAGGTGTTCATGATTTTCAATAACAATTGGTACCATATCCAAATATACTAAATCATGACCTTCTATAATAGAAGAATGAGAAGGCAATGCTCTTACATTATGAATAGTCATTTTATTAATAGCATTTATCTTATTTAGATTTAGTTTATTTTATTATTGAGTAGGTGAATATTATCCTGAGGAAATGCTCTTATCCTGAGAAGGAAATATCCCATGTAAACTTATTATTTGAAGATGATAATTGAATTAATTTACCAAATCAAGTTTTCTCTTGCTAAAACCCTGTGTGAGTTTCTTTCTTCTATATTTACTTTATCAGTACGAGTCATAAACTAGATATCTCTTTAAATTATCTTATCTATGAGTGATAATTTATAGACCCTTTTTGACTTTCTTGTGTGGGATTGCATAGAGTTATCCAGTGAATTTTACTGTGTGTTTCTTCATGAGAGATCCTTTGAGAGTTATCTATGTGAGACTTTTAAAGCTAGTTTGAAGAATTACTTTGTGTGATCGTTCATCCATATCCTTAGTTTAGAATTCATCCTTTGTTTATCATTATAATATTACATAAAATAAGGTATTTTTGAAACCATTAATTCCATTACACATCAGGAAGTCTCGACAAAAGGTTCTTCCCCTAGCTTGTCTAAGGGTGAAAAGAAGCCCACCAACCACCCTCAAAGTGGAGCATTTGTTAAGGGGGTAACCCCAACTTCCCTCCTTGCCATGTTCTAAAGAGCCACCTATTCCATCCCCAACCATGGAAACTTCCATATTCGTGGATGAAGATAAGAGTGAGGAGGAGGAGGCATCAAAGAAATTCAAACTCCTTTAGGAATCAGCAACATCCCTTCTTTACTAACAAAAGCTAGCACAAGAACTATGGATCCCATATAAATTCTTTAGGTACGAGAAGGTGTTAGCGACATTATACACACAATTAGTCTATTAGAAGGTTCTAATGCAAGCATACTAAGATTGAAGCAATTTCCTTAGAGGAAAAAATTTTGTGATGGTGGTTCCAAATTCTTCATTTAAGATGATAATGCCACCCTGACCATGTACGATAATCATTCCTTCCTTGAATACCATCCAAATGATAGTGTTGGCCTTGAGTTGATTAAGGCACTTATGGTGAGCCAATACAAAGAGATAGTATGCGAACTCATAACATGAAATCTACTAAGAGCTGATATAAATATAATAATTCTAGTATAACTTCTTAATTTTATCTATTAATAGTTTATGTAACAACTTTAATAACTCTCTACGTATTACCTACAACAATTTGTCACACTAAAGAAGATACTTTATCAGTTTCTTTAAATTACTCAAAACTTCCAATGGATGAAAGGCCAATAAGAAGCATTTCAAGACGCCCACCTGACCTTGAAAGTCAAGAAGAAATCACTTCATGAAAGAGTCTTTAAATCAGAAACCAAGAAGAGCATGACGAAGATTTTCTCAAGGCACAAGTTAGTAGCTTGGAGGACTATCTCATAGAAGGAAGGCAAGCTTCTAAAGCTAATATTGAATATATAAGGGTAAAAGTAGTATATTTGGAAGAAAATATTTGCAATGATAAAATCTTAACCAATCATCTAACTTCTCTGAAGAAAAAATGACTTGTAGATACCTAGAATGTCAAAAATTAATCTGATGCACTTAGATTTGTCCAACAAAAGACTAAAATTCTTACTAATAAAGTCACTCAATATAAATTTCAGTACACATAACTGGAATTTTTTTTTTAGAAGAGTAGCGTATTGAGGTTGAGCGTTTAAATAAAGAAGTTTTTGGTAGGGAGATTATTAATAATACGTAAATAAAGAATCTTCATAAATTGTTGGTCGGGGTCCAGCATGTAGTTGAGTCTTGGTAAAAGGATATGAAAAAGTGTATAGTGAAATTCATTACTAAATCCAAACTTTGACACTCCTATGAATCCATAGATAACTATGTGGCAAGTGAAGAGTTTTCTTATTACAAAGAACTGCTTTAACTTCAATGCTACACTTATGGTGCTTTTATAGTATTCTCTTAGTTCAAGACCTCATTCATTCATGACCAATTACAAAATTTTGACGGACAGTTATATCATGATGAGGATTTGGGAAGCATTCTTGTTGATAAAAATTGAAGGGAGGCAAAGGCTAAGGTTGATAGTGAGAAAGATGATGACTCATAGGTTATTTATTTATTCATTTTTGTTTGTGCATACCTTAGATTTATAAAATGACTTCACATCAATAACTTATCCTTCTCCATATATAATCTTATTTTTCTTTCCACCGGTGCCAAAGCTAAATATTATTGTAATAAGAAGAATAAAGAACTAGATGGGATACACTTGGAATCTTTATTATACTTTGGCAGTGGTAAACCAAAGTAGGGTTGATGTGGTTTTTATCAAAGTAACGGAAGGTTCGATCAAAATTTGTAGTAGAAGCTGTCACCCACGGTCTAATGCAAAAAGAATGAAGTGATTTGGTGAATTATAGACGAAGAACTTGATGTTACAAGATGAAGGTGATTTAGCAGATTTGAAGGTGTTCAAATGTGTCGACTTGAAGATAGTATTGAGGAAGGATTATCCTAGATCTTCCTTGCTCAATGTAGACCCAAAAGGGAGGATTAGACTTTAGCTCTCTTTCTCAAAGTTTTATCTAAATTTTCATTCAATATTATGCATACAAATTCTGCGCACAAGGAAGGTATATATAGGAGAAGGAATAAGCTCGGTGGTAACTAGCTTAAACCAGCCAAGTTTAGTCCCTTAATTCAGCCCATTAATCATGGTTTAATTAAGCCTATATTAACCTTAATCTAAAGCATAATATAATTGGTTAAATGATACTAAGGATTAATATTACAAAGCTATACAATAGACTAAGATACATACATGAAATTATAGCCATACCCTAACTTACATAAAATATACTTAGGGTTAGGGTTTTACAACAATTTTATACAAATAATGAATATCATCACTTTATCTTTCGTTGTAAGGTATAATCCCATGTATGTCATAATCTTGAATGCCTTGGAATACTTGTACACATCAATGTGTATGAGCATCATCTTCTTGTAAATATGTAACATACCTACAAGAATAACTTGAATGGTTTTTAATGTCAAGCATATTAGAATTATCAAGAATATTTAACATAATAAGCTCCAATATTAAGAAAGCTAAATCATCTTCCTTACCTTGAGGATTATAATGAAAATGACAATTATTATATTCAATGTATGCTCCTACATCATACTCCCCAAGTTGAGAAGAATTTGCCCTCAAATTTTCATCAGAATAATAAGGAGACAAATCATCAACATTAAAATTTATTGAAATTCCTCCATAAGAATTTGGAAGTTCAAGTTCATAAGCATTATCTCCAAACTTCCTAAGTATTTTAAATGGACCATTGGCTCTTAGCATTAGCTTGTTTTTACGGAAATTAGGAAATCTCTCTTTACGTAAATGTAACCAAACTAAGTCACCAAGAGAAAACACATAAGAGTTTCTATGCTTATTTGCTTGAACTTTATACTTGGCATTGGATTTTTCAATATTATATTTGATTTTCTCATGAAGTTGTTGAAAAAAATTTATTCTCTCTTTAGCCTCATAATTTTGTAATTCACCTTTTTTCAACGTAATCATGTTAATAGGCATGTGAGGATTTACACCATACACACTAAGCATATTCCATAAAGTTTTCCAAAAATAAGTCATAAACTTGACATAAGTAGTATTTAGATGAATTATACAAAAACTCATATTTTCTTTCCTTTATCTATAAGCTCTTGTATTTTTCTTTGTATTTCCTTAGCTTCTTCTGGTTTACATCTATAAGTCAGTTTATTAGGAATAGGCATACCAGGAACAAGATCAATGGCATGTTCTATACGTCTTTTAGGTTGTAATCTAGGAGGTAAGTCATTAGGAAATACATCATTATACTCATCAAGATACTTAATCAGATTAGGATTTTGAAGATGTTGTTTTTCAGGTTTAGAATCTTTAGAAACTAGAGCATAACAAATTCCTTCTTCTTTTATACATTTCTCCATAGCCTTTTCATGTAAAAATAATCTCTTTTTATTATCTCTCAAGGGCATATGATCATATCAAGAAGGTTTGAGCCTATACAATTGTTTTTCCTTTTTCACCACATATTCATTAGTTACCCCATTGTGAGTTGATTTTCTATCAAATTTCCATGGTCTACCCAAAAGTAATCCACAAGCATCCATAGGTAAAACATCACATAGAACTTCATCATGATAGTCTCTAATAGAAAATGTGACAAAAGCTCTTTTGTTTACTTTAGCTCCTTTATCCTTGTTTAACCAGTGTAAAGAATAAGGTTTATTATGATTTGTAGTTTCCAAACCAAGTTTCTTAACCATAGCCTCACTAGAAACATTAGTACATGAACCACTATCAATTATAAGTCTACAAACTGTATCACCTATTTTACACTTAGTTTTAAAAATCTTTTCTCTTTGAGTAGGTGTAATACTAGGTTATATTTGCAAGAATCTTTGAATTAAAAAGTAGGGGTATCCTTCTTATTCTTCCATAGTTACTATTTTATTAGGAGATTCAACTTCTAATTCATCATCACTACATGGTTCCATGTTTTCTATTTCATGTAGGGTTAAGGCTCTTTGGTTAAGACAATCTCTAGAAAAATGTCCATATCCTATACATTTAAAACATTGTTTATTAGCCATTTCAACCACATTATTTTTACCTTTATCATCTTTGTTATTCTTTTTATCATATGAAAATGTTGATTTAGCTGTAAAGGTGTTAGAATAGGGTTTAGTCGAAGTAGAAGCATTAGACTTAAAATAGGATTTTGTTATCTTGTTTTGTATTTCAATTTTCATAGCCAATTTTATCAAGTCATCAAGAGAGTCATAAGAGTACATATCAACCTTGTCTCTTTTGAAATTATTCAAGCCACCTAAGTATCTAGCACATTTTTGTTCCTTTCTTTCATGAACATCACAAATAAGGGCTAGTCTTTCAAACTCTCTAGTGTATTCTTATACACTAAATAATCCTTGCCTTAGAGTAGTCATTTTAACATACATATCTTGTTCATACTCTCTAGGCACAAATTTCTTCTTTAAGTTCTTTTTAAGTTTTTCTCAAGATTTGATTTTAGACTTCTCTTGTCATTCTCTAGTTCGTTTTAAGTTATCATATCATATTCGAGCAAACTTTTTGAACTTTAGAGTAGCTAATTTGCATTTTCTATCATCAACATATTCTCTAAACTCAAAAATAGCCTCAATATCATGCAACCATTCAACAAATGACTCCACATTCAAATCACCATAAAATTCAGGAAGTTCAAGTTTAATACCTTGATCTTTATGGTCTGGATTTCTTACATGGAATGAAGGTGCTCTTCTTTGGTTGCTTGAGCCAAAAGAATTTGCCTCCTCTTCTCCATCTTCAAGATGAGAAATATTGAAATGTCCACGTCCATTCTTGGCATGGTAAATCGGCTTCATTCTCCCCTCCACACTATCATGTGTGGTTTCCATTCGAGGTTGCCATGGCTTATACTTCTCTTGGTCGGCCAACTTTGCTTCTAAACTTTGGAGTTGATGTTGCACCGTGTTTTGATTCTGTATTTGAGCATCCATTTGTGTGTTGAGGCTTTTGATGGACTCAAACAGGGAACACACCTCTTCATTAGCTAGGATGAAGGTTGACACACAACCTTTCTTAATGCACACAATATATCTTCCACAAATGTAGGTGCTGGATTTGTTTTGCCTACATCCAAACAAAGCACAAAACAATTTCTAATTCTAAAGCATATATCAAACACTAACTGCAGTCTTTATCTAGGCACAAAGGAGATGTTTTAGCCCCAAGAATAGGCACTGAACGCAGGTACACACAAACAATGAAAGATTAGTAATAATAGGTGTGAAAATGATTCACATAAAATCATAGAACATGTTTATGTGTTGTTAATAAAATCCTGTCTTCCAGTGGGACTTTCGTGTTTAAGTCTGCATAGAAAATGTAGAGGAGATCCGGGGGTACATGATGGACTAATTTTTTGAGAGAAATTGATGAGAAATGAATCAAATATTGGGCCTGCAAGTTCAAGGTCAATCTCGGGCTTTACTTAAAATCATAGAACATGTTTCTGTATTTTCAACAAAAACGTGTGTTCCAGTGGAAGATTCGTGTTTAAGTCTTCATAGGAAATATATCAGAGATCCAGAGGTATATGATGGAATAATTTATTGAGAGAAATTGATGAGAAATGAATCGAATACATGGCCTACAAGTTTCAGGTCTGTTTCGGGCGATTGAGAACTGTCCAGGAATGTCGAACACTTTGAGGCTTCTTTGCTTGCTTGCACGAAGAGAACTTGAAGGGGGTTGTTGTAAAATTGATCACACACTAATAGAGATTAGAATAAAATATAAATAAAGTGCTGTAGAGACACACACGATCGTTGCAAATAGACGAACCAAACTGGTGCTGCTGAAATTCGAACTCTATTGGTATTTTATGTGGAATGTTGAGGGAAAATGCAACAAGATCGTTGCAAGATTGCAAGAAATTCGAGCAAGAACTTCAATAAAAATTAAAGAAGTTAATCAAGAATCAATAGTTAAAAGAAATGGTGGATTAGCCGTGGAGTTCTTGGTGAAAGAACACAACACAATTTCAGGTCGGCAGAAATCATTGGTTGTATAAGCTTCGAACACATGAAGCTTTGATACCAAAAATGATGTGGTTTTTATCAAAGTAATGGAATGTTGGATCAAAATTTGTAGTAGAATCTGTCGTCCATGATCTAATGCAAAAATAATGAAGTGATTTGGTGATTTATAGACAAAGAACTTGATGTTACAAGATGAAGGTGATTCAGCAGATTTGAAGGTGTTCAAATATGTTGACTTGAAGATAGTATTGAGGAAGGATTATCCCAGATCTTTCTTGCTCAATGTAGACCCAAAAGGGAGGATTATACTTTAGCTCTCTTCTCAAAGTTTGATCTAAATTTTCATTCAATATTCTGCATACAAATGCTGCACACAAGGAAGGTATATATAGGAGAAGGAATAAGCTCGGTGGTGACTAGCTTAAACCAGCCAAGTTTAGTCCCTTAATTCAGCCCATTAATCATGGTTGAATTAAGCTTATATTAACCTTAATCCAAAGCATAATATAATTGTTTAAATGATACTAAGGATTAATATTACAAAGCTATACAATAGACTAAGATACATACATGAAATTATAGCCATACCCTAACTTACATAAAATATACTTAGGGTTAGGGTTTTACAACAAGTTTATACAAATAATGAATATCATCACTTTATCTCTTGTTTTAAGGTATCATACCATGTATGTCATAGTCTTTCATGCCTTGGAATACTTGTACACATCAATGTGTATGAACATCATCTTCTTGTAAATATGTAACATACCTTCAAGAATAACTTGAATGGTTTTTAATGTCAAGCATATTAGAATTATCAAAAATATTTAACATGATAGGCTCCAATATTAAGAAAGATAAATCATCTTCCTTACCTTGAGGGTTATAATGAAAATGACAATAATTATATTCAATGTATGCTCCTGCATCAAGGGTTTTATCTAGTTGCCATTGATTGATTTAAACACATGGATCAACCAAACCTCTCAACATTGCACTTAGTGGCCTCAACATCTTAGTTGAGGAATAAAACATAGGATCCTAGGCTTAGCTAAGTTGAAAAGACACTAGGTCCGCCTTAATGACTCATTGGTATCAATACATCAATTGAGAACATACCTTAAGAGCATGGATTAGTCAGTGAAATTGCATTGGTCTTTCATCTTACCAAGTATGCCCTTCGGTCTTAATGAGTGAAAATGTATTAGTCTTTCATCTCATCGGGTATGCTCATTTTAAATTTTGGTCTCTTTGTGGGCTTATGTATAGAACCTTAGGGATAGTACATATCACTAGGTTGTAAAACCCCCATTTTTCATTACTAAAAAATTTCATCAAAAAGATTACGGAAGCAGAAAACACGTAGGAAAAATAGGGGGTTACTATTGTACTTAACATAGGATATACAGTTACCGCATACCCTATATCAAATGCAAGAGTAAACCATTAAAACAATTAAAAAAACATAGTGCATAATTAACAATTTAATTAAACAACTCCAAAAGTGTTTATATCGGAGGACCCTAGTGCGTTTCAATCAAATCATTACAAAATACATGCAATTAAAGTATGGGGCTACAAAACATAGTTACAGGTTTGATACCCAAACTAAAACCATGGTCCACCACAGACCCCACCGAAACCTTCTAAATTTCCTTTCTCTCAATCCCTATCTCAATTGAGGTAGACCCTCTACTGACCATCCCTAAAGACCCGCACACGGTCATCTGCTCGTGGGATTGAACAGGTGATCGAACAAATGGGAACATCAATACGCTACGTACTGAGTAAGTTAAGTTGCATCCTCCATGTACACAAGTATCCTAACTTACCATACATTAAAATAAAATACAAAATCCATCATGATAAAGCCATATATAAAGGTAGAAGTGCATAAATACATGCTATCATGTACAATTATAGCATAGTAGAATATATTATACTTAGATTCACAACCTTCTCACATAAGCACTTATATAACTAATAGCAGAGAGTATCTAAGCAACCTTTAGGCTTATTTTCTATTATCCAATTTCTTAGGATATAGCATTCATTTATCCATGTAAGAGATAGGCCAATCACATAATCAGTGTTCCATTCCATAACCAATTAGTCATGTGCATAAACCAGCCTTATTCATTTTAGTCAACCATATCATTATTTCCATCTCTTAGCTAATCATCAACCACTCCCTTGATTAACATTCATAATAAGGCACGTAAAGTTTAGGCCAAAGCCAATCACCAGACAGACATAATTCTAGGTGGAACACAATCTCCAAATTGTACATAAGTCTAAGCAGAAGCTAACCAACATGGACATAAGTCAAGGTCAAAGCCAACCACTTAGGTAACCAAACCCTTTAGTATTAATACCCCCTAGCACACCATCAGTGTCTAGAGTAGCTAAATCATTGGGACCTCTTAGGATCATGCTTGAAGGTAAAGTTCAAAGGCACCAAAAAAGCCCAAAGGAAGACTAATCCTCAGTAGCTAATCGAGGATCGGGTAACCTAGATCCATTCTCAACTCGAATTTCTTTTTCCTTACATGATTAGTGTTTTACTCATAAAGATGGGAAATCATACAAGGCCTATACAAAGCAAGAAAGTTAACTTTCCATTTAATCCATATTAATCCTTTCCTTTCCATTTTTCCTAGCCATGTGGGTTTATATTTATCCTTGGTCAATGTTATTCTTATCCACCTTTATGTTTAATTATATTTCAAGCCAAGTTTCATTACTCTTTTCTCAACAGCCTCACTTATCATAAGTGAAATACTCATTTAGTCCTTTCATTACTCATAACGTATACCATAACCCATGATCAATTTTGATCTTTTAATTAAGCCAATAGTCTATGGTAAAATCTATATTTTATCCCATTAATAACCATGGTATAGTACTAATCATAATCTAGCATAATTGAACCAAAAAGAAGTAAATTAAGGAAACCAATAAAATTAGTTGATCGGCATGGCCCAACTAGTCGATTGATTTTGGTTGACCTGTCAATTGATTTGACCTAACCAAACCATACTTTTCTTAAATCGGTCGATCGGTTTAGGCAAACCAATCAAATGTTCATGGATCGGTCAATTTATTTTTCCAAACCAGTCAATTGGTTTAAGTAGAGTATAAGACCAAGGTCTCTATAGGCATACCAATCATTGGGTTGGGTCTACTAGTTGACTGTTCTAGTAACTAGTCAACCACTTTGACCTAACCAGTCAATCAATATGCCCTAATACAACACTAAGTCACAAATTTCATGCATATTCTTTATATACATCATCTTTAGCCATATTAAAATATGTATGAGCATCAACTAACATATTTTCAACCAAATTAAAATACATTTCTCAACATGAGATCATCATAGCCTACTTTTACCCATTTTCATGATTTTTACTCAAATCATGTCATTTAAGCATCCAAATCATACATATAACTATGTTTCTTCATGTTTACTTAGCAATCAGCTAAAGATAACAAATAACATACAGGAACACTTATTAAACATTTTAGAAGCAAGAATCACTTACTTAATGCAGGCAAATTCCTCTTAAAAATAGAGATTCCAACTATAGAAATTGTTAGCTTTGAAAACCTTAAAACAAAATATTAAATTTAAATACTATACCAAATCTTAAAACTAGAAGAGAATAAGAACATACCACTTGAGGCAAAAAATAAGGAAAGAGTTAAATTGGGCTACTCAACTTTTTTCCATAATCTAACTTTACCTTATTTAAGAATCCAAAGAACGAATAGCTAGAGACAAGATCAGAAGAGTGTGTGAAACTAGATTGACAAGGCTCAAAGTGTTGAAAGAAGAGAGGGAATGCAAGACTTGGGAAATTTTGGTAGCTGAAAGAATGGTAAAATATAGGAATGATTGGGGCTATTTATAGCCAACCAATCGAAGGGAATTACTTAAGGTTAGAAAATCCACTCAAAACCCTACCTTTGATAGTTTAAATTTGATCAAAATGAATGAATTTTATCCAGGATTTGCTGATCTCTTCTCTAGAGCTCAAATAACCCCTCTGGAAAATTTAAGTAGGTCAATTAGACTAGAATCAGTGTTCATGAGTGGAGTAATACGAATTCAGCGTGGAAGGAATCTTCTAGTTGCTTAGAAGCATGTTTGATATCAAAGCATTCGATCTCAAAATCGTGTAGAGGAGAGAGGAGGAAAAAGACAATGCTAAGGTCTTCTCTCCCCATCATTTGTCCTAATTGACCTTCAGATCAAATCGAGGCAATATTTTGGGCTAAATGCTTTATAAGATTAGTTAGGAATCTCTTAGGGACAATCTTGCATGGGTTAGTAAGGTTCTAATTTAGTGTGATGGATTTTTTAGAAAAATAAAACTAAAAAATGTGACCAACTCGACAAACTGATTGATGGGTTTGGGTTTACAAGTTAACTATTCAACCACTAGTCAATCAATTTAGTCGAGAAATCCAAATTGGCTAATGACAAACTTGACAATTGGTTCATAGAACTAGTCGATGGGTTTATTTTCAAAACTCAATAAACTCTTTTTTTTATCATGGTTTCAAACAAAACTTAATCATAACATTAAAGCAAAATCAAAGGCCCAAAATTTGGCATAATTTGCATTCAACCATCATATAAAAATGTGGGGTATTACATAGGTGTGCCTATCTTTTATGATTATTGACCTCTTTGAGGGATTATGTATTGAGCATTAGGCTTAGTGAGTGAATTATTTTTCATACTTTCATCTCACAAAGGCATGTATTTAATGGTCGATGGCCTTAGTGAAGGCTTAGAGATAAAATGGCCTCTTTTTGAGAAGGCCTACAACTTGAATGGCCTCTTTGTCTAACACCCCCAAATTCACGAACCAAAAAAGTTCATTTAAAAAGTTAATTGTAGAAGCTAAATAGTAAAATACAACATAGTACCACCACACTTGGTATAAGTCCAGTTTCCTCTACCATTCTCATACCAAGTGCATATAGTAGAGATAGAATCAAAGACAAAGAACATCATTCCAAATAAAAACCAACTATTAGTGGTTACAAAATTCTAGGAAAAGGAAATGCAGAAAGACATTAAGAATACAAAGTCTTCGAAATCAAAAGATGTTGGACAAAACATCGGATATTCCTAAACACTTAACCCAAACAATAAACTTCAAATGATCTTGTAAGCTAACATAAAAAAGCTACTTCCCATTGAATAAGTAGGGGCCCATGAAAAGGAACCCTTCTGTACAATGATACTAAGTAATCCATCATAAAAAAACTAATATGAAAAGCCTACATGGAATACATAAAATTCATTATAACGATACAATATTTAATTATACATACGATGATCAAAATACGATGATTATATCAAATTAAAAAAATATATGAACAATGCCACATATTGCTCATACTCTTCCACTTAGAAAATAATAAAACATACCAACTAAGCATCTAAGGGATACTCACTGAAATAATTAGTAGGGATAATCTTAACATAATAGCCATAACCTTCAAAATATATCTCGCATCTCAATATCAAAACCAATAATGTCCATTATGTCATAGGTAGAGCTCTAGGGAACATTACCAATATATTCCATATCACTATTTTAAACTATAAACCAAACCAATTAATGATTACGATTCATTTCAATTGTTTATTTACATTGAGTTTAGGGATCTCACTATTCTCTATTGGTGGAACAGTAACATAAATTCAACCCTAGGGCAATAAGCTCCTAACCACTATTCTCAACAAGTGGAATGGTAACATAAATACACCTCTAAAGAAATAACCTCATGGCCACTATTCTAAACCGATATAATAGTGTCAATCTTATACAACCCTAGGGCAATATATACGTAGCCATTATTCTTGTTTGGTGGAAGATACAAGTATAATCGGTTCTAAATCATGTGTTATTTCACTTTAAGTGATTAATATTTTATAAATGGTTAGGATCATTCAAATGATTTATTTAATTTGAGTTTAGGGATCCCACTATTCTTAACACGTGGAACGGTAACATAAATATAGCCTTAGGGTAAAAGGCTCTTGGCTACTATTCTCAACTGGTAGAAAGATATCTATAAAACCCTAGGGGAAAAAAATTCACGGATACTATTCTTATTTGGTGGAAGGCACAGATACAACTGTACGGCAAAAATAATCCTGGTGATTATTCTCATTCGGTGAAGTGGATAGGTAAAACTAATCCCGACTAAAATAATATTTTGCTATAAATGATGAGTATTTTATTCATGGTTATTTATTTCAAGGTTATCATAAAAACACACACATAAACATGCAAGACACATATCCCAACATATCCTCCTGAGGATAACCATAATCCCTAATGAAACCTTAATTTCATAATTCTAATATAACTTCTCCTTTAGTACTCCTTTTATCACAGAATTCAATACCCATCCTTAAAATATTATGATAGATAACATACCCAAAAATCAATTTTTAAATCCAACACCATGCTATAATAATCTATCTTTAGGATTACTATTTATATTTCACCGCAAAAATCTAATTCTAGAATTTAGTCATTACTATTTCCAAAAGATCTATATAACCATCAAATTTAATATACACTCCTAAAATATTATTATTGACATAATATATGACAATTGAGATCCAACTTTCACATTTTACACATGTAATAAGTCTACCTTTATGGTTACAATTTACCATTCCTAAAAAAATCTAAATTTCACAAATCAATAATATCTTTCTCCGATGGAAGGACCTTGTTAAGAAAATTATTCATATTATCTCAGCTAGGTACTTGACTCCCCATATGAGTAGGAATAGGCTCTTTGTAATGCAGTGTTTAGATAGATTCTGGGAACTAAGTTGTACTAACTTCCTTTCTTAATAAAAAGCTTGATTCTTCCCTTTAAAAAAAATAAAAAAATAATAACTTTTTCCATGTGACTCATATGAGTCCAGAGTTTTATATACATACCTAAAATGGAAACATTAACATCATATCCAATTTTTATGGTCAAATTCCAACCTTTAATGCATATGATGACGATTCCACCCCTAGGTTTTATTATTCACACTTAAAGACATTTTCCTCATTTATTAGACTTGAACCATTCATTTTCACTCCATGCATTTCATATAGTATCCTTAATCTATTTTGAATCACTTATCACATTTAAATACCTAATATTCCAATTTTAACCTATATTAACCAAAATAACCTCAAGATAACTATAATACTCATTTTTCCACCAAAATCTTACGTGTACCAAAAATGAAGGACTTTTAAACCTCTAGTACATTATATCAATATAAAAATGCATAGCCACAACTTTATATAGATACTCAACTATGAAATGTATCCTTACACATGTTGTAGCATATAAAACCTTAACATGTTTTACTAAAACTTTAGAACACATAATTCTGTACTTATCAATCATTAAGGCATACTTATTAGAATAAATATCATGATATGCTTAAAATAACCAAATTACCCTTAGCGAACACAATAATAATATTTATACTAAACTACACTTTATCATGCTCAACATATCACATTTGGTCATATATGAAATATATTATTTATTTTCAACATTAAACCTATTTTAACATAATTTCATATATAATAATAATTTATACAAATTAACATGCTCCATTTCACTAAATTTCATGCTATCACTTTCAGTCAAATAATTACAAATAACAAATAATATAGTTTATACATCTTAAAAAAATTCTAATGTGATATCATGCGATATCTAACATTTTTGTAGAGTATAAGAATTATCTAATTTTTAAGAAAAACACAATTTTATCGATAACCTATTAAAGTTTATTAAGATCCAACAATAAAACTCTTGAACCTAAACATTATATTACAATAACCATATTAATATTTAATCAATAACATAATAATAATTATTAAAATATTTAATAAATTGGAAATTACCAAAATTCCCTTGGGTATGAATGAGGTAAAATTAAACTTCTCATACTGCCAATGTAGTGTGAGTTTTGGACAAAGGTCGAAGATCAAAGGCCAACTTCGTGGAGGTGATGGGTGATGGGTGATGTGCTATAAAGAGTTGTTGGTAATTATGGTGATGGTGTGGAGGGAGTGATGATTGGAATGGACAGCAGGAAGAAGAAGAAGAAAGGTGGTGGATAGTGGTAGAGTGTGTTATCTAGGCTGGTGCAAGGGTGGCCATCAGTAGGCCTTGTTGGGAGGAGTTGTAGTCGATTAGAGGGTGATAGAGGTGGTATTAGTGCCTAGGATGGTGGTGGTGGTGTTGTGAGGTGGATTTGAGAGGGTTATGGTGTAGAGGTTGTTTTTATACTTGGAGCACTCTTTGCAACACATAGCAATTCACTTGGCCCTCTTCCAAGCATCATCCGGACTATCACTTTCTTCTTCAAAGTCTCCATCAAGGTCTTCATTTTCATCACAAGCATCCATACTTTCTATCACTTAAAAATTTAAAGCCCTTTGGTTTGGACAATCCCAAGCAAAGTGTCCATAACCTCTACACTTGAAGCATTGCTTGTTCACCTTACCAACCACTTAATCCTTGTCCTTTTCTTCATGAGTGAACCTTCTAACATTATCTTGATTCGTAGCATGAGAAATTGATAGCTTCAATACCCCCTTGAAATTTAAACCATATGGAGCATTGGTTGACTTTTTTGGTAATTTTTATCTCTTTAACTATTTCTTAAACTTGATTACTAACTTGGCTAGGTCTTCAAACACTTTATAAGGATACACCTCCATGTTCTCTCAAAGATTCATATTTATTCCTCTAATGAATCATACACCCCTTTGTTCTTCTCTTTCTTGGACATCACAAATAAGAGCTAATCTTTCAAACTTTCTAATGTATTCCTCACCTCTAAGAGACCCTTGCCTCAAAGTAGTCATCTTTATAAAATTCTTTTGCTCATATTCATGAGGCACAAATTTCTTCTTCAAGTATATTTTTTTTAATTTTGCCCATGACCTAATTCTCAATTATTCTTCTCTCTCCCTTCTCCTTTTTAAATTATCATACCACACTCTAGCAAATTTCTTAAACTTTGATATTGCTATTTTACACCTCTTCTCATCATCAATCTCTTTATACTTGAAAATAAATTCAGTAATTTAAAACCATTTGAGAAAGGATTCTAGATTGAGATTACCTTTAAAGTCAGTTAGATCAAATTGGATTCCGTTCTCTACATCATCATTTTTTAATCTTGAGGTGTCATTTGGTCTTCCATAATTTATCACACTCTCTACTCCTTCCTCCATTCAATTTTGTGCCTTTCTCACGTGGTGTTCTTCTACTTGTTCCCCTTGGTTGTGTGACCCTTAAGCTTATGAAGTTTCTATTCTCCCCACACTTTACCTCCTTAATTTTGTCCACCAAGACCTTGAGAATATCTCACAAGTCATCCTCTTGGTTCACCATCTCCTCCCTTCACTAATCAAGTGGTGCTTCTCCAAACACGCCTCCAAGTGCTAGATTTTAGTGCCTTCTTAATGAATTCTTGGGAGAATCTTAAATAAGAGACATGATCTTGAAGAATCTTGAAGTAAGGACATGTTCTTTGAAGAATCTTGAAGTAAAGATGTTTTCTTACAAGAATCTTGATGAAATATTGGATCTTGATCACAATTGATCAAACTTAATGCTTTGATACCAAAATTGATGTGTATGGGAATGTGGAATTATCAATTATGTAAAACTAATTATCTATTTTGTTGGAATTAGGAAGTGGATGATTTGAAAATGGTGAATTAATGATGTAAATATTTGAATAGGGTAAAATAATTATGATGATGATTCGGTGATGGTGATGATGATTTGAATTTGATGGATGAATGATGATTGTGATTTGACAATAGTGAGATGATGATGAGGATGATTTGATAATTAGGGTTTGATGATGGATGGTTTTATGGGTTATGGTTAGGGTTAAGTTTCAAAATTAGGGTTTGGTTTTTGAATTAGGGCTTTGATTTTTTGGATGTGTTTGAATGATGGATATGGATAGAAGGGCATGTATTATGGAGATTAGAAAAGATAGTACTTAATCTTTAATTCACACAAATGGAGATTAAGGGTTTCAAGATTAATCGTTCTCGCATATTTGATTAAAATTGCTATGAACTCACACATAATTCAATATTTATAATTTGCATTCAACTTCAATTCAATTAATCATATATCTCCAATTGTGGGCTCTATGGATTTATATATCCAAGGCTACCAATTACAATATACTAGCTAAAAGGTATAATTCTTTAAAATATAGCTTGCAAAAAGCTACTAGAATATAGAATATGCTAAAAGATACTAGAATATAAAATATTCTTCAAAAAGGTAGATTTATGCTACTTCTTTCTCTAGCTAATTTCTAAATCTACTAATTAAGTAATTAATTAACTAAATCAAATAATATGCATGTCTAAGCTGCATATTATTTCCTTCATGCACATAGCCATGCACTCCATGCATGCTATGCACATGCACGTATACACCTTGTAGCTTGTATGGTATGTTTCATCTATAACTAGCAATATAACCATCCATTTGTCTTTAATTTTATGGGAGATCCTTTCTAAATGAATAATAATTGGTTCTATAGTTATGAATGCCAATTCTTGAGTATTTTCTTCTACATTGGATGGTCGATGAGGTGTAAAGGAGGAAGTACGACAAGGCTAGGGTGGTGTAGAGAGGGTGACACATGGATGTGGGTTTCTAGGTAGGAAAGATAAGGAGGGTGGTGGTTGTTTTCAAGAAACCTAAATGGAGCTGAGAAAGAGAGGGAGCTATATACAATTGGGGGATTTAGGTTAAGATAAAGAGAGCATATGTATATATATATACATACATAGAGGGGAAGGCATACGTGAGGCAGAGGAAAGTGATGGTTTGTGTAGAAGAGGAAAGGATAATGATCGGGGTGTAGGAGTAGGTAGGGGTGATGTAGGTAAAACGATGGGTAGAGGCATTGGTTAGGTTTAGCTAAGAAGGGAAATAACAATGCAGACATAAATGGGCAAGGGTGTAGAGGGGTTTTTGGGGTCATTCTGGGCATAGCAAATTACAAAAGGAGTGTTTGGGTGCAGGATAGACATGTAGAAATGATGAGGGTAAGGTTTTGTTTGGCCAAAAGAGGATAGACGAAAGGGAAAGGAAGAAGAAGATAGATGAGAGAAGAAAAGAATGAGGGTGATGGGTTAGGCTCAACAGGTTAGGGAGAAGGAGGGAAAAGAAAAGAAGAGCAGGTGGGATGGGTGTGGTAGAGTAGTATAAGGGAGAAGGAGAGGAGGAAACACAAGAAAGGAGAAAGAGAGGCGGGCTAGGCTGCTACGACACAAGGTAGAAAGAAGAGGAAAGGAGGTTGGGATGTGGTAGAGTGGGTTGAGGAAGAAGAAAAGGAAGAAGACTGAGCTAGGGCATAGGAAAGAAAGAACAAGGAAGGGGAGAAAACGAAAAAAAAAACAAAAAAAAAGGAAAAAAATGAAAAGGGAAAGATGAAAAAGTAAAAAATAATAGATTTAATTTAGGATTAGAATTAGAATTAGGTTAAATTTAGATTTAGGATTATATTTAATTTATCCAGATTTAAGGCATCCTATTAAGAAAACTAAATAGTTTAAAATTATCAGTTTAGGGTTGTTTTATAGAAAAAGGGTGAGATAAAATAATTAGACAAATCAATTAAATAATTTATCTAGATTGCAGGTCAAGGTTTAACCTAAAATAGTTAATACTTAAATTTTACATTTTTGGATAAAAGGTTAAACGCTCTAAATTAAGATTACAAAATTTTATGGTATTACACTTTTTGACAGAGATTATATGTTGGGAGTCCTCTTTGTGATAGGGCTTATAGCTTGATTGGTGTATTTGTGAGAGGGTTTACATGTTATGTAGTCTCTTTGTGAGAGAACTTACAACTTGAATGGCCTCTTTTTGAGAGGGCTTACATGTTTAAGTTCCAAATTTTTATATTAGTAAGGAAATTTATTGTAAAGGACATTATTTGAAAAGCATCAACATATATAGAAATGAAGGAAAAGAATTTATTCCTATACCATCAAAAGTTACTCTCAAAGGTTAATACACATTAAAACTTTATTGTCACTTCTTAACATTCGATCATTCTAGGGTACCCCTTACTTCTATTACATCACATACTATGTGCATCGTGCATCAGTTTGACCATAGTGCTATTATACCTCTAGGTTGGATGGTTGGAGGGTACAGTGATTCCTTGTATACTAGTATGACTGGTGCACTTTTATGTCTACAAGTTATTATTATACCCCCTTGAGTATATAAACATAAAAATGATATGATTTGATTGGAATGATTATTATTGGATTGGTTTCAATAGTAGCTTTATTTTCTACCTGTAGCTTTGGTAGTGGCATTCGTGCCTACCTATGGTTTCAGTAGCAACCTTTGTGCCTACTTATGGTTTCGGTAGTAGTCTTCATGCCTACCTATGGTTTTGGTAGCAACCTTTGTGCCTACTTGTGGTTTCAGTAGCAGCCTTCATGCCTACCTATGTTGGTATTATGTTTGTGAGTGTATCTGTGATGTTATGGATCTTATTATATCGTACCTGTATGTATGCTTGTGATGTTATGGATTTTATTATATTGTACCTATAAGTATACTTGTGATGTTATGGATTTTATTATAATGTACCTATAAGTATACCTGTGAGGTTATGGATTTTATTACAATATACATGTAGATGTACCTACGAGGTTATGGATTTTATCATGCTGTCCCTATAAGTATACCTATGACATTATGTATTTTATTATACTGTACCTGTAAGAGCACATGTGATGTTATGTATTTTATTATATTATACATGTAAGTATATCTATGATGTTATGGATTTTTTTATAGCATACCTTTGAACATACCTGTGAACATGCCTGTGATATTATAAATTTGGTTGGGATTTATCCTGAGATATAAGTCATACTGTGAATGTTATGATTTTAATGCTGCAGTTTCAGTTCTAATTATTACTTCTATGAGCATCTCTGATATGCTTGTTTGGTAAGCTTTTAGTTGTTTCAGAAAAAAGAAAATGAGTAGTATGTGACCTTGATAGAATTTGATTATCTAAATGATTACTATATATCAATCATCGTATGAATACTTAAATGTCTTATACCATATTAGTTACATGCCTTGAATGTGTATTATACTAGTTTTTCATATTAGTTTGGTATGAAGGGTTATTCAGTACCATAGTATTGGTGGGTTCCGTTTCATGGTCCCCTTTCTATTCAATGGGAAATGATGACCCTATAGGAGTAATTTGAGGGTTTGACGTTAAGAATTAGGACTATTCAGTGTTCACCCTACCTTCTTTTGATCTGGATATTTTATTGATTCTTAAGTTCCTTGCTATTTCCCTTTGTTATATTACAACTCTTTACCTGATCTTTTTGTATTTATCAGGACAATGTAATTTGTAATGAAATTTCTATCTTACCTTCATTATAAATGTTATTTAAGCAAAGTGATTTTTTAACCTTAGCACTTAGTACAAGAATGGTAGAGGATATATGTCAGACTTATACTGAGTGTAGCAGTAACACCCATAAATCTTGTAATCAATGCTTTCGCAAAATAAAATTTTTTTATAGTAAAAATGGGGATGATTCATCAATTGATTTCTAAAAATCATAAAAAAAATGGAAAGTTCCAGAATAATCTTAGAAACAAAAATATATAAAAATATTAGATATCGTAGTTTGTTTAAAGCTTGAAAGATGGAAGAAAAAAAGCATAAACAGTAAAAACGAATAAGTTGTGGAAACATGTTTTTCTGCAAATTTACAAAAATAATAATGATTAGGGGCTAAAATTATCACCGATTATAAAACCAAATATATAAAATATTTGGTCTCAAAATTCATTTGATGGCCAATAGATTAAAAATAGTAAAAGCGGCTAAAATCATCTAATCGCGTAAATTGATTTCTCTACAATTTAACAATTTAGAAGAAAAGGGAAAACATGAATTAATAGAATGGATGAATGAGCTCAAAAATATTTTTTGATCGATTCACAAATTTTGAATAGGTTTAAAAGAGTGAAAGCACAAGAATCAAAAGAAACGTAATAAATTTATTTTCTACAAACAAGAGAAATGATCGATGAAATATTTAAAAATTAATACAAACAAAGTGAGACTTTATAATAGAATATTTTAAAGATGTATATATATATATATTTTAAAGATGTGTTACTAGACCAATAACATATGATAATTAGGATTTGAGAGAATGGGGGTATTATAGAGACTTTTGTCGTCTATCACTTTTAGTCCTTTTTCTTCGAGAATCCTCTATAGTTTCTATCTCTTCTTCTTAAAAGACATCACTATGAAGCCTAGTTCTTGACTCCGTCACTGGATGATCCAGATCTTCTACCAAAGTTTCTTAAGGCGTAGATTGTAGAGATGTAACATGATGATGTTGATCCATAAGATGGGGTACCCGCATGAGGGTATGTGTAAGAAGAGTCAACATGTCTGAAACCATTTCTTAAATGGTTGCTCAGAGGTCAACATTGACATCTTGGAGCTAAGAGATAGTAACTATATTTTCCTCCCTAGTAAGGTCACTAGTACTGGGATCTAATCGATTTGAAGGTTGTATAGAAGACATGGATTTTTATAAATGATCCCCACATAGAGTGCCTGTTGTTGATATTTTATGAACCAAGGGGTTATTGGGAAATTACAGAATGACAAGAGGAAAATTATAGGAGAGAGATAATAGAGAAAAAAATTAGAGAGTTGTATTATGATTTTGGATCCCTCAGAATAGATACAAGATCCCATATATATAGGGGTAGAGTGAGGGAAGAGGAAGAGGAAATTAAAATACAGTGTGGTTGAGGATAGTACATTTCCCTATCTTAAGTAGAGAACCGGCCCAGCAAGGGGACAGTATCAACTACTTGTTTGGGACAGGTCTAAGATAAAGATGAACATGCCTGTAAATATTTTGGGTTGAATCTCATTCTTTAGGTTGACATGTAAGTTTAAATAGTACTAGTTGAGGAAAAACACATATGACTAATTATAATTATATGAAATTAAGATTCAGGCTTAAAACTTTCTAATATATTTCCACTAATTCTATAACTACTATTCTTATTCATAATATAACAACATTTTTATAGTATTATTATCTTATTACTAAATTTCACAAAACCTTATCACCATATCTTTACTTATTTTATAACTTATTATGTTATTAATTCTATTTTATATATAATATTTTTCATTATTACTACTAATCTATTTATATATTTCATAAAAAAAATTATTATCACTATCCGTACAAATATATATCACACTAGCACTGACAAACATACATCAATAACACCATATATTATCACTATTTCTATGATAGAAAGACCAAACCTAAAATTAATATATAGCACATACATCTTATATATCATGTATTATCAACACATATAATCAACCATGTCATCATCCACACAAAATATAAAACTGTTGTCCAAATGTCCATGCTAATACAAATTCATCCACAAATATATAATTAGCAAATATGCACAAATATGAAATTAAATAAATTACGAACATAGGTTCAAAATTATGGCAAGAGGAGAGAAGTAAGGGTGTGACAAAGATAGGGGGTGGAAACAAAGGTGACACAAGATGTTCTTTTCTGTCACACACAAGTCAATACAAAAACTAATAATCAAACTTTATACAATATATAACGAAAATTAAATAAACACCATACTAATTACCTTTGATTGCAATCAAAATAAGCTCAGATCATTCATAAATTAAAACCTAAAAGTAAAAAAAATATATGAATGTTATAAATTTGATAATAAAAAAACAAACAAATTCCAAAATATAATAATAACAGTAATCATTGCCTAAAACAAAAAGGAAACAGAAAAAGAGGAAACATTTGGGGTGAAATAGAATGTTAAAGGGATTGGAAATGGCAGACTGAATGAGAGAGCATTGTGATTCACAAATGTGGCAAAAGAAGAAGAAGGGGAAAGGACAAAAGAGAGTAGGTTTATTTACACTACTACAAACACGGGAAATAATAACGGGACATTAATAACGGTAGTTCGAAAACCGTTGTCAAAAGCGTGAAAATTAATCGGCGGGAAGTTTTGATAACGGTTCTAGTTAAAAACCGTTATTAAAAGGGCAACGTTAAAATTTGGACGGATGTTTTAATAACAGTTTTATATAAACCGTTATTAAAAGAGGATTTAATAACGGTTCATATTAGAACCGTTGTCAAAAGTCAGAAGCTTTTAATGACGGTTCTTCCAGGAACCGTTATTAAAAGATGTTTTAATAACGGTTCCTAACGGTTCTCTCAGGAACCGTTATTAAAACCCCAAAATCAAACTTTTATTTTGCTCGGTTCTGTTTCGTGCCAAAATTTTCAGACTCTCTGCACTTTCGTTCTCTTGCTCTCCTTCCTTCTCCTTGCAAACCCTCGCACCGCCAACTCGCACCACCAGGCTCATCTCAAGTAAAGGAAACCCTCGCACCGCCACACCTCTGCCATTGTTCCAAAGCTAGCTGGCACTTGCACCTTCATCCTCCGTCGTGTTTGAAGCCCTTGCCTCTCTCAACATTCTGACCGTCGTGTTTGTAGCTAGCTCACTTTATGTATGTGTTTGTTCTTCCTCTCGTAACTTTTTATCTACTTATATAAATGCATGTCGCCAGGGTTTCGTTCGAAAATGTGTTGTTGAATGTGTTGGCTGAAAATTTTGCTGTTTGTTGTTGAATTTGTTGCGTTATTGTTATATATTAACAAATGCATGTGTTTGCCGAGAGCTTTACATATTATTGTTGTATTTGTTTGTATGGAGAATATAGATTCAACATTATTTAGAGCTACAACCATAATAAACAAAAGAGAAGACATTATTGAGGTTATTTAGAGCTAGATTCAACTGTAAACTTTGGAGGGTCATAACTTTTTCATGTGACCTCGGATTTAGGTGATCTAGGAGGTTATTTTGGGTATTGTTTTGAGATCTACGACGTGACAAATCGGCAGATCCGGTTGGGGCAATATCGGAGCCCAAAAAAGGCTGTTTTGGCCTCTAAATTTAGGGTATGATGGTGTTATATAACTTCTTGATTATAGTGGTAACATATGTTTCCTACCTTTGTATTATTTTGTATGTAGGGTAATACATGTTTTCATTTATTTTAGTTTTTACTTTTATCAGAATTGTCTTTCCTCCATTGTTTATCTCTTTATCCTCTATTGTAATTATGGATGAGATAAGAGCTTTAGGTACCTCCAAAATTGAAGATCTTCGAGACAAAGGAACTTAGATGATGATGATGAACTTGAAGTTTTTAAGGGTTCAAGTGAAGAAGAAGAGCAATGGATCTTATAGTCTAGAATAGATTGGTCAACATAGATCCAAGCCATGTATGTTTGCTTTTCCATATTTTTCTATTAATGAATCATGTCATACCTAATGGCTAACTGTATATTAATTGAAACATGGGTGTTGTAGTTTTTCACCGATGACTATGCACGAGGCCAGCAATATAATGTCGATCAAATTGATGAAGTTAGAGGCCAAGCACGTGCACTCATTCATTCGGTAGCGATCTATATATTCTACATGCATTTTTAGGTTTGTATTTCGTCTACCAGCCTAGATCTGTGAACTCTTTACTTTGGGGTGTAGAGCTACCAAGTTGTGGTATGCCCACTAATTTTATTGCAAGTATAGTTGGTGTATTGAGACATGCATACCAATTATAGATTGATTGAAATCATGGTGTGATTGCAGATTTGGTATGAATTGATGTTGTATTACATTGCAGATTTGGTAATTGTTTTAACATACAGATTTGGTAATTGTGTATGTGGGCAGGAATAAAACTGCAAAAAAAAAGTGGAGTTTTAATAACGGTTCTTATAAAAACCGTTATTAAAACCTTGTTTTAATAACGGTTCTGATGAAAACCGTTATTAAAATGTAGGTTTTAATAACGGTTCTTCTAAAACCGTTATTAAAACTCCACTTTTTAATAACGGTTTTCATAAGAACCGTTATGAAAACCTACGTTTTAATAACGGTTTTCATCAGAACCGTTATTAAAAATTGGAGTTTTAATAACGGTTTTTAAGTAATTAAATATGAAGTTTACGCACATATTCGCGGGTTTTTGTGTATTTTTCATGACGGTTATGAACCGTTATTAAAGATTTAATAACGGGAGATTCAATAACGGTTGAAAACCGTTATTAAAACTATAAAATAACCGTTATTAAAACCCCTTTCCATGGTAGTGTTAATACTATATGGGTAGGGTTTTAAGAAAACTTATGTTGTCATTATCACTAAGTAGTTGTCTTAGTATACCTTTATCAAACAAAATGATGCCATTTTACTCTAGCCTATAATGATGACCCCCACCCATATAATGTCAACCTTGTCGTTGGTATATGCCTTTCCGAATTAGTTTCCCGCAACAGTTTCAACCTTATTCAGTTGGAGTGAAATTTGTCTTCAAAAAGTTTTACAGATGCTTTAATGACAACCCATCATGTTATACAAGCGTTTCTTTTTTTTGTCCCCAAAAATTAGTTTCAAAGTTTCGCTTGGAATTTTTATTTTTGTTGTTGGTTGTCATAACATACTTACAATGTTGCTGCCTTGTCATCACATTAAACATTTTAAGATGACAGACCGTGCCATTACACTAACCATGTTATGATGATGGTCTCTATAATATTTTGTAGCTATTGAATGAACATAGCAATGATGATGTAATACTCCAAATTAAGGGGAGTGTTATAAGGATTGATTTAGTTACTTATATCAACATGGTATACTATCCTTTTAGTGATTCTATCTTAAGAACTTTATAGTTAAACGTGCTAGCTGTGGAGAAAATTTTATGATAAGTGACCCTCTTGAGAAGTTTAAAAAATTTTCTAAAAATTTCTTGGGAAAAGTATGCGTACAGAAAAAGTACGCTGAAAGGATTCGTATTGATTTGTGGGGTCAACCGATCAATCCAAAAGTACTCCAGAGTAACCCTGAGCATGGTCATATCTACTCGAGATGTTATAAATAGTATTAGATAAAAACCACAACCACGATCTGAACTTCAATGATCTAGTCAGTTGCTTAGTGGGATGATTCATGTGTCAAAAACTTTATTGAGGTTGTCAGTTGTTGAGGCGCAAAGAGGACATTGCATTCTTTGAGTGGGGGTGAGTGTAATCCCTAAATCGATGGGAGTATTATAAGAATTGATCAACCTGCTTATATCAACCTTTTAGAGATTCAGTCCTAAAAACTCCATAGTTAAGAGTATTGGTCATGGAGTGATTTTTAGAATGAGTGACCCGCTTGGGAACTTTTAAAATTTTTTTAAAAATTTATCGGAAAGCACGTGAGTAAGAAGAAAGAACCCTTAAATGACTCATGTTAATCTATAGGGTTAGTAGATAAATTCGAAAGGACTCTAGAATAACCCCTGCATACTCATATCAACTTGGGGTGTTACAGATGATCTATCATCGTAATATTGCAACCTATTATGATGACAATAATTATCATAATAACTGTCATCACTACATCCTTTTATTGTTGTAGTGACTAAAAAATTATATTAGATATCCACTTATTAGCGGATAAGAATGGCTAACAACAACAACTTTTATAAATGACCCTGAGGCTATAATTGGGTGACATAATTCTAAGAGAACTTTTATTTTAAAAGAGAATTTATAGAATATTCTAATCTAATTAATTTATTTGGATATCCTAAAAAAGAATTTAGATGCTTCTTGAATGTTTTAAATCCATGTTAAAATTCTATTGAATGAGTTTAAAGTGTGTATGCATAATTTAATGAGTCAAAATATATATAAAAAAAATATTATTATTAATACTGTATCTAAATTTCATATATAAAAATATCTAAACAAAAAATATAATGTATTTATCAAAATAATAGATTTATAACTATAAAATTTTAAAAGTAAACCACTTTTAAAATTTCTCTATTTTCAAAACTCTATGATTTATAAAGTTATAAATAAGAGTGGAGAGTTGGGTTGACGGTGACTCATGGGTTTGTTAAGTACATTGTGATCAATCCAATGTGTCTTCAATCATCTTGATAGTATGATCATAAAAATCAACGTATTATTCTGCCGCTCAAAAATAAATAATCACAAACTTATGGAGAATGTATATAAAATAATAATTATATGATGATCGGGAAATTTGTTTCTTGTCTTAGGTGAGAAGTCTGCGTGAAGAAAAATATTGATTGGTTGGATGTTAATTTTTAAAAGCATATACTTACAGTTCCGTGCAAGGTGTTGTGGAATTCCTAGCTTTGCGAACACTCTAGTACGACCCTGGAACTAAAAACTGTTCTTTGTCTCCCATACACTCACGCACCCTCTCTCTCTCTCTCTCTCCCCCGTCTCTCGATCACTTTCTGGACTTGTACGTTGCGATAGCTAGATGCAGTAGGCTACATCTCTCTCTACTAGCACGACATTGCCGTCTATCCACTCAACTTGACGCAAAATCTTTTGCCGTTTTCAATAAATTTTTAGCTTCTTTACGTCAGTTCTAATTTAACATACAGACAGACTACTAAACCGCCATCCGTATTGGTGCTGTGAAAGGCAGCGTATCTCATTCCCAGCATCCTCCTTACTGTTAAAGACCTAATCTTAAGATCCAAGCAACCTTGGACCTCTAGCTTTGGAACAACATACGTTTTCCATAAATATATATATATTCTAAAATAGTACGCTACCAAATTTCAATCCACTGATACATCCTATAATTCTTTATTATTTGTATCACTGTCTAAAGTCTAGTAAAACAACAAAAAAAAATTGTAAAAAAAATAGAAAAAGAAGAAGAAGAAGAAGAAAAAGGTAGCTGTAGGGCTAGTAAAAAGGATAAGCAGCAGCAGAGAGAATTCAATTCTTTCCTGGACTAAGAAGAACAACATAAACTAGCACGCTAACTTATTTGGGAAAGAAACGTGCGTTCAAAAGTGAGATCCAACTTCACCTTTTTCTACTGATTAATTTTTTTTGCTATCCATTTGTCCTCTTATTGCTCTTTCAGGCAGCAAAAGAACATTGGAGAAGAATGCATTAATTAGGTGGGGAAAGCTTAAGTATGACTTGGGGCAGTGACTGCAGCGACAGCGATGCAGTCGGCCATAACTCATCCGCACCATCCAAAACTAACACTACCGATTCAGCAGCAATCGTTGTTCATTCAAAATCGGGCGGAAGCAATTCGCACAGATCTTGTCCTTCATGCGGTCATGAGATCAAATATAAAGAGAAGGTTGGCTGAATTCTTTGGAGTTTCTTCCCTCTTCCTTGATTAATTAAATGCATGCACATAATAGCGTATATTAACTACTAGCTTGTTTAATCTTGTTGTGGGTAAAATATATATATAATGAATTATTAGGGTAAGATAAATGATTTGCCTGGATTGCCTGCTGGGGTGAGGTTTGATCCAACTGACCAAGAGTTGCTTCAACATCTGGAGGGCAAAGTGAGGCCAGAGGCATCACAGCAGAGGGTCCATCCTCTTATTGATGAATTTATACCAACTCTTGAAGGGGAAAATGGCATCTGTTACACGCATCCTGAGAAGCTACCAGGTGTGCTTTGCTTGCTAGTTATATTAATTCCTCCTCCCTTAATTTCTTTCTTCGAAAAATCAAGCAGGCAAACGTATAAATATAATTAGATCAGAAGCTAGTCGGTCAAACGGAAAGAGATAATAAGCCATTTAGGGGGAAGGAAGGGGGCGCCGGAGGATGTTGGTCCTTGAAAAGTTTTACATCTATATCTTCGTCTTTGTCGATTGTGCTAGTTGTGTTGAATTTTATATTTTTCGTCCACTTTGGCGAGCGTCTCGTATAATTTCTTTTGCAATTGCTTTACTTTGCATAAACATTAGTGGCGAACACCAAAAACGACTATGAATCAACTTTAAAAGGTTTGAATGTTAAATTTTAGAAACTTAGGCTTCGTTTGGATTGGGGTGGAAGAGGGTTAATGGAGGTGAATGAATTGATTCACCCCGTTTGGATATCAAGCTAATAATTTAACCTAGGTAAATCGAGATTAATATTTCACCTCCATTTACCTCGATTAACCTCGTTTTTATTATCCTCCGATTCCGGGGGTAACGGAGGTAAAAGTGAAAGAATAAGTAAAATTTTGACTTGATAGGACCAAAATACCCCTCAATATGACTTATTTATTCAATATAAGGATATAAATATCATTTGTTTTATTATTTTAATCTTCATTCACCTTAATTTAAACGAAAATTTTAAAACATTCACCCCGATTCACTCAGGTTAGGTTAATATCATCCAAACAACATTTTAAAATATTCACCCCGATTCACTTCCATTCCGTTCACCTAGGTGAATTTTTAATTTTTACCCCTACCTCGATTCACCCCAATCCAAACGGAGCCTTAATATAAATACGCACTATTTATTATTATTATTATTATTATTATTATTATTATTATTATTATTATTATTATTGTTATTATTATTATTATTGTAAAGCAATTCCCAAAAGGATAGTCCATGATGACAAATTGCATGTTTTCATATAGTTTCCAATGTTTCGTTGATTTATGAAGTTAAGGGATCCTAAAACATGACTGTTGTGCTTGACTACAATCGGTCGAGCTTTGATAGCTTAGGTATCAACCTGCATAGGTAGAAGACGACAAAACTTAAAGACTCCCTCTTGGATTTTAGAAAGTTCCAGAGTTAAAAAAATTAAATTGAAGTAAAAGCAATTTTTTTTCATAATATTACAAGGAAAATAAAAATAATTAATTATCATCATTTTTCGTTTCTGATTGCCTTTTACATCTCTTAATTTTTTTTTTTATTTTCATTTCCTTGAAATATCTTCTAAAAACAAAATGAAACTTTAGTTTGATGTTGTAAGGGGCAAAGATGTGCCGGTAAGTGTTCTAAGACATCTTTTAAATTCCTTTTAAATATGACAAGGGTTTAATTTCCCGATGTTTGCATGCAAGGTTGCATTACCAAAGTGAAAAGAAAATAAAGAGGGACGACATGTGATTATAAGTATAGACATGTGCGTCACGATATCAAAGAGTATAAATTTTATTAATCGCCAAATTATAATCAAACCTATATATATATCAAGCCCGTACCCTAGCTATGATATCTAGAACCTATTGTTATATTATGAGACTAAAACATTATCGGTAAACTATTTTATTAGCTAAAGTTATAGAATGTCACTAAATTAGTTTTGTTCAACATAAACTAAATGCGATAAACATAAGGTTTAAAACTGAATAGAATACTATGATTATTGATGACGTCCTTTTTCATTTCTTGCTTTTAAATTAATGATGGCGCACTTTATTTATTTTAATTTAAGCAAGAGATATATACAGAAATTCTCTCATTAACCTAACTACTCATTATGACGCCTCCCGACAAATGTCATCCAAGCTTATTTAATGAAACTGACACTACTTTTGTTTGGCATTGTATCAACCTCAAAAAAAAAATCATGGTGATATATGCATCCTGTCTTTACATCGATCCATCATGATTCTAGGCGTAAGCAAAGATGGGCAAGTCCGGCACTTCTTCCACCGACCATCCAAGGCCTACACCACCGGAACTCGAAAGAGAAGGAAGGTCCACACTGACGACGACGGTAGCGAGACAAGATGGCACAAAACAGGAAAGACTAGGGCAGTTCTTGTAAACGGAAGGGTGGCAGGCTACAAAAAGATACTTGTGCTCTACACAAACTATGGAAAACAAAGGAAGCCAGAGAAAACAAATTGGGTGATGCATCAGTATCATCTCGGCCATGATGAGGAAGAGAAAGATGGAGAGTTGGTTGTTTCTAAGGTCTTTTACCAAACACAACCTAGACAGTGTGGATCTTCAGTGATGAAGGACTCTCTTAGCTTCAAGTTGAAGGGACGAGCCGGGCGTCAAAGTCCTCCGGATACCGGGGCTGCGGAGTATTTTGCCAATCATTCGTCACTTATTTCTTTTGAACAAAGGAGTCAGGCGAGAGGCAGCCCTTCCACCGCTTTGTTTCCGTTTTGCTGTCCCTAATTTCTTTCCTTTCTTCTTCTTTTTTCATGTTTTTGTTTCTAAATTCCTTATTCCTTCATTCTACAGAAGACGCTAAGTTGGAGCGCAGCTAATTAATTAGTACTCACGAACAACAAAATAATCTGTTTTATTGTCATGGGCTACACTATAAAATAAGAACCATGTGAATTTATTTTCTTTTTCATTAATACAATCTTGTTCTTTTTATTCACGTCATTTTTTGCAAATTATTGACATGAATGGTTAGATTTGGAGCAGCGTAATAATATGAAAAATACTCAAGGGGCTGAATCGAGTATTCAAACCTTTTTAAAATCAACTAAATAAATAGAGTAACAACAAATATTATGTGGTTTTTCTACATAAGAGATACTCTTATTTCAAGCAGCATAGATCAATAGCCCTAGCTACTTCTCTTATTTCTCACTATATGTGGGAATAGATAGTACAACTATTCTCTTTGTACATAAAATCTCAAACACTCATTGACTTAACTCTAAGTCAGAACATACTTGTGCACAAATTTAATAACTCTAAACTGCCAGTGATCTCCCCATCAGTGACCAACAATAGCGATACAAATCAAAATATAAGATGATAATCTCAGATGAAACTCAATAACAACAATGTTAAAAAATGTAGCAGTTTTTCTAAAGTAAACCTAGGAGTTATTTGCTAAAAATCTATTAACCGGGTCAACCAAAGATATTTAATAAAGTAAAACAACTTAGATAACTAAAGTTAGCTACAACGAAGCCTACTATGTCGTGAATAATCCATAAGTTAAACTTAGCAATCTAGATTGTCACAAGAATTCCTTTTATTACATTACAACTAATTTTGACCGATTAGTTATCTTTTTCTAAAAAAAACTATTGTAGATAAATAACAAAATTGTGTAAAAAGATATTAAAAATGACTTTTATTTAAATCAAAATTAAATCTAGTTCAAATATATGTCGGAAAAAAAAAATCTCCTAATTTTTGGAAGTACTTCTGCTATAAATAGATAGGGAACTCAAAATGAAACTCATCATGAGTTACTTCTGAAATTTTGAAGTTCAAAATGATTTGGAAAAATTCTTTTTGGTTTAGTGTTGCTTGAGTCCTTAAGAGTTAAGAGTACTTCCTTATCTTACACAGACCTAAAAGTTAGACAATCTTCCACGTTTCAAGATCTTTATGCATATTTAGTTCCTTTGATTAATTCCTTATCCGAGTCCTTTAATATGCTTTACTCTAACATTTTCTAACTACAAAATCATTAAGTATAGGAATAGAAATGCTCCATTTGTGTGTTAGCATAAAAACCATGAACTCAACATGAATGATGTTAATTTATATTACAAATAGATATTAAATTTGAAATGTATGACACATGATACTTAAGTACAATACACCATTGTGAATCCCAAAACAACGCAAATTATATCATACACTCAGAGCACCTTGACGTGTTGCAGGTACCTAATGTTGTAATTATAAAAAATAAAGGAGTTTGATTTATAAAACTCTTCCCATATTTTCTCTCCTATCGCTTAGTATCAGTTGCATTTTTCCCCTTTTTTATTTATTGTTGCTAGTTCACCACCTCTTACTGCTCACCACTTCTCACTGGCCACTCACCCTGTTTTTATGGAAGATGATAATTTTAGACCAACAATAGAACTTGTGGTTTACTAAAGCAAAATCCTTCCTACAAATTCCTCTTCAAAAATCATCAAAAAGATTTCTTCTAACTTTGAATAAAGAAGAAACTCATCATTTGTCATTGGATGTTTGTAACCTCGTCGGGACATTTGGTATCTCAATCACCAATTAGATGGAAGTAGGTGCTCAAAAGATGAACCATCAAAGCTGGAAGGAGAAACTATTATAAATCATAAACTTAAAAATGTTCACCCTCTAAATATATTCCTACTTTTATCCCCAATAACCTTATAGCTAAATTGAACAACACAAAATTGGAAAAGAAGAAACAGCTGTGGAGATGTTCAGTGGTTGGATATATTTTTAGTACTTCCTCATCCTATACTGAAATGGTAAACTATGTTTGAAGGCTTATATGGAAAGAAATCACACATCATATTATCATAATAATAATAATAATAATAATAATAATAATAATAATAATTCCCATTGAGACCTTTAGTGATCTTCTCAATAAAAATTCCCATAAAAAGTAATTGACTCAAGTTCATCCTTGTTTTCACATAGGTTCATCATGTAGAACGTGTTGATTTAATGTTGAACTCATAATAGGTTCATCTAGTTCAACAAGTAGGTTCAATAATTAGTTCATTTATTAGATACACAAATCACTAAAGTATGTTCACAATGTCCTTTAGCATAGGTTCATGTGAAATGCCCCAAAAATTTTAATTTTATTATTTATTATTAAATAATATTTTATTATGAAAATTAATTAAATAATTTATTTTTATTAAAATTAAAAGGGAATTATTTAGGGCAAATTAAGAAAAAATTTACAAGTATTTTAATTTGGAGAAATTTTGGTATTTTAGCTAATTAAGGATTTTATTTTAGAAATTAATTAAATAAATTATTTTATTTAAAATAAGAAGGATAAAATAGTTTCAAATTAATATTAATTTTATAAATAATTTAATTAAAGAAAGTTAGAATGATTTACTAATTAAAATGGAATTTATGAAAAATCTTTTAAAAATCCTATTTCAGCCTAAAAAGGGATTTAAATATTATTTTATTTAACTATTATTATTTTTAAATATTCCAAATATTTTAATTAATATAAATACCCAACCTAATTATTTTTCTCTTGTCCTTTTTCCCCTTTTTCCTTTATTTTTCTTTATTTTCGTCTTTTTCTTTTTCCTATCCTTTTTCCCCTCTGGGCCAGCCCGTAGCCCAGTTTCCTCTCCCTCCCTCCTTCCTTCGGCGCGGCCCAGTCCAGTCCACGTGGTGTCTTCTTACTTCTCCCACACTGCGCCGCATTTTTCTTCTATTTCCCCCCGGACGATGCGTTTCATTGCCTCGTTTTTATGACAGCACCTGGACCGCTCGGTCTCCTTCTTTTTCTTTCTTCGTTGGACAGCTCGGTCTAGCCTTTCCTTTCTTCTTCTTCTTCCTTCGCAACTGCTTAACCCCATCGCAGCCGACCTCCGCCATTTCCGCCGCCCTTGTGCCCTGATTTTTTGCAGATGTTGACCAGCCATTTCGATCCTCTCTCTCCCCTACTGACTCTTCAACATTTTCTCCAAACCAATGCCCCCTCTTCTCGCGCGATTTCCCCCCTTTTTCCCTGTGTGTATCCCTCCCCCAAAAATTTCTAGCACCGGCCAACCTCGCCACTAGTGACCCTAACCCCACTTTCCTTACTCCCATGCCGACCCATAGAACCCTAACCTCCCTTCTAATCCTATAAATACCCCCCATAATAGCCCTGTATCGAGCTTTTATCTCCTACCCAGAATTTCCCGTCCTTGTCACCGCCTCCCATTTAGATGCCTCGTTCGCCGCCTCCGGCCAACTTCACCGCTCGTTCTGGCCACCAAACTCTTCCTTGCTTTTCCCTCTGGGCCAGCCCGTAGCTCAGTTTCCTCCCCCTCCCTCCTTCCTTCAGCACGGCCCAGTCCAGTCCGCGTGGCGTCTCCTTCCTTCTCCCACACCGCGCCGCATTTTTATTCTATTTCCCCCCGGGCGATGCGTTTTATTGCCTCATTTTTATGACAGCACCTGGACCGCTCGGTCTCCTTCTTTTTCTTTCTTCGTTGGACCGCTCGGTCCAGCCTTTCCTTTCTTCTTCTTCTTCTTCCTTCGCAACTGCTTAACCCCATCGCAGCCGACCTCCGCCATTTCCGCCGCCCTTGTGCCCTGGTTTTTTGCAGATGTTGACCGGCCATTTCGATCCTCTCTCTCCCCTGCTGACTCTTCGACATTTTCTCCAAACCAATGCCCCCTCTTCTCGCGCAATTTCCCCCTTTTTCCCTGTGTGTATCCCTCCCCCAAAAATTTCTACCACCGGCTAACCTCACCACTGGTGACCCTAACCCCACTTTCCTTACTCCCATGCCGACCCATAGAACCCTAACCTCCCTTCTAATCCTATAAATACCCCCCATAATAGCCCTGTATCGAGCTTTTGTCTCCTACCCAGAATTTCCCGTCCTTGTCGCCGCCTCCCATTTAGATGCCTAGTTTGCCGCCTCCGGCCAACTTCATCGCCCGTTCTGGCCACCAAACTCTTCCTTTCTTTTCCCTCTAAGTAACTAAGTCTCCCTTCTCCCTCCATTCTTCCTGCACGAGCCATTCCAGCCGTTCAAATTCTCTTCTCGACCAACCTATTTTTCCACCTCTGCCACCCTTTGGGCCACCATTAGCCACCTCTTCCGCCGCTTCCACCGCTTATTTCTCCTCCCATTCTCTTCTGCAGACCCTCCCCTACCTTCCCCTACCTTTCTTTTCCTCTTTCTCCCTCTCCTCCTCTCTTTCTCTTCTTCTTCCCCATTTAGCCACCACCATCGCCGTCGTGCACCGCCACCTTTGGCTGTGCCACTACCATCATTCTGTTCATCTCCTTCTAGGAAACCATAAACACCCCATCTCCCACCTCCATTTTGCCTCTCCTTTTCCCAGCTTTTAACTTTCCCCTCTCTCTTCTCTTTTTCCGGCCACCGCCTCCATGCACCACTACCGGTGCCACCTATACCCGCCAGCCTAAGGTTGAACTCTAGACCCTCTGAACCCTTTTCCCTATTTTTATAAGCCTTAAATTATTTTATTTCAATTATTCTAATATAAATCCTATTATTATTATTATTATTATTATTATTATTATTATTTCCATTTTTAATATGTATTATTATTGTTATTAATATTAATGTTTTTATTATTATTCTATTGAGGGCCAAAGCCCTATTGTATTTTAATTCGACTTTATTATTCTTCTTCTTATTTTTTCTATTATTACTATTATTATTATTATTATTATTATTATTTTATTATTTTGAATTACTATTATTATTATTTCATTATTAATTTCACAACTACTTTACTATTAGTTTTGCTATTATTATTATTATTATTATTATTATTGTTGTTGTTGTTGTTGTTGTTATTGTTGTTGTTATGTTATTATTATTATTATTGTAACACCCCCATTTTTACTGCTAAAAATTTTCATTTTGCGGAAGCGATAATTACAAAACCAATGGGTGTTACCGCCACACTCAGTATAAGTCTGGCATCCTCTACCGTTCTTATATTGAGTGCTAACGCTAAAATATTACTTTACTTAAATAACATTAAAACAAGGGCAGGATAGAATTTCATTACAAATTACATTGTCCCGAATAAATACAAAAAGATCAGGCAAGAGTTGCAATGTAACAAAAGAGAAATAGCAGGGGACTTAAGAGTCCAAGAAATATCCGGACCAAAAGAAGTCGAGGCGAACACCGAATAGTCCTAACTCTCAACCCTCTATTTGAAGTCGTCAGACCCTACCCTCAAAGTAATCCTGCAAGGTAAAGACTGCCCATGGAATAGGCAGGGGACCATGAAACGGAACCCGTCAGTACTACGGTACTGAATAACCCTTTATACCAAACTAATATGAAAAACTAGCATGGAACACATGCAAGGCATACGATTAACAGGTACAATACATTTAAGTAGTCATATGAGGATTGATATACAGTAATCATTTAGACAATCAAATTCTATTAAAGCCACATGCTACTCATTTTCATTTGTCTAAACAACCGACAGCTTACCAGACTATCATGTCAAAGATACTCTCAGAAGTAATGATTAGAACCTAAGCTCCAGCATAACAATTATAACGTCCACAACATGACTCATATCTCAGCATAACTCACAACCAAATTTATAATATCACAAGTGTATGCACATGTAAGCTATAACATAATCCACAACATCAAAAGTATGCTTACAGGTAAAATATGATAAAATACATAACATCACTTGTGTACTTACAGACACAGGATAATAATATCCGTAATCTCATAAGTACACTTACAGGTACAGTAAATTAAAATACAACACATCAACGATATATTTATAGATATAGTATAATAATATACATAACGTCACAGGCATACTTATAGACATAATACCCACACAGGTAGGCCTGCAGGCTACTACTTAAACCACAAGTAGGCACAACGACCACTACCAAACCAATCCAATATCCAATAATAATCCTTCCAATCAAATCACATTATTTCCATTTTTATTTACTCAAGGGGGATGCAATAATAACCCGGAGACATAACAGTACACCGGTCATACCAGCGCACAAGGCAACATGATACCCTCCAACCATCCAACCCAGAGGCATAACAGCACTCTGGTCATACTGACGCACAAGGCACACAGTACCCTCCTCACCTCGAAAACATAATCCTTAAGTATCGATACCCCCTATAGGGCCCATAGGTCACCTATAGAGTAGACTAGGGCCTTACTAGGGCACAACCAGCACACCAGAAACCCAAACAAATCGAGGACTCCTACCTCGTCTCTAGGATAGCTACCCCTAGAGAGAAACCATTCCCAAAATCAAGGTCTTTCACTTTACGTATTAGTGTTTTTATAAAGTGATCACAGATAACACACATTACACATTTATTCTTATTTTCATACTTATTCATTTTCCCTTTATTTCCAATTATCCAAGTCAACCCTGCGGTCAACGATATAAAGAAAAGTCAAAATCAATACTAAGGTCAACCTACCAAAAGTCTAAGGCCATCCTATATCCAATTATTCACATTTGGGCGTTAGGCCGAAAATGACCAAAATGCCCTTTAAGCTAATAATTATCATATTAGTATCCATTTAAATACTAAGTCTATCTTATTTATTAATCTATCATGAAAAGGCTAAAATGAATAATCTAATCATTTATTATATAATTTAAATCATCAATCATGTCAAAAGACCATTTTGCCCCTACATAGATTTTGACATATGAAACTCTATCATAAACTTTTGAAACGTACAAAACACATGATCGTAAAATCAACAACAGATAATACATGTTAGACATGATTTTCAGAATAAATATCATAATACACAAAAATGACTAAATTGCCCCTAGGGCACACATCCATAATAATTCTTGCATAATTATATCTAAACATGCTAAACTAATAATTATATGTATAATTATCATACCAAACGTTCTCTCGTCGTTAGAATTATTTTTAAGTCATACTTTTATACCCGAAATATTTTATATCAGATAACATATTTGTTTTTATCCGTTTTCATAATAATAATAATTAACACATAATTACATTAAAATAAATCATGCTAAACATATTTCATACACCAAAAATCCTAATGTATTATCACGCAATTTTTATCATTTTAGTAGAGTATAACGGTTACCTGAAATCCAGCAAAAACGTAAAATTAGCGGTATCCACTAAAATGTATTAGGTCCTACAAATTAAACTTTTGTACCTGATTATAATACCACAAATACAGAATTAATATCTATCAAATAAAATAATAATTATAGTATAAAAATATTTATTTTTCTAAAATTACCAAAATACCCTTACAATTAATATTGGTACCAAAATTTATTAACACACTACGCAACTCACGCTGCATGCAGCGTGAGTCACGCACGAGGGGAAGGGAGACATGCCTGACTGGGTGAGAGGGTCGGCTAGGCAAGGCAGGGGAAGGAAGAGGGTGGTAGTGGTGGTGGCTGCTGGGCTGCTAGGCGATGGGGAAAAAGGGTGCAGGCTGGTTGGGTGGTGTTGCGGCTGTTGGGGCTGCTGGACGACGAGCTGCGATGGGGGTGATGGTGGAGATGTTGCGGTGGACTGGCGGAAGAGTGGTGCTGGGGTCAGGGAAGGGCGCAGGGTCTGGGTGCTGCAAGCTTGGGCGATGGGGTGGTGGGCTGCTGGGATGAAGGGAGGAGGTGGCAGGGCTGGGTTCTGCGACGGGGAGGGGTGATGGTTCGAAGGTGGTTGGTTTGGGCGATGGGCTGGTGCACGGTGCAGGGGGCTTGGCTGAGGTGGTGGCGTTGGGATGGAGCACGCTGGGCTCGGCTGAAGGGAAATGGAGGTGTAGGGCTGGACGACGGTGCATACAGGGTCATGTGATGGGGGTGCTATTTGGTGATCGAAAATGGAGGGGAGCTGCGATGGGCAGAAGTTGTAGGCGTGCGTGTGTCTGTGAATCTGTGAAATGAAAGAGGGGGGTGTTTGGAATAGAGGAGGGCTTAAGAAATGGAGGGGGCTGTAGTGGTGTGTGTCGAAAGAAAAATAAGAGGGAGCTAGGAGGAATAGTGTTGTGTGTGCTTCGTGTGTGTGCGTTGTGCGTGTGTTTTCGGCCAAAAGTGTGTGCGGGAAATGGGGGACTGTTTGGGGTAGAGTGTGCGAGGGTGTGGCGTGTATATATGTATATAATTGCAGAAGGTAGAGTAAAGGTAGGAAATAAGGGAGATAGGACGGGAAAGGGATAGAAAATGGCAGAGGGAGAGAGAGAAGATAAATAATATTATATATATATATATATATATATATATATATATATATATATATATATATATATATATATATATATATATATATATATATACATATATATTTTATATTAAATTTAGTCTGGATAAATTAAAATATCAGGTAGAAAAATAATCCGATCTAAGGTAGATTTAAATAAAACAAAAAAGATAAAAATAATCAGGAATAATTTTTAGAAATTGATTTCGGGTTACAAGTCGCGGTAATTATTAAAATAATTCAGATAAGATTTACGAATAAAAACTAGGATTAAAATAAGAAATCGGTTTCTATCAACTTTTTAGCCTAATTATTTTTATATCTAAGTCGTCAAAATAATAATAATAAAACATCTAATACTAAACCTCTTAAGTTAATAATTTTAACTAATCACATGTAATTATAAATTTTAATTAGGGTTTCCTAAAAACGGGGTATTACAATTATTATTATTATTATTATTTCATTATTATTATTATTACTAAATTTTTTCATTTATTTTACTAATATTATTATTAGTATTATTTTGGTAAAGGGTCCGAAGCCCTTATTTCACTATGTTTTTGAGTAATGCCCTTTTTATTATTATTGTTACTATTTTTATTATTCTTGTTAATATTAATATTGATATTATTTTTGGTATTTTTGCTTTTATTATTTTAGTATTCTATCAAAAGTCTAGTCTTAGAATAAGTTAGTATTTAATAGTATTTTTGGTAGGAGGGAATCTAATTTTAGTTTTTCCCTCATAATAGGTGAGACCGGTCAAAGCTCTAAGGAAGCGTAGGAGCGTGCTCCAAGACTGGTATCATTTTAGGTAAGGGGTGCTAAGGCCTTTTGTGTGCTTATATACATTATGTGCTTTGCATACTATGTATCCTATGTTTATCATTATTGTAATTATTTCGTATGTGGTATAACGTGGAGTTGAAGTATGTTTTTGTATGGCATGTGTACTACATGTGATTAAATATTATATATGTGATGATATGTGTTGTGACCCTATAAGACATGCATGTGAGGATGTTGATGTGGTTTGTGTGGGAGAAAGGATGAAAAATGAGGATGGGGAAAGAAGTTGACCAAGGGATGTGAGTTGTCCTAAGTATTTTAGTGATTCATGAGTGGAAGAATAAAATGGAAAATTTAGGGTTTTGTGAGAGAGAATCTAATTTATTGTTTGTATGGGAGAATCTAATTTATGATGTTGTGTGGAAGAATGTAATTTATAATATTATATGGGATAATCTAATTTATGGTTTTGTATGGGAGGATCTAATACAGGGTTTTGTATGGATGAATATTTAGTTTTATATGGTTGGAATTTAGGCTTTGGTAAGGATGAATCGTTGGTTTGGTATGGATTGAATTTAGGGTTTGTATGGATGAATATTTGGCTTTATATGGTTTGAATCTAGGGTTACATGGGAGCTTAGGGTTTGCATGAAAAAGTTAAAAGGTTTGCATGGGGAGGTTAGCGTTTACATGGATATGAAATTTGTGTGCGGAAAGTTGATTTGGGATGTGAGGAAGGTAATGTAAGTGTTATTTGAATGTTTGAACACTTTAGATGAAAAATAGTACGTGAAGCATTATAAGGGTGCGTAGGAGACCGAGCTAGGGTTTGTGTGGACAATTAGGGTTTGGTGTGGCTGCTTAGGGTTTTATGGTAGCATGTGTACTTGGTGATTAAAGTGTAATTATGATGATGGTATTTATGAGTTGAGGTGTGTGGAGTGCTAAAATGATTTGGGTTGTATGAGGTGGAGTAAGATGGGCCACTGAGATCTAAATTAAGGTTTCGGGATAATACCATAGAGTGAAATGTGGAGTGGATTGAAGGATATATGTTAAAGGAGTGATTCATGCATGTCCAGAGTTAAAATTTCTAAATAATATACATAAAACATTAATCATTTAAAGTGAAAGATCGTTGAGATGGGACCAACCGATCCACCGGTTAGGAATAGTGGTTAGGGCATGATGCCCTATGTGTTTCCGGTCCACCGACTATAATAGTAGTCAGGCTTTGTACCTGTGCATTTCTGGTACATTGGCTATAATAGTGGAGGATCCTGTGCTTAACAAAACTGAACATATTTGTGCCAAGACATGGAAAAGATAATAATTACTTACAGTGGAACACCATGCGAGAAGGGGCCAGACTGGTCCACCGGCGAATAATAGTGGTCAGGAGCTTTATGCCCTGTGCGTTTCTGGTCCACCGACTATAATAGTGGTTAGGGCATGATGCCCTATGTGTTTTCGGTCCACCAGCTATAATAGTGGGGCTCTCATACTCGCATGGAATTGATAAAAAGCATGGTGTGAAATGAGTTCTGATCAGAGATTAATTTAAAATTAATCTGGACTATAATTGGGCCTTTCTATTTTTACCTAGATGGTCATATGCATTTATATCAACATGATTATCTTTTATTCTTATGCATGGTTTATGTGCTTATATGTTGGCCTTAGTACTCGATTACCTTACTCGGTACGTAGCGTACTGATCACCCCTTTATGGGTGCTACTCATTCCCACAAGTAGTAGGCCCTTCTAATTTGTGCAGGTGGGCGAGACATCAGTTGGGGCTGTGTGTTGAGTTTGTGGTTGGCTCAAGTTCAAGAGAGTTGTGGCCATATTTCAATCTTTAAGTGATTCTATTTCCTTTTATTAATCTTTTATCGGTTGTAACTATTTCTCTTTTAAAGTTGAATAATAATTTCTTATGCGTACTCTGATTTTTGTTTTACAACCGTTTAATGCTTATTTGGAATTTGGATTGTGTTGATTTATAATTGATTATTTATTTTCTTTAGCCTTAGCACTTGGTACTGAAACGGTCGGAGAGAACCGGTTTGATATTAAGTGTGGCGGTAACATCCCCAGAATTCACGAGTTTTAATTTAAGTATTTCTATTGTAATTTCTTCCAAAAAAAAGTAGTGAATTTTGGGATGTTACATCATGATACTTAAAAATTGTGATAGTAATCATTATTATGTTCATAACATTAAATGTGAATGTTTATTTCTTATAACCATCTAGTTCAAAAAATAATAACCCACTCATATAGATTCATTTAATAATTAAATAGGTTTAGGAAATATTTGAGTTATGTACATTAATTATAATATTTAGGTTTATCGCGTAAAACTTATATGTTCATCGCATAATTTTGTTTACAAAACTATTCCTATTTGGATTCATTCATACAAATTGCTAATATTTGTTTCTCCTAATCTTATTTTGGGATAAAATTTATATCAAGTTAATGATGATTTCAATTTCATAATATATTTTCCCGGCAATATTATCCGCATACTATAAAATGATTTTGATAGAACTAAAATCTAAATTCTAAAGAATTTTTGGAATTCCATTGAAGTTGACCGAGTGATCAACTTTAGTTCTCAATATATAATTTGTTTATATATATATATATATATATATATATATATATATATATATTAAAATTCAGGTACCTTATTTAGAGATTAAATTTATATCACTTTAATAATTTGTTTAAACTAATATTGTTTTCTCTTAATAAATGTATACAAACCAAAATTGATGGAATGAGAATCAACATCCTAATGATTTTTGGAGTTTCACTAAATTTGGCCTCATGACCAATTTAAACAATGGAAAAACATTCTTAAATTCAAGTACCTCATTTCGAGATAATTTTTTGATCAATTTAATCATTATTTTAATGTTATAATATTTTCCATAATTATATTACATCTATACTACAAATCAAACTTGATATTGGAAATTGGAATTCTAGAGAGTTTTTAAAATTTCACTGAATTTTGCCTCACAAATAGGTGCAGGCAAATAATGGATCATTAGGTTCACCGCACTAAACAAATATGTTTATTATGTTGTTTGTTTAGGTTTACGTAATAAAACATAAAGATTTAACAAATAACTTATTTTTACTTATCAGCAAATAATAGTAGCATGTTTCACTATAAAAACTAAATGTATGTACTTAGATAGCACTATACAAAGGTTCATTGAAATGGTTTATGATGTTCATTAATACTAATTTATGTATATGTTCAACATGTTAATGCACATAAGTGTTATCAAACACATTTCTTCCTTTTTATTAGGTTTTTTGCACTAAATTAAAATATTTATCATGTTAAATATTAAGGTTCAGGTAATGAAACATACAAGTTCAACAAATAATTTGATTATAATTATCAAAGATAGTTAGTATGTTTCATTATAAAAACTAAAAATATGTGTTCAGCGAGCAATATAGGTTTTAAATATTTAAATCAATTTGATGATAATTTTAATATTATAATAATTTTCTCTAATACTATTACATACATACACTACTATGAAAACTACGTTTAATAACAGGGTATTAATAATATTAACAATAAAATTATTGCAATAAGTATTAAAATTTTAGGTGTGGACATATTAATAGAATTTTTTTATTATTAATGGTTCTTAAAAAGTTTTTAATAGTGTTAATTTTAGCAAACCATTATTAAAACTCTCATGTGAGACACCACAAATTAATTATGGCTAAACTTTTAATAATAGTTATTCGTTAAAACTATTGTTAACATATCATAAATAATGATTATTGAAATAAAAAATTTTCAAACCTATTTCTAGGAAGCGCTTTTATTAGTTTAGGGTCTTCAACAACAATTATTCATAAAACCATTATCAAATCTTCAAGTAAAATTTATAACATTTGCTCCCTCCTTTTAGACACATTATGAACCTGATTTACTAAAGTCATGTCGCTCTTCTTTGTTCTCTCTTATTTATCTCTACTCTCAACTCTTAAATCACCACCCATTCTCTAGTGCAAATTGTAACACCCCCCAAAATTCACTCGTTTAAAGAAATAATGCGAAAGCTGAAATAAAAAATGGGGATTGTTACCACTATATCTAACACAAGATAAATATCCATCATCTATCTCATGCTAGATGTAAAGCTAAAACCTATCCAAATAAAATTCAAACAACATCTATACCATGAGGATAAACTCCCAAAAGGAAATATCCAATGGAAGATGGTAAGCGAAAAATTTCATTGAACAAAATCATCATCGGTCAAATGAACAGAAAACCTATAAAATAACCTTGGATTTTAAAATCTAAGCAAAGTGATGGGAAAGTAAAATTTAATTACAACACCTTTAAAATTTTAATACAAATCTTGAAAATTTTCTAAAGTAAATACAGGTAAATAAAGACAAATTTATGAGGGATAAAACTTTAGGTTGCTTTCTCTTTCAAAGCTAAGCCTTCAACCCATTAATAACATTTGAACTCACTCCTCCACAAGAAATCTGCTCCTCTACATTCGTTGATCGTTGTAGGATCCATTCAACTAAGGTAGTATCAATATAGGTCTAGTATTGAGTAAATCACAACTATCTAACTCATGAAAGGAAACATAATATATATAAGATATGGTAATCTTTAGCTTACAATACTCATACTCAATTATATATGTGATACATACACCATTCCACTCATGCTCAATTATACATGTGATACATACAATGCAACATGTGTTCATGGATTCATGCTCATAAATACATGATTAGACATGACAACATATATGGTACAAGCATATAAGGAATCATGATCGCATGTTGAGTAACATAGCTACACTAGAAGATAACCTTCTTACACATAAGTCCCATATGTGTTTTAATAATAGATCATTTGATAACTGGGCACAAACATGTGTCATATGGTAGCATTACTATAAGGAAGGAAATCAAGAGACATGAATAGGATAAATAAACATAAAGTCCATAAATGAATGGTAATAATTGATTATTATATTTAACTATAGTGATTATAATCATTTGATTATATTATTTTGAGGATGGAGACTCAAATAAATCATAACAACTAATCTAGTACTCAAATAATACCAGCCCTAACTGGCTTGTCCAAAAACATAATAAGACCACCAATAAATAGGGCACATAATGACTGAAGTATGAATATCCCCTGGAGGGCCAAAATATGAGGAGACACCTATAGAGTAGAAGAGGGCCTCACTGGACCTCGTAAGGCACCTAGGATCACAGAAGAGGAAAACACCAGAATGGTACCAAGTGAATAGAAAACCTAACTAAGATAACCACCTTGAGTGGTATAAGTCCTGACTAAATATCTTTCACTTTAAGTGATTACAATTTTATTTAAATATTTAACCAATTATAAATCACACCCACATAATAGCATTTAAATCACTTCAATCAACATAATAAATTTCCATTATTATATCTATTCCAAGTGGCATTATATCCGATCAATTTCAAGTGACACTAAAGCTGAACTAATCCAAGTGGCATTAAAGGCGATTGATTCTAGATGGCATTAAAGCTAATTGATTCCATGTGGCATTAAAGCAAAAAATTCCAAGGCATAAAATCCAACATAAAATATCATATAATTTCAATCCATACTCAACCAAGGATATGTTTTTCTAAATTGATTACAATTTAGACACATTGAAAAATACTACAAAATACCAAATATTTCATAATTAGCTAAACATGTTAACCATAGAATCATGGTCAACCCTTCATATATTCAAACACATATAATATTCAAGAGGCATACTGAAATGCGTTTGCATTAAAGTTATAAATTCATACATACATATAATTACCACCCAAAAGCATAAAATATTCTTGAAATAATTAAATAATCATAAAGCATACTCATCACCTTCCACTTCAAGAAGATATGCATTTTTGATTCTGCCATAAGCAAAGGTAAGCAATGACTTACCTAAATTTGACGCTAGCAAACTGAGAAAGAAAGAGAGATATCGAGAGCTTGACAATCCATGATAATGTTTTCCTATATTGCTAATAGAAATCTTAATATTAGGTTAGAAACTATCTTATTGATTAATAATTTAAGTATTATAATTTAACCAACAAAGAGAGACAAATATGGCCTTTCTTAGAAAATGTGTCCAAAATATATGACTTGCGAGCGTAGCTCTATTAAGATCTAAAATTAAATATTAACTAAATTGAGTTCAACACATATCACTTAAGGCATTTCAAATTGATTTGGAAAATCGGGGAAAGGTCAACAGAGTATAGGTTAATTTTATCATAAATAACTTACTATTAATTTTATCGTTAATTGACTTACAAATTAGGTTTTATTACTAAAGAGGCAAACCAACCATTTTCATAGAACTAATCCAACCCGATAAAATAAAAATACAATCCAAATGTTTTAAAATCAAATAGAGTAATATGTTAATGAAAGAAGCATAAGCAAATCATTTCCATATAACTAATCTCCAAAAATTAGGGTTTCTAAGCCTAAATTGAAAACTAACTAATTTACCTCAAATTGATAGTTTTAAAACACAATTAAACTAGTTTTAGATAAATCTAAATAATCAATAAAATAAAATAATCTTATAAGTAGCTAATTTAAGATAATCATTTTCCAAAATTAGGGTTTTAAAGCCTAAGAGACAAACTTTGATAATTCAAATCATTCAATCCCAATTAAGTGTGTTAGAATACAATTTAGGTCATTTCAAATATTTATATAAATTTAATTTTATAAAAACAACTTTACAAATGATTAATTTTATAATTTTATTTGAAATTTAGGGTTTTAGGCCCAAAAGTGCAATTCCATTGAATTTTATTAATTTATTTAAATTTAATGCTTAGAAATTCAATTAGACATATTGTATAACATATTATATAATCAATTGTTCAAAAAATAAAATAAAAATACCCAATTTAACATAATTAGGGTTTTTGAATTCAGGATGCTAATCTGGTCAATTCTCTTTGAAATATTTAAATTGATGACTTAAAATTATAATTAGATGTATTCTATTGTAAATTATATAATTAATTGAATAAAATAAGTAGATTGCTTGCTCTAATTTAGATTTGTTGAAATTTTGACCTAAAAATCCAATTCCAATATATTTGACACAATTTTCCTAAATTAATACTTCCAACATAAAATAAAATATATTTCAATGCAGACTGTGAAATTAATTTAATGAAATAACTTGATTATGCAATTTAATTTCGTTACACACGGATTTTGACCTACAAATCTAATTCCAATTAATTCTGCGTAAATTTTTTAAAATGATAATTCCAATATGAAATTAGATATATTTTATAACATATTGTATAATCAATTTATCAAAAATAGCATAATTAAACGAATCCTAAAAATCCACACATAACCGGGTCAAAATTCTAATTTTCACAAATCAACCACATACACTATAATTAACCACTATAAATCAATCATACAGCATATATATACATAATTAAATAGACATTTTAACTCAATTAAACCTAATCAATACAAAATTTACCAAATTGAGAAGTTAGGGTTTTGATAATTTATACCAAATAGAACATTGCGAATTGGAGTCGGTGAAGATCGAGAAACCTCCGTCGAAGGTCGAGGGATGTTCTTTGGTAGTCGGGTGACACTAGAGGTGGCCGAACAATGGTGTGCCACTCTTGTCTTTGTGCACTGCTGCTATTGCTCATTGGTGGAGGATGGCAGTGATAAGAGGATGAAGAAAGGGTGACAGTGGTGTGATAGTGGTTTGGCTTGGCTAGAGTGGTGGTTTAATGGGTTGGAGAATGAAGGAGAGAAGGCAAGAGGTTGGAAAGGTTTTTAGGGTTGGGTTTTGCAGAAGGAAATGAGAAAAGGAAGAATGAAAATAAGGAGAGAGAAGAAGAAGGGGAGAGACTAGTCGGGTATTATTACATATACACAAATATATATAAGACAGTATAAAATACCTAAAAAATCTCTACAGATAAATTTTATTTGAAGCTCCTTTAATGAAAATCCTTTCATAAGGATCTGAAGGTAAAAAAATAAAAGCTATTTAAAGAATTTCATAAAAGTTTTCAAAAGAAAATACTAATGAACAAAAAGATCTATATTATTTACGAAAATGCACAATATGACCTCAAAAATATTTAAAACCATATAAAAAAATTTAAATAAAATTATAAGAAAGTGGGATTAATTTAAATAATTTCTAAATATGGTTGTCCACAAACCAAAATATGTAAAATGGAAGAAAATTAATTTTGGAAATAAAATTATTTATAAGTTATAAAAATATTTTTAATTTAAAACTTTTTAAAAATATTTATAGCATTAAAAAATAAATAAATTCAAGGTTGAAAATATTTTCTATGAATAAAATTATTAAAATAATTTTTATTTTATTTTAATTGAACTTTTTATAATTTAAATATTTTATTTCATTAACGAAATATAACTCTAAAATAAAGCCGTAATTATAAGATGAAGTTACAATTAAAGGTTAACTAAAATATTAAAACTCAAAATACTATAAAGAACATAAATATATAATTTTAAAAAAATCAAAATCATATGGATATAATAATATCACGTTCATGAATGAACTTATCTAGAATGATCCACAATAAATATGATTAATGAAATTATAATATAAAGTCAAAATCGTCAATAAGTCTATACATCAAATCTAAATTAAAATAATTAGATATTTCCATCAAATTATGCTAATAAAATAATTAAGTTTAATCAACTTGGATTTAAAAAATATGGGGTATTACACAAATCCATCCCTGACCACCCATTATCCAGTGCAAACCCATCCCCAACCTCCCATTCTTCGATGATAACATTCAATGTTGGTTCTCCATTTTTAGTCAGATGACCATTCTCTAAGACATTTTCTTTTTTATTTCTATTAATCTTTGATTTTTTGGCTTTAAAAAGTGTAAAATAAAGGCTTTGTATTTTTGTAGTTTGCATTATTCCAAGATCACATTTCAAAATTTTAAATATTGACGAGGTTTGTTTTAGATTTATCACTAGATTATTTATCTTTTCTGTGTTTTGTGGTGATAGTTCATCAAAATAGGAAAATTTGTTTGCAAAATTTTTTTGGCTTAACCCTTAAGTAGTCAAGATATGAAATAGTTTTTGGGTGGTTGTGTTTTACTTATTCTCAAAAATTTTTGTAACTTGAGTAGTCATGGTATAAAATAGTTTTAGGTTATATTTGCATAAAATGAAAAATTAAACTATAGTTTTGAATATAGGGAAGAGGTTATATTTGCAAAAATTTCAAACTATTTGAGAAAAAAATTATTTTTGAAATTTGTGTAGTGGGTAGCTATGTTAATGCTAATCATCCCAAATCACTTTTATGATTCTTCCTTTTGAAATGTGAATGATTTTTAGTGATCTTAATGCTCAGTAGGGTAACCTTAATGATAGATTGAATGGTGGTTATCTTTTATAGGTAGTAAGATGTTGTGCATGCCTCTTTCACACCCTCCACCAAATTTTTAGATGATTCCCTATATAAATATTAAGATTCATGTGATTTGGTTATATATGTAGCTATGTAACTTTGTAAAGAGTCATTTGTAATTTTATCTATATATGTTCAAATCATATTACTTGCTATTGACCCTACAACAGATGGAGCCATAGATAAAGGCTACAACTAGTTATGTGGAGTTATTTATCACTGATGTGCCATATCTTATATTTGTTATGGGTATAGTGTTTATGAAATATTATGATCTAATATCCAGAGAACTTATGGTGATATATGACCACTAGAGGTTTCATTTTAGCTTACTTATGAATATCTACCATAGAGTTTTCATTAGGGTGGATGGACTCTCTGATGATAGAGTGAGGGAGAAGAGGACTCTTCAAAATGAGTATACTCTGAGAGTGAAAGTTAATGGTGATAGATGACTCCATGTAGGATGGTTTTTGTTAGTGGTTGGGTTGTAGTATCTTTTTGATGAATATAATGATGTGTTTATCTTAGGGATTCTATTAGTTTTTAGGAATTGTTTTAACCTTTTTATATGAATATCATTTGTAGTTTAAATCTTTTTGTGTTTGTGTGTGTGTAAGTGCTTATTTAATTGTGTTCACATCTCACTAGAAATTGAATAACCTAATATATTATACAAATATGAATTTATTATTTCTAAGTATGAGAATGTTTTGGAGTTATTTTTTAGAGATCTTTAATTTGTAATATTTATATTTTGCAAGATACATATATATTGGAAAGTTGTGGCTAAGAAATGGATATATTCATATCATAGGTCTAGAGAATATGTAGAAGAGGTGGAGATTTTTATTTATTTGTTTATTTATTAAGTTTGTAGTATAACATGCTTAAAATCTTAGTAAGCTAGTTTTCCCTTTCTTGGAATGTGCTTATATTCAATGTGTTGTTGTTAATGAACTGAGAGATAATATGTTTGTGAATGGAAATTATTTAATTTATAGTCGTTGGATATGACATGGTAAGACAGAGTCTGGATATAACAATGATGAAGACATGAGGCAAATTAGCAGCCATTTGATAATTATGAAAGAGATTTATTAGAGGAGATGACTCATAAGGTTAAAAAAAGTATTTAGGATTGCACTAAAAGGTTTGAGAAGTTATTAAGTGACTCAAATAAACCTTTGTATAGTGATTGTACGAAAATTACTAGATTCTTTGATGTAGGAGAATCTAATGATTATCATATTCATTATTATTATTATTATTATTATTATTTTAATTATCTAAAAAGGGCTGAAGCCCTGCTTTAAGTTAATGATTCAAACACTTGTATTTTATTATTATTATTACTATTTTTACTATTATTAATATTTTTATTTTTATTATCTTTATTATTTTTAATATTAGTATAATTAATATATGTTATTAATATTATTATTACTATTATTGAATAGTACTTCATAATTTGGAGGTAGGGTCCTAAACCCTACCTTATAATTTTGGGCTTATATAATTATTATATTAATATTTCTATTAATATTATTATTGTTACTAATATTTTATTTTTATTTAAATTATTATTATTATTATTATTATTATTATTATTATTATCATCATCATCATCATCATCATCATCATCATCATTAGTAGCATTATTTTGGTGAAGGGTAGAAACATTTATATCACCATTCTTTTTAAATTACATTAATATTATTACTAGAATTTTTAGTAGTATTTTGTATAGTTAATTTTAGTATAGTATTATTTTTATTGAAAACCAAGGCTTAGGATAAGTTAGTAAATAATAGTACTTATATGAGAGAACCTAATTCTAGTTTTTCCCCCATAATAGGTAAGTCCAGTCAAAGCCCTCAAGAGGTATAAGAGCGTGCTCCAAGACTGATGACATTTTAGGGAAGGGATGCTAAGGCCATTTGTGTAATATGTGATTTATATGATGTACATGCCATGTGATATGAATTATGGTGTATTTTATGTGTATATTGTATAATTGTTATGAATGCAGCATGATATGGAGTTGAGGTATGTTTATGTAAATAAATTTTGGCATGAGAATTATGTGTATAACTATGTTATTATTATGGTATGATGTGGCCTTAAGACATGCATAATAGGGTTGTAAAATAATAATGTGGAGTTGTGAGTTGCATGGTGTTAGGGTTTGCATGGAGTTAATGTTTGCATGGTGTTAGGGTTTTGCATGGAGTTGCATGGTGGAATTAGGGTTTGCATGATGGTATTAGGGTTTCGTATGGTGGTAACAAGATTTGCATGGTGGTATTAGGGTTTGTTTGGTGGTATTAAGGTTTGCATGATGGTATTAGGGTTTGTATGGTGGTATTAGGGTTTACATGGTAATGTTAGGGTTTTGCATGGTGGTAATAAGATTTGCATGGTGGTGTTAGGGTTTCACATGGTGGTATTAGGGTTTTGCATGGTGGGAGTTAATGATTGCATGGGAGTTAGGGTTGTTATGGTTACCAAAGTTTGGTGTGGTCAACTAGGATATGGAGGATAAGAATAGTGGGAGTTAATCATGCATGTATAGGCAACGTTTTGAATAAAATACTTAAAACACTAATTATATAAAGTGATTAGGATGCGTAGTCCTATATGCCTCCGATCTACCGGCTATAATAGTTGTTAGGGTATGATACCCTATGTGCCTCCAATCCATCGGCTATAATAGTGGCGGACTCCGAGCTCAATAAACCAAACACCTAAGTTGCTAAGACACTTAAAAGACACTACGTACTTACAGTGAAACACCATGTGAGCCGGGGCTAACCGATCCACTGGTAAGAAATAGTGGTTAGGGTATGATACCCTATATGCGACTTATCCACCTACTATAATAATGGGGGCTTCCGTACTCGCATGGATTTGATAAAAGGCATGTTGTGAATAGTTTTCCGATATGTGATTAATTAAATAATTATTAATTAATCTGGACTAGTTGGGCCTTTATTTGTGGGCTTGATAGTTTTTAAGCTGTATACTTTTCTGTATGACCTTTTGTATTATGTGGGTTTGAAAGTATAAGTTGAATATTATCTTGTATGATTTTATGTGCTTATGTGTTGGCCTTAGTGTTCGGTTACCTTACTCAGTACGTAGCGTACTGATCACCCTTTCATGGGTGCTGCTCATTCCCATGAGTAGAAGGCCCATCTGACTTGTTATAGGTAGGAGATGCCTATTTTGATGCCATTGATGTCTATGGGACATCAAGTGGGGCCAAGAGATGATTATTGGCTGGATCTGTTCCTGGAGTGGCATGGCCGGTTTTTCCATTTCAGATTATTATTCTTATTTTCTTTTAATTATGTTTAACACTTTAGGAACAATTTTATTATTATAGTTATCTCTTTTCATTGAAAAACTAACTCTCGTATTTTGGATTGGGTAAAGACTTATACGTACTATGATTTTCGTATTTATGAATTTGGATTATTTAATAATGTTATCAGTTGTTTTCTTAGCCTTAGCACTTGGTACTAGAACTGTAGGAGTGAACCGGTATGGTACTAAGTGTGGCGGTAGCATCCCCAAAATTTACGGGTTTTAATTTAAAAGTCTTTATAGAAAAAAAATGTGAGTAAATTTTGGGGTGTTACAACAACCATTTGATTTTATTTATTTTTAATATGGGATATAAATGCAAAGAATGTAACAACTAATCTAGTGCTTGAATGGTACTAGCCCTAGTTGGCTCACCTAGAAACATAACCAGACTACGAATAAATATGAAACCTAATCACTTAAGTATGTATACCTCCTATAAGGTAAAAAAATATCAAGATGCCTATAGAGCATAAGAGGGCCTCTCCAGACCTCTTAAGGCACCTTGGTGTGAATTCTTTCTAGAAGTTAAGAAGATTCATTGATAGGAAGATATGTAGATTTTGAATGGTTAAATGTGGGAAGAAGAGAGTAAATCTTTAATAAAGATTCAAAGAAGATTGGAAGAGTGATATGAATCTTAAAGAAATATTCAAGGAAGAATTAAATAAGAAGTTCAACTTTAAATGTTTTTCCAACAAGACATTTAAAGTATCTTATCTAAGGTTACACAAAGTAGTCTTAGTTAGAAATATTCACTCACATAAGAGAGAAAATAGCTAAGTATATTACTTGTATTAGATTCAAATGAGGCTCAACATATGTTACAATGTTAGTGATTATGCCTTATATAAGTAGTCACGATATGCTAAGTAGCACACTAAGGTAGCCAAAGTATTAAAAACTTGGATAACTTGCACACTAACTAGTAATAGCAACATAGCATTAACCTATATAATACATGAATTAAATGAAAAATGATTACAAAAAAAAATATAGGTAATGATTACATGTAAATAACTAAAAATATTCCTAATTTACATAAAAATAATAACTAGGTATCCTTAAATTCTAAGTCTACCTAAACCCATCGATTGGTAGGGAAGAACTGATTGACTGGTCTAAGAACAATCGACTTGTTTTTCCAAATCGGTTGATCGATTTAAGAAAGATCAAAATTTTGTTAAGTCAAACCAATAGACTGGTTGACCCAAATTGATCGACTAGTTGGTGCAACCAATTGAATGGTTGGGCCAAACCGATCGACTAGTTTGACTGGTTTGTGTAATTTATTTCCTCTCATTTTGGTTATACTTTGAGGCTATGTTTATGACTATCCTATGATTATTAATGGGATAAAATTTAGAAATTATCATGGATTAATGGCCTGATGAAAGTATTATATGGATCATAATTTATGACCTACTTAATGAGTATTGTAAAGGTTAAATAGGTACTCTACTCATGACATGTGATGGTTTTGATAAAATAGTAATGAGGCATAGCTTGGGATTGAATGTAATAACATGATGAGCTCAAATAATATTAGACAAGGATAAATGGAGAACCCCACATGGCTAGGAAAATGGAAAGAGGTTTGATAAGGAATAAACATGGAAAATGCTTTTCTTGCTTTTTATATGGGCCTTATGATCACTTATCCTCACGAATAATATACTAATCCTATAAAGTGAAAGGCAATCAAGTTATTTATGGGTTTGGGTTACCCAATCCTTAATTAGCTACTAGGGAGTAGTTTGCCTTTGGGTATTTTTTGGTACCTTCAGGCTTTGCCTTAGGGTGGGATCTTTAGAGATCTCAGTGCCTTACCTACTCTAGACACTGATGATATACTAGGAGGTATCGATACTAAAGGGTCTGGTTGCTTAGGTTGGTGGATTCGACCTAGACGTATGTCCATATTGGTTAGCTTTGGCCTAGACTTATGTCCATTCTAGTGATTGACTTTGGCCTAGACTTATGTCTGCTTTGGTTATTGGCTTTGGCCTAGACTTTATATCTCGTAGTTGGATAGGCTTCTATTGTATGTAAGACCACAAAGTGGTACACAGTATATCACTCAATAATAAAATATAGATGATAAGTAATTGGATGATAAAGGTCAAAACAATGAATAAGAAAATATGAATAATTTGATAATGATAGAAAATGGTTGGATGAGAAAAAAGGATAAAAACCATATTGTATATTTGGTCAATGGCTTAAATGACTAATTGGTTATTGATTGAAATTTTTTCTAGATGTTAACCTATGTCAATATATAGATAAGGAAATGATATAATCTAAAGGATTGAATAGTTGGAAATAAACTCTGGTGGTTGCTTGGATTTAATCTGCTAATACATATATGAGTATGTACATGATTATAATATGAAACCAAGCATGATATATTCTACCTTGTCAGAGCATGTATGATTATATATTCTAGTCTATTCATACTTTTATGTATATGGCATTATCACGATGCATGATAAATATTATAACCATGTACGATAGAATCTACATACTTGTATTTCCATTGAGGGAGAAAACTTGTCTTACTCAATATGTAGTATACTGTTGTACTCATTTTCTTGGTCACCTATTCATTCCTACGAGCATTTTATTTTAAGTGAGACGATAACATCTTGTGTTTTAATATTTTAACTTTCGTAATTAACTCTCTAAAATAAAATTTTTAAATGCTAAAAATATAGGTATTACACAACCATTCCTCACTATGGGTAAAATGTTGACTACCATCCACAAGATGGAGCTAACTATGATAGTTAATGGAGATGATATAATAGTTAATGATTCAAATGTAATGAAAGCCCCTAATTAGAGTGAAGGTATATGCTCCATAATTAGTACCTTATATTCAATGGTTTATAAATATTATGTTTAATATGAAAATAAAGAGTATATGAATTTCACTTGGGAAGTGTAGGAGAAGAGTGCCTCAAGCTATAGCTCACATAGATTTCACGAAAAGAAGATTTAAACTACTAGGGTTATCTTAAAGAGAAATGAAACAACCTAAAACCTCTATATAAGAACCTATATCTTAGAGTGTAAACCACTTCCTAATACCCTTAAGTATACCTATATAGGACTTCATAACACACTAACAATAATTATTTCATCTTCTCTAGTGTTATAGAAGGATATGCAGATGGTAGAAATGATGAAAATAGACAAAACGGTTGTTGGTTGGACCGTGGAGCACATCAAGAGAATAAAACCTTTAGTTTATCATCACAAGATTATTCTAGAAGAAAACATTAGCAATTAAGTGCAAAAACAAATATGACTCAACTCAACTATGAAAGTGGTAATAAAAAGAAATCCTCAAGTAGCTAGATGTAGGGATAATTTATCCCCATCTTTAACAATAAATGGGTATGCCTAATATAGTGTGTTACCACAAAGTGGGAATCATTGTGAAATCCAATATGAAAATGAGTTAATTCCCACACATGATTTTCATGGGATTAAGGGAATGTATGCACTATAAGAAGCTCAATAAAGTCACAAGAAAATATCACTTCCCTTTATCATTTATAGACCAAATGATTGATTGATGGGTAGGTAAACCCTGTTAATTTTTCCTTGATAGATAGATATTCTAGGTATAATCGAATAGATATAACACTAGAGGACAAAGAAAAAAAATACTTGTATATATCGTAAATTTACATTTTGTAGATTAGCCTTTGGTTTATGTCTTCCCTCCCCCATGTGTTTTGATGATTCCAAACACTAAAGTTAGAGATTGCATTATAATATGACTTGCATGTTATATATATGGATGTACTTGAGTGTTTTGCTAATAATAGGCTTAAGCATAGAATAAAGAACAACAATAAGAAAAAAGTCATAATGAACATAGGTCCTAGACAACCACAACAACTAGTATTACCAAAAATGAATCAAAAGAAATATGAAACATCCCAATTTTTCACTCCTAAAAAATTTTATTTTACAAAGAGAAATGTAAAAGCTAAAATGAGAATGAGGATGAAACCTCGACACCTAACATAATGAGAGATGTGCACTTCACCTAACCTATTCTAGATACAAAGCTAAACTTTTCCGATAATAACTTAAACCTCATCTATACTAGAATAAACTCTTACAATGAGCTGCCTAATGTTACATGGGAAGTTATCAATTTCACCGAACTAATTAGGAGTTGATAAAATTAGTAAACGACTTTTGATATAAACCAATATTATAAAAACCTGAAATGGAAAAGGAAGTAAGGTCCAAAAATAACTATGAAAATGTATGTATAAATCCATTATTAAGTAAATTAAACCACCCAACTCCTAGGGATAAATAAATCAAAAGAACTAGACGTATATAGAATCAAGGTGTTTTGAATTTATGAAAATAAAAATTAAAGCATACACAGTTATGTTTATGTTTCACACTTAATAGATTTGCATGATATCAATACCATAACAAGCAAATAAGGACACATTGACAAATGATATCTGAAGCATATGATCATAAATAATGGTGCACATGTATCTTATCATGCACTTTATGGTATATACATAGAAAACTCAAGAATAACATGCTTTGATGATAAACATTGAATCATGGATGCTCATACATATCACATGAATTTAGAGTCATAGGCATCATCATAAATCTTAATAGATAATATAAGGCATAGTAAACAATACGTAAGAGAACTAAAGACCAATCAAATCATTATTAGGGTTTATTCTAATTATCATCTAAAGGCAAATTTGTCACGTAATATATATTTTTTTATAATTAAGAATATCAAATGAGCATACTAAGTTATCCACCATGAAACTACTTATGGTAGCACCATAGGAAATAAAGTCCCAAACACTAATAATAAAAAAAGAATCCGCAACTAAAAAGAAAGGAAGCATGGTCCTAACCATCACATAGCTAGGTGTATTAACCTTTAAGTGTCGACACCCCCTAGGTACACCCATAGTGTAACATTGTAAAATCCCCCATTTAACTCCTAAAAAAACTCATTTCAAAGAAGAAAAAATAGAAGTAAAAACTACAAATAAAGTGTGTTTCCACCACACTTAACATAAGATACATGTATGTCGTCTATCTCATGCTATATGCAAAGCTAAAAACTTATCCAACACAACCTAAAGTATAAACTATGCCAAACTAGAACAAACTAAGACCTAATCAAGGGTTAGAGTTAGGCATTTATACCAATGATTGGTGTACCACTGATGTTATTATTATCCCTAGTGCTATTGCCATCTATTTATTAATGTTGTGTGTTATTGTCATTTGTGTTAGCCGAAGGTGATGGTGGCTATTTTTCATGGTGGGGATAACATCACCAATGTTGTTGGTCATATGATAAATTAAATTAGAGGGGTTCAAATGGGGTTTCTCATGCTATAAGGAAAAAGGAAGCAAAAGAGAGAAGGAAAATAAAAAGGAAAAGAGTTGGGATTGGCTAATTGGGTGTTGTTTTTTTTTTAAACACATAATAGAGTGTTGTTTGTACATTTCTCTTATGTTAGGTATAATCATAACACTATGTTTTTTTATTATGGTTTCCCTCCTTTTTCCTTTTAAGAGAAAATTTTCAAGAGTGAAAATGGGAGTGTTATAAGCATAGATTAGGAGAGGTACCCAAATCAACAAGGGTTCTTATGGTTAGAAATGAACCATATTACAAGCTACCCCTCAATTAGTTACTCTTCAAATGATTAGTGTCGTATTATAATATAAGTCACATCATACAATTATAACCAATAAAGGTATCACAATATCAATCATTTCCCCTTTAGGGGTAACTAAGATGGAAACCTTTGCTACTCAATTTGTGTTAATTAATTTCAATTGATTGATCATACCTACAATATAAAAATCTCTAAATGAAACTACACAATTAATTTGAGCAAAAACAATCATTGAAACAACTAATTTAAAAATCCTTTATGGAATTTTAGGCTTTGATATTTTATTATAAACTTCATAATATATTGCTAAATTATTTATAAAAGAGGTTTGAAAATGAAATCAAACATGCGTAATATATCTGAAAAAATAAATTAATTTTGCAAACTAATTTTGACATGTAAGGGTTTTGACCTAAAAATCAAATTTTAGTCAATTGAGCACAAAAAACTAAAATTGACTCTTTCACTAATCAAAAACCAACATTTTAAGACATTTTTCTCAACTAATTTCTATAAATTTCTTAAATTGAATAAACCCTAGGCACGTGGAGATGTTTAGTCCAAAATACTCAAATATTTGAGTTAAGCAAAATAATGCAAATAGATCCCATCAAATTAGAAATGCAATACATACAAATTGCTTTTGCTTAATAGTAATTAAATCACATAGAATCAATCCCAAATGAAAGGTTAGGGGTTGAAATGTATATCAAATAGATATGCCAACATAAGTTAAATGGAGCTTGTACATGGTAGGGAAAACAAGTTTAATGCTTGTTCAAGCTCACAAGCCTCCATTAATGGTCATGGAGCTCAAGTTGATTATGGTCGATACTCTCGCCCTGTTTAGGTTGAGTGTTGTGTCGTCATTCTATGTTATCATCATTGCGTGCTAGCATCAGTGCTCCATATAAGGGCAGTTGTTGGGGTTACTAGCGTGAAGGAAAAAAATAAGTATGGAGTCGAAGGAGGAGAAAATGGAGTCATGGTGGATGATTTGGGTTGAAAATTAAGGTTGTGGTCTCACTTCTAGTGTTAAATGAGTGTGAAAAATAAACAGCATTAAAGGGAAAAAAAAAAGGCAAGGGAAAAGAGACTAGTTGGGATGAATTTTATTTAATCATATAAGCTAATTTTTATTCACAATATCTAAATATTCCCCCATGAGATATTTCAAACTATAAAAAAATTAATGAAAATAGCTTTGTGTAGATTTGAATGGATAAAATTGATGTAAAGCTTATTTAATGCATTTTGGAAAAGTATTACCATAAAATTTTATACATAGAAATAATTCATATAATCTAGGGACACATATAGTATCACCTTCTAACAACACTTAAAATAAATTCAATGTATTCATAAATAATTTGAATAATTTTTTGAATAAGTTTTTATTAGGCATGTAAAAGTACAAATTAATTTTAATTAAATGTCAAAAACCTCCATATTAAATCCTAATATTGTTTCAATATTAAATCAATATCATTTTTCTTAATCATTATCAAAAATATATTTTTCTAAATTATTTAAAAAAATAAATAAATAATAATTGTTTATCATTTTTGATTGACAATTGGAATGACTTTCAGAAAACTCAAAATAGAAACTTTTGAGTTTGACAAAACCTTGTAAAAATCATAAATTTCATAATATAACATGGAACACCGTAAATTATTAGTTTTCAACAGTTTTATTTATCTTGATAAGAAGTAATTTAGTATTAGTTCCTTCCATATTGATTATTATATGATTGTACATTTGTACTAGAAAGTTCATAAATGAATGGACTTTAAAGTGACTTACTTCTAAACTGCTATATTTATAAATTTATTATTTGTGTAATACCCCAAATGTTTGCCAAACCTAATGTTTTATAATAAATACCTTAATCCAATTCTAAAATCAAGAAATTTTTATTTTACCCTTCTTAACCTAATCTAAATATTTGACTCGTATAAATTATATTTCTTAACCTGACCTTAATTCTAGTAGATTTATATATTTAATCCTACCTATTTTAGCCATTCAAAATTTAATCTAATCCCAATCTTCATCTTTTCCCTTTTCTTTTCTTTCTCTTTTTATTTTTCCTATCTACAATCATTTCTCTTACGCGTGTTTTCCTCTTCTTCTACAACACACTACCATCACTTTCAACCATCATCACCCACCTCTTTCATTAAAAATTTCCCTGACCCCCTTGTGCATCATGACACCATCAACCATCATGCTCTGCCACTTCCTCATGACTTTGCCTCTGCTCTTGTTTATCATCACCATCAACATCTTCATCCTCTATATTTTTACTCGGTGCACAACACCACCATACAAATATATGAACATACTCTCTCCCTCCTTCATTTATTTACATCATTTAATGCCCTAAATTCTTTGGAGCACCATTTGCCTAAGCTACCACTCTTCTTGTTGTTGGCTTAGTAGACTAACTACCATGACCTCCCCATCACTCCCCCTTACTAGCTCTACCCATTTCTGCCCACCGCCATCATTTTCCCATCTTCTTTCCTCACGTGATGTCGCATTTTGTGAAGCACACGATTTTTGCATGGTCTATTACACGTATGTGCACCACTTTTTTTCCTTATTTCATGCATGTGCAAGTGCAACCTAGCACAATCTACCTATGCATACCTGCACAGGCAACACACAGCCTCAACATGTCCGTGCGTCCCTGTTCGTTATCACCTGTGTTAGCCATACTTCTTTTGTATAGCCTGTCGTATGCCTATGCAACCCTTTTTTTTGTCGTGTACTACTTTTTACACACCTAAACTTCCTTCAAACACCACCAAAATTTCACTATAGCACCATAAAACTCAAGATTCCCTTTAACTCCTGTTATTTCTCTTATTACCCTCCTTTACCTTAACTTTTCCCTAAATTATAATCTTTGAGCCTAATCATTTATTATCTTATTTTCGTAGGTGATATTTTGAAAATCTCAAAGAAGGCAGTTTAGGATTTATGTGCATAAAGCCTGGTGTCTTTGTTGGTAATGATACATGTCGTAGCTAGGACTTTATGTGTATGTGTATGTACTTTTATATTAGACATGTTATACGAATGATGTTATCCTATGATATGATATCTTAACAATAAGGAAATTTGGAAGTATGTATTTGGGACTAATGTTTGATATATAGTATCTATATATATAATTAATGATAGATGTTCTAAATAAATATTGGAGATTTATATGTATTAGTATTGAAATTAATAAGGCTTGGGAGAATATGAACACTTTAACCATCTAAGGCTATTGTGGTCATTTGAAGATAATTTTGTGGTCATGTTTATGTATTCAATTATATGCCTTTTATATCTATATGAGTCCCGCATAATAATCTTGATTATACAATCAACCATAAAAGGATACTAATCATTTAAAGTGAAAGATCACGTGAGTCAGGTTGAGTTTTTTATACGATTATATTCCACTGGCCAATAATAGTGGCTCAAGCGTATTGTCCCTAAGAGGTGCTTTAGTTTGTTCTACCAGATTAAAAATAGTGGGGCCCCAAATTCAACATGAATGAAATATATGATTAAGATATAAATTATTAATGGAAAAGATATTAATCATTTAAAGTAAAAAAAACATGAGTCGGGACTGAGATGTTAAGTCCATTCCACCGGATAATAATAGTGGCTCAGATGTATTATCCCTAATAGGTGCTTTAGACCATTTCATTTGTTTAAGAATAGTGGCTCGTGAGCATTTTTGCTATGAGTGGTATTGAGCCCATTCCACCAGATAATAATAGTAGCTTAGGCTTGTTATTCCTAAGAGGTGTTTCAAACCATTCCACCAGTTTAAGAATAGTGGGTTCCCTCAATTCAACATAAATAAATGATTGGAATATAATATATGCATATGGTGAGACCTAAAATCAATACTTACTAGGCACTATTTTATATTTACACATGTATGTTTACTTTTTGATGTGAACACGTGTATTATATGTAATCCTACTTCGACTGTACTATTACCTTACTCAATACATAGCGTACTGATCATTCATTTCATTGATGCTTCTCATTCCCATGAGTAGATGACTCATTTGTCTTTGTATAGGTTGAGGATGACCTAGTGGACAATTTTGTAGCCTTTGATGTTTTATATGTGGAGGAGTGATATTTGTATTAGGGTTTTCGGTGCAAAGTCATGTTATCTGGATGTTAATTCTAGTCGTATGCCTTTTTAGACTTTTAGATCCATGTTATCTCTTTTTATATATTGGATTATTGTACTCGAAGTAAACCTCCAAAATCTTATCTAAGTGTTTTGCTTTGTAATTTATATAAGGATGGTATGGTAAGTCGAACTTATGTCAATTACGGCTGTAACACCCAACTATTTAATAATACGCTTATGCTTAAAATAAATAAATTTTAGTAGTAGATTTTTGGGGTGTTAGAAGTTGGTATTAGATCTTTGGTTGTTATTATTGTGATTTAATTTCAAATTTTGGTTCCCTTGTCTAATTTTAATGATTTATTTCACATTTCAGAAAAACTCGATTCTTTGAAAACCCAAATTAACTTGTGAGGAATTGAGGACTAGTAACCTAGGTGACCTTTGAAATGTGATTGTATGTATTATGTTTTCGTAACCTAGTAAAGGTTTTACCTTAACATGATTTTTGTCTTGCAGCTGGTTTACTATAGCACTTAACGATCGCATAGGTCATTTGAATGAGACTTTTGAAGCATTCATCTAGTTGGTTAGATGTCTACCGCAACCTCAACTGCCGCCTCTACCTCTACATTACTCATAGGAGGTATCAGAGAACATTAGCTTATGAGGGTTATAGGATATCACCCACCACTCTACGTTGGTGATGAGAGCCTAGTTATCTTGGAGAGATGGATTTAGGATATAGATAGGATGTACAAGGTAGTTGATTGCTCACTTGCTTGGAAGGTGAGAGTTACTGCTTTCTTTCTTCGCGGAGCCACCAACATCTGGTGGGTAGGTCACTGTATATAGGGAGGACCATTAATGACCTAGGAGGAATTTAAGACAATGATTTGGGCTAAGTTTTACCTTGAGAGTCTTAATAAAGACAAGCCAAAGGAATTCGCACAACATACTCAGAGAGGCATGATAGTGAGGCACTATCACGCTCGGTTCATAGAGCATTTGATGTTTGCGCTAGGGATATCAGGTAGCGAGTCTACTATGGCCTATCAATTCGAGCAAGGGCTCCACTTCCTCATCTCTAGGATGATGGGTGTCATGGCTTTTAAAAACTTAGCCACATTGTACGAGTGGGCGTGTGTCGTCGCTGCTATGGTTCAGGACCAGCTTCTATTCTTAGCAAGAGGAAGCCTTAGACACAGGGATTTGGGGGTCAGATTCAGTTCGAGGAGGTGGACCTCCAAGTTATCAACTCAAGATTTAGATTAGTGGGTAAAGTAGACCTGATCATCTGAGGTGAGATTATCGGGGCACTCTTATTCAATGTAAGATGTGTGGTTAGTTGGGCCACCAATATTTTGATTGTTAGTGTCAATGGGGTTAGTTCTAAGAGAGGGGATCGCTTTCACCTTAGTAATAGGCATATCATAATCAGACCTACCAGTAGCCACAGTAGTAGTTTCAATAGAGAGCACCATCCCCATCCAGTGGACAACCTAGAGAGATTTAGGCGAGGCCACAAAGACCTTACCCTTTCCCTTAGAAGGGAGGAGGATAGACTCAAGGTTTTGGAGGGTATCATAGAGGATAGTCATGCGGGATCCTAAATGTTATTAGCCAAGCGGGGGGTTATTGATAGTTGGATGTGGTCACGGGTATTTTATCCATCCATCTGCTACTAGCATATATGTTGTTTGATTTTTGGGCATCTCTATCTTTTGTGTCCACTGCTTTTGTTGCTATAGCTTCCTTGTATCTTCTACTATATTTATTTATGTGATGTTGCCTTTTGGGGATAGATTAGATTTCACTAGGCTCTACTTGGACATGACCTTAGAGATATGAAGGGTAGACTTCCTAGTGAATTTGGTTGAGTTATACATATACAACTTTGATGCTATCTTGGGGATGGATATGTAGAGGAGATATAAAGTTATGATAGGCTGCATGCAAGAGTGAGTTGTGTTGTGGGGACCTTAGGGTGATAGGGTCTCTTCCAAGAAATGCAGGCCTATGCCTATGTATGAAGAAGGTTGTATCTACCCACACACTATTTTCATTGGTGCAAAGTGGTTACCATATGTATTTATGTCGAGTTCAAGAGCTGAAAAAGGATGTATCGGCATTGAAGGATATCTTGGTGGCTTAAGAGTTTCCTGATGTGTTTTCAGTATACATACCAAGTATGCCACTAGTTGTGAGATAGATTTCGCCAATGAGTCGGTACTAATGGACGAGCTAGTTTTGAAGGAACCTTACCGGATGGCACTAATAGAGTTGCAGGAATTGAAGACTCAGTTCAAGGACTTAGTAAATCATAGGTACGTTCGCCCGAGTGTATATGCATGGAGAGAACCAGTTTTGTTTGTAATCTATGTATAGATTACCGGGGTCTAAACCAATTGATGGTGAAGAATTGCTATCTGCTTTCAAGGATTGTTAACTTGTTTAACTAGCTTTGGGGTGATTTAATCTTCTAGAAAATTGACTTGAGTTCACGTTATCATCAGCTATGCATCACCAAGAGAAACATCATGAATACAACCTTTAGGACAAAGTACAGGCACTATAAGTTCACGGTGATATCTTTTGGGCTCACTAATGTGCCTATCATATTTTTTAGATTTGATGATAAGGATTTTTTGGTTGTTCCTTAATCAGTTTGTGGTTGTCTTCATTCAAGATATTTTGATATGCTCTTGGAGTAGAGTGGAGAATGAACAACAGATTCATTCAATATTTTCACTCTTTAGAGAGCACAAGCTGAAGGTCAAACTCTCTAAGTACGAGTTTTGGCTTTAGAATGTTTCATTTTTAGGTCATGTGGTGTTAGTAGGGGGTTCGTTGTGGGTCCAATGAACATTTTGGCATTTAATGAGTGGAAGGCATCCACTTGTATTCTTAAGGTTCATAGTTTACTAGGTTCGGGTGGGTACTATAAGTGTTTTGTGCAAGACTTCTTAAAGATAGATCGTCCCTTGATGAACCTTCTGAAGAAGAAAGCCAAATTTCAGTGGAATGATGTATGTGAGGGAGCATTTTAAGATTTAAAGTAGCGTTTTACTACAACACCGGTGTTAACTCTACCATTGGGTACAGATAGAATTGAGGTCTACAATGACACATCAAAGCACAAAATAGGTTGTGTTTTGATATAGAATGGAAGGTAGTGGCTTACGCTTCTTTTCAGCTAAAGTAGCATGAGAAGAACTACCTGACACATGATTTAGAGTTGACACCCATCATTTTTGCGCTGAAGATTTGGAGGTATTATTTGTATGAAGTTTAGTGTAGATTCTACACCAAGCATAAGGTCCTTAATTATATATTCACTCGGAAGGAGTTGAATATGAGGAAGATGAGATTGCTAGAGTTGGTGAAGGATTATAATATAGAGTTAACCTACTACGAGGGTAAGGCTAACATCGTTGCAGATGCCTTTAAGTAGGAAGACATCATACTCTTTGAGTTGTATTGTGGTATCTAGTTAGTTGCCAGAGAAGCTTGGTGAGATGGGGATAGTGATGATCTAGCATGGAGATTTAGAGATCTGGATATGGGCATTGACGTATACGTTGATGGCTTTTGATGAGATCTAAGTAGAAAAACCTAGGGATGTTAAGCTTAAGAGGATTCAGTAGAAGCTATAGGAGGAACAAACTGAGGGTTTTCAAATCTATGAGGATGGCAGCATTCACTATAGAGGTCGATGGTGTGTACCTTAGAGTTGCACTAATTTGAAGTGATGTATTTTAGAGTAAGGTCACTGTACTTCGTATTCCATCCACTTAGAAAGGAATAAGTTGTACAAAGACCTCAAGAAGATTTACTGGTGGCCTCACATAAAGCAAAAGGTAGCAGAGTTCATGTTGAGATGTCTAACCTTCCAAAAGTTCAAGATTGAGCATCGGAGGTCTACAGTGTTGGTTTAGCCTTTAGATGTTCTAATGTAGAAATGGGACTCCATCTCAATGGATTTTGTGAATGGGCTACCGAGGAATTGCAATGGGTGCGACGTGATCTAGGTTATTGTTGATAGGCTGACTAAGTCAGTGATTTTTGTTCTCATAAAGTTGATTTGGAGTATGGATCAGCTAGTAGATGTATATATGAGTTATGTGGTGAGTAGGCATGGTAGACCTATATACATAGTCTTCGATCGAGATTTAAGATTTCCTTTACACTTCTAAGGAAAATTATAATAGGCTATGGGAATGAGATTGAGGATGGGTACCGCCTTCCATCTAGCTATAGATTAGCCGACCGAGAGGATGTTTCATACACTTGAGGATATGCTATGGGATTACGTATTGGACTTCTAAGGTAGTTGGAAAGATTATCTACCTTTGGTTGAGTTCTTTTATAAAAATAGTTATAATTCTAGCATAAGGATAGCACCCTTTGAGGCATTACATGGATGTACGTGCCAGACACCCTTATGTTTGAGCATCATCAGTGAGACTATTGTACTTGGACTAGAGATGATTGAGGAGATGACTCAACTTGTTTGGTTGATTCAAGATAGGATGAGAGTAGCTCAAAGTTGCCAAAGAAGCTATGTAGATTAGAGACATCGCAATGATGGATTTGAATCAGGGGACAGGATTCTGTTGAGGGTTTTACCTACCAAGGGGGTATAGAGATTTAGTTGGAAGGGTAAGTTGAGCCCGAGGTATATTGATCCATATAAGATTCATGATAGGGTTGGCGAGGTTGCATATCGCCTAGTACTTTAACCAAAGTTAGCTTAAGTTCATCACGTCTTCCACATTTCTCAATTGAGGAAATATATTGTAGAAGTATCCCATGTGGTTGGACTAGATGAGATTAAACTCGACAATTATTTTGCCTACGAAGAGAGACCTTTGCAGATTCTAGACACTAAGATTCAACGAATATGTACGAGCTCAATACCACTGGTGAAGATGCTTTGGAGCCGCCATGGAGTAGAAGAAGTGACCTAAGATATCGAGAAGGATATGTATGAATCACATCCCGAACTTTTTTGTTTAGGTGTGCTAGGTTTTGGATTTTTCTCTCTTTTAAGGGGGTAGTAACAGGTAGCATAGTATTAACTTTTAGGAATTAATCGTTTTCCTTACAAGCTTGTTTCTCTTCTCCTCTAACCTTAACTTATTGACTTCGGGGATGATGTATCTTTTAATAGGGTAGTGATGTAATACCCCAAATTTTTGCTAAACCTAATCTTATATAATTAATACCTTAATCTAATTCTAATCTCAAGAAAATTTTATTTTAGCCTCACCCAAATCTTATAATCCCAAAACCTTAACATAATCCAAATATTTGAACTAGATAAATTACATTTCTTAACCCAACCTTAATTCCAATAGATTTATATAGTTAATCCTAGCTATTTTAACTAATCAAAATTTAATCTAATCCTATTCTTGATATTTTCTCTTTTCTTTTCTTTCTCCTTTTCCTTTTCCTATTAGCAACCTTTTTCTTATGTGCTTTCCTCTTCTTCTGTAACACACCACCATCACTCTAAACCATCATCTCCCACCTCTTTCATTGAAAATTTCCCTAACGCCCTTGTGCATCATGACACCATCAACCATTACCCTCTATAAATCCCTTGTGCCTCTGCCTCTGCCACTGTCATTCATTGCCATCAACACCATCATCCTCTATATTTTTGCCCATCGCAAACCACCACACACACATACACACATACAATATATATATATATATATATCCTCTCTACTCTCACCCTTCCTTATTTATTTGCATCATTTAATGCCCCAAATTATTTTGAGCACCACTTGCTTGAGCCACCTCTCCTTCTCCTCCTCCTCCTCCTCCTCCTCTTCTTCTTCTTCTTCTTCTTCTTCTTCTTCTTCCTCCTCCTCCTCCTCCTCCTCCTCTTCATCTTCCTCTTCATCTTCTTCTTCTTCTTCTACTCTACTTTCATCGCTGAGCCACCACCATCACCATCCATGAATGATAATCTTGAATATCAATTCAAACTTAATAAGATACGAAATAGTTAAAGTGAAAATTCACATGAGTCAGGTTGAGTTTTTATATGGATCCGTTCCTCCGGATAATAATAGTAGCTCAAGTGTGGTGTCCCTAAATGGTGCTTCAGTTTGTTCCACCAAATTAATAAAAATGAGGCCCTATACTTAACGTGAATGAAATATAAAATTAAGATATAAAGTATTAATGAAAAAGATACTAATAATTTGAAGTGAAAGACTATGTGAGTTAAGATCGAGGTATTGAGTATGTTCCATTGGATAGTAATAGTAGTTCAAATGGGTTATCCCTAAGAGGTACTTTAGACAGTTGCATTGGTTTAAGAATAGTGGCACATGAGCATTTTTGGTTTGAGAGGTGTTGAGTCATTCCAATGGATAATAATATATGCTTTGATGTGTTGTCTCTAATAGGTATTTCAGACCTTTCCACCAGTTTAAGAATAGTGAGACCTCCTAAATCAACGTAAGAAAAAAAGATTGAAATATGATATATCTATATAGTGAGACCCAAAATTAATATTTACCTAGCACTTTTTTATATTTACACGCGTATGCTTACTTTCTGATGTGAACTCATGTAATATGTGTAATCCTACTTCGATTGTACTCTTACCTTATTTACTACGTAGCATACTGATCATTAGTTTTATGGGTATTGCTCATTCTCATGACTAGATGACCCAGATGTCTTTGTGCAGGTTAAGGATGACCTATTAGATGCATTTGTAGAATTGATGATTTATATACGAAGGAGTGATTTTTGTATCAGGATTTTAGGCATAGAGTTATGTTATTCAGATGTTTATTCTACCTTTTTAGACTCTTAGATCTATGATATCCCTTTTTGGACTTTGGATTATTGAACTTAAAGTAAACCTTCAAACTCTTATCTAATATTTATGAAAATTCCCTCAATTTCTATTTATCATGTTTTACTTTCTAATTTTTTTACCTTGTGATTGATGTAAGGATGGTATGGCAAGATACACTTATGTCAATTATGTTGGTAACACTCAACTATTTGATAATACGCTTCCTATTAAAACAATATTTTTCAGTAGTATATTTTAGGGTGTTACATTTTGTTGCAATAAACATAAGAGATTTATATAAATAATTTCTAAACTATAAACTAAGAAATTTGAAAATAATTGAGGCATGAGAATATTAGATCGAGGGATTCATAAATTTTAACCTTTTTCTTATTCCAATTTTGCATCTTTAGGGTAAACAAATTTACAAATTCACCTTAATAGATGAAAATTTGAAATGTTTTAAAATAGTCGATCAAAATATAAACTTGTTGTAAATAATGTATTAACTTAGATGTTACATCTCTCCCATATTATATCCTTTTAATTACCCAATCGGTGTCATTGTTTAAATACAAAGTAAAACCCCTTTATTTTTCCTATTTATATCCATGTTTATATTCCACCATGTATTCTTATTATCCACTAATATGTAAGGGTTATATATACAGAGTTGGGGATTGAGAATAATATAAAGAAGACTATTTCTACTTTATTTTTCACCCTTCATCTTCCTACCTTTATATCATTTTATCCCTTGAAGTTCTCAACAAATCACATTTGATCAAGGTAAGATGAATATGATTCACCTTTGTACCTTTATGTAGGTAATATTTGTTACCACCATACCTAACACAGGGTAAACATCTATTTCCTATCCCATATTAGATATAAGGCTAAACTAATCAACCAATTTGAACAAAAAGTGTGTGAACTTAAGTTACATACTCATTTAAAAGATCATTTACATCAAGGACCCTAATGGTCCTCGACCAAGTCAAATATAGGGAAAAGATAAGGTAAGATTACTGGGCTACATTAGTTAGAAAAAAAAAATACTGGGGTGTAACCCCAAAACCATGGTCCACCACGAACCCATCAAAACCTTTGGATGTCCAGCCTCTCATGCCTCAAACCTAAGATAAGGTAGGCCCATTAATGGTCATTCCCCAATACTTTCACATGGCCCTCTACTCATGAAAATAAGCTAGTGACTGAGAAAATGGACACATCAGTACGTTAAGTACTGATTAAGTTAATTTGCTTCCTCAACTGAAAACAAATATGCCAAGAAAAATCTGTCATAACATGGATATCATATTTAACATGCGTCATGCTAATGTTATATACATAAAGGTAAAAATGCATCAAAGTATAATATCATGCATAACTTCATATTATAATCATATAGGTGGTTATACATATACTAGATAGATTATTTCAGATAACCACTAGGGTTTATTTTCCAACTTGCTTAATTGATTAGATTACACCATTTCCTTATACATATTCAAAACCTATTTAATATTTCTAATTATTAACTAGTTGGTCTATTAAGCCATTATCTAAGTTTACATACCAGCTTTTATCCTTTCTGGTCATTTAAACCATTATTCCCATCATTATTAATTTATTTATCATTCCACTTATTCATTACTCTAGTTTTATCACCTATTTACTTATCATCCAGATTTTATCATCGAATGATAAACTGTGCACCACCCTATCTAAATAAAGAAACACAAAGTCTATGCTAAAGCAAATCACCAAAATAGACATAAGTCTAGGTAGAAGCCAATCACCATACTAGACATAATTCTAGGCTAAAGCCAACCAATATGTACATATGTCCAAACCAAAGCCAACCACCTAGGTAACCAGACCCTTTAGTAACGATAACCCCTAGTACATCATGAATATCTAGAGTAGATAAGGCACCGGAACCTCTAAGGATTCTGTCTGAAAGCACTAATAAATGCCTAAAGATACACTAACCCTCGGTAGCTAATCAAGGATTGGGTAACCTAGACCCATGCATAACTTGATTGTCTTTCACTTTACATGATTAGTACATTATTCAAGAAGATAAGTGATCACACAAGGCCCAAACAAGAACAAGCAAGGCATTAACATATTTCTTCTATATTAATCATTTCCAATTCCCAACCATGTAGGGTTTTCATTTATTCTTTTCCAATATTATTCATGCCTATCATGTTATTTTATTTAATCCTAAGCTATGATTCATTACTCTTTTTTCAAAACCATCATGCATCATAAGTGGTATCCCCATTTAGTCTTTACAATAGTTATTGAGTATGTCATAAGTTATAATCCATTTATTGGGTCATTATCCATGAAAAATCTTTATTTTATCCCTTTAACAATCATAAAACAATCCCATGCAGAGCCTCAAAGCATAACTAGAATGAAAGGAATAAAATCACATAAATCAGTCGATCAGCCTAGCCCAACCAATTGACCAATTTATGTTGATCAGTAGGTCAGTTTGACTCAACCAAACCCTGATTTTCCTCAAACCAGTCAATTGTGTTGGGTAAATAAGTCGACTATTCATAAACCAAATGATCAGTTCCTCCTAACCAATCAATGAGTTTAAGTAGAGAGTAAGACCAAAGTCTCTACAAGCTTACCAGTCAAAGGGTTAAGTCAACCAGTAGACCATTCTAAGAACCAGTTGAACGGTTTAACCTAACCAACTAATTGATTTGCCCTATAATAGCATCAAATAGTCATGTTTAGGTAGTATGTGCCTATAAATCATCATTAAACCATATTAGAACATGCTTTAACATTGTATAACACATTTTAGTCAAATTAACTTGCATATTTCAACATTTAATCATCACCACTCATTTTTCTCAAGTTTCATGCTTTTACCTCAAAGTGTATAATCTACTTATCCAAATCAATTCTGCAAGTTATAAACACTCATACCAACATATAATATCAACTTAAGGAAACTCATATTATGTATGAATATGCATAATCTATTTTAGAAGCAAGAAGCACTTACTTGATGCAGGCAAAACTCCCTTAATCCAGAAATCTCATTATGTGAAAATATCAACTTTTAAAACCTTAAAACAACAATATTTAACTCAAAAATTTGTATAAAACCCTAATAAATTCGAACTTTAAACAAAAAGTAGACAAGAAACATACCACACTTAAAGAAAAAATAGAGAATGCTCAATTAAACCATTTAATCCTTTTCCCAAATCTAACTATGTCTTACTTAATAATTAAAACAAGAGAGAACTAGAGAAAGGATTAGAAGAGTGAAAGGAATTGACTACAAGGTTTGAATTACAGGAAGGAGGAAGGCGAATATAGAGAGATAAGGATTTTTGGTAACTAAAAGAAAGGTGAAAAAAAGGGGTGATTGGGGTTATTTATAGCCAACCAATCAACACAAATCATATAGGGTTTAAGAACAATTTAAAAACCTAAAACTTATCATTTAAATGCGAGCTAAATGGATGAATTTTGTCCAATATATGCTTGCTTATTCTCTAGAGCTCAAATGATATTTCTTGAAAATAGAGGTTAATTAGGCCAGAATTGAAATTCACAAGAGGGGTAATGGAAGTTCACCATATAAGGAATCTTCCAACTGATCAGAGCCATGCCTAAGATTAAAGAATTAATCTCAGAAATGTGCAGAGGAGAAAGGTAGAAGAAGATAAGGATAAGGTCATCTCCTCATCGTAACTATCCCAATTGACCTCTAGATAGATCTAAGGTAACATTTCGGGCTACTTATATCATGAAAAAGGCTAAGAATCTCTTAGCACAAATTTAGCACTGGTTAACAAAGTTCCATTTCAGTATAAAAAATTTTTCCCAAAAATTGAGTTTTGAAAATATATCCAACTTGACAAACCTTTCAATCGGTTTGGCTTACCAGTCAATTATTCTGCAAATTAGTCGATTGATTCCCCAACTAGTCTACTAGTTTAGTTGAGTAAAAACTATTTTGCTAAAACGGTGACCTAGTCGATCAATTTATAGAACCAACCGATCGGTTCACTTGAAAAACTCACTAAATTTTATTTTCCAACCTTGTTTCAAATCAAAAAATTTCTTCAAAAAAATCAAAACACCAATCAAAATCAAACATAAAAAAAATTAGAATAATTCTCATTCCAAAATTTTCCAAAAATGTGGGGTATTATAGATCTACATATAGAAACTATTTTATATTACTCAACTCTCCTTTAATATGTTGCTAACCATTTTCTTATTTTATCACATAAAAGCTAGATTATCATCCTATATTTTAATTAAAAGATTTGTGGAAGTAGAAGGATAAAGCTTCCTATGAAAAATGAGGCACTACTATCATCACAAACATAAGATAGACACCCCACTAATTATCTAATGGTAGGTACACGGTTGAGTATGCAAAACTTAAGAAACTTAAACAATAAGCATAATCCATCATACTTGGTTAAAACATGATGTAGAATCTTAGAGTTTTACAATCCAATTCATCTCAAAAATAAAAATTTATAAAAAATAAAAGTGTGACAATAATAAAAAGCAATAATAGGAAGACAGGAGTTCAAACACCTGAGCTATGAAGCCGAGCTAAAAACCAACACTAGAAGCTCCAACTCTCAATAACCACAACCACTATAGTAAAAGGAATACTGCTCACTGTTCATCATCAATAACTTGCACAAGACCTCCAACTCATGGGAATAGGTGGGGAAATGCAACAATAATCCCATCAATATGACAATGTGCTGAGTAAATCAATTTACCATTAATGTACAAATCATGATGCTACTCTCAGCGGTCAATCAACTTTTGTTTCTGTAAAAACAAAATTAATCATGAATTTGACTTATCATGTTAAGTATGCATGTGTATAATAGCAAAAAAATAAAGTGTTAAAAACTTAACTAAATTGACGAGTACTAAGAAGATCAAGTTTGTAAATTATATGTCTAGCGAGGATAGAAGAAGACTCTAGTTTCAACGACTTTCATTTCACATTTGGATTACACATACTATTAAGGGATGAGAAAGTGTGCTCAAGAAACTAGCACTTGAACTTCAAGGAATATATTATCATCTTAGATTTTATGTACATATGATGTACAAATTGAGCACCTATATTTTTCACTAATTTTATTTCTTTATCCTATTCAAAAACATTCTAAAAGGTATTGAAATAATTTCATGCATAAAAATGTTTATAAGGATTTACAAAAAGGATATTTAAAATAAATCCTTTCCTAAGCCCTTTTAATTTGAGCTAAATTAAAATATATATATATATATATATATATATATATATATATATATATATATATATATATATATATATATATATATATATATATATATATATATATGTATGTATGTATGTATGTATCACTATAAATTACATACACATTATTTTTGGGTTAATAATACCTCTTTGAAAAGCTTATATGTCTACTTATAACAAATAAGTTAACACTAAATTTTAAGCTTTGTAGCTCAAGTTATTTTTTTTTAACATCCAGAATATAGAAATTTTTTGATTGATCAATTAATTTTAAAAGCCAACAACTAGTTTCCAAATTGATTAATGAATTTAATTTCCAAAAAAGTGTGTTTTAGCCTTAGTTTGAACACATTAATTAATTATCTAAACTAATTGACTAGTCTATCAAATGGATCAACTAGTTTGAATACCAATTAACTGGCTTACTTTTTAGAATAATGTGTTTTTGCCTTGGTATCAACACACAAATTGTTAATAAGTAGATTGGCTGGTTTGGGTGTTAGAGAGATTTTATACCCATTGAATCTTTGATCTTTGGGGTACCTTTTACATTAAGTGGCTTATGGGTGAGGTAAATGACAGAGAAAGAAAGGCATGGGCACACGAACGGTATAAGCAAGTATGAAGGGGGAAATGTTAGGCAAAATTTTCAACAACAAATCCTTTCTCCTCCCATTTTCCCCTTCAATATTAATCTTAGTCATTCACTATTAACATCATTCACCACCACCAACCACCAAACACCACCATTTCCCCAGAAAACCAACTAGAACTACCAACCCATCACCCCCCTCATTGTTACCTACCATCGCTACCCCAATCCATTTCTTTTTTCCTTTCCCCATTGTGCTTTATTTCATTTGAATTGACATGCATAGACATGTACTCTCTCATGCCACAGGTGTGCCTCTCTTGCATGAGCCACGCACTATTTCATCTATAGTTCGTGTGCTATGCTCCTTCTTGACCTGTGTATGCACTGTTTGTATGCCCATTCCTCTTTGACATATCCCTTGGAAAATTTGTGCCTCCTACCTAGCTCACCCCATTCTCTACTCTATCATCACTCTAATACCACCTGAGCACCACTATACATATCATCATACTCCCACACAACCCAAGCTTTTCCATTTGTTTTGGTTATCCTAATCTCCACCCTACTTTATCTTAAATTTTTCCTAGCATGTATTCTTAAGTTCTAATTTTGTGTTATTCTTGTGTTTGTAGGTGAATGCCTTATGAACTCAGAGGATTTAGGTTAGACTTACATGCTTAGAGACTAGTGTCCCTTTTTAGTAAGGATATATCTCACAGTTAAGGCTTGTATGTACAACATGCACTTTTATGTAATATCATATTTGGTAATGTTAGATGGATAATATTGATTATGATAATGCTATTATATAATATCTTAAAAGTGAGAAAAATATGAAAGTATATATTTTTGTATATTATTGGGTGGAATGAATCAAGATACATGGTACTTAATTGGAGGTTGAAATTCATTAACATTAGGATTTGTAAGGTATTTGGGAAAATAAGAGCTTTATAGTTATTTGATGATAATATAGGAAATAATCATGACATGATAAATTTTTATGGTGTTATCAATTATTTCATAAGTAATGTGATTAAATGATAGTTGAGTAAGACATAAGTTACCTAATATGATATTTTGAGGCTTCTGGTAAGGGAAGGACATATTGTCAATAAGATTTGAATATGGAATTTTGGTGATTTTAAATGGGAAATATACTTTAAATAAGCTAAGTATGATACTCAAAATAATATGGATAATGATGAGTGGCATAATTACAAAAAAAATAATAAGTTGCACTCACCTTATTAAATTAGGGTTTATCAAGGAAATTATTAACCTTTTCCTTGGGGACATGCTCAATAACCATGTGGTTGTTTTGTGTGTTTCAAATATTTTTTGTGCATATCTACATGATGATCTTGATATAAGAAACTATAGATGAGATATTTATCATTTAAAGTGAAAGATCACATGAGTTGAGTAAAGGTATATTGCATATCCGTTCTACCAGACGATAATAGCTGAGAGATGCATCAATTCATTCCATCAATTTAAGAATAGTGAAAACCCTAAAATTAATATAAATGAGAATTTTATTATGATTCAAGTAACTAATGGATAAGATATTAATCACTTAAAGTAGAGGATTATGAAAAGAAATAAGAAGTTGTGTCCATTCCACCAGACAATAATAGTGACTCACGTGTTTTGCCTTAAAAGGTACTTTAAACCATTCCACTAGTTTAAGAATAGTATTTAATAGTGTGATTGTAACACCCCAAAATTTTAAAACCTAAAATTTAATATTTAACACTTTCTCCAAAATAATTTAATCTTAAATTATTAATTTAATTATTTTATGGACCTTTAATTTATAAAAATATATATAATTATTCAATAAATAAATATGATTATTTTTATCATTTTATCTTACTCTTTTGATTTAAATAAATTTCCAAACCCATAATTTTACCAAAATTATTCTCTTAAATTAATACTTTAAATTTTTGATAATTTAATTTAATATTTTCTCCACTAGCTAAATTTTACCTAATTTTTAATCATAACTCTAAAAATAATTTTCTTTTTCTTTTTCTAATTTTCCTTTTTCATTTTTTTTCCTCCCTTTTCCTTTTTTCCCTTCCTTTTTCTTCTTTTTCCTTTTCTTTATTTCTTTTCTTCCTTCCTCCTTAGGCCAACCCAGTCCTTCTTCTTCTTTTTTTCTTTTCTTTTCTTCTTCTTCCGTCTAGGCCGACCCAAGCCTCCCTCTTCTTTTATTTTTTTTCTTTTTTCCTTCTCCTCCTTTCCACTTTGGGCCAACCCATCTCCCCCTCTTCTTTTTTTTCTCCTCTCCCGCATGGGTCGGCCCACCCCTCTTCATTTCCTTGCCCTTCTATGAGATTCGTCTTCCTTTCTTCTCCCTTCTCTTCACATGCATGCCTGAGCCAAACACACCCCCCAACACCATCATACCCCCTCTTCTCCCTCTCTTTCCCCTACGCCTTTGCACCCTTTGCTAGCCTAAATCTTCGTCCCCTCTACTCTTCCCTTTCATTTCCATTTTAGACCCTACATCCCTTGCTTCCTTTCCCCTACATGTATTCCCCCTTCCCTTTTCATCCTTACACCTACCAGACATGCTAACCCCTCTCTTACTTGCGACTCCCCCTACACCACCTAACCTCCTACATACTACACACCTCTCTCTCTTCTTCTCTCCTCCTCTTATTTTTCTTCTCCTCCTCTTCTTCTTCTCTACCACACTTCTACCTTGATATCTCCCTTTCTCCCTGCTTGATTCTCTCTTATCTTTTCTCTCCCTCTTTCTCCCTTGTTTTGTTCGCGACCAATCTTTGTCGTCTCCACCACCCAACCAACCACCACACCACCCTCTCCTATATCCTACCTCTTTCCTACACTACCCAAAGAAGCCACCACACACCACCCTATAGCCTACTCTCTCTCTTTTTTCTCCTTTTTCCCTCGACTCCCCATGCACTGACCACCTTTCTCCCCACTTCCGCCATCGACATAGCCTCCCCTCACTCACTGAAACAACCTAACCTCCCCCTACACCCCTTATCTAAACCACCCTACATATCCCCCTTCTCTTCCTCGTCTTTTCCTTTTTTCCTCTTCTCCCTTCCTTCTCTGCAACTTCTTCCTATAGTCACTATTGGTGTCTCTACCACCTCTGAGCCGCCACACCTCGACCTCCAACCACCACCCACATCCTACCTCTCCTCTACACACAAAATCTAGCCCAACACCTCTCCACCACCTCCCACAAGCCATTACCCGAGCCCCTTCCTTTCTTTTTCCTCACCCTTTTGTCTATGCATGGTTCATGCTGCATGGGTGCGTGAGTTGTGCTATATGATGTTTGTATATTTTTAGCTAATATTAGCATATAATATATTTTGGTAATATTATATATGTAATAAGTATTTTTAATAAAAATCCTTCTTTTACTTATCTAATAATGACATTTTACATGTGACATTATTTTAGGCACAAAATTTTACTAAACAAAGCTTAAGCATTTTAAACTGGGATACTGATAAAGTTTGGTTTTTGCTAGAAATAAGATAATTGTTATACCCTACTAAAATGTATGGATTATCATATGTTAGCACATTAGGGTTTTTGGTATGTGGTTTATGTAAACATGATGTATTACTAACAATCTCATGATTATTAATATTATCTTGGAAAGTAGGAAAAAGAAAGCATGTTATCCTGTATATGGTGTGATATGTGTGAAAAGGTGATTAAGAAAGGGGTTGATGTTGCTAATGGATATTATGTGTATATGCATATTATGATGAGCGAGTATGGGAACTTGTAGTAAAAATAGTAATAATATTATCCCTAGGGGTAATTTGGTTATTTGGACATATCATGATGTTTAAAACTAAGTGGGATGTCTAATGTGTTATATATGTTGCTAAGAGTGGAGATGGGATTTTGGTGGATTACAAATGTATGTGTTAGTAGAAATACCAATATTTTATGGCCTAGGAGTAATTTAGTAATTTTAATGCATGGTGGTGATCATATTAATAAAAATGAGTGCTAAATGTTATATGGTGTTGAAAATTATGACAGAGGTTTGTGGCATTGAAAATACATGTTCCATCATGAATAATGATATTCTATGTTCTAAGGGCATTTTAGCAATTTTACATGTTCAATGAGAGCGACCTAAATAAATATGCATGGTAAGTGATGATTGGTGCTAAGAATAATAATAAGGGCTTTATGATGTTAGTAATACATGTTGGGTATGATTATTAATAATAAATGACCTAAGGGCATTTTAGTAATTTGGCATATGTAGTGAGAGTTAATAAATATGCATGATAAGTGGTATTTGTACTGAGTATGATAATAGGGGTTTATGGTGTTAGTAATACATATGGGGTATGATTATTAATATTAAATACCTAGGGGCATTTTGGTAATTTTATATGTAATACGGTGGTTAGTCTAACAAACATGCATGGTAGATATAAAATGATGTTAAACATGATAATAGGAGTTTATTATCCTGGTATCACTTACTTGAGTATGATATTCAATAAAATATGGTCTAGGGGCATTTTGATAATTCACATTTAAAATTGTAATTAGTCTAATAAATATGCATTGTATGTCTAAATTGATGTTAAACATGATGATAGGGGTTTATTATCTTAGTATCACTTAGTTGAGCATGATATTCTATAAAGTATGGTCTATAGGCATTTTGGTAATTTTGCATGTAAAATGGTGGTTGGTCTAATAAACATACATGATAGGTATAAAATTGATGTTAAATATGATAATAGGGGTATATTACCTTAGCACCACATATTCAAGCATGATCATGAACATTATAAGGCCTAGGGGTATTTTAGTAATTTGGAGAGTATCATAATGAATATGCATAGGGTAGGGGTAACTTGGTAAATTGGAGTATGTGGTGTTGTTATTCTCATAAACATGCAAGGAGTGCATTAATTATTGATTTAGCATAAGAATGGGTGTTGGTTGTTCTAGAAGTGCATGTTAGGGTTTTATATGTAAAATGATTGTGTGGTGTGTTGGGTAACCTAACTTCATAATCAATACTATAAGTATGGTGGCATTACTATTTTGTGGCATGTTGATAAATAAAAATGAATTATACGTTGGAAGTGGATGGTAAAGAGGTAGCCTTAGCCTTAAGGGAATTTTGGTAATTTTAACCTAAGGTTCCTAAGTGTGAGTATTAGAACCTAGGATGGCCTTAGTGGACTACTAATGTTGACAATAACAAAATCTTGATTTTGACTACTTCATAATAATGGAAACGAATAAAAAAGGTTAAGTATATGATTGATATGTGTCTCTTGTGATCACCTTAACGCTAATCTTAAAGTGAAAGAGCTCTAGAATGAGAATGGTAGCTCTTTAGGGGTTAGTACCCTAAAGATGTGGTTTAGTCCACAATTGTTCTGGATTTTTTTGGTGTGCCTTAATGCCCAATCAGGCCCTACATCTTACTTTATTTAGCTCTACAAACTTAATTAGGGCTATGCACACTTATGGATTAGGTATCCTTGTTGGTAGAATACTGTATGCCTTCATGTACCTATATGATCAGGGTATCTTTACATCCCTTTGTTAATAGTTGGTAGGATACTATGTTGATCTTATACCTAGTATGACCAGTGTACTTTTGTGTCTTTGAGATCGTGATCAACCCCTCAAATAAATAAAATTGAATTGGTGTAATAATTAAATGGAAAGACACTAATCACTTATAGTGGAACACCATGTAAGTCGGGACCATATGTAGTATATGTGCTAGCCCACCTGTTATAATAGTGTTCAAGAGTTTTCTACCCTAAATTATATCATATGTGCGTGTCCACCTGTTATAATCGTGGTTAGGAGCATTCTGTCCTAGACTACATCATATGTACCAGTCCACTAGTTGTAATAGTAGCCAGAAGTGTGTTGGCTTAAGTTGTATTATGTAATTACTAGTCATCTGGTGAGAATCATGGGGTCTAAAACATACATGGATATAATTCAAGAGATGTTTAATATCTAAACTAATAGCTTGATTCCAGAAAATATTAAATAAACTATTATAATATACTGATGTGATGTGATAGCAGCCTTTAGATTAAGTTTGGTATTATATTGATGGGCCTATATGTCTACCATTGAGTTGAGTGGATGGTGTATAGTTAAGTATATTTTTGGCTCTCTAATTATACTAGAAAAAGGATCTCTTGGATGATCCCTTGGTAAGTCCTGTTGTTTCTAAGTGAATGAGCCCTTGTGATATATAATCTTGATGTATGTAGCCATTTGAATGATTATTGCATTTTAGTTTATATATGCAGAATTTCATGTTCATGTGTTTGATGTGTGGCAACTGATGTGCTGCATGCGAGCCTAACGTATTAGTCTCGTATAAAGGGTTACTCAGTACCATAGTACTAAAGGTTTTCTTTTGTGGGCCCCTACTTATTTAATGGGCAATGGCCTTTGCAGGTTAGCTCACAGGCACTATTTAAGACTTACTCTCGGGTTAAGAGCATAAGACTATCCGAGAAGGTTTTTGAGTTTTCTTTAAGACTCTTATAATTCCTTTTTAATGATTTTATTCTATAACCACTAATCAGTGGAATGTATTTCTTGTAATTTAACCACTGTGCTACCCTATTTTATGATCATATCTTGGATTTGTATAAAGTATATTTTTAGCCTTAGCACTTGGTACCAGAACAATGGAAGGAAACTAGTTTGATACTAAATGTGGTAGTAGCATTCCAAAAATTTATTGCACTTGCTTCTACTTATAACTTTTAAAAATAAAATTTTCATTAGTGAATGTTGGAGGTGTTACAAATTTCCCTAGTATATGTTAGATGCGTTCCATCAGATGATAGTTGTGTCTCAGATGTGTTCTACATTTAGAGGTGTTTCGATCTGTTCCACAAAATTAATAATAGTAAGGTCCTTGAACTCGATGTAAATAAAAGTATGGATCTTTTTTAGACCTAATAATGAGTTATGGAATTAGTGTTTACCTTGAATCACTTATTTTTAACTCACATGTATGCTTATTCTCTTTTATACCCTTACTTCCACCGTATGATTACCTTACTCAGTACATAGGGTACCAATCATCCTTTTTATGAGTGTTGATCATTCCCACAAGTATATGACTCAAACGTTTATTTCAAGTCAATGAGAACCTTTCATATGAGTTTTTTTTTTGTCATATTGTGCCTTATGTGTGGAGGAGTTATTCTTATGTGACAAGGTTGGGTGTAGAATCATGCTATCCAGTAGATAGATTTTACCCACATACCTTTTTGGACTCATGGTTCTATGAAATCCCTTCTATTATATTTTGATATAGTACTTAGAATTAACCTCCAAATTTTAATATATGTTTATGGAATTCACTTATTTTCTATTTATCATGTTTTATGTCTTAACTAATTTAAATTGTATTTAATGTAAGGATGATATGGCAAGCTAGACTTATGCTAAATACAATGGTATCACCCAAATAATTTGATATTATGCTTCTGCTAAAAAAAATTAAAATTTTTAGTAGTAAATTTTATGGTGTTATAGTTTTGATTATACATCTAAATCTAAATCAAACTTATCTAGTGCTCAAATTCTTCTTCATGTCTAGCTAGGTTGATCTTAAACCTATAATACTTATTCATCTATCTTTTTTACTTCCCTCACTTTGATATCTGTAATTATGAGGTGTTATTTTTTAAACACAACAACACTCTTCACAAAAATAATTCTTTAGAGGTTGTGTTTGTCATGCATTATTGAGTGAGGTCATTGGTCTATAAGCGCATACACCTAAGAGAGGATAACTAGGATAAAGTGTAAATTAGTTCTTAAGAGATCATTGAGATTGTAGGCTCATAAACTTATAAGAGTGATTATCTTCAACACATAGTAAATGAAGATTTCAAATCTAAAAGGGATGACTTTTTGGTAGTGGAGGTAGTGATGCATTGAGGCCCTTAAACCACTATAAATAATATGTTGATTATTTGCCAAATTTTATAATCTTATCTCATAAATTTTTAATTTGGCATTATTAATGTTAAATACTCTATTCATCTCTCTCTAAAGTATCCATACGGGCTTTCAATTGGTATTAAAGCTGGGAGCTTTATAAAAGTGATTTAACAATCAAAATATTACGATCCTCAAAGTATAGAAAATGTTATAGGTGAAGACTTAGCACCTCAAAAGATTCCGATGCTTATTGGAGAATGTTTTTGGCTTTGGAATAAAACTATAAGGCACTTCTTCAAAACACAAGATCAAGATTTATGGTTAATCGTACAACTTTTTGCAATCAAGATTCAAGATCCATACACAAATGTGTTTGAAGAATAGATGGAATTCAATATGCAAACAACCACCTTGAGAGATAAAGTTATTGTGATGCTCCATTGTGGCCTTGGAAAAGAGGTATAAAAATTAATTCTATAAGGCACCACTACTAGAGAGATTTGGGAAAACTTAAACATCACATAAGGTGGTGAAGAAAAAGAAGAATTTACACATCCTTACTTCGTTAATTCAAATGAAGACACTTCAAGTAAAGAAGATGGGGTAACAAATTATTTTGTAAACTCTCAAAAATATTTAGTTGTTATGGATGTTTTCCTTGATAATTGTGAGAAATTCACTAGTCACAATTTTGATTTAAACATAATGTTCATTGACTTATAATCAAGCCATGAAAAGTTGAAGGTTGAAACATCAAATGTTTGCATCTATTGTTGAAATTTTGAAACTTGAGTTGGATGCAAAACTTGAAAATATTAAAGATCACATTTCATCAAAGAATGTTGAAAATAAAAATGAGTTTCAAAATTTCCCAAGATATTCTCTAAATAAATTGAACTCAACTTTAAAATTTCATGATAAATCTTAAAAATGATATCGATTTAAAAAAAACCATCACTTTATTAATTATTCATTGAGGAATAACCCTTATAGATCCAAAATGATTTGGGTACCAAAAGGATTTATTTAAAAATTCATTACGTGGGAGAATAAGAAGTGGAGGAGCTTAAATGATCAAATGAAAATTGCAACATTAAAACCTCTTTTATTTCTTCGTAAAACAAAGGACAATACATGTTAATTTTACTAACTCCAAGTTGGTAATTTCCATTTTTATAATAAAATATATTTAATGTAAAATCTTACATGATTGGATGACGAGCATGTTTTCTTACAAGTTTTAATTGAATTCAACCTATCATATGTTCCACTAGATTAGCTAGGATTTCTATTATAATACCTCGAAATTTCATAATCCTTATTTTCAAGCATTTAGCCTTTTATTTGAAATCCAAACTTTAAATATTAGCTTAATTATTTTTACTAACCCTTGACTCAAAACCTAGAAAAATTCTTAAATAAATTTATCATAATTATTTTATCTTTTACTTTTACTTTTACTTTTATTCACACTAAATCAATAATTTTACCGAGTTTATTTTTCTAATTAGTTACACTAAACCTAAATAAATTATCCAAAATGAGGGTTATTTATTAAATTATAGATTTTAAAATTTGGGAGTATTACACCTATACCCCTCATCTCTCCTTTTCACTCAAACCATTTCCCCTCAACCACCCGTATACATACAGACACCCCTACTCATCATTAATTTTTCTCTAACTTGAGCCCCATTACCCTTCCTTTCTTCTCCTCTCACTTCACCTTGTTCCTCCCCTATGTATGGTCTATTTTGGTGGGAGTCACATGACCACATACCACCCCATACACAATGATGTGACCCATCACATGCTCTTGCCCCTCACCGCATGACACCAAGCCTTCCCTGGCCCTTGCTTTACCTCCTCCTTATCGCCTTTTCCTCTATATTAAGCCATCATCGCTCAAAAACACCCTCATCTCAACACCTATCATTTCCCTTTACATAATCATCTCCCTACTGCATTGGCCCCTTTCCATGCCTTCCTCGCACTCCTTATTCACGCCCTATTTCCTTGTACATATGCCTGAAACCCTACCTCTCTTCTTAGGTCCAACAACTGTTAACCACCATTGCAACCATCCCCACTACCATCTATTGCCCCTTCCTTACCATCGATCTACTCCTCCCTATAGCATTACTCATTACCACTTCCCCTCCTTGCAATGTTACCAATTCTCATAACCCTTTCCAAACCTGTCGCACCGCCACATAGTCTTTTCTTAGGTCCAACAACTGTTAACCACCATTGCAACCATCCCCACTACCATCTATTACCCCTTCCTTACCATCGATCTACTCCTCCCTATAGCATCACTCATTACCACTTCCCCTCCTTGCAATGTTACCAATTCTCATAACCCTTTCCAAACCTGTCGCACCGCCACATAGTCTTTTCCCCGCCTGCACTTCTTCTCTATAACACCCCAAATTTTACTACTGGCAAATTTTAATTTATAATGCAAGCTTATAAACAAAATATTTGGATTTATCACCTTAATTGAAATAAGCTTAGTTTACCAAATCATTTTTATGTCAATCACAAGAATAAAACCATTCATAGCAAAATAATTCAACTAGAAATGAAAGGAGCATTTATAAATACAAATACTAGTTTGGAGATTAACTTTGGGTTATAATAATATAATACAACTAAGAGATATCATGGATGAAAGAGTTGAAAAAGGTATTCTAGTAAAAATATCGTATAGATAACATAACTCTTTTCTCAAACATCCAGTATAGGTGAAAGCTTACTCCTCCCCATACAATGCATTAAAAGTAGCAAAATCATCCAGTTGGTCCTCAAAGACCTGCACAAAAGCATTAGGGTCCTTTTCTTGTGGGAATAAGTAGTATCCATGAAAGGGATGGTCAACACTCTATACACTGAGCAAGGTAACCATGCTATCAAGTTAGGGATACATATAAAACATACCTTCGTAATAGTGGATAAATACACATATAGTTTATGAAAAGTCTCATAAGATAAATATTGATCTTGGCCTATTCATTAGATATAATTATTTTCATTTTCTTACATATATTTAGTTTAGGGACCCTACTATTCATAAACCAATGGAACGGTTTAAAGCACCTTCTCAAGGACAACACACCTAAGCCACTATTATCACCTGGTGGAATGAATTTAAAAATATCATCTTCTAAGGGAAAAACAATCTCGAGCCACTATTATCATTCGGTGGAACAGATATGAAAACATCACCTTAGTCCTGACTCACTTATTCTTCCATTTTAAATCATTAGTGTCTTATCCATCAAGTTACTCAAGTCATATATATATGATGAGCATGGGCTCTAATATTCCTAATCCAGTGGAATAGGATGAAACACCTTCTCAGGGATAACAAACCTAAGCTATTATTATCACCGATGTAATGAATCTAAAAATATTACCTTCTTAGGACAAAACACTCCTAAGCCACAATTATCATATAGTGGAACGGATCTGAAAATATCACCTTAGCCCAACTCACATGATCTTTCACATTAAATGACTAATTTCTTATTCATGATTGATTCATAGGTAATGAGCCCATTAAAATAGGTCAGCACATCACATAGGTCATAAAATTGTTTTCCAGAGCTAAGATCCTTCTTTCTCAAAACCTTAATTTCACACTTTTGGCATATCTTCTCCCATATTGATCATTTACCCACCAAATTTATTCATCAAATATTATTATTAATAACATATCCAAAATTTAAGGTCTACATCCCACTTCTTACACATGTGATAATAGCCCTATCTTCAAAGTTATTATTCCTATGGCTTAAAAACCCTAGTTTCATAATTTTGTCACAAATTTTCATGTTGAATTCAAAAACTTACCAAATTTAATATAAATTCCCAAAACCCTAATATTAGCAACATATTCAAATTTTGTGGTCTAACTCTACCAATTTTCACATGTGATAATAACCTCTTCGGTTTAAGGTGATTATTCCCAAATCAACCCATTTCCATACTTTATTAAACTTAGGTCTATGATAGCTACTCCAAACAATTCGTATAGATTACTTAGCACATTTGGATGATATAATACCTTAGAATATCATGATTCCCATATTTAACTCACATTGACCAAAATTTCCTTATTAGTTACATAACCCTTATTTATTTTGAATCTTCTATGTTTAGTAATATCATTTCCATAATCCACATTTTTCTACAAAGACCTTGCCATAATCATTTCACATTCATAATACCATAAATAAAACCCATAATACAACCATATTTTACATCGAAGACTTTTCTACATAAAATAATAATATCGCATAAACTTTACCTACTTTTTTCCTATCATATAATACCAACCATATATCATAGTTTCAACAATCATGTATTATTTCACACAATCACAATAGTATGGTACAACTGAAAAATCATGTATACCACTTAGCAATCAAGAACCCTAGATTATGCTAAGTATCATTACAAAAAAGCCTTGGTCTCTAAGCTTATAAAACCTAATCCCCCTCTTTCAAGACCATGAGGAAAACACATAATAAAATCATAATAAAAAATTATTAGGATTGAACCACCTAAGTAAGGAAATATAAGGATGAAGGGAGGAAGAAAACCTAACTAAATAAGGGTATTGTTTGGAAAGAAAATTTCATAACCAAGGAAAGGAAAATAGAAGGGAAGGCTTCGGCCAAAGTTTCCTAAGTGAAGGAGAGGGAGCTTCAGTCAAGGCTACCAAAGTGACGGTGGGGGTTTCGTCCAAAGTTGCTGAAGGAAGAGGGGTTATGCTGTGGTGAAAAATGCTATATCAAGGAAGAGAAAGGAAAGAAAAGGGGTGTGGTGGAGTTAACAGAACATAGTGGATGTGTTGTGGTGAAAATGGCCTAATGGAGGAGGGTAGGATCAGTGGTTTTGGCCGGTTCTTGGTGGCAGGTTGTGGTGAAGGTGGCTAATGCTAGGGGTCAAGTAATGGCAAAGGTGGTTGGTGGTTGTGTTGAAGACTTGGTTGGGCTCACCAGTGTGGGTGACCTTAGGTAATTTTGGTGACGAAAAGGAGGTGGTGAAGGAGGGAAGTGGTGATGTATTGCTTGGAGAAAACAAAAGAGAGAGAGAGAGAGTAGTGATGGTAGCATTTAATGTGGAGCATGTGTATGTATATAAATCCTATAGATATGGGTGAGGGAGGTGAGGAAAAATTTTCAGCCCCAACCTTCATGCCTAGGAGGTGGGAGTTGATGGGAGTAGGGGATGGTCTTGCAAGTGGTAGGTAGTATGGGGTGTGTGAGCATTGTCTGTGAAAAATGTTTTACGTAGGATAAGGGGGAAAATAAGGGGAATTAGCTAAGAGGGAAGAGAGGAAAAAGGAATAGAGGAAAAAGAATAAGGTTTAGTATAATTAATTTTTGGTTTAAATAAGATTGATGTATGTAATTTAGGCTAGCATAATAGGGTAGATTAATTATCAATAAATCAGAATTAGTTTCAAATCTAGAGTTTGAGAATTATGATAAGTTGGAAATATTTATTTTCTTTTATTAGGATTAGGTTACAAGACTAATTACTTAAGAGTACGGTTATCTGAAAATTTGGGGTATTATATTCTCCACCATTCCTCACCACCACCAACTTTCCCCTAGCCTTGGCCATCACCTCTACCACTATCTGCCTCCCTTGTTGTTGCTAACTCCTTAACCTCATAGCACCATCCTCAACTATCCCAGACCAACCCTTCTATAACCCATTCCTGCTTCGCCCAAACTCACTTTGCATGGGCATGGTAATACTTATATTTATTTTTACTATTTTTTCAACTTTGAAGCATGTTGGTAATTTTTAATTTATAAATATTTTTTAAAAAAATTATTATTATTTTATTAGTTAAATATTAATGTGTTTAATGTGGTATTATTTTAAGTATAAAAGGTTGATTAGTGAAGTCTAATAAATTTTTTAGGTTGCTTATTATTTATTTTTTTACTAAAAATTAATTAATTATTATACTCTACTAAAATTTTGGATATTGCATGAATGCACATTAAGGTTTTGATGTGTAAATCATATTAATCATGTTCTCTACATTATAATTATTTGTCAAAAAGTGTTAGCATGAAATTTAGAAAAATAACATAAAAATTATCATTGTGTGCCCTAGGAAAAATTTAACCATTTAAGTATATTGTAATATTTATTCTAGTAAGAATGTCTAATATGTATTAATTATTGTTAAGTATAGAAGTATGGAATTTGATGTTTTAGAAATACATATTTTAGCATAATTATTATTGCTATATGCACTAGGGGTATTTTGATTATTTTAAGCATATCATGATATTCATCCCAATAAGCATGTCTAATATGTATTAGTTATTATTGAGCATGGGAATATGCGATTCTATATGAATTAGATATGCATGTTAAGATTTTATTTGCTAAATGTACAAGGGTAAAATGGTCATTTGGTGTGTTTGGTAATTTATTTGCATGTTAAATAATTTAAACATTATGTTTTAGCTCTTTCACGACAAGTTAATAAATAAAATGGAATTAGTGTTAGAAATAGATGATAATGTGGTAATTATGGCCTCAGGGGCATTTTGGTCATTTTCTTCCTAAAGCACCTAAACGTGAATAAATTGATCCAAGGATGGTTGTAGTAGATTTTTAATGTTGACCTTATTATAGACTTGATTTATGGTTGTCTAAAATAATTGGATATGAGTAAAAATGATTATGGAAATTGGATTTATATAATTGATATGAGGTCTTGTGGTCACTTTAATAAAATATTAATATTTAAAGTGAAGAGCCTCAAGATTAAGCATGGTGTCTCTTTAGGGATAATTATCCTAAAGGCATGGTTTACCCTACGGTTAACTATGATTTTTTGTTGGTGTGTCTTAGTGCCTTGGCAATGCCCTATATCATATTTAGCTTTGCAGACTTATAAAGGATATGTATACTTATGGATTAAGTGTCCTTATCAATAGGGTATTGCGTCTCCTTTGTATGGCTGTACGACCAGGGTACCTTAGTGTCTTTGGATTGATAGCTAGTAAGAAATTGTATTACCTTAATGCGCCAGTATAATCAGAGTACCTTAGTATCTTCAAGTTGATATAATCTCCCATCGATTTAGTAAAAATGGAAATGATTATTATTAGACTGGTTTGGTAGTATCCTTCGTGCTTACTTGTGGTTTAGTAGTAGCCTTTGTGCCTAACTATGACTTAACATTGGCTTTTATTCTTACATGTGGTTTGGTTATATATACCAAATCATGTTTCGGTAGTAGCCTTTGTGCCTACCTATATTTGATATTGTGCCTTTGTGCCCTACCTATGGTGTTATAGATTATATTGTATTGTGCCTTTGAGTCCTACCTATGGTGTTATGAAAATTATTATTTTTAATATTAATATATGAGATAGATTTTGAAGCTTATTGTTATTATGTTGAGATTGGTTCTAATCATTATTTAGATATCATCTCTTGTATGCTTAGTTGGTAAGTTTCATTATATTCTAAATAAATGACGACTATGAGCAGTGTGTGGCTTTGGTGATTATTTTTTATCCAATATGATTTTCATATTTTGATCATTGCATTAGTATTTTGATATGGTATACCATATCCTACTGTGATGTCTTTTATGTGCTCCATGCAAACTTTTTATATTAGTTCTATATAATGGATTACTTAGTATAGTTGTACTGAAGGGTTCCTTTTCATGGGCCCCTAATTATTCAACGAGTAATAATCTTTGTAGGTTAGTTTGTGAGATCAGTTGAAGGCTAGTATCTTCGGTTAACATTTAGAGTTATCTTTTGATCCGAATGTTCTTGTACCCTTATGTCTTTATGTTTTTTCCTATGACTAAATTTTGTAACCATTAACAATTGGTTTTATTTGAAATGATATTAAGCTTCTTTGATTCTCTCTACCTTGATTATTATACCTAAGATATTATTCAGCCTTTGCACTTAGTATAAGAATGATAGAGGAAACTGGACTTATACCAAGTGCAACGATAATACTAAAGTTTTAGTTTCCACAATCAACTCCTTAAATGAAATTTTTTTAGTCCTAAAAATAGGAGTATTGCATATATAACCCCTCCTCACACTCTATTTTTCCTAAGATCATGGATAACTAACAAAAGTGGGTAAAGGGATTATATGAGAATAAAATTATAAAGGAAGAAATGCATTCATTATGACATTAGTTCCAATATTATGAAGCTACCCTTTATGCAGAGTGTAATACCCCAAAATTTTAAAATCTAAAATTGATTATATAACACTTTCTTTGGAATAATTTAATATTAAATTATTAATTTAATTATATTGTGGACCTTTGATTTACAAACATAGATAGAAATATTTAATAAATTAATATAAATATTTTTTTTGTCATTTTATCTTATTCTTTTTATTTAAATAAATTCCTAAACCTATACTTTTACCGAAATTATTCTCTTAAATTAATAATTTAAATTTTGGATAAATTAATTTAATATTTTTTTCCATTAACCTAATTTCTAAACCTAAATCTAAAAATATTTTTCTTTTTTCTTTTTCCCCTTTTCCTTTTTCCTTTTTTTTCCTTCATTTCCTTCTTTTTCTTTTTTCTTTCTTTTCTTTCTTCCTTCTTCTTTGGGCTAGGCCAGCCCCTTTCTCCTTTTCTTTTCTTTCCTTCTTTGTCAGGCCAGCCCTCCTCCTTTCTCCTTCCCTTCTTCTCTTACAGGGCCAGCCTAGGCTCCTACCCTTTTTTTTCTTTCCCTCTTCTCCCCCTTTAGGCCAACTCCCTTCCCCTCCCTTTTTCTTTCTTTCCTCTTTCGTGTGAGCAAGCCTGCCCTATTTTCCTTTCTTTATCCCTAATAGGCCTCCTTTCTTCTTCCTTCTTCTTCCCCTACACCACAGTCAAACAACCCTCCCCTCCACTTACACTTCTCCTTCCTCGTACGCTTGTACTGCCAGCCTGCAGCCTCTCTACCCATCCCTCTCCTTTCCATTTTATGCCATGCATCTCCCCATGCATCCCCTTCCCCTTTCATCCCTTCACTTACCCCTTGCTTTCCTACCATGCTTCCTACACCTCCCCCTACACCCAACTAACTTCCTACACTACACACCTCTGCCTCCTTCTCCTTCCCTTTTTCTTCTCTAGCCATTTTTCTCCCCTAAGCTCTCCCTTTTCCTACCCAATTCTCCTTTCTATTTTCTTTCCCTTTTCTTCCCTATTTTTTTGTCACCAACCCTTTTCTCCATCACCACCACCCAATTAGCCACTCCTACACCCTACCTCCTCCTTACACCGCCCCAAGCAACCACCGCATGCCACCCTGCAACCTACTCCCCTCACTTTCCTCTCATTCTCCCCTCAACCCCCCTACACCGCTACCTTGTGCTATTTTTCTCCCCTCTTTAGCCACTACCTCAACCTCCCCTCAACCACCTAACACCAACCCCAATACCCCCTCCCTCACCTTACCCAAACCCCCTGCAGCTTCCCTTTCTTTTCTCCTTCTTTTCCTTTATTCCTCTTCCCCCTCCCTTATCTACACCTTCTTCTTACGACCATTGTTAGCATCTCTTCCACACTTGAGCCGCCAACCTTCAACCTCCAGCCACCACCTACACCCTACCTCCCTTGAACCCAAATACAACACCAACTCCTCCCCCACAAGCCACGACTTAGGCTTTCTCCCCTTTTTTCCATTTTCAATTCTCCCCCTCTCCTTTATGTTCATGCATGCTCACACTACATGGGCAGCATGAGTTATGCTACATGATTTTTGAATGTTTTTATCTAATATTCAGGTATAATGTAGTTTGGTAATAATATATATATTTAATAAGTATTTTTAATAAAAGCCTTCTTTTACTAATCTAATAATGATATGTTACTTGTGGTATTATTTTAAGCATAAAATTTTACTAATTAAAGTTTATACATTTTAAACTAGGATACCATTTAAGTTTGGTTTTTCCTAAAAGTAAGGTGACCATTATACCCCACTAAAATGTATGGATTATCATATGCTAGTATATCAGGGTTTTGGTATGTGATTTATTTGAATATGATGTGTTACTAACCATCTCATGGTTATTAATGATATATTGAAAAAATGAAAGAAGCATGTTAGATTGTATATGGTATGATATGTGGGAAATGGTGATAAAAAAAAGGGGGTTGAGGTTGATGATAATTTATATATATATATATATGCATATACATGCTATGCTATGAAAGTATGGACATTTGTGGTGAAAATAATGCTAATATGAGCCCTAGGGGCAATTTGGTCTTTTGGATACATCATGATGTTTAGACATTAATGAGATACCTAATGTGTTATTTATGATGTTAAGAATAGATATAGGAGTTTGGTGGAGTATAAAAGTAAGTGTTAGTAGGAATATTAATATTCGATGTGCTAGGGTCATTTTTGTAATTTTGCCTCTAAGATAGAGGCTACCTAAATAAATATACATGATAAGTAACAAGTGGTGCTAAGTGTGCTAAAAATGGCTTTGAAAATGCATGATGGTATGATTATCAACATTTTATGTGCTAGGGGTATTTTGCTATTTTTGCATGTGAAATGGAGGTTAACTTAATAAATGGACATGATAAGTAACAAATGGTGCTAAGTATGCTAATAAGGGTTTTGTAGTGTTAAATAATGCATGTTGGGCATGAATATTAATATTTTATGACATATGGGCATTTTAATAACTTTGCATGTAAAATGGAGGTTGCTAAAATAAACATGCATAATAGGTGATAATTGGTGCTAAGAATGATAATAAGGGTTTTTTGGAGTTAATAATGCATGTTGGGCATGATTATTAATGATAAATGTCCAAGGGGGAATATTACTAATTTGGTATGTGTAATGGGAGTTAATAACCTTGCATGATAAGTGGTAATTGGTGGTAAGCATGATAATAGGAGTTTATGGCGTTAATGATGCATATGGGATAAAATTATTAACATAAAATGATCTAAGGAAATTTTGGTAATTTTGCAAGTAAAAAGGGGGCATTTTTGGTAACTTTGCATACAAGATGGGGATTAGTGTAATAAACATGCATGGTAAGTATAAATTGATATTAAATATGATAATAGGGGTTTATTATCTTAGTATCACTTATTTTGGTATAATATTTAATAAAATATGGTATAGGGGTATTTTGGTAATTGTGCATGTAAAATGGTAATTAGTTAAATAAACATGCATGGTAAGTATAAATTGATATTAGATATGATAATAGGGGTTTATTATCTTAGTATCACTTATTTGAGCATGATATTCCATAAAACATAGTATAGGGGTATTTTGGTAATTTTACATGTAAAATGGTGGTTAGGCTCATAAACATGCATGAAAGGAATAAATTAATGTTAAATATGATAATAGGGGTTATGGCCTTAGCATCGCCAGTTCAAGCATGGTCATGAACATTATAAAGCCTAGGGGTATTTTAGTAATTTGGAATGTATCATAATGAGTATGCATAGTGTAGGAGTAAATTGGTAGATTAAGGTATGATATGATGCTATTTCATAAACACGTGGTAAGTGCATTAATTGTTGATTAAGCGTGAGAATATGTGTTGGCTATCCTAGAGGTGCATTTTAGGGTTTTATGTGTAAAATGATTGTTTTGTGTGTTGGGTAACTTAACTTCGTAATCAATAGTATAATTATGGGATGATACTCTTGTATGGCATGTTGATAAATAAAAATAAATCATGTGATGGAAGTGGGTGGTAAAGAGGTAGCCTTAGCCTAAGGACATTTTGGTCATTTTGACCTAAGGTTCCTAAGTATGAGTGTTGGAATCTAGGATGGCCTCAGTAGACTACTTATGTTAACATTAACAATAATCCTAATATTGACTACTTTATAATAATAGAAACAAATAAAAATGGTTAAATATGTAATTAATATGTTTCTCATGGTCACCTTAATTAAGATACTAATAGTGCAATACCTCGATATCGGGAATGGTGACTCTTTAGGTGTTGCTAACTTAAAGACGTAGTTTGGCCCACGATTGATTTAGATTTTGCTAGTGAGCCTTAGTGTCTGAGCCAGGTCCTACATCTTACTCTATTTAGCTCTGCAAATCTACTTAGGGGCCATGCATACTTATAGATTAGGTATCCTTGTTGGTAGAGTATTGTGTGCCTTTGTGTATCAGTGCGACCAAGGTATCTTTGTGTCCCTAGGTTAATAGTCTATTGGATACTATGTAACTGTTGTGCGCCTATATGATGGGTGTACCTTTGTGTCTCTGGGTTTGTAATCTGCACCTCAAGTAAATAAAATGGAATTGATGTGATAATTAAATAGAAAGGCATTAATCACTTATAGTGGAACACCACATACATTATGATCATGTGAAGTACATGTACCGGCCCACCAGTTATAATAGTGGTCAGGAACATTCTACCCTAGACTATATCATATGTACCGATCCACCAATTATAATAGTGCTCAAAAGCATTATATTCTGGATTATATCATATGTATCGATCTACCAATTATAATAGTAGGGTCCTTGAACCTACATGGATATAATTTGAGAGTTGATTAATATCTAATTAAGCGATCATTTATGACCTACTAATGTGATATGGTAGCATCCTTGGTGCCTACTAGGATGGTTTGAGCTTTGGTATTGTATTGATGGGCTCATGAGCCTACCTTTGAATTGAGTGGGGGTGTGCATGGTTGAGTATGTTGTTCGCTATTTAAATATACTACAAAGAGCATCGCTTGGATGCTTCCTTGGTAAGTTTTGTTATTTCTAAGTGAACAAGCCTCAGTGACATATAATCTTGATGCACGTATCCATCCTAATGATTATTGTATCTCAATCTATATATGTGTAATTTCTTGTTCATGTGTTTGAGATGTGGTAATTGATGTATTGCATGTTGGCCCGACATATTAGTCTTATAGGGTTACTCAGAACCATAATACTAAATAATTCCTTTTGTGGGTCCCTACGTATTCAATGGGCACTAGCATTTGCATGTTAGTTCACAAGTTCTGTTCAAGATCTACTCTTAGGTTAAGAGTGTAGGACTTTGTGGGAAAGTTTTTGGGTTTTCCATAAAAATCTTATGTTCCCTTTTTAATGATTTTATTATGTAACTACTATTAGTAAATTTTATTCCTTGTAATTTAACTATCATACTACTCTATTTTCTTATAGTATCTTGGATTTTTGTATAGTACATTTTTAGCCTTAGCACTTAGTATCATAACGGTGGAGGGATTGCATCCCCAAAATTTACCCTTTTTACATCCACTTATAATTTTAGAAATGAAAATTTTTATTAGTGAATTATGGGAGTGTTATATTTAGCAACTTTTTAATCTTCATAATCCTATCTACTCATAACTTGTGTGTCATTTCTATGTAAACTTGAGTGTTTATATCAATGCTTCCACCCTCACCACTAGAGTTATAGGTGTTACAATTTAAGTTGATGAGACTAGATGTGTTAGGACTTTAACTCTTTGACTGGGTAAATCTTTTGGGGATTACATATCAAAGTTTAATGACCATGAGGACACATGACATAGTTGTGTAAGATATAACAAGGCATCATTATGTGATTAGAGGCACTACTAGCTCTATCTATCTACAAACTTATAAGAGGGTATTGCACTATTTTGTTAACATAATGATTCTCCTTCATGTGAGCTGTGTGGTTGATGGGAATAATAGAAATCAATATGAGTTTGAACACATCTTATGAAAGAATACCATGACCCTTAGGATTGAAATTGTTCAAAACATGGTGCAAGTGGTGAGTCATACACAAGCTTCTTAAGGGTATGGTCTTATCATCACTAAGATCTTCGAAGACTTTTAGGTCCCAGTTAGATATTTTGATTTCACTCTTCTTTGTTTGCATAATGAATTAGATATATTTAATAACATGACCCTATGATAGATATGATATGGGATAATAAAGAATGATGTATGTCTCATACTTATTATAAATGCTAGAGCTTTATTAAAATGTACTAGTAGGATACTAGCTGCTTAAGCACCCATGATCATAATATAGATGATAAGAATATCATTTCTCCTACTCATGATCCACTTATTGCATATCCTATAGTTCATCTTTCTATATCAGATGTTTAGTCCATATCCACTTATCTCCTCCATTAGCTCCTTAAATGCAAAGCTACAATTCAAGATCTAGGGGACTTGCTCATTAGAGGCTTGTAGGAATTCGTTAGAGTTTCACATGAATATATCATATATAACTCAATCATGGTATTAGGCTTTCTTGTCTTTAGAAGCATCTATGTTTCATGCATCAACTGCCTCTACTACAGATCCACTAGGTCGAAAGTCTCATGCCAATGATCTTAATAATGCTATAATATAGAATCAAGCATAAGATACAACTAGAGGTCCATATTTGAGGGTGACATGGTTGCTTCTATTAATGTTATAGGTGATTAAGGTAAGACGGTTAACACAAAGAATAATGCTGCACTTCCAATCAATGCTAAGGATCTAGTGCGTGAACTAGGCATTCAAGATGGCATTTATAATGAGTTGGATGATGTAGATGTAAAGAATTTGGAGTATAAATTATTAGACATTTCTAGTTACTTAGATCCAAAAGTTTAACTTAATTCTTCTCCAAGTCTTCTCCTTCTACTTTTGTGTCAAACCAAACTTGTGCTTTGATGCCAAAAGTTGATGTATAAGATAATAGATGAATATATTTCACAAATTTGTGTTTGGTTTAATGAACAACAAAATCGACTAAAGAAAGATGAAACTTGAAGTTTGGATGATTCAAATGTTATCTTCAATTGGAAATTTTGATCTACTCCAAGATCAAAATTATTTCTAAAGAGAAACCTCTAATTTCTCTAGATAATGGCTCCTAAAATTCATTCCTCACTTGAAGAGAAAATAGGAAAAAAGATTTGCTAAGAGTTTCGACTCTTGTTCTATATTTATTCATTAAGTGTTGAATTGTATGGTTAATCACCACCATCGAATGTATAAGGCGCACACACACACACTGTAACACCCCCAAATTTACTACTGAAAAATTTCGTTTAAGACAAAGGTTTTAGCGGAAGCGAAAGAATTAAAACCATAAACTTGGGGGTATTACCGCCACACTTAGTACCAGACCGGTTCACTCCTACCATTCCGATACTAAGTGCTAAGGCTAAACTAAACAATCCTTAAGTAAGAGTCATCAAAACATAGGTCCATAGTTAACATAGACCATTCACAAAAACCACGAGTCAACAACAGTTAAAATATCGTTTTGGAATACAACTTCGAGTACGGTTTCAAAACAATAAGCGTAGTACAAAATATAGCCAAATAAAACAGATCCCAAGGGACCAATATCCGGATCGCCTACTCACTCAAGCCAAGCCTTCCACCCCACAATTTGTAACCGATCAAACCTGCATAGGAGGTCTGCTCCCCACCATTGGTGGATCATCACAGGACCCATTCAATCAATGTAGTATCAGTACGGGTCCAATACTGAGTAAGGCGCTGGTGCGCTAAGGCCAAGCATACAATCATACCCCATAGCACACATAGCACGCAAGACCCACATTCAACACATAAATAACATACGATGACATGCATGAATAGATCTAATCACTTTCTGATATCTTATTCTACATTCTCATTAATGAAATAAGTCCATTTCACGCATTCTTCAATAATCCATGTGAGCACGGGGACCCCACTATTATAGCCGGTGGACCGGAAATAAAAACACAGGGCAGAACGCCTCTGACCACTATTCTAACCGGTGGACCGGACTGGCCCAGCCTCAACATGGTGTTCCACTGTAAGTACTTAGTATTTTTCCCATGGTTTAACTTATTTACTTTGGGTCTATCGAGCCGAGATCCCCCACTATTATAGCCGGTGGTCCGGAAATAAACGCACAGGGCGGAACGCCTCTGACCACTATTATAGGCGGTGGACCGGAACGAAACGCACAGGGCAAAATGCCTCTGACCACTATTATAGCCGGTGGACCGGAACGAAACGCACAGGGCAAAATGCCTCTGACCACTATTATAGCCGGTGGACCGGAACGAAACGCACAGGGCAAATTGCCTCTGACCACTATTATAGCTGGTGGACCGGAACAAAACGCACAGGGCCAATTGCCTCTGACCACTATTATAGCCGGTGGACCGGAACGAAACGCACAAGGCTCGGCTCAATAGTCTTTCGCTTTACGTTATTAGTGTCTTATCCGTGTCTTATTGAATCACACATCACCCTTGACATGCATAAATCATTCTCTTCATACTGTACTCAACACAACTAATAAAATCTCACATACATAACTACCCTTCAAGCAATAGGTACACATGATAACACCGAACAACTCTAAGCAGCCATAACCAACCCTAGTTGTCCACACCAACCGTGGTTAGCCACTCTTATCCCTCTTTACCATAACCGCCATACTTGGCCATCCCAAACCTTAATTGTCCTCAATTATCACGATTAGTTACCTCAACCCTACTTAATCACAACACCCCAGAGTTAATCACTCCAAACCCTAATCCCGTACGATCATTAACTCTCATGCAAAACCCTAATACCGCCATACCAACATTAATACCACCATACAACCCATAACACCACCATGTAAACCCTAATACCACCGTAAGTCATTAATACCACTATACAATCATTAATACCGCCATACGAATATTAATACCACCATACAACATTAATACCTCCATAAAATCACAATACCACCATACGAACCCGAATACCACCATAAGCCATTAATACCACTATGAAATCATTAGTACCACCATGCGAACATTTATGCCACCATACAAACCCTAATACCACCATGCAACATCATTACCTCCATAAAATCACAAATACCACCATACAACATTAACACCTCCATAAAATCACAAATACCACCATACAACATTAATACCTCCATAAAATCACAATACCACCATACGAACCCGAATACCACCATAAGCCATTAATACCACTATGAAATCATTAGTACCACCATGCGAACATTTATGCTACCATACAAACTTCAAGACTCCCATGATGGTTCCCAGCTCATATTACCATTTATCTTAACATGCATGTCCTAGTGGGCCATAACATATTACATCATAAACATCATACATATAAATGTCATGCTCATGTCACGGAAGCACATACAACATACCTCAATCTCCAAGCTGCGCTACACATAAGACAAGTTATACACAAATCATATAATATATGGCATAGCATGACATACATAGCATTCAACACATCCATGTCACACATCGCACAAGGCCATTAGCTTCGTCCTTACCTAAGGCGACGCCGGGCTTGGAGTACGCTCCTCTAACTCCTTAGGGCTTTGGTCGGGGTTACCTATAAAAGGGGAAAATGCTAAGTATTAGTTTCCCTTATAATCAATCCTCATTCTAGTTTAAGGTTAGGGTTTTTATTACTAAAAAGGGTTTTATACAAAACTAGGGTTTTTACCTTAGAATTAGTATACTAAATATTAGTAGTCAAAATATGTTTATTTTTAATACCTATTGTTACACTTATATTATTAGACCCGTTAGCCCTATTCTTATAATAATAATGTTCATTCTAACTATAGAAAAATAGTGATAATAATAATAATAAAACTAATACTAGTGACACTAATGTTTATAGTGAGAGAAACCCTAGCATTTTTAAGGCTAAGTCTACTAATGGTGTCATATTCGAAATAATATTATTATAAGGTCACAATATTACAAGTAACTATTCCTAAGGGTGATAATGATAATAGTTGTATATTCTTGAATAATAAAAGGGTTCAAATACTTTTGATTACAACAATAAGGTAGTGATAGTAGTAATAATAGTAATAGTTAATAATAGTGTCATAGTAATGAGGTTAGGGTTAATGTTAAATGGTATGGTAATAAGGTTCAAGTACTCTTCTTACTTAACAACCAAATGATATTTACTAGCTTGAGTTAAGTAACATGGGTAAGACCAGGTAGTATTATTATTAACAATAGTGATAAATGTGTTAAGTATAATAATAATAATAATAATAATAATAATAATAATAATAATAATAATAATAATAATAATAGTAAAAATAATAATAATAATAATAATAATAATAATAATAATAATAATAACAATAGTACAACCAAGTAAGGTTAAGCAATAATAATAATAACCATAGTATAGATAATAGAAATAATAATAATAATAATAATAATAATAATAATAATGTTAATACTAATAATTATAAAAATAAGACCAAGGTTAAGTATAATATAGGTTAGGGTTTAAAAAGGGATGTTAGTATTAGTAAGAAAATAAGAACATTAATAATAAAGACAATAATAATGGTAATAATGATAATAATAATAATAATAATAATAATAATAATAGTAATAACAATAATAAAAGTAATAATAATAATGATAATAATAATAATAATAATAATAAGTATATTAGTATTAATATTAGTAGAAAATAGTAGCAGCTATATAAAAAGGGGGTTAAGGTTTGGATGGGTGGAGAACCACCTAGGGTTGGTGGTGGTCCGGCGACGGTGGAGGAGGAAGGGAAGGGAAAAGATCAAGGTGGGGGCTGGATGGCAGGAGGAAAAGAGAAGTTTGAGGTGGGGGGGAGAAGCAGCAGGTGAAGGGGAGTGGAGTGAGGGTGGTGGCGTGGCAAGGGGCGGCGGCGCGCGGCGGCGACGGCGGTGGCCGAGGGTGGTGGAGAGAGGTGGAAGATGAGGGAGGAAGGAGGAGAGGGAGGCAGGGGAATTTGAAGGCAGGGAAAGGTAGAGGGAGGTCTGCTGGGCATTTTGGAGGGTGGAAGGGTGGCTGGTAGCGGCGGAGGAGGCGGCAGGAGGTGGCGCAAGGCGGCGACGGGCTGGAAGGGGTTGCTCGGGGTGGTAATTTTTCACAGCCTGGGGTGGCTCGTGCAAGGCAAATCGAGGGCTGAGGGGGACTTGGTTAGGTGGAGGGTGGTGCAAGGTGGGGTTCTGGGCGGCGTTCGACCGGCAGCGTTGGGGGACGCCGGCGGTCGACGCGTCTGATGGGGCAGCAGCGAGAGGGAGCAAACCCAGGGTTTTGGGGTTCCAAATCCCGAACCCAGGTGATCAATGGGGGTATTTATAGGTAGGGTGGTCAGGCAAGGCCAGGGGAAGAAGACAAAAGGGTGCAGGGTGCAGGCGCCAGGCTGGCCGGCAGGCTGCAGGTCCTGCCATGGCAGGTCGGGTCGGGGAGGGGGAGAAGAAAGGGAAAGAGAAGGGCACGCGGGAAAGGGAGAGAGGGACTTGGTCGGGGTCGAAAAGAGAAAGAAAACGACGGGAGAGAGGCAGGGAAGGGCAGGGGAGGACGGTCGGCGTGCAGAGGTGGCCGGCGATATTCGAGGGTTGCAGGGTCGAGTTGCAGGTCGGGGAGGAAGAAGGAAGGGGAAAGGAGGAGGACCGGCGGTCCAGGGGAGGAAAAGAAAAGGAAGGGAACCGGCTGGTTCGGCGGCGTTATAAAGTTTTAAAACAAAATGCGGCGTTTTGAGGATTGTGGGAGGAAAACGTCGCGTCGCCTCGAAGGCTGGCAACGGTCATAAGGTCGTTTAGCGTGACGCGGTGTTTCGACGATACTGAGGGCAAAACGCAGCGCACGGGCACACGGGGGTTGGCGTCGCACGGCGCTGGGCCGCGGGCGAGAAGAAGGAAGGAGAGGCGGGGAGGGGGTCTGGGCTGCGCAGGCCGGGCGCGCGAGACAGGGGGGAAAGGAGATTTGGGCCGACGGGCTGGCCCAAACTGAGGGAGGAAGAAGAGAAAAAAAATTAAAGGAGGAAGAAAGAAAAAGAAAAGAAAGGAGAAAAGGAAAAAGGAAAATGATAAAATGGTTGGGGATATTTGTTCTTTATTTATTTATATAATTAATTTAGATATTTAATTTTAATAATAATTATTTTAATTATAATAATTAAATCCATTTTTAAATTAGTTAGGCTATTTTGGATAAATTTCCTTAACCACCATGCTAATTAGAAAAATACCCAAATTTTCTTTCAATTAAATTCTTTATTATTTTCCTCTTAATATACCTTAATTAACTCTCTACATCTTAATAAATGAGTTTATATAATTAATTTTCCTAATAATTCCTTATTTGGCCATAATTTCGGAAATTAGGATTTTGGGATATTACACACACACACACACACACACACATATGATAATGAGGCTAATACTAACTCTCCTTAATGAAGCCCAAATCAACTAGCCTAATTATATAAGAGTTAAACCAACACATGTCCATATGGTATATATAATAAGTTACAATTACAATAATAAGATATTACAAAGTTTACATAAAATCTCAAAGATATATAAAACATAATCATGATAATACATGGAATAATCAAAATAATTAAGCTTCATGTCTTATAGTTTTTTCTTCCATGTAACTTCATAACTCTTGTATTCTCATTGTCTTACACATTAGATATCATTGGCGAAGTCTTGTTCTTGCAAACATATGTAATACCTATAAGAATCACGTGATAAAACATTATTAGGGTTAGTATTAAGGTGTTTAAGATTGTCAAGAACAATTGGTACTACCTCCAAATATGATAACTCTTGCCCTTCAACATGAGAAGAATGAGATAGATATACTTCTACGTCAGAGTTCAGCTATTTGTGAGTTGGTGTAGGAATAGCAAAAATGTTATCAGGGCATTTAGAATCTAATGAAGGATAAATTTAGGTAAGGCATGCATAATTCATAAGATAAAAAAACTATCAGAGAAACATATCCCATGACTCTCAAATGCTGTAAGAATCACACCTAAATTCATGCTCATAGGGTCCTAAAACTTGTAAAACTTAACTCATATAAATACGACTATATGATTTAGTTTGTTCTTGTTTTCTCTAAATGAATTTACATGACATTTTTTCTATTCTACTATGTTAATCTCATTTGTACTTTTATTTTGACTAATATGAGATGATAGTTATAAATTTATGCCTACCGTCTTAAATATATTCCATTTCATATACACTATTTCACACTAAATTCTTATAATATGTTGATTGATATGATTGATGAGTTGAATTATCTATCAGGATGTATCGAGTAGAATGGCCTCACCTACATGCTTTTCTACATATGTGATCAATTAATTGGATTTCTTGGCCATGATAATATGTGATTACTAATGATTGATTATCCTAATTATTGATGTTTCATTGCTTCATATGCATTATTATCTTTATTTTCCCTTTATTGGTTCATATCTTCACAAAATAAAATATTTTAGGCAAATTTGTCCATATATCAAGAAGAATTGCTCAGAAATGATATTAGCTATCAATCACACTTTCTTGCTTCTTGATGATTTATTTGTCACATTAAAAGGTTAACTCATCTAATAATATATCTCATGTAATTATGCTTTTATTATTACATTTTGAGAAATTGTTTGAGATATTATATGGTTAAGAAAATTCCTCACTTTTATATAATATCAATATATCTCTTAATATTTTAGATGTACAGTGGTTGGAAACTCATGATATATGCTATATTTAGTACAAATTTTAATAATCTTGATACTTATATTTTATTTTGATCAATTTGATATGATAAATACTAACTCTAGGGAAAAGAAAAGTTTCTCCTTGTATCAACTTTATGATTGTATAGAAAATGGGATCTTTAAATTACACATTAGATATACTCATGAGGTTCCACCATAGCCATTAAGCATGAGAGTTATTCAAAAGACTCTAGGAGAAGAGTTTTACCTTTCTCACATTCATATTTTATAGTTGGTAAACTCTAACTAAATAATTTGATATGTGTTAAACTATTATACCTTGTTCACATTATTCATCTTGATGCTTGAATTGCTATATATTATATATTTAAGGGGATATTTGTAATAACCCAAAATTTTCCACAATTTACCACTAAAAATTTTCATTTTCGTGGAAGCATAAATAATAAAATATTGGGTGTTACACCACATTCAATATAGAAGAGGTACTCCATATATATCATCTATATCTGGTCCAAACCTATAAAGTAGCTCATAACTAAAGATTAGGTTTAGGAAGCACTTATTCCCATGATAATATAATATTTCAACAAATATGATAGGCAAAAAAAGGACTAACTGTCCATATATACATATTTGATTAACCATACACTTTAACTAATCCATAACCACTCAGAGCAAGTAAGCATAACAAAATAATTGAATCAACATATACATGCAAACAAAAAGGTAGTTACTTGTAGGATTGAGCACCACCCAAAAAAAGATGGTTAATATGTTACGTATGATGCAGGAGCATCTAATGATTCTCATATTCCTATTGATTCTCAAGGTAAGGAAGAATTAGCTTTCTTAATATTGGAGCCAATCATATTAAATGTGGTTGATAATATGTCTATACTTGGTATTGAAAACAATTCAAGATATTCTCGCAGGTATGTTACATATTTGTAAGGAGAATATGTTAACACACCTTAAGTGTACAAGCATTCAAAGCATGCAAGACTGTAGCATACATGGGATGATACTTTACAATAATAAGATATGGTGATGATTATCATTAGTTATATTAGACTTATTGTAAACCCTAAGTGTATTTTATGTAACCTAGGGTTTGATGCAATTTCATGTATGTATCATAGTTGATTGTATGGCTTTGTAATGTTAGTCATTAGTATCATTTAGATGATGACATTATGATCAAGTTTAGATGTTATATGGGCTTAATTAAAGTGATTAAATGGGATTGAATTAAGAGGAAACTCGGCTAGTTAAGACTTATATTCGACGAGCCTCCCTCCCCTATATATATTTGTACACGTCTAATGCATGAAGAAATAATAGAATTTTTTGAACACATAATTAACCAGCTTGGCCTGCGTGAATTCTCTATTCCAAGTCTCATTAGATCAAGGTAAAACCCAGAGTTTAACCTTCATCATTCGATCCTTTAAATGATTGGTATCATTCAAAGTATCCTACGACATACTTTGCAACTTATAACCGATTATATCCTGCACCAAAAACTAGTTTTCTCCTTGAAGTTTCGACCAGCTGGAGTCATAACTCATGGAATAATCGATCCAACACTTTCTTCCACTTTGATTCACATCAACATACTAAGTAAGGTAAGAAAATACATCCATAGAAAAGGGTATGCATAACACAAGAAACATAATGACAAGATAGACACTATACATGCATTTATGCTCAAGATATATGCCAATCTTATAGAAACTTATACCTAAAGTGTATCATTAAGTGATCACACAAATCCATTTACTTAGTTATATTGAGATAAAGGAACTAGTTGTAGAGTAACCACTCCTCTCCTCTTCTCCTCCCAGATGGGAGAAAGATAGTCAACCTCAATAACATGTAACATTTAATCTCCTCTTTCCTTCATAGATGGGAGAAGATTAGACAACCTTACAAATGCACACCTTTTGTGCTAAAAAAATGCCTAGGGTATTAGTAAACCTCTGATATTTAAGTACGCATACCCCCTATTAGCTGGTGGATTAATCAAATAGAGTAGACTAGGATCATCTAGTTCCGTTAGGATTAGAAAATATTTTGATAATTAGATAGTTTCAAAACTTGAAAATATTTTGCTCCTGTCTCATATGATCTTTCACTTTAATTAGTATTATTGGATCATTAACCAACATTTAACACATAACAATGCCTCACTTGATTTACTTAATATCATTAGACTTCCATTCTTATTACCATTAACTTACCATGAGAAAGATGCTTATCATGATCCCTAATTATCATAAATTCATTCTAATAATTGATAGCATCCAACACTTAGAGTGTATCACTAATAACACATTTAATCATGTTATAGGAATAAAGGCAAGATATAAGAATGATTATTAAATACATAAAGGAACATTTCATAAGTTAAAGACCATAATACCCTTATAAGCCATAATTTCACAAGTACACCATAATTTCATCCATAAGGCTTTCCAAATTACCAAATTTAACAAAGTAACCTAAAATATTATTAAAAAAATTTCATATCTAAAAATTATAATTTAACTCTAAATTTTCCACATAAAATACTATTGCTACTTTTTTGGTTATTATTCCCCAATGAAGTATTTTCTCATAAAATAATTCCTTTTGGTATTCATAATTTACAAGATAATTCACAAAACATCAGTCTCAAAATACTCATTATTAAGAGTTTGTGTGTGTATAACATTCTCGAGAAAGGTCATTGAGATTGTAGGCTTATAAACTTATAGATGATACTTAAACCAAGATGTAAATTATTTCTTAGAGAGATCTTTAAGATAGTAGGCTCAAAACCCTAAAAGAATGATAATCATAATATATAATAGAGAGAAGTTTCAAAATACATATGGAAAAATCTTTTAGTAATGGATGTAGGGGTGCATTAGGCCCTTGAGCCACTATAAATCTTTAAAATTTTAATTTGTCATTATCTTTCATTATACCCTATTCACCCTCATTTATGGTAATTTTAGTAGTATTGGCCATAGTTACTTTAGCATGCCCTCTTATTATTGTATGTGATTGCGTTAATGTTTCCCATGTATATTGCTTATTATCAAATGCATTATTCTATGTGATCCATAATCATATTATTTTATATTATCACATGTATCCATGTGCTTGGTGTTAAATACATGTTAATATAAACTTCCATGCACCTTGTATAATATGTCAGACTGATTTAGATTTGTTAAATATTGGATGTGTTGATGATATGCTTCAGTTAGCCCATTGTGATAATTCAACTTTTTTTTTCTGAAGAGTAGATGATTATGCACATATAATACCTCATCCTATAATATCTCAAAATATGTTTAAAATTATGGTAATATAAAATGGCTTTTGGTTTTGGGAAGGACTTGAAAAATGGGTGAACTAGTGAATTATAGGTAGACTAGTTGTATAATTCATCCCAAAACCTTATTTATTGTAATAAATCAAACTTTCCACCATAGTTTTTGATTAATTATTCTTTAATTCCATCCTTAAGCCTTAAGCTGTATATTATCCCTTCAACCCTTGAACCTTTCTTTTTCTTTTCCCCTCACCCTTAGGCAATCCATTTCTTTTTATCATTATTGTTTCCTTTTCATCCCCTTGGGCTAGCTGGTCAATCAAATCACTTCTATATCTAACTCTACCTTACCTTCCTCATTTCTGACATAGCTTTACCTAACCTTCCTCACAAAACATCATTTTTATGAAATAAAGCGCATACATCCTCCCCTCCTCTCATCTTCTTTAATTTTATTTCAAACCCAATCAGATCTTCTTTTATTTGCTCAAAAAATCTTCCTCAACTTCTCTCTATCTTCTTCCTTATTTTTCCATTGTTATTGTTTACCATTGCACAATTTTTCACTTCTTCTTTTTTAGCATACCCACACTACACTACCATTGCCACCATCCACATCTCACACAACCACCACCAATTTCATGGAAACTAGAACTTGGAATTCCAACCTTTCACGACATACCACCGCCTAATCATCCATTCGTCACACATCTATTAAGACCCAACATTAGACACCTTTACTAATGTGAGTCATTACCTTTCCTTGTTAATTTTCTATGCATTCTAACCAATTGTATTTGATGAATTTTTAGGTGATCATATGGTGGTTTTGGAGGTGAGTGATTAGGAGTAATATATCTTAGAGATTGGAGTTATATTAGGTAAGAGTACATATGCTAGATTAAGGTCTTGATGCTATGTGTTATTTCTATGAAATTTCATGTTATCATATCTCAATTAATAGAAATCATGTGCATATTTACTTATTGTATCATATCATGAAAACCATGAATTTGTGTCTCCATGATTTTATGTGATATATCCACATTGGCATTGCTAGGTTTTGTCATAAAATATCAATTTATGTTGGTGTATTGTGTTAATTTAATAATTTCATAATTGAGGGAACAGTAAATGTGATTAAGTAATAGTGTTGTGAATATATAGATGTTGAAAGTGTGGTGATATTTGGGACTTATGGGGCCTTTGAGTATGTTTGGGTGATTATCAACATTAAGGGTATTCAGGGTAAACTTAAGAGTTTTTAATGGATATAAGTAAGCTATTATAGCCCTTGATGTTTTTACATTAAATTTTATACATAATATAAGAGGGTTGGTTGAGTGTGGAAAAAAATATGTTAAAAAGAAGTTTTGAGGAATTTAAGAAGAATAGGGGCAAAATGGTAATTTTTTAATTAATTTTGGAAATTTAAGGTTTTGCAAATATTATTGGGGTAAAAATAAGATAAGTGTGCTACATGTATAGTTTGGGTTATTTATGGTCAAAATAAGGATTATTATTAAGAAATAATGGTTTAAAATGAACTTAGCAATCCTTAGGGCACAATCAATATTTTATGTGCGAAATATTAGATTTAATTCATGTTTTTCGGATATTTGATTTAGAATAATATTTTATGTGTCGAATATGGTGGATTGGTGAGAACTATAGGAAGAGTTATGTTTTAATTATGAATTAGGGTTTTATGGAGGCTTGATAGTCTTTTGTTGGTGTTTTTCCCCTTTTGGTTTGGTTTTGCTTACTTAGCAACCCTAGGGGCATGATCAATCTTTTATGTATGAAATGTTAAATTTAATTCAAGTCTTTTGGATATTTGATTTAGAATAATATGTTGTGATAATGTGTTGAATATGGTGGATCGGTGAGCACTATAGGAGGAGCTATTTCATAATTATGAATTAGGGTTTTATGGAGGCTTGATAGTCTTTTTGTTGGTTTTTTGCCCTTTTTGGCTTGGTTTGCTTCTCTCCTATCTTATGGTTATCCTATATGATTGTGGCATATTTAATTTAGTTAACAATGATGTAATTCTATAAGTGCATAGAGTAATCAATGGTTGGAATGAATTAGATAATTTTGGCATTTCATGTAATGAAGATAAACAATAATCCATATAGTAAGGCAATCATATTTAAAGTGGAAGATCATATGGGTCAAAACTAAGTTGTATTAGTCTATTCCACTAGATGAAAATAGTGGCTATGAGCATTTTATCTTGGGAATTGTACTAATCCATTCCAATAGATGAAAATAGTGACAAGGAGCATTTTAGCTTAGAGTTGTATCAATTCATTTTGCCAAGTGAGAATAGTAGTCAGTGTTATGCCCTATGAGTTGTGTCATTCCTTTCCATTGGACAAATATAGTGGATTCTTTGAACTCAAGTGACTAAGTAAATGAAAATGTTTGGTCATCTATTAAGGGACCTTAATCTCATTCTCCTAAAATAATCTCTTATCATAAATGTAAAGTATGTATAGTCTTCATTTATGTAACCTTATGTGTCGTGCATGCCATGTTCTTATGATGTTTATTTTTACCTTACTTAGTATGTAAGTGTTAACTATCTTTTTTTACAAATGTTGCTCATTACCACAAGTAGATGTGCAATACCCCAAAAATCTAAAACTTATAATTTAATAAATAACCATTATTTGAGGTAATTTAAGTTTTAAATTTATTTAAATTAATCATTTCGTGGATTTTTGAGCATATAAAAATGGATATGAACATTTAATAAATTAAAATAAATAATTTATTATTTTATCATACTCATTTTATTTAAATAATTTTCCAAACCATTATTTTACAAAAATTAACCTTTTTAAACCAATATATTAAATTATAATAATTTAAATTATTAAATTAATTTATCTATTAAAAATATTAAATGCCATTATTTCAAAAATTATTTTATTTTATTTCCTCCCTTTTTTCTTTTTCCATATCTTCTTTTTCCTCTTCGGGCTGCCCGACCAACTCTCCTTTCCTCCTCCCCTCGTGCTAGGCCACTAGCCCCTCCCTTCTCCCTCTCCCACACAATCCTCCGACCCATTTCCCCTCCCTTTTCTTTTCTTTTCCTTTCCTACCCCGACTGACCCAACCCAATCCTTCTTTTTCTCCCCCTCCCTTGCGCACAGGGTTGCCCTAGTCCCCTCTTTCCTTTCCTTGCTTGACTGGCCCGCATCCCCTCCTCCCTTCTCCTTCCATCTTCGACCCTCGCCATGGTTGGCCTATTACAGCCATCACCTACCTCCCCCTATAGCCTACTCTCTCTCCCCACACCTTTTTCTTTCCATTTTTGGGCTATACAAGCCCTGCACCTCATTCCCTTCCTTCCCTTTTTCTTCCCTTCCTTCTCCCTACGACTGCCACCCTACACCCGTCAACCTACACGCCTCCCCTTGCCACCACCTAGCTAGTGCTTGCCTCCTCTTCTTTTTCTTCTTCTCTCCTACTCATTCTCCTCCTGCCTTGAACTCCCTCACCTCTAAAACGAACCTGACTAGCCGGATCGTACTCAATCCGTTAAACGGGGATCAGGAACGTACTCGTTTCCCCCTAAACCGAAGTAATCTCCGAGCCAAACGTTGATACTTCAACGGATTTGTGCGCGAGTTTAACAAGAAAACCCAAGAAATTTCATTCCAAAAACCTCCAACCCTTACAAGCAAACCCCGCCCGTTATATATGACGGGAATCAAACACCGGCAAAAGGGGAGAGAGGGAAAGGGTGAGAAAACGGTTGACCTAAGGCCTCAGATTTGGTGTCAGGGACAAGATCTGGGGCAGGCAAAGGTGGACGTGCGTCGATGGTGACCAGCAACGATCGACGACAGGGCTGAATAGAGAAAAGGGGTCGAGCCACTAGGAGAGGAACAAAAGGAAAAAGGTGATCGGCGCTCCCCGAGGAAGAAGAGAGCTTAAATAGGTGGGTAACTAGGGCACGAGGAGTCACCCGCCGACTGGGCCGAAACTTGGGCCTGGGCTCAAGTTTTGGTTCAGTCCAACTTAACTTAAAAGGAGGTTAACACAATTCTCCTATTTTCATTAGATTCAAGAGGAGATTATAACAGGATAATACCGATCCTGAATCCAATGCAAATAGGGAAACAAGGACTAAGTTACCCATACTCATTTAGGCTCGGGGGCGGCCATTGACAACCAACTCCGCCTAATCCGAGACTATCAATGGGATTTCCAAAAATTAGGGTAAAATCATCATTGGCCACTACACACACACACCCTACAAAAATATTAATGTTCATGATTACACATGTTACACATTCAAGCTTAATTAATTACAAAAACACAGTTCAAAAGTGCTTCCGCCCACGCTTGTTGCCTCCACTCCTCAATCTGGCTTCGGATCCCAACTTACCCTGAAGATGGAAAACATGGAATTATATGAGTGAGGAGACAACAGGATACGATTACCAAAACGTAAAAGGAGAGGAGTAGTTGATGAAGTGCGTTCCGTATCATCCCCCCCTTCTTTAGAGGGTTTCGTCCCTGAAACCTGCGCTAAGTGATCAAAAGGAGACAGGTCAGAAACATTAAAAGGTTGGGCTAATAGCACCATACTTATCAGGAAGGTCTATTTTATAGGCATTGTCATTGATCTTTTCCAATACAGTAAATGGGCCATCCCCCCTTGCATCCAGCTTACCCTTGCGATGGGTAGGGAAGCGATCCTTACGTAAGTGTATCCAAACTAGGTCCCCAGGCTGGAAGATGACCTTTTTTCTATGGTGATTAACTCGGGACGCCACGGCCTCATTTCGTATGTTAATCTGTTTAGCTACAGATTCATGTAGTTCTTTAATCATTTTGGCTCGTTTGTCAGCTCCCAAGGACACATATTGAGATGGGGGAAGGGGAGAAAGGTCGAGGGGAGTTAAAGGATTGATTCCGTAAACAACTTCAAAAGGAGATTTACTAGTGGTGGAGTGGGAAGCCCGGTTGTAAGCAAATTCAATATGTGGCAGCGCTGACTCCCACTGCAGTGAGTTATTGTTAAGAAAAGCCCGAAGCATGTTGCCAAGTGTGCGGTTAACAACCATTGTTTGCCCATCGGTTTGAGGATGGCATGAGGTCGAGAAAAGAAGTTTAGTGCCTAGTTTCCCCCAAAGGACACGCCAAAAGTGGGACACAAATTTGACATCACGATCTGAAACAATGGTCCTAGGAACCCCATGTAGTTTGACAATATTTGAGAAGAAGTAGTCAGCAATTAGGGAGGCATCATTCGTTTTGTTACATGGAACGAAGTGGGCCATTTTTGAAAACCTATCGACAACTACCATAACCGAATCTTTGTTCTTGTTAGATCTAGGAAGGCCAAGAACAAAGTCCATTGACACATCTGTCTAAGGTTGGCTAGGGACGGGGAGGGGTGTGTAAAGGCCATACGGATGTGTTGTTGATTTGGCTCGTTTGCACGTCACACAATTGGAGCAGAAACGTTGCACATCTCTTTTCATGTGTGGCCAATAAAAGTGTTCCTTTAAGACGTCTAAGGTTTTGGCATACACAAAATGTCCCATTAAGCCGCCACCATGAGATTTAGATACGAGGAGTTCTCGGAAGGAACATCGAGGGACACATAAGCGACTTTCTCAAAAGAGGTAGCCGTCATGGATGTAAAATTTATCAAGGGTAGTATTTTGACATTTAGAGAATAAATTTCCAAAATCCTCGTCATCGGAGTAGAGCAGTTTTAAATGGGAGAATCCTAAAAGACTAGCATCCACAGTGCCCACGAGGGTGTGCCTTCGACTTAAAGCATCAGCTACCTTATTATCTCCCCCCTTCTTATATTTGACAATATAGGGGAAAGACTCAATAAACTAACTCCATTTAGCTTGGCGACAATTCAGCTTGTTTTGGGTTTTTAGATATCCTAAGGCTTGATGGTCAGTGTGAATAATAAACTCTTTTGGCCATAATTAATGTTGCCAAGTCTCTAAAGATCTGACAAGGGCGTACAACTCCTTCTCATAGGTAGAGTAGTTGAGACAGACATCTTTTAATTTTTCGCTAAAGTTAGCAATGGGTCGCTTTTCTTGGGATAGGACAGCACCGATGCCTACTCCCGAAGCGTCACAATCGACCTCGAAAACCTTTTCAAAGTCAGGTAGAGCTAGAAGTGGTTCCTTAACAAGTTTTTCTATTAATTGATCAAACGCCTTTTGCTGGGCTATGCCCCACTTAAACTCTACGGATTTTTTGACAAGATCATTGAGAGGGGCAACGATGGTACTGAAGTGGGGAACAAACCTACGATAAAACCCCCACAACCCGTGAAAGCTCCGGACTTGCGACACATTTTGTGGTGTGGGCCAACCTTTAATGGCACTAATCTTTTCCTCATCCACCCTAACACCATCCTTACTAACCACAAAGCCTAAGAATATAACCTTTTCAAGGCAAAAATCACTCTTGGAGGGATTAGCAAACAAACACTCCTCCCGAAGCACACATAACACACTCCTCAAGTGCGATATATGCTCATGATAATTCTTGCTATATATGAGGATGTCATCGAAGTAGACGACAACAAACTTACCGATGAAATTGCGCAACACATGGTTCATTAATCGCATGAAGGTGATGGTGGCATTGGATAGTCCAAACGGCATAACAAGCCACTCATACAACCCAAAGTTAGTTTTGAAGGATGTTTTCCACTCATCGCCGGGCTTCATTCAAATTTGGTGGTAACCACTTTTGAGATCGATTTTAGAAAAAAAAATGATACTCCCGTTTAATTGGTCAAGCATTTCATCTAGGCGAGGGATGGGATAACGGTATTTGACAGTGATTTTGTTGACTGCACGTGAATCCACACACATGCACCAACTCCCGTCCTTTTTGGGGACTAACAAAACAGGTACCGCACAAGGGCTCATGCTTTCCCTAACATGACCCTTTTCAAGTAATTCAGTGACCTGTTTTTTTAGTTCTTTAACCTCTTCTGGGTTGGCCCTATAAGCGGGGCGGTTGGGGATGCTGACTCCCGGAATGAAATCAATTTGATGTTCAATGCCTCTAAGAGGAGGGAGGCCTTTCAGAACTTCTTCCGGAAATAAGTCTAAGAACTCAGAGAGAATATTTTGGACTTCAAGGGGGAGAGAACATGAAGGGTCAGTGGAGGACTCGAGGCGATGTTTGTAGATTAAGATGTAGATAGGCATGTTTAGAGAGAAGGCCTGCCCAACATCCCTTTTTTGAGCAAAAAGGTTAGTATGCGGTCCATTGTCCGACTCGAGGCGGTTATCAACACTAGTGGTGGAAGGCGTTTTTCTACGATCAAACTCATCCTTCAACTTGAGTTGGTCTTCCTTAACTTGAGAAGGTGAAAGAGGTGCTAGGGTGTACTTCCTATCATCCTTATAGATAGTGTATCGATTTTTGAATCCATCGTGTACGACTTTTCTATCGAATTGCCAAGGACATCCTAGGAGAGCATGGCTAGCATGCATATGTACAACATCACACAAGACCTCATCCTCATATCTTCCAATTTGGATACTTAAGAGGACTTGTTTGTTAACCTTAACTTCCCCAAGCTCACTTAGCCACTGTAGTTTATAAGGACAAGGATGTTTAATGATTGGGAGGCCTAGTTTGTGGACCAGCTCGGTACGGGCCACATTAACGCAACTCCCACTATCGATGATTAGGCTACCTTTAGTCCCATTGATATAGCAACGGGTGTGGAATAAGTTCTCTCGCTGATCGTAGGAGGGATCGACCCTAACATTGGAGGCAAGGGACCTACGAATGACTAGAGACTCAGAAAGGGGTAGCTCCATGTCCTCATCGCTTTCATTTCCAAGTTCCCCAAGTGTATTCTCTCTTTCTTCCTCAGAATCAGAGACTAGTTCTCCGTCCCTCATCATCATGACCCTTCGGTTAGGGCATTGTGAGGCAATATTCCCATGGCCCAGACATTTGAAGCATTGGACATTTCTGGAGGAGTTTGGTCTACTTAGGTTGGCTATGGCCTTTCCTTTCTCACTTGGTAGAGGGAGGAAAGAATGGAGTTTTATTGTCAGATCTCAGATTTGGGGGTGACTTCCAATGGGACGGTTCAGTATTCCTAGTGAAGGATCTAGGTTGAGCTTGAGTTCGGGGTTTAACCCTAGGATTCTTTTTTTGTTTCTCAAGTTTTTCAGCTAAGTTCAGAAGTTCATCCATTTCTACATAGGGATAGAGTTCTACAAGGTCGGCAATCTTGGGATTTAAACCTCTAAGGAACCTTGCCATTGTGGCTTCTCGGTCCTCATCAATGTTTAATTTTGCTAGACACATCTCCATTTCCTTATAGTATTCATCTACCGTTTTTGTTCCTTGTCTAAGGAATTGTAGGCGTTGATGCAAATCCCAATGGTAGTGGGAAGGAATAAAACGTCGGCGCATTAGGGATTTAAACTCGGGCCACGAGGAAATAGGGGGCTCACCGTAACATTCTCTTTCCCTAGTAAGCCTACCCCACCAAGAACTAGCGTAGTCTGTGAATTCAACAATGGCTAGCTTGATTTTTTTATCGTCAGGATAATCATGGCAATCAAAAACTAACTCAATTTTTCTTTCCCAATCAAGATAGGCATCAGAGTCATTTTTACCATTGAAATGTGGGATTTTTAATTTGATACTTCCTAGGCCCCGACCATGCCCATAATAATTTTGCCTATAGGTGCGATTAGGGTGGGGAGAGTGTGCATAACCTACCAACTCAAGATCGTTTTCTACTTGCTGATTATTATTTCCAGGTTGGTTGATGGTCCTCTCGTTGTTCTGATTATTAGCCATTTCAGCCCTAAGTCCACGGACCGTAGCATCCATGGTATTAAGTCGTTCAAGCATTGTCCTAACCATTTCAGTAATAGATTCACCCTCATCCATTATACCCTATAGTCTAGGTGGAGGCCAAAAGATTGTCCAGTTTTAAGTCCAATTTCCCCCTTCTTTTTTTTTTCAGGCAGGCAGCAAGAAGAAAGAAAAAAGAACGTCAAGTCATGCTTTCAACGAGAATGAACAGGAGTAATGCACAAAAAGCAACCAGGCAGATACGAAACCAGGTAAGACGGAAGGAAAGCAGCAAACACCCAAGCAAGATATGAACAAAACGGGGAAGGGATTAGGGCTTACAGACCTGGAATAAAATTTACAAGGCTTCCCTAATTAAATACAACCATACTAAAATGAAAGACAGAGAGAGGAAAAGAAAAAAAAAACATAAAAAAATAAAAAAATGTATTACAGCGAGGCCTCCGCCAAACGCACCCTGGCTCGGGCGTTGAGTCAACTCGCTAGGTCGAACGAGTTCCCAACCGAGTTAGCATGGCCTAGTGAGTCTCAGGCGAGTTGAACCGATTCCGAAGTAAGTCCGGCCGAGTTGGCTCTGATTCACGCGTACCAAGGTAATTCCACACAGAACGAACCACAAGGTTCGTTTTCGACAGCAACAATTCCCACACAAAACAAGACAAAACGGGACAAAACGAGAAAGTAACATTCACGACAAGGAAAACAACCGGGGAAGGCATCTAAACGGCACACATAGATCATAGCAGTGAGGATACATCATCGGACGGGTTTTGACTCCGTCCTCAGAGCTAAACCAAGTCAACATAACTTATCAGTCTTAGAGATACGAGTTCTGAAACGAATTTACCCGAGTAGTCGACCCTGATGGAGGGGGGGAGTAACCGAGACTGGCTGCGGCTTCGCGCGGTGGTAGCGCTGTAGCGCCGCCTAAAGCCGCCGTTGGGACACCAACCCGAAGTCGTTCTGGCTTCGATCAAGGCGCACCAATGTCCCTACCATAGAGAAACCCAAGGGTAAGTGTAGATCGAAGAACAGATGAGAGAAACAAAAATTATCGAAAAAAGTTCAGACTAAAGTACACCATTTGCGAACGTCGATTGAGCAACTTAAGCTTTGATACCAGATGAAACGAACCCGACTAGCCAGATCGTACTCGATCCGTTAAATGGGGGTCGGGAACGTACTCGTTTCCCCCTAAACTGAAGCAATCTCCGAGCTAGACGTTGATACTTCAATGGATTTGTGCGCGAGTTTAACAAGAAAACCCAAGAAATTTCATTCCAAAAACCTCCAACCCTTACAAGCAAACCCCGCCCATTATATATGACGGGAATCGAACACCGGCAAAAAGGGAGAGAGGGAAAGGGTGAGAAAACGGTTGACCTAAGGCCTCAGATTTGGTGTCAGGGACAAGATCTAGGGCAGGCAAAGGTGGACGTGCGTCGATGGTGACCAACAACAGTCGACGACAGGGCTGAATAGAGAAAAGGGGTCGAGCCACCAGGAGAGGAACAAAAGGAAAAAGGTGATCAACGCTCCCCGAGGAAGAAGAGAGCTTAAATAGGTGGGTAACTAGGGCACGAGGAGTCACCCGCCGACTTGGCCGAAACTTGGGCCTGGGCTCAAGTTTTGGTTCAGTCCAACTTAGCTTAAAAGGAGGTTAATACTATTCTCCTATTTTAATTAGATTCAAGAGGAGATTATAACGGGATAATACCGATCCTGAATCCAATGCAAATAGGGAAACAAGGACTAAGTTACCCATACTCATTTAGGCTCGGGGGCGGTCATTGACAACCAACTCCGCCTAACCCGAGACTATCAATGGGATTTCCAAAAATTAGGGTAAAATCATCATCGGCCACTACACACACACACCCTACAAAAATATTAATGTTCATGATTACACATGTTACACATTCAAGCTTAATTAATTACAAAAACACAGTTCAAAAGTGCTTCCGCCCACGCTTGTTGCCTCCACTCCTCAATCTGGCTTCGGATCCCAACTTACCCTGAAGATGGAAAACGTGGAATTATATGAGTGAGGAGACAACAGGATACGATTACCAAAAAGTAAAAGGAGAGGAGTAGTTGATGAAGTGCGGTCCGTATCAACCTCCCTATCGATCCTTCTTTCTCCCTTCCTTTCCTCTTCTCCCCTTCCCTTATTTTTACTTTGCCACCCTCAACTGCTACTGCCGCTGCCCAAACAACCATCTGTACCACCGCCCTGACACCCCACCAACCTCTTTGCACCACCCAATCACACCCACACACCCTTATAGCCAACCTTTTTTTTTCTTTCCCCCTTCTTGCCCTCCACTCTGCACCGCCGCTGTTCTACCTCTTCCGTTACCACCATGACCACCAATCCACTCCCTAGAACCTCCCCCACCATCGCCTTCCCTCCCTTGACCGAAACCTAGCCTTGAAGCTCCTCCCTTCCCCTATTATTTTCCCTTCCTTCTTTTCTTCCGCCACCCCTACAATCATTTTCTCCAGCCCTACAGCTACTGCCTCCACCATCCTAGGTTGCCGATCATCCACCCCCAACCACCACACACACCAACTCCATCCCTGCACCTAAACTCTACCCTAACTTCCCCCACAAGTCCCCTACTTAACTCCCAAGACCCTATTTGAACCAACACCTCCCTCCTTCCCACTTCTCCCTCTTTGATCCCTTCTCCCCTTCAATTCTGCATGTAGCTCATGCTGCTCAGGAAGCGTGAGTTCTACATTCATTTAAGCCATGGTTGGTTTAATTTTTGAGGTATAATAATGGTTAATAATAGTATGTATTTAGGGTTTCTCTTCCACCTTTTAATTTCTTGGTAAACGGTCTTTATTCTTGTAATCACTATTGGTGGATTTTATTCTTGTAATGAAATTATTTGCACTACTTTGATTTAAATAAAGTTTGAGTTTAAGAAAATTATATTTTATTCTTTTAACGTTAGTACTTGGTATTGAAATGGTTGGAGGAAACCAGTCTGATACTAAATGTGACAGTAATATTTCTAAAATTTACAGTTTTTGCTTCTTACTTCCTCTAATTTTTAAATAAAATAAAATTTTTTAGTAGTGAATTTTGAGAGTGTTACAAGATGACCCATCTATTGATGTGTAGGTTCTTAATGATGACTTTGTTGAATATGATGCAATACTTGTGGAAGAGTGATTATATTATTCGATATAGGCATAGAATTTGGGTTATTTGATAGCTAAATTTTTTTTTCTTGATACACTATAGGAGGCTCTTGGTCCCATATAATTCTTTTTGTTGTATTTTTATTATCTTGTACTCAGAGTTTATCTCAAAGCTCTTCTATGATTTATGAAAATTTTCTCTTATTCTCTTCTTATCTTATTTAATGTTCTAAATATTTTGCTTTGTAGTAGATATGAAAATGACATGGTAAATCAAACTCATTTTATATTATAATATTAATGCTTAATTGTTTTTATATTTAGCTTTCTCAAAAATTTAAACTTTCCTGTAGTAAATTTTAGGGTCTTACGGTTATCACCCCTAAAAAACCAAACATTTGGTATATGAAAACCAGTTACCTAGTTATATCAATTCTTAAACTAGTTAATTGGTTTTGAACCCTCAATAAAATGGTTAAGTTAAAACTTGCATGTTAAGGTTTCAACTTATACTAGTTAATTGGTTCACTATTTGAGCGGTTATCCCTAAATTAGTCAATTGGTTTGGTTGTGTTTACATGAGTTTTTTGCTTTGGCTTCTCCCAAACTAATCAAATGATTTGTAAGACTAGTTGATTGATCCTTTGAGGACAATTTAGTTGATTTCTTAGGGTTCACTACAAATTTGAACTTAGGTTGTGTGTTTCACCTCAGATGTTTACCTTTATATTTTTGCCTGTCCTTGAATAATTACACATAAGTAATCATATATTGATTGAGGAATTTAGCAGCCTTTGTTGAGTATGCATAGGCTACCATGGTTACTAAATTCCCTCTAACGTAAGAGTCTAAGTGTGGTAGATATTGAAGATCTTAGTATATGAACCTCGGCATTAGTGACAATTGTAGTGGGTTTTGAGGGGCTAAAATCAAGTGTGTGCCTCTTGTTTGGGTGTCTAAGTGAGGTGGAATTTGAAGATTTGGATACAAGCCCCTTAGCATCAATGTATCATGGTGATGGAGTTACAGTTCTATATTTGTCCTTATCGGGATAATAACAATTAATCTAAGAGATAATTAATATAGTTTCCTTTATATGGCCTTTTGGTATTCTTGAGATGATGTTGATTATGCTTGGTTATTGTTTTATGTTTAAGAGATAAGCATGTTTCCATGTAGTATGTGTCAAGCATGATTCTTATTATATATGTTAGCATGTGTTTGCCTACTTAATCAAGCATGATCTCTTATGTGCAACATCAGCGTTATCTTGTTTTAGCATAGGTTTGTTTTTATTTTTATTTTTTTTATTTATAAATATTTCGTCATACTAATATTACCTTGTATGATTATTATAACAATCCTATATTTTTTCAAGGAATAAAGAACAAGGTTATGATTCTAAGCTAGAGTAATTTGAGGTTGATGATGTTGGCCAGTAGTCAATCATGCTTGGGGAGCGATTTGTTTTTGTAGTCAAGAGTTAGGCTAATCATATTAACTATTTTTTACCGATTGTATTGGGATGTTTTTAAGCTTTCAGTTAGTAACTTTTTGTCTTTGATTCATGCTTTTCAAAATATTGTATAGACTTGTCATATCATTTATATTATTATTTCATGCGAGTTCTTTTTAGATCATTTGTGTATTTGGTTCTATTTTGCCTTTTATCAAACATAAATTAGGCGAATGATCATACATTTTTCATATTTGGCATGGCAATAACATCCTCTAATTTTAGATTTAATGCTTTCATATTATCTTAAAAAGAAAATTTACAGCTTTAAAAATCTTAAGATGTTATAGTGTAGGTCTTATTGGTGGCTTGTCAAAGGACTTGGGATATGAGAGCTAGAATTATTAGCATTGTTATATTATTTTGATTATTTAAACCCCTATATCTAAATGACAACATCTAGCATTGTACTTCATTATTTAAGCTTTATTGAAAAATATTTATTTAAATTTTCCTGTGTTGTAGTTTAATCTTATTTTTCCTTTAAATATATTACCTTTAAAAGTATTGTATCTAGCATGGAATAATTGACAATTATCTATATTATATTAGATATGACGATAATACTTTTTTATTTAATTATTTTAGCTCATCAAAACCTTAATACAAATAAATTTACTGGTTTCTTAGCAATTTTCATAATTTGTTTATCAAATTAGTTTAGGGTTATAGATTTCTTCTACCTTAGAGACCTCCAAAATTTATTTAGATATAAAATTTAGTTCCTAGTGCGGCATATGAGTCATGTATAAGCTAATGTGAAACTCCGAAATCAAACACTTAACAATTTATGGAGATAGAGATAAAAAAATAATAATAATAAAGAACAAGAAAATTTTCATACTTGAATATAGATAAATCTTTACTTTAAATTTTTATGATCGTATAACTTAGTGGTTTATTCTAAAGAAAAAATTATTAATTATTTTTTAAACAATAAGACCTAAAGAAAAAATACCATTTAGAATCTATAGATGATGTTTTTTATATGAAAGAAATTAAATACTAGAGGGGTAGTTAAAAATTATTATTATCATTATTATTATTATTGTTTAAATTAAAGATATTACACTTTCATAACAAAAATAATAATTATTCTATCATTAAATTTATATACAAAAAAGAAAGTTGTTTTCAAAAGTTAATACTTACTTTCTATTCTTATAACTGATTTAATTATATATGCATTAAATAATTTTTTATTTTTGAATAAATGATGTAAATATAATTTTGAAAATATTTTTATTATTTTATTAAAAAGTGTAAAAATTATTAAAATGACTTCTTTTTTAATATAAAGAAACTAAATATTAGATGAGCTACTATCAAAAACTGTTATTTAATTAATAATTAATAACTTGTTTGAAATTTTAAATCAACTGCAGTTATCCATATTAATTATTTATTTTAAAATATTTTAGACTATTTTTTTTTTAAAATAAATAATTATTAGGAATGCCTAATTTTAATAATTTCAAACATTAATCAAGTAACGTTGATATATAAATGACTGAGAGTGAGAATTGAGGCGGGAAAGTGTTAGTTGCGGCGATCGTGTAACATATACATGACCAGGGGGCAAAGGCCGAAGAAGGAAATAAAGTTGTTGCGCCTTGTGCCATTGCTTCAGCGGGTTCCAACCATTACTGCTCATTTCCGCCTTCCCCAAAATCCCTACTTGTTAACAAACACCACCGGAGACCAAAATCGCCGCCGTAACCACCGTCCAGCTCTGTGGTCGTTTCTGAGTACCATCCACTCACCACCCAATGGTTCTTTCTCTCCCCCTTCTGTCACTTTCTCTCGATATTTATTGTGGACTTCGGCTGAATTTCTATCGATTTCTGGTTTAAACCAGTTATTATTTACATACTTTTTGGTTTTTCTCCGAATACTACTCTTAGAATGGACCTAATACTATTATAATTGTCAGGTGATATGTGCATAGGTCCTCGTGTTAGTTGATCTAGCTGTAAAGACTGCCTTTCCATTTGATTTGTTTGGGTTGTACAACTTGAAGAATTTTGTGTTGGGGTTGGGGGAACATGAGTTTCCATATGCTAATATTTATGTGGTCTTTTGTCATGATTGGAGATTTTCAGGATCTATTTTAAAGCTTATCCCCTCTTTAGGATCAATTTCTTTGGATTTTTTTTTCTTCTTTTTAGTTCTTCTAAATTCCTAACATTATTTTATCTCCTATTCAGGCCCTCGATCCATACCTACACTGAATCCCCTGTCAAATTTGGGCACTTTGTGACTTCTTGGTGAACAGATCGTGCAATAGTGATCTTGGAGGGAACCATGGATGCCGATGATCCACTTGATCTTGAGATGGAAGATTCACCACTTTCCGTTTCACCTGCTTTTGCTATGAAGAAAAGGTCTCTTACTCTTTTGTCTTTTGCTTTCCCATATCATTTTCTTTTCCTGAAATAGCCAATTAGTTGGTATCATGGCAAATTCATTTTTTAGTAGCTTGTAGCATGTTTGTGCCAAACTGTGATTTGTTGTGGGAAGTTCATTTGACAATGGTTTTAGTTTCGATCCTTTAACATTGACTAATTATACCAAATCTTGAAAATGATAGTCTATAAATATGCAGCTATGAATGTTTATTAACGCCTCCAAATTTCAGTTTTTGGGATGATTCCTCCAATGTCACTGATTTACAATTCATAAAAACTTCAGGAGGAAGGTCATAGGCCTTGATGACCTTTTAAATGACCATAAGGAAGAAGAAAAATACAAAAGGAAGAAGTCTAAGGTGGCAAACTTTCAGAAGTGCTACAGTTCTGATGATGATGAGGACAAGACTGAAATTCAGCTTTCTAAAGCTGTGGATAACTTCCAACAAATGGTGTGGCCGTATACCACCTCTGATTTTATCTATTTATCTTTTTTATTGTTAATTGTATTGCTTCATCCGCTCGTCCTTTCCTCTCTCTCCTTTTTGTTTCTTTTTCAAACTTGTTATGGTAAAGATGGATTTTATGTACACAGATCAAAGAGATTGATGGTGATGAAGCTGCAAACATAATTGAAGAAAAAAGTGCTCGAATTACGTGGGGCCTTCGTGTATTTGGAACTCAGGTTTGTTTCTACCCATTATCTGTGCATTCTGTATGTATATTAGGACAATAATCACGTCATGATATTGTTCCTTCTTGCAAATGCCAGAAAATGTTGTCATCCCCACTCTATCCTGATATCCGACAGAGCAAACTATTACAAACATCTGTGAACAATGGACTTAGTTCATTGGTGGAGCTGAGTTTGGAGGAAGGTTTTAATTTATTCTCTCTTTTTTGTTTCTACTGCTATTGTAAACCCCATAGAAATTTGGTTTTATCTTCATATATCATTTTTGATGAGCAAGAGGCTCGGATGAGGTGAAATTGAGGGAGCACATCTGTCTTATGCCCATTATAGGTGAAACTTTTCTCAGAGGCTTATTGTTAAACAGTTTGCTGCAAAAGCTGGTTTTAGAATGTGGTCATGTAGAAGAATCTATAGCCAGATGGACATTCAACCTGTGTGAGTGCCTGAGTACCTTTGTTTCGTATACAGGGTTTATTGGACTAATTGGTACATGTGTGTCTTGATTAATATCCTGTTGCTCCTGTAGTGGTACAATTACCAGAGGAATCTTTGCGGGCTTCTGCATGTGAGTTCTGGTGTGCTATTCTTCTACGTAATGAGGTAGGTTAATCTTTGGGATTTTGAGCTTTAGTTTGATATTATTATGCTTGAGGAACATTCATCTGTTTTTCTTGGTTTTGATGCACTTCTCCCTCTTTTTTTTTTTAATTTTTTTTTATAATGATGATATTCTAGGCTACACTTCATATAAAGTGGCTTCCTAGTTATTCTCAGCTAAAGAAAGCCCTTGAAAGCTTTGGATTTTTGTTGTATTCTCCGGATAATGGCCCATACATTGTGGAATGGACCGAGAAAGGCAAGCACCGTTTTTTGTTTATTTACATGTATCTTGTTGAATGATGCACTATATAACAGGCTACATGCATCATTTTTTCTGTAGTTAATCCTCTTCTACTATTCCTCTTAGTGAGATATGCTTTTGATCCTGAACTTTATTTAGTAGCTATGCTAACATATTGCTCAAGAATCTTTATATTCCTTATTGCACTCATTGTTGTCGTCTGCGTTTGGATGAGATGCATATCTGCATATTTATTGCATTTTTCTTTTATTTGCTTGACTGGAGGAGGTCAATGGGTTGCATTTAGTAGCACTGCTTGTGTGTTTTTGTACATCAAGATTATTTAAGCCCGACCTACAAATATTCTGTTTCTTTTTTCCTTAATCAAATTTGATTCTGGCATTTGATGCCACTAGTCTTTTCGTTGTTTTGATTATTGAGCATCATATGGGCTGGTTTGATTCTCATACGGCAAAACATAATTCTTGATAGCTGATGTATACCTAGAGGTGACAAATGAGTCATACAGGTCACGTTTGGGCCGGGTTAAAATTAGTTCACTCTAATTCAGGTAATGGTAATTTGGGTTAGGTTTGTATTAGATCAGGTCATTTTGGGTAGGGAGAATATCGGGATGAATCTAGGCCTAACCCATCGAGTTTTTTCGGATTTGGGTCCGGTGAATTTGACTCTATAGGCTTCAGGTCATATCGGGTTTGAGCCAAGCTAATTCAATTTAGAATTAATATTGACATTGATTGTTATCAATTTAATATAATTAATAAATTAAATTATTTTGTGATTTATTATTATTGTTATGATTATCATAGTAATTTTTATCATAATATATGTAATGATATATCAAGTTGTTATCATAAAATATGTAATAATAATAAAAAATAATAATAATAGTTATTAGTATTATTATAATTATTGCTATAAATACAATTATAAATATTATTATATTCATAAGTGTAAAAATTGTTATAATAATTATAATTATCATGTTAATTATAATAATTATTGTTATTATTATTATTATCTTTAGATATATAACAATCATTATTATTAGTAGAAATACAAATATAAATTTTACTGTTGTTATTATAATATTATATATTATAATTATTATATTTACGATTAATGATTTTTAATTATAATAATAATAATAATAGTAATAGTAATAGTAATAGTAGTAGTAGTAGTAGAAATTTCTATTATGTAATCTGATTGATGCTAATATGATATTATAATAAAGTGAGAGGAATATATTAGTTTTGTTTTATTAGTAGTTGTAAGGGTTGAATCATTTTGTTTACATAATATTTTATTAATAAGATACTTTATTAGGGTTCATATATGAATTTATATGAGATAAAATGTTACCTTTGTGGACCAAATTTAACTTTAATTTAGATCAAGTCTGACATGATAGCTGGATATGGGTGGGTTCTAATGTGAAAGTTCATGGATGAATAATCTTCTGCAATGCAGGACCTTTATTTTGGTAACATAAGTTGCAAAATGATACTGAGAAGATGAATTGGTGTCAATTTGTATTAGATGATTTCGTATACTTTGGTAGGTTGATATTAATATAATCCAAGATCAAATCAATTAATAGAGAAATCACTTATTTTCTCTAAAGAATAATCTGCAACTTCTCAAGAAACTCTCACTTGAAGGAGAAGAGAAGAAGAGGCTCAAATTAGCTCTCAAGTTGTCGATTCTTTTCATTAATTGTTCTCCTTTTTATAATGTACAACACCCCCCATACACACAGAGGCCTTAGTTTTCTCTTTATTAATCAAGCCCATATAACTGGCCTAATTAACAAAGATCAACTATATGCATGCCTATATATTATATATATAGTGATTACAATGAAACATTGCAAACATTGCAAAGTATACAATAAAATAACGAAGCTACACAAAACTCTAAGTATGTAATACATTGAATAATCATATGTAATCAAGCTTTGTGTCTTGTAGCCTTGTCTTTCATGCAACTTTGTAATCCTTGTAATGCCATTGTTTTGTATACTAGATATTTTTGATGGATTGATCTTTTTGCAAATATATATAATACTTGCGAGAGTTACTTAATGAAGAATTAGAAGTATTAAGATCTTCCAGAATAATTTATACCATTTCTAAGTATGCTAACTCTTGTTCTTCAATATTAGAAGAGTAAGATTGAGATGCTCCTGCATTAGGTTCGAGTTGGGTAAGTTCTGTTAGAGTCATTATTGAATTTTTGTTTGAGTATGGGTCAGATCCTTTTCGGATTGGGTTATTTTGGTTTGAGTCATTTCAAATATGAGTTACTATTAGATTAGATTTAATTTTTTAGGTTCAGATTGGGTTTTAGGTTGGGTCAGTCTTGCCAGGTCTATGTATGCTCAAAATTTCTTTTAGGGCTATAAATAAAAGCATATGGATTATCTTGATAAAGGCATTGCTTGACCTATTTATTTAGGTAAAGTATGTCAAACATGAGTTTATTTTTAAGCTTGTGTATTAAATGTGCCCTCCCAACAGAGTAGGATTGGTTTGTGTGATCATAATGCTGTTTGTTTATAGGCTTGTCAAAAGGTTTATTTAGGTCCTTGTTGAAGGTTCATGATAAAGTATTATGTTATATACTATACCATTTATGTATCCATTTACAACCATTAATTTCAAACAGGTATCATTTTAACGGTGTCATGTAAATCGTGTTCATAATCAAGCTAAAAGGTCAATCTAAGTTCCAAAAAAAAAAACAATTTTTTTTTTTATGTAATTAAGTTGAGCCTATATGAGTTCATGATTGAATGAATTGAAATGACTCAACTTATTTAATTAGTAAGGTTGGGCTTGGACATCAATATTAACCTAGTTTTAAAAGTTGGTCTAGACTAGTGAATCGGCCAAGCAATAAGATCACCAGCTTGACCACCTATAATGACCCTCAAGAATTTAAAACAACCAAGACAATTAAAATTAAGAATAGTGTATTTTTGTTACATATTTAATATTTTTTGACCTAATATGTACCATTAGTTAGATATTTTCAAACAACTATCAGTAAATTAGTAAATAGAAAAATTATACCAGTTAGATATATAAGGCATCTTTACTAAGCAAGTCAGCTTGACCAAACTCTTTTATTAAATGAATCAAGCTTGAGCAAGGGTAATTTGGCTCGACTCAGCTCATTTAAGACCTTTATTTTCTTAGTCTTCTGCTGAATTCATATGATTTGGTTGTGTTTCCATTCTATATTGCAACTATGTATTACATTAAATATACAATTAGCAATAGGTTTTGGAGCAATTCAAAGCAAGCTAACAATAGTTTTAAAAGATGAACCAGTTAATGAATTGGTTGCTTAATGTTCAGATCGGTAGTTTAGATTGGTCAGACTAGTAGTATATATTATGTGTAAAAATATGAAATATGTAAAAAATTAAATTATATTCACATCTTTGTGTCTTCTGACAAGTTTTTTTGGCTATGTTTTTCACCTGTTCACTGGTTTTGGGCTTCTAATATGTTACAAAAAATTAGGTGGGTGGACTGACTAGTTAATTGGTAGGTGGCTGGTTTGGTTTTTAAAACTACAAAGCTGACCAAGGTCTACAAAACTCTAAATGCTAAAAAAGGGCATTGAATATTGTTCCTTTCTCCTCATCTTATATTTGATTTGATTATATGAACCAAAATTTTTAATGAGTTATTATTGCTACTTAACTATTAAATGCAACAACCAATAATTATAACTAATCAACAAATATATAAATGAATATAGTATACCAAAAATATTAAGCTATTAGACTTAATACATGTAATAATATTTGTTGGAATTAAAAAAAATCACGCTCGATGTGTATGACATATTATTTCTTGTCTGTGATTTTGCGAATTCTAGTTTGGCAATACCATGACCACAATGAAGGTAAAATCCAAACAAATAGTAGAAAATGTTCATTATGTTATTAAATTACATTTATGTCCTAATGCATTCAATAATACTTCTAACCTACTTTGATATCATTGTAGGGCACATAATGCATTGCAAACATGAAATGATAGAAGGTTAATCGAATTGAGCGATGATCATGAAGGTTTCCCTTACTTCTAATTTGGTTTTAAAATTAGTATTTACCATTGATGCATGGGGATGATGAATATTGACTACTTTGTGTACCGGAGACGTCCCAAATCCCAAGGACAAGAGTGATGCTTGAATCAAGTGGAAACGACAACACTAAGGAATATAAAAATTTCAGAGAAAATTGGGAGGAAAGACTGCACACACACACAAAAAAAATAATTGCAAAATGATCGAGATCGCATACCAAAATAATGATAATCAAAGTTATTCAGTTAAGAAATCATTTGAATCAACCAGAAAGTAATTGAAATTGGGAAAAAAAGTTAGAAGAGGAAAAATAGATGAAAGGAAAAAATTGAAATGAAACAGATGAGGGAGAAGTAGAATTGATGGAGAGGGAAGAAACATCTTCTCTCACTTCATTGCTTATGTTTGTTGCTCAATGGCATCTTTTGCTTCTAGCTTTTGAATAGAATGGTTGAGGGAAGAAGAAGAATGAGAGACAAGGAAGCTAAAAATGATGAGAGACAAATGATGAACCTGGTTTTTTTATTTTTTATTTTTTATTTTTTATTTTTATATCAAAATTTTTCAAAATTGCCATTTACTTGTTTCTCCCTGCGGCTGTCCCTATGCAACATTGGTATTTACCTTACACCCTTGTAGTGAGCTGTGCCTATCAAAGTTGGAGATATATGGGACAAGACTCATTTGATTTATGTTGCCTATAGCTTTGTATATGTTTGATAATTTTTCTTATCTTTAGCTTAAAGTGGCCTGTCATAATAATTAGTTATTATGGGCCACAAATTCACTAGTAAAGGGGTGTTCGGGTACATCCATGTGGCGCTTGAAAGGTATTTTTGGGGATTTTGGTTTTCAAGGCTTGAGCCCTATTATTAGAAGGTGAAGAGTTTGTATTGTAAATCCTGTTAATGGTTCTCTTTGTAATGCTTGAAATTATGTGGTTAATGGTTGAGGATTAGAAGGATTAATATGGTTATCTATAAGTACTTACGACCGATGTAGGGCCGGGGCGTTATGAATGGTATGTAGGTAAAACCATGACCATGGACTTGGATTTATCAATCAGCCGCTGAGCTAGAATGATTCTAGTTTTGAACGGAAATGCAACAAGGACATTGCACTTTTTGAGTGGAGGAGTTTGTAATACTCCGAATTACATTGTAAATGATTGAGACTTAAAAAGATTAATACGACAAGTGCACCTTCTTTCTTGGAAGCCTATTATTGGAGAACTCTAGGACTTGACTAGAAGTAGTCTAATGATGGGCGGTCTTCTGAAAAATTTCTGGGAAGTATGTGAGTGAGGTCAAAACACGATAAAAAGGGGTTGTGCTGGTCTCGTCAATCCCAAAAGCAGTTGTGGGAACTACCTACTGTCGATGTAGGATTGGGGCGCTACACTTTTATTGTTTGTTTTTGCAGTCTCCCAGGGTTTTCACCTAAATTTGGTTGTGTTCACATCTGCTCTGTTTTCTATATTGCACTGAATTGTTCATCTGCTTTTTTTTCTATCATGTACTGAAATCTTCTTATTTTGCTCACTTTTATTGAGTTTGCTCAACAAAAGCATAGAAGTTGCATTAGTGATGTGGTGCATTAGTACATTATCTTGGTTTGGGAAGGCAACCTCAACCACGAGACTGCCTCCAAGTGTAGGGTGTGCTTCATATAGAACTATGGCTGCGTAGACCCATGTTTTCTCCCCTTTTTTGTCATTAATTATTTAGTAGATCCCTAGTATTGTTCTATGTCCATTTAGTCTCTAGAAACTAGCATTAATAGTCCGTTCATTCTTTAGAAATTTGGAGTATTGAGAGCTCATCTTCTCGGAATTTACAATGAAAAGCATATCAGACAGAGAGAGAGAGAGAGAGAGAACTGACTACAGAAAAAAGAAATCTTCTAGCTGCATAATAGGGATTAATGCCTATGAAAACAGGAGGAAAACATTTAGGAAGCTGCTCATACCTAATCAGTTGGGAAGTTTGTTTTTACATTTATATGCACCTCAGATTGTATGACATAAATTTTGAATCATTCTGAAGAAATATTATAGCAGGAACATGGTTACTGTTGTTATCACTTATTCTGCAAATCTGACCCTGTTACTTTGTATTGATTCTCAGCTTTCTTCTGTTCACATTTTTGCATTTATTCCTCTATGAGTAGGACTTGTGTCATGGAGGATACATATTTTTGATTTTAAATTTTTGTTGAACCAAAATAAATTAATTGCCTTTTGTATAGTGTTATCTCATGACATCATTGAATTTTGTTTTCAGATTTTGATTGCAAAGAGCCACCAAGTAATGTTAGAGCATGGATCAAATTTGTCAATGCTTGTCTTCTAACAAGGTATATATAAGTATGTAAAAATCATGTAGAGCTAAATTCTTAGCCTTGGTTTTGACACAAATCTAGCACTTATTGAATTCAACTCATCATTCATTATGGTTGAATAGTGACTAGACTAGGCCCCTTTTGTAGGTATATGACTTAATATTGATATTCTAAACATGATAGATTATAAATTCATAAAACAATAATAGATTATAAATTCATAAAAAATAATATAAAAATCCTAATAAAAAATATATGAAAATCCTAGCAAATAAGTAATTATAAACATCTAAAAGCTATTAGATCTCCTAAGTTTGGAGTCATGGGAAGGGGCATATCCATTTGAACCCAGGCCTTATTTCTAATAGTTCTGCTAGGATTACAGCTACGGGCCCTACGATAAAAGGGACATTCAAACTGCATCATTCTCTCCCACTTGAGAAAAGTTCAACCATGAAGTTTAAAGTGCAGGGGTTTCTTGCTTGGAACAATTACTTTAGATGTGACCTTTTGTATAGATGAACTAGAATTAATCCAACGCTTCATCTTCGTTGATTAACGAAGACCATGTTGCAAAGATCTCTAATCAAAACTAGGCTTCTTAGAACTTGCAAGAAATGGGTGGAGCAATAATGAGTTAGATATTGACGTGGCAACCTAACTTGTATGGTAGATTGTGAGTGTAGCATTTTAGATAGTAGGGTCACATTGGTCATAATATGTATTTATCATACTTAATAGGAGTGGTTGGATGCCTAATATCACTTGTCATCTCCCACAATGTTTACCAATGTGATTAAAAAATTGCCCAAGTTTATAATATTTTCATCTAAGCATGGGGGGTTTAAATCCCAACCATAACAATAATAATAATAAAGATATAAAATAAATAATACTCCCCTTTTAACATTGGATATTATTTATTTATTTATTTTTACGTCAGGTTTGGATTTCCTTTTTTTTTTTCCTTTCAAATTCTCTTTCTTTCTCTCTTTCTTTTTATAACAACAAATAAGAGTAGAAATAAAATAGCAACATTGTGCTTGAAACAAAGAATGAAGTAGTTTGTCTAGTTATACTTTTTTCAAATAGTAGCAAATGACTGAGGTAGATCTTGTTTCTTGAAGGATGGCGATTGATGATAAATTTGTAGCAAATGCTATGAAGGGATGGCTTTTAGGAGCAAGGTGACAAGGTGGTAGAGATAGGCACCTAGTTTTCATGACTTTTGGCGAGTAGTGGTGGAGTCAAACCACTAAAATGGGTGGTATTGTTCTTTATGAAATATAATAATGACTATTAACAAATGATGGACTTCATTGTGGTGTTGTGAGTAGTAGGACATGCTTCAATTTAAAGGGTTCGCGATGCAAATGGTTAACAGGAAGTGGAAGTGTAATAGTGAGTAGGCGAGAGTCAAATTAGCCTTGCAAGCTTATTCTTTGGTCTTTGCTTGAAGGACTAAAGCTGTAGAGGTGTTATGGGCTCAAGATGTACGACCCGATCCTTGACCCATATTCCAAACTTCCATGGGAATTATTTGAGTTCCCCTTTCATATTCCTTTGTTTGTATCCCATAAGTTAGAAGATGAGGTCTTAGGATGGGGATTAATTGAGTATGGATGAATGTACGGAAGATGAGAATGATGATGCTCAGTGACGATGGGGAAGAAGGGGGTGTTTTAGTGTTTGAAAAAGCCTAATGCGCATCTAGGTGACGGGTATCCTAGATCCTAGGGCCTAGTATAAGGCGAATGTGTGTACGTATGTGAAGTAAGAGGCCAAGAAAAAATGACTAAAGTTTTCCTAAAAAAAAAAGAAGAAAAGAAAAAGGAATACCATAATTAGAAAGTACTTAAAAAAGTAGTAACCTATGGGTTTATTACTAATAATATTTGCAAGATAATAAAAAATCACTGTCTTCTAAAAGTGCATCTTCATTGTTTGGTGATTATTTTGACCATATTCTCCAGCATCCTCCTTCATTTCTTCTTCCTCTATTTCTTGTGTAGACATAATCTTTGTGAGCTGCTTATACCACTACTTGTGTAACACTAATTTTCACTCCTAAAATTTTTTGTATTAAAAAATTGTTATTGCGAAAGCCAAATACGAAAACATGGTTGTTATTGCCACTCTTACTACAAGTTTGGATACTGCATTATCCTCTTGTGTTTGGCAAGGCTAAAGCATTTATCAAACAAGACATGACGTAGAATCAACAACAAAACAATGATTGTATAATACGAAAGAATTGTTGTGGAGTTAAACTCCAAAGTACAACATCTTAAGGTGGAACAAAAGAAAAGGGTACAAAGGACATAAGCATCCTAAAATATCCGGATCAAAAAATCCAACGAGGACAATACCGGTAACTCACTCTAAGTCCCAACCTATTGTCATCATTCTTGAACTGACAGATCATTATAAAAGTCGTGATCATTTAATTATTTGCATAGGTCATCCATAAATTGTAGTATTAGTATGCTGATGTATTAAATAAATAGGGTCTTATTTGAAAGGAAACATACAACGTAAAAGCATGGTATAAAAGCAGTAAACCTTGCGATATACCTAGCAACATGCTATCATGGATTGTAATAAATCAATACTTAATGGTAAAGATGCTCATCATGATATATGTACTTAATGACACTTGTTGCACTTGTAGCTAAAATGCTACAATCATAATTCATTATCCCAAAACAATAATGGGGTGGACTGTCTAGTTGGCCCAACATAGATAGTCATCACAACCCAACATAGATAGTCATCACAACCCAACATAGAATCCCACTTGGAATAAGTTGCATCACTGGGATCAGGGACTTTGATATCACCAGTGAGAAACCCAAGCGTCCTTGGCCGCATAGGTAAAGGGTTACAGATCTTGACCACTGTAGAAAATTGAGTCCATTCAATTTGTGAATGGTGATTTGAAGGGGAGGGTTTTCAAGGGTTAAGTTGAAGAGGTTTCAGAGATATTAGGAGAGGGAAGAGATGAGTGGTCACTGGCCATGTGGAAAGGAGAGGAGGATCATGTTAATTATTGTTCTCAGCAATTAAATGCCTATTAATATGCAGATTTACAGCAGAGAAAAACAAAAAAAGCAGATATACAGCAGCGAAAAAGTAAAGAGTAGTAACATCTCCACTATTCTAGGAACTAACTTTTAGCTCTGTATAGTATCTCCCTAAAATAAGAAATACTGATACTTTGATTTAAAAAGTCAAACTTAATCTGTTTTACTAACTACTAATCTCACTTTTGTTAACTAGTAAACTAACTGTTTTACTAACTAGTAATTTAATTTACATGTATCAAAGATCAGAGAAGGTTTCTCAAACAACCTCCCACACTTCTTTAGCTGTTGAATGCAAGAGATATGTACGACCAATCTCAGCTTCCATGGAATTAATCAGCCAAGCAATGATCATTGAATTTTCAGAATCCCACTTGGAATAAGTTGCATCACTGGGATCAGGGACTTTGATATCACCGGTGAGATAACCCAAGCGTCCTTTGCCGCATAGGTAAAGGGTTACAGATCTTGACCACTGTAGAAAATTGAGTCCATTCAATTTGTGAATGGTGATTTGAAGGGGAGGGTTGTCAAGGGTTAAAGTTGAAGAGGTTTCAGAGATATTAGGAGAGGAAAGAGATGAGTGGTCACTCGCCATTGTTGAGGGATGAATGATAAGACAATCAGGTATTGTTTAGGTTTAGAGATGTTGCTCTGATAACATGTGGAAAGGAGAGGAGGATCACGTTAATTATTATTTTCAGCAATCGAATGCCTATGATTAGGTAAATTTACGTGAGAGAAAAACTAAAAAAGCAGATTTACAGTAGAGAAAAAGTGAAAAGTAGTAACAACTCCACTATTCTAGGAACTAACTCTCAGCTCCCTATAGTATCTCCCTAAAATAAGGAATACAGATATTCTGATTTAAAAACGTCAAACTTAATCTGTTTTACTAACTCGTAATCTCACTTTTACTGACTAGTAAACTAACTGTTTTACTAATTAGTAATTTAATTTACACATATTAAAACAGTAAGTTTTATAAACTTTGAGGAATAAATTTAACCTATGCTATATAAGTTACTTCCATGAATGTCATACTACTTACATAAAGACTTAAATCCTAGATACTCCTTTAAGCTTCGAGATCTTTATGCATTCACTGTCAGCTCCTTTGAATCTGTTTCACAAATATCTTCAAACCTTTAATCGTCAACACATGAAACATAGAGGGATTCATCTTTGTTTGTTATCATCAAAATCAAGAGCTCATCAACCTTAATTAATAAGGTCCACTTAGAATTAACCTAAACTAAAACCAATTTCTTTTTAATAAGATTGAATCTAATAGACTAAGACCGAAACTAAGGGACCCTGCAACTTAGGTTTGTGACACATAGCATGAAAGGTATGTGAGGGATAACATTGCTGGAGGATCATGAGGAAGTACAATATTCTTAGATGGGTCATTCTCAGCCATCTGGCTCAGAAGAAGATCCAAGTGGGTGGAATCACAATACATGACCCACACAGTGATTTCTAACTAGAAAGTTTCACCGCTGTGATTGTATAGGAAGTCTTTGGTTAATCCTCTAGAAAAATATAATTAGAGTAGGACTATTGATGTAAGGATGCATATTGGAAAGTGGGACTAGTTTGAGGGGTAAAAAATAGAAGCTGCAACATGATGATACAAATATTAGAGGGGGCTTATGGTGGATCTCCTTGGTCTAACTAATGGTGGGGATCCTAAGCTGATTTTGATCGACATGTGGTACACTTTACACTTGTTTGGGGGTCCTAATGCTTAGGAGACTGAGCCTAAGGCATTTGGGACCAAGCAAGCTGTAATGGCTTATTCTTCCCTCCTTATTTTTGAATCATATCTGATGAGAAGTGTAGATCAAATGATCTCCTATTTTGGGGGAAGAGTTCCATATAATGCTGTATTTTCCTTTTGTACCATAAAACTTTGCATGTGCACAACCCTTTGCCTAAAATTTAGCTAATGATGTTAAAATTTAGTTGGAAATACTTCCTTTGTCACATAAAGATGGTCCAATATTCTTTTTTAAAATATAGTTCACTTACCTTATTAAATTAAAATTATTTTATTTGTTTACTAATATGCTTATATTTAACATCTCTTTATTATGTGATCATTAACACATAATCTAAGTACACTTATTGATTGAGGTTATAATAGGAAAAATGGTTGTAAAATAGCATTAATTGATATTTCAATGCGTTAAAAATAACCAAGGAATATCTTTGAGGGACAAATAGAGTACCAAATTAGCCATCAAATTTCACATTTCCTTTCTAAATTGAAGATGGATTCCAAAATACCAATACATAGCTCTTTAACAAAGAACCCACACGGTCTCTTTCAATTCCCTTTTTGGTTTCAAATTCTTTAGTTCTTCACAAACTTGCCCATACTGTAGAAATTTCAGTCTAGCGTTGCTTTTTCGTCTAATATTTCTGAGCCCTTAAAATTAATGCATCAATGACAAACACAGATCCCAAAACCATAGAAAATTAAAATCAAGAAATCTTGAATCAATTAAGAATGAAATATTCAAAGGATCGGATTGACATCAAACATCATCAAGAGGAAGGTTGATGAGCAAGAGGAAAGAATGAAGCAGGATAACTAGACAATCAAGAAGGTAAAAGAAGATTGGGAGCAGTGGTGGAGCCAAGATTTTTAGTGCATGGTTTCAATTGCCATCAGTGAACCATGTGAAACTAAAGAATTGATGAATTGGGCTAGCCTCTTGAACTTACTTATTTTCACATTGACTTTCCTTCAAAATAGTATGTGGGTTTGGAAGATTTGTGCTTCTACTTAGCTTGAAAAAAAAATATCAACTCTATTTGATTAACTGAATTGGAATCGATGCCCTCTAACAATTTGAATCTTTTTGTTTTTGAAATTTCTTCGCATACTAATGTACATTAATAACTAAATCAATTAAGCAATTAATCAATAAATCAAATAATCAATTAATTAATTAACCAAGAAACCAATTTATCAATTTAAGTTATAAACTACCTTAACCAATTAATTACCTAACTAATATACCAGTTGAAAAAATCAACAACAAACCAATTAATTAAATAATCAATCAATTAAGAAACTAATTGGTGAATTAGAGTTTTGTATAAACTATAAATTTAATCAATGAACTAAATAATTAGGGTTAATCAATTAAAAAACTAATTTAAACAAAGAAAGGTTTTACCAATTTATAATCATAAGGAATTGAGATACTGAATCAACTAAAGAAATTGAGCATCCATTATCAGGTATAAAAATATCAATGCACCCAACTGTCAATCATATGATTCATATGCAATAATCCAAAGCAAGAGTTTCTATTAAAAAGTAATCTCTCTGTATTAAAAACACTGATGCTGCATATTTTGAGAATAAAGTTTGATCAATAATATTTTTTAATATATATTGATAAAAAAAAAATATTATAAAAATATTTTTTTTATTACGAATATAATAACTATATTTTTATATTATAATATATTATATTTTAAGAAAAGTTAAATATTAAAGTTTATCAGTTAGCCTTTTAAATAACGAGGGAGTATTTAATAGAGAAATATACCGATCAATATTGACTATAGGATAGATCAACTATATTAGGTGAGGACATCAAATTTGAATCATTAATGTGGTTGATGGAACAACTAAAGAGGCAGTGGCTGTTCGGTTTGGCTGTAATGCCAAATGTTAGGATTGACCTCTAGCTTAGGTTTTCACACGACCTCTTTATTTTTGCTTTAGTTCAACTCATCATTCATGACTGTTGAATAACGGCTATATTAGGTCCCTTTTACAGGGATACGACCTAACATAAATATCCTAATTAACAAAATATAGTATCCTAACAAAATAATTAGGAAATCCTTGTCAATAGGAGAAATTTAATAATAGCTAAATACTACTAGATTTCATCAAGTCTGGAAACTACAAAAAAGAGGCATGTCTATTTGGGCCTGGTCATTCCTTCCAATAGTTCAGTTATAACTACAAAGTATGTGATATGGTGATGCTTAGATTGCATTGCGAACGCATAAGTGCAGTCTCTGACTGTCTCATTTACTCAGGTGTGTGCCAGTAAGTACCTTTCAGACTTCTTGTTCTTGATGCCAACAAGACATCCACCAGTCGCAGTGTTAAAACCATATATATTACTAGTGTTTCTTACTCAACTTTACATACTAATGGGCTCTGATACTTAAGAGGTCTTGGCCAATTTTAACATAATTCAAAATTCGCTTGCTGTATTTTCATATTCAACTGTAAAAATTTTGTAGGGACAAACATCAAATATTCTCAATTCCTGAGGCAGAAGAGCTAGTTGGTGTAGTTGTCTGTCTTTCCTTAGATAGACGATTACAAGGCTTGTCTTTGACATTGTATGATTGCCTGCTTTCTGCTGTTCACTTTTTTGAAGAGAGGGAATGGAATTCAAGCTCTGGAAAGGTGGCAAAATTTCTTGTTGACAGGTTATTTCTCTCCTTAAATATCCTGTTTCTTTCTGCCTGTGAGTGCCTGGTTGTGCTTTTGTTTGTCTGGTTTAGCCAATATCATCGTGGTAGATTGATCAGTCATGAACAGATTTGGATTAGCTTTCCACAATAGGAATGGTTAAAGTGTAGGAGTGCTGGCATATATCTATTTGTTGCTGGGGTCTACCTAGTTGCAGCAAATCCAATCTTAGATCGCTGGACTGTAGATGATATGGAAGATGGAATATGGATGATAGGGATCAAGATGGGAGAAGAGTCATGGTGGGTGAAACCCTGGGAATTATTTGATTGAATATAAAAGCTGTCTACTTTATAGGCTTTAGGAGTTTATTTCTAAATATTTTTTTCTTACTATCTCTCTTATAATTTTGTTATTTCTCACAATGAGTATAATAAGTATTCTTTTCTACATTTTCTTATGCAATGTAGAGTTCATTTTGAAAGAAGGAAAGGAAAGACCTGAAGCAATTTAAAATCTCATCTCAGTACTAATTATCTTTGATTTTCTTTTCATTAATTTTTTTTTGTACTGTGTCTCCAAGAAGATGCTCTTTGATTTATTTTTATTTTTGTTTTTATTTTATAAAATGGATCAAATGCAACAATTAGAAATTGATCTTCATTAATGAAATTGTCTCCTTTCACTATTTCCAGTATAATGGGTGTCACATTAATCATGGTAAAGGAAAATATCTGAGACATCCTAAAAGGTAGGTCATGTAATTTGAGATAGGAGTGACTATACAAGGTTTTCACTGATTACTGTTTAGTGATTTCAATTTCCTACTTATTCTTCTTTGTGCATGTTGGTCAATCCAATAATTTATTCAAGCTTTGCTTTCAATTACTAGATGTTATAATATTGAGATATATAATATATCTTCCTCTGCTTTGTATTCTTATATCAACTTCTTTTTCCATGGTTCATCTGTGCCCTTTTGTTTCTTTTATTTTTAACTTTTTTGGGGTGGGGAGGTATGTCCCCACCATTCTACCCCTAGCTAAGACTGCTGTGTTGATAGTTAGCATCTGCATGCACTTTATGATGTCATCAATATCTTGTTTAGTAGTTTTATCCTAGTTTTCTTAAGCTTCTACAGAATATGACCAACCCCCTTGAGCTGCAAATGACCTTTTCATTACAATCTTGCCTTGCGTAGCTTCTTCTTAATTTGCAATATTATCCATGCATTTATGTTTTCCATCTTTGTCACTGTTTGTTCGCTTTTTGCTACTTCATCATCCAAAACTCAAAACTGTACAAGACAGATGGTCTAAATGTGACCTTACAACACTTATCTTCACTATTGCAACTTGATATGATGTGCTAATTTTTACTGCTTGTCCATCTTTATGAACAATTTAAATGGTGCTCAATAACTTGCCTTGCATCCCAAATGCTGTCCATCACGCCATTCACACTTCTATTCTTATTGAATCTGCAATCCTTGTTTGGCAAGTATTAATGGCGATATACCATATGGTTCTGGAGTTCCGTTCCATTTTTCAACTGATGTTTGAACCTTTTCCTTGTTTCATCTCCCAAATGTCGATTTTACATATAACATCCACCAAGAGATCTTATTAGAAACTGATGCATATAGGAAACAAATTGGGTCATGCTAAGGAAGATGGTGGATTAGGGTAATTACCACCGAAATTGAAAACAGAAATGAAGGTTGAAGAACAGAAAAATATGAACCCCTTAAATTCATATACTCACAATCACCATTAAAGGTATTCAATTCCTGAAATAAATAAAGTAAGATTTGAGGATAGAATTCAATCAAAGTATTCACTCTATTTTGAAGGTTATTCTCAAAATTGAGAGAAAAAAAGCAGCTATCAAGTTCCCTTTTCGTTGATGAGAGCTCTAACATTTATAGAAAAAAATAAAAATGCTTAGAACTCCACCATTATAATCAGATATGGGATCCTTATGGTCAGAATTTTGACCATGTGGGTTCCCATACTCTTACAACCTGATTATGTGGTATCTTGCAAGTTACATAAACTACCTTACTAGCTAAACATTATTATCTAGTTACAACTCTACTAGAATCAATCAAACTAGGTTGATTTGGTTAGTATGTAAACCAAGTAGTTGCCACATGGGATCAACTTTGTTAATTTGAATCTAACCAACAAAATATTCAACCATGTACTTCAGCCTACCAAAAAAAGCGTGCACTGCAACCCCTTCAATGCCATGCTTGCTGACTTTGAGATTCTTTACAAATTAAGGCCTAATCTAACTAGCTGATTCCTAGTATAACAATCAGCATAGAAGTTACAAAAAGCATAGAAGTTACAAAAGTTGCTGCCAAACTCTTCCTAATTCAGGTCTGTCCTTGTCCTTGCTGCAGTGCACAAATTTCTGTGCCAAATAGTGCCCCCCATGAGCTATAGTGGTTAGGTCTTATTGGTGGCTGCTAATGATGCATAAATGGAAGACCTTTTGTCCTTCGAAGCTGACTTAATAAGTCATTTTTTGAGCCAATACCAAACCATTTAAATTATCAAAAGGTGGAAGAGTGTTGTTGCATGTCTTACATGGCTTGACTATTTGGTGTTTTTAATTCAGTCGAAAATAAGAAGTATTTGGGCTGAAAATCTTGGTATGTTTATTGCAATACTTGGGGCTTGTATGTTTAGTTGATTACTTAAATTTGAAGTCTTAGAATACCTCCTAGCTGTTACTACATGTCCCAACATGTACAGCATTGAATTCTGCCCTAAAGGACTCTAAAAATGTGCACAAATAAACCACAAGTAGCTGTTGTTGTTGTTGCAACTTTTGCCCCCAAAATATAGTTGTAGATGAACCATTTTTGAATGATTTGAGGCTTTGATTGTTTAGTTGAGTGGAGATGAAGTGGCGGCTTGGTCTTCATACACAAAAGTATGACATGCCTTCCTTGCTGGCTGTAGTTGATGATTTTTATGCCTTTGTTGGGCTAGAAGTGTAGGGCCAATGCTTGGGGTGGATTTGTAGTTGTTGTGATGCCAAAAATCACCCTTGATATAGAGAATGTTGTGTTTTTTAAAATAGGACTCTTTTTGAACAAAATTGACCATGGATATGATCACTTGACATGTGCTTAGGACCATTACCTAATCATCATAATTTTGATAGAAAGAATTTAAAATAATGGTTACTTCTCTCACGTCAAACTCCCCGGGTTGTTGAGGATTCAACTTGTTGAATCTGGCATTATCAAATTGACATTTTTTAACAACTTTCTTCAGAAATTATTAGGACACATGGAATGAGAGAAAGGTGTGTCTCGACACAACAAGAAGAATGATCCATGATCTCCGTCAAACACAAAGGATTATGACCCGTGATGAAAATATAATGTGAGTGGCAGTGAGCCCAAAAATTATGTGTTCACCCATGTGGAAGGATTTCTATCAAAGGTGTGAAAGTTAAGTTTACAAGCACTTAACTTCTCACAAAAACTCATGCACTCACATTTTGGAGGTGGTGGGTCATAGGGTAAAAAACTTGTGCACAAATGTACGCGCCATAAGAGGTAGAAATCCAAGATATTTGCATGGCTATTCTCATTAGTGGAGCTAAAATTAAATTTAGACATACTAAGCCTTTCAACAAAATATAAATGGTTAGATTTCAATTTCGTAGGGTAGTGGATGGGTGGATAATGATAAAGTGCTTTATGAGTTGTAGGGGCTGGAAATGGGTTTAAAACTATAGGCTTGTGGTTTTCTTCAAAAGTGCTAAAATTAAGTTTGGAAACACTTAATTTTTTTATTGAGTTTCAGGTGGTCAATTTTACCAGTGAGGTGGTGGAAGTTGTATGTAAGGGAAAAAGTTAGACATTAAAGCACTATCATCTAATTGAAAATGCATGGCATTCTCAAAATCAACATGTTGCACCTTCATGGAGAACATAACACAAATCGCTTGATCATTACTTCTTAATAAGGAAGAAGTAAGATTCTCAAAATGTTCCTCAACCATGACATTGATTATTTTATTTTATTTTATTTTTTTGTTGAGGCTCAATGAGTTTGGAAGGTGCTATTTTAAGATACCCAATTTCCTTCAAAAGTGACGGGGTAGGCTTAGTTGGTGCAACTTCACCAGTCATGGTATTTGGGGGCTCTTGAACCATCATGGTTTCTTTCATTACTTTCTCTTGATAAACCACATCAAGTGTCTCCTTTCCTTCTTTCGCTTCATCTCTTGATTGATCTTGAGTGTCATCTCTTCCCATTTGTTGGGACACACGGATTTAGTGTGACCAATGTCTTGACACTTTGAGCACCTATCAACTCTTGGTTTACCTTCACCTAAAATATTCTTACCTTTGCCTTTAACATCAAGATCTTGACAAGAATTTCAAATTTTGGAGGCCTTTTCTCTTCTTGATAACTAATCACTTGTCGTAGAAGTTGTGAGATGGGGGAAGAACTCCTTTCTTGTAATCTTCTTCAACTTTCTCTATGACTTCACTTTTGACTTTCCCTTCATCCTCGTTTGATGGCATATGCTCTTCCACCAAAATGATGCATAGCCTTCAAATCTCATGATAGCAACCTCGAAGGATTTCTCATTGGAGTAACCTTTAGTTTCAAATTCCCTTGAACATTTTTTCCTTCCATTAGAATAATCCTTGAGGTTACCATTCAGGTATAATGGTTCCTTTTTTTTTTTTTTTTTTGTCTGGAAGAGTGTAAGTGAAAATGGGGCTAAATGGGAATAAATGAAGGTTAGGGGCTGATGTTTGGGTGGGGGTGGGTGAGATGGACGAAAATAGCAATGAAAATATTGAGAAAACAACGATGGTGATGTAAAGGGCTGGAGGATGAACAAAAATATTAAAAAAAAAACAAAAAAAAATATTGAGCAAAGATGGTGGATGGGGTTGAATGAAAATGTGGAGAATAAAATATAAAAACTAATTTACCAACCTTGAGCTTTAATACCAATTTGATGTATATGGGAAACAAATTAAGGCATGCTTGGATGTTGGTGGGTTTAGGGCTGTTACCACTGAATTAAAACAAGGAGATACATAAAAGAGAAGAAATATGATCATAGGAGGTGCTTGTTGATCGTATTTCTTTTCTTTTTCTCATCTCCTTCTCTGGTTTTAATTCAGTGGTAACAGCCCTAAAACCACCAACATCCAAGCACGACCCAATTTCCCATATGCATTAGAAATGTGCTTACGTGTTTCATTTGTGATTAGTGCAAGTGGACTAGGAGTTGAAGCCAATCCTCAATGTGAGCTGATTGTGATAGGATAACCTTGATCTCCCTAGCTGTTATTAACGTGCCCCACATTAACCAGAACAAAATGCATAAATTTTTCTTCTATATGCTCTATGAGGTTCTGGACCTATGATGATCTTGAGGCTTCTTATTTTAACGTGTCATTGTGTTGTGTAAAGAATTAACCAGACGAGTAAATTTTTAACAACTGAATATGGAAAGGAAAAAAGAGAACATTAATACTTTACGTGGAAACCCAATATGAGTAAATAACCACCTCAGACAGAAAGCATCTGAAATCCAGGTGAAAATAATTTGGGCTACAATCAATACTCTCCACCTCATAATCCTAAAGCCCAAACCCTAAATACCCAAGACCATCTCTTCTGTATTACATGGACTCCCTGCATCCCTTGACTAGTTATATGAGTTCGCATCACCACTTTGCTCCTCCTGCAGCCCCTTTAACCTGACTGTCTCCAATCCAGATAACGGACCTCGATCATGAGCCTTACTCAGCACCATGGTTTACCTTTACAGCATTAAACCTAATTGGTTTTCCGCAATGCTAACTCATCCTAAGTTTCTAGTTATCACCCTTTTCTGCATCTGAGAGTAATCTGGTTGATCACTGGTCTGTATTAACTTTTTGGCAATTAGAGAAGAATAATCTTAATTTTTTGAAGTGAATCCAATATCTAATGGGTCATGTATTCTGTTGGAACTGGTGCTGCTGTAATATCATTAATTCTTCTGTTTATTTTTACTAGCCTGGCTGGGATATATACGTATGCTATCATTATCCAAATGCATTATAAAAGAGTTGCTGCAGTGAAAGTAGAGCAGTGTTTGTGATACGGGTTGGAAGCACACACAATAAAAAATTATGTAATTTACACAAGCCACACAATAATTGAACCAAAATAAGAAGAAGAATTGAATGAATTTGAGGGTTAGAGTTTTGCTTGGGGGTTAGGCTTTCACAAATTTTATGGGGATATTAATTTTGGGTTAATAGCTGATATTTGGGTGTTAATAGCTGGTTAGGGTCGTGATTAAGGTGTATTAATTGTGGAGATGGATTTTTGGGGTTTGTATGTATGGATTATGATGGATATTATTAGAATGTATTGAAGGGTGGTTAATGGTGGATTATGGGGTTTAATTGAGGCTAAAAAAAGTTGGCTAATGGATGTTATTAAGGTGGAAAGATTCATTGGTATGGAGGAAGGTTAGGGTTTCTAGAGGCTGAAGATGAATATTTCTATGTGTATGAAGGAATTGGTAATTGATTGTATATGATATGGATGGGCTGTCAATGTTGGATTATTAGGTGGATTATGGCAGAAGAAATGGCTGTAATCAAGGTGACAAGAATTGTTGGTATGGAAGAGGGTTAGTGTTAGGGTTTGAGAGGTTGAAGATGAATTTATTTATGGCTATGGATGTGGATGGGATCAATATGATGGAATATGAATGTGTTCAATTGAACAAATATTTACTCTCTCAAAACCACATAGAAATTGAGAAGTGAAATTAATTATAAATCATACAAAAATTACAAACAATTGAGAAGAACTCACAACAAGATCAACTTGAAGATTCCAAATTGTATTCAATTGCACTTGATCATCTTCATCGTTTTTTCATGGCTGATTTAAATACATGAATTGCACCCTCTCTAATTTGAATCTTCATGTAAAGATAGGTTATGACTAAAATATAAATCACACCAAAAAACATGTAATAATTGACACACACATGCACAAATATATAGAAATTCTAACTAAACTTTCTAAGATTATAACGACCGCTAACTAAATCTTAGTTATGAATTATATGGCTTGTTCTCCCTCATATACTGGTGTCCATAGCATGTGCCAAATATGTGTCTTCATTACATATTAGCTTAATAATTATTAAGTCCCTCCCGGGTCCATAATTAAGTAAGCATCTTATTAGGTCCAAGTGTGCTAGTTTGACCCAAATCTTTCACCAATATCATACCAATGTGTTCTAATATTAAACAAGCTAACTCATGGCTTGTAGAATTTATAGGACATGCCTCCGCATAAATTTGTGTAGTTGGAAAAAAGAGGATTGATGCTCATTTTCGACAAGCCCTTGGCATGGTAGTGCCAGTGATGGTGAGAGACATAGCCTTGAACTTAAGGAGGGTTGTTCCTTTTTTTTTTTTTTTTCTTTTTTTTGACTTTCATTGACCCACTTTAGATTCTTGCAATTTCATAGTGCAAATACTTTGCTCAGAATTATAATTTGAATTGACATATCCCAAGTTGGTTGCTACTTGTGCAATATCTAATGTTGCAAATATTAGGCTTTTACTAGGATGATTTTAGTTGTGAGTTTCATGTAAAATTGTTAGAATTGAGATTCTATCTGGGATTGAATTGAGACTCATCATAGAATTGGATCATAGGATCGCAAGATCCTATAAAATCTATAAAAGCATGAAACTTATATATTTATATGTTATAAAATAACATATTTTAAGTTAAAAGAACACAATAATTACTCTTAAGCTCTTACATAGCCACTAATTAAGTTGTAGCAACTTACAAGTATTATCAATTGTTTAAGTCGTCATATTACGAGTTATATTAAGTGAACAATATCAAAAATAAATTGTCAAATGAAACGTAAAAAATGCAATGAGATTTTGGGTAGAGGTACCATACAACTTATTGTATTCAAAATATATAATATTGTTAGCCTTAAGAAAAATACACAGAGAATGAAGAAAGTGAATGATAATGATGGTAACAATGAGAGGACATTCTTTTCTTTCATTTAAGATTATAAGACCCAAAAAAATTTTATGTTTGCTTTTAAAATTTTGATGAATCAAGATAAAAAAACAAAAAAAAATAAGAAAAGGAGTTTTGGCTATATGTGCACACATTAAGCTACTATATAAACCATGTGTAATGTATAAAATAAAGTTTGTTTACATTATAAAGCTAACATGACCATAAAAAAATGTTCGTTTTTATTTGATAGAATTTAATAATTTATAATATTGTAAAGTTTAATATATTTATTTTACCATTTAGATGGAGATTACATTCTTTGTCAACATTTTACATCAATAATCGACTTCATTGTCTAGTGGTATCTTAGTCATATTTTCTTTATTTCAGCTCATTTTTAAGGCATGTTGTAAAATAATAAAGGGTTGAGAAATAGAAGATTAAGAAACAAATATGTGGAATAAGAGGGGAAATAGAATTGGTGATACATTGATAAAAATTATAGTTATTATGTTGAATGGTAGATTTTACCTACGATTGTAATATTATATTGTATGATCGTAAGAATCTGTTATAGGATAATAAGATTTTTTAACTATTCTATTACGTTAAGATTTCACTTAGCATCGTGGATCGTTATATGATATTTGGATCATAGGATTGTAGAATCGTAGGATCGAATCAAAATTTTAATGATTATGCATGCAACTTAGGACATCATTCCCATTTTAGCCTGATTAGGGTTAGAAATGTTAAAATGACTAGAGTCGAGGGTTATAGAAGGGACTTGAGTTCCATTTTACACAGGGAGTGAATTAACAATGTATTTGACAGCTCAACTGGATCAGTTAGCGTGCCGGAAACACTTATTTTGAAATAAGAGAGATCACAAATTAAAGGTTCTTTTCTATTTATCCTTACAATTAGACCTATGGGTAAATGTCTAATCTTTTTCTAATTTTCCTTTTAATCCTCCATGATTTACTTTTGGGAATGTCCGGCAACATTCTTCACACCAACCTAATCAAGAAAGCTTCCATTGTTTGCAAGGGTGGTAGAGTTGAGATAATCTTGAAGTTCTTGTTTCAATTTTACTTGTGCTTGTGCTGACTGATATTCAAGATATTTTTTGTTAAGGCCTTGTTTTCCTCACCATATTTTTAGATATGATTGTATCAAATACGCACCAATTGAGATAATAGTAATTCTAATTATTAATTGTATATAATAATAATAATTTTATTATAATATTATTTACTGTTATAGTTATAATTATTATAATCGTAATAGTAATCTTTGTAATTAAAATAATAATAATATTATTATTTTAATTTTTATAAACATTCATCATTATTACAAATATTTATAATTATTATAACAATAATTTTATTTATAATATTAATTTTATTATCGTTATTATATGATTAATTATTATTATAATAATAAGAATAAGAAATTTTTTATAATAATAAAATTATATGATTCATATTAATATTCTTATAATTACTATTATATTATTTATAATAATACTATTAATTATAATAATTATAAATAATAATAATATTAGTATTTATAATAATATTAATGCAAATATTAATTATAATAATACTATTATTTATGATAATAATTCAAACTCAAATAGAATTATATTATTATTATATTACTTATATTGATATCATTATCATCATTTATAATGATTTAATATAATAATATTATTTCTATCAATAATAATTATAATATTGTGATTATTATTTATAAAAATAAAATTATTATTTATAATAATAATGTCTAGAAAAATAAAATTATAGTATTATGAGTGTTATAAATATTATCATTATTAGAAATATTAATATTATTATTATTTTAATTGTAATTTTATGTGTAATTACATTTATACTTTTAATGAATTGTTATAATAATTATGATAACAATATTTGCATAATAATAATATTAATATTACAATAAATTAAAATAACTATATTAATAATATTACATAGAATTGTAATTATCATTATTCTTAATAATAATAATAATAATAATCGACATTAATATTAATGTCAATATTAATTATACTAATAATATGAAAAGTGATAACAACATTAATAAGTTACAATCAATAATAATTAGATAAGATCTTAGATGAGGAAAATAGGGCCTGAATTGTGTAGGAAAAATTGCATGTGTTCTGAGCCTTTTGTTTTTGATTGCAGGGTACCTAGGGATTTGAACTGCTTGAAAATGGTGGAGATCATACCTGGAGCAGACGTACGCAGCAGGAAACTAAAAACGGCCATAGCTTTTGAAATCCTCACAACTTGTTTTTGTGATGAGGTAGCTCATTTTATTTTGCAGAAACAATGATTTTGAAATGAATTATTGTTTTTGTTGTGCAAATAGATATAGAAGGTTTTTATTTTTTACTTTCTTTTATATGTAATTACATTCCAAATAAAAAGATAAATAAATGGACATGATCCAAACCTTAAATGGCCTGATGCAAACCCAATCCAATTGATGCAAAATTGGGAATTAAAAAATAGAACAATAGGAGAAAATCACGTTGTGAAAAGATTAACAAGCCTAAAGTCAATATATAGTCCAAGGGCCAAAAAAGATAGAAATAGTAACTAGATGATAGCTGAATAAAATTTAGTAACTGACAATATCTACTTCCTCCGTTTCACAATAGATGACTTATAGTTTTTCAGTACATATAATAAGTATTAACATTTAGGATAAATGGTACACTAATTGATTAAAATGTCCGTATTTGAATTTGAACAATTTAATTGTTATGGAATACATTAATGAGGTAGAAGAGGGAAAATTAGGAAATATGACAATAATGTCTGTTAGAACTTGGAATAGGAATTATATTGGGAAATAAAAATAAAAAATTTATAGACTTTCTATTATGAAATAGGAGTAAATAATAAGATAAAAATAACAAGTTAAGATGACTTGATGAAGTAGGAAAATCTACTTATATCTATGTTGATATTTCTTCCTAAAACATCTTTCATACCTATGTCATTTTTCTCTATTGGAAAAGAACTCGACTTCGGCGAGTGAGATTGAAGAAAGTCATCAAGTAGTGGCAGAGCCATGTCTTGAAGATTTCACCTATGAGCCACGATTTTTCTAGGTAACGGTGAAAACTCTCTCGGGAAGAAGCAACTTAATCAACATCATCAATGGATGCAATATAGTCCTTGGGCAATGGAGTAGATGGCAACGATGGCTTCTTAAGACCTGTAGCCTTACTAGAAGGCAACGTATGAGGCTTAAAGTTGTTAGATCATTCACAATGAAAATAGGATTAAGACCTATATCATCAGGTAAATCTAACACTTAATCATTCGATACTTGTCTTTTTAAAATCTCACACAAGCCAAGGCCACCCTAATGGTACTTTTTAAGCATCCGCTTATAAAACACTCAAAATATAGGCTTGCCATAACAAAGTTACCTTCATTAGAGCCCTTATCTCTATTATGTACATAAACATGAAGTTTATAATCCATATTACTTAATGTAATCTTAGGTCTAATCTCATTATGCAATGAATGAATATGATTAGCAAGATTTAGGGGATGGAGAAACATTTGCATGTGGGAACAGGGGACTAAAATCAACTATAGTATGTGGGGAATAACCATAAACAACCTTACTATGACTTTTTTCCTTAAACCTGCTAGACACATGGTTATAAGTAAACTTGGCTGTGATCAACACTAAATTTCAAGTAAGAGGTCGATCTTTGACATTATAATCAAGAAGGTCATCTAAATGATGCATATGTTAAGCAATTGGGTTATGCTTAATGGAAGATGATGCAATTAGGGCTGATTTTCAACAAAATAGAAACAATAAAGGGAGTGGGAAAGAGGATAGAATCAGAATAAGAGTAACTCAAGGTTTCAACACTTGAGGTAAAGGAAGCAAGATGGGAAATGAAGAGAAGGCTCTTCACTTGAGCATTGAATGAGAGAAAATTTTTCCGAACAAAAGGGCTGGAAGCAAGGTTGGTTGAGTTCATTGATTGCTAATTTTAACACTTAAAAGAGGTGATAGAATTCATTTAGTTACAACACAACTAGAACTAACCAAACTAGGCTGATTTCAACTATTACTTAAACTAAATAGAGCCAACTTGTCTAGTTTGAGTCCAACCACAAAAAAATTTAAAACCAGCCAAGGACCTTTGAAGGCCAAGACATGTACATCCAGCCCTCCCCTATGTTTTTACTATCTGATTTCTATGTTACTTGCAAATTAAAGCTATTCTAATTAGCTAGAACATCATGAAATCTGTAAACGTAAGGCTAGGAGTACAAAGCTGATTTTGTGGACAAATAATGAACTAAAAGTCACAAAAAGGTGCTGCAAATCCCTTACACAATCAAGCTTGCTGTCCTTGCTTTCTCTTGGGTTTTATGTACCAAACAACTCCCCAAAAGGGCCCCCACATGCTGGTCTTGGCAGACGGTGTTGGCGGCTGCTGCTGGGTTTTCAAGGCTTGGTTGGTCGTTCTTCCTAGCTGAATAGGAAACCAAAATGAATCACTTTAATAAGCTATATAAGAGAGCAAGAAGGTGGTGGCTTAAGGGCTGTTGCATCACTAAACCTCAATTATTTATATACTTGAATGATGTTTTAGGATGAAGGTTTACATTTTTAGGAACTTAAGCCATTGAACATACTTTTTGGGATGTACTCTCTTTGAGTCTATATATTATAATGTTAGATGATCAGAGTAAACAAATTCTTAGGGTAAATGATAATACCATATATGATGGTGGACCTATCCATAATGTATAATTCCTGTAGATGGATGGTGTACTTCTATTTAGGCACATTGAGTTTCTCACTAAAGAATGCTATGGGTATCCTTCTTGACCTAACACTCCTATACCTCTCTCACGAGCATCACAATGAACCTCAAGGACGTTACTATAGTTGTGATGCATTTGTTAATTCTTCAAAGGCTCTACTGGACTCAGGAGTCCACTAAAATGATCCCTTCTTGAAACAATTAGTGATGGAGCCATAATAGAGCCTCCTAATAGGATTCTTAAAATCTTCTCTTGGATAGAAAGAGACTAGAACATGGAAGCTGCGCACTTCTAAAATTGATTTTCGTTTGAGCTATTCCTTAATAACTCTAAGTTAGGGACTTGAGAGGAAACAATACTGCTTGATAAAGAACTTGAGACTAAAGAAAAGAATATTTCTCGAGGTTAGCATGAAGTTGAGCCTCTTGCAAGTAGCAATCAACAAATACTTGCATAAGACGGTCTAGGTGTTCTACCTTGGACTCACTATAGACTAGAATATAATAGAAATGGACAACAAGAAGCTTTCCCGTGAATGACTATATAAGAACTTGAGGGATGTGCTAAGAGCATTTGATAACCAAAAGGGCATCACTAGCCTCGCAAAGAGTCCATCTCATGTCTCAAATTTGGTTTTTCGCTCATTGCTCGGTCTAATATGAATATGGTAGTGCTTGTTATGGAAGTCAATCTTAGAGTAATAACTAAAGTTTGTTAGGGTGTCTAACATGTCCTTTAGTTTAGGGATAGGGAACCTATACTTAATCGTAATTTTTTAATAGATCTACCATCCACACTCATTCGCTAAGATCTGTCATCCTTAGGTGTTAGTAAGGCGGATATACCACAAGTCTCATTCTATACCTCATAAATTCCTTACTAAAGAGCTCCTCAACTTGCCTATTTAATTCAACAAGCTCACTAGGTTCATCTTATAATGTAGAAGATTAGCCAATTGGGACTCTGGGATAAGTCAAGTTGAATGTCTCTCAAGGGTGGTGGTTCCTGAGGTAACTCTTTAGTATCGAAGAAATCACCCAATAACTTTTAAATCTTAATAGGAATAAGTGAAGTGGAATTCACGGAGACTACCTGAGCAACTATGGCTAGCTTAAAATTGCTTCGCTTAGTTTCTTGATGGAAAACACTTAGGGGGGGGGTGATTTTAATTTCTATCCTTGGTATTTTCCTTAGTAATGGAAGGTTCAGCTGTCTTTCCAGGGATATGACTTAAAGAAGTAGTGACTATTAGGTTTGCAATTAGTCTTTAACTTAATGATCATAAAGCTAAGGTCTACCTAAGAGAAGATGGGCCACAGTCGCAGGAAGCACTTTGAATTAAAATACTTAAGAGGGGTTGAATTGAGTATTTGAAACTTTCAAGATTTATCAAAACTTGAAAGACATTAAAACTCCTCGTTGTAAGCGAAGAAACCCAATCACTGAGTTTCTTGTTAGGTGTTCAACCATGTGAAGAACTTTATGCTTAGGTTCTAAAAGGTTAGTGGAAATGACTCCTTCCTTGACAATCTTACCTTTGGTAAATTTTCTTTAGAGTGGATTCAATCTAATGATTACTAGGCCATCCTCACAAAGTTATCATAGCCTCCTAATAGGATTCCTAAAATATTCCCTAACAATCTAGCATCATAGATAGTTTAAGTACCTCTCATAGTAAAGGCTACTATCATCACATTAACATCTTCAATAGAGATGTAGAATGCATTAACAAGACAGTATTTGTGAGTGCTTGGTGTATGCTCTTTAATGCTAGATTCATTGTGAGTTTTTGGGCAGACCAACTTCAACAGCTTTAAAACCTAAATAATTGTGAGTCGTTAATTGCATGTGAATGCGCCGCAGAAACATGAAGAAAAAGTAATTGCATTTAGATTTGGTTAGGAAAAACAACTAACTAAGAAATTAACTAATTCAATCTATTAACAAACTAATTGGTAAATTAGGTTTTAATAAATTAATTTGTAAATTAAGGTTTCTACAAGCTGGGGGATATAATCAGTTAACAAAATAATTATGAATAGGTGAACTAATCACTCAAAATTTATCACTACTAAATTAATTAACTAAAGCATATATAAAATCTTACTTGAGAAACAGAGATAGGCTTTGCAAGTTGAATCAAAGTAGAATTCAATAACATATTAGGAAGAAGGAAACTTGTGTTGTGTACAATGCAGTCGAAGCTGCGCAACAATATATCAGAGGAGAAGCAACACCGGTGGTGGACTGGAGGCAAGTGACCTTGGCAGAGGAGTTAAATAGAACAAGAGGGTTGAGTGAGTCATGTGGAGGAGGGATGAAGAAGGTCATTGTCTTAGTGTCTGGGTTTGGGTGTCTAGGTGTGGCTTGAGAAGGGGAAGTGGGGAAAGAAGGGAAAAAAAGGACTAATAACTAAGTAGAAATGACACTGTTTTGCACTTACGTAAGCCAAAAAAAAGAAATAAAAGAACGGGATAGAGAATCGAACCGCAAACCTTGGTGATATGAGCACGGGACACTTGAGATCCAACCTGCATGCCAACTTAATTTCTTATAATGGTGTCCTTCACATAAAAGATATATCTGTTGCTTAAAATAAACATACAATTAATAATCCATCTGCGGTGTCACGAGACACCATGTGGAAACTCTAGCTCCGCCCTTGATTCTAGGGTACTATCTCCTAAAATTATTAATATAATTTATCTCTTAGGTTTATTAAAATCTAACCAACCAGATCTTAACTTCCCAAATTTATAAGCATTCCCTTATTAATGTTTCTATCTCATTTTTTTAAATTTGCAGGTACCGATAGTGTCTAATATTCATAAGTGTGGTGCCTTGTTTTATTTTAATCTGGAGGTCTAATGGTTGTGGAAGTGGCAGCCCATTAGGGTTGGCCATGATGTCTTTGCTTACTCCTTGATTGATTTTAACTAATGTAGAAGTGTTTCCTCTACTCAATTATTCTCCTCTATTGTGTTCCAAATAGGATGCCACACCTCATAGTTTTCGTCATTGTGCAAAGTGAAATATGATTTTTACACAATCTCACCTCTCACAGTAGCGTGACTATCATGTTGCCTTAAAAGTGATTTTCATCACTAGGGTGTTTTTATCAACTTGCATCATCCCTAGCTTGGGTAGCCATTTTATGTAACAACCCCCAAACCACACCATAGTCAGGAGATGTTACACGCTGCTATCTATATGAGAGAATCCACATAGGTAGCAAGGCCAAAGCACAAAAAAAAACAAAGAATCAAACTAAAATAACCAACTTTATTAAAAGCTTACGAGTTATTTCCTAAAATCAAATAGTGCTGACGAAATAGATAGACAAACGATTTCCATTAAGATTATCAAAAGCGGCAAACATGATAGTCTAACAGACTAAAAGACCATCGAATAATCAACTAAAATAATGGACTCATACGAACAAACCCAAACTACGCTATCAATATCAATCATTTAGGCAAAGCCTAGTGCTCATCATCTGAAACATTATGAAAGTAATGAGCAAAACCATAGCTTAGCAAGTAATCAGCCCATCGGCTAAAACAGAGACTAAGCCGTAAAATGAACACACATCCAAAACAATTTAGAAAAAGAAATATATTTATCATTTCAAAAATAAAATAAAGTCATATATATACTTTGAGAAGAATAAATGATTGCACTTTTAAATAAGTTATTTAATTAAATAAATAAATTGGATAATAATAAATCAACAACGAACATAAATAATTTATAAAAAATGATCCAAAAATTCAAGTAAGATAAACAATCAATCAGATGATTACTCAATCTAACAATTATAGAATGGTTAGTAAGACCCGACAATCAGTTCCATCAAAACAATAACAATCAATGCCAATCAAAATAAAAGCTTTAGAATGGCTATGAACGCTGTATATGGCTATAACAATGCCATATGAAAGGTCCCTTGCGTCTAGGTCTAGAATCGATAAACTAATCGATGGGTCCCCCTTTCGTTAACGGGGTATAGAAGGACATTCTAAGTAGTGCACTACAAACAGAAGTGATGCATATGCCAATACAAATTGGGTCAAGTTAGGAAGGTGGTTATCAATGGGGGATAACTGAATAAGAAAACAGAGAAGAGCATGAAGAAAATGTGTTGAATATGATCTTTGGTACCTCCTTAGATCATATACTAACAAGAACCACCTAAGGTTTCAACACTTAGGATAAATCTTGTGAGATTTTAGGATTCAAACTTCAAACTCATACACTAGAGTTGAAGGTGACTAATTTCTGCTGAGAGAAATAAGATAGCCAAATTCTGAGTGTCTCCTTCATTCAAGTGTGAGCCCAACACTTATAGGAGAGTGTTGGGTCTCATTTAGTTGTAATACAACTCAACAAAAAAAGGATTGGTTTGGTTAACTAATCAAACTAGTTAGTTGTCAAAGAGACTAACTTTAACTAGTTTAATCCTAACCAAAACTAAAGTTGACTTTGTAATAACTGAAATAGAGAAATCAGAAATGTTTGGGACCTTCCCAATGTCTTACATCTGACTTGGGAGGCTCCTTACAAGTTGATAAGCTAAGCTAAGCTAAAAACATCATTAAAAGTAAAAAGTAAACGTAGCTTTTATGCTAAAGACTAAAAAATTATTAAAAGCATAAAGTAGAAAGTAAATTTTCTGCTGCAAGCCTAAAGTACCATCATAGCCTGAGCATAGGTTTCTTTTCTTCCAAAAAAGGTCTACCCCCTATGATACTTATAGCTGTTGCTGCTGCTAGTGCCCACATCTGCCCAGAAAAGTGCTATTGGGGCTGCTATTGTGGGACTTGAACTGTAGCCTATCCTTGGCTGGGTAGTGAGCCATTTAAGCCAAAAGAATGAGCCACTAAGGTGCAAAAGGTGGTGGCTGGATTGAAGTTTTGCATGGCTTTCATGGCTTGGGATTTAGTTAAACTAATTAGTCTAAGTGAGGAGATTTTTATGTCCCCCTAACTTAGAGAAATTAACAACTAAATTAATATCTTGGATAATGGATGCTCCTGCATCATTCTCGCCCTCTTGAGAAGCATCTTCATTGTCTCCAAAAGGCCTATCTTGAATATAGGGAAGCAAATCTCCCACATTAAATGTGCTTGAAATATTCCCCATTTCTGGTGGTAATTCAAGCTTATAAGCATTGTCCCCAATTTTCTGAATGACCTTGTATGGGCCATCACTTCTTGCCATAAGTTTGTTCTTCCTCCTAGTAGGAAATCTTTCCTTCCTTAGGTGAAGCCAAACCAAATCTCCGGGTTCATACAAGTGTTGTTTTCGATGCTTGTTTGCCCTGTTTTTGTTTAATTCATTTACCCTTTCAATCTTTGCTCTCACTTGTTCATGTAGATTCTTCATTGCCTTAGCCCTTTCCTTTGCTTCAAAGTTGGTATGTGCTTCAATGGGAAGGGGTAGGAGGTCAACGGGAGTAGTGGGATTCACTCCATACACTACTTCAAATGGTGAGTGACCCGTGGCATACATGGGTGAGCAGTTGTAGGCAAACTCTGCATGACTAAGTTTGGTGTCCCAATCTCTTAGGGACTTGTGAACCAAACTTCGAAGGAGCATTGTGAGGGTTCTATTTGTTACCTCAGTTTGCCCATCGGTTTGTAGATGGTAAGCGGTACTAAAGAGAAGTTTTGTACCAACTAACCTCCACAAAGTCTTCCAAAAATAGCTAAGGAACTTGGTATCCTTATCCGAGACAATGGATTTGGGGATACCATGTAGCCTAACTATTTCTTTGAAAAAAAGATCGGCTACGTAAGAGGCATCATCCGTTTTGTGACAAGCAACGAAATGAGCCATCTTAGAGAATCGATCTACGACCACCATTATGGCATCATTTTGCCTTTGTGTTCTAGGCAATGCCACAATGAAATCCATGCTAACATGGTCCCATGGTTGGTGTGGGACGGGTAAAGGGGTGTAAAGCCCTTGATGAAACTGACTCTTTGACTTTTGGCAAGTGGCACATCTCGCCACTACACCTTGTACATCCCGCACTATCTTAGGCCAAAAAAAATGCTCTTGGAGTACATCTACAGTTTTGTTTATCCCAAAGTGGTCAGCTAGTCCTCCTCCATGTACCTCTCTCACAAGCAATTCTCAGATTGAGCACTTGGGAATGCAAAGCTTGTTGTTCTTGAATAGGAAGCCATCTTGAATCATAAAGGAACCCTGGAGCTTGTCTTGATCCTTGAAGTAGCTTGCAAAGTCTTTATCTTCCTTGTAGAGCTCTTTGATGCATGCAAATCCTAACACTCTTGCCTCTAATAAAGAAAGCATACAATATCTCCTAGAGAGTGCATCAACTACTATATTCAATTTGCCACTTTTGTGTTTGGCTACAAAGGAAAAAGATTGTAAAAATTCCACCCATCTTGCATGCCTTGGGTTAAGCTTGTGTTGACCATTGATGTACTTTAGTGACTCGTGATCCGTGTGCAACACAAATTGTTGCGGCCTTAGGTAGTGTGACCAATGATCAAGAGTCCTAACTAAGGCATAGAACTCTTTATCATAGGTGCTATAATTTACCCTTGATCCATTTAGCTTTTCACTAAAGAAGGCAATTGGTTTTCCTTCTTGTAGTAAAACAGCTCTTATACCAACTCCACTTGCATCACATTCAACTTCAGATAATTTGTGGAAATCTGGTAAGGCTAGGATAGGAGCTTCACTAAGCTTTCCTTTAACCAATTCAAAGGCTTCTTGGGCTGCTCTTGTCCACTTGAATTCCCCCTTCTTCATGCATTCGGTGATAGGAGCTAATAGGATACTAAATCCCTTAATGAACCGCCTATAAAAAGAAGCAAGCCCATGGAATGATCTCACTTGTGTTAGGCTTGTTGGTGATGGCCAAGTCTTGATTGCTTTTACCTTTGACTCATCCATAGCTATGCCATCTTTGAACACCACAAAGCCTAGGAAAGTAACCCCGGGTACAAAGAATTCACACTTTTCTAGCTTAGCATACAACTTGCTACTTCTAAGTGCTAGAAATACAAGTTTGAGATGCTTTACATGTTCTTCTTCACTAGAGCTATACACAAGTATATCATCAAAGTAAACTACTACAAATTTGCTAATGAATGGCCTAAGCACTTCATTCATAAGTCTCATGAAAGTGCTAGGTGCATTAGACAAGCCAAAGGGCATAACCCTCCACTCATACAACCCTCCTTTGGTCTTGAATGCGGTCTTCCACTCATCACCATCTTTCATTCGGATTTAGTAGTAGCCACTCCTCAAATCTATTTTAGAAAACAAGCAAGCACCATGTAAGCAATCTAATAAATCATCAAGTCTAGGGATAGGATACCTATACTTGATAGTGATGTTGTTGATAGCTCTACTATCAATACACATCCTCATAGAACCATCCTTCTTTGGCACAAGAAGGGCTGGGACTACACATGGGCTAAGGGACTCCCGGATAAGGCCTTTGGACAGCAGCTCATCCACTTGTTTTTGCATTTCCATGGCCTCTTTTGGGTTGCTTCTATAGGCTGCCTTGTTAGGAAGAGTAGCACCTGGTACTAAGTCAATTTGGTGCTCTATGCCTCTAATGGGTGGCAGTTCATGTGGCAAATCAGTGGGGAAAACATCTCTAAACTCTGCCAGTAGCTTACTGATTAGTGGGTCAAAACAGGGGCTGCCCACACTGTCTTCCAGCAGCAGTAGCAGATACACAACTTTGCCTCTTCCTATAGCCTTATCAACATGCTTTTCATCAATGAACAAGGATTTTTTACACTACAGGCTATCATTCTTTACTGCTGGCTGTGAGTATAAGGGTGTTAGCACTATGTTTTTCTTTGCAAACTTTAGGCAATAAGTATTTTTTCTTCTATCATGCACAACACTTCTATCAAATTGCCAAGGTCTACCTAATAACAAGTGACAAGCATCCATAGGTACAACATCACATAACACTTCATCATGATATGTTTTACCAATGGAAAAAGGAATTAGCACTTGTTTAGTTACCTCTACCATATTACCATTATTAAGCCATTGTAGCTTGTATGGCCGGTTATGCTTCATAGTGGGAAGATTAAGCTTCTCCACCATGATACTTGAGGCAACATTTGCACAACTTCCACCATCCACAATAAGAGAGCATACCTTGCCAAGTATGGTGCACTTGGTTTGGAATATGTTTTCTCTTTGTGACCCATCATCCTCGGCTTCCCTTGAATGGAGGACCCTCCTAATCATTAATGCCTCTCCAACATCGGGTGGTGCTTCCTCTTCTTCCTCGCTAGCTAATATTATGCCCTTCTCTTCCTCCTCATAGATGGCCTCATTTACTTCTACAAGTGTCATCACCCTCGTTGGGACATTCATTTTGATAATGCCTAACTCCTTGACACTTAAAACATTTGACATTCCTCATCCTATTGGGTTCAAATGTACCTTCTTTGCTCTTTCCCTTCACATCAAACTTGATGGGTGTAGGTGGGGGTTTTGAAGTTGTAGGATCATCTTTGGAAGGGCTAGCAATGGTTTTGTTGTAAGAAAAATGAGGTGTTTTCTTCTCTTTCTTATGCTTCTCCACTTTGATGGCTAGATGAAATAGCTCATCTAAAGTGTAGTATCTTTGCATCTCAACCTTCCTTGCAATGTCTTGTCTTAGGCCTCCAATAAACCTAGACATAGTGTGTTCTTCACTCTGTTCTAGCCCGAGTCTCATCATGAGTTTTTCAAATTCTCTAATGTACTCTTCTACACTCATTTGACCTTGTCTTAGAGAAGACATTTTGTTATAGAGGTCTTGAGTGTAAGATGAAGGCAAGTACCTTTCTTTCATAAGCTTTCTCATCTTTGTCCAAGACTTAACTTTGGACTTTCCCTTCTTTCTCCTTTGATGAATGAGATTTTCCCACCAAAGAGAGGCATGGCCTTTAAGCTTCAAAACAGCCACTTTGAAAGCTTTGTCATCCTTATACCCCTTGGCTTCAAATAGCCTAGCACACCTCAATTCCCACTCAAGGAATTCTTCTGGATTGTGGTTGCCTTCAAATTCAGGGATTTCAGCTCTTACATCACGAAAATCATCCCTTCTAACGTGGCTTCTCCTTCTTAGTTCAAGTGATGATTCACTAGAGGATGAACCAAACTCACTTGAGCCTTCTTCAACACCATTGGCATCTCCTTCTTCATGGTGGGTTGGGTTTCTTCTTCGTAGATTTGGTGGATTTGCATTAGGAAACATCTGCTGTAACATGGTACGCATCTGCCTCATTTCCTCTTGCATGTTCTCAATGGACTGCTCTAGTTTTCTAGTGTCTTGTTGCAAAGTTTCAATAGCTTGATCTCTTCTAACATAAACATTTTGTGACTCTTCAAGATTCAAGCCTCTAGATTGATCACCCATGGAGGTTTGAACTGTGAAAAAAATCCCTGAGCTTGGTGGGGCAGAAATGGATTGAATTCAGTTAAAAAAAAAGATGGGGGGGGGGGGGCTAGAACATTTTTTTTTTGTGTGTGTTTGGTTTTAGACAAAGGGTGGGATTAAAGGGAAGTAAAAGAAGAGGATAAGACCCAATTAAAATTAACCTAGGCTTTGATACCAATTTGATGCATATGCCAATACAAATTGGGTCAAGTTAGGAAGGTGGTTATCAATGGGGGATAACTGAATAAGAAAACAGAGAAGATGATGAAGAAAATGTGTTGAATATGATCTTTGGTATCTCCTTAGATCATATACTAACAAGAACCACCTAAGGTTTCAACACTTAGGATAAATCTTGTGAGATTTTAGGATTCAAACTTCAAACTCATGCACTAGAGTTGAAGGTGACTGATTTCTGCTGAGAGAAATAAGATAGCCAAATTCTGAGTGTCTCCTTCATTCAAGTGTGAGCCCAACACTTATAGGAGAGTGTTGGGTCTCATTTAGTTGTAATACAACTCAACAAAAAAAAAGGATTGGTTTGGTTAACTAATCAAACTAGTTAGTTGTCAAAGAGATTAACTTTAACTAGTTTAATCCTAACCAAAACTAAAGTTGACTTTGTAATAGCTGAAATAGAGAAATCAGAAATGTTTGGGACCTTCCCAATGTCTTACATCTGACTTGGGAGGCTCCTTACAAGTTGATAAGCTAAGCTAAACTAAAAACATCATTAAAAGTAAAAAGTAAAAGTAGCTTTTATGCTAAAGACTAAAAAATTATTAAAAGCATAAAGCAGAAAGTAACTTTTCTGCTGCAAGCCTAAAGTACCATCATAGCCTAAGCATAGGTTTCTTTTCTTCCAAAAAAGGTCTGCCCCCTATGATACTTATAGCTATTGCTGCTGCTAGTGCCCACATCTGCCCAGAAAAGTGCTATTGGGGCTGCTATTATGGGACTTGAACTGTAGCCTATCCTTGGCTGGGTAGTGAGCCATTTAAGCCAAAAGAATGAGCCACTAAGGTGCAAAAGGTGGTGGCTGGATTGAAGTTTTGCATGGCTTTCATGGCCTGGGATTTAGTTAAACTAATTTGTCCAAGTGAGGAGATTTTTATGTCCACCTAACTCAGAGAAATTAACTACTAAATTAATATGTTGGATAATGGATGCTCCTGCATCAAGAAGCAGTATCGATTAGTTATCCTACACTACTAATTGGGTCAGAAAGGGTTTACCCTATCCTTAGGGGGCACAGTCACAAAATATTTTAGAAGTTATCCTCCTATTAGACGATAAAACAATTTATCGAATAATAAAATGACCACATTAAATCAAGCAAATATCAATAAAAACTTGATCTCATTTCCGTTTAGAATATAGAGTGCGAAATTAAGATATTTCATAACTTAAGATAGTTATAATTTATAAAATTATATTTTATATAAAAAAATTTAGCGAATGAGAAATAATTTCAATAAACATATATTTAAGTACAAAAGGGGGTCAATGGACAAATTACTTACCTTACGATGCTATCTGGATCAATATAGACTAGACAGTTGGATAGTCCTATAACACAATTTATCTTGCTATTAGTACTATTTAGAAACACTAATTAAATAACATACTCATGTTTACCCATGCGATTTATTTATTCCCAATATTTAATATTTGACTCCAAATGGTTATACCAAAATATTTGATTAATTAGTATCGTAATTCTCATTATTTACGCACAAAAAGATCTAGAATTAGTTATTTTACGCCTTAATTAACCATAGCATAATAATCTAAATTAACTAATATTTTTCCCGGCGAAAAATTTGTAATGTCTACTACCCCTATCTTGCCATCCTAGCTACACGTAAAAGTTTTATCAAAAACAAGCTAGGCTTACGACAAAACCATCACAATTATATTTTAACTATTATTTTCTTCTCTTCTTTCTTCTTTTATTATTTATTGATAGCATTTATCACCATCAAGTGGTGTCTTATACTTTGTACTACTATTTTGTTTTACTCTATAAACTAGCACCGTAAACATCCTCAAAACAAGAGCATCAAAGATAAAATAAAATAAATGGATTTCCACTTTCTTCATTCTGAGTCCATAAGTGCTGCCTTTGAAGGATACTACCCTGAGGACAATCTCCCATGGCGTCGCTCATGACAAATTAATCAACCAGGTTATTGTTTCAACTTTTACTAATTAAGTGGCAGCTATTAATAAGATAATATTATTAACGAAGCAAATAAGACTTATGTTAGCCAATTAACTTAGTTGTTTGACTAAAAGTAAAGGTTACTCTTAACAGACTTATAATTAACAAATAATCAAGGAACCAAAGAAGTTACTGTCTTATACCTTTCAACTTGCTCGCAGAATTAACTATTCCTGCTCTTGGCTCTACTCCTCCTCTGCTCACCTTACCTAAATGAAATTGGCAGAGTTAAGTATCGGTGGAAAGATTTAAACTCTTGGTCTCTGTTCTTACTTATTATTATTATTGTTATGATTATTATTATTATTTTCCCCTCTGTGTTTTTTTTTATTTTAATTTTTTTTTATTTTTACGGTGGTCTACGGCTAACTTAAATAGAACTGGATTACTTAGGTAAAAATGTATAATTACTAGTTAATCTATCTTTTAAGGAAATACTTAGTCAATGATAGCTTTTAGTTGCATATAATTCGCTGACTAAGGCCATTTGTTACAACTTCTTATGGCTAACCTCCTACTATCTTCTCTTTCTCTCCCTTTCTCATTGATTATCTAGTACTCGAGACATGCTAATAGGTAACATTTATTAAGGAACTTGCGGTCTATTACTCTTACTAATATCTTGTTATTCCATTATTATTATTATTATTATTATTTTGGGTTCTCACATTTTATCTTTGAAATTAACTTTGCACTCTTCAATTCTAAAGATGGGAAATCCTCAACAATCTCTATGTCTGGAAAAACAACTAGAACCTATTTACAAATACCCTACGTCGAAATAGAAAATTGACGGTCTATTATAACTCTTCAAGTAATATTAAGCAATTGTGGTAGCTGTATTCGGCTTGCTGCATCAAAAGCTATAAACTTGTGGGTGACTCTATAGTCCAGTGACTGGTTGGTCTCAATCTCACTTTGGAGTTTCGTGGTCCTAGAGTTGGTGAAACCAATTGCCAAGTTCATAGACATCTCCCCTTCCCCTCAATTTCCTTAGTGTTGGTAATAATTTCCTTTGGTTCTGCTTTGTTGTCTCCCTCTCCATCCCTTTTGATCGATTCATCCACCACGAGTAGCTGGATCATTCAATTCTTATGAATATGCCCAATTGAAATTTTTACGCCCCCTCTCCCATTATCTTTCAGACCACTATTGCCATGGCTTTCACCGACCCTCTTAGAGCTCATCTAACTCTAACATAGTGTTTGTGTTGCTTTGCTGATTTCTGTTGAAATCTCTATCGTCGATGCTTTCAATGATGAGGCAATTGAGTAGAAGAGAGAGAAAGAAATTGAAGTTTTAGGGTTAAAGGTTGAGAGATCAACATTACATGTTTTTGCTAGTTTCAACGTGACAGGCTTACTTGAGTGACTTGGTTCTTTTCTTCAACTAGTTGGGCACTTATACCACTTTTATTATTTTAGTGAGATTTTTGGGTCTTAACACTCTCACCTCAGCCTTATCCCGCTGAGAAAGTGCTTTCATGCATCTCAGCTAGGATTCTTCTTTATAATGGAAATGCACGGACTTTGAATTTCTCCCTGTATTCGTCCATTAATCCTTCTTGCTTGTTGCTTGCACAATGATCCTTCATGGTGAGAGTGAAACATCATGGGGAAGAGATCCTTGGAACTTGTCCAGGATGTGAATTTTTGGCTGTATGTGCAGTAATGAAACCAAAGTCGTGCCTTCCATGGCCATTGCCCAGTTTCTCCCCCTCAGGTGTGCGGCACAGTTCGGCTCCCTAATCCATCCATCAGGGTCATTTCTGTCGAACATTGAAAATCTCAGCTGCTGTGAGTTTGGATGCTCCATCCCACCCCTTGTTTCATCCATCTTCCCTTCATCTCTATTGTGTGGACTACCTCTGCTACTGTCTCTGGTCGACAATGATTTAGGAGTGTCATGCCTGAGAAGAAGCTCTAATTTGGCCATCATTTGTCCCAATGTCTTATCCTGTTTGCCTCCAAGACGGGAAGCGTATGAGTATCTGCCCAATAAAATTTCTCCTCCAAGACAGATATCTTTGTATGTGCCATTTCTCTTATGGACCACTCTGGTAAACAATGGTGAGTCTAAGAGAAACAAACAGAATCAGGAGTAAACAAATAAGATTGGGAGTGGATGGTGTAGGTGTATTGATGATAATAGATTAATATAACTAGGACTTCAAGAATTTGGGGCCTCTCACCAAGATGGATTAATTATTTTCCTATCTTCCTCCATATCAGGTATCTCTCTTCTCTGACAATGCACATCCCTTAATGGACTCTCCTAATAACTTGCAAAAAGATCCATATAGGACTAATGGACTACCAATCATTAGCATCGTATCTTTCCTAAATTAGCAACTGGCCCCTACTCTCCAAAACAGCCTTAAAACCTCACTCTTGCCACCTGCTCTTCCTGGATACTTGTTACCAGCACCTCCCTCCTTGGCTGCCTTGTGCTGTACATTAGTATACTTTAACAAGGGCCTCTCATGAATATGACTGGCAGCTTTTGCTGTATCAGGTCTATAGGCTGGTGACAATCATTACACAGTAGGAAAGTTTCTTCTCTGTGACAATACTGTATTTTGCTGTCTATTATTGTTTGTACTGCAAGGACATGATTCGAAGTAACGCTAGTAGCAAATGCGTGGGACAATTTTGAGCTAGCTATAGAGAAGACTAGGAAACTGACTATGCTTTTATATTTGTTTCTAAGCTTATTCGTGATGCCTACCAAAAGAAAAAGAAAGGGTCTTTCTGTAAGTTTAAGAGGTTGGATACTTATCCCTTTAGTTGAAAGTGATGGAAGCTGCTGTTCCCTGTTCATGCCTTGATTTGATATTGTGTATGTTCCACTCAGAATTAAGGTATCTTAGCATGTTGCCCGATTACCTCATTTCCTATTTGCATGAACTATGTAGTTACAGATTTGGATCATAATTTTTTGTCTTTGTCCTCTTCCTTTCCTCAGGTTACTGATGCACAGGATATTTTGAAATTGATTATCTCAGTTAACATGAAAGACAAAAGCTGCAATCTTTTCAAGATTCACCTTTACCTAGTTCTCATAGAGAACTGGCTAATCCTTGGCATTCAGCAAAACGAAACATTAATTAATGATTTGTGGGGTGCTTTTCTACGGAATTGTTGTAGCCAAATCACCAACACCGATTTCAGACCCTACGCACAAGAGGTCTGTTGACTGGACTGGACTCTATCTAGTATTGACGTTATTTCGGCCTATTTAGTCTTAAAATGACCTGCATTGCCTTTCAGGTCCGTAATAGAGCTTCATATCTCCTGCAAGAAGATGGCAAGAAGTAATGCAGGTCATGTGTCTTTTGCTTTAGGATCGTACTCATTTTTTATCTTTACAGTTATGGAATTTCCTTATGATAGATCCTGCCTTTTGATTCCATGAATAGGATTGGGATTGTTCAGTACTTGTTGGGATTTTTTGCTTATTTTAAAAGTTTAAGAGGGCCTTGAGCGTTGGCGCAAGTGTGCCCTGCAACTGTGGCGTTTATTTGAGTAATGCCAACTCACTATGGAAGACTCTCACTTAGTATATTATCACATGTTTTTGGGTGTGTGTAGGAGGAGTATGTGTGTGGAGCTTGAAGGTTTGCCTTCATTTGGACCTTCATGGCATTAGATTGGATGGGGAGACAAGTGGTGGGAAGGATGATGGCTCTTCATATACTCATTCATCTGTTTATCCATGCTTCAAATTTCTTGAGTACCCATGTGGATGAACGTTTCTTTTTAAGAGGTGCTTGATATGGTAGTAATGGAGGTGGATGAGATTCCAGTGTACTTATATCCCTTGTGTACTGTATTTGGAACGTGATTGAAAAACTATTCTCCAAGTGTGATAGATGATGAGAGTAAGTCTGTATCCCTCAATAAATTAGCTACAATTGAATGTTAACTAAAATTTTGAGGACTTGGAACCTCTCCAAGCCTCTCTCAAATTTACCTCTTCTCTATACCCTACTCTCGTCTATTTATTGACGCAAAAACAAATAACAGAATCAAAGAAAATATCTGACTCATGACTCAGAAAAAATAATGGGCTACTGATTTCAACAGACCTCTCACAATTTCTTTCTCTTAGCTGACAGAAAGCTCTTAGTTGATTTCAAAATAATATTGCTAGCTCATGCTTGTTTTCGAGTAGCTGTGTCCCATCTTCATGTCTTATGTGTCCCATCTTCATGTCTTGTATGCACTCAAGGGCTTATCAGTACTCCTCTCCCAAACTTTCACCACCTTATCCTCAAGGTGAGAAGGTGAAATCTAATTACATCAAATTCCTTCCATGAAGGCTTGAAATCTGGAAGCAAGACTTGCAACATGCCCAGGGACTGTAATGCAGTTTTTGAGTCTCTGGTTCAGCTCGCCATTTCAAGTCACTTGTGAGGGCCTTTGCAAAAGGCTGTGCACAAGTTAAGGTCACTACTTGGGGAAGGTTCGATCTATAAGCTACTGGGCCTATCTGTTCAGCCACTTGATAGGGCCAAAAGTAGCAGGTGACAACATCTCATTTACACGCTAGTGATTTGTGCTGATATGGTCTAAGGTTGAGATATTCCTGGTCACGAAACTCAATGCATATCCCTTTGCCCTTGTTGGTTATCTTAGTTAGTGATGCAGGAGCATCCATTATCCATGATATTAATTTAGTTGTTAATTTCTCTAAGTTAGGGGGACATAAAAACCTCCTCACTTGGACTAATTAGTTTAACTAAACCCCAAGACATGAAAGCCATGCAAAACTCCAATCCAGCCACTACCTTTTTGCACCTTAGTGGCTCATTTTTTTTTTGGCTTAAATGGCTCACTACCCAGCCAAGGATAGGCAACAGTTCAGGTCCCACAATAGCAGCCACAACTGCACTTTTCTGGGTAGATCTAGACACTAGCAGCAGCATCAGCTACAAGCATCAAAGAGGGCAGACCTTTTTGGAAGAAAAGAAACCTATACTTAGGCTATGATGGAACTTCAGGCTTGCAGCAAAAAAGTTACTCTCTACTTTATGCTTTTAATAATGTTTTTAGTCTTTAGCCTAAAAATTACTTGTACTTTTTACTTTTAATGATGTTTTTAGCTTACCTTATTAACTTGTAAGAAGCCTCCCAAGTTAGATGTAAGACATTGGGAAGGTCCCAAACAATTTTTATTTCTCTATTTCAACTACCACAAAATCAACTTTAGTTTTGGTTAGGATTAAACTAGTTAAAGTTAGTCTCTTTGCCAACTAACTAGTTTGATTAGTTAACCAAACCAGTCTTTTTTTTTTATTGAGTTGTATTGCAACTAAATAAGACCTAACACTCTTCTATAAGTGTTGGGCTCACACTTGAATGGAGGGCAAGTCAGAATTTGGCTATCTTATTTCTCTTAGTAGAATTCAATCACCTTCAATTCTAGTGCATGAGTTTAAAGTTTGAATCCTAAAATCTCACAAGATTTATAAGTACCTTAGGTGGTTCTTATTAGTATATGATCCAAGGAGGTACTAAGGATCATATTCAACCCATTTTCTTCACCCTCTTCTCTGTTTTCTTATTCAGTTATCCCCCATTGATAACCACCCTCCTAACATGACCCACTTTGTATTGACATATGCATCAGTTAGGAATTTCTATCTAAATAAGTGGTGTTTAAGACCTTCCAAAATTTAATCCATTCCCTTCGACTTTTCTTTCAAAACAAATAATGGAACGCTGTTAACCTTAAATCTGAATAGCAGTGATGAGTATCTCTTGTGTATGTATTGTAACAAAATTTCATGTAAAATATCCAGCGGTTCCACTGCCCTGATTTATCTCCTATTACAAAATGAAGTTCTGCCAATGCTCTTGTTAATTTCCTCCATCTGACCATTGTTTGTGTGTGGTAAGTTCTGCTAAGCTTCAAAATAGTTCTCTACAATTTAAAAAGCATATGGTAGACCTGGGCCTGGTGGGTAAAACCCATATTTTTATAAGAAACTCTGGCATGTGCTAGGAGATGATGTGAAAGCAGTAAGATATCTCTGGGACAGTGCAGAATGCTGAAATGACTCTAACACTACTGTAACCCTTATTTCTTAGGATTTCAGGCCTATAGCCTGCTACAATGTGATCTATATGGTCATATCTAAAACCCACTAATAGAATGCAAGCTGCACTGCATGAATTGGTGGATATTTCTCAGGCTGTACTTGTTAAAGGGTGATTGCTTGGGGACATTGTATTTCTCGCCCATGATTTTGTCAAGCATTATGGCTGGAGGAATCTCAGACTCATGCTAAAAGTAGACCTGCAGAAAGCATATGATATTGTTGAAGGGTCATTTCTTAAACACATCATGATAGCTTATGGGTTCTCTCCAAGATTTCTACATATGGTGGAGTATGTGTACTGTTAGACTCTCCTAAATAATAATGGCACCTTGACTACCCCTTTCCTCATTCTATGGTAAAAGAGGATTGAGACAAGGGGATATCCTATATATCCATACTTATTTGGCTTGTGAATGGAGTATCCACATATGAGCTTATGCAAGCTGGGGAAGAATCCAGAATTCAAGTGTCATCCAGACTGTATAACCTTAAAAAATAATTGATATCTGCTGATTACTTGCTTATTTTTAGTGAAGGGGATACAAATTTATTTACAGTTGATTATGAAGAAGCTGGAGGATTTTGCAAAGGTTTTGGTTCCAAATGCAAACCCAAACAAGAGCTGTGCTTATTTTAGGGGCTGGACTGAGTCTCAGAAGAGGGTTCTACCCAAGATAATGGGTCGTCACAAGGAGGAATATCCTTTCTGGTACCTAGGAGTATCCTTGACTACAAGAGCAGGGAGTCAAATGTAAAGTCAGGGCTTTCTAGATCCGAACCACTGGTTGCTTGGTTGTATTGTCGTTTTGGCTTTGGTTGGATTGGGTGGCAGTTTGCCACTGTCTTTCCCCTTCCCTTTATAAAATTTGATTTTCCATCAAGAAGGGGGAAAAAAAAAGAGTACCCTTGACCACTGCTACTTTTTCCATACAGCATTATAAACCATCACTGAATAAACTCCTTTGCAAAATCAACTGCTGGACTTCCGAGTTCATAAGCTATGAGGGGAGACTGCAACTTGTGGGCACAGATTTGACAGGTTTGGGCCCAGAAGTTTCTTCTTCGAAAGAAGGTTATTCACTTAGTGGGGGCCATCTGTATTAAGTACTTCTGGACTTGTATTAGTACAGGTAACACGAAAGCCCTTGTAGCTTGGAAAACAATTTTTTTTTACCCAAGTCAGATAGTGGCCTAGGTGTGTGATCTGTTCTGGTTGGTAGGGCAGCAATAGGAAAACATTTATGGCACTTAATGCATCATAAGGAGGGGTTGAGGATAAAGTGGATCAGTGAAATATTTATTAAGAACATCTATTGATCAATGCAGGTGCAAGCCTTGCTTTTCTTGGGTGTATAAGAGGATAATGAGTTTGAGAGGACCATTTGCAAGCTCAGACGTGTGGTGAGAGATAAACTCAGCATCCAGAGGCTATGATCTTACTTGGCATAAGGCTAAGGTGCAACTATGGGCTTCATTTGTGTGGCAGCATGATGGTGCTCCTTGGCACAAGATTATTGTGTGGCTGCTGCGTCATCAAGCAGTACTTAGAAGAGACAGACTTGAAGCATTGGGGGGTGATTGAAGACTCAACTTGTGTTACATGTGGCGGTGCACCTGAGGATATTATTCATATGCTGATTAGATGCCCACTGGCCATGTAATGTTGGACAAGGATGATGAATTGGCACGGGATCAGATTTCTTCCCTGATCCTGGCCTCAATGCAAACAGTGGATATGCTTGTTTACAAGGAGAACAAGAGGACTTCAGGTTGCAGTGATTTCATTACTATGCAAAATGTGGAATGCTTGCAATATGGCTGTATTCGAAAACAAGGTTGTGCATCCTTGTGCTATTCTTAAATGACTAATTCAGGAGACGCATAATAGACCAGGTACAGTTGGTAAACAAAAGTTGTATAGGATAGGAGAGTACCAACTAGATAGTTATTTATAGTCCCAAGTTAGTTTGTACTTTGTGCTCATTTTGGTATTAATTAAAGATTATTAATTAAAAAAAGGAAGAAAAAAATATAAAAAGCTCCTTCTGAAAATGGCTTATAAACAACTTCTCCTGCTCTTAAACAATGGAGTGTGGTATGTCATGTAACTCTACCACTTCTTAAAAATAGCAACAGCATCTGATGCTGAGTAAGGGTGTTTTCAAAGGTATGAAATGAACATGTTTTGTCAGCCCATCCACCGCTGTGAATAAATAATTGTATCACTACGGTCTTGGCAACCCTTTGAAAAAATTCATATCGATATCTTCTCATACTTTGAATGGGTAATGCTTGCAATAATCCAGTTAGTGATAAAACAGAAGTCTTGTGTTGGTATCACTCTTGGCACTACCACTTACTGTTGTATATTTTTTTAATACCGGGCAATTACACCTCATGGCCAAGCCTTCAGCAAGTTCTAAGCACTATATTATTTCCTCCAACTTGATTCACATGGAACAAAGCTAATAATTGAGCTGTGGAGCTGGAAGTGGGCGCAATGACGACCAGTTTATTGTACAATTGCATCCTGTTAATATAGCTTTCAAATACCTGAGAGCCAGCTAAAAAATTCCTTTTAATGATATGAACCTTGGATTTGCGTCAATTTTAGATTGCATCGTCACCTGGCCTAAGCCAATCCACTTTGTTACACTATGGCGTCCTACATCCTTCCTTCATCTTGCGGAGACTATGCTTCTGCTATGACTAAAGCTTTGTGAAAAAAATGTTATAGGTTATTAGAATAACATCAATATCTGTCACCAGATAACCTGTATGAATAGTAAATGGCTGCTGAAAATATATAAGTGCCAACATTGGGAAGTCATGGCATGTTTCAATCTCTCGAAAGTTTGTTGAGATTCTTCATTCCACCAGAAGCAATTTTTCTTGAGACGTTAGAGGGATTTAAATAACTGCGTACAAACCATCACTAATAACTTAGCCCCAAAAAATTTCCTATGCCCTCGTAGGTTTCTGGGAGTTGCCCATTCATTCATGACCCTCAACTTAGTCATACCATCTGCCACTCCTGCGGCCAACTCCAAATGACCTAGGTACATCAAACACTGTGAGTAGTATCAAGTATGCTGCTCCCAAGATTAAATAAAATCATAACTTTATAGAGGAAGACAACTAGAAGCTTGTGAAGGAATAGTCCGAAGAATTTATTCCACTCATCAGATCTTGAAAATTTTGGGGCAGTTTATCAAGCCAGAAGGTATGACTAAGAGCACTTATGTGTAAGGAATGTAATTTTTGAGATATCTCGGGGGATGATCTAATATAGTGATACCCTAACTTCAAACCTGACTTTGTGAAAGTAGTGGCATCCTTCAGCTCATTGAGCAGCTCATCAATCAGCAGAATGGGAGAGTTCTTAGGCATTGTGATTCGATTTAGAGGCCTATAATCTATAAAAAATCTCCAGCTCCCATAATTTTCCAACAAATTGGGCTTTTGATATGGGCTATGACTAACCTGGGTGATCCTTGAAACTAACACTTCAACCCTCTGTCTCATCTCTCTGAGCTAGCCAGTAACATTAAGACCTTACACTAACCAGTGCAGCTTCCGATTTTAACTTATTTTGGTAATCAAGATCCCTTATAGAGGGTAATCATTTCGGTTCAGCTGCAACATCAGGATATTGCTAAACCATTTTAAGCACTTAAGGAAGCATTTGCAAACAAATCTTCAAAGCACTTGGAGAAGTAATTTATGTAGAGACTGTCATGAATTTCTCATTATAGCAAAAACGCTGACCTTTCTCCCAGTGGTTTTGTTATTCTCCATCAGTAAGCAGGGAAACCCAACGGTTTGGCAAGTCCTCGGTCACTCCTCTGGCCTTGCATTGTTGGTCGAAGTTTTGGTGGAGGAAAGATGAGGGAATTGGCTTGTTTGTCCAAGAATGTTCTTGAAGGGAGATGTGGCTGATTTAAGGTTGATATGAGTCACATTTACATTGATTGACCTATTTCAAGATCCAGCAGACCCAACCTGACTCATTTGTGTACCTATTTTTCATCCTTCACCTTTTGGTTTGCCTCAATTATTTCCACCAAAGCCACAGGCCTCCTCATCCTTACTTCAGCCTGGCTTCGGCTAATTCAAAAAGGCATTCTCTAGGACCTCCATTAACTACACTTCAGCTTTTTGTCATTAACTCAAACTGCCCCAAAAATTCACTCACCTTGGAGTCCTGACACCCCCTTCCCCCCAGAAAAACATTCTCACAAAGTGATCCTTCAAGCCTGAGAGTTGAATCTGGTGAGGAAGGCCTCTTTGAAGATGAGAAACTCTAGTTTGTATGTCAACTGGTAATATGAAATTATTTTGGTTCTAGTGCTGTCACAAATGCATCTATAGTATTGCTGATTTTCTGCTTATCATGATCTTTCGAAGATGAGCCCTGTCAGTAACTCCAGCTCACTAACAATCTTCCCTGTTGCCTTATCCATTGTTCCCAATCCATCTTCCAAGCTAGGTAGTCTTCATATTCTTTCCCACAACACCCATGTCACACTGCATTATTTGAAACGACACAAGCTTATCCTTTAGAACAACTTCCTTCTTCAGAGGCATTATTTCCTAATGTTTGATTGTTTTGATACCAATATCTTAGGTTCATGAGTAATTGAAGACTATTATTAAGTGTATGGTGCATATATCAATAAAGCAGAGACAATAGAATAGATAAGCAGGATTATACGGACCTGGAACGTCCATAAGCCTCTTAATTTTCCAGAACTCCTCCCAATACCACCTTCGTGTCAAATTATTGAAACAAAAGCAAATAGTAGGACTGAAAATGACGGACTTCTGACTCAGCACAGCTAAGTGGCCTATGATTTCTGCAAGCCTCCCTCTCCTTGTCATCTTTTTCCTTGCCAATGACTCTGCAGCCCACCTATAACCGATTGCGTAACAGAATTGTCTGCTCATGCTCCTTTCTAGTAGCCTTCTCCCTCACATTTTAATCATGGGCTTCTCAGAACAAAGAAAAATGTTTGGAGGGAAATACCCCTCTACTTCACACAAAGACATAAAAAGGGTATCCAAGGGTCTTAGTTCATGCCAAAGACACTATTTAAGAGGCTTTAGTACCAGATTATCTTTTCCATCCCATTACTAAAACTCCATTGAAAGAATGGAATTTCGTCATCAAAAAATGAATTATTCAACATAATTAAGATTAATCTTTATTAAAACATTCATTAAAGAACATTCAAAATGTACCCTTAAAATATGATCTGTGAAAAAATCAATCAACAAATAACAAACTTGAGGAGCACTTGGTGTTATGGAAAGAAGGGATTAGCGTTTGCTTTGCTGGTTGGGGTAAATGTAATTTGAAGTGGCATGGGAAGGTATGGATGAAACGGACGGTTACACGCGGAACCCTTTAGCCCATATCTTTTTAATTGTCTGTGTGCGTCCATGCTTATTTGCGGTTATCAAATGCATACTGAACTATAGATTCACGGTGATCAAATGCATCATCAGTCCCAAGTTATATAGGAGGCATCAGATCCTGCTTTTCTGTACCTCCACTGCCATCCTCTGGATGAAAATGCTACTTAAATGATGCGGTTTCTATATATTTTCTAAATATATGTTTGGGTGGTCTTTGAGTTGAAATTGTGCTTTTAATGGTTTCAGCTGCAGTTCCAAAGAAGATATCAAGATCCAAGGATGGCTTCATAGTACTAGGTGGCTCCCATTTGGCAAGTAATGTAGGGAAGATTCTGACGAGTCTTAGTCATCCCTATCACCCTGGACGCTGAAGTAGTGACAAAGGTGATATGGTGCAGAAATTCTCCTCAAATTATGTTGACGGCTTCCTATTTTTTGTTGTATGAATCTGGTAGCATGATAGAAATGCATGATTATAACCGTTTATGTTACTGATTTATGTTTTGATGAAATTTACTCTTATTGGGCACGAACATGGAAATTCTGCTTCTCTAAATATGTCTTGGAATCACGAGAACTGGTTCATTTTTAGCTGCAATGTTATCAGATCAATCTGAGTTAGTCAAAATTACAAGTATGAATTAATGATTATTAAGAAGGTTAAGTTTACGGAAAAGAGCAATAAGTTTGCTTACTACTTTTTCAAGTGTTATAAGTTAGTCACTGTATTTTCTTTCTTAAATTAGTCACCGTAGTTTATATTTGTTTTATTTTTGCCACTATTTTTAAATTTTATCTTATTTTAGTTATCATTGTATTATCGAAAAGTACAAATTTAATGTCTAAAGCATGCTAAATTTTCAATGTTAGTGGCTAAGGAAAAGAAAAGGAGAGTTAAGTGACTAAGAAATTAATAAAAGAACCAAAATATTGTCATGACAAATGAGACTTGCCATACGTAGATTGGATTTGAGAGACTATGAAGCTTATAGGTGTAAAGTCTATGTCATCATATTTGATGAAATTGCAACGTTGTGGTTTGAATATTGTTTCTCTTTAGTTATGATTTTAAAAATTAAGTTACAAGATCTTAAATTATATGTTGTATATATATGGTACAATTTATTTATATTTTTGAAAAAGATACTAAAAAGTAAAATTTTATAAATTTAATTTTTCCCCTTCTTTGTTTTCAGTGTCATATTAATTTAATATTGATATTATACTAGATTGTCATAATTTGTACTTTCAGTTAGTTGTTTTAAAAGATATTTCCTAACCTTATTTTAAATTAGAATAATGGGTTTTTTTGTGCATATAACAAATATACAACTCAATATTTTACCCTAAAGGGCATAGGACTATAAATAAACTTTACTCGTTTAAATTTTCTAGGCTTGAGCCTCCCTTAAAAGATTCATTATTGGCTCTTACAAGGCTTATTGATATAAAGAAGCCAAATCAATTTGTTTAAATTTGAGCCCAACTTATTTATAATTTCATTTGATAATTATGTTTGCTAATTAAATGATTTTTAACTAAGTTCATTTATCTTTTTTAAAAATGACTTGATTACCAATTCAATTTGATCATGATTAGTATGACTCATCTAATGGATTAATTTATATATATGATGAAATATCAAAACTACGAGTTTTGTTCAATTAGATTGCAATACATAATATTTAATGATAGAAAGTAACAAAATAATCTATAATGAACCTATAAATTAGAAATCTCTTATATAAATGGCTTCATCATGACTCAACTTGTGAACTAATGAGTGTAGACTATCTTGGTTTGAGTTTAGCTTGTCTACTAAACGAGACAAACAATGAGACTTGGGTTCAACTTAGTTAATTAAATAAGCAAATTGAATTGGGCCCTAATTGAACCAAGTTGTGTGCTTTATCCACGTAAAGCATTAAAAGTGCATAAATTATAAATTATATTAAGTTATATCGTAAAAATTATATTTTGGTTTGGTTTTTGATACTTGAATTTTTTGTTTATTATGCATGAGATTAATTATTATTTTTTCAAGCCTTAATATTACAATTTATTTAATTTGGCTCAAAATTGAACTACACTATCAAGGCACCTTTTTTTTCCTTGTTTGAGATATATATATTTATGATAAGTTTGGGTAGGTCAAAATCCTCATTACATCATTCTCTAGGGGACTAAGTGACATGCGGTCATAACCTTTGCATAAATGCAACAAAAACAAGGCCACAAGCCTAAACACAACACTGCAGGACATTGAACAATTTGGACACACAAATCCAAGTACAAAGGAGATAAAATGTCTAAATATATTAATAAAGAAAAATTTTCTTCTCTACCCCATCATATCTTTTACAAGCTTAATTGCCATGGAATTGTTCCTACTCCCATGAAGGTATTGAATCAACTTAAAGAGTGTTGATTTCTCAATTCTTTTAAAGCTAAAATTCAAATGCTTGATTTAGTTATATCCTTTTCTGGATCACTCCATCACACTTTCTTAGCATGAACATATTCACATTCCCTACTAGCATATGCCTTCCTTTTGGGTGAATTTTCCAAGCCATAGATATGTGTCATCAAATAGTATTTCTCCCTCCCCTCCCTTTTTTTAGGATAATTAAACTAGCAAGAAAAATTCATATATAATAAGGTTTAATGCAAGCACAACATCACAACCAAAAAGCTTACAACATGCAAAGATCTAAGCATGAAAAGGTGAACAGAAGCATAAAAATACATGATGCACTCCTATCAAAAGTAATACCTTCACCTAACAAAACAAAGCAAAATTGTACCAAAGTAAACCCATGCTAACCATAGTGGCTTTTTTGCTTGCAAAACAGCACCCCACCTATTGATCTTAACACCTTCATTCTTCATAACACCCTTTAGCTTGATGGACTAATATGACCACCATGTAGAAAAATGTTCCTAAAAAGATATAATGCATGAAGTGCACCACTAGAGCCCACAAGGATTCTCTCTTAGAATTCATCTTGGTTTTTTATTATTTCATATGTAATATTTCAAATAATTTTTATGTGTAAGTTTTAGGAATTGAAATATTAGAGATTCATGATTTGAGGAATATTATCTTTTATTTTATATTTCTATGTGATTTTGTATAACACCCCAAAATTTAAAAACCTAATCCATTTAGGATATCTGTGATTTTAAAATAAATTTATTATATCTATATCTATATAAGATATATATATACATCCTAAGGAATTTGAAAAGCCTAGTTGTGTTCTAGAAACATTTTGTTCTAGTTTACTTGACCTTTCTAAAAATTTTGAATTCTATAAGACTTCTAATCTACTTTTTTCTATCTAACTTCTTCTGAAACATTCTAATCTATCAATATTTTTTTATTGTGTTTTTTTTTTAATTTTTTTTATAGTTGTGTTCAAAATGAAAAAGGGAGACTACAAAGAGAAAGTATTAGTCACGCCTTATTTTACAATTATTTGCATTTTAATCCTCATTTTGGCTCTTTTCTTATTATAAAATTATAAAACATTGTGTATCAATATATTTTTATATTTGAGAGTTAAAAATGATTTAAAAATATTTTACATTTATTTTTTATATTTTAATATAAATTGTTATTTTATAAGAAAAATAATCCACCAAAACTCAGCTTTTATACTTAGTTTGTATAGTTATCTTCCAAGATTAAATCTTAACCCTCCATACCCTTTAAGAACTAATCCTAACCCTATAATCTAAGCAAAGCATTAAAAACCCCTTGACATCTCCCACACCCATGTGCAAGTCATGATTAATATTCTATAATCATTACAATATATTTTCCTCATCATTAACTTATCTCCTCCCAACCAATCGCCACCTTACAGGTATGATTCACCTCATATTTTTTCCTCTTCTTAGCCACACCACTTGTCCCTTATCTATTCCTCATTGACGTGCACTAAATCCCCCTCATGAGCCTCCCCAAGTTCATTCCTCTTAGCCACAAAATGTACAAAATATTCCCTCATCATTACACTTATTCCATCTCCACTAATCACCAACTTCCACCTCTAATTCATTCACCCTTCCTCTCATCCTTATCCATGATTCATCCCCACCTCTCATACATCCACCTTGATCATGTTTCTTCCCCCTTTTCATTGGTTACCATGCCATATAGTCCTAAAAAATATAGACTCAATCATTACAAATATTCTTCCTTATCACCTCACCACCAATTACCACTCCACACTTTACAAACACCCCTTTATCCTTTCTTCTAAGACACAAAATTCATCCCCCTTACCCCTCCAAATTTTCCACATAAATTCACATACATGAACCCCCATAATTAGGCTTAGATGACTCAACACAATCATTACATTTATGCTCAAATCATCTACAAACTTAGCCATTTTTGTGTATGTGGGCTTGAGTTTGTGTGCCTTGGATCAATGATTTCTCTTATATTTTCCCTTTTAAGTCATCTTCATCCTGTCCCTATATTATTTCTTCACATATTCAACCTTTCCACCATTTAGATTCAAACTTCAAAGCTTCACATGCTCAAACATAACCTTAATTTAACTCTTTAGTGCTTTTAATTAAGCAAAGGGAAGTTATGCCCTAGTTTGGATGAAGTTAATTCCATCCTATGAAACTATTTTTAATATTTCTAGAGCTATCCAAATCCTATTTATGGGTATCATAATCCCTATTTTTATTTGATTTTCATTCCTCTTAATTCAAGATATATGTTAACATGATTATTATTAAGTTTGTTTTTGTGGGTTTTCAAGGATTTTTGAGATGGTCATGGTGGCCTAAGCCTTCCATCATTTTAATTCCATTTACCTAAATTATAAGATAAGGTAAAACCAAGTTTTCTTATGCTATTTTTTTCCCCTATTATCACATGCGTTTCCATGAATCTTGGTGTTTATTGTTATTTGGTATGTTAATATTATTATTTTTAAAATATGGATGATATGAGATTATTTAGGGTTGGAGATTTGTATACATCATTATTAAATGTTAATTTAGTTATTAAATTATCTTATGTTGATTATTTCAATATTGGGTACATGATTGATTAAGGAATTCATGAAATTGGAAAATTAAAACCTATAAAAATAGGGTGACTTTAGTTATAGAACCGTATCTACTGGTTGTACATTTTTGTTCAAATAAGATTTCATATGAAATATAAAACACATTTATGTTTAGAATTTGGATTTTTATATAAAATGTTATGCCCAAAACATTGCCAGTGAACAAATATGTTAAAACTTGATATGCATGAAGTAGGCTCATGGTTGGTTTCAGTTTTAATTATGGAATTGGATTTCAAATAGTCTAATTATATCATGATGTTTATTGGAATTTTTGGGGATAATTTTGGTATATACTGTTTTCCCATTTAGGTTTATATAATGTAATTCCCTTATTTTTCACCATAAAAAAATTCATTTAAAAACATTTCATTAGTAGAACACTGTAATCCCCCAAAAATTTCAAAAACCTATATTTTAATAAATGACTTTATTTGAAATAAAATTTGCTTGTAAAATTATTATTTTAATTATTTTATGGATTTTAGAGTATGTAAATTTAGATAAGAGTATTTAATAAATTAAAAATAAATATTTTGCTATTTTCATATTGTTGTATTTAAATAATTTTCAAAACCAATATTTTACCAACCTTACCCTTTTTAAACCAATATATTATATTATAATGAATTAAATTATTAAATTAAAAAATTTATCAAGAATATTACATTTTATGATTTTATAAATTAATTTACCTTATTTTCCCTATTTTTCCATTTTCCTTTTTTACCCTTTTCTCCTTTTTCCTTTTTCTCCTCTCCTTTTTCCCATTTTCCCCCTTGGGTCGCCCGGCCTGCCTTCCTCTCCCCCCTCCTTGCGCGTTGGGCCAAGCCGCTCCTTCCTCCCTTCTCTCCCTCGCGCACCGCCCAGCACACTCAGCCCCTCTCTCCCGCGTGCCTAACCCGGCCAGCTTCCCCTTTTTTTTCCTTCCCCCCTGGACCGGTCGGCCTGCCTTCTTTCCTTTCCCCCGACCAGCCGCCACAGCCCTCCTTTCTTCTTTCTTCTTCCGCCCAGGCATCGACAGTAGCCCGACCACCTGCAGCTGCCGCCCGACCACCTGCGAATGCCGCCGCCTGCCACCGCACCTGCCCCTGCTACTCCCTACCTCTACCCTGTCCTCTTCTCCCCTATTTCGAGCCAAGCTACCCCTGCACCCTATCCATGTCTGCAACTCCCTCCTCCCCGTTGCCACCCTCTCCCTGCCGCCCTACCGCCTCCCTGCCACCCTATGCACTGCCATCTGCCCCCTTACCCTTCCTCTTCTTTTTCTTCTCCCATTCATCCATTTTCCTGTCCCATTTTTGAGCCATCTTCCTTCCCCCGAGCTCCCTCCTCTCTCCTTCCTTCTTTTCATTTTTTCTGTTTTCTCTCCACCCCGCCGCCGTCCGCCGCTCCGACCACCACACCCAACCCCTGCGCTGACTCCTACCACCACCCCCTACTGCCCTGCACCCCCACGCCGCCCCCTTGAGCCCTACACTTCCTCTCTTCTCCACCCTTTCTTTTCTCCCCATTGTTCCCCTTATCGCCAGCCATCTTCGGCGCCTTGCCGCCGCCGTCTTCGCCGCCTTCTGCTGCCGAGAAACCACCCTTAGCCACCACCAACACCCCCTCTTTATTCCTGCACCATTCCCTTGCCTTGAAACCTCCCCCAACTACCCTCTTTTCTAGCCCAAAGACCTCAACCCAAAAATGGCTCATTTTTCTTCCTTCACCCCTCTTCGAGCCTTTTCCCCTCTCATTTATGCATGACACTCACGCTGCTCATGCAGCGTGAGCTTTCCCCTTGTGTTGGAATTTGTTTGGAAAATTTTTGAGGTATATTGATAATTAAGTAAAGTGTTTTATTAAATAAATTTCTTTTATAAAGTCTTATCCTTTTTATTTCCTTATTTCTAACACAATAATGATGGATATTATTTTTAGGTGTTGAGTTGCTAATTATGCTTGGTAAGATTTGATATTTTGCGGGATTAAGGTAATCGTTAAACCTCCCTTAAATGCATGGAAACGTATGCTAGCACATTAGGAAATTGATTATGATTTTATGTATGTTTTGTGAGCCAAGCATGATATAAAAATGGTTGTTTACATTTATTGAAAGAAAAAGGGAAATGCATGATAGCTTTGTGCCATGTGTAGGTATGATAATTAAGGAAAAGGTTGATTATTGATGGAAATGTTAAATGCTTGTTTATGATGTATTATGTTGCTAAGGCTTGAATGATATTATTGTCTAAGGGTATTCTAGTAATTATGGTTATGAAGTACGTGATCTAATGTATGTAGTTGCTAATGAATATTATGTTGATTAATGACAAGTTGGTGGACTTAAATGATAAGAATAATGTCATTATTTTATGTAGTGATGGTAAATTCATAAAAATGGTGAATAAAGGGGGTTGAGTGGAAATTTTATAAGTGAAAAGGGTATTTCGGTAATTTTATAAGTAAAAGGGTAATTTAGTAATTTAAAAAGAAAGGGGTTAAATGATAATTCATAAGTAAAAGGATAAAATTGTAAGTTGTGAGAAAAAAGGGTATTATGGTAATTTTTGGAGAAAAGGGTAAGAATGGTAATTTTGGAAGTAGGGGTAAAATAGTAATTTTGGATGAAGGAGGGCATTATAGTAATTTTTCAAGTGAAAGGGCAATATGGTAATTTTGAAAGTAAAGGGGGCAAAATAGTAATTTCATAAGTAAGTGGTAATATAGTAAATTTTATAAGTGAATGGCGACATGGTAATTTTGTAAGTGAGGGGTATTATGGTAATCTTGTGAGTAAAAGGTTAATATGGTAATTTTGGAAAAGAATGGCAAAATGGTAATTTGGTAAGGAAAGATAAAAATGATAATTTTGGATGTAAAAGGGTAAGATAATAATTTGGAAAGAAAAAGGGGTGTTATGGTAATTTTATAAGTAAAAGGGGTATGGTGGTAATTTTCATAAATAAAATGATATTATGGTAATTTGAAAGTAAGGGGTAGAAGGGTAATTTTGTAAATAAAAGGATATTATGGTAAACTTGGGAGTAAGGGGGTAACTTGGTAATTATGATAACGACAAAAGATAATTTAGTAATTAAATTATGATTGTAGAAGGGCAATTGGATAAGTATGATACTAGAGAAGGGTAATTTGGTAAATTAACCAATTAAAGGGCATTATGGTAATTTTAATGGAGGAGAAGGGTAATATAGTAATTATAAATATGGAGAAGGGTAAATTAATAATTATGATTATGAAGAAGGGTAAATTAATATTGGTAATTATGAAGAAGGGTGATTTGGGATTCATGATAGTTAAAAAGGGTAAAATGGAAATTAAAATAATTGAGAGGGGTAAAATGGTAATTATGATAAAGGCGAAGGGCAATTTAGTAATTTATCCAACTCAAGGGCAATTTAGTAATTATAACAAAGGAGAAGGGCGAATTGGTAATATAACCAACCAAATGGGAAATATGATAAGTATAGCAATTATGAGGGGTGGATTGTGATTTAAAGAGTGTAGGGGGTAATTGGGTAACCTGAACCGTATAAGGGGTAAATTGGTAATTATGTAACCCAAAGGGTAATATGGTAATTTGGCGAGGAAGGAATGGATACTTAACAATTACATAAGTAAAGGGCAAATGAGTAATTTATACCTAACATGCCTTTGAGATTGTGGAACATTAATATGATTAAATAATGCTGATTAGCCAAGTAAGAGTATCTAATGATTAGTATGGCCTTGATGGTTTCTCTGTGACATCCGGGATAATCCTCTGAATAAGAGACGATTAATGATATCGAAATGATCGAAAGTGAATAAGTATCAGATTATCGTGCTTTCGTGATCACCTTAATTAAGACACTATTACTTAAAGTGAAAGACCTCGAGATCGGGAATGGTGACTCCTTAGGGGTCGCTACCCTAAGGATGTGGTTTAGTCCGCGATTATTCTGGTATTTGCTGGTGTGCCTTTGTGCCCCAGCCAGACCCTATATCTTACTCTTTCTAGCTCTACGGACCTAGTTAGGGGGTATGCATACTTATGGATTAGGTGTCCTTGTCAGTAGGGTACTGAGTTAGCTTTATGCACCAGTACGACCAGGGTACCTTTGTGTCCTTGGGTTCGTGGTTGAAGGGTCCTGAGTAGCGGATATGCACCGGTACGACTGGTGTACCTTTGTGTCCCGGGTTATCGATCTCCCGTTCGAGGCAAATAAATATGTTTGATGTGCTGATTAAAGAAAGGAAAGATACTATTATTGAAAGTGGAATATTAATGAGCCGGGCCCAGATGATTCTTTATATATCCCGGTCCACCGGTTATAATAGTGGCCAGGAGCGTTGTGCCCTGGATGATGATTCTTTATATATCCCGGTCCACCGGTTATAATAGTGGCCAGGAGCGTTGTGCCCTGGATGATGATTTTTATATATTCCGGTCCACCGGCAATAATAGTGGGGGTCCCGAGCTCAATAAAATCAGTTATGTATGTGAATAAAATTATGGGCAAGTACTAATCACTTATAGTGGAACGGTGGATTAAGGCCTGATTGTTTTGAGTTACATTATGACATGGCTTAAGACCGTAAGTACCGATTGTTCGTAACGATACACTGATATGCTATGGGAATGTTAATGGTGTGAATTTATTATATTATATATGTATGTAGCTTGTTTCATGTGTTACATTACGGGCCTGCTTTTAAGTGGGACTTTAAAGGGTTACTCGGTACCGTAGTACTGAAGGGTTCCATTTGTGGGGCCCCTGCCTATTCAATGGGCAGTGTCCCTTGCAGGTCTTTTCAGGTGCTACTCAAGTGGGCAATGGGAAAGAGAGTAAGGTCTCATCCGGAACTACTAGGGTTTTTCTCTCTCTCTCTGAAATCTCTGGTTTTAAATGTATATGTGGATACTGTAACCATGTAAACGTTTGATACGCTACTCTGATTTAAGTATGTTGAAATTCTTTCAAATTGTATTTCATTTTCCTTTAGCCTTAGCACTTAGTACTGGAACGGTATGAGTGAACCGGTCTGGTACTAAGTGTGGCGGTAATACTCCCAAAATACACGGTTTATTAATTTGCTTCCGCTAGTTTCCTTTTAATTAACGAAATTTTTCAGTAGTGAATTTTGGGGGTGTTACAAACACTCTAAACACACCTATGAAAACCAACCAAAGAAAATACAAGAATAGATTACGCAAAAGATGTAATATATGGATACCACAAAGAAAAATGTTTATAATACAAGACCACAATGAGTCCCTAAAATATCCTAATTCATAGAGAGTAAATTGAAAGCAATGAAAATATACATAGTGATAAAAAAAAATAGCAAGGAAAAACGTAAAATACTAGTACCCCAAATACTTACAAAAGATCTTTGGGTGTCCACGTACTCATGCTTGAAGCCCAACATAAGGTAAGCCAACTACTAAGCATCTTAAAAAACCTGCATATGTTCTTATGCTTATGGGATTGAGTAGGTGGCAAAACAAACGAACACATGAGTATTCTACATACTAAGTAAGTCATGTTACCTTCTCAATGGAAGGCACAGCCATGAAAAGCCATGACATAATACAGAAATCATGCTTACACGATATAATCAAATTTACATGCTCTATTATAGTCAAATAATGCATCAATATTTCATGCCATCAAACTTAGATAATTCATAACTCAACATGGTTATCATCTTATTATAGATCTCAATAATAAAAACATATAATCATTTAAGTTAGTTATTCAACAAATCATTGGGCTCTTTTACTATCCACTTACCCAGTTAACCCATTGAGTCCATCATCTAAGTTTATATAATCCTTTAGGTTAGTTATTATAGGCCATCATTCCATTTTGAATAATGAGTTATATTACCACCCTATGGTCTCATAATAACATGGAATTCTATCTAAATTAGAGGACATAAAGTCCATCCAAAGGCAAATAACCACCAATGGATATAAAGTTCAACCGGAGCTAAGTAACCATTAATGGGCATCAAGTCTTGGCCAAAGCCAAAATAAACCACCTAGGTGACCATACCCTTTAGTATTAATACCCTCTAGTATATCATCGGTGTCTAGATTAGGTAATGAGTTGTGATATACTAGGATCCCACTTGAAGGTAAATCCGAAGGCACCATAAACTCCCAAAAACGACTAGCCTCTGGTAGCTAATCAAGGATCGAATACTCTAGACCCATGCACTGCTCGATCATCTTTCACTTTAAATGATTAGTGTGTTTTCTCTGATGTTATGTTATCACATAAGACCTATATAAAAATCAAAGAAACACATTCACAAATTCATTCCATCTTAACCATTACCGCCCTCCAAATCATGCGGTGGGACTTCCATTAATTCTTAGACAACTTTAAAACAATCCATTAAGATAATACATTTATGACAAGAATATGGATTACATCATCTATTTTTTACATCATAACATAAGTACTCTATTTTTCCCATTAAAACCTTCCAAAGGTACTTATTAAGATAGACATAAACTATGAACTGATTAATACATTCAATAGGTTAGTTGATTCATACCAAGATGTGTGTTCTCATCATTAAAAAAATAATGTTACAGCATAATATTAAGTCTCAAATCATATCGAGTTTGAGAGAGAAAAAAATAAATAATAACACTCTCTAGTTAAATTAATAGATTAGTTTGGTTAGACCAGTTAAATGATCTAAGAATAGTCACTATTCTAACCTACCATTCGATAGATTTAATGAGAGAGAAACCAAAGTTATCACACACAACCTAGTTTATTGGTTAGACTATTAAGATGACTATTTTAAGAACCAATAAATTAGTTTGGCTTAATCAATCGATGGGTTTACTCCCAGACAACACATTACATGCATTTTAAATATGATTAAGGCTCCAAAATCCTACCATGTCTAAATCATAGTATCACCATTTATTAAATAAATAAAATTACAAGTTACATATGCTTATATACTAATCATGATATATTTACATAGAATTAACCATATTTCAAATGAAATAAGTCTTTTTCTTAGAATTCTTACATACTCCAACATGTATCAACAAAATACTAATAATATCATATATGCATGCAAAGACTAGAAATCTACCAACTATACTAGCTCATTACTCATTCATACGACATTTTAAATGTAAGAATTACTTACTTAAAAGCTTCAAAACCTTAATAACAAGATACTGAAATTAAGAAACCTTCTTACAATTCTCATAAATAAGGAAATATGAGTTAGGGAAAAGAAAAAAAAAACCTCTACTACCTCTAAGGATATTCTAATAAATCAGCTGAAAACAAACAAAACCTTTTTTCCCAAATCTAACTCTTTCTTGATTGAGGATAAAACAAGAGGGAGTTATAGAAAGGATTAGAAGAGGCAAATAAATCAAGTGAAGGTGCAATCTAAAGAAGAAAATAGGAATACAAGTGTGGAAACACATATCATTTTTGGTGGCTGAAAAAGGTAAAAGGGAAAGAGGATTACGACTATTTATAACCAAAGAATTGGTTAGGGAATGAAGGAGAGAGGTGAAACATATCAAAACCCTAATTTTAAATTTCAAAATTGGACCATACATGGGTGATTTATCAAGGGAAGGGGTGACTTTATTCCAGGGATCCAATGGTCACTTTTCGAGAGTGTAGATTAAGATTTTCTAGAGAAAGGTCTAACACAAAAAGGTAAATGTGTAGATTGGTGTGAGAAACAAATCCTTTAGTTGATATAGGGGCAATCTAGAACAAATCATCTGTTCTAAGGCTATATAGATGAAAGAAGAAGAAGAAGAAGAAGAAGAAGAAGATAATTGATGAGGTCATCCTCCCCATTTCTATAACAATTATACTCTCAAAGCTGCTTGAGTCAAAGTAAAACTATGGTAAATGAAAAAACAATTAAAGATTACTCAAGAATTAATTTGGATTTGGAGTAATATGTTCTAAAAAATTATAAGAATTGTATTTAGAAAATTGAAGCTAAAAAATCCACTCATCTTGACTAACCAATTGATTGGTTTAGTTGACTAGTTGGATACTCTATAGACTAATCATTAGAATTTTCAAACTAGTTGATTGGTTCTATCAAACCAAGATCAAGTAGAAAATGATAGATCAGTTGATCAGTTCATAAAACCAATCAACTGATATGTGAAGAAAACCCATTCTCTCTCATTATTTTCAATCTCTTCCAATTCTTTTTTAAATCAAACCCAAAACATATTTTGAAACCAAGACCAAATTCCATCCAAACTCTAATAAACATAAGAATTTTACACTTTATAAATCTCAAATTATGGGGTATTACATATAACCTAAGTAATGGTTTTCTAAAGTTTGAGTAAAGTTAGTATTAATAAGGATGAATGTTCTTCATTAACATTCAAAGTGTTCCTTACTAGTCACCCACTAATCACCATAAGTAGGATTAATGATTAATTAATCACATTTACTGAGGAATTAATCATGGTTAGTAAGTTAAGTATAACTTAGGCATAAAATTATCTTAAGATGGAAAAATATGGAATATGTAAAGAGTGATAGTCAAACTTTAACCATTAACCATGACCACAACTTTAACTTTTTTGTTGACATTTTCTCCTTCTCTCTATAAATAATGAACTTTTATAAAAATGGCATACAAACTTATTTTGTGATATTAAGCTCAAATACATTTGTTGTTTTCACTCAATTGAACCCTAATGAGTCTTTGAGATTGAAATGATTATCCTAAGTTCTTAATCAAATGCATATTTATTCTAAACTAATTGAATCTGTAGACACTATTTATTTGCAACATGTGAATAATGTGAGATATATGTTTGAGCTATGTTAGAAATTTATTTCGTCAAAGATGATGCATGATTCTTGAATAGTTGTGGTTAAGATGAGACATCTTAAGAGGATTTTTGTGAGCAATTAATCGTTTATGGATAAGATGAGATCTCCCTTTGGTGTATCACTAAAGAGGATGATCTTGATCCCTTGGTCTTTTGTCAGTTAAGATGATGGGACCTTGAATCTATGTGGTCAAGATGAGACATCCTGAGAGGTTGGTCATAAGCCCTTAAACCCTTGTGATTAATATGGTATCTCCTTTTAGATGATTGTCAAAGAGGATGATCATTAGCCTATAATGTTGTATAGATCAAGATGATAAATATTATAAATATCTATTATTGAGCCTATTCAAGGCTAAGCATTGCCCTAAGAAACTTTTCCTTATTTTATGTGATACATTGGTTAAAGTCCAATTATGTACATGGTTTTGTTATCATCAATTGATGAATATGTGGCCTTTAACTTAGTAAAGCAATAGATAATGTTGTCTTGGATGTGTGTAACAAATCAATTTTTGATACCTTAGATGATTATATGTTGCTATCAATAGGCTGCTCAAAAGTGAGAGCATATGTGAATGTGACATATGATACCATGTGATTTCATGATTTGTGTTTTCAGTGCTCACACAGGATATATCTTACTATGTAATTAAATATTGATGCCTTTTGTGGCATGGCGATGAAATTAGCTTATGTAGGGGAGCAATTATCCTTATTTTTTTTGGCAAGCAAACCTCTATAAATTCCTATCTAGGGGAGTGATGCTAGACCTTGTGTTGCTGCCATAATTTGTTTTCCTTCACATTTCTCTCTTATTTGTTTTTATGATTTTATTGTAAATCTTAATGTTTAAGTCTTCTCCATTTATATTTAAGTTATTTCATTCAAAGAACTTTATTACACTCTAATTCATTGTTAAATAAGTCTTATATCAATCTCAGATAAGGTGTCCACCACACCTAACTCCTTCGGGTATAATAACCCTTTTAGGCTTTTACGTGACATGGATTAGGTATTGGTTATACCTTCTTTATGTTAGCTATAGTGGTAATTTCCCCATTTTCATTTCAAATTCCATAAACTCTTTCCAGCAACAATCAAATTTTTTTTTTATGAAAGTGGTGGTATTATAATCTATTAAGCTACAATAAGGGGAATCCTATTAATTAACTTGAGTAAAATTTAATAAAATTCATTCTCTTTGATTTTATATTTGCATACTAACTTCATGTGACACCATAATGTAACTTTATTTTAGCTCTTGGTTTCCCTATTTTTGTGTTTGATTTGCTTGAACTAGTTTCTAGAATATATAAAATCACAATTACTACAACAATGGTATGAGAGTGGTTGGGCATTGGCCTTTCTCATCATGGAAGATGCAAATCAACAAGATACTTCTATTTATGAGGTAGAATAAATTTTAAACAAAAATATTTTAGCAATTTACAATACAATTCACTAACCCTTTAAATCCTTATGCAATTCTATACAAAGCCTTCTTCTACAACCCTTCACTTGAAGTAGAACAAAATACCTAGACTACTAGGTCAAGGCTCTTGGGAAAACCTACACTATAGTGCATTAAGGTCATTCATGCACTTCCGAACTTGCCTAATGTCTCCTTTTCAATTGTTCCTTTTAGAGACCCTTGGAAATTATAAGATTGTAAAATTTCTACCAATAGGCACTCAATAAGAGATTACCATGAACCCATCAATCACTACCTTTCCTTACAACTATTAAACCACCATGAGGCCTTATTCATGTGCCACTAGATTTTCAAGAATTTCCCAAGTTATTTAGGAAGGATTCAATTGTTAGATTTATAATTGTGAAAAAAATCTACCACAATGATAACTCCATAGAAATGGCTAAGGTAAAGATGGAAACCATCCATTTGGAAGGTTAAATTTTATAAGAGCACCACACCTTTAATATGTCATTCTTAACTTGACACAAGATAAAATGATCAAGAAATATCATTTATTATTATGGAGTCTATTTTCCTTTATCTAGAGAGGATACCCTACAAATCTAAAGACAAATGGATGATTACATTGCTAGTTATGGATGAAACTTACCAAACAAATAACTAACAATAGAAGCATGTGTATGGCATGCACGGGATGCATGAGAACATTTTATTAGACTTAAGTGGCATGTGTTTAGTCTTTATTTATTGTGTTATTTACTTATTTATTTTTTTTAATTAGTTACATTATGATTGACTAGTGTATAAAATATATTTTTAAGGAGATTCTATCTTATAGGGTTTATCTTATAAGATGTGCTTGAAGTGGGGAACAAGACATTACATGGGCTGATTATATCAAATTTTTATTCCTAATTAGTTAGCATTATCTTTTAATATTGAGGAGGTTCAAATAGGCTATAAAAGCCTTAGAGTTACACATTGGTATGCATAGCCAAATTGAATGAAACACAAGTTATTCCTTATTTGAATTCTGTGTGAGTTATTCTCAGTTATAATCAATTCTGTGTGAGTGATTATTATTTAAACCCTTAATCTATTTGTCTTTGTGAACTAGAGGTTAATTAATATCCCCATATCCATCCATAACCCACGCCAATCATCAACCCTAGTTGTCACTTTTATCATATATTCATCATCTTATTTCCAAACCTTTGATAATAAATCTATTATCATCACACTTTCATAATCTCCAAATAATATTTGAAGTCTCTTCATCAAATAATCATCATCCCAATTATCCATCATCATTATATTTATCCCACAACAAAGCCCTAATATAAAACCCTAACCGTAAACCCTAATCTTACGCCAAACCTATGAACCATATTAGCCCAAAACCCTAACCATTTGACCATTATCCTTCTTAATCTATCATCACCAAATCATTGTCATCATATCCAAACCTAACAGACCCATATTACCGCCCAAATCATAAGTCCATAATCCTATACACATTAATTTTAGTTTTAGAGCATATGTTTTGGTCTAGTTTGACATACAAGACCAAGATCCAATTTTTCCTTCAAAATTATTTCAAGAAAGTATTCATACTTCAAGATTATTTTATAAAATCATCAAGGAGGTGTCAAGATTAAAGCATTTGATTGATTTTGGGGGCAGTTTTTGAGGTACACCATTCGGTTGGTGTAAGGAAGACATGGCGAGACAAGATGAGGATTTGAGAGATGTTTTTAAGGTGTTGGTGGAGGATATCAAGGAATTAAAGTTATGTATGGGAAGGATGGAAGTCTCACAAGCACAAGGATCCTATATCTAAAATCAAAGTCAAAGTGATCATGTAAAAGAATATTATGTAAGTAGACCATATGACTGAATGGAAGAAGGAGAAGAAGAGAGTATAGGGAATTATGGACGAACCCAAGATACATCAAGCAGATCATATGATGATGTGGAAAAGAGGATTAGATTTGATCTACCTAAATATGAAGGTAATCTTGATCTGGAGTCTTTCCTTAAATGGTTATAAAATGTTGAATCTATTTTTGAATATAAAAGGCTTGATAAAGAGAAACGATGCAAAATTTTCATATTGAAGTTTACGAAATTTGCTAGAGTATGGTTTGATAATTTGAAAAAAAAGGAGGGGAAGAGAAATAAAAACAAAAAATAAGAATAAGGGAGAAATTAAAAAATAATTAAAAATAAAATTTGTGCTTAGAGAATGTGAGTAAGAAAATTTCTTAAAGATGGCTACTTTATGGCAAAGGGTTGCTTAGATTTGAGGAGTACGTTAGAGAGTTTGAAAGATTAATGCTTATTTGTGATGTTAAAGAAAGAGAAAAGAAAATATGTGCTAGGTTTAATGGAGGTCTAAATATCTATATTAGAGAGATGGTTGTGGTGTATCCTTATGAGTTATTAGTTATTTGAAGACTTTGCAAAACTAGTAATCAAATTTGGGCAGTAATTGAAGAGAACAAATCCATCAATGCATCATATGGTTCGACATTCAAGGGGATGTTGAAGTCATCAACTTATAAATCCAAAAATGAAGATAATAATAAGAGGTTCAATCATGAAGATAAGGGCAAAGACAAATTTGTTAACAAGGTAAACAAGCAATGCTTCAAGTGTAGAGTTTATGGTCACTATGCTAGGGATTGTCCAAATCAAAAGGCATTGCCTTTGAGTGATATGGAAAGCATGGAGGTTTGTGATAAAGAAAATTAAGACTTTGATGAAGACCTTGAAGAATGAAGTGATAGCCTGGAAGATGCTTTAGAAGATGGACAAGTCAATTGCTATGTATTACAAAGGGTACTTCAAGTGCAACAACAACCTCAACCTACTCAAAGGGAGAAGATTTTTAAAGCCAAGTGTAGAGTTGGAGATAAAGTGTGTGAAGTCATCATTGATAATGGCTCTTGTACCAATATTACTAATGAAAGAATAGTGAGAAATATCTAATTGGAGACCATGGATCATCTAAGGCCATATTCACTTCAATGGCTCAACAAGGACAAAGGTGTAAGGGTAACCAAGCAAGCAATTATCTCTTTTAAAATTTAAAATTATTTTGATGATGTTTTATATGATATTCTACCTATAGATGCTTGTTATATTTTGTTGGTAGGACCTTGGCAATTTGATAGAAGGGTTGCACATGATGGAGTCTTTAATGAGTATGTCATGTTCAAGGGTAAAAAGAAGAGACTCAAGCCTAATATAGATGTGGGGAGCTTAGTTTTGAGGAGTGAAAGGTAAGAGGAAGCCGAATGTTTAAAGAAAAATAAAGGAGGAAAAAAAGGAGGAGTTATTGATCCTTAAGGAGTGTGAGATGATTGAAGCTATTAAGGAGGAGGAAGTATGCTATGTATTAGTGGTGAAGGAAGTCCAATGAGGGGAGAATTCTAGTATGGATCCAAAGTAACAAGAAGTATTGAGAGAGTATGCAGATGTTTTTTCTAAATGAGTTGCCACCTAGATTACCTCCTTTGAGAGGTATTGAGCATGCTATTGATATTATTCCTAGAGTTCCATTGCCAAATAAGCCAACTTATAGATGCAATCCAAAAGAGTTTGAGGAGTTGCAAAGACAAGTGTAAAAGTTGTTGGACAGAGTCTATATTCGTGAGAGTATGAGTCCATTTAGAGTTCCAGCTTTATTGGTGACTAAAAAGGATGGTAAATAGATGATGTGTATTGATTCTATAGTGGTCATTAATATCACAATCAAATATAGATTCCCTATGCCAATATTGGATGATATGTAGATGAGTTGCATGGAGCAAAGGTGTTTTCTAAGCTTTCCCTTAGGAGTGGATACCATCAAACAAGAATAAGGGAAGGGGATGAATGGAAGATGGCTTTCAAGACTAATAATGGGTTATATGAGCCATTGGTGATGCCATTTGGGCTATGTAATGCACCAAGTTCATTTATGATATTGATGAATAAGCATTTGATAAGGTTATTTGATAAGCTTAGGGAGGTGAAACTTTATGATAAAATGGAGAAGTGTAATTTTATGATATAGAGTGTGGTTTTCCTTTGCTATATTGTGAGTAGAGACGGTATTAGAGTTGATCCTTCAAAAGTGGAAGCTATTCAAATGTGGCCTATTCCTACTAAAGTTCATAATGTCCAGAGTTTCCATGGATTTGCTTCATTTTATAGAAGGTTTATTAGATATTTTTCCTACTATTATGGCTCCAATCATACAATTGATCAAGAAGGGGGAGTTTCATTGGAATGAACATGCAACAAAGGCTTCCGAGGATTTGAAGATAGAGCTTTCAAATCCATCAGTATTATCTTTATCTAGTTTCAATAAATTATTTGAAGTAACTTGTGATGCTAGTGGTGTAGGTATTAGAAATGTGCTTTTATAAGAGAAGAAGCCAATTGCATTTTTCAGTGAAGAGTTGAATGGTGCAAGACTCAATTATTTAACTTATTATAAGGATTTCTATGCTATTTTTTGTTGCTTAGAGACATAGATTCATTATGTAAGACCCAAACCTTTTATGATTCACTAAGGTCATGAGAGTTTGAATTATCTACATGGTTAAAGGAAAGAGAATCCAAGCCATGCTAAGTGGATTAGTTTTTTTATAAACATTTGTGTTCTCTACAAGACATGTGGATGGAAATGAGAATGTTGTTGCAGATGCATTATCTAGAAGAAACATGAAACTTACAATGATGGATGAAAATCTTTTGGGCTTTGAGATGTTGAAGAGTCAATATGCTAATGATGATGATTTTGCTATAATTTTTGAAGAGTGTAAGAAGTAAGGAAGTCATGAAGCTTATGTTCTTCAAGACAGATTCTTATTTAATCAAAATAAATTGTGTGTGCCTAAGACATTAATTTGATATTTTCTACTCAAATAGGTGCGTGAAGGAGGTATTGTAGGATACTTTGGATTTCACAAGACATTAGAGCTATTGCAAGAACATTTTTATTGGCCAAGAATACAAAAAGGAGTGAAAGCTATGGTTTCTAGGTGTGTTACATGTCAAAGGAGCAATAATTTCTTTCACAAAGGAATATATATACCTTCACTTGTGCCTATTTAACCATAGGAAGGTGTTAGTATGGATTTTATTTTGGGATTGCCTAGGCCACAAAGAGGCAAATATTCTATTATGGTTGTGGTGGATTAACTTTTCAAGATGTTTCGTGCCATAAGAGTGATGATGTTACTCATATTGCTGATTTATATTTCAAGGAGATCTTGAGATTTCATGGGATTCCAAGGAGTATATTTTTGGATAGATATGTGAAGTTCCTAAGTTATTTTTGGAATACATTATAGCATAGGCCATGAACGGAGCTTCTATTTAGTATATCACATCATGCTCAAACGGATGGTCAAACCGAAGTTACTAATCAAATGTTGGGTACTTTGCTAAGGGGATTGGTGAGTAACATCTCTAAGGATTGAGATATTAAGTTAGCACATGTGGTTTTTGCTTACAATCGTAGTCCTTCAACTACAATAGGCTCTATTCCATTTGAGATAGTTTATGGTATTAATCCATACATGTCGATTGGTATGATACCATTGAAGAAAAGTGAAATGAATAAGTATGATGCACAAGATTTAGTGGATTTCTTTCAAGAACTTCATCAAAAATCAAGCACAACATTGAGAAGGAAAATAAAGTATATAAGGCAAGAGAAAAAATAATAGGAGTCAAGATATATTTCAACCTGGACATTTGCTATGGTTTCACTTAAGGAATTAGAGGTTTCCTAATATAAGTAAAAATAAGCTTATTCCAAGGGCAGATGATCCCTTTAAAATACCTAGAAATTTTGGACAGAGTGCTTGTGAGACTAAATTTACCTCATTCATATGGTGGGTATCTAGGACATTCGATGTTGGAGATCTTAGTCCTTATATACACATATAATCATATACACATTACTTTTGGTATGTGTATAGGATTAAGGCCTTATGATTTGGGTGGTAATATGGGTCGATTAGGGTTTGGATATGATGTTAATGATTTGGTGATGATATATTAAGAAGGATAATGGTTGAATTGTTAGGGTTTTGGGGTGTTATGGTTTGTAGGTCAGGGTTAGGGTTAGGGTTAGGGTTAGGGTTTACGATTAGGGTTTGGTTGTGTGATTAAGATAATGATGATGGACGAATGGGATGATGATGGTTTTATCAAGAGACTTTGAATATTATTCTGAGATGATGAACGCATCATAATGATATATTTATTATCAAAGGTTTGGAAATAAAATAGGTAGAATTAAGTACGAAGAATAGGTTGAAGATGAAGTTTAAGATGATGAATGTATGATAAAAGTGACAATTAGGGTTGATGATTAGCATGGGTTATGGATGGGTTTTGGGATATTAATAGACCTCTAATTCATTAAGATAAAGAGATTAAGGGTTTTAATAATAATTACTCATATAGAATTGATTATTATTGTGAAGAACTCACACAGAATTTAAATAAGGAATAACTTGTATTTGATTTAATTTGGCTATGCATACCAATGTGTAACTCTAAGGCTTTTATAGCCTATTTGCACCTCATAAATATTAAAAGATAATTCTAATTAATTATTAATAAAAATCTAATCTAATCAGTCCCATGCAATGTCTTATTCCTCACTTTAAGCATATCTTATAAGATAAACCCTATAAGATAGAATCCCCTTAAAAAGCAACTTTATTCACTAGCCAATCATAATACAACTAATTAAAAAAATAAATAATTAAATAACACACTAAATAAATACTAAACACATGCTACTTAATTCTGAAAAAGAAACTTTCTCATACATCCCATGCATGCCATGCATATGCCTCTATTGCTAGTTACTTATTTTGCAATTTTTGTCCATAACTAGCAATGTAGTCATCCGTTTATATTCAAATTCATAGGGTATCCTCTCTAGATAAAGGATAATAGGATCCATAATAAAAAATTCTAACTCTTGATCATTTTCTCCTACATCATTCACCCCTTATTGAAGTGAATTTTCCCTCAAATTTGCATCTCCAAAGTAAGGACTAATATCTCCAACATTGAATGTTGTAGATACCCCACCATATGAATCGGGTAAATCTAGCTCATAAGCACTCTCTCCCAATTTTATAGGTATTTTAAAAGGATCATCTACACTGGGCATAAGATTATTTTTCCTTAGATTAGGAAACCTCTCATTCCTTAAGTTTGACCATACCAAATCTCTTAGTTAAAATACATATTGACTACTATTCTTGTTTCCTCTTGCCTTATATACTTCATTTGCCTTCTCAATGTTGTGCTTGATTTTTTGATGAATTTTTTGAAAGAAATCAACTCTCTCTTGTGCATCATTCTTCATTTCACCTTTCTTCAATGGTACCCTATCAATCAACATGTGTGGATTAATACTATAAACTATCTTAAATGGACTAGAGCCTGTTGTAGTTGAAGTAATCCAATTGTAAGCAAACTTTGCATGTGCTAACTTAATATCCCAATCCTTAGCATTCTTACTCACCAATCCCTATAGCAAAGAACCCAACATTCTATTATTAACTTTAGTTTGACCATTTGTTTGTGGATGATGTGACGTACTAAATGGAAGCTTCATTTCTAGCATATGTTATACCATGTTCCAAAAATAAATTAGGAACTTCACTTCTCTATTCAAAACTACACTCCTTGGAATCTCATGCAATCTCACGATCTCCTTGAAATAAAAATCCGCAATATGAGTAGCATCATTGGTCTTATGGCATGGAATAAAATGAGCCATCTTGGAAAATCGATCCACAACAACCTTAATAGAATATTTTCCTCTTTGTGTCCTAGGAAATCCCAAAATAAAATCCATACAAACACCTTCCCATGGTTGAGTAAGCACAGGTAAAGGTATATATAATCCCTTATGAAAGAAACTTTTGCTTCACTAACATGTAGCACACCTAGCAACCATAGCTTGCACTCCTTTTTGCATTCTTGGCCAATGAAAATGCTCTTACAATAGCTCCAAAGTCTTGTGAACTTCAAAGTGTCCTACAATACCTACTTCATACACCTCTTTGATTAGAAAATCTCGAACTGATGTCTGAGGCACCCACTATTTAATTTTCTTGAATAAGAATCTGTCTTGAAGAACATAAGATCCATGACTTCCTTATTTCTTGCCCTATTAAAAAAACATAGCATAATCATCATCAATGGCATATTTACTCTTCAACATCTCCAAGACCAAAAGATTTGCATCCATCATTGTAAGTATCATGGCCCTTCAAGTTCCACAACACATTCTCTTTGTCATCAAAATTTCTTCTAGAGAACACAAATGTTTGTAAAAAACTAATCCACTTGGCATATCTTGGAATCTCTTTCCTTTAACCATGTAGATAATTCAAACTCTCATCATCCAAGTGAATCATAAAAGGTTTGGGTATTAAATAATGAATCCATGTCTCTAGCAACGAAAAATAATAAAGAACTCCTTATGATAAGTTGAATAATTGAGTCTTGCACCATTGAACGTTTTACTGGAAAATGTAATTGGCCTCTTCTCTTGTGAAATCACACCTCCAATATCTACACCATTAGCATCACATATTACTTCAAATAGTTTATTGAAACTAGGTAAAGATAATACCGTCGTATTTGAAATCTTTATCTTCAAGCATTCAAAAGCCTTTTTGGCATGTTCATTCCAATGAAACTCTCTCTTCTTCATCCATTGTGTGATTAGAGCTAAAATAGTAGGAAAATCTCTAATAAACCTTTTATAAAATGAATCCAATCCATAGATACTCCAGACCTCATGGACATTAGTAGGAATACGCCATATATGAATAGCTTTTAGTTTTGAAGGATCAGCTATAATACTATCTACACTCATAATATAGACGATGAAAACCACACTATCCATCATAAAATAACACTTCTCTATTTTACCATAAAGTTTCACCTCACTAAGCTTATCAAATAACCTCTTCAAATGCTGCATGTGTTCACAATTATTCTTGGTATATACCAAAATATCATCAAGGTAAATGAAAACAAAAAATCTAAGGAAAGATTAAAGTATCTCGGTCATCAATCTCATGAATAAACTCAGCCCATTATATAGCCCAAATGGTATCACCAGCCACTCATATAACCCATACTCCATAGAAGGAATATAAAACCCCAAAGCTTCACAGATGGAATAAAAAACCCCAATTTTCAATTTTTTGAATATTATAAATATCATAAAATCATGTTGTTTAAAAATTTATTACATCTTTTAAATGAAACTCAAACCCTTATAATGATTTAGAAACATTTCATTCCATTATTCATACACTTCTCACACCTTTGTTATGTGAGATTTTCTAAGACACTTTTTTCTATATAACCTCTCTTGAATCATTTGAAAATATTCATATTTGAATTCCTTACATTTTTGTCTCCTAGCCATTTTTATAAATGTTAAATGGAGGTTTTAATGAAAAAACATAATTTTTGTTTCATGTAGTTTTAATTGCATTTTGTATCTCAAAATGATCTTTTGAGTAGCCAAAAAAATTTAATAAACCTCAAGGTCTATTATATATTTTTTTGAGTTAAAAATAAACAAAAACCATTTTACCTTTATTTTTGTTATTATTAGATAAACTTTCCATTTTCAAGCAAAATTATCTCCCGAAACCTAGCTTTTTGTACTCAAGAATGATTAGTTTGATTTTTTAGTCCATTCTAGGATCATCTAGATACTTATCCAACTTTGTCCTTTCATTATAAGTGTATGCAGTCTCATTTTCATCAAAACCCTAAAAATTACAAAAAAAAAATTAGATATATATATAATAAGAAAGCAAGAATGATAAAAAAATTATATATAATAGTGAATTGAATATGAATATAATAAGAAATCAAAATCAAATAAAGGCATAAAATATTAAGGGAATGTGAGAAATATAAATTTACAGTAGAGAAATCAAATTTGCTCTTGCGAGTAGAACCAATGGTGTTAGTGTCTGATGTTGATGATGTTCCACAAAAGTTATTGCAAGCACCTCCTCCATCGTTAATTGAAGAATACTCCACTTAGAGCATCCCTAACCTAAACTACACATCACTAACCTTTAAAAAATCCCCTGTTCCATCCTCAAATAATTTATGGATAAAATCCAACTTACAACGAGCATTAAGAATCACAACAAAAGCAAATAATGTACCATATTCATTCCCATCTAATTTATCCGAATACTTATCAAATTTAATCTTCATTTCTACAGCCATTTTCCTTAACACTTCATTGTCACCTTTATCAACTCATTTAAAAGCACTTTGATCTTCCATACATTCTAAAAAAACAAATTTGTCATGGGATACTGACTACCAGAAAATAACTCAGTAATATAATAAAATGGTTCCAAGTCATCATAAATTTTTTCAAGCAGGTCTCACTCTTAAGGTCCGGGCAAATGGTTGTACAAGAGGTCAAAATGTATTCTTCCTTGATTCTAACCACTTGATGTATTTTACACTATCTCCAAGCTTAACAATAAAATCCTCCATCAACTTAAGCCCATCATTAATAATGAGATTCAAAACATAAGCATCACACCGAACATGTAAGTAAATGCCATCATACAACAAATTTTTTTAATTGTTTAGTGTATTTATCAAATGATCTTAGATTTTATCATTGCTAGAAGCATTGTCCAATGTGATTGATAAAATGTTATCCTCAAAACCTCAATCTTGAAGCAAACTAAACACCGAATTATGTAAGATTTATATAACATGTGGTGTTTCTATATTATGAAAATTTAGTACTCTACTATTCAACTTCCAATTAGCATCCACAAAATGAGCATTCAAATACATATACCCCTAGATTTGACAAGAATTCTACATATTAGAAGTCAAACAAATATGACCAAGAATGTTACAAAGATAGTTCTTAAGCTCAATTTTCAAGTATGAATGCAATTTCAACAAGTCCAATTTTGTAGTATTGCACAAATGGTTCTAACTTGATTATTCAAGTATGCATGAATTTTTCTATCACCTTTGTGTTCAATCCAAGATAATCCATACTCATGTTTGATGATAGCTCTTGCTAATAGATCTCTATAGATCCTTTGGTCACAAACATTATATTCTACTTTCATAGTTTGTTGATATGATGAACATTTATCAACATGTCTTTTTAGATTTATTGTTCCATAATGTGAATTATTAATGAGAGAAGCCACCTTAAAAAGGTTTCAAAGTGCTCTCTCTTTTCCATCCTTGGTCTCAGTTCCTTTAAGCCTCAGAAATTTTTTTCTAAACTAAGCTCCTTTTCTTATTTGCTTCTTGCAACTCAAGAAGATTAGTAGCATCATAATTTCCAGCTTCCATAACTACAATAAAATAAAACAAATAAATATAATTATACAAAATAATTAAAACATGCACACTAGCTTCAAGTTGTTGAATATTGTCTAAAATATGCTTTATAAACACTTCTTCATCCATTGTTAATACACTTGCTGAAATTAATCTCGGTGGAGGTGTATTTATGGCTTAAAGTTGGTTCTTCATGGATTATTGATGGAGCTTCAAGGATCTTGGAGACTTCTTAGTTGAAAAGATGAAGTAGGATTGGAAGGGAATTGGTTTAAAGGATTAATTCCAATTCCTGATGTGCAAAGAATAGTTCATGAAGGAGGAGATAGCTGAATATGCACAAGCAAGAATCAAGAATGAACTTGAAGAAGTTAATTGAAACCTTAATAGTGGTTTGAGTCTTATACTAGTGAGTGAATGAAAATTAAGAATGGAAAATGAGAAATAATATCCATATAAAGTTTGAGTATTTTTTAAATAATTGAATGTTCTTCTTGCTTCAATCAAGATACCCAAGAGCACATAAATGACTTGTGAATATAAGTGCTAAAGTTTGACTATGTTTTGGGAGACAGAATGAAGAATCAACTAGGATAAGTCCTATAATGCAAGATGGAAAAAATGAGGATGAAATTTCCTTAAAATATCTACATGATATTTGGCACAATTGAAGAAGAAAACACGAAGGATCAAGGAGACTCAACTTTAAAGATTGAAGATACAAAGAGATCTTTGAAGATATACTAGAGGGTTGGTTCGCTACGTTGCGTATGTGTTCATGAATGGCTAGCAACGAAGGGAAGATGAAGATTAGGTTGGATATTCGAAAGGAGGAATTATCCAACTAGGCTTTAATACCAAAAATGGTGTGAATCTTCAAAGGAAAAGAAAGAATTAAAAGGTTATATTGAATAATAGGATCAATGGGTTGAAGAATAAGAAGAAGGATGAAAATCTTCAAGAAATATTCAACCTAGACTTACAGAAAACTATTTGAAGCAATATTCTACAAGAATTCAACATGAATGTATCTTTGAATGTTTCTCAAAGAACACATTCAAAGGTTCTAGCAAAGATTACTCTAAGTAATCTTAGGAAGAAATTCACTCAAAAGATAGAAAGATAACCAAGTATTAAAATTGTTATTAGATTCAAAATTTTAATTATTATTCTTCTTCTTCTCGTGTACAAGGGTGTCAAGTCATGTCTTATATAGTTACTGACAAGTTTTTTAAGTAGCACACTAAGATAGCCACATTAATTCACACATAGTTAAATAGCATTCTAACCTCTAATAGAAACATATTACTAACCTATATTATACATGAATCAAACTATAAAATATTATAAACAAACATAGCTAATTATTACATGGAAAAAACTAACAAAAGCTCTAATTTATATAAGAATAATAACTAGGTTTTCTTCAACTTAAAAGTTTAACTTCATGCATAATAACTCCTTTAACTTATAATAACTTGTAACATAATTGTGTTGACCTCTTGAATCTTCTCCTTGAAAATAGGTTACATATATTCAAGATTCACTTAAAATATACTTATTATGGCTATTCAAAGTTATATCATCGAATGCATATATTTTTATAGGACTATTATTAAGAATGTAAAATCCTCACTATCATAAGAATCCTTAGATGCATCTTGATAATCCATAGATGTTGCTGCATCATTCTCCCAAACTTGAGAAGAATTTTTCCCCAAATTGACATCATTGTAATAGGGAGAAAAATCACCAATATTAAATGTCCTTGGAACACCGCTATAAGATTCTAGAAGTTTAAGTTCATAAGCACTTTCTCTAAACTTTCTAAAGATTTTAATTTCTCCATCTTCTCTTAGCATTAGTTTATGGTTTCTTATATTATAAAATATTTCTTTATACAAATGTAACCAAACTAAATCACTAGGAGAAAATACCTATGAAGTGCGATGTTTACTAGCTTGATTTTGATACCCTTTGTTGACTCATTAAATGTTTCCCTTGATTTGTTGATGAAGCTTTTGAAAGAACTCAAATCATTCCTTAGCTTCATAATTTTCAAACTCACCTTTTTTCAAGGGTACCATGTCAATTCTCATGTACGAATTCACCCCATACACAATCTCGAATAGACTTGGGTGAGTAGTACTTGAAGGAATTCGATTGTAAGCAAATCTTTAACATTTTTATGTATCAATCCTCTTTAAAAAGTGTCAAGAGTACGATTTCTAACTTTAGTTTGTCCCTCGATTTGTGGATGATGTAAAGTAATAAACAACATATTAGTTCCTAACATGTTCCATAATGTCTTCCACAAGTAACTAAGAAAGTTGACACCTTTATTCAAAACAATACTAATAGGTATGTCATGTAGTTTCACAATTTCTTTGAAATATAAATCACCAACATGTGTACCATTATAAGCTTCATTACACATAATTAAATGAGTCATTTTAGAAAAATTATCTACCACAACCATAATAGAATCTTTATCTCTTTGTGTTATAGGCAACCCTAAGATAATTTTCATACTAACTTCTTCCCATTGTTAACTAAGAATAGGTAATGGTGTATATATAAACCTTTATGAAAAAAAACACTCATTTTATAAGTAATACATGGATTTACTATAAGTTTTACACCATTGATCATGAATGGCCAATAGAAATTCTCATTTAATATTTCGAATTTATTTTGAGTACCAAAATGTCCCACTATAGCTCCTTTATGTACTTCTTTGATAATTAAATCTCTTATACTCAATCTCGGTACACAACGTCTATTAAGTTTAAATAAAAATCCACCTTGTAATGAATGATTTCCTTGATATCCATTTTCTTTACATACTATATATTCATCAGCAAAGTCTTCATCTCTAGGTTGTAATTCTTATAACATTTCAAAATCTAGCAATTTAGCATCTAATATAACAAGTAATATAAACCTTCGAGAAAGAGCATTAGCTACAATATTTTCTTTTCCATCTAAGTGTTTAACTAAGAGCCTAAAGGATTGTAATAATTTTAACTCATTTGCTTGTCTAGGACTAATTTTCTTTTGACCATGTAAATATTTCTAACTCTCATGATCAAAATGTAATAAAAAGGCTTTATGCCTCAAATAATGACCCCATGTCTCTAAACTACTTATGATGGCAAAAAATTCTTTATCATATGTCAAATAATTTTATTTGGCTCCATTTAGTTTTTCACTGAAGTATCCAATAGTTCTTTTTTATTATGAAAGAACTCCTCCTACACCTGCTCCCCTAGCATCACAAGTTACCTCAAAAAGTAGGTCAGAATTAGGAATCAACAAGGTAGGTTCACAATGAGGATTCATTCTTTCTTTGACATAATGTTTATCTACTAGTTCTTGTATTTTTATTTGTAAATTCTTATTACATATATAATTAAGTTTATTAGGTAAAGTCATTCAGGAATTAAATCTATAGCATGCTCTATACCTCTAATAGGCAACAGTCTAGGAAGTAACTCATTAGGAAATACATCATCATATTAATCAAGTAAGATTAGAGTTGTCAAAAATTTTCTCCCCATGTTAAGATTCTTTTAGTACTAAAGCATAGAAAACACCCTTAACCTTAATGCAAGTAATCATATCTTTTTAATGTAAGAATAAACTATTCTTGGACTCAACAAGTTGTATATGATCACATTTAGATGGTTTCAATTCATACTTCCTTTTACCTTTAAGCAATTGTATACATTAGTCACACCATCATGAATTTCATTTCTATCATATTTTCAAAGTATTCCTAGTAAAATACAACAACCATCCATAGGCAATACATCACATAACACTTCATGATAATCACTAATACAAAAAGTAATTAGGGTTTGCTTATTAACTATATCACTTTTATCCTTATTAAGCCATTGTAATGAATATGGCTTAGTATAATTAGTAGTCACTAAACATAATTGGTTAACCATCATTTCACGTGTACCATTAGTATATGAACCACTATCTATGATGACTCTACAAACCTTATCACTAATTCTACACTTAGCTTTAAAATTTTATCCCTATGTGTAGGTGGATTATTAGGCTGGATTTACAATACCCTTTGAAGTAAAAAAAAACATGGATTACCATCCTCTTCATACATACTCAATGTATCATCATTAGATTTAGTCTCTAGGTTATCATTATCATCACATGGTTCCATACTTGATATTTCATTCAAGGTTAAAACTCTTTAGTTAGAATATTCTCTAGCAAAATGACCATATCCTTTACACTTAAAACATTGATTATTGGACATCACATTTATCTCATTTTTTTCCTTTTTCATATTAGTTAGGTTTGAGTTTCTTATCATTAGTTGAAGATACATGTATCCCATATGTTGAAGTAGATGTATTTGAATAGTTTTTGGTTGAAACAGAAGTCAAAGCATTTGTTTTAGCATAAGCATTGGTAGAATTAGTTTGTCGTTCACATTTTAAAGCTAGCATAGTAAAATCATCAAGAGAATAATAGGAAAATATTTCAACTTTTTATCTAATCAAGTTATTAAGGCCACCTAAGTATCTAGCACATTTTTATTCCTTTCTTTCTTGCATGTCACCCAAGAGTACTACTCTTTCAAACTTCCTAGTATATTTCTATACACTAAGTAATAATTCTATAAGAGTAGTCAATTTATTATACATTTCTCGTTAACACTCTTTAGGAAAAATTTATTCCTTAGGTTTTTTTTAGTTTATCCTATGACTTGATTTTACTCTTTTCTTGACTCTCATGAGTCCTTCTGAGATTTTTATACCAAACCTTTTTAAATTTGAGAGTTGATAACTTACATCTACCCCTATCATCATACTCTCTTAATTTAAATATAGATTCTATTTCATGGAACCATTTAAAATGTAATTCCACATCTAATTCACCATAAAAATTAAGGAGGTCCAGTTTAATACATTTTTCTACAATATAATTATACCTTTGTTCATAACTTACATGGGATCTATGATTGTGGCTGAAATCATTGGATCCATTCTTGTTTATTCTTTATTCATAATCCATTTGGTTTTTAATGTAGTATCCTCATGATTGGACTGCTCCTCTCACTATGCCCCTCTACTCGATCATTAGTGGCTTCCATGGTATTGTGCATATGTTGAAACATCACTTGGTTAGCTACTTTCATCTCTAGTCTTTGAAGTTGGCTTTGAATTGGAGATATTTGTTGAAGTTGTGTGTTAGTGGCACACACACTTGCTGCAAATTGTTGAAGATTGTCAAACATATTCTTCATAGGCACTTCTTCATCCATTGTTATTACACTTGCTTAAATCAATCTCAGTGGAGGTGCATTTGTGGCTTAAAGTTGGTTCTTAATGGATTCTTGATGGGGCTTCAAGGATCTTGGAGACTTATTGGTCAAAAAGATGAAGTAAGATTGGAAGGGAATTGGTTGAGTGGACAAATACTAGTTCTTGATGTGCAAAGAAGAGTTTTTTATGGACGAGATAGCTGAATATGCATGAGCAAGAATCAATAATGAACTTGAAGAAGTCGAATGGAGCCTTAGGAATGGTTCATGTCTTCTACTAGTGATTGAACGAATGTTAAGAATGGAAAGGAGAAAGAACATCCATTAATGTTTGAGTATTTTTAGAAGAATTAAAGGTTCTTCTTACTTGAATTAAGAGACTTAAGAACACATAAATGACTCATAAAGATAGGCTCTAAATTTTGACTATGTTTTGAATATCTAAAGGATATTCGATACAATTGAAGAAGATAAAAAAAAAAGGATCAAGGAGATTCAAATTTAAAGGTTAAATATGTAAAGAGAACTTTAAAGATACACTAATGGGTTGGTTGGCTAAGTTGCATGTGTTTGCATGTATGGCTTGCAACGAAGAGAAGATGAAGTTTAGGTTGCTATTTGAATGGAGGAAGTATCCAAAAAGGCTTTGACTAAAAAAATGTGAATCTTCAAAGTAAAAGAGATAATTCATAAGTTAGATTGAATAGTAGGATCAATAAGTTGTAGATTAAGGAAGGGTGAGAATCTTCAAGGAATATTCAACCAAGACTTAAAAAAACTATAAATCTTCAAGCAAGATTCAACAAGAGTTAAACAAGATTGTATCTTTAAATGTTTCTCCAAGAACACATTCAAAGGCTCTAGCTAAGATTACTCTAAGTAATATTAGGAAGAAATTCACTCAAAAGTGAGAAATATAACCAAGTGTTAAACTTTTTGTTAAATTCAAATATTCGACTATTCCTCTTCTTCTCATGTACAAGGGTGTCAATTCATGCCTTATATAGGTAGTAACAAGTTTGTTTTAGCACACTAAGATAGCAAAATTAATGTGCACATGGCTAACTAGTAGTTTGTTTTAGCACACTAAGATAGCCACATTAATGCACACATGGCTAACTAGTACATTAACCCCTAATAATAACATATTACTAACCTATATATTACATGAATCGAATTACAAATTAGTACAAACAAATAAAGCTAATTATTATATAGAAACAACTAACAAAAGCCCTAATTTACATAAGAATTATAACTAGGTTGTAACAATCCCAAATTTTACTATTAAAAAATTTCATTTTATTTAAAATATAGAGGAAGTAAAAATCAAAAACTATGAATTTTGGGGATATTACCCCCACATTTAGTACCAGACCGGTTTTTGATAAATGGGATTTATAAATTATTTTCATGCATAAAAATGTCATTTATCCCTCATTAATTTTATAAGATTTAATCTTTTCGTCGAGTTTTTCTCTTTTGAATAGATTTTGTAGGAAACGAAAAAATTGAAGAAATTCAAGGAGAAATCAACGAAAAGAAGAAATCAAGTAAAGAACACATTAAGAAACACTGAATCAAGGGGAGCAAAGTTTGAAATGAAGCAAATACACCAAGAGAAGTTGTGCTAAAATTGCAAAGGAAGAATAGTGAAAGACCCGAAAACACAGCACCCTCGTGTTTCTTAAACACGGGCCGTGTTAAAATCTCAGGCATTGATTCAAAATCCAATGGTCAGCAGAGAAGTTTGAGAAAAACATGGAGGTCCTATGTTTCCTAAACACGGACCGTATTTTCCTTAAAATTTGTAATCGTCCGCGCGATCTGTTTCTGATATATTCTCTATCAATACAGGGTTCGGGGTAGTTCTTTTAGAGGTTAAAATATTTTGAATGTACTCTCTTTCTCTATTCCCTTAGAATATACATGTAATGCACAATTCCAACTTCTTTTATCTTCTTGCATTGAACAATTGACAATCTACACTTCAATTGATAAGTTCCTCTCTATTCCTTTATAAATTGCAGTTTCTCCATTTTGTTTGAATGCAAGTGAATTATCTGCAATTACACTTTTTTTTGTTCTATTGTTGTTGTGTTGTATTACTATTGGATATTGTTGCTGTGTTGTTGGCATTAATTTCAAATCATTGTATGTAATAGTGTGGTTTCTAAATATGCAGATGTTAGAGTAAATAAAATAAGGTAGGATGATTTGAGGATGGAATTATGTTTCAAATACAATAACATACTTTGACTGTTTGGTTCTAGATGATATTTAATTGAATTAACAGATCGAATTGAATGATTTCGTATCATAGTTTAGGAATTTAAACTAATTAGATTGATCACCTATTTAGTTTAGAACTTAATATTTACTAAGACAATGCAATTAACCTATAATTGTTAATTAATTTATCTAAAGTAGCAAGAAGATTAATCATTAATCTTATCCGTTAATTCGTACAATTGCATAATCCGAGCTTATGTGGTTATGATTGTAGTTAACTACTTTCCATTCATAATGCTACCATTAATTGAATCTAGTGTTTGTAACCTAGGTTATTAAATGGTTAGGAAACAAATTGAGAGCTTATTCAATTTATTAAGGTTGAGAGAAAGCAAAGGAATGAATTATTATGAGTTTCTAAAGGTCAACATTAAATCATATAGAATCATTCTTCTTCTTTGAGTATTTGATATTTTGATTCCATCATCAATTCATACCTCCCCTATTCATCAAATAGTGATCAAAGATTAGTATATTTAGATTTAGTATTAGAATTAATGAAATTGTATAAATGAGATTATAACATCAATTGCAAAATTAGTGATTAAAACACCATTCTTTGTGGGTTCGACTCCTTCTTGTCATATACTATGAATTTAAAAATTAGGATTTATTTATTAAATTTGTTGTACATACGACAATGCATCAGTTTTCTCCTACCGTTCCAATACCAAGTGTTAAGGCTAAAAGATTATATACAATTTCCTAAAAATCAGACTTTAGTTTAGAGTAACTGAAATGCCCCGAAAATTCCTAATTTTATAAATTATATTTAAATGAGGTTTTATTAGAAATTTATTTAAATAAATTATTTTTATTAAAATAAAAGGATATTTAATTAGGGAAATTAAGAAGAAATTTATAAGTATTTTTATTAGAAAATGATTTGGGCATTTTAGCTAATTAAGCATTTTATTTTGAAAATTAATTAAATAAATTATTTTATTTAAAATAATAAGGAGAAAATAGTTTTAAATTAATATTAATTTTATAAATAATTTAATTGGAGAATTATAGGGTGTTTTGCTAATCAAAAAAAGAATTTGTGGAAAATCTTTTAAAAATCCTAATTTAGCCTAAAAAGGGATTTTAAATATTATTTTATTTAAATATTAATATTTTTAAATATCCAAAATATTCTAATTAATTTAATTATCCCAAACCATTATTTTTCCTTTTTCCCTTTTCCTTTTTCCTTCTTTTCTTCTTTTTTCTTCTTCTTCTTTTCTTTTTCTTTTTCTCCTCTCCGAACTGGGCCAGCCCAGCGGCCCAGTTCCTCTTTTCCTTTCCTTTCCTTCGGCCTAGCCCGCGCCCGCGCGCCTCCTTCTCCCGCCTTCAGCACGCTGCGTTTTGTCCATTTTATTACCAAACCGCGTCGTTGCAATTAAACGCATCCCTCACCCCGCCGACCGGCCCGGTCTCCTCTCTTTTCCTTCCTTTCTTTTTCCTCTGGACCGCCGGTCCAGCCCTTTCTTCTTCCTTTTCTCCTCCCCCGACGCCGACTCTCGATCTGCAACTTCCGCCGCCACCTCCGAAAATCTCGCCGCCGGTTACAGCCATTTTGACCTGCCGTTTCGGTCCTCTCTCTCCCCTGATGACTCTTCGACAATTTCTCCAAACCAAATTCCCCTATTCTCGCATGATTTACTTCTTCTTTTTTTTCCTACGCGTAACCCTTCCTCGAAATTGCTACCACCGGCCGACCATGCCACCGGCGACCTGAACCCTACGTTCCTTACCCCGTAGCCGACCCAAAGAACCCTACCCTATCTTATTTTCCCTATAAATACCCTCGTAAGCAGCTCTGTATCGAGCTCTTGAACCCCCCAACCCAGAATCCCGATCTTGCCACCGTCGCCACTTCAGATGCCTCTTTCTCCGCCTCCGGCCAACTTCACCGCCCGTTCTGGCCACCCGTGTCATCCTTGCACCTCCCTCTATCTAACTAAATCTATCTCACCCCTCGATTCTTCTTGTACAAGCCGTCCCATCTGTGCGAAGTTCTCTTCCCGATCAACCCTGTTTTCTGCCCCGCCACCCTTCGCGCCGCCGTTAGCCACCTCCTCCGCCGCTAAGGCCGCTTCTTTCACCTCCCAAATTGTTCTTCAGACCCTGCCCTGCCTTCCCCTACCTTTATTTTCCTTTTTCTCCCTCTCCTCCTCTCTCTTCCTTCTTCTCCTCCATTCGGCCACCACCATCGCCGCCGTGCGCCGCCACCTTTGGCTCCGCCACCACCCTCATTCTGTCCCTCTCTTTCTGGGGAACTCAAAACACCCCAGCTCCCATTTTAATTCTTCCTATCTTATTCCCAGCATGCAACTTTCCCCTCTTTCTTTCCTTTTTCCGGCCACCGCCACCACCGCCGTGCGCCACCGCCGGTGCCGCCTGTCCCCACCAACATTTGGTTGAACCCTAGACCCTCTCAGCTATTTTCCCTATTTTTATAACCCTTAAATTATTTTATTTCAATTATTTACATATAAATAATATTATTATTATTCTTAATATTTATATTTTAATATGCATTATTATTATTATTATTATTATTATTATTATTTATGTTGAGGGCTGAAGCCTAATATATTTTAATTCGATTTTATTATTATTTTTCTTATCATTTCTATATTTACTATTATTAATATTAAAATGTTAAAAGTATAATTATTATTATTATTATTTTCTATTTCGAATTTCCATTATTATTATTTATTATTATTAATACAAATATTTTAACATTAGTGTTGTTAATAATGTTACTATTATTATTATTATTATTATTATTATTATTATTATTATTATTATTATTATTATTATTTCTGAATTGGGTTATTTATTTTACAAATAATATTTTTAGTATTATTTTGGTAAAGGGTCCGAATCCCTTGTTCCACTTTATTTTTGAGTAATGCCTTTTTATTATTATTTCTACTATTTTATTATTCTTATTAATATTAATATTGATATTATTTTGGTATTTCTTTTATTATTATTTTATCAAAAAAAATATTCTTATATTAAATTAGTGTTTAATATTATTTTGATAGGAGAGAGTCTAATTTTAGCTTTTCTCTCAAAATAGGTAAAACCAGTCAAACCCTAAGGAAGCGTAGGAGCATGCTCCAAGACCGGTGACGTTTTAGGTAAGGAGTGCTAAGGCCTTTTATGTGTTTATGTGGTTTATGTGTTTCGCATGCTATGGATCCAACGTTTATTATTATTAAATATTCTATATGTGGTATGTATTGGAGTTGATGTATGTTATGCATGGTATGTGTATTAATTATATGTGATATGTATTGTGACTCTGTAAGACATGCATGAGAGGACATTGGTGTGGTTTGTGTGGGAGAAAAGATGAAAAGTAGGATGGGAAAGAAGTTGACTAAGGGAAGTAAGTTGACCTCAATTAATGGTTTTATAAGGAATAATCTAATGTATGATTTTATGTGTGGAAGAACATGCTTTATGATTTTATGCAGAGAATATAATATATGGTTTTATTTGGGAGAATGTGAGTTATGATGTTATTTGGGAGACGGTAATTTATGATGTTATATGGGATATTCGAATTTATGGTTTGTTTGGGAGAATTTAAATTAGGGTGTTATTTGGGAGAAGGTAATTTATGAGGTTATATGTAATAATCGAATTTATGGTTGTTTGGGAGAATCTAATTTATGATGTTATTTGGGAGAATATAATTTATGATATTATAGGGGAGAATCTACTTTATGATTTGACTGGAAGAATCTAATTTATGATTTGTTTGGGGGAATCCAATTTATGGTTGTGCTTGGGAGATTCTAATTTGTGATTTTATGTGGGAGAATCTAATTTATGGTCTTGTATGGGAAAATCTAAATTGTGGTTATGAATGGGAGAATCTAAACCATTGTATGGTAAGGATGAATCTTTGGTTTATGTAATTTGAATCTAGGGTTGCATGGCGTTGGACCTTGCATGGCGGTATTAGGGTTTGCATGGTATTATTAATGGTTGTAATGTGATATTAATGGTTGTATGTTGATATTAGGATTTACATGGTGGAGTTAGGGTTCTGCATGGGAGGTGTAAAGTTTGCCTGCGAGTGAAATTTATGTATGGAAAGTTGATTTGGGATATGAGGAAGGTAATATAAGTGTTGTTTGGGTGTTTGATCACTTGGGATGAAAATAGCACGTGGAGCAAAATAAGGGTACGGAGGAGACTGAATTATGGTTTGTTGTGGTTAATTATGGTTTATGGTGGTTGATTAGGGTTTGGTGTGATTGGTTAGGGTTTTTGTTGTATCATGTGTTCTTGGGTGATTAAGGTATAATTATGAGAATGGAATCGATGATTTGTGATGTGTGGAGTGTTAAAATGATTTGGGTGATGTGAGGTGGAGTAAGAGGAGTTGTTAAGGCCTAAATTAGGGTTTCGGGACAAAACCCTAGAGTGAGATAGATGTGAAGTAGAATTGGAGGAGAAGTGTAAAGGGAGCGATTCATGCATGTCTAGGGTTTGGTGGTAGCACATGTGTAATTGGTGAATAAAGTATGATGATGAATATAGAATTTATTATTTATGATTCGTGCATGTCCATGGTGAAAGCCTTTGAATAAGATACTTAAGACATTAATTACTTAAAGTAGAAGATATTGAGACGGGACCAGCCGATCCACCGGTCAGTAATAGTGGTTAGGGTTTTACCCTATGTGCGACCGATCCACCGGTTAAAATAGTGGTTAGGGTTTTTACCCTATTGTGACCGATCCACCGGTAATAATAGTGGTTAGGACATGATGTCCTATTGTGACCGGCCCACCGGTTATAATAGTGGGGGATCCCGATCTCAATAAAAATAAACCAGGGTTTTGCTAAGCCAAATAAAAGACACTAATTACTTACAATGGAACACCATGAGAGGAGGAACCGAACCGATCCACCGGTAATAATAGTGGTTAGAGCATGATGCTCTATTGTGACCGATCCACCGGTAATAATAGTGGTTAGGGCTTGATGCTCTATTGTGACCGGCCCACCGGTTATAATAGTGGGGTGTCCCTATGCTCGCATGGATTGATAAAAAGTATGTTGTGAATTGAACTCTGATAAGAGATTAATTAAATGATTAATCTGGATTATATATGGGCCTTTATACGTACTTTTACTTGGTTGATCATATGCATTTATGATTGTGTTCTTCTATTTTTCTGCATGGTTTATGTGTCGGTGTGTTGGCCTTAGTGATCAAGTCTCCTTACTCAGTACTGGACCCGTACTGATACTACATTGATTGATGGGTCCTGTGATGATCCACCGATGGTGGGGAGCAGACCTCTTGTGCAGGTTTAAGATCAGAGACTGTTTGGGGTGGCAGGCCTGACTTGAGTGAGTAGGCAATCCGGAATTTGACTCATCGGGTTTTATATTGTTTAAATGTATTTCTATTTGGAAGTTACAAGTGTTAATAAACATTTATGCGTACTCTGATTTTGTTGTATGATCTTTCGAATTCATTTATGAATGGTTAATTTGAATTTAACGTAAATCTTTTCTTTAGCCTTAGCACTTGGTACTGAAACGGTCGGAGAGAACCGGTTTGGTACTAAGTGTGGCGGTAACATTCCCAGAATTCACAGGTTTTAAGTGTTTCTATCTTAATTGCTTCCGCTTTAAAAAAAAAAGTAGTGAATTTTGGGGTGTTACAGTAACACAATAAACACTTTACATAAATACAATCCACCAATAGTGGTTACAAGAATCAAGATCATGTACCAAGAATTTTAAAAAGGGTGGAAGAGAACCCTAGAGGTTTCCCTCGATAAATCCTTACACTCTTTCCCAATGCCCTCTTAAATAGTACCTACAATGGACCTACAAGGGACACTATCCATTGAATAGGCAGGGGCCCATGAAGGAAACCCTTCAGTACTATGGTATTGAGTAACCCTTTAAACCGCACTGAAAGGCAGGCCCGCATGCAACACATAATACCAAAACTATATAGGGAGATAACATGCGGACTAATACGTAAGGCAATACCATATAGAATGAGAGATGCATAACACAAAATACATGTATTTACAAAGCCATCACATACCCAGGCAAGGACAAGCACTAAAGCCAAATCAGGTCATATCAATAATTCATGAAGCAAATCAATACTTTTTGGGCCTTAAGCCATTAATTAATCATTATTTAACCATCATCTTTCGATTTATATCCATGTGAGTACGGAAACTCTACTATTATAACCGGTGAACCAGAAACATATAGGGGAGAACGCACCTGACCACTATTATTTGCCGATCGACCAGTCTAGCCCCAAGTCACATGGTGTTCCACTATAAGTAATTAGTGTATTCCCATACTTTAATAATATCCAACATTTGGTTTATTGAGCTCGGGATCTTCTGCTATTATAGCTAGTGGACCGGGAACATACAAAGCAGAACACACCTGACCACTATTATTCGCTGGTGGACCGGTCTCCAAGACATTTTACGCTTGGCCATTATTATTGCCAGTGGATTGGTTTAGGCCCGACTCAATACTCTTTCACTTTACGTAATTAGTACTATATTTGTGTCTTATTCAAAGGTCTATTTATTCGATTCAAGGGAAGGGGATAGATCATAGATCCAAAGATACAGAGATATACTAGCCATAAAATCAAATATTCCATATCAAGAATCATGGTATACATAGAACCCTAATACGTACTTCAAGCATATCTAACACACATTTCCATACATACTTACAAACCAAGAACCTCTTGCATAATTAAGATATAACACCATCTCACCCTCCTTAATTATCCAACCCTAGGTTATGCTAAGTTCTTATGATACTTGCTAACTTATCAAATACTCGGACCTCATTATTCAATGATACTTGTTTCTTATTATAAAACTCATTCAATCCATTGACATGTTAAACACAAGTTACTAGTTTACCCCTATCATCTTTATAAAATTACTGAAATACCCCTTGTCTGCAAAATTACCAAGTCATCCCTTTTTAATTGCCAAATTACCATATTACCCTCCATATTGTATAATTACCAAAATTACCCCTTACTTGTGTTAGATTATTAAATTATCCTCCATAATTATTAAATCACCAACTTTACCCCTCATTCTTGTTAACTTACTAATCTATCCTTCTAGTGGGTTAAATTACCATATTACCCTTTATACTTATCTAAATTACCAAATTACCCCCTTAGGCTTATTAAGTTACCAAATCACCCTTCATACTTGTTACAGATGCCAAATTTCCCATTTGGTTAGTTAGATTACCAAATTACCCTTCTTTGTTATTATAATTACCAAATTGCCCTTTTAGTTGGTTAAATTACCAAATTATCCTTCTTCATCAATATACTTACCATTTTACCCTCTTAGTTGGTTAATTTACCAAGTTTCCCTTCTTCATTATTATAATTACTAGATTTTCCTTTTAGGTGGTTAAATTACCAAATTATCCTTCTTCATAACTATAATTACCGTTTTGCCCTTTTAGTTGGTTAATTTACCAAACTGCCCTCCTTCATCATTATAATTACCATTTTACCTTTCTTCATTATTATAATTATCATATTGCCCTTTTAGGTGGTTAAATCACCAAATTGTCCTTCTTCATCACTATAATTACCATTTTGCCCTTTTAGTTGGTTAATTTACCAAATTTTCCTTCCTCATTATTATAATTACCTTTTTGCCCTTCTTCATTATTATAATTACCAAATTGCCCCTTTTAAATGGGTGAATTACCAAATTGCTTTTCTTTAGTATTATAAGTACCATTTTACCCCTCTTTCTACAAATTACCAAAATACCCTCTCCTTTATACCAAATTACCATTTTACCCATTTACTTTACATAACTACTAAAATGCCCTTCCTTTACACCAAATTACCATTTTACCCTTTTACATTACATATTTACCAAAACACCCTTCCTTTATACCAATTTACCATTTTACCCTTCTACTTTATTAAATTATCAAAATGCCCTTCCTTTCCACCATTTTACCATTTTATCCTTCTACTTTATTAAATTACCATTTTATCCTTCCACTTTATTAAATTTCCATTTTAACCCCTTTACTTTTCAGAATTACCATAATACCCTTTTCATTATATTTATTTCACCAAAATACTTTCTTACACCCAAAAAATTTCAAGCTATCCATCTTTCCATATAAAATTACTAAAATGCCATTTTTACTTGTCCATTTTCTATTTTACCCCTTTACTCTTATAATTTACCATTTTTCCCTTATTATACTAGTTTTACTAAAATACCCTCACTACATAAAATATTAATATTCATGCTCCATGCCCATCATCCAACTCTGCCAACTATTATTATTATCATAATACTCATTAGTACCTACCACACACATATTTAAGCCACACCTTTTGCACATGCACAAATTACCAAAATACCCCTAGGGCTCGTATTAACATTACTTATGCACCAAATGGCCATATTAGCACATCATATCATACATATGCTCTTAACATTATTATTAACAACAAAACTCCTTATTTAGGCATTATTTCTACAAATGACACATAAATTAACTTGCTTTCCTTTTATTAATCAACACATGCCATTAAATACATCATACTTAACAACATGTATCATGCATGTAAACATAATAAAAACCCTAATATGCTAGCATACGTATATCCATACGTTTAAGTAAAGTTCAACGATTACCTTATTTCCTACAAAAATCGAACTTTACTAGTACCCCAATTAAAGGTTCAAGCTTTTATCAGTAAAAATCAATCCCTAAAAATAATATCAAAATTTAGCATAATAGAAGTAGAAAAATCAAAGGAATAATTTTTATATCAAAATCTTAATTAATTTTTAATAACACCAACTATTTTTATACCTTCAAATTAATTAAATTTGAGCTAAAAAAAGGGGGAAAGACTCACGATGCCCATACAGCGTGAACGACATGTAGAAATGATGGAGGAAGGGGTCAAAGGAGGGAGTTGGGAAAATGGAGTGGGTGTTGGTTCGGGTTGGGGTTGGGGTTTTGGGGGTTAGGAGAAGGGCAGGTTGAGGGGAGTTAGGGGCAGAGGTTGGGTGTAAAGGTGGAGTGGGGGTGTAGGTGGTGGTTGAGGATGGATTATCGGTAGCCAAGAGCAGTAGAGGCAGCAATTGCAGGGCTGCGAAGTGGGTTGCAGGGGTGGCGGAGGAGAAGAAGGAAAGGAAAGAAAGAAGGAAAAAGGAGGCTATAGGGCTAAGTTTCAGCCAAAAGTGGATGTGGGGTGGTAGAGGAGGTTAGGGAGTAGATTGGTGGCTTAGGAGGCGGCAGAAGTGGCAAGACGGCAGCGGACAGTGGAGGTGCAGAGTGGAGGCCAAGAAGGGGGAAAAGAAAAGGAGAGGAAGAAGGGTGGCTATAGGTCACGAGGGGTGGGTTGGTGGTGTAGGGTGGTAGTAGGGGTGGCAGGAGGTGGTGTAGGTGGTTGGTAGGGCATTAGAAGCAACGATCAAGTGTAGTGGAGCAAAAATAGGGGAAGGAAGGGAAAGGATAAGAAAGGGAGAATAAGGGGTTGGGAGAGGGAAGGGAGTGGGCTCAAACAGGGCAGAATGAAGTAAGAGGGAAGACGAAAAAGGAAGGGAGAAGAAGGGAGTTAGGTGCGGCCAGTCGGGGGTAGGTTGCAAGTGATAGTTGGTATCGGGTTGTAGGGAGAGGGAAGGGAAAGAAAGGAAAGGAAGGCAAGCGAGGCTAGGGGTGCAGGTCGAGTTTGGTCCAAAAATGGGACGAACAGGATGGGGGAGAGAGAGGGAGAGAGAGAGTAGGCTATAGGGGGCAAGTGGTGGCAGACATGGCGAGGAGGTCGGCATCAAAGAAGAAGGAGGAAAGACAGAGAGTACACCGGTCGAGCGAGGGAGAAAGAAGAGGAGAGGGTCAGCCCATGCGCGAGGGAGAGGGGGAAGAAAAAAAGGAGTGGGCTGCCCTAGTCGGGGGAGAAAGAAAGAAAAAAAAAGAAAGGAGGGAGGCTGGTTAGGGCGATGTCACACTGGAGAGGGAAAAGAAGGGTAGAGGAGACAGGCCAACGGCCCACCACAAGGGGTGAGAAAGGCCACAAGTCTGGTGGCTCGAATGAGAAAGAAGAAAAGGAAAAAGAAAGAAAAAGAATAAAAGGAAGAAAAACGAGAACGAAAAAGGAAAAAGGAAAATAAAAAATGGGGAAAAATAAAATAAAATATTTTTTTTAATAATATATTTTAATATTTTTTATAGATAAATTAATTTAATAGTTTAATTAATTAAAATTTAATGTATTGGTTTTAAAAAGGTTAATTTTAGAAAAATATTGGTTTAAAAAGTTATTTAAATAAATGAGTATGATAAAATGGCAAGATATTCATTTTAATATATTAAATATTTATACCCATTTTTATATACTCAAAAATCCACAAAATAAATAACTTAAATAAATTTAATTTTAATTTATCCCAATTTAGGGCTATTTATTAAATTCTTGGTTTTTAAAATTTTGGGGTATTACATAAGTCTTCTTTAACTTGAAATTTTGAATTCCATATATAATAGCTCCTTTAACTTTTAATAACTTGCAACATAAGAAGTAATCTTAAATGTGCTGACATCTTGAATATTCTCCTTACACATATGTTATATATCTATAAGAATCACTTAAAATATACATATTATGGTTAGTCAAAGTTATATCATCAAAGACACACATTATAATAGTATCCATGGTTAATAATGTCAAATCCCCACTATCATGAGAATCCTTAGATGCATCTACGAATCTATAGATGCTCCTACATCATGCCCTCTACCATTCCTTCACCTGCACCCCTACCCTCATCATCACCCATGCTCTACACATATGGGTTACTGTGAATATTTTACCCTTATCACTTCACCTATATCCTTATATATATATATATATATGTCCTATGGCCCCTTATATAGAAGAGGGGGTCAGACTAAAGTTTGAAAAGTGGATTTGGGAATCCACCGAAAGATACACAATAAAAAGTAAAACAGTAAAAAGTGTACTGTTCTACAGTAAAAAGTGTACCTAAGTTTGAATAGTACAGGTAAAAAGTACAAACAGTAAAAGTAGCCGACAGAAAATACAACAATAATCCGCGTGGGTTTCTTTTGCCGTAGATTCCTTTGTTGTCTTCTCTTTTGCTTTTGCGGTTGCTTTTACTTGATGCTTTTACCTTGGTAAAAACGTCAATTGCCGAAAGTGACCGAAAGTAGATTCCTACTTCTTTTGAGGACGGCACTTTTGACTCTGACACGAACCTTTTGATTGGCAAGAATATATTTTGTCTGCCACAATCTTTGACGTACTTACATGCGTACTCCTCCCCTAAAGATACTTGGTTTTGTACTGTCTACCGGATAGGGGGTAGTATCGCGTAACAGTCATCTTCATTCTCATCGCCGTAGTCGATCTCCGGAGAGATGGATGACGATGTAGAATCTCCCTTTTTGCTTTGAGAGAATACTTCACCCAGAATCGCTAAGTATTCATCTTCGGTTTTTGCGGCTGCAAGCTTTGCTGCCGTTACGGACTTTTGAGCCAGGAACTTTGAATCTTCCGATCTGGCTAGGACTTCGTTTGTTGTAGAAGAGGCCGGCTGAGTGTTGATAAGTTTGCGAACGGCCTGTTCAGAGATTTTCTCGAACGTTTGATACTTTGACCACCATTTGACTTTGAATCGGCGGACCAAAGTTGGAACTCCTTCTAACTCATAGATTTCCGTTGTCCAGGCAAACACCCATGGACAGAACAATTTGGAACAAAAGGCAAAGATAGGGGGCAACACCCTATCATCTTTTGTGGGTTTGTAAAGGGTTTTGAACAGGTCGAGAGATTTTGAAACCTGTTCCGGTAGGATGTCTAGGATGGAGCCGAAGTCTTTCCACCATCGAATAAACCAGACAGGGTAGTTTGTTTGATTAAAGTTTTTGAAAAACAACAACCAGGAATGCGACTTTTTAGAATTTTCTGTGAAGAAAGTATTCCACCAAGCCTGTTGATAGTCCTAGTAATTGAAATTTAGTTTGGCGTTTGGGCTGAATTTGTACGAATCCGGGAGCCTTCGAGATAATTCGAGGCTTTGACCCCAGTCCGCTGGAAGGATAACCCTGTGCAATTGATAGGTTGAGTAGGCAGCTTCATTTCTGGTTTGGGGCAGTTTGAAGGTTCGGAATGAAGCTGAGCCTGTGTACTCTAAAATTGACTTATAGTACGCATGGGGTGCAATCACGTCCCATGGTTTGAAATCCCAACCAGAAAATATTTTCCGAAGGGCAACGAAGGGATCCTGATGGTGGAATCCATCTTCGAGGTTTGAAATGATTTGAAAACTCTATTTTGTAAAATACTCAGCCCTTTTTCTCAAAAGCTGGTTTTATTTCCAAAACATTTTCGAGTCTTGAAATCTTTGATCTCAAGGACGGAATTTTGCAAATCTGTTTGTCAGAAGATATTTTTGAAATCGCTTTTGAAGGAGTCAAAGGGATTAAAAGACTTCCTTCAGTTTTGTAAACGGAGTTTGAGGAACACGTACCTTCGCGTTCAGGTTGAGAACACTGAACTTGTTCCGAAAGTTTTTGAAGTGCTTTGACCATTTGGGGTGAGTGAGAAAGTGTCTCCACCCATTTGAGCACGTCTGGATTTGGGTTTGGAGAAGCTGAGGCTTCTTGGTTTGAGGAAGCGGCTGCTGCTGCTTCGTCTTCCATTGTGGCTTCATACCATGATTTGATTGGCTTTGCAGCCAATATCTCCTGAACCTTCTCCTTTCCTTTCTTTTTTGGAGGCATGATCAGAAAGAGAGCTTCCTTGAAGGAATTCATGCGTGAGGAAGTCCGATAATGAATTGTCTTCACCTTTTATATATTCGATGTCAAAGTCGAACACCGAAAGTAAGTCTTGCCACCTGGCGAAGATTTGTTTGCTTGCGACGTTCTGTACGTCTTTTTTGAGTATCTGCTTTGCTGATTTGCAGTCGACTCTTAACAGGAACTTTTGATTTAATAAGTCGGACTGGAATTTTGTGATGGACTGGACGATCGCGAATATTTCCTTTTTGACTGTCGAATAGTTTTGCTGTGTTTGGGTCTAGTGTCCGGATGTGTATTGGATCACTGCTTCAGTTTGGGTTTTGGTTTTGATTTGGGCCAGATATTGATCAAGAGTCTGGGCCTGGCACTGTTTGAGGATGCCTCCGTAACCAATTTCAGAGGCGTCTGTTTCGACAATTTTAAATAGGTTTGGGTTGGCCAAGGTCAGACAGGGTATGGTCCGGACTTGGGTTTTGATGATTTTGACAGCATTGGTTTGGGCTTGGGTCCAAGGTTTTGGATTCTTTTTAAGCCGATCATGGAGTGGTTTTGCGATTTGGTTAAGATTAGGACAGAAGTCTAGAACATAGTTCAGACTACCAAGGAATCTTTGGAGTTGGGTTTTGTCAAGGATTTGGTCAGGAAATTTAGACGCAAATTCTATGGACCGCTCAATGGGCCTGATTCTACCCGACTCTATATAATGTCCTAAAAACCTAATCCTGGTTTGGGCCAGATCTATTTTGGGTTTAGAGACAAAAAGTCCATTACGCCTAGCGACACTAAGGAAAATCCTAAGATGTCGAAAATGCTGATCAAGACTGCTAGAGTATACTAAGACATCGTTAATATATACTAGACAAAAATTTGAATATGGATTAAAAATGTCGTTCATTATCCTTTGAAATTCTGACGGAGCATTTTTTAATCCGAAGGGCATCACATTCCATTCAAATTGTCCAAAGGGGATTGTGAAAGGAGTTTTGTATCTGTCTTTGGGGTTAACTTGTATTTGCCAAAAACCAGATTTTAAGTCAAACTTTGAAAAGATAATTGTTGAATATAATCTTTGGAGCAAATCTTGTTTGTTTGGTATCGGATATCTGATCCATTTGAGAGCGTCGTTTAAAGGTTTGTAATTTATTACTAACCTAGGTGTTCCACGCTCTATTTCGGAATTTTTGTTTACATAGAATGTCGTACAGAACCATGGTGACCTAGATTTTTGAATTAAACCATTTGTTTCTAAGTCTTTTATTTCCTGTTTGCAAAATTCTATTAATTCCGAATTCATTTGTATCGGTCTAGCTTTTGTTGGTATATTCCTTTCGTCAAATTTGTCTTCATATGGGAGGTCTACCATGTGATGTTTTCTAGACCAAAAGGCGTTTGGGAGATCCGAACAGATTTCATTTTCGATTTGATTTCTAATCTGGTCAATTTTGTCCTTTACCGATTTTGTTTGCAACTGACTTTGTATTCGGTGGGAATTGACATTTTGTTTTAAGAAATCTAAATCATTTTGTTTGCCTTTAATCAGAAGATTAATTTGATCTTCGTAAATTAAATTTGCCTTTAACAAATTGAGGTTTCTTGTCCTAGGGATTTCTAAAAAGTCTCCAGCAAAGGATGTCTTTGCAACCTTATAATGAATCCTATAGATTACAGCTACAGGAACAAATCCAGGCAACATATGATATCCATGCGTTTTGACTTGTAAAGTTAAAGCATGCAAGATATATATATATATATATGTATGTATGTATGTATGTATGTATGTATATCACAATAATTTCTCCAAACCACCTTCCTTCCTTCCTCCCTCCATTTTTCTGTTGAAACATAACACCACTAATTGAGGCTTCTCCCTTCTTCCCTTACTCCTTTTTGTCGCCAAATACACCACAAAAACCACCACCAGCATCCCTTTCCATTCAACAACCATTTGCATCAGCCAAGAAGCATGTTCTTACCCCTTTAGCTTCAGCAAAAATAATAGAGAAGACGCCCTTATCACCAGCCATTACCACTAAATCCCTCCTTTGGCCAAACTCATCGAACCTCTCCATTTTCTTTCTCCCCTTATGCATTAACAGTCACTATATTTCCCTTCACCACAATCATTAACCACTTCCACCATTTCATACCCAATACCACTGGCCAAAACCTTCACATCACCTCATTCCCCTTGGGCCAAAACTACTGAAACCCCCACTTCCATTTGGCCAAGACCATAACAGCCACCCAACTCCATTTAGCCTCCTCCACTATTACACACCCCCACCTTTGGCCCTTATTTTCATTCCCCTACAAATATCAACAACAGCTTATGCTATTAAAACCCCCTTAGCTTTGGCACTTGTTGTCATTCTTCCACCTTTTGTAACATAAAGTTTTTTTATCACACCTTTGAGCCATATTTTTATTTTGCACCAATCTTTGCACTCTCTATTACCTTGAATATTCCTTAATTATATCATTAATTTGTGCTTGTAGCTATGCATGATTTGGAGTTGGAGTAGATGGATGTTAGAACTATATTTCTACATGGTAAGCTCCAGGAGGAGATTTACATGCATCAACCCGATAGGTTTATTATTGAGGGTATACATGACTATATGTTCCTATTGAATAGGTAGTTATATGGTATAAAGCATTCTCCTAAACAGTTGTATAAATCATTTGATTAGTTTATGCTTGAGCATGGTTTATCCTAGATTGAGTATGATGGATGTGTGTACTTGAAGGAGATGGAGGATGGCTCATTTTGTATCTTTTCCTATATTTTGATGACATGTTTATGGTAGCATAAGATGTATCTAATGTTAATAGGGTGAAGGCAATGTTGAATAGTGAGTTTGAGATGAAATATCTTGGAGTTGCAAAGAGGACCTTAGCATGAAGACCGTATAAAACCATAAGTAGAAGTATTTGTACTTGTCACAAGAGTCCTATGTGAACAAGATTCTGGAGAAGTTTCATATGATGGATTTCAAGTTAGTGAGCACTCTGTTGGTTACTTATTTCAAGTAGTCAGCTTTTGATTGCCCTAAATCTAAAGAGAAAGAGGATTTCAGGGCCATTATTCACTATTATAATGTTGTTGGTTGTATTATATATGTCATGGTGTGCACCTGACCTAATATTGATCAAGCTATTAGTGTTGTGAGTTGATACATAGAAAATATGGGGAAGGATCATTAGCAAGCAGTGAAGTGGGTCTTGATGTACTTAAAAGGCATGACATCAGCTTGTTTGGAGTATGGGAGATCAGCTAATCTAGTGGTTGGGTGTGTGGACTTTGATTATAGTGGAGACCTTTGATAATATGAGGTTGAGCAATGGATATATTTTTTTTCTTAGTGGATCAACTATTAGATGGAGGTCTTCTTTATAGGAGGTGACAACCTTATCCACTATAGAGACAGAGTATATGATTATAACTAAGGCTTTTTGGGAAATCATGTGACTTGGTGGTTACGTGAGTTAAGATTTAGTCATGGTGCTCCAATCATTTATGATGATGGCCAGAGTGTTATCTAGATAAGAATCAAAATTCTTTCCATTGTTAAATGAAGAATATCAAAATTAAGTATCACTTTACACGAGATGTTATCATCATTGGCAAATTTATGTTGGAAAAAGTGAGTACTTTGGATAATCTAACTGATATGCTAACAAAGTCACTAGCCATTGACAAGTTTGAGTACTTCTTATACTTAATTGGTGTTCATAAGCTATGATGCTCTTTGGAGGACCAAGGGTTTTTCGTAGAGGCATTTCCATATCATGCATCACAGATACTGCGTTAAGGTGGAGAATTGTGAGCTTTGACTGAGTATTTGATGCATAACAAAATATAGTTTTAGTTCTTGCATGTTGTCAAAGAAGTGTAGGCTTGGGATAAAGATTATATGAAAAACACTGAGGGCGTGTTTATAAAACGACCATGTTTGTCCAGTTGTTTTAGGTTGATTTTTGGGAAAGAGTCAAGAGTAAAGAAAATAATATGAGATACCCATGTTTCCCAAGCATGAATCATATTTTTTGGGTCTTCTACCAAATACATTTTTTTGACCTATAGAGTTTTATCTAATATAAAAGAATAGTGATAAAACCTTAGGTTTAATGTCAAGTGTGAAATCTTCTTCTCCTCTATTGTGTTCTCTTTAATTAAGAGAATTGCTTATTATGTATTCTTGTTGAGTGATTTGTTGAATCCTCTAGTAATTACACAATTGCACTAATAAAAATATCTAATTTTTCTCTCATTGTTTTGTTATGTGATTGATTTTTCAATTGCTTCAATTGTCTTGTTAGTTCCAATAATTGTTTAGATCAAATCTTATTGGCCTAAAATTAGTGTTATTCTGCAACACCCATAATAATAGTTTTTTATATTTAGGATATCTAAATTAAGGTTTCTATAATCGTGGTATTACTGGCTAAGATCATCTTGCTTTGTCATGGCCCATTTTGCATCATTATTACCAATAGGTTGCTTAAAAGTGCAAGTATATGTACATGTGATATGTGTAAGCATGTGATTTCTTAAATTGTGTTTTTAAGTGTTCATATGAGCTAAATTTTACTAAATACTTAATCATGATGATGTCCTTTGTGACACTATGATGAACCTAGCAAATGTGAAGGTGTAGTTAGCATTGTTTTGTAGCAATCTTTTGTTGTAAAGTTCTATATAGGGGGGAAACACTAGATCAAGCATAGAATACTCTATTTATTTTCTCTCCACTATTTCCTTATTAGTTTTTATGATTTAAATGAAAAGTTAAATATTTAATGCTTCTTTGTTTATGTTTTAACATGTCTCATTTAAAGTGTTTTTTCCACACTCTAATTCATCGTCAAGTCTTACATCAATCTCAGATCAAGTGACAACCACATCTAACTCACTAGAATACAAGATTACTTTTATTCTTACATCCAACATAAATTAGATATTAGTTTTACATTTTTCATATTAGATACAATAATTTCATCCTCATTTTCATGATGACTTTCGCAAATTCTTTTCAAAATAGCAAAGTTTTCTAGTTATAAATTTGCAATTGTTATACTAAAATTCTATTGATTCTATATTTATCGTAATATCCTACCATGATTATATTATAGTAAGATTTTAATTAAAATAGTAAATTATTTAATGACTTTTAAATTATAAAATCGTAAAATTCAAATCGAAAGTTTAACTATTCTCTATTTTAATTACAAGTAATAAAGATAATCTATTTTTAAAAAAATTAAACTTATTTACAAAATTATCATAACTATAAAAAAAAATATTTATAAAAATGTCACTAGTTATATTCTACTTGTTCAAAATTATAATTTGCCGTTGAAATCAATCACAAAGAAATGGACGTCAGCCATGATCCAATTGAAATTCGCTAGTTCATAGTCTGCTAGCAACAAATCCCAAATGACAAGAAGCTCTAGTAATCATTTTCAATGTGACCTAACACATTTGAGAGGAGCCAAATATTGACATGTCAGGTATAGATACCAGACGTAACTGTATTAAATAATAATAATTAATGAACATAAGAGATCTTTGACCACTACAGCTTATGCACTTGGTAGAATGCTTTCATCCTTTCCAGGCCCTCCACAAGAGCTAGCGGATCGGTAGCAAATGTGATCCGAAGCCAATTCTTCATTCCCACACAACCACCTACAACACGTGTCAGGCATGACAGTCAAAAAAAATTCACGACAAAACCAAGTGAATGCATCAACTGTGAGATAAAAAAAAATCTCATTGCCACAACAAATTGGATAAAAGCATCGTAAAAGCTAAAATTTTGCTTAGAATATTCTATCACATACCTGGAAGAACAATCATGGACTGCTCTTTAGCAAGCTTAGTACAAAAATCAAGGTCATCTTTAATGCCATCCAATAGAGAAAGATTTAGTTTCACCTGCATTGTACCCGCAAGAGTGTTAACACGTCAGAAACTTTCTGAAGACCAACAATATCGAACAAGAAAAATATATATATACATATATTATGATCTGCTTACCATCATAAACATAGAACCCTCAGGTTTAAATGGGCAACTAACAAAAGGAACCTCTTTTATCTTTTCCCAGATAATGTCTGCATCTTGCTTCAGAATACCGATTATCTTTGAAAAGAAATCCTTATTTGTCTTCTCAAGGATTGCAGGAACTGCCGCCTAATATCGTTGCAGCTTTTGTTAGGTCACAAAAAGTTAGGGCATCAATTAATGAAACGGCGAACTGATGTATAGAATGAAAAAAATATTCCCAAAATACCCCTCTCATAATTCCACCTTCATCACTATTACCTAGCTCTTTTTCTTGTCAGATTTTCTCTCGATATTCAAATATATGCGGGTCATTCAATTCTCTCAACTATGGCGGACGATTCAACTAATTTTAATAACACAGAGAATAGTCTAACTAATAATACCAAACTCATCTAGAAGTATCTAAGTTATTCTGAATCGGAATAATCATACACACCTGGCATGTGCACAGACCATGCGCATATAGGGAACTCACCTCATGATCATATGCAAAAGCATGTGCACAATTTTGAAGAGTTGATGAGCTGATCACAGCCCAGGCCATGCCATGCGCAAAGTTCTACTACTACTACTACTATCGGTATTAATCTTGATGATTTCCGAGACGTGCAATGCAGTGAAAATGCGTAATACTACGTACAAGAGAATGGAGAATGAAAGGTTCCATATGATTCATGAGGCACACAACGACACTACTCAGCTTAACATATTCAGATTGAAAAAATCATGCATCACTTCTGTTCAGGATCATACGATGATCTAGCCGTCATTACATCAAAGAGGTAAACTTCTTTCAAATTTTCTCAAAAAAGGAGACTACCATAAAGAGAAGCCATATTCAATTCTTATATTGATTCCTAAAATCACGCAAACTTCTCCAAGGTCTTCCATATCACGTTTTGAATTTTGTTTTTTGGGGAGGGGAGGGGGGGGGGGGAATCGTAGTCTCATCCACCATTCTTGTTGATTCTCATTATTAACATGACACCTACATACAGACATATAATGACACGAATCTGAAGCAGTCACAACACATAATATTAATAATTAATGTCATGTGCCACCAGAAACAAAGATTGTACAAAAGTAAGTTTTTGAAGTACAACATCACATCCTCAAAAATCCAAAAACGTCAAACCTCGGATAAATTTTGCACCAAGATTATATGCATTGGGCTAGATAGCTGAGCAACTAGAAACCAATTAAGTAATGCCCCTAAACAAACATTTGATCTCAAGACATATATCTAGTACTATAACTGTATTCATTTTAGATGGCATAATGTTCTCCAAAACTTACACATCTCGACTTCAATGGTAACTAACATGTATATAGCATTCTCAGCTTTAATTTTCCAATTTTTTTCTCTTCCACATTAGTTGGCTGTTCTCACTATGCCACCAACAACGTTCCCTAAATCTTGCCCAATCAGGTGGTACTTTATATAGGAGCTCCATGTATTATTATTATTATTATTATCATTAAACTTCTCAACTGAACCAATAGAAGATGTGATTGGGTTAATGTCTAACGCTTAACTAATATAACTTGATCTCTAACCAACAAAGATCACAGTCCCACATTGCAAATACTGAAAGAGCCTCTCCTAACTACAATCCTCGACCACCTGCTTTGATACCAAATGTAAGGCTTATAGGGAGAAAGAGTGGTAATTTTAATTGCAAATAAAATTTAAGTTGTAATAATATACATAAACCAATGCCCAACACCTCTAATAGAGGTAGGGTAGGGACTAAGAGATTCAGTAAGAGAAAGGAGAAGAGTTGAGGAGAACAAGTAAGCTTAAGAGGAAACAAAAAGGTGATTAGCATATATCATTCAATTTATAAGCAGATTTGTCTCTCATAATAACACACACTAATCCTCATATTGTATGCTAATAACAACAACCAAAAAAAAAAGAAGAAGAAGAAAGAAGATAAGAAAAGATATACTAAAATACAATACTAACCGAATAATACCCAAACACTGAACTTAAATTGCGTGAATAGCAAGCACAAATAGTAACTTTGAATAATAATACGATACTAACTAAAGATAAATGTGAGAAAATCTTATTTCCTATTATTGAATTTCTTCCTAAAATATACTTTGAATGATTAATTCCCATCATTTATCCTTAGCTTGGAAGAACTCACCTCTAGAAAGTTTGCATGGAGATATTCCTCAAGTAAATATGGGGTCAATCACATGGAGACTTAAAAATCACATTCATGGAACTACCATTATCAAAGACCAATCAAAGAATTTTATCACCATATTTAACTTTGATCTCAAATACTACAGTTCTCTTCCAAAAGTCCGACTCATTAGAAGAAGAAAGGATACACCTCATAATATTCACAGAACTATCCTCCTCACTTTCTCCTTCAAAAGCAGTATCTCCCTCAATCAGCTCTACAATCTCTTCAATGGGTTCCTCCTCTTCCTAAGTTTTTAATCCTATGACATGGGCACGATTGGGACAACAAGCTACAAGATGACCTTGCTCATAATAGCTATGAAACCACATAAACGAATAAGAAGATGATCCAGAATTTCTAGGGTTGGAGGAGGAGGAGGAGGATGCATAAGAACTTCCCTTACTAGAATTGATGGGTTTCTTAGATTGATTGTTACCCTTAGGGTATGTCTAATATGAATTGGTAGGTTTGTGAAATGAAGAAGTCTATGCTTGTCTGAACTCTCTAGCTGGGGAAGTCAACCTACAAGAGAAAAGACTTTTAGTAACTCTATTTCTAATACCTTTTGATATGCATCCCTTAAAGTATCAAGTACATGCAAGCTAACATCTCTCTTCAGCTCATCCTTAAGTCCTTTAATATATCTAGTGATAGTGATCCATTGTTCTTCTCTCACATTACACCTAAGTTTCAATCTCTCTTTGGATACTCTGTCAATACTTCTTAGCGGATCCAACAAATTTCATTTTAGCAAAGTGGATTCTATGATTGCCAGTCATGCCATAAACTTCAAAATAGTCCTCTAGGCAATCTAACCAATCAACAAAAGCAATGGGATTGAAACGACAAGGACATCAACCTTTGCCTTCATAGTCACATGATCATAAGGGTCATCACAAAGTGAAGTCATATGCATGCCTATCATTATGCCTAGGTGAAGGGTACCTATAGCCTCTCACTTGGTGCCTATCTCTACGGCAATAAGGTGGCTCATCATAGGTATCATGCACGTAACCCTCATCATTATAGTCCTTAAGGTCAATGTTCTCAAGGTTGGACATCCTTAACTCAAGGTCATTTTGTCTTCTAAGTTCAGTATTTGTCTTGCTACCTTCCATGGGTTTAGGAGCTCTTGTAGGTGGAATAATAGAGTTGGTTGCTACAGGTTGAACATTAGAACCTAAATTTCCATCACTATTATTAGGATTAGAATTAGAAATAGGCATATAAGGCGCAATGGAATTGACTGCCTTGCTACTTTTTGTCTTAGTTTGTTAATAGAACCATAAACCACACCTAGTGAATTTTGTACTCCTAGGACAAAAATTTGAAGACCTTAAACTTAATATTCAACTTCCAGAATATGTTGTTGATTTTCCTTAATATCTCAACTATATTCCTTTTTCATAGCATCAATGCAGATTTTCATTCTATTTATTGCCGTTTGAAAATCATGCATACTTTTAATCACATAATGTGCGGAGCATAAAAATAAAGATTTTTTTTCCTTTCGACATCAACCTGATCACACAAAGTAAAACAAATGACACACTAGTACTAAGCACGCATGCAAAAAACTAAAGCAGTAGATATAAATATGCAATTACCCAATTATATATAGAGATATATAAATGTATAAGAAAAATAAAACTATAAATCAATCTCAGCTCCAAACAAAACAACCGACTACCACAGTTAGTCTCAAGTCCTAAAGTCAATAAAGAGAAAAGAAACCAGTATCAAGTTCCCGTTGAACCTATCAATAAATTTAGGACTCCCTTGAAAAAGAAACGAACAACTGATATTAGGAATTGTCAATAATGCCAGCAAATCCGATAGGTGCAAACTCTTGTGATAGGGAAGACCAATCAATGCGAACGCTCGTCAACGGTGGCGGCGATAAATGGGCGCCAACGAGCGATGACAAGGATTGACAACGGGAAGTAGCGTCCGACAGTGACAAAGTCCAATGATGTTTGGCGTGTTCATCTCCAATTCTCATTTGTCTAAGGTAAAACATTTTCTCACTTTGATTATGCGTGTTTGGGTATTCAATTGCCCTAATTTCTATCTAGTTCTCTCAATTTGGTGGAATTTGTGATTTTTAAGGTTAACGTTAAGGTTTTAGTTGAAATCATTTAATTGGGGTAGCGATTGGGTGAACTAGGGTTTCAAAATCTTTGAATTTGATTCAATTAGGCATTGATCAAAGTTTAATGGAGGCAAATTGAATTTGAATTAGAGGTATTAGGTGATGGGTGGTTGTGATTTGGTTAAATTCACGGTGAAGTCATCCAATAAAACCATTGTTGCATAATTGCGGTTGCGGTCCTAGTGCCGTAGTATCAGAGTGTTGCGAATAACATTTTATATGTCACATTTGTCGCGGCATGATTCTTTTTTTTCACAATAAATATTAGCAAATATAGTAAATGTGGTAAAATATCAACCGATAACTGATATATCGCTCATAAATATGTAAAATTCTAAAGTTGTCGCGTATCGCCAATGTTGTGTATTGGCTGATCAAAAATTCAATAAATATCGGCCAATATTATGTATTGGGACTAATATTTAATTGTATGGATGAATTGGACAAATTAGGTGTGAATTAGGGATTTTGGTGACTATGGCATGGTGAATGAGTTAGGGTGAATTCTGTATGAGATTAATAGCAGCAGAGGTTGTGAGGAATAAATTAGAGCTTTGATAGCAAGTTGATAGAGGTAGGGTAGGGATAAAGAGGATTGAAGAAGAGAAAGGAGAAAAGTTGAGAAGAATAAGCTTAAGGGAAGAAAAACGTGAATAGCATTTATCATTCAAATCATGGGCACATCTATCTTTCATAATGACACACACTAATCCTTATATAGTTTGCTCATAAGAAGATAAGGTACGCTAAGATACAATACTAACCGAATAATACCCATGAATAGTAGCGTGAATAATAAACATAAATAGTAACTATAACTAAGAATAAGATACTTCCTCAAATATGTCTTCAACGACTAGTTCCTATCAACCTCTCTAATTCTCCCTTTTCTCCTTTTATGTCTCTATGACTCTTTTCCTTAATGATGACTAAATGACCTACCACATCCATATATATATATACATATATATATATAGAGTAAGGCAAAGCTAATTATGGAACAAATACATGTAATTCACGTAATGCATGCTAAACGATAGGTATAATAGCCATCTTCAGTTAGAGAAAATTCTAATATAGCTATTTCAAGATGTAACAACTCATTGGGTGTGTTGTAGGATAATCATTGGTCCCTCATGCATAAATAATAATAATAAATTGTTACACACGCCACAGGGCAAAGAATAATTGTTTTCACACAGATTATACAAATGCATTTTCATTTAGCAAATATGAAGACTAGAATTTTTCTTAAATATACAAGTATTGAGGGAAAAATCTCCATGGACATACCTGGATGAAGGTTGGAGGGTCAGCGGCTATGCTCACAGAATCTTTAACGCACTTCACAAGCTAACATCGAAAAGAAGGCAGTTAGAATACCTAATAAAAAACGTTATTGCAATATTTGAATGGACGGAGGGTCAGTGAATGCTTTATTGAAGCCACAGAAAGCAACCTGCTGCTCATACAGGCTGAAAAATTCAGACTCAAGAAAGGCAAAGGTCAGGATAAAAGCTTGTGATACTTTATAAAAACCAATCAAAACCATAGCCTATACCTAATGAAGTCAACCACAAGAATAAGCTCCACTTGAAGCATAGTTATTAAACTTCCGATCCGGATCTGATTCTACAATTCTATGATCCAAAAGTTAATAAACGATCCACAATCCTAGGTAGAATTTTAAAGTGGTAAATTCTTGATAGGATTTTATAGTAAGATATTAAAGTAGCTTAGAAGAATTTTACAATTCTACCAACTGGCTATAATTTTTTTTATCAATTTACTTTAAAATCCCTTTTTCCTTTTATTCTCACTATATTTCTTTCTTTAACACTAAACCGTCACCCTATTGTTTTCTACATACTATATATTGAGTATCAACCATTACAAAGGAAACACAAACAAAATATTAGTGAAATTGATTGTTTGAACAAAATACTTATAAAAAGTCCAAACTCTATATACAGAGTAAAACAAATATATTAAATGTGTGATGTTATTTGTTTACTAATTTCTATTTAGTTCGTAAGTATTCTTTTTAATTTCTTGTGTTGTTAGCTTTGTTGTATGCACGGTCCATATAACTATTTTTTGTATGCATGTAACAATTAATGTTACTTGTTATTTGCTGCAACTAAATTAGTAGCCAAATAAGAGTTTAAGAATGAGATTTTTAGTATTTTTAGAATCAACTATGGATTTTTTAGTATACAAATATATTGACTTTATATTTTTGTGGTATTTATAAAATCTTACAATCCTACTATTCGATTATGATGACCCTATGGAATCCCGATTCTAATAACCTTAAGTTGAAGCAAGTTTTTGATACAATTTCTCCAACAAAAGTCACACTGACAGGTTACAGACCTAAATCCTGGATAAACAAATTGCATCTAAATGTTGCTAAAGGCCAAATGCACAAATAATGGGAAAGAGGCGGCTGGAAGGCCACAATTCATAATGCTTTTTATGGAGCTGAACATAGGAAGAAGAAAACCTATAGAAGCCTTCTATGATTGTTTACATGTAGTAATGTTCTAAACTCTTCTGAGTTCTAAGAGAAACCCAGTATGGTCTATCTCTACACATAAGACGCACACTTTCTGATCAGTCACAACTTGCTTTAGGCTCCATTTTGTTCTTAAAAAGTTTCAAGGAAAGGAAACAAATATAAAGAAAAAAATAATTTATTGTGGTAGGTTTACTTAAACAGTACAGGATGGGGAAATGGTGAAGCATGAAAATGTTGAAGTGATTTTTCTCACATTTTTGACTTAAGTTTGAAAGAATTTTTTCTTCCTATATTTTTATTTTTTTCTGTCTTTTTCATGGATCTTTCCGAGAACCAAATGGAGTCTTCCAGCCAGGGGAAGCATTTCTCTAATTTGCTAATTATGTTTGATGATTTTAGTGCTCTGTGCTTACAATAATTTTGGCCTTCATAATCGCACATGAGTGGCAGTGTCCCCCTTGAGTTCTTTTCTCATTTTTTTTATCCTTTTAACTAATCTGTAAGAAAGTTTGACAAGTAACCGTCATACACCTGGTAACTAGTAGAGCTTAGCATGTCCAAATTCGAAGTTTGCCTCCAGCCATAAACTCCATTTTGGAACTCTGGCCCATGCAGTGCAGAAAAACCAGAATTGCTTTTCATGTTGCTCTAGTAACAAACTAAAGAAAACATGAGGGGCCGGAACTTTATCAGAGGCTTTCCTAATATTTTGAAGTAGATACAGCACAGATACCTGGAAGTTAAAAATACCAGTAATGAATTCCATCTCTGACTAAAAGAAACAATTTTGGTAAAAATGTAAGCTCGCTCATCAAATAAGAACTTAAAATTTACTGTGATGCATGCAGCTAATCCATATGACAGGTATGATGATAACAATATGAACAAGGGTAATCTCAGATCTGGAAAGCAATTGCATTAGCTCAAATAAGTAAAGAATCAAAAGTGAGCAAACTTCCCCGAAGTAGAACTTGGTTGAAAAATTATTGGGCTCAGAGGAAATAAACCGAACCCAGTTTTATGCAAGATGCCATAAGGATCACTTTTATGACAGATATCAAGATAACAAATTAACAACATGAACAAGAGGAATCTCATCCGGAAAACAATGAAATTAGCTCAAGCAAGAAAATAACTAAAAGTGGACAAACATCCTCAAAGTAAAACTGGATGACAAAAATATAGGGCGAAGAGAAAGGGAGCTGACCCCAGTTTTATGCAATATGCCATTAGGATCGGTTGTAACAATCCAGCCAAGCCGCCAACCAGGGACCACCCATCGTTTTGATATAGAGCCCAGCGTAAGAACAGGGACAATGGATCCAAACACACCCATTGGAACAAATGGGTTGCTTCCAAAAACAAGATGACCATATACTTCATCTGAAATCACGAGAATCCCAAGCTTCCTTGCAGTTTGTGCTATCTATATAAAGGTCATAACATGATATAAAAGGAGCCAAAGAAAACAATCAAAGTTCATGGTTATTCCATAAAACTTTCTACTAACAGATTATTGACTTCAACTTACTATGCCCAACATACATATGAGATCAACCATTTGTTTGGAGCTACTTACACAAAGTGATTATCCAACATAATTGCTTTGTTGTTAGAAAAAATTTAGGCTAAAAGTTTAAAAAAATAATAATTAATTTTTGTAAGTAGTTCGAAAAAATGAGGCAAATTAATGGATCAGACTAATAACTCATCAAATTTGAATAATAACAATAACAAAATGCACTATAAATCAATGATGTTATAGTGTTAGCAAAATTGATATAGTGAAGATCATAGATTGCAATCCAAATGTGGAATCAAGTACACAGGGTCAATAAATAGCTTTATTTTTTTTAACCTTCCTGGATTACTGGTGGACAGCAGCAAACCTAGATTTCTGTCACTAAAAGTAAATTACCCCAAAATCAATGATCTTAATAATGCTGGCTGCCTTCAAAGAAAAAGCAGCATATTTGAATATTCTGGTGAAGTAGATGAATATAGCATCAAGAATGCAGACGTCAAGTGCTAAAAGGAAAATAATAGAATATAATGCACTAAAACTCCAGATTAATAAATTAATAATCACCTTTTCTAAATGCTGATAGGTGTAAACATTCCCACAGGGATTTCCAGGATTTATCATAACCATAGCGACAGTATTCTCATCTGCTAATGTTTCAACAGCATCAAGATCGATCTCCCAACCTTTCTCAGGTTGAAGATCAAAATGACGGACTTCAAGGTTGATCAAAGCAGCATGTGCTTCATAGTAAGGGAACCCAGGCCTTGGCAGCAATACATTGGCACCAGGACGAGAAAGAGCTGTAAGTGACAATGCAATTGCATGGTTGCAACCAAGTGTGAAGAAAACATCATCCGCCAACAATTTATAAGGGAGATCTTCAGAGAGGTAATCTGCCACTGCCCTATAGTGCAAAGGTTGATATTTTAAGGATATGCAACAAGATTGTCTAGGACGAGACCAAGAATATACACAATAAAAATTCAAATCAAAAATTTATTGGAGCATAAGCAGAATTTATGTTTCCTTTTCAACATAGAGCAAGTAAATACTTGCAGTAACAATCATGGTATGTCTTCTTTATAAAATTATGTCTTGTGTATCAGTGGACTCAAAATTCCATATATATCACTGATGTGCCTGGATCATCTGATATTTTAGTCCATGACTAGACTAAATCCAAAGTCTTGACAATAGTTACAGGATGCTTTCATAGTAAAAGGACCAATTTGAGTAGAAGGAGTCCAACTCCATCTGTTGAGGGTGACATGCAGGTGTTCCTGGTGAATGGTTCCCACTGCACGAGTAACCATGGAATCCATGCTAGTGGATAGGATGCGGCCGAAAAGAGTATAGTTTAATTGCCAGACCACCAACTATGGCCTGAAGAAGTGAGAAAACCCGGTGCTGATTGGAAGTGTGCAACCAAGGGTTATGACTCTCCTGATGGTTACTAGTGGCCGACAATGGGTGACTCTATTGTCTCAAGACTCATGGGTTATTATGTCTCTATAGGAGGGAGGAAGAAGAGTTCTGGTGCACTGAAGTTGTTTACAAGGCTGTGACTGGCTGTCGAGTCGAGCACCTAATAGCCAAAACAAAAGCATCCCTGCTGCTTTTGTTCCTAGTCTCTCTGGACCTCTCAATAAATTATTGTGATTGTTGGGTTGGGGATGCCCAAATATTTGTCACCACTTTGTCTTAGTCTTAGTATTTGGCAGAACTAAGATCTAATTTTTTTCATTCAGAAAGGACTTATCATTGGTGCAAATCATCTTTAGATTTCAAGTATACTCGCATATCCATCAATTTTGCAACTAAATTTACATTTAGCGCCCACAATATTCCTTTGATATCAAATTGTCATGTGCTCGTATCTTATCACAAGGAAATATAAAATTTAGAAGAAAAAAAAGGGTTCATGACAGAGAGAGAAGAGAACTTTGAGATAGGTAGGAATTAGCTTGTTTATTTTATTCTCCAGCTTAACGTATTCATTAAGCCATGATCTACTTATAGATCATACAACCAAAAAAGTTAACATGGTAATCTGGCAACTAAATAGCTTAATACACCATTCCTGAAAAATGAACATATCCCTAAGGGATATATATTTCCCAAAGATAAACATGCTAACTAAAGATAGTATGTTGTTCATCAAGCACTTGTTATGTTCAAGGTGTTATACAAGAAATATAAAATTCTCCCCAATCTATAGTCTAGGTTTAAGTTTCTACATTCACCCAACATAACTCTTATAACTGAATATGGGTCCAAAAGAATGAGCAAGATTGGGGCATGTTCATGATGGAGAAATGAAGCAAGTGAAACGGAAGCTATCATTGGAGTCAGAGCCAGTATTAGAATTAATCAACCTTTGTTGGCATGGACTGATCTGAGAAGAGGGAATGATGGGTTAAGGTGTGTTACAAAGAAATGTTGGCTCGTAGCTCCAAATGTGGATTGATAGGAAATAGTCCCTTTATGTATACAGTGATAGTGATTGTGTCTTATGCTATTGAAAGTATAAGGATAGTAGTATGGTACCAACGAAATAAATAGTGCAAGAAAGAGATCGTATGCATGATAAACAAAACAGATTTCACAGCCAATAAGGAATATAGCAGCTAATGATACAACAATGCCATCCGTGTAATCCTATGTCCCAATAGGGAGTTAGGTAAAGGCATACGTTGAACAAATTGAGCTTAGGGCCTGTCCATAAGAAGTAATGAGAAAGTTTGGATGAAATTTGCACAAGAGGAGGAAGAAGAAGAAAAATGTAAGTTTAAAATGTAAAGAAATAAATTTCTCAGCTACTGAAGGATGTAATCTCAAAATGTTCAAAACTGGAAAATTTGAGGTAGATGATTGGCGGAAGGATCAGCATATAGAAGATAATAATAAACTTTGTTCAGTCAACATAATGATTATGAGTTCGAACTGCAGAGCACAGGGGAGTTCCTGATGTTTTTACTTTTAAATCAAGTACCAGTGAAGCATGTAAATACAAAATCTAAGTTCAGGTGGGATGGAACTAGCTGTTATGATCACATTGGTCTCTTCAGAAGTTTATGGTTAAGACGGTCACATAAGGTTTAGGATAAATTCTATATCAGTATCATGACATTAGAGCTAATTTCACTCATGTACCATGTGTTTTAAATAATTCCAAAAGAGGTACTGAGCTAGTTTATTTTTACTTTAGTGTCATTCTATTAATTATGTTAATCTTGAATTACTAAATAATATTTTGTTATATCACATATTTTTCTAAGCTAACTTGGAAGTACTTTAACCATTTGAATATTTTTCTCAAATTTTTGGGGATTTTTAAGAATCTTTCAAAAGGAAACGTCCTTACAATATAAAAAAAAATTCAATAGAAATTCTAGAAATTTCAATAAATAAATAAATCAAATGATAACACTAGTTCTCTTAAGTTAGCTTAGAAAAATATGTGATAGTAATAATTTCATCATTTTAATAATCTAAGACTAAAGATATTAATTGGATGGTACCAAAATAAAAATAAACTAAAATGTCACGGTACTTTATGAGATTAGTCATAACACATGATACCTGAGTAAAATTGGATCAAATATCAAGGAAACCAAATGGAATTTATCCTAAGGATTAAGTAGATACTATTTTGGATATGATAATTTTGAACACACTAAAACATAGAACAGGAAATGAATTGAGACAATACTGAATAAAAATCCCACAAAATAAAACAGCAAGGATGCTGCAAAAGTTAGTTAATTGAGAAAACACGCAAATTTCAAAAAGTTTAGTAGCAAGAGGTCTTAATTATGTTGTTGTATATCCAGGGAAAGGCTAGTAATAGGAGCAATTATGTGTATGGCTTAGCTGATCTCATTCCCTCAAGCAGATAGTCCACTCTGTCTAATAAAAGGCAAGTGCATCAATTGGGTCAGGGAAGCCTGGATAAAGCCAGCTGTCATGGATATGTATGGATTAGCTAACTTCATTCTCAAAGGCCCATAGTTCACTTGGTATAATAAAAGATGAGAATCATTTTGGGACAGCAATGGCCATCTTAGAATGGAGAATGTATATTGAGGAAACTCAGGTAGTCCATTCATCAATATAGAGAACAGAACATGAGCCTATCTACATTCCTACCTTATCAAGAAACAAACTAGAAGTCCAGATCTTAAGCAGTTTGGTAGAAGCATGAAAATTCTAGACATCTGATCAAACATAGGGGGCCAAGACATTTAATCAGAGTCTCTACAAAATAAGAGGTTATAAATCATGTTCTCATTCATTGCAGCTACCCAAGTAGATTATGGGATGATTTAAGTAACTGGTTAGGGATGTATTAGGTGATGGCGTGGCTAGTCAAGGAGGAATATGAAAGCTGGTGAGGGGAGAGAAACAGAAGTGATAAAGATCATGTGTGGTTCTTGCTTTTTTCGCTGACACTGACGCAATTTGGGAATAAAGGAATAAAGCAGTGTTTAAGCATACGAGGACATATTGGGATACACTTAAAGTGATAACGAGAATGAGGATAGGGATGTGGATGAGAACTGGGTACAAGAATATCCGTTCTACAGCTGAGGAAGTAGCATTTAATTTGAATGCTATAAGCCATGGGAGGATTTAAAGGGATAATCTGCAGGTTCTGAATTCAAAAAGCAGTGATAATCCGTGTTTTCTGATTGCTTTAGCTCAGATGTGTCAGAGGGCTGTGCATAGGCTAAGTATGAGGATGGTGGTGTGGGTTCCTGATTTCTCATGACAGTCTGCATATGAGTTCCTTTGACTTGTTCTCAGTTCAGGTGGTGTCTTTGGAGGGAGTCAGTAAGTGTGGTGGAGTAATCTGTAATGCTTGCCTTCTGTTTTCCTTTGTTGAGGTCCTGGCTGAAGCTTGTCCTATTGTAACACCTTTTTGGGTGTTTGGTTGTGTTCCATTTATCTATAAAAAATTAAAATAAAATAAAATAAAATCAGTCTTATGTTCAGAATTACAGCATGAAATAAAAGGGTGTTGCAGAGAATGCAACAATGGAATAAAAAATGTATAAACAGATAAGTGTAGCCAGGGAAGGCTTGCAACTCCAGAAAAATTCACATGAGCAAATTATAAGCCAATGTGAGGATGCTGACATGAAGACAGACCAACTTTTAAAACAGGAGAGTGGTTTAGGCTCAAAAATCAAGCATAGATTAGTTAGGTTAGAAACAAAAAATATTTTTTCACGCTATTACAAAATATAAATAAATAAATAATAAAAGTGAAATTTACAAGATTGTGTGTCGAAGATGGTAATGGATCCAATGGTCGGTGGGTAAGCACAGAACAGGGCAATATAAATTCTGTTTGTTAAGAGAAATTTTTTGTTAGCCTGATTTACCATGAACCCTCCCTCTCAAAGGTGGGGAACATATAAAAACTGCATTAATTATCCCACTTTTTGTGAGAGTCCTTAGTGAGTCAAGCTCGCCTAAGAATTTCTCATTTGTCAAACAAAGTGTTGAAAGAAAAATGATATGAAGTGATGTGCATTGAAGTTTTTGTGTATGTACTTTAATAAGAAAAAAATTATCTTTTGAAAACAGTTTATAGTAAACTGTAATAAAATGGATACCGAAGAGACACTTAGCACCTTTCTTTCTTTCTTTTTCTTTTCTTTTTTTTTGTAACAAGACCTTTATACATAGAATAAACCAATAGTTTTATTTTCCCAAAACCTATATACATAACTTGATAAAATAGATGAAGGATCTAACTGGAGGCGGCTTTCCAGGATTGGGCAATAAACTTTCAAAAAAGATATCATGTTTATCTAGGCCTTTACTTATGATGTGGTCAAAAGGCTCCTTTTGAGATGAAACTATGGAAAGATCCTGATCCAAATGAGATGCTAATGATGTGTATTGGGCATTCCAGTAAATTCTCTCAATATTAACTCATGGAAATCCAATAAATGACGCCAATAAGTCCTATATTGCGTTGTTAGAATTCTATGTGGAAATCTGCACAGCTGTGTCACAACACAAGGAAGCCAAATAGGTCTGCTTATACTTCTAACCAAACAAGCAGAGAGAGGAAGATGCAGCAGAAGGATGATCAAGGAAGTCATCCTTTCAGATTAACAAGTAAAAGCTAAGCATTGGAGTTGCAATAGTATTTAAATTTAGATCCTAATTAGAATCTGTATATTAGCTTCGTGGAGATATTCAGTTTCCATAGGTTCAATGGAAGAAGTCTATAACAGGGCAATTTTGCCATGCGTTATTTAGGATCAGGAGCATGGTGTCAACATATTATCATTCAGCTGAAGCATGCACTAATTCTTGATAATATAATGGTAATATAACTTGCATGACATTCTAGAAAGTATAAGCAGAAGTGGATCATCTCAATTTGTTCTAGCTGGAATCAGAGCATAAAGGCTAACTTAGCCTTGATATGTACCGGACCATATAAACACTAATGAACGTACTACCCTATGCATAGAATATGTAAAAGTGAAGTTAATAACATAATCCACACTTTAAAATGTTTAAAACCCAGCCCAATCAACGGGATATGTTCTCATGCATGATGCACATAAGGGCAAATTTAATAAATTCATCCCTAATTTTGAAGTGTTTAAAAAATTGCCACTAATTTCACATCCCATGTCAAGGAAAAAACCCACAATAAGATCACAAATAAATGTGAGGGGCAAAATAAATGGAATGGCAATTTGTAATTTGTCCACATCTAGTTGTTTAATATAAACTTTCTTATAAAATGAATGTGAAGCAACAATAATGACAATAAGTGAGATCATCTAAAATATAGTAACTTCGATGAGGTTGTGTCCATTCATAGATCTAAATCTTAAAAATTTACATTCAATACACACAAATATATATATCAAAATTTACCAAAAAAAAATATTATATATAGATCATAATTTAGAACAAAAATGTCATTGAATCGCCATTCAAGAATGCCCTTTTCTAATTTTAAGTAGATTCTATTATTATTTATTAATAACTGTTAGCAAATTTTGGTCAGAAAAACTCATGAGAAAGAAAGTGAATTGAAACATAATAAGGAATAGTCTTCCACAACGCAAAAAATGTTACAGTAGATTACTTTCATTCACAACCAGATTATTTACAATTTATTACTTTCATTGAATCTTATATGAGTTGTTACCTTTGGAACAAAACAATATTTAAGAAATAAAAACGATAAGAGCACATGTCCCACATGTCAATATATCTCATTACATATCATGTTATTTGAGTCAAATTTTGTTGGTCACCAAAGATGGCTAGATATCCTAACTTTGTCACTATACCTTACTCCTCGTAGCGAAAAGAAAGTCATACTATCATCAAATTTTTGTATCAAAAAGGAAATTATTTTAGAAAAGTAAAAGTCTATTTTCCATTTTTACCCTTACTTTTTTTTAATTATATATGCATTAAAAGCTTTGTTATTTTTCAATGAAGGATGTTAGTGCAATTTTAAGACTATTTTTATTACTTTCTTAAAAAGTGTACAAAATGACAAAATGACTTCCTTTTTGATAGAGATAGAGTATTTTTTTTTCTTATGTTAATTGATGAACTTCAAATTCCTACTAATTTTAACATATTACTTTCATTTATGAGCTAAATTTATTGTGCTTTCCAACTTATTATGTTGTCCCAAAAGTTTTACAAGCTGTCTATGTATAATCTGTACTTTCTCTAAACACTCTTATTTATTAAACATTCTGATAGGAGCAAATCATTTAACTGAGAACCAAATCAATAATAAAGACAAATAAAGAATGTCATAATAAAACTGATGGTACCATAATGATAATCAATGCCAGTTGGAATACTCTCTTAATTTTAACGTTCTTGAAAACATTCAAACAAAAACGGATAGTATCATTCTTAGGTCGGTAGTAGCTTTTAGCAAAAACATCAGATAAAAAACTGACGAGGTGAAAGACAAGATCTACTCCAAATTTCAAGCCACGAAGAAAAATACAAACTACCACAAAGCGAGAGAAATTCGATGGATCATACTGTCTAGCCGGTTGATAGCCGCCAATGTTAGGGCAGTAGCCATTAAACTTGGCAGAGCGAACGACGTCGATGATGGCGTCCTCGGCTGTAAGAGTGGTGCGAAAACAAGGAAACTGACTGGGATCACCGTGACCAAGGGGAAGGACGGCCCGTGAGTCATCTGGATTCAGACTTTTCATAACTCTAAATAATGCTCCTCTCACTGTTGAATCTACGAGTTCTTCTGAGTTAAGATTTTGCTCTTCCTCCTGCTTGAATCTCCATTTTTCCAATCCGCATTCCGCCATCTCAGATTATCGTATAGGGAACGGAAAGTACTCAAGCTGCCAAACAGATATAGCCTTAGTTACTCTGCTAAATATGTTGATGGTATTCGGGATTACGAAGATAAATGGTTGAGCAACTAGCGGACCAGCTGAAAGAAAGCTTCTCTTTTTCTCTTTTGTTGTTTCTGAAGACTTTTTTTCCCGGTGGATGGAGCGGTAAAGACAAACCTGGAGAAATGATTCGCTGCACGTAACTTCGTGAAGATGAAGGGTTATAAAATATTACACCATATTTAGTTGGAGGGAATAAAATTATGGAAATAAAAATTAGAGGAGGAATTTAAATATTATATTATTTATTTTAAGGGAGTAGGAATTAAAATGAGATTAGAAATGGAATTTAGAAATATCAATTCCCATCAATTTATTTATAGGGGGTGGTATTAAAAGGATGGGAATGGAAATAGAAGATAAAATTACTAAAATGACCTTATATTAATATATATAAAATTATATTAATAATATTAATTATGATGATGATGATGATGATGATGATGATGATTATCTTTATAATAATTTTAATTTTAAAATTCTCTCGTTTCCATTTACCAAACGGATAGTTATAACTGTATTATAATTATTATCTTTATTATAATAATTAATTATAATTAAAAATATAATAATTATTATAATTATAATAAAGATAATCATAATTATAATAATAATTATTATTGTAAATATTATTTGATATAATAATAATAATAATAATAATAATAATAATAATAATAATTACTATTATCTAATCTGATCGGATCGGATCTAACCTGATCAAATTTAATCTGATATTATATGATCTATTACGAGAAAAATAAGGTCGAATAATGGAAAAATATAATAATAGACACACACACACACAAAACTATAAATATTATAAATATAAGAAGGATATTTTTGTAAATTTATAATTATATTTCCAATCTCATTCCTACGTACCAAACACAAGAAACTTTTATTCCCAAGTTATTCCCAAGTTAATCCCATCAAATACCAAACATGGGAATGGGATTAAATAAACTAATTCTCACTTCTCAATTCTCATTCTCATTCCCACTCTTTAATTCCCAAACTCTCATTCCCATTTACAAAATGGGCCGTTAATGTCAACAAAACACTTGTACTCTATCTATATATATTTATAAAAAAAAATCATTCTTTTAATTTGTAATTTTTGAAATAACAATAACAAATAATAATGGTCTTAAAATTATACTATTATTCTTTGTTAAAAAATAAACTATTTAATATATATATATATATATATATATAATTAACAAAATAAGAATAAAAATAAAAAGTGTGCTCTAATTTTTCTAAAATAATTTTTAATACAAAATTTTAATAGTAAAATAACTTTTTTTTAATACAGAAGGAGTACATTTTATTATTTATATGAAACACTTGAAAAGTTAACTTAATGATTGAATCAAATTTAGGTCGAACTAATTTATATTTAGGTGATTTTAGATTTAGATTAATTTAGTAAGTTCAAGTTTACATTAACTTGAATTATGGACTCTTTTTAAATTTTTATGAATTGGGTTGGGTTTGGATGAGTTTTTCTTGAACCGTATCACTTAGAGTTTGGGTCAAATTAAAAATTTTGCCAAGTAAAATTAGTCTAACTCATTCGTGTAGTACCCAAGCAATAAGTTTGATTTTATATATGTATATAATTTAAAATATATTATCAACTCTCACTTGTTTATTCTTATAATTTTTTAAAATTGTGATTTGTATAGAAAAAAAATAGTAAAATTAGAATATTATTGATGAATAAATATATATATACGGTAAAAATTAAAAAAATAAGTAAGATATAAGAAATAATATAATTTAAAAGTTTTGAATAAATAATTAATTATATATATTTTTTATTATTATAATTAGTTAATGTTAAACTTAATTTTATCAAATAAAATTACCGTCGCTTCGTATTGATATCAGATTAAAATAATAGTGGGTCATAATTAAATTAGCGTTGGATTTTAAATTAGCTCTGGTCATGGATTTAGGTCGAATTGAGGTAATTATATTATAATCAAAGTTAGATTAAATTGGATTCATATTAATAAATGTTATCTAACTACATCGAATTTAGTTTTATAAGAATCAGAGCAAATTAAAGCGATCATATCAACCTTTTGACGGCGCACTTGATCCTAAACTAACAGCTTATAATTACACAATATACTAATACAAATACCTTTACGGCAATCTGGGAAAAGTTGGTACCCTTTCTTAGTTTGATAACTTTTGCCCAAACTAACGAATTTTTGGACAGAGCATGCAAAAGTTAATTCAATTAGTCCAATTTAATTTGATATGTATAAAATATAATCCGATATAATTTAATAAATTTATCAATCTAATTTAATCTAAAACTAACTCAATCATATACTAATCTAAATATAAGTTATTCGATTCGACCCTAATTCATGATATACTATCAACCTGACAGGCTAACAACTCGATTCAACAAAATTAATTTTAATATTAAACAGTTATAATAACAAAAATATAAGCATATATTATTATTTATTCAAAGCTTTTAAAATATATTATTATTTAAATTTTATTTTTTTTTTACTTTTATTATAAACTGACTTTTTCACTAACAATATTCTAATTTTATCAATTTTTTCGTGTAAAATAAGACATTAAAAAGTCATAAAGATAAATAAATATCAATTATTCTTACCTACGATGTTAATGAGTTAGATTAATTTTGGTGGCCAATGTCCGATTTGACCTAAATTCAAAGTTATTCAATTCACGATTAATTCAGTTCGAACCCAATTGGATCTATCAAAATCTAAAAAAATCAGATTTGTGAAGGTAACCAAAATCTAACTTGTCAATTTAACTTAAACACGAAATTAACTGAATATGAGCTTGCTCGGCCCAAACTCAATCCGATAGAAATATAAATGAAGCGAGGTCAGGGTAGGTACACCTATATCCATACCCAATAAGAAAATTTGTATCCAAATTTATATCGGTACCCCGAATAGATATCCACTAACACATTCATATCCGTATCCGTTGGATATCTATTACCTGACAGATAATTCATTTACTCATTAACAGATAATATACAGCAGATAAACCTATTACCGAACAGATAAACTAATTTAGAATTAAACCAAATAAAAATTTTAACTTTAATTAATACTATATTTATTTTAAAAGTAAAGGTAAAATGTTTATTATATATCTAGTAAACAGGTACAGATATGGATACAGGTATGGGTACTAGTACAGATATGGATATTCCATACTCGTATATGTACCCGAACCCTACAGGTATTTTTTTTTCTATCATTCATATCCGTTGAAATATCCGACGAATAAAATTTATCGGATTTTAAGTAAAATCCAATATGTTTACATCTCTAAACCCAACCCGACAAGTTAATCCAAAATAATATGAATTCAACTTGACTTAAAACCGAACTATCTTAATTTGAACCTAACATAACCCGATAAATTAACCTTATACAGTCCATATCTGCAACAACTCAAACTAGAACCCAACCTAATCTGAATAATAAAGCAATCCGAAATATTTCAAATATAAAATGATCTGACCCAACCTACAATTAACTAACAAAAAAAATTCACAAATAATTCTATCCAAGAAATAATATGACCCATTATAATCAAATTCGAACCTGACCGGTGTAACCTAATTATCACCTGTATTCTTGGTCATGAATACGATGATTCATGAGCTTTTAGTCATCAATTGTAAAAGCAATTTTCCGTGGACTAGTTCGGAGCTAATCCACTCATATTAATGGCGTACCATATTATTATTATAATACATCATTGTATAAAGGAATATAGATAGTATATATTTTATCAAAAATAAATATGGAAGATAAAAGAATATATATATATATATATATATATATATATATATATATATATATATATAGTTTAAGTACAAATGCAGATAAAAAGTATCTATATTCATATATGTTTAATCAATATATAATTATTTTATTACCCTAAATTTTAAAATAAATATAATATAATATTAGTGCTAAAATTATTGTTTGAATTAATCCTAAATAGATTCATCTGTTCGGTAATAAATTTATCTATTAGATAATATTCATTAATAAATAAATTGATTATCTGTAGGATAACGAATATTTGACAAATATAGATATAGATATATTCCGTTTACATCTCTAATTGTATATTAAATAATACATATTATGTGAAAGGAATAATATAATATTACATATTATTTCTTATTAAATATAAATAAAAAAATCTTACATTTTTACAATAATTTTCTAAAAGCATTCTTTTGTACTACTTTGTCATCTTATCTAGATCTTATGAATATGATCAATGATACTTCTCCTAAAAACAATTTCAAGATTTGCATATTTATTTCAAAGTAGCTCAGAATAAAAATTTTGTTATACCAAAACAAATTCAAATAAGGGGAAAAAAATGTTTGTGATTTATTCTAATTTCATAACACATTTTTTTAATTTATAGGTAAAGAAGAAAAGTTTGGATTTTTTGTTCTAGATAAGAAATTTTCGACCAATTTATTATCTGACCTTACGAGAATATTTTTTTTTAAATACTATTTTCATATTGAAAAAATTGAAAACTAAGGAAATAACATTTGAGGTTTGTTCCAATTTAGGAACATAAACTTTTTTTTAATTCTATTAAGAAATAAATGTTTGAATCTTTGTTTCAGACAATGAATTTCCAGGCAATCTTCTCCCAACCTTGGTGGAAAACATGAAATTATTAATATTTTCATATATTATACCATATAGCATACAATGTATATATCCATATATTATATCTAAATGTGTATTTTATATAAAATAAAATATTAATATTTTAAAAAATCAAAAGTAACATATCTGAAAAACCTTAGTCAAATTTGACAATTTAATATGACTAACTTAAACCAAACTAAAACTCCACATTCTATATTGAATTAAAATGAAACATAATCAAACTAAAATTTACCTGATAACATACAAAACCAATTGAAGTGAAGCAAAATAAATCTAAATACCAAAGAAACAATGGGTTCCTAGTCTTTATTCATGGTCGGAGAGCAACGAAGCACATGGTATACATCTTCTCCTTCCTCTTTGTTATTCCTCCTCCTTCCTCCCTTTTTCTTCTCTTCTCTCTTTCTTCCTTCTATCATCTCCATTACTTTGACAAGAGACATATGTTCTTCTTCATCAATTAAATATTTTCTTCCATTACTCTAAATCAAAATTGTAAGTGAATTGGTCACTATATGATACTCTAGCCACTATATTAATATGACTAAATGAGATTAAAGCAATGACAATCTATAGAGCATATGTAATACTCCCATTTTCACAACTAAAGCTTTTTTCCATTATTAGAAGGAGTTTGTGGAAGCTATAAAGTAAATGGTGATGTGACTGCTACATTCAACAAAAAAATTGTGCAACAAATACCTAATCCATACCAAGTGCAAGGCTCAAAGGACTCTTATACATCAAAGAGTCATTTATAGTTGGCACTTGATCAGAGAATTATATAAGACTTGTTTAACAATGAAATAGAGTGCGGAGAAACTCTTCGAATGAAATAGTTTTAAACCATAAATGAATTAAACGTTAAATGTTAAACTAAAATCAAAAATGAATAAAAGGTAATAGTAAAGGAAAATAAATTTGGTAGCCTACACAAGGTCTAACTTTGCTCCCCATAGAAGACTCCTCAAAGATTATCTTGCTTACAAAACAAGGCTAATGAATCCCCCACATATGTCAAGTTCATTATAGTGCCATAAAGGGTGTTAGTAAAGTTAAGTACTTAGTAAAATCTACCTTTTAAGAGCATATAAAATAATTTATGAAATTATAGGGCATCATATGTCACATTCACATGTACTCACACCTCTATGTGACCTATTAATAGTAACATGCAATATCCTAAAGGAGTGAGCATGGATTTATTATACATGTCCAAAAAAAATTATCAAATGTATTACTAAAGAAAAGGACACATTTATCAATTTAGGGTAACAAAACCATTCACATACGTGGACTTTTACCAAGGCATCACAAAAAACACAAAGAAGACTCTTAAACGAATACTTAGCTCCGACCATCAAGACTATGTATTCTTATACATTGGTCATCACATGTAGGCATTCTCACATTCATTACTACCAAATGAGGATTTAATAACTATAACATAAAGAGGGGATATATATATATATATCATGAAAATAAGAGAAAATCATGAAAATGCAAGGTCCAATAATTATTGTATTTGATATTAAGTTATCATACAATCTATCAAATTATATTTTATCTAAGAGGGAATAATACTAAAGTTGAAGCAGACATCAATCCAAAGCACTAGTGACAAAGGAAGCATCTCAACCCACTGAGGAACACTTTAACCTTAAGTATTAATACCTTCTACAAGGCCCCGTAGGTTTCCTATAAAGTAGAAAGAGATCTAACTAACACTCTAACGATGTTAGCACATCTATATAATAACATGAAGTTCATCTACTCCAAACCCTCACCTCGTAAGTCATCCTAAAGTTATTTGCCTAAATCCCAAACTCAATCTTACACTTGATTTAAAAGAAAAACTTTAGAAATATTAATAATCACTACCCCAAAATAAGCCAAGGCACCAATTTTAGAAAAAAGTTACTATTAACAAAATAATATTTGCATATTAGAAAATCATATTAAAAAATGTAATGAAGATTAACTTTAAAAACTAAGAAAGTTTACAATTATTGGGATTTACTATTTTGAGAGTCAAATCAACGGTCTAACAGTAGTATTTAACCATGCTTAACTAAGAAAGGTAACAAAAAAAAAAGTTGAGTGCAAGTTGATGGTTGGATGGATGGCTCTTCAGTAGGTTAGATTTGAGGGACAAAAATAGGGATTGATTCTTCCATAATTCATGCGTGTTTTGAGGCTTGATCTTCCCATAATTATCTTACCAGTGCTCCTTAAAATCTTTCCACAAAATGGATGCTACAAGGGTGCAGAATTGGCCAAAGGTGTTTCATATGGTTAAGAATTGTCTTAGTTTTGTGGAGCCACATTGAAGCCATAATGGAGCCAAAAAAACGTGTATTTCTAGAGCCATATTGAATCTATAATGGAGTCAGGAAAACGTGGCTTTTTGGAGCCATGAAAGTTTGGAGTTGATGGCTTTTATTTTGGTATTGCATGGCCTCCAATACTCTTGTGTACTCATTAATCCAATCAAGAAGAGTTTTGAATTCTTCTATATTTGGGAAGTTAGTAAGTAGATTATCCTTATTACTATCATTTGAGGGAGATGCTTCTTCATCATCCTCACCCTCTTGAAAGGATTATTCTTCGTCTTCATAAGGCTTATCATACAAATAAGGAAGTAAGTATCCCACATTAAATATATTTGACATATTCCCCATTTCTTGTGGAAGTCCAAGCCTATATGCATTATTACCTATTATTTCTAGAATCTTGAAAGGTATGTCACTTCTTAGCATGAGCTTGTTCTTCCTCCTACAAGAAAACCTTTCTTTTCAAAGATAAAGCCAAACTAAATCTCCTAGTTTGAAAATTTGCTCCTTTTTTTGTGCTTGTTTGCTTTCTTCTTATTCATTTCGTTAACCTTTTCAATCATGGCCCGTACTTGTTCATGTAATTCTTTTTTTTTTTAATTCGGTGGTCCTTTGATTAGATTCAAAACTAGTTTGTGACTCAATGGGTAGGGGAATGAGATCAATGGGAGTGTTGGGATTAACTCCATACATCACTTCAAAAGGTGAATTACCGATAGCATAATTGGGAGAATGATTGTATGCAAATTATGTGTGGCTTAGCTTGGTGTCCCAATCTGTAACACCCCCAAAATTTACTACTGAAAAATTTTATTTTATTTAAAAATTAGTATAAGCAAAAACCATAAATTTTATGAATGTTACCGCCACACTTAGTACCAGACCGGTTTTCTCCTACTATTCTAGTACCAAGTGCTAAAGCTAAAGGAACATAACACAATTGACACAAATTCAACTTCCATTTAAATTAGAGTAGCACGTTAAAGATGTTTCAAAGATACGAACCCACTATTAGTGGTTACAAGAGTAAAATTATTAAACTAATAATTAGAAAGGTGCAAAGAGAAACCCTAAAATCTTTTCGGACAATCCTTACGCTCTTATCTGATAATAGCTTGAATAACACCTGCAACTAATTTGCAAGGGATACTACCCTTTCAATAGGCAGAAGCCCACCAATAAAACCCTTTGGTACTATGACACTGAGTAACCCTTTATACCAAACAGAAAGGCAAGGCCCTCATGCAAAATATCATACATAAAATGATGTAAAAATGATAACATATGCGAGCATAAAGATAATCATAATCGACATAAGAGCTAATACACAATGCAACACCACATACAACATGAAATGCATAATAAAAGGTCAATTTACTTAGCAATTCCATCACATACCAAGAGAGAGCCAAACTTATACTATATCAATGGATCATAAACGTGAAATCAATATTTTTGATCTTAAGCCATTAATTAAATATTATTCAACATTATTTCTCAAATTATATCTTTGTGAGTGCGGGAACCCTACTATTATAGCCGGTGGATCAAAAACACCTAGGGCAGAATGTACTTGACCACTATTATTCGTTAGTGGATCGATCTCCAAGGCACACTACACATGGTTACTATTCCCCCTAGTGGATCAGTTTAGCTCTGACTCACATGATGTTTTACTATAAGTGATAAATATCTCCTTATAATTTATTAACATTCAAGGTTTGGTTTATTGAGCTCGGGATCCCCCACTATTATAGTCAGTGGATTGGAAACACCCAAGGTAGAAAACACCTAACCACTATTATTTATCGGTGGATCGGTCTCCGGGCACCCTGCACCTAGTAAGTATTTTTACCTGTGGATCGGTCTAGGCATGGCTCAATAATCTTTTTCTTTACGTGATTAGTATTTTCCATTTAATTAACACAACATGTCCATTTTTTTAACTCGAGGGGGAGGTCACAAACTCGGAGACAAAAAAGTATACCGGTCATATAATCAAGTATTTTATATCAAGGATCATGGCGCACATAAAACCCTAGCATGTACCTCTAATATATCCAACACACATTTTCATGCATAATTAACAAACCAGACATCTTTTGCATGATTATGAAATAAACAGCATATCATACCCGTAATTACCCATTCAACCCCATATCATTCATTATCCCTATGATATTCACCAATTTACTAACATACCCTTATCCTTATAATATATATGGTTATACTTAAACAAGAGTTACTAAGGCCATAAACCCTTATTCTATTATTTAACATCCCTTATGTCTTGTTATGGATGCTTATTTAATCAATTGTCATATTATATATAATTTACTAATTTATCCCTTCATTCTTACAAAATTACTGAAATACTCCTTATTGTAAAGTTACCAAGTTATCATTTCAGTTGGTTAAATTACCAAATTACCCTTCATACTAATTAAAATTACCAAACAACCCTTTTGGTTAGCTAAATTACCAAATTGCCCTTCATACTTACTAAAATTACCAAATTACCCTTTTAGTTAGCTAAATTACCAAAGTGCCCTTCATACTTATTAAAATTACCAAATTACCCCCTTTATTGTGCCAAATTACCAAAATACTCCTGTTACCTACTAAATTATCATTTTACCCCTTGTACTTGCCAAATTACCAAGTTAACCTTCCTTTACACTAAATTAACAAAATACTCTTCTTACTTATTATTTTACCATTTTACCCCTTTTGGTCACAAAATTACCAAGTTATCCTTTCTTTATGCGAAATTACCAAAATACTCTTCTTACTTATTATTTTACCAGTCTACCCCTTTTACTCACAAAATTACCAAGTTATCCCTTTTCCATGCAAATTTACTAAAATGTCCTCCTTACTTATTAAATTATCATATTGCCCATTTTATTCTTATAAATTACCATTTTGCCCTTATTATACCGATTTTACTAAAATACCCTTACCATATAAAACATTAATATCCATGGTCCATATACATCATCTAACAACACCAACTATTCTTATTTATTATTAATACTCATTATCACTTGCCATATACATACTTATTTAAGCCATACCTATTGTATAAGAAAAATTACTAAAATGCTCCTAGGGCTTATATCAACATTATCTATGCTATAAATAGCCACATTAGCTTATCATGTCATATACTTGCATTTAAAATTATCATTAACAATAAAGCTCCTTCCTTAACTATCATTTCTACACATGACACATAAATTAACAAGCTTTTCATTTCAAGAACTAACATATGCTACAAATCATATTATACTTAACATCATACAACATGCACATAAACATATTAAAAGCCCTAATGTGCTAGCATATTTATATCCATACATTTTAGTATGATATAATAGTTACCTTATTTCTAGAAACAAATAAACTTTACTGGTATCCTGGTTAAAAGTTTAAGCTTTTGATTAGAAAATTTTGAACCTAAAAATGGTATCAAAACTAGCATATTAGTAGTAGAAAAATTAAAAGAATTATTTTTTATTATCAAAATCTTAATTAATACATACTAATACTAACTATTTTATACCTCAAAAATTAGCCATAATTGCCCAAAGAGATGTAGCATACTTATGCTTCATGGCAGCGTGAGCTGAATGCACAGGATGAAGGAAGTTTAGGATCAAAGAAGGGGATGGGAGAAAAGGGGAAAGTTAGTTTGGGGAAGGATTTTTGAGGTTTGGTTGAGGGCTTGTGAAAAGAAGGGAGGGTGGTGGCTGGGTGAAGGGAAGGAGTAGGGGTGTAGATGGTGGTTGGGGGTTGGGGGTTGGGGGTTGAAGATTGGTGGCTTAGGGTTGTAGGGGCGGCAGCTACATGAAATGCCCTAAAATTTTCTAATTTTAAACATTATATTTAAATAAGGTTTTATTTGAAAATTTAATTTAATAAATTATTTTTACTAAAATAAAAGGAAATTTATTAGGGCAAATTAATAAGAAATTTTATAAGTATGTTAAGTAAAGGAAATTTGGGTATATTAACTAATTAAAGATTTTAATTTGGGAATTTATTTAAATAAATTATTTTATTTAAATTAAGAAAGAGAAAATAGTTTCAAATTAATGTTAATTATATAAATAATTTAATTGAATAAAATTAGAGTGATTTATTAATTTAAAATGGAATTTTTGGAAAATCTTTTAAAAATCCTAACTTAGGCTAAAAAGGGATTTAAATATTATTTTATTTAAATATTATTATTTTTAAATATCCCAAATATTTTAATTAATTTATCTAACCCAACCATCCTATTTCTATTTTTCCCTTTTTCCTCTTTCCTTTTCTTTCTTTCTTTTTCTTCATTTTTCCTTCTTTTTCTTTCTTCCTCTTTTCTTTTTCTTTTTTTCTCCTCACCGAACTGGCCACACTTAGTACCAGATCAGTTCACTCCTACCGCCACACTTAGTACAAGATCAGTTCACTCCTACCGTTCTAGTACTAAGTGCTAAGGCTAAATAAAGTTAACATTAAACACGAATCATTAATAAAACACAAGTCATATAGAAATCAGAGTGCGATTTAGGATTACAAACCAAAGAATACGTGACTAGAGTTTTTCAAACATAAAGCATAGTTCAAAAACACAACTAAAATATGATAATACAAGGTCCAATAAAAGAAACAGAGTCTGGCCCAGTCGCTCTCGATCCTCAAGTCAGGTTTAGGCTCAACGCTCAGCCCCACCCGATGCCTCGTAGGTGTCGTAGGCATCGAAGACATCATCCCATACCTGCACAAGCTGAGATAGGTCTTCTTCTTGTGGGAATGAGCAACACCCATGAAACGGGTGATCAGTACGCTACGTACTGAGTAAGGTAACAGATGCGCTAAGGTCAAACATACAAACATAGCACACATAGCACAATCACATAGGCAGCTTGTAATAATATAGATGATGAAGGCCGGCTATGGTCCAATCAGACTTACTTTCTTGTAGCTCTCTGTTAATTATAGTTATTTCACACCATAATCTTTATTAATCCATGCGAGTGCGGAAACCCCACTATTATAGCCGGTGGATCGGTCACTTATAGGATAGAATGCACCTAACCACTATCATATGCCGGTGGATCGGTCTCCGGGGCAGATCGCTCCTGGCCACTATTATGCCCGTGGATCGGTCTGGCCCCGACTCTCATGGTGTTTCACTGTAAGTATATAGTAGCTTTCCCATAATTCATTAGCAACATAATGTTTGGTTTGTTAAGCTCGGGATCCCCCACTATTATAGCCGATGGATCGATCACTTATAGGGCAGAACGCACATAACCACTATTATATGCCGGTGGATCGGTCTCCAGGGCACCCCAGCACCTGGCCACTATTATGCCGGTGGATCGGTCTAGGCCCAGCTCAACAATCTTACTCTTTAAGTAATTAGTATCTTATTTGTGTCTTATTAGAATAAGCTTTTTACCCTTGACATGCATGTCAACTACCTTATACTTCTATTCTCCCAAGGGGGCACGTCCCATATCTTAAGACTCCTGCGCCCCTTATCACACCCCGACGTCCATTTCCCTGTACACATACACTTAATGAAAAACCCAACTCCTACGAGTGTGGGTTAGGCCCAACACCTTATAACATCAACTCTACCTACTATCACCCTCTAGGTTTTTCCCTTGAAAACCCTAATTGGACTTATGTGGCCCAACTTCCTCTCACTTACACTACCGTTACTCCATTTATCGCCCCACACCTAATCTCATTTAGATCCAATCCCAAATCATATCACCTTACCCCTCGATTAAACAAGTGACCGAAAAAACCCTAGTTGGCCACTTCAAACCCTAGTACTTTTCTTCTCCCACAAGTAACTTATCTCTTTTCATCCAATATCTCTCCTCTCCCATGGCACCCATAATCACCCCTTATAAAATAAATTTCCACTCTTAACCCATACTCCACTCTCCCTTAATCATTTTAACTTCCACATTTTCCAGATTAGTGCTTTATCCCCAAAACCCTAATTGGGTCCCTTATACACCCTTACACTAACCTATGTACTATTTCTCATCCCAAGTCTCCAATCACTCCACAATTCTCCCCTTTGTTTATTTACACCCTAATACAACTTTTCTCATGTAAAGATCTTCCCCATGCAAGATTTATCCACTCCATGCAAACTCTCAAAGTCCCCATGCAAATTTTGAGGCTCCCATGCATGGTTCCCATCTCTCATTCATTTTAGCCATACCTCCCTCTTTGATTTCCTCTCACGGATCATGAGGTATTTTGGTCAACCTCATATCCCCCTTATTGAACCCACTTCTCATTTTCTTTCTTTTTGTCCTTTCATTTCCATATCATATTATCAATGGTCCTATCATGCATGTCCTAGAGGGCCATAACATATCACATCATGATCACCATATATACATATAACACACATGTCACATGAAAACATATACAAACATACCTTAACTCCAAACTGCGCTACACATAATACAAGTTAATAACAATCATGTATTACACGACGTAGCATGATATACATCATCCAAGGCATACAAGTCACACAACACACATGGGCCTTAGCTACATCCTTACCTAATGCGACGCTGGGCTTGGAGCACGCTCCTACGACTCTTTAGGGCTTTGACTCGATTCACCTATAAGAGGGTAAGACTAATGATTAGTTTCCCTTCTACCCAAAAATACCATTATTTCTTATTTTAGTCTAAGATTAGGGTTGTTATTATTACACGGAGTTTTATAAGTGAAAACTAGGGTTTTTACCATCAAATTAGCCTACTAGTTATTACTAGTCAAAATATACTTATGTTATTATTCATAACTATATTTATATCATCAACCTACTAGCTTTATTTATTCTAAAGATAGTACTTATACTTGTTAAAATAAGATAGTAATAATAATAATAATAGTAATACCAGTGCTCCTAGAAATAGAATCCCTATTATTTTTAAGGCTAAGGCTAATAATGGTTTTAGGGATAAGATAATAATATAATATTAGTATTACTAACAAAGTAATAATATTATTAAAGATAATAATGATATTAGTTATATTTGGAATAATAATAATATAAGGGTTCAAATGTTTTTATCATAATAATATTAACAAAATAATAACAATAGTACTAGTAATAACTAATAATGATACCATAGTAATAATGTTAACAAAGGCATTAGGAACAATATCTGCAAGTTTTGAATGATAATAATGGTAATAATACTAAGGTTGGGTATTCTTCTTCTATAGTAACAAAAGGGAAACATGCCAATTTTGGTTTCAATAACATTAATAATAATAAAAATAATAGTAATATTATTAATAATGCCAACAACAACAACAACAAAAATAATAATAATAATAATAACAACAACAATAATAATAATAATAGTAATAATAATAAAGTAATAATGATAATAATAATAGTAATAATAATAAAATAATAATGATAATAATAATAACGTTAAGCATAGTAATAACAATGACAATAACCATAATATAGTAACCAAAATGATAATAATAATATAATGGTCCAAATATTTATATTAATAATAAAAGTGATAATGGATAAATTTAGTATTAATAATATTAACAAGATGATGATGATGATAATAATAATAATAATAATGATAATGATAATAATAATAATAGTAATAGTAATAGTAATAATATAGATAATACCATTAATATTATTAAATAACTAATATTTGTATAAAGTGAGTTTAAGGGTTGGGAAAGTTAGAGAACCACCTAAGGCAGTAGTGGCACCGGCGCTGGCGCCGGCGGCAGTTGTGGAAGTTTTAGGCGGTGGAAGAAGGAGAAAGGAGGGAGGAGGAAGAAAGGGAGGTGTGGGGAGGTAGAGGAGGATCCCCTGGTTGTTTTGGAGGGTATAGGTGGCGTTGGTGGTGGCGGAATTGACGACGGGTGGCGGTGCAAAGGGCGGCAGGGCTAAAGTTGGTCATTTGGGGAGGGCGACTTTGCACGGCCGGGGTGGCTCGTGCAGGGGATATCAAAAGACGAGGAGGGCTTGGTTAGGTATATATAAAAACCATTATTCTAGATTATTAATACTTTAACCTAAACCTAACCCTAATAAATTGTTAATTAAATCATCCTAATACTCTAACCTAAATTATTTTAACCTAATTATAATTTGAAACCCAAACTTATTTTTCTTTCCTCTTTTTCCTTTTTCCTTTTTATCATTCTCCTTTCATTTTCCCTTTTTCTTTACCTCCTGTCCGGTTTCTTTTTCCTTCTCTTGCTTCCTTTTCTTCTTGTATATGATTTATTCCCTATCCCGACCTAATCTCCTTGCCATGATTCCATTCCATGTCTTGTACACTATCTTACCATCATCTACCAACTCTCATCTTATGCGTCGATGGGTTCCATTGAAAATACTACCCAATCACCTCATCTTTCCTTCTCCATCTATATGTGCAACACACACGCACACACACACACACACTCACTTCATACTTATTGCCCTAAAATACCTCCTTCTCCATCCAACTTTCTGTAAAAAAAAAACCACTACCAAATGCAACCTTAATATCCTCCTTTCTCTCCTCTTCACCATCGCCAAAACAACCCACCAACACCTCCACTGGTAGCCTTTGTCATTTCCTTATCGCTTGCATCGACATCCTTCACTATTCCCTCACCTATACCATTAGCCAAACTCACCACAACACACACCCTTACACTAGTAAAACCCATCATTCCTCCCTCATTTGCTTTGGCAAAAGTCACCGAAACACATCGTCCTCCACAAGTTGTTTTCTTTGAACCTCCCGTACTCCCTTTAGCTAAACTCGCCGTAAAACTCCACTTTTTCCCCTTATTTTGTGCACCAAAAAGCCCAACCAAAACTATACCACTAACTGTAGGAAACTCAACTAAAGAACTCCTTAGCTCCGCCCATATCCACCAAAAACACCTCAACCCCTTCACTAAAACCAATGAAAAATATCCTACCTAGCTTCAACACTACTAGCCAATCCTTACCCCACCCTTCATCACTTTACACCATTTCCCAACCCCTACCAACACTTGTAGTTGTTGTTTCTACCTCCCTCATCTTGCCACTTCAGCTGTCCCTTCTTGTTGTATAAATTTTAGCCAAGATTTCCTTTGAGTCTTGATTTAGTGATTTTCTAAATGTTTTGTAGAAGGTAGGATATGATACGTGCATAATGAACAGTGCTTATTCTATGACCTAGATGTCTATGTGTAGGTCAATGAGGACCCGTTAGATGATTTTGCACCCTATCATGCTTTATATAGGGTGGAGTGATTTTTTATATTAGGGTTTTTAGGCATAGAGTCTTATTATCTAGATGACAGTTCCACCCAAATACCTTTTGGACTTTTAGATCCATGGTATCCATTTTGAATATATCTTTGGATATTGTAATTAGATTTGATCTCCAGCTCATATTTATGTTTATGAAGCTTCTTTTGTTTTCTATTTAGCATAATTTATATTTTGATTGATTTACCTTATGATTGACATAAGAATAGTGAGGTCAGGCAAACTTATGTCAATTATGGCAGTAACACCTATTTATTTTGGTATTATGTTTTTGCTAAAAATAAAAAAATAGTAAATTTTCGAGTGTTACAGGCCATCAATCATCATCCATTGTGGAGAACTAGATGGATGTTTAATGAGCTTGCCCTTTTTATTCTTATCAGTATGCCATCTCAATTTCTTGGCATTTTAAACATTATTAAACTTCACCCTAATCTTAGTCTTATAGGAAAATACCAATCCACCTTATGAGGCAATTTATTCTTCTTATATTGTGATGCTTCACTTTCAAGGGAAGGATAACTATTAAAAGTCAGATACTCTTTGCAAAACAATATGTAATCATTAGGGAATGCATGTATATTATCATAACTCATGCCCATGGATGAAATAATATTCTTTTCTTTATAGGTACGATCAAGCATGACTTTATCATTAGAAAGTATTTATTTCAAAAGTTCTAATAGATCTATAAAGCTCTTATAATTCTATATGTTACATGCTTTCAAGTTGTGCAACCTTAAAGTAGTAGATAATCCAGTAAACTTTATACGACCACAATACAAAGGTTTTGATTCACTCAATAACTTATAAAAAAAATTAGGACAATCTCGAACACTTTCATCAACCTTTTAAGTCATCTTCTCTACAAAATCTCCTTCATAATCCTCAAATAGTTTGATACTTTCCCTCATGTCTTCCTTATTATTATATTTAGACTTTATCTTACCATGTCATATCCAATTATTATAATTTCTATTAATTCCATTCATAAACATATGATATCTTAGCTTATTAGCATTGATACCTTGAATATAACCATATATCAAACAGATCTTCAGCATGTTCCACTACAAACTTGATTAAAAAACTCCACCCCTTTTGTATATTCCCTAGACCTACGATTTACATACATCCATTCCTTATCTATAGCTTTCCAATCTATATATATCCCATAAAAATATTACAAATTAGATATCTCTAAAAAATACAAAATACTCTCATGCTTAGAGATAATTAATTCATATTTGTATAATATATCAGGTTATTCAGTTGCTAATAAGGTCTTAGCATAATTAAATCATCACTTATATATATACACACACACACACGCACGCACGCACAAACACACACACACATAACTTCATATAATGATTTAAACTAAAAATGATATTCATATACAAAGGTTAAAACAATGCCTTAAAGCTATTAGAAATCCTAAGGCAAAAATAACACTATGTACATCAAAAGGTTGCTACAAACTAAAAACTAACATGAACCATCCTACAAAGAGTCATATATATCATCATCACTATCACTCTCAAAGTTCACTTATGTTGAAGAGTCATTTTCTCCTTCACTTCATCATCGCTCATGATGGAAACTTTATAGTAAATACTCGTAAGTAAGTTATGATGAAATTTCTAGTGGTCGTCTATCACCATCAACTATTTAGCTATATAATCATAATGTATCACAAACACATTTCCCTAAAAAAATATTAGGTGTTGTACATCAATGATAAACAACTTTAATATCTAGTTATAAGCACTATCTATGGCTCCATCTAAGGTAGGGTTAATAGCAAGTGATACGATATAAACATATATAGATGAAAGTACAAATGACTCTCCATCAATTGACCCAGCTCCCCATATAACTAGAACATATGAATCCTTATATTTTTATAGAGAGACATCCAAAAATTTTGTGGAGGGTATATTATAAATACAAATGTCATATCACTATCTACACATGATCATAACTACACAATCTATCATCAAGGTTACTCTTTGAGCCTTTTAAATTCTAAAATATGTAAATTCCTTAATCAAACTAATAATAAATATATAATATCATATCTTAAACAACTACATAAACATTAAAATGTCAACCTGACCTATTCCAAGTAGGTAACAGTAGCTAAGTAATAAATCAAGCAATAAAATTAATATTTGACCAACATTATTTATCTCTAAGACACCACCAAAATAGTAGCTAACTAATAGTTAAGCAAAAGATAACACCACCAACAGTTTCAATGAATTCATAATGTAGAAACTTGTATGTGTGAATTAAGCATGAAAATACCAAAAATTTTGAACACGACAGCAACTAAAATTAGAACAACATTGTAGTATCCAAAACATTCCTAACCCAAATTCCTAGGTGAATCATATCCTCATCCCTTCTCTAACACTTGAAGCTTGTGTGAGCCTTTTTTCATTCCTTTCAAACCCTCATTTCACCTTTCTACCCTTCAAAACCCTAGTTTTTAATTCAGCCTACCAGCAATTGATCGACCTTACCTTCGGTCAATCGACGCTAGGTGATTTTTACCATTTTTAATTTGCTTAATGTTTTTTACCATAAAAAGTTATATGCATAATATTTTTATATATTTGGGTTATTAAATTAATTCTTCACCTTTCTCTAATTTTTCATAAATTTTTGATTAGTTTTAGCATTATAAATTATTTATTGGATTTTTTGCCTTACCTATACCATTTTTAATCATTATTGATTTTAGTGGACATACGAGATTCTAAATTATAATCTCCATACATCCTAATATTAGATCCTACATGTTCCTTTCTCATTTAACCAAAAATATAACCATAATCACCTCTATCACCATCTACTAACTCTCTTACACTCTTTCACCAATGTCAATCACTCCTCTTTCTTGCAAGTAACCTTCCATCTAATTTCTCTTCCTCTATCCTAAAAATTTTTGATAGCTATAAGGGGATTGTGCCCTTTTATGGTTATTTTTATAATTAGGAATATTCTTGAACATCTACTTTTTTCTCTCATCTCTTCTAATTCTTATTGATTTATTCTTAGTTACCTCTTGGTTCCTAAGCCTCCTTATTCATTTCTTCCCATCTTTTAACTTCCAAAATCTTTAATTTTAACTCTTTAATACTTATTCTAAGCAAAAGAGATTTAAGTTCATAAATTAGAGAAGATTGAATCAAGCTTATTCAAGCCCCATTTTTGAAATATTAATGGTTATTCGCACGTCTTTTGATTGTTCTATTCTATTCTAACCTTTTATATTTTCTCCATTTCTAATTTTTGTATTATTCTTTTAAGTGATCAAAATGTGGAAGGAGCTCATTAGGGGTATTTTTACTTAGAGATCGGTGTAGCCTTTAGTAAGGATACATGTCTCTAGTTTAGGAATTTTTATGACTAGGTGTTAATTTTATAAATTTTCATATTAGCATGTTGAATAATAGAAATCATGAGAGGCTTTATTTTAAACTCATATCCACGTATTAATTAGTAAATTTGTGATTTTCTATGTTTTGTGATTTAATATGAAATGCCTATTTTATGACTTGTCAGGCTTTGCCTTAAAATTTCAATCATAATAACATATTTGGTGATATTAATATTTTATTTTAGGATTAAGACTAATTATTTTTAATTATGGTAATTGGTGTAGTATGTTAAGGTTGCAATATTTATGATTATAATTTGTTTTTTTAGTTGTTCCAACTTAATTTAATTATATTTTTGAGTTAGTAATAATATAAGAGTGGTTATGTGCAAATTTTGGTGAATTTGAAAGATTGTTGACTTTTATAGATCATACGATAGTCTCAGACTAAGGGGTAAATTTTTCTCCTTGTTTTTGGAGAAAATAAGTATATCATTGTATTCTTTGACGTTCTTACAATAAATTTTATATATAATATGTTATGATTTATATGGGAATGGCTTGAGTTACGAAGATAATAAATTTGGTGATGCTTAAGTGAACTATGGGCATTTTGGCCTTTATAGTTGAAATATGGAAATTTGACATTGTATAAATATTTTTGGGTTATAAAAATGTTAAGTGTGTTTTGTGAAACATTAAGGACAAATAAGAATAGCCTTATGGTCTATTTCCTTATATAATATCACTTTTTTTGATTGGTTTGCCTTATGAATTATATTTTCTTCATATAGTTATAACAAGTTTAATTTAATTAACCTTGATACATTCCTAAGCATTTAATTTAAATACAAATGTTAAAATGAATTCATGATAACTAGAGGTCATTTGAATAAGTCAATAAGTAGCTTTTTCATGATAATTTAATGGTATTAAAAGTGAAAGTTTGATATAATTAAGTAAATCAAGTGATTCAATTTTGTATGCTAAGTGTTGGTTAATGATTTAATAAAACACTAGTATTTAAAGTGGAATATCACATGAGATGGGACCAAAATGATTCCAAGTGTTGAATAATTTGATTATTTGATTATTTAATTATATTACTTGGTCATAACAAAATCAAGGGATCCTAATCTACTATTTCTTATCAATCCACCAGATTATAGGGGTGTGCATGTTTAAGTATTAGAAGTTTAGTAATGAACTAAGCATTTTCTACCTTGAATGTGAGAATATTAGTGAAATTAACTAACTTTCTCCATCTAGGGGGAAATGGGGAACAAATGTCACATATCATTGAGATTAACTATCTTTATCTCAACTAGGCGAGAGAAGAGGAGTGGTTCTATTACAAGTGATTCTCTGATCTCAATATGACTAAGTAAATGAATTATTTAATCACATAATGATAAAATTTATATAAAACTTTCTCTTAGATCATCTCATATTTTGAGAATCTATGCATATATATTTTCTATCTTTTCATTATGTTGTTTTTGATATGCATGAGCTTTTTATATGGATGTATATTGGTCCATTAATCGGTATTGATCATTATTTTTGTGGGTGTTGTCCATTCCCATGAGCAAATGCTACCTTGTTTTGTAGGTAATTTTTGATTGATGTCTTTGATGTGATTTTCTACGATGAGTGGTTATGGGTTGGTCTAAGTGTATGGTTATGAATATATATATCTCTTTTTAGACCTTTAGTCCTCTATTTTCTATAATATATTTTCTCTCTATATTTTGTAATCTTGTATTATCGTGGGATCAAGTATTTCCTACATATGATCTTTAGGTGAGAGTTACTTTTTAGCCTTTCATCCAACTTAGATGGGGTATAGGTAGTGTCTCTTTTATGATGGATGCAACATAACACCTAATATATTTTTTAATAATGCTTCCACAATAATGAAATCTTTAATAGGAAATTTTGGAGTGTTACAAATATTTTTGTGGAGTGTAGAGTAGATAACAAGTAAAATTTTACAATGTAGAGAGCTAAAGTTGATTTTTGTTTTTGCTAAATATAGTCAGTAGAAGAAGAAATTTCTACAGAACCTAAAGAGCAACATTAATAAAGAGAGAAACTTTCATACCTGGTGCTTAAGATTTTCATAACTTACTTTGTTGAAGTGAGGTGTGGCTCAACAAGCTAGAAAATGGTTAGCATATCCCAAGATGTAAGAAATGATCAAGCTATAAAAAAAAGTTTAGAAATAAACTCTCAAAACCAAAAGAATCAAAGGAAAAGAGAAAGTAACTGAAAAAACCTTATCAGGCCATGGGCGGTTAACTAAAAATGGCACCATTACTGAATGTTATCACCAAAGAACGGGTGGTTGGGAAAGGGTTAAGAGAATTGAGAATTAAAAGCGGGGACAAAGAAGAAAGAATTTATTTTAGTCTATTGGGTCCAAATTTTTTGTAAAAGAGGAAGGCACTAAATGTTATAAATTATGCACAAAAATTTAACAATGGTTATTATAAAAAAAAAGTATATTAAAATTAGATTAAACAATGATCATTCATAATAACAATTGTTGAATAACCTCCTAAACAAATAGCTCAGGATCCTAACAATAGGCTTTAATAGCAATTATTAAAATAACTATTGTCAATGGTATCCTAATAAAATTTTTTACACATAATAATTGTATAAAAAATTAATAGGAATTAACGCATGAATATCACATGAGGATTTTAACAATGTTTTGCTAAAATAATTGTCGTTGAAAATGATTTAATAATGATTATTTATAAGAACCATTATTAAAACCTCCCCACTGAAATTTTAAGACTCTTGACAATGGTTTCACTGTTACCATTATTAATGCCCCATTATTACAGGTATATTCCATGGCAGTGATTACCCATCATGGTTAGACATTATCACATTAACAATCAAGGCAATGTAATCTCACAATATATATTGCCCATCACATAAATATTTTCAATTTACATTAAATCTTAATAGATCATATACCACATAAAAGTCCTAATAGAATATTTTGAACATTCACTTAAGTGCTCGTTTGGTATGGGAGCTATAGGGGTAGAAAAATTACCCTCATATTTTATATATCTTATATAATCTATCTAAAATTTAATATTTTTATTCTAATAAATACCCATTTTAGATCTTAATTTAATCTAAAATGAGTATTTCATTAAAATATATTTATTATTATTAAATGATTAATATAAAAGATGTAAAATAGAGGAGAAATTTTTCCACCCCTACTACCCCCATACCAAACAAGCCCTAAATGCTTTAGGTTACAATAAACTGGCACCAAGATTTTTGTAGGTTACAATGAGCATGGCTTATAATCGCTGCTATTAAATTATCCGAAAAGAATCACTCTATAATCCAAAAGGACCATTTTGGTACTAAATAGCTAAAATGACAGTTTTATCTAAGTTTGGAATCCAAAATTAAGACCATATAACATTTAAGAAAAAAAAAGTATTATTCATTAATAAAAGGACTAAAAGTCATAATATGGGTTAAATTTAACAACAAAAAAAGTCAAAGTCAAAGGTTAAGGTCATGATCAATAGTCATGGTAAATGGTTAAGGTTTGACTTTTAATATTTACATATTCTATATTTTACCATTTTAAGGGCATTTTGGTTAGTTTATGCCTAATCATTATTAAGTTATATTTAACTTCACAAACCATGATTAAATCCTCACTATTTCTATTAAGCATGATTAAATCAATACTAACCCTACTTATGGTGATTGGTGGGTGGTTTGTGAAGAACATTCATCTTATTTTCCTTAAATTATCTCAAACTTTAGACAATCACAACTTAGGTTCTATGAACCCAAATGACAATATATTATGTATAAAATTTATCCCAAATTTTCCAATAAATATCATGGAATAACTAGATTACCCTAAACACGGTTATATTATAAAAACCAAAGCCAAACACACGCCTAATTACCCAAGGTATAGTTTTGAGAAGTTCCCACACTCAAGTAGTTTTAATCATAAATTTTTATATATATCTCAAAATCAAAAAAAAATTATTAGGAAATTAGAAACATATATATTTCATATGAAACCTTATTTTCATAGATTATTTCATCCATCTGATACAGTTATGTGTATAAAGTCACCCTATTTTGTAGGTCTTAACTTGCCATATTTCATGAATATCTTAATCAACGATGTATAAAATCTTGAAAGAAAAAACTTATGAGAATTTTAATAATTAAATTAACATTTTATTATAATATGTAAAATTTTAAAACCCCAAATAATCTCATATGATACATAATATAAAAATAATAAAATTAACTAACCAAATAAGCATAAAACACCAAGATTCATGATAACACATGTGATAATAGAAACTTTTAATTTTTTAGTGCAATAAAAGTATATTTTAGCTTATCTAATAAGTTAGTAAAATGTAATTAAAAATATATAAGGATCAATCCACCCTTAGCATGCCAAAAGTCATTGAAACTCCCATAAAAGCCAATCAAACTTAATAAGAATCATGTTAGCATATATATCTTGAATTAAGAGAAATGAAAATCAAATAAAAAGAGAAGATTATAATAATCTTCAATAGGATTTATAAAGATCTATAAAAATTGAGTAAAGAAGGAATATGTTGGAATTTTATCCAAACCAAATCTCAACTTTCCATTGTTTAATTAAAAACAAAAAATAGCTAAACCAAGGTTGTGTGTGAAGTTGTGAAGCTTAGAAGGTTGAGTAAAATTTGTTTAAAGGTTAAATATATTAAGAATAAAGAGAGAGAGTAGGAAAATTAATATATCCTACAATGGAAGCGAAAAGGAAAATGGATCAATTAGAAGCTCAATTCTTATGCACACATCACTCATATATAAGCTTAATGAAATGTGTAGGTTCATTCACCTATGTGATGATTAAAGGGACACTTGTGTGGAGGATAATGGAGGGAAATTAATGTCACATGACAAAACATACAAGGGGTCTTAATGGGGATGTATTGACCTAGATAAGGAGAGGATAAAGAAGGATGAATATTGGGATTAAGTTTATGATTATAAAAGGAGAAAATATAATAACCATGGGGGATATTTAGGTAATGATTATAGGGATAGGTGGTATGGCTTAGGGATTTTTATTTGGGGGATTTAGTGCATGTTATAAAAAATGATAATGAGGATAGGTGGCATAAAAGGTAGGGAGGATAAGTTTATGAGGTTGAGAGGTGGAAGGTGGTTGATGGTTGAGGAGGATTATATGGTAATGATGGGGAATCTTCCAAGAGTATTATCAACCAAGGGGAGGTGTTTATGTGGGAGGTATATATAAGGAGTAAGAGACAAAAAAAATTAATCCAAATGGGAGGTGAAGGGAATTTTTAGGAGGAAGGGGAAGATTGTTGGGTTGAAGCTGATGATTAGTGGAGTGGTGATAAGGTAATCATGAAGAATATTTGATATGATGGCAAACCAACCAAGGGGGTGTATTTGGGGAGGATCATTTAGGGAAGGCTTATATGGGGGAGTTTTAAAGCTTAAGAGACCAAGTGAGATGCGTGGAGTGTTGTAGGTGACGGGAAGGAAGAAAGGAGAAGTGAATCACACATGTAAGGTGGTGATTGGTTGGGAGGAGATGGATTAATGATTAAGAGAATATAATGATGATATTTTCATATGTCTTTAGGCCATACTTGGGTATGAATATGTGGTAATGGTGTGTTAGGATATAATAGAGGGTTATTATTTGTTCTTTTATTGATATGGAGATTTGAGATCAATATTAGGAAGTAAGGATAATATCTAAGTACTAAGGCTAGGTTTTGGTGGCTTATTTTGCCTATACAATGATAATTTATCTAAAAATAACAAAAATAAAAGTTAAAAATTAAATTATTTTTAAATCCAAAACATGAAAAAATGCTGATCTCTAAAGTTTCATAATTTTTTGATTAGTAAATGGGCTAAAATAAGGCTCAAATGCGAATAATCGTAAAATAAGGTGTGAATGATATTTCTTTTGTCGTAATCTCCATTTATCATTTTAAATATGACTCAAAGACTCATAAAAAGCCAAGGAATCCAAATATAGAGAGATTATAATGATTCAAAGGAATTTGGATAGTTGAAAGTAGTTCAATTGTCTTGAGGGAGCTAAAATTGCAAAAAGGTTACAAAAATGAGAATGAAATATTTCAAACTTGTGGCTAGAGTTTCTAAATTCTTACAGGATATTAAAAAAATGGTAAAATCATAAATTTATTTTAAAATTTCATAGATTCTAAAGGAATCGGGATTTTAAAATCTTGGGTATTACAACATATCAACTTTACTAAGACATACAAGTTTCCAATTATGATATCTCACATCCATTTCCTCTTTCTTTTTTTTTTTAATTATTGAGGTAAAAAACTCTTAATCGTTTCATAATTTATTTCTTATAAAACAAGGTACATGAAATAATAATTTTACATCACATAGTTCATCATCACAATGGTACAATAAACTTGATACCCATAAATCTCTTTTGTGGTATCATAATTCCATCAATTATAGCTATGAATTTGAAAGATGGTAAGTATTAGATTTAAAATCACAATAATAGTAAAAATAAAAATAAACACAGCAAAAAAATTATCTTGATATACATGACCAGACTTATTCATAATACCATTACAAGTCATTTGCATCACAGCTTCAAAGTTCAACTAACTACGAGCGATGAGCTATGAAGCTCACTGGTAAGATTTTTTCCCACTAGTTAGATATATTTGACAAACATAGAGAAGAAGAGTTAAAAATGAAATGAAAAAAAAAGGAGGAAGATGATCAGAGAGTAAGTGGAAGAAGAGGGGGAGAGAGGAGGAATGATGGAGAAATACATACAAATGCGATAAGCGATGATGAAGAAGACGATCGAAGAAGTTTTTTTCCCCTATTAGATTTGATTCTATCTTTGGTTTATTTGGTTTTAATTTTGATTTGATTTGATTTGATTTCATAGTTAGATAGGTTTGTTTGATGATTCTAGTTTTAATTTAGTCCTAATTTAGTTTGATTTAATTCTTAATTTTTCCTAACTTTTTAGATTAGTCATTTTAAGTTTTAAAATTGATAATTTTAATCTATTTAAAGCAAATGTTTATGTATAATATGTAGGTATATTATATTGAGTATGTCAAGAAAAATGTCAAATAAGGAAAAAATGTTTGGAATACTTTCTAATTCAAGAAGAAAGATTTTTGAGTTTCTAATTAAGGAAGAAATGTTTGGATCATTGGTCTAGATAAGGAATTTTTTGCCAATTTATTGGCCAGCCTCATAAAAAATATTAAAAAATGGTTTTATATTTTATATTATAGAATATACTCAATATAAAATATCTATATATGATACATAAATGTATACTTTATAGAGATTCAAATATTTTTAATTTCAAAACTTAAAACAACTAATTTAAAAAGCTAGGAAAATCAAGAATTAAATCAAACTAACTTAGGGCTAAATTAAAATTATAAGCATCAAACAAAAATATGTAATTATCAAAGAAAAATTAAAACCAAATAGAGTAAAGTGAGAATTATATCTAAACACAAAAATATAATAATATTATCTTCGACCATCTTCATCATCATCACTTATCACAATTCTCTCTCTCTCTCTCTCTCTCTCTCTCTCTCTCTCTCTCTCTCTCTCTCTCTCACACACACACACACACACACACACACACACCACTTCCTCTCATTTTTGTTTCATTTTTAACTCTTCTTCACTATGTTCGTAAGATAGATGTAACTAGAAAAAGAAAATACCTCACCATTAAGCTTCATAGCTCATTACTCATCATTACTTGAACTTTAAATCTAAGATGTAGATGTCTTGTAATGATATTATAAATCAAGTCCATTTAAGAAGATCCAGCTCATCATTACTTGTTGCTACTACTCCTAATCCTCCTGATGTTACTCCTCCTCCTCCTCGCCCTCATCCTACTGCGACGACGACTACTGCTACTACCATTGTTGTTGTTGCCGTTGCTCCTCCTATTATTGTTGCTACTGATGATGACTACTATAACGACTACTACTATGACCACTACAACTATGACTACCATTACTACCACCACCACCACCACCACTACTACCACTACCACTACCGCTACAACTACAACTACCACCACTACTACTACTTCTACTACCACTACTACTAGTACTACTATCACAACTACTACTACCACCACTACCACCACCACCACCACCACCACCACCACCACAACAACAACAACAACAACAACAATAACAACTAATACTACTACTACTACTACTACTACTACTACACCACACAACCACCACTACCACTACTAATCCTGCTCCTACTCCTACTGCTCCTCCTGATACTACTCCGGCTCCTCCTCCTATCGCTCCTACTACCACTCCTACTGCCGCTCCTACTGCTACTCCTTTTTCACTTACTGTTGCTCCTCCTCTTGTTGTTATTGGTGTTACTACTACAGCTACTACTACAACTACTTCTATAACACCCCAATTTTTAGAATTGAAATTTTTTATCTTACAATGGAAGAATATAAGTAAAATATTGGGTGTTACTGCCTAATTGGCTTAAGTCTCGTTTGCCCAATCATCCTTACATCAATCACAAGGCTAAAACCATTCATAATAAAATAATAAAATTAGAAATGGAATAACTTTTACAAATACAATATGAGTTTGGAGGTTAATTCTGAATTTTAATAACAAAATACAAACTAAAGGATACCATGGATCAAAGAGTCCAAAATGGCATCTGGGTAAATATATCAACCCCATAACATGACTCTACACCCATAACCATGATACTAAAGTCACTCCTCCACATATAACTCATCAAAGGCTGTAAATTCGTCTAATGGGTCAACCTCGACCTACAAAAATATATTTGGGTCGTCTACTCATGGGAATGAGTAGCACCCATCAAAAGGATGATCAATATGCTACATATTAAGTAAGGTAACAATACAATTGAAGCATGATTACACATAATACATGAATTAACGTTAGAAAGTAAGCATACATAAGATAACATAAATAATGCTAGGTAGATACTGATTTAAAGTCTCACTATATAAATATATCATATTCGAATCTTTTACTTACGTTGAGTTTAGGGACCACACTATTCTTAAATAGATAGAATGGTTTGAAGCACCTTTCAAGGATAAAACACCTGAGCCACTATTAATATCCAATGGAAAAACTCAACATCTCTCAAAGTACAAATGCTCATGAGCCACTATTCTTAAACCAGTAGAACGGTCTAAAGCACTTCTTAGGGACAAGACACTTGAGCCACTATTATTTATCCTATGGAACAGACTCAACACCTCGGTTCTGACTCATGTAATCTTTCACTTTAAACAATCAGTATCTTTTTCCATTAATATTTTATCTCTTGATTGTATATTTACTCACGTTGAGTATGGGGCCCCACTATTCTTATTCTGGTGGAAAGGACTAATGCACCTCTCAAGGACAAGACACCTGAACTACTATTATTATCTGGTGGATTGGAACCATATAAAAATGTCGGCCCAACTCACGCGATCTTTCACTTTAAATGATTTTTATCTCATTAGAGTTAATTATGTATTCAAGATTATTATACAGAACCCATGTAAATATACAAGACATAAATTTAATAACATAAATATGACCGCATAATTATCTTCAAATGACCATAGTACCCTTAAGTAGTTAAAAATGATTATATTCTCCCACGATCTGATAAATCACAACACCAATACATATACATCCCCAATATACCTTCAAAACATAAATCCTCAATTATTTGCATAGATACCATATCCTATATTTTACCAAAAGCATACATCCAAGGTCTCATTTCTCAAGATATTTTATCATAATATAACATTAATCATATCACATGTCCAATAAAAGCACATACATATACACATACACATACACATACAAATAAAGTCCTAACTACGATATGCATCCTTACCAACAAAGACACCAGGCTCTTTACACTTAATCCTATACCTCCTTTGAGATCATTGGAAAATTACCTACAAAAAATAAGATAATATACAATTAGTCTTGAAGATTCTAATTAAGAGAGAAGATAAGATAAAGTAAGGTAAAAATGAAAATAATCGCAGTCAAAGGGAAGCTTGAGTTATATGGAAGTGTGATAGAATATATGGTGGTGCTATGGTGAAATTTTGGTAGTGTTTAGGTAAAGTTTAGGGGTGAAAAAGAAGGTGCACGACAAAAAATAAGGGGCCACATAAGCATGAAGTCGATGGTGCACATCCAAGTCATGAGCTAGGATCCTACACGGCTAGGCTATGTGAAGAGGCACGGTTGTGCTCAAGCAATGGATTTCTCATAAAATATCAAACATGTGAGCACAAGCATGCAAAGGCTATGTGCAAGTCGTGTAGGGGTGCGCAAACAAATCATGGGTTTGCACAGGTGTGCAATAAGGAAAAATTAGGAGTGCACGGTCGTGCGCACATTGTGCGCCTCACAAAAATGCTACAGATGTAAGGAAAGAAGAGGGAAAAACTAAAATGGATGATAGCAACAGGTGACAATGATGAGGGGAAGTGATGGGGTGGCCTTGGTGGTATGTCCACCAGGCCTTGGCCGGTGCTTGGTGGTTGTGGTGGTGCACAGTGGTGATGGAGGTGCTTGCATGTGTGGAATAGAGCATGAGAAAGAAGGAGGAGGAGGAGGAAGGATGGAAGGAAGGGAATAGAGGGGCTCGGGCAGGTGGTGTTTGATAGACAATTTAGGCAATAATGGGACAAATAAATGAGGGATAAGGAGAGGTGGAGTAGTGTATATATGTGTATTCATGGCGTGCGAACTACCACTACCACCACCATCACTACCACTACTACTACCACTACGACTACTACTACTACCATTACTACTACTTCTACTGCTACTACTCCTCCTACTACTACTACCACAACCACTACTACTCCTGCTATAACTCCTACCACCACCACTACTACTACAACCATTACCACCACCGCCACCACTACTACTACCACTACCACTACTACCACTACTACTTCTACTGTTACTGTTGTTGCTGCTGCTACTCCTCCTCCTCCCACCACCACCACTACTCCTCCTGCTACAACTCCTACCACTACTACTACCACCACCACCACCACTACTTCCACTATTACCACCATAACTACTACTACCACCACGACCCTAGTATTACAACTACTACCACCACAGCTACTACTACTTCTACTACCACTACCACCACCACCACTACTACTACCACCACCACTACCACCACTACCACTACCTCAACTACGACCACTATTGCTCCTGCTGCTACTACTGCTCTTGCTGCTACTGCTATTACTGCTCTTGCTACTCCTGGTACTACAACTCCCTCTTCTCCTGTTCTCCTACTGCTCCTGGTACTCCTACTCCTCCTTCTCCTATTTCTTCTATGGCTCTTGTTGCTCCTACTACTCCTGCTATTCCTGCTACTTCTGCTACTACTCCTACTACTATTACTACTACTGCTGCTATTCCCAACACCACCACCACCACTACTACTACCACTGCTACTACTGTTGTTGCTGCTCCTCCTCCTCCTCCTATTACTATCGGCACCGCCGCTGCCGCTTGATACTGTTATTGTTGTTGCTGCTACTCTTACTGCTACCGCTACTTCTCCTCCTCCTCCTACTGCGACCGCTACTACTATTGTTATTGCTACCACCACCACTACTACTAATACTACTTTAAAGTCACAGTTATAACTAGAAATGAAGTATGCTACTATTGTAGTGAGTAATATGACAAGTACCTTGTTCCTTACAAGTAATAAATTATGAAATGCATGAGAATTTTTTACCTCATTAAACTAAAAAATAAGAGGAAACAGATGTGAGATTGTGTAAATGGGAAGTTGCATATATTAGTAAAGTTGTTGTGCTTTTTAGATTGTTGAACCTTATTTAGTTGTATGAAAATAATGGCAAGAGTATGATATAGAGAGCAATTCACTTACCGTTTTGATTAAGAGCAATGAAAGATAATATATAAACTCTAAAGATGAACATAAGTCACATATCAAAGTGATGGAAATGATTGAAGGAAGAATAAGAGAATAAGAGGAAATGAAAGGAAAGAGGAGGAAAAGTGAAGAGGAACGATAATACACAAAACTCACTACTTCTTTACTCTTCGAAGAATAATGATTACTAAGAGTTCGTTGCTACTCCAATAGTCAAATGTATTTGGTTTAATTTTAATTGGCTTTGTATGTTTTCAGATATATTTTAACTTGACTTTGTTTAATTTTAATTTAAGATATAATGTGGTTATGTATGTGAAATTTTAATTTGGTTTAAGTTAGTCAGATTAAATTGTCAGGTTTGACTTTTGATTTTTGAAAATATTAATATTTATTTTGTATAAAATACATATTTAGATATAATATAGGGATATATTAAACATAGGACATTATATGGTATAATATACAAAAATACTATTATTTTAATAATTTTCACACAAGCTTTGGGAGAAGACTAGTTGGAAACTCCTTATCTGAAGCATAGATCCACATATTTTTTTTACTTCATTGAATATTCAAAAAATATTTATTCCTAAATTGGAATAAATCACAAACATTTCTTCCTTAATTTACAATTTTTTCCCTACATTGTTATTCCCCATTAGATTAGAATCTCATTTGAGGACTCAAGACTGCTATAGTAAGCTCGTGCCATGACCTCATTCGCTTTATACCCATATTCACTATGTAAATAAAAGATAAATATAAAATTTTAAAGAAAATACACCAATTCATATTTAATATATAATATAACTCTGGATTCTTAAACAAAAAAATCATGACATTAGACCACTATGTACTAAATGACCTTCTATCTATATTGACTATCAACTTAGGATCAATCCATTGAAAAGCTGAAAGAAAGCATAGTAAGTGACCGTAATACTCTTGCACTTACTACACCATTTCCTTTCATTTTTCTCAATTTAAACGAGCCTATATAATGACGAAAATATTCTTTTAGTAACTACATCCATTTACCTCCATTTTTTCATGTATTTTCATCATCCTATTTTTTACAAAGAAAAATGCCTAAAATGCCCCAATTTTTATGAGAAAATGTCCCTTTTATTTATTTAAAAAGTATTAAAAAACTTAAAATTATGGAAAAATCTTTGAAAAAAATTACCAAAAAATCTTCAAATAATCTAAAAATATTCTCAAGAGGGTGCTAAAATAGGAAGTAAGCCAGCTGAGATGGATTGAAATATCAATAAACCAATAATCTTTCATATAAGAAAGGGCATGCAAAATGTCAAAAGTATGATGAGCCAAATAAAAATATTAAAGAATTGATCAAACAAATAGAAAATAATTTCAAGAGGAGCTTAACTAAATCATGTTGGTTATCAAAATTTTTTGTAACAAATGCTTCATACATACAGAGTTTTGCAATTCTAATTGGATATTACATAGAATAAATGTTATTATAATACTTTAACGTTTGGTCATATATTTTATAGGTACCCTAAATTTGTAGTAATTTCACTTAAGTATTTACATATTTTAAATAATTTAACTTAAGACTCCTAGAGTAATATGAGTAAGGTATTTTTGATTATACATATTAAGAATTATAAAAATTCTTTAAAATGTTATAAATAATTTTAATTTCTTTTGAGAAACTAAGAAAATATAAAACAAACAATTTGTATGTATGTATGTATCTATCTATCTATCTATCTATTTTTATAATTTTTTGAAAATCATTAAAATGTTAAAAAAAAATGTTTTCAATAATTTTTAAAATTTCACAAATTTTTGTATTTTTATGAATAATCATCTTAATTATATTAATACTAACATGATCTAACTCTGGTAATATAAAATGTACCTAAATGATAACAATTATATATATGAAACACCTAAATGGAATTATTCAAAACACAATATATATAAGAAAAACATTAAGTCAAATGTTATAAAACCAACATGAAAATTTTCTTTTCAAGTAGTATTATGAAATTATTGTAATGTATCTAAATTTCTACTGGCCAAAAAATTTTCCATGGTTTAGAAGGAAAGTTTTGGTATTGAAAAAAAAATATGGATTAAGAAAGAAATATTAGGGGTTTGTTTCAATTTAGGAACAAATATTTTTGATTTTTCAATTAAAGATGAAAATTTTGGATTTTTGTCCCAAATTAGGAACTTCTATCCAGTCTCCTCCCAAAGCTAGTCGAAAAACATTAAAATATTAATATTTTTGTATATTATATCATATGAAATATTATGTATAATATATCACTATCCCTATATTATATATAAATATGTATTTTATACAAAATAAAATATTAAAATTTTCCAAACTCAAAAGCATCATACCTTAAAATTTTAATTAAACATGACAATTAAATATGAATAAATTAAACCAGATTAAAACTTCACATTCGAAGCCACATTCAATCTTAAATGAAAATTAAGCACAATCAAACAAAAATATACGCAGCAACATATAAAACTAATTGATATTAGACGAAATGTGTATGAATACCAAAGAAGTAGCAAGATGGCTCCTAGTCTTCGTTCTTGGTCAGAGAGCAAAGAAGTAATGAGATATGTGTCTTCTTATTCCTATTTATTCTTCCTCCTCATTCCTCTCCTTCTCTTTTTATCTTTTTATTCCTTTTCTCATTTCCATCACTTTGATAGCAAGCATGTGTTCATCTTCATTAGTTAAATATTCTCTTTGGTTTATCTTAATTGGAATGTTAAGAGAACCGGTCACTATGTCATACTCTAGCCACTATATTAATATGGCTAAATGAGACTACTATAACAACAATATACAAAGCATACCAATTTTAATAAGATATACATCCTTCCAATTATGTCATCTTGCATCCGTTTCATCTTTCTTTCTTTTTTAATTAGGAAAAAAATTCAATCATTTCATAATTTATTGGTTGTGACAAAAAAGGCATACGGGAAACTTAATACCTATAAATCACTTCAAAAGTGTCATAGTTCACCCTAGTTATTGCTATGACTTTAAAACTAAGTAAGTATCATATCTAGAATCATAGCAATAGTAAAAGGAAAAAAAAAAACACAGCAACGATATCATCTTGATCCTCATGATTGGACTTGATTCAAAATAGCATCATAAGCCATATGCTTCCTAGATTCGAAGTTCAAGTAATGATGAACAAAGAGCTATGAAACTCAATGATGATATTTTCCCCTATTTTCCAGTTAGATTTGTCTAGCAGAAACATAGAAGAAGTGCTAAAAAAGAAATGTAAAGGAAATATAGATGAAGAAGGTTAAAGATATTTTTGTTATATCTAACTTTGACTTGGGCCTATTTGGTTTCAAGTTTTATTTTATTTGATAATTAGATACGTTTGTTTGTTGCTTCTTGTTTTAATTTAGTCTTAGGTTGGTATGATTTAATTCTTAATTTTGTCCAAATTTTTAAATTAGTTATTTTAAGTTTTAAAGTTAATAATATTTTAATTTGTATAAAGTCTATATTTATGTATAACATGTAGGTATATTATATTGAGTATGTTCTATAGTGTAAAATATGAAAATATTATTTTTTAAATATTTTCTAACAAGGTTAGCCAACAAATTTAGTAGAAATTCTTTATCTAGAATGAAGATCCAAACGTTTCTTTATTAATTAGATATTTGAAAATATTTTGAATTTAAAAAAAAATATCTTTTTCCTTTATTTGACATATATTTCTTTATTAATGTATACTTCATTCAAAAGGGAAGCTTATGGGCTATAATACTTATAAGAAAAGCATAAGGGAGCTCCATAACTGCATCTAAGATGTCCTGACGTATACTTTTTCCTTTTCTAGTACTAGTATAGCACCTAATTCATGAACATGATTTAGATTAATTTAATATTTGATCAAAGTAATATCATGAAAAAGTGATAATACCTTATCTTATGGTGACATTAAATTATAGATATGATTGAAGAAAATTTAGATATATGAAAATAATCCATTTATTTAATTGTACTCTATGCAAAGATTGTATCTCCTTTATTTATTTGTAGGCATTTACTAATCATAGAAAATAATTCTAAGAATATATCATGTACATATTTCCAAATTCTCCCATAATTTAATTTTATCCAGTGTGAAGTGGAGTTTTTTTTTTAATAAAAGTAATATCATCATCATAATAATATTAATAATACATTACTCCATAATAAAATAATTATTATAAATATAAAGGGACAAAATATACAAATAAAAATGTAACTGATTTAGTTAATTATATTTTATGAAAAAAAAAATGTAACACAATTAGTTAATTGTACGCATTTACTACTCATAAGAAAGAAGTCTAGGATTATAGCATATAGGTCCTTCCTAATTCTTCTATAATTTAATTTTATAAGAGTGAAGTAATTTTGAATTTTTAAAAAAAATTATAAACTAATGCTAGCCCAACTTGTATTGAAAACCAACATGTGCACATAGCTTTTGGCAACTTAGTTTGAATGTCCTGCTAAAGTAAAGCAGCTGGCCAATAGTTCACACCCAAGCAGCTTTAAATCAGTACCAATACCACCTAAACCAGTTTTAGATCTTATCGTAGCTATGCCAAGCCTTGTAGCCTTAAAGAGCCTAAGTGTGAAGAGGTTAAGCTGAGGATTCAGATCTAGCCTAGTAAGAACACTTGGCCAATTTGTCTTTGGCAAGCAACTGCTTCAGTGGAGGTTTGATGTCCATCAGTAAGTACCAATGGTCAGCAATTTCAAAAGGGAAAAAAGACACAACTTAATAGGAAAACATATTCTTGTGGATAAAGACCAAAATCAATTGGTACATACAAGGAAATAGGGGATGGCAATGGAACAAGGCTTTTTTTTAATCTTTTCTTTCAAACTGGGTGGGCATGATTAGTGCATGGAATTTTTAGGGATTAAATAAGACCTCAAATAATAATGATTTCAACCATTTTTGTAAGCATAATGATTTGTTTTTATGGGTTTATTGGAGACTAGGGTGAAGGAGAACAATAAAAGTGGTGTGCTTGATAGAATTTTTCAAGGAGGGAACTTACTTTTCAATTATGTTTCCCACCATAAAGGACATGTTTGGGTGGATTGGGATCTTTTTTATTTTACATGTGATTCATGTTGCTTCTTATGATCAAATCATTTTATATGTGGTATGTCATATACAACTTAATTATAATTTCATGGAGATATTTATCAATGCATCAAACTCTGGTACTGAATGTAAGAGGCTCTAGGAGTGTTTATGTGCACATGAAGTTACAAGGGACTCTTGGATTCTACTGAGTGATTGTAATTTTGTAGTGTGTATTGAAGAGAGGTATTAAGGAAAAGTTCTAGACATAGGTGAGATAATGGATTTGGTGAGTTGTCATCAATTTGGTATAGGGGATTTGTGTGCTTTCTTCATGTGGTATAGTTGAAGAGGAGAGGAGGATGAGGCGCTTTGCAAGTTAGATAGGGTGTTTGTCAACATGCATCAGTTGGAAAAAATTTTGAGTTTAGTTGCAGGCTTCCAAAACCCTTTATTCTCAAACCATTACATGATGGTGATTAACACTATGTTGTATATTGGATAGGGGAGGAAGACATCTAGATTTTTTTAAATTCTGGCTTGAGGATGGCTGGTTTTTGGATTTAGTTGATAAGCATCGGTAGGTTTCGTTGCATGGGAAATTTTTGTTAAGAATTTGCAAGAGGCTCTAGGTATTAAATCAAGATCTCCAACATTTAAAAAAGGGCATATATGGGTTAATCTCTCATCATGTGTAAAAGGCAAGAGAGAACTTGGATGAGCTCAATGAAATACCTTTGATGTGAAAATTTTTGAAGTAGATTGGGACCGAGAACTGAAATTATCTAAGCATTTCAATATACTTCTTTGGTGTGGGGAGCTATTTTTCAAGAAAAATATAATACCTCATTTTCAAAAACCCTAATTATAAAATGATAATTGTGTGTATTAGTCATAATAATTATTGTAGGGTGTTTATATTAAATAATTTATTGATAGATGTATTATTATTATGATAAATTAGATATAGAGTTTAATTAAGTTAAAATTTGTTAGAGAGTGGGCTATTAAATTTAAACTCTATTTTAGCCCTTAATCGATATCCATTATATCATGTAACCCTAATTCTGGTAATTAGATAATTTTACCCCGATTCTTCACCTTAATAATTACCCTAATCTATAGTAGATTGATGGGTCACATCCCCCATATCCTCCTCGACACATTTTACTCTGCACTATACATCCCTCTCTTTTATGTTTCCCTCCCTTGATTTTTCATGAGATTAACCTTCCACCACCATCTTCTTAAACCCTTTCTCCTCTCATTTTTCTTCTTCCTTTATGTTGTGCATTCATCCCAAATGAAGCATTCACTTCCTCCCTTTCCTTCCGAGCTCCTTCACACAAGTAAAACCCCTCTATTTCTCCATCAATGCGTTCACTGTCTGTTTCTTTTCCACTACTTCTTTTCTCCACAATGTGCACCACCACTTCTCCCTTTACGCTAACTATGGTCACTTTCACCAGTCCCTCACCCTCACCTTTGGAAACTTATGCTGAAACCACCCCACAACTAATGCACAACCTCACCAAAAACACCCCAAACTCCCTCACCTAAACCCACCGAAGCACCTCCATCCACCTTCAGCCATTTATGCCAATCCCCTTCCTCTTCTTTTTTCCACTTGTACCGATTTGCCAAACCTTGATACACCTTTCTTCACTAAAGTCACCCCTTAGCAATGGCCTAAAGCACCATTACTCATCCCTCCTCCTCAACAACATCCACCATACCTTCTTCCTTTATTTTGTGAGTTTGGTTGGTTTCCTTACTGCATTGTTTTAGTTGATTAGTTATTCTCGAGTCAATTTAGTTAATTTTAGGTTATTTTTGTGTTATATTAAATGCTAATACATGTGTTTTTAGGTGTTAATTTCCTAAGTTATCCTTTAGGATCTTGTATAAGATAATTTTGTACACGTTTTTCTGTAAGCTTGGATTTAGGTAAATCCCATCACTCATAAAGTGGTAGAATTTATGTGAGCATGCTATAGCTGTTTAGACCTAATATCATGATATGGTTTTATATATTTCAAATATTATGGCATGCATGATAAAATGATAAACTATTAAATAAATAGTGCGTACAATTGTTGTAAGTTAAGGTATATGCATGAGTAATATATTATATAATTTATGTATTTATTTCTAGGGTTTTGTTAGGATTTTTATTCTTGTCAAATTGTGATTTAAATGTCATGATAAATATCTCATGATTAATATGTAATGGTATATAAGGTTGTTATAATAGCATGGAACATGCAAGCATGATTAGAGTTAGAATACGATAATGGTTATTTGCATATTCAAGAGTTAGAAATGGTTCCTTGCATGTATCATGATGTTAATTACCCTAATAAATGTTTTATAATACTCTAAATATGTATGTACATGCTACATGGAATATGTGATACATGAGGAGCACATGATTAGGGTTTGTGGACTTACTTAATGCACAAAAAGTAAAAAATACGGTCAATTGCTAGATCACAAACATTACCTATGTGCTAAAATAATGTGAATTATTTTCTTTTAGCCTTTTCATGAAAAAAATCTCATAATAATAATTTTTGTTATGAAAAGAATTAAAATAATGAAATTAGGGTTTCAATGACATTTTGGTAAATTTTGACATCATGTATCTTTTGTGAATAATTGGATATTAAGATGAACTTAAAAAATTGATAGGCCGACCTTAGTTTTGACTTGGCTTGACATTAACCAACGACCTTAGGGTTTATCTTAATAATTGAAAATAAAGGAAAATGGTTAAGAAAGGAAATGTGAATTGTTGTGTAGTACATGATATTTGTGATCGCCTCATAACATATTAACACTTAAAGTGAAAGAGCTCGAGTAGTAAATGGTTGGTCTCTAGGATTAGCTACTCTAGAAATGAGGTGTTAGCCCTCGTTTGATTTGGTTTGCTGGTGTGTCATTGTACCTCAGTTAAGGCCATAGTGTACTCTATAAGTGACCTACAGGTCCATTAGTGTGTATCAATACTCAAATATTAGGTTTCCGAGGTTGTAGGATACTATATTGCATTTGTGTGCTGATATGATCAGGTGTACCGTTGTGTCCCTAGGTTTGAGAGTAAGGGTATTGTGTTGCCTTCAAGTGCCAATATGACTAGGTGTACCTCACCGTCCCTAGGTTGATTGTATCCCCCTTTAGTAATTAAAAATAAAAGTAACTATTATGTAAGAAAATAAAAAGGATTACTTTGGATTTGTTGATTTGGTAGTTACCTCAATGCCCTACCTTGGTATTTGGAAAAGTTTTGGATGTGTTGATTCATTAGTTATCTTAGTGCTCTACCTTGGTATTTGGAATTAATTTAGGTGTGTTGATTTAGTAGTAGTTGTAATTTCCTACCTTGGTATTTAGAATTTAGTTGATTAATTGGATATGCTTATTGTACCTTGAGATGATGTAAAGTAAACTAGTATATTTTACTACCGAGATTGAAAATTGACGTTATATATATTATCCCATAATTATTTCATGTGTTTATGGTATGTGCTTTGTGCTCCGCTATGATTTCCATATTTTTGTGTGACTATGTGCAATGTGGTTATGCTACTTCTTATAAGTTATTGTGATTTACTTAGTTTGAGAAAGTCGTACTAATACTACTTTTGTAGATAACTATATAAAGGGTATGGAGTGGTTCCAGGAATATTATAATGACAAGGAAGAGAGTTATTGGGAAGAGATTTCACTTTTATAATTCATTTTTGGGTCTAAGAGTTAAGATAAATAGGTGTTGTACCTTCGGGTACCTATTTTAATGTAATTAGTTTTCCTTCAAACTCTTATGTCCATTGGTGTTTTTGATTTCCATTTTTGTATAGAGTATATTTTTCATAACTTATATTTATATATTACCTCTCATTTCTATTGTTTTATTTTGGTTAAGATTTGCTTTAGCTTTAGCACTTGGAATAAGAAAGGCGAAGGAGCCAGACATAGATTAAGTGTGGCGGTAACATCTAGTAATTTGGTAATTATTGCTTTAGCAAAATAAAATTTTTAAGTAGTAAATTTGGGGTGTTACACGAGAGGCTTTCATATATTTGTTGGCTTGTGGCGATTAGAACCAAAATTTATTTTATATTCGATTGAAGGAATGATAAAATAGGAAGTGTGTAGGCTCAGTGATGGATGAGAACGTCATTGAGGTGCATGGTGCTTCTCAGTTGCAGTAGGCTTTTTTGGATTATTACAATTTTCTATTAGGCTTAGCTTTATAGTGTAGGGATGTGATTAATGATGAGGCTATTAAGAGAGGTGGGTTGCTAGAATGGGAGCAACAACAACTGCTAAGTAGGTTGGTGGCTATAGAGAAGGTTAGAACCACTTTGCTTTATATTGGTGATACAAAAGCACCTAGGGTAGATGACTTTAATGCTAGGTTAGAAATTATGGCAAATTTTATATGATGAATTGTTATTGGTTGTATGGGAATTCTTTTCTTCAGGTTTATCACTAGGAAAGTTAAATGTTACTTCTTTCACACTTGTTTCAAAGTGTCACATTACAATTTGTGTTACTAATTTCTAGCCAATAGCATGTTGCAACATGATTTACAAGACTGTTTCTAAATTATTAATGCACTATTAAAAAGTCTAATGCGTATTTATCGCAATATTCTTTTATTAAAGGAAAGAGTATTAGGGATAATATTCTAATTGCCTATGAGTTAGAGCACAAATATGAAGCTAGAGGAGTTTCTCCAAGATGTATGTTAAAATTAGATCTCCATAAGGTTTATGATATGGAGTTGACAGTTCCTCTATAACATCTTGTTATGGTATGGCTTCCCTACTCATGTTGTATCCCTCATTATGACTTGTGTGAGAACAGTTTCCTACTCAATTTTTTGTAATGGGTCCTTGACACCTCCTTTTAAGCGATGAGAGGTTTAAGACAAAGGGATCCTCTCTCACCTTATATATTTGTTATGGTGTGGACTACTTTTCGAGGTGTTTGTAGCTATTGTGGGAGAATTTGGATTTCAAGGGGCATCCACATTGTAAATCCCTTAAGAATATAAATATTTTATAGATGACTTGCTCCTATTCTGGCATAGTGATGCAAAAAGTGTGTAGTGCTTGCTAGCAACTTTCTCTCACTTTACTGAGATTTTGGATATTGCCTTAAATTTAGCAAAGTGTATAGCATACTTTGGTGGTGTGGAGCCAAGGGTTAGGACTCAAATATGTGTCTTACTTTATTTTCATGAGGACACTATACCAATCACTTATCTTGCCTTGCCTTTTTCATCTGCTCAAATTTCTATTGAACACTTACAATCGCTCTTATAGAAGTCAATTGCTCAGTTGAGGCACTAGAGTATACTATTTTTTTCATATGCAGGATGAATAAGGCTTATCAAATCTATCATGTGTTTAGCATTCAAGTGTATTTTAATCAAGTAATCTTGTTCCCAAAGAAGTTCTTGCATAATTTTATAAGTTTTTGTAGAGTGTTTTTTGTGCTCGGGAAGCTAATTCAAAGAAAAAAAAGCTCTAATAGTGTGGAAGCATTTATGTGTACCAAAGGATGAAGAAAAATTGGACTTCTTGCAGATCAATGTATGGAACTGGTGTGCCTTAGGGAATCTGGTTTGGAATATTTGTATCAAGAAAGAATCTCTATGGGTAAAGTGGATTTATGTAGTTTATTTACGCCATGGGGATGTTTGGGACTATCTCTAATCAGTGTATACATTCTAGGTTTTCATGCAAGTCCTTAAGAGTCTATCATCAAGAGTGTTTAACATCAGCTGTGAAAAAGAAATCTGAAGCAATGGTGAGTGTTGAGAGATTGGAAACTACTCAGACTACCGAGACATTGGCTTCCATTTTGGTTTGCCTTGCGTAATAGGTTGCCCACAAGAGAGAGATTGTTTTCTCAAGGTATGGTCTTAACCAATAAGTATGTGTTTTGTAATGATGTCATGGAGATTGTTGATCATGTGTTTATGTAATTTCAATTTGCTTTGAATATTTAGAGATGTGTTAGACATGTAATGGGTAAGTCAGATGTCATGGTGAATTGGATGACAAAAGTGCAAGGTGTCATATACTAGGCAATCAAAGCATAAGAAATAAGTCATCATCTCATTGTTTGGAGCATATATTGCTACTAATTGGCATGAGCATAATATGTGTATTTTTCTAGTAACATTAGAGACATACAAGAGATATAGTGAAAGTGATTGTTCTTATGGTTGTTAAACAAATTTTCCTTCTACGGTGTAAGTCTAAATATGATAGATAAATACTATTGTTAGATTGTATTTATTATCCTCAATGATGGATATTGTGGTTGTAATTTCTATTTCGAAGTAATGGGATCATTCTTACATACTCAAAAAAAACATTAGGCAAAAAGGTGTGACCAATATGTATATATGGAAGATGGGAAAATTTTATCATATGATTATATATATAGGTGATGAAAAAATGGAATAACATATAGGTTGGTAATTAGAGTTTGCAACATTTTCCATTTCTTTGGAGAATTTTTTAAGTATAGCTTCCCATATCACAACCCATGTGTTGTAATTCTCCATCATTACATCCCAAAATACAAACTCACTTTCAAGTTCTTGTAGATGTGAGGCTATGATGATTTTTTTAGCATGGTAGAGGAGGGTGTGAGGTAGATTAGGAACCAGGACTACATATGATTTCTTGCTTTAATATCTACATGCATTCAAACTACTCTTGAAATTATTGAATTCGAACATATTAGAGGGCATATCAAATCGAGTTAAAGAAGCAAAGGAGAAACTAAAAGTAGTTAAAGAAGCTTTAGATGTTAGACCATCAAATAAAGGATTTTATGAAGATAATTAATTATTCGAGATTTATGCAACCTCCCTTGTGAAAAGAGCTTCTACTAATAAAAATTGGGTTTTCTTTGACATAATCTAGGTGACTTTAATAATAAATCCCTCTTTTATTTGATTAAAGCTGCACAAAATAGGATTTTAATGGTGAGGTTACTCCTGAGGATATATCCTTTATATTTTGGGAAATATACTCTTAGAGTCCTCCTATCCAAAACTAATTATTCATACCAAATTCTATGATTATTGGTTCACATTTTTAGACCTTTTACATTATACAACATTTACACACTAACCCAACCTCATGTTTATACACATCCAAATTTAAGTCTAAACTTATTGAAATGTACTTGATGTTTTTTAAAAGGTAAAACCTGACTTTCTCTTTGCTTCCTTCTCACATATATAGACTTCAAATGTTTCTTCTCACATGGACTTCACATTTAGGTTCAAATTGACAACTCCTTACTTCACATCAACGCAGTTTTCACACTACCAGCATTTACCTATTCTTATTTCCCTCAACAAGAATAAGAACAAAACCATTTGTCATGTAAGAAAGGTTTGTCATGAGTAGATTTAGAGGCCTAGGAGATCAAATCAAGACTCATAATTCTTTTCATTTAAAGATCCATTGTTTAGATTAACATTTGCATGTTATAAAGCTAATTTATCACTAGTTTTAAATAGAAAATGTGACGATCCATGATTTTTCATAGGGAGCAAATAATCTAATGCGGGTGATGTAAAACTACTCTCATGAGTAGTTGCTTGCATGGTTGGGGTCAAAGTGAGAGATAACGTTTTTCTAGGGACTTTATTCTAGTTGTTTATTACATTTTACATTTTTGGGTATTGATGTAATAATAGTAAGTTAAGTTTCTTGTTGGGTTTATTCTAAGGTCATTATTGGATTTACAAACTATGAACATTAATTTTTTTCATTGCATTTTGTGTTAATAATAAGTTAAGGAATGTATACTTTTGAATAGACTTGCCTTGAATTAAACATGGTGGTATTTCTACTTTTGCCTCTTTTTTTTTAAAGTCAAGGATGTTACATCAATATACCCATAGAAGTTTTTGTTCTCACCACAATAAGAAATCGGTCAAATAAAAAAGCAATAAAGCCTATGGATGGACTCAAAGGTTGATTATAGAAGATATATATTGATGTTATTACAACTTTATTTTATCTTTTTTGTTATATTATTTATATGAAATTGGTTGCGAATTCAGTGAAAGAAAAATGATGAAAATGAAGGAGAGAGTTCGGAGAAAAAGGAGAACTAAAATGGAGACACATGAACAAAAAATGAGGAAAAGACTTCGGACAAAAAAATGGCGAGAAAGAAGCTAGAAGAATAGGGGAAAAGAGATTTTGAAGGGTGTTTACTCAATTGTGAGGAGGGGAACAAGCTAAGACCCATATTGTGTCTTATCCCAAAACAATATAAAAATTAAAACAAGACTAGAATGAATCAAGTAATGTGCATTACAATGAAAATTAGGATTAGCTGATCCAATGGATTCTTATCATACTCGACAATGGAATATGTTTTCTTTGGCCTGTTTAATAAAAGCAGTTGGGGGTGGTTGTCTTAGTGGGTATGATGACGGCCTTCAATCTAAATGATTCAATATTGTAAGCATTACTTGGAAATTAGTAACAGCATTTTAAAATAATTTTAATTTGAAATCTACACTTTCAATAACCACGATATTCTACCAAATGTTTTATAAATATCAAGATCTCTAAAAAGCTAATCACTTTGATGTTGTTGTAAAATCTATCATTATTGGATTGAATCAACGTAAATCTAGACAAAGAACCATGTTTGATCACAAATTCACAAATAGAGCTATTGATAAACCAGCTCAAATTTAACTCATTTCCTTTTTTTTTTAACTCAAACTCGACTTAAAAAGATTCATAAGTTATGAGACTAAGCTCATTTAATATAAATAAATTATATGAATTCATTTATCAGGATCCAATTCATAACTCAATCAACTTATTTAATTATAAGACTTATTTAAAAATTAAACAAATCAAATAATTCATTTAAATATTTAACTTGATTATTATTCATTTACATATAAATTATATACAAACAAATCGAGCTTATAAACAAACTAAATGATATAAATAAGTTAACAAATGTTTGTTCACAAGTCGGACCTTCCATAACCTAAACTTAAATTATTAACCTAAACAAATAAATAGAACCCTTAACCAAAAAAGGCAAAATTAGATCACAAACCAACTTAGTTGGTCAAAAATCCTATTCATAGATTTGTTTCCGTCATAAATTTTTCCTAGTCATACCCCGATAAAATAGATGCGACAAGAGGAAAACAATAGCACTTGAGGCACGTTGAACCATTTATCACTTTAAAGACTTTCCAAATAGACCATTTAATTTACTTGGTATGGGAGTAATATAGATCAAAAAATTAAATCCATTTTTTATATATCTTATATAATCTAATTAAAATTAAATTTTCTTATTTTAATAAATACGTATTTTAATTATTAATTTAATCTAAAATAAGTATTTTATTAAGATATCTTTATTATTATTATTAAATATTTAATATAAAAGATATAAATTAGGAAAAAAAATTCACCCATATTACTCTCATACCAAACAAGTCCTTAATATTAACATTTCCCACCCAAATGTTAGTATAACTTAGCATCAAAAGAGTACAATAGGCGCACAATAGTTCATACAAGTGGAAATAATTGAATTTTTCCTTTCATACTCGGTAAAAATATCTATTACATTCAGTGCTGAATACGATGACACTTTTCTTTCCCTGATATCCCTTCCCCCGTGGCCGTGAAAGTATAAAAATAAGAACAAAGGACCTAATTTTTGTGATTTTTGTATCACATATACTTCCAGTACAAAATACGTCAAAGCCGGGTTTCGGAATCAAGTGTTTTGACATAAACCATTTCGTCCCCAACCTGCGTCCAAATTGAACATGGTGTCTCAGGTGAGGGAGAATAATTTATATGCCAGCTCAAGCTGACAACCAACCTAGAAAATTAAGGTTTAACAAGGCTTAGAAAGTAGTTCGAAAGCAAAATTCCTCCAGCTCTTTGGAGAAACAAAATGAAAAAATTGAGGGAAATGAACAATTTTCTCTATTCAGCTCGCCCACATTGTTCTGCATTTCTCGTGGAAAGGAAGGAATAATAGGACTGATTTACCATAATTACAAGGGGGGTAAGGCTAATGCAGGTTGATGATGATATCTACAATCAGGCTGGTGGGAGCGGCCTCCTACACGTTGGGCACTCCATCTTTATGTCCATCCACCTCTGCAAGCAACCTGAATGGAAGAAATGGTCGCAAGGTGTAACCTGCAGAAAGATTGCGTCAGATGTCTGTTGCTGTCCATGGACAAGAACACATTCCTTGACAAGTGGATAAAAAAAGGACTTACCATGCAATCGTTACAACGCCGACTAAGATCAATTGCTGTCATGCATATGACACAATCCGTGGTGCGATTTACACTCTGATCAAAACGCCTGTAGTAGCTATATTTCTCAGGCAGGATCTGCCAGAAGCAGAACCAAAGTTAAGCATTCAAGAACTTATTGGTGCATCAGGAAAACAAGCTAGATGCTACAGAGTGCTAGAAGCCCATCCCATGAAATAGGCACAAACTAAATGCATAATTTAGTATCTTATACAATTCATAAGCCAACAAAGAGAGCAGACAGAGTGATAAATCAGATCCTATAGTAAAAGACATAGAGCCCTGCCTCTCCTTGCAATAGAAGTCCTAAATTATTTGGCAGAAGACAGCCCCCAAACCTCACAAAGGTAGACTCAGAAGGCTTCTTAAAACTTACACCATCGAAAATAGTGCAGACATAATGTTCTTCTTTACTCCCTCACACAACCCCCACCCCCAAAAAAAGAAAAAAAAAGTTTGGTCAACCTATCCGAAGATGCAGACGCGATAACTCACTAAACCATAATAAGCCTCACAATCCCAAAATCATTGAGCAGCCAAAGAGAGGCATCAGGAGGGCAGAATGGATTCATGTTTTCAAAATCCACGGCCATGTGATAGGCCAACAGTAACTCGCATATGTGAACAGCTTCCGAAGTGCAAAATATACAAGAAAATTTGTTAAGAGCAACAGATAGTATAATAGGGAATAAGGTAGACTACTCAAACCTGCCGAGGTATAAAACACCGAGATCCAAGGTAATGCTGTACCAGCAAGATCAGAGCTTGAATTCCCAGGAACACACCCAAAAATATGCACCACTTCATATCAGGTTCAATACGCATGAAGTTGTTTGGGCAGCCAAAAGCATACAATGGAATCGCCACACGAGTAATAGTCATGCCTATGATATAATGAGGGTGCAAAGGTTTTCTTGAATCACGAACTACATTGGTAACTATTTGAGGTATCCAAAATGAGTACATGAAGAGAAGAATAGGCTTCAGAAAATGATGAAACTCGTACATAAACAGAATGCCACCCAACAAGATACCATCTGCAGATGATTCATAAAAATAAGGAAATAAGAATAATGAGCAATGACACATATGATATGATATTGATCACACTAGGTTTCGATGATTACAGCACATAGATCATATAATCAACTATTAGGTTAAATAAATTTATTCATTTCTGAGAACATGCAAACAGCTAGTCATATTTATCCACTGCAATACCCTGTCAAAAAGAGATGAATAAATAATTTCTTTGGACCAGCTCTTCTCTTCCTATCCCCCCCAGCCTTGCTCCCTCTCCTCGTTTCCTCTCACATATACAGGGTTGTGTCATCCCAATGAGAACATGCAAGCATGCTTGTTTCTATCTGTGCATGTACGTTCCCGCATGTACTGTGGATGAGCTTTATATTTAAAGCCTCAAAGCTTCAAGAGAACATCAGGCAAGAAGAGAAGTAGCAGCTCCCTCGGGGGCAGTCAATATAAAAAGAAACAAAATCAGCAAATGTAGCTCGGGGGCTTCTATTGGTCAGGTACAGATAAGTGTTAAAATCACGCAGATTATTAGCGACGACTCTAGATGTTATGTGCAATGACAAATAATCACAGAACAATAATTAGAGTTGGCCCATTTTGCATAAGGAAAGAAACAGCGCAGATAAATTTGAGTCGAGAAGATACTCACAGAAACGACTATAAAGAATTGAAAGCTCACGCCTCATAGTTTCCCAGCCTTCACCACTAATTGCAGGCCTACTTGCTTTCCATATGGCTAAAAGATACCGCATTTCAAATATGGAGAAGACAACGAACTTAAAAAAGGCAGCAGTTGCAAAGGCATTGAATAAGGATTCTGCAAACAGATAAGCACCAACATGAAAATTCTAAGATATACATGGAAATTTAGGAAATGCTCCTATTGAAACATTCAGACTAATGTGATTCCTGATTAAAACTGCTGTTTTTAAATACACAAGAATAATTGTTTAAATTCATGTACCAAGGGTTTAGGCATACAATTAAATAGCGGTGTCAATATACAGCATCAGTTGTTATTTAGCAGTTTTTAGGTCAGTTGCAACGCGAAATTACCAATATACTACGGTTTTAAAATTTCACGTTTTATCAGCCGATAACTTAGTATAGCCAATAAATCAGAAAATATTAGCAATCAATCAGCAATTTATTGAGAATTTTTAAATCCACAGAATTTCTCCATATTCATTTACTATATATATCATGGAACAAGTTAGTATTAAATTATAATAAAGTATTGCTATTTATTACCTTCATGTGTAAACATATTTTTTCATTCTAAGACAAATTTAAGGTTGTTAGGACAATTAACATATAATGACTCACTTAAATACTTCTAATATAATATAAACATTAGTTTCTGGAATATTTATATTCAAATAATCAATAAATAATAATTAGTGTATATGATAAAATAAAAATTCACGCCGCGATGATTGTGACACATAATTTATCGTTCGCGACGCTCCGATACCACGACACCGCGCCCATGATTTTATTGTCTAGTTGTAAGGGGTATGCTCTATACATGTTTGACACACTAGATGGCAATGTCTAGGTGAGGTTTAGATGACAAGAACTTAATACTGTACTCCTATATGACCACAAACCACAAGCGTGTTTGTCACTTTTTGGCCCAAAACATGTGCTTAGATAAGCTAGGGCAGCGTCAGGCATACAAAAGTACTAAAGCAAACAAGAAAGAAAAGCAGCACAACCGTCATCAAGATCCGCTATTTCAAAGATAGTCAATGAGAAATGATTACAACCAACAACCAATTAGCTGTCCAGGGAAAAACAATAGGAAAGGGGAAGAGAAAGAGGGGAAATTAAGAGGGGAGATACGACTTGAGAGAAGATAAGAGAATTATGAGGGAGAAATCAATCAATTTTTTCAATATGCATTCATAAAAGTTGTGCGAAATAACATAACCTATGGTCATGCATACAAGTCAAAATAATTACATCTTATCTTAGAAGATTGACATAATTTGTACTCCTTATCTAAAAATAATGACACAATTCTAAAAGAAAATATAGAAATATTAAAAGATAAAAATCTATTGTCTATTGCTACTTAATTACTACGACTACATAATCCCCCACCCCCACCCAATAGAACTTGACTCAGACCACCAACCCCTCCCCCTAAAAAAAATACATACACAAAATAAAGTCAATGCAAACAAATTAGAAATAAAAACTGCCTCGACGACCAACAATTCAAGTAGCATAAAAACTAGGACCACCCTTCCACCGTAAAATTAAATAGTGGTGCCACTATAGCGTAGCAGCCACTATTTGACAAATTTTAGAACAGTTGCGACACAAAGTTGCCAATACGCTACAGCTTTAAAATTTTAAACATTTAGCGCTATAAATAAATATCGCTGATAAATCATAAAATATCAACAAATAATATTGTCTATAAATTAGGAAATATCAACAAAAAATATCGCCAATTATTCTATGATTTATTTAGAATTCATTTACTAGAAAAAAAAAGCATGATAATTTCACCTGATTCAGTTACTATATATATCTAGGATTAAGTTACTATTAAATTATGATAAAGTATGGCTATTTATTACCTTCACATCTTCACTAAATAACATTACAAGACAAATTTAAGATTATTAGGACAATTTATCATATAATGACTCATTTAAATGCTTCTAATATAATATAAAACACTATTTTATGGAATATTTATATTTAAATGATGAATAAATTATGATTTAAGCGAATGATGAAAGAAAAATAACAATTCACACTACAACGACTGCGACACATAATTTATTATCCGCAACCCCCTGATATCTCAACGCCGCAATTGCAATTTTATTGCCGACCTTCCACCTTAGGTCACCTCCTTGATAATAAACAACAAACTCATTGCCATTGATGATTTCAATTTTGTAAGTAGGTGGCTGAACAAATCACAAAGTGGGCTTCTTTGAACCCATTGATGTACAAGAAGCCATATGGGGCTCAAAGTTGTAACTATGAAATGACAAATTGCTTAAAATTGAGCGGAGTTATTATACATAGGTCTATCACATAATAAGTAGCTCATTGTTCTTTGAAATAACATACTGACCCATGACATGCACATGCAACTTTCAAAATCATTCTTAAGAGAATCACTCGGGACAAATATGCACCATGATAAAATCATGCATATTGAAAGCCTTGATCTTATGACTCTATTAATCAACATAACGATTGTTGTTTTAGTGTCTTATGAGTAAAAAGGACACAAACATTGTAATGCTCCTCTCGAACCAAAAGGACAACGTTCTCCACCATGGGTTTCAACTTCTAGCAATTCTTACCATTAGCTTAATACTCAACAAGGTTTCATTACTCGGATTTCCAATAATGGATCAACAGTCTCCTGTTTAAGGATCACAAATATGTCATTTCTTCCATAGCAGACTCCCAAAGACCATTGTTATATCTAAAAAAATTAATATGGACGATCACATTGACTACTGTGCTTTTTATATGTGCTCAAAGATACTAGAAGATGTTTGCTTAAAATTATATTCGTTTTAATAATTGGTTTCTATGGGAAAGAATGATATTCTTCTTTAAGTTTCTTTTTCATCACTATCCACAATCAAATATTTCATTACATTTTTATCATTGATTTCCATTACTTTTTTGTAGTTTGAGTTACATATTGGCAAAAATGAGGTCTCTCTAGATCATTTCTATATGATCCAAGCAAGTCTAAATAATATTTGGATTAACCTTCCATCATAGGATTTTACATCAACATTGACTTTCAAATTAACCTGAATAGGTACTACAACTTCTATAAGAACAAAGGAATCTTGAATCAAATCAAAATGTTCACGCTCTAATTATCGAAGTAGGATTGTTCAGGATGCCCAACAAACCTAAAAATTTGAGAAAGGATAGCTGCGAGTTTTCCTAAAAGATGATAGAAAACCACGAGTCAAATCACTATAGGTTGCCCGCCAATTCCAGGTTCTTCTTTCATCGAAAGTTTTCCTACCATACATAGATCTAAATGCTCTAACATTCGCTTCAATCAATTCAACCCATGTGGGACGGTGGTTGTTGAGATTTACTGATTCGTGACTCCTACTAGCTTGTGATTCCTACAAAACAAATTCGTAAAACGCTTTATGCACTTCACTGAGATTCCACTGCTCTGTCTTACAAGTATAAAGTGAATCAATGATCTCTTAAATACTAACAAGTAAACTTGGGCAGTTTAAGCATAGTTGGCAATGACATGGTAGTATTGTAACCACATAAATTCTAGCTGAAATGTAATTATCCTAAGAAAGAAAACTTGTAAAAAGAAGACAAACTAGGGGGAAAAGAGAGGGGGGGGGGAATCAAATTATGATATATAAATCTTCTGAAAATTTCCATGTGGAACACGAAACAATAACTAATGAAACAACTAAAAATTGTATCCTGAACTATTATTTCTCTATAATAAAATCAAATCAGCAGCCTAACATAATAAGCAAAGTAGGCCTAGATAAATTACAAGTAGTTAAGTTTCAAGCAAAGCCTCAGCCAGACCTTTAACTCATTTGGAATTGAAGACCAACTTCTAGAGTAAGCTTTATACTACAACTTCTACTTCAAATCAGATACGAAGGTGACAACACCAAAGGTGACACAAGTGAAGCAATTTTTGCAAAGACAGGGAGGCCTGAGATGGGATGTAGAATATAAGATGCAATCACAGCAACAAACACCCAAAACTTTTGACGTCTCCTGGGCAAATATAAAGAACAAAAACACCATAAACCCTGGATCTGGTGTTCAAAGTCCCTTTCTATGCTCAAATCACCCTATGTTTGGCACAACTAAAAGTTAAAAGGCGCTAGGGGCTCAATTCATAAACTACTCTAACAAGCTTATAAAAAATAACAATTAAAATTAAAAACATTTTCCATCCAAACACATTTAAAAATGGTCAAATGAGCATTTTTTGGGGTCAAATAAAATAAAAGTTGGCTGAACTAGTCATCCACCATTCAATTTCTCCAAATTGTTCTTATTTTTCTCACAATTTGTTTAGCGAAATATTAGGGCTAGAGTCTGTCTGATTATAAGCTAAATTGGTAGAACCAATTGGCGATTGGGCTGAAACAGGACTAATATATATCAATGTGAGGGAAATCAATCTAGATGAATTAAGGTAGGCCTGGCCATAGTACTATAAGATCGTAAACAATAATATCTTATCTTAAAAGACTGATGCAACAGAAGATCTGGTAAATAATATCTGAAGATCTATTCTTGTCCCTACTTAAGTCCTAAGAATACACCAGTATGCTTTCTATGGGACTATTATGTTGTTGCATCATTATCACAGACAGGCTTTAGTGACCGATCGAGATAATTCACAAGTCAATTAAAAATAATAAGAATAATCATGCTAATTGTAATGGAAGTGATTGGAAGCATTAAGTAGCAAAAGTAGTAGGCAATGTGATTTAAGGACTCCGTACTACAATAAAACCTAAACCAAGTGGTTGCTGAAACTCAGCAAAGACAAATTAAGCTTCGGGGAAAATTTAAAAAAAAAAAAATGAAGCAACACAAGTTGGCAGAGAAGAAATGTTGCTCTAGTGTGGGTAAGGCACAGGAAACAAGCAAACCAGTTTTGATTTATTTATACCAATATCAGATTGAAGTCACAGGCAGCAGAATGCCAGTATCAACACAGGAATCAAAGTGTCAGTAAAGGACCCTTGACCCAACATATTTTGTGCCCCAGGATTGGATCCTATCACAGGGGTTCAGATATCCAAGGGACCTTGTTAAGCTCTCCCCCCTCTTTTCAGTTACTTCACTTGCAGCCCATAGAGTGCTGAATTGAGAATGAGTTAGAGATGACTGTGATTTAGAGACTTAAGGTAGGATTGATGGCGTAACAGCAACTATGGAGAGATTAGAAAGAGTATGGAGAGAGGAGAAAGTAGTTACTCTGTTAATTCCATAGCTTCTCTTATCACTGGAAAAGGGGTTCCTTTATATACAGGGAATTAGAAACCTAAGGTTACCATAAGGGTGTAGCATTAGATGGTAACCAATATTATTTCAATATATTAAACAATATTTTTACTGGTTTATTTTATTTTATTCCCAAATTACAGATTGTCTTGAGACCAAAGCACTTAATTCTCAGACATTAAACTAACATCTCTAACTAGGATATTCTTAGATATACTAAGAAATATTATATAAATATATTGAAGCAACTCTATTAATAGTATTAGCCTTGCCCAGCGAGGCACCCAACTATCAGAATTTCGACCCTAAGGCCTAAGCCCTGAGTCATAACATTTCAGCCTCTTAGACAACGAGCTTGCCTCAGACTTGAATTGCCTTCCATTGACCAAGATCTAGGAAGTATAGCCTGACATACCCTTCCAGCAACCAAGAGCCTCGATAATGCCTTCCTGAACTCAGAGTTGTCATGCCTGCCTGACCAAACTACCTCGTCTTCTCACTCAGCAATGAAAGGTGTGGACTATGAGTCCAAACATGGATGACCCAATGCCACCTCTCAATCATCACAAGGGACTAAATAGAGACTTTGTGGTCCATGACATCAATAATTGTATCCGTGCAGACTTTGAGACAAAGGATAAGTGCACCATTAGAAAACCAAACCTAGGTAATCTGGTGGAGTAGCTTTAAGTATTCCACGACCGCATATGAAGTTAAACTTGTTGGATAATGTGTTGATGCATAAGCTAATATAAATTGGGTCAAGTTAGGAAGACGTTATCAGCAGGGGATAACAAAATCTCACAAAAGAGATAGAGAGAGAGAGAGAGAGAGAGAGAGAGGTGAGAAAAGAGAGTTGAACATGACACTTGGTACCTTCTTGAATCATATACTAATAAGAAACACCTAAATTTTCATTACTAAGGATAAACCTTGTAATATTTTTGGGTTACACACTCCAAACTCATACACTAGAGTTGAAGGAAATGATTTTCTACTGAGAGAAAATATTAGACAATGACTGAGTCGTTTTTTCTTTCTGAATATTCTAATACTTATAAGAGGGTGTTAGAATCATTTAGTTACAAACTAACTCACCTAAAAATAAAAAGGTATTGTTTTGGTTAAATTCAAGCTAGTAGTTAACAACAATGTTTGAAAAAGCGCGCCTAAGGCACAAGGCAATGGGGGCGAGGGGCTTTTCTTGTGCTAGGTGAGGCAAGGTTAGTGAGGTGCAGGTAAGCACCTGAGGTGCGCCTAAGACCAAGGTGCACACCTTTCAGAAGAAAATCACGCAAACTTGCATGTATATATCATGCAATCAATAAGGGGACTTAGGGGACAGGAGTAGATACTTTTTGGAAAAGGGTTAAGAACAATCAATATGGGGATTGGGGAGAGCAATAACTTTTTTGGAAAATAACATAAAGGTGTACCGTGTAGTACAAGTACTCAACACAAGCTGCAAGCAGAGTCAGGAGTTGGGGAACAATAAAAAAAAAAAGCGAGCAAATTTTTCATCAGAAATAGATAAACTAAGAGACAGAGAACGTCGAGAGCTGAGAGCTAGAGACAACAAGAAGTGTTCCACTATCTGCTATCAAGCAGACATACAAGGCAAGTATTTTTCTTTTTCTTTCTCAGTGTTATTAATTTATCTTATCTATTTCTCTCTTTTAAATTTTTTTCATCCTTATTCTCCCCTAGTCCCCCCACCCATTTTTTTTTTTGGGTATACCTCTATTACTTGCCTGCCATATAATACTTCTTTTCTTCTCTCCTTCCCCCCCCCCTTTCCTAATGCTCTCTGACTCTGTTTTTCTCTGGATATGTTATCCTTTTCTTGTTTATCTTTGTCATGTTCGAACTAAAAATGTTACATTATTCACCATTTTCTTCCCCAAATCACCTCTGATATGTTACATTAGTCTCGGTTTTCTTCACAGGAAAAGCAACCAATGATTACATATTTTTCTCCTATTATATGTAATTGATGATTATCTATTTTCCCTCTTTTTCCCTTTTGCACTTTGTAATGTTACCAATTAGTTGTTTTTTTTTTTCACTTCTATTTTTCTTCCATGTGCTGCACATTAGTCAATGAGGATTCAGGACATTGTCTCATTCAGTAAAAATCATCATCATCATCATCATTATTATTATTATTATTATTAGTGAACGTTGAAGGACTGTCAATGGGACAACACCTGAGGCGTAGGGAAGCAATGTTTGGACACCTCTGAGGTGTAAACAAGGACGTTTGCAATTTTGAGTGGAGGAGAATGTCACGGTCCGTGACTTACCCCAGGCATTTTGCGAATTCGCCATGCAAATATAGATGCTCTCTTGTTACCTGATGGTTGTTAATGTTGATATTATGTCTCAGGTACGACTCGATGTTTCTTCTATACATCTCTATGTGTTATTTATTGTGGAATGTTGTGCATATTCAGCATAGAGCTCAATAGGATTGTGTGTTCGATGCTGGCCTTGCTAAGGGCACTAGAGCCAAAACCTCTTAACGCATGACTAACTAGGAGAATAGAATCAAATGAAGAGGGTGTTGAAAATGATATTATTTTTTAAGATGATGGTTTGAATTGGGGGATCATTGTTGTTGCTGTTGGAGTTGAAGAAGAGAGATTTAACCTAAGATTTGGTGCAAGTAGTAGCAGAAGCAGTAGCTCACAAAGTTACATGCCTATATAAGATATAGAGGAAGAAATGGAGGATGATGATAAAGGCTATGTGTTAGAATCACATGCATTGGAGGATGAAGATGTAATTATAGAAGACAACAATTTTTGAACAACTTCCTAGTATTGGTAGTATTAAACTCATTCGCTACTATTTTTCTAAGTAATTTCCTATTATGGTATAGTTTTCTTGAAAATTTAGTCATTTAAACCATTTTTAGTATTTTTAAGTAATTTTGGCGTCTCAAATCACCTAGTCCCACACCTTTGCCTTGTGCCTAACATATAGGCTCTAGGACCTCTATCGCCTAGATGTACCCTAGGCATTTTCAAGTATTGGTTACCAACTAGGAATTATATGACTACTTTGATTTTTTACCATGAAAAGATCAACCATCATGAATTTTATGGCCAAAAAATCAACCAAGTGGCTACTACCATACACTTACATCTGAACTGCCCATTTCCATAAGCTAAGAACATTATTAAAGGTACAAAGTAAGGCTAAAAAGTAAAAGCAACAGTAATCTCTGCAGAAAAGTAAAATCATATCCTTTTCAAACTTTAATTTCTTCCAAAATAAAAATAAAATAAAATAAAATAAAATAATCTTACTCTTCTTACATAATCAGTTGTTGTTTTGTGTTGGTTGTCCAGTTGACTTTTACCCTTTATTTTTGTTCCCAAAAGTACCCTAAAAAACCCAAGTTAGAAGTGTTGGCAGTTGCCCTCTTACATTGTCCCTGTTGTTGATTGTCGTCGCTTCCATCTCTTTGGCTAAAAGTCAGCCAAAAGTTGAGCCATTTTCATGAGCTGCCTAAGGTTGGCAAAAAGGGTGGGTAGCATGGCTTGAGTGTTTAGTACATTAATTAGTCCATATGAAGAGGTTTTCATGACTAAGCTATTATATGCTCTAGCATCATGTGTCCCCTAAATCAGGTTGAAATTAAAAGTGGGTTGGGCTCATTCTCTTGAGAACCTGAAAGAAACTCTTAAGTAGGCAACCCATAAATAATGTTCTCAAATGAGTCCTCTGAGCTATGGAATTCGCTTAAGAGAAAAATTAGGCTAAGGCCGCTCATGGGCTTTGTAGACATGACATGATGGCCCAACCAAAACCTACCTCCACAAAACTCACAACGAGGTTGTCTTACTAGAGATAGCCCACAATCCTAGGCTAGGCAATTATAGCTGAGTGGGCTGCCCTTGGCCAATCCAAGGGAATGGGCTCTTCATTCCTAAGGTAAAGCATGGCCCACCTTTCTTAAGTCGAGATTGTTCAGAAAGTGGTTTGGGTCTATAGTTTTTATAGGATCCTGGTTCCCAAATCTAGCTGTGGCAGTAATTTCCATGGATTTAAATGAATTTCAAGGAGCATAATTTAATTGAATGGAACTTATTGAATATATTGGGCAAATAAGAGATCAGAATTAAAGTATGTGGAAACTAGCGAGCAAAGACCCCAGGGAGGCACGAGAGGAGAGCCATGGAATTACTTTTTCTAATTCTTCCCAATTATTTTTCTTCATGAGTCTAGCCTCTTATTTATATGCATTACATATCATGGGCTAAGCTCTTTTATCTAATTAAAATAGGCAATAATATCTCCCTGGAATCTAATAATATCTTTATCCTAATAATCATCGAATTAAAGAGACTCATAGTTTCCTAAGTATAAGAGGTTGACTAAATATTCTAACTTGCAGCTAAAGAAACTAATGAATTGCCTAAATTAAGCTCCAAACTTTCCAAAAAAGGGTTGCTAGAATTGGCAGTCCTAACATTATTCTGCTCCTGGAAAATGACCTCGTCCTCAAGCTTATAGAAAGGAAAGGAGCAACAGAAAACCGTTAGAAATTCTGCAGTAGCTTAATCCAAAGGCAATCCATTCCACTTGTTGACCAGCAATTTCAAATTGTGAGCAACCAAGCAAGCCAAACAGGTGTCCAGTGGCATGGTTGGAGCACGGGAATCTTGAGCAGGGCACGATGACATGTCCAGTTGAATGATTAGGCATCCTGGTGGGTGGGGCCGCCAGAAGCCAAGAAGCCCAAGCTGGTGGACCAGTATGTGATGGGGATTGTCTTTTGACCCATAGATTTACCATGGGAGGAACCAAGAGCATCTGTAAAGTGCATTGATTGAGTTCCCTTCCATACGACTTAAACTGATGCTTTTATGGGGCTGGCCTCCAATCAGATCTGGGGCTTCCTTCAACCATGAGATAGGCAAAGCCTAGATGGATGGAGCAGTGGTAGCTTGCAGCATTTGGTCCCAAGGCTCAGCTGAAACAGACGGAAGTTATCCTGGTGTGGTAATTGTCTACGTAGGACCCTCGTAAAACTGGCAGCAGACAACTGCAGGAATTTGGGTGGCCAGGGAAGCGTAAAGGGCTGCCCGTTCATATAGAGAATTACAAGCCCAAATTTACCATATGGATATATAATAGACCTTTCATCAAATATGCATATGTGAGAAAGAGTAAGATGGGGCTTTCGGCGGAGTGCATGAGTGATTGAAATTAATGGTAAGGTGAATCGTGTACGAGGGCTATGAGGACAGTTAGAGTCATTTACATTGTTATTCCCCTTTTATTATTTTCTTTATGCCTATTTTTTTTTTGGCTATGTAAAGTCTGTTACTCCACCTTCTGAGTCAGTAAATATGTTAAGCTAAGGGAAAGGGTATCACTCACTTATAAGAGCATGGGAAGAGAGGAAAAGGGGGTCATTTTGGAGATTGTCTTTGTGGTTTGGAGGTCTTCACATCCTCGAATTCCTGAAAGGTGTAATCCTTTTCTATCAATTACCAGCTTACCCTCGTTCTTTTTTTCCTTCCATCTCCTCTCGTTACCCTTCCATTCTTGCTGTTTTCTCTTTGCTTTACCCTGTGGTAGTGATTGGTAGCCAGGTACCTATCAATAGCCTTACATGGTAACCAATTCTATTTCATTACATAATATCTTTCTTAGATTATTTTGTTTTATTCTTAGATTACAGATCTTGAACCAAAGCACTTTCCTTAATTCTCTAATATTAGACTAATATCTCTAACAAGGATATTATTAGATATGCTTAACATATATTATCTAAAAATATTATAGCAATACTATTAGCCTTGCCCAGCAAGGCTCTCAACTGGCAGGCTTTTGGCCCTATGGCTTAGGCTTCAAGTCATAACTCATAACACAACTTCCAATCGAGATCAATTATCATGATATAACAAATTGATTGACTCGGACTTATGATGGGCATGATCAAGATTTAGTACCACAATTTTTTGACATGATCCAAACTTACCCAGATTCCATTGTGATGCAAGAGCATCCACCATAAATGGGCATAATTTACTTAATAATTTTTCCCAAGAAGAAGACCCAAAAATCCTTCTAATTTGGATAAAGTTGATGAATTAAATTCCAGTATCAGCCACAAATATGTTGTAGCAAAAGCAGCAGATTAACAACAGTCTTAGCCATACTTTGTGTATTTTTGGGCACAAAAATAGAGGCATAAGAGTCAGGGAAAATACTGATGCAGCAGTAACTATCATAGCAGAAAAGTAAGGCAAACAGGCCATAATTGCACTTAGATCTGCACTCAGAAAAGTTAGTTTTTGCTGTTTTTAGCTTTTTTAGCTTAGCTTTTCTTGTAAAACACCCCCAGGTCAGATCTGTAAGCATAGGGAGTGTCTTTAGGCCATCATTTTGTAAAAAAAGTCAACTTCGTAAGCTTCATGGACTGATACTTTAAGTCAGAATCCAACTAATTAGTTTTCTATCTATTAGATAACTATTTAGTTTAATTTCAACTGAATCAGTTTTATAAGTTAGCTAGTAAAGGGTTGACACACCCTATAAAGTTTCAAGCTTATGTTTGAATGAAACAGATACTCCCTCTATATAGAAAAGAAAGTCACTCTATCATCAAATTTGTATATAAAAAAGGTCATTTTAAAAAAAGGTCGAAGTCTATTTTTTATATTTACCCTTAATTTCTTGTAATTATATATGCATTAAATGCTTTGTTATTCTTCAATGAAGGGTGCTAGTGTAATTTTAATACTATTTTTATTGCTTTCTATAAAGTGTGCAAAATGATAGAATGACGTTCTTTTTTATAAGGAAAGAGTATTATTTTTCCTCCGGTGGAAAATCCCCACTAAGATTTCAAGTGAAGAATTCTGTTTTAAACCCCCCAAAATCTTGTTTTTTTTATTTCAACATAGATGGTGATAGTGAGTATTTGATCTTGAGAAGTGCTCATGGATCATATAACTACCCATTTCCCTCATCTCTCTCTCTTCTCTATTTGGTGGTAATCACCCTAAACCCACCACCTCATTTAGCTTGACCCAATTGTTTCTCATATGCATCACAGTTTAGTATCTTTGTCATATGGGAAAAATGCAACTTAAATCATTATTCAAGAATCAGCCACTTAAACTAATTCAAACTCAAAGGTAAGGACGCATCTTAGAGAAACAAAAGTAGTTTTGATGATAGAAAGGACACATCTTAGAGAAACACCAGATCGACCCTTTGAGGGAAGGGTACATTTCTAGGATGGCATATGAAGTATACATAGTCAAAGTGAACCTGAGAAAGTACAAAACCAACATCATACTTATCTGGTAACAAAATGAAACCTAATTGTTGTCCCCTCAGAACCTGTCGCATATTTTGTAACGCCTAGTCTAATAATGTAATACTAGGATTCATATTCTGTGAGAAAAAATGATCTGCAAATAAACATAAGAATCAGTATGAACTTACCAACCAAAATTCCCGCAGTCAAATGTAAAAGACAAAGATATGCATCCATAATAGCCTGTTGACCAATCATCAAAATTGAAACTTTGGCAGCCCCCTGAAAAAGCAACACATGACATTCATAACTTCAGAAGCACCAACAAGTGTTGAACTTAACATGCAGAAGAGATTGTGTTACTCACAGATTGAGTGTTGCTATGTTCCATCTGTCTAATTAACAGAAGAACTTGAAGGAAAGACACCTGGTGTTCAGTCATGTCAAGGAGTCCAACAAATACCACTTAAAGATAAAAAGTAGGTGAAAAGCACAACATATGAAATTGATTTCAGGATACAAAGGTAACCATCAAGGTGTAGTTAACTGCTTTATTGTAATAGACGTCAATGTTCACAGAGGTGGCATTCAGAAGTATGGGGGAAAAGCAGTCTCCATCATCATCTGTAGATGAAGATTCCATTGATCCTTCAATACGATATCGGTTATGCTCTCCATCTGCAGGATGCCCTGATTATTTAAGAATCAAACCATGACGGCAAGGTTAAACCACTTGCAAGACAAAATACAGATTCCGCAAATGCTTGCAACACATAATTTCAAATAACAAAAGCCAATTTTCTACAAGTAAAACCAAAATGCAATACACAATACTACCTCTACTACTCGTGTTTGAAGCTGCCAAACTCAAAGATCTTCCTTCGTATTAGGAATAATTCCAATGATGATATCATCCATTTCATACTAGAGCATCTAAATATCAGTCTTTTACAGAGATAGAAAATTACTGATCTTCCTTTTTATTAGGGGATAATTCTAATGGTAATATCATTAATTTCATACTAGAACATCTAAATATCAAGTCTCTTACAGAGATAGACAAGTATTGACAGAGCTGCACCAAACAGTCCTTACATCTACCAAAAAATATGTAAAATCCAGGATCAATAATTGCAATCGATAAGGGACTGCTACTTGACCTTTCCTAGAGAAGTTGGATACAATAATTTGACGTTAGCTTTCTGCTATGATCTATGCATTTGCATAAATGAATCATCTTACTCATGAGAAAGTTTGGAAGCTCTGACAATAGACTTCGTTCATCCTAATTTGCTTGCATGTTATTTGATTTTAGGATGTTCCAATCATATGAGTGTATATATGTTCAATTTTAAAACTAAATTATCAACAGTTTTTTAAAAAATAATTATAATAAGCTGCAATTTTCAAAATTGCTCACATATTGCACTGTGGCAGACTATTTATTGCTCATTCGACTAGATCATTTTTACTTTGCATGTTTTCTCAAACTAAAGTTAATTCAGGACCTACAAAGTAATAGGTAAGTAAGTCAAGAAGCCAAAAACCATAGGAATACAAACATATTCCCCATAAACCCACAACTGAAACATCCAAGGAATTTTCAAAACATCATTGGTGAATTATTCTGGTAGGTGAACTACTTGCATGAAAATGCTATGTTCAGGATGTAATTTGTAACCATAACAAAGACTGAGGATGTGCAATCACCTTTTAAATTTTTACAGTGATCAGATATTGACCAGGGGGGAACAATGACATGGCATCAAAAAATACGAAAAAACAGAAAAATGAAATAGGAAAGCAAGAAATTAACATGACAGCTCAGAACATACATATATTTAGGGGCGCATGGACAAAGCCAGCTAAGAACACATGGGGTTACTTAAACCCATGGTTCCCAGCAAAAATTATATGTAATATGAGTCTTGCTTATAGAGTAAAAAACAAGGCTTAGTTGGGTGGTTGTTAGGGCTTGAAAGTTCTCATATGCCGACTATGCAACCAAAGCTCAGGTCTCATGTAGTGTGTCCTTTTGGGTAGAAATATTTTTGGTGTATGGTGGCATTCATCCCTTTCTATTCTTGATTATTATATTCTTAAGCATTTTATTTACTACTTTCTACGATATTTGATTACATAAAATAATTCATTTGATAAATGGTTAGTTATTTTGTAGTAAAACTACAATCTCATGCTCATTATTTATTATTGTAAATTTCAGGTACCTTGACATTTGATCTAGTATTTTATAGGCATCATATATATTTAATAATTTTACTGAGGTATTTAAACATTTGACATAATAATTTATGGGTGCCTTTTTTTGATTATCCTTGACACTCAATCAATTTTTTTATTCTATTTTGGTACCTATTTAGATACTTATGTGAAACTAAATTTATAAGTGAATTGCCTAAATAAAATTATCAAAAACATAGGGAGCGTATAAAATATTAGGACAAATATCGATGCACTAAGTGAATTATTAAAAAACACAGAGGCATCTACAAAATATTAGATAAAATTTCAAGATATTTAAAAGAAATTTATCAAAATTTATATTAATAAATCTCAAATGTAATTTTTAACCATGATATATTATTATGAATTTAATCAATAAATAAAGATATTTATCATCCCTCTCTTGGTACTAATTGTGCAAATTTATGATGATTTTGACCATTATAAGGTGATTTGTATTAACTCTTACAAACTAATATAAATATATACATATATATGTACATATGTGTATATATATTTTCTATGTTTTTTAATAGATGTCACCACATATTTCAATGACAAACTTTGATCATTAATTCCTCTTAAATTGTAATACATTATATTATAGAAATATAATTATTATATCTGTATTGACAAGTACTTTTATAATATATTTTTTATAACTTTTATCCATACACATTAAAAAGATAATCAAAATTTGTTATCTTACATTGTGATATTTATTAAAAATTGAGGGACTATTAAATATTACTCATATAATCATATGTCATACTTATATATTCTATTATATAATGAACCCATGGGATTGGAGCCCCACCTTCGTCGCTTGGGGGGGGGGGGGATTGCACGACTCAGCTTCAGTACCTCAATGTATATCCACCTTGATAGATCTAATGTTACCCAGCTTATATGCCTGAGTGAGTTGCACTACACTATTTTAAACAAGTTTTACTACATGTACATAAACTCTTGAGGCCATAAATATATCCAAGTGTTGTACAAAGCGGTGATGCAAGACTCTGCTCACATAGAATGCCCCAAAATGATTATCCAAGATTAATCAATTCAATGTCATCACAATGACATAAAAAGCTTTTCTATCATCACTTCCAGAATAATGACAAGCTACCCCTGGTAGTACAGATGCTTGAATTTGCAAGCAATTCTGTTAGAACAGTCTGTCCATTTATTGTCATGATAAGTTGGACAACTTCTTGTTTTGACATAGGAAAATGCTTTTTGAGTTGGACATATTTTGATCCAACCAAGAAACAATATGCTTCTATCAAACACCCAGATTCAGATGACATATAAATAAATAAATAAATAAATAATAAAGCTAAACAAGAAAACACATAATATCTTCATTACTAATTTATCAAAAAAGAGACATTCTCTCACAGAACTCAAATACCATTTTGTGTAGATGCTTGTGAAATCTGAGCTGCTATTTCAATGTTGCAATGTTTTTCTATATCATAAATAGCTGCAGCAGAAATTACAGCAGAAATCAGAAATATGTCAGCAGTGCAGGAAAAGAGTGTCAAAGATAGCAGTAAACAAATATCTTACGGTGCTGTTTCCTCCAAGCCCTATCTTGGGGCAACTCTTGAAACACTTGTGACGAGAAAACTCCCAACTGTTAATTGATGCCATGTGAATAATAAGTTGATAAATTCAGAACAATCTCTATAAGCAACTACTGACAATAACTAAGACACAACTGCAACTCATGACAACAATCTTAGATATGCAAGAACAAAGACTAAAGAGATAAAAAGATGCCAGGAAGGAATTCATAATTCAATTAATGTAGATTCATCACAATATCCAAGCAGGATTGTGAATTTCAGTAGGTTCAACATCAAACGCAATCAATAACACTTGTTTTTTTGTTGACTTGAACCTCAACTTCTGGCTGAGTACTTGACTCAGCAGCATATCATCTTTGATAGCTCATTGTAACCCTTTTCAGCAAAAATGTTACATCTGCATATATTCAACACAATACTTGATGTTCTTCTTGAGGCACATAAGAATATACAGGCCTTCAAATTTGGGTATGAGAAATAAGCTCTAAAACAAAGCCTTTGACAACATTGCTTCCTTCAAATTCAGACCTAAAAAAGCGAGAGGGTTCCATCAAGCGATGATGTTGGAGGTTGTCAATGACTAGACAAAGGTAGTGGGGGCAAGACACAAAATCAAAGCACATTGGTGAAAGGTGGCAGCGGCGGATGCTTCGTTGGACTACGTGAACAGATAAGCAGCAACTTCAAATCAAACAACTGCTTTGAATGGTGAACAACCACAGTGAGCAAACTAAGCCAAATGGAAACTTCTACGCAAAAGTGACCAACAAGAGTGTAGTATTGGCAAAAGTTGCAACAAGATAATGGTTGATTTGTGATGGCAAAGATACACATGAGAAAAAGGTTGACAACACAAGTGGATAATGAGTTGTTCACAAGGGTAACAAAAGGCAAGAAGGAAAGTGATTGCAAAGGGCCATGCGACCAATAGCCAGAAGGGTAGAATGAATTCTAGGGGCAATGGGCGTAAAGTTTCAAGATATATCTCAAACTTCAGTCCATGCAAACCAAAGTGGAAGTGGCCTCTAGTTAAGAGGCAATTTTAATGAAAAGTTGGTTGTAGTTCTATGGTTGTTGGTAGGACGTGGTGGTGGTTAGGGTTAGGGCTGTGGTGGTTGGCAATTTAGGGCTAAGGCTAAGGTTTGTAAAGGCAAAAGAATGGCCAAGCTTGCGGCAAACTTTCTTGGCTTCAATACCAATTTGATACAGCCCTTCACCAAATGGTTTCTCACATAAACCCTGAGTCTTTATTCACCAAAACACACCAAATAGTATAAGCACCTAGGTCTATTTATGGGCAACATGACAAACCTAAGTCAAATAGAATTAAATATTAAATGGTAGTGAAATAATCCTAGTAAATAGTATAATATATATATATATATATATATATTATTAAAAACCACATTTGCTAAGACTAAGATGCATGAAAAGAAGCATATACATCATAACACCCTACACCTATGGCAAAGTGGCACATAGACTACATTATAGTCTATTGAGTTAGAACTAGAAAATAATGACAAAAGGAACTAGAAAGAAGAAAGATAATAATAATAATAATAATAATAATAATAATAATAATAAATTAGAAGAGCCATCTTTGGGTCTACACCCATGGGTAAGAAAATTAAAGAGGATATTCACTATAATATAGCAGCATAGAGTACTTAATGACCTTACACAAGGTCTAAAAACCAAAACTCAAATACACCTCACAACTCTAAAGTTTGGTTATTGAGCTTAGCCACAAGTCCATAACTCAAATGAAACATAGAAAGTGTCTTCATAATGAAATTAAATATTGATTTGTGTATCATTAGATTTTCAACTCCAAAATGAAAAATGCCCAATAAATAACTATGAAATGAAATCACATGCACTTTAGAAATACAATACGTTTGAACACATTTTTCAATAACATATCTACTATCCACATTTGCCAATATTTATTGTGAGTAAAATATAAAAATAACATCATGACAAAATCAATATATAAATTATCTTTTGCTACACCCAGATACCTTGCCACAACAACTGTGGCTATAATGCCTACGCTAATTTATGAGATCAAAGCCTTCGTAGGATATGTGCCAATGAAATCGCATGGCTTTCTTTACAACTAGTTGACCGCTAATGCCTATATGACCATTCATGACACCTCATAACAAGTTGCTAACAAGGCTAGCTAACTTAAAAACTCCTTAAGAAATTAAACAAACCTACCTTGTGATGCCTGAGACTAGCAAAGCATATTAAAATAAGTTTCCTTCTTGTGAACTTCTATGTGGAACAGAACAACTCTAAGTGAAAAGAAGACTAGCTTCAGAAAAGTTAAGAGAACTTCATCTTTCACTATCAATCTTCCAAAATCTTAGTGGATATGACATTCTCAATGATTAAGGGAAAAAAATACTTCATTAGTAATTACCTAATTAATGTGCCATGATTAATTGGGAAAAATAGATTAGGTATATATTTTTGGTGTATATAATAACTATCGTGCTAACAATATATTAGTCTTAATCAATATGTCATGATTTATTAGATTAATTAATTAGGCAAGTAATTTAACGGGTAAAGTTGGAAAAAAAAAATGGTCCCTTCTATTATTACTTTGTTAACTTGTAAATATATGTATGGATTGATAATGAAAACTAATGGCTATTCTTCCAACTTTATTCTTTCTAGCAATAAACCTTACAATACATTTATCAAAACCTTAATACATAAAATTATAAAATTAACGGCAAATCATTTTTATAGATATCCAAAATCTAAGTTTGACTAAATAAACATACATTATCAAACTTCCAAACAACAATTATATATTATCATTTCATTTGAGTCTTTTCCTGAATGTTTGTCCTTTGACGGTATCTTTTATTCTCATTTCCTATAATTTTTCAACTTTACACAAATCAATCTATGAAGCTTCAATGAAATAAAAATAATATTTCCTTTTGGGTCAAGAAAAAATATTATGATTATCTTCAAATGACTAAGTACTAATCTTTTATTTGCATGAACTCTATAGTTAATATTTTTATAAAAATGTATATATTTGTTTAGTTATTAGCTTGAATCATGAGTGTTTGAATTTTAACAAGAAAACAATATCTTTATTATTCAATCTCAAAAATCAAGCGGGTCTATTAAGAGATTTTTATTTCATTTTACGTAAAATAATAATATCATGGTTGCAAGAAGAGACCCATAGTCTAATGGCTATCGTTTTCGCAACCCCTCCCCAATTCCCCAAAGTTGATTCCCATCAAGCGCATCGGTATTCTAACATGGACCCCATCTAGCAATCGATACTCGTATGCCAAATGGGTTCATATTGGGTGATCCGTACTCATCATGCCAAACATGGCTTACCTGACAATTTGTACCTATCATGCCAAGTGGGTTCCACCCAAAATACCGACGCATACTCGCCTGATACCAATTCATATGGACCCCTAAGGCGTACTCACCCAAGAGGCCCCAAGCATGCTCGCCCAAGAAAAGCCACCCAAAAGTTAGCTTATAGTGGAGGTTTGACCCCCACACAAATTATCTAGAGATCCCTCAAGAATCAATGTAGGGAGCATCATTCTCACCCCCTTTAGATTGCTCATAATTGAGCAGAGACGTAATTGTCCGAGGCTTTGACATGCCCATACACGGTTCAACACGAAGGTTTGGCACTAATAACAAATAATATGGACCCTGTTCGACGATCGGCAATTGTCACGCCAAATGAATCACACCCGAAATCGCAAAGCATACTCATGTGAGACCACCCCCAAGGCGTACTCTCCAAGAAAGGCCTTGAGTGGAGGGTTGCCCCTTATACTTACTATCTAAAGATCCTACATAAATCGATGTGGGGTGCATCATATTCCCCATCCCTTCCACCTCCTCCACATGTGTCCCTCATCAAAAAACAACAATAATGATAATAATTTCATGATTGCTTTTAACATATATGGTGTATTGTTGCATATTGTACTTGTGTTTAATTATTATGCAATTGGTGCCAACTAAAAAAGGTAAAATAGTGAAATTGTATTATATTCTTATTAATTAAATTTTCAAACTATTGTGCTTCCATCTATTCTAACAATAACCACCTATGAATCACATGAGTACTATGGCAGTGCACATTTTGAGCTGCCACAAGATATGGTGTACCTGATCATGTCACAATACTAAGAGAAATAATTAATTATTTGTAAATACATATTTTTCCCAAACTGCAACACAAATGGACCACAGTTTACATTAACCAACTGGTATTTCTTTGCTATTAAGACTGCTAGCTATAATGACTAAGATAAGCCACAGTTTTCGCTTAAATGTTTGATACAAGGGCTATGCAGTAATGAATGACAGAACACTGTTAAGAAAACATATGCACTAGACAACATATATGGATGCTCATATTACAAATAGGAGTGGGAGTCCCAGATTGATACACTATCATAATGAACACTTTCAACAAGTAAAAGGCCAGAACATACCAAATGATATGGATTAGATAAGATATAATCTTCTTCCTGCACCAATTCTCCCTCTTTTCCACTGCACATATTACAGTCTTGAACATTATATACAATTATAATATAGAAAGTGAAAGAGAATGCAATTAAGTATGGACAGCTGAAGTGCAGAGTTGATAAGGCATGAGTATGTCAGCCTTAAAACTCATCCAAAAGCAAATATTTATGAAGAGTAATAGTATCCAACCTGTTAGCCACCAATCGCAGCTGCCTAAAAGGCCATATATATACACCTTCGACACGGATTTGAGCGCCCCCAAATTCATGTTCACTATCAAACACATCATTGAACATAATGACGCCCTGCTTGAACCAACAGTATTGAGGTTAACACCCACCTTCAACAGTTTAAATAGCAAAAAGGAAAAGATTCTTGAAAACCCAAAGGAATGACAACGTAACAGTATTTCCTGCATTTCTTAAAAGTAGAAGTTTGAGAGAATCAGAATTCATGGATCACAACAAATTTATAACTGCACTTTTATAGGATAAAGAAGCTAGGCAAACAGGCATTTCTTCACCTGAACATAATGTACACCAGTTATTTTAGTTGGTGAACTGACTAACTCAATGATTGAATTCCCACTAGATTTCTTAAAATCCGAGAACTTCGATGAGTAGTTTGTCGGATCCAGAAACTTCCAAGAACCTGATAAAAAATCCAACCATGCACAATCAGATGGAGCATCATGGTGAAGCTCACATAGTGTAATGTTCCCAAAAAAAATACAAATGCAGAACATCCTCCACCAAATTCAATTTCACCCAGGCCAAACACCCTTGCCTTGGTCCGTCATTGGTCCTTTCCTCTAGTGGCTAGACATTAATCATAGATATTTATATTTTCTAATCCAAAACATGCCTCTTCTGACATGATAATATGATCAAATGAACCTGACTCAACATTGGTTTTGGCAAAATTACAGCAGTGAAATTTTTTTCCCTTTTTTTGACAGATACATTCTCTAAAATTTCATCCTGCATTTTTATTCTGCAATACAGTCAAAACTTATCAGGATTTAGGATAGAAGTATACTCACCTCAACCATGATTAAAGCTAAAATCAGGACGTGAAAAAAAAATGATATTCATCCACACTGTCTTTCAGTACTAAGACGCAATATTTTGAGAAGATCCCTACAGCTTAAGATACAACCAGAACCATCGGGAGGGAGGGATGTAATTATTTACAAACCTCGATAAGTCCCTGTAATGTTCCAATTAGAGAAAGGACCCAGATCATTGTCATTTTGTCTAACCAAAAGCCACTGCAAGAAAAATAGCAAAAAGAAAGTCACCAAGCCATGATTTAGTATGAAACATAAGCAATCTTGAGATGATTCACAAGAAGGATCGTCCACTACAGTTATTGGTAGCAAATTAGCAGAGGTCCAATCAATAGCTCAAATTAGCCAGCAGCTTAATTATGAAGCAAATCTGTTTCACCTTTAATTCTTCACGGGGAAAATGCAGAAATTGCCAGACTACCTAGCTGCAAACAAAAGTGGTAGACTGACAAATATTTCATGCAGTCACTAGCGCAAACTACAGCAGAAAGGACATAGATTTATTGAACCAAGGTAATTGATAAATTAGTAATATGGTGAGAGTCACTCCTCCTGCTAGGAATAAGTTGACGGGGCCCTATCTAAGAAGACACAAGTATGACCTAAGATTGTAATATTACAGAAACAAATGGCGATGGAATTCAGTAGTGTTCATTAGGTAGTAAGCCATCCTAAAAGACTATTTGATTCCATCACCTGTCACGATTTTATATCATGCAATTTACTAATGACCAGGCTTCAAAGATGAAGAATGGATAAACAGGATCCCAAGTCATTTCCATCCATGTAGCTAACCCCAAAACCAGCATGAAAAATCATACAAAGGTTAGTCATTTATGTGACCCCAACCCACACACAAAAGCATTGGGGAAAAAAATGGCTTTGGAGATATCAGTGCTACAAGCGCAATATTCAATTTCCGCAGAGGGCATGGCCTTTTCAAAAAAAAAATTCACAAACAGAAAGTCATAATCCCATTTATTTACCACCATAGATAATGTAATTCATCAAATAAATTGCATATAAGCTGCACACAATTTACAATAAATCAAATCTCTTCTTCGAGTGTAATCTAAAAAATGTTTCATTATCACCTAGATTATAAGATATCCTATCATTCGGGAGATAATAAGTTTATTTTTCTCGTCATATTCGCGAATTAACATGTAGCAAGACATCAGTCGAGTCCTCATATTTCAAAGCAACACAACTAAAAACAGAATAATTAGATAAGAACTTCAAATTACACCATAATCGAGCACTAGTTAACAATACTGGCAAGAAACTATAACCTCAACATCCCAAAATAAAAGAATCATCACACTAGAACGAAATGGTCAACGGCTAACCTCGTCGCCCCACGAGCGTGTTCTCTCCCTCAACGGTCTCAGACTCGTCGCTGGACTAATTAAAAGAGGAAGAAAACCCCATAAGCTCAAGAAAACCCGAAACACAAAACCTAACCTTAATCTCCGTATCGGAAGGGTCTCAAATTCCAAAACTTGACACCGAACCATCTGGAAATTCGGACATCCCAAAAGGGAATTCGATGGAAAATCAGAACCTCCGAACAATCCTCCTCTTACGAACAAGTGAATCCTGTGAAACCAGAAGAACGGCGCCGCCCAGACCCATTGCAGGAAAGGTCTGCGTTGCTTCAGAAGGAATCAAAAACCGAACGAATAGAGAGCGACTGCGAAAGCTCAACAACCCATTAAGAGATACACTAAAGACAACGATTCAAGAAATCGCTCCGACAACAATAACAACAGCAACGTCCAACAAATGATAGGGTAGATGATGTCTAAGTACAAACCGTAGGAAATTGATTGAAAATTGAGAAATTATAAGTTGGTTATGGTAGTAAGTATAATTGCACAGGGAATTATATGGGTGGTATTTGGGGCTCCACTAACTCTCTGCTTTCTCTTCCACTAGCTGCTTAAAAAACTATTAAAAAGCAGCCCTTTCCTTTTCCCTATTTCTGTTCCCCCCGTCTCTTAAGCATGAAGGTTTGGAGATGACAGAATGGTTTTACAATATACGCTTGGAGAAAATCAACAAAATAGAATCGCGTGAGCTTTGTAAATAACTTATTTATATACCATTCCTTAATTTATATTATGTTAATTCCTAGGCGTAGGATTTTATTATTTTCATCAATCATAATAATAATAAGTATAACTATTATATATATAAAATATAATGAATTGTACATATAAATGAATAGGAATTTACTTTCAACCCTTTATATTGTCTTCTAATACATATTTGAGTTTGTTAATATCATAACATATTATTAGCATGATAGATTCTAATTTTAAATATCACAATTTTTGTCCATGATATATATTTCATGTATGTGTGTTAATATCCCATTTCTCATGTATGCGGTGGTTATTTGATATTTTGAGTTAATGTAGAGTTTGATTAGTATGGAAATAAGACATTATTTTTGAGTTATTCTATGTGTACTTAATTGATTATCATTCTATATGGATATAATTCTTATGTGTCACAAAGATTAGCTTGCTCTTTTTATTTATTGTATGATATTTTAATTTTTGTAGGCATATAAAAGGTCATTTATGTGACATATAGTACTAGTCAAGAAAATTTCAAGGATATTTTAATGAGAATATAATATAATCTAGAGTCAATTTAAAATAATGGAATATTACTTTCCTATCTCCCTTTATTCTTGTGCTAATATGATTGATCCAAGTATAAAAAGTGATGGATTGGCGATCACATTGTCCATCACCATATTTATATATCCATAACTTGATGATAATTGAAAGTCGCCTAAACTAACGGTGTTAAGAAAAGTGTGTAACTTAAATGCTAATAGATTAGCTATCTCATCACCCATCACCTTCTGCACGAGAGTAATGGATCAACGATCTCACCACCCATCAATACATACTTATCTTATCACCTAAAGTTGATTGAAAAATATAGTGCAAACTTCCATTACTTGAAGTTAATGGAGGGTCACTGAAAGTAGCTAAATTTGTTCCCATGTATCTAAATTACAAATGGGGTGATTGCATAAGTGTTAGGAAAAAGATATTAACAAGTGTGTATCTAAGGTACAAAAAGATATTAACATAATTTGAGGTGTAAGCTAAAAGCTTCGCTTGATGATTTAATGGTTCTAAAGACCTTATACAATATTCTATTTTAAAGATTGAATTATTAAAAGGTGATGAATACCTTATATGCGATTTGATCAAAGAGATTAAATAGTTAGTCTTTCGAGTCTTAGGACACTATCAAAATGGAAGCCCTAATAAAAGAGTGATGGACGTGGTGGACTTGGAGGAAGCTAAGTGAGAAAAGGATAATGAAGAGGAGGAAGAAGCCACATCCATAGATTGCGAAGAAGAGTTTACACTACCGAATGTAGGAGAATCCTTGATAATTAGAAGGATGGTGCACACTAGGGAAGCTGAATTGAAAGATTCACAAAGAGAAAAAAATTTCAAACAAAGTGCATTACACTTGGAAAAATATATTCTCTTATTGCGGATGGAGGGATTTATGCTAATGTTACATCTTATACCTTAGTAGGGAAGCTTGGTCTTCCTACTTTAAAGCATGATAAACCTTATGAGCTATAAAATCTTGATGATGGTAATATGGTAGAGGTGACAAAGCAACTGAGGGTGCCATTTTCGATTAGAAAAACCTATCATGATGAGATGGTGTGCGGCGTGGTTCTAATGGGTGCTTGTCATTTGCTTTTAGGGTGCCTTGGCAACTTAATAGAAGTGTCTTAAATGATGGAAGGAAGAATATAATTATTTCTTAAAGTTTGTCAAGAAGAAGATTATTCTCACACCTTTGACTATTCGACCTAGATATATTGATATAAGTTGTAAAAAGTCTTTATTCATAGGTGAAAATTGTATGGATAAGGCTTTAGTGAAACGTAAAGAGATCTACTTCTTGTTATTATTAGAAGATAATGAGGTAAGGGTTTGTAATGATCCATAGGTTAAGACATTGTTAGAGGAGTTTGATAATGTATTTCCTAATGATCTACCCCATGTATTACCCCCATTAGACTCATAGAGCACCAAAGAGACTTGTACCTAGTGTAATACTCACTAATAAGGTAGCCTATAGGTGTAATCCTAAAGAAAACTTGAAGTTATAGAGGCATGTGTGAATTGTTATACAAGGGTTTAATAAGGGATTCCTTTATCCCTTGTGTCGTGCCTACCTTACTTGTGCCAAAGAAAAGTAGTACCATGAGAATGTGTGTTGATAGTAGAACTATCAACAACATTATTATTAAACATGGGTGTCTTATACTTAGACTTGTTGATATGATTGATTGTTTGTATGGTGCATGCTTGTTTTCCAAAATCGGCCCAAAAAATGGCTACAATCAAATAAGAGTAAAAGATGGTGATGAGTGGGAAACTGCATTTAAAATCAAGGGAGGATTGTTTCAATGGATGTTTTGTTCCTAGTACCTTCATGAACTTATGAATAAGGTACTTAGGTAATTCATTAGCAAATTTCTAGTAGTTTAGATTCATGATATCCTTGTGTATAGGTCTAGTGAAGAAGAACTTGTAACGCATCTCAAACTTGCATTTCTAGTGCTTAGGGATTACAATTTATATGATAAACTAGATAAGTGTGAGTTATTTGTACCTAGGACTACATTTTTATGCTTTGTGGTGGTTAAAGATGGAATAGCTATGGATGAGTCTAAGGTGGAAGAAATCAAGACATGACCCACTCCTATAAGCCTGACACAAGTGAGATGTTTTCACGGCCTAACATCTTTTTATAGGAGATTTATTAGGGGATTTAGTAATCTATGAGGCACCTATAACTGAGTGCATGAAGAATGGTGGGTTCAAGTGGATCAAGGTGACCCAATATGCCTTTGAGGTGATCAAAGGGAAATTAAGTAAGGCACCCATCTTAACACTACCTAACTTCAACAAGTTATTTGAGGTTGAGTGTGATGCTAGTGGAGTGAGCATTGTTGATGTTTAATTACAAGAAGGAAAGCTAATTACCCTATTTAGGGAAAAGCTTAATGGCTCTAGTGTGAATTGCAGCATCTATAACAAGTAGTTCTATGCTTTGGTGAGAAACCTTGATCATTAGTCCCACTATTGAGAGCACAACAATTTTTGCTACATATGGATCATGAATCGTTGAAGTACATAAATGGTCACCACAAGCTTAATCCAAGGTATGCAAGATGGGTAGAATTATATAATCATTTTCCTTTATAACCAAACATAAAAGTGGAAAAACTAATGTATTAGTAGATATACTATTTAGGAGATATTTTATGCTCTCTTTATTAGAAACTAGAGTTGAAATACCCCGAAAATCCTAATTTAGGAATTATGGCAAAATAGTGATCTATTAGGGAAAATTAAGAAAATAAATTACTTCATTAAATAAAGAGGAAATTAATTGAGGAAAATAAGGAGAAAATAATAAATAAATTATTTAGAAAATTTTGGACATTTTACTAATTAAAATGAAAGTGGAGGAAAATTACCCAAAATAGCCAAAATTAATCTAAAAAGGGAATTAAATTATTACTTTAATAATTTTTAAATATTCAAGAATATATATATAAATGTATAATAACCCAAAAACATTCTAAATAAGTTGTGCAAAAATCCAAAACCCTAAAGAAACCCTTTTTATCCTTTTTTCCTTTTTCCTTCCCTTTCTTTTTCCTTTTTCTTCTTCCCCACCGGATTTGGGCCTCGCCCGACCCAATTCCCCATCCCTTCTCTCCTTCCCACGACCCAGCGTCGTCCGCTGGTCGTCACACGGCTGCAACGCAGCGTTTCACCTTTTGAAGCCATCGAAACGCCACGTCGCGTTAAATGAACCTCATGACCGTTGCCCATCCAGCGATGCGACGCCGCATTTTGTCCCTCTAATTACTGAAACGCTGTGTTTGGTTTAAAAATTTTATAACCGTTGCCAAACCGGCCGGCTTGCCTCCTTTCTTTCTTTTTCCCTGGACCGCCGGTCCAGCCACGCCGTCGTCTTCTTCCTCGCGACCTGCAACCACCGGCAACGCCTGCCATCCTTCCCCTGCCATTTCCGTCCCTTTCTTTCCCATTTCGACTCAACACGCCCGTCCTACCCCTCACGCGTCCTGTCTTCCTTCCCATTTCCCGCACCCAGCCAAACAAACCGTGCCAAACCGCAGGGCATGCGCCGGCTGTCACCATCGAACGGCGGCCTGACGCACCTGCCCCGCGTGCCATCACTCTCCTTCATCATTTTCCCCTTCACAATTGCCTATAAGTATCCCCCCGAACGGCCAAAGCAAGTCCTTTCTTTCGGACCTTGCTGAAACCCTGCCTCTCCGCCACCTCAAAAAGACGAGCTCTTCGCCGCCACCGCTGCCCACCGTGATCATCCTTGCACCTCCCTCGACAAAACCAAGCCGCCGCCACCCTCTGTCTTGCCCTGCACGTGCTGCCCTAGCCGTGAAAAGTTTCCATCCCGAAACCACCACCTTCAGCCACCGCCGCCCCTTGCGCCGCCTTCCGCCACCCATCTCCGCCTCTACCAAGCCTCCACCACCCTCCAAAATATCCAACAGACCCTCCCGTACCTTCCCACGACTTCACCTCCTCCTACCTCCCTCTCCTTCTACCTCCCCCATCTTCCACCTCTCTCCACCACCCTCGGCCGCCGCGCCAACCATCGCGCACCGCCACCCCTTGCCACGCCACCACCCTCATTCCACTCTCCTTCACCTGTTGTTTCTTTCCCCACCTCAAACTTCTCCTTTCCTCCTCCCATCTAACCTCCACCTTAATCTTTCCCTCTCTTCTCCTCCTCCTCCGCCGCCGCCATCGCCGCCACGCGCCGCCGCCGGACCACCACCAACCCTAGGTGGTTTTCCACTCATCCAAACCTTAATATCCCTTTTATATAGCTGCTATTAAATTTAACTAATATTAATGTTATTATACTTATTATTATCATTATTATTATTTCTTTTATTATTATTATTAGGATTACTTTTATTATTATTATTATTATTATTGCTAATATTATTATCTCTGTCGTTAAAGTTATTATTTTTACCAATACTATCATGCCTTCGATTTTGTCTTCTATTATACTTAACATTAGTAATATTATTAATTTTATTAGTATTATCATTATTATTATTATTATTACTATTATCGTTATTAATATTATTATTACTTAACACTAACCACATTACTATGGTATCATTATTAGCTATTACTATTATTACTACTATCACTACTTTTATTATTGTAACCAAAAACATTTGAACCCTTATATTATTCAAAAATATACAACTATTATCATTATCACCTTTAGGAATATTTTACTTGTAGTATTGTGATTTTTGTATTATTATTTTAACCTTAACACCACTAATAGACTTGGCCTTAAAAACACTAGGGTTTCTATCACTAAACATTAGTGTCACTAATATTAGTTTTATTATTAATACTATCACTATTTTCCTATAGTTAGTATGAACACTATTACTATAAGAATAGAGCTAACGGGTCTAATAATATAAGGATAACAATAAGTATCAAAAATAAATACATTTTGACTAATAATATTTAGTATACTAAATTTAAGATAAAAAACCCTAGTTTTTGTATAATACCCTCTTTAGTAATAAGAACCCTAATCCTAAACTAGAATAAGGGATGATGGTACTTTTGAGGGAAACTAATACTTAGTATCTTTCCCTTTTTATAGCTAATTCTAACCAAATCCCTAAGGAGTTAGAGGAGCGTGCTCCAAGCCCGGCGTCGCCTTAGGTAAAGACGAAGCTATGGCCCTTGTGTGATATGTGACCTGTATGTCTTGAATGTTGTATATGCCATGCTATTATATGATTGTGGGTAACTTGTCTTATGTGTAGCACAGCTCGGAGATTGAGGTATGTTGGTATGTGTTTCCTATGACATGAGCATGACATGTATATGTATGAAGTTTATGATGTGATATGATATGACCCTCTAGGACGTGCATGTTAGGATAACTAATAATATGAATTGGGAATATGAGGATGACAAGAAATAAATGGGAAGTGAGTTCACTAAGGGGGATATGAGGTTGACCTAAGTACCTCATGATCTATGAGAGAAGATTTAAGTGGGAAGAATATCCAAAATAAATGAGAGTTGGGAACCATGCATGGGAGTCTTAAAATTTGCATGATGACTTGGGGTGTTTGCATGGGGTGGCCAAATCTTGCATGGGGGTGAATCTTACGTGAGAAAAGTTGAATTTGGGTGTAAAGAAGAGAATGGAAGAGTTGTGGAGTGATTGGAGACTTGGGGTGAAAAATAGTACGTGGGTTGATGCAAGGGTGTACGAGGGACCTGATTAGGGTTTTTGGGAGAAAGTGGAAGTCTTGGGATGTACAAAGGTAGGAATGATTAAGGAAGGGTGGAGTATGAGTTAAGAGTGAGATTTCATTTATATAAAAGATGAGTATGGGTTTCCATGTGGAAGAAGAGACTTTGGGATGAAAAGAGAGAGGTTACTTGTGGGAGAAGAAAGGTACTAGGGTCGAGGTGGTCAACTAGGGTTTTTCAAGTCTCGTGCGGAATTGAGAGGTAAAATGATATGTTTTGGGAATTGATCTAATTGAGGTCAGGTGAGGGACGATGAAGGAAGTAAAGATAGTGTAAGTGAGAGGAGGTGAGGCCATATCGGAGGTTGGGCCACATCGGCTCATTTGGGTCTTCAAGGGAAAACCCTAAGGGGTGATAGGAGGTGGAGTTGATGTCATGAGGTGTTGGGCCTAACCCACACCGTAGGGGTGGACTCTTTCATTTAAAGGTAGTGTAAAGGGAATGGATGCCGGGGTGTGATAAGGGGCACAGGAGTCTCAAGATATGAGACGGGCCCCCTTGGGAGGAAAGAAGTAGAGGGTAGTTGATATGCATGTCAAGGGTGGAAAGCTTCGTCTAATAAGACAGGAATAAGATATTAATTACTTAAAGAGTAAGATTGTTGAGCTGGGCCCAGACCGATCCACCGGCATAATAGTGGCCAGGTGTCGGGGTGCCCTGAAGACCGATGCACCGGCATATAATAGTGGTTAGGTGCGTTCTACCCTATAAGTGACCGATCCACCGGCTATAATAGTGGGGGATCCCGAGCTCAACAAACCAAACAGTATGTTGTAAATGAATTATGGGAAAGCTACTATATACTTATAGTGAAACACCATGATAGTCGGGGCTAAACCGATCCACCGGCATAATAGTGGCCAGGAGCGTTCTGCCCTGGAGACTGATCCACTGGCATATAATAGTGGTTAGGTGCGTTCTGCCCTATAAGTGACCGATCCACCGGCTATAATAGTGGGGTTACCGTACTCGCATGGTGTGAAATAACTATAATTATCAAAGATATGCAAGGAAGAAGTCTGATTGGGCCATAGCCGACCTGCATCATCTATATTATTACATGTTGCCTATGTGATTGTACTATATGTGTTATGTTGTATGATTGTATGCTTGGCCTTAGCGCACCTGCTCCCTTACTCAGTATTGGACCTGTACTGATACTACCTTGGTTGAATGGGTCCTGTGATGATCCACTGATGGTAGGGAGCAGACCTCCTATGCAGGTTTATGATCGGGTACTATTTGGGGTGGAAGGCTTTACTTGAGTGAGTAGGCGATCTGGATATTGATTTTTCGGGACTTGTTTTATTTAGCTGTATTTTGTACTACGCTTCATGTCTTGAAATCATACTCTTAAGTTGTAATCCTAAACCGTATTCTAAATACTAATTAACTTGTGTTTTGTTAATGAGTTATGTTAAATGTCGACCCATGTTTTAATGTTCCGCACTTAATGTTGTTTGGTTTAGCCTTAACACTTAGTATCGGAACGGTAGGAGTGAGCCGGTCTGGTACTAAGTGTGGCGGTAACGCCCCGAGTTTACGGTTTTATCTTTCGCTTCCGTTAAACCCTTTTGATTTAAACAAAATTTTTCAGTAGTAAATTTTGGGGGTGTTACAAGAGTATTGGTTTTTTGGTGTATTAGAGAGCTCTATAAGGAAGAGGAAGACTTTAGAAGCTACTTAAAAGAGCAAGACAAGAAGAAGGGGTTTTTCATCATTCAAGATGGGTTCCTCTTAAAGAATAAAAAGCTTTGCATTCCCAAATGCTAAGAATTGTTCAAGAGGGAGTGCGTGGAGGAGGACCAGATGGACACTTCGACGTCCACAAGACCACATATGTACTTAGTGAGTATTTTTACTGGCCCAAACTAGTGGGAGATGTATAAAGGTTAATGTCTAGATGTGGCACTTGTTAAAAGTCAAAGATTCACCTACACTAAGGGCCCTACACTCCATTATCTATCTCACATCAACTATGGGATCATGTCAGTATAGACTTAAATGAAGCATTACTTAGGACACATAGTCAAAATGATGCTAAAATGGTGTTGGTGGATCAGTTATCTAAGATGACTCATTTTGTTGCATGTCAAAAGCTACCTCAAGATATGGGAGATATATTTAACAAATTTAATGTGGGAGTTCTGCTTCTTTATATTCACAATGAGCCTTTCAAAGACAATGTGATTGCTTTTGAAGAGGGAAATGATGATGCAAGAGCATCCACATTTGAATATCATAATCTAGCTATTAATTTCCCCAAGTATGAAAACCACAAATCCTTCTTACTTGGACAAATGAATTATCTATCAAACCCTACCCATGAAAGCTATGCAATTCATGTAAAAATCCCTTTTCTCTTTTTCCTTCAAAAAAGGGAAAACATCCAACCCTTACCACAATTTATTCAAGCCTTTCCCTCCATTTTAAACCCTATTTTTCCTTGGTATTTTTGGCCTCTAACAATCCCAAAAATGCACCCATGACAAGCCCCCTTTGAATTTATATAATTCACTTGGATGACAAGTCATTTTCAGCACTTGGGAAGAACAATGTAGATTTGGAGAAGAGTAAGGAAGGCTATATGACATTATTTACTTCTGTAATACCCCAAAAATTTTGCTTAACCAAATCCTACATCATTAGCATCCTAATCTAATTCTAATTCTAATAAATCCTATATTAGCCTTAACCTATCCTTAATCTCAAAATATTAATCGATTATGAAAACCTTAACTTTGATAAACCGTATTTCGTAAACCAAAACCAAATCTGCTAAAATTTCCGCTAATCCTAATTACCCTCAACTAATCTAAATCATCCTAAATTAATCCCCTCAACCTTTTCTCTTTTCCTTTTCTTTTCCTTTTTTCTTTTCTTTCCTTCTCCTCTTTCTCCCACTAGCCCCTTTGTTGTGTTTCTGCAAGTTGCACTTGCAACTTGCACCATCTCCCATCTTATCCCCTGTAGAATTCCATCATCCGTCAACCTCACCTCACCTCACCTTCCCTTTTCTTCTTTTTCTTCTTCTCCTTCTGCACCCTTATCCCAGCATCTTTTCCTGTCGCACACCCCATCTCCTTGCAACCTCCTTATCCGTTCCACCCTTACGTAATAATTCCATCAACCATCACTACCCTCACTCTACAGCTACCACCCTACCCTAACCATCCTCTACAACCATCACCACCTTCATCCACTTGCATCTGCACCATCACTAGTCCCCTATCACATGCCACCCTCCTCCCTGTTATTTTTCTTCTTCCCGAAACATATCACACAACACACATGCACATATATATATATACCTCACCCTCTCCCTACTTCTCTTTGGTTTTGCCTCACTCAGCCAATATTTTGTGCCCAATAGCCATTACCGAAGCTCTCTCGCCCTTTTCCTTCCATTCTTCTTCTTCTTCTTCTTCTTCTTCTTCTTCTTCTTCTTCTTCTTCCTCTTCCTATCCCTATTTTGGAATTTATACCACCATCTTCCTCCACCATGCACCACCTCGGCCATCACTTGCTGCCATTTGGCCGGTGGACCAACCACTAAGGTTGCCCCAACTTTCCCCTTCGTCGTCACCTGCCATTGCCGCCGACCTTCGCCTCTTTTCCCTCCTTCTCTCTTGCGTTTGTTGTAGCGTCATAGTGTGCATGGTCGTGCACCACTTAAAACACTTGCTGCACAGCCGTGTAATCCCTACATAGTCTGACCGTGCAAAATTTTTTCTCTTGGCCTGATTTTGCACTACCGTGCAAATTTTGCACCGCCTAGCCATCTGTTTTCTTTTCTCTTGACCTGTTGTGCTCTGGTGTTACACAACCATACAACGTTTGCATTGCCTACTAGTGTAGCTTCCCATTTTAGTCGTACACCCCTATTTTCACCCTAAACTTTGTCTAAATACCACTAAAATTTAACCATAGCTCCACCACACATATTTCTACACTTCCATACAATTCAAGTTCCATTCAACTTCAGTAAATTCCATTTTTACCCCCTCTTTACCATAATCTCCCTCTTAATTTTTAACATCCAATCCTAATCATATTCTATCTTGTTTCATAAGTGATTTTTTTAGTAGCTTCGGAGGAGGAAGTCTAGGATTTTGCTTGGTTAGAGTCCAATGTCCTAGTTGGTAAGGATATTATTCGATACTTAGGATTTTTTATGATGTTTGCTTGTATGGCTAAATGTGTCTTCCATGATATTATTGTTGTATTATGCATCATATGTTGATATTGATGATTTGTGATGTCATGAATATTATGTTGAAGGAATATAAGAGTTGTGAGAGATACCATTATGTTATGATTGTGATAATGATATCATATTTGTGAGAATGCATCTTATATCATAAAATATGGGTCGAGTATTGTTAATATCATACTTGTGGAAATATGTCTATGGTTAAATAACGGGGATATCACACTTGGGGAAATATATATATGGTTTAATGATGATGATATCACACTTGGGTAAATATATCTATGGTTGAATAATGAAGATATCACACTTATGGAAATATATCTGTGGTTGGATAATGATGATATCACACTTGGAGAAATATATCTATAGTTGAATGATGATGATATCACACTTGGGAAAATATATCTATGGTTGAATGATGATGATATCACACTTGTGGAAATATATCTATGGTTGAAATGATGTCAATGTCATATTTGTGAAATTATATTTTAAGGTATGAAATATGGGTTGAATGAGGATAATGACATACTTGTGAAATTATATCTTAAGGTATGAATTATGGGTTTATTGATGAGAATGTCATATTTGTGGAAATATAACTTAAGGTATGAAATATGGGTTGAATGATGACAATGTCATACTTGTGAAATTATATTTTGAGGTATAAAATATGGGTTGAATGATGAGAACATCATATTTGTGAAAATATAACTTAAGGTATGAATTATGAATTGAATAATGATGATGTCGTATTGGTGAAATTTATAACTTAAGAAATGAAATGTGGGTTGAATGAGTTGTGGTAAAGGGCTTAATGTCTCTCATGAGGTGTGATGATGAATGAGGACTTAAAAAAATAATATGTACAGAAGATATAATATTTTATGAAATAAAGGTGTTAATTGTGCTAAAAAGGGTAACTTGGTCATTATGGGATATTGATGAGGTTTTGGTAACTTATGTGTTAGGAGGCTTAAAATTATGATAATAATAACTTGAGTAATTCATGGGGATATTATCGTTAATTTGGGGTTCATAAATGCTTAATAGTAAATTTGGGATAAGTCATATTGAGATGTTAATATTATTATTCCATATTCATGGATTAGAGAATAACTATTGGGAATTATAAATGATGAATATTTTATATGAAGTGTTATGATAATTTTATGGGATTTAGACTTGGACGCTTCAGTGCTTAATATACACACATCAGGATGAGATTACTAAGTCAACTCATGGGAATTAGGTTGTGATTTTTGGATATGATACTAATGATGGAATTTTGGAGATGTCATAATACAATGGGAGTGGAACAACAAACATGGGAGAACAGACATTAAAGGAAGTGTAATTAGGATTTGACAGGACTTGAAAATTTAGACCTACATTATATGCATATCTGTTTGACTGTGTTCCATGCTATATGTATATATGTTTTGACTATGTCATATGCCTGATAATCAATCTTAAATAAGATACTAATCACTTAAAGTGAAAGAGCATGTGATTAGGCCTATGGGATTATTTTTCTATATATATATGTATGTATATATGTATGTATGTTTGTATGTATTCCCATTCCACCAGGTAGAATAGTGGCTCGAGTGTGTTGTCCTCCAGAAATTTCAAACCGTTCCACTGGTTAAGAATAGTAGGGCGCCTACGTATTGTAAAATAAAACATACCTTTACAACCTATGGGAAATATACTAATAATTTAAAGTGGAAGAATGTGTGAGTCAGGACCATGTTTATTTATTCTCGTTCCAATGGGTAGAATAGTGGCTCGGGAGCATTTTTCTCCAATAAGTTTCAGACCGTTCCACTGGTTTAAAAATAGTGGGGTCCTGCACTCATCGCACATAAAAGAATGAAAATGGACTATACTTAATAAAAGGATCTGGACCGTATTATGCCTTATAAGATGATCATTTACTTGAAATACCCAAAAACCTAATTTTAAGAGTTTTAGTTAAATAAGGATTTATTATATAAATTAATTAAATAAATCATTTCATTAAAATAAAAGGGAATTAATTAGGGAAAATCAAGAAGAAATTTATAAATATTTTAATTAGAAAAATTTTAGGTATTTTGGCTAATTAAGGATTTCATTTTGGCAATTAATTAAATAAATTATTTTATTTAAAATAAGAAGGAGAAATTAGGTCCAAATTAATAGGAAATTTATAAATAATTTAATTGGAGAAAATTAGAGTGATTTGCTAATTAAAATGAAATTTATGAAAAACCTTTCAAAAATCCTAAATTAGCCTAAAAAGGGATTTAAATATTATTATTTTTAAATGTCCCAAATATTTTAATTAATTTAATTAACCCAACCCACTATATTTTTCTTTTCCCTTTTTCCTTTTCTTTCTTCCTTTTTATTTCTTTTTTCTTTCTTCTTCTTTTCTTTTTCTCCTTCCCGATTGGACCTATTCGTGGCCCAATCCCCTTCTTCCTTTCCTTCTTCCTTCGGCGGCCCAAAACATCGCGCGACACCTTTCTTCTTTTTCTATCGAAACGTAGTGTTTGTTTAATGAACAATTTTATCCATCACCCAATCTAGTCCTCTTTTCTTTCTTTTCCTTCTTTCTCCCCTGACTGCCCGGTTTGCCCTTTCCTTCTTCTTCCTCAATCGTTCACGACCTACAACCCTTCGCCTCGTCAACCTACAACGACCGAGAGTTTCACCGCTAGTTACGCCCATTTTGACCGGCCATTTTTCTCCCTTTCTCTTCCCCCTGATTCAGTGACTACATTTACCCAACCCACCTCCCTTCCTTTTCGCGCATGACCCCTTCTTTTCCTGCGCAACCACACTGCCATGAACTAGATTTCCGCAACCTCATGATGCCGCCGACAAACCCTAACCCCACTTTCCCCATTCCCTCATCGTCCCACAGACCTCACCCTCTCATTTAAACCCTATAAATACCCCCAGATTGAGCCCTGATTTGAGCTTTAGTTGCTTACCCAGAAAACCTCCCTTGTGCCCCGCCGCCCCTTCAGACACCATTTCTGCCACCTCCGGCCAACTTTGTCGCCCTCTTTGCGCACCCAACTAATCCTTGCACCACCCTCTAACTAATTGAACCACCTATATCCCTCAATTTTTCCTGCACAAGCCACCCTGGTTGTGCAAAGTTTCCTCCCGGATCAATCATTTCTTCCATCTCTGCCACCCTTTGCGCTACCGTCCACCACCACTTCCGCTACTGCCACTGCCTCATTCACCTTCCAAAAGCCCCTGCAGACCCTCCTCTATCTCCCCTGCCTTTCTTTTCCTCTTTCTCCCTCTCCTCCTCTCTTTCTCTTCTTTTTCCCCATTCAGCCACCACCACCGTTGTCGTGCGCCGCCACCTTTGGCTGTGATGCCACCCTCATTATCTTCCTCTCCTTCTAGACAACCATAATCACCCTTACTTCCACCCCCTTTTTTCTTCTCTTTTTCCCAGCCCTCAACTTTTCCCCTTTTCTTCTCTTTTTTTGGCCACCGCTGGCGCTGCCTATCACCACTCGTCCAAGGTTGAACCCTAAACCCTCTCAACCCTTTTTCACTATTTATACAAGCTTTAATTTATTTTATTTCATTTATTTGAATATATATACTATTATTATTATTATTACGACTACTATTATTATTGTTGTTATTATTATTATTATTATTTTTATTTTTTTTATTGAGGGCTAAAGCCCTATTATATTTTTTATTTCGATTATAATATTATTATTCTTATTGTTGCTATTATTATTAATAATATTAATATGTTATTATTATTATTATTATTATTATTATTATTATTATTATTATTATCATTATCATTATCTTCAATGTTAGTATTATTATTCTATATAGGGCTAAAACCCTATTGTGCCTATTTTGAATTTTAGTAGTAGTATTATAAATATCAAGTCTTATTATTATTAATATTTTTATCATTAGCATTTATTATTATTATTAGTGTTGTTATTATTAGTATTATTATTATTATTATTTATTAAGTTTATTATTATTCAATGTAGGGTCAAAACCCTACTTCATTTTATCTTCAATTATTATCATTACTATTATAACCATTATGATTATTAATATTTTTGTAATGTTATTATGATTTTTATCATTATTATTATTACTATTTCATTATTATTATTATTACTAATGTTGCTAATATTATTATTAGTATTATTTTGGTAAAGGGGCTGAAGCCCTTACTTCACTTTGTTTTTGATTTATGCCCTTAATATTATTATTATTATTATTATTATGGTTATTATTATTATTGTTATTATTATCATTATTTTTATTTTTATTGGTATTTTTAGTATTATTATCATTATTATTATTATTATTATTATTATTATTATTATTATTACTACTACTATTATCATCATTATTATTTTAGTATCATCATCATTATTATTAGTATAAAGTTTTCAAACCTTATATTATCAACTTTTATATTATTACTATTATTTCTATATTTTTAGCCAAATTTAGTAATTAGTTAATGATTATTATTATTAATATTTTATTATTTTATCAAAAACCTAGTCTTAGAATAAATTAGTAAATAATAGTATTTTTGGTATGAGGGAATCTAATTTTAGATTTTTTCTCATATAGGTGAGACCAGTCAAAGCCCTAAGAAGGCGTAGGAGCGTGCTCCAAGACCGGTGTCATTTTAGGTAAGGGTATTGCTAAGGCCTTATATGTGTTGATGTGCATTACATGCTTTGTATGTTATGAATCCTATGTTTATTATTGTAATTATTTTGTGTGTGGCATGGCGTGAAGTTGAAGTGTGTTCATATGTTATAATATGGCATGTGTATTATGTATATGTGATGAAATATTGTGGTATGTGATGATTGCTTTTGTGACCCTTTAGACATGCATGTGAGGATGTATAAAAGTGGTATTGTGTGGGAAAAAGTTTGAAAATGGAAAATGAGAAATAAGTTGACCAAAGGGGAGTAAATTAACCAAGAAGAAATGAGTTGACCATGGGACGTGAGTTGACCTAAAAATGTTAATGATCCATTAGTGGAAGAAGAATAGGGGTGAAAGTAAAATGAAGGAATGGGAGAGTCTATGGTTTTGCATAAGAGATTCTAGGGTTTTGTATGGATGGACTTAGGGTTTTGCATGGCAGATTTTATGGTGTTGCACGGGAGAATCTCAACTAGGGTTTTGTATGGATGGACTTAGGGTTTTACATGATATATTTTATGGTGTTGCATGGGAGAATCAGAACTAGGGTTTTGTACGGGTGGACTTAAGGTTTTGCATGGATGAATCTAGGGTTTCACGTGAGAGTTTTAGGGTTTGCATGAAAAGTTTGAAAGGTTGCATGAGATGTGTAAAGTCTGCAGGGAAGTGAAATTTACGTTTCAAAAGTTGATTTGGGGTGTGAGGGAGGTAATATAATTGTTGTTTAGGTGTTTGAATAATTTGGATGAAAAATAGTACGTGGAGTAATATAAGGGTATATAGGAGACCGAGCTAGGGTTTGGTGTAGACAATTAGGGTTTGGTGTGGCTACTCAGGGTTTTTGTGGTAGCAGCACTTGGTCATTAAAGTGTAATGATGATGGTGGAATCTATGAGTTGTGATGTATAGAGTGTTAAAAATGATTTGGGTTGTGTGAGGTGGAGTAGGATGGGCCACTTAGGCCTAAATTAGGGTTTTTGGAGAAAATCCTAGAGTAAGGTAATGAGTGGACTTGGAGGTGTACAGTGGTGGGCCTTGACCCACATATTTCGGTGTTGGAGTTTTAGTGTGAGTTTGAGTATAGAAGAAAGGTTGTTGGGCAAGTTAGGAAGTGCAGGGTTCTCATGATATGGTACGGATCATTAGGAGGGTTAATGTAAAGGGAGTGATTCATGCATGTCTAGGGTAAAGTTTCTGAATAAGACACCTTAATATATTAATCATTTAAAGTGGAAGATTGTTGAGCTGGGCCCATACCAATCCACCGGTGAATAATAGTGGTTAGGGCATAATGTCCTATATGTGATCGGTCCACTGGCTATAATAGTGGGGGATTTCGTGCTCAACAAAATCGAACATATTTGTGGTAAGACATGGGAAATACACTAAGTACTTACAGTAGAACACCATGAGAGTTGGGGCCAGACCAGTCCATCGGCGAATAATAGTGGTCAAGAGCTTTATGCCCTTTATGTTTTCGGTCCCCCGGTAATAATAGTAGTCAGGAGCTATGTGCCCTGTATGTATCCGGTCCACCGTCTATAATAGTGGGGTTCCCATACTCGCATAGATTTGATAAAAAGTATGGTGTGAATCGATTTTCGATCAGAGATTAATTAAGTAATTAATCCGGATTATAAATGGGCCTTTATGTATCTACCTGAATGATTGTACGATGTTATGTTATCATGATGGACTATATGCTCTTTTATTTCTTCTACATTATTTATGTGATTTTATGTGTTGACCTTAGTGCATCGGTTACCTTACTTAGTACGTAGCATACTGATCACCCTTTTTACGGGTGCTACTCATTCCCCCGAGTAGTAGGCCCTTCTGACTTTGTGCAGGTGGGCGAGACATTAGGCGGAACTGAGTATTGAGCTTGTGGTTAACTCAAGGTTCAAGAGTACTGTGGCCGGATTCACTCTTCTAGTTATTTTATTTCCCTTATGTTATTTCTCTTTGTATCAGATTTACGCCTTTTGATTTATTACTTTGTTTTTAGTATTTGAGATAAACCTTTTAACCATTGTACAATTATTTCTCTTTTTGGACATGAATTATAATTCTTTTACACGTACTCTAGTTTTTTGAATTTTATACACTCTTGATTTAAGTATTAATTAAAGTTTAACAAAAATTTCTTTTAGCCTTAGTACTTGATACTGGAACAGTCAGAGTGAACCAGTCTGGTATTAAGTGTGGCGGTAACATCCCTAGAGATCACAGGTTTTAATTTAAGTACTTCCGTTTAAAAGAAAAAAATAGTGAATTTTGGGGTGTTACATTACTTGGTTGTATTTCCTTTATCAATTAATGTGAAAGCATATGCTACTTGTATCCATATTTTCAATAGTATTATTTCCTTACTCAGTACATAGCGTACTGACCACCCATTTTATGGGTGCTGCTGATTCCCACAAGCAAACCTGCCCTGTTTTGTAGGTGTTTGATGATGAATTAGCTTGTTGTGCTTGCCTTGGGTGAGCGTCAAATGTATTGATAAAGGGTATGGTTATCCAGTTATATGTATATCTCTCTTTGGACTCATAATCCTCTATTTTTACTATTTATTCCCTTCTTTCTTTTTCGTATCATGTATTGCGGTGGAATCAAGTGATTCTCACACTTGATTCCTAGGTATGATGTTACTTTTGCCTTGCACCCGACATGGACTAGGCATTGGGAGTGTCTCTTCTATGTTGGATATGGCGTGACATCCCCATGTTTTATGTTTTGACTTCTGCTATTTACTTTTTTAAACGAAAAATTTTAAGTTCCAAAATTTGGGGGTGTTATAACTTCTTTGTGTTAGTTATAAGGTTTAAAGGGGTCTTTATCTCTTTCTTTTTGTGTAATATGGTCTTTTTAACATGTATCATGTGAAGTTGCAAGATAGGAGATTCAAAAATCTACCTAAACACCTACCTTATTACCAAAATTTTTCTTATTAGCTCTAAATGCAAGTATTAGTTAGTTAAGTTGTATTCTATAATCCTACACTTTTTCTACATGTGTTAGGATGTCATGATATGAAAGGAAACTTACCTTTAGCTACCATACTTTTCTCTCAAAACTAAGAGCTCTTCTTCAACCTCAAGTGCAATAGTTTGAGGTTTTATTGTAAAATCTTACAAGATCTATCCTAAGACTTGAATACATTAGGTGGTTTTTGCAAGTATTGATTTTAAGGGTTATCAAAAATCAATTTCCATCACTTCAATTCTCCCCTATTTCTACCTCTCTTTTTTTTGTTCTTCATTTTAAGAATACCAAAACCTAGCAAGACCTAAGTTGAATCTTATATGTATCACAATCTTTCAAATGTTATCACTGTCAAAGTATGATCATACCTACAGATAGGATCATACTTAATATGAATTATGAAGGAAATATACTAGTTGAGAAGGAAAATTTTGTACACTTATCCTTAGTCATAGTTTTTTTATATTAGATTTTTCTATCAAGGTTTTAATGATGCATTATTTTAAAGATATATTCTTAAGGGGGAGTGTTGTAAATATCAAAAGATGTACATTTAGTGGGAGTGTTGTAAATGTATTAATTACATATTGTAAATGTATAATTCATGAATGTATATTATATTAAATCCTAGGTTTAGTATTCTCATTATTTCCATTACAACAACTTTTTCCATCATGTGTGTCCGAATTTACATCTCCTCCGCCACCTTCTATATTCCTTAAATCCCTATCATAATAAATGTAAGAAATATGGATACTATATATATGGGATATAACGAATTGCTTATGTGAAAGAACTCATACGTATAAATGAATAAAAGAGTCTCTACTCTCTTACCCTCTATCTTTTCTTGTTATCTATATTTTAGCTTTTCAATATCATAACACATATTAATATACAAAAAAAATACTAAATAGTTATTATTACCTCTCATGTAATTATGTTATCAACCAGACATTAGTTGAGGGTGTGCACATCCCATTGGTTGAGATTTGGTGGTGCTACAAGGTACTCATATTAAAGAGCAACAATCTTACATAATCCTCATGCTAAATTGTAGGAGGCTTGCATATTTCCCATGTTAGGGAATGACATTTTAACCTAGACAAACATATGCTAGTATTATGGATACACGAGATATCTACATCACATTTTCTTACTCAAACTAAAAATCGAACAGTTAAAGTTGTGATTTTATTATTTTTCCCTAATTAACTTAGATATTCTATGTAGTTGTATTATTTTTTGGAAAATTTCGTTATCTAATTGACACTAAATTTCATTTATATATGTAGTTAAGGTACAATAGGCTCACTAAGTGAGATGTGGTAATGTTGCACGTTTCTCTTGATAAAGAGTTGTTTGCACATTTCTTACGCTAAGAAGTTGTATAAGGTGTCACTATTCTAAAATTCATATATTATTATAATTATAAAAATTTATTTTGCATCCCTTTAACTCTTAAGATGGTTTTAAAACATTTTTTTCCGATCGTTTAGCCATTTTTACGGTTTTAAGTCCTATAAAACATTTGAGCCACTTTTGGAAATCGAAGTTTTCCTGAATTAATCTAACTTGATCATATTTGGATTCCTTGACTTTTTTTTAATTCTCCTAAGCCTTTTTAAATGGAGATTTTTAAAGAAAACTACTATTCACTATACATTTTACCCTTATTGGTGTTTTAAGACCCAAAACTAGCATTTTAGCAAACAAAAAATTACAAATTTTCAAGAATACTTACATATTGGAATATTTAATCTAATTATGATTTGAAAATGGATTGTAAATATTTTGATATTTTTAGATAAATTATGTTAATTTAGACATAATTAGTCATCAAAACTTAATTTTCTTCACATTAACAGATCCTAAGTATCCTAGTTTTGTTCATATCTTCCTATGTTATCTAAAATAAAGCGGGAACATTATTTTTGACTAGTTGAGATTTGTAAAATCTAGAAGATATGTTCTCTTCAGTTTATTTTTGATATTTTCTATTATTTTAATCATTTAAAACTCCTAAAGTTGTTAAATATCCAAACATAGGTAAAACTTCTTCCAAATTTTTTCCTCCACCCATTTTCTGTCCCTTCCAACCCCAAAACCAACCTGCATAGTATAACACTCTAAAATTTACTAACCTTAATATTCAGGTGTTTATCTTTTTAATTCTTCCCTAATCCTTAACTGTGGTTTTATCATCTTATGTTTCAATCCCCAAACCTTTTCCTCTCATGTTGAATAGATTTCAACCCTAATTTGGTTACCCAAACTAAACCCTAACTATGCATATTAACCCACTCAACACTACCCAACCTTTCATCTTAAGCGTCCCTTTTTCATTCAAGTGTCTCACACTCCACCTCTCACCCATACCCCCCTCTATTTCACTTCAAACTTATGACCCCCTCTTTTATGCCTTAATCCTAGAGAAACCCCTTCACCTTTTCCATTTCACGTAACACCCAAATCACTTGCATTAAACCTCCTTTGCGTCCTCTTAGGGTGACAAATTCCAACCATGAATGTCCCTTCCTTCTTTAGTTTTTCTTAGTTCCTTCTTTTCCTTGAACCTTCATTTCTCTTATTCTTTCTTTGTTGGTTGACCTTGTGGTGGTTTTCTTTTGTTTTTATTGCCTTCTTTCTCCCCCAACCTTTTTCCACATGTGATGTTTCACAACCACCTCACACAACACCACCTTGAACTACATTAGTTCTTCATACCACCATCCACCATTTATGTTGCTTCTACACACAAATTACCCTCCTCTAGTATCCCCCATTCATATTGCGACCCCCATCAATATCTAACATTCACATAACCCAAAAATATCATTACCACTCCTTCATGCAAACCCCTAGCTACAGGAATATCCCATGCAAACCCCCCTTAGTTGCACTAAAACCTCATGCAGAGCCTTTGGTGGTGCCTTTGGGTGTTCCAAGTGGTGGTTACAACTAGTTGTTTTTGTTTTTGTTGTTGTTGTTGTTGTTGATTGAATCACTCCACCCCTTCATCTTCTTCTACCTTGGGTTTGCTTCTTAAACTCTCTTTATTCCCCATGCTGGTTTTATGTATTCTAGCACTTACAATTCTTGGATAGCTATTTGATTTATTTTATCTAGGTGATCCTAAGGTGTTAAAGGAAGTATTTAGGAATTTTGTTGCTTAGAGACAAGTGCTAACTTGGTAAGGACACATATATATAGTTTAGGGATTTTGATGCTATGTGATCTTTTCATATAAACTGTCATGATATAATGCCTTGCTTATAAATCATGTTTTAGAATTTCAAAGGCATTTATGTATTTCTGTTGTGATTTTCATGAAGCATGTGTTTGGTATGATTTTATGTAAATTACAATGCTTAGGCTATGTTAATCTTCATTCCAATTTTATGAGCATGATGTAATATTTTATTATTATTGCTAATAATATTGGTAATTATTTGGTTATATGATTAAGTATTGTTGATGAGTTAAAATAGTGTAGTTAGATTTTTGGGTATTTTTCTCATAAGAGTGATTTAGTTATCAGGCCTTGTTTAGTTTTATAGGTGAATCAATTTATGATAATTACTTTTTTCGAGTGTCTTATTATGTATGAGAGATTATGAGTGGAAATGGTGAAGCTTGGTGAATGTTGAGTTTTGGGCAATTTGTGCTAGAATCAGTCTAAGGTAAACTATAATACCCTATTTTCAAAAAACCCTAATTATAACTTATATTTATGTGTATTAGTTATACTAATTATTTTAGGATACTTGATAATAAATATGTTCATTAATATGTGTATTATTATTATGACTATTCAATTATAAAATTTAATTAGGTTAAAATACGCTAGAAATTGAGTTATACTTTTTGAACTTAGGTTGGGTCATAACCGGTATCCATTTCATCAAATAAGTCTAACCTGGTAAACCTTAAATTCTGCCAAATATCTTTTTCCTCTAAATCTTTACCTAAATAATTTACCCTTACCCTATATTAGATTTGCTTACCTCACCCTACTGCCGCTACCCCGACATAACCATCCTTCATGCCACCTATGAACCACACACCTCCCTCTACCATGCTTGATTTCATCCCCATGTTTTGCTCCACCTTTTTACTCATGCCATTGTCTATTTAACCCCCTACTCCCTCTTATTTTTTATTGTGTTGTATGTTAACCCCCCAAGCAGCCCACACACTCCCTCTCTTTCCCCGAGCTCCCTCAAGTAAGAAGAAGCTCCATTGTTCAACATTTTATCATTATGTTTTTCACCATTTTTACCCACCATCGTCAACGTCCTCCGAACACCACCTCCTTGTTGCACTCACTACTACTAAAACCCCTATCCGAGCTAAAGAAAAAGCTGCCAAAACACCCCTCCAACCTGTAGCAAAACCCATTGAAACCACCCCTAGGCTGCACATATAATCACCAAAAACCCCACCCCTCTTCTAGCAAAAACAACAATAAACCCCTTTGCTTCAACAAAAAATGTCAAAACCACCCACATTGTTGCACCTAAACCCATCAAACCCTCCCCTTGCTTTGATTAAAAGCACCAAAACTACATCCCTTGTACCGCCCATTTCTGTCGTTTCTCCCTTCCTTAATTCAATAACTTCCACCAATTTCTCCTACCTTTGGTTCATGAGTTCCAATGCAGTGTTGGTGTTCCTTATTTGGTTGATTAGATATTTTTGAGTTGGTTTAATTAATTTTAGCTTATTTTGTGATGTATTAAATGCTAATACATGTGTTATTGGGTGTTAACTTCTTAATTAATCTTTGAGGATCACAGAGAAGACGGTCTTTCATAATTTTGTATAAGCTTGGATTTAGGTAAATCCAATCACTCATGGTAGATAATTATGTTGGTAAATCCAATCACTCATGGTAGATAATTATGTTTGAGAATGATATGAACTTTTAGACCTAGAATCATGCTAGGGTTCATCCTTTCTATATATTTTAGCATGCATGATAAAATGATAATATGCTAAAAGGATGATATGTATGGTTATTGATAATTAAGTTGTATGCATGGTAATATGTCAAATATTTTATATCTATATGTATAAGATTTTGTTAGGGATTCCATTATTATCATATTATGATTCAAATCCCATGGTTCATAACTCATGAATGCTTATGCGTGGAAGTAGGGTTATGATAGTTCATAGGGCTGTAAATGAGCTGAGCCAGTTCGGTATTCGGCTCGGCTCGGTCGTTTAATTAAACGAGCCTCAAAATGAGGCTCGGGTTCGGCTCGTTTATTAAACAAGCCGAGCTCGAGCTCGAAAAAGCTCGGCTCGGTTCATTTTTTGGCTTTGGCTCGTGAGCTCGGCTCGGTTCGGCTCGTTAAAAGCTCGGTTCGGCTCGTTCGTTTAGTTAAATGAGCCGAGCCTAAACAACATTTTAGGCTCTTTTATTTAAACAAGCCGAACCCAAGCCTGGGGGTATTCGGCTCGGCTCGGCTCGTTTACAATCCTAATAGTTCTCGTGGAGACTTATGCTCATGATTAGGGTTAGCTTATAATAAATTTTATTTTGCATGGCCTAGGGTTAGAGATATGGTCCTACATGTACTATAATGATAATATTCCTATTTAAATGATGTTCATGATTTAAATATGTACATGTATGCTGCATGAAAGATGTGGTATGTGGTAGTCGTATGATTAAGGTTTTGGTGGGCGTAACCCACTAAATGCATGAAAAGTGAAAAATATAATTAGTTGCCAAAATGTAAATATTAACTACGTGCTAAAATAATGTGAAATATTACCTTGTTTTCTACTCATTATAAGTCTCCCATAACGATAATGTTTGATATAAAAAATGAGTTAAATGTGGAAACTAGGGTTTTAAAGGGTATTTTGGTGATTTTGACCTAATATCATTTACAAATAATTGAATGATAGGATGACCTTAGTCTTTTGATAGGTTTATCATATCTTTTACTTAGCTTGACATAGATATATGACCTTAGGGTTTATCTAAATAATTGGAAAAAATGGGAAAATGGTTAAGTATAGAAAATAAAAATTTCTGTGTTGTATGTAACTTATGTGATCATCTTATAAGATATTAATACTTAAAGTAAAAGACCTTGAGTTGGGAATTATTGCTCTCTACGGGTCGCCACTTTAAAGGTGAGGTGTTAGCCCTCGTTTTTAGTTCACTAGTGTGTTGATGTGCCCCAATTCTTAAGGCCTTATTCTACTTTATAGGTAATCTACGGGCCCTCTAGGGGGTATCAATACTTAAGGATTAGGTGAATAAATTTGGAAGGATATTGTGTTGCTTTTGGACACCGGTATGACCAGACATACTATTGTATCCTTGGGTTTGAGGTAAGGGTATTATGTTGCTTTTGGACGCCAACATGACTAGGTGTACCGCTGTATCCCTAGGTTGATTTCTATATCGCTTGAGTAAGGAAGTAAAATGAAAATGTTTGTTGTGTAATAAAAGAAATGGATTGTTGGTTCGGTAGTTGCTTTAGTGCCCTACATTGGTCTCTATTGGATTTGTTGGTTTGGTAGTCGCCTTAGTGCCCTACCATGGTATTGTTTTGGATTATTGTTTTGGTAGTTGGTTTAGTGCCCTACCACTAGGATTGGCATGTATTTAATTAATCAAATATGACTTTACACTTTGAAATGATGAGAAGTGGTTTGGTATGTTTTGTTGTTGAGTTGATACTTGTACCATGATATCTGTTCTCCATAAGTATTGTTTTGTTCATGACTTATGCTTAATTATGTTTTTTGGTTGTTGCATGACTATGTGAAATACGGGCACGCTACCTTTTGCGAGGTATTATGATTTACTCAATACGAAAAAGTTATACTGACACTACTTTTGTAGATAACTATATGAGAGCCATAGAATGGTATGAAGCTTATAAGTGCGAGCAGGACAAACGGAGTCCTTGGGAAGAGGTTCCATTTTTAGAATGGAAATTTGAGCCCAAGAGTTAGGATAAACCAAAGTTGTAACTCTAGGTGCTTGTTTTTGTTACAGGTGGTTTACCTTTGGATTCTTATGTCCATTGTTGTACTTTGGTTATAATGTTGTAATACGGTATTTATTCATAACTTTATTATTTATTATTTCTATTTTCGCTAATTTGCTCTTGTTGAGTTTGTTTTATCCTTGGTACTTAGTGTAAGAAAGGCGAGGAACTAAACTTATGCTAAGTATGGCGGTAACACCTAGTAATTTAGTAATTAACTCTTCTACAAAAATAAAAAATTTCAGCTGGTAAAATGGGGGTATTACAGACTAACAGACACTATGGCCATATTGTAGTTTTTACTCAAATTTTAATATAAGGTATGATATGGTTTGGTTAAGTATGGGTAAATATGCGAATTTTACAAGTTTTAAGGTATTTAAGGGAAATGAGGGCAAAAAATGTTCATTTTGGGTTAATTTTAAAAAAACTAAGGTTGTGCAAGTATCATTTGTACCAAACTATGATAAGTGTGATATATGAGTAGTTTGGGCTAATATGGCTAATATATGAATCAATATTATGAGATAATTTCTTAAAATGGGCTTAAGAATCCTAAGGATATCATCAATATTTTTTATCTGGGTTAATATACGAATTTTACAAGTTTTGAGATATTTAAGTGAAATTAGGGCAAAAATGTTCATTTTGGGTTAATTTTGGAAACTAAGGTTGTGTAATTATCATTTTTACCAAAATGTGATAAGTGTGATATGTGATTAGTTTGGGTTAATGTGATCAATACATGAATCAATATTATGTGAGACTTGCTTAAAATGGGCTTAAGAACCCTAAGGATATTATTAGTATTTTTTGTGTGAAACATTAGATTTTAATCTTGATTTATGGATATGATGTTTATTATGATAAATGGAAGGTTTGTGTTAAATTTGGTGAGTCTTATGAGTGGAGTCATAAGTTGATGGTGAATTAGGGCTTTTTAAGGGCATTACTATCTTTTCTCTTGTATAATGTCTCTTTTTGTGCTTGTTGTATTTTATTTATGTGTTATCTCTATTTCATGTGATTATAACATGTTTTATTTGATTAAATATGATAGATTTCTTAGTGTGTAATATAATAATAATAGTTGGCAATCGATATTTCATGTAATAAAAGACAAATGACGTCACATGTGATAAGTCAATGATAATATAAGTGGAAATATTATGATGACCAATAAATCAAGTGGTGCTTTTAAGTGTGGGGCATGAGCTATGTTTTTCATGTTGATTAATATGAAACCATGAATTTAAGTGAAAGATCACATAAGTTAATAGTGTTGTACCTATTATACTATTTATTTCTAGGTTGTTTGTAGTACTCGTGTTTTCTAATTCTATCAAAACTAGAGTGACCCTTAATCTACTCTATATTTTCTATTCCACTAGCTTATAGAGATGATATATACTTAAATATTAAGAGTTTATTTTTGTAGTCACCAAGAGTGTCCTACCTAGGATGAAGCTATATGTTGCAATCTATTCCATATGAGATTAACAAAGGTTCCCAAGTGTGTATTATCCAATAGGGATTGTTGTGTCATGATATTGTTCCACTAATGAGGAATGATGGGGTTTATAATCTTAGTGTGAATAACTATGTGAAATATAGGGATCCTAATATTGAACCCTAATTCAGTTTCTCTTCAGTTATCTCGTATCATGAGCATATATGCATGTATAATATCTACCTTGCCATATGGTCCTATGTGCTATGCATATTTTATTCTATTGATGTGTATTGTTACCATGTGTAATACATAGTATATTGATCTTTTTTTTATAAGCGTTACTCATTTCCATGACCAAATGTTGCCCTATTTCATAGGTACCTATTGATCTAATGTTTTTGATGTGGTTGATTATAGAGAGTAATTATTCAGATTAATATTAACATTAGGTTATCTAGATATCCTTCCCTTTCTATAATTTTAGTCCTCTATTATTTCATCTTTATCTCTTCTCTCCTATCTTATAATCATGCATCATTATGGAATCATGTGCTTCTAACATTTTATATCTAGATACAAATTACTTTTAGCTTTACACCTGCTATAGATTGGGTATAAGGAATACATTTTTTATATGGGATGTGGCATAATACCTTGCATCTTTCTTTTTGGCTTCCACAAAACTTGTTTTAAAGAAAAATAAATGTGTACATGAAAATGGGGGTGTTACACATAATTGGTCTTTCACCCGCCGCTGTTCGTGATCCATTTTCTTGATTTTACTTCCTTAATCTTGATGTTTAAGTCTTTATTATTTTCTCTAAACAACTTGGTGTTAAAGGTTAATAAAATTGAAGGAAAATCTTCCTAACCTATTCCTTAATTTTATAACTCATTCCAAGGAAGAGTAAGATTTGGTAACTTCGATTATTGCCATTGTTTGTTTTATTTTGCAATTTAGAAGTGATTTTGACCATTTTTTTTAATGATTTTTGTTCATGGTTTCCAAGAAGAAGAGAATTTGGTCTCTAGACTGATTGTGATTGATCTTGAAGCTTGAGAATTTAGATAACTTATATTATATTAAGAATAGGCATGAATTAAGTGTCGATATGTATAAAAATGCAAATTCATGCATTCTAGGAGCATACAACCATTCTACAAAAATTGATGTTCTTGATGTTTTTTCTAAATTTTGATGATTTCATTGGTTTAGTCATGCTGTTTAGTTATGATTTCATATATTAAATTTTTTTAATTTGGGTTTATATAATTAAAGTTATGATTTAATGAAGCTTTAGCATTAAAAATGACATTTTTGTTATTGTACATGCAACCTGGGATTTTTCTGAACTTTCATGGGGTCTAATGTGCTTATAAGATGTTCAATGAATAGTGTGTAAAATTTGAGAAGCTAGATCTATATATGTTATGAGTTATTCTATTTTTGGTGTTTTTAGGGTTTAGGGGTATTATAGTCTTATTACACACAAATCTTCTTTGTTAATTAAATTTTTTATGTTCTAACATATTAATTATTGATTAAGTTTGTATAATATTTAATTTCATTATATTAGAGCATGATTACTATTTTATTCATGACTTATAAATTTAAGGCTTATTAGGATTGGTTTTAGCATTCACACCTATATGCCTTAACTAGATATTTTAGGATCAATATTTGATCTTAGCCATTAATTTGACTCTCAAAATAGTAATGTGATGTAAATAGAGAATCTTGGTAGTAATTTTTTATTTATTTAAGCATCTTGACATATTTTTACATAACCCTAAAAGGGTTAATTTTGCACCTCAAGATCCTATTTAGATATTTTAAGGTTAATGGTTGATCTATAATATTGATTTGACTCTCATAATAGTAATTTGATATGAATAGTAAATCACGATAGTAATAATAATAATATGTATTTAACTGATATATTTCTACATATCCTGTTGTTTATGAATAATGGTTTATATTACTAGTAACTTTTTTTGAAATTGGTGTGCGAACTTATCTTATATTAGTAAGCAATAATATATCTAAAAATTATTAATAATACAAGTTAAAGACTGAGTTTGGATTTAGGTGTGTTGCCTTAGGATGACCTTTGAGGTGGGTTTTGTCATTGGTGTACTCCCTACTTATTATATGGTTGTGTTATAACCATTAATGTATTGTTGAAGTCTCTTTTTATACGAGTCTTATAGGGGAAACCTATGCATAAGGATATAATATTCCTTAATAGATTAGAATGCATCCTTAACTGATAACATTTTAGGTTGGAGTCTTTGTCATTAGTACCTTGAATTTAGTATTCTTAACTCTCGGATAAAGTATGGTATATAGTGGATTATGTGATAATGTAAATAAGGGATGTAATAATCAGTGGACCTCATATATGGATGAATTCTATCATCTTGATATTTAGTATTATATTATGCGAGTTTATATGAGTTTGAGGGTTTTGATGAATAGTCGTGAATACTATGAATAAATATGAATAATAAGAAATAGTGCGAATAGTTGATGTAAGAGCATCCACATTTATGGATCATAATCAAGCCATTACCAAATTTGAAATTCAAACAACCCTCCTTACGTGGACAAATAAATTATCAATCAAACCCTAGGTATATAAGCCATGCAAAATCCTTTTTTCTCCTTTTCCTCTAAGCACTGAAAACTCTAACCTAAGCCACATTTTTTTACACATTTTCTCTCCACTTTGAGCTCTATTTTACCTTGATAATCTTATCCTCAAGTAGCCCAAAAACATAGCAAAGACCAGCCCCCTTAGAAGACACACAATTTAGCTATAAGTCATTTTCACTTGGATGCCTAGTCATTTTCAGTACTTGAAAAAAGCAATGCTGATGTGGGGAAGAGTAAGGAAATTTAGAAGACATTCCATACATCTTTATATTTCTTACAAGGTTGAAAGAGGTTTTTGTCTCTTTATTTTTGTGTAATATGGCTATTGTAACTTATATCATGTGTAGTTGTGGAATAGGATGTTCAAAAATCTACCCAGATAGCTCCCTCATAACCGAAACACATGGGTTAGAAGTTTAGTATGATTTTCAACCCTATTAGGCTCTAAATGCAAGTATTAGTCAGTTAAGTTGTATTCTTTAATCCCACACTTGTTTTATAAGTGTTAGGATGGAATGAAATGGAAATAACAACTCATCTTTGGCCACCCTTTTTTCCTTTCACAAAACCAAGAGTTCTCCATTTCAACTGAGTGCCAGAGTTGAAGTTTCTTATTAAATCTTATAAGATTTATCTTAATATTTGTATACCTTAGGTGGTTCTTGCAAGTATTGATTTAAGAAGTTACTAAGAATCAATTTTTATCACTTTTTCCTACCCCGTTTCTACATCTTATTTTTAGTTATTCTTCCTTGAGGAAAACCAAAACCTAATAAAACCCAAGTTAGTTCTCATATGTATCAACTTGGTATCAAAGCTTAGGTTGTCTCGATTTGGGTCTTATAAATATCTTCTCCTCAACCTTGTCTAAGCCAAACATATATACAAAATTTCTTCTAACCTAACCCCACTCAAATCGTTTCCCTCACTTGTTTCTTCTTTTATTATCTAAAACCATAATCTTTAATGGGAGACCAACCAATACCAAGAGGGTTGATCCTTAAAGAAAAAAATAACTTGAAAAGAGATAGAGCTATTGAGTCCCTTTAAAATCATATGAGGATGGTACTTGATATCTTAAAGAATCTAACTCCTAATGTGAACCGAAGTCACCATAGAAGATCCCTTCCCCTTAAATTCAAGAACCAAATGAGGGTTTTGAAGTTGAAGATAGTAAGGGTGCTGAAGACTCTTCTTCATGTGAGTACTATATGAAAACAAGGATGAGGAATCAAAGAATTGGAAAACACTTTCATGATGTTAGGGCTGAGGTTTCCAGAGTTTGAGGGTAACCACAATTCTGACAACTTTCTAGAATGGGAGTTAAGATGTAGCATGTTGTTTGAAACTAAGGATTATACCAACACCAAATCCTTTAAGGTGGTGGTTCATAAGCTCAAAGGCCATGCCTCTTTGTGGTGGGAAAGTGTATTTCACAATAGGAGAAAGAAGGGAAAATCAAAGGTTAAATCTTGGACGAAAAATAAAAAAGTTAATGAAGGAGAGATTCCTCCCTCCTTTCACTCAAGATTTATACAACAAAGAGTTCTCTTTGAAACAAGGATTATTAAGTGTAGATTAGAGAATTTGAAAAACTCTCCATGAGGCTTGGCTAGGATGAGTTATAAGAGTATATTATGTAATGTTTTCTTAGAGGTATTAGGCAAGAAATAACTAGGAAGGTGGAAATGTATAGGTATTATACCTTGGATTAGATTTTTCACCTAGCCATTAAGGTATAAAACCACATAAAAGATAAGGGGGTCATGAGGTTTAGATGTCCAAGTAAAGGTGCTAGCACTTTAAGGGAGGCTCCTCTACCATTCAAAGTACCCTCCACACCTTTGACAAAAGATATGAAAGGCTAAGGAGTGGCGGTTGAAGTTAAGTCAAATAATGTTAGGTGTTTTAAGTCTTAAGGCTTAGGTTACTATAAATTAATGAGTGTCCTAACACAAGAGTTATGACCATGGTAGACTTTGATAAGGAAAATTATGGGGAGGATAGTGAAAAGGAGGATGAAGACATGACCATGGGTGGAGAAGAAGAGTTTGCACCACTAGACGTAGGAGAATCCTTATTGGTTAGAAGGGTGTTGTATACTAAGGAGAATAAGTTGGAAGGTTCACAAAGAGAAAATATTTTCAAACCAAGTGCACCGTAATTGAAAAAAATATGTTCTCTTATTGTGGATGGAGGGAGTTATGCTAATTCTGCATCTTTCATTTTAATAGATAAGCTTATTATTCTTACTTCAAAGAATAGTAGGCCATACAAGCTACAAGGCCTTAATGATGGTAATATGACAGATGTAACAAGGTAAGTGAGAGTGTCATTTCCTATTGGAAAGACCTATTGTGATGAGGTGGTATGAAATGTGGTTCTAATGGACACTTGCCACTTGCTTTGGGGAAACCCTTGGTAATTTGATATAAGCATCATCCATGATGGAAGGAGGAAAGCCTATTGGTTGAAGTTTGTCAAAAGAATCTTATTCTCACATGACACCTTTAACTATCCGACCTAACATTATTGATATGAATTGTAAAAGTCTTTATTCATAGGTGAAAATTGTATATATGAAGCCTTAGTGATAGTATAACTATCAACAACATTACTATCAAGTATAGGTATCTTGTACTTACATTATATGATATGCTTTATTGTTTTTATGATGTAGATTATTTTCCAAAATCGACCTAAGGAGTGGCTACTACCAAATAAGAATGAAAGATGTTGATGAGTGGAAGACTAAGTTTAAAACAGAGGGAGGATTGTATGAGTGGATGGTTATGCACTTTGATTTATCAAATACTACTAGTACTTTTATGAGACTTATAAATAAGGTACTTAAACCATTCATTAGCAAATTTGTAGCAGTTTACTTTTATAATATCCTTACTAGTGAAGAAGAAAATGTAAACGATCTTAAACTTGTATTTCTATCACTTAGGGATCACAAGTTGTATGTTAAGCTAGAAAAGTGGGAGTTCTTTGTACCTAGGGTTACATTTTTACATTTTGTGGTGTTTAGAGATGGAATAGCCATAGATGAGTTTAAAGTAGAAGCAAAAAAGACATGGCCTACACCTACAAGCCTAACAAAATTGAGAACTTTCCATGGCCTAGCATTGTTTTATAGGTAGTTAATTAGGGGATTTAGCACACTGTTGGAACCTATAACCAAGTGCATGAAGAATGGAGAATTCATATGGATCACAGAAGCCCAAGATGCATTTGAAGTGATCAAAGGGAAGTTAAGTGAGGCATTCATCATAGCATTACCTAACTTCAACAAGTTGTTTGAGATTGAGTGTGATGCTATTAGAGTGGGCACCAGAGTTGTTTTACTATAATAATGAAAGCCTATTTCCATATTTAGTGAAAAAAATGGGTCTAGGGTGAATTACAACACTTATGACAAGGATTCCTATGCTTTGGTAAGAGCCCTTGATCATTGGTTGAAACAAATGAGGCTACAATAGTTTATGCTACACATGGATCATGATGGGTAGAAATTTCATAATCATTCTCCTTTGTAGCTAAACATAAAAATGGCAAAACAAATGCAATAGTTCATGCACTCTCTAATAGATATTATATGCTTTCTTTATTAGAATACAAGGTATTGGGGTTTGGGTGTACTAGAGAGATCAACATAGAAGATGAATACATTAGATAATACTATAAGGACCAAGACAAGAATAAGGGATCGTTCATCATCCAAGATGGGTTCCTCTTCAAGATCAACAAGCTTTACATTGCTAAGTGCTCCATTAGAGTTTTGCTCATGAGGGAAGTGCATAGAAGAGGAATAATTTGACACTTAAATATCAATAAGAATGTAGATGTACTTAGTGAGCATTTTTATTAGTCCAAACTTGTGGGGATGTGTCTGAAATACCCCAAAAATCCTAATTTAGGAATTATGACAAAATAATAATCTTTTAGGAAAATTGAGTAAATAAATTATTTTATTAAAATAAAGGAGGGATAAATTGAGGAAAATAAAGAGAAAATAATAAATAAATTATTTAGAAAATTTTGGACATTTTACTAATTAAAATGAAAGTTAAGGAAATTTGTTCCAATAGCCTAATTAAATCTAAAAAGGAATTTAATTATTATTCTTATAATAATTATTATTAATTTTAAATATCCAAATAAATAAATAAATAAAGACCAAATATCTCAACCCATCCATTTTCTCCTTTTTTCTTTTTTTTTCTTTTTCCTTTTTCTCCTTTCTTTTCCCTTTTCTTTCTTTCTCTCCTTTCTCCTTTTCTTATTTTCCCTTCTCCTCCCCCGGAAATGGGACAGCCCGCCAGCCCAAATCCCTTCCCCCTTCCCTGTCTCGTGCGGCCTAAGTCGTGTCGCCCTTCCTCCTTTGCCCAACCGCCTAATCGGCCCACCCACTTCCTTTTTCTTCCTTTCCTTTTCCCTTAGACCGACCGGTCCACCCGTCGCCCTCCTTCTTCCCCAAATCCCGACCTGCAGCGGCTATAACCAAAAACCCCTACCGCCAACAGCCACAAGTCGTCTGACCTCCCTTCTCTCTCTCCCTCCTCATCGTTTTATTTCCTTTTTTTGACCCAAACAATCCCCACAACTACCCTCCACACGTGCCTCCCCTTTCCTTTTCTCTCCCCCCGACCTAACCTGCCATGGCAGGATTGCACCACCTGCCACCGCCGGTTGGTGGTCCTACCACACCTGCTCTGCTTTTCCTCTTCCCCTTCATCGTTTTCTCCCTCAATCAGCCTATAAATACACCCCAAGGGCAGCCATAACCGAGCTTCCTTTTTCGCAAGCCTAGAATCTAGCTGCTCGTCGCCGCCCAAACAGACCCTTGTTCTGCCGCCGTAGACAATTGCCGTCGCAAAAGCCACCCACCAAAACCTTCCCCACACCTCCCCCTACAAAACTAAGCCACCATCCTCCCCTATATTGCCCCGCACAAGCCGCCCCGACCGTGCAAAGTTGCCAACCCGATCAGCCATCATCAACCCCGCAACGCCCTTCGTGCCGCTGTCCGCCGCCAATCTCTCCGCAACTAGCACCTCCTCCACCCTCCAAAACATCCAGGGGACCTTAACCTACGTTCCCACACCTCCATCTCCCCCTGCCTCCCTCTCCTTCTACCTTCTCCACCTTCCACCACCTTCGGCCACCGCACCAACCGTCGTGCGCCGCCACTTCCGGCTGCACCACCACCTCCATTCTACCCCTCTCCACGTGATACACCTTCCAACACGTCAAACACGCCCTCATTCCCTCTCCTCTAGCTTATAAACCCATATTTCCACCTCTCTTCCTCCTCCACTGCCGCCGCCGTAGCCGCCACGTGCCACCACAGGTTCCGCCACCAACCTTAGGTGGTACTCCAACTCCCCCAGCCCTTAAACTATTTTCTATAAGTGTTAATAATTTTTAGTAATATTAATAGTATTATCCTTAATAATAATAATAATAATAATAATAATATTATTATTATTATTATTATTATTATTGTTATTAGTGTTGTATTATCTTTATTACTACTACTACTACTACTACTACTACTATTAATATTATTAGTATGTAACACCTTTATTACCTAACCTAATTTTAGAAATATTTATAACTATGGCATGTTATTTAAAAGGAGTACAACTTTAGTACTAATAAAGTGATCTTTATTATTATTAATGTTACTACTACCACTACTAGTATTATTATTATTATTATTATTATTTTATTACTAAATCTAACTTGGCCATTATCACTAAAACTACCACTAAGATGATTTCTAGGACCTTCATTAGTGTTATCCTTAAGATGAGAACTACTATTAATATTATCACTATTATTATTATTATTAATGGTCTACAACCTTAGTGTTATCGTGATTAGGATTTTCCCTTGTTGTTATTAATAATAATAATAATAATAATAATAATAATAATAATAATAATATTATTATTATTATTATTATTATTACCCTCACTATTATTCCTACTATTATTACTAATGCTAGATTTGGCCTATAATTATTATCTTTATTATTATGGTAAATATTTGAACCCTTATATTACTATTACCATTTTTATTATCATTACTATTAGTATTATTCTTAACACTATTATCATCATCATCATCATTATTATTAATGCCATTATTATTATTATTATTATTATTATTATTATTATTATTATTATTATTATTATTATTATTATTATTATTACCACCATTATCATTATCATTATTTTCCTGCTAACATTGTTAATACTAACCTTGTCCATTATCACTTTTATTTATTAATATAAATATTTAGACCCTTATATTATTATTATCTTTTTGGTTACTATTACTATTGTTATTGTAATTATTATTATGCTTAACATTATCATCATTATTACTATTACTATTACTATTAATATTGCTATTATTATTATTATTATCATTATCATTATCATCATCATCATTATTACTATTTTTATTATTATTAATGTTATTTAAACCGAAATTGGTATGTTACCATTTTGTTACTAAAGAAGAAGAATACTCAACCTTAATATTATTATTATTACTATTATTATTATTCAAATATTGCTAATATTATTCCTAATGCCTTTGTTGCTAACATTATTACTATGGTATTATTATTAGTTATTACTATAATTATTGTTGTTATTTTTTTACTATTATTGTGACAAAAGTACTTGAACCCTTATATTATTATTATTCAAAATATAATTGTTATCATTATTATCTTTAGGAATATTAGTACTTTGTTGGTATTGTAATTATTATATTATTATTTAACCCTAACACTATTATTAGACTTAGCCTTAAAAATACTAGGGTTTCTATCACTATAAGCATTAGCATTACTATTATTATTATTATTATTATTATTATTATTATTATTATTATTGTCACTATTTTGCTATAATTAGTATTAGTACTATTATTAGAAGAATAAATCTATTTGGTTTAATAATATAAATATAGCTATAAATCTTAACATAAATGTATTTTGACTAGTAATATCTAGTAGGTTAACTTGAGGATAAAAACCCTAGTTTTCATTTGTAAAGCTCCCTTTAATAACAGTAACCCTAATATTAGACTAAAAGGAGAAAATCATAGTATTTTTGGTAGGAGGGAAACTAATCCTTAGTTTTTCCCTCTTATAGGTGAATCAAGCCAAAACCCTAAGGAGGCGTAGGATCGTGCTCCAAGCTCGGCCTCGGCTTCGTTTTAGGTAAGGATGTAGCTAAGGCCCATGTGTGTTGTGTGACTTGTATGCCTTGGATGCTTTATATCATACTACGTTGTGTATTACATGATTGTCATTAACTTGTCTTATGTGTAGTGCAACTTGGAGTTGGGGTATGTTTGTATATGTTTTCTTATGACATGTGTATGATATGCATATATGGTGATTATGATGTGATATATTATGGCCCTCTAGGACATGCATGATAGGACAATTGATAATATGATATGGGAATGAAAGTACAAAAAGAAAGAAAATGGGAAGTGAGTTCACTAAGGGGGATATGAGGTTGACCAAAATACCTCATGATCCATGAGAGGAAATTAAACAGGAAGGAATGACCAAAATGAATGAGAGATGGGAACCATGCATGGGAATCTTAAAATTTTCATGGGGACTTTGGGTGTTTGCATGAGGTGGATAAAACTTGCATGGGGGTGATCTTTATGTGAGAAAGTTGATTTAGGGTGTAAATAAGCTAAGAGGAGAGTTGTGGAGTGATTGGAGACTTGGGATAAAAAAATAGTACGTAGGTTGGTATAAGGGTGTATAAGGGACCCGATTAGGGTTTTGGGAGGAAGCGGTAATCTAGAAAATGTGGAAGTAAAAATGATTAAGGAAGAGTGGAGTACAGGTTAAGAGTGAGAATTTATTATGTAAGGGGTGATTATGGGTGCCATGGGAGAGAAGAAATACTGAGTGAGAAATAGAGAGGTTACTTGTGGGAAAAGAAAGGTATTAGGTGAAATGCCCCGAAAATTTATAATTTTAAATATTATATTTAAATGAGGTTTATTATAAAAACTAATTTAATATATTACTTTATTAAAATAAAAGGGGATTAATTAAGGCAAATCAAGAATAAAATTATAGGTATTTTTGGACATTTTAGCTAAGTAAGGATTTTATTTTAGAAATTAACTATATCCACTATTTTATTTAAGATAATAAGGAGAAAATAGTTTTAAATTAATATTAATTTTATAAATAATTCAAGGGAAGAAAATTAGACTGTTTTGCTAATTAAAAAGGAATTTAGGAAAAATATTTAAAAAACCCTAAATTAACCTAAAAATAAAATTTAATATTATTCCAAATAAATGTTTCACTTTAGATGCCTAAATTATTCAAATTAATTTATTCAAACCCAAAACCTAAATTTTTCCTTTCTTTTTCTTTTCTTCCTTTCCTTTTTCTTTTTCTTTTCTCATTTTTCTTTTTCTCCTTCTCTTCTTCCGCCGGTTGGGCCTGGCGCGGCCCAACCCACCTTCTCCTTCTCTTCTCCTTCCTCCGCGGCCCAGCGCTGCTGCATCCTTATACGGAGGTTCAACGCCGCGTTTTAAGTCTTTTTCCGGATGAGACACGGCGTCTCATTTAATGGACGAAATTAACCGGCGCGACCGGCCCAGTTCTCCTCTTTCTTTTCCTTCTCGGCCGACCGTCCCACCTCCCTTCTCCTTTCTTCTTCCTCCTTTCTCCTTCGTCGCCGCTGCTGCAACTCCTGCGCCCAATAATGGCGGCGACGGCTACGCGGAACTTGACCGACCGATTCACCATTCTTTTTCTTTCTCTCGACTCACACATTGACTTGGAATGATCAATTATTCTCAACTCTCGCTCGTTCCTTCTCTTTTGGCTCGCGGAATTTCGGCCCCGACCCAAATGATCAACGGTCGATTCCTGCCACCAGCCACCATAACCCTAGCATACAATACCACCCAGGCGACCACCAAAACCCTAATAACCCATCTAAACTCTATATATAGCCTAGTTATGGATGATTTTAAAATCTTTTATTTCCCGAAACCCTAAGTAAGAAACCCAGCCACCGAAGATTCAGACACCTCGTCCGCCACCGATAGTCAACCTCAGCGCCACTTCTGCATTCCAAACTTTTCCCTGCAACTCCATCTAACTAACTTACCCATTCTCAACCTTCGATTCTTCTTGCACGGGCATCCATAACCGTGCCAAGTTTGCTATCCTTTTAGCCAGAATTTTGACCCCGAAACCTTAAGCCACCATCCGCCGCCACATTCGCCACTTCTACCACCCTTTAAACCACCCAATATCTCCTTCTAAGTCTCCTCCATCGAACCATAAGCTTATTTTATTTTTCACCTTTCCCCTTCCCTCTTTTTCTTCTCTTTTACCCCTCTTAGATCCACTTTCCGGCCACCTCTGGGAACCACCGCCGGTTCCACCCATACCCTCCAACTCAAGGTGAAACCCTAGACCTTTTAAACACTTACTTTCGATTTGTTGATAATTATTATGCTTTTATCCTAATTTTTAATGTTAATTCGATTCTAATTGTTATTATTATAATTATCATTATTATTGTTATCAACTGTAATCTAATGGTTAAATCTTCTTTACAGGTTTGGGAGTATTCTTGAGTTAGAAAAACTATTATTCTCGAATTTTAGTTATTCAATAGAATTAGTACATGTTTACTATTATTATTAATAATATAATTAATATTATTATTATTATTAGTGTAATAAATTATTTAATAGTGTAATTATTTCAGGAGGCGTAGAAACCTAAATTTTTAATTAAGCCTCACAGCTTTTGCCTTTTATTACTATTATTAGCATTTTTAACATTATTAATAATATATTATCATTTTTAGCACTATTTCCTTTTATGTTATAAGTATATATATATTACCACCACTACTACTAAATTTATTATTATTATTATTATTACTACTACTACTAAATTTGATTATTTATTTTAATAATATTATTATTAGTATTATCTTGGAAAAGGGGCCGAAGCATTTATTTCACCTTGTTTTTGAATAATGTCCTTTTTATTGTTATTATTATTGTTACTATTATTATTCTTATTTATATTCTCATTGATATTATTTTTAGTATCATTATTATTATTAGGGTAAAGTATTTAACCCTATATTATCAGCTTTTATAATATTTCTGTTATTTCTATATCTTTAGCAAAGTTAGAATTTTATTAATGTTATTTTTATTAGTATGTTGTTATTTGGTGAAAGCCTTAAGGAGGCGTAGGAGCGTGCTCCAAGACCGGTGTCGTTTTAGGTAAGGGTTTACTAAGGCCATTGTGTGCTTATATGCATTATGTGCTTCATATGCTATGCATTCTATGTTTATGATTATTAATTATGCCGTATATGATATGACGTGGAGTTGAAGTATGTTTTGTATGGCATGTGTATTATTTATGTATGATAATATGAGTTGTGATCGTGTAAGACATGCATGTGAGTATGTTGATATGGTTTGTGTGAGAGAAAGGATGAAACGGGATAATGGGGGAAAGAAGTTGACTAAGGGAAGTGAGTTGACCTACTTTTATGGATTTATAAGGAAGAATATAATGTATGTTTTTATGTGGAAGAATATAATTTATGGTTTTATGCGGAGAATATAATATATATGGTTTTATTTGGAAGGATGTAATTTACGATATTATATGGGAGAATCTAATTTATGATTTAATTGGGAGAATCTAATTTATGATTTGTTTGGGGGAATCCAATTTATGGTTTTGCTTGGGAGATTCTAAATTATGATTTTATGTGGGAGAATCTAACTTATGGTCTTGTATGGGAAAATCTAATTTGTGGTTATGAATGGGAGAATCTAACCAATTGTAAGGTAAGGACAAATCTTTGGGTTTTATATGGTTTGAATTTAGGTTTGGTATGGGTGAATCTTTGGTTTTGTGTGGATTGAATTTAGGGTTTTGTATGACACAATTATGGGTTGTATGGTGGTAATTATGGTTGTGTGGTGGTATTAGGGTTTGTATGATGATATTAAGGTTGTATGGTGGTATTTATAGTTTGTATGGTGGTATTTATGGTTGTATGGTGGTATTAGGGTTTTCCATGGTGGCATTGATGGTTGAATGGCAGTATTAGAATTTACATGGTTGAATTTAGGGTTTCACGTGGAATTTTAGGGTTTGCATGAAAAAGGTTCGAAGGTTTGCATGGGGAGATTAATGTCTGCATGGGTATGAAATTTACGTGTGGAAAGTTAATTTGGGGATATAATGAAGGGAATGTAAGTGTTGTTTGGGTGTTTGAGCACTTGGGATGAAAAATAGCACGTGGAGCAAATTAAGGGTACGAAGGAGACTGAATTAGGGTTTGGAATGATTAACTATGGGTTGTTGTGGTTAATTAGGGTTCGGTGTGGCTGATTTGGGGTTTTTTGCGTTATCATGTGTATGTGGTGATTTAAGTGTAATTATGATGGTGGAATTTTATGATTCGTGATGTGTAATGATTCATGCATGTTCCAGGGTGAAAGCTTTGAATAAGATACTTAAGACACTAATTATTTAAAGTGGAAGATCGTTGAGACGGGACCAACCAATCCACTGGTTTGGAATAGTGGTTAGGTTTTTACCCTATGTGTGACCGATCCACCGGTTATAATAGTGGTTAGAGTAGGATGCTCTATGCGTAAACCGATCCACCGGTTATAATAGTGGGGGTTCCCGAGCTCAACAACCGCAAACCTGAGTTTTGCTAAAATGCCTAAAAGACACTAATTACTTACAGTGGAACACCATGCGAGCCAGGGCCAACCAATCCACCGGTTAGGAATAGTGGTTAGGACGCGTAGTCCTATGTGTTTCCGATCCACCGGCTATAATAGTGGTTAGGGTATGATCCCCTATGTGCCTCCGATCCACCGGCTATAATAGTGGGGGCTTCTGTACTCGTATGGATTTGATATAAAGCATGGTGTGTATCGAATTCCGATAAAAGATTAATTAAATAATTAATCCGGACTATGATTGGGCCTTTATGTATGTACCTGAATGATTGGTCGATATTATGATATGATGATGGTCTTTATGATCTTTTATTCTTATGCATGATTTTATGTGCTTATGTGTCGGCCTTAGTGTTCGGTTACCTTACTCAATACGTAGTGTACTAATCACCCTTTTCATGGGTGCTGCTCATTCCCACGAGTAGTATGCCCTTCTGAATTTGTGCAGGTGGGCGAGATATCAGTTGGGACTGAGTGTTGAGCATGTTTGGCTCGAAGTTCGAGAGTGTTGTGGCCGTATTCATTCTTTACGCGATTTCATTCCTTTTGTTATTTCTTTGGTATAGTATTTATCATTTTCTGATTCATTACTCGATTGAGTATTTTAATGAACCTTTTATCGGTTGTAAGTTTAATTCTCTTTTGGAAATGAATTACATTTCTTGATGCGTACTCTGATTTTGTTTTACAACCGTTTAATGCTTATTTGGAAATTGGATTGTATTGATTATTTCTTTTCTTAGCCTTAGCAGTTGGTACTGAAACGGTCGGAGAGAACCGGTCTGGTACTAAGTGTGGCGGGAAAATTCCCAGAATTCACCGGTTTTAAGTGATTTTATTTTAATTGCTTCCGCTTTAAAAAAAATAGTGAAATTTTGGGGTGTTACACTAGGGTTTGAAGTGGCCAACTAGGGTTTTTTCGGTCATGCGAAGTTGAGAGGTAAAGTGATATGTTTTGGATTGGATCTAATTGAGATAAGGTGTGGGGAAATGAATGAAGTAATGGTAGTGTAAGTGAGAGAAAGTTGCGTCACATAGATCCAATTAGGGTTTTAAGGGAAAACCTTAGGGGGTGATAGTAGCTGGAGTTTGATGTCATGAGGTGTTGGGCCCTAACCCACACCCTTAGGAGTTGGTTTTCGTTATGTGTAAGTGTAAGGAGGAATGGATGTCAGGGCGTGATAAGGGGCGCAAGAGTCTCAAGATATAGGACAAGCCCCCTTGAGCGGATAGAGGTAGAATTTTGGTGACATGCATGTCAAGGGCGAATTGCTTATTGAATAAGACATGAATAAGATACTATCCATTTAAAGAGAAAGATTGTTGAGTTGAGCCCAGACTGGTCCACCGGTGAATAATAGTGGCCAAGAGCCGGGGTGCCCTCCATGACGAGTCCACCGGTGAATAATAATGGCTAGGCACATTTTGTCCTGCATGACCGTTCCATCGGCTATAATAGTGGGGGTTTCTATGCTCAAAAAACCAAACGTAATGATGATAAGACATGGGAAAGATACAAAGTAATTATAGTGAAATACCATGTGAGTTGGGGCCAAACCGGTCCACGGGCAAATAATAGTGGTTAGGAGCATTTTGCCCTGCATGACCGGTCCACCGGCTATAATAGTGGGGTTTCCGCATTCACATGGATTGATAAAGACTATGATGTGAAACTACTATATTTACCAGAGATCTAAAGAATAAGTCTACTCGGACCATAGCCGGCCTTCATCATCTGTACGTAGCATATTGATCTCGTTTCATGGGTGCTGCTCATTCCCACAAGTAGAAGACTTGTCTGAGTTTGTGCAGGTAGGGGACGACGTCTTCGATGCCTATGACACTTATGAGGTATCGGGTGGGGCTGAGCGTTGAGCCTAAACCTGACCTGGGGATCGAAAGCGACCCGACCGGATTCTGTTTTCTTTATTGGATCATGTATTATTTTATTTTAGTTATGTTATATCGTACGGTGCTTTATGTTTTGAAAAAAACTAGTCACGTGCTCTTTAGATTGTAATATTAAACCGCACTCTAATTTCTGTATGACTTGTGTTTTACTAATGACTTGTGATTTTATTAATGACTTGTGTTTGATGTTAACCTTATTTAGCCTTAGCACTTAGTACTAGAACGGTAAGAGTGAATCGATCTGGTACTATGTGTAACGGTAATGCCTCCGAGTTTACGATTTTGTCATTCTACTTCCGTGGAACCTTTTATTAAAATGAAATATTTCAATAGTAAATTTGAGGGTGTTACAGTGTCACTTGTCAAAAGTCCGAGAGTCACTTCCACCAAGGACTCTACACTCCCTTACCTATCCCACATCAACCATGGGATCATGTGAGTATGGACTCCATTATAACATTGCCTAGGCCATAAAGGCACAATGATGTTATAATGGTGGTTGTGGATCGGTTATATAAGATGGATCATTTTATTGCATGTCATAAAATGGATTGTGCCTCTTATATGGTCAATCTATTCTTTAAGGATATAGTTAGGCTACATGGTATCCCTAAGTCCATTGTCTCTAACAAAGACACCAAGTTTCTTAACTACTTTTGGAAGACCTTGTGGAGGCAAGTTGGTACCAAACTCCTATTCAGTACCGCCTACTATCCACAAATATATGGGTAAACCAAGGTTACTAATAGAACCCTCACAATTCTCCTTAGAATATTAGTTCACAAATCCCTATAGGATTGGGACATCAAGCTTTCACATGCCGAGTTTTTCTATAATCGTTCATCAACATATGCTACATGAAGCTCACCTTTTAAAGTAGTATATAGGGTGAACCCTACTACTCTTATCAATCTATTACCTCTACCTGTTAAAGTCCACACCAACTTTAAATCACAGGAGAGGGTTGTAATGAAGACACATTATGAACAATTCAGGTCCAAAATCAAGGGAGTGAGTGAAATGAACAAGAATAGGGAAAATAAGCATTGAAAACAATACTTGTATGAGCCAGGAGACCTATTTTGGATTCACCTTAGGAAGGAGTGGTTTCCTTCTAAATGGAAGAACAAACGTATGCCTTGAAGTGATGTTCTTTACAAAGTTATTGAGAATATTGATGATAATTCTTATAGGCTAGAGCTACCCGAAGATATGGGAGATATATCAGACATATTTTTTGTGGGAAATTTACTTCCTTATAATCACAATGGGGCTTTAGAAGACAAGGAGGTTGCTTTTTAAGAGGGAGAGGGTGATACAAGAGCATCCACATTTAAGGATCATAATTTAGCTATTAATTTCCCCAAGTTTGAAAATCACACAACCCTCATTGGAAACATTAATTTTCAATCAAACCTTAGCCATGCCAACCATACAAAATCTTTTTTTTCCCACCTTTTCCTCTAAGCACCAAAAAATTTACCCTAAGACACTTTTTTTAAAGCATTTTTCATCCACTTTGAGTCCTATTTTCCCTCGGTAATCTCAGCCTTAACCAACCCCAAAAACATAGCAAAGATAAGTCCCTTTGGAGGCCACAAAATTTATCCAAAGTTACTTTCACATGGATGACAAGTCATTTTTAGGACTTGGGAAGAACAACGAAGATTTGGGGAAGAGTAAGAGAGGCTAGAAGAAATTTATTACTTCTTTTTGTTACTTACACAGTTGAAATGGGCATTTGCCTTTTCCTTTTGTGTAATATGGATGTTTTAACTTATACCATATGAAGTTGTGGAACAGAAGGGTCAAAAATCTACCTAAACACCTCCCTCGTATATAAAACACATTAGATGGAAGTTTAGCATGATTTTCAAACCTATTAGGCTCAAAACAAAAGTATTAGTTATTGAAGTTGTACTCTTAATCATACATTTAATCTATATGTGTTAAAATGGTATGAAATGGAAAGAACAACTCACCTTTGGCTGTGTTTTTCTCCTCTCACAAAATCGAGAGTTCTCCATTTCAACTCAAGTGCAGGATTTGGAGTTTCTTATTAAATCTTATAAGATTTATCATAAGAGTTTATATACCTTAGGTTGTTCTTGCAAGTATCAGTTCAAGGAGTTATCGAGAATGAATTTTTATTATTTCTTCTTCCCCCCTTTATACCTCTTGTTTTTAGATATTCTTCCTTGAGTAAAACCAAAACCTAGTAAGACTCAAGTTGGATCTCATATGCATCTATAGTGGATTTTCATTAAATGTTTCATGATTTATGTTAAGCATGTTTTTACCATACTCTTCAACTTAGACATGTTCTAACATGTCTTATATATTACATGTTATCTAATTTTAATATATTTAGTTTATTCGGTACACTTGTCATATTGATTTAATTTTTTTATATGTTTTAATGGAGGACAAAGCTGATGAGGTTGCCATAGATTTGATAGGAATTGCATGAAAGGTTGGGATAGAAAAATGGTATATTATACACCTTGTGAGTGTTATTTTTGGTATTCAGATACGAATATTATTCCCTTATTTTTTTTACTCTTTTCTAAATTTTTCCCTTTTGTTGGGAGTTTGATCTACTTTTGGGCTTCTATTATATATTTGTATATTATTTCTTCTTGTTGTTTATATATCTCCTTCCTTTTGTTATGTATTTTCTATTGTTTTGTGTTCGACATTTAACTTGTGTTTCATATAGGAAATGTGAGGAACTATATTTGTACGTAATATGGTGGTTACTTGTTTATTTGATTTAGCTTTTATATTTAAAACACAATTTTCTCGTTAAAACTATCATGGTATTATATTTGGTAGTTGCTCACTCTCCCTAATTGTTAACAATAACTTAGTCTATTTATACTTTTATATATATCAAGGCCCATTTCCCTTCACTATATTTTCAAATATCAGCATCAATCTTACTAAATTAGATGAGATAACAACATTAGCAGCAATGGCAACAACACCACCCCCACCAACAATAATTTATAGTAAATATATACAATAATAATAATAATTATTATTATTTTTTTATTAATTATTAAATAATTAATGTTATCTTTATAATAGTTATAATAATAATATTTATAACTATATTATAGTATGAATGATATTATATTAAATTTATAATTATAATTATAATATGTTTACTTATAATAATAATAATAATAATAATTATTATTATTATTATTATAATATTATAATTATAATGTTTATAATAATTAATATAATTATAATGAAAATATTTTTTTGATAATTTAAAATAATAATGACAATAATGTTGTTATTATTGTCATTATTAACACTTGTAATTATTATTATAACTAATTTTATCTTTATTGTAATTATAATTATTTCATTTGTATTTAAAAGATTATAATTATGGTAATCAAAATAATAATAATAATAATAATAATATAACTATTATCTTCATGGATAATAGTTTTATTATAAATATTAATACAGTAATAATAATAATAGAGTTATATTATAAATATCAAAATTGGTATTATTATTATTATTATTATTATTATCTATAATAATAATATGAGCTTTAATATTTATACTTAATACTAATATCGATGTTTATAATAATAAAGTCAATAAACATAATAGTTATAACAATATTATTATTTGTAATAATAATAATAATTTTAATAAAAATGAAATTTTGTTCGTCATTATAATTCATGATAATTATATAAAATAATATTTCAAAAAATTATATTATTATACATTACAACAACAACAATAATATTTATAATAATATTAATAAAGTTAAAATTATATTATCAATATTATTATTGTTAATATTATAATTATATGTATATATTTAATAAATTGTTGTAATAAATATTATAATAATATTTACATCAATATAATGATAATTATTTGCATAAATATAATAATAGTATAAATGTTACAATAAACTATAATAATATTAATTAAAATCGTTATTATTAATATCATTAATTATAAGTTAATATTTTTCATTATTATTATTACAATAATATTAATACTATTGTTATATTATAATAATAACAAGAAGAAAGTTACTTTAACTCTTATTAGCATTGATTTGATCGCATCATATCACATAAGGAAAGATTAGATATAAAAAATAAGGCAAGGAAAACATGTTCTAATAGTTTATTTTCTATATAACAACACTCAATAGGATATGGTTCACTTTGGCTATTCAAATATCGGTATGCTACGGTAGGCATGCCAAATTAAACCTCCAACACATACATAAATATTAAACAGTGAGTAGGGGTCAATCCCACAAAGATTGTAATTTAATTCGTATATTTCTATTATCATATAAATTTTTTCCGTTATCAAATAAAAAAAATTAATAACGAATAAGGTGAAGAATAAAAACTAGCAATTAACACAATAACTAGATAACATTAATGGAATAATAGGGGTCATACGACATATTTAGTATAGAGGTGTCAATAGATTATCATTTAGTATTTCAAATGTTAAACTATAGAAGCTCACACTTGTTCGCTTCCTAGTATTCCCTTATGCAAATAAATTAACGTATGCTTATAATTTATTATCTAACCAATTAATAACCTACAATAAGATATCTAGATTTAATTAATGGCAGCATAAATGATTAGGGAGCAGCTAACTAGAACCATAATTATAGTTTGCTTGAATTTTGGAATACTAAAGATTAATAAACATAGATTAAATCAATAACCTATTTGATACTTGCAAATGTATATGTTAACAATTACATATTAACTATACCATCCTAACATCTGAATATCACTCAAATTAACCGAGTGACCAAGCTAGCTCATAAAGTTCTAATCATAGATTAGTAATCATTAAACTCAGTTTATTAATATAACAAAAAATATATACAACAATTAAGTCCTATTCACCTTTTACGATTAATTATCCTATAACCTTCAATTATCGTCTTACCTTATACCAACTTAGCTTATCCTATTGATAAAACCTAAAAACATAGAATTTAAACACATAAAAATCATAACTAGAATTTGAATAAACAAACAAAATAACCAAGTTTAAATTCAACAACACATAATCACAAACTCAATTAAATAAACAAAAAAAATAACTGTATTAAACACAATAAAAAGTATGAACTAAATAAATGAAACAAAGAAAAGAAATAACTTAGGGGATTATAGAATCTAAACACCATATGACCTTCAATTCTTCAATTATAACAATTAACTAATTAAATCTAACAAAAAAACCCTATTGACTTAGAAATAATGAAAACATTCTATCGATGGTGCTATTTAATCTCATATTCGACCTAATATATGTTATATATGTAGACATAAGGCCTTGAAAATTAGATCCAAAACATGAAAAAAAAATATGGTCCATATTAGTAAATATGGGACACTAGTATTTTTGCACTAACATTATTCATATGAGATGAATTAATGGAGCATATGGGAGGAGAATCAAGGAAATATAGGCGGTATTTCCATGAATAACCCCCAATATTTCCTCTATATTGATTATCTTGACGTTATTTTTCTTCACATGACATTTCTCTTAGGATCTTGCACGATGTCACATCAAAATTTTCATGACTCCAAGCTTGCTACTCGTATTATGCTTCTTCTCTTTAGTTATCAACATAAATTACCTTAATTTCATACTTTTCTACAAAACTAGGTCAATAAAGAAAACTTGAGAAAAAGGGTTAATTTGTCATAACAAATATAAAAATTTGGTCCAAGATATATCAAATAATATAGGTCCTATTTCCATAAATACGATCCCCATATTTCCTCTCTATTGAATGTCATGACTTGATTTTTCTTCATATGACTTCTCTTTTAAGGTATTACATGATGACACATTAAAAATTCCATGACTCCAAGCTTGTTTCTTATATTATGCTTCTTCTCCTTAGTTATTAGTCTATATTACCTTGCTTTCATATTTTCTGCAAAACTAGGCTAATAAAGAAAAATGATTAAATTGTCATAACAAATATAGAATGTTGGGTCAAGATATGTCAAATAATTCTATAGAATATGCCCTTATCAAAATGCATTTCAAGGAACCAATTATTTTAAACAAGATAATTATCTGTTACTATAATTTATTACAATAAAATATTTTTCATTAGATTTAAAATAAGAAAAGTAAATATAAATATAAAAAAATAGGACCTATATATAATAACCCATCTTAATATCCCTCTAAATGTTTTAATTATATGTTTATTATGGAAAAAAAACGATATTGATATCGTAAGGATCAGATTATGCATGAAAATGGGGTTTCGTGTGAAACCAGTTAATTTGTTGGTGCAATGCTAGCCAACTAGTTCTTGCCAAGACTTCAATTCTCAACCTAAGATAACTAACTGACTAGTACTGACAAACCAGTCAACTAATTTTGTTAAGGCACTCAACTAGCTCATTTGAAAACTTATTAGGTACCTTTGTTTTATTTCATTCATGAATCCCTTGCTTATTAAACCTTTTGATTATTATTTTTATGTGCTAGTAAGCACATTGGTGTGGCTGTAGCCGGCACGCAATTTAAACCCTCTTATTATCAATTATAGTACTAGCAAATAAGGATATTGTTCTAAACTGGGGATTGAGAAGGTTCACCTCTGTTTAACTAGCTTAAAATAAAAATAAAAATAAAAACCCTAAATAACACAAAATAAATAAATAAGAAAAATACTAATGGGGGTTAAAAATATAAAAATAATAAAATAATATAAGGAATAAATAAAATAAAATAAAATAATAATAAAAAATAATGGGAAACATCGAATATAATAAATATGCTAGGGAAATCGAAATCCACCACTAGATTAGGTCAAAATATAATATTAATTTCTAAGTCATCTTTTAATCATGAGAAAGAGATCGACCAAGTTGTACACCAAAAGTAGGTCCATACACCTTATATTACTTCCCTTAATTAATTAATATGATAAAGCGTCAATATTAACCCTATTAAATTCTAGCGGTATAGCAGCAACAAGCGGCCCTTATATTTTACTAAATTTTATGCATTAAGTATAATTGGAAGGCTGTCAATCTAAGTACCCAAACTAGTACACTAAACATGTCTAACTATATTTCATTTCCTTAACCCACACGTATACAAACATTTTATTACTTCGATTAGAATCACAAAACTATTAGGTGAATTGTTATCTAATCTAGCTGTAATTTATACATATAAATTCTAATATATTTATATGGTCACCTAGCAGGTAAATAATCCTACATACTGTCACTTATGAGGAAACCAGAACAAGACATGCACTAAATAAATTATACTTGGCAGAATTATATATACATAAACGATAACAATTAAAATATAGTACATGAGTAATCCCACAAAACAAAGACAATAAAATTATACTTCAAACCCTAATCTAGGGTTTCAATTTATTCCCTAGTAACAAATATTCAGCCAGCCATAATTATTAAATTAATTACACAGAAATATATATCCAAAATATAAATTAAAAATAAAGACAGAAATAACCGGAATTAATTATGGATGAATGATTAAAAATTTATTCAGATAAAAATAATTAATTTTATCTGAATTAAATTCTATTGGTTAAATTCTTCTCTCTTGGTTGTGTTGATATCCGTGCAAAATTCTTTTCTCTCTCTTTTTTTATCTTTCTTCGGCTGACGGGGCCGATTTGTCTTGCTTCTCACCTGTTATGCACGGGGACGACAATTAGGTGCCGTTCCCCCGTCCCGGAAACTTCTCGGAAATGTTTCCGAATTAAAATTTATATTAAAATTATTTAATTAATATTTTTATTTTAAAAATATTATTTAATTAATTTTTTATTAAAAAATAATTATTAATAATTAAAATTAACTAATATAAGAATTAATTTTAGAATTTTTTTATTTTTCTCTATTAATTTTAATAAATTTAATCTATTTTAAAAATATATATATATAACATGTATATATATAATTTTTTTGATGTTTTCTGCCGTTCCCGTTTCCTATATTTTTAAGAAATGACGTTTCCGCGTTTCGTTCCGTCCCCTTTTTCCTATCCCCGTCTCCGTCCTGGTGCAACACTACTTCTCACTGGCCTGCTCCACTTTAATTTTTGTGCTGATGTCCTTTCTCTCTCATCTTTCGTGTGGTGCTCCTCTTCTACTTTTTCTACCATTTCACTGTGGCCAACAGAGTCTGCGCTTTCCCTGACGGTTGCACTTCTCTCCGCTCCATTTCTTTTCAGCCCCCTTTATAATTTCATGCGGCCTCTTCTTCTTCTGGTTTGAGACCCAGGCTGTTAACCCCCAGAAATCCTCTATGTTTATGGCAAGCATCAATGATCAGACCCAGGCTACTTTGAGAAGTATAACTAACATGCCTGCAGGTAGTTTCCCCTTCAGATACTTGGGGGTCCCATTAAATCCCTGCAAATTCAGAGCTAGTGATTTTGAACAGCTGATCAACAGCATTTGTGACCAGCTAAGCATGTGGAAGGCTAATTCCCTATCATATGTAGGAAGATCGGAAATTATTAACTCTATGGTGCAGGGTCTGCTTGGTTTCTGGTTCTCTATTTTTGCCATCCCTAAAGTGGTTATCAGCCGTATTACTTCCCTCTGTAGAAATTTCATTTGGCAAGGTAAATCCCCCCTGTGGCCTGGACAACACTCTGCATGCCTAAGAATGAGGGAGGCCTTGGTATTAGACATCTACAGGCTTGGAATTCAGCTTTCTTAAGCAAATACATCTGGGCTCTACAAAATGAAAAAGAAACTCTTTGAACCAATTGGATCCACTCACACTACTTGCACTACTCAGGTCTGGAAGTATTCACCCCCAACCAAAATACTTCCCATTTTTTGAGATCATTAAGCCAGCTCGTTTCAGACTTGGTACAGCAGGCAGGTTCTCTTAAACAAGCCAAAGTCCTGCTATATTCTTGGCAGATGGAAAGGGGATTTTCCACCAAGCTGGCTTACAACTACTTTCGAGAAAAGGCAGCCAAATGGAAACATCACAGGGTAGTATGGCATCAAAACAAGACCAAAAGATACTCTTTCATCCTTTGGTTAGCTCTCAAGCATAGACTCTACACTAAAGACAGATTGCACTACTTGACAGGAACTAGACAATGTGTGTTCTGCCGGGACAAGATTGAGACCCATGAGCACTTGTTTTTTGACTGTGTCAAAACTAAACAAATATGGCAGAATATCAGAAAATGGCTTGGCTTTTCCAGGGGATCTAACAACCTGTATAGTGCTATGAGAATTATAAACAGAAATGGGCACAGAAAGCACAAACACTGGAAAGCTAGAGCTGTTGCTTTGGCAGCTCTTGTGTACCTCATTTGGAAGAACAGAAATGCTGCTTTATATGAAGACAACATTATTGAACCTAATAGCATCATTGTCCAGATCCAGAAATATGTCTTTAGTGCACTGTATTTTGAAGAGGATAACAGAATCTCCATATAGGCAGTGAGTTGCTGGGCTTTTATTTTGTCAATCTTTGGATTCTGTATATTTTTGTTCCCTGGCAAGTTTGTATTGCAGGGACTGTGTCTTTGGCCATATTTGGCCTGGGTTTAACCCCCACTTTTTGGCTGTAACCGAGGTTTTTCCTCGCACTTTTGTAAATTCATGTTAATATATTTACCATTTCCCAGGCCTCTTCTTCTTCTTTTTTCCTTTTCTTTTCTGTGCCTTATGGCTTCTCGTGCCTGGCAGCCCTCTCTCCTCCCCAATTCTTGTGTGGCTCTGCCTCTTTTATTTGCTTCTTTAACATCCAGGTCAACCCTCGTTTGTTTCATGCGGCTGACTCCTTCTCACCAGGTCAGCCCTCCTTTTATTTTCGTTTGTTGCTTTCTTCTTCTAGGCCTTTGGGCCTTCGGCTCTTAGGCTGTTGGTCCAAAGGTCCGAGTTTTCTTTTTCTTTTTTCTATTTTATTTTATTTGAAAACAAAACCTACAAAATAAAATTCAATAAAAATTAATAAATAATATTATACTCTAAATTTATTCAATTTATATCATTTTAGCTTAAGTAATAATATTTATGCAATTATTACCACTTAATCATAAAATCATAAATATTCACATATATTAGTTAAATAAAATACTAAAAACTAAGATTATAAGGGTATAAAATATGTCAAAATAAGAACTTATCACACATATATGGATTGTTAAACTATTTTCCTCAAATTATTTAGGTAAGATTCCATTTAAATTATCAAATATCTCTAAAAGGTACATTTAATTACCTTTTGTACCTTTTAGCCTTTCCTCCTCTTCTTTCTCCCCTACCTAGGCTAGTGGTTTTGAATGTTGGAGATCTTTTTTGTAATAACCCCATTTCCACAACTATCTTGTTTCATTTTAACATAATGGGGAAATGATAAAATAGAAATTGAGGGATGTTGCTGCCACACCGATCTTATGAGAGGCGTGGTCATCTACTTAGCCTTTGTTTAATGCAAGGCTAAAACATATAACTAAAACCATGCACGAGAATTAGAGATAACGGGAGAGAGAGAAAGAGGGGGGAAGCGAGAAAAAGATAGAGAAGAAGATATATGTTATAGATGACACGATAAAGTTTAGAAAACCTAAATACAAGAACTAAGAGTTTAGGTAACTAAAATATAAAGCATTATAATCCACTGGGGAAATCTAATCATTAGCATAACTCTATAGAATAATAAATCTCCTCCAAATAATGGCCCTATAAAGGTCAACATCAAGCTGCTCAAACCTCCAAAACATTATCTACTCTTGAAAATAAAATTTAGATCAACATAGTAACTGCATTAGGTAATATCTATACGGTGAAGTATTGGTGAAGTAAGTTTGTCCTACAACATGTAGAGGTCTTATGCGACACATAGATGTCATATGAAACATGCAATGACAAACATAGTAAAATAGATTTTCATGGAACAATAACAATAACACATGTCTCAAATGTAAATAAACGATGTTATTATCATTCCATTATATAGCCACATAATCTATTTGTTAAGATATTCAAATGAAACACCTAAACCTCCAACATGAATGTGGGTCATTGTAATACCCTGTATTTTTGAAATCTAATTTCATTAAGCCTAATGATTTTATTAGCGTAATTTGATGCAAATATTTAATTGTTTTTATTTTGATTTGTTTAATGGAATTATTGATGATTTTGAATTCATATTTGAATTTAATTAATCATTGTCGTTGGGAACCATTCTAGATAAATTCGTTCACGACCATGATTTTATTATATTCTTATGATTTCGATTTTCGATTAAAAATATGTATTTCTGTTCTTTCTCGTGTTTTGATTTTTAATATTTTAGATTCGTTCTCGATTATAACTTCGTCGTGTGATTACGACTTTATTTTGGAGTTATATTTCATTAACGAAATATATTATTTAAAGTATGGAATTTCTGTTTAAATAGTTAAATTTATTTTAATAATTTTATCCGTAGAAAATATTTTTGACTTTAAATTTATTCGTTTTCAGAAATCGTTAATATTTTCTGAAAGTTTTAAATTAAAAAGGTTTTTTAGAGATTATTTATGAATTTCTTGGCGAAATTAATTTTCTTCTGTTTTACGCTTTTTAATTTACGGAAAACTGATTTCAAAAATTATTTAAATTAGTCTTGGTTTATTCGAATTTGACTTAAATATGTTATTATATGCTTTTAAATAATTTTTTGAGGTCTTATACTATATTTTCATAAATAATATAAATTTTTACGTTCGTTAGTAAATTTTTCCGAAAATGTTTATGAAATTCTTTATATAGTTCTTTTATTAATATTAAGCTTTCGGAAACTTACGAAATAATTTTCGTTTAATAAATTTTAGATAAAAATCTTCCAACAATAATTTTTAAACATTTAGTATTTTATTTTAAGTGTACTTGTATTTAAAAAAAAATGCTGCACCAACCCGTCGGACCCCCCTGTTCTTTTCCTTTTCTTTCTTCTCTCCCTTCCCTTCTCTTTCCCTTTCCCGACTCCCCTGCCCTTTGCTCCCGCAACCCAGCCTTCCTCACTGCCTCTTCTCCCCAGCTCCTCCCTCCTCCAGCCATCACCGGCCATGACTGCCACTGGTGACGCAACAGTAGCAGCCGAACTCGCACAACAGCCACTACAACAGCCACCGAAGCAGCGACGAGCCGCCGTCCGGCTCTGGCGAGCCTCGTTGACCATCGACGAGCAACCCCCGGCCCCCAACGAAGCTTCTTCGGCCTTCCTTTGCTCTGATTTGTTGATTTTCGTTTGGTGTAAATTTCTAAAAGACCCTAATATTGATTTGATTAATTGAGTATGATTTAGCTTGTGATAAGCTAAATTAATTGTTCGGTTATGTATATATGTGCTGTGAAATTGATTTGGATAAGTTAATTGTATGGTTATGTAGGAATTCTAGAAAATTGGATTTTTGGCCGGGTTATGCCCAAATTTTTCGGATTCGCCTGATTTAGTGATTTTGGATAAATTGATTTTACCATATATTTTAAAATGTATCTAATTTCATGTCGGAACCGTCAATTTGAGAAATTTATGCGGAATCAATTGGAATTTGATTCCTAGGTCAAAATTCATGTGTAATGAAATCGGGTCGTATAATTGAGTCGTTCTGCTCAATTGATTTTATAATATCGTTTAAAATGTATTTAATTTTATATTAGAAGTGTTGATTTGGAAAAATTATGCGCAATCAATCGGAATTGAATTTTTAGGTCAAAACTCTTGCGGGACTAAATTGGATTGTGTAATCGGATCGTTTTATTCAATCGATTATATAATTTATATTAGAATATATTTAATTATATTTCCGAACCATCAATTTATACATTTTAGCAAGAATTGATCGGATTTGTATTCCAGGCTCAAAAACCCTAATTATGGTGAATTGGGTATTTCTTTTATTGGTTTTGGAAAATTGATTATACGATATGTTATAAAATATGTCTAATTACATTTCTAAACATTTAATTTAAATAAATTAATAGAATTCAACCGAATTGTATTTTCGGACCTAAAACCCTAGATTTCAAGTGAGATTATGAAATTGATCATATGTATAATTGTTTTTCTAAAATTAAATTTATAGAAATAGTTGAAATGATCATATTGATTTGAATTACCTGAATTTGTGTTGTGGGCTTTAAAAACCCTAATTTTGGAAACGAATCGTCCTAAATTGGCTATTAGGAAGATTATTTTGTTGAAATTAATTATATAGATTTATCTAAAATTAGTTTAATTGTGTTTTAAAACTATTAATTTGAGGTAATCGAAGTGATTTGGTCAATTCGTAGTTTAGGCATTAAAAACACTAATCTTCGGGGATGGTTTTATAAAATTAATTTTTGCTATGTATCTTTTATCTAATCGATTTCTGCCTTTGGGTTTTAAATCATTTGAATTATGTTTTAGTATAACCGGTTTGGATTTGGTTCTATGCAAATGGTTGGTTTACCTATTTAGTTGTGAAACCTAATGAATAAGTCATTTTCGATAAATTAACTTATAATCGGTTATTCTTTCTCGGGCTTTCCAAATTAATTTGAAATGTCCCAAGTGATATGTGTGTTAATCCGATTTGATTTATATTTAATCTTAAATCTTAATAGAGCTATGCTCTTGAGCCCTAAGTTTTGGACACGTTTTTCAAGAAAGATCGTTTGTGTCTATTTGCGTTTATTTAATTAGAATATATGAATTATTAATTGATAACATAGTTTCTAACCTAGTTCCGATTTCTATCGGCGATCTAGGAAAACTTTTTCGTGGATTGTCGAGCTTTCGATAGCTCTCCCTTTTTCTCAATTTGCTTAGCTAGCTTCGGATTTAGGTAAGTCATTACTTACCTTTACTTATGGCGGAATTTGGATGTATGTCTGCTTGAAGTGGGAGGTGATAAGTATGCCTATCGATTATTTAATCATGTCAAGTGTATGTTGTGTTTTGTGTGATAATTGCACGTATATATGAACTTATAGCCTCAATGCAAATGTGTGTTAGTATGATGTTTGAATATGGTATGTATTTGAGTATGTGAAGGGTTGAGTATGGATTGAAATTATATGATACCCTATGCTGTATGTTTATGTCATGGAATTATTCATGTGAGCCTGGTTTATGGTCGATTAAAATCCTTGAATAAGATACTAATTATTTAAAGTGGAAGATCACGTGAGTTGGGCAGAGGTGTAGGGTCCGTTCCACCAGATGATAATAGTGGCTCATGTATCTTGTCCTTGAGAGGTGATTCAAGCCGTTCCACCGGTTCAGAATAGTGGCTAAGGAGCGTTTTGCCCTGAGAGGTATAGAGTTTGTTCCACCGGACGATAATAGTGGCTTAGGTGACCGCTCCCTGAGAGGTGCTTCAGTCCGTTCCACCGGATTAAGATTAGTGGGTGTGTTGCTCCCAAGAGGTGCTTCAGACCGTTCCACCGGTTTAAGAATAGTGGCTCAGGAGCGTTTTTCCCTGAGAGGTGTAGGATCCATTCCACCGGATGATAATAGTGGCTCAGATGTGTTGTCCCCGAGAGGTACTTCAGACCGTTCCATCGGTTTAAGAATAGTGGGGTCCCTGAACTCATCGTAAATAAATAAAATCAGATGTAGTAATGATCATTATTGAATTGTTGGATTGGTGTTACTTAGCATGTGATTGTGATTTCTTGTATGCTTGTATCTTATGTGTTGTCATGTCTAGTAATGTACTTGTAAGTATGAATCTGTGACCCTATGTTTTATTGTATGTAATAAATGTATAATTGAGCATGAGAATTGTAAGCTAGAGTCTTTCATATCTTATGTGTTTCATGCTTCCTTCTATGAGTTGGGTAGTCTTGATTTACTCAGTACCAGACCCGTACTAATGCTACCTTGGTTGAATGGGTCCTGTGATGATCCACTGATGGTGGGAAACATACCTCTTGTGCAGGTTTAAGATCGGATATTGTTTTGGGGTGGAAGACTTGACTTGAGAGAGTAGGCAATGCGAAATTTGATCCATTGGGTTTTATCTTGTTAAACTGTATTCATCTTTGGAAGTTACAAGTGTTGTATTTAAAATTTCAAGGGTATTATAATTAACTTTCAATTTCTCATACTCTGATAAGCTTTTAAAATTTAGATTTATTTCACAGGTTTTGCTGATTAATTCAGCGACGATTTTATTTAGTGAATTTATTCACTTTCCATATGCCTATGGATATCTCCTTATGGGAGTTTATCCTCATGTCATAGATGTTTAAAATTTTGTTTAACAGGTTTTAGCCTTGCATCTAGCATGAGATAGATGGTGGACATTTATCTTGTGTTAGATGTGGCGGTAACATTTCCCAAATTCTCTTCTAGCTTCAACTTTATTCTTTTAATTTTTTTTTTCAGGAGTGAATTTTAGGGGTGTTACAGTCATGGTAGTAACATAAAGGTACATAAGTTCCTAACATGAGCCTGCCCTCTACTAATCGCAGCCTTGTGAAGAACTAATCCTAATATAAGTTTTTGTAGGTGATAACAATAAACATGAAAATTGTCATACCCTCTATCTATTACAACTCGATGGAGCATCGATCTCAATATGGGTGTTTGTAGGTGATGACATAATACACAAACATGGGTATACCCTATATTGATCCAACTTGATGGAACCCCAATCCTAATATGGGTATTTATAGGGGATAACACCAAACACAATAGAGTATGCATATCCTAGGCATCCATACCTTTCAAATTGGGTGTTTAGGCAATTACACTAAAATTAAAGGATAAACCTACCAATCATGGCATACCCTTCACAAAGTCACAACCTTATGGAGTACCAACACTATAATGGTCCACCACAATATTATTTTTAATCCAAAATACAATCCAAAACCTAATAGGACGCAAAATGTATTGAGTGAAAAAAAAGAGATGAAACTCCACCAATTATGGCAGACCCTCTTCAAGCCACAACCTTGTGGAGAACCACTTTCATGATAATCTACTATAATATAACTAGGTACCAAATGAAAAAGAAAGTAAATAAACAAGTAAGAATACTAACTACTAGTTAACAACTGAAGAAGAAACCTCAAATAGAAATCGTATTCCCATTATATGAATAATTAGTGATGTCATAGATTTCAACTAGATTTCATAAATAATCAAATTGGGTGTTTCTAAGTTGAAAGAATCCTAAGGGGGTGAATAGGGTTTTAAAGGAATGGTAATGACAAATTGTAATGCCCCAAAAAGTTATAAAATTTTAATCTTACTTTATCAACATTTTTAGAATAATATAAATTGTAAATTTTTTAGTCTCTTTATTTTATTTTAGCCTAACCCCAACCCCCTAAAAAAATTGTAGTTAAAATTTTAGATTTATCTTCCAAAAAATAAACCTAAACGTAAACCTAAATTCTAAACCCAAAAATTCTCCTTTTTTCTTTTCTTTTCTCTCCTTTATTTTACCTTTTTTTTTCCTTCTTTTACTCCCTTCTCCCCTGAGCTACACCCAACCCAACCTAATTTTCTTCTTTCCCATCCCTTCCATAGGCTATATTAGTTCAGCCTAACTACCCTATTCTTTTCTTTTCTTTTTTTCTTTCTCTCTCACCCATGTCTTCTTCTTCCTATCTCTTTCCCCTTTCCTCTTCTAGCTCAAACAAAACCTGGCCAATACCCTCTATATATACTTCCCTTCCCTTCTTAATGATTTAGCTCGCCTTGCACCTTGTAACCCAAGCCTCCCCTCAATTGTCACCCTACCACCCTGTATACTTGGCCCGGTACACTATAATCCCTACACCTTGATTACCTACCTTGCACACCAAAGCCTTACCATCCCTTCCTTATCATATTCCCTTCCCCAACCAAGCATACCCATACATACATACATGTAGGCCCCTTTTCCTTTTACCCTCTTAGTCCCTTTCCTACATTTTCTTCCTTTTTCATCGAAGAGACCCCAACCGGATTTTTTTTTCTCTTCTCAACACCACCCATTTGCCATCACCCATCACCCATCACCTTTTTCCCTTCCTCTACCTTTTACATCACTCATTTTTTCTTTCAACCCCTATTTGACCCTTTTCGAGCCTCCCACCTTCTTGCTATGCTTTCTTTCTCTTCTTTGCCTCACCACCATCACCGCCCATAACTGCTACCTCCCTACTCTCCTTTCCTCCTCTCTTCCTACTTGACCCAACACCACCCTCATCCACATCATGCCTCTCCCTTTTTCCTCCTTATATCTCTCTTGGCAACCACCTCTCTTTTACCTTGTATCACCACCAACCATCCCACTTCTAGTGTCAGTCTTAGCCTACATGCCACCGCCACTCCTTGCCACCAACTCTCACCAGTCCCAACATCAAAATCACCTCGACCCTTACTACTAACCATCACCCCAAACTTAATCACCGCCACCTTGGCCACTACACCACAACCTCACCACCGATGTGCACCACCTTGCCTGAGTTGACTACTTTTGGTTATCTCTATTTTCATTCCCTCTCCCTTCCCTTAGTTTTTATAAGATTAAATCCTTAAGCCTATTTTTTGTATATTTTGATGTCTAGGTGATATCATGGTGATAGTTGAGGAGGAAACATAGGTCTTACGTGCTTAGGAATAGGAACTACTTTCGTAAGGATACATGTCATAGTTAGGAATTTTTATGTGCAAAATGTGTATTTTTGTCTGTGTATCGTATGTGGAATTGTTGAATTTAAATTATTATGATAATAGTACTGCATGATATGTGGTTTTATAAAAGCATTAATCTGCATTGGATGTAAAATATCCTTATATAAATGTAATAATGCATTTTAACAATGATAGTATGCACGGGAAGTTGAAAGATCATTCATGTTGGAAATCATGAGACTTTGGTAGAGAAATGGGTATTCTATTTGCCATAGGTTTGTTTTGGTCAATATAGATTAAAAGTGAAATATTAGATAATTTAATGTGTTAACAGTTTCCATATAGATTAATTATATTATATGAAAATTTTCAAGTAAAAATTTACGGTTTAAGTCTAATAAATAAGGAAAATGGATTTACACATAAATAGTAAATCCTAGGGGTGGAATCATTATCATATGTGCAAAATGTTGGAATTTGACCATAAAATCTAGTTATGATATTGTTATCATCTTAGGCATACATATAAAATTTGGGAGTCACGTGAGTCTTAAGGGAAGATTTATGATTGAGTTATGAGATTAGGATTTTAGGTGAAACTTATGAATAGTAACCCTAAGGGTAGGCTATTATCACATGTGTAAAAAGATAAAGTTAGTCCATGATCTTTGGGTATGTTATTAGTAATTATATTTTTAGGAGGGTTATCCAAAATGGTGATAATATGAATACTAGGGAGGAAGTTGTGTTCGACTTATAAAAATTAGGGTTTTTTAAGAGGAGAGTGACCTTTTACTTAGAGAGGAGTACTGATATTCATGCAGAGATGCTTTACGTGGTTCAAATGATTATGCTAAGATATATTATGTATCTTTCATGCCTACCTATGTGTATATATAAGGACCTTGAGCAATGCCACCTTGAATAAGATGCTAATCATTTAAGGTGAAAGATTATATGATTCAAGACTTGGGTGTATTCCATTAGACTATAATAATGGCTCAGGTGTGTTTTTTTCTATGATGTGTTTCATAATGTTCCATCAATTTAAGAATTGTGGTCAGGAGCATTTTTTTTAGAGGTGTTGGGTCTGTTTTATTGGATGATAATAGTGGCGTAGGTATGTCATCATTGATATATGTTTTAGATTATTCTACCGGTTTAAAAATAATGGGGTTCTTGAAATCAATGTATTAAAAATATAGTTTTATGATTGTTATGAATAATGTATCTATGGATTTAGTATTACCTTACCTTATATAACATGTTACTTATGTGCCTATATATTTTATGTTTTATGTTATATGTACCTAATTATGGTTGTATAGTTACCTTACTCAATACGTAGCATAATGATCACTCTTTCTATGGATGGTGTTCATTTCCACAAGTAGATAAGCTAGTTGAATTTTTGTAGGTATTTATGGGCTTGATTGATAATTATGCCACTTATGATGATATAATTGGGGTAAAGTGATATATCTCATGTATGGGCTTTAGGAATTGGAGAGTTATGTTATCCAATTCTTAATTTTGACCCAAATAACATTTTGAGACTTTTCCCAGATATTTTTTTGGGACAATTGAGGGGGAGAGATAACCTCAACATTATCTTCTTCTTCTTTTTTTTAAAAAAAAGAAGAAGCTGGAATGTTATGTCAAAATCATAAGGTACAAATGAAGTTGTAGAAGTGATCTACCCTTCCTATCAAACTAACAAACTTTTCCTTTTGACTAGAATGAAGGCAAAGGGATGACATAGTCAAAGCAATCTTATAAGCTACCCCTTTCAAGTCCCAATTTCTATTAGAGAAAATACAATTATTCCTAACTTTCCAAATCTCATAAAGTGCCACAGCATAAAAACTTGAATAAAACTGGGAAAATCCATCCTTTCTGTGTCTTCTTCTTGCCAAAAAGGTAAAGACCCTTGCAATGGAACCATACCTGATTCTGAATCCACAAGTCTTACCTATAGCAGACCATACTTTATTCAATTCAGCACACTGACATAAAAGATGCATAAAAGATTCATTTTGAGAGCAAAAACAACACCTTTGGTTGATGGAAGGCAGGAAGGTGCTTATATAATCCTTAGTGGGTAGCTTGGACTGGGCAGCTAGCCATAAAATAAATTTATGTTTGGGAGATGCAAAACTGGACCATACAAATCTACTCCAGGCCACCTTAGGTGCAGAAAATCTGATAGAATCATAAACCTCGGCAATGGAATACACTTTGTCACTCTACTAGTGCTAGAAAACGAGAAGGAGGACATCTCTGAAAGAAAAAATTTTCTGCATTAACCCTGAAGCAGTGTAGGGTAGGTTTTAGGAGATCAAATATTGTCTTTTAATATAATAAGCATGCACCCATTTAATCCAAAGAGCATCCTTATCCTGATATAAATGCCATAGCAACTTTCCCACAGCTGCAATATTCCATGAAGACAACTCTAATAAGCCTAAACCCCCTTCTTTCTTTGGTAAAAAAACCACTCTCCATGCCACTAGGGCTCTTTTAGTAGGAGAAACCTTGCCAAACCAGAGGAAAGCTCTGCATAGGGCCACCACTTTATGAATAATATTCTTAGAGAGAAGGAAAATTTGACTCCAATAATTAGTAATACCAGAGATTACAGATTGTAAGAGCTGTAACCTTCCATCATAGGACAAAAGCTTGTTAGCTCAATGTTGCATTCGACCAGAAATTTTATGAACCAATTCCAACATATCTGCAGCTTTAAGCCTGGATGCAACAAGAGGGACACCCAAATACTTGAAAGGAAATTACCCTTCTTGAAAAGGAAAAACAGATTTTATATCCTGCTTAAGACTCTAAGTAGCTCCACCCAGGAAAACCACACTCTTAGCAGGACTAATATTATATTTCCTTTATGTATTTGAATATTATATTTGAATTTATCCTCCAAAACTCTTACTTATGTTTATGAAAATTTCATCGCTTTACTTTTATTGTGTTTCGATTTCTAAATTACTTTATGTTGTAACTGATGTGAGGATGGTTTGTGAGTTAAATGTATGTTAATTATGATGGTAGCACCCGTATATGATTGTTTTATGCTATTGCTCAAATAAAAATTTTTCGGTTCTAAAATTTGGGATGTTACACAAGTAAAAACTTACACACAACTTATAGTAGTTTAAGAGAAAATTACTCTTTTCATCCACTACCTTAAGTTTCTCCCTTTGCATTTTGAACAAGTGATGTGTTTTAATTAATAATCACTCTTTTCTTAGATTATGAGCCTTCCAATTTCAATGACCCTCTAAAAGGTGATTTATAACTTGACCTATTTATCTTCTCTATACACTCAAAAATAATCTCTCAATAATGATAAGAAAACACTCACTAAACCCTTTGTAATGAATTTTGTAAACGTAGCTGTGGTTATTATTAATTCTTACCAAAAATCAAAATATGAAAGTGTAGAACTTTGGATGAGATGTAATATAGCTAAATGCTATAAGAGATATTATAATTGTAGATTAGTTCTAGCTAAAATAAGTGAGAAAATAATACTTTTCAATAAAAACTCAAGATTTGAAAGTTATGAGAGTTTGAATGTGAAAGTAAATGATTGTGAGAGTAGATGATTAATTGTAGAGTAAATGTAGTTGAAAATTTGTGTACTAAATGCCAATAGAACTTCTTTACAAGGCTCACCCTTGTTCGGTAGCCATTAGGCATAAATGACCCCCAAAAATTATATCTCCTAATGAGCATAAAATTAGCATTTAATATGCTCATGAGTTGATCAGTTGTTCAAACCCATCGATTGAATATTCAGACCTAAAATGAAAAATTTTCCATTATAGAAACCATTCGATCAATTATTGAAACTTGTTGATTAGTTTCATGTCCTATAAACATATTTGAACAACACCATGGTTTTATAAACTAGTCGATGCGTCATTTAGATCAGTTTATCTATTTACTCAAATTGTTTAATCAATTTGGTGAAACCATTTGATGTATATAAATATAAATGAATGTGTTTCTATAGGAGCATAACTCATGGACTAATTGGTTAAATTAGTTGATTGATTTTCAAACTAGTCATTTGGTTTGATGAGATCCATTGATGTGTTTAAATAGAGTTGAATGGGTTTTTATATAAGACAAACCCATATATTAGTTGGTCAAGCCAATTGATTAATTTCCAAACTAGTTGATTGGTTTGATGAAACCATTCAATATATTTAAACATGGACGAGTGGATTTTTATATGAACAAAACCCATGGACTAGCTGGTTAAAGTAGTCGATTAGTTTGGTGTAATTAAATGATAGAGATGAATGGGTTTCTATAGGAGAAAAACCCATGGGTTGATTTAGTTAAATTAGTTGATAAGTTTCTAAACTAGCTGATCGATTTTGAAATCAATTGATTGGTTTGCTGCACTAGTCAATCTGTTTGATTTTTTACACGTTTAATGCCTTGGATTGATCGGTCTTTAAACCTATCTAATTACTCCACCTGGAACCAAAAAACATGTTTTTAATAGTACTTGGGAATATTTAGAAATCAATATCAACCATGAATGCATATAAAATTAATTCAAGTCAAGTGTTTAAAACATTTTAAAGAGTTTAAATCAAAATATAAATTTTCTCAACTTAACTGTTTGCAATTTAAACTCATACTTAGAAATATAAGTCTTAAACCTTAAGTCTTAGTGATCTTCATATGATATTATTTCGTGCTTTGAAATTTGATTTCTCTTTTAAATTAGAAATTTGAGAATTGATTTGAGTATGTGTGTTTTGATCTTTTTGTTTTAATCATAGTCCGTGCTCACTTAAGCAAACACATAGTTCACTAAACTTGTTTGTTATCATCAAAATAAGAATAGAGACACTGTTAAACCTATGAAGTCAACACAAGTGTTGACACTAAACACAACCTATGTCCATAAGCCACACAAATAACTACTATATCCTCCTTAAATTTATTTATTCTAGATGAAGGACACCGTCAACCATTCATGTCTTTCCAATTATTCAAGGACATGATCACAACAATGTCCCAAAAATGAGGTAATAAAAACATAACAAAAGCCATCATTATGAAAGAATAAAAAATTAATGTGGGACCAGTCAATCAGTTACTAACACCCGTCGACTGGTTTAGGTATACCTATAATACCCCCAAATTTCTAACCTTAATCCTTTCTCTAGCCTTAAAATGTTTTTGACACTTTGCCTATACCTCTCAAAATCCTCATTTTCACCTTTCTACCTTCAAAATCATAGTTTTTGATTTATCAAATTGACAATCAACAAAGCCTTACCTTTGCTCAACTAGCCAATAGTGCTCAAAACCCTATCTTTAAGGACATGAGGCAGTTGATTGTCAACCCTTTTCAATAGACCAATGGTGTGTGATTTTCACCTTTCTTTATTTTCTTAACTTCTTTTTACCTTAAATTAATTCATAGGTCCAATATTTTTATCTATTTGGGATATTAACTTAATTCCTCACATTTTCCTTATTTTTCCTTATTTTTAAAAATGATTTGACTATTTTTCCTATTTTAATCATTTATTAGACTTTCTACCTTAACAAAACTTATTGTTAACTTTCTTGGGCATGAAAGATTTGGTGCTTTGCACCCTCTCCATTTTTCTCCTCATTTTTCTTTCATTTTATTACTTCGAAAATGTTAAGTTTAACTCTTTGATACTTTTCTTTAAGAGAAAAATATTTGAGGTTATAGATCGGTGAAGGTTTTCCAAGACACCATTTTCAAACCTAGATGGTTCATTCCTCTAATCATTATATTTCTCTTATATTCTAACCCTTTCTATTTTGTCCTTATATTTTTCTAGTGTTTTTTTCCCTTTTAGGTGATTGTGGAAGGAGATATTTTTGTGCTAATGGACTGGATTAACATTGGTGAGAAATATATATCTCTAGATTAAGGCTTGTCTTTTTATGCATTGATTTGTATAATAATTGTATTTTATGCTGGGAATCATGTTAGAACTTATTTTAAATTTATATCCATGTATTAATAGATAAATTTATGATTTTAGGAGTTTTCTAATTTTATAAGAAATGTCTTTTTTATGCCTTGCTAGGATTTACAATAAAATCTTAGGCATGATAGTATATTATGTTTGTAACACTCCCATTTTTAGGACTTAAAAATTTTATTTAAAGAGTTAATTATGGAATTTAAAATAGTAAGAATGCAAGGTGTAACTGGCACAATTGGTACAAGTCCTTTTTTCTCTACTATTTTTATACCAAGTGCTACAGCTAAAATTATTAATCCACTTAAAGTAATAATCTAGTTATAAGAGCTAAATTAAAAAGAAAAGGGAGATTAATATCACTCTGAATAAAATTAACCATCAATTGTTACAAAATTTAATGAAAAGAAAATATAGAAGGACATAGGAGTACAAGTACATCTGAATCTATATTTACCCCTAACTCTCAACCCAAAATACTAGCCTTTAACTATTCTCCCAAGCTAACTTATAAAGGCCATTTCCTATTGAATAAGTAGAGGCTCATGAAATGGAACCCTTTAGTATAACGGTATAGAGTAATGATATGAGTTAACTTGGGTGGACTGAAGGATCCTATGAGTGCACTTATAGGCATGATTCTTGCTACATTTGGAAGTCATAGGATGTGTTCCTAACAAAATTTTCACTCTTTGAACTTTCATATGGCTCACATGAATTTAATCTGAAAAAGGCTTGAATACCCCATGAAATGAAAGTTTTTACTCATACTCTCATGTCAACTTACCAACTTGAACGACTTTACTCAACTCAGATGCAATCATATGCAGAATATAGATAAGCCAAGGCTTAGCAGAATCGAGCAATAATTACACCCTAACAAGACTACTAAAATACCCTCAAAATAGTCTTTTAGCCATTATAGTTAGCCACACCACTTAGACGCCAAAGAGAATACCTAAATTTATGGCACCAAGACTACTATAATAACCTCAAAATAGTCTTTTGGCTATATTCATCAGGGGACCACTAGAGGTTACAACCACCAAGAGCTACAGTGGGTTACACTTGTCTCAACTTGGATATGCAGTAGTCTATAAAGACCCAATGGTTAAAAGTAGCAGAGTAGAGGCAGAGGCGAGGAGGAGAAAATCGAGTATCAAAAAGCAAGAGTAGAAGAGAAGAAATCTTAATAGAGTAGACTACCATTGAGAAAAATTAAGTGAGAAAGAAGAAGGAGAGTTTAGGTTGGATAGGGGTTGGATTACTTGATCTACCCATCCTCTTCTCCTTTTCCTTTTCTCTATTCATTATTGATTTGGCATGAGAAATTAGTGTGAGCCAAATCTCTCTATTAGAGATGGATTAATTATTCCTTTGCTATAATATGCGGCATTGTAGTTACATTTGATTTATTTGATATTTCATTTTGTTGAGCATTTTTATGTTGTAATATTGAGCGTTGGTTGCATTTGGCACCCACTTAAAATTTGCATTAATCATCTGAGTAGGTAGAACAAATGATGTCAAATGATGACAAGGTTAGCACTGAGAAGTGATGTGACCTTGCCATTAATCCCTCGAAGCTTGCTTCATGACATTGTCATGGCCTATGCATCATGATGGAGATGGACTGAGAGAATACTTCACCTCTAATTGAAGTCTAGTGAGTTTAGAAGGATTAATATCATTTGAGCTTGATAGGCTATGAATTGTCAGAGGGTACTTGCAATTGGTGATAAGTGATTCCCCTCATACAACTCTATCTCTTGAATTCTCTTCCCATCTATCTTGTGTTGGTACTGATAAGCTCCTAATGCCCATCTTCTTTTATTGCATTATTATTATTATTATTATTATTATTATTATTATTATTATTATTATTATTTTTGTGACCGTACCAATATTTTGTAGTATAGTTTAATTCTTTAGTAGACTAGATTCTATTAATGTGCACTTCACTAGATCCCTGATGGAACGATACTCTCTCATCACTTTATTACTTGGATTGAGTGTGTATACTTGCACGATTGTGTTGTGTTGCATTCATTTCATTACCTTGTCAAGCATTGTTAACCTAAGCACACACCAAGTAACTCATTATAGAAAACTAATATAAAAAGCCTTCATGGAACACATAGAAATCATCCTGGTAATACATGGTATAAAATATTAAAATGTACAAGCGATGATCAAAATATTATAATCATATCAGATAAAAAAATATCACCAAAGTTTCTTTCTACTCATACCCACTCATTTAGAACATATTGAAATCTACCAACCAAATATCAAAGGGATACTCTTTGGAGTAATGATTAGAACCAATCTCAACACACATAAACTTGACAATATATATGTCACATCTTAATGTTAAAACCAATAATATCCATAACACCATAGGTAAGGATCAAAGGCAACTATCGAATATAGGTTTACACGAAGGCTACTACAAAACCATAAGTAGGCATAACTGCTACTACCAAACTGATCCGTTAATCATTTGAACTAAAAAAATATTTTCATTTTTATTTACTCGAGGGGATATCATATCAACTTAGAGAAACTAAGGTACTCTAGTCATATCATTGTATAAAGGCAATACAGTATCCTACTGACTACTAACTCAAAGACCCTAAGGTACCTTAGACGTACTGGCACATGAAGGAATAACAATACCCTACCAACAAGGACACCTAATCCATAAGTATTCATACTCTCTATAAGTTCACAAAGCTAAATAGAGTAAGATATTGAGCATAGTTGGGGCACTAAGGCACACCATTAAAAATCCATAATCAACCGAGAGGTAAACCACATCTTTAGGTTACACTACAAAGTATATGACTTGTGCCAATAGGAATTTAGTCATGGGTTTTATTTTTTGTCGGCAAAAGTTACTAAAACCAATAGATATATCTTTGTGGGTAATGAAGAAGGTTTTTCTTATAGATTCTTTTTTATTTATATTTTTTACCTATTTTTACATCTATGGGTATTAATAGTATTATAGCAACAAAACTAATACCCACTCATATATATGTTGGTATTAGTATATAAGGAAGCAAAATTTTCAATTATTGTTATATCCCTTGGCACAATACATTCATTCCTCTTATACATGAGATATTTTTCTTATTATCATAATTACCAATTTTTATATGAAATACTAATAATATAATATATAACTAAATTTATAATTAACATTATAGTCATTGTTAATATTATTATAACATAACTGTGATATTAAAATAATAAAAATTATTCTTAAAATAATAAAAATTATAATAAAAGTAATACTCAATCAAGTCGTGCTTCAAATGACCTGTATGATGGGGTCTCATTGCTTGATTGGCACAATGGGGGTCTAGGGGGTGTTGTAACCCTAGTTGTTAGACCTTTTGGGGCCTAATATTATTATAGTTATTTATATAATCACTGTAAAATCTCATCTTTTGTAAAATTAATTTCCTTAAACTTACTGGTTTTATTAATGGAAATTGATTAAAATGTTTAATTATTTTCACTACAAAATAATTGACATGGGTAACATAAATTTAGGCATAGATTTTTTTCCTATCGGTCAAATTCACTAGTACCAATAAATTTTTTTTTGTGGGAAATAAGCAAAGTTTTTTCCAATAGATCTTTTGGTAACTTATATATTTTTGGGTATTAGTGACGTTATACCAACACAAAATAATAGTCACTCATATATTTGTTGGTATTAGTATCTTGAGGAAGACAATAATTTTAGCTATTGTTATATTTACTGACACAACCCATCCCTTATTATATCCAAAAAAACTTTTATTATCATAATTACCTTTTTTGTATAATAAATACTAATAATATTAATATATAACCATATTTATAATAAATAATATAATTATTTGTGAGTATTATTATAATATAACTATGAAAATTAATATAATATTATAGCAATAATAATGAATAATTTTATTATTGTAAGAATTATTTTAATAAATATCATAATAAAAATAATAATTAGTTAAGTTGCCTAGTGTATATACTAGTTTATAGTTTGGTTTTATTGTATCGGGCCATCTAAGGTGCCAAAATAAAACATTGGATCTGCTGTTGCGACAATTAGGTTTAGGTGTGTTCTTGGCCAACCTTTATTTCCCATTTTATAATTTCCCTTATTATCTTCAACCTTTCTTCTCATTTCCCTTTTTTTTTCTCATTTTCCATTGTACCTCTCATCTATTCACCACTGGCCACCTTTTACTTCCTTTTCGTAGCTTTAGATACGGTGAGTCGAGCTCAAAAACTCAAGGTAAGAAGTGGCATAACAAATCCTCAACTAGGTTGAGTAACAGAGACATAAGGTTCGATTTTCTCCACTCTTTTTAAATCATAAACTTAATTAGATTATTATGTATAGTTGATGCTTAAATCTTGATGATTTTTTTATTTTCTAGTTTATATCTTACTCAAATTATATTTCCCTTTCTTTTTTCCCCTCTTATTTTTGAAGTAGTAGTTGCTAACATCAAGGGGTCGTTGAGTTCAGGTAGAGTAGTAGCATCAAAAAGTTCTATCTTCTTCATTTTTTTTAAATCAAAAACTTAACTAGATTATTATGTATAGTTGATACTTGAATCTTGATGATTTTGTTATTTTTTGGTTCATATCTTACTCAAAGTAGATTTCCTTTCCTTTTCTCTTTTTATTTTCGAATCAGTAGTTGCCAACAACAAAGGTTGTTGAGTCCAGGTAAAGTAATAGCTAAACAAAGTTTGATTTTCTCCTCTGTTTTTTAAATTAGAAATTTAATTAGATTATTACGTATAGTTGATACTTGAGTCTTGATGATTTTGTTATTTTCTAGTTCATATCATACACAAAGTAGATTTTCCTTCCTTTTCTCCTCTTATTTTTGAATTGGTAGCTACCAACAACAAGGGTTGTTGAGTCCGAGTAGAGTAGCAACAACACAAGGTTCAATTTTCTCCACTCATTTTAAATCATAAACTTAATTAGGTTATTATATATATTTTGTTATTTTCTAGTTCATATGTTTCTAGCAGCCAATGTTTTTGATTTGCTTCCCCTTTCAAAGTAGTTATTTACATCATCAGATATGGTGCTACTTGCTTTAAATCTACAACATTTTTAGATGTACTTTTCAATTAGCTATATTTTTCTTTTTCTCAACTTAACGAATATGAATAATATGCTATTGCTATATTTGATGAATGGGTGATTTAAAAGAATTATTTTTTACCTACTGATTAATTTGCTATATTTGACAATTTATTTATGTTATATTTGTTTCCTATTTAGAACTACGAATATGAAACTAATATTGCAACTGCAAAAAATCATATGGTGTTTTTTGGTTTTCCTTTGGTCATTTTGCTTAAGGTGTTGAGTTGGTGGTAGGTTGCTTCTATGATTTGTGGGTTTATGGGTCTTTTCTACGTCTTTTAAACTATAAGTGCTCAAAGATAATGCTTTATAGCCTAAGGTGAAATACCCCGAAAATTTATAATTTTAAAGATTATATTTAAATAAAGTTTTATTGGAAAATTTAATTTAATAAATTATTTTTACTAAAATAAAAGAAAATTTATTAGGGCAAAATAAATAAGAAATTTTATAAATATGCTAATTAGAGTAATTTTGGGTATTTTAACTAATTAAAGATTTTAATTTGGGAATTTATTTAAATAAATTATTTTATTTAAATTAAGAAAGAGAAAATAGTTTCAAATTAATGTTAATTTTATAAATAATTTAATTGAAGAAAATTTGGGTGTTTTGCTAATTAAAATGGAATTTATGAAAAATCCTTTAAAAACTTATTTTAGCCTAAAAATGGATTTAAATATTATTATTTTTAAATATCCCAATTAATTTAATTAACCTAAACCATTATTCTTCTCTTTTTCTTTTCCCTTTTTCCTTTTTTTTCTCCCTTTTTCTTTCTTTTCCTTTCTTTTTCTTTTCCTCCCTAATTGGGCTTGCCTTCTTGCCGCCCAATCCTTCCTTTCCTTCCTCTTTCGGTGGCCCAGAGTTCTGCGCCGCGTCTCGCCCTTTATTCCCTTAAAATGTATTATTTCATAATAAATAAAAAATTAGTCGCGCCCAGCCCGCGCAGCTATCCCATTCTTTGCACCTTTTCCACGCCGCATTTTGACTCCTTTTTCCCCTGGACGCCACGTTTCACTTAAACACCCTCCCCTCCTCGCACCCGACCGGCGCAATCCATCTTCTTTCCTTTCTTTCTTTCTTTCCCTGAACCGCCGGTCCAGCCCACCTTTCCTATTCTTCTTCTTCCTTCGCACCCCCTCGATCGTCGGTAACCTCCAACTCCCAGGTTTTTCGCACATTCACCGCCCACTTTCTCTCCCTCTCTTCCATGTTGAATTACTGACCACACATGTCTGCCCACTTCCCCCCTTTCCTTGCACGATTCCCCTCTCCCCCGACCATTTACAGACCACGATCGGGGAGTGCGCCGGTTGCCCTCGTCGGCCGTTACCACGCCTGCCTATCACTCCTCCACTTTCCCTTCGACCCTAACTTCCTTTCAAGCCTATAAATACACCCCATAGTAGCATTGAGTCGGGTTTTTTGGTTGATGTTCAGAAGATAACTTCCTTCGCGCCATCGCCCCTTTAGACGCCACTTTCACCATCTCCAGCCAACACCGCCGGCCGTTCTTTCTGCCTACACCTTCCCTGCACCTCCCTCTAACTAACTAGACCACCCATACCCTTCAATTCTTCCTGAATAATCCACCCCGACCGTGCGAATTGCCCTTCGTAACCAAACCACTTTCTGCCACCGCTGCCCTTCAAACCATCCTTAGCCACCTCTTCTGCCGCTGTCGCCGCTCCTTTCACCTCCCAAATTGTACTGCAGACCCTCCTCTATCTCCCCCTACCTTCTGTTTCCTCTTTATCCCTCTCTTCCTCTTCTTCTTCCCTATTCGGCCACCACCACCGCCGTTGTGTGCCGCCACCATCGTTTTGTTCCTCTCCTTCTGGGCAATCATAATCACCCATACTTCCACCCTCCTTCTTCTTATTTTGTTCCCAGCCTTCAACTTTTCCCCTTTTCCTCCCTTTTTCTAGCCGCCGCCGTGCACCACCGCCGGTGCCACCTATCCCCACCAGCCTAAGGTTAAACCCTAGACCCTCTCAACTCTTTTCCCTATTTTACGAGCCTTAAATTATTTTATTTCAATTATTCTAATATAAATTCTATTATTATTATTGTTAATATTTCCATTTTTAATATGTATTATTAATGTTATTAATATTAATGTTTTTATTATTATTTTGTTGAGGGCTGAAGCCCTATTGTAATTTTTAATTTGATTTTAGCACTATTACCCTTAATATTTTTATTATTTCTATTATTAATATTAATATGTTATAAGTATTATTATTATTATTATTCCCTATTTCGAATTTCTATTATTCTTATTCCATTATTATTAATACAACTATTTTACCATTAGTGTTGTTAATAATGTTATTATTGTTATTATTATTATTATTATTATTATTATTATTATTATTACTATTATTATTACTACTATTATTATTATTACTATTATTCTTAGTGTTTTCAATTTTTAGTATTATTATTTTATATAGGACTGAAACCTTATTGTGCTTATTTTAAATTTTAGTAGTAGTATTATAAATATCATGTCTTATTATTATTAGGGTTATCAGTATTTTTATTATTAGTAGTATTTATTCTTAGTAGCGTTATTATTATTATTTATTAAGTTATTATTATTCAATGTAGGGTGGAAACCCTACTTCTTTTCATCTTCGATCATTATCTTTACTATTATTACCATTATGGTTACTATTATTTTGTAATATTATTATGGCTTTTTATCATTATTAGTATCATTATGTCATCATTACTATTATTACTAAATTTGGTTTTTATTTTAGTAATATTATTATTATTTATTATTATTTTAGTAAAGGGGCCGAAGCCCTTATTTCACTTTGTTTTGAATAATGTCCTTGTTATTATTATTGTTACTATTATTATTATTATTATTAATTATATTATCATTGATATTATTTTTAGTATCTTTGCTATTATTTTATTATTATTATTATTATTATTAGGGTAAAGTTTTCAACCTTATATTATCAACTTTTATAATATTTCTATTATTCCTATATCTTCAGCAAAGTTATTAATTAGTTAATGTTATTTTATTAATACATTATTATTTAAAAACCTAGTCTTATAATAAGTTAGAGTTGAATAGTATTTTTGATAGGAGGGAGTCTAATTTTAGCTTTTTCCTCATAATAGGTGAAACCAGTCAAAGCCCTAAGGAGGCGTAGGAGCGTGCTCCAAGACCGGTGTCGTTTTAGGTAAGGGGTGCTAAGGCCATATGTGTATTATGTGATTTTATGCTATGCATGCCATGTGATATGAGTTATAGTGTATTTCATGTGAATATTGTATAATTGTTATTAATACAACATGATTATAGAGTTGAAGTATGTTGGTGTGAATAAATTGTGGCATGAGAATTATGCGTATAATTGTGTTTCTATTATTGTATGATATGGCCTTAAGACATGCATGTTAGGGTTTTGCATGAAATGGCATGGTGCTAGGGTTTTGCATGAAATGGTATGGTGTTAGGGTTTTGCATGAAATGGTATGGTGTTGGGTTTTGCATGAGATTATATGGTGTTAGGGTTTGCATGGAATTGTATAGTGTTAGGGTTTTGAATGGTGGTATTAATGTTGCATGGTGTTAGGGTTTTGCATGGTGGTATAATGTGGCATGGTATTAGGGTTGCATGGGAGTTAGGTTTTGCATGGGGGTTAGGGTTTGCATGGAAGTGTGATTTACATGGAGTTAGGGTTTGCATGAGAGTTAAGGTTTGCATGGGGGTTAGGGTTTGCATGGAAGTGTGGTTTATGTGGAGTTAGGGTTTGTATGGGAGCTAGGGTTTTCATGGAGGAAGTGTGGTTTACATGGAGTTAGGGTTTGCATGAGAGCTAGGGTTGCATGGAGTTAGTCATGCATGTCTGGGCAAATGTTTGTGAATAAAATATTTAAGACACTAATCTTTTAAAGTGAAAGATTATTGAGCCGGGTCCAGACCGATCCACCAGTCAGGAATAGTGGTTAGGTTTTTACTCTATGTGCGACCGATCCACCAGTTATAATAGTGGTTAGGACATGATGTCCTATATGTGACCGACCCATCGGTTGTAATAGTGGGGTGACTCGAGCTCAATAAACACAAACTAGAATTGTTAAAGCTCTTAAAAGATACTAATTACTTACAGTGGAACACCATGCGAGCAGGAACCAGACCAATTTATTGGTCAGGAATAGTGGTTAGGGTTTTACCCTATATGTGGCTGATCTACCGGTAATAATAGTGGTTAGGGCATGATGCCCTATGTGTGACTGACCCACCAGTTATAATAGTGGGGTATTCCTGTACTCACATGGATTTGATAAAATGCATGGTGTGTATCGACTTCCGATAAAAGAAATTAAGATTAAATAATTCATCCGAACCTTTTTGGGCCTTATGTGTGGGCTTGTTGATAATAGGCTATGGATTTCTCTATGCGCTTTTATGTATCATGTATGTGGTTTGAAATTGTATGTTGATTATTATCCTGCATGATGTGTTTATGTGCCGGCCTTAGTGCTCCGTTACCTTACTCAGTACGTAGCATACTGATCACCCGTTTCATGGGTGCTGCTCATTCCCACGAGTAGTAGGCCCTTTCTGACTTTGTGCAGGTGGGCGAGACATCTAGTGGGGTTGAGAGTTGAGCTTGTGGTTGGCTCAGAATCCGAGAGTGTCGTGGCCGTATTTAATCTTTATGCAACTTATTCCCTTGGTATTACTTGTGTATCGTATTTACCCTTTTTTTGATTTATTATCTTATATTGAGTATTTCAAATAAACCCTTTATCGATTGTAAAATTATTCCCTATGAGGAATTTTGATTGTGTGCTCTAATCTATATGTTAATCCTTTTAATGCATTTTATGAAAACTCAGTTTAAGTGTGAAAATAATCTTTTTATCCTTAGCACTTGGTACTGGAACGGTCGGAGATAATCGGTCTGGTACTAAGTATAGCGGTAACATCCCCATAATTCACGGGTTTTAATTTAAATATTTCTATTGTAATCTCTTCCGTTTTAAAAAAAATAGTGAATTTTGGGGTGTTACATAAGGTACTTAGCTTTCTCCTTTTGTACCTATAAGGGCTTACAATTCTATTGGTTTTTGGTGGAGTTGGCAAGGCAAACTAAATTGGTATTAGGTGAGTGCTTTGACTTTTCTTATTTTGTCTTAGTCATTATTGATGACATTATATCTTTTACTCATAATAGGGCGGTATATGGAGCATTAGGTCTTAAAAACCCATAGGGCATGTTCCTACTTTAATGTTTATTCTTTTCTTATCAAATTTTGTCGGTATTTATGTCTCCCTATGTTTCTATTATGGTTATGAATAATTTAGAAAAAAGGGTTGGATTCAATTATGAAATTGATAGAATTTATGTAAAAGCTTTAACATGGTGGTAAATTGTTGATTCCTCTTTTACTGGAAGTTATCTTCTTTTTAGGCTATTCTTGCTTGTTGGTGAAGTCAGGGAGGTCAACGGTTAAGTGTTTGTTGAATATTAATAGTTGTACATTATTTTCTTATTAAAAATTGTTGTTGGTTGGTGGTAATGTGGTAAGAAAGATTTTCTTTTTGTTTCTAAGCAAAATTGATTATACATAATAGTTGTTAAACACTTGTATATCCATAGAATATTTCTTACTAGAATGATTATTTGAATAAAAGATTTCATTTGCTTTAATGTTGATAATATTTGAATCTAAAACAATATTTGTCTTTGAGATTTTGTGTTGATGTAGCTATATTATCTTTTTTGATTGGTTTAGAATAAGAAATATAATTTTTTTTATAGACAGTTCTTCTTTTACGATTGAATGTCGCATGTGAATAATGGTACTCTGCTATATTTTTTTAATATATTTTTCTACACTTGTCTAACTAGAGTTTGAGTATTATTCCAATTTGTTGATTTAAGTTCTTTGCTGAATATCATTTGGTTTTTTAAGACATAGTTCTAGATATTTATCAATCTATATTTTTCCTATTGAATTGGTTGGTTGTTATCATTTTTGGCAATCTTGTTGCTTTTATGATGTTGTCTCTATTTATTACCTTATTTAATCATGGTTCAATTGATGTAAAAAAATCACTTTAACAAACATGCAAGGGACACTTTATGTTTCTCTTATATTGGTTTAAGGATTAGGTAGTATCACCTACAATTAAACTGTAGATGTATTATAATTATAATTATAATATATAAAGCTACACACATCGCATACTATAAAAAGCTAGTCTTCATTATTAACCTTTTTCCTTATTTAGCTCATTATTTTGATGTCTTTGCTTGTTGAAAATTATATAGAAACTTGATTTGATGGATGTATTTAAGGGAAAGAGTTGGGTGAAACTAAGGAGAGTAGAAAATATTTACAAAAGAACTTTAGATACATTCCTTAGCTATGAATTTGCAACCTTGGTCACCAATGGAAATAAAATTGCTTGTCCATGCTCTACTTGTGTAAATTTATTTTATCATGAAAGAAATGTGGTTAGAGTTAATATTATAATAAGAGAAATGGATATATACTATTAAAGGTGTGTTTTTGGTGTGAATCTTTAACAACCCCATTTTTTATTACCGAAAAATTTCATTTTAAAATAGTGCGAAGTGAAAAATACTAAACAAACCTAGGAAAAATAGGGTGCTACTGCCATACCTAACATAGGTTGGACATTAGCCGCCCATCCTATATTAGATACAAAGCCAAAACCAAACCACCAGTGTTAAAGTAGAGTGTATAAAATGAAGTTACATAATATTTAAAATGATATTTACAACATAGGACCTTAACGCTCCCCGACATAGTCAAATATAGGGAGAATGATAAGCTAAGAAGGCTATATTAATAGAAAACAAGTTAGAGCACGACCCTAAACCATGGTCCGTCACAGTCCCCACAAAAAATTCCGAATGTCTATGCTATCATGCCCCAAACTCAAGGTGATATAGGCCTATTACTGACCATCCCAAAAATCTGTACATGGCCCTTCGTTCGTAGGAATGAGCAGCTGATCGAGCAAACAGGCACATCACTACGCTACGTATTGAGTAAACCAAGTTTCCTCCTCAACAGAAGTCACAAGCATGTAAGTCCGATTATGACACGAAAATCATTCTTAACAAGTGCTATGCCAATAACATATAAGTAAGTGTAGTAATGCATCAGGATTCATTATCATGGATAACTTAGGCAACTCACAATGTATCATGTTCATAATCTTAGTACCATATCATACATAATCACACACACACAGAGACACATACTAAGAAAATTATTCCAAATAACAACTGGGGTTTATTTTCTAACTTGCTCAATTGATTAGGATATATCATTTCCTTGTCTATATACTAATATAGGTTAACATTCAGTTAATCACTCTAATTATTAACCAGTTATTCATTCAAGCCATTATCCAAGTAATCATTCCAACTTTTTACCACTATTACTACCTTACCATTCATTCCAATTATTCATAATTGAGTAATGGATTGTGCATCACCCCATGGTTTCACATACCATGGAAGCTTATCCAAACTAAGGGACATAAAGACCAGGCCAAAGCCAACCAATATGGACATAAGTCTAGGTCGAAGCCAACCACCTAGGTAGCTAGGCCATTTAGTATCAATACCCTATAGTAGATTATCAATGTCTAGAGTAGTTAAGGCACTATGATCTACTAGGATCCCCCTCGAAGGCACCAATAACTTCCAAAGGTATACTAACCCCTAGTAGCTAATTTAGGATGCAAAAACCCAGAACACAAACTTTAATTATCTTTTACTTTATGTAATTAGTACATTATTCATAAGGTTACATGATCATATAAGATCTATATAAATAGTAAACAAGACATTTGCATTTTTCTTCCATATTAATGCTTTCCATTCCCTAACCGTGTGTGGGATTTCCATTTATGCTTGTTCCATATTAATCATGCTCATTATATTATTCCATTAAAGCACATTCCTTATTTCACCACCCTATTTCCCAAGATTTGTCACATTTCATATATGGTATGCTCTTTTAGCCTTTAAAATCCCCACTGAGTAAATCATAGTGTATTTAATCCATTCATTAGGTCATTGGTCCATGTAATATGTGTATTTTATCCATTATATAGTTGTATAACAGTCCTGTGCATAGCCTTAAAGCATATCCAAACCGAGAAGAACAAAATCACACAAACTAGTTGAACTAGCTAATCGGTCTGGTTCAACGAGTCGATTGATTTAGGTAAGCCAATCAATTGGTTTGGCTCTACTAAACCATGCATCTCCTCAAATTGGTCAATCAGTTTGGGCAAACCAATCAATTTTTGATAGACCAATTGATAGTTCTTCCCAACCAATCAATGGATCTAAGTAGAGAGCAAGACCAAAGTCTTTACAACCTTACCAGTCGATGGGTTAAGTAAACAAGTCGACTGTTCTAGAAATTGGTCGATTAGTTTGACCTAACCAATTAATCTGTTTGTCCTCTAACAACACCAAACAATCATTTTTTTTGTAGTTCATACTTATAAATCTCTATAATTCCACATTGGAACATGTTTTAACATCACATAACACATTTTTATCTTACTTTAGTTGCTCATTTAGTCATTAATCATCATAACGTAATCTTTTCTCAAGATTTATGGTTTTACTCACAATGCACAATCTAACCGTCTAAATCCAGTTCTGTAAGCTATATATTCATACCAACATGTAATATCAAAATTAAAGAGTTACATAACATGTAAGTTTACTTATAACCCATTTTACAAGTAAGAATTACTTAGTGTAGGCAAAAACTTTCCTTAAATAAGAACACTCAACCTATGTAATCCTCAACTTTCAAAACCTTGAGAACAATTTTTAAATTAGAAATTTGTGAATAAATTTTCTAAATTCAAACTTGAAATAGATGGGAAAGAATGAAAATACCACGCCCAAAGGAAAAACAAAAGATAACTCAGTTGAAGCACTCAACCTTTTTCATAAATTTAATTCTTTCTTATTTAATAATTAAAATAAAATGAAGCTGGAGAAAGGATTAGAAGAGTACAAGAAATTTCAAATATAGAGCTCAAAATCAGAGGGAGGAGGTAAATGCTAGAGAGTTGAGTATTTCGATGGCTGAAACAAAGGTGAGTACAAAGGGTGATTATGGCTATTTATAGCAAACAAATCAATAAAAGTTACAAGTGCGATCATGAGAATATTGAAAGCCATCATTCTTACCATTTGAATTCAATTTAATCTGGCATATTTCATTCAAGATATGCTGATATATCCTTCAGAGCTCAAATGATGATTCCGGAGGAGTGTAGGTGATTTGGTTTAGAAATTCAATACACAAGAGGAAAAATGGAAGGTCGGCATGGAAGGAATATCCCAGTTAAGCATAATTGAGTTTGACATCGAAGCAATGATCCCGGAAATGTATATAGGAGAGAGGTGGAAGAAGATAAAGTTGAGGTCATCTCCACCCCTCATTTGTCCCAATCAACTCCTTAAATTGATCTAAGGTAGAATTTTCAAGCCAAATGCATCATGAAGAGGTTAAGAATCTTTTAGGAATAATTTGGCATAGGTTAAAAAGGTTCCATTTTAGTATAAGAAAATTTTCCAAAAAATTAGGTTTTGAAAATATGCTTAGCTCAACAAACTAGTCAATTAGTTTGGCTTACCGGTCAATTTCTCTATAGATAGTCGATTGGTTCCCCAACCAGTTGATCAGTTTGGTTGAGTAAAAACTATTTTGCTGAAATAACGAAGCAGCTGATCGGTTTATGGAACCGCTAGATCAGTTCACTTGAAAAACTTATTTAATTTACTTTTCAAACATTATTTAAAATCTAAATTTACCTCAAACCCAATGATAATCTCAAATCAAAATCAAATATGAAGAATTGGCATAATTTCTCATTCAACACTTTACAAAAAAATGGGTATTAAAAAATCTTCTTAGGAGGAATGAAGATTCAAAGGTTAGAAGAAGTCGTAGGATCAGTGGGTTACGATTGAAGGAGAATTATAAGAATCTTCAAGTATGATTCACTTAAGAATTAAAGAATGCTATGAATCTTCATATAAGATTTAATAAGAATTCAACAAGAAGGTAGCTTTGAATGTTTCTCCAAGAACACATTCAAAATACTCTAGTGAATATTACTCCAAGTAGTATCAGGTAGAAAATTTCACTCAAAGTGAGAAAAGATAACCAAGTAGTATGCAAGTTATTAATCTAAATTTAAATTTCTACTTCTTCTTATGTTAAAAGGGTTTCAACACATGTGTGTGTGTGTGTGTGTGTGTGTGTAGGTAACTATACTTTGCTAAGTAGTACACTAAGATAGCCAAATTAATGTACACATGGGTAACTAGCACACTAACTCCTAATAGCAACATATTACTAACCTATAGAGCACATGACTCAAAATAAAAATTATTATAAACAAGTGTAGCTAATTATTACATGGAAATAACTAAAAAAATCCCTAATTTATGTAGGAATGAAAAATAGGTCTTCTTTGACTAGTAAATTTGAATTTTATTCATAATAGCTACTTTGACTTGTGATAACTTATAACATAAGAAAGCTTAAATGTGTTGACATCTTGATGTGTACAAATCTTCTCCTTACAAATATATTACATACTTGCAATAATTACTCAAAATAAACTTGTTATAGTTAGTTATAGTTATATTATCATCAAAGCCACATATTGTAATAGGATCCATTACTAAGAATGCCAAATCTTCATTATCATGAGAATCCATAGATGTTTTTGCATCATTATCCATAACTTGAGAAGAATTTGTCCTCAAATTGACATCACTATAATAAATTTCCTTGAAACACTACCATAAGATTCTAGAAGTTTAAGTTCATAACTACTTTTTCCAAATTTTTTAAGGATTTTAAATGGCTAATCTACTCTTGGAATTAGTTTACGTGTTCTTAGATTATGATATCTTTCTTTTCACAAATTTAACCAAATCAAATCACCAGGAGAAAATTTATATGGAGTGTGATGTTTATTAGGTTTCTTTTGATACCATTTGTTGGCTCGTTCTATGTTTCCCTTAATTTGTTGATGAAGTATTTGAAATAATTCAACTTATTCCTTAGCTTCAATTTTTTTTAAATCACCTTTATTCTAGGGTGGCATGTGAACTAACATGTATGGATTCACCCTATAGACAATCTCGAATGAACTTGAGTAAGTAGTACTTGAAGGACTTCTATTATAAGCAAACTATGCATGTATCCCAATCTTTAGTAGTGTTACTTAGCAATCCTCTTAACAAAGTGCCAGTAGTAAAATTTATAACGTTAGTTTGTCTATTGTTTTGTGAATGATGTGAAGTACTAAATAACAACATGGTTCCTAACATGTGCCCTAATGTCTTTCAACAATAACTAAGAACACATGGCATCTCTATCTAAAATAATACTTTTAGTTATGCCATGCAGTCTTATAATTTCTTTTAAATACAAATCAACAACATGTCTTGCATCTCCATTTTTATTATATGGACTAAAATGAGCCATGTTAGAAAATCTATCTACCACAACTATAATAGAATCTTTACCTCTTTGTGTTCTAGGCAACCTTAAGATAAAGTCCATACTAACTCCTCCCCATGGTTGATGAGGTATAGGTAATGGTGTATATAAACCACTGTGAAAAAAATCTTATACTCTTTTTATAAGTAACACATCAGTATACTATAATTTGTACACCTTTAATCATGTCTGGCCAAAAGAAATTATCTTGCAATATTTCTTATGTCTTTTGAGTACCAAAATTTCCTAGTATAGCTCCTTTATGTACCTCTTTAATAAGTAAATCTCTTATAATTGATCTCAGTACACAAAGTTTATCAAGTTTAAATAAAAATCCATCTTGTAATTCATAATTTACATGATATCTATTTTCTTTGCATGTTCAATATTAATCACTTAAATCTTCATCTTCTGGATGCAATTCTTTTAACATTTCAAAACCTAGCAATTTAGTATCTAATATAACAAGTAATATCAACCTTCAAGAAAGAGCATCGACTACTACATTTTCTTTCCCATCTAAGTGTTTGATAGAGAGCACAAATGATTATAATAACTTTATCCATTTTGTATGTCTAAACCTAATTTTCTTTTGACCATGTAAATATTTTAAGCTCGCATGATTAGAATGTAATACAAAGAATTTAGTCCTCAAATAATGACTCTATCTCTCTAAACTATGTATGATGGCAAATAATTCCTTGTCATATGTCAAATACTTTACTTTTGCTCCATTTATTTTTTTAATAAAGTATGTAATAGGTCTTTCTTATTGTGAAAGAACTCCTTATATACCTACCCCACTAGCATCACAAGTTACCTAAAAAAAGTAGGTCAAAATTAGGAATACCTAACCAAGGAGTGTTTCATAATTTATTTTTGAGGGTTTCAAAAGCTTTAGTTGATGTGTGTAGGAATATGAAATTATCAATTATGTTAAAATAATGCCCAATTATGTTGGAATTAAGTCGAAAGTGATGTATTGATGAAGAAGATATTCGAACAAGGTAGGATAATGATGATGATGATTCAATGATGATGAGTGAATGATTACGGTGATTTGAATTTGATGAGATGATGATGATAATGATTTGACAATGGTGAGATGATTGTTATCATGATTTGATGATAGTAGGATTTGTGGGTTAGGGTTAGGGTTTAGTTTCAAAAATTAGGGTTAGTGTTGGGGTTTGGTTTGAAACTTAGGGTTAGGGTTTTGATTTTGGGATGTATTTGGAAAATGAATATATTTGATAATGGAGTGGGTTATGGAGTTTATAAAAGATAGTACTTAATCTCTAATTCATATAGATGAAGAGATTAAAGGTTTTAAGATTAATCCTTCACATAGATTCGATTAAACTTGAGTTGAACTCACATAGAATTCAATACTTTCAGTTTGCTATCAAATTCAATTATTGATCTATCTCCAATTGTGGTTTCTATGCCTTTATTTAGCCAACCTACTGATTACAACATACTATCTTAAAAGTATAATTCTTCAAAAGATACCTAGCTAAAAGATTCTAGGATATAGAATATGCTAAAAGATACTAGAATATAGAATATTCTTAAAAAAGGTAGATTTATGCTAATGTATTGTCTATCTAATCTCTAAATATACTACTTAATTAATTAATTAACTAAATCAACTAGTATACATGCCATGCACATGCACGTATATGCCTAGTAGCTTGTATGGTACGTTTCATCTATAACTAGCAACATAACCATCAGTTTATCTTCAATTTTATGAAGGATCCTTTCTAAATGAAGAACAACTAGTTCCATAATGATAAATGCCAAATCTTGAGTGTTTGCTCCTACATCATTAGTGGCATTATTTATCCAATTAAATTATCCTTTTTTCATGAGTTGAGTAGCTATAGTAGAGAAGTATTTAATAAATATCCTATAGAAACTAGCTAACCCATGAAAACTTCTTACTTGGTAAACATCCTTAGGAATAGGCCACTCTTTAATATATTGTATATTAGTAGGGTCAACTTTAATACCATCGCCACTAATAATACAACCACTTGCTTTTCACAAAGTTACATCAAACCAGAAATAGTTTATAGGTGGCCAAAGAAGTGTATACTCAACCTTTTAGCTTATACAAGTATTATGAGATAATTGCCAAGTAGATTCTTGTGGTCCAATCATGTCTACTCAAAGAGAAGTCAACACTTGTCAAAGAAATGATAACATAAGGGTAAACTATTGTTATTATATATTAAGTTTACTGATATCTTTTATATTCATCTAATTATTTAGTTTACTTTTTTTTATTATATACATAGTCATATTCTTTGTTGTTTCTTTTTATCTAGGAATTTGACTCTTTAATATTTATTAGAGCTGGAAATATTGAAAAAATTGAATTTGAGAGTTATCATGAGATTCAAAGAATAGAGCAATTGATTAGGCTTGATGTGCTTTCTTATTGGAAGGATAAATCCAGTTGTTTTCTGATAGTTACTTCTACGACAAAAAGATATTATTGTTATTCCAATCACCACAATTGCTTCAGAGCCTACTTTCATTATGGGTGATAGGATATTGAATAGGTGGAGAAATTCTCTTTTGCAAAAAAATGTCAATGTATTGGTAAAAACACATAATGGGTTATTTGGATATGGAGGTAGTTTGAATATGTAAGTCCATTAATTTTATTATGTTTATGTTTTTTTCTTATGAAATAACTTATATTTTTGGTATTTGCATTGACCTTGAAAAAGATAGTTCTATTGTTGGCTTATTTAAACTAAGTAATAAGGTTAATTGAAGAGTTGGGGGTAACTTTTTTAAGCTATAATATTTTTTCCTGAGTTGGTTATTCCTCACTTTTGTTATTGAGTTGATTGTTGCATGCCCTTAGTGGCTTAAATTTGTGCAAACTTTATTGAGTGTTTTAAGTATTTACTAAAGTCATTAAATAAACTAGACACTTGATTTTTTTTTTTTGCTCTTAACTTATTGTCCTCAGTGTAATTCATTATCTATTATTTTGTACTTAATTCTCTATGTACCTATTGCAAAATAAGATAGAGTATAGATCTTCATGAGGAAACCTTATGCTTTCTTGATATAAATGTTGACATTCTTAAAGAATATGTGAGAAAATTATCAAAAGATCTTTGAAATGCATGTGATTATATTATACTATGTATTTTCAAAGCAGCAATTGTACTTCACAATTTTATATCATCTAGTATCTTTTCTTTGTTGAGGTTAGAGAAGTATTTGATATGGGATGATATGTTGATAGGTTGTGTAGTTTATGCAGGTTATCATTAGGTGGATGCATATATTTTGATGTTGAAGCTTATGTTTTGATGTTTTGTGGCTAGTGTTAGCCCTCAAAGCTTGGTAGGCAAGGGACTAGAAACAACTTTTGGTTAATCATCTTGCTTATAATGGTAGAATATAGATTATAGCCACTCATTTTATGTTACCTTAGCTATCATATATTACCTTTTGTGTATATTCAATATTGCAGAAACTTTTGAATATTAAAGCTAGCTCGAATTGGTTTAATTGTATAAATTTTGTTTTGTTAGTAGAGCTACTACCAATATGAGATAAGCCTATAATGTTATTGACTATCTTGTTCTAAACTCCATGCTTTTGGTTGTAATATTACCAACATGTGATAAGCAACTACTTTTTGATCTTCTAAGAAGATAGAAGTGTCAATTATGTAGTATTTTGATAATAAAGCTATAAACATGTAGTGAGCTCAAGCTTTTTATTAGTCTAGGTACACTTAGTAAACTAAGTGCCAGATATATGTATTTTGAGGCTTTTTAAAAAAATGTATACACTGCTTTTGAGGCTTTTTTTTGTGTTTTGAGGTATAGATGTTCAATATATTATTATCATCATCATCATCATCATCATCATCTTATGGTGCCTTTTAAGGCATGCATATTTATATTTTGGATTAAACAAATACCAGAAATACTTATATCATACATTTTGAGGCTTACATAATTGTATTTTAAGTTATCCATATAGAGATGTACTTTGTAAGGCCTTTTAAGTGATTATATAGTGTTTTTTGAGGCTTGTATGTTTATATCTTAAGTTTAAGATGTTGGATGTATTTACACTGTTATTATTTTATGGTATTAGATGGAAGTGAACTAATATTTAGATAACATAGTAAATCTTTTCCTTTCTTTTCTCTACGTTTATTTATATACTTCAATACTAATATCACTGTATATTATACTTGTATATACATAAGAAGTGACATAAACTTTAATAAAGTATATTGGTTCTAGATTTTGATGTAAGTATTATTATGGATTAGTTGCACATCTATATTATTTTATGTTTTATGAAGTTTTGAAAATTTTGAGTTATAGGTTCATATTAATTTCTAGTTAGTACTGAATTAAATCTTTGTAGATTTGTAATTTTTTGGGTTATACTAGATTTCAGATAAATAATGAATTGGATACTAGATTTTAGATAAATAATGAATTGGATCGAGTTATTTCGGATTAATAGTTTTTTAGATCATATCAGATTTTGGGTAAATAGCGAGTCAGGTTGGGTTTATTTTTTTATTTATGATTTTTGGGATTATATTGAATATCGGATATGTATCAAATCAAGTTGGATAGATTTTGGCTTCTTAATAATTTACATAAAATTGGATTAAATTTCCAACTAATATAATCGATATTTATCGGATTTTTTGAATCAGGTGGGTTTGGTCATATGGGTAAATTGGAAGTAGGGATGATAATGGGGTGGGTCAGAAATGGGGACCCTATCCTCATCTCCGAACCCAATAAGAAAAATAATTTTCTAATTCGATCCGATCCTCGATTTTTTTTATCTGGGATTGCCTGACCATATCTCCATACTCGATCCGATCCTGAATTTATTTCTTGACTTTAAAACCCGATCAAATTCTTGATTCTCAAGCATTTTTTTATATTATATTTTTAATTTATAGTTTATAAATTTATAGATATATATATTATTTGGAGTAGATTTAGGAACGGAGACTCCAAATCTATTTTTAAAAATTTTTTGTTAAAAAATTTCTAAATCAAAATCGTAAATTATCTCTCCGAATCTAAATCCAAACACAAACGGAAAATTTCGATGGATCTCAAACCCGCGGAAAAATTTAGGATCTGCGAGACGTATGTTGGCTTTTATAACCTAGCCCCTAAACGGGTATTTCCCCGTATTTATACAGCGAAAATCTCATACATCGTTCCCTCCTTTGATCTGGGAATTCACAACGCTTAGTTTTAGCTCAGGTTCCCCCCTTTTTGGTCTTTATTAATTTGCCGTACTTCAATCGGGTTTTTTCCTATTTTTTTTCTTAACTTGCAGAATTGTTTTTCATTCAGTGGACTGCCCAATTTTCCGTGTTCCATTTTATAGGTCTTGATTAATTATTTCATCGACCGTCATTATGCGTGTGATATCAATGATGAATCTACGAATCTTATCGTATAAATAGTGATCTGCATGTCTATACCCATCTATACTTATTGTTTTAACGGTTCGTCGATCAATTGTGTATTTTAGCTTTGAGCACATCCATAGCTATCAAAGCTTCATTCTTTCATTTTCTTCTACTGAGTGGTGTGCTTGTGATTCTAAGTTTCCTTTGCGTTTGCTCAAATCATTACTCTACTTATGGATCTGGCTATAGCTTTCTTGTGATCCATGCCTTCTTTGGTCGCTAAAATATTGATATTGCTGACTCAGATCTAGGCTTGTTGATTAAATTAGTTTGTTTCTCATTATATCTGCATCCTCGATATGAGTGCAATTTGATATACTATATGGGAATAAAGATTAGGCGCATCATTATACTTTAATGTTCTCCTGTGTCATGCGACATTATATTCTTTTGCTTTTGCTAATGGTAACTATGGTTTATGAATGTAAGATTAAAATCTTACTTGATGGAATTGAAGTTGATCTATTGATTTGATGGACACAATGGTGAAGTTGGTTTTGGTGTTTTTATAGCTTGTTTATGCTGTTTTCAGTTTCTTCTGTTCCTCCACTGCTTAACTGGTTAACTGATTAGAGCTAAGCTGCATCCTCTAGAACCTGTTTGCTTATTTGATTGTAGTTGCCTTGAAATCGTTATTTCTGTCCAGCACCGGAATATGGAATGATTGATCTTATTTCTAGTTATTATCATAAATCCTTAGCATTCATTCTAATTGCTCTCTTTTATTTCCTTTACTTTTTATATTAAATCGTTGTTACACTTTCCTTCTTTGTTGTCAGTTTAGTCAAATACCATTTAATTACTTTTTTTGCCCAGTACCTGTAGCTATCACATTTACTTACTAATGATTGTAGTTTTAGTATTTTATCTTTTTACTCTTTAATCATATAATTTGCATAGATATCAACTGATCCATTGCAATTGCAGTCACCTCTTCCAGTGGCAGTCATGGCGGATGGGTCAAAGCATCCATCTTTATCGCAAAAGATGCAAGGACAATCATATCTTTTTTCCCAGCTTACACCAAACATGCTTCCAAGAACTTGCTACTCTCAAAATGTGAGCAGCTTTTATGTGAATGGAGGACTACAGAATCCCCATCTATTTGCAAGCCCGGGGACTGGCATTGCAACAGCTTCTCAAATGTCTCCTGTTCTAGTACAAGCTCCAGCTGAGAAGGGTGCAGGTGCCTTCATCATCGATTTTCTCATGGGAGGAGTGTCCGCTGCTGTTTCTAAAACTGCAGCAGCTCCAATTGAGCGTGTCAAGCTTTTGATTCAGAATCAGGATGAAATGCTCAAGGCTGGTCGGTTATCTGAGCCATACAAGGGTATTGGTGATTGTTTTGCTAGAACTATGAAGGATGAGGGCATGGTTGCTCTTTGGAGAAGCAACACTGCTAATGTTATCAGATACTTTCCCACTCAGGTACTTTATTCTCATGTTGATGCCCTATTATTCTAATTGTCATAGTTAGGAGTTTTTATTTTATGATTGATTATATGTATTGTCCAGGTCATGTCACATTGTCTAGATGTGGGCATTCTTTGGATTTTTGTGTTACATGCCTCTTAATAAACTGTTACGTGTTTGTCATACAAACTTATGACTGTTAATTAAACTTGGCAAAGCTGACCCACAATGGAATATCTAACTTGAATAACCTGAAAGTATATTTGATTTGGATCCAGAAATAAGAGATACAGATCCAAAATTTGAAGTAATCTGAACCGATCCAAAACGACCCAAAAGTTTTTCAAACCTGATAACTACTCATATGCAAATTAACCTAAACAGATAATGTCTGCACAAAAATTAACCTTGACCAAACACTAATCATTAACAAACATTAACTTCAACTGAGCTAAATTTGATGTCATCCAATCCGATTAGGGATCCCCAACGATAAATTTTTACAAGTCTATACCCAAACATCATTATAATATTTTGTTGATAGAATTTGGAAGCATACGACACTCAACACAAAACAACAAATAAAAGCAACAAGTAAGGCTAAAGTAGTATGATTTCTATGTTTTTATTCTTTAATCATTTTCTAGTGGTAAGTAATTCAAAATATAAGAAAAATGATGAGCTCAAAAAGTTAAAATAATTTATTTTTAATTAACCATATAAATACTATTCGTTACTTTTGTTTTTTAGGTACATTCATGAACAAGTAATATAAGTTATCTACTACTATCAATTAACATTATATGAACCATAAAATATACAAGATTCCAAGATTTTATTTTGATGATAATATGATCTATGAATAGTTTCATATCTAACCTTAAAATCTTTTTAGCGTACCAGTATCTTAATATATGTTATAATCCTTGACTACGTTGGGCTTGCATTGTTTAATGAACATGTAAAAATGAAAGGTAAATCCATCTTAGTTTTAGCAATTTGATCCAATTGTATAGATTTAACCTTAATTAAACAAAGAGGCAATCATGCCATAAAGAGATGATAAATTGTAAAACTCATGGCTTATTTATGATAAAAAAATCTACTACTAATGTCTGTGAATTTTGAACTGACTTCATCGGCCCAAATCCAATCCGATAGGCAGTCTACCTTAATTTGAAAAATCAATTGATTTGATTTGTCCAAATCTAAATTTTGTCCTAATCAAAATTGAAATCAAACTAAATTAGCACAGCCAGAAATAGACCTAAATGGAAATGAACCCAAACTGAATTGAACTGAAATTGATTGCATGGTAATCCCAATCTGAGGTAATTCCAATTAAAGCCAACTTGAATGATCCAATTGCCACTGTTATTCGTATTAGACTTTTGCCTGTTTGTTTTGAGGACTCTTATTGTTGCCTTGCATCTATATTATCACTTTCACAGAGTGACAATATTCTGTACTAGTTTGAATGTAACTACATGAGGAGCATTGCTTTGCTTCAGACCGAGGGTTAGTTGCATTCATCTGTTGGTTGGATTGCAAAAATTTTGATTCTTAGCATATGTTTTTCATTACTGATGCATATGACACGGTGTTGGGTCATGCTTAATTTTCCCCTTTTATCAGGCTTTTAACTTTGCTTTCAAGGACTACTTTAAGAGGTTATTTAACTTCAAGAAAGATAGGGATGGCTACTGGAAGTGGTTTGCAGGAAACTTGGCCTCTGGTAGTGCTGCTGGTGCTTCTTCCCTGCTATTTGTTTATTCACTAGATTATGCTAGAACAAGGTTGGCAAATGATGCCAAGTCTGCAGAGAAGGGTGGTGAAAGGCAATTTAATGGTATGGTTGATGTTTACAAGAAGACCATGAAGTCTGATGGTGTAGCTGGGCTGTACCGTGGTTTTAGCATTTCCTGTGTAGGAATCATTGTGTACCGTGGGCTGTACTTTGGAATGTATGATTCTTTGAAGCCAGTTGTATTGGTCGGTAATATGCAGGTAGGTTGCTGTTGTGCATTCTATTTAATTAGTTGAGGCAGGCCATTGCTAAGTGGGATCCTGCCTGTGCCTTTGTACCCACCATAGTATTGACGTATTACCTGTTTCTCAAATTTTCAGGATAGTTTCCTTGCTAGCTTCCTACTAGGATGGGGTATCACCATGGGTGCTGGTTTGGCCTCTTACCCAATTGATACTGTTCGTAGAAGGATGATGATGACATCTGGGGAAGCGGTCAAGTACAAGAGCTCTATGGATGCTTTCAGCCAGATCATGAAGAATGAAGGGGCCAAATCTCTGTTCAAGGGTGCGGGTGCCAACATCCTGCGTGCTGTTGCTGGTGCTGGTGTGCTTGCTGGGTACGATAAGCTGCAGCTTATAATGTTCGGAAAGAAGTATGGATCTGGTGGTGGCTAACACCCAGCTATGACGATGATGCTGAATATTTTGTTAGTTTTTGAATAATATTTGTTGGAACAATATATAAGTCTTGAGTTACAATTGCCAGTTTTTTTTTTGGTTTAAGTTTAGAGATGCGGCTGAATTTTGCAGCATCTTCTGCGGCCGAGCTCTTTTAATTTTGCAATGCTTTGGGCGCGACAAATGACTATTATAAAAACAATTGTTCAACCGCTACCAAAGTTATGAATGGCGGTTTAATTGTTGTGTTTAACCTTTTCATAAGGTAAACTATTATGACTCGGCTTATTGACCCTTAGGTTTATTTGAATTTGTTAAGCCTGGGAATTTAAGTCATTTTAGAAATTCAGCATTTTTAATACTAGGGTTTTGATTTATGAGATTTATGAGTTTGTTTTGTTTATTTAGTTAAATGTGCTGAGTTGGAGTTTTATTTTGAGTCTCATTTAATAAACGAGCTGAATTTGTGTATGAAAAATTAGGGTCCGAGTCTATTTATAATATAAAATTTTATAAGTTTGGTTTGTTTACCACAAGTTTAAGAGTTGGTTTGGTTTGGTGCATTAAAATTTCTGTTTGTTTATAAACAAATTAAATCTATTCATCCCAGTCCGACTTAACTCATTTATGACTATAGTTAGAGGTGGCAATTGGGTCGGGCGGGTTGGGTTAGGGTCGGTTTATAGCAGGTCGGGTCATTATTGGGTTGGATTATTTTGGGTCATTTGACTTTTGCGGGTTGATTGTGGGTCGGGTCGGGTCATTTGGGTTCGGATCATTTCGAGTCATTGCTTTGTTTGGGTTGGGTCAGTTTCAGGTCATTTCGGGTCAATTTATCGGGTCGGGTCTGGTTCGGGTTAAACAAACTCGGGGTTCGGGTCATTTTGGGTTAACTTTACTAGTTGGGTCGGGTTAGTTTCGGGTCATTTTTTGGTTCACATGACTAGGTGGCTTCGGCCCATTCTGGTCATTTCGTGCAATATGATGGGTTGGTCCCATTGGGTCTGAGTTGTTTCGGGTTAACTTAATGGGTCAGGTCGTTTCATGTAATTTGACGGGTTGGATTTGAGTAGTTACGGGTTAACTTGATGGGTCGGGTCGGTTCGAGTCGAGTTTTGATGGGTTGAGTCAAATTCGGATCCAAGTAATTATCATTTATTATATTGTAAATATTATAGACAACCATAAAATTACTATTGTAGATAAATAAATTAAGAATATTAGATACACTTTATTTTCACAAGTAAATAGTAAAGATATAGAGACAACCATAAAATTACTATTGTAGATAAATAAATTAAGAATATTAGATACACTTCATTTTCACAAGTAAATAGTAAAGATATTTATAAAATTTTAATAATAAAAAATATTGCATGATTGAATCTAACAAAGATATTTATCATTTATTCTAATTTATTTGATTACTTAAAATATTTAATTACTTAAAAAATATAATTTTACAAAATAAAGGTGATCATAACATGACTATACAATGTATAATTATCATGTATTATATTATAAATATTATAGACAATCATAAGTTTCCTAGTACAGATAAATGAAATAAGAATATTATATGTGCTTTATTTTTACAAGTAAATAATAAAGATATTTATAAGTTTTAACAATATTATATTTGATTACTTAAAATATTTATAAATTTTATAAGTAAAAATATTAGATATTTATCATATATTATATTTATTTGATTACTTAAAATAAAGAATATGTCTAATTTCAATTTCAAACCATCAATTTAAATATTTGAATAAGATTTGATCGGATTTGTTGTTCTGGCTCAAAAACCTTAATCATGTTAAATTAGGTAATTCCTTAATAGTTTTTAATCAATTGAGTATACAATATATTTTAAAATATGTCTAATTTCAATTTTGAAATGTCAATTTAAATATTTGAATAAGATTTAATCGAATTTACAGTTCGGGCTCAAAAACCATAATTATTTTAAATTAAGTAATTTCTTAATAGTTTTTAATCAATTGAGTATACAATATGTTTTAGAATATGTATAACTTCAATTTTAAACCATCAATTTAAATATTTTAATAAGATTTGATCGGATTTGTTGTTCGGATTCAAAAACCTTAATTATGTTAAATTGGGTAATTCCTTGATAGTTTTTAATCAATTGAAAATACAATATGTTTTAGAATATGTCTAATTTGAGTTTGCCCTTTGCAAAATTTTACGATTGAATGATAGTTTTAATGGATATAGGACTGCTAAAAAGCATTTGACGATTTGAAGGCCCATTTATCTAAATTTCTGACCCTAACTATTTTTCTGGAAGAACGAGATATTCTTATACCTCATATCATCAACATTAGCTATCTCTTATGTTCTTGTTAGGGAAGATGCTAACAACGAAACACAGAGCCTATCCATTATACTAGTAAGGTGCTCACTGCTACTGGATATCACTATATTAATTAGAAGAAAATGGCATATTCCCTACCAACTGCCTTAAACAAGTTGAAGTATTATTTTAATACTCATTCTATTTTGGTTTTAACTAATATTCCTCTCAAGGCTAATCTACATAAACTAGAGAATTTAGGAAGAATGATGGCGCGTGTTGTTGAGTTGATCAAATATGATATCTAATACATACCTAGGCATATAATTAAAGGGTAAGCTCTGGCTGATTTTATAGTTGAATATTTATTTGAGGTTGAGCCCCACGCTTCATTAATATTAGGGAAGCAGGGGTAATGGACACTATATGTTGATGAATCATCTACCAGTATGGGTTCTAGGCTGTCATGGTTTTGATTGATTTGAATGGCATAGATGTTGAACACACATAAAGAATCAATTTTGTTGCTACTAATAATGAAGCATAGTACGAAGCTTCTTTAGCTAAACTCAAAATAGAATATGATCTAATTATAGAAAAAATTAATCTTCACATCAACTCATTACTCATCATTAGTTGTCGGGCAATACAATGGATGATATGAATTTAAAGATCATAGCATGAAAAAGTACTTGGGGAAGATGATTCAAATATCAAAACAATTTTCCTCTATTAAAATTACTCAAGTACCTCATACGGCTAATCTAGTGGCCGGTGCACTAGCCAGACAAGCCTTAGCTAATACCTCTTCATCGACCTGGATAGTTAAAATATAGTACATGATTGTAAGGTCAACAAACACAAATGGAGCCTAAGAAAAATAATTTGATATTGTAGAAATATTGGGGCCAAATGAATGGATAAAAGAGCTTATAGATTACTTAGAAGAGGAAATTAAATCAACAGAAAAAAACTAAAGCATTTGAGCTAAGAAGAAGGGTTGTGAAGTATTTTATCGATGTCAGGTAGTTATATAGATGTTCACAAACCATGCCAGTGATTAAATATTTAACTCGAGAAAGGGGATATGGGATATTAAAGGAAGTCTGTGCTGGTATACGTGGCTTGTATCAAGCTACCTGGTCCCTCTCGGCTAAAGCTTTACACTAGGGATATTATTGGAAGATCATGTATATGGATGCTAAGGTAATCATATAATGATGCCAATCATGTTAAAACATTTCCCCAACAAATAATAATCCTAATTCAGAGCTATTATCAATTGTAAGTCCATGGTAATAAACTGTCGGCATTTTTAGACCTCTAAGTCTCAATAATATTGATACTCAGAATTAATGTAATTACTTATGTCAATATATTTATATGATGTTTCCTAAGCCAGCATATTTGATGCCCTTATAGGTAAAAAAATGTCATTGTTCTTGTTTTGATGATAAAAAATGGGTTTAGAAAACTAATGTTTGTGTAAGTGTGCATGAATTGTGATTGACAAACTAAGAAACCAAATCAAGCTTACTCAAATAATTTATCAAGTGCAAATTTAAAAGAGACATCAAGTTTAAAAGGACAAGAGAAGATCATATGAAGATTACCAAAATTTATGGTTTAAGGATTATATTTCTAAGTTATAAATTTTCTTGTAAATAATTAAGATGAGTAATTTCACATTTTGATCATAATTCTTTTAAAAGTTTTTAAAATACTTGACTTGAATTTACTTTATGTGAATTCATGGTTGACCTTGATTTCTAAATCTTTCTAAAGCATTTTAAAACTTTTTGGGTTCTAGTTGGAACCAATCCACCAATCTTAAGACTGATCCACTAGTTTTGTTTAAACCAAGAGAATTAAATGAGTTAAAATAAAATGGATTGACTAATGTAATAAATTGATTGACAAGTTTAGAAACCAATTGACTTGTTTGAATAACCAATCTATAGGTGTCGATCCTATAGTAACCCATTTATTTTTGTTTAAACTCATTAACTGGTTTTGCTAAAAGGATCAATTGGTTTGGAAACTAATTGATTAGTTAGATCATCAAGTCCATGGATTTTTCTTCAGTAAAAACCCATTTATCTCTATTTAAACTCATTGATTAATTTGCTAAACTAATTAACTGGGTTGACCAACTTGTCTACATGTTTTGCTCCTATAGAGACCTATTTATCTTTATTTAAACTCGTTGATTGGTTCTACCAAACTAATTGATTGGTTTGGAATCGATTAGCTAGTTTGAGTAAATTGATTGACTGGTATTAAGTATACATAAACCAATTTACGAAGCCATGATACTGTTTATATATGTTCGTAGGACCATCTGACTATAACAAAAAGCTAATCAACACGTTTCAACAAACTGATCAACTAGTTTATGTAATGCTAAATTTATCATCTTAGGTCTGAACATATCCAATCAACTATTTTGAAACAACGACAGGCTAACCATATAAGCAATCAAGTGTTTTGCTCAAACTAATTGACCAATGAGCACTAAATGTCAACTTTCTACTAGTGTGGTGATACAACTTTGTGGTAATTTCATGTCCAAAGGCCACCCAAGGAGGGTGAGCTATATAAAGAAGATCCCTCAATATTTATTACAAACTTTTCAACTAAATTTACTATGTAGTTAATCATATACTCTAAAAATTATTTAATTGCTTACTCAAACTATCTTAACTTTTAGATTCCAAGTTTTCATTGAAAAATATTCATTGCTCACCTCTCTTAGCTAGAGTTGCTCTATAATTGTAACATCTTTTATTACATAAAGCTATATTGCATATTATCTAAAGTTCTATACATTCATATCTTAATTTTTGGTGAGAATCTATTGTAATCACAAAATTGTTACAAAATTCATTATAAAGGGCCTTACTGTGAGTCTAGAGAAGATAAATTTTGTAATCACAAACTTACAATTTCATTTCATCTTTACCTATTAATACTTACAATTTTGTGTCTAATTGCTATATGATGAGGGAGCGACTTTATAAATAAGGTGCTTCTATATTTATTACAACTAATTTTCAACTACATTTATTGTGTAATCAAACATCTACTATTAAATCATTCAAATTGCTCATTTAAACTCTCTCAACTTTCAAATTCAGAGCTTTCATTGCAAAGTACTCATTGCTCACTTCTCTTAGCTATAATTGATATTCAGCTATAATATCTTTTATTACATCTACCTGGACTACATCTCATCCTTAGTTATACATTTTTATATCTTAGCTATAATTGATATTCAACAAGCATGGGATTGAATTAAATAATATAGGGGATATGAATACTATTGATCAAGGATAATGAAAACCCACATGGTTGGGGAAATGGGAAAGAAAAGGATTGGTGTATATTATCATGGAAAATTACCTTACATACTCTGTATGGGCCTTATATGATCACCTATCCTTATGAATAAAATACTAATCACATACAGAAAAATATAGTCAAGTTGAGTATGGATTTGGTCACTTGATACTTGATTAGCTACTAGGGGTTAGTCTATCTTTTGGCATTTTGGTACCTTCGAACTTTGCCTTTGGGTAGGATCCTAAGAGGTCCTGGTACCTTACCTACTCTAGACAATAATGATATACTAGGAGGTATCGATACTAAAGGGCCTGGTTAACTAGGTTGGCTTTAGCTTGGACTTATGTCCATATTGGTTAGCTTTGGCCTAGACTTATATATATTCTAGTGATTGGCTTTGTCTTGGACTTTATGTCCTTTTTTGGGATAATCTTCCATGATATGTGAGAGCATATGATGGTGGACAGTCCATCGCTCGATGATAATAAAATATGAATACTAAGTAATTGGTTGGTAAATTATGAATGGTAACCAATATAATGATTGATAATTGGTTAAGAATGAAAGTATCATTTGTATGATTGATTGAAAGGAATAAAATCTGGTTTATACACTTAGCTAATGGTTGAATTGACTAACTAGTTATGGAAAAGAATATTGATTAGATGACTCATTTGTATCATAAATAAATAAGTACATGGTATAACCTATAGAATTGGGTAATTGGAAATAAACTCTAAAGGTTGCTTGTATGCTCTTTGCTATTACATGTGTAAGTGCTTATGTGAGAAGGATGTGAAACTAAGCATGATGCATTCTGCTTTGCTGGCATTGTGCATGATAGCATGTCCTTGTGCACCATTTACCTTTATATATAGCTTTTCATGATGCATGTTGTATCTCATATCCATGTATAATAGATTTGTATACTTGTGTTACATTAAGGGAACAACATAGCTTACTTAGTATGTAGCATACTGATGTGCCCATTTGTTCATTCACTTTATTATTCCCACAAGAAGGGAACCATATGCAGGTCTTTAGGGATGAATAGTAAAGGGCCTACCTCATTTTGGTTAGGGCTTGGTAGCAAGGGCATTTGGAGGTTTTGGTGGGGTGCGTGGTGGACCGAGATTTAAAGTTGAGTGTCAAACCCTAACCCCATTTTATTATAGCCTATATTTCTATCTACATGTATTTTGTAATGACTTGATCATAGCCCATTAGGGTCCTCTAATGTAAGCACTATATGAATTTGTTTAATTAAATTATTATTTCACATACTATTTTGTTCTAAGTGTTTTGGTTGGTTTAGCTTTATATCTAATATGCGGTAGACAGCGGGAGTTTATCTTGCGTTAGTTACAACTATAACACCCCATTTTTTGGGGTATTTTTAGCTTCCACAAATGTTTTAACAAAAAATTTTATTAGTAAAAAATGGGGGTGTTACATTATTGGTGTAATCTTCAATATATAACATCTATACAAAAAGTCTGTCACCATACACTATGCATAGGGAACAAATTAAGATGGATCTGGCAAACAGGCTTGAAGAAATTTCTTTATGAATAGATGCAAAGAAAAATGAATGATGGTGTAAAGAGCCTTCTTATTCAAGGATTTACATTTATCTTGCATACTATTAACCCTGTCTAGTGAAATCAATGCAATTAATGTAAGAGAAGAAGGAATGTAATACTTCAATGAAAATTTTTGATTCAACCATCGATAATATTATTAGGAAGGAGACTGCTTGAGTTGACAGAGAAAGATTCAACCATATTGATAATTGAGGAAAAGTAGGAAAGAGGTGAAAGGGCTAGGTGGTTGGTAGCAAATATTATCAATGAAGACGAATAAGCTAAAAGGGAAGCAGGCGATGTTGTAGATGTAAGTGAAGATTCATAAACAAACAAAATATTTAGAATTACAAAGATATTTTAGGAAAATAACCATCGACAAAGTAGGGGATTAACTAAGACTATCACAAAATTGGTAGTGGCGTAACAACAACATGAACTCTACAAGTGTGATTCTCATGTAAAAGCTCATTATGTGTCACAACTTCTCTTATAGCAACTCTAGGAAAAGTTGCAATGGTTTCTATGGATGGTGATTATATTAGTGTGGATAATATCCTAAAAAATTATGGAGTTATAAGTGTAAGGGTTGAAGGTTTGAAGATAGATAGTAAAAACTAAAGGAAACTAGAGAATGGTAATAATAAAGAGTAAACAATTAGAGAATAAATGAGAAAGGGTATATATATAGTGGTTCTAGCCAATTAAACATACCTCATTTTTTATTAGGAGGGTGGAATTTTTTTAGTTATTACTAACACAACCTCCTTTGTAATCTTGTCTTTTCTTACATTAAATAACAACATAATAATGTAATGAATGATCTATAGTGAACTAGGAACTTGATCCCTTTTATAATAACTATTGAGCATATCATGTAGCCCTCATTCATAGAGTGTTTCTACAATTTAAACATGGATTCGGGGAGGAGGAGAAAAATAAATCTTATTTGACAAGTTTCATTTTTTATTCCATTTTACATTTTATGAAAATTCAAAATTGGAATTTTATTTAAATATTATTATTTTTTAATATCCCAAATATTTGAATTAATTTAAATACCCAATCTAATTATTTTCCCTTTTTCCCTTTCCTTTCTCTTTTTCCTTCCTCCTTTTTCTTTCTTTTTCTTCTTCTTTTCTTTTTCTTTTTTTTCCTCCCCCGAACTGGGTCTGGCTCGCAGCCCAGTTCCCCTCTCTTCTCCTTCCTTTTCATTCAGGCTAGCCCAGCCACACGGTTCCTCCTTCCCTTCTCCGCCGCGCTACGTTTTAGCATTTATTCCCTCTAAACGCTGAGTTTCATTTAATGACCTCAGCCCTCGCACCCGCACTACCCAATCTCCTCTTCTTTTCTTTCTTTCTTTTCTGTGCGGAATTGCCCGGTCCAACTTCCCCCCATCTTCTTCTTCCTCTTCCAGCCCCGACACTGTACCTGCAACCTCCACCCTTCCCCGAAAATGGCACCGATGGCCACACGTGTCGTGACCGGCCTTTCTCCCACCCATTCTCTTCCCCTCGACGCACACTCCAATTTGAACCGCCCCACTTCCCTTTTCTTCCCCATGTTTGCCCCCATTTTCCCCTGTGAAGGTCGGGCATGATTTGAAATCGTGCTGACCGATCAACACCATAACCGCCCCATTTCTCACCGACTTTGACCTCCTAGTAACCTCCAGAATGCGAGCCGACCCTCTACCATTATAAATACCTCTCACATGGTTTGAAATCGAGCTTTCTTTTCCCCGAAACCTTAAGTGTAAGTCTGTACGCCACTGCCACTTTAGACCCATTTTCCTCCGCCGTTAGCCAACCTCACCACTGTCTCTGCCTCCCAAACTCTTCCCTGCAATGCCCTCTAGCTAACTAAACCATCCACATCCTTCGATTCTCCTCGCACAGGCCACCATAGCCATGCAAATTCCCCTGCTCCTCTCGCCAGAATATTTACCCCAAAACCTTAAACCACCACCCACCACCACATTTGCCGCTTCTACCACCCTTTGAACCACTCAAAAACTCCTGCTAATTCTCCTCTACCAATCCATAAACTTTTTTTCTTTTTCTCCTTCCCCCTTCCCTCTTTTTCTTCAGTTTTTCCCCTTTTAGATCACTTTTCCGGCCACCTCAAAGTGAAACCCTAGACCTTTTCAACACTTCCTTTCGATTTATTGAGAATTATTCTGTTTTTATCCTAATTTTCAATGTTAATTCGATTTTAATTATTATTATTATTATTATTATAATTAATATTATTATTGTTATCAATTGTAACCTAATTGCTAAATTTTGTTGACAGGTTTGGGAGTATTCTTGAGTTAGATAAATTATTATTCTCGAATTTTAGTTATTTAATGGAATTATTACACGTCTACTACTATTATTATTAATATTATTATTATTAGTATAATTATTTATTTAATATTGTAATTATTTCAGGGGGGTCGAAACCTAAAATTTTAATTAGGTCTCGCACCCTTGCTTTTTATTACGTAGAGCTAGGGTTTGCATATGAATTAGGGTTTACATGGAAGCGTGGTCTATGTGGAGTTAGGGTTTACATATGAATTAGGGTTTGCATGGGAGTGTGGTATACGTGGAGCTAGTGTTTGCATATGAATTAGGGTTTGCATGGAAGTGTGGTCTACGTGAAGCTAGGGTTTGCATGTGGATTAGGGTTTGCATGGAAGCATGTCTACGTGGAGTTAGGGTTTGCATGGGAGCTAGGGTTTGCATGGAAGTATGGTTTACGTAGAGTTAGGGTTTGCATGGGAGTTAGGATTGCATGGAGTTAGTCATGCATGTCTGGACAAATGTTTGTGAATGGCAAATGTTTATCAATAAAATATTTAAGGCAATAATCTCTTAAAGTAAAAGATTATTAAGCCGGGTCCAGACCGATCCACCTGTCAGTAGGGCTGTGCAAAAAATCTAGGATCTGAAAATCCGATCCGATATTTAAAAATTCGATCCGACATTTTGGATATCCGAACCGATTTTATTTTAAAAGGATATCCGACATTCGGATATCCCCTTTTTTTGGATTATCCGATCCGAAAAAATATCCGATATTTTGTTGATTATTTCAATAATACACCATATTATTGTGTTTTTATAGTTTTAAGTTTTCAAATTTTATTTATTTTTATATTTTAAATATTTATAATAATATTTTAATACTTCTTTTAGATAAAATAAGATATTTATATGAATATAGATATGAATATTAATTGATATACGATCTTTATTTTTAAAAATATTCTAGAAAGAGTTATTAAAAGTGATAAAATAGTATTTTCATACGGATATTGGATATATCTGAATCCGGTCTACATCTGGTCTATATTTTTCGAGTATTCGTATCCCAGATATCCTGTCTAAAAAAATGCGGAGCGGATATCCAAAAAAAATATCTGAATGGATATGGATATTCGGTTTTACACACCCCTACCTGTCAGGAATAGTGGTTAGGGTTTTACCCTATGTGCGACCGATCCACCGGTTATAATAGTGGTTAGGACATAAAGTCCTATATGTGACCGGCCCACTGGTAATAATAGTGGGGCGAATTGAGCTCAATAAACACAAACCAGAATTATCAAAGCTCTTAAAAGGTACTAATTACTTACAGTGGAACACCATGCAATCAAGAACTAGACCGATCCATCGGTCAGGAATAGTGGTTAGGGTTTTACCCTACATGTGATCGATCCACCGGTAATAATAGTGGTTAGGGCATGATGCTCTATGTGTGACCGGACCACCGGTTATAATAGTGGGGTGTTCCTGTTTTCGCATGGATTTGATAAAAGGCACGGTGTGTCTCAATTTACGATGAAAGAAAGATTAAATAATTAATCTGGACCTTTTTGGGCTTTATGTGTGGACTTGCTGATTATAGGTTATGGATTTCACTTTATGCTTTTATGTATCATATGTGTGGGTTGTAATTGTATGTGATCATTATCCTGCATGATTTAATGTGTTATATGTCAACCTTACTACTCGGTTACCTTAGTTAGTACATAGCGTACTGATCACCCGTTTCATGGGTGCTGCTCATTCCCACGAGCAGAAGGCCCGTCTGATATGTTGCAGGTAGGAGACACCTACTTTGATGCTATCGATGTCTAAGGGACATCAGGAGAGGCAGAGTGATAGCTGGGCTAGATCAATTGATCTAGAGTGACGTGACCGTTTTCCTTTTTAATTTATGACTCATGTTATTTTTATTATGTTTGAGTTGCAGAAACAATTTTATTAATGTTGTTTAGTTATTATCTAGAAAAACAATAGCTGGTATTTCGAATTATGTAAGACTTGCGCGTACTCTGATTCTCATTTTTATAAATTTGAATTTTTATGGTATTATTAATAGTATTTTCTTAGCCTTAGCACTTAGTACCGGAACGATAGTAGTGAACCGGTCTGGTACTAAGTGTGGCGGTAACATCCCCAAAAATTTACGGTTTTAATTTATAAGTATTGCGTTTTAAAAAAAATGTGTAAATTTTGGAGGTGATACATTACCCACCTACGAGAATGATTGATGAGATGGGTGGAAATTTGAAGGAAATGATGACATGGTATTTCCTAAACTAATACTTTTAGACCTAAGGGGTAGTAGCCTAATGAAAAAAAGAGTTTGTTTGAGGGTTTCATCTACTAAAAGGGTGTAGAGATTTAGTCTAAAGGGTAAGTTGAGTATGAGATACATTGGTCCTTATGAGATTCTTGATAGGGTTGGAGAAAATGTATATGGCCTAGCACTTACACCATAATTGGCCCGAGTTTATAACAATTTCCACGTCTCTCAAGTGAGGAAGTACGTTGTAGATTAACCCCACGTGACTAGGCCCGGTGAGATCGAGATCGATCATTCTTTGTCCTATGAGGAGGTACCTTTATGGGTTCTCAACTCCAAGGTTTGTAAGACCTAGAGAAGCTCAGTTCTACTAGTGAAAATCCTTTGAATATATTGTGGAGCATAGGAAGTGACTTGGGATATCAATAAGGATATGCATAAGTCGTATCCTAAGCTTTCTAGCACATGTGGGTTAGTCTTTAGGGTTTCTCTCTTTAAAGGTGTACTCCCCGACAATATAGCGTCAACTCTAGTAGAGTTAATTGCTGAGATCACATTATCTTACATCCTCTTTATCTTCTTCCCCAAGCTTAACTCATTGACTTCGGGGATGAAGTCTCTTTTATTGAGGTAGTAATGCAATATCCTAAATTTAAGCTAAACTTAATCCCAAGTAATTAATATTTTAATCTAATTCTATTTTTGAGAAATTGGTAAGTAAATCATCCTAATATCCTAACCTAAATTATTTAACCTAATTTTAATTCTAAACCCAAAGTTATTCTTCTATTTCTCCTTTTCCCTTTATTTTCTCTTTTTTCTGTTCCTCCGACCTAGTTTCTTTTTCCTTCTCCTAATTCATTTTCTTATTGTGTGTGATTTATCCCTATATTAACCCAATCCCCTTGCCATGCTTCCATTCCATGAATGTCACATTACCTTCACCATCACCCATCAACTCCCATCTTCTACATTGATGGGTTTGTATTGAAAATGCTGCCTTATGACCTTACCTTCCCTTCTCCCTCTCTGTGTGCACGTAGTGTTTATGTGTTTTTGTGTGTAAAAAATTTAATGGCCCAAACTAACTCCTTCTCCCTCAAATGTTTTCTATAAAAAAAAACCACCAACTCAACCTTCTTCCCTTCCTTTCCCTCCTCCTCGTTATCGCCAAAAAAACCCACCAATACCTCCACATGCAACCTTTTCCATTCCTCACCCCTAGTTCCAATGACCTTCACCATTCCCTTTCCCATTCCACCAGCCAAACTAACCAAAACACACCATTGTATTGACAAAACTCATCATTCCTTCTCCATTTGCTTTAGCAAAAGAAACCAAAACATGCCCTCCACTACTGGCCATTTTCACAGAAGGCTCCTTGATCCCTTTGGATAAACTCACCTCTCCACTTTTTCTCCTCCCCTTTTACACTAGCTAGCCTAACCAAAACACCTTCTAGATGTTGTAAACTCAATTGAAGTCCCACCCTTAGCTCCAACCATATCCACTGAAAATACCCCAATCTCTTTTGCAAAACCAACCAATACTACTAGATGACCCTCACCCCCACTCTTTGGCACTTTTCACCATTTTAAAACCCCTACAATCAACAGTAGTTACCATTGATACCTCCCTCATCTTGCCACTTCAACCATCCCTCCTCGTTACACAAATTTTAGCTACAATTTCCTTTGAGCCATGATTTTTTTTCACCATTATTTCACTTTCATTTAACTTATATTTTCCTTAAATTTATCATTAAGATATCATGGTGTTTATTATGATTTTTTAGGTGATTTTTTGGAGGTTACAGAGTGGTTGGGATAAGATACATACATGGAGATCGACACTTATTTTGTAAGGATATTAGTTGTAGTCTAGGGTTTATGTGCTAAATTTTACATTCGACTCTATATATTATGAAGTTATTATTATTATGTTGATAAATGTATTTATTTAATGTGATTATATGAGAATATGATATTATGTGATGGAAATAAGTAAGTTGAGAGTTATGTAATATCATTATGATAATAACAATATGTAGAAATCTAATAGGATCGATATGATATGTGGTTGTATTATGGGACTAAAAAATTATGATAAGTGGGAAAGTGATTGCATGCAAGATATATAGTGATAAATGGAGGATTTGGAAATTTTGATTCTAAACATATAAGATTTTTGTGAAATAAGGGCATTTCGTTATCTCTAAAGGCATTTTTATCAATATAGGTTTATATTTTGGTATTTTAATGTTTTATATTATTGAAAATATACTAATGATATCTTATGAAAATTTTGAAGTAATCATGAATAGCATAAGTCCTACAAAATGAGAAAATGGCTAAATTTGGGAATAATAACCCTAAAATGGGGATGGTATTAGCATATGTGTGCAGAGTTAGAATTAGACCACAAATTTTGGATATTTTGTTAATATAGGGTTTTTAGGAATATATATTGAATTTGGTAATCATATAAGTTTTACAGAAAAAGTTATGATGCACTTATAAAATTAGGATTTTTTAAGCCTCATGAATTATAACTTTTGAGGTAGGGCAATTATTTTAAGTGTAAGATATTAGAGTTAGGCCTTGGAATTTGAGTTTGTTAATAAAAATAATAATTTAGGAGGAGACAATAAATTTTGTGGATAAAGGAGTAATAAAGGAGAAGTTATGCCTAAAAAGTTAAATTAGGGTTCTTAGAAAGTATATAGATCTTAACCCTTGTTATCTATGCAATTGTACTTTACTTGTTTTAATTATATTTTTACCTATAAAATTAATCATTAATGAGACATTAATAATTCAAAGTGAATGATTACATAAGTCAAGATAGAGGTGTTAGGTCTATTCTACCGGACAATCATAGTGGCTCAAGTGTATTGTCCCTAATAGGTACTCCATACCACTCTACCAGCTTAAGAATAATGGCCGAGATGAATTTTTCCCCCAGAGGTGTTGGGCTTGTTCCACTCTACAATAATAGTGATTCAAGTGTGATGTCTTTGAGAGATACTTTAGATCATTCTACCAATTTAAAAATAATGGGGTCCCTAAACTCAATGTGAATAAAAGAATAGATTATGTTATAACTAATAATGGTACCTTGGTCAGTAATTACCTTGTATTATTTTATGTTTCTCACATGTGTGCTTACTATCCACTATGAATGCATGTCATCACCTTTATCTCTTACTTGACTATATTGCCACCTTGTTTAGTACGTAGTGTATTGGTCATCCTTTTCATAGATGCTACTTATTCCCATGAATAGATGACCAAAATATCTATGTGTAGGTCGATGAGGACCTGCTGGATAATTTTGCAGTTTATGATGCTTTGTATAGGGTGACGTGATTTCTATATTATGCTTTTTATTTGTAAAGTCATGTTATCCACATGATAGTTTTACCATGATATCTTTTTGGTCTCTTATGTCCCCGGCATCCATTTTGTTTGTATTTTAGATTTTTGAAATCATAGTTAATTCTCTAACTTGTATTCACATTTATGAATTTTCTATTGTTTCCTCTTTATCATGGTTTATACTCTAATTATTTTTCCTTGTGATCTATATAATGATGGTTTAGTAAGCTAGACTTGTGTCAATTATGGCTGTAATATCCATCTATTTTTATTATATTCTTCTGCTGAAAAATAAAATTTGTTCATTAGTAAAATTTTGGGGTATTACAAATTCTACCATGATTTAATTAAGCATTTCCAAATTAGCACTATTCACCATGCTAAAAACCAATTTAGGCTAATTTTCCTCCATTAGTTGTTCTTCCTGCTATAAAGTATAAGATAACTTTATCACTTCTATGTTACACTTATCCTAACATGATGGGCTTAGGTCCTCCTTATAACTTCTATTGTCTCTACTAATTAGATTAGTGATCTTCTTCCCACTCTCACTCCTCTCTCTATGTTCAGGATCTTGTGGCCTCGAATTCTTGAACTTATACCCATTCATTGTGATAACCCTCTAGCCTAACTTCCTCCCATTTTTCCTTATTATAGTTGTCATGGTATGTTGGTTGTTGGAGAAATAAAGAAATGCAAATTTCTAAGGGCAACTTTTTTAAACCTTTTGGGGGCACAAAAACATCAATGACCCCTCCATGAGCTTTAAATAATTGCATCATTATGATATTATTGATACCCATTGGAAGAATGTCAATAAACAAGATGAAGGGAGTATTAAGGGTGGAAAACATGAGAAGGGGCTAACGTTTGTTGAGGAGTGATTACGATAGGGACTTCCCTCACTAGGCTCTTACTTTCCATTAGAGCTCATTTCTTGTGAGGGTGCTGTTTGTTTTCATATATTAGATGGGGGGAATCTTTTCCTAAAAATGTATAAATTATCATAAATATCAAAAGGTATAAATCTAAGGGGGTTTTGTAACCTTCTAACTCTTTATCTCCTCCACCACATTCTATATTTATTCACTCATTCTTATAGTGGATGTAATAAGTATGAATACTAAATATATGGACTATAGTGAATTCTAAATGTAAGAGTACTCATACATATCAATGGATGAATAAGAAGACTTTCTCCTCTCTTCCCTTATATCTTATTTTATTATCTCAACATTATCAACAAGATTATTCTCTAAATGAAACAAAAATTATGCTATTGTTTTGATCTTGTTTGGAACATTGTGGTGACCATAAGCAAAAGACCATAAAGTTGGTGTCAAGTTTGATTATACCTTAATAAAAGGGAGTGATCTGTCTTCATCAGTTATCATTCTATATAGATATGATTATTATATGTCATAGAGAACTAAGTTAAGTTTTTTGTTTCTTGTGACTTATCTCAATTTTTGTAGGCATATGAAATGTTACATACACAACATATCTTATAGTCAAGAAAATTTCAAGAACATCAATCCCCTATTTAATATGAATTAATTAAGTATTTTAAGGATGATATAGAATGTACTTAAAATCATCTTTGAACAAGGGAATCTTGCTCCTCTCCCCTTAAGGTTAGGATTGATTTTTTTTTTATAAGTAGAAATTTTATTAAGTATGAAAGTGAGTAGTTACAACCAAACATAACCATCATACCATACAATCAACCATACTAACCCACTTAGGAAATTTAGCCTTAAAATATGGGTGGAGCAATCTTCTAGCTATAGGCATGATGATAGCCTGAACAATACTAGGAAATTTTCTATTTGGATTCTCAAATATTTGCATATTTCTCTCATACCAAACATGTAACACCCTATATTTTATGAACAAAACAATTTTGTTTACAAAGTTAAGTGTGAAAGCCAAAACAATAAAAACAAAATGTTTTACCACCATACTTGGTACAATTTCCGTTACCCTTATCATTATTATACTAAGAGCTAAGGCTAAAATTATTACTCCGCTTAGATTTAAGGCATGATTACAATAAATAAAATAGAGGAGACAAAATATAAGTATTGTGCTACATAAAAGCAACATCAGAGATTTACAAAACTCAAATAGAGAAATATAAAAGGGAATAAGCATCCAAATACAACCAAAAGCAATATACCAAAAGGCACAGGATAGCCCTAGTCTCTCAAACTGAACTACTAGCTTTAATTAAACTCAAAAACTGACCCGCAAAGACCGTTGCTTATTGAATAGGTAGATGCCCACAAAATGAACTCTTCAATATGACAATACTAAGCAATCCTTTATACTAAACCAAAATAAAAAACCAGTGTAAAACACATGTAAGGCATCACAATAATACATGGTATAAAATGTCAAACTATACATGCATCAATTAGCTATTCATTTAACTACATACCACCAATACCATATTATATTCATACTCACTCCTCTGTAATTAACTAAAACATGCTAATGGGACATCCAAGAGGCGCTATTTATAGTGTAATTAGAAACAACATCAACCCCAAAAAAAAGACAGTAACCAAATTCCACATGACTCATCATCAATTCCAAATAATCACTTAACATTAATGGGCTCATAAGCTTAGATACATAAAAACTCATTACATTATAGGTAGACACGAAGATAAGTACTAAAACCTAGGCCAGTACGAAGGTTATTGTGAGACCATAGGAACACAAAGACTGCTACCAAATAATAGGTAGGTACAAAGGTTGTTATTGAACCACGGGTAGATAGAAATGTTGCTACCAAACCACAGGTAGGCACAAAGGTTACTACCAAACATAGGTAGGTACAAAAGCTACTATCAATCAATCTAATAATCCAATCATCCAATAACCCATCAATCATTTCTGTTTTTATTACTTAAGGGGAGATCATATCAAATCCAGAGACACTAAGGTGCTCTGGTCATATTGGTACACCAAGGTAGCAACATAATACCATACAACTATCAATCTAAGGTTGCAAAGATATCCTGGTCGCATTGGTACACAAAAGTTGCATATATCCTACCGATAAGGACACCTAATTCATAAGCATGAACACTCCCTATTAGTCCGCAAAAATTAAATTAGAGTAACATATAAGGCCTAGCTGAGGCACTAAGTCACACCAATAGAAATCTAGAATTAACTGTGGGCTAAACTATATCTTTGAGGCAGCAAATCCTAAAGAGCCACAATTTCCAATCTTAAGGCCTTTCACTTTAATAATTAATAGTTTATTAAGATAACCACAAAATCGCATGCAAACCACATAGATCCAATTCCATACTTTAACCATTTTACTAACTTCCAATTATTCTGAGACAACCATAATTAATATCATTAACAAAATCAGTCATAAAAATATAGTAAGGCTATCCTAGGCTCAATTATTCACTTTTGGGTGTATTAGGTCAAAAATGACCAAAATGGCCCTTATTTAAAGTGTTGTAAATAAAACCCTAGCATGCGTATGTAATACATCCAATGTCACATAATCTCATTCTTAGCAACATATAACATAGATTAAGCATAATTTTCATGGTAAAAACCAAAATACACCTAAAATGACCACTTTGCTCTTAGGTTACACATTTATGATTATTATTCCATAAATAGATTTAAGCATACTCATTCTGACATTTTTCATATACATGTCACACATAATCATGAAATATCATTTTTACTATACTTTTGTCCCTGAAATATTTACTTATGATAATATGCTATTTTGTAGATTTTTAGGATATAATAGATAATTTTAATTTAACATATCATGCTTAACATATTTCAACACAAAAATCCTAATGTGCTATCATGCAAAATTTACCATTTTATAATAGTATAAAAGTTATCCTATAGCATCATACTTAACACAATTATACATCAATGCCTTAATGTTTTATCATGTAATTTTTAACATAATTATACATCAAAATCTTAATGTGAAATCATGCAATATTCAAAAGTTTAGGAGAGTATAAAATTTACCTAAATTCCTACAAAAAAAAAATAGCAGTATCCTTCTAAATACTATGAGATCCCGCTCAACATCTTTCACACCTAGAAATAATACCAAAATACCAAATTAATATTTTAACACAAAAAATGATAATTATAATAATATAATATTTATTTTTCTAAAATTACCAAAATACCCCTACATATAAATAATAGGTACCAAAATAATTTACAACCAAACACAATTCATGTGGTGTATATAGTGTGAGCTATGTGCACTCAAAGGGCAGAAAAGAAAGTTGGCAAGTTGGTTGGCTGGGGAGTGGGTGGTGCTAGTTGGGGGTCGATGTGGTAACAAGTTGGTGGTGCTGGGTACTATGAGTTGGTGATGGGAAGCATTATTTTGCTATGGATGGAGGGTAAAAGTTGGTTGGTTTAGTTGTGGGGAAGGGTGTTGTGGGAGAAGGGTGGAGTATGGCTGGGATTGATGCATGAAATGGATGGGAAGGTTAGCCGGGTTGGAGTGGTGGCTGCAAGGTGGAAGGTGAAGGAAAGAAGCGATGGCTATCTTTGATGGAGGGTGTCAAAGTGGGGGGAGGTAGCAACGGTAACAATTGTCGTTCCCCATGGAGGTGCTATAGTGAGTTTTGTTGTAGAGGGGTAGCAGGGATTGGGGAGATCTACCGAGAGAAGGAGAAGAAAAAGAAAGGCATGGGTAACAAGGAAGAAGAAAAAGAATATGATGATGATGAATAAGAAGAATAGGATGGATGTGTTAGTGGATAGTTGTGTGCATGGCTGGAAATGGTCAGGTTTAGGGCAACGGTGATGGTTGTGGTCAAGGGATGGGGGTTGGGGTTTAAGTGTTGTGAGGGTGAAAATGGTTAGAGGAATTTGTGATCATATGGGAAGATTAAAGGGAGATGAGGAGGTTGCACGGAACTACATAAAAATAGTTGGGGAGGTTGTCATCGGCTGGGAAGTTGGATGTTACATGCCTGCTATGTAAGTATGTAGTGAAGAGAGGATAAGAGGGCTGCAAATGTATATAAGGGTAAGGTAGGGAGTTTTAAGTGTGTGTAATTTTTCATTGGTGGGAGAGTAGAGTATGGTTCATTAGAGGGTGAAGGATAGTTAACTGGATAGATGTATGAGAGTAATGAGAGAAGGGGAGGGAGAAAAGGAGAATGTATGGGGGAGGCATTTAAGGCACACAAAAGTAGAAGAATAGAGGTGGTAAAATGGTAGTGTAGAAATAGGTTTATTTTATTTTATTTTTAGGTTTAATTTGGTTAGGTTAGGATATTAGGTAAGAAAATATAGTGAAAACTTAATTCGGTTTAAGATAGGTTTAATAGGGAGTAAAAAAGTAAGAATACTCGAAAATAATGTTTAGGAATTTATTTAAGTTATGGCATAGAGGTTAAAAATAAAATAATTAGACTAAGATCTAAGGGTTAATTTTGAATAAAAAGCTAAATACCAAAAACTAAAGGTTACAAAATTTTGAGGTGTCACAAAACTTTTGTAATAAAGGACACAAAAATCACTCCTAGGACCTACTTCTTCTAACTATTTTATGTAGAACCGGTCACCAAAGTCTAGTTCTCCTACTTCTAACCTTGAATGTCATCCTACCTTCTAGCCATTTATCTAATTTTTCTCTAGATTTTGACTGTGTAATGGCATAGGATGAATAAGTATTCCCTTGTTTCATTTTTTGTGTAGGAAAAACGCACACCAATGCTAATCTCCACAATTATAGCTTTAGTCCTTAGTCTATCTTTGTTTTTATCTCTTAAGGCTAGCCAAAAAATAAATATGCATCTTAGCAAGTTGAGGGGGGGTGGTGCACAAGTTTGGACCACCTTTTTATTTATTATTTATTTATTTGTATCTTGCCTCAGTCTCATAGCTTCATAAGCTATTTTGATATTGTAATCAAGATAATCATTCTATCGTCTATACTTCATAATGTTTCGTAGCACCATTCTCACAAGAAATATATTTTTGCACAATCCGTGATGAGTATCTAGTGGGATTGTAATCATATATATTAGTGTACTTGAGATACACCTCATGAACCCATATAACCCATAATGAATCCTTTTTAAAAGCACTATTCTAATGAAATTTATCCAAGGCACACTAATTCCAAACACCCACATTAAGTAAACCAAGTCCACCTTCCTCTTTTTGGAAACAAACATGTTCCTAATAAATAAGAGCTCTTCATCTAATATGCATCTTTCCTGAACACATGAAGTTCCTATAGAGACCCAAAAACTAATGGAGAATCTTTCTTGGTAAAAGAATAACCAGGTTGAAATATAATTGCTAACTGAATAACATCAACTTAATAAGTTCTAACCTTCCAACATAAGAAACACAGATTGTGATCTAACATCCTTTTCAAAAATAGGCAAGTGAAGGCTAGAAGAAACCTTTGGTGAGGTTTCCGACAAACCAAGGTAGGTGATAAGGACAACAACCTCTTAGAAACCTAGCAAATCAACTATTGATATTCTTACAACTAGCTCCACACCACCAAAATAGACCATGCATTTATAGGGATTAAGGATTGGTCCAGATAGCCCAAACTATTATGGGTTGATTATTTTATTCTTATACTAATTGATACTTTTATATATTCTAAATGTATAAATTAAACTCATATGGCATGTTTTTGAAAAAAAAAAGACCTTATGTGGGTAAAATGGATTCATGCATACTACCTCAAAGGGGCAGATGTCTTGGGGGTTAGGGTGAGAAATTCTACTTCCTTGATCCTAAAAAAAATCCTGGATCTCATAGATTATGTTCGTGTCACCTTCCAACAACCCAACCTATCAAATATCATCCATCATGGAAAATTTTCCATCTCAAAAGCTTATCATATTATTAGACCTAACCATAACAAAGCGCCTTGGTTTCCTTTTGTGTGGACTAACTACTCCCCTAAAAGGCATACTTTTATCTTATGGCTTGCTGTCCTGGATCGGCTGAGAACTCAAGACAAGCTTCAAGCTATGGTCTACAGATTGAAAGTGAATGTGTACTCTGCAATGAGGAAATTGAGACACAGACCCATTTGTTCTTTAATTGCTTATTTACTAAATCAATTTGGCTTCCTCTACTATCAAAGACAGGTTGTCACCATCATATTACAAATTGGCATAATATTATTCTATGGGCAACTCTAGGTGGTCGAGGTCCTAGGATCATAAGGCATTTTATTCGTGCCTTACTTGCTACCACTATTTATCATATTTGGATGGAGAGAAACCGAAGAATTTTTAAAGATGAATCAAAGCCTAGCAACACCATCCAGAAGCGCATTGTCATGGATTTGGCAGGAAGGATGAATAGATTCCAACATTGCACTTCGTTTAATAGATTGATGAATTGTATTGATAATTTAGTTTAAAAGTTTCTTTGCACTTTAGTCTCTAGTCTTAGATCTTTAGGATGATATGTAAGAGCTGAACTTTGTATGTTCTTATCTCCTCTTTATTAATGGAATCTACATTTTACCTTAAAAAATATGTATTTTACTTTAAGATGGATGACAGAGGTAAATAAAAGTAGAAGGCTAAAATTCACTTGTTTAATATACTTGAATTTGATCTAATAAGATCAATTAAAATATCAAAAGTGATGGATTAGTGACCACATCACCCTTCACTATATGTAGATCTCCATCACTTGAAGATGATGGAACTACACTTGAAAAGGTAACATTAAAAACTTTATATATATTAAAAGGGATGGATTAACAATCTCATTACTCATCAATATGTACATAAAAGTGATGGATTAATGGTTTCATCACTAATCACTATACATCTCATCATTTAAATTTAGTTAGAGAATATAGTTCAAACCTCCATTATTCAAAGTTATGTAGGGCTACTGGAAGTGGCTAATTGTTTCCCCTTCTACCTAAAATATAAATGTGTGAATGTATAAGTATCGGTAAAAGCATAAAGCTCCTGACCAACTATATTATTTACAAGTACGTACCTAAGGTACAATAGGATATTAGCATAATTTGAGGTGGAAACTATAACATTTACCTAATGATTTAATGGTTCTAAATACCTCATGCATGATTCAATTCCAAAGATCGAATGATTAAAATGTGATGAATACTTTGTGAGTAGTTTGATCAAGGATATCAAATATTTGAAGTATTTTAAGACTTATGTAATACTAATTAAGAAGATCAGATGACATTGAATACCTCAAGTGCATTTTGATCCATCAAATTAAACTATTTGGTTGTTTATATACCCAAACACTAATTTTATTTATGTAAGCTTAATTATTGTAATTGAATTTTCACAATTTTAGTATTTTAATATATAAATTTTTTGTTCTAATCATAAAATAGCAATGATGACTTTGTGAATAATTTCCTAGCCACTTATTCATGAGACTATAAGCCTATTTCATCATTGGTAGTTGTTAAATCTTACTATAGTTAAGTCTTCTCCTTAGTTGTATTGTTTGGATTATTTATAATATTATCTCCATTATGTTATAGTTTGGTGTATAGAGGCATTTGATGATTGAAGCCTAACTATTCTTATTTAATAAGTTTCTTGATGGTTAGTGCCTCAAGTTTTCCATTAAGATATTAGTTTAATGGTTGAAACCATAGTTTTTATAACTAAATTAGTTGTCAAATAGGTCTTATATTGGTTTAGTGCTTTATTGGTTAGACAAATGGTTTAAACTAGTTAAACCAATGGTTTAAATGGTTCACTAAATATAAGTAAAATCTATATGATTTATTTATTTATTATATTATTTGATCCTCAACATTAAAAGTCATAAACCTCAAAACATCATAAAAATAATCCACTCAAAACATTTATACATATCACAAAATAACAATAGAAAACATCAAGTCCATATACATTCAAGAAACACATAATAGAACATAGTAAAAACTAATTAACACACAATCAAACTAAAAGTACGTAATTTGCTTATATAACTACTCATCCAAACCATATGGATTGCACATATTTTCATCCATATTAAAAAACTTTGGTAGGAAAATTTTCATTCACACGATTAACTTTAGCCTCTTAATATCCACTTTTATCTTCACTATGATCAAAATCTTCCAATACATATACACAAACACAATTAATTTAAAGTTAATTAAATGGATAAAAAATTTCATATGATCTTATATAAATAATAAAATTTTATGAGTTTCATAGTTCATACCCTCATTTAAATTGTTTTGATAATCTTAAATAGTATAAGAAGCCAATCTATTTCTCACCAATTATATCTCCTCAATTTTTAATCTAGAAGTCTCATCCATAATAATCTTAGTTCCATTTGCATCAAATTATTCAAAATTAATTAGATCATAACTTAAATTGACTTCTAAAAAAAGAAAGTACAACTACACTGGTTAACAATATGGCCATGTTAAACAACAAATTTAAAGATTAGACATGAAGATGATAAATAAATTTAGAAAGATGGACTAACAACATACCTTTGATCCAACCTCAAGTTAAGATGAAAAAATACCAAATCATTGAGAGTTTGATGCTCTAGTTTGTTTATTTTTTTAACAGATATGCTCAAATATGTTCCACTTTCATTCATAACCCAAAGCACTAGTAGTTTGACTAAAAATCAGAATGACAAGGTTTTTTTTAGATCTAGAATACCACATCCATACCATATCCTCCACTCATCTACAAGATGTTAAGATTAATATATTATTATACCAAACAATCAAAAAATAATTGTAATCGGATCAAAGTATTGAAGATTAAAATTTATTCAAAAGCCATACACGGAGTAAGAATAGAGTGATTTTACACAACAAACCATCTTCCAAAATCACCCACTACTCTTCCAAAAGAACTCATTTGAACTATCAATTTTGATCTCTGTTGAAAATTTCCATTCGCATACCTCTCAATCACATCAATAACAATAGAAGCAGTGTTTTGATGGTTAGTCATATCAAATGAATATTGAAAGGGAGGATTAAACAAAAAATTAGATGTATGTAAACTCTTTGAAAGTTGAGTATCTCATTAGGAGTAATAATATAAATGTAAGAATCCACACTTTTCTTTTATCTCTGAAATCTAACAACCATATCAGCTCTAGCCTTATGAAATCCTTGATACAAGTAACACATAGACAGTTTCTCTTTAGTATTCATCATCCATAGAAGAGGCCAAAGAGGTTCTTTAAGTTGTAAAATAATATCACTCCTTCCAAAAGGAAGAACCCAACATATTCTCTACAAATTTCTTACTTCCCTTTCTTTATAATAAGCACAAGAGTTCCATTATTTAGAAACAACCATTTCCCTAAAAGCATTCATTTGTGACATTATACTTTGTAATATAATGAAATTAGTTACAAATCTAGTTGGAGCTAGATGAATGATTTCCCTTCCTAGTTTATGCTTTCTCATCAAATGTAAAACATAATAATGATTGTGAATATACTTGGTGATTTTAGAAACATGCATTATAATATCTTCAACCTCATATAGCTTACCCATATCTTTAAGCATAAAATTTATGCAATGTTTAACACAAGGTGGCTGATAAGTGTCTTAAAATCATGCTCTAACTATCTACAAGCAACAATATAATTAGCAGCATTACTAGTCACCATGTGCAAAACATTTTCTGCACTAACATACAAAACAATCTCTGTAAATAGCTTATGCAACAACTCATCAATTTTGGAAGCTAAGAGGCATTAATAAACTTCCAAAACATAATCCCTCTTGGAAAATAAACCAATAAACTATTCAAAGTTTGGTTATGTTGATTAGTCCATCCAAATTCTATAATGGTACAACCTATTTGTTCTTATATTGGAAAAAAACCCTAACATAATTCTTCACCTCTTTGACATTTTTCATCTACAAATAACCTTGAAGAGTATGAACATTTATACCCTTATAGCTAGGGCCCAAGTGATCAATACCATCAATCACATGCTAATAATAATAAAAAAATTGAAATATGAAATGGAATACAAGCATCAATCATCCACTTAGAAATGATAATATCTACCCTTTCAACAGCTTTTTTACTTTGTAAAACACTTTTATTTGTTATTTATGCATCGGGAGTTCTTCTAGGCATAAAGTGATATCCTTATGCTTAGTCCCTAAAGCAGAACCACTAACAACCCTAAGAGGAAGCATGGAAGATCATAGTTGTTCAATTGAATGTTGAGAAAGTGTGTGTATTCCCATTAATCCATATGGATTTTCTTTAATTAATATCTTTTGTGTATTCCTTTCTTTTTATTAGGAAAATCTTCCATTATATTATTCATCTCATAACTAGCTTCAAGAGTAACATTTTTTTCATGTCTCTACTTAACCTTTAACACTTATTAAATGTTTTTTGAAATGTTGAAGACCACCTCCCAAAAGTAGTTTAGAACAATACAAGTTATAATACCCCTATTTTTAGGACTTAAAATTTTTGAAGATAAAACAATAAAAACAAAGAGTGTTACCACTACACTTGGTACAAGTCTCGTTTCCTCTACCATTCTTATACCAAGTGTTAAGGCTAAATCATTACTCTACTTAAATTAAAAACACGATTACAAGATTTAAATTAGATAGAATAAACAAATTTATACTATTCTAAAGAAAAACAACATCGGGGGTTACAACTCAAAATAGAGAAAGTAAAAGAAGACACAAGAGTTCAGATACAACTAGAAGCAAAGATACAAAAAATGACACTATATAGTCCTATTCTCAACCCATACTAGTAACCTATGACTAGACTCATAATCTGATATGCAAGTACCACTAGCTATTGAATAGGTAGGAGTCCACTAAATGAACCCTTAAGTATAATCGTACTAGGTAACCTATATATATATATATATATATATATGTATGTATGTATGTATGTATGTATGTATGTATGTATGTATGTATGTATATAAAAAGTATTACAAGAATACATGGTTTACAACATCAAATCAAGATGATTGAAACACAATGACCATATAAGATAACTAAATATTGTCAAGGTCTTAAATTACATATGCTCGTTCATCTAAAACATAATGATACTTATGAACCAAACATCCAAAAGATTCTCTTTAAAGTATGATTAGAAATAATATCAACCTAAGGTCATAACAACAAATAGGCTTATAGGAACAAGACCAATAAAAATCTACAACATCAAAAATAGGCATGAAGGTAGCTAGCAAATCACAGGTAGGTGCAACAGCTACTACTAAACCATAAATATTCACAAGGGCTATTACCAACTACAGGTAGGCATAAAGGCTACTACCAAACCATAGGTTGGCACAACAGCTACTGGTGAACCAGAGGTAGGCACAAAGGCTTCTACTGACCAATCCAATAATTCAATCATAATCATTTTCATTTTTATTTACTCTAAGGTTGATCATATCAACCTGAAGATACTAAGGTACTCTAGTCATACCGGTGCACCAAGGAAAGACAGTATCCTATTGACTAACAACCCAAGGACACAAATTTACTCTAGTTGCACTGGTACATGAATGTAACATGGTACCTTACCAACAATGATACCTAATCCATGAATATGCATACCCTCTATAAGGTCCAGTTGGGGTAGTAAGGCACATAGGCAAAATCTATAATCAACTTTGGGCTAAATCATGTATTTTGGGCCATGACCCTTAAAGAACCACCATCCTTGATCTCGAGATAATTCACTTTAAGTATTAATATTTTATTAAGGAGACGACAAAATCACACATTAATCACATTTATCTAGTTTCATCCATAACTATTTTTACTCATTTCCCATTTATTTAATATAACCATAAACAATGTCAATAATAAGGTCAACATTAAAAATATACTAATGCCATCCTAGGATAAATTATTCACATTATGATGACATTACCCTTAAGATCAAAATTACCACATCATCATCCTTTTTAAATACTAATACCATTTTTATTAATAATTTTTTATGAAAATGATAAAATACCAAAATTAAATTCATTACCATGCAAATAAATTATTAGAAATGTTAATTAACTATTTTTCCTTTATATATGATTTTGCACACAAAAATCCTAGTATGCATATCTAATCCATCTAAAATCACATAATCTCATGCTAAAAAATGTATAATATAAATTTTACATACTTGTTGGAATAAATATCATATTACCCATAAAATGGCTAATTTGCCCCTAGGTCACACATCAATAATAACTATATCACAATTATATCTAAGCATGCTCATTCTATCATTTTGCACGAACATATCATACATAAACTTTACAACATTACAATCATTTTATTCATACTTTCGTACACCAAATATTTTACATTAGATAGCATGCTTCCCTTTACCGATTTTCATGCTAATAATAATAAGCAAATAATTACACTATAATGAATGATGCTTAACATAATTTATATAAAAAAAACCCTAATGTGTTATCTTGTAATATCTATCATTTTAGAAGAGTATAAAAATTTCTTGATTCCTTGTAAAGCACAAATTGTTGGTATCCTACTAAAACTATTAGGCCTTGCTAATCAAACTTTTGTACCTAAAAATAATACCACATCAACCATAATAATATTTAATAAATAAAATAATTATTATAATATTTAAATATTTATTATCAAAAAATTACTATAATACCCTCACTATTAAAATTGTGTGCCAAAAATCTTACAAAGACCTCATGCTATCCATGTAGTGTGAGTCGTGCGCACAAAAGGAACGTATGGTTAGGAAGATGGAGGTGATAGCCATGAATGGCATGGTGGTGTTGGCAAGGTTGAGGGATGCTTGATGGTGGGATATTGGGAAGCTAGCAGTGATGAGGCGGTGGAGGCGACGAGCTAGATTGGTCAGCACAGGAAGAAGAAGAGGGAAGGTAGGATGGGAGGGAGGTGTTGGGTGTATTGGTTGGCTAGTTTAGTGGCTGCAAGAGAGGCATAGGCTATTGATGGAAGGGATATAAAAGAAGATGGTGTAGGAGGGAGTAAAAATAGGGGCTAGTGAATGGGATGTGTTTGGGTGCAAAGGGCATTGAGGGAGAGGCTGCATTTGGGGAGAGAAGGAAGGATGAGGGCAACGGTGAGGTGATTTTTAGTGAAGAAGAAGCAAGGCACGGACATGAGGTAAGCTAGAGATGGTTAGTTCAGGTAGGAGGGAGCACACACTATTGAGGTGTGCAATAAAGGAATAGCTCTGTACCCGAGGATGGTTCGTGGTTGGGGCATATAGTCGAGGCATGCCTGTGTAGATGGAGCATGATCAGGGCATGCAGCTGGGGTACATCTATTCAATGAAATCAAATCAACTAGACTATGGAAGAAGAAGAAGAAGAAGAAGAAGAAGAAGAAGAAGAAGAAGAAGAAGAAGAAGAAGAAGAAGAAGAAGAAGAAGAAGAAGAAGAAGAAGAAGAAGAAGAAGAAGAAGAAGAAGAAGAAGAAGAAGAATTAGAAGAAGAAGAAGAAGAAGAAGAAGAACAACAACAACAACAACAACAACAACAATAAGAAAAAGGGAGAGAGTGGTTATGGTTGGAGGTGCTGGAGATAGATAGCGTTGGCGTAGGTGAAAATGGGAGGGAGTAGAAGCTGGGAAGATAGGAATTGGCTAGCCTATTGGGAAATACACACCAAAAATAGGGAGGGGGTATATGTATGTATACATGCAGGATGGAAGTGGTGGAGTATAGCTCGATAGAGGGTGAGGTGATGGGAATGAACGTGTGTAGCGGGTTCGATAAAAGGGTATGGTGATGGTGATGGGCTTGCAGCGTAGTTGCTTTGATAGTGGATAGGGTGTTTAGGAGATAAAACAAAAATTTCCAAGACATAGCTTCCAAATCATACCTCATAATTAACCATTATTAAATACTTCCTAAGTTTAAATTAATCAAGGCCAAGGTTAATGATTAAATGTTAAAGGCTAAGACAACCTGCATGTCATATCTAAAAGCTATCATAAAACTATCCTAAGGGGCTATCACACTAGTCCTCAAAACTAAAACTTTAAGAAATAGCTAAAACAAAATAGAGGGACTAGATAATTTTTGGGAGGGTAACTACTCTACTTGTGTACCAGTTAACCGATTTCCTTCTCTAATTAACTATAACTATAACCGATATAAGGATAAAATTTTAGTTAAACAATTGACTAGTTAACTAAAACCAATTGGTTAGTTTCATCATTAGAAAACATAAATTAGTTTACTACATCAAAAGGGCAAGATAAGAAGAATCATGTTGTAGTTGACCATCATTACTCAATTGGTGCTACTTATTTTAAAACTCTTAACCATGTGGTTGTAGGGAAATAAATTCCTAACTCAACCCAAAACTCTTAACATGCTCCTAAACTGATAAAAAAAACCACAAACAACATGCTCACACTCTTAAAATTAGATTCATGCTCATTATTTCAAGTTACATCACATTAACATACTGAAACTCATCAAAATTATAACAAGGCCAAAATGGATATAATATGCCCATACTTCCAAAATGTAAAATCATGCTAACATGTTTAAGGCAAGGAATCATCATCATGATTATCCTAAGAATATAAAGAATTAAAATTCATAAAAAATCATTTAAACCCACACCAAACAAAAAATAAGAAAAAAGATGAAGTAAAACTTTTACCTTCTTCATAAAAAGATGAGTAGCCAAGAGGAGGATAATAAGGATATTCAACCCTTTTCTAAACCTCAATCCTCCTTTGTTTAAGGAAAATAAATAATAATTAAGATAGATATTACGAATTAGAGAAATAAATCATATTAGAAATGGAGGGAGTAAGAGGTAAAAACCTTAATTAGTAAGAAGAGGGAATTGGAATAAAATTTTAGCAATTAGAAAAAAATATAGCTAAGTAAAATAGGAGGGAGGGAGAGGAAGAGAGAGAGAGAGAGAGAGAGAGAGTAGGATAGTGATTTGAGATTAGAGGATGAGGTAAAGAGGAGGGATAGGGATGACAAAATTATGAGGGAAAAGTAGAGAGGGAAATTAACATTAGTAGAGTATGGAAGGCGTAGATGTAAGGAGTCAAATGATGGAAAGTGAAGTTGGTAGAGTGAAGCAAAGATAGAGCTCAGGTAGGTTAAAGTGCATAAGAAAGTCATGAATGTAGGTTTCTAAGTTATAGGAAATTGGGAGTGATGGAGAGAGAGGATATGCGAGAAAGTACTTCAAAAAGTATTATTATGGATTTCTAACTGAATGAAATTAATTATGATCAAAATAATTTAAATATATTAAAAAAAGAACCAAAATATTCTTATTGAAACAAAAAGACTCTTATTAGAAGCTTTCATAAGCATTAAAAAAATCAATGCTAAAGTTAGAAAAAAAAAAAAACTTGAAACACAACACCACTAGTCAACTAGTAGGGAAGGGGCTAGTTAAGTGGTAGTCCTATAATAAAAATGAAGGTTTATATATGTACTAGTCTATTATTTTTAGGAGTGAGTATTCTACTTACCCTATTTCCTAGTCCTTTTCAAAACAAAAATATTTTATTTACTATTAATATGATTTAAATTCATTTTAAAATATTTTGATGTGTGTGGGATGATGAGATTATCAAATTGATGAGAATATGAATCAGTTGTGATGATAATAATTAGAATAATATTTGGTGTTTGGTGTATTAGGGTTTAAAACATTAAAATAAGGTGGAAAGATGGCGGTGATGATTCAAATAAAATATGTATGATTCAATGGTGATGGTTATCTAATGGTGACGGTTCAAATGAGTTGTGGTAATTAAGATATGCATTCGAAAATGGTGTTTTGATGATAATGAGCTTTGAATGTTAGGGTTTGGATGGAGGATGAGGTTTTGGTTTAGCTTTAGGTTTAGGGTTTAGTTCAAATAGAAGGATTAAGGTGATGTTTGGTTCGAATGGAAGATGGCAATGTTTTGAATGGTGATTTAGGGTTTCAAATGTGTAAACCAAATTAGAGCTTCACTTAGCTTTGAATTACAGTGAGGTTTGGATGAAAATTATGGGTAGAAAAATATGGATTAGGAGAGTATAAAATATATGAATTAACCTCTAATTCACACAGATAAAGAGATTACAACTTTCAAGCTAAATCATTCACATAGATTCAATTAACTTGAATTAAACTCACACATAATTCAACTTTCATTCAACTTCAATATTGATCTTCAATCTTCAATGTCCATAATCGTGCCTTCTATGGCTGCCTATAGACATTCTACCACATAGCTAAAAGCATAATTCAAAAGATTCCAAGCTAAAAGATATTATGCTACTTTTATACTAACTTTATGCTCCAACTCTACTACTTAATTAATTAATTAGTTAAATTTCTAATAGTGCTCGATAAGTCAGCAAAGAAACTCCCCATACATGTAGTCATCATTCCATGCATGCCATGCACATGCACGTAGACACTTAGTAGCTTCTTTTGTACGTTTCTACCAATGTAACCATCCATTGGTCTTCATATTTGTGGGAGATACTTTCCAAATGAAGAATAGTTGTTTTCATAATTATCAAGAATAATTGTTTTCTCCTTGATACCCCGCCCTAGGAATCTAGTAAATCAAGCTCTAAAGCACTTTTCCCAAACTTTTGAAGTATTTTGAAAGGATCATCCATCCGTGGCATAAGCTTGTGTTTCCTTAGATTAGGAAATCTCTCATTCCTTAAGTGTAACCATACCTAATCTCTCAGTTGAAAAATATGTTGACCCATATGCTTATTTGCTCTTATCTTGTACACTTCATTTGCCTTCTCAATATTGTGCTTGATTTGTTGATGAATTTTTTGAAAGGAATCCAATCTCTCTTGTGCATCATAACTCTTCACTTTACCCTTCATCAATGGTATCATATCAATTGGCATATATGGATTAATACTATATACTATCTCGAATGGACTAGAGCTTGTTGTAGTAGAAAGACTTTGATTGTAAGAAAACTCCACATGTGCTAACTTGACATCTGCATCCTTAGCACTCTTACTCAATAATCCCCTTAGCAATGCACCTAAAGTTTTATTATCGGTTTGCCCATCCGTTTGAGGATGATGCGATGTGCTAAATAGAAGCCTCATTCGTAGCATGTGCCATAATGTCTTCCAAAATAAATTAGGAACTTCATATCTCTATTTAAAACAATACTTCTTGAAATTCCATGCAACCTCACAATCTCCTTAAAATAAAAATCCGCAACATGGGTATTATCATTGGTCTTGTGACATGGATTAAAATGAGACATCTTAAAAAATCCATCCACTACAACCATAGTAGAATCCTTACCTCATTGTGTCCTAGGAAATCCCAAAATAAAATCTATAATAACACCTTCTCATGGTTTAGTAGACACATGTAAAGGTATATATAACACTTTGTGAAAGAAACTCTTGCTCTTTTGACACGTAGCACACCTAGTAACCATAGCTTATACTCCCTTTTGCATTCTTGGCAAATAGAAATGTTCTTATAGCAACTCCAAAGTCTTGTGAACTCCAAAGTGTCCTGTAATTCCTCCTTCATACACATCTTTGATTAATAAGCCTCAAACTGAGGTCTTTGACACACACAATTTGTCATGCTTGAATAAAAACCCATATTGAATAACATAAGCTCTAGAACTTCCTTATTTCTTGCAATCTTCAAAGATCATAGCAAAATCATTATCCATGGTATATTGACTCTTCAACATCTCCAAACCCAAAAGCTTTGCACCCACCATAGTAAGTACCATGGTCCTTCTCGATAATGCATTCGCCACAACATTTTCTTTACTATCCATATGTCTTGTAGATAACACAAATATTTGGAAGAAGTTTATCTACTTATCATGTCTTGGACTTTGACCATTAAAATACTTCAAACTCTTATGATCCAAATGAAGTACAAAAGGCTTGGGTCTCAAGTAATGACTCTACATCTCCAAACAACACATAATAGCATAAAAATCTTTATCGTAGGTTGAATAGTTGAGTCTTGTGCCATTCAAATTCTCACTAAAGAAAGAAATCATCTTTCTTTCTTGTGAAACCACACCCCTAATGTCTACTCCACTTGGATCACATGTTACTTCAAATAATTTAGCGAAATAAAGTAAAGACAATACTGATGAATTTGAGAGCTTTGTCTTCAAGTTTTCAAAATCTTGATCATTCCAATGGAACTCTCCTTCCTTCATCAACTGTGTGATAGGTGCTGCAATGGTGAGAAGTCTTTAATGAACCTCCTATAGAATGAGGCCAACCCATGAAAAATTCAAACTTCATGGAAATTAGCATGAATAGGCTAAGTTTGTATAGCTTCCACATTTGACAAATCAACTCGAATACCATCTCCACTCACAATATAACCAAGAAAAATCACATCTCCATCATGAAGTCACACTTCCCAACATGACCCTTGTAGAGGGATTAGGCTCTTATGTGTAATCAATCAATGATCAGTACATCCCCAACATATCCATCCCGACGATCACAATGAAATCACATAATTTGAGTTCTATAAGGTCCAATTAAAATTCTATTCCCCCGACTACCAAAGTCAACCTATTATAGAACCTAGAGCATGCAATCTTATATTTAGAAGGAAACACAATAGAAGTGGAAATACTACTGGATGGAAATAAGGTAGCTCTAGCTATAAATGCAGACGACACAAAAGAGTGCAATGCACTAGAATGAAACAACATACATGCTAGAAAACTTGAGACACTAATCATACTGGTCACCACACTGGCTAATGTTATACCTTTACCTGGCTCATCAATTTCAGGTTCCCTCCCAAAGAAACTCCTACGACACTAGCTAATCCTAACCTTTGTTGGAAAGGGAGAGACCTCTTACCTCTAGCTTAACTAGCTCGACTAGCGACACTAGCTAGCGATAGAGGAACTTTCTAAGTCTACTATTTTGGCTACCAGATAGATCTGGTACTATGAGATATAGACTGGCCCATCTGGATACTTCCACCCCCAACTCGGCGTTTATAAGCTCTATGCCCTACCATTCCACATCTATGACACGTCACCTTGTTTTCTCTATATTCAACCCCTCGGTGATATGTTCCTCATCATTTGTAGTGGTAGTGCCTCTCCTCGGCATGACCCCTAAATATACCTCCAAATCGGGGTACTGACCCCATGATCCTAACATATCTAGGCGGCAAGCTTTCTCTTTAAAATGCCTTATTTCCTTTGTTAGGATACTAGAGACCCTCAAACTTCCTCTTACTCCCTGACTGAGCACTTCAGACCTGGATGACTCGGGATGCCTCTAAGGCCTATTCATACATTCCTACCATATCTGAAAGAATAACTCCAACTAAGAGCTCTTGATATCTGATCCCTAGACTAACCTTGAAGTGGTGGGATTTTATCACCTCATCCACCTCCACTTCTAGAGCAAACTAGACCAATTCCATCAATCAAGTGTAGTACTCCTTAATGGACATGCTCTCTTCCCCAAGATCCATAAACTTGTCGTAGTTTTTCATGCAGAGGTGAGCAGACATGAAGCACCTCCAGAAATAGTCCCCATCCTATAGGTTCTCCACCCTTACATTGGATGCCCTGCCATCACGTGCCTGCCCTTCCTCTCAAGTAGTATACCGCCATATCAAACCTCCTATCCATAGGGAAACCACAAGTGATGAAGGTATTCACCATATCTCAGACCCATCTCTCCATTATTTTAGGGTGCTCTTGGCCCTTGATGATCAGTAAATGATGATTCCCAACCCTCCTAAGCCAATCCTCCGAAACTAGTGCAGTTACTGGTACCTATGGTGGTTATTTTTCTCAAATCTAGCCCTTTATATAGGCTCCGACTGTCTCTATGAATGCTTCAATATGCTCGTGGCGGTCGTTAGCAGCCATCGATTACTAAATACTAGAAGTAATTAGGGAAGGAATTTAATCTACCAATTACCAAGGTTGTCACAACAAGTTATCATTGAGGTTATCTGCTGCACATTCCCAACCCATTCTCACTCACAGACGTTCCTGGTTTAGAAATATTTGAACTTGCTGGAAAAATCATAGGGAAAAAGATTTTAAATCAAGGCTAATACCATCTTGTAGTAAATTATTGAAAATTACATGTTTTTAAGAAAATGCTCTGATAAAACCTGAGGCATCAACTTAATTATTTTCAAAACCATGCCTTTTTAGGAAAAACTCTCTGATAAAATTTAGGTTATTAGCTAAATTATTTTCAAAAGCTGTGTGCTTTTAATAAAAAGCTTTGATACCAACCTATAACACCTCCATTTTGCACTATCGAAAAATTTCTTTTGAAACAATGATGAAGTAAAAAAAAAACACTTAGGAAAAATGGGGTATTACCATTATACCTAAGATAGGGTATACGTTTGCCGCTTATCCCATATTAGATACAAGGCTAAACCAAACCATCCAATTTAAAATTGAGTGGGCAAACTTAAATCACATAAATATTTAAGAGATTATTTACAATCAAGGACCTCAATGGTCCTTGGCCAGGTCAAATATAGGGTAAAGATAAGTTAAGATTATGGGGCTACATTAGTTAGAAAACAAGACATGGGCATGACCCCAAATCCATGATCCATCACAGACTACACAAAATCCTCTAGATGTTCATGCTCTCAAGCCCTAAACCTAAGCTGAGGTAGGACCATTACTAGTTATCCCCCAAAACCTGTACATGGCCCTCTGTTAGTGGGAATGAATAGGTGACCAAGTAAATGGGCACATTAGTACACTACATACTGAGTAAGCCAAGTTGCCTCCTCAATAATAAAAATAAGTATGCAAGATTCTATCATAATATGGATATCATATTTAACATGCGTCATGCTAATGCCATATGTGTAAAAGTAGTAGTGCATAAGGATATACTATCATACACAAGTCAGGTAATTCAAAATATATCATGCTTATCTTCATATTATAACAATATAGATATCCACACATGTACTGGGAAGATTAATTTGGACAACCACTAGGGTTTGTTTTCCATCTTGCTCATTCAATTAGGTTATACAATTTCCTTATTCATATATTGATATAGGTCAAACTCCAATCAAAAATTCTATTTATTAACTAGTTGGTCATTTAAGCCATTATCTAAGTGTACAAACTAACTTTTGTCCCTTTTGTTTATTTAAACATTGTTGCCATCATTATCCAATTATTTGTCATTCCACTTGTTTATCAACTAAATTTTTATCATCCAATTACTTATCATCCTAATTTTTATCATCAAGTGATGGATTGCGCACCATCTCATGGTCTCATATACCATGGATCCTATCCAAACCAAGGGACATAAAGTCCAGGCTAAAGTCAATCACCAAAGTGCCAATAAGTCCAGGATAAAGCTAATCACTATAATGGACATAAGTCTAGGTTGAAGCCAACAACCTAGGTAATTGGACTCTTTAGTATCAATACCCCCTAGTACATCATCAGTGTCTAGAGTAGGTAAGGCACCATGATCTCTAGGATCCTCCCAAAGGCAAAGCATAAAGGCACCAATAAATGCCCGAAAGCAAACTAAACCTTGTTAGCTAATCAAGGATTGGATAACCCAGACACTTACACAACTTTATTTTCATTCACTTTAAGTTATTAGTACATTATTTATAAGGTTAAGTGATCACACAAGGGTGACACAAAGAGCAAGAAAGGCATGCACATGCCTCTTTCATATTAATCTTTTCCATTTCCCAACCATGTGTGAGTTTTCCATATATCCTTGTCCAATATTATTCATGACCGTCATATTATTTTATACTAGCAAATGTGTGCTTCATCACTCTTTTCTCAAAGACCATCACATTTCATAAATGGTACACCCATTTAGCCTTTATCATATATACTAAGTATATCATAAATCATGATCCATTTGGTACATTCATTAGGTCGTTAATCCATGATAAAATATTTATTTTATCCCTTTAATAATCATAGGATAATCCCATGTATAGCCTCAAATTATAAACAAAATAAAAGGAACCAAATCACACAAACTAGCTAAACCAATCGATTGGTCTAACCCAACTAATTGAGCGATTTGGGTTGACAAGTCGATTGGTTTGTGCTAACAAATCTATTAGTTTAGCTCAACCAACCCTTTATTTTCCTCGAATCAATTGATTGGTTTGGGCAAACCAATCAACTGCTCATAGACCAGACAATTGGTTCTACTTATCCAGTTGATGGGTTTAAGTAGAGAGTAAGACCAAGGTCTCTACAGGCTTACCAGTCAATGGTTTAGGTCAACCAGTTGACTTTTCTAGGAATCATTCGATTAGTTTGGTCTAAAACAATACCAAAAAATCATTTTCATGAATATAATGCTTATAAATCTTTATTATACCACATTGGAACATGTTTTGACATTAAATACTACATTTTTAGCCTATTTAAATTACATATCTCAACATTAATCATCATAACCCATCATTTCTCAAGATTCATGCTTTTCCCACAAAATGCACCATCTAACCATCTAAATCAATTCTTTAAGCTATATATATTCATCCCAACATATAATATCAACATAAATAGGTTCATATCATGAAATATTACTCATAGCCCATTTTAGAAACGAGAATCACTTACTTGATGTAGGTAACACTTTCCTTAAACCAAGAATCTCAACCTATGAAAACCTTAAAAATACCAAGCTTTAACTCAGAAATTTGTGCATAAATTTTTTTAATTTTTAACTTGAAAAAGAAAGGAAAAAAATGAACATACCACATGTAAAGGAAAATAGAGAATACTTAGTTGAACTACTCAACCTCTTTCCTAAATCTAACTCTTTCTCAATTCATAATTATAACAAGATGGAGCTAGAGAAAGTATTAGAAGAGTGAAAGGAATTTGACTGTAAGGTTTGAAGTTCAGAGGGAGAAGGTGAATATTTGAGAGTTAGGTATTTTCGGTGGCTGAAAGAAAGGTGAACAAAAGAGGTGATTGGAGCTATTTATAACTAACTAATTAGCATGAATTATAGTGTGATCATGAATAAATCAAAAACCTTAATTCTTATCATTTGAATTTGAGTTAAACAAATATATTTTATTCAAGATATGTTGACCTATCCTCTAGAGCTTAAATAGTAATTTTCAGGAAGTATAGGTCAATTGGTCAAGAAATGCAGTTCACACGAGGGTTAATGGAAGGTCAGTGTGGAAGGAATCTTCCAGACAAGCTTAATCAAGTTTGAGATTAAAGCAATGATCTTAAAAATGTGTAGAGGATAGAGGTGGAAGAAGATAAGGCTTCCCTCCCTCAACTGTCCTAATCGACCCTCTAGATCGATCTAAGGATGTAATCTTGGGCTAAATGCATCATGAAAAATGCTAAGAATCTCTTAGGAAAAATTAAGCATGGATTAACAAAGTTCCATTTTAATATAATAAATTTTCCCAAAAAATTGAGTTTAAAAAATATGCTTAGTTCGACAAACTAGTTGATTGGTTTGGGCTACTAGTCAACTATTATACAAACTAGTCGATCAAATCTCTAGTCAGTCGATCGGTTTAGTCGAGTAAAAACCATTTTGCTAAAACAATAAACCAATTGATCGGTTTAGGGAACCGGTCAATCGCTTCGCTTGAAAAACTCAATAAATTAAAATTTTCAACCTTGTTTCAAATCTAACTTTGCCTCAAACCAAACCATAATGTCAAATCAAAATCAAACAACAAAGTTTATATAGCTTCTCATTCAATATTTTCCAAAAAGGTAAGGTATTACATAAGTAGTAATAACAATAATAATAACAACAACAACTACTACAATTATACTTATCATCATCATCATCACTAACAAACATGATCAAAATGATTCTAATTATTATTATTATAACTAATTATAATAGTAACAATAATTTTCATATTTATAAATATAATAATAATAATAAATAATTGTAAATATTAGTATAATTGTTATTTTAATTTGGAATAATATTTAAATATTACAATTATTGAAATAATAATTACTATACTAAGTATTGTAATTAATATCATATTTATGATAATAATATTTATAATAATAATTTTTTATAATATATATATTACTATAACTATTATTATAACTATAGTAATTAAAATATTAATAATGATAATTAGTATTATAATAATATTAATAATAATAATAGTAACCACAAAAAAATGGTAAAATATTCTATTTTTATTAATAATAGAATAAAATAATATTCTAAATAATAATAATATCATTACTAATAATAATAGTAGTAGTATATTTTTATTAAAGTAGTAATTATATATATTTTTAATCGTAAATAAAGTAATAATAAATATAATTACTTTAATTACAATAATATTAATTTTATGATTAAATATATTATAATAGTTTTAAATATTATAATTTTGTATTATTATTATATTTTTAAATATAAATAGTTGAATAATAATATTAATAACTATCATTTGATTCGATAAGATGTGGTCTAATTTTATTAGTGTTGATCTAATCTCATCTTGTCTTATTTGATCTAATATAATAATAAGGTTTGGAACATAAGGACTAAGATGGAAAAGAGCAATTCACCTAATCGCGAATGGGTAGACCGAGCACCGTCTAAACTTTGCTTCACATGTTGAGAGTATGTGTGATGGATTTTTGGGGTACTTAGAAGAATAAGATGGAGTTAATAGATATTTCTTATAATAACAATTATCATTCCAACATTATAATGGCCTTGTTTAAGGCAGTATGTGGGAGGAAGTGTAGGATTTTGTTGTGCTGGAGTTATATTAGTGAGGTGATAGTAATAGAAACTTAGGTGATAAAGTATATAAATTATAGGTGAGAGTGATATAGAAGAAGATGAATAATGAAAATATATTTTTATATATATTATGCCTTCTTGTTTTATATTTTTGGTCTATTAGATAATAATTGAGGGTATTTATATTATTTATAGTTTGTGTTTAAATTATAATAATATCAAGTATTTAGTTAATTTCAAGCAAAAATATAATTTGGAGTATTTTTTACATCTTTTCATATTTTGGCTATAACTTTTTCGTATGAACTCAGATTTACGAAATTTAAATTTCTTTAAAGAGATAAAACTGAGATCTATAACTCTTATATCTCTCTATTTTCTATAAATCTAGTGGTAGAATTAGTAAAATCAAGCTTAAATTACGGTTGGAATAAATTCCTTAGATAAAAATAAGCTAGCAAGATTTTTTAAATTTATTTATCTAATTATTTTCTTTATCTTTACTTTACAGGTACTTGGGCAGAAAGATACATAAGTCAATAAATGTTAACAAAACAAAAGTTTGACAAAAAAAAAGATTTGAAGACCTTACTTTGTAGAAAAGATACACTTCAACACAGAAAAAATAAGGGACACCCATCCATTAATAAAGAGATTAGGGAGAATGACCCACAAAAGGAAAAAAATTAGGGAAGAAGTGACCAATGAGGGGAAAAATGACGAAGAATGCAATTCTTGAATGTCGAACAAACAAAGAGAACAACTAACCGTTTTAATTTTCTCCTCCCCACTCTACCCCATTTGCAAATTAGTAACCAATTAAATTTTTGTTTGGGATTACTATAAATAAAGGGAATAATCATAGTAAGTGAGTAGGCTTATGATACTATAGAAAGTAACTAACCTATGTGAGGAATCTTTGCAAGTTCTCTTCAATTGAAAAAATCATGTATTTATTCCTAATTTCCTTCTTATATATATAATCCTCTACTAAATTTTTATGTATTCCTAATTATACATATGATTGGTATTAATTTTTCATAGCCGTATTTTGTTAAGTGTTGATTTTATCGTACCTAAATATTGCAGGTCATGAATTATTATATTTTGATATATAAATCATATTTGGGATTAACATTTAAATTATTGTCTTTTATATGAAAACTAATTAATTTTATATGTAGGGTTAACAATTATAGTTGTTCAGTTAATTCTAGAGGCTTAGTAATTAATCAAAACTAGTAGCAATTTATTTAATTTAGGGACCTTACAAGTGACTGACTAAATTAAAATATTATTTATTCTAGTCATGTTGAAAATGCAAGGTTTTGAATTTAGCTAGGGCTAATGACAATCTTGAGAAAGTACTACGATTAATTTATTTCTAAGTTAATCGAATAACAAAGATTAATTAATATTATAAAAAAATGTGGGAGTTATCCTAATTAGACAACATTTGGAGTTGGGAGACTTAGTAGGTTAACTCTTTACAGTTACCCTATCAAACTTGATTATATATGTCACTTAATATAAAATATGCTATATAAATTTAATATAGATATTGGGATGGAGATTGGTAGGATATGTATATATTAGTTTAGTTATTAGTTAAATTAATTTTATATTTTATATTTTTATTTTATTTATTTATTTCATTAATTAACTTAGTTACTAAAATAGTTCAGTTATTCATTTAGTAATTGGTTTTATATGATTCTTTTTTCCTTAAGTCAACCCCCAATCCTTATTAATATTCTAAATAATAGTTTTTATTTTTATTTTTATTTTATAATTTTCTTTATTTATACATGTATTTAAATAATTTAATTATTGTATTTAATATTTTAGAGTTTATAATCACATCCTCTTAGTGGGATTAATCTTTTCTTACCCTATGATATTTATTATTTGAGTTAGAAATAGATTTAATTCGATAGTGCTAATGACATGCTACCAAATTTTGCGTTGTTGCTAGAGAGGCTTGTATTATTTTACTCTAAGTTATTAAGTAAATAAAATTATGTCATTTATTATTATTATTTTTTGTTGTTGTTGTTGTTTTAAAAAAATATTTTTATTGTCATACTTGAAAAATTCAATTAGTGATGCTTTTGTATATTTTACTAATGAGTCATGTTTAATAAGTTAATAGTAGATTAGCTAATTAAAGATCTAATAAGGGGCAAGGCATTGTGTAAGTACTATACGCTTTATATTATGGGGAAGAGTACATTAATTATTTGTTTGAAATACTTTCTAATCTTTCATATACTATGGACATGATAGTTGAGGCTGGGTGGGTGCCCGACAAATGTTTAACAGCACTAAAATACTAGACATGATCATGGTTCATGGGCCTATTTAGTTTTATTAGCTAGTACTTAATAAAGTAATTTTTTGATAAAAAATAAATAAAGAGACCAAGGTATTAAGCCATACTTTTCCTTATTTTAGGTGGACAATAGTCTAGACATCTAGTGGACTATATACTCTTCTTTGAAATTTGGCTAACAATGGGCACAGTTAAATGAGATATAAAGCCTTCTTTTATTTATGGCCAACAAAGGTTCATTTATTAGACTTTTGTGACTAAACTTCATTCTATTTTATTTCTATTTTTTTAGTTATGTTATATATTAATTTTCTCTCTCTCATATTTTATAAACTTGATTCATGAACTATGTGAATGTTAAGGCGAAGTGCCTTGCTTTTGTGGAAACTAGTCTCCTTTAGACTATGGACTTGTATGCAGTCATGGAGTGGTAGAAACATAGAATAAATCATCAGAGAGAGGTTAAGGTTCTTTTTCAAGGAGATAGACATTCAAGAACATCATTTAGGGGAAATGGATACACTCAAGCAACTTTCACAACCAAATGTGGAAGACCAACCTCTCTACATCAAATTTTTCTGAACTAGCAAGACTTCTTAAACTTAATTCAATTTTCATTAATATACTTTCTAAATTTTATGGATATGAAGGAGAAGATCCACATAGGCATTTAAAGAAATTTTAAGTAGTATGATCTACTATGAGGCCATAAAGTATAGAAGAAGAAGAAGTTAAACTACGATATTTTCTTTTCTCTTTACATGATTTAACTAAAAATTAGTTGTATTATCAAACTATTAGATACAGTATTACATGAGCTCAACTGGAAAAAAAAATCGTTAAAAATTCTTTCCTACTAGTAGAATAGGCTCAATAAGAAAAGAAATATGTGGAATTAGGTAGAATTCAAATGAAGTTCTATATAAATACTGGGAAAGATTTAAAACACTATGTGCTAGTTTCCCTCATCATCAAATCAGTAACCAATTATTGATCTAATATTTTTATGAAGGCCTAATACCTTATGATAGGAGTATGATAGATGCAAAAAGTGGAGATGCATTGGTAGATAAAACTCTCAATCAAGCTAAACAACTAATCTCTAATATGGTAGAGAATTGTCAACAATTTAGAACTAGGAACTATGTAAGCCAAAAAAAATTAGAGTCAGTGAAGCTGACATGTGAGTTATTCAAGATCAAATTAAGTAAAATTGCCCACATGTTTCTCATTTAACTACTCTTGTATCTATTCTTGTTGAAGATGGAACTCTACAAGCTCAAGCTTATGGTGTTTATAATGATTTGACTCATATTATGGATGAATTTCCTTCTATGCAGATTCAGGATGTACATGTTGTTGATAGTTTTACTAGAAAACCCTTTAGGAAATATAACCCTTTTCTAATATATAAAATGAGGGTTGGAGATATCATCCAAATCTTAGATATGGACATAGGATAAATATACCAAATTTTAATGTCAATCATAATTTTGTTAGACCTCCTTTCATACTGAATCTACCTCAAAAACCTAAATTGTGGTCTTGCACTTGAGGAGATTGTAAAGAAATTGGATAATCAAATCAAGCAAGTTCATTATCAAGGTTAAAAATATCAAAAGAAAATAGATTCACATCTCCAACAACTAAACAACCAAATAAGACAAATATGCACCAGTTTAAGTAATATAGAAACATAATTGTCTAGAAATTTCTATTCTCAACCTATTCCTAATCCTATGAAAAATGCTAAGGCTATAACACTCAAGAGTGGAAAGGGATCAGAGGGACCTAAAGGTAAAGAGAGTAAGATTGAAAAATAATTAGAAGTGAAACCAAAAGTTGATGATAAGAAATAAAGGTTGATTGATGAAGCAGAGTGTGAAGTAAACCATAAGAAAGATTATATAACTTTTAAGGGTGTCCCCACTTTTAAAGTACCCCCACCATTTCCCTCAAGGTTTTATAAATCAAAAAAATAGGTTATAGAATAGTAAATCTTAGAAATCTTTAGAAAAGTGGAAGTAAATATATCTCTCTTTAGATTTTATTAAGCAGGTTCCCAGATATGTAAAAAATTTTAAGGAGCTTTGCACCAAGAAGAGGTAGTTCAAGAGTACTTAGAAGTTGAGTATAGAAGAAAATATTTCTAATATGGTTAAAAAGAAAATTCCCCACCCCTAAATTATAAGGGCCCAAGCATGTTTACTATTACTTTTACTATTAGTGATTTGAGCTTAATAAGATATATGATAAACTTGGGTTCTTCTAATAATGTTATGTCTAAATATATCTATGACTCTTTAAATGTAGGACTTTTGAGAAAAAAACATATGTTATTATTCAATTAGTATATAGATCAAATGCATATCCTTTAGGAGTACATGAAGATGTCCTAATACAAGTGAATAAATTGGTTTTTCCTAACAATTTTTATGTTCTTGAGATGGGTGAAAATTAGTGTGATAATGTGCCATTACTCTTGGGAATACTTTTTCTAAAAACTTGTAAAACTAATATTGATGATTGTGAACATAATTTAGCTATAGAATTTGATGGTGAGATCATTAAGTTTAACATTTTTTTATGTCATGTCATATCTTAGTGATGCCAGTTCTATGTGCTTAATTGATACCATAGGTGTTGTTGATTTGATTATTCAAGAATTTATTGATGAGACTCATATAAATGAATTTTCATATGAGTTTCAGTGTTTTAAATCATTGGTTTTGGATGTGAAAAAAATATAGCCTAATATTACATTGATAGGATATAAGGTTCATCCTCCTTTCTTGACTTTACCCCTCACTTCTTCAAAACTTCTACCTTTTATTGAGTCAACACCTGAATTAGAAGTTAAACCACTTCCTTTTAATCTTAAGTATACTTTTAGTGGGGAATATAAGACTTTACATGTGATTATTTCTAGTTCAATAACTCCATTTTAAGTGGAAAAATTATTAAGTGTGTTAAGGGATAAAAAAGAGATCATAGGGTGGACTATGCTAATATTAAAAGAATATTATCAATTTTAAGTATACATATTATCGTCTTAGAAGATAATGCTAAAAATATTAGAGAGGCTCAACGTGGGCAGAACCTTCTTATGATGGATGTTGTAAAGAAGGAGATATTAAAGTGGTTAGATGCAGGAGAACTTTATCTTATCTTATATTCTAAATAGGTAAGTCTTATTCATATAGTTCCAAAGAAAGAAAGGATTACTATAGTAGAAAATGCTAAAGGAGAATCTGTCTTGACTAGAATCTCCAAAGGATGGAGAGTATGCATAGACTATAAGAAATGAAACTAAGACACTAGAAATGATCACTTTCCATTTCCTTTCATAGATCAAATGTTAGAAAAACTAGCAGGAAAATCTTTCTTTCGCTTCTTAGATGGGTAATCTAGATATAACCAAGTTGTTATAGCTCCTAAGGATTAGGAAAAGAGCTCTTTCACTTACCCCTTTGGCATATTTACATTTAGGAGAATACCCTTTGGACTCTGCAATGTGCCTGGTATATTCCAAAGATGCATGGTGAAAATATTTTTTGATCTTATAGAATATAATATGGAGGTTTTTATTGATGATTTTAATATTTTTTGTGATTCTTCTGATATATATCTCCATAATCTATTTTTGGTGTTGAAAAAGAAGCATTAAAACTAACCTTGTGTTGAAATTTAAGAAATATCATTTCTTGGCAGAACAAGGAGTAGTAATAGGACATGGTGTGAGTTCAAGAGGATTGGAAGTCGATAAAGAAAAAATAAAAGTGATTAGTTCATTACCTTACCCTACTTGTGTGTGTGAAATTAGATCATTTTTAGGTAAGGTTGGCTTCCATAGGCATTTTATTAAAGAACTTTCTAAAATTGATTCCCCTTTATGTAATCTTTCAAAATTTGTTCCATTTCAATTTGATGATAAGTGTGAAAAGGATTTTGATTACTTGTAAGAGATATTGACTACTGCCCCTATTATTTGCCCTCTTAATTGGAATTTTATATTTGAAATAATGTGTGATGCTAGTGATAAAGTAGTAGGAGATGTATTAGGGTAGAGCAAAGATAAATAATTTTATGTGATTAATAATTTTTCTAGATCACTTGATCTTGTGTAATGTAATTACAATATAACTGAGAAAAAAAATGTATACAATTATGTTTGCTTTGAAATTGTTTTGTTCTTACTTGCTTGGAACTAAGTGATTACCTTTTATAATCATGTTGAACTTAGATACTTGTTGAAAAAGAGATAATCAAATCTTATACTTTTGAGATGTATATCTTTCTTACAAGAGTTTGATTTAGAGATTAGAGATTAAAAAAGGGTGTGGAGAATATAGTACCAGATCATCTAAGTAGAATAGTGCCTAGAGAATAATAGCCTATGATTTATGAGTTCTTTCATAATGAGAAATTATATTCATTAATTGTGGAACCTCCTTTATATGCTTACATTGTGAATTATTTGGTTACTTGGACTTTCCTAAGTGAATTATCAAAGACTAAAAAGGATAAAATAATGACTGATTCTAAGTATTATTTTTGGGATGATCCATACATTTGAAAATCTCGTTTTGATCAAATTATTAAAAGATGTATGAATGAATCAAAATATTAGTATATCTTTAAATTTTTTTTCATACTTATTATGCCATAGGCTATTTTGGTCCTAAGAGAAATACTCACAAAGTGCTTGAATATAGTTTTATTGACCCACTTTATACAAAAATGCTTATTTATTTAGGAAGATTTGTGAGCAATGCCAAAAGATTGGTAATTGATCTAGGAGAAATGAGATGAATCACTTTAGTTTTAATAATTGTGAAATTTTTTGACATTAGTTTTATTGCTTTCATAGGCCCATTTCCATCGTCATTTGGTTGTGTTTACATATGTCTTATAAACATTTATGTCTCTAAATGGGTAGGAGTCAAAGCTACCAAATTTGATGGTGGTAAAAATTACGGTGAAATTTGTGAAAACTAATATTTTTAATAGGTTTGGTATACTAAAGGAAATTATTAGTGACCTTGGGACTCATTTTTATAATAGGACATTTGGTGCTCTTTAAGAAAGAAAAATATAATATCACATATTGTGTGTCTACTGCATATCACCCCAAAACTTGTGGGCTAGCTGAGGTGTTAAATATGAAAATTAAATAAATTTTGGAGAAGATAGTCAAACCTAATAAGAAAGATTGAAGTATTCTATTAGATGATACCATATGGGCTTCTAGAGCATCATTTAAAACTCCAATTAGGATGTCTCCTTATAGGTTAGTTTTTAGCAAAACTTGTCACTTACCAGTGGAGATAGATCATATGTCATATCTGGCGGTAAAGTAATGTAACTTAGATTATATGAAATCAAGTAAAGAAAGAAAGTTATTATTGCAAGAGATAGAGAAATTGATGCTAGAGGCATATCAAAATGCAATGATATATAAGGAGAAGACCGAAGCTTTTCATGATACGATGATGAATAGGAAACCATTTTATATAGGGTAGAAAGTGTTATTATTTAGTTCATGACTAAAGTTATTTCCTGGTAAGATATAACCATGATGGCTTGGTCCATTTCTTATTACTAATATTTTCCCTTATGGTGTAGTAGAAATTAAAAGTATCAACACACATATGGTTTTCAAAGCGAATGACCACATGGTAGCTTAAGTAGGGACAGTTGAAGAAATTACTTTAGAGGCTATATGTAGAGGAAAATGATTTCAAGCCATTGACATTAAGCAAAGATGCTGCTCGGGAGGAAACCCAAGGATAATAATATTTTATTCCTTAAACTCTATCTCTTTGGTTTATTTTATTTTGTATGTCTTATTGTTTTTAGTGATTTAGTTTTTCTTAGGGTGTGTGTTCTATAAATATGGACCTACCTTATGCTTAATTCTGATTGTGCTTTACACTGAGGGCAATGTAAGATTTAAGTGTGGGAAAATATTATTATCAATATTTTACATAGTTATTTTTTTAATAAAAAATGAAAAAATATGTTTAAGATAATATTCTTGCTTAATGGGTTGCTATAGTCTCTTTACCATTAATATTATAGAGATAATATTTTTGTTAGATCATAGTAGTTCATTTATATTAATTTTTTTATTTAACATTATAAAAAAATAAGGGGGTAGGAGGAGGAGGAGGAGAAGAAGAATAAGAAGAAGAAAAAGAAGAAGAATAGAGGAGGAGGAGGACGAAGAGGACGAGGAGGAGCTGCTTGAGGTACTAAGAATAAGAAGAAAAGGAAACTTGGGGCACTGATGCAAAAAAAAAGGTGGTAGAAATTCATTTGTAACTACTTAACTCTCTACGATTAACTTGAGTTACCAAGAAGAAGAAGAAGAAGAAGAAACTTGAGGTACCAATGTGGAAAAAAAGAAAGTGGTAAAAAATGAATTTCTAACTATTTAACTCTCTATTATTAGCTACCATTTAATTTTTGAATAGGTTATTTATTTTTGGTCGAGTTTTGAGTTAGTGGCTATTTTTACCATAGAAATGCAAAGATAGGAACTAGTATGTCATTATTTTCATGTATATGACATGATTATATACATGGACGAAATGATGGTTAATGTGCTAATTTGCTTGAGGACAACCAATGTTTAAGTGTGGAAAATTTTGATAAAAATATTTTTTTTATATATTTTATGCCGTTTTAATTTAAAATTTTGGTCATGTATTTAAGTAGTAATTGAGGGTATTTGTATTATTTGTAATCATTTTCTTAAATTATAATAATCTCAAGTATTTAGTTAAATTTGAGTATGTTTGACAACTTATCATATTTTGGCCATAATGTTTTCATATGAACTAAAATTTAGGAAATTTAAATTGTTATGTAAAGATAAAATTGAGATGTATAACTCTTATTTCTATCTATTTTTACTAAATCAAGTTGTAGCATTAATAAAATCGAGCTTAAAGTAATATTGAAAAAAACACTTGAGATAAAAAGTCATTAGGAAGACTTTGTTGACATTATTTATCCACTAATTTTATTTTTCTTTACTTGGCAAGTACTTGTGCACAAAGATATGCAAGTCAGCTGATATTAGCAAAACTAAAGTTTGACATTAAAAAAGGATTTTAAGGCATTATTTTGTTGATCAAGATCTATGAAAGATAAAATTCAACACACAAAAAAAGAGATGAAGGCCCTAAATTAATAGAGAGATTAGGGAGATTACCACATGAAAGAAAAAAAGAGAGTAGAGAACATGTGGCCAAAGAGAAAAAAAGGCGAAGAAATTAATGATGTGTATAGGGTTATGGAATTATAAATTGGGTGGTAATATGGGTCAGTTAGGTATTGAATGTGATGAAAAATATTCAGTGATGATAGATTAAGAAAGATGATGGTAGATGGTGATATGGTTCATACATTAGGGTTAGGGTTTGGGTTTAAGATTGGGGTTTTAGATGTGGGATAAAGATGATGATGATGATGCCCGATTGTGACGATGATGATGATTTTATGGAGAGATTTATAGTATGATATGGATATGAGGAATGTATGCCAATAATAGAATTATTATCTAGGGTTTGGATATATAATAGGTAGAATTAAGTAAGAAGAATAGGTTGAAGTTGAAGTTGAAGATGATGAATGTTATGTTGAAAGTGGCGGCTAGGGTTGAAGATTGGCATGGGTTTAGGGATAGTAATTAACCTCTGATTCACATAGATAAATATATTAAGGGTTTTAATAATAATCACTCACATAGAATTGATTATGATTGAGAAGAACTCATAGAGAATTTAAATAAGGAATAACTTGTATTTTCATTCAATTGGATATGTATATGAACGTGTAGCCCTAAGGATTTTATAGCCTATTTGCACCTCTTCAATATTACAAGATAATTATTGTAACACCCCAAAATTCACTACTTTTTTTTAAAGTGAAATAAATTAAAATAGAAATATTTAAATTAAAACCCGTGAATTCTAGGGATGTTACCGCCACACTTAGTACCAGACCGGTTTACTTCGACCGTTCCAATACCAAGTGCTAAGGCTAAAAAGAGATTAATATTAAACTCAAACAAAAAGTTCATAAAATGAATTAAAATATCATAACAAAGAATTCAAAGTACGCATAAAAGTTTATAATTAAAAATAAGATAGAAATCAGAGTACGCGTAAATAATTATAATTAATAATCACAACGAGATATAATTGTACAACTGTTAAAAGGTCCGTCTCAAATACTGAACACAAAGTAATAAATCACAAAAGATAACTCCGATACAAAGGGAATTAGTGGAAGCAAAATAAAATAACTAGAAGAGTAAAAACAACCAAGACACTCTCAAACTTTGAGCCCACACCCTAGCTCAACACTCAGCCCTGACTAATGTCTCGCCCACCTGCACAAAGTTAGAAGGGCATACTACTCGTGGGAATGAGCAGCACCCATGAAAAGGGTGATCAGTACGCTACTACTTAGTAAGGTAACCGAGCACTAAGGCCAACACATAAGCACATAGAATCATACAAAACAATACTCAACTTACACTTTCCAACCCACACATATAGTACATAAGGTCATGAAGAAATTATACCACTTATAAATGATCAAGGCCACATATAAAGTACATACTTATTCTAGATTAATTATTTAATTAATCTTTTTATCGAAAGTCAATACACACCATACCTTTTATCAAATCCATGTAAGTACAGGAACACCCCACTATTTTAGTTGGTGGACCGGTTACTTGCGGGACAAAGTCCACACCACTATTATTCATTGGTAGATCGGTTACTTGCGGGACAATAGTCCACACCACTATTCCTTACTAGTGGATTGGCTAGTTCCTGCTCACATGGTGTTCCACTATAAGTAATTAGTATCTTTTAAGTGACTTTAGTAAACTTGGTTTGTGTTTATTGAGCTTGAGTCACCCCACTATTATTGCCGGTGGGCCGGTCACTTGCGGGACAAAGTCCACACCACTATTTTTCGCCGGTGGATAGGTCACTTATAGGGTAAAACCCTAACCACTATTCCTAACCGGTAGATAGGCTGGACCCGGCTCAATAATCTTCCACTTTAAATGATTAGTGTCTTAAGCATCTTATTCAAAAGCTTTCATCCTGGACATGCATGAATCATTTCCTTTACACTTCACACAACACAAATCATAAAATTCTACAATCATAATTACACTTTAATCACCACATACACATGATAACATAAAAACCCTAAGCAGCCACAACAAACCATAGTTAACCACTCCAAACCCTATTTAACCATAACAACCATAATTAGCCATTCCAAACCTTAGTTAATCACAATAACCCATAGTTAATCACTCCAAACCCTAATTCAGTCTCCTCCATACCCTTATAATGTCCTACGTACTATTTTTCACCCAAAACTTCCAAACACCCAAATAACTCTTCTATTACCTTCCTTATATCCCAAGTCAACGTTCCATACGTAAATTCCACTTCCATGCAGACTTTACACACCCCATGCAACTATTAATACCTCCATGCAACCATTAATACCACCATGCAAACCTGAATACCACCATGCAAACCTAAATACCACCATGCACCATTAATACCACCATACAACCATTAATACCACCATGCACACCCTAATACCGCCATACAAACCCTAATACGACTATGCACCATTAATACCACCATGCAAACCCTAATACCACCATGCATAACCCAAGATTCCGTCATACAAAATCCTAAATTCAATCCACACAAACCAAAGATCCATCCATACCAAACCCTAGATTCAAACCATATAAAACCTAATATTCATCCATACCAAACCCTAACTTTAAACCATATAAAACCAAAGATTTATCCATACAAAACCCTACATTAGGTCCTCCTATACAGAACCATAATTTAATTTCTCCCATAAAAAACCATAAATTAGATTCCCCCATATAAAACCATAAATTATATTCTCCCACGAAAAACCATAAAAATCATAAATCAGATTCTCCCACATGAAACCCTAAAATTCTCCATTTTATTCTTCCACTCATGAATCATTAAAATAATTAGGTCAACTCACCTCCCTTGGTCAACCTCTTTCCCCATCCTCCTTTTTCATCCTTTCTCCTACACAAACCACATCAATACCCTCACATGCATGTCTTATAGGGTCACAACACATATCATCATATATAAATAATACACATGCCATGCAAATACACGAAAACATACTTCAACTCCATATCATACCATATACGACATAAATAATAATGATAAACATATGATACATAGCATGCGAAGCACATAATGCATATAAGCACACAAAAGGCCTTAACACCCCTTACCTAAAACGACACCAGTCTTGGAGCACGCTCCTACGCCTCCTTAGGGCTTTAACAAAATAATAACATATTAATGGAAATAACATTAACAAATTTCTAACTTTACTAAAGATATAAAAAATAATAGAAATATTATAAAAATTGATAATATAGGGTTAAAGACTTTACCCTAATAATAATAATGATATTAAAATAATAATAGCAAAGATACTAAAAATAATATCAATGAGAATATAAATAAGAATAATAATAATAGTAACAATAATAATAATAATAATAATAAGGATATTATTCAAAAACAAAGTAAAATAAAGGCTTCATCCCTTTTACCAAAATAATACTAATAATAATATTAGTAAAATAATAACCAATTTTAGTAATAATAATAATGATGAAATAATAAAAATAATAATGATAATAATAGAAAAACTAATAGTAAAGTAGTTATGACAATAATAATGAAATAATAATAATAATAATTTTGAAATAGAAATAATAATAACAACAACAACAACAACAACAACAACAACAATAATAATAATAACAATATTAATAATAGCAACACTAATGATAAAATAGTTTTAATAACAATAATGGAATAATAATAATAATAATAATAATAATAATAATAATAATAATAATAACAATTTTGAAATAGTAATAATATTAATAATAATTATTATAATAATAACATATTAATATTAATAATAGTAATAATGGAAATAATAAGAGTAATAATGATAAAATGGAAATAAAATTACAATAGGGCTTCAGCCCTCAACATAAATAATAATAAAAACATTAATACATATTAAAAATAGAAATAATAATAATAGTATTTATATTTAAATAAATGAAATAAAATAATCTAAGGCTTACAAAAATAGGGAAAAGGGCTGAGAGGGTATAGGGTTCAACCTTAGGCTGGAGGGGATAGGCGGCACCAGCGATGGCCAAAAAAAGAAAAGAAAAGGGTAAAAGTTGAATGCTGGAAAAAAGATAGGGAGAATTAAGGTGGGAGTTGGGGTGTTTAAGACTGCCTAGAGGGAGAGGAGCATAATGGAGATGTCGGTGCAGTCAAAGGTGGCGGCGCACGGTGGCAGTGGCTGAATGGAGGAGAAGGAGAGAAAGAGAGGAGGAGAGGGAGGAAGAGAGAAAGAAAGGTAGGGGAAGGTAGAGGGTGGTCTACAGAATAATTTGAGAGGTAAAAGAAGAGGCAGAAGAGGCAGAGGAGGTGGCTAATGGTGGTTCGAAGGGAGGCGGTGGCAAAAATGGTTTGGTTGAGGAGAGAACTTTGCACAACTGGGGTGGCTCATGCAAGAAGAATCGAGGGAGGAGGAAGGCACAATTAGTTAGGGGGCGGTGCAAGGAGTGCACGGGTGGCCAGAAAGGGCAGCGGTGTTGGCCAGAGGCGGCAGAATAGGTGTCTGAAGAGGCGGCGACGGAAAGGTTGGGAAGAGTTAGGTTTCGAGGAAAAACTCGATTGTAAACTGGGTAGGGGTATTTATAAGAGGAAAAGGGTGGGTTAGGTCAAAGGGGAAGTACGGGAGGATCGGTAGGTCAGTTGGGCTCGCCGGTAGTGATGGTTGTCGACGAAATTCAAAAGAAACGTGGCAGGCAGTTGGCTGGGAAAAGGGAAACGTACGAGGAGAGGGGAATGAGCAGGCAGGTGTGGTCGTTGAGTCAACGTGGCAGAGGGGGGAATTATTCACCGAATCAATAGCGAAGTTGGAGGCAAAAATCTCGACTGGTGGGCGGCAGAGGTTATAAGTCTAACGGCGGGAATGGTAGGTGCGAAGGAAGAAGAAGATGGAGGGGGCTGGACCGGCGGTCCAGGGAAGAAAGAAAAGAAAGAAAAAGAAGAAGACCGGGCAGTCGAGCACGTGGAGGGTATGTTTTAAATAAAATGCTGCGTTACAATGGGAAAGGCTAGAAAACGCAGTGCAACGAGGGAGAAGGAAGGAGTTGCGCGGGCTGGGCCGACCGAAGGAAAGAGGGAAGGGACTGGGCCGCTAGGACAGGCCAGTTCGGGGAGGAAAAGAAAAGGAAAAAGAAAAGAAGAAGAAAGAAAAAGAAAGAAAAGAAATAAATAAAAGGAAAAAGGAAAAGGGGGAAAAGAAGTATAGGAGGGTTGGGTTAAATAAATAAATTTAAATATTTGGAATAGTTAAAAATAATAATATTTTAATCCCTTTTTAGGCTAAATTAGGATTTTTAAAAGATTTTCCATAAATTCCATTTTAATTAGCAAATCACTCTAATTTTCTTCAATTAAATTATTTATAAAATTAATATTAATTTGAAACTATTTTCTCTCTCTTATTTTAAATAAAATAATTTATTTAATTAATTTTTAAAATAAAATCCTTAATTAGTTAAAATACTCAAATTTCCTCTAATTAAAATACTTATAAATTTCTTATTAATTTTCCCTAATCAATTTCCTTTTATTTTAATAAAAATAACTTATTTAATTAAGTTTCATAATAAAATATTATTTAATAATATATAATAAAGTTAGAATTTTCGGGGTATTTCAATTATAATTAATTAGGAATAAAAATTTGATGTAATCGCCCCCATGCAATATGTTTTTCCCCACTCCAAGCATATAAGATAAACCCTATAAGATAGAATCCCCTTAAAAAGCTTCTTTATACTCTAGCCAATCATAATGTAAATAATTAAGAAAATAATAACACACTGAATAAATCTAAACACATTAAGTTTAAAAAAGAAACATTCTCATGCATACCATGCATGTCATACACATGCTTATCTCACTTGTGACTTGTTTTGCAATTTTCATCCATAACTAGCAATGTAGTCATCAATTTGTATTTAAATTTGTAGGGTATCCTTTCTAGGTAAAGTACAATAGGCTCCATAATAATAAATGCTAAGTATTGATCATTTTCTCCTACATTATTCTTCCCTTTTGACTTGAATTTGCCCTCAAATTTGTATCTCCACAATAATGACTAATATCTCCAACATTGAATATCCTAGATATCCCACCATATGAATTAGGTAAATATAACTCATAAGCACTTTCTCTAAATTTTCTAAGTATTTTGAAAGGACCATTCGCCCTTGGCTTGAGCTTATTTTTTCCTTAGATTAAGAAACCTTTCCTTCCTTAAGTGCAACCATACCCAATCTCCCTGTTGAAATACATGTTGACTCCTATGTTTATTTGCTCTTGCCTTATACACTTCATTTTCCTTCTCATTTTTGTGCTTGATTTTTTGATAAATTTTTTGAAAGAGCTACACTCTTTCTTTTGCATCACAATTCTTCATTTCACCTTTCTTCAATGGTACCATATCAATTAGCTTGTATGGATTAATGCCATAAACTATCTCAAATGATACAGATCTTGTAGTAGTTAAAGGACTCCAATTGTAAGTAATCTCTAAATGTGCTCATTTAATATCCCAATCCTTAGCACTCTTCCTCACCAATCCCCTTAGAAAAGTACCCAACATTCTGTTAGTAACGTTGGTTTGACCATCCATTTGAGGATGGTGTGACGTACTAAATAGAAGCTTCATTCCTAGCATATACCACAATGTCTTCCAAAAATAACTTAGGAACTTCACATCTCTATCCAAAACTATAATTCCCCAAATCCCATGAAATCTCATGATCTCCTTGAAATACAAATCTGCAATATAGGTAGCGTCATAGGTCTTGTGACATGGAATAAAATGAGCTATCTGGGAAAATTTATCCACCATAACCATAATAGAATATTTGTCTATTTGTGTTGTATAATATCCCAAAACTAAATCCATACTAACATCTTCCTATAGTTGAGTAGGCATGGATAAAGTTATATATAATCCTTTTTGAAAGAAACTCTTTCTTCTTTGACATGTGTCACACATAGCAACCATAGCTTGCACTCCTTTTTGCATTCTTGGGCAAAAAAATGCTCTTGCTATAGCTCTAAAGTCTTGTGAACTCCAAAGTGTCCCATAATACCTTCTTTATGCACCTCTTTAATTAGTAAATCTCTTATTGATGTATTAGACACACACAATTTATTTTACTTGAATAAGAATCTATCTTGAAGAACATATGCTCCTTGACTTTTTTGTTTCTTTCACTCTTTGAAAATCATAGCAAAATCATCATCAATGGCATATTGACTCTTCCATATCTCAAAACCCAAAAGCTTTAAATCCATCATCATATGTATCATGGTCCTCCTATACAATGCATCTACAATAACATTCTGTTTTCCATCTACATGTCTTGTAGAGAACACACATGTTTGCAAAAAACTAATCCACTTGGCATGTCTTGGAATTTTCTTTGACCATATAAATACTTGAAGCAAAAAAGTCTTGGATCTCAAATAATGACTCCATGTATCCAAATAATGAAAAATAGCATATAACTTCTTATTATAAATTGAATAGATGAGTCTTGCACTATTTAACTTTTTACTAAAAAATGCAATTAGCCTATTTTCTTGTGAAAGCACACCTCCAATACATACAACACTGGCATCACAAGTAACTTCAATTAATTTATCAGAACTAGGTAAAGATAATATCGATGCATTCGAAAGCTTTGTCTTCAAGTCTTCAAAATCCTTTGTTGCATGTTTATTCCAATGAAACTCCCCCTTCATCAATTTGGAGTTAAGATACTTATCAAGTTAACTCTTTACAGTTAGCTTATCAAACTTGATTATATGCGTGAAATGCCCCAAAAATATTTGTTTTAAGAAATGTAATCAAATAAGGATTTATTAGGAAATTAATTTAAATTAACTATTTTTATTGAAATAGGAAGAAATTATTTAGGGAAAGTTAGGAGGAAATTACAAGTATTTTTATAAGGAAAAAGTTCAGCATTTTTCCAATTAAAAAGGAATTTAGGAAAAATCTTTAAAAAACCCTAAATTAGCCTAAAAAGAAAATTTAATATTATTTTATTTAAATATTTTATTTTAAATACCCAGAATATTCTAATTAATTTAATTAACCCCAACCTACTTAAATTTTCCTTTTCCCTTTTCCATTTTTCTTTTTTCTTCTTCCTTTTTCTTTCTTTTCTTTCTTTTTCTCTTCTTTTCTTTCTTTTTCCTTCTTCCTGCCGATTGGGCTTGTCGCAGCCTAATCCTTCCTTTTTTCCTTCCTCTCTTTCATGGCCCATCACCATTCTTTTCTTTCCTTTCTTTGGCAGCCAAAACACTACGTGTCGCTTCTTTTTCCTATGGAACTCCACGTTCCATTTAAAACCTTTATAACTATTGCCGACCGGCCCGATTCTTCTTCTTTTTCTTTTCTTTCTTTTTCCCCTAGCCACCCCGTTCACCTCCTTCTTCCTCCTTTCTCCTCCGCCGTCAACCTGTAGCTTTGAAGCTTCGAAAATGGTGTCGTCGGCCATGCTTGACTTGACCAGCCGTTTCCCCTCTCCTTCTCTTTCCCTTGAATTGCAGTTCAACCCAGCCTAACCCACTTTCCTTTTTCTTCATGTAAAATCTTCCTTTTACTGCGCGAAAATTTGACCACAACCTAAATTTGTGTCGACTGATTAACATTGCTGGCTACCCCAAACCCTACCTACACTGTGCTCCTTCTGACCCTCAGAATCCTCCCTTCCCCTCCAAACTCTATAAATACCCCTTGTTTGTTTGATTTCAAAACTTTTTCCCCGAAACCCTAAGAGCCTACCCTATGCACCACCACGACTTCAGACAACCTTTCCTTCGCCGTTAGCCAACTACACTGCCACCTCAACCTACCTAAGTCTTTCCTGCACCACCATCTAACTAATTGAGCCACCCATCTCCCTCTATTCTTCTTTCATGAGCCACCGCAGTCGTGCAAAGTTCCTTGCCCATCAAGCTAAGTTGTTACACTCATAACCCCTCATGCCATCGTCCACCACCACATCCACCGCTATCACTACCTCCTACACCACCCAAAAGCTGCTACTAATTTTTCTCCACCTAGCTATACCCTTTTTTCTCCTTTCTCCTTCTCCTTCTCTCTTTTTCTCTTTCTCTTCATTTCAGCCACCACCTTTGTTGCCGTGCACCGTCGCCACTTACTACTCCACCACCCCTACTTTACTCCTATCAGCCTAAGTTACCACCAACACCTCAACCTCCACCCTCATTCTCCACCTTTTCTTCTCAAACCTCAACTTTTTCCTTTTCTAACCTCTTTTCCGGCCACCGCCGCCATCACTGTGCACCACCACCGGTGCCACCCATCTCCACCGACTCAAGGTGAAACCCTAGACCCTCTCAGCCCTTCTCCCCTATTTATTTAAGTTTATTCTATTTTATTTCAATTTTTAACATTTATTCGGTTATTATTATTATTGGGTTTAATATTAATGTTATATTTTCTTGGCAGGGTCAAGAGTAGGTATAAATTATTTAAGTTATTAGTTTTGAGTTATTATTATTATTAGTATTATTATAAGCTGTATTATCATTATTATTATTATTATTATTATTATTATTATTATTATTATTATTAGTGTTATTATGTTATTATTACTATTATTTATCTAAGGAGGGTTGAAGCCCTATTTTATGTTAATGATGCGCATACTCCTATTTTTATTATTAATATTACTACTACTACTACTACTATTATTATTATTATTATCTTTATTATTATTAATATTATTATAAGTAATATGTGTTATTATTATTATTATTATTATTAAATGGTACCGCTAATATTTTGAGGTAGGGTTGAAAAACCCTACATTGTATTATTTAGGCTTAAGTTATTATTATTATTATTATTATTATTATTAGCATTATGTTGGTGGAGGGTAGAATATCACCATCCATTTTGAATTACATCAATATTATTATTAGTATTTTTAGTAGTATTTCGTATAGTTATTATGAGTATAGTATTATTTTATTTAAAAACCAAGTCTTACGATAAATTAGCAAATAATATTATTTTTAGGAGGGAAATTAATTCTAGTTTTTCCTCATAATAGGTGAGACCAGTCAAAGCCTCAAAGAGGTATAGGAGCATGCTCCAAGACCGGTGACGTTTTAGGTAAGGGTGTAACTAAGGCCGTTTGTGTGTAATGTGTTTTACATGCCTTGTTTGCCATGTTATATGAAATATGATGTATTTTATGTGTATTTTTTTATAACTATCATAAATGCAGTATGACGTGAGTTAAGGTATGTTCATATGATATTTTTATGGCATGCATATGATATGTATGAGTTGCGTTTTAAATGTGAATTGATGCGGCCCATAAGACATGCATGTAGGTCGTGGGATATAGTGTTATTGTATGAATTAATGTGGGAGTGATCTAATTATTATATGACCATGCATGGTGGATTTGGGGTTTGCATGGTGTTAGGGTTTGCATGAAATTATGGTTTACATGGTGTTAGGGTTTGCATGGAATTATGGTTTGCATGGAATCAGTGTTTGCATGGAGTTGGGGTTTGCATAGTGTTAGGGTTTGCATGGAAGTAAGGTTTGCATGGAAGTAGGATTTGCATGGAGTTAGGGTTTACCTGGAAGTAGGGTTTGTATGGAAGTAAGATTTGTATGGAGTTAGCGTTTGCATGGGAGTTAGGGTTTACATGGAGTCAGGGTTTGCAAGGGTGTTAGGGTATGTCATGGTTAACTTTTGTGGTGGTGGTTAACTAGGGTTGGAGTGGTTAACTAGAGTTGGAGGATAAGAATAGTAGGAGTCATACATGCATGTCTAGGTGAAAGCTTCTGAATAAGACACTTAAAACATTAATCATATAAAGTGAAAGATATTGAGCCGGGCCCAGACCGATCAATTGACATAACAGTGGCCGGGTACTATAGTATCCTAGAGACCGATCCACTGACATATAATAGTGGTAGGATATGTTACCCTAGTGACTGATCCACCAACTAAAATAGTGGGGTTTCCCGAGCTCAATAAACCAAACCCTACATTTTGCTAAGATATGGGAAAGATACTAATTACTTATAGTGGAACACCGTGTGAGAAAAGGGGCCAGACCGATCCACCGGCATAAAATAGTGGTAGGGCATGTACCCTAAGTGACCGATCCACCAACTAGAATAGTGGCCAAGAGCAGAAGTACCCTAGAGACCGATCCATCGACAAAAAATAGTGGATTTCCCTACTCGTATGGACTTGATAAAGAGTATAGTGTGAAAATAAATTCGATAAATGATTGATGAAGTAATTAATCTAGACTATGTTGGATCTTGGCATTTTCACCTAAGCATTCATTTTACCATTTGTGCTATAATGCTAGCCTTTATGCTTCATTATTATTATACGTTGTTTGTGTGAATTTTGTATGCTAGCCTTAGTGCATGGTTACCTTAATACGTAGCGTATTGATCACCCTTTTCATGGGTGTTGCTCATTTCCATGAGCATAAGGCCCGTTTAATGTGTTGCAGGTAGGTGATGCCTTTTTTGATGACATTAATGTTTATGGGACATTAAGTGGAGCTGAGTGATGATTTGGGCTGGATCAGATCCTAAAGTGGTGTGGCCGTTTTTCCATTTATGAGATTATTATTCTTGTTCTCTTTTAACTATGTTTGAAACTCTAGAAACAATTTTATTATTGTAACTATTTTTCTTCTTTGAATAACTATCTCTAGTATTTCGAATTATGTAAAATTTATGTGTACTCTGATTATTGATTTATGAACTTTAATCTATGTATTAATGTGTGATGATGGCAGTGTTTTCTTAGCCTTAACACTTGGTACTGGAACGGTAGAAGTGAACCGGTCTGGTACTAAGTGTGGCAGTAGCATCCCCAGAATTTACGGGTTTTAAATTTTAAAGGTTTTGTGGAAAAAAATGGTAAATTTTGGGGTGTTACAATGCGTCACTTAATATAAAAAATTATCTATATACATTTAATATAGATATTAGGATGGAGAAGGGTAGGATATTTATATATTAGTTTAGTTATTAATTAAATTATTTTTGTATTTGTAATTTTTATTTTAATTATTTATCTTATTAATTAGCTTAGTCACTAGAATAGTTTAGTTATTATTTTAGTTAATTATTTTATTTGATTTATTTTTCTCATAGAAACCCTCTAATCCTTGTTAATATTCTAAATAATAGTTTTATTTTCTTATTTTAAATTTTCTTTGTTCTTAATTTATTATATGTAATTAAATAATTTAATTCTTGTACTTAATATTTTATAATTTATAATCACATCCTCATCATGGGAAAGCTCATTTCTTACCTTATGTTATTTTTTTAATTCTTATTCGGGTGAATAATATATTTAATTTGATAGTGCTAACAACACGCTACCAATGAAGGTTGTTGAAGATATGCACAAGTGTTATGTGAAATAAAGATAGAGACAAGACGAGTTTCAAGCGGCTAAGATGGTCCTTCTAAGGGTCTCACTTACCAAGGCGGTGATGAAATTTGGCTAAAAGAGCAAGCTGAACATGAAGGTTATTAGTTTGTTTAAGGTTCTATAGAATGTGGGGAAAGTAACATACCAACTTGCTTTACAAGTGAAGTTGGTGAGAGTGTATAATGTATTCAGTATCCTATAGCTTCATCAATATGTTCATGATCACTCATATGTGATCTAGTTAAAGGAAATTAAATCAAACAAGACTCTATCATTTGAGGATTGTTGGATGAGTATTTTTGTAGCATCCTAATTTTCACTACTTAAAATTTTATGTTGATCATATTTTGCAAAGGTGAAGAATAAAAAATTACTTGTTATTGTCATACTTACTATAAGTTCAGTATCTGTACCATTCTTATACTAAGCGCAAGGCTAAAATCTTTTGATGTAAACACCAACACAAGAAAATTATATTAATAATGGGAATATATATATATATATATATATATATATATATATATATATATATATATATAGAAATGCACCAAAAAAATTTCAATATAGATGTGTACCCTTGATAGACTAAACCAAATGGCAATATACGTGACAAAAATACAAGGGGACATAAATGTATAAAAATATCTTAGGTTAGAAGTGGAACCACCATGGTACAAACTATGGATAGCTATAACTCTTAGCTCACTCCTAAGGCCATCACTCCTGGTTGTTTATGTAATATCCCATCATAGAACTTATCAGATTTTTCAAATTATGTGCTTAATATGTAAAAACGGTTTTCATTTTAGGAAGAACTTAAAAATGTGAGAAAATTAAAACTTTAAAGAGACCAATTAATTTTCATCCTCAAAACATGTTAACTTGTTTATATTAGGACGTATATTTTTCAACTCAGGAATAACAATTCACTAGCAAGGATAAACTAGTCAATTGGTCAAATCATTCAACTAATTTTGTTAAACCTATTAACTGATTCTATTAAGATTTATGAAATATTCATCATTTTGATGTAAAAATTATTGAAATGTTTACCAAACCTTATAGCTATACTATTATTATGCTAATTAACATATCCATGTGCTTTGGGATTATAACTATCCCTCCGATATTAATATTTTATCTATAGCTATCACAACTTTTTTCCTTTTCTTTAGGGTTTAGTATTTATTGTGTTGGCAATTTGGTATCACAATATATTTTTTAGCATCTTAAATAAATTTTTATTGTAAACAAACATAATATTGAACTACAGATTACAAAAAATGGTAAAATAAAATAAAAGATAAGACTAAACTAAGAAAAGTTGGTTGTATTGATTTGACTTGATTTTATTTATTTATTTATTTTTATAATCTAAGTCCACGCATCACACACACATGCATAACAAGTGATTACTTTCTAGCGTAAAAGGCCTCCCAAAGACCGATTTGAAACTGAAATTCAAATGTTCGGTTCGTTCTTGAAAGATTTGCGCAGGCGGGCTCCATTCCTGCCCATCTCCGATGTCGTTGAAAGCTTTGAAAGAAACATTAAAACCCTGTACCAATTCATCAACTTCCGCGTCCGTTCATTCTTCTTTCTCACATCAGTCCTCAATTTCCGATGGCAAATTCGATCTCCCAGTAAACCCTAGAAAACCCCCGAAAACCTCTCTCTCTCGGCAATTCCATCGCCTCCATGACGCATTATCGTCTCCCCAAAACCTGCCATTGCAGCGTAATGAGGATAAGCGACTAAAACTGGATAATAGACAGTCTGTCCGACGGGAACATTCAGATGATGAAAAATATGACGAAGAGGAGGAGCAGGAAATTGAAAGATTTGGGAGACCTAGACTGGATTCTTTCGTGTTTGAACAAACGGGACCTTATGAACCGCTCGTTTTGTCATCGTCTGGCGAAATTCCTGTCATCCAGGTGAAATTTTGATTACCCAACTTCTCAGTCTTACATTTATTCAGTGATCTGGCGAGATTTTGATTATCCAACCTCCCATTCCTTTAATTCTATTTAGTTACCTGTTGAAATTTAAGAAATCTTGTATTGATTGATATTCACGTGGAACATCTGTCTGCCACACTGTAGAATAGAAAAACCTTTCGGTCCTTTGGATCGATGATTTGGAGCGTGCCAAATTTAATTACAGAGTTAACCCTAATGTATGGATCTTAGGGTTGTTGATGAGCTGAATTAGTTTTTTTAGGCTCAAGCTCAGATTGAATTCATTTGAAATGTGTCAAAAAAGTCGACCGCTGCTCAAAAGTGTTTGCGAGCTATTCACCCTCAGCTAGTTTAGCATAAATGAACCAAATCGACTCATTTATCATTACTCAATTTGTTAAACTATCATCTCTTTTTAAAGTTAAGATAAATCAACTCATTTATGTATTTGGCTTCATTAATGAATTGTTCAAGTATTTGGGTCTTTTATTAAATAAATTCTATAGAAATGAGGCGAGCTTATTTAGCTTAGCTCGAGTCAAATTTGAGCTGGCTATTAAACAAATGAGTCAAGTTTATTATGCCTCGAACTTGGTTCGTTTTACAGAAGAGTTTAAAAATAAGGCTCTAGCTTGATTTATTTACCTAAACAAATGAATCGAACAAATCCCTTAATGAGTTGAATAGTTCATAATATGGATTCATCTAATTTCCTGACATTTGGTTTGCTTAGATTGAATTTTAGTGCCAAAAGAGAAGCTAATTAAAAAAACCAAGATTAAAATGTCGAATTTCTCCCTCTATCTATTATTATTCCAATGTCAAGGCCCAACTGATTGTAGGAGTGTAGCAATAACCATGTGACGCTAGAGTTGGCAATGAGAAGCTTTGAGTAGTAAATACTTGCTAGCGTTCAACTCACTCAATCGTTTGTTACATATTGAAACAAATTACATTCATCCGGAAGTCCCACTCTTCATAGTATAAAAGGTGATCGGAGGTTGTAAAGCAGACAAGATGAGAACTGATAGTACAAGACTTCCCTACCTCCTATTTAAGAATGTAAACAGAACGGGTTCGGTTCAGGTACCTTCATACCTAATAAGAAATGTATACCTGAATTTGTATTTATATTCGAATGTGTATCTGCTAGTACATTCATATTCGAATCCACCAGATAACTATAATCCATTACTCGTTTATATTATCCAACATATATTATCTGGCGGACAAATATATTATCCAACAGGTAAACCTATTACCCATTTAAATTGCTCATTTGAATTTTTTACTTAATTCTTTACAAATATCAACATGTTAACCAATATGCTAAATACTAAAATCTACAAGTTCAATCAAACAACCTAGCATTACAATCAGAATGACAATTTCAACCTTAATAATATTTTATTTTTATTTTAAAATTAATGGTAAAAGGGTAATTATATATTAGGTAAATGGATACAGTATGGATATAAGTATGTGTACAGGTAAAGACATGGATATCCTTTACCCGTATTTGTACCCAAACTTGTCAAGTTTTATTTTTTCATTCTTTTATATCCGTATCCATATGTGGTTATCTATATATTGTCAAGTTGCAGGTAAAACCTGCCTTTTTTACATCCCATCCCTACTCCTATCTTCTCTTTATCTTTTCTTTTCCTATTCGTTAGATTCTATCTTATCTTCATTTACTCCTTCATTCGCCTTCTTTTTTCCCTCTCACTATTACATTCATCTTGTTAGCCGTTTAAGGTTTGACAAATTGTATTAGTACTATTCAATTCAGCATTAGGAACAATGCAACCATCATTGGAGAGTTTGAGCCTTTCAAGAAGTCTTTATGTCGAAAAAGTGAATAGTGATGCAAGACCACTAGCTATAAGAAATGAGGGAATCCATTGTTAGTAATTATGATTAATTAAGATGAGCTTATGAAGATGTCCAAGAAGCGGTTAGAGAAAGGAAAGAATGCTATGCAACTAGTAGAAGATGCCTATTCACCTTATAGTCTAGTGATTGGTGAAGACAACCTGATGTGTTAATCAAAGTAGAGGAAGGTTGGATCGAAGACTGAATTATTGAAGATGTCACCTACGAAATTAAGCAAAAGAAACAAAGGCTTAAGAAGGATTATAATCAAAGAAAACAGGTTGCAAAGATAGGTAGGTTCGACTGATTTGAATCAGGTTTTCAAAAGTGTCGAGCTTGAGTTCAATGGAGGAAGGTAATGTCCCGGATTTTCCTTGCTCAATGATGACTCAAAATGAGAGAGATAGACGCTAGCTAGCTATGCTCAAAGTTGTATTCAAATTCTGTATATTCATCTTATGATTTCATGTGCACAAGTGAGTATATATATAGGAAAGTTCCAGCCGGTTGAACAAGCTCAATCAGCTGGTCCTTAGCCTTAATTCAAGCCCATTAATCTTGGTTGAATTAAGCCCATACAACACTTAATCCTAATCATAATAACATTGGTTAAATGATACTAAGGATTAATATTACAAAGCTATACAATTAACTATGATACATACATGAAATTATATCAAATCCTAACTTACATAAAATACACTTACAACAAGTTAATACAACTAATGAGTATCATCACCATATCTTCTTGTTGTAAAGTATCATCCCATGTATGCCATAGTCTTGCATGCTTTGAATACTTGTACACATTAAAGTGTATTAACATCTTCTTCTTGCAAATATGTGACATACCTACAAGAACAACTTGAATGGTTTTCAATATCAAGCATATACAAATTATCAAGAATATTTAACATGATAGGCTCCAACATTAAGAAAGTTAATTCTTCCTTACCTTGAGAATTAAGATGAACATGACAATCATTAGATTCATTAGATGCTCCTGCATCACAACCATCCTCAACCTTGCTCTCATCCAATGTAGAGGATTTAATGACTTCTACTTCTCGATGCTAAATCTAGCATGACAAGAAGAGATGGTTGTGAATTCTCATACCACAATCAGGGGCTTTCCACTACCACCATGGAGTAAAATACCGATCGATATGCTGTTACACTATTGATATATATTGGATTTTTATCCTACTGATACACAACATGTCCAGTATGTGATAAAAATATAATCACATGTATCGTCAAATACAATTCATGTCATATGTGACGATGTCTACGGGTATTTACCAATTTTTGCTGAGGATAACCTATATTTACTAATTTCATGTTGTGAAGAAAAAATGGAAAATCGTGCAACAATTACAACATAATATTTATTATTTGTGACGCCCCAATATCGAGACAATACAATTGCAACTACAGTTGTGACTACTCAACTAGTAATTCCACTTCATGCCATCTAGCTACCATAAAGTGTTTTATCACCAAGAAAATCAGGCGAAACTCTTAAGATGGATTTTTCTTGTTTTAGGGGAGACAATCCCCATTATTAGACAAGGAATTCAAGAGATTTTCCTTGTTTTGAAAAGGAGATATTCCTTAATATTAGATGAGAAAGTGTGAAAATTTACACCATCTACATGTGTGATAATTGAACATCTAGAGGGAAAGGTTGTGACTTAATGCTATGACATGTGATATCAAATACCCTTGGATACTTGATGAGACTTTAGTTAGTGGGTGTAAGTTAAATAATTTTCTAGGATGGTTTAAGCTAGACAATGAACAAATATCAAGAAAAATTCGAGGAAATAAGACAAATTATATTGTTGGATCGTAAGGATGAATTGAGTAAGACAATAAATTCATTGGTGATAAAAGGAGAACTGGAAGACACTTTGAAATGGGAGACCAATGCTATATTGAAGCCTTAGAGCAAGATGAAACAATGAAGAAATACCAAGAAAAATTTGAGGAAATGAGACAAGAACTATTGTAGGCTCTTAAGGATGAATTGAGCAAGACCATAGAGTGAATGAAATTCTTTGCCATGAAAAAGAGAACTGAAATACCCTTTGAAGTGGGAGATCAACACCAACAATTTATTTATTATTATGATTTAAATGATTCTTAATAATATGATTACTATTATTGTTAATTATTTATAATTGTCTTTCACTCGTAAAAATAAAAGGTTGCTTCGGTTTTCATCATCTCATGATCATTGTCCTTTATTCATTGATGTCCAAACATTTTTTTTTGTATGGTTGACATGGATCAAAACATCCAACCTTCCTAAAGAAATACTTTGATCAAGTTTTGGAATATAGCTTACCCCAGCTCATAGCAGAGTCCTTCCATCGTATAACCTCATTTCAATCTCTTTGACCCTCCACTTTTAGCTCATTTTGATTAGGCAAAGTGATATCCTTTTTGTAACAAATATTGATAATATCCTGCCAATACTAAATATGTCAGTGCATTGTTTTTTATTTTTTGGTACTGTGAATATTGGTAAATGTCAAAAGATTGGAAAATATCACTAAATACCCATGTCGACCAATACACAATTTCATTTTGGCACCATTTATAAATCCTTATGCTTATTGGAAGGCTAAAATTCAATACATATTGTTCTTTTCGTGCTTGTTTACAAGTTCATTAGAAATTTTGTGGTTGACGACAGCTAGTAGGTTTGAAGTTCTTATTGTGCATGAGATTGCAAAGATCATTGAGGATGTGTCGACATAATTTTAGCTACCTTATTTTGTGTGGTGGAAAATTACAAGGTATAAACAATTACATCGCTAGTGGAAGCTTATGGATTGGTGACTTGCTTTACGAGGGGATTGGTCTGAATTTCCTTGTATATGCTGCATAAGCATGGTCTGAATTACCAGCAATGAGGTGTCTTTTGGATCCATTAGAATTGGTTATGCAACTTTTAAACTTGGTGAAAGCAAAACTTTTCCTTTTCCTTTTCCTTTGTGTCACAATTCTTACAACCAAGCCTTTTGAATCATACCCTAGGTCATTGATCCTAGGATTTCTCATGGACATTTGAAGTTCATCGATTACTTCACTCAATTTACTTGTGTGTGTGTATACATATATCTAAAAGGGAGGTCCTTTATTATTTTTTATTTATTTATTGTTCTCATCAAGTTTTCATGCTTAAATTGAGGCACAATTCTTTGTCAAAATGCAAATTTGGTGATTTGATTATGTTGGATAATATATGTTAAATAAATCTCAGTTTTATGTTCATGGGATCATTTCACAACATTCTTGTCCTTTCACTACACGACAAAATGGAGCTGAAAGAAAGAGCCGCTATTTTCTTGATGTTGTTAGAACTCTTGAGTCATCTGTTCTTCCTTGATTTTATTGTAAATCTTTGCCTGCTGTTGTTTGTTTGATAAATGGGTGTCATCATATACATGAGACCCATACACTATTAGATGGTTGTAAAAAGGTTGCAACTGATTTAGTTGTAAAGTTAGCAGTTTCCTTGATCAATAGGCTACCTTCTGCTGTTTTGGACAATAATTCACCTTATTTACTCTTGTTGACACTTTAAGCCATATCTCAAATTTCTCTAATCTTGATGCCTTTGGTTGTGTTTTGTTCTTTACAAATAGCTTTACTGCTCAATCTGTCAAGTGTGTTTTTTAAAGAAAATGTTGACACCTAAAAGGTTTTATATGATTGTCATGTTGGTTGCATACAATTAAATAGCGGTCCCACTATAGCGTAGCGGCCGCTATTTAGCGGTTTTTAGGTCAGCCGTGACGCAAAATTACCGGTACGCTACGGTTTTAAAATTTCACATTTATTGGCCGATAAATTTGTATTGCCGATAAATTGAAAAATATCATTAATAAATTAGGATAAATCGACAATTTATTGATAATTCTTAAATCTACTTAAAAAAGCATGGATGATAATTTTTTTTATTCATTTACTATATATATATCTTAGATCAAGTTAGTATTGAATTATAGAATTATAATAAAGTATTACTATTTATTATCTTTACATTTACTATTCAATAACATGTATTTTTTTATTCTACGGCAAATTTAGGGTTATTAGGAAAATTTAGCATATAATGACTCACTTTAATAGTTCTAATATGATATAAAATACTAGTTTATTGAATATTTATATTCAAATGATCAATAAATAATAATTAGAGTATATAGTGAAATAAAAATAAAAATTCATGTCGCGATGATTGCGACACATAATTTATCGTTCGACGCTCCGATACAGTGACACTGCGACAGCGACCACAAACACGACCGTGACCGCAATTTAATTGTTTGGCTAGTTGTCCTCAAATATATCTAGGAATGTGACTTCTTCAAAAAGCCAAGTATTCTTCGGCACATAACAACCTTTAGAATCCCATCTATGTATCTATCTTTTCTTGAGTTTGACACTTGTACAAAGATTCCATTGGGCTTGTGTTTATCATAGATGCCAATGCTTCTCAAGGTGTGGTTCCTCCAAGTCCTGTTCTGACTTATGATCTTGTTCTTCCCATTGCTCCTATCCTGTTCCTCTCTTAAGAAGCACTAGAACTCATAAATTAACTTTTAAACTACTTGATCAATATGTGTTTCCTTCTGTGGTCTCTATGTTTTCTACCTTGTCTTCTACTTGAAGACCTTGTTATGAACAAGAGATGGAATATAAGTTCTGGCAACAACAATGGAAGTTGATCTTGAGGAAAAATACTAGAGACATTGTCTTGTGTTCTTCAAAGTGATGTCGATTGGATGTAGTTGGGTATATAATGTGAAACTTTAGTTAGATGGCTCTCTAGATCAATATAAAGTTCGTCTTGTCGCTTGTAATAAATAAGAATATGAACTTGATCATGAAGAAATTTCTGCTCTCACCAGAATTATTCTTGATATAGCATCATCTAAATGTTGGCCCTCACTTCAGATGGATTTCAAGTATACATTTTTGCATGGAGACCTTAAAGAGCATAATTACATGATTGCATCTGGTATGCCATTAATTTTTCTTAAGCTAAAGTAATATTTATACGGGCTCAAGCTGTCTCCTCAAGCTTGGTTTTAGAAGTTCGTAACACACTTCTGAACTTATCTGTTATACAAAGTCAATATGCGTAATTCCTGTTCTTCAATGTGACTATAGGTTTGGTCATTCTCTTGGTACCGACTTCAAATTTACCGTTAAGCTTCCAACATGTTTTATAGTACTTTTGACATGAAGGATGTCAGACATCTTACTTATTCCTTGGGGCTAAAGGTACACTCCCAAGCGTTTAAGTTGTTCTTGAATCATGATAAATATGTTCCCAAGAACTTGTTGGTTTGGCTGGTTTAAAGAATGCTGCTCATTGATACATCAACTGAAGTGAATGTAAAACTATGGTAGGATGAAGCAAATTTTTTTCTCAATCCATTTCTTCAGGGGTATATAATCTTCCTAACTTATACCAGGATGATTTCTCATATTTCTCCATACATTCAGAAATTTATGCAATCACCATGACATCTTCGTGTTGCTGCGGTTCACTTCATATGCAATCCTTAATGGGATCTCCTACTCTTGGCTTGTTTTCTATAGTAGACTACTCATTTGATTATATGTAAATCTAGCCCCGATACTCGGAAATCTATAACAGACTGATGCATGCTTTTTGAGATGCCTTGATTCTTAAAAGTATAAGAACCAAGACTGTTACAAAATATTCCACGGGGCCTAATAAGGAGTTGTGGCCATTGCCTACTATAAAATTATATGGTGAACTTAGCTTTCCTCAAATTCAGTTAACTCTATTGTATGGTAACACTGGTGCCATTCTGATAGCTGCTATTTCAGTTTACCAAGAATGCAAAAGGCACATAGAGGATTGTCATTCCATTTAGGAGATTTTTCATCATCAGGTAATTAATCTTCCTCATTTGTTTCCTTCAAACAGAAGAGCTTGGCTCATGGCTTGTTTCTTTGTAGTAAATTGGTGCTCAGGGACTTACCACATTAATTGAGGGGAGAATATCAGGAGGATATACATATTTTGTTATTAGCAGATATTGACCATGTATAGATGCTAGTTTGCTAGATACATTAATATAGAAGTCAAGAGTCATATTTAATCCTAGTGCATGTATTCTTTTAGTACATGTATGATGTATCAGTGCACATTTAGTTCTAGTGCATGTATTCTTCTAATATATGTACTAGTCAGGAGTCGCATCTAATAGTTCTAGTGTTTAAACTCTTGTAGTGCATGTGTCCATCAAGAGTACATTTTAACTCTAGTGCATGTATCAGTCAAGTATATGTATGTATCTACTTAGGTCAAGAGTAAGAGAGATAAGTTTTATAAAATAATTTAACAAATATTTCTTTTTTCTCCACATTATTGTGGTTGATCGAGAAGCCTGAATGCCAATACTTCTCATTGAACTTTTGTATCAAAAGCTGGACAGAGGAAAAATCATCCCTGGATTGTGACAGAATACTTTCCACAAATGACAAGATAGTGATCTTAAGCATCTTAGCATTGAGGATGTCCATTAATGTCAACATAGCATGGGCTCTGGACTGTTGGGACCAAATTATGGCAGTGTTGTTGATGATTTGAGTTTTCCCATGTGAAGGCAGAAATCCACCGTGTCAAACATTTTGTGTTGGAAAGGAGTTTTATCCTTCTAGGTCTCATGCTTTGTAATTTGGTGTTGGAAAGACTGTTTGTTGGTCTTCATTAGATTGAAGCCAAGCATTTTGTGTTTCTTTGGATCTCTTAGGACCTCATCTAAATGCGTCCTGACCTGCTGTGCATGCTTTTTGTGCATACCGGAATAGGCCTTTATCAAAAAGTGGTGCACCCTGTCTATTTCTCTAATGCTTCAAGTCCCTCCTTGGGAATTATAGTTGAATCGTAATGACATTCATGTGATTCTAACATTTAGTTTAGAAAATGAATAATTTGAGTTGAGTTTTAGAGCAACATTATGGACTATAGATTTGTTTGAGGTGGCTCTTTAAGTTTGCTTATCATCATCTTTCACTTCTTAACTATGGCTGTTATAAGATCTCCTTCCATTATTGCCTCCGAGCCTCTTTAGTAGTTGGTGAAATTGATGATGGTTTGCCTAGTAGGTGTTGAATGTAGGAAAAAAAAATGTAGTTGCTGTATCATAGTATCAGGATGTTGTGAACATTATTCTATGTGTTATGGTTATTGCGGCATGATTTTTAACTTAATTTTTCACAACAAGTATGGCAAATATCAACAAATATCGGCTGATAACTGATATATTAGAAATTCTATAACGATAGCATATCACTATCAAAATTGGTGAATATCGGCTGATATTGTGTATCGGAATTGATAATTAATTATATGGTTGAATGATTCTATTGAAACTTGGTAAACTAGCTTGTTTTAAGTTTCACATCACATAAATGGACATATGATACTGAGGGAAGATAAGACAATTTAATGACAGCCTTTCTTCATTAACTTTGGGATGTAGGGTAATGTGGAGGAGTTGTAATTGCATGGCATGTCTTCATATGAGTAATTATGAAAATTTGTTAAGACTCTCATGTGAACTTCAAGCCCTAAATTTGATGGGATATACGTTATTCCATTTATAGAAGATATGCAATTTTTTTTTTTTACTAGAAATTATAGGGTTAAGAAGTGGTTTTCATCTCTATGCTTAATTTCAGTTTCATAGCCACAATTAAATATAAAAAATTGTTGTAAAAGAAAAGGAAATGATTGCTGGTCAAGATGCTTCATAGTATGACGTTATTCTTATGTCGTTTAATGCTAGTTTCATAGCCACAAGTAAGTGTTTTGCTAAGCTTGTTAATGAAGAAGACAATGTCATGTGATACTTTCCCTCTTTTGTACTTTCTAGGTTCTTATGTTATTCATTTACAACCTATTGGTAAAATCATCGAGGATCTATACTGTAGGTCCCTGCATCAATCAATTGTCGGCTTCTTGACCACCAAAGGGAGGGTGTGAAGTTTCTGTACTTATTGTACAAGAATAGCCATGGAGGCATCCTCGGGGATGACATGTGAGTTCATACCCTACTATTGAAACTTTTATGCTGATATACATGACTCTGTACGTGCTCATCTGTTTTTTCCTTTATTCATTGTCATGGATATATTGTGGATGCCCCATTTGCTTTTATATTATGTCATATGCAAAAAATAATTCTGCCTTTATTGCTTCAATGGCATCTTTTGATTATAGCTTGTGCCAAGCATAGATGGATGCATTAACCCATTAATAACATGTGCTTATATTCAGGCAACTTTTGTTGTATAGCTGAGCATAATGATGTGAATTTAACTGAAATCAGTCTTGAAATTAACTCATTGGGAACTATTTATTGTTATTGTTCAAGGAAATACACTTCATTCATTGAATTAAGTCCAGGTGTGACTCCAATGTAGCATTTTGATTCTTAGGTATAGAGGCAGAAAACAGATTGTTAGGGCTGGCTTCTGTTCAATTTATTTTGGATTGGGATAAAATAGGGTTTACTATGCAATTGATTCAGGTCTATCTGATTTTGTCTATTTTTAGGTCGTGCTAATTCATTTTGGCATTGGTTTTGTTTTGGATAAAATATCAGATGTCGAAACAGGTCAATCTCTAATCTATTGGTTTTCCTACTCAGGGTTAATTTGGGCGTATGGGCTTTAGTTTAGATTGAGTATGGATTGGGTGAAGTCGGTTAGAATAGAATTTATATTGACATTAGTTGTTTATTTGTTAGAACAAAGAACCATTTATTATTTTTTATGCCACTATTTTTCTTTGTTTTATGTAAGCTAAATTTATATAGTTGGATCCAATCATTTATAGCTGGAGATAATTTAAATTTCATTTTTACAAGGCCAATAACTTATGGGATCCCATCAAGGTTTTATTACGGATTATATAAGATATTGAGATACTAATATTTTAGGAACATTTCAATATAAGTATGAAATTATACACGAAAAATATTATCTTCTAAATAAAATACTGGAAATTTTGTTGGTTAACCTAATGTTAGTTGCTAGCAGTTATTATTATATCATTTGTTCCTTAAAATAGTTATTAGATAAAAAGAATGAATATCATTCATGTGGTTAGCTAAATATAAATGATTTTACTTTTCATAGTGCTCAATAATTTTATTATATTTGGAATTTGTTAAGAACTATATACATGATATAAGTTAGTTGATTTATGTTACTTATTTTATTGTGGTTTTTCATTGTGTTAATTTTATTGAATGTATATTAGGTTTTGCAAAAAATAACATTATAAATGTGAATATATTGCTATATTTGTTAATGAGGCTATTAGCTTCTTTTCAAGAAAATATCTCAAAGAATACAAATTAATTATTGTATTGGGGCCAGTAATGTTTTCATTCATTTGATTAGATTTGAGTTTAAGGCTTCTAATGCCAGCAGACTGTTCAGAGCTTATTTGGACAATATTGAACCATAGAGTTAGGGTTAAGTCTGATGGTTTCTTTAGTTCCTCAGGTAGTTTGCAATTCTGCTCTAACTCAGAGATGGCACACTTTGATATATATATATTTTAGTGCTTCATTAGTCATGAGAGATGACACTTGTGCTTGTATGGTTATATGGCTGTTTCCAGGAGATTTATTTTAGATTACTTGGACACTCGTTACTTCTGCCTGTTTTTGTATTTTTTACTTTAAAATTGATATTTAGTACTTCTATGGTGATGCGTCTTATTTTAATTGCTTTGGAGACCAGTTTGTTGATGCAATGTATTCTCGCTTTTGTTTCATGAACTAGGGGACTTGGGAAGACCATCCAGACAATTGCATTCTTGGCTGCTGTGTTTGGAAAAGGTGGAGAATCTGGTGACCCTGTATTGATAAATCAATATTCAGATGTAAAGAGGGGTCCTGTCCTCATAATTTGTCCCAGTTCTGTTATACATAATTGGGAGACTGAATTCTCTATCTGGGCTACTTTTGTTGTTTCTATATACCATGGAACCAACTGCGATATAATTCTTGACAAGCTAAAGGCAGAGTCTGTCGAGATACTCATAACAAGTTTTGATACTTATCGAATTCATGGCGATATATTATCAAAGGTAGAATGGGAGATTGTAATAGTTGATGAGGCACATCGGCTTAAAAATGAGAAGTCAAAATTATATGAAGCATGCTTGAAGATAAAGACCGCAAAGCGCTATGGTCTAACGGGGACCATAATGCAGAATAAAATTATGGAATTGTTCAACCTCTTTGATTGGGTTGCACCAAACTCATTGGGCTCACGAGAACATTTCCGGCAATTTTATGATGAACCTCTCAGGCTTGGACAGAGGGCAACAGCTCCTGACTCATTTGTCCAGATTGCTGATGAACGAAAAAAGCACCTCGTGGCAGTTCTTCGCAAATACCTTTTAAGAAGGACAAAGGAGGAAACAATAGGGCATCTCATGATGGGAAAGGAAGACAATGTTGTCTTTTGTGCCATGAGTGATTTGCAAAAGAGGGCTTACAGGAGGATGTTACAAATGTCAGAGATTCAATGTCTCATGAATAAGGACCTCCCGTGTAGATGCGGGAGCCCTCTTTCACAAGCTGAATGTTGTAGGAGGACTGTGCCTGAGGGAATCCTATGGAACTATCTTCATAGAGGGAGCCCTGATGGGTGTGACCATTGTCCATATTGTTTGGTTCTTCCCTGCATTGTGAAGCTTCAGCAGGTAGCTAAGTCATGCTTTTTGTTTACTTGCTGTCAAAAATTTAATAGTATCTGATTATGTTTCTCTGGTCTACAGATGTTAGAACTAAAAGGTGAAAAGGTCTTTGTTCAGGAAGCAATTCTCATTATTTTGTTGGAAGAACTGCTTTCTTATAAGCATTCAATATTGTAATGTTGCTAAAAATTATGGTTTATTGCTCGATGTTTTGTTTGTGCTGCCAATTTTAGTGGTGATTACTACTTCATTGGCCCTTGCCGAGCTAATTTATTTGTTACCAGAGGCGTATTGAACTTCACTGCAAGCTTTGGAGTCTGGATTAGATTTTTTTTCTTTTCCTGTATCAAAATTTTGATTTATTATAAACATGTTAATGCCATGGTATGACATGTATATTGTCATGTTCATACTAGTCTGTCCTATCATTTTTTTTCTAAGGCCTGTCCTAATCTTTTAATTTGTACAGATAAGCAATCACCTGGAGCTTATTAAGCCAAACCCAAAAGATGATCCAGATAAACAAAAGAAGGATGCAGAATTTGCCTCTGCTGTCTTTGGTAGTGATCTTGATTTGCTTGGCGGGAACACTCGAAGTGAAAGCTTTATGGGTCTTAGTGATGCTAAGCATTGTGGCAAAATGCGAGCTTTGGAGAAGTTGATGTTTTCCTGGATTTCACACGGTGACAAAATTCTCTTGTTTAGTCACTCAGTCAGGTAAGATCTATCAGGATGGTTATTTAGTCCGTCATTGCACATGATATCGTTGTTATGGCGCTACTGTCGCTTTAAGAAAGTATTTTATGTTGTTTTACATTTAGTATTACTCCAGTAGTTTAATTAGGTGTCTGAATGACCTCTCTCTCTCTCTACATAAGTGTGTGTGTCCCGGGGGTGGGGAGGGGATGGAACGGATGTCTTTTAATGTTTATGTTACTTGAAAAATGATCGTACCAGTTTCCAAGGGTGATCATGGAGGACTAGGGTGCTTCTTTTGCCTGCTATGTAGTAACACTCGTAGCTATGTTAAAAATTGATATATAGTGATATATTAAGAGTAGCACACTATGTAAGCAAGGCAATCACTTGATCTTAATGCATATGAAATACAAATTGGATCATGCTACGGAAGATGATGAAAGAGGATAACTACCACCAAATCAGAAAATGAGAATGTGAGGGAGAATAGACATAATTTCATACAATCTTAGACAGCTCCTAAGAATTGTATATTTTAATTCACCATCTAAGGCTTGCAACAACTTATGATAAAGAGATATTTTTGAATGATAATACAATAAAGTTCATTACTTGAACTTTGAGGACTCAATCTCAATAAAGAGAGAAACATGGACATTCAATTTTTATTTATTATTTATTTTTTATTTCCAAATGCACGTGCCTAACACTTTATAGATGAATGCTAAGTCTCATTTAGTTACATTCAAACCTATGTTGTTATATGAGGGCTGCCTTGGTTATAAACAAAACTAGCTAATTATCTATGTGGAGTAACTAAACTAGTTTAGTCCTAACCAATTTAAAAATGTAGCGACTGACTTTTTGACTTGTCAATTTCGTCCAAATAGTCCTCCCATACCCTTACCTGATTAGATAATGTCCCACAAGTTAACAAGCTAAAACAAATAGCTGGGCATGAATATTTTACCAAAAAACAAGGAAAAGATGAAAAGAAAAGAAGCAAAGCTAGACTTGTAGTCTTTCTTGTGGCAAATTTAAGGTAAACATGTGCTGATTAAAGCTGATTTTCCTTTCAAAAATCCCTACCAACTCTGTATTTTCCGCTGCTATCCTAATGGCCTTGAATTTTTGTGCCCAAATCTGTCCAAATTGCTGTCATATTCTGCCATAATTAGAATGGACTGAATATGCTGTCATCTACTGTTGTAGCTGCTGAACACTGTCAGGCTTGGCAGCTGCAGCAACTGTTCATCCAATTCCATGCCCAACAGTCCTCAAAAGCGATCCTCACTTGCTGACTGGGCAAGTGGAAATGGCACCTGTTGCTGCTGTATTTTTAGATTGAAGTGTTTTGCTATCTTTGAGCCTTATCTTAGCCATCTAAAAGTTGGAAAAGGCTGTGGCTTGAATATGGCTTGCATGGCTTGTGTACTTAGCTAAATTATTTCTTTCAAGTGAGAAAAATTAATCTAGGCTAATGTGTGATCTTGTGACATGTTTGCTCTCCATGTCAAGCCTTGATTGAAGGATGAAATTAAGGTCACGAAACTTAATGCTGTTGCAAACTTAGTCCTATGGTCAGCCCTAAAGATGAATTTTTAAGCCAAACTGCTGCAGTCAAAATGTGGGACTATTACTGCTGTTTTGGTGGTGTTTTGATGCTTGAGGACCTCCTTGGTAGACACATTCTTTGTAACGTAGTTCCCCTTGAATGAATTCAAGCTTGAAAAAGGACCCTTGATGTGTGATTAGGACAACAACCATGTCATCATAATTTTAATAACAAAAATTCAAAATGGTGGTGAATGCTCCTATATCAAATCTCGTCACCAGTGGTGCATGAGGTTATACATTTTGTATGCAACCCAAGGTTGAAATTCTTCCAAGCCATCCCTTGAGATTTCCCTTTTCAAATTCCTTTGCCTCTTTCTTCTTCTTCTTCCCCCTTTTTTCCTTCCTTTTCTGTCTATTTGCTTCTTAAATTAGTTTTGCTTTTCTCTTTATTTTTTTCCTTCTGCAACGACCTTTGTGCTTTTCAGATAATATTGTTGTAATTTCCTTTCTGTCTTATTTTCTTTCTGGTTGGAGTCAAAGGAGGCTTGTATTGCTGTTACTTCTGTCTAAAACAATGAAGAAAATAGTTGCATTTGATGAGTGAAATTTCCCACCTTATATTTGTTCTTGGTAAGAGAGCTATGTGTAATCCTCTAAAAGCTATAGTATGTTTTATGAAGTAATAGATATATTAGATTAAAATTATGCTTGACATTATGTTAGTATTTACATTGTATATTAATGTAGTATCATGATGGTAATAATTTGTAAATTTTTATCTTGTTGAATTTATTCAGTTTGAATAAATTTTACCTTGACTACTTTTTTTTTTTTTTGGTTTTCTTTTGTCTTTTTTCAACTTGGTGTTGTATTAATTTTAGATGGCATGTGAACCATTATTGTAAAACTTTACAGTTCAACTCATTTGGTTCCATCTTGTTTCTTTGTATGAAGTATTCCACATGTTTTTAAGATTTCTAGTTAGCATGAAAAAGTTTAACTCCTAATACGACCATTGAAATTCTAAACCATTAAATTTGATATCTCAAAACATCAATTAACAAATTGTAAATGGGGGTTTTATATAAACGATATGCCCTCATTTTTTGCTTTTTTGTCTTACGAAATAAAATTCTGTATGACTTTCTCAACCTTAGTTAATAAACTGGAACGGATTATTAATGTTTCCCCTCCTCCATTACAAAATTCTACATGCCTCTGCTAGACTGTGGCTGACGTTAGAAGAGTCAAGGGAGATCGCCATATCTACATAGAATAACCACTTTTTGCTGAATTTCTACTGATGTTGAGGGATTTGAGGATCTGTATATATATAGGGCTTCTTACACTCTACTGAAATGTACTAAGAGCGCTTTCTTATCACAATATATAAGACTTGCTCTGAGAGGATATTAACCTACTGGGGACTGGCTCTACGTGCTCCTTTGTGCAGTGATTGATGCGGCTGGTAGACCTTGTTCGGCATGGTGTCTATAACTTTAACTGTGTATGTACCTCCATGGGGAAGAAGGTTTTAAACATAATATTATAATCTGGTAAAAATTAAAAGGGAATCATTAAAAATCCTATAAATAGAAGTCATCTGTGAATCAAGCAATAAAAATGCGGTCACGATTACAGTTTCAGTTATGGTGTCGTGGTGTCGCGAATGATATTTTATATGCCGCAGCGTGAGTTTTTCATTTTTTTTTTACAATAAATATTAGCAAGCAAATATTGGTAAAATATTGGCAAATACGACCAATAATTGATAAATCATCGATAAATACGTAAAATTTTAAAACCGTAGCATATTGCTAATTTCACGTATCGGCCAATCCAAAATCTTTTCAATATTGGCTAATATAGCGTATCGGGAGTTCGGGACTGATATTTAGTTGTATGTCTTGAATTCTTCATCTATATTCCATAGTTATGACATTTTTGAAGAATAACATCACTGTAAATATCTCCATAAATATTCAGCAACATGGTAGATTGAAAGTTTCTGCTCCTCTTTTCCCTCAATTGGGTTTTTGCTATGTCTTGATATGTTTCCTGAATCTGTACTATATATACAGGATGCTGAATATCCTAGAGAAGTTTTTGATTCGTAAGGGTCATTGCTTCTCAAGACTTGATGGATCCATTCCTGCTAATATGCGCCAGGTTCTTGTTGATGAATTTAATTCAAGTCCAAGTAAGCAGGTGAACATAGTTGGACATGTTTGCTTAAGCTACTCTGCGGACCTATCTTTTTATTTTTTGCTTACAAAGTAATTTTTTGATTAGGTTTTTCTGATTTCAACTCGAGCTGGTGGACTTGGACTTAATCTGGTTAGTGCAAATCGTGTAGTCATATTTGATCCAAACTGGAACCCTTCACATGATTTACAGGCTCAGGACAGGTCATTTCGGTTTGGCCAAAGAAGGCATGTGGTTGTTTTTCGCCTTCTGGCAGCTGGTTCACTTGAGGAGCTTGTTTATACTCGTCAAGTTTACAAACAGCAGCTGTCAAACATTGCTGTTTGTGGAAAGATGGAAAAAAGATACTTTGAAGGTGTCCAGGTGAGATCGATCATTAATGTTCCTCTCTGCTGTCTCGGATAATGGACTTGAGAATTGACAAGCTTCTGTTGATTCATGACCCATTCCCCAAACAGGATCATAAACAATTTCAAGGGGAGCTTTTTGGCATCCATAACTTGTTTCGTGATTTATCTGACAAGCTTTTCACTAGTGAGATTATAGAACTACATGAAAAAGAAGGTCATCATTGTAGGAACTATCATAACAGGCATCAAGATTTAGATAATCTTTCAATGCATTTTGTTCCACTAGTAGAAGCAGGGGAATCATCTGAATCAAATTTGAAGGAGGGAAAACTTCTTGTTGAAGGAGCAGCAGGAAGAAAACGAGTGCTCGAAGAGCTGGGTAAGTTCTGCAGTTCTCTTTGCCTGTCATTGTCTGATGTGGGCATGCATTATAATAGGTAATGTTGCTCCCATCTCTTGCATGTCCATGTTTGCACATATATCTGGAGAGAATTATAGCTGTTTTTGATGAAGGTCTTGGTCAATTGAGAAATGTTTGCACTCTGAGTCTGTAGTGGTAAAATATGCAACACCTGAAACGACTAGTGTTTTTGCACCTGGTATAATTGTCAGTTCCTTTTTTATGTTTGGTAGTCTTGATGTTCGGTTTGAAAGTTCTATGATTTGTTGAGAAGGTTTTGTATTCTTGATCCAATTGTGTTTCCCATTAGAGAGCTTCTGCTGCTTATGTTGTTGCTCGTCTGTGGCTGTCGTTATAGTAGTTGGGGTTGGAAACGTCCGTATCTGCATATTCAGTTGAACAATAAATATGATGAGAAACGAAGATTAATTGAAAAATAAAGAAAATAAATTCTAATAATATAAGGAAATAGAATAAATCAGATTTAATGATCTTGGTCTAATCTTAAGATCTTCATCAAACCTTAGTTCGAAAGTCTTATATTGCTGAAATAAACAAACAAAAAAAGGCCGATTTATTTTTTAGGGATGTGAAATATTTTGTGCCTGGTACCTAACAGATGAGGGCAAGGAGATATAGATGAGGGCATTCCTGGGGAAATTGACTTCCGTGTATAATTTGCAGCATTTGAATTGGTCTATTAACCTAGAAATGCGTGATGTCTCATAGGTATTATGTATTCTCATCGTAATGAACATGTCGTCAGTGGTGGCCCTGGTATTCAAGGGGTTGAAAAAATTATGATGCTTCGAAGTCCAGCTGATAACGCAAAAAAGGTGGCACATGGTACCATCCGGGGTAGAAAGAAATTGTATGTTGATGGGAAGAAGGATGATGCTACTTCGTCCAGGGAGAGGAAAAAGAGGCAATTTAGCCAAATGGCTAACTTCATGGGTATGAGAGAGATTGAACTCAGCCGGTGGCTACTGTCTGCATCACCTCAAGAGCGAGAAGAGGTGCTCCAAGGCTTTAAGAAGAGAAGAAAGAGAAAAATTATCTGATGGCTGAAACTAAATGTTATCCAGGTTGCTCCCCTCCGTAACATAGTAATTCTTGTTAATATTATATGATATACGTCTGTAAGAATATGGCGGCTAAGATAGGCCCCACCCTTTGTAAATACAGGTGTAGCTACCTTAATTGGTTTGCAAATGCGTGAAATGTAAATATGAATTCTTCTTCCTCTCATTAATAAAGGATATTTTATTATTCACTAATTATAGGATCGAGATAACTAGAGTCTTCTAGGCTGTGCTCAAACAACTTATATAGAATGTGTAAGATCTATGGGCATGGAAATTGATTTTAGTATTTTTTTTTCTTCTTAGAAATCTAGTACTTATTGCGTATATGGATACAAGGGATGGTTCACTTGCTTAAAAAGCGATGGGGGCTCTGTAGGAAATGTTCCATTTTCGTGTTTTATTTGGAGGGGGGGGGGGTGATGATACCGAAGTACCCAAAGTAACATTTATTTAGTTACTTATCTTGTTGCATCAACTAGCTATTGCGGCAGCTTCGAACGTTAGTGCATCTGGATATATCGGTAGGTTTTGACGTAGAAGCAGGTATGTAGCGGCAGCGGCAAGTTTTGAAGCAAGAGCAGGTGAGCAACGATAACATTTGACGCCTCGTACAATTTTCTGCGAGATTAGAACCGCCGATATATAAGAATTCTTACTCTAATCAATTTGTGATTCATCTTCATTATACACTTGTTCATAGCTCTCGACATCGTCTTTGTAGTTATGCGCCTCCATCTATTGTGGTTGTAGTTTTTGTCAATCAATAATGAGGAATCAGGTAACTTGGGAGGGACGTGAAGAATGGGTGAATTGAAGACCGCAGAAATGGAGGGAGGTGATTAGAGTAGGGAGGGCAACTCCGTCAATTTATGGTGTGTTGTTTTCTAAATAGTAATTGCCTATTTTTCAAATGAAAACTACCTTAAAAAGTGAGTGCACATGAATATTGTACAAATATTTATTTAGTTTCATTTCCATCTGTGTTACTTTCGTTTCCCAATAATAGATTTTCAGTATAAAATAAAAATTATTCGTCCATTTTATATTGGATTACAAAACATGAGAATATGGAAAGGATTTTAATTTTCTTATGCTAGAAATGAAAATCTGTTTGAACAAGAATCCATTTCTTACTTGGATCATTCAAGTAATCAACTAGGGGCAATGACCCATAATCATCCTTTCTAAACAAGTGATAGTGCACATGGCGGTTGATTATGCAAGTTCATTCTTTCAAGCTGAAATGGTATAATTAGCTATATCTATTTGTTTCCTAGACAGACATGACGAACCCATGCCTTTGTGTTATATATTCTTACAAGGACTTGGTGGCTTGGCATTTTGTTTGTTTACCAAAAAAAGAAGGTGGATTATATATCAAGGATCTTAAGATGTGAATTATGGTAGCCATGGGTAAAATAGCTTTGGCAACTCCTTCAAAGCAAAGAAGAATTATGAATAAAATAGGTACACGACATGTACGTTAGAAATAGGTCAATTGAGGGGTATGTTACTAAGCTAAATTAGTTGTGGATTTTCTGGCATGTCATGACACCATGTACTCCTTTGCTGCCAGTTTTGGGCAACTTAAATACTATCAAGTACTCCGTTGCGGACGTTTATGAATCGGTGTGATGTAGAGAAGATCCCAAGCCCTGGTATTATCTGGTTTGGCATAACGATGACCGTCATCATAAGATCATCTCTCAGCTTGCTTCTCAGTCTGCTCCTCTTACACAAGTGGGGGATTTGGTCCACTAGCATCTTAGGGTTTTGGATTGTTGTGGGGGTATGTGCCGCACCAAATGAAAATACTGAGCATGTTCTGGTGGTTCGTGAATTTGCTTGAAGGGGTTGACGTATGATACTTATTTAGCTTGGCTATCATCTTGAATTGACTTCTTAGAATCAGCCGATTGGGTGGGTTATACATTGAGGGAAACACCAAAATGGCAAGGCTGGTGTGCTACGAGCTGCTTTTTGCACTTTAATCTACCACCTTTAAATTGTGTTTGGATTGGGGCGAAAGGAGGTTAAAGGAGATGAATCAATTGATTCACCTCGTTTAGGTATCAGGTTAATAATTTTACTTGGGTGAATCAAGGTTAATATTTCACCTCATTTCACCTCGATTAACCTCGTTTTTATTAATCTACGATTTCAAGGTAGCCGAGGTGAAGGTGAATTGGTGAAAGAATAAGTAAATTTATGACTTGATAGGACCAAAATGCCCCTCAATAGAACTTATCTATTTAATACAAGGGTATAAATTTCATTTGTTTTATTTTTTAATCTTCATTTATCTTAATCTAAATGGAATTTTTAAAACATTCACCCCAATTCACTCAAGTTAGGTTAATATCATCCAAATAATATTTTAAAATATTCACCCTGATTCACTTCCATTCCCTTCATCTAGGTTAATTTTTAATGTTTACCCTCACCTCGATTCACCCCAATTCAAAAGGACCATTAGATAAATAGAAATACTTCTATATTCTAAAAATAAAAATAAAAATTGTGTTGATCCAAATTTTGATTAGGAACCTCGATTCTTCGTTGAGTTACAAAATTGTGTTACGGTGCTATGTACAAAGTAGCTTTGCATTCTTTAATTTTTTTTCCCTAGAAGTCTTTTTGGTGTAGATGCATAGAATGCGATGTACATAAATACACTATTTTGGTATTAAAATGGATTACATACCATAAAAAAAACACAGAGCTTACGAGCTAAAGGATACCATCCTATAATATCATCCTAGATGGACATATATCAAAAATAAAAATGTCTATCCATGCCACACTAGTAATATGCAAGTCAATTTGCTATTCCCCCCTCCTTCTAGGTACATATGTTTTATCTTTGCAAATTCACTTTACGAAATCCGATTCAAAAGTCCTCACAATCTGAAATAATGGCATATAGAGGATTTCAGTGAGATGCATGAGATGAGGGAAGTAAAATAGAATAAATGATGCATTCAATAATGATGTCACGGTCTTATGGAAACCTAAAGTTGAGACAATAAAAGACCCAATATGTTTTCCTCCATCCTCTTACCGAAGGTGGTTAATGGTTTATTTAGATCGGCTTCAATTTTAGTCATTTTAGATAAGGTAAAAGTTGAATATATTATCCTACTGATTCTAATTTGATTCAAGTCTATTCCATTTTATGTTAATTTAGTTTTTTTCACCTTAATTAGGTCAAATATTAGTTTGATTGTATACCTATTTGAACCAATATGTAATTGTCATTTTTTCTCATTTGGAATCAATTTGGGTTTATAGATTTCAAATCAAGTTGGGCAATTATCAGTTGAGAATTTATATCAACATCATTATTAATTTATTAAATCAAATAAGTGATAATTTATACCATCTATTATTTCTTTATGAAATCATTGTTATTGATTTATTTTGGCCAACTCTATACAATTATATCAAATTACTTATAATAAAAGATGAATTTACCTTGCTGGCCAACGTAGAGCCAATTAGGTTTTGTCATATATTTATAAATCATTCAAATGCTAGTATATTATGAAGATTTTAAGCTAAAATATGAATTTTATATAAAGCATATTATCATGAAAATAAAATAATAACTTTTTTGTTAGTTGGACTAATATTAGTTGATAGTACTAGGTTTAAGTTTGGTTTGGCTTTGAGTATGAGTTTGTATTTGCGTATGAGTGGTATTTAATTTGTATTATTATTTATTTAGGCCACTTTGGTTTGAATCAATTTGGATGAGGGTCGTTATCAAATTAGACAATATTCAGTTTTATTTTGGTTCAAATTGAGTATTTTAAATTTCAAAACAAAACCATTTTTTTTAATATTTGGATTAAAATTGGATATGGATTAAAAGTGTTCTATTTGAGCAAGCAAGGTTGCATAAGATTTGAAAAATCTATCTATTAGTCTACCACTATATGATAACCTCATACAGTCACACCAAAAGTATGCAAATATATACTAAACATTTGGCTAACAACTTTCTGAGTGAAAGAAAGTTTGTCTCATACTCTATCTTTCAGACCATCTCTAACACCATAATTAAATCTTGCTAATATGAGTCATTTTATGGATCCCCTTTTATGTTTAAGCTTCTAGAGATTATATTCAAAAAGGAGTATATGATATGAGCTTATTATCCTTTGTTAGGAATTACTTAAAATAAGTAGTTTTAGTCATAATTACTTCTTTTAAGAAAATTTTGGGTCAAAGGTTTTTAAAATAAGTATTTTTTTAGACAATTACTTATTTAACTAGATCCAAACAATTATCTAGGGCCATTATCACAACATGCTCATGAGCTAATTCCATTGGTCTTCTACACCTACAAATGAGGATACTCACCTAAAATATTATTGGCAAGTACTCTCATTCCCAACATCTACTATCTATCCCCTTTCTCCTTATCATGATTCATGCCATTGTATTTGACACTTAGGTAACTCCTATGCTATACAACCCATCACATGGTCTAGGAAGGTATGACATGTGGCATGTCAACACCTTCAAAAGAAATTTATCACTCTCCTACAGTGTCTCCTTCATCTAGTATTTATATTCTTCACAATCTTCCTCTCTCCTTATTTCATTCCAAAAACTGTTTCCTCCAAATTTTGCCTTTCATTTCCCCCTATTGAAGCAATTTAAAAAAAAAACTACTTAAAATCTCCATTAGTTCAAACATTATAGTACCTATAAGTAATGTTTTGCTCAAAATTGTCTAACATTTTCTTAATTTGCTTTCTAGAAGAAATAAATTGTAAAAAAATGTGTAAAATCTATTCATCAATTTAGACATTAATTCAATTTCAACATTAACATCACAACCATTAGATGTTATAGTGAAAATTGTCAAAGTTAGTTTTACCTAACTACTCTAATTTTCATATTTGTTGCGAATTTACAAGTGATAAAACACAAAAATGATGAACACTAATAGTGACTTATACTTTTAATAATAATAATAATAAAAGCTTGGCTAAATTGAGACACCACTAAGGAGTGAAATAAGAACAAAAAAGAGAAATGTTGTTATAATGTAAGTAAATTGATAACATACTTTGATTGATTTTTCATCACTATCTTTGTCATTTTGACAAGCATTCAACTCATAATTCAACACTTTTATTATCATATGTCATTATTTTAATTTAAAAAATTCTCACTAATAGTAAACTAATATGTTAATACTACTGAACTAATCTTTCACGTATAAAGTAGTAAATATTTCAGTTTTTGTTTCACCAACATTTAACCAATATCTTATAAACACCAAAATAATATTTCAATAATAATGAAGTGTTGTTTCAACATAGAATATATTAAAAGAGAATATAGTTCACATTTCATCATCGTCTAACTAATCTTTTACCAACATTGAACTAATATTTCATCAACATTGAATTGATATTTCACAATAGAATATTGTAAACATTTTATCACTCTTAAGAAAACCTATCCTTCACAAATACACTTATCATTTAGCAATAACAAACTTAACTTCCACTAACTTTGAACTTATCTTTCGCCATTATTGCCTTAATTTTTCACCATTGTTGCTTTGATCTCTTAACATTGTAATTTATTAAATTCTTAAATGTGAGGGAAGTTCATGTTTTTCCAAGGTTTATGTGCTTTTTCACCAATATAAAACTAATATTTCAACAATACAAAAATAAATCTATCGCCATATACAATAGTAAATATTTCACCTTCTTATTTCAGTAATGATTAACTAATATTTCACAAAAAAAAAACTAATATTGAACTCATGTTTCAACATAGAGTACACTAAATATTTAATTATCTTAAAATAATTATTTGCAAGAGAAGATAATTAATATTTCATCATCATTTAACTTATCATTCACTAACACTAAACTAGAATTTTACTAGCATTGAACTCATTTTCACCATGAAATATAGTAATCATTTGACCATTCCTAGGAAAAAAAAACTATTGGGAATCCATCTGTGTGAAAGCACATGACCTAATTTAATAGAATTAGATATTTTAAGATTTAATAGAGAAAATGCTATTAAGAACATGAATTAGAGAGATAGATGATCTTATTACATGTAGAAATTGTGATTTTAAGGAGACTCAATTCTCACAAAATCATTCAAATTAAAAAATTATCTCACTTAAGGCTCTAAGAAATACATAATTAAAGAAGAGAGGTTGGAATACTTTAATTAATCCCTAATAAATATTGTTTATAGAAATATAAACATAATTAACAACTTTAATGTGGTGGTGTGGCATAGAGAAAAACACTGATTGTGCTTTTTCATCAACTCTCAGTTTCTGATGAAATTCAACAAGCTAAAGAAACACTAAAAAACACATATCATGTTAGTTAACACAAGTCCCCTTTGTTTCCAACAAACACCACCTTTTTGCTCCAAACTTCATCGAATGCCTACACATACCCATCCATGTTACACTCCAAATTAGATATGACTCATAAGCTCACAATTATCCACCTTGATGTAGTATTTATTATAGCAAGCAATAGGAATATACAAGATCATCTAAAACACCCAATGCCCTAAAGGGCCTCATGGTATATGACCATCAACCAAGTTTGAGTAGTGATTAAATTTTCTCACGATCAATGGCTTAGTTAGCATATCCACTAGAAAGAATTTTGGTTCTTTTCCAAACAGATAATACTCTAACTATTTCTTCAAACAAGAAAAATGCCATGATCAAACCTAAACTCTCAAACTGACACTCTAAGCCATACAACGTCCTATAAAAATCTCAATATAGTCATGCACTCAATCTCAATGGTAGACATCACAACCACATCTTGCAAGGATACTCTCAAGCTAATCATATAATCACCATGAAAAACATATAACCACCAATGGATCTCATATTATAAAGATCTCCACCATGATTAGAGTCAGCAAACCCAATCAACACAATAGTCAACCTCTTATACTCGAAACAAGAGGATGTTGTACCCTTCAAGTAATCTAGAATCCACTTTACTGCTTGCCAATGAGCCTTTCTAGAATTTATGATATAACTATTCATAATAGCCACAACTTGATTAATATCTTACCTAGTACAAACTATATCATACATCACACCCTCCACAACATTAAAGTAGGGAATAGTGGCCATAAACTCCTTTTCATCTTTATATCTATGGAAATTCAAAGGAAATAATCTAAAGTGAGTCACCAAAGGAGTGCTAACCAACTTAGCATTCACATATGAAACCTCTTCAAAACCTCATTCACATACTACTATTGTGACAAGTAAAGATGCTTCTGCCTATGGTTTCAAATGATCTAAATGCAAACTATCCTCTTTGCGTATTCAAGATCCTTAATCTCAATCTTTCAGCTAACGTTAGATAAATATTTTGTCTCCACAAGTATATCATCAATATATAGTAAAAGATACACCAAAGAACCATCATTTATCTCCTTTAATTATACACATTCATCATAGTCACTCCTGGAGAACCCATGCTCAATCATAAAGTGATCAAGCCTTTTATGCCATTGTCTAGGCAACTACTTCAAACCATACAATAGTTTTTTCTATAAACACACATGATCCTGCTTTTCCTTAACAATGAAACCATATTTTTGGCACATATATATGTCTTCCTCAAACTCAACATATGAAAAATTTATTTTAACATTTGATTTCTCTAACTCCACGTCCTGCATAGCCACAAGCTCAAGTAAAGTACAAATGAAAGTATAGTTATTGATAGGAGAATATACCCCATTATAGGCTACACTAGGCATTTGACTAAACTATCATATAATTAAATAAGCCTTATATCTCAATCACTCAACTTTGTGGGTTCCTTATTTGAACTTGTGCACCCACTTGGGATCAACAATCTTCTTCTTCCTAGTTACCTTCACAATTTCCCATTTTTTATTCTTCCACACATATTGTATCTCTTTCTCCATAATAGCACACAATTTAGCAGAATCAAAACTAGAAATGCCATCTAAGTATGACACTAAGACTTGTACATCAAAAAATATCTCTACCATGGAAAAATATAACTTGCTAACTCCTCAAAGCCATATTTGATAGAAGGATTAATATCTCTCTATGGTTTACCTAGAGCAATGGCTATTTTCTCCACCAAGTGTTTGGATCCTCCCACCTTAAGGATTGTGGGTCTATAAAGAAGGGTCTATCTTAACCAAATATACCTCCACCTAGAGCATAACACCATGTAGATTATACTGCTCCACCTCCGTTTTTGAATTATCAATGAAAGACTCAATCTTTTTGATGCAGAAGCATCCACCACAAGTGAGAATAATATACTTATTAATTTTTCTAAGAAAGAAGACCCAAAAATCCTTCTAATTTGGATAAAATTAATGAATTAAATTCTAGTATCAACTATAAATCTGTTACAACAATTGTAATAGATTAGCAATAGTCTTAGCCATACTTTTGTGTATTGTTGGGCACAAAAATGGAGGCATATGAATTAGGGAAAAGACTGATGCAATAACAACTATCATGGTTGTAATATCCTATATTTTTATAAGATTTATTAAATAATTTTTTGGGCATTCATTAAGATTTGATAATTTTTGATATTGATTTGGAACTATAAATGGGTTTGAGGCAAATAAGGTTTTGAATAAAAATGTAAAATTGAAGAAAATAAGTTTTTAGGCTAATTGATCTATTGGTTCTATGAACTAATTAACTAGTTTGTCATTTCAGTCAAGGGGTTTTATTTGACCAAACTAATCAACATGATCGGGGAACTGGTCGACTAGTTAGTCTGGCTGAGTATTTTTTTCAAACCTCAATTTTTTTGGAAAATTTCTTATATCAAAATGACACCTTGATAATCTAACTCTAAACCAATCTTGATTGATTCTTAACCTTTTTTTATTTATTATTTACTTGGCTTTAGATGATGCCTTAAATAGATTTGAGGGATATATTTTTTGATGAAGAGGATGACCTCAATCTTGTCTTCTTCCACCTCTATCCTCTATGCACATTTTGAAGAATGCTTCGACTTCTAGACTATCCCTGCTCAGTTGAGAGATATCTTCCTATGATGATATTTTATTTCCTTTATTTTGTTTGATATTTTCTAGATGAATTTGACACGAATTCTCTAGAAAATATTCATTTGAGCTTTAAAATAGAATTCAACCTATTCTTGATACACCTACTCAATCAAATCAGATTTGAATTGTAAAATTAGGGTTTTTAATATGTTGTGTAACCTCACTCATTCTTTTGTTGGCTATAAATAACCATAATCACCCCTTTTTCTCACTTTTCTTTAAGCCTCTAAAATGTCTCACCTCTCTAACAATTGTATTCTCTTCTCTCCACTTTGAGCTTGCATTCAAATTCCATTCGTTCTTCTAATCCTTTCTTTACATCCTTCTTGTTTTATCTTTAAGCAATAAAGAGTTAGATTTAAGAGAAAATTGAGTTGTTTTTAGCTAAATCTTCCTCTACTTTTCTCTTAAGTGTGGTAATTTTGTTTTCTTTTCTAATTTGAATTTTTGGATTTATGCAATTTATTTAATGATTTGTAAATTTTAACTTGTTATTTTTAAATATTTTAGAATTAAAGAATCTTCTAGTTTGAGTTTTTCTCTCTTTAGTGGGAAAATCTGCTAAACTGTAACATCCCCAAAAATTACAGTTGAAAATTTTCATTTAATTAAAACAAATACAAGTATGGGGGTGCTACTTTCGGTTAAGGAAAATTTCACAAATTAATGAATACACTTAATGTAGAAAAACATAGGAATTCAAAATACTCATAAAGAGGGAATTAGAGTGCGAAATCAAATCATTAATACAGAATCAAAACCATTATAAAGTCAATCCAGCAAGGGGAAAAAGTTATATAATGATAAAGTAAAACTATAAAAATGGTAGGGAGTCCAGTTTGCACTCGCTCTCAGCCTCAAGTAAGTGCAACATTCACCACACATCCCTGCCTAACGCATCCAGTATGTCATAAGCATCAAACACAGTACCTCCTACCTGCATAAATTCAAAAGGGCCCTCTACTCGTGGGAATGAGCAGCACCAATGAAACAGGTGGTCAATACGCTACGTACTGAATAAGGTAACCATATGAGTAAGACCATGCAAGAAAATAAACAAGTAAGGCATACAAAGCATAATTCAGATTCATATAATCAAGCCAGCTTAGATTAATATTTATGTCTTACACATTTCTCATATTAATTTCGCGTGAGTATGGGAGCCCCACAATTATAGCTGGTGGATCGAAAACACTCAATAGGGTAAAACACACATGACCACTGTTATAGCTGATGGACTGGAATCATTCCACAGGGCAAAATGCACCTGACTATTATTATAGCCGGTGGATTGAAAAATCAACCTCATTGGCTCTGACTCACGTGGTATTCCACTACAAATAATTATTATCTTTTCATGTCTTATTACCATGCAAAGATTGGATTATCAAGCCCAAAATTCCCCACTATTATAGCTAGTGGATTGGAAACACTCCACAGGGCAGAATGCACCTGGCCACTATTATAGTCGGTGGACTAGATATCACTCCATAGGGCAAACGCACCTGACCACTATTATAGTCGGTGGACTGAAAAAATATATCATCATTGAGCCTAGCTCAATAATATTTCACTTTAAGTGTTTAGTATTTTATTTGTATCTTATCCCACATACATAACCCTCGACTAGACATGCATGACCCATTAGACTTCACCTGCTTAGCTTCCCGAAAATCCTCTCCTATATCTTGGGACTTTTACACCCTTTAGTATGTATAGACATTCCTCCCCACTCTTTCCTCATTACCATGAATACCTAATTCCGAGGCCCACTTTCTATATCTCTAATTCAACTCACTATTACTCTCTGGGGTTTTCCTCTAGGAAACCCTAATTGGGCCTATATAGCCCAACCTTCCTCTATCCCACACAATTGATGCTCCTTTGCCCCAAACTCATCACCTCACTCGATTCATCTCCAAGCACCCTACTTTACTTCCCATTTTACACATGTGGCCAAGAAACCCTAGTTGGACATCCCAAAACCCTAGCATCTCTCTTTCCTCATATAATGTTATCCCTTCATCACTCTCATTTACCATCCCCTCTTCCACATGACACATATACAACACACCCTATGACCCCGAGACTTCCTTCCCATCTTTCCCACTCACCATGTGAACCCAAAACTCTTTTGCACGTGGTTCAAGTCATCAATACCCAATCTTTGTTTCAATTCGTCTTTGCTCTCTAGGGTTTTCTTCTAAAATCTAAATCTGGCCTATCTCACTTTTTTTTTATCCTACACAACCCATACTCTTCCTTGTTACCAAAACCATCACTTTCCTTGAACCACACCCAACATCACAACCTCACTATCCAACTCCCACACGTGATAAAAAAAACCCTAGTTCGCTCCCCAAAACCCTAGTACTTCTCCTTTCTTTTATGTCACCCCTCAACACCCAAATACCTTTTTATCACTTGGCTCACTTTTCCTCTATACGGAACCCCTTCCATCTTTTATTCCCCATTCTAACCATTTCCATTAGTTTTCCCTTTCTTGCACACTTCTCTCACTTAAGGTTTCCTCCCAAAACCCTAGTCAAGTCTCCCATGCATCCTTATACCAACCCATGTACTATTTTTCACGTTTGGATTCTAATTAACCTAACAATTCTTCCCTTACCTTACTTAAGCCTCAAGTAAACCTTTTCCACATAAAGGTCATCCCTATGCGAATTCGAACCATCCCATACAAACCCACACAAATTTTTTATTTATCATGTCACATCATCCTCAAACAGATGGACAAACCAAAGTTACTAATAGAACTTTGAGTTCTTTGCTAAGGGGATTGGTGAGTAAGAATGCTAAGGATTGGGATTTCAAGTTAGCACATGTGGAGTTTGCATAGAATCGAAGTCCTTCTACTACAGCAAGCTCTAGTCCGTTAGAGATGGTATATGGTATTAATCTATGTATGCCGATTGATATGCTACAATTAAAGAAGGGTGAAGTGAAGAGTTATGATGTACAAGAGAGAGTGGATTTATTTTAAAAACTACATCAACAAATGAAGCACAATATTGAGAAGGTAAATAAAGTGTAAAAGACAACAACAAACAAGTATAGAAGCCAACATATTTTTCAACCGGGAGATTTGGTATGGTTACACTTGAGGAAGAAGAGATTTCCTAATCTAAGGAAACATAAGCTCATGCCAAGGGCGGATGGTCCTTTCAAAGTACTTTAAAAGTTTAGAGAGATTTTTTATGAGCTTGATTTGCCAGATTCATATGGTGGAGTATCAAGGACATTCAACGTTAGAGATATTAGCCCTTGCTATGGAGATACAAATTTGAGGGCAAATTCAAATCAACAAGGGGAGAATGATGCAGGAGAAAAAACTCAAGAATTGAATTTCATAATTATGGAGCCAATTATTCTTCATTTGGAAAGTGTCTCCTATAAATTTGAAGACCAACGGATGGTTACATTGCTCGGAACGTAACAAACAAGTAATTAAATGTCTACGTGTATGTGCATGGCATGCATGCATGAAAGAAGGAAGTGACCACGTGCATGGGGATTATATTGGAAGGATTTTCAAGATGTACGCAGTGATTTAGCTAATTTATTAATTAAGTAATAAAGTAGGAGAATAAAGTTAGCATAAGCTAGCACAATATCTTTTAGCTTGGAATCTTTTGGAATATGCTTTAGCTAGTGGTAGAAAGGTCATATTATTCATTAATGTCCACCATATTAGATGTATGATGATTATGAAGTATTAAAGTTGAAGATCAACATTGAATGAATTCTGTGTGAGTTCAATCTCAAGTAAATCAAATCTGTGTGAATGTTTGGCTTAAAAGTTTTAGTCTCTTTGTATATGTGAATTAGAGATTAATCCATATTTTTTCTGCTATTCTTAGTCCATATTTTCCTTCTCTAATTACCATTAAATTCCTACTCTATTTCATGGCTAAACCAAACCCTAATTTAGTATACCAAAACCAAAATCCTAAAATATTTGAAACCCTAACCATCCATACTAACCAAACACCACCTTATTTCCTCTTTTTTGGAACCTAACCCTAAACCACAATTCCAAACTACATCCAAACCCTAACTTTCAACACTAAGCATCTTCATCAATCCGTCATCAAATGCATAGATTAACTAGTACACACCATTCAAACCATCATCATTAACAAACCACCATCACTGACTCACCATCTTCATTCTTCTACCATAATTCGAATCACCATCATCTTATATAAATCACTTTTAAGGCTCTAGTATTTTAAATCACTATCTCCAAATCCTTATCACCCTATCCAACTCTATTTGAACCATTAGTTTCACATAATTGAAGATTACACCCTTCCTTTCATATCAGAAACTCTGCTCCAGAAACTCAAGACCATTATCCATCTAGAGACATTTAACTTGTCTCCTAGTCTACTTCTCTAATATAGTCTTGTAGTTCTTGAAAATGACAACACATTATTTTTATTTTTAATAAAATAAATCCATACATTCTCAGATAATTCATCAATAAAATTCAATAGTTACCACAATAATACCACAAATTTGTTTGATTATATCCCATGATGAGAAATTAATCCTACATTTTATATGTGTTTTTATTTTATATTGGATAGGTTTTCTTATTCTTTCTAGAGGTTTAGGTCTTGTAGAGTCACCAATTGACCGGTATAGAGTTGCTAATCAATAAGGCCAATTTATTTTATTTTTGGGGTTCTAGTGAGACCAATCAATTTGTTTTAACCAACCAATTGAATAATTTGTCTGGATTTCTAGATTTGTGATATTGTTTTGTTTTCAAACATTGGCCAATCATTTCCTATGATTTCAATAATGTCATATCATTATTTATAACCATTTTGGGGAGTTGTATGATTATTACCCTACTTCTTGAACCTTTTATCTAATTAATTCACCCAAAAATCTATCAAAAATGATTTTCTATCAAACCACTCATTACATGCCCATGTTAACTCCTCTATCTCCTCTTTCCACTCTCATATCATGCAAAAGTAGTGACAGAAGTTAGCTAGGTTAACTAACCTGCCTTACTTGCTTGCTTACACTATACCTCTTTTACACACTCTCGTTAATTGTTTTCATTCAAGTGTTGTACAATTCAACCCCTTGTATTTGGCAGCCTATCAAGCATCACCTTTTTCCTCTTGTGCTTCTTACTTGATTAATTTTCATTAAGTCTTCTCTCCTCTAGTTCTCTCTATTTTTGCTATCTCCTCTCCTCTCCCTTATTAAGTTTTGTTGGTGTTCTTCATTTGTCTCATGCCTATAATTTTTAAGACTTTTCCCTTCCCTTCCCTTCCCTTATTTTTATTTTGGCTCCTCTTATATTATCCTCTTATCTAGCCTCTATTTATTTTTATGTAAGTAAAGGAAGTTAGATTTGTGGTTAATTTAAAAAGATAATCAAGATTTTGGCCATTTTGGTATTTTCCCCACTATTTGAAAGTGAATACCTCTTATCCTTGATTTTATTTCCCTTTTATTAATTGTAGTGTGATGTTGTTAATTTTATTCTTACATTGTGTGGTGTTGTATTTGTAAGGTGATAAAGGGAGACTTGTGTGGTGTTGTATTACTATTACTATTACTATTACTATTACTATTACACTAGAGCTTGGATTATAGGTAAATCCAACATAACTCTTTAGATTGTATAATTTATACATGAGGATAGTAGTATTTTCAAGCTTAGATTTTCTAAATGATGTTTTTATGAGTATTGATGATTTTATTTTTGTTAAATCATGTTTTAGTGTGAATATGGTTAAGATCATGAATTATTTAATATGCATGATATATTAGAAGAATGATATAATTTTTAGCCATTTAGCTATTTTGGGCGAAATTTTATGATTGAACGCATGCTTATTAATTTGATTTTCTAAGATGAGTAAGATGTAATCAAAATGAGTTTTTATGAGTATTGACGATTTAAAAGCATGATAAAATTGTACGAATATGTTAGGATTTTTTATATTTGAATCAAATTCTTTATATTGTATTTTGCCTAGAGAAGCCAATCAATTGGTGTGACAACCCAAAATTTTCAACAACAAAAAAATCATTTTAATACATTGAGGAAGTGATTAAATTTTTTTTTGAGGGATGTTACTATCACATCAAAAATTGGAGAGGTGTGTTCATTCTAACTCATACTCGATGCAAGGCTAAAATACTTATAAAACCATGCACGAAAAATCAAAGATAGCGTAAGAGAGAGAAAAATAGTGAGAAAGAGAAGAAGTGATATTTGATAGATGGTATAATAAAGTTTTCAAAACCAAATATAGAGACAAAGCTAAGACTTTAGTAACCAAAAAGTATAAAATGTCCAAACATAATGGGAGAATCCTAAATATTGGTTAGCCTAACTCTCTTATTCAATAAATCTTCCCATATTAATGATCGTAGAAGGGCCCATATCAAGTTGATCAAACCTACAAAATATCCTCTACTTTTCCAAAAAAAGCCAAATCAATACAAAGACCATATAAGGTAAGCTTAGTATGATGAAGTACTGATAAAATAATTTTATCCTATTATACAAAAATGGCTTATGATACACATAGAGGTCATATTAATCATTACATAACAAAAATGTTTAAACACATAATCATGGAAAATTATTAAATATACAGGATAATTTCATGCATCTCAAATATGAATAAAACGTGTTATTATTATTCCAATATGAGACCACATAATTCAATCAGTTGATATATTCGAATAACACACCTAATCCTCCACTATGAACAAAGGTCATGAAAACAACACAAGGGTGCATGTATCTCAAATATGGGCATACCCTATACCAACCAGAACTTGGTAGATCTTTAATCCCAATATAGGGTTTTGTAGGAGATCACAACAAACACAAACATGGGTATACCCCCTTACAAAGCACAACCTAATAGATTATTGATCATAATATGGGTGTTTGTAGGTAATAACACCAAATTCAAGAGGAATATGCATATCAAATGAAATATAAACCTTACAAAATGGGTGTTTAGGTGATGACGCCAAACACAGCCAATAATAGCTTCCTTCTACAACCAACATCCTTATATAGCATTGATGTTATAACATTCTATCTTGGTATTATTCAAAATAGCACCTACAAGCCAAAACTTGGTAGGATATGAGGGATATTGAGGAATATAAAGGTAAATACCATAAGGAAATAAGCCTAATATCTCCCAGTTAACCATGCTAAGAGTTTGAGAAGTAAAATCAAACAAAATTTTCATTACCAACATTAGTGTTTTATAATGATAAAACATAACACAATCCAAGGCCACAACCCACATAGATAAACCATATTGAATATTTCCTTAGGTTTAATTATTTAAGGTTAAGAATCATGATTTAATGTCAAAGACTAAAGTCAAATCTAGGCAAACCTTTGAGGTCAAAACCTAAAAATATCACAAAAGTCTCAAGGGACCAATTGAATGGTACAACAAACAATTAGACTAGTTTGTGGGATGCAAAAATAAATAAAAAATTATGGCTTGATTTGTTAATATGGTGAAAAATCCTCCTAGCACAAGGTGGTTAGGAACCCAGTTTATATTCCTAGACAAATGTTTCATCCTTAGTTCAAGGTACAAAGTAAAATTTGTACTAAGGATAGATTGCTAAATATTATAATGGAGGTAGATTAGGATATGTTTTATTTTAGGTGCATGGTGAAACAATAATCCATCTATATTTCTCATGCACATACTCTAACCCAATTTGGAGTTTCTTGATCAAAAAAATGGGATACACACTCTACACTTTGCATTTATAAGAGATTATTAATTATACGATATGGGGTGGATGAGGACTATATATTAGAAAGCTATTACCAAAATATATTTTTGCATATGCCACCTACTATATTAAGAACTAGAGGAATTATCATATATTTAAGCAAAGAAGGTAAACACTAGCTCACCTCATTTGGCTCATCTTTAAGGAAATAACCTCTCCAGTAGAAATGTTATCTCACTATAAGGTTTATGAACAACTTGTATAGGTAGTGAATCCATTGTTTTAACAATTATTTAGTTTGTTTTTTGTTTATTTGATATCTATGGGTGTCATCCTCACAAAATTTTGGTTAATATAATATATATTAATTACCATAAAAAACAAGTTAACTATTTTGGTGGTAAACAACCAGTTGGCTAGTTCAAGCCCTTAATCATTCAAATGGTACAAGGTTGAAAGAAATTAAAATAATCTTAGCTTAGCCAGTTGACTAGTAGGCTAAAACCAATTGACTGGTTTTGCTCATATTATATTATTGGTTTATCTAAGCAAAACATAATTATAAGCAATTAAATCTTATCTTAACCCGAACAATCCTAGCATGGTTTAACACTATAAATTTCATGTAAAACATGCTTATCATAATAAGAGTCATGGAATCATGCTCATAATTTGAAGCTGAAGCAACAACTAAAACTTCATTCACTAGTTAACTAGTATTCAAGCATAAGTTTACTACTTTAATTATGCATCCCATAGATATAATCATGAAAATGATCTAAAATAGTTTCTAATTTAAACAAAGAGCTCTGTCATGCTTGGCATACTAACAGAATACATATGAAATCATGCTTAAAACATTAAATACATAGATCACGCTCCCAGATTGAATTGAACAACACTCTCATGTTAATCTCACAATAATCATGCTAAGGCCAAAAATGGATAAATCATACCCATGCATCTCATGATTCACACCTTACTCATGCTCCAAATGCTAATCAAATAATTCATGTTGAATATGCTCATAATAATGATTAAAATCATGTTAGCTCATAAGATGTCTAACCTAGACATACTTAAGATCATGGAAAACGTTCATAACTCATGCTTTACATAGAAAAATACTCTCAATCAATGCCAAAAATTAAGGAAAACATGAACACCAAACCTTATTATAGGGTAGGATTTGTATTCCCTCAAACAAAAGTCTTATAGTAATTGGAGTACTTCTAGCCTAATAATGAACTACAAGATCCTTAAATTCCTAAGGAATCAAGAACCTAAAAAAATATATTTTAAAGTTAATTTAAAACAAAGAAAGTATAATAAAGGAGAAGAGACACATTTTCTCAACCTCAACCTAAGAATGGTTAACCAAGAAGAGGAAAAACCAAAAAATTCTCTATTCTATCAAAAGAACCCTACTGGGGGTGAATAGGGTTTAATGGAATGGAAATGGCATATAAAAATTTTACAAAAAAGTTATAATGGTTCAACAACAAATTACTTTCTACATCCACTATCAAAATATTCTCCATTTTGGATTTTGAACAAGTGATGTGTTTTATTAATGGTTACTCTTATCCCACTTCATGAGCCTTAAAATCTCAATGACCCTCTACTAGATGATTTACAGCTTAACCTTTTTATCTTCTCTAAACTCACAATAAGAATCTTTCAAGAATGATAGGTAAATATTCACTAACCCTTTTGTAAATAAATTTGTAAGGTGGTTGTGATTACAATATATTCTCACTAAAAATCAAGATATGAAAATGCATAACTTTGGATGAGATGTAATCTAGCTAGATATAATAAGAGATATTACAATAGTAGAGCTATTCTATCTAAGAGAAGTGAGTACTGAATACTTTTCAATAAAAACTCAGGTTTTGAAAGTTCAAGAGAATTTTAATGAGTAATTAAATGATTGAGAGAGTAGATAATTAATGGAATAGTAAATGTAGTTGAAACATTGTTGTAGTAAATGATGAGGGAGATTCTCTATAAGGCTCACCCTCGTCTAGTAGTCGTTGGACACAAATGGTCCAAAATTTATATTGCCCAACAGGAAAATAATTAACATTTAATACTTGTCAATTGATCAGTTTGGGTAAACCAATTGTTCAATTGTACGACTAGCCAATTGATTATTCAAACCTAGCAACTAATTATGTTTATACCTAAGATGAGAAAGTTACCATTATATAAACTAGCCAATGGATTTTTTGTTGCACTCATTTGTTCCTATGAATATATTTGAACGGTACCATAGTTTAGTAAACCAATCAATGTTTCCTTTGTACCTTTTGATTGATTTACTCAAACTAGTTGATTGGTTTACCTCCTGGCTAAAACCATTTTGTACTTCATCTCAACCATTGGCCTAGTTGGTCATACCAATTGAATTTTTCCCTTAAATCAGTTGATTGGTTTGGTGAAACTAGTCGATGAGTTTAAATAGAAGCGAATGGTTTCTATAGGGAAAAAAATCCATGGGATGGTTGGTCAAACCAGTCGATCAGTTTTCAAACCTATTAATTGGTTTGACAAAACCAATCAATGACTTTAAGCAGAGTTGAATGGGTTTCTATAGGAGTGAAAATCATGTGCTCGTTAGTAAAACTAGTCGATCAGTTTGGAAAAACCAATCGACGTGTCTAAATAAAGCACATGGGTTTCTATAGGATTAGCTTGTAACAACCAATCCATTTGAGTTTTACACATTTAATGCCCTTGGTTTACATCAAATCAATCAATTGGTCTTGAAACCAGTTAATTGTTTCTTACTAGAACCAAAAAAATAAGATTTAAAAACACTTGGAAAGATTTAGAAATCAAGATATTCCGTGAATTAACATGAAGTGAATTCAAGTCAAGTGTTTAAATTTTTTTTTTATAATTTCACAACTCTTTACAAGAAAACCTAAGGCATAGAAATATAATCCTTAAACCTGAAGTCTTCATTTATCTTCATATGGTTTTCTCTTGTTCTTTGAAACTGGATTGCTCTTTTAAATTTTCCCTTTAAGAAATGATTTGAGTAAGTGTGTTTTGGTATCTTTTTTCATCAATCATAGTTCATGAACACTCAAGCAAACAAATTAGTTCTAAAAGCCTGTTTGTTATAATCAAAACAAAAACAAGGAAATTGTTTAAACTATGAGGTAAACATCTTTCAAGTCATTAATGAAGGAAATAAAGTGAGAATTAAATTAAATATTAAGAACAAGAAGATTCGAGGAGAAATAATCACATCTCAAAAATGGAGAACAAGGGGTAAGGAACCCCAGTCAACAAGAGAAAAGAAAAGAAGAATGAAGAAGAAGAACACCTAACACTTAGCTATATTTTTCTCAAGAAAATGATAAAGCTTGAGAGTGTGTGATTGTGAGGGAATTAATCAAAAAGGAGACTCCTTAAATGATCCTATGGTTAAAATATATAAACAAAGAAGGGAGAAAGATAGTTTACTTAGGTAAAAGGGTGGTGGAGTATGAGGACTAGTGTATACGGTTATAGAATGATGAAGTATGTCTGTGTTACAAAATTTCCAATTATAATGAGATTAAAGGAAAACTAAAAACAGGCCGCAAACAGCCCTAACCTTCCATAGGAGAGACAAATGAGAAATTGAGAGGATTTCATGACAAAAAGTAACTTAAAAATTATTTTTAGGATATTTTTAGCTAAATAAAATCATAGAATGATTTAAATTATATAAAAAAATTCCAAAATACCAAAATATATTTATTAATAGAAGGAAATACTAATTATAAGGTTATACAATCATTTGAAAATGAATCAAAACAAAAACTATAGAGCATCTAAAAGTTTCACTAGAACCAATTGATTGATTTGGAAATACCTATTGAATGGTTTCACTAGTGGACTAGTTTCCTTCCATAGGTTGAGATGATTACTTTGTTTTATAGATGAACTAGTTAGCTAGTTATAAGTGACCCGTTGATTGGTTTTTCTCAAAACTTACATATTCACCAAATTTTCAAGCACTTTCCAAAACCAAAACAATTTTCTTTTATATCAATATAATTTAAATACATTTTAAAACATTTAAGGATTAGGTATTACAACACTATCACTTTAAAAGAGACTTTATCCCTAAATTCTACAATATAAAACATATTTGTTAGCTCAAAATGTTTCAAAAACCATATGATACTGAGAAAAAGAAAATAATGCATTAGGCTCCACAAGGTTTTCCTCATACTTTCCCACCTTAGCATCTCATGATTGAGTATGGTTCCTTTGACCACTAATTTGACATGATTTTTCTTGTATTACCTATTTCCCTACTTACCAAAGTTGTGGCATCGAACCTTACCACTAAAATAATCAACTCATGCATTGTCATTGCCACATCGATTACATTTGTAACATCTCAGAAGGCATGTCTACGAAAATGGTCTTAACCATGATGTGCAAACTCCACCTAACTGCTGTCTCCCTCATGAACATTCTTCTTACTACTAGAGTGTCGATCCTTTATCATCTTCCTCTTACTCCTTGATGGAGACTCATGAGTCTAGTGTACCTTTGCTTCCTTCTCCTCTTGAAACTCTATGTAGTCACATATCCTCTCCATCATCTACTCCATATGTTGAATTCAAACTTTCTCCATTGAATTCCTAAGATACTAAGTGTAACACCCCCATTTTTAACTACCAAAAAATTTTGTTAAAACATTTGTGAAAGCAAAAAATACCTAGGAAAAATGGGGTGCTACTGTCGTACCTGACACAGGATAGTTGTTTGCTGCCTACCCTATATTAAATACAAGGCTAAACCAATCAAAACACTTAAAACAACAGAGTGCATGGAACACAAATTTAATTAAATGACTTCAAGAGTGTTTACATCAGATGACCCTACCGAGCTTTGACCTATCATTACAAAATATATGTAGATAAAGTATGGGGCTATAATTAAATAAAGTAGGGTATGACACCCACTTTAAAACCTTGGACCACCACGGACCTCACCAAAATCTTTTGGACATCCTTACTCTCAAGCCCCGACTCAACTAAGGTGGACCTTTTATTAGCCATCCCTAAAGACTTGCACATGGTCCTTTGCTCATGGGAATGAGTAGGTGATAAAGCAAACAAGCACATCAGTACGCTACATATTGAGAAAGCAAAGTTGCTCCCTCAATGTACATAAGTATACCAATTTACTATACATGAATATAAGTTATAAGATGCATCATGATAAGGCCATATATAAAGGTAGATATGCATAAAGACATGCTATCATGCAAAATTCCAATAAAGTAGAATATATCATGCTTAGATCCACAACCTTCTCATATAAGCACTTACATACATAATAGCAAAGAGCATCTGAGCAACCTCTAGGGTTTATTTCCAAATATCTCATTTCCTTATGTTATACTATTCACTTATCCATACATAAGATAGGTTAATCATTCAATCAATATTCCATTCCATAACTAATTAGTCATTTCGATATTGGCCAAGTGCGCAAACCAACTTTTATTTATTTTGGTCAATCACGCCATTACTTTAACTTCTTAACCAATCATTAATCATTCACTTAGTCATCATTGATAAATTATCAACCAATATTTAACATACTTTATTATCATTGAGCGATGGACTGTGCACCCCCCAATGGTCTCACATTCCATGGAAGTCTATCTAAATAAGGGATATAAAGCTTAGGCCAAAGTCAATCACCAAGTGGACATAAGTCTAGGCTAAAGCCAACCACCTAGGTCACCAAACCCTTTAATATTGATACCCCCTAATACATCATCAGTATCTAGAGTAGGTAAGGCACCAAGACCTCTCAAGATCCCGCTCGAAGGCACCAAAAACTCCCAAAGGCAGACTAACCCTCGGTAGCTAATCGAGGATCAAGTAACCCAGACCCATGCTCAACCTGACTTTCTTTCACTCTATGTGATTCGTATTTTATTCATAAAAAATGGGTAATCATACAAGGCCCATACAAAGCAAGGAAGACAACTTTCTATGTTAATCCATACCAATCCTTTTATTTCAATTTTTCCAAACATGTGAGTTTTCCGTTTGTCCTTGGCCAATATTATTCATAACCACCATATTATTTAATTCAAGCCCATACTAATTTTTATTACTCTTTTCTCAATATCATCACTTATCATAAGTGAAATACCCATTTAACCTTTATATTACTCCTAGAGTACACCATAAGTTATGATCCATTTTAATCCTTTCATTAGACCAATAATCTATGATAAAATATGTATTTTATCCCATTAATAAACATGTTATAGTCCTAAACATAACCTCAAACCATAACCAAACTAAAAAGAAATAAATCATGCAAACTAGTCGATAGGTCTGGCCCATCCAGTCAATCGATTTAAGCTGACTAGTTGAACGATTTGACTCAACTAGACCGTGCTTTCATCAAAGCAGTCGATTAGTTGGGGCAAATCGGTAAACTATTCACAGATTAGTCTATTGGTTCTGTCAAACTAGTCAATCAACTTAAGTAAAGAGTAAGACCAAGGTCTATGTAGGCTTACCAGTCGATAGGTTGAGTAAACTAATCTATTGGTTTACCCTAACACAACACCAAATCCTAAATTTTCATGTATATTCTTACATATAAATCATTCTTAACCACATTAAAACATGTATCAACATAATCTAAGTTATTTTCAACTGAATTGACTTACATTTCACAAAATGGATTCATCATATCCTAGTTTTACCAAATTATATGCTTTATTCTTAAATCATGTCATCTAACCATCCAAACCATTTATGTAGGCTATATTCATTCATGATAACATGTAGAATCAACTTAAAGTAACATATAATATATAGGGATACTTGCTAAATATTTTTTAAGTAAGAATCACTTACTTGATACAGACAAAATCCCCTTAAAAGCTAAAATTCCAAACGTGGGAAGTCTCAACTTTGAAACCCTTAAAAACCAAAATCTTACCTCAGGAATTACACCAAAACTTATTAAATTTTCAAACTTAAGATAGAAAGAATAAGAGCATACCACTTGAGGCAAAAATAGGGGAAGAGCTACATTGGTCTACTCAACCTTTTTTCCCAGAATCTAACTTTTTTTGCTTAAAAATTGAAACAAGAGAGAGCTAGAAGTAGGATCAAAAGATTCTAAAAGGATTGATTGGTATTACTTGAAGTGTGGAGAGAAGGATAGTGAATATAATATTTAGAATATTTGGTGGATGAAAGAATGATGAATAGCAGGGATGATTGGGGCTATTTATAGCCCGCTAATGGAAAATAAATAGTGAGGGTTTGGGAATCAACTTAAAACCCTACCATTAACAATTTGAATTTGAATAGAATAGACATATTCTGTCTAGGATTTGCTGACTTATTCTCTAGATCTCAAATGGTGTCTCTGGAAAATGTAGATCAATTATACCAAAATTAGCAATCATGTCAGTGAGAAGGAATTTTTCAGTTGCTTAGAGTCGTGCCTGAGATTGAAGCATTCGATCTCAAAATCATGTAGAGGAGAAAAGAGGAAGAAGACTATGCTGAGGTCATCACTTTCCCTCAACTGTTCCAATCAATCTCTAGATCAATAAGAGGCAATATATTAGTTTAAATGCATCATTAAAATAGTTAGGAATCTCTTAGGGACAAATTGTCATGGGTTGGTAAGTTTTTATTTTAGTGTAAGGGATTTTTCAGAAAATTAAACTAAAAAAATATGACCATCTCGATGAAACAGTTAATAGATTTTGGTCTACCAGTAGATTGGTTTCCCTTAAATAGTTAATTAGGCTAGTCAAGAAAACTAAATGTACTGAAACGATAAACCAAACGATCGGTTTATTTGAAAAACTCAATAAACTTCATTTTTCAACATGATTTTAAACCAAACTTTATCCCAAACCAAATCATAATGTTAAATCAAAATCAAAGGCCCAAAATTGACATAATTTCTTATTCAACCATTTTACAAAAATGTGGAATATTACACTAAGGCTAATTTAGAAATATTACAATACCAAGCATGTGTTAGTACACTTAGAGAAGTATATAGCACATAAGGCTAATAGTTAGTCATATAAGATAATTATAGAACAACACCCCAACCTAAATTATGGTGACCCATGCAATCCTTTTGATGTGATTCATTATTTAACTTGTGTTGTGACCCTAGCAGTTCTTAGATTGATGGATTGTTGTTGTGGGCCTCAATTTCCCTTGTGGAATAATAATTCAACATTGAATAAGACATTTATCACTTGAAGAGAAGGACTTGAGGATAGAAAGGGATCTTGTGTTTTATAATAGGACTTTGAATGAATAGTTAAACCTTTAGATCAAAGGGTTCATTTCTTCAAAGAGTCTCACAAACATTTTAGGAGGTATGTATACTTGAGGAATTTAGTTTTGAGGTCATGTATATGTGGCATTGTGTGAATTTATTGTCTTGTTATCTTAGAGGTTTGATATTTGATATGTTGATTTATCCTTAGTATCATTATCTTAGATTATGGGACAATAGCCTCTCAATATTTGAATTCACTTGATTGGAATTGGATTAGAGAATTGCCATAGTATCTCCTAAATAACTATATTAGGTTAGTTTGATATATGTTTGAGATTGGAAAGACACCTTTTGAGATTAAAAACCTTGTTAGGGTATGTTGGTTATTATCATGTGTTAAGTTGCAAAAGTATGATTATGCTTGAATATTTTTATCCCATAGGATTTGTAGAGTCATGTTTGACATTATATGTTGATCTTGCATGTGATATTATATTTTTTTATGGTATTTTTTTATATATAATTGATAGCTATGTGAGAATGCCACATCTTTAGAGCTATTCTAGTTTACTTAGTACAAGGAAATCATACTGATACTATAATTTTATATGATTATGTGTGGGAATTGGAGTAGCATGAAGCTTTTAGCATGGATATGATCCTTGGGAAGATATTCCTTCTTAGGCATGGGTTTGATTTATAGAGTCTAGGATCATCTAGCATAGTTTTTTTCTACCTTGCATTTTAGTTCATTTCTTGTTATCGTCATTTGAGGCATAAAGTGTTGTAAATGCTTTACTATTGTATTTAATCTTGTACTATCTTCTACTTTTATTAGTATTTGTTGGTTTTAACTTAAACTTGGATTAAGTGTTGGTATTAATTAATGATTGTGTCTAAGTTATTTTTTTCTTACCTTAGGCATGTGTTAGGTAGTGTTCATACCTATCTTCATGCTGGATGTAGCGGTAACACCCAATAATTTTTTATATTTACTTATGCTAAAATGAAATTTAAGTAGTAAATTTAGGGGCATTACAATTATGATCCATCCTTGGAAACCACCCTGGAAAAATTCCACAAATCTAAATGGGTATAATTAAGAAGCTCCTTTGTACTAAATGTAGTTATTGAAAAGCTAACCCACTTTTACTTGTTCAACAAATAATGCATATAAAACCCCATAAACCTATGTTTTATCCATCCAAAAACCCTATCTTAGAAAGATAAATTGTGACTTTAACACTCATGTGTCCAAGTCACATATATGTACTATAGCAACATTTGAGTTAGCCATACTCACATATGTTACTAAAACTATAAACTCAATAATATAACCAATAAAGCCATATGATGTCCCGATTCTTGTACCTTTCATTACAACAAGATCACCTTTATTAATCCTCATTATTTCATCTTTAATCACACAATAATATCCTTTAAAATCTAAGGAACTAAATGAAATCAGGTTCTTGGTCATCTTTGGGACATGTTGAACTTTAGATAGTGTCATAACTATACCTTCATTTCTCCTCACATTAACAACCCAAAACCTATCAAATTCTCAAGTATCATAATTACCAATTAGAAATACTCCACCTTGATTCATCTTGTACATATGAAACAAGTTCATGTTGGGATAAATATAATAAGAGCACCTAGAATCCAAGATCTACCTATCAGCCATCTTAGTTTGTCTATTAGTGGAAATCAATACATCACCATCACTATCATATTAGGCAATGAAAACAACATCCATTGAGCTAGATAAATCATAAGATTTATCTTTGGATTTCTTTTTATGATAAAAAAATCCTAATAGGAACCTTTTTGCAACACCCATGGAAGACAACATTCTTGTATTTATTTTTAGACTTTCAACTAGATTTCTTCTTGTCAATAAGACCCCATCACTAAGTTCTTTCCTAACTATAATCCCCTCAATATGTGAGCCTCTAAACTTCCATGCTCAGTTGATTTCTAATCAATTTTTGTTATAGTAGGGCATTCTTAATACCCTCGAGAACTATTTCATCCTTACCATATAATATGGTCTCATTCAAGATTCCTATGATCCGATTTAACATATATTTTCAATAGGTCCATAACAATATAGTCAATGATGCAGGATCATCTAATGAACCTAATGATTGTCATGTTCATATTAATTCTCAAGGTAAGGAGGACTTAGCTTTCTTAATGTTGGAGCCTATCATGTTAAATATTCTTGATAATTCTTATATGCTTGATATTGAAAAACATTCAAGGTGTTCTCGTAGGTATGTCATATATTTGCAAGAAGAAGATATTAATACACTTTAATGTGTACAAGTATTCAAAGCATGTAAGACTATGACATACATGGGATGATACTTTACAACAAGAAGATATAATGATGATATGCATTAGTTGTATTAACTTGTTGTAAACCCTAACCCTATGTGTATTTTATGTAAGTTAGGGTTTGATATAATTTCATGTATGTATCTTAGCTAATTGTATAGCTTTGTAATATTAATCCTTATTATCATTTAAACAATGATATTGTACTTTGGATTAAGGTTAATATGGGCTTAATTCAACCATGATAAGTGTAACACCCTCAAAATTTACTACTGAAAAATTTAGTTTAATTAAAAGAAAATTAGCGGAAGCAAATTAATAAACCGTGAACTTTGGGAGTATTACCGCCACACTTAGTACCAGACCGGTTCACTCCTACCGTTCCAGTACCAAGTGCTAAGGCTAAAAAGGTAAAAGATGATTTTACAAGAAACTGAAGCATATACAAATCACAGAAGCGCAGTAAATAATTTACGAGAGTAAAATCAACCAACAGTGGTTACAAAATAACAATTACATTGAAGTTAAAAGAGATAAATCAAAACCCTAGAATTTACCGGATAGTACCTTACGCTCTTTCTCAAAAGCCCACTTGAATAGCACCAAACACGACCTGAAAGGGGCACTGCCCATTGAATAGGCAGGGGCCCCATGAAGGGAACCCTTCAGTACTACGGTACTGAGTAACCCTTTAAAAACGCACTTAAAAACAGGCACGCAATGTCACACATGATATACTAGGATATCCGTTCATAACGACATATGTAAATATAACAATCAGATCCATACATTCACGCATTCAACTGGTCAATCAGAAATTAATGGTGTATACGTAACATTCACCTTTGTCCATTCGCATACTTAACAAGTTAACCAGATATTAATAGGTCATAATGAATAATCGATACTTTAGGGCCTTAAGGCCATTAGTCCATCATTAATCAATCATCTCAGATTTTAAATGTCCATGTGAGTGCGGGAACCCCACTATTATAGCCGGTGGACCGGAAATATATATAGGGCAAAACGCTCCTGGCCACTATTATTCGCCGGTGGGTCGGTCTCAGGGCAGAACGCTCCTGGCCACTATTATTCGCCGGTGGACCGGTCTGGCCCCGACTCACAAGGTATTCCACTATAAGTGATTAGTATATTTCCCATATCTTATCGATTTTACGTTTGGTTTGCTGAGCACGGAATCCCCCACTATTATAGCCGGTGGACCGAAAATATATACAGGGCAAAACACTCCTGGCCACTATTATTCGCCGGTGGATCGGTCTCCAGGGCACCCCGGCTCCTGGCCACTATTATTCGCCGGTGGACCGGTCTGAGCCCGGCTCAACATCTTCCTCTTTAAGTGATTAGTGTCTTAAACATATCTTATTCGGAAGTGTTTCACCCTTGACATGCATGGCTAACTATATCCACACTTATCCTCCCAGGAGGACCCATCCCATATCTTGAGACTTCTGCACCTCCTAACTCGATTTTCTCCAAAAACCCTAACTCGGGCCTATGTGGCCCCTCCTTCTCCGTCGTACACATCCCGACTATTTCAACACCCCACACGTCACGACCCTTAGATCCAACCCTCACTTTCTACCCCACTCATTCTCTTTTACTTTTATTATTTTCTTTTTCTTTTTCCACCTTCTCACATTAGGGTTTCTTCCTAAACCCTAGTTTGGTCTCCTACGCACCCTTATACCATCCTACGTACTATTTTTTGCCCGAAGCTCCCAGACACCCAAACGACACTTCTGTTACCTTCCTCACATCCCGAGGTAACTTTCCATACGTAAAGTCTGCCCCCATGCGGACTTTAACCATCCCATGCAAACCCTAGTTTGTCCCATACCTACATTAGCCAACTTACTTCCCCTTGGTCATCCTTTTCTCTCATTACTCTTTTTCATGCCTCCATACCCGATTTTCACATTAATTGTCCTAGCATGCATGTCCCTAAGGGCCACATCACATCACATCATAACATATAGCATATCCATATCAGCACATACCAAAAGGGGCACATGAACACACCTTGGTTCCAAGCCATGCCACACGTGAAACAATTAAAATAATAACATATAGATCTCGACATAAAAAAATTATACAGGGCATCCAAGGCATGTAGGACATATAACACACATTCGACTTTAGCTACACCCTTACTCGGTTTAGGTTACCGAGCTATCTTTCACATAAATTAGGCTACTAAACGCCCTTTATAATCGTTACACTTAATATATTTCCCATTTAGTTGGTTAGATTATCAATTTACCCATTTCCTTTATTATAATCAACAAGTCACCCATTAGTTGGTCAAATTACCCCCGTTCATTATCCTAATTACCAAATTACCCCTCTAGTTGGTTAAATTACCAAATTACCCTTTTATATGATCATAATTACCAAACTACCCTTCTCTTTTATTAAAATTACCAAAATACCCTCTAGTCGGTCTACCCCTCATATTTATCATATTTACGATTTTACCCTTCTCCATTATTAAATCATCAAATTACCCTTTAGTTATTTAAATTATTATTTTTACTCTTCTCAATTATTATAATTACCAATTTAATCCTTTCCAATTTCCACTTTTACCCCTTTGATTCACAACTTACCATTTTACCCCTTCACCTTCAAATTTACCATTTTACCCGCTTAACTCCCAAAAATTACCATATCGCCCTTTTACTTAAAAAATTTCCATTTATCCTTAATTATGAAATTACTATCTTACCTCTTTTAATTTTCAAATTACCATTCTGCCCGTTATCACAAAATTACTATTTTACCCTCTAATAAAATTACAATTTTACCCTTTTATTACAAAATTACAAAATTATCCTTTTTATTATAATTTACCAAATTACCCCTTCATTACAAATTTACCAAATGGCCCTTTTATGATAAAATTTCCATTTTGCCCATTTATTACAAAATTTCAACTTTAACCTTTTATTATAAAATTACCATTTTGCCCTCTTCTTACAAAATTACTATTTTACCATTTAATCACAAATTACTATTTTACCCTTTATTTACAAAATTACTATTTTGTCCCTTTAATTACAAAATTACCAAATGACCCTTTTATTTCAAAATTACCAAATTGCCCTTTAATTCAAAATTACCAATTTATCCTTTCACTTACAAATTTACCATCTTACCCCTTATTACTCCACTTGTATTAAATTATTATTATTACTACATAAAATATTAACTTTAATCCCTCATCTTCAATTCTTATAATTAATGTAACATTATTAGCACCCATATATATATATATATATATATATATATATATATATATATATATATATATCCTAGGCCATAATCGTGTACAAGATACATTAACAAAATTCACTAAGGCTTACAAAATACTAATCATGCAATAAAGATCACAATACCATCATAAGACGTGGATAATACTTAACATTTTAAATAATAACCAACTTCTACCCTAAAAAATATCTCCAAACATGGCACATAATCTATCATACTTCCTTTTCATCAACCAACTCAAGAAAACATATATAATATACTAGACAACATATATTAAACATAATACACATTGAAAATGCCTAATGTGCTAACATACGTTAATCCATGCATTTAAGCGGGATTTAACGGTTACCTCGATTTCCTCCAAAACAAACCATAACGGTATCCCGATTTAAGGTTCAATATTTGATTTATCAAAACCAATACCTAAAAATAATTCAAGACTTATTAGATTAGAAAAGATAAAAACCAAATCATAAGGCTTATAACACTTAATTACTCAAATAATTAAACTAAAATATTATTATACCTTAAAAATATTAAACAAGTAAACCAAAGAGGGCAGTAACTCATCCTGCTCATGCAGCATGAGCTGCATGCAGAGAAAGAATAAAAAGAGGGGCTCGAAGGTGGTGAAAGTAGGGAAAATGGGTATTTTCGGGTTGGTAGTTTGGGGCTAGAAAAGAAGGTGGTTGGGGGAGGATTTGGGGCAAGGGAATGGTGCAGAAGTGGAGAGGGGGTGTAGCTGGTTGTCAGGGATGGGTTGAAGGTGGCTAAGGGCGGCGGCAGCAAGGCTGCGAAGGCGGCGACCGAAGTGGGGGTCGAGGTGAAAAGCTGGCGAGGAAGGAAAATGGGGAGGGAAAAAGAAGGCATTTGGGTTACGGTTTCGACCAAAGGAGGATTAGGGGTGGTAGAGGAGGTTGCAGGGATTATTATGGTGGCTTAGGTGGCGGAATTGACGGCAGAACGGCGGCAGATGGGGGCTGCACAGGGTGGTTGCCGAGAAGGGGTGAATGGGAGAGAAAAGAAGAGAGGAGGAAGGATGGGGCTGCGGGGTGGCTCGATGGGGACCGTGATGGTTTGAGGGTGAGGCAGAGGGTGGCAGGTGGTGGTTGAGGTGGCGGAAGTGGCGGAGCGGCAGCGGCGAAACAAAAACAGGGGAGAGAAGGGAGGAGAAGAAAGGGAGAAAAGGAGAGGCTCGGGGGCATGGGGGAGGCTCGAAAAAATGCAGAAAGGGCAGGGAAGGAGTAATAAATAGAAGAGGAAGAGAAGGGAAGGGATAGGGCGGCTCGAGGGGTGCCAGTAGGGTGGTAGGGGAACGGGGGTTGTAGGGAGAGGGAGAAAAAAAGGGGCGGCAGGGAGAGGGAGAAGAGAGGGAGACAAGGGTGGTGGGACCGGTATGGCTGGAAAACGACAAGAAGGAGAGGGAGGGAGACAGGGGAGGTCAACGGGGGAGGGGGAGTAGCAGGTCGGGTGGCGAGAATCTCGCCGATGATGGGGGAAGAAGACGAAGGAAGAAGAAGGGAGTGTCGGGGGCTGGGGCCTGTGTGACGGGCGGACCGGCCGAAGAAAAGAAAGAGCCGGCCCGGTCAAAGAAGAAAGAAAAGAAAGGAGGAGGGGCGGCCGGGCTATGCGCGAGAGAAGAAGGAAAGAAAAAAAAAGGAAAATGGGCCAGGCCCAAGCGCCGGGGAGGGAGAGGGCAGGCTGGCGGCCCAAGGAAGGAGAAAGAAAAAGAAAGAAAAGGGAGAAGAAGGAAAAAGGAAAAAAGGGAAAGGAAAAATTGTTTTAATTAAAATAATTTAATTTATAAATAATAAGGTAAAATATTTTTGGGTAATAAATTTATTTAACAATTTAATTGAAATATAAGGATTTAAAAGGGATAATTTTAGTAAAATAATAATTTGGAAAATTATTTAAATAACAAGAGTATGATAAAATAACAAAATATTTATTTTAATTTATTAAAATATTTATACCAAATTTCATACACTCAGAAATCCAAAAAAAAAATTAAATTAAAAATATTTAAAAACTAATTTATCCAAAATAAAATTTATTTATTAAAGTATAGGGTTTTAAAAATTCGGGGGATTACAATAAGTGGTCTTGGATTAAGGGAAAGAATCGGCCGTTTTAGGCATGCTAACCACCGACCGCTTCCTCTCCTATATATTCTCTTGTGCACATCATTTGTAAGGAAGATTTTGAATGAATAATGAATATGGTTTTTTATCAAACTTTGAGCTATATTAGCTGAAGTCTATCCTCTCTTTTGGGTCGACATTGGGAAAGGGAAAATCTGGGATATTACCTTCCTCAATTAATATTCAAACTCGACACATTAGAAGACCAACTCAAATCTGTCGAGCACCTTCATCCTTGTTAATCAATTTCTTTGACTATAATCCTGCTAATTACCTCGTTTCTTTTGCATCAATTCGTGGTGATATCTTCTACTATCAATCTTCAATCTCACCTTCCAGCTACTTTGATAAAACCACATCAGTCAAGTTTATTAATATTATATTTTAGAGATTATCTCTTACCTAATTTCAAATCAAGCAAACTCCTCTTCAAAAGCATATGATCCACCACTAACTTCATTGTTTATAAAGATTCTAGCTTTAACCACAAGGAAAATGTAATTATCTCTTTAGGCATCTCTTGCATGAACTTATTAGATAAGCACACTATATGATAGAAAGAGCCTCTAGATCTATATCCTTAAACATCTCATTAATCATTGTTGCAACCTTCTTTAATTTCCTAAATAATGCCTTATTCAATCCATTTTAAACCAATATTGCCCTCATCTTCAACTTCCACAAGCCAAAGTTCGTAGGTTGATCAAAATTCTAAATATCAAATCTTATAAACACCATCCCATTACAATTTGAACTCAAACCTAAGATCTGATACCAATTTGTTAGGAATTGACCAATGTGAACACACATGACATAATCTAATAAAATTAGGGATTCTAAGATTTAATAAAGAAAACCAATCAATAATAATAATAATAATAATAATAATATCACACACACACACACACACACACACACACACACACACACACACACACATATATATATATATACTATTATATGTAGAAAGTGTTATTACAAGGAGAATCAATAATCAATTTAAGTTGGTCTAATAGTTTGTAGGTGAAAATGAACACGCCCCACACGCTCCTTAATCCTTGAACAATTCTTCTCGGTTTCAATGGTGAAGAAGAAAACTACCAAGCATAAGGCTACTCTTGCTTTAGATGAAGAGCAAAATTGATCACTTACGTTAACAACAGGTGTTGATATTGAGGGATCCAGCAACCAAAGGGATGTGATGTCTATTAAATCAAAATTTGATAATGAATCCCTAGTTTTGAATAATTGTAAAATTGATCTTGAGAAGGTCAATGATATACTGAAACGTAATTACCCTATCCTAGAAAACCTGATTGCCCCGACACTGGAGAATGATGTTCTCATATTGGACAAACAAGATAGTCGATCTTAGTAAGACATTCTAGTAAATAATAGAAGACCAGAAAGAGGAATGAGTTTGAAGTTTATTCCACCCCTTGTTGTTGATGGATCAAACAAAGCACAAATTTAAGAGGATGAAATTTTCAAGGAACTAAAATGGTGGGGGAATACCTTGGTTAGTTTGGTGGCCAGATTTCAACCTAGTCATTACTAGATGATACAATTTGTTAAAGAAAAATAGAACTTCCTTCAAGTTTTACCTAAGGTGTATATACATGACCAAGGTTTCTTTGTCTATAAATTTCCTTCTCAAGAGGACTTATACCAAGTCTTGAATATACCTTTTTAGAGTTTTGGGATTAGACCTATGTTGTTAAGGAAATGGACTCCTAATGTGTTAATGTCTGCTAAGAATAGGAGGACCATGCCTTTGTGGGTGATTTTCCTTGGAATTCCTCTACATTTGTTGTTTGATGATAGTTTAAGCAGACTTGGTAGCTTGTTGGGACAACCAGTATGTGTGGATACTATTACAACACAACGTGGGAGAGTCTCCTTCCTAAGAGTGCTCATTAAAATTGACATAAGCATTCCTCTCCCTAAAAGCATCACTATTTTATTACCTTAGGGAAAAGAGTTTTAGTAGAAAGTATCTTATTAATGGAGACCAAAATTCTGCTCCTACTGTGATGCTATGGGGCATGATTCTGTTTCATGTAGAGGAAGGTTAGGATAAAAGGGGCCTAAAGCTTAGATTTCAAGAGTTAAACCTATGACTAGCAATGAACACTTTACTCCAGAGGAACCTAGCACTGAACATATCCCTCATATTCCTAAGGATCCTTCTGGACCTATCTTAGAACTGGATGGTACTCACAACTTTAAGCATTATGAGGTTTCTCCTGTTAAACAACTGCACATTAATAAGGGTAAGGAGGTTGTTATTCAGGGAAGTAGTATGCTATACCTTTTCCCTCCTAACATTGGATCTCCTACTCAATGAAGTCTAATTGAGAGACTAAAAGCTGGAGGGGTGGATAGGGGTGGTGGAACTTATAACTCCCCTCCACATGACCATAGTTGTATGGAATATAAGAGGGTTGAATAAAATCCTCAAGCACAGGGTTATGAAAAACCTTGTGATAAATCAGAGAGTTGAGATTTTAGGACTTTTAGAAACCAGAGTTATGAAGGATAAGGGTGATTGTATTATCCATAAGTTGGGGCTCAATTGGAAATGGGAGAATAACTATGATCATCATCACAATGGTAGAGTTTGGCTTCTTTAGGATGATTCTTTATATAATATTCAAAATGTAGAAAAGAATGCTCAGGGGATTCATTGTCTTGCTACATGTATGCTTTCTCAGAAGAAGTTTTGGGTTTCTATCATTTATGCTTATAATGTAGGTAGTTTGAGATGTGATTTTTGGGATTGGATGACTAGTTTAGCTAACCAAAACAATTTTTCCCGGTTAGCTATTGGTGACTTTAATGTGGTAACTATAGCTCATAAAATCTAGTCGGTAATATTGATGCTCAGGATGTGCTTGAGTTTAACCATTGTCTTCAATTCTATGGCCTTAGGGATTTACCTAATTTTGGGTTCAATTTTACATGGACTAACATGCAAGAGTAAGGCTCTGGGATTGATTGTCAGTTGGATAGAGTTTTGGGAAATTATGAATGGTTTGATTTATTTCCTACAACTAAGATTTATACTATGCAAAACCCTACATCAGACCATATTGCATTGGTTGTTCATTTGAATCTGATGCAAAGGTTGGGTTCAAGACCCTTCAAGTTCCTAAATCTTTGGGTGGAGAAGGAGGGTTTCATGGATCTAGTGAATAGAATTTGGCAGAAAAATATAGAGGGGACCAAAACTTATCAATATATTTGTAAACTCAAATTGTTAAAGCATGAATTGAAGAAGTTCAATGAAAATCAGTGTGGGAATATTATTCGTGAGGTTGTAAAAGATAAAAAATTTTGGTAAGACAAGGCCAATGTCTTAAGCTAGAATCCTTTTGATCAAGAGATTATCATATCTAAAAGAATAGCTCATTTGGATTGGGAGAAGAAAGCTAGAAATCAACGGGTATTCCTGCAGCAAAAGGCTCACATTAATTATATCAAATTGGGAGATCATAACAACAAATATTTCTATACTAATTTGCAGGGTAGGAGAACTCACAATAGAACCATCCAACTAATAAATGATCAAAATAGAGTTCTCATGGATGAAAATGAGATTAAGGCTAAGGTTGTAAGTTTTTATGAGATGCTGCTTGGTTCTACAACTGCTGAGCTCAATCATATTAACATGGCAACCTGTCTTCAAGGCCCTACTTTAAACACTGATCGGAGACAAATCTTAATGGCCTGACCAACTGTTGAAGAGGTAAAAAGAGTTATTTTTTTCTATAAGGAACCTAAAATCCCCTGGACCAGATGGATTTAATCCTTTCTTTTGTAAACAAACCTAGTCTATTATTGGTAAATATATTGTGGAAGCTGTTCTTGAGTTCTGGCACACTAGTAAACTCTTAAGGAAGATTAACAACACTGCTATTACTCTCATTCCTAAAATTTGTGTTGCTATAAGAGTTTCAGAGTTTAGACCTATTGCCTGCTATAATGTTATCTACAAAATTTTCTCTAAAGTGTTGCATTGTATTGTTAGGGATTCTTAAGCTGCTTTTGTGAAGAGGAGAACTTTAGGAGATAATGTCCTTACAACCACTGAATTGGTTAAGCACTATCAAATAAAAGTAGTGTCTCCTCGGATAATGCTTAAAGTGGATATCCAAAAAGCATATGATTCTCTGGAATGGCCTTTTTTACAACAAATCTTACTTGCTTTTGGGTTCCCTTATCACTTCACTCAGTTGATTATGGAATGTGTTTCCTCGGTTAGAGTTTCATTCAATGTTAATGGCTCTTTAACTAATCCTTTTGATTGCAAGAGGGATCTAAGGCATGGAGATCCTTTATCTCCTTACCTATTTGTGATTGCTATGGAATACCTTCACAAGGATCTGCACCAGCTTTGGAATGATGATGGGTTTGTGAGCCATCATGGCTGCCAAAAATTTAAGTTCATCAATCTTTGTTTTGCTGATGACCTACTTCTATTTACTACAGGGGATGTTAACTCGGCCATTTTAATCAATAAAAAGCTTGAAGATTTTGCAAGATGCTCTAGATTAAAAGCTAATCCTTCTAAGAGCTTGGTGTATTTGGCCGGTGTCCCTGTTATTGTTAAATCATAGATTTTGGAGATCCTAAGATGTGATGAAGGTACTTTTCCTTTTAGATACCTTGGTGTGCCTCTTTCTTCTACTCATTAGGGGATCAGCCACTTTTAGCCTCTACTTGATAAGCTCTCTGCCAGGATTCTTCTCTAGAACAATAAGCACCTGAGCTATACAGGCAAAATTTAGATTATAAAATTAGTGTTGTTTGGTACCCAGAATTTCTGGTCTCAAATCTTTATCCTCCCCAAAAATGTTATTGATCATGTAGAGGGTATCTGTAGAAGATTCCTTAAATTCAGAATCTAATAACGCGTTGGTTTCTTGGCAGCAGGTTTACCTTCCTCTTAATGAAGGAGGTTTGGGTCTAAAAAACCTGTATTATTAGAATATTGCAGCTATTGGGAAGAGATTATGGCAGATGATGTATAATAAGAAGACTCTTTGGATTAAATGGGTGCAAGGATATTACATCAAAGGTACAAGGTTGAGTGAAGTTCAAAGTAAACCCTAGTAATCATGGATGTTTAAAAGAATTCTTAATCTTATAAATGGATTACTTAATGCAATCTAGTAGGGAGGAGATGCAACTGAAGGGATATATATAACTAGAAAAATATATTACATGATCCGATTAAGAGAGGATTTCAAGCCTTGGCACAAGCTGGTTTGGAATCATGCAGGTCTTCCCAGACATAAATTTATTCACTGGCTTCTATGTAGAAAGGCACTCCTTACTCGAGCTAAACTTGGGAAATGGGGTGTTACTACTGATTTGAGTTGTGGTATATGTTCCTAGGAGTATTAAGAATGGACCTATCTCTTTATTCATTGCCCTTTTGCTAGATATCTTTGGCACAACATGTGTAATTGATTAGGCATTTGTCCTCCTTGCACTGACTGGGATCATCTACAAACCTGGCTTATCTAAAGGAAGCATTATAGAAGAGGAGAAAAGGAGGTTATGAGGATGATGAATGCTGCAATTATTTACATGATTTGGCAAGCATGGAGGCAATACATCTTCCAAGCTAATGTCCCTCATGTGAATAAAGTGACTCGAGAAATTATCCTTCAAATTTTCATTGGTCTTAATTCATCCAAGAAGGAGGAGAAATGTGGTGCATTTTTAGGTAGACTTGATATATTTGTCTAATATATTCTATATCTTTTGATGCTTTGTTGTACATTCTATCCATTTTGTAATTAATGAAATCTCCAATTACTTACCCAAAAAAATAATCAATTTCCACAAAATGCTCAAATTAACAAATTCTCTCATGATTCTAAGAAATGAGAGAATAAGGGAAGAGAGGTTTAAATCATAAATATTTATAGTTATACTAACCTTATTAACAATTTTGAGGTGGTGGTGTGGCATGAAAAAAAAACGAGGATCATATAATAAAAAACACATAACATGTTTTATCCTTAGATCTCACGTTTTGTCAAAATTCTACAAGCTACAGAAACACCAAAAAACATTGAATATGTTATTTAACACTAGTCCCTAAAGCACTACCCTTTCACTCCAAACTTCACTAAACACCTACATATACCCATCCATGCTATAGAACATATCAAATACAAGTCACAAGCACACAAAAATTAAGTCTTCACGAATAAAGGTATTTTCACCAACACTAAACTTGATTTTCACAAACTTTGAACTTATCATTTAGAATCATTGCTATGATACTTCATCTTTGTATATATATATTTCATAATTTTTTACTAATTTTTCATTAAAATTTTCATATTAACTATCGTGAGGAACATAAAGAAAAAAGAACGTATGACCACTATTCATATATGACCTAGATCAAACAATGCAACACCAAAAATAAAATGAAGAACATGAAAAATTACTAAGAGTTGCAACAAATATATAGAAACAAAAGAGATGAGAGAAAAAGATCAAATCCTAAGGAAGGGTTTGCTTGAAGGACAAAATAGAAGAAAAGAGTAACAGAAACATAATTAGTGGAGGAAGAAGATGAAGATTACAATCCATAAGTAGAATAAGATATATATATATATATATAACTCTAACTACTATAACAGAAAAAGAAAAAGAAACAAAGAAGAAGTGGAAGAAATCAAAAGTTCACCAAATGGAATATATAAGCTTCCATGTAAATTAGCTAACAACTAATGCATCGCAATCGGAGAGATTGTTTTGGGAACTTATTATATATTCAATTAGTTGAAATAGATACTAGGTTTGGTAAATGGCTAGTGTAAAACTTCAAAGCACCATCATGTTCATTTCTATTAGCTAACAACAGTTGATTTGAAATTATGGATTCCAATGTCTCAAGAAGCCTTCCACTTCTAATTTGGAAACAAGAAGAGAAAGAAGTAGGCATAAAGATGAAGGATGTTGAACATCAAACATTATTATAGTAATGGAGACATATATTGTGTGCCTAATTATGGATACCCGGACCAAGATAATGGGGAAGATATTACAAGAAAGGGATGACTATGAAGAATATTATAAAAGAGATTTTGTCAATTTTTAATTTTAAGTTTCCTTAACAATGTTATTCGAGGACTAAGAACAAATTTTTGAATCTTATATTCACTAAAAGTTGTTGATGTGATAAATTGGAAAAATTGGTGCTTATACACTATGCAAAAGCTAATACCAAGCACTGTGTCTTGGAAGAACAAACCTATGGGCTTCCACACAAGAACTTTACCTTTATTAGGAATATATTATAATATTTCACCAAAATTTAATAATATTCCACCACATATGATCTAATATTTCATCATAGCTATACTCATATTTCACCTTGAATGTTCTAATATATCACCATATAGGTTCCTCTATTTCACTATAGGTTAATAAATATTTCATGTTTGATTGTTGAATCAAGCCTTCTACTTGGATAGGCTCCAACTCATTAGTCAAAATATACAAAGAGATACCAATAGTATATTTCTTGATAAGAGAAATATTACTTCAAAGGATTAAAGAAGAAATAAATTTAGGTGTTTTTTTCCATGGAAAAGTCATGAAACAATTTTCCATAAGTAATGTTGTAGTTGGAAAACATCAACCTTAAGAAAGGGTTGAGGTAATTGAGACAAAAAAATAGGGTTCTAAAAAACAAGATGAAGAAAAAGCCTGCAAAGAAACTACTTGACCTCCATTTATAAAAGAGGTACATTTTAACATCCTTGAAGACATATTTTGTTCACCATAACATTATTGTGGTTCTACTAGATTATATCATATATCGTCTTTCACTTTCCAAATATTTTTCACCATGTATGTTCTAATATTTTATCATATTTGTTCTAATATTACAAAAAAAAAGACTAATAGATTATTATGTCAAAATTTGCAACCCCATGTGTGATGTAGGCGAACAATCAGTAAGTAATGAGATAATAAAGATTGCATGTAAGTTCACTGCTAAATTATTTTAAAAGATGTTAATTACTAAAGAAAAATTAGATATGAATAAATAAATGTTCATTGGTATTAGCCTAAGTTAAGGTAATAATTTTTTTTAGTAATGAAGAAGTGGTGGAGGTTATTAGAAGGATAGAGTAGGAGGAAAATAAAAACAACCAAAAAATAATGGGAATCAACAGAGGCTACAACTTTTATTCAAGAACCTATAACAACTTTGAATGAAGATACAGAAATATATATATAATCAAATGAGTATAAAAATTTAGCTTAAGAAAATCTCATTTAGTCATCCAAAAAAATGATATATATGACTACTATTATTGCTCAATGTACTCCAATAGCTTATCAAAGTTTGACTCCTCTAAGAACTATATCACCATCTTGTTTTAACTTAGGCATTGATATTGGTGATTTAGCTAAAAAAATGATGGACTTGTCTATTGTTACTACTCGACATTCTTCAAAAATTGTATAATGTCTAATCTTAGAGGACAATGTAACTTATCAAACTCAAAGTAGAACAATAAATACCCAAAACATGTAATAACCTTACTTATATTCTTCTACACACTTCACGTTATTGATATTGTCATCTTTCATCGAGTTATTATTCATTTTTCACCACTCATCTCATGATATTTCCTCATGTTTTTACTTGATTTTACCACTATTAGTAATATTTTACCATCATTCTTATAATATCTTAACATAACATAACTAATATTTGAGAGTTATTGTATGGAAACAACTATTAACGATGAGTTCAATGATGATATAGAGAGAATAATAGCAAAGTTGGATTATACTTATTTAATTGATGATGAAAGATAGGCTTGACTGAAATTCTAAGACACTTCACTAACATTGAAGCGATATTTCACCATTTAATTTCTTATCTTTTACCACCACATAGAAAACCAGTAATCAATGTTGAAGTCATCTTTTGCTATTTTATTTCTCATGTTCACCACATTATAGTTAAACATTTACTATTTTATTACTCATCTTCCACCACTACTATCAAAAATCTATTACCATTTTTTTTTTTGTTAATTAGGGTGGACATGAATCAAGATAGTGTACAAACTAAAAAGGTAGTCAAAATGTAAGCATTGTATAAAATCTTTCACCACTATCATAATAATATTTCACCATTGCTATTATACTTAAATTCAATATTCTCTAACTCATATCATATTAAAATAATAATCTTTTGAATTTTCATCACTAATGTTTCACCATTTGTTACTAATATTTCACCAATTTATAACTAAGATTTCTCTTTATTACAATACTAATATTTCAAACTTTTGATTATCTTTCCCCCATTATTTTATTGCTGTGGATGCACATTTTGAAGAAAAATAAGAAATAGTTTTTCTAGCTAATGAAGTCTCAATAGTATGATAACAACCTTCAATAAAGGTGGAATAAAATAAACAACAAAAGCTACAAACTAGATAAGATTCAAAAAGAAATACTAAATAAAACACAAGGAAATAACAACTATCTATAGAGATTCAATTCAAAAAGATAAAATGATAGCTAAGGAAAAAATAGCAAGATGACTAATAAAAGAAGAATCATAAAGACAAAAAAGAGTATAAGAACAATATTGAACAAAAAATGGACCATAAACAAGACGACCAACAAAAAAAATGATTTAAAAAAGTGTACAAGACAAATCCCCAACAAATATAAGATCAACATTCATCATCAAATTTGTAGCATAAAGGTACCAACAAGTTTAGGTGAGGAAAAGAAAAAGGAAAAAAAGTGAATAAACAAATAAAAAAGGATCAAGGTATAGATCCTGAGTATGACAATAAATTCTCACCTCTTTTGATATATATTACTTGAACTATTGTGCTTATCTAACAAAAATATCTCTTATATTAGAAATTTACAATGGAAACTACCATGGGCATAAATTGAATTTAATGATACATGGGAAAAAATATCTCAAAAAACTTGAGAAATGGAAATCTAATCAATCACTAAAGTGACATTACATTAAAATTGTTGAGTTGACTTTATTTCTTCAATTTTTTTTTAAAAAATATAATGATGTAAAATTAAAAAAAAAAGGCATAAAATCAACAAAATGTAAAACCAACAAGTTTATTCAACTAAAGAAAACTAAAAAAATTGATTACTAGAGGAGTCCATTTGAGAATGTAAAAACAAAAATAGCTCATAAGGATCGAAGTAAAGGATACGACCGGTGCTCTCTCCTCTCTCCTAGGGTTGAGGGAGTACTAACCATGGCAAAGAAGAAATGTACATCACCAAGATCTAGGATTCAAGGAAGTTCAAATGATGTGGACAAGGATTGAGAAGTGCCAATGGATGGAACCAAATCTGTAACCTTCAGGCATGAGATTTCTGAACCAATGCATGAAGGGGTTGGCGTCCAAACCCTACCAGAGGAGAATGATTTGATTGACGTGCTTTTACCTGTAGATCGTGAGGGAGATATGAGGAAATCATCCAGTACTGTTACATCTTCCCTAGGACATAACCATACAGGTGTTTCTAATGGAACAGAAAGACACCTAGCAGAGGATTTTGTTACTGCTGGCGACCATTCGAATATTAATACCAGGGCATCAGTATGGAGTAGATTGCAACCTGCTTCACCCCCTAATTCATCATGGCGAGATGTAGTTCTACGAAATAGAATTCCTAGCCATGGACAACCCTTGACTTTTCAGAATCCATGTATGACAATGATCGGGTTGTGGTAAAACTGGATAAGGATGATGTTGATTCTGAAGTAGCACTTTGGGCCAATACTTTGATAGGATTTGTGTATGGCCAGGCACCATCTTTTACTCAGATGCAGGATTTTGTCAAGAGACAATGGATAACTATTCAGAGTCCATAGGTCATCTTGCACTCTTCTGAGTTTTTTTTGTTCAAATTTCTTTCATAAGAGGAGGTTTCATGGTTGCTTAGCCAGCATTGGATGTTTTTCAATAGGTCTTTTGTTCTAAAGAGATGGTATAGCCGATTGCAATTTAACCCAGATGAGATGTAGGTTCTGCCTTTGTGGATTAGATTCCCAAACCTTCCTTTGGAGTTTTGGTCCACGAAATCTCTTAGTAGATTAGCCAGTGCAGTTGGTAATCCAATCTGCACTGACTCTATAACTGCCTCTAGAGATAGGGCCTCCAGTCCAAGGGTTTTGGTAGAGGTGGATGTGAAAAAACCTCTGCTGGAGTCATTCATGATCATGGATCCTGAGGGGATAAAGGTTGAACAAAGAGTAGAGTATGATTGGAAGCCTTTCTATTGTCCTCTTTGTGACTGTTTTGGCCATGATCAAAGGAGATGCAAGATAGCAATATAGGGCCTGATAAAGGAGGGGAATCGAGAGTAGTCAAAGATCATAGAAAAGGGAAAGCCCAAGCTGAGATTGATCATGTTTAGGAAAAAACCCAACACACTGTCTCTGTGCAATCTATAGAGGAGAATCTCATTGGTGTTGAAAAGGGTGTTGTGGCTAATGTCCCACTTCAAAAAAATGATGTTGTTTCTCTGGTAATTTAAAATACTAGTTTGAAAGGGCCAGACACTAGTACTAAGGGTCCTGGTTCATCTTCTGATGTTGGAGGGACAAACTTGTCTATGAGTGAGTCAAGGTTGACTAAGACTTTACAGAGATATGTTCACTTTTTAGAGCCAAGAATTACCAGATTTAGAGCATCTCAGTCTGGATCTCATGAGTGTAGTGGTGTAGACATTGATCTAAGACAGGATAGAGCTGGTTTAGACCAGGGGGAATTTTTTCTGGCCTTAACCCTGGTGGACATGATTAGTTCTTGGAATATAAGGGGACTAAATAAGACTTTCAAACATAAGGAAGTCAGAAGATTTTGTGCTAGGCACAAAGTGGATTTGTTTGGTTTATTGGAAACCAGGGTTAAAGAATCAAATTCAGTAAATATTTTTAATAAAATTCAGAATGGTTGGAAGACCATTAATAATTATTCTCATCATCCAAATGGTAGAATTTGGGTTTTATGGAATCTCACAGTATGGATGATAGGTTCCTATTCTGTGCATGACCAGGCTATCTTATGTCATGTCACTCATTTGCATTAAAATGTTAGTTTCTTGGTGGCTTTTGTGTATGCTTTTAATTCTAGTGTTGCATGAAAAGCCTTATGGCATTGGTTGAAGATTAATTCTCTTGGACAGGTTCCTTGGCTGATGATGGGTGATTTCAATGTGGTGATGCAGGATTTAGAAAAATTTCAAGGAAGGCAGCCTAATAGCTCTGATGTGCAGGATTTTAAAGATTGTTGTCAAGAGTTAAGATTATGTGATTTACAGAGTCAGGGTTGTCATTATACATGGTCCAGTCATATAGAAGGAGAGGAGGAGGTGTTTTGTAAACTGGATAAAGCTCTTGTCAATCTTCAATGGCTTGATTCTCATCCTCAATCTATGGTAGAGTTATTAAGCCCTTTAATTTTAGATCATTGCCCTATGATTATTCATCTTAACATTTCTCATTTGATAGGGCCTAAACCTTTTAAGTTCTTCCAATTCTGGACTGAATCAAAGGAGTTCTTACCTATTGTCCAGAGCATATGGAGACTCAAGTTTGGAGGAAATTTTCCTATTAAAATTTCCAAGAGGCTGAGTATGCTAAAGCAAGAGCTCAAAACTTTCAACAGAGATAAGTATGGCTCTATTTCTCACAGAGTTAAGGAAGCTAGAGAGGAAGTGGCTGCATTGCAGCAAAATTGCTATACAAATCCAGGTAATCATGATCAGAGAGTGCTGTTGAAGGCAAAAGAGAAGAACTTCTATCATGTACTTCATTGTGAAGAACTATTCTATAAACAAAAAGCAACAAATCAATGGCTTACATGTGGAGATTCAAACCATAAATATTTTTATGCCAAGGTCAAAGAGAGGCATCAAAGGAAAACAGTGGTTTTTCTGTTAGACTCTGCTAATAATGATATTAGAGGTGCAAAGCACATTCATGAAGCTTTTAGTAATAATTATCATGATCTCTTGGGAGCAGGATCTACTATGGATGGCGTTATTGATCCTTCTGGTCTCAGCACAGGTCTTCATCCTATTTCTTTTGCTCGCCTTTCTGCTCCTATTTCTCAAGAGGAAGTGAAAGCAGCTGTTTTTTTCATGGGGGATACAAAAGCAACTGGTGTTGATGGGTTTTCTTCAGGGTTCTATAAGTCTTGCTGGCCTATTATTGCAAAGGAGGTGGTTTGGGCTGTGAGAGAATTTTTCTCTTCTAGTTTTCTTCCCAGGAAATTAAACATAACTACCCTCACTCTCATTCCAAAACAGCCAAATGCAAATAGGGTCACTGAATTTAGGCCAATAGCTTGTTGCAATGTGTTATATAAAATTATTGCAAAGGTTATGGTTCAGAGGTTGTAGCACATTATTCCTATTCTCATTGACCTCTCTCAAAATGCTTTCATTAAAGGAAGAAGTATTGGTGAAAATATTCTGTTGGCCCATGAATTAGTAAGGAAATATTCTCAAAAGGGCACTTCTTCTAGATGCATGCTTAAGACTGATCTTAAGAAGGCTTATGACATGGTTAATTGGAATTTTCTGCAGCAAATCTTTAACCTATATGGCTTTCCACCTCATTTCATTAAATTGATTATGGCATGTGTAACCACTATTTCATACTCAGTCTCTTTCAATGGTGTTTTGGCTGCACTTTTCCCTGGGAAAAGAGGCTTAAGGCAAGGAGATCCTCTTTCTCCTTACCTATTTGTGCTGGTTATGGATTATTTTAGTAGGTTCTTGAAGAAATTATGGATTGATCCCAGGTTTCAAGCTCACCCAAGATGTAGAGGTTTACAGCTTATCAATTTGAATTTTGCTGATGACCTTTTGTTGTTTTGTAAGGGTAATCTGCGGAGTGTTCATTGTTTTAAGGAGGTTTTGGATCACTTCTCTACAGCTTCAGGCCTTGTGGTTAATCCCAACAAATGTTCTGTGTTTTTTAGGGGTGTGGATGGAGCCACACAGGCTAGTATCCTGGAGCACCTGGGATTTCCTGCAGGCAGCTTTCCCATCACCTATATGGGTTTGCCTTTATCCTCTGCAAGACTAATAGCTACTCAACTGCAGCCACTCTTGGATAAAATGCCTGCAAGGTTAAGGCATTGGAGCACCTTGTTCCTCTCTTATGCAGGTAGATTGCAACTCATTAAGTCTATGCTTTTCAGTGTCCGACTCTACTTTAACCAGATCATTCTTCTTCCTAGGAAAGTTCTCAACTGTTTTATTAGTCTGTGTAGGACTTTCCTATGGTCTGGCAAGCTGTAGCTGAAAATTCTACTCTTGTGGCTTGGGATTCTCTGTGTTCCTCAACCAATGAAGGAGGGCTTGGTTTGTTAAATCTGCAATTGTGGAATTGTTGTGCATTGGGAAAGCTACTCTGGAACATTGCTGCAAAGAAAGATACCCTATGGGTCAAATGGGTCCATTCAGTGTATATCAAACAAGCCACTGTATGGGACTTTAACCCATCATCTTACACTTCCTGGATTTTTCTCAGGATTCTTCACATTATACCACTTGTGCAGGACTTCATTTTCAGGTGTGAGGCAAATCAGACAGAGTATTCTATTAAAGTAGCTTATAAGGCCATTAGACCACCACAGGACAAGCTTCCTTGGATAAAGTTGGTCTGGAGATCTGTTTCTACTCCTCGTTTGAACTTTATTGCTTGGCTTGCCTGCAGAAATCGACTGTCAACTAAAGCAAGACTGAGAGAGATTGGCGTGGTTGTGGATCCAGCATGTATTTTCTACCATTAGCATGATGAGACCAGAGACCATCTTTTTTTGTTTTTCCCTACTACTTCTATTATCTGGAGAACTATTAGGAGGTTGGCTAGAAGAAGTAATCCTATATTAGGCTGGGATCAAGAGGTCAAGACTTTACTTACAAGAACTAGGCAGGCAGCACAAAAGAAGTATATTTTGGTGGCTCTCTTTGTTTCTTATATTGCCACTGTTTGGCATGAAAGGAACCTTAGAATTTTTCAAAATAAAACTAGACATTTAGGTGTTCTTTTGAGAAGTATTATTATGCATGTATCTATAATGTTTAGTAATCATACTTATTATACTAAGTATGGTAACTAGCTAGGGCTGTTGGATGCTATTGATTGTAATGCTAAGTTGTAATATCCATTTCGATTAATAATAAATTCTACTTATCGAAAAAAAACTAAAAATAAATCATGAAAAATATTAGAAATTAGTTAAGAATAATATAATAAAACTATGGTGTAAAAGAGAAGTAGCTGACCTTGAAAGAAAGAGAAAAGGCAGAGAGTGAATGTTTGCATAAGGACATAGAGGATAGTGCTTTCTAATTTTTGTGTTGATTTTGATGCTTAATTTTGTTAATTAATGATGTATCACTTGTTGCATAATGTAACAGTATGCAACCTATATTTTGTGACCTATAAACACGGGCACAAAAATTTCATGTTGCAAAACTATGTCCCTTTATAAGGATGATAATAGATTACAAGTTACATGCCATTAATGTAAAGCTTCCAACAACCTAGCAATAGATGGTCTCATATATATTGGCCATTGTAGCAAATATACTAAACTCCTTACCTAGTTACTAGAAAGATAAGAACCATATCCACCTCATCAACCAATCCTTCGAAAGAATCCCCTCCAGCCTACAAAGGACTCCCTATGTAGGAAATGTGATGAATTATTTTGTAGAGTGTCACAATAGATAGTCTGAAACATATTATTTTGATAATTTGAAATAGCTCCATAGGCTCTCTACATGGAGGAGTCCATTTGAGAATCTAAAAGAAAACATTGAAGTAATAGAGAAAGATGTACTCACATAGGTGAAAATGGGATAATGGGTTAGATCGCTTATAGAAACCTCTAACATGTAGCTAACCATGAGACTGTCGAGGCCCTGTGATCAATAAATTTGAGCTAGAAACTATATTTGTCAATAATATTACTAATTTAAATGTCTAAAGGAGAATTTTTATAGCCATTTTTGGAAACCTTAAACTAGACATTCAACCTAGAATCATCTCAAAAACCTAAGAAGCATGATGCTTCTAGCAAAAATTATGTAAAGCATTATATATAAAACTTTTCCAACCACTTTGAAACTGTTAAGCTTATCTTACATCCATCAATTGATTTTTTGTGGGTAATAGAACATACGTAATTTATAACACCCCCATGATAAATTGAATTATGAAGGTACTATACGAAAGTAAAAATGAAAAATAAGGGATGTTACTGCCACATATATCATGAAAAGAGGTATGCATATTAACCTAGCCCATGATAAATGCAAGGATGTGTATGAAAACATTAAATAAAAAGAAACATAAATCACCATGAAAGGTAAAATTCTTTATATTACAAAAGGATAATCTAAGGTTAAAAAGTTAACTCACACATACTTTAACCATAACTAGAACTCCCAACACGAGATAAAACACCAAAAGCCCTACCGTCTAATTCCAACTTAATCTCCCATAATATCCAAATCACCTATGCCACATTCACTAAGAAATAATATTTTTAGTACAAAAGTATTGAGTACACACATCTAACCCTAGGCAAATAGCATGCTCACCATTACATACTTATATGTAATAACAACACAGTAATAACTTAACATGATACATCACTAAGGCACACAACCACTATAATAAATAACCATACTCTTGATAGCAATAGCAGATGCATAAAATATAGCATGCTCATAGCACAACATGGTCACACAATACAAAATAACAAGCTCATATATAAACTCAAGATAATGCATGTTGTAATACCTAAAAATTTTATTAAATTATATTCTCGATTTATAAAAAATTTTAACCTGATCTAAAATATAATTTCTAAGTCATGTTATTTTATTTTAGCCTAACCCCAACCCCAAAAAAATTATAGATTAAATTTATATTAAATTCTAAAAAGTTAAACCTAAACCTAAATCTAAATTCTAAACCTAAAAATTTTCCCCTTTTCCTTTTTCTTTTTATCTCCTTTTTATTTTCCCTTTTTCGTATGTCTTTTTTTCTCTCTCTTTTCCCTTCATTTCACAAGCTAGATCTATAGCTCAACACACCTTTATTTATTTTTTCTTTTCTCCTCTCCTTCTCTCCCAGCCTACAAACCAACCTAACCTCCCCTTTTCTTTCTTTTCTCTTTTCTTTCTCTTCCCACCCCTATCTTCTTCTTCCTCTCCCTTTCTCATTTCCTCTTCTAGCCAAATAGAGCCCTAACTACCCCTATATGTTATCCTCCCTTCCCATTCTCGTTCATGCAACCTATATAGCCTCCTTCATCACCTACCTCTACACTACCAACCCCTTGCCAACCTAGCCCTACGCTCTCTTCCATGTCCTTTCCCTCATCTACTCCTTTACATGACAAGCCCCTCCTCTATTTTACTTTCTTCTTCCCATTGGTTTTCTAGCAATTCACACATGTATATATATGTATACATACATATAGGAAACAACCCCTCTTCTCCCTTCTCTTCCTTTTTCTCTTTTTTCCTCCCCGAGCGATACACTAAGCCAGCATGCTCTAGTTTCCTTTCTCCTCCTTGCCGCCCATCACTGCAAGCACCAACCCTTGTTATCTCTCATCACCTCTAACCAAACATCCTTCCCTTTCTCCCATATTTTCCACATCCTCCTAATTTTGACCTACCATCATCCACAACCCCAAACAACTGCCATCCTACTCAATTTTCTTTCTCCTCCTTGCCCCACCGTCGTCGTTGCCACCACCACCTAGAACCACCACATCCCTACTTTCCCTTCCTTCTCTGTGCCCACTTGACCCAACACCACCTTCACCACAACAAGACCCTCCATTTTTTCTCATTTTCTCTCTCTTTTTCTCCGCCTCTCTTTTTCCCTACACTACCACAGACTACACCACTTCTAGTCTCAGTCGCCACCTACTGTCTACTAGCATCACCACCTTATCATTGCCTACTAACTCCACTATAATTCTTTGCTTTCAGCCACCTTAACCACCAACCACCAACCACCCTTAATTACCATCACCATTAGCCACACTACCCCCTTATTGCTCGCAATCATCACCGCCACCACCAACTCCCATAAGTCCTAGTGCCACCATCACCTCAACCCTTACTGTAAATCATCAACCCCATCTTTAATCGCCGCCATCATCACCAACTTATCCACCACATTGCCACCATGACCAATGCCTCATTATCGTCATGCACCACCCTAGCCAAACCTCTCACTTTTGATGATCTCTATTTTTATTCCTTATCCCTTTCCTTATTTTCTTTTAGATAAAATTATTAAGTATAATTTTTATATATTTTAAATTCTAGGTGATAACCCCAATAGTAATGGAGGAGGAAGCGTATGTCTTGCATGCTTAGAGAGCGGAGTCACTTTGCTGAGGATACATGTTATAGTTAGGGCTTTTATGTTTAAAATGTGTATTTTTGCTTATTTTGTCATGTTCGATATTATTATATGGAAATATTATCTTAACGTTGGTACTATATGATATGTGGTATCATATGTTAAATTAAAAGTTAAGAAAATCATAAAAGTATGAGTTTTACATATTGTTGGTTGAGATGAATTGGGATATGAAATATCTATATATAATTGTGGTCATGCATTTTTTTGATAATATCATGTATGGGAAGTTGAAAAATCACTCATTTTGGGAATCGTGAGATTTTGGCTGAAAATGGGTATTTTGGTTGTCTCATTAGCATTTTGGTCAATATAGTTTAAAAATAGAATATTAGGTATTTTAATGTGTTAAATGGTTCCAAATAGGTTAAGTATATTAAATGGGAGGTTTGGTTTAAATATGACTAGTTTAAGTCTAATAAATGGGAAAAGTAGCTTTAAGCATTAATAGTTAACCCTAGGGGAGGAATCATTATCATATGTTTGAAATGTTGGAATTTGACCTTAAATTCTAACTACATTTTTTATACTGCCATTTTAGGTTTACATATTAAATTTTGTGGTTATATGAGTATCATGAGAAATATTCTGATTAATTTTTGAAATTAGTATTGTGTGGGAAAGGTAAATAGTAACCCTAAAGGCAGGCTATTATCACATGTGTAAGACATAGGATTTAGAACTTGATTTTTGGGTATGTTGTCAATAATAATATTTCAAGGATAGGTATCAAATTTGGTGATAAAATGAGCACCAAGGGAGAAGTTATACGAAACTTGAGAAATTAGGGTTTCTTAGGGTAATATGGCTTAGGAGGATATATCTAGACATGTGCTTTACATCATTATGTGTGTGCTTGTACGATGACCTTAGAATAAATAACCGCGAATAAGATATTAATCATTTATAGAGAAAGATCATTTAAGTCAGGATAGTTGTACATGTATGTTCCACAGAATAAGAATAATGATCAGGAGTATTTTTATCTTAGTTTGTACCTATCAGTTCCACTAGATGAGAACAGTGGCAAAGAATTTTTTTTCCTTGGGTTGTATATTATGAATAATGTTCCATAGGTTTAGAATAGGGGTTCCTTGAACTAAAATAAAATAAATCATTGATAAGATATTAATCACTTAAAGTGAAACACCATATGAGTCAGAACCTGTTATACCTATTTGTTCTACCGGATGAGAGTAGTAGCTAGGAGCATTTTTACTTAAGTTGTACCTATCCATTCTACTAGAATATACTAATGACTAGGAGCATTTTTCCTTAGGTTGTATAACATTGATACGATTCCACCAACTGAAAATAGTGGGGGTTCCTATACTCAAAACAAATAAGATTATGGATAGTGATCATACCATTACTATTGTAAGGCTTCAAATCAATAAATGAGTTGGTACTTTTATGTTATTCTATATGCATGTTTATCTCTTGTTGTGATCTTATGACTTTTTGTGACCTTACTTAATTATATGGTTACCTTACTTAGTACGTAGCATACTGATCATTCTTTTTATGGGTATTGCTTATTTCCAAGAGAAGAGGATATGAGTTTGTGTAAGTCTGTGAGGACCTTTTGATGCACTTTTTGGGGAAGCGTGTTAACTCTATATTTAGGTTTTGGGTTATAGTTAGAGTTAACTAGCTGACCACTTTGAACCCAGATACCTCTTGGGACTCTAATTTCCTAATGTATTCCTTTATGTAGTTTACCTTATGCTTGGAGTAACCCTCCAAACATTTGTTTAAGTTTATGAAACCTGTCTCTTTCTCTATTTTATATTTTTTTAATGTTCAATAGTTTTTCCTTATTTTTGACATAAGAATGGTATGGTAAGGCAGACATAGTTCAAGTATGATAGTATTACACAATTATTTTTTCATACACTTCCTAATGTGTAAGATAATGGATTATTTATCTTTGACAAATATAGGATCTTTTTTCTTGGTTTGTAGAATGACTATATCGACCTGAGTAGGAAGAATGTTGATGTTGTGTATGATTCAAATGCAACATACAATTGGAGTATTTTGATATTCTTTAAGATCAAAAGAATTATAAAGAGAAACCACTAATTTCTATATAGAACAACTCCTAAAACTAACACAAGATTGACCTCACTTGAAGAGAAAAGAGTTTTTGATTCAATTCTTTCTTTTCATTTCATTTCATCTATTTGTGTCTTTTACCATTGTATATACAAGTGTATATATATACACATATGAGGCAAGTCTTAACCTCCATTAATTAAGCCCAAATCAACTGACCTAATTAATAAATAGTTAACCTAACACATGTCTATATGGTATATATAATGAGTTATGGTTACAATGATAATATATTACAAAGCTTACATAAAATATCAAAGATACATAAAACCTAACCATGATAATAAATTGAATAATCAATTAATCAAGCTTCATGTCTTGTAGCTTTATATTCCATGTGAATTTGTAACCCTTGCATTGTCATTATCTTATACACTAGACATCATTGGTGAAGTATTCTTCTTGAAAAAAATATGTAATACATGTAAGAATCACTTATTGAAACATTATTAGGGTTATTATGAAGGTGTTCAATATTTTTAAGAACAATTGGTACCACCTCTAAATATGCTAACTCTTACCTTTCAACATGAGAAGAATGAGACGGATATGCTCCTGCATCATTCTTCCGTTGTAAAGAAGAATGTTTCATCAAATTAGTATCACTATAATAAGAAGATAAATTACCAAAGTTGAAAGTCCAAGAAACTCCTCCATAGGATTCTAGTAATTATAATTCATGAGCATTATTTCCAAATTTTCTTAAGATGTTAGATGTCCCATATGCTCTTGGCATTGTTTTATTCTTTCTTAAGTTTAAAAATATTTTTTTCTTATATGTAACCACATCAAGTCTCCTAGTGAAAATATTTCTATAATTTTATTTAATTTTTGATTGGTTTTGGTATTTATCATTAGATTTCTCAATATTATTCTTTGTTTGATCATGAAGTTTCTTAAGGAATTTAACTCTTTATTTAGCATGATAGTTCTTAATATCACCTTTTGTTAATGAAAGCATATCAATAGGCAAATAAGGGTTACCTCTATAGACAACTTTATATGGACTCGGTTGAATTTTACTAGAAGGACTCCTATTATATGCAAACTCAACATGTGCACGTTTTATATCCTCATAATTTATACTCTTATTAGCTAATAATCATAGTAAAGTTCCTAAGGTGTTTAACTATCCATTTGTAGATGATGAGATGTAATAAACAACAACTTAGTACCTAACATATACCAAAGTGTATTCTAAAAGCAACTCAAAATTTTCACATCTCTATCTAATACTATACTTTTGGTAATACTATGTAACCTTACTATTTCCTTGAAATATAAATCTTCCATGAGTTATACCATCCATTTTACTACAAGGAATAAAATGTGCCATTATAGAAAACCTATATACCACCACCATAATAGAATCCTTTTTCCTTTTTTTCCTAGGTAAACCTAAGATAAATTCCATACTAAAACCCTCCCATAGTTTTATGAATTCGTAAAGGAGTATACAAACCTTTATAGAGGAAACTCTTACTCATTTTACAAGTTATAGATCTCCCAATAATAACTTGTACTAATATTATCACTTGTGACAAGTAGAAATTTTCTTTTAATATTAATGACAAGTTATACCCCCTCATGTACTTTCTTAACAAGTAAATTATGTACACTAAAACAAGGTATACACAACTTATCAAGTTTGAAAAGAAATTCATCTTAAAGCATATAATTACCATAACTATGATTTTTCTTACATTCATTATAAATTTCAAAGAAATAGTCATCTATTGCACATAATTCTTCCAACATTTCAAAACCTAATAATTTATCATCCAATATGACAAGTATCATAGATCTCTGAGATAATACATCTGCTACTACATTTTCTTTACTATTAAAGTGTTTAACATAAAACAAAAAGGATTTTAAGAAGCTAACCCATTTTGCATGCCTAGGAATAATATTCTTTTGCCCATGCAAATATTTTACACTCTCATGATTTGAACAGAAAACAAACGGTGTATGCCTCAAATAACAACTCTATGTTTCTAAGCTTCTTAGGAGGGAATATCATTCGTTATTATATGTTGAATAATTTATTTTAGCACCATTTAATTTTTCACTAAAAAATGCAATGCCTTTTTTTTCCTTATAAGAGTACACCTCCTATCCCTACCCCCACTAGCATCATATGTAACTGTAAACTATTTATCAAACTTAGGTAAGGATAATATTGATGCATTACATAGCTTATCCTTTAAAGTCTTAAAGGCTTTAGGGGTATATTCTCCCCATTTGAATTATCCTTTCTTCATAGGATATGTAATTGGTGTGGCAGTAATTGAGAAGTATTAAATGAATCTTCTATAGAAACTCGCTAATCCATGAAAACTCCTCACCTCATGAATATCTTTAGGGATTGTACAGTTTTGAATAGGTTGAAGTTTTTGGGATCCACTTTTATACTTTCGCTACTTACAATATAACCAAGGAAAACAATACTCAAAAGCATAAAATCATATTTTTCTTAGATTTTTTCTTCCCTTAGCTTATAAAATAATCTCCTAAAATGACTAAGATGATTAAGTTCATTCTAACTATACACAAGTATATCATCTAAGTATACCATAATGAATTTTACAAGAAAAGGTTGAAGAACTTCATTAATTATTCTCATAAACAAACTAAGTGCATTACACAATCCAAATGATATAGCAGTCCATTCATAAAGACCATATTTCATTTTGAAAGTAGTTTTTCATTTATCTCCTTCTCTTATTCTCATTTGATGATATCCACTCCTCAGATCAATTTTAGAGAACACTTGTGCTCCACATAATTCATCTAACAGTCATCTAATCTAGACATAGGAAATCTATATTTGATAGTTATATTGCTCATATCTCTAGAGTCAATACACATGTGCCATATACCATCTTTTTTAGGAACATGTAATGCAAGTACATGATATGGACTCATTTTTTCTCTCACATATCCTTTTTCTATGAGCTCCTATATTTGTCTCTCTAATCCTTATCCTCTTTTGTATTACTTCTGTAGGAAGGTTGATTAGGTAAAGACATACCAAGTATTAAGTTTATAGCATGTTCTATCTCTCTTTTAGTGGTAATCCCAGTGGTAAGTTATTAGGAAATACATCTTTAAGTTCATCAATAAGCTCAAGGATTACTTTCCATTTTCTCCTCATGTAAGGAATCCTTGATGATCATATCAAAGCAACTTCCTTCTTCATTAATACATTCTATCAAAGCCTTTTCATGAAAAAATAAACTCTTTTTATTTTTGATGTTGTTATCATTATCACACTTAGGAGGTTGAAGTTTATGCATTTTCTTATATTTTTCAACAAGATATCCATTATTAATAGCAAATCTATCATATTAGTTGTAACACCCCAATTTTTCACCACTAAATTTTTTTATTAAAAATACGTTCCGAAAGCATAAAATACTTTGATAAATGAGGTGTTATCGTTGTACCTGACATGGGTTAAACGTTTGTTACCTACCCCATATCTAATACATGGCTAAAGCAAAAAAAATGATAAAACATCAGAATGCGTAAATAATAATTTAATTGAAATGATTCTAAAATGTTTACAATAAATAACCCTAATGATTTATGTTCAAATCATTCCAGAATACACATTAGTGTATGAAATTACAAAACATGGGTTGTGACCCAAGGCCCAAAAAAATATTGTGGTCCTTCACGGACCACATTAAGACTATTCATATGTCCTCCATCACAACCCTAGCCCAACTAAGGTAAGCTCTTTAATGGTCATCCCAAAAACCTACATAGGGTCCTCTACTCGTAGGAATGAGTAGTTAACTGAGCAAACGGACAAATTAGTACACTACGTACTAAGTAAGCCAAATTGCTCCTTCAATGTACACACGTATACCAGTTTATCATACACAATATAGATTACAGTAAGCATCATGATAAGACCTTATATATACATAAATACATACATACATGCATGCATGCATGCATGCATACATACATACATACATACATACATACATACATACATACATATCTATATATATATATATATATATATATATATATATATATATATATATATATATATATCTATAAGGATAAAAGTACATGAAGTTATTCTCTCATGCATAATTCCAACAAGTAGAGTACTTCATGCATAGACTCAATACCTTTCCTCATAAGCATATACCCACTTAATGGTAAGGAGAACAAACAATCTTTAGGGTTGATCCCAAATAACCAAATACTCAAGTTATACCATTAGTTCATTCAAGTAAAAGATAAGTGATTTATCTCCTTATTATTTTGATGAAAATTTGAGGGAAAATTCTTCTCAACTTGGGGATAATGATGCAGGTGCATCCAATGAACCTAATGATTGTCATGTTCATATTAATCCTCAAGGTAAGGAAGACTTAGCTTTCTTAATGTTGGATCCTATCATGTTAAATATTCTTGATAATTATTATATGCTTGATATTGAAAAACATTCAAGTTGTTCTTATAGGTATGTCACATATTTACAAGAAGAAGATGTTCATACACTTTAATGTGTACAAGTATTCAAAGCATGCAAGACTATGAAATACATGGGATGATACTTTAAAACAAGAATATATAGTGATGATATTCATTATTTGTATTAACTTGCTGTAAACCCTAATCCTAAGTGTATTTTATGTAAGTTAGGGTATTGATATAATTTCATGTATGTATCTTAGTCAATTGTATAGCTTTGTAATATTAATCCTTAGTATCATTTAACCAATGATATTATGATTTGGATTAAGGTTAATATGGGATTAATTCAACCATGATTAATGGGTTGAATTAAGGAAAGGATCGGCTGGAAGCTCGACACTTCAAGCTGGAACTCCTCTCCTATATAAACTCTTGTGTGCATCATTATAAAGCATAATTTGAATGAATAATGAATATGATTTTTTTTATCAAAATTTGAGATACATTAGCTAAAGTCTATCCTATCTTTTTTGGGTTGACATTGGGCAAGGTAAATCTGGGATACTACCTTCCTCAATCAATCTTCAAACTCAACACATTTGAAGACCAACTCAAATCTGTCGAGTATCTTCAACTTTGATAATCAATTTCTTCACCTATACTCTTGCTAATTACCTTGTTTATCTTGCATTGATTCATGGGTGATAGTTTCTAATACAATATTTGATCCAACCTTCCAGCTACTTTGATAAAACCACATCATTTTTGGTATCAAAGCTTTGATTGTTTGAAGCTAGTGCAGGAAACCAACCAATATACCTGAAGATCGCGTGTGTGTTCTTGCACCAAGAACTCCACATCTACTCAACCATTTCTTTGAATTCTTGATTCTTTATGAAATTATTGGATTGTTCTTGAAGTTCTTGCTCAAAGTTCTTGCAATCTTTCAATGATCTTGTTGCATTTTCCCCATCATTCCCACATAAAATACCGACCAGTTTTTCCAGAAGTGCACCAGCTTGTGTCGCTTGTGTGCCACGTGTTTTTGTGCCTCCCCAAAACTTCATTCCTCCTTCATTCTACTCTCTATTGGTTCTTGATCAAGTATGAATCAACCCATTTCAAGTTTCCTTCGTGCATCAAGCAGAGAAAGCAACCAAAGTGTTGAAGTCCTAGACACCAAATCAGTCGACCAAACAGACCTGGAACTTGCAGTCCTTCTATTCAAATCGTTTCTTCTCATTTTCTCTCAAGGAATCACTCCATCCTCTAACTATAGATCTCCTTTACATCTTCTATGAAGAAACCAACACAAATCTCCCACTAGAAGACGTGCATTTGTTGAAGACACAGAATTGATGTTCTATGATTTTATGTGACTGAATTTCACATCCTTATTAGAAGATCCTCTCATTTTTGTGTGTACCTGCGTGTAGTGGCTATTATTGGGGATACAAGATCTCCTTTTTTCCTAACCAAGGACAGTAGGTAGTTATTATAACTTTTTTGTGAATTAGCAATTGGTTTGTGCCTTTTTTGGTTGTAGGGAAAACAAATCCAGCACCTACACTTTTGGATATATATTGTGTGCAACAAGTAGAGTTGTGTGTCAACCTTCAACATGGCTAGTGAAGAGGTGCATGCCCTGTTAGAATCCATCAAAAGCCTCATCACATGCATGGATTCCCAATTACAAACTCAAAACACACCGCAACATGAACTCCAAAGTGTGGAAGCTAAGTTGGCCGAACAAGAGAAGTGTAAACCATGGCAAGTTCGCATGGAAACCACACATGATAGTGTGGAAGGGAGAATGAAGCCTATGCACCATGCCAAGAGTGAACTTGGACATTTCAATATGACTCATCATGAAGATGGAGAAGAAGAGATAAATTCTTTTGGCTCAAGCAACCAAAGAAGAGCACCTACATTCCATATAAGAAATGCACACCATGAAGATCAAGGTATTAAACTTTACCTTCCTGAATTTTATGGTGATTTGAATGTGGAGTCATTTTTTGAATGGTTGCATGAGATTGAGGCTATTTTTTAGTTTAGAGAATATGATGATGAGAGAAAGTGCAAATTAACTACTCTAAAGTTCAAAAAGTTTGCTCGAATTTGGTATGATAATTTAAAGCGAACAAGAGAAAGACAAGAGAAGTCTAAAATAAAATATTGGAAAAAACTTAAAAAGCACTTAAGAAAAAAATTTGTGCCTAGAGAGTATGAACAAGATATGTATGTTAAAATGACTACTGTATGGAAACGTTTATTTAGTGTAGAAGAATACACTAGAGAATTTGAAAGACTATCCCTTATTTGTGATGTTCATGAAAGAAAAGAACAAAAATGTGCTAGATACTTAGGTGGCTTGAATAATTTAATAAGAAAAAAGGTTGATATATAATCTTATGACTCTCTTTATGACTTGATTAAATTGGCTATGAAAATTGAAAGAAAAACCAAATCAACTAAAGCCTGTGTTAAGTTTAATGCTTCCACTTCAACTAAACCCTATTCTAACACCTTTACACCTAAATCAACATTTTCATATGATAAAAAGAATAAAAAGGATGATAAAGGTAAAAATAAGGTAGTTAAAATGGCAAATAAATAATGTTTCAAATGTAAAGGATATGGAAATTTTGCTAGAGATTGTCCTAACCAAAGAGCCTTAACCTTACATGAAATAGAAAACATGGAACCATGTAGTGATGATGATGAATTAAAAGTTGAATCTCCTAATGAAATATTAACTATGGAAGAGGAAGAAGGAGACCCATTCTTTTTAATTCAAATATTTTTACAAATACAACCTAGTGTTACACCTACTCAAAGAGATAAATTTTTTAAAACTAAGTGTAAAATAGGTGACATGGTTTGTAGACTCATAATTGATAATGGTTCATGTACTAATGTTACTAGTGAGGTAATGGTTAAGAAAATTTTTGGAAAATACTAATCATCCTAAACCCTATTCTTTACAATGGTTAAATAATGATAAATAAGCTAAGTAAACAAAAGAGCTTTAATCACATTTTCTATTAGAGATTATCATGATGAGGTTCTATGTGATGTTTTACCTATGGATGCTTATGGATTACTTTTGGGTATACCATGGAAATATGATAGAAAAGCAAATCATGATGGAGTAACTAATGAATATATGGTGAGAAAGGAAAAACAATTTTATAGGCTCACACCTTCTTTATGTAATCATATGCCTTTAAGTGATGATAAAAAGAGACTATTTTTACATGAAAAGGCTATGGAGAAATGTATAAAGGAAGAAGGAATTTGTTATGCTTTAGTTTCTAAAGATACTAAACCTGAAAAATAACAACTTGAGAATCCTAATCTAATTAAGTTGCTTGATGAGTATAATGATGTATTGCCTAATGACTTACCTCCTAGATTACCACCTAAAAGAGGTATAGAACATGCCATTGATCTTGTTCCTGGTATGCCTATTCCTAATAAACCGGCTTATAGATGTAACCCAGAAGAAGCTAAGGAATTACAAAAACAAATACAAGAGCTTGTGGATAAAGGATTTGTGAAAGAAAGTATGAATTTTTGTATATTTCTTCCAAATACTGCTTATGTTAAGTTTATGAGTTATTTTTGGAAAACTTTATGGCATATGCTTGGTACTAAATTGTTATTTAGCACTTCACATCATCCGCAAACTGATGGTCAAACTAGTACATTATTAAGAGGTTTAGTTAATAAAAGTACTAAAGATTGGGATGTTAATTTAGCTCATGCAGAGTTTGCTTATAATCATAGTCCTTCTAGTACTACTCAAACTAGTCCTTTTGAGGTGGTGTATGGTGTGAATCCTCACATGCCTATTAACATGATTCCGTTGAAAAAAGGTGAAATGCAAAATTATGAGGCTAAAGATAGAATACAATTTTTTCAACAAATGCATGAGAAAATAAAAAAATGATATTAAAAAATCCAATGCCAAGTATAAAGCTCAAGCAAATAAGCATAGAAACTCTTATGTGTTTTCTCCTGGTGACTTAGTTTGGTTACATTTGCGTAAAGAAAGATTTCCTAATTTACATAAAAATAAACTAATGCCAAGAGCCAATGGTCCATTTAAAATACTAAGAAAGTTTGGAGATAATGCTTATGAACTTGAACTTCCAAATTCTTATGGTGGAATTTTAAGAAATTTTAATGTTGGTGATTTGCCTCCTTATTATTCTGATGAAAATTTGAGGGCAAATTCTTCTCAACTTGGGGAGAATGATGCAGGAGCATCCAATGAACCTAATGATTGTCATGTTCATATTAATCCTCAAGGTAAGGAATACTTATCTTTCTTAATGTTGGAGCCTATCATGTTAAATATTCTCGATAATTCTTATATGCTTGATATTGAAAAACATTCAAGCTGTTCTTTTAGGTATGTCACATATTTATAAGAAGAAGATGTTCATACACTTTAATGTGTACAAGTATTCAAAGTATGCAAGACTATGACATACATGGGATGATACTTTACAACAAGAAGATATAGTGATGATATTCATTATTTGTATTAACTTGCCGTAAACCCTAAACCTAAGTGTATTTTATGTAAGTTAGGGTATTGATATAATTTCATGTATGTATCTTAGTCAATTGTATAGCTTTCTAATATTAATCCTTAGTATCATTTAACCAATGATATTATGATCTAGATTAAGGTTCATATGGGCTTAATTCAACCATGATTAATGGGCTGAATTAAGGAAAGGATCGGTTGGAAGCTCAACACTTCAAGCTGGAACTCCTCTCTTATATAAAATCTTGTGCGCATCATTGTAAGGTAGAATTTGAATGAATAATGAATATGATTTTTTTTTTATCAAACTTTGAGCTACATTATCTAAAGTCTATCCTCTCTTTTTTGGGTCAACATTGGGTGAGGGAAATTTGGGATACTACCTTCCTCAATCAATCTTCAAACTCGACACATTTGAAGACAACCTCAAATTTGTCGAGTATCTTCAACTTTGATAATCAATTTCTTCACCTATACTCCTGCTAATTACCTCGTTTCCTTTACATTAATTTGTGGGTGATATTTTCTACTAAAATCTTCGATCCGACCTTCCAGCTACTTTGATAAAATCACATCAGTTGTGCTGGTAGATAATGAACCAGCAAATAATCAAGAGCTTCCATTTCTCTCCCAAAAATCAAACAAGTTGAATCATCAATCATGCCCTAATAAACATGTTTATCATTAGACAAAATCTTTTAATGAAAAATAAACTATTTTATGATTATATGATTTAGTTCACCATCATGATGCAACACAAATAAGGCCTGGGGTTTCTTCTCTACTCTAGAACAAATAAGATCATATAAAGCTAAGCATATGATTTATACTTTCTCTGCAAGCATATGACTTTCTTTGACAAAGTTAATATGAAGAATCAAATTCAACATTGGTCATAATCTCCTATACATATGGATACAACTCCATTTTACTAAGAAACTCAAAAGATAGTTTCTTATTAAGTGCTTTTATCAATGGATCCACTAAAGTTATCCTTGAACTCACATATTTAAGAGGAATCACACCATGTTTAAGAATATTGTGAACTATAATATAACTCAAATAAATTAATATGTTCATTATATTATAGGCTTTATTGTTAGCTATATGAATAGAAGCTTGTAAGTCATAATTGAGAGATAATGAAACCATAGGCTTTAACCTCCAAAACAAATGCTAGCAAGCATAGTTCATAACCATTGAGACTCATATCTAGCCAACTCAAGTGCTAAAAACTCTCACTCCATTATTGATCTCGCTATACATGTTTGCATGAAAGATTTTCAAGGCAGTAATACTGTTAGCCTAATTAAACACATATCCATTAGTATAATGTATATCACCATTTGATGAAATCTAGTTAACATCACGATATCCCTCCAAAATTAGAGGGTGCTGACAATAAGGTAATTCATAATGCATGTCACCTTTAAGATACATAAGAAGTCATGTAAGGGTATTCGAATGTTCTTAGTTTAAACCATATGTATACTTGTTAATTCTACTCAAAGAGAAATTAATGTCAAGTATAGATTAATCCATTAGATACATAACACTTCTAAGGACCTTAGCATAACTAAAATGATTGATGCTCTCAAAGTAATTCTTCTTCACAACCATACTTGGATCGTAAGATGTTCTTACTAACTCTTCATCATAGTAGTAAAACGTTTTCAAACTTTGATCAACATAGTGTGATTAACTAAGTCTAAACCTAAATTTAGTCTTTCCTACCTTCATGTTAAGTATCACATCAACTTCACCAAGATCTTTAGTATCAAATGCAGACTTAAGCATGTTATTAATCGATAACTAATATATAAGTACCAAAAATAAGCATGGCATCTACGTATAATGAAATGATAACGCATATATCAAAATTAGATTTTAAATATATACATCAATCAAAACAACATGCATTTGATCTATTAGATAGTCTTACTCTAGCAAAATTTTCATACCACTACTTAGGTAATTGCTTGAGGCAATATAAAGACTTTACAAGTTTTCACACTTTATGTTCTTAACCACACACAATAGAACCATCCACAAAAGCATTTTTTAACATCCATTTGATGAATATGCTTTATATAAATATAAGTAATGGAAAATAATTCACACACAATAGTAATTTTGGTTAACAAATAATAAGTATTGAAGAAATCATGTTTTATTTCCTCTATGTAAAGCCCTTTACTACAAGTTTAGCTTCAAACATTTCTATAGTTCCATCAGCCATGAAATTTTTATTAAACACCCATTTACACCCTTTAATTTTATAACCCCTTGGAAAATCAACAACCTCCTAGTTATTGTTAGACATTATAGACTCTATCTCATTGTTAATGGCCTATTTCTAAATACTAAAATCTACTGACCTCATGGTCTCATGGCCTCATCATAAGTTTTGGGGATCATCCTATAATAGATATGTCATAAAAATCTCCTCATCCACATCATCATTATACTCAACAAGAAATGAAGTAATAAAGTTAGGACCAAATGAAGTTAGGACTTTAGATCTATTACTCCTCTAAGGTTCACTCACATCCTTTGAGTCATCAACATCAACATTACATTAAGATAAATAGGGGTAAAGTTCAAAGACAAATTCCTAGCAGATACCATCATAAAAGGATGTATATTCTAAAAAAAATGACATCTCTAAATTTAATTATAGGTCCATAAAAATTATTTGTTTTCCTTGATCATAAACCTATGTACATCACTATTTAAAGCATACCCAACAAACACAAAATTAATTACCTTATCCCCTATATTATACCTATCAAAGTCAAGTAAAACAGACACTCCCACACTTCCATTAGGCAAATAACCCTTCCAAATCTCATAAGGTTTCCTATATAACTTCTTATGAGGTACTCTATTAAGAACATAATAAGAAAGCAATATAGTGTTGGCCTGATAAATTCAAATGACCCTAAAGAAGTTATTGTAGCGTTCATCATATCTAGAGTTATGTTATTTCTTTCAATTATACCATTGTGTCATGGAGTATAAAGGGATAAAAACTCATATGTAATTCCATTTTCATAAATAAATTTCACCAAAGAATTAGCATTATATTCAGCATCTTAACTCATTCTGAACTTTTGATCTCTTTATTAATTCTCTATCTCAACCTTATATTTTAAAAACATCTCCCAAGCTCTATTCTTACTATTTAACATATAAAGTTTTGTGTACCAAGGGATACCATCCACAAAAGTAATGCAATATTATTTATCTCCTTTGCTTATACAACTCTAAAAGTCTTCTAAATCAAAATGTATTAATTTCAAAAGTTTAAAATTTCTCTACTTTACTCTACTAAATGGTTTTTTCAAAGATGTTTATCCTCTACACAATATGACACTTCTTCATTTTATTGAAGATAAGATTAAACAATAATTTTAAACTTTTCATGTTTTGAACATTTATGAACTTGGCAATATAAGTAGAATTAGATGCATTAATTTCAACATCAAATATAAATAGATCATTGTTACATAGTGATTTTTGAACAAAGTCACCATACTTAGTTAAGACTAACTTATGAAATTCAAAAGTATGTTTAGTATAGTTGTACTAATTGATACACCAAAAATAAAGATTCTACTCACATTAAGGACATACAACGCATTTTCTAAAATGATAACTTTTATATAGTTGAGAGTGAGAGTGACCTTGCAAATTCCAAATACTAGAACTCTACTAGAGTTACCCATGAAGATGAACTTTCTGTCACCGATCTTAACCATCTTTTCAACATGTATTTGTCGGTGTAGATGTAGCATCTATCTTCCTATGTAACAATTCAATATACCATTTTGCTTACCAAATTTACTTTAAACATTACAGGAACTATGACGTCTTTACAACTTTTAAAGTCTCTAGTATATTTGTTTATGTTCACCCTTGATAATTCATCCCTCCCTAAGTATTTCTTCTACCATTTTGATATCCATTTTACTACTTATTGTTGTTCTATAATAGTTGATGTTGATTCTCTTAGTTTATTCTAACCAAAAAATGGGGATCCATGTGAGTTTCTTACAACCAAAAATCACTATTAATTTATTTCCTCTTAAACTAGCCAAATCTACTATGATTTCTACTAGAATTAGTTACCTGGTTAGCATTAACTAAATGGAACAATATGATTAGTATTGTCATGGTTTATCTTGAAACCTTTCAAAACGTAAAAAAAAAATAATAAGTTTACTATAAATAAAATGGTTTTGATTTTGGATGACCTTAAAAATGTGAGAAAATGGGTGTTTTTGGAAGTTCATTTGACTAATCATTTCCAAAACAAGCCAATTGGTGCATCCCTAAATGTATATTCTCATTCTTGGAATACTATTTACTTGTTTGAACAAACTAATCGATTGGATTCATTGGACTAATCAATTAGATATACTAGTATTCTTTATTTATTTCTAGTTTTGATTCAAGTATTATTCAAATATTTATAAAAGCTTCTAATTATGATATTTTATGTTAATAAACATATTTTAGTGTTGTGGTATTACTTTCATAATATTTTATACATTATTTTATTTTATTTAGCTAAAAATCTCCTAAAAACACTTTTTAATGTACTTTTCTCATCTAACAACATTTCCTTTCTCTTCTTCTTGACTTTTGGGTTGCATGTGAGTAGTTTCTACTTCCTTACTTTGCTTAAATTTTCCTCTTTTCCCTTTATTCCTCCCTCATCTCACCATGGGTTTTTCTGACATGAGTTTCCTTACATGCTAACCTCAATTCAACCATCTTCCATCTCTCTCCTTCTTCTTATGCATGGGTTTTAGGTGTTGGGGAGTATTCATTTTCTATTTTCCTTCCCCCATAGCTCTCATAATCTCATTAGCTCTCATTATTTCTTTTTCTAAATTTCTCTAAGTGTAAAAGTGCCTTAATATTCTCTTCTCCTCATTTCCTTTCCTTATTAATTAAGACTCTTGTGTCCTTCACCTTTCAATTTCAAACTTCAATTCTGATGCTAGAGCATCTTAAACTCAATCTCAATATTACTCTTCTTAGGATAAATAATAATAATTAGCATACTTAGAGATGGTACCAATAGTTTTTTAAGATTCTAATACTTCTAATACTTTGTTAAGTAACTATTACAGGTATTATGTATGTTTACAAGAAGATCAAATTATTAAATATCTTTGATGTATAAGACAATGGAATTATAGGGATTATAAAGTTGCATGGAAGATAAGGCTACAAGACACAAAGCTTGATTACATGTGTTAATTCAATATATTACATATTTATAGTTTTTTTGTAGCTTTGTTGTTTTATTGTATACTTTGTAATGTTTGTAAATTATTATTATAATTACTATTTATATATTAGTATAGTGCATGGATTTAGATTTTATTAATATGGCCGATTGTGTGGGCTTATTAATGAAAGGTGAACTAAGGCCTGCATGTGTGTGTGTGTGTATAGGGTATTGTACATTGAATAAAGATATAGAATAACATGAATTGAAGATTAAAATTTGATAAAAGAGAAAGAGTATAAAATCTCTTCTTCTTCTCTTCTTATCTTCTTCTTCAAGTGTGAGCCTTGAGGAGTTGCAGATTGTTCTCTATAGAAATAGGAGATTTCTCTATTGAAGGGACTTGAACTTGAATTATATCAATACCAAATATGAAAACCATTGAGTTCAACACAAAACCAAGTCAAAAATCGAGTGTTTTCTAAAGACTTTTGCAACTTGTAATCCTAAATTAAAAGTCATGCATTGTAGGATATTATTGTTTTATGATCTTCCACATCAAATTCACTCTTTTAATCCTCTTCTTAATATTTAGTTGTTTTTTTGTCTCTAAATAAATATTATTTAAGGTTTAGAAATAATTGAATATTTACTTAGTTTCTTCTTCTTAGCCGCTAATTTTAGTTTGAAATTGAGAAATGTTTCCATTCTTATTTCTGTATTTTTCCAAAGTTTTGTGTTTATTTTTAAGATTCTTATTAATCTAAAACTTTGGTTTCATTAAGGTAATCAAGAGGCCTTAGTAAATGAGCCATAAAGGGAGTTTTTTTCTCATTCATAGGATGATTTATGCTAAGTTAATTCAAACTTACCTTAATGTGTGGCTTGGTGCTTGAGTGGTTTATAAGTTGTTATTAATTTTCTAAGTATGTTGTATTAAAATAAAGTATGAGGAATGATCCAGGCACATGAAATAATGAGAAGCAGTCCAATTTCTTATTATTAGGACCTATTAAATTAGTTTTATTTGAATACTTGGGAGATTTGGGTCAAAATGTGTAATTAGGCTAGATAAGGGATTGACTTAATTAAGCATAAATTAGGCCTAAATAGTACATGTCATTATAGGGTAATGATGTATTTAATCAAAGTGTTATGACCCACATGATTATATTTTTATTTTTATTATATTAGGAAATCGACACATGTCATTAATGTGTATAGTTAATTGCTAGTTTATATTGTTTCATTAAAGAAGATTAATTGGTTTATGTAAGTTGAGAAGATTAATTGAGGAGGTGCTAATTGGCTAGAAAAGCCATGAAAATTACCATATTATTACTCATATAAGAGAATTAAAGTTTTATTTTAATTGATTTTTTTTAATTAAATTTCAAGTTCCCTAAAATATCTTAATTGTATGACTGATATTTAGGAACACTATTAATTAATATATGAATGAGTTAATCAAGGTTGTTTGTGAGTGTTCTATAACTCTCAATATTGGCTAAAATTTTCCTATAGCCCAAACCCCTTATCTTATCCCATGAACCCATCATCATATGCATCAACATCATTAATTACATTCAGCTATATTAATTAACCAATCAGCCACCACAAATCAACCCTAAACCATGTAATGAATTCCTTTCATCGACCCCTATTAACCTTACACCAAACCCTAACCCTACAATGCTTAAAACATCAAATTCTAACCATAATCACCCACAACAATCCAAAAAATTGCAATTAAAAAAAATGCTTGATGTGAAAGCATGTCAGTATGTTTCAACATATTTTAACTAAGAAAATGTAAGCATGTAAGACTAGGCTTCTTAATGTGATTATGTTATAAGTTAAGTTCAAGCATGATAAGAGTTATCCTATTTTATTTATAGATGCAGCATGATATTCTTGTATAAGGATATATGAGAAGTATTCGTGGAATAGCATGGATTGAAAAGGATCCAAACTAAATCGAAATTAACAAAATTATGAACAATTAAGGATTAAATTAGGAAATAGAACAATTAAGGAAAAAGTAGATATCTTTATTCATACTCTTGTATAAATATAGGATGATTAAAATAATCAATCAATCAATTACACAAATTTACAATTCTCTTTTAATGGAGAATTCTATAGAGAAGAAGAAGTTGGGTCGCACAACTTTGACGATTGGGGTTATCTCATATCACTTTTATACTATGAGAAACCTTACAGGGCAAAATGTGTTTTAAAACTAAAGAAAAAAATATGGTCTATGTTTAAGAAACATGAGACCCTCGTATTTATTTCTTTACACTTGACTTTTGCCTAAAATAAATCAAATACTTCATTGAGAAACATGGTCTATGTTTATTAACAGGGGACCCCCTATGTTTTTTATATACTTCACAATCTACACTTAAAATTCTCTAACACCTGCACAAATTAACACAATATTATGTTGTGGTTAAATACCTAGTTAAAACTCACAATCCTCCACCTTGACATAGTATTTGTGATGCATGACATGTACAGACCTCTACAAAACCCTAGCCCAATAAAGGTCCTCATGGCCTATGGACACCAATCAAGTCTGAGCTCAAACTTACTCACGGTCAGTAGCTTCGTTGTTATATTAGCCAAACTATCCAAAGTGTGTCATTTCTCTAATACAACTTGTCTACAGCAATAATACCCCAAATAAAGTGATACCTTATGTCAATGTGCTTTGTTCGATGATGGAAAGAATTATGATTCTTTGCTAAATAAATAGCACTCTAGCTATCACTAAGAACAACTATAGCACCATGACCAAACCCCAATTCTTATACTAAACCACCAAGCCACAAGGATTCCTGAGAAACCTCTATCATAGCAATATATTGTACCTCAGTAGTGAACAAGCTAGCCACCAAGATAAAAAATAAAAATAAAATAAAAAACACATCCATTGGTGGATCTCTTTTTATCAAGGTCTCCACCATAACCAGAGTCCACGAACCCAACCAGAAAATAAGTTGATCTTTCATACTCAATACAAGATGATGTCATTCCCTTCAAGTACCTAAGCACGTCACTGTTTACCAGTGATCCTTTCTTGGATTTGCCATATATCAACTCACAACAATAATAGCTTGATAAATATAAACACGGGTACTCACCATAGCATACATGATACAACCAGCAACATTCGAATATAGAATAGTTACCATGAACTCCTCTTCCTCTTTGGATTTGGGATAATCCAAAGTGGACAATTTGAAGTGAATAGTCAATGGAGTGCTCACCATCTTGTCATCCATCATATGAAACCTCTCTAACACCTTGTTCAAATAGGACTCTTGTAACAAGTACAAAACCTTATAATCATGGTTTTTAATGATCTCTATGACAATCATCCTCTTTAAAGATCTAAGATCCTTCATCTCAAACTCACTTTTCCTCATTGTCTTCATCTTATCAAAATCAGACATATCTTTTTAAACTACAAGCATCATCAATATATAGTATAAGATACACAAAAGATATACCCTCCATATCCTTCAAGTATACACACACATCATACTCAATCCTGGAGAAACCATACCCAAGCATAAATTGAGAAAATAATTTTTACCACCGTCTAGGAGACTACTTTAGATCATACAATAACCTCCTCAATAGGCACAAATGATCATGCATCCTCTAAACCACAAACCCATCAAGTTGTCACATGAAAATATCCTTTTTGAGATCACCACGGAAAAATACAGTTTTAACATCCAACTACTCAAACTCAAAATCATGCATAGCCACAAGTGTAAGTAAGGCACAAATAAAAGTATGTCTAACCACAAAAGAAAATACTTCAATATAATTCATGCTTGAAATCTGACCGAATCCATGTGCAACTAAATGAGCTGTGTACCTTGGTCTCTCAACCCCTAGAGCTTTCTATTTGAATTTGTACACTCACTTGAAATCAACAATATTTTTTCTTCCTTGGTTCCTTCACAAGTTCTCATGTCTAATTCTTCAATAAGGGATCCATCTCCTCCTCCATAGCAGCACACCACTCGGTAGAATCAGTACTATCTATAGCCTTTGAGAATGATGATGGCTCATGCACATCAATAATAGTCACTACACTAAATAAAGCATAGCCAGCCAATTCTTCATAACCACACCTAACTAGAGCCTTAACAATCCTCCATGCTCTACCTAGAGTAACACTCCTTTACTACATCTACTATTGGGATCCACCCACTTCAAGAATAATGGGTCCATCAGAAGGGCATATGTCATCCAACTCAACTTCATCCTCCACCTGGCCTGATGTACTATCCTACACCACCGTTTTAGAGACACCATCATAAGACTAGGCCTTCTAGAGGAATATGAACTCATTAAAGGTCATTTCACTCTAAAACTTGAATGCAGTTAGGTCCCATAACATATACCCCTTCACTCTGGATGTAAAGCCAAGAAGGATACACTTCTTGGCTCTAGGCTCAATTTTACCATCATTCGCATAAGCATAATTAGGGAAACCAATGGCATGCAAGTCTGTCTTACTTCATGACCTTATATATTCAGGTATTAAATTCACTTGGTCTAATAGAAGTTTAGGGGACAATTTAATTATGGCCAAGTTGGATAGGGTCATGGTTAATATTCCCTGGTTATCCAAGTTTCCTCTATCCTGTGCTCAATTTAAAGAGACTCTTTTTTCTGATCACAGTCCTTCTTTGGTATCTTTAGCTGATTCTCCACCTCAGTTTAAAGGTCATTTCAAGTGTTATGACATGTGGACCTTGCATCAACATTTTCTTCCTCTGGTAGCTGGATGTTGGAAGACTATTTCTCACATCAATATTTTTAAACTGTTTCAGATAAATATTCAGACTGTTAAGTCCAAGTTGAAAGTCTTTAATAGACAAAACTTTGGTGCTCTTTCTTCTAGGGTGCAACAGGCTAGAGAACAGCTGAAGAAAATTCAAGAGGCCTTATCTTTGAATCCACCTAGTTTATCTCTGCAACTGGATGAGAAAAGTAATTTGAAGACATATGAATTCCTAGCTTCATGTGAGGAATGTTTTCTCAAAGAAAATTCTGGAATTAAATGGCTGCAATTAGGAGATTCAAACTCTCGTTATTTTTTCTCTGTTATGAAGGCATGGTAGCAGCATAATTTCATCAGAAAGATACAGCTTGACTCAGGGCATATTTGTTGTGATAGTGATGCTATTGCTCAGGATTTTGTGACTTTCTACATAGAGTTACTGGGTCATAGAGGTGCTACTACAAGCTTGGTTTCAGATGAAGTTTTGAAAGTGGGACCTTGTCTTTCAGTTCAGAATCAACATGATTTATTAAGACCCATTTCTATGCAGGAGGTTAAAGATGCTTTATGGTCTATTGGAAATTTCAAAGCCCCAAGGCCTGATGGTTTTACTGCTGGGTTTTTTAAGGCTGCATGGAATGTGGTAGGAGGGGATTTACAGCTGGTGGTAAGACGGTGTTTTCAAACAGCTTCTGTCCCATTTTTCATGGGTCAGTCTAAGTTGGTCCTCATTCCCAAATTTGTGAATGCTATAAAGCTGGCTGATTTTTGATCTATTGCTTGCTGCAATGTGGTTTATAAGGTTTTGGCTAAGGTGTTGGCTGGGAGGATGCAATGTGTTTTACCTTCCATTATCCAACCATCACAATCAGGTTTTGTAAAGGGAAGAAGAATTGGGGATAATGTTCTCTTGGCTCATGAATTGTTGCATATGTATAATAGGAAGAACATTTCTCCTAGATGTATGCTGAAAGTTGACATGAGAAAAGCCTATGATTCTGTGGATTGGACTTTCTTGGAAAGGGTCATGTTAGGCCTTCATTTTCTTGTGCATTTTATCAAAGTCATTATGGCTTGTGTTTCCTCTGCCTCTTACTCCTTGTCTATCAATAATATATTGCAGACTCCTTTAAAAGGAAAGAAAGGTCTTAGGCAGGGGGACCCTTTATCTTCTTTTCTATTTCTTATTGTCATGGAGTATCTTAGTAGGTCTTTCCAATCCTTATGGAGTAGGAATGATTTTCAGGGGCATCCTAAGTGCAGGAAGCTGAATATTATTAATTTGAGTTTTGCTTATGATCTTTTAGTTTTCTGCAAAGCTGATGTTGGTTCAGTGAAAGCCATCAAGGAGGTGTTAGACAATTTCTCATCATGCTCAGGTCTCCATATTAGTCTTGCTAAAAGTGTGATTTTCCTGGGAGGATCTGATCATATTTTAAAGTAGGCTATAAAATCTGTTCTCCCTTTTCAAGAAGGATCATTTCCTTTCAAGTATTTGGGTGTCCCTCTTGATGCCTCCAAGCTTAAAGCTGCAGATATGTTGGAGTTGGTTCAAAAAATTTCTGGTCGAATGCAACATTGGGCTAACAAGCTTCTTTCCTATGCTGGGAGGTTTCAGCTGTTACATTCAGTGATCACTGGTATAACTAATTACTGGAGTCAAATTTTCCTTCTCCCCAAGAAGATTATACACAAAGTGGTGGCCCTGTGCAGGGCTTTTCTTTGGTCTGGAAAGGTTTCTCCCACTAAAAGAGCTTTAGTGGCCTGGAGAGTGGTTTGTTTACCAAAGAAAGAAGGGGGTTTAGGCTTATTAGAGCTGTCTTCATGGAATATTGCAGCTGTGGGAAAGATGATGTGGCATTTATCTCAGGATAAGGATGCTCTTTGGATAAAATGGGTGCATGCTTATTATATCAAAAGGCAAGAAGTGATCTCATGCAGCCTATCCTACACTGCTTCAGGGTTACTGCATAAAATTTTTTCATTCAGAGATGTCATCCTACCTGTTTTCCAGCACTAGCAGATTGACAAAGTGTACTCCATTGCTGAAGTTTATGATTCTATCAGATTTGTTGCACCTAAGGTGGCCTGGTGGAGAATTATGTGGTCCAGTTTTGCAGCTCCCAAACATAAATTTATTTTATGGTTAGCTGCCCAGTCCAAGCTTCCCACTAAGGATCATATAAGCACCTTTCTGCCATCCATTAACCAGCAGTGTTGTTTTTGCTCTCAAAATGAAACTTTGTTGCATCTTTTATGTCAGTGTACTGAGTTGAAGAAAGTATGGTCTTCTATAGGTAAGGGTGGTTGTTTCAGAGTCAGGCACAGCTCCATTGCAGGGGTCTTTGCCTCTTTGGCAAGAAGAAGAAACAGGAAAGCTGTCATTTCTCTATTTTATTCAAGTTTTTATGTTGTGGCTCTTTATGAGATTTGGAAAGCTAGAAATAATTGTATCTTCTCTAATAGAAATTGGGATTTGAAAGGGGTAGCTCATAAGATTGCTTTGACTATGTCATCTCTTTGCCTTCATTCTAGTAGGAGGGAAAAGTTTGTAAGTTTGATAGGAAGGGTAGATCACTTCTACAGCTTCATTTGTACATTATGATTTTTGATATAATATTCCATCTTTTATATAAAAAAATGACATGCAAGTCAAAGTAATCGCCTAGCTTACCAGACTACAAATTCTCATGTGTCTTCAAATTAATGGACCTATTTAGTCACCGGCTCACCAAGTATGCTACCATGTGAACCACATTATCTCAAAACTCTCTACCAAGTTCTCCCTATGATAACAAATATCGAGTCTTCTCTAATAGCCTTATGTTCATCAGCTTAATAACTCCAGTCTATTGTGGTCTTCCAACACTAGTGAAAATCAATGAAACTCTATTCAACAAACTAAAGGCCATTATCTAGCCTCAGACACTTAACCTACTTCCTAGTCTTCTTCTCTAGTAAGGTCTTCCAGAGTTTGAAAACACTAAACACATCATTCTTATGCTTTGAGAAATAAACTCATACCTTTCTAGAGAAGTCATCAATAAATGTGAGCAAGTACTATGAACCACATTTGGAAACGACACTAGCTAGACCCCATAAATATGAATGGATATACTCAAGAGATCATCTCATACTATGCTTAACTGTCAAAAAGCTAACCCTCTTCTACTTTCCAAACATATAGTGCTCAAAAAATTCCATATTACATGTACTTTGTCCATCCAGCAAACCTTTCTTACAGAGCTCAGTCAGACCCTTCACCCTTACGTGTCCTAGTCTCATGTGCCAAAGTCTCCTAACATCTGAGTTTGAAAACCTCAGCGATGTTGTAGCAGCTATCTCCACAATAGTGTAACCTATCAACTCATACAGTATCCCAACCCGCTTCCATTTCAATGCCACCAAAGATCCTTTTATAACTATCAGGGAACCATCATCAATACTACATCGGTATCCATTACAATCCAAGGTACTCAGAGAGATGAGTTTCTTGGTCATCTTTGAAACATATCGCACATTAGATAATATCCTAACCATACTAGCATCCATCCTTACCTTATTATTTCCCATTAAGATAACTCCACCCTGAGTTGACTCTAATATCTGAAACCAACTGGAGTTGAGACATATATGGTAAGAGTACCTACAATCCAAGATCCATCTATCATTGATATTGTTCTGCCTATCAGTGGTCATCAGAACATCTCCAGCGCTATCATCATGGACAACTACAGCATCATCCTTTATACTGGATAACTCACAAGACATAGCAATGGGCTTCTTGTTAGGAAAAAACTTCCTAACATCTACTTCTTCTGAAACCCATAGCATGTCACATTCTTCTGACAGCTCTTCCACTTAGATCTGGACTTCTTATAGTCACCAAACCCTCGCTCCTAATTCCTCCCACTAGCTACCACTACCCAAAAGTACCACTTCTATTTAACTGACTATCAATCAAATCCCATTGTAGTAGGGTAGATTTCACATCCTGAAGGACTAACTCATCCTTTTCGTACAAAATAGTCTCACAAAAATGCTTAAAGCTTGCAAGGAAAGAACATAACAACATAATAGTCAAATCTTCATCATATGATTTAACATCTATATTATGCAAATCCATAACTATAGAGTTAAATTAATCTAAGTAACTTTTTAAAGATTAACCCTCGCCTAATTTTAGGTTATAAAGATGACTCTTCAATAATAGCCGATTTGCTACTAATTTTTTCATATACAATAACTCAAGCTTTAACCACAAGGCAGCCTTCGTTGATTCTTTTGCCACTTTCCACAATACCTTGTAAGATAAGAACAAGTGTATGGTACAAAGTGTATTCATATCTAATTCTTCAAATATTTCATTTGTCATAGATTCTAACTTCTTTTAATGAATGGATAAAGCTTTTTCCAAACTATTATGAATTAGACTCACCTACATCTTTAATTTTCATAATTTAAAATTAACGGATCAGTTAAAATTTTTAATATCAAATCTTTTACCCACCCTAATTACCAGATCTCTTCAACAACGTGGCTTTCATACCAAAATATTGCAAAATAGCATGGATTGAAAAATTTCTAAACTAAATTAAAATTGACAATATTATGAATCATAGAGGATTCAATCATAAAACAAAATAATTAAGAAAAAAAAGTATAAATCTTCATTCTTGTCTTGTATAGTTATAGGGTGAGTAAACTAATCAATCAATTAATTACATAAATCTACAAAAATCACTTTTAAAGGAGAATTCTATGGAGAAGAAAAAAAATTTGGGTCACAAAACATCTATGGCTGGGTTCGCTCATATCTCTTTTATACTATAAGAAACATGAGACCCCATATTTATTTCCTTACTATTGAATTTTCCCAAAACATATCAAAGACTTCATTGAGAAACACAGTATGTGTTTATTAACAATGGACTCCCATGTTCCTCATATACTTCACATTCTACACATAAACTTCTCCAACACCTATATGAATCAATACAATACTATGATGCTCTTAAATACCTAGTTAAAACTTACATAAGCATATTAGTCATTCTAGACCTTTTTCATGAATTTTGATGAAATAGCATAAAGATGGGTTGGAGTTGATTCTAAGAATGGTTTATATGTTTAACATGTTGATCATGAGTTTATATGAATTTTGATTACATGGATTCATATTGGAAGTGCTTACGATTAAGTTAGAACTTTTTAAGTTTGTTTTTCATGAATATATGTGTTTTCTAATAGAACTAGTCAACTGGTAATGGTTGAAAACAATCGATTGGTTCATTAATCAACTAGTTTAGGCTTATTAGTAAACTAGTTAGTTGGTTTTCATTTTTTTTCTTGGACTTGCACCAGTTAATAAGTAAAGGGCTTAGCTAGTCCACTAGTTCACTAGTCAACTCATTACCCTTACATCAATTGATTTGTATAAAATGCTTGTTTTGCTTGTTATGGGTGTTCCCAAACTAGTTCTATAACACCCCGAGATGATACAACCGCACAAGGGATACCTTAGAGTGCTTTCAGATTGATAGCTAGCCCCAAAAATCAACACAAGTCCTTTCAAAGCACTTTATCCTCACTCACGCACTTTTCGAGAAATTTTTAGAAAATATCCTAGGAGGGTCACCCATCCTAAAATTTCTCCACAACCAACACGCTTAACTGGAAAGTTCTTAGGATGAAATCACCAAAAGGATGGTATACCATGTTGATATAAGTAGCTAGATCAATCCTCATAACACTCTACTCAACTTGGGGTATTATATTCACCCCCACTTAAAGAACGCAACATCCTCATTACGCCTCAATCACTAACTATATCAATACAATTGTATCCCAAGAATCATCTTGCTAGGTGGCTAACTGGCTCATCAAAATTTAGCTCGTGGTCAAGGTTTTATTTTGATACCATTTGTAACATCCCAAGTCAATACAACTACGAGAGGGATACCTTGGAGCACTTCTAGATTGATCAGCTGGCCCCACAGATCAACACAAATCCTTTCAGCGCGCTTTATCCTCACTCACACACTTCTCGAGAAATTTTTAAAAAAATTCTTAAACTTCTCAGGAGTGTCACCCATCCTAAAATTGCTCCACAGCTAGCATGCTTAACTACAAAGTTCTATGACAAAATCACCAAAAGGATAGTATACCATTTTGACATAATTAGCTAGATCAATCTTTATAGCACTCCACTCAACTTGGGGTATTACAAGTTCATTAGTTTGTGAAACCTTTCAATTGGTTCCCTTAGACAGGTTTGATGTTATGGAAGTTTAGCCTTTGTCTTCACCTTTATTTACAAGCTGGGACTTGAATAATTTGAAGTAAGGAATTAGTTAAGAATGGATTGTTAGATGTCTTCCCAATATGCACACTTAGCATTTAGTTTACCGCGATTATTTTATGACCCTTAACCTACAAGTTCTATTGTGGAAAGATGTTGAATATTAAGGTACAATGCCTTGGAATTAGTGATAGGTGTGGTAGGTGTTGAAGATCTAAAATTGAGTGTATACATCTAGCATAATAGTCTAAGTGTGGTAGATATTGAAGATTCTAGTCAGACCTGAGTCAAAGTAGGGCTTCTCACCTTGTCCATCCAATTTGACCCATGCTAGGTGACTCAACCCATGAAGCCCATGGATATAACCATATTTTGTTAACCCATTCATGAATCTAAGATGACTTAACCCATGAAGCCCATGGGTACAAATTGGCCTTTTTTACTTTAGATCTAATAAAATATAGGCCAACCCTAAAACACTCATGGGTATTAGTGGGCTTTTATCGGCCTAATTTATCTTTAATTTATTCATATTATATCTAATAATAAAAATAAATAACCTTTATTTGACACTAATTTATTTTTCCAATGATGACATAAACTTAAGAAATTATTTTTAAAATAATAATTTTTTAAACTAGCTATTTTTATACAATATTAATAATGATAGAGTTGTAGTAAATAATGGTAAACAAATTCATTTACTTCATTCTTTCTTACAATTAAAGTGTTGAAAAGAAAATTAAAACCACATCAAATATATCTTAAGTTGAAATCACTTTTATATGAAAAATGGTGTCAAATGTAAATAGTGACTTGATAAAAATTGTAAGCAATATAAAAAATAGTTTCATTTTAATACGATACTCAAAGGTGAGAATTTGACAAAGTAAAGCATATAAATAACTTTGTTTAATCAACTTTCACAAACGTAATATTAAAAATAAAATTAGTATATGTAGTGATTGACTTTTATCTATTTTTTTCTTTTTACTTATAAAATTTATTAAAAGTAGTGCTAAAATAAATTAAAAGTATATAATAATAAAAATCAAGGCATATAGGCCAACCAGACCCAATTTTAATCCCATGCATAATTAATGCCCAGAAACAAATGATTGGTCAGGCCATGACCCAACCACCTTGAACTAGAACTAGGTTTTCCCTATACTATAAGACCCCCTTGATTTAGAGGAGTGCTATAATAATTGATACAGTTACTTATATCAACATGTTATATCATCCTTTTGGTGATTCTATCGTAAGAACTATGTTAAGCGTGCTTATCGTATAGTAATTTTTAAGATGGTTGACTCTCCTAGGAAGTCTTAGAATTTTTGTGAAAATATCTTAGGAAACTAGTGAGTGAGGAAAAACACACTAAAAGAACCTGCATTGATCTGTGGAGTTAGCCAATCAATCCAAAAGCACTCTAATGTAGCCCCTGCATGGTCATATCAACTCGAAGTGTTACAAATAGTCTCAGAGCCAAAATAAAACAGTAAGCTAAATTTGGATGAGTCACTCAACTAGGATATTACATTAAGCTAATCAATCCAAAAGTACTACGAGGTAGCCTCTATATAATTATATTGACTCAAAGTGTTACAAATGGTATTAGAGAGAAACTATGACTACAAGATGAACTTGGATGAGCTAGTCAACGTCCTAGTTGGATGATTCTTGGGATAAATTATATTAAGGTAGTTAGTGGTTGAGGCGTAGCAAGGACTTTGCATTTATCCAATCAATCCAAAAATTCTAGGTATCCCCATGTAATCATATCGACTCGAAGTATTATAAATGGTATTAGAGAGAAACCACAATTGCCAGCTAAACTTATATGAGCCAGTTAACTTCCTAGCGGGACAATTATTGGGATACAATGTATTGAGATAGTTAGTGGTTGAGACACATTGAGGACATTGTGTTCTTTGAGTAGGGGTGAATATAATACCCCCTTTAAATTAGAGGAGTGTCATAAGAATTGATATGGCTACTTATATCAATATAATAGACCATCCTTTTTGGAAATTCCATTCTAATAACTACACGCTTAAGCATACTTGCCGTAGAGTAAATTTTAGAATAGGTCATCCTCCTGAAAAGTTTCAAAAATTATTTGAAAATATTTTGGAAAGTAAATGAATGGGTATAAATTGTTTTGAAAGGACCCGTGTTGATCTATGGGGCTAGAAGATCAATCCAAAAGTGTTTTAAAGTAGCTCTTTTATAGTCGTATCGACTGGGGTATTACACCTACAAAAAACAAGCTTTTCAAATGACCAGTAGCGGTGGCAATTGGTTCAAGGAAGTTGGGTTAGATTTAGTTCAAATTATAGCAGTTTAGATCATTATTTATGGGTTTTTTTCTTTGCAGGACAACTATGGGTCGAGTTGGATCATTTCAAGATCAAGTTATTATGGGTCATTTTCATGTTTGATTTGGTTTCAAGTTTAGTTCAATGCAAATTTAGGTCATGTTAGGATAATTTAATGGCTCAGGTCAAGTTCGGGTTGAGGTGACTTAGGTTCGAGTCATTTTAGATTTGGGTCAAGTTTTGGCAAAGGTAACTTGGGTTTGGGTAATTTCTAATTGGGATCATTTCAGGTTAACTTGGTGGGTCAAGTCATTTTGGGTTTTGGTGGGTTGGGTCAGGTTTGGGCCTAGCTAATCCTAAAGGAAATAATTTTAACTTTATGTCAATTTGTGTTAATTTAATTATTTTAATTATGGTTATTTTGGATTTGAGACAATGTGGATTAATTTATCTTTTTTTTTTTGCTCAGTTTAGATCGAGTCCTTACTCATTTCATTATTGAATGACTTTATCAATTTTACTAGAGTTACTCTAGATAATTGATAGCTTAGAGTTTGGATCATTTCAGGTTTGAATTAATTTATTAAGTCAATTTTGATTCACTTAACTCACTTTAAGTTCAAGTTTTTTGTTGACTCAAGTATGGTATAGTCATTTTCAGATTATTTTATCTTACGTTTACTTATCAATTATATATGAGTTCAAATCAAGTTATATCTAGTTTAGAATTACTTAGTCTCTAGGTTGGTTTGATTATGGCTATGTTGGTTCAGAATATTTCAAATTATAGGGATGTAATCCAATGATCATTTCATGTGACACATATTAGTTCTAGTTTTCTAGTAAAATTAAATCTGATATTATTCAAACTTCAAATCCATATTTATCTATTTAATTTCTCTTTGGCATTTTTTACATTTTTATATGTTAAAAATAAGATATAATGTTTATCCAATTTAATGTATTAATATAAGTATATAACAATTATGTTTCCTTATTTTATTTTATTTTTTAAATTTATTAATTAATAAATTCTTTTCATTACACATGTAATGCAGGACGTGAATATGATACAATAGATTATTATTTTTTAATAAATAAAAGTATAATAGTTCAAATATTTGACTTTTTTAAATATATAATTTTATTAAATAAAGATGAATATAAAGGTATTATACAACGTATTATTATTGTTACACCATAAATATTAAAGACAATCAAAATATTGTTATTACAAATAAAGGAAATAAGAATAATATATCTGCTTACATTTACAATTAAATAATTAAGATATTTTAATATTTTAGCAATTAAAAATAATTCAATCTAATAATAAAATGGATGAAAAAACTAAAAATTAACCATAAATTTTAATTTGATAATTCACCACATAGTTCAATAAAAAAAATTAACTTTATTTATTATTTTAACATAAAAAGAAATATATTTTTCTATGACATAGAACTTAAATACTTCACAAACTATTATGCATAAAGTTAAAATTATAGAGTATGAAAATGATAGAAATGGGGGCGTAACTCAGTATAGAAAAAAAAAAGATATAAATGATAATATATAATTTTTATTTGGCTAGTTTTGATAATGTATTTTATGTCATTAAATCCACAAATCAAACATACATTGAGATAATTTACTATTAATTATGTATATAATTATATTTTATTAGATAATTAGTATTTTATATGGTTTATTGTCAATAATTATAAATTAAAATTTTTTTACTAATATTGAACCATTTGTTTCATAAAAAACATATAATTAGGAATAATGTACAAGGGAATGTTTTCAAATATTTTATGTAAGTAAGCAATAACTATATGTTTTATGGTTTGAGAATATATATATATATATATAATTAAACTATATTTATCATACACTACAATTATCAATTTATTATGCTATTAGTATAATAGTATTGGGTCTATTAACTATTAGGATATTCTTCTATCTTTGAATTGAATATTTAAACCCAATTTCATATGAGTGAGTCCAGTAAGGTTTATGATATACTTGATATACCAATAACAATAAGGTCACATTTTCCTTATCTTATATAAAGATTATATCATATTAGTATCAATCATATCTAATAATAGATCTTATACTAATAATAATATTAATAATAATAACCCATTGGATTTTAATTTAGATAAAATTAATACCAAGAGGATCATATATGATCAGATCTCATTAGAAAATTTAGATCAAAAAACTATGGTGAATTATCAAATTTATAATAAACTCATGTTGAATGGTTTAATATATTTGAAATTTATTGGAGAATATTGCTTCTAAATTCTAACCTATATAATCACAAATAAAAATAGAATTTTGTGAAAATGTAAGCTTTGTTATAAATATTTGTCCAAATTTTCATAATTAAACATTATATTATGTATGTATGTATGCATTTATGTGTATATTCAAGAATACTAAAAATATTCCATAATTATAAATATTTATCTTAATTTTATAATTTAGACCTTTTTAGTCAATAAAATCATTATTTTTTCTATTTATCACCTTTCTCATAAAACTATCACTATCTATATCTATATTCACAAATATTAAATACATTCATATATTAACATTACAATTATACATACTTTTTATTTAATATGAAATATATTTTTATATAAATAAAGATATGTATGGATCATAGGTATGTGCATTTTATAGGATTATAAACTTGTAATGTATAATATAGTGCTACAAGATTGTAAAATAGTAAGATAAAATATAGTAAATTAGTAATGTATATGATAGTAAATTAGAATTTTATTAGCAAAAAATACTTCACCCAAGTAATTAAATAATTTATATTTCTCTAAAATAATGAAATCATATTTATATTTACCATCTTTCTAGTAAGTTAGTATATATATTTTACATTATTACTCCTCAATATTTTACGTTTTAATAATGATATTTTTTTTAAATTTCCCCATATAAAATAGAATAAATAATAATAATAATAATAATAATAATATTGTGAAAAATAATAATAATAATTACTACTAATTAGGATATGATTGGTCAATAAGAATGTCCACAGTAAAAGTAAGAAAGATAAGTAAAATTTATAAAATAGGATAGTTTTAAAAGATTCAAATGAATAATAAAATATTTGTAAATCTTACATAATCATAATGGGTTAATATAAAATATGATCTTATCGAGTTGGGTTGATGTTAGATCATGTTAATGGCAAGTCGGGTTAATATCAATTTTCAATTTCACTCAAGTCATGGGTGAGGTTCGAGTTAGGTCGGGTCAATTATTATTGTATCAGCATATGCGTAACAACCTAAATGTTCTCTAACCTTAATTCTAGATGTTTAGCCTCTTAACCCTAAACCCCCCCTTTTCCTTTTCTCTCACTTCACCCTCTTCCTCACATAATCTACCCTTCCCCCTAACCTATTTTTTCCCTAGTTTAGTTAATCAAACCATAACCACCTTAACACTCCATACCTACTCTCTTTAATTTCACAAAAATCTCTCCTTTATCTCTATTTTCTATCACCTACACACCCCCCATTACCCCTCATCAACCTCACACCTTCTCCATTTTATTTTCATTTTTTTCTCATCCCCCAATCGATCTCTTCTCTCCCTCTTCTCCTTCTCTATTTTTCACTGTAGTTCCTTTTTTCCTTCCCTACTAGTTTGTGTTGTTCTTATTACAATACTTGTGTTCCTAGTTTTACTCTCACAACCCAAAACTACCTATGTGAACTGCCTAATATTGCATACCTTCCCCTACGTGAAGCTTTCTCTCCAAAAACCCTATAGCTACGTTAAAACATCACACAACCACCATTTCCATGTGCCCAACTTCATGCAACAAAGTTCCACCAACATGCCTCTCTCATGCCATCAAGCCCTTGTTGCAGGAATTAGCCACATAACCCACTCATTGTAGCATGAAAGCTCATGTTGGAACGCATTGCTAGTGTGAATTTTGCATGCAAGTCTTCTCTTACACTGCATAACTAGATTTGGCATCTCTTGTTGGATTTTGGTCTTCATTAATAGTTGATGATGTCATGTTAGTATCTAACTTTTTGTTGAGTTTTCTTTTCAATGAAGAAGGAAGACTAGTGGGAATTTAAGGCATTAAGTGATTCTTGTTTTTATATTGTTATTATCTTGGAAAGGAGGTAACCCCTAGGTGCTACTAAATATATAAAAATCACATGATAGCATATTAGGTTTTAATTATGTGCTTAAGCATGATGGTGTATGTGGTGATTCTCAAAATATTTACACGTGTCTTTTTTGTAGTTTTTCCATATGTGTGTAAGCATGAAATTATATTTTTAACAATTCTAAATTATGTGTATAATAGCATGTTAAAATAGGATTTAATATTGTAACCATGATAGGTTTGTGCATGTTTAAATTTATTATTGGATTATTTGATAATTGTATGCTCTAAGGTAGAATTGTCATTTTATATGAACTATGATTCTATTTTCTAGTATGTATTCCTATCATGCATTAAAGTATGTTAATTGTGTTAAACTTGATGTTAATGAGGAGTTAGATATGCATGTTTAGGTTGTATGTTTATAATATGTTTCTATCATGTATGGGGGCAAAATAGTTTTTTTTCATTGTTAAAAAATTTAGAAGTTTTATCGGGTTCAAATGTGTTATTATTAATGGTTTTATCCTTTTCCTAAGGCTTTTGGGATTATAACAAGGTTTAGCATTAAAATGTCTAATATTGAGATGATTAAGGTTTAAGGGTAGTTTGGTTATTTGTGACTAAGATGGTACAATGTGTGAATAATTAGACTATAATGGATTTATTAGATTCAAATTGACCTTAGTTTTAACTCTTGACTTTGGTAAGATCGTTGACCTTAGAGTTGACTTGAATAATTAAAACTAAAGGAAAATTGTTAAGTATGAAATTTACATTGTTGTGAATTATGTGATATTTTATGACCACCTTATTAAAACACTACTTTTTAAGGTTGCAGAACATCATATCAAGAATGGTGACCCTTTAAGGTTATTTACCTTAAAAATAAGGTGTAGCCCTCAATTTGGTTTGGATTGTGTTGGGTGTCTCAGTGCCCCAATTAAGCCCTATATGTTACTACTTAGTTATTTATACTTCTTAAAGGGTATGCATACTTAAGGATTAGGTATCCTTATCAACAAGGTATTATGCTTCCTTCATTTGCTAGTGTGATTAGGGTATTTTAGTTTCCTTATGATGATAGTTGGCAGGATATTATGATACCTTTTGTGAATTGGTATGACCAGAGTACCTTAATGTCTCTAGGTTGATATTATCTCCCCTCAAGTAAAGTAAATAATATGGAATTAACCTTGTTTAATGGCCTTTGGTATGAATTAGATGGTTGGTTCGGTAGTTGCCTTTTTGCCTTACCTATGGATTTAGAATTAGTCAACATGGTTGGTTGGTAGTTGCCTTAGTACACTACCCTAATGGTTATGAGATATAAGTAATTGTTTTGGAAATATTTAAGTATGGTTAAGTGTGATGGTATGATGAACATGTGGCCCTATTGATTTTTATGCTCTAGAATGTTTATTATATCTCTTTTTTGCACATACTCTTTGATGTTTTTATGCTATGATTTCCTTGTGATATCTTCTATGTGATCCATGTAACCTTTGAATTCTTAGTGTTTTATAATAGTTTACTTAGTTCATTGTACTAATCGGTTGTGTTCTTTATGGTATTGTTCCTATTAAATGGCTAGTGGTGTCTTTTCAAGAGTACTTTATGGATACTAATCGATGGCTAGTGTTTGGGATTAAGAGTTAAGACTATTCTGTGTCTGCTTCAGTATCTATTGGTCTAGATTTTCCTTAGACTCTTATATCCCCTTTTGTACTTCTTTTCTTTTGGTTGTTGAGACTCTTTTATGATCTTTTATATTATCAAAATAGTGATAATATGTAAGATAATCTCTTATATTCTTCTCATGATTTTTCTTTCTTAAAGTAATTGAAGTAACACTTTAGCCTTGGCACTTAGTGTCAAGGTGAAAGAAGATATCATACTTATACCAAGTATGACTATAACACCTTGCTTTTTTTTTTCCACGAGTAACTCTCTTAAAAAAATTATGTGCTTAAAATGGGAGTGTTACAATCTAGTTGGGTTCAGTCGGGTTAGTTGATGATTTTTCCTAGCTTATCAAGTCAAGCTTTGCACGAATTGAGTTGAATTTTGTCAGGTCTAATCCCCATATCAGTTCCTTGATGCCAGTGTCTAATGAGTGGTGGAAGTTGCAATTTTATATTCACTACCATCATGGAAAGTTAAAATAATAGGATATAAATAATAGAGATTCTTCTAGTTGACCTTATTTTTTATTCTTGAGTTGTTGATTATAAATGAATTGTGGTTATGTTTTGTTGCATGTAACAAGCCCGTTACCCTGTGTTGTGTGATATCAAGCTCCTCATCATATGTAGCATAAACCCTACCATGTATTAGCGTTGATCTCTTTTTACCGATACTTAATCATACTAATGTTACCTTAATATGGTGACTATGTTGATCTAAACTTTTATTCTAGGGATTAGAGAATGACTTCTAGGGGTATGATGGTGATGATGATGGTATGGGTTAGTAGCTAGCTATTGCTTTGGGTGTTACAGTTTGTTCTAAGAGTTGGGTTAAAAAAGTGTAAAAGTTACCCATTGTTAAGGCTTTTTTTGTATTTTTTTTTAGTTGTTTAAACTCTTGATTTTCACTTTATATGTTGGAGTACTATAGATATAAACTTTATCATATCATCTATCATATTATCTATCTCTCTTGAGCTCTCTCATATCATTGTGCATCTTTAATCAAAAGATAATTTGCATTGAATATGTGTTGGGTGAATGATCACACATCTCTTACTATTTGATGTGTTGGTAACAATCCCTATTTTATCTTTATCATCTCCTCATTATCTTAAAACAAAAGTTTTAGATACTAAAATTTAGGTGTGTTATAAGTATGTACTGCATTTTGACTTATAGTGGGGTATTCAATTTTGATGTGGTTGGTTATATCCTACAGCAACATATCCTTCTTCTTTTCTCTCGGTATGCTCTTTTATTTAGTCCATACTTGATTTTAAGAGTATCTCAAATTTCTTTCACCATCTTGAATCAGGCGGAAAAACTTCTGAGATTCTAGACATCTATCCATACTTGATTTTAAGAGTACCCCAAATTTCTTTCACCATATTCAATTTCATGTAGATTTCAAACAATGGGTCAATCATGAGGTGTAGCATGACCCCATACAATCTTGTTGTGATTCTCGAAATCAACCATCTTCTTTTTAGCAATAGTAGACTTATCAATGACCTATGGATTGTTGATATTATATTGCTAAAAATAAAATAATATCTTCTAAGACCATCTCTTATAGTTCTAGCCATCAAAAGTATCAAGCTTATATAAGCTAATAATAATAATAATAATAATAATGGAAGTCAAACCAACCATATTATCCAAATATATAAAATCATAGAATAATGAATTCCTAACTTATAATGTTAGTGCTAATGTATAAGATCAATAAAAAAATGAAGAACCAAACTATAAAATCCATAACATAAAACTAACTTAGCTAGATAACTAGAAACAAAACCAAAATTATGATTAAACTAAAATCCCGTGGTGTTTTACGACCCTAAGTTAGAAAAATCCAGTAATGCAAAAGGACCTTAAGTCTCCAATTCCAATGGTTAAAGTCTTTCTCCACTATTATTAGTACACTACAACTTATAGAGTGAAAGCTTTTATTTAAGACTCCAAGACGAAGAATATAGTGTGAAAACCTAGAGAAATAGTAGTGTGTTAAGAGGAAAGATAAAATGATGAGGATGGTTGTCTAGCATAGCTTGCTGCTACATTACAGTTTATGTAGTGGTGGATTTAGGCTTTGAAAACCATTTTACAATAACAATGTATATAATTGAGATAGAAAAGAGTGGAATAAAGTACTAGAGGAGGAAGTGATAGTTTTAAATCAAAATTTTGAGCAACCTTGAACATATAAAATGTTCTATTCAATTCATTAATTTTAAAATTTTAATCAAGTAAGTAAAAAAAATTAAATAAAACTATATCAAATTACCTAAACCCAAACATCCAACCCGCATATAGAGACCCTTATTTTCTCTAACACTTCAATTTTTAGATTGTACTAATTAGCCATTTTGAATTGTATTAGTTGGCCAAATATATTAGTCAAATAGCTATACTTTAGTATATAAGAATATACTACACAAGACTCAAATAAACTGAAATTGATTGATATCTTTTTGAATAAGAGAATAGCTTATCTTCTTCCTTTTCTTGTTTCTTTCACTCTATTTTTCTTTGCAGATTAACGTGGTATCAAAGCACGGTTAATGTAGCCTTCATATCTTCTTCTCATACGTTGTCTTGTACCACATCATATTTCACAAGATGGAAAATCAATATTCGGTCCAAGAACCTAATACTCCTAAATTTTCCACCATTAACGCACCAAACTAACTTCACCTTCATAATTCTTATCACCATAACTACAATATGTTAACATAATTGTTAACAACTAACAAATATCATCAATGGCGCCAATCTTATGAAGTTCTCCTTTGTGTAAAGAGAAAATTAGGTTTCGTTACTAGCACATGTCGAAAACCTGCAAATCCACTATTACCAGAGCAATGGGAAAAGTGTGATGATATGGTGATTGGATGGTTAATACATTCTATAACTCCCAAGATTTCTAGGAGTATATTTTATTATAAAACCTCACTCGGTAGTAGTATGGATAGATCTGGAGCTGCGATTCTCCCACAATAATATTACTCGAATTTTCCAAGTTTAGAGGGAATTGAATTTAACATTTCAAGAAAATTTATCTGTCTCTAACTATTACACCAAAATGAAATCATTATGGGACAAGCATAGCTAGAGGTGTTCACAAATCGGTCCAAACCAAAATTTTGGACCAGACTTACTGGTTATTTAGAGTTTTGGTCCAATATCAGACCAGTATTTTGGTCTCCGGTCTAGGTTTCAGTCCTAAAGTAATAAAAAAAATTAGGTCCTTAACTAATTCCGGTCCTAACCAGTCCATTCTTTCGGTCTGACCTAAAATTTCATTAATATTTTATCTAAAAATATATGTTTAATATAAAATATATATAATTAATTGATTCCATTCCTAACCAATCTTGGATCGATAATTTCAATCTGATCCTTGTCTAGTCCCCGATCCTAGCTTTAAAAAATTTTGGTCCTTAACCGGGTTCCGGTCCGGTCTAGGTATAGTCCAGTTTTTAACTTATGCACACCCCTAAGTACAGTTGTTTAGTTGAAGTACTCACTTGTCCAAGTTGTGGCTCGAGAGAGGGCTCAATGAAGCTAACTAAAAGTCAACAAATCATCCAATTCTTGATGGGATTGAATGATAACTATAATAACATTAGAGGTAATATATTGATGAAGAGTACATTACCTCCAACGAGCGAAGTATATCTGTAATAACCCAAAACCCTATTTTAGGAATTAAAAATAAAATTAGGATTATTAGGTGTGTTTTAATTAAATATACCATTTTTAATAAAATAATAATAATAATAATAATAATAATAATAATAATAATAATAATAATAATAATAATAATAATAATAATAAAGGCTAAAAGGAGGAAAATAATGTAGGGATCAAATTAGTGGAGGATAGAATTATTTACTAAAATAAAATGAATTTTAAGTAAATTATAATAATAATTTCTAAATTAATAACAAATTATTTATTTATTATTCCTAAAATTCTAAAAAAATCCCAAACCACCCCAACTTCTTTTCTTCCTTTTCTTTTTCTTTTCTTCCTTTTCTCCTTTTTTTCTTATCTTCCCCCTCCCTCGTGGACTGGGCCCCACCTAGCATGGCCTAACCTCCCTTTCCCCCTCCTCTCTTTTCCTTTCTTTCCCCTAGCCCACTCCCCTTCTTTTCTTTCCCTCACGCAGCCCAGCGCCCACAGCCACCCCCTTCTTTTTCCCTTTTCTCCTTTTCCTTCGTTTTTTTCATCCCTTTTTACCCCCATCTTCAAACTCCCCCCAACCAATGCAATGGATATGGTTGCTTCGTAGCCCTAATTCTCTCTCTCCCCTCACCCTCTCCTCATCTTAACCTGCACGATATGCAGCTAGAACTGCCCTACACTGGTCTCCTCCCTTTATAACCCTACCACCCCTCCCCTTATCCTCTTCCTCCCTTTGTCCATTTCCCCCCAACCATCTTCCCCTATTTATACCCACTTACACGTCAATTCTTTCTCTTTTCTGCCACTCAAAAATCTTCCCTAACCTCCTCATACCCCCTCTTCAGTTACTGCCACCACTGTCGTCGAGCTACGCACCCATCGCCACACCCTCCCTTCCTATTCCCTACATCACCCTTCACTAAACGAGACCTCCCCTTGCCCCTAGCTCCCTTTCCTCTTCTCTTCCCACCTATGCAAAGTGGGCAACTCGAGCTACCTGTTTGCACCCATCTCTACCACCTGTACCGCCACCACCGCAGCAACCACCATCTCCTAGAAAACCTTCCCCCACCTTCCTACACCACCATTTCCCTTTTCCTTCCCCACCCCCTCCTCCTTTTCTCTCCTTCCCTCTCAACCACCACCACTACTGCCACATGTGCCACTGCCGTGAGACACCACCACCACCATCATGACCCCCTCTAACCCAAAAACCCTACCACTTAAGAAAACCTAGCTTCCCTCCTCTTCTCTAAACCCAAAACCCCTTCTTTTCCATCATCACCACCATAGTCGTTGTGCGCTACCATCGCTGCCACCGCTGCCACACTTGCCTGTTATTCCCTATCTGGTTGTGCCCTTAACCCTTATAGTTATTTAGTATAATTTATTTTAAATATTTTGATATTATAAACCTTATTATTATTATTATTATTATTATTATTATTATTAATCTTATTACTCTTATTACTAATATTTAGTTAGGAAAATAAAAGAAAAGGAAAAAAGAGTAGGAAGAAGGTTTAATAATTCGTGTTCCCTTTCTTATAGGTTATGAACAAAACCCTTACCGAGAGGAGGCATAAGATCAGTGCTCCAAACCCGATGCCCTATTAGCTAAGGATATGGTCAAGGCTTGGGTTTTCTATGATTTATGTGCTTATAGGTCTAATGATATGTGTTGTGCATTTATATGTGAATGTGGACTAAATATGTGTGTATTGAAACTTGCTTGGTAAGGAGCTAAGGTATCTTCTGTATGATTTATGACATGTGTAATATAGGTGATATGAGTTGTTATTTATGACATGCTCTTATGTATGGTTGTTATGGTATGACATGCATGATTAGAGGCCTTATGTGGTTTTGAGAGGTTTTGGGGATCTAAAAGAAATAAAGAGGGTGGAGTGAGTAAGAAGAAGTGGGAAAAATCCTAAGTATATTGTGACATATGGGCGATAAAATAAAGGGAAAAATAATAAAATAAAGGATTAGAGTAAAATCTTGCATGGGAAGTGTAAGTCTTACATGTGGTGGTTATTCTTTATATGGGAAAAAATTTTACATGGAAAACATTTGTTTAAGGTTTGAACATGGGGAGGAAAAAGTATTTTAGGTGATTAGAGTCTTTAAGGAAGAGATAGTATGTGGGTTGGTGGAACTGTGCATGGGAGCCTAACTAGGGTTTTTGGGGAAAAAAACCCCTAAGTAGGGGAGTGTTATGAGAGATTTTATAGAGGTTGTTTGGAATCAGGGTTGACATTCGGAGGGTGTCTTATGAAGGGTATGAGTCAAGTGGAAAGGAGGGTGGAGTTTGAGTGTGAGTCAAGTGGAAAGAGGAGTATTAGGGTTGCAGGGTGACCAACAGGGTTCCTTATCACATGTGGAAGATTGAGAGTAGGGTTATAATATTTGAAGTGGGTTAAGTGGAGTGATGGTGTTGGAATCAAAGGACAGTATGGGCTATATATGAAAAGAGGGGCTAAGGCCATATAAGTCAGATTAGGGTTTCAAGGAGAAACTATAGTAAGCAATGGTGAGTCTAGGTGGAGAAATGGGAAAGTGGGCCTTGACCCACATGCATGTGGGCTTTTGGATTCATGATGAGTAGGGTGGAAATTGAAAAAGAGGTCTTGGAGTCTTGGGGAGTGTAGAGGTCCCAAGTTATAGGACTAGGTCATTTAGGAAGTCTGGGGTGGAAATGTGATAATGAGTCAAGAATTCCTTTAGGGCATGCATGTCTAGCTGGGGTTTACTTCCGAATAAAACACAAATATAACATTAATTACTTAAAGTAAAAGATTATTGAGTCAGGCTCAAGTTATGATGATTTTTGGTCCACCTACTATAATAGTGGTCAGCAACATTCTGCCTTAGAGATCGTTCCACCGGCTATAATAGTGGACATGAGTGTTCTGCCCTAGAGTAGTTATTTCCATCCACTAGCTATAATAGTGGGGTTCTGAACTTAATAAAACAAACCTTATACGGTAATTAATCATGAGAAAAAAAATTTAATACTAATAGTGGAAAACCATGTGGGTCAAGGCCAGGTTAGGATGATTTTCAGTCCACTGGCTATAATAGATGTAATCGCTCAAAATTTTAAAAGCTTATAACTTAATAAATAACTTTTATTTGGGATTTTTGAGTAAATAAAATTAGGTATAAATATTTAATAAATTAAAATAAATATTTTGTTATTTTATCACACTCTTATTATTTAAATAAATTTTCAAACTATTATTTTACTAAAATTATCCTTTTTAAACCCTTATATTTTAATTATATTAAATTAAATTATTAAATAAATTTATTACCCAAAAATATTATATTGTATTATTTTATAAATTATATATTTTATTTAATCCCATTTTTCCTTTTCTTTTTCCTTTTTCTCTTTTTTCTCTTTTCTTTCTTCTCTTTTTTTTCTTTCCTTGGGCTGCCGGCCGGCCCGGCCTACCCTTCCCCTCCTGCGCATTGGGTTGCTGGCCCATCTCTCCCCCTCCTCCCTCCTTTCCTTTTTCCTTTCCCCGGCCCAGCTCCCCTTTTCTTTTCTTCCTTCTCTCGCGCGAGCCCGGCCTGCCTCCCTTTCTTTTCTTTCCTTTCTTCCCCAACCGGGCCAGCCCGTGTTCTTTCCCCTTCGGCACCCCGTCGCACCCAGCTTCTCCCCTTCTTCTTCTTCTTCTTCTTCTTTCTTTCTTCTTCCTCTTTCCCCAGCGAAAATCTTGACCACCCCACTATCTCCGCTGCCCAACCTGCAACCCTCTCCCCCTACGGATTCCCCTATCTCTCTCTCTCTCTCTCTCATTGTTTCCTACCTTATCCCGGCCCCACCATCTCTCCCTTCCCCCATGCTCTGCCATCCCTCTTCTTCTCCCTCTCCCTACCATGGCCATTCCCCTACCACCCTACCGCCACCCCTCGAGCTCCCTATCCCCTCCCTTCTCTTCCTCTTCTTTTTATTCCTCCTTCCCTGCCTTGTTCTGCATTTTTTTTAACTCCCCATGCATGCCCGACCCTCTTTTCTCTCCATTTCCCCTCCTTCCCTCATCCTCCCTATTTTGCTTTGTCGTCGTCGCTCCGCCGCTGCCGATGCCTCAACAGCCACATGCACCACCCCTACCACCCTCTACCTCACCCCCGACCGATCACAACACCCATCGAGCCACCCCACAGCCTCCTTCTTCCTCCTCTCTTCTTTTTCACTTCTTTCCCTCCCTTCTCGGCAGCCACCCTGCACCGCCATTTTCCGCCTCTGCCACCACCTAAGCCACCACAATAATCCCCACAACTCCCTCTACCACCCCCAAACCTCCTTTGCCCAAAACCACCACCTACAGGCCTTCATTTTCCCCCTCCCTTTTCCTTCCTTCTTAGCCATCCCCCTCGACCCACCTCGGCAGCACCACTTCACAGCCTCGTTGTCGCCGCCTTAACCGCCGTCAACCTATCCCCGACCACCACCTACACCCCCTCTCCACCTCTGCACCCTTCCCTTGCCCTAAATCCTCCCCCAACCACCTTCTTTCCTAGCCCCAAACCACTAACCCGATAATAGTCTATTCCTCCTCTTTTCACGACCTTCGAGCCCCCTCCTCCTCATTTCCTTGCATGCAGCTCATACTGCATGAGCAGTCTAAGCTACTGCCTTTCTTTATTTATTTGGGTAATAATTTTTAAGGTATAATAATATTTTAATTCAAGTATTTGATTAATTAAGCATTATAAAGTTTTATACTTTGATTTTTATTATTTCTAACATAATAAACCTTGATATTATTTTTAGGCATTGGTTTTGATAATCAAAGCTTGAATCTTTAACCGAGATACCGGTAAGGTTTGTTTTTGCGGGAATCAAAAGTAACCATTAAATCCCACTTAAATGCATGGATTAATATATGTTAGCACATTAGGATTTTTAATATGTTATTATGCTTAATATATATGTTGGTTAATATCATATGTGTAGTTTCTTGTAATGTTGGATGAAAAGAAGCATGTTAGGTTATATGTTATGTATGAAAATATTGTTTAAGATAAGAGTTTAGTTGTTAATGAAAATGTTAAGTATTATCCATGTTGTATTATTTTATTGTGATCTTTAATGCATGGTTAATATTTCATGAGCCTTAGGGGTATTTTAGTAATGTATCTTGTACAAGAATATGGCCTAATATATATATATGGGTGCTACTAAGTATTATATTAAATATAAGAGTTGTGGATGAGGTATTAATATTAATATTTTTAGTAATGATAATTTGATATAAGTGGTGTACTAAGGGGAAAATGGAAAATTTTAATTAAAATGGGTATTATGGTAATTTTGGAGGCAAGGGCAAAGTGGTAATGTTGTAATTAAAAGGCAAAAGGGTAATCTTGGAATTAAAGGATAAAATGGTAATTTTGGAGATAAAGGGGTAAAGTGGTAATTTTGGAGGCAAGGGTAAAATGGTAAATTTTGTAAGAAAGGGGTAAATTGGTAATTTCGGAAGTAAGGGGTAAAATAGTAATTTATAAGTAAAAAGGGTAAGGTGGTAATTTGTAAATGAAAAAGGGGTAAATTGGTAATTTTGGAAGTTAAGGGGTAAAATGGTAAATTTAAAAGTAAAAGGGCAAAATGGTAATTTTATAAACAAAAGCGGGAAAGTGGAAATTGGAAAGGATTAACTTGGTAATTATGATAATAGAGAAGGGCAATTTGGTAATTTAAATAACTAAAGGGTAATTTGGTAAATTTGATAATGGAGAAGGGTAGTTTGGTAATTATGATCATATAAAAGGGTAATTTGGTAATTTAACCAACTAGAGGGTAATTTGGTAAATTTGATAAGTAATTATGATCATATAAAATGGTAATTTGGTAATTTAACCAATGAGAGGGTAATTTGGTAATTTTGATAATGGAGAATGGCAGTTTGATAATTATGATAATAGAGAATGGTAATTTGGCAATTTAACCAACGAGAGGGTAATTTGGTAATTTTGATAATGTAGAAGGGTAGTTTGGTAATTATGATAATAGAGAATGATAATTTGGTAGTTAACCAATAAATGGATAATTTGGTAATTAGGATAATGAGGAAGGGCAATTTATTAATTATAATAAAGGAAAAGGGGCAAAGTGGTAATCTAACCAACCAAATGGAAAATATATTAAGTGTAACAATTACAAAGGGGGGTTAGTGACCTAATAAGTATGGGAGATAACTTGGTAACCTAAATCGAGTGAGGGATATTTGGTAATTATGTAACAAGGAGGGTAATATGGTAAATTGTCAAGTAAGAAAGGGATGGCTTAGCAATTATGTAAGTAAGGGGTAAATGAATAATTTGTACCTAACATGTCGTTGTGATTGTGGAATTTCATAATATAACGCTGAATAGCAAGATAAGAGTATTTGATAATTAGTAAGTACCACGAGAACGAATTCTGATTCAGAATTAAATGAGATTAGGATGACCTTAATGATTCTTTTGTGTTACCTTGGATAACCGTTCAAATAAGAAATATCTAACGATATCTGAACGATTGAAAGCGAATAATTATCTGATGAGTGTGCCTTTGTTATCACCTTAATTAAGATACTAATACTTAAAGTAAAAGACCTCGAGATTGGGAATGGTGGCTCTTTAGGGGTCGCTACCCTAAAGACGTGGTTTAGCCCATGGTTATTCTGGTATTTGCTGGTGTGCCTTTGTGCCCCAGCCAGGCACTATATCTTACTCTATCTAGCTTTACGGACCTAGTTAGAGGGTATGCATACTTATGGATTAGGTGTCCTTATCGGTAGGGTACTAAGTTAGCTTTATGCACCAGTACGACCAGGGTACCTTTGCAACCCTAGGTTGATAGTTGAAGGGTACTAAGTAGCCTTTATGCACCAGTGCGACCGGTGTACCTCTGTGTCCTGGGATCTTGATCTCCCTATCGAGGTAAATAAATGAAATTGTTGTGCTAATTAAAGAGGAAAAACACTAATCGTTAAAGTGAAAGGTTAATGAGCCGAGCCTAGTTGAATGATATATTATGAGTACCGATCCACCGGATATAATAGTGGCCCAAGAGGTTTTACCTTGGATGATGTTTATCAGTACCGATCCACCGGATATAATAATGGCCCAAGATGTGTTGCCCTGGATGATGTATATTTGTATTCCGATCCATCGACTAGAATAGTGGGGGTCTCGAGCTCAATAAATTTAATTTGGTTGTGAATAAATTATGGAAAAATACTAATCACTTATAGTGGAATACCATGTGAGTCAGGGCCAGACCGGTCCACCGGCGAATAATAATGGCCAGGAGTGTTTTACCCTGCATGACCGGTCCACCAGCGAATAATAGTAGGGTTCCCGCACTCACACGGATAATTATAATCCGATATGATTGATAATGATGAACTAAGGGCTTAAGGCCCAGAAGTATCGATTGTTCTCTATGGCCTATTAATATCTAATTGATTTGTTAAGTATGTGGATGTATAAATGTGGATATTAAGTATTTACCTTTCATTATGTATGCATGTAGTATCATGTGTTGCATTGCGGGCCTGCTGTTAAGTGTGATTTAAAGGGTTACTCAGTACCGTAGTGTTGAAGGGTTCCATTCGTGGGGCCTTGCCTATTCAATGGGAAATGTCCCTTGCAAATCATTCTCAGGTGCTATTCAAGTGGACTCTCGGAAAGAGCGTAAGGTACTATCCAGTAAATCCTAGGGTTGTACTCTTTCACCTTTAAAATTTATGGTTTAAATGTATTTGTTGATTTGTAACCACCATTGGTGGATTATACTCCTATAAAATGTTTAATTGCGTTGCTCTGATTTAATCATTGGTTTGAGTTTCTCGTAAGTTGTATTTTTCTCTTTTAGCCTTAGCACTTGGTATTGGAACGGTATAAATGAACCGGTCTGGTACTAAGTGTGGCGGCAATATCCCCAGAATTCACGGTTTTTTATTTTTCTTCCGCTAATTTTCTTTTAATTAAACGAAATTTTTCAATAGTGAATTTTTGGGGTGTTACAAGTGGTCGGGTGCATTCTGCCATTAAGTAGTATTTCTAGTACATAAACTATAATAGTGGCCAAGTGCATTCTTTCATGGAGTAGTATTTTTGGTCCACTAGCTATTATAGTGGTCAGGTGCATTTTTCCCTAGAGTATTTATTTATGTTCCACCAGCCATAATAGTGGGGTTCCCGTACTCCCATAGATATAATTTGAGAGATGTGTAAATATAGAATTAATGGCCTGAATTCTAATAATGCTGATTAATCTGAATGATTTACTACATGCATTATCTGCCTTTTTCATGTTATGCTATGTTTAGCTATATGGTTACCTTACTCAGTACGTAGCATACCGATCACCCTTTTCATTGGTGTTGTTTGTTTCCACTAGCAATGGCCCCCTGAGTCTATATAGATAGGAGATGATGCCTATGATGATTTTGATGCTTATGATGCCTTAGGCAGGATCGAGTGATGACCTAATGTACCTAGTGTGAGGTCTAAGAGGGTGTTCTTTAGACTTGTCATTTTCTATTTTCTTATTGTTTTTATTTTTCCTTATAATGGACATTGTTTGTAATTAATTTATGTTCTGTATTAATATGATTTTTATTATGGTTTTTATTGATTATTCGTGTTAATAATTTTATAATTTTAGTATATTTAGCCTTGTGGTTAGTATGAGATTGGTCAGGGGTCAATCCTGCACTAATCACGGAGGTAGCACCCCTCCCTCCGGTTTTTAGTGCATGGTTTTCCATAGCAAATAAAAAATTTCAGCTATAAATTTTATGGGTGTTATTATATCACATCATACTCTAAGAAGAGAAGCAGCGATCAGTACACAATCCAACCAATATTCAACATGATTTTGCTACACTAGCATCTTAAAATTAAAACTCTAGAATTCGGCAAAATAAATCATTTTCTAGAGGAAACAACAGACAGAAACTCAGGAAGCCCAATCCCAATTTTGTGAACATTGTAAGATCACATGTCATACTATGGAGTGATGTTATAAATTGATCATGTGGAATTTAAAACAGGTAAAGGGAAGAAGGTAATAGCTATGTCAAATATAAAAAATGACAATCCCATTGCTACAACAACAATGTTCATGCATGAATAGTATCAACAACTACTAAATATACTCAATCAACATCAAATCACATCTAATGAAAATATGGGTTCATTTGCCTTCTTTATAAGTAATGCTTGTCCCCTTTTATCTAGTAGTCAATCTTGTTGGATTCTTGATAGTGGTGCCACTAAGCACATCTCTCCAAACCTATCATGTTTCAACTCTTACGCTATTCCATCCACAAATTCATATATCACAATACCTAATGGAAGTCGAGCACTCATTGCTAATATAGGAACAATTAAATAGTTTCCCAACATGATACTACAAAATGTACTTTATGTCATATCTTTCCACTTTAATATGTTATTCGTTCACAAACTGTCGACGCAATTATCTACTAATCTTGTTTTCCCTTCATCTCATTGCTTGATTCAGGACCATTAAATGAATAAATCCCTAGTCATTGGTAAAGAGAAAGGATGATTGTATCTCGTTCAACATCACATTGCTTTGATTTTCCCAAACCCAAATGATTTTACTTGTATACCCAAACAGTTTGAGATTGATGATACTTACAATAGTGCATATTTTGTAACTACTCATTATGTTTTCATTAAAGAACAATTATGGCATGGTCGCATGGGTCATTTACCATTTTCTTTGTTAAATTTTGTTGATCTTGATATACATGCTGATCATTCTCACATTTGCTAGATATGTCCTCAAGCAAAATTGCATAGGCACCCTTTTCCTCATAGTTTAAACAATACCTCATCCTCTTTCGATTTAATTGATATAGATATTTGGGGTACTTACAAATATCCTACCTATAATGGTTATAGGTACTTTCTCAGTATTGTTAATGATTTCAGTAGAGCCACTTGGGTCCATTTACTCACTCACAAAAGTGCAACCTTTTTCATCATTAAATCCTTTCTTGCTCATGTTAACAATAATTCAACGTTGTGAAAATTCTCAAATTTGATAATGGACAAGAAGCTTGTGATAAAATTGCTATTTCTTACTATAAATCCATGGGAATTATTCATCAAACGACCTACATAGGCTCTCCATAGTAGAATGGAGAAGTAAAAAAGAAAACATCAACACTTTCTTCAAGTAATCCAAGCATTAATAATACAAGCCAAACTTCATGTCAAATATTAGGGAGAAGCTTTACTAACTACAACCTACTTGATAAACAAATTTCCTTTACCATCTCTTAAACATAAATCACCCCGCAAATTGGTCTACAACAAGAAACCAATGTCTACACATCTTAAAAGATTTGGTTGCCTATGTTTTGTCTCCACTCCATTGACTCAATGATCTTAGAGCTAAGTTATGTGTGTTTTTGGGATATCCCTATGGTAAGAAAGCATATAAATTCCTAAATCTACAATCCAAACCAATTTTCTCCATAAGAAATGTTGTGTTCCATGAGCAATATTACCCATTTCATCACTTATCAAAAACTGATCAACAACTATTGCCAATTATAGTCAATGATCCTTCTCATTTAGTCTTTATACCTACAACTACCTCCAGTAATTCCTCATCAACTACGTCCACAAATTTCATACCTGAAACTCATCATTCACCACCACCTTTTTCACCTTCCCTCAAATTTCACCTACACCTATACATAAATCATTTTTTTCTCATAAACCTCTAGCTCACTTTAAAGACTACATATGCTCTTTTCCACAAGGATCTTATGCAACTATAAACTTCTCGTCATCCTTTGCTTTTATTTCTCAGTCTTCACAATATTATAAACCTACATGTTACTCATAGGCATCTATAGATTCCAATTGGATTACTGCTATGAATAGAAGTAATAGCCTTGCAAGAAAATAAAACATGGGATGTTGTGGATCTTCCACCCAATAAGAAACCTATTGGATGCAAATGGGTCTATAAATTCAAATTTAAAGCTTATGGTACTCTTGAAAGGTAAAAAGCCTGCCTTGTTGCCAAAGGCTTCACGCAAAAGGCTAGAAAAGGTTATAAGGAAACCTTCTCTCCAATTTTCAAGATTGTCACAATTCAATGTCTAACAGCATTGGATACATTTAAACATCGAAAGTTATTCCAACCTGATGTCAATAATGCCTTTCTTCATGGTGATCTTCATAGGGAAGCTTATATGACTATGCCTGAAGGTATTCTTAAGCGATGTCAAAAGGTGTGTAGACTGTGGAAATCCTTATATGGTCTCAAACAAGCATCTTGATAATGGTTTACCAAATCGAATGTTGCACTAACACAAGATGATTATATACAAACCAAGAGTGATTATTCTCTACTTATTAAGAATTATGGTACGGATATCACTATCATTGCCATTTATGTTGATGATATCTTGGTCACTGGCTCCATTCTTACTAAGATTAATCATTTGAAGGCTTATCTATAATCTAATTTTAGTATCAAAGACATGGGCATTCTGCATTACTTCCTAGGTCTTGAAGCAATCCACCTATCAGAAGGTATTACTCTTACACAATCCAAATTCACTCAAGATTCATTATATGATGCTGACTTGGGTGATAATCCAGCCACTTGCACACCTCTTCCTTTGAACCACAAATTATTGCCAGATGATAGTGATATCCTGTCCAATCCTAGTCTTTATAAAAGTCCGGCAGGTAAGTTAAATTACCTAACTCATACTAGACCAGATCTGGCTACTTCAAAGTTTAAGTCAATTCATGCAAAATCCATGGACTCCACACTTCAAAGCTCTTTGTCATGCTCTACAATACCTTAAAGGTACCATGGAATACTTCTAAAAGGATATGATCAACTTACATTACATGCTTATACAAATTCAAATTGGGCATCCTGTCCTACTTTAAGGCGATCGATTTCTAGTTTGTAGCTCTTCTAAGACAATCCCCTATTAGTTGAAAATCAAAGAAACAAGGGACTATATCACGTTCTTCATTAAAAGTTGAATATAGAGTAATGTCCCAAGAAGTTGCTGAGATCACATGATTGATTCATCTCCTACCAAAAATGGGCATTTCATCTTTAAAACTTGATACTTTATACAATGATAATCAATTAGCCATACATATTACTCACAGTCTAGTTTTTCATGAGAGAACAAAATTCATTGCAGCAGACTACCACTTCACTAGGGAGAAAATTGTGGATTGTCTTTTGCAACTGACATATCTTCCTAGTCGTTCTCAATTGGCTTATGTATTCACAAAGATACTATCTTCCCAACAACACAATAAACTAATAAACAAGCTTAGCATATACTATACTTCACTAAGTATCCATGCCAAGCTTGGGGATGTTAGATTGTAATAATTAGCCATTTTAAATTATATTATTTAGCCAATTATATTAGTCAGATAATTGTACCTTAGTATACAAGCATATACTACATAAGACTCAAATAGATTGAAAATGATTGATATCTTCTTGAATAAGAGAACAACTTATCTTCTTCCTTTTCTTGTTTATTTCACTCTATTTTTCTTTACCGATTAACATCAATAATCATAAAACATGTAGGAATATATGAAATAGGAGAAATTCTCCATCTTTGGAACACAAAAGGAGTTGCAATGATATACATCAATGGTGGTAGTAAATAACCATGGTCTAAATTAATCCATAGCCAATTCAGTGGACCCATAACCATAAACTCCATAACATATGGTCAGAAAAAATTTATCAAACAATTAGGGACAGGTAAAGCTAGGTGTAGGTTCAATAATGAGAGAAGATACAATGGGGAATAGTTTCATTTCTTGCCTGATTTTTTATATCCATTTCTCCTCTACATACTTAACTAGTGAAAGTCTACACGAGTAAGACAAAATGGATATAGAAACATCAAGCAGAACACAAGGATGCTCTTTGCTTTACTAACAAGTGCCTCAATTTCTTAATGAGTTGAGGATTCGAGCATAAGTAATCCAAAAATGATTTCCGTAATTCCTGCAATATCGTTTTCTGATGATCACCGGGATTAATATTTAGCAGTCTTGTAAAAAGATTCTTCCATAGCTCTACCTGCCAGTACCTAAATCTCATAAGGAATGAAAAACAAATGTCAAAACTAGGAAATTTAATTAAAAATAGAAAGAATAAAGAAATCAAAGCTCCAGAGATAAGGCTATTGACAGACTGAGCCAGCTCACAAGCCACTTCTGTTCGACTCATTAAACACTCGACTTGACTCATTTTTTAACAAAACAAATCAAATCCAAGCCTAATTTTTAGACTCACTTATTAAACAAACCGAACTCAAGCCAAGGAAAGTTTGGCTCATTTGTTTCCAAGCAAGCTTAAATTCAACTTAAGCTTGATTCAACTCTTTTATACGCTTGTCCCATCATTAATAGAATAGGCTTATATAGAAGTTATATAATAAATGAAAAAAATAGTTACATAAACATTTAAACAAGTCAAATAATTAAACAAATTAATTTAATTTGTTTCACTTTCATACAAACAAAGTAGTTAAATAAGCAAAGTCACAAATAAAATCATAATAATCAAACCGATTTTGTTTATTATTTTTTTAAAAAAAAATCAACGAGTCAAACTAAGCCAACTCGTGAACCTTATCAAACTAAACTTGAGTTGGAGCATATTTGGCTCAATTCGACTCATTAATAGCCTTATTCAAAGAGCCAAGTGGTTTTTAGATCATCCAAATCAAAAGTTCGATTCTCATTCTGCTATAGAAAACTCAGTGAAGCTGCCAAACATTCGGCCAGTAAGTCAATTACAGAGGAATACCGTTTAAAGGATTTCTTTGGCAAATAAACATATCCACCATTAGATGATTTCTTTTCAATTTCCATGTACGAGCCGTGCAGCATCATGTGAACAACTACACAAAGACCATATGTATCTACCTGACGCCAGTAAAAGAAACGTTAGCTCTGATAAAGAAATAATCAGCAATATCCTTTCGTAGGAAATAAAAGTTTTGGTACGCTATGACCTGAAATGTCCATGGTCTGTTCTCTTGCATTTCAATGCAACGAAAACCAGATGTGCAACTATCTCCCATGAACTCATTATCATTAGGAAAAAGACTCAGATCTATTCCTCTGCCCCAGTCTACGAGGCACAGCCCCTGAAAACAGAATTTCCACTTTAAATAAAGCACGATTCACATGTACAGAAGCTAATCGACTGTGCAGCAAGGTATAACCTGATCGTGCCAAGGACCACTTCTTTCCTGAAAATCTTCAATTCTAGCTGTTAATTCATCCCTGTAATCGGAATGTCTCCAACTAAGTTACAATGTTTAATAAAAATGGTAAGAACGAAGTATTCCAAAGAGAAATTCTTCAATATCATGCCGAAAGCCCATGTTTGGGATCAATAAATATCTCTCTGTAACGTTAAACAAGATCCGTCATATAATGTGGCTTGGCAGAGAAAATTTCCAGTGCAGCAACATTTTCGAGCGAGTTAAGAGAGGAAGAGCCTGACTGGATCTAGGTTCCCTCGCCAACGTAAAAACACAGCAATTTTTCTCACATCATCCAGCACTGCAATCATCAATGTCTTGGTCAATCAAAAGACATGCGAAAGCAGAGATAAGTTGCCTACACTTCGTCATCACCTAATTATTCTCAATGTCAAGCCATTCAGAAGGCCAATCAATATAGTTTGACTGTACAATAAGAATGCTGGAAAATGTGAGCCGATAACCTACAATGTCACTCCATAGATTGAAGAAACTAAATCACTATTAACTGGTGTTCATAATACGGTCCAAAGTCCAAACCAAACCTTATCTTAAAGTTTGGTTTAGTTTATGGTTTGAAATTATAAAATTTGGTTTAAAATTCATAAAAAAGATTTGGTTAGCATTTCAAAAATTAAATTGACTCATAATCGTGTGTATATATAAATTAATAATTTTTATTAAAAAATTATTTTTTATATCAACTTGCAACTTTAAAGTGATGAATTGTAATTTGTAATTCTAATTTTCTTTTTTCTCCTTAAGTTAGTGTTACAAGTTTTTCTTTTCCTTTCCACCCCTAAGTGTTATGAAATTAATTTGACGTTCATCATGTACTTGATTTTATAACTTGTTATCTGTCATGGTTATAAATTTGTAAAAATATATTGTAGACTTGATTTTCAGTTTCAAGAATATGATTTTTCATTTGTAAAATAAGCATTAAAGTGAATATTAAAGTGCATAAACTGCAAACTCAACTGTATCACATCATAATATTATGATTTGGTTTGGTTTGTGGTGTTTAGAAAATAGTTTGGTTTGGTTCTAAATTTTTTTAACTGTAAATTTACAAGAGGTTTGATTTGAAGTTAAAACCGTACCAAAATGAACTGCATACACCTATAACACCCAGAAACTTTGTAATCTTTGCTATAAAAATGAGCTAAGCACCTTAATAAAAATTGAATCTATGTGATTAATATGCAATTTCATGACACCTTAATAAAATATTAATATTTAAAGCAAAATACTTCGAAAGCGGGAATGACAACTCTTTAGGGATAGCTACCCTAAAGAAGTAGTTTAGACTACATTAATTATAGATTATTACTGGTGTACCTTAGTGTCCCAACCAAGCCCTATATCTTATTCTATTTAGCCCTGCGGATAGAGTTGTAAATGAATCGAGCTAAGCCGAATACCCTTGGACTCGAGCTCAGCTTTTTTAACTAAACGAGCCTAAAATAAAGCTCAAACTCTACTCGTTTCACTAAACGAATGAGCCGAGCCAAAGTCAAGAGCATAAGTCATAAAATGAACCGAGCCTCACTTTTTCAAACTTAGGATCCGCTCTTTTAATAAACGAGCACAAAAGTGAGGCTCAAACACGTCTCATTTAACTAAACAAACAAACCAAGCCAAACATCGAACTACCTCTACTCATTTATAACCCAACCTGCAAACTTATAAAATGTATACATGCTTATGGATTATGTGTCCTTGTAAGGAAGGCACTGTGCTACTTTCATATGATAGTATAACCAGGGTATCTTTACATCCCTGGATTGATAGTAGGTAGGATACTGTGTTGCCTTTGTGCACCAATATGATCAGAATACCTTAATACCTCTGAGTTGATTTGATCTCTCATCTTGTAAATAAAAATGGAAATAATTATTATTGAATTGATTCAATAGTAGCATTTGTGCCTAACTATGGTTCGGTAGCAACCTTTGTGTCTATCTGTGATGTGATGGGATTTATTGGCATTTATAATGAGATATGTAATACATTGTGATTGTTATAGTTATTGGGTTGAGGCTAGTTTTGATCATTACTTTAAAGAGCATCCCTTGGATGTTTGGTTGGAAAGTACAAGTATGTCCTAGATGAACAAATAGGAATAGCATGTGGCTTAGGTAGTATTTAATTATCTAATATTATTATTGTATTTCGATCATCACATGTATATTTTATTATTCTATAGCATATCTATTATGATGCCTCTTATGTGTTCCATTTTTCATATTAGTTTTCGTTAATGGGTTACTCAGTACCATTGTACTAAAGGGTTATTTATTGTAGGTCCCTTCCCATTCATTAGACAGTGGTCTTTGCAAGTTAGCTTGTAAGATCAAGTGAAGGCTAGTATTTTAAAATGAGACTAAGACTAGCTAGCGTCCTTTTTGGTAGCTTTAGTTTCAGTTGCTCTTGGATGCTTATATCCTCCTGTATTTTCTCTCATTTGAGTTTTGTAACCACTAACGTTGTTTTATTCAAAAGATTAATCATCTACTTATTCTCTCTATTCTAAATCTTGTAATTATGTTATTAACTTAACCAAAGTAACATATGTAATTATGTCTTCCTCGTTCATGAGCCACTCACTCAACCACCCTTTTTTAGCATAACCACCTCATGTTAACCTTATTTACCTCTCCTCTACCAATCCTTCTAGCGCCACTTCCACCCCCCATTCCCTAGTTTTTTATAGCCTTAACCACAATAACTACAATCTTGTTCCTCCCCATTTTCTTTACCTTTTGGTGGTGAGTTGTTATCGGTGCTTAGCTAAGCTACCCTGTAATCATTCATCATCTTCCACCCAAGTTTTGGCTCCTTAATTCTTCCTCATTTCCTTTACTTTCCTTGCTAATCTAATTACTTGTTTTTTATCTTTTTTGAAGGTAACCAAGCTTAGGAGGTCAAGTGAAAGTTTTGAAGTACTTTATTTTGCTTGAGGATTAGCTTATAGGTAAGGATACACATCTCTAGTTTAGGGTGTTATTTAGTATTATATGTTATTTTATGTAACTTACCATGATAGCATTATTTACTTATATGATTTTATATAAAACACCATGCTTAGGACATGCTAGGTTTTATCTCACTTGTACAAAACATGATGTTATATTTTACTACAATTAATTAGCATGTTGTTAAGTGTAAATTATCATGATTTTAAGTATTTTGGGGAGAAATATCATGTTGAGACTTGTTTGGAAGTGGTTTTGGGCCTTGGGAGTTCTAGACCTTTAGGCTCTTTGTGGGAATCTGAGTGATTTAACTTGGGATAATTATATTTTTAGGTATTTAATATTATGTGGGAGATAGCGTGTGAAATTGTTAAGGTTTGGTGAGTGTTGGAATTTGAGTGTTTATGGGTTAAATCAACTTAAGGGCATTTTAGTCAAACCAATGAGCTTATGGGGGAATTAAGTATGCCATTAAGTATATTGAAGTTTTCACATAAATTTTAATATATAATATGATAGGGTTTGGTTAAACATGGGTTAAGTTTTAGCAATAAGAAGTTTTAAGATACTTAGGTGAATTAAGGGCATTTTGGTCTTATTAGGTTATTTTGGAAATTTAATGGTGTATGCATGTTATTTTGGTAGCCTTGTTATTAATCTACGTGATTCTCGCATGCTTGATTTGGCTAACCATGGTACATTTCTAAGTGTTTTAATTAATAACAATAGTTACATTAGTTCTTATAATAAGGAATAGTCTGTATTTCATGTAACATGTGACAAATCAATAGTAATGTAAATAGAAGTGTTATGATAATAAGTAAATCAAATAGTGCATTATTATGAGCTAAGCAGGCAGCTAGTGACCTAATAAGATATTAATACTTAAAGTAGACGATCATGTGAGTCAGTACCGAGTTATATCAATTACATTTATTTCTTGATACTATTGAAACCAAAGTGGCCCTAAATTTACTCTATATTGATTCATGAATAACCTAGTAGAAGGGTATTTGCAAAAATTTCAATGAGTGTTAACATTGTCTTAAGAAAACACTAAGGAAATATATTATGTTAGAAAAAAATAAAGATTTGATACTTGAAGCATATGCACATACATACATACATACATACATATATATACATACAAATATATATATATATATATATATATATATATGTTTCATGTTAGGCCCATTGTTAATGGGCAATCAACTTCCGGATATTGCATCTTTCTTGGCAAACTTGTGAAATAGAAGAATCAAAATATGATAGAAAAGTGTGGTGCTAAGGAAAAATATTGAGCAATGGCTTATGTGTGTAACTAATTTGGTTGAAGTTCAACTCAAGACATCATGAATGAGTGGGATGGTTCAATGAGACTATAATTGGGATCATATGTCCACCATCAACATAGCACATATCCTATATGATCAAACTAAGCACATATCCAGAAGGCCTTCAGTGACTATTATAAGCAACTTTTAGGCACTGATACTTTGTCCCTTGAAGTTCTTAACCCTTCTATCGTGGATTGCTCTTTGACGTATGAGCAAAAGTTAGCTCTAAATGCCCCTGTTTCCAAAGAGGAGGTCCGAGCAGCTGTTTTCTCTGTTGGTGACACTAAGGCTCCAGGCGTAGATGGCTACTCAGCAGGTTTCTTTAAAAAGAGCTGGGATATTATTGGAGATGAGTTATTCTTTGCTACTAGGGATTTCTTCACTACCGGTTTCCTGCCTAGGCAGGTAAATATTACATCTCTTACCCTAGTGCCAAAAAAGCCTAACCCGCAAAAGGTCACCGATTTTCGACCTATTGCTTGCTGCATCATGCTTTATAAGATCATCTCGAAGATTCTTACGCAGAGGCTTCAAGGTATTTTGCCCTCAATCATTGACCTTGCTCAATCCGCTTTCTTGAAGGGGAGAAGCATCGGTGAGAATGTGTTATTGGCTCATGAGTTGGTGAGGAAATATGCTCGAAAGGGAGTCTCCCCTAGATGCATGATAAAGTTGGACCTCCAAAAAGCTTACGACATGGTCAACTGGAGTTTTGTGAGGGACCTTATGCTTCTGTATGGCTTTCCTTACCAGTTCGTAAAGTTGGTTACCGCTTGCTTGAATACTGTGACTTTCTCCCTCTACTTAAATGGCGTGCTGTCTCCGCCTTTTCAGGCGAAAAGAGGGTTGAGGCAAGGAGATCCCCTCTCCCCCTACTTATTTGTCCTTGTCATGGATTACCTGATGTCTCAAGCAGCTTTGGACCAATGATACTTTCAAAGGCCACCCTAGATGCAGAGCTTTGAAGATAACAAATCTGAGTTTCGCTGACGACATCCTTTTGTTCTGTCATGGTGATTTGCATAGTGTCCTGTGCCTTAAGGATATCCTTAATCATTTCTCTGGGATCTCAGGTTTGATCCTAAACCCTCAGAAATGCACTGTCTATTTTGGTGGCGTGTCGTCCGATATCAGAAGAGCAATTGTTGATCTTCTGGGGTTCCAGGAAGGTACTCTTCCGATTACTTACCTTGGCCTACCTCTAACCTCTTCTAAAATCTCGGCTAGTCTACTTCAACCTATGTTGGAAAAGGCAGCAGCTCGACTTAGGCATTGGAGCACTATTTATTTATCTTATGCGGGGAGACTACAGCTTATCAAGTCGGTCTTGTTTAATATACAACTATACTTCAGCCAGGTGATCCTCCTACCAAGAAAGATCCTCCATCAGTTTGTGAGTCTCTGTCGAAACTTTCTATGGTCAGGAAAGATACATGTTAGAAGACACGCCATGGTTTCATGGGAACAGATTTGTACCCCTAAGGCTGAGGGTGGTCTTGGTTTCCTTAACTTGGACATTTGGAATCAGTGTGCCCTGGGTAAGCTACTTTGGAATCTTGCTACTAAGAAGGATTCGCTTTGGGTGAAGTGGATCCATGCTGTCTACCTTAAGAATATAAGTTTGTGGGAGTACAATCCCACTACTTATACCTCTTGGTTGTTTCAGAGAATCCTCCTTGTACGCACCCAGTTACAAAGTTTTATTCTTTCGAGGTGGTCGAATGGTTTTCCAGAATATAGCATCAAAGATGCTTATGAAGCGATGCGACCCAAACAAGATAAGCAGAAGTGGCCCCAGCTTGTGTGGAACTCCCTTAACTTGCCAAGACACAGTTTCCTTTTTTGGCTGGCATTCAGGGACAGATTGATGACCAAAGCTAAACTTCGGGAGATTGGTATGGATGTATCAGAGCAATGTGTGTTCTGCCAGCAGGGTCTCGAAACCCGGGACCATTTGTTTATCCACTGCCCTACCACAGCGGCTATATGGAGGAAAATTCGAAGATGTGCTGACAGAAGGGACCCTATCCAAGGGTGGCAACAGAAGGTGCAGTCCTTGCTGAAAAGATCTAGACAAAATAGACAGAAAAAACAGGTCCTAGGAGCACTTTTTTCATCTTATATTGCTAATGTATGGTATGAGAGGAACTTGAGAGTTTTTGAAAACCGTAGTAAGGATATAGATAGTATCAGTCAAACTATTGTCTTAGTTGTAGCTAGACGTTTAATGCACCCACATTATAAGGTAAAATTCCAAAAGTGGGCTAGTCTTGTTGATTGTATGGTAGTTTGATCTCAGGATTGTAATCCTTATCCTTTCGTAAGTAATAAAATCTCTTACTTATCGAAAAAAAAAAAAAAAAAACTAAGCACATTAAGAATGATAGATAAATCATCAAACAAAAAGTTAGAGAGTAGTTTGACTTGTACAGGTTATGTGTCCTCATATGGCTGAGTAATTGATGTACTTGCTGAGGATTACGTAATTTGGTCTCTCGTAACATGATTACCCCAGGAAGATAACAATCTTAAATTAAATGATAAATATGGGCATATTTTTTTTGTACTTTAATAATTTTTATTTATTGTTAAACACTTGGTAGTAAACGATGATAACCGGTATGAATAATATTTAATATTTTCCAAATAGTGATAGGTGACATTAGCCGAAACAAAAAAAATAATTGAAAAATAGTCTAATTGACAAACAGATGCTATATCAAAGATGGGAATAAATGCCTGTTTACCAACTTAAGGGAATGTGTGCAAGACGCTCAAATAATTTTTTGTGTTAATCTACAACATAGATTCATTGACATACACATGATGCTCTAGTTATTAAATGATCAGATGCATAACAAGTGGTTCCTGCATTAGTAATTTAATTAGTTGGATAGCCCATTTAGTCTTTTATTATGCACATGTATCCTAGTGAACTTAAGTTCACTCAAACGTCATTATATTAGAGTGCGCCAAGAATGTTTTGCGATGTAATATGATATAAAAGCGCATCAACAGAAAATCTTATAATTAGTTCACAACATAAACTTATGAAGAAACACATTATGACAGACCATAAAATTGCAATTGGAACCATACAATTAAATATTAGCTCGGTTACACAATATCGTCCAATATTTATCATATTTTAGGTCAACTAATATGCAAAATTAATGATACTTGGCTGTTTTATAATTTCACATATTTATTGGCAATATATCGATTATCGACTGATATTTGTTATGGGAAAAAAAATGTAAAAAATTAAGCCACAACAACTGCAACATATAAAATATCATTTGCAACATCCCATACTGCAACACCACAACCTTAGTTTTATTACCTGATTGGAATGCATATTCACTAAAATTGCATATACACACTCAGTAAGGATGGCGGATTAAGAAATTTAAATCGGTTATTTGGCTTGACAAAATGAGCCAAAACTACACAAAGAAAATTTGAGTGCCCTTAAATCAATGGAAAATGATATTTTGGGTATTGACTTGAAATATTATTGTGGCCTGAACTTATTCTTATGGATTCAAAGGCCTATTGTAAGGTGAAGTTCCCCGAATCAACTAAAGTCATTAGCACCTTTTGATATATAAAATTATCCTACTTAAGTCCAGTTATTTTTTCTCAAAGAAATGTTTGATGGGAATCATTAGAGCTAACCAATCAATATTCTATTTCTATCAACTTTGGTTACAAAATGGTTATTTACGGAAATATGTATATTACCTGGCATAGCGAATAAGAAGATTATCAGGCTTGAAATCACCATGAATGATGTTAACACTTTGTAGGATTTCTAGCATGTGAAGCATCTCAATTGTATAATAAATACACAATTCTTCTTCCATAAGCCCACCAACAACTACGTAAGAGTTGATGGCATCCTAAGTAAGATGCTTGTGTTAGACTAAATAAAGATTGAATATTTTTTTTTTGCAACTTGAAGCTATGCAAAAAGTGTGCTTACCTGAAGCGTCCCGTTTGATAAGTAGCCACAAATAAGTATACTATAATCGGAATATTGATGCATCCTTTCGGCAAAACCAAAGTTTGATCTCTATTGACAAGCAATAAGGAATCAGCAATAAGGAATCAATTATAGAGCAAACATGTTAGTTGATAACGGAGATGGCAGGATATTAATTACTTTATTATCTAATATGCACTTATCAAGTTGACGATACATGTAAAATTCCCATGGAAAAGGAGGCTTTTGTATCTGCAAGAAATTGACATATACTTCAGTCATCAACCAAGATTCATTTATACATGAGATATAGCAAACAGGAAAGGATTAGAAAGAATGAATTAACCTTCAATGCAACAACATCATCAGGATTACTATTGATGCAAGCTTTGAACACTTTGGCAAAACCGCCTTGACCAGCACAACCTTTGATCTGGTACTTCCTCCCACCTTTTAATATGATACTAGGTCTCATAATTATCAACAAAACAGACATCAATTATATAGGGAAGAGGACAGAAGACAATTTACCTATCTCTATTACTTTATTTCTTGATGAATTATGCAATGAGGACAGAGGAATCTTCCCGGGATAGTCTTTTGAACTTAAATGGTATCCCTGGAAAATATAATTGCAAGACTAAATTCCAAAATCCTTTCTCCACTCCAACATTGACAGATATTCAGTTGCAACAAAATGCTAACGCATGTATAACTAACAGATCTCACATCAAATTTCATAAGCCGAGGATTGATCTTCTGCAACAGATTTTCCATGGTAGAGGCTGACCAAGGATTGACATATCTCTCCTGAAGCTGTTGAAATGCATTGTTGTCAACCTATACAAAGTAATAGATTAAAGGTCAGTCAACCTGTCATCAAAGGCCAACAGAACATGCCACTACTTGTATTTTAATATTAGTTGAATAAACACGGGCGAAGAAATAACAAGGGCAACCGAGGCCAAATCCCACTCAAGTTATTTGAATTTGACAAGCATGAGCACCTCATGGACTTCAACGACTTATTGAAACCACAATTTTTCATGAAACTTCCATAAGCAAGCAAAATTATGCTCACATTGTTTTCACTCCTTACTATAAAAGAAGTTATAAAATAACAATTTGTTATTCATTTTTTCTCTTCTGAAAATCTTCTGCACAGCAAAACCAGAACGAAGTGGAAATCTGATTTCATCAATGCATAGGCACGAGCAAGTACACGTACACTTGGGGGTTATAGACTCATTTTAAAGATAATTATACGCAACCCGCTATGATATCTGAGACCTAATTAGAAAAGATAGGCTTCTTTATACTTAAATTAGAGTCAATACATAAGCACGAAAGATCAAAGTGCCTAAACTAATGCACATCAGAAATCAGAAACAGCCCAAACTGGTTGCGCATTCACCTTGTCACTGGAACAAGCATTTACTATAGCATACATTCTGTCGAGAAACATATCCTGAGCCTTCTTCAACCTGTCAATAGGCTCAGCATTCCTAGAAAGAAAGAACAGAATAGGAAATTTATTATTTAAAATTAAATTTCACTGTCCTTGTCCCTCAACCCGACTCTAAAATATTAGTCGGAAGAGAATACTCCAAAAAATTATCAATTTATGGTAACCTCGAAATACCGAGTTGATAAAACCTAAAAGCATCCACCATCTTCCCCTTTGCTTCCAGAAATGCCGCACATCCTTCATACAGCAAAGAATTTTTCAAACAGATCTTACACTCCTCCATTTCTCTATGAACGCTCTCGAGTTCTCCTTTACTGTCCATCTACACAACCCAATAGAACACCGTACTTAAAATCATATTAAAGTAGTAAAACGATGTCGAATGGAAATTTAGTTCAAAACTGCAAGCAAGGGGTTGGTTAATTACATAGAGAAACCAAACTTTGAGAAAGCGGACGTCATTCTGATACCGAGCATCGTACTTGAAGCTTCTGATGCAATCACACACAAGTTGGCCGAGTTCTGGCGGCTCACCATCCGGATCTGCGCTAAAGCTGTCCAGTGCGTTTTTGATTGAGCTGTCAAACATTTGTGGCTGGCGATTAGGATGCTTATCGAATTGTAGGCGGGAAATTTCAAATAGAACATAGAAACACACGGAAACGCAAATTGTAGAAACATTTGTCTAAGATATTTTCTAAATTAAATTTTCGGCTACAGAGACACACGAAGAAATATACCAGAGCCAAGGAAGAAGGGCATCATCGGCGGAAGAGGACAATGGATGATGCCGGTTTTCGGTGACAACAGCCATTTTCGAGTCTTTGTGAGGAGTGCGTAGGAGGGACCGAGTATTTGATTGCGCGGAGCGGGAAACACGAGAAATTTGAATTAAGACTCGACATAGTTTATAAATCTATACCGCTAATTAAATTTGTGTTATTATTAATTTATTAATTGGACTTGTAATTTGTATTTATGAGACTAGCGTTACATTTTATGTTAAAAAATATTTTAAAAAATAATTATAAATAACTGACTTATAATCGATTTTTTGTTGATTTTTTACTAATCCACTGATTTTTACCGATTAGATCAATTTTTATCAGTTTTGATCAAATCTAATGAGTGTTATATTAGGACTGAAATATAGAAACGGATGCATAAAAGAATAGAAAACATTATATTTTAGAAAATTAGAAGACATAAATGTTCAAAAACATCTACAAAATATATTTGTATATTACATTAATTTTAGTTTATTGATATTATTTTATATTTTTTGGTCTACAAATAAGATTCTAACATATTAATCAATATAAAACTATAATATTTATATAAAAAATAGATTTAAAATGATTTAAATAATATAAATAATTTAACTTAATAAGATTGGCTTTTTTTTTAAGAACTTTTATATAAGTTATAGCCTAGCCCAACCTAAGGCCTAAACTAAGAGCAATGACTTCAAACCCTAAAACCTACTAGTAGCTCTCTATCTCACTTTGAAACTCCCATCCTTTGTGAGTCACATTCCTCCCATGCCACCTTCTCCCTTCATCCTTTCTTCCATTCAAGCTCAATCCAGCTCTCTCATTGTCAATATAAATGATGTAAATCTTCCATGAGAGTTTAAGATTTGAATGAGTTGGGTAGAGAATTTAGTTGGGTGGTTGAATATTAGAAGGAAGGCTATGAATCTTCAAGCAAGATTCAAGGAAGAACTCAACAAGAAGTTAACTTTGAATGTCTCACATATAATACATTCAAATGTTCCTATCTAAGAACATATAAAGTAATCTTAGACAGTAATATTAACTCATAAGGAGAGATAACCAAGTAGTTCACGTGTATTATGATTTCAATAATATAGTCAACATGTGTACAATGGTTCGACCTCATGCTTATATAAGCTAAAGCAACTACAAGAGTTCATCACAACTAATGCTAATTCGCACACAATGCTAGCCACCGCCTTATACTTGTTACAACTCATTTTGAGCACAAAACTAGTATAGAAATGACTAATTAGTACACTAGCTAAGTCTAACTAGTTGTAACAATGTAACACTAACCTATATAATACATGAATCAAACAAAAATTATTACAAACAAACATAGCTAATTATTACATAAAAATAACTAACAAGAATCTTAATTTACATAAAATGATAACTATGTCTCCTTGACTTGTAAGTTTTACTTTCATGCATAATAAATTCCTTTGACTTGTAATAACTAGTAACACGTTATTTTTTTAAGTATGATGACTTCTTGAAATAAATTAATCTTCTTCTTACAAATATATTATATAACTACAAGAATTACTCAAAGTGAACTCAGTAGGAGGGTTAGAAACACTATTATCAAATATAATTAATATGATAAGCTCTATAACAAAGTATATCAAATGTGTGTCCTCTTGAGAATCCATGGATGTACATATATGATTCTCCCCATCTTGAGAAGAATTTGTCCTCAAATTGACATCACTAAAATAAGGAGAAAAATCACCAATATTAAATGTTCTTGAAATATTGCCATAAAATTCTAGAAGTTCAAGTTCATAAGCATTATCTCTAAATTTTCTAAAGATTTTAAATGGTCAATCTACTCTTGATATTAGTTTATTTTTTATTAGGTTAGTGATGCAGGAGAATCTCTAGATCACTCTCAATCTTATTCTTCAAATGATGAAGAATGAGAACAATTAAAATACTTAGATATGGAACCCATTGTGCTTGAAAATTCTTATACTTCTAATGTTTTATCAAGTAATTCTTGCAAGTATTGTATATGTTTGCAATAAGTTCATGTTATTGAAGATCTTTGATGTAAAAGACAATGACAATGGCATTACAAGGATTACAAAGTGCACAGAAAAACAAGGCTACAGGACATAAAGTTGGATTACATATTTTAAATCTATGTATTACATGATTAAAGTTTGTGTAGCTTTGTTATTTTGTTGTATACTTTGTAATACTGGTAAATTATCATTGTAACTCTTTAATATACGCTTGTACCATTCATTAGGAGTTAATTTCATTAATAAGGGCCGAATGGTGGGCTTGTAAACGAAAGGGATTTATGTGGATGCATGTATACATAAGGACTTGTACACATGATCTCGTCATCATTTGATCATAATGAAAGGCATTTGCTAATTCAAAAAAGAGAGCAACACACAAGTCGTATGTATTTCTTCTTCATCTTCTCTTATTCTTCTTTTAGAGATTCGGAGAATAGTAGAGAGTATTCTATTAAGAAATAGAAGATTTCTCTTTAAAAGGCTTAAGATCTTAGGATTAATCTTTTCCACCTTCCAAGTATTATCTGACATTCCTTATCAACTTCTACATCAATCGAGACTTAGAAGAGTTTGAAATATGTGAGGCTTATAGAAAAAAATTTTGTAAATGTTTAAGATTGTTTGGTGATGGTCTTCCACATCAAAATTGATATCAAAACTTGATTATAAGTGGCGCCAACTCAAGTGCAAAAGTTTATTGCAGAAATCGACATCAACCAATGCTAGCTTAGAAGTTCTTGTAAGATTGCCGATCTTCTTGCTTAAGTCCTTCATTTTGAATTCTTTGAAGGTTCTTCATGTTCTAAGTGTCCTTTCATGTAATCAAGACAATCTTGCATGGTTCTTGTTAGGATCTTAGTTGTTATTACATGAAGGGTTCGACTTAGGTTTTTAAAAATTCTATATGTGTGTTGTGTGCAGAATTATGCATGCTATATGTGGTTTTAAAAATGTTATGAGTTTTGTGTTTTCATGAAAACTTGCATGATTTACTTGCCTTTGATGCTGTGTAACTACGTTGGTGATTATGAGTAGATATTAGGTACAAATAAACATGCATTAATTTGGAGAATGCTTGGTTGCAATGTGTGGTCCAGTATGTGTGCGTGTGTTTTGAGAAATTTCCTCATGTACTCTATTGCTTTAGTGTTTGAATATTAAAGGCCTGGGATATTGGAGATAGATAGAATTCTTGTCATTCATGATCTTATGCTAAATAGGCTCGACACTAGCACAATATTTTTGAGAAAGTTTCGAACTAAGGTTTTGAAACGTGCTAAATTCTATATCAAGAATTTAGTGAGATAAGTGTTTTGTGAAATTGCTTTTTCTATGTGATTTCTATTTTTTTTCTTTATTATTGTGTACTAGATTCATTGAACTCAAAATTTTGTGTATAAAAATCGAACAAGACTTACCTTATAGGAGTAAGTGTCTCAAGTATAATCCATTCAAACAAAACCTAGTGGAAATCAAGTGTCTAGAATTGTAATAGTTGAATCATGGAGGGGGAACAAAATTTTCAAGTCATGTTTAAAGCTATTCAAAAAATTGCAAACAATTTAGATGTCACTAATACTCAACTTAGATAAATACCTATAATAAAACCTCGACTACAAAAGTTAGAGTTTAGGTTTTCCCAACAAGATTTAGTTCAAAATGTCTAAGAACATAAAGAGTTATATGAAGATTTATTAGGAAGTACTATAAGGTCAAATAAACTAAGGGAAGTTACTTGAATGCAAGAATAGACCATGATGAAGAGTCTATAAAGAGTGGAAGTAATCAAAAGCTCCATGACCATCAACTAAAGTATCATAAAAAAGGAAGATAAAGGCATTAAGCTTGATCTTCCCAATTTCGATGGTAGGCTTGATATAAACTATTTATTGAGTGGTTACATGAAGTGGAGGCAATATTTGAACTTAAATATTATCAAGATGAGCAAAAATGTAAACTAGCTACTTTTAAGTTTAAGATGTTTGCTAAATTATGGTATGATAATCTAAAGAGGAATAGGGAATGAGAGGGTAAATCATAGATAAAAATTAGGAGAAAATTAAAAAGAATCTAAGGAAGAAATTTATTCCTAAAGAGTATGAATAAAATAACTATATTAAATTGACTACTCTTGGGTAGGGACTACTAAGTCTCAAAGAATATGTTAGGGAGTTTGAAAGGTTGGCACTTGGTGAATATCATTAAGAGTATGCAACTGTTGAATAGCTGGTATCTTAATAGATTCAACTTTAATACCCAAGCCACTAACAATATAACAAAGGAAATCTACACTTGGAAGCATAAAATCAATTTTTTTTTAATTTCCTAAAAAGTGTAGTTTTCTTTAGTTTATCAAATAGTTTCCTTAGATGTACAAGATGATCATGTTCATTTTTACTATGTACAACTATGTCATTTAAACATACTACAATGAAGTTACCTAGGAAAGTATAAATAATTTCATTCATGGTCTCATGAAAGAAATAGGTGCATTATACAATTCAAAAGGCATACCGGTCCATTCATATAGACCATACTTAGTTTTAAAGGTTATTTTCCATTCATCCACTTCCCTAATCTCATTTGATGGCAACCACTTCTTAGATCAATTTTGGAAAACACGCGTGCACCATAAAGGTCGCTAAGAATGTCATTAAATCTAGGCATATGAAAATGATACTTGATAATTATTTTATTTATGACTCTAGAATATATGCACATACGTAAATTACCACCTTTCTTAGAAACTAGGAAGGTAGATATACCACAAGGACTCATACCTCTCACACATATCCTTTATTTACTAGCTCTTGTATTTGTCTTTGTAATTCATTGGTTTCTTCTAGATTAAATTTATATGCAGTTCTATTTGGTAGAGCCATTCCAAGAATTAGATTTATAGCATATTCTATACCTCTAATAGGTGGTAGTTTAGGAGGTAATTCATCAAGAAATACATCGTTATACTCATCAAGTAATCTAGTAAGGTTCTATTTGTTAGAATTGTTCTCCCTTATTCGAGGAAGGCATATCAAATATCCTCCTCCTCAATGCAATTAATCATATATTTCTCATGTAGAGACAATCTCTTTTTAATTTTTGTGAGTTGCTTATAAGCACAATATATTCCTATCATATTGCCACTATAATAAATATGGTTTAGGATGATTAGTAGTAACTAACACTAGTTGTTTGACCATATTTTCAACATTAGTAGATGAATCATTATCTATAATGATACTACAAACTTTATCACCAATTATATAATTAGTTTTAAATTTTCCATCCCTTTATGTAGCTTGGTTATTAGTTTATATTGGTAATAACCATTGAAGTATAGAACATGGATTATCATCTTCTTCGTACATACTAAAAGGATGAACATTAGACTTGGTTTCTAGGTCATCATTATTAACACATGGTTCCATATCCTCTATTTCATTTAAGGTCAAAACTATTTGATTAGTACACTCTATAGCAAAATAACCATCTACTTTAAATTTTAAACATTTTTTATTGGACATTTCATAAACCTTATTCTTACCTTTTTCATCTCTGTTAGGGCTCAAAATTTTTCATTATTCGAGTATGTATATGTTCCAAAATTTGATGTAGATGCATTAGAATAGGTTTTGGTTGAATTAGAAGTTGAAGCAATTGTTTTAGCATAGGCTTTGGTTAACTTAGTTTTTTCATCACATTTTAAAGCCAAATTAGTCAAATAATGAAGGAAATCATAGGGAAACATTTATACCTTATCTCTAATAAAGTTATTAAGGCCACCTAAGTATATAACACATTTTTTTTCTTTTTTCTCTTGTATATCACATAAGAGTACTAGTCTTGAAATTCCTTAGTGTATTATTCTACACTAATAATTCCTTTCCTAAGAGTAGTCAATATATATATCTTGTTCATAATCTTTAGGGATAAATTTCTTCCTTAGTTGCCTTTTTAATTTCTCCCATAACCTAATTTTGGCTTTGCCTTACCTTTCACGAGTCCTCTTAAGATTATTATACCAAACCTTATAAAACTTTTTAAGCTTAACAGTAGATAGCTTATATTTACATTCGTCATCATACTCTATAAACTAAAATATGTCCTCTATTTTATGCAACCATTTAAAAAATAATTCTACATATAATTCACCATAAAAATCAAGAAGATCAAGTTTTATACCTTTGTCTTTATAATGGTCATACATTAGTTGGAAATTAGCATGGCCTCTTTAGATGTGGTTGAATTCATTGAAGCCATTCTCATTTACTCATTCTTCATGCTCCATTCGATTGTTGAGTTATCCACATTTTATTTGTACAGTTCATCTCACCATACCTCATACTCTATCATTAGTAGCCTCCATTGTGTTGTGCATGTGTTAGAGTGTCTCTTAGTTGGATACTTTTGTTTTTGACTATTGGAGTTGGACTTGAATGGAGCGAATTTGTTGGAGTTGTGTTTTGGTAGGATTAACACTTGTTGCCAATTGTTGAAACGTGTTGACCATGGCCTTCATGGATGATCCTTCACCTATAGTTGTTGTCTTTACTAGAAGTACTCTCATTAGGATTATGTTGATGAGGTTAACTAGTTCTTGAAGGAATTTTTAAGGTTCTTAGAACTTTTTTTGTTACGTATAAGTGAAGTAGTAGGAGAAAGGAAGTGATTGAGTATGTAACCCTAAATTTTTGAGTGGTGATGAGTAGTTCCTTTATGGAAGGCGATAGTGGTATGATCACAATCAATGGAGTAGAACTGTGAACTAGAGAATGATTCAAGACAATGGTTTTTGTAATTAAACCTATAGAAAGGACTTTGATCATAAGGATGATGTTCAAATAATGCTAGAGAAAGTGAGGTCTTATTTCTTGAAGTTAGAATTATCAAACAAATGTTATGCAAATCAAACAAGGCTCAGAGAAGAAGGGATGCAATGCTTGTGCATGGTTATGATCATGGCCTATGTGTGTTGGGCACAATTGTGCGATCTTAGCATAGTCTGGATGTGTATGCTATGCATGGTTGTGTGTGTGATGCACAATTATGTGATTTTGGAAAGGTTTAGTTATGTGTGAGGCTATGTATGATTTAACAATGGTATATAGAGGGAATAAGAGATTTCCAACTATGTGGTTTGAAGGATTCAATTCCAATCAAATGAAACTAACTGATAGTGTATCTTCAAAGTTGAGGTTGAAGATTAAAAGAGTTTGGTTGAAGTTATAATGGATCTTCAAACTTCAAGATTGAAGGATCAATAAATGTTCAAAGATGTGCTCAAGAAGAGTTAAGGATTACTTAATCTTGGAAGATGGTTTGTTAACACTGAAGGGCTACATGAATGACTCAAATAATGTTAAAGAATGAGTGAGGTTGGTGATTCCAGGAGGAAAAACCAATATGGCTTTGATACCAAAAATGATGTTAATATTTTGTGAGAGTTGAAGATTCAAAAGAGTTGTGGAGAGAACTTGGTTTAGTGGTTGAATATTGGAAGGAAGGTTATGAATCTTCAAGCAAGATTTAAGGAAGAACTCAACAAGAAGCTAACTTTGAATGTATCACAAAAAAAAATATTCAAAGGTTCCTATCTCATAACACACAAAGTAATATTAGCTAGTAATATTCACTCATAGGGAGAGATAACCAAGTAATTCACTTGCATTATGTGATAGGTGCAAAGTATATGGAATTATTTAACATATACTATATTTGTTATGATAATTTAACCATTTTCCTTGAATTTTCTCTATTGGCCTAGTTTTATAGAAAAAGATAAAACCAAGGTAATTTGGGATGATAAATAAGGAAAAGAAGCACGATAAAAGAATCAAGCTTGGAGTCATGGAAAATTAAATGTACCATCATGCAAGATTGTAAAAGAGAATTCATGTGAAGAAAAATTAAGTTAAGACCATCAATAGAAAGAAAATACGAGTGCCCCGTATTTATATAAATACGTACCATATTTCCTTTGTTCTCCTCCTAAATTCTCCATTAATTACAACCACGTGCATAATGTTAGTGAAAAAATACGGTTGCCTTGTATTTATGAATACGAATTGAATTTTTTACATATTTTAGATTTGATTCGTATGGACTTCTGTATGTATATATATATTAGGTCGAATAGAATATTGAAGAGAATCTTTTTCAAAATTTTGACTTTATTTTTCATTATTTCTAAACCATTAGGATTATTTTGTTAGATTTAGTTAGTTAATTGATGTAATTGAAGGATTAAAGATCATACGACGTTTATAGATTTGCAATCTTCTAGGTTCTTTCTTTTCTTTGTTTCATTTATTCATTTTGTACTTATTCATTGTGTTTAATGCAATTCCCATTATTCGTTCATTCAATTGAGTTTGTGATTTTGTGCAGTTAAATTTAATATTTGTTATTTTGGTTATCTATGTCTATTAAAGTTAAGATTTTTATGTTTTTAGATTTTACATTTTCTGGTTTTATTAATATTTTAGGCTAAATTAGTATGGGGTAGGAGGATAGTTTGAGGTTATGAGATGGTTAATGATGATATGTGAATTAGACCTAATTGTTATGTGTACTTTTGGTTAGATTAATAAATTGAGTTTAATGATAACAGATCCAAGATTAGGACTTTATTAGGTAATTTGAGTGTTAATCAAATGCTTGGATAGTATAGTTAATATGTAATTATTAAAATATACATCCACAAGTGGCAAATAGGTCATTGATTTAATTTATGTTTATTAATCTTTAGAATTACATATTTCGAGCAGAATGTATTATGGTTCTAGTTAGTTATTCCCTAATCATTAATGCTACCATTAATTAAATCTAGAGATCATATCCTAGGTTATTACTTTATTATACAATAAATCATAGGTTATTACTTTATTATACAATAAATCATAAGCAAATATTGGTTTATTTTCATAAGGGGATGCTATGAAGAGGATGCGTGTAAGCTTCTATAGATTAACATTAGAAATATTACATAACCATTTTATTTGATGATCAGTTGTTATCCCTGTGCTGAATATGTCCTCTGACCCCTATTATCCCATTATTGTTATTAAGATATTTTCTTAATTGTTACTATATTCTTTTCATTATTAGTAATTATTTTTTAATCAATTAAAAATCGAGGAAATTTATATGAAAATAGAAATTTATGAATTAAATTATAATCTTCGTAGGATTGACTCTTACTCACTACTTACTATTTATTTGTGTGTTTAGGGTTTAATTTAGAGTGTGTACAACAACACAAATTTTTTTAAAAAAATTATATGATAATAGAAATTTACGAATTGAATTACGGTCTTTATGGGATTGACTCCTACTCATTGCTCACTACTTGTTTATGTATTTATGGTTTACTTTGGAGTGTCTATGATAACACACCAAGTTTTGGTGCCATTGCTAGGGATTGGCAACTTTAATTCTTATTTCTGTTATCATTTTTATTTATTTATCTATCTCTTCTTCTAATTACAAATCACTTTTCTCTTCTTGTGCGTGTCCATTAGGAATCCACATTTGAAAGCATTAGCTAGAAAAATTTGACATCACCTTATTCAATAAGTGGATCCCAATTCTTCATCTTCGATAGTGAATCGAACTCTAATGCTACTGGAATACGTTCTTACTATTCCTGTGCCTCTAAGTGATAGATCATAATATTCAAAAGCGAGCATCAAAGATAATTTGGAGGACATCTTTGAAGAACTGATGGAAAATCAAACTTTGAAGGAGCTTACAATTCCTACTCTTAATCATAATCTCCTTTACATTAATTATCTTTATGAACATAATGAGTGTGAGACTAAATCTAGATTGATACATGTGATTCTTATTTTTATAGGTTTTCGAGATACTAACTCCTCTAGATCAAGATGCATTAATGATCTAAACAAATTTCTCAAGGAATTTCACATAGCATGTTCTAATATGAAACCAATAGGGGTGATCCTAGAACAACCTAAATCAAAAGCTTTCCCTTTTACTTTAATTGATGGCGCTAAGGAGTGGTTGCATGATTTACCTACTAGATATATTAATACTTGGGTTGATATGAAAAAATTATTTCTATAAAAGTACTTTCCATCATCCAAACCCACAAATATTAGAAAAGAAATATGTGGTATTAGGCAGGATGGGAGAGAGTCTTTACATGAATATTAGGAAGAATTTAAGAAACTGTGTGGTAGTTGTCCTAACCATCAAATTAGTGAACAATTATTAATATAATATTTCTATGAGGGATTAGTGCCCATGGATCATAATATGGTAGATGCTACTAGTGGCGAAGCATTAGTAGATAAGACCCCGATTAAGTCTAAAAGGCTAATATCTAATATGGTATCTAATTTCTAATATTGTGGTAATAGAAATACTACCTATTCATCTCACCATGTAAAGGAGACTAGTATAATAGAACTTTCTAAAAAACTAAATGATTTTACTTCTGTAGTTAAAAAGGTGGTGAAAGGGGGAGTATCGGCTCAAGTATGTGGAATTTGTTCATACACAGGTCATGCTACCGATGCATGTCCCACTTTACAAGAAGAAAAATAAGTAAATTCAATAAGTGGACCTCAAGGAAATACAAATTATGATCCCTATGCTCCAACTTATAACTCAGTATAGAGGGATCATCCCAACCTAAGGTGTGGAAATAATCAAAGACCACCATTGTACTAAAATCGGCAAGGCTATAACCAACCCCCTAGATTCTATCCTATTCCTCAAAACCAACCAAAACCTTATTTTATGTAACCTCCTCAACCACCGTTACCATAAAAATCTGGAAGTATGTTATTAGAATATATAGTTAAAACTTTATCCACTAACACTCTTCAATTTCAACAAGAAAAATAAACGGGCTAAAGAACTTAGAAAGGTAGGTGAGTTAGTTAGCAACTTTTATAGGTAAATTGCTGGCACATAGTTCCTCAATGTTGCCTAGCCAAACATAGAGGTATCCTAAGGAGAATGCAAGTGCCATCATGACAAGAAGTAATAAACAATTGGATGGTCCTAAGTAAATGCATGATGACCAAAGGAAAAAGCAAGAGGATGATGAATAAAAAAATGTAGAGAAGTGATCAAAGAAAAATATCATATGGTAAGTGAAGTGAATTCTCCTAATCCATATAAACATGTTGCTCCTTTTACTAGCAGGTCATCTAAGAGTAAGAAGCAGGATCATGAAAAAGAGATGTTTAAGATCTTTAATAAAGTGGAGATAAATATCCCTTTAAATGAGGCTATTAAACAAGTGCCAAGGTATGAAAAGTTTCTAAAATATTTATGCACTAATAAGAAAAAACTAAAAGGGATGAAACAATTAGTATATGAGAGAATATATATGTTGTCTTACAAAGAAAGCTCCCACCTAATTATAAAGACCCTAGTATTTTTACCATTCTTTGTAAAATTAGGGAGATGAGATATGATAAATGCATGTTAGACCTAGGAGCTTCTATAAACTTTATGCCTTTATCTATATTTAATGCTATAAGTTATGGTCCTTTAAAATAAACTCGTGTTGTAATCCAATTAGCTGATAACATATACCCTGAAGGAGTAATTGAATATGTGTTAGTGCAAGCAAATGAAATCGTTTTTCCTACTGGTTGTTATGTGTTAGATATGCAAAATGATGGATCCCTTAACCCTTCTCCTATTTTATTGGGAGGACCATTTATAGAAACCTAAAGAATTAAAATCGATGTGTACGATGGGATTGTTACTATGGAATTTGATGGGGAAATAATTCATTTCAATATTTATGGCTCTATAAGATATCCCGTTGATTGTGAATATGTTTCTATGGTTGATGTAATTGAGATTTTGTCTGAACAAGTCTTTGAATTAATAAGTGATGATCCACTAAAAGTTGTTCTTACAAGGCCAATAGAGATAGAATGTTATGAGGAGCTAAAAGAAACATTTAAACTGAATAAAGAAATAGAGGAATATGCTTTTGCTCTAAGAGTTTCCTTGATTGAAATAAGGAGACATATAGGCTTACCTATTGTGATAGACAAACCATTACCTTCTACAAAAAAGCTTCAAAAGTAGAATTACAACCTTTACCCAATCATTTGAAATATGCCTTCTTAGGGGATAATCAAACTCTTCCTATTATCATCGCTAGGGATTTTATATCTTTACAAGAAGAGAATCTTATTAGAGTCCATAAAGAATATAAAACTTTATTGGGATTGACTGTCACTGATATTAAGGGAATAATTCCCTTAGTTTTTATGCATAGAATTTTGATGTAGGATGATGTTAGGCCTTCTAGATAGATATAATGTCATCTTAACCCAATAATGATGGAGGTAGTAAAGAAAGAAGTTCTAAAAATTTTATTTATAGGAATTATTTACCCATTTCTAATAGCATTTGGGTGATCCCATTACAAGTAGTACCTAAAAAGATAGGAATTACGGTAGTTGAAAATGATAAAAAAGAAATGGATCCTACTAGGATACAAAAATGGATGGAGAGTCTGTGTTGATTATTGAAAATTGAATATAATGGCCAGGAAGGACCATTTTCCCTACTTTTCATGGAATAAATGTTATAGCTCTTAGTAGGTCATGCTTATTATTATTTTTTTAGATGGTCACTCAAGATATAAGCAAATACCTATCGCCCTAGAAGATCAAGAGAAAATGACATATATGTGTCCTTATGGCACATTTGCTTATCATCATATGTCATTTGGGCTATGTAATGCTCTTCCTACCTTTCAAAGATGTATAGTAAGCATACTCTCTATCTACTTAGATAAGATTATTGACGTCTTTATGGATGAATTTAGCATTCATGGAAATTCTTTTACTTAATGTCTAGATAATCTTACTCTGATCCTAAAAAGACGCCTAGAATCTGACCTTATTTTAAATTCTGAAAAATGTCACTTTATGGTTTAATAGTGGATAGTCCTAGGCCATACCATGTCTTCTAAGGGTATCAAGGTAGATAAGGCAAAAATTGATCTAGTAGCTTCATTACCCTACCCTACCACTACTAGAGAAATATGTTCTTTTGTAGGCCATGTAAGATTCTATCATAGGTTTATCAAAGACTTTTCAAAGATTGCCCAACCATTATGAAAAATCCTCTAGAAGGAGGTGGAATTTGTCTTTAATGAAGAATTCAAAAAGTGAATTTGACCATTTGAAAAATAATCAATATCTGCACTAATCCTACAATTGCCTGATTGGACCTATCCATTCGAATTAATGTGTAATGTATCAAATTTTGTTGTAGGTGTAGTGTTAGGTCAAAGACTGAGGAAATATTCATATGTCATCTATTATGCCTCACGTATATTGAATAAAGCTAAAATACACTACACAACAATTGAGAAAGAGCTTCTAGCTATTATTTTTGCTTTAGATAAATTTCGATCTTATTTATTGGGTACTGACATCACTATCTATTCTAGCTAAGAACAAAGCAAAACCTAGTTTGATATGTTAGATTCTTCTTCTTCAAGAATTTAACATTCATATTAAGGATAAAAAGGGCATAGATAATAGCGTAGCCGGCCATTTGTTTAGATTAACCAATGAGCTTATATATGTCAACCTAATCAATGAAGAATTTCCTGATGAACAACTCCACACACTTGATATTGATGTTCCTTATTTTGCCAACTTAGTGAATTTCCTAGTCACTAAGGAATTTCTCCCCACTTTCATGAAAGCTCAAAAGGATGCTGAGCCAAATATTTTATTTGGGATGATCCATATCTACGGAAACATTGCTCTGACCAAGTGATTAGTAGGTGTGTTCCAAACAATGAAATTCCTTCCTTTCTCACATTTTGTCATGATTAAGAATGTAGAGGCCATTTTGGCCCTATAAGGGCTGCCTATAAGATAATATAAATTAGATTTTACTAACCCACCATCTTTAGAGATGTTCATGAATTTTGCAAGACTTGTGGGAATTGTCAGAAAACTAGTAACTTAGGACATAGGCATGATACGCCTTAGAATCCTATTATTGCATGTGTTATTTTTAATATCCTGGGTATGGATTTTATGGGGCCCTTTTCTACATCATTTGGTTTTAAATATATACTTCTAGTAGTTGATTACATTTCAAAATGGGTAGAGGCAAAATCCACCCTTACTGATGATGCTAAAGTAGTAGCAAAGTTTCTAAAGAACAACATCTTTGCAAGATTTGGTATTCCTAAACGGTACCCATTTCTGTAATAGTATAATGGAAGCTATATTAAGAAAATATCTTATAACCAACTATATATCCATAGATTACCACCCGCAAATTAATGGACAAGCTGAACTCTTGAACTAAGAGATTAATTTAATATTGGAAAAGACCGTTAAGCCAAACTACAAGGATTGGAGCCTATGACTCAATGATACATTATGGGCTTATCAAATCGCTTTCAAAATCCCAATAGGAATGTCTCCTTATAGAATATTTTATGGAAATCCTTGTCACTTACTAGTAGATTTAGAATATAAAGCTTAATAGGATATCAAGCAATGCAATATAGATATTGATAAACCCGGTATGCATAGGAAACTTCAATGATAGGAATTAGAGGAAATCTAGAATAACACTTTTGACATCTCTCTTAAGTATAAAGATAAAACTAAGATAAAACACGATAAGTTTATCTTGAGGAAACCATTTATAGTAGACACAAAGGTTTTATTATATCACTCTAGATTGAAGTTATTTCCAGTAAAGCTAAGATCAAGATGGATAGGACCATTTATTGTTACTCACATTTATCCTCATGGTACAGTTGAAATTAAAAGTGATAAAACATGTCAAATGTGGAAAGTTAATAGACATCGTCTTAAACCATTATATGAAGGATATATAGTGGAGGATCTTGAAGTTATGGAGCTAACAACTCCAACATATAAAGGATGAGTTTCAAGATGGTCAAGCAATTGTATTTAACAAGAGTTCTACTTGGGAGGCAACCCCATTTATTATTTTTATCATTTTCATTATTATTTTTCTTTTCTTCTTTATTATCATAACTTATTTTATTTTATGTTATTCATGCAGTTTGTTATTATTAAAAAAATTTATATGGTTCGTATTTATACAAATATGGTTCATATTATTTACAAAAATTAGCCTAGCCCTCTTACGCCACATATTTTTACCTAGCTAACCTAAAACTCAACTCTGCAACTTGAGAGCATTTCAACCAACCTCCCAATGCACAAAAATCTTTTTCTTTTCTTCCAAATCTTCAAATCCTTTTTTTAAAATCTATTCTACAATGAATTCATAACATATTTCATTGCTCTAATCTTCCATTCAACCCTCAGATTGAACGAAAATCTCTAAAAATCTACCATTTTTTGCTAAACTATTCAAGACCCTAACTCATCAATCTAAGCGTTACACTTTAAGGTGAAGGATTTTCCTTAAAAGTATTGCTAATCTATTGCACAATTATTTGTTTACTAATTTTCTAGATTAGCACACATTCAAGGTAAGCACCTCCACAACTATTTTGAATTTTCCTACTTACTTGTGTGTCCAATTTCGTGAGTCTAAAAGTTTAATTAGCATGGTAATATGATGATTTTGTGTTATCAAATTAATACTATATGTTGGTTCAAAGAAATTTTCAATCGACTGTATATGGGGCTACAAGGCCGAATTTCACGAATCATTTAGATTGAGTTAAAGTTATGGTGTTCTATTATGAAATTCTAGGATATAAATTAGATTGAGAGTCATACAGGTATATATTCTTAGTAATCAAGGATGCATTATAATTAGAACTCATTTTTTTTTGTAGAACTCATGGTGTCAGGGAGGAGACCGACTACACGGGGGAGCCCTCACGATGAGCTACTAAAGGGTGCAACCCTTAGGCTCAAACAGATTCAGGTAACATGGATGAGTTATGGTTAGTATTTGCTGATGATTAGCAGAGGGAAAGATATGATACCCTCTCTAGATGAGATTTGATAGGCACTCATTACCTTGATGAAGAGTGCCTAGATGAGCTTGATTTAAAACTAGACATTTGTCATTTTATTAGGACCATTGTTTGGGAAACTTTTATGTTTTGTAGAGCCCCTACTTTTCATCGCATAACTCTATAATTTTTTAGTTCTTTTCATTTAGAGACTAGTAATAAGGGGAGTATAGGTAGAACACATTTTTTAACTATTTAATGTAGACCATGATAGATCCTTGAGAGAAATCTCTAGGAAATTTCATTTATCGGTCGATGGGGAATGTGAGTATCCTTAGGATAGAACCTGCGTGCCTTTTGGTCCTCCATAGCCCCAAGGTCGAGGGTGCCTTCTAATACACCCTTCAAGACCGTAGAGACTAAGAGCTCACACATCTATAACCCTGTATTTTGATATATCTTACGATTGTTAGCTTGCACAATCTTTGTTAGAGGAGATAGTATAGGTGTTTCTTGGGAGTCTAAGCTTTTCTTCTTATATGCTTGAGGGGATACCTATTGATAGTGGTTTCTTCATAACTAAACAACTTGAGTGAGTTAGTTACTCTACCTTTGGGGATATAACCATAGTTGGCTTGATCACAACCACAGCTATGGACTTAGGTTTGGATTTCTTTGATGATCTACTTATAGAGGCCTATGACACACATATTGACCTAGAAAACTATCGCTTAGGGGGTCTAATATCTAGGAGGGAGAAAGAGTATTGGTTGCTTTAAAAAGGTTGATCCTACTTCCGTCTCTCTTACCTCCAGTTTACTTACCCCTCTATGTAAAACTAGACACCCCTCAGGCTAAGTGACATTACTATGCTTGATGATCTTCCCTCACCTCCTCACCCACCGTCCCAGGAGGATATTCCACCATGGGAGGACTCCCCATCATAAGAGGGCCCCTCACATTTTGATCTTTAGTGGTATCAATATTAAGATTACATAGATCAGCAGTTAGTACATGAGTGCCAGGATGGGATGGCAGTGACCCAAAGCCAAATAAACCAGATGATGCAGGCTATGTATGACCTATAGTTTGGCTCTAGCAGTAATTTCCCTCTAACCTCCTAGTGATCCATACCTTGGAACACCCCTAATTTTCACTACGATTTTTTTTTTAAATATTAAGGAAGTTAAAAACATACCTAGAAAAAACGAGGTGTTATTGTCATACCTAAAATAGATTAGACGTATGCCGCCTACCCATATAAGATATAACGCTAAAACCAACCGACACATTTGAAACAACATAGTGAACAAATAAGAGATTACATAAACAATTTAAAAGAGTGTTTACATCAAAGGATCTTGATGGTCCCTGACCAAATCGTTACAAAGCACATGTAGATGGAAATGTGGCGCTACAATAAAATAAGATTAGGGTATGACACCTAAATTAAAATCTCAGTCTGCCATAGACCCTACCAAATATTTCCAGACCCCCTTGGTCTCAAGCCCCAACCAACTAAGGTAGGCCTTCTACTAGCCATCCTTGAAACCTGCACATGGCTCTATGCTTGTGGGAATGAGCAGTTGACTGAGCAAACGGGTACATTAGTACGCTATGTATGGAGTAAGTTAAGTTGCTTCCTCAATATAAACACAAGTATAGTAATCCATCATACATGGATATAATATATAACATATATTATAATAAAGCTAATATATATAAAGGTAATAGTACATAAGGACATGATATCATGTATAACTCCAACAAAGCAAAATATATCATGCTTGGTTTCACATTATCATCACATAGGTACTCACATATGTCATAGCAGATTTTATCCAAGCAACCTCTAGGATTTATTTCCAATTACTCAATTCTATTAATTGTACCCTTCCCTTATTCATATATGACATAGGTTAATCATCCAATCAATATTCCATTTAATAATTAATTAGTCATTTCCACCATTAGCCAAGTGTATAAATTAGCTTTATTGCTTTTTAGTCATTTATATAATTACTTCCATCCTTAACCAATTGTTGACCATTTGGTCATCATTCATATTTTATTAACCAATTACTTATCATCCGTATTTTATTATCATCTAGTAATGGACTGTGCACCACCCCATGGTTTCACATACAATGGAAGCCTATCTACATAAGGGACATAAAGTCTAGGCCAAAGCTAATCACTAAGCAGATATAAGTCTAGGCCAAAGCCAATTACCAGAATAAACATAAGCCTAGGATGAAGCCAACCAATATGGACATAAGTCTAGGCTAAAGCCAACTACGTAGGTAACCAGACCCATTAGTATCAATACCCTCTAGTAAGGCACCAAAAACTCTCAGGAACCTACCGAAAGGTAAATCTTGAAGGCACTAAAAACATTTGAAGGCAGACTAACCCAAACCCGTACTCAACTCGATTGTGTTTTTCTTTATGTGATTAGTATATTATTCATAAGAATAAGTGATCACATAAGACCCATACAAAAGCAAGCAAGGTAATTTCTATGTTTGTTCCAACTGAACCCTTTTTGTTCCATTCCCCCAACCATGTGGTTTTCCATTTATCCTTATACTATATTACTCATAGACATATTATCATTTTATTAAAGTCCATCTTGAGTCACATTACTCATTTTTTAATACCATCACTTTTCAAAAGTGGAATATCCATTTAACCTTTACATTACTCATAAAGCATGCCATAAATGACGATCCATGTAATCATTTCATTAGGTCATTAATCCAAGATAAAATATGTATTTTATCCAATTAATAATCATAGTATAGTACTAAACATCTTCAAAACATAACCAAACCGAAAGGAAACAAATCATACAAACCAGTCGAACTAGTAGATCGGTTTGGGTCAACCAGTCAATCGGTTTGACTCATATAGACCATGCTTTTCCTCAAACTGGTCGATCTTTTTGGACAAATTGGTGATTGTTCATAGACCAGTCAATTGGTTCTATGCAACCAGTTGATGGGTTTAAGCTGAGAGTAAGACTAAGGCCTTTACATGCTCACCAATCTATGGTTGGGGTTAACCAACCGACTATTCTAGAAATTAGTTGATTGGTTTGACGTAACTAGTCAATTGGTTTTCCCTAATATAACACCAAACCATTAAATTTAATGTAGATTACTAAATTCAATTCATCCTTAACTATAGTAAAACATGAATCAACGTAGTCTAACACATTTTCAATCGAATTGGCTTGCATTTCATAAAATGAAATCACCATGTCCTGCCACTTTTCATGCTTTTTATTCAAATTATGCCATCTAGCCATCCAAAACACTTATGTAGGCTACATACACTCATGCCAACATGCAAAAATCAAGTTAAAGGAACACATAACATGCAGGAACACTCATTAAACATTTTAGAAGCAAGAATCATTTACTTGATGTAGGAAAAATTCCCTTTAAACCTAGAAATTCGAACTATGAAATTCTTAGCTTTTAAAACCTTAAATCTGCCCTATTAAACTTTGATATTTACACCAAAACCTTATTAATTTTTTAAACTTAAAATAGAAGGAAAGAAGAACATACCAAATTGAGGCAAAATAGGAAAATGCTCAGCTGAACCGCTCAAACTTTTTACGTAAATATAACCCGCATTTCCTTCATGTGTTCCATTAATTATAACCATGTGCATAATATTAGTGCAAAAATATGGGTGCCCCTTATTTATGCATACAAACCATATGTTTGACATATTTTAGATCTGATTCATATGACCTTCTATCTATATATTCAACTTATATTGGGTCAAATAGAATATCAAAGAGCACCGCTCTCAAAACATCAACTTCGTTTTTAGTATTTCTAAACCATTGGATTATTTTGTTATATTTAGTCAGTTAATCGATGTAATTGAAGGATCCAAGATCATATAGTGTTTGTGGATGCACAATCTCCTAAGTTCTTTCTTTCCTTTGTTTCATTTATTCATTTCGTACTTATTAGCATGTTTAATGTAATTCCCATTATTCGTTTATTCAATTGAGTCTATGATATTGTGTAGTTTAATTTAATATTTGTTATTTTATTTCTCTATATTTATTAAATTTATGATTTTTATGTGTTTATATTTTATGTTTTGTGGTTTTATTATAAGCTAGATTAGTATGGGGTATCATAATAATTGAAGGTTATAGGATAATTAATCGTGAGACGTAAATCGGACTTACTTGTTATATGTATTTTTGGTTAGATTAATAAATTGAGTTTAATGATCACTGATCCAAGTTTAGGACTTTATTATCTAGATTGGACACCTAGATAAGTTAAGTGTTAATTGGTTTCTAGGATATTATAGTTAATCAGTAATTATTAGCATCTACATCCGCAAGTGGAAAATATGTTGTTGATTTAATCTATGTTTATAAATCTTTAGAGTTACATAATTTGAGAAGACTATATTATGGTTCTAGTTAGCTGCTCCCTAATTATTAATATTTCAATTAATTAATTTTTGAGATCTTTTCCTAGATAGTTACTTAATTATATAATAAATCATAACCAGAACTAGGTGTATTTGTAGAAGGGGATGCTAGGAAGTGGATGCGTGTGAGCTTCTATAGGTTAACACTAAAATACTACGTAACTATTTTATTCAATGATTGGTTGTTATCCCTGTGCTGAATATGTCCTCTACCCCCTATTATCTCATTATTTTTATTCATTTATTTTCTTAATGGTTACTTTATTTGTTTCATTATTAGTAATTAGTTTTTAATCAATTAACATCCAGGGGGAATTTATACGATAATAGAAATTTATGAATTGAATTACAATCTTCGTGGGATTGACTCCTACTCACTACTTACTACTTGTTTATGTGTTTAGGGTTTAATTTGGAGTGTCTACAACAACACACCATTATGATTTCAATAATATAGCCAATATGTGTATAATAGTTTGACCATATGTTTATATAAGCAGCTGCAAGAGTTCTTCATAACTAATTCTAATTAGCACACTAAGCTAGCCATTACCTTATGCTTATTATAACTCATTTTAAACACATAACTAGTATAGAAATGACTAACTAGTACACTAAGTCTAACTAATTGTAACAATCAAACACTAACTTATATAATATATGAATAAAAAAAAAATTATTACAAACAAATGTAGCTAATTATTACATGAAAATAATTAACAAGAGTCATAATTTACATAAAATGATAACTAGGTCTCCTTGACTTGTAAGTTTGACTCTCATGCACAATAGCTTCCTTTGAATTGTAATAACTTGTAACACATGAAACATTAAGTACGTTGACATCTTGAAATGAATTGATCTTCTGCTTGCAAATACGTTACATATTTTCAAAAAATTACTTGAAGTGAACTTATTAGGAGGGTTAGAAACATTATTATCAAATACAACTATTGAGATAGGCTCCATAACCAAGTATGCCAAATGTTTGTTCTCTTGAGAATCCCTAGATATATACCTGCATCACTAAATATTCAAGACAAACAATTATGTCGAGCTCTACTCAAATTGTCTCACCTCCAAGAACCAATTTTATTCTAAAGCATTGGCATGATGATGATGGAAAATAACAAGAACAATAGGTAAAAGACGCTGACATTAGGTTTTGATGCTTGTCTTTTTGTGTTGCATCTGTTGACCACTTAGTTATTGAATAAAACCAAAATAATTCTCTAATTTTTGTTTATTTAAAAAAAAATTAAGATCAAAATGTACTAGAGGCTTGATACAATGTTTTGTCTTACATTTCCTGAGATGTTTTTGAGATGTGAAATGCAAGCTACATAACATTTCTATGCAACCATTATTCTAGCTAGTTCACTATAATTCTTAAAATTATATGATACATTATTTTCTTTTTATAATGTAATTAGCTACTTTATGGGTCAAGGATTTTTGATAACATGTACAATTTTTGTTTAAAAAATATTTTTAGTAGAATCCAAATAAGAAAAATAGGGTATTATCGTCATGTCCAACATAGAGAATGTACAACTCACACCCAACCCACGTCAGATGCCAAGCTAAAAAGTAAACCCATACATTGTGATCAAATGAATTGTCACCTAATTTCAAACACTATAAGGTTACAAAGACAAATAAAGAAATACAATAAGGAGAAATGGTACAACAACCCAAGAAAATTAGGTCATAGACCCCAAATAATATTGAATAACTCTAATATCAACCCAGTCCAATGGAAGCTTAAGAAAAATCAATACAACTGCACCAAACATTTGAAAAAGTGTATTATTGGTATGATGTATATACATAACAAACCTAACCTACTAAAGGTGATATCATGCTCACATAAGACATGTAGCTACATGTTAACAACATTTGGTCATACTAGAGTAGACTTCATAATAAATACTTAGAACATGCCTTATACGTTCACTACTTATATCACAGGTAAACTCACTATAAAAACAAGAGGGAAAACATTCTTGGAAATAGAAGAAAATGCCATTACATGAATTCAAAACACATTATTTATTTTACACTATTCCTACTATTCATATTACTCATTACTATTTATTAAAATCTTATAAACCACATAAATGCTTAGAATAATATGGAAACCTTAAAAATTGATACTGAACTCTAATATTATAGAATACACACATACAATGTGACATCCCCTATTTACCAACTGAAATTTTTTATTTTTGCGGTAGTGTTAGTTACTAAAATACTAGGTGTTATTGCTACACTTAACATAAGTCTGGCTCCCTTGCCTTTCTTATGCCAAGTACTAAGGCTAAAACAAACTATAACCAAAGTAAAATAGTGAAAATTAAATAATACATAAATATAAGTTACAAATAAATGTTATAGTACAACTATATAACCAAAATTACAATAAGGGACATAAGAGTCTAAATAATCAAAAACCAGCACCCAAAGGTATGACATTGGTTTGCTCTAACTCTTAGACTCAAACACTTACTTTGAAAACAGAACCTCTTCCTAAGGACTCCACTTTTCCTTTCCTATTCTTATACGCTTCATGCCGCTCCATGATCCTCATATAATCATCTACAAAAAGTAGTATCAGTACGACTTCCTTATACTGAGTAAATCATAATACCTCATAAAAAGGGAGCATACCCACATTTTATATAGTCACACAGAATCCAAAAAGCATACTTAATACAAATGATGTACCATAACTACAACAATATTCATGGAACAACATATATAAACATCCAATCTCAAACTCAATAGTACGGTATACAAGTCAAATTCTCATCATTTCAAGGTACAAAGTTATATTTGATTAGTTAAATACATTTTCCAAACATACTGGTAAGATACTAAGGCAACTACCAAGAAAACAATCCAAAACAATACTAGGGTAGGAAATTAAGGTGTCTACCGAACCAACAAATCCAAAACAAACTAAGGTAGGACACTGAGGTGACTATCGAACCAACAAATCCATCACAATACCAAGGTAGGGCACCGAGGAGACTACTGCGCCATCAATCTATTTTTTTTTCATTTTATTACACAATAGATATTTTCATTTTTACTTTGTTAATCGAGGGGTATACATTTAACCTAGGTACATATTGCTACACTTGGTCATATTGGCACCTAAAGGAAACATAATACCTTTACCTTGATCCTAGGGACACAACAGTATGCTTGGTTATACTAACGTACAAAGGCAACACAGTATCCTTCCAACCTTGATCACCTAGTCATTAAGTATCAATACCCCCTATAGGACCTGTAGGCCATCTATAGAGTAGAGTATGGCCTTAAACTAGGTTACAGTGGCCCACTAGTGAACCAAAATAATGAGGTATAACACCTCACCTTTAAGGTAGTGACCCTTAGGTAGCAACCATTCCTAACTCGAGATCTTTCACTTTAAGTATTAATATTTTATGAGATGACCACATAAGTCACATATGACACACCAATTTCTATTTTTTAATACTTAACTAATTTTACTTTTATTTTCAATTATTAAGGTAAACCCTAAGGTTATAGGTTTATGTTAATCCAAGTCAAAGCTATGGTCAACCTAGCAAAAGTATAAGGCTATCCTGGCATCTAATTATTTGTAAAAGATACGTTGGGTTGAAACTACCAAAATGCCCTTAAAAACCCTAGTATCACCATTTTATTCATTTTTATACAAGAAATTATCATTAAGAGAGATTTGTCATGATAAGATAAAAAGTTAATATTCCACATTATTTTAGCATGTAGATAATCTTTGCATTTTAACAATTAACAACATTTTCTACTTTTCATGCATTTAGTGGGTTGCACCCACCATAGCCCTAATCATGCAACTCTCATGTACCGCATCTTCCATACGACATGTACGTACACATATAAAGCGTACAACATAATTTAAATAGGGATATTATCATAACATTACATGTAGGGGAATATCTCTATCACTAGGTCATATGAATCAAATTTATCATAAGTTAACTTTAATCATGTGCATATGCTCCCATGTGAATCATCATGACCCTAACTACCATGCATGAGAAATTGTGAGGCATTTACCATGGAATTTGAAACATAACTTGATAAGAATGGAAATCCTAACAAAATCTTAGACATGCAAATATAAAATATTTGACATATTACCACGCATACAACTTAACTTTCACAATCATGCATATGACCTCTTCAACATATTATCATTTTATCATGCATAATATAATACTAACAAAATATTTTAATGATCACTAAAATAATCCAAAATCACTAAAGTAATTTAAGAATCACTAACCATTGAAATAAAGCATGATGAAAGCAAGGAAAACTTTGAAGAACCAAAGGGAGAAGATTGGTCGAGGCTGTTGAGAAAGAGAAGGTGGTAATGGTAGACTTGGTTGGTACTATAGGTCTAAGAACAAAGAGAATAGTTGGTGATAGGGAGGGGAGAATGACCAAAAAGGGTGTAAAAATGGGAGAAGGAAAGGTGTAGCACAAAAGGTAGAAGAAAAAAAGAAGGCTTTGGTGAAAATTGTCGAAGGGATGAGGGGTGGAACAATGAGTTTGGTCAAAGGAGAAGGGGAAGGAACAATGGTTTTGGCCAGTGGTGTGGTAGTTGTTTAGGTGGGGAGAGCCAAAGGAAAATGAAAGGAGAAGTTACACGAGGGAGAGGATTGCTATGGGAATATTGTGCATGGATGGTGGGGAGGCTATGACAGCCTGCCGGTGTAGGGTATGAAGGATTAGCTAGGGCTACGTGGGCATCAGGTATATATTCTAATGCATATATGGCATATAGATCCTCTTACTATTCTATTCATCATCCTTAAGTGTGCATACTTCCTATATGGCTCACAATTCACATATAAAATATAAAATAACCTAGATAATGAATAATGTATTAGCACTATCTGAATAAACACTCGACGACAAAACTGAGGCTAAATATATAGTTTATTGCACATATGCTATAGGGGTTGATTTTTCTATAAGGACAAAGGATCCTACTGATTTTAAATATATTCTCACACTTTTAAATTTATCAATTTATTAGTGTGAGTTTTTATTATATATTTGATCACAACATAACATTGTGTTGGTTCATACAGGTGTTAGAGAAGTTTAGTGTAGTATGAAAAATTGTGCGAGAAACAAGAGGATACCATTTTAGTCAACTCAATCTGTGTTTCTAAGAGTAATCTTTGATGTGCTTTGGGTAAAATTCAAGAGTAAGGAACTAAAAATGGACCATGTTTTTGCTTTATTTTCAAAACACATTGTTTTTTCTCATAGGATTTTGTCTTCTATAAAAAGAGACATGTTGAAACCCTATCCATCGAGAGTTATGCCTCCTAAATTCTTATTCTTCTATAAATAATTCTCCATTAGAAGGGAATTGTAAAATTATTTAATTGATTGATTTATTAGGTTAATCATCTTATAATTATACAAAAGAATGAATAAAGATCTCTAGTTTTTCATCAATTGTTCTGTCTTGTTGTTGAATTCTTTATTGTTCATAATCTTATTAATTCTATTTTTTTAGATCTCTTTAAATCCATGTTAACTCAACAATAATTTGGTATCAATGCTACATTGTTTAAGAGATTTGATTATTAGGATGGGTATAAGAATTCATATTGAGAAGTTCAATCAATCCATCAATTCAGAGTGGATTGAAAAAAAGCTTTATCCAGTCATTCTAACAAGCTACAGTCGATGGTGGATGAGAGATTAGAAAAAGTATATCTAAAGGCCCTCTATACCATACAACTATGCTTATCTAATGAGGTATTGATGGAAGTGGCAAAAGAACTAACAATGGCTTCCTTTTGGTTGAAGCGTGAGTCATTGTATATGACAATGTCAGTAGAAAATTGGTTACTATTGAAGAGTCAACTTCATGACCTAAAATTAAGTGAAGTTCATTCTTTGAAAAGTCATCTGGATGATTTTGACTCTATCGTTATGGATTTACATAATATAGATGTTAAATTAGATGATTAAGATTTGGCCATTATGTTGTTATGTTCTTTACCTACTAGTTTTAAGCATTTTTGTGAGACTGTTTTGTATGGAAAGAAGGAGTTAGTCCTTGAGGTTGTAAAATCCACCCTACTACAATGGGAGTTGATTGATAGTTAGTTGTCTGTCAATGATACTTTTGGGGACTCACATAGTGAAGGATTAGTAGCTAGGGAAGGAAATGTGAGTGGGGGTTCGATGACAAGAAGATGTTTAGATCTAAGTTGAAGAGTTGGTAAAAAAATGTGACATGCCATGATTGTCACATGAAAGACCATATCATGAGATACTATCTCAATATGAAATCAATAGATATTGTTAATGGTGTATCTAATGTGTCTAATGCTGCCATAGTTGGGGTAGATAGTTATGGTAATTTATCGATTGCTACAGATGGACAAACCAAATTGACTAATAAGTGAATTCTACTCCTACCACGTATGTCTCAAAAAAAGCCGGTTCTATACATATGACACTATTATAGGTAGAGTTGATGTCTTGGAAAGTGGTGCTTCATGCAGAGTTGCTGGGATTGGGATTGTGAGGGTGAGGATGCATGATGGTGTGGTCAAGAAACTATCTAGTATCCATCATGTTCTTGACATGACCAAGAGATTGATTTCAGTTTGTTCCTTGGAGAGCAAAGGTTATAGGTGTTTCATTGAGATTAGCACATTGAAAGTTGCAAAAAGGGTTGTGGTGGCGATTGTTGTCAAGCGAGTTGGGGAATTATATGAGTTTGTTGTCACAACTATTTAAGGTGTAGTTGGGGTGACATTGAGTGTGTATAAATCAAATGTTTTTTTTTTACCTTAGTTTGATATGACTAAAACACAGGAGTATCATTAGCATGGTGCGCCGAGGGGGTCCTTTCTCCTATGACCTAGTTATATCTAAATCTTTTACCTTTTATGAGTTCAAATTCCTTCTTAACAAGAAGGTGGAGGAGGAGAGCCTACTAGGTGCTTCAGAATAGGTGGAGGTTACTGTTTATCTAGATAGTATAGATTCTTCTGGTAAGGAGGAATCTAGGTAGTCGATGGAGCAAGTGGGATATTGCTTTAGGAGAATATGGTTATACACTGTATAATAGGAGTAGTATTAGTGTGTAGGAGCTAGTGTTAGACTCAAAGGTTATTTTGGGTGTTAATTCTGCCTTGTGGTATTCTATTGGTGTTGCTGAAGATATGCGGTCTCTTTGGCGGGCTCAGACATTGGTATGTGATGTTTAATTGGTTATTCATTTATTAGGTGTTTATTTTTTTTCTTATCATAACAAAATAAATATTTGAGGAGAATAAGCCGAAGACTTTGGCTATGCCCAAATCCAAAGCGGCTGTGGTGGCTTACTTAGTCCTTGGTTCATACTCTACAACTATGAGATGCTTAATGTACCATCTGATTAGTATCAATTGCTGTATTTCTTGTGTGGTGAGCATGTGTGTGGTGAGTCTCTTGAAGAGAAATTGGTTAGGTGTGGTTTAGATTTTGGGGTACTTGGTGCATACAGTATCGTCTTGTATTGAGTATATGTTGTTGACTATTTTGTTGATGAATTACTCTAATCTTAGTTGTGGTCCTAATGATCAGAGATATTATTTTGCTAGTGTTCAACCTTAGAAGTTCTAAGGTTGTGTGTTTGGCTATGACAAAGGCTTTCAAGATCCCTTTTGGCTTGGTGGTTTAGTATGAGAGTTGGGTTTGGTCATAGTGCTCCACTTGTTTGTGGTGATGGCTAGAGTGATGTCTATTTAGCAAAGATTTAAATTTCTTTTCATCGTTGAATGAAGCACATTGACATCAAGTATCACTTTATCCAAGGTAATCTTTTTGTAGGTAAAGTTGTGTTGGAGAAAGTGGGTACTTTGGATAATTCGACTTATGTGCTAATGAAGCAATTGACCGTGAATAAGTTCGAGTGTTTCTCGAACTTGATTGGTGTTCATATACCATAAGGTCCTTTGTTGGGCTAGGTTTTTTTTAGAGGTCTTTACATGCCATGCTTCACAAATACTACGTAAAGGTGGATAATTGTGAGTTTTGACTGGATATTTGAGCACGGCCTAATAATGTGTTGGTTCTTGTAGATGATGAAGAAGTTTAGTGTAGTATAGAGATTTGAGTGAGAAACATGGGGGTGTTGTGTTAATAAACATATTTTTTCTGAGAGAAATCTTTGACGTGTTTTAGACAAAAGTTGAGATTAAGGAAATAAACATGAGGGTCCTGTGTTTCCTAAACAAGGAGCGTGATTTTTCTTTATTTCCAAAACACGTTATTTTATCCCGTAGGGTTTTTTCTTTTATAAAAGGAGATATGTTAAAACCCTATCTATCGAGATTAGTGTGACCCGACTTTTTCTTCTTCTCCATAGAATTCTCTATTAAAAGAGAATAGTGTAATTAATTGATTGATTAGGTTAATCATCCTATAATTACATAAGAGCATGAATAATGATCTATACTTTTTCCTCAATTTTTTTTTGTTTTGTGGTTAAAATCTCAATTGTTCACAGTCTTGTTAATTCTAATTTTGTTTATATCTCTTTAAATCCACGCTAATTCAACAATAATAAGATATATTATTAATTACCACTCAAAAATAAACACACACACCCATTTTTTTAAAAGTTATTATTTATTAAAATACTATTCATGTATAGAGGAATTTGTAGAAATATACAAGGAAGTTTATGTTTAAAATCCAAAAATTATTACTATAAAATTTTATTATTCACATCAATTCACTATTATGAGAGGTAAATCAATGATTAAGGTCAACCATTGACCCTAAATATTTCATTAAAAGCCTTTTGATATTAACTACCATTTTAACCCTAATATGTTATTAATATAATAATTAAAAATAAAATATTAATCATACTGTAATAATAATTAAATTAAATAGTAATTATGCTTAATTAATAATTGACATGCTAGAACATAGAAATTTAATTAATAAACTATATTTCATATAAAATGGACATAATATCTGTAAATGCATAAAATGTCATAAATTTTAAGATAAGAATATCTAATTCATGAAACTTTGCACATTATTTATTGAATACAGGAATAAGATATTAAAACACATACAAAACCAAAACATCTCATTCAATGAGTAAAATGTCCAAAATGCCTTTTTTCCATGTGAACACTTCATTAAATCATAGCTTTAATTATGCATACTTAAATCAAGACTTATTATATTAATTTTTATCACACCAACCTATATAGTTAATTAGAATCATTAAATTTTTATAAAAATAATCATTGCACATATATCTAGTTAAAGGCAAATTATACCCAAAAATGCACTAAAAATGAAAATTCAACACCACAACACAAATCAAGCATGCTAAAACCCAAACTCTATCCACTCTTAGTAAAATTATGTTTACCTAAATCTATATAATTCCTCCTCCAAGCACAAAACCTTTCTTTAAAATCATTGCATAAAAAGTACCTAAAATGTGTAGAAAGACATTAAGACTATCAAGAATCAAAGAAAATTGAAGAAACAACAATGGAAGAAGGAGGGGAGGTTGAAGACGATTGGTTATGGGCTTATAGGGATGAAAATATGGAGCAGAGATAAGATGAGAAGAAAAGTTGGTTAATCTTAAATATTTATTAACTTTATGGTTATCATATGGTAAAAAAACCAACAAAATAATGGGCAGGTAAACTAAGTCTAGAATCCAGGCCTAACGCATCAAAAAAGGTGTCTCAAATTTATTTTAGGTATTTTATATGCATAATAATAAGTCTTAGATATTTAAGATAGTTTTTGTGTATAAAAAGTTAAATTTTAGAGGCTAATTGTGCATAAAACTGGTAGAGTTTTTCTAAAAGTGCCAAAATTAATTAATGCAATACCCTATTTCTTGAAAACCATGTCCTATTCAAGATCTTCTGTATTTAAAAACAAAATTATATTATTGTGACTATGTTATTAAATCCTTTATCAAATTAGGAGTAGTAGTTTCATTTTTGAAACATTCCATTTATGTTTCTTAACCCTTTCTCACAAATTCGTTTCTATGAAATCTTTTGAGCCACATTTGACCTTTGAAATCTAATGAGAATCTTCTATAATGTGGATATTTTATATTATCATATTTTTTAAAAGTATCCTAAGGGTCTTTCAAAATGTCAAATTCATTTGTTGGCAAAATACACAACATACAAGTGTGCCTTAAAAGTGTTTTAAGCCCCAAAATGATTGTTTTAACTATCCAAAATTTTCGTAACTTCAATTACCAATATATTTTAGTGTTATTGATATTAAAGTGTTGTATAATTATTTTTATAATTTTTGGATTTATTCAAATAGTTTTGGACATAATAAGTCTTTTAATGCAACCTTTTTTTTTTTGGTAAGTACAATTTTATAACTACCAAAATTGAAGAGATGTACAAAATAAGTTAGACCACCAAGTCATCTATATAAACCTTCCATTGGTCGTATTTTTTTTGACTCGATGAGGGGTTAAACTCCTACTTGACACTACAAAGCATATATCTTTAAGAAGCAAAAGAGAGTGTCAAATCCTATTACAAAAGATCCTAGAATTCCTTTCATGCCAAAAGAACCTATGAAGGTGACAAAAAGGGATCAAAGCATGCTCTTCTTCCTCTTTCATTGCTTTGTGGTTTTAGCTAAGACCTTCATTTCTATCTCCCATGGGTGGATATGATCTCTTCCGCTAAAAGATCTCCTGATTTTTTCCATATCTCCTGACTTTATGATAGTCAAACATAAGATGCTTAATGTCCTCCTCTTGACCTATAGTGCACTTTTAGATTGATCGGCTGGCCTCACAGATTAACACAAGTCCTTTAAGCATGCTTTATCCTCACTCACACGCTTCCCAATAAATTTTTTAAAACTTTCCAAGAGGGTCACCCATCCTAAAAATTGCTCTACGACTAGCACGCTTAGCTGTGGAGTTCTTAGGATGGAATCACCAAAAAATGGTATACCATGTTGATATAAATAGCCATATCAATCATTATAACACTCCTCTCATTTTGGGGTATTATATTGTATCCTCAAGAAGGTTTAATTGCTTCAGTCTCACCTTGTTCATTAATTTGTTTTAGATGGCTAACCATGTAATAAATTGATGTTTGGGTGTAGCCAAACCATACTAGGCAATGGGTCACTGCCATACCTTTTTACCCATGTGTCTAGTATGATCATACATTTTCTGCATATTATAATTTCCACCCTTCTTTAAGAACTTTTTCATGCCTTGAGAATCAGAAAAGAGCTTTGAATTGGTCTTTAAGATTGAAAATTTGCTACAACTGCCATGAACACCAATGGACTGAGTTGAAATGCCATAATGGTTGGGTGCTTAGATAAATTGAATGGACCCATTTGACCCAAAGAGAATATTTTTTGCAGTGTAAGTTCCAAAGTATTTTCCCCACTACCACTTGATTCCACTGATGCACATCAATTAGTCCCAGTCCACCTTCCTTCTTTGGTAAGGAAACTTGCTTCCAAGCACCAAGGCTTTCTTTAAAGTGTTAATCTTACTAGTCTAAAGAGACTGTCTACACATGCACTCAATTTGATGGACCAGTTTCCTTGGGAGAATGAAGACCTGAGACCAACATAATTGGAAGCTAAAAATTATACTTTACAATTTTCTACACTAGACCTTGAAGCTGGGAAGTTGTTAATCTTGTTGAAGATAAAGGAACTCATAAATAGGTGAAAGGAAAGCCACCTTAAGAGAATTGAGTGTTATGCAAAATTTGAGACCTTGTTATATCATCCACACCACCAAAAAAGATGTTGCTCGTTTGAGGGTGAATGACAAGACAAGATCTATCTGAGAAATCCTTACTCACACTAGTGAGGCCTTTAACCGACTTAATATCACCCCTACAAAAGAGGAGCATATTATATGCAAAATCCAAGTTTATAATCTTCAAACCTTTGCACTTAGGATGCCCTTTAAAGTTCTTGTCACTCTATAAAAGTTTGAGAGATCTAGTTAAGTACTTATCCACCAAAAAAAAATTAAGGGGAAAGAGGGTCCCCTGTCATAGCCCTTGCTAACCTTTGAAAGGTTTAGTCAGCTCCCCATTTAGAAAAATAGAGTAAGAGACAAAACTAACACATGCCATGATCCATCTAACTACTTGGAGGGGAAAACCATAATCATGAAGTACTTACTGCAGAAACCCCTAGTGGACTAAGTCATATGCTTTCTTAATGTCCACTTTTATCATGCATCTAGGAGAGATATGCTTTTGGGAATATTTGCATTTTCACCAACTTTGCAGCTAAAAGCACATTTTCTCCAATATGCTTGCCTTTTACAAAACCAAATTGGGCTTGGTTAATAAGATCAGGCATTAAATTCTTCAACTTGGCAGTTAAAATTTTACAGATGATATTGTACATAACTCCATAACAAGTGATCGACCTATAATCACTTACCCTGTTAGCATTTTCTTTTTTTTGGAACAAGAGTTAAGGAAGTAATCTTGAGCTGAGGTGGAAGATATCTAGTAGCGAAGAACCTCTACACAATAGGGGTAATATCTACCCCTATAATCTCCCATAATTTTTTAAAGAATGCAGTAGTGAAGCCATCAACTCCAAGGAATTTATAGTCTCTAATAGAAAAAACACCCTCCTTAACCTCCTGTTGAGAAACTGGGGCAAGGATATGGTACTTATGAGAATCTTAAAGAGTTAGACCCTACATAATAATTGTTAGATCAACTAAACCTGAGCCATACCCTTTAGATCTTAGTAGGTCTTTATAGAAATTGAGAAAAGACTCAGAGATGCACTCAGGGTCAGAAGTAGATGCCCCTAAACCCATCTCAATGTACTGAATGGAATTCATATTTTGGTTACCCTTCATCCTAGAAAAAAAGTATTTATGATTTGCTTCCCCCTCATTTAGCAAGTGAATTTTTGACTTCTGCTTGAGAAAGCTTTCATAGCATCTGGAAATTTTGTTGAGGTCCTCCTCACATTCATGCATTTTAGCTCTAAGATCTTTGTTAATGATATCCTACATTAGCTTCCTTTGTGACTCAGATAGAGCCTTCCTAGCCTCCTTCATTTTATGCTCCAATGATCCATATTTAACCCTGTTAAACTCCTTAAAAAGAATCTTCAATTTTTGGAGGCTCTGTAAATATGATGAAATGCCCCAAAAATTCTAATTTTAAAAATTATATTTAAATAAGATTTTATTAGAAAAATTAATTAAATAAATTATTTTTTATTAAAATAAAAGGGAATTAATTAGGGAAAATCAAGAAGAAATTTATAAGTATTTTAATTAGGAGGAATTTGGGTATTTTAGCTAATTAAGGATTTCATTTTGGAAATTAATTAAATAAATTATTTTTTTAAAGTAATAAGGATAAAATAGTTTCATATTAATAATACTTTTATAAATAATTTAATTGAATAAAATTAGAGTAATTTGCTAATTAAAATGGAATTTATGGAAAATCTTTTAAAAATCCTAATTTAGACTAAAAAGGGGATTTAAATATTATTTTATTCAAATATCCTAAATATTCATATTAATTTAATTGGCCCTAACCTAATTATTTTTCTCTTTTCCTTTTTCCCTTTTCCTTTTTCTTTCTTCTTCTTTTCTTTTTCTTTTTCCTTACCTTCCCCGACCTAGGCAAGCTCGCGGCCCAAGTCCCCTCCCTCCTTCCTTACCTTCGGTGCGGCCCATCTTGTGCGGCCGTCGCCCTTCTACCTCCCTTCTCAGCGTTGCGTTTTATTATTTTTCTAGCCTAAACGCCGAGTTTCATTTAATTCACCCCCTCACCTCTGCCCGGCCCGGTTCGTCGAGTTTCTTTTTTTTTTCTTTCTTCCCTAAACCGCCCGGTCCCCTACCTCCTTCTTCTTCTTCTTTTCTTCTCCCCAGCCCCGTCGACTGTAACTCCACCACAACCGCCATAGCCGAGATTTTCACCGCCGGTTACCGCCATTTTGATCGGCCGATCTCCTTCCTCTCTCTTCCCCCTGACTCACCAGCCCTTGTGACCCAACCATCTCCCCTTTTCTTGCATTATTCTTCCCTCTCCTTTCCTTGCGCAACCCTTGCCCCGTTTTACTCCCACCGGCCAACCTCACCGTCGGTAACCCTAACCCTACTTACCCTACTCTCTAGCCGATCCACAGACCCTAACCTCTCATTTACACTCTATAAATACCCCCATAATGGCCCTGTATCGAGCTCTTGATCCCCAACCTAGAAATGCCCAACCTTGCTACCCCTGCCAATTCAGACGCCTATTCCGCCGCCTTTGGCCAACTTCGCCGTCACCTATGGCCACCAAAATCTTCCTTGAACCGCGCTCTAGCTAACCAAATGTCCTATATCCCTCGATTATTCTTGCACAAGCCACCCCAGTTGTGCGAAGTAGCCTTCTCGACCAACTTATTTTTCTGCCACCGCCGCCCTTTGAACCACCACTAGCCACCTATTCCGTCGATTCCACCGATTCTTTCACCCCATTATGTGCTGCAGACCATCCTCGACCTTCCCCTACCTCTCTTTTCCTCTTTCTCCCTCTCCTCCTCTCTTTCTCTTCTTCTCCCTCCTTCGGCCACCACCACCACCGCCGTGCGCCGCCACCTCCATTTTGCTCCTCTCCCTCTGGGCATTCTTAAGTAGCCCAAATTCCACCTCCATTCTCCCTATCTTTTTCCCAGTATGCAAATTTCCCCCTTTTCTTCTCTTTTTCCGGCCACCGCCGCCGCCGCCGTGCACCACCACCGGTACCGCCCATCCCCACCAGCCTAAGGTTGAACCCTAGACCCTCTCAGCATTTTTCCCTATTTTTATAACCCTTAAATTATTTTATTTCAATTATTTGCATATAAATACTATTATTATTATTATTATTATTATTTATATTTTTAATATGTATTATTACTAATATTATTAGTATTAATGTTTTTATCATTAATTATATTGAGGGCTGAAGCCGTATTGTATTTTAATTTGATTTTATTATTATTCTTCTTATTATTTCTATTATTACTATTATTAATATTAATATGTTATAAGTATAATTATTATTATTATTTCCTCTTTCGAATTTCTATTATTCTTATTCCATTATTATTAATACAACTATTTTACCATTAGTTTTGTTTATAATGTTGTTATTGTTATTGTTGTTGTTGTTGTTGTTGTTGTTGTTGTTGTTGTTATCATCATCATCATCATCATCATCATCATCATTATTATTATTACTATTTCGAATTACTACTATTATTATTCCATTGTTAGTATTACAACTACTTTACTATTAAATTTTCTATTATTATTATTATTATTATTATTATTATTATTTCATCATCATTATTATTAATAAATTTGGTTATTTATTTTACTAATATTACTATTAGTATTATTTTGGAAAAGGGGCCGAAGCCTTTATTTTACTTTGCTTTCGAATAATGTCCTTTTTATTATTAGTATTGTTACTATTATTATTATTCTTATTTATATTCTCATTGATATTATTTTAGTATCATTATTATTATTAGAATAAAGTATTTAACCCTGCATTAATTATCAACTTTTGTAATATTTCTATTATTTCTATATCTTTAGTAAAGTTAGAATTTTGTTAATGTTATTTCTATTAGTATGTTATTATTTGGTCAAAGCCCTAAGGAGGCGTAGGAGCGTGCTCCAATACCGGTATCGTTTCAGGTAAGGGGTGCTAAGGCCTGTTGTGTGCTTATATGCATTATGTGTTTCGCATGCTATATATCCTATGTTTATTATTGTAATTATTTCGTATATGGTATGACGTGGAGTTGTTCTTGTGTTGTTATATGGCATGTTTATTATTTATATATGATGGTATGTGTTGTGACCCTATAAGACATGCATGTGAGGGTGTTGATGTGGTTTATGTGGGGAGAAAGGATGAAAAAGGAGGATGGGAAAAGAAGTTGATCAAGGGAGGTGAGTTGACCTAATTCTTTTAATGATTCATGAGTGGAAGAATAAAATGGAGAATTTTAGGGTTTCATGTGGGAGACTCTAATTTATGATTTTTATGGTTTTGCGTGGGAGAATATAATTTATGGTTTTATATGGGGGAGTCTAATTTATGGTTTTATAAGGGAGAATCTAATTTATGGTTTTGTGAGGGAGAATCTAATTTATGGTCTTGTATGGAAGAATCCAATCTATGGTTTTGAGTGAGAGAATTTAATCTATAGTTTTGTATGGGAGAAATTAAATTATGGTTATGTATGGGAGGATCTAATGTAGGGTTTTGTATGGATAAATCTTTGGTTTTACATGGTTTAAATTTAGGATTTGGTATGGATGAATATTGGGTGTGATATGGTTTGAATCTAGGGTTTGGTATGGATGGATCTTTGGTTTTGTGTGGATTGAATTTAGGGTTTTGTATGACGGAATCTTGGGTTTTGCATGGTGGTATTAGGGTTTTCATGGTGGTATTAATAGTAGCATGGTGGTATTAATGTTTGTATGGTGGTATTAGGGTTTGCATGGTGGAGTTAGGGTTTTGTATGGGAGTTAATGATTGCATGGGATGGGTAAAGTTTGCATGGGAGTGAAGTTTACGTATGAAAGGTTGATTTGGGATGTAAGGAAGGTAATGAAAATGTTATTTGGGTGTTAAACTATTTTGGACAGAAAATAGTACGTTGAGCATTATAAGGGTATGGAGGAGACTGAATTAGGGTTTGGAGTGATTAACTCTGGGTTGTTGTGATTAGATAGGGTTGGAGTGGCTAATTGTGATTTGTTGTGGTTAATTAAGGTTTGGAATGGCTAATTATGGTTGTTATGGTTAAATAGGGTTTGGAGTGGTTAACTATGGTTTGTTGTGGTTGATTTGGGTTGTTGTGGCTGCTTAGAGTTTTTGTGTTATCATGTGTATTTGGTGATTAAAGTGTAATTATGATTGTGGAATTTTATGATTTGTGATGCGTGAAGTGTAAAGGGAATGATTCATGCATGTACAGGGTGAAAGCTTTTGAATGAGACACTTAAGATATTAATAACTTAAAGTGGAAGATATTGAGACGGGACCAGTCGATCCACCGGTCAGGAATAGTGGTTAGGGTTTTACCCTATGTGCGACCTATCCACCGGCAATAATAGTGGTTAGGGTTTTACCCTATATGTGACCGATCCACCGGTTATAATAGTGGTTAGGACATGATGTCCTATATGTGACAGGCCCGCCGGTTATAATAGTGGGGATCCCGATCTCAATGAAAATAAACCAGAGTTTTGCTAAGGCAAATAAAAGACATTAATTACTTATAGTGGAACACTATGCGAGTAGGAACCGAACCGATCCACCAGTTAGGAATAGTGGTTAGGGTTTTTACCCTATATGTGACCGATCCACCGGTAATAATAGTGGTTAGGGTTTTACCCTATATGTGACCGATCCACCGGTAATAATAGTGGTTAGGGCATGATGCTCTATGTGTGACCGGCCCACCGGTTATAATAGTGGGGTGTTTCTATGCTTGCATGGATTTTATAAAAAGCATGGTGTGAAATGAGTTATGATCAGAGATTAATTAAGTAATTAATCCGGACTATAAATGGGCCTTTGTACATTTACTTGAATTGTTCATAACCCTTTATGTTGTTATGTTGGATTATGTCCTTTTATTATTCTGCATGGATTATGTGCTTATGTGTTGGCCTTAGTGCTCGGTTACCTTACTCAGTACGTAGCGTACTGATCACCCTTTTCATGAGTGCTACTTATTCCCACAAGTAGTATGTCCTTCTGACATTGTGCAGGTGGGTGAGACATCAGTTGGGGCTGTGTGTTGAGCACGTTTTGGCTCAAGTTCAAGAGTGTCGTGGCCATATCCATTCTTTGTGCGATTTAACTCCTTTTGTTATTTCTTTGGTATAGTATTTACCAATTTATGACTCATTACTCGATTGAGTATTTTAATTGAACCTTTTATCCGTTGTAAGCTATTTCTCTTTTGGATATGAATAATAATTCTTTATGCGTACTTTGATTTCTATGTTATTATTCCTTTAATGCATTTTATGAAATCTTCGTTTAAGTTTTGTGTTAATCTTTTTAGCCTTAGCACTTGGTACTGAAACGGTCGGAGAGAACCGGTTTGGTACTAAGTGCGGCGGTAACATCCCCAGAATTCACGGGGTTTTAATTTAAGTATTTCTATTGTAATTTATTCCGCAAAAAAAGTAGTGAATTTTGGGGTGTTACATATGCATAAGAGGGTTACTATAGGAAAAATCTCCCCAATGTTCCTTGATGATGTCCAAGAAGTTATCATCTTCAGTCTAAAAATTGTTAAATCCTTAAGGTCTCTTTCTAGTAGTCTGAATCCCTATATGAACTTGGACTAAGCAGTGGTAAGATATCAGAGGGGGATTGAAATTAGCAAAAGTGTTGGTGAACTCTTTAAGTTAGGGCACATTCACCGTAGTCCTATCTAGTTTACAAGCTATTGCCTCATCCCCATTCCTTTTATTCATCCAGGCAAGAAAGCAACCATATCCTTTAAGGTCTCTCAGCCCTATAAAATTAATATAGTGATAAAATTCTTACATTTCTTGTGTAAGTGGCATGTCCCCTCCATACTTCTTAGTAGGGTGGAGGATTATGTTAAAATTTCCCTCTAGAATCATAGGTACAGTGACCATATTGCTCTAACCATTTTCAAAGGCTTTTCTTAGCTTGATCCATATTAAAGGTATAGATAAATCCCACAACAAAATGAAATTTACCATCTAAAGTCATAACAAGAAAAAGAATACCTTGGGCACAAGTATCAATATGGTTCACAAACCAGATCAATGGATTCCAAAGCACCCATACTTGACCATTGTTATGGCTTTGATAGTTATTTAGAAACATCTAATTCCTTACCAAAGCATTTTTAATACTATCTACCTTATTAAGCTTAACTCTAGTTTCCAACAAATTAATAAGGGAGCAATTGCTTTGCTTGATCCATCCTCGAACCTCCCTTTGTTTGGATGGATCATTCATGCCTCTCATATCCCAACTAGCAAACATGGGAACCTAGGTCATAAGGATGACCTGTCAGTTCTTGAGTCTGACCCAAGTTGTGAGACATACTAGAATCCCTAAGAGCAAGAAACTGGTTCCCACTACTTCCCATATTTAGAGTATCTCTTGTATTTGATTCATAGGATTTGGTAGGGGTAGTCAGCTGATTCTTATGATCTTTGATAATTATAGGTCTTGCAGACTGCTTATTCTTAGAATTGGATGCTCCTACACCTTTAGAGATTTCCTTGTGGTTTGTAGCTTACCTTTTGTCCCTGACCACCATCCATTCTTGGTCTGTTCGGGGTTCAGTAGCTTGAGGCTTCTTTTGAAGTTTTAAGTAAGTTTGCTCATTATGAGATGGATCATTACATTTATGACAAAATGTGGGTTTCCATTCAAATTAGATCGATTGATTTATGATAGAACCATATGGATCTTTGATTACTATGGTCTCACACAATGGCTTTTTAGTATCAACTTCGACTAACACCTGAGGATAAGCTATCATATCTTTCCTCATAGTGATAGCATCAATGTAGATAGGAGCTCCAATTGTGATCAGAATCATGCTCAGGGATTTAGTATACAAATATTCTAATGGAAATTGAGGTAACTTAACCCACAAAGGAACAAATTGCAACTCAGACTTTTTGAGCTTCAATTTCCTTCTCCATCTTTTTAGAATAATAGGTTTACTATAATATGTCTAATATTGGTTTATAATCGAGTCACAATCTACCACAGATTCAAACTTGAATAAGAAGAATCCATCATTATGGCAAATAATTTTAGGTATAGCCACACAATTCCATTGAGCTTTAATAAAACCCAACATCTCATTAAAAGAAAGATCATGACCATACACATATCCTATTAAGGTGTGTTGCCATTCCTTCATTTCCTTATCAACTTCTGCCTTTTCTAGATTAACCACAATTTGCCCCTCTTTAATTTTGGGTGGAACATAATTAAGGGGCATGCATTGGTTAGGGTTACGATTAGGAGTAACTTTATCCCTCCAGGAAAATCCAGCTGAAGTCTCATTATATTAGTGATTCATCTTTCCTACAGAGTTATCTTTTACTAGATCTCATCTTGCCCTTCCAACTAAGTTAGTATTTTGATCATGAGATAAAGAATAAGGTAATGTGGATTTGTTCAAATCTACCAAATTATCTCTTGATTCGTTGATTAAAGAAGTCTCAGGACCATTCTTGATCATTTGGGAATTTGAATAATGATCATCAGGTTCAGGGTTTAGACTATTATCATTTGATTTTATCGTATCCAAATGAACACCCTTAGAATTCCTACCATTATTTATGATTTTTTCCAAATTATATCCTCCTACATCCAATTTTGATTGTTTTAAACACGAGGGAAAAGAATTGCCTTCCTAAATAATTAAATCTTCTGCAACTCAAATTTGCACTGCATCTAGTGAACCATCACAAGATTTTGAACTCCTCATAATTCAATTTTGTTATAATTTCCTTAAACCAGCCAATGATTTCTTGTTCCTAGCCATGAGAACCGCTGTGAGTTCCACCTAGAAGAAGGAACCAGGGCGAGAGAAGTAAGTTTATCTTACCAAGATATACTTACATCAAATACCCTCATTTTTACTGACCAAAAATTTTCTCATTTTAAAATATGATTTGTAGAAGAAAAATAAGAAATAAGGATTTTACCTTCGCATCTATCATGAGGAGGGGTGAGTATGTTCACTTAACTTATGGTAGATGAAAGGCTGAGCATGAAAATCAGACAAATAAAGGGAACAACTACGCCGAGTAAAACTCTTTATATTATAATTCTCAAAACACCAACTATATAGGCCAAAAAAAATGATGAGAACCAAAACTAGAGACCCCAACTCCTGATAAAACACCGGAAGCCCTACTCTTTGACTCAAATTTGAAGCTTTCACAAATGCTAAGGTAACTTGCACATACTCCCCTTAAAATAGCGTGGTATTATCATAACTTCCTTGCACTTAACAAATCACAACTCTTCTATAGAGGTAACATGCTCACATAATACATAATACACAAAAGCTTAAGATCAAACATAAAGGCATATGATCACATGGTTTTAACCATCCACATAACTCATATTAATGTGAACTCTTCCTATGAAATATCATTAACTAAATAAAAAAATATTTATCAACCAATTAACATACCATTTATCAAGGGTAGTACACAACGATAGCTATCGACATCTCATCATGTATAATTGATATGATCACATAACAACATCCTATCTTATATACTCATAAACAACCTTTTATAAACCATATTAATGCCATAAATATCACTATAACCAAACACATCTCATGCTTAAACAAAGTGAGCTATTGTAATACCAACTAATGTGGGAGCATCTCCATCTCATTTTTCTCAAGTTGAAGGTCAAGAGTTAGCATATTTGGAGGTAGTACCAGTTGTTTTGAAAAATCTTGAACACCTAATAATATTTCATTAAGTGATTCTTGTAGGTATTATATATATTTGTAAGAAGATGACTTCACTAATGATATCTAATGTGTAATAAAATGATAATACAAGAGTTACAAAGTTATATGGGAGACAAAGCTACAAGACACAAAGCTTGATTATTTATTATTTCATGTATTATCATGATTAGGTTTTATGTAGCTTTGATATTTTTATGTAAACTTTGTAATATCATGTCATTATAATTGTGAATCATTATGTATACCATATGGAATTGTGTTAATTTACCTTTTATATAATTAGGATGGTTTATTTGGGCTTAATTAAGAAGAGTTAAGTTCAGCCTCATTACCATATTTTTTTTGTGTGTGTATTGTACTTTTAGTTGAGGAATAATGAAGAATGAAATTGAGAATTAGCTAAAAAAAGAAGCAAGAGTCAAAACTTTACATTCTTCTTCTTATCTTTCTCTCAAGTTAGGAGTGAATATTAGGAATGATTCTCTAGAGTTATTAGACATTTCTCTTTGGAAGTGATTTTGATCTTGGGCTAACAGGCCAGAGACCTTTTTCCCACTACGTTGGGAAGTTTTTGTTCTTTTGGTTATTTAAAATCTTGGCTTCGATTATAGGTGACAGTTGGGTCGGATGGTTCGAGTTTAGGTCGGGTTATGGCGGGTTGAGTTGCTCTCAGATTGGGTTATTTGCTGGTCAGTTGTGGATTCAATCAGGTCATTTTGGGTTGCCTTAATGTTCTTGTTAGGTTCTGGTCATTACAGATCCGAGTTGTATCAGGTTAATTAATTGGGTTGGGTCAGATTTGAGTTGAGATAGTTTGATTTCTTATCGGGTTGGGTTCAGATTATTTCGGGTTAGCTTGTTGGGTCGGGTATAGGGATTTTACTAAAACCTAATGTATTTTATTCGTTTAATACTTAAACAGATATGGATGATGGAAAAAAATACCTATTGGGTTCGAGTATGGATACGAGTATGGGATATCTATATTCTCACCTATACCCATACCTGTATCCATATCTATACCTATTTGTCGTATATATAATAACTCTTTTACCCTTAATTTTAAAATAAATATAGTGTAAATTAATATTAAACTTTTCATTTGGTTTAACTTTAAATGGGGTTATCCATCAGGTAATAGATTTATCCACTGAATAATATTAGTTAATGGGTAAACAAATTATTCGTTAGGTAACAAATATCCAATGAATATGATTATGGATATGTTAGTAGATACCCGTTCAGGGTACAAGTACAAATTTGGGTATAGATTTTATTATTGGGTATAGGAAAGATTATGACTGTAATCGCCCTAAAACCACTATGTTTACATCTCTATCATGTTAGGTTTGGGCTGATCAATCTCGTATTCTGATGATTTTGTATTTGAGTTAATTTGATGGGTTAGGTTTGGGATAACTTGACAAATTGAGTCTTTTTAGGTTTTGACGGGTAGGGTTGGGTTTGGGCTGAGCTAATCCTAGATCAAATCACTTTTGATTTAGGTCAAATTGGACATTGACCACAAAAATTAATTTAACTCATTAATCTCGTAGGCAACAATTAAGTTCAACTTCATGTAAGTATATCATTAATAATGTCTTATTAAATGTAATTTGTTTATTATCATGACTTTTTAATGTTGTGTTTTTACTTGAAAAAATTTGGTAAAATTAGAATATCATTGGTGAATACTTAAGTTCACAATAAAAGTATAAAAAATAAGTAAAATTTAAATAATAATATATTTTTAAAATTTTTAAATAAATTATAAGACATGTTTATTTATTTTTATTATCATAACTGGTTAATATTGAATTTGGTTTTATCGAGTCGAGTCAGATTGATAGCGGACAAGGTTGATGGCGGGTCAGGTTGATAATAGGTCAAGTTGATGGCGGGTTGCAGGTTAGAGTTAGGTTGGATCACTTATATTGGGGTTAGCGTTGGGTTAGGTTAGTTTCAGGTTGGGTTGATGAATTTATTATGTTATGTTGGGTTGGGTTTTATGCGGGTTGGTTGGGTTAGACTTATCAGGTCAACTTTTGCCAGCTCTAGCTTTGTTTCTTGTATTTTTGTAAAATCTTATCTATATTATTATTCTCATCTTTATTATCATTAGTATTATTATAATATTATTATGAGCATGCATCTTTTCTTTCATTGTTTCCTTTCTATTTACATTATGTATGGGTTAGGTAATGATCACACCTCTCTTATGATTGATGTGATGGTAACATTCCCTTATTTTTCTTTTCAAATGATTCAACATTATCTTCAAAACGAATTTTTTTTGGTTCATAAATTAGAGGTCTTAAATTATGGCCTTTGATTTTGTATTTTGCCTAAGGGCTTCTGGCCTTTGATTTTGTGATTTTTTTAAGTTTTGAGGGATATGATCTATGATGATCTTCTAAATCATCAGTTTTCATTATTTAAAGGATTTATGATTTTCAATAGGGTTTAATGTTAACTTTAAACACTTATGTGATATATATGTTCTATGAGCTTTCCTTTTTTGGAATGTGCTTTGTGTTGGCATTATAAAAACATGATCCTTTAGACCCTTGTTTTTCATTCTTATAAAATGTTAGGAGTTGCTATTCATTAATGCCTTTTATACTCTATATGATCCTTTGAAATCTATATGGGGTATATATATACTTAAGGATTTTGATACCTTTGTTAAGACTACCTTGGATGTAGTCCATTGGCAATAGACAGGATGTCTGACTTGTGGTAACATTTATGGTTTTGAGTTAGGTAGATGTTGGAGTCCTCGTATAAACCCTTCATTGTTAGTATGCTCATTTTTACTAGAGTGAGTTGCTCAAATCATTATTATTTGTACCCTTAATTTTGTTCATTATGGTAAGCCAATTTTCTTTATGTGCCTTGGCTTTTATGTCTTGTTGTTATTGTTTGTGCCCCTTCAGTTTTGTCCATTGGTGGTAGCACAGACTATCTAGGCTTGTGCCTCGGAGTTCAGATCTATAGAGTTATGGCTTGGGTGATTTTCCTTAATTGTGCCTTTTGACCTATATGTCATTATGTGACACTTGTTGAAATGCATGATAGAGATGTTATAGTCTTTGCTTAATTCCTCTATACTTCTTGAATCATTTATTAGTCCATAATTTATCTAGTATACCATCATGGTATAATAGATTGTACATTATATTTTACCCTAGGTTACTAGCATGAAGCTACCCTATGTGATTTATTTGTCGGCATATATCAGGCATGCTTCCTTGTTAGCATATTTTAATATTAATTGGAATTGAATTTCTAGATACGCCTTAGGGCTTTGCTTTCCTTGTTTACATGAGTTGTATATATAGGTGTTAACATGCAATTCTATGTTATTATACCAGGTCCTTGGGAAGTTGTGTTGTTATATGATGTGATTATGTTTTTTGCATCAAGCAAGCTTATACATGATAATTAGGTCTCACTCACTATGCTCATCATACTAATACCACACTATTTTAGTTTTGAGTAGGTTTCTCATGCTTGACTTATGTGGGGTTAAGAGTATTGAGTCCTCACTTGGCTTGTAAAGCATTTCGCTTTAGATCCTTAGGATATCATATTCTATTTCATTTTTCTCTTATAGAGCTTTGTTAGATCTTTTTGATCTTCTATTTATTTTTTCATATAATTTTTGAAAGTCTTATATCACACTCGACTTTGGTAATGGGAACACTTGACACTTGGGATATATCTTGCACTTGATATATGTTAGGTATTGGTCATACCTCTCCTATGTTGGGTGGGAAAATAACACCCTCAATTTCCTATTTAAAGTCATTTTTATGTCATATCTAGATTAGAAATGACAAAATATTAGCATCCCTAAAGTTTTGTAAATTTTCATTGGCTAAAATGTTTGCTTTGGGGCTTAAAACACAATTAATGATGATAAATAGTATTTTTTCATCAAAATCTTCATTTAAGATTTTAAAAAGGCCTAAGAGAATTATAATTTTCTAATTAATCCAAATATGGACAATTTAGATTGATTTAAAAGAAGTCAATAATTAAAAGTGGCTTGGATGTTTCATGAGACTCAAAACCTTAAGGAAAAGTAAGAAAGAGCAAATGAAATGTTTCAAAAACATAACTAGGGCTTTCAAACTTTGACAGGATGTAATAAATCATAAATAGTAAGGCAACTTTATTTTGAAATGATAATAATCATAATTAAATCAAGGTTTTTGAAAAATAAGGTATTATATCATCCTTCACCCCTGATTGCTTGCGATATAGTGGTATCCGTTATAGTAACTTCATGGAGAAATTTTTACGGGATGGAGTTTTGATTGGAGAAGTTTTGTACTATGCCTCTCGTATATTTTTTTATTCTTATTTAATAGAACTTCACAATGGATGGATATTTTTATTTTCTCAAAAGTAATATCTTAAATTTATATTACAAATGAATCAAGTACAATAAAGTACTACCAACATAATTGGGAGTATAATAGTTGTATAGAGATGACAAAGATTGGAAGAGACAAATTTAACTAATACATAAGTAGGCATAGTATCTTCTCTAGGTGTATAACTAGAAATGGATGCTCTATGACGCAATAATAAACTCTTAAAATGATCTAATAAGCTTGTAATATGTAATGGAGGGTTTATTTTAGCCTATGGAAGAAGATCAATAATATTTATGGAGTCTTTATCAAGGTTTTTGGACTTTAGTTGCTTCTTGATAGCAAATTGCAAACTTTTGACGTATGTCTGTGTTATGCAATAAAAGGAGTATCTATTGAGCGTTTATCAAATTCTAAATATATAAAGTAATTCACAATTAACCATAATGATCTTTAATAACAGTATCATAGCTGACGGGTACATAAAGCATCGATTGTAACACTCCAACTTTACTCTGGAATAATTTTTGCTTTTGAACATTATTTTTGGGGATGTGAAAATAAAAAAGTATGAGTGTTACAGGTGCCATAAACTTTGTAATAAAGTTTACTAGCTAATTTCCTTCTTGCTTTATATGTGTCTATTTGCTAACCATTTACTCTCTCACTAATGTTTAAATATCATCTACAATGAGACGCACATGGGCTTATAGTTGTTGCTTTCATAGTTTTAAAAACTAGGATGGTTATCAAACCAATATCATCATTAGTTCATAGGTTTAGAAGATGAACTATTTGTATTTATTAAGTCAAAAAATATGAAATATATAAAAATTTAAACTACATATAACTCTGATAGAGTTGTGATCAATTTTTTGACTAGTTTTTAGATCAGTTCATTGATTCTCACCAACATAACCAATTCTATGCTCTTGAGGATTGGTACATAGAATATAGTTGGTGACCTAATTAATTAGTTGGTTTGCTAGTCATACCGGCCAACTTGATTTTTGAACTATGGTTGTTTCTCCCTAATCTTCAAGACTAAAGGAAGGAAATCGAGTTCTACTTTAGCTATGAATATGTTCCTCTACCTTTGTGTCTTAAATGCTTCCATCATATCTCTAGATTTGGCCTCTTTTGTTGCCTAGTTTTCTCTAAGAAGGTACCTATTTTCCTTTACAATTGAGCCTACTGAATCTTTGCACGCCATTCACATGAACCGCCGACCTTGCACATCTCTACTAGTGTCAACATTCATTTTGATAATCCCTAATCTTAATTGAAGCCATTTTGTGTGAGCTTAGATGACCTTCATCTTCTCTTCGCCATCCCAATATGTGCAAAGAAGATTTTCAACATAGTACCTAATCTCTCTTCTATCTTTAAAGGTCTCCTAAAACACTATATCATTACGTATCCATCACAAAACATAGGCAAAGGTAAATAACCATGCAATCTTAAAAAAATCCCAACCCTATATCGAGTAAAAAAAATTTTAGATTGAAATAAAATGTTGGTTTCTTCTCATCTATATGAGGCACCATCACCAAAATTCCTTATTTGTTGGGCACTCACAAATAGCATTAATTTGTGTCTTCCACTGATAAAAAAACACACATTTCAAATACACTCCTCTTCCTTTATTGTACAAACCGATGCTATTGAGTAGGTTGTTATTACAAGAATCATAAACAAAACATTGGGTTCAAGGAAAATTACATGCATTCCATATTTTCCTCCATACTTGGTCGACTTGATAAATTAACGAACACTCCATACTCCAATAGAGCAACTAGTAAAGCAACCTATGAACAATTTTAAGTGTATACAACCCATGAGTAGTGTAGTACCATGCCCTTCAATTAGTATATCCATCTCCCATGATCAGTACTTTTATGATTTGTCCCACATCAATTAGTAAAAATGGTTGATTAAGGAGACTTACATTCCAGCTAGTGTCATCATCCTTGATCATATCTACAACCTTCAATGATTATTGTTGTTGCATATTTAGAGAGATCATATTAAGGCTAAGGGGTCTAGGTAGCCATTTTTATCCTAGAAACTAACCAAGTGCCCATCTCTTATCATCCATTATGTCCTTACCTTTACAGTCCATTTTGTATCCCAAATACTAACATGGAGAATAATGTAATACCCTCAAAATTTACTGCTGAAAAATTTCATTTTAATAAAAAGGTTTAACATAAGTGAAATAACAACGCTGTAAGTTTTGGGGATATTACTGCCACACTTAGTACCATATTGGTTCACTCCTACCATTCCAGTACTAAGTGCTAAGGCTAAACAGGATTACTGTTAAACGTAAGTCATAAATAAAACAATGAGAATCCATGAGAGGACTCCCTCAAAGTCATACAGAAATCAGAGTGCGATTTAAGAATTACAACCCAAAGAGTAAGTAGCTAAAGTTTTTCCAAAAACATAAAAATATCGTATGACATGACATAACTAGAATAAAAACGATACATGGTAAAATCAAAGGAAAGATAGAGTCTGGCAGATTGCTCTCAATCCCCAGGTCAGGTCTAGGCTCAACTCTCAGCCCCGACCGATGCCTCTTAGGTGTCATAGGCATCGAAGACGTCGTCCCCTACCTATATAAACTCAAATGGGTATTCTGCTTGTGAGAATGAGCAGCACCCATAAAATGGGTGATCAGTACACTATGTATTGAGTAAGGTAACCATGTGCTAAGGCAAAACAAGAAAAGCATACATGACATGATCATATAGGCAGCTCACAGTAATATAGAGGATGAAGGCCGACTATGGTCCATATAAGCTTAATCTTTAGATCTTTGGTAAATATAGTCGATTCACATCATAGTCTTTATCAATCCATGCGAGTGCGGGAACCCCACTGATGAAGCCTGGATAGGGTTCACAAGTTTTCGCCGGATCGAAAAATTGAGCGCGGGGTTCAATTCGCCAATACGATCAGCCTAAGGGTTTTAATCTAAAGGAAGATTAGAAAAAAGCTCAGAGCACAGTTGAATTAATGGCTACTAAAGTTGTAGAATAGAAGAGATCGAGAAACAGATCGAGGAAGAAGATCGAGGAAGAAGAAGAAGATGCAAACGAGAAGGTCGCGCGCGAGAGAGAGAGAATTCGAGAGAGAATTCTAGAAAATTCAATCAGAATGTATTTCGTCCAAAAGTGTCCTTCGTACAATCGTGTATACGCCTTTTATATGGCGTATACAATACACATAGTACAACCATATATGGGTGATGAGCTTCACGCCTAATTTACAACATATCAGCCCAAAAGTCCAAAAATCAGCCGAAAAAATACAACATCAGGGATTGAAGAGTTGGGGAAAAGAAACAACCCAACTTCAACAAAATAATTACAATGGACAATAATCTAAATTAATGGATTTAAAATTAATTCCCAGTAGCTAAAATATGCTAGCTAATCATGGTTACCAAGGGTCGCGTAATCCACATTCCAGCTAACCCAATAAATATGGGTCGGGTGGCAGATTACACAGCTAGCTTAATTTCCATTAGCCACGTATGCCGGTGAATGCATCACATGGGATAATCACAAATTAATACAACACATTTTCTGTAACCAACAGCACCCAACAGCAGCTACACAGCAAATCATCTTGATCCAACTCCCATATCCTGAGTTAATTTCCTAAGTAATCACATAATAAGAAAAGTAATTATATGTGCAACATAATTTATAACAATTAATAGAATTATTTAAGTACAAATTTTGGAGATATATATCACCCACTATTATAGCCGGTGGACCGATCATGTAGGGCAAATTGCTCCTGGCCACTATTATTTGCCGGTGGACCAGTCTAGCCCCTACTCACATGGTGTTTCACTGTAATTACTTCGTGTCTTTCCCATGTCTTATCATTATTATGTTTGGTTTGTTGTGCATGGAAACCCCCACTATTATAGCCGGTGGATTGGTCATGCAGGGCAAAATGTGCCTAACCACTATTATTCACCAATGGACCGGTTGGGGCCCGGCTCAACAATCTTTCTCTTTAAATGGATAGTATCTTATTCATGTCTTATTCGATAAGCATTTCACCCTTGACATGCATGTCTCCAACATTCTTCCTCTATCCTCTCAAGGGGGCCCCGTCTCATATCTTGAGACTCCTACGCCCCTTATCATGCCCCAAAATCCATTCCCCCTTACACTTACACATAATGAAAACCAACTCCTAAAGGTGTGGGTTAAGGCCCAATACCTCATGACATCAAACTCCACCTACTATCACCCTCTAGGGTTTTCCCTTGAAAACTCTAATTTGATCTATGTGGCCCAACTTTCTCTCATTTACACTACTATAACTTTATTTATCGCCCCACACCTTACCTCATTTAGATCCAATCCTAAATCATATCGCTTTACCCCTCGATTCCACATGTGACCGAAAAACCCTAGTTGGCCACTTCAACTCTAGTACCTTTCTTCTTCCACAAGTAACCTCTCTCTTTTTCACCCAAAACCTTTTCTCTCCCATGGAACCCATACTCACCCCTTATATAATAAATTCCCACTCTTAACCCATACTCCACTCTCCCTTTACTATTTTTACTTCCATATTTTTTCCAGATTAGTGCTTCCTCTCAAAACCCTAATCGGGTCCCTTATACACCCTTAGACCAACCTACGTACTATTTTTCTTCCCAAGTCTCCAATCACTCCACAACTCTCCCCTTAGCTTATTTACACCCTAAAATAACTTTTCTCATGTAAAGATCATCCCCATGCAAGTTTCATCCACCCCAAGCAACTCTCAAAGGCCCCATGCAAACCCTAGAATTCCCATGCATGGTTCCCATCTCTTTTTCATTTTGGTCATCTCCTCCTCTTTATTTTCCTCTCATGGATCATGAGGTATTTTGGTTAACCTCATATCCTCCTTAGTAAACTCACTTCCCATTTTCTTTCTTTTTATCCTTTCATTCCCATATCACATTATCAATCATCCTAGCATGCATGTCCTAGAGGGTCATATCATATCACATGATAATCACCATATATACGTATCATACTTATGCCATAAGGAACACATAAACATACCTCAACTCCAAGCTGTGCTACACATAAGACAAGTTAATGACAATCATACAATACATGACATAACATGATACATAACATCCAAGGCTTACAAGTCACACAACACACATGGCCCTTAGCTACATCCTTACCTAAAACGACGCCGAGCTTGGAGCACGGTCTTACGCCTCCTTAGGGTTTTGGCTTGATTCACCTATAAGGGGAAAATACTATGGGTTAATCTCCCTCTTACCAAATATTACCATTATTTCTACCCTACTCTTATCATATTCTACTTTTAAGGCTAATAATGATAATAGTAGTTTTATAATTAAAAGTAGGGTTATTATTCTCAAAATAATTAATCGTCCACTACTAACCAAAATAAGTCTTAGTAGCCATCAAGGTTTATGTTAAAGTATTCATAGTGTTAAAGGTAATATTTTTAATATTAATAATAATATTATTATTATTAGTTTTAGTGATAATGCTAATATCGACCCAAACCCTAGTAATAATAATAATAATAATAGTATTATTAGTATTATAGAAGTAGTGACCATAATGATTCATATATTAATAGTGCTAGTAGTGATAATAGGTTAGTGAATATAAAATATTGACAAAAGACCAGTTAACAATAATAATATTTATAGTAGTATTAAATGATAATAATGATAATAATAATAATAATAATAATAATAATAATAATAATAATAATAATAATAATGATGATGATGATGATGATGATGATGATGATGATGATGATGATGATGATGATGATGATGATGATGATGATGATAGAAATGATAATAATAATAATATTAGTAGTAATGATAGTAGTAATAATAATAACAATGTTAAACATAATAAGGATAATAATCGAAAAGAGTAATAGTAATATAAGAGTCCTAACATTTACACTAATAATCAAAGTGATAATGGCCAAGTTAGTATTAATAGTATTAGTAAGAAAATAATAATAATAATAATAATAATAATAATAATAATAATAATAATAATAATAATAATAATAGTAGTAGTAGTAGTAATAATAATATTAATAATAATAATAAGGATACTATAATAATACTAAATTTGTAGCCTTTTAAATGATAATACCATAGTTATAAATATTTCTGAAGTTAGGTTAGATTGTAAGAGTGGTAACATAATAATAATGATGATGATGATGATGATGATGATGATGATGACACAACATTAATAATAATAATAATAATAATAATAATAATAAGGGTAATACTATTAATATTACTAAAAATTATTAATACTTATTGGTAGAAACCTGTTAGGGTTTCATGAAAGGATTGAGAAATTAATCGAGCGCAAAGTTCGATTCGCCGGTTCAGCCTAAGGAAAAAAACTCCAAAGGAAGATCCAAAGATTCAGAGGCACAGTTTTTACAACGGCAACTGAAATCGAAGAAAGAATGATCAAGATCGATCAAGTAAGAGAGAGAGCAGACACAGAGAGAAGAAGAGCGAGTGAGAGGTTCGCCGAGAGAGAGAGACAAGTCTCGAGAAAGATCGAGAGAAAACTCAGCAATTGTATTCTGTCAAAAATTATCTACGTATTACACGTTATATGGCCTATTTATACTAGCATTACAGATCGTATAACAGAGCGTATAAAATACCCGCACAATACAGCCCAGACGAGACACACAGCCAGCAATACAACGGGATGGGCTGACAAATTGGGTCGCAGAAATAAGTTCGACCAACCCAATAACACGCAATAGAAATTCCCCAAATACAAGGTAAGTTTAGGACATAATTCCCATAAGCTAACTATTTTAGCTAATCATGGCTATTAAGGATTGATTAATCCACAATCCAACTAGTCCATAATTAAGGACCGGGTGGCGGATTATACAACCGACCTAATTTCCATTAGCCAATTCGACCAGCGAATGCATCATATGGGATTAAAATAATTAATCAAAAAATTACATAATCTGCACACTCCAGCAGCTGCATCCAAAGATCCACAGAATCCATATGCTGCATCACACTCCTATTTATCCACCAAATAATACAAACAATTGTAAGTAAATAATTCACAGCAATTATCAAAATTAATTAAGTATAAATTTTTAAGACTCATATCATTCCCCTCTTCTTGAAAAGGTTTCGCCTCTGAAACCTGAATAAGTCCCATAAATGGACTAAGATCAGCCACATTAAAAGAATTGCTCACATTCCCAAATTTAGCAGGTAAATCAATCTTATAAGCATTATCATTAATTTTCTCTAACACAGTAAATGGTCCATCTCCTCTAGAATCCAATTTTGACTTTCTAAAATTTGGAAATCTTTCCTTCCTAAGGTGTACCCAAACTAAGTCTCCAGGTTTAAAAATCATTCTTCTCCTTCTTTTATTAGCATGTTCAGCCATCTGCTGCACTCTTTTATTGATCTGTTGACTTACAGATTCATGTAACTTTTTCATATTATCAGCTCTAGATTCAGCATCAAAATTTTGCAATTCAGCATGAGGTAAAGGACTTAAATCTAAAGGAGTTAAAGGATTAAAACCATACACAATCTCAAATGGAGTTTTATCAGTTGTAGAATGCAAAGTCCTATTATAAGCAAATTCCACCTGAGGTAAGACATATTCCCATTGTTTAAGATTCTTTCCAAGGACAACCCTTAACATGTTTCCTAATGTTCTATTTACTACCTCAGTTTATCCATCAGTTTGAGGGTGACAAGTTGTAGAAAACAATAACTTAGTCCCTAATTTCCCCCACAAAACTTTCCAGAAATGACTTAAAAACTTAACATCTCTATCTGAAACTATAGTCTTAGGAATGCCATGTAATTTAACTACATTAGAAAAAAATAATTCAGCCACAGCATCATTTGTTTTATTACAAGGTATAAAATGAGCCATTTTACTGAACCTATCTACTACAACCATTATTGAATCCTTAGCTCTATTAGTCCTAGGTAATCCTAAAATAAAATCCAAAGAAACATCAACCCAAGGGTGGTTAGAGACAGGTAAGGGAGTATATAAACCAAATGGTTTTGAAGTAGTTTTTGCCTGCCTACAAGCAATACAATTGACACAATATTTTAAAACATCCTTTTTCATGTGTGGCCAATAAAAATGATCAGTTAAAACATCTAAAGTTTTCTGAGATCCTAGATGTGCCATTAACCCACCACTATGAGCTTCTTGAATTAATAAACCTCTGTAAGAACATACAGGAATACATAACCTATTTTCCCTAAACAAATAACCTTCATTAATAAAGTACTTTCCTTGTGTAGAAACTTCACACTTTTTATAAATTTCTCTAAAATCAAGATCTTCTAAGTATAATAGTTTAATACTGGAAAAACCTAACAAAGTAGTATCAGCAGCATTTAATAAAGCATATCTCCTAGATAAAGCATCTGCAACTATATTATCACTACCTTTCTTATACTTAATCATGTAAGGAAAACTCTCAATAAATTCTATCCATTTACCTTGTCTTCTATTTAACTTTGATTAACTTTTTAAATACTTAATAGCTTCCTGATCAGTATTAATTACAAATTCTCTATGCCACAAGTAATGTTGCCATACTTCCAAAGCTCTTACTAAAGCATACAGTTCCTTTTCATAAGTAGAATAATTCAAAGTACTACCATTCAACTTCTCACTAAAATAAGCGATTGGCTTGCCCTCTTGAGAAAGTACAGCCCCTATTCCTAACCCTGAAGCATCACAATCTAATTCAAACATCTTTTCAAAGTCAGGAAGGCTAAACACAGGTGCTTGGGTTAATTTAGTCTTGAGTGTTTCAAAAGATTTTTGTTGTTCTAAACCCCAACTAAACCCATTATCCTTCTTTGTTATGGCAGTCAAGGGAGCAGCTATAGTACTGAAATTCCTCACAAATCTCCTATAAAAAGAACACAACCCATGAAAACTTCTTACTTCAGTCACACTCTTTGGTACAGGCCATTCTTGAATAGCTCTAATCTTATCTTCATCTACAGATATACCATCTTTTCCTACCACAAATCCTAAGAAAACCACACTTTCCAGACAAAATCTAGACTTAGTTAAATTAGCATAAAGCTGTTCTGTCTTAAACACATTCAAAATAATCCTTAAGTGTTTCAAGTGTTCCTCTAAAGACTTACTATATATAAGTATGTCATCAAAATAAAAAACCACAAATTTTCCAATAAATTCCCTCAAAACATAGTTCATAAGTCTCATAAAAGTACTAGGAGCATTTGACAACCCAAAAGGCATCACTATCCATTCATATAATCCAAAATTAGTCTTAAAATCTATCTTCCACTCATCTCCTGGTTTCATCCTAATTTGATGGTACCCACTTCTTAAATCTATTTTTGAAAATATAACAGCACCATGCAATTGATCCAACATTTCATCAAGCCTAGGGATAGGATATCTATACTTTATAGTTATTTTATTTACTGCCCTGCTATCCACACACATCCTCTAACTACCATCCTTTTTAGGAACTAATAACACTGGTACTGCACAAGGACTCATAGATTCCTTAATGTATCCTTTACTTAACAATTCAGAGCCCTGTCTTTTTAGTTCCTTAACCTCCTCAGGATTAGCCCTATAAGCAGGTCTGTTTGGTATAACAGCTCCTGGAATAAAATCTATTTGATGTTCTATTCCCCTTAATGGAGGTAATCCACTAGGAATGTCCTCAGGGAACAATTCACTATATTCTTCCAATAATTGTTTCACTGTACTAGGTATTTCTCCACTTATTCCTATCTGACACTCATAACAATCCTTATAAACCATCAAATACACATTGGCATTTCTTTTCATTGCCTTCTCTACATCCTTACTTTTAGCATAAACCCAGAAGTTCCTTTCATGTCCTTTGAACTAATATCACTCTCCAAACTAGGTTTAGATAACTCCTTATAATCAGATTTAATTTTAATTTGATCCTCAAATATTTGTTTTGGAGTCATAGGTGCTAAGATAATCTTCCTATCATCCTTCTGTACTTTATACCTATTTTTATAACCATCATGTATTACCCTCCTATCATATTGCCAAGGTCTACCTAACAACAAGTGAGCAGCATGCATAGGAACTATATCACATAAAACAGAATCTTCATATTTTCCTAATTTTAAATTTACTAAAACTTGTTGACTAACTTTGACATCTCCCAACTCATTAAGCCATTGCAATCTATATGGTTTTGGATGTTTAGTAGTTGTTAAACCCAATTTAGACACTAACAGAGTACTAGCAGCATTAATACAACTACCACTATCTATGGCCATGTTAAAGCACTTATCATCAATTAAACATCTAGTATGAAATATATTTTCTCTCTGTATAGCATTAGAATCAGGTAATTTATTACTGTTTAAAGCCCTACGTACTACAAAAAGATCCCTACTTACTGGCAATTCTACTTCTTCCTCTAGATCACTATCATCTTCTTTGACTACACTAACCTCTTCATCTTCTTCTTCAGATTCAGATTCTATGTCACCGGATTCTCTAATTAAAATATTTCTCTTGTTTGGACATTCAGAAGCTATATGTCCTAATCCTCCACATCTAAAACATTTAATATCCCTAGTTCTGTTTGGTCCATTCACAGGGTTTGTCATCACATTCTTACCCTTTTCAAACTTATGTCCTACCTTAACTTCATTGTTTCTACCTTTAGATTCAACCTTACTAGTATTCTTCTAGTTTCCAGAAGTAGTTCCTCCAAAGTTTCTCCTTACTGTAGTCTTAAATCCAATCCCAGGGGGTTTATATTGCCTAGACTTCCTTAATTGAATCTCTATCTTAGTAGCTATATTTACCATCTCATTTAAAGTCCCACAAGGATATAATTCTACTTTATCAACTATCTCTGAATTTAATCCACTCAGAAACCTAGCCATGGTAGCATCATCATCCTCAATAACTCCTGTCTTAATAATCAAAACTTCTAATTCCTTATAATAATCATCCACTGTCCTCACTCCTTGACTAATTGTTTGCAATCTCTCATGTAATTCCCTATAATAGTAACTTGGCACAAACCTCTTTCTCATTAAAGTTTTAAATTCTGCCCAAGTCTGTATAGGTGGTTCCCCACACCTTCGTCTAGTTAACACCAAATTATGATACCAAGAGGATGCATACTCAGTAAATTCTACTACAGCCACCTTAATTTTCTTTTCCTCGGAATAATTATGACACTCAAACACTAGTTCAATTTTCCTTTCCCACTCAAAATAATAATCAGGGTCATTCCTGCCATTAAACCCTGGTATACTAAGCTTAAGATTATTTAAATTCCTATCAATGAACTCTAATTCCCTATCTTGCCTATTGTTCTGCCTAGGCATCCTATCACTATTGTTAGATACTTGATCTTCCAACTCTTCTAGATTAGCTATGGGTGGAATTCTAATCCTAGGGTCCATAGGAGCCCTTCCTAATACTCCTGCTTGATTAGTTTCAACTCTGTTATGTTGCAATTCATTGATTCTTATTTCCTGTTCTCCTAGTCTTTGTTCTAGGTTGGCAGATAAAACAGCAAACTGAGCAGTCATTTGTTCTTGAAAAGTCCTAAGAGTTTCTAATAGGTCATTACTGGAAACAGATTGATTAACAGACTGTCCATTGTTAGACATAATGAAATTCTTTGACTTAAACAACTAACACAGCAGTAATTAATTAACAGAATCAATTTATTTAATAACTTCAGATAAACAGAACACACAGACTAATTACAAGAAGTGTCATAGTATCAATGATTAACAGAAATAGCAATAGTATAGCTTACTCAGACTTATTCAAGCCAATAATAACTCGACAAAAATGACTAAGTAAAAGGGAACGATATTACCGCGTCTGCTTAAGCAAATAATCCACTTATTTAGGGGACCCCTATTCTTGGAGGTCTTACCCTTTTCTCAAAACCAACGGTTCGCCGGTTATTTCACCTGAGTACTTATTAACGAACAAATAATATTGCAAAGAAATTGGAAATTAATTATAGCAGACAGTAGTATTTAACAAGAAAATTTACAAATCAAGGTTACCAACAACAATTTGTCGCAAAGTCAGTCAAGATTCAAATTCTTGACCAAACCCTAGGTCGATTAGGGTTTATTTTGGGAACTTCGAAACAGCTGACAAAGTTACTTCAATCGCCGGTTCCAGAACGACGGAAATTGATACGGTCTTCGTCGTTGCAAACCCTAAAATTTCACACCTCAAAATAGGGTTAGCGAAAATAACAGATATGGACTTAAAATTGAAGAAAAAATTAGCAGTAGCAAAGAAACTACGAGCACTCGAATAATCAAGGCTCTGATACCAAATGATGGAAACCTGTTAGGGTTTCACGAAAGGATCGAGAAATTAATCGAGCGCAAAGTTTGATTCGCCGGTTCAGCCTAAGGAAAAAAACTCCAAAGGAAGATCCAAAGATTCAGAGGCACAGTTTTTACAACGGCAACTGAAATCGAAGAAAGAATGATCAAGATCGATCAAGTAAGAGAGAGAGCAGACACAGAGAGAAGAAGAGCGAGTGAGAGGTTCGCCGAGAGAGAGAGACAAGTCGCGAGAAAGATCGAGAGAAAACTCAACAATTGTATTCTGTCAAAAATTATCTACGTATTACATGTTATATGGCCTATTTATACTAGCATTACAGACCGTATAACAGAGCGTATAAAATACCCGCACAATATAGCCCAGACGAGACACACAACCAGCAATACAACGGGATGGGCTGACAAATTGGGTCGCAGAAATAAGTTCAACCAACCCAATAACACACAATAGAAATTCCCCAAATACAAGGTAAGTTTAGGACATAATTCCCATCAGCTAACTATTTTAGCTAATCATGGCTATTAAGGATTGATTAATCCACAATCCAACTAGTCCATAATTAAACCGACCTAATTTCCATTAGCCAATTTGACCGGCGAATGCATCATATAGGATTACAATAATTAATCAAAAAATTACATAATCTGCACACTCCAGCAGCTGCATCCAAAGATCCATAGAATCCATATGCTGCATCACACTCCTATTTATCCACCAAATAATACAAACAATTGTAAGTAAATAATTCACAGCAATTATCAAAATTAATTAAGTATAAATTTTTAAAACTCATATCACTTATAGAAAAAGAGTTTAAGGGCTAGGGAAGCTAGAATACCACCTAGGGTTGGCGACGGTAACGGAGGAGGAAGAGAGGTGGAGAGATGAGGGTATAGGTTATGGGAGAGAAAATGAGAGGGCGTTTGATGTGGTGGAAGGTGTCTTAGGTGGAGAGGGGTGGAATGGAGGTGGTGGTGCAACCGAAAGTGGTGGCATACGGTGGCCGATGTGGTGGCCGAAGGTGGTGGAAGGTGGAGAAGGAAGAAGGAGAGGGAATCAAGGAAAGATGGGGTATGGGGAGGTAGAAGAAGGTCCCTTGATTGTTTTGGAGGGTGTAGGAGGCGTTGGTTACAACGAAATCGGCGTCGGACGGCGGTGCAAGGGGCGGCGAGGGGTTGAAGTGGGTTGATCGGGATGGTGATTTTGCACGGACGGGATGGCTCATGTAGGGTAAGATAAAGGAAGAGGGTGAATTAGTTCTGTAGAGGATGAAGCAGGGAAGGTTTTTGTGGGGAGCGTTGGCGGCGGAGATCGTCGACGATGGCAAAATATGGAGCTATTTGGGTAGTGGCACAAAATTGGGATTTTTGGGCTGCGAAAACAATGGCCCGATTATGGCTGCATATGGGGGTATTTATGGGCTAAATTAGGGGGGATGATAAGGGGAAGAAGACAAGAGGGGTGCAGGTGCTAGGCATGCCGGTTGGTGGTCGTAGTCGAGGCGGTGCTGCCATGGCAGGGCGGCAAGGTCAAGGGAAGAGGGAAAGGGAAAGGGGCAGGGTGCTCGGGAGAGGGGAAAAGGGTCGGCTAGGGTCAAATTTGTGAAATAAAGCGACAGGAGAGGGAGGGGAGGATGGCCGGACTGTGCAAGTGGATTCCAGCAGGTGCAGGGTTGTAGGGTCGGGGTGCAGGTCGCATGGGATGAAGAAGAAAAGGGAAAGGGGTGGACCAGTGGTCTAGGGGAAGGAAAAGAAAAAGAGAAGGGGCGGCTCAGTCGGGCGGTTGGGCAACGGGTAAAGGGTGGTCATGCGGGCTTGGGCCACACCAAAGGAGGAAGGGAGGGGAAGGGGATTGGGCTGGTGGGCTGGCCCATTTCGGGGAAGGAAGAAGAAAGAAAAAGGAGGAAGGGGAGGAAGAAAGAAAAAGAAAAGAAGGGAAAAAAAGAGAAAAAAGGAAAAAGGAAAAAGGAGAAAAATAGGTTGGTTGGGGTGTTTAGGGTATTTAGATATCCTTGAATATTTAAAAATAATAATATTTAAAATAATAATAATAATAATTAAATTCATTCTTAGCTTAATTTGGTTATTTTGGGCAAATTTCATTAACATTAATTAGTAAAATGTCAAAAATTTGCCTAAATAAATTATTTATTATTTTCTCCTTTTTTTCCCTAATTAATTCCCCCTTTATTTTAATAAAATAATTTATTTAATTAATTTTCCTAATAAATCCTTATTTAGCCACAATTCCTAAAATTAGGGTTTTGGGGTATTTCAAATAATGTAGTGGTGCATCTAAGAATTAGCATTAGGGAAAGTAGCGAGTCTTCCAAAATCTAGAAATTAGGGATCTTTCATTCATAATAGCCCTTAATTTTTTTTTACCAATTGTTGATATATTAAACCACTAAAAGTTTTTGAACCCAAACCACCTTCATCCTTTGGTTGAGAGAGTTTTTCCTAGTTCATTTAGTGAATCATCTTGTCTTTTCTAAGCTTCCCCACCAAAAATAGGCTAAAACACTATGAAAATCCATACATGGCATGGTAGGTAGCTTAAATATGCTCATAGTGTATGTGGGTATAGCTTGGGCTATCGCCTTTATCAACACCTCCTTACCCACTTTTGAAATAAACCCGCCTTTTGCACCTTTGTATTTCATTCTAGTTCCTATCTTTAAAGCTAGCATATATTTTTATTTTCTTTCCTACCATTATGGTTCATCTTAAATCCTTCCTATACTTTTTGATTTAATCCCAATATCTTGCTTTAATACCGTGAATATATTTTCATCCACACTCGGGCTAAAGAAGATTTTAGAATTCTAAAGATTTATGGCCTGTCTAGAAGCAACTTCATAAGTACTGAGATTTATTTTCAAATTGTGGAATTTATTCATAAAAAATATATGCTATCATTGACAAAGGAAAGGTGGTAAACTCTAGGGCCTCTTTTATAGTTTAAATTACATTAATGTCATCAATAATAACCACATGCTTAAAAAGGCCTAAGAGTGCTTCTGTTCAGAGAATAAATAGATAAATTGAAATTTGGTTCCATTAATGTAGGCCTCTTAGTGGATAAAATTTATGCCTTGTTTTACAATGGAAAATTGAGATTATGACAAAAATGTACTTTTCACACCATATTTTATGATTATTACCTTCTTAAGCTTTGTTTTGGTTTTTTGCTTATCAAAAAATTATCACACTTCAGGTATCAAAATATTTTAATGTTAAAATAAAAATGAATTAAAAACATTTTACCTTTATTTTTGATATTTTAATTAATATGTGCCATTTTTTGATATAATCAACTATCAAAGCTTTCCTTTCTTAACTCCAATCATATTTGATCTTTGTGAAACCTAACTAAGCCTTTAGATTCTAACAGGATTCAATCTAAAATATCAATATTATCTAATATCACCCTATGATTACAAGTGTCATGGATCTCAAAAATATCCTAAGGAGTATTCCATAGAATATTTCTAACCATCATGACTTCATACCTTACAACATGGGTCATCTAACTAACTTATGACCCCCTTTCTTCCACCTATCCCATGCCACTTACTAACCCATTTGGACTTCATATTTTTGTGGTTCTTACCACCATCTTCCACCTCTCATCCTTATATCATTATCCTTCCTACATTTCAAGACACATGTCCTTCTTATACTTCCCTTATAATTTGCACTAACTCCCCCAAAATAAAACTTCACAATAAATGCCACCTAGCCCCTCTAATCATTACCCAGATACTTACTTATCATTACAACTATCCTACCTCCACCAATCACAACCTTACACCCACACATACATACCCTATTCTATCCATGTTATCCATGACTAAATTCATCCCCTTTGTCATCAAATTTATTCATTTCATGTGGAATTTAATTCCATCCCAATAACCTCCACACAAGTGCCATAATCATTATGATATCATGTGCACAAACCTTACTAACTAAGGCAACTAACTTAACTTATTTTTATGTGTTTATGTGTGAGTTGGTGTGAAACACCAAGACTTTATTTTATTCCATTTCAAGATATATTCATCTTATTCCTCCTTTTCCCCTTCAAATCTTAAATCCATTCCTCCATTGTTATCCAATATTTGAAGCTTCTACTTAAACAAGCCATTGCTTAGCTCCTTTGTGTTTCTATTAAACAAATATGAGTTAAGATTTGGATTTGGGTGATATTAATCTCATCACATGGGCTCCTTATTAAAACTTATTATATCCTTATAATTCATCTTTAAGGGTATGATAATTCTCTCTCTCTCTCTCTCTCTATTTCTTTGATTTTCATTCCTTTTTAACCCTAGATATATGTTAACATGATTCTCATTAATTTTGATTTTTTTGTGGGATTTTTAAGAAGTTTTAGCATAATCATAGGGAAATTTTTTAAAAATTATAAGCTCAATTAAAATCTTTTTTTCATGCACTAAAACATAATTTTTGCTATTATCACTTGCGTTGCCATGAATCTTGGTGTTCTATGCTTGTTTGATATGTTATTTTTCTTATTTTATAATATAATATGAGATTATTTAGGGTTATAGATTGGTAAAAATCATGATAATTTTTAAATTAATTATTAAAGTTATCATATGTTGGTTCTTCAAAGATTTGTTACATTGTTGATTTAGAAATATATGAAAATTGGCAAGTTAAGATCTTTAAAAATAGGAAGACTTTATGTGCATAACTATATCAATTAACTGAATGGATTTGTTAAAATAGGTTCCATGTGAAATATCTATGAGTATAATTTTCAAATAAACTTTAGGTTTGTGATTTTGAGTTGTTTTTAATAACTTGTGACCAAAACTCCATGAGTGTGTAAATATGTCAAAACTAATACTTGGGTAATTAGGCATGTGTTTGGTTTTAGTTTTGATGATGGAAATGGATTTTGGATAATATAATGACTCCATGATATATATTGAAAGTTTTGGTATAAATTTTATAGATAATATGTTGTCATTTGGGTTCATAAAACCTAAAGTTTAAGGAAATTTAAGGAAAATAAGATGAATGTTCTTCATGAACATTCAAAGAGTTCTTTAGTGGTGACCCACTTATTACCATAATAGGGTTAGTGATGAATTAATCATGTTTAATATGATTACTCAATATTTAATCATATTTATTGGATTTAAGTATAAGCATGATTAACATAAAATAACCAAAATTCCCTTTAGATGGAAAAATATGGAATATATAAATAGTGAAATTCAAACATTGACCATTGAATTTTACTTTAACTTTTTAGTTGAATTTAATTTGGACTTTAACTTTTTGTTATTTTCTGGGTAGATAGTAAAATATTTTGAAAATAGTATACAACTTTATTTTAAGATTTTAGATTTAACTAAAGTTGCAGTTTTAGCTCGTTTAGCATCAAAATAGTCCTTTTGGGTTATAGAGTAATTCTTTTGGGATGTTTTTATCAATTCACTTATAAGATATGTTTGGTGTAACCTATAAACACTTATGTGCCAGTTAAGTATAACCAAAAACACTTAAGTGCATGTTTAGAGTAATCTATGAGTGCTTGTTGGGTGTTCCATGGTCCACTAAGTTTTAAGATAAACCAAAAACACTTATATGAATGTTAAGGCAAACTATAGAACCATGGTAAGTGGAATCATTTCCATATAACATTATACACATAATAGGCATATCGGCTTCATGTGATGTTAAATGCATAGTGGTTATATCATCTTTGTGTGATGTTAAACATTTACCGATCATATCATATTCATGTGACATTAAACATGTAATGGTTATATCATCTTCATATGATGATAGACACATAATGGTCATGAATTAATGCATTGTTTACTATTTACGATGGCCCATGCATTGAGTTTCCTAGACATGATGACCCATGCATTAATTTTCGTAGCTGTGATGACCTATGAATTGAGTTTCCTACTCCCAATGGCCCATTTATTGATATTCCTAGCCATAATGGCCCATGCTCCACATTTTATGGGAAGCCTTAGCTAAATTCCAAGTATGTGAATGGTTTTGTTACCATCAATTGATGAATATGTGTCATATGATTTAGTAAGGTATTCAGTAATGTTGTTTTCAATGAGTCTATAAAATCCATTATTTCTCTTTTAGGAGATTGCATGTTACTATCAATAAGTTGCTTGAAAGTGCAAGTACATGTGAATGTGACATATGATGCCACGTGATTTCATGACTTATGTTTTAAGTGCAGGTGGGAGCTATATTTTACTAAACACTTAACCATAATGATGCCCTTTGTGGAGCTATGATGAACTTGGCATATGTGGGTGAACAATTAGCTTTGCTTTGCAAGCATAATAATCTTTGTAGAGTTTTATCTAGGGGAGTGCTACTAGACCTTGTGTTGCTACCACATATATTTTCCTTCACTATTTCCTTGTATTTGGCTTTATGATTTTAATGTAATGCTTAACATTTCATGTTTCTCTATTTATGTTTTAAACTATTTTATGTGAAGAGTTATTCATACTTTGGTTTATTATTATGTGATTCTTATATCATTATCAAATCAGGGGCCAACCACACTTAACTCCTTGGGTTATAAGAATCGTTTAGCCTTGCACCCAGCATAGATTAGGTATTGGTTGTAACTTCCTTATATTGGATATGGCAGTAACGTCCCTCATTTTGTTACATCTTCCACAAAATCTTTCTTAAAATAACATAAAATTCTAATTATAAAAATGGGGGTGTTATATCCTCCAATTTGGCTTCTTTAGTTACCCAACCCCATCTTCTTGTTGAAGTCTCTTAATAATATTTCTTTTATGTATCTCGTTTTCCATATGGTTGAAGTAACTATTGTTACCATAGCCCTCTTGTACCTCCATCTCCTTAGATCTTTGCCACTACATTTCTTCTTCCTATTTCAGTAAGAAATCAAACACTTTGAGACATGTCTTCCTCTCCCTTAGCTATTGTTCACTAATCACAAGATTGTTGAATTGACCAACACACTCTTTGGAAACCATTAATTTTTTCTACCATGATCAAAAGCCTCAACATCTCACTTATTCGACATATTTACACATGAAAATATTTTTTTAAATGGGTGACACGACTAAGGGGATAAATCGAACCATGTTATGCAACCCACAGTCATCTAACACCGATCAAAACTCCTCCATTTGCATCTCATCTCGCCATAAACCCCCTTTTTTCTCAAAATGATATAATATTTCATTAAATTTACCCTCGATAAGCTAAGGAAAAGAATATTGAGAAGCCATTGACCATAGGAGCTCCTAAAAAAATGGTGTATGTGGGCATGTGGCTACCTACAAAATCCTATGAACAACTACCACCTCATCAGTAAAGCATCTTGCACTTACAATCCAATGTGATGTACCGATATGGGAAAGATTCACACATCACACACTTTAGTTCACATTAGTCCAAGCCCCCACTACGACCTACACTATCATTAACTACTCCAAAGTAATCAAATAATAATAATGATAATAATAATAATAATAATAATAATGAGAAAGAACCATTTAGTTCAAAACATGACAAATAAGTATCCATAGCATACAATAAGTGGCTTAAAATCTTTAAACTAAGTCTCAAAGCCTGAAAAGTGACAGAGGGTAGCTATCCTCTACATTTGGGATACATGGTTGCTATTATTTGACCCAGTGGGGTGCGACCATTACTAGCCCTGATTGTTTAATATAATTCAAGGATGAAAGATAATTTACTTCGATTGTTTTTTATTTTTTCTCATATCCTAGGTTAACCTCCATCATATCACTGATCATAAGACATTTTCTCTTCTCTTTGCTTACTCTACTCGTGTTATCCTTAGAGTTATTGCTTACAACCTTCTTATAACACCTTTTTAACTTTTCCTTAACACCTATATTTTTTACTATTTAGTCCGAGCTAGAACGTAGCCCTTGCCTACCATCTGTCTTGATTAAATCATTTTATGTAAAATTTTCCCCTTTTTTTGCCTCTAAAATTAGAATATCTATTAATTTGGTGTTTTATGTGTTAATAGAAGGACCTTCCAAAGCCACCTCTCTACATTTGGTTTAGCCATCCCTTTCAGCATTATATGGCTTGTTGATCCTTATAAGTGTGCCAACATTGGAGACTTTTTCTTGATCCTCATACTTATCTGACCCTTCCTTTGTGAGGCTTCCCTAAAAATCATCCTATATTTTACTCATGTAATTGTAGTGGCCGCTTTTGCATTGTCTTCCACCTAGGGGTTTCCTCTATCTCCCTTCACAATCACCCCCTTTCCTTTTAGCAAAGACACACACATCCAAGGGTCCAATCTTTACCTTAATTCACCCCTCTCACTACCTTCAAAAGCCTTACAATCCATGTCTATGTGATCAATGGGATTACACATGTAACATTTATACTTGATTTTGATCGTCATTAGTTTTCCTGGGTCAAAGCATGTTTTTAGGGAATGTTTTAAAGGTTTTTTCATCATAATCTAAACCCATATCCTCATTACTTGAATCAACCCTTCATTTTGATTTACATCAAACCATATAAATTGTCCAATTTGGTTTGCTATAAATTACTCATATGGTCTTGATTGCTTATTGAAAGGGACATCATATGCTCGTATCTTTAACTCCACCATAACAAAAAAAAACCATCCTTGATGGTTGTATATCCTCCTTAACTTCCTTTAATACTAGGATATGGTTTTTAAAGTGCCATGGGCCATTTTCCAAAACCCATGTCATTCTCCCGTGATGAGAAAACTCAAAGAAAAATAAATTTGGTTTAATTTCCTTTATCGGTAAACCATGATTTTCCTTCCATGCCATCATGATAGTCATTTTTAAAGCCCTAGAATTGAAAGATTTATTTGTGTAAATCTTCTCAACGAGAGTCCTTTTAATTTCAACATCACTTCTATCATCGTTTGTATGGAATTCAATCACAGTCTTTCCAAATCCTCGTTATTGATCACAAGTTGTTTGGACTCCTTTACCCGTTTACACAAGATAATATCAACAAGGAAAAAATTATATATATATATATATATAAACTCACAATGGTATCTAAAGAGTAGATTTATTCTTAATACAATGAAAATTATAAGACAAAATGGATGACATAGAGTACAAGGGGACATAAGAGTCTAAAAAGGTATCCGAGGGATATACAAGGAGACCATCGTAGTGTGACCTCATGATAACTCTAACTCTAAGGCCATTCCAAAGGCCGCCACTCCAGATTTCCACATCATAAACAATGTCACCATACTCCTACAATAGGTGAGCTAAAAGGTGTAGTACAAGCAAGTAGTAAATATAGCATCCCCTAAAGAGGAAACATGCAACAAATGGAGTACAACTAGTTGCATAGAATAATACATTAACGCATATAATAATATGGCAACACATTATGATGAAACACATATAATAACATGATAACATATAATAATGAAACACATGTAACAACATGATAATATATGATAATGTAACATGGTATTGTTATAGTTTACAGACAATTTAAACCTTTTTGTTGTGCAATTAAATAAGGGTATCATTCTAGGTAGGGTATTGAAAGGGCTCACCTATATGTGATAACACATAAATAAAATCAAATAAAAGAATAATTATAACTCTAAATTGATACAACAACAAATAATAAGAAAAACACAATTACAAAGGGTTTAAAAGTATAAAACAATTAAAAGCAAATATATGGCAATTATATAATATGAATGGAAACAATGGTGATGAAGATGTTAAGGGAGTCAATATCCAACACTAGATTAGGTTAAAAAATAAAGCAAATCCTATGTTACCTATTAATCATGAGAAAGATATTGATTAAGTTGCAATCCAAAATCATGCTTATACATTTTATATTACTTTCTAATATTGGTTAATATGACAAAGCGTCAATATTTAATCCTATGGATTTCTAACATTATATTTGCAACAAGCGCCTCCTATATTGAACTAGATTCAAAGCATTAAGCACACGTATGAGGATGTCAATCTAAATACCCAAACTAGTACTTCAAGTGTATCTAGTTTTGTTCCCCACCTTTGACTTATGCGTGTCTAAATATTCCACTTCTCAGGTTAGAATAATAAAACTAGTAGGTGCATTATTATCTAACCTATATGTAACTTGTACATGTGAAAAACAAGCATATAAATCTACATACTATCATTATATGGAATCCAAAACATGGCATGCGCCAATCACACTTGATAGAATCACATATATAAATGATAACAATTAAATTAGAGCTACAATCATAGTATATAGAAATATGAAGAAAAATCTATTAATATCTCATGCTATAGTCTAGAGTTTCAATCTCACCAAAAAAAAAAAAAGAATTTATCCATTTATCATGGATAAATAAATTACACAAAACATATATAATTTAATTACAATAAACAAAATTGGGTGAGTGAACAACCCTCATATGAGCCTCGATAGACCATTGGTTGCATAATTCATCTTATTCCTTACATCTTATTCCCAAATAAGTATCTATGACTTAAGACATGTTAAATTATCATTTTGAAATGAAAAGTAACACAAAGTGAGAGAATTAACACTATAACAATAAGATATAAAATGTATTTATCAAAACACATACGCCAACATGGTAAAATACCATCAAATATATTACATGTGTGGATTAATGTAATACCTCAAATTTAATCTAATCATAATCTAAAGTAATTAGTATTTTTAATCTCATGCTAATTCTTTAATCATAAATTTAAACCTAACTTTAACCCTAAATCTTAACTTCTTTCTTCTCTTTTTCCCTTTTCTCTTTTATTTCTTTTTTTTTTTTTGCTTCCCTAGTCTCTCTTCTTCTCCTACATGACTTCCCTCCCCTGTTAACCAAGTTATGTTCGGTTTGGTTAAAAAAAAAAATTCCCCCAACTAAATAAGCCAAGCCTAAGTTAGTTATTCACTCCATCATCATCATCATCATCATCATCTTCCTCCATTATAGGGATTTGTCCCACAAAATTTTCTTAGAAAATCCCCATTATCTACATTTTACCCATGCCCAATTTGTTCCATGTGCTTCACATGCTCATTCAGTTAAATTTGCAAGCGTATGGATGTCATAGTAGTAAAATAAGGTCATATCCTTAGGGACATTAATGTTAATTACTAGTTTCCATTATTTTTAACTATCTAAATCGATTAATTAGAAATGGATGGGTGATAATCATAGGAAAATGAAATAGCAAAGATGATGGAAACTACTAAATATAAATTCCATCAATTAGAAAAAAAAAAGCCTTGGATTGAATTTCAATTGCAATTCTAATGTAATTTTATAATTCAATCTATCTTGTATCATATTTGTTCAATACATTAGGAAAAATTAGCCAATATTAACCATTGATCTCTTTCAAAAACTAAAATTCAAGCTCAATTAAATCTGAAAACCTATTTTCATGGTGATAAATCTAATTAAACTTATTAAGAATAATCTAATTCAATAAATTCTTGAGAATCACTAATCTACTATCATGAGTCATTAATTTCTGTTGAATTGCTAAATTTTGGTGTTTATTATAATCTTCAAATTCTAGTTAATAAACTAACTAGATTAAAATAGTGATAAATTGTTCTAAAGCTAATTAATTAAATGCTAGCAATTGAATAATGTAATTAAAATAATTCCAATACTAATTCAATCAATTTATCAAATTAACAATGGAATCAAATCTAATTTGATCCTACAACACATAATTACTCATGTGTAATTGAAATCAAAAAGCATAATAATGAATTAAGATAAATAATAGTAAAAGAGAAAGATAATATCTCAATAGATAAAATTATAGAGATAGAGTTTAATGCGGTGCTTCAATTCTCTAGAATTGATATTTACAAGCTGAAAGCAAAAGGATTAATATAATGCATTTTTTTTTTGCATAAAAGAGAGATGAAATCTAAAGAAAAATAGAGAACAAAGAGAGAAATATAAACTCAAAGTATTCTTTTGGTCATGCTAAATTAGGTCTAGAAAAATCCTTCATCAAATGTAACCGTTTCTCCCTCAAAATCATGCCTAGAAATAAAAACTGACACCCAACATGACTGTGTAGCTCAACACAACCAAGACTTATTGGGGGTCAGAAACCGTGTATTCATAATAAAAGCCTACGCGACTATATTGATCGACACTAGTGGGCCATGTTGGCTCATTACATTTTTATCCCGAGTCAAAATGGAAACACTAAAAATAAACTAAAAAAAGAGAAATAAAAAAAGAAAGAAAGAAAAATAGATGCACATCTCATGAGATGGAAATAAAGTAAAGAGAGATAATAGAAATGACAAAACTAGAACCCTGCAATGGTGGTCTTAAACTTTAAAACACCACCGTCATCAAAATACTTCACGCATTAGACAATCACTTGAAAGAAATTTAAATAATAATGTAAAATTTATACCATATATCCCACATAACACTCCTGTACATGAACATAACTGATACATCAACCTGTATTTTTCTCTTTATAAGCCTTGGAATTTATGTGAAAGTGCAACATTAACTTATCAAGGTCATAATTTTTTTCCTATAACTTTTTGATGTAATATAAATTTATTAAGTAATGTACTCATTTCATATCCATTTAGATTGAAAATCACAATCATAATATATGTAGAGTTAGGTGCATGAAACACATACCTAAGAATTGAAGAAGGAGATTCAACCTGTTGAGACTTTTCTTCCTTGAAAAGGAATGTCTCAATATCATACTCTAACTTCTCTTCTTTTGGAGGTTGAGGTGAGAAAATTATTACTTCACACGGTTATCTCAAATAATACATTGGAGGCTTTTCCTCCTCTTGAAGTTTGGTTACTGAAATATCTTGGTCCTCACTTGCCTTCTCCTTACTATTCTTCTCCAATCTCATCGGTGGTAAATCTAAAATGTCCTTTGTCATTACTCAAGGTAATTGCCATAGCATCCCCTTTTGGATTTGTCTTTATATTCATAGATAATGTTTCTTGATCTTCTTCAACTATCATGTTGGCTCACTACCTTGTTTGCACCCCTAATTTTATTTAATGATATCTCTTAAACCTTCCTTTATGACACTTGCTATTGAAGACTAGCCTAAATTTCATCAACGAACTTAGACACAATGTCCTCCAAACTAGGCTTTAGACTTTGAACTCTTGGAGTGGTTGCCATATCGGATACCAGTTTGGAATGGGATACTGATTCTACCATGAATAGTCAAGATAATCAAACCATCCCAAGTAGTAGGAATTCGAGTACAGATTAGTGTTCTTGTCAAAATTACACTCATAGTTAGCTTGTTCATATGGCTAACAAAATGGATTATCTAATTGACAATCTATGTTACCATCCATTACCCTACAATAATAACATCTAATGGTTTGGACATGCAAGTTAGCAATGACCAAATTATCCATTTTCTAAGATATAATATCTAACTAAGCCAAATGAGAATTCATGATTATTGGCTTTCGGTTCCTCGATAAATTACAATTGCACTATATCATAGTACCACTAAAGATAATATTAGATGAGTATAAATTAAAGAAAAAATTGAAAAATAAAAGTTTATTCTAGCTAAATAATGTAGGGCTTAATATCAACTAGCTAAAGTCCTCGACAACGGTTCCAAAAACTAGTTCGCTTAAATCCACAATCATACAGATGTTATAGTATAAAAACAAGGTTGTATCCTTAGGGACTTTGATGTAAATTACCAGTTTCTATTGTTTATGACTACCTAAATGGATGGATGATAGCTTTTGGAACAATTTGTAACACCCCAAAATTCACTACTTTTTTTTTTCAAAAAACGGAAGCACTTAAATTAAAACCTGTGAATTCTGGGAATGTTACTGCCGCACTTAGTACTAGAACAGTTCACTCCAACCATTCCAGTACCAAATGCTAAGGCTAAAAAGGAATATAATAATCAATTATAAATCAAAACAATCTAGAATTCAAATAAGCGTTAAACGGCTATAAAATAGGAATCAGAGTATGCGTAAGGAATTATAATTCATATCCAAAAGAGAAATAAGCTTACAACCGATAAAATGTTTGTCTAAAATACTCAATACAAAGTAATAAATCATAAAATGGTAAATTTGATACAAAAGAAATAACAGAAGGAAATAAAATCACATGAAGAGTGAATTCGGCCACGCCACTCTCGAACTTGGAGCCAAATACATACTCAACACTCAGCCCCGCGTGATGCCTCGCCCACCTACACAAAGTCAGAAGGGCCTTCTGCTCATGAGAATGAGCAGTACCCATGAAAAGGGTGATCAATACACTACGTACTGAGTAAGGTAACTGGTGCACTAAGGCCAACACATAAAATCACATAAACCATGCAGAAATATAAAAAGAGCATATACTCCATCATGATAACATAATATCGTACAATCATTCGGGTAATTACATAAAGACTCATTTACAGTCCAGATTAATTAATTAATTAATCTCTGATCAAAACTCATTTCACACCATGCTCTTTATCAAATCCATGTGAGTACAGAAACCCTACTATTATAGCCGGTGGACCGGATACATATAGGGCACAAAGCTCCTGACCACTATTATTTGTCGGTGGACCGGTTTGGCCCTGACTCTTATGGTGTTTCACTGTAAGTACTTAGTGTCTTCTCCATGTCTTAGCACAATTATATTCGGTTTGTTGAGCATGGAATCCCCCACTATTATAGCCGGTGGACCGGAAATGCATAGGTACAATGCCTGACCATTATTCTTCGCCGGTGGACTGGTCTGGGCCTGGCTTGACAATCTTCTACTTTAAATGATTAATGTCTTATAGTGTCTTATTCAGAAACTTTACCCTAGACATGCATGACTCACTCCCTCTACGCTTATCCTCCAATTGTCCCGTACCATATCATGAGAACCCTGCACCTCCTAACTTGCCCCAACAACCTTTCCTCTATACTCTAACTCACACTAGAAGTCCATCTCTAATGTATGTGGGTCAAGGCCCACTACTACACACCTCAAAGTCCACTTATTTTCTTACTCTAGGGTTTTTTCTAGAAACCCTAATTTAGGCCTAAGTGGCCCATCCTAATCCACCTCACACAACCCAAATCGTTTTAATACTCCACACATCACAACCCATGGATTCCACCCTCATCATCACATTTTAATTACCAAGTACACGTGCTGCCACAAAAACCTTAAATAGCCACACTAACCCTAACTGTCCACACTAAACCCTAGCTCAGTCTCCTACGTACCCTTATATTGCTCCACGTACTATTTTCCATCCAAAGTGTTCAAACCCCCAAACAACACTTACATTTCTTTCCTCACACCCAAATCAACTTTCCATACGTAAATTTTACTCCCATGCAGACTTTACACATCCCATGCAACATTTTGAACTTTTCATGCAAAACCCTAAAACTCCCACATGAAACCCTATATTCTTTCATGCAAAATCCTAAATTACTCCATACAAAACCCTAGATTCCTCCATTCAAAACCCTAGGTTCATCCATACAAAACCCTAAGATTCCTCCATGTAAACCCCTAGATTCCTCCATACAAAACCCAAGATTCTTATATGCAAAACCCAAGATTCTTCCATGCAAACCCTAGGTTCTCCCATGCACAACTATAAATTCTCCCATACAAAACCATAGAATCTGCCATACAAATCCTTAAGTTCAACCATACAAAACCCTAGTTTAGATCCTCCCATTCCTTCATTTTACTTTCACCGCCTATTCTTCTTCCACTGATGGATCATTAATATATTTAGTTCAATTCACATCCCATGGTCATCTTATTTCCCTTTGGTCAACTTATTTCCTATTTTCCTTTTTCAACCTTTTCCCCCACACAATACCATTTTTATACATCCTCACATGCATGTCTAAAGGGTCACAAGCCATAACATCACATACCACAATATTTCCTACACATGCCATATAATAACACATGAACATACTTCAACTCCACGCCATACCACACACGAAATAATTATAATGATAAACATAGGATGCATAACATACAAAGCATATAATGCACATCAACACACAAAAGGCCTTAGTTACACCTTTACCTAAAATGACACCGGTCTTGGAGCATGCTCTTATGCCTCCTTAGGGCTTTGACTGGTCTCACTTATACATGAGGAAAAAACTAAAGATTAGATTCCCTCCTACTAAAGTACTATTATTTACTAATTTATTCTAAGACTAGGTTTTTGATAAAATAATATCATATTAATAATAATGACATTAACTAATTACTAATTTTGCTAAAGATATAAGAAATAATAGTAATATTGTAAAAGTTGATAATATAGGGTTGAAGACTTTATCCTAATAATAATAATAATGATACTAATAATAATAATAATAGTGATAATAATAATAATAGTAAAAATAATAATAATAACGATAATAATAATACTAAAAATACTAATAATAAGAATAATAATAATATGGTTTGAAATAAATGGTGGAATAAGGGCTTCGGCCCTTCACCAAAGTAATAATAATAATAATAATAATAATAATAATAATAATATGAAAAAATTAATAAAATTAGTAATAATAATGATGATAAAAACCATAATAATATTGCAAAATAATAATAATCATAACGGTAATAATAGTAATGATGATAATCAAATATAAAATGAAATAGGGTTTTGACCCTACATTGAATAATAATAAAACTAATAATAATAATAATAACAACAACAGCAACAACAACAACAATAATAATATATTTGAAATAATTGAAATAAATTAAATAACGCTTGTACAAATAGTGAAAAAGGGTTTTGAGGGTTTAGGGTTCCACCTTAGGTTGGTGGTGATAGACGACACCGAAAAAAGAGAAGAAAAGGGAAAAAGTTGAGGGCTGGGAAGAGGAGGGGGAGAATGAAGATGGAAGTAAGGGTGTTTATGACTGCCTAGTGGGAGAGGAGTAGAATTAGGGTGGCGTCACACTGCTGCAGTAATGGTGGCCGAAAATGGAAGAAGAAGAGAAAGAGAGGAGGAGAGGGAGGAAGAGGAAAAGAAAGGTAAGGGAAGGTAGAGGGTGGTTTGCAGAACAGGTTGGGAGGTGTAGGGGCAGTGGTTACGATAGGAGAGGTGGCTAATGGTGGTGCGAAGCATGGCAGGGGCAGAGGAATGGTTGATTGAGAAGGAAATTTTGCACGTTTGGGGTGGCTCGTGTAGGAAGAATCGAGGGAGAAGGGTGGCATAGTTAGTTAGAGGGCGGTGCAAGAAGGACTTAGAGAGTAGGCGGCGAAGTTAGCCGACGATGGTGGACGAAGCGTCTAAAGTAGCGGTGGTGCACGAGAGTGAAATTCAGGGTTTTGGGAAAAAACATTGAGTTTAAATAAGTGAGGGGTATTTATAGAGCTTAGAGTAGAGGGTAAGGTCAATGGGATGATGAGGGAGTAGGGCAGGTAGGGTTAGGGTTCGCCGGCAGCACCATTTGGTCGGAAAAAAAAATTAAAATCGTGGCAAGGCATTCATGCAGGAAAAGGAGGGTCTTGCATGGAAAGAAAGGGGGTGGTTTGGGTCATGATGACTGGCAGGTCAGGGGGAAGAGAAAGGAAGGAAAACGACCAGTCAAAACATGCATAACCGGCGGCGCCATTCTCGGAGATGGGCGGAGTTGTAGGTCGACAGAGGGAAAGTAGGAAGGAAGAAGAAGAAGGAAGGGCAGCGTGGACTGGGCTGCTGGGGAAAGAAAGAAAAGAAAATAAAAGGGAATAACTGAACCAACGATGATAAAATTCTTTAAACAAAACATTGTGTTCCTAGGGGGAAAAAGAAGTAAGGCGTAGCGTGGCGTTCTAGGCCGCCTTGGAAGAAAGAAGAAAAACAGAGAATTGGGCCACGGATGAAGGAAGAAATGGGAGAGGGGTCTGGGCCATTGGGCTGGCCTAGGTCGGGGGAGAAGGTAAGAAAAAGAAAAGAAGAAGAAAGAAAAAGAAAGAAAAAAGGAAATACAAAGGAAGAAAGAAAAGGAAAAAGGAAAAAGGGAAAAAGAAAAATAGTGGGTTAGGTTAATTAAATTAATTAGGATATTTGGAATATTTAAAGATAATAATATTTAAATAAAATAATATTTAATTTCCTTTTTAGGCTATTTTAGGGTTTTTGAATGCTTTTTCATAAATTTCATTTTAATTAGCAAATCACTCTAATTTTCTCCAATTAAATTATTTATAATATTCCTATTAATTTTTCCCTATTTATTCCCTCTTATTTAAATAAAATAATTTATTTAATTAATTTCCAAAATAAAATTCTTAATTAGCTAAAATACCCAAAATTTTCCTAATTTAAATATTTATTAATTTTTTTCTTGAATTTCCCTCATTAATTCCCTTTTATTTTAATAAAAATAATTTATTGAATTAATTTTCCTAATAAAACCTTATTTAACTATAATTCTTAAAATTAGGATTTTCGGGGCATTTCACAATTAGCCAAAATTAACCATTAATATCTTTCAACAACTAAAAGTTATGCTTAATTAGATCTAGAAAACTATTTTCATGGTGATAGAACTAATTAAACTCATTAAGAATAAGATAATTCAATCAATTCTTGAGAATCACTAATCTAATTTTGTGATTTGTTAATTCCCATTCAAATGCTAATTTTTGGTGTTAATTATAATAAAAACCTAATTATATTAAAATAATGATCAATTTTTCCAACCCTTATTAATTAAATGCTAGCAATTAAATAATCTAATTTAAATAATTTTAATAATAATTCAATCAATTCACCAAATTAATAATGGAGTTAAACCTAATTTGATTCTAAAACAAATGATTAATGTAATACCCCATATTTTTATAAAAGGTTTGAATGATAATTGTGTCAATTTTTGGACCTTTGATCTTGATTTAATGTAATGATTTGGTTTGAGGAAAAGTTTGATTGAAATAATGTTGAAAAATGGAGTTTATTGAGTTTTTGAAAGCAAACTAACCAACTGGCTCCATGAGCTGATTAATTGGTTCATTGTTTCAGCAAATTGGGATTTCTTAACTAAATTGATCGACTGGTTTGTAGAATAGTTAATAGGTAGGCCTAAACTGATCAACTGGTTTGTTGAGCATATTTTTGAACTTAATTTTTGAGAGAATTTCTTATGCTGAAATGAAACCTTACCAACTATGCCAAATTGACCCTAAGAGATTTCTAACCATTTTCATGAAGAATTTAGCCTAAAATATTACCTCAAATCAATCTAGAGATTGCTTGGGATAATTGAAGGGGAGAGATGACCTTAGCCTTGTCTTCTTCTACCCCTCTTCTCTACACATTTCTAAGATCAATGCTTCAATCTCAGATACAAATTTGAGCATCTGGAAACTTCCTTCCATGCCGAACTTCCATCACCTTTCTCCTGTATTCTAATTCTATCCTAATTGACCCACATTCTTTATAAACATCATTTGAGCTCTACAAAATATATCAACATATCTTGGATAAAATCCGTCCATTTAGGTAAAATTCAAATGATAATTTTTAGGGTTTTCAAATTGTTCTTGAATCTTTTGTTATCCCTCTTGATTGGTTGACTATAAATAACTCCAATCATCCCTTCTATACACCTTTCTTTCAGCCACTGAAAACCTTAATTCTTAGTATTCACCCTCTTCTTTTTAGCACTTCAAGCCTTGTAATCGATTTCCTTGCACTTTTCTAATCCTGACATAAATCTTCAAAGAGGATGAAGATTAGTTTGAAAGAGTTGAAGTTTAGGATCATTTTGGCTTGGAATTCAAAGAAGAATTATGATATTCAAGTAAGAATTCAAAAAGATTCAAACAAACTAATTTGAATATCACCAATCTAAGATTATTTCAAATAGTCTTAGAATGGGCATTCAATCACAAGGAGATAATAACCAAGTAAATCAAAATTATCCAACATCCTCATGCTATAAGTGTCGACACACATGCCTTATATAGGGCTTTAGGACATTGCTAACTAGCACATTAGTTTAGCCACATGACACACAAATGACTAACTATCACACAAATAGTATTAAAATGTATTTATTTCATATATAATACATAGGTTAACAAGACTATTACAAATAAAGTAAGCTAAGATTATATGAAAATAATTTACAAGAATCCTAATCAAGATAATGGTGTTGACTTTGAAAGGTTGACTAAGTTTTATTGACTTTGAATTTTATGCACAACATAGTTCCCTTTGCAATAACTTGTAACATGTGAAAATATTAAGTATCTTGACTTCTTATATGACTTGATCATCTTCCTACAAATATGTTGCATACCTAAAAGAATGACTTAAGGTAATATCATTAAAGTTGGTCAAAGAATTATCATTAAAGATAAGTAATATAATTAGCTCCAGAAATAAGTATGTCAAATCATTACCTTCAGAATCATCTTTGGAATCACTTGCATCAGATCCTATCTCTATCTCTCTCTTATTTTACTTGTTAAGCAAGGAAGAGTTAGATTTAAGAAAAAGGTTAAGTGGTTTAGCTGAAAATTTCCCTACTTTACTTTAAGTGCGGAATGTATTCTTTTTTCCTTCTATTTTAAGTTTAAAATTTAATACGGTCTTGGTGTGAATTTTTGAGTTTAAGATTTATTATTTTAAGGTTTGAAAAGCTAAGAATTTCATAGTTGGAATTTCTGGTTTCTAGGGGATTTTCCCTACATCAAGTAAGTGATTCTTACTTCTAAGATGATTTATTAGTATTCCTACATGATATGGGTTCCTCTAAGTTGATTTTGTATGTTGGCATGAATGTATATAGCCTTTATAGTGCTTAGGATGAATAAATTTTATACTTTGAGTAAAAAGCATGAAATTGGGTAAAAACAAGACATGGTGGCTAAATGTTGAAATATGGAAGTTAATTTGGTTAAAAGTGTGTTATATTATGTTAATGCATGTTCCAATGTGGTTAATGATAATTTATAAGTATGAATCTGCATGATATTTAATGGTTTGGTATTGTGATAAGGCAAACCTATCGACGGGTTAGGTCAAACCAATCAACTAGTTCTTAGAATAGTCAAATCGATGGTACAACCCATCAGTTGGTAAGCTTATATAGACCTTAGTCTTTCTCTCTGCTTAAATCCATCGACTGGTTAGGCAAGACCGATCGAATGGTTTATGAACAATCATTTGGTTTGCCTAAACTAATCGATCGGTTTAAGAAAAAAGATGGTCTAATTGAGTCAAATCAATCAACTGGTTGGGCTAGACCGATCGACTGGCTAGACTGGTTTGTATGTTTTTTTCTTTAGGTTTGGTTATAATTTAAGGCTATGTTTGGGACTATACTATGATTATTAATGGGATAAAATACATATTTTATCATAGATTAATGGATTAATGAAAGGATTAAATGGATTATACTTTATTATATACTTTAGGAGTATTGTTAAGGCTAAATGGGTATTCCACTTATGATAAGTGATGGTGTTGAGAAAATAGTAATAAAACACCTCTTGGGCTTGAATAAAATAATATGATGGATATGAATAATATTGGAAAATGATAAATGAAAACAAACATGGTTAGGAACATGGAAAAAAGAGGATTGATATCGAATAAACATGGAAAATGATTTGCTTGCTTTTGTATGGGCCTTAAATTATCACTTATCTTCAATAATAATATACTAATCACATAAATCGAAAGACAATCGAGTTGAATATGGGTTTGAGTTACCCGATCCTTAATTAGCTACTAGAGGTTAGTCTACCTTTAAGAGTTTTTGGTCCCTTCGGGCTTTGCCCTTGGACAGAATTCTGAGAGGTCTCGGTGCCTTCCCTACTCTAGATACTGATGATGTACTAGGAGGTATCGATACTAAAGGTTCTAGTTACATATGTGATTGGATTTGGCCAGGACTTATGTTTACTTGGTGATTGGCTTTGGCTTAGACTTTATATCCCTTATTTGGATAGGCTTCCATGGTATGTGAGGCCATGGGGTGGTACATAGTTCATTGCTCGATGATAATAAAATATGGATGATAAAGTATGAATGATGACCTAGTGAATGGTTAACAATTGGATAAGGATGGAAGTAATGGTATGAATGACTAAAAAGGATAAAAGCTAGTTTTTACACTTGGTTAATGACTTAAATGAATATTGACTATTGATTGGAATATTAGTTGGATGATTGACCCATGTCATGTATGAATAAGAAATGTCATAATCTTAAGGATTGAGTAATTAGAAATAAACCCTAATAGTTGCTTGGATTTCATCTACTATTACATGTGTGAGTACCTGCATGACTATAATGTGAAGCCAAGCATGATATATTATGTATTGTCTGAGTTATGCATGATTACATGTCCTAATATACTCCTACCTTTACATATATGGCATTATCATGACATATGTTAAATACTATATCCATATATGATAGAATTTGCATACTTGTATTTCCATTTAGGTAGCGACTTGGCTTACTGAGTACGTAACATACTAATATACCCATTTGCTCTGTCACCTGCTCATTCCCATGAGTAGAGGACCATATGCAGGTTTTTGGGGATGAAAAGTATCGGACCTACCTCAACATGGGTTCATAGCTTGAGAGTGTGGATATTCGGAGATCTTGTGGGGTCCGTAAGGGACCATGGTTTTGATTTGTTATCATACCCTAACTTCATTTTAATGTAGCCTTGTAATTTTATCTACTTATATTTTGTAATGACTTGTTCGGGTGCCATTAAAGTCCTTTGATGTAAAAAATTTTTCAAACTATTTATGTAATTTATTATTCCCACACTCTATTGTTTTAAAAATGTATTAGTTGGTTTAGCCTTGTATCTAATATGGGATAGGTGGCAAATGTCTATCCTATGTCAGGTATTGTGGTAACACCTTATTTTTCCTAGTTGTGTTTTCACCTTCCACAATGTTCTAAATTTTTTTTTCCGTAGTGAAAAATGGGGGTGTTCTAGGTTGGTATCAAATCTTTTAAGAAAAAGCATATCAATTTCGAAAATAACTGAGATGATACCATAGGTTGGTGTTAGAAATTTTTATTAGAAGCATATTCCTTTTAACAATAACTTAGCTGATACCGCAGTTTGGTATTAGAGCTTTTTCATAAAAACTCTACAATTTTACAGAAATGTTAAGTTGACACCATAGGTTTTTATCAGAGTTTTTCGTAAAACACACTACTTATGAAAATAATTTTTAAGCTGATACCATAGGATGGTGTCGACATTGATTTGAAATATTTTCCCCTAAATTTTTCTAGTAATTTTAAGCATTTTCAAAACCTAGAATGTCTATGAGTGAGAGTGCAGTTGGGAACGCGCCATAGATAGCCTTGTGATAATTGATGTGTGAGTCTTATTACTCTATACACTACATTTTGTTCCTAATTTCTTTTAGTCTTTAGGAAATGATGGCCGCTAACTACCGCTACAAGCACATCAAATCTTTTAGGTAGACCATTGGAGCCTACATGGAGGGCTAGATCTGAGCAACTTAACCTCAACCAGTTTTAGTCACAACACTAGTTTCGAAGGATTAGCCTAGGAGGGTTGAGCATCATCACCTACCTATCTTTGAGGGCCAAAAGGACCCCAACATCATGGAACAATAGGTTTGGGACATGGATAAGACCTTCACTACTTACGATTGACCTAGAGATAGGGGTTGATGTGGAGATATACTATTTGCGAGGACGGGCAAGCACATGGTGGAGGAGCACCCAATGCAGAGGTGGAACACCTATTGGATGGGGACAGTTTCTAGAGGCGTTACGAGCCCATTTCTACCTAAATCAACTCCATATGAAGAATTATGACAAGTTCATGGCACTTTGGTAAGGGGGCTTGTCCATCGAGGATTACTACACTCGATTCATGGACTCGGTCTAGTTTACACCGAAAGTGGAGGCCAATGAAGTGATACAAATGCACTGCTTTAAGATTGGGATGGGGATAAGGTACCAAGAGTTTTTTAGGGGAGTTACTCTACTAGATATGGTAGGAATGCACGAATAGGCTCTAGAGGCATCCTGAGTCATTAAGGTCTGAAGTGCCCCGTCAGGAAGTAAGAGAATGTTTGAAGGTCGTCAGCATCCCAGCGATAGGAAGAAGGCCTTTTTTGGAGGCAGCTTATAGCCTAGATATGGCTGGAGCATGGGGTAAGTACCCTGAGTTGGAGGGTTTCCTAGGGGTCATGTTGAGGAGAGGCACTACCAATGTAAGAGATATAGGACATATCACCCAGGGGTTGACTATAGAGGTAACAAGGTGACGTGCCAGGGGTGGGGCATGGTGGGGCATAAATCCTATAAGTCCCGAGTTTCCAGTAGCATCATTTAGAGGAGCCAGACTAAAAGAGTACTATCCAGCAACCATAACCACAAATTCAAAAAGTTCCTCTATCGTTAGCTAATTCCACTAGCCAAGCTAACCAACCTAGAGGTCCAAGGCCTCACCCTTTCCAGTAAAGGAAAGGATTATCTAGCGCCATGGGAGTTCCATTAGTAGGATACTTGAACATGATGAGTCAGGCAGAGGTAGAATGCCAGGCCGGTGTAGTGACTGGTATGCTTAACGTCTCTACCTTTTCTACTTGTGTATTATTTAACTCTAGTGCATCACACTCCTTTATGGCATCTACATTTGTAGCTAGAGTAACCTTATCTCTTTCCAATAGGATTTCTACTTTTGTTGTGTTACTTTGAGGTGATACAATTGCATGCTCTAGGTTCTATCAAGGAGTTGTTTTGGTAGTGGGGGGAGGGAATAGAATTTATGTTAAGCATCATAGAATTAGAGTGCATGATTTTGATTTGATTGTTGGGATGGATATACTGTGGAAGTACCGAGTGCTGATCAATTGAGTGTAGGAATGCATGGTTGCGCAAGGACCAAAGGGTATTAGGGTTTCATATTAAAAGTGTGAACCTAATCCCTCCACAAGGATCATGTCAGCAATTTCATTGAGTAACCTCGTACATAAAGGATATCCGTTCTACTTATGCAATGTTAGAGACACCGAAGCAACTGAGATTCTATTGGAGCAAATAACCATGGTTTGTGAGTTTCTCGATGTATTTCTTGATGAGATCATGAGAATGCCACTCATCTAAGAAGTAGAGTTTACCATGGATGTGTTGCCTATGATAGAGATAGTATCTAATTCTCCATACTGTATGGAACCTGTGGAGATAAAAGAACTTAAGGCTCAGTTGGAGGAGCTTTTGGGGAAGGGTTATATTCTATCAAGCATATCGCCATGGGGCATGACAGTTTTGTTGGTAAAGAAGAAAAATAGGAGCTTGAGGTTGTGCATCAATTACCGAGGATTGAACCAAGTGACGGTGAATAACTGTTATCCGTTGCCAAAGATCAATCAAATCAGCAAAGCTAATTTTTTCTCGAAGATTGATCTTTGGTTAAACTACCATCAATTGAGGATTATAGAATAGGAAATTCCTAAGACTCCTTTCTAGACAAGGTATGACCATTATGAGTTCATGGTAATGCCCTTCAAACTCACCAATGAGCCAGTAGATTTCATGTCTCTCGTGAACTAGATATTCCATCCTTTCTTAGACCAATTAGTCCTAGTATTTATTGATCATATCCTCATCTACTCCAGTGACCAAAAGATGCATGAAAAACATTTGAGGTAGACTTTGGCCTTGCTAAGATCACACCAGCTAGATGCCAAACTCTCAAGATGCGATTTTTATTTAGATAAAGTGGCCTTCCTTGGTCATGTGATCCTTAAGGATGGAGTGGAAATGGATCTTGCTAATATTTAAGCTATTTTTGAATGGCCATTGCCCACTTCTGTCAAGGAGGTATGAGTTTCCTAGGGTTTACTGGTTATTATTGTTGGTTTGTGGCTGAATTTTTTTAGAATGTGTGACTGTTAACTCAACTGTTGAAGAAGGCTACACATTTCCAATAGAATGAGAAATGTGATGAGGCCTTCAAGGAGTTGAAGAGGCATTTGACTTCAACCCCTGTACTCATGTTGCCAAGTGGGTCAGTGTATAGTGATGCTTTAAAGCATGATCTAGGTTGCATGTTGACGCAACATGGAAAGTAGTGGCTTATGTCTCTCAAAAATTAAAGACACGTGAATAGAATTACCTGACGCATGACTTATATCTTATTGCGGTAGTGTTCGCCCTTAAGATTTGGAGGCATTACCTCTATGGAACTCAGTGCAAGTTCTACATTGACTATAAGATCCTTTAGTAAATATTCACCCAACAAGAGTTGAACCTGAGACAACACCGATAGTTGGAATTGGCCAAGATTATGACTTGGAATTAACCTAACATGAGGCTAAGGCTAATGTGGTGGCAGATAAACTTAGCTGAAAGACATCACATTCATTGGGCAAGATTATATTGTCATATCATCTATGCCGAGAGATCAAGAAGATGGAGATCAAACTAATCATTATTAGGAGCTTAGAGGCCATAGTAAGTGCACTCACCATTACACCCTCAATCTTCAAGGAGATTCAATCTAACCAAGTTGGTGATGTTAAGCTCAAGAGAATCTAGACTAGTATTGTAGAGGGTAGAGATAAATGATTATAAATCCACAAGGATGGCAATATCAAGTATCGTAGTAGGTGGTGTGTACCATAGAGGGGTTTGAGCTTAAGAGGAGGATCCTTGAGAAAGGAAATTACACTCCTTAATTTGTCCACCTTAGAGGAGACAAGTTGTACAAGGACCTAAAGAAAGTAGATTGGTGGTCTTGCATGAAGCTAGAAGTGGCAAAGTTCATTGCCTAATAGTTTACCTATTAAAATTTTAAGATTGAGCACTAGAGACTGGTAGGGTTTGTGCAACAACTTGAAGTTCTCGAGTGGAAGTGGGAAAATAAATAAACGAACTTTGTGGTTGGTATTCCAAGGACCCGTTGTGGATTTGATTACATATGGGTTGTTGTGGACCGTCTGACTAAATCGAATGCGTTCATACCAATGAAGGTGACATGGAATATAGAGCAATTAGCCAATGCATATAGAAAGTATGTGGTAAGACTACATGGAGTTCCTAAGGACATTGTGTCCGATCAAGACTCTAAGTTCTTATCACATTTTTTGTAAAAGTTGCAAGCCACCTTTACTCAATTAAAGATGAGTACATCTTTTCACCCAGCTATAGATAGTCAGACTGGAAGGATCATTTAGACTCTAGAAGCCATGCTTCGAGCATGTGTGTTAGACTTTGGGGGGAGGTTGGGAATATTGTCTGGACTTGATCGAGTTCTCCTACAACAATAGTTACCATGCCAGTATCAAGATGGAACCTTTTGAAGCCTTATATAGGAAGAAGTATTGTAGTCCCTTGTGTTGGATCAACATCAACAAGACTCTCATGTTGGGACCCAAGATGATTGAGGAGATAATGAGGCATAACTAATTTAGGGCCGAATGAGAGCCACCCAGGACCGGATGATAACTACCCAGGATAGGCAAAAGAGCCACTTAGATATGAGAATATGGATTGATGGTTATGAGGGGGTAACATATTCCTTCTGAGGGTCTCTCCCACAAAATGAGTCATGAGGTTTAGTAGGAAGGGTAAGCTCATTCCAAGGTGAATTGGACCGCATGTGATTCTAGACCATGTTGGTGAAGTCACTTATTGCTTAGCTCTACCAATGGATTTGTTGCATGTGCACAAAGTCTTTCACATATCTTAGTTGAGGAAGTGTGTAGCAGATTCTTCACATGTTATCTAGTCGGAGTAGTTAGAGCTCGATGAATCTTTAACATACAAAGAGAGACCAGTGAGCATTTTAGACACAAAGATGAGAGACATACGCACAAAGACCATTCCTTTGGTGAAAGTTCTTTGGTCACGACATGGTATAGAGGAGGCTACTTGGGAGGTCGAGGAGAAAATTCAAGAAAAGTACCTAGAGTTATTTTTGTAGGTTGTTACCCTAAGTGTAATCCTTTTTCTTTACGGGAGTAGTAACCCTTTTTCTTGAATATGAATGTGATGTGTGTTCTACCATATGTGTAATGATGTGGTTAAATTGTTATAGGCTTCGAGGATGTAGCCTCTTTAAGGGGGTAGTGTTGTAATACCCACATTTTTGTAAAAGGGTTGAATAAGAATTGTACCAATTTTTATACCTTTGATCTTGATTTAATGTTATGGTTTGGTTTGAGGCAAAGTTTTACATAAAATAATGTTGTAAAATGGATTTTATTGAGTTTTTTAGGCAAATCAATTGAATTTTTTGTCATTTAAGCAAATTAGGTTTTCTCAACTAAACGTATTACCTAGTTTGGGGGAACCGATCGACAGGTTTGTAGAACAATTGACTAGTATGCCCAAATCGATCAATTGGTTTGTTGAGATGGGCATATTTTTTAAACTTGGTTTTCTAGAAAATTGTTTATAATGAAAAGGAACCTTACTAACCCATGCCAAATTGTCTCTAAGAGATTCCTAACCATTTTCATGATGCATTTAGTCGAAAATATTGTCTTAGATCAATTTGGAGGTTGATTGGGACAATTGAGGAGGAGATATGACCTCACCCTTATCTTCTTCAACATTTCTCCTCTGCACATTCTTGAGATCAATTCTTCAATATTAGACAATACTTTGAGCAGCTGGAATATTCCTTCCATGCAAACTTATTACCTATCTTGTGTATGATAATTCTGGCCTAATTAATCTGCATTCTCTAGAAACACCATTTGATCTCTAGAGAATAGGTCAGCATATCTTAGATGAAATCCATCTGTTTATCTTGAATTCAATTGGTAATTTCTAGGGTTTTTAAATTGTTCCTAAACCCTCTATTATTCCTCTAGATTAGTTAGATATAAATGGCCACAATCATCCTTATTATGCACATTTCTTTCAACCACCAAAAACTTTAAGTCTTTGTATTCACTCTCTTCTTTTCTACACTTTGAACCTTGTAATCAATTTCCTTGCACACTTATGATCCTGCTTCTAGCTCTCTCTTGTTTTAATTTTTAAGCAAGGAAAAGTTAGATTTGAGAAAAAGATTGAGCGGTCCAGCTGAACATTTCCCTATTTTAATTGAAGTGTGGTATGCCTTCCTTTTCCTTCTATTTTAAGTTTGAAAGTTAATAAGATTTTGGTGTGAACTTTTGAGTTTAAGATTTATGGTTTTAAGGTTTTAAAATCTGAGAATTTTATGGTTTGAATTTCTAGTTTAAAGGAAATTTTTCCCACATCAAGTAAGTGGTTCTTGCTTTTAAAATGATTTATGAGTATTTCTGTAAGATATGAGTTACTCTAAGTTGATTATATATGTTGGCATAATTATATATAGCTTGCATAGTGATTTGGATGAATAGAATGTATACTTTGATTCAAAAGCATGAAATGGGATAAAAATAGGATATGGTGGCTAAATGTTGAAATATGAAAGTTAATTCAATTAAAAGTGTGTTATACTATGTTAATGCATGTGCCATTGTGGTTAATGATGACTTATAAGTATGCATCTACATGAAATTTAATGGTTTGGTGCTGTGGTAAGGCAAACTGATAGAGTAGTTCTTACAACAACTAACTGGTTGATCCAATCCATCGATCGGTAAGCCTGTAGAGACCATAGTCTTGCTCTCTACTTAAACCCATAAACTGGTTGGGTAGGACCAATTGACCGATCTATGAGCAATCGATTGGTTTTCCCAAATTGATTGACCTATTTAAGGAAAAGCATGGTCTGGTTGAGTCATATCGATTGACTGTTTGGGCTAGACTAATCAACAGGTTTAACTGGTTTGTTTTCTTTCTATTTGGTTATGCTTTAAGGCTATGTTTGGGAATATATTATGATTATTAACTAAATAAAATATATATTTTATTATCAATTAATGGCCTAATGAAAGGATTAAATGGATCATAATTTATGATATACTCTATGAGTATTGTTAAGGCTAAATGGGTATTCCACTTATGATAAGTAATGGTGTTGAGAAAAGATTAATGAAACATAGCTTAGGCTTGAATAAAATAATATGGTAGATATGAATAATATTGGATAAGGATAAATGAAAATGCATATGGTTGGGAAAATGGAAAGAAGAGGATTGATATAGAATAAACATGGAAAATGATTTTTTACTTTTGTATGGGCCTTGTATGATCATTTATCCTCACTAATAATATACTAATCATGTAAAGAAAAAGATAATCGAGTTGAGTATGGGTCTGGGTTATACGATTCTCAATTAGCTATTGAGGGTTAGTGTAATACCCCATATTTTTGTAAAATGGTTAAATGAGAATTTTGCTAAATTTTAGGATTTTGATTTGGTTGGAATAAAGTTTGATTTGAAATCATGTTGAAAATGGAGTTTATTGAGTTCTGTAGGCAAATTGATTGGTCGGTTCCATGAATTGATCAATTGGTTTCTTGTTTAAGCTAATTTGGGTTTCTTGACTAAACTAATCGACTGGTTGTGGGAAACCGGTCAACTTGTGGTAGAATAGTTGGCTGATAGACCTTAACCCATCGACTGGTTTGTTGAGCTGGTCATGTTTTTTAAGCTTGATTTTTTTGAAAAATCCCTTACGCTAAAATATAACCTTATTAACCCATAACAATTTGTCCCTATAATATTTCTAACCATTTTTATGATGTATTTAACCCATATTGCCTTAATTTGATTTGGAGATTAATTGGAACAATTGAAGGGGAGAGATGACCTCATCATTATCTTCTTCCTTTTCTCCCCTCTACATGATTCTAAGATTGAATGCCTCAACCTTAGACACTTTCTAAGTAGTTGGAAGATTCCTTCCATACTGACTTTCTATTACTCTATTCATGACTCCTAATTCTAGCCTAATTGACCTAAATTCTCTAGACACCATTTAAGCTCTAGAGAAGATGTCAGCAAATCCTATATAAAATTAGTCCATTATGATCAAATTCAAATAGTTAATGGTAGGGTTTTGAGTTGATTTCCAAACCCGTAGTGTTCTCTTTAATTGGTTGGCTATAAATAGCCCCAATCATCCCTACTATGCACCATTCTTTTAGTCACCAAAATTTTATAAGCCTTATATTCTCTCCTTTTCTGTATACACTTCGTGTATAACTAATGAATCTTCTTACACTCTCTTGATCCTATCTCTAGCTCTCTCATATTTTGATTGCTAAGAAAGGTAGAGTTAGATTCTAGGATAAAGGTTGAGTATTTTAGTTTAGCTATTTCCCTGTTTTTGGCCTCAAGCTAGTATGCCCTTATTCTTTTCTGTTTTTAAGTTCAAAATTTAATAAGGTTTTGGTGTGATTTCTAAGTTTAAGATTTTGGTTTAAGGTTTTCAAAGCTAAGATTTTCCCCAGTTGGAATTTCTATTTTTAAGGGAATTTTACCTGCATCAAGTAAGTGATTCTTGCTTCTAAAATGTTTAGTAAGTATCCCTACATGTTGGGTGTTACCTTTAGTTTATTTTTGAATGTTGGCATTAAAGAATGCAACTATATATGTTATTTGGATGACTAAATGACATAATTTGAGTAAAAAGCATGAAAATGGATAAAAATAGGCTATAATGATTCCATGTTGAGAAATACATGTTAACTTGGTTGAAACCATATTAGCTGATGTTGATACATGTTTTAATGTGGTTAAGAATGATGTATGTGTAAGAATTTGCATGAAATTTAATGGCCAATGTTGTGTTAGGGTAAACCGATCAATTGGTTAGGTCAAACTAACCGACTGGTTGACCCAACCCATCGACTGGTTAGGAAAAACCAATTGATCGATTGGTTTGGGAAAAATGTGGTCTGATTAAGTTAAACCAATCGACTGGTTGAGCCAGATTGATTGACTGGTTTGACTGGTTTGTATGATTTAATTGTTTTTGTTTATGTTATGCTTTGAGGTTATGTTTGGGACTATACCATGATTATTAATGGGATAAAATATGGATTTTATCATGGATTATTAGCCTAATGAAATGATTAAAATTGATCACAACTTATGTTATACATTACTAGTAATGTAAATGCTATTTGAGTATTTCACTTATGACAAGTGATGATATTGAGAAAAGAGTAATGAGAATCATTATAGGCTTGAATTAAGTAATATGGTAGATATGAATAGTGTTACCCAAGGACAAATGGAAAATCCACATGATTTGAGAAATGGAAAGAAGAGGATTAATATGAAAAGATGACTTGCTTTCTTTGTATAGGCCTTATATGATCATCTATCCTTATGAATAAAATATTAACTACATAAAGCAAAAGAAAGTCAAGTCGAGTATGGATCTAGGTTATCAAATCCTTGATTAGCTACTGAAAGTTAGTTTGTCTTTGGGTGTTTTTCGTGCCTTTGGACGGGATTCTGAGAGGTCACAGTGCCTTGCCTACTCTAGTTACTAATAATATACTAGGGGGTATTGATACTAAATGTTCTAGTTATCTAGGTAGTTGGCTTCGGCCTGGACTTATGTCCATCTTAGTGATTAGCTTTGGCCTGGATTTTATGTCCCTTATTTAGATAGGCTTCAATGGCATGTGAGACCATGGGGTAGTGCACAGCCTATTGCTCGATAATAATAAAATATGGATGATAAGTAATTAGATGATAAAATATGAATGCTGACTAATTGAATGGTTAATAATTGAATAAGGATGGAAGTAATGGTATGAATGACCAAAAAGGATAAAAGCTAGTTTGTACACTTGGTTAATGGCTTAAATGACTATTGACTATTGATTGGAATAATGGCTAGATGATTGGCCTGTGTCATATATGAATAAGGAAATGGTATAATCAAAAGGATTGTGTAATAGGAAATAAAAACTAGTGGTTGCTTAGATTTCATTTTCTATTACATGTGTGAGTATCTGCATGATTATAATGTGAAACCAAGCATGATATATTCTACATTATCTAAGTTATGCATGATACCATGTGTTGATATACTCTTACCTTTACGTATATGGTAATAGTATGACGTATGTTAAATACTATATCTATGTATGATAGAATTTACATACTTGTGTTTCTATTGAGGGGGAAATTTCGCTTACTTAGTATGTAGAATACCGATGTGCCTACTTTCTTGGTCACCTGCTCATTTTTATGATTAGATGACCATGTGTAAGTTTTTAGCGATGGCCAATACTAGGCCTACCTCAATCTGGGTTCGAGGCTTGAGACCATGGACATATGGAGATCTTGTGGGGCCTATAAGGGACTATGGTTTTGATTTGCTGTCATACCCTGACTTCGTTTTAATATTGCCCCGTACTTTTATCTATGTGTATTTTGTAATTACTTGGTCGAGGGCTGTTAAGGACCTTCAATGTAAACAATCTTTCAAAATATTTCTGTAATTTTTTATTTGTGCACTCTGTCGTTTTTAAATGTATTGGTTGGTTTAACCTTGTATTTGATATGGAGTAGGCCGCAGACGTCTATCCTGTGTTAGGTACGATGGTAACATCCCATTTTTTCTAGGTGTGTTTTTAGCTTCGCAATGTTTCAAATGTAATTTTTCGGTAGTGAAAAATGGGGTTGTTATAATTAATCATGCATAATTGAAATTAAAAAGCAAAATAATAAAATAAGATAGATAATAATATAAGAGAAAGAGAAGAATTCGATTGATAAAATCGTAAAGATAGAGTTCAATGCGGTAATTCAAGTCTCTAGAATTAATGTTTACAAACTAAAAACAAAGGATTATTCTAATGTGCTTTTTTGCATAAAAGAGAGATGAAATCCAAAGAAAAAATAGAGAACCAAGAGAGAGAAGAAGATCCTTAAAATGTGCTTTGGGTTATGCTAAATTAGGTATAGAAATATCCACCATCAAATGTAATTGTTTCTCAATTAAAATCATGCTAAGAAATAAAAATTAACACCTAATATGGTCATGTAGTTTAACACGGCCAGGTGGTGTTGGGGTTAGAGACCAAGTATTCATGCTAAAAGCCTATTGGCTCATAACATCTTCATCTAGAGTTAAAATGAGGTGATCTTGGATGCATTGGAAAGATGAGAAGAGGATCTATAACTTTTGTTCTTTGTACTTTTCCAAATTGAGAGTAAATCAAAGGCAAAATTATTTAAATCTTCAATCAAATGCAATTGTCTGAGAAATTAATAAGGCCATATACATACGTGGTCCTTTACAATGTCTACTCAAAGCCTTCATTTTGCCTCATATTAGTATTATTTGCATCCATTGATTGCACCTAAAAAATAGAATGCCAAAGGATATAATATCCACAAATCTAATAATATGTATACAAAAACCATGGAAACAAGCATATGTAAATAGGGAAAATCGCCCTATTAGTTCTTTTACCATTTTATCAATGCCTCATAATTTTCACTCCATATCCAACCATAAATAAAATTATATCTCTCTCCTTACTTCGTTTACTACTCCATCAAACTCATCTAACAATCCTATCTATCCCTGACTTTCTTCTATATTAACCTATTAAAGTTCTATTTTTTTTATAGCAAGATTGTGAGCACCTCACATTGCTCAATCTCTTCTACATGGGTACATCATGCTTCTAAGCCTCCCCAACATGAGAACCTCACATTCTCACACCCTAAATGCATGAGAAATTCAAGTAATTCAACTTCATTTGTGATACACCTTCATGCAGCTTTGGACCTCTTCTTTTGCTTTGGTTCTTACTCATTTATATCTTCCTTTGCCTTACCTTTTTCTTAGTCTGTTTTCTTACCATCTAACCATGTGTTATTCTTGGTTTTTAGATTTTTTTTTTCTAGTCTTGGAGGAGGAGACTTAGGGTTTATTCTTGCTTAGATACCACCAATGTTTTGGTAAGTGTACATGTATTAAGTATAAGGCTTTGGATTCTATGTGTAAATTTGTATATAATCTCATGCTAGTATTTTATATTTGTAACTCATGTTGTGGATATCATGTTATGATATTTTATGTTGTGTTATAAAAATGTGAGCATTATGTGGAAGCGTGTGCTTATGTGTTATTGTGTAATTAAGCTTTACCTTATAACCCTAGAATGTTGGCATGGTCTAATATCTTATTTGTGTTACAAATAGTGGTTGTAAATATGGATATATATTATCTTTGTTGATATATGTTGGAGGTCATAAGTCATTAATGTTGGGAACTCATAGTTATTTTTTTTTTTGTGAAAGTGTAGGTGTTGTTGCTATCTTAAGGGTGTTTGAGACATTTCATGATGTTATGGAAAATAAATATGGCATGAGTAGAGGGTTTTATAATTTATTTCATGATTAATATGATCAAGTGTAGTTTGAGTAGGGCACAAGTTATCAAAAAATATACTTTGAGGCATTTAAATAAGATAAGTTTTTTTGGTCAATATGGGTTAAATTAGAAATTGTGGTATTTCTAAGTTATATTGGATTAAAATATACTAGTATGTTGTGTGAAATATTAGGGATAATTATGAGAAACATAATTCTAATAAAATAAGAGAATGGCTTAAATTAAGAATAGTAATCCTAGAGGCAGACTTATTATCACATATCTAAGACATTAGAGTTAGACCTTTATTTTAGATTTGTTGTAAAAAATAAATTAATATATTAGGAAGGTGCACTAAATTTGGTGGTTAGATGAGTGTTATGGATGAAGTTACAATTGTCTTGTGAAGTTAGGATTTCATAAGGGAAGAAGGTTTCATAGGGGCGATGTGGTTCTTCCCCTTAGGGAATGACCCAAGTATCTTTTGGTAGTGTTTTATGTGCCTTTCATATTTGTAGTAAGCTTTCATGATAATATCAAGATAAATAATAGTTTAATAAGACATTAATATTTAAATTGAAAGTTCATGTGAGTTAGGGTTAAGTTGCATATGTTAGTTTCCACCGAACAATAATAGTAGTTAGAAGTATTATATCCTATGAGTTATACCAGTCTTCTCTATTGGATGAGAATATTTGCGGGGAGAGTTATATGTTAGGAGTTTTACTACTTTACTCCACTATATGTGAATAATAGCTAGGAGAATTTTTCCCTGAGAGTTGTACACATCCGTTCCATTAGAAGAGAATAGTAGGGGTCTTTGAAGTCAAAGCAACAAAGTAAATGGATTATATGTATGTATAATATAGAACTATATTTTGGTTCATCTCTTGATTTGCATCATGTTTAGTTAGTGTGCATATTTAATCCTTCCATTCAACTTTATGGGTGTTTTTTTCCCTTTAATGTAGCTTTATTATTACCTTACTCCATACATAAGTATTGCCCACCCTTTTCATGGCTGTTGCTCATTTTCACGAGTAGATGATGTAGATTTTGTTGTGTAGATCAATAATTTTTTTTATTTTTATGATTTCACTGCTTATGATAATTCTTGTGGAAGAGTGATTTTTATCTATTGGGGTTTGGACATATAGTTAATGTTAACCGGTAGCTAGTTTTTATCTGGATACTTTTTAGACTTTTAATTCCATTATATCCTTTTTTTGTATTTGTCTTATGATTTTACTCGGAATTTAATCTCTAACTCTTTTCTAAGTTTATAGATAATTTCTCTTATTCTTTTCTTATCTTATTTTAAGTTCTAAATGTTTTGTTATGTATTTGATGTAAGGATGGTATGGAAAGTCAAACTTATGTTGAGTATGTCAATAACACTCAATTATTTCAATATTACACTTATTCTAAATGAAAAAAAAAATAGTAGTTAATTTTGTGGTATTATCATAACACCCCCAAATTTTAAACCAAAAAATTTTGTTTTGAAGACAAAGTAGAAGCATTGTTAATACAAAATTGGAAGATGCTATAACCACACCAACCATGAGAGATATGTGATCATCACCTAACTCGTGTCTGATGTGAGGCAAAATGAAACAACATATAAGATAATGCATGCTCTAACAATATGGGAATAATAATGATAATGATGAGAATAACATAGGTAAGAGAGTTATAAAATCCAAATACATGAGATAAAGACAAGAGTTTAAGTAATTAGAAAGAACTAAAATATCCCAACACAGTGGACAAAATATATCTAGTCAGTTATCCTACCTCTTGATGAAAAAAAAAATATAACTCTCAATCTCCAAACAATGGACAGCTATTGGCTTAAGTCGTCATCCTCAACATACTCTAGTTGAGAATCATAACCCTACAAATTATTCTTTACTCATTGGAATAGAAGTTGGATCATCACAATGACCATATAAATATATTATCAGTATGGTGAAGTACTGGTAAAATAAATCACCTAAAATGTGGTAAGGGCTCATGATGCACATTGAGGTCATATGATAACATGGTATGTAATAAGCTTAATAAAATACCACATAAAATCATGGATAACATATATGTCATGGCAAGGCCTTAGGGCCATATATCCACACATGTACAGCTTCCCATATCAAGCCATATAAGATTAGAACACATAATGTCAATATTCCATTATGAGATTAGTGTAGGGCTACCTCTCCCACCATGCTAAAGGGATTTCTCAGGGATCTTCCTCATCCATCACACTTGGTCTCCTAGGCGAGGAATATAAGGTAAATTTTAGGTTTGCCTCACTGGAAGTACATTTCCACGAAATCAAACCATTATTTATATCCAAGAATGGGATGAACATAGGACTACAACTCCCGCTACAGTATCACTTTAGTGCTAAGGGGATTTTCTTAGGGATCTTCAACCTCCACCACAATTGGTCTCCTAGGCTAGAGAAAACAATAGATAACCAAAGCCCAATTATGATTACTGGGAAGGCCTCTAAGATTAGACTATTTGATTCCACAAATTAAACCAATTGGGTATTTAAGTGTTAACAACAACACCAACCAAGCATACAAGCCACTAACTCGAGTGTTTAAAGACAACACCAAACTCACTCATACAAGGCATCACAATATGAAAATTTTGATCCACAACAAATTATGGTTAAGCATAGTTGAAATCATGATTAAAATGTTGTAATTACATAGAGAAGTTAAGATAGAAATCATAAAGAAAGATCATCAAAATAAGGAGTTAACATAGAGAACCCTATTTGGTTACACCAAACCTAAGGAAAATAGCACAAAATAAACCAATAAACTAGTTGGTCCAACTGATCAACTATTTATAGAAACCACTCGATGTATTTTACCAAATCATTTGATGTGTCTGAGCAGATACGAAGACCACTCTGGTCACAAAGGAACCTTCTAATGGGTTAGGCAAACTGATTAACTATTTACGGAGACAAGTTGATCGGTTTATTAAACAAATTGATTGTTCAAGCAACTAACCAATCGTGACCACCAACCTGTGCAAATTTTCACATAACTAGTCCATTGGTTATGGCAAACTAGTTAATTAGTTTAGGTGAAACAACGCCCAAACCCATAAAACACACATAATCAAAAATCACCAATCTTCTCCAAATTAATCCTATCATACTTCTATGTTGTAAAACATCTAAAAATACATACTCCACATGTGAACTCACATGAAACATGATAGAATGTGATACTCAATAGAATCATAACTCATGCATAATATCAAAATACCTAAAACATGCTTACAACTTTGAAGGTAAAAACATTACCACATGCTTGAATCTAAGAACTCAATTAACATATGCGCATCATAGAAACATACCAAGAACATATAACCACAACAAAAAAAAAATAAGACCTTATTCATATTAGAGATAAGAATTACTTACCTCCAAGTAATTCTTCAAGCATAATAATACGCCTAACTTGATAGCTTTCTACCAAGACCTTAATTTTCTAAGAGAATCAAGAACAATTAAAAATCTTTTTCAAAACTCCATTACAATTAAAAATCAGATGGAGAAGAACATAATCATATCTCATATTTTCTTTCATAACTAAAATCAAAGAGATAAAAATAAGATCTTTAATCCTTTCTCAAAACCTTAATCCTTCCTTACTTAAGAGAAATCGGGCATAACTAAGATAAGATTAGGAGAAGAAAGAAGATGTAAGGATTTGACCAAGAATGGGAAGAAAAGAGGCAAGCCTATGTTTTTTTTTCTAAGAAAAAGATAAAAAAGGGAGAAAATAATAAAATTTCAACACTTAAAAATTTTTGATCCAAGGGAAGGGAGAAAGAGAGAAAGTGTTGAAAACCAAGGTGCAAATGAATTAGGAGGGAGATTTCTCAACTTCATTATGATCAAAAATTATAGGAAGGAGAGAAAGAATAGAGTTGACTATGTTGAGTGTGGGGGAACAAGGTGTAAGAGAGTGGATGATGAGAGTGAGGAATATGGAGTGATGGATTGCAAGGAATAAGTAAGTTAGAAGGAAAGGGTGCAGCTAGACTTGCATGCAACCATGGCTATGAGAGAAGAGAGGAAAATGATGGATAGTGAGAGAATGTGAAAAATACCTCAAAAGTGCTTTTGGAAAATTTTTAGCTAAATAAATTCATAGAATTATCCATATAATGTAAAAAAAATCCCAAAACAAATAGATTCTAATTAGAAGTTTTTATAAACATTGGAAAGAGAATCAAAACAAAATCAAAAAAGGATATGAAAGCATAGGAAAACAAGTCAATGGGTTTATTGCATAATAAAAGTGTTAGTTTATAAGTGTATCGATTAATCAATTTAGGAAACTAGTTGACAAGTATGTTTAAAATTCACATTTTATTAGAATTTCAAGCCATTTTCAAAATCAAAACTAATTTATTTTATATTAATATAGTTTTAAAAATATTTTAAGAATTCTAGGATGGGCCATTATAGTTACAATTCTGTAATGATATCACACTTAAATAAGAGTCATGTTATGATTCCATCATTTTGGCTATTCATTTACTTAGAGGACAAAGACTTATACCTCTACTTAAGATAGTTTTTCAAGGAACCAATTATGATTATGAAGAGAAAAAAAATTGAGCCTCATGATTCAATTTACTCCATGAAAGGCCCAAAGGCATTTTTATGTGTTGAATGGTCCCAAAACCATAGGAAATACCTCCCTAAGCGTAAATGCTCAAGCTTGTTTCATGAGCCATTATAGAGGTCCAAGGGGTCCGTGATCATATTCCCTTTGCGATTAATTTTCCCACAACAGGATACATGATTGATTTACATAAGAGTAACTTACAACTTTACCAAGGATAATTCATCTTTCCCTATTTTTTGGTGATGACCACTACTAATGATAGCCTAACCAAACTCTCAAGGGCATGATATGTGTAACACCCTCGTTTTTACCGACCAAAAAATTACTCATTTTAAAATATGATTCATGGAAGCAAAATAAGAAATGGATATGAAACCACCACACTCAACACAAGTAAAGTTATGAACAGTACCTAACATATGTTGAATGTAAGGCTAAAACCACTTAAAACCAAAGGTTAGGGGTGGTCACCACCTAATCTAAGGTTAAGATAAAATACCAAAACCATTAAACAAGAATGAAAAAGACATCCATAATAAAATATAATAAGCTAAATGGTTAACAATACGCTTGTTATACTAATATGGCAACAACAATAAGGGGGAAACATAAGTATAAATCCCAACATGAGAGAAACACTACATCAAATAATCCTAGCTACTCTTTGATCCAACCCTGAAGCTTTCATGAATTCCAACATAACCTGCACATACTCCCCCTAAAATAGTGTGGTATCAGTACAACTTCCTTGTATTGATTAAATCATAACTACGTTATGGAGACAACATGCTCACATAACACATAATACCCCAAAGCTTAAGATCAGATATAAAGCATATGATCACATGGTTTTAACCATTCATACATAACTCACATTAATACAAATTCCTCATATGCAATATCATTAACTAGCTAAAAAACAATTTAATATTCGTCTACCATACCATGTAATAAGGGTAGCTCATAACAGTAACTACCAATATATTATACTGCATAATTGATATTATCACTTGACAACATACTATCTTGCATACTCATAAACAACCTCGAAGGAAGTAACCACTCATACTCATATATCTCATGAACCATGTTCATCTTGTAAATATTACCATAACCATACAAATATCAAGCTCAAATAAAGTGCACTATCTACTACTAGATAATCTAAAACCACTGGCTCATCTAATATAGATAGCCATCACATATTATAGTGATTCCTCCATTCCAAGGTAGCTAGCCAAGGAGCATACACAAACCAATTAGAGCTCCAAATCCTTAAGTACGTGTACCTTCCCATAGGGTTTGTGAGTCAACCTATGGTGGATAGAAATGGGCATGTTGATTTGAAGGTCTAACTCTTGCACTCAAGTGCCATTCTAAGGCAAAACATCTCTTACTTGTAATTTCTCATGAAAAGGAGGCTACAAATATATTTTTACTACTCAAGGTCAAAATAAACACTTGCCCTAGAAGGCTTAAGGTTAGGCTATATGCCATAACGAAAACATTTATCAAATCTCTTCCTTACCCAGTTCTTCTTTCACTTTAAGTGATTAATGTTCTCTTATCACATATTATCCATAAAAAAAGGATTCAAAAATATACAAAATATTCAACTTAAATTATGAACACACACCTAACCATTTCAACCCTATTATTTTCTTGATCTAAAAGGGATATAGATCTCAACCATATCATTAAGCCAATGGTTAAGGTATAAATCCATCAACTAATGCACTTATTCAATTTTTCACTTTCCTAAATTATAATTATTCATTAGTCAACATACAATCAACTACCAATTTTTTGGTCAATGCTTAAAGCTAAGGCTAACCTAACCTCATTTTCTTAACATTTAATACCATTCAACCATTCCATGACCAAACTATCCATAACAATAGATTAAGCACATAAAACATGTAATACTTTAGTCATTATCTTCTCAAATTCTTGTTACCAAAAGTAACCCTATAGTTAATGGTATAATTCAAAGATCAATTTCAAGGTTAACTTAAGTCCAAAGAATTCCCTAAGGTCCAACTTAATTGATTATTCTTCAATATTACCATAGACCAACACAATAAGATGCCATAAAAAACATGAAAAAATATTATTTATGGTTAAAGTCAATGGTCAATAATCAATGGTTAATGGTCAAAGTCATGTGTTGTCAACACCCAATTTCATAAGGAATAAGACGAGGAAAACATGGTATCCTTGCCTCAATCTAATTCTAGGCATGGTAATCAAAGAAGGTTTGTGTGTGATAATTTTTGTAAGATCCTAAGCCTTATACGGTTGATAGTGATATAAATAGGCTCAAAGATGATTCCAAAGATGCCCACCCAAATGGATTATTATTGCTTAAAATATTAGTATTGATCTCATAGAGGTTTTATAAATAATGATGAAGATGGATGATGAGGTTAGATAGTTTGAAAGCGCAAGGGGCATGTAAGCTACACTCACACTATAGCTACCAATATAGCACTAAAGTTTTAAGTAGATAAACTAATAAAGAATGATCATATCATAATGTACATTATTAACAAGGGATAGGAGATTGTGACCCATAATTACTAGAGGTAAAAAGAGAGTGTACCCCCTAGCCCACCCATTTATCACATAACACTTATATCTTATCACATAATCTACTTTACTTGTTTACTCATCTTTATCGCTTTAATGCTATTGAAATAATATCCTTATTATACTTATATCACTGCATTGATACACTTGGTACTATCTAATCATGGCTTACACATATATCTAAGCACACTACTGCACATTCTAGAGGTAATAGAAATTCATGCTCAAGTGAAAGTGAAAAGACCATAGAGAAGGGTGAATATGGTAGAATGAAAGATAATAACAAATTAAAAAATTTTATAATGATCTATAATAGTTCAAAGACCTCAATGCATCTCTACATCCACTATGAAAATGTTATCCATTTTGGATTTGAAATATTCCTTTATTGTGTGTTGATGATGATCAAAATTTTAGATTTATGAGTCTATAGTCTCACGGACCTCTATAAGAGATAATTTTCATCTTGGCCTAGTTATACTCTCTAGTTTTATAAGCCTACAATCTCAATAATCTCTCTCAGAAATATGAAATAGACATAACCTTTGAATAATTAGTTTGTTTTTTTATAGTGTTGTAGTGATTACAATGTTTCCTCACAAATTGCAAGATATGAACATGGAATAATAATTTGAAGATTAATCTATATAGAGACTAAAATAATTTACATGTGTAAAACACTCCATATTTATTGTATGATATTTGAGCACACATATTTTCTTAATAAAAAAAGGTTGTGAAAGTGAATAAGAATTTGAATTGAAAAGTTTAATGAAGTAGATGAGAAAAATCAACGCTTATTATGCATGAGCTCAAAATTATTTTGAAATGTGAAATAGAACTATTTTATATTACCCTCAAATAGCATAGTTGTTGGTTAGGCCCTAAATTTGGAACAACATGACCAACATATCTATTTACCAATGAAACAGACCCACTGGTCGGTTGGTGCTTAATTTCTAAAATTTTCTATTAAAAAAATCACTGTAGTACCTCGTAATTTTGGATGATGGTGGTGGTGGTGGTGATGACGATGGGGATGATGAGGATGATGATACCAATAATAATAATATAAAGGATGCATGTAGATACATAGTTCTATTTATTTAATTTTATATATGTGGTTAATTGTTTGTAATTTTATTATTAGCAACTATAATTTACTTTACTTGGTCAATGGGCTTTGGTGACAATTAGATATTAGATCTATTGAATTTACATCTATTTATAGCTTATTTGTTTTAATAAATTACAAACATCTAGATCTAGACCTAGAAATATATCTTTGTCACTTCTCTTCATAACCCTACCCTCCTCTTATATATAAATAGCCTACTAACCCCTAAATATGCATGAGCACAACCACACATTCAAAAGGAAAATAGAATAATAAGGTCATTGTAAATTTTTGTTATCATTAATCCACTGGTTGTAGTAGTCACTCTTGCAGTATTTTGCATTAGGTGTATAACACATTAAATAGTATAAAAATATGCAAGTTTCGCTCTTTACTTCACTTCATAACCTTATAGGCCTAAAGCCACTTTCAAGTTCTCTATAATTTGTTCACGTGGAAAAATGAAACTTTTAATAATGGCAACTTATCTATGCTTTATTCTAATGTGCAAGGCCTTGGTAGTACTTACCTATAGAAATTGTCGGTCTCATGGACTTACTCCCCAAACTGATGTTAATTTAATATTATAAACTTATTAACAATTATTCACTACCAACTTGAATAATAAAACTTAGAATAATATAATCAATGGGATAGAGGAGCTTATTAATTTGATTTCAAAATTTTTACATACGGGCTCTTAATCCATGAAATTTTAGAGGGTCCTTGAAAGTAGTTATGGACTTCAAGAACCTAGCATAGTAGTAAAATTATGAGCTCATGTACCAAATTTTCCTTAGCATATCTTAAATTCAATTCATCATTCTTATATTATTTTATCTTATATAGTTGTCGATTTATTCATCATGAAAGCTTAAATTTATCATAATATAGCTTGAATCTTAAGCAAGTTCACATAACTAATTAAATTTTAATAATTAATCAGATAACCAAAATTAAACCAAAGGATAAAAATTTGGGATACTTTAATTAAAATACTTTTAGCTACCTCATCTACCCACGAAATATTTTAGTACCGATTACTATTGTGTATACTTGGTAATTGATCATTCAGAAAGCCTGTCTACCAAATTAATTTCCACACATAAAACACATGCATGATATTTAAGTGATAATAATAGTAGAATAGATTATTCTAGGGTCACCCAACTAATTTAGTAAACCTTAATTTTCCCTTCATTGATACTTTACCTTTTATTATCGTAACCCTATATCTATTTAATTATTTTATACTTAGGGATTATATATAAATGTTAGCTAATAAATTGAAGGTTATAAAATATAATAATTTTGATAATTTGGGACTAAGATATCAATACTAATTTTATTTACTATTTTCACCTAGTATTAATAATATATTGTTGATAACTTTAAAACTAGTCAATTAGTGAGCCTCCGGTGATTGGGTCATATTTCAGATAATCCACTTACTTTTCTAACTATCCATAGGTAAATTGCTAACTATATTTTTTTTAATATGTGTGATACTATTTTTGTATTATATGATTTAAGATGCCTTAAACTTTATATATGTGGTAACCCTTACTTTATAAAATCCTTATATTTTGTTAACGTGACTCTAGATTATATCTAAAAATATGAGATTGTTGAACATAAGTTATTTATAGATGTTTTATTGTTTTTTTGCTATTTTATTTGGAATGTATGTATAGTGCTTATATTATTTTATATATTATTGGTGATTGTATGAAACTTATGATAAATGTTAACTTATGATATTTTTATTTATGTGTATATGATCTTTATTTTCCTATGTTGTGTTAATTCACAATGATGGTTGATTGGTTTCTGACCCAAGTGGTCAACTCTATACGAAAAGTATTCAAATCAAAAAGTGGTATTGTGGAAAACCTTATTTAATAAAAGTAATATTTATGGAAGTATTATCTATGGGATATGTTAATTATGGAAAAATGTTATTTATGGGAAGTTCATATATTTGGAAATTACCAAACATGGAAGGTACCCAATTTTCAAAAGGTTGGTAATTAAGGAATAGATATGGTTGTATGTTTTGGATGTGTTATATGGTCACCTTGAATAATACACTAAAATTCAAAGTAGAAGATAAAAGTGGAATAGGGTCCTCTAGGGTTGATCTCCTAAAGTTGGTGATCGATAATAGCCTTGTCTTATATTGTAGTGAAGTGTAGTAACTTGGTTTATTTACCTGGCTAAAAGTAAGTAAGGATCCATATATAGTCTACTAGGACCACTTAGGAGTTATACACACTTAAAGACTGGATGATCGAGGTTGGATTTTTCCATTTGATGCTAGGACCACTGAGATTACCCAAGAGGTTGATCTACTGTGGTTGGTTTTGGTTTTTGTAGGATGTCTTTGGACTTATTTTCCAATTGATCATGTTGGTTGGGTTTTACACACTCATTAAATAAAATTTGATTGTGTGTTTTGTGCGGTTACTAATTTAAAAGGCTTATATAAATGGTGAACTAGTAGTTATCTTATCATTTGACTCATATGTTGAGGTGTTTGATGTCTTATATAGATTTCATAAATTAGGATGTGTTCATTCTAAATAATGGGTTGCTTAGTTGTTCCCCCAGCTAATTTGTTGCTATTTTAAATATGGTTATGATGGTACATGATATACATGGTTGTTGAACTCATAGGTCAAACAATGTCATTATTCGTGTTTTGATGATAACAAATGAATCTTGATAACTAATGTGATTCATTAAGTATGCATTTAATATGATTGAATTACAGATAAATCTAAACGCATCGACTCAAATCATTTCTCCAAATGTGCAAATTCAAAAGAGCAATCAAGCTTCTAAGTACAAGAGAACAACGCATGAAAGATAACCTATACTTGAAGGTTAAAGATCATTTCTAAGTATTAGGTTCCATATAAAGAGTTAAGTTGAGAAAGCTCACATTTTTGATAAAAACTCTGTGAAATATTTTTAAACACTTGATTTGAATTCATTTCATAAGATTTAATGGTTGATCTTAATTTCTAAATCTTCCAAAGTCTTTTAAAACTAAAGGGTTGGATCTAGTCAAAACCAGTCGATTGGTCTCAAGACTGAGTGACTGGTTCAGTTTAATCAAAGGCATAAAATGAGCTAAACTCAAATGAATTGACTAGCATAACAAACCGATCGATTGGTTATGCCAAACTGATTGACGAGTTTAACCAACCGATTCATGGGTTTCACACTTGTAGAAACCCATTCAACTCTGTTTAAATTCATCGAACAGTTTTTCCTAACCAATCAACTAATTATAAGAATTCGATCAACTGGTTTAACCAACCAGTATATGGTTTTAACTTTTATAGAAACTCATTCACCTCTATTTAAAGTCATTAACTAATTTTTTCAAATTGATCGATTGGTTTGAGAAAATCAATCAACTGGTTTGACCAACTAGTCCATGGGATTTATTCTTGTAGAAACCAGTTCATCTATATTTAAACCCATTTACTCATTTTTCTGAACCAATCAGTTGGTTTATAATCAATCAAATGGTGACATGAACATGTTGACTAGTCTTACCATACCATGTCACTATTTATATATATTCATAAGACCAACTGTGCACTAGCTTAACTAATCAAATGGTTCACACAACAATAACTTTCTATTTCTGGTCTAAACATAATCAATTAACTTATTTGAACCATCGATCGAGTGTTCTTATAACCGATTAACTATTTTGATCAAACCATTCTACTTGTGAGTATTAAATGCTGGTTTTTCACCCATTGGGTGATACAAATTTTTTAGATTTTGTATCTAATGACTATATGATAAGGGAAACTCTTATAAATAAGGTCCCTATGCATTTATTACAAAAACTCTTCCAATTAATTTTTCACTTAATCATCTATTATCAAATCATTCAATTGCTCATTCAAACTCTCTAAACTTTCATATTCTGATTAATGAAAAGTATTTTTTCTCACTTCTCTTAGCTAGAATTGCTCCTAAATTGTAATATCTCTTATTATATCTAGCTAGATTACATCAAATCCAAATTTATACACTTTCATATCTTTTATTCTTGGTGAATCATTTGTAATCACAACTACCTAAGAAAATTTACTTCAAGGGGTTAGTGAGTGTTTGCCTATCATTTTTTAGAGATTCTTGTGGAGATTCTAGAGAATATAAATAGATTAAATTACACATCATATCTTAAAGGGTCATTGAGATTGTGAGGCTCATAAACCTAGAGAAGAATAACCATCAATAAAAATATGTCACTATTCTAAAATCTAAAAGGAAGAACATTTTGGTAGTGGATGTAAAGAATAATTTACTCTTGAACCACTTTACATTGTGTGTAATTTCTTTTATTCTATCATATCCATTTTATAAAAACCTATTTACCCCCTCTAAGGTGTTTTTAATGGTGAACAAATAGTTGTGTGTAGGCAGATTGTGACCATACAAGATGATGGATGCCTACTTATAGGATGAGTTGAGAGTATAATTTGGCTTTTGGAGTTCTATCTTTTGATGTTATTTCAATTTTAATGGGTTTTAAATGTATTAAAGTTATTTAATTTATTGATATATCATTAATGACTTCCAACATTATTATTTGAATTTATTATGGTGTTCTATTATATTAAGAATGTTGTAGAATATTTATTTGGTTTCAATTTTAAGTTTTACCCTTAGCTTCTAGTGACAATATTGTTTATTTTCACTAGATATGGTGATAATACCCTTGGTTATATTCAGCTAGTGATAATGCCCTTAGTTATATTCAGCTTCTACATTATGTTCTAAGTATTTTGGGTTCTAAAAATGGAGATATTACAGTTACCATTAGAAGAATTTTAAACTATCCATTAGAAGTTTAGTTGACTAGTTTAAAACTACTGCCTAGTAAATTAGACTAAGAAAATAGAGGTAAAGAATTTTGAGTGCTTACCAATTGACTAATCAAGAGTATCAATTAACCGGTACCTAGTGATGCAATTATCAAAGTGAGAAATTATAGAGAAGAAAATTTTTCAACCAATAGACTAGTCTTGACCACTAGTCGACTAGTACCTAGTAAGAATCAATGCATAGTCATTTGGTTGAATCAACACCTTTACAGAAAAAAAATAAAATAAAAGAACTCATAACTTGAGCTATAGAGCACAAAATTGAGTACCATCTTCTTCTTCTTCTTCTTCTTCTTCTTCTTCTTCTTCTTCTTCTTCTTCTTCTTCTTCTTCTTCTTCTTCTTCTTCTTTTGTAAAGTAGAAATCATAAGCTTTCCAAAAAGATATTATTCCCCAAAAGTAATGTCTATGGAGTTTTTAATTAATTTTTAAAGTTGGATAAAATATATAAAGCTTAAGAAAAGACTTATTTTAAATATCCTTTTGAGTAAATACTTAGAAACATTTTGTATGTTTGGAACAATTTTAAGACCTTTAAAAATATTATTTTAGAGAGGATTTAAAAAAAAAACATTATGAAACCTAAATTCTTACCAAATCAACACAATACAAGAAAACCCTGGAAATTAGAGACAAAATCTACCATTTGAACACAAAGTCTTGAGGACTTAAGAGTGTGATTTTTCTTCGTATTGATGTGAAAATGGTTTAGATCTTGATTGAAAGCTTTATCCATTGAGTTCTAGGCTTGATTGGTCTTTTATGTCCTTAGCACTGATGGATGGTATTGATGTGATCTATTCTTTTGTGCTTTGAAAACATGATTGCTCTCTTAAATGCTTACACTTGAATGTTTGTTTGAGTGTGTTCATAATCATTTGATCTTATAGCAACATGTACACTTAAACAAAATTAAGATTTTTTATCATAAAAACAAGGATGCATGATATATGATGTTAATAGAAAGAATATATAACACATGCTGACATAAGGAATCATGGAAGGACATGGAAAATCATGATAATACCAGAAAATAAGGAAGATCATGCTTTTACAACTGAATATAGAAGAATCATGCTAGTATGACATCTACTATTTACACTATTCATACTATTTATTGATACATATACTTACAAAATAAATTGTTATCCTTCATCTGAAGTTCATATAATCACTTATTTTAATTAGTGAGTAACTAGTATTACTTGAACAAATGGTTGTAATCCTTACTACAAGGACAAATGATCATTCTAAATTCTCATGTTTAATCTTTAACTTTATCAAATATAGTAATAAAAAACACATAACAAGCCCACGTACCACTTTCTAAAAAAGTTATTATTAAATAAATTTAAAATCAATGTTAAACGATGAATGGTCAACAACCAACGATCAATCACTAATTGTTATTGGTCAAGTGTAAACAATCAATGGTAATTTTTTATTTGTTTTTTTTTTACTATTTATCATCAAATTCATATTTACGCTTTTTACTATTTATAATAAGGTCAAACTTGTCAAAATATCCTAATCATCCTATAAATATGTAACAAATCTCTAATCATTTACCAACTACCTATTTTGTATACTTTAGATACTTCTTATCCACAACTTGTGTGATATAGTTAGTTGCTTGGTCACTATTTTGTATATAATTTCTTTTTTTGGTCTTGCAAGGTAGAGATAAGATCAAAGCTATTTATCTAAAGACTAAGGTTGGTTAGATAAAGATGTTTAGTCGGGAGGCAATTTTCCAAGCAAGTCCAACTAAAAGTCTTGGAGAGAAGAACATAAGGTTGTTACAACAAAAACTTTAAATGATGGCAGATTATCCTCCGTTACTTGCCTTCACAAGTCATCCTAATAACTCAATCTTCTTCCAACTAGGTAAGCCTAGAAATTGCTATTGAACTAAAGCCCCTACAAAGATACTACATAAGTATGGCAAATGGGTAAAGAGAGTTATCCCCTTCCTTATGCAGCCATCTACCTTTTTGTTCTTTCTTTGCTATTATGAAAGCTAACAACGTATATTTAGAGCATCATAAGTTGTATATTTTTCTCTATCCATAATTATAACTCTCACCCCCTAATAAATTGTGAATGTTGTTAATTTCTATAATTTTATTGTGATTTTATTTTTCCATTTTATTAGTGATGCCGTTCACTTGTTGTAGTTCCAAACTTATAAAGCTAGTTTGATATTTTGTGTCAATTCTGAGTTTTTACAATTTAATTTATGACTATATGAGAGTTTAAGATCATATTTTAAATGTTAGTAAACTTTAAATATGATATTATATAGCATACACTTTTTTTTTTTGTGTGTGTGTGTGTAAAATTTTACAATCCTACAATTTTATTCTACAAATGAATAATAAAGACCCTATTCAATATTTGGTAGAACCACCATTCCAACAATAATGCTTCAAAATATTTCATTTGATAATTTATAACAAAGAAGTAAAAATTATTTAGTACTTTTGCACACTGTTTTACAACAATGACAATGCAAGCTAACTAATAAATTGCAAATAATGTATCTAATGAATAATACCTCTAGTAATGCACTCCCATTAAATGATGGTATTAAAATTTATACATGTTGACTATTGTAGAAAATTATTGTCTAGATATTAGAAAAACATTGGGCTTCAAAAATATATTTTTTCCGTTTCACAAAGATAGTTATATATTACATTTTTATTTACCCCATAATTATAGGAACCGTTTGAAAAATATTATTATTTATTTATTATCTAATAATATATAATTTAAGTCATTTGTTTTACTTTATTATGTTTATATCATTATAATTTAATTATCTACACCTTATTTTTAACCTATTATTAATTTATAAATAGGTCTCACCAATTTTTAACTAAATACCAAAAAAATATATGTTATTTACTTTTATTACAAAAACATCTTTTATTAATTAATCCCACCAAACTTACTAACATATCTAAAATTATCGTTATACATTAATTCATTTCATTTTAAATAGATTATCAAACATTAATATTATTTCAAATATATTCATATATAAATAATTTTTATCCAAACACGACCATATTATTACTTTAGATTATATATAAAATTTTATAAACGGCATCATAGTCCTATTCCATTGTAAATAGTAAAATAAATATAATAATTCTCTAATATGCTCTCATGTACTACGTCATTTAATAGAATTAGACCGCCTACTAAAACAATTATGCCAAGGATATCATTAAAAGCACAAACACATTTACTTTTCCAACCATACAAAATCGTATTTCTTCATCTATATTAAAATGAAATTCAACACCATCTTTATAGGAGGGGGAGATTATGCCTTATTATTCCTAACATAAAAATCTTAAACACATTGAACGCAATTCTTGGCGAGGAAAGCGTTAATCAAAACTATCTCTAATGCAATCTTCAATTTTGTAAGCTGAAAATATTTCGCGCACCGTTGGTAAACATTGGAATGAAGATAAAATAAATCTGCCTGAAAACAGTTCATAGTAAAATATGAGAAAAGTTAAAAATACCATCAAACTAGCTCAAAAATTAATGGAACATATCAATTGGAAGGAATGAATAATTTGAACCAAACCAAGCCTTAGTGCTTAGCATTACTATACCAATTCAAAGGACGTTATAATTATAATTGATATGGACGCTTAGCACAATTTGACTCATCATAAACTCTCGCAAATCTGAAATTAAGAAACTTTGCATTCAAATCTAAGAACCACGGGAGCAGGTTATCATCTCTCCTTCGATTTTATAGGAACACCTTTGTACATTTGCACACGTTCCCTCAACGAATCAACCCGAGGGCGTGCCACTTTGTTATTTGGATCAAAAAGCAGAACTTCTTCAAATGCCCTGAGAGCAGACTTAAGCTCTTTCTTCTGTTCATATGCATCACCAAGGTTGTTCCAAGCTGTCACGTAGCCAGGTTGGAGCTTCACAGCAGTTTCAAACTGGGTGATGCCTTTGTCAAGCTTTCCTTCGCGTACAAAGCTGACCCCGAGAGCATTGTAAACCTGTATACACAAATGGAACAGACGAGATACATCACCCGTCTCTTAACAAGTCTACTCTTAAAGATACTGAAGGCACAATAGAAAACACACGGAAGAGTAAACTCGGCCATCAAGAACATCAAGTTAGTTTTGGAATTAGCTGAACAAAGTGAACTAGGTAGCACTAGTTATCGTTACGCGTGCATTTCACGTCCCATAATTGTTAGGTTGCATGTTTTTCCGTCCCCACTTTTAGATAGCAATTCTTCTTGTTTGCATCTACCGAAGAACTGCCATAGGAGTGGAGGGTGCAGAAAGGTGGATTATGTTTATTCTTTTATTTTTAAAAATACATCTCACAAAATATTCCCTCCCTATCCAAAACAAATTTATTTTAACAAGTTACATAATAAAATTAATCATAATGTTTTACTTATATCCCTTAATAAAAAGCAGCAAAGCAATTAATTGTTAGATAATAAAAGAAAGAAAAAATAAATACAAAAGTAAAAATTAGCCTGTGGCTTTTCCAAAATGACTCATTTTTTTAAGAAAGAATAAAGCTGAACTTCTTGATATGGAGGGAGTAGAAAATATTAAATTTGTTGGGAAGTTACATGGGGCTATAGATGGGAGTAGAAAATATTCCCTACATGGGGGTTTCCAAAATGGACAGTTGAGACTTGAGAGCCTCTGAACATCACATTGCTCATAATACTTTGGACGACCACAACAACCTACAAATTCCAGCCACAAGCAAGTCTCCTCTATACAATCTCTGACTTGATTAACTGAGAAACTCAGACCACGTTGTTTGCTTACACAAGGAACCCAAAGCTCACTTCTAGCTCAGACAATATCAGACTTGAATAACAGCAAATCCAGACCCAGAATTATAAGTATCTACCTTGATTAACTCAACTCCACATTTCAGAGTTTCAAATCAAAAGGAGATAATGTTAATTATTTCAAGAGCAATCTCTTAAGCATTTAACTTGTTCACTTAGCACTAAGCTCCAAAGTTCCAATTGCCCGACACAGAAAAGGTCAATTTAGACTTATGAGGTGAGTGCTTAACATGCATATGTCACGCCCAAAACATCATTCTTCTAGGTCTTACTTTCAATTGCTTGCAAAGACTTTTTTAAGGGGCATGTGAATCCCCATAGGCCCAAACCAAACCCCCTCCCCTCAATACAAACAAAAATCAAATAACGAGATTTTCTACTTTCTCCTTTCTCGCTTAAGTGTTGCACTTCCTCCACATCATCCATATTTGAAATTTCCATAACAAAGCATCAAAGGGAAGTTGATAAATTGTTGCTGCAAACTATCAAACCACAAGCATCAGATCAATCACCACCTGCAGCTCTTCTACATCACCTCCATATTCAACTTGCAAAACCATTGTATGCCAACATATCTTGGTTAACAGCGCTAAAGTTTGAGACCTGCCACACCCTTCTGCTTTAGCAATTAATTTCAAATACACTAAATGCACCAGTTGATGGAAAATAGAGGATTTGAGCACTGGACAAAGAAAGAGATAGGGAACTACAGCACCACTAGAGGAGACCAGAAAAGAGAGACAAGGTTTTGCCCACATAATGTGGGAGTCATGGTACAAGTCCCTTCAGAATTCCATGGAGGGAAAGTGGAGTCTGCTGAAAGAATTTTGGAAGCATTAGTGTTGTATGTTCTTTCCTGACTCACAGTGATTCCTACATTGTTATATTATATTATGGTGATCAATGCCTAGTCATTGAAATATTGGTGCTCATTAAATGCTAGTTGAAAGTGTGTGGTGCAGCGCGTTAGCTCAATTAAATAAGGTCAAACACCCAAGTTATAGTAAGCGATTTTTTGGTGTATCTCTATTTTGTTTTTTTCTTTTCTCTTCCCTAAGTGCCCCTTTCTACTTCACTGTCGTTGTTCATACAAATTTATGTGGTACGAAGTGAAGCCAGGTCAAACACTTACTCGTTGAAAGGGATTTTTCAATAAGTAGTTTTTCTTCTTCTTTTTTTTTTTTTTAACAAGCTAACAATGCACTTCTTTGAAAGCTAAAAACAAGTACTTTTTGAGCAGCTACACCAGAAGCACCTCATCATATTTAATAAATTGTTTTAGACAATATGCCCCTATGTATTTTCAATGTTGATTCATGTCCCCTTCTTTTATCCTTTTGACAAAAGTACTCTTCCTCGCTTTTGACTACAATAATCCTCTTTCTCCATCTCCTCCATTCACTCATATTTCTATCTTCCTGACATTGTGTATCCAGTCAACTTGTTTAATTACTCGTGTTTTGATATTGATACTTGTGCACAGAAATGTGAGAGCGAGAAGGAAGAAGGGTAAAAGACTGGGGAAGACGTAGATTTGGGGCTTGGTCAAAGCACGAAAGAAATCAGGAAAATAGTCATCAAGGATGTAGATGGGCGTTGGTGGACCAAGGCGTCGAGGTTGTTATATGTCTTGGCTCTTTATACTTCTATTGTTTATATGAGATTTTTTATTCAATAATAAATTTAACATATTTGTTTTATTTCAGTTGATATTAAGTAAACAGATGTTTTATTAAATATTACCAAACAATATTTGAAGTACAGATAAAAGATCAGACAATTTGCAAGAGCAGAGGAAAGACAACAAAGGAAGGACATCACTATGCTCATCAGTGAGCAGGGGGCGAAGGTTAGGCACCCTCATAGTATCCAGAAGGCTTTTATCAATTTTAATGAGAATTTGCTCGGTTCAACTGCTACAACCACAGCCACAATCTCTCAAGTCAGGAAGCCATTGATCAAAATGTCTTGTGCAGTACTTCACAACTATTATTTAATGCTCAATATACCAGAGACGAGGCGTACAGAGCAGTGTTCGCAACTGGAGACACCAAGGCAGATGGGCTTACCACTGGATTCTACAAAAAGATTCAGGAGGTCAACAGAAAGGAACTTGTGTTGGCTGTCAAGGACTTAATTGGCAATGAATCATTGCTATAGACCCAACAAGGTGAATCCATCATCTCTCACCCTTATTCCTAAAATGGATAATGCTCAGAGGGTAACAGATATTAGACAACACTTGTTGCAACATGCTTTATAAGGTCATATCCAAAGTCATCAGCACAGGTTGCAGCACATTTAATCTTTCTCATTCTTCATTCATCAAGGGGAAAAATATTGGTGAGACTGTCCTGTTAGCCCATGAATTGGTCACCAAGTAGGCAGTTAGGGGTTCCCCCCCCCCCTGGCCGCGAATGCATGATCAAGCTTGATTTACAAAAGAGCATATGACATGGTGAGTTGGCAGCTTTTACATGATGTTTTCCTCAGGTATGGGTTTCCCACCCACTTTATCAGGCGTATCATGGCCTGCATTGGAACTGTTTCCTTCTTTATAATGTTCGATGACACCTCAAACTCCTTTGAAGTGCAAGAGAGGACCAAGGCAAGGGATCCTTTGTCTCCTTATCTAATGGAGTGGGTTATGGATTGCCTCAGAAGGTACCTGAAACTTTCATGGGATAACATTGCTATCAAGGGCAGTCTGAGCTGTAAGCCTTGGAAAATCACAAACCTTTACTTTGCTAGTAAATTCTTGTTTATAAAGGGTGATATGCAGTGTTCAGTGCCTCATGCAATACATCCAGCTCTTTTGTGACCTCTCTGAACAGATTATTTATCCAACCAAATGCACTGTTTACTTTGGACAGGTGGATTGTCACGTGAAAGCAATTGTTGATCTACTTGGATTTGAGGAGGGTTCCCTCCCTCTCACTTACTAGGACATGCCTTTGTCATCATCATGCACTGCTGCACACCTTCAACACCATATTGATAAGGTCACAACTCAAGCAATGGAGCACCTTAAACCTCTTTTACGCTGAGACAATCCAGATCATCAAATCAATGTTGTTCAGCAAGTTAGACTTCAACAAGATAATTCTGCTCCCAAAGAAAATGCTCAATAAGTTCATATGCTTGTGTAGATGGTTTCTTCCGGAAAATTTTTAGTGCAGAGAAGGGCACTGGTATCTTAGCAACAGCTGAATTTGACTCTATAGAATATGTGCCTTAGGCAAACTGTTGTGGAATATTTACTCCAAGAAGGATTCACTTCCGATTAAATGAATTCACTCCATTTATCTGAAGGGGTTGATTTATGAACTATGCCCCTACCTCATACACTTCTTGGTTATTTCAGAGGATTCTAACTACAAGATCAGAGATGCAGCATCAATTTCTCACCTGGATTGGCTCTAACAGAGAGGTGTATGTTATTAGCAGGATGTGTCAAACTATCAGGCCATAGCATCAGGAAGACTTTTTTTGGGGGGGGGGGGCGCTAAGCTGGTGTGGGAACCCTCTAATTCTCCCCAGACACCAGTTTGACCTAAAGTTGGCCAGGAAAGGTTGCCTACTCGTGAAAGATTGATCTATTTTGGTATGACATTTGCAGCTTATTGTGTGTTTTGCAAAGCACCCCTTGAAAACATTGAGCAGTTGTTCCCCCGATGCCCAAGCCACTTTGGAGGATCAAGAAAGCAGCAGGAAGATAGAAGATTAAAAAATGGAATAATGAGTTGAAGATCTCGGTTACAAGATCAAGATAGCCAAAGGAGACAAATGAGCTACTTGGTGCCTTGTTTGCCTCTTTCTTAGCTGATTTATGGTACGAGAGAAATTTTAGAATCTTTCAGAACTGTAATAGAGATGAGAGGACCATTATGACAGCCTTAGTCCTACACATTGCTAGGAGAAAAGTCCACCCCTTCAATAAAGCTAAGTATGAGAGGTGGTTATTTGTAGTGGATAGAGTATGATACATAAGAGTAAAACAGAACATTCTCATTTTTGAAGCGATGACATCATTCTTACTTATCACAGAGAGAGAGAGAGAGAGAGAGAGATCAGCCTAACAATATAAGACCATGTTCTCCTCATGATCTGAACAAGTTAAAACCTTTATATCTCTGCTAAAACTTTACCCATTTGAACCACAAAAAGACATTGCAAATCTCGATATCATCTAGAGAATCACTTTTTGTTCCTTTACTTGAAAACCTTGAAGCATTTGCACTACTCAAGCTTCGAACTCATATAACATCATTTTGCCAACAAACTCTTCAGACTGCATCCATTTGGAAAATACTATAAGAATACTCAAAAGCTCAAGAGTGAGATCAATGACTGTAAAAGAGACTAGTACCCCTATAGAGAAAAGATTTGTGCCAGATGCTACTATACATGGATTTTGGAAGATAACTACAACTTGAAAAGTTTTAGTACCCTTGGAATTGTAAGAGATGCTTGGTAGAAGCCTTCAAAGAGTGGTCCCACATTTCGAGGATTGCTATGTGTATGGAACAAAACCATTATGAATCTTCATGTTTGATCTCTCCTTTCCCCTTACATTCTTTACACTACGCATAACCTTAGTACTTGGATCTTACTATCATTGCACTCTAAAGTGACTATCAAGCAGCTTCGTTTTCATTTTTTTCATGACAAAATATCAAATTTTATATTTAATTCCCAAATATGAATGAGAAACTGTACAAAGCTATGAATGGGTCAATCCTCTTATATCAAAGCTATAGGTAGTTAACAATTTGCCAAATCACTATGCAGAACAGTCTGAATTTAGCCGAGTAAGTTAAACATTACCAACAATAACTTCTGACAGAAGCAAATGATCATGTAAGATGCCCTTTGGTAAATACTGGAGATGACATGAAATGATGTATATTGATATATTGATATTTTGATATGTACCTTAATTCTATTTACTTGTTTGAAATTACTTTGTATAAAAATATAATAGGAGATAAGGATAGTTATGACCATTTTCAAAAAGTAACGGATCATGTTAGCTGAAATGAAGTAATAATTTACAAATAATATGGCTACTAAATGGGCCCTAAATCTTCCCCAGCACTCAATAAGGAAGCTATACATATAAATATATACATACAGCAGAAGGCAAGATTGCCAGTAACTGACCTGAGCAAGATCCTGGTCATCCCCATCCCATTTTTCTACTGCTTGGATTAAATATTTTGTTGCAGCTGGATAAAATTTTCGTCTCAACATAACTGCTCCAAGTTCAAAAAGTTCAGTTGCATTTGCATCACCACTCCTAACTTGCTCCTATATGATGCAAAAGATCATATAGGATAAATACCATACACATTCCATGCCGTACTGTAAAGCTGAATAGCAACAGTGGAGATCGATATGGAGAGTTTTAATAAAACTATTTAGTAACAGAAAGAAAGCCCTAGGGAAAACAGTAAACATGCACATGCACAACAGTATAAATGTATAATACACAGAAGAAAGCACTTCCCCATCCAGTATCTTGACATTTAACATCCACAATTCCCATGCATCCAATAGTGGAAAAATGACTACATGCAACATTTATGTAGCATCTATATTTATAAATTGCACAATAAGCAAGTCAGTGTATACCACCTGAAAAAGCACCTGGTGTATGTAAGGAGGGAAGGGAGGAGAATTTGGAAGAGGAAGAATTGTGAATAAACCGGAGAATTTAGACAAGAGGCAAGAATTCGGACAATGCCAATTTTAATATACAATCTTCAAAATTACATGCAAGATCAGACCAAAGTCATATAATATAGGCCAAACTGTTACTCCCTCTGTACTAAGAAGTCAGTTATTTTAAGAGTAAATTTTGTATTAAAAAGAAAATCATTTAGAAAAGTTAAAAGACTAATTTTCACTTTCGCCCTAACTTTATCTCTTTCATATTCTATATATTAATTGCACATCTCTTTCCTAATTAAGGGGAATCAGAAGATTAGGGTCAATCTAATGAACTCCTTAAAGCATATGCAAATTGTTAAAATACTTTCTTTTTGACACAGAGGAAGTATTAAAATTCTGAACCCATTAAAGATTAGGAAAGAAATATTATTTCCCAAACATATTATAACTAAAATATTATTTCCTAATCCTAGATGATGCAGAGGCATATCCTGCAACTTGTCCTACACTTGAAGGGCAAGTTGATTTAGTCATCAAACCCATCACAAGAGGCTTATTTGAAGATTTTGATTAAAGGAGAGCATATGGGCCTAATTAGGTTATAAGAAGACATGGAGATCATTATGAAGAGTTTAATGAAGCCATATGTTATGAACATGCGATGGATAATTTTAAGCCTCCTTAGGTCGGCCATAATAGGATTAATTAGCCATTATTTGATTTGCTACTTAATCATTAAAAAGATTGTTAGATAAGATCAGATATGGTTCTCTCTTTTAGAGTGTGAATTTTATTGTGTGCTTATATTATATGTTTAGCGTGATATTGTATGTTTTTTCTTTTAGTTTTTAGCTTATTTTATGTGGAGAAGTTTTAGCTGAATTATGCTAATAAAATCTTATGTAATCACGTTAGTTTCATAAGTTAAATGCGGATTGATCAAGTTGAATCCTCAATTGAACCCTACGTGAGTTCTTCTCTACTTTTGCCAATACTATATAAGTGACAAATTTAGAAACACTATATTTCCCCTATATGGGCTAACATAGTGTAATCCCAAAATAATACAACCAATCCATGACCACATTCACCAATAACCCCTCAATTAAAACCCTAACCAATCGTCCATAATCAATCCTCCACAAAGTCAAACCAAAACCCCCTAAACCCTAACCCTAATACACAATTTTCTTCATCAATATTGTATCTAGGCTGACTGATTTCCTTGAGATTTGTCCTCAAACCCTCTACTTTGGTGTTGTGTGCTTCCTCTACATATCACTAGACCAACAATTCAGCTAAAAGAAAGCATCTTTTCCCACAATTACACTATTCTCCCCCATTGAGAAAGAGCTTGACTCCGACCTGCTAGAATGAGGGAAATTCTCAAGTGAAGCTAAAGCAATGCTGCAATGATCATCTTCATTAATATAAGCCACATCACAACACATACATGACCATTCTTCTATTTGAAATGTGAAAAGATGGAAACCTTAACTAGAAGAAATAAACAAATTGTTGAATTTCTTGCCAGATAGCTAAACAGATGGACAAAAGGACAACGCAACAGGCTCCAATGAGTAATATTGATAACTAATACTTAAATCCTCAAATACATATAGCACGTAGAAGTTAGCTTTTCTTCACTTTAAAATTTTATAAAGGCATGTGGCTCACACATATAACATTTGAGCTTTAAGGAAATGTTTGAAATAAACGTGAACCATGACATAAACACCTTAATTAAAAATCCTGGCCTACAATGCACATCAAGTTTATAATTTGATTACTCAATATAATCTTATGTTTACCTTCAACATGTAAATTGTGAAGATGGTGAGAATTTGCAAAATACTTTGAAAAGAAAAGGCACAAATAAGGGTTATAAGATAATAACCAAATAAATAAATAAATAAAAATAAAGAGCACAAAGCAAGTAACTATAAATAGAGCCAAAGTTCTATTACTTAAAACTTCTTAGAAGTTTTTGGCACATACAAACACATGGACATCAAAGAGGCGAAGTAAATTAGATGTAGGGAAAATTTTTAAACAAAAAATCTCTATTAGGAATGAACAATGCACAACCTACTTGTAGAATATCCCTCTACAATATTCTAAACATTAAGCCAAGGCACTGAAGAAATATATTAAATGAAATAATAGCTACTTAGAGGAGAGTAATGCAAAGAGATTTTTAGTTGCTAAGGAACAACCCATGTGTATGTCACCCCACATTGTAGATGAAAGAGAAGGTTAACTAACTTCTAAGCCTAAACTCAAGCTCATAAGTGGTCAGACTCTCCTCCTATTAAATTGTGTTTAGGCCCATCACAAATCTCAATAATAGTGGCTAAAATTGCCTAAGTTTGTGATTTACAAACATTTTATGTCCATTCCATGACACTTTGGCTCAACTTTTAACTAGATAGATAGATACATTATTACAACCATTAATTTATTTTGAAAAGAAAAACATCTTCAATGTTGCAATTGAGCTGTAATTGGACCAAAACAAAATTGGTTAGCAAGCTTATCAAATAATGAAGCTCTGCTTCATAGTTGCAATTTTTTTAATAAGGGGAGGGGGGTCTCGTTCAAGGACAAGCTTGATAACTCATTTACGGCATGACTTGTGCTATAATCTTGTCATTTCCTTTTAGTGTATATAGAGAGGCATTATGTCAGTGGGAGTATCCCATTTGTGTGATGTAATCCATTCTAAGAGCTAACAAAAGAAAGAGAGTTATAGAGAGAGAGAGACTTAAGTCCCTTATGGCCATGCTAGTCAAGTTAACATCATTCACATAAATAGTGCAGAATTCATACTAGGTAATAACTCTACATCCTTTCATTTACTCTAACATGATTTTGATAAAGAGTGGAGCATTGAAACACTTCACCCCTGAACAAATTCTTGAAAGAGAACTACAAGTGAAGCTCTAAGGAAATAGAAGGATCTAACAATTTATAAATACTCTAAAAACTAGGTTTGTCATAGAATTAGTATGAAAATAAAAGCTTTGTATACTATAAGTGGTTTTTCTTAAATTTACTTCTTCTTTTTTTTGGGGGGGGGGGGTCCAATCAGAGCTCCATACCACTATTTTATGGTGTGGGAGAGTGAAAGACAAAATAAGAAATACAAATTTTTACCTTTTCCTATAATCAAGAATAGATGCAAAGTATTAAAATCAGGATTTTAAAAAGTATTTTTATCTTTGATAAAATAAAACAATTAATTAATTAAAAGATAAAGGTAAACAATCTTCATGTTTGAAAACAACTGATATTCAGAAGATAGATTAAGGATTATTTACTAGTCATGTGAACTTTAATGCTAGCCTAAAATTAAGGATAATAAGGATACTTAGTAACCGATTGAAAAATACATACTCAATGGCTAAGAAAGAAATTTTTGATATGCCTATAGAATATAGAGAAAGTAATAAAGAAAAGATTAAGAGAGTGAATTGAGAGAATAAACTGACAAGAGAATGGGCACGAAATAGAGATACTTAATGAACCAAGATTATAGTATAAACAAAGAGGGATTGAAGAACAAAAAGATGACTTGATAAACAAAGGGAACAAAGGAAAAGGATAATACACACATGTGAGGGTAGTCCAATAAAGGACAAGAAACAAGTCATAAAGGAAAAGAAATGGGTCAAAAGAAGCAAAAAAGGATAGGAAGGAAATAAGGTAAGAATAATGGGGAAAATAGAGTTAAAAATATAGGGAGATAAATGATGGAATATTTTATAAACTCTTCAAATTTAAACACTCATATATTAATCAAAGTACCAAAAAATGGAATATCAGAAACTTAGGAGGGAAAAAAAATGAATCAATAGACAGCATTTCAGAAACTAAAAGAAAAAAAAAATACACATAAGATCTAGACAAACCCAAATAAAATCTAAGCAATACAAGGAATCACAAATACGTGTTCAAGATAAAACTTAAGTATTATTTAAAAAATAATAATACAAAATTCCAATAGAATTAAAAAAACTACTGGAGTGCCCTAATAATCAAATACCTTCACTCTAGCTAGCATCTATTGTCCCAAAAACAATATGTTGATGACTGTCAAAACTCATCTCCTACTACTATGCATAAATATATTCCATAGAGTTTTATAACTCTTTAAGAACTCTATACACCTATTTTCATACCTAACTGTTGTTCACCTAAAATACCTCCACATGCAAAAAGAATCAACCACCCATTCCTAAGATTCGAACATCATCAAAATATGAGGTCAACATAAATATTATTGTAGGCAAATTCACATCAAACATTAAGTACAAAGTTTGTCCTCAAGAATACAAAATGCAAGTCATTTAAACCTTTATTTACAAACATTGTACATAACTCATAACTGAACAAAGCATTGTGGTATAACTCACAGACTATGACATCGGCGTCGCTCAATTTAATTTCTTATAAAATTTTATTTTTACAAATCTCACAAAAATGAAAAACTAGTTTAAAAAAGTTAGAAAAGGGTCAAAAAGAACATTTTGCCATTATAGCTATTAAGACTTCGCAGGTTTGGTAGACATTACAATTTCCATAGGGTCATAAAACCTGACACTAGCCCTTCAATCTCATTTTGTCAATTTAATTTGAAGTGCCTATGCTACAATTTCCATAGGAAAACTTCTATTTATGCTCCTTCCCATGCTAAATTTCTTAAGTCTCAAGAATGCCAGGGAGAAATTTTTGATGAGGACACAAATCCCTCTCATACTTATACAAACCAACATAAGAATCGTAATGCATTCCTCCTACATATGAGGATGTTATTTTTTGGGAAGTTAGATAAAGTAGAATCTACTACAAACTTGACCAAAACCTCTTCTAAGTTTGGTTAGATGAAATAGAGGACTGCTTTAAATTCCACCAAATAAATGACCCCGAGGGAGTTTGTTTTGCCAATATGAATGTCATAGAGGCCCCCAAAAAGTGTTTGAATTTAGTGCAAACTTAGATATAGCATCACAACCCACCACTTATCCACCAGTGGTCATCATGCGCTAGATACTTCAGGAAAATATCTTCCTTTATAAAACCCAACTAATAGATCAAATGTTGAATCTTCAACATCATCTAGTGTACTAAAGTACATTAAAAAAAATTAAGAACTATTAATTGAGATATGATACACCAAACCCCTTGTGATTACACTCTTTTCGTATATAAATTGTCTAGGTTCTAGGAATAATTTTGACCTGGTTTTGGTCCCAATGCTTCTTTTCCGATTCCGAACAATCAAACAAATGATGTCACTAAATGAGTATCATAATCATAATGAGGGAGGACCCTCTGACCATAGCTATCCCCTTGTATTATGAATCAAGAAAATAAGAGTGATCACCCCACCATAGGACTGAATAGTTATTCATGTGATTATGAGTGAGGGATAATAATAATAATAATAATAATAATAATAATAATAATAATAATATTAAAAAAAAAAAACGTATAGTCTTGTTAGGAACCATGACCCTCTCAGAAAGGAGCATTGTAATGATGCAATGTGTGTTTCATCTCAAAGCACCCCAACTAATGAATGGAAAAAAGACTACCATACCTTTTTTTCACTTTCTTTAGATTTAATGGCAAGCCTACTAAGCTAGTTAACAACACAACAAATGAAGTATGCCTAACATTGTGTCTCATTCAATAAGAAGATTGAACCTTGTACTTGAACATCACCCAAGACTAACTCTTTGTATTAGTAAAAGATATATGGCCTTATAAGGAATAAATCTTAATGTAATTCTCAAGGATGTTGCTTTTTTTTTTTTTTTTTTTGTCATGTAGGGATTAAATATAATCAATTGATTATGGTTGATTATAGGCATAATACTCACTACCGTTTTAAAAGAAAATGCATCATTCTTAACTTTATTAAGCCTTTAAACTCTAAATATTGAATTCAAATCACTACTCGAAGTCAAGTAAGCAAAGAGACTTTGTGATAGCAATAGTTGCTGAAGAGTTTTCTCCAAATTCTTATTTCTTAATCCTCTAGGCTTAGTAAAATAAGAGAGAACTTTTCTGACATTGCCACCAATGAGCTACTTAAGAAATAGCAACTATGAGAATATCCAACATGCCCTTAACTTTGGTTCTGATCCCCAATTGCCTAATCTTTCTAACAATAGGACAGACCCTAGGTACCACTTTGAATTGAACAAGCAAGTTGAGGAGCACCTTAGTAATGATTTCGCCATGCACAGCATGAGATTTTCTATTTCACCTAACTAGCTGACTCCTAAGAAGGATGGATTTTGGAGGATGCATATTGATTGTTGAGCCTTCAATAAACTTTCAATTACAAGTTCACCACTCCTAGACTTAAGAATATGCTGGACACTCTAAGATGTTCCAGCTATTACTCCAAAATTAATTTAGGTACCATCAAATACGCATTCAACTAGGAGATGAGTAAATAAAAGACATAATATAAACCTTTTAAGCAGTTAGTAATGCCCAACACGCCTAGTACCTTGATTGGTTTAATAAATTATATCTTATAACCATTAGGTAGAACATTTGAACCATCTTAGGCAACTCAGTCATTAACCCTCGACCCCTATTATTTTGCCACATACTATATCTTAGACATAAGCTATACAAAGGAAGCATGACTAAGTAACCACTAAGATAATGAAATTGATACTTATAAGTGTTGATAATTTGTTATAGCAAAGTAAAAATAAAAGAGTTCAAAATATGAAAATAGTAAATTGGATATCATAAAGTTATTAGAGCAATACTGATTCCTATTTAGCTTATAATATTCCTTTTTTTATTTTCTTTTGTGGATTGCTAGTTGATTCATCAAATTACTTGCCATAACTATTGCAATACAATGGAATCAATTACTAGAACTTACTTTTGTACTAGTCGAAGCTTATAGTAACCATACCATGATTGAGAAAATAATAAAGGCACTGTAGAATTTACTACCACATTACCAAATAACTTGTGTCCTATAATTTTGTATGTTAGATGCACACCCTTAGTAAGCCTTGTTGAGCCTTTACATTAACCATATATTTTTTTGCGTGACCTACATTAAATAACCCGTGGGATTTATCCTTATCCTTGTCTTGAGCTAGTGGAAGAGGATCATTATTTTCACATACCATGAGGTGGAGCAGCTATGATTGTGGTGATGTACGGAGGAGATACATGAATTCGTATTGATAAAGGGACTTGGCTATGAGTTAAAGGTCGAGGTGTGTTATGTTTGGTTATTTCTTTATTAATCTTTTTCAGTTCATATACAAAAAAAAAAAAAAAAAAGTGAAATGGAATGGGGGGGGAGGGAGACCTACAGATGATTTGAGATATCTATGCGAAAAACAAGGGGTGGAAAACCCAGTAATATCTAGTGTTGGTAAGATGGAAGAAAAATCAATTTTGTTTAACAATTGATCATGGCTCAAGTCTTTTGAAAGAGTGTCATTCATATTATATTTATAGAGCATCTCATTGTTTCTAGTGTGGTGGATTGAGGTTGAGGTGTTTATTACCGACTATTAGAGATGTGGAGTTGGTTCATTAAAATTTCATCTAGCTCTTCTAGTTCTTGACCTTTTACCACCACAATCCTAGAATACTTCATACCTTAGCCCCATTACAACATTGTATAGACTTGAGATAGGCCACCTTAGTCACAAGAGTTAAGTATATGGATTGTTCCATTCAACGGGCATTTGATATCCTTCATGAGGTTTTTATCCACAAAAATTTGAGCTTTCTTTGTTTGTTAATATAAGTGAATTGCTTGTTTTTATCATCTTAATTAAAATTCTAGCCATGAGTAAGAGAGAAAAAAAAAGGTTATAAACTTGCTAGCATCATGGAAGGATTTCAACATGAACTTTAGTTTAGGTATTCATAGACTTGATTCTTGTTGTGGCTTACAAATTATTCTAAGATGGCCATTTCATTCCTGATAGTGAAACTTTAATGGATGAGTTTAGCCATAGATCCCAAGTGCACATCTACTATTTTTTATGGCACCCATGTTGATAGATGAGTTTAGAGGCGCAGGAAGATCTTTTTGACACTATATATCATCATTCTCTAGCCCTCCTATTGATTTTTACCACATTTTCCTCATGCACCTCTTTTTTCTCATTGCACCTTATCCTCAGCATATTCATACTTTACATGATGAGATTAGACAAAAGATTTATGTTAAATAATATTGACCATAAATTTACACCGATGTGCACTGTAAGGATAAAAAAAAATTATGAATGTGATGGAAAGCTTGAGCTCTAATTAACTTTTCAAATGTTGTTTAAAAAGTTACATGCACGTGATATGGGCCCATATGATATTATAGAGATATGCACCCTGATGATTATGTGCAAGATTTTGCTCGTGATATAGGTATTAGTCATATAATTAAATAGCGGTGCCACTATTTAGCATTTGTTGGATCAGTCGAGATGCAAAATTACCGATACGCTATAGTTTTATAATTTCATATTTATTAGCTGATAAGTCAAAAAATATCACCAATAAATAGGATAAATCATCAATAGATCGGGATAAATCGTTGAAAATTCTTAAATCTAATAAGAAAGCATGCGTGATAATTTTTTCTTTTTCATTTACTATACATATATTGGACCAAGTTACTATTAAATTACAATATAGTATTGTTATTTATTACCTTCACATGTATTGCTAAATAACAAGTTTTTTTTTTCATTCTAAGGTAAATTTAGGGTTACTAGGACAATGTAGCATATAATGACTCACTTAAATTCTTCTAATATAATATAAAATACTAGTTTATTGAATATTTATATTCAAATGATTGATAACTAATAATTAGAGTATATGGTGAAATAAAAATAAAAATTCATGCCGCAACGACTACGGCACATAATTTTTTGTTTGCGACGCTTTGATACCGCGACTGCCAATGCGATTGCAGCCACAATTTTATTGCGTAATACTAGTCTTGTTTTCATTACAAGTGATCTAGAGAGGCACTCTTAAGTCTTCTCCTTTGTCCTCTAGTGTGTATGTATACTAGAGGGAGCACACGCTACCTTTAGTCGAGTTGCAAATGGATAAGATTGCTTCTATCCAAAATGTGGAGTTTATTCCTTCAATTTGAATGATCTATGTAGCTTGGTGCTCACGTTGTTTGATGAATTCATTTGCTCTTATTTATAAGAATCGAATTGAATTCATTCTCCATAGTGATAATAACACAATTCATACGCAATTTTTTATATAACTTTTTTTTTTTTGAGAAATAGATATACCTATATAAATAGAATATCTAGGATTTTAGTCAAAATATTGAGATTTTATTTTTGGATAAATTCCAATTAAGCATTTGTCATCTGTAATTTTAATAATTCCACATAAGTAGCCTCATATTTCAATTAAGCATGTGTTATCTATAAGCATTTGTTATTTGTAATTTTGATAATTCCACTTAAGTACCCTCATATTTCAATATATTTTTAGTTAAGTACCTAACAATGGAAAAATAACGATCTAATTCTATTGAGGTATCCATTTAGGTACTCAAGTAAAAAAATAATAAACAAATAAACTAGAAGCTTGATATTTTATAATTCTCACTCCTAGAAGCTCATTTCTTTTAGTTTGAGATGTGTCAAGACATGGTTCCTTTCCAACCAGTAATGTCGATGAAAATGTTTAATTCTACCATACATTTTCTTTATTATGTGCAAGAACATATTTAATAGTGAATCAAGCAGGAACAGACTAGATATTCAACCTGAATCATTCCAACGATGTTCAGTTCATTTAACAGGTTAAAATTTTGAACAGGGACTAAAAATCCAAGAGAAGAGGAGTATGGATTTAATAAAGTAGACATATATACAGATGGAGTTTTTACCTGCAGCTCTTTGGCAGAAAGGTCAAGTTCTCGACGTACAAGTACTTGACGAATTACAAAGAAGGATCCTACTCCAAGCAGAGCTAGCAGCAAAAGGAGATAGGATAACTGAATTCCCAATTCAAACAATTCTCCAATCTCATACATAGCATCTGCTTTTATACTGCTCCCCGCATATGCAACTTGTTTGGAAGTCAACCATGGTATTACACCACATGTGATAGAAGACATCCATTGGAACTTCATTTTGGTACTTTCATTGCCTCCAACTAAAATTCTTGGATAGATTTTGGCTGTAAATAAAGAAAAACTTGAATTTGTGATGAGCTTGGCCAGAACAGGATAGCAAACAGCCAAAAGATGTCATGTGCAGTGAGAATGTTGGATAAAATGATACTAACAAGAACTCTTTGACCTGAAAAGTATACAAGTATTCCACGACTACAACTTCCCTTATTTGTAGGAGGCAAATGTGTTCACAAACCCATTAGAGGTTTGAAACCAGGTACCCTGACCTTGAAAATTGGTACAGCACCAACATTCAGTAAGTATATTGCTCTATAATCACACGCACATCAATTTTAACATGTGCAACAGACTGGTCTTCACACTCAAGTCATTATGAGGCCACATGATACTTCCATTTCCTTTTTGTTCACTCAATATCTTTTCTTAATAATATCTTGGTAGTCTTTTTTGGGGGGGGGGGGCAAAAACATTGTTATGCCTTTTACAGATGATATACCTTTGGGATAGATGAGTTTAAGGTTGGAATGATGGATGTGAGTACTTTGGAATCAAAAGATTTTGGTTAAGAATGTCACTATGGAGTGCAAGTTTTAATATTTTTTTTGGGGGGTAGGTAAGGATTCAGAAATAATGTCCCAATAGAAGAGAAGATGAGAAACAACAGTCAAAGATAGTGTGGCCATATGAAACGAAGAACTACAAAGCCACCGATAGCAAGTATGGATTACTAAAAACAGGCATCGTTGAAGAGGGGGGAGGCCAAGAACAATAGATCATACTTTGAAAAGGGATCTTAACGCTATACAACTTACAAGTGATCTGGTATTTGATATAGCACCATGCCGTAAATGAATAATGTGGCCAACCCAATTAGTAGGATAAGGCATTATTTGGTTAGTATGGGTGAGGTTACGGGGGGCTGTAACACAGCTTATCACTATCTTTCTTGTGCTCTATTTTTCATTTATTGTTTGCAAGGGAGCCCAACATTAGGATTTGAGTAATCGCAAACAAAAAAACCAATAAATGTAGAGCATACTTTACTTAAAGCAACTAGAAAAACAAGTCAAGAAAATCATAAGTGGATAAACTCAGGAAAAACAGAAAGATGGGGAGAGGGGAAGCACCGCCGAGCAATCTAAAGATAGAAAGAGAAGAGAAAAGAAAAGAATGCATGGTCTTTTTATTAGATTCTTCTTTCACTTGTCTCCACAAAATTCATGTAGTGTCATAGACATTAAAAAAGCAAACACTGTGTGGAGTAAACAGATTTACAAGTACATGAACTGTTCAGACATTAGTAAAAGGAAAAGACTAGAATAAGGGAAGTACCATTAGAATGCTTTGATATGAGAGGTTTGGAAATGGCCCTTTGACATTCCTGCCTCCAATCACAGCAAAATTTAGATTAGTGAACAGAATGCAGCAGAAAGTCTGACAAAGATAATTTATAATAAGGATTCTTCAACAAATATTTTCGTATGAAAGAGAATCCCAGCTTGAAGATGATTAAGATGGCTTCAACCAGAAATAGATCAAACTACAATAAAACAATGGCTAATTCCATCCAAGTAGTGGCTGTGTAGAACATCCAATACAGAAACCCATAAGAAATCTGTGATGGTTGGCACCACAAGTAACCTAGCTTCAGCTTCTTTTTTATGGAAGACACTAACCATGATAAACTGAACATCACAAACATATGCTTACTTTCTGTCACTGCAAACGTTTTATGATTCCGTTATCCATTTTTTGCAACGAACTCAAGTCACATACATATAGTTTCTGTGTTGGATTAGAAACAGAAACGGGATATGTACCCCTTGATGGATGCTGGCATCAGTTGCATTGTGGTCTTTGAAGATACAGAAATGCTCATGAATGCGCTGTTTAACACACAAGAATAAGGTTCATTCTGAATATTATGCTTCTTGTTCTGTAAACAAGATGTTTCGTCATTTGTTGCCATCACAATGGTGTCAAACTAGTTCTTTGTTAGGATCTCTGGTTTCAGATCAAACCGTGTCAGAGTCCTGAATTATCTGGCAGATATCTCAGGACCACTGTTAAGACTTGCTTTCCCAGCCCTCTTGTTTCTCTTTGACTTCTTATGCTGAATTTCATGCTTGTAGCCCTCTTTGATTAGTATAGATTGAATAAGGGCCTAAGGGTGTTGGTTGTGCGGGCAAGGGTGGGGTTGGGGTGTTGCTTGCTGTCAGCAGCTAGGGGAACAGGGACAAGGACTGGTGGTAAACTTGGTGAAAGAGAGAAAGAGAGTTGGTGAATAAATCTCTTTGATTGACTCCCAACTTATTTCATTAATGAGGTCTATGCCTATTATTTATATGTGTTACATCTCAAGGGTTATTTAAAATAGGTAATGATATCTCCTAGGAATCTAATCAAATCCCTTCCTTAACAATCCACTAGCTAAATAAACTCATAGTTACCTAATTAATAATATACTATTGACTAAATAATTCTAACTTGCAGCTAAAGAAATTGATCAAGATATAATAATTGCCTAATCTGCTAAATTTCTGCCCAAAAATTGCCCATAAAGGACTGCTGACATCGGCAGTCCTATCATTCCTAGACATGTTAGTGTATATGGAGAGCAGCCAAAAAGTTCCTGGGAAGAAACAAGCTGTCCAGGAACTGGAATCAAGAACTCATTGAGGCATCAAAGATTAGATGCGGCTCTAGAATGAAGACACTACTCCTAAGGGGTTTGCTCATTGTATCAGCCTATGAAGGGATGAACTTGTGTAACAATGTCATTTTCTCTAACCAAGCTTTAACTTGGAACAGCCTGATAAGAACCATCGCTTTCAATATACCCTCCAGATGTTTATTCTCTCCTAGAATGAAGAAATTTGGCGATTCATACAACTGCTAGATCAGTTCCCCACAATATGTTGTAATAGCTCCTATAGTTTATGAACATAGTTAAAAAGGAACATTTGACTGCATGACAAAGCCAAAAATCTATATCAGCACTGCTATAGTTTATCCTCCAGATGTCATTTTCTCTAACCAAGCTTTAACTTGGAACAGCCTGATAAGAACCATAGATTTCATTTTATCCTCCAGATGTTTATTCTCTCCTAGAATGAAGAAATTTGGTGATTCAAACAACTGCTAGATCAGTTCCCCACAATATGTTGTAATAGCTCCAATAGTTTATGAACCACAGTTAAAAAGGAACATCTGACTGCATGACAAAGCCAAAAATCTACATCTGCACTGCTACTTTCGCTTTAACACTAACAACAAAATTCAATGTGAATCCATGAAAATATAAGGAAATTGTGTTGTCATTTTATAAGCTCAACCACGGACATGCACATTGACATCATTTCCAATAGAAGCATTGTATAGGGCAGGAACCTTGAAAGAACTCCTTCCTTAAAGTTGCCTGGCAGCTTAAATGATTAGGGTGCTCAAAACTAGATATCTAGGGGTGCTCCAAACCATATTTTTTAGATTGGTTTAGTTTACGATTTGAAAATTTACAGTTTGTTTTAGAATCTACCAAATGATATACTATGACATATTGTTGAAATAATCAACAAATACTAAATATTTTTCCCAAATTGAATAATCTGATTGAGAAACGGACCAGATATCTAATTTGTTCCACTCTGACAAAAACTGGATCAAATGCCCTAAATGTCGGATCAGTTTTTCGGATAGCAGATAAATTTTCCAGATGACTTTTTTTATCTGAACACCCAGGTAAGGTGCACTGTTGCTGCTGAAGATTATAAAATGTTATAGAGGATACTGCTATCAGTACTCAGTAATCTCCCCACAGCACTCCTCTTCTCGTGAATTCTATTAACAGACATTATCTATGGAAGTTTCTCTTGAAAGTTGCAGCAAATCCTTAGTTGAATCCCGGAAGTAATTTGCAAGCACCGAATTTGAAGATCATGGTACTCTAATATCAGCTACACAGTAAGCCTGTATCATCGCATCACTAAAGATACATTTACCTTTTGATGTGAACTGTCCCCCACCTCCACCCTCTAACTTCTATGTAATGAATGCATACTATTATACATCAAGTATGGTACGCACATACAAGACGGGATTTGATAATAAAATATCCACGCAGAAAAGGGCAAATGAATTAAAAATTAAATAAATAAATAAAAAAGAATGAAGTATTAAACAGTATACTGATGTATTACTTGAGGAGAACCACAGGCAGCACATGATGTCGACAGTAGCCAACACCAACTTCAAGAAACTGAAACTCCTTGGCCCTCTCCGGCACGCCGCCCATAACAATTAGCTGCATGAACCAGAACATCAAACGTCCATTGAAGCACGCACAGAATGAGTTATGGCAAATTTCGGCGAAGGACGAGCAGAAACTTAAATGAGAGATAAAATTGCAACTTGACATGGCGGAGCAAAATTTTAGTACAAAGTACGAAATTATAGACTACAGTTTCAAAACATTTTATCACCTTCCGTGAATTTTTGGCATTCTTCTGGGCAAGTACTATCATGGTAGGCCTTCCATCTATCACTCTCATGGACTCATTAGCGCTTCCTCCAATATTCTTTACCCATGAAGTGGAACTCCACCGTAGTGTCGACGCAGTCGATGTCGCCATTGCCGCCTCTCGCTTAACTGCTCTCTTGCTCCCACGCTCTGCTGCGACCTTATCTGTGTGAAAAGAAAAACAATTAAATGAAGACACGAGATGTGAGCGGTGAGCTTCTTTGGGTGTGCTGTTTTACTGAAAATAAATAAACATATTAACTTTTGTTAAAATACATAATTTTTATTTGATAAATAAATAATTTTTGTAATAAAATACACACACCTTAGGAATAATAGTGGATATGATCATATTTTTATAAACTTATTGAAATTTATAAGCAACTATCGACAATATACATCTTGTCTCATAAAATATATATTTTGTTAAATAATAAATAAGCTTCTTTGGGTGTGCTGTTTTACTGAAAATAAATAAACATATTAACTTTAGTTAAAATACATAATTTTTATTTGATAAATAAATCATTTTTGTAATAAAATACACACACCTTAGGAATAATAGTGGATATGATCATATTTTTATATATTTATTGAAAATTATTTAAAGCAACTATCGACAATATACATCTTGTCTCATAAAATATATATTTTTCTAAATAATAAATATGCTTCTTTCATATTTATATTTTGAATATATATATATATATATATATATATACATGCATGAGGATATCAATACGCATATCATATCATATAAATAAACATATTTTAACATATAATATTTTAAGCACAAAATATACATTTTTTAGGATATAATCACAAATCATCTCGTATATATAATACAAATATGATACAAAAATGCATGTTAATTATTTATAATAACTTGATTGTTACCAATATAATGCAAGAATGTATTTAGAATGCAGTAGCAACCTATCATTTGATAAATTCAAGCAACGACAAATAATGATAAGTAATAAGTTAGTGAAAAAAAAAAAGTAAATGTACGCAGCATAAATATATTTATAATATAATATAATAAAATATTGTTAATATTGATTTTAAAATATTACACTCTAAATTTTTTCAACATGCAACTTAGCTAACACAATTCCACCATTATATATACAAGGCCAGGGTTCTTATACGATTATGTTGGGAGGCGTCAAGTATATTATTATGCAACAGAGATGTTGATGCAGGAGCATTCCAAATTTGTTTATCTTATGTTGACATTGGAAAGTAGGAAGACTCAATTTTTAGGTAAACAAATTTACCATGCAATAAGAATATCATTAGAAAACTTATTGAATCAATAATTCAACCAATTTTTGGAGCTCAAATTCAAGTTTCCTATAAATAAAAAAAAAGTATGCCCATTTTACCGTACAATAATCAAGTTGAATTTTTATGGACAAACGGATAAGATTAACATGTTTATCTTTAATTACATATTCATTTAGCTTTTAATTAATTTGATAATTTCTTATTTATTGAGATTTGTTTGTTAAGATATTAGTTACTTAATTAGCTTCCTCAATCATTAATAAGTTAGATTTGATTTTTTATTTATTTATTTTGTGGTGTGTTTTATCTTATGAAGATTTCATTAGGATTTAATTGAGTTGATTACTACTCACTATTAGTATTCATTTAAACAATATCATGAATAGTAATGTAGTCATCGAGAATGTATGGAGTAAGCTCGGAGAACGTGGTTCGATCACAGGTCATGTGTCTCAAGCATCCACTATCTAGGAACCATTTGTAGCCTTTTGTATTGACCTTGAAGCATACTTGCAAGTACAAATGTCCTAGTTTTGGTACCCTTTCAATAGGTCCTTATTGGGTTAGTGTTTGATTCATGCGGGATGGTTCCCTTTGGTACCCACAACTGCTTGAATTTTGAATTCACTTTGGTATGCTTTGAGAACTTGCATGATGAAGCAACATGGTTAGGTTTGCCATACATATTACACAGGGTTTTCTTCTTATGAATAAACGTGAATTTTGAACTTTGTGCATGCCTATATGTTGTAGATGAATGTCCATCTTTCTCACACATAGTATAGTTATTTGATGTAGGAGAAGTATTTACTTGATGAGCTTTTTAGTCTCTCTAAAAGAAAATTTTAAGTGTTTGACGTCTAATCACTTTCTTATTCCCATAGCCTAAGCCTTCATGGTTCTTACAGTACCTTGAGCACCTAAAAGTATGTTTAGGCCTTCTTCACATTTTATGAATGTATATGTAATTTTTACAAATTTGTCATACTTTGCTTATAATTCCATTAGTTTGGCTTGGAATTGATCTATCTTAATCTGGTGATCACAGCAAGTGTATTTCTTATATTCATTAAATTTAGTGATTTTATTTGATAACTTAGTTTTCACAAGAAGCATGTGTGATTCAAGGACATTTTCATTGAACACAAGAGTGTGTTGGTTATTTAGGTGATCAAGCAATTTCTTCATATTTTTTCTTCTCTTTAGTCAGTTTAGTGTTGTCACGTATTGAATCATGCAAAACACAAAGTAGGTCATTATAGGAGTATAGCAAATCAAATTATACCTTATCGATGTCTTCTTCATCATCGAAGATTGTGGGTGAGGTATAGGTTAATGACTCTCTTCCTAGTGCCATGAAGTATAGGTTGGCAACTTCTTCCTCTTCTTTAAATGTTTCACCTTCACTTTCACCAAATGTTTCTGTAATCCCCCGAATTTATAAAACCTTATATTTTAATAAATAAATTTTATTTTGGATAAATTAGCTTTTAAATATTTTTAATTTAATTATTTTATGGATTTTTGAGTGTATAAAATTTGGTATAAATATTTTAATAAATTAAAATAAATATTTTGTTATTTATCATACTCTTGTTATTAAATAATTTTCCAAATTATTATTTTGCTAAAATTTTCCCTTTTAAATCCTTATATTTTAACTATATTAAATTAAATTATTAAATCAATTTATTACCCAAAATTATTCTATTTTATTATTTTAGCAATTAAATTATTTTATTCCTTTTTCCCTTTTCTTTTTCCTTTTCCCCCTTTTTCCTTCTCCTTTTCTTCTTTTTCTCTTTTCTTTCTTTTTCTTTCTTTGGGCCACCGCCGGCCTGCCTCTCCCTCACCTCTCCTGCGCGCTGGGCCACAGGCCCGTCCCCCTGCCTTCTCCTGCGTCGAGCCCGACCGCCTCTTTTTTTTATTTCTTCCTTTCTTGCCCGACCAGACCAGCCCGCTCCATTCCTTCGGCCGGTCTGCTTGCTCGCACCCCAGCCCCCGACCCTCCTTTCTTCTTCCCTTCTTCTTCTTCCTCTTTCCCCGGCAATAATCCCGGCCACCCTCCACCATTTTCGCCGCCCAACTTGCAGCTCCCTCTCCCCCGTTGACCTCCCCTATCTCTCTCTCTCTCCCTCGCGTCGTTTTCTCTGCCCATCTCAATCCCACCATCCCTGTCTCCCTCTCCCTTTCCCTGCCGACACCTTCCTCTCCCTCTCCTTGCAACCCCCATTCCCCTACCACCCTAACGCCATTTCCAAGCTCCCTATCCCCTCCTCTCTCTCCTTATCCTTTTTCTTCTTCCCTTCCTGATCCATTCAGGCATTTTTCGAGCCCATGTGCCTTGCCCGAGCCTCTCCTTTTCTCCCTTTCTTCTCCTTCCCTCTCTCCCCCTGTTTTTGTTTCACCGCCAATATCTGCCGCTGCCACCACCTTAAACGCCACCTGCACCACCTCCTGCTACCCTCTACCTCACCATCAAGCCATCACAGTCTCCATCGAGCCACCCCGTAACCCATTCTTCCTCCTCTCTTCTTTTTCTCTCCCCTTCCATCCCTTCTCGGCAACCACCCTGTGCAGCCCCGATCCGCCGCCGTTCTGCCACCTGTGCCGCCACCTAAGCCACCACAATAATCCCTGCAACTCCCTCTACCACCCCCAATCCTATCTTTCCCGAAAACACCACCCAAAGGCTTTCATTTTTCCTCCCCATTTTCCTTCCTCACCAACCTTCCATTTCGACCCCTCCTCGGCTGCCACCTTCGCAGCCTTGCTGCCGCCGTCTCCGCCACCTTTAGCCACCTTCAACCCATCCCCGACCACCACCTACACCCCCTCTACACTTTTGAACCATCCCCTCACCCCAAATCCTTCCCCATCATGTCCTTTTCTTAGCACCAAACCACCAACCCGAAAATGCCCACTTTTCCCTACTTTCACCACCTTCGAACCTCCCTCCTTTTCATTTCTTTGCATGCAACTCATGCTGCAGTAGCAGCATGAGTTTCTACATTCCTTGATTTAGTTGTTTAATAATTTTAAGGTATAATTATATTTTAAGTTAATTATTCTATTAATTGTTAAAGCCTTATATGTTGATTTAATAATTTCTAATGTAATAAGTCTTGAATTATTTTTAGGTATTGGTTTTGATAAATCAAGTTTGGACCTTTAACCGGGATACCGGTAAGGTTCGCTTTTGGAGGAAATCGAGGTAATCGTTAAATCCCGCTTAAACGCATGGATTAATGTATGTTAGCACATTGGGATTTTTACTATATTATTATGCTTGGTTTGTGTTGTTTAATATGTTATATGTGGCTATTGTGTTGGTTGATAAAAGGAAGCATGATAGGATATATGATATGTATGGAAATATTATTTAAGGTAATAATTTGGTTGTTAAGGAAAATGTTAAGTATTATCCATGCTGTTTTATGCTATTGTGATATTTAATACATGTTTAATATTTTGTGAGCCTTAGTGGATTTTACTAATGTATCTTGTACAAGAAAATGGTCTAATATATATATATATATATATATATATATATATATGGGGTGCTAATAATATTATATTAGTTATAAGAGTTGTGGATGAGGATTAAAGTTGATATTTTATGTAGTAGTAATAATAATTTAATATAAGGGGTGTGCTAAGGGTAAAAAGGTAACTCTTAATTAAAAAGGGTATTTTGGTAATTTGGAGGCAAGGGTAAAATGGTAATTTTGTTAATAAAAGGATAAAATGGTAATTTTGTGAATAAAGGGTAAAATAGTAAATTTGTGATTAAAAAGGGCAAATTGGTAATTTTGTAATAAAATGGCAATTTGGTAATTTCGTAACAAAAGGGCGAATTGGTAATTTTGTGATAAAAGGGTAATTTGGTAATTTTGTAATGAAAGGAAAATTTGGTAATTTTGTAATAAAAGGGTAAATTGGTAATTTTGTAATAAAAGGGCAATTTGGTAATTTTGTAATAAAAGGGTAAATTGGTAATTTTGTAATAAAAAGGCAAATTGGTAATTTTGTAATAAAAAGGGTAATTTGGTAATTTTATAATACAAGGGCAAAATGGTAATCTTATAATAAAAGAGCAAGATGGTAATTATATAATAAAATGGCAAAATGGTAATTCTCTAATAAAAGGGCAAAATGGTGATTTTAAAAAAAAGGGTAAAATGGTAATCTTGTAATAAAGGGGTGAAATAACAATTTCGTAATTAGAGGGCAAATGAAAAGTTTGAAATTAAAAGAGGTCAAATGGTAATTCCGTAATCCAAGATAAAATGATAATTTTATAAGTGAAAGGGGTGTTATGGTAATTTTTGAAAGTTAAGGGGGTAAAATGGTGAATTTGGAAGTAAAGGGGTAAAATAGTAATTTTGTGAATAAGAGGGATAAAAGTGAAAATTGGAAAGGAGTAACTTAGTAGTTATAATAATTAAGAAGGGTAAAATAATAATTTAAATAACTAAAGGGTAATTTGATAATTTAATAATGGAAAAGGGTAAAATGTTAAACATGATAAATGTGAGGGGTAATTTGGTAATTAGGATAATGAATGGGGTAATTTGGTAATTTGACCAACTAATGGGTGATTTGTTAATTATAATAAAGGAAATGGGTCAATTGATAATCTAACAAACTAAATGGGAAATATATTAAGTGTATCGATTACGAAGGGTGATTAGTGGCATAACAAGTGTGGGAAATAGCTCGGTAACCTAAACCGAGTAAGGGTGTAGCTAAGATCGAATGTGTGTCATATGTCCTACATGCCTTGGATACCCTGTATAATTTTTATGTCGAGATCTATATGTTATTATTTTAATTGTTTCACCTGTGGCATGGTTTGGAACCAGGGTGTGTTCATGTGCCCCTTTTGGTATGTGCTGATATGTATATACTGTATTTTATGATGTGATGTGATGTGGCCCTTAGGAACGTGCATGCTAGGATAATTAATGTGGTAATTGGAGATGGAGGCATGAAAAAGAGTAATGAGAGAGAAAGATAGCCAAGGGGAAGTAAGTTGGCTAATGTAGGTATGGGAGGAACTAGGGTTTGCATGGAATGATTAGAGTCCGCATGGGGGCAAAATTTACTTATGGAAAGTTGCCTCGGGGTGTGAGGAAGATATTAGAAGTGTCGTTTGGGTTTCTAGGGACTTCGGGCGGAAAATAGTACATGGGACAGTATAAGGGTGCGTAGGAGACTAATCTAGGGTTGGGAGGAAACCCTAATGTGAGAGGATGGAAAAAGAAAAAGAAGATAATAAAAGTAAAAGAGAATGAGTGGGGTAGAAAGTGAGGGTTGGATCTAAGGGTCGTGACGTGTGGGGTGTTGAAATAGTCGGGATGTGTACGACAAAGAAGGATGGGCCACATAGGCCTGAGTTAAGGTTTTTTGGAGAAAACCGAGTTAGGAGGTACAGAAGTCTCAAGATATGGGACGGGCCCTCCTGGGAGGATAATTGTGGATATAGTTAGCTATGCATGTCAAGGGTGGAATACTTTCAAATAAGATACGTTTAAGACACTAATCACTTAAAGAGGAAGATGTTGAGCTGGGCTCAGACCGGTCCATCGGCGAATAATAGTAGCCAGGAGCCGGGGTGCCCTAGAGACTAACCCACCTGCGAATAATAGTGGCCAGGAGCGTTTTGCCCTGTATATATTTCCGGTCCACCGGCTATAATAGTGGGGGATTCCATGCTCAGCAAACCAAACGTAAAATCGATAAGACATGGGAAAGATACTTATCACTTATAGTGGAACACCTTGTGAGTCGGGGCCAGACCGGTCCACCGGTGAATAATAGTGGCCAGGAGCGTTCTGTCCTGTATGTATTTCCGGTCCACCGGCTATAATAGTGGGGTTCCCTCACTCACATTGACTTTTAAAATCTGAGATGATTGATTAAGGAAGGACTAATGGCCTTAAGGCCCGAAAAGTATCGATTATTCATTATGGCCTATTAATATTTGGTTGACATTGTTAAGTATGCGAATGTACGAAAGTGAATGTTACGTATACGCTATTAATATCTGATCGAATTGTTGGATGTGTGAATAAATGGATCCGAATATCATGTTCACACCTATGGTTATGTACGAATGCAGTGGTATTTCATGTGTTACATTGCGTGCCTGTTTTTAAGTGCGTTTTTAAAGAGTTACTCAGTACCGTAGTACTGAAGGGTTCCCTTCATGGGACCCCTGCCTATTCAATGGGCAGTGCCCCTTTCAGGTCGTGTTCGGTGCTATTCAAGTGGGCTTTCGAGAAAGAGCGTAAGGTACTGATATATGAGATTTATATGTTATTTTGCTAAGTAAAAATGTCATTTATTCCTCATTATTTTTATAACATGTAATATTTTCTCGAGTTTTTCTCTTTTGGATAGATTTTGCAGGAAAAGATAAAAATGAAGAAATTCAAAGGAGAAATCGATGGAAAGAAAAAAGGCAACAAAGAACACATCAAGAGATATGGAATCAATGGACGAAAAGACTAGAAATGAAGAATATATATCAAAGGGAAGATTGTGTTGAAATTTCATGAAGAAATAATGAAGGAACAAGAAACACGCCCCCCCCCCCCCCCGTGTTTCCTAAACATGCCTCGTGTTTTTCTATCAGCACACAAAATTTCAGCATTTAAAATTCAGCATTTGGCCAAGAGTTCAAGGAAAAACACGGGGGTCCCGTGTTTTCTAACAGCACACAAATTTTTTTTAAATTCTGTAACCGTTCGCGCAACGTTTCCCCGATATATTTCAAAAGTTTGAACATTCGAAAGGGTGGTTCGGGGGAGTTCGAGAATGGGATTTTCTCTTTCTCTCTATACTCTCTAGATACCACATGTAATTTGTAATTCCAATTCTCTTTCTCTCCATTGTATTCAATTGAACAATCAACACTCTGCAACTCAATTCTATAAGTTATTCTCCATTCCTCTTTTAATTGCAAGTTTTGATTTTTGATTGAATGCAAATAAATTCTCTTTGTTGCATTATTATTTTTCTCATGTTTGATGTTTCATTGTTAATTTATTTGTAAGCATTGATGTTAATTATAGATTATTGCATTTAATTGTGTGTTATTGCAATTATGTAGATAGTATAAGGTAGGAGGATTTGATGACGGAATTAGGGTTTTGGATTTTGAATTCATGATTCTAAATGAAATTTAATTGAATTGATGGACGGAATTGAATGATCTCGCATCATAGATTAAGAATTTAAACTAATTAGACCGATCACCTATCTTTTTTAGATCTTAATCTATGCTAGGATAATGGAATTAATACGTAATTGTTAATTAACGTTTCCAGAGTAGCAAAAGATTAATTGTTAATCTTGTCCATTAATTCGTACGATTGCATGATCCGAGCTTATGTGATTATGGTCGTAGTTGACTGCTTTCCATTCGTAATACTTCCATTAATTGAATCTAGTGTTCTTAACCTAGGTTATTAATTGGTTAGATGATAAATTGAGAGTTTATTCAATTTATTAGAATTGAGAGAAAGCAAAGAGATGAATTTTTATGAGTTTCTACAGGTCAACATTAAATCATTTTAGAATCATTCTTTTCTCCATGATTATTTGATATCCTAATTCCATAATCAATACCTTCGTGTCCTTATTCATTAATTAGTGAGTACAATGTTTTATTATTTATCCATAGTTTAGATATTGATGATAGAATTATATGTTATTGCATAACCGGGGTTTTAACATCGATTACGGAATTATTGATTATATACCATTCCTTGTGGGTTCGACTCCTTCTTGCCATATACTACGTATTTGGGAATTAGGATTTATTTATTAAATTTGTTGTGCATACGTCAGCGCATCAGGTACTATCCGATAAATTCTAGGGTTTTAATTTATCTCTTTTAACTTCAATGTATTTGTTATTTTGTAACCACCGTTGTTGGATTTTACTCTCGTAAATTATTTACTGCGCTTCTCTGATTTATATATGCTTCAGTTTCTCGTAAAATTATCTTTTACCCTTTTAGCCTTAGCACTTGGTACTGAAACGGTAGGAGTGAACCGGTCTGGTACTAAGTGTGGCGGTAATATCCCCAAAGTTCACGGTTTATTAATTTGCTTCCGCTAATTTTCTTTTAATTAACGAAATTTTTCAATAGTAAATTTTGGGGGTGTTACAGTTTCACCTTCACTTTCACCAAAGGCAGCCATGGATTTTCTAGACCCTTTTCTTCCTTTGTTGTTGCTTGAGTTCCCTTTGCTCCTTGCCATTTGTTTAGCAATTTTGTTTCTAACTCATAGCAATCACGGATGATGTGCCCCGCTTTTCCATAGTTGTGGCATTTGATTTTGTCATCCATGTTGGCTTTTCTAAGCTTCTTTTGGTTGCTTGAAGAATCCTTAAGCTTCCTTTTTCCTCTTGACCAAAGAACCTATTAAATTCAGTGGTTATGAATACCACTTCTTCATCATTCATAGGAGGCGATTCTTCTCCTTCATTACCTTTATTTTCGCCCAAGTTGTCAGCTGCATCTTATTACTTGAAAGATGTTGAGGCTTTTAGTATTAGAGACTTCTTTCTTCCGATCCATCCTCTAATTTTGATTGATGAACCATAAGGTTGCTAAAAAGCACCTCAATCATCATCTTGCCCAAGTCTCTGGCCTCTTCAATTGTGGTTACCTTAGGGCTCTACTCTTTTGTAAGACCTTGTAAGATTTTTCTTACTTGCTCTTATTCACTGATCTCCTTAGGATTTGAGATTTTTGACGATTGAGTGAAGCAGTTGCTCATATCGTTGATACTTTCACCCTGCTTCATGCTAAAGAGTTCATACTCTCTACTATGGAGGGTGATTTTTTGATCCTTAACTTACTTTGTCCTTTCATGGGTGAGGATGAGCTTATCTCATATGCCTTTAGTAGTTGTGCAGGAATTTCGATGATACTCTTTTTCACCAACTCTGCATTATAGAATCATGATAGCTTTATCATTGAGAGTTAGCCTTCTCTTTTTTGCATCAGTAAGCTCATCTCTTATCTTTTTCTATAGTTTCACCGTTGACGTCATTTGTGATCTTGATTGGCCCTTCAGTGACTGTTGACCATATGTTGTAGTCTTGTGATTTGATAAAGAACATCATTTATTTCTTCCAATAGGCAAACTTTTCACCATTGAACAATGGTGGCTTAGTTGTGGAGATGTCTTCATTTTGACCAATGGAATCCATTCCACTTGTAGATCTTTTTTACCTTAAATTGTTGAATCTTTTGAGAGGTGCCCTTGCTCTGATACCAATTGAAAACACCTTAGATGGGGTGAATAGGGTTTTGTGGAATGGGAGTGACTAAATAAAAATTTAACACTTAATATAAAATGGTTCAAGAGTGAATTAACCTTTACGTCCACTACCAAAAGGTTCTCCCTTTTAGATTTTTAAAATAGTGACATGTTTTATTGATGATCACTCTTCTCTTAGTTTATAAACCTTACAATCTTAATGAACCTCTCAAGAGATGGTTTATAACTTCATTTATTTATCTTCTCTAGATTCATTAACTGAATCTTTCAAGAATGATAGGCAAATACTCATTAACTCCTTTGATTGATTTTTGAGAGGAAGTTGTGATTACAAATGATTCTCACCAAGTATAAGATATGAAAGTGTTGTTATTTAAATGAGATGTAATCTAGCTAGACATAATATACGATATTATAATTGGAGAATAGTTATAGCTAAAAGAAGCTAGCAAAGAACACATTTTTGTAATAACTCAGATATATGAAAGTGTGGAATATTGAATGAGTAATTGATGATTTTAGTGTAAGAGAGTAATTACACAGTCAATGATCTGAAAAGTTGGTTGTAATAAATACAAAGGGACCTTTTTTATAAGGGTTACCCTCGTATATGATTGTTAGATACAAATTATAAAAAAGCTGCCTCACCCAACGGGCAAAAAATCAGCATTTAATGCTAACCTATCAATTAGTTTGTTCTAACCAATCTATTGTTCATGTTTTGACTAAAATAGAATGTTACCGTAGTGTGAACTAGTTGACCAGTTTATTCAAATCGGTCGATCAGCTTGGCACTATATACGGTTGATCCTAAAACACATATGAACACCGTCCTGGTATAGTGAGACCAGTCGATGTGTTCTATGTATCAATTGATTGGTTTGTCATACCAATTGATGGGTACCAATCGATCGGTTTATTAACCAGCCTATCGGTTTGGCAAAAACCAATCGATGCGTTTAAATAGAGAGCAGTTAGGTTTCTACAAAAATAAAACCCATAGATTGGTTGGCCAAACCAGTTGATCGGTTTGCCTATACCCGTTGATGTGTTTAAATAGAGAGTAGTTCAGTTTCCACAAAATGAAACCCATGGATCTGTTGGCCAAACCAATCGATCGGTTTTCCTGAACCAGCTGATGTGCTTAAATAGAGACGAATTGTGTTTCTATAAGAGTGAAACCTATGGACTAGTTGGTCAAATGAGTTGATCGGTTTTTCAACCAGTGAATCGGTTTACCTAAGCAGTCGATATGTTTAAACATATATGAATTGGGTTTATGCAAGATTGAAACCCATGGACTGGTTAGTCGAACCAGTCGATTGGTTTGATGAAACCAGTTAGTTGGTTTTATACACTAGTGGATCTGTCTGAGTTTTAACACAACTAGTGGCTATGTTTAAATTAAATTGGTCGATTAGTTTGAGGACTAGTCAACTGGTTTGGACTGGAACCAATAAATTTGTTTGGAAAATAATTTTAAAAGATTTATAAAATAAAATCAAGTCAAGTATTTTTCAACAAAGAGTTTTAAAGAGTTTTTGTTTAGAATGTGACATTTTCTCAACTTAACTCTTTACATTATACCTAAGACATATCAAATGCTTGCCTTCAAGTCTTGGTTCCTTTTGTATTTGTTGATTTATTGAATATGCACACTTAAGCAAACATATTGGATACCAAAATCCATTTGTTATTATCAAAACATGTATAATGACATTGCTTAACCTTTAAGGTTAACAGTAACCTACATTCTTTAGTTCCTCAACTAGTTCCTTAATCAGTTCCTCATTGACATCAAACTCACTTGAGTCTCCTTTATGCTCTTCCTACTGCTGCCCTTCTTCCACCTTCTTTGACTTGTCCTCCTCTAAGCCAGAGACTTCATCAAGCTCAAATTCACCTTACTTATTAACATATTTCTTGTCTTCCTCCTTTCTAGTTCCTTGATGAGTTTCCTATGTAACTTCCTCTTCCCTTTTTTAGATTTGTCAGATTCTTCTTTATACTCTTCATCCTTGGCACCATCATCGCTAGAATTTTCTCTAGGTGTCTCCTAACCCTTCTTTTCATCAATCTTGGAATTATTTGCCAACATGGCATTATTCCCTTCTTTCTTTTTCTTCATAGGCAACATCCTCTCATTTAGTAGTTTCTAATTCAAAATTATATTCACCCTTAATAAATGCATGTGTAACTTTAATTAGTACATCAAGTAAGGAAATTTACTTTATAGGTCTCTTATTAGGTTCCCCCTTTGATTCCCTTTCCTCTAGAGGCATCAATATTCATCCCCTCACTTTCTTCCTTTTTTTGATTCTTCATACCTAATATCCATTACAACTTCTTTGGGCACCAATGCCTTGTACCTTAACTTAATGGGAGATCATAGAATTTCAATCATAGGGGTTCTTAAGTAACCTTCGCATATTCCTTCTTATATTTATCAACGATCTCTTTTGTTTCCTTATCTTTCTCTTGTTGTTTTTCTTTCACCTTTTTTTCACTCCTTCTTAGTATTCTTTTTAACCTCAGCCATTTCTTTATTTTTATTAACTTGTTTAATTATCTCACTGTTGGTCCTTGTTTTAAATATTCTTTATCTTTTCTTGGTACTCTTAGGCTCAGTAATGAATCCCATGCCAAAGAATTGAAGTCTATCTAAATTCCTCACTTCAATACCAAAACCCTTAGATGATTTCTTAGATCTTTTGGTGACATTTTTTTTGGTTTATGACATTAGAGGGTTTGTAGTAGCAACTATTTTTTAGGGTTTTTGAGTTCTAGAGGCATTGAAGACGTAACAATGGTTGATAGTAGAGAGAAATCAAAGCATGAGAGAATATGTACAAGAAGAAGCTAGCAAGTATTAAACATGAAGATAAAGAGATAATTTTTATAATAATATCAAATGATCGATGGAGATGGAAGATGACATGCCAAATACAAATAAAAGATTATCAATTCCTATTTTGAGGAGGGTGAGGGAGGTAAATTAATCATATGAAAGCCATAGGTTTTACCTTTTTAGTTCACTAGAGACATAATAACAAATTGTATCGTGAGTCGGGCTTTATAGTGAAAAGAATTTAAATGGACAAAGTTCAAAATTCAAGGAACTTTGTTGGGATCTTATCTCAATTTCTTTTAATATACCAGTTTTCATAAGGATAATATTATGTAATTCATTGATTCATAAAAATACACACACCATACAATCACATCTTATTTTGTTGAGAAGATTAATCAAGAATTAAATCTTTCATATGCATAATTACTAGAAATATATATTTTCTAGAAAATTATTGAGGGTTCAAATGAACTTAACATTCTCAATGGATCTCGATCGTACCTAGTTCCATCTTGAGTTTCTCAAATCTATCTATACTTTAGGGATTTTTTAATATGTCTACACTTTGAGACACTTTAACTTTTAGTATCATAGAAATACATCTCAATGAAACCGTTTTCAACATTATCTCTAAGAAAATGATGCCCAATATTGATGTGCTTCATATTGGTTTTTTGCATTAGATTATTTTTCGATATTAATTGCACTAGTGTTATCACACATCGTAGGCACACAATTTATCCTTACTATAGTCATTCAAATGATGTTTGATCTAGATCAATTATGCATAGTATAATGCACTTAGAGACATACTATGTTTTTGTAGTGGATAAGACAACATAAATTTTTTTTCTTAAATGCCGAAGAAATTAAGCATCGTCTCAAGAAAATTTCCTTACTTGATGTATTTTTTTTTTCACTAGAAAAACTACAAATTCTACATCACTATAGCCACATAATTCTAGGTTAGATCCTTTAGGTTACCAAATACATACATCACCAACTCCTCTTAGGTATATAAGAAGTCTTTTCACACTCTTATAATGACTTTCTTTTGACTTTGCTTGATATCTAGCATATAGGCAAACACCAAATACTATGTCAGGCCTACTAGTAATGAGATAAAGTATTAATCCAATCATACCTTCAAATATTTTTTCTCCCACATCCTTCCCTTTTTCATTTTTGTCAAGATTTTAAATTTTTAGATATACTAGTATCATACACATTAGCACATTCCATGTCATAGTTTTTGATAAGTCCCTTAAGATACTTTTTTTGATGTATCATAGTTCCCTCTTTGGTTTGCTTGATCTATAGGCCTAAAAAGAAATTCCATTCACCCATCATACTCATTTCAAATTCACTTTTCATTAGTTTTTCAAATTTATCTCAAAGAGTACTTTTAGTAGTATAAAATATGATATCATCAACATGTACCTAAACTATTAGAGAAATAGGGTTTTCCCAACCTGTCCACTTACAAACTTGTTTTTAATCAAAAAATTTGACAACCTTTCATACTATGCCCTAGGTGCTTGTTTTAGCCCATACAAGACTTTTTCCAAATGGTACACATGATCAAGGAACTCAACATTCTCAAACCCTGGTGGTTATTCCACATACACATCCTCTTATAAGTAGCCTTCTAGGAAGACATTCTTCACATCTATCTGATGTAACTTTAAATTCTTGTGAGCTACATATGTTACCAACAATTTGATTACTTTGATTCTAGTAATTAGGGAAAATGTTTCATCATTGTCTATTCCTTTCTCTTGACTATACCCTTGCATCACAAGTCTTATTTTGTTCCTTATGATTGTCCCAAAGTCATCTAGCTTATTTATGAATGCTCATCGTCAATCATTAACTATTCTATGGGTGTAGGAACTAAGTGTCAAACTTGAATTCTCTCGAATGAGTTTAGCTTCTCCTATATTGCTACTATCCAGTCTTCACCTTTCATTACTCCAACATAGTTGTTAGGTTCAATAATAGACTATAAACACAATATCTTTGGAGAGAAGATCTAGTTTGCACTCTCTAATTTAGATTTTCCAGAATAATATTTGGTGGATGTGCACGTCTTAATTTTTGAGGAGCTGGAGTTGAGGGTGGAACTATAATAGGAACCATTCCTTCTTATTGTTCATTTGACTCAGGTGAATCTATCTCTTCTATCCCCTTACTTCCTATAACTCCCATGTTTAGTTCCTCTAGCTTGTTACTTCTAGGTATAGTCCTATGTTAAGCTTTTCATCCTACAAGTAATCCAATTTATTAGATTCATCAAATAACACATGTACACTTTCTTTAATAAATATAGTTTTGTTATTATAAACTTTATAGGCCTTGTTGTGACTCAAATATCCTAATAACATAGCTTCATCACTATATGCATCACACTTCCCCAAGTTTTGTTTCTCGTTGTTTTAACATAAAGCATTTACTTCCTAAGATTTTGCATTATGGTATGTTGGGATTTTCTCCTTTAAACCATTCACGTGGGGAAATTTCTTAGGCTAGATCTAATCATTGTCCCATTGAGAGTATAATATGTCATGTTCATAGCTTTATCCTAAAATTTCCTTCACAGGGAATTGGATAACAATATGGTTCTTCCAATTTACTTAAGTGGACAACATCCTAGAAGTTAAGAAGTTATGGTCAACACCATTTGTTTAGCAAAACTCAAGAAATATTTGATTCTTAAACTCATTTCCATGATCAAATCCTATAGTCTTAAAATACAGATTTGTTTGTTTTTGTGTCTTTTTCACAAAATCTAGGAACTTATGAAATGTTTCATCTTTAGATTCTAAGAACATAGTTTGCATATATCTTGAAAAATCATCCACAGTTACGAACACTACTTGCTTCCTCCTCTACTTCTAACTATCATGGGTTTACATAGATCCTTATGTACAAGCTCAAGTGGTTTTGAATTGCTTACCGCAATCTTATATTTTAATGATAATTTTACCTATTTTCCTTGTGTGAAGGCACTGCACACACCTTCCTTTTCAAATAGTATGGATGAAAAGCTATAATTAGATTTTTGGATTTCAGTCTTCATAATTGAGAGAAGCTAATATGTTCCAATCTTATGTACCATAGGAGTGAATATGCTTCCATAACACTCATGTTGGTGAAACTTTCTTCTCTAATTTTCTTAAGTTCAATATTATTCATGTTGTTTTGCTTTACGCCCATCAAAATTATCTTACATATGCTTAAGCTAGCAATTAAGCATTTGTCTATGAGGAACCTAACTCAACTCATCCTATAATAACCCGTATATACAAATTATTTATGTATAATATTTAAAAGAAAATGAATTGTAAAATGTTTTCAAACTAGGGGACTAGTTAAATGGTATGGTAAATTTAGTCTACTAGTAACTTGTTTATTTATTTTGTTAGTTTGGCTAAAAGTGCCGACCAATATGCCAAAGCTAATTAATTGGTTCTACTGAAACTCATGATCTCAATTTTGGTTTCATCCCTAATATCTCCCAAATCCTTACCTGACCTTAAGGATCTATTATATTTTATTTATAGATATTTTTTTTAGGGTTTTTAGACTCTCACTAGCAAGTAATTTTCATATTTAAAATTGCTTTAGATGGTCCTAACCTAGAAGTACCTCTTCTACTTTTCCTTAATTTTCTCTTAGTCACCTCGCCTCTCTTCTACTCATTGGTTGTGTCATGTAGATCATGTCTACAACCAAATCCCCATTGTAGGCTTCTTTTTGACTTGGTCTAAGGATCTCTTAGTGCTTGGTCATTATCCAACCCTACTTTTCAATTTTCTTCTCAAAACTCATATGTGCCTTACTCCTTTTTTATCCCCATGCTTCCCTACTTAAATCAGGCCCCCTTTCTCATTTTATGCTCAACTGACCACTTATACCCTCTCATTCTCCTTTTTAAAGAAACCATCAAGAACTTATTTGTTTCTTTTTATTCTCTTAAGCGTTCTTCTCCCAAGAGAAAGGTTGATTCTCCTCTACTCTATTCATTTCCTCTATTTTGTTTATGATTTTAATCTAAAATATTTTGCTAAATGTTTTCTATCTAATTCTTAAATAAGTGAGCAAGAATCTTAGGAGTTAAGGTAGCTTAATGTCTGATCTTCTTCTTCTTCTTCTTCTTCTTCTTCTTCTTCTTCTTCTTCTTCTTCTTCTTCTTCTTCTTCTTCTTCTTCTTCTTCTTCTTCTTCTTCTTCTTCTTCGTTTTTCATTGTCTGATATTAATTGCTTGAATAGTTGGCTATATGTAAATTTGGATAGACCCTTTAGATGTAGAATTAATGGTTTATGTGTGTTTTGGTTGTTTTCCATCATGTATCCATGAATTAATTATGTTTAAGAGTATTCGTAAGTGTTTGGAAGCTTAGATTTGACCTTAGAAGCATGATTGGTGTTGGTTGAGTTTTGTGAGAAGTTATAAAGATAAATGTAACATGATTATTGTATGAATTGGTTGTTTGAGTTTTCTTTATTATTATTTATGAAGTATGAGTTTTATGATTATGTTTTGGAAAGTATCATGTGGTATGGACACGTTTGGTTTAAGTTTGAAAGCATGAAATGTTCAAATTGTGTTTTTTCCAGTAGAACTAACCAATTGATCCGGGGTAAAACCAGTCACTAGTTCACCAATCAACTGGTTTTGGCCCACCATTTAACTATTTCACTAGAAGTTAGTGTGTTGGTTTATCATGACACTAGTCAACTGGTTATACTTATGACCAGTCAATTGGTGGCACTAGTTGATCGATTTTCCTATACCCATCAATTGGTTTTTGTGTTCCTCATTATTTTCTCTTAGTCTATTTCCCAAACCAACCCACTAATTTATAGGACCAGTTGACTAGTTTGTCTAAGACACTTTGTAATATCCCACAATTTTCTAACCCTAACTCTTGGGTGATTAGTCTTTGAACCCCTTCTTTAACCCTAAACCTTGTTCGAACACCTTGTATATAACTCTCAAGCCCTCATTTTACTTTCTTACCTTTGAAAATCCTAGTTTTCAATTTATCCGATTGGTACTTAATTTATCTATATCTTCATTTGATTAACCATTAGAGCCTAAATTTCTATCATCCGAGGCTCTGGTTATTGACAACTAGTGCTCTTTTAATCGACCAACACTACGTAATTTTCACCACTTTGGATTTTCTTAATTTTTTTGACCTCAAATTAATTTTTATGGATAATGTTTTTATATATTTGGGTTCCTAAATTAGTTCTTCATCTTTCCCTAATTTTTCATGACTTTTGGAAATTATTTGATTATTTTTCCTATTTTTAACTGTTTATTGAACTTACTACATTAACTAAATAATTTTTAATCCTTATCCACTTTCTTGGGCACGAGGGCATTTTAAATTTGACATCTCCTACCCCATGATTAGATTCCATATGGTACTTTTGAAGGATTTTAGCCTAACAAAAATAATGTTGTGGAAATAAATCAAAGGCTAAAATACTCAAGAATGCATGCTAGATTAAGATCGAACCTACTAGTCGTTCGGACTAGGTTAATCGATTGATTTGAATTGAATGTGAAAATGATTTGATCAACTTCTTCTTCTAATTTGTGATTAATCTAATTTTTGGACTTCAATCTTGTTTGAGCAAGCGAGCATGAATTACGTTGCACCTCTATTAGTCTCCGCACACAACAAAATAGAATCACTAGGGATGAGTGCTAGCGCTACTGAGAACTCACTCTCAATTTTGTGGAGAACAAAACTTGACAGCTAGAAAGTTCACCATTCACAAAAGAGAAAGTAAGAGGTATTTATAATAAAAACCTAGCTTTGTTTTATATTAAAACCCCAGCCCACCTTCGATACATTGAACTTGGGCTCTTAATCAAATTAAAGCCACCTTAGGTTTAATCTTATTAATACCACCTTGGGATTAAAGAGATATTAACCATATTAAGACCTCATCTTACCTAGTTTACAGTCCATTTCTAATCTACTTCAACTGGTGTATGACCTTGTAGCTTCACATAATGATGGTAGTGGACCGAAACTTCTTTTGGGCCCACAAATCAGAAGAGGTTTCTAGGAAGATGTTATGACCACCCAAATTACATAAATGTCATAAGATTTACACAACTTATTATAACACAGATATTTATCCTTTTGTCACACAATATTTAGATTGAACAAAAGCCATTGAACGTGTCATCCTTGCTTTGCTCAATCACACTCTTTATTTATCACCAAGTAATACTAACATTAAACAAATGACGCCTCATTTTCACATGGCAATGATAGTATTACCTTTATGATCACTCCTAGAAAGGGTAACATTTGGTAAATTCAAAACATGATGATCATTATACTAGCATATACGAAGATCTCAAGTTAGAGAATAATATACTATTTGGAGAACATTGATAACACTTCAAGCGATATTTAATGTAGTGTCCTCCTATTGGGTCAATCTAATACCATATTCCATAACATTTATCTATGTTATTAGTTTGATATCTCATATTAATTATTAGTGGAACATGATAATCAACTAATCAACATACTAGTATTATGATCACTATTATGCCTTAAAAAGATGATACTATACTAGGGATAGTTGTTGAATAACATCTTTCTATTATTTAGTAGAGTTCCACAATCTAGCCACATACTTGATTATCTATATAAAGAATAATTACTCAAAGGGATAAAAAAATTTGAAAAAATAACATCATATGTTCTTTTATTAATATGCATAATCACTAAATATGTGAATACAAATCATCAATACTGATTGGTTCTCAGACATATTTCTAATAGTCTCCTACTGACATTATGACTAATCATGCACAAGCCTAATGCCTTGTGAACTAGCATGATGTTCATACTTAGGTTGAAGAAGATGCTTTGTTAATGGATCAATAATATTTATATTTGTATGAGCCTTGCATAAATTCACGTCACCCCTATGGACAATCTCACAAATGATGTGATATTTCCTGAGTTTGTTCTTGGTCATCTAATGAGACCTTGGCTCCTTAGCCTATGCAACAACTCCATTGTTGCCACAATATAAACAAACTAGACTCAAGATGCTAAGAATTACTTCTAATTTAGTGGTGAATTTCTTAATCTACACTACTTCCTTTGATGATTTCAAAATAGAAATATACTTAGCTTCATTTGTATAATCATCATCTATGTCTTGTTTTGAACTCTTCCAACTCACAGTGTCAACGTTAAGGTAAAACACGTAACTTAACTATTATCGGAAATCATCTCTATATATTTAGAAACTCGAATTTGTGTAACCACTTGCAAACATATCTTGTTCTCCTCTATATACTAAGAACATTTCTTTTATCCTTCTCAAGTATTTTGGAATGTTCTTAACTGCAGCCTGGTGACTCTCACCAAGGTCAGACTGGAGTCTACTTGTCATGCTAATGGCATACAATATATATAGGTGAGTGCACAATATGGCATACATGATAGAACTAGTGGTTGAAGCATATGGAATTCTACTCATGCGGCCTTGCTTATCCTGCGTCTAGGGCACTAAGTCTTGCTAAGATGTAGACCATGTTGTATATGTAAGAAACCTCTCTTAGAGTCTTGCATATTGTACCTATGGTGGATTTTGTCAATATAAGTAATCTGAATTAATCTAATCAACTTTCTTAATCTATCTCTTTAGATCTTGATATCCAAAATATAGGTTGTCTCACCAAGATCCTTTATTAAAAATGAATTTCCTACACATGTCATCACAGACTGTAGCATAGGAATATCATTTCCAATAAGTAATATGTCATCCACATAAAGAAAAAGGAAAAAAAATTGTGCTCCCACTAATTTTCTTGTAAACACAAGACTCTTCTTCACATCTAATGAAACAAAACTCTTTGACTACTTCATCAAAATAAAGATTCCAACTCTAAGATATTTGCTTAAGGCCATAAATAGATCTCTTAAGCTTACATACCTTTCCAAAAATGTTAGGATGTCTAAAACATTCAGGTTGTGTCATATACACATCCTCTTGCAAATAAAAATTGAGGAATATAATTTTGACATCCATTTGCCATGTCTCATAATCATGAATTGTAGCAATTGCTAGAAGAATCCTAATAGATTTAAGCATAGCAACAGATGAATAGGTTTCATCATAATTAGTACCATGAGCTTTTTTCATCTTTATCCACTATACATGCCTTAAAGACATCCATTTTGCCATTCTTATCAAGTTTTTTTCTTGAATATCCATTTTTATCTAATGGTTCTACACCCATCTAGTGGATCAACCAAAGACCATATTTAGTTTTTATCTATGGATTCCATCTTGGATTTCATGGCATCCAGCCATTTATTAGAGTCATAGCTCATCATTTATTTTTCATATGTTAAGAGTTTATCATTATCTCACAATAACACATCATGATGCTCAATCATGAGAAACATGTATCATTCTAGCTCATGACACACCCTTGTAGACCTTCATGGAATGTTTTTCACTTTTGTAGATCCTACAATAGATTGTAAAGGCTGCTTAATTTCTCTACTATATTGGGATCATTATCTTGTGGCTCTTGAATTTCTTCAAGATGTACTTTACTTCCACTAACTCCTTTGGAAAGAAATTCTCTTCTTAGAAAGATGTCATTCAAAGCAACAAACACTTGTTCTTGGTGCGGTTGTAAAAGTAATATCCTTTCATTTCTTACGATATTCCACAAGCATTTATTTGATTTGAGTTCAATATTGATTGACCTAAAATGTTTAACATATGATTCATAGCCCCAAATCTTGTGAAATAACAAACTTGAAACCTTTGCAGTCCATATATCATACAGAGTCTTTTCTATTGATTTTGATAAAGCTCTATTTATTGTGAACAATGTGATTTCAAGAGAATATCCCCAAAAATATATTGGGAGATACGTGTGACTCATAATTGATAGAAGCATATATAATAAAGTTCGATTCCTCCTTTTGGCTATACCATTCCATTGTGGAGTACCTGATGGAGTGAGTTATGAAACTATTCCACATCTTTTGAGATGATCATCAAAAGCTTGGCTTAATTATTCACCTTCTCAATCTGATTGAAGATGCTTAATAGTTATACAAAGTTGGTTATGTACTTCATTATGAAATTCTTTGAACTTTTCCAAAGTGTTTATATTTCATATGATAAATTTAACTATATCTGCTGAAGTCATTAGTAAATGTGATGAAGTATTGAAACCCTCCTCTAGCAGCTGAACCAATCGGTCCACAAACATTAGTATGTATGTGGTCTAATAATTCATTCGTCCTTTGACTATGTCCATAAAATGGGGGCTTTGCCATTTTTCCTAAGAAACAAGTCTCACATGTTTCAAATGATTCAAAATCAAATAAGTGTAGAAGTCCATCTTTATGGAGCTTCATAACGCAACTCTCATGTCCTAAATGACAATGTAAAGGTAAGTAGGATTCAAATCATTGTTTTTGAATTTCTTTGTGTTTATGTTATAAATAGGAATATTAAGATCTAGAACATAAAGCTCATTATTCATTTAGGCATAACCATAAAACACTTCATTCAAATGATCAACTATTATTCTTAGTGATGAAATGAAAGCCTTCTTTATCCAAACAAGAGACATAAATGGCATTCTTGCTTATAGTAGGTACATAATAGCAATTATTTATCAAGAATTAATCCTGATGGCAAAACTATATTGAAAGTTCCTACAGCTTATGTAGTAACTATTCCTCCATTACTAATGCATAGGTCTAATTCTCCTTTTTCCATTCTTCAACTCTTCTTTAGACTCTACACATTTGTACAAATGTGAGATCCACATATGGTATCTTATACCTAAGAAGAAGTAGAATTAGTAACATTTACTTCTATAACACAAATATGTGAAGCTTCAGCCTCAATTAAGCCATTCTTCTTATCTTCCAAGTATTTATTATAGTTTCTCTTCCGGTGGCCATATTTCTTGCATTTGAAGCATTGTTGGCCAACGATTGGCCCAGACTTGGGATTAGCCTTGTTTTGTTTGTTCTAGTTATTAACATGAGTTTTCCCCTTACCCTAGGGATAAACTTTTCACTTTCCTCTACCATGAGAACATTATTAGGTTTCTTAATGTTTTGTTCAATATTCTTAAGCATCTCATGCAACTTATTGATTTATGAAGATCATGCATGATGTAGTTTATGGCAAACTGATCATATGACTTAGGAAATGATTGTAGGATCAAATCCATTGCCAACTCTTGGTTAATAGAACCATCTAATCTCTTAATATAATTAACATAGCCAATCATCTTGAGAATATGAGGATTGACTGTGTTCCCTTTTGCCAGCTTACATGAAGATAATGCTTGTTTAGTCTCAACCCTTTCAATTTGAGCTTGTTTTTCTAACATGTTCTTGAGTTTAGTTGTGAGAGCATGGGAACCATATGCTTAAAATTTTTCTAAAGGTATGAGTTCATGCAAGATAACATTAGACAATATACATCTAATGAATCATCCTTAATCTTATGATAGGCATCTTGCTTGGCATGAGGGGAATTAGTCGTTGGTTCCTTAGGGACCACCTGTTCAAGGACACTGTATTTCCTTCCCTAATTAAGAACTATTCTCAAATTTCTATATCCATCAATGGAGTTATTTTCATTTATTTTTTCCTTCTCAAGGACCAATGATGGTGAGAAGGTGTGAGTGTTATTATTTACCATATTAATCTATAACAAAAGATATACAAAGACTTAAAATGTGATTATCAAATAATTAGATTTTATATACTTGCATAACTAAAATAATCTTCCACTAAATTTCATTTTCCCTTTTAAAATCTAGCGGGCTAGGACCTATAATTCACTAATGCTTAAGTAAGCTTAGGCTCATCACTTAAGGTATTAGTAATTTAGGTAAACAAAACCTTATTAATTAAATCTTATATAACTCTTAGTTGTTAGGTGACATCCAATATCCTAGCAATCCCAACCTTATGCCTCAAGGAAAAACCATTTTGATGGCCTTGTGAAGTCCAACCAATACCTTTAGTTGATGAAAATCATCAAAAATAATGCCATTGATATAATCATGAATGTCCTGCTTTAGCATACTCATTCAATGATGAAGTTGGCTAAGATAGCCATAGGTATTAGAAAGATATTTAAGACTTATATTATAAGGGACAACTACATATTCAAAATAGTCATGAATGATAGCTACGCAATAAATATAAAATAATATGTGTGATATAGCATGACCCCTAGACAAAAATAAACCGGTAGCTAATTACCACTTATGATCTTCGAACACAACCAGTTTTGAACTTTTCAAGACTGGTAGGTTGAATCAACTGAGATTGAATCAAATTAGTTTATTAAATTAGATCAAATTAGTTAACCTAATAAACAACCAATAAATTATATCAAAAAGGAAAGATCAAATCAAACCACGTCAAAACTAAAACACATACAAACCCATCAGGTCAAAGGTAACAATGACAAGAGTCTTTGATACCACTAAAGGATTTTAGCCTAACGAAAATAACGCAATGGCATAAAATCAAAGGCTAAAATACCCAAGAATGCATGCTAGATTAAGATCAAACTTGCTAGTTATTTGGACTAGGTTAATCAATTGATTTGAATAGACGATGTCAATGATTTGATCAAATTCTTGTTTCAATTCATGATTACTCTAATAGTTAGACTTTAATATTGTTCTAGAAAGCAATCACAAATTACTTCACACCTTTACCAGTATCCACATACAGTAAAACTGGATCACTAGGGATACATGCTAGCACCATTAGGAAATTTCGTAGAGAACAAAGCTTTATGGGAGGAAAGTTCGCCATTGACAAAAGAGAGAGAAAGAGTTATTTATAATAAAAACCAGCTTAGTTTTATATCAAAACCCTACCCCACCTTAGTTACATTGGACTTGGGCTTTTAATCAAATTAAAGCCACCTTAGGTTTAATACTATTAATACCAAGTTGGGCTTAAAGAGATATCAACCATATTAAGACCTCATCTTACCTAGTTCATAATCCTTTTCTAATCCAATTCGATTAGTGTACGACCCTAAATGTTCATATAATGTTGGCATTAGAACGAAACTCCTTTTAAGACCACAAATCATAATATGTCTTTAGCAAGACGTTATGACCACCCAAATTATGTAAATATCATAAGCTCGACACAACCTGTTATAACATGTATATTTATCTTTTTATCACATGATATTTAGATTGAACATAATACATTGAGCATGTCATCCTTACATTGTTCAATCACACTCTTTCTTAATCACCAAGTAAGATAAACCTTAAATAAACAACACCTCATTTGCACATGGCCATACCAACATTAGTCATACTTGTTAAGGGGACCAAAGGTATCACTCTTATGTCATGAGAGGGAAAAATCCCATCTCAATCATCTATATACCTCTATACGATCCACAACATGTCTGATAATTACCTTTATGATCATTCCTAATGAGGGTAACTTTTGGTAAAAGTCAAAACATCATGATCATCATACCGGCATATATGAAGATTTTAGGTCAAAGGACAATATACTATTTGGAGAACACTAATGACGCTACACATAAATTCAATATAGTGTCATCCTATTGGGTTGGTCTAATACCATGTTCCATAACATATATATATGTTATTAGTTTAATATCTCATATCAATAATTAGTGGAACATGATCATCAACAAATCAACATACTATTATTATGATGTAACACCCCAGTTTTTCAACGTCAAAAAATTTCGTTTTAAAAACATTATGGAAGTGGAAATATAAATCCAACCTATGAAAAATGGCGCGCTACAGCAACATCTAACACAATATAGGTGCCTCACCATCTACCTCATATGAGACACAAGGTTAAGTATTTGACCGATCAAAATACAAGGAAAACTAGAGTGTGTAAGATAATAAAAATCATTGTTGTAACCCAGATCTACATAGACCCATATCCATATAAGGTATATATAAAGAAAATGCTTAACCTAAGCAAATTGATTTCATTACAATACACCATGGTCACTTAAGGACCACAGAAAAAGTCTTTGAGAAAGCCTACGCTTAATAATCCAACATTTTTGAGAGGAGGATGGACCACTTAATAGTCGTCCTCAAGAAACTTGCAACCAACCTCCTACTCCTGGGATTGAGCAGGAGATTGCAACAACCACCCCATTAGTATGCATACCTATCAAGTAAACCAATCTACCACCATCATGTAGATCCTAGTACAAGCAAGACCCACATGACATACTCATGGTTCAATTTACTAAAATGTGTATGCGACTTTCTTATTATGTCATTCATGTACAATCACATAGGTCATTCAAGATAACGGTGGATGCTTTCAATCATGCGTAGTTATTATCATGCTAGCATACCAGGGTATAAATTTTTTTAACATGCATACTGTCTACTCATTGAATGTGAATTACTTAGATTATCCATTTAACAATAGGTAGAGTATAACTTGCATGGTGATGAGGAAATAGGATTACATGTACAACTTCCTAACCATGGATGGATTATAAACATAAGAATAATAGAACATGTGATTACTCATGGAAATAGCCCAAAATATAGGCATATACCACAGTAGCCACTCCAGAAGGACATATGATTAATATCAAATTCCAAGTAGGTGAGCATAGATTATACAACATATTCATAGCTTAAATGAGGTGTGAGCTCTTGACCATTTTATAGAGAAAGCGATTACCATGTTATGTAAATAACCATAATTATGTAACAAAAGATGGCCGCTTACTTCCTCCTTAGATCTCATTTTGGTTATTATATTTGCTTTAGGTAAAAATAGAATTTGTTTTTACCAAAATCCTTGAGAAAAAAATGAGTATATATTTACTTTACCCCAAGATTATTCCCCACGGCCTCTCAATACCATGGAAGTCATCCAAATAATTAGATATAAAGTCCTGGCTCATGCTAAGGAAACCTGGTGGACATAAGTGTGGGTTCCTTCCAAAATAACATGGACAAAAGTACTGGCTCATGCTAAGGAAACATGGTGGACATAAGTCTGAGTTCCTACCAAAGTAACATGGACAAAAGTGCTAGCTTATTCCAAATAACCATCTCGTGGTGACCAAACCTTTTAGTATTGATACTTCCTAGTACATCATCAGTGTCTAAAGTAAGAAAGCCACTGGGATTTACGAGGATCCTGAGATCAACTAGGATCCCGTCTGGAGACAGACTAACCCTCGATAGTTAATCAAGGATCAAATAATCCATACCTCTCATAGTGCTCATTCCATTTTAAGTGATTAGTGTCCTGTTAGCTTGAAAATGCCATTTCATAGAAAGGGCCACAAAAATATCACACCAAGCACACAATCCCTTTTAATTCAACATACCCATAAAGGTTTCTCACATCATCTGATGTTCCTTTTTAAGGTCTCTTCAAGAAATTATTCTAGTACCTGATCCATTAGGCCAAAGGGTGAAATAATTTAATGTGAATAGCACCTATAATAGTTCAAGCCAACCATTAGCTTTCCATTTATTCCCCTATTCACAATTAAGTTCTAGATCATGCCAAGGTTAAAGTCCTAGTTCATTATTCAATCATAGAATTACCTATTTATCAAAAGATGATCCATTTAAATTCCTATGGATAAGGGTGAAGGTCTAATTATTGGTCAACTAGAGTCCTATCCTAATTCACAACTATTTGTTTATTTATTTCATTAGCTAAGTAAAAATCACTGATTATATGTAAGGTTAACTCAAGGCCATCCTATATGTTTTTTTTCTATCTTACTATGTCATTTCACTTATGGGGATATCATTTTAAGGCCATGATATGAGTCATTAAAAGGTCTATTATCCATCATCTTAATTCATTACTTCAATAATAATCATAAGGAGAATCCATTTTTAGTTATTTGATCATCTATTCATGTTATATTCAAGAAGAAGGCCAAATGCTACACTAAGGTCAAACATTGAGTAATTTCTTTTTATTACCATTAAACCATTATTTAACTTCATTAATATAGATAATTTTATAATTATCAACACATTAGGTTATTATCCAAGCATAAAAAATTCAAACATCACATCCAAGAACAAAATAGGCAAGAAAAGCAAAACTGGCAAAGACCAGTCAATCGGTTAAAAAAACCAACCGATGTGTCCCACTAATCAATTAATCGGTTAGGGCGCTACCAGCCTTCCATTTGTGGTGAACTAGTCAATTGGTTAACCTCACCCATTGATTGTTTGGAGAACCAATTGATCAATTTGGCTATACCGATCAATGGGTTTAACCTAAGGCAACTAACTAGTCAATCGGTTGACTCAATCAATTGACTGTTCTAAGAACTAGTTAATAGGTTTGGGCAAACTAGTCTATGGGTTTAATCCAAGATCAAAACCACCAAAGTCACAGACCAACCAGTCAATTGGTTTACTAGACCATTCAATTAGTCTGGGGTGAAAGCAGCCCCATAAAACATAAATGTCACATGAGTAAAACTTCCTAACTTTCCTAATCATATCAAAACATTAATCTTAGGTTCTTTAAAGTTTTCAAAAAAGCAATATTCATAAATCAATATGTGTTGTGCTATTTCTACAAGCTCACATATTCGTTATAGCATTTCAAGGTCGTATCCCACAAGGACTTCGTAATTGAATACACTTCTTTAATATCTTAACTATCTAAATCTATATGAATTAGAGATATGCAAGTAGATAACAAGAATAATTATGAAAAGCTTTCTAATTGTAAATGCTAAACAATAGGATTGAAACCTAGGATTGAACTTTGGTCTCTAAATTAATAATCAATGATGAAACAAAGGCTATGTCATAGTTTAATCCGTTAACTATGAATGATTGGTTTAATTATATCCATTACCTCTTTTAAGGTCTAAGAACGTATTTAATCTAATTTGCTAACTACTTTCGTGACTTACAAATTAAACTAAATCCATTGAACGTCACCAATTTTATAGTCCCTAAGAATTAAAAATCTACTTTCGTGATTGTTTAAATTCCCGTACGCATGCTGCTTTCTGATAATAATCTCAACCTTTCAGTTGCAGATTATATCTAAAGAGGTTGGATTTTGCCAAATCTACTTTTCAACAATTAAACTTAGCATATGCAACATTATAGATGAATCAGACATACTACATAATACTTTAGTTCATCATATTGATCACTAAAATGGACCTAGTCCAATCATAGCAAAGAAGATTACTCACTCATATCTTTAAAGAAAATCAACAAAATAAATAGCATGATAAACATAACAACAATACAAATATATGAAGAAGAAAATTTTGATTGAATTAACCGTAATTTGGAGGAGAAAAAAGTTGATTTTGAGTCGATCATACACGAATATGCACTTGAATCTTTGAAAAATCAAACTAATGAAAAAAAAAATTACATGAAACTATAGCTCTGTAATGAGGAGTAAAATTGCTCTAGAATCTCTCCTTTTGCCCCCTAAGAAATCCCCAAAGTGTGCCTTAAATAATCCCCATCACGCCTGCCATGTCGAGCACGTTGATCGTGGGGGAAAATGTTGTTGCACAACTGTATGACCCCTGCATAGCAGGGCCATGCAACTTCTCAGCTCTTGAACTAGTTGAATTTTGAATCTTGCATGATTGTGTAAGATGCGCATTACCTGGCCGTGCAAGATTCTAAGCCTCAGTTTTTCAGCATAAAATTTTGTACAGCCATGCGATCGATGCACTGCTTAGCCTTCCAACTCTATTTTCTTCCAATATTAGAGGAAGGTGCTGCAGGGTATGAAGCTGGGTGTGCAACCGACCATGTAGCTCTTTTTTCTTGTTTCTTCAAGGCTTCTTAACACATCTTTAGCTCTCTTAGCTTCAAGACTCTTCCATAAACATGTTGGGTTGATTTACTTTCCTCCAAAGCCTTCCATTCTAGGTCCTTTGTTCTAAAAATATGTAATTCTTTCTTAGATTTGGCGTTCTTATGGAAATTCCTGTACACAAAGCTCAAGAAAGGAGTAGTGCAAACAATAGACTATAACTATAGCAAAATATATGAAAGAGATTAAATGAAGTCCTAAAGTGAAGGCAAAGAGAGGAAAAATTATAGAAAATATTCACTTTATCAACTCCCCTATGCTTATTCCTTTCTTGTCCCTAAGGAAAAACATAAACACATAAGGAAAACGGAAAGAAGCAGAAGGATATCAAAGCCTCAGATGATAGGATCAACGACATAAACAAGGCATATAATGTCTAGTTCGACTCATATTGCGAGCGGTAATAGTATGAAAAATAAAGCGAGACTACCCATTAGGGGGGACACACAAATCAATATTATCATGATACTCTAAGGCGATTTAGGATTGTGTAAATGCCATCCAGATGAGACGGAGGTTAAACAAGGCTGTGGACATCCTCTCTTTAGTAAAATGTGGATGCCATACACTCATGTGTGTTTGTAAGGATAATAGTGTCATTTAAAGCTCTATAATCTAATGATGATCGACCATATGCTTACATAAATTCTCCTTTTCCCACTTAAAGACAATATGCATTACAAAAATCAAGAGGTCTTAATAGGGTTGTAACAGGGCCAAGGTAAAGGGTAGGATAGATCGGGGATTGTAGCTATGGGTTTGAAAACCAATAAAAGGATAACTAAATATCTATATTGGAAGTGGAAACTCGCTAATCACTCTTAATTATTCACCAAGGCTCCCTTAATTATGCAATTTTTTTCAAGAAGACCCCCATACTTGCCTTTTTGACTTACCTACCATAATTGAGTCAATTAGCTACCGCTCCCTAGTTTTCGGACTAAGGTAGGGTAGTTACTAGGAAATACAGCTAGTAGGTAGGTTTATGAAAGAAAAGTCTTAGGCTCGAAGGGGTTGAACAAATGGAAATAAATGTTATTTGGTGGCTTATAGGATAATATAGCTAGTCAAAGAAAACAAATGCCTCTATCGCATTAATGCATGCATAAGTCTTATATGGTTTCAAAGAGAGTGTATGCAAGTTCTAGTTTCATATATTAGAGGAGAGAACACACAGTTAGAAAAAGCTTAAGGTCTCACCAGTTCTTTGCTACGGGCCTTATTTCCTAAGTCTTATTCTGGATGGATAAGTTTACGAAGATAAACCATTAGAGTGTTACAATAATAAGTGGTTTGAGAGTCTACCACTTGAGGAGTTTGTGATTAAAGCAATTTCAAAATATGTTAGTTGTAATAACTCACAATTTATAGGTTTCGCTAATGTATGATCAGGTTATATAGAAGATTCTATCATACAGTCATCATAGGCTTTCATTTTACAAAACATAAACACCAATCTAAAAAAGAAATAAAAGGAATAGAAAGAAAACAAAAGGCAACCCAACAAAATAACAGAAATGGTAGAGAAAAAGCAACTCCCCTATGCTTAAAGGTCACATTGTCCACAATGTGGAAGGGAGGAACAAGGGAAGGGTAACCGTGCTCCAAATGCCATTGATACATTTGTTGTATCATGCTGTTCATGTGGTCGATGGGGGTGACGGCTTCCCTAAGACTAGCAACTTGAGCATCCAGCATACCAAATTGGTCATTGATATGCTAGAAGCGGGCATCCCAAGAGGTGCTAGAGGAAGAATGGTCGGAGTTAATGCCAAATGAAGTAAGCACTGGGAGGCTAAGCAATGGTAAATGAGGCTCTTCTTTAGTGATGTCGGGATGATCGTCTGAAGGGGGCATTGGCTGACCTGGGCGAGGCGTGGCAGGAGAAGGTAACCAATTAGTGCAACCGTTCCCTATAAGAGTAGTGAAAGTTTTGTTAGGTAACGGGTGCCACACCTATTGATTATAAAATAATAGATAATGAAGCTAATCCTGCATAATTAATTTCATGTTTGTGCAGGTAGCCAACCCTAGGTAAGTCGGCTAAAAGTCCACAAGTATGTCATTTAAATTATTGGCTAAAAGTCATTGGACATAGCGAAGGGCTATATTATAAATTAATGTGGCCTTAGTGTGATGTCCATTATATGGCTTAGGAACACATACCCTCTTTGGCATAGAGATTTTAGTCTAGAACTCTTGAGGATCCCATAGTTTTGGGTCCTTTGAAAGCCTCCAACCAAAAGAGGGAAGACAAAGCAAGGATGAAAATCTAGATAGGGTCATTTTTCGAGTCTCATTGAAGAGTCAAAAAAGGACGGTATCTCCGACATGATCAAAATAGAACGAACTGAGGAACTCAAGAGTGAGTCCCCTACTTGTGGGATATGCATGCATAAAAATATGGTATAAGCCACCATGAGAAAACAAATACTCAACATCCTCCTTAAGCCCTAATACCTCAAGACATTCCCAGTCGACAAATCAAGTTGGGGTAATATTTCGAGACACAAGCCCCTCGTAAAAATCCTTGTCATCGGGATCGGTAAATATAATATCGTAAGGACTGGAGGGTTGAGTATTTGCAGCCTTACCTTTGCACTTTGGATTGGAGGGGTTGCGGCCGTGATGAATCTCCTTCCTCTTGGTTCATCGTTGATTGTTTCTTTAGGGCCATAGCTACTGTCTATCTGCAAAAGAGAAATGTTATAGAATAGATTTAACAACCACACACCGTATATGAGATCGAAAGGTATACAATGGAATTGAAAATAACAAGAACTAATGAAGAACCAAAGTAAGGATGAAGGGAACTAGATGAATGAAAAGAAAACCAAGTGAGATGCCCGTGTGCATTATGCCCCAGCCCGTGCAAAATAGTGGTGGGGAGAAGTGGTGTTGTGGTGGTGTAGGTGGAGAATGTGCACGGGTGAGATAGGGGTGCATAGTTAGGGTTTTGTTTAGAGGGGGTGGACGGGTAAGGAAATGGGCTATGTGGTTGTGGAAATGGTGGTAGAACAGACATGTGTTGGTGGAAATGGTGGTGCAGTGGTGCACTAGTAGGTGGTGTAATGAAAATGTGCATGGGCTAGATGGGGAGTGCAAGGGAAAACAGGGCGTGCAGATTATGCATCGCCAGGTGGTGTAGATGTAGAATGGCTAGGCAAAGGTGGTAGTGGCGGAAATGGCAGCGATGGTGGTGCTCTAGCATGGTTCTGGGGAGGGGAGAAGGTTGGAGAGGAGGTAGGGTTCGAAAGGGAGGAGGAACGATGGGTAAGGGAAAGAAGGGGAGTCACAGGTGTGAGGGTACTTTTGTACAGATCAGGGACCCATGGCCGTGAGTGATTCGCACAGGGAGGCCGTGCATAGAAGATCCTGGGACTGCATGGGTGTGTAGGTTCTGCACGTGTAGACGGTGCAAGAATTTTGGTCTTGACTTGATATTTTACAAATTAGCACGTCTATGTAGGTTTGGTACGGCCTAGCCATGTAGTGTCTCAAGTCTCGGCTTTTCCTCATTTTCCAGTGCCCGGGTTATGCACGGCCATGCGTCAGGTCGTGATTTGGTCGTGCAAACCTGTGTTCTTCAACTTTTTGTCTCCTTTTTTTCAAGTAATGCCTTAAAACCTCATTTAATCCATTGGATAACTTAGATTATCAATAATCCCTACCAAAACACTATAACACAAAGAGAAAACAAAGAGAGAAAAGAAAAGAAGAAAAATAAAAGGTAAGAAACACTAAATAAAAGAAACACTTAAAAAGAGAAACATAACAAAGGAATAATTTAAAGCATGGGTAGCCTCCCATGAAGCGCTTTTTTAGGGTCATTAGCTTGATCGCGATGGTCTTCAAACTGATGGCATGTTAAGAAGGGCGATGGTACCCAACTTCTTGATTGGAGACTCGGCAACATAATGTTTCAATAATTACCCGTTTACTTTGAAAGCCCCAGTAGATTCACTCCATACTTCAACTACCCTAAAGGGGTATACCTTACGCACTTGGAACGACCCCGACCATCTCAAGCGTAACTTTCTTGGAAAAAGCTTTAGACAAGAGTTGAATAGGAGTACTAGCTCTCCCTCTCTAAATTCTTTTCGGAGAATATGTTTGTCATGCCACTTCTTTTTCCTTTCCTTATATATATTTTGGCATTTTCATAAGCATTTAACCACAACTCGTTGATCTCAAGGAGTTGAAGCATCCTCCGCTCCCCTACTTCTTTCAAACCTAGATGAATAGTCTTAATAACCCTATGTGCCTTGTATTCGACCTTTACTAGCAAATGACATAATTTTTCATATACCAAACAGAATGGTGTTGTGCCTATAAGGGTCTTATGAGCTGTTCGGTAAGCCCAAAGAATGTCATCTAGCCTAGAGGACCAATCTTTCCTTGACTTAGACACTATCTTTTTCAGGATCCCTTTTATCTCTCTATTTGTGATCTCTTCTTGACTACTCATTTGAGGATGATATAGTGTATCCATTTTGTGAGCTACACTATATTTCCTTAAGAGCTTGCTTAGAACCTTGTTGGCAAAATGAGACCCCCCATCACTGATCACAACTCTTGGAACTCCAAAATAGGGGAAAATAACCTTCTAAAATAGTTTAACTACTATCTTTGCGTCATTTGTTGGAGAAGCTAATGCCTCTGCCCATTTCAAAATGTAATCCACTATGACCAGTATGTATTTGTTTTTTTGAGATGATGGAAAATGTTGCATGAAATCAATTCCCCACACATCGAATAATTCCACTTCAAAGATTCTATTTAAAGGCATCTCATTTCTTCTCGAGACATTCTCCATTCTTTGGCAGCAATCACATGCTAGCACATAACTCCTCACACCTTAAAAGAGTGTAGGCTCGTAAAATCCAGCAAGAAGTACCTTTGTAGCTATTTTGGAGGTGCTAGCATGACCCCCATACGGTGATGAATGAAAATGGATTATGATATCAATAATTTCATCTTCGGGTATACATCACCGGAAAACTTCATTTGCACATCACTAGTAAGGGCAAGGATCGTCCCAGAAATAGTGTTTGATGTCGGAAAGGAATTTCTTACATTGTTGATAAGATAGGTCTTCTGATAACACCCCAAAAACAATGTAATTGACAAAATCTACAAACCATGGGCCTTAGAGGCTCTGAATGGCAAATAGATTGTCATTAAGGAATGAATAATCAATCGGGTATTCATCCTTTTACTCTTCGTGAATCTCCTACCTTAGTCTAGAAAGGTGATCTGCTACTACATGTTTAGCACCCTTCTTAACTTTTATCTCTAAATCAAACTATTGTAAGAGAAGGATCCATCTAATCAACCTTGGTTTCACATCTTTCTTTTCGAGGAGATGAGTAAGAGTTGCATGATCAGTGAACACAATAACTCTTAATCCTACAAGATAAGACCTGAATTTATCTAAAGAGAGCACTAGAGCTAAGAGCTCCTTCTCGGTTGTAGTGTAATTCATTTGTGTATCATCCAAAGTTCTACTGGCATAGTATATGGTGTACACTTTCCCATCTTTCCTCTACCCAAGAAAGACCCCAACAATATAGTCATTGGCATCACACATTACCTTGAAAGGATGGCTCCAATCTCGGGGTCTCATTACCGGGGTAGTTGTTAATGCTTCCTTTAACCTGCTAAAAACATTTAAACAAGATTGATCAAATGTAAAAGGGGTATCCTTGACAAGTAAGTGGGTTATAGGTTTAGAAATTTTTGAAAAATCTTTAATGAACCCCCTATAGAATCCATGATGGCCTAGATAGCTCCTAACACCTTTCATATTAGTCAGGGGATGCATTTTAGCAATGACATCAATTTTTGCTTTATCAACTTCAATCCCCCTATTAGAGATTAAGTGTCTTAGAACAATTCCCTCTTGTACCATGAAATGACATTTTTCCCAATTAAGTATGAGTTTCACTTCTTTACATCTTTTTTAAAACCTTAGCAAGATTATCAAGGCAATCATCAAAGGTGGTTTCATAAATAGAGAAGTCATCCATAAATATTTCCATAATATTTTTTATAAAATCTGAGAATATGGACGTCATATAGCGTTGGAAAGTGGCTGGAGCATTACACAAGCTAATTGGCATCCTCCTATAAGCAAAAGTATCATATAGGCATGTAAATGTTGTTTTCTCTTAATTGCTAGGGTGGATAGGGATTTGAAAAAATCTTGAGTATCCATCTAGATAACATAAATAAGAGTGTCTAGCTAACCTTTGCAACATCTGATTGATAAATGGAAGGGGAAGTGATCCTTTTGGGTGGCTTTATTTAACTTTCTTAGTCAATGAACATATGCCACCTGGTGACCGTTCTTGTAGGGATTAGTTTGTTTTACTCATTTCATATAACAGTCATGCCCCCCTTTTTAAGTACTACCTATACTGGGCTTACCCACTCACTATCTGATATAGAATAAATGATTCCTACATCAAGTAACTTAAGCACTTCCTTTTTTACTACTTCCTTTATGTTTAGGTTCAATCTTCTTTGGTGTTTAATGGAGGATTTATACCTGCCTTCCAATAAAATACGATGCATGCAAAATGAAGGATTTATGCCCTTGATATCCTCGATGGAATAACCTATGGCATCTTTATGCAGCCTAAGGACTTTAAGTAAAATTTCAACTTCTTCTTGACTCAAGCTAGCATTTACAATAACTGGATATTCACTATTAGAGTCCAAAAATTCATACCTAAGAGAGGAAAGGAGGGGTTTTGTCTCTACCTTAGGTGCAACTTTTTCTATACATAATGAGCCATGCAATTATCTCTCAATCGGGGCCACTAAACATGGTTGTTTTACATAGGCAGGGTTTTCTCCAACCATGGCAGTAGAGTTAGTTGCCTCCTCATCACCATCATGGAATACTCCGTCTCTCATCAAACATTTCTCTAGTGGATTATTTGATATTAAATTAGCAAGGTCTTCTTGAATCATCCTATCCACCGTATCAATTTTGCAGCAAGTATCATCAATCAATGGAAATTTTACTATAGAAGGTTAAAATCTATTCCATTTTTCACATCTATAATCGCTCTTGGAGTAGCCAAGAAAGTTCTTTCCAATATGATGGGGATTTATGCATCTTCCTCAATATCTAAAATAACAAAATCAATCAGAACATAAAACTTACTGGCGTGAATAGGTACTTCTTCTAATATACCTACTAGATATTTTATCGACCGATCTGCTAATGTGAGGTAGATGGTGGTTGGCTTCAAATCTCCCATCTACAATTTCTTACAAATAGAAAGAGACATTAGATTGACACCAGCTCCAAGATCACAAAGGGCATAGTTAATGGACATGTCACCGATAGTACAGGGAATAGAGAATGAGCCGGCATATTTGAGCTTAGGTGGAAGCTTATTTTGAATAATATCACTAATTCCTGCATTAGAGCTACTGTTTCATATTCCTCCAACCATCTTTTATTAGAAAGAATTTCTTTTAGAAATTTAGCATAAGAAGACATTTGTGATATGGCTTCCACAAATGGAATATTGATTTGTAGTCATTTTAAAATCTAAACAAACCTTCCAAACTATTTTTCTAATCTTGCCTTAGCCTATCTTTGAGGGAAAGGTAGGGTAGGTTTATATGGTGGCGGAGGGACATATTTCTCAACCTCATTATCTTTCCCTAATGTGGTTTCTTTCTTGAATGTTCACAGCTTCTCTATTCCTTTCCACTTCCTCTTCAACTCTTCTACCTTCCTCTTTCATTTCTTTTCTTAAAATAGGGCCTTCCAACTCCTTTCCACTTCTAAGCAGTGAAGCACGGGGACGCCGAAGTGCGCCCGTTTCGCGTTCCCGGGATGTTTCTGGGGACGAAACGCGAAGCGGGACGTCGATTTAAAAAAAAAAACCTCCAAAACGACGTCGTTTTGGAGGATTTTTATTGTCTGACGACGCTACTCGCCCAGTCATCCGGTCGCCCCATCGGCCATCCCCTCGCACGACGCCCCACGGCCCCAGCCCCCGTGCTTCACTGCCAGCCCCCACTGCCCCTCGCACGACACCCCATGGCCCTAGCCCCCACTGCCCCTCAGGCCCTCACTGACGTCTGACAATAGCACTGACAATAGGCATCAGTATTTACTATTCAGTACTATTCATTGAATAGTAAATGCTTCGAGAGAAACGTTTGTGTATGTATATGTATATATATATATACATATATTATATTTGTGTTCCAAAAGTATTTAACTTTCCGAAAATTTTTATACATTAAAATTTATATTAAAATTATTTAATTAATATTTTTATTAAAAAAATATTATTTAATCAATTTTTTTTTTAAAAAATAATTATTAATAATTAAATTTAACTAATATATGAATTAATTTTAGAATTTTTTTATTTTTTTCTCTTAATTTTAATAAATTTAATCTATTTTTAAATATATATATATATATATATATAATTTTTTAAAGTTTCCTGCCGTCCCCGTTTCCTATACTTTTAAAAAACGGTGTTTCCGCGTTTCGTCCCGTCCCCATTTCCCCGTCCCCGTCCCCGTTTCCGTGCAACACTGCTTCTAAGTGCTATGACATTAATAGACCCTTTAGGATTGGTCTCTGGCCACCCAGAAAGCATTCCAGCAGGCAGAGAGGAAGATCCTGACTATTGGGTTACTTGGATAATTTGGTTTTCTAGCATCTTATTGTGTGTGGCTAGGGATTCAACCTTAGAACTTAAGCTTTTTATTGAATTCTTTAAATCCTTGGTTTGTTTGTTTTGAGAGGCTATGAAGTTCTCCATCATTAACTCAAGATTTGTCTTTGGAGGATTAGGAAATGGTGGTATAAGGTTTTGAAAACCTAGAGGCCTAAAGTTGATTAGAACGTATTTAATCTAATTTGCCGACTACTTTCGTGACTTAAAAATTAAACTAGTTCCATTAAGCGTCACCAATTTTATAGTCTCTAAGAATTAAACATCTACTTTCGTGATTGTTTAAATTCCCGTACACATGGTACTTTCCAATAATCCCAACCTTTCAGTTATAGATTATATCTAAAGAGGTCGGATTTTGTCAAATCCACTTTATAACAATTAAACCTAGCATATGCAATAGTATATATGAGTCAAACATATGACATAATACTTCAGTTCATCATATTGATTACTAAAACGGACCTGGTTCAGTCCTAGTAAAGAAGATTACCCACTCATATATTTAAAGAAAATCAATGAAATAAATAGCATGATAACCATAACAACAATAAAAAGATACAAAGAAGAAGAATTAGATTGAATTAATCATAATCTGGAGGAGAAAAAAGTTGATTCCGAGTTGATCATACACGAATATGCACTTAAATATCTAGAAAAATCAAATTAATGGAAACAAACCAATTACATGAAGCTATAGCTTGGTAATGAGGAGTAAAAGTTCTTTGGAATATCTCCTCTTTCCCCCTAAGAAGTCCCAAAAGTGTGCCTTAAATAATCCCCATTACGCCAGCCATACCGCGCTTGTCGATTGTAGGGGAAACCATCGTTGCACGGCTGTGCAGCTTCTCAACTCCTGAACTAGTTGAATTTTGGGTCTTACAAGACTGTACGAGACCCGTACTACCTGTTTGTGCAATATTCTAAGCCTCGACTTTTTAGCATAAAATTCCGCATGGCCGTGAAATCCATGCATTGTTTGGCCTTGCAACTCTCTTTTCTTTGAAAGTCACAGGGAGGTGCTACACGATTGTGCAGTTGGGTGTGCAACTGATTGTGCAGCTCTTTTTTTTGTTTCTTCAAGGGTTCTTGTCACATCTCCAGCTCTCTTAGCTTCAAGACTCTTCTATAAATATGATGGGTTGATTTATTCTCCTCTAAAGGCTTCGATGTTAGGTCCTTTGTTATGAAAATATGTAATTCTTTCTCGAATTTGGCGTTCTTATGGAAATTTCTGCAACACAAAGCTCAAGAAAGCAGTAATGCAAATAATTGACTAGAACCATAGCGAAATATGTGAAAGAGATTAAATGAAGTCCCAAAGTGAAGGAAAATAGAGGTAAAATCATAGAAAATATTCACTTTATCAACATGCGAGGTACCATAATTATGCTAGGAATCTTTGTAAATCATGCTTGCATTTTATGAACTTAAAATTAGGAAATCATGCACCACATTCTCTTCTTACTAGGCCATCATGTAACAATCTACTCCATATGTAACATATATCATTGTCACTTAAGGCACCTAGAATATTAAGAAATTTTCAAATATAGAATCATAGACATGAGATTCAGGCATTTGAAGCCTTAAACCAAGTTTCATACTAATACATATGTTCATTCTATACTAACTAGTGTAGGCATATTGTCATTTCTACTCAGCAAGGTATCACAGACCTAGAGAGCATATACCATGCTTACCCATACCATTTTCTACCATAATAGGGAAGACACTGATTTACCTTATAAGAGCTGAGCAACAAACCAAAAGAGCATAAGTCTCTAAAATTCTAAATCCTTTTCCTACACTAAAACACCTTTCAAGAAAAGCTTAATTAAAACTTAGTAAAAACCGTTCTAAAATTGTGCAGGGAAGACCTAATAAAATTCGAGACCTAAGAGAGAAAATCAAAGAAAACCCCAACTTCCAATTGGAGGAATAGGGAGCACTAGGGATGAAATTTAACCCTCACTCTTTCCCCGAATATAACCTTATCTTATATAAAAATCAAAACAATAAGGAGCTAGAGAGAGGATTAGAAGAGGAAAAGAAGATCATAACACAACCACAGAGAGGGGAAAGTGGCAAATTAAGTGTGAAGGAAAACAAGGCAGTTTGGAGGTTATGGAAGAAGAGAAAAAAAATGGAGATTCGAGTTCGAATTACTGATGGTTTCTATTAAAAGGAGAAGGGTGAGGGAGTGTACAAATTAACCTCCAAACCCTAGTCTGGATTGAAGATTTGAAGTGTAGGTTTTTAAAGTTTAAAAGTTGACATTTTTGCCTTAATAGAGTTTGGTGAAACTACAGGGTTCTAGGTAATATACCTTAGGAATTTCAAACATAAGAAGGGAATGATTACAAAAATAGATGAGAATTAAAGTTCAGCAAATCTACTAAGGTTACATATGTGGATACTCCATTTAGGAATCTTGTATAAGAGAGAGAAAATAGGGGAGAAGAAGGTAAATGAGCTTAGGCCATGGAAGTGACTTCTCATGAATTTCCTCCTCATCAATCCATTAAAAATAAATAAAACAGGTTAATCAGGGTCAAAAATTTTGTAAAAATTGAAAACAAACTATTCAAAACTTAGCTATAATGTTGGAAAAGTTTTGGGGAAAGATTCATAGAAAAAATCAAGTTTAGAGAAAAACTAGTTCATTCAAACTAGTCGATTAGTACCCCAAATCTGTCAATTGGTTCATTAGGTTTCATAAATCAAATTTAATGAACAAACCAGTCCATCGGTACCTCAAAACAGTCGATTGGTTCCTCTATAAAACCAAGTATTTTCCCTAATTCACAAGCTTATCTAAGAACCATACCAATCTTAAACACACTTCTAAAATAATATCAAATACACTTAGATCACCATTAAATACCTGGATTAGCACATATTAAGGACTCTAAAAAGTGAGGTATTACATATGATCACTAATATCCCTTAATTAGATGATACAAGACTAGCGATATATGTTGAGTAATAATATTTCTATTATTTAGTGGAGTTCCACAATCTAGTCACATACTCAATTATCTACATAAAGAAAAACTACTCAAAGGGATAACAACATTTGAATAAATAACATCAAATGTCCTTTTATTAATAAGCATAATCACTGATTTTGAAAATATAAATCAACACCTATGATTAGTTTTAGAGCATATTTTTGATAACTTTCTCATTAAAAAAAAAAAACAAATCCAACCATTATTTCTTCCATCACCATCCACCAACTTTCTTACACACTCTTTCACTTATGTCAATCACTCTCATCACTCATCTTGCTTTCAAGAAGCCTCCCATCTAATTTATCTTCCTTTCTCCTTTCCATTTTCAACAACCATAGGGTTGGTGCCCTTTGGTTTAACATTTTCACACTTAGCCAATTCTATACATTTAGCTTTGTTCCCTCCTCTCTTCTTGCCTTTGATTTTAATTTTTCTTGTCCCTTTTACCTTGTGACCAAGCCATTCTCTCCCATTTCTCTTCATTTTCTTTCACTTTTAACTTCTAAATCCTTAAGTATGAACTCTTTGGTTCCTACTCTAAGCAAAAGAGAGTTAATTCCACATATTGGCGAAGGATTGATCAACTTATTCCTAATCTATTTTTGAAATCCTAAAGGTTATTCTCTCCTTTTTTAATTTATCCTTTCGCTTCAAATCCTTGTTATTTTTCTCTTTATCTAATTGTGATATTCTTATTTTAGGTGACTAAAGGGTGGAAGAATGAGTCTAGAAGTATTTTTATACTTAAAGACTAGAGTGTCTTTGGTAAGGAATATATATTTCTAGATTAGGGGGTTGTTGTGTTTATGTATTGATTTGTGTGATTTTTGTATTTTATGCTAGAATACATATTAGAATATATTTTAAATTTATACCCATGTATTAATTAGTAAATTTGTAATTTCATGAGCTTTATGATTTTATATGAAATGTCTATTTTATGCCTTGCTATTATATTATTTTTTTTAATTCTTGGGGTAAGTAGATTAAATTATGTCTAGGTATGGTAATTTGTGTATTATGTTGAAATCTCAACATTTGGGGCTTTTATATCTTGTGGGGCCCTCGATCATGTGACTTTGTGGTTTTATGGGTCATGCATTTTTTTTTGTAAATTATATTTTTGGGAGAACAATAATGTAAGTATGGTTGTGCATAAAATTGGAAAGATTTTGAGACGTGTTGGATGTTGTGAATTTTAGGGGAGTCTCGGCTATAGGGGTAAAATGGTCCTTGTAAGTTTTTGAAGAACATAAATATGTCATTGTGCTTATTGTGGTTTTTAAAATAAATTTGGTATATAACATGCTAAGTTTTGGAATAGAATGACTTAAGTTATGAAAATAATAAAATTTGAGATGATTAGGGAAATTAAGGATGTTTTGGTCATGTTTGGTTAAATATGAAATTTTGGTGTTCTATAAATATTATTTGGACCAAAATATGATGATTTGTGAATTATTTTGATAAATTGTGAATAAAGTTAGGTATTATATTATGAGAAAATGTTTAATTTTAGAATAATAACCAAAATGGTAAAATCGGTATATTGTGTGAAAATTTTGGATTTAAGTTATGATTGTCAGATATGGTGTTCTAAATAATATTTTAGATTAGTATGTTAAATTTGGTGAGGTTGAAAGCCATATGGATGAAGTTGTGGTATACTTGTTAAGGTTTATAAGGGTATTATGATATTTTACCTTGTGAAAGATTTCTTTATGTATTTAAAAATTATTCTTATGTCTTACCTTTACTCTTATAGCATGTTCAATGTGTTATTAGTGATATATTCTAAGTATTGGATGTTATCAATTATTGGAATCAATTCATAATAATTTAATATCATGATAATCAATTCGTCTTATAATAAGCCAAAATAACAAGAGTGAAAGTACAATGACTTAAGTAACTCAGGAAATGCATTTTTTATGTGCTAACCGTTGGTTAATGTACTAATAAATCATTAATAATTAATGTGGAAGAATACATGAGTTAGGATTAAGTACTTTCAAACTATTTAAAATAATTTTTTAGTCCTAATAGAACCAAATGACCATTATCTACTCTATTTAGCTAATCCACCGACTTATAGGGGTATGCATACTTAAGGGTTTACTAGTGGTTCATGTGTGTTTTATCCTAGACATGAGAGTATCAGTGAGCTTGACTACATTTTTTCCATCTATGGGGAAAAGGGGATATTATTGTTGCTATCGGTTACTTAACCTCAATATGTTAATGAGATGGTTTCATAGATCACCTAATTGCAAATTTTTAATATGGTTGCATCTGAGGTAGTTCTCAATCATGAGTAGCGTGCTTGTGACTTTTCTCTTAAGGTGATCATATGCGTTTCATGCCTTACCTTAGTGATATATATTTGTAACTTTACTCAATACCCAAGTATTCACCGTTCTTTTCATGGATGTTGTTCATTCCTACAAGTAGGCGATCCTATTGTTGACATTTAGGTATTTGATGACCATCTTGGAGAATTTTCTGACTTTTATGCTCTATTTCTAAAAGAGTGGCTTATTTCTGGATTATAAACATTGAGTCTAGGATATCTGATAGTTAGAGTTTTTGTATAGATACCTTATATACTCTTAGTTCCATAGGTTCTATTTTGTTGCATTTTGATTACCATTATACTAGGAGTTTTATCTCCAAACCTTGTCTCTATTTTATGGAATTCCTTCTATTTTGTCTTTATCTTATTCAAATTGTTGTAATATTTTCCCTTGTACTTAGTATGATAATGGTATAGTAAACTAAACTTGAATTAGGCATAGTGGTAATACCTAACTATTTTATGTTTAGCTTCCACAAAAATAAATAAAAAATTTAGTTGTAATTTTTGGGATGTTACATTTTGGCAACTTTTTCACGGGTTAACATCTAGGGTAGACTTATGTTTGGCCTTATAATTTTTTTAATATTATTTAAAATGGGAATAAATGGCTTAAGTGTGGATGTATGGTAGAAATTAAAGTATTGGACTTGTATAAGATATTCATTACTTAATTGGAAGATAGTATAATTTTGTGTTGTATATTTATATAAAGTTAACCATTGGTTTTAGTCCACATTATTATTTGGCTATCTATATTAGGTCAGCTCATAGTTTGAGTCCACCTTATTATTTGAGTTGTGTTGACTATCTACATTGATTCAGTTGGTGGTTTTAGGCCACCTTATTATTTGATTTGAGTTAACTTTCTATATTAGGTTAGTTCATGGTAGTGATTTGTGTTAACTTTCTATATTAGGTTAGTTCATGGTAGACAATCCACCTGTATTTAAGTTTTTCTAACTATCTACACCGGGTTAACTAGTAGTAGACAACCGACCTATGTTAATTGTATGAGTTGTGCTAGTTATCTATATTAAATTAGCTAGTGGTAAATAATCCACTTATTTGAGTATAGAAATGGTATAGTTATTGTATATGTTATGAGATGAGTATGTGCCTTATGTGTTGCATGTTGCTTCTACAAGAGAAGCATTGTTTACTCAATACATCGACTTATTGATACTGCACATTACAAGTGACATGTTACATGTAACAGATAATGATGATGTTTAGTATGATGATGTTCCTGGGGTAGGAGTGATCTTATGGGCTGGGAACTTAGAGTAGGAGCTATCCGGTGGTGCTTTTTGGGTCCTTTTTTATCTTAACAGTTTGGACTCTTATTTCCCTTGTAGCTCATTCGTGTATTTGAGAAGTTGATGCCCACTTACATAATCTTATTATATTATATTACTTTTGCTTGTTTTCTCTTTCTTGAGACATATTTGAATTATTTTAGTCTTTCCTTTGGTATCAGAATAGTACAAAAATCAAAATTATGTTGCGGGTAGTGATAATACCCATGTCTTAGTTTTTGTTTATGAAAATCTATAGTTTTAAATATAAATTTTTTAGTTTGAAAATTTATAGTACCCTTTGTTACATAGCTAAGATATTCTTAGCAAATTATGTTTCAATCCTCTAACTAACAAAGCAATTTCAATGGAGCATGATAGTGACTTACCAACCTTACCAATACCAATTATTTCACCTTTTTTGTTGTCACCAAACACCACTCTTCAATTTGTAAAGGTACTTGGTAAGACAAACTCTTTTTTTGTTTGTTTGTTTCTTGTCATATGTCTTGAGCAACCATTGTCTAGAAATCATAGGTTAAAAGCCATGTAAAATAGAACTAGTTTTTGTTTCTACGAACCTAAATAGGTTTAGCTCCTAAAGGGTTAGCTACATTATAAACCAAATCTTTCCTAATCCATATAACCTTCATATAAGAAAAACTTCTTCCTATAGATTTTATCTTATTCAAATAATCAAACTTTGTATGATCAGTTTTGCCATAATGAGTACAAATCTTATATTAAGCCAAATTAACATCCTTTCTTTTCTTAAAGTTTATTCAAGTATGTTTCTTTTCACCATTATATCCTAAACCCTCCTTATAATAAGTGTTGGACTCTCCAGCCATATTTTCAACATAATTTTTAGTTTTTAACTATCCTTGATTTTCAGTCCCTCTTGTTTCAAGCTTAACATTTATAGTAATTAGTTCTCTCAAATACTTCTTCCATTTCTTTAGCTCAGATTCATCAATCAAACTCTCTTGGAGGCCTTTAATCACTTTCTCTTGTACCTTTAAGGACTACAACAATTTTTAATCACTTAGCTTCTTGTTTTCTTTTTCTATTTTTTTTTTTGAAAAGCTCAAACTTTCAACTAGTCTCCTTAGTGTGAACATTCAACTCCTCCTTTTCTACACACTTCATTATTTAAAAGAATTTTATCACATATTTCAAGGATTTTCCTTTTAGGAGCAGTTTTTAATTTAGATTTGAGTTCAATAATGTTTACCCCACAATCGTCTTCATCATTATTTTCTCCATTTTCCATCAAGCAGAGATGCTTACCTTGACTTTTAGAGTTACTACCTCTTCTATTGCTTTTATTATTGCTACTAGATTTTCCAAGTTAGTTTGTTTTCTAAAGGCATACATTCTCTTGTTCCTCCCCTAGTTCCTCACTAGTGTAACACCCCAAAATTCACCTTATTTGTTTTTAAAGCGGAAGCAATTAAAATAGAAATACTTAAAACCTGTGAATTCTGGGAATGTTACCACCACACTTAGTACCAAATCGATTCTCTCCGACCGTTTCATTACCAAGTGCTAAGGCTAAGAAAAGATTAATAATAAACTTAAATCAAGAGATCATAAAAGAACTAGAAAGATCGTAATATCAAAAATCAGAGTACGCATAAAAAAATCATGAATCAATAACAAGATAGAATTCGAGTGCGAAATCAAAATTCCTCGGAGGTAATAATCTTATAATCGATAAAAGCTTTATTTGAAATACTCAATACAAGGTAATAAATTAAATTAGATAAATCCAATACAAAAGAAATAACAAAAGAAAATACATCGCATTGAGAGTAAATATAGCCACAACTCTCTCAAACTTTGAGCCAAAATATGCTCAACACTCAGCCCCGACTGATGTCTCGCCCACCTGCACAAAGTCAGAAGGGCCTACTACTCGTGAGCATGAGCAGCACCCACGAAAATGGTGATTAGTACACTACGTACTGAGTAAGGTAACAGATGCACTGAGGCCCACACATAAAATTACATAATTCATGCAGAAGAATAACAATAGCATAGATACCATCATGATAACATACTATCATACAATCATTCGATAGATACATAAGGCCCAATTATAGTCCGGATTAATTATTTAATTAATCTCTTATCAGAACTCATTTCACACCATGCTTTTTATCAAATCCATGCAAGTACGGAAACCCCACTATTATAGCCGGCGGACCGGAAACACATAGGACATCATGCCCTAACAACTATTATTCGCCGGTGGACCGGTCTCCAGGATACTGTAGTACCTGGCCACTATTATTTGACGGTGGACCGATCTGGCCCCTGCTCGCATGGTGTTCCACTGTAAGTACTTAGTATCTTTCCCATGTATTGGCGCAAATATGTTCAGTTTTGTTGAGCACGGAATCCCCCACTATTATAGCCGGTGGACCGAAAACACACAAGTACAAAGCCTGACCACTATTATTATCGGTGGACTGGTTACACATAGGGCATCATGCCCTAACCACTATTATTCGCCGGTGGAACGGTCTAGGCCCGGCTTAACATATTCCACTTTACGTGATTAATGTTTTAAATATCTTATTCAGAAGCTTTCATCCTGGACATGCATGAATCATTTCCTTTACACTTTACACATCACAAATTATAAAATTCCACAATCATAATTACACTTTAATCACCAAATACACATGATAACACAAAAACTCTAAGCAGCCACAACAAACCCTAATTGTCCACACAAATCCTAGCTTGGTCTCCTATGCACCCTTATATTGCTCCACATACTATTTTTCACCCAAAGTGTTTAAACACCCAACCAACACTTACATTACCTTCCTCACATCCTAATTCAACTTTTCATACGTAAATTTTATTCCCATGCAAACGTTACACATCCCATGCAACCATTCAAATTTTTCATATGAAACCCTAAAAATCCCACGTGAAACCCTAAATTCAACCATGCAAACCCTAGATCCATCCATGCACAACCCTAGATTTCGCCATACAAAACCTAATATTCCTCCATGCAAAACCCAAGATTCAATCCACACAAAACCCAAGGTTAGATTCCACCATACAACACCGTAAAATCCGCCATGCAAAACCCTAAGTCCATCCATATCAAACCCTAGTTTAGATTCTCTCAAATAAAACCATAAATTAGATTCTTCCATATAAAACCATAAATTAGAGTCTCCCATATAAAATCATAAATTATATTCTCCCACACAAAACCATGCAAAACCATAAATTAGATTCTTCCATACAAAACCTTAAATTAGATTCTCCCATATAAAACCACAAATTAGATTCTCCCATATAAAACCATAAATTAGGTTCTCCCGTACAAAACTATAAATTAGATTAACCCATATAAAACCATAATTTAGATTCTCCCATATAAAACCATAGATTAAATTCTCCCATATAACACCATAAATTAGATTCTCCCATATAACATTATAAATTGGATTCTCCCATATAACATCATAAATTAGATTCTTCCATACAAAACCATAAATTAGATTCCCCCATACAAAACCATAGATTAAATTCTCTCACACAAAGCCATGCAGAACCATAAATTAGATTCTCCCATACAATCCCTTAAATTAGATTCTCCCGCTCGTGGATCATTAAAATATTTAGATCGACTCACATCCCTTGGTCAACTCATTTCCCCATTCTCCTTTTTCGTCCCTTCCTCCACACAAACCATATTAACATCCTCACATGCATGTCTTATTGGGTCACAAACCATTCATCACATATACATAATACACATACCAGGCAAATACACAAAAACATACTTCAACTCCACATCATACCACATACGAAATAATTAATAATGATAAACATAGAGTACATAGCATATGAAGCACGTAATGCACATAAACACACAATAGGCCTTAGTAACACCCTTACTTAAAATGACACCGGTCTTGGAGCACGCTCCTACGCCTCTTTAGGGCTTTGTCTGGTCTCACCTATTATAAGGGAAAAACTAGAAATTAGACTCCCTCTTACTAAAAATATTATTAATTACTAATTTATTATAAGACTAGGTTTTTAATAAAATAATAACATATTAAGAAAAATAACATTAACTAATTACTATCTTTGCTAAAGATATAGGAAATAATAGAAATATTATAAAAGTTGATAATATAGGGTTGAAGACTTTACCCTAATAATAATAATGGTACTAAAATAATAATAGCAAAGATACTAAAAATAATATAAATGATAATATAAATAAGAATAATAATAATAATAGTAACAATAATAAAAATAAAAAGGATATTATTCAAAAACAAAGTAAAATAAAGGCTTTGGCCCCTTTACTAAAATAATACTAACAATAATATTATTAAAATAAATAACAAAATTTAGTGATAATAATAATAATGAAATAATAATAATAATAATAATAATAATAATAATAATGATAAAAACAATAATAATATTACAAAAATAATAATAATCATAATGGTAATAATAGTAAGGATAATATTTGAAGATAAAATGAAGTAGGGTTCCACCCTACATTAAATAATAATAAACTTAATACATAATAATAATAATAATAATGACATAAGTCTAAAAATACAAGATAGGGTTTTCGACCCTACCTTCAAATAGTGAAGGTACTATTTAATAATATTAATAGAAAATATTAAAGATAATAATAATAATAGAAATAGTAATAATAATAATAATAAACTGCAATTATGCAAATCATAATTATAATTTAGGGCTTTAGCCCTCTCTGGATAAATATTAGAAATAATAAAATAATAATACTAATAATAATAATATTAATAATAATATCAATAATGATAATAAAACTTATAATAGTACAATTAATGCCTATAATTTGAAACTAACAACCTAAATATTTTATTCTTACTCTTGACCCTGCCAAGAAAATATGACATTAATATTACATCCAATAATAATAATAATAATAATAATAATAATAATAATAATAATCGAATAAATGCTAAAATTTGCAATAAATTAGAATAAACTTAAATAAATAGGGGAAAAGGGCTAAGAGGGTCTAGGGTTTCACTTTGAGTCGGCGAAGATGGGTGGCATCAGCAGTGGTGTACGGCGGCGGCGGCTGGGAAAAGAGAAGAAAAGGGAAAAAGTTGAATGCTGGGAAAAAGATAGGGAGAATAAAGGTGGGAGTAGAGGTGTTTAGAGTTGCTCAGGAGGAGATGAACAAAATAAGGGTGGCGGCGCAGCCAAAGGTGGAGGTGCACGGCGGCGGCGGTGGTGGCCGAAAGAGGAAGAAGAAGAGAAAGAGAGAAGGAGAGGGAGGGAGAGGAAAAGAAAGGTAGGGGAAGGTATAGGAGGTTCTACAACACAATTTGGGAGGTGAAAGGTGGCGGCAACGGCAAAAGAGGTGGTTAAAGGTGGTTCGAAGGGTGACGGAGACAGAAAATAAGGTTGATCGGGAAGACTATTTCGCACACCTGGAGTGGCTTGCGCAGGAAGAATTGAGGGATATGGGACATTTGGTTAGCTAGAGGGCGGTGCAAGGAAGAGTTTGGTAGACGGAGTTGGTGGCATGGTTGGCCGAAGGCGGCGAAACTGGTGTCTAAAGGGGCGGCGGCGGCAAGGTCGGAAAATTTTGGGTAAGAATCAAAAGCTCGACCCTTGCTGATTATGGGGGGTATTTATAGATTTTAGAAGGGAGGTTAGGGTTTTGTGGGTCGGATAGGGGGTAAGCAAGTAGGGTTAGGGATAACGGTGGCGAGTTTGGCCGGTGGGAGTAAGTTTCGGGTAGGGGAATGTGCAGGGAAAAAGGGAGGGGATTACATTAGAAGAGGGAGTGTTGGGTGGGTCAAAATGGCCTGCGAGTCAAGGGAAGAGAGAGGAAGGAGAACGGCCGTAATCGACGGCGAAAAACCAGTGCGGGCGGCGAGGGTTGCAGGTCGAACACTGGGCTGGGGAAGAAGAAAAGAAGAAGAAGAAGAAGGTTGGGCTAGACCGTCGGCCGAGAGAAAAAAAAGAAAAGAAGAGAAGAGGGAGACCGGGTCGACCGGGTGGCAACAACTACTTAAAAAAAATCGAAACGCATTATTTAGAAGGAAGAAAAGGATAAAACGCAATGCGACATTAAAATAATTAAGTCTGGGCCACGTGGGTTGGGCCACGCCGAAGAAGAAAGGAAGGAGGGAGGGGACTTGGGCTGCGAGCTGGCCCAGGTCGGGGAGGAGAAAAAGAAAAAGAAAAGAAGAAGAAAGAAAAAGAAAAATGAAAAATAATGGGTTGAGCTAATTAAATTAATTATGATATTTGGGATATTTAAAAATAATAATATTTAAATAAAATAATATTTAAATCCCTTTTTAGGCTAAATTAGGGTTTTTAAAAGGTTTTCCATAAATTCTAGTTTAATTAGCAAAACACCCTAATTTTTTTCAATTAAATTATTTATAAAATTTATATTAATTTGGAACTATTTTCTCTTTCTTATTTTAAATAAAATAATTTATTTAATTAATTTCTAAAATAAAATACTTAATTAGCTAAAATACTAAAATTTCTCTTAATTAAAATACTTTTAAATTTCTTCTTGATTTGCCCTAATTAATTCTCTTTTATTTTAATAAAAATAATTTATTAAATTAATTTCTTTCTAATAAAATCTTATATAACTATAATTTTTAAAATTATAATTTTCGGGGCATTTCAACTAGACTCTTCATCATATCAACATTTCCCCATGCAACAACCACCCTTTCATTTTTGTAATAATCCCACTTTGTGGGACTTATTCTATTTTTATTCTTGTCATCTTCTTGCTCAAAGCAATTCTTTTGGTGACCTAACTTATTGCACTTGAAACTCATGTTAGAGGTAAAATAAGCCTTTATAATTGAGTCATGTTTACCTATGTTCCTTTCTTTGTTTTATCATATGGTCTTAGTCATGTTTACCTATGTTCCTTTCTTTGTTTTATCATATGGTCTTAGTCATGTTTACCTATGTTCCTTTGTTTTATCATATGGTCTTATCTCCTCTTAAGAACTTTCTTGACTTTCTAGCGAGTAATCCAAATTCCTATTCACCATAGTTGAGTCTCTCTTCATCATGAACCTATTTAAGTGTCACAATTCTCTCTACATGGTGAGATATGATCATCTCCTCATAGATAGTTAATGACCCTGCAAGTTTTTCTAGTGAGTAATTAGACAAATCCTTATATGATGATAGCTTAAACTCAATGGATAGACTCCTAAGAACCCTTATAGAAGTTTTATTTGTTGAATAATCAACATCTAGAGAAACTATTCACTTACCATGACATTAAAACACTTTAATATATCCTTGATAACTTCATTTTGTAACATATTGAAAAAAATCATATTTTTGAACCAACATATCAATTTTGAAATGTCTTACCTCATTGGATCATTCATGGCATACCTTTAGCATATCCTAGATTTCCTTGGAAGTTTTATAGGCAACACTATGGAATCCATCTATACCTAGTTAACACTAAAGGGTCTTTTGAACTTCATTGAAGGGAAGTTGAAGGGAATCATACAATTAACATATTCCATTTCTGCAAGGGAAGTTGAAAAAACATTCTGCATCTTTGATTTCTATAAAATGAATCAGAATTGAGAAAATGAATTTGAAATGCCCATGCCAATATCGGAAAACTCCGCCAATCGCTGCATTTTTTACTTTCCAGGTTCACCTACACATCCGTGTTCCATTTCATATATCGCACCATCAACAGCTCCCATGCTGCAGGGTTCAAGCAGTTCTAACCACAGTTTCATACGGTTGATATTGAATAAAACATGAGGGAGTTCAAACGACTTCATCTACAGTTTATGAGAAATACACTTCCCACCTTTTGATCCAGCATCCCAACCTTAGCACACCAAGTTGAAAACATCACCCCTTTTAGAGCTTGTTGTCACGTGCTCAGAGGTTTCAGCCCTAGCGCCCCTGGCGAGGCCAGCATCCATCAACCCATACAGCTGAGCACCATGCCGAATATGCGCAACATCCCTTGATAATAACACAAAAGAGATGCATGAGAGGGACACCGAGTCATACCTGAGACATAACATCGACATTAGCAACCATCAGGCAACAAGGGAGCACCCATATTCGCATGGCTCATTGGCTAGATGCTTGGGGCAAGTCACGGACCGTGACATTCTCCCCCACCCAAAATCGCAAACGCCCTCGTTTGCACCACAGAGGGGTCCCAACATTGCTTCCTTGCAACTCAAGTGATGTCCTCGCGACAGTCCTTCAACGCTCACCCCATGTTGCAAAAACATCGTGCAGCTACCATACGTTGCCCCGCAAGGCTCGTAGTCCAACCAACATCTCGTACTCAACATATCAGTTGTGACATATCCGACCCCATCGCAGCGACAAACCTGCGCGCCCGAGATCGTCTCATCGTGCGGCCCTCAGCAACTCATTTCAATGGCCTGGATCCCACACCAAACCACGTCCACCAACACCCCTTGTCAATGGACCCATGCGGCACTCACGACCCCTCGGCTTCACTCCTTCGAAGCAGGTCGTCACCCAACGTGCCTAACACCAACGGCCTACCCACAGTCTTTCGGGTACAGCCAACAACACGGCAAAATGCTTGCTGACTGACACGGGCAATGAGCTACTTTGATACCACTTTGTCACGTGCTCAGAGGTTTCGGCCCCATCGCCCCTGGCGAGGCCAGCATCCATCAACCCATACAGCTGAGCACCATGCCGAATATGCGCAACATCCCTCGATAATAACACAAAAGAGATGCATGAGAGGGACACCGAGTCGTACCTGAGACATAACATCGACATTAGCAACCATCAGGCAATAAGGGAGCACCCATATTCGCATGGCTCATTGACTAGATACTTGGGGCAAGTCACGGACCGTGACATTGTGCTTTAAAGATTATTCTCTTACTGCTCTTTCCATAAAAACCATATAATAATAACAAAAAAAGTTGCAAGCCACACCTTTCACTGATATTTTTTCTTCATTGGACATCTCCATTGAGTCAAGTAGTTAGCTAGAGTAAACAGAAATACCCTTGATGACTAAATTTTTATAGGACATAATCTTATCACAAACCACAAGCCAATTGAAAATTTGATAAGCCACCCACCTTGTGTCAAGTCTGATAAGCATACGGACAATGCAATATCAAATGTTTTGCGTCTTCCATTTCATCATCACAGATGATACATATAGCTTCCAAACAGGTTCGAATACCCTTGATGAATAAATTGTTATAGGACATAATCTTATGCCAAACCACAAGCCAATTAAAAATTTCCACCCGAACGAGTTTCAAGCCACGTCATAGACATACAGGGTGCCTTAATGGCAAGCAGGGGACAGCCTCAACCGGTCAAAAAACACAAGCGGACTGATTTAATTGAAAAATTACCTTGCTTGTGTTCAGCTTAGTTGTGCAAGTCCTTCCGCCAAGGATATAGTTGTGCTTTGCTGAGCAATTCAAGCATCTGATGGAATAAATCACGTTCACAATCTAATAAACTATTCCCCCAGCCAAAATTCCACCGCCAGCCACTATCATCCTATGCCCCAATATCTACACCTTACATAGAGAGGATCCTTTATAAGCGCTTTTAGCGTAGGGAAACTTACCTTAATGGGTTAGTCAACAATCCAAATGTCGTGCCAAAACAACGTGCTTAACCTGTTCAGAACTTTATCCAAACAATATTCCCAAAAGTTGACCGGATATGGGGGTCTCCAACTAAGTGTTGCTTACAGATTGAGCACCAAGCCCCACTTTGTTTTGGGATTTGCCAATTTAGTATATAAAGGGGACATGTAGCATTGTATTTGGCACACACCAATTGATACCACAACCCAATATTATCACCGATGAACCTCCATATTCATTTTAATAAGAGTGCTTTGTTTTTATGTTGCAAGCTGCCCACCCTCAGTTCGCCATTTATATTTTCTGCTGTGACTTTCTGCTGTGACTGATGGTTCCATTTGGGTCGGGGAGAATGAGGTAATGGTAAAGTTAAAAAAAATTAACGGAATGGTGGTGTCGTTTTGGATTAGCAAATTGAGGACTTTTGCTGCTATATTGAATAGGAATAAGGACATCGGATCCCCTAGTTAACTATTCCGTTGGAATCGGAAAAGAGGAGTTGGAGAACCATTCATTAAAATTGAGCGTGCATTTATGCTAATACATGCCCGAACCCATTTCCCCCAAGCTCGTGTAGGAAAATTAACTTCGATAAACGTAGCAATTAATAAAATAATTAAATCCAAACCGAGATTAACGTTGTGCCGTGAATAATAATCACTGCCCTGAAGTGATATTCGACCGGACAATGGCGCATATCCCTTCTTTGTCGAATCACCCCCAAGGTTAACACAACCTCCTTCGATCTCGTGCACTCGGGATTGAAGGATGGAATTTACAAAGATCAATGACTAGATCGGGAATTTTTCGAAAAAGAATGAGCGCCGTTAGGGTTAGGGTTTATGGCCGTCGGGCTTGCGATTTTTTCATCAAAAATAAAACTTTCGTCGAGTTTAATTAACAAAAGAATAATTTTCATTAAATAGGCAAAAACCGAGTAAGTGCATGAGCGGAACGTCTTCCACTCTTCACTCCACAAAAACGAAACGGTTGAATAGGTAAAAACGCAACCGACGAAGACCAAGTAAACCGGATTAAAATAGTGAAAGAAAAAATCGGGTCGGACCGGATCAAAGACCACACCCACGCCCGGCCCGGCCCGGCCCGGACGGGCGGGCGGCGGCGTGTGCGCGCGTGTGTGTGGTATGTTAGGTCCAGCCCACAACCCACAAAACAACCCCAAGCTCATTATTCAAACAACCCAAAAGGTGTGGGGATATAAAAAGTGAACAATTTTCCTATTCACTATCAATGTGGGACAATGGAAAAACACCCACATGGTTGCCATTGCACCAACAATCCCCCACCAATGGCAAACAGAAGAAAAACCCGATAGATCTGGACAAGGAAGGAGTAACACTTAAGTATCAATATCACAAGGATTGAATTGATACGTAGTGAAATGAGGCAACAATCGTATCTGAGGAGTGAACAAGTCTTGAACTACTCAGACTTCGATTGAGACCCTCACAACACATGTTTTTACCTTAAATTTGCAAATTCCGCGATAGTAACACAAGCGCTTTTAATGGCCATGCGCACACCTTGGGTACTCATGAGTGCTTTAGAAAGATAGCCTTAATCTTTCATAGAAGGCGGCCCACCTTCACACTCACCTAGGTGAATCCATTAAGTGTGTCTCACAAGCACCACCAAATCTGGTTATGGATCCATTAGGAGCATAGTCATGCTCAACCTTTTAAAAGTCTAGCAGTAAGTTCATCAGATCCGTCTCAATAGGACCACCCAAAATATAGGGCTATGAACTCATCAAAGTAGAAAGCTGAACCTTTCCACAACGCACTACAATGCGCCATAGGAATGAGGACGTAGTGCAAAGGAGTGATCATAAGATTTCATTTGACCACATATGGTATTTACCATACCTTCCTCAACTCAAAGGCTTAAGCCCCATTCCCCTCGACGATTCAAGGATAACTCTCCTTGTCAGACCCTTTGTTAGAGGATATGCCATATTCCTTTCGGATCTAATAAACTCTAAAGAGATCACACCATTCCTCAACAGTTGTCTCACACAACTGTGTCTAACACGAATGTGTCTTCTCTTACCATTATAAACAGTGTTCTTGGCAACACATATAGCTGCCTGTGAATCACAATGTAAGGAAACCGGTACACTAGGTTTCCTCCACAAAGGCACATCGACCAACAAGTTCCTTAACCATTCTACCTCTTGACCAGCTAACTCAAGGGCAATAAACTCTGACTCCATGGTGGAGCGAGCTATGCAAGTCTGCTTAGAAGACTTCTAAGATATAGCTCCTCCTCCCATGGTAAACACATAACCACTGGTAGAACTAACTTCATCATTATCAGAAATCCAATTTGCATCCGTAAATCCCTCTAGAACAGCAGGAAATTTACAGAAATGCAAACCCCAATCCTTAGTACCTTTAAGGTATCTAAGTAAATGGCGTAGTGCAGTCCAGTGATCATTACCTGGGTTGTGAGTATATCTACTCAATCTGCTCACAGCATATGCTATGTCAGGTCTGGTACAATTCATTAGGAACATCACGCTACCTATGATTTTAGCATATTCAGCTTGAGAAACACTAGCACTTAGGTTCTTTTTCAAATGTATGCTAGGATCATAGGGTGTTTTCACAAGCACTTCATCTTAACATTCAAATTTTTCTAGAATCTTATCAACATAGTGAGTTTGATTCAAGCAAAAGCCATTCTCAGTTTTTCTCATTTTAATGCCAAGAATTACATCAGCTTCTCCTAAATCTTTCATTTCGAAATGAGAAGATAAAAACACTTTGGTCTCATCGACCACAGACATATTTGTGCCAAGAATCAACATGTCATCCACATATAAGCATATTATCACACATTCATGTCCAATCAATTTAGAATATATACAAGAATCAGATGCATTTACTATGTAACCATTGCTGACTAAAGTCTGGTCAAACTTTTCATACCATTGTTTAGGAGCTTGTTTAAGGCCATACAATGACTTTCTCAATCTACACACTTTAGTCTCCTGACCTTCAACCTCACAGCCCTCGGGCTGCTCCACATAGATCTCCTCTTTCAAGTCATCGTTTAGAAATGCCGTTTTCACATCCATTTGATGGACTATAAGTCCATGGATAGCAGCCAAAGCGACCAAGGAGCGGATAGTGGCAATCTTAGTCACAGGAGAATAAGTATCGAAAAAGTCAACGTCTTTCTTTTGCTTGTAGCCTACAGCTACTAATCTAGCCTTAAACTTATCAATGGTCCCGTCAGTTCTTAATTTCTTTTTGAAGACCCATTTGCATCTTATTGGTTTACAACCTTTAGGCAAATCAACCAAATCCCAAGTGTGATTGGACATAATCGATTCTAACTCATTTTTAATTGCTTCTTTCCAAAAACTAGCATCCATAGAAGTTACTGTTTCCTTATAGGATTTAGGATCCTCTTCAATTAGAAATGTAGACACAAAGTCAACATTAATCATGTCAATGTCATCGTTTTCAACAAGAAAAGTAGTAATAAAATCAGGTCCGAAGCTAGTTTCTAGTCTTCGTCTTTTACTCCTCCTAGGTTCATGAACAATATCATTTTCAATACCAAGAGATGGTGAAGAAGACAAAGGCACCGAAGAAGCATCAGAAGAGCTACCAAGTTCACATGCATTCTTTTTCATAGGAAACACATTCTCAAAAAATTCTGCATTTCTAGATTCAAAAATAGAATAGTCATACAAACACAGAAATCTATATGCAGCACTATTTTGAGTATACCCAATGAATGCACAATCAAATGTCTTTGTTCCCACATTGGTTCTTTTAAAGTCTGGTAAACCAACCTTAGCTAGACACCCCCACACTTTAAAAAATTTCAAATTAGGTTCAAAACCTTTCCATAGTTCATAGGGAGTCTTGTCTAGTTTCTTATGGGGAACACGATTTAAAACATAGCATGCAGACAATACAGCCTCCCCCCACATTTGGTCAGACATACCAAAACTCAAAAGCATAGCGTTCATCATTTCTTTTAGAGTTCTATTCTTTCTTTCTGCTACACCATTTTGTTGGGGCGAATAAGGGGCACTAGTTTCATGTATTATACCATGATTATCACAAAAATCCTTTAAAAAACTAGTTCCATATTCACCACCCCTATCAGACCTAAGCCTCTTAATCTTTCGGTCCAATTGGTTTTCCACTTCTGCCTTATACTTTAAGAACATACCTTCAGTCTCATCTTTAGACCTAAGGAGGAAAACTCTAGTATATCTCGAATAATCATCAATGAATGTCACATAATACCGTTTTCCTCCTCTACTCTCGGTGTTCTTAAAATCTGCTAAATCTGTATGTATTAATTCAAGCAATTCTGTTGTTCTCGCTGTGACTGGTTTAAAGGGCTTTTTAGCATACTTGGCTTCCACACAAACGGGACACTTCTCATAATCATTAGTGTCCAACACATTAATTAAATTCATTCTTTTCAGCTTGTCTATGGAAGCCACATTCACGTGCCCTAACCTACCATGCTACACAGATACGGACTCAGCAATATAAGCAGAAGTAGAACCAATTTCATTAATAGGAGCAGAAACAACATTCAGAACAAAAAGTCCATCAGACAGATACCCCTTACCCACAAATTCCCCATTTCTGGTCAACACGACCTTATCAGCCTCAAAAACTAGTTTCAAACCAGCCCTATTAAGTAAGCTACCAGAAACTAAGTTCCTACGGAGGGAGGGGACATACAACACATCATTCAACATTAAAGACTTTCCAGAGGTAAGTTTCAGAAGAACCTTTCCTTTTCCCAGAACTCCAGCAGTTGCAGAGTTTCCCATAAAGACATGCTCTCCATCTATAGCATCCTGGAACTGGTGGAATAGTTCTCTGTTCGCGCACAGGTGTTTTGAAGCTCCGGTGTCCAGGATCCAATCTGTCTTGTTCTCAACCAGGTTAGCTTCCACAACCACAGCAGCAATAACTTCCTCTGTCTCAGCAACATTAGCTTGTGGAGGGCCACCACCTTGTTGATTTTGAGTCTGTGGGCCCTTTCTCTTAAAGCACTGATAAGCCTTGTGACCCGACTTACCACACACATAACAAGTCAGCTGTTTCTTCTGAATTCTAGTGTCACCCTTCTTGACGTTAGGTTGACCTTTCGCTTGACCCTTTTTCTGAGTCCTTTTGCCTTTCCCCTTAAACCTGTCAGCTCTAGCAGAAGACTCTACTATATTAGCGCTCATGGAACCTGAGGCATAAGGTACTCGGTTGTCCTTCAAGCGGTTCGCCTCTTCTGTCCTCATATGACTGATTAACTCTGGCAAGGTCAAATCCCTCTTCTTATGCTTCAGATGGTTTTTGAAATCGCTCCAGGATGGAGGGAACTTTTCTATCAGCATGTTTGCCTGGAAAGTTTCACAGATCTTCATCCCTTCACCCAATACTTCAGCAACCAGCAGCTCATAGTCATGGACTTGGTTCATAATCTACTTGTCATCAACCATTTGAAATCGCAAAAGATTTCCAACAGCATATTTCTTTCTACCTGCTTCATCTGAACCATACTTGTTCTTCAGAGTGTCCCAGATATCCTTCGAAGACTCAACACCGAAGAACATATCAAAAAGCTTGTTGTTCATATGCTGTAGAATATGACCTCGAACGGTTTTGTTGTCCCGTTCGTATTTTTCTTTCACAGCTTCACCACTTAACTTAGCAGTAGGAAGAACCGGGGTAGTTGTTGGAGTAGCAAGATCATCATCTGTGTCAGTCTGAGTCGGTGGATCAGTGAACAGAACATAATCAACCTCCAAAGCCTGAAACAAAATTGTCATCCTTTGAGACCATCTGCGGTAGTTAGTACCATCAAGTGGCTCAACTTTCGACATATCAGGGATGACTCTTGGTACACTTGAAGCCATATCAGATTCAGGAAAACTGGCACAGTAAGATTATTGAGCTGAAGCTACTATAACCCTAGTAGCAAGAGTCGATTATCCAAAATAAAACCGAAACCAAACAAGATCTTATTTGCAATGAAACCACACCACAAACGAAGAGGCTATAACACTTCGAATAGAACGCTATTAATCCAGCAATAATTTGAGCAAAATTCGAGCAATAATTGGAGATACAAAGCCAACAAATTCCAGCAACAATCGACCTTATGAATTCGAGCAGAATTAAGACCCAAAATTCGAAGCCGAATCAGATATATTTTCGACTTATACAATGCACCAAGAACCGAGCAAAATCAATAACTCTTCGCAGCAGCAAAAGGTGAATAATGTAACAATAATGGAGGCTAATAATTTTGAGATTAAACAATGAATTCGAACAGCACAAGGTGGAAGAAAATTAACCAATTCGAGCAGCACAAGGTCGAAGAATATTAACTAATTCGAGCAGCATAGGTCGAATGAATATTGCCACGAAAACAAAATTAAGAGCGCACTAAAATCACTTCAAATTGTAGGAAAATTAACTTCGATAAACGTAGCAATTAATAAAATAATTAAATCCAAACCGAGATTAACGTTGTGCGGTGAATAATAATCACTGCCCTGAAGTGATTTTCGACCGGACAATGGCGCAGATCCTTTCTTTGTCGAATCACCCCCAAGGTTAACACAATCTCCTTCGATCTCGTGCACTCGGGATTGAAGGATGGAATTTGCAAAGATCAATGACCAGATCGGATTTTCGAAAAAGAATGAGCGTCGTTAGGGTTAGGGTTTATGGCCGTCGGGCTTGCGATTTTTTCATCAAAAATAAAACTTTCATCGAGTTTAATTAACAAAAGAATAATTGTCATTAAATAGGCAAAAACCTAGTAAGTGCATGAGTGGAACGTCTTCCACTCTTCACTCCACAAAAACGAAACGGTTGAATAGGTAAAAACGCAACCGACGAAGACCAAGTAAACCGGATAAAAACGGTAAAAGAAAAAATCGGGTCGGACCGGATCAAAGACCACACCCACGCCCGGCCCGGCCCGGACAGGACGGGCGGGGGCGTGCGCGCGTGTGTGGTATGTTAGGTCCAGCCCACAACCCACAAAACAACCCCAAGCTCATTATTCAAACAACCCAAAAGGTGTGGGGATATAAAAAGTGAACAATTTTCCTATTCACTACCAATGTGGGACAATGGAAAAACACCCACATGGTTGCCATTGCACCAACAGCTCGACCAGTACTTCGGTTATCATTTCTTATAGACAGCCCACCATGCTAATGGGCCTAAAACCCTTCAATTAGCAAGCTTTTGGTATTTTCAGCATTAGGCTTATAAATGTACTATTCATCTACTACAGTAGTTGTTCCTTCCTCCAAAACTCGTGGATGATTCTGAGTATAACCATGCTGATAAATTGCCACACCGAATTTAGAAATAGAAAATTATATCCGTCAGGAGCAAAAGCCCTGGAGTTTTCACAATCCATAATCGCACCATGAATTTCCTCTTATGAGAAAGCTTGTATGAGTTTGACCGCCTCTGCTTTACCCAGCTTAATGGAATTCAAACATGTGGAATATGGTATCTATGGCAATTCTTCACGAAAGAACATATACACCGTATAGTATGAAAGGATATCTTGCCGTATATCTTGAGGCTCCGTACAACATTTGTCCCCAAAGCAGATATTCTTGATGGTATTTCGATCTTGTAAAACATAATTTATGAACATCAATTATAATATATATTAATATATACAATTAATCTACAATCCAAAGAAAAATGCACAAAACCCTAATGCACATTACAAGCATTCAATATATGAAATTTAACTATATAACGCATTTTACGGATCTTTTAAAACTTATCTCCATCCATTGATGGAATTAATTACAGAAGATTCGCAATTTGTGATCACAAGAATTGTATATCACGGTTCTATTTATCTTTCTTCAAATTCGATGATTCATTTTCTTATGAAAAGAGGAAATAGGGACCTTTTTAATTTTTGAAAAAGAAAATTCTGTGTATATGTGTGGAAGTAGCCCTTTTTTGCCGAGAACAAAAAAAAATATCTAGTACACATAGTGCTCTTTTTTATTTCCTCGTCATTTCAAAAGCATAATTTGAGATATCAATTAATTAGATAATTAATTTATTATTTCATTTATATTCTTATCACATAATGTAACACCCTAATTTTTACTATTAGAAAATTTTGTTTTACAGCGAAAGTATAAAAGTAAAATATTAGAGGTTACTGCTGTAATCGACATAAGTATGGCGTGTACAACCATCCTTACATCAATCACAAGGCTAAAACATTTAAAGTAACATAAGAAAATTAGAAATAAAAGAAACATTTATAATATAATAATGAGTTTGGAGCTTAACAATAAAAAATACAAAAGAAAGGATACCATGGATCAAGAGTCCAAAAAGGTATTCAGTTAAATACATCTACTGGATAACAATTACTCTTCACCCAACCCCTAATACGGATGAAGCTACTCATTCCCACATAAGGCATTATAGGTAGCATAATCATCTAGTTGATCTTCTAAGATCTGCATATAAGAATCCGGGTCTCTTTCTTATAGGAATAAGTAGCACCCATAAAACGGGTGATCAGTATGTTACACACTGAGTAAGGAAAAAATACTATTGAACAGGAATACAACTAGTACATGCTTTCACATGAGATAAATAAGTGAATAAACAAATAAATGAAGCATCTCATAGGATAGAAAATGATCTAGATCTCTTTATTAAGTATAATTTATTTTCATTCGTATATATATATTGAGTGCAAGAACCCCACTATTCTTAAACTAGTGGAATGGTCTGAAGTACCTTCTCAAAAACACGCTCCCGAGCCACTATTCTCTCCAGTGGAACATGACATATACATAAAAACAACACCTTAGTCCTAAATCACATACTCTTCCACTTTAAATTATTAGTATCTTTTTCATATATTATACCAATATATTTTCATTTTAGGATGAGCAGGGGAAAATGCTCCCGAGCCACTATTTTTTCCAGTGGAACGGAGATTAAAAACATCATCTTCTTAGGGAAATATGCTCTCGAGCCACTATTCTCCCCGGTGGAATGGAAATACATACATACACACACACACACACACACACACACACACACACACACATATATCACCTTGGCCTTACTCACATGCTCTTTCACTTTAAGTGATTAGTGTCTTATTTAAGATTGATTATCAGGCATAAAACACATTAAAACATATACATAGATAACACAAGTCAAAGTTCTGACATCCTTTCAAACCCTAATTACACACCTTTTAGCATTTATTCTCCCATAATAATTATTCCTCCACACATTATATTATCTCATCCTCAAATCTCATCATTATTATCACACCCATAATGTACGGTCTAGTTCCCATGTCATACACATGCATTAATAATCCTATCCCAAGGTATTAGTTACATAAATCTCTAAAAACCCTAATTCCACATATTTTTCATAATACCTCCAATGAAATTCACATTATTACCAATTCCAATAGATAACCTCATAAGACCAATCATTAATAACTTATTTAGAATCTGAATAACATCTAGATTTTATATATGGAATAATGATATTATCATTATAAGATATTTTACACTAAATTATCCATTAATTCATTTAAGGACCCTAAACAATAAAAATACTTCCAAATATTTCTCATGATATTATTATCATATTTTAATCCATCTAACACATAAAATACCAAAATTTTCTTATTATCCCATAATGACTAAATTACCCTTAAGGACAAACAATAACCTTTATTTTATAAGATCTTGTACCTTCCATACATATTATTTTCGAAGTCCACAAATTGTCATCATACCTCATGAAAATTCTTATGTCGACTTATCAAAGCTCATTTAGCTCATATTCCATGTTATAAGATACATTTCCATAATTATGACATTATCAAGATAAATTTATATTGGTACCTCTTACCCATTGTCACTTCCTTTCAACATAATATTCATATCATTGCAAAATATCATGAACAACATATGTTACATCACATATCAACAATATCATAAAAAAACACACATAACTATACAAGAAAATAACACCAAAAATCCTTAATATCACATAGTATCCTTACCAATTCGGACACCGAGCTCTAAGCACACAAATCCTAGACTTCTTCCTCCAAAGCTACTAGAAAGTTAGGTGTTACTAAGACAAAAAGAAAAAAAAAACCCTATTCTCATATTTAACATCAAATAATACTTATCCTGCATGTTCATTAGAGTAATCATCATAGTCCACTCACAATTATCAAAATACCCATAAACCATATAATATTGATAGTCATACTGAAACATATGTTACTAAGAAAACCAAACCTATATCTCTATTCTTCGCAATATTTATAACACATTAGACATCCCAGTTAGGGTCAAATATCATGGTATGTCTAAATGACCAAATTACCCCTAAGACATATGGAAGCAATAATTTTGCTACAAGTGTGTCTATACATACTTAACCTAACATTTTTACATGCACATAACATACAACATCACTTCCCAATATTATACCCCTTTTTATCACACTTTCGTACACATAACATTTTATACAGGATAACATGCCTTTTCTTTTAATTGTTTAAGATAAAATAAATAATTACATAAATATTTGTAACAAGTCATGTCTAACACAAATCACATGTCAAAACCCTAATATGCTAACATATGATATCCAAATATTTTAGTGGAGTATAAATGTTACTGATTTCCGACAAAATCAAACTTTACTGGTAATTGACTATTAATGATTAGGCTCTGTTAATAAAATTTTTGTACCTAAAAATAATATTACAAATACCATATTAATATTTGATAAATGAAATAATGATTCTTATTAAAATTATTTATTAAATATAAAATTACCAAACTATCCCTGTACATTAAATATTACCAAAATTAGTAAAAATCAAAACATAACGCATGCTTTATGTGTAGTGTGAGCCATGCATGCAAGGGGAGGGGGAATGGTTCATGTAAGGTTGGAAGAGATCGTTGGGGCGTTGGTTTTGGCTGTTGGGTGTAGGAGATGGGCTAGAGATGGCTAATGGTTGGAGAGTGTAGTGCAAGTGATTCGAAGGCAGTGACGACGGTGGTAGTGTAAGCTCTAGGGAGAGGAGGTGTAGAGAAGGGAAATGAGGAGAAGAAAAGGAGAAGAAGAAGGAGGAGGAGGGAAGATGGTGATGGGGTGGTTACGGGTGATAACATAGGAGGTGGCTGGTGGTAGGCAGCGGGGAGGAGCTGTAGTGGTAGAGGAAATGGAGGGGGAATGGGCAGTCAAATGAAGGTGGTGGAGGTAGGGTGGGGTGTCAAAGGGGAAAGAAGGATAAAGGGCTATAGGGAAAGGCTGTGGCATCTACTTGGGGATCGTGTAGGGAGGATGTAGGGTGGAGGAGTTAGCGAGTGGAGAGGGTGGCAACGACAAAAATTAAAATTATCCTGGATGGGCTATAGGGATGGTGGTTGGTGGCAAAGGGAAAAGTTCGGCAAGAATGTCCGAATGGGAGAAAGAAGGGGAGATAGGGTGGTAGAGGAGGAAGAAGGAGGGAAGGAAGGAAAAATGGTGGTGGCTAAAGGTGGAGGCGATGGGGTTGTTATAAGTGGAGGTGGCAAGGAAAAACAAAGGCAGGGAAGAAGATGAAAGAAGAATAATAGAAGGTCAGGGAGGGAGCAGACCATGAGGAGAAGAGGAGGCTTGATGGATGGATGAAATGGATAAACGCAAGGGATGATGAATGGTTGGAGGCTGGTTGGGGAAATACTGAAGGAGAAGGGAGAGTTGTGTTCTGATGAAAAGAGGAGAAAGAAAAAGAAAAGGATAAAGAAAGAAAAGGAAGAAAAAGGAGAAAGAAAAAAGGACAAGAAGAAAAAGAGAAGGAAAATAAATTTAGGGTTAGGTTTAGAAATTAGATAAAGTTCAGGTTATTGGGATAATATTATATTGATTTATCTAACAAGTAGGGTAGCCTCCTACAATTAGTGTGGGTGCCATGGATAATACAAATAGTATTACTGACAAAACCATGACTATGAGCTAGATTTGAATGGCAGGTCGGTCATATAACACAAATGATTCTAAGATTGGATTGTATTGGGATAGTTAGTTATCACAACACAATAAGGATGTTGTAATATTTGAATGGGAAAAGATATAATACCACAAATGATGTGGTGGATGGTTAAAGCTTAAAAAGATCGATACTAGTTATATCAATAAAAAATATCTTTCGCTTTGGAAATACCTCATTAGAGAACTATACTATTAAATATGATTACCTTAGAGTAGTCTAATGATGGTTGATAACCTAAGAAGTTTCTTAAGAAGCAAACAAGCTAGGATAAAGTAAATTGAAAGAGTTCTTATTGATATCTAGGGCCAATCATTATTTCTTAAAGTGATTTAGTAAGTGCTTGTAATTGGTTAGAGTTTAGGATGTTAAAACATATCCTAGGACCTAATTATGGAAATAAATATATGTTATCAACTATATAAATTTATACTGTGCTTAGAATTTGACCAACTTCGTTAGATAGATGTTCCTAATATGATTAGGATCTATTAAATCTATACAATATTATATTGAATAGGGTTTTAGAAATTATTGCATAAAAATACTAGTATAATGCTTAAGTAGAGTTGTGGTGATTGACATGTTTGAAATTTGGCTCTAATTTAAGAAACTCGCCACTTTAGAGGTATATTTTATCAATTAAGTTGTGTTCAATATACATTATTTCATAAGGATTCAGATAGAATTATCTTAGTTAGACTCTAAGTTATTATTCGAACCCAAGAAAATGTTTTATAAATTCCAAGACAAACAAAAATACTAGAGGGTTAGATTAAAAACATATGAATGAAGTATTATCCACATATAAAGAAACTAATTCTAATCTAAAAGACATATAAGAATTCTAAGAGCAAAAAAAAAGTGTGCAATAAACCCATTTATGAGAAGCACAACTTGAGATAGTTGTGGGAAGTGTACGTCTAGATTTAGATCTATAGCTGTCAGCTTGTAATCTTTCAAAATCAGGAAGACCAGTTAGTTCTAGAAGTACACCATACAAGGTTGAACTATGTAGAAATCATGTATGTTAAATGCATTCCAAAGTAGGAACAACTAGAGCAAAAACTCTTGATCACCAAGTCATGAACGTTGTCAACCTAATACTCAAATAACACATGGTAAAGCCGTCCACCATCAAAATGCAGTTTGAATTGAATAAAATATTTTTTGTAATTATATACACGTTTAGGCCCAAAAAATGATAATTTCATTATACCGATGGAAACAACGATAAGTAAATGTTTTTTTTTTCTCTCTAGTATATTTGTGGTTCTTATTTGTTTTATACTTTTAAAATAAATTAATTTTAATTTGGATTATTAAAAAAAAATCACAATATTTCTTTTTTTTATCCCTCTATAAAAAGACACTCATAATGTTATACTTATAACTTGAAAAAAGTTATATAATAAACCTAATCATTATTTGTGCTGATAAATTTTATAAAATTACAAATATTATGATATGTATCTAAATAAAATTTATAAAATTACAGAATATTGTCGTGGATTGGGTGCAAGTCTAAGGGTTGGACAAAGAACAAATTAATACCCTATAAAAAGTTATTAGGTGAAAAAAATGTACTTCACACACATAACTTCACGTTGCAACGCGACGTCACGTATTTCGGGAGTATTGATCAGTTATGTTATCTATTATTTTGGGGCTCCAAAGACCACGATTGTTGCATGACAAAGAAATCCGTACCAACCAAACTACGCAACTTGTAAATTAAGTGCTGATCTATTATGATAAGTTTCGATATAAATATGCATGTCTAGCTAATTATACTAGAAAAATAATTAGAAAATCCCTATTTTCTTCGCAATACATATCCTTTAGATTGGTACGTGGTTCTTTCTTCAATAATATTTATCTATACAAACAGATTCTTAGCACTCATCCGACTTTTTAATACCGACTTATTCTACGCACACAACCACCTTAATTAAGACCCAAAAATGCTACACCGTTCAACATATATGATACTTGTCCTCCTCCTTTCAGCTGAAATGGCCATGACCCAAAGCCATTCTGATCACGTATGTCCAACCGTGTTCCGGTGGTTTACTCCTTGCATGGCTTTCATTGGGGGAGCAATTACTAAGCCGCCCGTGAATTGTTGCGTCAATATAGAAAAACTTAATAAAAAGGCACGAACTATCAAGAACGGCCCAGGCAGGATTTGTCAGTGCATTCAAGACACGTATAAGGTCGTTAAAATTCCATTGAAAGCTTCATCCATCCAAGCTCTTCCAGAGAAGTGTCATACTCATCTCAGTTTTCCCATTTCCAACAGCATGAATTGTTCCGAGTGAGTTCGTTTCTTATTATCTTTAATTTGTTACCCAAAATCCCACTTTCCTTGTTTTTTTTTTCCCTAACTGATTATACCTCCTTAATTTTGAGCAGGGTTAACTAAGTTTTTATTGGACATTTACTGCTGGGCTCGTCCCAAGGCGTGTACCTATATGTGGCAATTGGGTGGAGTATCTTCACTGATGCAACTTGAGGAAGAAACTTTTAAAGTGGGAAAAAACTAGTTAATAAAATGGCACTTCGGGAGACCAGAGGGTTTGACCTATGCACCGAAAATGGTTAGAAACACTATAATAATATATGTATTATGATCCAAATACCTTAGTTGGTTACTACAAGTAAACCAGTTGTTAATATATATTTAAATTAATTAGTGTTGTATGACAAAATAAAAATAAAACAACACTACTACAGGTTTATTTAAAAAGTGCAAAAAATGAAAATAAAAATTCCACTCATTAGGCAACATCAATTAACATATGCTTAACAAGTTAGCATCCATTAAGGAATTATGGTTATATTATTATCGCTATCATTATTTTTATTCTCGTATTATTATTGTTATTATTGTCATTAACTATTTTATTTAGTATAAGTAAAGAGTTTTGTTTACTACAAACAGCGTGTGTACCAGTAAAACCAACCTAATTTTTCACCATGATACAACTAAGCCAGGAGCGGCAGAATCCTACTAGTATGGGCACAAGGATGATGACTTCAAAGACAATATATGTAGCACTAAAATTAATGGGGAAAAAATGGAAAAAAATTGAAACAATACAAAAATACTTATTGATTTAATGTGTTGTGCCATGAATGATGTTCACTGCCCTGAAGCGATTAACGCCATGACTACGGTGCAAATTAGATCTAGCAGCTCGCCCTCAAGATTAATACAACAACATTCTATCACGTGCACTTGTGAGAAGAGGCTATGGAATTAGCATAACTATGCCCATTTTGTGACAAAAGGAGGAAGAAAGAAAGATGGGAATTGTGAAGTATTGCCCAATTTCCTTCATGTATAAAAATCAAAACCTACAAGATTGTTAAATTGAGAAAGAACATAGAGGAGGGAATGTCTTCCACTCCTCACACAATGATAGGAAGTGGCAAAATCGCTTGGAATAGCTTAAGAATCGCAACAAAAAAGATCAAGCAATAGCTATTTAAACAAGTTCAACATTTTAGCAAAAAATAAATTGGGCATGTCTAGATCTATGACTCACCCAACTCAACTCAGAATGGATGGATGGGTGGCAGTGCTCATGCTTATGTAGTCTATAGCCATTAGCCAAACAAAATAACCCAAGCTTTTAGCTCAAATAAGGCATTGGATAAGAGGGCATAAAAACTCATCAAAAGTAAAGTTGCCCACTGATGTAGGACTATAGAAAAAGTAAAAACAACTTTAGCATTATATTGTTCTTCTATCATTACCACTAACAATTCCCCACCAATAGTAAAATAAAAAAAATGAAATCACAAAAGAATTTGACAAAGAAAGAATAATATTTAAGCATCAATGTCATGAGGATTGAATTCATACATAGTAAAGTAAAGCAACAATTGTTTCTAGGTAGTGAACAAATCTTAAACTACCTTGATAATAATTGAGACCCCCACATTACACGTCCTACCTTAAAATTTTACAATTTTCACTATAATATTCATGTGTGCTCTAGAATGTGACACCACCATTTTTTACCATTGAAAAATTTCGTTTACAATGGTGTGAAAATTGAAAATACTTATAGGAAAAATATTATGTTACTACTCTATCTGGCACAGGATAGACATCTACTGCCTACCCTATATCATATATAAAGCTAAAACCAATCAATTTAAAAATAATAGAGTACACAAACATAATTTCCATAAATATTTAAAAGATTGTTTACATTAAGGACCTCAATGGTTCCAACCAAATCCATAGCGAAATACAAATAGTTAAATGTGTTAGGCTACATTCAAATGAGATTAGGGTGTGACCCCCAAAATAAAATCATGGTCTGCCACAGACCCCACAAAACCTCCTAATGTCCACACTCTCAAGCCCTAAACCCAAGCTAGGCCCACAACTAGCCATCCTCCAAAACCCCCCACATAACACTCTACTCGTAGGAATGAACAAGTGACCGAACAAACGGGCACATCAATACACTACGTACCGAGTAAGTCAAGTTACTCCCTTAATGAAAAATAATATGCAAATTCTATCCTACATAGATATAATATTTAACATGCATCATGCAAATGTCATATACACAAAAGTAGGAATACACCGGAACATACTATCATGCATACTCGGACAATGAAAAATATACCATGCTTAGTTTCACATTATAATCACATAGGTACTCACACATGTACTAAGAGACTAAATCCAGGCAACTACTTATTTCCAATTACTTAATCCTTTAGATAATACCATTTTCTTATTCATATATGACACAGATCAACATCCAGCCAACATTTCATTCAATAACCAATTAGTCACCTAAGCCATTAACTAAGTGTACAACCAATTTTTTATCCTTCTTCTCATCCAACCATTCCATCTTTATTCAATTGCTCATATTTCCTTATTTATTATCCACATTGTATCATCTAATTACTTATCATCTATATTTTTATTATTATTGAACGATTGACTGTGCACAACCCTATGGTCCCACATACCATGGAAGCCTATCCAAATAAGGGATATAAAGTCCAGGTCAAAGCCAATCATCAAAGTGGATATAAGTTCAAGTCAAAGATAATCACCATAATGGACATAAGTCCAAGCTGAAACCAACCACCTAGGTAACAAAACCCTTTAGTATCAATACCCCTTAATATATTATCAATGTATAGAGCAGATAAGACACTAGAACCTCTCAAGATCCCGCCTGAAGGTACTAAAAACTCCAAAAGGTAGACTAAACTAAAAACTCCAAAAGGCAGACTAACCCCCGGTAGCTAATCAAGGATCAAATAACCAAGACTCATGTATAACTCAATTGTATTTCATTTTCGTGATTAGTATGTTATTCATACGAATAAGTGATCACACAAGGTCCATATAAAATAAAGTTGAAATGCCCTGAAAATTTTCATTAAAAAAATTATAGTTAAATAAGATTTTATTAAAAAAAATTTTTAAAAAAATTATTTTTATTAAAATAGAAAGGAAATTAATTAGGGCAAATCAAGAAGAAATTTATAAGTATTTTAATTATGAGAAATTTGGGTATTTTAGCTAATTAAGGATTTTATTTTGGAAATTAAATAAATAAATTATTTTATTTAAAATAAGAAGGAGAAAATAGTTTCAAATTATTAAGAATTTTATAAATAATTTAATTGGAAAAATTTAGGGTGTTTTGCTAATTAAAATGGAATTTATGAAAAATATTTTAAAAATCCTAATTTAGCCTAAAAATGGATTTAAATATTATTATTTTTAAATATCCTAATTAATTTAATTAACCTACTCTTTTTCCCTTTTTCCTTTTTCCTTTTCTTTCTTCCTTTTTCCTTTCTTTTTCTTTCTTCTTCTTTTCTTTTTCTTCCTCCCCTCCCCCGATTTGGGCCTGTGCGTAGTCCAATTTCCTTCTTTCTTTTTCTCCTTCCCGCGACCCGCTTCTCCTCCTGTCGTGGCCCGTCGCCCTCTCCCCTTTCTTTCCTTCTCCCACGGCCCAAGACCTATTCCTATTCTTTTCTTTCTTTCTTTCGGCAGCCCAACGCTGCGCTTCATTCCCTTTTCCCCCTGTACGTCGCGTTTCATTTAATTTCACCCCCTAACCCGCCGACCGGCCTGGTTCCTTTCTTCTTCTTTCTTTTCTTTTTCTTGGCCTACCGGTCTAGCCCCCCATCTTCTTCTTCCTTCTTCCCCCGCCGCCGCTAACCTGCACCTGCACCGCCATCGCCCTGGTTTTTCGCCGCCGATCTTGCTCGATTTGACCAGTCATTTTTCTTCCTTTCTCTCCCCCCTAATTCGGCGACGACATAGACCAATCCACCTCCCATTTCTCATGATTTTCCCTCTCCCTGGCCTGCGCAATCATCCCTGCCGTTTGAATTTTCGCAGGCCAACTATCGCCGGTTGACGCCATTTCCCCCTACCCTATTTTCTTGGCACACCCCTCTAACCTTATCCCCTGTCCTAGCTTATAAATATCCCCAAACTAGCCTGAACTTGATCCTTTTCTCCCTAAAACCCATAAATCATCCCTTTAGACGCCATTTCTGCCGCCTCAGGCCAACTACGCCACCATCTCTGTCCACCCAACTCATCCTTGTGCCGCCCTCTAATTAACTATGCCTCCTTTATCCCTTGATTCTTCCTGCACAAGTAACCCCAACTGTGCGAAGTAGCCTTCCCGATCAATCCTCTCTTCAACCTCCGCCGCCCTTTGAACCACCATTAGCCACCTCTTCCATCGCTTGCGCCTCTTCTTTCACCTCCCATTCTATTCTACAGACCCTCCTCTACCTTCCCCTACCTTTATTTTCCTCTCCCTCCCTCTCCTCCTCTCTTTCTTTTCTTCTTCCCCATTCGGTCACCACCACCACCGTCGTGCACCGCCACCATTGGCTGCACCGCCACCCTCATTCAACTCCTCTCCCTCTAGGTAGTCTTAAACACCCCAACCCCCACCTTCATTCTCCCTATCTTGTTCCTAGCCTTCAACTTTTCCCCTTTTCTTCTCTTTTTCTGGCCATCGCCACCGGCGCTATGCACCACTGTTGGTTCCGCCTATCACCACCAGCCTAAGGTTGAACCCTAAACCCCCTCAACCATTTTTCACTATTTATACAAGGTTTAATTTATTTTATTTCATTTATTTGAATGTATATACTACTACTACTACTACTACTACTACTACTACTACTACTACTACTACTACTACTACTACTACTACTACTACTACTACTACTACTACTATTATTGTTATTATTATTATTATTATTATTATTATTATTATTAATTTTACTATTATTAATATTATTATTAATGTTTTTATTGTTATTTATATTGAGGGCCGAAGCCCTATTATACTTTTATATCGATTTTATTATTATTATTCTTATTATTGCTATTACCTTTATTATTAATATTAATATGGTTTTATTTTTATTATTATTACTATTAATATTTCAAAATTATTATTATTATTATTATAACTATTTTACTATTAGTTTTGCTATTATTATTATTATTGTTATGCAATTAGTAATAATAATAATAATAATAATAATAATAATAATAATAATAATAATAATAATATACATGTGTCAGGAGGAACTTGTGGACAAGATCATCCCACAAGGTGATGGATCCTATAGAAAGGGGATATAGCCACTCTCTAGCTCTATCCTATAGGGCATATGGAAATAATATGAGTTCAAGTGCATCTTCAACTACTCCAGACTATTTACACGTGTCACTCACTTCCATGAAGACTTTTAAGTTCATATTGGGATTTTTAGTAGCATGTCCACTAAAATGCTCAATAGTGTGTAGCATGTAGAATGTAAACAATTTTAGCTCAATTTGGGAGGCTTGGATTTTAGATTGAATGATGATAAAAGATAATATTGAATAGGGGTAGTAAAATATCTTATTGATTTGTTACTATCATCCTAATAAAATGGTGAATGAGGTGTTATAATGTGTGGTGTTGTGAGTTGTGGTGAGAAAAATGCATGGAGACCATTAATTGGTTGTTATTGTCAAGCCGTTAGGATGTTGTTTCTATCAAGGTGAGTATTCATCTTGTTAGAACCTTCAAGATTACTCACACACCTAAATACTATTATAGGGTACAAAGAAGCATGAAGAAATAAAAGTAAAAGGAAAGTAAATCTAAATATATTACAACTACAACTATCTAAATCAATTTAGTACATATACCAGTTCTTAGCAATGGAGTTAAAAACTTAGTGTATTGTTATGTAAAAAAAATTGCACTAAACGATGGAAAACATGAACATAATATTATGTGCAAGTATATAAAATCATCCCAAGAAATATAATTATGAGTAGAGTGTCAAACCCACAAAGAATGGGGTAGTGTAATGCTCTATGATAGTTATAGAGTGCAAAATTCTCTGTAATACACATGGGATATTAAAACTACTTGTGTTGTAGGTTGCTCATCAACTTGATTTTGCACCGATTGTGTGTTGGAAGGATATATGGTCTTAAGCATGTTTATAATTGAATTTGCCTCAAGTAAAAGGGTGTGATGGCTTCTACTTCAAGATCTTTAGTTTAATTACTCTTGTGGACACTCTTAGTGTTTGGCCATTATTGATTATTACATGCAATAGTTTTAATGATAGCATACAAAAAATCATATATTTTGTTAAATAGGACTCCATTATGCTCCTTATTTATGGATTAGTTCCCTGGTAAAGTGTTCTCATCAAAATCAAGTATGTTATTATATGATTAGGGCATTTGTGACTGAGATCCTCAAACATTTCCCATAAATCATGTAAGGTTTCATCGTCTTCTTGTGGGAAGGGTGTGATACTAGCTTAAGCTTGGAATATTTTTTTTAGGTAAGTTCTCATAAGGAAATTTTGGATAAGGTCATCCCGTAAGATGATAGATCCTATAAGGAGAGAAGATAACCATTCTCTTACTTGATCTCATAGGGAGTATAGGAAGAGTTTTAGTCTAAGGTCTTGATCACATACTCTATAGATCTTACATGTGTCAATCACTTCCATAAAGGCATTAAAGTGTTGATGGGGGTCTTATTAGGCATGCCAACTGAACTATCCTATAGTTTAGATTATGTGGAACATAACGGGTTTAAGTTTAAAATAATGGGCTTAAATTTTTAGGTGAAAAAGATTAGGGTTAATGTTATCTTACATAGGGAGAGCATAATGTATGATTATGTTCCACTTATCACCTTGAGGACTAGTAGGTTGTCCTATAAGGTTAATAATGATCAATTGAGGTAGTAGGACAATAGGACACCATTAACTTATTGTTGTAGTTATTTCCCTAGTAGTATGACATTGTTACCTTGTGGAGGTATATTCATGGTTTTAGTTTCTTCATATTCTACTTTGCATTCTTCTTCTTGTTGCTAAAATCAAAATAGTGCAAGTTACTATCTCAAGGTATGCTTAATCTCAAAATCAAAAGTTAAAAGCTTTAACCCATCATGTTTGCTCATATACTCAACTAATCATGTAGGATAAACTAGAAAAGAAAAACTAGTAAAAATGCAAGAAACTATTGATATGAACTAAAACACAGTATAGATTTTCAAATAGTGTAACAAGATTGCAAATCCATGACAATGACACCAAAACGCGTTGCATGGCTCTTTAATGCTGTACAAAAATAGGATAGGATAGTCACAACACATTATAAAAGCGTAAGTAGTATTTATTTAAATTTAAAAAAATTAAACTCTCAGACTCTAAGACTCTCGTTACCCTTCTGGTGAAACGCAGGAAGGCTAGAACGCCAGCCACAAAGTTATCACCAAGATGACCTACATCACTGACTTCACCAAGTTTAAGTCCAAGGAAAGAATTATAGATAAAGGAGTTACCTAATCAGAAGGAATCTGTTACGCATACTGACCAAATTAATCTAGAGAAAATTGAGCAACCAATTGAACTCAATTCCATAGATCTGAGTTTGTAGTTTCAAGAAACGAATCAAAATGATCAACAACCAATAATGTCATTTCCTATTAAGCCAACTATTAAAAGCCTGGTTGTTCCTATTGCTAAACACCCTAACTATAATACCCCATATTTTGTAAAATGATGAATTAGGATTGTGCTAATTTTCTAGCATTGGATTTTGATTTAATTTTATGATTTTGTTTGAGATAAAGTTTGATTTGAGATATGGTTAGAAATTTGAGTTTATTAAGTTTTTCAAGTGAACCAATCAAATGGTTCCATAAACTGATTAAGTGGTTTTTCATTTTAGCAAAATGGGTTTTTTTGACTAAATTGATCAACTAGTTGGGGGAATCAATTGAATGGTTTGTCGAAAATTTCACTAGTAGGCCCAAACAGATCGACTAGATTGTTGAGATGGGTATATTTTTTCTAACTTTATTTTATAAAAATGTTCTTATGCTGAAATAGAACCTTACCAACCCATGCCAAATTGTCTCTAAGAGATTCTTAATTATTTTCATGATGCATTTAGCCCAAAATATTGCCTCGGATTGACTTAGAAGTCTATTAGGACAATTGAGGAGGAGCGATGACATCAGCCTTGTCTTTTACCACCACTCTCCTCTGCACACTTAAGAGATCAATGCTCCAATCTCAGGTATGATTCTAAGTAGCTAGAATACTCCTTCCATGCTAATCTTTCATTACCTCTCTTGTGAATTCTAATTCTAGCCTAATTGATCTACATTCTTCAAAAATACTATTTAAGCTCTGGAGAATAGGTTGGCACATCTTAGATGAAATCTATCCATTTAGCTTGAATTCAAGTGATAATTGCTAGGGTTTTTAAACTAATCCTAAATCCTCTATTATTCCTCTTGATTTTTTGGTTGTAAATAGCCTTAATTATCCCTTTTATTCACCTTTCTTTCAACCATCGAAGTCCTTAAGTCTATGTATTCACCTTTCTCCTCTTTGTACTTCAAACCTTACAATCAATTTCCTTGCACTCTTCTAATCCTATCTCTAGCTCTCTCTTGTTTTAATTTTTAAGCAAGGAGTTAGATTTGGGAAAAAGATTGAGTAGTTCAGTTGAGTATTTTCCTATTTTACTATATGTGTGGTATTCCCTTCTTTCCCTTCTATTTTAAGTTAAAAATTATTAAGGTTTTGTATGAATTTTTAAGTTTGAGATTTATTTTTTTAAGGTTTTAACAACTGATATTTTCATAGATTGGAATTTCTAGTTTAAATGAAAATTTTCTTGTATTAAGTAAGTAATTCTTGATTCTAAAATGGTTTAGGAGTATTCCTGCATGATATGAGTTCCTTTTAGTTGATTATGTATGTTAGCATGAATGTATATAGCCTGTGTAAGTGATCTGGATGGATAGATTGTATACTTGAGTAAAAAGCATAAAAATTGACGAAAATATGATATGATGAAAATAAGATATGTGCCAGATTATGTTGATACATGTTCTAATGTCATTAAGGATGATTTATAAGTATGATGATACATGAAAATAATGGTTTGATGTAGTTGTAAGGCTACCCAATCGGCTGGTTAGGTCAAACCAGTCGACTGGTTTCTAGAACAGTCGACTAATTGACCCAACCCATCACCTAGTAAGCTTGCAGAGACCTTGGTCTTGCTCTCTATTTACACCCATCGACTGGTTTGAGGAAAACAAAGTTTGGTAGAGAAAATCGATTGACTAGTTAACCCAATCCAATAAACTACGTGACCGATCAACTAGTTCGACTGTTTTGTGTGATTTATTTCCTTTCAATTTGGTTGTACTTTGGGGCTATGTTTCAGACTGTCTTATGATTATTAATGGGATAAAATATAGATTTTATCATGGATTAATGGATTAATAAAATAATTAAATGGATCATAATGTATGACCTAATCTAAGAGTATGGAAAAGGCTAAATGGGTAATTCCAATTGTGAATGTGATGGTTTTGAGAAAAGAGTAATGAATTACAACTTGGGATTGAATAAAATAACATGATGAGTTTGAATAATATTAGACAAGGATATATGGAAACCCACATGGTTAGGAAATGGATATGATTAATATGGAAGAAATATGTTATTGCCTTGCTTGTTCTCTATTTGGGCCTTGTATGATCACTCACCCTCATGAATAATATACTAATCATGTAAAGCAAAAGATAATTAAGTTGTGTATGGGTCTGGGTTACCCGATCCTTGATTAGCTACCAGAGGTTTGTCTACCTTTGGGTGTTTATTGGTACCTTTGGGCTTTGCCTTTAGATAGGATCCTTAGAGGTGTTGGTGCCTTACCTACTCTAGACATTGATGATGTACTAGGAGGTATCAATACTAAAGGGTCTGGTTACCTAGATGGTTGCCTATTGGTGTGACTGCAGCCGGCACGTAATTTAAACCCTCTTTTTGTCAATTGTAGCACTGGTAAATAAGGGTATCGTTCTAGTCGGGGATTGAGAGGGCTCACCTCTATCTAACCAGCTTAAACTAAAAATAAAAATAAAAATAAATCCTAAATAACACAAAATAAATAAATAAGAAAAATACTAATGGGGGTTATAAAAATAATAATAAAAGGAGTAAATAAAATAAAGTAAACTAATAACAATAAAAATAATGAAAATAATGGGAAACCCGTAGATATGAGGAATATGTTAGGGAAATAAAATCCACCACTAGATTAGGTCGTAATATAATATTTATTTCTAAGTCAATATTTAATCGTGAGAAAGATATCGACCAAGTTGTACACCAAACGCAGGTTCATACACCTTATATTACTTCCCTTAATTAATTAATACGACCACGTGCCTATATTAACCCTATTAAATACTAGCAGTATAGCAGCAACAAGCGGATCCTATATTTAACTAGATTTAATGCATTAAGTGTAAGTGGAAGGTTGTCAATGTAAGTACCTAGACTAGTACAAAATGCATGTCTAGCTGTATTTCCTTTCCTTGACCCACACGTATCGAAACGTTTTACCACTTCGGTTAGAATCACAAAACTATTAGGTGAATTATTATCTAACCTAGCTGCAATTTATACATATAGATTCTAGTATATTTAGATGACCATCTCGCAGGCAAATAATCCTACATACTGTCACTTATGAGGAACCAGAATAAGGCATGCACCAAATAAACTATACTTGATATAATTATACATATAAACGATAGCAATTAATATAGAGTCAAGAAACAATCTCACGAAACAAAGAAAATAAAATTATAATTCAAACCATAGTATAGGGTTTCAATTCATTCCCTAACAATAAATAATCAGCCAGCCATAATTAAAGAATTAATTACATAGAAATATATATCTAAAATATAAATTAAAAATAAGAGAAAGAAATAACCGGAATTAATTTTGGATAAAAGATCGAGAATTTATTAAGATAAAAATTAATTTTATCTGAAATAAATTCTACCGATATTAAACTTTATCTAATTTTCTTCCTTCGGTGCCTTGATTTCAGTGTAATTATTCCTATTCCTTTTTCTTTATTCTTCTGGCTGACGGCTGACGTGCGGCTGACTGCTTTCGTGCGGCACTGTTTTCCATGTCCGAGCCAATGGAAGGCTTTGCCGCGCCTACCGCTGCTTCTCTCCTGAGCATGTGAAGGCTCTTTTCTGCACCCTTCGGCTTCTCTCCGCTACCGCACGACCCTATCTGCTGCCCTACCAATCGTCCCCCGAACCTTCTTTATAACTTTTTATCCCCTGCGCCCTCTTCTCCACGTTAGCCCTTATTGCGGCTGACTCTCCTTTTATGTGCCGCTGAGCTTTCTTCTTTCCACGTCAGCCCTTACGGCTGACTTTTCTTCTCGTGCGGCCTGTTTGGTTTGCTTTTGTTCCAGGCCTTTGGGCCTTCGGCTTTTGGCCGTTGGTCCAAAGGTCAAAATCTTTTTTTTTATTTTCTTTTATTTAAAAATAAAACCTGCAAAATAAAATTCAATAAATATTAATAAATAATATTTTATTCAAAATTTACTTAATTTATATCATTTTAGCTCAAATAATAATATTTATAAAATTTTTACCACTTAAGCATAAAACAATACTTATTCCCCTATATTAGTTAAATAAACTACCAAAAACTAAGATTATAAGGGTATAAAATGCGTCAAAATATGAACTCATCACACCCCCACACTTAGCTTCTTACTTGTCCTCAAGCAAGTTATTACTCTAAACAAATAAAATTAAATTAACTAGCCACTTTTTTAGGTCTCACGATTACACTTAGCATGTGCAACAAGCCCTTTAAACCCCTAGGTCACCCATGGAGGACGAGTAAGGTCTCGTGAGGGTTTCCCAGATGATATACCCACAAAATCACACACAAATAAAAAAACCATACCTAACACCCTTAACAATTTTTTTTCTTCAGAATCTTTTACTTTCAAACGTCGAGATTAACAATCAATCAAGATTCAGCATTGGGTGATTTAATTCTATCGATCATCTTACAAACCAATGCAGGAAGGTTCGGTCATAATAAAAACAATGGGTGATAGTTAAGGATGGAATGAACACATACCTTGGACCAAATGAAACCTTGATAACCAAGGGAGGGAAACAGTTTCTTATCTATTGTAAGACAACAACATTACACATTGCAGACAACTCTCTTTAAAGGAGCTAGCTCTAGTATTGTTACAGATTCAAAACCCTTTGAATCTTCTCTATGAGGAGAGGACCTTATGACATAACTTGAATAGGATGGTTATCCAAAGACTAAAGTGACAAAGGGTAGGAAATTAGGGATAAGGCTTACTTTCCTCAATTTGATATTCACTTCAATGATGCTAGTTTATTGGAATATACAAAGGCTTAATGACCCTCTTAAATTGTAATCCCCCGAAAATTTTAAAAAGCCTATAATTTAATAAATTACTTTTATTAGGGATAATTTAACTCTTAAACTTATTAAATTTAATTACGTTGAGGATTTATTATTTAAAAAGCCTATTATTTTGTGGGTTTTAAGTATACCAAATTAGATGTGAGCGTTTAATAAATTAAAATAAATAAATTACTATTTTATCATACTCATTTTATCTAAATAAGGTTTAAACCAATATTTTTCTAAAAGCTACCTTTTTAAACTAATATAATTAGATATATTGAGATAAATTACTAAAATTTTAATTATCTACCAAAAATACTATAACTCACCCCATAAGTCATATTAATTATTTTCTTCCCTAATTATTTTCCTTAATCCCTTTTTCTCCCTTATTTTCCTTTTCTCTTTTCTCTCCCCCCTCTCCTTTCTCACTTCTCTCCCCCATTTCCCCGACTGGGCCAGCCCATCGGCCCAGGTCGGTTCTCTCCCCTTTCCCCCCGTCTCGCACGCAGGCCTGGTCTGCTTCTCCTTCGCCGAACCGCCCGGCCGGTTCTGTTTCTTTTCTCTCCTGGACCGACCGGTCCAGCCCCTTTCCCTTTTCTTCTTCCTCCCGCGCCAGCCCTACAACACGCCACCTGCGCCGACCGCTTTTCTACGCTGCCTGCGTCACCGCCTTCCCCTTTTCTGCCCTTCTAGCCACCCTTCCTCGACCAGTCGACACCCCCCATCACTCCTAGGTCGCCCCGCACCTTTTCTCTTCTTTTCCCGACCAGCCCACAGGTCTGCCATGGCAGACCTGCGTCGGCCTGCCACCGCCGGCCGGCGTGCCCCAAACCGCTGCCTGACCTATCCTCCCTTGTCCCCTCTCTCGATTTTCCCCATTTCGAGCCTATAAATGACCCCCAAGGACCCAGCTTCGGGGGTTTTCGAATCAAAAACCCAGAAGTCACCCCTTGCGCCGCCCCCTCTTCAGATCGCCACCCGTCGCCGCCGCTCGATCCACCCCTGTAACCCTTCCTTGCATCACCCTCCACCTACCCAAGCCTCCCTCACCCCTCAGTTTGCTCTGCACGCTCCGCCCCAGGCGTGCAAAGTACCCTTCCCGACCAAGCCCATCTCGAACTCCGCCGCCCTTCTCACCGCCGCCCACCGCCATGCCGCCACTTCCAGCACCTCCTCTACCTCCCAAAACCACCAAGGGAGCTTCCCCAACCTCCCTAGACCCTATGTTTCCCCTGCCAACCTCTCATTTTCCTTCCTTCCCCCTCCACCACTTCTCCACCTTCCTTCTCCCCCCAACGTCGTCGCCGCCGCCGCCGCCGTGCGCCGTGCACCGCCACCTGCGCCACCAACACCCCTAGGTGGTCCTCTAAACTCCCCAACCCCTAAACCCTTGTTATACAAATGTTAATTATTTTTAGAAGTGTTATTAGTATTATTATTAATGTTATTATTATTATCATCATCCTTATTATTATTATTATTATTATTATTATTATTATTATTATTATTTATTTAACCTAACCTTGAAATAGTTATAACTGTTAGTATTACTAATATTAGTGACCTATAACTTTAGTATTATTATTTTAAAATCATGATCGTTATTATTAATAGTATTACTATTATCATTATTATCATGGTTATTATTATTATTATTATTATTATTATTATTTTAGTTCATTGTCACTATTAGTAATAATTCATATACCACTAACCTTACTATCGCTACTACTATCATCATTATTAGTAACATTGAACTACTACCATTAATAATAAATATTATTAAAATTACTTTAAATTATTGTAGCTATTAAGACCTACTTTTATTAGTAGTAGTATGATTAGCTACCTTAAGGATATTGACCATACTTTTACTTATAAAAGTAATATTATTATTTTTAGCCCTAATGCTAAGTTAAAGATAAGGGTAAGGTAGAAAAGAATAGTGTTTTGGTCGGAGGAAAAGTAACCCTAGTTTTCCCTCTTATAGGCGGATCAAGTCGACATCCGGAGGAGGCGTAGGAGCGTGCTCCAAGACCGGTGTCGTGTTAGGTAAGGATGAAGCTATGGCCTTGTGCTTGTGTGACGTAATGTGTGGTTAAATAATGAGCATGTCATGTTGATGTATATTATGTAGGTGTTATGAAATACTTGTTTTGTGTAGCGCAGCGTGGATCATGTGGTACGTTATGTGTGCCTTGTATTATACGTGTATGACATGTTCTATGTTGATATTTGATGTTGATGATGTGTCATGATGTGGCCCTCTAGGACATGCATGCTAGGGTCTCGGTAGCATGAAATGATAATAAAAGAACAGCGGAAAAGTAGACATTTGGGAAGTTTGCATGGTGGAACTAGATCTTGCATGGGCGTGACCCTTACGTGGGAAAAGTTGATTTGGGTTGTAAGTAAGAGCTTGGGAGAGTCTTGGAGTGATTGGGAACTTGGTATGGAAAATAGTACGTAAGTTGGTGCATAAGCGACCTTATTAGGGTTTTGCGAGTAAGTGGGTGTTGGGGAGTCTGCATGGAGTATCTAAATTATGCGTAGGGATGAATATTACTGGAGGGAAAGTTGATTTTGGAAGTAAATAAGATAATGTTAAAGTTATGGATCCATTGGAGACTTGGGTGCAAAATTTTACGTGGGTCGATGTAAGGGTGTCTAAAGGATCTAATTAGGGTTTTGGGAGAAAATGAGGAAATTGAAGGGTACAAGGGTAAAATAAAATGATCAAGGGAGGATGGAGTATGGGGTTGAGAGTGAGAATTCACTTATATAAAGGATGAGTATGGGTTTTCTAAATGAGAGAAGAGGTTTTGGGGTGAAAGATGGAGGTTACTTGTTGAGGAAGTAAAGTGCTAGGGTTTGGCCTGGTCAACTAGGGTTTTGGATGGTCAACTGGGGTCTGTCGGTCACATGTGAACTAGGGAGATAAAATATTACATTTGGGGAATTTTCTAATAAGAATGAGGTGCGAGATGGAGAACAAAGTGGCGTTTAGGTAAGTATGAAAGAGTTGGGCCACATAGGTCCGACTAGGGTCTCCGAGGAGGAACCCTAGAGGGATGAGGACATACGGAGTCGATATCATATGTGTTGGGGTAGTCTATATTCTTGGGGATTGTGCCTTACTATATGCCAATGTGCCTAAGTCTACGGGGGATGGATGTCGAGTGTGAGAAGAGGTACGGGCCTCAAAATATGGGACGATCCCTCTGGAGGAGAAAGAAGTAGAGTATCAACCGCATGCATGTCAAGGGTGTGATGTGATTCAATAAGACACAGATAAGACATTAATTACGTAAAGTGAAAGATGTTGAGCAGAGCCCGTGATCTGGTCCACCGGCTATAATAGTGGATCAGAGGCGTTCTGCCCTGTGCGTTTATTTTCCGGTCCACCGGCTATAATAGTGGATCAGAGGCGTTCTGCCCTGTGTGTTTATTTTCCGGTCCACCGGCTATAATAGTGGATCAGAGGCGTTCTGCCCTGTGCGTTATCTTCTGGTCCACCGGCTATAATAGTGGGGGATCTCATGCTCAACAAACCAAACGAATAAGTTAATCCATGGGAAAGATACTAAGTACTTAAAGCAAAACACCATGTGAGTCGGGGCCATGATCCGGTTCACCGGTTATAATAGTGGATCAGAGGCGTTTTGCCCTGTGCGTTTATTTTCCGGTCCACCGGCTATAATAGTGGATCAGAGGCGTTCTGCCCTGTGCGTATATCTTCCGGTCCACCGGCTATAATAGTGGGGCTCCCGCGCTCACATGGGTTATTAAAGAGTATGTGTGAAATGGACATATTATTAACAAGGATAAATAATAAGTCACCGGAAAGTACTCAGGCCTTATCTTGTGTGTTATCGCATGTTACTTATATGATTGTGCTATGTGTGCTATGTGGTATGATTGTATGCTTGGCCTTAGCGCACCTGCGCCCTTACTCAGTATTGGACCCGTACTGATACTACCTTGATTGAATGGGTCCTGTGATGATCCACCGATGGTGGGGAGCAGACTTCCTGTGCAGGTTTATGATCGGGTACTATCTTGGGGTGGAAGGCTTGACTTGAGTGAGTAGGCGACCCGGATATTGATTCCTTTGGGATTGGTTTTGTTAGCTATATTTTGTATTACGTTTCCCGTTTTAAAGAAGAAAAAAAATGTATTATGGGATTGAAATCCTAAATCGTATTCAACTTCTGTTTGACTTATATCTTATTAATGATTTATGCTAAATGTCGTCTTGCGTTTTATGATACTTCGTACTACTTGATGATCAGATTTAGCCTTAGCACTTAGTACCGGAACGGTAGGAATAAACCGGTCTGATACTAAGTGTGGCGGTAATACCCCCAAGTTTACGATTTTAATTCTTTCGCTTCTGCTAAACCTTTTGATTTAAACGAAATTTTTCAGTAGTAAATTTGGGGGTGTTACATAAATAGTGTGAAGTTAGAAAATGGATCAAAGAGAATAATTTGTCTCTAGTAGGGATTGTTGAGATAAGAATAAAGGATCATAATGTAGTTAAAATACAAAAATCACTAATCTTGGGCTGGATATGGATTAGTGACTATCATTACCATCCTAATGGGCGTATTTGGGTTTGTTAGTTAACTAATAACTGGTTAGTAATGAATATTGCTAAGTGGGAGCAAGTAACACTTCTAAAGGTGTTGAATACTACTAGATCTAAAACCTTTTATGTCTATATTGTCTATGCTCATAAATTTGGCTCTCAATGTAGGGATGTTTGGAACTGATTGTGTGTAAAACAAATTTAAAATGAACCATGGATCCTCCTTGGATATTTTAGTGTAGTGCTTAATGTGTATGAGAAGATATAAGGATTATGGCACAAGCAAGATTTTATGGAGTTCAATCACTGCATCCAACTAATCCAAGTAGTGGACCTAAAATATATTGGTATGATGTACACATGGGCAAATCAAAAAAATCTCGACTATAAAATTTCCTATAAATTGGATAGGGTTCTATGTAATAAAAATTGGTTTGAGACTTTTAGAGGCACTCATTTTCATAGTCCTATTATCTTTTATCATGCCTCTATGACCGTCATTGTTAAAAATCTGCCTCATTTAAGGCCTAAACCTTTTCTCTTCTTTAACATGTGGGAGCATAACACTAGCTTTATAAAGATAGTTGAAGATGGTTGGAATATTGATGTACACGGATATAAACTTTATCAAATTTAGTGTAAACTAAAACATTTAAAAATTCTATTGAAATAACTCAATAGCAATTGGAAGCATCTTTTAACGAGTTCAAACTATTAGACAAATTCTCACTAAAGTACAACTTAAATTTGATGACTCTCCTATTTATGTAGATGTTATTCTTCAAGAACAACAATGCAAACAAGAACTATATTTCCACAAAAAATGTGAAGAAATATTTTATGCTCAAATATCTAGGGTTAATTGGCTTAAATTAGGATATAATAATTCTAAGTATTTCCACTCCCTAATGAAAAAAAAGGCACCATTATAATATAATTCACTCCATTACATATCTTAATGGCTAACTTCATACTAATCAACCAAGCATTTTCAAAAACTTCAGGAATTCTATCGTAGTCTCTAAGGTACCCCTACTGTCACCTCATGTTGTTTTTCCTCTATGATAGTAAAAAAATAGACAATCACTCTATAGATGCAAGTTTGGACATGTAGAGGCCTATTCTCTATAGGAAATGAGAAATCTCCGGGATCGGAAGGTTATAATGCATTTTTCTTCAAAACCACATAGAGTATTTTAGGTGAGAAGGTAAAAAATGCAATTTAATATTTCTCTGTTACTAGATAGATGCCTACCACCCTTAATATCACATCTTTGAATATTATCCCTAAAGTTTCAAATGTTGATAATCTTGGGGATAGCATGTCCATTGCTTGTTGTAACATTGTTTATAAGCTTATTACTTAAGTTCTATCTTAAACAATGAAACCTTGGCTATCAGGATTAGTGGGAGAAGCCCAAGCAACATTTATTATAGGGAGACAAATAGGAGATAACATACTTATGGCTTTTGAACTTGTGCATGGTTATAACAACAAACATCTTTCTCCTAGATGCATGATAAAGTTAGATATGAAGAAGGCATATGATTCCATAAGCTAGGATTTCTTGAAGAAGATTATCTTATCCCTAAAATTTCCAATTCATTTTGTTAAGTTGGTAAATATGTTACAAAAGTTAGCTACTCCCTATGTTTGAATGGTGCTTTTACATCAGCCATTTAACCCACAAAAAGGACAAAGATAGGATGACCCCATTTCACCTTATTTATTTGTGACAGTGACAGAGTATCTCAATTGACTAATTGGAAATTTATGGAGTTATACAAATTTTCATCCATGCTCCAAGTTTAAGAAGATCAAATTGATATCTCTTCTTCTTTTTTTTTGATGATATCATATTCTTCTGTCAATGAGATATCTCCTCGATACTTATTTTATATGAGACTTTTCTCAATTTGAAGTCTTTGCTTTGTATCTCAAAACTAGTAAAAGCTCCATCTAGTATGGTGGTTCGGTGGATGAAAGGACTAAGTAGAACCTATTTGACCACATTCATATACCACATGGAACAGTACCGGTAAGGTACCTAGGACTCCCCCTCTTTCGTAGCACCTTAAAGGCAATGGAGTATCAGGAACTACTAGACGAATTCACTATTAGATTGAATTCTTGGAATACCAAGTTCTTTAGCTATGTAAGGAGGCTGCAACTTGTAAAATCAAATTTGTTTAGTATACAAGCTTACTAGAGTCTTATGTATTTGATACCGAATAAGGCCATTGCTACTATTAATACAAAAAAGTAGAATCTATTTATGGTCTAGTACAAATTTATGTATTAAAAAATGTCTTGTTGCTAGAGCATTGTATGCAAACCTATGAAGGAAGGGGCCTTAGGATTATTTGACCTAGAATGGTGGAACATTAGAGTGGTTGGGAGATTTTTTTGGAACTTGCATATGAAGAGAGACACATTATGGGTAAAATGGATACACACTTACTTCATAAAGGGTAGAATTCTGTGGCAAGTACAAATAACAATGTTAATATCTCGGTGCTTAAGGATATTACTAACACTAAGGAATATGTGCCTGCATATTTTTATTTCTAATCTACATGACCAAGGTCGCATGTAGGATATATATTATTTCACAAGTTTATGATATGTTGAGACATCATGGAGAACTGGTGGATTGGTATAAGATAATATGGAACCCTATCTCTATTCCCAAATATCAATTTCACCTTTGGTTTCTTATCTAAAAGAGGATTTATACCAATGATAGATTGACAAAAATGGGGGTCATAATAGATAAAACTCATATTCTCTATGATTCTAATAAGGAAATAGTTGAGCATTTGTTTTTTGATAGTCCTTTTCAAAAGCAAAATTGGTTACCTCTAATAAAAAACATGGGTTATACTTATGATGCTATTTATTTTAATATGGCGATATAGTGGATGATAAGAGGTGGTCAGGGACCTGCTTGTAGATAAATGATGATTCAATTCTTATTTGCATCAACCTCCTACCAACTTCAGCATGAGAGATATGAAAGGATCTTCCATTAGAAAAAGTGTAAACCTCACTATATTTTACTCTCTATTGTCAAGGAGTTAGTTACTGAGATAACTAGTATGACCCACTGTAAATCTTATAGATCTTTAGTGATCTATGTGGATAGCCTAAGATAGTTTTTATGCTTTGATAGTTCTTATTTTGGTTGTACGACTCGCTGCAATTTTAGAAGTAATCAAATGTTACTTACTTACCTAAAGAAAAGGTGTAAGTAGTCATCTTAAGTAATATAATGTTGAATGAGTATAGTGCTTTAGAGACTGGGATGCACTATTTTGTAGAATAAAAAAAAATATTATAGGGTCAACTATACGACTCGCTACAAATTTAGGTAACATAAACGATTATGCTAGTTGATCATTGAATAATGTGGCATATAGCATAACAAAAAATTACTAGAAACATTATTGGGGGCGTGGAGTTATCATGTGCTTGAGAGTCTTGTTCAAGCTATTTCTAGCAATAGAAACAAATAAGTGCTAAGTTTTTCTCTCTAAAAAAACCTAAATGGATTTTCTCTAGGTCGCCTATAGTAGAATGGTTAGAGGCCACTTCCTTAGCTCTACCAAATACTTTCTTACCTTATGTCAATTCCCATAATATAATTTAGCATTATTTGGACAATAATTTAATTTTAAAAGTTTCATAACTAAAGTGTGAAACTTATATTAAAATGAGGACCTTAAAGGTATGTTCAAATCAACATTTATGTTGGATTTTTTTAATTGAAAAAAAAGGACTTGACAATTAACCTTTTTATTTTTACTTAAAAGTTGTATTTTATCATCAAATTTTATCATATGTGTATTTGGATTATGTCTTATTCCTCATTGATATTAAATCTATATTTTCAAGTGATATTGATATCTGATAATGATGTTGTACTTGATGGGGGGCTAGTGAGGAGGTGATAATCATGGACAATTTTGGTTATATTTATTGATAATAATTTGGAAATATTAATATCTTTACTTTACACATGATTTTAGCTTAAGCATCTAACTAAGTCGGAAGTGGTATATCTAACTCACATGTGGCCATACTTCCCTTAAGCTTTCAAAAAAAATAAATAATGTATTTTGGATTCCAAAATATAAGGTGTTGCAACTTTCCATAACAAGACCTAATCAATAAAAAAGAGAGAGATTAAAATGAATAAAACACGTTTTGATTGTTTGGGGTACCATCTCATAAATATGTGAAAATAAATACTTATTTGGATGATTAGAAAACATATCAAAGCACCTATATCATAGTAAGCATATTGAAAAATCAATTATGAAATATTATAACATCAAAATGCAATACTCATATGTTGATCATTAGACAATTGTATATTGTGGTTAAAAGGTGGAACACATAAGCAATTATTATAATACAAATGATAGAATCATTTGTTAATAACATATATCTTATTTAGGAATCCTTGCATACAACAATTATCAATAGTAGATGAAATGAGTAAAAGAAATCAATAGTTATTATACAACATCAACAAAGAATAATAGTAAATAAATATTATTGGAAAATGAGGGTCCTACCAAATGATTAGAGATCCAAAACAACTTCTTTATCATTATCTTTACAATAGTTGTATCAAATGAAATGTCCCAACCATGTGCGGTGGAATTTGAGAAACTAAAGTAGAAGAATAAGAAATAATAAAATAAGATAGGGAGAAAGGGATTTATTCTCATTCTCATTCATGTCTTTGTAGTACAATATACATACCTTGACATCATGACTTATATTTGTGTGTATATTTTAGCATAGATTATTGCATATAGGTGTTTGGAGCCAAAAAGATATCATGGGAAAAAACATGGGCGTCCATGTTTGTGAACATGACTTGTGTTTTCTTGATATACTTGATCTTACATTATTTTGATAAAATTCAAGTGTTCTAAAAAACATGGGGGGGGGGGTTGTGTTTATAAACACATACCATATTTTTTTTCATGTTTTCTATCATTCGATTGTGTTGGTTACGTACTTTTATAAGTAGATGTATATGTAACCCTAGCGATAAGCGGTACACCATTGAACCTTGTTTAAAACTTATTCTCTTGTATCCTCTTGTGTTTGTTGATATAATTGTGTACTAAGTGATTCTTCTTGTAATCACTAGTGTTGTATATAATAAAGATCATTATTGTTTCCCTAATTATTCTTGTGTTCTTATTGTTATCTCAATTAGATCTTAGAATTTTCCTGATTACTAGTTAGATTAGGTCTTAGACATTCATATATTGTGAATTTTTTCCCCTATAATTGGTTTTAGAGCTTGGGTGTGTGGTCAATCTATATCAAAATGAAATTTACAAGTTTTGAAATTGAGTGCTTTGATTATTAACCAATTGTGAGTTATGAAAACTAAAGATGAAGATGATCCTTGTGTTAGAATGGATTGGAGAAAGCATTGTCTGGAAAAGTAGAGACTCTAAAAATGATGTATGATGAGGAGAATATTGATTTGAAGGCCCTGTCCACCATAAAATTAGATTTTTCAAACAAGGTTTTGCAAGGAGTGCCCAAAGATGCAACTGTTGCCACCTTAAGGTTGAAGTTGGAATCCTTGTATATGATGAGATCTATGGTGAGTTGTCAATTGTTAAAGAACATGCTTCATGATTTGAAATTAGGTGAGAATCACTTTTTGGAATCTCATCTTGATGAATTTGCCTCCGTATTTATGGATATACATAACATAGATGTTAAATTAAATGATAAAAAGTTGACTATTAAATTTTTTTGTTTTTTACTCATTGCTTATAAGCATTTCTATAAGACTATATTATATAGGAAGTATGAATTAGTTCTTACATATGTCAAGAATGCCTTGTTACAACATTAATTGATCGAGAATCAATTGACTGGAGGATTTCTAGATGACTCATGTAATGAGGGACTTGTAGCAAAAAGAAGTCAAAATCAATGAAGGACAAGTTCAAGGTTGTGATCTACCATGGTGGTCACATGAAAGGATATATTAGGAAACAATACCCTAATAGGAACCCTATAGATACTACTGATGATGTATTTGATGAGGATGATGCTGCCATAGTTAATGCCAATGGTGATGGTGATTTTATAACTTCTACTAATGGACATACAGTTTTGATCGATAGATAGATTCTAGATTTTGGGTGCTCCTACCATGTTTATCCTAATAAAAGCTAGTTACAAACTTGCAACACTTTTCGAGGTGGAGTTGTTATCTTAGATTTGTGTAGAGTTGTTAGGATTGGGACGATGAGGGTGAGGATGCATGATGGTGTGGTTAGGTGTTGTATGGTGTTCTTTATGTTTCTAACATGAGCAAGGGCTTAATTTCGTTATGTTCCTTGGATAACAAAGGTTATAGGTATGTTATTGAGAATGGTACATTGAAGGCTGCTAAAGGAATTTTGGCGGCGATTGTTGGCAAGTGGGTTGGGACATTATATGAGCTTGTTGGCACAACCATTAAGGGTGTATTTAGGGAGATATTGAGAGTGTGTGACTTAGATATTGCTAGTCTTGGGATAATGCAACTAGGACACAAGAGTGTCATTAGCATGACTGGGGGATCTTTATTTTGTAATATGCTTACATCTATATCTATTATCTTTTGTGAGTTTGAATTACTTTTTGACAATAAGGTGAAGTAAGAGAGTTTGATGGGTGCTTCAGATGGGGTATAGGTTATTGTTGATCTAGATGGTATAAATTCTTTTAGTGAAGAAGAATATGGATAGCAATGTGTTAGACTCATAGGTTATTTTGGGTATTGATTATGCCTTGTGGTATTCTATTTGTTGTTGTTGAAGAGATGTGGTCTCTTTGGTAGACTTAAACATTGATATGTGATGTTTCACTGGTTATTCTTTTTATTGTAAATCTATGTTATGATTGTTGGAGCAAAATACATGTCTAAGGAGAACAAGATGAAGAATTTGGGTGTGCCCAAAGTCAAAGTGATTGTGGTGGCTTTCTTGGTCACCAATTCATACTCTATAGTTGTGCGATGCTTGATATATGATATGATAAGTACCGACCTTTTGTATTACTCGTGTTGTGAGCATGTGTGTGACAAGTCCCTTGAATACACCTTAGTTAGGTTTGGTAAGGATTCTAAGGTACTTGGTGCGTATAATATCGGCTTGTATGAAGCATGTGTTGTCAATTGTTCTATTGATAGGTTACTCTGATCTTCACTATGGTCCTGATAATCAAAAGTACAGTAGTGTGCTAGTGTTCGACTTTAGAGGTTCTAAGGTTGTGTGGTTAGCTATGATTGGAGCTAATAATGTTGTATGCCTTGGAGTGTTAGCTTTTGAAGCTGGGATGATACGGGGAGTTACTTCTAATGTTGATCCAATATGTGTGCTAATGGAGCCATTGCTTGTTGTTGCAAATACCATATTAAGGTGGAGATTGTGAAATCATGGTTTGTATTTATGTGTGTAGTCTAGTATTGATTGTTGCATACTGGTGTTTGGAGTCAAAATGAGATCATGGGAGAAACACATGAGGGCCCCTGTTTATGAACACAACTTGTGTTTTCTTAAGTATACTCGATCCCATTTTATTTTGGCAAAAGTCAAAAATTCTGAAAAAAATTTGGGGTTTCATGTTTATGAACATGATTCATGTTTTATCATGTTTCATACCATTCACTTGTGTTAGTTAATTACTTCTATAAATAAATGTATATGTAACCCTAGCGATAAGCAGTACATCGTTGAACCTTGTCTTAACTTTCTCCTCTTTTATTTTATTATATTTGTTAAGAGAATTGTGCACTGAGTGATATTGTGACAATTATTTAATTCACATTATAATCACTAGTGTTGTATATAGTAAAAGGTCATCTTTATTTTCTCAATTATTCTTGTATTATGATTGTTATTTCAGTAAGACCTTAACATTTCTTCAAATGCTCGTTAGATCAGATCTTGAATATTTACATCTTATGATTTTTTTTCCTATACATACGTTTGTTTATATAATAGTTTATCATTAATTCTTGATGGTTGCGGTAAAAAAAATGAATATTACTGATAAAAAAAATAATGCACGAGAACATTAATACTTAGAATACTAGTGGTACTAATAGGGGTATAGTGAAGAATATAACATGAAGGGTTAGATTTAATATCCACTAATATTCACAATACCAGTCTAATTTTCGGAATACCGAATGGAATTTTTAGTCCCCAGGTTTTATGCAACGGCCCTACGCTGCTACTTCCCTTGGGGTGCAGTTGTGCAGGTATAACCAGTCACATTACATAACCGTGATTCTCAAGTTGGGTCATTTCGGTTTGATCATGGAAAGAAAACCGAACGCTTTCTCTGTGCGAGTCCTCGTTCGCCCTCAACCTGCAGCACCGACTCCCCCTGCTCCCACCCATCCCGACTCTTCTTTCCGATCTCGTCCTCCTTTATCCTCTCTCCATCTTCCATCGTCAGCAAGGCCTCCTTCTGTGCAACCTCAGACGCAGCCTCCTTCAAGCGGTGTAGTTGTCGTAGGCGTCATTGGCCGACGATGCGGCGATGTTTCTCAGTTGATTAATCGAATCATTGACTCCAACGTGTTTGGTTCTACCCATCACCAGCAATTATTCTCGATTATAGGTGACGGGTCTGAGGAGGTGAATAATTGGTTCAAGAGTCGACAAATCAGTTACTTTCACGACGAGGAAAGGGGCATTCTTTATCTTCAATTGTGTTCGTCGAAATGCCCGGCAGTCGATGGGTTGGTTTCGTCGAGTTCGGATCTTGCTTCAGTGGCGGAGGAGCACGAATTCGGGGATCTTCAGGGGATGCTTTTCATGTTCAATGTAAGTGTTTGATTAGTTCCTCTTTGCTGCTGCTATCTAGTCGATGTGTGATTCTTTTATAGAGTTTGGATATGCACCCGGGCAGCGATAATTGCGCGTACAGATAGGTTTTTGATTGGTGCTTGTTTTGCTTTCAGTGATTATTGCCATGTTAGGTTGCTTATCCTTTTAGTTTCGATTACTTTCTGAAGTTTTCAAGCGATGGCGCCGCACTGTGGGACTTGAACCGAATGACTAATAGACTCGGATACAGACCCTGAGACCATGAGGGCTTGCATTTGTATTTGATCGTTTATTTTTTAGGATATCTTCTCCAAGTATGCTTTTGCAAATCTTATTTCGGAATTCTGGGCTCTGTTATCCTTGGAGAAACTTGCCATTTCCTGCCTAAATCTTAATATCCACGGGACTCTTTCAATATCTACGAGTTTTCCAATGAGGGAATAACTGTGTTCAATATAATATTCTGTTTTCATAAAATGACTGAATTTGTGTTTCCTCGTTTCCGGGCCCTCTGTGGAGCAGTTATCAGAGTTTTGACTATCATCTGGTTATTTACCAATGTGCACTGATACCCATTCACAAATCAATTTAATGTCTGTTTAAGGCGTTGATGAGTGCCAAGATTTTATCTAGTTCATTAATTATTGTATCCCATGACCAGCTTGGCTTTCTAAATACTAGTTTTTGAATGCGATTAAATACAATAGGTAGCTGTGATTGCACACGATGTGTAAACTCTACAACATCATTCATTGTTTATGCAAAAATTTGTCAATTAAATATGATCAGCTTATTTCTGGCATTAACTATTTGTGCATAAGAAAATGTGTTGAATAGAAAATTGATTGAGTTAATTATAGTGTCTAACAAATAGAGTATCATGTGTTATTACAATTAAAGAGTGATATTGGGCAACAGACACAACAATGATATTATTGCTATACATAATGCACATGTTATGAGTAGGACAAATAATGAAATATTGCAAGTTGAGTGATTGTGAACATCTTGCTACTGTACTTATTACAATTAATAAAATAATGGCAACTCCATTGTGGACTGGTTTTCTATCAGCAGAAAATTAATTTTGTACTATGATCAACCATGTACTATTTTCTTATTCAAAGATGTAAACCTAAAAGATAGTAAATTAACAATCAGAAGCAGTATTAATGACACCAATCCAAGAGAGGAAATAAAGCACATGACCCTATATTAGAAGTTATTGACAAATATTAGTTGTCTATCACACAGACTCATAAATATTAATAAGAAAAATCACAACATTTAGAAAAAGAAAAGCAATCAATAAAGCATAGTTATCAGATTCTTGCATATACTACATGGTGATATTACCACAAAGATGTTAATAGATAAATAAATAAAATCTTATCAGAAATTTACAACGATTACTTCTACATCATATTCAATATCACAAAAACTAATTACTTGAAATATTTGTGCTACACATGCATATTAATGATGCTGGTATGCAAAGAACAACACCTCCGTTTAATTGTTTAATACTCAATTTGAAAATAGTGAAGTGTACTAACTTTTCCTTTGATAACATAATGGTGCATCATCATATTAGAAATAGATTATTCCCTTGATTCAATCTCTTTCCACTCTTCTAATGGTATTGCCCTTCAAATTCCTTCTTATTCTTATTGTTCTTCTATTTGTCTGCTATATGTAATTGAAAATGAAAAAACACAAAGTAGAAGGCAGAGAAGTATACTAATTGGAGCTGACAATTAGACGGATCATGTCGTGCAATGATTAGGTTATCTCAGTTTCAATAAACTTGGGTCATTTTGTTGGATCGAGCCAAATCGAGTTTGATTTAAATAGCTTTGAAGGTGGATAATCTCGGTTGGATAAGGTTTCATTTAGGAGAACTTGGATTCGATAAATTTGGATAATTTTACTTTTGGTTCGGGTGTGGGTATTTGGATAAGTTTGGACTGTTCTAGTTTGAACGTCAGTTTTGAATTAGTTTCGGGTAATTTTGGATTTGGGCAATGTTCGTGCCATTTTTTTAGATATTTTAATATGTGTTAGGTCTAATTATCTCAAGCATGGTCATTTTTGTTTATTTTATTCTTTAGTTTGATTATATCAAACATTGAAAATTATTTTATCTTTCGAGGTGGTGGGAATTTGACTCAACATTTTAAATTTGAAAGTCTTTTCAATTGAATATCTTACTTACTTTATTTATTTTAAGCTATAACTTGTAATTCATTTTTATTATAAGCTAGATTATATAGAGTTTGAGCATTATTTTAATTTTTTATTATATTCATATATACCACCATATGTACATAATATGGAGTTATATTGACCATGGATAATAGAATTTTAATTAATTACTTGGGTCATATTGGGTATCGGTCAGATATTGGGTCGCATTGGATAGGTTGCAAATTGATAGTTTTCAAGTTGTTTCAAATAAATTTCCATATAGATTGGGTCGGTTACTATTGATTGTCTCAATCAGGTCAACTTTTGCAGCTCTAAAACTAATATATGTTTGCTATAGTAAAAATATTGAATATTGAATGGTGAACTGCTAAATTATTGTTATTTCTTCTTTTTCTTGTTCTATCAACGGGAAGAAATGAAAGAAATTATAAAATTAGTATGATATTATAACAATATCCCATTGTTAGAATATTGACCAATTAACAACAATATGCTTGGCGTTTGAAATGGCCTAAGGTGTATAGTGAAGGCGTCCGCCTAGGTGAAGTGAGATGTCAAAATTATCTAGTCTTTGTAAGGATTTTATGGTCCTAAAAATGTGTAATAGATATTTTCCTTTCCCTTTTCCACTCAAAGTGATATCTATTGGTCTTTATAATACCTTTCTTTTCTTTTCCTTTCCAATGTGAATTTTAGTTATCGTAATTATAAAAGTAAAGCTTAAAAATAATAAAAAGAGTAAATACCTTTCTTTATTTTTCTCAAAATTATGCCTATTGGTCTTCCTATGACCATTTCCCCTCCTCTCTTTCGTTCCTAACATGAAAATTAAATACCGTATTGATAAGCAAATTTCTTTGAAGGATATTAAACCGAAAAGTTACTAGTTTTTGGTAAGGCATGCACTTTAGAGCCTTGCGCATCTTAGCGCCTTGTTGCACCTAGTATGCCTAAGCAATTCCTTACCAATGTTGCCTCACCTAGGATAAAAATAAGACCCAAAACTCCAATGCATTGCATGGATGCAATAAAATCACAGTCGTAGTCACGGAGTCATGGTATCAAGGCATAGTGAATGATAAGTTATGTGCTGTAGTTGCTGTAGTTGTTGCTGTGTGAATTTTCATTTTTATTTTACAGCATGCTTTGATTCTTATTTATTAATCATTTAAATATAACTATGCAACATATTAGTGTTCTACATTATATTAGATGCATTTAAGTGACTTATTAATGTTAAATTGTCTAATAACACTATATTTGTTAATTTTATTTATTAGCTAATCTATAATATTAAAGTTATTAATAATAAATTATTACTATGTCACATTTATACACATTTATAGTAAATTAAAATTGCAACTACTATTAGCTTGTTATCAAGTTTTAATCTTATACTAAAAAAACTAATTTTCACATTTAATTTCTTATAAAAAAATATAGATTAAAATTATAATTAAAAAATAGAGAGAAGATTAATAGCTGGAGGCTGGGACTGGGCTAAGATAGGAATTTGGACAGAGGGAAGCAAGCATTTTTTTTTGTTGATAATTTTAGTATTTTCTGATATAAGATAACTTTTAATCTTATACTAAAAAACTAATATTCACATTTAATTTCTTTTCAGAATATATATATATATATATATATATATATATATATATATTAAAATTATACTTAAAAAATAGAGTGAAGATTAATGGTTGGGCTGGGGCTAAGATAGGGATTTGGACAGAGAGAAGCAAGCATATGTTTTTTTTTTTGGGTGATAATTTTAGGTTTTGCTAATATATCGGGAAATATTGCCTTCATTCGATATTTTTTTGATATACCAGTGATAAATTTGTGAATTTTTTTATTCATTGCATTTCGGTTGTATCACTTATCATTAGACTTAAAAACCAATAATTATTGGCCGATGGAGTCCAATATTTTATTCCATTGTGCTATGCACCTTTCTGAACATAGAATATGCCATCAAAAGATGAATAAGACCATTGTTCTCATTGGCAATAATATCTTCACTCTACTTTTGTTTCATATCATATTCAGAATTGCTTCCTACATCGAAAATATATTCAGAGATGAAGCTTCTCATTTAAAATACGGTGGAAGAAAGCAGGAGGAAAGACATTGAATGATATTTGTGGATACAAATGAAAACTGAATTTTGTGAGAGGATAGAAAACATTTTAAAATGATTTTTGTTAGATGTATCTTAGATTTGGAAATTTATAATACTTCCTCATTTAATCAATTTTCTGAAACTGAACAAAGTGAGTTAGATATTGATGGGTTTGAAAGCTGTTATTGCAATAATAGATATGATTGAATACCCTTTGAAAGGGTTTTACATCAAATCATACAGATTGAAAGAACATACACCAAGTGGTTAGTTCGTTCAAACTTGTAAAGAAGCCATGAAAATCTCACGAGGTTACAAAGAACTCAAAGCTAGATTCCCCTGGTATCACACACGCTTAGTGATGAACTTATGAAGAAATGAGAATTGGAAATTAATTAAAAAGAATTTGAGAAATGAAAAAATAATACCCCTGATCAAATAGCAATGAAAGAATTTCAGATTTACCACGAGAAATAAACTCCAATGCTTTCTGAAATTGTTCTATTCAATTCTTCAATATTCTCCTTTGATGCGGTGATTATGGGGTTTATCTTTTGAACTTGGTTTTGATGGAGAGAGAAGTGTAGAGGCAAACAAAGACCTGAATTTGTTGTGTGTGGTTTCAATCTATGACAAATGAAAAATTGTTAAATGAGGGAGACTAGTGCAAGAGAGGAAAACCAATTTAGGAATGTGGAAAGTTGAAATTTGGAATTAATGAACTGATAAGGAGAAGAAACAATCAAAGAGCGTGAAAATAGGGATAATAAATAATGAGAGCATGAAAACGGGAGATGTGGGATTGATTAAAAGTCTAAGCATATCTGGATGTCATACGTTTGCATTGTTGCCCATAAAACTATGATATATTGCTGAACAACAATAGTGTCACTGTTGGGAAAATGGAAACATCTGAACTGATTCAGAAGGATAATTAGGAAGTCCAAAAAAAATAAAAAATAAAAAAATACTACGGGGCAATTATATCAAGGGCCTTCATATGAAATATAGTGCAGCTTCATTATTTTGGAAACTCTGCCGGCCATGTTAAGTTCTATAGCCTGTTGGAATTCTCATATTTATTTCAATTGTTGTTGCAGGTTTGTCACTTGATCATATGCGTGCAGGAGGGGTCACGCTTTGATGTTGAACTTCTGAAAAAATTCCGAGTTTTACAATCTGCAAAGCTTGCTATGGTTTCATTTGTGAAATCACGAAATGCACAAGCATCAATGTCTAAGACTTCTTCTACACCATTACTCACAGATATAGTGGTTTCATCCTCCAAAAGTCCTTCTCCTGGTAGGCGTGGGCCCACCTCTCACCGTAGTTCTTCTATGTCAATGTCTGGATTAGGTTTGTATGCCTCACTGTTACCTGGACAGTGCACTCCTGTTACTCTTTTTGTATTTCTTGATGATTTCTCAGATATTGTGAATTCTAGTGCTACCACACAGGAGTTGGAGAACACCTCCTCCTCAATTCAGAGTTCTTCTTTGAGCAACTTAAGTAGGTCAGGCATGCCAATGAAAGGTTCTGGTTCCCTAGTTGTCCTAGCTCGCCCGTCTAATAAAGGGGAAGGTAGTTCTAAGAAGAAGCTGCAATCGTCGCTTGAAGCTCAGATTCGATTTTTGATAAAGAAGTGTCGAACACTGACTGGTTCTGAAGCTTCTCATGCTGGCTCAAGAAGTGGGGCTGTTTCGAGCTCAGCACCTTTGCTAACCCTTGATGCCTCAAGGGCTGTTGTGCTCTTAGACAGATCTTCTAACCGGAGAGGTGAATCTCTTGATTTTGCCTCAGGTCTTGTTGAAGAAGTTTTGAATGGGAAAGCAACCCCAGATTCTCTGTTGTTGGAAAATCATAGTGAGAACGGACTTAAGGAGGACATTGGAACTCTGAAGGAGTTTATTTACAGGCAGGCTGATATTTTAAGAGGAAAAGGTGTCAGCAGCAGTGGTTCAGTTGCTGCTGTTGGAATGGCTGCTGTTGCTGCAGCTGCAGCGGCAGCCTCTGCGGCATGTGGCAAGACCACTAGCACTCCCAAGCTTCCAAGCTTGGAGTTCTGGTTATCTTCCAGCCAACAAATTCTAAGGGGGATTTTGTCTGCCAAATGTACAAATATCGAAGAAACTGAAATCAGCAGAAGAAAATTTCGACAAAGAACTGGAATTTCACATCAGGTTGAAGGTGCTTCATCAAGAGCTGCTGATTCATTGGATATTGCAGTATCTTTACTGGGAAGTGGGAAGGGGATAAATGCAAAGTTCTCTAATCAGTGGTGCCAGAGAATGCTTCCAGCAGCAGTGGAAATTTATTTAAAAGATTTGCCTGCTTGTTATTCAACACCACAACATGAAGCTCACCTAGGAAAAGCTCTGCGTGCTTTCCACTCAATGGTGAAGGGCCCTTCAGTGCAGCAATTCATAAAAAAATTGAAAGATGAATGTGTGTCAATCTGGGAATCTGGTAGACAATTGTGTGACGCAGTTAGTTTGACTGGGAGACCATGTATTTACCAGAGGCATCATGTTGCTGATGCAGCCTCAGCTGATACAGGCAGGCCACATAGCAGCGGATTTGTCTTCCTTCATGCTTGTGCATGTGGGCGCTCTAGGCAGGTACGAGATGACCCTTTTGATTTTGAAGCTGCCAACAGTAGGTTAACTTGTTTTCCAGATTGTGATAACCATATTCCTTCGCTTAAATTTCCAAATCATGGTGATCCTCGGTCTGTTCAACCATTATCATTGAGTGTACGTCAACTTGGAGGATCAAGCTCCTATGACCCTTCAAAAGGCTTGCAACAGACAGGGTTTTCTGTCAGTCAGAAGTTCCTGATGAAGTGGACAGTTGTTGTAGAGAAAGGCAATCCAAATGGTTCATATGCTGATTCCTTGCGGCAAGGTCCCTTGACTCGTACTGTCCTTGAATCCAAGGATGACTTAAACTCTAATGTGTGTACAGTGAATGGTACTCTAACTATGACACATCCAGGAGAACTGCATGGTGGATCTGTGCACCAGCGAAGAGTTGCAGATACTTTGAAGTCTGATGATAGAAAGATCAGCTTTGGCAGAGGCCTTCCAAACATCACAATGAAGAAACCATTTTCTGAGGTTGTTGCTGGATCAGTATCTGACAATTCTGCTTTTCCTCCTTTGCAGACAAAGAAGCAATCCTCAATTAGTTTAGAAAAAAGTGTTAAGAAAAGTGCTGCAAAAGATGGGAAATTTGGGCAAACTGACAATACTTCTGAACTTGAAAATTCTGGAAAAGCTGAAGAGATATCCTCTGTTGGACATAACTTGAATGAGTTGCATACCATTGACCATGTTGATGGGAACCCAGTTTTACAAATAGGTAGCAATGTGGTTCCATTGAATGTGAACGACAGTGGGAAGTCAAGGTCCATTTCTTGCTTGAAGCATGTTTCTATATATGTTGGATTTGAGCATGAATGTCCCCATGGGCACCGGTTTATCTTGTCTCCTGAGCTTCTTGATGAACTTGGTTCACCACAGTCGTCAGTTGAAGATTCTTGCAGTCCATCACCTTCAGAAAGTATGAACCATAAGCATAGGGATATTTCTAAATCTGGAAGCAGCAGTAATGATAAAGTCTCACGATCATCAGATGCCAGTAATTTTAAGTATAAAGTGACGAAGTTGGGAAACTCAGGTGATAAAGTGAACACTGATGATTCACCTCTGAATGGACTATTAAGGTTGAACAATGCTGGGATGGAACATAATCAGACGTCTGGTGTATGTGGTGCACCTGATACTATCAAAGATCCACACACTAGTCTTCTGAATGTGAACCTTGATGATGGTGGGCGTGCTTTTCAGCTTTTGAATAGGAACCTACCAGTATATATGAACTGCCCACAATGTAGGGTCTCAAAGAATAAAAAAGATCGTGGAAATACAAAGTTTGCTGGTACAATCTCACAACTTCAGAGGATATTTGTGGTATGAAGTCTTGTTCTCAATCGTCTTCCTTCTTTCTAATGCTTTCTTCCTTTTCTAGTGTCTGCTCAAGTCAATATTGCATTCTTCTCCAAACGCTCCAATCTAATTTAGTGATACTCTGGCAGTTTTAGCTCATTTTATTTTGATTTTGAGTACTTATGTGTGACATGTACATGGAGTAGTTTGGTAACTAATGCTGGGCTACTCATGCATCTTGCTGATTAAGTTTCTGCCATGTTGCCTTTGATGAAATTTATCTCACATTTTGGGGGATCCTAGAGTATATGCTTGAAGTCAGTTTAAGGGCTCTTTTGTCAAAGCCTATATAGCATTTAGCCAAGCTCATCCCTAAATATAGCCATAGGATAATTCATATTTGATTGGTGGTTTAGGCCTTTGATTTGTAGTGTGAGAAAGTTCGTATCTAAGGATTTCAACCAACATTAGAGTGAAGATTGGTCTCGTGAGTTGGGTTGATACCATTAAATATAGTGAAATATTAAATATTAAATTTTGATAAAATTAAATCTGAATATGAAAATTTATTTAAAATTTATATAACTAAATACTCGAATAAAAATATTAGAATCAATAAATGAACCTATACGAAAATATCTGGAAAAGGCCGACTACTGAAAAATGGAAGTTATTGACAGCAACATAGGTTAGGCTAATTGATTTGAAATAGAGGAGGAACGGGGACATTAGAGTTATGTTTCAAGGAATGATGATGATAATTCTTTTATTTTTTGGTAATTAAAAATTTATTAATTCCAAAATTGAGCATTACGTCCACCAAAGATTTCAAAATTTCTATGGAAGTTGTCTAGCTATTTTAGAGCTTTATTATAAAATCTACTGCTTCCACTATTCAATCTAATAAAGGTATCAGTTATAACTTTTCTGCTGATGAGTTGCTGGTGGACCATCATGTTTGTATTTTTTGCATTTCTGTTCAGCCATAAGTGATGCACATGGGCCACAGCAACTACTCTCTTCACTCTTGCCATGATTGAAGTCTTTGGTTAACCTTTAGCTGTCTAAAGGTTTTCTCTTGGCTATGGTTTGCTGCAGTGCATTCAACCATCAAATGATATATGGTTTTTTTGTCTAGTTTACACATTCCACAGGTTGTATTGTGAGAAAGCTGCCAGCTCTCAAGTTTATCCTTGATGAGCAGTGCTTTGCTGTGGGCCAACCGCATTATCATCTTTTGTCTTGGGAGGCCATTATGCTTCCAAACCATTGGTCCCCATCTCTGTCGATTACCTCTTGGTTTGATTAGTTCATAGGCTTCAGATATATTGCTTCTCCCATTTATCTCTCAGCTTCGGGTTGTTATATGGTGCGACAGGACTTCCTCTCAGGTCTAAAACCTTATGATACAGCCATGTTTGAGGGGCTTTGGCTTGACCGTACTGGATGGGGGTAGCTTTGATGTACATGTCATGAATCCACTTTATCTATAGTCTAGTCCCTCTTTGTTGTTTACAAGTTGCCATGAACATTTATCAATTGCAGCACGGTTCCAACTAACAGTCATATGCTCAAACTTCCTTCTTGAGGGAGGTGTACCTTTCTCCATGACACTAAGGCACAAATGTTTTGTGTGCCCAGACCAATCCAAAAAAGCTCTGGCATATACTTTCTACATAGTGGATTACTTTTTTTTTGGTAAGAGGAAGACTTGCACCCAGAAAAACTGAATCCTCATCAAAACATACTTCATAAGCTGCAGACGTTCGGCATAATTTAGATGCTTAGCAGTCCAACAATTGACGTGTTGTATCAGTCTGTCTAATAGGGGTTGATAATGATGAGTATCTAGGCTTGCAGTAGCTAGTGGAACGCCCAAGTACCTAAATGGAAAGTCTCCCTCGGTGTAGCCCGAAACATCCAAATTCTTTGTTTATCATGAGGTTCCACTCTTCCTGGATACACACAGCTCTTAGTTGGATTCCCTTTAAGGCCTAAGCAGTCTGCAAAGCATTGCAATTTTTGGGTTATCATATGAACAGATAGATTCTATGTCACCTCTGCAAAAAATGGGAAGATCATCTGCAAGACACATTGAAAATGGGGCTCTGCTGGTGCAAATATATTTTTCTTATAACAAATAGGTAGTGGAAAGTGGACCACCCTGCCTTAGGTCCCTTTTGGTGGCAAAAGGTGTAGTAAGAGATCCATTGTTGTTCAGTGATAGTCTGACGGTAGTAATACAAGTCATGACCAAGGCTACAAATCTGCCCAGATACCCTAAAGCTAGCACCACTCTCTGAAGGAAAGTCCATTCAACATTATTGTATGCTTTCTGAATGTCTACCTTAACCATCATTCTTGGGCTCACATTTTTTTTCGGGTAATGTTTCACTGCTTCACGAGCCATGAAAACATTGTCACTCAACAGCCTTCCCTGAACAAGGGCTGCTTGGGAGGAGCTATTAATCTCAGATAGGGTCCGACTTCATCTTTTATTGAGTCTCAAACGAAATTTTATACCGGACATTGTAGCAAGCAATTGACCTGAATTCTTTTTCCCTTGTAGCTGTGGGAGATTTGGCTAGATTTGTGGTGAGAATAACCTTGAATAAGTGTTTGAAAAGGCATAATGCACACCTAGGCGATAGGAGTCCTGGAGCCTAGGCGCTAGGCACAAGGCGAAGGCGCTAGGCACAAGGCGAAGGCGCGTGCCTAGTCAATGTGAGGCACTGGAATTACTTAAAAAAATAATTAAATGACTTAATTTTTTGGTCAAGTGTCTATGCTGTGTTTTGTTTTCTGGTGAAGAGTGTACCGACTGGGTAAGCTTTGACTTTTTCTCTTTCTCTGATTGTCATTTCCTTCTCTGCTTCTTATATTCTCTTCCTTCTTTCTCTTTTTTTAGTGCCTGATAGGTTGTAGGCGTTTCTCCTTTCTTGCTCTGTCTTTCTGTAATCTCAGTTTTTGGTGCAGAGTGTGTGCTCATTCTGGTGCAGAGCGTGTTCATGAGTTTTTATTTCTTCTTTCCCTTACTCCTATTTCCTTTTTCTGTCTACTTTATTTGCCTTTCCTTCTTTCTCATTTTTTGGTGAAGACTTCTCATCTTCCAAAAAATCTATTATTTTCTTTCCTTCTTTGCAATAAAATTTTCCCTTTTGTAAAAATGTCTATTTCTCTCTCCAATCCCCATATTTATTGCAGAGTATCTTCAATGCAATCAAAACTAAAAATAGGCTAACAATTATATTATTCTAGTCTGTGCACAGATTGCAACACGGTACATAAGCAATTTGTCTGAAATTTATGAAAGGCGGGTGCCTCATCCCCTTGACGCACTTTTGCCGCCTTAGCTATGCCTCTCTGCCATTGCCTTGCCTAGCAGAAGAAAAGCCCCCCATCCCTGTCGCCCATATCCTTGCCCCTCAGGTGTGCCTTTTCAAACACTGCCTTGAATCCTGAGAAACCTTGTACAGCTGCAATGGTGTCAGGTCCAATATGTGTCCAAGCTCTCTTGAAGAAACAAGAACTGAAACCATCCGACCCTGGGCTTTTCAAGTCTCCCATGGAGAAGACAACATTTCTAACCTCCTCACCTGTCACCTATCTCAACTGTAGTCATCTATTCTCTAAAGTTATCTGTCCACAATAAGTTCTTCAAGAATTTTGTAAGTTCTTCTGAAATTCATCCCCTCTTAGTATATGATTCCGGCTATTTATTAACAAGTTGGTTCTGGTTTCGACATTTGCAAAAAATACCGTGTATTACTATTGCAATTGCATAGCTGCACTTGATTTATATGTGATTTTTGCCGGTATAATTGCTCTTTTTGGCTTTTTTATCCCACTGCAATGAAGCATGTCCTTCTTTGTGTATCAAATCTTCATCCCATACTTGGAGTTGTTTAATCGTCTCCCAGTCCCTTAATGCTTCTTCCTTTTTAGCAGTAACACACCCCCTTTCAAAAAGCTCTTCACCTGTTTCAATTTAGTCACCAGTTGGAACCAAATGTCTCCCTGAACTTCCACATTCCAGGCCTAATTGATTAAGTCTTTAAACTCTGGGTTCTCAGCCCAGTAGTTGAAGAATTTCAAAGGTTTAGGCTCCCTGGTGATACTTTGATTAAACTGCACTACAATATGCAAGTGATCTGATACAGGTCCCATCTGAAAATGAGCTAAGGCATTAGGATATCATGTAAGCCGTTGATAGTTGCCCAGACTCTATCTAATTTGCAGAGTATTATATGAGGTGGATTTTTTTGATTACACTGTGTAAATTGATCTCCTATATAAGCAACATCCCCCAAACCATATATTTGGAGACGTGACAAGGTCATTTGTATCCTGTAAGTCAATACTGCCCTCTAGTTTCTCATGCGCATTCAAAACCTCATTAAAATCACCTAGAATCAACCAAGGTGAGTGATTCATTCCTGGTGCCTCCAACCATCACCATAAGGTCTGTCTTTGATGTCCTGTGTTCATAGCATACACATGAGTGGTAATATATTCTGTATTTCTTGCTTTAGACTTGACCCTCCTATGTATTCCTTGGGTACAAGTCTCCAGTATCATTACATCAAACAGATTTGGATTCCATAACACCCAAATTCGACCATTTTTAAGCGTTTGAAAACTTTAGGTGCCTTCACTTCCTTTAGCCAAGTCTCAACTAGTCCCACGTTCCCCACTTTATTCTGCTTCAGAAAATGAGTAACCTCATTTTGTTTGACATCTTTATTAAGTCCTCTATTCTATGCTCCTATGGTCATTTCCTATCAGGTCTAGGTGACCCTCCTCCTCTATCAAGGTCACCTTCCTGTAAAACTAGCTCTTTTGGATCTATTCTTAGCACATATCTGAGTATATTTTCCATAGTATCAACCCTACCCTTACCAGTTTCTCCATCCACCATAGTTCCTTTGTTTATGATAGTGTTAGCATTTGGTGGTTTAAGTACATGGTTAAAAGGGTCAGCCTTAGGTTGAATCTGCCAACCCCTTTGGGACTCAATGCTGCATTTGTTTAATGGGTGGTGTCCTTCTGCATTCAGTTATACTATTTCCCAGCACGTCACGTCTTACAATATTTTGGCCGCCATTCATAATGCATCCTTTGTACCAGTGTATCTCCATTAGGCAAAAGACATTCATATTTTTCAGGGAGCTCTTCACTCACATCTACCTCAATTAACAGTGTAGGGTAGGATGCACGGCCTCTTGTAGCAGTCTCAACATCAACATACATAGGTTGTCTCACCAAGCTGCCAATCTTGCTGAATGAAGATGCAAACCATAGATGTAATGGTAGATCTAGAAACAAGCTCCACAATGGCATATCTTTCCAAGCCTTTTTTGTCAAATACAAAGTCAAGCCACCATTTCCCAACAAGAAAAGGTCGAGGTCCAAAACTTTAGTATGGGTGTTCAAGATAATGTTCATGTCACCAGCATTGTCAAATCAAAATATGAAATAGCCTGGTCATGAGTTAAGATTTCAGGAAGTTTGCTCACTTGAATCCAATTTAAAATAACATACGTCACCATTTGAATCCATTTTTACCTTGACATCAACCTCATCAATATTTGGTAGTTGTTAGCCTTCGACTACCACTAGAGCAATGTAATTGAGGATTTGCTAGGAAGTAACCTCATCACCATTTGATTGTCTTCCTTTGGAGTATCCAATTGTTGCACTAACGAATAATGAATCAATGTGCTTAACATAGACAACCCCCCCAGATTCAGAGAGACTAGAGATGGTGTTTGTTGTTGAACATCCACTAAGGTTAATAGCTACTTCATTTGCAATAAACATCCACAATTGTTTGCTTAATTATTGATTATTTAGGGAAGAATTTTGGGAACTTTTGTCCATTTTCTTGCAGGCCATGGTAACGACCTTGCAAGCTTGGGTGGTTACTTGTTACTGTGTAGCTGCGCGTTCTCTTAGCTCCCTTTTCACAAAATATTTCCCCCCCTTTTTTTTAATACTATTGTTGTTGGGTATGATGTTTAGATATTGGGGAAACAATTATTTTAATCTATTTAGGAGTTTTTTATTTAAAACTTATATTTATTTTTTATAACCATTATGCTTAAGTGATGGTATATAACTAGTTTTTATTGCAAGATATGTTTGTTTATGGTTTACTTTTATATTTCTATATTTTTAATATTCATTTTTGTTCTTTTCAATAATAAGCTCTCATCTCTTGGGTGTATGCCTTGCATCTTGAGGGTATGAGCATCTTAAGTGCGCCTAGCACTTTTGACAACACTGGTTTTTATTAATAAATTTAAATAAAATAAAATTTGTACCTAATAAAACATGAAAGTTTTCCATATAGGATCAAATATGTCTAATAATGCTAATTCATAAACATCAAGCGATAACATGATATGTTCTCACCATTTATTAGCTTGTACGCGCCTGGTGTACATAATTATATTTACAGATAGGGTACTCAAGTCTGATGGAGAACCACACTGTAAAACCTAGCTAATAAAGTTAGAAAATAGAGAGCTTAAGGACACAAGTACCACTCCACATGACTCACACCAACATTTAGCCAATGTGGGATCATAGCACCTCCTTGAGAGAGCCAATGTTCTTAACATGTGTACCTTTTCTGGTGGGTCCCTCCACGATCCGGCAAGTCCTAGACGACTAATTGCTCTATAACCAATGGTAGTGTACTAAAGACTAGGGATGGCCAAATTCTAACCTAGATTAGTACCTAGACCTAGACCCAAACTTATCAAATTTGTTGGGTCAACTAGACGTAAAAAGGTTTGACTTCTTTTATTTATTTTTTATTTTTTTTATTTTTTTATAAATATAGATATCCCAATAATTTATACCTTTTTTTTTTTAAATTTCTCTAATGAAGACGATCAAAATTTCAAAGATGTTATTTCTACTTTCTAAATACCATCTTAATACTTATGGAATATTATGCCTTGCAGATTGCTTATACATTTAAGGTAAATAATGAGAAACAAAATTGGGAAAATGAACTAGTCTTGAAAAAATATGGGACATATGAAAAAAATTAATGGAACATAATTAAAAATGATAGAATTAGGTACTATCTATATAATTGGTTGGTTTATTAAATGGGTTGGATCCAGGCCTAAAATTGTTGGATCCATACCCAAACGTATTTAGTTAGATATAGAACCGAACCTAACTCGGATCTATTGTGACTTTCTATAAATGAGGTGGTCTTGGTGAGATTCAGTACTTACTGTCATTCCTACTCACGTAAGAGAGAACCATGCACCATAAGCTTGGAGACCCTAGTGACTTTAGTCTAACTTTGACCACTCGGTCCACTCCACACATATTTAGTTGATACAGGATCCTATCATTTACTTTGAGTAGGACAATGATGTTGTCCATGGATATCCATATAGATGCATTTGTGGCTCATTTACTAGTATGCACCCTCTTCCATTTTGTCATATATATGTATATTTTTTAATTTTATTATTTTTTTAATTTCAAAATTTTGTATATGATTAAGATCTTTTGTGCATATGAAGTGGATAGTTAGTTGAATTACTTTCAGTCGTTATTGTGCTGCATCTATTGAAAGTAAATTGTATAATCTTTAGCTAAATGCATCATTTTTATCATCCATTACTATTTTATGTAGAGCCACTATGTTCTTAAGAGTTGGGAGCTTGCTATTTTGCATTACAATTAAATCATCCTGAAAGTTATTCCGTTTTGCTCATCAATTTATTTGTTTTTAGTATCTTTCTTTTCAAGTGATGGTCAAATAAAAATGTCAAAATGTTACTCAATGTTGCGATATATTATGAAATCATGTGATATATTGTGATATCTGGGACAATTTTTGGACATCTCATTTTCATCCAAAGGTCCCTTATATTTTGGATTGCAACCTGCTAAAGTTAGACATTCCACAGGTACATATTGAGGTATTTAATTCTGTGTATCCATATTTCTGTCTTCTCTCAATCATTTGAGCAGTTAAATTTGTGGCAGATGCTGCGACAGATCACAACAGCAGGACAACAAACCGATGCAAGTCGCAGCACAGTTGCACATTAACTTGTCTCATCAGTTTGCATGATTAATCGTCCATTTGATTGAGCAAGCCTAGAAATGGTTTCGTTTTATATTCATTGACTTGGGCATAGGAGTTGCTTCTACTTCAAGTTTGCAAACTAGCTACATAGCCATAAGCCTCTCTGGCTCTCTTAGTGAAGGGCTAGTTTAAACTCATGCTCTCAATACACTATGTAAATTGAGTTTTATTAGTTGAGTTAGAGATTGTGAGGAAGGTGGTTTCCCTCTTAAGCTTGGTGAGACATGTATACAAGTGCTTGGAATGTTAGAGGTTAGTGAGTGGATTGGGGTTAACCATTTGATGTTATTTTGTTTGCTATAAATTAGGGTTAAACCTAGCAATTTTTATAGCATTTTTTTGGTTGGGATGTAGTACATAACTACACAAACCATGTAAATGATCGGATTTGGTATGTGTGGGACCTTGAAGTGTGGAAATGATTGATTCTTGTGCTCAAGCCCTTCATTGCAAGGTTGTTTCTACTACTGTATAATTAGCCTTTTATGCCACATTCATTTATGCTTTTAACATTGGGAGGATACTATGGTCATGGATCACACAATTCGAAGTGACTGTTAGTCCTTGGATCTTTTTGGAGGGATTTCAATGTCATTATGAATGCATTGGAGAAACTCAATGGGGATGTTCCCAACATAGTAGATGTATCTAATATTGTCCAATGCTGCCAAGCCATCACAATGCAGGACCTAAGGAGTTTGGGATCTTTCTTTACATAGTCTAGTAAGAGAGAAGGGAATTGGGAGTTATTTTATAAGTTAGATAGAAGCTTGGTTAATCTAGAGTGGCTCAATTGCTTCCAAGGGCCCTTATTTTTTTTTTTTACCATTGTTCCATGGTGGTCAACATGAAAAGTTGCCACAGCTTAAGAAGCCTTTGTTTTTCCAGTTTCTAGACCTTTGCTCTAGTGTTCTTGTTTATTGTGCAATGCCATTGGAGATTTCATAGGAGGGGGAGCTGGATGTTAAAGATGTGGACAGACCTGAAGGTTATGAAACAAGATTTTAGAAAATTGAATCAAGCTAGATATGGAAGCATCAATCACCAGGTTGAAAAGGTAAAAGGCTAGGAAACTAATGCATGCAACACTGATCTTGTTATGAGCCATCAAGAGAAAGAGTTGGTACAAAATTATCCTCACCTTTGGAGATGCCGAGAATCATTCTTGAAGTAGAAATCAGGAGTTGATTGAGTGTGGGGGATTCCAATAACATATATTTCTTTGCTAAATCGAAACAAAGGTAAAATATTAGCATTGCTCTATTGATTGTTGGTGAATATGGGTGGAGTGTTTCTAATATGGGGTAAATTCAACAGCTGTTCCTTGATTTCTATACCCTTCTTCTACGTACTAATGCCCAAGATCAAGGAAAAACCCTTTTTAAGGTTTTCTTGTTAGCAGGTAATGTGTTACTACCAAAGCAGAAGGCCCAATTACCAGCTCTTATAAGCATGGATGTAAAGATTGTAATGCAATCATAGACTAAGGCATGGAGGATTGACGGTACTTAAGATAAAATTAAATATCGGTTCCGATTTGGAATATAGTTGATATTTATTAGATTTTCACTCAGCCGATATGCTATTGCTTCAGAATTTTACATATTTATTGGCGATATTTTGTTACCGGCCAACATTTGTTAATATTTACTGATATTAGTAGATACTTGTTGTGGGGAAAAAAATCGCATTGCGACAACCACAACATTTAAAATACCACTGCAATTACAATCGCGAGTGTGACTGCAGTTTTATTGCCGTTACTTAGCTACCTTTTTCAAGCACACATGGCCACTCTTTGGTGGTGACATTCACAAAACTATTACTCAAGTTTTTGACACATGATTTGTGCCAAGAAAAATTAACATCACCTCACTTAATCTTATATTAAAGAAGACCAATGCTTCACGAGCAGGTGATTTTAGGCCTATTGTTCTATATTGTACAAGATCCTCTTCAAGGTACTCATGCATAGGCTGCAACCACTCATGCCTCATCTGGTGGTCCTAGCACAATTAGCCTTTGTTTAGGGGAGAAATATTAGTGACAATAGAGGATTTTGGGCCTATTGTTCTGTCTTGTACAATATCCTCTCTAAGTTACTCATGCAGAGGCTGCAACCGCTCATGCCTCATTTGGTGGGCCTAACACTATTAGCATTTGTTTAGGGGAGAAATATTGGTGACAATTACTCTTGGTTAGGAATTGGTAGATGATTTTAGGCTTCTTTTTTTGTCTTGTACAAGATCCTTTCCAAGATACTCACACATAGCCTGTGACCACTCATGCCTCATCCGGTGGGCCTAACACAATTAGCATTTGTTTAGGGGAGAAATATTGGTGACAATATACTCTTGGTTAGGAATCGGTAAATGATTTTAGGCATATTGTTCTGTTTTGTACAAGATATTCTCCAAGGTATTCACGCATAGGTTGCAACCACTCACGCCTTATCCGGTGGGCCTATCACAATTAGCAATTGTTTAGGGGAGAAGTATTGGTGACAATATACTCTTGGTTAGGAATTCGTAAGGAAATACTCCACCAAACACATCTCCTCCTTTTGTAGCTTAAGGTAGACATACATAAAGCCTATGACTTGTGTCTTGGCAGTTCTTACAAAAAATCCTTCATGGGTTTGATTTCCCCTACCTTTTGTCAAGACACTCATTGGATGTGTGTGCACTGTTTCCTATTCTTTATTGTTGAATGGAGTCTTGACTATGCCTTTTGTTATAGAAAAAGGTTTAAGACAAGGAGATAATATCTTTTTGTGCTGGTCATTGAATGCCTTGGTCAACATTTGAGTTTTCTTTGGGACAACAAAGATTTCCATGGGCATCCAATGTGTTGCGGATGACCTCCTACTTTTTATAGGGGAGATATGCAATTCTTGGGCCTTCTTATGAATGGAATGAATACTTTCTCTCAGCTTTTGGGGTTGTGTATGAACCCAAGGAAGTGCACAGTGTACTTTGGAAGAATCCATGAACTATTAAAGGCACAAAGCTAGAGTTGGCTTTACAGGGGGTCTTTCCCCATCTCTTCCTTGGGGTCCTCTTACATCATCTAGAATTACCATATCTCAGATGCAGATATTAAATGACAATATCACTTCCCGGATGCGAAGTAGGTCCGCAAGATTCTTATCCTATGCAGGGAGAGCTCAATTTATTCAATCTATTATCTACGGGATACAACAGCACTGGAGCCAAGTTTTTGTGTTATGCACAAGGTGGTAGACAATATTATTTCTCTTTGCAGGTGTTTTTTATGGACAGACAATATTAGCGGCTTCTTGGACCTCCAATTGTGGAACAACATAGCTATTGGCAAGCTGTTGTGGAATGTGCATAGGAAGAAAGAATCTCTGGGGGTTAAATGGTTATATAGTGTTTATCTAAAATGGGCATCGGTGTGGTCCTATCAGCCAACTGTTTGTTGTTCATGGTCTTTCAAGTGCATTCTTATGATAGGCCTCTTATCAAGTTCACATACGTTAGAAGGGGTAATGGGGGCGATCAAGGAAGTACCTAAGTTAGGAGTGAGGGCAGCAGCAGGGGATTGTTATTGTATTTGGTGGGTAACAGAATTTTGGGGAGGTCTTGGCAGGTTGTGCTGATTCATGAGTTAGTTATTTTGCTTGCTATTTTCTGCTAATAAAAGTAGAGGTAGGAAAGAGAGGAAGGGGTGATCAATTAGTGAGAAAATTGTGAGAGGAGGCTCCCAGGTCCTTGAACTCCTGGCACTATTATTTTGAGTTTCTGAGCAATATACAATCTCTTCATCCTCATATTTTTTCTAAATCATCTGATTCTTCTTCTTGATAGCTTTCTGATATATTGAGCTATCATCTTACAACTAGGGAAGTCTTATATCCATACAGAATTCTCCTCATGGATGCCAATGGTAACCCAACACAGTCATACAGTGTCAGCCCACTCAATCATAAGGTGAGACATCTTGGTGCCAAAAAGTGGTGGGACTGGACTAGTCTGGTGTCCTATATCAATACCTAGACACATGCTTTTGCTATGGTTGGTATTGCAACATAGACTCTCTACTAGAGATCGATTGCAGAAGATATGGATAAATGGAGGCACCCGGTGTGCTCATGATGAAACAACTCGACATCTCTTCATGCAGTGTCATTGCACTAGAGTGATATGGAGGAAGATCAGACAGGCATTTTGCAGATTGGACCCTATTTGTTCATCGGAGGAAGAACTCAGGATCTGCGTAAAGAGAATCAATCAATCAAAGAAGAAGAAATATGCTTTATGTTGCTTTATGTGCCCCCTTGGTAGCCCACATTTGGTACAAATGCAACATAAGAATATTCCCAGACAAGGCTATAGAAAGCAATATTTTATTGAAACAAGTTGTAATGAGTGTGACTTATCTCTATAATCATTCATCTAGGCAATCCCACTTTGAGGATGTAGTTAGCTTTCTTGATTCTATTAGTTTTTGATATGAGAATTTGGATGTGATGCTTTCGTTGTATAAATAAAATCATTATGTACTTATCAAAAATAATAATAATATGTTAATAATATAATGATAATGATAATAATCATAAAAACATGTTCAAATTGTTTTTGATATTAGATCATTTATAAGATCCATTCTTCTAACGACCAAATAGAATTTTTTTTAAGGCTTGGTTGATTCTTATGACTGACTAGTAATTGTTTGAAAATAATTGTTAGATTTCTTAAGCCTTTTTTAATCAAGGTTATTTTGGTCTAATATGCTGTAGCCTGCATGTTGCTTCCTATACCAAACCTTGAAATTCTAGGGTGTGATACAGGGAGGCTTTTACTTGATGGTAATATGTAGTTATTTCTGACCGGCACGTTACTCTACCTAGGCCTGTCTGATATCTAAAGTTACATGTTTTCTCAAAGAACAAAAAAGAACATAGAAAAAGAATGAATCTCTATTGGTATAGTTATTCTTCTGCCGAGACAGTGGAATTTCTTGTCTTCATGTGTTGCCCTTAATGTTAAACCCTGCTCTATCATATTGACACGTACAAGTCTTCATGTTGGTATTGCTTGTTCAACTCAATAGATTTGGTTATTTGCTGCAGGTTACACCTCCATTTCCTGTAGTTTTAGTGATGAATCCTGTTGTGCAGTTTGAGGTATGCTTTCATTTTCTTCTATTTGTATTTACCTTCGTTTTTTTTTTAAGAAAAATGATGCAGTGCTTTGATTGTGAAACTGTATGGTATCTTATTATTATACCAGTTGACTTTAAGCTAGCATTTTATGTGTTCCTCAAGATTGGTAGTTTTAGCAACTATACTGTAGCCCTTAACTGTGAAGTAATTTTTCTAGACATTGAATTTCATAGAATAATGAAGGCCTATGTATCATCTCTTTCAAATTCTGTTGTATGCGGTAAATTAAGAATGCTATTGGATTTTTTGTTGGTATTTAGTCATTGAAGTCCATGAGCCTTTCTTGTTGGCTAAAGGTTGGGGAATGGGGAGTACCTGTATTACTTTATCTAGAGGATGATCTTTCTCTAACACATTTCGTTTGTCCAGACATGCCTCTTCCTTTACATATATATACTTTTTTTTGAACTATTAGTGCAATCATGCGGAATTGATGTAGAGACAAAACAACTAGTAAAGTTTTCCTGCAGCAATAACTTCTCCATAAAATTTGGATGAACATTAACTGAACTTTGTTCTTAAAAATGTTATAGAGTGGAAAATCACATTTGAACCAGCCATAAGGTTGCTTCCTGAGCAATAAACCTTCCTGATGAGGAACAATGAAGATAAAGAGGTAATAGGTAGAACGTAGAGATATTAGAAGGGATAGAAGAAATGTATGGATTTAAAACCCAGTTTTTTCAAGCATCAAAACGTGTATATTTTTCAACCACAAAATATGTATAATAACTAGAAATTAAGAATAATTAATTGACTATGAAATAAAGGCTAGAATATGCTAATAATATCCTATGAAACATGAAACCCTAGTAATAAATCCTGGACTGGAGCTGGCCCAAAATGAAATGATGCTTGCAACAATCTGAGATATGTGCTTTGTTAATGTATTGGAATACTTGATTATGAACTGTGATAAAAGTTAAGGATATTTTTGAAATTTTCCAAGAAGTAATGGGTGAAATTGGGTCAAATGAAGTAACAGTCTACAAATGATCTCGAATAGGGCCTAGGACTTATTCAATTTGACTAGGACTTCATCCGTCTTTGGTATTCAAAGAGCATTTTCTGTATATGATTTCCATGAAATCCCCTTGGTAGGATTTGATTTAGGATCTTCAAATCAAATAATCTGGAGTGAGGCACAAACTTTTTCTTCACATACCCACAATTTTCTGAATTCGTGCCTTTTCACATCATAGGATAATGCCAAAGACCTCTAGAAGGGCAAATCATAATCGAGAATAGCCTTGATTCAACAACAATTATTGTTCAGTAGTGGTGGCCTATGTATTAGAATGTCAATAACATTAGATCACTTGAAAACTAGAAGATAAAGTTTTAAGTGTGAAAGTATTCTTATAAATTTTAGCCAAAAAAAATCCTCCAGATAGAGTAGTAGGACTATAGGAAAAATGACATCAGTATGTGATGTTACATGCCGCTTTATTTTTGGTCCCATAGATGTAGTCTAAGTTCTATGTTGGAATGGGTCAATAATTGATACAAGTATGCCTAATCATTAATTAGGGTTTTGTATTTAGCTTTCGTTTGGTTACTAGATTATTTGATATAGTATCACTTTATTTCAACTAATGACTCATAATGAAAAGTACAAACTATTCTTAAATTATATTGCTTTTGTTATAGCATTTTCAACCAAAGAGAAAGTATACGTAAAAATGACAATATACACATTTTATTTCATCTTCAATTAGATTATTTCTCAAACAGAGCCTTACTTTTACTATATGCTAGTATTTTTTATTATTTTATTAAAGTCATGTTGTATGATGTTGTCTGTGGTCTAGGTGTTTATGTTATTCATTGTGTTATAAATTATGAATTAAGTTGATTTTAACAAATTGAGGTTGTGTTAAACGTTAAGGTAAATAATTTACCTCGGATGATCTTGTTATTGAAGCTAAATCATTGCTTGCCTCACCAATTTGGCTGATTCTTAAGCACCATTACTACTCACAAACTCCAGACTGCAACACCACTACCCAAACTGTAGCAGCCAACCTTAATAACAAATGATTCACGAGCCTTGGTCATCCATTACCACAACTTGTGTGTTACCTTCACGCTGCTTGATCAGTCCTTGCCCAACTTCTTGAATCATGCCAGCAATTCACCACCCTTGGTCATCCATTGCTGTTGCTCATGTGTTGCCCTTTTCCTCTCCCACTCATGATCACTGTTGCTCATAGTTGAGGCTGCCATCTTTGATTGCCACTACTTCACCGCTAAACCACTCAACCTGTGTTAAGAAAAATCGGCTCTTTTCCGCTTATCATTGCCTCCCTATTTGCACCATTGCCTTCAAGGGTTACCCTCTTTTTGTCATGGTGCCGATCACTTGAGAACTCTCACAAACATGGCCTATGGTCATCGTTTTTCCAAAGCATTCTTTGCATGCATTTGCTTTTGTCGTTCATTATCACCTTCAGATTCACCATCCTCCTAACTTAGTCTAGCATGCCAACAACCTGCCGTCCTTCGGTGCTTCCACTACACTAAACCCATACTTTGTCTCACTGCATTGCTCCGACTTCTGCTGTACATGTTCATAGTGTTGGCTCCTTCTCCTCGCAGCGCATACTACTCTTATAATGGGAAGATCACAAATCCATTTCTTGTCTGTAAATCTTAAAAGAACACTAGTTCTGGGCAAAAATTCTCCCAGAAAGCTCATGGTTGACTACATAGGCCAATGTATTTTACCCAGTACGAGGCCTTTTAGTCTAAGTGCTTTCAGTTGTTGCATATTGGTCATATCTGTACAACTTATCCCTATCCACTCGCTCTCTTACGCTTTGAAGTTCAATGTCTAACTAGTTTGTTTTCCTATAAATAGATCGAAGTCTAATTAGGTGATAGCTTTGTACTTTGTAAACATAGCTTATTCCTCTATTCCTACTAGTCTTTTATAGTTTCCTAAAAGTTGTTTTTGTTTTTAAAAACAAGCTAGTGTTTTAAACCCAACTGAGTTGCAAGCAAAATATGTTTCAGGTAGAAAATGACAGGAAACAGAAACTATACATAACTTGGGCCTTACAAACAAAAATAATGATCCGAGGAGGAAATCAAGACTAAAAATAATTTGTGTTATTATTATTATTATTTAAATAATTAAGTCTTTGTATTAAATGCTCACATTGGAAATTGAATGTTTTTTACTTTAATGTAATGTTTTGTAAAACATATTTCGTTGACCTAATCTTGATGATTAAATCAAAATAAGCTATTATTATTTAACAAGCTGCTATGGTGGGATTGGTAGACACTTGCTAAAAATCACTTATGCCAAGTAAGGCAAAGGGATCCATTGAAAAGCTACTAAAGAGTGTGAAGACTTTTGGCATTGAAATAGTTGTTCCACCCATTTTGTTGAGATAAACAAAACGTATTCTATTGTAACTTGATCCTGCTAAGGTGGAAAAGAAAAACAAGACAGCACCAATAAATTCATGAGAAATTATTTGTAATATGGCTCCTTTTAAGGATACTTTTATTTTGGATTAAATGGACCAGAATGAAAGAATAAATGAGAAAATTTTGGTATGATGATTTTGTACCACATACAATTTAGGGGGAGATGAAGAAATAGAAAACAGAAATGAAAGGATGTTATTGCTATTACTATTGTTATTATTATAATTATTGGCATTAATTTTATATTATTTTTTGTTATTATAAAAAAAAAATCTCTGTTATGTTCCAAAAAGTTAACTAAGGAGAAGATATCCTAAATAAATTCTGATAATAATATCTTACAAAAATAATATATTCTATTTGTGACATCCTAATAAATGATATCTTTGGGGACGGATTTAAACTACCTTTTATCTCAAATATTATATTTGATAAGGGGCTGCATCTGTCCATATTTTGGAGAAAGATCAAACCTTCACGATGACGGGTGCATTCCTTTTCCTTGTAATGTTTATACTTACCATCCTTTTGCTTGCAGCGTTCATGCCTACATTCAAACACTAACTATCGTAATGAAGAGTTGCAGTTTGGGCTTGGATGTCCTGTGATTTTGCCCCCTGAAAGTCTTATCTCTGTTAGGCTACCATTTGTGTATGGCATTCAGCTTGAAAGTGATGATTTGTGTCCTTTGAATCCACTGGAACACCGACCTGAATTGACAGCGTGGATTAAGGAAGGCACAACACTACAGGTGATGTGCAAAGGAAACAATCTAGATTGAGGTATCCCTAATTAGAACTGATTCACGAACAGAGATGGTACCAGCTGTTTCACATCTTCTCATGAGGATGCTTCCCATGATTTCTCGCTGGAGATCTGTGCATGCTGAGGTGAGTTCAGCTTTTTAGCTTCCTATTAATTGCAGTCATGATTTTTTTTTTAAGAAAAAAAAAAACTAACTTATCTGACGTTGCGGGCAGATTTACGCTTTTTAGAACATATGCTTTGCACACCAATATTTTCTTGTCTGTAAAGAATTTTGGCTTTTTATGCGGTTTATTGCTGCGAGTTCATTTGAATACACTCGTTTATAGGTTCCTTTGGACTAGGGAAAGTGGCTGTGATATTATCTTGCTTTGCTAGGCTTGCTTTGATCAGAGTAGCATGGCGTATCGAAGATTCTTGCTCCCGTATGATATTATTTCTGATGACTCTTCCATGTTCATCCCGTTTCTGTTACTTATACGCATGTCGTGATCCATTGTATTTTAATTGCAGTACAGGATTCTCCCTCCCCTCTCACTAACATTTTTTTTATTAAAAAAAAAAAACTGTTTTCGATCTCCATATCCAAAATGAAGCACCGACTCTGGCTGGAGGTGGTGTCATGGACCGATGCATTCAGCTGCTTGTTATCATAACAGATAGCAAAGATCCGAGTCCAGAAAAACGCTGCTGTGATGGGGTATGTCCTAATAGCCATTTTTCAGCTGCATCTCCAGCGTTTATCCAGGTAAATATATTAGAGGGACCATCGTGAATACGGTATTTTTTTTTTTCATTTTTTTGCTGTTAGGGGAACATTCATTGTCATGAAAGCTGATCCTCATCCCTCTGCTCCATCAGGGGAATATCGTGACTGAAAGGGGAGAAAGATTTGCTGGAACTGATCGATTGATCTTAGGCTTTTAGAAATTATCACCGAACGGGACAGGCGTTATGGTGGCTGATTAGATCATAAAGAAGCATTCGGAGAGTGAAGATCAAAGTCTCTGTACATTCGGAAGAGTGGCCTTGTTTTCCACTGTACACATGTCCTCCTAAAATGTTTCTTTAACTTTTTTTTCCTTTTCTGAAATGTCCTAAACATGAAAAAGACTAGCGACATTTTGTCTTATACCCTTGTAGGTGTTTATAGGCACAAGGCAAGAGCAGGAGAATATAAAATACTTGTTTGGGCAGTTTACCATCTTGTCGCTAAGCAAATATAAAAACATTTGTTTGTGCTTAATTCCAAAAAAAATAAGCCAATCATAAATTACAGCTTTGGTTCCACCCATTCATATGCAAAACTCCAAAAAAAAGAAGCCAATCATAAATTACAGCTTTGGTTTAACCCATTCGTATGTTAAATAGTAAGCAAGGCCGAAAATAAAGAGTTATCATATAAATTTTTTAGGCATGTTTTATTAAGTGTTTGTCTTGATTCATTTATTTAGTTAAATAAGCTGAACTTGATTATGAAGAAGTTGGATTTAAACTTGTTACTATATAATGACTTGTGAATTCAGTTCGTTTATTATATAAGTTTGCGAGTTGGTTCGGTTTATTTATAAAGAAGTTGAGTTTTAGTCATTTAAACTTATTTATTAAACAATTTGAATATGAGTATATTATAATTAGGCTCGGTTTGGTTCATTTGTCATGCATTGTGTTAGATGAAGGGTAAATTATCTTTGATATTGATGGACATAAGTTGGTAAAGGAGAAATGACCTTGCTGATTTGGACAAAATGCAAAGATAAGTCTTTTGAATCATAGTGTTATTTTGATCCTAAGAGTGAAATTAGTAAGTTAAGTATGAATATGATATATATTGGTTATCTATCATGAAGTCATGTGTTTTTAAGTGTTGAGTGTGCCTCCATATGTGTTTGTACAACATAGGAATAGGTGGTTTGGGACTAATTCATCTAAGACCGATGGATCGATTGGTTGAACCTATTGACTGATTCTTATGAATAGTTATTTGGTTTTCTAGATACATCGACTAGTTATTTTTATATCTAGAATTGCTTTAGACAAAATCTAAATACATTGCTTTGTTTGGCCAAATCTATCAATTAATTCTTCTGAATAGTTGATAGGTTGGACCAACCATTTGAGTGGTTTCTTTGTGCTAATTATTTTTCTTTGGGTCTAGTACACCTATACTAGTTGACTAGTTCTAGAGATCAATTGACCGATTCTACCTATTTTTCATGCTTGTTTATTCGTTGTTAATTCTTCTTTGATGTTTCTATTATACCTTTTCCATTATGTTGTGAAATTAAATCTTGATTTTGGCGATGCACAATTGAAACTAGGAAAATATTAAAATGGGGAATAATATGGTGTGGTTTGGAAGCTTTGTTTGGTTTGAGTTTGGTTTTATCTCGTAAACACCAAATTTAATGGCTTGGATTTCTTAGTAGTGAAATTTAGTTATGATTTGTAATATCATCCAATAAATTATTCATGATAGAAATCAAGATTTCAATGAAACCCCTTTCTCTATCTTTAGGGTGTAGCTAACTAAGAGTTAGTGAGTGAGTCATCCTTATGTTATTACTTTTCACTCGGTACCTATTTTTTTTTTCTTGTTAGATTGTGGTCTGTAGAGATATGCACATTTATAAGATGTGATATTAATAATTTGGTAGGATAACATGTCATCAATGTTTGGTCTATGTGGGTGTGACACTCCTACATAAGCCTCCTAGTGTTTTGTATGTCCATTGCTTAGGCATGTGTGGTATTCTAATTTGTATTATTTCTCACGGTAGATGCACTCAAGGTGTGGTATCTCTTGAGAAAAATCCCTCATTCTATTATGATTACTTGTAGTGGGTATGATATCCCATTGGTGTGTTGTACTATTATGACTTTTGTTCATGGTAGAGAACTAGGTATATTCGCTCAAATATTTTAATAAATGAATAGTATGTGATCACTTGATAGAGATCCTTTCATCTATGGATATGAGTTATGAGAAGATACGTGTGTGCCCTAATGATTGTATATTATTCTACAAAGAATTTACATGTTTAGATTATTTTCCTAATGTAGAATGAAAAGCACCATGATACAAGAAGAATAAGGTGCCAGCAAAAGATGTTATGGTATTTTTCTATAATACCAATATTTAGGCAGATATTTAATGATATCCAAGATATAAAGAACTTAATATGACATGTTAATGAGAAGATAGATGATGGGCTTCTGAGACATCCATCTGACTCTCCATAATTAATGATGATTGATGGTTTGTTTCATACATTTAGCCAATGCTTGAAATTTTATTTTCTATACCTTTATTCACAACATACAATATACTAATTTATGTATTCATATTCCACAAATATATGGTGATGAACATTGTTGATAGGGATTTTAGCGATAAAGAAGGGAAAAGAGGACCTATTATAGTGAGAATCATTACAGACATGAGGAATAGAGGAGAATAAGTGACATTGAGTTAGAACACGCATAATCTTCCCATTGATGAGTACGTGGACATGTTCTTGACATATATTTCACTCATCACTCATATTCGTGTTTCAATCTCCGATAACAATTGGAAGTAGGTTCCAAAAGGTCACAAGGAACATATTTGGCAAGAAGTGACGGTAAATGATATGTTTTATCTGTTATATTTTAATCTATTACATGTTATTAATTAACATACAATGACATTGTCATACATATTTGTGTACTAATTTGTAGAGAGTCTTCATTGTCCTAGAGGAGACAAAGAAGTGGCTTTTTATATATTGTGGTAAATGTCTAAGAACATTTAGGGAATATTTAACGAATAAAAAAATTTATAGAAAGAGGAATGGTATTTAACACATGAATCTCACCAAGTGCTATAGGTTTATTGATCATGAAAGTTGGAACTAGTTCATTGCATATTGTCGTTTAGAGGAGTTTAAGGTATTTATTTACTAAAAATTATGCTTTTTGATAAATAATATACAAATTAATATTTAAATAACTGATTGTACATATCTACCTTAAAATATAGGTGAAAAATGTCAGGAATAAATAAATTACAAAGGGCAATATATACCTCCATAATATGGCTCCAAAAGGCTATGTAGGCCTAGAAGAAGTGTTGGTATGACCTTTTGATTAATGTATTCACATTATTATGTTTAGAGTGTTATGATCAGCCATGCTAATATAATTATGTATTCTTTTGGAATTGTAGCTCCTAGTTGAGGAAAAGGATCCATGTACCCCATCCATCAATATTGGTACATTACGGAAGAGAGCTAAAATAACAAAAGAAGGATATATTAATGAAGATATACATAACGCTACCAAAAGAATTGTAAGTTTGAAGCTATCCGTAACCATAGCTATTTTTTTTATTAGAGCAAATAGATCATGATATTATGTTCGTTTATATATTATAGGATGAACTTGAGACATCAAATGCTGTAGAGGGTTTAGATCAATATAGCATTGTATCTCAAGTGACGGGAATTGAAGAACACCTAGGAAGACACAAGGATCTTAGTTTGAGGGTTATGAGAACAAGCATTTGGGGTCAATCTCATGGACCCCGAAACACCCATGACCAAGTTGTTCTCTTGATAAAAAAAAAAGTTAAATCAAGCATTTGAATAAATGGCCATAATGGAGAAATAGTTGGCAACCATCAAATCTCAATAGTTTAAGCCATCTGATTGAAATGCAAATGACTGCTTCACATATCAAATATAAATAACATTAGAGACAGTTGTGAAGCTAATACATATTTTTCTTCTCTTCTTGAGGTAAGCATATTTTACTATAAATTGATATATATATATATATATATTGCATCAAGTGCCAACTCAATAATTAAAAATACCATTATACTTATCTTGTAGGGTTTTCATAAATGTGATTTGGTAGATAATGACCCCTCAATTCTTTTAGCTAAAGGAAAGGTACACATCTCCCATGGTACCGAAACACTAATGATCCATGGGTCTATCCTGGCCACAAATTGCAGGCCCATATGTATTGATATTCCAATAATTGTAGATGCACCCTTACCTTGTTACAAAGAAGGTGATGAGGCAGTAACAGTATTGGAAGCTCATAGACGCTTTGTTCCTTGGCCTATAGACAAGATTCATTCAACAATTGACTAGGTAGTGACATCCTCCATCCATATTAATACAAGCACATTACACATTGTTTATACCTTATTAACATACATATATAAAATTGCATTATGTTTATTACTATGAATTACGGGATCAGAAAACAAGAAGGCTCCTAAGTTAAAGGAAAAGAAAAATACTAGTGGAAGGAGAAAAACAAAAAAGGGCACTGAGAAAGGAAAGCAAGCTAGATCAAATAAATTAGTGCCCTACTGAAGATCCCATCTTTAGAGGACAACCAAGTGATATAATAACCCCACAGACCACTGCCTAAATTGATAGTGTTATATTTCTATGCCCATAACTATCTTAGTAGCAATTTAATTATAATTGATTTTCTTACCGAGTACATTGGGAGGGACGATGCCATATACATGGTATCAACATAGGTTATTAGCCAAATTTATTAGTTAGAATGGATGTACAAAATGAGCATGGATATATATGTTAAGTAAGTATTATTTTATATGATATATTTTCACACTTTCATTTATTTGCATAATTTTATGAGTTATTGATTATTAATAAATATGAATTATTATTGTCATCCTTAGGTTAGCTTCTAGTTGGGTTGCGCCAGAGGGGATGATGTCCTCTAATCTATTTGTGTGTCTATATTACATATATGATTATACTACAATCAGTAAGGGTAGGCACATAAACTATGTAGCATACTGCATCTTGAGCGAGGGGTATAATAACAAGCTTTGCCTCATCCCTCACCTTGCTAATGAGCATTAGGTTTTGTATGCCATCCAGCTTGATCAAAATAAAGCACATATTTTTCATTTCCTTCAAAGTTATCCTATTCCTTTTGTTGTTATTCATTCTGGAGGTAAAAATTTCATTAACATGTTAATATACTTCTTACATTAATTTATTAATACATATATCCTCTTATATGATATCTAGATATATAAAGTTACATTATTGTGTATAGGATACTACAGATGGCATATATGAGGGGCAAAAATGGTGTTCTAGACCTAAAGAATGTTCATTGTTTTTTTTCCCGATAGGTAAGAAATTTTTATTACTGATGAAAAGGATAAGGATTACAATCCTGAGATCAAACTACCATACAATCAACAAGACCAACCCACTTTTGGAATTTAACCATTTAATGTGGGTGCATTAAATGTCTAGCTACAGCTAAGACAATAGTTTGACTGATACTATCTATATCCCTACTACGGTTTTCAAAAACTCTCAAGTTCCTCTCATACCATACATTAGCAATATAAGATGAGAAAAGAGCTCCTAGGACATGTTTTTCTATCTATTTTGTCTAGATCTTTTCAGCAAGGACTGCACCTCCTATTGCCACCCTTGGATAGGGTCCCTTCTGTCGGCACATCTTCGAATTTTCCTCCATATAGCCGTTGTGGTAGGGCAGTGGACAAACAAATGGTCACGGGTTTCGAGACCCTGCTGGCATAACACACACTGCTCCGATACATCCATACCAATCTCCCGAATTTTAGCTTTGGTCATCAATCTGCCCCTGAATGCCAGCCAAAGAAGGAAACTATATCTTGGCAAGTTAAGGGAGTTCCACACAAGCTGTGGCCACTTCTGTTTATCCTGTCTAGGTTGCACAGCTTCATAAGCAGCTTTGATGTAATATTCATGATAGCCATTTGACCACCTCAAAAGAATAAAACTTTGTAACTGAGTGCGTACAAGGAGGATTCTCTGAAACAGCCAAGAGTTCATTATTATTCTGTAATGGTAAGTAGAAAGATTGACATTTTGTATTTTATTTGAATTATAATTAATATCAATTACAAGAACAAGCTAACTAAATTCATTTTACAATATCCATAACATCAAAATGGTAATGATTGTGGATACTATGTTTGTAGATCAATAGATTGCATACTCAATAAAAAATTTGTGAATATAGATCCAATCGGTGTATGTTTCTTTCTCCATATTTTTCATTATATAGTTAATCTATGTCTTATTTGTTATTAAAATACATAACCAAATGGTTGAATTGTATCAATTTGTAGTTTTTCAAGGAAGAGTATGCACAAGGCCTAGAATACAATGATGAGAAAATTAATGAAGTCAACGACAAATGGGCTAAGTTTGTGCACTCACATACTTGTATTAGATATCTATGTGTGCATTTTAGGTTTGTATCAATTATATTTTATATTATTCTATACATATATATGCAAATATTGAGTTGCACCTGCATATATATATATATATATAGATGCAAGACTTTGTATATCACGGACTTTGAGAGTATATATCCATGAACTTTGAGTTTTGGAGTTTGTAGAGTTACCAAACTTTGTGATATGCCTATGAAATTCCACGGTTATTTGTAGTGTTTTGTAGATTGTAGATTTAGTGTTTATTCGAGCATACATTTGTATATGTGGGATAGAACAAACTACATAATATATATAACAAAAAGTATTGTTTTAATAATGGTTTTAGTGAAAATGTTATTAAAAAAAGATTTAATAACGTTTATCATGAATAATCGTTATTATAACCTTCTTAAAAATAATGGTTATGTCATATAAACATTGAAAAACCCATACATTTTAATAATTATTATAGTGTATAATTGTTGCTAACTTTTAATAACGGTTATATCTTAGAACCATTATTAAAACATGCGTAGTTTGCCAAATTTTGGAGCAATTTTTTATTTTATGATGATGATTTTTTAACCGTTATTAAATATTTAATAACATATGATTTGATAATTGTTGGAAACCGTTATTAAATAGATTAAGAAATAGTTATTAAAAACCCTTTTTCGGGGTAGTGCATGAATTGATTAAGATGTTTTTTACATACCCTTGGTCGTGGGAGCCATGTACATTGCTGGTGCATTAGTATGCTCAAATGATATAAAGGTAAAATCATAATATCAGTGTCTTATTCAGAACATCATCTTTGATATGTCATGTTTGATGATCCTCAACTAGAAAAAACTTGATCCAAGGTTGATTTTTAATAACATGGTGGCTTCTTTAAGTTGATCAAAGAGGCCAACGATGTGAGTAAGAAGATACTTGGTATTTAGAATAACCTATTTCAACTATTAATAATAATTACACAACCTCAAACTATCATTCTTATTTCTAATGAATGGGACTAGTGCTTCCCAAGGGAATACACTTGGTCATAGGTATCCCTTCTCCATTAGCTCCTTTATTTGCTTCCTAACTCCTACATCTTTTTTGTTGACATGCTATAGGGTGTCATTGGCACAAGATTAATCCCCAATATAATGTTAATGGTGAAATAAACCTCATATCTTGATGGCATTCTCATAATCTCCTTGAAAAAAAAACACAAAGAAACTCCTTTATCATTAGAATATCCTCCAACACTATCATTTTAACAGTTAATACTTGAATGTTTTAAGAGAAGAGTGAATACCCCTTCTAAACTAGGGTATTAAGAACAATAGAAGACACAATCTTTGCTTAGGGCCAAGGCTTGGATCTCTTATCAAAGATGTACAGTAACATCCTTTTGTTACTTAAGAACCATGTGCTCATGTGCATAGTCTATCAATGTATGATACCTCGCAAGCATGTTCATCCCTAAGATTACTTCGTAATTATGTAACTTTACCTCTGTAAGGTCTATAAGAATCTCTACACTATATATTAATAAGGTCACATCTATAAACAACCTAGTACATATATTCTTATCTAAAATAGAAGCATAATAGAAGAGGATATACTAGAAAATGGTAATATGGAAGCCCTATAGACACAACTAGTAGACATAAAAGATTGGGTAGCTCCTAAATCAAATAACACGGAAGCTAGCTAGAAATAAGGAGATTGAAATGTCCTGATGATCATATCCATATTCTTGTCGGCCTTTAATTAACTCACCACACTCAACTGGCTACCCAACAGACCTCTAGCTACATAGCAAGATCCTTAGCTAGACTAATAACTATTAGGCTTTAGAGCCCTCTAACTATAGTGAAAACTTGCTAGCTGCCCTATCTGATGGTGTAGTAAATGTCGAAACCTGCTATATATGATTGTTCCTACTACTGGGTCATTGTGCCATGTGACCTAGTCTGACCCTATTGTACATATGTCAAGGTGGAGAAGCTCTTGAACCGTCGATTATCCATCAAATTGCCCACAAATTCCTTCCTTGAATGATATTGGCTATTGTGATGACAATAATTACTTGAAAATTCTACTTTGAATGTATGTTAATTTTGTAGTATAAAGCTGAGACAAATATTACAAACTTATCTGTATAAATCCATATACATAACCAAAATAAAATCCCCCAAGGCTTAGACAATACGTGTAGAAATCTATGGTGGAATATAAATAAAACAACTATAATTTATGATACATAACCCTATCCAACACCCAATTTTTATCACGCAAAACCATTACTCACTAACACTTATTATTGTCTCACAGCTCTCTCCCTCTCTCTCCTTTACTTGGATACGCACGGACACATGCATAGCTACATACAGCAATTTTACGTCGGCGATACATAAGCCGTCTTTAGTGCCGATCGAGAAGAATGATTATTGTTATCATCAGCATGCGTCTCCTATCTGTTGTTAATTTGTAAGTCAATATTGAGACTGACACACACGATTATCGACTTCATTCCATGGTTACTGCCACGATTATTGCCATTAACAACTTCCTTGTCAGCGTAAAAAAAAAAAAAAATTGTTCTTTTGCAAAGTTGCACCTTGTTCCTTCTGTGTTTGAAGCAACGATATATGTGTGGTTGGGATCGAAGGAAGAGAGATATGGTAAGGAGATTGAAGGAGGGAGAAAGAGAAGCGGAAACTGGTCCTAAGCATATTGAAATTCGAATCCTTGCTTCAAAAGAGCGCCCGTCATCCGTAGCTTCAGGTCTTGCGCATTGATACCCTCTCGGCATTCCCCAACCTGCAAATTGTAGAGATTTATGTGAAGATAGAGCACATGGCAATAAAAATAAATATGGAGATTTCTGTAAAGAAGTTCAAAACTAAACTTTTTTTTTAGCTAATTAAAATGGTCGTTGTAATTTATTTCATCAAATTCGCCATTTTAGATCATTTTTTCCCTCGGATTAAAGCAAGATATAAACTCGATTGATTGGTCATACGGATAATTTAGAAAAGGAAGGAGGGGGCGGAATTGATCTAGACCGTCAGATTTGGGTCAAAACAAATATACAAGGACCATTAATTTTAGATTTTGTTCACTATTATTGATGGGTCAAGATAATGTTTAATTCATTTATCTATAAACTACTACATTCTCTTAAGCTCTCTAGATAAATTAATGCCATAAGGAAAGGAGGTAGGTTCGTGGCAGCCGCGATGTGGGAGTTTCAACCCTCTAATGTGGGGGTGATTCCTTGTAGGCACCACGGATGCTGTCGGGCCGGCGGTTGGGGGCCTGAGACGAGGGTATTTCGCCTTTTTAGGATAGGAGGTAGATTGATACTGAAGGGCCACCTTCGATGCTTTATAATTCAAAAAATAATGGGGTACATTATCTGTTAGTTAGTGACCAAATTACCCTTGGTTCAGTCCTAACTCCTGAATCTATAACAATATATATTACGAAAATATACATACCGGAAAAAAGTCATGCATATCATTATTTCAGAAGGTAGTGTTTGAGGGGTTGAATCCTGAACTTTTTGGTCAACGGATGAGTTTTGTCGTTTAAAGAGAGAGAAAGTAACGAAAGAGAGAGGCAGCTGGAAGCTAGAGGGAGACTTACACGCATGGTGAACGTGAGGATATATCTGCCATCAACAGTGGTTAAGTTTGAGCTGTGAACTAAAAAAGTTGGGAGGGACTCGATTGCCCTGTAAAGAGAGACCGCAACGCCTTGTCCTTTGTTGCTAACCAGTCTTATGTGGTACCCCCTTTCTTCTACTTGAATCACATCCATCTGATTACCAATCAGTATATACGTCGAAAAATGAAAAGCAAGGGATTATATACGTGAGCTTAGACTAATTAATGTTACCTGTATGATCGTTCTGCGTACGTGAGGAAGGAGACTATGAGAGATGGGAGAAGGACCGGGACCGAGTGGTGGTGATCTTGTCTTCGGAATATGAGCAGAGCCTCGACGTTTAAAGGAGGCGGAGGCTGATGCTGAGGATTCAATGTCTGCGATCTCAGCTTTTAGCTGCTGAGACTGACTCTGCAACTCTTGGACATATAACACGGCATCCCCAACAATCGACGCCTTGTCCATCTACATGGATACATACACACATAAAATAAATAAAATTACACAGGATTAGCCGCGGCTTATGGGACAAACAAGAGAGAGATTACGAGTACATAAAATCTTAATAAGCTCAATAGAACGAAAGTGACTGAAATTTTCATGAGCGCGGTCGATGATGACGAGTACTATAGAACTCGCATAATATATCTAAAAAGATTTACCACGAGTCCGACTTCCTATGAATTTATTTTTGCAAAAAGACATTAATTCTAGCAATCAACAAGAAGAAGAACAAAAAGGCAGCAGCAGCAGCAGAAGCTTGCCTTTGTTATATTAGGGACCAACGTACGTAATGCATAGAGTTTCTCCTTCATCCTACTTCTTCTTCTTCGCTCTGATATCAACGTTCTTGACCGATCAACTTTTGCTTTCTTACAGCAGAAGCTGGGTGTAGTTGTTGCTGTGGTGGTGGTGGGTGTAGAAGAATGCTCTACCCCATCATTATTCTCCTCCTCTATATCACTGATGACGTCGCCCGATAAACAATTACGGATAAAATAATTGGAGTTTGGATCCTGAGACGACATAGTTGGTGAATCGTAACCGAAAACATCTTCATGAGGTACAGGGCTAATGAACTGGTTCTCGCTGAGTTCGCCCACATATCCGCTACTAATAAGCAGCGTAGGATCGTCGCCGTACACCAAAGTGGCGGCTGCCGCGGTATTATTATAATTAGCAATAGCAGTAGATAACGATTCTTCCGGCCGGCTAATTAAGCGATGTCCGAGTTGATCAAACCCCATTTCGTCGTTCACAAAATCATGTAGTCCTCCTGCTTCTAAGCAGCCACGATCGATTATGATCACAAATTAATGTTTTGATCGATGATCGATGATGAAATTCGTTGATAATAAATATTAGTTCCTCTTCTCCTTCATGATTTATTTACGCTTATGTGCGTTGGATTGGACAGCAGGATTGGTTAGCTAGAGGGAGCGATCGAGGCTTGAGATATAAAGAAGTTCGTTGTATATATTCGTCTCCAACTGGTGAGAGAGAATGCTATTTAATAGTTGTACCGGCTCCCGTTCTTCTGATTTTTGAACCATTTCATTGTTATCCTGCAGCTTCCTAACAGCTGACTTTTTTTTAAAAAAAAAATGAAAAAAAAAACATTCCTTATATATTTAAATAAAATACACATTTCAGCTCAGCATGTATGTTTGACATTCCTTATAAGATCTCCCATTATTATTTAATTTATCTGTATTATATATAGATGACAAAAGCAAATCTAACCGAACAAAATCAACTTTCAGCCTAAACCAAATTAAACAGTCCATATAGCAGCTGCATTTGTGTTGAAGCTAATTTAATCCTGAGACGGGTGGTATCCAGTTGCAAGACCAAGGAGAGAAAAAGAGAGAAGAAAAAAAGAGTTGTGTGTGTACTTAATTTGAGAATTGATCGTGAGCAATATAACGTAGTGGACGACGCCTGAGATTTTGTCTGCGAGTTCTGGACCCAACCTGGATTGGGTACCTAACCTTTTTGGCTTTTTCCTGAGGGGCAGCTTGCATTCGAAACTAATTCCATTAAACGAGCAACTTCTACTTCATGACTAAAATGCTACTACTATATATCCTATCATCTTCGTTTGAGTAACTTTGTAAACCAAAAGTTACATGTGATGTTAATATTAATAATAAATATACATCCAAACTATTAATTTTGTTACAAAAATAAAAACAAAGTACAACTCATTTGAAATACAGTTACTTACTAGATCCGTTCGATGTGGGTCTAAACTTTTAAAATCTGACGTATTTTGATTTATTATTATGAGCAAACCTAGATCTAAGCCTGGATAGAGCTGACCCAAACCTGATCCTTTACCCCTCCTAATCAAGTTACACAAATAAACAATTTCATTTCGTATACAAGGATCATTATGACTTCTTTGACACCATAGAGTTATCCCCTATGAGTTAACCCAACAATCTAATAATAATGATACCCAAAATGTGTATTTTTTCCCCAACCAAATTAACAATGCCAAAAAAAAGACATCACTATACAACAACCACCACCATCGAGAATTAACTTATCTTAAAAATAAAAGGGGACAACTAGTATCAAGATGAAGCTAACTGGAACCAAAATATGAGACACTAAATAATCTAGGAGGAGGAATTATATGGTGTCAAAACCACTGTCACAAAATTTGTCCACATGTGGGTGTTGTGCTAAATTCAGAAGCCCCCTACGTAAACCTAGTTCCAAGGAAGTGAGTAGTTTATTTATTTGTTTTTATCCCTAGTGATCAGAATTTTATGTCACACAAAGTGTAGTGCCTCATTTTTCATGATCCCTAACTATCTAATTGCAACTTTATGTGTTATGTAAACTTGATTATATAAATAATAGGTGAATTATATATGTTGGATGTATTAATTATATGTGTTTGGGTTGGGGTGGAAGATTGATTATATTAACTAGGTTAAAAGTGGAATATTAGGGTTTTTGATGTTGGGTGGTTGACCTAAGCCTACAAGTCAAATGATTGAGCTTTGAGGCAGAATAGGTTTCACCAAGGCATCCATGTGGATGATCGGTGATGGATCAAGACTCATCAGAGTGTTGGTTTATATGGTTTTTATTATTATTTGGACCCTTTCTTTTATCCTTGTTGACCTTCCCCTAACCTCCCCTCATATTAGATGAGGTTGTTCTTTCTTCCTTTGTTTTTTTATAAGATCTTAGCCATAATTACTTCAACTTTTCATTAAAGTATGAATGAAGATAGGTCTTTATCAGCTCTTCAACTCTTTCTCCTTAGCATAACTAAGTTCCCTCACTCTCTTTATGCCTCTATTTTTGTTCTTCATCTATCCAAACCCTTGTTACATTTTGTTCTCTCCTCTCTCCTCTCTTTCTTTGAGTCTTGCTTAAGTGTTAAAGAAAACTTCCCTTTGTTCTTGATTCTAAAATGAAAACCCTCCCCCTCTATTGGTTTTCTTCCTTTGATCCCTTATCTAGCCCTATTATCTTTTTCTCAAAGATATATAAGTGTTAGATTTGGGAGAAATTGAAAAGAGTTGCTCCTTTCCTCTTTCTTTTTTGTATAACTCTCTCTCTCTTTTTATGACTATTTTTATGGTTATGTTGTTTTATTATTTAGTTCCAATTTTTGGTGGGTTTTTATGCTTTAAAGGAGAAGGAAGAATAATTGGGTGATAGGGTTGTGGTACCCTTTATTCTTATTCTTTTACTATTTTTGATTGGAAAGAAGGTAACTCATATGTCCCAACTAAATGTGTAAAAATTGTGTGATAACATGTTTAGGATTTCTTTGCTATTTTAAGTGTAATTTATATGTCATTGTAATATTATGAAAAATATGCATGCGCCTGGTATTGATGTTATTTTTCTATAAATATGTGACCATGTGAATTTGTGTAATAGCATGATAGATTTATATATTTGAGTATATGTATAATATCATGCTAGAATATGATTATATGTTAAAGAATAATTGTTCTTGTGTAGTAGGGGTTGCTCAACCAAGAATACTTTGTGCTAACTTAGGCTTTTTTTTGCTGTTTTTTAGCTTACCATTAGATTCCTCACACTTTTTATTTAGATTTTGATATATGGTATGTTGGGATTCAAGCATGTATAGGCATAGTTCTAAGTGACTAAAGTTTTGTAATTTTAGCCTTTTCTCATGAACTTTGTAATTTCTACGATAGTTACACCTACTATGTGTTGTAGTATGTTGAGTATGAGAAGCATGTGAAATATATTATTCTACATATGTATGACTAGGGTTTTATGTGCTAAATGGGCTTAACTATTCTTTAGGGAGAAAATGGAAATTTTTTCACATTAAAAATTTTCCAAAATTGTAATTTTATGTTAATGTGTTTATTTTAAAGTTATTTATCTATCCCATCAATTACATTTATATTTAATAATAGTTGATATTAAAGTGAGAATTTAATGAATAAAAAACCTATAAGGGAATTTTGGACATTTATGATCTAATGTTCCTAAGTATCAATAATCGGACTAGTATAGCCTTAATGGATTCTTAGGTTAACCTTAGTATTAACTTTGACTTTTCCCAGACCATTGACCTTTGGTTTGATTTGAATAATTGTAAATAAAGAAAAAGAGGTTCAGTGTGAAATTTAGATTTGGTGTGTATTATATGATAATAATGATCGCCAAAGAAAATACTAATAGGAAAAAAAGGAAGGCCTCAAGATTCAGAATAATTTACTATATAGGGTTAGTTACCAAAGAAACAAGGTAGGAGTTCTTGATTTAGTTTGATTTTACTTGTATGCCTTAGTGTCATAACAAGGCACTAGTATACTCTATAAGTGATCTATAGGCCCTTTAGGGGTATTGATACTTATTGATTAAGTGTCTTCGTTGATAGGTTACCATGTTTCCTTTGTGTACCAATATGACCAGGGTACCATAATGTCATTGGGTTGATAGTAGAATCATGTGTTGCCTTTTTGAGTCGGTATGGCTAGAATACCTTACTATCTCCGAACTAATATAATATCCCCTCATGTAAATAAAATGAAAGTAAATATTTTTGGTTATTGGAATTAATTTTGTATTGATGGTTAGATAGTTAGCTTAGTAGTTGTCTTTGTTCCTTATCTACATATAGTTACCTTCGTGCCATAGCCGTGGTATTTGGGAATTATTGGTAATTTTTGTTGGTAGTACCTTAGTACACTACCCTAATGTTTATGGGATTTATTTGATAATGATAAATATGGTTTGTGTCTTCCATTGTGGAATACCCTCAACATGAAATGGTAACATGAGCATACGGCCTTGGTGACAATTGTTTTTGGATATGATTAATGGATTTTCATATCATATGAGTTCTTGATGTATTTATGCCATAATTTCTCTTGTATCACCCTCCATGTGTGTCATATGACCTTTGCAAGATTAGTATTATGTAATCACTTTACTCGGTGTTGTTGTAATGATGGGTTTCATTTTATGGTCCCCTACTTATCTAGTGGACAGTTGTAACTTTATAGGATTACTTTGAGGGAGCTGCATGATTGCTAAGCTATAGGGTTAAGAGTTAGAACTATTAAGTGTCCAGTTTGACATCTTTTGATTCAGATATTTCTAAACTCCTATGTCTCTTATGTATTTATTTTCTATTATGGATTGTAACTCTTCTAACCGATACCTTTTGTGTATGCCAAAACAATTTTAATATGTAATGTAATATCTATTATGTTTCTTATGACTATTATTCTTAATTTAAGCGGAGTAACTTTGTCACCTTAGCACTTAATATAAGAATAGTAGAGGAAATCAGACATATACTAAGCGTGGCAATAACACCTTATGTTTTAATATTTTAGTTTCTACAATTAGCCATTTTAATTAAAAGTTTTAAGAGATAAAAATGGACTTGTTACAAGTTAGTATCAAACCTTTTGGTTGTTGAGAATTGTGTTTTGACTAGATACTCAGTTTTCACAATTCTAAATATTTTAACCAAAAAATATGTTCTTTCTCTTTAAATTTTTAAAACCTAGATTAGTTTTGTAAGTGTTCTAATATGGGTATCCTAGGTAGCCTTTGATTGTGCTTATGTGTTTTATGTACTAATAAGATATGACATTTATCCTAACATTTTTTATATTTTATAGCTAGCTCAACATGGCCATGTATTGACAAATTTGGTCGATTGGAGGTGTAACACCCCGAGTTGATAGACTATGCAGGGGTTACCTTGGAGCACTTTCGGATTGATTGGCGGACCCTATAGATTAACACGAGTCCTTTCAGCATGCTTTTTCCTCACTCACGCACTTCCTGGGAAATTTTTAAAAAAATTTTAAAACTTCTCGGGAGGGTCACCCATCCTAAAATTGCTCCACGGCCAGCACGCTTAACTGTAAAATTCTTAAAATGAAATCACCAAAAGGATGGTATACCATGTTGATATAAGTAGCCAAATCAATTCTTATAACACTCCGCTCAATTTGGAGTATTACATTCACCCCCACTCAAAGAACGCAACGTCCTTGTTGCACCTCAACCATTAACTGTCTTAATACAGTTTATCCCAAGAATCATCCCACTAGGTGGCTAATTGGCTCATCCAAGTTCAGCTCAAGGTCGCAGTTTTGCTCTGATACCATTTGTAACACCCTGAGTCAATATGAATACGCGAGGGCTACCTTGGAGTACTTTCGGATTGATCAGCTGGCCCTACAAATCAACATGAGTCCTTTCAGCATGCTTTATCCTCACTCATGCACTTCCCGAAAAATTTTCAGAAAATTTTCGAAACTTCCTAGGAGGGTCACCCATCCTAAAATTGCTCCACGACCAGCACGCTTAACTATAGAGTTCTTAGGATGAAATCACCAAAAGGATGGTATACCATGTTGATATAAGTAGCCAAATCAATTACTATAACACTTCGCTCAATTTAGGGTATTATAGGAGGATGCATTCAAGGCCTTTATAGAGTAGTTTAATGTAATACGCTGATTTTTACTACTGAAATTTTTTATTTTTACAGATGAAGTATATAAGTAAAATATTGTGGGTTACTGTCGTAATTGATATAATTCTGGTTTATTCAACCATCCTTACATCAATAACAAGGTTCAAACATTTAAAGTAACATAAGAAAATTAGAAATGAAAGCAACATTTATAATACAATAATTGAGTTACAATACACAAAATACAAAAGAAGGGATACCATAGATCAAGAGTCTAAAAAGGTATTTGGATAAGTACAACTATTGGATAACATTACTCTTTACCCAAACACCTAGTACAGATAAGATCACTCCTCCTCATATAAGGCATCATAGGTAGCATGATCATCTAGGAAATCTTCTAAGACTTACACATAAAAATTAGGGTCTTTTGCTTGTGGGAACAAGCATCACCCATAAAACAGGTGGCTAGTACGCTACGTACAAAGTAAGGGAACAATACTATCGAAACGGGGATATAAATAAAACATGCTTTCACAATAGATGATAAGTATATAGTTAAATAAATGAAACATCTCATAAGACTGATAATGATCTAGATCTCTTTACTAGATATAATCCATCTTCATTCTTTTATATGTGGAATGGTTTGAAGCAAATTCTTAGGGACAAAACACCTGAGCCACTATTATCATATGGTAAAATGGATATGAACGCATCACTTTCTCAGGACAGAATGCTCCTGAGCCACTATTCTCTCTAGTGGAATTGATATAAAAACAACAACTTGGTCTTAACTCATGTACTCTTCCACTTTAAATTATTAGTGTCGGTTTCATAGGTTATAATGTTATATTTTATTTTTATGATGAGCAGGGGGCCAAATATTCTTAATCTGGTGGAATGACTGAAACACCTTCTCTAAGTAAAATGCTTTAGAGCCACTATTAGTTCTGATGGAACAAATATTTAAAATATCATCTTTTTGGGGCAGAATGCTCCCGAGCCACTATTCATTCCGGTGAAACGGATATAAAAATAATATCTTGGCCCTAATCATGTGGTCTTTCACTTTAAATGATTAGTATCTTATTCAATATTAATTCTCAGGCATCAAACACATTAAAGTAGGTAAACGCACTATGCAGGCCAAAGTCCTTATTCTACTCAAAACCCTAATTACACAATCCTTAGCATTCATTCTCCTATATTTATTATTCGACCACAAATTATAATATATCATTCTCAAATATCATCATCATTATTATACCCAGAATTCATGGTATAACACTCACATCATACACATATAATAAAAATCTTATCCCAAGGTATTACTCATAGAATTACCAAATTCAATATACATCCTTATAATGCCCACATTAGCAATATATATATATATATATATGTATGTATGTATGTATATCTAGAATTTGCAGATTAACTCTAGGGTTTACACACAAAATGCAAAGATTACCCTTTTAAGTTATTATGCCCTAATTAGACCATTATTTCATTCAAAGACCCCAAAACAAACAATAATACCTCCAAAATTTCTCAGGATATCATCATCATAATTTTATCTTCCCAACACATAAAATTCCATAATTTCCTTATTATCCTAAAATGACCAAAATGACCTTAAGGACAAGAAATAACCTTTATTTTATAAAATCTTGTACCTTCCATAGACATTATTTTCCAAATCCACTAATCATCATCATACCTCATAATTATACTTATGTCCATTTCATAGCTTATTGATCCCATATTTTATGCCATAAAATATATTCCCAAAATTATGTCATTATCATAACAAAATCATAATTATACCTCTTACCCATTTTTATTTTCTTTCAAACATAATATCCATATCATAACAAAATATCATGATCAACATACATTAAATTATGTAGCAACAATATCACGAGAAAAACACATAAATATGCAAGCAAATAACACAAAAACTCTAAACATCAATTAGTATCCTTACTAACTAGGGCACTAGGCTCTAAGCACGTAAAACCTAGCCTTCCTCCTCTGAGATTACTGAAATACCACCATAGTCAAATGGAAGCTTGACATGTATGGATGTAATACCCCAAAACCCTATTTTAGGATTTAAAAATAAAATAAGGATTAATGGATAAGGTTTAATTATTTTTGCCATTTCTAATGAAATAATAATAATTATGGCCATAAAAGAAGAAAATGATGTAGGGATCTAATTAGAGGAGGATAGAATTATTTGCTAAACTAAAATAAATTATAAGTAAATCATAGTAATAATTTCTAATTAATAAAAAATTATGTTATTATTATTACTAATTTTTATTATTCCTAAAATTAAAAAAAAATCTCAAACCACTTAACCAACTTATTTTTCATTTTTTTCTTTTTCCTTTTCCTTCCTTTTTTTTTCTTCTTTTCCCTCCCATGGCCGACTAGGCTACACCCTTCACAAGCCTAGTTCCCCATTTCTGTCCATTTGTTCCTTTTTCTCCCCTGACCCACTCTTTCTTCTCTCTTTTTTTCTTTCTTCTCTGTATGGCCAAGCATGGGCACCCACGTTCCTCCCCCTTTTCTCCCTTCTTTTGTTTTTCCTCTTTCCCCTTTTCCTCTATCTTCAACCTCCCCCTAATCGAAGCTGTTGGGCATGGTTGCTTCGTAGCTCAGCCCCTCTTTCTCTACTCCCCTTTTCCTCTTTTTAACTTGTAAGGCATGCAGCTGGCACTGCCCTACATGGTCCCCCTCCCTCTTGCAACCGTTAAAACCCCCACCTACTCCCCTAGCCCTGCAAACCTGTGCCCCTTATCCCCCTATCGACCTATTACTCCGGCATGCACGCTAGTCGATAGCCAACCACCCCTCCCCTTGTCTTCTTCCCTCCTCTTTCCACTTCCCCCAATCATTTCCCCTATAAATACCCCTACTCCCTTAATTATCTCTTTTTTTTTTCAATCAATGCCCCTAGCCTTACTTGTACAACCACCTCAACAGCCGCCACCTCTGTCACATTGTGCCACCATCGCCACACCTTCCCTTCCTCTTCCTTGCATCACCCTCCACCCAAATAACCTCCTCCAAGCCCCTAACTCCCCTTCCTCTTCTATCCCCACTTGTGTAAAGTGGGCACCTCGAGTTGCCTTTTTACACTTTCCTCGGCCACTTGCGCTGCCCTGCGCCGCCACCACCGTAGTAACCACCAGCCCCATTTCCTCCCTTACTACCCAAAAAACCTTCCTCTACCTTACCACACCACCACTTCCCATTTCTTTCCCTTGCTTCCTCCTCCTTTTCTCTTCTTTTCTCTCAATTATTGCCACTGTTGCCACCTATGCTACTATTGTGAGGAGCCACCGCCACCGCCACCACCACAACCCCCTCTAACCTAGGAAACCTTACTACCTAGGAAACCATAACTCCCCTCCTCTTTTCCAAACCTAAAACCCTCCTTTGCTTTCTATCCCTTCTACTTGTGCCTTTATCCCTTCAACTTACTTAGTATATTTTATTTTAAATATTTTTTATTAATAACATTATTATTATTATTACTAATATTTAATTAATGAAATAAATAAAAAAGAAAAAGGAATAGGAAGAAGGTTAAATGACCAGTATCTAGTTTTATAGGTTATGAGCAAAGCGCTTCCCATAAGGAGACGTACGATTTGTACTCTAAGCCCGGAGTCCTACAAGGTAAAGATATACTTAAGGCTTTGGGTTTTGTTATGAATTATGTAGTTATGGATATAATGGTATGTGATGTGTACTTATATGTGAATGCGAACTAAATATGCGTGTAGTATAGCTTGGCTTGCAAGGAGCTATGGTATGTTGAGTATGATTCATATTATGTGTAATTTGTGTGATTTGACTTGTTATGTATGACATGCTCTTATGTATAGTTGTTATTGTATAACATGCATTCTTATAGACCTTATATGGGTTTGAGTGGTTGTGGGGAAAATAAAAGAAATAAAGAGAGTGGAGTGAGTAAGGATAAGTAGGGGAAAAGACCTAAGGGCATTATGAAATATAGATGAGAAAATAAAGGAAGAAAGTAATAAAATGAAGTGTTAGGATAAAATCTTGCATGTGATGTGCGAGTCTTGCATAGGGTGTTTAGTCTTTGCATGGGGGAAAAAGCTTACATGGGAAAAGTTGGTTTGAGGGTTGACCATGGGGAGAAAAGTGTATTTTGGGTGACTGGAGTGCTTGGGCAAGAGATAGTACATGGGTTGATGGAAGTATGCTTAGGATCCTAAATAGGATTTTTGGGGAAAACCCTAATTATAGCGGTATTGTGAGAGAGGTTAAGTGTAACACCCCAAAAGATCATAGTTTAAAATTTTCATTTAATTAAAACAATACATAAGGATAGAGGGTGCTACCACCATGATCAGCACAAGCTTGGCCTCTGGCCAGTCTCGCACCAACCACAAGGCTATAAAAATTCACAAGATATTAAACCAATTAGGGCATAGAACTGTAATGATAAGAAAGATCCATAAATAAAAATGAAATAATAATGTGTGATTAAAGATTCATTACAGAATGGAAATAGTTACAGCGTCAAAGCCCCTGAGGAGAAAGAATAGTACGAACAGTAAGATAGGATAAAAATTAAGAAAAGAAGAGTCCGGACGACACTCGCTCTTGGGCCCATACTAAGTCTAACAGGTCATCACTCAAACCCGGTTGATGCATTGAATGCATCATAGGCATCGAACAAAGCATCTCCTACCTACACCAACTCAGAAGGGACCTCTGCTTATAGAAATGAGCAGCACCCATGAAACGGGTGATCAGTATGCTACATACTAAGTAAGGTAACCATGAAGCTAAGACCATACATGAAAGATGGATAGTACAAGCAGGCAACCATGAAGTTAAAGCCATACATGAAGGACATATAGTACAAGTAATGATTCAGTCCGGTTAGGCATAATCATTAGATCTCTGGTTTTAATTCCCATTTCACACTATTCTCATTTTAAGTCCATAGGAGTCTGGGAACCCCACTATTATAGCTAGTGGATCAAAAAAATCTAAGGAAAAACTCTCGTAGCCACTATTATTTTCCAATGGATTGCTATCCAAAGAAAATTGCTTCTGGTCACCATTATGTCGGTGTATCAGTCTGGCCCCTACTCCCATGGTGTTCTACTGTAAGTAATTAGTATCTTTTCCATGCCTTATCATTAATTAAGGTTTGGTTTATTAAGCTCAAGATCCCCTACTATTATAGCCCGTGTATTAAAAATATCTAGGGCAATATGCACTTGGCTAATATTATTTGCCGATAGATCGGTCTCAAGGACACCCTACACCTGGCCATTATTATGTCAATGGATCGGTCTAGGCCTGGCTCAATAATCTCTCACTTTAAATTTTTAGTGTCTTATCCATGTCTTATTCAATAGATACTTTCACCCTAGACACGCATGCCTATTGGACTTCCCGCTCACACACCCCGTCCACACCTACTCTCCTGAAAGGCCCCATCCCATATCTTGGGACTTCTATGTCTCCTAGTACATCTAAACATCCTTTCCCCATTTCCTTATTGACCATGAATCCCTAAACTCCTATGTGTGTGGGTTGAGTCCCACTTTCCCCATATCTTCGGGTTAACTCACCATTGCTCTCTAGGATTTTCCCTTAGAAACCCGAATCTGGCCTATATATCGTACCCTTTCTCTATCATACACATCCCATGCTCCCTTTTCTCTCTACTCATCACCTAAATCAATCCACACCCAACATTGTAACTTTACTTCCTATTTTGCGCTTGTGGCCATGAAACCCGAGTTGGCCACCCCAAACTCTAGCACCTCTCCTTTCTTACATGTTGTCCCTTTGTCACCCTCACTTACCATTTCCCTTTCTCCATGACACACATTTCTTCTCCATGTGACACTCTTCCACTCTCACCCCATCTTCCAACCTCTTCCAATATTTCTTCCTTCCACAACTACCCCACTTAAGGTTCTCCTCACAAACTCTTGCTAAGTCCCCCATACTCTCTTATAAAGCTATTTTTCACATATGGACTCCAATCACCCCAACTACTCTTCCCTTACCTTACTCAACCCTCAAGTCAACTTTTCTCACATAAAATTCATCCCCATACAGAGACTAACCACCCCATGCAAACCTTACACTCCCCATGCATAATTTTGTCCATCCTCTTAATTTGTTCACATTATTCCTTTATTTGCCCACCCATAAATTATGAGATCTTTAGGCTATTCTTACTACCCTCTAGTCAACTCACTTCCCTTACTCATTTTTATCTTTTCACAGCCATATCACTCTACTTAAATCCTCCTAGCATGCATGTCATAAAGGGAAATATTACATAAGCACAATACAAGAGCAAGTCACATTACCATATTACACATGCCATAAAAGCACATACACTTAGCTCCATGCTTAGTAAGTTGTGCTACAAGTGTTTAGTTTGCAACCACATAAAGTACACACATATAACCAACACACAAAACACATAATACACTTATTAGGACTTAACCATATCCTTACCTAAAACGACATCGGGCTTGGAGCACGCTCCTACGCCTCCTTAGAGGTCGGACTTGATTCACCTATAAGAGGAAAACACTAGGGTTAACTTCCCCTTTATTACTTTCATTATCCCCTAATTTTACCTTTAGTGAGAACTAGTATTAGTGATGATCACAGTAGTAGTCTTAAGATTATAAATAAGGGTATTATTATTAAAGTAGTTAGCAACACTATTAGGGGTAACATTAGCCAAAAAATATGGTTAGGTAACCATAATAATTATGGCAGAATAATAATTACAATAATAGTAATAATAATGATAATAACTTTAATAATAATAATAATAAGTCTAAAATAATAATTATACCAAAATAATTCATACTTAAGCAATAGCAAGGGTTAGGGAACAACCTAAGTGAACGTGATATCTAGGGAGGTGGAGACACTGGCACACGACAATGTTGGTGACGATGGCAAAAGTGGTGGTAGTTTTGGGAAGCGTTGGTCTTTTAGGGCTAAAAGAGAGAGAGGGAGGTGGCAGTTGTGAGGTGGTAAACTCTCTGGTCTGAGAAGGTTGTAGTGATGGTAGTGATGTAGTAGAATGGCAGCACAGATGGTGGTGGATGTGGTGGCCAAGAGTGGTGGAGAAGGAGGGAGGGGAAGAAGAGGGAGAAAGAGGAAATAAAAGGTAGGAGAGATTCTACTGGGTTGAATGGGTGGTAGAGGAGGTGGTGATTATGGTGGAGGAGATGGCACATGGTGGTGAGAGGGGTAGCAATGGGGTGCAAAGGGTAGCTTGAGCTACCCACTTCGCATGATTGGGGTGGGTTATGTAAGCGGAGTTAAGGTCAATGAGTGGCTTGGTTTGGTGGAGGGTGATGTAAGGAAGGGGTTTGGTGGTGTTTCAGGTGGTGGCGTTGCATAGTGGCGGCTAGGGTAGCATCTAAAGGTGTAGCGGCGAGAAGGGTTAAAATTTTCTAGGCAGAACAAAATAGGGGATATGGGGGATGGTAAGGGGGATTTATAGGTCGAGGGAGGGAGAAGAGGATAAGGGGAAAAAGAGAAAGGGGAAAGGGTGGTAGGAGCTCATTGGTCGATGTTGGTAAGCCGATATGAGCCTACAAAGGTGCAGGGTGTAGGTGGCAAATGAGGGAAAAAGGAAGGGGAACATACACGCGGGGAAGACAGGTATAGGGCGGCTTTGGCTTGAATTGAAAAGGAAAGGGATAGGGGAGAGAGAAAGGAGTAGGTTGGGGAGTACAATGGAAAGGGAGGGAGGACTATTGTAGGTTGTAGGCACGACCTACAGTGTGACAAAGAGAGAAGGGAGGAGGAAGAAGAAGGAACTAGTTTGTCTGGTTGGAGGAAAAGAAAAGAAAAAAAAAGAAAGGGAGAATCGGGTGGGCAAAGGAGGAAAAAAAGGAAGGAGAGGTAGGTTAGGCTCCATGCAGGGGAAAGAAGAGAGGAGAGGGGAGGTTGGGCCACACGGGCAAGGCCTAAGAGGAGGGAAAGGAAAAGAAAAAGAAAAGGAGGAAGGAGAAAAGGAGAAAAGGAAAAAAAATTGAAAAAAAAAATGAAAATAGGGTAGTTGGGGTATTTAGTGTATTTTTAGTATTTTTGAGATATTTAAAAATAATGAAATTAGTAAAAATAAAATATTAAATTCCTTTTTATGTTAATTTAGAAATTTTGGGGTATATCTTCCTAATTTTATTTTGGTTAGCAAACTACCCTAATCTTCCCTAATTAAATCCTATGTTATTTCCCCTTTTTTATCTTAATTTCTACCAATAATTTATTAAAAATATTATATTTAATTAACATCACAAATAAATCCCTATTTTATTATAATTTTCTAAATTAGGATTTTAGGGTATTACATTAAGGAGGTTGGTTGAACCTTTGGTTTTGATAAAAAGTGTGAAATATGAAGGGCGGGAATCAAGTTAAATGGAGGGTGGATTTGTGCATAAGACGAAGGCGTAAAATAAAAGGAGTGTATTAGGGTTTTAAGGTGACCAACTAGGGGTCATTATCATATGGGGAAGTTGGAGAGTCAGGTTGTGATTTTTGGAGTGGGTTGAGTGGAATGATGAGTGGAGTGTTGGTTGTAAAGGATAAGGAGAGGCTAGGGCTACATAAGCCAAATTAGGGTTTTAAGGGGAAACCTTAGTAGACGATGGTGATCCTAAGTGTGGAAATGGGAAGGTGGGCCTTGACCCACATGTGTGGGGGCTTTGGACTTCAGGGTGAGTATAGTGGAAGGTGAAAAGGGGTCATGGAGTTTTGAGGAGTGTAGAGGTCCCAAGTTATGGGATTGGGTTATTTATGAAGTCTAGGGGGGAAGAGTGATAATGAGTCATGGAAGTCAACTGGGGGCATGAATGTCCTATTGAAAGGGTTAATTGTTGAATAAGACATAAATAAAATACTAATTATTTAAAGTGGAAGATTATTAACTAGGCCTAGACCGATCCACCGGCGATAATAGTGGATAGGTTTTTTACCTTAGAGACAAATCCACCGGCAAATAATAGTGGCTATGTGTGTCTTACCCTGGAGTTGTATTATGATCCATCAGCTGTAATAGTGGGGGATCCCAAGCAATAAATCAGACCTTAGATGATACCAAATCATGAGGAAGACACTAATTACTTGAAATGGAGTACCACGTGGGTCAGGGCCAAACCAATCCATTAGCGAGAATAGTAGCTAGGAGTATTTTTGCCTTAGAGACCGATCCACCAACCATAATAGTGGGGTTCTTGTACTCACGTGGATATAATTCAAGAGATGTGTAAAGATAGAACTAATGGCTTAAATTCTAATAGTGGTGATTAATAACTTATTGCTTACATTATCTGCCTTCTTATATGGCATGCCCTATCTTAGCTATATGGTTACCTTGCTTAGTACCTAGCATACTAATCACCCCTATCATGGGTGATGCTCATTCCCATAAGTAGTGGCCCCTCTTGAGTCTTTGTGGGTAGGAGATGATGCCGTTATGGAATTTGATGCATATTATGACTTGGTTGGATAGAGTGACAATCTAATGTACCTGTAGTGGCGCCTGAGATAGTGTTCTCCAAACTTGTTATTTCCTATTATTTCTATAGTTTTCATTCCCCCGTAGCAAGTTATTATTTTATAATTTATTCCAGTTATGTATTAAACTTAACATTTGTATACTCTGGTTTCATTTATTAATGTTAAATTATTATAGTTTTTAACCATCCATTTTAATGATTTCTGTACCTTTACCCTTATCATTAGTATGAGATTAGTTAGGAGTCAATCTTGTACTAATCACGATTGTAGTAACCCCCCATTTTTAGTGCATGATTTTCAATTACAAAAAAAAAAATTCAAAATAAATTTTGGGGGTATTGCAAGTTGGTATCAGAGAGTTAGTTCTTATGACCACGCTTTATTTTTTAAAAATTTTGGAAGAACAAGTTTTTTCCTAATTTTGAAAATATTTTATACCCTTAAAAGGTTTTCCTATTTTAAAAACTCTATGTCCAGGTTCACTGGTGAGAAAATAAAAGGGTAGCTTAGGAATTTCCCAAAGGGGAGAATAATGTGTTGTAGATGTAATGAACCAATAGGTTCCCTCCTAACAAATCTTTCTTTTATAGTATACTTATACGATGAATGGAAGGGTTGGGTGTCTAGAGGAGGCCTTTGAGGCATTCGTGGAGTTCGTCTAGCGCCAGTCGCTAATGCAACCATCACCCCTCCCTTATAGCATCTGTAACACCCCCAAATTTACATAATTTTTTTTAAAACAAAACACTACTTATAAATTAAAACTGTAAATTCTGGGGATGTTACCGCCACACTTAGTACCAGACCGGTTCACTTCTACCGTTCCAGTACCAAGTGCTAAGGCTAAGAAAATAGCTCATAACATTAATAATAATTCAAATTCATAATTACGGGAATTCGATACGCATAAGTTTTTATTCAATACAAAATACGAGGGTAGTTTCTCAGGGAAAAGAAATAACTACAATCATAAAATTATTTATGAAGCGTTCAACATAATCAAAAGAACTGGGAATAAAATCTCGATGGAAAACCAACCATGCCACTCCGAAACTGATTTGGCCCAATCATCACTCAGCCCCATTCGATATTCCATAGACATCAATCTTGTCAAAGTAAACATCTCCTACCTGTAGCAAGTCAGATGGGCTTTCTACTCGTGGGAATGAGTAGCACCCATGAAAGGGGTGATCAGTACGCTATGTACTGAGTAAGGTAACCGAGAACTAAGGCCAACACATAAGCACATAATCCATGCAGAATAATAATAATAGGGCATAATCACAAACACTTTAACATAAAGGCAAATGAATGATTAGATGAAAATGCCAAGATCTAATATAGCTCAGATTATTTATTTTATCAAGCCTTTATCAAATTCATTTCCACACCATATTCTTTATCATGTCCATACGAGTACGTGAACCCACTATTGTTGCCAGTGGATTGGTCTCCAGGGCACTTTTGGCTCCTGGCCACTATTCTAGCCGGTGGATCGGTCACTAGGGTAACATACCCTACCACTATTATGCCGGTGGATCGGTCTAGCCCCTTCTCGCACGGTGTTCCACTGTAAGTAATTAGTGTCTTCCCACATCTTATATATAGTTTGATTCGTTGAGCTCGGGATCCCCCACTATTTTAGCCGGTGAATCGGTCACTAGGGTAACATACCCTACCACTATTATGCCGGTGGATCGGTCTCTAGGCTACCGCAGTACCTGGCCACTATTATGCCGGTGGATCGGTCTAGGCCTAGCTCAACATCTTCCACTTTACGTATTTAATATTTTAAGTATCTTATTCAGATTTTCATATCCAGACATGCAAATCAAACCCTTACCATGCTTACTCCTTGAATCAGGTTAACCACTTCAACCCTAGATAACCATCCCCCTATAGTTAACCATGACATACCCTGACACCCATGCGACCCTAGCTCCCATGCGAACCCTAACTCCGCGTAGTCCGCACTCCCATGCAAACCCTAGCTCTTATGCAAATCCTAACTCCACGTAGACCACACTTCCATGCAACCCTAACTTCCATGCAAACCCTAGCTCCACGTACCGCATTTCCATCCAACCCTAACATTACCATGCAACGTACCACATTTCCATGCAACCCTAATTCCCATGCAACGTACCACACGTCCATGCAATCCTAATTCCCATGCAACGTACCACACTTCCATGCAACCCTAATTCCCATGCAATGTTAATATCATCACGTGAAACCCTAACACCATGCAATATGAATAACATCATGCGAACCCTAACATGCCTGTCTTCAGGCCACATCGCATATCATCACATACAAATAAAACACATGCGATATAACAATACTAGAACATGCTTGAACTCCACGTCATACCATATACGAAATAATTACAATAATGAACATATGATACATAGCATGCGAAGCACATAGTGCATACAAGCACACAAAAGGCCTTAGCACCCCTTACCTAGTAGGTCACCGGTCTTGGTGCACGCTCCTATTCCACCTGAGGAATTTGATTGGACTCACCTATTATGGGGGAAAAATACTAGAATTAGCTTCTCTCCTAAAATGCTATTAGTTTCTAACTTATCCTAAGTCTTGGTTTTTAATTAACTACACCAATTACTACTAAAATGCTAATAAAATACTATTGTAATTTAAAGTAAAGGTGATATAAGGGTTTCTACCCTTCACCAAAAATAAAATTAGTAAAGGTAATAATAATAATAATAATAATAATAATAATAATAATAATAATAATAATAGCAAACTAATACTAATAATAGTAATATTAATAGAATCTTAATAATAATAATAATAATAATAATAATCAAAGCCTTAAAAATTACAAGGTAGGGTTTCGACCCTACCCCTAAATAATGAAATACTATTCAATAATATTAATAACATATATTATTTATAATAATATTAAAATAATAAAGATAATAATAATATCATTATTAATAATAATAAAAATAGTAATAAAAATACTATAAAGCATATGTGCGAATAATAATAAATTAATTTAGGTCTTTGCCCTTCCAAAATAATTAAAGATAATAATAAAAATAATTATAATAATAATAATGTTAATAATAATAATAATAATAATAATAATAATAATGGTAATAAAACATATAATAATTCAAATAATACCTAAACTTCGAAACTAACAACCCTAATTATTTTATTCCTACTCTCTACCCTGCAAAGAAAATTCAGCATTAATATTCCATTTAATAATAATAATAATAATAATAATAATAATCGAATAACCATAAAAATTTGACTAAAAATAGAATAAATGTAAATAAATATAAAGGAAGGTCTAAGAAGGTCTAGGGTTTCACCTTGAGTCGACAGGGATGGGCGGCACCAGCGGTGGTGCACGGTGGTGGCCGGAAAAAGAGTCTAAGAGGGAAAAAGATGAAGAAAAAGAGGGAAGGAGGAGGGGAAAAGAGAAAATAAAGTTATGGCTCGGTGGAGGAGAATTAGAGGGAGTTTTTGGGTGGTGCAGGGGGCAATAGAAGTGGCGGCAGTGGTGGTGGAAGGCGGCTTAAAGGTTGCGGGGTACAGGTTTTTGCGAGATGGGCAAGAGATTTTGCACGGCTAAGGCAGCTCGTGCAAGAAGAATCGAAGGATGTGAAGGGTTTAGTTAGCTAGAGGAAATTGCAAAGAAGAATTTGGAATGTGGTGGCGGCGCTGAGATTGGCTATCGGCGTCGAAAGATGCGTTTGAAGTCACGGTGGCGGGCGGTTCTCACTTAGGGTTTCGGGAAAGAAGAAGCTTCAAAAACATCCACAACTAGGCTATTTATAGAGTTTAGATGGGTTATTAGGGTTTTGGGGGCCACATGGATGGTATTGGATGCTAGGGTTTGGGTGGCCAGTGGCAGAAATTGGCCGGTGATTGTTTGGGTCGGGGTTGAAATTTCGCGAAGCAAACGAGAGGGAACGAGCGAGAGTTGAGGATAATCGATCATTCCAAGTCATTGTGCGAGTCAAGAGGGAGAAAAAGAGGGGTGAATCGGCAGGTCAAAGTCCTCGTGGCCGGCGCCGCCATTTTCAGGGGCGGAAGTTGCAGGCTGCATCGACGGAGGAGAAGGGAGGAAGAAGGAAGGAGGGAGGGGGTGAACTGGTCGACTGGGAAAGAAAAGGAAAGGGAGAGAACCGAGCCGGTCTCGCTGGTTAAATTGGTCATTAAATGAGACGCAGCGCCTCATCCGGAAAAGAGTCAAAACACGGAGTTGGAATGCCACATGAAGGAGGCACGGCGCTGGGCCGCAGAGAAAGGAGAAGGAGAGGTGGGTTGGGCCGTGCCAGGCCCAACCGGCGAGAGAGAAAAAAAAGAAAGAAAGAAAAGAAAGAAAAAAGGAGGAAAGAAAAAGAAAATGGAAAAAGGGAAAAGGAAAATTTAAGGTTTTGGGTTTAAATAAATTAATTTGAATAATTTAGGTATTTAAAATAAAAGATTTATTTAAAATAATATTAAATTTTCTTCATAGGCTAGTTTAGGGTTTTTAAAATATTTTTCCTAACTTCCCTTTTTAATTAACAAAAAGCTTAGTTTTTCCTTTATAAAAAATATTCATAAGTTCCTATTAATTTTCCCTAAATAAATCCCTCTTATTCCAAATAAAATAATAAATTAAATTAATTTCCCAATAAATCCTTATTTAATAATATATCTCAAAATAAATAATTCTGGGGCATTTCATCACTACCCCCTTAATAACAGACTTCGCCCCCAAAGTTTCTTGCAGCTCTATAGGGTTAGGGATAAGGTATTCTAATTTCTAGAATAATGCATTATTAACTATACTTAAATCCACTACCCCCTTAGGGACAACTAGATAAAAAGGATCTAACCTGCAGCAAATAGCTCCGGATATGTTTCTCGCATATCTTTTTCGGTCTCCCAAGTAGCTTCCTCAGTCCCATGTCAACTCCATAAGATCTTAACCAGAGGCACCGAACTCGTACGAGTCTTTCTTAGTTTAGTGTCGAGATTCCGCACCGGTCGCTTCTCGTAAGTCAGAGAATCATCTAATTCGACCTCATCTAGCTGAATTACATGTGATGGATCAGCAACATACTTCCGCGGCTGAGAAATGTGAAACACATTATGCACTCGTGCCAATTTCGGAGGAAGAGCTAATCTATAAGCAACTTCACCTACTCTCTCCAATATCTCATAGGGCCTAATATATCTAGGGCTCAACTTGCCTTTCCTTCCAAACCTCTGCACCCCCTTGGTAGGTGAAACCCTTAGCAACACTTTGTCTCCAGGCTCAAAATCTCCATCCCTACGCCTCTGATCGGCATAACTCTTTTGTTGGCTCTAAGGTGCTTTCATCTGATCCTGGATTTGTCTGACCTGACGAGTCATATCTTCAATCATTTCTGGTCCTAGCACAATCGTCTCGCTGATGTCACTCCAACACAAAGGAGTCCTGCACTTCCGTCCATACAACGCCTCGAAGGGAGCCATCCCAATACTGGTGTGATAACTATTATTATACGAGAACTCCACTAGATGCAAGCGCTCCTCCCAACATCCCTAGAAATCCAATACGCATGCCCTCAACATATCCTCCAAGGTCTGCATGGTCCGCTCTATCTGCCCATCTGTGGCAGGGTGAAAAGCGGTGCTCATCTTTAATTTGGTTCCCAAAACTTCCTGTAGCTTTCCCCAAAAGTGAGAGAGGAACCTCGAATCTCGATCTGAAACTATATCCTTTAGGACTCTATGGCGGCTAACCACGAACTTCATATAAGCATTCGCCAATTGCTCCATACTCCAGGTGGACTTCATAGGAATGAACACCACTGATTTGGTTAATCTATCAACAATAACCTAGATAGTATCACAGCCGCTTCGGGTCCTCGGTAGACCACTCACAAAGTCCATAGAAATGGAATCCTATTTCCATCTCGGCACCTCTAAAGACTAAATTAATCCCACTGGTCTCTGATGTTCAATCTTGACCTTCTGGCACACCAGAAACCGGGATACAAACTCAGCTACTTCTGGTTTCATTCGTGGCCACCAGTACACCTTTTTGAGGTCCTTATATAACTTCGATCCTCCTAGGTGAATTGAATAGGAAGTTTGATGTCCTTCCTCCATAATACGACGCTTAAGATCTGGACAACTCTGGGGCACACACCAACGGCCCCTGAATCGGATACTGCCATCATCATGGACTTTGAACCCTTCCACCTTGCCTTCCCGTATCTTCTATCGGATCCTTTCCAACTTAACATCTCCAACTTGGCCGGCTCAGATCTCTTCAAATATAGTTGGAGTAAACATCAAGGAATTCATACAGGCTTCGAGGTCTCCCTGCTGAATCATCTCGATCTCCAGATCTGATAACTCCCTTATTGTCCGATCAGCAACCACACAACACAGCGTGGAATGTGCAGTCTTCCTACTTAGAGCATCAGCAACCACGTTGGCCTTACCCTCATGGTAGGTCAAATCAATATCATAATCCTTTACCAGCTCCAACCATCTTCCCCGCCTCAAGCTGAGCTCCTTCTGCGTGAAGATATACTTGAGGCTCTTGTGATCTGTAAAGAATTTACACTTCGCCCCATATAGATAATGCCTCCAAATCTTCAAGGCAAACACCAAAACAGCTAACTCAAGATCATGTGTGGGATAATTTTGCTCATGTTTCTTCAGCTGTAGCGAGGCATAAGCTACCACTTTACCCTTCTACAGTAACACGCATCCCAACCCATGCTTGGATGCATCGCTATAAACCTCGAACTCCTCAGTCCCCTCGGGTAAAGTCAACACCGGTGCAGTGGTCAACCTCTTCTTCAGCTCTTGAAAAGCCTCTTCACACACCTCATCCCACTGAAACTTCGTAGTCTTCTTCAAGAGATTAGTCAACGGTCTCGCTATCTTGGAAAAGTTCTGTACAAATCGTCTGTAATATCCAGCCAAACCCAAAAAACTCCAAATCTCCGATATATTCGTAGGAGGCTTCCACTCCGTGATGGCCACAATCTTAGTGGGGTCCACAGCCACTCCCTTAGCCGATACAATGTGACCAAGGAAAGCTACCTCCTGGAGCCAAAACCCGCACTTCGATAACTTAGCATATAGGTGATGCTCTCTCAATGTGCTCAAAATGGTGCGTAGATGTTTTTCGTGCTCCTCATTTCCCTAGGAATACACCAAAATATCGTCTATAAATACCACCACAAATTGATCGAGGAAAGGTTTGAATATCCTCGTCATTAGATCCATGAATACTGGAGGAGCATTTGTAAGTCCAAAGGGCATCACTGTAAATTCGTAATACCCATATCGGGTCCGAAATGTAGTCTTCATAATGTCAGCATCAACTATCCTCTACTGATGATACCCAGACCTCAAATCGATCTTGGAAAACACCGTAGCACCCTTCAGTTGGTCAAACAGATAATCTATTCTCGGAAGTGGATACCGGTTCTTTACCATCAACTGATTCAACCCCCGGTAGTCGATACAGAGACAGAGACTACCGTCCTTCTTCTTCACAAACAAAACCGGTGCTCCCCACGACGATACACTAGGCTGGATATACCCGTGCTCTAAGAGTTCCTCCAACTGGGACTTCAATTCTTTCAACTCAACTGGTGCCATTCTGTAAGGAGCCTTGGAAACAGGCTCAGCTTCTGGCACTAACTCGATCTTGAAGTCAATTTCCCGAACCGGAGGCATACCTGGTATTTCTTCGGGGAACACGTCCGGAAATTCTTTAACTATCGGAATACTATCCAATGAGGCCAAATCCTTATTGAGCTCCTGCACATTGTATAAATATAAGGGATACCCTTTCTGGATCAAAGCGTGCAATGTGACCGCTGACACCACCTTAGTGGTTGGCTTGGGCTGAGTCTTCCGGTAAGAAACCCTAGTTCCATTCTGGCCTCGCAAAATCACCAGCTCCTGGGCACAATCGATAACTGCTTTGTACTTCCCCAGCATATCCATGCCCAAAATCACATCAAAGTCTCTCAGGTCCATCCCAATTAGATCTACTAGGAAATCTACCCCTCCTATATCTAAGGCCACGTCGGAGAACCTTTGACTACACTCCATTCTATCACCCGATGGAAGCATAACAGATAGCTCTAATATAGTAGATGGTGACAATCTAGCCTTAGCAGCAAATGCAGAGGAAATGAAAGACAACGTAGCACCGGAATCAAATAGAACATATGCTGGTAATGAATAGATGGTGAACATACCAGTAACGACATCTAGCTGTCTGTCTGCCTCGGCCTGACTAATAACGTTTAGACGTCCTCCTGACTGACCTCCCTTCTAAGGATTAAAATAGAAATACTTAAAACCTATGAATTCTGGGGATGTTACCGCCACACTTAGTACCGAACCGGTTCTCTCTGACCGTTCCAATACCAAGTGCTAAGGCTAAGAAAAGATTAACAATCCATTATAAAATTAAGACAAACTAAACTTCAAATAATCATTAAACGGTTGTAAAACAAAATCAGAGTATGCATCAAGAATTGTGATTCTTTCCAAAAGAGAATTAAAATTACAACCGATAAAAGGTTTAATTGAAATGCTTAATGCATGGAAATAAATCAAAAGGATAAATGTGACACAAAAGAAATACACAAAGAAATAAATCACATAAAGAGATAATATGGCCACGTCACTCTCTCGAACTTTGAGCCAATACATGCTCAACACTCATCCCCGACTGATGTCTCGCCCACCTGCACAATGTCAGAAGGGCAAACTACTCGTGGGATTGAGCAGCACCCATGAAAAGGGTGATCAGTACGCTACGTACTGAGTAAGGTAACCGAGCACTAAGGCCAACACATAAGCACATAAACCATGCATAAGAATAAAAGAATATAAAATCCAACATGATAACATAATAATGAATAATCATTCATGTAGATATATAAAGGCCCATTTATAGTCCGGATTAATTATTTAATTAATCTTTTATTAGAAGTTGATACACACCATACTTTTTATCAAATCCATGTAAGTACAGGAACACCCCACCATTATTTCCGGTGGGCCAGTCACTTGCGGGACAAAGTCCACACCACTATTATTCGCCGGTAGATCGGTCACTTATGGGACAAAGTCCACACCACTATTCCTGACTGGTGGATCGGTTTGGTTCCTGCTCACATGGTGTTCCACTGTAAGTAATTAGTGTCTTTTAAGTGTCTTTAGCAAACTTTGGTTTTTGTTTATTGAGCTCGATTCACCCCACTATTATTGCCGGTGGGCCGAAAACGCACAGGTACAAAGCCTGACCACTATTATTATCGGTGGACCGGCTACATATAGGGCATTATGTCCTAACCACTATTTCTGACCGGTGGATCGGTCTGGACCCGGCTCAACATCTTCCACTTTATGTGATTAATGTTTTAAGTATCTTATTCAAAAGCTTTCATCCTGGACATGCATTAATCATCACACATCACAAATCATAAATTTTACCATCATAATTACAATTTGATCACCAATTACATATGATATAGCAAAAACCCTAAACAGCCACACCAAACCCTAATCAACCACCACAAACCATAGTTAACCACTCCAAACCCTATTTAACTATAACAACCATAATTAGCCCTTCCAAACCTTAATTAACCACAACAAATCACCATTCACCACTCCAACCCTAGTTAATCACAACAACCTAGAGTTAATCGCTCCAAACCTTAATTCAATCTCCTCCATACCCTTATAATGCTCCACGTACTATTTTCCACCTAAAATGTTCAAACACCTAAATAACACTTACATTATCTTCCTCGTATCCCAAATCAACCTTCCATACATAAATTTCACTCCCATGCAAACTTTACACGTCCCATACAACCTCTCGAACTTTTCATACAAACCTTAAATCCCATGTAATCATTAATTCCCATGCAAAACCCTAACTCCACCATGGAAACCCTAATACCACTATACAACAATTAATACCACTATGCAACCATTAATACCACCATACAAACCCTAATACCATCATGTAAACCCCAATACCACCATACAATATTACATCCATACAAACCCTAATACCACTATACAAAAGCCAAGATTCTGTCATACAAAACTCTAAATTCAATCCACACAAAACCAAAGATTCATCCATACCAAACCCTAGATTCAAATCATATAAAACCCAAATATTCTTCCATATAATACAATTGATTAGATTCTCCCATTCATAACCACAAATTAGATTCTCCCATACAAGACCATAAGTTAGATTCTTCCACATAAAGCCATAAATTAGAATCTCCCATATAAACCATAAATTATATTCTCCCACACAAAACCATAAAAATCATAAATCAGATTCTCTCATACGAAACCATAAAAATCATAAATCAGATTCTCCCACACGAAACCCTAAAATTCTCCATTTTATTCTTCCACTCATGAACAATTAAAATAATTAGGTCAACTCACCTCCCTTGGTCAACCTCTTTACCCATCCTTCTTTTTCATCCTTTCTCCCACACAAAACACATCAACTCCCTCACATGCATGTCTTACAGGATAACGACATATATCATCACATATACATAATACACATGCCATGTAAACACACAAAACATACTTCAATTCCATACCGTACCATATACGACATAAATAATGATGATAGACATATGATACATAACATGCGAAGCACATAATGCATATAAACACACAAAAGGCCTTAGTAACACCCTTACCTGAAACGACATTGGTCTTGGAGCACGCTCCTACGCCTCCTTAGGGCTTTGACCAAATAATAATATACTAATAAAAATAACATTAATAAAATTCTAACTTTGCTAAAGATATAGAAATAATAGAAATATTATAAAAGTTGATAATATAGGGTTAAATACTTTACCCTAATAATCATAATGATACTAAAATAATAATAGCAAAGATACTAAAAATAATATCAATGAGAATATAAATAACAATAATAATAAAAAGGATATTATTCGAAAACAAAGTAAAATAAGGCTTTGGCCCTTTTACTAAAATAGTAATAACAATAACATTAGTAAAATAAATAACCAAATTTAGTAAAAATGATAATAATGAAATAATAATAATAATAATAATAATAATAACAACAACAACAACAACAACAACAACAACAACAACAACAACAACACATTAATATTAATAATAGTAATAATGGAAATAATGAGAATAATAATAATAAAATCGAAAATAAAATACAATAGGGCTTCAGCCCTGAACAGAAATAATAATCAAAACATTAATACTAATAATAATAATACATATTAAAAATATAAATAATAATAATAATAATAATAGTATTTATATGCAAATAATTGAAATAAAATAATTTAAGGGTTATAAAAATAGAGAAAATGGCTGAGAGGGTCTAGGGTTCAACCTTAGGCTGGCGGGGATAGGTGGCACCGACGGTGGTGCATGGCGGCGGCGACGGCCGGAAAAAAAGAGGAAAAAGGGAAAAGTTGCATGCTGGGAAAAGATAGGGAGAATTAAGGTGAAAGTTTGGGTGTTTTGAGTTGCCTAAAAGGAGAGGGACAAAATGATGGTGGTGGTGCAGCCAGAGGTGGCGGCGCACGGCGGCAGTAGGTGGTGGCCGAATGGAGGAGAAGAAGAAAGAGAGAGGAGGATAGGGAGAAAGAGGAAAAGAAAGGTAGGGGAAGGTAGAAGGTGATCTGCGGAACATTTTAGAAGGTGAAAGAAGCAGCGGAAGAGGTGGCTAAGGGCGGTGCAAAGGGTGGCGGGGGCTGGAAAACAGGTTGGTCGAGAAGGGAAGTTCGCACAGTCGAGGAGGTGCAAGGAAGATTTTGGTGGCCATGGATGGCGGCGAAGTTGGCCGGAGGCGGCAGACGGGGCGTCTAAAGAGTCGAGGATGAAAAGGGTCAATTCTGGGTAATGAAATCAAAGGCTTGATACAGGTTATCAAGGGGGTATTTATATAATGTAAATGGGAGATTAGGGTCTGTGGGTCGGGGAGGGGATAATGTAGTAGGGTTTTTGATTGCCGGCGGTGTTGGTTGCCCGGTGGCAGCAAAACTCGGGCAGGGGAATGCACAAGAGAGAGAGAGAGGAAAAATCACGCGAAAAGGGGAGTTTATTGGGTTTATGAGGCTGCCGAAACAAGGGGAAGAGAAAGGGAGGCAAAGGCCGGTTAAATCAGGAGAGATCGCTAGCGAAAATCTCAGACGGGCGGCGGCGGAAGTTGCAGGTCGGTGGTGGCGCCGGGGCTGGGGAGAAGAAGAAGATGGGGGGTCTGGGCCGGGCGGTTCGCAAAAGAAAAGAAAAGGAAGGAGGTCAGGCGATCGGCGCCGATCGAAGGCATTTAAATGAAACGCTGAGTTTCGATTGAAAAGGAGTCAAAACGTAGTGTGGCGTGGGGTGGAAAAAGGATGTGCGGTGCGGGCTGGGCCGTGCCGAAGAAGGAAGAAGGGAGGAATTTGGGCCGCGGGAGATGGCAGCCCAACGGGGAAAAGGGGAGGGAAAAGAAAAAGAGGAAAAGATGAAAAAGAAAGAAAAAGAAAGAAGAGAAGGAAAAAGAAGAAGGGAAAAAGGAAAAATAATAATATTGGGTTTTTAAATTAATTACAATATTTGATATATTTAAAAATAATAATATTTAAATCACTTTTTAGGCTAAATTAGGATTTTTGAAAGATTTTCCATAAATTCTATTTTAATTAGTAAAACACCCTAATTTTCTTCAATTAAATTATTTATAAAATTATTATTAATTTCAAACTATTTTCTCATTCTAATTTTAAATAATTTATTTAATAAATTTCAAAAATAAAATGCTTAATTAGCTAAAATACCCAAATTCTCTCCTAATAAAAATACGTATAAATTTCTTCTTGATTTGCCCTAATTAATTCAATTAAAAAATAATTTATTTAAATAATTTTTCTAATAAATATCATTTAAATGTAATTTATAAAATTAAAAAATTTCGAGGCATTTCAGCATCACTCTGAAGGCGCCAAGGAGGACTAACTCCGAAGGGTCTCTGATCATCACCCTCCACTGTACATGGGTGAGGAGGACCCCGTGATCCTAGAAGGGCATATTCAAGACATGGATTCCACCTTTTAAGGCCATGGATTGCCCTCCAGTCAGGCAGTCTAGCATTATGGATTTCTTCCTCTAGGGCATGGCAAATGCCTGGTGGGTTGAGCACTGCACTTGGAATAGTTCCCAAATGACCTGGGAAGCTTTCAAGGCTGACTTATGTACCAAATTCTACTCAAAGAGCCTAAAGAGGGACAAGCTCAAGGAGTTTATGTAACTCACTTAGGGTAACATGACGGTTTAGCGGTACTACTCTCACTTCACCGAGCTTCTTAGGTTTGCTCTAGCGATTTTTGCCAGTAAGTCCACAATAGTATATCAGTTTGAGAAGGGGATGCATTTCAATATCCGCCGTATGATGGGAGCAGTGGCCTTCTCATACTTGACCACCCTATATGAGCGTATATGCATTGCCACCACTTTGGTCCAAGAGCAGACATCTATCCTAAGGAAGATGGACCATAGAACCAAAGCTTCGAGAGTAAGAGCCATCCCCAAGTAGGAGGACCATCAGGAAACTGGTAGAGGGGTCAGTTCAGAGGTCAAGGACCACCGAGGGGATCCTCATGCAAACACTGTGGTAGGAACCATTCGGGCCAAGATTGTGGGAGCAGACTTGTGACTTGCCTAAATAGGGGCAAGCTGGGCCACCAGGCTTTTGAGTATCTGAGGCATCATTATTTTTAGTAGCCCTAAGATCAACCATTCCAATATATGGGATCCTTGATATCCCAACAGTGGGCCTACCAACAGCACACTCAGACCTCATCCCTATAAATCCAGTAAAGAGCACCTACCTTAGTCAATGCATCAATTTTGGATTTTAAGGGAAGGCCTTAGGGATCACTACCTTTCTATTAGAGAGGAGGTCAGACTCAAGGCTTTGGAGGATATTGAGGAGCCTACTAGGGAGGCAGTCAGGCAGGTGCCTGAATGTTATCAACCAATTAGAGGCTGATCTTTAGTTAGACATCATCACTAGTGTGCTCACTATACTGTCTTTACTAGTGCATGTTCTATTTGATCCAGATGATTCCTTGTCATTCGTGTCCACTTCATTTGTTGCTAAGGGTGAGCTATCATCATCTACTACTGTAGCATTATCTGTGATGCTACCTTTGGGAGATAGGATGAACTAAACAAAACTTTACTCATATGTGGCCTTATTCATAGGCGGGGTAGACTTCTTTGTGGACTTGATTGGTATGGACTTATGGGATTTCAATGTTATTATAGGGATGGATATGCTTAGGAGGTATTAGATGGTGATTGACTATGCTTAAGAGTGCATGGTGTTATGAGGCCTGAAGGGTATTAGGGTTTCGTATAGAAAGATCAAGCCCAAGACCCACTATATTGATGGAGTGTGCAAGAGCTGAACAAGGACCTAACAACTCTGGATGATATTCTGGTAGTCAAGGATTTTTGGATATATTTTCAGCGAAAATACTAGGCATGGCCTTAATGTGCGAGATTTACTTTACGATTGAGCTAGTACCAGGATATGAGCCCTTATTAAAAGCACCCTACCAAATGGCACCCATTAAAATGAAGGAACTCAAGACACAACTGGAGGAGTTGTTGGACCATGGGTACATTCAACCAAGTGTGTCACCATGGGAGCACTACTCCTGTTTTTAATGAAGAAAGACTGAAGTCTTTGTCTCTACATTGATTACTAAGGAATAAACTAGTTAATAGTGAAGAATTGATATCCTCTCCCAAGGATTGATGATCTCTTCAATCAGCTGCTGGGTGCCACAGTCTTCTCTAAGGTTGATATGAGATCGGGATACCACCAGTTGCGCATAGTAGATGTAGATATTATGAAGAATGTATTTCAAACTTGATACGAGCATTATGAGTTTACTATGATGACTTTTGGGCTCACCAATGCTCCTATATTGTTCATGGCTTTAATAACAAGGATCTTTAGGCCCTTCCTTGACCATTTTTTGGTTGCATTCATCGATGACATCTTAGTGTACTCCCAAGGGAATGATGAACAACATATTTGCACCATATTGTCCCTTTTATGATAACACCTTCTGTATCGAAGTTGTCTACGTGCGGGTTTTAGCTTCAAGAAGTGGCTTCCCCTCAGCATATAGTGTCATCCGAGGGAGTACTTATTAACCTGGAAAATATCATGGCAATCACATAATGGAATCCTCCCACCAACATTTTAGGGGTTTGTAACTTTGTAGGACTAACCAGATATTACTGTCGTTTTATGCAGAATTTCTCAAAGATTGCTTGTCCCCTAACCAACCTTTTGAAGAAGATCACCAAAATCCAATAGGATGAGTCTTGTGATAGGGATTTCTAGGAACTAATGAGATAGTTAACCATTGCACCTGTCTTGACTCTGCTAGAGGATTCCGAAGGTGTTGATGTCTATAGTGATGTGTCCAAGTGCGGACTTGGGTGTGTGCTAATGCAAAATGGTAGAGTGGTTGCATATGCCTCTTGTTAGTTAAAGTGGCACAAATAGAACTATCTGACTCTTGATCTAGAGTTAGCTATAGTGGTTTCGGTATTGAAGATCTTGAGGCACTACCTGTATGGGAACTTGTGCAAGTTCTTGACAAATCACAAGAGCCTCAAGTACATCATCACACAGAAGGATTTGGACATGAGGCAAAGAAGGTGGCTAGAGCTAGTAAAGGACTATGATATTAAGTTGACCTACCATGAGGGTAAGGCCAACATGGTTGTAGATGTACTAAGTAGAAATACCACACATTCAGTATACTCCTATGTGGTTTGTAACTTGATGGAGGAGTTATCTAACCTCAAGATCCAGTTGATCTAATAGGGTAACTTCAAGGTTTGTATGAGTGCCTGAACGAGCACCCCCATAGTATTTCAGGAGATCCGGGCCTATTAGGCCAGAGATGAAAAGCTTGAGAGGATCTGTCAAAAGTTATATGAAGGTCGTGCCAAAGGGTTTCAGGTACATGAGGATTCTAGCATTTATTACAAGGGTCGTTGGTGTGTACCGCAAGGTTGTTTAGAGTTGAAGTGTCGAATATTACAAGAGGGGCACCAAACCCCATACTCTATCCACCTAGGAAGGGATAAACTATATAAGGATTTCAAGAAGGTGTACTGGTGGACCTGTATGAAGTATAATGTAGCCGAATTTGTGTCTAGATGTCTGACCTATCAGAAAGTCAAGATTGAGCACCGCAGACCTGTAAGGCTACTTCAACCTCTATAAGTGCCAAGGTGAATGTGAGATTCCATCTCTATAGACTTTGTCAATGGTTTGCCAAGGATTCGAAGTGGCTGTGACACTATTTGGGTCATGGTGGAAAATTTGACCAAGTTGGCCATGTTTATTCCAATAAATTCAACCTAGAGCATGGATCAGTTGGCCAGTGGCTATATGAAGTTCATGGTTAGTCTAGGGATATTGTCTCGCATAGGGACTCGAGGATCCTCTCTCATTTTTGGGGAAATCTATAGGAGGTCCTAAGAACAAAGCTGAAGATGAGTACAGCTTTCCATCCTGCCACAAATGGGCAGATCAAAAGGATAATACAAACCTAAGAGGACAAGTTGAAGGCCTATGTTTTGGACTTTTAAGGTTGTTAGGAAGATAGTCTGCATCTGATAGAGTTATCGTACAACAACCCTTATTATGCCAGCATAGGGATATCTCCCTTCAAAGTATTATATGGATGGAAGTGTAGGACCCCCTTATGCTAGAGTGATATCAGTGAGACAATGGAGTTGGGACCAGAGATGATTGGAGAGATGACCAGGTAGATCCATCAGATTCAGGACCATATGAGAGCTGCCTAGAGCCAACAAAAAAGTTACGCTAATTAGAAGTGCTAGGGTGGCAACTTTAAGCTTGGGGAGAAAGTAATGTTGAGGGTCACCCCCACAAAGGGTGTGTAGAGATTTGGTTGAAAGGGCAAGCTGAGCTCGAGATACATTAGACCTTACAAGATCTTAGAGCAAGTCAGAGAGGTTACATACCTGTTGGCACTCCCACCAGACTTGGCTCATGTCCACAACTTGTTCCATATCTCGTAGCTACGAAAGTACGTTGCTGATGCTTTTCAGGTGTCCTAACCAATGAGGTTTTACTTAATGATTCCCTAGCCTACAAGGAGAGACTTGTGTAGATCCTTGACACCAAGCTCCAGAAGATCCGTACTAGTGTGGGCCTACTCGTGAAGATTATTTAGATCGGTCATAGGATAGAGGAAGTTACCTAGGAAGCCAAGAAAGACATATGTGAGGTGTATCCAGAACTCTTCACCCCAGGTATGGCAATTCTTAGTAAAACCCTTTTTCTTTAAGGAGGTAGTAGTATTGTGTTTTATGCTTAAATTTATTGAATCGCCTTAGAACTATTTTTCCCTCAGTCCCTACTCCCAGAATTAAGCCAGTGACTTTGGGGATGATGTTTTTCATTAAGCGGATAGTTATGTAATACCCCAAAACCCTATTTTAGGATTTAAAAATAAAATAAGGATTATTAGATAAGGTTTAATTATATATGCCATTTCTAATAAAATATAATAATAATAATAATAATAATAATAATAATAATAATAATAATAATAATAATAATAATAATTATTATTATTATTATTATTATTATTATTATTATTATTATTATTATTATTATGGCAATAAAAGAAGAAAAATGATGTAAGGATCTAATTAGAGGATGTTGGAATTATTTGCTAATCTAACATAAATTATAAGTAAATCATAGTAACAATTTTTAGTGAAAAATGTTATTTTATCATTATTACTAATGTTTATTATTCCTAAAATTCAAAAAAAAAAATCCCAAACCACCCAACCAACTCATTTTTCATTTTTTTTCTTTTTCCTTTTTCTTCCTTTTCTTTCTTTCTTCCTAGTCCCTCCTACAGCCGACTAGGCCATGCCCAGTGCAGGCCCAATTATCCCTTTCTCTTCTATTTCTTTCTCTCCCTCCCCTAGCCCACTCTTTCTTTTTCTTTCCTTTCTTCTCCATGCAATCGAGTAGGGGAACCCAAGCTACTCCCCCTTTTTTCTCCTTTTCTCCCTTCTATTTTTCCTCTTTCCCCTTCTCCCCCTGTCTTCAACCTCCCTCGATCAGAGCTTTTGGGCATGGCTACTTCTTAGCTCGCCCTTTTCCTCCCCTCCCCTTTCCTCTTTTAGACCCGCAGGGCATATAAGTGGCAATGCCCTGCATTGTAATACCCCAAATTGAGTGGAGTATTATAAGGATTGATTTGGCTACTTATATCAACATGGTATACCATCCTTTTGGTGATTCCATCCTAAGAACTCCACAGTTAAGCATGCTGACCGTGGAGCAATTTTAGGATGGGTGACCCTCCTGGGAAGTTTTAGAAATTTTCTAAAAAATTTCTTGGGAAGTGCATGAGTGAGGACAAAGCATGTTGAAAGGACTCGTGTTGATCTGTGGAGCCAGTCGATCAATCCAAAAGCACTTCAAGGTAGCTCTCGTGTGGTCGTGTCGACTCGGGGTGTTACAAATGGTATCAGAGTGAAACCGCGACCGTGATCTGATCTTGGATGAGCCAGTTAGCCACCTAGCGAGATGATTCTTGGGATAAACTATATTGAGACAGTTATTGGTTGAGGCGCAATGAGGACGTTGCGTTCTTTGAGTGGGGATAAATGTAATACCCCAAATTGAGTGGAGTGTTATAAGGATTGATTTGGCTACTTATATCAACATGGTATACCATCCTTTTGGTGATTCCATCCTAAGAACTCCACAATTAAGCGTGCTGACCGTGGAGCAATTTTAGGATGGGTGACCTTCCTAGGAAGTTTTAGAAATTTTCTAAAAAATTTCTCGGGAAGTGCGTGAGTGAGGACAAAGCGCGCTGAAAGGACTCGTGTTGATCTGTGGGGCCAGCTGATCAATTTGAAAGTACTCCAAGGTATTCCCTGTGTGGTCGTATTGACTCGGGGTGTTACATGCATGGTCCCCTCCCTCCCACAACCCTCCCATACTCCCCCAGCTTTGTAAACCTGTGCCCCCTATCCCTCTGTCAACCTGCTGCTTCAGTATGCACATTGGCCGGCAACCAACCACCCCTCCCCTTATCTTCCTCTCTCCTTTTTCCACCTCCTCCATTCATTTCCCCTATAAATATAGCTACTCCCTCAATTCTCTCTTTTTCTATTGATTAATGCCCCCAACCTTACTCACAGTGTCACTTCAACCATCATTGTTGCCTTCACACTGTGCCACTATCAACACACCCTCCTTTCCTCTTTCCTACATCACCCTCCACCCAAAAAAACACCTCCTTACCCCTAACTCCCCTTACTCTTCTCTCCTCACTTATGTAAAGTGGGCAACTCAAGATTTCTTTTTGCACCTCCCTCCACCACCTATGCTGCCCTGTGCCGCCACCACCACAACAACCACCACCCTCATTACCTCCCTTCTAACCCAAAAAACCTTCGCCTACCTTACCACACCACCACTTCCTCATTATTTCCCCTCTTTCCTCCTCCTTTCCTCTTATTTTCTCTCAGCCTCCATCACTGCTGCCACCTCCTCTTTTTTTCTTCCTTTCTCTCTATAAGCAATATATGGTAGAGAAGAGGAGGAAAAGAAGAAGGAAGACAGGAGAAGGAATAGGGTGAGCTTGACGTAGAATTTCATACACAAAATAGGTAGAGGGTAAGGCAAAAAAAAAAAGAAAGGAAGGAGAGTGTGTACATTATATATATGCATACATAAGTGTGTGTGGTACAAACAGAGGGGAAAAGAAATCAGAGGGAGAAGGCATGCATGTAATGGTACAATGGAGTTAATGGTTGTGTTTCATGGTGAAAAATGTAGGTGATGGTGATGGTAAGTGTATATGTTGTGTAAGGATAAGGAAGAAGAAGAAAGAAGGTAGGGAGTAGGGTGTGCATGTGTATGTATATTTGTAAAGATAAGAGAAGAAGAAGAAGAATGATGGTTGATGGATGATTGCATAATGATGATTGATGATGGTGTAAGTGGGGAGGGATACAAGTTTCAACAAAAACAAGTATTACGGCTTAAGTTGATGTGATAAAGAGAAGGAGGAAAAGAAAAGGCATAAGAGAAAGGGAAAAAAAGATTGGGGGGTTAGTTAATGTTATTTTATATTACCCATAAATAGTTAGCATTAGTGGAAATTTTAATGGGTTTGAGTTCAGTTTACAAAATACAATTTATCTGGGTCAAACATTCAGATTCAGTTAAAGTTTCTGGATTAATAAATTAGATTAAGGCTAAATTAAGATTTTATTGGATTAAAATCAAATTAAGACATTAATAATATGGGATTAGGCTAAGCAAATTTTTGGGGTATTACAACATCCACTAGCACCACCTCAACCACTACCACCTCCGTATCACCCATAGGATAGTATTAAAGAGGACTGAATTCAAAGAGTTTTTGGTCATCACTAGCTAAATTATGCCAAAAAGGAGGATTCAATTATCTAATAAGGATGGATTTAGAATTTTGATAGGATTTTTGAGGAAATCAATTTCCTAGAGGTAAGGAGGTCGAGCATAGCTATGTACTTTATTTGAAAGTCTATGGACTCTTGATGGTTAGACCATCACGCTTAGTGTGGATCGTCAATATCTTGGGAGGAATTCAAGATAACATTCCGCACACATTTGTATCCCGAGAGCCTCAAGAGGGATAAATTTAAGAGTTCTTATAGTTAAACTAATGGAGTTGGATGGTGTGGGAGTATCACTTAAAATGTAAGGGTTTGTTGATGTTAGCATCCGTTATTATAACTAGCGAGGTTACTATTGCATTCTAATTTGAGTAATGACTTCACTTTAGTATCTAGAGGATGATGGGAGAAATGGTTTTAAATGATCTAGCTACATTGTATGAGCGGGCATGTGTCACCACCACTATCGTTTAAGAGTAGCTCCCAATTGTGGGTAAGATGAAGCTCAATAGGGTTTGGGTGAAAGGTTTGAAATTGTTCTAGTAGATCTTTGAGTGTTTGGCATTAAACCAATGGTCAACACAAGGGTAGTAAAAATGGTTTTTATAGTGGAGGTAGCTTAGGATGGACCCAGCATTACCATTATCATTGTTGTAGATTTGAACATCCAAGCTAGGATTGTTTAAGGAATTTGGTTTAGTTTTACAATTTTTGTTAGTTATAGCACTAGATATTCGAGTGCTATAGGGCACCCCATTATGATGTTTAGAGGTCCTAGGTGCAATATTTTAGTAGGTTACTCATTAGAAACAATTAAATTAGAAGACCCCACATCAATCTAGCAATACCTAGTGGAGAGATTGCATGGGCAGTGGTTTTGGTTAGAGATTTAGTAGTTGGAGTGCTTGGAAAGATCCAATGCTTGAGATGATCCATTTGATTAGCCACTCGGAGACTAGTACTACCTAAAGGCTTAGAGCACCCTGCTAGTATTTTAACCATCTTTTGTGGATTTCTTGAGTTGTTCTTTTAGTGTTTGTGTTGTTGTGGTCCTTGATTAGGGTTTGTTCTTAAGGGGGCAGTGACCCATTGTAGGCTATATGGGCCTTATATGCTTATTCTATGTGATGTGGTGTCAAATTTGTGGATTATGTACCTTTTAAGGTTGTAGTAATTTACCACTCTATTTCTGGTAAACCCTAATTAAGAACTTAAGTGTAACATGATTGTAACACCCCCAAAATTCACTACTGAAAAATTTTGTTTTATTAAAAGAAAATTTCGGAAGCCAAAATATTAAACGGTGAATTTCAGAGATATTACCGCCACACTTAGTACCAGACCGGTTCACTCATACCGTTCCAATACCAAGTGCTAAGGACAAGAAAAATGAAATACAATTTGAAGGAAATTCAACATATATAAATCAGAATAGCGCATCAAATCGTTTACAAGAATACCATCCACCAATGGTGGTTACAGAAACAACATAACATTAAAAACCAAGAATTTAAAAGAGAAAGAGAAAAACCCTAATGGTACCGGATAATTCCTTACTCTCTTTCCCGTTTCCCACTTGAGTAGCACCTGAAAAGACCTGCAAGGGGCGCTGCCCATTGAATAGGTAGGGGCCCCCACGAAGGGAATCCCTTCAGTACTATGGTACTGAGTAACCCTTTAATACCACACTTAAAAACAGGCCCGCAATGCAACACATAATGCAAGTTATAGACATATGTAATGAGAGGTGCATACATAACAATCACATATATAACAAGTTACAAGTCACAATCGATACTTTTGGGCCTTAAGCCATGTCATAGTGTAAAACAATACATTCGGGCCTTAAGCCATTATTCCATCATCATTCAATCAATCTCATATTTTATATCCATGTGAGTGCGAGAACCCTACTATTATAGCCGGTGGATCGGTCACTTATAGGGTAGAACGCACCTAACCACTATTATATGCCGGTGGATCGGTCTCTAGGGCAAAATGCTCCTGGCCACTATTATTCGCTGGTGGACCGGTCTGGCCCCGTCTCACATGGTGTTCCACTATAAGTGATTAGTATTTTTCCATAACTTTATTCACATACATAACTGGTTTTATTGAGCTTGGGACCCCCACTATTTTAGCCGGTGGACCGGAATACATATAATCATCATCTAGGGCAAAACGCTCCTGGGCTACTATTATATCCGGTGGACCGGTACTCAATATCACTTGCCAAGGCAACACGCTCCTGGGCCACTATTATAACCGGTGGATCGGTACTCATTATCATAAGTCATCTAGGCGCGGCTCATCAATATTTCACTTTTGTAATTAGTGTTTTTCCTTTCTTTAGTCAGGCGAACAATCATATTTATTTGCCTCGGACTGGAGATCAATAACCCGGGACACAAAGGTACGCTGGTCGTACCGGCGCATACAAGCTACTCAGTACCCTTCAACCATGAACCCAAGGACTCAAAGGTACCCTGGTCATACTGGTGCATAAGGCTACTCAGTACCCTACCGACAAGGACACTTAATCCATAAGTATGCATACCCCCTAACTAGATCCGTAGAGCTAGGTAGAGTAAGATATAGGGCCTGGCTGGGGCACAAAGGCACACCAGCAAATACCAAAATAATCGTGGACTAAACCACGTCTTTAGGGTAGCGACCCCTGAAGAGTCACTATTCCCGATCTCAAGGTCTTTCACTTTAAGTATTAGTGTCTTAATTAAAGTGATCACAAAAAGCACAATAATTAGATACTTATTCACTTTCAATCGTTCTGATATCATTAGTCATTTCTTATTTAGGTGGTTATCCAAGATAATACAGCAAAATCATTAAGGCCATCATAATTCCATTCTAATTTCGAATTCGGATTCGTTCTCGTGATACTTACTAATTATCAAATACTCTCACCTTGCTAATCAACATTATTTGGATCATATTATGAAATTCCACAATCACAACGACGTGTTAGGTACAAATTACTTATTTACCCCTTACTTATATAATTGCTAAGTCATCCCTTCCTTACTTGAAAAATTACTTGAAAAATTACCCTATTATCCTTTAGGTTGCTTATTTACCAAATTACCCTTTACTCGGTTTAGGTTACCAAGTTATCTCCTACGCTTTTTAGATCACCATTCACCCCTCATAATCGCTACACTTAACATATCTCCCATTTGGTTGGTTAGATTACCAATTTGTCTTTTTCTTTTATTACGATTAACAACTTGCCATTTAGTTGGATAAATTACTAAATTACCATTTTCCATTGTCATAATTACCATTCTACCCTTCTCAATTATTATAATTATCGTTTTACCCTTCTCCATAATTATAATTATTAATTTACCCTTCTCCATAATTATAATTACCAATTTACCCTTCTCTATATTTATAATTATTAATTTACCCTTCTCCATAATTATAATTACTATAATGCCCTTATCCATTATTAAAATTACCATAATGCCCTTTTATCGATTAATTTACCAAGTTACCCTTCTCTATTATCATAATTATCCAATTACCCTTTTATAATCATAATTTAATTACCAATTTATCCTTCGTTGTTATCATTATTACCAAGTTACCCCTTACTCCCAAGTTTACCATAATATCCTTTTATTTACAAAATTACTATTTTGCCCCTTATATCCAATTTTACCATATTACCCTTTTGTTTGCAAATTACCATAATACCCTCCTTCATCCAAAATTACTATTTTACCCCTTACTTCCAAAATTACCATTCTTGCCACTTACTTATAAAATTACTATATTGCCCTTTGACTCCAAAATTACCACTTTACCCTTTTCTCCAAAAATTACCATAATACCCCTTTACTTATGAAATTATCATTTTGTCATTAAATCATAAAATTACCATATTGTTCTTTTGCCTCAAAAATAACCATAATACCCTTCTCTCTCACAACTTACAATTTTATCCTTTTACTTATAAAATTATCATTTCACCACTTTCTTTTGAAATTACCAAAATACCCTCTTACTTACAAAATTACCGTTTTACCCCTTTCTTTTAAAATTACCAAAATACCCCTTTACTACAAAATTTCCAAAATACCCTTTTGACTTATAAAATTTCCACTTAACCCCTTTATTACACAACTTTTATGAATTTTACACCACTTTTATGAATTTACCACCACTACATAAAATACTAATATTAGCACTTCATTCTTATCATTTAACTCCACCAACTTGTCATTATTCAACATAATACTCATTAGCAACTGCATATATTAGATCACATACTTACATAAGCATATTACTAAAATACCCTTAGACAATAATATTATTCATGCATTAGCAACATAATAAATCATAGACAAGCATTTAACAATTCCATCCAATATCAAACTCATTCCTTAAGTGTCATCTCTACACATGGCACAAAAGCTATCATAATTTTCTTTTCTTTTCTTTTTATCAATCAATATATGCAACCATATATATATTATATTAGGAAACACCAAAAATGCATAAAATCATACTAAAATCCCTAATGTGCTAGCATATGTTTTTCCATGTGTTTAAGTGAGGTTTAATGATTACCTTAATCTCGTAAAAATCGAACCTTACCGGTATCCCGGTTAAATATTCAAGCTTAATTGCAATTCAACACCTAAAAATAATATCAATAATTAATATGTTAGAAGTAATAAATTAAAAGGATAACACTTTATTAAAATTTATTTAATAATAATACACTTTAATTAATTATTAATATACCTCAAAATTTAGCCAAATAAATTCCAAAACAAAGGGGAAGCTCACGCTGCATGAACAACGTGAGTCACATGCAGATTAAGGGGGAGAAATGGTTCGAAATGGGTGAGATAGAAGGGAGGAGAGATGGCTCGGCTTAGTGTCTTTAGGCTAGAAAAGGAGGTAGATGGGGGAGGATTGGGGGCAAGGTAAGGATGCAAGAGTAAAGAGGGGGTGTAGGTGGAGGATAAGGATGGTTTCCCAGCGGTATAGGGCGGCGGCAGCAAGGCAGTGAAGATGGCTGCCGAGGTGGGTCGAGGTGGAGAGGCTGAGAAGGAAGGAAAAGTGGAGGAAAAAATGAAGGGGTGCAAGTGATAGATGAGATTTATATGTAATTTTGCTAAGTAAAAATGTCATTTATTCCTCATTACTTTTATAACATGTAATCTTTTCTCGAGTTTTTCTCTTTTGGATAGATTTTGCAGGAAAAGATAAAAATGAAGAAATTCAAAGGAGAAATCGATGGAAAGAGAAAAGGCAACAAAGAACACATCAATAGATATGGAATCAATGGAAGAAAAGACTGGAAATGAAGAATATATATCAAAGGGAAGATTGTGTTGAAATTTCATGAAGAAATAATGAAGGAACAAGAAACACGGCCCCCCGTGTTTCCTAAACACGGCCCCCCGTGTTTCCTAAACACGGCCCGTGTTTTTCTATCAGCACACAAATTTCAGCACTTAAAATTCAGCATTTGGCCGAGAGTTCAAGGAAAAACACGGGGGTCCCGTGTTTTTCTCAAATTCTGTAACCGTTCGCGCAACGTTTCCCCGATATATTTCTAAAGTTTGAACATTCGAAAAGGTGGTTCGGGGGAGTTCGAGAATGGGATTTTCTCTTTCTCTCTATACTCTCCAGATACCACATGTAATTTGTAATTCCAATTCTTTTTCTCTCCATTGTATTCAATTGAACAATCAACAATCTGCAATTCAATTCGATAAGTTCTACTCCATTCCTCTTTTAATTGCAAGTTTTGATTTTTGATTGAATGCAATTCAATTCTCTTTGTTGCATTATTATTTTTCTTATGTTTAGTGTTTCATTGTTAATTTATTTATAAGCATTGATTTTAATTATAGATTATTGCATTTAATTGTGTGTTATTGCAATTATGTAGATAGTATAAGGTAGGAGGATTTGATGACGGAATTAGGGTTTCTGATATGATAACGTATTTTGAATTCATGATTCTAAATTAAATTTAATTGAATTGATGGACGGAATTGAATGATCTCGCATCATAGATTAAGAATTTAAACTAATTAGACTGATCACCTATCTAGTTTAGATCTTAATCTACGCTAGGATAACGGAATTAACACGTAATTGTTAATTAATGTTTCTAGAGTAGCAAAAGATTAATTATTAATCTTGTCCATTGATTCGTTCGATTGCATGATCCGAGCTTGTGTGATTATGGTCGTAGTTGACTGCTTTCCATTCGTAATGCTGCCATTAATTGAATCTAGTGTTCTTAACCTAGGTTATTAATTGGTTAGATGATAAATTGAGAGCTTATTCAATTTATTAGAATTAAGAGAAGGCAAAGAGATGAATTATTATGAGTTTCTACAGGTCAACGTTAAATCATTTAGAATCTTTCGTTTCTCCATGATTATTTGATATCCTAATTCCATAATCAATGCCTTCCTGTCCTTATTAGTTAATTAGTGAGTACAATGTTTTATTATTTATCCATAGTTTAGATATTGATGATAGAATTATATGTTATTGCATAACCGGGGTTTTAACATCGATTACAGAATTATTGATTATATTCCATTCCTTGTGGGTTCGACTCCTTCTTGCCATATACTACGTATTTGGAAATTAGGATTTATTTATTAAATTTGTTGTGCATACGACAGTGCATCAGCAAGGTTTGTTTTCGACCAACTAAGTCATGGTGGTGGTAGAGGGGGTTGCAGGGTGTCAATTGGTGGGTTTGGTGGCGGCATAGGCGGCCGGAAGGCGGCGGAAGGAATGGTTGCAGGTGGCCTGCCGATAAGGGAGAAAAGTGGGGAGGAAAAGAAGAGGGGGGAGAAGGGATGAAGCGCAGGGGCTTGAGGGGGTGGCGTGATGGTGCAGGGTAGTAGGAGGTGGTGGCAGAAGGCAGCGTAGGTGGTGCAGTGCAGCGGTGTAAGCGGCGGAGGGTGGCGGTGGTGCAAAAACCAGGGAAGAATGGGAGGGAGGAGAAAGGAGAGAAGATGCTTGGGGAAGGAGATGAGGGCTCGAAATGAAATGCCCCGAAAAAATTCCTAATTTTAAATAGTATATTTAAATGAGGTTTTATTATAAAAGTTAATTAAGTACATTATTTTATTTAAAATGAAAGAAAATTAATTAAGGCAAATCAAGAATAAATTTATAAGCATTTTTATTAGGAGAGAATTTAGGTATTCTAGCTAATTAAGGATTTTATTTTAGAAATTAACTAAATAAATTATTTTATTTAAAATAAGAAGGAGAAAATAGTTCCGAATTAATATTTTTTTTATAAATAATTTAATGGAAGAAAATTTGGGTGTTTTGCTAATTAAAATGGAATATATGGAAAATCTTTTAAAATCCTAATTTGTCCTAAAAAGGGATTTAAATATTATTTTATTTAAATATTATTATTTTTAAATATCCTAAATTTTTAGATTAATTTAATTGGCCCTAATCTGATTATTTTTCTTCTTTCCTTTTTCCCTTTTTTCTTTTTCTTTCTTCCTTTTTCCTTTCTTTTTCTTTTTCTTTCTTCTTTTTCTTTTTCCTCTTCTTTTCCCCGAATGGGCCAGCCGCGGCCCACTTCCCTTTTCTTTCCTTTCCTTCGACGCAGCCCAGCCCGCGCCGCGTATCCTTCCTCCGCCTGTGGAACGCTGTGTTTCGTTCCATATTACGCCGAAGCTCGTCGTTTCATTTAAGCAAATTCGTACCTTTCTTCCGTCCCTCTTTACTCCGCGTTTGTCTTCTTTTCGCACCAAAACTCTGTGTTTCATAAAAAAACAAAACCTTACCGCCCGCGCCCAAACCGCCCGGTTCTTCCTCCTTTTCTTTCTTCCTTTTTCCTTCGCGAACCACCCAGCCGACCGTCTTCTTCTTCCTCCTTTCCCCGTCATCGACGACGCTGCAACGCTGGCCGCCATCAATGGCATCTCCAGCTACGATGATTAATACCGGCCTTTTCTTAGCTCATTGTCTTCCTCTTAACTCCAGAAATAAATTGGCATAATTCTTGGACGTTATATCTCGCCCGTTTCCTCTCCCCAGCCCCGTGAAACTTCGAATCCAACCAAACAATGCCCGACCGTTTTCTTCCACCGGCCACCCAAATTCTCGCATCCAATGACTTCCTACCGACCCCCAAAACCTTATTATCCCATCCACCATCTATAAATAGCCTAGTTATGGGAGTTTTGGAATTCTTTTCTTCCCCGAAAACCCTAAGCCAAAGCTGCCGCCACCTCGACCTCAGACGCGTCGTCCACCGCCGTTAGCCAACTTCAGCGCCACCAAAGCATTCCATTTTCTTCCCTGAAATTTCCTCTAATTAACTAAACCATTTTCAACCTTCGATTCTTCTTGCACGGGCCTCCATAACCGTGCAAAGTTGGTTGCTCGTTTCGCCAGGATTTTTACCCCGACATCTTAAACCACCGTCCGCGGCCGTGCACCGCCACGTTTGGCTGCACCACCACCATCATTTTGTCCCTCTACTCCTGGGAAACCATAAACACCTCTTATATCACCTCAATGCTCCCTATCTTTTTCCCAACATCCATCTTTCCCTCTTTTCTTCTATTTTTTCGGCCACCGCCGTCGCCGCCGTGCACCACCGCCAGTGCCGCCTATCCCCACCAGCCTAAGGTTGAACCCTAGACCCTCTCAACCATTTTCCATATTATTATAAGCCTTGATTTAATTTATTTCAATTATTTACATGTAAATACCATTATTATTATTCTTAATATTTATATTCTTAATATGTTTTATGATTATTATTAGTAGTATTATTGTTTTATTATTATTTATGTTGAGGGCTGAAGCCTTATTGTATTTTAATTCGATTTTATTATTATTTCCCTTATTATTTCTTTTATTACTATTATTAATATTAATATGTTATAAGTATAATTATTAATATTATTTTATATTTCGAATTTCTATTATTCTTATTCCATTATTATTAATGCAAATATTTTAGCATTAGTATTGGTAATAATGTTATTATTGTTATTACTATTGTTATTACTATTGTTATTATTATGATTATTATTATTATTATTATTATTATTATTGTTATTGTTATTATTATTATTTATATTCTCATTGATATTAGTTTTATTATCTTTGATATTATTATATTAGTATCTTTATTATTATTAGGGTAAAGTCTTTAACCCTATATTATCAAGGTTTATAATATCTCTATTATTTTTATGTCTTTAGCAAAGTTAGAATTTTGTTAAGGTTATTTTATTAGTATATTATTATTTGATCAAAACCCTAAGGAGGTGTAGGAGCGTGCTCCAAGACCGGTGACATTTTAGGTAAGGGATTACTAAGGCCATTGTGTGCTTCTATGCATTATGTGCTTCATATGCTATGCATTCTATGTTTATGATTATTAATTATGTCGTATATGATATGACGTGGACTTGAAGTATGTTTTGTAGGGCATGTGTATTATTTATGTATGATAATATGTGTTGTGACCCTGTAAGACATGCATGTGAGGATGTTGATATGATTTGTGCAGGGGAAAAGGATGAAAAATGAGGATTGAGAAAGAATTTAAATAAGGGATGTGAGTTGACCTAAGTATTCCATTGATTCATGAGTAGAGGAATAAAATGGAAAATTTTAGGGTTTCGTGTATGAGAATCTGATTTATGATTTTTGAGGTTTTGTATGGAGAATATAATTTATGGTTTTATATGAGGAAGTTTAATTTATGGTTTTGTATGATTTTGTGTGGGAGAATTTAATCTATAGTTTTGTATGGAAGAATTTAATTTATGGTTTTGATTTGGAGAATCTAATTATGGTTTTGTGTGGGAGGATCTAATGTAAGGTTTTATATGGATGAATCTCTTGTTTGATATGGTTCAAATCTAGGGTTTGGTATGGATGAATTTTTGGGTTGTATATGGTTTGAATTTAGGGTTTGGTAAGGATGAATACTTGGTTTGGTATGGATGAATCTTTAGGTTTTATATGGTTTGAATCTAGGGTTTGGTATGAATGAATCTTTGGGTTATGTGGATTGAATTTAGGGTTTTGTATGATAAAATCTTGGGTTTTGCATAGTGGTATTAATGGTTGCATGGTGGCATTAGGGTTTTCATTGTGGTATTAGGGTTTGTATGGTGGTGTTAATGGTTGTATGGTAGTATTAGGGTTTGCATGGAAGTTAATAAGTGCATGGGATGTGTAAAGGTTGTATGAGAGTGAAGTTTATGTATGGAACGTTGATTTGGGATGTGAGGAAAGTAATGTAAGTGTTGTTTGGGTGATTGAACACTTTGGATGGAAAATAGTACGTGGAGCATTATGAGGGTACAGAAGAGACTGAATTAGGGTTTAGAGTAATGAACTCTGGGTTGTTGTGATTAATTAAGGTCGGAGTGGATAATTGTGGTTTGTTATGATTAACTAAGGCGTGGAGTGGCTAATCATGGTTGGTATGGTTAAATAGAGTTTGGAGTGGTTAACTATGGTTTGTTGTGGTTAATTGAGGTATGTGGTGGCTGATTAGGGTTTTTGTGTTATCATGTGTATGTGGTGATTTAAGTGTAATTATGATGGTGGAATTTTATGATTTGTGATGTGTGATGACTTATGCATGTCTAGGGTGAAAGCTTTGAATAAGATACTTAAGACACTAATTATTTAAACTGGAAGATCGTTGAGACGGGACCAACCGATCCACCGGTTCGAAATAGTGGTTAGGGTTTTTACCCTATGTGTGACCGATCCACCGGTTATAATAGTGGTTAGAGCAGGATGCTCTATGCGTAAACCGATCCACCAGTTATAATAGTGGGGGTTCCCGAGCTCAACAACCGCAAACCAGAGTTTTGCTAAAATGTCTAAAAGATACTAATTACTTACAGTGGAACACCATGCGTGCCGGAGCCAACCGATCCATCGGTTAGGAATAGTGGTTAGGACGCGTAGTCCTATGTGTATCCGATCCACCGACTATAATAGTGGTTAGGGTATGATACCCTATGTGCCTCCGATCCACCGGCTATAATAGTGGGGGCTTCCGTTTTCGCATGGATTTGATAAAAAGGCATGATGTGTATTGAATTCCGATAAAAGATTAATTAAGTAATTAATCTGGACTATGATTGGGCCTTTATGTATGTACTTGAATGATTGGTCGATATTATGATATGATGATGGTCTTTATGATCTTTTATTCTTATGCATGATTTTATGTGCTTTTGTGTTGGCCTTAGTGTTCGGTTACCTTACTCAGTACGTAGCGTACTGATCACCCCTTTTATGGGTGCTCCTCATTCCCACGAGTAGTATACCCTTCTGAATTTGTGTAGGTGGGCGAGATATCAGTTGGGGCTGAGTGTTGAGCATGTTTGGCTCAAGGTTTCGAGAGTGTTGTGGCCATATTCATTCTTTACGCGCTTTCATTCCTTTTGTTATTTCTTTGGTATAGTATTTACCATTTTCTGATTCATTACTCGATTGAGTTTTTTTTTATGAACCTTTTATCGGTTGTAAGTTTAATTCTCTTTTGGAAATGAATTACATTTCTTGATGCGTACTCTGTTTTTTGGTTTACAACTGTTTAATGATTATTTGAAGTTTAGTTTGTATTAATTTTGTAATTGATTGTTCATCTTTTCTTTAGCCTTAGCACTTGGTACTGGAACGGTCGGAGTGAATCGGTCTGGTACTAAGTGTGGCGGTAACATTTCCAGAATTCACAGGTTTTCAGTGTTTCTAATTTAATTGCTTCCACTTTAAAAAAAAGTAGTGAATTTTGGGGTGTTACACGAAATTATGGGGAATGAAGGGCTGGTGAGGGTAAGAAAAAGAAGAGGGAGAAGAGAGGGGGCAGGTGGCTGGCCGGCGAGAGGACGCAGGGTGGCAGGGAGGTGTCGGTTGGTAGGGGAAAGGGAGGGAGAAGAAGGAAAGGGAGATGGGCATGTGAGTTGTGGTCCAGGGGTTGGTTTGGTTCGAATTAGGAAAGAAAATGATGGGGGAGAGAGAGGAAGAGAGAGCAGGTGCGGTGGCAAGTAGCGGCAGTTGCAGGGCGGCTCGGTGGTGGCAGGCATGGAGTCGAAATTTGCAGGTGGTCGGGCGTGGAAGAAGAAAGAAAGGGAGGGGAGGTGCGAGTGGTTGGACCGGCGCAGGAAAGAACGGGAGCCGGCCGGTCCAGTCTGGAAAACAAGAAAAAGAAGGCGGCTAGGACTGGGCTGCGCTGCACGGGAGAAGAGAGGTGGGAAAAAAAACGGGCCTTTGGCCCAGGCGCGCATGGGAGAGGGGAAGGGCTGGCCTGGCGGCCCGAAGGAAGAAAAGGAAGAGAAAAGAAGAAAAGGAAAAAAAGGTGAAAAGGGAAAAAAAGGGAATGGGAAAATAGGTAAAATAAAATAAATTAATTTATAAAATCATAAAATGTAATATTCTTGATAAATTATTTAATTTAACAATTTAATTCATTATAATATAATATATTAGTTTAAAAAGGGTAAATTTAGTAAAATATTAGTTTAGAAAATTATTTAAATAAAAAAATAGGATGATACAATAACAAAATATCTATTTTAATTTACTAAATATTCCCGTCCAAATGTATATACTCAAAATCCATAAAATAATTAAATTAAATAATTGTAAAAGCTAATTTATTTCAAATAAAAGCTATTTATTAAATTATTGGTTTTCTAAAATTTTGGGGGATTACAATGATATGTTATGTGAACTTGATCATAGAAATAATAGGTGGATAATATGTGTTAGATGGGCTAATTTTGTATGTTTGGGTTGGGGTGGAATATGGATTAGGTTAACTAGGTTAAATATGGAATATTAGGCCATTTTATGTTGGGTGATCAATAGAAGCTTGTATGATGGATGATCGGGTGTCAAGGTAGAATAGGCTTCACTAAGGGGTTTGAGTAGACGACCGATAGTCGACCAGGGCTCATGAGGACATCAGACTATGTTATTGTTAGGTGCATGTTCATGATTTTTATTTTTTAGGCCCTTTCTTTCATCATTGTTGACTTCTCCATACCTTCCTTCACCTTGGATCATATTTTTGCATGATCCATTGCCCTTGTGCGAGATCTTAGCCATAATCACTTCACCTTACCTCATATACGCTCTCTTACACCATATACTTACTCTTAACTTTTCATTAAGTGTGAATGAAGCAAGTTCTCTGTCACCTCTCCACCTTTCTTTCCTTGGTATAACTTACCCCTCTCACCTTTCTTTATACCTCCATTTAATTTTTTTCTTCATTATAGAAACCATTATTATATTTTACTCTCTAATCTTTGCTCTTTTTCTTTGAGTTTTGCTAAGTGTTGAAGAACACTTTCCTTTATTCTTTCTACTGAAACCAAAGCCCTCTCACTTTCTTCTATTCACTTTATTTTTTGGTTTTCTCCTTTTGATCCCTTATCCATCCCTACTATTTTTTTCGCAAATATATAAGTGTTAGTTTTGAGAGAAATTGGCTCCCTTCCTATTTCTCTTATGGTGTATTAACCCATTACTTGGGTATGACTCTCTCCTTTGGTTTTTGATGCTTATTGTTATGTTTTTGTCATATTATTATTTATCTCTAATTATTTGTTAAATTTTTTTATGGAAAAGGAAGAGTAGTTGAAAGCTAGCATTGTGGTACCCTTTATTCTTATTATTTTGCTATTTTTTCTTGGAAATGAGGAAACCTATACGCTCTTACTATGTAAAAATCATGTGATAATATGTTTAGGGTTTCTATGCTATTTTTAAGTATAATTTATGTTTCATTGTAATTTTATGAAAAATATGCTTGCACATGGTCTTTTTATTGTTTATCTCTAATTATGTGACTATGTGAATATGTGATTTTTTGTAATAGCATGCTAGATTTATATAGTTTAATATATTTATAATATTATTCCAAGTTGTAAGTTAAAGAATAAGTATTCTTGTGTAGTAGGGATGGCTTAGATAATGGATATTTTGTCCTAGTTAATGACTCCTTTAGTATTTTTGAGCTTACCATTTGATTCCTGACATGCTTTACTTAAATTTTAATATATGATATGTTGAGATTTGAGCGTGTTTAGGTATAATTTTGAGTGATTAAATTTTTATATTGAAATCTGTATCTTTTTCTATCATGTATGACTACTATCTGTTATATAGTGTCGAGTATGAAAAGCATGTGAAATTTGGTATGCTAGATATAATACCCTTAACACTTTCAATCCAAAATAAAAATCATCTTGAAGATATGTTGGAAGCATAACCAAACAAATTTGGGGATGTCATTGCCACATCACATATGAGTTATGTATGATCATTGCTTAACACATGTTAGATGCAAGATAAAATGGAAGAAATAAAAAAAGGATACATGCACTAAAAAGAATGGTAAAAATAAGGATGAGAATAATACAAAAGGGAGAAAGAGGTTTATAAAATTCAAATATAGGATCCTAAACCATCAGTTTAAATAACCAAAAAGAAGCAAAAGCATCCTATTAGTGTGAGCAAGAAAATCTAATCCTATTATCCTAACTCTTAACTAAAATAGAAAATATAAATCTTGATCCCCCAAGTAATGACAATTGATTGGTCCATATAATCATCTACAACATACTCTAAGTGAGAATCATAATCCTATGACTTGTCATCTACTTAGTGGAATATAAGGCAAATCATCATAGTGGCCACATAAATGTAGTAGTAGTATGGTGAAGTACAAAAAAAATGAATTATATAAAACTTGATAAGGGCTCATGATGCACATTTATGTCACACATGGTGCAAGACATACTTATGAAATAGAACTTCTAAGCTCATGATCATCATATTATAATGCATTCTTGCATATGAATCATGAAAGAGACAACAATACATATCATTCATTAAGCTTATAAAGAGTAAATCATACTATGAATCCTCCATTTAATGACTACATTATTTTTAATTATTAATATTTTTGATCGACCACACCTAGTTATCTAATAAGAACAAAATGCATGGTAACATTACACACATAATGGGACCACACCACCACATATAGTCAGAGTGAATTGAGGAAAATTTCTAAGGTGATATCATACCCAACACATCTTGAATGCACTTATTTCAAGGGATAACACAAATTGAGCTACCACGCCTGCCTAAGATATAGACATATAAAGTGCTAGGAGGATTCTATAGGAATACCACACCCACATTTGCTAGACACTGATGCCATGTTGACCTACCACAATATTAATCCTATACTTTACAAATATGCACAGGCCCTTACTGACCACAATTCATTAAAGAAGAAAAATATGAACTATGTGAAATGGTAGTAACCACAAGAGTGAACTGCCTACTAACTCCTAGTTATCTACCTGGAGAGTTGGAAAAAAGGCTTGAACAAAATCTTAATTTCTATATGAATTGTTATTATCTAATATAAAACATCAAAAATCAATTCCATTAATAACCATTTGGGTGCTTCCAAGTGATAACACCAAACATAAAACAAAGAATCCAAGCTACCAAATAGGATGCTTAGAGATAATGTCAAACTTTAAAACAAGGAATATAAACTATAACACAATATTCATCAGTTCATCTTTTTCTTTGTTCCAATTATGCATGGCCAAGATCATGATTTATTATCACAAATGAATGTAAAATTAGAATAGAAACTCTAAAGAAGGATTAATAATTAAAAAATAACTAAATAAGCATGTGAAATCAAGAAAAACTAGTTGATCGGTCCTTAGGAACATTCGACTGATTTGGGTGTTCTAGAAATAAAGAGAATTAAACAATAAAGTAAAACCCCTTTACTAGTTGGTCCAACCCATTGATTTTTCATAAAAATCAGTCGATGGGTTTCAAAGAACCACTCAATGTGTTTAGGTCAATACCAAAACCACAATAGACACAAATAACCATTATATGAGTCTATTATACAAATAAACTATTCATACAAACTTGTAAATGGATCTAGCCAACTATTCATCCAATTTGGGAAAATTAACACCCAAACCTATATTTTCACACTAAATAAAATCACATACACTTTCCAAAATAACCCTAGCATGCTCCTATGTTGTATAACATATAAAAAAATGCATACCACACTTCAAATAATATGGATTCATGATAGATAATCAATACACATCACACTCATGCTTAATTCAGCAATCTCATGCTTGATATTAAAATACTTGAAACATACTCCAAATTCCAAAGATATAAATATTCCACATGCTTGAAATAAAGGATTCAAAATAACATATATGTGTCATAGAACACACCAAGGATATGAGACAAAAATTAACAATATAAATTCTTAATCATATTAAAGATAAGATGTCTTACTTTCAAAAAAAATTCTTTTAGTACAAGAATATACTTCTAATTTTACAGCCCCTACTAAGACTCCTGATTTTTCTAAGAGAATCAATAATCAAAATATTCAAAGATACTTTTAAACACCCAATTAAAAATTAAAACAACAGAAGACGAAAAGATTCACAACTAAACCTTCTCCCAAGAATGAAGTTACAGAGAAAAAATCTAAGACCTTTTAACATTTATCTGCACCTTAATCCTTCCTTGTTTAGAAGGGAAAATAAGGGAAAGCCAAGACTAAGAATAGGAGAAGAGAGGAGAGAGACCAACTAATTAAAGGAGGGAAACTAAGAGGAGATCTTGTGTATTCTAGCAAACAATTAAGGAGAAGAAGATGAGGAAATTCCTAACACTTAGAAGATGAACCAAGGTAAAAGATAAAAAGGACAACAGGAATTGTAGGTTTACAATGAATCAAAAATGTAAACTAAGGGAGGTTGTGGAAATTAACATATCAAAAAGAAGGAGAGAGAGATTTAAATTTAGTTGAGATAGAGGAAAAAAGTGCAAGGGAGGAGATGGTGAAAATGAGGAAAATGGAGTGAAATTATGTTATGGAATTAGCAAGTCATGTAAGGGGAAGGTGGAATGGGATATGTACGCAGTCATGACTGCCAGAGGAGAAAGAAAAATAATGGAGAGTGATAATAGATGAAAATGTAACTTAAAAGTGCTTTTTGGAAATTTTTAGCGTAATAAAATCAAAAATTGATTTGAATAATGTAAAAATAATCCTAAAGTACAAAGGAAATCTAATTAGAATTTTTCATAAACATTTGAAAGAGAATCAAAACCATAAAAAATAAATTGATCTAAAATTATAGCATAGCTAGCTGATCGATTTAGATAATTAATGGATGACTTATCTTGAGAATAAAAATGTAAGTCTCTAACCATACTAGTTGACTTGTTTAGGAAACTAGTCGATCAATATGCTTAAAATTCACATTTTTACCCAATCTTTAAGCCCTTTTTATAACCAAAATCAATTTATTTTATATGAACATAATTTTAAATATATTTTGAAGGATTTAAAGATAGCGTATTACATTAGACACTCGTGATTAGGATTTTATGTTCTAAATAAGCTTAATTATGCTTTAGGGGAAAATGGTGATTATGAAACTTTGTAAATTTTCAAAAATTGTGAATTTATGTTTAAGTGTTTATTTCAAAGTTATTTAGTTATGTTATTAATTTTTCTTAGTTCTAATAACAATTGATATTAAAGTGAGAGTTTAATAAGTAAATAACCGATAAGGGAATTTGGGTCATTTATAATCTAATGCTTCTAAGTATAAATAATTAGATTAGGATGGGCCTTAATGGATTCTTAGGTTGATCGTAGTGTTGAATTTGATATTATCTTGGATCTTTGACCTCAAAATTAAGTATGAAATAAATTTAAAGTAGTTAAGCATGAAATTTGGAATTATTGTATATTATGTGATATTTTTTATCACCAAATCAAATACTAATATCTAACTAGAGTACCTCAAGATTGGGAATGGTATACTGTCTAGAGTTAGCTACCCTAAAGACAATAGAGAAGTTCTTGATTTGGTTGGTTTCACTAGTGTGCCTTAGTGCCTTAGTAAGGCTCTAATTTACTCTATTGGTGATCTACAAGACTTATAGGGGGCATCAATACTTATGGATTATGTCTACTTGTTGATAGGGTATTATCCTTCCTTTATGTGCCTATGTGATTAGGGTATCTTATTTCCCTTAAGTTTATAGCCGGTAGGATACTATATTACCTTTTCACGATGCTATAACTTGAGCACCTTAGTATCTCTAAGTTGATATAATCTCCCCTCATATAAATAGAATGGAAGTAAATATTGGTGGTTGTCGGAATCAATTTTGCATTGATGGTTTGGTAGTTGCTTTTGTGTCCTACCTATGATATTTAGGAATTTTTGGTATTCTTGGTTGGAAGTGTATTTGTACACTACCCTAATATTTATGAGATTTCTTTAATCATGATTAAGTACGATTGGTGTCTACCATTATGGAACACCCTTGGATTGAATTAAATTATTTATTCCTATTATAATATTAATTGTAATGGTAACATGAGCTTATGAACTTGGTGATATTTGTGCGTGGGTAATATTAATTGTGTTTCATATTGAATGTATTATTAATGTATTTGTACCATAATTTTTCTCATGTTACCCTATATGTTCTCCATTTAACTTTTGCATGCTTACTATTGTGTAGTGGGTTTACTCAATAACCTAATACCAATGGGTTATATTTTATGGCCCTTTACCTATTTAATGGGTGGTTATAACTTTTTAGGGTTTGGGGTTAAAAGTTAGGATTATTAGGTGTTCCATCTGGCATCTTTTCATTGGGATATCCCTAGACTTTTATTTCCTCTTTCTAACCAAAACCTTTATGTAAGCCAAAACAATTTTAATCTATAAATTAATCACTATTCTATTTTTTATTAATTTAAGTAGAGTAATATTTTAGCTTTAGTACTTAGTGTGAAAATTATAGATGAAACCGAACTTGTACTAGGTGTAGCACTACACCCTACATTTTAATATTTTAGCTTCTACAATTAATCCTTTTAATCAAAGTTTTTAAGTGCTAAAAATGGGGGTATTATACGAACAAAGGTGGAAGAAGAAGGATGATAAATTGATGGCTATTATGTTACTATGTGTTATGTCAAATAGATTAGAATGAAGGTTAAAATGAAAACAAAACAAGGTAAGGGAGTATAAAAAGAGGAGAGGGCTTAACATTAGCATGGCAAGGAAAGAGGGAGAGGTAGCATGATCAACATGTGAATGATAAAGTACAATGTGATTGGGTGAGTAAGGTGGTGCAACACAAATAGGTTGAACGAGGTTATAAAAACCAAGCATTCAAACAGAAGGGAGGTAATGGCACAAGGCGTGCTAATCAGCATGGCAAAGAGGTAAGGTTTGGAATGCTAAGGTATGGGTAAGGAAAAAGAAGAAGGCCAGGTGTAAGAAAAATTAAAATGGACATAAGTTAGCATAATGGGTTTAGAATAATCACAAGAGTTGCCACAAACAAGTACAAAATTTATGAAATGAAACACAATGATTATCAAGGAATGTTAAAGATAGATTTTTGTGATAAAAAAAAAAGTAATTTTCATCATTTTAGATTATTTTTAATATAGGAAAAATCAATAAATAATGAAAAATCACAAATAAATCCAAAAAAACACCACAATTAAAAAGAAGGTTTTATATATATATCAAAATAATCACATAGAAGCCAAAACAATTAAAAAATGACAAACCAAAAGTATTCGTCTAATCTTGATCGATCGAACACACACTCTAGTCTACTATCAAACCCTTACCCCTAGGAAACCCCTTGAACACATGATTGAATGGTCAACCATTAACCTAAAATTCTTACCTTCAATTAAATTTTCATCTAATCAATTTATAACTTAGTTCCCCATATTACTACATGATGCAGAAGCATCCCCTAATCACATTAAGCTAATTAATGGTCCTAAGTTATGGACCATAATAAAAGCTTAACCTAAAAAAATTAATTAGTGAAAATTAGGGGAATATCAATGTAAATATTCCACCATACATAACCATGCAACCCCATGCTTAGGACATGCATCATGTATGTAAATCTCCACTAGCCATCCCCTTTTTGTTGCATTAGAATAATAAACTTTGTGCAACCTTAAACATTGTATATTTAGCTAGAAATCAACATAAAATTTTGAAGGAAAAAAAAAGAAAAGATAAAAAGATATCACACCATGTTGGGAGTTGGTAGAAGTTAGAAGCCATTTTTGGGTATTAACTTGCCACTAAGACCATATCCAACCTACATTAACACCCCTAAATGGATGTAATTCTTAACCAAAAAAATTAACTTGTTTGATTGATCAAGTAAGGGAGTTGATTGAATTACTATAATTTGATGTATTACCTACCATTTTAGCATGTAAAGGAGCCTGTGTTGTGGTATGTTTGTTGAAAATATTACATCACACCACACTTGAGGTGAATTTAGTCAAGTTACTATCTGACTAATTGTTAAGTTTTATTATAGATTGGTTGAAATATAACTAAGTAGGTAAAGGAGAAGGGTATAATATAATTTTTGTAATCTTTATTTCCACTATAAATATGGGTAGCTCTTAACACTTTGGGATACATGACCCTTGTCATTAAGAATTAGATTTTCAAAACCCCCTCCCATAAAGTGGAGAAAAGCTTTAGAATTGTGTCCATTAAGCTTAAAGGAAATGCCTATTTATGGTGATAAATCCTTACGCACCAAAGGAGAAAGAAGGGAAAGTCTAAGATGAAATATTGGTCAAAGATGAATAAGCTTTTGAGGGAAAGGTTTTTACCCTCATCGTAAACTCAAGACCTATATAACAAAATGGCCTCCATTAGGAAAAGGTCAATGAGTGTTTAAGAGTACATCAAGGAGTTTGAGTGATTGAAGATGAGTTTGGATTTAGATGAAGTAGAAGAGAAAAAAATGTCACATATCCTTAGATAATTAAGGAGTTACATTACACATGGATTTACAAAAAAGATGACACCTTATATTAGCCTTTTCATTTATCCACTAAGGTGGTGAAACATATGAAGGAGAAGATAGGACTGAAGTTTCATCAAGGAAGGTTTGCAATCAACACATCCAAGGAGGCCCCATCATCATCCAATCCATTCCATACCCTTCAAAATTTAGAAGTAAAAGACAAGGGGAAAAGTGTTACGTTTGACCTCAAAAACCCAAAGATCATTAGGTGTTTCAAATGTTAAGGCCTAAGGCACTATCAAAACAAGTGCCCCAATAAAAGATTTATGACCCTTGTAGACATGGAGGAGGTATCCCATGATGAGGAAATGGAAGAGGCCAAATTGGTCCATGAGGAGGACGTGGAATAAGAAGATACACCCACAGATGTAAGAAAATCCCTAATGGTGAGATGGGTGTTGCACTCCAAGGAGTTTGTAGAGGAGGAGACATAACGAGAGGATATATTTCAAACCAAGTGCATGGTCCTTGGTAAGGTATGTTCCCTTATTCTTGATGGAGGTAGTTACATAAATGTAGCTTCTTGTATACTTGTGGAGAAACTTAACTTACCTATACCACTTAACATGCCAAACCTTATAAGTTATAATAGCTTAATAATCAAATCATATTTAAAGTGATCAAGGAAGTTATAATGTCTTTTTCCATTAGAAAAACCTAGCAAGATAATGTAGCATGTGATGTGGTTCCTATAGACTCTTGTCGTCTATTTCTAGGAAGACCTTGGAAATATGATAGGCATATCAAGCATGATGGTAAGAGGAAGAGCTATTATTTGAAATTTGCTAACATAAAGATTATACACACACCTTATAGTCCCCAATCCTCCCGTGTTAGGAAGGAAGCTAAAAAGATGAAAGCCTTATTCTTATGCAGCATGAGGATACACAAAGCCTTAACACAGGGGAAGAACATGTGTTTCTTTTTGTTAGTTGAAAATAATGAAGGAAGTGGAGAAAGTGACCTACAGGTCAAACCTTTAATAAGAGAGTTTGGAGATGTTTTTGCAAATGAGCTACCTAGTGTGTTACCCCTATAATGCAATTGAATGCCAAATTGACTTGGTAAATCCCTACGTTCCCTAACAATCCTACCTATCAGTGTAACCCAAATGAGGCTAGGGAGTTACAAATACAAGTTTATGAGTTGTTATAAATGGGTTTCATTAGAGAGTCCCTTAGTCCTTGTGAGGTCCCGAGCCTTTTGGTACTAAAGAAGGATGGGAATATGATGATGTGTGTTGATAGTAGAGCTATCAACAACATCATGATCAAGTATAGGTATCTATTGCAAAATAGCGTGGGTTTAAAAGGATTCAAACTAAAATCGGAATTAACAAGATTATGATCAATTAAGGATTCACACAAAAAATAAAACAATTGAGGAAAAGTGTAGATATTTATTCATGCTCTTTTGCAATTATAGGATGATTAAAATAATCAATCAATCAATTACACAAATCTACAAATTTCTTTTAATGGAGAGTTCTATAGAGAAGAAGAAGTTACATCGCATGACTTCAATGACTAGGGTTTCATATGTATATAGAAGATAAAACCCTACAAAGAAAAATACCATGTTTTAAAAATAGAGAAAAAACATGATCCATGTTTAGCAAACACAAGACCTCCATGTTTATTTCCTTACTCTCAACTTTTACCCAAAATACATCAAAGATTTCACAGAGAAACATGGTCGATTTTAATTAACATAAGACCCTCATGTTTCTAATATACTTCACATTCTACCCATAAAATTCTTCAACACCTACATAAACCAACACACTATTATGTAGTGCTCAAATACCAAGTCAAAATTCATAATTGTCTACCTTGATGCAGTATTTGTGTTGGACCTCTACAAAAAAACCCTAGCCCAACAAAGAACCTCATGGCCTATGAACACTAATCAAGTCTAAGAAACACTCAAACTTACTCATGGTTAGTGGCTTCGTTAACATATAAGCAGGATTATTTAAAGTACCCACTTTCTCCAACATAACTTTACCTATAGTAATAGTATCCCAGATAAATTCATACCTAATGTCAATGTGCTTCTTTTGACGATGAAAAGAATTATGATTCTTTGCTAAATAGATAGCACTCTAGCCATCACCACAAACAATTAGAGCATTATGACCAAACCCCAACTCTCGTACTAAATTGCCAAGCCACAAAGATTCTTGAAAAGCCTCTATCATAGCCATATATTCTACCTCAATAGTAAAAGGCAGTCACCTCCAACAAGGAAGACCTCTATCTAACAGTTAAACCACCAAGATAGAAAACATATTCACTGATGGATCTCCTTTTATCAATGTTTCCACCATAATTAGAGTACACAAACCCAACCATCGAATTGGTTGATATCCCATAAGTAATAAAAGATAATGTCATTCCCTTCAAGCACCTAAGGATCCATGTCACTACTTGCTAGTGAGAATTTTCTAGATATGCCATAAATTGACTCACAACACTAACATCTTGAGCAATATTAAGATGGGTACACACCATTACATACATGAGACAACCAATAGCATTCAAATATTGAATAGTCACCATGAACTCATCTTACTATTTAGATTTAGGACAATTGAAAGCAAACAATCTAAAGTGAGTAGATAATGGATTGCTCACCATCTTAGCATCCATCTTATGAAATCCCTCTATCACATTGTTCACATAGGACTCTTGAGACAAGTACAAAAGCTTCTACTCATGGTTTCTAATGATTTCCATGACAAGGATCCTCTTCGCAACTCCAATATCCTTCATCTCAAACTCACTATTGATAAGTGTGACTTTTACAAGTTGATAAGTGTGACTTTTACACCTTATTCCTAAGGTTTATAAGAGTTTTTACCTTTAATTTCAGTCCGAATTCTCCCTTTTTGTTCTTGTTACTGCCTTTGTGTTGTGAAAATTTGTAGGGTCTCAAGCAACAAAAAAATCATGAAGGATGAAAAAAAGAATAAGCTTAAAGGGAGAAGAAAGGAGAAAAAATGAGCAAAGAGGAGCAAAAGTTAAAGTGGAAAGAGATTTAGAGCTAAAATGTAAATTATGGAATAAAATGAAAGCAAGAATGCATATTTAAAGTATATGGGCCTGAAAGAAGTGAAATTTAGACCAGTAAACGGTCTGAATTTGGAGAAGATTTCAACATCAAAGTTGTAGATATTTTTAATAGCTTTCCAACACATCCAAAATCAGCTTAATCGGAGTTATGATAAAAAAAAGTTATAGGCAAAATACGCATCATTGTCAAAGCTGACACGAGAAGCCCATCTTTACCAATACCCTAGTGATCCACGAGGCGGTAATATAAAAACTCTCATTCTAATATCTCAAGGCAGCCTCCACTCCCTCTCTTTTCTCTCTTCTCCATCCTCTTCCCCAATTCATCAAGATCTCTCTTGTAAATTAGAGACGGAGGTTCAAGAAGTTAAATTTTTTGCAAGAATTTGTGAACATCAAAGGTATTATCTAATGATCTTTTCTCTATCTATGGAATCTATTGTTATTTTTAATATTCTTGCTATGAATTTGATGGGCTAGATCTTGTGCTAAGGTGAAGGGGAATTTTCCCCAATCCTAATGTGTTGAATTATTGCATCCTTTTTTATTCAATTCATAATGTATGTGTTGTGTTATTGATTGATTGACGGATTTTTGAACCACGGCCGGGTTCTGATTTTCAGTGTGGGAAATACCAGTGAGATCGAGAGATAATCTAGTATTAGACCCAATAGCACAACGACATATTAAATTATAGGTTGAGAGACGATCGATTTGACCTCTATAACAAAAGAGGGAACTTTATAGACTTTAATGCATTACATTCTATTAGACTCTAAGCTAGAGATAGTTAGGGCCATAGATATGTAATAGGGTGGTTGTGGCTTGAGAAAGCACAACACTTTCTATCCTTGTTGGCATGATTGATTATGATTGTTGAATTATTTTTTGATGTGATATTCGATTACATGTGAGGATCAGGGGCAATGAACCGGAACCTTAGCTCTTCTATTTATTTGAGTCACTTGAGTGCTATTTTCCTTTCTTTTTAGCTTATTTAGTTATTTTAGCTTACAATTTATTATTTCATATCATCTCATAGTATAGACATAGTTAATTTCTATCATTGTCCTAGTGGTCATTCACCAATCCTTATGGGATTGACCTTGACTATTACTCTGACCCCGTGCACTTGCCGGTAGGAACGTGTCAACTATTCATTATTACCTTTACCTTATCAACATTAAAGATATAATTTTCTACCACAAGCATGGCATCGACAAATAGCAAAAGATATACAAAGGAGTCGTCCTCTATTACCTTCAAGTACACACATCCATCATACTCACTCTTAGAGAAACCATGCTCAAATATAAAATAATCAAATTTTACAGTGACCTCTTCAAGAGGAAACATGGTCACGTATCCCCTTAACCACAAACCTATCAAGCTATTGCATGTAAATCTACTCCTTGGGCTCACCATGCAAAAATGTAGCTTTAAAATCTAATTAATACAACTCAAAATCATGCATAACCACAAGTGAATGCAAATTAAGAATATAATTATGTCTAAATATAGGAGAAAATACCTTATTATAGCCTATACTTGGAATTTGACTTAATCCACATGCAACTAGATGAGCCTTGTACCTTGGTCTCTCAACCCGTAGAGATCCCTATGTAAACATGTATACCCACTTACAATCAACAATCTTTTCCTTCCTGGGTGCCTTTACAAATTTTTATGTATAATTATTCAATAAGGACTCCATCTCCTCGTCTATAGCAGCACGCCACTTAGCATAATTAGTACTCTTAATAACCTCTGATAATGATGTTGGCACATGCACATCAATAATAGTCTCTACATTAAATAAAGCATAACCGGCTAATTCTTCATAACTGTACCTAACTGGAGGCTTGACAATCCTCCGTGCTCTACCTAGATCAATGCTCCTTTGCTCCACCTGCCACCTGGATCCACCTACTTTAGGAATAGTGGGTCTGTTAGAAGGCTATTTGCTATCTAACTCAACCTCAACCTCCGCCTAACTTGAAGCATTATCTTGCTCTACCTTCTTAGTGACACCATCACAAGAATCAATCTTTTGGATGAACATATACTCATTAAAGGTAACATCCTGCTAGATAAGAACTTGGATATAATTGGATCCCATAACCTATACCTCTTCACTCTGAATGTATAGCTAAGAAAGATACACTTGGCTTTAGGATTAAGCTAACCATAATTAACATAAGCATAAGTAGGGAAACAAGAGACATGGAGATAAAAGTAATCAGCTAGCTTACCAAACCACATAGCTTCAGGTGCCTTCAAATCAATGGACCAATTTGGTGATAAGTTCACCAGGTATGCTACCATGTGAACAGCCTTAACCTTAAACTCTCTACCTAGTCCTCCCTACGATAAAATACATTGAGCCTTTTCCAATAGGGTTCTATTCATCTTCTTAACAACCTCATTTTGTTGTGATCTTCCAACATTGGTGCGGTGTCTAGCTATCCCATGGTCTTGGAAGAAATCAGTGAAACTCTGTTCAACAAACTAAATAACATTATCTATCCTAAGACAGTTAACTTATTTCTCAGTATACTTCTCTAGCAAGGAATTCTAGATTTTAAAAATATCAAACACATCATTCTTATGCTTTAAGAAATAAACTCGTGACTCTTCAGAGAAGTCATCAATAAATATGAGCGAGTACAATGAACCACCTTTAAAAAAAACTCTAATTGGACCCCATAAATCTAAATGGATATACTCAAGAGGCTTTATCATACTTTGCTTAGATGTTGAAAAGTTAACCCTCTTCTACTTGCCAAAAACATAGTGCTCACAAAAGTCCATAGTACATATACTCTGTCCATCCAATATTTCCTTCTTAGAGAGCTCAGTCAAATCCCTTGACACTCATGTGCCTAATCTAATGTGCAAAAGTCTAGTTACATCCGAATTTGACAACCTTGGAGATGTCATAGTAGTTATCCCCAAAAAAATAGAACCTTTCAGCTCATACAGTGTCCTGACCTACTTTCACTTCATTGCCATGTGAGCCCCATTTATAACTCTTAGGTTACCATCCTCAATAACACACTAGCACCCATTACAATCCAAGGAACTTAAAGAGATGAGGTTATTGCTCATATTTGGGACATGTCTCACATTATACAGCTTCCTAACCACACTGTCATGCATCATTGCCTTCACTATCCCAATCCTAGCAAATTTACAAATAAAATCATTTTCAATCAAGACAACACCACCCTGAGTCACCTCAAATGTATGAAACCAACTCTAGTTAGGATATATATTGTAAGAGCACCCAGAATCTAAGATCCATCTATCACTAATCTTGTTATATCTATTAGTGGCTGGCGACACAACTCCATCAATATTATCATGGGCAACTACAACATCATCCTTTGTACTAGATAACTCACTAGGTGTAGCACAAGGCTCCCTATTAGAACAAAAAAATCCTAACATACCCCTTCTTATGACACCCATAGCATGTCACATTATTCTCTCAACTCTCTGACTTAGATCTAGACTTCTTACAATCACCAAACCCTCACTTCTATGTCCTCCCATGGTTGACAATCCCTCACTATGTGAGTTCTAAAAGTACCCTTGCCATTCAACTAACTATCAATCAACTCCTATTTTAGTAGAGTGGATTCCACATCCTTAAAGACTAACTCATCCTTCCTACACAAAATAGTCTAAAAAAAAATCTTAAAGCTTGCAACATAATAGATAAGTCTTCATCATCTAATTTAACATCTATATTATGTAAATCCATAACTATAGATTCAAATTCATCCAAGTAACTTTTTAAAGATTGACCATCACCTAATTTCAGGTCATAAAGCTAACTCTTCAATAGTAGCCGATTTGCTGCTGATTTTTTCTATACATTAACTCAAGCTTCAACTACAAGGAAGCCATTGTTGATTCTTTTTTCACTTCCCATAATACCTTGTTAGATATGCACAATTGTATAATATAGAGGGTCTTCATATCTAATTATTCAAATTTCTCATCCATCATCAATTCTTTCTTCTTTTAATCATCGAATAAAGAGTTTTCAAAACCATTCTGAATTAGAATCACCCACATCTTCAATTTCCATAATCTAAAATTAATGAACTGATTAAACTTCTCAATATCAAATCTTGTGCCCATCCTAATTTCTATAACTCTTCAAAAACATAGCTCTAATACCAAATTGTTGTGGAATAGCGTTGATTGAAAAGGATCCAAACCAAATCAAAATTAACAAGCTTATAAACAATTGAGGATTTAATCACAAAATAAAGTAATTGAGGAAAAAGTAAAGATCTTAATTCGTGCTCTCTTGTAAACTAATCAATCAATTAATTAAACAAATGTACAATTTTCTTTTAATGGAGAATTCTATGGAGATGAAGAAAAAACCACATGTTTTGGAAATAAAGAAAAAAAATAGGACCCTCGTGTTTATTTTCTTACTCTTAACTTTTGCCCAAAACACATCAATGATATCATAGAGAAACACAATCCATTTAAATTAACACATGACCCTTATGTATCACATATACTTCACATTCTGCACTTAAACTTGTCCAACACCTGTACGAACATACACAATGTTATGTTGTGATCAAATACTTAGTCAAAACACATGGTATCCTATATCTAAGCTTGATAACACATTATATTACGTACATGGGGCCTATGTACTTTCAAAGATTGATTTGAAGAGTGGATATGACCAAATTGGAGTGAATGAGGGAGATGAATGGAAGACGACCTCAAGACCAAGGGAGAACTATACAAGTGGATGTTAATGCCTTTCAGTCTCTACAACACACCCAACATCTTCATGAGACTTATGGTTGAGGTCCTTAGGCTCTTTATCTCTAATGTTATTGTAGTGTACTTTGATTATATACTCATATACTCCTCTAGTAGTGGATCATGTAAAGCATTTAGGGCCTGTATTTTTAGCCTTTAAGAATAACAAGTTGTATGAAGAGTTAGAGAAGTGTGACTTTTTTGTGCCAAATATAACCTTCCTAGAGTTTTTTGTATCTAAATATGGTATTTTGATAGATAAGTCAAGTTGGAGGTAATAAGGTTGTGACCTACATCCACATTTGATCCCTTCACGAACTTGCCTCATTTTATAGAAGGTTCAAAAAGGGAGAATTAAATTAGACACCCGCAACCCAAGAATCATTTGAATTAATTAAGGGTAAGCTAAGTGAGAACCCCATCATGAGGCTACTAATTTTTTCTAAAATTTTTTAAGTCAAATATGATACCAATAGAGGTTGGATTGGATTAGTCCTATTACAAGAAGGTAAAGCAATAACTTATTTTAGTGAGAAGCTTAATGGATCAAGATCCAACTATAGTACGTATGATAAGGAGTTTTATGTCATTATTAGGGCTCTAGATCATTGGTCTCATTATCTTATTCCCACACAATTTGTATTACATACTGATCATGAGTCCCTAAAGTATGTAAATGGGAAATATAAGCTCAATCCCAAGCATACTAGATAGATAGAGTTTTTACAATGCTTCTTTCTTTTAGAAAAACATAAGGGTGGAAAAACTAATGTAGTAGGTGATTCCCTCTCTATAAGGTATTATATGTTGTCCCTACTAGAAGCTCGAGTCTTAGGGTTTGGATGTTAGAAAAAGCTATACAAGGAATATGAAGACTCTGTAAACTACTTTAAAAATCGAGACAAGGTTCAAGGATCCTATGTCATAGAATATGGCTTCATTTTCAAGAACACTAAGATTTAAATCCTAAATTATACCATTTAAGAGTTATTGGTATGAAAAGCACATAGAGGTAGGATAGACACACACTTCAGGATAAACAAGGCCTACGTCATGCTCTCAAAGCACTTCTATTGGCCAAAGATGATATGCAATATACATGGATTCATAACAAGATTTGTTACTTGTCAAAAGTCTAAGAATTACTTCTATTAAGGACTCTACACCCGCTTACCCATCCCTCATCAACATTGGAACCATGTGAGTATGGACTTCATAGTGGCGTCAACATTATTATTCATACTAGTAGATCAGTAATCAAAGTACGATTGGTCCTAAACCACATGATGTTCCATTATAAGCAATTAGTGCCGTATCAAAAGTTATGATCATTTAATGGTTTAACTAACTTGATTTTGGGACCCTATTATTCTCAACAAGCAGAATAATAATCAAGTACAACTACAGGGTAGGATGCTCCTTACCACTATTCTCACTAGTGAATTAGTAATAAAAGTATAACTCCATAGTAAGACACTCCTGGCCACTATTCTCATTAGTTGATCAGCATAGGTACAATTGACCCCATCTAAAGTGATCTTCCACTTTAATTAATTAGTGTATTATTATTTCTTTATTTACTTCTAGGTCATCACACAATCATGTACACATACTCATGCAAGGTACTATCCCAACACATACCTCAAAATAAACCTATTTTTCCTTAGAAACCCTAATCTTACAACCCTAGCATATTGTCTCCTGTAGTTCCCTTTTAGTCCCCAATTTTTCTAAAAATTCTTATAATTTTATTATGAACCACCTATTCAAGATTCATTATTTATTACCCACTTGTTATACATGTGATAACAACCTACCCATAGGGTTACCACTCATGCCTCCCAAAACCCTAATATCACATTTTGGTCACAATTTTTCCTCCAAGCTCAAATGACTCCCCAAATTCATATTCCTACCCAAAATGTTATAATTAACCTTGTATTAGATTGCTAGTATCAATATACCATTTTTCATACATTACTTCCCCCTTAGATTTACTAATCACACTTAAATTGTTTACCATAAACCCTTTATTTTTGCTCCAATTATCTCATGTAGTACCCCTAACCTATTTTGAATTAGCTAACACCCTAAACTACTCAATATGCCACTTTTGAATCATATTGACCAAAATTCCCCTAGGTCACTAGAAATCCGATTTATACCTTCCTTAAATCACTAGACTCCCAACATAAAGGACTCTTTAACTTTCCACACATACAATATCATAAAACTCATGGACATGATTATATATAAATACTTCATATTCAACACAGTCGTATCTATATAGCTTTGTTACCTTCTTTTACAGTTAATAAAACTGCATATACAGCACCAGAGTCATGTAATATTTTATACCATGCCATAACACATCAACACATCAAGGACATATATTATAATACAACAAAAGCCTATCTATAATAGTATCCTTACTGAATCATATCTAATCTCTAAGCATTAAAGATCTATGATTCATCTTTTGCTAGCACTAGAATATCACCTAGAAATAAGGAAATATAAAGTTAAGACTTTTTCCTTTTTTAAAGACTTTGACCTAAATGAATACTGATAAAAGGGAAAAGAAATGGAGGTAACTGAAGTGGAAAAGATTGTGTAGGGTAACATATGGTGGCGGCGACAATGATTGTGTTTAGAGAGTGGGAGAGGGTTGGTAACTAGGGTTGAGGTGGTGGTGGTATTGAGGCTTACTAGAGTTGGTGGCAGTTATTGGTGGCGAAGCTAGTAGTCAGTGTTGATGTGGGGAGGAGAATGGCTGAGAGGGAGAAAGAATGAGGGGGAAAAGGGAGGGATTAGTGTGGTGGCTACCCTAATTGGGGTGCCTGCATAGGGTGGTTCTAGTATAGTTGTGGAAAGGAGGGAGAGAATGGGGTTGGCGGTGGTGGTGGTGGTGCAGCCAGTCAAGGTTGCAGGTGCAGGAGAATAAAATAGGATAAGGGCGGCACGATAAGGATGCTAGTGTGGTATATGCAAGGAGGGGAGGTGTTAGGGAGGTTGGATAGGGAACGATGGTGGTAGTGTGGGAGGATTGGCAGGGAAGGAGGAGGGAGGGAAAATAGGGGAGGCTCGGCACTGGCTCATTGGTGGGAGAAAGGAAGAGAGGAGTGATCATGAGACATTTATAGGCAGGGAAGGGTAGAGGGAGAAGGGGAAGATGACAAGGGGGAAGGGTGTAGGCTCGGCATACATGGCTATAGGGGACGAACGACAGAGAGTGTAAGGCATAGGGAGCAAGTGTAGGGTATAGGGATAGGTGCAAGTGTAGGAGCAAAGGCAAGGTGACACGATAGGTGTAGATGCATAGTGGTATATGGCTGAGAGAGGGAAGGAGATAGACATGTGGATGGTTGGGGAAAGAGTCTATTTGGTGCACAAAATGAAAGGGAAGGGCGTGAGGAAGAAGAAGGGAGGGGAAGGAAGAAAAAAGAAAAGAAAAGAAGAGAAAAGAAAAGGAAGATATAAAAGAACAAAAGGGGGAATGGGCTTGGGCTTACCTAGGGAGAAGTGAAAGAAGAAAAAAAAGAAGAGAGTAAAGCCGAGAGTGGCATAGCCTGACAAGAAAAGGGAGAAGAAGAAAGAAGAAAAATGAAAATAAAAAGAAAGAGAAAGAAGGAATAAGGAACAAGGAAAAAGGAAGAAAAAGAGAAAAAGGAAAATTTTGGTTGTGGGATTAGGGTTTAGGTTTTTAGGGTTAAATTTTTGGATTAGTAATTATAAAAAAAAATTTCTAAAACTTTTTATATTTAGGGTTAATTTAAAATATGATACTGAAAAATATAAATATTAGCAATTAGGTTAGATTAAAATATGGATGAATTAAAATTAAAAATTTTATAGGATTTTGGGGTATTACACTTACATGATGAGCCCTATGTAGAAGAGGAGCATCCTTTCGAAGACATAGATGAGGTTGCAAGAGCATCATCTAATAACATCAATCTAATTTATTATCCTATTTTAGGAGACCACAAGACACTCTTAACATGGAGAAAATTAATTAGTGAAAATTAGGGGGAAATGGATGTAAATCTTCCCCCATGTAAATATCCACCATCTATCCCACTTTTATTACACAAGAGTAATAAACTTTGTGCCATTTTGTAGAAGCACTAATTACCAAATTACTAGGTGTTACGGCCACACTCAACATAAATCTGGCTCCCTTGATTTTCATATGCTAAGTGATAAGATTAAAACAAACCATAACCAAAGTAAATTGGTAGAAATAGAATACCTTAAATAGATAAAATTTATGGATAAATATTATTAGCACAATAAGATGATCAAAATACAACTATGAACAAAAGAGTCCAAATGAAAACTGATTACAACAAAAAAAAAAATTAGCACCCGAAGGTACGACAACAATTTAACATAACTCTTAAACACAAAGGCCCACTCTAAAAATAAGGCTTCTTCCCAAGGACTCCACCTCTCTTTCTTGTTATTATATGCTTCATGCCACTCCATGGCCCTCACATATTCATTTACAAAAGTAGTATTAATACAACTTCCTCGTACTAAGTAAATCAATACCTCACAAGAGGCAATATACCCATATTTCACATAGTCATATAGAATTGGAAAAGCATATTTTAGCATAAATCATGTACCATAAACACAAGCATTATTCATGGATCAATAAATATAAACATCCAATATCAAGCTCAATAGTAAAAAATGCTAGTTAAACACCATTTTAAGGAATAAAGACATATTTGATTAGTTAAATACATTTCAAATATAGTGGTAAGGAATTAAGGAAACTACAAAACTAGCAAATCTAAAACAAACCAAGGTAAGGCACTAAGGTGTCGCCGATCAAACAATCATTACTTTTAATTTTCTTACACAATAGATATTTTCATTTTTACTCACTTACTCGAGGGAGATATAATCAACCCAGGGATGCAGAGGTACATCTAGTCATATTGGTACCCAAAGGTGACACAATACCTTAACCTCGAACCCAGACACACAGTGGTACACTTGGTCATATTGACACACAAAGGCTACATAATACCATCCCAAACTCGATCACATAGTCCCTAAGTATCGATACCCCCTATAAGGCCCTTAGATCACATATAGAGAAGAGTAAGGCCTTTACTAAGGCACACAACACACTTGTGAACCAAAATAAACCAAGGCTAACACCGCACCACTAAGGTAGCTATTTTGAGAGAGCAAACCATTCCCAATTTAAGGTATTCAAATTTAAGTGTTAATATTTTATGAGGTAATCACATAAGTCACATACAATAAAATAATTTTTGGTTTCCATACTTAACCTTTTTCTCTTTTATTTCCAATTATTAAGGTAGACCCTAAGTTCATAGGTCTATGAAAAGCTAAGTACAAGCTAAGGTCAGGCTATCAAAAGTCTAAGGCCATCTTAGCATCCAATTATTTGTAAAATATATATTAGATTAAAATTACTAAAATGCCCTTCAAAACCATATATTCACCATATTATTCATTTCTATACAAAATATTATCATTATGAGAGATTTGTCATGAGCAGACAAAAAGGCAACATTCCACATTATTTTAGTACGTAGGTAATCTTTGTATTTTGGTGAATAATTGTATTTTTCACTTTTCATGCATTTAGTTGGTTGCACTCCCACAAAACCCTAATCATGCAACTCTCATGTATCACATATTTCATGCAGCATGCACATGCACATTTAGAGCATAATGCATCATTCAAATATGAATATTATCATCACAAGATATGTAGGGGGCATCTTTCTAACCCTAGGTCATGCAAATAGAATTTATAATAAACTAACCCTAATCATATGTGTATGCTTCCATACAAGTTATTATAACCCTAAATACCTTGAATTAGCAATCATGAGGCATTTACCATGAAATTTGAATCATGAATTGACAAGAATAAAAATCTTAACAAAACTCTAGATATGTAAACGTAAATCATATGACATATTACCATGTGTACAACTTAAATTTCAACAATTATACATATCATCCCCTCAATATGTTATCATTTTATCATGCATGTTATAATACTTGAAAAGCATAAAACCCTAGCATGATTGTAGGTCTAGAAACTTATAACATGCTCACATATAAATTCTACTATCTTATAACTTATTGTATTTACCTAATTCAAGCTCACACAAAAAGAAGTTTTCTCAAAAGTCCTCAAGAGTTACCTAAGAACTTAACATCCAAACACATATGTATTATCATTTAATATTACAAAAAAATAACCCAAAATTACTAAAACAAATTCAAGGATCATTACACTATTGAAAAAAAGCAATAGAATTCAAAAAAAACTCGGGAAACCAAAGGGAGAAGGATTAGTGGATTTTTGCAAGAAGGAGAGGAGGGCAACGGTGTTGTGTGCCATTATTAGGGAGGTATCCATAGTAGAAATGGCTTTTGTAGAGAGGGGAGAAAAGGAAAGGAAATGTAGCAAAGAGTGGAGGAGAAGATGGCACAAAAGGGACCAAAGAAGGAGGGAGAGGCTTCTGTGGAAGATAGTGGAGCAAGGAGGAAAGCTTCCGCAAAGTTGGCCGAAGGTGATGGGATTGAGCTTCAGTGGGTTTGGCCGATGGGAGGAGGGGTGGAATGGTAGTTTTGGTTAAAGGAAAATAGGAGGAATGGTGTTTTGGCTGGTGGTGTGGTGGTAATATCAAGATAATTGGGTATTATCACTATACTCGATATAAGTTTGACTAACCAAACAATCCTTACATAGAATAGAAGGCAAAATACTTAAAAATTAGAATAAGATAAATAGCCAGTGAGTGAAATTTTGGTTAAAACTTAAATAAGAATATGGAGATTGTATCTAAATAAAAAAATAAACAAAATACCACCAAAGAGATGAATTAGAACAAAGAGTCCAAAACCTATCTGGATAAAAACTAACTATCAAAATAACATTAACTATACTTCCAACCCCAGTAAACATAAATCACACCTCTACAAGTAGTGCATCATAAATAGTAAAGTCATAGAGGTAACCCTCAAGGAACTACACAAAAAATTTCAGTCATCTGCTTGTGGAAATGAGCAACACCAATGAGAAGGATGATTAATAGGCCATTATTCACATCTGATGGTTTCAAATATGTATAAATTAGCCCTGACTCATGTTCTCATTCACTTTAAGCTTTAATGTCTTATTATACTGTTGGTTAACTCAATATCTTCATGCAAGATTATCATAGATATGAAAGGTACATACCCCATAATCAAAAGTGTTTTAGGTTATTCCTTAAGAGGAATGACTACAATGCCCCTACAAAACCTTAATCTCACAAGATACACATAACTTATTCCAAATAAATTATTTAACCACCAAATTAAACACACCATATTAATATATCATTATTGACAACATATCCAAAATTCAAGATCTAACTCTAACATCTTATACATGTGGTAAAGAGTCTGGCTCTAAGGTTATTATTCCTAATTTAAGTCATTTTCTCATTTTATTAGACTTATGTTGCTCATAGTTACCTTTAGTATTTTACATAACACATTTATAATATTTTAACCCAATATCACTTTATAATTACAAAAATTCCATATTTAAAACATATTAATCAAAATACCTTCTTACCTAAATGCCTCAAAGTATTATTTTAGATAGCTTGTATCCTACTCAACCATCATTTACCCATATTAACTATGAAATACATTATAAAACCCTAAAAGGTTATCATGCCATATTTATTTCCCATAATATCATAAAATGTCCCAAATTACCTTTAAGATAACCAAAAAATCCAATTTTCATTAAAAAAACTGAGTCACAACATTATTGATTTCCAACGTTCAATTTATATCATCATGATAATCCTTATCCATATTTAAAACCCATTCTCATAACAAAATTTAGATGAAGGACCATGCCAACATGCTATGATGTCAAAACAAAGCTAATAATAAGAAATATCTCATAAGATCCTACTTTCACATTGTACTCATTTTTCTATAATAGATACATCAATATCGTCAAAGGATATAAACAACATGAACCATTAAATATAATAATAATAATAATAATAATAATAATAATAATAATAATAATAATAATAATAATAATAATAATGAGTTTACACAAGAATCTACCCACACCAAAAATCTTAAACTAAGAAGCATATTATTACCTAACTGTCACTGATCTCCAAGTAAGTATAACCCTAATATCCACCTCCAAGACCATCAGAAAATAACCTATAACTAATAATAACACATTGTTTTAATTATGAAAATAAGAAAGGAAAAGGTAATGCAGAGGACATTAGTAAAGAGCAAGAACCAAATCAAAAGAAGGAGCTCAAGCTATGTGAGAGTATGGCTGATGCAGGCGCATCTCCATTTCATTCTCCTCATATTGGAGGTTAAGAGCTATCATATATGAAGAAGGTACTAATTATTCCTGAAAATCTTGAACACCTTCATTATAACCCTAATAATGTTTCATTAAGTAATTCTTGTAGATATTATATATGTTTGCAAGTCTAGTATGCAAAACAATGACAATACAAGGATTACAAAGTTGTATGGAAGACAAAGCTATAAGACATAAAGTTTGATTAATTGATTATTCAATGTATTATTATGATTAGGGTTTTATGTAGCTTTCTTGTAATTTGTAATTGCAAACCATTATATATATAATATGGACATGCACTAATTTAGTCTTTTGTCAATTAGGTTGTTTGTCTGGTCTTGATTAGTAAAGGATTAACTAGGCCTACATATGTGTGTGTGTGTGTTTGTGTGTGTGTGTGTGTGTGTATGGTGGAGCCTTGTAAATTTGGTATTTATGGTATTAATTTGGTTGATTAATGAAATAAGAGTTTGAAAACTTCACAAGAGAGAAATTAACCTCCCTTCCTTCCACTTCAAGTGAGTTTATCTTGAGAGTTTAGGCATTATTCTCTAGATAAAAATTTCTGATTTCTCTTTATAATTTATATGATCTTGGTGATGATAAAATTCAAATTGTGGCATTCGGTTGAAGATAACTTCAAGCTTCAAATGTTACATCAATTTTGAGCATCATTCTTCTTCAAGAACATGACAAAAAGGTCCTAAATTATGAATGACTAATTCCCCTATTAACTTTTACATTAATTTTGATATCAAATAAAGATTTTGGATTGAAAAAACTTGTATGACAACACATCTTCAAAGTGGAAATGAGCAAACACATCACCATAGAATTTGGTTGAGGTTCTTGATCCTTCTTACTATGATTCTTTGAATCGTGATTTCTTTTCTAGGAATCTGGAATGCATATTCATGATATTAGATGAATGTATGTGGAGATAGGTAATGTGATATATGGATGTTGAAGTAAATATTGAATGTTTTCATGTTAAGAACCGAACTAATATATAGCGATCGCATGTTAGAGTTTTGAATGGTTTAGGAAGAAAATGTGTGTGTTTTGACTTATATTTTGATTAGTTTGAATATAATTATTCTGTATGATTTTTCAAGTGATTAGGATACATTTGTGAGTTTAATAATTACCTTTGATGATCGATTTAAATATATAAGAACTAATTAGTCATTTATCCTAATTGCTACTTGTTTGTTTTAAGAGAATTATGTCGGTTGTGTGTCTTCTATTTCTTCAAACATAAGTTATTTGTAGTCCATGATTGGGACAAGTCTTTTGTGAGTTTCATACACATAAAAAATATTTTTTTTTTACTTCACTTTAGAAACATTGCTTGATAGAACATAGAAAACCTACATAATTATTTGAAAGCTTTAGAATGATTTAGATATATTTTTTGGTGAATTCTATATCAAGAACTTAATAAGAAATGTGTAAGGTGTAATAATTCATTTAGGTGTATGGTATAATTGATTTTTGGTTGTGAGTTTGATTTAGAGTCAAAAAAATTCTACAAAAACCAACCAACACCTAAGAAGAACATTCCTTGATTTTGGTTTCTAATCAAAACCCTAAAGATTACTAACTCTTTTGTTAAGTGTGTTAGTGAGTCAATAAACATGGAGGAGGAACCAAATTTTTAAGCCATTTTTTAAGAAATCCATAATCTCTCGATCAATCTATCATCAACCAATGGTCAACTTCAGCAACTTCCTACAATGCAAACTAATTGCAAAGGATGGAATCTCAATTTGTCGATGAAGATTCAATTGAAAATATGTAAGAACAAAAAGAGTTCTATAGAGATTGAATATGAAGTGTAATAAAACCAATGCGAAGAGGAAGATATTTGAAGTCACATGTAGATTATGAAGAAGAGTCATAAGGGAGTGGAAGTAATTAAATGATCTATGATCATCAACCAAATTATCATCAAAAAGAAGATAAGGGTATCAAAGTTGTTCTTCCTGCTTTTAGTGGTAAACTAGTTGTTGATTCATTTCTTGAGTAATTACACGAGGTAGAGGCTATATTTGAAATCAAGGATTATCATGATGAGAAAAAGTGTAAATTAGCTACTCTTAAATTTAAGAAGTTTTCTAGGATATAGTATGATAATTTAGAAAGGACTAGAGAAAGAGAAGGTCAATCTAAAATAAAATATAGGGATAAGCTTAAGAAACATTTGAGAAAGAAATTTGTACCAAAAGAGTACGAGCAAGATAATTTCATTCAATTAACTACTCTTAGATAATGAATTCTAAGTGTTGAAGAATATGTTATGGAATTTAAGAAGCTAGCACTTATATATGACGTCCATGAGAAAAAGGAACAAACATGTTTTAGATTTCTAGGTAGCCTTAATATGATGATTCGAGACAATGTTGAAACTCATGTATATGATTATCTTGAAGATATGATTAAGTTATCTTTGAAATTTGAAACTAAAATCAATTATACTAATCATCATACCCAAAAAAATTACTTATCCCACAAAGTATTTCCCAATTACACAAGCTACCTAGTATAGGACAAGTAACTCAAGCTTTACAAATGTTGATAAGAGACAAGGACTTAACTGAGAGGACAAAGGTAAGGATAATTTTGATGAGGTCTCAACAAAGTAATTTTTAAAATGTCAATTATATGGACACTTTGCTAGAGAATGACTCAATCAAATAGTGTTATCCATACAAGAGATTGAAGCTATGGAGACTTGTGATGAAGACCCTCAGTTCGAGCCAAATGAAGTAATTTCAAGTGAGTCCGAGGATGAAATCAATGCTTGTTATGTGGTGAAAAGAGTTCTTCAAATACAATATAATGAGAAATCTAACCAACAAGAGAAGATATTCAAGACCAAAGGAAGAGTGAGAGGTACAATTTGTTAAGTTATCATTGACAGTGGATTATGTAAGAATATAGCTAATGAGAGTATGGTGAAGGATATGGAATTAAAAACAACACCACATATGAAGCCTTATTCTATTCAATGGATTAACAAGGATAATGGAGTCAATGTAACCAAACAAACCCTAATCTCATTTCAAATTGGTAATTATCATGATGATGTGTAATGTGAGGTTTTACTCATGGATGCTTGTGGAACCTTATTAGGTATACCATGGAAATATGATAGATGTGCAATTCATAATGGTATTACTAATGCACATCTTATTGAAAAAGAGAAGAAAAAGCACATACTTGAACCTTTTAAGTATAATAATAATAACATATTCGAGAATAAAAAGAGCTTACTTTTACATGAAAAGGCTATGATAGGATGTATTAAAGAAGAAGGTATCCGTTATGATTTGATTATCAAAGAATCCATACAAGGTGAGAAAAATGAAAGAAATCCTCGACTAGATGAGCTTTTTGATGAATATAAATATGTATTTTATAATGACTTACCACCTAGATTACCACTTAAAAGAGGAATAGAACATTATATAGACTTAATGTCTAACATGTCTTTACCTAATCATCTTGCTTATAGATGTAACCCAAAAGAGGAAAAGGAATTAGATAGAAAAATACAAGAGTTAATAGAAAAAGAATATGTGAGAGCATATATGAGTCAATATTGTGTACCTACATTAATTGTTCCTTAAAAAGGATGGTACATGGTGCATGAGTATTGACTCTATAGTTCTTAACAATATAACTATCAAATATAGATTTACTATTCCTAGATTAGATGATATGTTAGATGAATTATATTGAGCACAAGTATTCTATAAAATTGATCTAAGGAGTGGATACCATAAAATGAGAATAATAGAAGGGGATGATGGAAAATAGCTTTTAAAACAAAATATGGTCTTTATGAATGGGCCATGATGTCATTTGGATTTTTTAATGCATATAGTTTATTTATGAGACTAATGAATGAGTTTCTGTAACCTTTCCTTAGAAAATTAATTTTGGTATACTTAAATGATATACTTATGTATAACAAAAGTGAGCATGATCATCTTATTAATTTGAGAAGATTGTTTGATATGCTAAGGGAAGTTAAAATCTATGGAAAAATAAAAATTATCATTTTCTGCTTTCGAGTATTTTATTTTATTTTTTTGGCTATATTGTAAGTAGCAAAGATATAAAAGTGGATCCTATAAAGATTCAAACTATTCGAGATTGACCTATGCCTAAAAATAATCATGATGTAAGGAGTTTCCACAAGTTAGCGAGTTTCTATAGAAGATTTAGTAAGGAAATCTCAACTATTGTTGCACTAATTAAACATATCATGAAGAAAAGTGATTAAAATGGGGAGAAGATGCCACTACAATCTTTGAGGCTTTGAAGAACAAGGTATGTAATATAATAGTATTATCCTTACCTAACTTTGATAAATTGTTTGAAGTTACATATGATACTAGTGGGGTAGGAATAGAAGGTGTACTCTCACAAAAAAAAAAGGACCGTTGTATTTTTTTAGTGAGAAATTAAATGGTGTTAAATTGAATTATTCCACATATGATAAGGAATTCTATGCCATCATAAGAAGCTTAGAAACATGGAGTCATTATTTGAGACTTAAACCATTTTTTCTTTTCTTTTTTCATTTACATTTGAATCATGAAAGTAAAAAATATTTGCATGGGCAAAAGAAAATTAGTCCTAGAAATGAAAAATGGGTTTGTTTCTTACAATCCTTCGTGTTTTTTGTTAAAACATTTTATGGTAAAGAAAATGTAGTAGCAAATGCATTATCAATAAGATCTATGATACTTGTCATGTTGGATGCTAAATTATTAGGTTTTGAAATGTTGAAAGAGTTATATGCAAAAGATGAATATTTCTTTGAAGTTCATGATGCATGTAAGAAAAATCATAGGTATGGTAATTATATGGTTCAATATGACTTTCTTTTTAAAATTAATAAGTTATGTACACCTTATTCTAGTATATGAGATTTACTTGTTAAAGAAGTATATAAGGGGGTATAGCTAGTCATTTTGGTATTCATAAAGCTATGGAAATATAACAAGAGCATTTCTGTTGGCCATGAATGATAAAGTTAATACAAGCTATTATTGGGAGATGTGTGACTTGTTAAATGAGTAAGATTTTCTTCCATAAAGGGTTTGTATACTACTTTACCTGTTCCTAGTTAATCGTGAGAGAGGTTTAGTATGGACTTTATCTTAGGGTTACCAAGGATACAAAGGGGAAAACATTCTATTATGGTAGTGGTTGATAGATTTTCTAAATTAGCACATTTTATTTCTTGTAATAAAATGGATGACGCAACTCATATAACAAATTTATATTTCAAGGAAATAGTAAGGTCATATGGCATTTCCAAAAGCATAGTGTCAGATAAAGATGTAAAATATTTAAGTTACCTTTGGAATACACTTTAGTATATGTTAAGTACTAAGTATTTTGTAGTACATCTCATCATATACAAACGGATGGCCAAACTTAAGTGACTAGTAGGACCTTGATAACTTTACTAAGAGGATTAGTTAATAAGAGTAAAAAGTATTAGGATATAAAACTTGCACATGATAAATTTGCATATAATAGGAGTTCTTCTAATGCAACTCAATTGAATCCATTTGAAGTTGTCGATAGAGTTAATCCTTATTTTCCTATTGATATATTGTCATTAAAAGAACGGTGATATAATTTACTATGATTCTAAAGAAATAATTGAATTCTTTAAGAAAATTTATGAGAAAATTAAGAACAACATTAAGAAATCTAATGCTAAATACAAAACTCAAACAAACAAAAATAGAATTACACAAGTATTATCATCGAGAAACTTGGTATGGCTACACATAAGAAAAGAGATATTTCCAAAATTAAGAAAAAATAAACTAATTCTAAAAGTATATGAAGCATTTAAAATATTAAGAAAATTTGAAAATAATGCTTATGAATTAGAATTATCTAAACTTTGTAAGAGAGTTTCTAAGACTTTCAATGTTGGAGACTTATTAACTTATTACATTGATGCTAATTTGAGGGAAAATTACTTTTTTCAAGGGGAGAATGATGTAGGAGCATATTAATCTCATTCTTCTTATGTTGGGAATCAAGAGCTAACATATTTGGATATGGAACTAATTATTCTTGAAAATCTTGAACACCTTCATAATAACCCTAATAATATTTCATTAACTAATTCTTGCATGTATTATGTATGTTTGCAAGAAGAATAATTCACCAAGGATATCTAGTGTGAAAGGCAATGACAATACAAGTTTACAAAGTTACATGCAAGATAAAGCTACAAGACATGAAGCTTGATTAATTATTTATTCAATGTATTGTCATGATTAGGGTTTTATGTATCATTGATGTTTTAGGTATACTTTATAATGTCTTATCAGTTGTAATTGTAAACCATTATATATATAATATGGATGTTCACTAGTTTAGTCTTTTGTTAATTAGGCCAGTTGGTTTGGGCTTGATTAGTAAAGGATAAACTGGATATACATATATGTATATATATATATATATATATATATATATATATATGGTGGAGCCTTTTACATTCAGTATGTATGGTATTAATTTGGTTGATTAATCAAACAAGAGTTAGACAACTTCTCAAGAGAGAATTCGACCTCCCTTAATTCCTCTTCAAGTGAGTTTATCTTGAGATTTTAGGCATTGTTCCTTAGAGAAAACTTTTTTATTTCTCTTTAGAACTGATTTGATCTTGGTAAAGATCAAATTCAAATGGTGGCATTTGGTTGAAGACGAATTCAAGATTTGAAGGTTATAATAACTTTGAACATCGTTCTTCTTCAACAATAAGATAAAAGGTCCTGTATTATGAAAGAATAATTCCTCTATAATCTCCCACATCAATGGCAGTAATGGGGGTGGTTTGCATAAGGTGTGGATGCCACTAGGGGTGTAACATGAATACCTCATGTAGGGTGAGCTAATTAACATCAAGTGATCACATTGGACTTGGCTTGGTGTGTGAGTGTTAATCAAAGGTAAGGAAGTTGTTGCATGAAGGTTGGATAGATTTTAGGGTGTTGTTTCTTGAAGAATACCGAATATGGGAATGAAAATAGTTAGTTGTGTGAGCTTATCATGCTTCCAAGGAGGAGGAATGTGAGGTTTTGATGCAAAAAAGGTGGTGCAAAATGAGGTTTGTTGATTTACGTAGAGCTTGTTACACGAAAATAGTGGAAAATAAATGGGAATGATGTAAAAGAAAGATGGGGATGGGGATGGAGAGAGTGAGTGATGGAGTGAGGGATGAGCTTAATGAGGTATTAAATGAAGTAAAAAGTGATAGAGGATGTGTATTTATGGTGGGGGTGAAGGTTGCGAATGGTGTGAGCGGTATAGGGTGTAGGTAGAGATTGTGAAGCTAAGGAAAAGGATTTTGTGGGAATTGAGTGATAGATCCCTAAAGTTAAGGGATGGGGTGATGGTGATGATGAAGTTAGGGTAAACTTAAGGTTAGAGGCTACATAAAAGGAATTTTTCTAAGGAAGGAGAACGTTATGTAGGGAAGAATTAGAAGAAAAGAGAAAAAATGTAAACAAGAAAAAGGGGGAAAGAAAAAGGAAAAGGAAAGGGGGAAGTAGAAAAAGTTTAGGGTTAAGGATAAAAATTGAGTTAGTTTTAAATTTAGGATTAAAGAAATAGTATAAGATTAAAATATTAATTGCACAAAGTTAAGTTTAAGTTGAATTTGGATTACTACAATAAAAGTGTATAGTTGAGAATTAATTGCAAGAGATAATAGAGTAATAATTGTGGAATTAATGAGAGCTCAAAAGTTAAAATCTTATTCATACCATTAGCCAACAATATGGATGTTGGGGCAAAACACATGTCGTCATTGCGTGAACAATGAGCAGAATTTTCAACACTTAATACTAACAAATTAATCGATTTAGCGCACTAGTCGATCGGTTTGTATAACTAGTTGAAATAATATGTTTAGATGGTTAGAAAATGTTATTGTTTCATAAACCAGTCAATCGGCAATCAGTTAACTAGTTTTATACTTTACATTTCTGGTCCTATGAATGTATAAGAATAGTTAAATGGTTTAACAAACTAGTTGATATGGCATATTGACCATTCAATGTGTTTGATCAAATCACTAGATTGGTTAAGTCCTCAGACAAAAACCATTTTGCATATTATCTCAAGCCTTAGCCTAGGTAGTCAAATTAGTCAATTAGTTTTAAGAACTAGTCAATGGGTTTGAGGAAACTTATAACACCCCAAAATTTTGTAACTTTAATTTTGAATGTTTAGTTTTTTATCCAAAAGATTAAACTTTAAATAGTAGCTTAATTATTTTTGTTAACCTTTGACCAGCAAACCTAAATAAATTCCTTGATTAATTACCCGAACTATTTTATATTTTCCCTTTCTATCTAAATCCCTCCTAAATTGATAATTTTATCAAATTTATTTTTCTTATTTGGATATCCTAAATCTAGATAAATTAATTTTATCCAAAATTAAAATTTAACTTGGATCTAGTTCTATACTTTCTTTTTTCTTATTTCTTATTTTCCCTTTTTCTTTCTTTTTTCTTTTTCTTTTTCCTATCCTTTATTTTTTATTCTCCTTCCTTGTCCAGCCTAGCCCTTTTCGTCTCCTTCTGTTTTTCTTCTTCCCTCCCCAGCTTGCCTAGCCCATCTCATTATTCCCTTATTTCGTTCCTTCTCCTTCTCCTTCTGCACTCACCCAAACAACCCCTAGAGCCCCAACGTCATTCCCAACACCAAAAAAGCACCCTCATGAATGCCTGCTAGCCCCTTCTTTCCCAACCTAGTCAAACCAAACCTATACACTCCCTCCTTGTGTGCCTTTCCTTTCCCTTCCACTTTTGTAGCATTATGCACCTCCTACATCCATCGCCCCTACCATTACCCACTCCCCTACATTTCTTTTCCTCTCAACTCCAACTCCCCCTCCATTACCACCCTCTACAAACCCACCTCGCTTACCTCGCTAGCCAATATATATATATACAAACACACTCCACTCCCCTCCCTGTTCCTGTGATCTTGAAGTCAAGCCTCCCTTCTTCCTTATCTTTCAACTACTCCACTTCCTCTTTTGGTTTCTAGCAGAATCGACCTTCTTCCCACCTTTTTAATCCTTCTTCATCCTCCTTACCCTACTATGTTTTTTTTTTGACTTCCACACCACCATTGCACAAACTTGAACCCTGCTCATTCCTCTTCTTCCCTCTCCCTTCTCCTTCTTCATCCACTACATTTATTTTCTCTACCCTACAATCCACCATCCAACCGTGACTACTCATTGTTGCCCATCTTCCATGTAGCCTTCTAACCCCCTCACACCACCAACACCATCACCAGCCTAACTACCTTGACCTCATCCCCTTCTCCTCCTTCCCTTCTTTTCCCTTCTCTACCTCACACACCACCAATTGCCTGTCAACCCCCTTCCTCTATTGCACCTCCCTATTTTCGCCTTAGCACCATCAACCAACACCTCTATCTCATAGCACCTTTCCCTCATCTCCCTAGTAGCTGAAGCTAGCCAACCTTCCCATCTCCTCCCTAACCAAGCTAGCCACTAGCACATTGTGCACCACCTGCCTTAGCATCCCCCATTGTGGCCTTCCCTCGCCACCACCAACTAGCCTCACCTCCACCAACACCACCCCCCTTAGCCATCACCTCCACCTAACCAACCTTTCTCCCCCCTTGAACCTTTCACCTTCTCTAAACTCATGCTGCATGATAAATATAAGATTTATTTTACCCCCATTTTCACTAAGGGCAATTTGGTAATTTCCTATTTAATAATTATCATTATTTTATTGATTCCATATTAATATGTCTATTATGGTATTATTTTTAGATATAAAAGTTTAATTAATGGATTCTATAAATTTTTGTAAGTTACCCGATAAAATTATGCTTTTCTTGGAAATCAAGTAATTCTTATACTCTACTAAAATATGATATATGTAATACCCCATATTTTGAAATTCAATTTTATTAAGATTAATTATTTTCTTAACGTAATTTGATGTAAACATTTAATTATTTTAGTTATGATTCGTTTTATGGATTTATCGACGATTTCGACTTCATATTTGAATTTAATTAATCTTTGTCGTTGCGGATCATTCTAGATAAATTCATTCACAATTATGATTTTATTATATTCATGTGATTTTGATTTTCTGTTGAAAATATGTATTTTCATTCTTTCTCGTATTTTAATTTTTAATATTTTATATTCGTTTTCGATTATAACTTCGTCATGTGATTACGACTTTACTTTGGAGTTATATTTCGTTAACGATATATATATATATATCGGTTTAATAGAATTTTACTTAAATATTTTCTTATATACTTTTAAATATTATTCAAGGTCCTATAATTTATTTCTATAAATAATCTAAATTTTTACGTTCGTTGTTAAATTCTTCTAAAAATATTTCCAAAACTGTTTATATAGCTCTTTTATCAATTTTAAGCATTCGGATCCTTTTGAAATAATTTTTTGTTAAATAGATTTTAAATAAAATCTTCCAATAATAAGTTTAGATATTTAGTATTGTATTATATACTTTGCTTGAAAAAAAAAAGGAAAAAAACCCGAAAAACAAACCGGTTCCCCATCTTCCCTCTTCCTTTCTCCTTTTCTCTCTTCTTCTCTCCCTCCTCTTCTTCTTCTCACTCCCGCCGGGTTTACTATTCTCTGCGCCCAAAAACCGTGACCTGCCTCCTCCTCCCTGCTCCTCCTTCTTCAACTGTCGGCTACCACCACTACTACCACATGCCACCACGGACGATGCACAACACCCAGCCGCTATAGCCGCTGCAAATGCCGCAACACTGCAACAACAGCGGATAGAAGCAGAAGCAGTGAACAAGAGTGACGGTGCCACCGTCCGGTCACTGCCGACATCTCCTGACGACCGGCAAGTGGTCCTTGCCCTCCGACGAGGTTCCACCAACCTACAACTTCTCTGATTTATTTTATTTCGTCCGGTATAAATTTTCAAAAACCCTAACCCTAACCCTTGTTTTGATTAATTGAGTATGAATTAGCTTATGATAAGCTAAATTGATTGTGTAATTATGTATATATATGGTGTATGATTGATTTAGAGTGGTTAATTGTTGTGTATTTGGTTGATTTGTGAAAATCAGATTTTTAACCGAGTTATGCCCAAAATTTTCAAATTCTTCCGATTAAGCTATTTGAGATAAATTGATTCTACAATGCGCTGTAAAATGTATCTAATTTCATACCGGAACTGTCAATTTGAGAAATTTATGCGGAATTAATCGAAATTGACTTTCTACGAAAAAATTCGTGTGTAATGAAATTGGATTTCATAATTGAGTTGTTTCACTTAATTGATTATATAATATCCTTTGAAGTGTATTTAATTTCATATCAACAGTGTTGATTTGGGAAAATTATGTGAAATTGATAGAAATTGGATTTTTTTGGGTCAAAACTCTTGCGGGTCTATATTAGATTGTGTAATCGGGTTGTTTTATTCAATTGATTATATAATTTACATTAGAATACATTTAATTATAATTTTGAACCGTCAATTTATATATCTTAGCAAGAATTGATTGGATTTGTGTTCCAGGCTCAAAAACCCTAATTATGCTAAATTAGGTATTTCTTTTATTGGTTTTGATCAATTGATTATATTATATGTTATAAAATATGTCTAATTGTATTTATAAATATTCAATTTAAATAAATTAATAAAATTCAACTGAATTGTATTTTCGAGCCCAAAACCCTAGATTTCAAGTGAAATTATGAAATTGATCGTTTGTATAGTTGTTTTTCTAAAATTGAATTTATAGAAATAGTTGAAATGGTATTAATTACATTCTAACACCTTCAATTGGAATTAATTGATTTGAATTATCTGAATTTGGGTCTTGGGATTTGAAACCCTAATTTTGAAAAACCGATTATCTTGAATTGGCTACTCGGAAGATTGTTTTTGTTGAAATTGATTATCTAGATTTATTTAAAATTAGTTTAATTGTACTCTTAAGCAATCAATTTGAGATAATAAAAGTTAATTAATCGGTTCATAGTTTGGGCATTTAAAAACCCTAATTTTCAGAGATGGGTTTAAAAAATTGATATTGTTATGCTTCTTTTACCTAATCGACGTCCAGCTTTGATTTTAAATCATTTGAATTAAGTTTTTATCTTATCGGGTTGGATTTGGTTCTATGCAAATGGTTAATTTGTCTTTTGGGTTGCAAAACCTAACCAGTAAATCACTTTCGAGAAAATAACTTATCTTCTATTATTCTTTCTTTGGCTTTCCAAATTATTTTGAAATGCCCCAAGTGATATGTGTTAAACCTGATTTGATTAATATTTAATCTTAAATCTTAATAGAGTGACGCTCGTGAGTCTTAGGTTTTGGACACATTTTCTAAGAAAGACCGTTTGTGTCCATTAATGTTGATTTTATTATAATATTTGAATTATTGATTGATAAGATAGTTTCTAACCTAGTTCTGATTTCCATCGGTGATCTAGGAAAACTTTCTTGTGGATTGTCGAGGTCTTGATAGCTCCCTCTCTTTCTCAATTTTCTTAACTAGCTTCGGATTTAGGTAAGTCATTACTTACCTTTATTTATAGCAGAATCTAGAATGTATGTCTACTTGGAGTAGAAGGTGATGAGTATGTGTAACACCCCCAAAATTTACACATTTTTTTTTAAAACACAATACTTATAAATTAAAACCGTAAATTTCTGGGGATGTTACCGCTACACTTATTATCAGACCAGTTCAATCCTACCGTTCCTGTACCAAGTGTTAAGGCTAAGAAAACACTACTAATAATACCATTAATAATCCAAATTTATAAAAACGAGAATCAGAGTACGCGTAAGTCTTATATAAATCGAAATACTAGCTATTGTTTTTCCGGATAATAACTAAACAACATTAATAAAATTGTTTCTACAACTCAAACATCATAAAAAGTAACATGAGTCATACATTGAAAGGGAACACGGCCACGTCACTCTAGGGATTGATCCAGCCCAACTATCCCTCCGCCCCTTCTGATGTCCCATAGACATCAATAGCATCAAAGTAAGCGTCTCCTACCTACAACATATCAGACGGGCCTTCTGCTCGTGGGAATGAGCAGCACCCATGAAACGGGTGATCAGTATGCTACGTACTGAGTAAGGTAACCAAGTACTAAGGCCAACACATAATCACATAAAATCAGATAGGATAATATTCAACTTACACTTTCAAGCCCATATACATAATGTATGAAGTCACATAGGCAAGTACACAACTTATAAATGATCAAGCCCACACATAAAGGTCAAACAGTCTAGATTAATTTTTTAATTAATCTTTTTATAAGAAGTCGATGCACACCATGCCTTTTATTAAATCCATGTAAGTATAGGAACACACCACTATTTTAGCCGGTGGGCCGGTCACTTGCGGGACAAAGTCCACAGCACTATTATTCGTTGGTGAATCGGTCACTTGTGGGACAATAGTCCACACTACTATTCCTTACCGATGGATCGGCTAGTTCCTACTCACATGGTGTTCCACTATAAGTAATTAGTATCTTTTAAGAGTCTTAGAAACTTTGGTTTGTATATATTGAGCTCGATTCACCCCCACTATTATTGCCGGTGGGCCGGTCACTTACAGGACAGAGTCCACACCACTATTATTGCCGGTGGATCAGACACTTATAGGGAAAAACCCTAACCACTATTCCTAACCGGTGGATCGACTGGACTCGGCTCAATAATCTTTCGCTTTAAATGATTAGTGTCTTAAATATTTTATTCACAAACCTTTGCCCAGACATGCATGACTAACTCCATGCAAACCCTAACTCCACGTAAACCACACATCCATGCAAACCCTAACTCCCATGCAAACCCTAACTCCACGTAAACCACACTTCTATGCAAACCTTAACTCACATGCAAACTCTAACTCTACGTAAATTACACTTCCATGCAAACCCTAACTCCCATACAAACCCTAACTCCATGTAAGTTACACTTCCATGCAAACCCTAACCCCCATGCAAACCCTAACTCCCATGCAACCCTAATACCATGCCATATTAATACCACCATGCAAAATCCTAACACCATACAACATTAATACCACCATTCAAAACCCTAACACCATGCAATATTAATACCATCATGCAAAACCCTAACACCATGCAATTCCATACAAACCCTAACACCATGCAATTTCATGCAAAACCCTAACACCATACAACATTAATACCATCATTCAAAACCCGAACACCATGCAATATTAATACCATCATGCAAAACCCTAACACCATGCAATTCCATGCAAACCCTAACACCACGCAATTTCATGCAAAACCCTAACACCATACTATTTCATGCCAAAACCCTAACACCATGCAATTACATGCAAACCCTAACACCATGCAATTTCATGCAAAACCCTAACACCATACCATTTCATGCCAAAACCCTAACACCACATTGTTACACTCCCCCTTTATTATTTTATAACCCTAACATGCATGTCTTAAGGTCATATCATACAATAATAGTAACACAATTATACACATAATTCTCATGCCACAATTTAATCACACCAACATACTTCAACTCCATAATCATGTTGTATTAATAACAATTATACAATATTCACATGAAATACACTATAATTCATATCACATGGCATGCGTAGCATAACATCACATATTACACATATGGCCTTAGCACCCCTTACCTAAAATGTCGCAGGTCTTGGTGCATGCTCCTATTCCACTTGAGGGTTTTTACTGGGCTCACCTATTATGGGAAAAATACTAGAGTCAGGTTCCTTCCTAAAAATTCTATTATTCACTAACTTATCCTAAGACTTGGTTTTTAATTAAAATAATATTATACTATAATTAACTATACAAAATACTACTAAAAATACAAATAAATTACTATTGTAATTCAAAATGAGTGGTGATCTAAGGGTTTCTACCCTTCACCAAAATAATGTTAGTAATAGTAATAATAATGATAATAATATTAATAAAAATAAAATATTGTTAATAATACTCTTATTAGAAGAATATTAATATTAATAATAATATAAATCTTAAAAATTACAAGGTGGCTTTTGAAACTACCCAAAATAATAAAAATACTATTCGATAATAGTAATAATAATATTAATAATATATATATATATATATATATATATATATATATATATATATACTTATAATGTAAAATATAATAAAGATAATAATAATATTAATAGTAATAATATTAAAAATGCTAATAATAGTAATAAAAATGCAAGAGTGCGAGACCTAATTAAATTTTAAGGTCTCGGCCCCCCATTAAATAATTATAATATTAAAAAAATAATTATACTAATAATAATAATAATAATAATAATAATAATAATAATAATAATAATAAACATATAATAATTCCATTAAATCCCTAAAATTCGAAACTAATAATTTATCTAACTCAAGAATACTCTCAAACCTGCCAACAAAATTTATCAAATAAGTTACGGCTGAATACAATAATAATAATAATGATAATAATAATAATAATAATTATAATCAAAATAACATTAAAAATTAGAATAAATATCAATAAATTAAAAGGAAGGGCTGAGAAGGTCTAGGGTTTCACCTTGAGTTGGCGGGGATGGGTGGCACCAGCGGTGGTGCACAGCGGCGGCCAAAAAAGTGGTCTAAAAGGGAAGAAAATGAAGAAAAAGAGGGAAGGGGAATGAGAAAAAGGAAAAGAAGGTTATGGTTCAGTGGTGGAGAATTAATAGGAGTGGGTGGTTCAGAGGGCAGTAGAAGTGGCGGATGTGGTGGTGGACGGTGGTTTCAAGGTTTCGGGGGTAAAAATTTAGCAAGAGGAATAGGAAACTTTGCATGGCTATGGTGGTCCGTGAGAGAAGAATCGAAGGAGGTGGATGGATTAGTTAGTTAGAGTGCGTTGCAAGGAAGATTTTGGGAGGCAGAGGCGGCGGTGAGGTTGGCTAACAACGGATAAAATTGCGTCTAAAGTTGCGGTGGCGCACAAGCTTACACTTAGGGTTTCAGGGGAAAAAACTCGAATTCGGACCATGCGAGGGATATTTATAATGGTAGAGGGTAGGCTGAGTTCTGGAGGTTAGCAGGAGGTCAAAGCCGATGAGATAATGGGGTGGTTATGGCGTTGATCGGTCAACATGATTTCAAATCGTGTCCAACCTTCGTGAAAGAAAATGGGGCAATCGTGCAGGAGAAAAGGGGAGTGGGGCAGTTCATGCTGGAGTGTGCATCGAGGGGAAGAGAATGAGTGAGAGAAAGGCCGGTCAAGACACGTGTAGTCGGCGGCACCTTTTCGGCCTTTGAAGCTACAGGTAGACGACACTAGAGGAAGGAGGAAGAAGAAGAAGGTGAGTCAGGCGGTCGAGGGGAAAAGAAGAAAAGAAAAAGAAGGGAGAACTGGGCCGGTCGATTGCGGTTATAAGGCTTTTAATGAAATGGGCGTCCTAGGGCAATAAAGAACAAAAATGCCGCGTCTGAAGAAGGTAGAAGGAAGGGAGCGGCGCTAGGCCGCGGGAGAGGGGACCAAAGGAGAACGGGTTGGGCCGCGCTCCAGGCCCAATCCGGCGAGAGGAAGAAAAAGGAAAAAGAAAGAAAAAGAAGGAAAGAAAAAGAAAAACAAAAAGGAAAAAGGAAGCTTGAAGTGGTTTGTGGTTAAATAAATTAATTAGAAAATTTTGGGTAATTAGAATAAAATATTTAATTAAAATAATATTAAATTTCCCTTTTAGACTAATTTAGGGTTTTTAAAAATATTTCTCTTAAATCCCTTTTTAATTAGCAAAAAGCCCAATTTTTTCTTTATAAAAATATTTACAAATTATTATTAATTTTCCCTAATTAATTCCTTCCTATTCTAAATAAAATAAATTAATTAATTAATTTCCTAATAAATCCTTACTTAATTATATCTCATAAAATAAATAATTCTGGGGCATTTCAACACTACCCCCATAAAAACAGACTTCGCCCCCAAAGTATCCTGCGGCTCTCTAGGGTTAGGGTTAGGGCATTCTAAGCAACTAGAATAACACATCACTAGCTATACTTAAATCAACTACCCTCTTAGGGACAAACTAGGAAAAAGGATTCTAACCTGCTGCGAAAAGCTCTGGATATGCTTCTTGCATATCTTTCTCTGTCTCCCACGTAGCTTCCTCGGATCCATGCTGGCTCCATAAGACCTTAACAAGAGGCACCCAACTCATACGAGTCTTCCTCATCTTAGTGTTGAGAATCCGCACCGGTCGCTCCTCGTAAGTTAGTGAATCATCCAACTCGACTTCATCTGGCTGAATTACATGTGACGGGTTAGCAACATACTTTCGCAGTTGAGAAATGTGGAACACATTATGAACTCTTGCCAACTCTGGAGGAAGAGCCAATCTATAAGCAACTTCGCCCACTCGCTCTAATATCTTGTAAGGACCAATATACCTAGGGCTCAGCTTGCCTTTCCTTCCGAACCTCTGCACCCCTTTAGTAGGAAAAACCGTCAGCAACACTTTGTCTCTCAACTCAAAATCTCCATCCCTACGCCTCTGATTGGCATAACTCTTTTGTCGAATCTGAGCTTCTTTCATTCGATCCTGGATCTACCGGACCTAACAAGTCATATCCTCAATCATTTCTGGTCCCAACACGATCGTCTCGCTGATGTCGCTCCAACACAAAGGAGTTATGCACTTTCATCCGTACAATGCCTTGAAGGGAGCCATCCCAATACTGGCATGATAACTGTTATTATATGAAAACTCTACCAGATGCAAGCACTCCTCCCAATATCCCTGCAAATCTAGTACACAGGCCCTCAACATATCCTCTAGAGTCTGAATGGTCCGCTCTATCTGTCCGTCTGTGGCAGGGTGAAATGTTGTACTCATCTTTAATTAATTTCCCAAAACTTCCTACAGCTTCCCCCAAAAGTGAGAAAGGAACCTCAAATCTCAATCTGAAACAATATCCTTCAAAACCCCATGACAGCTAACCACGAACTTCATATATGCACTCGCCAACTGTTCCATACTCCAAGTGGACTTCATAGGAATGAACACGGCTGACTTGGTCAATCTATCAACAACAACCCAGATAGTATCACAGCTGCTTCGGGTCCTCGATAACCCACTCACAAAGTCCATAGAAATGGAGTCCCATTTCCACCCCGGCACCTCCATGGACTGAAGTAAAACAGCTGGTCTTTGATGTTCAATCTTGATCTTCTGACATACTAGACACCGGGATATGAAATCCACTACCTCTCGCTTCATACGGGGCCACCAGTAAACCTTTTTGAGGTCCATATAACTTAGATCCTCTTGGGTGAGCCGTATAGGGAGTCTGATGTCCTTCCTCCTTAACACAACGTTTAAGATCCGGACAACTCTGGGGCACACAGCAATGGCCCCTGAATCAAATACTGCCATCTTCATGGACTCTGAACCCCTCTACTTTGCCTTCCCCATCTTCTGTCGGATCCTCTCTAACTTAACATCTCCCACCTAGCCGGCTCGGATCTCTTCGAAAATAGTCGGAGTGAGTGTCAAGGCATTCATATGGGCTTCATGGTCTCCCTGCTGAATCATCTCGATCTCTAGATCTGATAGCTCCCTTATAGTTTGATCACCAACCACACAACACAACGTAGAATGTGGAGTCTTCCTACTTAGAGCATCGGCAACCACGTTGGCCTTACCCTCATGGTAGGTCAACTCAATGTCGTAATCCTTTACCAGCTCCAGCCATCTTCTCTGCCTCAAGTTGAGCTCTTTTTGCGTGAAGATGTACTTGAGAATCTTGTAATTTGTAAAGAACTTACACTTTGCTCCATACAGATAATGTCTCCAAATCTTCAAGGCGAACACAACAACAGCCAATTCAAGATCATGTGTGGGATAATTTTTCTCATGCTTCTTCAGCTGTCATGAGGCATAAGCTACCACTTTACCCTTCTACATCAGCACGCATCCCAACCCATGCTTGGACGTATCATTGTAAACCTCAAACTCCTCGGTCCCTTCGAGTAAGGTCAACACTGGTGCAGAAATCAACCTCTTCTTCAACTCTCAGAAAGCCTCTTCACAGGCCTCATCCCACTGGAACTTTGTTATTTTCTTCAAAAGATTAGTCAACGGTCTGGCGATCTTGGAAAAGTTCTGCACAAAACACTTATAATAACCCACCAAACCCAAAAAACTCCAAATCTCCAATATATGCGTAGGGGGCTTCCACTCTGTGATGGCCACAATCTTAGCTGGGTCCATAGCCACTCCCTTAGCTGATACGATGTGACCTAGAAAGGCTACCTCTTGGAGCCAAAACCCACACTTCGACAGCTTCGCATACAGATGATGTTCTCTTAACGTGCTCAAAATAGCACGTAGATGTTGCTCGTGCTCCTCATTTCCCCGAAAATACACCAAAATATCATCAATAAATACCACCACGAATTGATCGAGGAAAGGTCAAAATATTCTTGTCATTAGATTCATGAACACCGCAGGAGCATTTGTAAGTCTGAAGGGCATCACCGTAAATTCATAGTGCCCATATCGGGTATGGAATGTAGTCTTCATAATATCAGCATCAGCAATCCTCAATTGATGGTACCCAGACCTCATATCGATCTTGGAGAACAACGTGGCACCCTTTAGTTAGTCAAACAGATCGTCTATTCTCGGGAGTAGATACCAGTTTTTTATCGTTAATTGATTCAATCCCCGGTAGTTAATGCAGAGATGGAGATTACCGTCCTTCTTCTTCACAAACAAAATTGGCGCTCCCCATGGCGATACACTCGGCCGGATGTACCCGTGCTCTAAGAGTTCCTCCAACTGGGCCTTCAACTCTTTCAATTCCATCAGTTCCATTCTGTAATGTGCTTTGGAAACAGGCTCAGCTCTCGGCACTAGCTCAATCTTGAAGTCAATTTCCCGAACCGGAGGCATACCAGGTATTTCTTTTGGGAACACGTCTGGAAACTCTTTAACTACTGGGGTGCTGTCCAATGCAATTAGGTCCTTGTTCAGCTCTTGCACACTGCATAAATATAAAGGATACCCTTTTTGGATCAAGGCGTGCAGTGTAATTGCTGACACCACTTTAGTGGTCAGTTCGGGCTGAGTCTTCATGTATGAAACCCTAGTCCCCTTCAGGCCTCGCAGAATCACCCGCTCTTGGGCACAATCAATAATCACTTTGTACCCCCCAACATATCCATGCCCAGAATCATATCAAAATCTTTCAGATCCATCCCTACCAGATCTACAAGAAAGTCTACCCTTCCCATATCTAAGGCCACGTCGGAAAACATCCGACTACACTCCATATTATCACCTAACAGAAGCATAATAGATAATTCTACTCTAGAAGATGCTAACAATCCAGCCTTAGCAGCAAATGTAGAGGAAATGAAAGACATTGTGGCACCCGAATCAAATAGAACATATGCTAGTAATGAATAAATGGTGAACATACTGGTAACGACATCCAACTGTCGATTTGCCTCGGCCTGACTGATGATGTTCAGGTGCCCTCCTAGCTGGCCTCCCTTTTGAGGATGAGGCTTAGATCCCTGTGGTATTCCCCCTGTCTTTCGAGTTGGGGCACCAGGTGGAGCAGGTGCTCTCTAATAATACTACCAGGACGAATTCTGGCGGTATTGCTGGTAAGCCTGCTGCTGGGGCATTAGCGCCCCTCCCTACTAGTATGACCGATTCTAACTCTGCTGAAATCTAGGTGGCCTCCAACACTCCACCGCTCGGTGACCCGCCTTTGCACGACCACCTTGCCTTCACAGTTCCTGCCTGGATGGACTCAGCTACATCTCCTACAAATTGGGCCTCTCGGGGGCCCTTGGCTCCCTCTGCGGCCTCTCGGTGGTGGCCTCCTAGACTCTACAACCCTAGGCTAGGTCCTGCTTCCTGAACTCTATCCCTCAAGCTTCCTCTTCCCAAGGATGGCGGTCTACTCGTGGACCGACATGTCTGCTATGCAAGAATGCTTATACAGGGACGCTAAATCTGTGAACGGCATGTCACCCATCATGCGGCGGATGCTGAAATTTAGTCCCTGCTCGAACTGAAAGACCACCGTGGACTCGTTGGAGGCGATACCTGGAGTGAACCGGAGCAACTCTGTGAAGCAGGCATAATACTAGTAGATTGTCATCGGTCCTTGCGTGAGCTGCATAAACTCCTAAATCTTGTCCCTCCTCAAGATTTCGGGATAAAATCGGGTATGGAGGGCAGTCTTGAATGCCTCCCAAGTAGCTGGAGGGTCGTATATGACACGAAACTCCTCCCACCAGGCGTCTGCTACGCCACGGAGAAAGAATGTTGCAATGCTAGACTATTGGTCAGGTGGGCAATCTACAGCCTCAAAGGTGCGATCCAGGTCGCGGATCCACCCCCCTAAAACCACCGAGTCCTCCTCACCTGAGTACGTCGGAGGGCGATGCCCGGTAACCCTCCTCAGCCAGTCTTCCCCAGCGCCTTGAGACCGCTGGGTGAATTCTAAGAAAGCGGTGACTGCTTCCTCTAGACAGTTGATTCTGCTGTTAGCTGTCATTTCGCTGCAACAAAGAGAAACATTTTAGAAGCAAACCCATTGGTTCAAAATTAATTTAACAAAATTTCCTATTTCCAAAGGAAAACCTTAATCTACCCTTGTACTCCTCACCATGGCCGACTCCAAAACTTAAAATAGAAAGAGTTTTTTATTAGAGCAGAAATTCTTTTCAAAATTCAAATAAACCTTCCAAAATTAATTTCATTTCCCAAAAATAAGCGTGGTCAACAAGACCGACCGCTCTAATACCAACTTGTAACACCCCCAAAATTTACACATTTTTTTAAAAAAACACAATACTAATAAATTAAAATCGTAAATTTTGGGGGTGTTACAGTATGCTCGATTATTTAACCATATCAAGCATATGTTGTGTTCTGTGTGGTAATTATATGAATGTATGAATTTATAGCCTCAATGCAAACGCGTGTTAATATGGCGCTTGAATATTGTATGTGTGTAAGTGTGTGAAAGGTTGAGTATGGATTGAAATTGTATGATAGCTTATGCTGTATTTTATGACATGGACTTATTTGGCTTTAATGCCCCTAAAATTATTCTACTTTAATGCCACATGAATTGGATCAGATTTAATGCTACTTGGGTTGGTTTGGCTTTAATTCCCCTTAGACCAGATCAACTGTAATACTGCTTGGAATTTATCGGCTTTAATGCTGCTTCACTTTAATGCCACTTAAAATTGATATAATAATAGAAATTTATTGTGTTGATGGGTGTGAGTTAAGTGCTGTTATGTAGGCCTAATTTATAATTGGTTAAATCCTTGAATAAAAATATTAATCAATTAAAGTGAAAGATCTTGAGTTGGGACTTGTATCACTCGGGATAACATTCCGGTGTTTTTCTATTCTATGATCCCGGGTGCCTTACGAGGTCCGAAGAGGCCCTCTTCTACTGTATAGGTGTCTTGATATATTTTATCCCTATAGGAGGTATGCATACTTAAGTGATTAGGTGTCCTATTTATTGGTGGTCTGGTTATGTTTCTAGGTGGACCAGCTAGGGCTAGTACCGTTCCAGTACTAGATTAATTGTTACGATCTCTTTGAGTCTCCGTCCTCAAGATAATATAAACAAATGGTGGTGATCACAATAAAGGAATATAATAATAAATTATTCTCGCTCACTCATAGGCTTTATATTTATTTTCCTATGCATGCCTCTTGGTTGTCTCCATTACATTAGTGATACTATGATACATGTTTATACCCAATTATCATGCAATCTATTATTAAAATCGCATATGGGCCTTATGTGCAGAATGATACGTTTTAGGGTAATGTGTGTTACTTAGCATGTGATCATGATTTTCTTACACGCTTGTACCTTATGTATTCTCATGTCTAGTCATGTATTATGAGCATGAGTATGTGACCCCATGTTGTATTGTATGTATCATATGTATAATCAAGCATAAGTTATTATATGAGTAAAATGGTATATGTATTGCATGTATAAATTAAGCATAATTTATTATACGAGTAGAATAGTGTATGTATCCCATGTGTAATTGAGCATGAGTTATTGTATGAGTGGAATGGAATATGTATCACATGTATAATTAAGCATGAGTATTGTAAGCTAAAGATTGTCATGTCTAATGTCTTCCTTATTTCCTTCTATGAGTGAGGTAGTCGTGATTTACTCAGTACTGGACCCGTACTAATACTACCTTGGTTGAATGGATCCTGTAATGATCCACTGATGATGGGGAGTAGACCTCTTATTCAGGTTTGAGATCGAATATTGTTTTTAGGTTGAAGGCTTGGCTTGAGAGAGTAGGCAATCCGTAGTTTGATCCTTCGGAATTTGTCCTTATTTATCTGTATTTATTTATTAAAGTTTTCAAATGTTGTATTAAAATTCAAGAGAGTTGTAATTGAATTTTAATTTCCCAGTACTCTGATAAGCTTTTAAAATTTAGATTTCTTTCACAAGTTCTGCTGATTTATTCGGCAATGATTTTATTCAGTGAAATTGTTCACTTGACATCTGTCTGTAGATATTTCCTTGTGGGAGTTTTTCCTCACAGCATAGATGTTGGTTGAATTTTGTTGGACAAGTTTTAGCCTTACATCTAGTATGAGATAGATAGTAGACATTTATCTTGTGTTAGGTGTCACGGTAACATTCCTCAAATTGTGTTTTAGCTTCCGCATTATTCTTTTAAACAAAAATTTTTCAAGAGTAAAATTTGAGGGTGTTACAATATATCACATGATAGCTTATTGGGGTTTTTTATGTATAAATTATATTAATTATATTTGTTACATTGTAATTACTTGCATGGAAGTGTTAGCATAAATTTGGTGAAATGGAGCATGTTAACCTGTATAAATTAGTATTGGGTACGAAGTATGCTAAAATAATTTTAATACCAAAAATAAATTATATATGTCCTGTGTAACCAAATGTGATAGGTTGAGCATATTTAAGTGTATTTTATCATAAGTATTATCATTGTGTGCCATAAGAGAAATTCAGTCATTTTTAGTATATCCTGATATTTACTCCTATAAGGTTGTCTAGTATGCCTTAATTATTTTTAAGTATGTCAATATGTGGTTTGGAGTTGTAGAAACGCATGTTAAGATTTTACATGCTAAACCATGTGTAAAGATACATGCCGTGGTTAAGTATTTATACATACATACATACACGCATGCATTCATGTGTGTGTGTATGTGTGTGTGTGTGTGTGTGGTTATGAATTTTTATGATGATAGAATGTATTAGAGATTGAAAAATCATTCATATTGGGACTCGAAAGATTTTGGTGGAAAAATGAGTACTCTAGTTATCTTAAGGGTATTTTGGTTAATATGGATTGAAAGCAAAATTTTGGGTATTTTAATGTGATAAGTAGCCTAAAATAGGTTAAGTATATTGTGTGGAAAGTATGGAGTAAATATGAATAGTCTAAAGCCAATATATAAGGAAAGCAGTTTTAATTGGAAGTACCAATAGTAGGGGCGAAATTATTATCACCTGTAGGAATTATTTTAGTTTGACATTGATTTCTAGATATAGTAGTTATATTCATATTTTATGAATTCATATTAAATTTGGGAGTCATATAGGTCTCATGGAAAAAGCTATGATTGATTTGTGAAATTTGGATTTTGTAGGAAAGGTGAATAATAACCTAAGGGTAGATTATTATCATATGTGTAAAATGTGGGAGTTGGATCTCGATTTTTTTCTATGATGTCAATAATAATATTTTGGCAATGTATATTAAATTTGGTGTTTATATGAATTTTATGGGAAGAGTTATGATTAAGTTGTGGAATTATAGTTTTGTGGGAAAATGTAAATAGTAATCTTAAAGGCAAGCTATTATTGCATGCAAAATAGGTTGGAGTTAAAAATTAATTTTTGGGTATGTTTTCAATAATAATATGTTTATTGAATTTAGTGATAAAATGAGTACCATGGGAGAAATTATGCTAGACTTATGAAATTAGGGTTTTCTAGGAGGGTGTGGCATTTTCCTTAGAAAAGTGTACCAATATTCAAATTAGTTGTGTTGTATGTGTTTCAAATGATTATGTTAATATATATTATATGCATTGCATGTCAATATGTGTGTATGTATGAGGACCTTAAGAAATACCACCTTGAATAATATAATCACTTAAAGAGAATGATTATGCGAGTCGGGGTCGAGATGTTGGGTCTGTTCCATTGGACGATAATAGTGGATTGGATGTATTTTTCTTGAGAGGTACTTTAGACCATTCCATCGGTTTAAGAATAGTGGTTAGGTGTAGTTTTTCTGAAGAAATATTGGATTCGTTCCATTAGATAATAATAGTGGCTTAAGTATATTGTCCCTAAGATGTGCTTTAGACCATTCCACTAATTAAGAATAGTGGGGCTCCCACGCTCAACATATAAAATGATCTTGAGATAAATAATAATGAATAAGACATCAATCTTTTAAAGTGAGAGATTACATGAGTTAAGACCAAGATATTGGGTTCGTTCCATTGAACGATAATAGTGGATTCGGTATATATTTCCCTGAGAGGTGTTTCATACTGTTTCACCAGTTTAAAATAGTGATCAAGTGCCCTTTGCCTTAAGAGGTGTTGGGTCCATTCTACCGTATGATAATAGTAGCTCAGGTATGTTATCCTTAAGAGATGTTTCCTATAGTTCCACTGATTTAAGAGTAGTGGAATCCATGAACTCAACGAAAATAAATAAAAAATGGAAATAATTATTGTTGAATCACAATGATTATTAGATTGGTCAGTAGTAGCCTTTGTACCCACCTTTGGTTCGTTAGTAGCCTTTATATATGCCTACTTTTGGTTCGATTGTAGCATTCTTGCCTACCTGTGGTTTAGTAGTAACATTTGTGACTACCTATGTTTGGTATTGTACCTTTGAGTCCTACTGGTAGTATTATGGATTTTATTGGTCTTGTGACTTTGAGCCCTACTTGTGGTATTATGGATATTATTGGTTAGATATTGAAGTATAAGATATGTTGTGAATGGTTATTGTGGTGAGATTGATTATAATCATTATTTCAGATAACATATCTAGTATACTTGGTTAGTAAGTTTTATTGTGTTCTAAATGAAAGAATATGAGCAGTATATTGTTTTGGTAATATTTGTTTATATAATATGATTATTATATTTTAATCATCTTATATATATATCAATGTTTATGCCATATGTTGTCATGATGCCTTTCATATGTTCCATATGGGCTTTTCATGTTAGTTTTATATAATGGGTTACTCGGTATCATTATGCTAAAGAGTTCCTTTTTATAGGCTCCTGCATATTTAATGGGTAGTTAGTTTAGCTTTCAAGATCAATTAAAGGCTAGTATCTAGGTTAAAAGTTTAGGGTTATCAAGTGTTTTACCTGGTATCTTTCGATCTGAATGATTTTGTATTCTTACTTTCTTATTTATTTCTTTTCATTGAATTCTGTAACCACTAATAGTTGGTTCTATTTGGGTGATATTAATTTGCTTTGGCTCTCTCTACTCTGATTTTATAATTGTGTTATTAAATTAAATTGAGTAATATTTTTTAACCTTATCACTTGATATAAGAATGGTAAAGGAAAACCGAACTTGTACTAAGTGTAGCGGTAACACCCCATGTTTATTGTTTAGCTCTTAAAATTATTTATTTAAACAAAATTTTCTAGTTCAAAATTTTGAGGGTGTTATAAAACTAGTTGAAATGTTCAAATACCGGCAAAATGGTTTTTGTAGAAGTTTAACCCATAGCCTATTTACTCAAACTAGTCAATCAATTTCAAGAATTGACTAATGGGATTGAGGAAAATAATCATAGGGTTCAACTAGAGATAAAAAAAAAACATTTTTTATATGATTGAAGATCCACAGGAACAAGTTGATTAATTATAAGTGTTTTTAAAGGTTTACAGTTCTAGTTTTGAAAAAAAAAAATAGTTGATTGGTTGCGAAACTAGCTGATTAGCTTTTATTGGAACCAACCACTTGAACAATATTTCATATTTAAAAACAATAAGAATTCATATCAAATAAATTATAAAGAAGATTTTAAAGCATCCCAAGAGATTAAAATTAAAAGTGTTAGTGATCATATAGCCTTACAAGATAACCTAAGACTTAAGTATAAATCTTGAGGTCTATCTTGATGTAGTCTTCTCTTATGCTTTGAAAATTAATTTTTCTTTTAAATGTTGCATTTGAAAGAAGAATTGGTTAAGTGCACTTTGAAGTTTTATTTTTTTTTTCTAAGCCAGTTTGCTTAAAGGTTGATTTGGATAAGTGTCGTTTGACATCCTTGTAATCAATATAGTTCATGCACTCTTAAATAATCAAGTTATCCATTAAGCATATTTGTTATCATCAAAACAAGGATCAAGGCATTGATTGACCTAGGAGATTAACAAGGTTATCATGGATGGAAACAAAATCAAAAAGAAAGTCTGTAGATACTCAAGGTACATGAAGATTACCTCCATAACTATTGTTCAAGACTATACACCAAAGAATCGCCACTCTTTGTGCTTTAGAATGATCATAAGCTTAAGATATGAATCTTATTTCATTATGGATAAGTGAATTCTAGCAAAGATATTGCATCAAAAAGGTGTATGAAGATATTAGACCCCAAAAATCATAAAGTAGAATGGAAACATACAATATGGGACATGCTTGTGTGCCAAGGTATAAATTAATTATATGGTCAATGTGTCATCGAGCTTTGACTATAAAAGAGAAAATGAATAAATGTAGATTCCTTATGATAGTTGTGTAGTTTATCAAGACATTTTAAAGATCAAAACCACATTTTTGTACACTATGTTATGGCTTATAAGTGTTAGAGGGAGTTGTTCAACTAGATGAGGTTGTTTCTCATTCCAATAGGCTAGACTCATATGCATAGGATGCTTTTGGTTTCTAAAAGACATAGGGACTAGGAAGCCTACTTCGCATGGCAGCAACAAAAACTCTACATAGATTGTGGGTAAATTGAAACCGCAATATTTTTTAGTCTAAAACTACCATCTCTAGAGTGTTAGTAAGGAAAGTAGTAAAGGATTGATCTATGTGTATACGAGAATGTTTATATAGCAGAAAGTAAAAGGAGATTTTAGCAAGTTTTGATAAGTTTCCAACATAAGTCTATTAAGCTGAGTAACCCATGTACATTTTATGCTACACTTTGGTATTAAAAAAACATCAATTTCAAGAAAAACTCAAACAAATTGAATATCTAATTCAACAAATACATATATACACCTATATATTAAAAATTATATGTATATTCAGTAAGCAGATCCTCATTCTAGTCATTCACTTCCAATTTGAGGTGCAAATGAGTCATGTAGGCTAGATTTAAGTTGAGTCATTTTAGGTTGAGATAAAAATCATATTTATTTTACATTCAAGTCTGGTACGAATTAGACCAAGTATACTTTAAGTTTGGGCTTAATTTAAGTCGTGATTATTATAATTTAGTCCAACTCGGGTCAGGTAAATATTGGTTCGAGTCAAGGTTTGACCCATCATATTTATTTGGATTAGGTTTGATTCGAACATATAAAATTCAGGCCAGATCAAATTTGAATCAGGTTTATAAATTCTGAATTTGATCAGGTTTGGTTCATATTCATATAGACATAAGTTGCTATTAATTTATTATAAAAATAAGTTAAATTCTATAATTTATTATTATTGGTGTTCTAACTATAATAATTATTATTATAATACAAGTAATAATAACAAATTAGTATTATTATAATTATTATTATAAATATGTTTATAACTATTATGATAAATATAAATATCATTGTTGTTATTATTGTTATAATAATTATAATTATCATACAAACTCTAAGATTATAGGTATTATTATGAGAAACATATATTTTGTAGTTATAATAATATATTTATTATAATTATTATTATTGTATTTAAATTATAATTTTTTTTATGATGATGGCAATTACTATGATTGAATCTAAGCAATGTTAATCTAATAGGAAAATAAAGCAAGAAAAATAAAATGTTATTATTTTAATGTTATTTGTTGTTGTATGGATTGAGTATCATATTTTTTTTATGCACAATTTTATTAATAACATAGTATATTGATGTTTACACAAGAATTTATATCAAGTAAAATATTTTCTTTGCGGATTAAATTTAATATTCAAGTGAATCAAGTTTGAATTTGCATATAGATATGAGTCAAATTATTTTCAAATCATTTTGGATTAGAACAATTTTGATACATATCATTATTAAATTTATATCTAGGTATGAATCAAGTTCCTTTTTAATAGAATTATTTTAGGTTGATTCGGTATTAGTTAGGAGTATTATTAGATCAGCTAACTTTGGATTAATTTTTAGATCAATTCGGATTATTTAAAATTTTAGGTTAAGATTAAGTTTATTTTTTAAGGTCAAAATTAGATTTAAGTTATTCAAATTAGGTTATTCGAGTCGGATCAGCTTCATTGCATCTGTTCCTGATATTTCTTCTAGGATGACAACATGAAAATGGGAGCTTGTTTGTTTATATCTTGTAATCGCACAATAGGAAAATATACATATGTAGACGTTTCAACAAACTTTGGTTTGCTATGTTGACCTTCTTCCAATCACGTAAAGTCAACTGTTTTAAGTTACTACTAAAACGCTTGAATGATCCTTCAACTGATGTCACATGAGGATCTTCAGATGCGAATATATGAGGCAGGTCAAAATCACTGCTGTTGCAAGAGGTGACATTCTCAAAGGTGCGCCTTTTGTCATCTCATTAGCTATAATATTAAGAGAGGCGACCAATAATAGACAGATGAAAATAAAATGATGAGTAAAATTACAAAGACCAACTGCTCAGGGGCCAATCCTGCTAAAATCATAGCAAGGGTATGTGTTTGCCCTTTTAGATCAGATCAGGTATATATATATTTCAAATAATAACACTAAAAAAAAAATCATAAGAAGTTAAAACTCTATCTTGCTCAGAACATATCAACCAAATTGGGAGAGACAAATAACTCTAAAAAAAGATAGAGATGGTTAGTTAGAGCATAGTGCACACAATCTACGGTGGGCCGGTAGCTCAACACATTTCTTCTATGTTTAAAAAACAGTTGGTCAGGTAGGCAAACTACGTAGTGTGACTGAAGCATCTTGCTTCTACTTTGTACCGAGGCTTACGCATCTTGTTTGTATCCATAACAAACATATTTTATACCAATGATAAGCACCTTGTGACATTGACAAAAGACAAAATGTTGATGCAGAAATATCTTACCTGCTCCAACCAAGTGAAGGAGTAGGTATCTTATTTTAGCTCTAGCAAAAACACACGGACAGATTTTATTCTTTACATACTCTGAAATTGTGAATGCTGTCCTTGTTACCAGCTCTTCTGGTTCCTGATAACATGTGGCTCATCCGACAATTACAGTGTAGGAATATATACCTTATTTGAAACATGAACAACAATATTCATACTGTATCTTATTTCATACATTTTTTTTTTTACTTCGTTATTTCGTGCATTTGAAAGATACCATAAGTGGTCATGGAAGGGCATGTGTAGTTTATGATTTTGCCGGAATATCACAAAGTCACAACATCGCTCTTACATCAAGCCTTGCTCGCAGCTCCCCTGCCACAGCATCCACGAACTCCTCAGTATTCAAATACTGTGACCTGTTAACACTGCAGCAATAAGGTCGATCATAAGTCTTAGAGGGCATATGTAGCTGAAGAGAATACAATACATGTCCAGACTAATCAATGAAGATACGTACTTGGACCCATGAATAAGAAGAGCCAGATCTTTGGTCATCTTTCCCGATTCAACTGTCCCAATGCATGCAGCTTCAAGTTTCTCGGAAAAATTCAAGAGTTTGGCATTGCCATCCAACTTTGCCCTGATAACATAAACAAGTTTATCTACCAAATATTGCCTTGAAGAGTTGTACCCTCCACAGGAAAGGAAGGAAAATGCAGGGGACATCCCCTACCTGTGAGCAAGGCCCCGTGACCACGCAAATATTGATGCTATACTATTTGTGCTGGTTTCACCTCCTTTTTGATGGACACGGAAATGACGGGTAACTGTGCCATGGGCTGCTTCAGCTTCAATTGTCCTTCCATCAGGGCAAACCTAAAACCAACGTCCAGGATAACTTAAAATCTGCACAGAATTTGGAAATTGGTGCAACAACATTACCATCTAATACCAACCAGAACAGATGTCATCAACCCAAGTGATCCAAATCCTGCAACAATTTAAAAAGAAGCCGCTTTAATGTAATAGTCAGTAAAGCGCAGTCTGTTCATAATATTGCAACCTTTACTATCCTCAGCTTTGACAACATGAACATGTATATTGGGAAGCTTAGTGTTGCCCAACAGCAGATACAAACCTTGGGCCAAGAAATCACTTTGCACATCCCCATCATAATTCTTGCATGACCAAACATAGCCTCCCTCACTCTTTAGAGCATATGCAACCATGTCATCTATCAGGCGGTGCTCATACCTGCCGATCAGAAAACATCAGATGTAACTAACCATTGACCAACCAAAACACAAGGCTTTATTTATTAACAAAAAAGAATCTAACCATATTCCAGCAGCCTCAAACATAGCTTTCCACTTCGTTTCATAAACTTCTTGGAATATATCTTTGAATCTTCAAGCGAGAAGGTATCAAACCAACGTTCAACATAAACAATTACATGGAAAAGCAAAAAATTAAAGCAGATTGAAGCAAGACCTTCCATCATATTTCTTTAAAATGGTATTTTTGGTGGTGAGATACAGCGGCCACCTCTTCTGATAGGCAGTACTCATTGAAGCTTCTGCAAATGCATAAATAGACTTTTCCATGCCCCCAATGGAAGGAAGAGAGAGAGAGATAAGTGCATTGTATAAAGCAGTTAATGGTAAGCAAATTTTGGATAGGGAAATCACACCTCATCAGTGTTGTACATGGACAGAGCAACTCCTCCTGAGTCTTTAAATTTGAAAACCTCCAATTCTGTCTTATCCTCCTCCCCATCAGATACTGCATGCATTATAAAATCACTCCATACAATAACCAGCAGATCAATTAGGATATTTAGAAAAGTGTGAATAGCACAGAATTTTAGACTACAAGCATTGAGTTCCAATCTTGCCACGTTTACATAAAGTAGCAAAAATCTTAGCAAAGGCAGGAATTTACCAAACACCATTTTCAGAGTTCCAGCTCCTTGAATAACCATGTCAGTGGCACGATACTGATCCCCAAATGCATGTCTCCCTATGCATATTGGCTTAGTCCATCCTAAATGAAACATTTGTGGCTATAAGTAACACCCCATCACTAAGTAGTACCTAAACTATATAGAAACATACTCTATATACCAGGAATGAGGCGTGGAACATTTCTGCAAATAATCGGTTCTCTAAAGACTGTGCCTGAAGCAGAGTGGAAATACAAGAATTTTGTTCAATACCATTTCTCACAGTACAAGACAATTTTTCATTTAAATGCAACACTTTACACTTAAATGCATTTATTTGCTATAATAATCTGGGAGAAGGGAAAATGTTAGTAAAAATGTAGCTCGACCATTCAAAATGTTCCTGATTGTTCCATTTGGACTCTTCCACATATTCTTCAAATTATACTCCTTAACACGTCCTTCATCTGTCAGCCATAAAAAAAAAAAAAATGAAAATCTCTCGATCAGAAGATAGAATGTCATACTATTGAAATAAACAACTTGGTTTTCAGTCACAAAGCAAATACCTGGTGTTATTGTTGCACATTTGATTGCAACATTATACCTGAGATAACAACGACAATGACAATGTCATGGAACAGCAGCCAAAGATGGAAAACAATCATACAAATAAAATCAACAGATATACAAGCATAATAAGCTTTTGGTGTGAACATCTGATTCCAGAGACAGCCCTCCTCAGACCCAAAGTATGAAATGCCCATGTGCACTCTCATGATTTTAATTTAACTGAAATTATGGCGAATCTGAACATACTCTAGCAAGACATGATAAAAAAAGCTATCAAGTTAGACAACATCCATCACCACTTTATTCATTCAGATGGCTGATTGCCAAAAAAATAAATATTAAGAGGCATGCAACTTAAGGATGAATTTCAACGGAGGTTGGGCTTATCTATCTGATATTGCAAACAATTTATTGTCCCTTTGGTCCAGGTAAGAAAAATTAACTATTGCCGAAAGAACCAAACGTACTGAAGAGTAAGAAAATATGCAAGAATAAGTAAATGAAGCTTTCACAATATAGCAATTGAAAACTGACAAACACCAAATAAAAACTTCTAAGCTGAATGCAGCACATAGGAAGACTTACAAATACCAAGTAAACCAGAAATACACACCACAGAAATAGGTTAAAAAAAAAAAAATAGTATACCACAAAACTAAACATACTTGAGAGTAGCTTCTGCACTTTCAGTTGTAACTCTATCGTTGGTGGCATCACGATTAGAGAGGCCAAGATCATAGTACTTTATATTAAGATCCAGAAAAGGAAATAAAAGCTGCAAGGTTATAACCCATTTGACCCATAAGAGTGTTGTTTAGGAAATTCAAATAATACAATGGAGGGAGAGAGAATAACATGACTAAAGAACATAAAAACTGATTTGAGGACCTTCTTCTTTATGGATCTCCAGATAACTCGAGTCATCTCGTCTCCTGTAATATAAGAAATAATTGTCACACAGTAAACACCACTGCAAACAACTTATTAGTATTACCTATCTAGGAGATAGAAACAAATACATTTAAGTGCAACATTATATGGGCTTAAGGTGCCAGAGTCAATTGTAGAAATTGAAACAAATGCCCGCTTTTTTCAATTGAGGTTTAGGATGTGGGGAGATTTGGACAATTATGCAGTGATCTCTATGGCTTCAAAATGTCAACTTGTTCAATTAAAAGGTGATGGTGGAACATCCCTATTCCCTCGCATGGAATAGATATGCATAGTTCTCATCTTTTACCACGAATTCTCACATATGGCCATCAAGGTCGACTGGGGTTCAACCCCACTCAGGGCATAGCCTTCTCAACCCAAAAAAAAAAAAAATTCTCATCTTTTTGGAAATGCAGCATATTTAAGTCTAGAGTTAAGGTATCAATAAACACAACTGTTCAACAAAAATCCAACATTCATTTTCATATAAAATACTAGACAAGAAGGACAACTAAATATATAGAGGCAGATAAAGCAACCTCAAGGGGGCCTGGATGTACATCTAGAGAAGCATACTGTATATTAAGCGTACAAATCATATTTACAAATGAAAACTAACCGACCTGCCAAAAATGTCCCATTAATTTTCCTTTTTTGTTAATATTGAGCAACAAACTAAAAGCATCTTTCAAAGGTGAAATCAACCAATTTTATAGGACGGTTTCTTTAGCTTCCAGTTTCTATGACTAGACCTATAGACTATAGTACACCAAGCCAACTGTGACACTAATCTCTAGACAAGTTTAAAAACTACCTTTTCCAACCTGTCACCTGTGTAGAGGGTATATGATGCAGCTTACACCCAACCTCACTGTAGGACCTGTTATCTTAGCCCAAATCCGATCCATTGAAAAGGGTCCAAATCCACATGGATAGACATATTTCATAGGTTTTATGATAAATGGAAGTTCTATGATAATTAGAAATCATTCCAATTTTTCTGAAGGTTTAAAGAATAATAGATACCTTTAAGATAAAATAGAGAATGGAAAATAAATGGGAACCATTTATGGTTAAAGGTTTCTTTCCACTTGATTAGCCATTATAAAAAACTGTAAACCAAGAAATCATATAGATTTTGCAAATGGCAACACTCATACTTTCATATATGATTGCATATTATTCTCAAAATTTCACTGATATTTTGACATGTAGATCAAAGGTTTGAAGCAAGACTTCTTCCATTAGTTCTCTACATTCTAGTTCCAGAAGGTACACCTTTTACACCCATAAGATTTCCTTGCAGAAAAAACCGGACAACCAAAGGAAGATTTATTATGGCAGGGCTTTATAGCACTTTATGTGTAATAGTCAGGCCAGAAAGTTGTTTTGTATTATATGCATACCCTTTGAACGCAGATATTTATTTAGTCATGGTGGTCCATGTACTGCTGGTTGGATGTGAGTTGGACTCCCAACACAGATCTGTTGCCCTATTTTTTATTTTTTTATTTTTTATGTCCTGTCAGTTGTTTGCCCTGTATTCTCCAAGATGCAATAACAAAGGGTACAAATGTAAGCAATTCAGTCATTTATATGTAGGTTTTGTCAACGTAGGCGATATATATGCCCAAGCAATATATTCTGACTTTGCTTTTATTCTTTGAAGGAGCAATGAATGTTATGAGCACACCACTACAAAGGAGTAATATGCTAAAGTTAGTTGAGCTATAGGCATCACATTCACTTTGAAAAAGGGAAAGAAATATTCAAACACAAACAATGGAAGGTTACTTTATGATCCCCATTGCATTAGTCAATCTACTACTTGGTTAACCGATCACTGGCACAGTTACTACCAAAGATACAGCTCTCCCAAAACACAAAAAATAAAAGAAATTGTTCTTCGTAATAGGCTTGATTTTCTAACCTCTCTTTGTTTCCTTGCCCAATCCAACATACACTCAGAATTTCCAAATGTAAATATGTTTGATAAAGAGACAAGGATTATGAATTGTGACACAGGAACAAGTTCACACTTAAAATCAGAACAATTCAATTTTGCAATCTTATGACACAAAGTCCTCCCCCTTGTCAATTTGTGCTGGCGGACTAAAGCATTTATACTTTCCATTCCTTCCAGTCTATGACTGGCTGGATTATCAAAAAGTAAAGGATTGATGTACTTCACGTTTCACAGTATACCAGAGGTAATTACTCCACTATTTGAATAGTAATATCATTAGCATTCTTATAGTAATCTAGCCCGATCCTAAATAAATAAATAAATAAAATCAGGGGTCGTTTGGTATGGGGGTAATTGGGGAGAAAATTTTTTTCTCTATTTTATATCTTTTATATTAAGTATTTAATAATAATAAATATATTTTTAATGAAATACCCATTTTAGATCAAATTAAGATCTAAAATAGGTATTTATTAGAATAAAAATATTTAATTTTAGATAGATTATATAAGATATATAAAATATGGGGTAATTTTTCCACCCTTATTACCCCCGTACCAAACGAGCACTCAAGCGAAGTCATTTCTCCCTATGATCATACATTGGAGGCGATGCAAATCGGATCACAATTTGGAAAATAAAATAACAAATTCCAAAAATGACTCCAATTCATAAGAGTTGAACTACAGAGTAGACCACTAAGCAAAGCCATGACCCAATCATATAAAATAAAATCAAGACAATCATCACTAAAAATGGGGTTCGAGAATTAGAGTCGACGCTCACCGTCCATTTCGACAATGGGGTTAGTCACCTGAATCTTCAAAGAAGCCTTAGCCATTTCTTTTTTCAATAGACAAGCTGAAAGGTGGCGACGACAGGGCGGGACGGGGGTTCAGGAGAGGCTCTGGCCATCTCTGTCGTTGCTCATGGTAGCGAAGTAAGGAGTAGGACAGTCGTACTTTCCTGAATTTGGCTCGGTGTTACAAAAGAAAGGTAGGTGTTTATTTATATATTGCACACCAGTGGAATATCCATTATTAGATTTGATATTTGTAGTGATTTGATTTCAAAAGTAGAAATAGTCAATTTATTTTTATTTTTTCAAATAAAACATGGGATTCGATTAGTAAAAAAAATTAACAAAATTAAATATCTAATTTAACAAATAAAAAATAAAATTTAATTTGATAAACACACACAAACACTCTTTCTGATATTTTCCTAGAAGTGTATAATACGTAAATACATACTTCAAGTTTTAACTTTAAGTAATTTTAAAGGTTAAAATATTTTTTCTCTCTCAACCGGTCAACCAACTCCCTCCCGTTCTTTCAAGTTTCAAACTCACCTCTCAACTCTCACTCTTATTTCGAAGCTCAACCACAATTTCTCGACTCTCTACTGCTTTGTTGCTTGATTATTTGCCATTGAGTTTGCTCTTTTCGACGAAGACAAACGATGCTATTTAGTGCTCACCGATGCCACCACAACTCCACTTGCACTCACATGACCAAGACCAAGCAATTTCATACTCATCTTAGATTTCAGTAAGTTTTTCATCCCTTCGTCTCATCTTAGATTCCAAGTTTCCCTCTATCTTTAATCTCGGGGAAGCTTCTTCAATTTAAAGCCCACAAGTTTTTTGAGATATCCATTTTTTGTGTGTTCCTCCTAATTTTTGTTCAGTAAGAATCGGATAGCTAGCTAATGCCTAATATACATATTTTTTAACTAAATAGAAATGCAAATAATTATACTATGCATATCTTTGGTTAATTAAGTTGTAAGTTGTAATATGAGTGTTAAACTTTGCTCCACCAGATTTCACCAAAATCTCCCATCGTGTTCTGCTTTGCTATGTGTGTTGATTTTATTTTTATTTTACTTAGTTTTGAGTTTATGAAACTTTGTTGTCTTGTTGTGTATTAAATTTACTTAGTTTTAGCAAATGAGCTTTTGCAGTTTTATTGTGTATTGAGTTTGAATATTTATTATTTTTACTTAGTTTAATATTTTTTCTTAGAATGTGGTTTCTTTGTTTGGTAGAATAAATGCCAATATTCATCATTTTTTGTTGATTTTCAAATCCAATCAAAATGATTGATGATAGGGGAGAGGGATGTGTCTGCTGAATAGATGGAAATTTTATCTCCATTTGTGGAATCTATCGATGATGACTTACCAACCATTAATGAGGAAGTTAATGTGGATGGTTCTTTTCTGTCTTCAAGTGCGCCTAAGACATTAGCTTCTCAAGTTAAAAAGAGAAAATCTTAGGTGTGGAAACATTTTACAAAGATGTCCACTATTGCTTTGAGAGCTACTTGTAATTATTGTGGAGAACATTATATCGTTGAGCTAAAAAAATGAACTAGCATTATGATAAATCATATTAATCATTGTAATGAAACTCCGGAGAATAAAGAGAAAAATATGAGGCTAGTATCCCTTCTTCTCTCAAATGAGATAAGAAAAGAGGGTGATAGATCAAATAATCTCAATGTAGGCTTAATAATAATGATGGATGCTTGAAAACTTAATCAAAAGGGTAGTAAAAAAGCTTTGGTAAGGATGATCATTGTGGATGTGCTTCCCTTTAGATTTTGTGAGAGGGATGGATTCAAATTTTTTGTGGAAGTTATTCAGTTCAATTTTATTTTACCTTCTAGGGTAATAGTGACTAGAGGTTGCTATAAAATATCTGTGGAAGAGAAAAAAATTGAAATAATATTTTTGAAATTTTGGATGGAGGGTTAGTCTCACTACTAATTGTTGAACACCATGCCAAAATCTTAGTTGTATGTACTTAACTAGTCATTATATTGATTGAAATTGGAATTTACAAAAAATAATTCTTAATTTTTGCCAAGTAGTTGGTCGTTATGGTAAGATTCTTGGCAAAGCTATTGAAAGATGTATTCTTGATTAGGGAATTGACAAAATTTTGACTATGACAGTTAGCAATGCTAATTCTAATGATGTGTGCATCAAATGTTTAAAGAAAAGAATTAGCATTTGGGGTGACGGACTACTTTTGGATGGGGATTGTTTACATATGAGGTGTGCTGCCTATATTTTGAATTTGGTTGTAAAAGAGGGTTTAAAAAACATTGATCCAATTATTAGAGTTCAATCAGATGTGGAATATGTGCGATCGTCACCTGCTTGTTTAGCAAAGTTTAAGATTTGTGTTGAAAAAGTCAAATTGAGTTCTAAGAAATATGTTTGTCTTGATGTTGAAACTAGATGCAACTCTACTTACATGATGCTTGATTTTGCTATAGTATTTAGAAAGGCTTTTAATGTGTTGAAGGAGGATGAAAAGTATATTGACGAGCTAAATAAGACTAAGGGTAGTCCTTCTTATGAGGATTGGGATTCTATTCGTTGTTTGTTTCCATTCTTGAAAATATTCTATGAAGCTACTTAGAGGATTTCAGGTTCTCTTTATGCCATTGGAAATGTGTATTTGCAAGAATTTTCTCTTATTGGTACATTTATTGATTCTTTTATTAATGAAAGTGGTGATGAAAATGTGAAATCAATGGCATATAGGATGAAAGATAAGATTTCTAAGTGTTGGGTTAACAAAAAGAATATGAATTTGTTGATGTTTGTTACTATAGTTATTGATCCTGGTGCTAAATTAGTGTATGTTGATTGGATAATTAATGAATATGTTGGTAATTTTAGTGATGAGAATGAGGATGCTGATGATTTCAATGAATATAGAGTTTATCATAGTAGTTATAGTGCATCTTTACATCAAGATGTAAGGAAGTGTTGAGGTCTTTGTATGCATTCTACGCCTCTTGTCAATCACAAGTATTTGTTAGCAAATAAAGGGCCTCCTCTACTAGTGATTCTAAGGTTTCTCTATCATCTAATTTAAATGTGCATGAAACAAAAAGACAAATGGCTAAAATTTTTAATATGATGAGGTAAAGCCAACATATTTAGGAGAAATCTAAAGTAGATAGGTATCCAGAAGAAAATTTGGTGGAGATCAATGAAGGAACAAGTGAGGAAGTTGAGATTCCTCTTAGTCCTAAAGATGTATTGAGTTGGTGGAAGAAGAATGAACCAAGGTATCCTATCATGAGTACAATGGCCGAAGATGTAACACCTCCAAAATTCACTACGAAAAAAGTTCATTTTTAAAATTATAAGTGAAAGTAAATACAGCAAATTTTAGGGATGTTACAGCCACACTTAGTACCAAACCTTTTTTCCTCCACCATTTTGGTACCAAGTTCTAAAGCTAAAAACATACGTTACACAATCAAAGTTATGATCATAAAACAGAGCAGTGTGATAGATTAAATTACAAGAAATAAAATCCACTAATAGTAGTTACAGAATAAAATCATGGAAAAGGGGAGAATAAGAGTTTTAAGGAAAATTTTTGAAACCTTCCTAAATAATCCTCCGCTCTTAACCCGTGAGCTAACTAGAAAAGGCCACTACTCATTGAATAAGTAAGGGCCCACAAAAGGAACCTGTTAGTACTACGATACTGAGTAACCATTTATATAGGACTAATATGTAGGGCTCACATGCAACACATCATTTGTCACACATCAAACACATGAACATAGGATCATGCATATAACTGAAATACTATAAACATTCAAATGGTTACATGCATCAAGATTATATGTCACAAAGGCTCATTCACTTAGAAGTAACATAACTTACCAAAGGAGCACCAAGTGATGCTCTGTGTAGTATAATTAGATAACCGATAACACACTCAACGATACAACATCCACCCAACTCAAAGGCAGGCTCGTAGGCCCATAAACACAATACCATACACCAACTCATCCAGGTAGGCACCAAGGTCGCTATCATATCACATCAGCAGGTCATAATAATTCATTCACTATTAGCTAGACTTAAGCCATTAATTAGATATTAATCATCTCTTGAATTGTATCCACATATGTTTGGGGGACCCCACTAATATAACAGGTGGACCGACACATATTCTACACATGGTCCTAACCTACGTGGTGTTCTACTGTAAGTGATTAATGTCTTTCCATTTTATTATCACAACTGATACAGGAACAACCACTTAACAATTATATTTCATAATTATAGAACAAATTATTCTTCATTTAGAAAGTATCTCCCACAAATTTTAAGACCATTGGATTGTTACATTACTAGAAACGTAACAAACATGCTACTAAGTGTCTAAGTGCATGTGCATGGCATGCATGGAATGATGACCACATGCATTGGGGAGTTTCTATTCAAACTTTTCAAGCACTATTAGTAATTTAGCTAATTAATTAATTAAGTAGTAGAGTTAGATAATATATAAAGCATAAGATTAGTATAAAGTAGAATAAAGTTTGCATAAAAGTGGCATAATATCTTTTGGCTTGGAATCTTTTGAATTATGCTTTTAGCTAAGTGGTCAAATTGCTATAAACAGCCATGAATGTCACAATTAGGGATATAGAATATTGAAGATCAATATTGAAATTAAATACAAGTAAATTTTGTGTGAGTTCAATTCAAGTTAATCGAATCTGTGTGAACAATTTAGCTTGAAAGTTTTGATCTCTTTATCTGTATAATTTAGAGATTAATTCATATCCTTTTCTACTCTCCATAACCCATATTTTTTCAGCCATAATTGTCATTAAAATATCACTCTAGTTGGAGCATAATTGAAGCTCTAATTCGATTTACCCATTAGAAACCCTAAACCACCATTCGAAACCCTAAAACCCTAAAACCCTTTATCCAAACCAAACATCACCCTATTCTTTCTATTTAAATTAAACACTAACCCTAACCCTAAAACATGACTTCATCCTTCATCTAAGCCCTAACATTCAAAGCTTATCATCATCAATAAACCATTTTCAAATGCATATACAAATTACCACAACTCATTCGAACCATCACCATTAGAAAACCATCACCATCAAATCATATTTATTTTGTTCGAATCATCACCACCATCTTTCCATCCTATTCAAATTTTTTAAACCCTAATACACCATCGTCGATTCTTATTCTAATTATTATCATCATAACTGAAGCCTATTCTCATCAATTTGAGAAATCCATCTTCCCATACATATCAAATTTTGGTATCAAAGCCTTAGGTTGGAGCTATTGCAATCAAGATTCAATCGTTCTTTCAAGATTCTTCAAAATTCATCAATAAAATGTTCCATCTTCAAGAATCTCCAAGAATTCATCAAAAAACACAAAAGGGGCTGATCATTTAAGGGTGAGTTTGGGAGAGTAATATTCAGTTGATAAGGAGAAAATATGGAGAACCAAGAAGAGGACTTGAGGGATATTATCAAGACCTTTATGGATGAAATCAAGGAGGTAAAATTGTATGTGGGGGACAATAGAATCTTCCTAAGCTCACGAGTCCCATGTGTAGCTACAAAATTAAAGGGAACAACTAGAGGAAGACCACATGAGAAGGGAACAAAAATAAGTGGAAGAAGAAGAAGAGAGCATAGGAAATAGTGTAAGGCCACGTGACACCTCAAGAAAAACCTATGATGACATAGAAAAAGGAATCCACTTTGATCTTCCCAACTTTGAAGGTAATCTTGATCTAAAATATTTTCTCAAGTGGTTGCAAATCATTGTATCTATTTTTGAATATAAGGAAATTAATGATGAGAAGAGGTGTTAAATAGCGATATTAAAGTTTAAAATTTTGAGAGAGCGTAGTACAATAATTTAAAAAGGAGATGGGAGAGAGAAGGAAAATCAAAGATTAGGTCATAGGAAAAATTAAAAAAGCACTTGAAAAATAAATTTGTGCCTCGGGAATATGAGCAAGAAAATTTTATAAAAATAACTATGTTGAGGTAAAGGTTACTTGGAGTTGAAGAATACATTCAAGAGTTCAAAAGGTTAGCTCTAATATGTGATGTTCAAGAATGAGAAGAAAAAAGGTGTGCACGATTCATTAGGGGTTTAAGTATTAATATTTAGAAGAAGGTAGAGGTGTACCCTTATGAAGTGTTTGAAGACCTAGCCAAGTTAGCAATCAAGTTTGAGAAATAGTTGAAGAGAACAAAGCCAACAAGCAAGTCAACCAATGCTCCGTATGGTTCAACTTTCAAGGGTATGTCGAAGCCACCAATTTCTCAAGTCACAAATCAAGACACTATTAAAAGAATCACTTGTGAAGAAAAGGGCAAGGATCAAGTGGTTGATAAGGTGAACAAGTAATGCTTTAAATGTAGAGGTTATGGCCACTTTGCTAGGGATTGTCCAAACCAAAGGGCATTGACTTTGAAGGAAATAGCAAATATGGAGGCTTATGAAGAGAATGAAGACTTTGAAGAATAAAGTGATAGCCTAGAGGATTATTTAGAAGAAGGCCAAGTGGATTGCTATGTGTTGCAAAGCGTGCGCCAAGTACAACAACAACCTTTACTTACTCAATAGAAGAAGATTTTCAAGGTCATGTATAGAGTTGGTGGTAAAGTGTGTGAAGTCATCATTGATAGTGGCTCATACACTAATGTTGCTAGTGAGAAGATGGTGAACAAGCTTAGTTTGGAGGCCAAGGGTCATCCAAGAACATATTCTCTCTAATGGCTCAACAAAGATAATGGTGTAAGGATAACCAAACAAACTCTTATTTCTTTTAAGATTAGTAATTATTTTGATGATGTTTTATGCGATATTATGCCTATGGATGCTTGTCATATTTTATTAGGGAGGTTGTAGTAATTTGATAGGAAGGTTGTGTATGATGGGGTCCTTAATGAGTATGTGGTTTACAAGGGTCCAAAGAAGTTTAGGCTCAAACCTAATCTAGATGGGGAGAATTTGGTTTTGAGGAATGAATGGGTATAAAAAAAAGAAGGAGGATGTTGAGTGTATGAGGGAAAGAAAAACGAGTAACATGGAGTTGTTGATCCTTAAGGAGTATGAGATGAATAAAGCAATTAAAGAGGAGGAGATATGCTATGCATTAGTGGTAAAGGAGGTCTAACGAGGGGAGAATGCTAATATGGATCTAAAATTGCAACAAGTGTTAAAAGAATATGTCGATGTTTTTTCGAAAGAGTTGCCAAGTGGGCTACCTCATTTGAGAGGTATTGAGCACACTATTAACCTTATGCCAAGAGTCCCATTACCGAACAAGCTAGCATATAGATGTAATCCAAAGGAAGCTAAGGACATAGAAAAACAGGTGTAAGAGTTATTAGACTAAGGTTATATTCGAGAGAGTATGAGTCTATGCGGGATTCCAACTTTGTTGGTACCTAAGAAGGATGGTATGTGGAGAATGTATATTGATTCGAGAGAAATAAAAAACATCACAATTAAGTACAGATTTCTGATGCCGAGATTAGATGACATGTTAGATGAGTTACATGGTACAAAGGTGTTCCTCGAAGATTGATCTTAGAAGCGGTTATCATCAAATTAGGATAAGGGAAAGGGATGAGTGGAAGACAACTTTCAAGACTAAGTATGGGTTGTATGAATGGTTGGTGATGCCATTTGGGCTAAGAATTGCACCAAGTTCCTTCATGAGGTTGATGAATGAGGTACTTAGACCATTTCTTGGAGTCTTTGTTGTTGTTTACCTTGATGATATCTTAGTATATAGCAAAAGTGGGTTCGAGAACATACAACACTTGAAGAGGATGTTTGACAAACTTGATGGAGCTCTATGGTAAGATGGAGAATTGTGACTTCTTGATGGAGAGTGTGATTTTTCTTGGTTATATTGTGAGTGGAGATGGTATTTGAGTCGATCCATAGAAAGTGAAAGCTATACAAATGTGGCCTATTCCTACTAATGTCCATGAATTTTGAAGTTTCTATGGGTTAGCCTCATTCTATAAGAGGTTCATCAAAGAATTATCTACCATTGCAACACTTATCACACAACTGATGAAGAAAGGAGAGTTCCATTAGAATGATCAAGCGATGAAGGCTTTTGAAGACTTGAAGACAAAGCTCTCAAATGCATTGTTATTATGTTTACCTTGTTTTGATAAATTATTTGAAGTAACATATGATGCAAGTGGTGTAGGAATTATGGGTGTGCTTTCACAAGAAAGGAAACCGATTGCTTTCTTTAATGAGAAGTTGAATGGCGCAAGACTCAACTATTCGACCTATGATGAAGAGTTTTATGCTATTATGCATTGTTTGGAGACATGGAGTCATTAATTGAGACCTAAGCCTTTTGTACTTCATTCGGATCATGAGAGTTTGAAGTATTTGCATGGTCAAAAGAAGGTGAGTCCAAGAGATGCTAAGTGGATAAGCTTCTTACAGATATTTTTGTTCTCTATAAGACATGTGGATGGCAAAGAAAATGTCATAGCAGATGCATTATCTAAGAGGACCATGGTAATTACCATGATGGATGCAAAGCTCTTAGGGTTTGATATGTTGAAGAGTTAGTATGCCATGGATGATGATTTTGCTATGATCTTCAAAGATTGTAAGAAACAAGGAAGTTCTAGAGCTTATATTATTCAAGATGGGTTCTTATTCAAGAACAACAAATTGTGTGTACCAAATACTTCAGTTAAAAACTTATTAATAAAAGAGGTGCATGAAGGAGGAATTACAGGACACTTTAGGAGTGCACAAGACTCTGGAGCTGCTACAAGAACATTTCTATTGGTTGATATTGCAAAAGGGAGTACAAGCCATGGTTGCTAGGTATGCTACGTGCTAGAGAAGCAAGAATTTCTTTCACAAAGGATTATATGTACCATTACCTATGCCTAATCAACCATTGGAAGGTGTTAGCATGGATTTTATTTTGGGATTGCCTAGGACACAATGAGGCAAGGATTCTATTATGGTTATAGTGGATCAATTTTCCAAAATGACTTATTTTATTCCATGTCACAAGACTGATGATGCTACCCATGTTGTGGATTTAAATTTCAAGGGGATTGTGAGGTTGCATGAAATTCCAAGAAGTATCGTTTAAGATAAAGATGTGAAGTTCCGAAGTTATTTTTGGAAGACGTTATGGCACATGTTAAGAATGAAGCTTCTATTTAGCACATCATATCATCCTGAAACGAATGTACAAATCGAATTTACTAATAGAACTATAGGTACTTTACTAAGGAGATTCGTGAGTAAGAGTGCTGTGTCAAGTTAACACATGCGAAGTTTGCTTATAATTGAAGTCCTTTTATTGTAACAAGTTCTAATCCGTTCGAGATAGTATGTGGTATTAATCCATATATACCAATTGATATGATACCATTAAGGAAGGGCGAAGTGAAGAATTATGATGCACAAGAGATAATCGAGTTCTTTTAAAAACTTCATCAATAAATCATGCATAATATTGAGAAGGAAAATGAAGTGTATAAGAAAAGAGCAAACAAGCATAGGAGTCAACAGGTTTGTCAACCAAGAGATTTAGTATTGTTACACTTAAGGAAGGAGAGAGTTCCTAATCTAAGGAAACACAAGCTTATGCCAAGGACAGCTGGTCCTTTCAAAGTACTTCAAAAGTTTGAGGAAAGTGCTTATGAGCTCGATTTGCCAGATTTATATGGTGGAGTATCAAGCACATTTAATGTTGCAGACATTAGCCCTTATTGTGGAGATACAAATTTGAGGGAAAATTCAAATCAACAAGGGGAGAATGATGCAAGAGTAAACACTCTAGAATTGGCTTTCATAATTATGGAACCAATTATTCTTCATTTGGAAAGTATCTCCCACAAATTTGAAGACCACATAACAAACAAGCGACTAAGCATCTAAGTGCATATGCATGGCATGTATGGAATGATGATCACATGCATGGGGGAGTTTCTTTTCAGACTTGTTGAGTACTATTAGTAATTTAGCTAATTAATTAATTAATTAGTAGAGTTGGATAATAGATAAAGCATAAAGTTAGTATAAAGTAGCATAAAGTTAGCATAAAAGTAGCATAATATCTTTTAGCTTGGAATCTTTTGAATTATGCTTTTAGCTAAGTGATAGAATGGCTATAAACAACCACGAATGTCATGATTAGGGATACAGAAGATTGAAGATCAATATTGAAGTTGAATACAAGTGAATTCTGTGCGAGTTCAATTCAAGTTAATCAAATCTATATGAACAATTTAGCTTGAAAGTTTTAATCTCTTTGTCTGTATGAATTAGAGATTAATTCATATCCTCATCTACTCTCCATAACCCATATTTTTCATCAAAACATAACTCTAGTTCGAGCATAATTGAAGCCCTAATTCGGTTTACCCATTAGAAACCCTAAACCACCATTCAAAACCCTAAAACCCTTCATCCGAACAAAACATCACCTTATTCTTTCTATTCGAATTAAACCCTAACCCTAAACCATGACTTCATCCTTCATCTAAACCCTAACATTCAAAGTTTATCATCATCAATAAACCATTATCAAATGCATATACTAATTACCACAACTCATTCGAACCATCACCATTAGAAAACCATCACCATCGAATCATATTTATTTTGTTCGAATCATCACCACCATCTTTCATCCTATTTGAATGTTTTAAACCCTAATACACCATCTCTGAGTCTTATTCTAATTACTATCATCACAAACAAAGCATATTATCATCAATTTGAGAAATCTATCCTCCTACACACATCAATAACATTCCATTTTATTTACTCAAGGGAGGAATCACAAAACCGGAGAAACAAAGGTACATCATTCATACTGGTGCATAAGAGTAGCATAATATCTTATCGATTATCAACCCAGGGATGTAAAGGTACCTTGGCCACACTAGTGCATGAAGACACACAATATCCTACCAACAAGGACACCTAATCTATAAGTATGCATATCCCCCAAGTAGGTCTGTAAAGCTAAATACAGTAAGATATAAGGATTGGTTAGGGCACTAAGGCAAACTAGCAAAAATCTAGAGTAATCATGGGCTAAACCATGTCTTTAGGGTAGAAACTCTTAAAGAGTCATAATTTCTGATCTCGAGGTATTTCACTTTAAGTATTAATATCTTAATTAAGGTACCGATGAGAAACACATTAATTACATACTTAATCGTTTTCATTTGTTTCTATTATTATGAAGTAACTAGAATTAGGATTATTGTCAAAGTTAATTTAAGTAGTCCCCTAAGGTCATCCTAGGTTCCAACACTCATACTTAAGCACCTTAGGTTAAAATGACCAAAATGGCCCTATGGTTAAGGCTACGTCTTTACCATCCACTTCTATCACATAATTCATTTTTATTTATCAACATACTATAAAAGAGTATCATAACATGATTATACTATTGATTACGAAGTTAAGTTACCCAACACACAAAATGATCATCTTACACATAAAAACCTAACATGCACCTCTAGGACAACTAACACACATTCTTATGCTTAATCAACAATTAATGCACTTCCACATGTTTATGAAAACAACATCATAACATACCCCAATTTACTAATTTACCCTTAGACATTACTAAAATATCCTTAGGCTTTAAAATGCTCATGATCATACTTGAATAGGTGATATTAAGGCCATAACCCTTATTATCATATTTAACATTAATTTATTCCTATGATGCATGTTGATTAGTCCAACCATCATTTTATATGTAAAATTACCAAAATATCCCACATGCCATATTTTATTGAATATCACACTCAAATAGGTGATACTAAGATAATAAACCCTTATTATCATATCTAAAATCAATTTATACTTACCATGCATGTTTATTTAACTAATTACCATTTTATATACAAAATTACCAAAATACTCCTAGATCATATTTTATTGAATTGTATGCTCAAGTAACTGACACTAGGACAATAAACCATTATTATTATGTTTAACATCAATCAATACCTACCATGTATGTTTATTAGACTAATCCCCATCTTACCTATAAAATTATCAAAATACCCCTTCTTACTTGCAAAATTACTCAAACGCCCCTTCTTAATTATAAAATTACCAAAATACTCTTGGGTCATTTAATATTAATAATCATACCCGACATGCATCTCTAACACCATAAACCCCTATTGTCACACTTAGCACCAATTAACACTTATCATACATGTTTATTAAGTTAACTCCCATTACTTGCACTAAATTACTAAAATGTCCCTAAACTATTTATTATTAATAATCATATCCAACATGAATTATTAACTCCTCAAACCTTTATTATTATTATTCTTAGCACCAATTATCACCTATCAAGCATGTTTATTTAAGCAACCTACATTTTACATGTAAAATTACCGAAATGCCCTTAGGTCATAAAATATAAATATTCATGCCTAACATGCATTGTTTAACACCACAAAACCCTTATTAGCATACTTAGCACCATTTGATACTTAGCATGCCCATTTATTAAGTTAACCTCCATTTCACATGAAAAATTACAAAAATACCCCTAGTACATAAAATATTGAGAATCATACCCAACATACATTTCTAACACCACAAAACCCTTTTAAGCACATTTAGCAACACTTGTTACTTATCATGCATATTTATTTAGGTCACTCCTATTGAACATGTAAAATTACTAAAATACTCTTAGAGCATAAAATATAATTTTTAATGATGGAATATGTATTTTTAATAGCACAAACCCCTATCATCATTTTCAACACCACATAACACTTAGCATGCATTTTATTAAGATAAGCAACACCATACATTAAAATTACCAAATTATCCCTAGGCCATAAAATATTGGTATTTCGACTAACATTTATATTCATACTCCATCAAAATTCCATATCCACTCTTGACATCATACATAACACATTAGGTATATCATTTAGTTATAAACATCATGATATGCCCAAATGACCAAATTGCCCCTATGGCTCAAATTAGTATTATTTTCACTATAAATGTCCATACTTACTTATCATAGCATATATATGCATATAACACTTATCATCAACACAACCCCTTTTTCTTAGTCACCATTTCATACGTATCACACCATATGCAAGAGAATATAATAATCATGGGATTGATAATAACCCATCGTATTTACAAAAAACACATACCGAAATTTTAAGTACTAACATACGATAATCCATACATTTTAGTAGGGTATAACGGCTACCTTATTTTAGGAAAAAACCAAACTTAACCGACATTATGGTTTAAAATACTTAAGCTCCGTTTAGTAAAATTTTGTACCTAAAATGATGTCACAAGTAACGTATCATTATAAATAAGTAAAAGAATGATAAAAATGCTTATTAAATATATAATATTACCCAACCATATTTTACCTCAATATTAACTAGAATACACTAAAAATTATGTAGCATAACTCATGAAGCTCATGCAGCATGAGCATGATATGAACGAAAAGGGTGAAGGGGAAGGGAAAATCGAAGAAGGGGGCTTGGGTAAGAGGGTTGAGGAGAGGTGGTGGAAAGGATTTGATGGTGTTTGTTAGGTGCAGGACTGAGGCAAGGTGTAAGTGGTGGCTAGAGGTCGAAGTGTGGTGGCTTACAGGTGGCGAAGACGGCGGCGATGGTTGAAGAAAGGAGATGTAGAGAAGGGAGGGAGAAGAGGAAGAAAGGAAAAGAAGGAGAAGAGAAAATGGAGCTACAAGAGGAGTTCGGGTAAGGTGAGGTAGGGGTGTTGAGGCTAGTGTCAAGTGGCCAAGAGGAGGCTGCAGTAGTAGTGGAAGTGGGGAGAAGGGTGGCGATGTAGGGGGAGTCAAGAGGAGAAGGAGAGAAAAGGGAGGGGAGTAGCCAATAGGGTCATAGGAAGTGGTTGCTTGGGGCGATGTAGTGAGGAGGTAGGGTGTAGGAGTGGTCGTTGGATGGCCAATAGGGCAATGGAGATGGTGGCGATGGGTGATGAACAAAAAATAGGGGAGAAGAGGGAGGGAAAGGAAAAGAGAGAACAGGGCAGGAAAGGGTAGAGCTCGAGGAAGGGAAGTGAGGTAGAGGAGAAGAAGACAAGGAGAAGGAAAAGAAGAGAAGAATAGGGAGGAGTGTGATGTAAGGGAAAGGGCATCGCATGAGGTAGATGCAGGGATGAAAGGGGAAGGGGAAAGGCATGCTGGGATGGGAATGCCAGGAAGATAAATGGCCTAAAATGGAAAGGAAAGGGATATGTAGAGAGGTGGTTGTAGGTTGGTAGGTATAGGCGTAGGAGGAAGAAGATGCAAGAGACGTGCAACGGTGATGGGGGTTAGAGGGTGTTTGGCTTGGGGTGCTACAAAGAAAAAAGAAGGAAGAAAGGAAAAGGCCAAACAAGGAGGGAAAGAAGGGGAATAGGTTAGGCTGGCCCGTGCTAATAAAAAAAGAAGAAGAGGGGGAGGTGGGCTAGCCTAAAGGAGAAAGGAGGGAAAGGAAGAAAGGTGGGAGCCTAGGCTGGCCAAGTGGGAGAAGAAGAGAAGTAGAAAGGTGGAGGGCTAGCCTAAGGGAGAAGGAAAGAAAAGGATAAGAGAAGAGAGGTTGGGCTGGCCCAAAGAAGGAGGAAGAAAAGAAAGAAAGAAAAGGAAAAAAAAGGAAAAGGAAGAAAAAAATGGAAAAATGAAAAAGAAAATTATTTTTAGAGTTAGGTTTAGAAATTAGGATAAGTTTTGCTAAAGGAAAAATATTAAATTAATTTATCCAAAATTCAAAGTATTAATTTTGAAAAATAATTTTGACAAAATTATGGGTTTGGAGATTTATTTAAATAATAAGGGTAAGATAAAATTATAAAAATATTTATATTAATTTATTAAATAATAATATCTATATTGTAAATAAAAGTCCACAAAATAATTAAATTAATAATTTTAGATAAATAAATTTAGATAAAGGGTTAAATATTAAATTTTAGGTTTTAAAATTTTGAGGTATTACAAAAGATATCTTAGCTATGTCAATTTCTATTGTTACATCATAATCAACTTTTAGCACTAGAGGCCCCATGCTTGATAGTTTTTGTAGTTCTTTAACTAGAAGGATGATGAAGGCTTTGATTTGTGCAAAACATTAGCTTCATACATCGCAACAACCATTATTGTTGGCCGAAAAGTTTAAGGGTCTTGAAAAATTGAAGAAAGTAATTTTTAAATCATACTTTTTTTTTGTAGTTGATTAATTATTATGAGATATTTACTGACAAAATGAAGTGTTATTTATTGTAGAATTGGAGAAAATGAATATTGCATTATCACTTACACGTGTTGAAGAATTAGAGCTCACAAAACTTTCCATGAGACTCTAGGGGTTACCTAAGGATTTGTATTTATTTATTTATTTTTGAAATTTTAATCATATAATGTATTATTGTGTTGTATAATTTTATGTATTATTGAATACCTGGCAAACTAGTTTGTAATTTATTTGAATATAATCAGATCAATGTTGTATTTGCTCAAACTTTCAGGTTAAATATTGTATAGGATACTATCCTTTGGATCGGATATTATCCATCGAATCGGATAAATTTATTATTAGCGTTTTTGTATATTTGAAATTACAATCAGATATTTTTCAGATTATATATGATCCAATCCAAAACTTCCGATGTCTGAAGCTTTAGATACTTGAAGATTTAGATTAGATCACAAATATTAGTATTTAGATATCCGAAAGTTTGGATATCTGAAACACTACGTAATCGGTTTGTGAATAGCCCTACTCAATGGTATTATTATTTGAAAAACACTAGTCATTATATACCATGACTAGACTAACTCAACCTTCTAATTTTACAACACACTCTGATACATTGTACAAAGCTAAACACATCTCACCGATTCTCTTCACATAGCTAACTTGTGCCACCATAGGAAATTCATGTACCTAAATATATTCAAAAAAAGCAAGGTTCAAGAGAACTCAAAATTTACATGTCCACAATACAATTATTCAAACAAACATATATCTATATTATCTATCACTTGTATAAATAAAAAATATATATTATTTAGGCCACACATTCATCTCTATTATCCATCACATGTATAGACACAAGTATTATTTAGGATAAATGACACATGCAAATATCATAATTCTCTATCTACCTTAATAAGTATTCATTCCTTTGGAATAAATATAATTAACAATTGGAGCAATCAAAGCAATGATTTTAAAAATATATTAATTGAGCATAGCTGTTCAAAAAAACACACCATTGATTGGTCGAGCTATGAAGATTGAAAACTAGAATGAGCACACGAGATGAAAATTCACTTTCACTCACTGAGTTGGTCTCACACAACTCACATGTTCCAACTTAAGTGTTTTCTGTTGCACTAGTAATGGTTAGCATAAGCTTCTACCGCAGCTAGCCAAAGCTAGCATGAGCTTTTATCAATGCTCTCAAAGAGAAGTTGTAACACCTTTATTTTTCTCAATTTAAAATTTTTATTTTGAAAGAATAACATGGAAGCTAAAAAAAGAAATAGGGAATGTTATTAAGAGAGGTGTGCACATTTATCTAACATACGGGGTAAGGTTGCACATGAAAATCAAACAACTAAAAATATAATACTACAAGATAAAACTATTTATAAATTACAAAATCTCTAACAAATGTTACAAAGGTTGAAACCAGTTAACAATAACAAAAAACTATAAATCCTGACATGAGACCAAAAACACAAAAAGCCTTACTCTCTGGCTGAACATCAAAGCTCCCAAAACAACCTAGACACGTACACCAAAAAAAATAGTATGCTCAGTATAAAGATACTGAGTAAACACACCCAATTCAAAGCAAATAACATGCTTACATTACCATATCATATAGACAACATAAGACCATGTGTAAAAGCATATGATCACATGACATCAAATCATACATACTCAAGGGTAGGGCATGCTATAATACATAATACCATCAATCATTTCAAACTATAATACCCCCTTCTTTTGGGAAACCTAAATTATGTAGGATTTATATTAGTGGAGGTTAAGTTTTATTATTTTGATGTTTATCACATCTTTTAATAGTTTTGAAGTCATAGTTGCATTTTTTTTTTTTTACAATTTGTTTAGGACTCCTTATCCTTTCTTACAATTTTGTGTCATGTGAAACTTCTGAATCACTTTAAGCCTCTAAACTCTTACAAGGCTCTTATTTCATGTGTATATTTTAATTTTTCACATTTTTATAAGTCTCTTAAGCATATTCAAAATACCAAACCAATTTTTTGGAAAAAGATATTATTCATCATATCAATATGCCTTAATCGCGTGTTTCAGACCCAAAAAGTTCCTTTTTATCTAAATTTTATGAAACTATAAAGATCATATTATTTAATTATTATTGGGATAAATATAGACCAAAAATATTCTATTATTATTCATATCATTTTTGAATTTATTCATATACCTTTAGATTGAATACATCATTAAATTTGATTTTTTCCTTCACTAATCCTTATCTAACCTTGTAAGGATTGATCCAAGCCCTCATAATTAATTATAATGGGTCTTAGCCCTTCATATTGTGTGTCATGAGGCTGAACCAACTCCCTTGATGTAAGGAAATTCGAATTTTCTTATATAAGCATAAAGTTACCATTTTACTCTTTGTTAACTTATTTATTTCCTAAACTTTCATTCTCTTGTTAGCATGACCCTCTTTTTTTATTTGGCATAGAGTGGTGCCAACTCTCCCTCCTTTTTTGGCACAAGGTTAGATATTTTTGCAAGTAAAATTACCCATTTCCATTTATTCTTCAACTTAGCATCTAGGTATTGCAAATATACTCTACCTTAGTAATTTTTCTTTCCTTTCTCCTCCTTCCTTCTCCTCCATTTTTTTTGGTCTTCCATGGTTTTTTCCACCATCATTGAAGCTTGGTTACCTTCCAAACTTTGATTATAAGTTATTTGTCCCTTTCTCCTTTGATATAGTGTTTGAGGGTAGGTTTCCCTAATCTTTTTTATGGTTTTCCTACATTCTATCCTGTCTATTTTCTTAGTGTTGAATCTTTTAGGTTAAAGGTAAATGTGCATGTTTTATGTGTTTGTTTGGATGTTAATTATGATTTGGGTGTTTAATTGTGGTTAAGCCATGGGAATTTTTTGTTTTAGTTGAACTTAAGGATGCTTTAGGTTTATTTCAACATGTTCTTAAGTTTATTTAAGTGTTCTTGATTAAGCATAGCTTAATAAAGTGCAAAACACCCCAAGTAGATTTGAAAATGAGTGTAATTATGTTTTTGGCTAATTAAAGCATAAATGGAGTTTTATATAAGTAAATATATTTTATGAGATTGTAACACCCACAAATTTTATGAACTAAAGTTTTTCTTTAAAATGAGTTTACATAATCAAAAGACACAAAATGTAGGGATGCAATGCCGCATCCAATATAAATGGGGCACTTTCTATACTTAGTCTATGTCTGGTGTAAGTTAAAAGTAACATCGTATATAGGAATCAAGTGTGAGAAGTACTTGATTCCGGATATCAACTCTATATCAAACCAGATCACACTCATGATTAGCAACACAAAAAAGGTATTGAATTAACAAGTATCATCAAATATTCTTACAAAGTCAGGGACCATAAAATAGAACCCATTTGTAAAATGGTACTAAGTAGCTCACTATAAAATACTAAACATGAAAAGATCACATGAAACATATAGAAGGTGTCATAGGAGTATATAATGTAAAATACTGAGATATAAATGTGATAGAAAGTATGATCGCCATGTAGATAAACAAACACCACCAAGGTCACATGCTCTTTACACCAACTCATTTAAACCATAAATAAAACTTATCAACCAATCATCTGAGGAATGCTTTCTGAAGTAATACATATAACTAATCTTAACCCAGTCTCTATGATATTCACACCATATCTTTTAGACTTAACATTCATATCATTATTCACAACCATAAACAAAACCAATAAGTGATTATGAACATTCCAATTATTTAGTCACATTGAGCTAAAGGACATCACTATTATTAATCTGGTGGAATAGACTAAAGTACCTCTCAGAGCATAACGTTTCTTGTTCACTATTATCGTCCTATGGAATAGACATAACATCAACTAGGGCAACTTTCTCTTGGCCACTATTTTTAAACCAGCGGAATGGTCTTAAGCACCTCTCAAGAAAAATACTCATGAGCCACTATTATCGTTTGGTGGAATAAACACAACACCTTAGTTCTGATTCAAGTGATTTTACACTTTCGTTACTATTGTTTTAGTAAACATCACAACAATGAAATCCATAACAAATAAAATCAAGGGTAATGTATAAAAGCAACTACCAACTCTCCAATCCAAAAATCATTTCAATCCAACAACATTTAATTCCAATTTTAATTATTTGATGGGAAATCATATCAACTAGAAGATGCTAAGGTACTTCGGTAATACCATTGCACAAAGATAATACAATATCCTGCCAACTATCAACCCAATAACACTACGGTACCCTAGTCGTACTAATATACAAAGGAAGTATAGTGCTCTACTAATAAGAATACCTAATCCATAAGTATACATACCCTCTAAGAAGTCTGCATAACTAAGTAGAGTAAAATATAAGGTCAACCTAGGGCACTAAGGCAGACTAGCAAAATCTAAAACCAATTGTGGGCTAAACCATATCTTTAGGGTAGCAACTACTAAAGAGTCACAATCCCTGATCTTAAAGACTTTAAATATTAGTATTTTATTACGGTGATCACATATATCACATCATAATAGGTAGATCAATTCCCATACTTACCATTTGTACTCAAATCCAATTATTTAAGATAACCATAATCAAATTCAATACTAAGGTCAATCTAATAATCTACTAATGTCATCCTATATTCAATTTTTCACATTTAGGTGCATTAGGCTAAAAATGATCAAAATTCCCTAGAGGCCATAGCTATCATATTATTATCCATTTTAAATACCAATCAAATTTTATTTAATAATTTGTTGTGAAAAAGCTAAAATATAATAATTAAAACATCTTACCATACAAATGAATGACCAAACATGGCAAATGACTATTTTACCATTACACATGATTTAGCATATAAAACCTTAATATGCATATCTCATCCAAAATCACATATTGTTATGCTCAACAATAAATAATACATGTTAAGAATGCTTATCAAAATAAATATAAGGATAAGCTTAAAAAGACCAAATTGCCCCTAGGGCACATAATGATAATAATCATGCCAAAACTATGCTTAAGCATGCTCAACCTATAATATTAGATATATATAACATAAATAATTTATTTCCAACATTAAACCTATTTTAACATGCCTTCATAAGAATAATATGTTACACAACTTAACATCCTCCATATTACTAAATTATGTGATATCATTATTAAACAAATAAATACCAAACAACAAACATTACTTAATATAATTTATACATCAGAACCCTAATATATTATCATGCAATATATAGCATTTTAGTAAATCATATGAATTAATTGATTTCTAGAAAAGGAAAAAATATAATAAACCTAATACAATTATTAAACTCACTTATCGATCTCTTTTTCCTAAAAGTCAAACCAAATAATTATGTATTAATATCTAAATTATAAAATAGCAACTATTATTAAACTATTTATCAAAGTAGAAATTACCAAAATACCCTCAAATTGGATAGAAAAGAGAAAAAAGGGCGAACTCACTCTACATGGGGTAAGCACTGTGATTCATACATATAAGGGGGCTTACAATGTAGCAAAGAGAAGAGGAAGGGTAAGTGTGTTGGCTGTGTTGGGTGGAGAATGGGGTTATGAGGATGGGTGGTGTTGTTTCGGATGAGTGGAGAAATGGGGGAGTGGTGGAGATTGACAATGATGGGCTCAACATAGCTAGGGAAGGGGAAGCACAAAGAGTTGGTGGTCAATAATTACTAACCAAGGGAGAAAAATGAAAGGAAGGAGGAAGGTTGAAGAAAGTAGGGCTAGTATAATACCCCATTCTAAAATCATTCAAAATATATTTAAAATTATGTTAATATAAAATAAATTATTTTTTTATTTTAAAAATGACTTGAAATTAAATATGATTTTTAGGCATACCACTCAACTAATTTCCTAAACTGATCAATTGGTATGCTTAGACATTAGAACTTTTATTCCTCAATAAATTTATTGACTGTTTACCCAAATCAATCGACTGATTGTCCTATAATTTTAGATCATTTTCCAATTTTGGTTTGAAGATCTTTCTAATGTTTATGGAAACTTATATTTAGAATATGTTTGTTCTTATCAGCATATTTTAGGGCTTTGGGATCATTTTTCACTATTTAGATCATTCTTTATTTTTATACAGCTAAAAAAAAATTTAAGTACTTTTGAGGGATTTCTCACATTCTCTTATGCCCTCTCACTTTCCTCTCTCGTCTTAAGGCCATGGTTGTGTGTTTGACTTCCTACACCCTCTTTCTTAACTTACTTGCACTCTGGTATTCTCCCTAACTACACTCTGCCTCCCTCATCTGATGTAGGAGCATCTCCTTCTCACTCTTCTCATAAGAAAGTGCAAGAGTTAGCATATTTGAAGACAATACGAACAATACTTTAAAATATTAAACACCTCCATAATAATCCTAATAATGTTTCATTAAATGATTCTTATAGGTATCACATGTGTTTTCAAGAAGAGAAATTCACCAATTATAACTAATGAACAAGACAATGAAAATGAAAGGGTTACAAAGATACATGGAAGATAAAGCTACAAGACATGAAGCTTTATTATTTGATTATCCCATGTATTAGGTTTTATATAGTTTTGATTTTTTATGTAAACTTTGTAATATCTTATTATTGTAATTGTAATTCATTATATATACCATATGGACATGTTTTACTTTAACTATTATTCAATTAGGCTAGTTGATTTGGGATTAATTAAGGAGGGGTAAGCTCAATTTTAGATATGTGTGTGTGTGTGTGCCTTTTAAATTCAGTGGTGGTAAATAACCATATACAACCAAGAACTTAATGAATAAAGAGAGAACTAGAGTCTAAATTCTCGTTATATCTATCTTCCTATTTTTGCTTTAAGTAAGAATAAATTTTAAGTTAATTTTAGGAGCCATTATATAGATAAATTAGAGGTTTATCATTATAAATTATTTTGATCTTGGAGTACATCAAAATTTCCAATTGATGACTACATTTGCATCATCCAAACCATCAAGCTTCATCCTTCTTTGATTGACCTTATTATTCATCAAACTGAACTCAAAGGTCCTGCATTTGTGAAAGATATTCATCTACTATCTTACACATCAAATTTTGGTATTAAATCATAAGTTTGGTTCAACACAAGGGGAGAAAGAGATGGCTTGGAGCATAATCAAGCAACACATTCCTTCAACGTGAAAAAAAGGTTGTTATTGATTCTTGTTTTGATTCTTTGAATCTTGATTGCTATTATTTAATTCTTTCATGAATGTGATTAATATTGGATGGTTTAATTTATGATTAGAATAGGATTTATAGTGATCTTGAAATGAATCTTGGAAGTTGACATTTAAAGAATTGAATCAAAGGTGGTGATATGTGTTGAATAGTTCGAAGGAGAAAATGTGTGTATGTACTACTTGTGTGGAGTTGATTTGATTCTTCATGTTATTTACGTGTTTAGTATAGCTTTTTATGTAGAATTAAATCATTACATTATCATTTAAATGCGTGAAAACCAAATGGATGCTCGAACCACAGTCATCATTTATAGATTTGTAAGTAAGTCGAATGTATGTTAGTGTGTATGCTAATATAAGTGGAGTGTAGTACATCATTAGGACCAATTTTTGTGAAATAAATATATCTTATAAAACTATTAAATTGATTTGAATTATCAATAAACATATTGCATGTTAGAATATAGAATACATGCATAATTATAGTTAGAAGGTATCAAATGTTTGATGTTGAATTATATATCAAGAATTTGGCAAGAAATGTATAAGGTGTTTTAATTTTATTTTGGATGTCATAATACCAATTGTTGGTTGTGCATTTGATTCATTGGAATCAAATATTTCTGGATGAACCAACTTGAAGAACTGAAGGAAAGCTTGGAGTGATTCGCGTTCCCACCGAACCCTAAGGAGTACTAATCTTTTGTTAAGTTTGTTAACAAGTTGTTTAATATGGAGGGAGAACCAAATGTTCAAGGAATTTTTAAGGAAATCCAAAATATCTAAATCAATTAGGAAGTAATAAATTCTCAACTTCAACAACTTCTTACAATATAAACTCCATTGAAAAGGATGGAGTCTCATTTTGTCAAGGAAGATTCGGTACAATGTTTGTAAGAACAAAATGAGTTATTTAGAGATCAAATGGGGAGTACTGCAAATTCCATCACTCCAGAAGGAGAAGAGTATTTTAACTCAAGAGTATAGTATGAAGAAGAGTCCCAAGGTAGTGGAAGTAAAAGAAGGAACTATGATCATCAATCAAGGCATCATCATAAAGAAGATAAAGGTATTAAACTTGATCTTCCTGATTTTGATGGTAAACAAGATGTTGAATTATTTCTTGAATAGTTACATGAGGTAGAGGCTATTTTTTACTTCAAGGATTATCATGATGAGAAAAAGTGTAAATTATCTACTCTTAAGCTTAATAAGTCTTCTAAAATATGCTATGATAACTTTAAAAGAATTAGAGAAAAAGAAGGTAAATCCAAAATTAAATCTTGGGATAAGCTTAAGAAAAGAAAATTTATACCTAAAGAGTATGAATAATATAATTATATTAGATTCACTACTCTTAGATAAGGACTTTAAGTGTTGACGAATATATTTGGGAATTTAAAAGGTTAGAACGTATATGTGACATCCATGAGAGGAAGGAACAAACATGTGCTAGATTTCTCGATGGATTTAACATAATGATTCAAGATAAAATTGAAACTTGCTTATATGATTCTCTTGAAGATATGATTAAGCTATCTTTGAGATATAAAAAACAAAATAATTCAACTAAGACTCATGCCAAGTAAAGTACTACTTCTACAAAATACTACTCAAGTATTAAAGCTTCTAATTACGAGATAGGTACCTAAAGCTCTACAAAGTTTGAGAAGAAACAAGGGATTGATTGAGAGGAGAAGGAAATTACCATGATCAATGAAGTCTCTACAAAGCAATGTTTTAAGTGTCGGGGACTTGAACACTGTGCTAGAGAATGTTTCAACCAAAGAGTATTATCTATGCAATATATTAAAGCTATGGAGACTTTTGATGAAGTGTAACACCTTGAGTCAATAAGACCATGTGGGGCCTACCTTGGAGTGCTTTCAGATTGATTGGATGACTCTATAGATTAACAAAAGTCCTTTCAACATACTTTGTCCTCACTCACGCACTTTCTGAGAAATTTTTATAAACTTTTTAAAACTTTATAGGAGAGTCACCCATCCTAAAAATTGCTCCATAGCCAGCACACTTAACTATGGAGTTCTTAGGATGAAATCACTAAAAGGGTGGTATATCAGGATGATATAGGTATTTAGATCAATCCTTATAACACTCTGCTCAATTTTAGATATTACATTCAACCCCACTCAAAGAATGCAACATCCTCATTGTACCTCAACCACTAATTATCTCAATACAGTTTTATCCCAAGAATTGTCCTACTAGGTGGCCGACTAGCTCATCCGAGTTTAGCTTATGGTTTCTATTTCACTTTGATACTATTTGTAACACCCCAAGCCAATATGAGCACATGGGGGCTACCTTAGAGTGCTTTGGGATTATTTGGCTAACCCCATAGATCAATACAAGTCCTTTCAGCATACTTTGTCCTCACTTACGCACTTTTTGAGAAATTTTAGAAACTTTTTAAAAAATTATAGGAGGGTCACCCATCCTAAAAATTGATCCACAGCAAGCATGCTTAACTGTAGAATTCTTAGGATGAAATCACTAAAAGGATGGTATATCATGATGATATAGGTAGCTAGATCAATCCTTATAACACTCTGCTCAATTTTAGATATTACATTCAACCCCACTCAAATAATGCAACGTCCTCATTGTAACTTAACCACTAACTATCTCAATACAGTTTTATCCCAAGAATTGTCCTGTTAGGTGGCTGAATAGCTCATCCGAGTTTATCTTATGGTTGTTGTTTCACTTTGATACTATTGGTAACACCCCAAGCCGATATGACCATATGGGGGCTACCTTATTATTCGGCTGACCCCATAGATCAATACAAGTCCTTTCAACATACTTTTTCCTCACTAAAGCACTTTCCAAGAAATTTTTAGAAACTTTTTAAAACTTTAAAGGAGGGTCACTCATCCTAAAAATTGCTCCATGGCCAATACACTTATTTGTGGACTTCTGAGGATGGAATCACCAAAAGGATGGCATACCATGTTAATATAGGTAGCCAGATCAATCCTTATAACACTCTTCTTAATTTTAGATATTACATTCAACCCCACTCAAATAATGCAACGTCCTCATTTTACCTCAAACACTAACTATCTCAATATAATTTTATCCCAAGAATTGTCCTGCTAGGTGGATAACTAGCTCATCTAAGTTTAGCTTACAGTTGCTATTTCACTTTGATACTATTTGTAATACCCCAAGCTGATATGACCACATGGGGCTACCTTAGAGTGCTTTGGGATTATTCAGCTAACCCCATAAATCAATACAAGTCCTTTCAAAATGCTTTATCTTCACTCAGGCACTTTTTGAGAATTTTTTAGAAAATTTTTATAACTTCCCAGGAGAGTCATCCATTCTAAAAATTGCTCCATGGCCAGAACGCTTAATTGTGGACTTCTAAGGATGGAATCACCAAAAGGATGGTATACCATGTTGATATAGGTAGCCAGATCAATCCTTATAGCACTCCACTTAATTTAGGGTATTACATGAAGACCTTGAGTTTAAGTCATATGAATAAATTTTAAGTGAGTCTAAGTATGAAGGCAGTGCTTGCTATATGTTACAAATAGTGATTCAAGTGCATTATAATGAGAAACCTAATCAGTTAGAGAATATCTTTAAGACTAAAGGAAGAGTGAGAGATATAGTTTGTCATGTTATCATTGATAGGAGATCGTGTATAAATATGGATAATGAGAGGATGGTGAAGGAATTGGAGTTAGAGACAACACTAAATCTGAAGTCTTATTCTCTTCAATGGCTTAAGAAGGACAAAGGAGTCAAGGTAACAAAATAAACACTAATCTCATTTAGAATTGGTAATTATCATGATAACGTACTATATGATGCTTTGCTTATGGCTGCATGTAGAATCTTATTAGGTAGACCATGAAAATATGATCGATGTGCTATTCATAATGGTATTACTAATGAATAATTTTTTGAAAAGGATAAGGAAAGGCATAAACTTAACCCTTCTAAGTGTCATAATGGTAACATAGTCAAAAATAGAAAGAGTTTATTTTTACATGAAAAGATAATAATAGAATGTATTAAGGAATAAGGCAGTTTATATGCTATGATTATCAATAAATCCCTAAAAGGTGAGAACAATGATAATAATCCTCAATTAGATGAGATTATTAATAAATATAAAGATGTATTTCCTAATTACTTACCACAAATATTACCACCTAAAAGAGGGATAGAACATAATATAGATTCAATGTCTGGTATGTTTTTACCTAATCAAGCTTCTTATAGATGTAATCTGGAAGATAAGGAATTAGATATAAAAATACAAGACCTCATAGGAAAAGGATATGTGAGAGAAATTATGAGTCCATATTGTCTATCTACATTACTTGTTCCTAAAAAAAGATAGCATGTGGTGCATGTGTATTAATTCTAGAGATGTGGATAATATAACTATCAAATATATTTTTTATATTCCTAGACTAGATGGCATGTTAAATGAATTATGTGGAGCACAAGTATTCTCTAAATTAATCTAAGTAGTAGATATCATCATATAAGAATAAGAGAAGGGGATGAATGGAAGATTGGTTTTAAAACAGAATATGGCCTTTACGCATGGGTTGTTATGCCATTTGTATTATGTAATGCATCTAGTTTGTTTATTAGATTAATGAATGAATTTCTTTGACCTTTTCTTCAAAAATTCATTATGGTATACTTAGATGATGTACTTGTGGATCATAAAAATGAGCATAATCATCTTAGTCATTTGAGGAGATTATTTGATAAGCTAAGGGAATCTAATATGGGAAAATGGAAAAGTGTGATTTTATACTTTTGAGTTTTTTTCCTTGGCTATATTATAAGTATACAAGGTATAAAAGTGGATCCTACAAAGATTCAAATTATTCGGGATTGGTCAATACCTCGGGATATTCATGAGGTGAGGAATTTTCATGGATTAGCGAGTTTTTTTAGAAGATTCATTCAATATTTGTTGATTATTACTGTGTCAATTATACATCTTATGAATAATGGAGAATTCAAGTGGGGAGTAGATGCCACTAAAGCCTTTGAGACTTCAAAGGGCAGGCTATGTAATGCATCGGTATTATCCTTACCTAACTTTGATAAATTATTTGAAGTTACATGTGATACTAGTAGGGTAGGGATAGGAGGTGTATTCTCAGAAGAAAAAAGAGACATTACATTTTTAATGCAGAATTAAATAGTGCTAAAATGAATCATTCAACATATGATAAGGAATTCTATGCCATAATAAGAAGCTTGGAAAAATCGAGTCATTATTTGAGAACTAAGCCATTTGTTTTGCATTCGGATCATGAGTGCCAAAAATATTTGCGTAGGAAAAATAAAATTAGTCCTAAGCATGAAAAATGGGTTAGTTTCTTACAATTATTTATTTTTTATGTTAAAAAATTTGATGGTAGAGAAAATGCAGCAGCAAATGTATTATCTAGAATATCTATGATACTTGTTACATTGGGTGCTAAATTATTAGGTTTTGAAATGTTGAATAAATTATATGCAAAAGATGAAAATTTCTTTGAAATTTATAATGAATTTAAGAAAAATTATAGTTGTGGTAATTATATGGTTTAGGATTAATTTATTTATAAATTTGATAAGTTGTGTATACCTCATTTTAGTGTACATGATTTACTTATGAAAGAAGTACATGAGAGAGATATAGCTAGTCATTTTAGTGTTCATAAAACCATGGAAATATTAAAAGAAAATTTATATTAGCCATGAATGATAAATTTACTACAAGCTATTATTAGGAGATGTGTGATTTATCAAAAGAGTAAGAGTTTCTTCCGTAAAAGTTTATATACTCCTCTACCAATTCCTAGTCAACCATGGGAGAGTGTTAGTATAAACTTTATATTTGGTTTACTAAGGACCCAAAGGGGAAATGATTATATTATGGTGGTGGTAGATGGGTTTTTTAAAATGACACATTTTATTCCTTGTAATAAAATAGATGACTCAACTCATGTGGCATATTTATATTTCAAGGAAATAGTAAGGTTACATGGTATTTTGAAAACTATAGCATCCGATAGAGACAAAAAAATTACTTTGGAAGATACTTTGGCATATTTTAGATATTGAGTTATTGTTTAGTACATCTAATTATCAACAAATGAATGGTCAAACTGAAGTGCCTAATAGAACGTTGGGAGCTTTAATACAAGGATTAGTTAAAAAAGTATAAAAGATTGAGATGTAAAACTCACATAAGCTGAATTTGCATACAATAGGAGTCCTTCTAGTACAACCCACTCGAGTTTGTTTGAAGTTGTCTATGGAGTTAATCCTTATTTTCCTATTGATATGTTGTCATTAAAGAAAACGAGTATTAAGATTCTAAAGAAAGTGTTGAATTCTTTAAAAAAACTTCATGAGCAAATAAAGAATAATATCAGAAATCTAATGCTAAATACCCAAACCAAGTGAATAAAAATAGAGCTATATAAATATTTTCACCAAAAGACTTAGTATGGTTACATTTAAGAAAATAAAGTTTTCCAAACTTAAGAAAGAATAAAGTAATGCCAAGAGCATACAGACCTTTTAAAATCTTAAGAAAATTTAGAAATAATGCTTATGAATTATAATTACTAGAATCTTATGGAGGAGGTTCTAGGACTTTCAATGGGTGATTTATCTCCTTATTATAGTGATGATAATTTGATAAAATATTATTCTTTACAAGGGGAGAATAATGCAAGAGCATCTCCATCAAATTCTTCTCATATTGAAGAGAAAGAGTTATCATATTTGGAGGTAGTAGCAATTGATATTGAAAATCTTGAACACCTTCATAATAGCCCTAATAATATTTCATTAAGTGATTATTGCAGGTATTTCATATCTTTACAAGATTAGAACTTCACCAATGATATCTAATGTACATGAAAATTACAATCCAATGGATACAAAGTTGCATGGAAGATAAAGCTACAATTTGTGAAGTTTAATAATTTGATTATTTCATGTATTATCATGATTAGGTTTACATACCATATGCACTTGTGTTAGTTTAACTCTTATTCAATTAGTCTAGTTGATTTGGGCTTAATTAAGGAGAGTTAGGCTCAACCTCATAACTCATATATGTATATATATATACCTTGTACATTTAGTGGTGGTGAATAATCATGTACAACCGAGCACTTAATGAATAAAGAGATAAATAGAGTCGAAACTCTTAGTAAATATTTATTCCTATTTTCTCTTCAAGTAAGGGTAAATATTAAGTGAATTTTAGGAGTCATTCTACGAAGAAATTAGAGGTTTCTCTTTAGAAATTCTTTTGATCTTAGAGTAGATCAAAACTTCCAATTGAAGACTAAATTTGAATCATCCAAACCATAAATCTTCTTCCTTTATTAGTAAACTTTAATTTTAATCAAACCAAAATCAAAGGCCCTACATTTGTGAAAGATATTAATCTATTATCTTACAAATCATCATCCTTATCATACATATTTCTTGCATTTGATTCTTCACACTCAACTAAGTCACCTTTCTTTTTCCATTCCTCTTGAAAATGTTGACACGTGTATTCTTCACACGCCTTTTCTTATTCATTTTAACTCCTTTAATCTACACTTTCTCATTCTCTCTCTTTTTTTTTGTTGAGAATTCCTAAGTGTTGTGCATTTCATTACTTATTTTCTTTTCCTCTTCTGCTAAAAAACTGAGATTTACATCTTGTATTTTACTTCTTTTATTGAATTGAGCTCCTCTTATTTCTTTTCCTAATATTATCCTTATGTTTATCTTGTTTTTCCTTTTAAATAAGGAAGGATTAAGAAATTGGAAAGGTTGAAGATCTTGATTTTTCTCTTTAATGGTTTGTTTTGAGAGAAAGGCATTCTTCTGACATTTCTTCTTATGATTTTATTTTATTTAGTTTTGAAAATATGTTTTAATCATTTTGGTTATTGATTCTCCTAGGAAATCAAGACTTTTATAAAGTACATCAAATTAGGATTATTTTTGTGCTAGAAGATTTTCTTAGAGGTATGGCATTCTTATCTCTAATGCAATTGAGGTATCATGTTGTTTGTTATGATTTCATGTTCTTATTACACTTTGGTGACGCATATGTTTTAATTCAGTTCTTAAATTTGAACATGCAGTAATGTTTTCACCTCTAAAGTTTTAAACATATTTCAAATATATTGATATTATGCATGAGTTTTGTAAATTTAAGCATAATCTTATTGAGTATTAATTTCTATCATGGTTCATGTGAGCTCATGCATGGATTATGTCTTCTTATATATTTGATGACATATGATTGTGATTTTATGACAAACCCATTGACTAGTTGTTGTTTTTTACTACAATGGTTTTGGCCTCTACTTAGACTCATCAATTGGTTTGATCAAACCCATCAACTAATTTCTATGAACAGTCAATCAGTTGGACCAACTAGTCAACTGATTTTGTTGTATGTTATTTTTTTTTCCATTAGGTGCTATGAGACTAGTTGACTGGTCCTGGCGACCGATCAACTAGTTCCGCCTTAATTCATATTGTTTATTTGTTATTTGATGATCTTAATTTTAGACTTCTATCTTAAATTTTCCATGTGATTACAACATTTTAATCATGATTTTGACTATGCTTAATATGAATTAAAGGAAATTAAAATAATAAATATTATGGCTTGGCTTGAATGCCTTGTGTGGTTAGGTTTGGTGTCATTTCTAAATACCCAATTGGTGGTTTATATGCATTATTTTGTATGGTCATATCACTTCAAAACACCCAATTGGTTATTAATAGAATTAAACTATGATTTATGATATCATGTTGATGTAGGAGCATCTCAAGCTCAATTTCAATCTTATTCCTTAAGCGATGAAAAATAATAAGAATTAGCATACTTGAAAATGGAACCCGTTGTACTAGAAAATTCTTATACTTATTATGTTTTGCTAAGTAACTCTTACAGGTATTGTATATGTTTGTAAGAAGTTCAAGCTATTGAAGGTCTTTGATGTAAAAGACAATAAAATTATAAGAATTACAAAGTCTCATGGAAGGCAAGGCTACAAAACACAAAGTTAGATTACATATGTTAAATCATTATATTACATATTTAAAATTTGTGTAGCTTTGTTATTTTATTGTGTACTTTATAATGCATATAAAATGTCATTGTAATTAATATGTATATACTTGTACTACGCAAATAGGTTATTTTATTAATAAGGCTAAATATAATAAGGGCCTACATGTGTACATGTATATATATATATATATAGATGAGGTCAATAACAAAAGTTCCTAGAATGTTGAAGATTATTAGTTGATAATCTTCCATATCACACTTAACGATGGAATTAATATTTTAAATGAACCTTTTTCTCCGAATCTCAGGGTAGCTAACCAAGAATTAGTGGGTGAGTTACCCAATGTTTCACTCATTACATATTTCATTTTCTACCGAGTTGTGCTTAGTACAGGGTATGGGCATATCTTTGAGGTATAAGATAATATTGTGGTAGGTTAGCATAGAATTGATGTCTAGTACGAGTGGGTGAGGTGTCCCAATCCAAGCTCCTTAGCATTTTATACGTCCTTCGCTTAGGCGGGTGTGGTATCCTAACTTGTTTAGCCCTCGTGGTATATGCACTCAAGGTGTAGTGGATGAGGTATTCCAGTACAACCCCCTTCAATGTATTCTAACCCCGTGTAGTGGGTGTGATATACAATATGTGTTAGCCCTTGCGAAAGATACACTAGATGTGTAGTGGGTGTAGCATCCTTAGAGAAAATCCCCTTCTATGTACTTTCACCTTGTGTGGTGGGTTTGGTATCTTATTGTGTGTGTTATGCTTCCATAAATGTTTTTCATGATAGAGAACTGGGTGTGGTCGAACTAAAACTCTTATAGTTTGAAAGTGTGAGCTCACTACATGAAAGATTAATAATATGGTTTCTTTTATATGAATTTAATGCATGATTTATATTATCATACTTTAGATGATCCTCATAAAAGCATGCCTAACTTCATGATAATCATGAGCTTAGAAGTGATTTTCTAAGTATGTTGTACACGATGCTACTATGTGACCTCGATGTGTAGCATGCACCCATACTATGTTTTAGGTAGTTTTTTTATTGCTACTTTACCATATTGATACTACATTTGTGTGGTCAGTGTATGCTATGTTTTAGGTAGTTTTTTTATTGCTACTTTACCATATTGATACTACATTTGTGTGGTCAGTGTAGTGATCTAGCTCCAAGTTTAGTGAGCAGAGGACAATTTATAAGGCTATGATTCTTAGCTAGAGTATATTGAGGATGATATCGTGGGCTAGTAGTTAGCCATTACTTGGAGATTGATATTTTATGTTATGCTTAGTTAAGAGTTTGGGTAACCAGTTTTAATTATTTTATTTACTTGGAATATGTTTTGTTCTTTCTAGTTATTTAAACTCTTGGCTTTGGTACCTAAACTTTGTAATCTCTCTCCCTTATATATTATTATTCCCATCCCTATTAGTAGAGCATCCATTCTCATGTTTATTATTTTAATTTACCTTGCATTAGGCATAGGTTAGGTGATGATCACACTTCTCTCACAGCTAATGTGGCTATAACACCCCTTATTTTGTTTTGTACACTTTCGCATTATCTTCAAAAATATTTTTTTTGTTCAAAATTTGGGTGTGTTACAGTTAGTGTGGAGGATTTGGGTTGTTGATTATGGAGATGGGTTATAGTGGAGTTCGACATTGCTGGGTAGAGGCTGCGTAAGGGGTTAGTGCTTCATGGTGGTAGCAGTGTGTGTTTTTTATGTAGTTGGGTAAAGGAACATGAGGACAGTCAATGCTAGGACAATAAAGTTGTGTGAGGTAGGGGTTGCTAGCATGAGGGCGACAATGGTTAAAGGTGGTGAGGCATGAAATAGAGGATGATGGAGAGAGTTTGGAGATGATTGATGGTGATGCTTGTGAAGGTGTGAGTATGGCATGACTAGGAGTGATGGTTTAAATAGGGGGTGTTGCATATAATAGAGGAAAATAGGGAGGTTGAGTTCAATGGTGTTGGTTTGAATGAAAGACCAAAAGTAGGAGATTAGGTAAGGAAGGAAAAGAGAGAAAAGAAGTTAGTCAAGAAAGACATAGGAGATGGAAGGACGACGAAGAGGAGGAGATGGTGGGGGAGGGTATTTGGTGGTGTTGGTGGTGGTTGATGAAGGATCTAAGATGATGGATGTCGATAGACCATAAAACTAGAAATAGGGTAATGGGAGGAAGGAGAAGGAAATGAGATGGTCAGATAGAGTTCTAGAAAAAAAATAGAATGAAAAATGTAGAGAGAGTAAGAGTATTATATCCAGTTGGTGGGTAGTGATGGCTTGATGGAGAGGTGAGAGTTGTGCATGATAAATGGATGGAGATGAGGGAGTGTTTGGTGGAAGAAAAAAAAATGGGGTGGTAGATTGGTTACATGTGGGAGAGAGATGGCAAAGGGGTAGTTTAGGATTATTTTATTTTTAGTTTTGTTAGGTTAGGATAACCATTTAGGAAAAATAAATCGGAAAAAATTAACCAATTAATGGTGGGATTAAGAAAAAGAAAAATGGTAAAAATAATTAGGATAATTTATTCAAAATTTTTCTGGGTTATAGAGAAAAGGTTAACAAAAATAATCAAGCCAATGTTTTAGGGTTATATTTTGAATAAAAGGCTAAACATTAAAAAATAAGGGTTACAAAATTTTGTAGTGCTATAGAGATATTATGCTATCCTTGAGATAGTTTGGTGGTTTTGAGATATTTTCGAGTGTTTGGTCTTATCGTAAATAATACCATTTATGAATAGTAATTTAAGAGTTTTATAGTTAATATTAATTCATAGTTATACTTTTTCATGATTTTTGAATTTATGCTTTTTGGTATAAAATAAAAGTTTCCATCAATCGTAAATATTATTTTGTATGAATAATATTTTCTAAAAAAGTTCTCATTTAACCCAATTTAGTGTTATAAGTTGTTTTCCATATTCAATTTGGTCTTTTATGAACTTAAATTTGATTTTCTATACCTTAAAGTATTTTAAGGATTTTAGATTAAAGCAGTTTTACTCAATTATCATATATGTCTTTGTTGTCTTCTTTTCCCACCTTTGTTAATAATTTTTTTAAGGAATGGTTTGGTTTGATATGGTTTTTATTTTGACATGTAGCCTTATGTTATAGTGGTTAACTTTATTATATTTGATATTTTCATCCATTAGCTGATATGAGGCATTTTAGCTTAAAGTGTTAATTTTAGAATATATGATCTTTGTGATATCTTTTGGTGATATAAAATCACCTAATTATTAGTAAGCTATACCTAGGATGGCCTTAGAGAACTTTTAGTTGAGCACATATTGACCTTAAATAATTGGAATTAAAAGACTAAGTTATAAATGAATTGGTTTTGTGTTATGGGGTTATGGCTTGTTACATAACCTTAGTTTTTCATGGCTAGTTAATTGTTAGTGACTTCTTCCTTAATAAGAGAGCTTAGAAGTATGTATTTTTTTTATGGCTTATTCCTTACTAAAAGAGCTTGGAAGTAAGATTTGTTATTATATATTACCATCCTTGGTTGTATTAAAATATTAATAATGTAAAGTGAAAGATGGTTTGAGTTAGGTAGAAATCTCGTGCCTCATTTAAGCCCCTAAGTCCGAACGGTCTTCTAGCTAAATTGTTCATTATACTTTCATAGGTAAAATTACAAACCTTATGGGTATGCATACTTAAGGAATTGGACAATTAGTTTTGGTGATAAGATACTCAGTTTCAATGTATTCCTTAATAGATGTTTTAGAAGTACATGAGTTATATAGCCTTGGTGTTTTTCCATAGATGATATTGTAATCCCTCTCAAGTTGAAGTTAAATCTCTAGCATGAGATGTACATGACTAGGTGGTTATGTGACCTCCTTGACAAGTAATCCTAGAGGTAGATGAATTGTAGCATTCTTGACTATAGAACCTAGAAGTAGCTATTTCTATTGTGGAATCTTTGATTAATTTGTCTTGGGAGCAAGTGAATCACTTTTGGTTGAAAAGTTTCATAGGATTAGGTGGTTATGTAGCTTCTTTAGCTAGTATGCCTCATAAAAAAGTTGGGTTACTTTTAAATGTGTGTTTTTATTTTAGTAGTTGCATCATGTTCATTGTCTGTGATAATTGTATAGCTATTTGAGATGGTTGATGGTATTACATGTCGAAGCATCTATTATCTTGAGTTTATAGATAACTTGATGTTATTGCATGCGAATTGCTAAGTATGCATGAGTTTACACCTTATTGTGTGGTATGACTATGTGAACATGTTATTTGCTCTGGGTTTGGTGTATTTTCTTGGTAATTTTGTACTAAACATATTATTTTTTTAAAAAAATATGGTGCTTCTACAACTTTGAAATTAAGTCAGAGAGTAGGTTTGTCATATGTTGGGATTTCTAGTTTTTATGTTGGGATTTCTAGTTTTTCTTTTGTAATACCTTGTTATTTTGGAAATTTTGGCTTATTTAGGATTAGTGTTGGTGAATTTTAATCTTCCTTATATATACACATATATGTTTTATGGCATCTTTTTAGAGTTTTGAAACCCTTAAAATGTTTAATTCAAAACTCTTTATCTTGTCTTATGATTTTATATTCTATGAGACGTCTAAGACCCTTTTGGCTTCTAAACTCTTTCCAAACCCTTATTCCATGTGGATTTTTGAGATCCTTACTTTTATTTAATCTTCTAACATTTTTCAAAATTCCAAACCATGTTATTGGAACAAAGGCACAACCTATCATTCTTATATGCATTAATCATTTGTTTTAAACCATGTTAAGTCCTTCATTGTTATCTAAAGTATGTAAGAATTTGTGGATCATCTTATTTTTGTATTATTGAGTTAAATATGTTCCAAAAATATTTCATTATTATTCATAATAATTTTGGATTAATTTAGATACTTTTAGACCATAAAAGTTACCAAATCACACTTTTCTTCCTCAAATAATATCTTAATATTATGAAATTCAATCATAACCTAACCTTTCATTATTATTTAGTATGTATGAAAACCTCTCTTTTTTTCCATAAATCTCGTGTCCCTTGGTTGCAGTAACAAAATTGGTTTTTTGCTTTCTTAAGTACATATATGTCCTTTTACATTTAGCATATTTTTCTTCCTTCTTTCCTATCCACTCAATATTGATAAGAACTTTTGTGACTCGTCCTTGGGGATAATATAGGTGACACCACCTCCCTATGTTCCTCCCTTAAAATTTTCCCTAAAATATCTAACAAAACCTTTGTTCCTAAGTATTTGTTTTTACTTGATCCTTAAGCATTTAACTTAGAAGAGTTTTTGTTCATATTTATTTTCTCTTTTCTCTGCACCACCAAAACCATTCTCCTCCCTTTATCCTTTATTTTCAAACTTCCATCTTCCCCAACTAGCATTGTTGAAGCTATATTAAGCTTTAAAACTTTGAGGATAAATTTCTTTTGTCAATTTTCTTGAATCCTTTATCTTTTGCTATGTTTTTATGAGCTTTTTTTGTCTAGTTCTTTCTATGGCCTTTACAGGTTGTACTTTGTTATTTTATTAGTGTTAAAGATTGGATATTAGGTAAACTTCCCAACCCTTTAGTAAATAGTATTGATAGTTGTTTTATGCTTTTGTTCTCAAGTTAAGCTAGATTTAGGGTGATTAGGTAGGTCCAACCTTTTGACCATAACTTGTGATTCATGGGTTTTTAGCTTAATCTAATTATATCATGATATCCTTTGATGTTTTTAGGAGTATATATATATATATATATATATATATATATATATATATATATATATATATATATTATTTGGGTTTGTTCGGTATGTTTTTATATGTGTTTAAAAACTATCATACCCTAGCCCTTTTTATTTGGTGGTGCTACCTTAAGATGATTTTGGAGAATTGTTATCATTTACGTGAACTTATCATACCATGATATTTGTGGACATTTTTAGGTAAGTTTCATGTGTAAGTTACTTTAATTTTATCATGTTTAGGATATTTTAATTTTGATTATAATTTGAGACTTGATAGGTGTTATTCAAGTATTCTTCATGTTCTTGAGTTTATTCATGCATTCTAGGTTAATATTGTTTTAATTTCTATAACTTTGTTTTAATTCTTGATTTGAAAAGCTTTAAATGGTTTATGGATATTTAAGTGGAATCATGTTTTAACGGGAATAATATTTTAGCATTATTGGTATTTTAAAAGTTACTAGTTTGGTAATGTGAATAATAACTTTTATGAATATTCATTTAATAATTTTTTTGGTAAATAGTATTTCCCAGTAATAACTTTTTGATAATTGTTAGATTTAAGCTTCTCAATATAAATTTATATTTTCTAATGATGCAAATAGTATATTTGTTAAAAGTTCCCATTTAGCCTATTTTGATGTTCTAAGTCATTATATACCATTGATTTGCTCTTTTTTGGCCTTAAATGTGTTTCTTTCGGCGTTAAAGTAATTTCGAAACTTCAAATTAAAGCAATTTTTGCTCAATGAGTATTATTGTAACACCCCAATTTTTACTATTGAAAACTTTTCTTTTTGCAACGGAAGTATTTAAGTAAAATATTGAGGGTTACTGTCGGGATCAACATAATTATGGTTTATGCATCCATCCTTTCATCAATCACAAAGCTAAAATATTTAAAATAACATCAGGAAATTAGGAACAAAAGAACATTTATAGTACAATAATGAGTTGGGAGCCTAACTCTAAGTTAACAACACAAAATACAAAAGAAGGGATACCATGGATCAAGAGTCCAAAAAGGGTATCCAGTTAAATAAATTGACTAGATAATAATTACTCTTCCCCCAACCCCTAACATAGATGAAGTCGCTCATCCTCACATAGGGCATCATAGGTAGTATAATCATCTAACTAATCTTCTGAAATCTGCACGTAAGATTCAAGGCCTTCTGCTCGTGGAAATGAGCAGCACCTATGAAACAGGGGGTCAGTACGCTACATACAGATTAAGGGAACAATACTATCGAAACAAGGGTACAAATAGCACATGCTTACACATTAGATAATGAGTAAATAACCAAATAAATTAAACATCTTATAAGATATAATATGACCCAAATTCCTTTATTAAGTATAATCCGTTTTTATTCTTTTATATACGTTGAGTGTAGGAACCCCACTATTTTTAAACCAGTGGAATGGTTTGAAATACCATCTTAGGGACAACACACTTGAGCCACTATTATCATTTGGTGGAACAGATCTGAAAACATCACCTTCTTGAGGCAACACACTTCTAAGTCACTATTCTCTCTGATGGAATGAGAATACATACACATACATACATACATACATACATACATACATACATACATACATACATACATACATATATATATATAGATCACCTTGATCCTAATTCAATGTAGGGTGGGAGTACCTCTTATTATTGTAAATATGAACTAACCTTCTAAATTCTTTCACAAGTATTTTTGAATAATTATATATGATCATAGTTATTATTTAATTATCTTTAATTTATTTTCAATTATTATTTAAATATAATTCATATTTGTGATGTTACTTTATTTAATAAATATTTTTTACCAACCAAATAATAATAACCAGTTAAATATTTATTATTCCTTATGAAAAATAAAGTCATTATATTACTACATTTTTATATATAAAAAAAAGAAAACTATTTTAAAAAAATTAGAAACTATTTTTTGTTTTTACCATCACTTTTTTTCCCATTATCTATGCATTAAGTAATTTATTATTTTTTAATGAAGGGTGTAAATGTAATGATAAAATCGCTTTTATTAGTTCCTTTAAAATGTGTAAATTAATAGATTGACATCTTTTTCATATGGATGGAGTATATATATTTAGCAAATGATAAAACATCTTGATTTAAATATATAATATTGAGTATTATACATTTAATAATAATAATTTTGAATAAATGAATTTCTTAAACTATTATTAGAATTATATTAAATATTATTATTATTATTATTATTATTATTATTATTATATGTAATTTTATATTTAAATTAATTAACTAATAATAAATAAATAAATTCGTGCACGGTGAAACACTAATGTATGTGCGTGTGTGACTTATCTTTTTTCCCTTACTTGTAGGCTATCAAAAAGGTAAGGCTAGCCAGTGATCTTGAAAAACATTATACGACTGCTATATCTTTTTATTTTATTTTCTTAATCTTCTATTTAGTATTGTTGTGTCGAATTATATATACACACACACATGAAGGTGACTTACCTCTTTCCCCTTACTTGCAGACTACCAAAATGTTAAGGCTCCAATGTTGTTTTATAATTTTCTTTATCTTCTATTTGGTGTTGTTGCATCGAATTCAAATATTATGCATGTGATCTTTATTTTCTTTTTCTCATTTGTCGGCTCTATAAGTGTGTAGGGACCTTGTCTCTTTTTTTTATATAGTTGTATCGTCAAATGAAATAAAAAACAAAGAAAAATCAAGGTAAATATGAAAATTATACTCAACAAAACATCTCCCTCTCAGAGTAGGGCCTAAACATTGCTGACCACATCATCAATTATATAAGAAAAATCTTCCCAAGGATTTTTTATCCAAAATATAGTCCTCATTTTGACTAGCATTATCATCCATTGAACGCGTATTTGTTAATTTTCAAACACTCTCTTATTTTTGTGCTCCCATGTCACTCCAATCTTTGCAAAAAGCACGATGTTCCATATTTGCTCTCTTAGACCCCTCCTTCGTTGTAGTATAGTGGTGAGTATTCCCGCCTGTCACGCGGGTGACCCGGGTTCGTTCCTCGGCAACGGCGCCAAAAAACTTGATGACTTAATACCGCAAGTGCACGGTATTGAAGTAGCATGCAAGGTCAATCCCACAGAGACTAGGAAGTGAGCAATGAGATAGTGAAAAGATCTCCTATGTCTAGACTAACGATTGGGGCAGATAATGTCTAACTCTAAATAAAAATAAAATATGCAAACTAAATCCAATTATACTATAAGAACAAGTGAAATTCAGTTAGAGAAAATGCTAAGGTTTCGGTCAATCCCCTCAACCCCAATGTGATAGAATATTTACCCCAAATCCCAAATTAAAATAATTTGTCATGAATGCCAACCAAAGTATGTATTGTAATGCTCTCTCAAGCCACTACACCCTATTGTTTATTAAGACTCATCTATCTCTAGTATGAATGCAAAAATAGGCAACGCATTATTATGTATCATATTCCCTTCTTTTTAGTTGTAGAAGACAACCAACGTCTCTCGACTTTGTGGTTTGATTTCCAGTCATGCTAATGGAGCCCACTCTGACTCATCTCTCGAATCTTGTCGGGTTTCTCTAAATAATAATAGAAAAGTGATCAATTTTCTCTATTATTCCAATTAAATTATTAGCACAACACATATGACAATTAATTAGATTGGGCAGGGTTTAGATTCTCAACACATCTGGATCAGGGGATTTCCCTTCACCTCAGCATAGATCAATTAGCCAAGCATGGCTTTCATTAAGCTCAAAATCTTAAACATAGAGAATTGCATCAATTGAAAACAATGAATATAATTCAAAGAAAAACAATACAATAGCCTCTTTATTCAAGATGAGAAGTTCACTGTTCAATCTGTCTGACTGAGAACAAGAAATTGAGATCAAAAGATGGAAGCTTGTGGATGAATTGGAGGTGGAATTGGATTGGGTGATGCCAAATAAGAAACCCTAGATCTCTCTTTAGTGTTCTCAAAGCCGTCTTCTTTTGATTCCATCCGTTTCTCCTCTCCAAAATGCATGAAAAATATGTTTATATAGACGTAACTATCCATCAACACGGCCGTTTCAATTCTTCAGCTTTGCGCATGTTTCGTATTCCAGCCATAACTTCTACGTTTCACTTTTGATTGAGCTGATTTTAGATGCGTTAGAAAGCTAATAAAAATATCTACAACTTTCGTATTCAATATTTTTCCAAATTCATAACGCATCATGTCTTTATTTTTAAGCCTTTATTCCTTTTCACACTTTGAGCGCTTGCGTTTTCTTCTATTTTGTTCCAGCTATTGCGTTTTAGCTCCTTTTGATCCCATATTCTTGAAATACCTACAAAATATGATCAAGAGAAGTAAAAAAGAACAAGTGGACTAAATTATGAAAAAAAAATCATGATACAATCACATTAAATCTTCATATTAAAGTCCATATGATTGACATAATTCATGCTTATCAATAGACCTCAGCATTACCCAAGTGTACCCTATCCATTCACATATCCTATACCAAATTATTCTCATCACTTTGCAATGTAGTAATAGGTGGTTAACAATCTTCTACTCAATCTTAAAGAATAGATAGCCCGACTCACTAAAATTGATGAGTTAGAGCTAGGCCAGTTTGTCTTTGGTGTTTAGTCTCTACTAGATGGCAAACCATGAAATGTGTTTGATCCTAGGTGGAGCAATGCCGATCCATATTCTTCTATAATCCCTACTGCACCTTCCATCTTCATAATTCATTTGATACGAAGTCTCACAAAAGGAACTAACCGAAAAAATTCCTTTATTATCATAAGCCCAACAAATCGAATCCCTCATGTCTCTACATGGGAAGAATTGTCTAATCATTCTTCCTAATTGCTATATCTACTCTTCCTCCCTTATAAATAGTCTTTGACGCCACGTTAGATTTTAGTGCCACACTGCACCATCCTAAAATCCCATATTCGCAAAACTTTCCCCATGCTGGTCTGACACCAAGAACAGCCTAAAAAATGAAATTTTTAGGGTATCCTACTCCAGCCACTTGTCATGCCAGAACCAGACTCTATTACCATCTCCTAGATTAATCCTTATGCCTAAGTCTAAGATATAGTTTCATATTCAAAGCTCCAAAATATCCGCCCAAAACTTTTCTGTCCTTCTTCTGCTCTTGTATCTCTAGCCTTCCAATTTGAATACAAGCATATATAGATGTAATGACATACTTCCATTGTCCCCTCTATGGTACAAAACCTCCAACACCATTTGAATAATAGCACATCATTCCTTAGAGCCAAGTCCCCAACTCTTAAGCTACTTAGGCTTATAGGTTTTTGAATCACACTCCAACTTATCAAAGGCATCTTCTTACATTCCCCACTTTTTACCTAAAATAAGTTCTTTTAGATGGTGATAATTTCCTTTACCACTCCTTTTGTTATTTTAAAGAGACTTATATAATACATCATCAGACTGTTGAGAACACTCTTGATTAGTACCACTCTATCTACTCTAGATAACGTCCTTGCCTTCCACCTTGCCACTTCTTACTTTATTTTATCCACCACTGGCTTCCAAGTTTGTTTATTCCTTATATTTACCCCTAATGGAAGGCAAAGGTAAGTGATGGGTAATGCATTGATCTTACAGTTAATGATATATGCGGCCTCCTCTTGTGATTGTATGTCCGCTCCTATCCCAATAAGCTCAAACTTTGTGAAATTTGTGCTCAGCCCTGACATAAGAAAGAAACATTCTAGTAGTCTCCTCCAATTCCTAACATTATCCTATGATTTTTCCTAATCTTGTCTTTACTTTTCCTTGTAGATAATATAGCCTTCTACAATTCTCGATAATAAAAAAATAGTGCATCATTATCCTTGTCCATTTTTCATATTTCTATTAAGTATGGGTCTTTTTTATGCAAATTATTGGTTTCTTTTGTCCTATTGTGTGTATATATTATTAGCTATGGCTTCCTAAGTACCGATGGTGTATCTCTGTATCTACATAATAAAAATAAAAATGAAGATGAAATTGCTTAAAATTTCCAAAAAGCTTTTCTAAATTCAATGTCAACTTTAATTCCAATTTTCACTATGATAAGTTCAAATTAGGAAATATCTCTAGAAATAAAATTTGTAGAAATTATTTTTATTTTTACATAAAAATTTAAATAACCTAAATCTAAATTTGTACCTAAAATATATGATCAAAATATGATATATTATCAAAACCCATATGAATTTCATCATTAAGCTTGAAGTTAATTAAATGAAAGAGATTATTATAATTAAAATTATTATTTAAAATAATATAAATTCTTCATTTATTATTCAAATAAATTATCCAAAAGCTTAAATTGAAAGGGTATTTTAACACCTCAAAATTTTGTAAACATTTATTTTAGGTGTTTGATCTTTTATTCAAGATTTAACCCTAAAGCCTAACCCTTATTGTTAACCTTAACCATTTCCTAAATATTTTACCCTAACCTTCTCTTTCATATTTCCTTTTTCTTTCTCTTACCATCTCCCTCATGTGTGATGCCCCTTCTCTTTTTGTCTATTGAGTTGTTTTTTCGATTCGATTTTACTAACCAAACTAAACCTAGCCCAACTAAATCCTAAATCCACACTCAACCCCTTGCTTATTTCTAATTCATACAACTTTCCCCTTACCTCTACCTCAACCTGTCTTGCATACATGCCTGACCTCTTTCATACTTCCGCTCTTGCATACAAATCCTCCTCTTCCACTCTCTATTTATTTGGGTCATTCTTCCTAATTAAGTCATCTCCCTTCTTTCTTCTCCATTATGTTTTGCTTTTTTTCTAGCTCGGGCACTACCATTTTCGTAGCCTTACACCACCACAATCTACTCCATCACATCACACTACCCACAACCTCACCTCACTACCTAATTCATAGTCAAATGTTGCCTTCACCTGTGCACAACTCCCCCAACTTCCTCTGCCCTTAGGCAATTCCATACCTTCATTGTGACCCATTCACGTATCCACCCCTGCATGCAGACATACCTCACCTAGCCCTAACTCTTATATCATGCATACCTTAAGTTGCCCTTCCCTTGTTTCATGAGCTTCTTGAGGCCTTCCCCCTATGATGTGTCAAAGGCTCATGTTTATGGTCCCTAATATCATGACATTTGTGTGCTATTCTAGCCTAACAATACAACTTTTGGTTAGGCAGTTTTATGGGTTTTTTATTTTATTTTTATTCTATTATGTTGTTAGTTGAGACATATTATGATATGTTTCATTTAACTTTGTTAAAGGTGAAGGAGAGTTATTTGGAGGTTATAGATGGTGTTAGTTTGATTAAAGTTTTGCTAAAGTTAAGAAGTAACCATACACTATACTGAAATATGAAAATCACATGATAACATATTAGAGTTTTTTTATCTTATATTTATTTCCATAAGCATGTCTTGTTATATTTTAATTTTTTCCCTAAGTATGATAGCATAAAATAATGTTCTTGAGCATCTTAAATTATTTATAATATTAAGTGTACAAAAGCATGTTATAATAGGTTTAATTTGGCGAATTAATCATGCATGATATATGTGAATGTCAATGTATAACATGATAGGTTGAACATATTTAGGTTTATTTCCTCATAATTAATATTTGTATGCCCTAAGGATAGGAGTGTCTTCTAAATGTACCATGCTTCTATTTTTCAACATGTATTATATGATGTTAAGTATAAAAGCATATGAGTTATGATAAGTTAGACACATATATTAGGGTTTTGTATGCTTAATCATCTATATGAATGAAATAGGTATTTGTCATATCCAAGACTTTACCTATATGCTAAAGTGTTTTAAATTATCTTATTTTAACAATTTCATAAGAAATAGTTAACTAAAATAAAATTTAGCATTTAAAATGGATAATACCATAATAGTTATAGTTTTAAGGGCATCTTAGTCAATTATGATCTAATGCACCTAAGTGTGAATAATTGGACATCAACAAGTCTTAGTGGATTTTTATATTGACCCTAAGGTTAACTTGGGTAAATGAAACTTAAAGGAAAAGTGGTTAATTATGAAAATTGAAATCATTTATGTAATATGTGATATTTTTTATCACCAAATAAAATACTGTTATTTAAAATGAAAGATCTCAAGATCTAGGAATGGTGTATTATTTAGGATTAGCTATCTTAAAGATGAGGTAAGAGTCCTCATTTTAGTTTGGTTTCACCAGTATGCCTTAGTGCCCTATTAAGGCCCTATTCTACTCTATAGGTAACCTACAAGCTTATAAAAGGTATTGATACTTAAGGATTATGCGACCTAGTTTGGAGGGTAATGTATTACTCTTAGTACGCCAGTATGACCGATGTACTTTATACATCTGTGAGCTATGTGGTTGGAAGGGTACTATATTAGCTTTGTTTGCTAATATGACTATTGTACTTTATACATCTGTGGATTGTATCTTATATCCCCTCAAGTAATAAAAATGGAATTAAATCATATTTTGGTGTTTGATTTAGATTGGTCTTGCTAGTTTAGCTATCTTCATGCACTACCTTTGGTATTTGGTTTTGGTTGGGAGAATAATGTTGTATGTGTGCACAATTATGACCATAGTACTTGATACATCTCCTGGTTGTCTTATTTACTTTTGGTTATCGGATTTATGCTTGAATGGTTGGTTGGAAGTGTCTTATAGCACTACTTTAATGTTTATGAGATTTCGTTAAAAATGATTAAGTATGGTTTGGCATCTCCTTTACATTGAACACTCTTAGTATTAATTAGTTCATTAAATTATGAGTTGAATTAGTGCAATAGTATGATGAGCATGAGGCCTTGGTGATAATTATATTATGGCTTTTATCACTTGAATGATTCAATGTGTTTATGTTATGTTCTCTTATGATACATTTTATGTGCTCCATGTGACGTTTGTATACTTAATATTACGTAGTGGTTTACTTCGTACTATTGTACTAATAAGTTCCATTTAATGACCCCCATAAATTCAATGGATAGTGTCACTTTTTTGGATTGCTATGAGGGTTCTATTTAATGGTTAGTGATTGAGGTTGAGGTTTAGGATTATCTAGTATCCGCTCTGACACATTTTGATCCATATACTCCATGGACTTTTATATCCCTTTATGTATTTCCATTCTTTGGTGATTGTAACCTTTGTTTGACTTTTTTATATCAGAATAATGCTAATATGAAATATAATTTCTTATCCATTTTTCATGATTCTTGTTCATAATTTAAGTATAGTAAGATTTTAGCTTCAATGCTTAGTATAAGAATGGAAAAGGTAACCGAACGTATACTAAGTGTAGCGTTAACTATAACACCCTCAATTTACTATTTAAAATTTTCATTTTACGAAAACTTTAATTACATAAATAATGGATGTTGTCGCCATACCTAGCATAAATCTTGTTTCTTCACCTTTCTTATACAATGTGCTAAGGCTCAAAATAAGTCATATCCAAAAATAAAGTAGTGGAAATAAGAGACAAAAAATAGATAAAAGATAAGGATAATATTCTCCATTCAACAATGATAATCAAAATACAATATAGGACATAACAATTCAAAGGAAAACTTATTATTGTAAAAACTAGTACCCAAAGGTACAACACTAGTTTGCCCTAACTCTTAGACCCATAAGTCCACTCCAATAATGGAACCTCTTCCCAAGGATTCCCCTTATCCTTTCCATTATTATATGCCTCAAATCACTCCATCCCCTTCACATAGCCATATTCAAATGTATTATCATTATGATTTTCTTGTAGTGAGTAAATCATACTACCTCACAAGAGGTAGCATGCTCACATTGCACATAATTATATCACAAGCTAAAAAATGCTCAAAGTGTAAATCACATGCAATTAATATTGGCGTACAATAATCATGGAATTATGTATAAAACATCAAAGTCTCACGATCAATATTCAATCATACTTAATCATTTCACATCATCTCAAAATACACAGTAGCCATACCAAAACCATAACCAAAACTGGCTTAAAAAATCAATTGCAAAAGCCAAGGTAATGCAATAAGGAAACTACCAAATCAATAAATCTAAATTGAGTCTAAAGACCAAAGGTAGGGTATCAAGGAAAAAATTTAACCAATCCATCAAAATAAGTAGTGCACGGTGGCAACTATGAGGTCTTCTACTTATCCCAATCTCGAGATATTCCACTAGTATTTTATGATATAATCACAAATATCACATACTGCACAACATCCCATTTCAATATTTAACTATTTTTTTTTTCAATTATTAAGGTAAAACCTACCGTCATTAGTCTATGTCAATACTAAAGTTAATACTAAGGTCAACCTATCAAAAATCTAAGGCAATCCTATGTCCGATTATTTTCATTAGGCGCATTAGGTCAAAAATGACAAAAATTCCCTCAAAAACCCTAATTTTACCATAATTATCCAAATTTGTACCAAACATTACTATTATGAAAATTTCTCATAAAAAAAGGCTAAAAGACAACAATTTATAATATTTTAGCATGTAGGTAAATTTTTAGATTCAACAATTAACTTTATTTTTCAATATGAATGTAATTTGCAACTTACATGTACAAAGCCTAATAATACATTCCTAATGTGTCATATATTCTATGCAACACACACACACATATTTATAACATGATACAACATTTAATATGGAAAGTAACATCATGGTGAATGTAGGAAAACATCTCTAGCCCTAGAACATGCAAATAACAATTATTGTTGTATAACCTTATCATGTGTACATGCTTTTATGCTATTTACATCAACCCTAGATACCATTCAATGATAATCATGGAATACTTATCATGTCAATTAACTCATAACTTGACAAGATTACAAACCCTGACAAAACCATAGGCATGCATACATTAACCAATCAACATATTACACATACGTATAGCTCATATTTAATGGTAGGTCAAACATGGGTTCCAACTATTTAGGAGCATGTAATTATTTTATCATTTGCTTAATAATACTTGTGTAACAAAAACCACTAGCATGAAAAATTTTGAAGTTGTTGAATAAGAAATTAAGACATTGGTTGATGTTTGTTTTTTTATTTGGAACCATAATTGAGTTTTAAGATAGTTAGATTTGAATAAGCTTGAAAATTTTATAACTTAGATTTGAGGCGGACCTATCAATAGGTTTGTTTTTCCTCTCGAATGGTCTTCCTTGACTAAACTGATCGACTAGTTGGGGAACCAATAGACTTGTCGATAGAACAATCGACTGGTAGGCTAAAATGATTGACTGGTTTTGTCGAGTCGTGTGCATTTTTTAAACTCAATTTTTTTTTGGAAAAATTCCTTATACCAAAATGAAACATGGATAAACTCATTCCAAATTCTTCTTAGAGATTTTTACCCTTTCTTATGATGCTTTTGACCAAAATTATACCTCAAGTAATATGAGAAGTCGATTGGGACAATTGAGGAGGAAGATGACTTCAGTTTTATCTTCTTCCGCTTCTCTCTTCTACACACTACTAGAATCATTAATTCTACTCTAAGCCTGATTTTACTCAGCTAGAAGATTCCTCCCACGTTAATTTTCCATTTTTGCCCTTATATTTGGCATTTATGGGCTTAATTGACCTACACCTATCTAAAATCACCATTTTAGCTCTATAAGAAAGGTCAGGTAATATTTAATGAAATCTATTATCCAACTCAAATTTGAATAGTAGGAATTAGGGTTTCTTATCTATATTGGACCACACTCATGAATTATATCAATTGGTTGGCTATAAATAGCCCTAATCACCCCTTCAATTCACCTTTCCTTCAATCATCGAGTTAGTCCAACCCCCTCTGAACATATGATATTTCCCTTAAATTTAGGGTTTAAATTTGTTTCCTTTCACTATTCAGTTCCTTTCCCTAGATCCTTTTTGTTTATCTTTAAGTAACGGAGGGTTAGATTTTAGAGAAGGTTGAGACGCACTTCTTTACAGAAAATTCCTCATTTTTCTCTTAACTTGGTAAACCATTTTCTCCTTCTAATTTTGATCCTTGATTTATGAAAATATGTGTTGATAATTATGAAGCTTTGACACTATATTTAAGGTTTTCAAAGTTAAAGATTTTTATAAGTTCAATTTTCTTATTTGATGAAAGTTTTTCCTACATCAAATAAGTCACTCTTACTTATACAATGTGACTTGGTTAAGCTTGTAGGTTATGAAACTTTTAAATGTTTTGATTTTATATGTTGGTATGATTATATGGTTTTTAGATTTGGTATTAGATGATTAAATTGTAAAAATTGAGATGAATGGATGATTCTTAAGGAGAACTAGGTTGTGATTATTAGTTATGAAATATGTAACTATTGTAAGTTAGAAATTTCTTAATGTGATGTTAGACCATGTTTTAATTCAATATGGTAGGGATTTATAAGTTTAATCTACATGAGAATGCCTATTTTATGTTATTTGAGGGCAAACCAATTGATCGGTTAGTTCAAACCAATCAATTGTTCCTTAGAACAGATGGACTAGTCGACCTAACCTATTGATCGATAAGTCTGTAGTAACCTTGCTCTTGCTCTCTACTTAAATCAATAGATTGGTTTGGGTAGAATTGATTGGATGGTCTACGAATAGTCAACTAGTTTGTATAAACTAATTAACTGGTTTGAGAGAACATTAGGTTAGCTGAGCCAAAACAATCGAATGGTCTTCCAAAATGATTGGCTAACTGATACAACTAATCAACTACTTAGACCTAACCAATTAGTTGGTTCGATAAGTTTTTGTGATCTTGGTTTCTTGTCTTGGATATGTTATGAGATTGTGCCTAACATTGTTATTTGACTATTTAATGGGTAAAATACATCAGTTGACCTGGATTAACAACCTAAGGAAGGATTAAATGAATCATGACTCATGATATACTCAATGATCATTATGAAAGTATTGATTAGTAAATCCGAGTAGTTATTTGATACCTCATAAAGGGAAATGGAATCCATAAATTTGTTTTGAGTAGATTAAGCTCTTGAAATTGGTTATTGTTGAGTAATCCTTAACGTAAATATCACACACATTTGGAATAGTAAGGATTAGTATGGAATAAGCATATGGATGTCTCATTTGTGTATTGTGTGGGCCTTGTGTGTTCACATAATCTTGAGAATAATACCTTAATCAAATAAAGTGAAAGACAATTGAGTTGTGTATAGGTTTAGGTTACCTCTTGATTAGCAATCAGGGATTAGTTTACATTCGGGTGTTATTGGTGCCTTCAAGATTTTCCTTCAAGCGATATCCTAGTTGATCTTGGTACCTTACCTACTTTAGACACTGATAATGTACTAGGGATATCGATACTAAAGAGTCTGGTTACTTAGGTGGTTTTTGGCTTTACCTTGGACTTATGTCCATCTGTAGTTTTGGCTTCAACCTAGATTTATGCCCATTGGTGGTTACTTAGCTTCATCCTGGACTTTATATCCCTTCATTTGGATAGCTTTCCTTGTTATATGAGATGATGGGATGGTGCACATTCCATCACTCAATGATAATGATAAAAAGTTGGAATGAATATTTGGAAAATAATTTGGAATTAGTATTTCAAATGATACTGTGGTTAAAGAGGAAAATAGAGTAGAAGAAAAGAATCAATAATGTGAATAATGGCACACAAAGAACTCATGTTCCTAGATGAATGTAATCTTATAATTAATTGAATCATTCTACTTGCAGCATGCATACCGGTATCCATGACATAGTACTAATGTGTCAAGCATGATTAGTCATATGTGGTATGAATCTTCTATGCCTATTGTGATCATGATAAAACGAGTGTTACATTGTGTGAATTATGCATGAAACTATTCATATGTCTTATATACATGAGTATCTTATATGTTAGTATCTCCATTGAGGAATTAACTTAGTTTACTAAGTAAGAAGCATACTAACGTGCTTATTTTCTCGATCACCTACTCATTCCTACGAATAGAAGGCCATGTATAGATTTTCAAGGAAGGACAGTAGTTAGCCAATCTCATGTGGGACATAGGTTGAGCTTGTGGACATCCAAAGACTCTAAGAGGTCCTTGATAGACCATAGTTAGAGTTTTACTTTTTTTTTATTTTGTTTTAATTTACACCCTATATTATAATTTTAATTTTCTTTCTTGTATACTTGGATATTTTGGTCCGATAAGGTCTAGTACTTAGAAGATTTTCCTATTTATATCATCTAACCAGTTTTTGTACACTCTGCTATTTGTTGTTTGATTTTGGTTTCTCAACCTTGTGTCTAGTATGGGACGAGTGGTTAGCGCCTATCCTATGTTAGGTATGGCGATAACACTCTATTTTTCCTAAGCGTTTAATTACTTTTTGCTTCCACGAGGTTTTCAAAATAAATTTTTCAATAGTGAGAAATAAGGATGATACAGATGCAATGACACATTCTTATGCAGGCAAGGGTAAGCAACGACACTTTTTCATATAGCTAAGGGAAGAACCAACAAGGTTGAGAGATTATGTGAGGTTGATATGCAACAAAAGGGAAAGAAACATGAGTTTCTCATGCTACCGATGCATATGCAAAGTGATTTGCTAATGCAACAAAGGGGGAGTTAGTGTGTAATGCTTGATACAGAATGTCTCAAAGATAATGGCAAAATAATGAAGGAGAAGGTTGGAGATATGTTACGATTGCAAGCCCAAGAATATGGATAAGAAGAAAAGATTTGTGAAATAAAAACATAAAAATAGAGGTGAAGGAGGCCTTACATAGGTGAGGGAGCCAACTCCCAAGCATACAAGATGAGAAAAACAAGGGAGGTAGAGGCATAGAGTGAAGAGAGAAAAATTGGGTGAAAGAGGCACTGGGATATGTGGGTAGAAGTAAAATCATAATAGGGTAAGGTAGAGATGAATATGCTAAACCAAGTGAAAACCTCTAGTTAGTAAGATTAAGTTCCTCAAAAAAAATAGATATAGGTTAGGGTTTCCACTAGGATTAAAACTAATATTTCAAATTCTATCAAAAATTTATCCTAATTAAGTTTATATCTGATCCATTATAATAACACACATGATACCAATACATTTAATACAACACGTCTTACAAAAATTATTGTAGTTAATTATGCATAATCACCAATTTTATAATTAAGGTTTTTACAAATATGTTACATACTGTATAATCACTTAAAATATACTTATTATGGTTAGTCCAAGTTATATCATCAAAGACACATATTGTAATAGGATCAATTATTAAGAATGTCAAATCCTCATCATCATGAGAATCCTTAGATGCATCATGAGAATATATATATGCTTCTGCATCATTCTCCCCAAGAAACATATTGTAATAGGCTCCATTATTAAGAATGTCAAATCCTCATCATTGTGAGAATCCTTAGATGCATCATGAGAATATATAGATGCTTCTGCATCATTCTCCCCAACTTGAGAATAATTTATCCTCAAATTGACATCATTGTAATAAGAAGACAAGCTACCAGTATTAAATATCCTTGAAACATTGCCATAGTATTAGGAAAGTTCAAGTTCATAATCACTTTCTCTACAGTTTTTTAGGGATTTTAAATGGTCCATATGCTCTTGGCATTAGTTTATGTTATCTTAAATTAGGAACTCTTTCTTTTCACAAATGCAACCAAACTAAATTATCGGGAGAAAATATCTACAGAGTGTGATGCTTATTAGGTTGTTTTTTATACCTTTAGTTGGCCCATTCAATGTTTTCCTTTATTTTTTGATGAAGCTTTAGGAAGAATGAAGCTCATTCCTTGGCTTCATAATTTTTACACTCACCTTTTTTCAAGAGTACCATGTCAACTAGCATATACAGATTCACCACATACACAGTCTTGAATGAAACTTGAGAGAGTGGTACTTGAAGGACTTTATTTGAAAGCAAACTCTACATGAGCTAGCTTAATATCCCAATCTTTGGAACTTTTACTTACCAATCCACTACGCAAAGTGCCAAGAGTATAGTTTATAACTTTAGTTTGTCCATTAGTTTGTGGATGATGTGAAGTACTAAATAACAACTTAGTTCCTAACATGTGCCAGAATGTCTTTCAAAAGTAACTTAGAAATTTTAAATATCTATCTAAAATAATAATTTTAGTGATGACATGTAGTTTCACAATTTCTTTGAAATACAAATCAGTGATATATGTAGCATAATCAATTTTATTGCTTGGAACAAAATGAGTCATTTTAGAAAATCTATCTACCATAAACATAATAGAATCCTTACTTATTAGTGTTCTTGGAAACCCTAAGAGAAAGTCCACGCTAACTCCTTCCCATGGGTTACTAGGCATAGGTAATGGTGTATATAAGCCATTATAAAAGAAAATTTTACTCCACATCAATTTACTATAAGTTGTGCACCTATAATCATACGTGGCTAATAGAAATTCTCTTGCAGTATTTATATTATCTTTTGAGTACCAAAATGTCTCGCAATAACTCCTTCATGTACTTCATTGATAATTAAATCACTTATACTTAATCTTGGTACACAAAGTCTATTAAGTTTAAATAAAAATTATTCTTGTAATGAATAATTTTCATAATATCTATTTTATTTACATTTTCTATATTCATCACTGAAGTCTTTATCTTTAGGATATAATTCCCTTAACATTTGAAAACCAAGAAATTTAGCATCTAATATAACAAGAAACATAGACATTCAAGAAAGAGAACCAGCTACTATATTTTCTTTCCCATCTAAGTGTTTGATAGATAACACAAAAGATTGTAAAAAGTTTATCTACTTTACATTTCTAGGACTAATTTTCTTTTGACCATGTAAATATTTCAAACTCTCGTGATTAGAATGCAATACAAAGGGTTTTAGTCATGAATAATGACTTCATGTCTCTAAACTACGTACGATGGCCAATAATTCCTTATCATATGTGGAATACTCTAATTTAGCACCATTTAATTGTTTACTAAAGTATCCAATAGGTCTTTTTTCTTATGAAAGAACTCCTCCTATACCTACCCCGCTAGCATTACAAGTTACTTCAAAAAGTATGACAAACTTAGGAATAGCTATTGCGTTAGCATTGCACACTTTATCCTTAAGAGTTACAAAAGCTTTAGTGGCTTCATTTACTCAATTAAATTTCCCTTTTTCATGAGTTGAGTAACAGGTGTAGCTCTAGTAGAGAAATCTTTAATAAATTTCCTATAGAACTAGCTAACCCATGAAAACTTCTTACTTAGTGAACATTCTTAAGAATAGGCCACTCTTTAATAGCTTGTTTCTTATTAGGATCAACTTTTATACCTTAGCCAATAACAATATAAAAAAGAAAAACTATACTTAGATGCATAAATTCACATTTTTTTTATTTTATATATAATTTAGTTTCCTTTAGCTTATCAAATAGTTTTCTTAGATGCACAAGATGATTATGTTGATTCTTACTATATATATGTCATCTAAATAAATCACAATGAAGTTATCTAGGAAAAGATGAAGAGTTTTATTCATTAGTCTCATGAAATAACTAGGCATATTATATAAACCAAAAGGTATAATAGTTCATACATAAATAACATATTTAATTTTAAAGGTTGTCTTCCACTTACCCCCTTTTCTAATTCTCATTTGATGACAACCACTTCTTAGATCAATTTTGGAAAACACAATGTGCCACAAATTTCATCAAGCATGTCATCAAGTCTAGAAATAGAAAATCTATACATGATAGTTATATTATTTACTGCTCTAGAATCTATGCACATTCTCTAGGTACCATCTTTCTTAGGAATTAGCAAAGCAAGTTCACAACAAGGACTCATTCTTTCTTTCACATAAAATTTAGCTACTATTTCTTGTATTTGTCTTTGTAATTGCTTATCTTCTTCTGGATTATGTCTATAAGTAGGCTTATTAGGTAAAGGCATTCTAGAAATTAAACCTATAGCATGCTCTATACCTTTAATAAGCAGTAGTCCATGAGGTAAGTCATCAGAAAATACATAATTATATTTATCAAGTAATTTGGTAAGGTTTGAGTTATTAGAATTATTCTCCCTAAATTGAGATTATTTTACTACTAAAGCATATTAAAAACCCTCATCCTCAATGCAATTAAACATATCGCATGTAAGAATAAACTATTCTTAGTATCAACAAGTTGCATATGATCACATTGAGATGGTTTCAATTTATATTTATTTTTACCTTTAATCACAATATATTCATTAGTCACACCATCATAAATTGCATTTCTATTATTTTTCCATGGTCTTCCTCGTAAAATACCACAAGCATCCATAGGCAATGCATCACAGAATACTTCATCATGATAGTCACTAATGTGAAAAGTAATTAAGGTTTGGTTATATACTTTAGCACCTTTGTCTTTGTTAAACTATTGTAATGAATATGGTTTAGGGTGATTAGTAGTTACTAAACCTAATTGTTTCACCATCATTTCACCAGCAACATTAGTACATAAACTATTATCTATGATGACTCTACAAACCTTATCACCAATTTTACACTTAGTTTTAAAAATTTTATCCCTTTGTGTAGGTGGATTATTGGGTTATATTTTTAATAGCCTTTAAAGTAAAAAGCATGGATTACCATCTTCTTTTTACATACTCAAGGCATCATATTTAGATTCAATCTCTAGGGTATCATGATCATCACATGGTTCCATACTTGTTATTTCATATAAGGTTAAAACCCTTTGGTTAGGACATTCCCTAATAAACTGATGATATCCTTTACATTTAAAACATTATTTATTATACATTTAGTCTACCTAGTTTTTACCTTTTTCATCTAGGTTAGGGTTGAGTTTCTTATCATTACTTGAAGATACATTTGTTCCATATTTTGAAGTAGATGCACTTAAATAGTTTTTAGTTGAAACATTTCTTTTAGCATAAGCCTTGGTAGAGTTATTTTATCTTTCACATTTTAAAGCTAACTTATTCAAATCATCAAGAGAATCATAGGCAAACATTTCAAATTTTTCTATAATTAAGTTACTAAGGCCACCTAAGTATTTAGCACATATGTATTATGTTTTTTTCTTTTAGCGCATATGTATTCTTTTTTTTCTTACATGTCGTACATGAGTGCTAGTCTTTCAAATTCCATTGTGTATTCCTCTACACTAAGTAATATTACCTAATAGTAGTCAATTTAATATACATTTCTTGTTCATAATTTTTAGGAACAAATTTCTTCCTTAGATGTTTTTTTCAATTCATCCCATGACTTGATTTTACTCTTTACTTGCCTTTCATGAGTTCTCTTGAGATTTTCATGCTAAACCCCGTCAAAATTTTAAATTTGAGAGTTGCTAACTTACATCCAAGCTCATCATCATACTCTATAAATTAAATATATCTTTTATTTCATTTAACCATTCACCATAAAAATTAGGAAAGTCGAGCTTAATACCTTTGTCTTTAATTTGGTTATATTTATGGTGATAATTTGCATGGGCTTGTCAATTGTGGCTAACAACATTAGAGTAATTCTCTTCCATCCTTTCTTCATACTCCATTTGGTTGTTGATGTGACCTCCTCATGCTTCGATGGCTCTTCTCACCATGCCCTGGACACAATCATTGGTGGCTTCTATGGTGTTATGCATATGTTAAAGGGTTTCTTGGTTGGCTACCCTTGTCTCTAATCTTTGACGTTGGATTTGAATATAAGGGCCTAGTTGTAGCTATGTGCTAATGGCATGCACACTTGCTTCCAGATATTAAAGAGTGTCAAACATATGCTTCATTGACACTTCTTCATCCATTGCTACTACACTTTGCTTAAATTGACTCGGTGGGTGTGTGTTTGTAGCTTAAAGTTAATTCTTGATGGATTCTTGATGGAGCTTAAAAATCTTGGAGACTTATTGGTTGAAAATATGGAGTAGGAATGGAAAAGAATTGGTTGATAATATTTCTACCAATTATTGATACACAAAGAAGAGTACTTGATGGAGAATATAATCAAATGTGCATGAGAAACAAACAAGAAATGAACTTGAAGATGTCAAATGGAACCTTAGGAATGGTTCAAGTCTTCTACTCATGAGTGAACAAAAGTGAAGAATGGAAAAGGAGAAAGAGCATTCAAATGATACTCGAGTATTGTTTGAAGAATTAAATATTCTTCTTACTTGAATCAAGAAACTTAAGAGTATACAAATAACTCTCAAAAATAAACTCTATGGTTCGAATATATTGGGAGAAAGAATGAAGAATCAATTAATTTGGGGCTTTAAATGTAATAGGGATGAAAGGAGGATGAATTTTCCTTGAATTTCTAGAGTATATTCCTATAAATTGAAGAAGAGAACATGAAAGATAAAAGAGATTCAACTTTGAATGTTGAAGATGCAAAGAGGAATTTTAAGATACACTAGAGGTTTAGTTGGCTATGTTGCATGGGTTTGCATGTAAGGTTTGCACAAAGGAAAGATGAAGATGAGATTGGCTATTCAAAAGGATCAGGTATCCATCGAGGCTTTGATACAAAAAAATGATGTGAATCTTCAAAGGGAAAGAGAGAATTCGAAGGTTTAGAATAAAGGGTGGCTCGATGTTTGAAGATTAAGCAAGATTCAATAAGAATTCACCAAGAATGTATCTTTGAATATTTCTCCAAGAACACATTCAAAGGCTCCAGCTAAGATTACTCCAAGTAGTCTTAAGAAGAGAGTCACTAAAAAGAGAAAAATATAACCAAGTAAAAACCTTGTGATTTTCATTCAAATATTTCGACTCCTACTTCTCATGTGTCGAGTCATGCCTTATATAGGTAGTGACAAGTCTGCTATGTAGCACACTAAGATAGCCACATTAATGTTCATATGGCTAACTAGCACACTAACCTCTAATAGCAACATATTACCAACTTTTATAATATATGAATCAAACTATAAATTATTACAAACAAATATAGATAATTATCACATGGAAACAACTAACAAAAAGCCCTAATTTACATAAGAATGATAACTAGGTCTTTTTTACTCTAAAGTTTGACTTCCATATATAATAGCTCATTTGACTAGTAATAACTTATAACATAAGAAGCAATCTTAAGTGTGTTAACTTCTTAAATATTCTCCTTACAAATATGTTACATACCTGCAAGAATCACTTAAAATATACTTCTTACAGTTAGTCAAAGTTATATCATCAAAGACACATATTATAATAGGATCCGTTATTAAGAATGTCAAATCTTCATGATCATGAGAATACTTAGATGCATCATGAGAATCCATAGATTCTCCTGCATCACTTGTCCTCAAGCAAGACATGAATCTAACAAAAAATAAAATAGAACTAATTAATCACTTTCTTAGGTCTCACGATGGCACTGAACATGTGCAATAAATCCTTTATACCCCTAGGTTACCCTTAGAGGAAGAGTAAGGTCTCGTGATGATTTTACAGATGATATATGTAACACCCCTATATTTATAAACCCTAAAATTTTGTTTAAAGAGTTAATTACGAATGCTAACATGGTGAATTGCAGGGTGTTATTGCCACACTTGGAATAAGTCCACTTTTCTCTACCATTTTACTACCAAGTACTAATAATAAAAGCATTACTCCACTTAAATTAACAACATAACTATAAAATCATAGTAGATAGAGAGTTAAAGCAATTTAACATCATTCCAAATAAAACTAATTGTTAGTGGTTACAAAATTCTAGTGAAAGGAAACACATAAAGATATAAGAGTACAGAATCTTTCGGATCAAAAGATACCAGAAAAAACTGTTAACCTAAATAATATCCTTTAACTGATCTTGCAAGCTAACCAACAAAAGCCATTGCCCATTGAATAAGTAGAGGGCCATGAAAAGGAACCCTTTAGTATAACGGTACTGAGTAACCCAATATACAAAACTAATATGAAAAGCACACATGAAATACATAAAAGGCATCACAACAATACATGATATAAAAAATTCAATTACACATATGATGATTAAAATACAATAATAATATTAGATTAAATAAATATCAATAAATCCAAATATTACTCATGCTTGTCCATTTAGAACATAATGAATGTTACCAACCAAGCATACAAGAAATGCTATCTGAAAAAATGATTAGAATCAATATCAACACCATAAACACCATAACAATAACTTGCACAATATATCTCATCTCTCAATATCAAAGCTGGTAATATCCAATACACCATAGGTAGGGCTTAAAGGCAAAATACTAATAAAATCCACAATACTATTTGTAAGGCACAATACCAAATACATGTAGGCACGAAGGCTACTACCTAACCATAGGTAGGCACAAAGGATGCTATCGAACCACAAGTAGGTACAGAGGCTATTATTGAACCACAAGTTAGCAAAAAGGCTACTAATGACCAATCCAATAGTCATTTTGATTCAATAATAATCATTTCCATTTCTGCTTACTTACATTGAGTTCAGAGACCCCACTATTTTTAAACTAGTGGAATAGTATAAAGTAACTCTTAGAGACAAAACAATTGAGCCACTATTATCATCCGGTGGAATGGACTCAGCACCTCTCAAGATAAAATGTACCTAATCACTATTCTTAAATCGATGGAGAGGTCTAAAGCACCTCTCAAGGAAAAATACACCCGAGCCACTATTATTATCCTATGGAAAAGACCCAAGTCCTCACTCACATAGTCTTCCACTTTAAGTAATTAATGTCTTATTCATTATTATTTATATCTCAAGATCATATTTTAGTTTACATTGAGCTCAAGAGCCCCACTATTCATAAACTAATGGAATGGTCTGATACACCTCTTAGAGACAACACACTTGAGCCACTATTATCGTCCGATAGAATGAACCCAATACCTCTTAGGGAAAAATGCACCTGACCACTATTCTTAAACCGGTGGAATGTTTTGAATAACCTCTTGAGGAAAAACATACCTGGGCCACTATTATCATCCGGTGGAATGGACCCAATGGCCAGGACTCAAGTAATTTTTCTCTATAGTGATTAATATCTTATTCGATGTGGTATTTCTCAAGGCCCACATGAATACACATATCTACACATGCAACACACATAATATATCTTAACATAACCATTTGAAATACATACAACACAACCAATATGAATACTACTAGACTTCTCTAAGGAAAAGACCACACCCCTCCAAAGGAACCCTAATTTTATAAGTCTCGTATAACTCCTCCCCTGATACTCATTTTACAAAACTCAATACCCATCATTAAAATGTTATTATTCACAACATACCCAAAAATAAAGGTGTAAGTCCAACTTCTTACACATGCAATAATAGATTGTCTTTAGGGTTACTATTTATATTTCCTTAAAAAACTCTAATTCCATAATTTAATCATAACTCTTCCCATAAAATCCATATAACTGTGAAATTTAATATACATTTCCAAAATATTATTATTTACATCATATACAAAAATTGAGATCCAAATCCCACATTTTATACATTGTATCATAACTTTTCCCATGATACACATATGGCTCCCACATATAATATGCATTCCTAAAATACCAGTATAATCAATAAATCTAGAATTCAAGATTAAACTCAAACAGTTCTCATATATGATAATAATTTTGCCTTTAGGGTTATTATTCCCACTTTTTCCTCATTTGTTAAACTTAGACCTTTCATATTTTCTCCAAAATTTTCATGTAATATACTTAACCTATTTCAAACCACTTATCACATTAAAATACCTAATTTTCAAATTTCAACCTATATTGACCAAAATGTCCCTAAGATAACTAGGATACTTATTTTTCCACTAAAATCTTTTGAGTCCCAATATAAATGATTTTTCATCCTCCAATGCATTCTATCATCATAAAAATGCATAGCCACTATTATATATATAGATACTTAACTAAAACATGTATCTTTTCACATGGTTTAACATGTAAAACCCTAACATATGTCTCTAAAACTCCAAAACACATACTCCCATACTTATAAATAATTAAGGCATACTTATCAGAGTAAAAATCATGATATTCTTAAAATGACCAAATTGCTCTTAGGGAACACAATAATAATAATAATAATAATAATAATAATAATAATAATAATAATAATAATAATAATAATAATAATAATAATAACTTTAGGCAAGCAAGTAGTAACAACATATTTAAATAAAATTGGCACATCAAAACTCTAATGTGCTATCATATGATGTCTAACATTTTTTTTTCGATAAGTAGAATTTATTACTATTGAAATAGAGACTACAACTTAGCATTACAATCAAGATCATCAAGCGGCCTTAACCATATAACATACTTAGCAGAATAAGTATGATTTACAAGCCTCCTAGATACATTCATAATAATAATTCTCAAAAGAACACATGATTGCCTAGTATTGTTTTGAAAAATTCTAAGATTCCTTTCATGCCAAACAGTTGCAATGTAAGAGAAAATTGAGCCCCTAAAATGTGTTTCTTCTTTGCTGCTTGCCTAGCTCTTGTAATTAAGGTCTTGACCTCCTATTCCCATCCCAAGATAGGATCACTTCTGCCAGCCACTCTCCTAATGGTTCTCCAAATTATGGATGTATTAGGACAAAACAAGAATAGATGGTCCCTGGTCTCATTATGATGATGGCAGAAAATACAGATTGGATCCACTGCCATGCCTATCTCCCTTAGTCTTACTTTAGTTAACAATCTATTTCTGCAAGCAAGCCAAGTAATAAAATTCAATCTTGGAGTAGAAATATATCTCCATAACAACTTTGTCTAAGGCTGCTTATCCTGTGGTGGTCTAATGGCTTTATAAGCTGTTGATACTATACTCTGTCTGAGTTGCCTCACAATTCAAAATGAAGTTCTACATAATATCTCTAATGTGGAGAATCTTGAGAAAAATCAAGGAAGTGTAAGACGTAGGATTAAAGTCTCATACAAAGCCTTATTTAATATAAACTGTATGCACTCATTCGACCCATAGGGTATCTTTCTTTGCTGTAATGTCCCAAAGGAGCTTCCCGAATGCACAGCAGTTCCAAAGCTCAAGATTTAACAATCCAAGCCCACCCTCATTGGTTGGAGAACACAAAGATTCCCAGGCTACAAGTGTAGTCTTTTTAACCTGCAATATTCCAGACCATAGGAAAGTCCTGCAAAGACTGATAAAATAGTGATAAACTTTCCTAGGAAGCAAGATGATTTGGCTGAAATAGAGTTGAACACTGAACAACACTGATTTAATGAGTTGCAGTCAGCCTGCATATGACAGGAACAAGGTACTCTAATGCCTTAACCTTGCAGTCAGTTTATCCAGCATTGGCTGTAGATGTGCAATAGATAATCTTGCAGAAGAGAAAGGCAATCCCAGGTAAGTGATGTGCAGGTAGATGTCTAACATTTTATTAGAGTATAAGTATTATAATGTAACAAACATACTTAGCAAGCTTTACACATAAAAACCCTAATGTACTATTATGTGATATATAACTATTTTAGTAAAGTATAAATATTACTTAATTTCCAACAAAAGCATAATTTTATCGATAATCCCCTAAAAATTATAAGACACTACTAACAAAACTTTTGTACCTAAAAAATATATCACAATAACCATATTAATATTTTAAAAAAATAAAAATTTTTAGTAAAATAATTATCATATAGCAAATTATCAAAATGCCCTTGATGTTGATATAGAATAAATTTTTTTAAAGGGATCTTATGTTGATCATGTGACATGAGTGGGTTAAGGTAAAAGGGGTGTCAGGGAAGTGGCTTGGTTGGTTGGGTAGATGTGACGATGAGGCTAGCTAGTGGTTCGCATGGTGGTAGAGCTGTTAGTAGCTAGAGTTGTAGATAAGATGGGCATCAGTAGTGGTGGTGTTAGGTAGAGAATGGTAAAGAAGGAAGAAGGAAAGAAAGAAGGGGAAAGGGAAGGGGAAGGGTTCAAGGTGGTTGGGGTAGGTGATGGCGCTAGTGGTTGGATCTAGAATAGGGGAGGATACAGTGGTAAAGTCATAGTTGGATGGTGGAGTGTGGAATATAGGCTCGATTGTAAGAAGGGATGAAGGGTTGTTGGTGGTGAGTTGGTACCTAGTGTTGGAAATGAGTTAGCTACGTGGAAATGGTGCAAAAAGGGGTGGTTATAGAGTAAGGTTTGTGTAGGGAGAAAGGATCTAGGGCAAGGAGGTGGACAGTGGTTAATGGGTACAGAGAAGGAAGCACGACAAGGCTAGTGTAGTGCAAAGGTGTAACACATGGACATGAGTTGTTAGACTAGAAGAAGGAGGAGGTTGGTGGTGGTTGTTGAGAAAACCAAACATATCTGAGTGAGGAGGAGTTGGATGGTTGTGGTATTGGTCAAGTGGTGAAGGGAGAATAAAAATAGGGTAAGAAATGGAGAAGGAGGAGGAAAATTAGGGGTATGAGCTCAGAGTGAGTGAGTGTATGTGTGTGTGTGTGTGTAGATGGCTGGGGATGGTGAAGGAGAAATGGAAACCAGCAAGGAAGGAGGCTCGAGCTTAGGTGTGCTTAGATAGGGAGTTGGTGAATGTGCTGGGTTGTTAAGGTAGGTAGCGATAGAGGTGATGTGGGTTAGAGTAGAGATAGAGAGACCAAGGCAATGGAGAAGGGAAAATGAAGGATATGAGATAAAGGGGAAAGAAATGTAGGGATGGTGTGTTTGGTTAGAAAGGGCAATGATTGTTGGCATGTGCACTCAATGGCATGTCGAGGTTATTTGGCATTCTAGGGTTGTAGAGAAGGGACTATGCAATGACGCATTTGGTGAGAAAATGGGGTATGCAAAGGGTGTTATAGGCATAGATAAAGAAGGAAAAGAAAATAAAAAAGGAAGGGTTGGTCTTATGGTTTGCACGAACTTGAAAGAAAAGAAAGGGAGAACTAGTTAGGCCAACTGGGAAGAGAAGTAGAAAAAGAAGAATAGGTGGGCCGAGCTAGATGGGAAATGAAGAAAGAAAGGAATAGGAGGTGGGCTAGGGAGTGGCAAAGTTGGTTGAGGGAGGAAGAAGGAAGGAAGATTAGACCAGGGCATGGGGAAGAAAGAAAAGGAAAGAAGGAGAAAAAAAAAGAAAAAAGAAAGAAAAAGGGAAAAGGGGGAAAGAAGAAAAAGGAAAAATAAGCAATTAAATTTAGGGTTAGAATTAAAATTAGGTTAAATTTAGGCTTAGGATAATATAAATTTATCTAAGTTTAGAATATCCAATTAGGAAAATAATATAGGTAAAACTATTGGTTTAGAGTTGATTTAAATAAAAAAGTGTAAGATAAAATAATTAGAATAATTTATAAATAAATTTTTAGGATTGTAGGTCAAGGGTTAACCAAAAATAATTAAGTTAATATTCAAAGGCTATATTCTTCAAATAAAAGGCTAAATGTTCAAAATTAAAGTTATAAAAAGTTGAGGTATTACAATATACTCACAAAATCACACATAAATCACATAAAATGAAAAACTATAGTACCCTGAATTTTATCTAACCCTAATATAGAGTAATTAATATTTTAACCTAATCCAAATCCTAAGCAATTGATATTTTTATTTTACTCTAATTCCTTAATCCTAAATCTAAACCTAATCATAATTTAATTCCAAGTAATTAATATTTTCACCTAACTTTAACCCCATATGATCGATAAATTAATTTTACCCTAATTCTCTAATATTAAACTTAAACCTAATTCTAATCATAACACTAAAATTATTGTCCCTTTTCCTGTTTTCTTTTCCATTTCCATTTCCCTTTTCTTTCTCCCATATACCAATTAGCTTGCTTCTTCCTCCTTTCTCTTGGATACATGTAACCTACTCCTTCATGAATCCCTGACCTACAACCAAGCCAACACTCTCTAGTCCCTCTCCTAACTTCCCTAACCTTACACCTTTGGCATGCCCATTTCATATATGCACCCCCATTACTCCTTTAAATATCCTTCCTCTCCATCCTTTACTCCATTTTACAACTCTAGCAAACTCTCTTTAGACTCCCTCTTCCTCCCCTCAACCTCTTCGTCCTTCATTTGTGGTTGTTTTTCCATTTTTCTCCCGTAAAGCTCTACATAATATACCTTACCTCACACTACATGACAAGCCTACACTCAATATCCCTATATATATGAACTACTCACACAACAACCCCTCCCCAAATACACCACAACCTCATGCTACAACATCCCTCAAATCATCCCAACCTTATGTTGCACCACTCCACCAACATAAGGCCTTCACATTTCCCCCTCCATCAACGTGATGAGTTCATGTAGCACCCCTAGCTATATGAGTCTCTCACGGAACTCCCCTTGGTTGTGTCACTTTGTCTAGAGTTCTATTTGCTTCAATTTTGCTTTATCCACATATATTATCCTTGGTTGTTTTCTTAATTTCTAGTGATGTATTATTATTTATTCTTAAGTGATTTGACAATAGTCTTGGAGTCATAGTCTTAGGTTATACATACTTAGAGACCGAATAAGTTATTGGTAAGGATACACACCATAACTATAATTTTATAAGTAATTAGGGATGTAAATAGGGCAAAGTTTACCCAAAACTCGATGGATTTTATCTAACGAATACTTAAATAGATATGGATAAACGGATACAGATACGGATATAGAGGATGGAAAAAAATATCCATCGTGTTCGGGCACGAATACAGGTATCGGAAATCCATGCCTGTACCCTTAACCATACCCGTATCTATATCCATACACGTTTATCGATATATAATTACCCTTTCACCCTTAATTTTAAAATAAATATTATACAAATTAAGGTTAAAATTGTCATTTGGCTTAACTCCGAATGGATGTATCCGCTGGATAATATTCATTAATGGGTAAACAGGTAATCTATCGGACAACGAATATCTAACAAATACGTATATAGATGTGTTAGCGAATACGGATTCGGGTACAGATATAGATATGGGTATACCTACCCCAAATTTAACCATTTACATCTTTATGTGCAATGTGTATATTTGAATTAAGTCTCATGTTTGAAATTTTTATATGGATAATGTCCTCATGTAATGTTTTTTGTATAAGAAAGTAAGAAAAATGTGAAAGTGTGCAATTATCTATATTGTTGGTTAAGTTTTGTATTGCAAGTCAAGAAGGTTGGCATGTATCATTATATAAATTGGGCTATGATTTTTAACACTCATATGTGTGTGTGTGCGTGTGTGTGTGCGTGTGTGTGTGGTTATGTATTTTCATGAGGATAGGTATTAGAGGTAGAAAACCATTCATTTTAGCTATCTTAAGGGTAATTTGGTCAATATGGGTTAAATATGGAATCTATGGTATTTTAATGTATTAATTGGTTTAAAATATTCTAAATATATTATTTAGAATATTTAGAGTAATTATGAATGACTTAAGTCTAATGGAATGAGAAAATGACTTGAAAATAGTAACCCTAAAGGAAACGTCATTATCATATGTGTAAAATGATGGATTTTTAACATAATTTTTAGATATGTTTTTAATATTATAATTTTAGGAATGTATTGAAATTATTTTGGTTATATGGGTCTCATGGGAAAAGTTATGCTTAATTTTTGAAATTAGGTTTTGGTAAGGATTTGTAAATAGTAACCCTAGAGGTAGGTCTATTATTACAAGTATAAGATGTTTGAGTCAGACCTTGATCTTTGGATATCTTGTTAATATATTATTTTAGTCATGTGTACTAATTTTTGTGGTAAAATAAGTAATACGGAAGAGGTTATACTTAAACTATAAAAGTAGGGTTTCTTAGGAGAAATATAAGTCTTTTCCTTTTGGGATGTCCCGATATTCATGTAGTTGTATTCTATATGTTTTCAATAATTATGTTAATTTGGATTATATTCCTTGAATATATACATGTGTGTCTACATGATGATCTTGAGATAAACAATAGTGGATAAGACATTAATCACTTAAAGTGAAAGATTACATGAGTCAGGATCAAGGTGTTGTGATCAATCCTCTTAATGATGATAGTAGCTTGGGATCATTTTGCCCTAAAAGGTGCTTCATTCTATTTCACCAAATTAAAAATAGTGGGATCTATGAACTCAATATAAACATTGATATGACCTTGAGATGAATAATAATGAATAAGATATCAATCACTTAAAAGTGAGAGATTACGTGAGTCAGGACTAAGGTGTTGTGTGCATTCCACCGGACAATAATAATGGCTCAGGATAATTTTTTTTCCTAAAAGGTGCTTCTTATCAATCCACCATTTAAGGGTAGTGGTGTGGAGCATCTTACCCTAGTACATATGGCATCCGTTCCACTAAATGATAATAGTGGCACATGAGCGTTCTTCCCTAAGAGGTATTTTAGTCTATTCCACTAAATTAAAAATAGTGGACTCCTTGAACTTAATGTAAATAAAAATATAGATTATGATTATATCAAATAATTATCTTCTAAACTTAATTTTATCTTACATCATATTATGCTTATCATTGTCAAGGATGACAACGAGTTAGGTATTTTTACCCCTCCTCCATATCCATATTTATATATGTATCCATTTACCTATATCCCTTTACATATCCAACAGATAAAATCCGTTGGGTTTAAAATAAAAATAGTCCAATATTAGTATTAGATAATTTGATTGGTAGGGTTTAATTATATTTCCACTTTTATTGTTAGAAAATATATTAAAGGTTATATAAATGAAGGGTAAACAAGTAATTTTATATTGTCTAAACTAATGTGAATAGGGGTATGGATTTGATGATTGCTTATTCGTATACATATCCAAACCTAGTGTATATTTTAACCTTCATATATACCCATTTATTCATATCAATTTATACATCCAATGGATAAAACCTATCTGATTGCTATCCCTAATCATTATGCATGCTTATTATTTATTATAACCTTATGTATTCTATGTAAACTTACTATAACTGTATTATTTCCTTACTTAGTACATAGGTTACCGATCATCCTTTTCATAGGTGATGCTCATTCCCATAAGTAGATGTCCCGGATGAGTTTATACAAGTTGAAGAGGACCCTTTAAATGATTTTGCTACTTATGATGCTTTACTTGGGGAGGAATAATAATACTTTGCTTAGGGCTTGGGATTAAAAGTCATGTTATTCAATTTATAGCTTTGTCTTTAATACCTTTTGGGTCTCTTAGCTCCAATGTGCTCTTTTTTATATATTTTGAATATTGTACTCGGAGTTAACCTCTAAAATCATATTTGTGTTTATGAATCTCACTCATTTTCTAGTTTTATCATGTTTTAAAGTGTTAATTGTTTTACCATGTATTTGATGTAAGGATGGTATGATAAGATAGACTTATGTTAGGTATAATGGTAACATCTAATTATATTATTATTACGCTTTCACTAAAAATAAAAAAATTTAGCAGTAAAATTTGGGGATGTTAAAAAAAACACTTTTAACACCCTTAGCTAATGTTATATCATTATCTTCTAATTTTATAACACTAAAATTAGCACTCAACCAAGATTCAATGCCACAAAATTTAAAGAGTTAATTTTAACAAATGGTTCACACATAGATATGGATTGAAACTAAAGGCCAAAACATGCCTTAGTCACATCAAGATCCATCCTCTCAAATGTATATTCTCTTTTTCCCTCTCTCATATTCATGGCTATATATGTACAAAAATACACTAAAATATATGATATATAATAATATAAAAAAATAACAAGCAACTCACATATATAAATAGAGAAATATCATATTTTTGTGGATAAGAACCTCATGAAGGGTAACAAGTGCATGACAAATGGACCAAACCATATACTTTACTCATATGACTAATCTTTAATAGTTCATGGTTTCCCATCTTAAGAATCAAATAGAAATTCATAAAGGTTGTGAATGGGCTATGTTTAAGGGTTTAATGAATAAAATGAAAATGGATTCACCAAAATATCTTAGAACCTTGTACGTTCAAGTTCATGTAAAGAGACTATCCTTGAAAATTCAAACTTCATAAAGCATCTTCACATTACATAGCGTCTCATCACATATGTCAAATATTTTTATGCTGAGCCTTCACAACTTCTCTTCAAAAGTACATGAAAGAAGATAAACTAGATTTTTTCCATTTCCACTTTTTTCCTTACTTGAGCCATGTTTGGCCAAGGGAGATGCATTTCATGTTCCATGTAATATTCTATTTGTGGAAACCCTAATTATGAAATTGATAATTATGTATAATTAATTATAGAAATTATTATAGGTTTAAATGTTTTATTATTATATGCATTAATATTATGTGTTAGTAATGTATTATAATTAAATTAGATTATAAATTTAATATGCATTAATTAGGTATAATTTTGAATATATTAATCTCTTATTTTTTTTATTAGACTTTAATCCTTTCTAATTAACCCTTAAACCCAACCCTTTCACCTCACCACTTCCTTCCCATGTGACCTTCCTCCCCTTTTGTTTGTTCCAATCGATGGGATTCTAATGCAAACCCAACTATTCTAAGCTTATCTAGTTCAAGCCTAATTAGTTTCATTTTTTTAGCCTAACACACTAGCCAAACCCCCTATTGTAGACCTATGCTTCTAACATTTTCATTTCCCTCCCCTCTATCCGATAAACCTTATGCTATCCTCTCTAGTTGTACTACAGCCAACCCCTTTCATGTTTTATCCTTTGGCCCTATACTAAACCCAAATCCCCTCACCTGTCAGTTTTTCTTACACAACACTAACCCAACTATATGCTTGGTTTTCTTTCTTTCCCTTATGCTATCAACCTTCATAAACTTCCCTTATTCCTCCTTCATTATTTTTTTTAAGCCTTTGATCCCTCATAGCTCAAAAATTTCTCCCTCTTTGCCTCCTTTAATTCTGTTCATTTTTTCTATATCATGTGTTTTTTATAGCTTGCAACACCTCCATCCCATCTGTGTGTAATGCCAACGAAACAATCAACAACATGCTAAACTTTCAACCACCACCCACCTCTACACGTTAAACCACCACCACACCAAGCTTACTTTGTGATAAACACTCCAACATTCATCCTTGTTATGTGTAAAACCAACATACAACCCTTGGTAGTAAAAACTAGACAAACCCAATAACATGCATAACTTTCTCCCAACAACTTCCCTTTGTGAATGAACCTCATGAAACCATCCCTTATTGCGTGAAGATTTGTGAAAGCTCAACCTCCCTTATGTCAATGTTATAAATGGCATCCTTTTCCTTATGTGAAGACCTTATGCTACTAAGACTTGGTGCGTGAGTAGGTGCTCTTTGGATTTTTGTTGTAGCATTGCATAAGCCCTAGCTTTGGTTGCCTTCATTTATTCTTTCCTTGTTTGGTTTCTTTTAATTTTTATTTGTGTCATATTGTGTAGATGCTAATATATATGCTTTGTGTTGGGCGTGTTGTTTTCTTAGGTAATCACAATCTTACTTGAGGTGGCCTTGGATGAGGTATTTTGTTGTGCATTTAGCTCAGAGGTAAATCCAATTACTCTATAGATAGTAGAATTTGGATGTAAGCATGGTATTTTTATTTATTTATTATAGAACCATATTAAGGTTATGTTATGCCATTTTTTTGTTTATGTGTTATAAAGTAAAAGCATGCATATATGACACTTTTTTTATGTGTAAGTTATGAATATTGGAATATTGTATAATAGCATGTTTATATTTAATAATCATGCATGTTTTCATTGCCTTGAAAAATATGAGAATATATGCTCGGGTTAGTATGTGAAATGACATTAGATATTATACATGTCTAGGGTTTAGAATTGAGTTAGTGTATTCACCTTCCTGAGCCATTTTGTGATATACCATGCATGCTATTATGTTTTAAATAATTTTTGTTAAGTTGTGATATGTATCATGATAGTATTCAAGCATGCATAGGGTTAGTTTAAATAAATCTCCATTATATGCTCTAGGGGGAATTGTATTTTTCCTATGGCATGATTTATTATCCCCCATGAATGCCAACATAGGATTTAATTTCATTATGCATGAGTAGCATAGAATTACAATAAGTTAGAAACATATGCTTAGGGTTTTAGATGCGTAATATGTTAAATTCCTACTTAGAGGTAATATAGTTTTTCCATGTTGTAGAATATAATTGCATGATATGGTATTAAGAACTATTATATTTTAGACTTTTCATAAGAAATGTCCTTTAAAATAAATCTTTGCGATAAATTAGATAAAAAGTAATCACTAGGGTTTTGAAGAGTATTTTGATCATGTGATACTAAAATGTGCTTAGTGCGAATTATTGGACTAGTTCAACTTTAGAGTTAACTTTTTAATTTTGTATTGATATTTGACCCTATTTTTGGCCTAAAAAATTAGAATAAATGGTTAATAGGAGATCAAAATGGAATGAGTTGAGTTAGTTGGTCGGGTCATGGCATGACACCTAACCCTATTTCATGACAACAATAATTATAGTGACCCTTGTGTTGATGGTTGTGTTTGACCTTAGTGTCCTTGAGGAATAATAACCTTGACTTAAATAAAATATTAATCATTTAAAGTGAAAGACTTTAGGATTAGAAAGGGATCTCATGCCTCAAGAGAGCCACCGAGTGCATAGTTAGACATTGGATCAAATGGTCTATTTATATTCATAGGAAATCACAAACACCATAATAAGTTTTTCTGCTTAATGACTTGATTATTGAAGTTGTGCATACACAACTTAGTTAGTGTGACTTCTATGACATGATGTCAAGAAGTTAGTTGTTTGTTATAGATGACTTGATCTTATGTGACCTATCTAACGTGAAGTCAAGAGGTTAGTAGTTTCATTTGTTGTGTTGTCGTTATCCATAGTGATCATTGCTTGGATTATGGGATCATATTCCCTCAAGAAGTAATACAATAATTGGTTGAATTAGAAATCTGTTTAGTTGGATTACTAAGAACACTTCTTAATAATCGGATTGAGGCTTATCTTGTTAGTTATGGAGTGTATTGTACCCTAGGTTTTTGTTGGCCCTTTTAGTGTTTTTATTATTATTCATTTTTGTGGAATTATGGGAGCATGCCTATTCATTGATACCTGATCATATGTGATTATAATGTAAGCATGTTTTCTATTATTGTATATCTATGTACAATGTGAGCATTCTACCTCTTAAAATGTGTTGTGATTTACTCAATATGAGTATTGATACTACATGTGCATATGATCATGTGTGGGCTATGGAGTGGCATAAAGTGTAAAAGTATGGTGAGCATCCATGGGAGGAAATTTCTTATGAGAAATGGGATCTTGGGTCTAACTATTAGGGCAAAGCAGTGTTATACCGTAGGGTGGCACATTTTTTTGCAGTAAGTTTTCCTTTAGACTCTATGTCCCTCATTATATTTTTGTTAGCATGTTGTATGGAGGATGTTTATTCATAACCTTTATTTATATTGTTGTCACCTTCTACTGATATGTTTGGTTTTTGGTTTAATTTATTTTATTTTTAACACTTTAAGGAACGTAAGAATACCAAACTTATGCTAATTGTGGCATTAACACCTAATATTTTTTTATTTATGCTTCAGCAAAACATAATTATTAAGTAATAAAAAAATCAAGGTGTTACACTATTCTACCCAACACAGAGAATTAGTGATTGATTAATCAAACCCCTACTTTCCACATCAGTATCTCAAGCCATTTCTTCTTCTTTTTTTATTTTACTTTTTCCTTATGTCTCCCTTATACTTATTCTTGTGAATGCTCTTAAACACCTCCTTCCTTTGTAACCTCAAATCACATGTACAGTTCTTATAAAGTTTTCTACTAGATTATAGGACAAAGGTAGGGATGTGTTTTAGGTGTGGGATTTGAAATAATGTGGGTGATGAAAGAAATAAGGGTCAATGTAAAAGGTTCAAATGTGTTAATTAGGAGGTGCACATCTCATGTACACAAAAATGGGGTAGAATACTATTTGTCTATTTGGTGGAAAATGTTAAGATATCTTTATCACTTCTTAATTAAAGTGGTTATGAATTAAAAGATTCTATTAGCACATGAACAATTTCTATTGTTAGTGAGTACTTACTATCCCTTTTCAAATTCTCACTTTGCAATTCTCTGATCATGCATCTTTTTTTTTTGTCCTTCTTGTATATTTGAGCACTATCATATGTGCTTTGCCAAAACTTATTAAGCTCATTTACTTATATGAGTCCCTTTTCACTTGTAGCCTATATATTCATTTTAATAAAATGAGTGCCCAAAAAAAAATTATGCTAAAGTTTTATATATATTTAAGGCATGAAAAAGTTGTGTAGAAACCAGTCAACTGGCCTTACCAAGTCATGAACACATATTTAAGGCATGAAAAATAATTAAAACATAGATTTAATCATGTAATAAACATTTGGTTTTAGCATATTATATACAAACCATGCAGGACATATCACAATCAAATCAACATATGTGAGTTCAGTGAAAATTTCACCCCATTGATGCAGTGTATATACAAATTATAGATTCACATCTCCTTTTTTAACATGGTTTCTAATAAAGTGATGTCTTATTTTATTATGTTTTGATTTAGAGTGTTTAATAGGGTTATTAGTGAGGCATATGACACTAGTATTGTCATACTTGATTGGAATCTGTTCAAAATTAATCACATAATTGCTAATTTGTTGTTTCATCCACATTAATTGAGCACATTTAGCTTCGACTGTACAGAGTGCAACACTAAATTATTTCTTAGTATGCCAACTAACTAAATCTTCACTTAGGAATTGACAAGTACTTGAAGTCCTCTTCATATCAACCTTATAACCCAAAAAATTAGCATTAGAGTACCCAAAAAAGTCTACAAGTGTGTCTTTAGGGTAAAATAATCCCATATTATATATTACAATTAAGTACCTAGGAATTCTCTTAACAATAATTAAATGAAATTCCTTAGGATGGCATTAAAAATGAGTGCATAAACAAACACTAAATGTGATGTAAAACCTAGACACCGTAAGGTAAAGAAGTTATTTGATCATACCTTGATAGTGTGCTTTGATCAACTTGCTTACCTCCTTCACCCATGTATAGTTTGGTTGTTGTTGCCATGGGATTACTATAATATTTGCTCTCATTCATCCCAAAATTATTGATTAATTCCTTAGTGTATTTCTCTTGGTTGAAAAATATTTTTCCTTTGAATATTTGATTTGAATACCAAGGAAGTAAGTCAACTCTCCCATCATTTTCATTTCAAACTCACTACACATTAACTTAGAATAGTCCTTACACATGGACTTATTATTAGCAAAAAAAAAATAGTGTCATCCCCATAAATTTGTATTAGAAGCAAGTCATTTTTGGTTTTCTTTAAGAAAAATGTTCTATCAATTTACCTTTTTTAAAACCTTTTTCCAAAACAAACTTATTAAATCTTTCATTTCAAATCCTAAGGTCATGTTTTAAACCATAGAGAGATTTATTGAGTTTGTATACATAGCTAGGTTTTGAAACATCCTCAGAACATAGTGGTTCCTTAACATACACTTCTTCTTCAACCTTTTCTTTAGCAATATCTCTTTGGCTTGATGAAGAGAAAGATTCTTATTCTTCCTATCTTTGCTAATATATTCCATCTTAGATTGATAGACCATAAGGTTTTCAAAGAATTCATTAGTAGTTATTGTTATAAGATATTATGCTTCTTTGATTGTCGTAGCTTTTGAAATCCAATATTTAATGAGACCTCTCAAGACTTTCCTCATTTGTTCTTCTTCAGTTATGATTTTTCCCAAATAATTGAGGTTTTTCATTATAAAAGTGAATTAGTTGATCAATTCACTTATTGATTTACTATGTTTCATAGAGAAGAGTTTATATTCCCTAGCATGAAAGGTTATTCTCCAATTTTTAAATTGAGTTGTACCCTCATGAGTTAGGATAAAATTGTCCCAAATTTCTTTGGTGGTGGTGTATGATTTTATTCACTGATACTTCTTCTCACCAAGATCAAATTGCAAAATCATGATCACTTTGTCATTAAGAGTGAGCTTTTTCTTTTCTGTATCTGTGAGTTCATCATGTGTCTTCTCAATTATTGTAACATCAAATTATCTTGTAATCTTTACTGGGGACTCAGTTACAATGGACCACATATCATAATCTTGTGTCTTGATGAAGAACATCATCTTATTCTTCCATAATGTGAATTTCTCACCATTGAATAATGTGTGGCCTTATAGTAGAGATTCCTTCACTCAAACCTATTTAATCTATTCTTGAAATTGATATTTTAAAACTTGGATTATTAGATCATTTGTGAGTTTCCAAGCTCTAATACCAATTGAAATAACGCTAGAAGGGATGAATAGGGTTATTATGTATGGTCAGGGAAAATTAAAAATTTTTGACACAAGATTTAAAGTTGCTTGATAATTGAATTTCTCTACATCGACTAAAAGAGGACTTAGCCTTTTATATTTTGAACATCATATGTGTTATTGATGATCACTCATATCTCATCTACGAGCCTACAATCTCAACAACCCACTAAGAGATGATTTACAATTTGAAATAGTTATCTTCTCTAGATTTATGGATATACAAATCCTATGACATCATCTAAGAATGTTAGGTGACACACAACCTCAAATAATGAGTTTTGAATAGTGTTGCAGTTTATACAAAAAACCTAACATATAATACAAATATGAAAGTGTATGAATGATTTGTGAGTATAATATAGCTATAAATAATAAATATTACAATGCAAGAATTGATTCTAGTTAATTTGAGTAAGCAAGAACACTTTTGAGAAAATCTCAACAAAATTAGAATATGAAAGTATGTAGATGAGAATTAATTACAAGAGAGAGATTAGGAATAAATGTGCATTTTATGAGAGATAAACAAATTTTATTCTACTCTATAAATGTTATTTATACAATGGCCAACAATATAGACAGTGGGGTAAGCAAGCATATAGTCATTATGTGAACAATAATTAGAATTTTTAGTATTTAATGCTCACTAATTGATCGGTTAAGGGAACCAATCCATAGGTTGGTATAATTAGCCTAAGAAATATGTTTAGACTTCATGTAGACATGTTACTGTTGTATAAATCAATTAATCAATTATTGAAACTAGTCGATCAATTTCATGCTTTACATTTTTGGTCCTATAAACATATAAGAACAGTCAAATGATGTTGCAAACCAATCGATGTGTTTGCTAAAACCAGTCACTTGGTTAACCTCTAGGAAAAAAAAATACTATTTTGCATTTATTTCAACACAAACCCTAGTCAGTCAAACTAGTTGATTAGTTTTAATAACAAGTCAATTAGTTTGAAGAAATTAGACAAAGTGATAAAACCAAATGTGTTGGTCTTAGCCTAATGTGCAATATGATGCATCAATGTGTACTAACTTCATAATCAGTAGTTGAGATTATTTAACATAGTATTATTATTTTAGGAGCTTGATGACTATGAATCAGTGACTCGAGAACCTTATAGAGATGATCAAGACCTATATGGAGTGATAGTTTTAGTGTTAGGAGGCTTCAGAAAAGCCACCACCACCTTCATATCCAATATTGCCACTATAGGATTGGTTTCACAAGGTTGGTCATCAACACCCACCAATATTTGAGGGTTAGGAGGACCAAGATGTCTTAGAGATTGATTGAGAGACTTTGAGAATGTCTTTTTCACTAATGGCTATTCATAGGGTAGTATAGTGGACATTTTAGTGTTCCACTTGCAAAGTCGTGTAGATGAGTGATGGAGGGGTTAATAGTTGAGAGAAGCCACTTCATATCAGTGGGAGCTGTTTGTGGAGGTGATTAGGGCTTGTTTCTACTTTACTCGCCTAAGGATGGTGAATTATGACAAGTTCGTTGCACTACACTAGGGTATGCTTTTTTTAGAGAGTACTACAACCTCTACCTCGACCTAGATCATTTTATTTCAAAGGTCAACACTAAAAAGAGGATGAAGGTCCATGGTTTCTAGTTAGGGATCAATTTGAGGATCTAGGAGATGTTGTTAGGAGCTTATGTGCTAGACTTGCAAACTATGCATGGCTATACCTTATAGGCATATTTGATTATTTAGGCTCATAATGATTGGTTAGAAGATAAGTAGATATTTGAGGGTGGTCAACACTAAGGTGGAGAGAATTATTTCTAGCTCTCATGTAGCCCTATAGTCGAGGTTCACATCTAGCTATAGAGGGTAGTTGAGTCGGCCGTCAATGAGATACTTCATGTATAACACCCAAAAATTTCATAACATTTGCTTTTGGTGTTTAACCTTTTATTCAAAACCTAACATTTAAATATTGGCTTAATTATTTTATTATTAACCTTTGACCTATAACCCAGATAAAGTTTTTAATAATTTCCTTGAATATTATATGACTTCTCTTTTTAGTAAACCTATTCTAAACTGGTTTATTTTATCCAATTTATTTTCTTAACTAGGTATCCTAACCTAACCAAAATAACTAAATCCTACTCTTTTATACCACCCCTTGGATCTTTACCTCTCATGTTACCTCTACCAACTCCCTCTATCCTTCCTTTCATTTTTCCCTCCACTAAACATGCCCTATTACCTTCCAATTCTCATGACATTGTACACCCCACCTCACCTGTCTATTCGAACCAATCCTCTAACTAACTACATAATAACCTTCCCTCTCCATTGTTGTTGTTTAGTTTTCTAAGCTAAAACTCCAACTCCTTTCTCCTCCTCCTCTTCTTCCTTCTCTTTCTACCCCATTTTGGTTCCTTGACCCAATTGTGCTCCTTTGTGCATAATACCACCACCACCACCATCTCCATTCTCAAACCACCACCTTTTCACTAGCAACCACCCCCTTCTCGCTAGCAACCACCACTTCATGCCCATTGACCTCCCCTCGTCATTGCATAACCATCACCACCCTAAGCTACACCTTTTACCTTCTCCCAAATCTACCTTATCCATTTTGGTTGAATTATATAGCCCATGCACCAACACACACGCAACCATCACAATCGTGCCCTTCTTACACTCCTGGCCTTTGTGTCCCTTCCTCCCACCATGCACCAATGTAATACCCCATCATTTTAGAAATGTTAAATGGGAAATTATGTCAATTTTGGGTTTTTGATTTTGATTTGGTATTATAATTTGATTTGAGGCAAATTTATAGTTGAAATAAGGTTGGAAATTAAATTTACTGAGTTTTTCAAGCTAACTAATCGACTAGTTCCATGAACCAATTGATTGGTTCATCATTTTAGCAAAATGGTTTTTACTTGACTAAGTTGATTGACTGGTTGGGGAATTGCTTGACTGATTTGTAGAGTAGTCAACTGATAGGCCAAGCGGATTGGCTGGTTTATCGAACTGGGTGTATTTTTGAAACTCTATTATTTTTAGAAAATTTTATTATACTGAAATGGAACTTTGTTAACCCATGTCGAATTATTCCTAAGATATTGTTAGCCTTTTTGTGATGTATTTAAATGTTGCCTCAAATCAATATGGATGATCGATTAGGACCATTGAGGGGGAGATGACACGAGCCTTATATTTTTCCACCTCTCTTCTCGATACATTTCTAATATCATTAATTCGAGATTAGGTACGATTCTACTCATTGGAATATTCCTTCCATGCTAACCTTCCATTACCCCTCTTATAAATTTGATTTATAGACTAATTAACCTATATTTTCTAGAAATACCATTTGAGATCTAGAGAATAGGTTAACATATCTTGGATGAAATCCATCTATTTAACTCAAATTCAAATGGTAAGAACTAGGGTTTTCGAATTGTTCTTGACCACATTATGATTCGCGTTAATTGCTTAGCTCTAAATAGCCCCATTTACTCATTTTGTTCACCTTTCTTTCAGCTACTAAAAATATCTAACTCTCTATACTCACCTTCTCCCTCTCTACTTTGAAACTTGTAGTTGATTTCCTTTCACTCTCCTAATCCCTTTTCTAGCTCCCTCTTATTTTAATTATTAAGCAAGGAAGGGTTAGATTTGGGAAAAAGATTGAGTGGTTCAGTTAAAGATTGTTGCTTTTAAGGTTTTAAAAGTTGAGAGTTTCACGGGCTGAAATTTTTAATTTAAGAAATTTTTTGCCTGCATCAAGTAAGTGATTCTTACTTCTAAAATGGGTTATGAGTAATCTTACATGATATGAAACTCTTTCAGTTGATATTAAGTGTCAGCATGGATATATATAATTAATTGGATGGTTAGATTGTGCATTTTGAGTAAAAAGCATGAACCTTCAAATTAAATAGGCTAAAAATGTGTTATACAATGTTAAAGCATGTTCCAATATGGTTTAATGAAGATTTATAAGTATGATCTACATGAAAGTGATTGTTTGGTGCTATTGTAGGGCCAATCGATTGACTAGTTAGGTCAAACCAATCAACTGGTTGTCTCAACCCATCAATTAATAAGTATATAGAGAACTTGGTCTTACTTTCTACTTAAACCCATCGATTGGTTAGGTAGGATTGATTGACTAGTCTATAAATAGTCGATTGATTTTCCCAAATCGATTGACTGATTTGAGGAAAAAGAGGGTTTGGTTGAGTCAAACCGATTGACTGGTCAGCCCAAACCGATCGACTGGTTAGGCCAGACCAATTGACTAGTTTATGATTTGGTTCCTTTCAATTTATTTATGCTTTGAGGCTATGCATGGGATTGTTATATGATTATTAAGAGGATGAAATGTATATTTTATCATGGATTAATGACCTAATGGATGGATAAAACGAATCATAATTTATGATATACTCAATGAGTATTGTAAAGGCTAAACGAGTATATCACTTATGAAATATGATGGTTTTAAAGACAAGAGTAATGAAGCATAGTATGTGCTTAAATAAAATAATATGATGGGCATGAATAATATTGGACAAGGATAAATGGAAACATTACATTGTTGGGAAATGGAAAGGATTTACATGGAATAAGCATGTAAATTCCTTTCTTGTTCCTTATATAGGTCTTGTGTGATCACTTATCCACATGAATAATGTACTAATCATATAAAGTGAAAGACAATTTAATTGTGTATAAGTTTGGGTTACTCGATCCTTAATTAACTATCAAGGGTTAGTCTATCTTTGGGAGTGTATTGGTGCCTTCAAGCTTTGCCTTTAAGTAGGATCCTAAAGATCTTGGTACCTTACCTACTCTAGATACTGATGATGCACTAGGGGTATCGATACTAAAGGGTCTGGTTACCTAAATGGTTAGCTACGACCTGGACTTATGTGTCACTTTAGTGATTGAATTTGACCTAGACTTTATGTCCTTTAATTTAGATAGGCTTCAATGGTATGTGAGACCATTAGAGGGTGTATAGTCCATCACTCAATGATAAAATCTAGATGATAAGTAAATGGATGATAAAATCTGGTTAATGAATAAGTGGAATGACAAAAATGGATAATGATGGTAACAATGGTTCAGATAATAAAAAGGGTAAGAGATGGTATGTACACTTGTATGATGGCTTAAATGACCAACTGATTATTAATTGGAATGTTTGACTAGATGTTGGCCTCTATCAATATATGAATAAGGAAATGGTATATACTAATAGATTGAGTAGTTCAAAAGTAAACCCTAGGGTTTGTCTGAATTAATATGTCTAGTACATGTGTGATTACCTACGTAATTATAATATGAAGATAAGCATGATATATTCTATGTTGCCTGAGTTATGTATGATAGTATATTCTAATGCATTATTACCTTCACGTATATGGAATTAGCATGATGAATGTTAAATATGATACCTATGTATTGATCGAATTTACATACTTGTATTTCCCATTGAGGAGGTAACTTTGCTTACTCACTACGTAGTGTACTGATGTACCCGTTTACTCGGTTACCTTCTCATTTCCACAAGTAAAGGGTCATGTGCAGCTTTTTAGAGATGGCTAGTTGTGGACCTACCTCAACTTAGGCTTGGGGGGCTTGAGAGCATGTGCATCCGGAGGGTTTTGCATGGTATGTGATAGACCAAGGTTTTGGGGTCACACCCTAGTCTTGTCTTCTAACTAATGTAGCACCATAATCTTAACTTATCATTTCCCTATATTTGTCTTGATCAAGGACCATTGAGGTCCTTGATGTAAACAATATCTTAAATATTTATTTAATATAAGTATGTGCACTTTATTTTAAATTAGATGGTTGGTTTTAGCCTTATATCTAATGTGGAATAGGCAGCATACGCCTATCCTATGTTTGGTACAGTAGTAGCACCCTGTTTTTCCTAATTGTATTTTTTGCTTCTACATTATTTGAAACAAAAATTTTTGGTGGTGAAAAAAGGGGTGTTATAACCAAATTATGCGTCCCTATCCTCCCAACTGAGCCTTCATGATCTTTAACTTCCCATCTTGCTACCTTCTGATGTAATAAATACCATCGCAAGCCTCTTTTCCCTTATGTTGACTCCCCATGTTAAACCCCCTTGGTTATGACAACTCTTGCTATTGTTGCAACCCTACTATGTCAGCCTCCACCACTTCCCTCTCCTTATAGTGTTGCCCCTCACCATTGTCTTTTTCCCTAGCCTGTGTTGCTTCTCATTCATCCTTTTCACCACCAACCAGCACATCCTCTCCATGGCAATAACTAACTCCAATAACCACCACCATCTTCACTCCCTTCCTATGCCTCCATTTTCCTATTCTTGTCCCTCTCTCATCCTCACAACCATATGAGCCAGTAACCACCACCTTGTTACCCTAACATCACCATCCAACGGTATATCTAACACTCACCACAACCATTGTCCCTTCTCTTTCCCCATGCCACCAGTCTTTCCCGTTTCCACTTTCTCCATCCTTCTTTGCATGTCTGAACTCATGCTACCCAAGCACCATGAGGTTTTCCTTTCTTTCCCTCTTGTAACTTAAGGGTATTTTGGTAACTTTTTTGATAAATATTTTAATAAAAATTATCATTTCATGGGTTAAATATTAATATGGTTAATATGATTTTATTTTTAGTTAAAAGAGGTTGATTTGGGGAGCATAAAAATGTTTAATAGGTTGCCTATGTTTGGTGCTTTTACTAAAAATTAGGTAATTCCTATACTCATCTAAAATGTTAGATATCGCATGATAACACATTAGAGTTTATATGTATAAAGTATGTTAAGCATGTTTGTTGCATTATAATTACTTAACAAATGATTTTGGCATGAAAATCGATGAAATGGAGCATGTTGTTTTGTAGAAAGTATTACATGTATAAAAGTATGTTAAAATGGGTTTAATGATATAAATAAATTATGTATGTCATGTATGTCTAAAACGATAGGTTGAGCATGTTTAGGCGTATTTTGGTATGATTATTATTAGTATGTGCCTTAGGAGTAATTTGGTCTTTTTAAGTTTACTATGTGGTTTATTCTAGTAAGCATGCCTAATTGCATTATTTATTGTTGAGCATGAGAATATGTAAACGTGGATTAATTAGATATACATGTTAGGATTTTACGTGTTCTATCATGTATAAGGGTAAAGTAGTCATTTGACATTTCTAATAATTTAATTACATGCTGAATGATTTAATTATTATATTTTAGCCTTTTCATGATAAATTAATAAATGAAATGGAATTTACATTTGAAATAGATGATAATGTGGTAATTATAGTCTTAGAGGTATTTTGGTCATTTTTGGTCTAATACGCCAAAATATGAATAATTGAACCTAGGATGAACTTGGTATATTATCATATTAACCTTTTTTATGGTTGTTTTGAATAATTAGAAAGTGAATAAAAAGGTAAGTATGGAATTTGATTTGTTTGGTATTATGTGATATCTGTTATCACTTTAATAAAATATTTTATATTTAAAGTGAAAGACCTCAATATTGAGAATGATGACTCTTCAAGGGTCGCTTCCGTAAATATATAGTTTAGCCTATGATTGATTATGAATTTTTGCTAGTGTGCCATATTGTCCTAGCTAAGCCCTATATCTTACTCTATCTAGCTTTATGAACTTATAGAGGATATGTATACTTATAAATTAGGTGTTTTATCGATAGGGTATTGTACTACCTTCGTGTGCTAGTGTTATAAGATATTCTTAATGTCTTTGGGTTAATAGTAGATTGGATACTGCATTGCCTTTTATGCGCTAGCGTGATCATAGTATCTTAGTGCATCTTAGTTGATATGATCTCCTTTTGATTAAATAAAAATGGAAATGATTATTGTTGAATCAAAATAATGATTAGATTGTGTGGTAAAAGCCTTTCTACCTACCTGTGGTTTGGTAGTAACATTCATGCCTACTTGTAGTTCAATAACAACATTCATGTCCACTTATGTTCGGTATAGTGCCCTTGAGCCTTACCTGTGTTATGCATTTTATTGGTATTGTCCCTTTGAGCCCTTCCTGTGGTATTATGGATATTATTGGTTTTGATATTGACATATGAGATACATTGTGGAGGTTATTGTTATTATGTTCGGAATGGTTCAAATAATTACTTTAGAGAGCATTTCTTGGATGTTTGGTTGATAAATTTTAGTATGTTTTAAATGAATGGGTATATGCAATATGTGGCTTGTGATATTTATTTATTTGATATGGTTATCGCATTTTTGATCATCACATGTATATTTCAATATTTAGTACTATGTCCTACTATGATGCCTTATATGTGTTCTATGAAAGCTTTTCATATTAGTCTTAGTTCCATTTCGTGGCCCTTACCTATTCAATGGGTAGTGGTTTTTGCATGTTAGCTTGTGAGATTAATTGAAAGCTAGTAGTTTGGTTTTAGAGTTAGGACTATCCGGTGTCCTTTTTGGTACCTTTGACCCAGTTATTCTCGGACTCTTGTGTCCTCTTGTATTTTTCCTCATTAAGTTGTGTAATTGCTAATGTATGTTTTTATTCAGAATAATGATCATTTGCTTTGTTCTCTCTATTATAGTTCTGATAATTGTATTATTAATTTAAGCGGAGTAATGTTTTTAGCCTTAGCACTTGGTATGATAATGGTAGATGAAACTGAACTTGTATTAACTGTGGCGGTAATACCTATATTTTTATTATTTTAGCTTATGTATTTAAATCTTAAACGAAATTGTTTAGTACTAAAAATGGGGGTGCTACAAGTTGGTATCAAATCTTTTGGTCATTGAGAATCATGTTTCAGTCAGTGATTCGGTTCTCACAGTCCTAAATATTTAACCGAAAAAATGTATTTTTGTTCTCTTAGTGTTTTAAACTCATATTAGTCTTGTGAGACTAGAATGTGGGTAGACTAAGTGGCATTTGATTTGTGCTTATGTGCTAGTATGATAGGACATTTCCTAATACATTTTTTACTTTGTAGCTAGTTCAATATGGCCTTGAAAGGAAGTGTTGGCCATTTGAAAAGAGCATTTAAGGCTTTCATGGAGTTTGTCTAGCGTCTGCCTTCGTCTCAGCTTCAACCTCCGCCATCTTTGTGTCACCCGCATGAAAGTATTGAAAAAAGATTGGCTTTAGAGAGTTTTGGGTCATCATTCACAGGCATAAGTTGTAGAAGAAGCCTCTATTGTCCAAGAAGGTTTGATTTCGATAGGACGTTCGAGGCAATCGATTGCTCAGAAGAATGAAAGGTGAGTATAATCGTACATTTTCTTCAGGAACTAACAAATGCCTAGTGGGTAGGTTTCTATGCTTAAGGAGAACAATTGATGTTTTGGGAAGACTTCAAGACAAGACTTCATACATGTTTCTATAATAAGAGTCTCAAGAAGGAGAAGCTCAATGAGTTCATGCACTTAACTCAGGGAAGTCTATTTGTATGGGAATATTATGCATGTTGCAAATGTTTACCCTAGGTATAGCTATTAGTGAGGCTATTGTTGTCTTCTAGTTCAAGCAAGGACTTCCCTTCAGCGGCTGAAAGATGATGGCTGCAGTTATCTTCCACGAATTTGCTACATTATATGAGCGGACATGTGTGGGCACCACTTTGGTCTAGAAGCAGACATCAATTTTAGGTAAGAGAAAACCCAAAGTGTAGGATTCTAAGGGAAAGAGTCAGCATCATTTTAACACGCCTTCAAGTTTTCAAAATCAGACTATTCGTCGACACCAGATTAGTTAGAGTGGTTCCTGTAGCAGATGTAGTCAGATGTCAGTCTGACACTACCATTGTCATCATCATAGATGAGATCACCAAGGTAAAATTTGTATGGGAAAGTTGATTTAGTACCACAATTGTGGTCAGCTTGGGCACAGGAACTTTGAGTACTATAAAGCAACTTGTGATGAAGTTTAGAGGTCTCAGATGTAGCCTTCAGGATCAGTTCCCTAGCAACATCCAGTTTAGTAAGATTCAACATTTGCAGTAATCTGATTGACCAATCAAGTAGAAGCATATGATTAAGTGCGAGATCTTGATATTTTTCCTTCAAAGATGCTACCGCCTCTTCCTTGGATAATTCGAGTTGTTGGTTATGAGTGCAAATACCCAATGATAAGGTTGACAACTTGGATTGTGAATTAGATAAATGGCACCGACTCTTGCTTATTTTGGTGCATTAACGGTATTATTGATGAGTGCATAAGCATTCTCTTCCAATTACTCGTTAGGATATTACAACCCTTTTGTTCCTTGTTATTATAATAGTTAAGGATGCGTACAAATTTAAAACCATACTAGACCAAATTGAAACTTAGTTAAGACTAATTTTTTTTGAAAAGTAAGAATCATAGTCTAGATTGGCATAATCGATCTTGGATCATTTAGGACTAAAATATGTAGTAGATATTACTTTTGAATAAAATATTCATATTTTTTAGGGGTCGCCATTTGATATGGATTTGACCAGATAAGACAGAAATATAACCTATAGATTGACTTTATTTTACTCTTAAATCAAAGTTCAGAACAACTAATTCAATCTCAAATAGAAAATCCAGAATAACCGATTCAAATATATAATGTGAACTAGTTCTTGCACACGCCTAATAATGATACTACAAATATCTCTCGTATAAAGTAAAAAAAAAGTACCACATACATCCTAGCTAATCAAGTAGCTTCTAATCTTCCATCCTTTTGTAAGATAATTCCTACCCGACTTATGTTGGAGTCACTATTATTTTTATTACAAACAATTATAATAACGGTTTATTTGATAAATAAAAATAAAAATTTAAGAATGAGATGTTCTAAAAGAGAATGAGAATAATCGAGAGTAAAATACTAAATTGGATATGTAGAAATAAGATTGAGAGTAAAATAATTAATTTACTAAAATATTCTTGTAAGTTTTACATACATGAATAATCATAAACTATTAAATAAGAATATTTTGGTCTTTTGGCATCTATTTCTATTTATAATTCTTATTACGCCCCTGCCTAGATAATAATAAAATCGTGGAAATAAAACTATTAATTTCCATTGGCCTACCTAATCTCATTCCGAATTCGCAAAGACTGAAATATGTTAAGCGCATCTTTCACTCCCCCCTCCCCCTCCCCCAATTCCCCAAAATAAGCGCCCGGGAAGCAATATTGCCTGGCATTTCGAGGAAAAGAAAGAAAATGCTTTCTGTCAGGGCATCTTGCTCGAACTTAAAATGCTTTCTCGCCCCGCTTCTACTTTCGTCGGCGGGTCCGACTTCCCTCTATACTTCCGAATTTCACTCTATGGACACGGACACGCATTTTCCTCCCACAGGCACAATGACTTTCGCTACTGCAAGGTCGTCCTCTTTCTCTCGGACTTCAAGTCCAGGAACATCTCGAACAAGAGAGCCAATCAACGATAGTTTTCACGATGATGATCGCAATATCACATTGCAAGAGTGGCAGGGCTGGGGAACCGATTCTCCTGTGCCCGTCATGATCACTGAAGCAATTGAATATTTGAAGTCTCTTGAGATACAAACTGATGCCCAGCTTACCTTTGGTGGCAATGGTGGTAAACTCATGGTAAAGTATTTTCCAGTCTTCTGTTAGGATATTTGTTTCTCCCCACCCACTTTATTTAGTTCGGGTGAAAGTTTGTGGAATGGCTGAGTTGATTTTTGCTACTTCTGATCTCGATACTCGTTGAGAAGGAATGGGATTGCCGAAATTGCACGTTCAATTCTGTCAATTCTGTCACTCGGATATCCAAATGAGCCATGACGGGCCATAATGATCTGGTGATATGCTACTATTAGGATATGACTATACTGGCAGATGTTAAATAGCTCAAAAAAACACGAGTGCTCTGAGGGTGTGGAGGTATGGAAATTGTTGCTTTGCATACTGCCAAACAACTTTGTTGAATCTTCGGCAGTAGATTTTAGTTGGTACTGATATGTACTATCCATGGTTGTCGTTGGTACCATATTTTGTATATAATTATTGTTTGCTAGATATTCTTGTGGTGTTAAGAATTCTGCGTGATGTAAGTTTGAATTAGCCAGCATAATATCATTGCTGTTAACCCGCAAACGTGAATACCTTTTGCTTAGAAGCATATTTGAATCTGTTTCAATCATCATTTTTTCTACATGCCATTGCACTTGCATCGTAGTGAACCTCATTTTTCTTTATAGTTTTAATTTCATCGACATTCATCTTTATGATAGTGACCATGTATCCCCGTACATTAAATGAATCTAACGGAAAGACAGGGACAAATTGGCCTTGTTTAGCAATGAGCAGGTATTTGATAATGAGTTAGTAGTTAGTTGACAAGGGATTGTGTTAGCCGATTTGACCAGCAAATAATATTTGTTGTATAGAGGTGTTTGGTAACATTAGTTTATAGTGATAGCTATCAGTAGATTGAAGGTGTAAAGCGACTTGTTAATCCAAAATGCTCCTATTTCAGTTTTTTCTGGAGTACTAATTGAAAAAGCTCTTTACTAAGCATTTGAACCAGAGGTTCTACCTCCAAAACTCTAAAACTCTCCTAACCGTTGCTACCGAAGAGGGTCACTGTAGTTAAGGACGTTTAATTAGGTGCTTTTCTCTGTTAGTTACATGACTCCCTAATTGAGACATTCGTCTGTTTATGCCATTGCTTGTCTTGTGAGCTCTACATAGAAGGAACACTTGCAAATTTAATATATTTATTTGCTTCTCTTTTGCAAATTTCAGGGGGAATTCAAGATTCAAGAGGATAAGAAACACCGAGCAACCTATGAGGCTTTAAATGATTCTGAAAAGAAACTTCAGTTTTTTTCGGCTCGGCAAATAGCATGTCGCTTGCTTGGAAGTAGGGATTACCTTTGTCAGAAGGTACATTTTCTTTTTCATTTTTTCTTGTCTTATGGTGTTTTCAAATGCTTATCACTAGCAGTTCGTCAAGTTGTTTCATTTGCCTATTGATGCACTTCAACTTTCATACAGTGTTGGCTTGTTTTGGAGGATTGTATGTGTTCAAAGATCACAACACGCTCTTTGCCAAATTGGATACGCTTGTGGGTGTACATGCATCCAAAGGTTTGTTTCTATTTTTCTCCTCTTGAATTGGTCCTGAACTATGGTCCTTCAATGAATCAAGTGGTGATGGTTGTTGTTCCTATAGGATTTTCTTCGACAAAACAACACTGGAAAGTTGTTGTGGCAAGTATTTGGTATTCAAGCTGCAACATTGTGCCTTTTTGGGATCACTGAACAAGAGGACATAATGTGGAATGAATTCCGCCAGGCAGGTTTGGATTGTAGTTACAATTTTTACTGATGAAAAATATATGTGATACAGTCTAAGTGCCATATAGTCTATTGTATGAAAGGCTAGGTCCATGTGAATATGCCTCTTTTTGTAAGTCTTGACTTGCAAGGACTAGTATATTTTAGTTATTATTTATATTTTACTGATTACCAAAACCAGCCACCCAGCAGCCCTCAACTAAAGTCACACATTAGGTGTTTGATTCTTCAATTCACAGTCAATTGATGCAAATTCAGTCAATGAAGCCTGAAATCAAGCATCTAAACAATCAAGCCCTAATTGAGTTCCAATTTGCTTGTTTGAAAAACTACCTAGAACCCTTGATTTAAATTTGATTTCATTTGATTCAAGGTTAATTGAAACTGACCACCCTATCCCTTATTAAATCCAAAACATTTTGATTCATCCCCAATTCACCAAATAGATTTGAAATATTAGGGTCTCTTAGTTGCTACTACTAGCAACTTGATGGCCATCAACAATGTGCACCTGCGTCCCATGCCAAAACCACCGCAGCTAGAAGGCTAGAACCATCACCACCTATAGAACTTTAGGTTCTCAAGATTTGTCCAATCAAATTGTTGTTGCTTTGTTACCCTGTTTGTATCTAATGCAGCAAGCCCAGTGCGCCACCCTTTGCTTTTGTAGTTCATTACTTGCTTGTGCCACCTCGCTTTTGGTGTTAGCAAGAAAGTAACAACTTGACTCCGTTTGAAGTTGATTATCTCGCTCATTGCCAATAGCAACCTTCATTGTCGTCACCACTCTGATCTCATCATCATCTGATTGGTCACTTTCAACTTACATCGCTGCACCAAATCTTCAAAGTTGTATACTTTGAAAATCTAAAGTCCTTGACCCAAGCCATGTGTGCTTTTTAAGAGAGAACTTTTTTCCACATTAGAACGTTAAAAAAAGGAAAACACTCAAAAGTAGGAACTGGTTTGACTAGGAAAAGGGGTAAAGCCACAACAAGAAGAAGGCTTTTGTAGAAAGAAAAAGAATGTTGTTATTTATTTAGCCTTTCAATATGGGTATCAAAGACTCTTTTGCTTGATTTGATATTAGTTTGAGTTGCAGACAATGAAAAATATGATTAAAGAGCTCATTTCATTGCTCAATGTATGATTATGTAGCTTGACTTTGAGCATTTGGACTTAAGTGTTGCACCTATTGCGTTTATCGCCATGCACATTTGGGCTTAAGTGTTACTACTCTACTCATGATGGAACGTTTACCACATCCAACTCTAATTTGAGCCATGATGATGTTGTTGCTTGTAAGGTCAAGTCTAAGGAGATGACTTCCTTTAGGTAGAAGTCCCTCCATTATGCTCGTGGCTAATCTAAGAAGTGGAAGCCTTTCACCATGTCTAGCATTTCTTGGTCTACATGCTATCATTGCAACCAAGCTAGCAATTTTCTAAGGGACTGCCCTGAGCTAGTCGCTTGTGCACTTTTTGGTCAAACTATGCTATGATGTGGAGAATAATGGAAGAACTTGTATTTTTTTAGGAAAATTTCTAGGCTAAAAATTTCCAAAGAGCAGCTTCTTTTGACAACTATTTTTTAAGAATAGTTCCAAATGAGCATGTATTCCTTGTTCCGGTGTCATGTGGATGTGTCCTTTCTAGAGGCATTGGCCTACTAAATTGTTTATAATTTGCTATTAGGATTTATTATTATTATTACTATTATGAGTATTATTATCTTTTGTTATCTAGTCTTATAGTTTATCTGATTTATTTTTACCTTTTTAGTTTGTTTGCTTATAAAAAGGCTTTGGCATTTGTTATTATTTGGTGTCTTATGATTTGTGAATTGGGTTGAATGAAAGAAGTGAGGATTTTGTGTGATAGCTCCCAAGTCCCAAGTCTATAGTATACCATGCATCATTATGGTAAAAGTTTTCTTCAGACAGATTCTTATATATGGATGTCATGCATCTTTAAATTAGTGTATTTGGTGTTGAGGGATGCTTTTAGATCTTGGTGTCTTAAAAGTTGACAATGACTGGGTTTTAGCTGTATCTATTGTAGTCTATGATGTCATATGTTAAGGATGGTGGGAATTTAGCTTTCTAAGTAAAGTTGTACTTGGTGTATGAGAGAAATATTTTGCATCATTGTGGTAGGTGTTAGGTCGTAGTATGCATGGTGGTTAATGCCATTAATCAAACCAAACCAAATCATATTTTGTTGATAATTTTTTTTCTTTAGCTAAACCAAACCATATTTTAAAATTAACTTAACTAAACTAAACCGTACTTTTGTGGTTTGATTTAGTGCGGTTAATGGTTAACTACAATATTGAAAAGACCGCAAGAAATGCCCTATGCGGCAGTCTGCAAAAATTTCATAACCATGGTAAGAAAGCATACCAACTGAATAAGGAACCGTGGATCTATAGCTCATTCAAAACATGTTGGACATGCTCATTAGCCAGAGGCATTTCATCATCCTCATTCCTTGTGTAAGTTTAAGTAGAAATAGCAAATACAGAAGGAAAGAGTGATACACTACTTAGCGGCATGCATATCAGCAACCATTTATATATAGAAAAGTAGATCCACTAGACTTCAGTTGAAAAGTAGTTACAGTATAGTATCTATTGCTGCTGCCTGCTTATATATTATATGCTGCTATTAAACAAAAAAAGTAAACCACAATAATTTAATTGGCCAAATTGTTGGATATATCAAAAAAAAAAAAAAAAAACCAGCATAGAGTCCAGCAGTGGCAACATAGTATAAACAAACCAACAATCTAAACAAGTTCCAACAACAAGCCATCACAGTAGCAAAGTAATTATGCTGAAAAGATCGGGTACTATCCAGCTGTTAATCTGTTGGATATTAGGAGAATCAGTCAGGCAGAATAGATGCAAGATATTAGGAGTTGTTGCTTACTTTTTTCTAGGATCTGTTACTTCCTATTTATTAGGAATCTATTAGGGTATACATGCTCCCCTCTTCTGCCTATGTACCTGTGCAGTCTTATAATAAAGAATTGTAAAAAGAATAAAAGGAGAGAACGATAAAACTCTCATTCTTCCCAACTATCAAATTATCTTCAACAATGAAAAAAACGAAATAAAAATACATAAGCCTTACTTCTTCGCTAATATCTTGCTTGTATTTCCTTCTCATTAGTTGATATTCAATATATAGTATGTAAAAAATAATATGGTTAAGGTTTAGAGTTAGAAAATAAATTTAGTGTGAATAAGATGAAAAATAGATTTTAAGGTAAATAATAAAAGTAAGATCCTACCATGATTTTGCTACTTTAAGATACTACATAGACTTTTGGATTGTATAATCGTAAGATATGGATTGCGAGTTTAACAACTATGCTAGTTGCCACTCGTCAAGGAACTCCTTTACATGTCTCCATTAAGAATCTCCCATTTAATTGTTTTCTACTATTGGGTCTTCTGAAATTTCTAAGTATCCACTTATGAGCACTTCCTCTTTATAAGATTGGCTTGTAGCATCATTTGTTTACTCATGTACGTTGATGTTCCTCTCCTAATCTTGGTTGAAATTTCTTGGATGTTGAGGGTCAACTATGGAAGCTAATATTTGGGGAGATGAGTAATTAATGGAAGGTGGAGGGGTAGAAACACTGTCCAAATGCCTCAAAATGTTGTCTACTAAAATTATGAAAATTTGGATCAAGGAATAAAATTACAATTGCGGTTGCGGTTGCAGTCGTGGTCTTGCAGTATTGGGGTATTGGAAATAATATTTTATATGTCATTGTTGTCACGTAGCGTTTTTTTTTCCACAACAAATTTTAGCTAATATCGACAGACAACAAAAATTTTAAAGCTGTCGTGCATAGCCAATTTTACATTTTGGCCTACTTTAAATCCGACAAATATCAGCTTATATTGCGTATTAGTACCAATATTTAATTATATGATTGAAATAGAATTGAAAAGGAAATTTGTATATTGGGAAAATTGAGTGTTTGAAATAAATTTGTATATTTGGATTATGTATGATGCAGTAATTTGAATTTTGGGAATTTTGAGAATTTGAAATTTGTGGTGCATTTGGATTTGTTGGAGATGAATTGTCAAATAAATTTAAAAAATTAAATTCATTTGGATCCATTATAAAATGGATAAATAAAACTAATATATTATATTTGTATGATAATTGATTATTAGAAAGAATTGAGACGTGGAGAAATATAGAAAGTTAATGTGAAAACTAAAGAATAGGATAAGTAATATTTATAGAAAGTAAAAATCGATGTCAAAAATATAAATTACTGTTTGACTTTTGTAGCCATTGAACTAATGATTTGGGAATATAGTTAAGCATGGAAAAAAATGGACTCTTGATGAGCCACTCCAATTTGGTCCGTTGTTTGTCTTGCCCATATGTCTGTTCTATGCTAGTAAAATAAAATAAAATAAACTAACACAACATTTGTTAACTCTGGGACCTGCCTGGCAGCTGAAATTTGGTCTTTGGTGCCAGTGTGGGACCCCGTAGGTCAGAGATCAATTGTGTTTTTTTTCTTGCAAACCTTCCACTCTCCTACATAAAAAAATGAAGATAGCTTAGTTGTAGGACTTTTAGTTGTTAAAATACTCATCCCCCTCACTATAGATGCTCAAAGAGCAACAATAATAATAATATTAGTAGTAAAATAATAATAATGGCGGTGAATATACCATGCAGTTGTAAGTTTAGGTATTATATATAGTATAAGCTTGATTTTTTTTGAAAAGAATCATATAATCTTGAGTTAACTCCTCTATGAACCAATGTCCTTTCATTTATTTTAGGGCTGACGCCATATAGCTAAAGGTGTATACTCAATTTTTTTTTTAAGAAAAAACTCAAAGTTATATTGTATAAGGTCTAAAACTCAAGTTGTTTGGTGTATTACCCCTAGTATTAATAACAATAACATTATTAAAGTTAATAAAAATATAACAATAACAATAAAAAACAATAATTGTCATAGTAGTCGTGGGATTATTTGTAGTAGTAATAGTAATAATAATAAGCAAAAATTGTTATTAGTAATAATAATAGTAATAATTATGATAATGATGATCATTAATAATCATAATGATCATAATCACAATGCTTAAAATCATCATCATCATCATCATAATAATAATGATAATGATAAGCATTAAGAATAATCATAATAATGATAATAATAGTAATCATTAGGAATAATAATAATAATCATAACCATAATAGCGATATGTTTGGTTCTTGGATTTGGGATCTAATTGTGTTGGTATTAGCATATTTTTCTGATTATTAATATTTTTTTTTGTTCTAAATACCAATCTTGAATCTTTCATTTCTCTTAGTGCTTGTTTGGTATGGGGGAATAGAGGTGGAAAATTACGGTCATATTTTATGTCTTATATAATCTATTTAAAATTAAAAATTCTTATTCTAATGAATACCCATTTTAGATTTTAATTTGATCTAAAGTGGGTATTTCATTAAAAATATATTTATTATTATTAAATACTTAATATAAAAGACATAAAATAAAGGAGAATTTTTTCCACCCCTATTACCCCCATACCAAACAAGCTCTTAGAGGGTTTCTTATGCCGTTTGCGCATAAATCCCATAGCGAGAGTATGAATTTAGGAGTATTTGGTGGTTGAAGTGGAGGTGATGGGTGTTGTAGGTGGTGGCTGGTGATAATTAGGGAAGGGAGGGTGGAGAGTAGTTAATAGGTGGAGAGAGTGATAGGGTTAGTAAATTAATCTCTTAATTAATTTTCAACTTGTCTTATTAATGAGGTCTTAGCCTCTTATTTATATGTGAATACATCATGTAGGCTAAGCAATTTAGACTAATAAAATAATTGCTAGTATCTCTTAAGAATCTAACTAAATATTTTTCTAAATAATATGATCGCCAAATATGGCTAATAGCTACTAAATACTAACTAGATATCAACATTCACTAAATAATAGCTAACTTGTGAATTTATTAGAAAAAAATCTATCGTAAAAATATCTAAATTCTTTCCCAAAATTGCCCAAAAGGGCTGATAAAATGGTGGTCCCTGATAATACTCTTCTCGTGAATATCAAGCTTGAAGAAAGACTGGTTACTTGGCTTGGAACATAGGCTCCAACTCCCATGAGTAGTAGCAAGGAAATCCATGCCATTTCACTAATAACTTGCTTTGTCCCAACACCATATGCCAATCAAAGACTTGGCTTGGCATGGACGGCGATTGTTGTTTCTATAACTTTGTCAAGAATAGAGGGCCTTGAAAGTTGAGCCTATATCACCTTAAAACCATAATAATTGCGGGCGAGGGAACCACATAGATAACTACAATTGATCTAGAGCCATCAATGTTGATGCCAACTTCCTCACAAATAGCGGATGGTGACTTCCATTCTTGCTGGTCAATGACTTCCAATCTAGAGCCATGAATGGCGATTCCAACTTGCTCACAAATACCTGAAGATGACTTCTAATCTTGCTGGTTGATTGAGATCGTAAGGCCTAGCTTTGGCGTCACTTACAAACCAAATGATGTAGTGGTTTGAGGACTAATATAATTGATAGAGAAAGCAAGGGTCCTCAAATGCTCCGAAGGGTTAAAGTTAGACCCATTCTTTTGTGCAAAAGCTGAATTATCATTGGAACTAGAGTTGATGCCTTTGTTTGAACTAGAGTAAGACACACCAAACTCCAAGGACGGGAAGCTATCACCCACATTAGGCAGAGGCAAGGGATGTTGAGAATTAGGTTTTGAAAGTGCCCCAACATCTACCGAATCTGTCCCCTCTAATGAGTGAACAATAAAAAACCTATTTGGACCACTATCGTTAGTCCGTGATGCAGAAGAAGACAAATTGTATGGCGCCCCAAGTTGTAGTGAACTAACCAGAAGTGCTCGTGACATAAATCTCATCGGACCTGATCATCTACATTCACTTGGTGGTTGAGATGGCTATTCAAGAGATGGTTGCTCTGAACAAATATTCTTGGACTCAAACTCATAAGGTTGCTGTTATACCTTCAAATTGTAAGCAAGTGGAGATGCCCTAGAAGGGAGATTTGCCTAATTGTTGTTGGACTGTAGAGGATAGATAGTGGATAATCCAATACTATTCGTAGGCTGCAACTGAGGTGGAGACAAGATCGATTTTAAACCCCTTTCTCTATTTGATCCCCTACAATTGGGAGGTGGTCTGGGGCTTCCTTCTTCAAAACAAAGTGATTATCGGGTGGGTAACAAAAGTCTCTAAGTCTCTAACTATGGTGGCAAACTCCGGCGATCGATTGAGTAGTGCCTGGAGACTTGATCAGGGAGAACTATCCATTTCTGTTATCGGTACTATCCCAAATTATGCAATGGAGAAATAGAGGTCGGTGGAGTGGTTTGTGGGAAGGGTAGGTGGTGTCCGATCCTCCACTAACCTTAGGTGTGGTTAGTTAATGGTTGCATAGTATTGCTGGTGGGTTGACGAGCATGGGTGTGGGCCGTGTGGCGGCAATGGGTGGTTTTGAGGCGCTAGGGAAGGCGATCCGGGTTTTAGGGTTAGTGCTTTGGGTAATTGAGGAGGTTGTGGGAAGTAGAGTGGTGGAGGAAGGGTATCAAGTGATTTTGATGGTAGAGAGCTGGCAATTGTATGGTAGAGGGTTGGCCAATTGGCCGTAGCCCTCATCGATGCTAGTGCTGTGCTCCGGTGGAGCAAAAATAATGGGAGAAAGCAGGGGAGTGGCGGTCAGCAGTGTTCTTGGGCCATGCGGTGGACGTCGGTGGTGATGATGGGTTGGGGGTGATTGTCAACTAGCTGGAGGGGGTTGCTGGTAGCTGTGGCTGCTGTTGTCTTGATGTTGGCTTGTTCTGATCCTTGACCAGCCCTTTTTTCTCTGCAGAATTGTCTTCTCCAAACACAATTAAATTGCACTCCCATATCCTGCAATGTAGCGTTGAGTTGCTTGAATGTATCTAGGAGTGTGAGTACTGCAACATCTGATTATGAGGAGCGTTTTTCTCATTATTAATCTTGAATCTGTTATTCCTTTTAGAGCATTTTTTATGTTGTTTATGCTTAAATCCTATGGTAGGAGTATGAATTTAGGATGGTTTTGGTGGTTGAGAGTGGTGGATGGAGAGGAGGAGAAGGGTGTTTTAGGAGGTGGTGGTTGGGGGTAATTTGGGAAGGGGGAAGAGTAGTTGGCAGATAGAGAGAGGGTGTGGGTCAGGAAAAACAATAAAAATATGACTAATAGCTATCAATATCAAATAAATAACAGCCAACTGGATATCTAAATAACTGCCCAAAGGGGCTGCTAAAATCGTGGCCCCTAGCATGATAATAGTAATAGTATAGTGTTACTATAATAATAATAATAATAATATGGTTGACAACAACGGCTGTTATATATTTTGTAGTGACACGAATTTCCAAGCATTCTTTGTAAGAGTAGTAGCTTTTCTATGTCCCTTCACCTCTTGCTCCTCTGGATGGATAAAATATGACCGAAACTTTGGACACTATAAATCTGATATTGAGGATTTCACCTCAGTTGGCTCAATACTCTCCACTTGAGTCTCACTTGTCATATACTGCAATAAATATCAAATATCAAATAATAATAAATCAATGTAGATGTGAAGTAATTTAGACAGGACATATAATTGGACAGGAATACCTTAATGTAAAATTGTGAAGTTTCTCAAGACTAGTTACTATTGCCATAGTCTATAATGACCAGATAGTATAATATAACATTCAATATCAAACTCATCTGCTGGAGTCAAAATGACTGCTCCTAGCACGTCATCTTGGACTAAACATCCCCTGCCATATCTTTTCTTTTGAAACAACAAATGAATTACGTGAGAAAGGAGAAAAGCATCATCATCCTTTCAGCTCTGTCATTCCTTATGATTGGAAATTAACTTCTCTTCTCACCATAGCACCCAGAAGCTTACAAGCGAAGAAGAGGACAATCTTCAAAAAATGCAACCTTCAGACCCTAACCACTTCAGACATCTCCCAGACCAATGACACCAACACAAAAAAAAAAAAAAAAAAAAAAGAAGCCAAACCAAGACTATTAGCCTATGATAGGTATCTGATAATATCTCCCATTTTAATATGTTAATAGAATGCATCCCATTGCCAGATCCAACAAAACTCACTAGAAGTTCTTCTCACAAGCGGTGCCCATCATACCTCAATAGGCTATCAAGCTTCATCTCTGCGTGACCCATCCCCATCAGGAGGACATGTCATGTTATCTCCATTCTTACCCATGACCTAAGAGAAACACCAACATCATCTATATCGGAACCAACCAGCAGAGAAGACCATAGGTACAAAGCCTTGCTGTGCTGCTTCTTTCTAAGTTCGTGACACCCCAATGCTTTATTTCACCTAGGTTAAAAACATCATCTGTGGGGGATGTCATCATACAATTCCTTAGTCCAGAAGTCAAGTCTCATTATTATCATAAAAGAGGGAGTTTCCAGTCAGGTTGACAACATTTAGTATCAAAATATATCTATCATATAAATGATCCTTCCAAGTAGTAAAAGTTCCAGCAAAAATTATAGCTCCTAAGAACTGATGCATCTCACATGTCTCTGCTCTAATAGATCACGTGAGAAAATGAGGAATTGTTGTGGCAGGAGGCATAACTATTCTAGATAATTTATTATAAGCAGCTAGGCTGCATAAGGAAGCATCACCAGCAGTTGCATAGTTCTCCAGTACCATTGCAATGATTAATTGATTATTATTGCAGTGACCTTATGATTACAACAGTACAAGTAATCAAATTATAAATCAAAACAATCTCAGATTGCAACTTCATACACAATATTAATCAAATACTATATTAAGCCAATGCTTGAACTCATATATGCAGCACACAACAGTACAAGTTGTTATCTTTTGAGCACTTGGACATTTCTGTGAATGAAATTAATCAAATTATAAATTAAATCCCTCAATGTTATCATCAATCAAACTAGTCATATATTAATAGAGGATGGAAGTGTAGAAAATTTAAAAAATAAATAAATTATGTTGAGCCAGTGGTTTTAGCTCATACACAACACCACTAAAGCAAATAAAGAATGTGATGAATCAGATCATAAATTTAATCCCTCAAAATGTCATAGTCAATATAATTATTCACAACTTGATTGAGGATGAGTAAAAATGCATAGGAAACCTACCTCATTGGAGTGAAGAGAGTTTGAACTTCGTCATAAAGTGCAAAACAACTCAAGAATATATTTTTTTTGAAGAAAATTAATAAGTCTATAAATGAATCAAACTAATAACAAAATAATTAAAGAAAGAGAATAATTAACAAAGTAATCGAAGAAAAGAGAGAAGAATTACTTCAGTTTTTGAAGAAGAATGTCATGTAGATGGAGAAGCAAACTGCCCAATTTGCGAGCAAGAGTGTGGAGTAGGGATGACAATGGATTAGGTATTTCCTATTTGTTACTCAAACCCGGTAAGGAAACCTATATCCATATCTGTATCCAAATTTGGTGGGTATATTTTCCCTCCCCCATATTTATATCTATATCCGTTTATTCATATCTATCACCTAAAATTCCTCGGATTTAGGGTAAAATCGATCGGGTTTTAAATAAAAATCGTCTAATGTTAGAATTAAATACTTGAATTGTTATGCTTTAATTATATTTTCAATTTTAGCTTTAGAAAATATATTGAAGATTATATAGAGGAAGGGTAAATAAGTAATTTTATATCGGATAAATGGATGTGGGTGTGGGTATGGGTATGTGTATGGATATGAAGGCGGTTACAGATTTAAAGTTCCCTTACCTGTATCTATACCCAAATCCGACGGATATTTTTTTTCCTTTGTTCATTTTCGTATTCATATCCATTTATTCATACTTATTTACGCATTCATCTGATAAATTCATTGGGTTTTGTGTAAAATATGCTCAATTGCCATCCCTAGTGTGGAGAGACAATAAAGGCGAGGAAGGGAGGAAGAACGGAGCATGATGTTATGGGGCTTCAAAGAAGTTTGAAGTCGAAGAAGATGATGACTAGCTCAAGTCGTAGTTGACTTTGTCTTGTGAGTATACAACAAAGAAATTTGTTTTGAAATATCTCCGATTATACCGAACACGTTTTGTGTTTAAGTCATCCTTTTGAACCTTGATATGCTAAAACCACTACCATACCGTGTAGGGCCTAAGATTTTCACATAAAAGAAAAACTTTAATTTCAATTCATTAATCCAAAGAATCTGAAAAACGATTGTGATAGCCATATGTATAGGTAAACAACCTAACATGTTAAGTACTGAAAAAATAAAGATAAACATTGACTTAGAAAAGTAGCCGTACATGATTGCATTTTCTATCCACTAAGTAGTCTACAAAATCAGCATCACTATATGCTCATCATTCTAGGTTAGATCCTTTAGGATACCAAAAGCACAAATTATCAATTCATGTTAAGCACCTAAGCATCCTTCATAGACTTCAGGTGAGTTATCTTATGGCTTGCTGGGAAACTTGGACAAAGGCTATGTCTGGTCTGCTTGTTTGCAGTGAGTTATTGTGATGATCCACTCATTCCTCTATGAAGTTTCCCTTCCACACTTTTGCGTTTCTCATCCAAATGGTGTGAGCGGAAGTATCATAAGTCTTTCCTCCACCCATGTCATATTTCTTTAAGAGTTCATTATTGTAGATACTTTAGTGGATTGTTTGATATGCAGACCTAAGAAGTTTATATAACCCATAAGGTTAATTTCAAATTCACTTTTCACTTGTTCTAAAACTCCCATCACTAAGATGACCATTAGTAGCACCAGAGCATCAATGTATATTTGAACTATGAGCAGATGAGTTCCCTTGATTTTAAAGAATAGGGTGTTATCTATTTTATTTCTTTGGAAACCATTCTCAACAAGAAATTCTAACAACCTTTCGTACCAAAGCATATGGGTGCATATTTCAAACCATATATAGTCTTTGTCAACCTTGAATACATTCTCAGGGAATTCATAGATTTCAAATCCTAGGGATTTGCCACATGCTCATCCTCTTTAAGATACCCATTCAAGATTCCACTCTTGACATGGTGTAGCATGAAGTTCTTGGTAAATGCTTCAAGCATCTAAACGGCTTCTATCCTTGCTATAAAAGCAAAAGTTTCATCATAGTCAATTCCTTTCTCATGGCAATATCCCTAACAGCTACTCATACCATAAAGTTTGCTCTCAAAGACCTACTTGGCTTTGTTGCAGAATATTCATTAGGAATGGAAAATAGATGTCAAACTTTTCTCCTCTCAAATTGATTTAGTTTCTCCTCCTGCATTGCAAGAATCTAATATATAACCTGCCATGGAGCATAATTGTGAGTTTCAATAGTAGAAAGGAAACTAAGATTAGAACAATAGTTTTGAATGGATGAACTTGTTTGCATTCCCTTGTTGGGATTTCCTTTAACTATATTGGGTGGAAGTGCACCCTTAGAGCCGATGTGGAAGAACAATCGTACTGATTGTATTTTGGCAGTTTAGTTCCTTCAACTTCATCTGATTGTTCTTCCCATCATGATGCATCCTTAACACCCCCTATATCATACTTCTCATGTGCATAATGTCAATTTTGTAAGATTCATTTGAAACACCCCATCGTACAGCTATATGACGTGCTACAACATCGTGAATCTCTTATGTATCATAAGACTAGATGCACCAAAATCGTCTTCATCTAAAACTTCAAACTGCTATTATTTCAAAACAAGGATTAGCAAAGGAAAATATTAGGTTCATTCTGTCTAACTCACACATGCCTCTCAAAGCTTGTGGCCATCACTTGTGAAACTAGGTAAACAATAAAACAAGAGAAAGATAGTACAATAGGCAATAAACAAGCAACACCCTTGTTAAACATTTTCATTTTCAACAATAAAATCAATGCCATCAAAGTAAATCAATTAAACATCTTCAATGATCAATATCATAATGCAGTAACAACGATACTCAAAAGTTTCCAATAATGGTAATTCAACGGGAGTTTCAACCTAGTCTCCAACAATGGTAATTCAGTTGGAGTTTCAACTTGTAAAAACAACTATGGTAGCATGGCCAAGGTGACAAGGGAAAAGAAGATAGAAATAGCTGATACCTCAATCAAATGTTGGTTGATCAAAGTGACTCAAAGAAGCAAACCAGCGTGGATACCAATATAAGGTTCATACACCTCAATACCAATATATTTAACCCATTTGTGGCATCATCCACATCATGAAAACCATAAAAAACAACCATTCTTTTGCTGCAAAATATATTTTTTTTAATACAACCAAGAAATTTCTAAATAGATGGTATCTGACAAATAATTCAGACTATGAACATGGATGGTTTCGTCAATCAAAAGTATATTTAACAAACGTTATAAAACTTGAATAATTTGTTTCATGCATCTGTACAAAGCTCATGATGTAGCTCCATTTGCGTTGGATGAAACTCATTTTTTTGGCGAGCTTTGTACAATTATGGCATAGCTCACTCTTTGCAATATAAATGGAGCTTGTGGAGGAGCTTCTTGAAAGGTGCATTGAATTGTAAGAAACTCTTTTATCATTTCAAGAAAATGAAAAATTACAATTTTTTTGGCATTGTATGCTTTCATAATAGTTCCTTTGCTATAGTATTCACTTTCACATGTTTACAGTCTCTGGTGTGTTGATTAGTTTGTTTGAGGGAAGTGCGGACACCATTTGACAAGAACTTTCATGTTACTCCCCATGTTCCATTTTTTAAAATTTTTTATGATTTATTCTTTTATGTTTTCTTTTTACTTTTTTTTTGTCGCAGTTGCTTAAACATATTGGTATGTTCCATGCGCATAAATTAGAGTTCCTGGTCTTGATTGCATATTTTACCTTTTCAGGAAAAAACAAGGTCTTTTGCCTTTATCCTAATAAAAATGCAGTTCCAATGTCAGTTCAGGACTATTTTTCACCAGAGTCCCTGTTTAATGTACCTGACTTGTCAGACATGGTATGCTTCTTTCTGCCATATTCCTATGCTTATCATCTTTTCAAACTTCTGTAGCTCCAATAATAAGGTTGCAATATATATGAACTATAGCAGTCATTAGGTTGGAATATTGACTACATTTAGTCAAAAAGTAGATTATTTGGATTCAAAAGTAGAATTTGTCATCTTGAACCGGAAATTATTTAGTAATGAAGCAACTTTGGCGGTTGATTGCTCCTTTTCTGTGCTTTTATTTCTACTGTTGTTGATGCTGTTCAATTGCAGTCTTCAGGAACGAATGAAGATGTTGTGAACTTTGTCTTGATTGATGGTACATGGAACAATTCAGGTGCAATGTTTCGCCGTTTAAAGGTAGTTTTATATTTGGCCTCTATATTGTTTCTCCTTTTCCTGAAAACAGTCCTTTTTTAAATATTTCTATCAAATGGTGGTTTGATCATGTCTGTTTGCTCTCTTTATTTCAGTAGACACTAGGCTCTGCTCTGTATGTCATGTCATCGTTAGTCAGAAAGAATGCATCTTGTATTTTCCTTAATTTTGAAATGGAAACTAGTTTGTTGAGTTGCTATGAGATCATTGATAAGCATTGTGATTTGTGACTGTATGGTCTGTGTGATGAGCATGGCTATTTTTCTAGCCTGACTGAGCAAGGCATATCTTATTACCTTATTTCTATTATTTCTAAATTGTGATACTCCGAATATTTTTGTTCAGTAGTTATGGTAGTAAGTGTGTAGCGCACTTTCTTTGTTTGGTACAATTATGTTATTGTCAAAGATATAATTTGGTGCAATTACACTAGTTATAATCAGTTGAGTTGGGGGATACTCCCTCATAGTAATTTCTAGGTGAAAGGAAACAGAGAGGGTCACTGGTCTCATGCTTTTCTTTATTAATCTGGACATATATATAAATATTAGTACAGTAATTACATAGGCTTGGTTCCTATAATTAATGTGAGGAAACAGCAACCTGAACAGGAAAGAGAAAGGAAAATTCCTTACCTGGAATCTGAATAATCCACAATCTAATTTTATAAAGATTCCTTATTTTAGAGTACCACAATTTCCCAACTTTGCTACACCCCACTCTCAAGTTGGTGCATGATGTCAATCATGTCAAATGCTCAAGGTTAGCTCTTGTGCTTCTTAGTTAGGATGCCCACTGTTTGTTGATTACAAGTCATGAATGACAAGCAAGTGGTCCCAGCTTCAAGTTTATTCTGTATGAAGTGTTTGTTGATCTTAATGTGCCCTGTTCTATCATGCAGGACAAGATTGTGAGCAATGCTTATTGCAGCCTTGTTGTCACAGTACAGCTTTAATCGAAGGTCTACTATTGACTTAAGCTCTTTCAAAACTTTGTATATCCTTAACACTATAAACAAATCTGTTGAGCCATCAGCTGCTTCAGGCAATAACACTTTGTTTCCTACTTCTACACACTAGTACAATATCCTTAGCCGGATCTTTTTCCTACCATCAAGTCTGCCCAATCTGCATTATTAAATACCTTGATACTCCTTTGATTAGTCCTTTTGAGAAACAAAACTAATTAGGAGTGGCTTTCAAATATCTTAGAATCTGGCAAACTACTTTAAGATGTTCTTCAGTATGCATGAACAGACTAACAACACCACTTGAAAATGCAATATCAGGTCGGGTATGAGATAGATGTATTAGTTTTCCAACCAATGTATGTGATTGACCAGTATCAACATGCTTCTTATCAAAGCTTCACATTGAGATCCATGGTAGTCTAGGCTGGTTTTGCAGCTACAAATCCCTCTTTCTTCCAATAGGTCATGGATATACTTCCTTTGAGAAACAAATCCAGTCCTTGAACAGCCAGCTACCATGCCAGGGAAATGTCTTAGTGTCCCTAAATCCTCGATCTCAAATGCTGATGCTAGGCTCTTCTTTGGTCTTTTCATTTTTGTCACATAATCACCTATGAGAATGTTATCATCCGCATAGCTTGTCAATACAACAACTTTCCCCTCCAGAGTTCTCTAGTATGTCCTTGTTTCCTTATGACCAAGTCACTTTTTCAAACCATGCTGTCAAAGAGACCATACAATGACTTCTTTAGCTTACTTATCCTTGAACCACAATTCTTTCTCAAAACTTGGTGGTCTATTCTTGTACATCTCCTTCTCCAAGTCACCATTGAGAAAGGCATTCTTCACATCTAGTTGCTGCAAGGGTCAATCCAAATTAGCAACAATAGATAAAAGTATTTTCATAAGATTTAGTTTTGCAATTGCAGCAAAGGTCTCAGAATAATCAATTCCCTAGGTTTAGATGACTTCCGTAGTCATCAATCTTGCTTTGTATCTCTTCACTGATGAATACCCACTTACAATTCAACAATAGTCTTTTCAGCAGGCAATGCCACAACACTCCAAGTATTGTTCTTATCAAGAGCTCTCATCTCTTCAAGCATTGCTTTTACTTTGGAACTTTTAGACTTACTGAACGTTTTTAAGAAGTTCTACTCAGGACAACTGAGATGTTAAAGGCAACAAAAATGATGACAATTTTGACACTGAATTTTTGGTACAAAGCCTATCACCTTTCTGATGTGCTGTTGACATACCACATCTGGTAGACTCATTAACTATTAGAATGAGGAGTGGGATTACTTGTCACAGACTTGAATTGTTGATTTTTCCTTGGTTCAGAATCTTGGCTGTGTTGAGTCAATTCATCTTCCTTTTTTTTTTTTTTCTGAGATTCTTCTTCAAGTAAACAATCCCCTTCCAAGTTTCTGTCACCTTTAAATCTATTATGTGCTCTGGCATTATAGTTGGCTGTGTCTTCTTGTAGCTCCTAATGATCATCTTTTCTAAGTTCTGATTTTCAGACTTTTGAGTTCTGGAATATGATCCTTGGCCATTTACTTTTGGTGTAAATGTATTATACTTGAATTACTGGGAATTAAATACATCATCCAAAAGAAAAATATTTCCGGAGATTATAATTGAATCTTCCATTAAATTCTCCCCGGAAAGATGAACACTCTTAGCTTGTTTTTCTAGCTTTTCACTCAACTCTTCTGGTTTTTCTATGTCCATGGACAAAAGCTGTTCAACCAAATAATTTTAGAGGCAGATCTGCTGGTGAATCAGGTTGTGAAATGATGGCAAGTAGTTTGAAATTTAAACTTTGGATGACATTCTATTATTTTAGTATGTTGCGGTTAAGATCTATGTAATAAAACCGGGTTGCGATTGTAGTTGCGATGTTGCGGTATGAGAGTGTCTCGGAGGATAAATTATAGACCGTGGTTGTTGCATCGTGATTTTAATTTTTTTTAGCAATAAAAAGGGTAAATATTGATAGACATCCTTAAATATAGATATAATGTTGGTAAATTTCAAGAACTATTGGCCAAAATGTACTGTATTAGTCTATACAAATGTGATTTCATTTTTGCATTGTGTAGTTGACCTTTCCCATATATATATATATATTTCGGGGATTTATTCATGTATAAGACATTTTAGTCCATGGTTAAAATGGCGTAACCCAAAAATACTTGGAAACAGTTGGCTAAAAATTAGTCCACAAAGATGTTTATTCGTCCTTTACCATTTGGTTGGGGTGTTTGAGTGCTAGAACTATGATGAAATGTTCCTTTTTATGGAAAAATTCCCTAACATTGTATTAAAGTACTCGTGTGTGTTGTCACTACTAGAAACTTTTGTATTAGTTTGCAACTAAGTTTGAACCATAGTTTTTAAAACCGAACCGGTATCATTATTGGTTTAGTGGTTAGACTAGTTGTACCTATTAGTACAAAAATATAAAATATGTAGAAAATTTAAAAATTATCAATCATGGTTGTTTCTTGACTGGCGGTCTTGACATTGGCGCTATTGTGATCGGGTCAGTTCACTGGTTGAATTGACTAGTCCGTTTCGTTTTTTGATTCTATGGTTTGCACCTTTTTGAAAATGTGTAAAAACCTGTTTTTTTTTTTTTTTTTTTTTTTTTTTTTTTTTTTTGTAATAAATATATCTAATAGAGTTGAGTATGGTCATTGTAAATATGATAAATCATTTTTTTTGTTGGAAAGAGTATTTCTCTTGTTAGGACCCCAAACATCACTATGAATAATAGTGAAAGGTTGAAGGTTTGTATGGCTGTGCAAAGAATGATATGTAGAGTTCCTTCCGCCTCTAGTGTCTGATCACTGCCATGTTCAAGTCCATATAAGTTCCCATCTTAATAGAAAGCGACCGTTTAGGTTTAATAATTTTTGGACTGAAGATGATAAGTTCTTGGACCTCATCCAAACGCACCGGGGAGGATATTCTTATGATAATCCACTCCACATCTACAAGAACCTTCAAAGATTGAAGCTTGTGTTCAAGGATCTTAATAGGAATAATTATGGTTCATTGGAACATTGAATGGAGGTGGCCAGGAAGGCTCTGTCTGTTTCCCAAAAAAATCTGATGAATGATATATGCAATCAGGACCTTAGGGATTAGATGCATGCCTATGAGATGGAATTTAACAAACTCTCCATTTGTTATGAAAGCTACCTGAAACAGAAATAAAAAATTCATTGGCTGAACGTAGGAGATGCAAATCATAAATTCTTTTTTGCTAGGATGAAAGGCAACTAAAATATGAACTCCATTCAGAAAATAGAGCTTGCTACTGGTGAAACTACTTCAAACCCTGGATTTATCTTTGATTCTTTTATCAAGTTTTATAAAGACCTGTTAGGATGTAATGGTTCTGGCTCGGGTGTTGTTGATCTAGCAGTCATTGTGCCGGGCTCCATTTTCCAGGAATCTCACAAACACCTTCTCCTTATCCTAGTTACTTATGAGGAAGTTAAGAAGGCTATTTTTTCTATTGGAGATAATAAATCCCCTGAAGTTGATGGTTTCATTGTGGCATTTTTTAAGAAATCTTGGGATGTCATAGGGACAAACATTACCTCAGCTATTCAGAATTTCTTCACCACAATGAATATACCAAATCAACTCAATATTACCTCCTTAACATTCATTCCTAAAAAGGAAAATGCCGCCAAGTTGGCGCACCTATTTCCTAGCCTATGTTGGTCAAGCTCAGTTACTGAAAACTGTAAATTGTAGTATGCAACTTTATTGGTGCCAAGTTTTTATCCCGCCTAAGAAGTTGATCCATCAAATCGAGAGCATGTGTAGACAATTTCTATGGATAGGAAAACTGGAAACATCAAAGAAAGCGCTGGTTGCGTGGAAGAAGGTATGCTTCCCAAATAAGAAGGGTGGGCTTGGATTTATTGATGTGCAAACCTGGAACCATGTGGCTGTGGGAAAGCTGCTCTAGAATATATGTTGCAAGAAAGATTCTCTATGGATCAAATGGGTCCATTCCATTTACCTAAGAACTCAGTCCTTGTGGTCTTTCAATTTGAACCACTTGTGTTCTTGGCAGCTTCAACAGATCTTCAAACTCAGAGATAAGTTTAGCTCCTTATTTACTGACCAACACTGCATGTAGAAGTTCTTGAGGGGAGATGGTATTTATAGCTTCTAGAAAATGTATGAACACATAAGACATAAGGGTGATAATGTATGGTGGCGGCCCATTGCTTGGTGTGGTTTGGCTGCACCCAAATATCAATTTATCACATGGTTAGCCATCCAAAACAGGTTGATGACCAAAGTTAGATTGAAACAGATAAACTTATTAGAGGAAACTGAGTGTTGCCTTTGCTCTACAGGTTAAGAGGAAACCATACAGCATCTTTTGTTTGATTGCTCCTATAGTCAGGAGATGTGGAAGAAAATACGGAGGTTCTTTGATAGAAGAGACAACTTACATTCTTGGGAGACTGAACTGAAGATCTTAGCCAAAAGTACAAAACAATGTAAAGAGAAGAAGGACATGCTGTGAGCTCTTTTTGTCACTTTCGTAGGTTTTATTTGGCATGAAAGCAATTCTAGTATTTCTTGTATTAGTGCTCGATCTTCCCATATGCTTCTTAAAGATATCTGTTTTGTAGTTTCGAGTAGAAGTTTTGCCCCAAATAGAGTCAATAAATACGACTAATGGAGAGATTGTATAGACGATTTGGTGGTCTAATTAGAGGTTGTATGGCTTTTCACATTTTGGAAGTTATATAAAACATTACTTACCAAAAAAAAATTAAGATATGCAATTGTGTTTAGCAAATTCACATATTTCATGGTGAAACGAAAATAAGTGCTTTAACATCATAATATAAATCATTATAATTTGAAACACAGATACATTCAAATTAGGATCCTAATTATTGGTTGAGATTGTTGCCTCAAGTCCAATGCATCATTCAGTAAGTAGAGCCACTCTATTTAGCACTGCCAATCATCCGCCCCAAGTTCAAATCCTGGAATACCAGTGAGAAATTAAGAAATCAGTGTGACAAATTTTGTCAAAAAATAGTTTACCAATATTAGAAAAGGATACAAGAAAGTATGGGAACATGAAGGACATCATGAACAATAAGTGATGGAGACATGACAATAGAACCCTTTTCTGCAATGCCTAAAAGAGTTGTTATTATGGATGTGAGAAAAAAATTCACTGAAGCATAAGAAAGAACACACTAGTTTATGTGGTTCGCAGGTGAGGGGATTGATTTTTTCTTTCTTTCTTAACGTGAGGTTATGATTGCAAAATACATAAATAGAGTTAATAGAATACTCCTAGAAATCCTATACAAATTTAGGTAATAGATTAAGCCCAAAGAGATCCAACCGAGACTAATTAATTCTGGCAACTTCTGGGGTGCTGCCCTGAATCTCTATGGGGCTACATTGCCTCACAAACTCATGGCCAGGGGCATGTTGGTGACTTCGCCCTTGGCCTGGACCTCATTGTAGATCACCCGAAGCATGTTTCAGTCAATGGGCTGACAAAGTCCACGAATTCAGGGCTGCTCAACATGAGCTGTATGTAATCTTAATTTTTGGGCTACCTGCACAGGGACTATATGAAGAAAAAAAGATTTGATAGCCCTTTCATATGGTTGGTTGCACCAAGATCAATGATCTTGGTATGATCTAAGTTGACATTGATAAAGGCCGTCAAATTGTTACCTTTCTGAGCTAGTGAATAAGAAAGGTTTTCCTAAGATTCAAGAAGTTTGTACAATTGGTTTATTGGTTCTCAATAAAATGAATTGAGCTTGAATCTTCTCTTGATTCGAGACACTATCTTGGTGCTTGACTTGTACCACTAGATATTTTCTTCAAATTTTGGGGTTTGCCATGAATTTTTGTGCAAGTTCTCCTTGTGTGCTAGGGGCATTTATGATGATTTCACCATGATTGTTTGAAGTTCTTGCCATCCTTCCTCAGTTCCTCTTGAAACTCTTGGCAGAACTTTCTAATTTTGAATTGGCAAATTTGTTCAGCATCATACTCTAACCAGCTTCTTCTTCCACACATTAAAAAGCCTCGTGAATGGTTGGTAGTTGTGTCTTCCCTTAGCTGCCTTGCTAAGAACATGAGATCTGATTGTTTCCCTTTGATCGAGTTCTACCTTGCTAATAACTCTGTGGAACTCCTTTTCAGATTCCGAGCGCTATCATTTGCACAATGTTAAACATCTTTATAATAGAGGTATAATTTTTTCCACAAAGTCATCAACTCATTGCAGAAGGAAGTTACATTTCTTTTACTGAGCTTCGCATGACATGACTTTGATTTGAGCACAAATAATTAGGGAGACTTCTCCAAATCTGAATGTTTCTCAGACAACTTGCCTAGCTTTTTATATTTGGCAGGAACATAAATGGTTTTCCAATTGCAGATTCCAAGGAGTTGATTAAGCCCACTATAATTAAGTGATTCTTATATATTAAGGTCTTGATAGTCGGATCTTCATTTGCCCCTTTCTGCATATCTTGTTAGAAGAGAAAGATGGGTGTACTTAATTTTGACAAATACCCAAGAATGACAGTTCTGGGTTTGTGACATGATCCAGTAGACCATAAAACCTTGGTATCAGAGTGGCTTCCATGATCAACTAGACTTAATTGCTTGATAATTTGAAGGAATTAGTCTGTCCTAAAGTGACTAGGGTTAAGAATGAATCTAGGCTAATGCACTAACTGGCTAAAGGGAAAGGGAAATATGATAAGTTGCTAGTGAAGGCTATTGCTGGCCTCAAGGAGACTACTAGATATATCATTTTAAATCAAGGATTGAGTAGGCTTACCTTATTTAAAAAAAAAAAGTAACAAGAACAAAAACAATGAAACTCACATAAACAAAATTACTTTAGAGAATATGGTTATAGGGGTTTTGAAATAAAAATGATAAAAGAGTAATTAAAGGGAAAATATCAATTGAGATGCAAACTATAATAATGAATATGTTAGGGAATCAGTTTCCACCAATAAACTAGGTATAATTATAGCAATAATTCCTAAGCTACCTATATTGTCTTGAGATTGACCAAGTTATTAAGCCATAAGTAGGTTTATGTACCTTACATTATTTCCCTAAGTTGTTTAACAACACAAAACACCAATATTAAATCTTATTGAATCCTAGCAGTATAGTTGCTACAAGCACTCCCATATTTAACTAATTTCAAAGCATTAAACATTCACGAAAGGATGTTAATCTAAGTGTACAATTTAGTACATGAAGTGTGTCTAGTTGCCCTATTTAAAAGTTTTATTAATATGGTTGAAATCTCATAACTATAAGGTAAATTGCTATTTAACCTAGCTTGAATTTATATATTTAGATTTTGCATTTAAATAGCCACCTAATAAGCATAAGTTCTTTATATTGTCACTATAAGGAAGCCAGAACAAGTCATGTTCCATGCAAATCACATTAAATAGAATCATACATATAAAATATTATAACTATATTAGAGCTAAATAACCATCTTATTACATATCCCAAACCATAGTTAAAGGTTTCAATATCACCCCTAGCAATAAGTATTTTAGTCACACACCAAATAAATATTAATTACACAACATATAAAAAAAAAAGGAATTTTCACGATCTGACATGATTGATGGTTGAGGGGCAATTGATTGGTCATCATTAATTTCTTTTCTCATGTCAACATCTTCTTCAATAAATGATTTTGGAAGCTTGAATCTTTGGATAATGTTCGTGTATTATAGGGCACGAAAATTTGGATGAATAAAGGATTGATGGATTTGTGATGGAAAAATTGAATCTTGATGGAGTGAGTTATGGAGATGGATGGAGTTTAAAGATAAAGACTCTCTATATGTGATTTCTGTGATGTAGGTGTAAATCCTCTTGAAGAATGGAGCTCAGAATTAATGATGCTTTTATAGTTAATGGAGAAGGATTTTAGATCCCAAAATTGTGCTAAGATTGGTCAACCATTGAGTTTTGCTTTTGCTTGACAACTTTGACTTTAGGTGTGATTTTAACTTTGATCCAATAGGAATTTGGAATTGTGCTAAAAGTAAAATTTATATATCTTTTTTATAGCTTTCCAATTCCACTTGGATCACGTTGATCCGAATCCGAATGACAAAGTCATGCTCAAAATACCGTAAATTGTTTTGTAAACTTACTTAATTCTCTATGGGTGATCATATTTCTTTTATATCTCTCTAAGTGACTTCGGTTTATCTCATTTTCATGCTTGGTAACCACCAAAATTAAATCGGTCTTTTAAAGGTAAAAATGTATATAGATATGGGGATTAAAACCATATAAACGAAGCATAAAATGCTACCATCATTAATAGCACTAATTGATTACAAAACCTGCCTCTAGCAGCCATGTCTCTAACCCTAAACCACCTTCCATGACCATTGAGCCACTTGTTACGACCACCCACTCGGTCACTATCACCTGGCAATCTTCCACCATTATTGAGTCACCCGTCACCACCCTCCATAACTCTTTTTATCATTTATGCCATCCATACACATCCTCTATCACCCTGCTAAAACCATCTTAGCACTAACCTCACATTTCATTGACCCACAAACATCTCTACATCCACCATCATACCTTGGTGCGCTGTTGCTTCTTTACCCTTTGTAAGAACCCCCTCAATTATTGCCAATTGTCACCACCTATCCAGCAACCATCACTATGAATTTTCCTATTTTACATACCTCACTCCCTTTCTACCACCAAAGCAGCATCAAAGACAACTGAAGATATTCACACCATTGTTGTTTACCTCACTCATATTACAACACCACTAATTGAAGCCCCCTCACACCATCCAACCACCACTAGCTCAACAATGGGTTGCCATCTCTCCACTATATCACTTTTAAGCTCGCCAAATATAGAATTTGGGTTTCTAGGGTTTTGGCCAACCTAAGCAACACCAACATTACTTTCCCTCACCAATTCCTTCAACACTTGTAGTATTTTGAGCATATCAAAAAATTTTGGACCACCCTAGATTATTTTGTGGTGACTAGGAAACCGAAAACACTAATGGTAGTGGTGGGAACTCGGTTTTTGTGGGACAATAATAGAATTTTAGTTCGGACAACTCACACAATCGTGTTAACTCTAGCTTCATCTTTCTACTTGTTCATCTCAATTGTGTTCCACTATCACCTCTTTGGTCCCTAGAATAGTCATTCAATCCTTAGTCTATGACTAGCGATGTTGGTGCCATGGCTCTTCACCCAACATTGGAATAATGGTCTCTTCAATATGGTGTTGGAGTCAGTTAACTCAAGCCTACAGTCATAAAAAAACCTCTCAACTCCATCTTGGGACAATTTGCTAAAAAGAGTGGATGTTTGCACCCTATCAAATCAAATGGTTTGGTTGGTGTGGGTTATATGATCACTATGTAAAACAATTCTACCTTAGACATCATTACATAGGATGAGGTTTTGGTTAACTATAGTAGTACCAAAACCCTATCATCCGCTTAAGTCCATCTGAAGAAGACCTATCCGAGCATGAGGGATATGTAAAACCATTATTTTATCTTACCGATCGAGTCAAAGGTGGGCGGACCATGCCTTGAATTAACTAGCTTAGGTGAGGGGTCACCCATTGCCCATTTGTGTACACCCTAGTAGCATCTCAATGTTGTAAAATCCATCGTTGTTCATGCTTATCACTCCATTTTTTAGGTTACATGTTTATGTTGAAGAAGGTATATTGTATATAGCTACCATGCCGAAGGATTTTGATGTGATCTCCCATCGAGTACCAAGCTAGTCACTAGGTAGTTTCTATTGGAGAGTTAACCCTCTACTTTTGAGTTAGTTTTTGGGTACAGTTAAGGCTTTTTGTAAGTGATTATGCCTTTAGGATCCATATCAAGTGGTTTCGGGTGATTATGCATTTGGGTTATGGGTCACAGGGAGAGCAATTACGTTCTCACAAGACATTTGGCGATCATGCTAGGTGTAGTCCGTATCATCTAGTATAAACCTTTTGTGCGAAATTACAGATCGAGGCAACACGAGGACATATAGTTTAAAGGCGTGGGAATAATGTGATCCTGCATCTATTACTAAGTAGTTTAAATGGGTGAGTCAACTCTCCACTTTAAAGTTAGCTTTTGGTAGGAGTTAGGACTCTTCTTGGGTGATTATACTTTTGGGGTCAATATTAGCTAGTCCAAGGTGATTATGCCTTTTGGTTTTGGGTCGCACAGAGATTGATTATGTTCTTGCGAACTGTTTGTTAATTACAAAAGACTAGTTTTGTATCGGATTTGTGACAATATTTTAATTGTACGAGAGTACGTTTTCTTAGTTTATTTTATACATCACTTCTTGAGATGATCTCGAGGTGGTTGGGCGGGCTTAGGTTACAATCTTGGGATGCTCCCTTTTTGTTCAAGCTCAAAGGTGAACATACTCTTGTGCAACCTTGTTAGATGCTCTAGCTTTGCACTAGGGATGATATGGCAAAAGTATTTATCATTTTGAAGGGTATCATAGAGATACGTAACTAAAACATCTTTGCTCCTCTCTACCCATTATTGGTTCATTGCTTATCATATGTTGTGAGCATTACATTCATGCATAACATCCATATTAAGATTAACAATTTTATTGATGTTACCCTAGGTTTCAATTGCACAATCAACATGGGAAAAAGGAAATGAAGTGATTTAGTCCCCATTACAGTGCTAAGAATAGTTGGATATCTTTGATCTATGTTGAATTAGTAGGTATAAACTTCTTGAGCCTTTGCATGGTTAACATAGTTTATTTTGAGCCTTAGTTCATGAAATACTCTGCTTAATGCTCAGCTACCTGGTGTAATCTCTTTCCCTCTCTCACACTCAACACAACTAGCTCCCTTCTCTATTTCTAATCTGACTAGGCTGTTACCTCCGGCCTGCATTCACACCCCCTTCACATGTTCTCTTTCTCTAATTCTATTGTATTCTACAATTTACAGAAGGAAGAATGTACAGGTAGACAATAAAATTGCGGTCGTGGTGAAACTATATTAGAGCGTCACAAATGATAAATTATGTGTGGCAGTTCTCGCAGCGTGATTTTTTATTTTTTTTTCACTATATAGTCTAATTGTTATTTATTGATCATTTGAATATAAATATTCAATAAACTAGTGTTTTATATTATATTAGAAGTATTTAAATGAGCTATTGTATGTTAAATTATTCTAATAATCCTAAATTTGCTTAAGAATGGAAAAAATACACTATTGGGGTTGATGTAAAGGTAATAAATGGTAATATTTTATGATAATTTAATATTAACTTGGTTCTATATATATATATATATATATATATATATATAAATGAATAAAAGAAATTTAGAAAATTTCAATAAATTGGTGATATATCCTGATTTATTGATGATATTTTTTGATTTATTGGTGATTTACCGGCTGATGCCACCTATTTCTGCTATATATTACAATGTTCAAAAGATAAACAGCAAATAGATTCTCTGTTCATCCACTCATCTTTTTTTATCATACGGTATAAATAATGCAAATGGGAGACCAATAATTTCACAAGTTGCTTTTGTGAAAGTTCTCATTTGCTATTCCGAGTCTTCTGATTGCAAGTTTCTTGGTCCAATTTTGTTGTGGGTATTAATCTGCTTCTTTCTTTTGCTTTATTTTTATATTTACTTGGAAATCCTTCAACTTCTCTTACTTCTTTTCTTGGTATGATTCCTTCTTTGTTCTCTGATCCGTTATTAATTTTCACAATTTCTTTTATTTATAATTCTTGAGTATTTTTGATGGGGTTTGAAGAGTTTTGGATGTCTACGTCTTCTAAGCCTTTGGGGAAGAATTCATTACCACAGTCCCTGCCATTTTTTTCTTTTTCACATTTCAGCTGGTAGTTGCTCTTTCAAATTTTGTTAATTAAAATTTTAAAATCTATGTTATAGATTTTGTTACAATAATCACAGCAACTAAAGTTTTAAAAAATTACAGTTCCAAATATTTAATCTGGGTTAAAATAAACATATTTTAATTTAGGTTTCAGCAAAGTCCGCGTAAGTATATAAAAAAGAATTATAGCAGTGATTTTCATTATTAAAGTACCAGTTCGGTTACTGTACACCAGAAGGGTCAAAGTAAAATAGTTATGGTAAAATAGGTTTCAGTAAATTTGCTTGAAAAGATAAAAATTTGTAGCATTAAATTCATTTGCATTTAATTTTGAACATCACAGTTAAATCCGGTAAAAAAATGAGGTTTCAAAAATGTGATCGGCCAATATGGAAAAAGGAGAGACGAGCATCTTCCCTTAAAGATAAGCATGCTTTTAGTTCAAATAATTGCATGAATTTTAAACTTATGTTTTTTTTTTAATAATTTTTTTTTCAATTTTTTTTTTAAATTTAAGTTATAATTTAATTATTGATTTTCATCATTGTAATATATGTGCATGGTATGTATTAGTTTCTTTTTTCTAATATATTTTTATTACTAGTTATGAACCAGAGATGGTTGTGATAATGTTTACAGAATCATTTTACGAATGCAAATGAGTTGGTTGTGCTGGTTCCAAGACATATTGGTGGGAGTGATTTCTTCAGACACTTTCATACAAGTGTTATTTATCTTTGACCACTGTCTCATCTCCGCTATTTCTCGGATGAGCGCTTTAATGAACCAGAGAATCGGGATGCTTTTAGCTGAATGCTGAACTGCATGCTGAAAATCTCTCTAACCACCCCCTCTCAACCCCCCCCCCCCCTCCCCCCCCAAGGAAGACTGCAAATGCTTGAATTTATGGTTGTTTTTCTAATCAAATGAACACCTCAATTCTGCGTATAATGCATTTATTTGCATGAGCAAGCCAGTACAACAATATGAAAAGGGTGGAGAAAGGCACAGATGTTGATCCAACTCTCGGGAGTTGATTTGGTTGCCATTTAGGTAAATGTCATGTATACACTTTTGCTAGCACATAGAGCTTAATTTTGGTATTAAAAAAATGGAAAATCACTCGTGTATTATGTAACCTGTTCCAAGTTACTCCTTTAGTGTGAATCGGTGGATTGTCTTGGGAGAAGAAATCTCTCTCCCCCTAATTTTCGTGATGTTGGGAGTTATTAATTTCGATGGTACCCCTTCAGGATCATGCAAAATTAGCGTGGGGTGACTACGATCTTCCCTGCATCTCTCTCACAACTGGTGCCTCTGCAATGCACAAACTTAGGTAAGATCTTAACATAGTGTTTCAGTTACTCTTTTAGGTTAGTATCCCTGTTTTGTTATGGTTGGAATCTCTTGTATTCTTAAAAATTCAACATCATTTCTGCTCACCATCAATTTCATGGGGACAGGCCTCAGCCATCATTGGATCGTACTTGTACAGCAGCTGCTGCAGTTAGCCTACTTTATGAATTGCAACAGCTTCCACAGTTCTGCTCTTATGCATTGCATAAAGAGGCTGAAGCAGTTGAAAAAGCGCTGCTGATTTTACTAGAGGCACTTACGGCTAGGCGTATTCGTATGGGCAGGTCAATTACCCGCAAGGAGAGACCGGCCAGTAATGTAGTTTAATTAACAACCAGATTGGTGTCAACAGTGCGGACGTGGACCTTTTTGGGGTGGCCAGAATATTTGCGGCATGAACGTGTATAAAGCCTGTAAATGGAAATTTGTTCGTCTACGATTGAAAGCGACTCCTAGAGCTCTTAAACACAAACAAGGAGCTGGACTTCAATTTGCATCTCATGTCCCTGTTATTTGACAGAAATCGTCTTCTTTGGATGAGGTGGAATGAAGAGTTGAATCTATCCAATCTGATTACCTATGTTTCAGACTTGCAGTTTTCTTAGCTTCTGCATCACTAATGTGGTTGAAATATGGCCAAATTATGGAAGTGATGTGTATCAGGGTATGCTTAGGCCAATTATGATAGCATGTGATCCATCATATATCTTATAATAACTAAAAGCATGCGAGTCAAGCCCCTTAAGTATCAATTTTATTTTTGGGTTCAATTAAGTCCTAGAATTCTTTATATATCTCTTCAGCCTAGGTCAAATTCATATTTCACTTCTGATTAATAGTTTAATTTATAGTGACTTTTAATCCTAAGTACATTATCCTAATAGCATGATCACCCAAATTCCTTGTAAAAAACTGTCGCTATTTAGCACGCCAACCAAGGAAAAATAGAAAATGAATCTAAAGTTAGATCTTATCAATTATTTCATCCATACTTGATTTTAACTCAACGGACAACATAAATAACCTAAAGACCTGCGTCCATTTTCCTAATTTGGCATGCTTTGCTATAATTTGTTTTTTTGGTGATGGGTTGAAAGAGGATGGCTTTTGGAAAGTGTTTCATGGGTGTTGGTGAAAATTAATTTTATCTTGAAGTTGAAGTCTTGCCTGCTTGATTTATGAGTGTTAATTTTGGGCTTGAGTTAAGGTTTTTTGGAACGTCAATTATAGTAGTTAATGAAGTTTGTCATCACACAATTACAAAAAATAATAAGTGGATAAGAGCTATAATGGTAGAGACAAGAAGAGTGGACGAACATGAATAACATGTGAATTGTGAAAATAATGAAGAAAGGACTAGAATAAGAAAAAAAAGGGGGGCTATTTAGCTCTCTTCATTCCTATAAGCAATTCCTCTAACTTTTTCTTTTTTTTAACTGATAATTTTCTCTCTCCAAATCAAAAAATTTATTTACACATGGCTTTGGCTTTTCTTTGGTTTTGTTTTGAGAAGACATTTGCACTTATATCTTGATTGAGATAATAGTGTGTAATTAATTAGTAGGTTGATGTATTTTGCATTATTTGCTAGCTATCATTGTAATTTTATTTTTATTTTTGGAGGAGGAATTAAGGAAGAGGAAGGAAGAATAAGGAATAAGGGGTTATAAATGGACGAACGAGCTCAAAGGAATCTTTATTTTAAGTAATTTCAACTTAGACTTTGATTGTATTTTTTTTATTGGATTTTCAAGAGTACAAGATAAAACATAAGGGAGGAGGAACCCGGTGCTTGGGAAGGATTTCAAACTTGTGACCACCAACATAGCAAGGGGAAATACTTCTGCTTGGCCATGGATGAAAACCTAAGGGTTTTTATTGATTTCTTTTTTTTAAAGGTTTTTAAGAGATCTTGGTAGAGGAGCCATAAAGAGTGGTCTTATTTTTCTTTTATTTGTTTTTAGAATATCTTTGCTTGAGGTAATTCAACCCTGCTCTTGAGTATGGAAGGCGCTTGAAGTGTTTTGTGTGCATATGTGAAGATTTTATTTTAAATTTTTGTAAGCATGATCTTCTTATGAGTAATCATTTAATTTGTAAGCATGAGGTGTTAATTTAAATTTAAGTATGAGCATGAGAAAGCATGTCGATGATATGTGTATATGTTGAATCAGTTATTGAATGAAGCATGAAATACATGTGTTAAGTATGTTCAATCATGAATTGTGTTGTTGGCATGATTTATGTTTATTTTGGAGTGTTTGGTAAGTTAGAATTGATGATTGATATGTTTTGAGTTTAATGGAAATATTCATGTGATTTGGTTAAGTATGTTAACTGCATGTTTGGGTTAGTTTTGTCTATATCAACCGACCAATTGATATATCATTTGATTAGAATTTGGGTTTAGGTTAAAACATATTGATTGGATTGAATAGGCCTATCAATTAATTCCTTAGAAAAATCAATTGGTTGAGCCAACAAAATGGTCCTTGGAAGTAGTAGACCGGTTTTGATTGGATTACAACGCTTTGTTATAATGTTGATTGGTGATATCTTGGTTATCTACATGCTTATATGTTGATCCTTGGCCATTTAATTTTAGTATGGCCTTGGAATAATTGAATTAATTAATAATATAAGTAAATGGTTTGAGTTAAATGTTACCTTTATAAACATCATTAATGATTAATAAAGGTAGATGACTTGTGTTAGATTTTATCACTCTAAACACCACCAATGTGGAATGGTAAGTCTATATTAGATTATGTTGAGTGTTAGCACTATAAAAACTAGCTAATAGTGGGAAAAGAGTTTACTTGAGTCTATATTCTCTAGCTCTTGAGGTAGCTAGATGAGAGTTAGTGGGTGACCTACCCTTGTGGTATATTGTTAATGTCTTTCTTACTCTATTTGATTTGTGATATATAGAGGTATGTGTATACTTAAGGTTTATGCTTCTTATGGTTTAGCCGATATGGCATCTATGACCAAGATGAGTGGGTAAGGTATACCATAAACAATCCCCTTGGTATATGTATGACCATTTATGGTGGGTGTGATATCCTATGTATTATTGATCTTTCACAATAAATATACTCAAGTGTGTCATGGTTGTGGTCTGCATTGCAAAGCCCCTTTGGTATATTCAGACTACGTGTGATGAGTGTGATATCCCATGTGTTATTAGTTTGTGTTAGGTTTAATCAATATATATATCAAAGTGTGGAAGCTCCCATGTCACTTATGTGTTCATTGTGGAGAGTTTGATGAGGGCAAACTGAACTTCTTAATAACTGAATTATGTGGTTGCATAAATAGGATGATAATAATATGTAATTTACTTTATTGAGATATAGGAGTTGGCCCTATGATACCGTGATGCCATGTTTTTGTGTTTTCAAGCATGCTTTCTTATTTGTTATGATCCTATGTGCAACCCTTTCATGTGCTTAGGGTAGGTTTGTTATGCTTAGTACATTGCCATAGTGATGCTACCTTATTGTGACACTGTGATGATCCTTTCTCATTTGGGCAAAAAGATTTTGATGATCTATAGAGCCGTGTCTCTCAATTAGAGTACGATGATGTTAATGTGGGACTTTAGTTTGCCATTGCTTTAGGAGATATCTTGGTGTTGATAGTTAGGTTAATCAGGGTAGATAATTTAGCCCATTGATTGAGATGCTTTTATCTTTTCTCGATTATTTAAACTTTCCATTTTTTATCCCTTGTATTTTAGAGATGTTTTATTCTCAAACATATCATGCCATATCTATGTATATCTTTTAACTTATCGCTTGTTATCGTGCATTTTTGGTTATAGTTTTTAACTTGCATTGAATATGAGTTAGATGAATGATCATACATTTATCAATATTTGATGTGACAGTAAAATCCTTTGTTTTGGTTTTATTCACTTCTAAATTATTTTTAAGTGAAAAATTGTAGTAGAAAAATTAGGGATATTACATCACTCATCAGACAAAGACATCCATTCATAGGGCACATCAAACACATCCATGGGCATACAACATCCACAACACATAGACATTTATGCTGATGGGCTCATCAAGGGACATATATTGTCTACCACACTTGGATATCAATACCAAGAGTCACCACTACCTAAGTAACCTAACCCTTATGTATGTATATCCTCAAAAAGATTATAAGTCTAGAAGATTTATGGAATGCTTTAAGACCTCTTGGGTCTTTTTTGAAGGGAAAATAATATAAGGGCGGCCCACCCATTAACCTCCAGCTAGTAATATAAGAGTTGGAAAAATTAGACATAAAATAACTCTATCTTTATAAATATTAGTGTATTAAGAGGTGAGGACTATCATCTTAAGGCCACAAAATTCCACTTATCACTTACCAAACTCTTGCCATTTATTTAACTCTTTCATTTTAATTAACATAATGATAAAAAAATCCACTCATAGGCCATAGAAGGCTTACCATAAGAATTAAGCCATTCAAATGTACTCTTAACCAAATTATCATTTCCTTTATTTACAAGTAAACTTGGATTCAAAGATTAAAGATTTAAGCCAAAATTGAGTCAAACATAAATTTCAACCATTAAAACACAAGTCACACCTAGGTAAACAAGTGGACTTATAATACCACAAGTTTCTCTTGGGTAAATAAGTGGACTTATAATACCCCACTCTTAAGGCCTTTCAATTATGTGTTTGGTTATGATTTTTAGTGTGATTTAAGGTGGTTTGGAAAGGATTTAACTTGTGAGGAAGACTTAGTTTCTAGGGAACCCAATTGATTAGTTGTCCTCATGCAAGTCTACTGGTTCATATTTTGCTGGATCTTTTTTAAATCCAGCAGTACCAGTAAAGGGGAGCCTTGATCCCCCAACAGCAGGTATACCAGTGGCACCTCCTGACCGCACTCCTGCATTTCCACAAGTGAGCACCTATTCCAGCTAATGCCCCAGTTCTGGAGGCCAAGGGGAGGCCTCATAGAGCCAGACCCTTTCCCCTGAGAGGAGGTCAGTCAGGTGGATGCCTGGACATGATTAGTCAGGTGGAGGCTAACCGTTAGCTGGATGTCATCATAGGTACATTCACCATTTATTCTATGCCAGTGTATGTCCTCTTTGATTCGGCTGCTACCTTATCTTTTGTGTCATTTGCATTCGCTACTAAGGCTAAGTTGTCACCCTCCGCTAGCGTAGCATTTTCTTTGATGCTCCCATCGGCTAATAGGATGGAATGCACTCAGTTATTCTCAGATATGGCCTTAGTTGTAGGCAGAGTAGAATTCTTAGTAGACTTGGCCGAGATGGACTTAAAGGACTCTGACGTGATCTTGGCTATGGACATGTTGAGGAGGTATCGGGCTGTGATTGACTACGCATAGAAGCATATGATTTTGCAAGGCCTAAAGGGAACTAGGGTTTTGTACAGAAGGACCTAGCCTAAGCCCACTACAATGGGGGTATCGGCAATTGCCCTTCACTCTTTGGTCCAGAAAGGGTATCCCCTATACTTGTGCAGTGTGTAGGAGTTAAACAAAGACCTAGCAGCTCTAGATAGCATCCTGGTGGTCAGGGAGTTTCCAGATATATTTCTGGGGGAAATACCGGGTATGCCCCTAGTTTGAGAGATTTACTTCAAGATTAAGTTGGTTCCAAGAGCTGAGCCTATCACAAAGGCACCCTATTGGGTGACGTTGGTTGAACTAAAGGAGTTAAAGGCCCAACTAGAGGAGCTATTGGAGCATGGGTACATTCGGCCAAGTGTGTTATCTTGGGGAGCACCGGTCTTGTTTGTGAAGAAGAAGAATGTTAGTGTCTGTCTCTCCATTGACTACTGAGAATTGATGATATTTTTGATCAGTTGAAGGGTGTTACGGTGTTCTCTAAGATCAACCTAAGGTCAGGGTACCATCAGTTGCGGATTACCGATGCTAACATTATGAAGACCGCCTTCTGGATTGGGTATGGACACTATGAGTTTACAGTGATGCCATTTGTGCTTAATTATGTGCCTGTAGTCTTCATAGACCTAATGACGAGGATATTCAGACCCTTCCTAGACCAATTCGTAGTGTTGTTCATTGATGACATCTTGGTGTACTCTCGGAAGAACACGGAGTATAAGTAGCACCACTACACTATTCTAAGTCTACTAAGAGAGCACCGCTTGTCCACAAAGTTGTCTAAGTGTGGATTTTGGCTTTAGGAAGTGGCCTTCACAGGGTACATAGTATCAGCTAAGGGAGTGGCTATGGACCCAGCGAAGATTGTGGTAATCACAGAGTGGAAGCCTCCCACAAGCATAGCAGAGGTTCGGAGGTTTCTGGGATTGGGCGGGTATTACAGAAGGTTTGTGTAGAATTTATATAGTACTGCCCATCCATTAGCTAACCTCCCTAAGAAGAATACGAAGTTCTAGTAGGTTGAGACTTGTGAGAGAGCCTTCCAAGAGTTGAAAAGGTGGTTGACCACCACCCCTTTGTTGACTCTGCTAGAGGGTTTAGAAGGGTTTAAAGTTTACATATATGCATCCAAGCATAGGATTGGGTGTGTGTTAATGTAGAACGGCAGAGTGGTCGTGTATGCCTCCCGATAGTTGAAGCGGTATGAATAGAATTATCCTACTCATGACTTGGAGTTAGCCACTATAGCATCTACCCTAAAAATTTAGAGGCACTACTTATATGGGACAAAGTGTAGATTCTTTATAGACCATAAGAGCCTCAAGTACATCTTCACTCAGAAGGATCTCAACATGAGGCAGAGGAGGTGGCTGGAGCTAGTCAAGGACTACGAAATTAAGTTGACCTACCATGAGAGTAATGCTAACGTGGTTGCAGATGCCTTGAGTAGGAAGACCTCGCATTTTGCAAATTGCTATGTGGTTGCTGATCGGATGATAGAGGAGTTGTCAAGCTTGGAGATTGAGCTGATTTAGCAAGGTGACGTAGAGGCCCGCATGAGCACCTGACAATCACTCCCACCATATTTGAGGAGATCTGAGCTGGCTAGACCGAAGATGTCAAGCTCGAGAGGATCTGTCAGAAGATACAAGAAGGCAGGGTAGAAGGGTTCAGAGTGCATGAGGATGGTAACCTTTGTTACAAGGGAAGTTGGTGTGTACCGTAGGGATGTCCAGAGTTGAAGCATTATATTATGGAAGAAGGACATCAGACCCCTCACTTAGTTAATCCATAAGGGGAAAAGCTGTACAATGACCTTAGAAAGGTGTAATAGTGGCCTGGTATGAAGGAGGAAGTGGCTAAGTTTGTGTCTAGTATGTTAGAAGGTCAACATCGACCACCGGAGACTTGCTGGGCTACTATATCCCTTAGAAGTGCTGAGGTGAAAGTGAGACTCTATCTCCATGGACTTTGTCGGCAATTTGCCAAGGACTCGAAATGGCTGTGATACCATTTGGGTCATTATGAATATATTAACTAAGTTGGCCATGTTTAGTTTGATGAAGTTCATGAGGAGTATGGATCAGTTAGTGGGTGGCTACATGAAGTACGTGGTCAGCCGACATGGGGTTCTAGGGATTCAAGGTTTCTCTCTCATTTTCGGGGAAAGCTACAGGAAGTACTAGGGACAAAATTGAAGATGGGTACAACTTTCCACCCTGCCATAGATGGATAGATGAAGCTAACCATACAAAACCTAGAGGATATGCTGAGAGCCTATTTGTTGGATTTCCAAGGTTGTTAGGAGGAGCACATACATTTGATAGAATTTTCATACAACAATAGCTACCAAGCCAGCATAAGGATGGCCCCATTTGAGGCTTTGTATGGGCGAAAGTGTAGGACTTCATTGTGTTGAAGTGACATTAGCAAGACATTGGTATTGGGACTCGAGATGGTCGGGGAGATGACCAGGTAAGTATGTTAGATTTATGATAGCATGAAAGTGGCCTAGAGTAGATAGAAGAGTTATGCTGATCAGAGGTGCCGAGATAGTGATTTCGAGCATGGGAAAAAGTATTGTTAAGGGTTTCTCCACAAAGAGCGTGCAGAGGTTCGGTAGAAAGGGAAAGCTAAGCCCGAGATATATTAGCCTCTTTGAGATCCTGGAGTGTGTAGGAGAGGTTACTTATCAGTTAGCCCTTCCTCCAAAATTGTCGTGAGTCAACAATGTGTTCAACATCTTACAGTTGCAAAAGTACATTGCTGATCCCTCCCATGTGATCCGATTGGACGTGATAAAACTTGACGACTCCCTAACCTATGAAGAGCCATCTTTACAGATCCTTGACACCAAGCTACAGAAGACTTGCATGAGTGCACTTCCCCTTGTGAAGATTCTATGGAGCCAGCATAGAACTAAAGAGGCTACTTGGGAAGCTGAGAAGGACATGCACGAGGCATATCTGGAACTCTTTGCTGCAGGTACGACAACCCTCAGCAAACCCCTTTTCTTTAAGGGGGTAATTATATAGTTATTCATGTTAGTATTGTCCTTATCCGCTTAAAACACATTTTTCCTTAGCCCTTGAAATTAGCAAGTGACTTCAGGGACGAAGTCTTTCTTTAAGGAGGTAGTGATGAAATATTCCAAAATCATAAGTATTATCCTTAGTATTGTCCTTGAAATTAGCAAGTGATTTCAGGAACAAAGTCTTTCTTTAAGGAGGGACAACCCTTAGTATTGTCCTTGAAATTAGCAAGTGACTTTAGGGACATAGTCTTTCTTTAAGAAGGTAGTGATGAAATATTTTAAAATTCTAATTTAGAAAATTATGTTAAAATAGGAATTTATTAGGGACATTAATTAAATAAATTATTTTATTATAGTAAGGGAAATATTTAAGGCAAAATCAAGAGGAAAATAATAAAGAATTTAATTAGGGAAATTAGGGTATTTTGTTAATTAAAATAGAATTTAGGAAAAATTACCCAAAATATCCTAAATTAATATAAAAATAGAAATTTAATTATTATTTTACTATTTTTTATAAAATCTCAAAATATTCTAAATACCGCAACCCACCTATTTTTTCTTTTTTCCTTTTTCCTTTTTATTTCCTCTTTTCCTTCTTTCTCCTTTTCCTTTTTTCTTCCTTCCTCAGTTTGGGCCTGCGTCCCTCACAGCCCAACTCTACTCCCTCTCTTTTATCCCTCATGTGACCCAGCTTGGGTTTCCTTTTTTTCCTCTCCGCCTCACTCGTCCGATTCCCTTTCTTTCTCTTTCTTTTCTTTTCCCCCCAGACTAGTTGGGCGACCCCCTCTTTCTTCTTCCTCCCCTCCCACACATTGTAGGTTACCTGCAACTTTGCCTTGCTGACTAACATGCCACCGTATCGCTAGCCTGCCACCTCCCTTCTCTTCCCTATCCCTTTCCTTAACAATTCTAGTCCCAACCTACCTGTACTTGCCCTCACACGTGCCTCTCTCCCTTTCCTTATTCTCCCCCCAACCCAACCCAACCAAACTTGCAGAATTGTAGGCTTATACTGGCCTGCCACCGCTGGCCGGCAAGCTCTACCACAACCGCCCCTTATCCTCTTCCCCCTTTGTCTTATCCTTCCTCTAACGGCCTATAAATACCCCCAACCGATCCTATTTGGACTCTTTTTTCCTACCTAGAAAATCAACCCTCCTTGCGCCACCATCGCTTTAGACACCATCCCCACTGCCATCCAAAACACCTCCCAAACTCTTCCATGAATTACCCTACACCGAACCATACCACTTAACACCCCTATTTCCCCCCTACATGAGCTGCCTCTACTGTGCAAAGTTGTCTACTGCATCAGCCACTTTGCACCCATCGTCGACCCTCTTGCCGCTGCACGCCACCATCTCTGTCACAACCACCACCTCTCCTGCCACCCAAACCACCTAGCAAAGCCTCCCCTACCTCCCCTACCTTCCTTTCTCCTTGGCTCCCTCTCCTTCACCCTTGCTCCTTCTCCACCACAACCACCACCACTTGTGTTGCCACCTTTGCTGTACCGCCACCATCATTCGAACCCTCTCAACCCAAAGAATCCACCACCACCACAACCACCATCTTAGTCTCCCTATTCTAGCCTAACAAGCCACCTCTCCAACCCCCACTTCCTCCACCATCGCTGTCGCCACAGACCCTACCATGCGCCACCTAGCTACCACTACCACTAGGTTGTGCCCTAACCTCCCTAACCTTTAAATATAATTAGTGTAATTGTTATTTAATTTTATTAGTGTTATTATCATCATCATCATAATCATCATCATCATCATCATTATTATTATTATTATTATTATTAATATTATTAACATTAACGTTACTAGCACTATTATTACTATTACTATTATTATTATTATTATTATTTGAACTATTATTATTATTATTATTATCATTATCATCATTATTATTATGATTATAATTATTGAAGTTATTATCTTTAGTATTGTCAATATTGTTAATAATACCTTAACATGGGCCAATATAACTACCTATACCTACTTTGACTAGTAATAGCATGATTAGCTACTTTAATAACAATACCCTTATTTTTACTAATAAAGCTACTATTATTGTTAATAACCCTAATAATAAGTAATGATAAAGGTAAAGTAGGAAATAATGGTAATGTTGGTAAGAGGAAAGTTAACCCTAGTATTTTTCTATTATAGATGAACCAAGTCAAAGCTGTAAGAAGGCGTAGGAAGGTGCTCTAAGCCCGGTGTCATTTTAGGTAAGAATGTAGTTAAGGCCTATTATGTATGTTATATGCTTTGTATGCCATGTTTTATGATATGTTTGTGTACCCTATATGATTATGACTACTTACTTGTAGCATAACACGAAACTAGGGTACGATTATGTACTCTCCTTCTAACTTGTGTAAAATGATATGTATGTTGTGCTTGTGGTGTTATGTGATGTGGCCCTCTAGGAAATGCATACTATAATGCCTTAAAGATATGATATAAGGTGAAGGGATGAAAAAAAAAGGAAATGAGTTGACTAAAGCAAAGCGAGAATGACTTAATTATCTCATGACATATGAGGGGACAAATAAAAGGAAAATAAGGACAAAATAAGAGAGTGAAGTGAATCTTGCATGGGGAAATCTAGAGTTTGCATGGGATGGACGGTGTTTGTATGGGGATGATCCTTATGTGGAAAAAGTTGACTTGGGTTTTAAGTAAGGCAAGATTTGTTTGGGTGATTGGAGTCCATGGGTGAAAAATAGTATAGGTTAGTATAAGGGTGCATGAGGAACTTGGCTAGGGTTTGGGAGGAAAACCCTAAGTGGAGGAGTGGAAGGGAAAAATAATAGAGAGAATTGGAATATGGGGTAAGAATGGAAGGATATCACATGGAGAGTAAGTGTGTGTGTCATATGGAAGAAGGGATGGTAGGTGAGTAATGGAGAGAATAACATACGAGGAAAAGAGAGGTGCTAGGGTTTGAGGTGGACAACTAGGGTTCCATGGTTACATGTGCAAAATGAGAAGTAAAGTGGAATGTTTGGGGTTGACTCTAAGTGAGGGGATGAGTTAGGGGATAAAGGAGCATTAGTTGTATGGGGTAGATGAAGGATGGGCCATATAGGCCAAATTAGGGTTTTCCATGGAAAACGCTAAGGGTATTAGTGAGTTGACTTAGATGTATGGGGAAATGAGCCTCGACCCACATACTTAGGAGTTGGGTATTCGTGGTAAGTGAAGAGAAGAGGGAAAGGATGTCTAGATGTTTTAGGAGGCACAAAAGTCCCAAGATATGGGACGGGCCCCTCTCAAGAGGATAAGAGTATACGGATTATGAGAAAAGGTAGTCCAAAAAACATGTATATCTAGGGTGAAAACATATATTGAATAAGACACAGATCAGGCACTAATCATTTAAAGTGAAAGATTATTGAGTCAAACCCTGATTGATCCACTATCATAATAGTGGCTAGGTGCCGGGGTGCCCTTGGAGACCGATCCACAGGCGAATAATAGTGGTTAGGAGCATTTTGCTGTGTATGTTTCCGATCTACCGCCTATAATAGTGGGGAATCTCGAGCTCAATAAACCAAACCTTGAGTTAAGATAATACATGGGAAAGATACTGATGTGGTTTTTATTAAAGTAATGGAAGGTTGGATCGAAATTTGTATTAGAAGCTTTCACCCACGATCTAATGCAAAAGAAATGAAGTAATTTGCTGGAGTATAGGTGAAGAAATTGATGAAACAAGTAGAAGGTGCTCGACAGATTTGTATAGCCTTCAAATGTGTCGAGTTTGAAGATAGGTTGAGGAAGGTTAAATCCTAGATTTTCCTTGCTCAATGTCAACCCAAAAGGGAGGATTATACTTTAGCTAACTTTGCTCAAAGTTTGATAAAAAAATTCTTATTCATTCATGCATACAAAGCTGTGCACAAAAGGCTTATATAGGGGAAGGAAGGAGTCGGTGGTGAGCTAGCCTAAACCAACCGATTATTCCCTCTTAATCCAGCCCATTAATCATGGTTGAATTAAGCCCATATTAACCTTAATCCAAAGCATAATATCATTGGTTAAATGATACTAAGGATTAATATTACAAAGCTATACAATTGACTAAGATACATACATGAAATTATAACAATACCCTAAATTACATAAAATACACTTTGGGTTAGGGTTTACAATAAGTTAATACAAATAATGAATATCATCGCTTTATCTTCTTGTTGTAATGTATCATCCTATGTATGTCATAGTCTTGCATGCTTTGGAATGCTTGTACACATCAAAGTGTATGAACATCATCTTCTTGCAAATATGTGACATACCTACAAGAATAACTTGAATGTTTTTCAATGTCAAGCATATAAGAATTATCAAGAATATTTAACATGATAGGATCCAATATTAATAAAGCTAAATCATCTTCTTTACCTTGAGGATTAGTATGAACATGACAATCATTATGTTCATTGGATGCTCCTGCATCAGATACTGATTACTTATAGTGAAAATCTATGAGGTTCAGTGTCAAACCAATCCACCGGCATAATAGTGGCACTTTGCCCTGGAGACCGATCCACCGGCAAATAATAGTGGTTAGGATCATTCTACCCTATATGTTTTTGAATTCCAATCCACCAGCTATAATAGTGGGGTTCATGTACTCGCATGAACTTATAAAGAGCATGGTGTGCATTAAGTATATTGACTAGAGATCTAACGATTAAGTTTAACCGGACTATAACACGACCTCTAGTATCTTAATTGCTTGTATGGTGTACCTATATGATCATGTTTGTATTATATGCCTTTTTATGTATGGCCTTAGCTGCATGGTTACCTTACTCAGTATATAGCGTATTGACCACCCGTTTTATGGGTGCTGCTCATTCTTACAAGTAGAGGGGCCTACTGAGTTTGTACAGGTAGAAGACACCATATTTGATGCCTATGATACTTATGAGGCATCAGACGGGGTTGAGAGTTGATCATTGGACTTGGCATGGGGGCTCAAGAGCGATGTAGACCAGACTCTCTTTTTATCTCTGTTTACTTATGTTTTAATTTTATTTTAGTTTTGTTTTATTGTATTGTACCTTTCATCCCCTTGGGGACTTTGACTATACACTCCATTTGGATTGTAATAACTTTTTATTGCACACTCTGATTCTCTTGTTATGAACATTTCGATTTTCTATGGATCTCAGCTTAAGTGTGTCCAATATGTTGTGAAAATTTTCGTTAGCCTTGTTGCTGGTACAAGCCTGGCCAGGGCCAAGCTTCACTGATCACGACGGTAGTATCCCTCATGCTTATATTTAGAGCACTGGTTCTTGTAACCACGCATGTTTTCAAAGCAAACTTTTATATATAGAGTTTTCTAGACTTTGAAGTGTTTTCAAACCCAAAATGGTCTTTTCATTTTAAGAATTCTGAGTCTGGACCACAGTGAGGAACGAAAAGGTAGACTAGGAATTTTCCAAAAAAGGGAAATAGTATGAAATAATTTTCATCAAACTAGTAGGTTTGCTTCTAACATCCCTTTTCTGTTGCAACTGCTCTTCATGATGAACGGCTGAGTCGGATACCTAGAGGAGGCCTTTGAGGCCTTCATGGAGTTCATCCAACGCCAACCCCTGGTGCTAAACTCACACCCCCACCACTTTGAGGGTGCTGGTGAGGACTGGTTCTTGATGGTCGCTGGGTATCACCCTCCGACCTACTTTAGCGAGGAGGACTCGGTGGTCCTTGAAGGGTGGATTTGGAAAATGGATAGTAACTTTGAGGTAGTGGATTACCCTCTAGCCTAGCAGCCTAACATAGCTGTTTTCTTCTCGAGAGGTGTAGTAGATTCCTGGTTGTTGAGAGGTGAAGCATAAGCCTCTACCCTTCCATGTTGCATCAACATGCAACCTAGACCATGCTTAGAAGTATCATTGTACACCTCAAAACCATCAGACCCACTAGGTAATGTGAGCACTAGTACTAAAGTCAATTGCCTCCTCAACTCCTCAAAAGCTTTACTACACTTCTCATTCCACTGGAATTATGTAGCCTTCTTAAAAAGTTGAGTCCATGGTCGAGCAATCTTGGAAAAGTCTGCCATGAACCGACAGTATTAATTAGCTAACCCCCGAAAACTACACACCTCCTTCACAGAAGTAGGTGCTGGCCACTTAGACATAGCTTTAATCTTGGTAGGATCCATTGCCACACCATCCTTAGAGACCACATGACTAAGGAAAACCACTCGATCTATCTAAAACTCGCACTTCAAGAGTTTGATATACAATTAGTGCAATCTTAGTAAGGCCAAAGTCTGCCTCAAATGTTGTTCATGCATCTCTCAGTCGCTAGAGTAGATGGGAATTTCGTCTATAAACACCACGATGAACTAGTCTAAGAAAGGATGGAACATTTGATTCATTAGGGACATGAAAGCTATAGGTGTATTAGTGAGTTTGAAAGGTATTATTGTGAACTGATAATGGCCATACCTTTTTTAGAAAGCAAACTTAGGAATGCCTTAGTGTACTATCCTCAGTTGATGATAACCCAATCGAAGATCAATATTGTAGAAAACCTTGACTCCCTTGAGTTGATAAAATAGGTTATCAATCCTTGGCGATGGATAACGATTCTTCACCATTACCTAGTTCAACCCTCGATAATCGATGCACAACCTCAACCTTCCATCCTTCTTCCTTATGAACAGAACTAGCACTCCCCATAGTGTTATGCTTAGTTGGATGTAACCCTTCCCTAAAAGCTCTTTCAATCGAGACTTGAGTTCGTTCATCTCTATAGGTGCCATACGGTATAGGGCCTTAGATACTAGATTTGTTTAGAGAAATAAATCCATGGTGAACTCAACTTCTCAAACTGGTGGCTTTCCTAAGATATCCTCAGGGAATGCATTAGGAAATTCATGAACCACTGCCATCCCCTCTAATATCGTCTTAGTCACTTTACTATCTCTAACACTACACGAGTATAGTGGATATCCCTTGTGTACGAGTTTACTCAACGTGATCGCTGACATGATCCTTGTAGAGGGATTAGGTTCACACTTCTGGTATGAAACCCTAATACCATTTTGTCCTTATAGAACCACCTATTATTATTCATAGTCAATCAGTACTTAGTACTTACCCAACATATCCATCTTGAAACTTACATCAAAATCACGCAACTTTAGTTCTATAAGGTCTAACCAAAATTCTACTCCTCACACTGATAACTTAACTCCTTGATACAATCTAAACCAAGCAATCCTATCCCTAGAAGGCAACACAAAAAAAGTAGAGATGCTACTTGAAGGATATAAGGCAGCTCTAGTTACAAAAGCAGATGCCACAAAAGAGTGCGAAGCACCAAAATTAAACAACACGCAAGTAGAATAAGTAGAGATAGTGATCATATCAGTCACCACAATGGCTTGGCATTCTGCCTCTACTTGACTCATCAAGTTTAGGCATCTTGTAGGTGGAACTCCAAGGGAAATAGCCAATCCCTACCCTTGCTGAAAAGGAAAAGGCTGGCCTTGAACCTTTGGGCTAGCTAGCTCAATTAGCGGCACTAGCTTACGATGAAAGAACTCTCTGAATTTGAGGTTGTGGCTGCTTGATAGATCACATGCTTTGGGCTTTAGTTTGTCTCCTCTAAATGTTGCCACTACTAACTTGGCACTCCTATACCTTGTGCCCTACCATGCCACACCTATGGCATGTAACTTTGTTGCCTCTACAATCGACACTTAAGTGATTTGACCTGCATCTCTTGCAATGGTAGTACCTTTCCTCGGCATGACCCCCAGACAATCCTCCAAGTTAGGGTACTAACCGCATGCTCCGACCAAATCTTGGTGGTAAGCTACCTCTAAAGAAAGCCTTCTTTCAGTCACCGGGATGCTGGTGACCCTCGAATTTTCTCTTGCCCTCTAACTGAGCGCTTTAAGCCTAGATAACTCCAGATGCCTCCAAGGCTTGCTTGTACATCCCTACCATATCTAGTAAAGTAACTCCCACCAATAGCTTCTTATATTGAATCCCTAATCCAATCTTGAAATGGTGAACTTACATTACCTCATTGGTCTCTACCATAGGGGCAAACTAGACCAAGTCCATGAATTGAGTATAATACTCCTCGATGGAAATACCCCCTGCCAAAGCACCATAAACTCATCATACTTCTTTATGCAGAGGTGGGTTGGGTAGAATTGAGCTTGAAACATCTCTATGAATGATCCCTCTCTCATAGGTTCTCCACCCCTAAGTTGGACACTCCTCCACCATGCATCTACCCTTCCTCTCAAGTAGTAGACTACCATACCTACCCTCCAGTCTCCAAGGATACCGTATGCGGTGAAATTCTTCTTCAACTCTTGGACCAATCATTTTATGATATCACAATCTTCCTAACCCTTAAAGATTGGTGGGTGATGATGCTCAACCCTCTTGAGCCAATCCTCTAGAGTTGGTGCAGCTACTGGCACTAGTGGTGGTTGAGGTGCTCGGATCTGACCCTCCATATATGCTCCAACAATCTCTAAAAAAGCTTCAATATGCTCGTACTAGTGGTCAGCAGCCATCACTCCCTAAAGACTAGAAGAAGTTAGGGACATAATCCGGTCTACGGAGTACTAAGTCTCGTACCAAAATAATCACAATCTATAACACATTCCCTACCCCACTCTCACTCTCGGACATTTCGAATTTGAAATAATTACACTTGGCGAAAAATCAAGGAAAAAGAATTTCAAATCAAGAATGAAACCATCTTGTAATACTAGCTTAAAATTACTTGTGAGAGTAAGGTATTTTTAGTAAAACACTTTGATAAAACCCTATAGTATCAACTTATAAATTTTGTGAAAGTAGAAAGTTTTTAAGAAAAGCCCTGATACCAACCTATGGTATCAGCTTCATAATTTTTCAAAGTATGAAATCTTCAAGAAATGCTCTAATACCAACCAGTAACACCCCTTTTTTCACTAATTTTTTTTTTTTTTTGTAAAATATTTATAGAAGTAGAAAACATAGAGGATAAAATGGGGTGTTACCATTGTACCCAACATAGGATAGACGTCTGCTACCTACCCGATATCATATACATGGTTAATCAACCAAAACACTTTAAAAAATAGAGTGTGCATAATAACAATTTAAATAAACAACTTTAAGAGTGTTCACATCAGAGGACCTTAACGGGTTTCGACCAAATCATTACAAAGTATATGTAGTTAGAACTATGAGGTATAATGAAGAAGGTTAAGGTATGACACCCAGCATTAAATCTTGGTCTACTAAGAACCCACCAAAACCTCCAGATGTCCTAGCTCTCAAGCTCCCCAAAAGAGGTGACCCCTTTACTCACCATGATCCTATGCTCATGATAATGAGTAAGTGACCGAGAAAACGAGCACATAAGTATGCTTTATACCGAGTAAGAAAAGTTGCTCGCTCAATGTAATACAAGTACACAAACCTATCGTACATAGATATGAGATACAATATACATTATGATAAAGCTATATATAAAGGTAAAGGTGCATATGGACATGCTATCATGCACAATTCAAGGAAAGAAAAATACATTATGCTTTTTTCACATCCTTCTAACCTAAGCCCTTACATAGGTAATAGAAAAGACCATCCAAGCAACCTCTATTGTTTATTTTTGGTGATCTAATTCTTTAGGTTCTACTACTTACTTATCCATTTATGAGATAGATGAGTCATCCAATCAATATTCCATTCTATAACCAGTTAGTCATTTTGACCATTAGTTAAGTGTATAAACCAACTTTATTTTTTTTTTCAATTAATCATACTATACTTACATTCTTAACCAATTAGTGACCATTCACTTAGTCATCATTCATAAATTATCAACCAATATTTACCATTCAAATTTTATTATCATCGAGCGATGGATAGTGCACCACCCTATATTCTCACATACCATGGAAACCTATCCAAATAAGGGATATAAAGCCAGGATGAAGCCAATCACCAAGTGAACATAATTCTAGGCCGATCCAATCACTAAGTGGATATAATTCCAAGCCAAAGCCAAAAACCAGAATGGACATGAGTCTAGGCTAAAGCCAACTAATATGAACATAAGTCTAAGCCAAAGCCAACCACCGAGGTAACCAGATCCTGTAGTATCGATACCCCCTAACACATCATCAGTTTCTAGAGGAGGTAAGGCACCAAGACCAGTCAAGATCCCACCCAAAGGCAAAGCTCGAAGGCACCAAAACACTCAAAGGTAGACTAACCCCAAGTAGCTAATCGAGGATCAATTAACCCAAACCCATACTCAACTCAATTATCTTTTTCTTTACATGATTAGTATATTATTCATAAGGATGGGTGATCATAAAAGGTCCATACAAAGCAAGCAAGGTAATTTCTATGTTTATCCTACATCAATCCTTTTCTTTCCATCTTCTCAACTATGTGGATTTTCCATTTGTCCTTGGCTAATATTACTCATATCCACCATATTATTTAATTTAACACATTAAACTCTTTTCTTGATAGCATCACTTATCATAAGTGAAATACCCATTTAACATTTACATTACTCATAGAGTATATCATAAGTTATGATATGTTTTAATCCTGTCATTAGCTAATGATCCATGATAAAATCAATATTTTATCACATTAATACTATAGTATAGTCCCAAGCATAACCTCAAAGCATAACAACACCAAAAAGGAAACAAGGTAAGCAAACCTGTTGAATTAGTCGATCGGTTTGTCCCAATCAATTGATCGGTTGCACAAACTAGTCGATCAATTTGGGTCAATGAGTCAATCGATTTAACTCAACCCAACCATGCTTTTCCTAAAATTGGTCGATCAGTTTAGGCAAACCAATCAAATATTCATAGCCCAGTCACTTGGTTCTACTAAACCAGTTGATGGGTTTAAGTAAAGAGCAAGACTAAGGTCTCTGTAGGCTTATCAGTTGATAGGTTGGGTCAACAAGTCAATTGTTTTAGGAACCAGTCAATCGATTTGCCCTAGCACAACACCAAGTCATAAATTTCATGCTGATTCTTACATATAAATCATCCTTAACCTCACTAAAGCATGTATCAATATTGTAACACCCCAAAATTCACTATTTTTAAAAAAAAAACGGAATAACTTAAATTAAAACCTGTGAATTCTAGGGATGTTACTACCACACTTAATACCAGACTGGTTCACTCCGACCGTTCCAGTACCAAGTGCTAAGGCTAAAATAATTTTTTTCGTTAAACTTTAATTAATACTTAAATCAAGAGTGCATAACATTCAAAAATTAGAGTACGTATAAAAGAATTATAATTCATAACCAAAAAGAGAAATAATCGTACAACAATTAAAAGGTTCATCCCAAATATTGAACACAAAGTAATAAATCAAAAAGGGTAAATTCGATACAAAGAAAAATAACAGAAGGGAAATAAAATAACGAGAAGAGTGAAAATGACCATGACACTCTCGAACTTCGAGCCAACCACAAGCTCAACACTCAGCCCCGCCTGATGTCTCGCCCACTTGCACAAAGTCAGAAGGGCCTACTACTCGTGGGAATGAGTAGCACCCATGAAAAGGGTGATCGGTACACTACGTACTGAGCAAGGTAACTGTGCACTAAGGCCAACACATAAAATCACATAAATAATGCAGAAGAAATAAAGGAGTATATAGTCCATCATGATAACATAATATCGTGCAATCATTCAGGTAGATACGTAAAGGCCCATTTATAGTCCGAATTAATTACTTAATTAATCTCTGATCAGAAATTGATTCACATCATGCTTTTTATCAATTCCATGCGAGTATAGGAACCTCCCACTATTTTAGCCGGTGGCTCGGTCACTTATAGGGCATCATGCCCTAACCACTATTATAACCGATGGATCAGTCACTTATAGGGTAAAACCCTAACCACTATTTCTTATTGGTGGATTGGTTTAGTTCCTACTCGCATAGTGTTCCACTGTAAGTAATTAGTATCTTTAATGTGCCTTAGCAAAACTCTGGTTTATGTTTATCGAGCTCGGGATCCCACACTATTATAGCTGGTGGGCCGGTCACTTATAGGGTAAGAACCCTAACCACTATTATTCGCCGGTGGATCGGCTAGACCCAACTCAATAATCTTTCACTTTAAATGATTAATGTCTTAAGTATCTTATTCAGAAGCTTTCACCCAGACATGCATGAATCACTCCCTTTATACTTATCCTCCAACTGACTCGTATCATATCATGAGAACCTTGCACCTCCTATCTTGCCCAACAACCTTTCCTCTATACTCAAACTCACACTAGAATTCCAACATCAAAATATGTGGGTCAAGGCCCACTACTACACACCTCCAAGTCCACTTATTTCCTTACTCTAGGTTCTCCCTAGAAACCCTAATTTAGGCCTAACTGGTCCATCCCACTCCACCTCACACAACCCAAATCATTTTAACACTCCATTTTCACAACCCATCGACCCCATATTCATCATCATACTTTATTCACTAAGTACATACATGTTACCACCAAACCCTAGTTAGCCATATCAAAACCCTAGTTAACCACACCAAACCTTAGTTAACCACTCCAAACCCTAATTAACCACAACAAACCATAATTAACCACTTCAAACCCTATTTAACCAATCACAACAAACCATAATTAACCACTCCAAACCCTAGTTAATCACAACAACCCATAGTTAATCACTCCAAACCCTAACTCAGTCTCCTCCATACCCTTATAATTTCCTATGTACTATTTTTCACCCAAAAATTCCAAACACCCAAATAACTCTTCTATTACCTTCCTTACATCCCAAGTCAACTTTTCATACGTAAACTTTACTCTTATGAAGACGCTAACCTCCCCATGCAAACCTTCAAACTTTTTCATGCAACCCTAAAACTCCCACATGAAACCCTAGATTCACCCATGCAAACCCTAGATTCATCCATACAAAACCCTAAGTTCTCCCATACAAAATCATAGATTAGATTCTCCCATACAAAATCATAGATTATATTCTCTCATGTAACACCATAGATTAGATTCTCCCACACAAAACCATAGGTTAGATTCTCCCACACAAAACCATAGATTAGATTCTCCCATATAATACCATAGATTAGATCCTCCCATATAATACCATATATCATAGATTAGATTATCCCATATAATACCATAGATTAGATTCTCCCACACAAATCCATAGATTAGATTCTCCTATATAACACCATAGATTATATCTCCCACACGAAACCCTAAAATTTCCCATTCTACTCTTCCACTCATGGATCATTAAAATACTTCGATCAACTCACATCCCTTGGTCAACTTATTCCCCTTTTGTTAACTTACTCCGCTTGGTCAACTTCTTTCCCTTTTAGTCAACTTACTTCCCTTGGTCAACTTCTTTCCCCATTCTCCTTTTTCATCCTTTCCCCCATACAACCCACATTAACATCCTCACATGCATGTCTTACAGAGTCACAACACATAACATCACATACCACAATATTTCATCACATACACATAGTACACAAGCCATATAACAACATAGAAACATACTTCAACTCCACGTCATACCACATACAAAATAATCATAATGATAACCATAGAATACATAGCATACAAAGCATATAATGCACATCAACACACATAAGGTCTTAGTAACACCCTTACCTAAAATGACACTAGTCTTGGAGCACGCTCTTACACCTCCTTAGGGCTTTAACTGGTCTCACCTATATGACGGAAAAACTAGAATTAGATTTCCTCCTACAAAAAAATACTATTATTACTAACTTATTCTAAGACTTGGTTTTTAATAAAATAATAACATATTAATAATAATGACATTAACTAATTACTAACTTTGCTAACGATATAAGAATTAATAGTAATATTGTAAATGTTGATAATATAAGGGTTTGAAGACTTAATTCTAACAATAATAATAATGAAAATGGAAATAATACAAATAATAACAATAATGATAATGATAATAATAACAATAATAATAACCATAATAATAATAATAAAAAGAGCATTTACTCAAAAATAAAGTGAAATAAGGGATTCGACCCCTTTACCAAAATAATAATAATGATAATAATAAAAATACGAATAATAATAATAGAAATAGAAATAAAATTAATGATAAAAATCGTAATAATATTAAAAAAATAATAATAATCGTAACGGTAATAATAATACTGAAAATACTAATAATAATATTAATATTATTCAAAACGGATGGTGAGATAAGGGCTTCAACCCTTCACCAAAATAATGCTAATAATATCATTAGGACATTATTAATAAAAATAGTAATGATAATAGTAATGAAATAATAATCAAAATTACAAAATAATAATAATAATAATAGTAATAGTATTAGTAATAGTAATGATAAAATATCCTAAACCGAGAGTAACATGAATTAGGGTTTTCGACCCTACTTCAAAATAGTAAAAGTACCATTAGTGATAATAATAATAATAATACATAACAACAACAACAAGAACAATAATAACAATACTCGCATAGCAATAATAGTAGTAGTAGTAGTAGTAGTAGTAGTAGTAGTAGTAGTAGTAGCAACACTATTTGTAAAATAGTTGTAATAATAATAATAATTAAATAATAATAATAATTTCAAAATAGTAGTAACAACAACAACAACAACAACAACAACAACAACAACAACAATAACAATAATATTATTATTACATAAGAATTATAATAATAAAAATAATATTAAAATAATAGGCTAAAATTGAAATAAAATAAAATTAAATTAATTAAATAGGAAAAAAGGGTTGAGAGGGTTTAGGGTTTAACCTTAGACTGGTGGTGACTGGTGGCACTAACGGTGGTGCACGGTGGTGGTAGGACAAAGAGAAGAAAAAGGAAAAAGTTAAGGGTTGGGAAAAATATAGGGAGAATGAGAGTGGAAATAAGGGTGATTATGGTTGTCTAGAAGGAGAGGAATAGAATGAGAGTGGCGGCGCACGACGGCGGCGGCGGTGCCCGAATGGAGAAGAAGAAGAGAAAGGGAGGAGGAAAGGGAGGAAGAGGAAATGGAGAGTTGGGGGAGATAGAGGAGGGTTTGCAGAACAGGTTGGGAGGTGTAAGGGGCAGTGGCAGCGGCTAAAGTGGTGGCTAAGGGTGGTTTGAAGGGCGGCAGACGTGGAAGAGAGGGTTGATTGAGAAGCAAACTTTGTACAGTCGGGGTGGCTTATGAAGGGAAAATCAAGGGATGTGGGTGGTTCAATTAGTTAGAGGACGGTGCAGGGAAGAATTAGGTAGGAAGATCAGGCGGCGTAGTTGGCCGACAGAGGTAGAATGGCCCTCTAAAGTGGCGGCGGTGCACAGGAGTAATTTTGCTGGGTTGCGGGAAAAACTCCTATGATCGAGCTAATGAGGGGTATTTATAGAGTTTGGAGGAGAGGGTAGGGTTTTGTGGGTCAGTATAGGAATAGGGCAGGTAGGGTTAGGGTCACTGGCGACGATGGTTGGTCGGTGAAATTTCAAATCGTGGCAAGGTAGTGGCCACCTAGGAGGGGAAAAACGTGTGCGAGAAGAAGGGAGAAGTGGTTGGATGACAGGGTCGACGAATCAGCAGGGAAAAATAGAGGGGAAGTGGTTGGTCAAATGGTGAGATCGGCGGCATCATTTTCGGAGGTGGACTGTGTCGGTCGAAAGAAAGGGGGGTTGGACCGGTTGGCCGGGAAAAAGAAAGAAAAGAAAGGAAGGATGGGCGAACCGGGCTAACGGAAGAAAAAAAATGCCGAAATGTGGTGTATCTGGCCACCGAAGGAGAAGTGAAAAAGATAAGAGGCTGGGCAGTGGGACAGGCCCAGTTCGGGGGAGGGGAGGAAGAAAAAGAAAGAAGAAGAAAGAAAATAAAAGAAAGCAAAAGGAAGAAAGAAAAAGAAAAAGGAAAAAAGGGAAAAGAAAAAATAGGAGAGTTAGGTTAGTTAAATTAATTAGGATATTTGGAATATTTAAAAATAATAATATTTAAATAAAATAATATTTAATTTTCCTTTTTAGGCTAATTTAGGATTTTTACAATTTTTTCATAAATTCCATTTCAATTAGCAAATCACTTTGATTTTCTTCAATTAAATTATTTATAACATTCCTATTAATTTGGCCCTATTTATTCCCTCTTATTTAAATAAAAATAATTTATTTAATTAATTTCCAAAATAAAATCCTTAATTAGCTAAAATACCTAAATTTCTCCCTAATTAAAATATTTATAATTTCTTCTTGATTTGTCCTAATTAATTCCCTTTTATTTTAATAAAAATAATTTATTTAATTAATTTTCCTAATAAAATCCTATTTAAATATAATTATCAAAATTATAATTTTCGGGGCATTTCAAACATAGTCTAACATAACTTCAATTGGATTAACATGTTTTTTCACAACATGGAATGATGATATCCTATTTTTACCAAATTTCATACTTTTTACACAAATCATACCATCTAATCATCCAAATAACTTATATATCCTATATACATTCATACCAATTATGCAGAAATCAACTAAAGGTAACACCTAACATGTATAATACTTACCAATAATGTAGAAATCAACTAGAGGTAACACCTAACATGTGTAATAGTTACTAAATATTTTAGAAGCAAGAATTACTTATTTGAAGCAGCCAAAAATACCCCTAGAACTAGAAATTGTATTAGTGGGAAATCTCACCTTTAATATCCTTAATTAAAACCAAAAAACATAAACATAGGTGTTACCCCAAAACCTTATTAAAATTTTGAACTTAAAAATAAAAAGAAATAAGAACATACAACTTGAGGCAAAAATAGGGTAAAAGCTCAAATGGAACACTCAATGTTTTTCCTATTATCTAGATTTTTCTTGCTTAACAATTACAACAAGAGAGAGCTAGACACAAGATCAGAAGAGTATAAAAAGATTGATTGGTAATACTTAAAGTGTGGAGAGAAAGAAGGTGAATACAATACTTAAAGAATTCAATGGCTGAAAGAAAGGCATATAGATTAGATGATTGGGGCTATTCATAGCTAACCAATTAAGGGAAAGTACTGGGGGTTCAGGAACTAACTTGAAAACCTACAATTGAGTGTTTGAATTCTAGCAGAATAGACAGACATTGTCTAGGATTGTTTAATCTATTCTCTAGAGTTCAAATGATGTATCTAGAGAATGTAGGTTAATTATACCAAAATTAGCGTACATGAATGGAGTAATGGAAGGTTAGCATGGAAGGAATATTCCAATTGCTTAGATTAGTTCTTGTGTTTGAAGCATTGATCTCAAAATCATATAGAGTAAAGAGGAGGAAGAAGACAATGTTGAGGTCATTTCTCCTCATCAATAGTCCAAATCGTCCTCTAGATCAATTCGTTGTAGTATTTTGGGTTTAAAACATCATGAAAATGATTAAGAATATCTTAGGGATAAATTGGTATAGGTTGGTAAGGTTCCATTTCATTGTAAGGGATATTTCAGAAAAATAAGCTCAAAGAATATGACTAGCTCAACAAACAAGTCGATGAATTTGGGCCTACCATTTGACTGTCATACCACCAATTAATTAGTTTTCCCCAATCAGTCGACTGGTTTAGTTGAGAAAACCAAATTTGTTGAAACAAAAAACCAGTTGATTGGTTCTTGGAACTAGTAGATCTTTTTGCTCATAAAACTCCATAAATCTATTTTTTAACATGATTTCAAATCAAACTTTATCCCAAATCATGTTATAAAATTAAATCAAAATCTAAAGCCAAAAATTTGGCATAATTCTCATTCAACCATTTCAAAAATATATGGTATTACACTACAATTCATTTGGTACCAGAAAGCCAATGGGTATAAGGAAAAGGGAAAATAAAGCTAATCAAATTCTAGCCTGTATGCATCTATGTTTAAAAAATGAGCCCAAGAAAATTGTGGGTTTAATAAAAAATTTATGGAACCTAAATCTAAAATATCTCAATTAAGAGGAATCCATATTTTCCCTAGACGACCACCTTGGTACCCTACTATTGCAACACCTTTACCATCTATCAAGATATGTTTACTATAGTCTGCATGCAATTTTTAATTATAGTAATAAAAAATTAAATCAATTTAAACTATTCAAGATTGTAAAGAACCTAACTGAGAAAAATACCTTATTTTAAAAGTAAAATAAAATTAAACCATAAGTCTTAAACAATGTCATGATTCTCATAGGAATATTCAAAAGCTTAGATGATTCAAATAACATACTTGTAGCAAGGATGTTGGAGGACAACATAATGTCAAGATTTATCAAATGTGAAGCGAAAAGAGTGAAGGAAGATAACAAATTGCTGAAACTTGTTAGAGGATGATAATGATGAGAGGAATACACAACTAAATTGATTGTTCCAATATGGTAAAAGACGAAGAATGAGCAATGAAGATGTGAAGAGAGAGTGAGTAAAAATGAATAGGATGTAAAGAGACTGAGATGATTGGGTGAGGGCAATTTTTTTCCTCCAGGTTTAATTACATAAGGGATAGTGAGGAGATAGGTTATCCTCATAAGATGAACACTAATTACCCTATTAATAAAATATACTTACACAAAGCATGATAATAATAGGGAATAAATTTTCCTATGTTTTTTTACATCCAGTACCCCCCGTCCCAAACATGCATTTAAGTATTAATAAGATGTCTATGATGGGGATCATTAAAACTATAATAAAGCATAACAATATTGCTAGGGTTTTGAATATGATTGGTGTTAGATGGATGGATATATAAAACTATAATCACCATCATAATAGTGGGATCTAGTGCATTTGGGACAATGACAAAAATTATGTTTAACTAATTGTTGCTTGTGATCAAGCTCAGTTTTTTAAGGTCATAAATAGCTCTTATAGATCATTTTTTTATCACCTTTATGTGAAGAGTAAATACTGAAGTTGTAAGGATGATTTTGTGGGATTGGCTCACACTGCATAAAGTGGATACTGACCTATAGACTTTTTGGGAAGATTTTAATGTTTTACTCAGTAATAATGAAAAATTTCAAGGTGATCATGTTAATTTCTCTAATGTGAAAGTCTTTCGAGTTTGTCTTAATCATTTTGTGATTTAAGAAGTTCACTTGGTCTAATCAAATCATTAGCTCTCAAAGAATCCTTTCCAAGCTTAGCAGAGTATTAGTGAATTTGTCTTGGCTTTCTTAATTCCAAATTCTTTAATTGAATTTCAATCCACTTTATTTTATGCTCATATCCATAGAGTTATTCTATAACACCCCAAAATTTATTATTAAAAAATTTCGTTTTAAGTGAAAGCATATAATCAAATAGTTAGGTGTTACCGTAATAATTGATATAAGTCTAGCTTACCCCACCATCCTTACATCACTCATAAGGAAAACCGACTAGAAAAATTTAAAATATGATAGAAAGAGACAAGACAACATCTAACAATATCAAATAAGCATTTGGAGATCAGCTCTAATTATAATATAAAAATACAACAAAATGGATCCCATGGAACCAAGAGTCCAAGAAGGTATTTGGGTAAAACTATGATCCGGATAACATGACTCGACATCCAAACCCTAATATGACTAAATCACTCCTCCACTCATATAGCATCAAAGGCTACGAATTCATCCACCTGGTCCTCATCGACCTACACATAAATATCTGAGTCATCTACTTATTGGATTGAACAACACCCATGAAACAGATGATTAGTACACTACGTACTGAGTAAGATAACGGTGTAGTCAATTAGGGTTACAAGAATCCTCATAAGAAAATCATGCATGCTTAAATCAAAGAATGCAAGATAATTATTGATTTCGGATCTTTCAATAAATATACCATATTCTAATATTTTATTTACATTGTGTTCAGGGACTCTACTATTCTTAAACTGGTAGAATGGTTTAAAACACCTTTAGGAGATAACATACCTAAGCCACTATTATTATCTGGTGGAATGGAGCCAACACCTCTCAGAGTAAAATACTCTTGAGCCACTATTATTAAACTGGTGGAGTGGTCTGAAGCACCTCTCGGGGACAACACACCTGAGCTACTATTATTATTCGATGGAACAGACTCAACACCTTGGTCTTGACTCATGTAGTCTTTCACTTTGAATGATCATTATCTTTCTATTTATACTTAATCTCTTGATTGTATTTTCATTCACATTGAGTATAGGGCTTCACTATTCTTAATCTAGTGGAACAGACTAATGCACCTCTTAGGGACAATACACCTGAGCCAGTATTATTGTTCGGTGGAATGGATCCATATAAACACCTTGGCCCAACTTACATGATCATTCACTTTAAATGATTAGTACCATATTCAAAGTTGATTGTATATTATTATGCTGAACTCATATAAATATGTAAGACATACAATTGAACATCATAAGTACTACCACGTAATTATCCTCAAATGATCATAATACCCTTAAGGTAGGCAAGATAATCATATTCTCCCAAAGCCTTATGAAACCCAAAACTTATAAATTTTTAATCAATATCCAAAGTACATATCCTCAGTTTCCCATAGATATCTTGTATCCAACATTATACCCAAATACATACTTACAAAATATCATTACTCTCAAGAATATCATTTCATAGCATTTCCATAAATAAATTATTTAATACAAAAGTATATACAAAAATACAAGTGTCATATAAATCCCTAGTTACGACATGTATCCTTACCAACAAGGACACTAGGCTCTATGCACGCAAATCCTATACTTCCTCCGAGATCATTAGAAGATTACCTATGAAAAGAATATAAAATATGATTAGCATTAAAGATTAAAAATTGAGAGGGAAGTTAAGTTAGAGGAGGGTAAAAATGGAATTGATGTGAGTCAAATGGAGGCTTGAATTGTATGGAACTGTAGAAGAATGTGTGGTGGAGCTATGGTTAAATTTTGGTGGTGTTTGGACAAGGTTTGGAGTGAAAATAGGGGTGACGATTAGGGTTGTTGACGAACCGAATCAAGCCGAACCTTCCCTGGCTCGATTTGGCTCGTTAAATTTTTTAGAAGGCTCGAGTTCGGCTCGAGCTCGAATCGAGTCAAGTATTTGAGGCTTGAGTTCGGCTCGAAAAAAGCTTGCGAGCTATTCGACTCGGTTTGTTAATTGAAAACAAACCAAATCGGCTCGGTTCGTTAGGCTCGGCTCGTGGCTCGATTTGTGGCTCGGTTTGGCTCGGTTCGTTTAATTTTAAACAAGCCAAACCGGCTCGGTTTGGTCGGCTCGATTCGAGCTCGATTTGGTCGGCTCGATTTGTTCGGCTCGTTTATTAGAAAATTTAGCCGTTTAAACCTGTAACTTTCAACAAAAATTAAATATCAAATAAAGACCTGTTTGGCTTAATTATAAATACTAAAATAAGACCATAGACCGTACAGTATCAAATCATTCATACAAAATATTCAAAGATTGTGCCTTCAAGTATCATAATTCAACCCTGCATGCTTTTACAAAATAAAATATTCTTCAATCCTTAATTCTAAATTCCAATATCCAGAATTATAGCAAATTTGCAACCTTCATCTCATCCAATCCATCATAATTCATAAGCACTTCTACACCGAATCTCAAAATATGGCACCAAAATCCACCAACCTTCATATCTGCAAGGATAATTTTATGAATAAATAAGAGAACTAGATTAGTAATAGTTATTTGAGAAAGACTTCAATCCCATAAGTTTTGATTATATTATACCTTAAATCTGATAAAAAAATATAATTAGGATGGTTTCAAACCAAGCATACAATAACCAAGCAACTATACAATTAGGATAATTTCAACTACTTCTATAAATTTAATTTTAGAAAAACAACTATACAGTAACCAATTTCATAATCTCACTTAAAATCTAGGGTTTTAGGCCCAAAAATATAATTCGGTTTAATTCTATTAATTTAATCAAATTGAATGTTTAGAAATGAAATTAAACACATTTTATAACATATCAAATAATCAATTGCTCAAAACCAATAAAAGAAATACACAATTGAGCACAATTAGGGTTTTTAAGCCCGAAACTCAAATCCGATCAATTCTTGCTAGAATATATGAATTAACGATTCGAAAATGTAATTAAATGTATTAGAATGTAAATTATATAGTCAATTGAATAAAACAACCCGATTACACAATCCAATTTAATCTCGTAAGAGTTTTGACCTAAAAATCCAATTCCGATCAATTACACACAATTTGCCCAAATCAACACTTCCGATATGAAATTAAATACATTTCAAATGATATTATAAAATCAATTGAGCGGAACGGCTCATTTATATGACCCAATTTCATTACATCCGAATTTTGACCTAGGAATCAAATTTCGATAAAACCTGCGTAAATTTCTCAAATTGACAATTCTAATATGAAATTGGATACATTTTAAAACATACTGTATAATCAATTTACCTAAAATAGCTAAATCGGACGAATCCAAAAAATTCGGGCATAACCCGACCAAAAATCCAATTTTTCCAAAATTCCACCATAACCATACAATTAACTATCCAAATCATTCCCGCAGCACATATATACATAACCAAACCATTAATTTAGCTTATCAAAAGCTAAAACATACTCAATTACACAAATTAATATTAGGGTTTTTTCAGAAAATTATACCACACGAAAATCAACGATTCGAGTCAAGGGAAGGCCGGGGAAGCTTCGTCGGAGGCTGGGGGTGGCTCGCCGGTTGTCAGAGCTTCTCGCCGGAGCTGAACGGTGGCGCAACCAGCGCGGCACGTCGCTGTCAGCTGCTGCTGTCGCCCGCTGCTGCCGCCCGCTGGTGATGTGCCGTGTGCGTCGCTCGGGGAGACAGGGACTCGAGACGAGAGTCGAGAGTCGGGGGGGAGTGGGACTGGCCGACTCGACTGGGGGTCGGGACTCGGGACTCGGGGACGAGGACGACCAGTGGTGAGTCTGGTGACTGGTGACGAGGAGAAGAAGCACAGTGACGAGTCGTAATCCGATGGGCGACTTGGGGACTTGGGGAGTGGGCTGAGTGAGGACGGGAATTCAAAACAAAAAAATCCCGCTATGCCCTGTGCTGCTGGATCAGCTTGAAAGCCCTGCCCGGTTCGTCGTGCCTGGTTCCAACGATTCAGCGGTCCAACCGGTTAAATTATAAAAATTATTTTTATTAAATAAAAAATTTATAAGAATTATTTTTATTAAAAAAAGATTTAAATTATGATAATTATTTGTAAAAAAAAATAATTAGTTCTTTTTAACTTTATTTTATATTTGTATATATTCTCAAAATTTATTTGATAAACGAGCAAACGAGCCGAATTCGAGTCGGGTTCGAATCAAGCCGGTTTGCGAGCTAACGAGCCGAGTCAACCTAGGCTTGAGTTTGGCTTGTTAAGTAAACGAGCCTAAGATCGAGGCTTGGATTTGATTTGTTTATCTAATCAAGCAAGCCGAGTCGAGCCGTTAACGAGCCGAGTCGAGCCGGCTTGATTTGTCAACAGCCCTAGTGACGATTGAAAAAGAAGTTGTACGGCCAAGTAGTGCAAAAGTTGCATGTCTTTGCAACAACATTGCACAATAGGTCGAGAGGAGAAAAGATGCATGGTCAGGCGGTTCAAAAGTTCCACGGTTGTTCAACACCAAGCTAAGAGAAAAGAAGATGCACGGCCAGGTGGTACAAGAATTGCACGGCTGTGTAGCAAGAAATTTAAGTGTTGCACGACTGTGCAGCAGGCGGTACAGAAGTCATGCACTCTGCAACACTACAACGAATGAGGGAAAGAAGAAGGAAAAAAATGCAGCAGTTGGCGGTGATGGTGAGGGGTAAGGTTAGGGCAACCTTGGTGGTTGGTCCACGGGCAAATGGAGGCAAATGGTGGCTGAGGTGGTGGATTGGGTGGTGTGAATACCAAAAACAAAGAAAGAAGAGGAAGAAGAAGGGAAAAGGAGCAGGAAGAAGAGAAGAAGGTCGGAGAGGTGATGGATGATAATAAAATGGAGGGATGGAGGGGGTATAGATACTAGTAATGTGGCATGCCAAGGAGGAGAATGCTAGGGGAGTGGTGGCATTATAATGGGAAAAAATGCAAAGGATTATGGAGATGATGGTAACGGGGGAAGAAACAGAGGGTGATGGTGATGGTTTTAGTGAGGGTGGCACACAAAGAAGATGTGCACAAAAGAGAAAAGTGGGGAAGGTGATGGTGATGACGAGAGTGAAATAGAGCAATAGGAGGCAGAAGAAGAGTGGCAGGGAAAGTGATGGTAGTGTGTGGGGTGTGCAGGAGAAGAGAAGAAGAAGATAAGCATGAGGGATGATGATGATGGTTTGTGAGGGTAGTTGGGTAATGGTGAGAGGAAGCATGTGGGAGACAAGGTGATGGTAGTGGTGTAGAGGAGCCAAACTCCTTCATGCCATAAGGAAAAAACAACACTAGAGAAGAAGGAAAAAAGAATAGAAAAGAAAAAAGGAACAAAAGGGAAGAAAAAAAGAAAAGAAAAGGAGAAAGAAAAGGAAAACGAGAGAAGGGTTAGGGGATTAGGATTAGATTAGTTGATTTTAGATTAGCCAAGTAATTTGGATTAGTAGAAATTTTAGTAGGTTTTAATTTTGGTTTATAAATTATGGTTTATTCGAATCAAGGTTTACGTTTCGGTCAAAGTTTCTGGATTAAGAAATTTTTTTAAGGCTAAAAATAATATTTCTTGAGATTATAATCAAATTAGGGAGATAATGATGTGGGATTAGGCTAAGCAAACTTTAGGGTATTACATATTCAAATGGAGAAAATGATGGCTAGGGGAAGGAAGCAATTTAGGTTTTTTTTATATGTGGACCTTTTACCCTAATTTCCTTTCTTTGGTTTCCTCAATATGGGATAAGAATTCCATTAGGAATATTGTTAGTAGGTTTAAGAATAACCTTATATATTTTAAAAGTAAATTCAAAGAGCTCAATTGAACCATGTATGGAAGTATCTATACTAAGGTCCAATTGCAAAGGCATAATCTTAAAGATATTAAAAGGGCGACTGAGATTGATCTTGGAAACATAGTACTACAAGAGGAAAACAAGGCTTTATTTAAGGTTCATGAAGCAAAATTCAAGCACCAAATGGATCAACCTTCATGACTCAAATACTCATTTTTTCTTTGCCAATTTGTAAGTTAGACAACAAAGAAAGTTGGTCCATAAGATTCAATCAGTTGATGGTATATGATTTAACAATTCAAAAGGTGTGTAAAAAGCTTTCTTGGAGTATTCTTCTAGTTTTATTGGTTTTGAATCTCCTTCTAGTGGCTTGTTCTTATGTGTTATTTTTCATTTGGGTACTTTACTTTCATTAGATCATCAACAGATGTTGTTAATTTATATTTCTAAATAGGAAGTCAAGGAAGCCTTGTTATCTATTGGCAATTATAAGGCTCCTAGTCCTAATGGTTTTACCTATATATTTTTTAAAGCTTCTTAAAGCATTCATTGTAATGACTTATGGTAACTCATCCATGGAATCTTTCAATCTAGGTTTGTTCCTCCTTTTATAGGCAAATCTTTGCTTACTTTAATACCTAAGAAAGAAGATGTGTATAAAGTCATTGATTTTAGGCTAATTTCTTATTTCTTAGTTTTATACAAGATATTGGCTAAGATCCTTAGTATTATATTGCAAGATGTGTTACCCTATATAATTCACCCATCTCAAGCTAGTTTTATTAAAGGAATATTCCTTCGGGATAGTATTCTCCTTGCACATGAATTGATAGAGATGAGTAATAGGAAGAATGTGTCTCCTAGATGTATGATGAAGGTGTTTATTATGAAGGCATATGATTCTCTGTCTTGGTGTTTTCTAGCAATAATGATTCTAGGGCTTCATTTTGCTCCCCACTTTGTGAATCTGGTCATGTCATTTGTTATTGAAGTGAATTACTATTTTCACTAAATAACAGTCTTACAGATCCTATCAATACTAAAAGGGGTTGAGGCAAGGAGATCCACTATCTCTTTATGTTTTTGTCATTGTCATGGAATACCTAAGTTGGATGTTTTAGTCCATTTTCTTAACCTTGACTTCCATGGGCATCCTAAATGCAAAAGGTTAAAAATTGTTAATTTTGCATTTGCAAATGACTTATTATTCTTCTATAGAATGGATGTTGATAATATTCAATGGATAAAATAGGAGTTCCAGACTTACACAAACCTTCAAATTTTTAATATTATCTTGGGAAAAAGCCATGTGTATTTTGAAGGTATTTCTCAGATTGCAAAGGACCAGATCATTTTTATGTTACAACTCAGTGAAGTTCTATATCTTTCAAGTACCTTAGGTACCATTATACTCGATCAAGCTTTCCAATACTATTATAATAAGACTTATTGAAAAGATCACTAGTAAGATGCAAAAGTGGTCTAATAGGTTGTTATCTTATGATGGTAGAATTTAACTTCTATAATCATTCGCTTTTGGTGTAACTATGTACTAGAGCTAAGATCTTGCTTTGACTAAGAAGATTGTGCTTTTAATTGTGGCCATTTGTTAAATTTTTCTTTGGATAAGAAAAGAATCTCTTAGTTGATGATCATTTGTTGCACGAAAAACAATGTGCCTACCTAAGAAGGAAGGTGGTTTAGGATTGGCCGATCCTCAATTATGGAGCATTATAGCCTTAGGGAATTAGATTTAGAACATAATGAAGAATTAAAACTCTTTATATATCAAATGGATCCCTTCTTACTTCATTAAAAATTAGAAACTTGTTGATGTCTAGCTGCCTAATGCTTCTTCTTGCTTAGTTAAAAGGATTTTTGCTTCTAAGATCTATTGTTATGCTATGGGTTAATCTTTAGAATGCTAGCTATGCTTTCAAAGTGTTTGATTTATATGAGTTATTGATACCTAAGGCTTCCAAGGTTTCTTGGTGGAGAATAGTTTGGCATAACCCTTCTACACCTCAACATAAAGCTATATTCTAGTTTGCTGCTTATACCAGGCTACCTACTAAGGTGAATTTGGCTAAGTACATTCCTGCAATGGATAACATATGTTTTTTTCTATCCCCAAATAAAACTATAAAATATATTTTTCTTGAATTACCTTTAACCCATGATGTGTAGAGGCCAAATACGAGGACTTTCATTGCTAGAAGGAAGATTACTCACTAAAAGAGGGAATTGAATACAAAATCTAGGAACCTAAGAGGATTTGTAGTAAAAGCACAATTTTGAGAGCCTTATTTTCTTTACGCGTATATGAAGTAGGCTATTAATGAATGTTTTTTTTCTAATGTTCATTTTGAGTGGAAAAGGGTTGTTCATCATGTAGCTTATGCTTTGTTCCTTGAATATATTACACCCAAATAGGGTCCATAAGTTTGGTGGTTAGTTAAGGTGTATAGATGAGTTCTATTCCCTTACTTGTAATATTTATTAATATTAATAAAGTTCCTTTAATTTTAAAAAAACTATATTATTTTAAATGATGAGGTATTAAAATGAATATAGTTTTCAAAATTAAGAAACATAAAAGTATCACCACCAATCATTTGGTAGGCACTTGTAACATGTTCCAACCACCATCATACCTAGAATTCAATAAATAAAATGTCACATACTTTAATTATACTTCAAAAATTGCATGAATATACCATTTACATACTTATTAAATTCCTTGTGATCTTATGAAATCTCTTATTCTCCCTTGAATTAAATGAATAAAAACATTTATCACCATGGTTGGTAACAAGCATCATTTAATGCCCCTAATAACATAATGATATAAAAAACTAATATCAAAGAGGCATAGAAATTAACAATTTTTTTTTACTAAATTCATCATTTTTTTTATTATAAACTTATTAATTCTCATTCCTTTGATGAAGAAGGAAGCAATTGAAATTCAATGGTGCTCAAAAAATTAATTCCTATTCTTCCAAATTATTAATATTACATGTTACCCATACCTACACATTAAAGGAATAAATTAGCAATTCATATAATATAATAGTACCATTACAATATATAGTCTAATTATAAAATATTACACTAAAAATTTCATTGTAATGTATGTTTTGTTAACCTAGAGTGCTTCCAGTTTCATCTTTAGCATATGCATGTGTGCTTAAACAATGGACCTAATTATCTAATTATCTATCTCCTATAAAATTTGTATGAAAGATTCCATAAGTAGAGTCATATGGTTCATTCTAATTATAATCAACTTCTTATATGACAATCACACCATTATACATGTAGGGAGTTCTATATGACACTATCACTTCACAACCTCATTTACCCATTATTGAAAGTTTGTAGCCAATTTTTGACTAATTTAAATCATGTTGATGAAATATATGCGACCATAGCCAATCATCTTGTAAATAAGACCAATAAAGCTTAGAGACAATTATCATAAGACAAATAATTGAGCAAAAATACCTCGTTGTAGTTCTTATGAAGCTCATGGCATTTGATTTTCATTGTTAAATTTTTATTTTACTTTTTGTTCAATGATCCATATGGACTATAAAGCACCTAACTAGGTTTCAAAGACCAAGCATGATCCTTAATTCTTTCAACAATGTTAGAAGCGGAGTAATGCATATATTCAAATTGATCATCATCAACATTTCTTCCAAAGTTTGTAAAACCTTCATATCCATGATATTATTTATTAATTAGGGTGGGTATAGAAATTTTACCTTCAAAACTTGTGCCAATCTCTCACTATCTTAAGCATGCACTATGCTCTAATCGTAACAAATTATATATATATATATATATTATCTAGTTCTTGGTACTTTAACTTCCAGCAAGGAGGTGTAAGGTACTGTTGAGAATATGATGAGCATAATATAAATATTAGTGCGATGACTTGTGCAATGAGAGAAAATAACTTATTAAAATATACATAGTTGTATTTAAAAATATATCACACCAATGTTGATGATAAAGCTAAAGCAAAAATGTCTGCATAAACTTCATTCACAATTTGATTACTCATCTCTATTTTAGTTGGCACCAACTGAACAATAATCTACAGACATGTCATAACACTCTTTAAGATTTTATGAACAACATTTCAAATGAAATATATTAATTTGTGACCAAACTAACCTTTATTTTAAAACCCTTCCTCTTCTATAATGTCTTTATTGATTGTTTAAATACGTTCCACTTCTTATAGTTTGCATTTAATGCCATAACTTCTTATGAGAGGAAATATTGTATAGTAATAAATGCTCAATAACCCAAACTTAAAATCTTGGTAAAGTAATATATATAAATATTATATATTAACTAAGATTAAAACATAAATATTAAGAAATTTTTTTATTTATATTTAATACCTTCTAGACATGAACACATCCCTAGGAGCAAAAATTTGATTTTTCATTACTTCTCTAAAATCTATTTAAGCCTTATTCCACTAAAAAAAACTCATACACCAACAAACCTTGTGCATAGTGTGATTGATGTAAAAACTTATCAAAAAGTCTAGTGAACTTACACCGTATCACTAGAAAAAGTATAGTAAAAAAATTATTATAAAAAAAACTATAAATATAATAACAACTTTTTTATAAGCCTTGTCTAATTAAAAATTGATTGATGCTTCAATGATACCTTTTATGGTTTCAACAAACATGTGTCTAGTATTTTAGCACCCTTAAGAACAAAGTCTTGAAATTGTTAAGTTGTAGGCTGTATCTAACTTTATTGGTATGCCATATACTGTAAGTTTTAAAATCACAGATACGTCTGCTGCTTCAAAAGGGATGCATCTACTTCCTACTAAATACATTTTTTCTTCATCCCAAGTAGATAATAACAAACTTAATAAGTTGTCACTTGTGCCATATCATGCAGTTCTATTGCTACACCAAAAAGAGTACTTGAAAACATTATTTTTTGCACTTTTGATAGACAATTATAAACATTACCTAATTCATTAATTTCACAAGAATGTCTAATTAAGTTTGCCATCAATTTGCAACAACCAAATTTCACTACTAATTACAATAAATATACCAATATCATAATACCACTTAACTTTAAAGTATCATTGACAAATTAATGGCAACACTCAACATATGTTAATATCGTGTTCATACCAACAAATGTTTTTTTTTATTGACTAAAATTTACATTTGAATTAAGAGTCTTCGATAAAAATTCACGTCTACAGCCATAATAACATATATATATATATATATATATATATATATATATATATATATATAGATAGATAGATAGAGAGAGAGAGAGAGAGAGAGAGAGAGAGTATATCAACTAAAAACCATAATAACAAGTGTAAGCTTTACATTAACTAAAATATACCAAATGTAGCAATATATTCATAAATTACAAACTTTTGGACAAAAAACTAGACAAAATTATAAAATGTTAGCTAAAAAAAAAAGACGAATCATTCTAAACTTAAAGATGTACCTGAAATTAGTAGATAAGAGTGTAAGAGTAAAATGTAGTATGCAGATCTAGTGAGACAAAGAATTGATGTAGGAATTTGAGTCAGAGTTAAAGATGGGAGCTTGAGAGATAGTTAAAGATGGAATTCTCGGGTTTGGGAGATAGATAGTGGGAGAGGAAGAAAATAAAGTTGGGTGTCGGCATGAAGGAAATCGGAGTGAATTTAGGGCACACAAAAACACGCATATCCATTTGGCATGGAGATAGTAGATTTTTTAGAAAAAAAAAATATTGGATGTTAATGAAACATGCATGATGATCTGGTGTGTTTTATCAGAATAAAAATGTATCATTATTTTAAGATTAAGAGGGCCTATTTTTGTTAGTTTTTAATCGGGATGGTTAGTTTAGTATTTGATAGATTGAAAAGGGCAATTTTAATAGTTGGTTTGTGCATAGAGTGATGTGCTTATTTTTTTGGTAATAAATATTAATTACTTACCAACCGAAAAAAAAATCTTCTAACGTTGAGATTTAAGGCTTGCATAATGTGAAGACGAGATGAAGGCAATTTGTATGGACAAAAAGGGTATTATTTGCATCATATAGCACTATTAATTGGTCCACTTAGATTATGAACCTTGTGATAAATAACGCTTGCAATGTATAATATGCATTAATTTTCTGATATGTTCCATACAAAGATAATCGATCATATCGATTAAAATAGAGAAAAAATATGCTTAGATTACAAATATACAAATTCTGTACAGTAAGTAATTTCCTCACACAACGTGTAGTGTTGACCAAATACTAGCTAGATATTATATTTGCTAAGATATACAAGATTAATGCTTTTTTTTAATCTTCATTACTGTTTCCTAACTTCTTTTTCAGCCTGCAAAAAGACAAAAAAAAAAATCCAGAGAGAAAGATCAGTTAGATAAAATCATTGGAAAGCTGAGAACGAGTCACATATGATGGTTTAATGTAATGGCTAATTGGTTATGCGGCACACGGAACTTACTGCTCGGACAACTCGGTCAAAAGCGTCGGAGCCATAAGTCTGAATGTAGCGCTCGACGGACTTCCTAGCATCAAGAGACATCATTTGAAGAACCCTGCGCTGGTTCTCAGGGTAGGCGTCGCTGACCGGGAACCCAATCTTCACGTATTTGCGCACAAAGTTCTCGTAGATATATGCAGCGCCGTTGAATATTGGAAGAACCAACCAGAGGCAAAACAAAAGCTTGATGAAGGACCAAAAAGGGAACCTGCATGCATGCGCGCGGGCGGGGACACATGCGTTAGCATCCATCAAGCATGCTATATGAATTATTACATCATATATCAAATTATAGAAGATTGGATCTCGGATGGATGAAAAAAAAAATGATATATATATATATCGATCATGCGTGGCATGGAAGAAATAGTGTGGTATGAAATTAGTAAATAGGCATTTAAAAAAGTATATTGCATGTGGGTCATGTACCATTGCAGGACTTTCCAAAACGAGAGCTCAAACAGAGTTATCAAGGAGTTTAAGATCCAATATGTAAGCCATTGTTGATCATCTAGTGTCGAAGGGTTCTCTATAGCTCGCACTGATGCATATCTGCACATGATCATCACATGCATCATGTTATATCTTGTTACAAATAGAGTAACGCTTCAATTGATATGTAACATATGCATATGTGTGTATGTATGTATGTACATAGTTAGAAACAGTATACTCCATTTCTAATAATTTGTACGTGTACTTACAGTGGATATAACAGCATCGCCGCTGGACTGTTTTTCAATTACCAGCATACATGCATATAAAAAGTTTATACACATGGGTTAGATATTTAATATATAGTAATGCAGAAAAAATAGTAATATATATATATATGCAAGAATAAGCTATTAAATTCTAGCATACGTGAATAATCACTTTGTATTTATATATTATATATTAGTAATAGGAAGGTAACATAATATAAATCTCGTCTTTAATAAGGTCTCGGTAAAAAGCAGATGGCTCATGGTGGAGAGTCTATTCAAACACACCCAAAAATTGGGTACCGATTGATAAGCTATTCAGTTTCTTAGCTGGATATATGATATTCATCCATCCCCATCAATTTTATAAACCCGACTTACACCACCATCTTAATCGCATAATGTTTGGATGAGATGAAAAACCACGCACGATAGAAACAAAAAAATAAAAAAATAAAAACGCGTAAACTAGCAATCTTGTCAGTCTCCAATATTAATTGACCCTAAGATGTAGCGGTAATTAACATGCAAGGTAAAAATTAATTTATTGGTCAAAAATAAAGACTTTTTAAGTCAATTATTGAAGAGATGGGGGACAAAAATAATACTACATTAATACATGAAAAAAAAAATATGCAAGCTTTTTCTGAGACATCCCTAGGAATAACAAACAAACAGTACTGAGAACGATTATATATTAGGGAAATTTTCACCGCTTATATTTTATAAAAGGAACAAAAAAAAAAGGCAGTACTTACCAGGTTGTATGTATATGAAAAATATCAATCTTGTTCGAAAAATGAAATAATGATATAAATGATTTCAACTAACAATATTAACCACCCTCTATATATCTAGATATAAACTAACAATATTAACCACCCTCTAATAAATAAATAAAAACAAAACAACTAGCATTACTAGCGATCAGAAAATACAGAGAAAACAGCATCAATCGCTCCATCAAACAAAAGAGAAAAGAGTTGGATCGAAGGTACGAATTTACCCGATTAATGTATCCGTATATTGGAAAAACGTTGCTAAGACTCCCATATCCGAGAATCAATGTGGTGAGATCCTTTTTCTTCTGGAATGAAATCGATCGGGAATGAATATGTATATGTATTGACTTACCTATAATTTCTGCATATATGACAATTTGGGTGCAGGCTAGAGCGCTATTAATATAGCACAACAATAGACAAACATGAAGGTAGGCAGAACCATATGCTTTTTATATAAGATGTTGGCGCCTTCTTTCTTGCTATATACCATATATATATATATATAGTAGTAGTAGTAAATACATGATCAATAACGTCTGCATGGAAGCAAAGAATAACCTATCAATTCAAACAGCTGGAAACCAAAATGTCCAAATCTTGTCTTGCCCTCGCAGACGAGTACGTAAGAGAAAGCAAGGAATATAGCAATTCACTGTCAAATCAAGAATCACAAAATCAAGTTACCTCGTCTATGCGGAATGCCTTCAAAAGGCAAACGTAGAGACTTATCATGCAATCGATGAAAAGTCAGTTGTTGAATATTAAAAATTTTGGATCCCAATCCCATTTTCTTCTTTAGGGGTTGTAGTATATTTATGGTATTGTTACCACTATAGTATTTTATACTTAACCTAGGCCTTGCAAATAAAAAATAAAGATTAAATTAAAAAAGGTACAACCCATGTGAATCTTATTGTCTTTGCCTGCACCAGGGGCGATCTGAGAAGTACCTTACAAAGGGAAAGGATATTTTAAAAATAAAAAATAAAAAAATCCACACACACACACACACACAAAAATGTACTGAAAGTTAAGAATAAAGGAACATATTAAAAATGCAGAATCTGGATAACTCCGAGACCTTTTGGATCAGTAACTACGAAAGACTGAACGAAGAAAGACATTGTCCCTCCCTCTAGAGATGGACCCGCCATTTAGGCTATGCCATTTATGCATTGAAGGGAAAAGATAGAGAGGCGGCAACAGCCATCATATTTGTCTCAATAACCCCTTATCCTAGACGTTTAGGTGCAGGTTTGCACCATACTTTCGAGCGTACTTCATATTTTTTCGTATTATATAATTAATTATAGATATATTATTATCATATTTAATGTACAATAATATTTTTTTATTGTACCTAAATCATAATATATATAATATAATTAATTATAAGTACACTATAATTGTGTTTAAAATACACCTAAAATACACTAGAGCTATAAAGATAAGTATTGCACTATATTGGATGCAGCCCCTTCACCTAGTAATTTCCCCTTTGCCCCCTCACCTAACTCCAAGAACGAAGGGAAACAATGAAAGAATGAAGGAGAGTTGAAGCCTTTTAACACTTCATTCAGAAGGCAAAGGGTGCACAACCACTACATGTTATACATTGAAATAAGACAACTTTAGAATATGATACAATTATAAAATTGCCCTAATATAGATGATCTAATAGGGTAATGAAGATTTTCTCTATTTAGCAATAGCTAATTGGACACTACAACAAATTGGGACATAGGGCACTAGATCATTCTTGGCTAATAAGTAAAAATTCCGTTGCTACAATATTTTGTCACAAAATTTTTACACATCGCCTTCTGTGGCCTAGAAGTCCGGTCGTGACGAAAATTTTAGCTATGGAAAAAGTGATTTGGTAGATGCAATTGATAAAATTAGCCACAAGTCATTGGTGAACCATATCTTGATAGTCACAGGAAATCTCATAATATGTGTATCAATAGCCTTGAATAGTCTCATGACACTTGTTATAATAGTCACGAGTAGTCTGATGATACACATGTCGATGCCCATGAGTAGTCCTATAGCACATATGTAAATGGCCACGAGTAGTATCATGACCCAAGTATTGATAGCTATGAGTAATCTCATGGAAGGCATATTAATAGCCACGAGTAGTCCTATGGCACACATATCGATGATGACGACGACGACGACGATGATGATGATAATAATAATAATAATAATGATAATAATAATAATAATAATAATAATAATAATTATAATAATTATAATAATAATAATAATAATAATTAACCACCCCATTATAATTTTGTGGGTAGACCTCATTTGAATACTGATCGTGAGTAGTTACAGCATGCTTCCTAAGAAACTTTCGGTGATGTCACCTTTTCTTAAACTACTCCAAGCTAGAGCCGGCAAAAGTTGACCCGACCCGAAAAATCCGACGAATACCGACTCGATCCGCCCGAAATCCGATCCGATTTTATCCGAGTAATTAAAAGCCCGAAACCTATCCGACCCGATCCGATACATATCCGATATCCGATATAACCCGAGAATTCATAAGCCCGAAATAAACCCGACCCGACCCGCTATTCACCCGAAACCCGATATAACCCGAAAAACTATAAATCCGAAATGACCCGACCCGATCGATTATTTGTCCAAAATCTGATATTATCTGAAAAATTATAAATCTATAAAGATTCAACTTGGTACCACCCAAAAATTAACATTAACCCATAACTCAAAATTTTTAAAACTTCATAAAACATGAAATAATATAGATGTGCAACTAATCCATACTAGCACTTACATCAAAATCTAGAAACAATATACTTTCATAAAATTTATATCACTTATGTATATACAAATACAATATCCATTGATACCAATAGAAATAAAAGTAGAGAAAACAAAAAGAATAACACTACTATGCCATTTAAATATTAGTTCACTTCCATTATTCCATCTAGTACCATAAGATAATAACAGTGCAGCCTTGAACACTATATGTTAGTATCTATACGGCCATACCTTGCAATATAGCACCTACAACATCATAGGAAAGTAAGAAAAATCTAGAGTGAGAATGTTAGTTATTCATTATAAAAATTGAAGATTAATATTTTTTATTACATCAACAGTGTTAAATAGTAAGAAGTCAATATTAGTTGGTCTTTTGTCAATAATAGTCATTATTACTTACTTTATTTAATTTTTATCTTATTTAGCTTGATATGATCTAATCAAAATATATAATAAAAAAACTAATATGTTGTTATTATTATTTTTGCCATAATTGATATTCATTGATTACTATTATTATTGTTATCATTATTTTTGTATTATTATTATTATTATTATATTTATTAAAATTATGTTGATATGATGTGATCAATCTCTTTTAAAAATAATATGAGAAGTACAACCTTAGAAGTCTTCATTTGTTATCAATTATCAATGACTATTATAAGTTAATATCATGTAAGGAGCGTATAAGATATAAATATAATATAAACTTAAAATAATACTAGAACTCAATATGACCAAGCTAATAATGGAGTTGAATTATAAGTTATACCTTAACATAAAAAGAAAAGTGATACGATTTGAAAACTTTTAAATTTGAAACGTCAGATACATCTCCAAAGATGAAATAATGATAAAAAATTCTAAGGCCCCAAAACAATTAATATAATAATTTACTTTTAATTGAATAAGATAAATTAAAATAAATGATCTCAAAATCATTAGCTTTTAATAATATCTTGGAATAAAAAGAAAGAAAGAAAATGACACAAGCATGGCTCAAATATGAAATAACCTAAATTCAATCTAAATTCAACCCGAAAATATAATAATTGAAACTCAACCGAGCCCGATCCGAACTCGAACCGAAATTAGAATAACCCAAATTTACCCGAATCCGAGTCCATCCGATCTCAACCAGACCCGACCCGAGAGCTTAGAATGACCCGAGATTATCCGATACTGAGTTGATCCGAATCAAACCCGACCCAGCCCGACCCGACAAAATAATCCGAAATTATCCAAAACCGATGTAACCCGATTATTATGTTACCCGATCCGATAGTGACCCGACCCGTCCGATTGCCAGCTCTACTCCAAGCCAAACATGATTAACTGTGAAGTTCTTTAATAATTGAATTTTCTTAGTGAATGTGTATTTTATTTATATAAATAGTTGTACCAAACATTTTAATCTATCTTAATTATACATTAATTATATGAGGTATTACATATATGTACATATATATATATATATATATATATATATATATATATATAGTTTTTAAATGGTCACACATTTATTTATATGATTATACATTTGACTTATAGTTAAAAAAGATATCTTCTTATAGCCATAGTATTTTTTTTGGGTAAGTATAACCATAGTATGGTGATATATATGTTTGTGTATCTCTTTGTGTATATGTTATTTACTATTCCATATATTATATGCATATTTAATTTAGAAAACAAAATAATTATTATTTATTTTATTTTTTCATCAAATTAGGAAGAAATAAAAGATAGAAAATGTAATAATAATGTACTATAAATTTTATAACATGGCCTACTTAATTCTGAATGTGATGTTTACTTTGGCATATTAACATTTAAATTATAACGCGCTCCCCAACTCTTGTTGATTCGTCGTCGTCGGTGAACTGGTTCGTGTTCAGTGCCGCCGATTATGGGGAAGAGGAAATCATCGAAGGCAAAGTCTTCCTCAGTGACTCAGGATTTGGATAGGAAGGAATTGTCTCCAACTATTGAATCAAACTCAAAATCCATAACGATTGCTAGGGCAGATGAGGGAAATTATGTCGATCCGAATGATGGTGAAACTTTTGATGATTTACTTCAATCCCCATCATCTGTAGAACAAATTCAAGGGAATGACTACCATTTTCCCCTATTTCGTCCCCCGTCAGCCAGAGAAATCAAGTAATTGTATCGACTCAAACTCCTTCTATGGATCGTCAGCCTGATATAGACATTGATCTGAATCAACAAGGCCCTAAGCGTAGTTGGAGAGATACTGTTCTTTTGAATCGTCTACCAGAATCAGGAACGTCTCTCCAATATATTCCACCCGTGATTATTGAGGGGATTTCCAAAGCGCAGCTAGCAGTGGAGGATATACAGGATGAAAGCAAACGTTGGGAAAATACTCTTATTGGCTTTGTGGCTGGCACTCCACCTTCCCACTACCAAATGCAGCGTTTTGTATCCCAACACTGGTCTTTCTTGGGCCCTAAACCAGAGATACTAAGTGTAACACCCCCAAATTTACTACTGAAAAATTTCGTTAAATTTAAAAGAAGTTTAGCGGAAGCAAGCAAATAAAATTGTAAATCCGGGGGTATTACTGCCACACTTAATACCAGATCGATTCATACCTACCGACCCGATACTAAGTGATAAGGCTAAAAAGAATAAAGTTAGAACAAATCATTCATAAGGCATAAGTTTTACAAAATCAGAGTGCGAAGGTCAAAAGTTGTATTCCGAAATACAACTTAAAAAGTCCATACATCAGAGTACTTAAAATAACGGAATAACAAGTACGATAAAACCCTTGAAAATTTAAGTACAGCACTTATGACTTCCAAAACGAATACGATTACACAAAACAAATTCCGAAGGGTAATTATCCGGACCACTTACTCACTCAAGTCAAACCTTCCACCCCAATTTAGCAACCGATCAAAACCTGCATCAAAGGTCTACTCCCCACCATTGGTGGATCATCGCAGGACCCATTCAACCAGTGTAGTATCAGTACGGGTCCAGTACTGAGTAAGGGCGTAGGGCTAGGGCCAAGCATACAATCATACCACGTAGTCTACATCACACAATCATATAAGTAACATGCAATAACACACAAGATAAGGCCTGAGTACTTTCCGGTGACTTATTCTTTATCCTCGTTAATAATAATATGTCCATTTCATACACAGTATTTATTAATCCATGCGAGTGCGGGAGCCCCACTATTATAGCCGGTGGAACGGTCGCGAGGGCTATGCCCTGCCATTATTATAGCCGGTGGAACGGTCGCGAGGGTAATATACCCTGCCACTATTATTTGCCGGTGGACCGGTCTGGCCCCGACTCACAAGGTATTCCACTATAAAAATCAGAATCTTTCCATGACTTATCACTTTTGCGTTTGGTTTGTTGAGCACGACATCCCCCACTATTATAGCCGGTGGAACGGTCGCGAGGGCGTATGCCCTGCCACTATTATAGCCGGTGGAACGGTCGCGAGGGTAAGATACCCTGCCACTATTATAGCCGGTGGACCGGTCTGGGTTCGGCTCAACATTTTTCTCTGTAAGTCGTTAGTGTCTTAATGTATCTTATTCGAGGGCATATCTTTTGTCATGCATGGCCAGAGATCTCAACACATCACATCGAAACTGAAGGTATATGCGTACTATCACATACAAAGGAGGGCACAAGCACACGTCCTGATTTCAAGCCACGTTACACATGGAACAGATAAGATAATGACGTTTCAAAACACAACACATAAATCATATAGAACATCCACGGCACATAGGATACATGTCACACATTCAGCCTTAGCTATATCCTTACTCGGTTTCGGTTACCGAGCTATCTCCCGCACTTATTTTAGGCCACTAAATACCCTTTGCGATTTATCAAACTTAACATATTTCTCGCATTGGAAACCAGATCATGACCCTTAGACTCAACTCTCCCTCATGCCTTACTCCTCCTCGTTTCTTTTTATTATTTTCTTTTTCTTTTTCCACCTTCTCAAATTAGGGTTTCTTTCCCAAACCCTAGATACCCTTATATGACCCTACGTACTATTTTTCATCTCAAGCCTCCAAACTCCCAAATAGACCTTCCATTAATCTCTCCACGTCCCAAAGTAACTCTTTATACGTAAGGTTCGCCCCCGTGCGGACCTTAACCTTCCCATGCAAACCCTAGTTTCCCCATGCAACCTTAGTTTCTCCCACTCTTCCATTTTATTCAATTCCCCCTTTTCCTCATCATCTCACAACTATGAATTCCTTAGGTTGCCCATACCTATGTTAACCAGCTTACTTCCCTTTGGTTATCTTAGTTGCTTATTTTTCTCTTTCAAGCCCCTACTCCACAATTCCTCATCAAAACACCTAGTATGCATGTCACATCACACCACCTCATCTTTGTACCATACCATATTAGTACATATAGACAAGAGCACAGGACGTACCTCGGTTCCATGTTGCGCTACACGGTAGAACAGATAACATACACATAATACAGCATATAAACCGCACGAGGCATCCAAGGCAAATAAAACATGTAATACACACAAGCAGCCTTAGTTACGTCCTTACCTAAATCGGCGCCAGGCTTAGAGCACGCTCCTACACCTCCTGGGTTTGACCCGGTTCACCTATAAGAGGGAAATACTTAGGGTTAATCTCCCTCTACCGGAATTATCAAAATTCCTATCTTACCCCTATCATGGTCTAACACCAAGGCTAATATTAAGGATGGGGTTTATAAATAAAGAATAGGTTTATTACTACTCTTACGATAGCTTAAACGGATTATCACTAATTAAAGTAGGTTTTACCAATCCAGAGTTTTAAGGTGAGTGTTTCAATATTAATAATAATAATTACTAATAACAATAAGAAGAATACTACTAATAGTAATAGTACTCATAATAAGAATAATAAAGGCTATAATGATACTAACGATGATAATAATAATTGAAATCATAGTGGCATTAGTGATAGTAATATTATCGATAATAATAAAATACTAACACAACCATAACCATTTAGATGACAATATCGATAACGATGATAATAATAATAATAATAATAATAGAAGGAGTAGTAGTAATGAAAATAATAATAATAATAATAATAATAATAATAATAATAGCAATAATAATAATGGTAAGGATAATAACAATAATACTATTAATAGTAATAATAATAATAACAATAATAATAACAACAATAATAATAATAATATTAATAATAACAACAATATTAATAGCAACAATAATAATAATAATATTAATATTAACAACAATAATAATATTAATAGTAATAATATAAATGATAGTAAAAGTACTAGAAATAATACTAATAGGAATAATAGCGATAACAATAATAGCTAGAAGATAACATAATGACACTAGTATTAACCATAGTAATAATAATAGTAATGATAGCGATAATGATAGTAAAATAACAATACCCATAATAATAATTACAATAATAATAACAATACAATAGTTGTGGCAAATACTAGGCATAACAAAAATACTAAGGTAATAATATTAAAGTATAACGTTAAGGATAATAACGATGGTAATACTCGATAAATAATAAATGCGTTAAATACAACAACAACAACAAGATAATAACAAGGATAATAATAATAATATAATAATAAGGATAATAATGATAATAATAATAATAGTAGTAGTAATAATAATATTAACAACTATAATAGTAATGTTGATAATAAAAATAGTAAGGATAATAATAATAATGATGCCAATAACAACAATAATAATAATAATAATAATAGTAATAATAATAATAATGACAATAACAGCACTAATGATAGTAATACTGATAATAATAACACTAATAGTAAAATAATAACAATGGTAATAATAATAGTAATAATAGTGATAATAATAATAGTAATAGTAATAATAATAATAATAATAGTACTAATAACAATAATAATAACAATAATGATAATAATTATAATAATAATAATAATAATAATATTAATAATAATAATAACATAACCATAAGAATAGTAACGGTAACGATATTGATAATAATAATAAAAATGATAATAATAGTAGTAATAATGATAGTAATGCTCATAATAATATTAATGATAATAATAACACTAATGATAATAATAGTAATAATAATAATAATAATAGTAATAACAACCATAATAATAATAATAATAATAATAATAATAACACTAATGGTAATAATAGCAATAATAATGCTTAATAATAATAATAGGGATAATAATAATAATAATATTATTATTATTATTATTAATAGATTAACAAGGCCCTATAGTTAATTAACACCATTAATTAAAAGTCCTTAGAGTAATGTGGAGTCCTAGTAATATTAATAAGGGTGGTAGTATTAATAATAATAACAATATTAGTAATAATAATGGTAATGTTAATATTAATCATAATACTAATAATAGTAGTTAATAAGGTTAAATCATTAATCATTTTTATTTATTTTTATCTATTTATTTATTTTTAAGCTTTAGGGTTCAGGGTGTTGGGCAACCTGACTGAGGTGGTGGCGGCGGCGGCGGCGGCACGGCGGTGGAGGAAGGGAGAGAGGGGAAAATGGTGGTGGAGGCTAGGGGAGGGAAAACCAGGATAAAAGGGAGGTATAGGGTGGTAGAGCAGGAGCTGCCAGTCGTTTTGGGGGGTGATGGTGGTGCTGCAAGCGGCGGCACAGCTGGTGGCGGCGGCACGAAGGTGGCGCAGGGCTGGAAGGGGGTCGATTCGGGAAGAGGTTTTCGCACGGCCAGGGCGGCACGTGCGGCGCGAGGCAGGGTGGCTAAGGTGGTTGGTTGTGAAGAGGGCGGTGCAGGGAGGATTGTGGTGGCACGGGCAGGCGGCAACGGTGGCCGAAGGCGGAGGAAACGGCGGCTAAAGGTGGGGCGGTGTGCGGCGCTGGTTTTCTGGGTTCCAAATTTCGAACCCGACTAAGGCGGCGAGGAGGGCTATTTATAGGCCAAATTGAACGGAAAACGACAAGGATGCGAGGGAGGGTCGGAGATTAGGTGGATGCGTGTCCGGCGAGGCTGATCGGTGCAGGTCTGCAGTTGCAGACCGAGGCTCGTCAGGGAGAGAGAGGGAGGTTTCGTGCGGGGAAAAAAAACAGATTGATTAGTCCAATCTACAGGGGAGACAACGAGTATGAGAAGGGCGAAAAGACGGGAGCTAATGGCGTGGCGTTGAAGCTTCCTTCACCGGCGAAAATCTCGGGTTGCAGGCGGCTGGAGGTTGAAGATGAAGTACGGGTGGGGCGAACCGGCGGTTCAGCGGGGAAAGAAGAAAAGAAAGAAAGAAATGGGGCGGGCCGAACCGGCCGGGGGAAAAGGAAGGGGGCGTGCGCTGGGGAGATGGGTCGCGCCAGGGTGTTGGGCCAGCAGGCCGGCCCAAGTCGGGGGGGAGAGTAGAAAAAAAAAAGAAAGGAAGGGAAAGAAAAGGAAAAAGAGGGGAAAATGGAGAAAAGGAAAAAGGAAAAAAAGAAGGGAAATTAGTGGTTAGATTAATCAGTATAATTTGGGGTATTTAATAAAATAAAATTATCAAAACAATGATTAAATTCTATTTTTAGGTTAATTTAGGGATTTATGGAAGAATTTTCCTTAATTCATTTTAATTAACAAAACCCCTTTAATTTTTCTCTAATTAAATTATTTATAAATTTTATATTAATTTGAAACTATTTTATCCTTCCTATTTTAAATAAATTCATGTATTTAATAACTTTCTAAAAATAGAAACCTTAATTAGCTTAAAACACCAAAATTCCTCCTATTTACACACTTATAAATTCCCTCTTGATTTATCCTAATTAATTCCTATTTATTTCACTAAAAGTAGTTTATTTTAATTAATTTCCTAATAATTCCCTATTCGGCCATGATTTCCTAAATTAGGGTTTTTGGGGTATTTCACTAAGCCATGATCATGGGTACTTCCTTTTTCGATTTCAGGATTAGGAAACTTTGCAGAAGGTTATATCTAGACCATATTGGTCATTTGGGATTCGACCCATGCTGATTAGGAAATGGAGCCCTGAACTTCAATTGAACAAAAATGAATGGCTTGTTATGCCTCTTTGGATCACTCTCCCTGGTTTACCATTGCATTTATGGGCTGTAAACTCTCTTAGTAGAATAGGCAGCATTCTGGGTAAACCCATCTACATAGATGCTATTACTGCATCTAGGGAGAGGATATCTTATCCTAGAATTCTTGTGGAGGTGAATGTCAGCAAACCACTTCTTGAATTAGTGGAAATTCTCCTTCCCAATGGCACATCTAGATTACAGCATGTCAATTATGAATGGAAACCTCTCTTCTGCACATTCTGTAATAGAATAGGTCATGACATAGCCATGTGTAAGTCTCAGAAATTTGCCAAACAGACATGGGTTAAAAAGGAGCAGCCATCTACTGAAAATACCAACATTGGTAAAGCTCATGTTCCACAGGATACTACAAATGACACAGAACAGGATCCATATCAGCAGAGTCATGGAATACCTACAGACAAAGTGATGACCAAATAGGGTACTTTGGATAACCCAATCTAAGGAAGCAAAAAAACCATAACTCCTTGAACTGAACATATCCAACCTGTGACTCAAATAGACAAGGGGAAAGGAAAGACCTGGGACCCTATTATTCTATCCTCTCCCTTGGACCCAGCTAGATCAATGTAATTTGACAGAGAATTTATGGCTTAGCTTGAAGCTAGTGATGTGGATAGGGGAGGAGTACATGAGGGCCTCTTAAGGCCTCTATGAACTTAGCCACTTGGAACATTAGAGCGTTGAACAAAACCCTCAAACACAAGGCTGTGAAAAACCTTGTGTCAAATCAGAAGCTTGGCATTTTAGTGCTAGTGGAAACTCATGTTAAATAGTTTAATACTGATAAAGTCCTTTCCTCTTTAGGTCTTCATTGGGAGTTGCTTCATAATTATCATTGTCATGGGAATGGTAGGGTGTGGGTTATGTGGGATCCAAATTTCTGTCATATCACCCATTATCAGTCCATGGATCAAGGTATCCATTGCCATGTGCAGATAAAGACCCTCAATCAAATTTTTGATATGACTGCTGTGTATGCCCACAATACAGGTCAATAGAGGCATGCCCTGTGGAAATGGTTGTATGATCTGAAATGCAAGATTACAAATCCCTGGGTTGTAATGGGTGACTTTAATGTGGTCTGCAAGGCTGAGGAAAAACTTGGAGGGAAAACTGACCCTGGGGATATTGAGGAGTTTGTCAAGTGTATCCAGCAGTGTGGTTTAGATGATATCCACTATAATGGGTGTATCTACACTTGGTGCAACCAACAGAAGTCTGACCAGAGAATTTATTGTAAGCTTGACAAGATTCTTGGCAATGACTCTTGGCTGGATTTTTTTACTGAGAGCTATGTGGATAATTTGCACAACCCAACTTCAGATCATAACCCCTTGATACTCCACTTAAATTCTCAGCAAGTCTCCAGAAGTAAACCTTTCAAGTTCATTAATTTCTGGGCTGATAGAGAGGATTTCAACCCTATTGTTCAAGAATGTTGGGAGTCAAATGTCCAGGGGAGCTATGCTTTTCAGGTAGTATCAAAGTTAAAACTTCTCAAGCAAAGGCTAAAAAAATACAACAGCAGCAATGGCCATGTCTCTGTTAAAGCCCATAAAGCATGGTTGCATTGGCAGAAATGCAAGGATTTAACAATGTTGGACCCCCTTAATCATAACCTTATTACTGAGGAAAGGGAGGCAAACATCATCTGGCAGAGAAGAGCTACTGAAGAGGAACATTTCTTCAAACAAAAGTCCCATATCCAGCATGTCCAATTGGATGATCACAACACTAAGTATTTTTATGCAAATGTTCAACTGAGGAGAAACAAGAATCGTATTACCAAGCTGTTGAATGAGAATAATCAAGAGCTTACCAGTGACTGTGACATTAAAGAAGAGGCTGTTTGTTATTATAGGAACCTCCTTGGTCAAAATAACAATTCAATCCAGGGGATTGAAGAGGATGTCATTTTTGAAGGTTCTTTATTAAACCCCATAGATGCTGAGACTCTAACCTGTGAGCCTACAAGCCAGGAAGTTCATGATGTTGTTCTCTCCATGGGTGACTATAAGGCCACGGGCCCGGATGGATTTAATGCTTATTTTTACAAAAAATCTTGGGATGTCATTAGAGAAGATGTAGTGGCTGTGGTGAAGGAGTTCTGGAGGAATAGAAGGCTGCTGAAACAAATAAACAACACAGCCATTACCCTCATTCCCAAATGCCCAGGGGCTGTGAAGATAAAAGATTTCAGACCTATTGCATGCTGTAACACCCTCTACAAGATCATTTCTAAAATTCTGGCCAATAGGTTGCAATTGGTGATGGGTAAACTCATAGACCCATCTCAAGCTGCCTTTATTAAGGGTTGTGTGATCTTTGACAATATTCTTATGGCTGCAGATATTATCAGGCATTATTCTATGAAAAATGTCATCCCTAGAAGTTTCCTTCAAGTTGATCTCCAAAAGGCATATGATACTGTTGAATGGAGCTTCATAAAGCAGGTAATGGAAGCTATGAGATTCCCCTGGACATTTGTGGACATGATTATCCAATGTATTTCAACTGCCAACATCTCCATAAGTGTTAATGGTTCCTTAACTAAACCCTTCATGAGTGGGAGAGGCCTTAGGCAAGGTGACCCTATATCCCCATACTTGTTTGTATTATGTATGGAATATCTTCATAGGGACTTACACAGACTCTGGAAGCTACCTGATTTTCATGGCCACCCTGGTTGTAAGAAAATGGAGATTATTGACTTGAGTTTTGCAGATGATCTTCTTCTTTTCCGCAAGGGTGATATTTCTTCTGTTGTAAAGCTAAAGACCACGTTGGAAAATTTCTCCAAGTGCTCGGGACTCACAGCAAACCCTAACAAAAGCTCAGTTTTTTGTGCTGGGGTATGTGACAGGGTAAAGAGAGACATTACTGAATATCTTGGTTGTACAAAAGGATCCCTTCCTTTTAGATACCTGGGGCTCCCTTTAGCTGCCTCTTGTTTGAAAACTCAGCACTACCAATCTGTCATTGACAAGCTGATGGCCAAGATTAGAAATTGGACATGCAAATATCTCAGCTATGCAGGTAGATCCCAATTGATTTCTGCTATGCTCCAAGGGATTACAAATTTTTGGGCACTAATACTACCTCTCCCCCATGGTATTCTCTCACAAATCAAGAGTATTTGCAGAAACTTCCTTTAGTCTGGGTCTAGCACTAGACATAAACATCCTGTTGCCTGGAAAATAGTGTCTTCCCAAGGAGGAGGTAGGCCTTGGCTTGATTGATTTAAAAATTTGGAATAAAGAAGCATTGGGGAAGTGGCTGTGGAAGATCATCTTCAATAAAGAAAGTCTCTGGATTAAGTGGGTGCATGGTGTGTACCTAAAACATAAAGATATAGCTATTGCTAGAGTTTACTCCTATCACTCCTGGCTATATCGAAATATAATGTACATTCGACCCCTTCTCCTGCAGCATATTGTTGATGGTAAATGTGGCACAAATTCTTACTCCATCAGTAATGCTTATGAGCTACTCAGGTACAAAGATAATAAGAAGCATTGGGCTCCCCTTGTCAGGAACCACTTTGGAAGACCTCGATGTTCCTTCATTAATTGGCTTGCTTGTCACAGGTGTCTCCCAACCAGAGAAAAGTTAAGAAAATGGAACCTGCAGGTACCCCTGAATGCAGTATTTGTGCTGAAGAAACAGAATCAATGGACCACTTGTTTTTACATTGTTTTTATGCTAGGAAAGTCTAGGGTCTGATCAAGAATAGGATGGGCATGGGCATCAAGGCTGAGACTTGGGATTCCCTGATTCATTCTGCTGCACAGTGCACAAAAAAGAACATCATAGGTGCTGAGTGTACTAAGGCCCTATTTGGAGAAGTCATATATGGAATTTGGAGATGTAGAAACTCCTCTATGTTCAGCGGCTCAACTCAACACCCAACTCACATGGTTAAGGATATTATAAAGCGCTTTCATATTAGATTCAATCATTGTATTAGTAGTACGGGAAGTAGGAATGCTAATTAAGGAGTTTGGTTCTCCCCTCTAGTTTTGTTACTTTTGAAACTCTTGATATAATCTCTTCTTGTTGGTTTTAATAATATTTTTATTAATTACCAAAAAAACATTTAAATTATATATACAGATGCCAATAACTTTTATATACATTTAAACTATGATCCAAATTAATAATTATTTAATTTTACTATTTGTTCAAAATAATCAAAATGTTAGGATGAAAGTGTATTGCATTATACATTAAAAAAAACTTAATAAAATTAATTCATATGATGGTCATATTTTTATTTATTTTTGAGTTACTGCTAAAAGGGTATCAGCCTTTGCCACATTTTTTTTGTATGATATCTAATATGAGTGAGCCACAAAAATATATTTTTATTATAAATTCATAGCGACTAAGCCACAAAAATGTCATTTGGTAGCAAATTTATGGCAAGTTAGCCACACAAATATCTTTTCTTAACAAATTTATGGCAAGTTAGCCACACATATCTTTCTATAGCAACTTCGTGGCAAGTTAGTTGCAAAAATATCTTTTTATAGCAAAATCATAATAAGTTAGCCACGTGAATATCTTTTTGTTTTAAGTTTGTGGCAATTTAGTCACAAAAAAAAATATATATTTTTTATGAATTTATGGTAAGTTAGCCACAAAAAATATCTTTCCATGGACAATTCATGAAGAGTAGGCCACATAAATATCTTTCTATATTAAATTCGACATGATTTAGCAACAAAAATATATTTTTCATGGCTAATTCGTAGTGATTTTGCCACATAAGGACTTTCTCATTGCAATTCATAATAAGTTAGCCAAGAAATTCTTTTCCTTGTGACAAATTAGTGATGAGTTATTCACAAAAATACTTTTGTGGTAAAGTCATGGTCACTTTATCACAAAAATAGTCAAGGGTATATTTTTCCATTGTAAAAAAGGGAACATAGCTACTAAATTGTTAGTTTTTGTGGTCATTTTTTTACTAAAACCATAATATTATACTTTGCATAATAATTTTACTCACCAAGTTTTACCTCCTGGGACCATTTTCGTGGCCTATGCCACCTTTTTTGTGGCAACAATAAAAAAAATTCCCTTTGTGATCCTATCTAATGGGCTAATGGCTAAAACCCCCCTCTTTCATCCTATGTAATGGAATAATGAATAAAAAATCTCTTATTTGATCCTATCTAATGGGGTAATAAATAAAAATTCCCTATTTTTGATCATATCTAAGAGGAAAATAAATAAAAAAAACTCCTCTACTCAATTCTATATCTTTGGCCTTGTATTTGGCTCATTATGGCATCACAGACACCACCTTTGGCCCTATATTTGGCTCATTATGGCATCAGAATATGGAATTGCCTTATAATTGAACATTTTTTAGATTAGGATTTGGTTATTTTTTCGGTAGCACCAATGTCCTTCAATTTATCTATATATGGCAATGATGATATGAAAGTTGTCATATTATTGAGTTATGCTTTACAATTTTAAGAGTTAGAATTTAATTTTTTGTTATTTACATCACGTTAGATCTATTTAAAAGGTTTGGTAAAAATTTCTTTCAGATAATCACATTATCCAAGTAATGTATGTCATTTATATACACATACATGATTTTATTTTGGTTTAATATTTGGTTTTTTTTTCAAATTATCAATTCCTTTCTTACACCAGTGTATATAATTTGTAGTAATGCATTTAAGTCAAATATTACAAGTGATTATCTTCTCATAGAATGAATTATATGTAACACCCCCAAATTTCAATCCTGAAAAAAAATTTTTTGAAAGATTAAAGCGGAAGCTAGGAGCGAATTTGGGAAATGTTACCGCCACATCTAACACAAGATAATGTCAACCATCTATCTCATGTTAGATGCAAGGCTAAAACCTGTCAAACAATTAAATCTGAATTTCAAATTCCATCAAACAATTAAATCCGAATAGTAAACACTTATCAGAATATGAGAAATTTAAAGTCAATTACAAAACCCTTAGAAATCTGAGAACAATACTTGCAACTTCCAAAGGTGAATACAATTAAACAAAATAAATCCCGAAGGATAATTATCCGGATCGCCTACTCACTCAGGTCAAGCCTTCCACCCCAAAACAGTATCCGATCTTAACCTGCACAAGAGGTCTGCTCCCCACCATCGGTGGATCATCACAGGACCCATTCAACCAGTGTAGTATCAGTACGGGTCCAATACTGAGTAAGTCTCGCTACCCTACCTTATAGGAGAGATATCATCAAGTGCATATTAAATTGTAGTACAATACGTTAATACAATATCATACATACTCACCACCCACAGCATGAATCTTGCCATACATTCATAGTAACATTTAAAACATATGCAACATCCCAGTTAACATATACGCGTGGTATAACCGAAATAATACGTGACTCATTATGCACATAAACAGCATGTGGTGATACATATAATAAAAGCTGGCCAAGGTCCAACTAGACTTATTCTTTATTCTCATTAATAGTATGTTCATTTCACACATATTCTTTAATAATCCATGTGAGCACGGGAGCCCCACTATTATAGCCGGTGGACCGAAAAATATACGCACAGGGTAGAACGCCTCTGATCCACTATTATAGCCGGTGGACCGGAAAATAATCGCACAGGGCAAAACGCCTCTGATCCACTATTATAGCCGGTGGACCGGATCACAGCCCCGACTCACATGGTGTTTCGCTTTAAGTACTTAGTAGCTTTCCCATGGATTAACTTATACGTTTGGTTTGTCGAGCACGAGATCCCCCACTATTATAGCCGGTGGACCGGAAGATATCGCACAGGGCAGAACGCCTCTGATCCACTATTATAGCCGGCGGACCGGAAAATAATCGCACAGGGCAAAACGCCTCTGATCCACTATTATAGCCGGTGGACCGGATCACAGGCTCGGCTCGACATCTTTCGCTTTACGTGATTAATGTCTTATCAGTGTCTTATTGAATTCACATCACGCCCTTGACATGCATAAATCATTCACTTCATACTTACACATCACAAACAATGAAATTCCACATTCATAACTACACTTAATCAATAATACACATGATAACACCAAACAACTCTAAGCAGCCATAACGAACCCTAATTGACCACACCAAACCGTGCCTTAACCCTATTTTACCATAACAACCATACTTAGCCATCCCAAACCTTAATTACCCTCAGCAATTCACAATTAGCTACTCCAACCCTACTTAATCACAACGACCCAGAGTTAATCACTCCAAACCCTAATTCTGTCTCCTCCAAACCCTTATAATACTCCACGCACTATTCCCCGTCCAAAATAGTTAAACACCCAAATAATACTTGCATTACCTTCCTTACACCCCAAATCAGCCTTTCATAGGTAAATTTTGCTCCCACGCAGACGTTACGCATCCCATGCAACCTCTCGAACTTTTCACACAAACCCTAAATCCCATACAATCATTAATTTCCATGCAAAACTCTAACTCCACCATACAAACCCTAATACCACCATGCAAGCATTATTACCACCACACAACTCATAACACCACCATACAAACCCTAATACCACCATAAGCCATTAATACCACCATACAATCATCAATACCACCATACACATCCTAATACCACCATGTAAACCCTAATACCACCATACCAACCATAATACCACCATGCAAACCCTAATTTCCCCCATGCAACCTTAATTTATTCCCACTCTTTTGTTTACTTAATTCCACCTTCTCCTCATCGTCTCACAAATGGTGAACTCCTTAGGTCATCCACACCTATGTTAGCCGACGTACTTCCCTTTGGTTATTTTAACCGCTTATTTTTCTTTTTCAAGTCCCCACTTCACCACACTTCCTCACATAACCCAGCATGCATGTCGTAGGGTCACATCACATCATTCTTGTTCCACAACATATTAGTACACAAAGACGAGAACACGGGGACGTACCTCGGTTCCATGCTGCGCTACACAAATACACAGATAATACACAGGATTATAGCATACAACCGCACAAAGCATACAAGACAGGTAAATCATGCGATGCACCCAAGTGGCCTTAGTTACGTCCTTACGAAATACCCATAAGTAGAGGTAAGTAGAGAACTTACCTGGATCCGAAGCTAGCTAAGCAAAATGAGAGGGAGAGGGATCCCTAGTTCGTGGGTCCACGAGAAAGCTTTCCTAGACCCGATAGAAATCGAAAACTAAATTAGAAACTATTCTATCAATCAATAATTCACATACCCTAATTAAATAAACCCAAACTACACAAATGATCTTTCTTAGAAAACATGTATAAAACTTAGAACTTAAAAGTATAGCTTTATTAAGATTTAAGGTTAAAACTGAATAAAAACAGATTAATACAAATATCCCTTGGGACATTTCAACTTAATTTGGAAAGCCCGAAAAGAATCATCGATCATAAGTTAATTTACCGAAAATAACTTATTTATTAGGTTTTATAACTAAATAGGTAACCCAACCATTTACATAGAACCCAAATCCAAACCGATTAGGTTAAAACAGAATTTACATGGTTTAGAACCCAAGGATAGAATTCGATTAGATAAAATACACATAGCAAAAATCAATTTTATAAAATCATCCCCGAAAATTAGGGTTTTTAATGCCTAAACCACAAATCGGCCAAATCACTTTGATTACCTCAAATTGATAGTTTTAAAACACAATTAAACTAATTTTAGATAAATCTAGACAATCAATTCCAACAAAACGATCTTCCGATAAATCAATTCCAGATGATCAATTTTCAAAATCAGGGTTTTAAAGTCCACGGCGTAAATTCAGGTAGTTCAATTTAATCAATTCAAATTAAAGGTATTAGAAAACAATTAATACCATTTCAACCATTTCTATACATTCAATTTTAGAAAAACAACAATACAAGTAATCGATTTCATAATCTCACTTGAAATTTAGGGTTTTAGGCCCGAAAATACAATTCGTTAGAATTCTATAAATTCAATCAAATTGAATGTTTAGAAATGCAATTAAACACATTTTATAACATATCAAATAATCAATTGCTCAAAACTAGTAAAAGAAATACACAATTTAGCCCAATTAGGGTTTTTGGGCCCGGAACGCAAATCCGATCAATTCTTGGCAAAACATATAAATTGACGGTCCGAAAATGTAATTAAACATATTCTAATGTAATTTATATAGTTAATTGAATAAAATAACCCGATTACCCAAACCAATTTAAACCCGCGGGAATTTTGACCTAAAAATCCAATTCCGGTCAATTACGCACAATTTTCCCAAATCAACACTTCTAATATAAAATTAAATACATTTTAAACAATATTCTAAAATCAATTGAGTGGAATAGCTCAATTATATGACCCAATTTCATTATACCCGAAATTTGACCTAGGAATCAAATTCCGATAAGACCTGCATAAATTTCTCAAATTGACGGTTCCAAAATGAAATTGGATACATTTTAAAACATATTGTATAATCAATTTATCCGAAATCGCAAAAACGGGCGGATCCGAAAAATTTGGGCATAACCCGGCTAAAAATCCAATTTTTCCAAAATTCCAATACAACCACACAATTAACCTATCCAAATCAATCTTACAACACATATATACACAATCAAACAATCAATTTAGCTTTTTATAAGCTAATTCATACCCAATTAATCCAAACAAGGGTTAGGGTTTTTCGAAAATTATACCAAACGAAAAACCGGCAAGTCGAGGCAAGGGAAGGTCGGGGAAGCTTCGCTGGAGGTCGAACAGTGCTCGCCGGTGGTCAGCGTGGCTCGCCGATGGCCGGACGGTGGCGACGCAGCCTGCGTTACTGCTGCTACTGTGCGCGGCTGCTCCTGCGTTGCTGCTGTCGCCCGCTGCTGATGCGGCTGCTGCTGCTGCTGGTAGCTGTTGTGGCGGTGGTCGACGGTTGCTGGCGAAGTCGGAGGAGTTGGGGAGCGATGAGGGAGGCTGGGTTGGCTAGGGCTTCGAGCTGCAGAACGGGGTGCACAGGAGAGGGGTCGGGGTAGGGAAGAGAGAAAGAAAAAGAAGAGGGGGGTTCGGTCGGGCTCCGGTTGGTTTTTTTTTTTTTTTTTTTTACGAAAACAAGTATCAAATAAAACATTAAAAACTTAAAAATTAATATTGGGAGATTTTATCTAAAACTTATTAAATAAAAATTATTTCGAAACGATCCGAACACTTAAAATAAATAAAAGAACCATATACAGAATTTCAGAAACATTTTCGAAAGATTTAACCAACGAACATAAAAATTTATATTATTTACGAAAATACATTATAAGGCCCCGAAAAATTATTTAAAAACATATACTAAAATATTTAAGTCAAATTCGAATAAACCAAGACTAATTTAAATAATTTCCGAAATCGGTTTTCCGTAAACCAAAAAGCATAAAGCGAAAGGAAATTAATTCCAGAAAGAATTTCATAAATAAACTCCGAAAATCTTTTTAATTTAAAACTTTCCGAAAATATTACCGATTACCGAAAACGAATAAATTTAAAGTCGGAAATATTTTCTATGGATAAAATTATTAAAATAAATTTAACTATTTAAATAGAATTTCTATAATTTAAATAATATATTTCGTCAACGAAATATAACTTCAAATTACACCGTTAACACATGACGAAGTTATAATCGAAAACAAGTCTAAAATATTAAAAATAAAAATATGAGAAACAACGGAAATACATATTTTTAACCAAGAATCAAATTCATAAGAATATAATAAAATCATTGTCGCAAACGAATTTGTCTAGAATGGTTCGCAACGATAATGATTAATTATCCGGATCAGAGGCGTTCTGCCCTGTGCGTATATTTTTCGGTCCACCGGCTATAATAGTGGGGCTCCCGCGCTCACATGGATTATTAAAGAATATGTGTGAAATGAACATACTATTAATGAGAATAAAGAATAAGTCTAGTTGGACCTTGGCCAGCTTTTATTATATGTATCACCACATGCTGTTTATGTGCATAATGAGTCACGTATTATTTCGGTTATACCACGCGTATATGTTAACTGGGATGTTGCATATGTTTTAAATGTTACTATGAATGTATGGCAAGATTCATGTTGTGGGTGGTGAGTATGTATGATATTGTATTAACGTATTGTACTACAATTTAATATGCACTTGATGATATCTCTCCTATAAGGTAGGGTAGCGAGACTTACTCAGTATTGGACCCGTACTGATACTACACTGGTTGAATGGGTCCTGTGATGATCCACCGATGGTGGGGAGCAGACCTCTTGTGCAGGTTAAGATCGAATACTGTTTTGGGGTGGAAGGCTTGACCTGAGTGAGTAGGCGATCCGGATAATTATCCTTCGGGATTTATTTTGTTTAATTGTATTCACCTTTGGAAGTTGCAAGTATTGTTCTCAGATTTCTAAGGGTTTTGTAATTGACTTTAAATTTCTCGTATTCTGTTAAGTGTTTACTATTCGGATTTAATTGTTTGATGGAATTTGAAATTCAGATTTAATTGTTTGATAGGTTTTAGCCTTGCATCTAACATGAGATAGATGGTTGACATTATCTTGTGTTAGATGTGGCGGTAACATTTCCCAAATTCGCTCCTAGCTTCCGCTTTAATCTTTCAAATTTTTTTTTTCAGGAGTGAAATTTGGGGGTGTTACATTATATACCTTAAATATCGTGGAGATATATAAGCCATCAATGTCCCTTTGAGTTAGCCTGTGTGTTGCATTCATCAGCCTTCGCATCTTGCCATTCATATACCAAAAATTGGATTTATTATTTCTTTTGGCACATCAAATTATCCAAAATGGTGATCATGGAAGAAGACCTCATGAGCACTTTGATAACCCAACTATAAATATAGTGTTTTCACATATTGCTTTGTCAATTCCCATACGCCATAGCCTAACCTCAACTATGAAAATTTAATGGTACAAAAAAAAAATAAGGTAACTAGTATATAACAACCACTTTAAACTACTACAAGCTATCAGAACCAAAAATATAAAAGAAAGAACATGAAAAAATGTGTTAAAGAGAGAAAATTGAATAAGAATAGATGAAGGAATCGTATGACATGAATTAGTCTAGATTTTCTTTTATTAACATGGGACTCAATCAATCCTATCTTGCAACCTTCCTCTCTAACATGTACATGGCCATAGGGTATGATTTTATTTTCCGTTAAGGGTTAATAGGTTTAATTTATTGATATTTGATGTTTGATTTTTTTATCTTTTCCTGATTCTTTTTAATCTTATTTTTAAATACCATACAAACAACCTTGTTAATTACTTTTTTTTCTAAGTTTTTCTTCATGTTTTTATTTAACTTACTCATTAATGGAGTATTATTTCCTTTTATATTTTATGGATGTTAAATCAAAATTAAGCTTCTCTTATAATATGACATATGATATACTGGCTTCTTGCTGTGATAGTTATTTCCATCTTTTGTGCAAATTGTGTAATTGTTCTGTTAATATCACAAGGTGCATCCAAGGTATCCTCATCACATTTTCCAACTTCAATTTTTGACAACTTAGCAAGCTCAAGATCATATTTTATAAATTCTTATATCTTTAGCTTCAAAATTTTCCCCATCTATGACGTGTATTCATGTCATGAATCCAATCTTTTCCATTTGTATTGACATACTTATCTTGTAGAACCTAACTAAATGTTTTGTAATATATGTTCTTTGTTCTTTATTTCCAATTATTACCTTTCCAAGAAAAATTGTTTGATCATTTTGGTATTAGTATAATGTGATAAAGAATTCTTGGCCATTTTTATTACTTGAATGCTTATGTTCTTTGTCTATTCTTGAAAGTTTGTTTTATAAAAAAATAATATCGTATGTTTAGACTAATATTGATCAAGTATCTAGGATCATATCCTAAAGATAAATTCGTTAATGATGTTGCCCTATGTTTGCCTGGTCCCAACCACCACCACTTTGGATATCTTAATATATAATTAGACCTTAACTACCTAAAATTTATTATTCATTTAATTACTTAAAAAAATGAGATCTTTAACTTCTTGCTTGGCTTGCTATTTGTATTGATAATATTTTATGTTGATACCAATTTTTAGACCATAAAAGTGACCATTTCTTGCATGTCTCATTTCCAAGTATCTCTTGTTCTCATTAGTTATTGGAGTAATAAGCGTCCCACCACCTTCCTCTTAGTAATTATAGTTCAAGTTTCATCACCATTGTGGTTTTTTACTTCAGCCGTTTCCCCACCTCTTATCAATTATGTGTTATAATGTTGCTATACTGTTTCAATGTTATGTTAATAGGCACTCTTATATTTAATTATGTTATATCAAGAGAACAATCAAGTAAAGAGCAAATGCTACATTAAAGTGATAGTGGAAGCTATGAAGGTTGTTGCGGCAGCAAGCCTAGTGGCATTATCCCTAATTTAGTTAATGTTGATCCTTTTATGATATTCTTTTTTTTCCTTTTAAGGATGCTAACATAGTTACTTGCCAAATTAGTCCCATTTATTAGGATTCCATAGTTAACATTTTCATGTTGATCTTAACTAATAGGATATCCTGCTACATTTAATTGAATGATACATATTTATTATAATTCCCCCAATATTTAAACAAGAAAATTTTGTTCTTAAGATAATGTGGAATCATTTGAAAAAAAAAAGGAAAATGTTATTGCCATATCAATCATAAGAAAGGTGTGATCATTACTTAACCCATGTTCAATGCAAAGAAAAAATGGAACAACAACAAAAGATGCATACTCATAACATTAATGTGACAATATAAGATAATAAGGACAAGAACAGTATTATAGATATAACGAGAGTGATAGTTTTACAAAACCAAATACAGAAAATATAGGCAAGAGGTTAAATAACCAAAAATACAAAATACTTATAATTGGTTAGCCTAACTCTTATGCATAGATATAACCTCCAACCCCAAGCAATGACCTGCTAATGGCCCACATCATTACCCTTAGCATACTCTAACTGAGAATCGTAACTTTGTAAATAATTCTTTGCTCCTCGGACCAAAAGTCGGATCATTATAGTGACCACAAAAGTGTAGTATTAGTATGGTGAACTATTGGTAAAACATATTACTTAAAACATGGTAAGGCTCATGTAGTACATTAAAGTCATATAACAACACGGTGATATCAAATCGGTACAGCTAGTTCACAACAAGGCGTGCTTGCATGGAATATAATGGACGTATAAAGATACGGTAAATACATTGCTAAAATAAACCCTATTAGAATTATTCCTTTAGTGACCAGACAATTTTTGGTTAATAAGATAGTTCATTTGACCACACCTTGTTCTCCTCTATGAACAAAAGTTATGGTAGCACAAATAATCACAATAGGATACTACACCTATCATACAAGGCTAGGATACATTGAAGGTGATTTTCTTTAGAGATACCATACCCACCACACATCAAGTGCACTTGCCACATATTAGGATACCACACCTACCACATGTGATCGAAGTACACCAAGGGGGATTGTATTGAGATACCTTACCCACCACACCTTGAATGTCTCAGCTGCATGGGATAAAAAGTTAGGATACCACACTCGCCTAAACAATGTACAAAGTGCTAGGGGCTTGTACTTGGATACCTCACCCACCTAAGATAGAAATCAATGCCATGTTAAACTACCACAATATGATTCTATACCTCAAAGATATGCACATACCCCTACCAACCATAACCCGATAAAGAAGGAAATAAGTATCGAGTGAACTATATGACCAAGGGCAACTTGTCCACTAATACCATTAATATTACTGCAACCCCTATAGCCGGAGAAAAAATCTCGAACGAAATCTTATACCATTAATATATATTTTTGAGTGATGTTACAAATCACAATAAAATCCACACATAATCAAATTAGGTGTTTCTAAGTGACAATACCAAACACATTTAAGTTCTAATATTTAACCAAACTAGGTGTTTTCAAGTGATATTACCAAACACATCACAAGGCATTAAAGCCACCATTTGGGTGTTTCTAAGTGATAACACCAAACACATCACAAGGCATAAAAGTCACTATTTAGGTTTTTAGAGATGGCACCAAATTTAATAAAATTCAAGTGAAATGCCCCGAAAATTTTTAATTTTAAGATTATATTTAAATAAGGTTTTATTTGAAAATTTAATTTAATAAATTATTTTTACTAAAATAAAAGGAAATTTATTAGGGCAAATTAATAAGAAATTTTATAAATATTTTAATTAGAGGAAATTTGGGTATTTTAACTAATTAAAGAGTTTAATTTGGAAATTAATTAAATAAACTATTTTATTTAAATTAGTAGAGAGAAAATAGTTTCAAATTAATATTAATTTTATAAATAATTTAATTGAAGAAAATTAGAGTGATTTGCTAATTGAAATGGAATTTATGGAAAATCTTTTAAAAATCCTAATTTAGCCTAAAAAGAGATTTAAATATTATTATTTTTAAATATCCTAAATATTTTAATTTATTTATTTAACCCAACCCTCCTATTTTTCTTCTTCCCTTTTTCCTTTTCTTTCTTCGTTTTTCTTTCTTTTTCTTTCTTCTTCTTTTCTTTTTCTTTTTCTCCTCCCCGAACTGGGCTAGCCTAGCAGCCCAGTCCCCCTCTCCTCTTCTTCCTTATCCTTCAGGCCAGCCCAGCCGCGTGACCATCCTCCTTCCTTCTCCCTCGCTGCACCACGTTTTATCATTTTTCCCCTCTAAATGCTGCGTTTTATTTAAGTTTTTATCCCCTCGTGCCCGGCCGGTTTTCTTTCCTTTCTTTTCTTTTTTCCCCGAACCGGCCCACCTTTCTTCCTCCTCCTTTCTTCTTCCCCGACGCCGCCAGCTTGCAACTCTGCCACCCAGCCGAAAATTTTGCCGTCGGTTACGGCCGTTTTCCTTCCTTTCTCTTCCCCCTGACTCGTCGACCATTTTGAACCAATCCACTCCCCCATTCCTCGCACGATCTCCCTCTCCCCTGGCCACTTGCAGTCCACGATCAGGAAAGTGCACTGGTTATCCTTGTCGGTCGATTACTACTCCTGCCTACCACTCCCCCACTTTCCTTTTGACCCTAACTTCCCCCTCAGTCTATAAATACCCTCAGGTTGGCCTTGTATCATGTTTTGGTCACTTGCCTAGAATTCCCCGACATTGCCGCCGACTCACCTTTAGACGCCACTCTCGCCGTCTCCAGCCAACACCGCCGCCCGTTCTTTCCGTCTACACCTTCCCTGCACCTCCCTCTAACTAACTAGACCACCCATGCCCTTCGATTCTTCCTGAATAATCCACCCCGACTGTGATAATTACCCTTCGTAACTAAACCATTTTCTGCCACCGCCGCCCTTCGAACCACCCTTAACCACCTTTTTCGCCGCTACTGCCACTCCTTTCACCTCCCAAATTGTGCTGCAGACCCTCCTCTATCTCCCCCTACCTTCCTTTTCCTCTTTCTCCCTCTCTTCCTCTCTTCCTCTTCTTCTTCCCTATTTGGCCGCATGTGCCGCCACCTTTGGCTGCGTCGCCACCATCATGTTGTTCCTCTCCTTTTGGGAAATCATAATCACCCTTACTTCCACCCTCCTTCTTCTTATTTTGTTCCCAGCCTTCAACTTTTCCCCTTTTCTTCTCTTTTTCTAGCCGCCACCGCCGGTGTCGCCTATCCCTACCAGCCTGAGGTTGAACCCTAGACCCTCTCAACCCTTTTCCCTATTTTTACAAGCCTTAAATTATTTTATTTTAATTATTCTAATATAAATCCTATTATTATTATTATCATTTCCATTTTTAATATGTATTATTATTGTTATTAATATTAATGTTTTTATTATTATTCTATTGAGGGCTGAAGCCCTATCATAATTTTTAATTCAATTTTAGGACTATTACCCTTATTATTTCTATTAATATTAATATGTTATAAGTATAATTATTATTATTATTTCCTATTTCGAATTTCTATTATTCCTATTCCATTATTATTAATACAAATATTTTACCATTAGTGTTGTTAATAATGTTATTATTATTATTATTATTATTATTATTATTATTATTATTATTATCATTATTATTATTACTATCATTATTATTATTCTCAAGTGTTAATATTATTATTTTATATGGGGCTAAGGCCCTATTGTGCTTATTTTAAATTTTAGCAGTAGTATGATAAATATCATGTCTTATTATTATTAGGGTTATTAGTATTTTTATTATTATTAGTATTTATTCTTATTAGTGTTATTATTATTATTTATTAAGTTATTATTATTCAATGTAGGGTGGAAACCCTACTTCTTTTTATCTTTGATCATTATCTTTACTATTATTACCATTATGGTTAATATTATTTTGTAATATTATTATGGCCTTTATCATTATTAGTATTATTATGTCATCATTATTATTATTACTAAATTTGGTTATTTATGTTAGTAATATTATTATTCATTATTATTATTTTAGTAAAGGGGCCGAAGCCTTTATTTCATTTTATTTTGAATAATGTCCTTGTTATTATTATTGTCACTATTATTAGTATTCTTAGTTATATTATTATTGATATTATTTTTAGTATCTTTGCTATTATTATTTTAGTATCATTATTATTATTATTAGGGTAAAGTTTTTAACCTTATATTATCAAATTTTATTATATTTTATTATTTCTATATCTTTAACAAAGTTAGTAATTAATTAATGTTATTTTATTAATATATTATTATTTATTTAAAAACCTAGTCTTATAATAAGTTAGTGATTAATAATATTTTTGATAGGAGGGAGTCTAATTTTAGCTTTTCTCTCATAATAGGTGAAACCAGTCAAAGCCCTAAGGAGGCGTAGGAGCGTACTCCAAGACCGGTGTCGTTTTAGGTAAGGGGTGCTAAGGCCATATGTGTATGATGTGATTTTATACTATGCATGCCATGTGATATGAATTATAGTGTAATTCATGTGAATATTGTATAAGTGTTATGAATGCAGCATGATTATGGAGTTGAAGTATGTTGGTGTGAATAAATTGTGGCATGAGAATTATGTGTATATTTATGTTATTATTATTGTATGATGTGGCCTTTAGACATGCATGTTAGGGTTGTAAAATAATGATGGGGAGTGTAACAATGTGGTGTTAGGGTTTTGCATAAAACGACATGGTGTTAGGGTTTTGCATGAAATGGCATGGTGTTAGGGTTTTTCATGAAATGGCATGGTGTTAGGGTTTTGCATGAAATGGTATGGTGTTGGGGTTTACATAAAATTGTATGGTGTTAGGGTTTGCATGGAATTGCATGGCGTTAGGGTTTTGAATGGTGGTATTAATGCTGCATGGTGTTAGGGTTTTGCATGGTAGTATTAATGTGGCATGGTATTAGGGTCGCATGGGAGTCAATGTTTGCATGGGGGTTAGGGTTTGCATGGAAGTGTAGTTTACATGGAGTTAGGGTTTGCATGGAGGAAGTGTGGTTTACGTGGAGTTAGGGTTTGCATGGGAGCTAGGGTTGCATGGAGTTAGTCATGCATGTCTGGGCAAATGTTTATGAATAAAATATATAAGACACTAATCTTTTAAAGTGGAAGATTATTGAGTTGGGTCCAGACCGATCCACCGATCAAGAATAGTGGTTAGGGTTTTACCCTATGTGTGACTGATCCACAGGTTATAATAGTGGTTAGGACATGATGTCCTATACATGACTAGCCCACCGGTAATAATAGTGGGGTGACTCAAGCTCAATAAACACAAACCAGAATTGTTAAAGCTCTTAAAAGATACTAATTACTTACAGTGGAATACCATGTGAGTAGGAACCAAACCAATCCACCGGTCAGAAATAGTGGTGTGGACTTTGTCCCGTAAGTGACTAATCCACCAGCGAATAATAGTGGTATGGACTTTGTCCCGCAGGTGACCGGCCCACCGGCTAAAATAGTGGGGTGTTCCTATGCTTGCATGGATTTGAAAAAAAGGCATGGTGTGTATCGACTTCTGATAAAAGAAAGATTAAATAATTAATCTGGACCTTTTTGGGCCTTATGTGTGAGCTCGTTGATGATAGGCTATGGATTTCTCTATACGCTTTTATGTATCATATGTGTGGTTTGAAATTGTATGTTGATTATTATCCTGCATGTTTTGACGTGTTTATGTCTCAGCATTAGTGCTCGGTTACCTTACTCAGTACGTAACGTACTGATCACCCGTTTCATGGGTGCTGCTCATTCCCATGAGTAGTATGCCCTTTTGACTTTGTGCAGGTGGGCGAGACATCAGTCGGGGCTGTGAGTTGAGCTTATTTTGGCTGAAGGTTCGAGATTTGTGGCCATAATTATTCTTTATGCGATGTATTTCCTTTTGTTAGTTCTTTTGTATCGGATTTATCCATTTTGATTTACTACATTGTATTGAATATTTCAAATTAATATTTTATCTGTTGTAAGCTTATTTCTCTTTTGGAAATGAATTATAATTCTTTATGCATACTCTGATTTTGTTTTACAATAGAGTTTAGTTTGTCTTGACTTATAATTGATTGTTAATCTTTTCTTTAGCCTTATCACTTGGTACTGAAATGGTCAGAGAGAACTAGTTTGGTACTAAGTGTGGCGGTAACATCCCTAGAATTCACGGGTTTTAAATTAAGTATTTTAATTACTTCTACTTTAAAAAAATAGTGAATTTTGGGGTGTTACATCAAGTCTCAAATACTGTCATGAAAATTCTTATTAAATCATGTTAATCATAGTTGAAATCATAATTAAAATATTGTAAATATATGGAGGTGTCAACAGAAAAAGCCCAAGAGAAACACATTAATTCATAAATAAACTAGTCAATCAGTCCCTCAGACTATTTGACTCATCTGGTCGTACCAAACCCTGACCAAAAGAACACTAGAGAACCAATTGACTAGTTGGTCTTATCGATCATCTTTTTATGGGAACCAATTGATTGTTTTGGTCCAACTAGTTGACGGATCTAAGCAGATAACAACTCACTTTGGTTTGTAAAGAAACCATTTGATGGGTTTGACTAACTGATTGATAGGTCATAGAAATAGTCGACTAGTTTGGTCTAATAAGTAGATGGGTCTAAGTAGAGACCAAACTAGTTTGATCTATAGGGAAACCAGTAAATAGGTTTGACCAACCAATTAACTGGTCATCGAAACCCGTCAACTATTTTGTCAAACCAATTGATTGAACTTGTAATCAATTGATCCAAATCTTCAAACCATTTGATTGCTCGTAGAACCAGTTGACGGGTTCAAGAAACAAATAGACCAATCTGGGTAAAACACTATGAAGACATGCTATACACACATCGAAATTTACCACACTTTACCATATTAATCGTAGCATGCTTCTATGCCAAAACACAAACAAAAATATATGTTGGACACAAAGAATCACATGGATACATGATAATATACATATGTACAATAATTATGCTCAAATGGCTAACTTATGCATAAGTTAGAGATATCTAACCATACTATTTTAGGAATAATCATGATGCATGCTCAGATTATAGAATAAAAATTAGATCATGCTCCCATATACGCAAAGAACATGGAACCTCAATATAAATCACAAAATATCCTACTTGATGGCTATCTAGTAGAACTTTGATTCTTAAAAAAATCAAAGTAAAAACCATTAAAAATCATCTTTCAAAACTTCATTAAAATCATAGAAAAATCAGAATATGAAGAAGAATACAAAACATCACCTTTTTTCTCAAAATAGGGTGTCAAAGAAAGAGATGAAATCTTCAACCTTTTTCAACCTTAATTCTTCCTTGCTTAAGGAAAGAAGGATAAAACTAGAACCAAGATTAGAAGAAGAGAAAGGAACACAATGCTTGGACAAAGAAGGGAGAAAATTAGAGAAAGGCTATGTTTTTTTCTTAGTCGAGAGCATAAGAGGGAAAATGAAAGGATGCTTAATATATGGGAAAATTTTCCATAAAGAAAAGGGAGAAGAGAGAAAGAAAAAGAAGTAAAGAATGAGAATGTTTCAGAAATGAATGGTATAGAGGCAATGCTAGGTCCACAATTATAGGAAAAAGGGGGCTGAGACTGGTGAGGTTTAGTGTGGGCAACCAAGAAGTAAGGGTTGACTTAATGGTGTTGTGGGGGAGTTGAGTACAATTAGGAATGATTAGGAGAGTGGGTTGCTAAGTCAGGAGATAATTTAAAAAGTTAATCTCATCACCCTAGGTGTATAAAGAAAGAGGGCACTACAAAATAATTCACTTATACCAACATGTCTTATCTATTAGTAAAAGCCATTTTTCCATTGGCAAAAGTTTTTACCAACATAATTTTTTTTGTGAGAAAACTATGGATACAAACTTTGTACTTAAAAGTTTTACCCACATATATGTATAATCTGTTGGGAATAATTGATAAAGCCCACAGATATTTATCTATTAGTATTTATACCCACAATTATATTTGTGAGTAAAAGTATTAACTACAAAATGATATCTATGACTAAAAGTATTACCCACAAAAAAAATATGTGACTAAAAGTATTATCCATAAAATTGTATCAATTGTTAAAATTATTATTATTATTATTATTATTATTATTATTATTATTATTATTATTATTATTATATACATACATACATATATACATACATACATATATATAGTAAATCGATAATGATGTCTATAGTATTAGTTGTAGCAATATTTACCTATAATAACACCTTATCCTTATATAAAATTAAGTACACCATGCATAATTATTGTTCTTTTATTTAACTATCAAAGCAATAATATTCTTGGAGGTACAATGCATATATAACTTGTAACCTACGCTAACATACAAGACATCTTCATTAACACATCAAACACCATCCTCTTCATTCTTATCCTATTCAGCATCTCTAACTACTTCAGCATCTTCAATATTTTCTTTGATAATTATCAAGATGTTTTCTGAAAGAAAATATGCATGTAACTTAATAAGATTAATATAAATTCATACCCTAAAGCTATACCACTTTTCTTTATTTAATATGCATTCGCCTAAGATATTGTTTAACAAGTGTAGTGTCTTTAAGATATAAAAGAAGCCAAACTAATGCCTCAATTCATTAAGATCTACAAGTAATCTAATGATAATGACAAATACAGATAATAGAAGGGGTAGATGATAGCAAAAAAGCATTGAAAAGAAGATGAACATATAATTTCAAACATCGGGAGTATTTGCAGTTGCATTACTTTTACTTTTTGGGATTGTTGTCTTTTGCTTCACTAAATGCCCCATTTCTATAAGATAGATAACTAATTGCAAAGAGAGTATAGATTAAAGAGAGGGAATAGAAACAACTAAAAGAAAGGTATGGAAAGTAGAACAATAAAAACCTAAACTTGCATTGTATTGAATTTTTATCTTGAGGTCTCTATAAATTGCTTATTTGTGGACATAAATTTATTTGTCTATAAACCCTATGAGCACATGTAATTTCTAAAATTTAGTAGGGACTGAGTTAAAACATGAATTAGCATAAGGCTGAAACTCTATTTAACTAAATATAACTACTGTCTAAATTTATTATCTATGGGTTTTAATATAATTTAGATAAATTTGCCATCAAATGTGAGCTACTATAGTTCTATATATGATTGGACACATGGAGAAATTTGATTAAGTGTTAGATGACATGTTCTAATAACCTGAAGCTAAGATTCAAAGCTAAATCCTATGATAGTAATTTACAAAGCTGTAAGCCATATTCCTAAAATCTAATTTTCTACTATCGGTTCCTTAAGGTTTTATCTCAAATTTAGTATTCTTAGAAGACAATAGAGGGGCTTAAATAATGAAGGAAAGAATCAAAAAAGTATATATTGAAGAGGGTTAAACTAGGTTATTTTTATATGTTGCTTATGAATTCTTAACCTATGTTTACTTAGTGTTACTATCATTTAATTTTAGTTCTAATTTTTGCTGGTTTCACTAGCTAAATTCATGTTCATATACCTATAAAATGATAGAAAATTTAGTGCACTACCTAATGATAGATTTAGCTAAGTTTTGATAGGTTTTGATGGTTTGGAAAGGCATTTTTTTCATGTTTTTATACTATTTTTGCAAGATTATGTAAATCTAATTTCAGACTTGATTTCAACTCATTTTCAATTTCTAAAAATATGTACAAACCTATAGCATGCTAGGGAATGCCATTTATGAAGTGTGGAATCCAATTAGAATACTTTGGATAAGTGAGCATTTTTAGAGGTGATTTATGCATATTTGTGTCTGATTTTGTTGAAAAAGTCAAACTTGATTTTAGCTATGAAAACAAGTTTTTATTACCTTATAAACACAATTAGAGGCCTTTCATGTGTGTGGAAACTCAATATTTTAAAAGTAGAATCAAATGGGATAAGTTTAGATAGGTTTTTTAGTATTTTCAGAAATAAAAGCTTCAAGTTTTGAGCTAACATTTTAGTTTAGCTCCAGGTCTTTTTTTTTCTTGTTAGGGACTGATTTTTTACATTATTTGAAGGTTAAAACTTGGCATGATTTAGTCCAAAATCTTAGAGATATATATGGATATATATGGCTAAGCTAGGGTTGAGTTCGAGGCCATTCGGACATTAAAATTTACATTTTTACATGTTATTTAAGGGAGCCTATTTTTCTGGATGAATTTGAGACATAAATTTGGATTTTAAACCGTCTTTAGAACAGGATAATTATATAAGAATGATATTTAAAGAATTTTTTTGGGTTAGAGGTTATTGCATGATTGTCTATGGATGAGCATCAAATCTTACTTTAAAATTTAAAAATACATTCTCCACGTGGGATCATCACTTATTCACCACATGATACATGTTAATCATACATTAAGTGTATATTACAGATTTAATATGTAGCACCTAATGACACGCTACCATACTATCATCACTAGGAACAAATATCAACTATTAACATTTTGGAAGTTATATATACCAGAAGATATTCTCCTAGTTCTCATAAAATTTTCCCCTACCCACCACCCATCCAAAAAGATAATTTTTTCTTTTACCTTAGGCGAGTAATCAACATATATGTAAATAGGCTTAGAGTGAAAAATGGAGTTTATTGGCGTGAAATAGGGATCATTTGCACTATTTTATTATCTTCACAAGTCACAACTCAACTATTAAAGAGATGGTCTCTAAAAGTAGAGTAGCTATTAGTAGAAAATAGAAAGTGATATTTTAACCTACCTACTAATAAACAATTAAACACAGAATGCTACAGCAGACTACTCACTAAGGCAATGCCAATTTTATTTTTTTATTTAATTTTTAAACACTAACATTGTATAGAGTGCAAGGCAAATCTTGGTATGTAGTGTGGGAAAACTGAAAAGACAGTGTGAATAGAAAGATAACCAAAATATAGTTGAATTTGAGTAGCAATCCATAGAATTTAACAACAAAAATTACTAGTGGTACTATAATACTACTACATCATCCCAAATATTTAAATTCCATATACATGATGATGCTGACGCTGCTCACCAAAACATAACAACAAATGAGGATATTCTATTTATAATATATCTAGCATTTAAAACTTGTCAGATATGAAAATAGGTTTTTCTTACCATGCGAACACATTTAAAGGCTTGTCATGTGATTGGGAACTCGGTATTTTAAAAGCAAAATCAAATGGGATAAGTTTAGATAGGTTTTTCAGCATTTTTGGAAATAAAAGCTTCAAGTCTTGAGCTGATTTTGCAGTTCAGCTCCAGGTCTTTTTTTTTTTGTTAGAGACTGATTTCTGACATTATTTGAAGGTTAAAACTTGTAATAAGTTAGTGCTATAAAATTTCTACACTCACCTTGCTTATGTACTATCATAGTAAATATCTACACTTACCTTTTATTACAATGTAGAATAAAATATTACCAAAATTTCACATCAAATCAATATAATTCATTTCATTTTAGTAGATTAATTTACCAAGCAAAGCATAGGTATACTCAAAAGACAAAACAATTGAAATAAAAAATAGCTAGCACTAAGATAAAGCTAGCAAATAGAAAATAAGATATTAGAAATCAGGGACTTATACTAATATCAAGGTTTAAGAATAATTTTACCTTCCCTACCAACTTACGTTCTTGACCAACTAGTTCTAAGAACTTTAATTCAACATCTATTGGCTACACCTGCACATCCATTGTATGAAAATCATAAGGGTTAAGAATAGTTGATCAAAAAATTCATCAAAGACAACGCAAGATGTACGAAAGCATAACAACGGCGCATGTATAAAAGAGTATGATTGAATATTGTATGTAATTCCAAAACAATAGATCTCTCACAAATCATCTAATCTTTAGATGAACCTTTACAAGTAAGCAAAAGAGAATAAACCAAAAAACATACGAACAACCAATAACTTCAAATTTCAACCATACAACATATAAATTCAATTTTCAATCAAACAACATGTAATTTCAATTTTCAACCAAACAACTTGTAATTCCAAGTTTTTAACTTACAATTTCAATTACTAATACCTGCCTTAGCTACAAAAGTCTAACAACAATGAAATACCAGTATTAAAAATTAAGTGATTAGCAAGTAACCTCATTTATAAGGAATATTCAACATCTAAAACTAATAAAAATGAATGATATTGCATATAACATTAGAAATTGAAAGATTAATATAATGAGTAATGAGAGAGATGAGTGAGGAGCCAGAATTAGTTTCTTATTATAAATAAAAAAATAATCAATTTTTTGCTAATTATTAGAAAACAAATCAACTTTATCAAAAACAAAAAGTTAGAAATACAATTTAATCAATTTGAAACTAAAACTAATAACCAATAAGTAAAAGAATTAAACATAACTCAATTTTATGAACTATTCCTAAAATTTAGGGTTTTTAAGCCTAAAATACAAATTTGGAGAATTCAAAACAATTAACCATAATTGAAGGCTCAAAAATACAATTAAAACAATTCTAAACAAATTTAGAGAATAAATTTCAGCAAATAGAATCATAATATTAACCAATTCTAGAAAATCACTTTTGAAACTAGGGTTTTTGTTCCAAAACATAATTTGGTCAAATCTTATTAATTTCTTCAAATTGAAAGTTTTGAAATGTAATTAGAAATATTATATAACATATTGTCTAATCATTTAACAAAAAAACCCACTGATCAATCAAATTTCAAAACCACGAGAGTTTTGACGAAGAAATCTAATTTCAATTGATTCTACACAAATTTCTCAAATTGGTACATCCAACCTGCAAGTAAATACATTTCAAAGAATTTTACCGAATCAATTAGTTAAAATAGCTTATAATTGGATGGACTCTAGCTATATGGATAAATTTGAGTTAAAAATCCAAATTTTATAAATTAACCATATATAATACAATCAACCCATCAAAATCAATCATCTAACTCATGTATACATAATCTAACAAATAATTTTGCTTATCATAATTTAATTCACAAAAAAAAATTAGAGTTAGGGTTTGAAGATTATACCAACCAAAATCTACCATTACAAGCTAAGAGGAGCTCAACTAGGATAAGGAGGAGCAATGTTAGTCCTTAGGTGATCACAATGGAGCTTCAGCGATGGCGGGGGTGTTGCTGTGGTGGATTGATGTTCCTTCATTGTTGCCACATGTTGCCTTGCTATTATCTTTGGTGCTTCCCGTCCATGGTTGGCAGCTCGACGTTGTGGTGGTGGTTCATTGCTTGTCTTCAGGTGGTGGCAATTATAGTGGAGGATGGAGCAAAGAGGAAGTGTGAGTGAGTTAGGGTTGAGCATTTGCCTCCATGGTCGCCGACTGCTGCTCCGCTGCTAGCTAGTGTATCCGTTGTCGCACCCTGTTGACTAGAGTCGCTGGAGGTAGTGGCTCGGTGATGGCAACTGGGTGTGGTGGTGTTGCAAGATGGAGGTTAAAACAGGTGCACAAGGGGTTAGGAAGATAGTTGACTGGGAGATAACGAAAGGGAAAAGAAAGAGAGTAGGGAAAGGGAAGAGGGTGGGGTGTGTGTCCAATATATAAAATAATTAAAATGAAATAAATATCTAAAAATAAGATTGGTAAAAGAACGTTTCAATTAAGTTAAATTTTAACAAAAATACTCACATAAAAAATACATAAACAACTTTTGAAGAACCATAGAAGACATATAAGATTAAACTATATAATTTAAACTAAATTATAACACTTATTAAAATAGCAATATGATTTTAAAATGAAAATACATCAAAGAATTAATTTTATAAAATTTGAGCTATTGTAAATAATTCAACACATTTTTAAAAAAAAAATCCTCTCTAAACCAAAATGAAGAAATGGAAGAAAAATATTTTTAGAAAGAAAATAATAATTAAGTTTCAGAAACATTTAATTAAAATTTTATAAATTTCTTATCAACCTCATACAAAAAATAAATTTAAAGAATAAAATATTTGTTGCATATAAAATCATTAAAATGGTTTTACTACTTTAAAAAGATTTTATAATTTAAAATAATTTATTTTCACTAACGAAATATAATTCCACATTAAAGTTGTAACCATACAGAGGAGTTATAATCGAAAAAAATTCAAATATTTAAATAAAAACACACAAGGAAAATGAAAATATATTTTAAACAAAAATCAAATGATGTGAATTTATTAAAGTCATAGTCATGAACGAATTTATATAGAGTTATCCACAATGATAAACAATTAATTAAACTTTAATGTGAATTCAAAATAATCAATAAAACCTTAAATTAAATAAAAAACTTTAAAAAATTATGAGAATCATAATTTAAATAAATAAAAATAATTTTATGAAAAATTAGGTTTTTGAGAAGTTGTGGTGTTAGAGAAAAACTCACAAATTTTTAAATCATTCAATTCTTAACCACTTAATAACAATTATATTAGATCCAAATAAGTGAAGTCAACAACAAACAATCAGCAACTTATAAAAAAAATTCAAAAGCAAGAACCATAATAATAAATTTTCTAGAAACTAAGTCTGAGGTTCAAAACTCAAAGTTGTGCCTCCATAAGATTTCAAAGAACTAAGTTCTCAACCAACTCAAGTTACAAAGAATCATCTAGGACATTTTAAATTGATTTAAGAACATTAATTGAGAAAGAATTATAGAAAGTAGGTCAAATCCATAAAAAAATGACCTTAGTAGTTAGTTTTACCGACAAAAACTTGTCAATCCCGAAGAATTGATCCAATTGGCAATTAAGAAAAAACTCTATCAAAGGCTTAGTTAATTTCATTAATTAAAATCTGTAAAATAGTGGATTTTTAAACTGGAACTACAAATTGGCCAATTCAAATAAATTACTTCAAATTAATAGCTTCAAAGTATAATTAACCAAAATCTAATTAAATCCACACAACTAATGTCAATAAAAATAATTATACGGATAACCAATTTAAGAAAATTATGTCCAAAAATTAGGGTTTAAGCCTAAAATGCAATCTAATCAATTCTTGCTGATTTATTCAAATCGATTGATCGAAAATGTAATTAAACATATTCTAAATTATTTTATAAAGCCAATTGATAAAAATAACTCAAAGACTCAATCCAATTTTAAATACATAGGCTCACCTATTAGGGTTAGAACCAAAATTTCAATTCATTTATTTTCACACCAATTCCTCAAATTAAAGCTTTTTATCATACAGTTAAACATATTTTAAGACATATTGCTCAGTCAATTTGTCAAAAATAGTTTAATTAAACAACCCTAAGCTATCCGGACATATTTAGATTAAATATTCAAATCTTAGAAATCAACCGCATAAATAACATTCAACCCAACCAAATTCATCATACAACTCATATATACACAAACAAACAACTACTTTAGCTTATCAAAATCCAATTCACACAAAATCAATTCAAATTATAAATTAGGCTTAGGTAAATTATACCACATGAAAATCTAGATGGAGTAGCTTAACGTGAGCATGCAAGATCGAAGGAAGGATGATAGCCCAATTGGTGGTTGAAGGATGAGAGGCCATAGTAGTGGTGGCTCGGTAGTTGTGTAATAGCACAAATTGGAGGCTAGCTACTATTGCGCCACTACGTCGTTGTGATGCTGACATTTTGCACTACTTTTTCCAACCATTTGGTGCTGGAGGTAGCCGATTGAGGGCCGAGAATGGAGGAAAGAGCAGAAGGGGAGGATAATGGAGTTACGCAGGGTTTACAACTATGGGGAGCAGGTGAAATGCCCCAAAAATTTCTAATTTTAAATAGTATATTTAAATGAGGTTTTATTATAAAAGTTAATTAAGTATATTAATTTATTTAAAATAAAAGGAAACTAATGAGGACAAATCAAGAATAAATTTATAAGTATTTTAATTAGGAGGAATTTGGGTATTTTAACTAGTTAAATATTTTAATTTGGGAATTAACTAAATAAATTATTTGATTTAAAATAAGAAGGAGAAAATATTTTGAAATTAATATTAATTTTATAAATAATTTAATTGGAGAAAATTAAGGTGTTTGCTAATTAAAAAGGAATTTATAAAAAAATCTTTTAAAAATTCTAATTTAGCCTAAAAAGGGATTTAAATATTATTTTATTTAAATATTATTATTTTTAAATATATCAAATACTTTAAATAATTTAAATACCCAATATTATTATTTTTCTTTTTTTTCCCTTCTTCGTTTTCCTTTTCTTCTTTCTTTTTCTTTCTTCTTTTCTTTTTTCTTTTTCCTCCCCTTTTCCCCGTTTGGGCTGCCTCTTCCACGGCCCAGTCCCCGCCTCTGCTTCCTTTCATGCGGCACGGCCTAGCCCGCGCGGCCGACACCTGCCTCCCTTCCCCAGCGCCGCGTTTTGGATTTTGTTTCACCGAAACGTGTCGTTTTGTTTAATGAACTTTACCCTCTTCGCCCAGCCGACCGACCCGGTCGTTATTTTTCTTTCTTTTCTTTTCCCGGCTGCCCGGTCCAGCCCCCCCATCTTCTTCTTCTTTCTTCAGCCACCACCGACCTGCAACTTCGAACGCCGCCCGTCCAAGACTTTCGCCGGCGATCTCGCCCGTTTTGACCGGCCGTTCTCCTCCCTTTCTCTTCCCCTTGATTCGGTGACCACACAGACCCAACCAACACTCCCCTATTCTCGCGCGATTCTCTCTCTCTTTCCGCCAACCCACCCTTGCCCGTTTTGACTCCCACAGGCCGACCTCGCCACCGTTGACCCAAACTCTACCTGCCTTACCCCGTAGCCGACCCACAAAACCCTAAAATCTCTTCTAAAGCCTATAAATATCCCCCATAATAGCCTTGTACCGAGCTTTTGTTTCTTACCCAGAAATGCCTGACCTTGCCACCGCCGCCACTTCAGACGCCTCTTTCGCCGTCTCCGGCGAACTTCACCGCTATCCCTGGCTACCCGTGTCATCCTTGCATTTTCCTCTAGCTAACCAAAACATTCATCACCTTCGATTCTTCCTGAACAATCCGTCCCAGCTGTGCGAAGTTCCCTTCTCGATCAACCCTGTTTTCTGCTCCGCCACCCTTCGCGCCGCCATTAGCCACCTCCTCCTCCGCTAAGGCCGCTTCTTTCACCTCCCAAACTGTGCTTCAGACCCTGCCCTACCTTCCCATACCTTTAGTTTCCTTTTTCTCCCTCTCCTCCTCTCTCTTCCTTCTTCTCCTCCATTCGGCCACCACTGTCGCCGCCGTGCGCCGCCACCTTTGGTTGTGCCGCCACCTTCATTTTTTCCCTCTCCCTCTGGGCATTCTTAAACAACCCAACTTCCAACTCCATTCTTCTTATCTTATTCCCAGCATGCAACTTTCCCTTCTTTCCTCTCTTTTTCTGGCCACCGCTGCCAACGCCGTGCGCCACCGCCGGTGCCGCCTATCCCCACCAACACTAGGTTTACCCTAGTCCTACAGGTTTAGTGGATTGATAACCTTAAGGCGTACCTTGCTGGACCCAACTTTACTTGGTTTTGTTTTTTGTAAACATTGTTTTATTTTCTTCGGAGTTACTTTTAACTTATTTATTGCGATCAATATTTTATGCAATCATTTGTTAAGTTTACGCTACTTAGATTCTCCCTGAACTTCGGGGACGAAGTTCCTTTTTAAGGGGGTAATGATGTAATACCCCGTATTTTTAAAATCCAGATTTATTAAGTTTAATGATTTTATTAACGTAATTTGATGTAAAAAAATTAATTATTTTAATTTCGATTTGTCTTATGGATTTATTGACGATTCAAATTCATAGTTAAATTTAGTTAAATTTCTTATGAGTTTGATTTTTGGTTAATAATATATATTCCTGTTCTTTTTCGTATTTTATATTTTAGATTTATTTTTATTATAACTTTGTCATGTGATTACGACGTTGTTTTGAAGTATATTTTGTTGACAAAATACATTATTTAAATTATAGAATTCCTATTGAATAGTTAAATTTATTGTAATGATTTTATCAGTAGAAAAAATTTTTGACTCTAAATTATTCGTTTCAATCGTTAATATTTTTGGGAAGTTTTAAATTTAGAAGACGTATTCAAGAATTTCTTTCCAAAATCAGCTTTATTTTGTTCTATGTTTTTTTATTTACAGAAAAAAAATTTCGGACATGACTAAATTTGTCTCGGGGTGTTAGAGTTCAACTTAAATATTTTATTATATTATATGCTTTAAATAAATTTTTGAGATCTTACGATATATTTCCATAAATAATACATATTTTTTTTATGTTCATCGGTTATTCCTTCCGAGAGTGTTTCCAAAATTCTTATATAACTCTTTTATTAATTTTGAGCCTTCGGATCTTTTCGAAATAGATTTTCGATAAATAAATTTTTGATTAAATTCTCCCAATATTAATATTTAATATTTAGTATTTAAATTGAACTTATACCCAGGTACAACAACCTATAGTTCGTCTCTAAGGGGGTAGTTTTTTTTATAAGCGTTGTTTTTATATGGTGTCCCTATTTTCGTGGATTTAAATTTTCTTTAGTAAGTTTATTCCTAAGGGGGTAGTTTATATGGGTATTAGCGTTAGTTGGTTTTCTATCCACTTAGAATGTTTTTCCCTAACCCTAGGCGCTCCCAGAAACTTCGGGGGCGAAGTCTGTTTTTAAGGGGGTAGTAATGAAATGCCCCAAAAATTTCTAATTTTAAATAGTATATTTAAATGAGGTTTTATTATAAAAGTTAATTAAGTATATTAATTTATTTAAAATAAAAGGAAATTAATGAGGACAAATCAAGAATAAATTTATAAGTATTTTAATTAGGAGGAATTTGGGTATTTTAACTAGTTAAATATTTTAATTTGGGAATTAACTAAATAAATTATTTGATTTAAAATAAGAAGGAGAAAATATTTTGAAATTAATATTAATTTTATAAATAATTTAATTGGAGAAAATTAAGGTGTTTGCTAATTAAAAAGGAATTTATAAAAAAATCTTTTAAAAATCCTAATTTAGCCTAAAAAGGGATTTAAATATTATTTTATTTAAATATTATTATTTTTAAATATATCAAATACTTTAAATAATTTAAATACCCAATATTATTATTTTTCTTTTTTTCCCTTCTTCGTTTTCCTTTTCTTCTTTCTTTTTCTTTCTTCTTTTCTTTTTCTTTTTCTTTTTCCTCCCCTTTTCCCCGTTTGGGCCGCCTCTTCCACGGCCCAGTCCCCGCCTCTGCTTCCTTTCATGCGGCACGGCCCAGCCCGCACGACCGACACCTGCCTCCCTTCCCCAGCGCCGCGTTTTGGATTTTGTTTCACCGAAACGTGTCGTTTTGTTTAATGAACTTTACCCTCTTCGCCCAGCCGACCGGCCCGGTCGTTATTTTTCTTTCTTTTCTTTTCCCGGCTGCCCGGTCCAGCCCCCCCCCCCCCCCCATCTTCTTCTTCTTTCTTCAGCCACCACCGACCTGCAACTTCGAACGCCGCCCGTCCAAGACTTTCGCCGGCGATCTCGCCCGTTTTGACCGGTCGTTCTCCTCCCTTTCTCTTCCCCTTGATTCGGTGACCACACAGACCCAACCAACACTCCCCTATTCTCGCGCGATTCTCTCTCTCTTTCCGCCAACCCACCCTTGCCCGTTTTGACTCCCACAGGCCGACCTCGCCACCGTTGACCCAAACTCTACCTGCCTTACCCCGTAGCCGACCCACAAAACCCTAAAATCTCTTCTAAAGCCTATAAATATCCCCCATAATAGCCCTGTACCGAGCTTTTGTTTCTTACCCAGAAATGCCTGACCTTGCCACCGCCGCCACTTCAGACGCCTCTTTCGCCGTCTCCGGCGAACTTCACCGCTATCCCTGGCTACCCGTGTCATCCTTGCATTTTCCTCTAGCTAACCAAAACATTCATCACCTTCGATTCTTCCTGAACAATCCGTCCCAGCTGTGCGAAGTTCCCTTCCCGATCAACCCTGTTTTCTGCCCCACCACCCTTCGCGCCGCCATTAGCCACCTCCTCCTCCGCTAAGGCCGCTTCTTTCACCTCCCAAACTGTGCTTCAGACCCTGCCCTACCTTACCATACCTTTAGTTTCCTTTTTCTCCCTCTCCTCCTCTCTCTTCCTTCTTCTCCTCCATTCGGCCACCACTACCGCCGCCGTGCGCCGCCACCTTTGGATGTGCCGCCACCTTCATTCTGTCCCTCTCCCTCTGGGCATTCTTAAACAGCCCAACTTCCAACTCCATTCTTCCTATCTTATTCCCAGCATGCAACTTTCCCTTCTTTCCTCTCTTTTTCCGGCCACCGCCGCCAACGCCGTGCGCCACCGCCGGTGCCGCCTATCCCCACCAACATTTGGTTGAACCCTAGACCCTCTCAGCTATTTTTCCTATTTTTATAACCCTTAAATTATTTTATTTCAATTATTTACATATAAATACTATTATTATTATTATTCTTAATATTTATATTTTAATATGCATTATTATTATTATTATTAGTATTAATATTTTATTATTATTTATGTTGAGGGCTGAAGCCTAATATATTTTAATTCGATTTTATTATTATTCTTCTTATTATTTCTATAATTACTATTATTAATATTAAAATGTTATAAGTATAATTATTATTATTATTATTTTCTATTTCAAATTTCCATTATTCTTATTTATTATTATTAATATAAATATTTTAACATTAGTATTGTTAATAATGTTACTATTATTATCATTATTATTATCATTGTTATTATTATTATTATTATTATTATTATTATTATTATTATCATAATCATTCTTATTATTATTATTATTATTATTATTATTATTATTTCTGAATTGGGTTATTTAATTTACAAATAATCTTTTTAGTATTATTTTGGTAAAGGGTCTGAAGCCCTTATTTCACTTTATTTTTGAGTAATGCCTTTTTATTATTATTTCTACTATTTTATTATTCTTATTAATATTAATATTGATATTATTTTGGTATTTTTGTTATTATTATTTAAAAAAAACTATTCTTATATTAAATTAGTGTTTAATATTATTTTGATAGGGAGAGAGTCTAATTTTAGCTTTTCTCTCATAATAGGTAAAACCAGTCAAAACCTTAAGGAGGCGTAGGAGCGTGCTCCAAGACCGGTGACGTTTTAGGTAAGGGGTGCTAAGGCCTTTTATGTGCTTATATTCATTATGTGCTTCGCATGCTATGTATCATGTGTTTATTATTATTAAATATTTTATATGTGGTATAACTTGGAGTTGAAGTATGTTGTGCATGGTATGTGTATTAATTATGTATAATGATATGTGTTGTGTATGTGAGGAATTCGATGTGGTTTGTGTGAGAGGAAGGATGAAAAAGGAGGATGGGGAAAGAATTTGATTAAGGGAAGTGAGTTGACCTAAATTTTATGGTTTTATAAGGAATAATCTAGTTTATGATGCTATTTGGGAGAATTTAATTTATGATATTATATGGGAGAATTTAATTTATGATTGATTGGGAGAATTAAATTATGGTTTGTTTGGGAGAATTTAGTTTATGATGTTATTTGAGAGAATGTAATTTATAATATTATATGGGAGAATTTAAGTTATGATTTGATTGGGAGAGTTAATTTATAATTTGTTTGGGAGAATTTAGTTTATGATGTTATTTGGGAGAATGTAATTTATAATATTATATGGGAGAATTTAAGTTATGATTTGATTGGGAGAATTAATTTATAATTTGTTTGGGAGAATCTAATTCATGATGTTATTGGGGGAAATGTAATTTATGATATTATATGGGGGAATCTAATTTATGATTTGCTTGGAGGAATTCAATTTATGGTTTTCCTTGGGAGATTCTAATTTATGATTTTATGTGGAAGAATCTTTATGGTTTGAATTTAGGGTTTGGTATGGGTGAATCTTTGGTTTTGGTTGGATTGAATTTATGGTTTTGTATGACAGAATCTAGGGTTTGCCTGGTGGTATTAATGGATGTATGTTAGTATTAGGGTTTGTATGATGATATTAAGGTTTGTATGGTGGTAATTATAGTTGTATTGTGGTATTAGGATTTATATGGTGACATTGATGGTTGTATGGTGGTATTAGGGTTTGCATGATTGAATTTATGGTTTCACGTGAAATTTTAGGGTTTGCATGAAAAAGGTTCGAAGGTTTGCATGGGGAGATTAATGTCTGCATGGGTATTAAATTTACGTATGGAAAGTTAATTTGGGATGTAAGGAATGTAATGTAAGTGTTGTTTTGGTGTTTGAGCACTTGGGATGAAAAATAGCACGTGGGGCAAATTAAGGGTATGGAGGAGACTGAATTATGGTTTGTTGTGGTTAATTGAGGTATATGGTGGCTGATTAGGGTTTTTGGTGTTATCATGTGTATATGGTGATTAAAGTGTAATTATGATGTGTGAAGATTTATGCATGTCTAGGGTAAAAAGCCTTTGAATAAGATACTTAAGACACTAATTATCTAAAGAGGAAGATCGTTGAGACGGGACCAACCGATCCACCGGTTCGGAATAGTGGTTAGGGTTTTTACCCTATGTGCGACCGATCCACCGGTTATAATAGTGGTTAGGACATGATGTCCTATGTGTGACCGATCCACCGGTTATAATAGTGGGGGTTCCCGAGCTCAACAGTCACAAACCAGAATGCTTAAAAGATACTAATTACTTACAGTGGAACACCATGCGAGCCGGAGCCAATCGATCCACCGGTTAGGAATAGTGGTTAGGACGCGTAGTTCTATGTGTTTCCGATCCACCGACTATAATAGTGGTTAGGGTATGATACCCTATGTGCCTCCGATCCACCGGCTATAATAGTGGGAGCTTCCGTACTCGCATGGATTTGAAAAAGTATGGTGTGAATCGGATTCTGATAAGAGATTAATTAAGTGATTAATCCAGATTATTCATGGGCCTTTATACTTTTACCTGGTTGATCATATGCATTTATGACTATGCACTTTTATGTTTTGCATGTTTTATGTGTTTGTGTGTTGGCCTTAGTGATCAAGTCACCTTACTCAGTACTGGACCCGTACTGATACTACCTTGGTTGATGGGTCCTGTGATGATCCACCGGTGGTGGGGAGCAGACCTCTTGTGCAGGTTTAAGATCAGAGACTGTTTTGGGGTGGCAGGCCTGACTTGAGTGAGTAGGCAATCCGGAATTTGACCCATCGGGTTTTATCTTGTTTAAATGTATTTCCATTTGGAAGTTACAAGTGTTAATAAACATTTATGCGTACTCTGATTTTGTTGTATGATCTTTCGAATTCTTTTATAAATTGTTAATTTGAATTTAACGTAAATCTTTTCTTTAGCCTTAACACTTGGTACTGGAACGGTTGGAGAGAACCGGTCTGGTACTAAGTGTGGCGGTAACATTCCCAGAATTCACAAGTTTTAAGTGTTTCTATCTTAATTGCTTCCGGTTTTTAAAAAAATTAGTGAATTTTGGGGTGTTACAGCAGGGGTGCTGGGTGAGCAGGTCTCATTCCCCTAGTCATTGGCTCTATCAACAATGAAAAAGAAATAGGAATAGGAAAGAGAAAAAGCATGTCAGTTAGGGTTGAGTTTTTTCTTTCAAACATAAAGGCACTTTGTTAAAATATCTAAAATATAATTATAAAAATAATTTATTCAAACTTAGATACCTTCATGTTTAAATTTATTTTCAATTGAACAATTAATGGGTAATTATATGGAATTAGAAAAAAAATTGTTATTTAGCTACAAAAATAAAAATAAATTTAAATATAAAACGGCCTGAGTGGAATTATGGAAATAAATTTTAAAATAGATTTACTATATTATATTTAAATTTATTTTTTATTATATTTATAAAACTAAATAAACCACTGGTCAGACCTATTCAAACCATTAGTCTGACAAGTCAAATACTAAATTAGTCATGAGACCGGTTTGAGGTGTTATTAAGTGGTTACTAAGTGGCCCTCGCATGAAAAGTGTTACAGCTTCATTGACCTCATAAAAATAAATAAATTCAAGGGTAGAAATATTTGTTATGGATAAAAATCATTAAAATAATTTGCCACTTCAAAAGGATTTTTATAATTTAAAATAATTCATTTTTGTTAACAAAATGTAACTCCAAAACAAAGTCATAATGAAAGGACAAAGTCACAATAAAAAAAATGAATTTAAAATATTAAAATAAAACATGTGATGGAAATGATAATATATTTTTGAATGGAAATTGAGATCATATGAACTTAATACAAAATCATAATCATGAACGATTTTTTCTAGAATAATCCACAATGAAAAATATTAAATAAATTTCAATATAAAATTGAAATAGTCAATAAAATTATAAAAACAATGACAAATAAAATAATTAAACATTTTCATTAAATTCCATTAATAAAATCATTAAGGTTAAGGAAATTAAATTTTAAAAATATGGCATAATACAATAATTATGTAAATAATTATAATAATATTAGGCCCCAAAAGATCTAACAACCATAGGTGCATTGCCCCTAGACCCCCATCGTGCTGATTAAGCAGCGAGACCCCATCATATAGGTCATTTGAAGTGTGACTTGATTGATTGTTACTTTTATTATAATATTTGTTAATATAGTTATTATGATAATGATAGTTACTATTATTATTTTAATTATCTTACTTATGCTATAATAATATTAACAATGATTATAATTATAATTATAAATATATTTATACATTATACTATTAGTATTTAATATAAAATTGGCAATTATGATAATAAGAGAAGTATCTTATGTATAAGTTGAATGAATTTGTTATGTCAAGGGATATAACAATAGTTGAAACCTTTGCCTTCCTTATATACTAATACCAACTAATATATGAGTGGGTATTAGTTTTGTTGCCATAATGCTACTAATACTAACAGATATAGAAGTAGGCAAAAAATCTATTGGCATAACATACTATTACGAACAGATAAAAAAATTATGTAGGCAAAACATTATTCATTGCCAACAAAAAAAAAATCTGTAGGTATTAGTGACTTTTGCTAATAGAAAATATATATGTGACTAAATTTCTGTTGGCACAAGTCACATATGATGTAGTGGGGAAAGGTGAGGGAGAAGAGAAAAGGTGAAGCTTGCATCAAAAGTGTGTTTTGGGAAAAATTTTAGCTAATTAAAATTATGTGACCATCTAAATAATATGAAAATAATCCAAGGGCATTAAAAAATTCTTATTAGTATAATTAGACTTTAATCATAATTTTTCATAAAAATTAGAGAAAATTTCTAATCAAAATAAAAAATGGATATAAAATTGTAGGATAACCAGTTAATAGGTTTAAGCAAATCAGTGGATTGGTTTGTTGAGAACTGGAATGTAAATTCCTTAGTGCACCGGTCGATCAGAACGCTTGAAATTCACATTCTTATTAGAATTTCAAGCCTATTTCATAACCATAACTAATTTATTTTATATCAACATAAATTTAAACACATTTTGAAGGATTTTGGGATAGGGTATTACAACACTACCCCCTTAAAAGAGACTTCATCCTTGAAGTCCACAAAAAGGAACGTATTACTGTAAGCTCAAAACATATAAAAAAAAAACTAAGCCATCAACCAAAAGAATATAATAACTAAGGGTTAGTACATAAGAGAAGCGTATAACCCCCTTAAAAGAGGTAGCTTTACCCACGCTATGCACCTAAGTAAACAACTTTCGATAATTCATCTTGATTTCTTCCTCGGACACCCAACTGGCCTCCTTTGCCCCATGAGGTGACCACAAGACCTTCAAGAGTGGAACAATCTTTAAACGTGCCTCCTGAGTCTTGGAATCAAGGATATTCAACAAACTCTCCTCATAAGTTTGCATCTCATCAAGCTCAATCGACTTTGGCTGAATGATATAGGATGGATCTGACACATAGCTTCTTAACTAAGAGATATTGAAAACATTATGCATGTGTAAAAACTCAAAAGGTAAAGCAAGATGGTAAGAAACCTCTACAACTAGATCCAAAATCTCATATAACCTAATGAACTTTAGGCTAATATTTCCGTTATAACCAGAACACATCACTCCTATTGTTGGCAAAATTCTCAAAAGGATTCAATCGCTTGCCTCAAACTCATCTGCTCTCCTCCATAGATCTGCATAGGTCTTCTTCCTATCTTAGACTGCCTTCATCTGGTCTCAAATCTACCTAATATGCTTGGTAGTGTCCTCTACCATCTCTAGTCCCAACACAACCGTCTTACTAGAGTTGCTCCAACACACAAGACTATAACACTTCCATCCATAAAGTGCCTCGAAAGGTGACATCCCTATGGTTACATTATGACTGTTGTTATAGGATAACTTTACCTAGTCAAGGTGATCCTCCCAACTGCCTTAAAACTCAAGATTGTATGCCCGAAAGCATATCCTCTAAGGTTTGAATTGTACACTTTGTCTACCCGTCTATAGCTGGATGCAAAGCTATGCTTATCTTAAGTTGTATCCCTAAAGTAGATTGCAACTTCTACTAAAAGTTCAAACAACATGCTTCTTATAAGTAATGGTCATCTATTCCATACTCCACATCAACTACATTGATATGAATACCGAACCTCTATGGGTCTTAGGTAATCCAACCATGAAGTCCATTAACACACTATTCGATTTCCACTATAGGACCTCCAATGGCTTAACTAAACCCAATGGATGCTTATTTTCCACCTTAACCTTCTAACAAATCAATCAATGGGCCACAAAGTGTGCAACCTCCCGTCTTATACGAGGCCACCAATAGATCTGTGTCAAAATCCTTATACAATTTATCCCCTCAAGAATGGATGGAATAAGGCACATGATGAACCTCCTCAAGGATCCTCCTCTTAAGTTCCCCACAACTCTATGGAACACACCGACATCCTTAGAAATGGATACTACCATCCTTAAAAATCTTGAATCCTACTTCTCCAAAAGATCTAATATGACACTACTAGCAAACCCAAGGTATGCAAAGTCTTTCTACTAAGAGAGTCTACTACGATGTTAGCCTTACCTTTGTGGTTGGTTAACTCCAAATCATGGTCCTTAAATAACTCCATCTATCTCTTATGTCTCATATTCAATTTTCTCTAAGTGAAGATGTACTTGAGGCTCTTATGGCTCGTGTAGAACTTATAATACACTCCATATAAGTAATGTCTCTAGATCTTTATGTTGAAAACCATTTCAACTAGCTCAAGGTCATGTGTAGGATAGTTTTGCTCATGTTCCTTCAATTAGCTTATGAGTCACTATTCTTAAACTTATGGAATGGTATAAAGCACCCCTTAGGGATAATACACCAGAGCCACTATTATTATCTGGTGGAACAGACTCAACATTTCTATCCTGACTCACGTAGTCTTCCACTTTAAATGATTATTATCTTTTCCATTAATACTTTATCTCTTAATCACATTTTCATTCACATTGAGTATGGGGACCCACTATTCTTAATCAGGTGCAATAGACTGATACATTTATCAAAGACAACACACTTGAGCCACTATTAATATCCAATGGAATGAACCTAACACCTCACCCCGACTCACGTGATCTTTCACTTTAAATTATTAATACCTTATTTAGAGTTGATTGTATATTCGAGATTATCATGTGGGAGTCATATAGGTATATAAGACATATAATTGAATAGCATAATCATAGCCACATAATTATCTTCAAATGACTATGACACACTTGGGGTATTTAAAATGTGCATATTCTCCTAAAGCTTTATAAATCCCAATAATATTATATATAAATATCTAATATTCATTTGAGATACATATCTCAATCATATACATAGATGTATATCCAACATTATACCTAAAAGCATACTTCCACAATTTCATTACTCTTAAGATATCATATCATAGAATAACATCATTCATATAAAATGTCAAACATAAAAGCACATGCACATACACATAAAATCCTAGCTATGATATGTATCCTTACCAATAAAGACATCAGGCTCTAAACACATAAATTCTAAACCGCCTCCTCTAAGATAGCTATAATATCATCTACGAAAATAAGATAATACACAATTAGGATCGAAGATTATGATTAGGGGAAAATTTAAGGTAAATGAGGGTAAAAATGAAAATAACCAAAGCTAAAGGAAAACTTAAGTTGCGTGGAAGTGTGGTGGAAGGCGTGGTGGTGCTATAGTAGTTTTATGGTGGTGTTTTGGTGATGTTTGAGTGTGCTAAAAAAGAAGCACAAGTGAGAAAAGGGTTAATATGAGCATGCAGCATGAAACACATGCATAGGCCAAGATCTGGGGAGGCACATGGGCAAGCTGTACAAGGGGTGCATGGGTGTGCATGGGTAAGAAAGAAAAGTGGGCACACAAATATACACGAGACCGTGTGTGGCCCATGCAATCATGCACTGATAGGATGTGCAAGGGAAGCATGGTTGTGCATGAAAGTCTGTGAAAAGGGTGGGCTGGGGCTAGAAGCACGATCATGTGCCTCACAAAAATAAAAATAGGGCATGCAAGAAAGAAGGAAAAGTGATAGTGATGGGTGGTGATGATGAAGGGAATTTATGGGGTGGTTGTAGTGGTTGATTTACCAAGCCATAGAAGTGCTTGGCATTTGTGGTGGTGAGTGGTGATAGTTTTTTGTGGTTGACAACGTCGAATAGGGAAGAGGAAAGGAGAAGAAGAAGAAAGAAAGAAAGAAAGAAAGAGAGGTGGTGGCTTAGGGTGATTATGGTCAACAAAAAGAGGGAAATAAATGAGGCAATAAATAAGGGAGGGAGAGAGGAGAATGTATGGATCGGCAGAGGGTGATGACAATGGGCATAGTAGAGGCACAAGGGAGTGGCAGGGCAACATTCTATGGAGATAAGGTGAGATGATAGGTGAAAGTGATGGTGATGTGTTGTAGGTGATAAGGAAAATACACACAAGGTAGGAGAAGGAGAAGAAGAAGCCATCGTAAGAAAAAGGAAGGAAAAGGGAAAAAGAGAAAGAAAATAAAAAAAGGAAAAAAGGGCTTAAGGTTAGGATTAGATTATATTTTGATTAACTAAAATAGGTAAGATTAATGATATAAATCAAGTGGGATTAAGGTTAGGCTAAGAAATATAAATTTCACAGGTTAAAGATTAGGATTAGGTTAAGATTTTGGGATAAAAGAAATAGTATAAGGCTAAAATAAAATTATCTAGAGATTAGAATTGGATTAGAGTATTAATTATATAGGATTAAGTTTAGCTAAAATTCAGGGTATTATATTTTGGCATAAGCAAAAAAATTAGAAGCCAGTTAAGTTTAAAATGACATATCAGTGTATATGTCTATTACATATATGGAGAAACAAATACCTCTAGGTTTGGATATTCAGGTGGATTACTCGAATATGAAAATGGATCAACTACTATTTTTTTTGTTTTTTTTTTCTAGAACTACTCCTCTAAATATGTTATCTAACTTATAGCTAGAGTAATTTCACCTAGGGTAGAAGACTAGGTATATTTTGTCCTTTATGCCAAATCTCCTCTTTAATTTGAACTTTAATGTTGATCCAGAGGAAGGGTTTGATGCTTGTAGGCCAGAGCAAAAAGATTCAACTCATCATCAGAAGAACAAAGTCTAGGTGAGGCTATGGTACGTAGGACTCTAGCAAATGCAATCCTTTATGCGTGTTCATCCAATCTTGTAAACCCTTACCAAGGTCAATTTGAGTGAATATTTGGCCATTTTTAGTGCTTGTTTATCAAATTAGACAATAATATTAGATCTAGAAAATCAATTGGAAATGACGGTGATGTTGGGGATTTAAATAAGATGTTTGAAGTTAATAATGAAGATCTTGACGCAATCAACATGACTAATATAGAGACAATAAATGAGACGATTTATTACCTATTCAGCCATATGTGGTAACCCATTGTTTGTCTCGCTTAGAAAAGTTAAATATGAAAACAATTCCATAGTCCAGATCTAAGAACTAAGATATATCGAAATAGTTAGGAATGAAAAATAAAGAAAAGGAGTGGAGAGCAAGATGGACGAGAAAGGCATATGTTGTGCTACTCTTTTTTTTAGCTTGATTTGTTCTTTCATTGGTTTTATTCATCTACTTTGTATATTTTTGTTTTTGCGGTTTGGAATTTTGACTAATCGGTTGTGCTTTCTCTAGTTCTGATATGAAATTGGTTTGATTTCTTTAGTTATGTTAAAAGTTTTGAGTGATTTAATTATATTTACATTATCTTATTTTAAATTTTTTAAAAATAATAATATATTATTTATAAAAAAGTATTTACATATAATATATAGGTATATTATAAATAATTTTTATATAGTATAAAATATTAAAAACTTAATTATATAATATATTTCAATGAGCTCAAGCAACTTTCTAGTCAAAATATTTTTTTTGTAACCAAGACTAAAAATATTATTCTTTAATTGAAAATTAAAAACAGTTGTCCCTAAATTGGAACGAAACCAAACGAATCTCGGACGGTTCCCCACCCCCCCCCCCCCCCCTATTTCCCATTTTTATCTATTTAAAAGTGAATACTTTATAAATTTCATCACTTCTAAAGTAGGTTCATTTTTTTTCGGTTTCCGTCCAAACGCAACCTCCAAGGTCTAACAATGTATCGGGGGGCAGATTCATGTGCCGGGCGGATTCAAATGCGAGGACGAAGTCTGCTCCAAGATAGTTTGCAGCAAGCTCATATCCCAACGCATATCCTCGTTCTCGACTATCCAGTCCCGGTATGATCATTTTTCTTCTACTCGTCATTTTCAGTCATACGTTTTTTTCTCCTAAAATGGAGTATAAACGTTTCGTTTACTGTGTTATATCTGTGAATCGATCGGAATTTATGATGTGTCGCACTATTTTTCGGCTTGTTCATGACCTCGCCGTCTTGTGCTATACTCAATTTGCATAAAAATTGCTTCGCACAGAGTCTGATGCTTATTTGTTGTTATCGGTTGCAATTATCATGATCCATTTTGAAGTCGGGAAGTTATCTGATATATGCTACTCCTGCTGTATCTAGTTTAATGGATGACATTCAAATCTATGTGGGATTGATAAACCGAATCTCTCTGACTTAAGAAATTAACGATTATTGTTTGTTTCAGCTTTCTCTGATATAGATTGGTAGCGAACAAAGAAGCATGCGCATCTGTGTGAGGAGGTTGGTACGAGATCCTCCGTTCCTGATTTTAAGTATCTGTATGAGTTTGTTTCTTTTTATTGCTCTCTTATATATGCAAGACAATGGTACGGAATGGGATGGCATTGTATCCACTGTGCAGCTAAATCCAACTGTGAAGTTGATAAATGGAACTGAAGTTATATGGCAAATCCCTACTGAACCCAAAGGGGTTCTTTTCTTGGCTCATGGCTGTGATGGTACGGCTCTTAACTTTTGGGACAGGTCTCCTAACTGCCCACCTTGTGTGGGGCTACCAGAAGAAAGGCTACTTTCGCTGAATGCGCTAGCTCGAAAATTTGCTGTTATTGCCGTATCTAGTAAGGGAAGATGCTGGTCACTTGGGAAGGAAAGACTAGTTGTTCGAAATATTATTAAATGGTGGCTTAAAGAGAATAATTTGCTACAAGTACCGTTGTTTGCTCTTGGGGCCTCTTCGGGTGGTTATTTTGTTGCAGTTCTTGCGAGTGATTTAAAGTTTAGCAGCATTGTTATAATGATTGCCGAAGGAGTGTTTGATCCTGTGGGTCTAAAAGAGGATTACCCACCAACCCTTTTTGTACACATGCCTAAGGATAAAGCAAGGTACCAGAAGATATCTGAGAATATTGAACTTTTAAGGAACCGAGGTGTTACTGCTGAGGAGGTTAAGTGTACAGAATTTCCATTGACACCAGGTTTTCTTGCAAGTAGAATACCGGGTCTCAATTATGATAGTTCTGTCAGGTTGTATCAAGTTCTCCGAGATGAGGGATTTATTAATGCCTATGGATACATGAAGAAAGATGGGAGGCGAACATCATGGAAACAAGCTCTTGTGAAAAGCAAGATACATTTGCCATATGACTCAAGACTAGACCATCATATTGCAGAAGAGTTGAATCTAGCATTTGCTTATCATGAAATGACAAGTTTGCCGTCAGATCAGATCTTTAAATGGTTCCAGTCTCACACTGGTTAAAAAAATTTGTACTTTCCTGAAGTTTATTGAGCCCAACAAGTTCAGCCATCGATTTGTAATACTTGTGAGCTTACTTGTTCGATAATTCATAAAAAATGTGGATTTGCCTGTTTTGTTGACAGTGATGGCATTATAGCTGGATGATTTGCTTAAGACAGCAGAATTATATGGAAGGCTGGATACAAGTTGGATAAAGTTTTCTTGCGAGGTACACTTTTTTAAACATACAAAATCATTTATGCTGAAGGAAGAAATATATCTGTGTTTTTCGTACAACAGCTTCCTTATTGGTCTTCATCAATTTTGATCTATTTTTCTTCACTTATCCTGCATAATATGCAAGACTCAAGAACATTCTTTTCCGTTATGCACATAAGATAAATGAAGAAACTCAAAGATAGAGGATAGTGAGGGTGGATAATAGAAATTAGAAAGCCTGTCAATTGGGTGGTTGGAGGTGCATGGTGGAATAGCAGTTTGTTGTTTGTTTCCGGTTGATGCCATCTCCGCCATATCAAGTTAAGGAGTGTTTTTGGTTTTTTTTTTTTCTTACCCGGAAGTTAAGGAATACGTTTAAAGAAAATTTCTCTGCTATCCCTCCCAAAATTTTCCTTCTGTTTTGCTCTTTATAATCATTTTACATTTGTACTATTATTACTTATCCTTTCTGTTACATAGGGCTGTTCTTTTGTTTAGTTTTGTCCATGGATGTGTTTGGAAACAAGTCTATTTACTATGACTACAAAGTAGTTTACAGCATCCTAGCGGATCATTTGTGTTATTTGCTATGGCACATCATTTGTACCTTGATTACCTTTCTATCATGGCACATCCCTTTAAGGCTTTCTTCCTTGCAGACTATGAGCAGAACAGCGGGTCCTTGATAATCACAGTTATTTTAATACTGGAATAGCTGTTTTTGATGCCTAAATATGAGCCTCAAGGCCTTCAATTTTCAGCGTTGTGACTTTTGCGCATACCTGTCACTGGATTATCGCCAAAATGTAGCTTCCTAGTTGTTTATTTATTTATTCCTTCTCTCCCCCCACCCCCGGGAATGAGAGTTCTATATATAATTGATGGCGCTCTATATATAATTTTCGGATACTGGAACTGTAGTCTGCCATTCATGCGTGATTGCTTCTGAGCTTGAGTTGTGTAAGGAAGAGAGAAAATAGACCAGACTGACTTCCGTTGCTCCAGTTAAGATTCCATATAATTCTGTGAAGTCGAGATGCTGCATAAAGCTATTTTTACTCTTTTTGTTTCTTTTCCCACTTCGTTTGTTGCTGCTGATATAGTTAAGGCCCATATGCATAGAAAGGACAATAAGCTCTGTTTCGACTTTAGCTGGTCGTTCCTAAAGTCTCTTCGGCTGTCATGTAACACGCAAAAAAAAAAGAAAAAAAGAAAAAAAAGAGAGGAAGAATAAGCCCTGTACGGATGTAAGAAACATTCTATGCGGCAAAATGTTACAAAATGATGAAGAAAAGGGAGAAAAAATTAACTTTTCGCTTCATTGGATAAAGCCCTGGTTTATGAACTCGGGTCTTGAGATCAACTCCTATTAAAGTACCATGGTGTGTTATGTTTTATGTGCTTAGCCTCATATAAACGAAAATAACCACCTACCAAACTCAGATAATCACTATGGAAAAAATTAATCATTTGAAGCATAAATAATCATCAACTAAAGGTATTTGTGTTTTCAGACAGTCCATAGGTGGGAGGAGACCAACTTGGAAGTGAAAGAAGATGACCATTAAGTCATGGAGCACATCCCTCAACTAAATAACTACTAGAGAAGAGAATTGAAGGGTATGGTGTAAAGCAGCTAGGTTATGGGTTGTAAGCATGTTTTAGTGCAGTAATGTGAATCAAGGTCCCATATTCTATTTTGATCGCCAATTGAAGTTCAAATAATCACCAAACAAACCTCAAGTAATCACCCAAAAAAATAAATCATCACCTGAAACTTAAATAATCATCATTTGAAACTCAAATAATCACCAATTGGAACATTTGGTAATATTTAGGTAATTTATTAAATAACTTATGTGCATTTATTTTTCAAGTTATTTATAGAGGTTTATCGGTCTAATTTAGAATTTGACACAATGTTATATTTTGTCATGAGGATAAGTTGCAAATAAAGTTTTAGATTCAATCAAATGATTAGATTAAAAGATATTATCAAATTAGATTTTTAAGATAAAAAGAAATTCTTAAATAAGTTGATTTTCATCCTATTGTTTTCATAAAACCATGAGTTCAATTGAAAATTTTAAAACCATGACTATGTTCTTCATCTTAAGGAGAATCTACAACGAAAATTTCGTCCTAATCTGATGTCTAGGTTGAAAAACTATTATAAGATAAAAATTATAAGAAATAGTTTCAAATTTTTATCTAGTGTATCATCCATTGTATAATACCCTGAATCTTGAAAATTCTAATTTTTTTAGGAATTTTGTGATTTCAAAATAATGTTATTATTTTCATACATTTTGTTACATTACTTAAGGCTTTAAAAACATTGGTTACATTTCAAAAATGTTTCATTCTCATTTTTTATTATCCTTTTTTTACGATTTTATATTTTGTTTGAGTTACTTATGACTATCTAACTCTTTTAGAATCATTATAATATCTCCATATTTAAATTTCTTGTCATTTATGGGTATTTGAGTCATGTTCAAAATGATGACGTAGATTATGACAAAAAAAAGTACTGTTCATGTCTTATTTTACGCTTATTCATGTTTTAAGCCATGAAATAGTCTTCTGCAATTTAGAAAACTATGAAACTTTATAGATCAACATATTTTTCATGTTTCTAACATAAGAATGAATTAAACATGTTGTTCCTTTTTTATTTTTATTATTTTTTGACATTATTGAAACTTATCTTTTTTAATTTTGATCGTATCTATATTTTGTGATACCTAATCTAAACCTTTGAATCCTATCAATATCTAATCATAACCCTTGATCTAGACCTAGTAATACTCTATGATGAAAATGTCATGACTTCAAATACCCTAGATAATAGTTTTAACTAACTTATTTTCCTATCTTCTAAACATGTGTTGTAAATTTAACCTATGTTCTCCCTTACCTCTCCTCATTCACACCACCTTGTTCCCTCCCACTTAATTCCTCCAGCTTGTAGCCTTCATTGTTTGTATCGCCCATTTGGTTTGGTTTTAACTTCCAAACATCCCCAACCTTATCATAAAATTCCCACCTACCCCCTTCAACCAACCATCTTTCACCATGTGTGATACATCTCCCTTATCTTCCATCCTTGCACACCACAATACACCCATTTCAAGCTTCCTTAACTTAGTGTATAAGCTCGTAAATGTCATCATTTGTTGCGCACACTTGTCCACCCAAACAGGATATCTAAGTGCACAAATATCACAAGTTACCTTATCAAGTGTGTGTGCAAGTGGTGGCTTCAACTAACCCCTTTCTCCCTTTCTTTTCTTTATTTTGTGGCTATTCTCAACTTGTTTGAATCTTCATCATTTTGTTCTTCAACTACTTTGGCCATTCCTCCATTCATCCAACATTCAAAACTCAAACACAACCATAATTTAGCTCTTTTGTATTTTTAATTAAACAAAGGATAGTTAAGCCTTGGTTTTTGGTGAGAGTGATCGTATCATATGACCTCTTTATTCAAGCTTATTAGAGCTTCTTGAATCCTCTTTAAGGGTATGGTTCATATCCCATTTTGTCTGAATTAAATCTCTTTTACTTGGAGTTTTATGCAAACATGTTTTTCTTACATGATTTGTTAAGCTTTCATACTCTTTAAGGGTTGATTTGGGTGTTACACCTTGCATGAGGCCTTCTTTTCTTTTGGTTCATTTTGAAAATTCTAAGGAAAAGTAAAATCTTATTTTCTTGTGCTAAAATGTAATTGTTGCAATTATCACATGTATTACAATGAATCTTGGTGCTATATGCATGTTTTGATATGTTATGAATGTTAATATGGATCAAATGATGCCTTTTTTGAATGACGAGCTTGGCATGGGTTGTTAATAAGTTAATCTAAGCATGTGAATTTTAATAAGTTTTTTATTATTATTTTAAGATTTGATACATAAATGTTTAAGAAAAGCATGAAAGTTAGCATTTTTAAACCTACAATTTTGGTGGAACTTTCTAAATGAACTTCTATCAATTGGCTAATAGTTAACATCAAATTAAAAATTTAAGATGGATACTTTCTAATAAAAATTTAAAATCTAAAAAATGTTAAATGTTGAATAAATTATGCTTTTTTTCTTGGAGGTACATAAAACTATCCAAACCCATCATATAGATAATAATCTTGGGTTTGGGGTTCAATCTTTGTGTTAGATTAGTTTTTTTTTTTTTGTGTTGTAGGAATGTTAATTTTTTTATTGGAATTTTTAGAATAAAATTGATATATAATATGTTATTATTTAAATTAGTATAACTTATATTATGGTTGATGGAACATTTTGGTTTAATATGTTCATGTGTGTTCATAAACATATTCTACATGTTCATCATTATTAATTGAAGATGTCCATGGTTGTTTATGTGTGTTCTTGAGACCCTCAACCTTTTCATCGCTAATCAAGTCTTACATAACCTTTAATGACATAAGTAGGATTAAATGAGGATTAATTCGTTTTGTACATAAAACAATCAAATCAGCCTTAATATGATAAAGGGTTAAATATATGAATAATGAAAGTCAAACTTTTATCATTAACCATGACTCTGACCATTGAGTTTGACTTTTCTTGTTGACTTTGACCTAGAATTTAACTTTTTACCTTTTCTCAATAAATAGTATTTCAAAAAAAATATCATGCAGCTTTATTTTGTGATTTCATATTTATGTATACTTGATATTTTGGTATGTTTAACCTCAAAATAGCCTTTTGAGTTATAAAAGTAGTTCTTTTAGAATATTATCATCGGTGCAATTATAAGGCAAGTTCGATATAATCTTTTAGGTAAGCGTTCAATGTACCCTATGAATGCTTGTCATATGATATGTGATGTAAGTTGAGTGTTACCTTTAAACACCATGTATGAGTAGTGTTAGCATGATAAACACTTGTTATGTGTGAGCATGTAAACACTTTTGAGTGTGAAGGATAAGTGCATTAAAACCTCAATCTTCAAACTTTTGTATGAGTTTCTTATTCATGATGGCCTTATATTCATATGCATTTAGTTTCCTAGTCATGGCAACCTATGCATTAATTTACATTGAGTTTACTAGCCATGATGCAGTAATATGTTGTTTCCTAGCTAATACTGCCACACAATTATGTATTGTTTTCTAGCTAAAGTGGTTGGGGATCAACATTCTAAAATTATTGCTTAGGGTTGGGCATTCCCCTCAAAGCATGGTCTATGTTTTGATGGGGCTAAACACATCCTAATTGATTTTCAGGATTGAGTGTTCCCTTAAGAGTTTGCTTAGTTAACAAACAACACCATAGCCTTGTTCAAGTGACAAACAACACAATATATTTATTCAAGTGACAAATAATGCCATAACCTTGTTGAGGTGACAAGAAAAACCATATCCTTGTTTAGGGGATGGAAAATCCCTTATTTTTGTTTAAATGTTAAATAACATTATTTTTTGGGTGCATGTAACAAATTCTATATGTATTCCCTTTGGAGATTATATGTTATATGCACTAGGTTTCTCGAAGATGCCAACGTGGGTGATTGTGATATGTGGAATCATGTGATCATATAAGTTGTTTGTTAAGTACTCATGGGAACTAGATTTTACTAAGTATCTTACCATAATGACATCTTTTTTGGTGTTGTCATGAACTTGGCTCATCTAGGAAAGTAGTTAGCCTTATTTTGCAATCTGACCCTCCTTGTGAAGGCTTATATGGAGGAGCGACATTAGTCCTTACATAGATTGCTATACTTATTTCCCTTCATTATTTCTTTGTATTTATATTTACATAATCAATGTAAGGTTAATCATTTAACACATTTTTGTGTACCTCTTTCATTAAAAGAGTTTTCTCATACTCTAATCCATGGTTTAGTAAGGCTCATTTTGATCTTGCCTTAGGTGAAATTCATACTTAATTCCTTGAGGTATGATGGTGCTTTTAGCCTTACACTTCATATTAGGGTTGTAAATGAGATGTGAATGAGCTAAGTCGAAAAAAGCTTGCATGCTAGCTCTGTTCATTTATAGCCCTACCTAACATGAGTTAGGTATTAATTGTATCTTTATCTTTACTCTTATCTTTTATCTTGTTTCCTTGAACTCACATATGGCTCCGTTTTTATTTTGTTTACATGCATCATGTGCCTACTATATATATGATTATTAACCCATTATATTTTCTCCATCCTTATGATCCAATGGTTTGATTTATCTTATTTTCATTCATTGTCATTATTGATTTGCTAATCTTTTTTTTTGTCGATTGTTAATTGTGTTGTCATATTATCTTATATGTATCTATAGTATAAGAAAAAAATGTAGTAAATATAGTTTCTAACATAGGTTTACTAATGAATGTATATGTTTTTAGTTGTAACTTCAAACTAATTTATAACCCTGATTGAAATAGATTTAGGGAAAATTGATAGAAATAAAAATTATAGATATTATTTTTATCTTTACACAAAATTTGAACACTCAAATTCGAGTGTGTATATGAATGTTACGGTCTAAATGAGGAAAAATATCAAAATTAACATGTATAATAAGCCCTTTAAACCCCTAGGTCACTCTTAGAAGACAATTGAGGTATTGTAAGGGTTTTGTAGATGATATACTAATAAAATGACTCAAAAATGAAAAACATACTAGTAAGCCCCTAAACCATTTCCATCTCAGAATTTTATAATTTTATAACATCAAACTTAGTACTCAGCTAAGATCCTACACCAAAAAATTCAAAGAACTAATTTCAATGTGTGATTCACATATAAATATGAAAGATATGGAAAAAATAAAAGAACCGATGAAGGCCTAGCCTCAACTTATCCACACCAAGATTCATATGCATGAAGGTATGCCCTATCTTTTTTCCTATCTCAAATTTATAGCTACATATGTATAAAAACACATTAAGATATGTGACATATATGATGATAAGAATAATAAGCAACTCACATATATAAATAAAGAAAGCTTATAAATTTTTTTAGGATAAAAATATCATGAAGTATATCAAATAAGTATTGAATTGATCGAACCATATGCTTGGTTTGTGTGACAAATCTCTAATTGATCAAGGTTTCCCATGAATCAAATATGACTTTATTACAAGTTGTAACGGGGTTAGGTTAAATGGTTGAATGAAGCAAAGGGAAAGAATGATTCAATAAAATAGCCTACAACCTAGTAGAACCATGCTAATGTAGAGACATTTTCCTTACAAATTTAAACTTCTCAAGGTATCTTAGCATTACATAACATGGCATCACAAATGTCAAATATCTCCATGATAGGCGCTCACATCATTTTTACTTCTCTTCAAAACATATGAAAGAAGATAAAGTGGAAAATACTGAAAATCATCAAAATACAAAGATTTCCTATATGCTAAAATAATATGGAATATTTCCTTTTTGCTTATTGATGAAAAATCTTTCAATTTGATAATTTTTAATAAGAAATGAATAAAATGGTGAAACTAGGGCTTTGAAGGGCATTTTAGTAATTTTAAACTAATATAACTTTAACAAATAATGGATGCTAGAGCGGCCTTAGACTTTTGATAGGTGGACCTTATCCTTTATTTAGCTTATCATAGACCTATCACCTTAGGTTTATGTTAATGATTGAAAAAAAAATGGAAAATAGTTAAGTATGGAAAATAGAAAATGATGTATCGTATGTGATATTTATGATCACCTCATAGAATATAAATATTTAAAGGGAAAGACTTTGAGTTGGGAATGATTTGATATTTAGATTAGTTACCCTAGAGGTGAGGTGTTAGCTCTCATTTGTTGTGGTTTGCTGGTGTGCCATTGTTCCTAAGTAAAGTCCCTATTGTACTCTATAGGTGACCTACATGCCTTATATGGAGTATCGATACTTAAGAACTACGTAAGCAAGGTTAGAGGATACTTTGTAGCTTTTGTGCACTAGTATGACAAAGCATACCACAATTTCCTTAGGTTCATGGTAAAGGTATTACATTACCTTCGAGTACCAATATGACCGAGTGTACCTCAGTGTTCTTGGATTGATTTTATCCCCTTCGAGTAAGTAAAAATGGAAATTGTTGTTGTGTAAGAAAATGAAAAGAAATGATTTATTGGTTAAGTAGTCACCTTAGTGCCCTACCTTGGTACTGGTTTGGATTTATTAGTTTGGTAGATGCCTCAGTACCCTACCTTGGTATTGGTTTGGATTTGTTGGTTCAGTAGACACCTTTATTCCCTACCTTGGTATTAATTAGATTTGTTTGCCCAGTAGTCGCATCTATGCCCTACCATGGTATTGTTTTAGATTTGTTAGTTTGGTATATGCCTTAATGCCTTACCCTGGTATTGTTTCAGATTATTAATTAGGTAGTTGCCTTAGTGCCCAACTATAGTGTTCGGAATCTATTTAACTAATCAAATATGTCTATTATAACTTAAAATGATGAGAAGTTAACTAGCATGTCTTATTATTGAGCTTGAGATTGAATATATATATATATATATATATATATATTATTCCATGAATATTATTTGTGGTTATGGTACATGCTTTGTGCTCAAGTATGCTTTTTCAATTATGTGTGCCTATGTGAAATATGGGTATGTTGCCTTGTGTGAGGTATTGTGATTTACTCAGTATGAGGAAGTCGTATTGATACTATTTTTGCATATGGCTATGTGAGGGAAATGATGTGGTATGAAGCATATAAGAATGGGAAGGATAAGTGGAGTCCTTGGAAAGAATTCCCATTTTTAGAGTGGGCATTTAGATCTAAGAGTTAGGGCAAACCGATGGCATATCTTAGAGTGCTAGTTTCTTTTTGTTATAATCGGTTTCCTTTAGACTCTTATATCCCTTGCTGTTTTTTAGGCATCTTGTTGTAATGATATTATTTACATAACTATTATCTATCTATGGTATTATATTTCCACTAGCTTACTTTAGTTATGGTTTGTTTAAGCCTTAGCACTTAGCATAAGAAAGGCGGGTGAGTTGGACTTATGTTAAGTATGGTAGTAACATCCAGTAATTTTGGTAATTAATGCTTCCGTATAAAAATTTTAAAGTATGTAAATTAAGGGTATTACACGAATAATTAAATAAGGACTTATATAGGTTGATCTCTCATCATGTGTAGAAGACACAATGGGACTTGGCCGGTATACTATAAAAGGCCTTTAGGGTAAAACCTTTCGAGGTTGATTGGTAGCAAGAATGGAGTTTATCAAAGAATTACAATGTGCTTATTTAGTGTTATGAGTTGTTTTTCAAGCAAAAGTGATGTAGGAGCATCCTAAGCTTAATCTCAATCTTATTCTTCTAAGGATGAAGAACAACAATTAAAATCCTTAGGGATGGTACCAATTATTCTACAAAATCCTAATACTTTTAATGCTTTGTTAGGTAACTCTTGCAGGTATTATATATGTTTCTAAGAAGATAAAACTATTAAATATCTTTGTTGTACAAGATAATGGAATTATACAGATTACAAAGTTGCATGGTAGACAAGGCTACAAGACATAAAACTTGATTACATATGTTAATTCAATGTATTACATATTTAGAATTTGTGTAGATTTGTTATTTTATTGTATACTTTGTAATGTTTATAAGTCGTCATTGTAACTACTATATATATATATATATATTAGTACCATGCATAGGTTTAGCTGTTATTAATAACGCCAGTTATGTGGGGTTATTAATGAAAGGTGAACTAAGGCATGTCTATCTCTGTGTGTGTATATATAGGGTATTATACATTGAAAACATAATGAATAACTTGAATTGAAGTATAAGGTCAACAAAAGGGAGAGAGTTTTGAATCTCTTTTCCTCAAGTGTGAGTTTTGAGGAGTTGTAGATTGTTCTCTAGAGAAATAGGAGATTTCTCTATTAAAGGTACTTGATCTTGGATTAGATCAATACCATCCTACCAAAGCCATCTAGTGCAACACAAACAAAGTTAAAAATCAAGTGTTTTGGTGAAGACTTTTGCAACTTGTAATCCCAAAATAAAAATCCTGCATTGTAGAAGATTATTATTTTATGATCTTCCACACTAAAAAGGCTTGCATATATTGGTTGTCTTATGGTGATTAGAACCACAAGTTATTTTATACTCAAGTAAAGGAATGCCATAATAGGAAGTGTGTAGGCTAGGTGATGGATGAGAATGGGGTCAAGGTGTATGGTGCTTCCAGGTTTAGTAGGCTTGTTTTGATTATTACAAGGGTTTATTAGGCTTGGCCCCATAGTGTAGAGGCATGATTAATGGTGAGACCACTAAGAGATTTGGGTTGCTAGAGTGGGAGAAACAAAAGCTCCTTAGTAGGTCGGTGGATATAGAGGATGTTAGAACTACTTTGCTTGATATTGGTGATACAGAGGCCCTCGAGGTGGTTGGTTTTATTATTGGGGGTTTTTAAGAAACTATGGCTAGTTTTATATGATGAATTGTTATTAGCTGTGTGGAAATTATTTTCTTCAAGTTTCTTGCCATCCAAGTTGAATGTTACTTCTCTTACACTTATTCTAAAGTGTTAGAATGCAATCTATGTCATAAATTTCCAACTAATAGCATATTGTGACATGATTTTACAAGATTATTTCTTAAGCCTTGACACACCAGTTAAAAAGTTTGATGCTTGCCTTGGTGGGTTTATCGCTATATGGTTGTATTAAAGAAAGAATTATTGGGGATAATATTCTGATTGCTCATGATTTGGTGCACAAATATGCAACTAGAGGATTTTCTCCAAGTTGCATGATAAAATTGGATCTCTAAGAGGCCTATGATATGGTGAGTTGGCACTTTCTCCATGACATCTTGTTATGGTATGACTTGCCCAATGATTTTGTATCCTCCATTATGGCTTGTGTGAGCATGGTTTCCTACTCCATTTTTGGCAATGGTTCCTTAGTGCCTCCTTTTAATGGGAAGAGAGGTTTAAGGTAAGGGAATCCTCTCTCACTTATCTGTTTGTTTTGGTGATGGAATATTTGTTAAGTGTTTGCAGTTGCTGTGGGATGATCTAGATTTCAAGAGGCATCCACATTGTAAATCTCTTAAGATTGTAAATCTTTGTTTTGCAAATGACTTGCCTCTTTTCTGTCATGGCAATGTGAAAAGTGTATAGTGCTTTCTAGCAACTTTCACGAACTTTACTAAGATTCCAGGTATTGTAACACCCCAAATTTTTAAAACCTAAAATTTGAACGTTTAACCTTTTATTCAGAAAAAAATTTAATCTTTAAATTATTGATTTAATTATTTTTGTGAATCTTTAACTTATAAAAATAGATAAAAGTGTTTAATAAATTAATATAATTATTTTTATCATTGTATCTTACTCTTTTTATTTAAATAAATCCCAGCCCATAATTTTACCAAAATTCTTTTGTTAAATAAATACCCTAATTTTTGGATAAATTAGTTTAATATTTTTCCAATAGCTCTAGTTTATTCTAAATTCTAGTCCTAGCCCTAAATCTAATTTCCTATTATTTTTCTTCTTTTCCTTTTCCCTTTTTCTTTTTTCTTCCTTATCATTCTTTTCCCTTTTCTTTCTTTTCTTTCCTTATTTCTTCTTCCTTCGAGGTAGACCAAACCACCCCTTTCTTTCTTTTCTTTACCCTCAAGTCAGCCTAAGCTTTCCTTTCCTTCCTTCTTTTTTTTCCCTAAGCCAACCCAACCTATCCCTTCTTCTCCTCTTTTTCTCTTGTGTGATCTGATTCCCTCTTCTTCTACTTCTCTCCCATGCGTCCCACTTCCCTCTCCTTTCTTCGTGTCCCTATGTGATTCAGTTTCCCTTTCCTTTTCTTCCCCATTAGCACCCCTGCTAAACACGCCTTGTTTGCACCCCCTTTCGAACGCCCCTTCTTCCTCCTACAATGCACACTACCCCTCCTCTAGCCAAATAACCTAGATCATCGCCCTTCGTACATCCATTTCTTTTCCTTTTCTAGATCTACAAATCCCCTTGTCCCCTCCACATGTGCCTCCTTCACTGTCATTCCCTTCCTTTCCATTTCCTCATGCCCTGCCCCTACTTGCAACCTCCCTACATCACCACCTAACCTTACACAGCAAACCCCTCCCCTCTCCTCCTCTTCTTTTTATTCTTATTCTTCTCTTCTTCCCTTCCACTCTTCTCCATTGTGGCCTGTTATAAAATCCCAAATTTTACTGTTAAAAAGTTTCATTTTATGACAGAAGCATATAAGCAAGATATCATGTGTTACCACCACAATTAACGTAAGTCAGGTTTACCCAACTATCATTTCATCAATAATAAGAAATACCATGGATCAAAGAGTCAAGAAAGGAATCTGAGTACATACATCAAATGGATAGAATAACTCTTAAACCAAACACCTAATATAGATAACATGTAACTCATCCCCACATAGTGCATTAAAAGCAGCAAAGTCATCTAGCGGTTCTTCAAAGACCTGCATAAAAAATCAACTTCTTTTGCTCATGAGAATGAGAAGTACCCATAAAAAGGATGGTCAATACGCTACATACTGAATAAGGTAACAATACTATCGAATTAAGGATATATATAAAACATGCATTCACAACTGATGATGAGTATGCATTCAATCTATGAAAAATCTCATAAGATAAAATACTGATCCATGTTTTTTTATTAAATAAAACCATTTTCATTATTTTATATAGGTTGAATTCAGAAACCCCATTATTCTTAATCTAGTGTATCGGTCTGAAGCACCTTCTTAGGGAATACACACCTAAGCCACTATTATCATCTAGTGGAACATATATGAAAATATCACCTTCTAGAGGTAAAATGCTCCCAAGCAACTATTATCATCAGATGGAATGGATATAAAAATATCACCTCGGTCTTGACTCCCATACTCTTCCACTCTAAGTTTTTAGTGTCTTATCCATAGGTTACACAATTTATATTTTCATTCACAATGAGCAGGGCCCCATTATTCTTAATCTGGTGGAATGAACTAAAACACCTTCTTAGGACGAAACGCTCCCGAGCCACTAATATCCTTTGGTATAATGGATATAAAACATCACCTTATCCCTACTCATGTGGTCTTTCAATTTAAATGATTGGTATCTTAATCATAATACATTTATAAGTACCAAATACATTAAGGTAGATAAGCACATCACACAAGTAATGAGGTTGATCTTTAGAGTTAAGATCCTTAAATTCCACAAACCTTAATTTTACACTCCAAGCATAACTTTTCATATATTAATAATTTAACCACCAAATATAGTATATCATTCTCAAATATTATCACTGTTAACACACTCAAAAATCATGGTCTAGCACCTACATCTCGCACATAAGATAATGGCCCTATTCCAAATATTGCTATTTATAGAGCACCCAAAACCCTAATTTAACATATCAATCATAACTCTTCCTATAAGGCTTGTATGATTACCCAAACTCAATAAAACTCCTTAAATTACCACCATTAACAACATATCTAAATTTTATAGCTTGACTTAAGGGTTTTACACATTGGATAACAATATTATCTTTTTAAGGTATATAAGCCTTAATTAAGCTATTGTCTCATAAGGAACCCACAACATTTAGTAATTAATCCAAACACTTCTATTGATATCTTTATTATAATTAATACATCTAACAGACTAAATACCAATATCTCCATATTAGCCCATATTACTATTCCATAAGTTATATTTTTCCACAAGTACGACCTAGCATAATATGATTATATCCACACATATTTCCCATTATCACTTTATTTATATCATATAAATTCACATTATCACAACATATATTCACATTAATGGCATACATTCCATCATATAACAATAATATCATGATAATACACATATCCATGAAAGAATTTAACACAAAACCCTAAAACATCTATTAGTATCCTTACCAACAAGGACACTAGGATCTAAGCACATAAATCATAGATTTCCTCCTCCAAGATCACTGAAATACCACCTACAAAAAATAAGATAATACATGATTAGGCTCAAATATTATAACAGAGGGAGAAGTTAAGGTAAAAAAGGTTAAAAATAGAAATAACTAGAGTCAAGTAGAAGCTTGAGTTGAGTAAAATTGCAATGGAATGAATGGTGGTTCTATGATGAATTTTTTATGGTGTTTTGGTAAGGTTTTGGGGTGAAAGAGAGGGTGCACAGTCAAAATAGGGAGGCTTAACGATTATGCGGCAGTTGGTGCACTCCTAGGCCAAGAGCTAAGATCCCACATGGCCAAGCTATGTGAAGTGGCACGACAATGCTTGTGCCATAAATTTCCTAATAAATAATGAATAGGTGTGCACAGGCATGCGGAAGCTATGTGTGAGCCGTGTTAGGGTACATGGGCAAATTGTGATGATTTGCATAGGCATGCAATAAGGAAAATTAGAGGTGCATGGTCGTATGTGAGGCCGTGTGTGAGCTGTGAGTCTCACAAAAGCATGACAGATAAGAGGAAAGAAGAGGAAAAATAGCAATGGTCGACGACGATGGCAGGTAATGATGAGGGGGAGTGATGGCGTGGCCTTAGTGGTGATCCTCAAAGCTTTGGGTAGTGCTTAGTGGCTATGGTGGTGCACAGTGGTGATGGAGTGGTTCAGGTGTGCGAAACATAGTAGGTCCATATGAAGAAGAAGAAGAGGAGGAGGAGGAGGAAAGAGAGGGAGGCTCAGGCAGTGGTGATGATAGCTAATATGAGGCTACAATTAGACAAAGAAATTAGGGAGTAAGAGTGTGGTGAGTAATGCGTATATATACATGTATGGTGGCGTGCGAAGGTGTGTGTAGGGAGATGTAGAGGGTGACGATGATGGTGGTGATGGTGTAACTATAGGGTGATGGTTGTAGGGGAAGAAGAGATGCATGGTAAGGGTGAGGGGTGGTAGAAGAAAATTTTCAATGGAGAAGAGGTGAAGTGATGGTTGTGTGTGGTAAGGAGTAAGATGAAGCACATACAAGTGAAGTATTCGACACCGAATAAGAAGAAAGGAAAAGAAAGAAGAAAAGAAAAAGGGGGAAAGGGCTAAGTTAAGATTAGATAAATTTGGATTAGCTAAAATAGGTAGGATTAGGCACATAAATTTACTAGAATTAAGATTAGGTTCTGAAAAAGAATTTATCCGGATCAATGATTTAGATTAGGTTAAGATTTCAGAATTAAGAAATTTGGATAAGGTTAAAATAAGATTTTCTCGATATTAGAATTAGATTAAGGTTTTAATAATATAGGATTAGGTTTAGCAAAATTTTAGGGTATTATAGCTACTCTCTCCTTGACCCACTCTTCTCTTTTCTCCCTTCTTCTCCTACCCTATTTTCCCCCCTTTGATACCCTTTTAACACCCCTACAACCATCTTTATTACCTCCACCTCCAACTCAGCCTCCATGCCGCCAGCTTCTCCTCCCTACACTACCTCGAGCAGCCAAAACCCTACCTCCTTTTTCCTTTTCTCCTCTTCGACACCCCTATAACTGCCACCCTTACCCTCCCTTCCCTCCACTACCATAGCTCCTCCTAATTGTTCCCCACCACCTCAACCTCTACTCCTACACCATCACCCACAACTACCCTAGCACCATCGACCTTTCCCCCTTCTCTTCCTCTTCTTCTCCTTTTCTTCCTCTTCTTTCCCATCTTTGCACCCTCCTCCCTATAGCCTGCACCGTCGTCTCCACCGCCTTCAAGCCAACTATACCACACACCTAACCACCAACCATCTCCTCCTTTACCTCCTACACTCAACAACTAAAGCCAATGTCCTCCATCACAACCTATAAATCCTTACCAGAGCCACCTCCCTTCTCCCACATTTCATTTCATTCACCCATTCTATATCGCTTATGCTGCACATGTAGTGTGAGTTATGCTATGTATTTTTAGGTATTTTTGGATAATATTATGGTATAATGGTAGTTTATTAATTTTATATTTATTAAATACTTTTAATAAAATTTATTATTTTATTTATCTAATATTAATATGTTATTTATGATACTATTTTTAGGTACAAAATCTTATTAAATAGAGCCTAAAATTTTTTAACTGGACAATTGTAAAATTTGCTTTTGTTGGAAATCAGGTGACTATTATACTTCATTAAAATGTTTAGATTATCGTATGATAGCACATTAGAGTTTTTGACATATGATTTGTGTAGATATTATGTGTTACAGATAATCCCATGATTATTATTGTTATATTGGAATGTAGAAAAAGAATGCATGTTATCTTGTGTAAGATGTTATGTGTATGAAAGGGTGATTAAGAAGTGGTCTAATATGGGAAGTAATGATGTATATTATGTGTATATGAAGTGTTAGGTTAAGTATGTATGGACATTTGTAGTAAAAATATTACTACTGTGGGCTCTAGGGGCAATTTAATCATTTAGACACATCATGATATTTTACTCTAATCGAGATGCCTAATGTGTATAAATATTGCTAAGAATAGAGATAGGAGTTTAATGTATTATAACAGATATTGTAGCATGAATATCAATGTTTTCTAGTTGAAGGGTATTTTGGTCATTTTAATGTGTGGTGATGGTCATCCTGATAAATATGCATAATAAGTAATAATTGGTGCTAAGTATGAAAATAAGGGATTATGGTATTAGTAACATGTGTTTGGGCATGAATATTAGAATTTTATGACCTAGGGGTATTTTGGTAATTTTGCATATACTAGTGAGATTGATCAAATAAACATACATTATAAGTATTAATTGACGTTAAATATGAGAATAAAGGTTTATTGTCTTAGTATCACTTGTTTTAGCATGATAACCGATATTATATGGTCTAGGGACATTTTGGTAATGTTGCATGTACTATGGTGATTAGTTTAATAAACATGCATGATAAGTATTAATTAATGTTAAATATGATAATAGAGTTTCATTGTCTTAGTATCACTTATTTAAGCATGATAATCAATATTACATGGTCTAAAGGAATTTTGGTAATTTTACATGTAATATGGTGATTAGTCTAAAAAATATACATGATAAATATAAATTGATTATAAATATGAGAATAAGGTTTTATTGTCTTAGTATCACTTAATTTAGCATGATAATCAATATTATATGATGTAGGGATATTTTAGTAATTTTGCATGCACTATGGTGAATGTTCTAATAAACATGCATGATAAATATCAAATGCTGGTAAATATGAGAATAGGGATTTATTGTCTCTGTATTACCTATTCCAGCATGATTATAAAAATTATAGGGTCTAGGGATATTTTGATAATTTAGAGTGTACCTTAATGAATATGTTAATGAATATGCATGATATGTGGTGTTCATTCTCAAGCATAAGTATAGGGATTTTGCTACATTAGATGTCCATGTTTCGACATAATTATTACTATTGTATGGTTTATGGGTAATTTGGTAAATTAGAGTATACTATGATATTATTCTCATAAAATGCAAGATGTGCATTAACTATTGATTAAGCAAAAGAATGTGTGTTTAGTCGTTTAAGAAGCACATGTTAGGACTTTATGTGTAAAATGGTCATTTGGCATGCTGGGTAACTTAACTTCATGATCAATAGTTTTATTATGGTGTGTTTTCCTTTTTATAGCATGCTAATAAAATAAAATGGAATTTTTGATATAAATGGATAGTAAAGAGGTAGCCTTAGCCTTAAAGGTATTTTCTTATTTTGACCTAAAGTGCCTAAGTGTGAGTATTTGAGCCTAGGATGGCCTTAGTGGGCTACTTATGTTGACATTGACAATGAACTTTATTCTTTTAGTTCTTAATGTTGGAAAAGAAATAAAAATAGTTAAGTATGATGGAATAAACACATGTGATTAATGTGTGTTTTTCATGGTCATCCTAATTAAAATACTAATACTTAAAGTGAAAGAACTCGAGATTAGAAATTGTGGCTCTTTAGGGGTCACTAACCTAAAGATGTATTTTAGCCCACGATTATTATAGATTTTGCTGGTGTGCCTTAGTGCTCCTGTCGGGCCCTACATCTCACTCTGTTTAGCTCTACACACCTAATTAGAGAGTATGCATACTTATGGATTAGGTGTCTTTGTCGTTAGGGTATTGTGTATTTTTGTATACTAGTATGACTACGGTACCTTTGCATCCTTAGGTTGATAGTTAGTAGGACACTATGTTGCCCTTATGTGCCAGTATGACTGGGATACCTTAATGTCTCTGGGTTTGTTGATCTCCCATCGAGTGAATAAAAATGGAATCACTTGATAATTGAATGGAAATGATTATTGGGATATTTCGATAGCAACCTTTGAGCCTACCTATGATTTAGTAGTAGCCTTTAAGCTTACCAGTATTTCAATAGCTACCTTTAAGCTTGCCTATGATTCCATAGTAGCCTTGAGCCTACATGTGATTCAGTAGCAATCTTTGTGCCTATCTATAATAGTGTGTATTAGATTGTGTTGATGGGCCTACCTGTAAATTGAGTGGGTTGAGCCTATTTTTGAAACTGATGCGGCTTTCTAATTATACTACAAAGAGCATCACTTAGATGTTCCATTGATAAGTTTTAGTTATTTCTAGGTGAATGAGTATTGGTAGCATATGATCTTGAAGCATGTGACTATATATGAATGATTGTCGCATTTCAGTTAATATATGCAGAATTAAATGTTCATACGATTGATATGATGCATTTAGTATGTTGCATACGGGCCTTACATATTAGTCTTATAAAATAAGTTACTCCGTACCATTATACCGAATACTTTATTTCTTAAGCCCCTACTTATTCAATGGGCAGTAGCCTTTGCAGATTAGCTTACAAGAGCTATTCTAGGATCATTCATCAGGTTAAGAGCGTAGAATTATCCGAGAGGGTGACTAGTATTTTGAAAGGGGATCTTTTTAGATTTTGCTTTGTAACCCTTTGTATTTCTTTTCCATTGACATTTTTTTTGTAACCATAGTTAGTGAGTTTTCTTTAGAAGGTGATTTAACCTTCTTAACTATTGCACTACTCTATTTTATAATTGTATTATTGAAATTTAAGTAACCTTTTAGCCTTAGAACTTGGTATTGGAATACTAGAGGAAACCAATTTGGTACTAAGTATGGCAGTAACACCCCAAAATTCACTGTCTTGGTTTCCGCTTGTGAATTTTGAAAAAATAATAATTTTAGTAGTAAATTTTGGGAGTGTTACAAGTATACCCTTAAATTTAGCGAAGTGCACAACTTACATTGCTGGTGTGGAGCCGAGTGTCAGGTTTCAGATATGTGTCATGCTTGGTTTTCATGAGGGTACTCTACTAATTGGTTATCTTGGCTTGCCTCTTTTGTCTACTCAAATTTCTATCAGACACTTATAGCCTCTCCTAGATAAGGTAACTGCTCAATTAAGGCACACGAGTATACTATTTCTATCTATGCAGGACATATACAACTCATTAAACATATCATGTGTTAGCATTCAAGTGTATTTCAGTCAAGTAATATTGTTTCCTAATAAGGTATTACATAAGTTTATAAGCTTGTGTGTAGCATTTATGTGGTCCAGGAAGCTAACCTAGAGAAGAAGGGCTCTAGTGGAATGGAGCAGTTATGTGTACTAAAGGATGAAGGCAAATTGGGATTCTTGCAGATCAATGGAACTAGTGTGCCTTGGGGGAAGCTGCTTTTAAATATTTGTAGCAAGAAAGACTCTATATGGGTGAAATGGATTCATGTAGTTTATTTACTCCATGGGGATGTTTGGGGATATGACCACTAATTATATATGTCTTAGGTTTTTGTGCAAGTCCTTAAGATTAGGGATAAATTGCAACACCTTATAATTAGATGGATGCATAATGGTATGCATTAAGAGGGCTTAACATTAGTTGCGCCATAGAATATCAAAGTAATGGTGGGTGTGGATATCTTGGCAACCGTTTACACTACTGAGATATCAAGTTCCAATTTATCTTACCTTATAGAATAGGTTTCCCATGAGGGAGAGATTGTTTGCTTAGGGTATAGTCTTAACTGATAGGTGTATGTTCTATAATGATGTTGTGGAGACCATTGATCATATGTTTTATACAATGTCCATTTGCTTTAAATATTTGAAAATGTGTAAGAAATGTAATGGGTAGCATGAGATGTGGTGGTGAATTGGATGACGGAAGTGCGAGCAGTGGTGTCGTGCACTAGGTAATCCATGCATACGAAACACGTTCTCTTTGCCTTGTTTGGAGCCTATGTTGCTACCATTTGGCATGAGCATAATCTACATAATTCTAGCAATGTTAGAGCCATGTGAGAGAGATAGTGAAACTTATTGTTCTTACAATTGTTAGACAGATTTATCACGCGCAGTATAAGTCTAATATGACAAATAACTACCATTATTAGTTTATATTTGTTATCCTCGATAATGGATAATGTGGTTGTAATTTCTATTTGCATGTAACAGAATTATTCTTCCTTACTGAAAAATAATACTAATAATATTCTATGCATGAAAGGGTGATTAGATGAGATGTTTTGTATACTTGAATAACATCCTACTTGAGTGTATAAATTTTTGATAGTGGTTGAAATCATTATCTACCACTTGAAATTTATTTGTAACCCTATGTTTGGATTAATGTGAATCTTTGTTAGATTAAATTAAATAAGTGAACCAAAATTAAATAAAATTATGTAAATATTTTAAATTAGTGTTTGGATGTTTATTAGATTAACTTATATGAAGAAGGTATTATTTTATTTAGGGTGAGGTGAATAATAAAAAATTAAGAGATTAACCTTAATTTCTTCTAACTATTGATTGGAAGTTAATAATTTTTGAGTAATACGTTAAATGACATTCATAATTAACCTAATTTAATCTACACTAAGTTCCCAAACGAGGTTAATTTTTATTTACCCACCGGAAGTACGTGGTAGACTGGCATGCATAGACGCTTTGTAATTACGAGCCTGTCAAGTTTGCATCCTTAAAATATAAATAAACAATTTTTATAGAAAATAGAAGGTGAACGGTTGATTACGAGATTGAGTGTCCAAATGTTCAAAGGTGATTGGACACAAATAATCCGGTCATCTATGATGTAATGGGGACAATCCGAGCAACCTTCTCGCCATTGGCTTATCCCTTGCACGTTGGCGGCGACTCCACTAATCACTTTCCCCACAGCCACCATCTCTCTCGTCACCTTTCGTCCGAAGCTAGTAAGCTACTGATGGCGTTTTGCTTCTCGGCGCATTCAAATTTCAACAATATCTGCGTTACCTCTTCACGCAGAGCAATTGCCGCTAATGGCAGAACAGGGGCTAGCAAAAGAACCTTCATGAGAGTTCAACAAGCGGCGACTTCCGATGTATCAAGCGATGGCCGCGGCAATATGACAGCTTACGAAGAAGGACAGCTGGAACGTCCTCGATGGACGGGCGAGACCCCACTTTCTCGTCTCGTTGGAGCTCTGATTAACTTCAGACCTCTATTTTCCATACTCAAGCTTGGTGCTCGACAAGTCCTAATCAGGTATTCTTTTGCCATTTGGTTTCACAAGACTAATGCCTCTAGAGTACTTCCGGAGAAATTCTAAATGTGATAATTCTCTTTTGAGTCTTCTTGTTAATTTCGTGGAATGATTGTTGGAAAGTTGAATTGGTGGAGTGCAACAGTACAGCCGAGAAGACAAATATTCCGTGGAGAGAGATGACAAAGGAAATTTTGGAGTCGGAGGTTTACAAGGAGATGGAGAGCGTTCGGAATCCTTCTGTTATATATCCATGCTGTAATTCTCCCTAACGCTGTTGGTTTAATCAATTAAGCTATTCCAAGTCTCTTATATGGAATTTTCATAAATACCTGTATATAGTATAGATGATCGAGTGGTAGAATTTGCTCTTTGGGAAATTGTGTGTCATGATATTTGTTTGTGCGCTAAGATCGATACCATAATTGTTGTGTGCTTTCCTGTTTCCCTTTTATGATTGCATAAAATTTGATAAGGAAATGGTTTTGTTTATGCAGATTATCTTAATCCCTTCCACGCATATGATGAAGGCAACCTCTCCTGGCTGGTCAGTACTTAGTTTGTTATTTGGGTTGGGTTTAGGATGATTTTTTAGTTTTAGGCTTCATGTAGGCTAGGACTAGGGGTGTTTAATATTCGGCCAACATGGAAAATTTGGACTACACTGACGGGTTAATTTTTGGTTCCGGTCCAAGAACAGACCGAGTATACCGGTCTCCCGTGCTTAAGTAAGAAAGTTTGGATCCTTAACTAGTTCCGATTCTATCTTGTCCGGTCTGGACTCCTAATCTGACCAGAAACTCCTTAACAAACAATATATATAATTTAGGAATTCCGGTCCAAAACCAGTAATTTTGGTCCAATCCTGGTCCAATCTCTGGTCCCTACTTTGAAAAAATCCGATCCTTAATCGGGTTCTGGTTCATTTTTGGATCAGTGCACACCCCTAACTATGAGTGGCTGTATCGACACTTCCTTTGGACCCATACAGACTCATGATGAGAAGGAATTCGTGGTTATCTTAGGTTTGTTTTCCTTTCAAGCACCCCTCTTTGGTTCCCTGACCAAACTCCAACATAGTTTTCTCCACTACATAAAAACAACAACAACCCAGTTTAAGTCCCATCATTGGCAGTGTCTGGAGGTCTCTGGTGTACTGAGTTGCCTTAAAGTCATGATTTTCACACTGCAGATAAATCAGCTAGTTTTGTATGCTTTCATTTGAGGAAAAATAAAAAAGATAACTAATTTTAAGGTTGAACAAAATAAGTTGTCATGAAACTTGGTTCTAAATAAATAGGCAATGACCTTTTGTTCTGTAGCTGGAATTGAGGAAATCATTTTGTGTATTGCATGTTGATCGACAGGCTGCAGCAGAAGCTGAAGCGGCTACGATGTCAATGGTTAGGAGAGCAATACCTGATGCTTCTTCCTTAGATGATGCAAATGAGGTGGTGCGTGGCAACTGGCTTCGTGCTATTGAGCAACATCACCGACAACACTCTGGTAACTCAACAATTAGGGACATATTAGATGTAGGATGCTCTGTTGGCGTGAGCACAAATTTTCTTGCAAACAAGTTCCCTTCATCAAAAATCACGGTTAGTGCAGAGCTTTCGTTTTGAGGGATGTTTATTCTTCCCCATTTTGGTCCATTTTATAATTTGGAAGACTGGAGAGACTTTGTTTCTTTTGTTTTTGCATTTAGGAAACTTGATTTGCTTGGGTCATTTTGATTTCACATGTTAACATGTGTGCTCATGCACATGTTATGAAGTCTCAGTTTCAGTATTTTTTGGCCGCAGGGACTCGACTTATCACCTTATTTTCTGGCTGTAGCACAATACAAGGAAAAGATTTGTGCATCTCGAAAAAGGAAAATAAAGTGGATACATGCAAATGGAGAAGACACAGGACTGCCTTCTGCATCATTTGACGTTGTTTCAATTGCTTATGTGGTAAGTTCTAGAATCTTTGTTATCTCTGCCATAATTTATAAGGGTATAGCAGATTGCTGGCCTATAGCTGGTGTGATCCTTAGCTTTCTTTTGACTTTACATGTTTTGCATGCATCAATTTAGCGCTTACGTTCTGGTCAAAGTTGATCGATGACCTATAACAGGTGTAATCCTAAGCTAAGAAGTAGTTAGATACACAATGACAGCCTATATTTTTCTATGGGAAAAGAAGGATAGATCTATCCGCAATCTTTTTGTTGTGTCCGGCTTTTGGAGTGCTAATAATGACATTACAGCCTATAATTTCAGAGAAAGAAACCAATGGATGTATCCGCAATCCTAACCTGTCTTTTCTTTCTGCTTTCTGAACTTCTGATCATATGCTTTATGCTAATTTCTTGGTCGCCATCGATCAACTTTGCTGTTCTGGGATGGGAGTTATGTGGGTTGGTAATAGACCTTTAATTGGCTGTATAGAACAAGGCTTACATTAGGAAGCTTATTTCAATGTTACTGTGGGGGTGACGTAGGCACTGAATGTCTCTTGATACGTTCCTGAGGAAGCAGTGGATTTCATTTGTATATGTTCTCAATTAAAAGTATAATCGACTGCCTGTAGGTGGCCAAATATATTTCTTCGCGGGAAATAGGTTGCAGACATGAATCTCTGAGTACGACATTAACGATTTAGAAGCTGCTCTATAGAAAAGTGAAGGTCCACTTGGGGATCGTCTTCTTGATTAGCTGCAGTAAGCTTTATCTTGGTTTTACTCCATCTGAAGTGAACAGAAAAGGTAGACAGGTGGCTGAGATGCAGAGTATGATCAACTATCTTTCTCAACGGAAGCATCCTAGGCTGTTGTAGAAAATTTTACAAAGACGCAGATTATACATTTTGGTACAATCTTTTGGTTTAATGATAGTGGAAAAAACAAGTTTTTTATGGTGGAAATAATTTTTTTCATTATTTCTTCCAAATTAAATGTTGGAAATGTTTGTGAGCTGCTTGTTCCTACATAGATTTCTTATTGTGGTTGTGTGAGTGGTTCTGCCAAACGAGTTGTGAAACATGAGCGTTCAGGTTCTTGTGGCTATATAGATTTGTTTCTCTTGCCAAAATTATATTACAGAGCTTAATATTCTAATGAAATTTTACTCGATTCAGCTTCATGAATGTCCAGCAAGAGCCACAGTTAACTTGGTGAAGGAATCTTTTAGGCTGCTCAGACCTGGAGGCACGATTGCCATTACAGACAATTCAGTATGCCTTTTATCTCTGCACTTGTGTTCAATCATGGTGATAGCTCGCTTAACATTCATACTAATTCATGTTTAATTTGGATTTCATTCTGCAGCCAAAATCAAAGATCCTTCAGGTACTGGCTGGGCAATTCCTGAATACATTGAGCCAGTTTGTCGAAATCTTGAATGCACTCACAGCTCTTCTTATGTTTGCTACTGCAGGAACTATCTCCAGTTCTCTTTACACTAATGAAGAGCACTGAACCCTTTCTGGATGAATATTACCTGCTTGATTTGGAACAAGTAATGACAGAAGCTGGTTATGTAAATGTTCACACAATTCTAACGGATCCAAGGCATAGGACAGTCACAGCAACTGTGCCTAGGTAAAATCGGCACGCGTGTGCAACTGTAGTACCTGCCCAAGTTTCAAACACACGTTAGTATCAAGGATACCATTACACTAAACAAGTCACTAAAACATTGATATGATGATGCCTAGACAGAAGTAGAAACTTAGAAGATAGAAGAATATGTGATTGCTTTTACCTCTATATATTATACAAGATCACCATCCTTCTTCATTATGCCGGTAGAACATAAAGAAACATTTTTGTGTATTAGTAATGTAGTATTAATGATGGGTATGTCCTTAGAACTTTACTAAACTTGATTAAACTTTGATCATCAATGTTCTTTTGTGATTTGATTCTTGGTTTTCTTTGTATTCATTTGGATCATGATGCATATAGTGGATATAAGTTGAATATGATGTTAGGGGAATGGATGATGTGTTAGTTCTCACCAAAAGAGATAACGAAGTACAACAAAAAAAATGAAGAAAAGAGAAATGATTTTAGGCACAATTCACTTACTCTTGAATATTAAGCTAAGGCATCCAACTTTAAAATAAGAGATTTAAGAGGTTTTGATGAGAACTTTCAACTTTCAAAGTTAGGCCTGCCAACTAGCCAAAAAGTAAAATATAAAAATATTATGCATTAAAAGGGTTTTTTTTTTCATTCTTTCATTCATCATAGATTAAACTTTTGTAGTAAAGGGTCATCTTTATTTGATTACAAACCTTGTTCAATGCTAAACAACTCTTAGTTTGGTTAAAAATGAAGCAATTTTCATAGAAACTAAAGGAAAATAAAACTAAAGACTAATACATCTTAATGAAGATATACTTTGATCATATTTTAAGTGTCAGAAGAAATATAATAGTTCCTATGCTCCTAGTTGGCTAGTAGTTTAGAGGTTTAGAAGTGATGCTCCTCTAGCTAAAAACACATTAATAAGATCTTACCATCATAATCAAGCCAAAGAAAGACTAAATCAAGAACAAAGCTACAAAAAAGACAAGTAATTAACAAACGGTATAGAGAGCTAGATTAGTCATGTTTCAAATTTGCATATAATGCCTAAAGGAGAAACTGGTGTTCAACATGTGTTGAACTTGAAGGAGAAAATGGTGTTCAACATGTGTTGAATCTTGGACTTGAACTAATATTTTCTTTTTTCACATTTATGATATAATATTTAATTAAATGATTACATGTTAATTCTTCAAGATTAAATGATATAATCAATATAGAATCATACCTAACTCTATAGCAATAGTAGGGATCGATTATAGTCAAATATCACAGAGAGATCAAATGGGTAATATTGTGGTCTTTTGAATTAGGCATGTGCTCTCTTATTTTTAATGACTCATGGGAATCAATTACAATGAAGTGTGAGTGATTTGGGAACCACGATCATATATATAGATAACCGACTTATTATCTATCGGGTCATCTAGTTTGGTCCATCGATAATCTAAAAGTTTCAAATTCACTACACGTATAAAACCCCATCTAATTAGACATAGTAAACCCAAATACTTTAGACTTAAGTTAATCACTTTCATACAAGATTAAATTACACAACAACCCACAATTTGTATATTTCATATATAAATCTATCGTTGAATAATAATTCAATAATCTCCCACTTGGATTATAGTTGTAAACTTATAGCTACAAATTATATAATAACTGAATGAGCTCAATATTGTTGTCATTAAAAAAATATCCCTAAGACTAATTCTATACATCAGTCAAACCTACATAAGATCAAAGTAGATTTTATGACATCTCATTCTAACTAAACCCTTAATGATCATATATGCTGATACAACCGAAGGACATAGATCAAGATGTGGATGTGTTGTATGGAAATGTCATATAATGTAATATTAACATGCTTATTTACAACCCGTCTACCTTTGAACTTTAGTGAGATCCAGCCATACCAAAATAAAGAATAAAAAGGAAATAAACTAAAAATTTATAATTTTAGAGAAAAATATGGTTAAAATATCTATAAGCCAAATAAAGTGGCTAAATATAATACATATAAAGTGATATACTTCAATTGAAACTAAACATTATTAGCTGATATAACACCCATGCAAGCTACATGCTTAAGAAACTGCTTGGGTAATAATGCCTTAGTTAACCAATCCATAATCATTGAGTTTATATTGATGTGCTCTATAGATAACTCTCCTTTCTGAACCTTTTTCTTAACAACCAAGAACTTGATATTGATGCCCTTCGATTTCTTAGAACTTAGGTTATTGTTGGAATATTGAAAGGCAACCTTATTATCACAATATAACTTCAATAGTCTATCAATATTGTCAACTATATGTAACCCCATGACAAAAATTTGTATATATATATCACAAATAAAAGCCTCATACCATGCTACAAATTCTACTACCACAGTGGAAAATGCTACAATTGTCTGCTTAAAATTCTTCCAAGAGGCGACAACTGTGGCCATAAAAAAAAATTGATGTAGAATTCAAACTATCATGGCATCTAGTAAAATTGAATTAAGTGTATCCTATGATTTTAAGCTTGCCCAAATTTTAATATGTGAGCATATAATCTTTCATTTTCTATAAATACACCATGACCCATTTAGTTTTTGTCTAATGGTCAAGTCCTAGATCATTAACATATTCTCCTATCATCCCAGTGATATACACAATATTCGGACTTGTACACACTTGAGTGTGTATTAAACTTTCCATTATTGAATCATAGAGAACATTTTGCAATTACATTCTTTCATAGTCAATTTCAAGGCTCTAACTAAGACCAAATTTGTCTTTCTTAGTGACAGGCGTGTTTCTTTGTTTGTAGTTATGCACGACGTATCTCTTGAGAACTCTCTGAACACAAGCCTTTTATAATAGCCCTAGGATAACTCAAGAGTGATGTAGGTGAAATATGCCCTAGAACCAATCATAGTTAATGATTTGTATTCATATATTTAGTGATTGTACTTACTAATAAAGACAAGTTGACGCTATTCATCCAAATTTTGTTCTCCCTTTGAGTAAATGCTCCTTATGTTGATAATTGAATATGTGAATGGATTGTGGAACTCTACTATATAAAAGAAATATTATTATTCAACCACTTTTCCTAGTTTAGTATCATCTAATTAAAGGATATTAATGATCATAATACTAGTATGTTGATTAATTGATGATTATGCTCCACTGATCATTGATATGAGATATATCAAACTAATAATATACATGTTATGGAATATGGTATTGAACCAACCCAATAGGAGTACATTGCAATAAATATTGCTTGAAGTTTTATCAGTGTTCTCCAAATAGTATATTATCCTCTACCTAAGATCTTTGTATATGTCAATATGTTGATCGTCATGTTTTGACTTTACCAAAAATTACCCTTATTAGGGGTGATCATGAAGGTGATGATCAAACATGTTGTGAATTATATAGAGACATATAGATGATTAAGACGGTATTTATCCATCTCATGATATGAAAGAGATATCTTTGCCCCCCTTGACAAGTATGACTAATGTTAGCATGGCCATGTGCAAAAGAGATATCAGTTTTTTTATGGTTAGTCTTGCTTGGTGATCGAGAAAGTGTGTAATTGACCAAAGCAAGGACAACACATTCAATACCTTTTGTTCAATCTAAATATTGTATATGTATATATATATATATATATATATATATATATATATATATGTTATAATAGGTTGAGTCAATCTTATGAAATTTACATAATTTTGGTGGTCATAATGTCTTGCTAGAGTCCTCTTATGGTTTTTGGGCCCAAAAGGAGCTATGGTCCACTGTCAATATTACATAAACCTATAGGGTCACACACCAATCAAACTGGATTAGAAATGGATTATAAACTAGGTAAGATGAGGTTTTAATATAGTTAATATCTTTTTAATCCTGAATTGGTATTAATAGGATTAAACCTAAGGTTTCTTTAATTTGATTAAAAGCACAAGTCTAATGTAACAAAGGTAGGTTAGGGTTTTAATATAAAACCAATTTAGGTTTTTATTATAAATACCCATTTCTCTCTCTTTTGTGGAAGATGAGCATTCTGTCTATCAAGCTTTGTTCTCCACAAAATTGAGAGTGAGTTCCTAGTGGCGTTAACACACATCCTCGGTGATCTATCTTAATTGTGTTTGGATTCCAATAGATGTGCGATGTAATTCGCACTCACTTGCTCAAATAATATTGAATTCTAGTAATTAGAGTAATCACGAATTGGAATAAAAAATTGATCAAATCATTCTCACCTTCAATTCGAATCAATTAGTTAATCTATTCTAGTAAACTAGCATGTTCGATCTTAATCTAGCATAAATTCTTGGGTATTTTAGCCTTTGATTTTATTCCACAACATTATTTTGTTAGGCTAAAAATCCTTCAATGGTATCATAGCCTCTTGCTATGATTACTTTTGACCTAATTAGTTTGTATGCATTTTAGTTTTGATCTGGTTTGACTCAAATCTTTCCTTTTTTGAGATGATCTATTCGTTATTTATTGGATTAGTCGATATTATCTAGTTCAATATACCAAATCAATTCGATCTAAGTTGATTCAACCTATTTGAATAGACTTAATTTGGTTATTAATTTGATTAATCTATTTTAGGAGGTTTGAGTGGTTTGATCTTTTAATTCCATGAATGTATAACAGTTGTTGTTGTTACATCTATTTAATGGGATTATACTAATTTGACTAATCTTGTAATGCATATTTAATGTGATTAGATAATTTTGACTGGAGTTATAATGCCTATTTAATGGGATTAGATTAATTTGATTAATCTTATAACACCTTCTCAAAGGGGTTAGATTAATGTGATTAATTTAATAAAGGACCATTAAATGGTATTTAATTAGGGTAGTTAATTCCAATAGGGATTATACATTTTTAGGATTGATTAGAATAATCCGTTACATTTTTCTTATTGAAATTAATAAACATGGCTAATTAATGTGCCCAATCCTTTACATTTAGTCTAATAAATTAATGTGATTAATTTAATAACCTCTGTATGGGGCGGTGCCTCAAACCCCACTGGGGAACTGCTCCTTGACCCCGCATTATCTTGCCTTTGCATATGCTTGTATGTTATTTTTTGTGATAATTGTATAAGTACAAATACGAAATAGATATTTACAGTGATATAGCATGGCCCTGTAATTACGATGTGCATGTTTTTATGTATTTTTGTAATGGTTTTATGGCCTAAGAGTTGCCAAGGAGTTTTTTTTGGGTAAATATTTCTTGTTATTAATAGATATCTTGTATTTTAGGATACCCTTTGTATGTATCCTTAGTGCTTTCAACTAGATCATTAGGAAGTAGTGTACATCCTAAGTGATTGGAGTCAACCACTTGAAGCAAAGTAGTTGCCTTGAAGAGTTTAAGATTAGTCATGTTTAAAGATCAAAAGTGGTAATTAGTTGCCAGTTTATTTTCTTCGAGGGACCAAGGTATATCACACATATTATTTTGTTTATTTATATTTGTATTTATTGTGTATCTATCATTCATGAATGTTTTGAATACGTTGTTGTCCCTTATAATATAAGTCTTAAATGCCTCCCTAATAACTAAGGCTATCTTCACTAATATCATCGTTGAATGGCTTTGCCAAAATAGGACATTCATGATTATTTTGGTGAAATAGTTTTGATGATTATCATTTTTTAAAGGTATTGGTTGGACTTTACAAGGCCATTAACATGGATTTGGGTCTTAAGGCATAATGTTGGGATTATCTAGACATTGGATGTCACCTAACAACTAGGAGTTACAAAGGATATAATTAGTAAGGCGTTGCTTACCTAAATTACTAATGCCTTAAGTGATATGCCAAAGCTTACTTAAGCATTAATGAATTATGGGTCCTAGCCTACTATATTTCAAAAGGGATAATGAAATTTAGTGGGATATTCTTTAACTTTTAAAAATATATAGATCTAATTATTTGATAAGTACATTTTAACTCTTTGAATATCTTTTGTTATAGATCAATATAGCAAATAATAACACCAACACCTTCGCATTGCGATCACTCCTTAAGAAGGACAAACTAAATGGAAATAAATTCATAGAAAGGTATAGAAATTTGAGAATAGTTCTCACTCAAGAAAGGAAATGCTATGTCCTCGAACAAATAATCCCTGAGGAACCAGCTTGTGCGGAACAAGCTACTTATCATAAGCATAAGGATGAGCCATTGGTTATATCTTGTCTATTGTTATCTTATATGAAATCAAACCTTCAGAAATAGTTTGATCATATGGTTGATGCCTATGCTTTCATCACTAAAATCAAGAAGTTGTTCAATAAACAAGCTTAAGTTGAAAGGTTTGAAACTAAAAAAGTGTTATTTTCATGCAAGTTGGTAGAAGGAAACCCATTCAGTCTTCATGTTCTCAATATGATTGGTTATGTTGATTATTAAGAGATTAGGTGTTCATATTAACCAAGATTTAGCTATGAATTTGATCTTCATAAATCACCAATGGAGTTACATAAGATGCTTAAGAATACTAAACATAACATTAAGAAACCCAATAATGTTTTCATGGTTTAAAAGGGAAAAGGTTTCAAGAAAGTTTTTAAGGGAAAGGGAAAGGTTGATCCTAAGGATATGAGAAAAACTCTAGTTAAGAACTATAACAAACATAACAAGGCCAATCCCAAGACTAGACCAACTTCTCACAAATAATGCTTCTATTGTAAGAAGTCTAGTAATTGGAAGAGAAACTACAATAAATACTTGGAAGATAAGAAGAATGGCTTATTTGAAGCCGGAGCTTTAGGTAGAAGTAAATGTTATTACTTCTACTTCTTCTTAGATATTAGATACCAGATGTGGATCTCCCATTTGCACAAATGTGTAGGGTCTAAAGGAGAATAAAAGAATGACAAAAAGAGAATTGGACCTAAGTGTTGGGAATGGAGCAATAGTTGCTACTCGAGCTGTAAGAACATTCAATTTAGCTTTGCCATTAGGATTAATTCTAAAACTCAACAAATGTTATTATATACCTGCTATAATCAAGAACATTGTTTATGTTTCTTGTTTTAATAGTGAAGGCTTTCATTTCATCATTAAGAATGAATGTTGTCCTTTTATTTGAATGAAGTTTTTTTTAATGGTTATGCTTGAATGAATAATGGGCTTTATGTTGTAGATCTTGATATGCCTATTTATAACATAAATACGAAGAGATTCAAATTCAATGATTTGAATCCTACTTACCTCTGGCATTTCTATTTAAGATGTATAAATAAGAACCACATTATGAAGTTTCATAAAGATGGACTGCTACATTAATTTGATTTTGAATCATTTGAAACGTGTGAGCCTTATTTATTGGTAAAAATGGAAAGTTCCCATTTTCTAGACATAGTCAAAGGACAAATGAATTATTGGACCTCGTACATACTAATGCTTGTGGATTGATCAGTTCAACTACTAGAGGAGGGTTTCAATACTTCATCACATTTACTAATAATTTTAGTAGATATGGTTATGCTTATATTATGAAGCATAAAAATGAATCCTTTGAAAAGTTCAAAAAATTTCAGAATGAATTACAAAACCAACTTGGTAAACCTATTAAGGCTCTTTGATCGGATAAAGGAGGTGAATACTTAAGATAATATTTTGATGACCATCTCAAAAGATATGGAAATGTTCCACAACTTACTCCCCAAGGTACTCCACAATGGAGTGGTAAATCTGAAGGGAGGAATCAAACTTTATTAGATATGGTTTGATTATTGATGAGTTATACATATCTTCTAATCTATTTCTAGGGATATTCTCTTGAAACCACAATGTTCACACTAAATAGAGCTCCATAAAAAGTAGTATAAAAGACTCCATATGAGATATGGATTGGAAGGGTTCCAAGTTTGTATTTTCTTAAGATTTAGAGTTAAGATGTATATGTAAAATTTTTGACTTCAAGAAAGCTTGGACCCAGTCAGAAAAATGCTTCTTTATGGGATATCCTAAGGAAAATAAATGATATTACTTTTACAACGCACCGAGAACAAAGTGTTTGTTGCTCCAAATGATATCTTTCTAGAAAGAGAATTTGATGTAAGAGCATCTCCATCTCATTCTTCTCATGTTCAAGGGTAAGATTTAGCATATTTGGAGGTAGTACCAATTGTTCTATAAAATCTTGAACACCTTCTTAATAATACTAATAATGTTTCATTAAGTGATTCTTGTAGGTATTGCATATGTCTTTAAGAAAAGGACTTCACTAATGATATCTAATGTGTAAGATAATGAAAATGTAAGAATTAAAAATTTGCATGGAAGGTAAAGCTACAAGAAATGAAGCTTGATCATTGATTATACCATGTATTATCTTGATTAGGTTTTATGTAGCCTTATTATATTATGCAAACTTTGTAATATCTTGTCATTGTAATTGTAAATTATTATATATACCATATGGACATGAGATGGTTTAACTTTTATATAATTAGGTCAGTTGATTTGGGATTAATTAAGGAGAGTTAGGCTCAGCCTCATCGTCATATGTGTGTGTGTGTGTGTATGTATGCCTTGTACATTCGGTGGTGAAGAACCATGACATTCAATCATACACTTAATGAATAATAGGAACAAGAGTTGAAACTCTTAGCTATTGTTGTGCTATTTCCGCAAACACACAGATTCGTTATAGTATTTCAAGGTCATATCCCACAGAGACTTCGTAATTGATTACACTTCTTTACTATTTTAACTATCTAAATCTACAAAAAGTGGAGGTATGCATTCGGATGAAAAGAATAATTACGAAAAGCGTTCTAACTTGAAGATACTAAATAATAGGAATAAAACCTAGGATCGAACTTTGGTCTCCGGATTAATAATCAATAATGAAGCAATACTTATACCACATATTAATTCACTAACTGTAGACAGTTGGTCAAATCGTATTTGTTAGCCTCTTTCAAGGTCTAAGAAAGTATTTAATCTAATTTTCCGACTACTTTCGTGACTCACAAACTAAATTAAACCCATTAAGCTCTACCAATTATAGAGTCCCTAAATATTAAACATCTACTTTCGTGATTGCTTAAATTCCCATATATATGCTAATTTCCGATAATAATCTTAGCCTTTCAGTTACATCTATGGAGGTCAGATTTCGTCATATCTACTTTACGACAATCAAATCTAGCATATATAATAGTATCAGTGAATCAATGATACGACATAATACTTTATTTCATCATATCGATTACTAAAACGGTACCTAAGTCCAATCCTAGAAAAGAGACTACTCACTCATATTTGTAAATAAAATGAACGAAATAAATAGCATGATGAGCATAATAACAACGCAATAGATAAAGAAAAGAAGAATTAGATTGAAATAACCATAATCCAAAAGAGTGCAATGTTGATTTGAACCGACCATCACAAATTACATAATTGAATCTTCCAAAAAAGTAAAACTAAAGAAATAAGCTGTTACAAGAAGCTATGCTTGGTAATGAGGGATCTCAGACTCTCCTAAAATTTCCTTTCTCTCTCCTTAAGAAGTCCCTAAGGCATTTCATGAGATACCCCATCACGCCGGCCATGTCATGTATGTAGATCATGGGGAGGACCGCTACTACACAACTATGCTGCCCTTGCACGGCCTGGCCATATAGTTTCTCAGCTCTTGGCAATTTGGAAATTCTGACATTGTATTGTCGTGCAATATTATTAGCCTCGACTTTTTAGTTTAGAATTTTGCACGGTCATGCAGGTCTGGCACGGGCTAGCCGTGTGATTCTGTTTTCTTCTATAAATGCATTGGAGTACTACACGGCTGTGAAGCTGGGTGTGCGGCCAACCGTGCACTCCCCGTTTGAGTCTTCTTAGGGATATCTTGGCATATCTTTTAGAGTCTGTTTGGTTTGAAGAAAATTAAGTGGAAAGGAAAATGTAGAGGAAAGAAAATTGAAGGAAAGAAAATAAAAGAATATAATTTTCTTTCCTTTGTTTGATTGTTGGAGAAAATTTTGTGGAAAATTGAATTCTTGGAAAATATATTTAGTGTTTGGTATATAGAAAGAAAATTATAATAAAAGCTAAATGTTATTATTTAAATATTTTTATATATTTAATTAAAATTATAATATTATATTGATACATAAAAAAATTACATAAAATTTCCAAAAAATTTATAAAAATTCCATAAAATCAATACTAATTCCAATTTTTTTATAGAACTATTCTAAAATATTACATGAATAACTTACAATAATTTTCAAAAAAAATCTAAAAAAATCTAAAATATTTAATATTCCTTTACATTTAAAACATGCTACAACAAACATAAAAAGGGAAAAAACATAGTTTCTTACTGGTACACTTGTTTATTCCGTAAAATATTAATTAAGGATAGCTACGTATTGGTTACCCCTTATCTGTTACCCAAACCTAACAAGAAAATCGATACCAATATTCGTATCCAAATCCTGTGAATATTTTTTTCCCTCTATATTTATAATTATGTCTATTTATCCATATTCGTTTATATATCCATCGAATAAAACCTATTGAATTTTGATTAAAACCCATCAAATTTAAAATGAAATTTATTTAATGTTAGAATTATATTGTTATATTATTAAAATTTAATTATGCATTCACTTTTAGCCTTAGAAAATATATGTCACATTATATGTATAAGAATAAAAATAAAATTTCATATCGGATAAATGAATCCGAGTACTAATACGGATATAAACGCGGATAAAAATTAAATCCATCCTACTTTACTTACCAATGTATATATCAAGATCTCAAAAAAAAAAAACAATGTGCATGATCAATTCATAGTTACTAGTTACTAATCAAACAAGTCAGAAAGGTACATTAGGATCATCAAAAATATCAGAACCGAACTCTACACACAACCATATGACTCTATCCTTGGGTGGAAGATCAAGAAATGTACGAGTGACACTGATATTTGCTACATGCTTACTATAGATTTCTATGGCTAGAACTTTCTTCAACCCTTCCACCTTTCTAAGCTCAGAATATAGCTCAGATTTAGTAAAATTATGTGGATTTCCTCTATCAAGAGTTGCTACAACTGCGTCCATCCCTTGTTTTAGAGCCTTTATCTCTTCTAACACGTAATCTCTTAGCTTTCTTTTCTTTGTGACTCTTGATACAGATGCACCAGCCAAAGGAGAGGTTGCTTCATTGTGTTTCTCTTTCTTGGTGCTTCGATCATCAGCTGTTGTTTCTTCATGTTCTGTCCTCTCTAAGCACAAACGTCTTTCTTTCGAACCAATGGATAAATTTCCAATTTCTCGGTCGTTGCCAAATAAAATATCTAGCCTATGATAATTTTGAATAGGATTATAGCAAAGCGGTTTGGCATTAGGATGAGCTTGTAAAAAAAATATTAATTACATAAATTTAGAAACAATAATAATTATCAATGACAATAAGAATAAGAAGGTTTAAGACTTACCAATATATACCTTTCCCAAACTGTTGCATTAGCTTCCATCATTTGGGTAGACTGATTAAAACCAAACCCACTCACTTGCAAGACCGTAGATGCCAATGCATAATTCTTTTTTAGGGTCTTGATTCGGTTCTTTATATGAATAACTGAACAACCAAGCCCAAACTGAGCACTAACTCCTTTAGCAACATTAGTATATACTTGTAATACCCCAAAAATTTCGAAAACCTATGTTTTAATAAATAACTTTTATTTGAAATAAAACTAGCTTTTAAAATTATTTATTTTAATTATTTTATGGATTTTAGAGTATGTAAATTTGGATAAGAGTATTTAATAAATTAAAAATAAATATTTTGCTATTTATCATATTATTTTATTTAAATAATTTTCCAAACTAATATTTTACCAACTTTATCCTTTTTAAACTAATATATTAGATTATAATGAATTAAATTATTAAATTAAATAATCTATCAAGAATATTACATTTTATGATTTTATAAATTAATTTACTTTGTTTTTCCTATTTTACCATTTCCCTTTTTCCTTTTCTTCTCTTCTTTTTCCTTTTTCCCTCCCTTGGGCTGTCGGCCTGGCTTCCTTCCATGCGGCACACCCAGCCCAAACACCCCCTTTCTTTTTCCCCCGACCGGCTGGTTCAGCCTTATTTCCTTTCCCTTCGACCGGCCGGCTTCTCCCTTCTCCTTCTTCCTTTTTCATCACCACCATGCCTGATCCCTGCGCACACCCGACCATCGCCCTACAGCTGCCACCACCTACCTCCCTCTCCCTCTCTCTCCTCCCCTATCATTTTCTTTCCTTTTTCGAGCCAAACCGACTCTTGGACCACACCTCGCATGCTCTCTGCCTTTCCTTCTTCTTCCCTCTCTTTCCCCTGTTAACCAACCACCACCTGCCACCCTTTGTCCTCTCGCCGACCGACCACTACCCCTCTCTTCTCCCTCCTCTTTTTCTTCATCTCTCTAGCCTTCATTTCCCACATTTTTCGAGCCCTTCTCCTTCCCCGAGCTCCCTCTCCTCTCCTTTCGCCTCACCCCCATTTTTTTTCCAGTTCTTGATCGCCACCGCCAACCGCCGCTTGCATCACCACACCCAGCCCTTGCGCCGCCTTCTGCCACCACCTACTACCACCCTACGCCACCACGAGACCCCCAATCCCCCTCGAGCCTTGCACTTCCTCCCTTCTCCACCTCTTCCTTTTTTCTCCCCATTTTTCCCCTTACCGCCAAGCCTCTTGCAACCGCCCCTTCCGCCGCCGTCCAGCCACCTCTGCCGCCACCCAACCCACCATTCGACTCCCTGCAACTCCCTCTACCACCACCAAACATTGCTTTGCTGAAAACAGCCCCTTAACCCTTCATTTTTCCTTCCCCTTTTCCTTCCTTCTCAGCCCCTACACCTTGACCCATCTCGACAGCCAACTTCGCCGCCTTGCCGTCGCCGTCTCCGGCGCCCTCTGCCACCGTGAAACCATCCCCAGCCACCACCTACACCCCCTCTTCACTCTTGCACCATTCCCTTGCCTTGAAACCTCCCCCATCTATCTCTTTTTCTAGCCTAAAGTCACTAAACCGAGCCACCCCTCCTCCCTTCTATCTCACCCTCTTCGAGCCCTTTTTCTCCCCTCATTTTGCATGAGACTCACGCTGTTCATGCAGCGTGAGCTCCCCCTTGTTTTGAAATTCATTTGGTTAAATTTTGAGGTATATTCATATTTAATTAAAGTGTATTATTATTAAATAAATTTGTTTTATAAAGTTTTATCCTTTAATTTCTTACTTCTAACCTAATAGTTATTATTTTTAGGTTTTGAGTTGCTAATAGAGCTTGAATCTTTAACCGGGATACCGGTAAGATTTGATATTTTGCGGGATTAAGATAATCGTTAATCCTCCCTTAAATACATGGAAAAACATATGCTAGCACATTAGGGATTTTGGTATGATTTTATGCATGTTTTGTGTGCCTAGCATGATATATAAATGGTTGTTTATATTGATTGAAAGAAAAAGAAAAAACATGATAGCCTTTGTGCCATGTGTAGGTATGATAATTAAGGAAGAGGTTGATTATTGATGGAAATGTTAAATGCTTGTTTATGATGTATTATGTTGCTAATGCATGAATAATATTATTGTCTAAGGGTATTTTATTGATATGCTTGTGAAGTATGTGATCTAATATATGTAGTTGCTAATGAGTATTATGTTGAATAATGACAAGTTGGTGGACTTAAATGATAATAATGAGTGCTAATATTGGTATTTTATGTATTGGTGGTAAATTCATAAAAGTGGTGAATAAAGGGGTTAAGTGGAAATTTTATAAGTGAGAAGGGCATTTTAGTAAGTATGTAAGTCAAAGGGTATTTTGGTAATTTCAAAGGAAAGGGGTGGAATGATAATTCTATAAGTAAATGGATAAAATTGTAAGTTGTGAGAAAGAAGGGTATTATGGTAATTTTTGAGGTAAAAGAATAACATGGTAATTTTATGATTAAATGGCAAAATGATAATTTTATAAGTAAAGGGGTATTATGGTAATTTTTGGAGAAAAGGGTAAAGTGGTAATTTTTGGAGTCAAAGGGGGTAATATAGTAATTTTATAAGTAAGTGGTAAGAATGGTAATTTTGGAGGTAGGGGTAAAATAGTAATTTTGGATGAAGGAGGGCATTATGGTAATTTTTCAAGTAAAGGGGCATTATGGTAATTTTTGGAAGTATAGGGGCAAAATAGTAATTTCATAAATAAATGGCAATATGGTAATTTTATAAGTGAATGGTGAAATGGTAATTTTATAAGTAAGGGGTATTATCGTAATTTTGGGAAAGAAGGGCAAAATGGTAATTTTGTAAGGAAAGATGAAAATGGTAATTTTGGGTGTAAAAGGGTAAATTAGTAATTTGTAAAGTAAAAGGAGTGTCATGGTAATTTTATGAGAAAAAGGGTATTGTGGTAATTTTGTAAATAAAGGATATTATGGTACTTTGGAAGTAAGGGGTAGAAGGGTAATTTTGTAAATTAAAAGGGTATTTATGACACACTTGGGAGTAAGGGGTAACTTGGTAATAATGATAACGACAAAGGATAAATTGGTAATCAAATTATGATTATAAAAGGGTAGTTGGATAATTATGATAACAAAGAAGGGTAATTTGGTAAATTAACTAATTAAAGGGCATTATGGTAATTTTAATAATGGAGAAGGGCAATATAATAATTATAAATATGGAGAAGGGTAAATTAATAATTATAAATATGGAGAAGGGTAGAATGGTAATTATGACAATGGAAAGGGTAATTTGGTAATTTAATCAACTAAGGGGCAATTCGGTAATTATGATGATGGAGAAGGGCAATTTGGTAATTTATCCAACTAAAGGGGCAAATCAGTAATTTAAGCGACTAAAGGGTAAAGTGATAATTAGTTAACTAACTAAAGGGGGAAAATAGTAATCATGATAATGAAGGAGGGTAATTTAGTAATTTATCCAACTCAAGGGCAATTTAGTAATTATAACAAAGGAGGAGGGCGATTTGGTAATCTAACCAACCAAATGGGAAATATGATAAGTGTAGCAATTATGAGAGGTGAATGGTGATCTAAAAAGTGTAGGAGACAATTTGGTAATCTAAATTGGACAAGGGGTAATTTGGTAATTATGCAACCTAAAGGGTAATGGAATAAATTTTCAAGTAAGGAAGGAATACTTAGCAATTATATTAGTAAGGGGCCAATGAGTAATTTGTACCTAACATGTCGTTATGATTGTGGAACATTATAATATGATTCAAATAATGCTGATTAGCCAAGTAAGAGTATTTGATAATTAGTATGGCCTTAATGGTTTCTCTGTGATATCCTGGATAATCATCTGAATAAGAAATGACTAATGATATCGGAACAATTGAAAGTGAATAAGTATGGGATTATCGTGCTTTTGGTGATCACTTTAATTAAGACACTATTACTTAAAGTGAAATACCTCGAGATCGGGAATGGTGACTCCTTAGGGGTAGCTACCCTAAGGACGTGGTTTAGTCCACGATTATTCTGGTATTTGCTGGCGTGCCTTTGTGCCCCAGCCAAGCCCTATATCTTACTCTTTCTAGCTCTACGGACCTAGTTAGAGGGTATGCATACTTATGGATTAGGTGTCCTTGTCGGTAGGGTACTGAGTAGCTTTATACACCTGTACGACCAGGGTACCTTTGCGTCCTTGGGTTCTTGGTTGAAGGGAACTGAGTAGCTTATATGCACCGGTACGACCGGTGTACCTTTGTGTCCCGGGTTATTGATCTCCCGTCCGAGGCAAATATACAGACTTGTTGTGCTGATTAAAGAAAGGAAAGATACTAATAATGAAAGTGGAATATTAATGAGTCGGGCCCAGTTGATTTATGATTATGAGTACCGGTCCACCGGATATAATAGTGGTCCAGGAGCGTGTTGCCCTGGTAAGTGATTATGAGTACCGGTCCATCGGATATAATAGTGGCCTAGGAGCGTTGTGCCCTGGATGATGATTTTATATATATATTTCGCTCCACCGGCAATAATAGTGGGGGTCCCGAGCTCAATAAAACCAGTTATGTATGTGAATAAAGTTATGGAAAAATACTAATCACTTATAGTGGAACACCATGTGAGTCGGGGCCAGACCGGTCCACCGGCAAATAATAGTGGCCAGGAGCGTCTTGCCCTGGAGACCGGTCCACCGGCAAATAATAGTGGTCAGGAGCATTCTGCCCTGAGTGTATACTTTCCGGTCCACCGGCTATAATAGTGGAGTTCTCGCACTCACATGGATATAAAATATGAGACTGATTGAATGATGATGAAATAATGGCTTAAGACCCGAATGTATTGGTTTTACACTATGACATGGCTTAAGGCCCAGAGGTATCGATCGTGACTTATAACTTTTTATATATGTGATTGTTATGTGTGCACCTCTTATTACATATGTATATAGTTACACTATGTGTTGCATTGCGGGCATGTCTTTAAGTGTGGTATTAAAGGGTTACTCAATACCGTAGTACTGAAGGGATTCCCTTTGTGGGCCCCCTGCCTATTCAATGGGCAGTGCCCTTGCAGGTCTTTTCAGGTGCTACTCAAGTGGGCTACGGGAAAGAGAGTAAGGAGTTATCCGGTATCATTAGGGTTTTCTCTTTCTCTTTTAAACTCCTGGCTTTAATGCTAATGTTGTTTAAGTAACCATCATTGGTAGATGTTATTCTTGTAAACGATTTGACGCGCTACTCTGATTTATGTATGTTGAATTTCTTTCAAATTGTATTTCATTGTTCTTAGCCTTAGCACTTGGTACTGGAACGGTATGAGTGAACCGGTCTGGTACTAAGTGTGGTGGTAATACTCCCAAAGTTCACGTTTTATTAGTTTGCTTCTGCTAATTTCCTTTTAATTAACGAAATTTTTCAGTAGTGAATTTTGGGGGTGTTACAATACTGTTCTTGATAATGAACTACCTATTTTCTGACCTAAGTGCATCTGATCAGTCAATAAATCTATTAGATATGTATCCATGTCTTCATCCCAAGTTAAAATTTTCTTCTCATTTGATGGTGTGTCACCACCAATGGGTTCCTATACAAAAAATTGTAAACCATCCTAAAATCATAACTTATTATACAGTCAATAACATAAATAATATAAAAACTTATACAAGAATTTTAATGTCAAGTACATTTTCATTTAGAATACTCGTTGAATACATTTTTTTTCTACATGAATTTAACAATAATAATATCTCTACCATTAACTATTTAAACTATCTCTCCACATTAAACTTGCAATTACATCTCTTAATTGCTCAGCTTCTTGACACTCTTCTACTAAACTTGATGGCGCAACATCTGATTGGTTGTTATGAATTCTGATCTCACTATCAACCTCTAAAATTGATCTTTCATCTGGATCTACTCCCATGAGATAGTTATGCAAAATGCATTCTTCTAAAACCATGTCTACATGAGTTTGAACAGGATAGAATGGTTCAGTTCCACTTCCTAATATGAGAAAGTGTTTTTCAGAACACCAAATGCCCTCTCAATAACATTTCTTAAGGAAGCATGCCTTATATTGAAAAGCTTCCTTGCATTCTGAGGACGTTGGATGCTATATTCCTTCAGACGGTATCGAGTACCTTGATATGGTGTAATAATGTAATACCCCAAATTGAGAGGAGTGTTATAAGAATTGATTTGGCTACTTATATCAATATGGTATACCATCCTTTTGGTGATTCCGTCCTAAGAACTCCACAGTTAAGCGTGCTGGCCGTGGAGCAATTTTAGGATGGGTGACCTCCTGGGAAGTTTCGGAAATTTTCTGAAAGTTTTTCGGGAAGCACGTGAGTGAGGACAAAGCGTGATAAAAGGACTCGTGTTGATCTGTGGGGCCAGCCGATCAATCCGAAAACACTCCAAGGTAGCCCCCGCGTGGTCGTGTCGACTCGGGGTGTTACAAATGGTATCAGAGCAAAACCGCGACCGTGAGCTGAACTTGGATGAGTCAATCAGCCACCTAGCAGGACGATTCTTGGGATGAACTGTAATGAGACAGTCATTCGTTGAGGCACAACGAGGACGTTGTGTTCTTTGAGTGGGGGTGAATGTAATACCCCAAATTGAGAGGAGTGTTATAAGAATTGATTTGGCTACTTATATCAACATGGTATACCATCCTTTTGGTGATTCCGTCCTAAGAACTCCACAGTTAAGCGTGCTGGTCGTGGAGCAATTTTAGGATGGGTGACCTCCTGGGAAGTTTTGGAAATTTTCTGAAAGTTTCTCGGGAAGCACGTGAGTGAGGACAAAGCGTGCTAAAAGGACTCGTGTTGATCTGTGGGGCCAGTCGATCAATCCGAAAGCACTCCAAGGTAGCCCCCGCGTGGTCGTGTCGACTCGGGGTGTTACAAATAAATCCAGTCTTCAACTAGAAACCCACATCGCCTAAGTAAAATTTACCTGATGGCACTACTAATATGTCTATGTCTCTTGATTGTTTAGTATCCTTGAATCAGATGCCAACCCTTCCCATCCCGACAACACATATAAAAACTTCAAGTCAAAAGAGCAAGCAGCTAACACATTTTGGGTCAAAAAAATCCTTTCTGCCACGATATATTTGTACCACATTATTTGGTACTTTCACACGAAAGTGTGATCCATCAATTGCACCAACACAATCCTGCGTAAAAATGTTAAAAAACTTTATAAAAATAAATTCAATTTCTAATGTATACTTAGTCATTTATTTGATAAAATTATGACAATTACCTTAAAATATGGCCAAAATTTTGAGCTATTTGATATTTCAGGAGGGCAGTGAGATTCATCGGGTTGTTGCAAAAAGACATCCTCTAAAGAAATGATAACATCCAACACTTGGTGAAAATGTCGACTTATTGTTTCACCGAACCGCCAGAAGTCTAATTTTACCGACCAATTTCTCCTATTATGACCTATAATATTGAGAAACATAGCTACTCTCTCCTCTACGCAGCTAGAATGAGGATCACTTAGTCTCCCAGAATCCCTTAATATTGATACAAGTCTAGCAAAAGCCTCATTTCCCATCCTCAACTAGTTATGGCAGTCCTCGTCTTTTTCCAATGCAAGTCGATCTAAAAAATCTCGTCTCTTATAATCTCCCAATTGAGAAATATCTCTATCAATATAATTATTAGGACAAACCAAAGATAATAAACTAGCAGCATATGCTCTATATGTGACCACACATGCTGCTGCCCATCTTCTTAATTTGTCCCACTCCTTATTCTAGCTATTATAACAATTATGTAGCCAAATAGTGCAATAAATCTTAAGAAAAGTATACTTACTTCATTATTTTCTTCGGATTCCATTGTATCATTTGTATCAACATGATGAGTTGTTGGAAAATTTCTCCAATGTTGGAACCCTGATCTTTACCTAGGATTTGATTCCTCACTAGCAGCCTTCATACATTGAAAATAAAGCAAACTCAGCAAAAGATAGTATAGCATTTTATTTGGGATAAATAATATGCAAAATAAATGATCTGAAGTTTATATGAAATAATAATATAAATAATATGAATTTACTGGACACTAAATCCCAATCTTAACTAATTTACTACGACTTGTAACAAATTTAAGAAATGTTCTATTCAGTTTCAAAATCATTGATTTGGGACTTGGGAGGAGTGGTGGTATACCTTAAGTCTGTTCGGGCATTCCGGATATGAATTTTTTCTCAACCTGGCATGTTAGGATATGTTCACTAAATGTTGTGCTTTTACTTTGAGTGGGCAATATGGTTATTGAAACGTTGGAATACACTCCTACTTAGGCTAATCTGCTAAAGTAGATGTTGCTGGAAGATTGTTGTTCGATGTTGCTGATAGCTTTTTTCATCTACTAGGAAAGTAGACTTACCAAAATATTTAACAAAGGCTAATCATGTTTACCATTGCTCTCCACCAAGATCTGAGATGTCCTTGGACACCATTGCTCTCCACCTGGCTTCAACCCTGTTTACAAAATCATTTACTCCCGAGGTTACTCAGATTGTATTTAGAAAAGCGTTTTTGTTTGTAACTTTATAACAGTAATTTTTTTTCACTATGTTTATAATACGTTAATTTTAATAATTTCACATTTTAAATATAGTAAAATAACAAACTTGAGTAGCAAATATCCAATAGCAATAGCTTTTTATAACAAAGGCTAATCTCTTATGATGAAACTAAACATTGTAGGGTGTGGCTTTCTAATATTCTCTTTATCTTTCTTTTTTTTCCCAGCGAATGCTGCAGGAGTTGAGTACTGCTGTATTTTTGTGTTTGATCACTCGTGTAATACCATCTTTGTATAGTGGAGTTGATGATCTACAGAAGTGGATTCCATTATATATCAGAGCAGGTTGTAGTTGGAAAGGTGCTTTTTATTCTTGTTGACGCCAAAGGTGGCATTTCTGCACATGGCATGAACCACGCATGTGGACGGTAGAATATATTGTCTAATTAGGTTATAAATCATCAACCATATGATCAAAAGGTAGATATTTTCAGTTTTGACATTATTCTGTGGGAACTGGCAACATCAAAGGTATTATTTCTAAGTTGAATTATCCTTGTAATTTGACCTCATTAAAAATCTTTCTAGTTTGACTAAAAGCTCATTTTTTGTGGCATCACATTGTTTCATTAGTATCTTACAATATTTTCAAAACATTTATTATTCTTATTTATTTATTTATTTATTTTTTGGTTACAGATTCCATATGAGTACCTAACTCCACTTCAAGCTGCACTGGGAGTTATATTTTATTCTGAAATGTGCTCTTGTTTTATTCTAAAAATTTGTGATTATTGTTGTTTGGTATTTGATCAGTGGAGTTATTTGATTGATGCTGATGCTAATGCTGATGATAGTTTTTTACTCTAATTAATTTACAGATACTACACTTGCAGTAAAACAATGCCCAAGTCACTTGGTCATGAGGAGCATCATGCTCAAACCCTTGCCCAGGATATGCACCCTGCTCTCTGGGGTTAAGCAATGAAGGCTCTATGTGAAATGGAAATGGAAATGGATTTTTTTTTGCCTAATTTCAATATGGTGATGGTTGGGCTTTGCAAGACAGAATCTCAAAGGTGGTGAACTTGATGGGTGAAATGAAGAGAAAGTATTGTTGTGCTGCTTTGGTTGTGTGGTATTTGTTGTTAATTTTTCATTGATATTTTGACATCACTTTATTTTTTTCACTAAACGGTCATTAGGTACGTTTGTTGTTGTTGAATTTTTTTGGTTGATACATGTTGTTAATGTGCTGAAATAGTGAAATAGTTAATTATTATCTTATAATTCTTACAACCTGTTTATTTTGATTATATTTGGAACCTGCACACATAGTATGTTTTTCATTTGGTGTTAGAACTTGTAGATAATATCTGAGTATGTTTGGTACTTTTGATCCTTTTAAATTATGTTATTTTGTGATATATATTATGTACTAGTTATATGCTGAAGCATAAGTGACGAAACTAGTTAGATGATGGGTTGCGGTTTTTAAACTTCAAATACAACTTACAACCAGCTGGGAAGAACAGATACACACCAAGTCACCGACTAATAACATATACCTCTTTTGAGATTTTTATCCATTTTAGAACTTAAAACTCACCAACTCTCACCAAGAAACCTTAACAAATTTGAATACCCTCCATCTCAGAGAAGATACTATAGATTTAGGATATTGAGTGGAGGTTAAGAAGCCTATTGAGTGGATTATGTCTAACCTAGATGGTCACTATGTAGCTGATTCAGTTTTTGCTGCTATCATACATGGTGTTGTGGCTGCAGAATCAGCTGAAGAGAGAAAAACCCAAAGCAACTCTCTGCTGCCATATCCTGCTCTAGAAAATGCTGCCAAAGTTCCATATTTGATAGGGAAGTCAAATGAAGCATCCGGTCCATCTAGTTTGTCCAGAAATTTTAGGTTAGTATTCTAATGTTTTATAGTTTCATGCATGTGGTGTACTATCTATACATAAACTGCACCAAAGATTAATTGCTTCCATTAGACGATAAATATGTGATGTTCTAATGCCTGCTTCATTTTAATGCTTCAATATTCCAACCACACCAGCTTCTCTAATTACCTACCCTAAATTTAGATCTAATTATCTTAGACCTTAATTTTTTTCACAGCTGATATTTCCTAAATGTACGTCATCTATGATGGTGCTAATACTTGCTGGCTTTATAACATTGGTAGAGCTGATGTATTGAGAGAAAACACAGAGGTTGTGTTTGCATCTTGTGATGCTGCTTATGGAAGATGGGCAACGCTCCTTGGGGTACTGGCTCTTGTCCATCCTAGGTTGAGACTACAGGAGTTTCTGAGCATATATCGCATTACTCAAGAATTTATCAATGCCACAGAGAAGGTAATAAAAAAGATCTCTCTTCTGCATTTACATTTCTCTGAAATTTTATAAGATCATCCGGATTGTGATGTTGTACTTGATGATATAAGCAGATTGGTGGGAGGTTGGGATATAGTATCCGAGGTATGCTGCAGTCACAAGTTAAATCTTTTCTTGACTTTCAGCATGAATCTCATGTAAGTTCCTCCTTACTTCCTGACACCCCCTTTCTCAGAAATCTAACCCTTTGTTACTTGTTGCTTTGATTGCCTTATTCTATCATACAATCAACACAAGATATTTGGTTGCAGATAACAGGGGGCATAATATTTATCAGTTCAAATTGTTCAAATTATAGTAGGCAATTAAAATGCCACGCTTTTCAAAATTGCAAAAGGTCCAAAAAATTCAGGTATGAACAAAACATCAAGCCATAGCACATGCAATCACAAGGCTCAATCATAACTTTCTCTCCTAACAAGCCACTAGAAAAGACTAGCCCATCATCAATGCATCTGACATAAGTAGTTATTATTATTAACATCAATAGCTCAGGAACATAATTATTGGATTTGTTTTGCCATTTTAAACTAAGAGAAGGAGGATTTTACTCCCTCAGTGTCTGATACAGCATAAGCATAATTATGATATAAGTGATAGATTATTTTCTTTTCAGTCCTTTAATTGCTTTCACTTGTGTAATAACTGTTGTCTACAATGTGCTTAATGAAAATCCATTATTTTTACCCGAGAGGACAAATTTATTGGGTTTCACACCCAATACTAATCATAAATAAAGACATAGACATATACTCTAATCATTTAGTTCCTTACAGTATTATACTGCATATGCCATAATCAACTTCCTCAATAGAAAAATCATGAAATTTCACAGAAATCTAGCACCTCCATGCTATACAATAGCCAACTAATGGTAATCAAGAAGTGACTTACCTGTTCAAATCGATCCGGTAAGCTACGACTTGGTTGAGACAAAGGCCTGCTAATAGGGAGCTTGGAGCTAGAACTAGATTGCCAACTGCTATGAATGTTGCATCCTGGATGAGCCATGCTAGGAGGAAACTCAAGGAGAAGAATAATTGATGGGGATGAAAGACGGGTTCAATGGATGAACACTGCAGCAAAATGATGATGATCAGTATGTAGCAAAGACCATCTCAAAGGATGAATCATAAAACTAACTGTATTTATTATAGCAACAAATGAACATTAATGATACACACACACACACACACAGATATATATACACATATACACACACACACATATATATATATATATATAATTTAATAAACTATTTGATTTCCTCCTGCATAAATTTGTATCGAGCTACATTTCAGCAGCTTAGAAATCGAAACCCATTAAGTAGAATCATATAAACAATAATCAATAGAAAGGGCTTCACAGAAGTACGATAATCAAAATACCCATTAAACTGAATCATAAGAACAATAATCAACAGATAAATTGGAAAGGGCTTCACAGAAGTCTAGAAATAGAAATCCATTAAACAGAATCATATCAGCAATAATCAACAGAAAGGGCTTCACAGAAGTGTACAAATCGAAATACCCATTAAAGTGAATCATATCAACGATAATCAATAGATAAATTGAAAAGTGCTTCACAGAAGTACAGAAATCAAATAAGAGTAAGATAAATAATCACCTCTCAACGGAAACCAATTTGTAGTTGTGAACCAAAGAAATAATAGCAATTACATGTGTTTTGATGGAGGAACAAAATGTCGATCTAGGTGGAGTAATAGATGGAGGAGACGAAGTCGGTGGAATAAGAGTGGTCGACGGAGAAATTTGAGGTCAAGGTTGATGGAGGAGAAGGAATTCGTTGATGGAAAAAGTCGGGGTCAAGGTTGCTAGAAGATGGATTTGGTGTAGGAAGAAAATGTCGATGGAGGTGTGCTGTCGATAGAGGAGACGACGTTGATGGAAGAAGATTGAGAAGGAATTCGTTGATGGAGGAAAAGAAAATTCAGCTGTAGAATGCTTCGTCGATGGAGGAATTGCAGACTTTCATCGAGAGAGAGCTGCCAAATTCGTCGATTTTCCCTAGCAAAGATACGGAAAATGAAACAGTATATCTTTCTCTTTTATTTTCCTCCCTATTTGCTTTCTTTGTAATTTTTCAGGTAACCAAACACACTAAAATTATTTTTCATCAAACTTTTTTTCCTTTCCTTAATTTTTTCCATGAACCAAACATACTCTTAGCTCTCATAGCTTCAATGCACCTTCATAAGCATGTTGGGTCGATGTTCTCTCTTCCTAAGCTTTCCTTGCTAGGTCCTTAACTCCAAATATAAGCAATTCTTTCTCAGTCTTGGTGTTTTCGTGGAAAATCCTACAACACAAGGCTCAAGAAAATGGTAGTGCAAATTATAGGCCAAAACCATATCAAAATATGTAAAGGAGATTAAATGAAGTCCCAAAGCTAAGGGAAAGAGAGGTAAAAATATGGAAAAAAATTCACTTTATCAGCCATCTTTCTTCTTATCTTTCTCTCATATGAGTAGTGAACTTTAGGATCCATTCTTTAGAGAAATCAAAGGTTTCTCTTTTTAAGTTATTTTGATCTTGAGTAGATCAAAATATACTATTCGAATCAACATTGAAATTAGCCATCTTTAAGTTCTTTTACTTTTAGTTGACTTTGTTGATCATCAGGTTAAACTTAAAGGTCCTAAAATTGTGAAAGATATACATTCAATATCTTATACATCAAAATTTGGTACAAAATCAAGGTTTGGATAGACCAAAAGTGGATGAGAAGATGCTTTGGAGAAGAATTAAGCAACACCTTTCCTCAACGTGAAGCAAAAGAGGTTCTTGATGTTTATAGATTTGATTCTTTGAATCTTGATTGCTTTTATTGAATATTTACAAGCATGATATTTATCTTGAATGGTTGAATGCATTATTAGAATAGGATCTATAGTCATCTTGAAGTGAATCTTGGAAGTTGACATTTACAAAATCAAGTAGAAGATGATGATATGTAATATGTGTGTCAAAAAGCTTTGAAAAAAAAACATGTATATGTGGTACTTGTATATTATTGATTTTTCCCCTATATATTATGTAAATGTCTAAGATTTCAACCTTTATATAAGTTTTTAAATTCATGGAAACCAAATAGAAGATAAAACCCTAGTCGGTATGTAAGTGTATATGCTAAAATAAGTGAAGTGTAGTCCATCATTTGGATTGTTTGTTTATGAAATAATTATACCTCATACATTTAGTGTAGTGTTTCAAATGATCATTAAATATATTGCATGTTAGAACATAGAATACATGTCTAAACATATTTAGAAGTATTGAATGTTAGATTTTGTAATTTATTCAATATTATATTAAGAATTTGACAACAAACATGTGAGGTGTTTTGATTTGATTGTATATATGATAATATTGATTGTTGATTGTGTTTTTGATTCATTGGAGTAAAATTTTTTCTTTGCAAGAACTAACTTGAAAACTGAAGGAACAGTCTTAAGTGATTTGGGTTTCCATCGAACCCTAAGGAGTTACTAATATTTTGTTAAGTGTGTTAGCAAAGTTGATTCATATGGAGGGAGAACTGAATGTTCAATAAATGTTTTGAGGAAATCCAAAAGCTCTTATTTAAGTTGGCAGCAACTAATGTTTCACAACTTCAACAACTTCCTTCAATACAAACTCAATTGAAAATAATTGAGTCTCACTTTGCCAAGAAGATTCGCTGCAAAATTTGCAAGAAAAAAAGGACTTTTTTGGAGATCTAATGGGAAGTAGTGCAAAGCCTATAAATCCAGAAAGAGAAAGATATTTGAACTCACAAGTAGAGTATAAAAGAAGAGTAACAAGTTAGTGAAAGTGGTAGAAGGAACAATGAACATCAGTCAAGGCATCATCATAAAGATGATAAATGTATCAAACTTGATTTTCCTAATTTTGATGATAAACTTGATGTTGACTTATATATTGAATTGTTACATAAGGTAGAGGCTATTTTTAAATTCAAGAATTATCATAATGAGAAAAAATGTAAATTAACTACTCTTAAGTTTAAGAAGTTTGCTAGAATATGGTATATTAACTTGAAGAGAACTAAGGAAAGAGAAGGTAAATCTAAAATTAAATCTCTAGATATGCTTAAAACATATTTGAGAAGAAAATTTATACCTAAAGAGTATGAATAAGATAATTACATTATATTGAATACTTTTAGGCGAGGAATTTTAAGTATTAAAGAATATGCTAGGAAATTAGAGAGGTTAACACTTATATGTGATATTGATGAGAGGAAGGAACAAACATGTGCTGGATTTCTTGTGGCCTAAACATGATGATTTGAGATAAAGTTGAAACTTGTCTATATAATTTTCTTGATGATATGATTACTCTCTCTTTGAGATTTGAAAAGCAAATCAAATCTATTAAGCCTCATGCCAAGAAAAGTAATTCTTCTACAATGTACTAATCAAGTACTCAAGCTACTAAGTACGTGACGAGTACCCCAAACTCTACTAATGTTGAGAAGAAACTAGGGATTAATAGAGAGGAAAATGGTATGTCCAAGTTCAATGAAGTCTCTGCATAAGAATGTTTTAAGTTTCAGGGATTTGGACACTTCACTAGAGAATGTCCCAACCAAAGAGTATTATTTATACAAGAGATTGAAGCTATGGAGACTTGTGATGAAGATCTTGAGTTTGATTCAAAGGAAGATATTTTAAGTGAATCAAAGGAAAAAGGTAATGCTTGTTATATTCTACAACGAGTACTTCAAGTGCAAGTTAATGAGCAACCTAATCAACAAGAGAAGATATTCAACACTAAAGGAAGAGTAGGAGATACAATATGTTGGTTTATCATTGATAGTGGATCATGTATAAATGTGGCTAATGATAGGATTGTGAAGGAATTGGGGTTATAGATAACACCACATCTGAAGACTTATTCTCTTCAATGGATTAACAAGGACAAAGGAGTTAAAGTAACAAAACAAACCCTTATCTCATTTAGAATTGGTGATTATCATGATGTTGTGATATGTGATGTTTTAACTATGGATGCATATGGAACCTTATTAGGTAGACCATGATAATATAATTGATTTGCTATTCATAAAGGTATTACTAATGAATATCTTGTTGAAAAGGATAAGAAAAGGCATAAACTTAAACCTTCTAAGTGTGATAATGATGACACCGTCGAAAATAAAAAGAGTTTATTTTTGCATGAAAAGGTTATGATAGAATGTATTAAGGAAGAAGGTATTTTTTATGCTATCATTATCAAGGAATACTTACAAGGGAAGAAAAATAAAAATAATCCTCAATTATATGAGCTTATAGATGAATATAAAGATGTCTTTACTAATGATGTACCACTAGGATTACCACCTAAAAGAGGGATAGAATATACTATAGGCTTAATGCTTGGTATGTATTTACCTAATCAATCTGCTTATATTTGTAATCCACGGGAAGCTAAGGAATTAGAGAAACAAATACAATAACTCTTAGAAAAAGGATATTTAAGAGAAAGCATGAGTCCATGTTATATACCTACATTACTTGCTCCTAAAATGATGGTGATTATTCACTTTAGATCTACTCAATTATGAGACATACGCCAATGACCCTTCTAGTGAATGCTACCATCCTCGTAAATTTATAAACCCTCAATACAACCATCCTAAATCTTTAGCCGAATCCTCTTAGGCTTAACATCCCTGGGTTGTCCTACTTGAATCTCATAAAAAATCATTGTCATAATTGTTAAGGTACTCATCCAAACCTTTAAGTCACCATTCTAGATCATCTCTATTCCCATCCCACCAAAATCCTCCAATAACTGATTAGCACCACATATGCACTCAAGGAGTGTGGTGCATACCACCTTAAGGTATATGCAACAACACTAGCCTTATCTTTGTGGTAGGACAACTCCATATCATAGTCCTTCACCAACTCTAGCCATCGCTTATACCTCATATTCAACTCCTTTTGAGTGAAAATATACTTAAGGTTCTTATGGTTAGTGAAAAATCAACAGTGAGTCCCATAGAGATAATGCCTTCAAATCTTCAAGGCGATAACTACCGTTGCTAACTCTAAGTCATAGGTTGAGTAATTTTTCTCATGTTATTTCAACTAACAAGAAGTATAAGCCACTATCTTAACATGATGCATCAATACACAACCCATTCCATACTTTGAAGCATCACTATAGTCCTCAAACCCATCTAATCTCAATGGTAGAGTTAAAAACTTTGTTGTAGTCAAATGCCTCTTCAAATCCTAAAATGCTTCCTCACATGTGTCATCCCACTAAAATTTGGTTGTGTTCTTCACAATGTTCATTAAGGGTCTAGCTACCTTTAAGAAATCCTTAATGAAATTCCTGTAGTACCCAACTAAACCTAGGAAACTATGAATCTTAAGGATGCTAGTGGGTGCCTTCCACTTACTCACTACAAAATCTTTTTTTGGATCCATGACGACCCCTCCCATTGACACCATGTGATTAACCTCCCAAAGCCAAAACTCTTATGCTCTCTTAAGAGTGACAAATTAGTATGAAGATATTACTCATGCTCCTCTCCAATCCAAGAGTATACCAAAATATCATCTAGGAAAACAACCACAAACTAATTAAATGAATGGTCAAAGAATCCTCCCCATCAAGTCCATAAAGATGGTAGGCACATTGGTGAGGCTAAAAGGTATCACCGTAAACTTATAGTGCCGGTATCATGTCATAAAGGCCATCATCGTGATGTCTGCCTTAGCAATGCACAACTAATGATATCTTAACCTCAAGTCGATCTTATAGTAGATCAAGGCACCTTAAAGCTGATTTTACAAGTTACAAGTTCTTGGAAGGGGATAGTAGTTCTTCACCATCAACTGGTTCAGACCCAATTCATTTATGCACAAACAAAGACTCCCATCCTTCTTCTTCACAAAGAGAACCAATGCTCCCTATGGTGGCAGAATTGGAAGAATATACCCGTGGGCTAATAAATCCTCTAACTAAGCATTCAACTCCCATAACTCTATCAGGTCATCCGGTAAGGCACATTCAAAACTAGCCCTACCCCAATACTAACTCAATAAGTCTATCTCATGTATTGATAGTATACCTAATATCTCCTCTGAGAATATGCCTAGAAATTCTTAGGCAACTGGAATATCCTCTAATTCTAACATGCCCTTGATTAGCTATTGAAATCTACATAAATACATGGGATTACCCTCTACACAAAAGAATATAATGTATGGGCAAATACAACCTTTGTTGTAGGTCTAGGCTTGCATCATCTATAGGAGAACCTAGCACCCTAAGGTCCCCAACATATCCATCCCCAAGATAATATCATGGTCTTGAAGTTCCAACTCAACCAAATCTACTAGGAAGTCTACTCCAACTATCATGAAGATCACGTCAGAGTAGATCCTAGTGTAATCTTATCTATCCCTAGAATACATCATCATAGAAATAGATATGTTAGTATATGGAGATAAAGTAGCTCTATTAATAATTACAGCGGACATAAATGATAGAGATGCTTCCAAATAAAATAATACAAATGCCAGTAACAAGAGGATAGAATATCAGTAACCACATCTAGTTGTCTATTAGCATCTTCCTAGGTGATAATATTTTAGCACCCACCTTACTATCCTCTCTAGTATCCTCCACGATACCCTTGAGAACCTTGACCATGTCCTTATCCTTGAGGATATGGGTGAGGCCCCTATTGTCTTTCCTTAGCTTCCCTAGGTTGTCCACTAGCTGGGGTAGCTGCCCTCTACTGCTATTGTTGCTGTTGTTGTGGCTTGTAGGGTTACTACTAAGGTATTAGCGATTGATGCTATTAGAAGTGACCCTACTAATTCTAGCACTAAAAAAATTGGTGGCTTAACTAACCACATTCCCTACACAAAATAAAGGTGCCTCAATAGTTCAGCCTTAGATGATCCCGACCATTTAAATAATAAATGAAGTATCTTGGTTGTCCTGTAAATCTACTTTGAGCTTCCATTTTCCCTTGATGTTAAAACTAACTATCTTGAGGCTAGAATTGACCCCACTACTAAAAACGTAGAGCTTTGCGTCCCTAAAATTGGATCTTGCCTCCAAAAATCAATGTCTTTTGCTTCCTCTTTACTGGAGATGGAAGCCTACTCCTGTACCATGGTAGTAGAGGAACACATCTACTCGTACAAGGTGGCCAAGTCCTAGAAGACCACCATAACCATCATCTTACAGATGCTAAAATAGAGCCTATGCTCAAACTAGTACATCATAATTGACCATTAGTCCCTATATTTGGTGTAAACATCAATATCTCTATGAATCAATTGTGGTACTGTCTGACTGTGATACCACTTTTTGTTAGCTACATGAACTCCTTCAACTTATCCTTCCTAAGCCTCTCATGATAAAACTTAGTTCAGATCATCGCCCTAAAGTCCTCCTAAGACATTAGTGATTTTCCCTGCACACAATGACTTACTCACCTGGTGTCAGCGACTCCTTATAAAAAGAAGGTTATAATGCTCATCTCCTCATTAGGTGGACAATCAATGCCCTTGTATAAATTTTCCATACCACAAATCTATACCTTTAGGACGATCAGGTCCTTTTCTTCAACATAGATTGGTTAGTGATATCCTATGTGCCTTTAAATCCAGTCCTCTTTAATACCCTTTTTGCTGGTAATGTGGAGGTGGCGCCTAAGGTTGAGAAAGCTACATTAGTAGATGTATGATGAAAATGATGAAGGCCTCAAAAGCCTCCTAAAAATGGCCAACACAACCATTAATGGTCATGGTGAGATAGTCGCAAAATAGAAAACATGCTAGGCTAATCATTCTTAGCTTACCAACACAATCAAGCACATTAAAAAGGTGACTTAGGCTACCTATTCTCAATTTCTTATAAGTGAATTCGGGTTTCAAATGACAATTTTTTTTGAAAATGTGAAATAAATGAAAAAAAGTTAGAAAAGGGCTTTTTTGAAAACCAAATTTTCTTCATCTTTAGCTGAAGCATAATGCTAAACTAACTAGGTATTACTACATTAATTGGCATAAGTATGGATTGCCTCTCCACTCCTATGTCAATCACAAGGAAAAACTTTTAAAAGGTAAATTATGATAAATAGGAAATGATAGAAGCTTCAAAAATATACATTTGAGTTTGAGATTAACACTGAGAACAATAACTAACAATATAAACAAAAGGAATATCATGGACATAAGAGTCTAAAAAGGTATTTGGCTAAAAATATAATCTATATAATAGGAATCTATGCCCAAAAAACCTAATAAAGAAAGTAAATCCACCCCATACAAAGCATCATAGGCTACAGAATTATCCAATGGAACCTCATCGACCTGCACGTGGACATCTAAGATATCTACTTATGTTCATGAGAAGCATCTATGAAAAGGATGGTTAGTATGCTACATAATAAACAAGGTGACTATACAATCAACTACAGGATATAGAAAAATACATACAATCATAGTGTAAAGTAAGCACACATGTGACATACATAAAATAATACAAGGTAATTACTAATTTAGGTCATATTGAGTTTAGGGACCCCATTATTAGTAAACTAGTGGAACAGTATGAAGCACATCTTATGGCTAATACATCTAAGAAAATATTATCATCTGGTGGAACAAACCCAACTCCTCTTAGAAAAATTGTACCTGATCCAGTATTCTTAAACTAGTGGAATGGTATGGAGTACGTCTCATGGACAACACACTTGAGCCACTATTATCGTCTGATGGAACATACGTAATCTTCCACTTTAGATCATTAATTTATTATCCATTATTTAATTATCTTAAATCATATTATCATTCAAGTTGATTTAGAGCCCCACTATTCTTAATTCAGTGGAATAGACTTTGCACCTCTTAAGGAAAAACACACCAGAGCTACTATAATCGCTTGGTGGAATAGACCCATAAAACACCTCACCCCAATTCATGTGACCTTTAATTTTAAATGAATAATGTCTTATTTATGATTGGTTTGATAGGTAAAAAAATAATTGAATCAAATAAAAAACAATAAAATAAATAACAAAACCTTTAACAAGGGTTAAGATCCATATACTTTCTAAGAAACCCTAACTTCACATTTTAGACATAACTTTTTCTCTAGTGTACTTTTATACACCAAATTTAGTATCTCCACATAAAATATTATTATTAATATCATACCTAAAATTAAAGGCCTAACTCTAATGTCTTACATATGTGATAATAACCCTATCTCAAAAGTTATTCTTCACAAGCATTATAAAACCCTAGTTTCACTAGTATGCTATAAATTTTCCAATAAGTCTAATATAACTACCAAATTCAATATAAATTTCTAAAACACCAATATTAAACACATATCCAAATTTTATGGTCTAACTCTAAAGTTTCACACATGTGATGATAACATCCCCATTTTAGGATTACTATTCCTAAATTAAGTCATTTTCTCATTTTATGGGACTTATGCTAGTCATGACCACTCCTAGAGTTTTATATGATCCCATTAGCATATTTAAATCATATAAAACATTAAAATACCATAAATTTTATTAAGAAAATGCTCACAAGTAACCAAAATCCCTCATTTTATGAAACCTTTTATGTTTGGCATCATTATTTCCAAATCCTCCTTTTATCACCATATATATGAAATAATCTTTTATCTCTTATCATACTATATTAAACCCATATTAAAACTATATATCACATTGATCTACATAGAGTTTTCACATAAAATATTATAGTAAAAATACCTTATACTTCTCAACTCATTCATTTCTCATCATACAGTATCATATTCTCATATCATAGAATTTTAAACATTTATTTATCAACATAAGAATAATAACATGCATATTTAATATAACACTTAGCATAGAAACCTTAGACTATAACTAGTATCCTCACGAGATAAGGTTACATTCTCTATACATGTAAATCCTATCCCACCTCTTGTAGAAATTCTAATAAATGACCTAGGAAAAAAAATTAAAAAAAACACCATTAAAAATTTGGGCAATTATTAAGGAATGGTTAAGGTAAGGAAGAGGGAAAGAAGGGATAAAAAGCTAAAGTAAAATAAGGTAAGTGATTCTATGGAGTTGTGCAACAAAAGGGGAAGTAAAAGTTAGGTGTGCCTAAGAGATGGGTGGAGAAACAATTGGCTTAGATAAAGGTGGGGGATGAGGCCTTGTGGTTTTGGATGAAGGGAGGTAGGGAGTTTCAATTGAAATAGATGAATGATAGAAAGGGTTAAGGTTATTTTTGTTGAATGGACATGGGGATATGTGGTGATGTTTGTTGATGGAAGGGGTAGGAATGACATATTTGGCTAGTGGTAGGATTAGGATCATTGGAGGCTGGTGGTGGTAAGGGTGAAGGAATGTTAAAGGGTGCCAAAGATGGTGGATGGTGGATAAAAGAGGGATGCTCAGTTGTTTTAGTCGACGGTGGTGAGGATGCATTTGGTGGGTTTTTATGGTGCAAGGGGATATGTTTAGTGAGTTTCGTTAATGGTTGTGGTGTTTTTTTTTTAAAAAAAGGGTTTCTAGTGTTGATGGGGGAGGCATGAAAAAAGCTGTGGGGGTAGTTTTTGTGGTTTGTTTGGCAATAGCAATAAGGGAAAATGGTTCAAATTGGTGATGATAATTTTCCATAGAATTTAAAGGGAGGGAGGAGCTAGTTTGGAAATTAATGTGCTTTATAAATACATATATATATATATATAAACACAAAGGGAGGTGGGATAGGTAGGGAGGAAAATAGACACATTCACGACCGAGGTATAGGTTGTAATAAGCTAATCATACAAGGAGTGAGAGGAGTAGGAGTTAACGTGTTGATGGGGGTAGGGTATAAATGATAGCATGGTAGAGAGTAGAGGCATTATGTGGGGATAATTTTTCATGCAAGAAGAAGGGGAGTAGAAAAGGAGGTCGGGTAGGTGGAGAAGAAAAAGGAAAAGAAAAATAATAGGGAAACAAGACAAAGGAAAAGAAGGTAATTAGTTTTTTTTAGAATTATATTTCAATTAAAATAAGTTAGGTTACAATATTAAGATAATTTAATTTAGGTTACGATATTAAGATAATTTAATTACCTACTTTTTGGAGTTAGGTTTAGATTAAAGTATTAATAACCAAGAAGAGAGATTAGGGTTAAGTTAATAATTTGGATCAAGGAGTTAGGGTAAGGGAGAAATATTAATTTCTTGATATTAGAATTAGGTTACCATATTAATTACTCAGGATTAAGTTTAGCTAAAATTTGAGGCATTACAGTTTATGATTTGTATTTGCATATTTAGTGATTGTGCTTATTAATAAAATATCATTTGATGTTATTTATTCAATTTTTGTTATCCCTTTGAGAAATTATTTTTTATGTAGATAATGAAGTATACGACTAGATTGTAGAACCCTACAAAATTATAGAACGAATGTATTCAACAAATATCACAAGTTTAATATCATATACTTAAGGGATATTAGTGATCATAAGACTATTATGTTGAGATATCAAAGTAATAAAATAGATGCATTTATGGAACATGGTATTGGTTTGGCCCAATATGAGGACACTACATTGAATAATGCTTGAAGTTTTATCAGTGTTCTCTAAATAGTATATCATCATCCAACCTAAGATCTTTGTACACGTTAGTATGATGATCATCATGTTTTGAATTTATCAAACATTACCCTTATTAGGGGTGATTATAATGATTAGACATGGTGTGAATCATATAGAGGTGTATAGATGATCAAGATGGGATATGTCCATCTCATGAAATTAAAGAGATATCTTTGGGGGCCTCGACAAGTATGACTAATGTTATCAAGACCATGTGCAAACAAGATATCGCTTGTTTAACGTTAGTCTTACTTGGTGATCGAGATAGAGTGTGATTGAACAAAGTAACTATGACATGATCGATGTCTTCTGTTTAATTTGAATATTATATAACAAAAAGGATAAAGATATGTTTTATAATATGTTATGTTAAGATTATGAAATTTATATAATTTGGGTGGTCATAACATCTTGATAGAGACCTCTTATTATTTGTGGGCCTGATAGGTGTTTTGATCCACTACCAAAATTACGTAAACCTACAGGGTCACAAAATAATCAAACTAGATCAGAAATGGATTGTATCAGAAATGGATTGTACACTAGGTAAGATAACTTCTTAATATGGTTAATATCTCTTTAGGCCCAAGGTGGTATTAATAGGATTAAACCTAAGGTAGCTTTAATTTAATTAAAATCCCAAGTGCAATATAACTAAGGTAGGATAGGGTTTTCATATAAAACCAAGTTAGGTTTCTAATATAAATATCCCTTGCTATCTCTTTTGTGGAAGGCAAACTTTCCAGCCATCAAGCTTTGTTCTCCACGAAATTGAGAGTGAGTTCCTAGTGGCTCTAGCACGTATCCCTAATGATTCAGCTTCACTTTGTGTATATACCAATAGAGACTATCACCACCCTCACCTTGCAGCTACTACCCTACTCCTCACCATCCTATGCAACCATCATCATCATCATTATCACCTTACAGCTGCACCATCATCAATGTCATAAGCCTCCCCTGGCTTTCTTCCTTTCTTCCTTTCCTCCTTCCTCTATTCACACCACACATGCACACATGACCATATACTTACATATATATATACATACATTATACTCTCCTTCTCCCTCTTCTCTTCTCCTTTCTTCCTTCTCTTTTCTTCTTCTTCTTCTTCTTCTTCTTCTTCTTCTTCTTCTTCTTCTTCTTCTTCTTCTTCTTCTTCTTCTTCTTCTTCTTCTTCTTCTTCTTCTTCTTCTTCTTCTTCTTCTTCTTCTTCTTCTTCTTCTTCTTCTTCTTCTTCTTCTTCTTCTTCTTCTTCTTCTTCTTCTTCTTCTTCTTCTCCTACTGCACAACCATGCAACCATTACACACCCTAGCCATGATTGATCTTTTCTCTCGACCTGGTGTGCACCGCTATAGCACAATCATGCAACCTTTGCAATGCCTGGCCATGCATGATCTTTTCTCTCAATTAGGGCTACATCGCCTATTGCACAGCCGTGCAACTTTCCTTTTTTGTCGTGAACCCCTATTTTCACCCCCAAAACTTGTCCAAACACCACTAAACTTTTACCATAGCTCCACCACACATTCCTCTACACATCTACACATCTTAAGATCCCATTTGACTACAATTATTTCTATTTTTATCCTCTTTACCTTGATTTCTCCTTCACTTTAACTCTTCGAGCCTAACCATGAATTTTATTATTTTTCATAGGTGGTATTCTAGTAGCTTTAGAGGAGGAAATATAGGATTTGCATGCTTAGAGCATGGTTTCTTATTTGGTAAGGATTTTATTCGATGTTTAGGATTTTTATGTGATTTTCTTGTATAGTTATATGTGTTTTTATGATATTTTTGATATATAATGTAACATGTGTTGATCATGATTTTTTGATATGTATATTATGATGAAAGGGAGTAAGAATGGCTGAGAGGTACCATTATATTATGATTTTATTGTGATACTGTCATATTTGTAGAATTATATCTTATGGTATGAAATATGGGCTTAAGGATATTACGTGATTGCAAGAAAGTAAGAATGGATGGGAGGTACCATTATGTTATGACTTCGTTGTGATAATTTCATATTTGTGGAATTATATCTGAAGGTATGAAATAAAGGCTTAAGGATATTATGTGATTGAAAGAAAGTAAGAATGGGTGAGAGGTACCATTATGTTATGATTTTGTTATGATAATATCATATTTTTGTAATTAGATCTTATGGTATTAAATAAGGGTTTAAGGATACTATGTTATTAAAAGAAAGAACGAGTAAGAGGTACCAATATTATTTTGTTGTGATAATGTTATATTTGTGAAAATATATTTTATGGTATGAAATATGGGTTAAATGAGTTCCGATAAATGGACTTAAGAACTTTCATAAGATATGATGATAAATTGTAGACTTGGAAAATAGTATGTGTGGAAGGTACAAGATTTTATAAAATAAAGATTTTTACTTATAATTAAAGGTAATTTGGTGATTATAAAATAATAAGAAAATTTTGGTATTTTATGTGTTAGGTGGATAAAAATATGATACTAATAGCATGAGGAATTCTTGGAAGTATTATCGTTGTGTTGGGGTCCTTAAATGTTTTAATAGACAATTTGGGATAAAATATATTATAATGATAATATCATTATTCCATGTGTAAGATCTGGAGATTATATGGATTTCTAAATATGTTGTTAATGTTTAACCTTATGAGGTTATCTATTGGAATTGGTAATCATGTAAATTTTATGGGAGGTGTTATGACAAATCTGTGGAATTTGGTTTAGGATATTTATGTAAGTAATATATTGGGATGAGATCATTAATGTATGTTTATGGGCGTAATAATAATGATGGGATTTGAGATGATGTAATATAAGTTGTGTGGAATAATCAATATAAGGGATGATTACTAAAGGGAGTACATTTAGGGTTTGAAAGGACTTAAGGACTTAGACCTATGCCATATATATATTTAATTTGTTCTATGCCTGAGAATCAATCTTGAATAATATACTAATCACTTAAAGTGAAAGAGCATGTGAGTAGGGCCAAGATGATCTAATTTTCTATATATATATATATATATATATATATATATATATCTATATATATATATATATATATGTATGTATGTATGTATGTATGTATGTATTCCTAGTCCACTAGGGAGAATAGTGGCCTAGGAGCATTTTGCCCTGAGAAGATGTTTTTAAATCTCCATTCCACCAGAAAGAATAGTGGCTCAGGAGTGTTGTGCTCAGAGAAGGTGCTTCAGTCTGTTCCATAGGATTAAGAATAGTGGGGCCCCTACTCATCGTGAAATGAAAATGTATTGTTATAACCTATGGAAAAGCTACTAATGATTTAAAGTAGAAGAATACATGAGTCAGGACCAAGGTGATCTATTTTTCTATATATATGTATGTATTCCCATTCCACCAAGGAGAATAGTGGCTTGGGTGCGTTTTGCCTCAAAAATATTTTTTTAATCTCTGTTCCACTAGAAAAATAGTGGCTCAGGTGTGTTGTCCCTGAGATGATATTCAGATTGTTCTACTAGTTTAAGAATAGTGGGATCCCTGCACTCAAAGTATATAAGAATAAAAATGCATTATACTTAATGAAGGAATTAGGATCATATTTTATCTTATGAGATGTTTCATTTATTTATGTATTTTTCCTTTATTATCTAATGTGAAAGCATGTGCTATTTGTATCTCTATTTCGATACTATTATATCCTTACTCAGTACATGGAGTACAGACTACCTATTTTATGAGTGCTGCTCATTCCCACAAGTAAGAGGTCATGAATCTTATGTGCAGGTCTGGAAAGATTAGCTAGATGATTATGGTACCCCCAATATTTTTACTAAATTACTTCTACTACAAAATAAAATTTTTTAGTAGTAAAAATCAAGGTGTTACAGTTACTACCATACTTAATATGAGTTTGATTTACCATACCATTCTCATATCAAGTTAAAGGAAAAAAGAGTTCAAATTTAAACATGATAAAAATAAAAAGGAATGGGAGAATTTCGTGAATAAAGACAAGAGTTAGGAGTATGAAACTCCGATTAAATAATAATAATAAAGGGATCCACATGAAACTAATATCCCATAAGATATGTAGAAAAAATGCTAACTATCAGATAATTGAGACTCTACACCCAAACCCATACAATGCAAGAATCACTCCTCCATAGGTATGATGTCAAACTCATCCAAAGAATCATCAATGTCCCTACACGTCAACAATTAGGCCATCTGATCATGGGATGAGCCACAGTCATGGAAAGGATGGCCAGTATGAAATGTGCAAAGTAAAATAATGATCACATCAATAGAATAAGGTATGAATATCACATAAGGTCACTTGGTGAGAGAAATACTATACATGTGTATGCTACTTATGATATGAGATGACATAAAAGAAATTTTATTTAGAGTACATATTTAAGGTATTAAGCAATTATATTTAATTAGTCACATTGAGAACATGGATGATGCTATTTATAACCTATGGAATGGTATCATGACATATAGCTCCTTATAGGGCATAATTCTTGTGGGAACCACAATTAATATACAGTGGAATGGAGTATCACATATAACTCTTTCTAGGGAAATATGGTCAAAGGTACTACTAACATAGAATCATAATTTTGAAGTATGCATACACCTTATAAGATGATGGAACAAATAATATAGAGTACATTTAAGGTCACTTTGGTTATTGCAACAACTAGGATATCACGGATATCACATCAACTTACTAAAAATGTAAAACCAATACATTTCATTCCTGACTCCTATGATCTTCCACTTTAATTATAAATGTCATATTAATCAACTTAACCATAGGGTTTATACTCAAAAATTAACAAGTACCACTTGATCCACTATCATCAACATACCAATTCTCAATTAAAAAGCCTCATTTCACTTGTTACATGAAAGAGTAATTGTTATTTATTACTAAATTTATATAAATACTTTTTATAATATAAAAAATTAGAATCATATTGTGGTTATTTATTCTAAACATGACATAAAACATAGAATAGTCTTAAAGCATAAGGGAAGCAAAATAATTACAATAGAAGGAATGCCACTTATGAAAGGACCATAATCTCTTTAGAAACTCTAATTCACACTTGATCCAAAAATTCATCCATAGGTCTCCTCAAACAACAAAAATTATCACAATACTCCAACATATCATATTAAACATCACCAACAAAAATAAAAATTAAAACCCAATAAGTTACACATAAAATGCCATTTATACGCATAGAGTTTTCAAACTCAATGTAATACCCTATATCTTAAAAACCTTGGATTATTCAAGATATTTATGATTTTAAAATAATTTTTTTCCTTTCACACATTTCATTACATCCTCTAATAATATTGACACCTTACTCACATTTAAGAAATGGTTTATTCTCGTTTCCTTTACCTTTCTTGTAATTTTAAATCTCCTAAGATTTGTGAGCTAGTTTCAACTATCCCCTTCTATTAAATCATTATAATCAATCCATATTCAAATTTATTAACTATTTAGTATTCACTTAGGCATTTTTATCATGATAAATGGATATCACGACAAAAACTACTATTTATGTAGTATTTTATAATTATTTACCTTTTAAGCCCTTTTTTACCTTTCTATTTATAAAAAAAAATTAAAAAACTTTGGGAATAAACATATTTTCATGTGTTGGGGATAAAAATGATTTAAAAATTAAAATTTTATTATTTTTATTATTATTCACCATTCTTTTCTTAATTGATTATCAAAACTTATTCTTCTTAAGTTTGGTCAGAGCTTTTCAATTTCATAAAGATCAAATCCTAACTCTCAATATAGCTATAATTCACCATATAATAGCATGAGAAATTAGCACATGCGTCATTAGAGAATTTTTCTTAATCATTTCATACTCATTTCCATTATAACATTTTTAACCTATGCCAAATGTCCCTCAAATCTATCATTGTTCATCTCTTAGCCACACAAAACTCCATCTTGTCTCCTTAATCTCTTATCCTACCTTCCCAAGTAATACCTTCCCCAAATGCGCCCTCTTTGATATAAACAACTCAACCAACACCTAATGACTATCAAGCTCATCCCATATGTCCCCCTCATAATGCACACCATTTCCTCCCTTATCTAAAAGTAATATGAACCCCCATAGATAGATTTGGGAGGCTTATAATATTCTCTAATCAATGCACAATAGCCTCCCAAATTGTTTGGCACCTACTCATTTAACTCATCCACCAAACCTTATCCATGTTAATTCATGCATGATTTCTTTCCCACATTTGCTTCCCTTTAACTTGATAATCTCAAGCAATATTCTCCTAATGACTTTCTATCTTCATGATCCAACAATTTTTAAGGGAATTTCCCCAATTCCACCTCTTTGGTTTGACACACACAAACCCTAATCTATCTCCATGGATGCATGTGTATGTATACTTGCAATGGATAATTGTTACCTCCAAGTCTTCAGCGAATCCATCATTTTGTGTACCTGATTTTTTTCCTAGCATAAAATCCATCTACTTCCCTCTACAACCAAATCCCTAACATCTATCATCCTACATTACTAAAGTTTATTCAAACTTCTAAGAATAAAGGATTTAGCTCTTTTATTTCTAATCAAACAAAGAGGACTTAAGGTTATTGATTTGGTAAACTTATTCAACTTCAATTATTATGTTTTAAATATTTAAAAAATATATAATGGTAATGGTTAATCCACTTCTTTTTCCTTTTGATTTCAAACTTCTTAAGTTAAGTATGATTCTTACTAGTTTTCTTCTATATTGATGTTTTCAAGGTGATTTTAGGTATCAAAACCTTTTATAAGCTTCTCAAACTAATAATTCCAATATTTATTCTTGAATAAAGATAAATTTTAGTTTTATTATGATAAAGCATGATTTTTTCTATTGTCACATGTGACCCATTAAATCTTGGCATTTTATACTTGATTTAGCATATTTATCAAGTTGATTTTGTAAAATGGGCCTTATAATGTTGTTTGTTGTTGGAAATATTTGTACATATTGATAATAAGTTTTTTAATCTTGATAATTATTATACATTGTCATTTGAAGGATTTGACACATAAGAAAAACATGAAATTGGTGATTTTAAGACCACCAAATTTTGGTTAAATTAGGTGTGAAAATGCTACAATTGACTAATTTTTTTATTCAAATACAATTTAGAAGGAAATATTAGGTCTTGGCCTTTTAGATTTTGAGCATGTATATTTTATTTCTAGTTTGATGTAATTATATCATGATTTTGATTATTAGTTTTAGAAGCAATTTCATGTATAATATTTTTTTCAAATGGGTTAGCATACCTTAAGTTGGTATTTATGAAATTTTAGGTAAGTTTAATAGTTTTAGTTGAATTTTCTTCATGAATATTCAAAGCCTTCTTTAGTAATTACCCACTAATCACCATAAGTAGGGCTAATTAAGCATGAATCATGTTTATTTGTGTTTAATAATGACTAATCATGATTTAGCCCACAATGACCATGCAAGCCTTAAAAGGGTAAACTAGTAAATATATAAATAGTGAAAGTCAAAGTTGGACCATTTACTATGACCTTAACCATTGATGTTAAAAATTTATCATGAATAGTATTCTTTTTTAAATGACATACAACCTTATTTTGTTATTTCAGACCTAAATATGTCTAATATTTTCACCCATTCGATTCCCATATGGTCTTTTGAGATTAAAATAATTATTTTAAGGTCTTAAGCAAGTGAAATTTCACGATAAGCTTAGTGTAGTCTAGAAACACTTATGTGAAGTTAGTGAAATATATAAGCTCCTATTATGTGGTATATGACATGAGTTTGGTGTTATCTATAAACATCCATCTATTTTACCTACTATACTAAGCTATGATATGTTATATTAAGTTTGTTGATCCATATAAAAACTTAGTTGGATCCGTCATTGAACCAATTAAGGTGGGTATAATATCATCTTTGAAAGTTTCTTAGATCTAATTTCCATTAATGGTATGGTGTTATCTATAAATTCTCGGTTAGAATAGGCATTAAACCAAGTAACTTGGGTGTAGTATGCCCTTTGAAAGCCTATTAGCTCTTATGAACTCTAGTAATATAGCATTTAACCAAGTAAGGTGGGATTGGTATCCTTGTGTAAGACTCTTGGCTCTAATGTTCATTGATGATTTGGTGTTATCTATAAATGCCTAGTTAGAATAGGCATTAAACCAAGTAAGATGGGTATGGTATCCCCTTTAAAAGTCTCTTAGCTTTGATAACCTTGTGATCTTTGAATAAGTATTCGGTGCACAACATAACTTAATTTTCATTCATGTACGTTGCTAGAGAAGATGAGGCTTAGAGTGGAGAAAAAATATGGGCCAGGTGTTGTGCTACATGGGCCATATTTTTTAGCCAAAATTCCTAAACTATTTTTGGGGCAAGAAGTTAAAAGTAAAGAATTAAACATAGGAGACCCATGTTTTTGGGTTCTTCTAAACACCACTTTACTTGTAGGGTTTCATACACATATAAAGGGTTGCAATGAAAGCCTTATCCTTGTTGAATGTACTATTAGTTTCCCCTCTTTTGTGTTCTCTTTGATATTGAGAGAATTACTAATTTGTGTAATCTTTTGAGAAATTTCATTTTATGTTTCTTGTAATCACACTATTACACATAATAAAGATCTCTAATTTTTCCCAAATTGTTATAATTATTAAATTTCTCAATTGGTTTTTATGCTCCTAATCATGGATTATGATGCATAAATCAAAGTGGAGGGAAGGTTGGATCAGTTGCTAATGATTTGGAGATGTCAACCATGAAATTTAGTAGAAGTAATGAATGTTTAATGTTGATTATAATCAATGAAATCGGGTTGAAATGCAGGTGGGTTTCCACTAGTTTGAATCAGGTTTTAAGATCTCAAAGGTTGAGATCAATGGAGGAAGGATATTGTCTTAGACTTTCCTTGCTCAAAGAAGACTCAAAAGGAGAGATAAATGCAGGCTCTACTAGCTCGATTTTGTGTTCAAAGTTCTGTATATTCATTCATGATTCATGCGTGTACAAATAGGTGTATATATAGGAAGAAAGCAGCCAGTTGAACAATCTCTTCCAGCCGATTCTTACCCTTAATTCAAGCCCACTTAAATTGGCTGAATTAAGCCCATATAACACTTCATCATAATCATAATATCATTGGCTAAATGATACTAATGATTAACATTACAAAGCCATACAATTAACTATGATACATACATGAAATTATATCAAACCTTAACTTACATAAAATACACTTAGGGTTTACAAAAAGTTAATACAATTAATGAGAATCATCACCATATCTTCTTGTTGTAAAGTATCATCCCATGTATGCCATAGTCTTACATAATTTGAACACTTGTATACTTTAAAGTGTATTAACATCTTCTTCTTGCAATTATGTGACATACCTTGAGAATTATGAATTTGACAATCATTATATGCTCTAGCATCATTCTCCCCAAGTTGAGAAGAATGTGCCCTCAAATTTTCATCAGAATAATAAGGAGACAAATCACCAACATTAAAATTTCTTGAAATTCCACCATAAGAATATTGAAGTTCAAGTTCATAAGCATTATCTCCAAACTTTCTTAGTATTTTAAATGGACCATCAGCTATTGGCATTAGTTTATTTTTACGTAAATTAGGAAATATTTCTTTATGCAAATGTAACCAAACTAAGTCACCAGGAGAAAACACATAAGAGTCTCTATGCTTATTTGCTTGAGATTTATACTTAACATTAGCTTTTTTAATGTTATTTTTGATTTTCTCATGAAGCTGTTGAAAAAATTGCACTCTATCTTTAGCTTCATAATTTTGTAATTCACCTTTTTTCAAAGGAATCATGTTAATAGGCATATGAGGATTCACACCATACACCACCTCAAACGGACTAGTTTGAGTAGTACTAGATGGACTACGATTATAAGCAAACTCTGCATGAGCTAACTTAACATCCCAATCTTTAGTACTCTTATTAACTAAACCTATTAATAATGTACCAAAATTTCTATTAGTTACTTCAGTTTGTCCGTCAGTTTTTGGATGATGTAAAGTGCTAAATAACAATTTAGTACCAAGCATATGCCATAAAGTTTTCCAAAAATAACTCACAAACTTGACATCCCGATCAGAAACTATGCTTTTAGGTATTCCATGAAGTTTAACAACCTCTTGAAAATATAAGTCAGCAACATGCGTGGCATCATTGGTTTTATTACATGGAATAAAATGAGCCATTTTATAAAATCTATCTACTACCACAAGAATAGAATCTTTAACATGTTGCGTTCTTGGTAACCCTAGGATAAAGTCCATACTAACTCCTTCCCATGGTTTATCAGGAATGGGTAAAGGTGTGTATAAGCCTTTATGAAAGTAACTCTTACTTTTTTGACACTTAGAACATTTACTTATCATGGCTTGTACATGTTTAACCATTAGAAATTTTCTTGTAATAATTCCATAGTTTTATGTATACCAAAATGTCCCACAATACTACCTTCATATATTTCCTTGATTATCAACTCTCGAATACTAGATCTAGGAATACAACGTTTATTTAGTCTAAACAAAAATCCATCTTGTATGACAGAATTTCCATGGTATCCAATTTCTGTACATGCACTAAACATGTCCTTGAAATCTTCATCCTTAGGATATAAGTCTTTTATCATTTCAAAACCTAAGATTTTTGTATCCATCATAACAAGTAATGTAGACCTACAAGAAAGAGCATCGGCAACTACATTTTCTTTACCATCTAAATGTTTGACAGAGAATACAAAGGATTGTAATAAATTTACCGATTTTGCATGTCTCGGAATAACTTTCTTTTGACTATGTTAGTATTTTAAACTTTCATGATCTGAATGTAATACAAAAGGTTTTGGTCTTAGATAATGACTCCATGTCTCTAGAATCCGTATGATGGCAAAGAATTACTTGTTATAAGTTGAATATTTAAGTTTGGCTCCATTCAACTTTTCAGAGAAAAATGCTATAGGTTTCTTTTCCTAGGAAAGTACTCCTCCTATTCCAACTCCACTAGCATCACAAGTTACTTCAAAAAGAAGATTAAAGTTGGGTAAGGATAGAACAAGGGCATGAAAAAGTTTAGTTTTAAGGGTTACAAAGGCTGGAGTAGCTTCTTGTCCCCAATAAAATTCACCATTTTTCATGAGTTGAGTAATAGGTGTAGCGCTATAATAGAAAAATCCTTAATGAATCTTCTATAGAAACTAGGTAATCCATGAAAACTTCTCACATCATGAACATTCTTAGGGATATGCCATTATTTTATAGCCCTAATCTTATTAGGATCTACTTTAATACATTCTCCACTAATAATATAGCCTAGGAAAACTATACTTGGAAGCATAAAATCACATTTCTTAAGTTTCCCATATAGTTTAGCTTCCCTTAGCTTATCAAATAATTTATTCAAATGCACTAGATGATCATAACTATTTTTGCTATACACAAGAATATCATCCAAATATACAACAATGACATCACAAAGGAAAGGTCGGAGAACTTCATTCATAAGTCTCATAAATGAGCTAGGTGCATTACATAACCCAAAAGGTATAACCATCCACTCATAGAGACCATATACTTTTTTAAAGCAGTTTTCCATTCGTCTCCATCTCTAATCCTTAATTGATGATATCCACTTCTCAAATCAATTTTGGAAAATACTTGTACACCACAAAGTTCATCAAGCATATCATCTAATCTAGGCATAGGAAAATGATATTTGAATGTAATATTATTCACTGCCCTAGAATCTATACATATACGCCAAGTACCATCTTTTTTAACCACTAGTAAAGCAGGAATACTACAAGGACTCATACTTTCTCTCACAAATCCTTTATCCATAATCTCTTGTATTTGTTTTTGTAATTCCTTAGCTTCTTCTGAATTACATCTATAAGCCGGTTTATTATGAATAGGCATACCAGGAACATGATCAATGGTATGTTCTATACCTCTTTTAGGTGGTAATCCAGGAGGTAAGTCATTAGGAAATACATCATTATACTCATCAAGCAACTTAATTAGATTAAGATTTTCAATTTGTTGTTTTTTAGGTTTAGAGTCTTTAGAAGCTAAAGCACAACAAATTCCTTCTTCTTCTATGCATTTCTCCATAGCCTTTTCATGTAAAAAAAAAATATCTTTTTGTCATCACTTAAAGGCATATGATCACATATACAATTGCTTTTCTCTTTTCACCACATATTCATTAGTTACCCCATCATGAGTTATTTTTCTATCATATTGCCATGGTCTACCTAAAATTAATCCACAAGCATCTATAGGCAAAACATCACATAGAACTTCATCATGATAGTCTCTAATAGAAAATGTGATTAAATTTCTTTTGTTTACTTTAGCTCCTTTATCTTTATTAAGCCATTGTAAAAAATGGGGTTTAGGATGATTAGCAGTTTCCAAACCAAGTTTCTTAACCATTTCTTTACTAGCAACATTTGTACATGAACCACTATCAATTATGAGTCTACAAATCATGTCACCTATTTTATACTTAGTCTTAAAAATTTTCTCTCTTTGAGTTGGTGTAACACTAGGTTATTTTTGTAAAACTCTTTGAATTACAAAGCATATATCTCCTTCTTCTTCTTCCATAGTTAATATTTCATTAGGATATTCAAATTCTAATTCCTCATCATCACTACATGAATCCATGTTTTCTATTTCATGTAAGGTTAAGGCTCTTTGGTTAGGACAATCTCTAGCAAAATGTCCATATCCTTTACATTTGAAATAATGTTTATTTGCCATTTCAACTACCTTATTTTTACCTTTATCGTCTCGATTATTCTTTTTATCATATGAAAATGTTGATTTAGGTGTAAAAGTATTAGAATAGGGTTTGGTTGAAGTTGAAGCATTAGACTTAACATAGGCTTTATTTGTTTTGGTTTGTCTTTCAAATTTCATAGCCAATTTAATCAAGTCATCAAGGGAATCATAAGAGTGCATGTCAACTTTGTCTCTTATTAAATTATTCAAGCCACCTAAATATCTAGCACATTTTTATTCTTTTCTTTCATGAACACCACAAATAAGGGCTAGTCTTTCAAATTCTCTAGTGTATTCTTCTACAGTAAATAAACTTTGCCTTAGAGTAGTCATTTTAACATACATCTTGCTCATACTCTCTAGGCACAAATTTCTTTCTTAGGTACTTTTAAAATTTTTCCCAAGATTTTATTTTGACTTCTCTTGTCTTTCTCTTGTTCATTTTAAATTATCATACCAAATTCGAGCAAACTTTTTGAACTTAAGAGTAGCTAGTTTGCATTTTCTTTCATCCTCATATTCTCTAAATTCAAAAATAGCCTCAATATCATGTAACCATTCAAAAAATGACTCCACATTCAAACCACCATAAAATTCAGGAAGTTCAAGTTTAATGCCTTGATCTTCATGGTATACATGTCTTACTTGAAATGTAGGTGGTCTTCTTTGATTGCTTGAGCCAAAGGAACTCATCTCATCTTTTCCATCTTCTTGGTGATGCATGTTGGAATATCCATGTCCACTCTTTTCATGGTAGATAGGCTTCATTCTTCCTTCCACACTATCATGTGTGGTCTCCATGCGAACTTGCCATGGTTTATGCTTCTCTTGTTCGGCCAATTTAGCTTCCACACTTTGTAGTCGATGTTGAAGTGTGTTTTGAGTTTTCAATTGAGCATCCATTCATGTAGTGAGGCTCTTTATAGACTCTACCAAGGCATGAACTTCTTCACTAGCCATGGTAAAGGTTTACACACAAATCTTTTTGTTGCACACAATAGATTCCACATATATGTAGATGCTGGAATTTGTTTTTCCTGCAACCAAACAAGGCACAACACTTTTTTAATTCACAATCAAATTAATTTTCACTACCTTCAGTCGTTGATTAGAAAAAAAAGAGAGGATGTATCCGAAAGAACACCGACTGCATGCAGGAACACAAGGAATGGAAGTGATCTTCTATATATGGCCCAAAACTCAGCCACATAAAATCATAGAGTGTCGACTTATTTCTTCAACTCATGCACGTCTTCAAGTTGAAGATTTGAACTTGTTTCTTTATGGAAGATGTCGAGAAGACACATAGGGAGATTATAGAGTGGTTCGTTGAGAGAAAAATGAGAGTAAATGGCTCAAGTAGGCTATGATACACACACATTTGATTCGGTCGTGTGTTAAGATGTACTCCAGGTCTCGGCCTTTTTTGTTTCCTTTCCAAATTGATACATGAAATGGAAATGAAATGGGTGGATTAACACAACATCACACATAGATAGGGAGTAGAATTAAGAAGGAAAGAGGTGTTGGGGATGAACAAACTCGCATCACACAAGGCAACACATAGAAGAAGTTGCGCTTGGAACTACAACTTGGTCAAGGATTGATGCAAATTGCTGGGGGGAAATGCAACAAGATTGTTGCAAGATTTCAAGAACATCAACCAAGAACTTCAAGAAAAATTCAAGAAGATCATACAGATGCAAGAATTAAAAGAAAGGATCAAGCTACCAGAGATTTTTTGATGCAACAACACTACATACGATAGCCTGTCTACAGGGGGTTTTGCTCGACAACTTCCAATCAACCGAAGCTTTGATACTAAAAATGATGTGTAAATCAAAGTGGAGGGAAGTTTGGATTAGCTTCTAATGATTTGCAGACATCAACCACAAAATTCAGTAGAAGAAATGAAGTTTTAATGTTGATTATAATCGAAGAAATCAGGTTGAAATGCAGATGGGTTTCAACTAGTTTGAATCAGATTTCAAGATGTCGAAGGTTGAGATCAATGGAGGAAGGATATTGTCCTGGGCTTTCCTTGCTCAAAGAAGACTCAAAAGGAGAGATAAATGCAGGCTCTACTAGCTCGATTTTGTGTTTAAAATTCTGTATATTCATTCATGATTCATGCATGTACAAATAGGTGTATATATAGGAAGAAAGCAGCCGGTTGAACAAGCTCTTCCAGCCGATTCTTACCTTTAATTCAAGACTGCTTAACTTGGTTGAATTAAGCCCATATAACACTCAATCCTAATCATAATATCATTGGCTAAATGATACTAATGATTAACATTACAAAGCCATACAATTAACTATAATACATACATGAAATTATATCAAACCCTAACTTACATAAAATACACTTAGGGTTTACAACAAGTTAATACAACTAATGATAATCATCACCATATCTTCTTGTTGTAAAGTATCATCCCATATATGCCATAGTCTTGTATGATTTGAATACTTGTACACTTTAAAGTGTATTAACATCTTCTTCTTGCAAATATATGACATATCTTGAGAATTATGAAATTGACAATCATTAGATGCTCCTACTTCATATTAGTTATAATCCTATCAGATCTCTAATAAATGTTTTCATAATAACTTGGTATAAGATCTTTGTTAATGTGATATATTGGAATCAAGATAACATCCATAAGATTTGAAATTGAGAAATTCAATCAACTTGTCAATTTTGGATTGTAGAAATTAAAGATGCAAATGATCTTGATTCATAATGGTTTAGAGAGGGATTTATTTTAGAAATCAAATAACCCAGAATCAATGATTAAGGAGAAAGTTGATGATATTGATCTAAAGTCTCTCTCAACCATAGAATTTTGTATGTCTAATGAAGTCATACAAGAAGTGGCTACAAAAATAATTTTTATTTTTTTATAGTTGATTTTGGAGTCATTGTATATGCCAAAATCAATCATTAATTATTTATTGTTGAAGAACCAGCTTCCTAACTTGAAATTAGGTGTGGGTGAATCCATAAAATCTCATTTGGGTGAGTTTGATTCTAATATTATGGATTTAAAGAACATATATGTTAAACATGATGATGAGGGCTTAGATATATTGTTATTATGTTCTTCGTCTACTAATTGCCAACATTTTCATGAGACTCTATTGTATTAAAAAGATGAGTTAGGTCTTGATGATTTTAGGAATGCCTTGCTGCAATGGAAGCTAATTAATTATTAGTTATCTTGACATAATCCAAGGGGCTCACATAATGAGGGTTTTATAATCAAGGGAGAACTTATGCTCAAGGTGAAGTGGGATAGGATTTGAGCAAGGTAGAGGTGGATCCTAGTTTGGATGATCGTGACTCTTATAATACACCCAATGCCCCTAAAGTGGGTGGATCCAAGTAGTAGGTGGAGAAAAAGGGTATTACTCTAGATAGAGCACAAAGGGTAATCAAGCTTCCTTTTAGGTATGGTTTTGAGGAGTTGGATAACTATGCTTTATATAGTATTGAGATTATGGTTTATGTTCATTAGCCACTATCTTGCTCATAAGCCATTATTAATTTTGACTTTATTGAGTGGTATGTTGCCATAAAGGAAGAGATATAAAATATTTTAACAAATTAGACATGCAAACTTGTGAATGCACCTAGGAAAAAGAAGATATTTAATTGTACGTGGGTGTACAATTTCAAGTAAGGAGCCCTAGGATTAGAGAGAGTGACATACAAGGCTCATTTAGTTGCATATAGGTTCAGTTAGATACTAGCGTAGACTATAATGAGGTATTTTCTCCCATTGTCAGTTATACTTCCATTTTTACATTACTCACACTTATGGATAAACAAGATTTGGAGTTGGAAAACCTAGATATTCAAATATAGTTCCTAAATGGTGATATTGAGGAGGATATCTACATGCGCTATCCTAATGGGTTCATTGTTAAAGGAAATCAAGAACATGTGTGGTTATTAAAGAGATCATTGTATGGTCTAAAGCAACCACCTAGAAAATGGTTTGATTAGTTCATGATTGAGCATAGGTTCTCTCAAAGTGATTATAATGGGTGTGTATACCTAAAAGAGATGGAAAGTGTCTCTCTAATGTATCTTTTGTTGTATATAAATGGCATGCTTGTGGTACCAAAAGATATATCTAGTGTTAACAAGGTGGAAGCAATGTTGAATAGTGAGTTTGAGATTAAGGATCTTAGAGTTGTAAAGAGGATACTTGCCATAGAGATCCTATGAGATTGTGTGTGGAATGGTCTTTACTTATCATAGGAGCAATATGTGAAAAAGGTGTTAGGGAGGTTTTATATGATAGGTTCCAAGTCGGTTCACACTCCTTTAGCTACTCATATTAGATTGATTACTTTAGATTACCCTAAATCTAAAGATGAGGAGGAATGATCACAATTCCCTACTTTAATGCTAAGGGTTTTATTATGTATGCTATGGTTTATACCATACCTAATATTTCTCAAGTTATTATTATTCTGAGTCGATATATAGTAAGCCAAGTTAAGGATCACTAGCAAGCAGTGATGTAATATCCCGTTTATAGAAACCCTAATTATAAAACAATTGTGTAATTAGCTATAATAAATATTATATGGTGTATGAACTAAAAATATTATTAATATATGTATTATTATGACATATTATATATATAATTAATTATATTAAATTTTTATAGATTTTAGGTTATTAATTTTAACCTTAGTTCATAATCGGTATCCATTTCATTAAATAAACCTTGTTTGGTAACCTTAAAATCCTATGGGATATTTTTACCCTAAATCTTTACCTACATATTTGACCCTAACCATCACCTTACCCTCCCCAACCCTCGACATCTTACTCTTGCGCACCATCACCTTACACTATCTACACCATATCTCCCCTCTCCTCCTTGTTTTACTCTCCTAGTTTTCTTCCTCATTTCATTATATGCAACCTTCTCCTTAACCTCTTCTTTCCCCACCTGTGTCATGCCAAAAACTCACAAATAAACCTGTATTTATCTCCTCCTTCTCTTGAGCTCTCTTCCTCAAAATTTTTCCGCTCCATTTCTTCCCTATCGTTTACTTCTTCCACCACCATTTTATTTCCTATAACACCAACCCCCACCAAAGCTCCATACCCTTCACCACCAACCATCGCCATAGCCTCTCCAACACTCATGCACACAACCCCCGAACCATCCTCTCCCTCATGCACTTTCCCATTCTTCCATACCTTCGGCATCCCCCCACTGATACAACCACACCACCACCGGCCACTTCTATCATTCCTTCCCCTCCGCCTCTGGGATTTCCTACCATTCCAATCCCATAAACACTAGAAATTGCTACCATTCCCTCTCCTTCATTTGACCTTAACCCTAAATCCAACATCCCCACCTTCGGCCATTTTGATCGAAGCTCCACCACTTCCCTACACCCATTATCATTAAAGCCCTTCTCCTCTTCAATAGCCCTTTATGTTGCTCCTCTTCTCCTCCATTTTTTTTCACTTTTCCCTATGATTATTCCCTCCCTACCTTAAGCTATTTTCACCATTCGTTAGCCCTTTTAGTACCAACCATTCTCATTTCCACTCTCCATTCTTCTTGGCTAAAACTTCTTCTATTAGTGTTAAGTTTCTCCCTTATATTTTCTAAGTTTCTCCCTTGTCTTTCCTCTTACTTATTCTACCAGTTATTAGACCTTAATTATTTAATTAAATTAGAATTATTTTGCTATAATATTATATGCTAATAATTTATGTGTTTGGATGTTAAAGTTATAGGTAATCCTTGATAGCTTTGGATATGTTCTCTTTTGTGTAAGCTTGAATTAGGTAAATCCAATCACTCATAGGACGGTAGAAAATTATGTGCAAGCATGCTAGGAAATTTTAGACTTATAATCATTCTAGGTTTTATGCTTTTCAATTATTTTAGCATGCATGACAAAATGGTAATATGTTGAAAGGATGATATGTATGAGTATTGATAATTAAGATGTATGCATGGTAATATGTTAAATATTTTACGTTTTCATGTCTAAGATTTTGTTAGGGACACCATTATTATCATTTTATGATTCAAATCCCATGGTATATGCCTCATGAATGCTCATGCATGGAAGTACGGTTATGATAGTTCACATGGACATGTATGTGCATGATTAGGGTTAGTTTATGATAAATTTTATTTCACATGGCCTAAGGTTAGAGATATGCTCCTACCAACACTATGATGATAATATGAATATTTAAATGATGTCTCATGCTTTAATTGTGCATGTGTATATTTCATGAAAAATGTGATACATGGTAGTCATACGATTAGGGTTTTGGTTGGGGCGACCCACTAAATGCATAAAAAGCGAAAAATATAGTTAATCACTGAAATATAAGGATTATCTACATGGTAAAATAATGTGAAATATTTCCTTGTTGTCTGTTCATGACAAATATCTTATGATGATAATGTGTTGATATGAAAAATGAATAAAATGAGGAAACTAGGGTTTTGAAGGGTATTTCGGTAATTTTGACCTAATGTATCATTTACAAATAAATGAATACTAGGATGGCTTTAACCTTTTGATAGGTTGACCTTAGCTTTAACTTTGCTTGAGATAGGCCTATGAACTTAGTGTTTATATAAATAGTTAGAAATAAAGGAGAAATGGTTAAGTATGGAAAATGAAAATTTCTATGTTGTATGTGATTTATGTGATCACCTCATATGATATTAATACTTAAAGGGAAAGACCTCAAGTTGGGAATGGTTGCTCTCTAGGGGTTACTACCTTAGAGGTGAGGTGTTAGCCATCATTTTTGGTTCACTGGTGTGCCTACGTACCCTAATTTTTAAGGCCCTACTCTACTCTATAAGTGACCTATGAGCCCTGTAAGGGGTATTGATACTTAAAGACCAGGTGACCAAGGTTAGGAGGATACTATGTTGCTTTCAGGCACTAATATGACTAGGAATTCCGCTGTGTCTCTAGGTAGATTTATATGTCTCTTGAGTAAGGAAGTAAAATGGAAATGTTTTTTCTATAATAAAAGAAATGGATTATTGGCCCATTAGTTACCTTAGTACCCTATCTTGGTATTATGATGGATTGTTGGTTTGATAGTTACCTCAGTGTCATACCTTGGTTTATGTTGGATTTTTTGATGTGGTAGCTACCCTAGTTCTCTACCCTAGTAATGTTTTAGATTGTTGTTTCATTAGTTACCTTAGTGCTCCACCACTATGATTCAAATGTATTTAACTAATTAATCAAATATAACTGTACACTTTGAAATGATAAGAAATGGTATGGTATGCTTTACTATTGAGATGAGACTTGGACCAAGATATATGTTTATCCATGAGTATGGTTTGTACAATTTATGTCTTGTGCTTATGTATGCTATTTAGCTTCTATGTAGCTATGTGGAATATGGGTATGTTGCATCTTATGAGGCACTGTGATTTACTTTGTACGAGAAATTCATACCAATATTACTTTTGTAGATAACTATATGAGGGCCATGGAATATCATAAAGGTTATATGCACAGACAGGACAAGTAGACTCTTTAGGAAAATGTTCTATTTTTAGAATGGGACTTTGGGTCTAAGAGTTACGGCAATCAAAATTGTACCTTCGGGTAATGATTTTTGTTATGATCAGTTTTCCTTTAGACTCCTAAGTCCCGTACTATACTTTTGTTTTTTGTTGAATTACGATATCTATTTGTAACTCTATTGTGTGTTATTTCTATTTCAACTGAATTACTTTGGTTGAGTTTTGTTTTAACCTTAGCACTTAGCATAAGAAAGGTGAGTATCCGAACTTATGCTAAGTATGGCGGTAACACTCGATAATTTAATAATTAACACTTCTACAAAAATGAAAATTTTCAATTGGAAAAATGGGGGTGCTAAAAGTGAAGTGGATTATGAGGCATTTAAGGGGTACATCATCAACTTCTTTAGAGAATGGAAGGTCAATTAAAGCATTAATTAGATTTATAGAATCATATTATAGTGGACACCTTGATAATAGAAGGTCCACTAGTGGTTATATTTTATATCTTAGTGGTTCAATGATTAGCTGGGAGTCTTTCTTGCAAAGATGGCAACTTTATCTACTAATAAGGTTGATTATTATAGCATGGAGGATTAGTACATAAGCTTAGGTTTGATGAGCATAATCCTTCTATTATTTGAAGTGATAGTCATATTGTTATTTATCTAGAAAAGAATTTGAATTATTTCCATTGTCAAATGAAACACATTAATATTAGTTATTACTTTATTTGTAGTACTATTGTTGCTAGTAAAGTTATGTTGGAGAAAGTAGTTACTTTAGAGATTTTAGCCGATATGCTAAATAAGCCATTAGCTATGGGTAAGTTTGAGAATTGTGTAGACTAGATCACTCTTCTTTAACCATGAGGCCCTTTGGAAGGCTAAAGGTTTTTTATGAAGGTCTTCCATGCTATGCATCACAAATATTGTTTCAAGGTAAAGATCTATAAGCTTTGACTAAGTATTTATTGCACAATATGGCTTGGTTTTGGTTCATGCATTTTGCTGAGAAAGTTGAGGCATGGAGTTGAGATTTTGTGGAAAACACAAGGGCCCTATGTTTTGCAACATAGGTTGTGCTTTCCCACCAAAAATACTTAATTGTTTTTTAGGTAAAAAGTCAAGAGTAAATATTGTTGAGATTTTCTATTGAATTTGCTTCTTTGCCTATATAGGGTTTTTGTGACACCCCTATCTTTTACTACCAATTTTTAAAAAAAAAAACATTACAAAAGTAGAAAGACATAAATACTCTAACAAAAATATGGGGAATTTACCACCATACCTAACGTAGGATAGACAACCATATCAAGTCTAAAACAATCCATATTACATAAGAGGGATAATTTATAAATAGGGAAAAATTATAAAAGTTAGGTCTCTCAAGGAGAAACAAAAGAAAACCTCTAGATGTCCATGCTCGTTTTCCCCCAAGCCTCAAACACATGTTAGGCTAGCTACTAGGGACCTTCAAAAACCTGTACAAGTTCCTTTGCTCATGAGATTGAGCAGGTGACCAAACACATAGTCTATGTTACACACTAATTAAGCCAACTTACCTTCTCAATGGGAGTTATGATGCATGCAAGGACATGAAAAGACATAGAGGTTATAATCGAACACATTGCCATACTCATGTTGTAACAAGTACATTTAAATGCTCTACTAACATGGAATTCTTGTCACGGTACTAATCATGATAAACTATAAACATGAGATACACCATGATTTCATGTTCGTGTTAAGTTTAGAAAATGCACAAAACATCCTGCTTATCATAATAATTTAGAAATGATGGATAGCAACATATGATAATGCATATGACAAGTCAATGGTACTATTTACTAGATAACTCTAAGATCCTTTTACTTTAACCATCCATTAGGTCCATATTCAAATGTTACATAATCCATTAAATAATTTATTTATAGTAAATTTTTCTTTTTGATCAATGGGATGGATTATCTCCCATGGTCTCTCAATATCTATGGAAGTTACAATAAATAAAAGTACATAAATTCCGACAAATGCCAAATAAACCACCTAGGTGAATAGACCCTTTAGTATCAATAACCCCTAGTACATCATCAATGTCTAGAGTAGGTAACATATCAAGATCAATCAAATCCTGCTTGAAGGCAGTCCGAAGGTAAAATAAATGCTCAAAGACAAACTAACCCTAGTGGCTAATCGATGAGCGGATAATCCAGAACCATATAATGCTCCATGATCTTATACTTTAAGTGATTAGTATCTTATTCTCAGAGTCATGTACCAAACAAGGCCCACATATTATGCCAAATGAACCATATCCATATAACCATTCCTTAACCATCATAATGATGGAAATTCCATCATTACTTACTCGAATTTAATCCATGAAATGAGTTTATTTATTTATGCTAGGAAATGGATTTTATTTATTCAAACATCATGTCATAACACATTTATTCCAACTTATTTATTAAAATCCTCCAAAGGTGCTTTGTGATAATACCATTGACTATGGACCATTTTATTCCATCCACATAGGTTAGTTAGTTCATGCCAAGATGTGTATTCTCATCATTAAGGAGTCATGTCATAGCATAATACTAAGTCTCAAACCATATTAAGGCTAAAAGGAAGCCAATATAACTTTTTGGCTAAATAGGTCGATCGATTATGCAAAACAGTCGATTGGTTTGGTGCAACCAAACCATAAAGTCTCTTATGGAAACTAGTCAATCCATTTGTGAAAACTATAGGTTGTTCTAAGACGAGATGATCAGTTTGGCTAACCACTGGGTTGTTCTAAGGACTAGTCAATCAGTTGGGTAGAACCAACTGATCAGTTCATGCACAAACAACATATTTAGGCATTATAAACACAATTTATACTCCAACTACCAACCATATCATGCCCATATTATTTCCATTGCAAAAACAAAGATTAGACATGCCCGAATACTAAATCATGCTACATTTTTAGAGGATCATCAAGACATTCACATAAGTCCATATCTCCTCAAAATACTTCAACTTGTGGCATGAATTATTAAAATACCACTACTACTATTTCCATATAATCATTTGAAAATCAAAAGTTGCAATGTACACTAGCTTACATAATCATTCACTCCACACCTTAAGGTAAGAATGACTTGCCTAGAAATGCTTAGCAAAAATGCACCATGTATAAAACAATTCACCTAAAAATCCTCAATCACACCTTCAAGATAAAATTAAAAACTCAAAAAATATCTTACAAAAGCCATATGAACCAAAACAAATTCAAATTTGGAAAACCAAAACATAAAATACCACCTCTAAAGTGGACTCCAAGGAAAACCATTTGAAACCTTAATATTTTCCTAAATCTAACCCTGTATTACTTAAAGTTAAAGAAAAAAATAAGGAGTTAGATGAAGGATTATAAGAGGTAAGGAGATCAAAAATAAAGAACACAGGGGAAAGAAGTGGAACTCAAGAGAGGGAAAAAAATAGGAAATTTGTGTAGCTAAGAGGAAATGAGGGAATAAGTGAGATAAGGCTATTAATATACCCCCAATCCACTAGAAAAAAAGGGGAGAGGAGAATCCAATCAAAAACCTAATTATCCCACTCAAATTTGGCCATTACAAGGCTAGTTTATCAAGGAATAGGCTAACTTCTCTCATGTATCAAATGATAAATGATGAAACAATGTAGGTTAATGCACCTTAGAAAACTTTGAACATAAGAAAGAAAAAGGGGTCAAATTTCATGGAAAAAAAATCTCCTAGAATTGTAGTGATTCCTTAATATAGGGATCATCTGTTTAGGCATCCACAGAAGAGTGAAGAAGAAGGAGATGAAGGGATGGCATCATCCTCCCCTTTTTATCAAATTTAGCCTTTGAATCTATTTGAGGTGAAAGAAGGCTCGGATTATTGCTCAAAATCACCAAATATTGTTTAGAAACCGATCATAGCTTGATTACCAAGATTCAAACTTGTTAGGCGAATTTTCTAATAAAAATCATATTCAAAAATCATATAGGTCTGATAAATCAGTTGATCAATTTAGTGCACCCATCAACTAATAAAATAATATTCAATTAGTTTCCTAGATCAGTTACCTTGTCTCCTTGAGCGAAAACCCAACTGAAAATGATAGATGGATCAACCGTATCATAGATCCCATAGATTGGTGTGCTTGAAAAATCACTTTCTTCCATAATTTCCAAAATTTTCCATTCCCTTTTCAAATCAAATCCAAAATACATTTCCAAATCGAGATCAAACATCATAAAATCTCATCAAGAACATGAATTTCATACTTTATAGATTTTAGATATTTGGGGTATTATACTTTTATTCTACAACAAAAGGGTTGCGATGAAACCCTAATCATTATCAAACATGCTTTTATCTTCTCCTCTTTTGTGTTCTCTTTGATATTGAGAAAATTAATAATATCTGTGATCTATTAAGAGGTTTATTATTTATCTTTATCATAATCACATTGTTCCACATAATAAAATTTTTTATTTTCCCTAATTATTGTGATTGTTCGATGTCTCAATTAGATCTTATATTTTTTTATCGTTGATTAAATATGATCCTACTCAATCTCAAATTAGTGTTTTCACAACATTTATGTTACATTTGGTGTTCCCTATAAAAACCTATTTAGGCATGATATTGAACTAAGTAAGGTGAGTATGGTATCCCCTTTGAAAGACTATTGGCTTTGGTGTTCTTTAATGGTTTAGTGTTATCCATAAATGCCTAGTTGTAATAGGAATTAAACCAAATAAGGTGGGTGCAGTGCCCTCTTTGACCTCTAGTGATATGAAATCAAACCAAGTAAGGTGGGTATGACATCCCCTTGCAAGCATCTTGGCTCTTATATCCATTGATAGTTTGTTATTATGCATAAATGCCTAGATGGAATAAACAATAAACCAAGGTGGTTATGGTATCCCCTTTGAAATCCTCTTGGTTTTAAGATACTCTAGTGATATTGCATTTAACCAAGTAAGGCAGGTATGGTATTCCCTTGCAAGCCTCTTGGATTCGATGTCATTGATGGTTGTTATCCATAAATTCCCAATTAGAATATGAATTAAACCAAATAAGGTAGGTGTGGTAGCTCATTTAAAATCCTAACATTCAACCAAGTAAGGTGGGTGTGCTTTTCTCTTAAAAACCTCTTAGCTCGTATGACTAGTGTTACAGCAGGTGTAATCGCCTAAACACCCACTCATATTATTTTAGGCAAACAATAAACACAAATTTTTGTTTAGTAATTGGAATTGTGTGGTCATGTAATAAGTTGAAAATAATTTGATATTAATACATCAATTATTTTATGGGTGTAACATTTTCCATGTGTAATCCCTTAGAAGATTATATGTTATTATTAGCGCAAGGTTTCTCAAAAGTGTTAGCATGTGTGAATATGCTTAGTGGTAGCATGTGTTTGCGTGAGTTATGTTTTAAGTGGTCATAAGAGATAGATTTTGCTAAATGTTTAACCATATTTATGCCCTAATTGGCGATGTGTTAATCTTAGCACATTAGGGGAACAATTAGCCTTATTTTGCATGTGGTCCAATCTTCTAAAGCCTTATTTGTGGGAGTAGTGTTAGTCTATGCACAAACTAACCACACTTATTTTCCTCCACTGTTTCCTTGTACATGATTTTATAGCATTGGTTTCAAAACTTAATTGTGTATTTTCTTTCTATTTATGATTGAGATCTCCCTTTAAAAGAGTTTTTCCACACTCAAATTCATTATTTAGTAAGTCTTATACCAGTCTTGGGTTGGGTGCTCACCACACCTAATGTTTGAGGTCTAAAAGTACTTTTAACTTTGCATTCATCATAGATTAAATAGTGATTGTAACTTCCCTATGTTGGATGTAGTGATATCACATTTCATTTTCTATTTTAGTTGTGCAAGCTATTTTCCAAAAATAAAACTTTTTAATGTAAAAAATGAAGGTGTTACACTCAATTTAAGACATTTGGTATAATATTAACACTTATATTAACCACAATAAACCTAAATCATTCACATATTACACTCATTATCTATAAATATAAACAACACTTTCACAACATCAAATTTTTAGAATTAGCCCAAAATGACCATTTTACTCTTATTTCACCCAAACACTTCAATTTTGTTATAAGTTTAACCTTACCCAAACGATGTCAAACATAAACCATTATATATCAAATATTTAGTAATGACCCCAACAAATATAATGGTATACTTCAATTTTATAAAAACTAATTAGTATGACCAAAATATCCTTATATCTAATTTTAGCATAAAATCACCTAAAACTCATTCTCCACAAAAATTCATGAATTTCACACATAATCTCCCATATAATATTCAACACCTAATAATGTAATTAACTTAGCACAAAACACCAAATGGCCATACAGCTAAACCACCCAAGAGCTCAAATTCCAAAATTCAACTTATTACACACTAATACACAAAATCACAAGATTAAACATTTAATCACAGGATCATTAAAAATATTAAATTATAACATCATGCTTGAATATTTAAAACAAAGCCTTGCTTAGCCTAACATGGTATATTTTTCATAAAATCATAAAATTACATATTACTCATGAAATCATGCATAATACATCAATTCAATCTCATTTAATCTAAATCATGATTTTTTAAAATAGATAATGCTAATAAGGCATTCAATTTATAATACCACATAGTAATAAAAATTCCTAATTTAATGAGGTGTATAGCCTTACCTAGATACCACTGGTCTCTAAGTATAAGTAAATACTCCTCAGCACCCCTTCCTTATACCATCATAAGATCACCTAAACAACATAATAAGGGGATGCAAAAGCTTAAAAATTAGCAAATGGAAGGCAAAAGAAACGAGGAAGATTTAAACTGCAAAACGAATGTAAAAGATGGATGGAAGGGAGATGAAGTTCAGCTAGCTACAATAACCACGAGTGGGCACCACCACTACCACAAAAACCACCTAAGAATACCACCAATAGGGTAGAATAAATAGGAAGGGAACATTATATAGTAATGACGGTTGAAGGCTCAAAAAAGGGCTAAGGAAATAGGGAGAATGTGGTCTTGGGGCTTATGAAAATAATGGTAGAATTGTTGTAAGGGAAGGGAAAATGCAACCCAAAACATCCTAAAAAATAACATAGTAAAACTAAGAAGAATATTGGAGTTGTTTGTTTGATTAGCAAATAAAATAATTTATAAAAACTAAAGGAAAGATAGCACAACTAAATATGTAAGTTTGGTAGAAGAGGGGGAAATGTTGCACACTTGTGGTTTAGAGTTGCATGAAATGAAAACTTTGTATGAGGGGATTAAGGGCATGATAGGGGGTATGGAATCAAGTGAGATGTAAAATGATTTAGAGGGGTATGGGTGATAGCTAGTATTTGCTTTTAAAATTTTGATTGAAAAGTGGGTTAAGTGTATGACTGGTAAAAGGGCCAAAGGGCAAGATTAGTGTACTCTTAACCTAGTTTTTGTTCGAGTAAAGTCAGATAGGAGAGAAATTTTATTAGATTCAAGTTGGGGGTTAGTGATGATAAAAATATATTGTTAGAAAATTGATCACAATTAATTTAATAAATTAAATTTTAAAAAATTCCCAAAAATAGGTATTTATAAAAAAAATAGTAATTGAACTTCATAAATAAAGAATATTTATAGAAAGGTGCAAGAAAAAATTTAGGAAGCCAAATATAAAAAAAATATTTGGTATAAGAGTTTCATTTAAGCTCACAGAATATAAAAAGAGCAAAAAAGACATAATTGGATAATCTATGGAAATACATTTTTCCACAATTAGACGAAATAAATATCAAAGGGTATAAAAGGGTATGAGTTGTTGCAAAAAGATTTTATAAAATCAAATAGATAAAAAATATTTGATCTCATAATTTTTTTTGGAGCCCAAACAAATTAAAATAAATAAAATAACTAAAATTGTTTAGTCACATAAATGGAAGTTTTATTATTTAAATATTTGAAAGGAATTGTTGAACTAAAATGAAATATAATGAGTTTATAAGCTTAAAATGATTATAATATGAGTAATGAATATTGGATGAGTTGTAAATATATGAAAATGACTATATTAAAAGAATTATAGAAAACAAGTCTCTCCACAAACAAATAAAAGGAACTAAGAAAGGCTCAAATTTAATATGTATGGCTTGTAAATTCACATTAAATATTTTAGAAATGGATTATGAGTCTAATAATATATTAAATTTAGGAAAAATCATATTGTTATTGTTATTTCTCACCTAGTAAGAATGACAAATTAAGACACATCACCTTCTTCATACGGGAGGATGACAAGACACCGCATGACTCATAGGAGAAGTTTAAGGAGCCCTTGCACAAACATGTTAACCATAGGATACCCAGATGGCTTTAAATGAATAAATTCTACAAAGGTCTCAATTCAAAGACTAGAAAATTCATGGATACTTCAGCAAATGGTGCCCCACTCAATAAGGCATATGAACAAGCATGAGACATTATTAGAATAATCACTTGCACAAATTAGTAATGGGATAGTGATATGAGTGTACATAAGGAGAAGGTAGCAGGTGTTCTTGATACAGGATTATCTCATGATTCTCTTGATAATGTGGAATTAACTTACGTAATAATGGAGCCGAACATCCTAGATGTTTTTTATCATATCTAATGTGTTCATTTTGAGTCATTATTGCATGTATATAACATATTTACAAGGAGAATATTAAGACATATTCAGACATCATTTTAAGAAATATACAACGGGTTATAAATTATTACAATACAAGAGAAGCTATTATGCATGGAAGCCAAGTTTCAAGTTAAGAGATTTAGTTATCATGTTATGTAGATTAGAGATCTTGTTAGCTTATTCCATGTATATATTAGTTACAATTTACTTGTAATAAATATAGTTCAATGCATGTAACATATAGATTAGACATGAATACTTGCAACTAATTACTATTAGTTAGATAGCTAATATTATTTGACGTATAGATTTTTTACTTGAAGACGAGTGTAAAAAATAAAGGAAACGGATATATTAGTTAGTGAGTCAATTGTAAACAATATCATGGTTGTCTATATAAGCCTTCATTGATCCATTGTAACACACAACCATGAGGATTGAATATAATGCAAGTGAATCACTTGGCTTTCTCTGTTTTGAGATTGAATGTTCTTCATAGGAATTAGTTGAGTATTTCTTATCAAGAAGCCTCGAATGTATCTTGGAGAAACATTCAAGAATTACCCCATTATTGAGTACTGAGCATCATGGTTGAAGAATCTATATTCCATCTCGTTCGTTCCAAAAATTGAACCAAAATCGACCATTAAATCTAACCATTATTGAAGATATATCCATTTCTTCATCCCTATATTAAGCCAAACAAAGAACCCCTTCTTATCCATTGAAATCAGCAAATCAGGAGAAGATCCACATAAGTTCTTAATGAAGATTTTCTCATCGCTTTTATGGCTAAGGTATCATCTATTGCTAATATGTTGGAAACTATTTATGCTACTAATGTGTATATTACATGTTCTATCATGGAAGATCACCCCATAACACAAGTAACAATGATTTCTTCTATATACTATAGAGAAGGACATTCATTTGAGTAGTGCCCCTACTAACTTGGTGTTTGTGAACTATGTCAATAACCAAGCAAGGGATCCACAACATTATGGGAACAACTATAACTCTAATCACCAATAGTATCCTAACTTCTCATGGATAAACCAAGGAAACATTCATAGCCCTGTGATGCATAATGCCAAACATATCAGTTTAAGCTAAGTGTTAGTGTTGGAATTGGTAGATTCCAAAAACAAAAAATTTAGAGAAGGGATAATAAGATGATAGGTCAACTTAATCTTGAAAAATATTTAAGGTTAGTCACTTATATCAACCAACTAAAGTTTCAACTCTTATCTTAAATAGTGTAAGATTTTGAGACATTCACAAGACCAAACCTTAGCCTTGAGATGAGAGTTTGGTGTCAACAACTAGTGATGTATATCACCAAAATTTGCCTCTCCCTTCATCCCTCCCACCTCTATATAGAGTTTTTTTAGGCCTTTAGTGAGTAAATTACAAATCTAACTCTTAGTGAGCAGATTTGGTTACACCCGCAACTATAGTTCATACTAATACAAGTTAACAAAGGTTGTAAGCTCTACAATCAATTAGTGGTGATCGTTAAATCTCCTTAGCCTCCTATAACATGATGAATACTATTACAACCTATGAAAAGTGCTTATAAAACATAAATTACACATTAGGAAATTCTAACAACATGCTTTAACTAGGTTTAACTAAGAAAGGAAACTTTGGTTGATTAAAAAAGAAAGAGATAGTCTTCTTGGTAGGCTAGAGCTTTTGGCAGAGATTCTTGAGGTTGCGTCCCCCTATTGTAAGCCTGCTTTGAAGGTCTTTATCAACATTATCTTCCTAATGCCCCTTAAATCTACACATGAAATAGACTGCATAAGATAGTCTTCTTCAACTGAAAAGATGGCATGTAGGGGTGGATAAAATGTGGCTTTAGGTGAGCCATAATGGATTCGATTAGGAATATCTTTATAGAACCATAATGTAGCCAAAAAAAAGAGCCAACCACATGTGGGGCAGGCATTTTTTTTTCATGGCTCCTAGATAATCATGTTATTCATCAACCTAAGTGAGAAGAGTTTTAAAGTCTTTGGGTTGGGATGCTCCTACATCATTCTAACTTTAAAAAAACTAATAAGTAGATTATCTTTGGGTTGGGATGCTCCTACATCATCCTCCCCCACTTAAAAAGACACTTCCTCATCTTCATAGGGCATGTCATGTAAATAAAGGAGTAATTCACCCACATTAAATGTGTTGGACAAATTCCCCATTTCCTATGGAATCTCAAAGCAATATGCATTGTTGCTAATATTTCTAGATATTTGAAAGGTTTGTCACGCCTCAGCATGAGTTTGTTCTTATCTTGGAGGGAATCCTTTATTTTTAAAGATGAAGCCATATTAGGTCTCTTGGTTCATAAACTTTTTCTTTTCTATGCTTGTTTGCCTTATTTTGATCCATGTGATTCACTTTTTTTATCTTGGCCCTTACTTGTTTATGTAACTTTCTAAACTCGATGCCCTTGTGTTTTTCTTCAAAACTAGTTTGAGCCTTGATTAGTAAAGGAATGAGTTTGATGGGAGTGGTGGGGTTCACCCCATACACCACTTAAAAAGGTGAGTGAATTTGGCATAGGTGGGGGAATGGATGTACGCAAAATTCAACATGGCTTAGCTTGATGTCCCAATCTCTCAAGGATTTGTGAACCAAATTCCTTAAAAGGATCATGATGGTGCGGTTGGTAACTTTAGTTTAGCCATCAGCCTGTAGTTGATAAGCAGTAATAAAGAGAATTTTAGTACGAAGTAACATCCATAAGGTTTTTCAAAAATAGCTGAGGAACTTGATATCTCAATTGGAGACAACCATTTTTGGGATACCACGTAACTGAACTATTTTTTAAAGTAGAGATCAATGATGTAAGAGGCATCATCCTTATTATGAAATAGGATGAAATGAGTTGTCTTAGAAAACCAATCGATGAATATCATAATGGCATCATTTTTCCTTTGTGTTTTAGGCAATGCCACTATGAAATTCATGCTCTCGTGATCCCAAGGGTGGTGTGGAAGAGGTAAAGGTGTGTAGAGTCCTTGATGGAAATGACTCTTGGACTTTTGATAAGTAAAGTATTTTTTCCATGAGGGATATTACATCCCCCACCATATTAGACAAAAATAAATGTTCTTGTAGTACATCATAAGTCTTGTTGATGCCAAAATATCCCACTAAACCTCCCCCATGTACCTCTTGAATGAGTAGTTCCCTAAAGAAGCACTTCGAGGTGCATGTCTTATTGTCTTTGAACAAGAACCCTTCTTTCCCTAGGTATAGACCCCGAGGCTTGTCTTGTTCTTCCATGTAGCTTGCAAAGTCCTTAGCTTTCTTATACAACTCCTTTAAACACACAAACCTTAAGACCCTTACTTCTAACAATGAAAGCATACAATATTTCCTAGAGAGTGCATCTACTACAATATTGGTCTTACCACTCTTATTCCTAGCTACATATGAGAAATACTAACACCTCCTAATACATCCAGACATCCTTTCTTTATTCTCCTCACTTACCATGAATCCCTAACTCATATGTTAATGGGTCGAGACCCACTTTCCTATACCTCTAAGTCAACTCACTACCGCCCCCTAGGGTTTTCCTCGAGAAACCCTAATTTGGCCTATATGGCCCAACCTTTCTCTATCTCACACAACCCATGTTCCTTTGCTCCCAACTCATCACCTCACTCAATTCATCCCTAATCATACCACTTTACTTCCCATTTTGCACGTGTGGCCACGAAACCCTAGTTGGTCATCCCAAACCCTACCACCTCTCTTTTCTTGTATGATGTCCCACCATCACTCTCACTTACCATTTCCTCTTCCACATAACACACATTCACCCTCCATGTGACATTCTTCCACTCTCATCCCATACTTCAATCCTCTCTATTATTTCCCCCTTCCACAATCTCCTCCACTAAGGGTTTTCCTCCCAAACCCTAGTCAAGTTCCCCATACACCCTTATACTAACCTACGTACTATTTTTCACCCATGGACTCCAATCACCCCCAACAACTCTTCCCTTACGTTACTTAACCCTTAAGTCAAATTTCCCCACATAAAGATCATCCCTATGCAAAGACCATCCATCCCATGCAAACCCCATGCTCCTCATACAAGATCCATTTCACTCTCTTATTTTATTCACACTATGCTTTTATTTGTCCACTCATAAGTCATAAGATACTTAGGTCATTATTACTTCCCTCTAGTCAACTCATTTCCTTTACTCCTTTCATCTTTTCACCCCCACACCATATCTTTTACAACCTCCTAGCAAGCATGTCCTAAAGGCCACATCACATAAGCACCACAAAGCACAAGATACATTATTATTTTACACATGCCATAAAGAGAACACATACACTTACCTTAGCTCCACGCTGTGCTATAATTAAGTAGTCATAATCACATAAGGTACACAAACATATCATCATAAAGAACATATAAAGCACATAATACACATATTAGGCCTTAACCACATCCTTACCTAAAATGACATCAAGCTTGGAGCATGCTCTTACGCCTCCTTAGGGGTCGGGCATAGTTCACCTATAAAAGGGAAAATACTAGGGTTAACTTTCCTCTTATTAACATTTTCATTAATTTCTAATCACCTCTATTATAACCTAATATTAGGGATACTAATAAAAATAGTGGTCTTTAGTAGTAAAAATAAGGATATTACCCTTAAAATGGTTAATCATGCTATTATTAGCCAAAATAGGTTTTAGGTAGTTATATTGGTCAAAGATAATGTATTATTAACAATATTAGCCATAAAGATAATAACTTTTATAATAATGATGATGATGATACGAATAATAATAATAATAATAATAATAATAATAATAATAATAATAATAGTGGTAATAATAATAAAAATAATAATGATGATGATGATGATGATAATGATAATAATAATAATAATAATAAGGTTAGAATAGTAATTACACTAAATAAATTATACTTAAGGGTTAGAAAGGGTCAGGGCACAACCTAGTAAAGGTGGCAGCTAGGAGGCAACGGTCGCGACGGTGGTGAAAGTGGTGGTTTGGAGAAGGTGGCCTTTTTAGGGCTAAGAAGGTTAGAGTGGTGGCGGTGGCACAACAAGGGTGGCGGCACAGCAAGGGTGGTGGCACAAGTGGTGGTGGTTGTGGCGATCGAGGGTGGTGTTTTGGGTAATGGTGTTGTGCGATGGAGGCCGAAGAGGCGTCTAAAGTGGCCATAGCGCAATTACACAAGAAAATCCTTAGCATGGTAAAGAGCCCAAATAGGATTGGTGTGGGTATTTATAGGCCAATAGAGGGAGGATAAGACAAAGGGGGAAGAGGATAAGGGAGTAGGAGGCTAGGGAGCTACCGGTCGACGGTGGTAGGGAAGCGCAAGACCTGCGAATTTTAGGGTTGTAAGGTAGGGGACGGGAAAAGAAAGGGGAAGGGAGCATGCAGAAAAGGCAAGGCAGGGGTAGGATGGGCTCAAAATGGGAAGGAAAGGGACGGGGGAGAGAGGAGGAGGCAGGCTGGCATACACAAGTAAGGGGAGGATGGTGGTAGAGTTGTAGGCCGACCTACAACACGAGGGAGGGAGAAGGGAGAAAGAAGAAGAATGGTTGGTCAGCTGGTCTGGGGGAAAAAGAAAAGAAAGAAAAGGAGGGGGAGAACTAGGTGGGCGAGGGAGGAAGGAAAACGACTGCAGGTGGGGTCGTGCGAGGGAGAGAAGAGAGGAAGGGGAAAGTTGGGTCAGGCATGGCCCAATCCGGGGAGAAAAGGAAGAAAAAGAAAAGGGGAAATGAGAAAAAGAAGGAAGAAAAAGGAAAAAGGAAAAAGAAAGGAAAAGGGAAAGGGAAAAAAAGAGGAAAAATAAGTTGGTTGAGGTGTTTAGGATATTTTGGTATTTTTGAATATTTAAAAATAATAATAATTAGTAAAATAATAATTAAATTCCTTTTTATATTAATTTAGGATATTTTGGGAAATTTTTTCTAAATTCTATTTTTAACAAGAAAAATACTCTAATCTTTCCCAATTAAATTCTTTATTATTTTTCTCTTATTTTTGTCTTAAATACTCCCCTTATTTTAATAAAATAATATATTTAAGTGATTTCTTTAATAAATTCCTATTTTATCATAATTTTCTAAATTAGGGTTTTGGGATATTTTACTACCTCACACACCTCCTCCCTCTCTTCTCCTCTTCTTTTTCTTCTTCTTCTTCCCCTCCTCTCTTACTCACTTTTCCTTTGATCCCTCCCTCTCCTTGTCGACCCTCTCTTCTTTATCTTTCCTTCTCCCCCTATTTTTTCTTTGCCAACCCCCCAACTCCCCTCTACCACCTCCATCACCCAACCAACCACCACATCACCCTCTTCCTATACTCTACACTTCCTTGAGCCGCCAATGCTGGCCACCTTGCGGCTTACCCCTACCTTTTCCCTCATTCCATTCAACCCCTTGTAATGCCACCTTATCCACCACTTCTCTTCCCTCCCACCACCGCCTTAGTCTCCCCTCAACTGCTAAACACCATCCCAACACTCTCCCCACACCAATTGACCCTACCCACCTCCTCCTCCCCTTTTCTTTCTATTCTTCTTTCCTTTTCTTCATCTTCTCCCTCCCTTTATTGCACCATCTTCCTACATCCGCTACCGCAATCTCCACCACCCTTGAGCTGCTACACTTTGACCCCCAACCACCCCTACACCTTACCTCACCTTACACCCAACAACCACCCCTAACACTCCTCCTTTAAGCCTACCCAAGCCCTCTCCCCTCATTCATTTTCTTTACCTCTTTTGCCCTTTGCGTGGCTCAAGCTACATGGCAGCATGAGTTATGTAGTGTCAATTGATGCTTGTTAGCCATAATTAAGGTATTAGGTAGTTTAATAATGTTATATATATTTAATTAATATTTTTTGGTAAAAATAAATCTTTTATTTATCTAATATTAATATTTAACTTGTAACATTATCTTAGGTACAAAATTTCATTAATCAGAGCTTAAGCATCTTAAATCGGGATACCCATTAATGTTGGTTTTATTGGAAACAAGGTAACCATTATACTCACTAAAATGTATGGATTATCATATGCTAACACATTAGAATTTTTGGTATATGATTTATATAAATATATTGTGTTACTTTGCAATTCCATGATTATTATGTTATATTATATATGGTATGGTATATGTAAAAAGGGTGACTAAGAAAGAGGGTTTGATGTTGATGATGAGTGTTATGTGTATATACATGCTAGACTAAGATAGTATGGACACTTATAGTGAAATAAAACTAATAAGAGCCCTAAGGGCAATTTGGTCAGTTGGACACCTCCTAGTGTTTAAACCTAAATGGGATGCCTAATGTGTTAGGAATGTTTTTGAGAATGGAGATGGGGGTTTGGTGGATTATAAATTTAAGTGATAATATAAATATTAATATTTTAGGGTATGGGGTATTTTGGTAAATTTAATATATGATGGTGATTATTACAATAAATATGGTGGTTAAGGAATAAATGGAGCCAAGAATAATAATAAGGGTTTGTGGTGTTGATAATGCATGTGGGGCACGAATATTAATATTTTGGATTCTAGGGGCACTTTAGTAATTTTGTATGTAAAGTAGAGTATGCTTAAATAAACATGCATGATAGGTGATAAATGGTACTAAGAATATTACCAAATGTTTTGTGATTTTGGTAGTACATGGTTTGGTATGATTATAAGTATTTTATGGCCTAGGGGCATTTTAGTAATTTGACATGTGCAATAGAAGTCAACTTAATAAGTATGCATGATAAGTAGTAACTGGTGCTATGAATGAAAATAGGGGTCTTGTGGTGTTAATAATACATGTTGGGTATAAATAGTGTTACTATATAGCATAGGGGCATTTTGATAATTCTAGAGATACAAGAGGGATTATACCAATAAATGTAAATGTTAAGCGTTAAAGGGTGTCTATGAGTGAAAATAAGATTTGGTGGCACTAGTATTTTATGTTTGAGTATAAATGGTGATAATATATGGTATAAGGATATTTTAGTAATTTTGAAGGAGCAATGGTGATTATACTAATAAATGTACATGCTAAGTGTTAAAGGATGTTTATGTGTGAAAATAAGGTCGGTGGTATTAGTATTTCATGCTTGGGTATAAATAGTGATAATATATGATATAGGGGTACGTATTTTGGTAATTTTAAAGATGCATGGGTGATTATACTAATAAATATACATGCTAAGCATTAAAGGGTGTTTATGTGTGAAAATATGGTTGGTGGTATTAGTATTTCATGTTTGGATATAAAATGGTGACAATATATGGTATAAGGCTATTTTGATAATTTTGAAGGTGCATGGGTGATTATACTAATAAATGTACATGCTAAGTGTTAGAGGGTGTTTATGTGTGAAAATAAGGTTGGTGGTATTAGTATTTCATGTTTGGATATAAATGGTGATATTATATGGTATAGGGGTATTTTGGTAATTTTGAAGGTTCAATGGTGATTATGCCAATAAATGTACATGGTAAGTGTTAAAGGGTGTTTAAGTGTGAAAATAAGGTTTCATGGCATCAGTATTTCATGTTTGGGTATAAATGGTGATATCATATTGTATAGGGACATTTTGGTAATTTTGAAGGTGCAAGGGTGATTATGTGAATAAATGGTGTTAAGTATGAAAATAAGGTTTGGTTGTATTAGTACTATACGATTGGGCATAAATGATGATATGGGGTATAAGAACATTTTGGTAATTTGAAGGTGCAAGTATGATTATCCTCTTAGATGTACTTACTAAGTAATAATAGGTGCTAAGTATGAAGATAGGGTTTGGTGGTACTAGTAATATATGTTGAGCATGATTAATAGATTTATATAGCCTAAGAGCATTTTGGTAAATTAGAGGATGCAAGGGTGGTTATGCTAATAAACATGAATGGAAATGTTTAATTGGTGTGGGATGTGAGAATAGTGATTTATTGTCTTAGTAGCATCACTTTCAGCATGGTTATCAATATTACATGGCTTAAGGACCTTTAGTAGTTTGGGCATATATTAGGTAATTATTCTTATAAACATGTATGGGACAAGCCCAACCCAAGGGAGCCATGACCATGGGTGAAAAGAGTAGGGTTGGTTGATATGAATAGATATAGGGGTGAATGGTGGTATGGCCAAGCAGCTTGTATATTTAGGGAGCCCATGGAGTGTTAAAGAATAAGAGACTACAAAAAGAGTGGAATTAGGGTTGCTAGGAAGGCCCGATTTGGAAGTTTAGCATCACATGAGCAAGATGTGAGAGTTAGGTTATAAAACCTTAAAGGATGGATAATCTGAGTAACATATGCTTGGTTGTGGGAGTTTTAGGCCAATTAAGTAGTATAGAATGGGTTAGGTCGCCAAATCAAGGTTTTAAAGATTAACTATAAGGGTAAATTGTTATCATATGTGAGGAACGGGGGCAATGGGCTATGACCCATGAGTAAGAGGGTTCTAATGGCATGTTTGGGTTGGTGGATAATCTTAGTGACTCAAGGGATTAGTGGGGAGTGTAGATATCCCAGGTTACGGAATCAGGGTTTCCATGAGGTAAAGTGTAGTCGGGGTGGTAGTAGGTCAAGAGCCTTACATGGTTTGTGCATGAACGTGTTTGTGATATCTAAACAAATAAGACACTAATCATTTAAAGTGGAAGATCATTGAGTCGAGCATGTGTGAAGGATATTTTCCAGTCCTTCAATTATAATAGTGGTCAAATGTGTTCTGCCTTGGACTATAGAATATCACCAGTCCACCGGTAATAATAGTGCTCAGGTTAGTTCTACCCTGGAGTGTAGGATATTTCTAGTCCATCGGTTGTAATAGTGGGGGTCCCAAGCTCAATAATGAAATCCTTGGATGATATAAATATATGAAAAAAAACACTAATCACTTATAATGGAACACCACGTGGGTTGGGACCGTGTGTAGTATATGTATCGGTCCACTAGTTATAATAGTGGTTAGGTGCGTTTTGCCCTATATTATAGTATATTTACCGATCCACTGGTCATAATAATAGTTAGGAGCATTTTGCCTTGGATTATATTAGGTTTACCAGTCCATCAGTCATAATAGTGGTCAGGAGCCTTCTGCCTTAGATGATATGGTTACCGATTCACCAGTCATAATAGCGAGGTCCCCGAACCACGTGGATATAAACCAATTGATGGATAATTATGATACCAATGGCTTGAATAAAAATAATAATGAATTAACTAACATGTCCTACTAATATTTGTGGCAGTCTTATTGAGAAGTTTTGTGGGCCGATTATTATAGTTATACTACAAAGAGCATTTCTTGAATGTAGCCATAATGAGTTATGTGGCTTCTAAGTAAATGAGCACTGTGGCATATAATCTTCATTTAGCTATCTGAATGATTATTGAATTTTATATGATATATGTACTATTCCATGAGTATGCGTTCGATGTGTTATATTTGATGTGTTGTATGCGGGCCTTACATGTTAATCTCGTATAAAGGGTTACTCAAGGCCAAAGTATAGAATGGATTCCTTTCTTGGACTCCTACTTATCCAATGGGGCAGTAACCTTTGCAAATTAGCTTATATGCTCCCTTAGGGATTTATCTGCGGGATTGAGAGGGTAAGGTTAACCGGGGCACTGACCGATTTTTCAAACCGAGAAGTCTTTCAGTGTCTTTCCTGAAATTCTTTGTATTTCTTTTCTATTGACATTTTCTTTGTAACCACAATTAGTGGGTTTTCTTTAGAAGGTAAATTAATCTTCCTAACTATTGTGCTACTCTTATTTGTCAATGTATTCTTGAAATTTAATTAAAGTATGTTTTCTAACCTTAGCATTTACTATTTTAACTATGGAAGAAACTGGTTAGGTACTAAGTGTGGCAGTAGCACCCCATAATTTACTATAATTGCTTCTGCATAAAAACTTTAGAAAAATTTAGTAGTAAATTTTGGGGGTGTTATAATGGACTGGTTGGTCAAACCAGCTGATTGGTTTCTCAACCAGTTGATTGGTTTACCTGAACCAATCAATGTATTTAAACAGAGACGAACTAGGTTTTTGCAAGATTGAAACCTATGTACTGGTTGTGAAACAAGTCGATCAGTTTCTAAACCAGTCGATCGGTTTTATGCACGACTCAATCTATTTGAGTTTTAACACATAAACCAGTCAATCATCCTAAGGACTAGTCAATTGGTTCTGACTGAAACCAGTCAATTTGTATGGAAAATACTTTTAAAAGATTTATAATATGAAATCAAGTAAAGTATTTTTCCACAAAGTGTTTTTGTTTGAAATGTGACATGTGCTCAACTTAACTCTTTACAATATACCTAAGGCATATCAAATGATTGGGTTCATGTCTTGGTTCCTTTTATATGTGTTGATTTGTTGAATATGTACACTTAAGCAGATATATTAGATACCAAAATCCGTTTGTTATCATTAAAATAAGTATAGTGATATTGCTTAACCTTTAAGATTAACAACATCATTAGATATGCACCACTATATGGTAATATCTTCATATCGATCTTTCTAAACTTCTCTTTAGTCATTATTTCAATATTCTTTAACTTCCTAAGTGATGCCTTCTCCAACCTGTCCTGATTTAAGATTGCCCCATTCTTTAACTTCTACAAGCCAAAGTTCATTGATCGGTTAAACTTCTCAATATCAAATATTATAGATATCACCCCCTTGTAATTTTATCATGCACCCAAGCACTAATACCAATGTATAGGTAAATTCATTTATGTGAATACACAAGACCAGATCTAACAACAAATTGGGGAATCCAAAATTGAATAGAGAACACAATCAAGAAAAAACAATTGAAGAAAAACAATGATCTTATTACATATAGTATTTGTGGTTCCAAGGATAAACAAATAAATAATTTGTACAAAACCACTCAATAAAAAAATTCTCTTACTTGGGTTTCTAAGAAACAAGAGAATTAGAGAAGAAGAATATTAAGGGAAGCTAGGGTTCCATAACATCTAGTTTATAGCTATACATACTAACCCTAATAAAATTAAACCAGCAACACAACATGAGTAAAAACACGACTTCTCCATATTTTTATTAGAATTCTCAGGATTTACCAAATTCTATGGAAACAATGAAAGCTACAGAAACACAACCATGTAGCAAAAACATGCCTCCTCGTGTTTCTTTCTTTGGTCTCAATTTTGCTTCAAACTCCTTCAAACACCAGCACATAGCCATCCATGCTATGTTGTACACCAAACACCAGTCACAAGCTCACAACTTTCCACATTAATGAAATATTCATGTCAACTTGCAATAGGAACACAAAAGATCATCATTAAAAACCTATTGACCCTAAAGATCCTCATGGCCTATGAACACCAACCAAATTTGATTAATTCTCAAACTTACTCACAATCAATGGTTTCGTTAGCATATCCACAATATCTACTTTCTCTAACATAACATTACTAACAACAATGGTACTGTAACACCCCAAAATTTACTACTAAAAAATTTCATTTTACAGCGAAAACTTATAACCAAAATACTAGGTGTTACCATCGTAATCAATGTAAGTCTAGCTTACCGTACCATCCTCACATCAATCACAAGGCTAAAACCATTACAAGTAAAATAGAGTAAGTAGAAATTAGAGAAGCTTTATAATGTAAAACATATGAGTTTGGAAATTATCTTCGAGTACAATATCCAAAATGCAAACAAAAGGGATACCATGGATCAAAGATTCCAAAAAGGTATTCGAGTAAAATAAAATTCAGATAACATAACTCTTCTCCCAAACACATAGTATAGATAAAGGTCACTCTTCCCCCATACAATGCATCAGAGGCAGCAAAATCATTAATTGGGTCCTCAAATACTTGCACAAAACCATCAGGGTCTTCTACTTACAGGAATAAACAACACCTATACAAAGGATGATCAATATGCTATATATTGAGTAAGGTAACAATATAGTCAAGTAAAGGATACAAGTAATTGCATGCATTCCAAAATAGGAAGTCAACACTCATGCGAATACATAAAATAATATAAGCTAGTTATTGATCTAGATCTCATTATTTCAAATAACATATGCCATTCTTTTATTTTCGTTGAGTTCTGAGACCCCACCATTCTCTACCGGTAGAACGGTTATCAATATATATACAACCCTAAGGTAGAACGCTCCCAGACACTATTATTGTCTGGTGGAACGAACAGGTACAATCGGTCATGTCTCACGTAATATTCCACTATATGTATTTAATGTCTTATCAATGATTAAAATCATTCTCAGGATTTATTTTAAATTAAAGACAAGGACCCCACTATTCTCAACAGGTGGAACAGCTATTCTACCCCAGAGCAAAATGCTCCTGGCCACTATTCTTATCAGTGGAACGGTAATAATATACATCCCTAGGGCAAGACGCGCCTAACTAATATTCTAGTTCGGTGAGATGGACATATACAATCGATCTTTACTCATGTAATCTTTCACTTTAAATAATTAATATCTTATTCATGATTGGTTTATGGGTACAACATATTTAAGGCAAGCAAAGAAAATAATATACAGATAATAAGACCTTTCTCAAATATTAACATGCTTATTTACCCCCTAGAAACCCAAATTTCACACTTTAGGCGTACTCCTCCCATATTAATCATTTACCCCCTATGTTTGGTATATCTTCCTTAAGTAACATGGTTATTAATATAACTGAAACTCAAAGTCTAACTCCCATGTCCCACACATGCGATAATAGCCATATCTCAAAAGTTACTATTTATAAGCTTCCAAAGCCCTAATTTCACAAGTAAGTCATAACTTTTTCCGTAAGGCTCATATAATTACCAAATTTAGTTTACATCCCTAAAATACCAATTTTGACAACATACCTGAATTTTGTGGTCTAACTCTAACATTTTACACATGCAATAATAACATTATCGTTAAGGTTATTATTCCCAAATTAGGTTATTTTCCCATGTGAAGAACATACGGCATCCATAATTACTCCCAAACACTCCACACGACATTATTAGCATATTATAATCCATCCAACATGTTAGAAAACCAAATTTTTTATATTAATCCATATTGACCAAAATGCCCTTAAAGATAGATGATGGCCTCTATTTTACAAAAAGATTATATTTTATATATCATTATTTCCCACTTATCATTCTTTATTGGGCCCATATTATTCTCCCATAATTTATACTCATTCACACAAAAAAATATGACTTATTGTAACAATGTCATATCCGCACCTCTTTTGTCATTCTTACTCTTTTTGTAGCATATAATCTAATTTATCGTAACATATCATTAATAGCACACATTTAACAATATAATAATAATAACATGATAATGCACATAGCCATTCAAATATTTAGCACAAATCCCTAAACATCGACTAATATCCTTACTAAAAAGGCTCCGGTCTCTAAGCATACTTATCTTATTCCCGTTATTCCAATACTCCCAATAATTCACCTAAGAACACATAGCAAAACCACAATTATCGAATTAATATTTTATAGATATAATAATAATAATAATAATATAATATTTATTTTTAAAATTACCAAAACACCCTTATATATACATATTACGCAACACTTATAAAAATGGGTGTAAAATTCTTTTAACACAACGCAACACACTCATGCTACATGCACAGCATGAGAACTATGCACGGTGACATAAGGGGGTGGCTGGTTTGAGGCTCCAGTGAGGTAGCAGTTGGTGGTGGCTTGGGTGTGCTGTAGGAAGGTTGGTGGTGGTTGTTGGATGCTACGGTGGAGGGTGGCGTCAGCTCAGTGATGTAGAGCTGCCATAAGGGAAGGGTGGTCAGCTGGGAACTATAGTAATTTGGTTTGGTTCCATGGTGATGGTTGGCTGGGAAGTGTTGAGGAGTAGGGAGGCCGAAGATGGTGGTAGCAAGGTGGGTGCTATGGGAGAGGGTGCTCCATTAAGGCAGGAAAAAGAAAAGGGAATGGGCTTGGTGGAGTTGCTAGCTATTATGGTTGGTCGTATGGGAAGGTTGAGGTTATGTTTGGTTGGAGAAAGGGAGGCGTCAAGGGGGTTCAGGGGTTGGAGCACAGGCTCCTGGTGACGGTGGAATAGGGCAGAGAGATGTAGAGCATGGCTGGAGGCAGCATTTGGTTGGTGGAATTTTTGCAGAACAAAGAAGGGAGGGAGAAGGTTGTCTGTGGTGGCAGTGCCAGTAGCTGCGAAGTGGTTGCTCCCTTGGTCGATGTGCGATAGCTGAGGGTGGAAGGGGAATGGTGGCTATCAATATTTGTAGAAAAAAAGAGGGGGACAAAGGGTTGTTGGGGGCATTTATTGATGTGCAAACATATATACGCAAATGTATATACAAGGGAAGCAAGGCCTAGGAATGGATGTTCGACAGAAAAAGGTAAAGAAAATAGTTAAATAAAAATAAAGTAGTCCCCAAACCATAATCTCAGGTTTGGGATAGGATAGGGGTACAAGGAGGTAGAGAAAAACTAAGACGTGCATGTAACACCCCCAAATTTACTACCAAAAAATTTCGTTTTAAACGGCAGCGTATAATCAAATAGTTAGGTGTTACCGCCGTAATTGACATAAGTCTAGCTTACCCCACCATCCTTACGTCAATCACAAGGCAAAGCGATTAGAAAATTTAAAACATGATAGAAAGGGACGAGACAACTTTAAATAACATCAAATAAATGTTTGGAGATCAACTCTGATTACAATATCAAAATACAACAAAAAGGAATCCCATGGAACTAAGAGTCCAAAAAGGTATTTAGGTAAAATTATCATCCAAAATAACATGACTCTACGCCCAAACCCTGATACTAATAAATCACTCCACATATATCGCATCAAAGGTTGTGAATTCATCCACCTAGTTCTCATCGACCTGCACATAAACATCTGGATCCTCTACTCGTTGGATTGAGTAGCACCCATTAAACGAATGGTCACTACGCTACGTACTGAGTAAGGTAACGGTATAGTCAAGCATGGTTACAAGAATTATCACAAGAAAATCATACGTGAGTAAAACAAAGAATGCTAGATAATTACTAATTCCAAGTCTTTCATTAGATATACCAATATTCTAATATTTTATTTACGTTGGGTTCAGGGACCCCACTGTTCTTAAACTAGTGGAACGGTCTAAAATACCTCTCGAGGATAACACACTCGAGCCACTATTATTATTTGATGGAATGGAGCTAACACCTCTCAGAGTAAAATACTCCTGAGCCACTATTGTTAAACTAGTGGAATAATCTAAATCACCTCTCGGGGATAACACACTCGAGCCACTATTATTATCCAGGGGAACGGACTCAACACCTCGGTCCTGACTCATGTAATTAAATGGTTAGTATCTTTCCATTTATACTTTAACTCTTAATCATATATTTATTTACGTTGAGTATGGGGCCCCACTATTCTTAATCCAATAGAACGGACTAAAGCACGTCTCGAGGAAAACACACCCAAGCCACTATTATTATCCGGTGGAACGAAGCCATATAAACACCTTGGGCCAACTCAAGTGATTTTTCACTTTAAATGATTAGTATCTTATTCAGAGTTGGTTGTATATTATCATGCCGAACTCATATAAATGCAAGACATAAACACATAAGTAACACCACATAATAATCCTCAAATGATCATAATACCCTCAGGATAATCAAGACAATTGTATTCTCCTAAAGACCTTATAAAACCCAGAACATATAATTTCCCAATTATTATTTGAAGTACATGTCCTTAGTTTCCCATAGATATCTTGTATCTGATATTATACCCAAATACGAACTTACATAATTTCATTACTCTCAAGAATATCATTTCATATTATTTCCATAATTAAATTATTCAATATAACATACGCAACACAAAAGCATATACAAAGATAGAAGTATCACATAAATCTCTAGCTACGACATGTATCCTTAATAATAAGGATACCAGGCTCTATACATATAAATCCTATACCTCCTCCGAGATCACCAGAAGAACACCTATGAATATAGGATAAAATACTATTAGGATCAAAGATTAAAAATTAAGAGAGAAGTTAAGGTAGAGAAGGGTAAAAATGGAATTTACCGGAGTCAAATGGAAACTTGAATTGTATGAAAGTGTAGAAGAATGTGTGATGGAGCTACGGTTAAAATTTGGTGGTGTTTGGACAAGATTTGGGTTGAAAATGGGGGTACAGGGCAAAAATAAAGTTGCACTACCAAGCAGTGCAAGAGTTGCACGGCTGTGTAGCAATAGTGCACAATAGGTTGAGGGACGAAAAGACGCATGGTCAGGCAGTGCAAGAATTGCATGGCTGTACAGCACTGGGTTGAGAGAAAATAAAATACACGGCCAGACAGTGTAAGAATTGCATAGTTGTGTAGTAGGGAATCTAAGCGTTACACAGCCGTAAAGCAGGATGTGCACTTTGCAATACTACAATGAACGAGGGAAAGGAGAAGGGAAAAAAGGCGGCGGTCGGCAGCGATGGCCGATGACGACAAGGGGGAAGGTTGGGACAACCTTGGTTGTTGGTCCACCGGCCAAAGAACGGCTAGTGGTGTCTTGGGTGGTGCTCGGTGGTGGATTGGATGGTGTGAATGCTGAAAACAAAGAAGAAGGAGGAAGAAGAATGAGAAAGGAGAAGGAAGAAGAGAAGAAGGTCGAGGAGCTGAGGGATGACATTAAAATGGAGGGATGAAGGGGTATATATACTAGTAAGGTGGTGTGCCTTAGAGGAGAAAATGGCAAGGGTGACGACGATGACGATGATGATGATCTGCCAAGAAGAAGAAAAGAAAATGGATAGAGGGATAGTAATGGTTGAAATGGATGGGAATCAGGCAGAGGCACGAGGGGATGATAATGATGAAGAAGACTTGCACGGGAGATAAAAGCAGGGAGTGATGGTGATAGGATGCGAAATAGAGTAGCAGGAGGGAGAAGAAGAAAGAAGAAGGAATAAGAAGGGTGGCAGGGGAAGTGATAGAGAAGAAGAAGAATGAGGAAGCACGAGGGATGGCAGGGATGGTGTCATGGTGCATGTATGAGGCAAGTGGATGGTGGTGGTGTAGAGGAAGCCAAGTCCCTCACACCATAAAATCAGCATTGGAGAAGAAGGGAAAAGAATAGGAAAGAAAAAGGAACAAAAGGGAAGAGAGGAAGAAAAGAAAAGGAAAAAGAGAGAAGAGTTAGGGAATTAGGATTAGATTAGGTAATTTCAGATTAGCCAAGTAATTTAGATTAGTAGAAATTTTAGCAGGTTTTGATTTCAATTTATGAATTATGGTTTATCCAAATCAAGGTTTCAGTTTCGGTTAAAGTTTTGGGATTAAGAAATTTGGTTAAGGCTAATAATAATATTTCTTGATATTAGAATCAAATTAGGGCGCTAATGATACAAGATTAGGCTAAGTAAATTTTTGGGATATTACAGTGCATGCAAGGGTAAGGGAAGGTAAGGAAAAAAAAAGAAAAAAGAAGAAAGGAGAAAGAAAAAGGAAAAAGGAAAAAGGAAAATAGTAGGTTTAAATTAAAATAATATAGGTTAGGGTATTAGGGTAGATTAATTAAATAATTATCCGGGATTAAGATTAACTAAAATTTTGGGATATTACAAGTACCTTAGATAAAGTGGTACCTAATATCAATAACATCATTCAATGGTGGAACTAATTATGATTCTTTGCCAAATTGATAGCTCTTTGGCTATCGCTTTGAAAAATAGGAACACCATGATCAAACCTAAGCCCCAAACTAACCCTTCAAGCCATGTAACTTCTTGAAAAGCCTTAGTAATATCCAGGTTATCAACCTTAATAGTAGGCAAATCCATCACCTCTTACAAGAATATCCTACAGCTAATTGTCAAACCACTAAAACAAAACAAGTAAGCACTAATAAAGATCTCTAGCATAATTAAAGTCAACAAACCCAATCAATACATCTATCAGCCTCCCATACTCCAAATGCAGTGATGCAATACTCGTTTAGTACCTTAGAATTAACTTCACTACTCCTATGTTTCTTCCTCTAGTCTTGGTTTGGCTCCAAACTCCTTTGAACACATATACGTAACCATCCATGTTATGGTGTACACCGAATAGAAGTTATAATCTCATAATATTATTGCATTGATAGTAGTTATCCACATTATTCAATGCATGAGGAGATACATTATCCTTTACTTTGAGGAATATTATATGGCAAGGATGATTTGTTTGGTTCTCCATTCTCACTACACATTATAAACTAATATATGAATGATTCAATTTATTCATCACCTAACCCAATAGAAATTTCAAAACCATATGAGGTTGTGTAATTTATGGAACATTTGGAAGCAATAAAATAGCATATTATATAAGAATTGCAAGGTCGATATACCTACAAATATATAGTGTAACACCATTAATTTTAATCTACACAATTGATTATTTCATACAATAACCAAATTTTATATGCCTCAAGCAATTTCGATTTGCATGAAGAAATTTAGCTCCCACGTTAGTCTCCTCAAACTGCTACTTCCACAAAATCAATTTCAATGTATCTTGTGGAGAGTTGATAATTTGATTTGTATTTTATGGTCATAAATATAAACCATAAGTTTATTCATTTTTTTCTTTGAATATGATATGTAATTCAAGATTCCATACTTATTGATTATGACAAATCTAAGGATTAGTTTATTATTGAAAGCAATCATAAGAAAATGTCTTAAATTCATCATAATCAAGTATGAATATTTAATAATTGTGGAACTTCTAAAGGATTTCAACCTTGATTGTCCATGTGTATACAAGATTTAATGAAATAATGTTGATTTATTGTACAAAAGTGTTGTTATTTCAATACAATCTATCAAAAGTAAGGAAGAACTACCGAACAAAATAGAACAAAGGGTGGTGCAAAAATAGATTAGATAATTTAAATTTAATCTACTCGTATTTTTCATTAATTGTTTCTCCCAATAATTACAAATTAAATAACCCCAATAGAATTGGAAAACAATTTTAGAACAATAAAAAAACGAAGCTAAACACATTCTAACCACGCCAACTAATAACAAAGATACCAACAACTATGAAAATTTCTCTCATCTACTTCATCTCACAATTAGAGCTTAATTTACAAAACTCAGTCCTAATCAACAACACCTTTCCTAACATTTCTCCTTGATGAAAGGATAATTTTCCCCAAGGATAAAAAGAGGAAAATTGAGTTTGTGGGAAGGTGAAGCCCTCCCATGTTGCATTTCCTAGACTAAGGTAGAGCCATTCCACCAAATGTTGACTCACTACCTTATTGTTCCTATTCATTATATACTTGTTGAGCGCCCCATGCAAGAGCCACAAAGGGATAATCTTCTTCATTCAGAGATGGAAAATCAATAGGAGTAATAATAAAGATAATACACTTCTTGGGCATGGACACATGAAATATAGAATGAATGAGACTATTAAGGGGTAATTCTTATCGGTAAGCCACTATTCACACATTAGCTATGACTTTGTAAGGTCTATAGTACCTTGAAATAAGCTTAAGATGCCTTCCCATTGCCATGAAAGTCTATTTGTATGTTTGAGGTTTAAGGAACACCAAATTGCCATCTTGAAATTCATGTTTAGATATGTTTCTATTAGCAAAAAACTTAATTTGCTCTTGAGTCTTGAGTAGTTGATCTTGTAACAATTTATTTAATTGTACACGATCATAAGCAAACACTTGAGCATATAGAACATTATTGGGAGTATTTTCATCTCAAATGACTTAGGGAGGAGCATACCCATACAAAGTGGCAAAGAGTGTGATATTAATATCTAAGTGATAGGAACTGGCATACTGCCATTCAAAGAGTGGGAGTCATTGATACCACTTGCAAGGGAAATGAAAGGCCAAGCATCTAAGGTACTATTCCATACATTAATTCAATATTTTAGATTGCTCATCAATTTATGGGTGATAAGCCAAGCTCATGTGAAATTGAGTTCCCATTATATTGAAAAGAGACTACCAAAATAGGCTAGTAAAGATTTTATATTGGTCAGACATAATTATAGTAGGCATTCCATGTAGCATATGAATATGATCAAGGAATAACAAAGCTACTTGAGAAGTATTAAAAGGATGGGCAAGTGGTATGGAATAAGAAAAATTAATTATATTAACGACCATTAAAAATAGTGTCGTAACCTTGTGATTTGGGTAGGGCCTCAATAAAATCCATGATGATATTTTTCCACGCTTGGGAGGGAATTGGTAAGGGTTGTAATAACCCTAGATAAGGAATATGCTTTCTTTTGTTTCTCTAGCTATTGTCATAAGAATGCACATGGTTAACAACATCCTTGTGCAACCCTTGGAAAAAATGTGTTTTCACTCTTTGATAGGTAGAGTGAATGCGAGAGTGACCTCCTAAGGGGGAATCATGCATGGCTTGAAGTGCCTTACTCCGTGGGTCCTCACTAGACCTAATTTACAACCTCCCTATATACCTTAATAAGTTTTATTGAAGGTGAAAATTTAGCTTAGCTTGTGGGTTAATAATTAGTGTTGTAATTAAGTATTGAGCCTTTGTGTCACCTTGATAACTAGACTCCACCCCAAGAAGGTACAAATAACAAAGCACTATGCACTATCTACCAAGAATTTTCTCTTAGATAGTGCATCAACAACTGTGTTATTTTCTCCATGTCTATACTAAATATAATATTGTAAACCTAGGAGCTTAATAAGTCATTTCTTCTAAATATGCATGGTTAGTTTTTGCTCCAATAGATGCTTGTGTCTTTGCTAATTTGTCTTAATAACAAGGGTGCCACCTCTAGGTAATGTCTTCACTTGATGACCCTACTCCTATACCTCAAGCATCAATCTCTGATATTAAAGGAAGGGTAAATTAGTAAGTGCCAAAACTAGGGTTGTGGACATAGCCTTTTTCAATTTTATGAAAGCCTCTTCTACCTTAGTATTTAAGTAAAAAACTATCCTTCAACATGTTATTAAGAGGTTTAATATTAACCCTATAGCCTCTTATTAATTTCTTATAATGACTTCTCAAACCTAAGAACCCTTGAAGAGACTTAAGTGTAAAGGGTTAAGGTCAATGCACCATTACTTCCACTTTAGAGGGACCGACCCTTACTCCTTTATAAGATATGATGTGCCTCAAATACTCAACTTGTTAATTCCCAAAGTAACATTTCTTCCTCTTTGCAAATGGTGGATGTTGTCTCAATACACCTAATGTAAGGTTTAAATGGTCATAGTGTGCGGGCAGGGTTACAAGGGTGCTTAGACAAATGACTGTGATACTCCTAACACTTGCTACAACTAAATAGATTATGTAAGATGAGATTCTAACGGGGCAACATACTTGTTAGTTAGACTTACCTTCTTCAAATTCCTCTCGGTGCAATTATTTTATCTTGTTTGGTACATAAATATAAACTTTCTCAGTAAGTTGTACTTCTATGGAAGTAACTTAATAGAAATATCTTTCTTAGAAGTAATATAATTTTATATTTGGTTTGCTATTATACCACCTAGGAAGTACATATATTACAATAGCACCCATTAATAATAAATATACTTATTTTTAACTTATAAAAGCAAGAGTAAAAAAGTAAATGACTATTATTTACTTGGATCTACCGAAGTAAGTCACATTTTAAGATCAAAATGAAGTAGGATTAACATTTGTCTTTTAGTTCTTGCTAACCAAACCAACTTTTATCACTTTTTGTAAAATATTACTTTTTTCCTTTACTTAATTCCAACTAAATGATTTCTTAATTATCAGTAATTTAAATTTGTTTTAAGGATAGAATTGAATAATTCTACGTATATTAATAAATGAGCCTTTTAGGTATAAAAAAATTATTTGTTGAAACTTAAATTTCCCGTTTTCTCCACGTCTACCGATGAATTCCTGGCACGAAAGCACCTCCGAACCTACCAGGCACCATTTCCGATTCATATATCTCCGGTCATTCTCACAGCCTAGGTTGGTCCATTTTCCTCTTCTACTCCGAAGTGTAGTAGATCATGGAGAAAAACGAAGGAAACCCGTCATATAGGAAAGAGATAATGGAGGAAGATGAAGATGCCGAAGCGATTGAGCTAGTTCTCTTTCATGTGTCTGAGTGCTACGTTTACATGGTAATTAGTTCTCCCTCACGTGAATCTTTCTTTATCTTGAGTTTCCGCTTTTGGGTTCTACCGTAACTTAATTGAATTTAAGGTGAACTTTCAGAGTTGATTTGTTTTTTTTTCGGGAAGAAAGCACTTGTGATTTACCGTCGATTTCAATGATTTCAAAGTTCTAAAGTAGGTTGAGAATAGTTAGTCGTAGTTAAGTAATCGCTTTGCTTGTGAGTAAATTGACGAGAATCACTATCTAGCGAGTTTCGTAGTATTTTGGCAACTTGCGCCCCTTTCTCCCAAGAGAATTATTCAATTGGCCTTGATTGTAATCTCATTGATCTGGAATTCTGGATTCGACTGTGTATACGTTGAGGGTATGAAATTCCTTGCGTTTGTCAATCCTTTTTGTTGGATGGGTTCTTGGATTCGGTTTGAGATTCGTTAGTGTGGTCAAATTTCATAGTCAGAGAAAGATGAGTGGGGAGCTTTCAGGTTCTTGAACTGGTGATTTTGGTTTCAGAAATGTTGGTCCTCCATAAAAGAAAACTCATTTCAGCTTTTTGTATAGTAGATAGATTAATTGATCAAATATCAAGTTCATTGTGTGTTTCCTTCTTTCTGTGGTTGTTAGTAACACGAAATATTATATTTTCAACTGACAAGTTAAAGTACTTTTGTATCGGGTGGATTGAAGATGAAATCAACTGTTGCTTAGGATGCATTTCCTTACTGTTTATATGTTATTTCTGATCAGCCAATTGATTCTGCAGATACCACCTCGGAAGAGTGCAGCATCTTACAGGTTCTCCCTTGTACTTTTATTTGGTGTTTTTGCTGGCTTATTTTCTAGTGTGTGTAAATATGAATCTATGACTTTTAATAATTGATTAATTGGATATTTTATTATATTCATGTGCTTTGGTAAAATTACACTATATGCCCAAAATCCTTTCTTTGCACTAAATACCCGAGTATTACCTACTGTTAGCAGTAGCCACCCTTTAAGTCCCTTTTGCAATTACGCTGCCTGCATGCATATCAATGATTTTAAGTAATATTTTGGCCTAAAATGTCAAAGTACCCATGTCAAACTCTCTAAAATTATTATTTTCCTTTTCTTTTTCTTCGTTGCAACAGATACCCTTCATGAATGCAAAACCCTAGTCTCAGCTCCTTCATCCTCTACGTCCAGCCCCCTTTCTCATTCCTCTTCTTGTTGCCCCTTCTCCTTCCTATTTCCTTTCTTTCTCTTTCTTCGAGTTCCTCTTTGACCCATTCCCTTCCCAGTTTGATTGGTTTGGGATGAAGTAGTGTTTGAAAAAGCGCTGAGGCGCAAGGTGTGAACGTTTGGAGCTTCTTTCGTCCTAGGCATGGTGACATTGGCAAGGCGCATCTAAGGCGTACTAAGGCACTCAAGGCTCTAAGGTGTCGTGCCTTACTAAAAATTGGCTACTTTTATGTTTTAATTTCATTCAAAAAAAATCTGTAATCAGTTGGGAAGATAAGAGAGGATGGAAAAATGGTCCTATGAAGATCAATAGGCATAATTTTGAATGGAAAAGGAAAGAAATGCATTTAGTATAGAAAAATAAACTCTGATTAGCTATTTTGGTTTTTATTTTCATGAATACAATAATTGAATTTTTACTGAAATATTATTTCTATTTTACTATTATTATCAAAATTTTGCTCATATGAATTGATCTGATGGGATAAGTTGTAAACATAATCTGAGAAAAACTGGCCCTTAGTATATGTAAACATTCTTGAGAAATCTAAGGAAAGACTTTCCAGCCTCATTTTTTCAATTTTTTTTTTGTTTTATTTACTTTTTTTTTTCTGTTTTAATCTTTGCAAACTCTTGACGAGAAAATGGTTCTTAATGAAACAAAAGAATTCCGTGGAAAATCCTTTGGTCGAAGCAATCTAAGTTGTCTTAGCTTGACTCCTATTGGATTCCCTTTTTATAGACATTGGACTAGTATTATGATAAGTACATAGCTTAGAGAAGTTTAACCTCATTGAGTTTGACAAGATTCAATTAATAGTTTAAATATGGATTGTGTCACCTTTTACGACATGAAAAGAGCGGCGTGTGGTATTGGTTGTTGGAGTAGTTCCATCCTTCAAGTCTCCAATTATGATCTAGAAATCAAACTGAATTGTGGAGGACCATTTTTATATTCAATATCACATATTGGGACTTGCATCTTATAATTAAGTCTTACATTCTTAGCCTCAATTTTTTCACAATACCGTTTAATTTCTTATCCGATTTAAATTTTATTTAAAATTACAACCTAAGGCCATAGATAGAGGTACAAGATTACCAAAACCTTGCATAATAAAATAAAATCCAAATCATATATCTCTAGAGTCAAATTATAACAAAATCAGCTAAGAACTAATATTTTTAAATCTTTTGGTCCTGTGTCACCTATGAAAGGAGGTGCATCTATGTGAACCTGGACTTTTTTAGGTAGTTTAGTAAGGAATGAAGATTACAACTACTAGTTCTACAATGAGGTGGCATGTAAGCTTTATCATTCGTCTTCACTTGAGAAAAGTTCAACCTTTAACTTCAAAGTGCGGAAGAGGCTCAATTGGGACAAGTTTGACGAACAGGGTTACAGTGGTAACACATTGGTATAGATGAACTAGACATAGTAGAACACTTCATCTTCTTGGATCAATGAGTTTGTTGAGAGAATTTTCATCTTGAACTAGCTTTCTTCTTAAAACTGCAGTTGTAACCTGCAGTTTGCACAGGCTCTAGAGGTGGGGCTGAAGTGTCTGACATTTGGTGCAACAAGCTTGACAGTAGATTCCTACTGATCAGAATTTGGCTCTATCATACTCCAAACAAGAGTGATGAGTTGTCTACTATCACTTGTCATCTCCTGCAAATCCTGCCCAATTTGATCAAAGTTCTCTCCAACTTTAATAAATTTTTCTCCGAGCTTGCAGGAGTCTTTGATCCTAACAATTATCATAAAACTAAAAGTAATAAAAATATAAATATATGATTTTTTTCCCCCATCTTCAAACTCCTTTTTTATTTTTTTGCCTTTTTTTTTAATTACTTCAGAACTGGTCAGTTCTGAGGTTATGTTAAAGGAAGCGGCATGGTCAGTTCTTCCTTGTCTGAGTAGCAGCATGCGACTGAGGCAGTTGTGCATGTCAAAGGAAGGTGAATGGTGCCAATAAGGATGGATATTGATGCCAAAGGCTGGCCACAAGGGCAGATGAGCAGCACAGTGGCTTCGAGGTTGAGTAGTGACTACTGAAAATTGGTGGTTGGTTACTTCATTTGGGATTTTTCAAGTTCAATTCACAAATGAATTGAACGGTTTTGGCTTCAATTAGGACTGGGAAACCTTTTAAATAGTAAATTGTTTCACAAATTCTGTTACTTCTGACTGAATTGAAATCAATTTTAAGTCTAGGACTTTGAAGGGCCAATTGAACAAATCTGATTCAATTGAGGCTGATTTGAGAAGGATTGTTCAAAATTGTTACTAATTGGTAGGGGATGCATCTGATTGAAGATGAATCAAATGATTTATATTTCAATTGGCAATTTTGGTGAATGGTGTGGGTGCGCAGACATAGGCTAATGGTTGAGTGTTCAGTAGCAGTGGCAACAGTGTTCGTTTCACTGTGGCTAGGGTTAGGCTATTTTTTCTGATTGATCTTGCGAGTGATGGAAACACTATATGCGACCATAGGGACAGCCAAAATTGGCAACGACAGAACGAGTCTGGGTCCTGAAGGTCAACTTTTAGCCTATCTTTTCATGCAAAATCTTACAGTTGTTTGTCAATAATTATCAAAAGACAGAAAAGTACTATCCAAATCATGATAAAATTTAGAACCCAGTAAAGCACAAACCACTTCATCCATAATTACCAAATGTCAGATTGCCACGATATGCTAGTACTTAAAAAAAAACAAAAAACAACATAATTATCAAACTTCAGTAACATTTAAAGGAGTAATGTTAAGGGAAACTTGGAATAAATGAATTAAGTCGAAAGAAAAAAACAAGTGATCAGAATTTTGAATTGAGAAATTAGACTGTATAATTGAATGAGCCTGTCAGTTGATAAGTTGATATTTTTCTAAACTATAATATTCATATGGAAATTCAAACAAATTGGAAAAACTCATCAACAAAAATTGATATTGAGAGGAAATCATGTTCTGCATGTGCGATCATAAAATGATACAAACTTTTAATATGACTTGAAATGGAATGTGATATAGATGAAATGAGGTTATTTGTTAGTGGTGAATCTGGTTATACAAAAAGTAAAATATATAGCTAAATCATCTGTCTTGCTAATTGATAGATTGTTTGTATTTTGAGTTGTAAAATTGAAACCAAAATATACAATTGGAACTATTTATTAGTGGTGAATGAAAAATTGTAATGATCAAACTTTATGAAAATTGAGATTGAGATCAAGTGAGATGGCATCTAAATAGAAACATTTGAACCAATGTAAAATCAAATATTACATTGCATGCTCATATTGCTGTGCTAAAATCTTCTGATTCTTTGTTTTTACGTTTGTGGGTGATGTAAGTTTTAATTGAAAGTCCACTGTAGGGCTGACGAATGGAATGTAAATAAATGGGCATGGGAGGGGGCACTGAAAGTTATTAGCAAAGGAGAGGAGTGTATCATCAGACTCGAGGATAAGTCTACAGGTGATATGCATTGTTCTGCCATTAAGGCTCTTTTTGACAACTAGATTCTTCTCAGATTATCACTTCATTTTAGTTGATGTTACCCATTCCTATTTAGGAAAGTTTAAATTCTGTCCTTTTTTCACAATTCATTATTAAATTTTTTCAAACAAATAATTATTATTGAAGTACATAACCAAAAATGTAACTGTACATCATCTTTATTTCCCAAATGAAGCCTATGTTATGCTTTTTACTTGTCCAAGAAAAGAAATAAACTCCTAAGAAAAAGAGAATGATCATTGTACAGTTTTTGCACGTCATGAAAATTTTCATTTTGCATGCTATTTCAGGGGAACTTTATGCTCGGGCATTTCTAAAAGAAGGTGAGCCACATCCTGTGGAGGCTGTAGTTGATAGCAGCAGGTATAGTGAATCTGAAACTTGTACTTGAACTCCCTTCCACCAAAGTCCTAAGAAAAGATGCTCCTGGCTTTGTTGGTTCTTATGTTAGGTAATATCTCTAAACTGCCTTGAAGCATCTTCTCCACTTAATACAATTTGATTCTTGTTTCAGGTACTTTGTTCTTCGTATAGAAGAAAATATAGGTGCGTATGATTCTATTATGTTCTGTCATAATTTAAATTAAATGATTACTTTAGAGTCACTGTAGCTAGATGTGTACTTAATAAACATTCAATGAAGACCTCATCTTGACACCAGAATATGAGGGCTCAGTCTTAGGAATGCAGTTACAAGAATGTAGGCCTGTCCACCTTCCCTCTAAGGCCTTTGATGTGGTACTTGGTAGTAACTAGATTCCAAAGGACAGGTGTTTTCTGTGACCAGTTGGACATTTTCAATGAATTGGTTGGTGTAAAAATTTTGAAGAATAGTGAAAAGTCGAGGAAAGATTGTAGGAAACAGGATCACTATACGCAGTAGGACAGCAAATTAATAATAGCAAAGAACCCGAAACATATAAATATGTTGTTGTGCCACGAAAAAACTTTACATTGCCTTGAAGCAAATAACGGCCAGACATCAATGTAATCTAAATTGCTTGTTGTCCCCAAGGTTAACACAACTGGCCTTTTATTTCATACATTTGAGGAGAAGAAAAGATGTTACTGCCCTAAGAAGGAAAATAAGGTTGAAGCAAAGTAATAAAACTGTAGTTGTGGTGTCACAAACGATAGTTTATATGTTGCAGTTGTCGTAGCATGGTTTTTTTCCCCACATCTTTGCCAATATTGAGAAAATATCCATTGATATCTAATATCTTGCAATATTGCAGTGATAAATATATAATTTTTTGAAATGATTGCGCTTTGGGAATTTGCGTCACGACTAATCTAAAAACCGCGAAATTGCAATTGATATGTCATTGCAGTACCGATATTTCATTGTGTGGCTGAAGCCTCCCTGTTGAAGCGAGCCGTAAAACTCCACTCTTCAACCTCCTAGAAAATCTCCACTTCCACAATACAAGAATTGAATTGTTCAAGATTTGAGAAAAAATAGCATCAGTTGAAAGACTAAATCAAAATTGAATGCAAAAAAAATAGTTCAAAAAAAAGAAGGGTTGGGATTTGTTTGGATTAAAAACCCACACCCACACCCAATCTAGATCGAACAGGCAGTGGGGTGCACGTGCTTGTGGTTTATAGCTCACTCCGTTACCTTAACCAAAGGCCCAAGCTTTTTATTCAAACAATACATCATAAGAGGGTTAATAAAAACTACTCAAAAACTCCCTAGTCCAAAAACTAGCATTCAACAAAAGTTACTACTTTGCTATTGGATCCTCAATCAAATAAGTAGGCACAAAGTCCTCACTTATTATGATCAACATTCTCAACATGGAAAGTAGTAATAAAATCAGGTGGCTTTGCTAGGTTGCATCCTTTGTCTTTTACTTTTCCTAAGCCAATTAACATTATCATCCATAGCATTTAATGAAGAAGCTAAAGACTAATGCGCAGAAGAAGCATTAGGGGAACCAACAACATCACTTGTGTTTATCCTCATAGGGAGCGCATTATCAAAAGAATCTACATTTCTAGATTTACAGGTAGTGTTATCACTCAAGCACAAGAATCTATATGCAATATTATTCTAAGTAATAAATGCACAATCTGATGTTTTAGTTCCCGCATTAGTCCTACCAAAATTAAGTAATCCAACCTTAAGCAGACACCCCCACTTCTAGAAATTTGAAATTTGACTTCAAGTCTTTTAATCATTCACAAGATGTTTTTATCTAGCTTTTTACAAGAGACTTGGTTTAAAATATAACATGCAGACAATACAGCTTCATCCCTCATTTGGAGTACTGGAACTCGATAGTATAACATTTATTATTTCTTTCGATGTTTGATTTCTTCTTTCAGCTATGCTATGTTGTCGAGAGTATTCGGAGCATTAGTTTCGTGCACAGTACTGTTCCTTTCACAAGATACCACTTTACCACCTTATCGGACCTAATCCTCTTAATCTTACGGTTCAATTAGTTTTCTATTTCTATCTTAAATTTTAAGAATAATCCTTTAGTCTCATCCTTAGACCCGACGAGGTTCAACTTTAGTATATTTCAAATAATCATGAATAAAAGTCATATAATATCGTTTTCATCCTCCAGTATTCATCCGCTAAGTGTGTATGCACCAATTAAAGCAATTCAGATGTTCTTTCAATGATAGGTTTAAAAGGATTCTTAGCATATTTTGTTTCCACACATATAGGACACTTATCGAAATCATTAGCATCCAACACATTAATTAAGTTCATTCCTTTTAATTTGTTAATAGAAGTCACATTCACATACCTTAGCCTATCATGCCACAAGTGAACAAGTATAAGTATTTGCATTAATTGAAATAGGAACAGTGTTCAAAACAAAAAGTCCATAAGCTAGGTACCCTTTCCCACCAAGTCTCCATTCTTAGTTAGTACAACTTTGTTATTCTGAAAAACTAGTTTTATTCCGACCTTATTCAACAAGCTACCTAAAACTACGTTCTTGCATAGAGAGGGGACATATAACAGATCACTTAAAACCGAAAACCAGACTTTCTAAAGGTGAAATGCAGAAGGTCCTTTTCTTTGCGAAGAACTCCTGCGGTGGCTGAGTTGCCCATGTAGATGCACCCATCATCTGCATCGTCAAAATGGTGGAAGAGCTCTCTATTGGCGCATATGTGTTTGAAAGTGCCGGTATTCAGAATCCATTGAACCTTGTTAACAACTAGGTTGGTCTCCACTAGCATAACAACAATGACATCCTCAGTGTGGAGTGATAGGCGTAGTAACTTTCTGATTTTGCTTTTGGCTCAAGTTCTGCTAGCCTTGTCTTTTGAAGTATTAGTACGCCTTATGACATGTTTTTCTTCTAACATAATATGCCACTTTCGTCTTCCGAATTTTACTGTCACCCTTCTTGAAATTTGGCTAATTTTCTGCTGGACTTTCTTTTGGGTCTTCTCGCCCTTTCCCTTAGACCTGTCATTACTGGCAAAAGATGTTACAATGTCAACGCCAACAGGATCAGAAACATAAGAGATATGCTTATCTTTCAAATGGTTTGACTCTTTTGTCTTCATGTGACAGTGTCTTATAATTCAGGTGGTTGTAGTCACTCCTAGATGGTAGAAACTTCTATAATAACACATTATCTTGGAAGGTCTCACAAATCTTCGTACCTTCTCCCAGCACATCAGATTATTGTATTCATGAACCCGCTCCTTGACTAGCTTATATCTACCATGTGAAACCTCAGCAAGGTTCCTACCACATTCTTCTTCGTCCCAGCCTCATTAGAACCATTGCAAATATATCAAGTATCCCACATATCCTTAAAGGGTGTGAAGCTGAAGAAGAGATTGAGCAACTTGTTGCTCATATGTCATAGAAGATGACCTCAGACTGTCTTGTTATCTTTTTCATATTTTTCTCTTGAATCTGCCTCAGTTTTCTTGGTCTCTGCGGGGTGCAGGAGTTTCTGGGTCGTGGTCAACATTTTATAATCAACCTCTAATGCTTCAAACAGAATCATTAGGTCTTGCGACCCCCTATGGTAATTGTTACTGTCCAGTGATCCAACTTTTGACATATCTGGAATGGGCTTTGGAACATTGTAGTCATAATAAACCTCAACCTCAACAAGTTATAGCAACAGACAGAAATCGAGCAGAACTGATCAATATTGAAGACAAGAAATAATTCTGAACTCAATACAGATATGCCATGTATACTTCTCCAATTTAGATTGTAAGAAACAACATCAACATATGCATTAGGACAGCAAATTAATAATAGCAGAGAAACCAAAACTTATCAATGTTTTGTTGTTATGTGAAAAAACTTCACTTCCCTGAAGCGAATAACAACTGGACTTGGGTGCAATCTGAATTACGGGTTTGCCCCTAAGGTTAACACAAGTGGCGTTCAATCTTTTGCACTCAAAATAGAAGGATTTTGAATAAAGCATAACAATCGCCCAAATTGTATTTTGTGTAAAAAAATGAGGTGGTGAAAAAAACTTGGAATTACCAAAGTGAGGAGAATAGAAGAGGTTATAATCATAAAAAAGGAAAACAAGGTTGAAGCCTCCCTTTTATAGAAAAATCTGATGCAAAATCACAAGACTCCACTCCTCAATCTACTGGTAATTCTCCACTTCCATGATAAAAGGATTGAATCATTCAAAATCTGAGCAAAAATAGCACTGGTCAAAGCACTGAATCAACACTGAATGTAGAAAAATAGTTTCGGAAGAAAATAAGTCCCAAGAGTGGTTTAGATCAAACAGTCACACCCATGCCTGACCCAGACCAGATGGGTGGTGGTGTGTACGCGTGCGTGTGGTCCAGAGCTCAGTCCATTACCTAAATGAAATTCCATGCTTTCAATTGAAACAATGCATCAGAGGAGGGTTAATAAAAACTGATCAAACCTCTCCAGACCCATCAATGAGGGACTTCAGATAGCGACAGCAACTACAACACTTTACTGCTGTTCTGCCATTGCCCCCAACAAAGTTCTCCAAAATCTGATTGGCAGGCCTGAGTTTATGGTGTTACACATGTTTAGTTCCTTTAGCTTTTGGTTTTCCTTTAAGAGACTAATTGTGACGCTTGCAGATGGTCGTCTTCGACATGCTTTCATTGGTATAGGGTTTCGGGAGAGAACAGAGGCCTATGACTTTCAAGCTGCTCTCCATGACCATATGAAGTATGCTCTTGGTCGTTCATGATTTTAGATCTTGAAAATCTTAGAACTAAATCTATTTGCTAATCATTAGTTCTTAGCTGTACAAAGCTATAGAGGCTTATTTGTAAATTTATTTTATAGATATCTTAACAAGAAGAAAGCTGCGGAAGAAATGGAGCAACAATTCGAGAATACATCTTCGGTTGATTATAGTCTAAAAGATGGAGAGACACTTGTACTTCAGTTGAAAAATGTAAGTTTTCCGCCTGTTTGTCTTTCTTCATTGTGAGACGTGAAATTGGGTGAGGAGCTCATGGTTCTGATTGTCTTGTTAATGATGAGGAAATAAGATTCCACTATTGAATTTTGCAGAAAGCTGGCGGGAATGGCAAGTCGAAGGTATTAGAGCAGGGCATGAAGGATGTATCATTGAATGGACGAAGTAACTCAGAGGAGCCTTTGCTTTCTATTAGACCACCACCTCCGCCGCCAACAGTAGTCTCTTCATCTACTAATTCTGGGCATCAGTCTCCATCGAACACACGATCAAATTTAAACCCTTATCGAGAATTGAAACTGGAGCAAGAAACAAAGAAAAATAGCTTAGAACCTAATTCAACTCCAACTGATGCTGAAAATTCAGTGGATATACCTGATGATGACTTCGGAGATTTTCAGGCGGCAGGCTAATTACCATTGTGTATAACTTTTGCTTGTTTATTATAACTTGATGCTGGGTTATGCTTTTGAAAATGTTTCTGTACATGATTGGCTTTCGGTTATAGTTACAAGTTCGAATCCGAGTTGTTGAATGTGTTTTCCCCACGTTCGCCGTGGTTAATCATTCTTTGTTATACTGCCTTAAATTTTTTTTTACGTGCATATTAAAATTTATTAAATTTTAGATAACAAAAATAATTTATTAATACATCTTTGTATTAGATGTAATACCGCTTACTTATTTAATTAGAAAGAAAATAATATAAGTTTAAAATTGAAAATAATATATTTAATTATTGACATTTTTTATAAAGTGACCTATAGTATAAAATAAAATTAAAAATCTAGTAGATTAATTTATGCATTTACTCTTTTTGAGAAATTTCCTGTTGTTTTTTGATAATTCAAAGTTCTTGTGCGCTTTGGAGCCCTACTAATATGGGACTTACCTAAGGTGTTTGTACCTGGTCGGAGTTGATCTTAACTCTTAAGACTTTGGTGGCTTGCCGAGGTCAAACTAAATTATGAGGCTTGAAGATGGAGATGACAAAACGGGAATTTAGGGAATGAAGAATAGGGATGGTAATTTTACCCGTGAGTTTGGGGTTTCGTCGAGGATTTTTCGTTCGGATTCGGGTTCGGGGAGAAATTTTGGGGTATCGGATTCGGGTTTGGGGATTCTTAACGGAGATTTTTCGGGAATGGGATGGGGACGGGTTTGGGGTCCCCATCTCCGAACCCGCTCCGAATAATTTTTTTTATATTTTTATATAATTATATGTGTAATATATAAATAAATTTTTTTATAAAATATAAATTAAAAGTATAATATAAAAATAAGGTTTGAGGGTCGGGGATAGGTTCGGGGATCGGGTATAGAGTCAGGTTTCGGGATCGGGTCTGGTTTTAAGGTCAAAAAATAAATCGGGGATAGAAAATAGATCGGGAATTGAGTCGGAAAATCCTCGATAAAAAAATCGGGGATCGGGTCGGGTTTGGAGATTATTTTCCTTATCGGATTCGGGGATGGGGATGAGATCCCCAACCCCGACCAACCCTGTTGCCATCCCTAATGAAGAACGACAAATACTAGAAGTGTAAAGTATGTTTATGTACTCGAAGGAGAAAATATTATCAGTATATGAATATTTGAGTTAATTAAGGTTTTTATATATGTTGACATTTTTTAAAATTTTATTTGAAGGATTATGTCCATAGCACAGAGTAAATTCTAGTCACCTTCTGAGTATTCTTTTATTGATATCACTTGTGCTAAGCAAATCGTAGTTCTATTCAATGTTAGTTTATAATTTTATATAGTCATTATAATGTTCAACTTGGTCCATTTGTAATATTTTTGCGGGTTTGGGTTTGGATTTGAGGGTAATGGACAATTTTCTATTTGGATTCAAGTTTGGGGCATAATTTTATGCTTAAGATATGGGAACTAGTTTGCTGATGTTTTAGGGGACAAGGAGGATAGGTATGAGGTTTTTGTTCCCGAGCCTATCCCAATATGTATGTACATAATTTGTTTCAGTTTTTTTTTCCAACTATTTATTATACGAGTATACCAAATAAGTTAGTTCATATACTAAATCATTTATTTATTAATCATCAATTATACTTATTTGGACTAATATTTTTGTTTTTATTTTTGATATTTTTGTTTCTACTGTGCCAATCTCTAATATCACATATTTCATATATACAAGGAGATACAACTTTATGGAAGAATGCAATAAGTTAATTAGAGTTATGGCGATAGAGTGGATTTTAAGGATAAAATTGGGTTTTAGAGAATAAGTTTGGGTTTTAGGGAATGGAGAGGTTTTAGGGGATGTGAAGGGGATTTGGAGCTAGAATTGAGGTGGGGATGGCGTTTTGAACCCTATAGAGATCGGGGCAAGAACTCCTAAGTATTAAAAAATAAAATAAATGGGATTTGTATACATCTAAAGTTTAAGGACGAGGATGATATCCTTGTTCCTATCACATTTCATTGTCATCCCTAAATATTATAATATATTAAAAGTTACTAGAGTATTTATAGAGTGTAGTGCATGCATACCGTACTATGTAAATCTTTTATAATTTAAAAGCAATGAAACTGCCACAAAATAATACACATGATTCTAATTGTGTATCATATTTTTCTATAAATTTTTTTGATCAATTTAGGAAAAAAGTTATCTGCTCAAGAACTTAAAACATCAAGATAATTTAGTTAATTTTAAATAAATAATCATAGTTGATAAAAAAAAAAAAAAAACCTTTTGACTTAGGGTTATGAAATGAATCATTATTGAGAAAATCCTAAACCATAAAAAATTTGCTATTATTTCAACATCTTCTATCAAATAATCATCATCCATATGAAGCAAAATCATAACTTATATATATATGATAAAACACAAAAATAATAATTATTAAAATGACAATATAGGGTGTAAATAATAAAAAATAAGCATTAACATTATAATTCACTTTATTTAATATTAAAATTAAATATAACATTTTTACTACCATAAATAATTACGATAATGAAATTATCATTGATTTTTATGCTCCAATAATCATCATCCGAGTGAAATAAAATCATCACATTATATACACATAATCATCTACATACACAAATATTAGCAAAATGATTTAAGAGAACATAAATAATAACAAGCGAAAAAAAAAAGACACAAGAGATGAGAAAACTAAGCTCCCATTTGGTATTACTTATTTTCAATATTTACTTTTAGATAAAAACTACTTTTCAAAAAGTACTTTATTTAGTAAAATATATGTTTGTTTTTACTTTTGTTGTATAAGTGATTAATACTAAAAAAAACTATTTATTGTACCTCATTAGTGTTTGATTTTTATTTTTCCACAAATTTACTTTTTATTTTCCACCTTTAATTGTTATCTTCCTATATCTATGTATTTTGGTAATAATTATTATATAAATTCTTTAATAATTCCTTTAGATAGGTGGCTAAGAGACTAACTAGTTAGCACAATAACCTCCTCTATTATGTGGGTAGCGTGCACTTTTGAAGGTTGTGATCTTTAGCATGCAAATATATGGGAGCCAAGTTTTTGTGCTTCCCCATAAAATGTGCACCAACTTGTGAGTATTTGTCATAAATTACTTTAGATAGGTAAGGTAGAAATGTTGAGGAAAACCTTGGTTGTATGGCGAGTGGTATTCTATCCTAAGAAAGAAAGGGATTGAGGCCTCAGAAGCATAAAACATGGAATATGGTGGCACTGTGGAAAATAATATAGAATATTTGCAAAAGTAAATACTCCCTGTAGGTAAAGTGGGTTCAAGCCATTTATAATTGAATATGTATTGTTTGGTCTTTGTTAGCTATACATTTATGCCCTTAGCCTCTACAAGATCTCTTCAAGATGAGAATTATCCCCCCACCCTTTTCAATAATCCATTTTGTGAACAACATTATATGGACAATAATGGTAATTGTAACATTCATAACGTTTATGATTTGGTGAGGTATCAAGGTGACCCAGTATAGTGATATCCATTGGTTTGGTGCTTCTTAGAGCCCCCAAAATTCCAATTTCTCACATGGTTGACTATATTGAAAAGCTTGACAACTCAAACATGAATTCAAAAAATGATGATCTTGAATGATGTATAGTGCATCTTATGCTTTGAGGATAAAGATGAGATGATCCAACACTTATTCCTTGAATGCTTGTTTAGTAGAGAAGTGTGGGGGTAAGATTTGATCATCTTTCAACAAAATAGATGGTATTCAAAACATGGTAGGTTGGAATAAATAACTTAGCTAAAGCTACAATAAATATAAAGGAGAAAAAGGTCTTATTGTATGCATTATTTTTCATCTTTGTAGGAACCATTTGGTATGAAAGGAATTCAAGTGTGTTTCAAAATGTTGTGCAATTAGGGATTAATCTGCGCAGGGGCATTAGCTTTGTTATTTCTAGTAGGTGCTTTAATCCCAATGTAATCTCAAAATATTCTAGATGGAGGGTGTGTATTGAAAACTTTGTGATGAGTTGAGTTGGGCATAAATATTTCCATTTTTGGCAAAGTTTGTGTACAATTACTTTACTTACCAAATAAAAAAATGCAATCTTCTAAGGGAGCACACATAAAAATTATTACACACATCCAACAAAACACATTATTGAACCATTTGGATAAAGATAAGGGATTGTTTCTCCCTAGATAGGCTCTTAGGGGATGTTCAACCCCGACCATCTTGGCTAGGAAACAACACAACTATGCAACCATCTCAGCTTAGAGACTCAATGCAAATGAATGCATGGGTCATCTCACCTAGAAAACTCAATGAAAGTGCATGCACAGGCCATATCATCTAGAAAACTCATCCAAAAGTCCAAAGACTGAGGTTCTAACACTCTTATCTTTAATGTGACTAAGGTTTTAACATAATTACCTCCAACATAACTAAGGTTTTAACACACTTACTTCTAACTTGACTAAGGTTTTAATGCACTTACCTCTAATGTAACTAAGGTTTTAACACGCTTACCTATAAAATTTGTAAATTTTTACACATTCACACATAATGGGTGTTTTACACACCAACACCAAACATATATAGGGTTCATAGATAATGCCCAACTCATCTCATATATCACACAATTAGTGTTCATGAATTACACAAATCATTCACATAAATTTTTCTAGATGACACAAAACATTCACATTAATGTTTATAGATGACATCAAACTAGAACACATGGGTTTATAGGTTAGAATATAAGGAACTTATAAATTTATTAATTAAAACATTCCAAAAGAGCCCCTTTTACAACTCAAAAAAGACTATTTAAGGCCAAATGTGCCAAAATGTAAGGTATATTTTAGCCTAGAATTATAAATAAGGTTGTATGTCATTTTTGATAAAAAAAACACTATTTATCAAGAAAAAGACAAAAAAAATTAAAGTCTAGGTTGAATTCAATAGAAAAATTCAATGTTAAATTCCTCCGTCAAAGTCTTGGTCAATGGTTTATGGTCAATGTTTGACTTTTACTATTTACATGTTCAACCTTTTAGAATTTTAAGGCCAATTTGGTCATTTTATATCTAAAAATTATTAATATGTTTAATGGTACCTATGCCATTAATGGGTGATTAAGACATGATTAGTGATGAACAAGTGGAAGGTCTAAAGAATAGAAAAATAACTATGAATACATTCAATGAATAGTGAAGAATAAGTTAAATATGTTCATGGACACACATGACCATATTCAACTAAACTAAATGACAACATATTATATATTAAATTTATCACAAAAATATCAATAAAAAAAATTAAAATTCTTGAAACACAATAAAAAGAACTCTAATATGCAAAATCAAACCCAACTGGAGATTGTGTCTCTTGAGCTAGTAAAAGTATATTTTCACACTTTTAGAAAAATGATGATAACTTCTTCAGTACTAAACATTTTTGATATCCAAAAGTTGAGATGGAAAGAAGAAACATAAAGATTTAATTTTATACCAAATGTTTCTCTTAGCTCTTATCCATTTGATAGAATTGAGACACAAAAATTAGCCTATATTTATAGACCTCAGACTACAAAACTTGATGATCTCCTTAATCGTCTATGTAACAAATATTTCAAGAACGAACTTATGATAAATTTAATAATTAAATTAACATATAATAATTATTTATGAAAATATACAACTCCAAATACTCTCATATCACCCATATTACAAAAATATTAACATTCACATGCTAAACAAGCATAAAACACCAAGATTTATTGCAACACATAAGATAATAACAAAAATGTGTTTTAGGACAAAAGGCTTGATTTTTCTTTAGTTTAGAATTTAAGGAAGAGATCCAATTATAAAATCAAGATACAACATAAGATGATAATACAATGAATCATAAGCAAAGGAAAGAAAGTAGAGAAAATGAGAGGATTTTACTAACTTATGTTGTTGTTTTTGATGATGATGAGCTTTCAAGGTGGTCTTCAATGATGGAATTGGTTCAAGGTGCAGCCAAAGAGGCAGAGAGCCTATGGGTTGGGGACCATTCCTTGAGGCTCTTTATGCTTATTTCTACCCGAACCATCTTCAAATGAAGAAGTACAATGAGTTCATGGCCATTCGGTATGGAGGCATGTTAATAGAGGAGTACTACATATGATACATGGAGCTAGTCTAGTTTTCTCTTAAGGTAGAGGCCAATCAGGTAATGTAGGTTCATTGATTCAAGATCAGTTTTGGAATTAGATACCAAGAGCTATTAATGGGAGTTACTCCACCAAACATGGTAGGAATGTAAGAGAAGGCTTTAGAGGCTTCCCAAGTTATCCAAGCTTGGAGCACCTAGTTGGGCGAAAAGAGGAAGTTTGAGGGTCATTAGTATCCCGATGATAGGAAGAAATAGAGTTCGCAAAAGTTGACCTGACTTATCCAACCCAATCCAAGTCGGCATAACTCGATAAATTTATCGACCCAACCCAACCCAAAATAGACTATGCCCCGAATATAAGTGATCTGACCCTACCACAACCCATAACCCGCCTTTAACCCGATCTGCTATCAACCCAACTTGACTCGACAAAACTAAATTTGATATTAACTAGTTATAATAATACAAAAAATACACATATCTTATTATGTATTTAAAGATTTTTAATATATATTGTTATTATTATTTAAATTTTCCTTATTTTTCTTATTCTAAACTTACTTATTTACCAGCGATATTCAAATTTTATCTATTTTTTCATGTAAAAACACAAAATTAATAAGTCAAAGTAATAAACAAATAGCAATTAATAACACATTATTAATCACATGTATATATGAAGTTAAACATAATTCTTGGCTGTGAGATTAATGGGTTAGATTAATTTTGGTCATCAATTTTTGATTTGACCCAAATCCAAAGTGATTCGATCCAGAATTAACTCAACTCAAACAAAATGTAACCTATTAAAATCTAAAAAGACCTTATTAGTCATGTTAACCCAAACCTAACCTGTCAAATTTACTTGAACATGAAATCACCCTAATACGAGCTTGATCGACCCAAACCTGAAACAATAGAGATGTAAACGAGGAAGGTTTAGGTAGGTATGCCCATACCTATACATGTACTCGTACCCTATAAGAAAATTTGCACCCAAATTCATATTCATAATCTGAATGGGTATCCACTAACAAATTTATATTTGTATATATTGGATATTTATTACGCAACAAATAATTTATTTACCCTTTAACAGATATTATCCAGTGGATAAATTGATTATGTGATGGATATACCTATTTAGAGTTAAGAAAAATGACAATTTTAACCTTAATGTATACTATATTTATTTGAAAATTATAGGTAAAAGGATCATTATATATTTATTAAATGGGTATGGATATGGATATAGGTAAGAATATGGATATCCTATACCTTTATCCATACCTATACATGTACTCGTACCCTATAAGAAAATTTGCACCCAAATTCATATTCATAATCTGAATGGGTATCCACTAACAAATTTATATTTGTATATATTGGATATTTATTACGCAACAAATAATTTATTTACCCTTTAACAGATATTATCCAGTGGATAAATTGATTATGTGATGGATACACCTATTTAGAGTTAAGAAAAATGACAATTTTAACCTTAATGTATACTATATTTATTTGAAAATTATAGGTAAAAGGATCATTATATATTTATTAAATGGGTATGGATATGGATACAGGTAAGAATATGGATATCCTATACCTTTATCCATACCTAAACCTAGCTAGTATTTTTTTCTATCATCCATATCCATTTATCCATATCTATTAAAGTATTTGACGGATAAAATCTATCTAATTTTGGATAAAATTTGCCCCATTTACATCCCTGACTTGACATGTCCTGACTCGAACATGAACTATCTCAACCCAAACCCGACCCAACATGGTAAATTAACCCGATACAACCTAGATCTATAATGACCCACAATAAGATGACTTGAAATGATCTAAATTGACCCACAATCAACCTACAAATAAAAATTAGTCATAAGTAACCTGACCCAAAAATGATCTAACCCATTATTACCCGACCCAAACTAGACCCGATTAACCTGATTGTCACCTATAAGAAGAAGGCTTACACCAGAGGTAGCATGCCACCTAAGTATGGTGTCAACAGCCTGAGTTGGAGGTTAGTCCAGGGGACGTGCTAAGGAGAAAAATTACCACTATAAGTATTGCGGAGTCGATCAGTTGAGAGTAGATTTTAGTGGCAAGTGATGTGGTATGGTTGGACATGAAGCCTATGAGTGTCACGTTAAATGTGGTAATGTTTAGAAAGTTTAGTCTTGAGCTTAAAATATCTTATCTATTCAATGGCCACAATAATAAATTTTGAGGGTTTCACTATCATCAGCTAGTGTTTCCAGTCAAGCTAATCAGCCTAGAGGTCACAAACCTCTCACCTTTCAACAAGGTAAAGGATTAGCTAGTGCCATGAGAGTTCCTATAGGAGGATACTTGAATGTGATTATCTAGTCAAAGGTAGAGCATAAGGCCGGTGTGTAACTAATATGCTTATTGTCTCTACCTTTCCGGCATCACATTGTTTTTTGTCATCCGCATTAGTAGCTAGAGATGTTTTGCCTCCATATAGTAGAATTTCCACTTATTTATTGTTACCTTCAAGGGATAAGATTGCATGATCCAGGTTCTATAAAGGTATGGCCTTGGTAGTTGGGGTAGTAGAGTTTTCTCTAGATCTTATGGTGCTTGAATTGTGTGAATTCAATGTAATTATTGGAATAAACATGTTGGGGAAATTTTGAGCATTGATGGATTGCACATACTAATGTTTGGTCATGTAAGGACTAAAGGATGCTAAGATCTCATATTGAAATGTGAACCTAACCCCTTTGTAATGGTCATGTTAGTAAATATGATGAGTGGCTTTATTTTTAAGGGGAATCCTCTAGTCTTCTGCAATGTTGAAGATACCGAGGCTGTTGTGACATCGTTAGAGAAAATTATAGTGATCCACAAGTATCCCGATGTATTCCCTAATGAGATTCTAGGAATGCCACCTATTTGATATGTTGATTTTTCCATAGACATATCACAAGGGGCAAAACTGATATCTAAATACCTGTACCCTATAGCACCTACAAAGATTAAAGAGCTTAAGGCCCAGTTATAATATTTTTTTGGGAAGGGCTACATTTGACCAATTATATCACTATAGGGAGTGCCAATCCTATTCATGAAGAAAAAGGACGAGAGTTTGAAATTTTGCATCAATTACCAAGGGTTGAATTAAATTACGGTGATGAAATGTTATTCATTGCTAATGATTGATGATCTAGTTAGCTAACTCAAGGGACATAAGGTGTTCTCTAAGATTGATATTTTATTAGGTTAACATCTATTGAGGATAGCAAATAAGGATACCCTAAGACTACATTTTAGATAATATATAGCTATTAAGAGTTCATATTAATGTCTTTTGGGCACACTAATACACCAAAAGCATTCATGTCTCTTGTGAACTAGATTTTCAAACATTCTTAGATAATTTCATTGTGATGTTCATTGAGGACATCCTCATGTACTCTAGCAATCAGGAAAAGCACAAAAAACATCTAAGGAAAATTTTAGAATTTTTAAGGTCACACCAGTTGTATTCCAAGATTTAAAAGTGTGAGTTTTGGTTAAATCAAGTAATTTTCCTTGGATATGTAATTTCAAAGGATGGGGTGATAGTGGATCCTTCTAAGATTCAAGTAGTTTTTGAGTAGCCATCACCAACTTATGTCAAGGAGGTGCATAATTTTCTAGGATTGGTTGGTTACTATCGAAGGCTTGTTGCGGACTTCTCCAAGTTAGCTCATCCATTGACTAATTTGCTGAAAAAGGCTACGTGATTTTAGTGGGATGAACATTGTGGTGAATCTTTCGAGGAATTGAAGATGCATTTGACTACAACCCCAATGCTCACATTACCAAGTAGATCTTATAGTTTTAAAGTATACAATGAAACTTATAATCACAGTTTAGATTGCTTGCTGATATAACTTAGAAAAGTGGTGGCATATGCTTCCTAACAACTGAAGTAACATGAGTATAACTACTTGATGCATGACTTAGAGCTTACCATAGTAGTGTTCACCCTTAAAATTTAGAGGCATTACCTCTATGGGGTTTAGTACAAGTTCTACACTCATCATAGGAGCCTCGAGTATATCTTCACACAATAATAGTTGAATTTGAGACGACACTAATGGTTGGATTTGGTAAAGGATTACGATCGAGAATTGGCCTACCATAAGGGTAAGGCTAATATGGTGGAAGATCGTGATTACTGTTGTTGTAGGAGAACTCAATCAAGTTTGGGTAGTCTTTCCAATTACCACCAAAATCTCAAACAACAGTTAGTTAAGATGACACCTTTTGAAGACTTGTATGGGAGGAAGTGTCATAGTCCCTTATGCTGTAGTGATATCAACAAGACAATTTTGTTAGGATTAGAGATTATCAAGGAGATGATGAGGCAAATTCAACAGATTCACGATTAGATGAGAGCAGCCTAGGACCAACAGAAGAATTATGCATATTTGAGAAGATGGACTAATAGTTATGAGGTGGACAATAGAGTCCTTTTAAAGGTCTCTCCCACTAAGGAAGTCATGAGGTTTAGTAGAAAGTGTAATCTCAGTCTAAGGTACATTGGATTGTACGAGATTGTGGATCGTATTGGCGAGGTCACTTATCTTTTAGCCTTACTAGTGGAATTGGCATGTGTACACAATGTCTTTCATGTATCCCAATTGAGGAAGTACATAGAAGGTCCTTTAGAAATCATCTGGTTAGAGTTTTAAGAGCTAGATGAGTCTCTAACTTATAAAGAATGACTAGTAAGTATCCATGATATAAAGACCCAAGCGATCTACAAAAAGAATGTTTCACTAGTAAAGGTCATCTGGTCACAACATGGTACTGAGGAGGCCACTTGGGAGGCCAAGGAAGAGATTCAAGCGAAGTACCTAAAGTCATTCTCTTAGTGTGATGTCTAATGGTGTGGCCTTTATTAAAAGGGGGTATTACTCCTTTTGACTTGTTGAATGTACTGTGTGAATTATTTTATGTTATTTATTGTTCTTAGACCTTGGTTAGTTTACTTCAAGGACACAACCTCTTTAAGGGGTCAGTGTTGTAATAATCCATCTTTTTGTAATGTTTATTAAATGGAAAGCTATAGTGTTAATTTCTAATTTAGGACCATAATTGAGTTAATGGAAAGTTTTGATTTGAATAAGCTTTGGAAATTGAATAATATGAGTTTTCAAGTGGATTAATCAACTTTTTTTGTGAACCGATTGACTAGGTTTATGAATCGATCAACTTGTTCTTCATTTAAACAAAATAATTTTTTTTCAATCAAGCCACTCAGCTCGTTTAGGGAACTAATTGACTTATCTGTAGAAATATTGATTGGTAACCCAAACTGAATGACTGTTGGTTAGGCTTAGTACACTTTTGAAATTTAAATTTTTTGGGGAAATTACTTACACTAAAATGGAACCTTGATAATCAAATCGAAGTTGTTCTTTATAGATTCTTAACCATTCTTATCATGCATTTTACCCTAGCTTCTATCTCAAAATTTTTTGAGGGATTGATTTAGATAATTGAAGAAGAGGCTGGCCTTAGATTTTTCCTCTTCCACCTCTCTTTTATGCATACTTCTAGAATCTTTTCTTTGATTACTAGACTTTCCGCTTAGTTGGGAGATTCTTTCCCATGTTGTTCGTTCATTACCTCTCTTGTGTTTCACAATCTCCAGGAGAATTTAACCTACAATGTGCAAAAATCACCATTTTATCTCTATAAGGGAGAACATCCTTTATTTGACAAAATCTACCATTCAACTCAAATTAAAACTATAAAATTAAAGTTTTCAATTTGTGCATAACTCCACTAGTTCTTGAACTGATTCGTTGGTTATAAATAACCCTAAGCACATCTTCTTATCACTTTTCTTTAATCCTCTAAGGTATTCCATCTTTCTAGCACCAATGTGATTTTCTCCCTACTTTGAGCTTGATTTCAATTGCTTTACACTCTTCTAATCCTTTTCTATCTCCTTCTTATTTATTTTTAAGCAAGGGACGATTAGATTCAGGAGGAAGTTGATTCTCTCTCAGCATAACTTCTCTTTATTTTCTCTTAATTTTGGTAAGCCAGTTCCTTCTGATTTGAGTTCTTAATTGTAAAAACTATTCATGGATTTCTAAAGCTTTAAATTCTGAGTTAAAGGTTTGGAACTTGAAAATCTTTTAGGTTGAGTTTCCTCATTAGTGGAAATGTATCCGATTAAGCATATGATGTGGTGTATTCTTTAAAATGCAAATATGATGGGTTTGCATGAGAGTTTGGTTTTAGATTGATGTAGGTTGATTTTTTTGTGAATTATGAGATTAAAGGCATAATTTTCGAGAAATAGGTTTCATTTGATTAATTGTGAAGCATGTTTTAATTTATGAGCCAATATAGTATTGGCATGATGCTATGATATGTTTTTTTAGATGTGGTAGGATTTTTTGGGTGATTTGCATGGAAAATGACCATTCAGTGTTGTTTGATGCAAACTGATTGACCGGTCAGGTTAAACTAATCAACTAGTCTATAGAATAGTTAACTGGTTAACCTAAACTGATCGATTTGTGGGTCAATGATGACTTTAGTTACTCTATGATTAAACCCATTGATTGGTTTGGTATATCCGATCAATGGGTTTTAGAATAGCCAGCTGGTTTGACCAAACCAATTTACCAGTTCGGCGGAATGCTAGGTTTCTAAACCGATTGGCTAGTTGGCCCAAACCGATTGACTAGTCCATAAAACTAATCGACTGATTAGGCCAAAGTGCTTGATTGTTTTGGCTAGATTGTCTGATTTTTATCTTTTAGCATAGATATGCTTTGATACTATGCCTAATACTACTATCTAATTATATAATGAGTGAAATACACCTTTCGGCATAGATTAACAACCTAATGGATGTATTAAATGGATCATAATTCTTAGCATAATCAATAGATGTTTGTGACGATCTTAATGGGAAAACAAGAATAAGTATTTTATGACTTTAAAGGAGTAATGTAGTATGGATTATTGGTTTGAAATGGATTAATCTTAAGGATTGATTAATGTTGATGAAGCATTAATAGAAATCACGCTACATGGTTAGGGTTATGGAAATGTTTAAGAAAGAATGAGTATGTGAATGCCTTGCTTGCATATTGTATTTTCCTTATGTGATCATATAACCATGAAAATAATATACTAATCACTTAAAGCAAAAGATGATTGAGTTGTGTATGGGTATAGGTTACTCAATTATTGATTAGCTACTTAGGGTTAATATAATTTCGAGCATTTATTGGTGTCTTCAAGATTTACCTTCGGATGGGATCTTAGTAGTTCCTGGTGCTTTACCTACTCTAGATACTAATGATGTACTAGGGGTATTGTTACTAAAGTGTCAGATTATCTAGTGTAACACCCCCAAATTTCACTCCTGAAAAATTTCGTTTAAATCAGAAGGTTTAGCGGAAGCGAAAGAATTAAAACCATAAACCTGGGGGTATTACTGCCACACTTAGTACCAGACCGGTTCACTCCTACCATTCCGATACTAAGTGCTAAGGCTAAACTAAACAATCGTTAAGTAAGAGTCATCAAAACACAGGTCCATAGTTAACATAGACCATTCACGAAAACACGAGCCAACAACAATTAGAATATCGTTTAGGAATACAACTTAAGAGTACAGTTTCAAAACAAGAAGCGTAGTACAGAATATAGATAAATAAAACAGATCCCAAGGGACCAATATCCGGATCGCCTACTCACTCAAGTCAAGCCTTCCACCCCAAAACAGTATCCGATCTTAAACCTGCACAAGAGGTCTGCTCCCCACCATCGGTGGATCATCACAGGACCCATTCAACCAAGGTAGTATCAGTACGGGTCCAATACTGAGTAAGTCTCTCTACCCTACCTTATAGGAGAGATATCATCAAGTGTGTATTAAATTATAGTACAATACGTTAATACAATATCCTACATACTCACAACCCACAGCACGAATCTTGCCATACACTCATAGTAACATATAAAACATATGCAACATCCCATTTAACATATAAGCGTGGTATAACCGAAATATAAAGTGACTCATTATGCACATAAGCAGCATGTGGTAATACAGGTAATAAAAGCTGGCCATGGTCCGATTAGACTTATTCTTTATTCTCATTAATGATAATAAGTCCATTTCACACATTCTTCAATAGTCCATGTGAGTGCGGGAGCCCCACTATTATAGCCGGTGGACCGGAAGTAAACACACAGGGCAAAACGCCTCTGACCACTATTATAGCCGGTGGACCGGAACGAAACACATAGGGCAGAACGCCTCTGACCACTATTCTGACCGGTGGACCGGACTGGCCCCGACTCACATGGTGTTTCACTGTAAATATTTAGTATTTTTCCCATGGATTAACTTATTTATTTGGGTCTGTCGAGCCGAGATCCCCCACTATTATAACCGGTGGACCGGGTGTAAACGCACAGGGCAGAACGCCTCTGACCACTATTATAGCCGATGGACCGAAACGAAACGCACAGGGCAGAACGCCTCTGACCACTATTCTAATCGGTGGACCGGACTGGGCTCGCCTCAACATCTTTCGCTTTACGTGATTAATGTCTTATCAGTGTCTTATTAAGTCACACATCACCCTTGACATACATGTCCTAGAGGGCCGTATCAACACAACATAATCTCACACATAGAACATGTCATGCTCATATCATAGAAACACACACGACGTACCTCAAATTCCAAGTTGCGCTACACATGAGACAAGTTATCCATAAATCATATAACACACTTTAGCATGGTATACACAACGATCAACACGTCACCTCACACATAACACAAGGCCATAGCTTCGTCCTTACTAAACGCCCATAAGTAGAGGTAAGTAGAGACTTACCTGGATCCGAAGCTAGCTAAGCGAGATAAGGGGGAGAGAGATCACTAGCTCGTGGATCCACGAGAAAGCTTTCCTAGAACCGATAGAAATCGAAAACTAAATTAGAAACTATTCTATCAATCAATAATTCACATATTCTAATTAAATAAACACAACAACAACACAAATGATCTTTCTTAGAAAACGTGTCCAAAACTTAAAACTTAAAAGCATAGCTTTATTAAGATTTAAGGTTAAAACTAAATCAAAACGGATTAATACAAATATCACTTGGGACATTTCGACTTAATTTGGAAAGCCCGAGAAAGAATAATCGATCATAAGTTAATTTATCGAAAATAACTTATTTATTAGGTTTTACAACTAAATAGGTAACCTAACCATTTACATAGAACCAAATCCAAACCGATTAGGTTAAAACAGAATTTAAATGATTTAAAACCCAAAGATAGAATTCGATTAGATAAAATACACATAGCAAAATCAATTTTATAAAATCATCCCCAAAAAATTAGGGTTTTAAAGCCCACGACACAAACTCAAGTAATTCAATTTAATCAATTCAAATTAAAGGTATTTAGAAGCAATTAATACCATTTCAACTATTTCTATACATTCAATTTTAGAAAAACAACAATACAAGTAATCGATTTCATAATTTCACTTGAATTTTAGGGTTTTAGGCCCGAAAATACAATTCGTTAAAATTCTATAAATTTAATCAAATTGAATGTTTAGAAATGTAATTAAACACATATTATAACATATCAAATAATCAATTGCTCAAAACCAATAAAAGAAGTACGCAATTTAGCACAATTAGGGTTTTTGAGCCCGAAACGCAAATACGATCAATCTTTGCCAAAACATATCAATTGACGGTTCGAAAATGTAATTAAACATATTATAATGTAATTTATATAGTCAATTGAATAAAATAACCCGATTACCCAAACCAATTTAAACCCGCGGGAGTTTTGACCTAAAAATCCAATTCCGATCAATTACGCACAATTTTCCCAAATCGACACTTCCAATATAAAATTAAATACATTTTAAATGATATTATAAAATCAATTGAGCGGAACGGCTCAATTATACGACCCAATTTCATTACACCCAAAATTTGACCTAGGAATCAAATTCCGATAAAACCTGTATAAATTTATCAAATTGACGGTTCCAAAATGAAATTGGATACATTTTAAAACATATTGTATAATCAATTTGTCCGAAATCGCAAAAACGGACGAATCCGAAAAATTCGGGCATAACCCGGCCAAAAATCCAATTTTTCCAAAATTCCAACACAACCACACAATTAACCTATCCAAATCAATCTTACAGCATATACATACATAAACAAACAATCAATTTAGCTTTTTATGAGCTAATTCATACCCAATTAATCAAAACAAGGGTTAGGATTTTTCGAAAATTATACCAAACGAAAACCGACAAATCGGGGCAAAGGAAGGCTGGGGAAGCTTCGTCGAGGGTCGGGGGTGGCTCGCCAATGGTTAGCGAGGCTCGCCGGTGATCGGCGGTGGCGCACCCAGCGCAGCTCGCCGCTGCTGCTGTTGTCGCCCGCTGCTGACGCGCTGCTCCGGCTGCTGCTGCAGCGGCTGTTGCTACGGGTTAGGGCCGACGAGGACTGGCGAGCCTGGCCGGAGCGGGGAGGAGCTTGGGGAGAAGGTGGCGGCTAGGGTTGCGAGACGGGAGCAGGGGTCGGGAAACAAGGCCACCGGGGAAAAAAATAGAGAAGTGAGAGAAGAGAGAAAAGGAAGAAGTGGGGGGTTTCGACCGACGGGTGCGGGGTTCTTTTTTTTTTTTTGGAATTCACATATAGAATAAAAGACTAAATATTTAAAAATTACCATTTGACGATTTTATCTAAATTTATTAAACGAAAATTATTTTCAAACTATCCGAACGCTTAAAATAATTAAAAAGGTTATATAAAGAATTTTAGAAACATTTTCGGAAGAATTTACTAATGAATATAAAAATTTATATTATTTACGGAAATACATTATAAGACCCTAAAATAATATTTAAAAACCTATAATAAAATATTTAAGTCAAATTCTAATAAATCAAGACTAATTTTAATAATTTCCGAAATCGGTTTTCCGCAAACTAAAAAGCGTAGAACGGAAGAAAATTAATTCCAAAAAGAAATTCTTAAATAAGTTCCGAAAATATTTTTAATTTAAACTTCCCGAAAATATTACCTTCAATTAATTAAAACGTCGATAAAATATTACTTCCCAAAAATGATTAATTACGTTCAATTATGAATTCGAAATCGTTGATAAATCCATAAAACGAATCGAAATTAAAATAATTAAATGTTTACATCAAATTACGCTAATAAAATCATTAAACTTAATAAATCTGGATTTTAAAAATACGGGGTATTACATCTAGGTTATTTTGCTTTGGTCTAGACTTTATGTTCATTTGTATTAGTCTAGACTTATGTCCACTAGTGATTACTTGGCTTTGGCTTGACTTTGTTTCCATTAGGTTAGATAAAATTCCATGGCATGTGAGAGCATGGGGTGGTGCACATTCCATCACTCGATAAGAATTTAAAATAAGAGTGTGAATAAAGAGAATAATAAAATAAAATAGAAAAAATAATTGTAACAAAAATAATAGCTTACAAATATATAGCCTTATGGATTATGTAAGTAAAAAAAATGGACTTATGGAAAAACTACGTTCATGGATGATAGAAGCTTTAATTATAGCTAGTAAATCTGCATAGGAGCTTGCATTTTTTCATCTATAATGATGTGTTATGTTGATAAGCATGATGAGTTGTGTATGGTATGAGTTTTTGATGCATGACATGATCATGATAGAGTATATATATCTGTTTATATGGAATAAGCATGAAATATGTTAGTATGATCTACATAATAAGTTGGAACTTTTGTGTGTGTGTGACTCTTGAGGAGGTAATTTGGCTTACTTAGTACAAAGTGTATTGATATGCCTATTTTCTTGGTTACCTAATCATGATAGAGCATGTATATTTATTTTTATAGAATAGGCATGAAATAGGTTAGTATGATCTTCATAATATATCAAAACTTATTTGTCTCTAACTCCTATTAAGGAGGTAACTTAGCTTACTCTATACAAAGCTTATTAATGCGCATGTTTTCTCGATCACCAACTCATTCCCATAAGCATAGGGCCACGTGTAGGTTTTTAAGGATGCTCAGCGGTAGGCCTATCTCGTGTTAGGCATGAGTTGTGAAAGCATGGACAACCAAAGACCTTTTTCTATAGTCTTTGATAAACTAGGGTTTAGGGTTACTTCCTACTTTTGTTTCTATAATTTAAAATTCAGTATTTTGGCTTAATTTTCCCTCATGTATTTGAACATTCACAAACCGTCGAGGTCTTGTACTTGGTAACCTTTTCCTTGAAATTTATATAATGTGTTTTTGGTGCACTCTACTTTTGTTTTGGTTGGTTTGGTTCTTAGCATTATATCTAACATGTGACAGGTGGCTAACGCCTTTCCTATGTTAGATGTGACAATAAATCCCTACATTTCCTATAGGTTTGGTTGTTTTCCACTTCTACAAGGTTTCTAAAAATGAAATTTTCAGTAGTGAAAAATGGAAGTGTTACAATTATTAATATTATAATTGCGAACTTATGTGTTTTGACAGTTTGTTTTTAGGTGAAGAAAGAAGGCTTTAATTGTGGCTTATTTAGTGTTTTATTACTTGTATTTTGCTATTTTTCTAGAATTAAGGTAATACATATACTTTACTAAAATATGAAAATTGCATTACAACAAATTAGGGTTTTGTTATGTCTTATTATGTTTTATTAATTTCCCTGCGTATGCTAGAATGAAATTATACATTATTGTGAATTATTTTTATAATATTAAGTGTATGAAATCATGTTATAATAGGTTTACTATCGTGGTTTAATTATGCATGATGTGTGTGTGTGTATATATATATATATATAACATAATAGGTTGAGAATATTTAGGGGTATTTTTACATAATTATTATTATTTGTGTGCCCTAGGGATGAATTTATCATTTAAGTGTACCACGTTTATATCATCCCAACATTTATACCTAATATGTATCATATAATTTTAATTATAAAAGTATCTGATTTATGATAAATTATATATGCATATTAGGGCTTTACGTGATTACTTATGTATAGAGGAAAATGGTCAATTGCTATATCTTATAATTTACGTGCATGCTAAAATGTTTTAGTTATTGTAATTTAGACTTTCCATCATAAATTGATAATTAAAAATAAATAAGAATTTAAAATAGATAATATTGTGGTAATTATTGTTTCAAGAGCATTTTAGTTATTTTTGACCAAATGTACTTAAATGTTCATAATTGGACCCAAGATGGCCATAGTGGATTTTAATGTTGACTGTTGACCTTAGGGTTAACTTGAATAATTTAGAAAAAGTAAAAGTAGTTAGGAAATTAGAGTTATTTATACATTATGTGATATTTGTTATCACCTTATTAAAATATTAATATTTAAAGTGAAAAAACTTTGAGATTGAGAATGATGTCTCTTTAGGAGTAGCTACCCTAAAGACGTAGTTTAGCCCACGGTTTGATTTGGATCTTGATGGTGTGCCTCAGTATCCCAACAAAGCCCTATATCTTACTCTACTTAGCTCTTTAGAATTATTAGAATATATGCATATTGTTATAGAATGAGCATAGATTTAGAGAGATCTAAACTAAATCAAGATTAATAAGATTATACACAATTGAAGGTTCAATAACAAAACTGAACAATTAAGGAAAAAGTAGAGACATTTATCCGTGCTCTAATGTATTTGTGGTATGATTAAACTAATCAATAAATCAATTACACAAATCTACAATTCTATTTGTATGGAGAATTCTATGGATAAGAATAAGAAAATGGGACGCACAACTCTCAACAACTAGGGTTTCAACGTGTCTCCTTTTATAGAAGAAAAAACCCAATGGGGCAAAATAATATGTATTGGAAATAAGGAAAAAAACACGTTATATGTTTAGAAAATATGGGAATCTCATGTTTATTTCCTTAATTTTGAATTTTGCACAAAACATATCAAAAGTTTCTCTCATAAACACATATCATATTTATTAACATATACCCCTGTGTTTCTACATAAAACTCCATACTGCACCAAACTTCTCCAACACCTGCACAAACTAACACAATATTATGTTGTGTTCAAATACCTTATCAAAACTCACAATTCTTCACCTTAACATTGTATTTGTGACACATGACATGTAAAGACCTCTACAAAAAATCCTGGCCCAATAAAGGACCTCATGGCCTATGAACACAAATCAAGTCCCAAAAAACACTCAAACTTACCTACGATCAATGGATTTGTTAGCATATTAGCGGGATTATCCAGTGTATCCACTTTCTCCAACAAACCTTTACCTGCAATAACAATAACCTAGATAAAGTGATACCTGATGTCATTGTGCTTCATTCAATGATTAACAGAATTTTGATTCTTCGCCAAACAGATAGCACTCTAACTATTGTGATAAAAAATAGAGTACCATGACCAAACCCCAACTTTAATACAAAACCACCAAGGTACAAGGCTTCCTAAAAAGCCTCTATCATAGCCATATACTCTACCTCATTGTTATACAAGGCTATCACATCCTATAAGGAAAACCTCTAGCTAATAGTTGAACCACAAAGATAAAAAACATATCCACTTGTAGATCTCCTTTTATCAAGGTTTTCACTGTAATCAAAGTCCACAAACCCAACCAGCAAATTAGTTGATCTCCCATACTCAATACAAGCTTATGTCATTACCTTCAAGTACCTATAGATCCACTTCACTGCGTGCCATGAAGCCTTTCCTAGAATCTCTATATTTCGACTCACAACACTAATAGTTTGAGAAATATCATGCTAGGTACACAATATAGCATATATGATACAAGCAACAACATTCAAATTTTGAACAGTTGCCATGAACTCCTCTTCCTCTTTGGATTTGGGACAATCTAAAGATGAAAATCTAAACTGAGTAGCCAATGGAGTGCTCACCATCTTAGCATCCATCACATGAAATCTCTCCAGCACCTTATTAATATAAGACTCCTATAACAAGTACAAAAGCTTCTACTCACAGCTTCTAATGATTTCCATGCCAAGGATCATTTTTGTAGCTCTAAGATCCTTTATCTCAAACTCACTCTTCATCATTTCCTTCACCTTATAAACATCAGAAATATCCTTTGCTACCACAAACATATCATCAACATATATCAAAAGATACACAAAAGAGCCACTCTCTATCTCCTTCAAGTACACACATCCATCATACGCACTCTTAGAGAAACCATGCTCAAGCATAAAATGATCAAATTGTTTATACCACTGTCTAGGAGACCACTTTAGACTATATAATGACCTATTTAACATGAACACATGATCGCACATCCCCTCAATCATAAATACATCAGGATTTTGCATGTAAATATCCTCTAGCTCACCATTAAAAATTGGAGTTTCAACATCCAACTGCACCAACTCAAAATCATGCATAGCCACTAGCGTAAGAAAAGTACAAATAGAAGTATGCCTAAACATAAGAGAATATACCTCGTTATAGTCCATGCCTATAATCTGACTAAATCAATGTGCAACTAAAAGAGCCTTGTACCTTGGTCTCTCAACCCCTGGAGCTCTCTTTTTGAAATTGTACACCCACTTGCAATCAATAATCTTTTTCTTCTTCAATGCCTTCACAAGTTCCCATGTTTAATTATTTAATAAGGACTCTATCTCTTCCTCCATAGTAGTACACCACTTAGCAGCATTAGTACTCTTAATAGCCTCTAAGAATTTTGTTGGCTAATGCACATCAACAACTGTCTCTACACTAGATAAGGCATAACCAACCAATTATTTATAATCGTACTTGACCAGAGGCTTAACTATCCGCCATCCTCTAACTGGAGCAATGCCTCTTTGCTCAACCTGCTACTTGGATCCTCCCACTTTAGGAATAGTGGGTCTATCAGAAAGGTCTCTATAATCCAACTCAACCTCAACCTCAACCTAGCCCAAAGCACTATCTTGCTCAATCTTCTTAGTGACACTATCAATTAAACTTCTCAATATTGAATCTTGTACCAATCCTGATAACTAAATCTCTTCAATAATGCAACTTTGATACCAAATTATTGAGGATTTAGCATGGATTTAGAGATATCCAAACCAAATTGAGTTAACAAGATTATGCACGATTGAGGAATAAATCACAAAATAGAATAATTTAGGAAAAGTAGAGATATTTATTCGTGCTCTTGTGTAATTATAGGATGATTAAACTAATCAATCAATCAATTACACAAATAAAAAATTATCTTTTAATGGAGGATTCTATAGAGAAGAAGAATATTTTGGGATGTAGGAATCTCAACAACTAGGGTTTCAACGTCTCTCCTTTTATAGAAGAAAAAAAATCCTACGGGACAAAATAGCTTATTTTAAAAATAAGTAAAAAAAAATAGTTCATGTTTAGGAACCACGAGACCCCCATGGAAACATGGAGCGTGTTTTTTCCTTAGTTTTTACTTTTGCCTAAAACACATCAAAAGTTTCTCTTGGTAACAAGGACCATGTTTATTAACAAATTACCCCTGTGTTTCTTACATAAAACTCCATATTACACCAAACTTATCCAAAACTTACAAAAACCAACACAATGTTATGTTGTGATCAAATACGTGATTAAAACTCACACATACTTATAGATTAGGTCTCCTTGTTAGTAAGTGTTCTTCTTTTGTGTATTGATGTGACCACGGTACCTTAGTGTCATTAGGTTAATAGTTGGCATCATTTTTTATTACCTTTGTGCATTGGTACGACCAAAGTACCTTAGTATCTCTAGATTAATATTATCTCACCATAAGAAAATAAAATGGAAGTAAATATTTTTGGCTTGGAATGACTTTATATTCGTAGGTTAGTAGTGGCCTTCATGCCCTAACTATGGTCGATAGTTATCTTTGTGCCTTACCTATGGTTCAATAGTTGTCTTTGTGTCCTTCCTATGGTTTAGTAGTTGCTTTCGTAACCTACCTATGGTTAGATTTTTCCTTCATTCCCTACATGTCATTGGCATTTACCTTTGTGTGCTACCCACAGTCGGTAGTTACCTTCGTGCCTTACATGTGGTTTGGTAGATGCCTTCGTACCCTACCTGTTATTGATAGTTGCCTTCGTTCCCTACCTATGGCTCAATATTTCCTTCATTCCCTACTTGTGGTCTGTAGTTACCTTCATGTCCTAGCTATGATTTTTTAGTGGCCTTCATGCTCTACCTATGGTCAATAGTTACTTTTGTGCCCTACCCATGGAGTTTTGGAATTTGTTGGTATCGATGATGTAATTATGATAAGTGTTGTTTTTGTACGAAAATGTTTATGAATGGTTTGGTTCCTACCAATCATGGAACACCCCTCACATTCTTTGTTTTATTAAGCTTCGTATTAGTTATAAATGAAAAGGTATGTTGAGCATGTGACCTTGGTAGAGTTTGCTTATTAGGGATGTTTATTGTATTCTAATATTGCTTGTATGATTCAGCATGTTTATCCCATGTTCCTATTATGATACTTTCTATGTACTCCTTGTGACTTCTATAGCCTTAGTTTTGTATGGTGGATAACTTGTTACAATTATATTGATGGCTCTTATTTCATAGTTCCCCATATATTTAATGGAAAATTGTGACTTTGCGGGTTGCTTATGAGTTTCTTTTGCCAGCTAGTATTTTTAGGGTTACTAGTTAGGACTATCCGGTGTCTAATCTAGCATCTTTTGATCCATATATACTCGAACTCTTGTGTCCTATTTTTTTTCATTAAAATTTTGTAACCATTGTCTAATCTTGTACTATTAGAACTATGTTAATCTATAATGTAAGATATATATTATCTTTCTTATGATTGTGTTTTTGATATAAGCAAAATAACTTTTTAGCACTAAGTGTAACAACAACTCCCTACATTTTTAATGTTTTGGCTTCTACAATTAATTTATTAAAAAGAAAATTTTAAGTGTTAAAAATGGGAGTATTAAAAATACTTAGTCACTTTTAATGTAAGTAGACTCTAGAGAAAACTTGTAACACACCAAAATTTAAAAATAATTCTTTTTTTTAAGTATTAATAATAAAATATTAAGTGTTATGCCATATCCAAAATAGAAGAAGTATTGTTTATACCCCATATAGGTATGGTACAAGGATAAAAAGTAACTTATACCTAGCCATCAAGTGTGGAAAGCACTTGATTCTATGATAATATATAATAATAAAATGGAGAGAGAACATATATGATAAAAAAAATAAAGGACTAAAATTCTAGTGAGAGAGACATATCCAAATAACTATAAACTTGAACTAACCCACAACCACTCACTGTATGCAATCACATCAAAGGTATTAATCAACAAATACTTTCAAAACAATGTGGTATCTTCTCATGAGAATAAGAAACACTCATAAAAAGGATGGTAAGTATGCTATATGCTAAGTAAGGGAATAATACACATCAATAGAAAAGGGTATGCATAACGCAAGTAACCTAATAAAAAGATTGATATTATATATGTCTATATGCTCAAGATACAATATGATCCAAGGGAAAACGTATTTTATAATTAGGTGATCATACTAATCCATTTGCTTAGCCACATTAAGATTGGAGATCCACATGTAATATAACTATTCTTCTCCTATTTCCCTCATATATGGGTAAAAGATAGTAAAACTTATTATTATATAACACTTACTCTCTCATTTCCCCTGTAGGTGGGAGAAAGGTAGTTAAACTTACTAATACACCCACATCTAAGGTAAAACAGCCTTAAGACACTAGTAAACCTCTAATCCTTTAGTATACATACCCATATAAGTCGGTAGATCATTCAGATAGAGTACACTAGGGTCCTATGGTTCTCCTAAGACCAGGTTACATTTCATTAATCAAATTATCCAACACTTAGAATCATTTTAATCCTATATTATACTATCATTCACTTTAAGTAGTAATATTTTATTTAATCATTAACCAACACTTAGCACATAATAATGCATCACTTGATTTACTTAATGTCATCAGACTCAAACTTTTATTACCATTGACTTTCCAAGAGAAAAACTGCTTATTGTCTTAATACAATGATCTTCGATTACCATGAATTTATTCCAACAATTATGTTTATTTAAAATCCCTATAAATGTGCTTAATAAAATCAAAAATTTTATAACCACATGAGAAAAAGATAATGCATAAGGCAAGCTAAGCAGCACAAAGTGATATTACAAAAGGAAAAAACCATAATGCCCTCATGGAACCTCTAATTCACAATTAACTCAAAACTTCACCCATACAACTCCCCCAAATCATCAAATTTAACATATTATCCAAATATATTATTTAAAATACCATACACATAAATTACAACCTAACTCCAACATTTTACACATAAATACTGATTTTACCTCTTTTGATATTATTCCTTAATTAGGTCATTTTCTTATAATATAGCACATAAGCTAATCATATTTTTTCCTTAATGTTTTACATATCACACATAACATTTTTATGACACAAAAATATTAATACAACCTCAAATTTCCATATTTCCTCCAAAAAGACCAAAATACCCCTAGCTCACTTCAACATCTCTAAATTTATTATGTTTTTAACTTAGGCAATAACTATACAAATTTATGTAAGGTAAAAAGTCTAATAAATGGTTAAAATGGAAAAAATAAATAAATATTTCCTAAAAATAGTGAAAAAATAAAGTAAAGTGAGCGATTAATTTAGAAACACAAATGTATAAAAATATTGGGCATATAAATTGATTTGAGATCAAAATAAATTAATAAAATCAATAATAATGAAAGTTACCTATCTTTCATCAACTAAAAGAGGTTGGTGGTTGATTTTTTGAGGTCCTAGATGATAGGGTTTGGAGTGTTGTTGATTGGTTAATCAAAGGTAAGACCTAATCAACCACTTGTTGGATAAATTGAAAACTAGATTTTTGAAAGGTAGAAAGGTAAAATGTGGGTTTGAGAAGTAAGGATAAGGGTCCGCACAAGGTTTAAGGGTTAGAAAAGGGATTAAGAGACTAATTGCCTTGGAATTATCGTTAGAGAAATTTAGGGTATTACATCTAGACCTTGTTGTACATATGGAATACTCACTTTATAATAGCTTAAAGTATATCTGCTAAGAAGAAAGTTAAGCATGCACTACCCATTTAATATTTTACATGAGTAACTTACTTTTCCTTATGGAATTAGAGGATAGAGAGGACCATATATCATTGTCAAAATCCCAAGGGCTAAGGCTAATCCATACATCACTTGATGTAATTTATTAATGAAAACAATGTAAACATATGAGATAGAAGTTTCAAATTATTACTGTAAAACTCATAGATTTATTCCAAATTTCTAAGCAAAAAAATGATTATTAGGTCAAATCAATAATCAGACCCTTACCCAAGTTCCTTAATCCTATTTTTACTCACTCCTTACTCTATTTCAATCTCTAATGTTGTTTTTGTCTTCAAAATTTTAGATTTATGTTCGATTTTTAATAGTTTACTCCTATATATTAGTGTTATTATTATGGTTTGGAATCAGAATAACATCTTCGGAACCATAACTTGCATACATTATTCTATTTTTAAATATAAAAGAATATGGCTCACATTATTATCTTATTTTTTATATTATATTTTCCATCCCATTTGTTTGATTTCTATTTATGCTTGATGACCCCACATTGATGGAAAAAAAATGTACCCCTTCCATGGTGGAATTGATAAGCTTTATAAGACACTACCTAAAATATTATGGATTTTAATTATGCTTGATTACTTATTGGAGTAGCTTGAATATATATTTAGAATTAACATACAACAAGCAATTTGAATGGCCTACGTAAGCACCTGTAAAAATTTTTTATTCTAATTACTATATATCCAAAACTAAAGTATGTATATGGATCAAAAAATGTTGACCTCATAAATCAAATAATGTCACTGTCTCTGTTTTGATGATAATAAATGGATCTTGAAAACTAATGTATTTTCTTAAGTGTGCATGTATGATTGATAAACAAGAAAATCTAATAACAACTTACTCAAATCATTTATCACATGTGTAATATAAAAGAGCAATCAAGTTTTAAAGTATAAGAGAAGGTCATGTGAAGATAACCATGACTTAAGATTTAATGGTCACATTTCTAAGGTCTTAGGTTTCTTATACAGAGTTAAGTTGAGAAATTTTACATTTTGATAAAAAAAAAAACTTTAAAAATTTTTAACACACTTGACTTGAATTCACTTCATAAAAATTCATGGTTGGTCTTTTTTGGTAAATTATTCAAAATATTATAAAATTTTTGTTTCTTCTAGTAGACAGGTCTCAAGATCAATCAACCTGTTCATTTTAATCAAGATCATGAAATGATTTAAAATCATACAAAATGACTGGTGCAACAAATCAATCGATTAGTTCTACTAAATTGATTGACTGGTTCTAGAACTGATCGACTAGGTTGACCAACCAGTCTATGGCTTACACCCCTAAAGAAGCTCATTGGTCTTTGTAAACTCACCAACTGATTATGTTCAGACCTAAAATGGGAAGTTACCATTACAAAAGCCAATCAATAGGTTATGTATAGTACACATTTGGTCTTATGAATATATATGAATAATGCTATGGTTTAGTAAACCAAACAATATGCTCATACAACTAGTCAGTCAGTTCATTAAAACCATTCTATCGGTTACAAACCAGTCCATTAGTTTAGATAAACTAGTCTAAGAGTTTAAATAAAGAGAAATGGGTTTCATATTATTTTGAGATATTAACCATAAGTTGGCTATTTGAGCATGATTCATTCGATTATGTACATTGCCATGTATCCATGTGATTCTATGAGTGTAGCATGTATTTTTATGGGTGTTATGACATAGAAGCATGCTAGGATTAATATGATAAAGTATGGTAAATTTTGGTGTGTCTATCGCAAGTCTGGGTAATGTTCTACTCAGACTAGTCGATCGATTCCTTGAACCCATCTACTGGTTGTGTGAGTAGTTGAATGATTTGGAGATTTGGATCAGTTGTTCGTGAGATCAGCCGATTAGTTTGATAAATAGGTCGACTTGTTTTGATGAACAATCGATCGGTTATCAAACTCATGAACCAGTTTTTCTGCAAGGCAAAATAGTTTAACATCTTCTTAGACCCGTCAATCAATTAAACCGAACCAGCCAACTGGTTTCTATGACTAATCGATTGGTTAGTCAAACCCATCAAATAGTTTCTATGACCACATGTGGTGGGTGTAGCATCCCAATTTGTGTGAGCATTTGCGGCAGGTGCACTCAATATATGGTGGGTGTGGTATCTCCAAATAAAACCCCTTCTATGTATCTTAACCCCATGTGGTGGGTGTGGTATCTCATTGTGATTATTTATGCTGCCATGACTTTTGTTCATGGTGGAGAACTGGTGTAGCCGAACAAACTATCATATTGACCAAAATTTTTGTGGTCACTAAAGGAATAATTCTAATATGGTTTATACAGTATGGATTGTGATGAATTTACCATATCTTCACACTTCCATGACTTCCTTACAAGCATGTCTTGTTGTACTACTACTTGAGATTAAGTATTGAGCTATACCGATATGATATCACCATATTGTCATGTGACTTTGATGTGTTGTATGAGCCTTATCATATTTTAGGTAGTATGATTTTCAAGCACTTCACCAGACTAATATTGCACTTATGTGCTCACTATGATAATCCAACTTTTGGTAAAAGGAGTATAGGATGATTTGTACGGTTACAACTCTTAGTTAAAGTATATTGAGTGTGATGACATGGGCCATTAGTAGGTCATTACTTGGGTTTTGAGGTTTATGTCTATATATAAGGGTTAAGCCTACCGATTAAAAGTGTTTTACCCACTGTGTTGGAACATTTTTGTATTTCTGGTTATTTAAACTCTTGGCTTGATTTTCTCTATTTGGTTTTGTAAACTATCAAACTCATTCTATCTATAACATTGTTATTGCCCTTATTATATTGTGTTGTCACATTAATATTATAAGCATATATCTGTTTGTTCATTGTTTCGTTTTACCTTGCGACAAACATGGGTTAGGTGATGATCACACCTCTCTCATGGTTGATGTGATGGTAACATTCTTTGATGTTATTTTTCAAATGTTTCTACATTATCTTAAAAATAAAATTTTCTAGTTCAAAAATTAGAGGTGTTACAAATAAGGACAATAATGTTGAAATATAAATATGATGAACATCAACATAAGAAATATTGAATACTTTATTTTCCTTATTTTTTCCTTTATTCAAGACTCTATCAAACTGACAATACTAAGCTTATTTTCTTTAATCAAACCCCAAACCCCCTTATGCTTAAGAGGGTCATTCAACTATGCACCTCTTTCTACTTATAAGGATCATTACCCATTTCTACTATTGATTCCCAAGACATATTACTAATAAAAGCAACATAAAAATGATAAATAAATAACCATTACCAAGCCGGCATCAAAATTACACTCTCCAATAACTTGGAGTGTTAAAAGAGTACAATGATGAAGTTGTGATGAACAACTGTGTTATGAAATAACAAGAAGAGATTTCTACAGCAAAATTTATTGTGTGTGTTGTGACCAACGACATTATTATAAATTATGTGTGTGTGTGTGGGTGTGTGTGTGTAAATTAGTTAGTGATTGTTATGCATGTAGTGGATTTCTTATAAATAATGCTAACCCTTTTATATGTTTAGATTTTTCAAAAAAAATAATAATTTGGACTACTAAAAAAATTAAAAACTATATCAAAATATTTCTATAATTTTCTCTATTTATAAGCACTCATATTGCAATATTTGTAATATAAAATATTAATGAAGTATAGGTACAATTGTAATACCCTGAAAATTTGCTTAGCCTAGTATAGCATCATTAGTGCCCTAATTTGATTCTAATATTGATAAATCCTATATTAGCCTTAACCTATCCTTAATCCCAAAACTTCAACTGATTCCGAAACCTTAACTTTGATAATCCGTAATTCATAAACCAAAATTAAAACCCGCTAAAATTTTCACTAATCCTAATTACCTTTAACTAATCTAAAATCACACTAAACTAATTCCCTAACCCATCTCTTTTTCCTTTTCTTTTCTTTCTTTATTCTACTCCTCCGACCAACCTCAAGCTGCAACTTTTGCACCCTCACCCATCACCCATCACCTTTCTCCGTCTTTTCTTCTTCTCCCATCTCTACAAACGTGTACACTCTCATGTGCACCACCCTATCTCCCTGCATCCTTCTTATCCTTTTCATCTATAAGAAACACCTCCATCAACCATCACCACCCTCACCTTGCAGTTACTACCCTACCCTAGCCATCCTCTACAACCATCACCATCATCATCAACTTGTAGCTGCACCATCACCATCATCCCCATCTCACCCTCTGTTCTTTTTCTTCTTCCCCGACTCCCACCACACGCACACATGTTCATATGTATATATATATACATACATACCATACCTTACCATACCATACTCTCCTTTTTTCTCTTTGTTTAGCCTCCAATCTATCCTTTTTGTGTTAAAAATCAATTGCCCAAGCTCCCCAACCTTCTTCTCTTCTTCCTCCTTCTTCCTCCTTCTTTCTCTGTTTTTGGCATTCACACCACCATTTCCACCTCGGCCACCACTCGCTACCCTTTGGCCGGTGGAACGACCACCAAGGTCGTCCCAACCTTCCCCCTAGCCATCAATGGCCATCACCGCTGATCACCGCCTCTTTTTTCCTTCTTCTTTCCCCCATTCATTGTAGTGTTGCAGAGTGCATGGCCTGTGCACCGCCTGCTACACAACTGTGCAACACTTAAAATCTCCTACTACACAGCCGTGCAACTTCTATACTACCTGGTCGTGCATCTTTTTTTCTCTCGACCTGTTGTGCACTAGTGCTGCACAGCTGTGCAACTTTTGTACTGCCTGGCTGTGCAACTTCTTTTTTGGTCGTGCACCCCCATTTTCACCCCCAAACTTTGTCTAAAAACCACCAAAATTTAACCATAGCTCCACCACACATTCCTCTACACATCCACACATCTCAAACTCCCATTTGACTATGGTTATATCTATTTTTACCCTCTTTACCTTGATTTCTCCTTCAATTTAACTCGTTGAGCCTAACCGCAAATTTTATTATTTTATGTAGGTGGTATTCCAGTAGATTCGGAGGAAGAAGTGTAGGATTTTCATGCTTAGAGCTCGGTGTCCTAGTTGGTGAGAATACTATTTCATGTTTAGGGTTTTTGATATTATTTGCTTGTATTAGGGCTGTGTAGAAAAATCGGGATCCGAAAAACCGATTCGGTATCCAAAAAATCGATCCAAAATTTTGGATATCCGATTCGGTCAAATATAAGTTTGACCGGAGCGGATATCCAATCCAATTTTTTAGTGGATAATCCGATCCGTCAAAAATATCCGATTTTAAGAATAAGCTAGTTATATTTTGGCATAATTTAATTTATAATCTAATTTTTTTTTCTTTCAATCTTCAAGTTTGGATAATTTATTTTACTATAGTACATAAGTCCAAAAATAATTTACTAAAATAAAGTCTAAAATAAACATCCACACTCTACAAACAGTCAAATAGGTCACGGCCCACACACACGCAAGCACCCAGACCAGAAAAAAAAAAACTCCTAAATTTGCTGAACCTCTTAACTTAGGTCGTTCCACGGCTCTAAAGCGTCATTATTCACAAATCTTTCTTGCTAATTTTTGTGGATATGATTAATCATGTATTATCTCTTTTTGTATGCATTTTGAATAATTAAACAAGCATTTCTGCAAAAAAAAATTCATTATAGATTATATATGTAAATTTAATAATCGGATATTTTTTTCAATAATCGGATATATCCGAAATTTGATCCGATATTTCAGATATCCGATGTTTCGGATATCCAGATTATCGGATGCGGATTCGGATATAGGATATCAAATATCTAGTCGGATCGGATATCCGAAAAAGATATCCATTCGGATACGGATATCCGACAATGCACACCCCTAGCTTGTATGGTTATATTTGTTTTTCATGATATTGTTATATATGATGTAACATGTGTTAATCTTGATATTTTGTGATGATATGAATGTTATGTTGAAAAAAAGTAAGAATTGGTGAGAAGTACCATTATGTTGTGATTTAGTATGATAATGTCATATTTGTGGGATTATATCTTAAGGTATGAAATAAGGGCTTAAAGATGTTATGTTATTCAAAGAAAGTAAGAATGGGTAAGAGGTACCATTATTATTTGTTGAGGGTATGAAATATGGGTTGAATGATGATAATGTCATATTTGTGGAAATATATCTTATGGTATGAAATATGGGTTAAATGATGTGGAAATATACCTTATGGTATGAAATATGAGTTGGATGATGATAATGTCATATTTTTGAAAATATATCTTATGGTATGAAATAGGGGATGAATGAGTTTTCATTAATGGATTTAAGGATTTTCATGAGGTATGATGATAAATGGGGGAATTGAAAAATAATATGTGTTGAAGGTATAAGAATTTATAAGATAAGGGTTTTTATTTGTGCTTAAAGGGCAACTTGGTCATTATGGGATAATAAGGAAATTTTGGTATTTTATGTGTTAGGAGGTTTAAAATATGATATTAATAGCATAAGGATTTCATGGAAGTATTATTGTTATTTGGGATCCTTAAATAATTTAATGACTAATTTGGAGCAAGCTATCTTGTAATGATAATACCATTATTCCATATTTAAGACATAGAGGCTATCTATTGAAATTAGTAATCATGAAAATTTCATGGGAAGTGTTATAACAATTCTATGAAATTTGGGTCTTGGATATTTCTGTGATTAACATATGGGGATGAGATTATTAAAGCATACTTATGGGAATTAGGTTGTGCATATTGGGTATGATAAAAATGAGAGTATTTAGAGATGATATAATATAAGTTGTGTGGGCTAATCAACATGGGAGAATGGAGTGTAATTAGAGTTTGAAAGGACATAAGGACTTAGACTTATGTTATATGTATATCTGTTTTAAATGTGTCCTATGCCTGAGAATCAATCTTGAATAAGATACTAATCACTTAAAGTGAAAGAATACGTGAGTAGAGCTAAGGTAATATATTTTTCTATATCTATATATGTGTATCCAGTTCCACCGGAGAGAATAGTGGCTTAGAAGCATTTTTTCCTGAGAAGATGTTTTTAATCTATGTTACATCGGAAAGAATAGTAGCTTGGGTGCGTTGTCCCCAAGAGTTTCAGATCATTCCACCGGTTTAAGAATAGTGGGGTCCCTACTCATTGTGAAATGAAAACGTATCATCATAACCTATGAAAAAGATACTAATGATTTACAGTGGAAGAACACGTGAGTCAGGAGGTGACCTATTTTTTATATGTATATGTATTTCCATTCCACTGGATAGAATAGTAGCTCAGGAGCGTTTTGCCTTAAGAAGATGTTTTAATCTCCATTCCACCGGAAAGAATAGTAGTTTTGGTGTGTTATCCCCTAGAGTTTCAGACCGTTCCACCGGTTTAAGAATAATGGGGTTCCTACACTTAATGTATATAAAAGAATAAAAATGGATTATACTTAATAAAGGGATCTAAATCGTAATATGCCTTATAAGATGTTTAATTTACTTGGTTATTTCCCTTATTATCTAATATGAAATCATATATTATTTGTATCCATATTTCGATACTATTGTCCTCTCACTCAGTATGTAGCGTGCTGACCGTCCGTTTTATGGGTGCTGCTCATTCCCACGAGCATACCTGCCCTGTTTTGTAGGTGATTGATGATTATTAGCTTGATGTGCTTGCCTTGGGTGAGCGCTAAACAAATTGGTAAAGGGTATGATTATCCAGGTATCTCTATCTCTCTCTTTAGACTCCTAGTTCTATGTTTTTACTATTTATTCTCTTCTCTCTTTTTCGTATCCTATATCGTAGTGGAATCAAGTACTTCCTACATCTGATTTCTAAATATAAAGTTACTTTTGCCTTGCACCCAATATGGATTGGACATAGGGAGTGCCTCTTCTATGTTGGATGTGGCGTGACATCCCTACGTTTTGTGTTTTGGCTTCCGCTATTAACTTTTTGAAATAAAATTTTTAAGTTCCAAAATTTAGGGATGTTACAACAATATTGTGGAAATACATGTATAATAATTTTAAGAGATCATATGCAACATGTTCAAAATATCAAGTGCAGTAACAAACACACGGTGAAACATAATAACAATAATGTAAGAACAATAGAGAAAGATAAGGATAATAATGTTGAATAAATGCGATGAACATCAACATAAGAAATGTTGAAAAATATATTACAACAATATTCAACATATCTTTCATCGTTGTTTTATACTAGATTTTCACCATTGTTGTGTATTCATAAAAGATATATAGAGATAGTAATTTTTTTGTGTGATAATAGTGAAAGATATTTAAAATAATGGAAAAAGATGTGTCAAACATCAATAGAAAAATTAGTATAAAATATAAATGTAGTAATAATGAAATATAAGTATGATGAATATTAATACATCAATGGTGAAACTTCAGCATAAAAATATTAGAATAGAAACATAACAATGGGAAAATATGAGTATAATAATAGCAAAGCTTACACATGGTAAAATTTTGGTAAATAGTTGTGAAACGCCAATATAAGAATGGTGAAATGTCAACATAATGAAAAAGGAAATAAAAATAATAAATAAAATATAAGTGCAATAATGATGTGATATAAATTTGATAATGATAAATATTAATTTAATAATGGTAAAAGTATTGCATAAAAATTATAAATGCCTATACATGGAGAAAAAACTCCTAAATATTATGATATTATATTTATTATTTTATTAATATAAATTAAAGATCATTTATTTCAAAATATTATAAACAAATCAAAAGTTTAATTCATTTGCAAAAATACCACAATAACTTAGTGCATTTCACAGTTTGCAAGTGTATAAAAATAGGTGTTGAATAATAAAACAAGGAAATTTATGTATAAAATAAAAAGTTAATGCCCTTGTTATAAAAATACCCTCCATGTAATTTCACCGCCCAACGATTTCTGTCATTTCTCTGGTTCGATAAAATTCCTTTCTTACCCTAATTTCTTACTGATTTTATTTCTCCATCTATGGTTGTCGATTCAAATAGATCACAGATTGAAAAATCTGCTATGTCGTTGAAAAGCTCAATTGGATGGCCTTGTCTTCTTCACCCCCTACGCTATTTTCCTCTTCAGCGTCTCTCGGTATCGGCCCTTCATCTCATCCATCTCTCTATAATGTCATAGTTTCCACCATCTTTCATCCTATTCACATTCACTCCTCTCGTTTTCATATTTTCCAAAAAAAAAAAGACATAAGAAACTAAATTGACAATGGATTGAGTAGTTCCTTGTACAAACTGCTATTAAAACAATTATTTAATGTATAAAACCATTCCAATTTTATCCTTATGAAACCGTTTTAAGTGTTTCCAACACTTCAATTTATAACTTGATATGTAGAAAATAAAATAGGATGAGCAATGAATGCAGATGTACATGAACTATGATAAAAAATAAATAAATAAATAAACAGGCACCAACCCACAATCTCCTCTACTTTGCGAGCAAAAGTTGTACGCATATCATGGTCTGCAAGCAACACTATTAAGATTTCATGAATCGATTTTTTTCCCTGTTTTCTCGCCAATATTAAAAAAAAATTTATCATTTTAATAATCTAAATTTGAATTAATTTATTTTTAAAATTATATATAAAAAAAATTATTTATTTGCAGAAATACCATCATGAAGTACCCCATTTCACGGTTTGCAAACCTATTAAAATTCGCATTTATAAAGCAGACTGGTGTTGGGGTATTGATACAGATCTTTACCAGTGAATACAAAATATTTGGTAACATATGTATCACCTAGTAGTTCCGACTTCTGACGCGTCAACATGGCTAGAATTTGCAGAACTGAATATATAGTAGTAGTATATTATATCGACACAAAATTTCAACGTACAAATCAACATCCCGACAGCTTCGACCATAGAAAAAAAATAGAAATCGAACGCACATTATAAAAAGGTAACGACAAAAACAAAGAAACCAACTACGCCAAAAACTACTTCTGCAAAACTTGAATCGAAAACATCCATTCTAATCAGAACCCGCTTTCAGTCTTTTCTTCTCCTTTCTCCTCTGCTCTCGTTGACCTGGTTTAGGCAAGACGCAGAATCAGAAAACTGATAATAAACCTGTATTTTCTTCTTTTTTTCCATTTTTTTCCCTTGATTTTGGGGGAGGGGGGAGGAGCGTTTGGGGGTGAAATCTGAGCAAAATCACGAGAATAGTGAATTACGTTTTTTCTGTTCTTTTCTTTTCTTTCTCAAGCTATCCATAGATCTTTGCTTTTCCGCGAGCTCCTTCATGTCAACACGCACCTGAATAAGCCAACATGAACAGACAGAAACTGAGAACAGGACAGAGCCATGGAAAAGCATAAAATCATATCTATCAACATAGATTAGATTTTAGCATGATTTTTTAGTAGGCATGATAGAAGAATTGAATAGCATATCACTTTCTCCATCAATTAAAAATTAACCAATAGAACCGAACTGTGAAACTTATTCAGTCACACAAGAGGCAACGCCCTTAGCAATCATCAGTAATGTCATGATCAATCAAACAACTAACGCTGTTGACAAACCGCGAGCCGAATCGATTCAGCTCATTTTTTTAGTAAAACGAATCAAATCCAAAACTTATTTTTAGTTTCATTTATTAAACAAACCGAGCTCAAGCCAATGGAGGTTTGGCTCGCCTGTTCAAAAGCCGGCTCGAGCTTGGTTCAACTCATTTATAAGTTCAGTTCGTTTGTTAATAGACTGGGCTTGTATAAAATTTACATAATAAACAAGCCAAACAATTAAATGAGCATTTAAACAAACTGAATAATTAAACGAGTTAATTTGGTTTATTTAACTTTCAAACGAACTGAGTTATATCAGAATAAGCGAGCCGGTTTGGTTCATTAATTTTCTTTTTTTAAAAGTTAAACAAGCCGAGATGAGCTAGCAAGTGAACCTTATCGAGTCAGGCTCGTTTGGCTTGTTTTAAGCTCAAGCCGAATTCAAGCCTAAAAAAATTGAAAAAGCCGAGCTCGAGCCAAAGGATATTCGGCTCCATTCGACTTGTTAGCAGCCGTATTAACAATAAGAAAATGCATGTAACCCAAAGAGAGGGAAAAAAAAAAGGAAATAACCCGACTGCTTGACAACTCACCTCAGAGCCAGCTCTCATTAGTGCATGAAGTGGTTCAACGCGATCATGACCAATCACCACTAATTTTCCATCTGCACTTTCACCTGAAGTTTTTTCATGGTCCAATTTTTTCTGCTGAACTAGCTCTTCTAATTGCCCTTGCAACATAGGTGAAACACCAGCCTAAGGAATTTACAGCAGCAGATCAGAAGGGTGTGACATAAGATAATTTTAAATGAAGTCAAGAGCAATTCCAACCCTGAGTTTCAAGTGTTAAGCTTTCACTGCTGCACTAAACAAGAAAGACAATAAAGGCACTTGATCCAATAAAGCAGGAACCATGCCCGCTGACATAAAGACTAAACCCCAATTTCAACAATAGAACACAAAGAAAAAGAAACAAGCAAGAATAATCTGGACCTCATAGGTGAATCATATAGTAGTCTGGAAAAAGCAGCTATAAACACATAATTCATATTGATTTCTCCTGGAGAGCCTCAGGGCCTCAGTGCTAATTGAGCAGTGATAAGAAAACTAAAACAAGAAGGCCACAGGGATCTCCCATGGACCAAGTGGTCAAGCCCCAGTTGTGATATGTGGAAGGTCCTGGGTTCGATTCTCACCCTATGCAATAGGCTCCTCCCTCCCCCCCCCCCAAAAAACTAGCTGGTGTACCATAAAAAAAAGAAATGGAGCCCAGTGCCAGAAACGAAAAGATACACAAACTTGACACCATTATCAGACAACATTACTGAAATAAACCAGAGAAACCAAAACATGCACAAACTTGACACCATTATCAGAAATACAAAAGGCATTAGTAATGCCCACAAACATGGAAAAGGTTTCAGGATTACATTACTAAATACCAGAAAACGGCAAATGCACCAAGGAACAGATATCAAGCATAAATTTCAATGCAACCCAGGACTAAACTTTTTGCAAACCACTAAAAACTTACTCCCGCCAAGAAACGATGAGAAAATGTTTTTGGTTGCAACGGTCGGGACAGCAACCTGCCAAGTTCCTGCAATTATGAATAGCTTTGAGACTCGGACAAAAAAGCTTCATCCAGATAATGAAAATAATCACATAGCACATGCAGCCAAAAACACAAAGACAAAAAGTTCGATTCAATGTTATTGACGAGTATCACAACCTGTTGAAGATTCTTCAGATGAACCAAAGTTGCTTTCTTTTGTTTATGACTGCTAACTCTTTCATCTTCACTATCAGTGTCCTCAAAAACCATCTCAATGGACTCAGCACTTCGCTTGACCCAGTTATCTGTAGCCTTTTCCTGAGATGGATAGTAGGAAAAAATTCACTAACTTATTAACTGACAAGGCAGGTGATCAGAAAGAACTAGCTTCAAATTTAGTAAGCAGCCAAGTAGCTGACTGTCCTAACTTGCCTTAGAAAGTCCAAAGTCTAGAACGTATAGAGTTGTCACTTCATTTATTAAAGATTCAATGATAAAAATTGATCCCATAATTTATTGAAGTCAACCGTAATCAGTGATGATTGGGAATTGGCTATGTGAACCCACCTTTGCCCAAATCATAAAGCCCAAAAGTCAGGGATTTACACAACAAGTTCTCCAAATAGACTATTTATACACCAGGTTATTTTAGAAATTTTTACACTTTTTCTGTAAATTAAAAGGTTATTAAAAAACCCTTGTTTTGCATAAATGGCAAGGGGAAATGGGAATTTCATAACAATAATTTTTTACCCAAAAATACAAAATTGATTCAACCAGCTATTCAGGCCTTGTGCCATAATTTTAATATCTATATTTATTTTTTTAGTTTCTTAATTGTTTAGGAAGTTTTCTTATCCCTAAAAGTCTATCTTTTAGTTGAACTAACCATATCTTTTATAGTGTTTAGTTAGGAATAAGTATCTCTTCCTTTCTCATGGGTACCAATAATATGGGTATAGAACCAGCCTTTTTTTATCAAATTAAATAGTAAAATCCTTATATTAGAATTATATGTTTACCTAATATCCTCCCATATTTCCCATTATATGACAAGAATATTTTTCTAATCCTGGCTCTCTAATATGTAGAGTACTAGACCTCACAATCAGGTTTTCCTTATTTTTCTATCATAAACTAAAAAATAATATTTAGCTTTTAAAAATAGAAAGGAGTCATCTTAGTGTATTGAAAACCCAAAGTCAACAACCCCAAAGCCCCTATTGTCATCACTCACGCATACATACATACATCAATTGGTTCTTCACAATATTCAACTCTCAATTTGCATCTTCAACCTCTATTCATTCAAAATTTCAATTCTAAAATTATTCTTCTTCATAGATTCATCCACTTTCTCAAAAACATAGCATATGCCATCAATTCAATTGCAAAAACATCAATTCGAATTTTTTTAAAGCCTTGGAGGCCATAGGAGAATTTTTCATGTTTGCACCAAAACCTTGTATAGATCATACATAGCAGCAAATTGATAACACTATTCTTATCTGTTCTTCGTATTATCATGATTTATAATTTATACTGTGTGTTTCAAAATACACACACCCCCCATATCCTTTAAGTTATTTTATTATTTTATGTGGTATATGCACAAATTTATGAATAGCACCAGGGTGTTGAATATATGAATATAATTATGTCTATATGTGTATCAAAGAATGATATAGTATGATGAATATGTTAAGTAATGTCTGTCACCTAAATTTGAATTTTGATACTTTTTTTTTCGATAAGTAAGAGATTTTATTACTTACGAAAAGGATAAGGATTACAATCCTGAGATCAAACTACCATACAATCAACAAGACTAGCCCACTTTTAGAATTTAACCTTATAATGTGGGTGCATTAAACGTCTAGCTACAACTAAGACAATAGTTTGACTGATACTATCTATATCCCTACTGCGGTTTTCAAAAACTCTCAAGTTCCTCTCATACTATACATTAGCAATATAAGATGAGAAAAGTGCTCCTAGGACCTGTTTTTTCTGTCTATTTTGTCTAGATTTTTTCAGCAAGGACTGCACCTCCTGTTGCCACCCTTGGATAGGGTTCCTTCTGTCAGCACATCTTCGAATTTTCCTCCATATAGCTGTTGTGGTAGGGCAGTGGATAAACAAATGGTCCCGGGTTTCGAGACCCTGCTGCCAGAACACACATTGCTCCGATACATCCATACCAATCTCCCGAAGTTTAGCTTTGGTCATCAATCTGTCCCTGAATGCCAGCCAAAGAAGGAAACTGTATCTTGGCAAGTTAAGGGAGTTCCACACAAGCTGGGGCCACTTCTGCTTATCTTGTCTGGGTCGCATAGCTTCATAAGCATCTTTGATGCTATATTCTGGATAACCATTCGACCACCTCGAAAGAATAAAACTTTGTAACTGGGTGCGTACAAGGAGGATTCTCTGAAACAACCAAGAGGTATAAGTAGTGGGATTGTACTCCCACACATTTATATTCTTAAGGTAGACAGCATGGATCCACTTCACCCAAAGCGAATCCTTCTTAGTAGCAAGATTCCAAAGTAGCTTACCCAGGGCACACTGATTCCAAATGTCCAGGTTAAGGAAACCAAGACCACCCTCAGCCTTAGGGGTACAAATCTGTTCCCATGAAACCAGGGCGTGTCTTCTAACATGTATCTTTTCTGACCATAGAAAGTTTCGACAGAGACTCACAAACTGATGGAGGATCTTTCTTGGTAGGAGGATCACCTGGCTGAAGTATAGTTGTATGTTAAACAAAACCGACTTGATAAGCTGTAGTCTCCCCGCATAAGATAAATAAATAGTGCTCCAGTGCCTAAGTCGAGTTGTTGCCTTTTCCAACCAGTGTTTGAAAAGGCTTAAGGCGCACCGAGGCGCTAGGGGTCCTGGAGCCTAGGCGCCAGGCGCAAGGCGAAGGCGCACGCCTGGGCGATGTGTGGCGCCTAGTGTTTTTTTTTGTTGGCATATATACTTTTTTTTTCCAATTTTCCTTGATGCTCTTTCTATTTTTTTTCCAGATGTAGTGGTACATTGTTTTTCCCTTTGTTGTTGTTGTTTTTCTTTTTTCTTTTTTTTTTTACATTAGGAAGAAAAAGTTTCTGCAAAAAATATATAGGACAAGGGGAGACCTTTCTTTTTCCCTATATCTTTTGTTTTCCCTTATATCTGCAAAAAATATATGCAGATATACCTTTGGTTTTTCCTAATGCCCTATCTGTTTTCCTCTATATCTGCAAAAAATATATGCAGATATACCAAAATAACTATTTCTTGCTTTAAATTGGTGGTAGCAGACTTTACAGTCTCTGCAGCTGGTTTTTTACCTGTCCAAAATAACTCTTGCTCTCCCCAATTCTCATATTAATTGCAGAATATTTTTACTGCAATCAAGACTATAAACAGACTTACATTTTTCCAACAAATGACTATTTAACTCCCCTAAGTCTCTGCAGTCTGCATGTAATTTTTTTTTTCTGCTGAAAAGGTTTTTTATCCCTCTTCCCTAAGTCTATCCTCCCTATGTGTCTATTGATCTCCCAAGTTTCTGCTTGATTTTATGCTGAGGCGTGCGCCTCATAGCCTCTGCGTCTAGCGCCTGAGGCGCGCCTTATATGCGCCTCACTTATGTAGCCTCGCCTAGCACCAAAAAAGCCCTAACCCCCCATCGCCTTGCGCCTTGCGCCTTAGGCGCGCCTCAGGCGCGCTTTTTCAAACACTGTTTCCAACATAGGCTGAAGTAGACTAGCTGAGATTCTAGAAGAGGTTAGAAGTAGGCCAAGGTAAGTAATCGGAAGAGTACCTTCCTGGAACCCCAAAAGATCAACAATTGCTCTTTTGATATAAGACGACATGCCACCAAAATAGACAGTGCATTTCTGAGGGTTTAGGATCAAACCCGAGATCCCAGAGAAATGATTAAGGACATCCTTAAGGCACTGGACACTATGCAAATCACCATGACAGAACAAAAGGATGTCGTCAGAGAAACTCAGATTTGTTATCTTCAAAGCTCTGCATCTAGGGTGGCCTTTGAAAGTATCATTGGTCCATAGCTGTTTGAGACATCTGGTCAGGTAATCCATGACAAGGACAAATAAGTAGGGGGAGAGGGGATCTCCTTGCCTCAACCCTCTTTTCGCCTGAAAAGGCGGAGACAGCACGCCATTTAAGTAGAGGGAGAAAGTCACAGTATTCAAGCAAGTGGTAACCAGCTTTACAAACTGGTAAGGAAAGCCATACAGAAGCATAAGGTCCCTCACAAAACTCCAGTTGACCATGTCATAAGCTTTTTGGAGGTCCAATTTTATCATGCATCTAGGGGAGACTCCCTTTCGAGCATATTTCCTCACCAACTCATGAGCCAATAACACATTCTCACCGATGCTTCTCCCCTTCAAGAAAGCGGATTGAGCAAGGTCAATGATTGAGGGCAAAATACCTTGAAGCCTCTGCGTAAGAATCTTCGAGATGAACTTATAAAGCATGGTGCAACAAGCAATAGGTCTAAAATCGGTGACCTTTTGCGGGTTAGGCTTTTTTGGCACTAGGGTAAGAGATGTAATATTTACCTGCCTAGGCAGGAAACCGGTAGTGAAGAAATCCCTAGTAGCCATGAATAACTCATCTCTAATAATATCCCAGCTCTTTTTAAAGAAACCTGCTGAGTAACCATCTACGCCTGGAGCCTTAGTGTCACCAACAAAGAAAACAACTGCTTGGACCTCCTCTTTGGAAACAGGAGCATTTAGAGCTAACTTCTGCTCATACGTCAAAGAGCAATCCACGATAGAAGGGTTAAGAACTTCAAGAGACAAAGTATCAGTGCCTAAAAGCTGCTTATAATAGTCACTGAAGGCCTTCTGGATTTCCTGAAACGGCTTCTTGCCTTGGATAGTAGAGACCCGAATATTAACCACTACCGGGCTGTGATATGATACTAGGGGGATGAGGAACTCCGCAACAGAAGAGGGAAAAGATGCCAACCATTCCATATTAACCAGAGCTCGGTCCAATTTACACATAACTTCCTCAGCACCCCCTCGTTTGCTGGACCAAGTATAAAACGTTCCTTGCCCTTGTAAGTCAGATAATCCCAGCTCTAAACAACAATCCTAGAAGTCTTTCATATCGGTAGCATTTGGCAGGTCACCTTGGAACTTCTCACTGCAGGATAGGACCACATTGAAATCCCCCATAAGGATCCAAGGGGAGCCGAGAATTTTGTGTTGCTTCAACCAATTCCATAGCCTTCTCCTTTCTATACCACTATTTAGAGCATAAACGAACCCCACATGAAAAGAATAATTCTCCATCAAGTGATTGACTTCACAAAGAATGGCTTGATCACACATGCTAATGGCTATGACCTTCCACACACATGGGTCCCAAGTGACCCAAATCCTCCCATTTTGATGTTGGGAATAATTTTGGATGAGATTCCAACCACTCCTTACTTTATTAAATACCCTACTACACTTATTTTCTTTTACTCTAGTCTCGAGGAAACTAACTGAGGATAAAGCATTACTTCTGCAGAAAAGATTGACTTCCTTGTGCTTGGAAGCCTTATTCAGCCCTCTAACGTTCCACGAACTAATCATGACCACCCAAATCAGATTGCTGGGCACCTCTCCTAACATATTGTTTCTGCACAGCTCCCGATACGCCAGTTGGGCCACTTTGAGTTTCCATTTCAGGTCGATTCCTTGAGATGACTCTCAGCTCAGGAGGTAGAATAGGGTCCAAAGAGACCTCCGGGGGGACAGATTCCTGCAAGCTCTGCTGTTGACCAAAACCTGGACCATTTTGAGAGCCCGAGCTTCGGGGAGTAGCCCTAGCTGTAGGGGCAGGGGTACTTGAGGGATGCACACAAAACACATCTTCGCCGCAGCCTGCCCTCCCAACATCATTTACAAGAGCACTCTCTTTACCTTTCCTGTGGTCTCTAACAATTACCCATTCCCCACCAGACTCCTTGGGGGTCTTGTTGATAGCCCTGTGAGACTTACAAGTGGAAGCAACGTGACCAAACCTGTCACAAAAATGGCAGTAAATAGGTTTCCAATCATATTTAATTTTCTGAACTAATTCACATCCTTCAGGATCAACAATCACCATAGAGTCCAGGAGTGGTTTTTTAATATCAATCTCCACAAGCACCCTTCAGAAGGACACACGTTCTCTGGAGACAGTGATGGCATCCGTGCAGAGAGGCTTCCCCACTGCACTAGCTATTCGGCTCAAAGAATGTTTGCCCCAATACTCAAGAGGCAGGTTAGGGAACTTAATCCAAAGTGGAACAACCTGCATCTCATTTTTATCAATCTTCATCCGCCTATGCCATAGCTTCAAGACAAGGGGTTTGTTGAAGAAAGTCCAATGCTGCCCAAGGATGAAGTTTGCATCTTCCATACTTTTGAACTTAAATAGAAAGAACCCCGAAGCATGAAGGATTATTTGTGGCAAAGGAACCTCTTTCCAATGTGCATGAACATACCCACAAATCTGGCTATAGGATGGGGCATCACCAAAAACATAACCAACCAAAGTGTTTACCCATAAATCAGCTTCAGAATCCACCTCCTTCTTATCCAGTTTAACCCTCAAAGAATCATTTTCCATAGAAGGTGGGACATAAGAGAGCTTTTCTCCCTAGTTAGGGTTCCGATTCCCTGCCAATATATCCCTCCAGGAAGGGGGAGGAGAAGGGGAGATCTCTTCAAGCCGATCCCAAACAGATTTTCTCTCATTCATGGCAGCAATCGGCAGATTTGGGTTTGCAGTATGCACACCCCTTCCTCTACTCTGATTTGTTTGGTTAGAGCACTCATTATACCCTGCAGCTTGAGTTGCCCTTGGTTCGTGGGTTGGGGAGGCAGTGTTAGGGTTTGGCGTTCGTAGCACAAGGTCCTCCATTCCAGCAGAAGCAATAGCAACGTCGAACAGCCCATTCCCCAAATTCTCTGTCAACAGATCCTCATGCAGATTAGGTGCCATCGAGCCCTGCGAAAATTGCTGCTGGGCCATCTTCTCAGTTGCAGGGGCTGATACCTTCGAGCCCTGCTTGCCCGATGTGGAAGAAGGGGACTTCTTCCTGGCCATGGCGTGCCACACTCGGGAACCCTAGGAGAGAGGGGAGAGGAGACAGGCCTCGCGAGAGAGATGACCCGTTACCTAAGCCTCGAACCGACCTTCAGCCCTGAAGTGGAGCTCGAACGCCGAACAGCAGCAACATGTCCATTTTACAGGGAGAATCGTAACCAGCCAATCAAAAAAGCTAGCCTTAGATGAAGTGGCCGGAGAAGCAGCGATTTCGATGCCACCGAGGTCGAAGTCGCCGGACTGACCGGAGAGAGGACGGTGTACCGGCGGAGGCGAGGCGGAAGACCGGAGAAGTCACGATCCACGACCTTTGACTTTCCACTCTCTATTCACAGCTCAAACAAGATTCTAGGGTTGTTTATTAAGACAGAGCGTTAAATAATCATGACTCTCTTTTTTTCTTATTCATAATTTTGATACTTATTGGTGTTGTATGTTGAAAGTTATAAATAGATGTTCATTGGTTTGAATTCAATGGAATTTTCAGCTAGATCTGAACCTATGAGTTTTCTTGTAAACATTCTTCATAATTTGTTTCTTTAAATTTACCTATCATATAATATATCAGTCTAGCTTTCAAATAAATTATCACATCTGAAATCAGAGTTATGAACAGGAAACAAATTGGTTTACAATGGACATAGGTCAATTTTGGAATCTCAAGAACTTTCAAGAAATTGAATCTTCACATGCTAAAATCAATATTTGACAAAAGCTTGACTTTTTGTGACTTCATTGACTTTGATCAGAAAAGGTTGACACTTTGATCATGTTAACCAGTAATGTTGACCTGATTGACCAAATTTGGCTTGTTTGACTTTCTTGTTTTAAAAGTGTTTGAATTAGGGAACCTTGGTGTATGAGCATGATAATTGTGGAAGTTATTTGTGAGTATATTACAAGTGTGTTATAAGCGTGTTGAGGCAACTATTTGAGACTATGGCTATATTTGGCGAGTGTCCTAGATGAGAATTTCTATTATGGTAAAGTGCTTAAGGAAACTACTAACACTACAAAATAAGTGACTTCTGCTGACAAAAATTTAGTTAAAAAGATTTTTTCCCCGATGGTAAAAGCCAGATAATTTTTTGTGGGCAATAATATTGCAAGTTTATAAAAAATAAAGTTTTCCCCACAAATCTTTTACCCTCTTGTATATCTGAGTATTATTAGTAGCATTATACCAACAAAAACAATATTCATTCATATACATAGGTTTTAGAAACTATTATATCTATTGGCACAATTCATTCACTGCTCTCATATCTTATTATGATAATTTTTTAGTTCTAATTGATATTCTTTTTATAATAATTATTAATAATATCAATAAAATTACATTTATAATCATTAATCATTGTTAATATTACATTAAAGTAATTATTAATATCACAATTATATTAGTAACTATCACTATGTTAAACTTGACGACGAACTGACATATTTGGTTGTTTTTGATATGCTATAAACGATGGCCAACAATAACCGTTGCTATTGATAAATCAACTACAATAAACTTAATCTTTAGACGTTAATAAGTAAACTTTATCTGACACTAATACATCTACCCCACCCTATGCAATCTCATTTGGGCATCAAATATATTTTTTAAATTTTAAATTAAAACAAGACCAAATAATTCCTTAGTTGCTGAAGCCCAATATAAATTGTTCTTAGGAGACAAATGAGTCTTGCCACTTGACAAAGAAAGGCACCAGCAATGCATCTGCCAAACTAAAAATCAACCACCAATGATGACAGACTGAGAACACCACTAAAAATTGACCAACAAATCCAGACAGAGAGCACCACCAAGTCTGAAAAACAAGAAGCAGCAACGGCACCTACCAGCTATAAGGGTTAGAGGTTGATGCTTCAACAGACAAACCAAAATCGTCCTTCAACTTCCAGTGATCTAGAAGCAACTAGTGGTTGCAGGCCAAATTTGAACTGGTTTCTCATTTCATTTGCTGAGGTACGCTACTCTCTTGCTGTGTTTACTACCTGTATTTGGTTTGTCAGCCCCTGTGATTTACTTCCTCTTTTTTCAGTTGATTCTTTTGGTATTACACTGAGTATCGCTCATTTTACAATTTCTGCCCTTTGATTTCTTTTCCAATTGGGGCATCATACGTTCTAGATAACCTGAATGAGCAGGCGATCATGACTAAAACAACAAGAGAGAGAGAGAGAGATCGAATTTTGGTAAGATAATTGTTATTATGCTTAGGAGTCTATTATATATGACATGTGGATTAGCAATTTTTCTTTCTTTTGGTGCATGCCTGTAAATGCTTTTGTTAACTTGACCTGGAAGTTTAAGCTAATTTCCTGTGAAGTTGTAAACTTAGTCATGCATGGAAAAAAGTTCATATTCTAAACACAAAGACAGAAGTATGCCTATAATGATCAAATTCTACATTCTTAAATTTGATTAGAAACATCAGCTTTCTTGATCTCTTGTCCTGATGTGACTGATTTATATGATTGCTAGTTATTTAGAACTGGGGTGGTACATCATTTCCCAGCTTGTTTGCTTAAGTAATCTGTTTATGGTTGTATATCATATCTTTGTGTTTGCCCATCATTAAGTTAAATAAATTATTTGATATTACTACGGGAATATTTGAACGTGTTAATCACACTTTATACTACCATGGGAGTAATTTTTAGAATATTGGTTTGAGTCTTCTATATATGCTTTCCTCCCTCCTCACCCTACCTCACCCGAGGCAATCTTAAAGCAATGTTACAGTCAACATTAGATCAATTTTCTGAAGGTCATCTCTTGGGAACATCATTGCAGTTCAATACATTTGGATTTATTGAGGTTGAGCTTACTCATAAACAAGCTGAGAGGAACTGAAACAAAGGTTTGAAATGAGCTCCTTCCATAATTATTTCTTTTACGATTATTTTGTGACATGAGTACTTGATTGGTTGATTGGACAGACATTCCTGATTCTATTTCTTCATTTTTCTGCCAATTTTCTCAATTGTGATCAGGTTCTGAGGACAGGGTGGGGATAATGGTTTTAAGAATTTGATCAATCGGAGAGTTCAGCGATTTATATGCATTTTGAGAATGAGGAGCACATCCCTACATATGCTTGTCGTCTTTATTTTGCATGGAAGATTGTCGTATAAGAGGTGCATTGGCTGGTTATATCCTTCAATGTCGGTGCTGGATGGTCTCACCTGCTCCTGAGTTTTCTTCACCATTAGGAATTTAGTCGTTGGTTTATTGTATAATTATGTCTGCTCGTTTGTTTACCTGCAAATTATCTGGAGAAAAAAAAAAGGGCTTGCTCCTTGACTCGTATTTCAGGTACCATTACATAAATATCTGCAGCCTTGGTTCTCTCCAGGTTCCGGTGAAGGATCTTAGTATATATTAGGATTTCACCACAGGTGATATATTATTTTTTTAGAAAATTTGAAAACATCATTTAGTTTCTTGGAATGAATTTAGATTAATTTGATTAAGTTCCATGCATATTTTTTTTAGGAATACATGTTAATGATTATCAAAAAGAAAATGCTATATATGCTGAACAGGATGCTGAGAATGAAGAGGATGGTGTTTGATGTATTTGTTAAGATACTTTTGTATGTTGGCTCGTATTACAAGTTGTATATATAGTATTGTACCCACAAGACCAATGTAGCTTTAAAATTAAACGATCAACTATTTTTTATTGAACAATGACAATTATTCATGGTGTAATTAATTTTATATCAAGATAAGTCAGTTATCACAGGTGGATAGATATATATTGTGGCAGCACATATTATCAACAAATATTATCCATTTTGGCAAGGGTTTTACCAATAGATATAAATCTGTGTATGTACCGCATAAAATATGTATAAAAAACAATGCATATCTATTTGTCATAGTTTTTAGCAACAAATATATTATTATGATTAACACCTATAGTCATATTTTTTGGGTCAATTATTTTGGTCAGATAATTTTGTGGAAAATACTTTGTCACAGATAATACTTTTAGTTATAGATAAGTTTTACCAACATATAAATATTTGTTGGTATTCTTGATTATTCCCAACAGACCATAAATATTTGTGGACAAAAGTTTTACCCCGGCAGTCACAACATAACTGTATCAAAGTGTCGCAAATGATATTTTGTCACAATTACAGCAGTGTGATTTTTTTCACAATAAATACATAATATTCTAAAACTATCACGTATACATAAAATTCTAAAACTATCACGTATCGCCAATTTCGTATATCGATTGATCCAAAATCAGATAAATATCTACCGATATTTAATTATGGTTTTGACTACAATTTTGTCACCAAAAAAAAAAGGTTCTATAGGTAAAAGCTTTACTGGCAGAAAGAGAGTTTTTACTGAATGATAAGGTTCTGTTCATGCAAGTCAACAATTTAATAGCGTAGATTATCAAATATGTTCAAAATGAGAAAAGTGATGGAATTTGGATTTTGTGTGCATGGTATGCTCACCTAAATAAGACAATAAATTAGAGTGGAAGATGAGAGTGGGTTTAAGATCCTTTGCGGTGACCTTCCCGAGTTTGATTGTGACGGCCATCCTATCCATATACACACACACATACGTATGTATACATACATACATACATACATATATATATATATATATATATATATTGTTATTTGCTATAAGAATATACAGTTCAGTTATATTTCATTAGTTGAAATATCTGTCTATCACAAATTAAGTAGAAAAGAAAATTAGGGGGGAAAAAAACTAAAGCTAAGAAATGAGGAAAATTACGGGAAAATAATTGAAATAAATGGCAAAAAGGAATTAATCAACAACTATATGACAACCCAATGCGTTCATAGACAAAAGAAGTATTCAAGGTGGTACGAAAACATGAACGAGGAACGGAAACATTGGAAATGGAGAAACGTCAAATTTTTACAATTTAACAAACATTTATGTATGTTTTGGGAAAACAGAAATCAGGGAAACATTTTCAAAATGGGGAAATCCCAGGTAGACAAAGGTTCAGTGCAACATAGGAAGCACCTTGCTGTCAGCCAATCAACACAACTTATATGACTAAAGTCCTTATAAACAACTTTTTACTTACTGTGTTGTGTTCTCCCTCTCTTAAAATTTCTTATCTATTTTCCATACTTTCCTTGAGTATATAGGGGGATATTGTAGTACAAATTTCCATATTTATTTCTTTCCTCATAGCTTTCCTAATAACCAAATACAAGGGGGAAAAAAGTCCATTAAATTAGTTTTTCTTTCCTCACAAATTTCTTACAACCAAAAAGAGCATAAAGGTACGTTTATTTTTTGAAAACAATGTTGTTTTCTAGTTTTCTAATATTCAGAAAACATGTTCATAACTTTTATTTTTTTATTTTTTAAATTGGAAAACTAGAAAACACAGTTTTCCAGCTTTGTGAAGAAACACAGCTTAAACTATGTTTTCTAAATTTTTTTCTAAAAAACGTTTTCTAGTTTTAAGATATTTAAAAAACTTGTTCATAACTTTTATTTTTTTATTTTTTAAATTGGAAAACTAGAAAATACAAGTTTCCAACTTTGTGAAGAAAACAAGAACAAAGCTTAAACTATGTATTCTAAATGTTTTACATAAATGTAAGTCCTTTTTTCCTTGTGTTTTTCCACTTGGAAAAATATTTTTTACTATTATTAATATTATTATAATTAAAATCAACACTATTATTATGATTATTTTTTATTAATATTAATATTGATATTAGGAATATTAATATTGACATTATGAATATTAATATTATTAAAAGTAATACTAAAAACAATATAGTCATTATTTTTAATGTTAATAATAATAATAGCATTATTACTATTTTATAAATAATATCATTATTATTGTTATTATCATTATCATCATTATTATTATGAATATTAATATTATTAATAATAGTAATGATAATAAAAATAATAGTCATAATATTAATAAAATTATCATTTTCATTAATAATAATAATATTAATATTTAATTAATATTAATGATATTACTTTATTAATACTATTAATATTGTTGTTAAGAATAATATCAATAATAATAATATTAACAAGGATAATAATAATATTATTTACATTAGTAATATTGTCATTAATATTATTATTATTAATAATAAAATTAATAATAATTTTATTATTAATATTAATAGCAGTAATAATAATATTATTTTTTAGAAGAATAATAATATTATGAATATCATCATTTTTATTATTATTCTTATTTTTATAATAATTTTGATCAGTCTTATTATTATGATCATTATTCTTAATTTTAACATTCATGTTAATATTATTAATATTAACATTAACATTGTTATTAGTGTGATCACTGTTAGTGATACTAATAATAATAGTAATAATATTAATATTATTGATATTATTCATAGTAATATCATTGATTTTTATATTATTATTTAAAATTTTAATAATATTATTATTTCTATTATTATTGTTATCATTATAAATAAATAATAAAAGTAATAATACTAATAATATTTTTATTATTATTACTAATATTCATATTACTATTAATCATAATTTACTATTATTATTATTAATAAATCAAGAAAAACATGAACACGTTTTCAAATTTCAATTTATAAAAGTTAGTTTTAAAATATAGATTAATGAACACAATTTTTCAATTTCCATGGAAAATTATTTTCTTGTTTTCCCATGAAAACTTAGAGATGGAAAATGGAAATCAGTTTTCTAAAAGTAAACACATCCTAAGTGTTTTGGTTTTGCAAACTGTAGGTGTTAAAATATAATATTGGCATCAAAACCCTCTAGTTTCCACAATTTTCTTTGTCCCAGTGATATAAAAATATTAAGATAATCATACAGAAAAATTGATAGACCAATACCAGTTTAAGATGGTACATCATCTGCCGAAATTCTTTAGTCACAATCTTTTACATGGATAATCAATGACCTCCTTGAGTTTGGACCTTATGAAATTATTTGGTACATTTACAAACAATAATAGAAAAAACCTAAAAAATTCACATGCTTACCAAAAGATTAAAGATAATCAAGAGTCATGTTTTTTTTATAATTTTAGATTTTGCTGATACATCACCAATATTTGATATTTAGCTGATATATGATTAACTGGTAAATTTAATATTTGACACATTTTGGCCATGTGGCATGTCAACAAACCTAAAAACCAATAAATATAGGCCAATAGTATCAGAACAGATACTTTATTCCATGATTGTTGTTCTAAACTTACCTTATTTATTTATTTTATTACTATGATAAAATAATATGTAAGTTGGATATATATTTCATAATTATAGTTATCGTCAAAATCCAATAACCTATATAATATATCTATCTTAATTAATGTCTAAAACAGTCATAGGATCATCTTAGTTTCCTACCGAACTAAACATTGATTCTAAAAATTTATGTTGATAAAAGTTGCTAACACAAGATATGTAAACGTTTCTTTGGAATTTACAGCTAGAGGTGGAAAACGAGTTATACGTGTCGGGTTTGAGTTGGGTTAGAATTGAGTTGTTATACAATTGGGTCATGTTCTGGTTAGGTTTGGGTGTCTTTCATGTTCGGGTCTAATTCAGAAAATGGTGATACGGGTTGGGTTTGTATTAGATCGGGTTATTTCAATCAAGAGAATATTGGGTAACCCATCAAGTTTTTTCAAATTTGAGCTCAATTCGGGTCAACATATTATGGATCGGATCGGGTTTGGGTCAGGTGGATTCGAGCTATATGCTTGGATCATATCGGGTTTTAGCCAAATTAATTCAATTTCAAATTTATATTGACATATGGAATTACTGTATATAAGCGTATGATGTTATCCCTTATTAGTACACTAGGTTTATACTCCTTTTCATATTTCTTAAGTAGTGTACTCTGTTAGGATCTTTGGATCTCTTACAATGTGTGCATAATTAATAACTGGATAACTGAGATTGCCAAGGAGGTGGATGTCTTGTGGTTTGTTTTCATTACTATTAGATGTCTTTGGACTTATTTGCCAAGTAACCCTCCTAATTGGATTTTGCCACCTCAATAAGTAAAATTGGATTATGTGTTTATGTAATTACAATTTTAAGAGTCTTTTATAAATGGTGAACTAATATTTACTTATCATTTGACTCATACGGGGTTGTGTTTGATTTGTTATAATGATTCTATAAATTATGATAGTTATCTTCTAAATAATTGGTTGCTTAGTTGTTCTCCTAATTAATTTGTTATTGCTTTAAATGGAGTAACAATAATTCATGGTGAGTAGATAGTCCTGTGGAGGTATATTGTAACCATACTTGATGATGAATGCATGCTTGCATGACAAGTTGAGAGAGTAGTTTGGCTTTTGAAATTCTAGAGTAGTTTGGCTTTTGAAATTCTATCTTTTGACAGTGTTTCGATTTTAATGGGCTTTAAATGTAGTAGATTTATTTAATTTATCGATATGTCATTAACTACTTTCGACGTCTACATTGTATTCTACATATTTTGTGTTTTAAAAATTAGAGTTACAATAATAATAATAATAATAATAATAATAATAATAAATTTCAATGATCTGATTGATGCTAATATGATATTAAAATAAAGTTAGAACATACTCTTACTAGTTTTGTTTCATTTGGTATTACATGGGCTGCATATTTTTTTTAAATAAAATTTTATTAATAAGATACTTTATTGGTGTTTATGTATTAATTTATATGAGATAAAATGTTACCTTTATGGAACAAATTTAACTTTAGTTTAGATTAAACTTGAAACTATGTCCTAGTATGTGTCAGGTTCGAGTCGTGTTATTTTGGGCTAGGTAAGTTTGGGCCGGATTATTATCGCAATTTTGTTCGGGTAAGGGTCAGGTTCTTTTCAAATTGGATTATTTCAGTTTAGGTTATTTCAAATATATGTCACTATAGGGTTAGCTAAATTCGGATCAGGTTCAGATTACTTTTGATTTTTCATTTGATATTGGGTTCAAATAAGATTTCAGGTCGGGTGAATTTTGCCAGATCTATTTAAAGCACAATGAATGATGAATAAACTAATTGAAGCTACTAATTCGAGCCACTAATGACTGATGATTTTGAATATTGCAAACATCGCTACATGTTAAACTGACTAGACTGAACGCTTATAATAGAGAACGCTAATGACTGGAACTGGATAATCTGATTGGAAATTGGAATGGCTGCATAAACGTTTTGAATAGCAGTATTTAATACCTTCATTTGTCCAATTCTGCGCCATCCATCAGTCCATCTCATCTCAATTTCAATGCATGATCTTACATTCTATGATTTGAAATTTTCAGAAGCTGTGACTGTTTCTTTGTTAGTATTTTTTCTTTTTCTTTTTATGTTTATGCAATATTTTCTAATATTGTTACATTTTGGTGGGCTTTTGCAAACGTCTAGCAGGAGGTTAAATTTTAAAATACTTGAACACTAATTGGATTTGGGTGCATGGAACATAAGTTAGTTAATTTTACAGTCAATTATTTATTTTCCCTGTTCCCTAATTAAATGTCTAGGGAGTTTGATCCTTAGATTATTAATCATTTTACCATAAAATATATCTAATATTTTATAAGGATGAATATCTGTGCATAGCATGGGGGCAAATCTAGTTAATTTACAAGGATATGTTTTGAATGATTCCAATTTTGTATCACTTTTTGCAATAATAAAATATTATCACAGTTGTTAAACTCTCGATTCAAATGTTACCATTATACGATTCTATGATCCAAAATTCCTGATCCTAGGTAGAATTTAATGTAGTAGAATCATAATCAAATCTTACAATCCTATGTAAGTTCGGTGAAATATTACGACCTATAAAGAATCTTAAGATTCTCTATCTGCATATCTATAAAAAAAAATTATCTATTTGCTTGAAATTCTATTTTTCTCTTATTTCCAATTTATTTCTTCCTCAACTCTAAACTCCAACCTATTATTTTGTCCATACTATATATCGAGCACCTCCTATTGCAAATAAAGTACAAGCAAGATATTATTATGGCAACGAAGCCGATTGTCAAAGCAAAAAAATACTTACAAAAGTCGAAACTCCATACACATAGTAAAACAAATATATTAAATTTTGTGATGTCATTATTTATTAATTTCTATTTAGTTCACAAGCATTATTTTTATTTTCTTTTGTGGGGTTGTTAAATTTTTCTTTTTTGTATACATAGTCCATATACCAACTTTCTCTGTATGCATATAATTTAAAATTTTTTGGTGTTTTTTAGCTTTTACAGCTTAATTAGTGATCAATAGAGCTTAAGAACGAATTTGTTTAGGGTTTTTTAACTTCAACTAGATTTTGTAGCATACAATTACATCGAGGTTATATTTTTGTGGTTTCGTAGGATTATAAGATCCTAAGTTTCGATTCTACAATTTGATTCTAATAACCGTTATCAATTTTAGGTAGAATATTATGTAACATTAAAAATCAGTTGTATATGAATTTCTTTAAAGATATGATGCAAAGAGGACACAAATCTAATCCAATTCTTTTATCATTTATCTATACTAATATACTACAATTGAGAATAGTAAAAAGTTCTTTAGAATTTGATTTTTCCTTTTCTTCCTTTTCATTTAATTCATTAACACATCCCGTGTTTTGAATAATGATAATAAATACTAAAAATTAAAAAATTAATATATAATTTATTTATGTAAAAGGTATCTATGTAATAATGATAATAGATACTAAAAAGAATTAAAACAACTTCCATTTCTGATTGAAAAAGTTTTGTTTGTTTCCTCAAATCTAAAAACGTTTTGTAAAACCCCTAAAAAATGGAAAATAATATTAAAAAAATGGAGTTTTTTCAACAAAAGCTAAAATTATATTTTTTTCAAAATAAATATGAAAGCCTTTTCCAAAAATTATGATTAAAAAAAATTAAAATATTAAAAGTAAAATAATATATGTATCACGGGGGAAAAAAAAGCTTCCAATTTTTACATATTTTTTCAAAATTATTAAAGCTGTAAAATTATTTTCTTTTTTCCAAATTTATTTTAATTTTTTTATATTTTTAATAATTTTTAGTATTTACTATCAAAATTTATCTTGATTACACTAAACTTAACCTAATCTTACTTTGTTAATGTAGAAGATAACTAAGTGATAATGATTTAATATATGAAGACCCCAAGTGAGATTATTCAAAATACAAGGTATTTGGAAGATATGATATGAGGCTAATTGTTAGGGTACCTAAATGAAAATTATCCTCAAATTTAACACATATTGATGTGTTTTTCTCTTCAAGATATGATGCAAAGAAAAATAAGAGTAAACCAAATCTTTTATCATCTATATTATAATTGAGAACAATGAGAAATTTTCTAAATTCATTTATTTTTCCCCCGTTCTTTTTTACCTTTCCTTCTAATTCATTAACACAAATTTCAATGTGTTTGGAGCCCACCACTGCACAATCTATTAATTATATTATTAGACTATTTCTCATACATTTTCTATTTTAAAGTATTCGAGATAAAACATTTCACTGATTATTCGTGCATGACTAATGAAATGTACATGGCCTTCTCTACAATGTTAGCTTTAAAATTCATCTCAAATGGGAGGATTTCCCACCAGCAACAGTACAATCTGTCCCAAATTAAAATCAACAAAATCTACTTATGGTTCTTCATGCAGTATTAGGGGCATTATATTTAGTCTTTAGGCAGAAAGGTAATTGACATATGGCAATAGCGTCTGTGGAGCATGACTTGAAAATTTAAAGAATTTACCTTGGATTCTCTCCGTGAAATCTTGTCAATTTGGCGTGCAAGAGATAATCGTTTTATAACCTCTGGTATGTAAGAGCTTTCAACAGGAAAACGCTGAAAGGTTTCCTACACAAAGAAAGGCAGTAGCATAGCAGTTGCCTACTGAGTGTGGCAGTGATTTGAAAATAAGCAACAAACTTGCATTGGATGCTTACTAGTTTCAATACTGAATGTTTGATTTTTACATTGTTTCAGGTTTCCATTTTCGAGGAGAAATCAAACATCAAACAAAAACACAACACTTATTTCATAATTTTATTGTGCACTCTATATATGTTGTTTTACTTTCATGGAAAAGATAGGGGGGAAATGTGACACAAATATGGGTTGTTGAAGACAAACCCTCGAAAATGATTTGCACAAAGAGGCAAACTTAAATCTATCATTTGGTGAAATCAATGCCACACTGCATCCATCAGCGAAGGCTCTGGCAGTTCTTCCACTTCTATGAACATACACCTAACATACAAGATGAGTTAGTCAAGAAAAATGAGAAAATCAAGGAGCAACTGAAACAAATTGGGTACAAAGGGTCGGTACTTCTGCTGAATGTGGGAGTTGATAATGAACCACAGTTCTAACTCCTGGTATGTCAAGCCCTCTGGCAGCAATATCAGTAGCTACGAGTACGCCATGCTCATTCTTACGGAACCTATCAATAGCCTGCAGTAGCAGAAAAACATAGGACAGCATCAACTTTGGTGCTGAAACTTTACATCTCTGAAGGGCAAAAGGTGGCAAATTATAACAGTTATGTGGTATTTTAGCACTAATTGGGGCAAGCATATTGAGGGAAAAAAAATGAAACATTCCAAGTAAGGTGGTCAGCCCTTAAATTGGAAACAAATAATTCAGAATAAAGTCCAAAATCACCAGGCAGTCTGTCAAAATTCATATAAGACTTCCCTTATAACGATTAATAATTTATTCAGCTTCAAAATCAGCCTTAAAAGGGGAGGAAAAAAAAGGAGGAATGGGGAAAGTTCATTAATATAATGAAAATCTTATACCAAAAAAAAAATGGAAAATTGGCTATGCAGAGTAACAAGTAACATATATAAGTGACAGACCAAAAACAAAAAAATAAAATCAAGGCAACCAACCTTTAAACGAGCCCGCTGTTGCATCTGAGAATGAAGGGTTCCGACACTAACACCAAGAATGCGGCAAAGAGATGAAACATGACGTAATGCAGCCACAGAACTGCAGAAAACTATTATTCGCCCTTGTCCATGGACATGTAATAGATAGTACAAATAGGCGTCTTTATCATCCTCCCTACATCTGCAGCAACATGCACTTCAGAATAACACTAGTTGATACGTCAAATGAAAGCAGCATATTAAGGTACAAACTGATTATGAACAGAGCACAAGCATTTTCTTAATGTTAAGAGTGCTAAATAATAAGGACTACTCAAATTGTTTGACACGAAAATCAATTGCCACTTAATCATTCATTTCTATAAATAAAAAAATAAGATCAGAACATATATCCCAAAATGTCAATATACATCAATTCATTTCAATTTTGGTTCATAATCAATTTCCCAAATGGAGCCTAAAAGCTATAGGATGGAAAATAACGACAAATTAGAGCCTCAAAAGTCAGAAATGTAACGAAAGAAACAAATAATCAAAAACCAGAGATAAATACCAATACACATTAGATTGCAGCAGAAGTAGCTTGACAAAAGATTCCACATACTCAAGGAAAGACTCAACAAGTTTATTAGCCATAATGGATGCATTAGTCAAATCAACTATTGCAGCATCAGCCCTCATTCCAGCTCTCTCTGACAGAGTCTCTATTGAAGTCAAATCATCATTTACTGACTGTTTTGATTTCAAGGATCCACGCTTCAACTTCTTACGGAAATCCGACGTCAGTGCAATTGTTGCAGAGAACACAAGCGTTTGTCGCTTCTTTCTTGATAAATTCGATACTGTTGTGCAATTTTGCAAGTCTTGTGGAGGTGCTCCATTGGGACCAGAATTCATCGGAAGCATGTCAATGATGGAATGCAATTCACGAAAATGTCCATTTTCTATCATCCGATCTGCTTCATCGAGCACAAAGAAAGATAGTGAATGCAACTGCAAATGAAAACCCAAAAGCAGTGTCAAGTTGTAGTCAACACTTAGAAGCAGACCTAGAGTCTTGAGTAAGATATTCTTAGGATATGGAAGGCAAGAAAAGAGTGAAACATATTCAAGCCAAACCAAACCAGGCCTTTTACTTTGATAGGCAGGACCAGCACAGTACAAAACTGTTAAGACAACATAAGTTAATTGGAAGCAATATGGAACATGCAAGGGCCACCAGAAAATATTTCATTAAAGGAGACCAAAGGTCAACTGAGATATACATTGATATGGGCCCAAGTCTCTACTCTGTCTTATACTGCATATAAATCGCGTTCTAGTGCTCGCTCTTGCTCATGTGTAAGAACATGATCCAACAGCCATCACTCATTACTCACATTCTAAGCTTGGTTACTTCTGCATAGAATTATTTGGTTCTATGTTATAAACCATAATAATGAAATACATTTGCTGCATCAGAGAAAACCCAAATGACAAGCAAAGGGCAGATTGTTCACATTGAATAGATCCAAAAGAGAGAGAAAGAATAAAGAAAATAAGCATGAACAACATAAACAATTGACATAGAACTTTCAAAACTCTAAGAAACTATGTAAGTCCATGATATGAGCAAAAGTTTTGTTTCCATCCTAAAATCGTGTGGGTCCAGCTTCAAATAGCAATGACACTCAGAGCAGTCAACAATCAATTCTGTCCTATATTCCAGCATCATGTGCTACATATTTACCAACATAAAAACACTAAGCCACGAAGCTATTGAAATGAAGACAGATGTGCTTAGAATAGACTTTGGTCAAAGGGTGGGCCATGGGTATTGTAACGGTTCTATGGAATCATGCCCTAGGGTTATAATCATGGAAAAAGCATCAACCTATCACCGAAAAATATTGGGTTTTGGCCTGCCAATATGCAAAATTTCTCATATCGGACAATACCAGATATTTTGACCAATATTGGAAAATATTTACCATATTTTATGTTTAAAAAATAATCAGGACAACATCTCTTGATATTTAATGTGATCAAAAATTATCACACCATGACCGCAACAGCAATCGCAACCTTAGTTCTATTGCCTAGTTATAAGATGAAGGGTACAAATTATAACCCTAGAGACAAATTTTCTTTACTAGATTTTTTTTTCCCTGCTGTCTCCAATTAGACATCATTTGGTAAATTCGCTGAAATAAAATGCATATTTACTTTAATATGTGTTTATTTGTTTCATAATACTTTACTGTACATTGTGATAAAAAGTAAGGATGGTTTTTAATATCAAAATCAATAATTAATCATATAAAGTCATAATATGCAAAAAATCGTGTTAAAAAGGTGATCCCCAGGTTTCTATGTAAAACTTTGTCTATTCCTAATTTACTTCCTTGCTTGAATTGTCAACTACTTTGCTTGCTTGTTCAACATATTATAGGAATTTGCATGCCATAGCAGACTACAACACTCAAAATCAATAAAAAATTGTCCATTTGAGTTTTGCGCCAAAAGTCAACATCACTATACAAGATCTAAATACTAATAGGATGAAGAATGAAAATTGTAAAATTAAAGAAATACCTTTCGTACTGTAAGGCAGGAATAGAATCATACACACCCACATTAGAATTGCTATTACTATCACAGTCATCAATTCTTATTATAAATTGCAAAGAGTAACAGTTTGCTTGCCTCAACAAGATGGCTTTCTCCTCCCGACATAAGTTCCCACAACCTTCCGGGAGTCCCAACAATAACCTCAGGCCGTGCTTTCAGTAGCCTCTCCTGCTTTTGGGTTGACATTCCACCAACAATAGACACAACACGGATATTGGTACATTTTGCTGCTTCTTTAAGATGATTAGTGACCTGTACAAAAATACATAAATAGCTAATTTAAGACATGAATAAAGCAGGCAAAATCACAGAGATTAGAATCATTAGATACGGAAAACATATACATCTATCCAAGACTCCAAGTGAAATAGGGAAGTCATCAGGCAGCAGTAGCATTACTAACAATATGGAACGAGAATATTTACATGGAAGCAACAAGATAACTATGCATGATAGCGATGTTTTAATCAGTGATGGTCCCAGACAAAAATCCTTTGAGAGCAAAGAGTTGGCCTGCTTCTGGTTCAAATTGATTAATATATATTTTCATTATTGTTGACAACAATTTATGATATTTGTGAAAACTAATATCTGCAAATACATTGAGTTGATCATTATTTAAAAAATTTAGGATCAGAGGATGACTGCGTAAGAAAATGCAGAATGGAAACAAGCAACTGGAAAAAGAAAAAATAAAATAAAAATCAAATTCTATGAAAGTAAGTGTCAATGCAATGGAAAAAAATGTTAAATGAAAGATCATGAAAAACTGGCAGCAAGGAAAACAGAAGAATGTTGGGTAGGGAGTGGACTAGAAAGGAATTATCTGATACTCATCACTGGGTAGTTTGAATCTCCTAAATCCTAACCATTCTCCGCTGGTAAAACAATTAAAAATAACAGCATCTATCAGGAAACAAATGTTATACAAGCCTTTTTACCCTGGCAGCTAATAGCTTCAACAATTTAATTCTTTACTATGCCTCTCTCACAACAAAATACAGACTAGAGCCACATAAGCAAATAAAACTGGATTACCTGGAGAGCAAGTTCCCTTGTTGGAGTCACTATTAAAGCCCGCAATAAGTGTCTGGGTGCAATCCTTTCAACTGCATCTCCATCTGCAGAAAACAAACTTGTGGCCTTCTCCTGCTCCTCAAGAAGCCTCTGTAAAATTGGTAAACCAAAAGCAAGTGTCTTCCCAGATCCAGTCTCTGCAGCACCAATGACATCCTAAGACCAAAGACAAGAAGAAAAGCATTTTAAGTAAAGAAATATCTAGTCCAGAAACGTGGACAAATTCAAGATCCTGTACAGACCTTTCCATGATGGGCTGCAGCAGGAATACACGCCTTTTGTATTGGTGTCGGTTCCTTGAAGCCCAGGTAATGTATTGATTTCCTCAGCAACGGATGGAGCCTCAGGTCATTCCAGGCATAATATTCAGCTTCATCCACTTCCTCTACATCATCCTCAACTACAGAGATATTAACATGGTTAGAAAAGACCAAGCTATAACGGTGGAACTCATGCTCAGTATAGAATATTTTTCAGTTGCCCTTTCACCAGGCTTTTTTTGGGAGAATAGAAGGAATAGGGGAACTTTTAGATTATACTTCCAGTGAAATGCCAACTTTAAATAGACAAGAGTTGTTACGGTATAAATCCCACCATAAGTTCTATATGTACACAATCTCACCCTAAGCTAACCAAGACTGGTTGAGAAACCATTTTTGACAAACCCACATGGAAACCTACCGCCAATGTAGAGGACAAAGCATCAAAGGGAAAGGTGGTGTACCCATTCAAGTGCAAGAATAATCACAAATATCATAGGCAAATAGGATACCAAAAGAAAAATAAATTAGCATGTATTTATTTATGTATACATAAATGCAAACATACATACATATACTCCCTCCATCACACTCTATTCACATTTTATGCCTTTTTAAATCATCCCAAAATGTTTGCAAGATTTTTATTTATAAAATTTTTTTTTTTGCTCTCGTTATATGCCCTTACTAATTAAGAATTTGTATACATTCCCAACGAATGAACTCATTAATAACAACAAAAATAAGAATTATCATTACAATTAATTGCTATTTTGACAATTTTCTTAAATTTGATGCTTTTCAAAGCCTTGCAAATTCAGTGAAGATGAAGAGCATAAAGAGAGAGAGTGTAATTTACTATGGGTCTGCTCATCCGAGAGTTGCACTACCACCTAGCTTCTTTGTGATCTCCAAAAGAGCCAAGTCTTATGACCTATCCCCAATTCTTCTTGGTTCTAACTCTCCACCTAGTTGTAGTGCCTCATATAGGACCACAGATATACCTCTTTTCATGCATGTATGGTAATATTAGTTAGCAATTAGATCAAGTCAATATCTAGTTACCTGAGTCTATATCTAGTTATCGTTATCTTTTTATTATTTGCTATTGTCAATTACGCTTATCTTTTGAGTTGTTTGGTTCATATATAGCCAGCTATGTACTTCAATCAATTTCATAGTTGGATAATAATATAGTGAGGTTTGTGAGAAACCTAAGGCCAGCATAGCCTTGCATAAATTGGCATCAAAGCTCAAAATTAGTTCCAACCACCAATCCTGGCATTCCCAATACTCTAATATCATCCTTGGGGAAGGAAAAAAAATAAAAAGAAAAAAATAGCCCACCACCATCCAAAGCTCTAATCCTTCCTTTGGTCAACAAGCCCCACTCCATCATCTCCCACTTATTTAAGCCGCCATGACACAACACACCCTACCTTCGGTTGACAAGCCCACTCCTTTAGTGGTACATCACTCCTTAAGCACTCACACTTCACTGACTGCCCCTCATCCAAACGAGTACTCCAACCGCCCCCACCCCAACCTTAACCCAACATCTGCCAACACTTAGCTATCTAGAGCTTCCCACAATCCAAATTTCCACCCAACCTCATCCACCTCCCTTTTCATTCTCAACTAGATCCACACCCCTAGATGATCCACCTACATCACACTATGATTTTAATGCCTCACTAATGTAATGAAGACAATGTACTCGGTTAAATAAAATAGATGCTCCTCCCACCTCCCCTACCCCACCAATTGACCCAAGTTTCCAACATGTTAAAAGGGACTTAGCCTAACGCCCTACACACATCTTAGATACGTAGTAAAAGTGGAAACATATACATAGCAACCATAACAATAGCCGGAAGGGAATCAAAAACCAAACAGACAATTGAACTAACCATCTTGCACCTGGTTGTCTATCACATCCTTCACCTTCTTTGGCTTTTTCTTTTTCTTCTGGTTCTTATTCTTCTTCTTCACGTCCTTATCTTCCGCCACTCCTTTGTCCTCATCAGCTGTGTTGACAACATTACTATCTCTACCGTCATCAACGTTTTGCCTCTTTCGCTTCTTCTCTTTGCCAGCCTTTTTTCTCTTGGAATTTCCACTAGGAGGATCAGTAATGCCCAAAGTATATTCTGTTGCGTCAATCTCTTCCAGTGATAAGAAACCTGCATATGCGCATGATCTATGAATGTTATTAACTAAGTAACATTGTATTAAACTAAACAAATGAACCCTGAGGGCTTAAGAACAAGACTTGCATAACGATGAACTTAATCCAAATATCAAATAAATATCCGACGAAGAAAAGTGAACCACGCATACAAACAGGTGCTGGGGGAATCAAAATCATCTTAAGCATGCCATTTCCTACAGTTTCATCTTTTGACTTATTTTCTAGTGAATTATTTAGTGTCATCAGGAAGATAGAAGAGATGGGTGAAAACAAACCTCCTTCGGAACCCCCGACAAAAGGGAAAGAATCGTCAATTTTATTCCTCCATGGAAGAGAATCAAGACGCCCTAGTTCTGGCTTCCTCAACTTGCCCATTGCAGCCAAATCCAGTCGGCGGCGGAGAAGAGCTTAAAAATCCGACGAATTTGGCGACGAAAAGTCGCTAGAAAAACAAAAAACTCCGTGGTTGGACCAGTCGGAACATAGTATTTAAAACCAGACTGACCGAACCTTAGCGGTTGGACCAGTCCGACGGTAAATTAGTAGGTATTACTTATTTTTAATAATTATTTTTAAATAAAAATTATTTTTATAAATTTATTTTTAAAAATATACTTTTATAAGTAATATATATATTTGTATTTATTTTTATTATATAAGTGATTAATATTAAAAAAATACTTATTGTACCTTATTAGTGTTTGGTTTTTATTTTTCTATAAAATTACTTTTTCTTATCCATCTTTAGTTTTTATCTTCTTATATATATCTTTTAGTAATAATTACTATATAAATTATGTAATATTAAATATTAAAAAGCATATGAAACATTAACAAGTATAAAAGAATACAAAGATATTACAAAATACTAAAAATTATAAAATAAAAATTATAAACTTATTAAAAAAATTATGAACAACCACTGAACAAACTTTATAAAATTCACAAACATCTAAAACTCAAATAATGACAATGATCAAAGTTTATATTATGCAATAAAAATTCTTAAATTTATAATAAGTATCATAAAATAAAATAGTTCAATGATGTGCATGGTAAATATCATCTACAATCCTACACCGTACCATTTCCATTTCTTTAGCAGCTCTACCCTCTACATGTTGTCCAACATCTCTATTCCTATTGTTTTCTTCATGTATTTCTCTGCTACAAAACTCATCAAATAATATATCATACATTCCATTTAACCTAATAAAATTGTAGATTGTCATTGTTGTAATGATAATAAATATTTGTTGTTCCAAACTATAATTCAGCATCTGCTTTAAATGGAAAAACGAGCATTTAAAACACCAAAGGAACGCTCAATGACATTTCACACTAACAAGTGTAAATGGTTGAATAACTCTTATTTTCCTTGTGGACCACCAACTCTTTGAAAATCGGATAAATGATACCTTGCATCCTTAAACGGTGCAAGATAGCCGGATGTATTGGGATAACCTAAATCAACCACATAATATTTACCTGCATAAAATGTAAGTTCATATTATTCAACTATAATATTTTATACTTAACATATAAAATAATGTTCTATTTACCTCAAAGAGGATAAGGAAAGTTTTTGTTGGGATCTCAAATATAGTGTTGGAATATTTGAGAATCATGAGCCAACCCCTCCCATCCAGCTTCCACAAATGTGAACAACATATCAAAAGAACAAACTGCCATAATATTTTGGGAACACACACCTTTATGATTACGATAGGGCATTTGTTCATTCTTTGGAACACAAGCATCGATATGTGTTCCATCTATTGCTCCTACACAATCTTTAAAATAAGGCCAAAGTCTCGAATCATTCATGATCTCAAGAGAGACCTCATCAAGGCTTCAATGAGGCCTTATAATCTCACCGGCCATCTTTGATATAGCAATTAAAACATTGTTGAAATATCTACTAATGCTCTCTCAAGAGTGCTGAAATCGATCTTGAACAACTCTATTCCTTTCATTGTGATCAACTGTATATAAAAAAAATTTCCACTTGTTCTTCAACGATCACATTATAAGTATGACTTAGCAACCTCCTTGATCTTAAAAAAGTTGATAACCTTAGAAAAACATCCTTCTTCTTTCTAAATAAATCATGGCATAGCCTATCATGACCATTTAATATACGTTGGACAAACTGATGACCTATTTTAGAAGATTCCAAACAAACTTGCTTCTCGATAGATATCTTCCTTCTTTTTCGCAAATGTCGCAGTACAAGTAAAAGTAGTAGTAGTCTTTTTTTTCGATCACCCATCTATTCAAAATCAAGGCATCACTTGTATTATATGTATATCCAATATATATGTATAAAATTATATACAGCAAACAAAATTTATAATTTTCATCGAAGAACATGAATATTTCAAAGCTAATTCAAGAAAATATGATATGCATATGATTGATTGGCCAAAGTCTATGAAATGTAGACTATTCTAAAATACTAAAAGTCACAAGTCAAGAAAATTACATATGTTCAACATAAACAACATAATTCATACTTTATAGTTTTACAAATAAAAAATAAAAAATTCTAAAAGAAATTAGTCTTTTACAAAATACCATAATACGTAACATCCTTGATCAATTCTTAGATGGATCTCTTAAAGAATTCAACCAAACATTATGTTTTGGGGGAGGCATATACATCTATATGTCTCTGTTATCAGGATCCTTGAAAGCATTAGTATCGAGGATAAATAACTCATCAGAAATTTCATCAGCCATGGCATTTAGAATAGCTAAACATTATTTTATAGTCGGGTTTGTTGAGGCTTGAGGTGTTGGCAAGGAAGGATCATCGTTACTCTGAAACGCAGATTCACATAATTGTAGCAACTTATTATCAAGTTTTTCTCTAACTGAATCCTTTCTTTTACGAGAACTAGATTGTTGACTCTTAGAACACTTGTTGCTTGACTTTTCCTTTTGGCATATCCCACCATCTGAATCACTAGAATCACAACCCTCGATCTCAATGACTTTTTGAAATTTAGAAGGACCTGCATTACTTGTTCTTAGCTCTTCATCATCCTTATCAAAGCTTGGATGAGTCCCTTGAGATGGAGCCCATGAATGTTCTCCGGTTGCATGAGTACAGCCAAAGATTAACCGAAGCTCATCTAAATGGGCAATTGGTTTGTTGCGAAAGTGTTTACAACTTGGGTTTTGCTACAAAAAAATTAAAATTATTACAAGTTATATATAATAATAATAAATAAGTAAAAATATATATAATTATAATTTACCTGAATAAATATCTTCCATCTATCCTCCCCACAAGTGATTGCACCTGTTATCGGGTCTCTCTCAAGTCCGGTTTCACTTTCAAGTTTCACCCATGCTAAGTAATCTTTTATTGTTGAGGTGAAATGATTTTTCACTTGAATTTTTTGGTATCGCACGTTCTCAAGCCTATTAAGACCATCAATAATATTGGACCATCCAATCTTGTTGAAACTTAAAGTATGCCTATTGCCTTTCTTAACCTCCTCAACACATAATTGAACAAAAATTTGATGCCTTGATTCTGTCCAATGTGCAGTATCTGATGAATATGCCATTATATCCTACACATACACTTACATACTATCAATAGAGATATAAATTTAAATATATTATTAATATAATTACAGTATACTTAGAATTAATTGTATTATACTTGCAATTAGAAGCATACATTGTAATTATAAATTTACGAACCTATTTTTTTGATCAAATGACGAAGAAGAATTCTTAAGTCATAACAGTACATTAAGAGGTACATGATATCAGAAATTAAAGTTATCTAGGCACCAGTTCACTCTACCATTAGGATCTATGTGAGCAGCATTGAAAAATTCTCTACAATTTTCAATGCTGCTCGGAACTTTACAACAGAAAGTGTCCCATGTTCCTGATTTCCTACATCCACTATGCTACAAATTTACAGCCAGCAGGAAACAGATCAATGTTTAGGATCAATGTTTCTGGCACATCATGACTTCTCAACATAATTAGAGTTTACTAGGAGTTTCCTGCCATCTTGATCTTCTTTGGCTATGCCTTTTTTGTCTAGTAAGTTAGTTTCAAGACAAGTCATTAGAATACAACAACACCAATCAGAGAGGATTTATGGAATTAGGGCATGTCGACAATTAGATAAAGAATTTATGGAACTCGTGCCTAAAGAAGAAACTAAGGTAGAGAGGCATTAACCCAAACACTCACAAGCCTTTATCAGAGATTGAAAATGATGAGGATGAATGAAATACCCAAAAAATCCTAATTTAAGAATTATGGTAGAATAATGATTTATTAGGAAAATTAAGAAAATAAATTATTTCATTTAATAAAGAGGAAATTAATTGAGGACAATAAAGATAAATGAATAAATAAATTATTTAGAAAATTTTGGACATTTTACTACTTAAAATGGAAGTTAAGGACAATTTATCCAAAATAGCCTAATTAATTTAAAAATAAATTGAATTATTATACTTAAAATAATTATTATTAAAATTAAATATCTAAATTAAATATATATATAAATAAAGACCAAAACCCCAACCCAACCATTTTATCATTTTTCCTTTACCTTTTTCTTTCTTCCTCCTTTACTTATTTTTCCTTCTTTCCCCTTTTTTCTCCCCCCGGTTTAGGCCAACCCGCGGCCCAAACTCCCCTTCCTTCACCCCCCTCGTGCGGCCCAATCCGCCCAGCCCTCCTTCGTCTCCCGTTCCCAACCGGCCAAACCATCCTCTCTTTTTTTCTTTTCTTTCTTTCCCCTGGACCAACCGGTCCACCCTGCCCTGTCTTCTTCTTCCCAGCCCCAACCTGCAACGTCAACTCCGCCGGCAGCCACCAACCAACGACCGGCCGTCCTCACCTGCCCCTCTCCCTGTCATTTTCTTTCCCTTTTTCGACCCCAACAAGCCCCATAGCTAACCTCCCCACCTGCCCATCTCTTTCTTTTTTCTCTCCCCCTCCCCGACCTAACCTGCCATGGCAGGACTGCACCGCTTACCACCGCCGGCCGGTGGTCCTGCCACACCTGCCCCGCGTGTCTTCTTCTCCCCTTGTCGTTTTCCCCCTCAATTAGCCTATAAATAACCCCCCATGGCAGCCATAATGGACCTTCTATTTTCGCAGCCCAGAAACTCCGTCCCTTACCGCCGCCCAATCAGTTGCATATTTCGCCGCCGCCGGTGATCGCCGCAACAAACGCCGCCCACCGAGACCATCCCTGCACCCTCCTCTATGAAACTAGACCACCACCACCCATTGCCTTGCCCTGCACGTGCCGCCCCAGCCGTGCAAAGTCACCACCCCGAACAACCATCTCCAGCCCTTCGCTGCCCCTCGCGCCGCCTCTTGCTGCCACCCTCGCCGCAACCAATGCCTCATCCACCCTCCAAAACATCCAGCAGACCTCCCTTTACCTTCCCATACCTTCATCTTCCCCTGCCTCCCTATCCTTCTACCTCCCCCATTTTTCCACCACCCTCCACCACCTTCGGCGGCCCGCCGCCACTCCCAGCCATGCCACCACCCTCATTCCACCCCTCTTCACTTGCTGCATCTTCCTCCACCTCAAACACCCCTCCACTTCCCCTCTCTTAGCCTACATACCCATCTTTCCCTCTCTTCCTCCTCCACCACTGCCGCTGTCGCCGCCACGCGCCGCCGTCGGTTCCACTAATAACCTGAGGTGGTGCTCCAACTTCCCTAGCCCCTAAATTATTTTCTATAAGTGTTAATAATTTTATTTAAAATTACTAGTATTATCCTCAATATTACTATTATTATTATTATTAGTGTTTTATTATCATGGTTATTATTATTATTATTATTATTATTATTATTATTATTATTATTATTATTATTATTATTATTATGTATCCTCCTTATATCCTAACTTAATTTCAGAAAATACTTATAACTAGGTCAAACTATTTAAAAGGCTACAACTTTAGCATTTAAAATGGTTATCATTATTATTATTATTATTATTATTATTATTATTATTATTATCATCATCATCATCATCATCATCATCATTATTTCTATTACTACTACTAATACTATCATCATTATTATTATTACTAACAACTTTAGTGTTAATATAGTTATCTCTATTGTTGTTGTTATTATTATTATTATTATTATTACTATTACTATTACTTAAACTAACTTTATGATTTTCCTAACCAATAATAATATTATCATTAATAATGGTCTACAACTTTAGAGCTATTATGATTAAGACTTTTCCTCATTTAATATTATTATTATTACTAACCTCACTATTATTCCTATTATTATTACTAATGCTAGCTATGGCTTATTATCATTATCTTTACTATTATGGTAAACCTTTTAACCATTATATTAATATTACCATTTTTACTATCATTACTATTAGTATTATTATTAATAATTATTAATTATTATTATTATTATTATTATTATTATTATTAATGCCATTACTATTATTATTATTATTATTTCTACTTAACCCAACTTTATTTCTATTATTCTTGTTATTATTTCCATTATCATTATCATTACTTCCTTACTAATATTGTTAATACTAACCTTGTCCTTTATCACTTTTATTTATTTATATAAATATTTGGACCCTTATATTATTATTACCATTTCAGTTACTATTATTATTTCTGTTGTTATTATTATTATACTTAACAGTATTATCATTATCATTATTACTATTATTATTTTTTATTTAAACCAAAGTTGGCATATTATCATTTATTTTTAAAGAAGAAGAATACTTAACCTTAGTATTTTACTATTTAATATTCGAATATTACTAATATTATTCCTAATGCCCTTGTCACTAACATTATTAGTTATTACTATTACTATTATTATTATTACTGTTATTACTATTATTGTTATTATTTCTATTATTGTGACAAAAACATTTGAAGCCTTATATTATTATTATTCAAAATATAACTTTTATCATTATTATCTTTAGGAATATTTGTACTTTGTTGGTATTTTAATTATTATATTATTATGTTAACCCTAACACTAATATTAGACTTAGCCTTAAAAATGCTAGGGTTTCTAGCACTACAAACATTAGCGTGACTATTATTAGTTTTATTATTATTATTATCACTATTTTACTATGGTTAGCATGAACACTATTATTATAAGAATAGAGCTAACGGGTCTAATAACATAAGTGTAACAATAAATATAAAAAAATAAACATATTTTGACTAGTAATATTCAGTATACTATTTTTAAGATAAAAACCTTAGTTTTTGTATAATACTCTCTTTAATAATAATAATCCTAACCTTAAACTAGAATAAGGGATGATGGTACTTTGAGGGAAACTAATACTTAGTATTTTCCCTTTTATAGGTGATCCTAACCAAAACCCTAAGGAGTTATAGGAGCGTGCTCCAAGCCCAGCGTTGCTTTAGGTAAGGATGTAGCTAAGGCCCTTGCGTGTTATGTGACTTGTATGCCTTGGATGCTTTATATTTCATGCTCTATTATGTATCATATGATTTTCCTTAACTTGTCTTATGTGTAACGCATCTTGGAGTTGAGGTATGTTCTGTATGTGTTCTTATGACATGAATATGACATGTATATGTGATGATTGTGGTGCGATATGATATGGCCCTCTAAGACATGCCTACTAAGACAAATGATATCATGTTATGGGAAACGAAAGGACAAAAATAAACAAATGAAAAGTGAGATGCTAAGGTGAATATGAGGTTGACCAAAATGAACGAGAGATGAGAACCATGCATGGGAATTCTAGGGTTTGCATGGGGACTTGAGAGTTTGCATGGAGTGGATAAATCTTGCATGGGGATGATCTTTACTTGTGAAAAGTTGATTTAGGGTGTAAATAAGCTAAGGGGAGAGTTGTGGAGTGATTGGAGACTTGTGAGGAAAAATAGTACGTAGGTCGGTATAAGGGTGTGTAAGGGACCCGATTAGGGTTTTGGGAGGAAGTAATAATCTGGACATTGTGGAAGTAAAAATGATTAAGGGAGAGTGGAGTATGGGTTAAGAAGGGGGATTTACTTTGTGAGGGGTGAGTATGGGTGCCATGGGAGAGAAGAAATGTTGAGTGAGAAATAGAGAGGTTACTTATGGGAGAATAAAGGTACTAGGATTGAGGTGGTCAACTAGGGCTTTTCAGGTCGCGTGCGGAATCGAGAGGTAAAGTGATATGTTTTGGGATTTGATCTAATTGAGATAAGATGTGGGGCGACGAAGGAAGTAAAGATAGTGTAAGTGAGAGAAGGTTGGGCCACATCGGAGGTTGGGCCACATCGGCCCAATTACGGTTTTCAAGACCCTTAGGGGGTGATAGGAGGTGGAGTTGATGTCATAAGGTGTTGGGCCTAACTCACACCCGTAGGGGTTAACCTTTTCATTTAAAGGTAGGTGTAAAGGGAATGGATGTCAGGGTGTGATAAGGGGCGCAGGAGTCTCAAGATATGGGGCGGGCCCCTTGGGAGGATAGAAGTAGAGGGTAGTTGATATGCATGTCAAGGGTGGAAATCTTTATCTAATAAGACACGAATAAGATACTAATTACTTAAAGAGCAAGACTATTCAGCTGGGCCCAAACCGATCCACCGGCATAATAGTGGCCAGGTGCCGAGGTGCCTAGAGACCGATCCATCGGCATGTAATAGTGGTTAGGTGCGTTCTACCCTATAAGTGACCAATCCACCGGCTATAATAGTGGGGGATCCCGAGCTCAACAAATCAAACATTATGTTGTAAATGAATCATAGGAAAGCTACTATATACTTATAGTGAAACACCATGAGAGTCGGGGCCAAACCGATCCACCGGCATAATAGTGGCCAGGAGCGTTCTGCCCTGGAGACCGATCCACTGGCATATAATAGTGGTTAGGTGCGTTCTTCCCTATAAGTGACCGATCCACCGGCTATAATAGTGGGGCTCCCGTACTCGCATGAATTAACAAAGATTATGGTGTGAAATGACTACATTTAACAAAGGTTTATGAGGAATTAAGTCTAATTGGATCATAACCGACCTTCATTATCTGGATTAGTGTATGCAGCTTATGTGAATGTGCCACGTATGCTATGTTGTATGTTTGTATGTTTGGCCTTAGCGCATATGTTACCTTACTCAGTACGTAGCGTACTGATCACCCGTTTCATGGGTACTGCTCATTCCCACGAGCAGAAGACCCGTCTGAGCTTGTGCAGGTAGGGGATGATGTCTTCGATGCCTACGACACCTACGAGGCATCGGGTGGGGCTGAGCGTTGTGCCTAAAATGGACCTGGGGATCGAGAGCGACTCGGCCGGACCTATTTCTTTCATTGGAATTTACATTATCGTATTTTAATTGTGTTTGGTACTATGCTTATGTTTTGAAAACGTACTCTTTGGATTGTAATCCCTAAGTCGCACTCTGGTTTCTATTTGACTTATGTTTTATTCATGATTCATGCTTAGTGTTAATTTTATTTAGCCTTAGCACTTTGTACTGGAACGGTAGGAGTGAACCGATCTGGTACTTGGTGTGGCGGTAATGCCCCCGAGTTTACGGTTTTATCTTTCGCTTCCGCTAAACCTTTTGATTTAAACGAAATTTTTCAGTAGTAAATTTGGGGGTGTTACAATAACACAAGTGTTATTAGTATATGAAAATGTCTTAAAATGATATAAAAAATCCTAAGGGTATGATCGATATTTTATATATGAAATGTTGAAGTTTAATGTTAATTTTTAGATATGATGTTGAGCATGATATATTAAAGAGTTGCATCAATTTTAGAAAGTTGGTGACTTTTATAGATGAAGTTATGAGTTAAGGATGATGTAATGTTTTAATGAAGGAATTATGGTATTTTCCCTTACGTAATGCCACTTTTGATCTTGCTGTCTTACCTTATGTATAATTGTCCTTCATGTGTTCATAGCATGTTTAATTTAGTTAAGTTTGATGTATTTCTAAGTGTTTTTAATTATGATTTTAGTTGGTATGAAATAATAAATAATCAATATCACATTTAATTAGCGAAAAAAAATATCCCATGCAATCAGACAACACTTATAAGCAAAAATATTATGATGATAAGTAAATCAAGTGACGTTTTACTATGTATGAAGTGTCAGTTAATGATCTAATAAAACATTACTAATTAAAATGGAATATCAAATGAGGTAGGACTAAAGTGATTCCAAGTGTTGAAACTATTTGATTATATATTTCCTAGTCCTAACATAAATAGAGGACCCTAGTTTGTTATATTTGATAGATCCACAACTTTATAAAGGGTATGCATATTTAAGGATTAGAGGCTTACTAGTAAACTAGGCATATTTTTACCTTGAATGTGAAATTATCAGTGAGGTTGAATGTCTTTTTCATTTTCGAGAAAAAGGGGTGAGTAAGAATTATAATATAAGTGAGATTAACTATCTTTCTTTCATCTGCAGGAGAAAGAGGAGAAGAATGGTTGTTATCAATGAGTCTTGGATCTCAATGTGACTAAGCAAATAGATTTGTATGATCACCTAAGTATTAATTTTAACTAATTTTCCTCTTATATCATCTTGTATCATGCTCGTATATACAATTATAGTATCTATCTTGTCATTAGGTTGTTTGTGCTATGCATACCTTATTTTGTTGATATGTATTGTTAGTTTAATTAGTAAGTATTGTAATTATCACTCTTTTTATTAGCGCTACTCATCCCCACAAGCTGATACCATCTTATTTTGTGGGTAATTATTGATTAATGTTTTTGATGCAATTACCTAAAGTGAGTGTTTATGTATTGGTTCAATTGTATGATTATATATATATATATATATACTTCTAGTATTCTATTTTCTAAGTCTCAATTCTCTACTTTGTAATCTTGTATCATTGTGGAGTCAGGTTTTTTACACATATGTGTAATACCCCAAAAATTTCGAAAACCTATATTTTAATAAATGACTTTATTTGAAATAAAATTTACTTGTAAAATTATTTATTTTAATTATTTTATGGATTTTAGAGTATATAAATTTGGGTAAGATTATTTAATAAATTAAATATAAATATTTTGCTAATTATCATATTATGTTTATAAATTCCCAAACTAATATTTTACCAACTTTATCCTTTTTAAACTAATATATTAGATTATAATAAATTAAATTATTAAATTAAATAATTTATCAAGAATATTACATTTTATGATTTTATAAATTAATTTAATTTATTTCCCCTATTTTCTCATTTTTCCTTTTTTTTTCCTTCCCCCTTTTTCTCCTTTTTCTTCTTTCTTCTCTTTTCCTTTTTCTCCTCCTTAGGCCGCCCGCACCGGCCTGCTTCCTTCTCCCCGCGCATTGGGCCTTTGGCCCGCCTCCCCCTTCCCTCCCTCGTGCGCCGCCCAGCACGCCAGCCCGGCTGGCTCCCTTTCTTTTTCCCCTGGACCGGCCAGCCTTTCCTTTTCCTCCTTTCCCCGACCGGCCGCCCGCATCCTTCTTTCTTTCTTCTTCTTCTCAGGCGACAACAGCCCGACCCTCTGCAGCTGCCGCCCGACCACCTGCGACTGCCGCCGCCTACCGCCGCACCTGCCCCTGCTACTCCCTCCCTCTACCCTGTCCTCTTCTCCCCTCTTTCGAGCCGAGCTACCCCTGCACCCTATCCATGTCTGCAACTCCCTCCTTCCCGTCGCCACCCTCTCCTTGCTGCCCTATGCCCTGCCATCTGCCCCCTTGCCTTTCCTCTTCTTTTCTCCTCCCATTCGCCCATTTTCTTGTCCCATTTTTGAGCCATCTTCTTTCCCCCGAGCTCCCTCCTCTCTCCTTCCTTCTTTCCATTTTTTTTTCTGTTTTCCCTCTGCGCCGCCGCCGTCCGCCGCTCCGACCGCCGCACCCAACCCCTGTGCCGACCCTTGCCACCACCCCCTACTGCCCTGCACCCCCACGCCGCCCCCTTGAGCCCTACACTTCCTCCCTTATCCACCCCTTCCTTCTTTTCTCCCCATTTTTCCCCTTATCACTAGCCATCTTCGCTGCCGTATCCGCCGCCTTCAGCCGCCACGAAACCATCCTTGGCCACCACCAACACCCCTTCTTCACTCCTGCATCCTTACCTTGCCTCCAAACCTCCCCCAACCACCCTCTTTTCTAGCCCAAAGACCTCAACCCGAACATGGCTCATTTTCTTCCTTCACCCCTCTTCGAGCCTTTTCCCCTCCCATTTATGCATGACACTCACGCTGCTCATGCATCGTGAGCTTTTCCCCTTGTGTTGGAAATTGTTTGGAAAATTTTTGAGGTATAATGATAATTATTTAAAGTGTTTTATTAAATAAATTTCTTTTATAAAGCCTTATCCTTTTTATTTCTTATTTCTAACACAATAGTGATGAATGTTATTTTAGGTGTTGAATTGCTAATTATGCTTGGTAAGGTTTGACATTTTGCGGGATTAAGGTAATCGTTAAATCCCGCTTAAATGCATGGATTAACGCATGTTATCACATTAGGCATTATTAATGTGTATTATGCTTGATATATGTTGCTTAGCATATTATATGTGGTTATTGTGTTTATTGATGAAAAGGAAGCATGATAGATTGATGGTATGTATGGGGATAATATTTAAGGTAATAATTTGGTGGTTAGGGAAAATGTTAATTATTATCCATGTTGTCATATGCTATGGTGATATTTAATACATGGTTAATATTTTGCTAGCATTAGGGGGATTTTATTAATGTATATTGTACAAGAGTATGGCCTAATACATATATATATATATATATATATATATATATGTGCTAATAAGCATTATATTAATTGTAAAAGTCATGGATGAGGCATTAAAGTTAATATTTCATGTAGTATTAATAACAATTTAAAAATAAGGGTGTATAAAGAGTAAAATGGTAAATTTGTTAATAGAAGGAGAAATTAATAATTTTGGATGTAGGGGGTAAAATTGTAACTTTGTGAATAAAGGATGAAATAGTAATTTTGTAATAAAAGGGGGCAATTTGGTAATTTTGTAATAAAAGGGGCAACTTGGTAATCTTAAAAAAAAAGGGAATGGTAATTTGGTAAATTGTAATAAAAGGACAATTTGGTAATGTTATAATAAAAGGGTAAAATTGTAATTTTATAATTAAAGGGCAAAATAGTAATTTTATGATTAAAGGGCAGAATGGTAATTTGGAAATTAAAGGAGGTAAGATAGTAATTTTATAAGGATAAATGGAAATATTATGAGTAAAAGGGCGATATGGTAATTTTTGGGAGTTAAGGGGGTAAAATGGTAAATTTGAAGGTAAAGGGGTAAAACGGTAATTGTGTAAATCAAAGGGGTAAAAGTGAACATTGGAAAGGAGTAAATTGGAAATAATAATTATTGAGAAGGGTAAAATAATAAGTTAAATAACTAAAGGGTAATTTGATAATTTAATAGTAGAGAAGGGTAAAATGGTAAATATGATAAATGTGAGGGATAAGTTGGTAATTTAACCGACTGGAGGGTATTTTCGTAATTTTGGATAATGGAGTAGGGTAGTTGGTAATTATGACAATTAAGAAGGGCAATTCGGTAACTTAAATAACTAAAGGGTAATTTGGTAAATTTAATAACGGAGAAGGGCAAAATTGTAATTATGATCATATGCGAGGGTAATTTGGTAATTTCACCAACCAAAGGGCAATTTGGTAATTTTGACAATGAGGAAGGGTAGTTTGGTAATTGAGAATAAAGGACGGTAAATTGGTAATTAACTAAATAAAGGGTTAATTTGGTAATTAGGATAAGGAGGAAGGGTAATTTGGTAATTTGACCAACTCAAGGATAATTTATTAATTATAATAAAGGAGAAAGGGGCAAAGAGGTAATCTAACCAATTAAATGGAAAGTATATTAAGTGTAATAATTATTAAGGGGGAATTAATGTCCTAATAAGCATGATAAATAATTTAGTAACCTAAATCGAATAAGGGATAACTTGGTGATTTTGTAACAAGGAGGGTAATATGGTAATTTATCAAATAAGGAAGGGGAGACGTAGTGATTTTATAAGTAAAGGGGTAAATAAGTAGTTTGTATCTAGTATATCATTATGATTGTGGAATTCGTAACATGGCTCTAATAGTGTTGATTAACGAGGTAAGAATATTTGATGATTAGTAAGTATCACGAGAATGAGTTTTAATTCGGAAGTAGAGGAGTTTAGGATGGCCTTAATGATTCTCCTATGTTACTTTGGATGACCATCTGAATAAGAAATTTATGATGATATCTGATCAATTAGAAGAGGAAATATCTTATTGTCGTGCCCTTTGTGATCACCCTTAATTAAGACACTAATACTTAAAGTGAAAGACCTCGAGATCGGGAATGGTGACTCCTTAGGGGTCGCTACCCTAAGGATGTGGTTTATTCCACGATTATTATGGTATTTGTTGGTGTGCCTTTGTGCCCCAGCCAGGCCCTACATCTTACTCTTTCTAGCTCTACGGACCTAGTTAGGGGGTATGCATACTTAAGGATTAGGTGTCCTCGTCGGTAGGGTACTGAGTTCGCTTTATGCACCAGTACGACCAGGGTACCTTTGCGTCCTTGGGTTACTAGTTGAAGGGTACTGAGTTGCTTTTATGCACCAGTGCGACCGGTGTACCTTTGTGTCCCGGGTTCTTGATCTCCCTATCGAGGCAAATAAAATGGAGTTGTTGTGCTGAATAAAAAGGGAAAATACTAATTGTTAAAGTGAAAGATTAACGAGCCGGGACCAGTTGATTTATATGATGAGTACCGATCCACCGGAAATAATAGTGGCCCAGGGTGTTTTGCCCTGATTGATGTTCATGAGTATTGATCCACCAGATATAATAGTGGCCCAGGATGTTTTACCCTGGATGATATATATATATACACGTATTCCGACCCACCGACCAGAATAGTGGAGGTCCCGAGCTCAATAAAATTTATTTTGGATGTGAATGAGTTATGGAAAAATACTAGTCATTGAGACGATTGATTAATGGCCTCAGGGCCCGAAAAATATCTCGATTACTCATCATGGCCTATTGATATTGGTGGATTGGTTAAGGAATATATGAAAGTTGAATTTTACGTATACGCTATTAATGTATGATTGAATTATTGGATGTACAAATAATTGGATCCGAATACCATGTTTATACCTATGGTTATATCTGAATGTAGTAGTATCATGTGTAATATGGCGTGCCTGTATTTTAAGTGCGTTTTTAAAGGATTACTCAGTACCGTAGTACTGAAGGGTTCCCTTCATGGGGCCCCTGCCTATTCAATGGGCAGTACCCCTTGCAGGTTGTATTCATGTGCTATTCAAGTGGGCCCTTGGGGAGAGCGTAAGGTACTGTCCGGAAATTTTTAGGGTTTTAATTTGTCTCCTTTAAATTCAACGTATTTGTATTTTGTAATCACCGTGGTTGGATGTTTCTCTTGTAAAGTATTTATCGTGCTACTCTGATCTTCAAATGCTTAAGTTCTCGTAAATTGTATTTTAATCCTTTAACCTTAGCACTTAGTACTGGAACGGTATGAGTGAACCGGTCTGGTACTAAGTGTGGCGGTAATACTCCCAAAGTTCACGGTTTATTAAATTGCTTCCGCTAACTTTCTTTTAATTAAACGAAATTTTTCAGTAGTGAATTTTGGGGGTGTTACATGTGTCTCTAGATATGAGTTGCTTTTTAGCTTTGTACCAGCCAAATATTGGGTATAAAGAATAAATTTTATAGGTTGGGTGCAAAATAACACCCAATACTTTATTATTATTATTATTATTGCAAAAACAAAATTATTAATTAACTAATTTTGGGATGTTAGAGTAGATCTTGAAAGTACATTTCTACTTGGAAAGGTATATCCTCTGCTCTTCCTATCCTTAAGAAAGGTATCCATTGGGATATATGTTGTGGTTTTTCTATTATTTTTTTTATTATCAATGGGCTAGTGATTTTACCATTCGCAATGATATACATGGCCCTATGGATCCTAACCAAGAGAAACTAAAAGTTAGTGATTTGATTGGGCAAAGTTCCCTTGATTTTGAAAAGTTGTATCTGGCATTCCCACCTGATGTTTTGGATATGATTAAAGGTACTTCCATCCCTTGATATCACAAGTTGTGATTCACAACCTCTTTCTAGACATTCCCACCTAAAAGTTTGCTTCTAAAAGACAATTCACCACTAATTCTACTCACAACCCCTTCCCTCCACCATGCACAACTATTCTTAGGATTGGATGTGGAATTGGAAGTTAGATGCTCACCCTCAATTGCAGTATATGTTTTAGCTCATCCAACATGGAAGTCTTACCATTATAACAAGCCTCCACCTAAAAGGTTTAATATAAGATGATATTTATCCTCTCTACAAAACTAGCACCAAGCTGCCTTTTTAGATTATGTCACTATACTTACACCTATGAACTTTTTTTGAGATATTCGAAGCCTCAAACTTTTTTTTATATATAATCAATCATACTTCCTAGACTTGATCAAAATAAATAGCCTTTATACAAATGAACAAATTTGGGATATCCCTTAGAATATCTATAACACCTTGAGTCGATATGACCATGTGGGGGTTACCTTAGAATGCTTTTAGATTGACCGGTTGGCCCCACAAATTAACACGAGTCCTTTCATCATGCTTTGTCTTCACTCACGCACTTTCTGAGAAATTTTTTAAAAATTTTGAAACTTCCCAGGAGGGTCACCCATCCTAAAAATTGCTCCATAACCAGTACACTTAACTGTGGAGTTCTTAGGAATGAATCATCAAAAGGATGGTATACCATGTTGATATAAATAGCCAGATAAATTATTATAACACTCCGCTCAATTTGGGGTATTACAATATCATTATCATTCAAAACTTAGCTTCGAATTGGAATAGAATAAATTGTGAAATTTTTCAAAAGACATTTAGTGTTAATTTGGAGACTTAGGTTAGAAGGAAAACTATGAAGTGGTTTTATCTCTTAGAAAGAAAACGATGAATCAAGATAAATGAGGCTTTTGTTGTAACACCCCAAAATTCACTATTTTTTTTACTTTGAAAGTAGGAGAAATTAAAACACTTAATTTGAAACCCGTGAATTCTGGGGATGTTACCGCCACACTTAGTACCAGACCAGTTTATTTCTACCGTTCCGGTACCAATTGCGAAGGCTAAGAAAACATTATCAGTAATACCATACAAATTCAAATTTATACAAACAGAAATCAGAGTACACGCAAGTATTACATAATTCGAAATGTCAACTATTGTTTTTCAAATAATAATTAAACAACATTGATAAAATTGTTTCTGCAACTTAAACATAATAAAAATAACATGATTCATAAATTAAAAATAGAACGACCACGTCTCTCTAGAAATTGATCCAACCTAGCTATCACTTTGCCCCTCCTGATGTCCCATAGACATCGATAGCGTCAAAGTAAATATCTCCTACCTGCAATAGATCAGACGGGCCTTCTGCTCGTGGGAATGAGCAGCACCCATGAAACGGGTGATCAGTACGCTACGTACTGAGTAAGATGAGCGAATACTAAGGCCGACATATAACACATTAATTCATGCAGGATAATGATCAACATACATTTACAAACCCACACATATGATACATAGAAGCATAAAATGAAATCCATAACTTAATATCAGCAAGTCCACATATCAGGCCCAAAAAGATCTGGATTAATGATTTAATCTTTCTTTTATCAGGAGTCGATACACACCATATCTTTTATCAAAAGTCGATACACACCATATTCTTTATCATGTCCATACGAGTATAGGAACCCCACTATTTTAGCCGGTGGATCGGTCGCGAGGGTAATATACCCTGCCACTATTATATGCCGGTGGATTAGTCTGGCCCCTTTCTCGTACGGTGTTCCACTGTGAGTAATTAGTATCTTCCCACATCTTAATCAACATATATATAGTTTGGTTTGTTGAGCTCAGGATCCCCCACTATTATAGCCGGTGGATCGGTCGCGAGGGAAGTATTCCCTGCCACTATTATAGCCGGTGGATCGGTCTGGGCCCGGCTCAACATCTTCCACTTTACGTATTTAATAATTTAAGTATCTTATTCAGATGTTCATTTCAAGACATGAAAATTAGGTTTCTATCATTCTTACTCATCAACTCAGGCTAACCACTACAACCCTAGTTAATCATCCCATCATACTTAATCATGACATACCCTAATATCTCTACAAACCCTATCTCCACGTAAGCCATACTCCCATGTAACCCTAGCTCCCATGCAAACCCTAACTCCACGTACCACACTTCCATGCAAACCCTATGTGCAAACCCTAGCTCCACATAGACATGTTTCCATGCAAACACTAACTCCATGACATTCCATGCAAACACTAACTCCATGACATTCCATGCAAACCCTAGTTCCCATGCAAACCCTAATCCCACATAGACACATTTCCATGTAAATCATGGCTTCACGTAGACCACCCTTCTATGCAAACCCTAACTCCCATGAAAACCCTAACTCCACATACCACACTTCCATGCAAACCCTAGCTCCCATGTAAACCCTAACTCCACGTATACCACACTTCCATGCAACCCCAATTCATGTGTAAACCCTAGCTTCACATATACCACCCTTCCATGCAAACCCTAATTCATATGCAAACCCTAGCTCCACGTAGACATGCTTCCATGCAACCCTAACACCACATTTCATGCAAAACCCTAGTATTATGTCATTTCATGCAAAACCAAACACCACATTGTTACACTCCCCATCATTGTTTTACAATCCTAGTGTGCATGTCTTAGGGCCATATCATACAATAATAATAACATAGCATACACATAATCTTCATGCTATTCATACCAACATATTCAACTCTTTAATCATGCCACATACGAAATAATTAATAGTAACAACCATAGAATACATGGCATATGAAACACATAATGCATATAAACATACAAATGGCCTTAGTAAACCCTTACCTAAATTGTCACCGGTCTTGGTGCACGTTCCTATTCCATTTGAGGGGTTTGATTGGGTTCGCCTATTATATCAAAGCATACTAGAATTAGACTCTCTTATATAATTTTATTATCCTCTAACTTATTCCAAGATTTGGTTTTTAATTAAAATACTACTACTTAAAAATTAACTATAGAAACTATTACAATTAATTTATTATTTTCATTCGAAGAGGGTGGTGATCTAAGAGTTTCTATCCTTCACCCAAAATAGAAATGATAGTATAATAATGATGATGATGATAATAATAACAATAATAATAATAATAGTAATAAAAATAAATAATAATATTAATAAGGTATAATACTATTAATGATACTTTTTTTTATTAGTAGAATATTAAATATTAATAATATCAAAATTCTTAAAATTACAATTTGGATTTCTAACCACCCCACTTTAATAATACTAACATCATTTGAAAATTGTAATAATGATATTAACAATATATATATATACTTATAATATAATTTAATAAAGATAATAATAATAATATAATTAAAATAATGTTAATAATGTTAATAATACTAATGAAAATTAAAAGTGCGAGACCTAATTAAAATTTTAGGTCTCTTCCCCTCCTGAAATAATTACAATATCAATCCAATAATTACACTAATAATAATAATAATAATAATAATAATAATATTATTATTATTATTATTAACATTAAACATGTAAAAATTTAATTAAATAAGTAAAGGCCGAGATGAATAATATATCTTACTCAATAATACTCCCAGACCTGTCAAAAAAATTTAGAAATTAGAATACAATCGATATCAATAATAATAATAATAATAATAATAATAATAATAATAATAATAATAATAATAATAATAATTAAAGTTGAATTAACACTAAAATTTAGGCTAAAAATAGAATAATTATCAATAATTCAAAACTAAGTGTTTAAAATGTCTAGGGTTTCACCTTGAATCGGAGAATGTAGGTGGAACCGGCGGTGGTTCCCGAAGGTGGCCGGAAAATGGATCTAAGAGGGTTAAAAATGAAGAAAAAGAGGTGAGGGGGAAGGAGAAAAATAAAATAAATCTATGGGGATATGGAGGAGATTTATCAGGAGTTAATGGTTGGTTTGGAAGGTGTTAGAAGCGGCTCATGTGGTGGTGGAAGGTGGTTCAACGTCTCAGGGTGAAATTTTCTGTCGAAGCAACTAACCAACTTTGTGCGATTATGGAGGCTTGTACAAGATGAATCAAAGGCCGTAGATGGTTTAGTTAATTAGAGGGTGTTGCAGGGAAGAGATTGGGAGGGATGATAGGCGACGATGTTGGCTATCAGAGGAGAACGAGGCGTCTAAAGTCAAGGTGGAGCACATACTGGTACTTAGGGTTTCGGGAAAAAGGAAGCTCGATCTCAGGCCAAATGTGGGGTATTTATAGTAGTGGAGGGTAGGCTCGGGTTTTGGAGGTTACCAGAAGATCAATTTCAGTGGGAAAATGGGTTGGTTTTGCCGTTGGTCGGGCGACACAAATTCAAAATTTTGCCCGACCTTCGAGAGGGAAATGAGGGCAAACGTGGGGAATAAATGAAGAGTGGGGCATTTCAAATGGAAGAGTGTGCCGAGAGGAAGAAAATGGGCGGGAGAAAGGCCGGTCACGACACGTGTGGCCGGCGGCGCCATTTTCGGGGGAAGGAGGAAGCTTGCGGTTAAGGCGTCGTGCGGGATAGGAAGAAGAAGATAGGGAAGGTTGGACCGGCGGTTCGGCACAGAAAGGAAAGGAGAAAAGAAGAGGAGACCGGGCCGGTCGGGCGCAAGGGTTATGCTGTTTAAATAGAACGACGAGTTTTGGATGTAAAAAGGATAAAGAACGACGTTCCGGGGGCTAGCACGCAGTAATAAAAAAATGAAATTCAAACGCAGCGTTCGAGAGGAAGAAGAAGTAAAACACTGTGTGGAGAGAGAGAGGGGGGCGGCGACAACGCGCGGGCTGGGCCACGCCGAAGGAAAAGGAAAGAAGAAAAGGGATTAGGCCGCGCAACAGGCCCAATTCGGCGAAGAAGAAGAAAAAGAAAGAAAAGGAAAGAAAAAGGAAAAGAAAATAAAAGGAAAGGAAAAAGGGAAAAAGGAAAAGAGAAATAATTAGTTTGGGTCAAATTAAATAAATCTGAATATTTAGGATATTTAAAATTAATAATATTTAAATAAAATAATTTTTAAATCTCTTTTTAGGCTAAAATAGGCTTTTTAAAGGATTTTTCCAAAATTTCCATTTTAATTATCAAAGTACTCTATTTTTCTCAATTTAATTTATTTATAAAATTCATATTAATTTGAAACTATTTTCTCTTCCTTAATTTAAATAAAATAATTTATTTAAATAAATTCCCAAATTAAAATCTTTAATTAGGTAATATACCCAAATTTCCTTTACTTAACATATTTATAAAATTTCTTATTAATTTGCCCTACTAAATTTCATTTTATTTTAGTAAAAATAATTTATTAAATTAAAATTTCAAATAAAACCTTATTTAAATATAATCTTTAATATTAGAAAATTTTGGGCATTTCATTTGTATTCAAATGGAAAGCACCTATAATAGATCTTATCAAGCTCAAGATAGATGGTTCTTTCCATCACCTAAAGTAGGTTGTAGGTATTGGATCAATGCTACGAAATCATGAAGGAATATGGACAGCGGGGACAACTAGGTTCATTAGCAATACTTCAAGTCTTATGATAGAAGGATGGGCACTTAAGGGCAGATTTCATTGGACTAATCAAACACTAGGAATCAAATACCTTGTTATAGAGTGTGGCGCTTAGTCCATGTGTCGACTTGCTACACCATTTTCCCATCACTCATGTGCTTTCTTCCATCTTAAGTGATTACATGGAAATTATCAAGAACTTATTAAGGTCCAGCCCATGCATGCTTATCGCAAATACAATCAAGTAGTGGATAATAAAGTTAGCTTACTTTGGTGCTAGAATGGATTGTGAATTTATTTTTATAGCGTTCTTCCTAATTTTGTAATTTATATCTATTATAATATTCTACAATCAAGGGATTGGCAAGCTCGACAATATAATTTTTTTTGATAATAAATAATATGACATCTTTCCTTAAAGAAGAGAAAAAAAATAAGGCATGCGAAAGTTAGATTTTGTTATTTAGAGAAATCAATTTTACTTCATAGAAAAAAAAATTCAAAATACCCCCCACCAACATAAAATGTTGTCCCCTTCCCCTCACACCAGCAAAAAATATCACCCCCTCCCCTCACACCTACCAAAAAGGTCATTCCCCATCTCCTCACATCAAAAACAATGTAGTTCCCCCTCAATATTTTATCAAAAAATACCCATTAGCAAAAAATACCATTCCCCCTCCCCTCTCACGGACAACATTTTTCATTCTTCCTCCTCTCCCACCAGTAACCAATCCCCTCCCGTCTTCCTTCCCCACTAGCATCTTGTGCAATTTTCCATCCCCCTCAAACAGCAATATTTGTGATATCCCCCTTTAGCCTACCGACCTTTTGTGTTGTTGCTCCTTCCTCCCACTGGCCCTTCTAGCATTTCTTTGGGATATGTATTCATCAACCAATCCTCGCCACCAAATTATGACACAAATTTAGGATATGGGTACGCATGACAAATATTTGTAGGGTATAGGTAGATAGGATAAATATTTATAGGGTATGGGTAGAAATTATCTAATAAATTTCGATAAAAAATTTTCTCGAACCAAATTTATTGTTCAATCTTCCTATGAATTCAAATTACCTTTTTTAAGCACTCACAATGTATAATAAATGTAAAAGGCCTTTGAACAACGATGAGTTTTAAACTCTACCAAGCTATAACGGGTTTTGAACTATAATGATGGATTTAGAGCCTTAACATATTACAATTATAGATTTAGAATCATGATAAGTTTGGATACATTAAAAAAATACAAATATATTTTTCAAAACAATAATTACAACTTAGACAATAGGCAAAATAATTATTTTTATTATTGTAAATTATGTCGACAAATTTGATTTGATGAAATTAATACTTCATCTTATTATATTTTTATATTCAACTCCTTTTTCAAGATATGAAACATATGAATACATGTTTTATGATCCAAAATTATCATAATTTTTTTTATAATAAATCAAATATTCTATGATCGTGAAGAACTTATATCATGAGTTAAATAAATTGGTAGAACTCATAGGATAATCTTGATCATCAAATGTTCTAGAAAAGGATATGGTAGGGGGCAAGTAGAGTCTGTATTAGATGTGAAAGAAGTGGAACATACATGTGTACCAATACTTTAAATACCAAACGTGTATATAATACAAGTTCTAAAAAGATTAATTGTCACTTTTTTATTGTTGGTATTGAAGACAATGATGGAAGATGCTAAGTAGTATTTAAGAACAAAATACACAATCATGAATTAACAAATTATGACCAAGGGCATGCTAAGTTGACAGAAAATGAAGTCTAATTTATTGATGAACTTATCACAGCTAACGAAAAACCATGAAAAATCCTACCACTCCTTCAAAACTAATATGAAGAAAATGTAAATATGAGAAGACAAATTTATAATGCCCAATAGAAACTTAGATCCGAAATAATAGACGGTTAAATGATATTACAGCATATTATGAGTGTGTTGGTAGATAATCAATATTTTTAGTGGACATCGAAGTAAGCGGGAATCAAATATAATAAGCGAGCGTCTATTTACGCATCCCGTATCTATTAATATTTCACATGCATTTCCATTTGTTTTATAGATGTATTATATATATTAGACAAATAGATATTAGATGCCTTTACTTGAATTTATTGGATTAATACTAACACAATTGAATTTTAATGTTACATGTACATACATGTCATCTAAAGCTGAATAAAATTATTTGTGGGTAATTGAGAGGTTGATGACTATAATTGATCAATCTATACTTTCAATCACCATTATTACTGACTGGAAACTTGATCTCATATCAGTTGTGGAACATATGCTTCCTACTTCAAAACATTTATTGTGTAGATTTCATGTTAATGAGAATGTAGAGGAAATGTGCAAGAAAGTATTTGGTTGTTCATCATTTGTACATGATTTTATGTCACGGTGAAAAAATATAATAGATGTCATGGATGAAAAAACATATAATGAAATATCATTGAAGAAAAAAATAAAGAAACGTGACTAGCCTAATTTTGTATCTAAAGATGAATTGACTACAACAATATAAACACTAAATCAATTATGATTTCATCGTTGGCATGTTTCATATCCATCATATTACAAAGAATAGGTCGAATTTATATTTTATATCCTAGTATAGTTTCTTTTAATTCTTTTTATTGATAAAGTAATAAAATAATTTTTATCAATACAGTTGAAGGTACTCATAGATATTTGAAGAGGTTTCTAGAAACATAATAAAGAAGTTTTAACATAATATTAAAATAAATGCACACATTCTTAGAATTACAACATGAAAATATTAAAGCATTGCTATAGAGGTCTTGGTACAATATTCCTCATTTTGCTACAAACACTTTTTATACCAATTAAAGAGGTCATGTCATTCTATATGCAATGGAGTTGGTTAACAAAGAGTGTTAAAAAAGTAATTATCTAGGTACCAATGATGATTTATGTGGATATTATATGTGGCGTATGCATGAGATACCATATATGTACGAAATTAATACATATATTCATAACTATATGTCAATCCCCCTATCAGCTATTTATCTGTTCTCAAACAAACTCGACATAAATGAGTTCATTAATCTATTGACACCACAAGAACCAATAGAAGTTATACCTCATTTACTATAGATTTTCATGTAAGCTGCTATGAACCAGCCACCTATAATACAGAAACATTTAGCAATAGAAATATTTAATCTTGCAATTCCCCGACAAACACATCTGTAGAAGCCACAAGTACAACAATATAAGGGTTATCCAAGGAACTCCACTAGAAGGGAATAATCTAGTTGCAAGTATACATAAAAACAACTTCAAATCGTTCAGGATCAACACAAGCTCGGCTTAAATCATCTTCAAGTTAAGGTTGAGGTCGCAATAGGGGTCAAGGATAACAATCAACACCTATGTCAACAGACTAATTATAATTTCCATATGTGAGTCAAATAAATTAACGTATAGTTCCATATATTAGAACCTAATATAATGTGTTAGGAGATGTGAACTGTGGTTTTAGAGAATTTCCATATATTATACTAGGAGATGATAATCAGTGGATTTAAATCGTACCGAATTATATCACAAGATATTGGCTAGACGATAGTAATATGAGAATGTGTTTGTATATGATGACGTTGATCATGTTCTCGATACTATTACTCACTGGAAATGGCCAGGTCTAATGGCTCACAAGATGAAAATATTAGATATTAGTCATGTCATCACAACTCACTACTATGTGTTTTTTGTATACTATTCAATGAATGCGTGCAGTTCATTCCTACCTTTAGTAACGTAACATGGAATTCAAAGTCCTGAAAATAAAGTGACTATATAATTTTTGCTAGACATGAGTCACTACATAACAATATGTGGGTATTTTATGTCCTTTTTCCCATATTAATATTATATCAATGCCAGTTCTTATAATTCTTTTTTTTAATAGGTATTTCTTTTGGAAATTGGAATGTATACCGTGATAGTAGCATTTTAACATGAAATATACTATATTTTTCAAAATTCCAACAATTACGCTCTTTGATATATGATGATACATAAAAACCACATCATCCATCTTTAGGACTCAACTTTTATCTAGAATTATTATAATTTTTTTCTTAGTTTATTTAGACATGGCCTTTGAAACATCTACATGATGAATTTTTACCAATTTGTATTTATTTCCTTGTTACCCTTCCATGATAGTAAGTATCTAACTTATGATCATAGGATATACTTATATGTTGTTTAACTTAAGTATCTTACTATTTGATGTGTTCAATATGGGTTGGATGTTTTTTTAATCATGAAATGAAATAAAATGAAATAAAATAAAATAAAAACTACATTCTATAATTGTAAAAAAATATATTTTAATCAAAATATATAATTATATGATAATAAATCAAGCTAAATATAAATGCTCACGCCCACCTATACACCCAAGCCTAGGCAAAGATACAGTAACTTCTAAATCATACATAAGATTTTTAATGCATGTAATTAGGTGCTAGTAAATTGGAGATGTATCAACCCTCCAATAGAAAGGACAAAGAGTTTTACCTACTTTGTTAAGACATCTTTTAGCCAAAATTTCATGTTCATCATTTAGACGTTCGGCCAAATATTCCTCTATCGTTGTTAATACATACTTGAGTTATAGGAAAATACTAATCTATATAGTCATGAGCTGCATCCCATGTGTATTAAGCCGATAATCCGAAAATATCTAGGTTTAATATATGTTCACGCCTCAAGAATCATTGGTTAAGCATATGTGTGTAATGAACTTTATGTTTCATGAGGGAATGACATTCGCTCGTGTTTTGAATAGACTTGATAGACTCCTCAAAAATTACTTGCGTATATCTGAACTAGTGTTTCACTCTATATAGCATATACGTTTTTACTTTTTCCATACAGTGTAAACAACTATGATATAATATCATATGACAATGCCTATACAGATCAACTACTCCATATAGATCCCAAATGACCTATCACAAAAAATTTAAACTAAATTTGAATATTTTTATAATAAATATAGTAATAATATGATAATTTTAACATACCTTTGATATAAGTATAAGAACAATCTTCGCTCGAAAGTACTCGAGCATCTCTAATTTATTATTGAATTTATGTCTATAAAACCACCTCATAAAATGGAGTTGGTATGGATCATAATCGGGTTATTCTACTCCAAAACCTTAAAAGTATTAGTAAATCCATATTTGTTATAGTATTCATTTATTAGAATTAAAACTAATGAATCAAAATATATGTTATATATATGGAAGTTAAAAAATTACCTATAATAGAGTGACACATCCCAACATCTAAGCAGTATCAACTCTAGAAGTCATACCAAGTTGTTGCTATGGAAAAAAAAAGTGTAGTCGCACCTCATGCATAACTTTCAACACACCTAAGATATTGGATAAAGAGGTTATAATATAGATTGACTTTATCAACCGAATTATTGACAAATAACTATAGACCAATCAACTATAATAGGTACCCAATCGTTTTTGCCTCCTCCCCTAGCCTATATGCTTCACATAATTCTTGTAGTCATTTAAATAGAAACCTACCCACTTGAATCACTTCATTCACTTTTTCTTCCATTCCAAATATGACACCCAATACACCAATCATTTGGCCATGTGTGTTAGTTGTCATCTCTAAATGTAATGGATGATCATCAACACATAGCCCTAGTATATGATGTACGTCTAAAAAGGTAATTGTCATCTCACCCCATGGCATATGAAAGTTTTTGGTGTCTAGATATCATCTCTCTATAAAAGATTGATTTAAGTGACACATTAGTATACTCAAATGTGCAGGCCAAAATATGTGATAATCCAATTTGACGTATAAGAATGATCATCCATTGATTGACGCTTGTAAAAAAGTTTTGAACACCTCTTACCTAGTGTAGATCTTCAAACAATCACGATCCTAAAAAATAAAAGAAACAAATGTAAAGAATATATGATAGTTTACACATCAAATAATAAATAATAAATATGCTAGACTTATCTTCTTGGACAATATATCTAGAGCGATATAGCCGCCAAAACTTAGGATCAAATCAATGAGCATTGGATCTCCTAGACATGGTCCAAGTAAATATTATTCATCATTTAGTTATATATTTGATTCATCTTCATTAACATCATCATCACGTACATATACTGATGATTATATGGGTTAATGATGCTGGTAATCCCACAACAGTTGAGTGGACTAAGAATAATGGTATTCTCATGTTAGTCGGTGTTGATGATGTAATAAAATCTATATATTCTCTAGATAATGTATGACCTTCGTACCCCAAAACTCCTTATCTTGAATCTCCATATCCCAAACCTTTGTACCCCAAAATACCTACAACGATCATAAATGATAGACGAATTACATAGTTAACAAAAGTTTGAATGGTAAGAGTCTAATGTCTATACATTAGTTGTTTTCGAGCATCTTCATATTCTTATTATTTTGCAGCTTCTTTCAGTTCTTGTTGGCCAACTTTTTCACCTCGTTATAATTATCTAACAAGAGTTTTTCCAAGAGTTCTTCGACGAGACATTGTAAAGAAACAATAACAAAATGACCCAATGTTATCTAGTATTCTACATTCAACTTATATGAATTTCAATAATAAAATTATGACAATTAAAATTAAGTATATAAAGTATAGGTAAATCGCCATCATAAAAATAAAAAGCAAACACATAGATCAAAGTATTATTGATAGATGAGATTTATATGTTATTTTGCTAAGTAAAAATGTCATTTATTCCTCATTACTTTTATAACATGTAATCTTTTCTCGAGTTTTTCTCTTTTGGATAGATTTTGCAGGAAAAGATAAAAATGAAGAAATTCAAAGGAGAAATCGATGGAAAGAAAAAAGGCAACAAAGAACACATCAATAGATATGGAATCAATGGAAGAAAAGACTGGAAATGAAGAATATATATCAAAGGGAAGATTGTGTTGAAATTTCATGAAGAAATAATGAAGGAACAAGAAACACGGCCCCCCCGTGTTTCCTAAACACGGCCCGTGTTTTTCTATCACCACACAAATTTCAGCACTTAAAATTCAGCATTTGGCCGAGAGTTCAAGGAAAAACACGGGGGTCCCGTGTTTCTTGTTCCTTCATTATTTCTTCATGAAATTTCAACACAATCTTCCCTTTGATATATATTCTTCATTTCCAGTCTTTTCTTCCATTGATTCCATATCTATTGATGTGTTCTTTGTTGCCTTTTCTCTTTCCATCGATTTCTCCTTTGAATTTCTTCATTTTTATCTTTTCCTGCAAAATCTATCCAAAAGAGAAAAACTCGAGAAAAGATTACATGTTATAAAAGTAATGAGGAATAAATGACATTTTTACTTAGCAAAATAACATATAAATCTCATCTATCAATTATAATCATTAGATATTATAATCTAAGCCCATATTATGACAGCTAATATATATCCAACATTATAACTGAAAAAGTTAATGATCTATTGTATTTTATATTAAATTTTACAACACCATTATATTTATTTTATAGCTTAGGTCGTAAAAAAATGTTCAAAATTTAGAGAAAATTTATATAATCTTATAAATAAATCCTCTAAATAAATAGCATCCTATCAATAAACTATCACAAATTGTATAATATAATAAACTCAATAAAAATTATGGATGCTTGTCATTATAAAATAATCATACATAAATCTTTCTCAATCTAATAAACTAATATCTATTTAAACACTTATATCCCCTAAAACCTTTAAAGTTATGTAGTCTCTTAGACTAACACTCTATTTATATTAATTAAAATAACAAATAAACATTTATAAAGTCAAAATACAACAACAATAATTTTATTAAGTACTAGTAGTAGATTAGTATAATATAACAAATAAATACACTTAATTATTCAATTACTGGTGGTATTTTTGAAAACTTATCCCACTAATAATCCTTAACAAAACCCTAAATCAACATTGTCTGTCCTTACCGAATATATTACTCATCCACTAGTGCTTTTTTTCAAAGTCTTAAAATTAAATTCCCTAAGCTATAACCTCCGCCAAAATTTATCCAAAATTTTCTACAAAAACTAACAAATCAAATAAATACAATAAAATAATAAAAAATCTAATAAATTTATAACCAGATCTAGATATAACCTAAAATATTCCGTGAAATAACAAATAAAATGACTCTAATAAAAATATAAATAGATCTAATAAAATTATAACCACATGGATCCAAAATTTTCTATAAAAATTAACAAATCAAATAAATCTAATATAAACATAAATAGATCATACAAAATTATAACCAGATCTAAATATAATCAACATAATTAGATATAATTAAAATATAAACATATATAATCTACATATCTAATAAAATTAACAAAATCCCCTACCTAATGACATTTTTTGTCTATCCTTTCCCCTTGCAACGACATGTTTTGCCAATCCCTACTCCCTCACAATGGCATGTTTTGTCGAACCCTACCCCTTGCAATGACAACTTCTACCAATTGGTCCACCCACCAATGACATGTTTTGTCGATCCCCTCCCCTGCAACATCACATTCTGCTAATCCAACTCCCTATTGGGAAAAATGGATTAATTTGTAGAATAATGGTTTTCTCTTTGTAAAATTTAAATTGGGCTAAAATAAATTATAAAAAATAAAATAGATGACGATAATATGATTTTATATGTGGAAAATTGTTCAAGGAGAAGGTAAAAACCACAAAACATTTAGTCTAATAAAACTTCCACTATACTATAGTTGGATTACAAAAACGACATCTCTAGTAAAAATTAGAGAATCTTTCTCAAATGATCTCATCCACAAAGGATGGATTATGAGAAGTAATAATCTCCCTCACTTTTTATATGACTCTCTTTCTCATACTTTAAAAGATAATATCTTTCACTTCTATTGTGAATGTTCTTCACAACTTATAAATCATCTCACCTTCTCTAAGTAAAGGTATTTATAGGTGAATATATGAACCACCCTTATGCAACCCTGGATTTTCCAACCTTTTGATCTCTCTTGAGATGTTGGCATTCCGACCTCTTGTGATCTAACTTGCCATAATAGTAGCAAGTGATCCTTGACCATGATTTGGACTGCCCTCTTGACTTTTCACGACCTCTAGTTCTACCCCTTTTATGGGTTTCATTTCTCCCCTGGTCTCTATGACATTGGCCTCAAATTGTGTAGAGATTCCATGTTCCTTTCTCTTGGATTCTTTGATTATTAAACTATCGAAGACAGTATCCATTGTGAGTTTACATTCTGGGGCTAAGTATCTAAGAGTGACGATAGAAGTATCCCAACTCTTAAGTAGGGAGCTAAGGAGCAACAAGACTAGCAACTCATCATCAATCTACATCTCGATCTTTCCAAGGTGATTAACAATTCCGTTGAAGGTGTTTAAATATCCGATCACATTTTAGCCATCTTTACACTTCAACTTTACCAAGCATCTCACCAAATGGACCATGTTTTGAGGCATCTTCTTTTGAATCATGGACTTTAGGTTTGTCTATAATTCGTAGGCATTGGTATAGACAGACACATGCTCGAATAAACTCCAATCAATAAATTTGCAGATCATAGCCACCACCTTTCTACTTAAAAATTTCTATTCCTGATCGGTCGTACACATTAGCTACATCTCAATATTGATCGGCATGTCCTAATCTTTACAATATAAGTGATCCTCCATCAACAACTTCTAATAGAAATAATTTTCCGCTGTAAATTTTAACATGTCACCATTATGTCTAATTCTCGATTCCATCTTAAGTCACACAAGAATATGATGCCCAAAAAAATAACAAGCTTTGATATCAATGCTGACAAAAAAGGATTAATTTACGGAATAATTTTTTTCTCTTTGTAAAATTTAAAATGAACTAAAATAAATTGTAAAAAAATAAAGTAAATGAGTACACTAAGATTTTCTACATGAAAAACCCATCAAGGCGAAGGTAAAAACTACGGGACCTTTAGTCTGGTAAAACTTTCACTATAATAAATTGGGATTACAAAAATGGTATTTCTAGTAAACACTAGATGATCTCACACAAATGACCTCTCCCACAAAGGATGAATTATGATAAGTAATAATCTTCCTCAATTTTAATGTAGCTCTCTTTTTTACACTTTAAAATAGGGTTTCTCTTATTTGTGTTGTAAATAGTTTTCACAACTTATAAATCATCTTAACTTCTCCAAACAAAGGTATTTATAAATGAATATATTAACTACTCTTATGTAACTCTAAACTTCTTTATTAAAAGTTTCAAATCTAATTAATATGTAAAACTCCTGGAAAGGTAACCAAATGGTCAAATATGATTACTTCTTCTATGAAAATAGCTCTATAGACAATTAAAGAATATACAACTTCTATTTATCAAATAAAAAAGACTAATGATATATTGAACACCACTTATTTCTAACATTTCATTCTTTTCTATTTTTTAATAATTTTTTTCTTTCTTTTATTGTTATAGCTCTACCAAATAAGAGGAACCTCCAACACCTCACACCAAAAGTTTGTTTTGCTGCTCCCCCTCAACACCAGTCTAATCCACTAACTCTCGGTTGTCCACCAGTAATTCTTTCCATTTCTTTTTCTCCCCCACCCATGCAGTTTAATAAACGTAGCTATTATATGCAAAAAGGTTATTTACTATATAGAAAATAATATTTTTTCCTTATCCTACCTCTCCAGCCCTCCTCCCCTTTACCAACACTTCTATTTTTTCTAGTCTCTTTCTCTCCCATCTCCTTTCTCTCTTCTCTCTTCTATTCTGCAACATTCCAACCAACAACCCTCACCACCTCCCTGATAAGGTAAGTAATTAAAAAAAATTCAGTTAACATTTTTTTTCTTCTATAAAAATATACTCACTTTAGGTTGTAAATTTATAAATTTAATTAAAATTATTTGTTTAAATTTTTTTTACTTAATTGTAAATCTGTGAGTTTAAATTTTTATTTTTTTTCAGCTGCACATGTAACTTATATTGTAGATCTAGATTATGAAAAAATATATTAAAATTATATTGTAAATCTTATGAAATTTTATTTTTTTAATTCTCATGAATTTTTTTTGATTATAGATATAATATGAAAAAAATGGGAGATATGGGGCTTCGGTAGTTTCTGCCCGTAGGGAGGCTTGAGCTTCGGAAATTTCTACCCTTGGTGGGGGAGCTTGGGCTTCGACAATCTTTGCCGGTGGGAGTGCTTTGGTTTCAGTAATCTTTACCGTTGTTGGATGGGAGGAATGGGGAAAAAGGAACGAGAGATTTGGCTAACACAGGGGAGGAAGGAACAACAATTTCTGCCCGAGGGGGGCTTGGGCTTCGACAATTTCTACCGGTGGTATGCTTGGGCTTTGTTCGGGGTAATAATCTTTAGTTTAGGGTTTGTTAATTATATTTATATTAATTATATTTTTAATGGTGTTTATTAATTATAGTTTGTTAATTATAATTTTTAATTATAGTTAATTGAATTAAATTTATTTTATATATTTTTAGATTTATTATACTCTATTAATTATGATCTAATATTTTAATTAAATATAGGTTTGGTAAATTCTCTATGTATTCTAGGGTTTTTGGTTATTTTTAGGATATATAATTATATATAATAATTATAGTTTATTAATTATATTTTTTTAATTATGGTTATTTTGGTTAAATTTGTTCATTATGTTTTTAGATTTGTTAATACTCTGTTAATTACATTATTGTATCATTTATATATGATTTTATATTTATTAGATTTATTTATATTTTCATTAAATATGTTAAATATTGTTATGTGATGGGGGTTATTGGTGAATACTTTTAATTATATTGATAGGATAATAGATTAGATTAGTTTATTTTTTTTATTAAATTTGTTTATAATAGATTAAATATGTTTATATTTATATTAGATTTATTTAGTTTGCTAATTTTTATAGAATATATTTGGATAAATTTGGTTGGATTATTGAAAATATATATTGAGAGATTGGTTTTATAAGATACCATAATTAAGTATAGTTCAATTGTTATATTATACTAAACTCTTATTAGTAACTAATAAAAATATTATTGATGTATTTAATTAATAAAGTAGAGTATTAGTTTAAGAGATTGTATTTTAGTTATAAGTTATATTATACTAAACTCCTACTAGTAACTAATAAAAATATTGTTGATGTATTTAATTAATAAAGTAGAGGATTAGTTTAAGAGATTGTATTTTAGTTATGAAATTAGGTATACATATCTCTTTCGCTGTCATAATATAGGTTGATATTTAATAATTACATTACTATCACATATATATTTAAGTTTTATTTATGTGATGACTTATTACCTTCAATTCATATACCTAATTTTAATTGACTTAGTTTTATTATTGAAATTCAGATAAATTGCAGACAAGAGAGAGTATTAGATAGAACCGAGAGTCATCCTATTACTACTTTTTCATAACATAACAGAACTGCTATTAAGCAACATGCTCCAATGTTTCGTCTGAGAAATTTCGGAAAGAGCATTGCTAGAGGATTATGAAGAGGTAAAAAAGCTGGTGAACAAGAACCGAAAGAAGTGTCGGAACAGCAAGAATATGCTGAAGTTCCTGAACAACTAAGGTCTAGTCATCAAGCTCCTAAATTTCTAACATTTGCAGATTGTGCAGGTCACCCATCATCTATAGTTGATGTTGGCATTTCAGGGTTCAGAGGTTTGGGGGTCGGAGGTTCTAGGTCTAGAGGTTTTTCATTATCTACAGAATATATAGATTTTCTTACCTTACTGATACAACCTACCATGGAAGTACCATCATCCACAGTTCACCCACCTATTATTAGTGGCTTTAGGTCATCATTAGATTTGCCAACATCATTACCCTATATTACTGATCAAGCATCGTCATCAACTTATGTGCGTAATGATGATGATGATGATAATGGTGGTGGTGATGGTGGTGATGATGATGAGGAGGAGGACAATGATGATAGAGATGATGATGATGATGATGATAGGGATGCTAATGATTCTAGTGAAAATAAATAAAGTATACAACTAAAGAATGAATGGTACTTGCTTAGGCCATGCCCCGGAGGTCCAATAATCCTTGATCTAATTCCAAGCATTAGTAGTCACGCAGTTGTAGATATATAGTTAGAAAATGCAAGTTTATCATATTCATTATTTCTTAATTCTTATTTTATATATAACCAATCATAAATATTCATTACATTTGTTTCTTTTATTTTATAGGATCGTGATTGTCGCAAGATCCACACGAGGTAGGAGGTTTTTGAAAGTTTTCTTAGAAGCATCAATAAAAGGATGTTCGCTCTAATATGACAAACAAGATTATCACACCTTCTATCCTTCACATTTGAGCATGAAAACATGCCACTTATTTCAGTATTTATTGAGATATGGCAACCAGACACCAATTGCTTTCATATGCCATGAGGTGAGATGACAATCACCCTTTTAGATGTACATCATATATTAGGGCTACGAGTTTATGGTCATCCATTACATTTGGAGATGACAGCGGACACATGTGGGCAATTGATTAGTGCAGTGAGTGCCTTGTTTGGGATGGAGGAAATTTAAGTGAATGAAGTTGCTCAAAAGGGCGGGCTTCGATTTAAATGGCTACAAGAAGTATGTAAATCATACTGGTTAGGGGATGAGGAAAAAACAATCGCGTATATATTATGATTGATTAGCCTATCATTGTTTGTTGATAAGTCTGTTGATAAAGTTAATCCATACTATATCATTTTTCTTCAAGATCTTAGCCGAATTGAAGGTTATGCATGGGATGCAACCGCACTTACTTTTCTATATCGACAACTTGGTATGGCTTTTAGAGCTGACGCTACTCAAATGTCAGGATATGTTACTCTATGACAGGTGATTTTATAATTAATATATATATACACATATATTACATACTCTACATTAGTTATGATTCTAACAATCGAATATTATAACAGACATAGATATATAAATACTTTTTGAGGTTTGGAATGGAACGATCTAAGTATGATCCAAACCATCCTCTTAGTATGAGATGGTTTTTTGGACAGAAATTTGACAATAAATAGATGCTCAAGTACTTTTAAGCAAAGATTAATCTTATGCCTCCATCAAAGGTATGCTCAAAACATTATATTGTTACTATATTATGTTAGTGATATCCGTATTTAATTTAAATTTTTTATGAAAGGTCATTTGGGATCCGTATGGAGTAGCTAATCCATATAGAGATTGTAGTATGACATTCTATCACGGTTGTTTATATTGTTTGGAGAAATTTGAACCGTATATGCCAAATAGAGTGACACGGCAATTTGAATATGCACAAGTGATCCCTAAGGAGCCTATTAAGCCCACCAAGAACACATATAGAGGTCATTCCCTCAAAGTACAAAGTTTACTACACACACATACTTAGTCAATGGTTCTTGAGGCATGAACACATATTAGACTCAGATATTTTTGGACCACCGACTAAATATCCATGGGATGTGGCTCATGACTATATGGATTGGTAAGTTCTAAAAACTCATAAGTATGTATTGCCAACGACGAAAGAATTTTCAGTAGAGCATCTGAATCATGATCATCAAATTCCAGCCGAAAAATGTTTGAACAAAGCACGTAAAACTATCTGTCGATTGTATTGGAAGGGAGAGCCAGCTCAAAATTATCAATAGCTAGTTACATGTATTGAAACCTTTATACATGATTTAAGAGTTAATCTACTTGGGCTTGGGCATTTGCAATGACCTTGATGTATTACCGTATTATTATGTACTCCGATTAAAATATGTTTGTTACAACTAATGTCAGGTGTCATTTTTATTTTACCATATGTCTTTAAAATAGTATTATTCAATCCACATTAAATAGCAAAATACTTAAGTTGAATAACGTACAAATATATCCGATTAATATAGGTTAGATACTTATGTTATTATAGAAAGATACTAAGAAAATAAACACAAAGCTCTTGTGCGCCATCATGTACCAATGCGCACCATTGTTGGAATCTTGAAGAATATAGGATATTCCATGTTAAAACGCTGCTATCATGATATCTATTTCAATTTGCATGTACAAGTGGGAGTGGAATTTTTTTTAAAAGATATACATATCAAACAAAAAAATATTATATTAGCCAATCATATAAGATTGAAATGAAAATTTTTTTATAAAACTTAGTGCTCACTAATATGTAATGACTCATGTCTTACAAGAAACATATAGTAACTTCATTTTCAGAACCTTAAATTCCGTGTTGCACCATTAAAGGTAGGAATGAATTGCATGCATTCAATGAGTAATATGCGAACAACACACAGTAACGGGTTACAATGACATGACCAATATCAGACATTTCCATCCAATGTGCCATCAGAGTTGCCCCTTCCCATTAGGCAATAGTATTAAGAATTTGATCAATGTTGTAATATACGGACACATTCTTGTATAATTATCGTCTCGCCAATATCTCGTGATATAAATCAGTACGAATCTGAACCCGTTGTTCTACATCTCCTAGTATAATAGAAGTCAATGCTCTGAAACCACAATTCTCATCTCCTAACACATTATACCAGCTACTAATATAAGGAACTATATGTCGATTCATCTGAGTTACGTACAAAAATTGTAATTGGCCTAATGACATAAATGCCGATTATTGTCCTCGACCTCGACCATGACCCCAACATTGTGTTGATCTCGAACAACTATAAAATTATTGTTCTGTATAGTTTCAACTAGATTATTTCCTTATGGTGGAGTTTCTTACCCCTATGCTATCATACTGGTGGCTCGTAAAAATGTGTTCTTTAGGGAACTACAATATTAAATATCTCTCTAGCCAACTGATTCTATATTGTTGGTAGATGGCTCATAACATATTTTATGGAAATATGGAGTAAATGAGATACAACCTCTAATGGTTATTGGGGTGTTGGTAGATTAATTGACCCATCTACGTCGAGTTTCTTCCTAAACATATAAATAGCCAACATGGGGATTGACATATAGTTATGAATATATGTATTAATCTCATGTGTACATGGTATCCCATGTGTATGACGCATGTAACATCCACATAAATCATCATCGATACCTATATAATCAAATCTCTGACACTCTTTGTTAACCGAATCCATTGCATATAAAGCAACATGACCACTCAAATTGGCATAAAGGACACTTGTAGCAAAATGAGGAGTATTGAATCAAGACCTCTCTAGCGATGCTTCTATCTCATTATGTTGCAATTCCAGGAATGTGTGCATTTATTTGTGCATTGTATTGAAGCTACCTCATGATGTCTCTGGAAATCTATTCAAAGATCCATGAGCACATTCAACCCTGTTGATAAAGAAAATCACTATATGACTTTATTACCATAAAAGAAGTAAAAGCAACTATACTAAGAGATAAAATATACATCATACCTATTTGTTGTAATCTGATTAATATGAAACATGTCACCAAAGAATGCAGCAATGATTTTATGTTTATATGGTTGTAGTCAATTTGTCTTTAGATACGAAATTAGGCTCGACATATTTCTGTAAGCTTCCTCCAATGATAATACTCGTTCATCGCATGTTTGTTCATCCGTGGCATCTATCACATTTTTTCATTGTGACATAAAATCATGTGTGAACGATGAACGGCCAGATACTTTCTTACACCTTTCCTCCACATTCTTATTAACATGAAATCTACATAATAAATATTTTGAAGTAGGAAAAATATATTCTACAGCTGAAATAAGAGCAAATTCTCTATCAGTAATAATGGTGGTTGGAAGCATACATGGATCCATTAAGATCTTCAATCTCTCAAGTACCCAAACATAATTTTCGTCCTTCTCAGATGACATGTATGCACTTTTAACATTGAAATTCAATTATATTGGTGTTAGTCCAATAATTTCAAATAAGGGCACTCCATATCTATTCGTCTTATATGTGTAATCTATTTGCAAAAGAAAAAGAAATGCACATAAAATATTAACAGATATGGGATGTGCAAATAGATGTTCACTTATTACATTTGATTATGGCTCACTTTGATGTCACTAAAAATAACGATTCTCAACCAACATACTTATAACATGATATAAAATTGTTTGACCGTCCAATTTTTCGGACCTAAGCTTATGTCGAGCATTATAAATATGTCTTCTCATACTTACATTTCCTTCAAATTATTTTTGACGTGGTATGATTTATCATAATTTTATGTTGGCTATGATAAGTTCATGAACAGATTAAACTTCATTTTCTGTCCACTTACCAAGGACAATATCCCCTTGGTCATAATTTGCCAATTCATTATTGTATGTCATGTTCCTAACTATCACTTGCCATTGACCATTATTATTTTCAATGCCAATAATAAAAAAAGGACAATCATTCTTTTTAGAACATGTATTACGTGCATCTTCGGTATCTATAGGTCTAGTATGGACGTATGTTCCACTTCCTTTACATCTTATCGAGACTCTACTTGCCCCTATACCATTTTCTTTTCTAGAACCTTTGATAATCAAATTCATCTTATGAGTTCTACCTATTTTTTTAACCCATATCACAAGTTCTTCTCGATTAGAAAATATTTAATCTGTTATAAAAAATATCCGATACTTTTGAGTAGTAAAATATGTATTCTCCATATCCTGAAAAAAAAGAGTTTGTTATAATAATATAATTAAAAACGTATTAATTTCATTAAACCAAGTTCGTCACCACAATTTACAATGCTAAAAAAATAAACTTTACCTCTTCGTCTAAGTTGTAATTAATATTGGGAGAATTCATTTATATATTTGGGGCAATAAATGCAGCAACTCATACTGCTTATGTAGATGAGCTGCATGCAAAAATAAGGGTGGAAGGGGTGTTTTCGGATTGGGGTCTTTAAGCTAGAAAATAAGGTAGATGGGGGAGGATTTAGGGCAAGGGAATGGTGTAGGAGTGAAGAGGGGGTGTAGGTGGCAGATGGTGATGGATTGTTGGTGGCCAAGAGTGGCGGAGGCGGCAAAGATGGCTGACGAGGTGGACCAAGCTGAAAAGGAAGGAAAAGAGAGGGGAAATGGAGGGGTGACGGGGCTCGTTTCGACCAAACAAGGTGAAATACTCCAAAACCCTAATTTAGGAATTATGGCCAAATAATGATTTATTAAGGAAAATTTAGAAAATAAATTACTTTATTAAATAAAGAGGAAATTAATTGAGAAAAATAAGAGAAAGTAATAAATAAATTATTTAGAGAATTTTGGACATTTTACCAATTAAAATGAAAGTGGAGGAAAATTAAGCAAAATAGCCAAAATAATCTAAACAGGGAATTAAAATTATTATTTGAATAATTTTTAAATATTCAAGAAAAAATATATATATATATATATATATATATATATAAATGTATAATAACCCAAAAACATTCTAAATAAATTGTGCAAAAATCCAAAACCCTAAAGAAATATTTTTCTCCCTTTTTCCTTTTTCTTTCCCTTCCTTTTTTCTTCTTTTCTTCTTCCGCTGGAATTGGGCCTCGCCCGGCCCAATCCCTTCCTTCCTTCTCCTTCCCCCCACGGCCCAGCGTCGTCCGCTGGCCGACCCGCTGCTGCAACGCAGCGTTTTAACCCCCGAAGCCGTCGAAACGCAGCGCCGCGTTAAGTGCCATATTGACTGTTGCCAGCCTTCGACGCACCACTGAGTTTTCCTCCCATAACCCCTAATACGCCGCGTTTGACTTACGGATCTTATAACCGTTGCCAAACCGGCCGGTTTCCCCCTGTTTTCTTTTCCTCCTGGACCACCGGTCCAGGGGTCGTCTTCTTCCCCCCTCCCGCGCAGGCCTGCAACCTGCCGCCTACCGTCCGACCGTCCTCCCCCTGCCATTTCCGTCCCTTTCTTCCCCAATTCGACCCAGCACTCCCTCACGCGTCCTGCTGCCCCTTCCTTTTTCCAGAAAATGGCCAAACGTACCCTGCAAATCGCAGGCACGTGACGCTGCCACCACCGGCCGGCCACCTGCCGCGCCTGCCCCGCGTGCCACCTCCCTTCCCTTCATCGTTTTCCTCCCCCATGGCCTATAAATACCCCCTCCCGAACGGCCACAACAAGTCCCTCCCTCTGGACCTTGCTGAAACCCTGCCTCGCTGCCGCCAGAACAGACGTCGTTTCTGCCGCCTTCAGCCACTGCCGAGACCACCGCTACCCACCAAACTTCTCCTTGCGCCACCCCCACGCAATCAAACAACCACCGCTGCCCTTCCTACCCCGCACGAGCCACCACAATCGTGTGAAGGTACCTACCCAAAAAAACGCCGCCGCCGCCTTACATCACCCTCTGCCGCCACCTCCGCCGTAATCAACCCCCGTCCTACCTCCCAAAGTAACCAGCAGGTCCTCCCCTACCTGCCCATACCGTCATTACTCCCTGCCTCCTTCTCCACCAATCTCCACCATCTCCCACCACCCTCCTCCACCTTCGGCCGCCGCGCCAACCACCGCGCGTCGCCGTCCCTCTCTCGCCACCACCCTCATTCCACTCCCCTCTCCCTGCTGTCTCCTCCCCCACATCAAACTCCCCCTTTTTCTCCTCCCATCTAACCACCACCTCCATCTTTTCCTCTCTTCTCCTCCTCCATCGCCGCCGTCGTCGCCGCCACACGCCGCCGCCGGACCATCACCGACCCTAGGTGGTCTTCCACTCATCCCAAGCCTTAAACTTTATTTCCATATAGTTATTATTAAGTTAACAAATATTAATACCATTATGCTTATTATTATTATTATTATTATTCTTTTATTATTATTATTATTATTATTATTATTATTATTATTATTACTCTTATTATTATTATTATCATTTCTAATATTGTGACTTCTGATATTAAAGTTATCATTTTTACCATACTAACATCCCTTGGAACCCTAACTCCTATTATACTCAACTTTAGTTTTATTTTTATAAGTGTTAATATTAACAACCCTACTATTATTATTATTATTATTATTATCTCTATTATCTTACTGAGGTTATTATTATTAATACTTAACTATACTGGGTTATTGTTATTGTTATTATTATTGATAGGGTTATTATGGTTATTGTTACTATTATTATCATCATTATTAGTATTATCACTATTATCATTATTATTGTTATTACTATTCTACTTAACACCCTTATCCTTTTAGTTAACAATAAAACTACTTTTGTCTTATCCGTGTGACTTAACTCAAAGTTAGTAAATATCATGTGGTTGTTAACTAAGAAGGATACTTGAGTCTTATTACCATATCACTTAATATTACCCCTAATGCTGTTAACCCTAAACCTCATCACTAGGGTACTATTATTAGCTCTTACTATTATCACTACTATCACTATTTTCCTATAGTTAGCATAAACCCTATTACTACAAGATTAGAACTAATGGGTTTAACAATATAAGGGTAACAGTTAGTATAAAAAATAAATACATTTTGACTAGTAATGGCTAATACACTAATTCTAAGGTAAAAACCCTAGTTTTTTGTATAATACCCTCTTTAGTAATAAAAACCCTAATCCTAAATTAGAATAAGGGTTGATGGTACTTGCAAGGGAAACTAATACTTAGCATTTTCCCCTTTCATAGATAACCCCGATCCAAGCCCTAAGGAGTGATAGGAGCGTGCTCCAAGCCCGACGTCGCCTTAGGTAAGGACGAAGCTATGGCATTGTGCTATGTGTGATGTGATGTGTTGATGGATGATGAGTATGCCATGTTAATGTGTATTATGCATGTGTTATGAAGAACCTGTTTTGTGTAGCGCAACGTGGATAATGAGGTATGATGTGTGCGCCTTATATCATACGAGCATAACATGTTTCATGTTTGATGTTTGATGATGTGACATGGTATGACCCTCTAGGACATGCATGCTAGGGTTTTGGTAGCATGAAATGATAATAAAAGAATAACGGGAAAGTGGACGTTTGGGAAGTTTGCATGGGGGGGAAACTAGATCTTGCATGGGCATGATCCTTACGTGGGAAAGGTGGATTTGGGTTGTAAGTAAGAGTTTTGGAGAGTCTTAGATCGATTGGAGACTTGGTATGAAAAATAGTATGTGAGTTGGTGCATAAGAGACCTAATTAGGGTTTTGTGAGTAAGTAGGTGTTGGGGAGTCTGCAGGGAGTATTTAAATTCTGCATAGGGATGAATCTTACGTGGGAAAGTTGATTTAGGAAGTAAATAAGATAATGTCAAAGTTATGGGTCCATTGGAGATTTGGGTGTAAAACTTTACGTGGGTCGATGTAAGGGTGTCTAAGGGACCCAATTAGGGTTTTGGGAGAAAATGAGGAATTTAAAGGGTACAAGGGTAAAAATGATCAAGGAAGGATGGCGTATGGGGTTGAGAGTGAGAACTCACTTATATAAAGGATGAGTATGGGTTTTCTAAATGAGAGAAGAGATTTGGGGGTGAAAGAGGGAGGTTACTTGTTGAGGAAGTAAATTACTAGGATTTGGCGCGGCCAACTAGGGTTGGCGTGGTCAACTAGGGTTTTGATATGGCCTACTAGGGTTTTGCCGGTCACATGCGAAATCGAGGAGTAAAGTGATATGCCTTGGGGTTTGACCTAATGAGGGTGAGATGTGGGGTGAAGAATAAATAATGGTAAGGTAAGTGAGAAGGGGTTGTGCCACATAGGCCCAACTAGGGTTTCCAAGGGGAAAACCCTAGAGGTGAGAATAGGCGAGATCGATGTCATAGGGTGTTGGGTTTAACCTACGCTTCCAGGAGTTGGTCTCTCATTATGTGTGAGCTTAAGGGGAAAATAATGTCGAGGTGTGACTAAGGGCGCACGAGTCTCAACATATGGGACAGGCCCTCTTGAAAAGAAAGCAGTAGATTGTTGTTGGCATGCATGTTAAGGGTGATGTGTGATTTAATAAGACACTGATAAGACATTAATCACGTAAAGCGAAAGATGTTGAGCCGAGCCCGTGTTTCGGTCCACCGGCAATAATAGTGGATCAGAGGCGTTTTGCCCTGTGCGTTATTTTCTGGTCCACCGGCTATAATAGTGGATCAGAGGCGTTTTGCCTTGTGTATTTATTTTCCGGTCTACCGGCTATAATAGTGGATCAGAGGCATTCTGCCCTGTGCGTTATCTTTCGGTCCACCGGCTATAATAGTGGGGGATCTCGTGCTCGACAAACCAAACGAATAAGTTAATCCATGGGAAAGATACTAAGTACTTAAAGTGAAACACCATATGAGTCGGGGCCATGATCCGGTCCACCAGCTATAATAGTGGATCAGAGGCGTTTTGCCTTGTGCGTTTATTTTTCGATCCACTGGCTATAATAGTGGATAAGAGGCGTTCTGCCCTGCGCGTATATCTTTCGGTCCACCGGCTATAATAGTGGGGCTCCCGCACTCACATAGGCTATTGAAGAATATGCGTGAAATGGACATATTATTAACGAGGATAAATAATAAGTCACCGGAGAGTACTCAGGCCTTATCTTGTGTGTATCGCATGTTACTTATATGATTGTGCTATGTGGGCTATGTGGTATGATTGTATGCTTGGCCTTAGCGCACCTGCGCCCTTACTCAGTATTGGACCCGTACTGATACTACCTTGATTGACTGGGTCCTGTAATGATCCACCAATGGTGGGGAGCAGACCTCCGATGCAGGTTTTGATCGGTTACTAATTTGGGGTGGAAGGCTTGGCTTGAGTGAGTAGGCGATCCTGATATTGGTCCCTTGGGATCTGTTTCATTTAGCTATATTTTGTACTACGCTTCTTGTTTTGAAACCGTACTCTTAAGTTGTAATCTTAACGATATTTTAACAATTGTTGACTCGTGGTTTTCGTGAATGGTCTATGTTAACTATGGACCTATGTTTTGATGACTCTTACTTAACGATTGTTTAGTTTAGCCATAGCACTTAGTATCGGAACGGTAGGAGTGAACCGGTCTGGTACTAAGTGTGGCGGTAATACCCCCAAGTTTATTGTTTTAATTCTTTCGCTTCCGCTAAACCTTCTGATTTAAACGAAATTTTTTAGTAGTAAATTTGGGGGTGTTACACAAGGTATGGGAGTGGTAGAGGAGGTTTTAGGGAGTTGATTGGTGGTTTGGGTGGCAATAGAGGCAGCCGGACGGCGGCGAATGGTGGGGTTGTAGGGGGACTGCCGAGAAGGGAGCAAAATGGGGAGAAAAAGAAGAAGGGAGGAAGAAGGAGTTGTGGGGTGGCTTAGACGGTGTTGTGGTGGTGCAGGGCGGTAGTATGAGGTGGCAAGGGGCACTACAGGCTGTTGGTGTGGCGGAGGAAGCAGCGGAGGGGTGGTAGTGCATAAAACGGGGATGAAAATGGAAGGAGAAGAAAATGAGAGAAAGGGATTGGGGAAGGGGGAGGCTAAAAAACAATGGGGCAGGAAAGGGCTTGTGAGAAGAAGAAGAAGGAGAGGGAGGATAGGGGTGCAGCTGGCCGGTTGGTGGCAGCGTGTAGGGTGGCAGGGGAGGTAGTAAGGTGGTAGGGAGGGGAGATGAAGAAAGGAAAAAAAACAAACCATGAGGGGTGGTTTGCAGGGCTGGCCAGGTCCAAGAATGGGAAGAAAATGACGGGAAAAAGGGAGAGGTAGGTGGTGGCAGCGAGAGGTCGCAGGCGGTGGCCGGGCGTGGTGTTCGGGGTGGCAGACCTGGGCAATGAAGACAGGTCAAGGGCGTCAGTTGGGGTGTAGAAAAAGAAGAAAGAAAGGGAAGGGGGAGCACCAGGTCGGCAATGGAAAGAAAAAAGAAGGGTTAGGCCGGCCCGGTTTAGTGGGAGAAAGGAAGGAAGAAAAAGAGGGAGGCTGGGTCGGCTGGTACAGGCAAGGGAGAGGGAGAACAGGCCAATGGCCCAGGCGCGCAGCAAGGAGAAGACATGCCTGGTAGCCCGAAGCCAGGAAAAGAAAAAGAAAAAGAAAGAAATGAGGGAAAAGGAGAAAAAAGAAAAGGAAAAGAAAGGAAAATGGAAAAATAGGGGAAAATAATTTAATTTAATTTATAAATTAATAAAATATAATATTTTTTGATAAATTATTTAATTTAATAATTTAATTCAATATAATTTAATATATTGGTTCAAAAAGGATAATTTTAGTAAAATATTAGTTTGAAAAATTATTTAAATAAAAATAATATGATAAAATAACATTATATTTATTTTTAATTTATTAAATACTCCTATCCACATTTATATACTCAAAAATTCATAAAATAATTAAACTAAATAATTTTAAAAGCTAATTTATTTCAAATAAAATCTATTTATTAAATTATAGGTTTTCTAAAATTTTGGGAGATTACAATTATAAATATGTCTTCTCATACTTACATTTCCTTCAAATTATTTTTGAAGAAGTGGTATAATTTATTATAGCTTTACGTTAGCTTTGATAAGTTTGTCAACAAATTGAACTTCATTTTCTATCAACTTACCAAGGACAACATGCCCTTGGTCATAATTTGTCAATTTGTTATTGTGTATCATGTTCTTAACTACCACTTGTCATCTACCATTATTATTTTCAACAACAATAAAAAAAAAGACAATCATTCTTTTTAGAACATATATTACGTGCATCTTCGGTATCTATAGGTCTAGTACAGACGTACGTTCCACTTCCTTTATATTTTACCGAGACTCTACTTGCCCCTATACCATTTTCTTTTCTAGAACCTTTGATAATCAAATTCATCTTATGAGTTCTGCCTATTTTTTTAACCCATATCACAAGTTCTTCTCGATCAGAAAATATTTAATCTATTATAAAAAAATATCCGATAATTTTGAGTTGTAAAATATGTATTCTCCATATCCTGGAAAAAAGAGGTTACCATAATAATATAATTTTTAAAAAAGTATTAATTTCATCAAACCAAATTCATCACCACAATTTACAATACTAAAAAAATAAATTTTACCTCTTCGTCTAAGTTGTAATTAATATTGGGAGAATTTATTTATATATATTTTTTATATTCATAGCTTGTCGGTATTGTAGATCTATTATTGTAGTACGATAGAGTTGTGACCCCCTCTTCGTAGTTCATTAGACTTTCAAACTCATATTACCTTATCGAAGTTCTAAACTCTTTGTAGTTTGAAAATTTTTCAAAGTCATTATTCATTCTGAGTATTTAAAAAATATTGTAAAATTTTATATGAAGATTCAATAAATAATTTCTACTCTGAAGAATAAAAGCGATAAGTTTAATTATAGAAATGATAAGTTGTTTGTTTATATATAAGGATTCGAACAGAAACTACAATAATTGTACACACATTTGATTCGAAGATAAACTACAATAATTATACACATACCTATATCACAACCTATATTTCTAATAATAAAAAATTGTGCGCCCTAGTTTGATCAGAATTGCATATTGTATATAATAATTTAATTTGAAAAGATTTGTTGTAATAAAGTAATAAGAATTTAACATTATATGTAAAGAAAACGATTATTATCGTATATAATTTATATATTATACATAGATATTGATAGAAATTATTTTTATTTATAAACAATTTAAATTAGATGAAAAAAATTTAAATATTTAGAACAGAAAAAACACGTTGGTCGTTCCTTGGGGCATATATAAGACGTGACCTGCCGTAGGTAGGGATGGAAGTTGGCCACAATTTTGGCATTATTTGCCGTTGTGCGTTCGGCATTTTTTATCGTTGATTGAAAGGGGGCAATCGGCATAGTTTACCGTCGGTGAGGAGGGTTTCGGCACATTTTATCGGTGTTTAAGCGTGAACTGCAGCAATTTTTTCTGGTACCGTAGAGACAATTTCGCCAATCATTTTTCACGGAGTAAATATGCTATTTACAAATAACAAAATCCTTAATAAATCCCTCTCCACAGGCACAGTTTAACAAATAAAAAAATTAACCTAAATAAGATGATGGTGCGATGATGCAGGAGAGAGATGCTGCTAGAGAGTGTAGTTGAATAGTGATACAGATAGAGTAAGAGGAGTGAAGCACGGGGACGCTGAAGTGCGCCCGTTTTGCGTCCTCGGAACGTTGATTTAAAAAAAAAAAAACTCCAAAATGACGTCGTTTTGGAGAATTTTTATTATCTGACCTCTGACACTACACGTCCAGTCACCTAGTAGCCCCATTCCCTCGTCGCCCTCGCACGACGTCCCACAGCCCCAGCCTGGCAGCCCACTGCCACTGCCCTTCACTGACAATAGGCATCAGCATGACAACATTTACTATTTATTGAATAGTAAATACTCCTCAAGAGAAACGTGTGTATGATATTAATTAAATAATTTTAATATATATTATAATTTATATTAAACTTATTTAATTAATATTTTTATTAAAAAATATTATTTAATCAATTTTTTTATTAAAAAATAATTATTAATAATTAAATTTAACTAATATATGAATTAATTTTAAAATTTTTTATTTTTTTCTCTTAATTTTAATAAATTTAATCTATTTTTAAATATATATATATATATATATATATAATTTTTTTAATATTTTCTATCATCTCCGTTTTCTATACTTTTAAAATATGACGTTTCCGGATTTCATCTCGTTTCGCCGTTTCCGTGTAACACTGAGTAAGAGTAGTTTAGGTAATCTAAAATTAAAAAAAGAAAAAAAAAAGTTCACAGCTAAAAAAGAAAACGACAACGGCCAGAAGCCTAGGGACCCGAAACCCCTGCTGCCGAAACTCTCTCCTTCATCCACTATGCCTGCACTCTTGTACCAAACGTTTTGTTTTTTTTAAATAAATAAATAAAGGAACAACATCAGCATGCACCTCGGCTGCAGCGCATGTCCTCTCCTGGCACGTAAAAGAAAAGCCTACCTAAACAGTAACACCAACTACACGCCACCTCCATAAATCTTATTCCCATTTAATTCAATTTTCTACCTGTTCCTCGGTCGACGCAGGTCAGGAAAGTAGACCCGTCATGGCCCATGGATTTTTCAGTCCGTTTCCAACCCCAACCCCTCCTCTTCTCTTTTGCCATTTTCCTTCTCACGTCATCGACACTACACCCCACCTGCTGCGCTTATGTTACATCTCCAGCATCCCATTGACAGGTGATCTCCCAATTAATAAAATATTCGATGTAATTGCAGTTACTAAAATTAACTTTTACTTATACATAAAATTAATTTGAAATAAATAAATAAAAGTATCGACCCAAAAATCAAGTAAAGCATCAAATATGATAAAATCTGGCCACATAGGAAGATATTTTTTATGCTCCAATAATATTTTCTCAAATTTAGATAATTAATAATAAAAATATCATAAAATAGTCTTGTACTAGAAAAAAATTAAATAGACTCTAAAAATTATGAAATTCTGCAGGAAAACTTACAATAGTATCCCAAACTCAACAGTAAATTTTCGTGAATTAATAATATGAATTGCTACGTGAAATATACTGTTGAAGATGAAAGATCAAATATTTAGGGATTTTTGAAAAAGAAATATCAATAAATATTTAGAAATTCATAAAAAATTTCAATCAAGATTTTTAACACATTTCTAACTCAAATATAGTTTTCCAAACCTTCTGATAAGCAATTGATGTGATGTTAAGCTAAAATATTTTTAATATATATTTTGAGTATAACTTAATATGAAATAGCAAAAATAATTATAAAATAAACAAAATATTTAAATCTATAGTGAAGCCACATGGGATCAAACAATTGTGGTAATTTTTTTTTAAGAATTATAATTTTTTGACCTAAAATTAAGACAAACATAAATAGTAATTACTCTTTTCCTATAAAAAAAAATATTCTATTATTTTGCATACTTTTTAAAAATAATAATAAAAGTAGTCTTAAAATTACACTAAGACTCTTTATTGAAAAATAAAAAGCATTGAATGCATATATAATTAAAAAATTAATGATAAAAATGTAAAATATGTTTTTACTTTTTTAAAATAATTTTTTATATAAAAATTTAATGATAGAATGAATTCTTTTTCGATATAGAAATATTAAAAAGTAAAAATGGTGTATCTAATCAAAAATCAAAAAACTAATTGTCGAACTCATTTTGTGTTATCTTAAAATTCGTAATACAACATGAATAAAAGTTTGGGAGTAAGGCATACTCATTGAAAATATTATTAGATATTTTTATGGCCGAGAGTGGCTTAAATAGCCTTACGCAAATTAAAACTATATATAAAGCCTTAGTGAAAATTTCAATATTCAAAGATTTTATTTACAATTTAATACTGAGATTTTTAGCATTTAAAGATCAAATATCTCAAATAGAATTCTTTAGGCAAAATCTTAATATTAAACTCACATAAAATATAAGATTTTTCTTTTATATAAGCTAAATTAAAGTTTTTTAAGAAAATAAATTATTAAGCATACCCCTCTACATTCTCAACATAGGTCCCGTAAGTCAATAGCTCCTAATCAATATATGTAAATCTCTATTGATCGTCTAAAGTCTTATGACAAATAGGTCCTATATCCCCTATATTATAGTGCTTTGCCATCAAGTGGAGTATAATATCCCATTTTTTACCAATTTTTATTTAATAGGAATTTGTATTATTTACAAATCATTGTGCCTATTTGTATATGATGTATTACATATTTTAAAAGTTAAAAACCCGTAGTTATATTTTTAAAATATTTTAGTCAAACTTTCTTCCATTTTCTTCTTACGGTTTTGAGTCTCATAAAACTTTCAAGTAACTTTTAGCCATCAAATTTGTTATGAATTGATCTAGCTTTATCATATTTAGATTATTTGTTTTTTTTAATCTCTTATGTCATTTCAAAATTTTAAACAAAGATAATAACAACACATATCTTACCTACACAAACTTGGCAAGGCCCTCTACTCGTGGGAATGATTAGCACCCATAAAATGGGTAGTCAATACGCTACATATTAAACAAGGTAACCATGCAGCTAATGCCATACACAAAAAGCATATAATATAAGCAGGATCATATAGATAAACCATACAAGCAATGTAGATAGTATAGGCCGTGTTATAGTTTGATTAAGCTTAATCATTATATATCTGGTCAATATACTCATTTCACACCATGTCCTTTATAAATTCATGTGAGTATGGAAACCCTACTATTATAGCCGGTGGATCAGAAAGATACAAGGTAGAACGCTCCTAACCACTATAATTTGCTCATGGATCGGTCTTCAGGGCAAAGTGCTCCTGGACAATATTATGCCGGTGGATCGATTTGGCCCCGAATTTCATAATGTTTCACTATAAGTAATTAATATATTTTCCAAATCTCATCATAACTTAGGGTTTTGTTTATTAAGCTCGGGATGCTCCACTATTTTAGCCAGTAGATTGGAAACATGCAAGACAAAATACTTTTGACCACTATTATTCGTCGGTAGATCGATCTACAGGGGGCCCCGACACCTAGCCATTATTATGCTGGTGAATTAGTCTGGGCTCAGCTCAATAATATTTTACTTTAAACGATTAGTGTATTATCTATATCTTATTCAATATATGTTTTCACCCCAAGACATGCATGTTCTTTGGACCACCCGCTCACACAATTCGTCTACTCTTATTCTCCTAAGAGGGGCCCATTCCATATCTTAGGATTTCAGCGCCTCCTAACACGTCCAGACATCCTTTTGCTCTTCTCCTTACTTACCACTAATACCCAACTCCTAAATGTGTGGATCAAGGCCCACTTCTCTATACCTCTAAGTCAACTTATTATTGCCATCTAAGGTTTTCCTCTTGAAAACCCTAATTTGGCTTATATGACCCAACCTTCCTCTATCCCACACAACTCATGCTCCTTTCCCCCCAACTCATCACCTCATTTAGATTCAACCCCAAGAATCCCACTTTACTTCCCATTCTGCACATGTGACCACAAAACCCTAGTTCGTCACCCCAACCTAAGCACCTCTCTTTTCTCATATGTCATATCTCCATTACTCTCACCTACCATCTCCTCTTCCACATGACACACACACTCACCCTCCATGTGACATCATTCCACTCTTACCCCATATTTCAATCCTTTCTATTATTTTTCCCTTCCACAACCTCCTCCACTTAGGGTTTTTCTCCCAAACCCTAGCTAAGTTCCCCATGTAACATTATACTAACCTACGTACTATTTTCCACCCATGGACTTCAAACACCCCAACAACTCTTCCCTCACCTTACTTAGACCTCAATTCAACATTTCTCCATAAGGATCCTCATGTAAAAACCATCCATCCCATGCAAGCCCTAGACTTCCCCATGCAAGATTCACTTCACTATCTTATTTTGTCCATATTATCCTTTTATTTTTCCCCTCATAAATCATGAGATAATTAGGTCATTCTCACTTCCCTGTAGTCAACTCATTTTTCTTTTTCCCTTTACATCCTTTCAACCCCCACACTATATCTTTAAAATATCCTAGCATGCATGTTCTAAAGGGCCATATTATATAAGCACCACCAACACAACATACATATCATTTTACACATACCATAAGGAGAATACATAAATGTACCTTAGCTCAGCATTGTGCTACAAGTAAGTAGTCATAATCATATAGGTACACAAACATAACATAACACATGACATAAAAAGCACATAAAACATACAATATGCCTTAACTACATTTTTACCTAAAACGACACCGGACTTGAAAAACAATCCTACGTCTCCTTAGGATTTAGACTTGGTTCACCTATAAGAGGAAAATACTAAAGTTAACTTTCCTCTTACCAACATTATCATTATTTCCTACTTTACCTTGATCATAACCTAGTATTAAGGTTATCAAAAATAATAGTAGCTTTATTAGTAAAAATAAGCATATTATTCTTAAAGTAGCTAATCATGCTATTACTAGTCAAAATAGATCTAGGTAGTTATATTAGTCCATGTTAAGGTATTATTAGTAATATTGACAATACTAAAGATAATAACTTTAATAATGATGATGATGATGATGATGATGACGACGACAATGATAACTCTGATAATAATAATAATAATAATAATAATAATAATAATAATAATAATAATAATAATATTAATATTAATAATAGTAACGATAATGATGATGATGATGATGATGATGATAGTTCAAATAACCCTAATAATAATAATACTAGCAATAATAGTGCTAGTAATGTTAATGTTAATAATAATAATAATAATAATAATAATAATTACATTAATTATATTTAATGGTTAGGAAGGTTAGGGTACAACCTAGTGGTGGTGGTAGCTAGGCGGCGGTGGTGCACGACGGTGGTGGAGGAAGTGGGGGCTAGAGAGGTGGCTTGTTAGGATAGAAGAGGGAGAGTGAGATGGTGGTTATGGTGGTGGTGGATTCTCTAAGTTGAGAGGGTTGGAGTGGTGGTGGTGGCTCAGTAAAGGTGGGGTTGAAGATGGTGGTTGTTGTGGTGGTCGAGGGTGGGGGAGAGGGAGGAAGGGTGAAGGAGAGGGATGCAAGAAGAAAGAAAGGTATTACATTTATAATCACATATGATTTACATATTGAGCACCTATATTTTTCAATGGTTTTACATTTATAATCCCATTTAAAATTCTTAAAGTGATTTCATGCATCAAAAATATTTTCAAGTATTTGTAAAAAAATTGTCTTAAATTGATTTTATTTTAAGGACTTTTTTATATGATCTAATTTGTAAAATTCACCATGAATTATATAAATATTATTTTTGATTGAATAATATTTATTTGCAAAGATTATGGTGTCTACTTTACATTTAAAAATATGGCATGCAATTTTAAGCTACGTAGCTAAGTTATAGTCTTTTTTGTAAAGGTTTGTAGTGTCTAGAAACTTTTCCACCAATTGACTGGTTTATAAAAACCAGTCAACTGGTCTGGGTATTTTTGAGATTTTTTTCTCATTGTAATTCGACCATTGGATTACTTTTTACACCCAATTGTTAGTGCCAATTTTTTTCCATCTTTTATCACTATAAGTAAGAGTTGTTAAGCTTTAATAAATATCAATTAAGCTATCACAACTATTTTAAAATTATCATTTTTACATCTTACAAATAATCAAAGAGAGTTTTGATTTTACACTTTCAAATCCAAATCAAACTTATCTATTGCTCAATTTGTTCTTCATATTTAGCTAAAGTGCTCACGCAGTAGTAATTATTATTTCTCTAGCTAGATAAAATTCTTTACTAGTGATTACTTACTTTCATATGCTATCTAGTGAAGATTCTTATTGTCTTCATTCAAACTCATCATCTCAAGCACAAGTGAAGAGTGGTGTGTTGTCTAGTTTTCCTAATAGAGGTCATTGATATTGTAGTCTAATAAACCTAGAGAGGATAACTAGGCAGAGTTTAAACAATCTCCTAGAGGGTCATTGAGATTGTAGTTTCATAAACCAAGACATCATCAAACATACACTATAAATAAAGAGAGATTCAAATCCAAAAGGCAAAACCTTTTGGTAATGGATGCTAAGAAACTTTGTAGAGTTTCTTGAACCACTATAAATCGCTTGTTTATTGTTTTCTATCCTTCTACTTATATCTCATAAAAAATTAATTTGGTATTATTGCTATAAAAAACTCTATTCACCCCTTTAGAGTATCTTTACCATCTTTCACCTTTTGACTATTATGTATATTTATAAGACTCTAGCAATAACATTTGTACTATTAATGACCTTAAAACCTTTGCACATACTATGAATAGTTTAAAATCTAAGTTATGGTATGATGTCACGAAGAAAGAGGTGAATTCTATGAATGTTAATAAATTTTGAGACTTTGTACTATTACCTGATGAGTTTAAGCCTATTGGTTATAAGTGAATCTTTAAGACCAACATAGACTTATTAGGGAACAATAATAGGTACATGGCTATACTAGTAATGTTATGACATAATTATGGCATTAGTAGCTCCTTTTAATTTTGAGCTACAACAAATGGATGTGAAAATGATATTTTTTAACTAATGAGCTTGAGATAGAGGTATACATGAAACAACTTGAAGGGTTCTCCTCTCATGAAGATAACAATCTCGTGTTCAAGCTTAATAAATCATTATATGGATTGGAACAAGCCTCTCGATAATGGTATCTAAAGTTTCATGGTATCATTTATTCATTTGGATTTGAATAGAATGCCATAGATTTGTGTACATACATCAAGGTTAGTGGGAGTAAGGTTTGTTTCTTAGTTTTATATATAGCTGACATCCTACTTGCATGTAATGATAAATGGATGCTATATGAGGCGAAACAATTTCTTTCTAACAAATTTGATATGAAAGATATGGGTGATGCATCTTATGTCATTGCATTAAGATTCATTGAGACAGATATCGAGAGATATTAGGACTATCTCAAGAAGAATATATCAATAAGGTATTAGAAAGATACAAGATGGTAAATTGTTCACCAAATGTATCTTCTATTGTCAAGGGTGATAAATTACAGTTAAGCTAGTTTCCTAAGAACAACTTACAGAGAGATCAGATGAAGAATATTCCATATGTTTCTACAATTGGAAGACTTATGTATGCTTAAGTTTGTACAAGACCTGATTACATATGCCATTTGGGGTATTACAATGATACCATAATAATCCAATAGTTTACCACTGGAAGGCAGTAAAGAAAGTTATAAGGTATCTAAAGGGAACTAAGGACTACATGCACATGTATTATCATGTTAATAATTTGGAGGTAGTAAGCTATTCATATGTAGACTTTGTTGACTATGTAGATTAATGCAAGTATATTTCTGGATTTAATTTTCTACTAGTCAGTGGAATAATATCCTGAAAAAGATTGCATAGCCACTTCTACAATGGAAGTATAACTCATCTCATTATTTGAATCCATAAAGCAAGGTGTGTGGTTAAGAAATTTTGTATTGAGTATTAAAATAGTGGATTCCATTTCTAGACATTTGATATTTAAGTGTGACAATTCAATTGTCGTCTTTATCTCAAGGAACAATAAAAGTGGCAGTCATGCTAAGGGAATAAACATCAAGTACTTGAAGATAAAAGAACGTGTTTCTGAAGGAGAAGTAGTCTTGGAATATATAGGTACTGATTGTATATTTGGCTAATCTTTTAACTAAGGGCATACCACCAAGTAAGTTTAAGGATCATGCGTGTAATATAGGTGTTGGGCTTCTATGTAATTGTATTGTTATGATACATAATGAAGTTTTAAAACAAAGTAGTGTTTGTTTCCCATTTAGTTTGTATACATATGGTTTAGTGAGAAATAACACATTAAATAAAAGGCCTTGAATAAATATTAGGTTTATTCATAAAGTTAAAGTCGTGGGTGAAATTATTATATTAATATACATGAAAGATAACTGTCGGAATGTTGAAAGCTTGTCACCATGATCTATGTATTAGTTTCTTCATTAAGTTTTTACTAACATAAGGAGACCATAATTAAAATCTTATATATATATATATATATATATATATATATATATATATTAATTTTATAAAATTATTATTATTATTATTTTATAAATAAAGTATCTTATATTTTATGTATATATTAACCTTTTACTATGATCCATATTAAAATTAGATATAAATTCTAGCCATAAAGATAATTAAATATTTGTCTCAAGTTAGTATATTCATCTAATTATCTCTTCTACTATTCTTTTATGGTGGAAATAGTTGTAGGATGTGTGTGTGTATGTGTGTGTGTGTGTGTGTGTATTAGAAGGGAAGAATAAATATATGAATTTGAACGTTTATAGGTATGGTTATTGGGCCAAATCCATTATTAGGTTTTATAAACCACAACACCATTCAAATACTTATGTGACTTTTAGATTTCTGTTCTATTCTTCTTCCTTCTTCTGCTTTTCCTCTCTAGTATACATTGAATATTGAAGAGAAAAATGAGATAAATTATCTTCTTAAAATCAAGCATAATTTAAGAAGATTATAGAATATCCCCATTCTTGATCTCATAAAAGAGCCACACACTATCAAATAAGGATTAAGGAAATAGAACCACATAATTATATTTCGGTAATTACAAATTACATTTTCAGTGTGATTGATTCCGCCGGGTAAATAAATTATAATTGCTATAATAATTATAGAAGATCCTATTACACAGTAATGTTTAATTTCATGTCTCTGATTTTATGAAATTAATTTAATTATATTCATAATTTATGTCATATATATATATATATATATATATATATATATATATATATATAATTATATAAAAACAGAGCTCTATAGCAAACAATATATCCATTATTGCTAATTACTAATTATTACCGTCGTCTATTATTGTTAATTATCACTGTCAACTCATCGGTCGATTACTTCGTATTTTTCTTATTGCTTCGATTACGCCGTCTTCTTATTCAACTTATTAGTAACCTTTGCTATTAGCATATCTTATGTATTAATAACAAAGGAAAATGGATTATTATCAAATAATAATACAACAAAACTGCATTGATATTTATCTTCAATTGTTACTATGATAAATGTACATTAATTGAGTACCATAAAAACCATAAAAACCACAAAACTTTATTGTTCTCATTTCTTTATCAGTTTGCACTTCTTCATCTCTCCTTTTATTAATATGATAAATGTATTATAAGTACTCACACAATCAACACTCAATAAACTACTTTAAAGCTATTCATCTTCCTTTTTTAATATAATAAATGTCACAATCAGTCGTACATTTGTAGTGTTCCACAATAAATATTGAATGTTTCAAAATATCTAGTTATATTATGTATTTTCTTTTTTCAATTGTTTGCTACATATATTTTATATTTGTTATTTTTATATGCACTGATACCGTATTATATTGCTATTTCATCTTCCTATCAATATTTTATCCTTTTATATTAACCATAATATTTTTTTTATTTTTAATATTTACTATTTTAAAATTTATTATCACTAAAACCTTGAACTCTACCCGTGGAAAAATGTTACATGCATTGTCTAACACTAAAGTCGAGTAGTTCTCCGTCATAAATAGTACTCAATACATACAGGACGAGAAATAATATTATTTGCCTCTATCTGAAAATAATCTTTCATTCTGCACACTTGCCATTTCAAAAGAACGTAACACATCATCCTCACCACCATCATCGCATACACACTCGTTTCAGAGACGAGAAGAAGAGCCCAAAGCGGAAGAATTAAAAAACAGCGAAGCATACAGCAGCCAATTCCAGGTATCAGGCACACCCGGGAGGCACCAATGGCTGCAATCGCACATATTATAAATCAACCTCCTATACTTGGTCGTATACAATCTCCAATACCTAGTCCTATAAACCGCGGGATGCGCGTCGATCCTAAAGGACGATAGCTTCGTAACGTTCAAGTACCTAACCGGGGTACCCATCCCTCTAATCCGCTTATCCACGACGTCGATCATAGACTGCGGAAACAGCTGCTCGTACGAGGATTCAACGTCCGCGATCGGCTGCGTGACATTGAAGCACCAGTTATCCCTCTTGTGTTCCGAAGAAATGGTTCGGAAGTAGACGGTTGTCTTGTTAGGATTTACGTTCTGATCGATCCATTTAGACCAGGTCTGTAAGGCTCTTTCGTAGGCTAATTCGGTCTGAATCTCTTCCACTAGCTCATTTTTGTACTCAAAGTACTTCCACCTGTGGAAAAAAAAATGACATACAGAATGATTCTGCGTCACATGGACAGCGACGATTAAAGCTGTATAATGCAGTGTAATGTAAGTGTAACCGACCCTTTTTCTTTTCGAGAAAGAAAAAAAAAAGAAAGAAAGAAAAGCGAAATAGTATTTGAAAAGGGTTATCAATGAAGCATGTGGTGGAAAGATCAAAAGCGGATAAAGACGTTAGGTGCAGGTGGTAGAGTGAGGTAATGGATAATCGCCTAATAAATAAACTTGATTAAGCAGATTATTATTATTATTATTATTATTCTTACTTTACTGTAGTAATAGTAAAACGGTGAAACTTACGATCTGAACTTCCCAATGTGGGTCCACCAGTGGCCGGAGTTGAATATCATGACGTCAGCACCTTTCCATCGTTGGGAAGAAGGTGGAAGCTTATCGAGCACCACCACCTTGCTCCCGCTAGGATGGTTTAAGTCCATCAGAACTATGAATGGGCTCCAGTGGAACTCCACCACACAATCATAATCCTGTCATTTCATGGACAGAGGCAGGCATGTGAGGCGAGGACCGTTGCTGCGCGTACTTGTACGGGGTTCAATATATGTAATGTATAGCTTCATTTTTTCATCGAGATTCCAATCAAGTGTATAACACGCAGTAATCTAACTGAGAACAACTATTCTGATGACAAACTCGGAAGTCAGCCGGACCTAACTCTTCATATACTTTAATTAATTTATTATATTATCGATGGGTAAACTTAAAAGCCCCGCTAATCGATGGATTTACCAGACATTCGCGTCTTGTGGTCAGTCAACCAAACAAACAGGGGACGTACCTTTGCTCGGAAAACCTTGTAGGTATCACTTTGTGAATCAACGTGAGCTCGAGAAGAAGGGATAGAGGTGTAGAGAAGGCAAGCAAGAGACTCCCATTGGTTTCTGTTTAGCGAGTCTCCGACGATTATGACCCTTTTCCCTCTAAGCCTCTCCAGCATATCCGTTCCATTAAACCTGCAGCAGCAACAAAGGAAGCATACATATAAATATATAGATGCTGTGCATACATATACATGGGTATATATACATAATTGGAAGGGAGCTCCAATCAATTACGTACGTACATTGGTATGTGGCAGTTTCTAGGTTCCCAACTCCACTTCTCGAAATCCGAATCAGGCCTTCCATTGTGTATGCAGCTCATCTTTTCTTCTATGAAAGGGCAGCTCGTTTTATCATAAGGCAGCTTCTGTTCTGGTCTGTATACCCATTTCCCATCAAACATGTCGCACGTATTCTCATCATCATCAACGACACTCGTACTTGTTCCCTTCTTCTTCAACAAATTACTCGTCTCACCTTCTTCCTCATGCCCCGTCGACATATATCCTGCTGCTGCAGCTGCGGGCAACGAGGAGGGATTCACGAATTCGTCGGCGGTTGCTGGTGAATCTGACCAGTCAATCGGCGAGTCGTCCTCAATTATACCCTCGCCGTTGGCCACCGGTGAGGAACTTGGCTCCTCGGTTCCGCCGGATTCTGAATAATTAGATTCAATACCAGTGTTATGGCTGGAGCTATTGTCGAAGGAAGAGGTTGGCAAATCTAAGGGCGTAATTCGAGCAAGACTGGTACTGCTGTTGTTGGTGCCGAGGGAGGTGGAGTTGGGTGAATCTGAGGTATTATTTGACGAGCAATTCGGCTGCTGGGGGGTAGAAGAAGGAGGGCACGGACAGGAGGTTGAGGATGATAGACTGGTGGTAATAGTACTAGTAGAAACACTAGCGCTCCTGCTGCCGCCGCCGAAAGGATATCCAATTTGATTGATGGCGAGGGTGAGCGCAAGGAAGCCGAACATGCTACCCACCACACATAACTTCCATGTCTTGTCGATGTTGAAGATGCTGCTGCGGCCCAACTCCATGCTATGCTGACTACTAATTTCTTACCTACTGCCTGGGATTCCCTGCCCGGAATCAGCCTTCATATATACCAGTACAAATTATTGTACTCCACTCCAACGCCTAGCTGGCTTATTAAGCTACTTGCTGTGTATTTTCAATACCTTCGTATATACGTATTTTGTATGTTAACGTTACTTTTTGATTGCGAAGCCAATAGCTTAAAAAGGTTCGCAATCAACAACCACGGGGAGTCCCCATATCATCATGGACGATTCGCATCTTACGTACTATGGTCATTATTGGTGTTTCCTTTTCTTATCTCTTCCTTCCTTGTTATGATCGAGTTTAAATATGAGACACGGTTATAATATATGAGGGTAAGGTAGTCGAAAAGCTACGAGGAAAGGTTAATTAAGACATAATAACGCTTAAATTTATTTTTATTAAGACATAAATACATATTTTTTAATTTAAGGCAATTTCTATCATTTAATTATTCTAGCACTGAGAAAAAAATTAAAAATAAAATTAATTTAAATTAAAAAAAAAGATACATTAATGGGGAAAAAAAGTTAACGTTTGTACCTTTAAACTATATTTTTGTTATCTTCTATAAGTTTTGTTGGTCTTGTTAATTACTATTCAATTTTCACTGCATACCTTTGTTGTTTTATTTTTTTTTCATTATGTTATTTATTTATTTTACGCTCTAAGTAAATCACTCTGGCTATTTCTTTTGAACTATTAAAAGTGGACGGTGCTACGCAACGTTAGATGATAGGTGATTGATTTCACTCGGTATATGCTCACGGAGATGGTTATTATTAGTTTTGTTTTTCTATCTAGGCCTAGCACACCTTAGTTGACCCCACGCCAATTATGTGTAAGTAAACTGTATAAAATCACTTTCATATATACTGTCAAAAACAATTCGTCGGTCCAGTAAAAAAAAAAAAATTGAATATCAATTATATTTATTTGTTATATATTTCATATTTATTAATTTAATATGTAGCGTTGATCTAATCATTTCAAACTCTAATTTAATTACTAAATTCATAAATTATTTATAATACTGATAAAATAGTTAATTTAATTTTTGTAATTATAATTAAGTGAGGCTTATGTGAGGAAAAAAGTTAATGAGTATGATAAAACTATTTAATTATTTATTTTCGTATCTTCCTCGCTTCCATCTAACAGTAATTTCCAACTTAAAAATATCTCCACCACAGATTTAAGGATTTTTTTTTTTTATTATTGAATGAAATGAAATCAAGGAAAAGACAAAGAGAAAAGAGAGGCTATTAGAAAAAAATAGAATATTATCCCAGCTAAAACACGTCGTCGAAGATGCCGTAATGAATATAATGACGACAAAGAAGGCAAAACCACTTTTCGAAAATGTTTTCCTCCGCGGTCATGATCGATCGATGTCTAATCCTCATATTGGGTGGTGGCTCGTGGGCGCCGTACCGCATTTTGACGGGGTAACAAGTTGCAACCTTTATCAATCATCCTGTCCGCCCCGCTATATAACAATAATGTAAAAAGCCTCTGCTTATTTGGCAAGTTGGCGGTACGCCTTTCGCTGAGGCCCTACGAGCTTTTTGGTATTTAAAACATGCGCATATAAAAATTGAATATGATACACGGACCTGCAGTCCATGCGGAGTACAAGAATGTTTTGTTTCGACCCACAATAAAAATAACGCGACGTTATTGGTGCGCACAATGCAGATATACTACAATAGGGAATCAATCGCTGTACCCGACGCTTTCTCTCGCACCAAAATGCAGCCACCAATACACTACGGTTGTCACACTAGTACATAAGTGGAATAGGGTGGTAATGATACAAGCATATCCCGTTCAAATATGGAAAGACTTTCATCACATGCTTTTAAGTTATAAAAATTCTGAAAATCAAAATTATTATCAAACTACTCTGCCATGATTCTTTTCAAATTCACCGTTAGAGATGTAGTCTTTGATGATCGTTTCTTAAGAAATTCATCCAATCATGGGAACTACTCTATTTCCTATTTATTCATTCACCATATTTTATATCAAAATTACTTCTTCTCCTAATGATAACTTTGTCGTTATCAATGATGTACCTAAGAGGGAGCTCTCCCCTAATAAGAGAGGAAGCTTGAGTGACTGAATAGTGTGAGGGTATGTGTTGAAGTTGTGGGAAGAGGAGGATGAGGACAATAGAAAGATGAAGAGGAAATAATTTATCATCATTCCTATGAGGTAGAAGAAGCCCTTGGATCATATAAAGGCTTAGAATATAAACTATTCATGTTATATGATTCTAAGGATGACAATTATATGGGTAATAATTGAAATCTAATAGGTTTTTATCTGATCAATGTAGGTATGAGTATAGCTACTCCTAAAGCTATTAGACGTATATTATTTATATGTTAAATAATATATACATATTAATTAGTATATGAGATTTAAAAAGAATTGGAATTTAAAAAAAGTTTTTAGGGACTTCAGTCTACTAATTTGGTTATATCAGTCCATTGATTTGTGTAATACCCCATCATGAAACCCTTTAAATTGTATTTAAAATTGTGTTGATATAAAAGATATGAGTTTTTGTTTTGGAAAGGGCTTGAAATTTTAATAAACTTGTGAATTTTAGGCACATTGATTAATTGGTTTACATAACCGATTGACCAGTATGCTCAGGAATTGAAAATTTTATTTTCTAATAAATTCGTCGGCTAGTTTGCTCAAACTGATCGACTGGCGTCTTGAGATTTTAGATCATTTTTTGATTTTTCTCTTTTTTCTAGTATCTATGGCTGCGTGTTTGAATTTCTACACCACTACATTGACCTACTAGACCTCTATTATGTCTCTTCCTAGTCACACCTTACCTCAACTTGTGATCTCCTTACTCTTTGGGTTGCCTACATTCAACCTAAGTCATACTTCCCTATCTTCCATTTGGGTATTTCAATCAAAACTTCCCTCCTATATACCCCATTCCTGATTCCATTCACTCCCTATCATCTGCATTTGCTAATTCTCTCCCTTTTTCTTTGTGAAAAATTTTCAACTGTTAGGTATTTTCCACTTTTACTCTCTTTTCTTCTCTATTGGGAAAACATAGGCTTGCCTCTTGTTCTCTATCATTTGGTTCAAATTATTTTCTATTATTTATTCTCTTAATCTTATCTTTATCTCTACCTTGTTTATCTAAGGAAAGGTTAAAGTTTTGATAAAGGTTGAAGACCTTGGGTTTTGGTTTCAATTCTAAAAAAAGGTTGTGTTATGTCATTTTTCTTATCTTCTAACATCTTTTTTTTATTAAGTTTTAAAAAGAAGTTTTATTGGTTTTGATTCTTGATTCTTTTAGGAATCGAGATCCTAGTAGATAACCATCGATTTAGGAGTATTTTATGCTAGAAGAATTGCTTAAAGGTAAGTCATTATTATCTTTAATATTAATAAGGTCTTTTGTTTCTTATTGCGGTTCCATGTTCTTGGTGTATGAGTAAGGTCTTTAATAAGAATAAGTTATTCTTATTTGTGTCGAGCATAAATTAATTATATTCTAGGATCTGATCATATGGTAGAGTTTTCTTCTTTAAAATTTAATCATGTTTTATGTTCCCTGATATTATACATGATTTTGGAAGTTTTGATCATAATTACGGAAGTTTTGAGCATGATTTCATTTAATGACAGTAAACCATATATCTATGTGATTCTACATGTACAATATGTCTTTTTATGTATTTTATGACATAGAAACATGCTAGGATTGATATGGTAAATTTCGGTGAAATTTTGGTATGTGGATTGTATGTTAGGGTGTTGTTTTACTTATATCGGTCGATTGGTTCATTGGACCAATTGATTGATTGAGTAAATAGGTGCTTGGTTTAGGGATTTTTATTGTTTGGTTGAGAGATTGGTTCTATGAGTAGTTGATCGGTTTTTCAAACCTATCAACCGGTTTAGTCAAACCCATTGATCGGTTTCCTATGAATAGTTGATTGGTGGGACCAACTAGTTGAGTGGTTCATTGCTTTTACAAAAAAACTAGTTGACTGGTCCCAAGGATCGATCGTCTGGCCCATTTATATTTTGCCATATTAGTTTGTTAACTATTGTTCTTCCCTTAGGCCTTCTATATTAATGTTCCTATGTAATTACAACAATCTAATCACGATTTCAACCATGTTTACCTTGAAATTAGTATGGATCATAATGATGATGTTTGAGCCTTGAATTGGTTAAGTTGGTGCCATCTCTAAACACCTAATTAGTGCCTTATATGCCTTGTGACATGTTTAATGTTTAGTGTTATCACTTTGAAACACCTAATTTGGATAATAATGTAAGTAATTTGCGATTTGTGATATTACTTGGTAATAAATAAATAATGAATTAAGATTTTATTCAAGCCTTTTTCTCCAACTTTTGGGGTAACTAGTCGAGAGTTAGTGTGTGGGTCGCCCTATATTTTATATTTTAACTCAGTACTTATTTCCTTCTCTACTAGGTTGCAGTTAGTAGGGGGAATGTACATATTTTTGAGGTATAGTATTATACTATGGCAGGCCACGTGGCATTAGTGTCTAGTTTGGGTGGGTGAGGTATCCCAGTACAATCCCCCTAGCACTTAATATTGTTCATTACTTAGGTTGGTATGGTATTCCAACTTTTTAGCCCTCGCGATGGAGGCATTCAAGGTGTAGTGGATGAGGTATACCTGTAAAAACCCCCTTGTTGTTCATCGACTACATGTGGTGGGTGTGGTATCCCATGGAGTGTTAACCTTTGTGGTAGGTGCACTCGATGTGTGGTGGGTGTAGTATCCCCGGAGAGAAGCCCCTTTGATGTGTCATGACCCCATGTGGTGGGTGTGGTATCCCATTATGTGTGTAAGTTGCCATGAATTTAGTCATGGTGGAGAATTAGGTGTAATCAAACTTATTACCTTAATAACTAAAAATTATACGATGACTAAAGAAAGATTTACAATATGGTTTACATTATGTGGTTATAATGCATTTATTGTAATATTATTCTTCCATGATCTCTATACAATCATGCCTTGTTATATAATTATCATGAGCTTGAGTGCTATTTTATGTTAATATACTTATCACCATGCTACTATAGGACTTCAATGTGCCACTTGAGCCTTTACCATGTTTTAGGTTGTCCGTCTTACTAGTACTTCACCATATTGATACTATATTTGTGTGATCCCTGTATTGATTCAACTTCTAGTCCAGTGAGCAGAGGATGATATGTAGGGACATGATTCTCTGCTAAAGTGCGTTGAGGATGATACCATGGGCCATTACTTGTGGATTCGAGAGTTACTTTCCTATATAGTTAAGAGTTAGGCTAATCGATTGGATGTACTTTTACCCACTATGTTAGAAGGTTTTTCATTCTTTTCGGTTATTTAAACCCTTTGCTTTGATTTCTATATTTGGATTTGTAAACTTTCTATTTTATCTATAATACGATTGTCACCATTATTATTATATAATTTTGGTATTGTTTGTTTATCATGCATTCTTTCACAATTGTTATATATTTTTTTTCTTATATTAGGTATGGGCTAGGTGATGATCACACATCTCTCATGGTTGATATAGCAATAACATTCCCTCATTTTACTTTTATATATGCTATTGCATTGTCTTTAAAATAAAATTTTCTAGTTCAAATTCTAGGGGTTTTATAATTCGTACCTAAAGTGGAACTTTTAGGTCCAACAACAACAATCAACTAGTCAATGAGAAAATTAGTTAACTAGTTTTGTTATATGAGTCAACTTGTTTGACTATAACATTAATTTTGGTCCTACTTTATTTGTTTTTAGAAGATAGATACTTTCATGTATTTGTGATGGAAATAATATCTAATAATTTTATTTTTTATAATTTATTTTAAATTTATTAGTTCAATTCTCCATTAAATACAGTAAAAAGTATATCTAGAATTATAAACTTATTTAGCTAATTTTGATTAGCTTTTATGCACTTAATTCCTAGTTATGAGATGATTGCAACTCAAATACACTTTTCTCAATCAACTAGGATGTGGAAAATGTTATGCCCCATTTTCCTGACGCTAACTATTCTTATGTGTTTATCTTTGTAATCTATTCTTAAATATTCTACCTTTAAACAACTATCTAATCATTAAAGTAATTAAAAAAATCATCATCAAAATCTTTTAAACTAGAAGTTAATTTATTGAGTGGCAATTAAACAACTAAGGTTAGCTCTAACACTCCTATTTTTAGCATTTAAAAATTTCTTTAAAAGAGTTATTTGTATAAGCTAAAATAGTAAAAACGTAGAGTATTATGGCAATACTTAGTATAAGTTTGGTTTCCTCTACCATTTTTACACTAAATGCTCAAGCTAAAACTTTATTTTGCTTAAATTATGAATAACATTAATACATGGATGGGAGATTATATTATAGATTAGCATTATTCTGATATAACAAAATCGATCAACATCTACAACTAACAAAGAAAAGAAATATAGATAGGATACAAGAGTCCGAGGGGTATTTGGATCAAAAGATACAACATTGGACTTCAAATGTTTCTAACTCTCAACCCTAATCACTAGTTATCAAATGATAATAACAAGCGACCCTACAAAGTCACAACTACTCATTGAAAAGACATGAGAGCATAAAATGTAACCTATCAATAGAACGATACCAAGTAAACCATGACACAATACTAAGCACCATGGAGTACATATAAGTTATCACAAGAAAAACATGGTATAAACACATCAAATCATACATATAGTAAAATAGTACAACAACACACCTGATAAATAATTATCACCAATGCCACATGCTCAACATACCATTGCTCTTAAACCATGATAGGAAACTTAATGACACAAAACATGCTAAGAATGTTCCATGAAGGAAATCCACTAAACCATTTTTAATTATTTTTCAAAGAAATCTCATAAACAATAGGTTAGGGCACTAGAACAATTACTAACCAACCATTCAAATCCAAATCCAATAACCAAAGGTAGATAAGATAACTTAAAGACATATAAAGTACTCTATTCATACTAGTGCACACAGATAACACAATACCCTCCTAACCATACCATCATAATCAATCCTAGTAAAACCATAGGTAGCACACTAAGGTAAATACAGAAATACAATACAATACATTACCGATAACCATGTAATATTTAATTCCATTTTTATTACTTGAGGGGATATAAGAGATAAATCAGAGATGTATAAAGTACACCGGTCATACAAGCACATAAAGGCAACATAATATCCTCCAACTTAGGTTACCTCATTATTAAGTATTAATACCTCCTATACACTTGTAGGTCACTTATAGAGTAGACTAGAGCATTATTGGGGTACAAAGGTTATAGTATCTTGTTTGTAGAAACCCTAATTATAAAATTATTAATTATGTGTAATTAATTACAATATGTTTTTTATTAAATGTATTATTATTTTGTATATTATAATGATGTATTAGATATAAATTTATTGTAGAATAATGTTAACTTTAGTCTAATAAGATTGGATTTGAGCAATTATCAAAATCGCACCAGTTGATAAATTAATTACAAGATAGAACAATAGGGGAAAAAGATCTTTATATGTGTAGTTGTGTAATTATAATAGGATTGAACAAATCAATAACCAAATCACACAATCATTACTTCTTTAAAATAAAGATAACATAATAGAGGTGAAGATAGTTTCACACATTTGACTTTGTGGCCAGGGTTCTATCACATCTCTTTCATATAAGATAAAATTATATAGGGAAAAACATGTTTCATATAGTCAGCCAAAAATATAGTCCATGTTTAGGAAACACAAGGCCCTGATTTTAATGTCTTTGCTCTCAAAATTTACCCAAAATTCAATAAAAAAAACATAACATAGTCAAACATGGGTCCCCATGTTTTTTCATAGATTATAGATTCCAAGTAATTCACTTCTCCAACACCTACATAAACTAAAACCTTATTATGTTGTGCATCAAATACCCAATCAAATCTCACATAATTTAATTAGGTTAAAATTTGATATAATTTGGATGATCAGTTTTAACCCTATTTTAGACCTTAACTTATGTTGGTTCAAGCATAGAACCCCAACCTTACAACCAATTCCTTTCATATTTTACCTAGTTTAGTTTTAGTAACTATAATACTTAATATTTCTAGTAAATACAATCCCTAATCTTATTGTGACTAACTTTAATCCCACGCTCTACCATTGCATGGTCGTTCATGCATGGAAATTTTCACGTCATCCTCTGTACACTCCATACCATATTATTCTCATCTTTGCTAGCCTTCATCAACTGACCATGTATCAACCAATTTCATGACATTATTGAATATATAAGCCTTCTTTTCTCCCTCATTTTTGTTTTTGATCCAACCTTAATTTGTGACCCTTTCATTCACACACTTCTCCCTTTTTCTCCTAAGCTCCCATTCTTAGTCATCCCCATCTTTCTCCTTCATTGTTTTACAATTTTTATCGAGGCTACATGTGTTAAACTGTATGACCTCATGTTACTCCTCTTCCCATGCATGAGCAACTCATGCTACACCACTTTAGTAATGTGAGAAACTCTTGTTGCTACTTTATCCTTTGTGCCTAAGCGTAGTTGAACCTTATTAGTGTGATTTCCTAAAGCATCTTCTTCACCCTTTTACGATTAAATCACATTACATCCCATTTTGTGAAAGCCACTCACATATTTTGGTATGAAGAACTCATCCTACTAAAAGCTTGCATCATGAGCTTCACTCATTTTTACTGCTTTACCGTGTTACTGCCTTATATAGTTTTCCTTTTCCTCGATTATCTTCGACCCTTTGTTGATTTAATTTTGGGTGTTTTTTTATTGTTGTATTATTTTAGATGCTAACATATGTTCTTAGGTGTTTCTTGATTAGGTAATCCTTGAGATTCCATGGAGAAGGCAAACTTTTATGTAGCCTGAATTTAGGTAAATTCAATTACTTATGAGATGGTAAAGTTTGTGTGTGATCATGGTATATTATTTATATCTAGAATCATACTAGGGTTTTATTATATGATAGTATTATGAAAATATGCTTTAATATGGAAGCATGATCTTAACAAGTTAGCATATGTTCGACTTGTTATTAAATATGGAGTATACGTAGGTTGAATGTGTAAAAGGTTAATACATGCATGACTATGGTTTGGTTAAGGTATGTGGCCTTGTTAATTTATTATGTTTATTTCATACGAAGTATTCCATGATTATCATTAGAAGATATATTTAGGGTTTATATGTATAGCATGATAGTACTCAAGCTTGATTAGAGTTAGCTTTTTGTAAGTTGCCATTCACATGCTTTTGAGATAGAAATGCCTTCTTCTATGTACCATGGTATCAACTACTATCTTAAATGTAGAATCATGTTGTAAATCTATATGTATATGCTGCATGGAATATATGACATGTTAGCAAATGCATATTAGTGTTTTGTATATGTAAGCTGCGAGATGTATGCATGAAGGAAAATATGATCAATTACTAACCCTTCAAAATTACATATGTGCTAAAGTGTTATAAATTATTGTCTTTTAGCCTTTTCATGATAAATTATCATTATAATAAAGTTTGGTATATAATTGGATAATAATGGTATAATTATGGTTTTAAGGGTATTTTGGTTATTTTGAACCTAATAAGCTTAATGCAAATAAATGGATATAGGATGGTGTTAATAGATGGATAAATTAACCTTAGTGTTGATTTTAATCTTTACTTGGACCTTTAACCTTAAGATTGAATTGAATAATTTATAATAGAGGAAAAATGGTTAAGTTTGAAATTAATTTTTTGTGCAATATCTGATATTTGTGATCATCTCATAAAATATTAATATTTAAAGTCAAAGACCTCAAGTTGGGATTTGTGGATCCTTAGGGATAGCTACCCTAAGGATGAGGTTTATCCCTTGGTTTGATTTTTTTCATTAGCATGCCTTAGTTAGCAATAAAGTCCCCATATCTAATCTAATTATTTTTTTTTGGGTTTCTTAAGGGGTAACAATACTTAAGGATTAGGTGACCTAGGAGGACTAATGGTATTATGTTGCCTTATTTCGCTAGTATGACTAGGTGTATGTTAATGTTCCTGGGATATATAGTCTAAGGTTATTTTGATGTCTCCATGGTCCAGCATCACTAGGTATATACCAATGTCCCTAGCTTGATCATATCTATATGAGAAAAATAATTAATAAGGAAGTATTTGTTTGATTTCCTTGGCATTTATTATACTGTTGATTCAGTATATGCTTTTGTGCCCTATGTTTGATATTTGGAGTTGATTAGTTTGTTGGTAGAGCTTTAGTGTACTGCCTTACTTTTTATGGGTTATGATATGATATTTATGTGTTTTGAGGTGGATATGAATTGGTTGTATGTTGGTTGTCGAGCATAAGACTTTGATGTTGTATATGTTATCACATGATTGTCATGTTCTTGCATTATATGTGATTTTTGTGTGTTAAGCATGTTTATTGATTTGGCGTGATGCAATGTGAGCATGTTACCTCTTATGAGGTACTATGATTTACTTAGTGTGAGGAGTTTATACTAATATTACTTTTGGAGATGATTATGCATGGGCCAGGGATTAACAAAAGGTATATAAGCATAGCAAGGATCGGTGGGGGTCCTTGGGGGGAGGTTTCATTCTTTGAATTAGCTTTCGGGTCCAAGAGTTAAGAAAAATAGATTTCAAACTCTTGGGAGCTAAATTTTCATGTAGTTGGTTTTCCTTTGGTCTATTATGTTCCTTAATGTATTTTGATTAATGTTATAATACTTAGGACATTTATCTATAGCCTTTGTTTATGATCTTTTCTCTTCTTTTCATTGTTTTGTTTTAGATCAAACTTATTTTGAGCCTTAACACTTGATATAAGAAAGGTAAGGAATCCAAACTTGTACTAAATGTGGTGGTAACACCCATTAATTTGATATTACACTTTTGAAAAAAAGAAGAAAAAAACTAAGGATATTGTAAAGGCACTCTAGTAAAACTAAACCAAAATGCAAACTACTACCTAGAGAGTAAACCATTCTCAATTCTCAAGATTTTCCACTTTGAATATTAGTATTTGATTTGGTTATCATAAATATCACATAATGCACAAATGATTCCAATTTTCATATATACCACTTTTTCTTTAATTTCAATATTCTAGTCAACCCTAAGGCTATCAGTAAAATCAAAGTAAAAGTCAATACTAAGATATACCTAATAATCTACTAAGGTCATCTTATGTCCCATTATTCATATTTTGGCCCATTAGGTCATAAATGACCTAATTTATTTGTTATTATCCATTTTAAATGGTGAAATTTATTTTACTAATAATTTCTCAAGGAACGGATAAAATATGATAATCTTAACCACTTTAACATGTAGCTAAATTCTAAGTTATGACAAATGACTACTTTATGCTTGTGCATGAATAATTATATAAAATCCTAACATGCACTCTAACTCATCATAAATCACATGCTTCCATACTTAATATCATATAATACATGTTGCAATGATATTGCAACATCCCCATTTTTCACTATCAAAAAATTTCGTTAAAATAGGTTGCAAAAGCATAAAACACTTAACAAGATAGGATGTTACCACCGTACCTGACATTGGTTAGATGTCTACCACCTATCCTATGTCAGATACAAGGCTAAACCAATAAAACACTTAAACCATAGAGTGTGCAAATAGTGATTTAATTGAAATGATTCCAAAATAACCAATTTTACTCATTTTTGACCAATCATACCATTGCTTCTATTCTTGCCAAATATTAGGCGTTCTCTTCATACACTCATGATAACATGCATAAATCAACTTAAAGGAACATAAAGCGTGTAGGAGTACTCATTAATCCTTATAGAAGCAAAAATCACTTACTTAATTTAGGTAAAATCCCCTTTTAAACTTGGATTTGTAACTATAAAATTATCACCTTTTAAAACCTTAAAAATGACAATCTTAAATTCAAAAATTTACAACAAAACCTTATTCGATTTTAAAACTTAAAATAGAAAGAAATAAGAAGATACCAACTTGAAGTACGATAAGGAAATGCTCAACTACACCACTCAACCTTTTCTCCAAAATCTAACTCTTCCATACTTAAAAAATTAAAGCAAGAGAGAGTTAGAGTTAGGATTAGAAGAGTGTAAGAAAATCAATTCTATGGCTCGAAGTGTGGGAAGCGAGAAGGTGAATACAAGACTTAGAGATTTCCATAGCTAAAAGAAACAATGCATATGAGGCATGATTGGGGCTATTTATAGCTAACCAATAGAAGGAAATCATAAAGGTTTTAGGAACCAACTCAAATCCCTACAAATTATCATTTGAATTTAAGTTAAACAGATGGATTTCATCTAAGATATGCTGATCTATTCTCTAGAGCTCAAATGGTGTTTCTACAGAATGTAGGTCAATTAGGCCAAAATTAGTGTACAAAAGAGAAGTAATAGAAGGTCACCATGGAAGAAATCATTCAACTACTTATAGCCATGCATGAGATTCAAGCATCGATCTCAAAAACATGTAGAGGAGAAAGGTGGAAGACGAAAAGGCTGAGGTCATCTCTCTCCCTTATTTATCCCAATTGATCTAAACCTTTATATTGATTTGAGGCAATATTTTAGAATAAATGCATCATGAAAAAGGTTAGGAATCTCTTAGGAATAATTTAGCATGGGTTGTTAAGGTTCCATTTCAGTATACGAGAGTTTGAAAAATATGACCAGCTTGACAAATAAGTTGTTAGGTTTGGGCCTACCAATCGACTATTCTACAAACCATTTGATTGGTTCCCCTAACCAGTTAATTGATTTAGTGGAAAAAACTAAATTTGCTAAATTGATAAACCAGTTGATTGGTTTATGGAACCAATCGATTTATTTGGCTCAAAAATCAATAAAGTATATTTTTCAACATGATTTCCAATCAAACCTTGCCTTAAACTAAATCATAACATTAAATCAAAATCAAAGGCCAAATTTTTTGAAACATTCTCATTCAACCATTTAAAAAAATTATGGGATATTATAATACTGGCAAATAAAGGCAACATAATATTCTCTAACCTCAATCACCTAGTCCTTAAATATTGATACCCCCTATAGGGCCTATAGGTTACCTATAGAGTAGAGTAGGGCCTTAAAAAGGGCATAAAAAAGGCTAGAATCTCATCTATATGGTAGCTTATCCTAGATAAGAACCATTCCCAACTTGAGGTATTTCACTTTAACTAAAATTATTTTATGAGGTGACCACATAAGTCACATACAATACAACAAATTTTTATTTTTCCAATACTTAACTATGTTCCCATTTATTTATAATTATTATGGTAAACTCTAAGTTCATAGGTCTATGTCAATCCAAGTCAAATATAAGGTCAACCTATCAAAAGTCTAAGGCCATCCTAGCATCTAATTATTTATAAAAGATACATTAGGTTAAAATTATCAAAATGCCCTTTAAAACCCTAGTTTCACCATTTTATTTAATTTTATACTAAACATTATCATTACGAGATATCTTTCATGAGTAAAAAAGAAGGAAATATTTCAAATTATTTTTGTATGTACGTAATCTTTGTATTTTATTGATTAACTATATTTTTTACTTTTCATGTATTTAGTGGGTTACACCCACAAAATTCTATTCATGCAATTCTCATGGATCACATCTTCCATTCAGCATATACGTACACATTTAAAGCCAAGTACATAACTCAAATAGGAATAATATCATCATAGTATATGTAGGGTAATATTTCTAACCCTAGGTCATATGAATAGAATTTATTATAAGCCAATCCTAATCATGCGCATATGCTTCTATATGAATCATTGTAACTCTAAATACCATGTATTAGCAATCATGAGGCATTTAACATGGAATTTAAACTATAACTTGAAAAGAATGAAAATTCTAATAAAACCCTAGACATGTGGACGTATATTAATTAACATATTATCGTGCATACAACTTAACTTCTAATAATTATACCTATCATCCCCTCAACATGTTATCATTTTATTATGAATTTCATAATACTTAAAAAGAATAAAACCCCAAAATGATTCTAGGCCTAAATAATCATAGCATGCTCATATATAAATTCTACTATCTTATGAGTGATTGGATTTACCTAATCCAAGCTTACACAAAAATAATTCTTCTCCAAAGTCCTCAAGAATTATGTAAGAATTCAACATTCAAACACATATGTATTATCACATAATATTACAAAACAATAATCCAAAATAATTTAAGGATCATGAATTAGTTGAAAAAAGAAAGAGGAAGCCGAAGAAAACTAAACACCAAAGGAGGAAATATTTTAGTCAAGAAGGGGGATGAGCAACAGTAGACTTGGTCAGTGTTAGGGGGCAAAAAGTGACAAGAATGGCTTGTATTAGGGAGTGGATAATGGCATAAAAGTTATAGAAAATAGAAGAAAAGGTGGCACAAAAAAGGATGAAGGAGAGGAGAGGGTTTCGGTGGGAAAGTGTGTAGCACAAAAGGGAGCCTTTGACTAAAATCACCAAAGGTAAAAATGGTAGGGTTCAATGGGTTTTGCTATAGGTTGGGGTGGTTTTAGAAGTATTACCAAAGGGGTTGTAATGGCATGGTTAGCCGGTGGTGTGGTGGTTGTTTCAGTGGGAAGAGTCGAAGACAAGGAAGGGGAGAGAAGTAGCATAAAGGAGAAGGTTTCTTTAGGAAGGTTTGTGTGTGGTTGATGGGGTGGATTTGGTTAGGGCTATTGGTGTAGGATTTGGGGGATCATTCATGGTTTTCGATGGTAGGGTAAAGTGGTCAGTGGAGGGTTATGTCGTAGTAGATAAAAATGGTGGCAGATGGAGAAAATGATGAGGGAGAATGGCGAGGAAAATTTGGTGCTCGAAGGAGCTTAGGAGAAGTAGAGAGTTGTAGGTTTGATAAAGGTTTTGGCATAACACAATAGGGAGAGGAGAATTAATTAATAAGATTGTAGCATACAGGGATAAGATGAGAAAAATAAGGAGAGAAAAACATAGGGAAGGGGGAGGGGGAGGTAACGTGTAAATGGTGTAGGGTGATGTTTTGTAGGAGTAAGGTGTTAGGGTAGAGGGAGTAGGGTAATGTAAAGAAATTTCTAGCATTAATTAAGCGATAGGTTAGGGTAATTTATACATGAAGTATTAGGGTAAAATATTTGGGTAAAATTTATTAGGTTATCAAATTAGGTTTACTCAACGAAATGAATACCAGTTAAGACCTAATTTAGGTTAAAAAATATAATATGCATCCTCTAGTAAATTTTAACCTAATTAAATTTTATATCTAATAATTCATAATAATAGTACACATATTAACAATATATTTATTACCAATTATCCTAAAATAATTATTACAACTAATACACATAATTACTAATTATAACTAAGGTTTATGGAATTGGGATATTATACCATGAGCTCACAGTGATGCCTTTTGGGCTTACAATGTGCTTGCCATATTTATAGATTTAGTGAGGAGCATTTTTTGGTAGTTCCTTGATTAGTTTTTTGTTGTTTTCATAGATGACATCTTAGTATACTGTTATAGTGGAGATGAGTATCAACATTATCTTTATAAGATTTTATCCCTCCTTAGAGCACATAAGTTGTATGTCAAACTCTTTATGTCCAAGTTTTGGCTATGGAAGGTTTAATTTTTGGGTCACATTATTTTATTAGGATGAGTTAATGTGGATCCATTGAAGTTTTTGGTACTGAACGAGTACAAGGCACCCGCCAGTGTCTCTGAGGTTTATAGTTTCTAAGGTTTGGTTAGGGTAATAATGACCTTTTATTAAGGACTTATTGATGGTATATCATCCCTTGAAAAATCTTATGTAGAAGACAACTAGATTTTAGTGGGATAATGCATATGAGAGAGTATTTATGGAGTTAAAATGATGTTTGACTACAAAACCAATTTTGACTCTACCATCGGGATCTAATGAGAATGAGGTCTATAGCAATGAGTTAAAGCATAAACTAGGTTGTGTAATGATGTAGCATGGTAAGGTAGTAGCTTATGCTTCTCATTAGTTGAAGAAAATTGAGCTTAACTACCCAACTCATGACTTGGATTTAACATCTTTCCTCTTCATGCTAAAGATTTAGAGGCATTATTTGTATGAGACTCGGTGTAGATTCTTCACTAACCATAAGAACCTCAATTATATATTCACTCAAAAGGAGTTGAATACGAGGTAGAGATGATGGATAGAGTTGGTAAAGGACTATAATATTGAATTTACCCACCACAAGGGTAAAGTCAACATTGTTGCTGATGCCTTACGTAGAAAGACATCACACTCTTTGAGTGCTTATGCAGTGGCTAGTCAGCTGCCATAGGACCTTGGTGAGATGGGGATAGAGATGATCTAGTATTGTAACCTAGAGGTTCAGATTAGTGATTTGATAATTACTCCAATTTTTATTTATTTATTTATTTATTTTTTATAAAATTTGACTGGGGCGGCTTAGGGATGTTAAGCTTAAGAGGATTTAATGGAGGATACAAGAGAGTTAAGCTAAGGGGTTCTATATTCACATGGATGGAAGCCTTTGCTACAAGGATTGTTGATGTGTACCTCAGTGTTGTGCTGATCTAAAGTGATGTATTTTAGAGGAGGGTCATTATACTCCATATTCCTTCTACCTAAGATGGGATAAGTTATATAAGGACTCTGATAGGATCTACTGATAACCTCACATAAAGTAAGAGGTAGTAGAGTTTGTGTTGAGATTTTTAACTATCAAAAGGTCAAAATCAAGCACCGAAGTCCTGAAAGATTAGTACAACCCTCAAATGTTTTGAGATAGAAGTGGCACTCTATCGCTATGAATTTTGAGATTAGGCTATAGAGGAATTGTAGCAGGTGCGATAAGATGTATGTTATCATTAACAAGCTGACAAAGTCACCATTTTTTATGCCGATGAAGTTGAATTGGAGTATTGATTAGCCAGCAAATGCATATTTGAGGTTTGTGGTGAATAGGCATGGTACACCTACCGATATATTCTCTGATCGAGATTTGAGATTCCTTTCATACTTGTGATAAAATTTGTAGATGGCTATGGGCATGAGATTGAAGATGAGTACCACTTTCCACCTAGCTATGGACAATAAGACTAAGAGGAAAATCTATACACTTGAGGATATGCTACAAGCTTGTGTTTAGGACTCCTGAGCTAGTTGGGAGCAATCTCTACATTTGGTTGAGTTCTCATACAACAACAACTATCATGCTAACATAGGAATAACACATTTGAGGCAATATATGGACACAAGGTCTATACACCTTTATGTTGGAGTGACATTAGGGATATTGTGGTACTTGAACCATAGATGATTGAGGAGATAACTCAGTAAGTTCATTTGATCTAGGAGAGGATGACAAAAGCTTAAAGTCTTATGAAGAGTTATGCAGATCAAGGGCATTATTGTGATGGGTTTAAGTTGGGGACAGAGTTATTTTGAGCGTTTTATCAACTAAATGGGTGTAGAGCTTTGGTCGAAAGAATAAGCACAACCTAAGATGCATTGGTCCTTATGAGATTCTTCATAGGGTTATCGAGGTTGTACGACCTAGAACTTCCATAAGAGTTAGGCTGAGTTCATATATTCCACATCTCTCATCTAAGGAAGTACATTGTAGATCCTTCCTATGTGATTAGGCCTGATGAGATCAAGCTTGATGATTTCTTATCATATAAGGAGGCACCTTCACGGATTATTGACACCAAGGTGCGCCAGACCTAGACAAGCTCAGTTCCATTAGTGAGTATCCTTTGGAGCCATCATGGAGTAGAGGAGGTGACCTAGGAGATTGAGAAGGATATTAGTGAGTCATATCCCAATATTTTCATCATAGGTGTGTTATGCTTTGGCTTTTCTCTCTTTTAATGGGGTAGTAACAACTAGTGTTGTATTAGCTCTTGTAGGATTTGAAAACCAAGATCACCTTCCTTACATCATTTTTCTCTTCTTTCCTAACCTTGACTTATTGACATAGGGGAATAAGTATCTTTTAAGGGGATAGTGATGTAGTACCCCAAAGTTTAGCTAAATTTAATTTTGAGTAATTAATGCCTTAACCTTATTATAATATTAAGGAATTTATATTTCCACCTTACCCTAGTTCTTTAATCCCAAAATATTAAACTAATCCTAATTTTTATTCTAGGTAAATTATATACTTTTAACCTAACCATATTTTTTGAAGGATTTATGCCCTAATATTACTTAATTTGGATAATCACCAAAATTTTAATCTAATTATAACCATTAACACACTTATACTTATCCTTTCCTTTTTTTTTCTCCTTTTTTCCTTTTTTCCCTTTTTCTTGCCCACCTACCCAATCTCATTTCCCTTTCTTCTCCCCTTATTTTTCATGAGACCATGTCCTTTTTCCTCTGCTATACCATCACCTATACCTTACCTCCCATCAACACATCAACTCCCACTTTTTGCTACCAACCCACTTTCCCCTATCATGCACCCTCCCCCTTCCATTTCTTTTGTGCATGCCATCCTCTTCTCTACCATTAAACATGCATATGCCACCATAGATATACATATATATACTTTCCCAATCTCCCTCTACATCATTTAATGATTAACCCTCCACAGTCTCTATTTTCTGTCAAGAAAATACTGCTTAAAAGGTGCATCAGTCTATTGCACCCAAATGAAGAATAATGGGGGGCTATACACAACGTGAATGAGAATATGATTTTTGATAAGTAACTAATAGATAAGACATTAATTATTTAAATTGGAACATTACATGAGTTAGGACTGAGGTATTGAGTTTATTTTGCAGACAATAGTAGTATCTTTGGCGTGTTGTCCTTGAGAGGTATTTCACATTGTTCCACTAGTAAGAATAGTGGGATTCCTAATAAGGAAATCTAGAATCAGTAATTATGTTGTATTATTTTATATATCCTATGTATATGCTTATTTTTCTTTATACGTCCATTACTCAACTATAATATTACCTTTCTTAGTACGTAGCACACCAATCAATTTTTATGATTTTTTCTCATTCCCACAAGTAAATGACCCTGATGTTTGTGTATAGGTAGATGATGACCTGGTGGATGATTTCTCAACTTTTGATGCTTTATATGAGTTGAAGTAATTTCTTGTATTAAGGTTTTTGGGCATAGAGTAATGTTATTTGATTGTTAGTTTATGCAGATATCTTTTTGGACTTTTAGATCGATGGTATCCTTTATTTTAGATATTGTAATTGGAGTTAATCTCTAACTTTATTTATATTTATGAAGTTTCTCTTGTTTCCTATTTATTGTGCTTACATTCTAACCATTTCACCTTATGGTTGACATAAGGATGGTTTGGTAAGTTAGGATTGTGTCAATTATGGTTGTAACATCCTGTTATTTTGATTATATACTTCCACTATAAAATGAAAATTTTTAGAAGTAAAATTTGGAATGTTACAAAATTACTCGTCACAATTCTCTTCGAATTTATATCTTGTAAATTGTGAGGAATTTTTTCAATCACCACAACATTATATCAAAATCAATTATAAGAAGTTGTATATATCTAGCAACCTTATAGACATTCTTGGATAGAATATAGAGAAGGTACGTAGGTTAAATTATAAGACATACTTATGAGAGGTTATTAAACTAGTATACTCATAAACTTAGAGTTTGAAGATTATTAATCAACATATATGAGAGTTTCAAAATTACAAAATGATGGATCTTTTGGTAATAAATGTAGAAGAAATTATCCTTGATTATCTTTAACCTATACAAATTGTATGTCAAAAATGTTATATTCTAATTTTAATTCCATTATCCTTATTCATCCTTCTAAGGTTCGTTTAATTAGTATCATAGCTTGACATCTCACTGAAAATATAACAATCTTAGGTGAAAAGATCTTATTAGGGAATGGATTCAATAAACCTTGATGAAGGATTCTCCACCATAAAGCCATTATCATTTAATGGTGAGAAATTCACTTATTGAAAGATCTAGATAATGTTCTTTTGCAAATATCAAGATAATAATATGTGGCACTTCATCACTAAATGGCTAATTAGTTCACAAAAGATGTAAATGGGAAAAATGTTGATAAGATCAGGGAAGAATTCGCCAACTTTGAATAGGGAAAGTTCACACCTGACAATAAGGTGATCATGTATCTATAATGCATTCTAGGTAGAAAAGAGTAAAAACAAATTATAGCTTACACAATATCAAAGAAAGTGTGGGATGATCTTGTGGTAACTCATAAAGGGTTAATCTAATTAAAACAATAAATAATTATTCTTCATACTAGAGTGTATGAGTTTTTCACATTGAAGCATGGTGAGTTTATCACCACCATTGCCAACATCTTAACCACTATTGTAACCCAATTGAAGGCATTGGAGAACTTATTCTTATACGCTCTATCCAAGGAGTAGAGGCTAAAGGTGATAACCATATAAGAAGCTAAATATCTCACCATGATGACAACTAATGAGCTTTTTAAAAATCTCTTAGCTCGTGAATCAAAGGTGGATAAGGTGAATGAAATGAAGATAAAGAATCCATTATCTTAGAAAGCTTCCTCCTCTTCAAGGTAAAATTAAATCCTCATTCAAGATGATTTTGGAAAGGAAGAAGGAGGTGAAGAGGAGTTGCGAATGGATTATGAAAAAATGGCTCTTGAAATCCCTTATTTAAAGAGATTCCTCAATCTCAAAGGGAAAAAAGTCAATGATGATCCTCAAATCTATTAAGAAAGCCAAAGAAGTCCTCAAAGAATGGTAAAATCAAATTCCATTCATGTGATATGAAAGGGCATATTATTTGGGATTGATTTAAATTTCAAAGTGAGATGCTTGGAAAATGACTAGAGGCAAAATTAACACCAACAAAGAAAGATAAACTCCTAAGAAATCCATGGCCACCTTTGGTGAGACCTAAGAAGAACCTTATAATGGAGAGGAAGAAGTTGCTGACTCATGTCCCATGGCAAGAAGTGTGAATCATCTTCCTCTACCTCCTTTAATAGTTTTCATGATGAGGAGGGTGATGAGGATGTATCACAATATTTTCATTCTTATTCTTATGAGAAATTGATATATGTTTTAGATAATACCTTATGTGATCATGATAGAGTAACAAAACAAAAATATAAAATAAGAAAATTGCTCGATCATCTCTTGAATGAACATGATTATGTATTGAATGAGAATGTGATTTTAGAGTTTGGAGTTAATCAAATTGAATTGGAACGTGATGAGAAAATTTATGAGCTTTAATTCTTTAAAGAATCTAGCTTACTTAATCATGGTGTGAACATTGGTTAACTTGAGAGGATGATAGTAGATTTTCAAGTTAGATATGACTTTTTTTTTAAGGATTTCTATAACCTAACAAAATGTGTGGAAATTTTGAATCTATAGCTTGGTGCTCTAAGATATTGCTTGAACTAGGGATGACCTTAGACATAAAGATATAAGGAAAAATTGGTCATGCTACCTTTACTTATGGAAATGGTAAATTTGCTCCTAAATCCAAGAAGGTATGGATGCTCAAGGAACTATTCTTCAATAATCAGTTAGTAACTCTTCAAGAACTCAATGAATGAGTACCTAAACCTTGGACATTCATGTTTGTTGTTTTTCTTCAAAATAAAATTAAGAATCCACAAATGATTCCTAGATAGCATTGCTTAAGGCACATGATAGGGCAATAGGATTATTTAATGATGTTAAACAACATATATCTTCGTCAACATATTTTTTAAAATAGTATGTATGAATAGAAAGACGTTTTGTCATTCACTTTACAAATATTAAATATGGCATGATATTGATGGTCTATATAGCACACGATATAATTTCAAGACCAAAAAAATCACCAAAAGATTGTGTAGATAATTGGTGAGTCATTTATTTTGCGACAAGTGTCTTGCTGAAATAGGGATACAATTTGAAGGATTAAACACCTCAACTAAGTATGCAAAAATCAATAATAATAGTAATAAATCTAAAATCACTACAGTAAAATCATTTAATAGCAACGGTTAAATAAATATTAGAGACGGTTAAAAACCATCACTAAACATTTACCGACGGTTAGATAAACCGTCGGTAAAATATTTTAGCGACGGTTTATAACCGTCGCTAAGCTACATTACCGATGATTTATAACCGTCGCTAAGCTACATTACCGACGGTTTTGAACTGTCTCTAATATGTATTACCTATGGTTAAGAACCGTCTCTAAAAATATTATCAACGGTTTTGAACCGTCGCTATTAAGTTTTACCAACGGTTACAAATCGTCTCTAAAACCATCTCTAATATTTATTCATATTTAATATCATCCATTCATATTTAACTCTTCATATGAGATAACCTGTGAAAAAATACATTAATATTAACCTGTAATGATTTATATTGGACTTTTTTCTAATAATACACATTTGGTATATATATATCATAAACCTGCATTAACAATATTTCATTGAAAGTTATATATACTAATATATGTTCAAAAATGTCCAAAATGACAACATAGCTACATCAATGTCTAGACTACATTTGTTCGAAATGTACATATATATCAATTTAACACCTAAGGTCATACATTACAAAATTTCGAATACAAAATATAGCCGCCCGTATCCAAATAAGTCAGTGTTTGCCTCCATTATATATATACACCTAGGTTGATGTGGCACATATGTTGGTGTCCCATGTAGTATCTTCAAATACTTCACTATAGCACAAAAATATATATCGACAGTTAAAAAACATTATAAATGAATATAATCTAACTTTCTAATTAATTAAAATTAATTGAGAACGTGAAGGAAAAATGTTGAATAGGTCTATTAAAATTAATAGCTCCAAACAATAGAAATAGAATTCAAATAACAATGCTACAGTGAAGAATTCAAATAGAATTCATCATATATAATCATATAATTATTTAATTTTTCTCAATTCATGTCCATACAATGTTGTTCACTTGTTTCTGATGTCAAATGACTCATTCTTGTATGTATCTGATTTTTTTCCCTTCTTTTTGAACGATCCATTCTTATACATTTCTTAATAGAGATTCTTTTAATCTGCAATATATGGAATGGTATGTTCTTTACTATGACAGAAACAATTCCTTGTGTTGTGTTCTTTGCTTCTTGGGACTTTGGGTTGATGTTTTGATAATCTACTGAACTTTCATTCTGAAACCTTACCCTTTCATCCTGAAACCTTACCCTTTCATCATATATAATCATATAATTATTTAATTTTTCTCAGTTCATGTCCATACAATGTTGTTCACTTGTTTCTGATGTCAAATGACTCATTCTTGTATGTATCTGATTTTTTCCCTTCTTTTTGAACGATCCTTTGTGGTGATAGTGTTTTAAATTTCAGGTGTAACTATAACACAAAACAATTCTCCTATATGAGACTCACCATCAAACTTTACTTGCCTTCCATCCTAACTTTTCTCTCCTCATACTCTATTCTCCTCCCTCCTTCTCTGGGGCTAGCCTCTAACAACTAACAAGCCAAATAAAATTCTTGTTGACAGCCAAAGAGATGCTAACAGAATCCAAGACTAACATAATCCATGGTAATTTCAGGCCTATGATGGTCATGTTGTGGTTGTACATTCCAAGACTAACAAAATCCATGGACAGAATAATCATAGACAAGACACTCACATCTATAACCATCTCATCAATCTCACAAATATGTAGTCAAACACAGCTCAAAAAACAACAGAGATAATGATTACGATCAAAGAGACCATACTCTCATACAGAACGGCATTGCTACAACTTTGTTTTTCCATTAAGCATACTAGAAAGCACAGTGATTGCACCATGCAGAAAATTAGTGAACAAAGCCATAGTAAAATGAGGTAGAAAGCATCGAAAACTTTTCAGAACCTATACACAAAAAAAACATAACTAGCAGAAGTATGGATCAAGTCTGCTGGTTGAATAATATAGAATATCAGGAATTATTAGCACTCAGTCAACGATGAGTTCAGGTACATACATGTGTGATCTATTTCTCATGTCATCTACCTATTTCTGTGGCTGAGCACCGATATTTTGACATGAGGCAAGAAATAGACACAATCTTCAAAGTTAACATTCTCGTAGGGCCAAATTTGGAAAACTAAGAAAAAAAAGGTGGCAACAGGCGAGAAGGAACTGCAAGTGATTAACATCAACTTCAAATAACAAAGAATTATAATCACGATGGATTCAAGATAATTCTGAAAAATTACATTTCTAGGGCTTTCTATAGAACAAAGGGGAAGATGAACTATCATCTCCTAATAAGCACATTCATCTTTCTCCGTCAATTGCACAATACCATCGAGCACAAGCACCTTTCCATATGTTGACTGCATAGGATCCAAAGTCAAGAAATGAGAACAAAGATAAGCTGAAGAGGTTTGGCTTGTTACCCCTTATTCTATCTAGTAAGCATGGCTGCATACATGACTCAGAAATCTGAACTTAGGAGTCAGTTATATAACTAGTAAATTTTTTCTTCAAAACCTGTTTCCAGCCATATGCACTTTTGAGTTAAAGTAAGAGATCAAATGTTAGCTCCAAACTAGCATATAGCTGACTTGATGTTCATATTTGGTATAAGAAACACAGCCTTTTCAATAAAATTCCTAATTATTAAGTCAATTATAAAGTACTAGAATTTTTGTGTAATTCATGAAGCCATATATATTGAGTTAAATGTTCGGATATATATTCTCAAACATTGCTGAATACTCGATGATCATCTTATATTCAATTCGGCCACTACTGAACTTAATAATTGATATATATATTTCTTAATCCTGTAACAGAAGACTTGACAAGAAAATTAAAGAGTGACGATATGACAGAGAACAAGAATACATGAAGATCAGACGAGAGTTTGTATTCAGGGAAAATAAGAGAACTAGTTATTTTAATTGAATATTTGACTAGACTACACCTTTGCACTAGAGTTAAGATAACCATTATTATTCTTGGACTTCCTACTCACAGCAATCAGTAGTAGCTATTCTCGCAACTCTCAGCCTCCTTAGCCCAAGGGATTATATATAGTAACCACATAACATCCTAAGGCTAACGAACCAAGTGATGTGGTTGTTATCATGATCATAAGTCACAATTTAAAAAAATACTAACAGTTCTAGTAAAAACAACATCACCTAACCACACCTTTCTATCCACAGTCATATCCTGGGAAAGTCCATTCAGAGAACGAACAAGAAAATGATGTATGCTTATCTACTACTAATGTAGTGTTTATCTACTACTAATCCGGGGAAAGGCCCAGTAGGTTTGCCTCTGTATACTTTAGGACTGCTAAATACCAACTGTTGTGAATGGATTGATTCCCCCTCCCTACTAGCTAAGGCTAACTTCAAACTAGCAAACTGAATAATCATGCAAAACAGGTGCACGGAATGAATATATTGGATGTTAATCACATAATGAAGTACATGGAAGTAGAGAAAAATAAAATTACCTGCTCGCCAAGTTCAACTGTAGCAACTCGTTCTGCAAATTTAAGGGTATTTATAGTTTCACTAGTATCATTAGGTTCAGGACTTACGTGAACAAACATTAGTTTCTTGGCTTTTCCTCCTAAAAGCATGAAGTATTGTTATCATACGAATAGTAACTCACATATATGATGATATTAATAATGTAGTTGATCAGGAAACCTGCTAGCTGAGACCTTATCAAGTGAGTCTTGGAGCAGTTGCGTTAGTTTATTATTCTTGTATGGAACATGAGAGTTTCTCTTAGTAGTGAAATAAGGTCCTCTAAGTGAATTGAAAAAATAGCTACATTAGTTAACCTAAGAAAGGATATGCATCACAATGTAGGTTGGGAAGAAAATAGAAATCTAATTAAGGTCTGCTACCCAATTTGACATGTGCCACAACTTTCTATCCACTGTCATATCCTGGGCAAGGGAAATAGGCCATCAAATTTAGGTGGTGATTATGGTTTCCAGCTAAAGAACAAGCGTCCCCTCCCCTCATTTTCTTCATATTTCGTGACAAAATTCAATTGACTAGCCACATAGCAAAGCAATACTCTCAGAATGTGTTTAGGACGTTATATACAAGCTACTTCACCTCATCATTATTAAAACAAACTCCTAACTGAGTAGCAGTTACCTTTTGTCTTATTTTTTTCACAAGCACAACATACAAGCATAACCCAATATGAGAGAAGATATAAAATTAAAGTCCCTATACTGATAAATCAAGCTAAAGTCTCAAATCCAGTCAAAGCTAGAATCAATCCATACTAAGGGTATGATGGCAGAACACTCAAGCTAAATGAATTAGTATCTATTATGATAATTATATAGCTTTCCCATATCACAGGCCAAATCAATAATAAGTTAATTCCACTTACATAAGGTTGTTGTGGTTTGGATGTGCCAAGTTGTCGGCCTGTGCAAACATAAGGTGTATTATACCGCTTACTCTGGATATCGTTTAGCTAGAAAAACAACGAACTAATGAGTGGCGGGATTTGGGGGAGGAAGAAGAATAGGTCGTGCGGTGCGTATCGAAGATAGAACTTACCAGGAGGGAGGGCGGCGGTGATGATGTGATGGAAAAATCGAGTCAATTAATCGAGTCAAGTTACTACTCCTCGCAGAAGAATCTAAGAAATAGCCATGGACAAATCGAGTTCTCCATCATTATACCTCAACTAATAATGAAAATAATAACAATCGTTATATAATTAAGAAAAGCAAAAAATTAAAGAGTACTGAGAAAAATGGTGCAAGCAACGGAGAAAGTGTGTACATCTAACCACTGTAACTCAAAATTAGGAAGAAGGTAGTGTTGTAATCCAATTACACGAGCAGGGTAGCGACGGGAGAAAGAAGCAAGCCGGTGACGGGAGAAGGCAGGCTGAAGTAGGGTCGCGATGGGAGAAGGAAGGCTGAAGTAGGACGCGTGTTTTGCTAATTCTCCGGAGAAGGAAAGAAGGCAAACGAGAAGGGGGAGAAGGGAAGAAGATAGGCACAGGAAGAGAGCAGTCGAGAAGAATGGGGCAGGAAGAAAGCAGATGGGACGGAGGGCGGCTAAAATTTTCGACCAGGCGGGTATTATTTTGGAGTCGAAAATATACCGACGGTTTTAAACCGTTGCTAAGTTTAATATTTTTTTTGTTGCAAGCGACGGTATCATAAACCGTCCCTAATTAAACGTCCCTATTTACCGTGTTTACTGTAGTGAATATTATTCAAACTTTTTTCATTGTGTATATATATGTGTTATTCCAATTTCCGGCTACATCAAGGATGATATATTTTCAAACAACATAATTCTATGATAAGAAAATAATTAAAAAAAATGTCTAAACAACTTGGAAACTACTCTGTAATAATAGATGAGGTAGTGTTGGTAAGACCGACACAAAAAGGACTACTCAAGTCCACTCTCATTTGACAGCTAGTGATTAATCAAACATTTAGATTACAAATGATAAACTACTAGGTGGATGGTTATACTTATTAAATCTAGGATCGGATTTTGAATTTAGAATAAGTGAGAGGACTTTCCATACATAATCGATGATATTTTTTTTTGAGTCGTTTCTTCCGTTGGTATTTTCTTTTTCTTGTTTTCACGATTGTCAAAAGAAAAAGTATGCATGGAATTATTACCAACTTGTAATTTTTTCTTATTACTCAAACCGTAGAGATGTTGAATTCGCAAACACTCAACATTAACTAGTTTTATGAATGTAGCATATATAGAAGAATGATGTATAGAGAAGGGGGGCCGGAACTATCTATTGTTGGATGATTGATTTTTCATCATTACATTCTAATTATGTGTCATAGACGAGAGACCTTTGCGGATGTATCAGAAGATAAAGAAACGTACAAAAGCCTATTCCATGTATCGGGTACACCTGGAAGACACCAATGGCTACAATCTGCATAGCCCCTGACCTCGCTCATGGTTGCCATTGTCTTCCATTTATCCCTATATCGATATACGGAAGGATGTGCATCGATTCTGTACTTGGACAGCTTGGTGATATTCAGGTATTTGACACGATTATCAATCTCTTTGATCTTCTTCTCAACGACATCGATCATTGAAAGAGGATACCTTTGCTGGTATGATGAGTCGTCCGCGATAGGCATTGTTGAGTTGTAGCACCAGTTGTTCCCACTGTGCTCCGAGGATATGCTTCTGAAGAATACCGTCGTCTTGTTTGAGTCGACATTGTGTTTGATCCAGTTAGCCCACGTTGTTAATCCTCTCTCATACGCTAAATCAATCTGCATGTCTTCTATTAGTTGGTCCTCATACTCGAATGTATCCCACCTGCATTTTTGCCCCCCACCCCCATGCGTCAAATATTATCACAAGGAATAACACAATCGACGGTGAGTACGTTATGCATGTTTTGACACAGGAGTCGTATTTAGTGATGATTACTAGTAGATACTAACGATTTGAATTTTCCGAGGTGGGTCCACCAATGGCCTGTGTTGAAGACCATAACGTCTGCACCTTTCCATTGATCTGACGAAGATGACAGCTTATCGAGCATAAGGACCTTTTTCCCGCTCTTGTGCTTTTCGTCTTGTTCAACAAGAAATGGGCTCCAATAAAACTCCACAACGCAATTGTAATCCTTCAAAATAATGATTGGAAATTAATCAAGCAAATTAAAGATATGCCTGTGATGATACTCGACGGGCAGTTTTTTCGAACGCATGCCTGCATGAGGCACTTGTTGAAAATACTAAATAAATAAAGATTTAATAATAGTAGCTACCATCACATATGTGTGTGTGTGTATTCAATTTCTAATTGTGGCACTTGTTGGACAAACCGGTTTATTAAGCGTATAAGTTGCATGCGATACCATTTTCTAATGAGATACGCTCCCTCCTTTGGTAAGTAAAAGTCCTTTTAGGTGTAGGTTTTCGCTCCAAAACAAAGTCCTTTTTTATATTAAAAAAAATCAAAGAAAACCCTATTTTTACCCTATTTTTCTCTCATTCTTTTTCCACAAATTTATTTTGACGTTATATTCTAATAAATGGAGTAAATAAAATATTAATGAAAAAATTACTAGCATCTAAAAAATTACAAAGATTGGCAAAAAATAATAGCTTTTAAAACAAAGCCATATGGAAATATCTAGAGCTCCTTTTTTACATTGCATGCATTACAATTTTTCCACATGAATATGATGAAGTTTTAAATTTTATACTAAATTATATTCAAATTCACTAAACTACTCATATTGAACTTAAACACTTTTATTATTAGGCGATACACTAATAAGATGACAAAGTAAAAAGATGGGTAAATACGGCATCATGTTATTAAATTCTCTGTTTTTTTAAGGACTTGTATTGTAAAAATATAAAAAGAAGTTATAAATTTTCTACCGGAATAATAACGATGGTGCCTTTATACTTCATTTGGTTTATGAAAAGGTTTAAAGAAAAGAAAGAAAATAATGAGAAAAATAATTTTTTATCTTTGGTTTACATAAGATAATAAAATAGGAAAAAAAGATGGTATAAAATTACTAAATATTGAGTATATAATTTTCTTTGAAAAAAATTTTAAAAAAAATATTTTAAATTTTATTTTCTTTCTCTTAAATTTTCTTAGAATGAAATAGTGCCTTAGTATATTCCTATTCTACCTTTAGTCTAATCTAATTCTCTTATACATTTTATAATTATGAGTGGAAACTACAATTTAATTATTTATAAGCTACAGCACTATTATATTAAAAGTATAAGGGTTATTCCATCATGCTCGGTGCATTGAACGTATCGATCTAATAATCTGTGCCTAGCAGGGGTTGACTAGAAAGCTAATTAAGATCGCTAGCTGTTATTGACCATTTGTAGATAAAAAATGCTTAGCTACCTATTGAACAGTTGCGATCGAGTACTATTAGAAGGGTTCCTAGCCACACATCTTACCAGCCATCAGCGACTAAGATTATTAAAAAAGAAACATTATTGTTGCTTCAATCTATTATTTTTCTTTTTTATTCACAAAGAGCTAGTACATTTAAGTATATTATTATTAAGACAATAATAATAATAATAATAATTAGGTATGGTTAATATATAAGTATTAATTAATGTGAGTAACGATTCTAAAAAATGACAAAATTGAGATCAATATGACTAATGTTATTCATAATTATTAATGAATAATGATATTATTATTGATGATTAGAAAGTTTATATTAATTAGCATATTATTAATTATCAATAGTAATTATTAATGCTAATTTTTTTATATCTATATTAATAATGATAAATAATATATTATTATTATTATTATTTATAAGATAATAGTAAGAAGTACAATAATACTACTTATAACTATAATGTTACTTATTAATAATTAACTATAAGATATTAATGAATAACTATTCTTAATGATAACTAATGCTAATAAAATTTATATATATCAAGGTTGTTAATTATTCATAATCTTTCACTATTGTAATTAGAGTATTGATCAGTGGTAATTAAAAAAAGAAATAAATAATATAACAATTATTTTCAATGATAGTTGATCATTATAAAAATGATACTAACAATCATAATAATAATAATCACAATTAGTAATAGTTAATTGTAATATATATTATCATAATAACACTTTATATCTATCTTGAAAGCAATAGTATCAACAACGGTAATAATCATAATCACTTATAAATAAATTAATTAATTAATAAAAATGTAGTAAATTATCATTTTTAAAAATAGATAATACTTGGTATGCTTCAGAATATAATGATATCAAGTCTCTGATTTTGTTTTATAATATACGATCTTTTATGAAATTTTAAGAACAATTAAATATTTTATTTTTATTTTTAATTTTAATATCATATTATTCTATTTTTCATTAAATAAGTATATGGTCTCAGATTTAACACGAGGGTATCATAGTAGAATAGATGATTTTTTATTTAAATTTTAGTACTTTTTAGTACTTACTATACTTAAAATTTTATGGAGCGGTTGGTTACCAATTATCCTTTGCTCAAATTCCAGTGAAACTTTTGCATAGTTAATCTGTGTATATGCTTCTCAAATTCAGAGAGCTAGGAATTAATGACAGGAGCGATTCGTTACCCACCTTTGCTTTAAAGACCTTATGGACATCACTTTTGGAGTCAACGTGGGCTCGAGAGGAAGGAACGGAGGTGTAGAGAAGGCACGCCAGAGACTCCCATTGGTTTCTGTTGAGCGAGTCTCCCACCAGAATCAGCCTCTTCCCTCTAAGTCTCTCTAACATATCCGTCCCATTGAATCTGCAAGCACAGGCAAGGATGAAAACTTACGCGAACAGAAGAGAATCTGAAAATTTTGATCACAGAATTAATTTTGACATAAAACACTACAATTAGCCCAACACAACTGAATCAATTATTACTACGGAATATATATATATATATATATAAGAAAACTGATAATGATCCACTGAAATTAATGTATAGCTTCATGACTTACAATGGTATGTCACAACCTCTCGGTTGCCAGCTCCACTTCTCGTAATCAGAATCCGGCCTTCCGTTCCTTCTGCAGCTCATTTTTTCCTCAACAAAAGGGCAGGTGGTGCTGTTATAATGCGGCAGTCCGTCCGCCTTGTAAACCCATCTCCCGTCAAATATGTTACAATCCTTCTTCTTCTGATCACTTCCGGAATTGCTTTTGGCGGGCTTCTCCATTTGAATCAGGGCCGCCGGGGCCTCCGGACTCACGTCCTCCTCGGTAGAGTTCGAAGAACCGTCGTCAAGTACGTGCTGATAAGACGAGGAAAAATTAGAGGCTGTACGAGGAGGAGGAGAAGGAGAAGAATGATTGAATCGATCGTCACCCTTTGGGCATGATAGCGAAGGGAAACCTATGGCACTTCGTGCGGCTGAAATATTTACGATTTGGCCATTTTGGCTGATGAATAACACTAGCATGAGGCAACCGAGAAAACTCCAAAATGTGCAGAGGGTCCATCTTTCGGTAAGGGTGGTGGAGCTTAGCTCCATAGTTTTCTGCGTGTTCTCGACTGCCATCAATTTTGTACGACTATATATCTATATATATATATATATATACACACACTCGCAGACACTCCATACATATACTACTACATGATTAATTTATACTACTACTACGTTAATCAGTCTGAACCATAGGATGGGAGCAGTTGGTTCAATTAAAAGTCTTACTGACAAGGAAACCAAGAGCACATTAACTAATAATTACTAGTAGTGGTAATTAGCAAGTATTTAATGACACTGAACGCGGGATCCCGGAAGCCTTTATTATATTGGCTCGTTTCTTCCTCTATCTCGACTGGCAGATGATAAGTGTCGGTAGTCCCGCTGCCCCAAGGCAGCCGGACTGGTCAAGAAAATCCCACATACAGCATAATAATAATAATATCATATAGAGTAGTTGTTTGAGGTCTTCATGTAAGTGGTTCGTGAATTGCTGTACACCGTGTTCTGAGATTAACTAGTAGGAATGCCGAGACAATTTTTTGGATATATAAATGAAACCCCAAAACTAACGGAGTATCACTCCATGTACTGTACATGGAGTTTATATATTACAGTCGTGTGAGACCGTCATCTTCGTAGAAGTTGTTTCTAAGCTGCAATGGATAAAAAAGAAACGTAAATTAGTTTTAAGGAGGGCGATGTAGGTAACCCGCAACAAACGGTCAAGTTTAAATATTGAGTTCTCTGAGCTCGCAAAAACTCCCGCAACAAAAGTCATACTAATGAGAGATAGAGTATACAAAAATAAAATAAAATAAATCATCATACATTACTTACTGATATAAGAATTTAAAAACCAAAACTCATACAAACTAAGAAAACTTATAAACATTAATATATATACATCTCCAAAAAAAATAACAATGTACATTAAGAATTCATAGTTATTAGTTACCAATTAAATAAGTCATAGTGATACATTAGAATCTTAAAAAATGTTAAAACCAAACTCCATACACAACCATATGGCTCTATCCTTAGGTCCAAGAAATGTACGAGCAACACTGATATTTGTTTGTAAGCTTCGTATAGATATCTATGGCTAAAACTTTCTTTAACCCTTCCACCTTTTTTAGCTCAGAATATAGATTAGATTTAATAAAATTACGTAGATTTTCTCTAATAGAGCTAAAAAATAAGAGTCAGCGAAAAAAGTTGACCGATTTAACAACACACGAAGTAATAGTTATTTTTTGATTGTTCACCAATTTAATCTTAGAAATTTATGACTTCTTGTTAGATCGCATCCTAGTTGTTCACATCAAGTGAATATTTTTCATAAAATTGGTATCATAGTTTTCACTTTTGAGTGTGTGATTGATTTACATTAGATGGCATTTATAAGTTTTGAGATCGAGAGATTTAATCATTCTATCAATGTTGGGTTATAATAATTGAAGATAAAATCGATCATTGTTAAGAAAAGATTAGAGAAGCTATTATCTGACAAAGTACACCACCCCAAAAAAGGAAAGTACCTACTTCCTTCCTACACCACCCCAAGTAGCTACCACATGCCCTTGTAACCAACTCCCCTTCCTTTTTTTTCCTTCTCCTCTCAACCCACACCCTGCATGAGCACCTTGCACCGCTATCTCCCCTCTTCCACCACTGTAGAAGCCACCCCTCGGCCACCTGACACCACCCTTATACCCACCTACCTCAACCTACCCAAACTCCTCCCTTATAGCCTTCCTTTCTCCTCTTCTTTTCCTTTTCTTCCTTTCTCCTTCCCTTCTTTGCACCTAATTTCCAATGGCCACCGCCTCCGTCTCCACTGCTCTAAGCTACCATTCTCTAACGCCCAGCCACCCTCTACACCTTACCTGACTCCTGCACCCTATAACAAACCCAACTCCCCTTTGCCACCTCCTTACACCCGACCTGAACCTTCTTCCCCTCTCTTCCATTTTCAACCCTTCCTCCTCACCCTTATTTGTGCACATGGTTTACTCACGGTGCTTATGTAGCATGAGCATGTTGTCTCATTGTTAGTCTATTTAACTAGTTTTGAGGTAAAATATAGTTTAGTAATAATATGTATTTAATAAGAATTTTTGGTAAAAAAATCATTTTTTAAAATTATCTACTAGTAATATGCTTATTGTGACATTATTTTAAGGTACAATTACTGCGATACCGGTAAATTTTGGTTATTGCTGAAAATAAGGTAACCATTATACCCTACTAAAATGTATGGATTTACATATATTAGCACATTAGGATTTTGGAATGTGTTTTGTGTGTATATGATGTGTTGCTAATAATCCTATGATTTTTAATGTTATGTTGAAAGATAGAATGAAAAGCATGCTATATTGTATGAAATGTGACATGTGTGGAAATAGTGGTTAAGAAAGGGGATTGATGTTAATAATGATGTTATGTGCATATGCATACTATGCTAAGTAAATATGGACACTTGTAGTAGAAATAACACTAATATGAGCCTTAGGGGAATTTTAGTAATTTTACTTGTACAAAGAGAGTGACCTAAATAAATGTGCATTGTAGGTGATAATGGGTGTTAAAAATAATAATAAGGATTTTGTTGAGTTAAATGATGCATGTGGGTTATGGGTGTTAATATTTTATGTGCTAGGGGTATTTTAGTAATTTTGCATGATAAATGTGTATTATGGTAATTTTGCAAGCAATAAAGATAATTTGGTAATTTTACAACTAAGGAGGGTATTTTAGTAAATTTGCAAGTAAGAGGGGTAATTTGGAAATTTTACAACTAATGAGGGTATTTTAGTAATTTTACAAGTAAGAAGGGTATCTTGGTAATTTTGCAAGTAAGAAAGGTATTTTGAAAATTTTACAAAGAAGAAGGGTATTTTCATAATTTCATAAATAAAAGGGGTATTTTAATAATATTTTAGTAATTTAACAAGTAAAAAGGGTATTTTACTAATTTTACAAGTAAGAAGGGCATTTTGATAATTTGGCAAGAAAAAAAGGCATTTTAGTAAATTTGTAAGAAGAAGGGTAGTTTAGTAATTTCACAATTAAGAAGGGTATTTTAGTAATTTTATAAGTAAGACTGGATAATTGAGAAATTTTGCATGTAATATGATAATTGGTCTAATGAACTTCCATAATAAGTAATAAGTGATGTTAAATAGGAGAATAAGGTTTTATGGCCTTAGTATCGCTTATTTAAGTATAATCATATATATTATAAGGCTAAGGGTATCTTAGTAAATTGGAGTGTATCATAATGAGTGTGCATGGTCTAGAGGTAAGTTGGTAAATTAGGTTGTGTTATAATAATATTTTCATAAACATGTAAGAGGTGCCTTAATTGTTAATTACATATGAGAATGTATGTTGGTTATTCTATAAGTGCATGTTAGGGTTTATGTGTGAAATGACAATTGGTATGTAGGGTACTTTAACTTCATTGCCAATAGTATAACCATGATATGCTAACCTATTATGGCTTTTGACAAATAAAAATGAATTATATGATAAAAGTGGATAATAAGAGGAAGCCTTAGCCTTAGGGGCATTTTGGTCATTTTGACCTAAGGTGCCTAGGTACAAGTATTGGAACCTAGGATTACCTTAGTGGACTATTTATGTTAATATGGACAATAATACTGATAATGATTACTTAATAATAATATAAACAAATAAAAATGATTAAGTGATGTGTTTCTCGTGGTCACCTTAATTAAGATACTAATACTTAAAGTGAAATACCTCGAGATTGGGAATGGTGGATCTTTAGGGGTTGCTACACTAAATATGTGGTTTAGACTACAATTATACTGGATTTTTTGGTGTGCCTTAGTGCCTAATTAGTCCCTACATCTTATTTTATTTAGCTCTACAAACCTACTTAGGGTGTATGTATACCTATAGATTAGGTGTCCTTCTTGGTAAGGTATTGTGTGTCTTCATGCACCAGTTTGACCAATATACTTTTGGGTCCTTGGGTTGATAGTCAGGAGGGCACTGTGCTACTTGTATGTGTCAATGTAACTAGTATACCTTTGTGTCTCTGGGTTCGTGATCTTCCCCTCAAGTTAACTAAATGGAATTAGTGTGCTAATTAAATGGAAAGGCACTAATCACTTATAGTGGAACACCAAGTAGGGTGAGACCATATGGATTATATCTTTTGTATTGGTCCACTAGTTATAATAGTGGCCAGATGTGTCTAAGAGATTTTATATGTTTACTGGTCTATTGGTTATAATAGTGTCTAGGTGCATATTGTCCTGGAGATTGTATATGTTCACCCGTCTATCGATTATAATAGTGGCCAGGTGTGTTTTGTCTTGGAGTTAGATATCTTGTGCCAATTTCACCTGTTATAATAGTAGGGTCTCCAAACCTATATGGATATAATTTGAGATATGATTATGATTAATATTTAATTAATGGCTTAAGCCCAGATAGTGATGATTGTATTGTGATGACTTGTTGTTATAGTATGATAGTGGCCTTAGTGTAAGCCTTGAAATTGAGTGGTGGTATATATTAATTGATTTTGATGTTAGACACTTAATTATACTACAAAGAGTTTAATTTGGATGCTCTCTTGGTAAGTGTTGTTAATGCTAAGTGAATGAACCTTGTGACATGATTTTTTAAGTACGAGTCCATTCTAATATTTATTGTATCGCTTTCTATGTATATGTGTAATCAATTGTTCTTATATTTCGATTGATGTGTTATATGCAGGACTTACCTTTTTAGTTATGTATAATGGGTTATTTGGTACTATAGTACTAAATGATTCCTTTTGTGGGCCCCTACCTATTCAATGGGTAGCGTCCTTTGTAGGTTAGCCCACAGATGTTATTCCAGCTTTATTTTTGGGTTAAAGAGCATAGGACTATCCAGGAAACTTTTAGGATTTTCCTTTAAACTTTTAAATTTCCCTATTTAATGATTTTTATTCTGTAACCATTAATGGTAAATTTTTATTCTTGAAATGTATTTAACGTGCATCTCTGATTTAGTTTTGTAATATTAGATTTGTGTAAAATTTGTTCTTTTCTTCTTAATTCTTAGCACTTGGTAATGGAATGATGGAAGGAAACCGGTTTGGTAATAAGGGTGGCTGTAGTATCCCTAAAATTTACTGTATTTGCTTCCACTGAAATTTTAATAAAACAAAATTTGTTAGTAGTGAATTTTTGGAGTGTTAAGAAAATTGTTATTAAAATGTGTGTTTTTGTCAATGGTTTTTCGTTACAATCATTATTGGAAATAGGATTTTTTAAAGGTATTTTCTTATAATCATTATTTAAATATGGTTTAAATAACGGTATTAACTAAAACCATAATTAAGAAATATCACATGTATCAATACCACTTAAGCACATAAAACATCAAGAGGTTTTGTTTCCAGAATTGTAAACATGTGATCCAAGAATATGAACTTTTAAGACAAGTCTCATAGTCACTCATTTGTTCACATTAGCTAATGCAGGCATATTTTCATCTTTGATATTTAAGATACTATGGACTTATAGAACTCATATTTCACTTACCTATACCCTTGTAACAATAATAATGGAAGACAGTGATTTACCTTAAAAGCTGAGCAATACACTAGGAGCATAATCTTCTAAAATATCAAATCCTAATTTTTCCTACACCGAAATACCTTTTAAGAAAACTTGGTGAAAATATTTCTAAAATTGTACAAAGAATATTTAATGAAATTGGAGACCTAGAAGTGGAATTTAGAGAGAAAACCCACCTTTTAAAATGGAAAACATAGAGTATTAAGGGTGTAGTTCAACCCTCACTCTTTTCCCCAATCTAACTCTCTATTTTTTATAATTTAAACAAGGAGGAGATAGGAAGAAGATAAGAAGATGAAGAGAAAATCAGGATAAAACCATAGGGAAAGGAAAATGGTAAGGTAAAGGTGAAGAAAATAAGGTAGTCCGGAGGTTAGGGGAAAAAAGAGAAAAATGAGGATTTTATATTCGAATCATTGAGGGTTCTATTGAAAGGAGGAGGGAGAGGAAGTGTATAAATTGAGACTCCCAAACCTTAGTCTAAATTAAAGATTCAAAGTGTGGGGTTTTGAAGTTTCAAGCTTCCTTTTTTCTACCGTGAGCCGATTGGTGAAAATTCAAGGTTCTAGGTAATGTGCCTCAGAAATTTCGTATGTAAGAAAGGTATGATGATATAAATGGATGAGAATCAAAGCTCAACATATGTATTGAGTTTGAGACATAAAAAATTCACTCAAGAATCTTGTAAAAGAGAGAGACAACTGGGAAGAAAAGGACAAATGAGATGAGGGCATGAAAGTGACTCATGCTTTCTTCTTTCATGAATATGTTGAAATAGTCAAAATAGGCTGAATAGGTTCATAATTTTTCATAAAATTTGAAAAAAAACTATTTAAAACATATTTATGACATTAGAAAAAAAATAGGGAAAGACTCTCAAGAAAAATTGAGTTTGAAGAGCAGTTAGGTCAATCAAACTAGTCAACTGGAGTATATCAGTTTGACGAGTTCAAAAAATTAAATTTTTATAAAGAGACCAGTCGATTGGTACCGCAAAATAGTCGACTTGTTTCTAGATAAAACCACCTATTTTTCCTTATAAAATCAAGCTTATCCAATAAGTATACTACTCTTAAACACACTTATAAAATAAGATCAAACATACTTAGATCACCATTAAACACCTAGGTTAGTACACATTAAGGACTCTAAAAGTGAGGTTTTACACTTACACAATAAATATTTCCATTTTTACTTACTTGAGGGGGATACAATCAACCTAGGAATATTAAGGTACACCTAGTCATATTGGTACCAGAAGTCGACACAATACTCTTACCTCAAACCTAAGAACATAGTAATATGCTTGGTCATACTGGTACAAAAAGATTTCACAGTACCCTCCCAACCTCGGTTACTTAATTCTTAAATATCAATACCCTCTATATGATTCATAGGTTACCTATAAAGTAGATTAGGGCTTTTGATAGGGCACAATGACACACCAACAATACCAAAAAAATAAAAAATAAAATGAGGGTCAACACTTCACCTATAAAATAGCTAATCCCAAAGAGCAAACAATTCCCAACTCAATTTATTTTACTTTAAGCATTAATATTTTTTGAGGTAATCACATATGCCCTATACCACACAATAATTTCCATTTTCTATACTTAATCATTTTCCCTTTTATTTTTAATTATTAAAGTAAACCCTAAGTTTATCGGTCTATGCTAAGTTAAGTTAATGATAAGATTAACCTATCAAAATTATAAGGCCATCCTAGCATCTAATTCCTTGTAAAAGATACATTAGGTTAAATTTCACCAAAATTCCCTTCAAAACCCTAGTTTAACGATTTTATTCATTTCCATACCAACATTATCATTATGAGAGATTGGTCATGAGTATGCAAAAAGGAAATACTCCACATTATTTTAGCATATAGGTAATCTATATATTTTGCAATTAATTATATTTTTCACTCTTCATGCATTTAGTGGGTTGCACCAATAAAAACCTAATCATGCAGCTCTAAAGTACCACATCTTCATGATTCATGTACTTATACATTTAAAGCATAATACATCATTTGACTAGGAAAATATTATCATCTGGCTTTGCCAAACTGATTGACTAATTTAACCAACCAATCCATGAGCTTTACTCCTATAGAAACCCATTTGTCTCTATTTAAACTCATCGTCTGGTTTCACCAAATTGATCGATTAGTTTGATCAAACAATCCATGGGTTTTGCTCCTACAGAAACCCATTCTTCTATGCTTAAGCTTAGCAACTAGTTTTTCTAAATGATCAACATGTTTGTAACTAATTGAATGGTTTAAAAAAACCAATGAACTAGTGATATGAACACATCATCTATTGTTACTAGACCATGCCACTATTTATATATGTTCATTAAACCAACTATGCACAACGCAAAACCAATCGATTGGTTTGAGTAAACCGATTGACTAGTTTATGCAACAATAAATTTTCATTTCTTATTTGAATATAATCCGCCAACTGATTTGAACCATCGATTACCTAGTCATACAACTCACTGATTGGTTCAGCCATACCGATCCATTGGTGAGCATTAAATGCTAAATTTCTACTTGTTGGGCGATATAACCTTTTGAAAATTTTGTGTCAATGGCTATATGATGAGGGAGAGCCTTATAAATAAGGCCCCTCTATATTTATTACAACGAATTTTTAAAAATATCAATTGTTATTTTAATCATCTACTCTTAAATAATTCAATTGCTCATTTAAACTCTCTCAACTTTTTTTTTGAAAAGTGTTCTATGCTCACTTCTCTTAACTAAAATATTTCTTAAATTATAATATCTTTCATTGCATCTCATCTAAAGTTCTACATTTTTTAATCTTCAATTCTTAGTGAGAATCATTTATAATCACAACCACCTTACAAAATTTATTTCAAAGGGGTTAGTGAATGTTTTTCTATCATTATTGAGAGATTTTTGTAAAGATTATATAGAAGATAAATAGGCTAAGTTATAAATCATCTCTCAGAGATTTTAAGGTTTATAAATATAGAGAAGAGTGATCATCAATAATAACACAACACTATTTCAAAATCTAAAAGGGATAACCATTTGGTACTGGACGTCGAGAATAATTTGCTCTTGAACCACTTTATACTGTGTAATTTTTTTCCCTATAATCTCCAATTTGTTAAAACCTATTTACCCCTTTTAGGGTTATTTCAATGTTTATTTTCCATGTGGAGTTTTTTGGACTAAGGGGTTTATGATAATCTTTTGCAATCCCATTGCTTGCTATTACAAATAATGCATCAAGAAGGAGATTGTGATATCATTACTTGTATTTGTGTGTGTAGTATAGCATGGATTGTTGTGCATAAATGATTGGAATAGTTAAGAGCCAAATGATGGCCAAGGAAGGAAACACAAGTGGGCCATATTATTTAACATGACCCTTATTTTGTTAATACACTTGGTCTTATATTATTTTGGCAAAAGTCGATAATTCTAAAAAAAAAACATAAACACTTGTATTTACTAACACAGTCCTTATTTTTCCTATTTTCTACTATTTGATTATGTTTCTTACTTATTTCTATAAATATATTATATATGAAACCCTAGCAATCTATGATACATTTTTGAACTTGTCCAAACCATCTTCTCTAGTATTGCCTTGTGTTTATGAGATAATTGTATACCGAGTAATATATTGAGGATTGTTTGAATCTCCTTGTAATAACTAGTATTATATATAATAAATATCATCATATTTTTCCCAATTATTCTTATGTATTAATTGTTCACTCCATTAGATCTTAAAATTTCTCAATTGCTTATTAGATAAGGTTTTGGTCATTCACATCTATTATTTCCCCCCTATAGTTATGTTATGAAACATTGTAGACAAGCATGTATCGATATATCTATCACACATTTGGCCCAGCCATAGGATTCAAAAAATGGATAAACCATAAACCATGACATAAGCAAAAGCAAAAAGGCTATGGCTATGCTTAGTAAAGAGCGATTTGAATATTTTTACTGGTTTCAAGATAAATTAGATGTGTGACTATATCATATCTTTAATTATTCAATGAACTTTTTAAAATTCTTTTAAAATTTTAATTTATTAATAACTATCACTATAAGAAAATATTAATAAACACTTTTATATAGATAACTAATACTATGTGCTAGTCAAACTAGTTAATGTAATCTAATATCAACTTATCATTGATTTAATTAGCTAACTAAAATTAGTTTTTTCCTAATTACCAAACAAAGCCATTACAAAGTTGTTAGCTAGAGAACCATTGTTTAGGGATAGGCTTAATTAGCATTGATTATTAATGACAAAGACTATCCAATTGTTGGCTTTAGATAACGACCATTATTTTTGTGCATATTGCGTTAAATATAGGGAGTTAAATGAGAAATAATTTTTTAACAAACAATATAGCATGAAATAATGATGCATGGACACCCCAACATTATTGAAACTTTGAAAGTAAATGGAAGGAAATGTGATGAATATTACAATGTCTGATTTAAGTATGTGGTTGGCATGTATCTTACTTATGATTTAACTTTAATTTTATTTGAAAAAAATATATTTGATAAATAATTTTCTATTAATTAACTATAAGTTGGTTTATGAAAATATATTTTAAATATTTTATATCATATAAGTATATCTAGTAAAGTTGATCTTATCCGACTGGTTTGATTTGAATTATGCAATCCAAAATTTGATTTGGGCCTAAAAAGCTAAAACTGATTTCAGCCTAAAAATTCAAAATAATTCAAAACTAACATGAATTTAATTAACTTTATCGTGAACCATATTTGAAATGACCCAAATGAAAATAACCCAACCCGGGCCCAAATCATATCTAAATAGAAACACAATAATAATCAGACTAATTCTTACCCAAACTAAAATGAACCTACTCGAATCAAATCATATTCGAATTTAATACCAAACTTGATCCAAACTAAAATAAAATTTGATCTACAAATATAACATTTTATCTTATATAAATTGATACATAAACACCAATAAACTATCTTATTAATACAATTTTATGTAAAAAAAATGCAATCTATATAACAACAAATAAAACAAAACTAGTGAGAGTCTATTCTACTCACTTTATTTTAATATTATATTAGTATCAATCAGAATAAATTATTGAAAATTCTATTATTATTATAATTATAATCATTATATACATAAAAATTATAATTGTAAATATAATAATTATAATAATAATAGCAAAATTTATATTTTTATTTCTATTGATAATAAAGATTTTTTTTCTAAAGATGATAACTACAACAATAATAATTAAGTATAATAATAATAATTATTATAATTATAATGAACATGATAATTTTAATAATTATAACAATCATTTTACTTATGTATATAATAATATTTATTATTCTATTTATAACAATAGGTATAATCATAACAATACTAATAATGATAATATTTTATTATTATTATTATTATTATTATTATTATTATTATTATATATTTTATGATAATAATTTATTAAATCATTACATATATTATGACAGACGCATAACAACAACAACAATAATAAATCATAAAATTTAGTTTATTATTTATATTAAATTGATAACAATGAATAAAAATATAAATTTTAAATTGAATTAACATGACACACACCTGATACAACCTAGAGTTTTTAAATTTGAATCTACCCTATCTTATATGGAGTCTGTAGATTCGAATTGAACCCGAACCTAAAAAAAATCCAATATGCTAGGTCTGAATCCAGCCATATATCCTCCATTCTAGAAATAAATCAATTCATTATAGACATGATCCGAATTACTATAATCTGAATTAGACCCAAAATCTAAGAATGCTAGAACCCGAACCCAACCCAATTACATAACAATTTAATTTTATCCCGATTTAAATTAATTTAACCCAAATTAGACCTGTATAACTTGTTTGTCACTTTACTTATAAATTTTCAAATAATTTTTTTTACAAACAAGCTATGTATTCCTTAAACAACAGCAGAAGCTGAACATTTAGAGCACAACATGGCTTCCAAAACCAAAGCATTGACTTTATTTTTTATCCTCCATCTACAACAAGGATTCAACAATATAACAATAAAATACATTATCTTATAAAATATATACTGCACAATTAAGAAAAATATTTAGTTAATTTGTTATTCAATAGGTGATAATTTCTATTATTATAATAAAATTATTATTATCATTATTTCTATTTTAATAAAATGAATAAATTATAAGTTTTTAGATATTTCTTAAAGACAAGTATCACACAACAACGGGAGGCCTTTAGATGAGCACATGTCACTTTTGCCCTTAGATGTTGGTCTACCTCCTTTGTCCTCTTAAGAGCAATTAGGAAAACAACGATGATATTTATTACATAAAACACTAGTGATTACAAGAAGAATCAAACAATCGTCATAATATTACTCAATACATAATTCTCTTAGTAACACAAAAGAATATTAGAGGAGAGGGTTTGGATAGGATCGAAGTGTTCCATACATCACTGGGGTTTTATACGCAATCTATTTATAGAAGTATGTAATTGATATATGCGAATGGTAGAAAACAAAAGAAACACATACTGTGTTAATAAATACAAGTGCTCGTGTATTTTCTAGAATTCTTGACTTTTGCCAAAATAATATAAAACCAAGTAGACCAAGAAAACACGGGTTATGTTAACTAACACAAGCTACCCATGATTTCTTCAATGGCCACCAATTTGACTCCGAAGTTCTCCTAACATTTGTATGTAACAATTCATGCCAGACTACACACATAAATATAAGTCATGCCCTCATAATAAAATATTCCTCATTATATATAAGATTGAGATCCAACACAAGTGTGCCTTTCATCATAATAAACCAAGAGATCATAAGTAAAACACGAGTAAGTTGTGTAAAATGGCATATTAGGTGAAAGATGAAACTATACACTTGTATGACCTGTTAAAATATTTTGTAAACAGAAAAAAAAAATGGAGAGGGGCGATCACATCCCCATGTATGAGACGTCGCCCGTCTTTGATAATACCTTCCAACAATATTTGTTAACATTCAATTTTATAGTATTAGTATTAAATTGCATATTTTATCATTGATGTTTGTGAATGGCAGTAATCTAAATTTTACTACATCAACACCAGCTATGATGATGATGCTTATCCTCCTTAGCACAAAGGAAAACGAGCACAATATGAGAAGGATAGCTAGCATGTGTGCTATCATTCACAAAAATTAATCGCCGTCGCTACGAACAAGGTGTAGCCGTGTAATATGTATATGTGTCATTCTCTTGCTAAGGTAGCTAATATATGTCATTCTCTTCACAACGGTTAGCATCTCAGTAATAGTGATGGCTCGTCATTTTCCCTTTTAAGATAAAAATATGTCTCAGACAAGAGGACCCTTATGCCCCTCTCTTTGTCGGAACTTCGGATGGGAGCCGTGGGTTCAACTAATTAAAATCAAATTGAGAAAGAAACCAAGAGCACATTAACTACTAATTATGAGTAATTATAGCAAATATTTAATGACACTGGTAGCTGGATCCCGGCAGCCTTTATTATATTTGCTCGTTTCTTCCTCTATCTCGACTGGCAGATGATAAGTGTCGGTAGTCCCGCTGCCACAAGGCAGCCAGACTGGTCTCTCCGAGCACTAGGGGGAAAAATAAGAAGAAAATTAAGAAAGAAGCCCCCCCCCCATTTCAGCAAGAGAATAATAATACCATATAGAGTAGTAGTTGTTTGAGGTCTTCATATAAGTGGCTCGTGAATTGCTATAATAACTAGCACGAAAGCCAAGACAATTCTTTGATGCACAAATGAAACCCAACCAAAAAAAAAAAAACACATGGACAGCTGCGTGCTTGTAGGAAGTATCGCTCCTTGTACTGTACTTGGAGTTTATATATTACAGTCGTGTGAGACCGTCATCTTCGTAAAAATTGTTGCTAAGTTGCAATGGATAGAAAAAAAAAAAACGTAAATTAGTTTTAAGGAGGGCGATGTAGGTAACCCGCACCAAACGCTCAATTCTAAATATTGAGTTGTCCGACCCCGCAGAAACTACCGCAACAAAGGCAAAAAGAGCTGATAAATAAGAACCGGCTAAAAAAGTTAATCGGTTTACGACACACGAAGTAATATTAGAAGGACAAAGGAGGTAGGCCGACATTTAAGAGGAAAAGTGCCGTGCTCGTCCAAAGGCCTCTCATCGTTTTGTGATGCTTGTCTTTAAAGAATATCTACAAATTTAAAATTTATTCTTTTTTATTAAAATAATAATAATATTTTTATTTTAATAATAGCAATTATTACTTATTAAATAACATAATCAACTAAATAAATATTTGGGTACATTGTGGTGGAGTCTATATTAGATAATATAATGTATTTTATTGTTATATTGTTGAATCCTTGCTGTAGATGGAGTGTAAAAAATAAAGCCAATGTTTTGGTTTTGGAAACCATGTTGTGCTCTAAATGCTCCGCTTGCGCTCTTGTTGAAGTAAATCATAGCATATTTGTAAAAAATTAGTTAAAAATTTATAAGCAATGTGGTAAATAAATCATATAGATCGAGTTTGTGTCATATTAACTTAGATCGGATTAAAATTAGATTATTATGTATTTGGGTTGGGTTCTGGGTCCGATATTCTCAGAGTTTGTGTCTGATTCGGATAACATTGATTTGAATTGAGTCTATATTCAATCCGTTTATTTCTTATCTGGAAAATAGTAGGCTGATCCAATTTCATTACAAGCTCAATTCGAGTCTACATACTTCACGTCAAATAGGGTAGATTCGGATGTATAGAATCTGGATTGTATCGAGTATGAGTTAAGTTAATTAAATTTAAAATTTATATTAACATTAATTTTTATCAATTTAATATAAATAATAAATTAAATTTTGTGATTTATAATTATTTTTATTCTTATGATAATAATTTTTATCATAATATATGTACTGAAATAACAAATAATAATAATAATAATAATAATAGTTTATCATTATTAGTATGAGTATTATTATAGCTATTGTTATAAATATTATTCTATACAATTGCATAATGAGTGTTATAATAATTATAATTATCATGTTAATTATAATTATTATTGTTGTTATTGTTGTTATCATCTTTAGAAATATAATAATTATTATTATCAATGGAAACACAAATATAAATTTTACTATTATTATTATAATTATTATATTTATAGTTATAATATTTTATGTTTATAATGATTATAATTATAATAATATAGATTTTTTTTTATGATCTAATATGATAGATGCTAATATGATATTAGAATAAGTAGGATAAACTCTTACTATTTTTGTTTTGTTTATTATCATATGGACTGTATACTTTTATTTACATAAAGTTTTATTAATATGGTAGTTTATAAGTGCTTATGTATCAATTTTTATAAGATAAAATTTTACCTTTTGTTGATTAAATTTGATTTTAGTTCAGATTTGTTTGAAATTATATTCGAGTATGGTTCGGGTTCAAGTTGGTTCATTTTAGTTTGGATAAATTTGGGTAAGGTAATTTTAAGTTTCTATCTGGATATGAATCAGGTTTGGGTCGCACTCTTTTTGGTTTGGATTATTTTAATTTTATTCATTTTATATATGAGTCACAATTGTGTTAATTAAATTCAAGTTAGGTTTGAATTGTTTCAAATTTTTGAGTTGAAATCAAATTTAATTGTTTGGTTCCAAATTAAATTTTAAATTGAATAATTTAGATCGCATCGATAAGATAAAATTAACTTTATAAGGTATACTAATAATAGATAAAATACTTAAAATAACTTTTTCAAAAACCAACTTATAGATAATTAATAAAAAATTATTTGTCAAACATATTATTTTTTAAATAATATAAATGTGAAATCATAACTAAGATACTTTTGCGTCACGCGAACCGCATAGTTAAATCACTTAAATCAGGCATTGCAATATTCATCGCATTTCTTTCCTCTACTTTCAATAACGTTGTTGCGTCCACTCATCAGTATCTCATGCTACACTATTTCTCATTAAAATCCATGTATTTAAAACACAAACTATATGTATTTTTGCATATCATCTATCTTATCGTTATTACGAGGAGTTTTCCATCTGTTAGCTGAAGGATAAAAGCGCGCAATTTTAAATCAATATGCACAAAAATAATGGTCCATATATAAAGCCAACAGTTTGATTGTCTTTAGCATTAATAATCAATACTAATTAAGCTTGTCCCTAAGCAACGGTTCTCTAGCTAACAGCTCTATAATGGTTTCGTTAGGTAATAAGCGAAAAACTGATTTCGGTTAGAAAATTATATTAGCAAGATTATATTAACTAGTTTGACTAACACATAATATTAATTATTTATATAAAAGTATTTAGTAATATTTGATGATAGGGATAATTTTTAATAGATTAAAAGTTTAAATGAATTTAAAAAGGATAATTATATAAATACATATTCGATGTGGTCACTCCTCTAATATATCTTAAAATCACTAAAAGTTTTCAAATTGCTCCTTACTAAGCATGGCCATAGCCTTTTTTTTGTTTTTGTTTTTGCTCATGTCATCGTTTATATTTTATCCATTATTCTAACCATATAGTCGGCCCAAGTTTCATAACATAATTTACTAGATATTAACACCCAACACCTGATCTAAAAAGCAATCAAGAAATTTTAAGATCCAATTGAGAGAACAATAAATACACAATAATAGTTGGAGGAAAGCAACACTGATCTTTATTACATAGAATATTAGCAATTACAAGGAGAATCAAACATTCCTTGTTGTATCACTCATTAACAATTATCTCAGAAACATAAGAGAGTACTAGAGGAGAGGGCTTAGATAGGTTCGACGGCATATCGCATATCGCTAGGGTTATATACACAATATATTTATATAACTACGTAACTAATATAGTTGAATAGTAGAAAATAGGAAAAATAAGGATCATGTTAATAAACACAAGTGCCAGTGTTTTTACCTACAATTTATGACTTTTTCTAAAATAATACAAGACCAAGTAGACTAAGAAACACATGAGTCATGTAAACTAACATGGACCACCTATGTTTTCTTCATTGGCCACCATTTGACTCCAAACTCTTCCAAGTATGTATATACAACAGTTTATGCTGGACTACACATAAATATAAGTCATAATCTCATAATCTCTACCTTGATATGTTATTTGTAACATCAAGCAATAGGATCACAAAAGATTATCATAAATCCCTCAATCTAAAAAACTTCTCATGGAGAATGAACATGAACACAAGCAAGCTATGGCTCAGTTAGAACACACATTAAATCAACATCCAAAATGACTCTTTTATCATCCCAGCCTCGGAAGGTAATACTCCAAGACAAATAGCATTATTATCTTTAATCATGGCCAAACACACAACCTTAGATTCTCTAAGGCACGCCACTAGCACACTAATGCACCTCTAATCATTATAACCACAACTAAGATTAGAATAACTTATTGACATAACAATCGACAACAACAAATACTCCATATAATCCATATTGTATGAACCAAGTATCTTAAAATCCCCACAACACCTAACCAAGGTGTTTTCAAGGGACTCACCACACATATATTATAATACCTTAAAATTTTAAAACTAAGAATTCAATAACTAACCCTTATTTGAAATAATTTAATCTTAAGTTATTCATTTAATTATTTTTTGGACCTTCTATTTATAAAAATGTATATGATTATTGAATAAATTAAAATAAATATTTTATCATTTTATCCTACTCTTTTATTTAAATAAATTCCCAAACAATAATTTTACTAAAATTATCCTCTTAAATTTATTCTTTAAATTTTTGAATAAATTAAGTTAATAAATAATTTCTCCCATTTACCTAATTTCCATTCCTAACTCTAAAAATTATTATTTTTTTCTTTTTTTCTTCTTCCTTTTCCTCTTTCCTTTTTCTTTTTTCCTTCCTTTTTCCTTTTGCTGGGCCAATTGGCCCTCTTCTTTTCTTTTTCTTTCCCCCACTAGGCATCCGACCTATTCCTCTTTCCCCTTTATTCTTGTGCATCCCTCCTCCTTTTTTTCTTTTCTTTCTTTCCCCTTCCGTTAGGTCAGCCCAACTCCCCTTCCCTTTTTCTCCTCTCCCTGGTATGGGCTGGCCTACCCCTTTCTTTTCTTCCTACCCGACCCGCCTTCCTCCTCTTATTCTTCTTTCTTCTTCCGTACACGCAGAGCCAAACAACCCTTCCTCCATGCCTGCACCTCGCCTGTAACTCTTCCCCCTACACCTGCTATTGTAGCCCTGCACCTGCCTCTCTTCCCCATCTCTTTCCCTTCTTTTTTCGACCATACATAGCCTACAACCCTTTCCTGCGTGCCTCTTTCCTTTCCCCTTTATCCTTCTTTCTCCCTACCACCTTACTCCCAACCTGTAACCCCCTGCACCCACATGCCCTACACGACCTAGTATGCCTCCTCTCTTCCCTCTTATTTTTCTTCTCCTCTACCCTATTTCTCCCTTCCTTGAGCCTCCTTCTCCCTTGCCAATCCCTCTTTCTTTTTTTTCTTCTCTTTCCCCCTATTTTACTTTGCTGCACCTAACCACCATCTCCATACCCCAATCAACCACCATACTAACTCCCCTACCTCCCCAACTTCCTCCTTACACCACCTAAGTAGCCACTATACGCCCCTGCAACCAACTTTTCCCCTTCTTTTCTTTGTATTCTCCTATTGGCCCACACCCTACACTACTGCCTTGCACTGCTGTCTCCCCTCTTCCTCCGCTGCTAAAGTCACCCCTCAACCACCTGACACCACCCCTACACCCACCTGCTTTAGCCTGCTTGAGATTCCCCTGTAGTCCTCGTTTCCTCTTTCTTCTTTTCCTTTCTTCCTCTTCTTCTCCCTTCTTTGCATGTCCTTTCCAACCCCCATCGTTGTATTCTTTGTCCCTTAAGCCGCTACTCTCTAACCCCCAGCCACCACCTACACCTTGCCACTCCTCTTGCACCCAACAACTACCCCAACTCCTCTCCACCACTCCCTTAAATCCCTTACCCAAAACTTTCCCCTCTCCTCTTCCAACTCCTTCCACCCCATTCTTTCCCCCTTTGTGCCATGCAAACTCACGGTGCCCATGCAGCGTGAGTGTTGCTACATATTTAAGCTATTTCCCTAAATTTTGAGGTATAATAAAATTAGTAATAATATGCATTTAATAAGCATTTTGAGGAAAAAATATTCTTTTAATTTTCTACCACGAATATACTCATTGTGATATTATTTCTATGTATAAATTTTACTAGCCAAAGCTTAAATTTTTAAATCGGTGTACCAGTAAAGTTTAGTTATTGTCAGAAATATGGTAACCATTATACCCTATTAAAATGTGTGGATTTATATATGTTAGCACATTAGGGTTTTGGTATGTGGTTGTATATATATTATGTACTGTTAAACATCTCATGATTTATAATGTATGAAATGATTTATAAAACATGAGCATTATCTGACATGAGCATTATAAAACAAGAATGAGTCCAAAATGATTGTGTCCACTGGTGCTTGCTTGGGGCCATCGATACATGGAACGAGATAATGCTTGAGGTGATGAAGCAATGGCATGGTCGGTGATTGATAGGAGGAACAGGATCCGAATTTTGCTGTCTCTAATTTCTCTAGCCTCTAGGCGGTTTGATTTCCAGTCAGATGGATGCCATAGCAGAGAAAATCTAATTGTGATGGTTTCACAATGAGGAACCCTCTCCTGGTCATGGGGATGTCTTCGAGGACAACTAGGACGTAGCAAACACCGTTTTTGATTGGTTACTCAGATAGTGAGGAGGTATGTTGAGGATCAAGAAGAGGGCGCTGAGAGATGTTTGATTGCGAGGGCTCATACATAGTTATGACAGGTGTGTTTTATAATGCTCATGTCACTACAGGTGTGTTTTATAGCATATCATATATTAAATGGTCATGATAGGCTATGAAATGATTTTTGTTTAGAATGAAGAAGGATTCTTTTCTTAGATTGTAAAGTTATTTATTTTATTTTTGAGACCAAGAAGTTTAGTAAGTGATACTTATAATGTAACTGTTAAAGAATAGTTAGCGTTTTTGTATATACATTCAGTCATAATGAAAGGAATAGAGTTGTGCAAGATTAATTTCAACAATCTAAAGAGACCATTAGTAGGTATTTTGACAATGTTTATATTTCTATATCAAAGATTGTTGGTAAGATTATAAAGCCTCATCGAAGCCTCGATAAGGTTCCTCTTGAGATAAAAAAGAATCCAAGTCTTTGATCTTATTTCAAAGATTGTGTTAGAAAAATAGATGTGACACACATTGATGCTTGTGTGCCAAAAATTAAACAAATTTCATATCCTAATATATATATTGCTATATCTAAGATTTTCGGGTACTTTCTTTTTGAAAATTTTAAATTAATTTTTTTCTTACAATTATTAGTACTTTATAATATCTTTATATATATATAATTTTTCCATGATTCATATGCTTTTTAATGTTTAATATTAAAGAATTTATATAATCATTAATATAAAAAAAATATAATTATAGGTATATAAAATATAAAGATGGAAAATAAAAGGTAAATATGTAGAAAAATAAAAACCAAACGATAATAAAGTATAAAAAAATAGTTTTTAAATACTAATTACTAATACAATCAAAATAAAAACTAACACATACTTTATTAAATAAAATAATTTCTGAAAAGTAGGTTTTTAAAAGTGATTGTTAAAAATAGGTATTGCCAAGGGACTAAACTAAACACCCCCACCGCCTATGAAGATATAAAAACAGCGTCTTGAAATTCCTCGCTCTTTGAGAATCAACTACTATATAGCTTTCTGATAATGAGCATCCTCACATGTAGTCTTTACTCTGACATTTACGTAATTTTTGTACGAAAGGGGGTCAAAATATTTACTGAATTGTACATAGGAGCCGTTACTAGGATGGGCGTGTGAGCTTGCTTCTGTAACAGTGGCCAAGGCTACCGATAATTGTATCTCTGCGCGCGGGTGCTAGCTGGACTCATGTCTGGTTTAAGATAGATAGGCAAGCAAATGACGCAACCGTCACCTAATTTTGTCGTCGACGAGGGCCCCTTATCTTATTTTTCTTGTTGTGTTATTGAGTTGTTGGTAGTAGACAGTGAGTACCTTGGCGTGCTAGTGCGATTGTGACAGTGGCATGCGCTACTATAATCTGTATATCCAGAATTTTTAAATAATTTTTATAAAGCTTATCAACAGTTATTTAATTGCATATAATTAAAACTTTAATAACATTTTAAAATCTTTATAAAAAACTAAAAATTACTTCAAATTTAATGAAAAATCACTTATTTTAATAACGATTATAAGAAAAAATTGTTATTAAAACATAAGATTTTGTTAATAATTTTTTGTTACAACCGTAATTAAAAAAAGACTTTTGTCAAAATACTATTCTTATAACTATTATACATGTGTTTTTAAAAATAATTTTAATCAAAACCATTATTAAAATCTAATTGTGTTTTTATATATAAATTGTGCAGGTTTGTTCTAACCCCATATGCATAGTTGTATGATCGAATATTTAATAAATCTGCAATATGTAAAATAACACCAATAACTCTAGAGATATCTTCTAAAAATATGAAAATTAGTAGGCATACCATAAGTTGATTACTCTCCACTTTAAAGTCAAAGTTCATAGATTATAAAACTTAATTATATATCAATAGTGACTTCTACAGTTGTATATATATATATATATATATATGGTATCTCCAATTGGATATATAGAAGAGCATAAGATATAAAATACAAATCATAATATGCATGTACGTTGATTCCTAATACTAAGTATGTGAGCACACAAACTTGACCCAATCATCTCTAACTTCACCAATTTCATCATGTACATATTTTTTGCCTCATGTGTATCCATCATTGTAAAACTGCAAATTGATATGAGTCAATCATTTGGTTAGTAATTAATATGTTATAGATTAACTAATAAAAAGTAAGGAAAAATAATGATATATGGCTTGAATCTATGTTCACATATTTATTCTTAAGTATAAGATCCATTGATGTACAACAATAATATCCACAATCATTACCATTTTGCTATTGTGGATATTACAAAATTAATTTAGTTAGCTTATTGTTCTATTATATATTATTTGGAATTAAAATAAAACACAAAATACTTATCTTTCTGCTCCCCATTATTATAGGCTCATACTCAAGATTCCTTAGGTTTGGAATACTATTTTCGCTTCTCCTCATATATATTGTCCATAGTGCTCTAATAAATAAATTTCATACATAATATTGTAATTTTATATACCTCAAAAAATTAATATAGTGAATTCAGGGACACTAAGATACATCTTATCATATTGGTACCCAAAGGTAATATAATACCCTTACTTTGAACCCAAAGACACAACAATACATTAGCTCATATTGGCATATAAAGGCAAAACAATATCCTCCAACCTAGGTCACCTAGTCATTAAGTATTGATACCCTCTATTGGGCCCATAGGTCACCTATAGAGTAGAGTAGGGCTTTAACAAGGGCACATTGCCACACTAAGAAACTAAAATAAATGAGGCATAACACCTCATCTCTAGAGTAGCTAATCTTATAGAGCAACCATTTCTAACTCATGATCTTTCACTTTAAGTATTAATATTTTATGAGGTGGTTACATAAGCCACATATCACACAATAATTTTTATATTCTATACTTAACTACTTTCCCTTTAATTTCCAATTATTGAGGTAAGCCCAAATATTATAGGTGTACGTCAAGCCAAGTCAAAGGTACGATGAACCTATCAAAATTCAAAGGCTAATTATATGTAAACGACCTATTAGGTTAAAATTACCAAAATGCCCTTCAAAACCCTAATTTCACTATTTGATTCATTTTTCACACTAAACATTATCATTATGAGAAATTTGTCATGAGCAAGCAAAAAGGTAATATTCCACATTATTTTAGTACATAGGCAATCCTTAAATTTTTGTGATTAATAGTACTTTCCATTTTTTATCCATTTAGTGGGTTGTGCCCACAAAACCCTAATCATACATCTCTCATGTACCTCATCTTTCTATAGCATGTACCTACACATTCAAAGCATAATACATAATTTAACTGGGAAAATTATTATCACAGTACATGTAGGGGAACATATCTAACCCTAGGTCAAGCGAATAGAATTGATCATAAACTAACCCTAATTATGCACATCTACTTCCATTATAATCATCGTAACCCTAAATGACATGCATTAGCAATCATGTGGTATTTACTAGAGAATTTAAACAATAACTTGATAAGAATGAAAATTCACATTACTACTATTCATAGATAAGACAAGGGAGAATGAAATAATATATTTATGGCGTGCAAGGCTAAGCCATGTAAGTGGAATCAAGTTAAAAGTGATGATGAATGGAAAAACGTGTTGACATCTTCCTAATTTAGATATATAAGAATATAATATTTGTGTTGACTGTCAATATGAAAAAGCTCACTAGCTACCATATGAGGATTCAAATATACAGAGCAAATATGCCTTAGGAATTTGTGCATTTAGATGTGTTTGAACTAGTAAAGCAACTATTTGTTAGCAAAAATAGATATATAATTACATTTATTGATGATTTTCTCATGATACATGTTAGTAGACTTCATGATAGATAAATCTAAAGAACTAGATAAATTCAAAAAAATAAAAAAAAGGTGACATAGAACTTAAGCATAAAATGTGTGTCTACACACTAATAATAGGGGAGAATACACCTTAAAGTCGTTCATGCAATTCCTATAGAAAAGTTGAAATTAAATTTAGCTAACATATCTTAATACTCTAAAACTAAATAAATCCATAAAAAGAAATAATAAAAACTTAGTAGAATTATTTAGGCATATGTTAGATTCTAGAAATGTTCCACCATGTTTTAAGGCACAATGAATGAAAGCAACTGCATATATCATCAATAAACTAAATAAAGTAAGGCATGGGTTTATCCCATCATATGAGAAATTGTGTGGTATAAAACCATCAACGAGTTATTTTTGTAGATGTAGCTTTTTATGTTATGTCTTTGTGCCTAACCATAAATGCACTAAGTTTAATAAGAAGTTTATTCAATGCATACTTGTTAGGTGTGTTAATTAGTGAAAAGGGTGGAGATTTTGTAATCCAACCATAGAACATTGTTATGTTTTAGGTAATGTGGTATTTAATGAAGAATCATCATGGTAGTATTCACAATAATATTATTACTAAATTCAAAGGAAACTAAGGTACAAGTGTAAAATCATATGGAAATACAGTAAGAACTAGGGAAACTGGAGATAATATAAGAAGAATTGGTTGATATTGAGTAATAATTTGATTAGGTTGAAAATTAATCTTGATAAGGGGGATTCCCATCATAGACAAAAGCACATACTAGGTCCTTAATAGAAGAAATACGAAGTTATATAGAAGAAATAAAAGTAGTTAAAGTTCCTTAAATATAACCAAGGAGATATACGAGGATGTGCAAGTCTAATCGTAGATATAAGAACATAACTTTATAAGAAGATAAGGATGCAACAAATCCAACAACCTATGAAGGAGCAATAGAACCAAAGAGTAGAGAGATTTTATGGAAGAAGAAATAAAGGCACTAAAATAGAATAAAACTTGGGACTTAGTACCAATATCTGCTAATGTGCAACCTATCTCACGTAAATGAATGTGCAAAGTGAAAACTCAACCAGATGAATTAGTAGAAAGGTATAAGGCCAGATTGCTTGCTCTTGGATTCTTAAAGAAGTATGGCTTAGAATATTATGAAACATTTATTTTAGTTGCTAAAATTACTACTATATGTGTGTTGTTAGCTTTAGTAAGAAGCAAATCCTAGGGGCTCTAGGAGATGGATACCAAAAATGTCTTTATGCATGGTGAACTAATAAAGAAATATATATGGAGCATCTAGAAGGATTGAAAAATAATAATCACCCAAATATGGAGGCTATAGAAAGCACCAAGATCATGGTGTAGGAATATTGCTATATTATTTTTACAAAGTAGATATTTATTGGCACCACCAACATATTCAAGCTTGTTCATCAAAGTTTGAGATGGTAAGCGTGTTAGAGTGCTAATGTGAGTTGAAAAATTCATATTAATAGTATATGATGTAGAATTAATTTGGGGAAAAAGATAAAATTTGTTTCTACACTTTTAGATGAAGGTACTTGTAAAGTAACATTATTTTATTAGGACTTGAAGTTAATAAAACTAAAGATTCTACATCAATAGAAGTACGCTTAAGACTTATAGGAGTGATATATCATGTTAGATTGCAATATAATATGATTCATATAAGAAGAAAATACAACAAAAATAGAGGAATTTAGAACAATTTATAAGAAAATAAAAAAAATATTAGATGAAGAACAATAAGAAAAATTGTTAATTATGATAAGATTTTTAAGGATTTGTGTATTAGTTTTTTGTATTGCAATGGATGGTGATTTGGATGAGGTTAATTAGGGGATTTAGTTTATTTGAATAAGGAATAGTTAAAGGATAAATCTCATGTCTTAATAATGTTGTTAAACAACATTGATTAGCCATGTTGATGGTGTTAATCAAAGGTTAAAGATGGTGATGCTATATTTTATGTGAATGCATATATGTATATACGGGTTCAACGTGGTTATCGAATGACTTTAATTGTATAGCTTTGGGATAGACATCTAAGTTAACCCAAAAAGAAAAATTATAGAGAGAGTCTAAATTTTTCACTCACATAGAAGTGGAAAAATTAAAAAAACTCACAAAAAATTCAATTAAATATTTAATTTCTAACTCTCATTCAATTTGTCAATGAAACCATTGTAGTTTACATAGGATTATTATACTTAATGATTAAGAAATAAAATAAATAATGACTTATTAAGATGAATAATAATCGTCCATATGATGTTACCTTCACTTTTTCATGTCACATGGTGTAACACCCCCAAATTTTGAGCTAGATAATTTTGTTTTAAAGATAAATAATAATTGTTTATAAATGTAAAACTAAGGAATGTTATTTTCTCATAAACCACAAAAGAGATGTGATCATCACTTAGCCCATGCCTTATACAATGCAAAACAGACCAATCATGAAAGAATTAATGGTCAACTAATAATACTACCATTCTACAATAATAATTGTGAGATTGGTCATATAGATAAAAGTGTGAGTTTACAAATCTGAATATAGGAATTAAAGCTAAGAGTTTAAATAATTATGAAGAAAAAAACATCCCAATACAATGGGTAAAAGTATATCTAATTGGTTTGCCCAACTCTTAAAAAAAATGGAAAAGTAACTATCAAATCCCCAAGCAATGGCTAGCTACTGGCCCATGGTATCATGCTCAACATACTCTAGCTAATATTCATATCCTTGCAAATCGTTCTCTACTCACCAAGCTAGATGCCAGATCATCATAGTGGCCACACAAATATAGTATCAGTATGGTAAAATACTAGTAAAATAAGCTACCAAAAACATGGTATGGGCTCATGTTGCTCATTAAAGTCACATAGTAGCATGGTGATAAGCTTAAAAACATAAAATAACACCTATCCTCATGATAGTCATATAACAATGCTTGCTTGGATTGAGATCATGAAAGAATAATAATATAGTAAATGCATTATAAACACACAATGCAAACCATATTATAAATCATAGTGATTACATAATTTTCAGTTATTAAGATAACCTATTTGACCACACCAAGTTCTCCACCATGAATAAAAGTCTTTTCAACATACACACACAATGGGATACAACACCCACCACATGGGGTTAGGATATATCAAAGGAGATTTTGTATACCACACCCACCACACATCTAGTGTAGCTTTTGCGAATGCTAACACACTATGGGATACCACGCCTACCACATATGGTCGAGGTACATCAAGGGGGATTGTACTATGATACCTCATCAACCACACCTTGAATACCTCAGCCACAAGGGCTAAATTTTTTTAATACTACACCTGCCTAAGTAACTAATAATATGAAGTGTCAGACATCTTGTACTGGGATAACTCAACCACCTAAGATGAATACTGATGCCACATATTATAATCCTTTAGCTCAAAGATATGCTTGCATATCCCTTACCAACCAACAATCGATAGAGAAAGAAATAGGTACTAAGTGAAAATATAAAACATAGGATAAACTGCCCACTAACTCCCAACTAGCTACCTTGAGAGTTAGAGAAAAAGACTACTTTTTTTTAATCCATTATTTATTAACTCCCAAGTGATATCACAAATAAATAATTAATTCCATTATTATCTAAATTAGTTGTTTCTAAAGGATAAAACCCAACACATCATAATGCACATAAGCAACCAATCGGATGTTTAGAGATAACACCAAAATCAATAAATTTAAGGCCCAAATATCTTCATTTTGATCCATATTAATTTTAGGATAAACATGGTAGAAATTATGATAAAACTAATGTAATTGCATTGGAACATTAATATAAAATTCCCAAAAGAAGAATAATAGTTGAAAAAAAAACATGGCAAAATAAAGACCAACCAATCGATCGGTCCTTGGGACTATTTAACTGGTATGGTTATACCATACCTGAATAGAAAATAAAACTAGCAAACTAGTTAACTAGTTGGTCCCATCGATTGATTACTCATGGGAAACCAGTTGATGGGTTTTACAAAACCACTTGATGGGTTTGACAAACCAATTGATTACTTAGAGGAACTAGTTGGTCGGTTCATCAAATCAATCAACTAATCTTGCAACTAGCAAATCAAATACCTTAAATCAAGAGAATATTTAGACCAATAATTAATCGGTCTAACAAACCGATCGACTGGTCTAGGTAAATTAGTACCCAGACCTCCAATCCACATACCAAAATTTCATGCAACTTGACCTTATTAATCCTATCATGCTTTGATATGAGTTGACTTATGTGGATCAAAGGACCCTATGAGTGCATTTTTGTGTATGATTCTTATTATATTTTGAAGTCATAGGGTGAATTATTAAAAAAATTTCCACTGTTTGAGCTTTCATATAACTTTTATGAACTTAATCTATAAGGATTATGAATACCCTATAAAATGAGAGTGTCACTTGCACTCTCATGTCAATTCACAAACTTAGATGTCTTTACTAAACTCAGTTGCAAAGCATGTGTAGGTGTAGTATGTGGAGAAGACAAAACTTAATAGAGTCAAGAAACAAATATACCCTACCAAGACAGCAGAAGTACTCCCAACAAAATTTGGTAGCTATATCACAATCAACTGCACACTTAGCCAAGAAAGAGAATAACCAAATCTCTATTTTGGCTATATTCATCGGGGGACCACTGGAGGGTGCAACCACTTGAAGTAGCGTTAGTTGACACCTATCCCACTTTGCATGTGCTCTAGCCTATAAAAACCCCTTGGTTCAAAGTAATGAGTGAAAAAGGAGGAGAAAACCTAGAATAAAAAGTTGAGAGTAGAAGAGAAGAAATTTTAAAGGAGATGAGTGTCATGAGCCATATTGAGTGAGAAAGAATATGAATGAGAGTTTAGGCTAGATAGGGGTTGGATTATCGTGATCTACCCATTCTCTTCCCTTCTTCATTTTTGTAATTTAATTTTGATTGATGTGATGAAATTTAGGATGAGCTAAGTTTATCTATCAGGGAGCCGGGGTGGATTGATTGATTCTTTTGTTGTAATTAGTGACATTATAGTTATGTTTAGGTTATTTGATATTTCATTTTATTAATTATTCATATGATGAAACCTCTTACCCTCTACTGTAAAGTGGTCCTACTAGCTCAACTATCTATTGGATGAGTCCTTAGAGCTGGTGGTGTCTGAGCCATTATACCTTGAGAATTTGTTTGCTCTTGAAGGACACTACCTCTAATGTTTGATAGTCAAACCTATGGTGCCCCATCTTAGCATGAACATGACACTAAACTAGATGTCTAGCATAATATTTCCCTAGGTGGTTCTTACCACACTACTGACATATGAAGCACCTTACAACCGGCTAACTCAGCTACCCTCCATAGCAAGGTATCTTCCTCAAATAATAACTACCTATGACCTAAAGCCGATTTTCTCTCCCTTATCAATGGCCACCCTCAAACCTCCGCTTAGCCCCTGACTAGGTGCTATGGACCTATGCAATTGTTGATACCTCCAAGGAGTAGTCATACATGGATTGCAAGTCCTTCGTATGTGTCCTCACAAACAACTTTTAAAGTCTCAAACATAGCCTGATCTGAAATTAGTGAGTCTTCATCCTCTCATTAGAGTTGACCTCTAGAGCAAAACAAACTAGATCTAAATAGTTGTTATGGTACTCTTCCACCATAGACATACCCTAACATAATTCCATAAAGTCTTTGTACTTTGCTATCCTTAGGTGAGTAGGGCATAAAATTTCCCTCAGCATCTCAACAAAAATCTCCCACTAATATTTAATGGCTTCTCTTAGCTATTGACCAATCCACTACTAGTCAGCATGATACTGCACATGATACACTCCAATCACCATAAAAATCTTCTCCTAATCACTTAGATAATGCTTCAACATATCTGAGTCCTCCTGGCCCTTAAAGACCAATGGGATAAAATAATCCTTAGGTGATGGCACTAAGTCAGGAGGTGACATCGATGACTTTAGAGCTACTCCACAGTAAATCTAACTCTCTAAGAAGGCTCTACCTATCTCCATGAAATGCTCAAGATGTTGGTTTGTAGCCATCAAAATCTAAAAATACTAAATTGCATTTGTAAAGGCCAACTAATAGCTACAAAATTAGTACACATGGAGATAACACATTTCAAATAAGGCTAGAATGTATTCCTAGCTAATAAATTTAAGGTCAAATCCCAACCCAAACCGATGCTCACTCATCGGCTAAACCAAAAATTAAAGGTTCAAAGAAAGCCAAAGAAATTCATTTTTATAAAGCAACATTAGTTTTTAAAACCATATGCTCTAATACCACCTTATACAACCCCCAAATTTTGAACAAAAAAAAGTATTTTAAAGACATCTGTGAAAGTATTTATATAAGGAAAACTATGGATGTTAATACTGCCTCAACCATAAGAGAGGTCTGATCATCACCAAACCCATGCTTGATGCAAGGAAAAATGGAACAATCGTGAAAGAATACATGCTCAACTAATAATACTATAATTCTATGATAACGATGGTGAGAATGGTAATATAGATTAAAGAGAGAGTTTACAAATTAAAATACAAGAATCAAAGCTAAGAGTTTAATTAATGAAAAAGAACTAAAAACATCCCAACATAGTGGGAAAAAGTACATCTAACTGGTTAGCATAACTCTTAACTAAACAAGAAAGTAACTCTAGAGTTCCTAAGCAATAGCCTGCTATAGTCTAGTTGAGAATTATATCTCTATAAATCATCCTCTACTCATCATACTAGAAGCTAGATAATCATAGTGACCACATAATTGTAGTATCAATATAGTGATGTACTAGTAAAACATACTACCTAAAACATGAAAAGGGCTCATCTTGCACAATGAAGTCGCATAGTAGCATGGTGATAAGCTTACTAACATAAAATAACACTCAGGCTCATAAGAGCAATATGAAAAGGCATACTTCATATATATCATGGAAAAATAATAATATAATAAGTGCATTATAACAACACAATGTAAACTATATTAGAAATATTCCCCCAGTAATTACGTAATTTCTGAATATTAAGATAAGTCGTTTGACAACACCTAGTTCTCCACAATAAATAGAAGTTATAGTAGCATGCACACACAATAAGATACCACACCCGTCACATGGTATTAGGATACATCAAAATGGATTTTTTTAGGGGATACCACACCTACTACACATTGAGTGCACCTATCACAAGTACTAAAACACTATGGAATACCACACCTATCAAAAGGTGGCTTGTACTATGATAACTCACTTACCACACCTTGAGAACCTCTACCACAAGGGCTAAAAATTTAAGATACCACACCTTCTTAAGAAATGGACAACACGAAGTGCCTAGGGGATTATATTAAGATACCACATCCACCTGAACTGGATACTGATGCCATGCTAGCCTACTATAGTATAATCTTATACCTCAAAGATATATGTATATTCCTTACTAACCCCAAATCGGTATAAAAGAATATACGTACTACGTGAAAATAAAAAAACACAGGATAATACACCCACTAACGTCTAGCCAACTACCCTGAGAGTTATAGATAAAAGTTCAAACATAATTTGAGTCAATTATTTATTAACTATAACGCGTTATCACAAATCACAAATTAATTCCATTATTATCTAAATTAGGGGTTTCCAAGTGATAACACCAAACACATCACAAGGCATGAAAGACATTAATTGGGAATTTAGAGATGAGACCAAACATAACCAATTCAAGACCTAAATATCTTGATTTTGATCCACATAAATAGTTGGGTAAATATGGTTGAAATCATGATTAAAATATTATTATTACATGGGAACATTAATATAGGGGCTTGAATGAATAATAATAGTTAACAATCAAACATGGAAAAATACAAGAGGATTGGTTAATAAATCCTTAAGACTTGTTAACTTGTCTGGTCATACCAGTCCTGAAGAGAAAATAAGACAAGTGAACCAGTCTGTTGGTTGGTCCCACCAATTAACTCTTCATGGAAGACCAGTTTATGCATTTGACCAAACTCATTGATGTATTTAAGAAAAGAATAGACTACTCTTGGGTTTAGCAAATTAATCAACTGCTCATAGGAACCAGTCAATAGATTCATTGAATAGGTCAACTAATTGTGCAATCAATCAATCAAATACCTCTAATCAAGTGACTGTGCACATAACCATTTGATCTGTCCAACAAACCGACCTGTTGGTCTAGGTAAAATAATACATAAACTTGCATTACATATGCCAAAATTTCACCTAACTTTACCATAGTAATCCTATCATGCTTCTAGGTCATAAAATACACAAAAAGACATATTGCACACATAGAATCACAAGTACACATGCTAATATTGGTATGAAACAAAATCATGCTCAAAACTATAAAAATCAAGCATGATATTAGGGAACCTAAAATATGATTAAATTTTAAGAAAAATCTAAGATATGTTCAAATCTTATAATACAATTAAACCATGCTCAACACAGAAACACACCAAGAATATGGCACCCCACCAAACAAGAAAATGCTTCTTTCATATTAAATATAAGAATATCTTTCCTTTAAGTAATTCTTGTAGCATAGAATAATACTAACTTGATGGTTGTCTACTACAACTTTGATTCCTAATAGAATCAAGGATCAAAACCATTAAAACACTTTTTCAAAATTAATAAAAACAAAATTAGTAGAAAAAGGGGAATATAATGGCATAACACAACCTCTTATCGAAATTAAAATCTAAAACCAAAAATGCAGGTTCTCAATCTTTCTCAAAAATTTAATCATCCCTTTCTTAAGAGAAATAAGACATAGCAAAAGTTAAGATTATGAGAAGAATAAGAGATAATAATTTGAACTAATGGATGAGAATACTAGATGCAAACCTCTATTTTCTTAGTAAAGAAGAAAAGAGAGTAAAATTTGAGAATTTCTAACACTTGAAAATTTTTTGCAAAGGAAAAGGAAGAGAATTAACAATTGTAGATGATAGGAAATGAATGGAATCAAGACTAGGGTATATAGGAGGGATGTGATGGTCAATGTACCCAGGTGGGAGAGAGAGAAGCCTGACTTATGTTGATTGTGAGCAACTCAAAGTGTAAGGAGATCATAAGTTGAGGTAAGGTGTTAAGGTCAAACAATGAAGAGACATAATAGAAGTTTGGTAGGTCAAGGGAATGGTTTTGAAAGTCAAACATTTACCTATGGCTACTAGAAGAGAGAGGAAAATGAGGGAGAAGAGAGAATGTGAGATATACCTCAAAATGTGTGTTTGGAGAAATTTAGCTAAGTAAAATCATAGCGCGACCTAAATAATATAAAAATAATCCTAAAGCACCAAAATATTCTCAATAAAATAAAAAGATTCTAATTAGAAGATTTCAAAAATATTAGAAAGAGATTTAAATTAAAGTTATAAAATAAACTATAATTGTAGGATAATTAGTCAATTAGTTTAAGCAAATGAGTCATATGGTTTATGAGGAGTTAAAATTGTTAGTTTTCAAGCATACCATTCAAATAATTAGGTAAATAAGTCAACTAGCGCACCTAACATTTACAAGTTTATTTAAATTGTAAGCCCTTTACAAAACAACAAATTAATTTATTTTCTACAGCATAATTTCAAATACAATTTTAAGGATTTTCGGATAGGATATTACACATGATTTCTTTAAACTTCTCATAATTCCATTAATGTCCTTTTATGATCCTTTTTACGTCTTTATATGGCCTAGGCCCATTATTTTGATTTAGTTATCCAACCAAATCAAGTCTAAAGGTTCCAAATACTTCAATATATTACCTTTAAATTGTAGGAAAACTTTCATAACATATATAAAATGATTTTAGATCATTCTTCCCTTGTTTGGAAGAATTTATCCTCAAATTTCCATGATTGGCCTTAAACATGTTCGAAACCATCTTGTATACTTTCTTTTTTAATGGCCTTGTTGTAGAACAATTCAAAACCTTATTAAATTATTTACCTAAAATGTTTCTTATAATATTTTGCTCCCCCATCTTGAACATATTTGGTAATAAATGTGTAAGATCCTCTCTCTTTAGGTACACCTTGAGATAATTGCTTCAACTTGTACTTGTTGTCATCCGTGCAAACCACATACTCATTAACAACACCATTACAAGTCACTTGCCTATCAAATTTACATGATCTTTCAAGAAATAATGGCATGCATCCATTAGTATCATATTAAAAAGAACACCCTCGACATAGTTATAATTATTGAATGAAACTGGCACTTGCTTCTTCAATTTCTCGTTTTTGTCCCTTCGAAGCTATCGTGGTGTGTAAGGCTTGGGATGATTTACAGTGGTCAATTTTATCTTATTCACCATATATTCATTGTCTATATTTGTGCATGGCCACTATCAACAATCACTCTTCATATTCTATCACTATCCTTGCATTTAGTCTTGAAAACATTGCCACATTAATGGCTCTATTTCTCTTGTTTCACTTATTGCATCCTTTAAAATCCTTTACACTCTCACCCTTCTTCTTCATAGGTACTGTCTATATCATCACTTTTGGTCTCCTCCATTTCTGTAATCTCTTCACATGACTCCATGCTATTTAAGTCCCTTAAAGTTAAAGCCTTTTGATTAGAATAATCTCTAATATAGTGTCCATAGCTTTTATACTTGTAACATTGTATCCCAACCTTATATACAACCTTATGCTTCCCATTTTCCATTCAAACCTTCCTTCCTTTATTCTTATCACTAGCATAATCTCTAGAAGGATCTTCAACATTCAATGAACTCAATCTTATAATTCTCTTATGACACTTATTATGCTTCTTCACTTTGATAGCTAGCATCACAAAGTCTTTAAAAGTATCATACATACAAACCTCTACTCTCTCCCTTATATTCAACTTGAGACCTCTAAAAAAATCTAGAATGTATTTTCTTTCTCTCTTGCACATCACAAAAAAATGCTAGCATTTTAAATTGTCCAACATATTCATAAAATCCTAGTGAACCTTGCTAAAACGTAATTATCTTCATAACAAATCACTTATTTGAACTTTCTTGGCACACATTTTCTCATGAGATATTTCTTTAATTTCTCCTGCGATCTAACATTCTTATTGTGTTCTCTATCACATGCTCTATTCCAGTTCTCATATAATGTTGTAGCAAACCTTTTATATTTTAAAGTATCAAGATTGCACCATTCTTATCATCCGATTACTTTAAATCAAATATTTCTTTCATTATTTGTTACTATATATAGGCTTCTAGATCTATATTTGTAATACCCCATCTTTTTTAAAATTTTATTGAATGGGAAATCATAGTGGTTATTAAAATTTGAAAATGTTTTATTGAATTTGGGACTATGATTTAGTTAGGGGAAAAGTTTGATTTGAATAAGCTTTAGAAATTAAATAAAATGAGTTTTCATGCAAACTGATCAACTATTTTATCTTTTTTGGTAAAAGGGTTTTTCTTAACAAAATCAATAATCTATTTTGGGGAACTGATCGAATGGTCAGTAGAATAGTTGACTATTAGGTCAAACCAATTGACTATTTTATGAAGCTTAGTACATTTTTGAAACTTGATTTTTCTAAGAAAACATCATATACCAAAATGGAACCTTTATAATCTCATTTTAATTTTCTCTTTATAGATTCTTAACCTTGCTTATCATGCATTTCACCCAAACTTCTACCTTGAATTGATTCAAGGGTTCAAATTTTGATAATTGAAGGAAAGGATGACCCTGACTTTATCTTCTTCCACCTTTCTCCTTTACATGCTATAGAATCATTGCCTTGATATTCAAACAACCTCTTCTTAGATAGGAGATTCGTTCCTAGACTGATCATTCATTTCCCCTCTTATGTTTGACATTTTTTGGGTGAATTTGACTTGTACTCTCTAGAAAGCACCATTTAAGCTCTAGAAAGGAGGTCAACCTATCTTAATTGAAATATGCCCGTTTAGCCCATATTTAAATGGTAGGAATTATGGTTTTTTATTTGAGCATAATAATATTTATTATTGTACCGATTTGTTAGCTATAAATAGCTCTAATCTCCCCTTCCACTCACTATTCTTTCAACCTCTATGATATTCTAGCTCTCCAGACTTGTGTTCTTTTCCCCTCAATTCTATATTAATTTTTTTTATTTCCACTTTTTTGATCTTTCTAATAAATCCTTCTTATTTATCTTCATGTAAGGGAGGGCTGTATTTAGGAGGAAGTTGAGTCTCTCTTTCAACATAAATTTCCTCTATTTTTCTATTAGGTTTGGTACATCAATTTTCTCCTAATTCAAATTCTTATTTTTGAAAAAAGTCATTGGATTTTTGAATCCTTAACCTTCTACCTTTTAAGGTGTGAAAAATAAAAATTTATCTAGGTTGAGTCTTTTTATTTGTGGGAAAAGTTTTTCTTCCATTAAGTAAGTCATTCTTACTTCTAAAATGTGATCTAGTTAAGCATGTGATGCTGTGTGTCTTTTAAAGTTCTAATTTGATAAGGTTGAATGAGGACTTGGTTTCAAATTACTACATGCTTATTAATATATGAATATAGAGAAAATGGCTCAATTGTAGGGAAATTAGGTTTGATTTGATTAATTATGAAGCATGTTTCAATTTATGAGTTGATAAAGTGTTGACATGATTCTAGGATATATTTTGGTTTGGATGTTGTAGGATTTTTTAAGGTGATCTTCATGAAAAATGTTTGTTATGTTCTATTTAAGGGGCAAAACAATCAACTTATTAAGTTAAAGTAATCAACTGGTTCTTACAATAGTTGATTGGTTGACTTAAACTGATTGATTGATAGGTTTATGGTCACCCTTATTTGCTCTTTGCTTAACCCTATTGACTATTTTGGTCAAATGGATGGATTAAATAAATCATAATTCATGGCATACTTAATGTGTGTTGCAAAGGACATAATGTGAATACCTAAATAAGTATTTTATGACTAAAGAGGGGTAATATAATATGGATTATTAGCCTAAAGTGGATTAATTCGAGGGATTGGTTAATATTGATTAATCATTAATAGAAATCCCACATATGGTTGAGGGATTGAAATGTGGTTAAGATGGATTAAGTGTGTAAATTCTATGCTTATATATTGTATGGGCCTTGTATGATCACGTAACCTTGAGAATAACATACGAATCACTTAAAGTAAAAGATGACTAAGTTGTGTATAGGTTTGGGATACTAAATCATCAATTTACTACCAAGGATTGTCAGCCTTTGGGAATTTATTGGTGCCTTTGGGCTTTATCTTTGAGTGAGATCCTAGTAGACACTAATGACGTACTAAGTGGTATCAATACTAAAAGGTTTAGTTACCTAGTTGGTTTTTAGAATCCACCTAAACTTATATCCATTGGTGGTTTCTTGGCTTCGGACTGAAACCATGTGTAGCTAGAATTTGGATAGGTTGTTATAAGAGTTTCCTATGTATAGTGCATGTAGATTAATTTTTCAATCTTTATTTATACACACTACACAATATGAGATATCAGATATGCATGAATATTTGAATTACATTTAGTAACTTAGAGTTTCTTTTGTTGATTTCTATGTTGAGAACTTAGTAAGAAATGTGTTGGGTGTGAAAATAATTTTTTTTGTTATATCATTTATTATTGATATTATTTTTAATCTATTTAAGTTAAAACATCTAAGAACCAACTAAAGGCGAGACGTATCCATCTTTGATTTAGGTTTCCTTACTAAAACCCTATAGGTACTAACCATTTGTTGAAGTGTGTTTGTAAGTCGACATCAATGGAGGAGGAGCCAAATTTTCAAGCTCTTTTTGAAATAATACAATAGCTTCCAACTAATCCAGATGCAACTAATTCTCAGCTAAAACAACTTCCTTCCATGTAAACTCAATTGTAAAGGATGGATTTATGATTTGCTGAGCAAGATTTGATCCATGATGGGCAAGAGAAAAGGGAGTTCCATAGGGATCAAATGGGAAATGATGCAAGGGTAAACACCCCATCAAGAGGAAGATAGTTGAATTCACATGTTGATTATGAAGATGAATCCTAAGGAAGTAGGAACAATCACATTTTCTATGACTATAAATCAAGCCATCATCATAGAGAAGATAAAGGTATAAAACTTGATCTTCCTAATTTTGATGGTAAACGTGATGTTGAATTATTCCTTGAGTAGTTACATGAAGTAGATGATATATTAGAGTTCAAGGATTGTCTTGGTGAGAAAAAGTATAAACTATCTACTCTTAAGTTTAATAAGTTTGCTACAATATGGCATTATAACTTGAAAAGGACTAGAGAAAGAGAATGGAAATATAAAATCAACTCTTAGGATAAGCTTATGAAATATTTGAGAAGGAAATTTATACCTAAGGAGTATAAAAAATATAATTATATTAAATTGAGTACACTTAGGCAACACATGATGCACAAGCTACAAAGTATGGGTCAGGTACCTCAAGTACTATAAATGTTGATAAGAATAAAGGAACTTCACGAGAGGAGAAAGGAAAGACCAATGTCAATGAGCTCTTAATGAGGCAATGTTTAAGTGTTAAGGATATGGACACTTTACTAGATATTGTCCAAACCAAATAGTGTTATCCATACAAAAGATTAAAGCTATGGAGACTTGTGATAAATACTCCGAGTTTGAGCTAAGTAAAGTAATTTTAAGTGAATCTAAGGATGAGGAAAATTATTGTTATGTGTTGCAAAGAGTTCCTCAAATTCAAGCTACTGAGAAACCTAATAAATGAGAGAAGTTATTTAATATCAAATGAAGAGTGGCATACACTATTTATAGAGTTATCATTGATAGTGGATTGTATGCAAATGTGGATAATGAGATGATGATGAAGGAGTTGGTATTAGATACAATATCTTATCTATGGCTCAACAAAGATAAAGGAGTCAAGGTAATAAAGAAAATCCTAATCTCATTTTGAATTGGTAATTATTATGATGATGTGTTATGTGATATCTTTCTTATGGATGCATGTGGAACCTTATTGGTAGAATATGAAAATATGATAGAAGTGTTATTCATAATGGTATTACTAATTAATATCTCATTGAGAAAGATAAGAAAAAGCACAAACTTAACCCTTCTAAGTGTGATAATTATAGCATAGTTGAGAATAAAAAGAGTTTACTTTTGTATGAAAAGGCTATAATATAATGTATAAAGGAAGAAGGAGGTTGTTATATTTTAATTATCAAAGAATCCCTATAAGGGGAGAAAAGTGATAGTACAATTAAATGAGCTTATTGATGAGTATCATAAAGTATTCCCTAACGACGTATCACCTAAATTACCACCTAAAAGAGGAATAGATCATTCTATAAACTTAACGCCTCATGTGTCATTACCTAATTCACCTGCATATAGACATATTTTGAAAGAAGCTTAGGAATTACAAGAACAAATACAAGAGCTCATAGGAAAAGAATATGTGAGAGAGATCATGATTCCATGTTGTGTTCTTGCATTACTCATTTCAAAAATGATGGTAATTAACACATTTATATCAACTCCAAAGTTGTGAACAATATATCTATCAAATATTGATTTCTTATTCCTAGATTAGAAGACGTTAGATGAATTGTAAGGGGCACAAGTATTCTAAAAAATTAATATGAGAAGTGGATATGATCAAATGGGGATAAGAAAATGGGATGAATGGAAAATGTCGTTTAAAATGAAATATGGTCTTTTTGGTTTGTTTAATGCACCTAGTTTGTTTATGATACTAGTGGATGATACGATTCATCTTTTTCTTGGAAAACTTATTGTGGTGTACTTAGACTATATACTTATGTTTAGTAAAAATGAGCATTATCATCTTATTCATTTGAGGAGAATATTTGATAAACTAAGGGAAGCTAAACTCTATGGAAAATGTGAATTTATGCTTTCGGGTGTAATTTTTTCCTTAGTTATATTGTGTGTAGAAAAGGTATAAAAGTGAATCTCACAAATGTTCCGGCTATTCAAGATTGACCTATACTCAATGATATTTATGAAGTGAGGAATTTTCATGGGCTAGCAAGTTTTTATAGAAGATTCATCAAGGAATTTTCAACTATTGCCACAATAATTACATATATCATGAAGAAATGTGAATTTAATTGGGGAGAGGATGCAACTAAAGCCCTCAATACTTTAAAGAAAATGCTTTTTAATGCATCAGTATTATCCTTTCCTGACTTTGATAAAATGTTTGAAGGTACATGAGATGATAGTTTGGTAGGGATAGGTGGTTTACTCTTACAAGAAAAATGGAGCATTACTTTCTTTAGTGAAAAACTTCAATGGGGCCAAATTGAATTACTCCATATATGTTAGAGAATTATATGCCATCATATGAAGCCTAAAAACAGAGAGCCATTATTTGAGATTGTAACTATTTAATTTACATTCGGACCTTGAAAGTTTGAACTATTCACATGAACAAAAGAACATTAGTCCTAGGCATGAAAAATGGATTTTTTTTTTAATAATCCTTTGTGTTTTCAGTCAAACATTTTGATGGTGAAGAACATGTGGTAGTAGATGCATTATCAAGAAGATCTATTATACTTGTTATATTGGATACTAAGTCATTAGTTTTTGAAATGTTGAAAGAATTATATGCAAACGATGAAGATTGTGTTGAGATATATGATTCATGTAAAATGAATCATATTTATGGTAATTATGTGCTGCAAGATGACTTTCTTTTCAAGCTTAATAAATTGCATATACCTCAATCTAGTGTGTGTGATTTACTTGTTGAGGAAGTACATAAGGGGACTATTGCTGGCCTTTTTTGTGTACATAAAACTATGGCAATATTATAAGATCATTTCTATTGATCATGAATGATAAAATTAATACAATCTATTATTAGGAGATGTGTGACTTGTTAATAGAGTAAGAGTTTCTTCCATAAGGTTTTGTATACTCTTGTACTTGTTCCTAAACTATGGCAATATTATGGTCATGAATGATAAAATTAATACAAGCTATTATTAGGAGATGTGTGACTTGTTAAAAGAGTAAGAGTTTCTTCCATAAGGTTTTGTATACTCTTTTACTTGTTCCTAGTCAACCATTTGATGGGACTAGTATAGACTTTATCTTAGGAATAAAAAGAATACAAAGGGGAAATGATTCTATTATGGTAGTAGTTGATAGATTTTATAAAATGATATATTTTATTTCTTATAATAAAAGGGATGATGCAAGTTATGTGATGTATTTATATTTTAAAGTAGTAAGGTTACATAGTATTCCTAAAACTATAGTATCGAATAGAGATGTAAACTTTTTAGCTATTTTTGGAAAATACTTTTGCATATATTGGGTACTAAATTGTTGTTTAGTATATCCCATCATTCTCAAGCAGATAGTGAAACCAAAGTGACTAATAGAACCTTGGAAACTTTTCTACAAGGATTAGTTAAAAAAATGTACGAAAGATGGGGATATTAAAATTGCTTGTGTTGAGTTTGAATATAATATGAGTCCTTCTAGTTGAACTTAATTGAGTCCATTTGAAGTTGTTTGTGAAGTTCATCTTTATTTTTCTATTGATATATTGTCATTAAAGAAATGTGCTATTAAGAACTATGATGCTAAAGAACGAGTTGGCTTCTTTAAGAAACTTTATGATCAAATTAACAACATTGAGAAATCTAATGCTTAATACCAAACTCAAGCGAATAAAAATTAAATTCAACAAGTGTTTTAACTAGAAGAATTGATGTGGTTACACTTAAGAAAATAAATATTTCCAAACTTAAGGAAAAAATTAATGTCAAGAGCCAACAAATCATTTAAAATCTTAAGTAAATTTGGGAATAACAATTATGAATTGGAATTATTTGAATACTTTGGAGGGAATTTCAAGAACTTTCAATATTATTGATTTATCTCATGTGTAGTGATTCTAATTTGAGGGAATGTTCTCTTTTACAAAAAGAGAATGATGTAGGAGCATCTCAATCTTACTCCTCCTTTATATGAAGTCAAAAGTTTGCATATTTGGAGATGGTTACCAACTATTCTTAGAAACCCTAATGCTACTAATGCTTTATTAAGTGATTCTTTCAAGCATTATATATGTTTGTAGGAATAAGAATTCACCAAAGATATTTAGTATATAAGACAAGGACAATACAAGGTTTATAAAATTGTGTAGAAAACGAAGCTACATGGCACAAAGCTTGATTACATGATTATTGCATGTATTGCATGGTTAGGGTTTTGTCTAGCTTTGGGATTTTACGTATACTTGATAATATCTTGTAACTTGCAATTGTATATGATTGTATGTAGGATATAGGTATGATGTTTATTAGTTCAATTTTTTTACTAACTAAGCTAATCAAGCTAGTTTAAGACTAGTTGGGTTAGGACTTGGTTAGTGAAAGGTAAACTAAGATCATATATATATGTATGATGGTTGACTTGTACATGCATAGCATCAAGTTGAATAAGGTCTCAAGATTTTTTTTTTTAAGTTCTCCCTTTCTCTCCAAGTGAGTTGATCTTGATTGTTGAGGTTGTTCTAGAGAGAAAACTTTTTGACTTCTCCTTAGAAGTGAAGTGGTCTTGTTGAAGATTCAATCCCCAAAATTGAAGAGCATTGTCGACTGTACCAACCACATCCGACCATCATTGCCATCTTCATGGAAGAAGATAACATCCTGCATTGTGAAAGAATAATTTCTCCATTATGTTCCACATCATTATCATCCAGTAAATTTCTTTGATCATTTGTCATCAAGTATTTATCATGTACCAACAATGATATCTTCTTCTTGTAAGGGAAAATTAGTAAATATATAGAGCTTAATTCTTAATATGTGTGAATTATTCCGAGTATAATTTATATAATTTATTTACTAGTAAGTAATTTCACTATACTAGTATTAAATCATGTGTGCCAGCCTTATAACTTACCCATGTTAGGGCTAGCATTTTAATTATTATTACACAATTTTACGGCAATAATAATAAATAATTGTATACTATTACTAATACAAAGTAGCAATATAATTATAAGATGAAATTTAGTTCCCGAGTCCTACCACTAGCAATTCTTGGTTCTAACGGACGCAGAAATTATTACGGGCAATACAGCGTGTAGTACTGACAAAGATATGGTTATTAGATCATTTTATAATGAACAATAAACAAAACTATAAAGTAAAGTAGAAAAGATTCTAAAGATGGTGCCATGACCCATGCTATGTGTGTGCCGGAGAGAAGTCAACTACTAACCACTGTGGAAGAAAAAAAAGAAAAGAAAAAAAGCCTCATTACACGACGAAGGTTAGAAGACCTAAACAACGTGCATACAGCACACAGGCTCAATTTACAACCACGCTTGCGAAGCTCTATCCGACAAATTTCAAGTTTTTTGTGTAAAGCCAGCCAGCTGCACCTTCGTTCGGTAATGATGCCATGTGATAATCGCCCCTTTCAAACCCGGCGGCGCCAAATGCTCTGTACTACCAGAACTCTAAGCCACCAATTGCTGCTTGTGTGTGTACATATTTTATCCCTATTCCCACGTGTCTCCTTTATTACGTTAAGTGTGCTAAACTGGCAAGAGACGCATAGGTATATCGGGAATTGATAGGGCATGGAAATATCGGTAAAATATTCTACTGCAAGTAGAGAGAAGGATCCGAAAATGGGCTTTCTGTCAGCGTTTTTGGTGGCAATTACAAGTATACAACTAGGTACTCTCTGTCAGCGTTTTTGGTGGCAATTACAAGTATACAACTAGGTACTCTCTGTCAGCGTTTTTGGTGGCAATTATAAATATGTAAGTAGGTACTCTTTCATTTATCTTTCTATTTTCCCTTGCTCGACACGCTCGTGTAACCATTACGAAAAAGATCGGTAAATGCTGCTGATAGTTCCTTCTTAATATGTGCCACTAGTATCTTTTTCCTGATAATTTAGTTTTAATTAGGAAATTATTTTGTCTAAACTGTTTTTAATCGTCTTGAATATCCTTACTTATATTACACAAACTAGTATCACTCTCGTCTGTATAATTTACGAGACTATAAATAATATTTGGATAGATTTTGATATACTGTAATAATAATTTTTAAAATAGTAAGTATGTAATGTAATATAGAAAATTATGAAATTATAAAAAAAAATTATTATGATTATTATAAAGGATAAAATATTAGTTAACATATGAAATATATATAATTAAATAATATACTATATATAGAAATGATAAATTACTAAATAAGAAAAATTAATATAATTATTATGGAAAATAATATAGAAAGTAACAAATTTGTGAAAAACACATTATGATTATTATAAAAAATAAAATATTAGTCAAAAGATGAAATAATAAAATAATATACTATATGTAGAAATGGTAAATAACTAAATAAGGAAATATATAATATAGTTAGAAATTTTAAAATACTTCTTTAAAGACAATATTTATTGTATATGTACTTTTACTCTTATCATTATTACATATAAAAAAATTTTAGTTGATTATTATGTGTACCCCTAGACATTATAGCATACAAGTGATCATAATTGAACAATAATTTTTTCAATAATAGACCAACACTAAAAAAAATTTCTTTTTTTCTTTTTGTTATTGGTTGCTTACGATCAACTAACTAAATATAGAAATCAAATGAATGGTATTTATTAATGGGATTTGGTTTCAATGAATGTATAATTAAACACATGAAGAAACGTCATTTAACTAAGTATGAAGAGGTTGCAAATTGCCATCTAGTTGATTAATTTATGCAGGTAACGATATATGTGATGATATAATGCAATTCATGTTATATTCCAAATTTATATTAATATAGAGTATTAATTAATATACTATGACAAAGAAAAATTAAGATTTAATGGTGAATATTTGGTTTATCATGAATTGTTGAACCCATATATAATCTAGGTAATTTAATATTTGTCACTCAGTATATAAGTTAGGGTTCAAAAATACATGATTGAATTATTGTAATCAAATGATTGTATTGAATAATCAATCTATAAGAAATAATTTTTGCAACTGTTTGAAAATTTTGTTTGCATATTGTATGTCAAAAAATTCATTTTTATATAATTATAGATATGATTATTGTCCAATAAAATACTTTTAAGTTCATAAAACTATAGTATTAGCATATCACATTTTTTGAGAAATACTTATCACCAAGCATGTTTGTAAATATATTTTCAATTTTAGATCATTACCATTGTTATTTTAATATATCAAGTGGTTTTTTTATGTTTTATGATTACATGAGCCTATAGCATGGTCTATGTAAAATCAAATATAAATTATGACCACAGAGTTTATTTTTCATTGTCTTGGGTTAGGAAATTAACTTAATTGTCTTCCTTCCTATTTTTTAATGCTATAAATAGTGGTAGGGTATGCATATGTACCTAAATTGAGTGACGCATGACACATGCAAAGGAAGAGGGCATTTTGCACTTTTTTAGGATGCATGCTTGAAATGGTCAAAATACATATGCCATCAAACATGTATATATAAATAAATATACATCTTATAACATATGCATATATATGGCAATAAATACATATATAAATAAATACATATCTTATAAGCATGTATAGTGTAATAAATATACATCTTATAATAAGAATATATGTAACCAATTGAATACACATCTTGTAGGATAATATAATTTTTTTTAAGAAAAGAATACACAACTTATGGGATAAAAGTGCACATTATCAAGGATAATAATGCACATATTTTTATGGTATAAATACACATGTTTTATAATATAGATACACATCTTCCAAAAAAAAAATATCATTTGGGACAATAATGTAGATATAAATAAACATTTTCTAGGATATGAATGCACATATTAAAATACATATTAAAACACATATTAAAACTACACATCCTCCGAGATAAAAAAAAATACACATATTCTCCAACAAAAATACACATTATTTAATTATACGAATATGAAGGGGACTACACATGCTATCAATAAACATTTTATAAGCTAAAAATACACATATTCTGAAGAAAAAATAGACATTCTTTTATCTATACAATGTAAGGAAGTAATACAAGCACATATTATAAATACACATTCGTTAAGATAAAAGTACACATCTTTTGGAAGAAAATAACACATTCTTTTATTTATACAAGTATATGGGACGAATACACATGTTGTAAATAAGATAAAAATATAAATCCATTAGAAAGAAATAAAAATTCTTTTATTTATAAAAATTAAGGGAGAAATATAATTATTATAAATGTACATCCTCCATGATAATAAAAAATCTAGAATAAAAATAAAAATATTCATATTGAATCTAAACAAAGCAATACACATTTTCATACTTCATATACAATTAGTGCTTTGTAAAATCTTGAATTTTATTTTGAATGGCATCGTGATATTGATGCCTTCAAGGAAGTAACATACAAAATTACCTACATAATCAATCACCACGAATCATATAACCATCAATATGAAACCAATTGGATACATATTCATCATAACTTAAAAGTCCAATAAATTGTTCTATGAATCAAAACTAGTGCTTCAAAATTGCATACCAATCATTTTATGACTTGATCCCTAAATGGTTGTCAATGTGTTTCTTGTATGCTCCCTCTCATGTTCTTTCTCTTCTAATTTGACCATGGGATTTTAAAACTACATGTCATTCATTTTATGAGTTAATATCATGCATAGCGACTAGAGTAGCAAACGAGTAAAATTATTTGGATTTCTTTATGTTATGGTATCATTTCTTCATTCCAAGACTTCTTTATATAAGATCAATTCAACAAGATTACATGTCATAAAATAAAAACACATATTTTATAACAAATCACCTCGGCAAGGTTACATGTCCTAACATAAATACATATCTTTTACAACAAAAATACACATCTAATTAGACAAGAATACATATCTATTAACACTATAATGCAAACATTTCAAGAAAACAACACACAAATTTTAAGACAAGAATAGGCATGCTTATTTTATATGAATGTATGGAGAAATAAATGTGTTTTGTAGAAGTAAAAATATTTTAGTACTAAAATACATATATTCTACAACAAGAATATACAATCTATTTATTATACAAATCTAAAGAATTGCCTCTATATATATACCATTGCATGTTGTCGAGCAATCACGGACATGCTAAATAATAACAATACCTTATATTGGTGAGTGACTCCTAAATCTCATTAAGATTTTGTGTTGATATATCTTATTGTCTAATAAATATATGTAATTCAAATTCATATGAATTGCAACCCTCTTAGGCTTGAATTTATGGCATCTAACAATCAAGAGAGATGAAAAGGAGATCTTTTTTAACCTTTGAATTAACTCCATCAAATAACTTGTCCACATCTTATTGTAAGGAGTCTACTTGCTAGCTTCTCAAATTATTTTAAAATCTCACACAGTAGTCGAACAAGGAAAAACAACATCAAATTTGATATATTATATGACTCCCATGGTCCCAGTCATTCATGGTCAAATTTAACCGAGGAAATTGTAATAATTTTAGGAGAAAGAAATATAGGTTGTGGTTGTTTTTAAATTGAGGCCTCCATCTCCATGATCATGTCTTAGACAACATCAAATAGAGGGTGTCTACCACTTATACTATTTAAGCTAGAAATGGTTTCATGTTGCACTTATTAAGGAATATGAAGAATTGGTGGTCTCTTGTTTTCAATTTATAGCAAAAGGGCAAAGGATTAGGCCCATGTTATAAGTTGTATATACTAAAAACACAGTCCCCTTTTGATCAACAATCGGTTCCTCCATCAACCTCTTTCCCTCAAGTTTCTATATATATACATGCATGTAGAATATTATATGAATTTAGAGAGAATATTATGCAAGATCCCTATTTCTATCTCTTTAGCAATAAACACACACCATCGGGATAAAAGAGGAAGGTTATATAGCTTATCATTTACATTTATATTGTGACTTAGGGATCTTCTAGTGTCGTTAATCTAATAAATGTGATATGTTATATTACCCTATAATTAAAAACCTATTTTATTAAAATATTTTATAGGAAAAAGGATTTAAATGGAGTCAAAAAAGGTTTTTCAAACTAGGATATTAATTGATTGGCTTGGCAAACTAGCTTACAAGTTGACCTACTTGTGATCTTGGTTCTGAGATGTAAATTGACTTGCATGTGAAAACCAATCAACTAACTTTTACTAGAGTTGCAAATCACTTTTAGAGGAAAATTTGTACTTACCACTCATCATCTTTTTTCCACTTCCTCATTCTCTAGTTTAAAATAATTTTTATGAGTTGTTTATACTCATTAACCTTGGTAATTAAGGTGTAGCATTAGAGGACGTTTTATCGGTCCTTTCCTAGTTATAATAGCTTTAGATTTGAGTCTCTTAGGTTGTGTTGCCTATGTACATTTTCGTATTTCAATATGCTGGTTTTGTTTTACTTGAGACAAGAATGTGGTTATACGAGTATGATGAGGTTTTGTTGGTTTTATTAGAGATTATATTTTATTTTGATGTGTGATAACTCATGTGTTTATTCAGGATCTAAGTGTGTTTGATTGTAAGTTTGATATTTATTTCAAGGTTTTTTTAATTTACAAAAGATTTGGAAAAGTTTATAGAAGAGGGGAAAAATGTGATTTTCTAAGTCATTGGTTGATGGGATGACCCTATTGATTATGGGACACAAAATTTTCTAAAATTTTCAAATGATCAATTATCAGTTGACCAACGAGACCTATTAACTACATGTTTATTTTTAATTCACTTTGTTTTCTAATGCTTATGAAACTTAATGGTGGTGGAAACCATTTTTATAAGCTTAGTGATGTAACACCCCCATTTTCACTCTTAAAAATTTATTTTAAAAAGAAAAAAATATAGAAGCAAACATAAGAAACAGAAAGTATTACTACCATGATTAACATGAGATAGATATCCCTCATCTACCTTATGGTAAGTGCAGGGCTAAAGACCTATCAAAAAAAAATTGAAATAGAAACGAAACAAAAACCTCATTGATAAAGTTAGTGGAAAACCATATAAAATTATAGCAGTAGCTTACACATGTAGATTCATAGACTTGGCATAACTAATAAAACATGAATGACATGCTCTCAAATAAGATCATGGAAAATAGAAGACCAAAATATGTGGAATAACAAGAGTAGTAGGATAACATGACCCAAGATCCATGCATATCTCACAGATAAATATACTATCATAACTAAGCATGAATTCATAGAAGAACATGATGTCGTAGTAGAAATATGCCATCATAGGAGAATGAGATGGAAGATTATGAAATTCATTAATTACCTTATGATTTTTGGTTCGTGCTCACACAAAGTATTATGGCATATTATATTACACACAACTATTCACTCTATTTATTTCCATTTATATCATTCAATTATTTCCATATAATCATTTCACTATCATTCATAGAGCCACTTATTGACCACTTCCACTAAAATATATTATATCGCACATTCACATTATTTACCATTTCATTGAATATGATATCACATGCCACTTTTTCATGAATTCATTATATTTCACATGATATGAGAGTTCACTTATATAATCAAATCCACTTAACCATATATACATATAATACCTCATTACTTAATTCACTATATTCCTAAACATAGAGGGTTCAAGTAACCCATGAAACAATCATTTAGAGTATAGATATTTTATATTACCCACAAATATGCTATCACATGGAGATAGATAATACCATATAAAATAATTGTTAAGAGCACAAAGACTCATGATATCAACAAAAACCACTCGGTACACTAATTCCTTAAGTGTGCTCACCTAATATAGGACTCATAAGTTACCTATAATGTAAATAGAGGGACCTCACTAAATGTTCATACACCAATAGAAAACATAAAATACGATAGTGCATTGAAACATATAATAGCATATAAGATAACAAGGAAAGCATATGTTACATGATCCTACAGTGGAGGCCATTCAAGGGCTACTTGAGGTGGATTATATACAACCACCGGCTATAGCCACAATGGTGACCTATAGCACAATTACTATTGGTGGAATGAAGCCACCAGCTATGGCTACTATGGTGACATATATCAAAATTTTTATAATTCATTTCTTTCACTTATCACTTGAATTATTCATACTTTATGTCCATGACACATATTCCATTACATATAATATATTGCAAATTTTCTTAACAACCATCATACAAGATTACTAATAAATAATTTAACCTTTTGCATTTGCATTAACAAACATGATATGAACAGAATAAATCATGGCATATTTATAAAATATACATAATATAAAAACATATAACATATAACTATGAATAATCATGATTCATATCTCTAAGGAACTACACTATACCACCCACTAAGATCAGTACAATATAATAATGCCTTATTAAACAAACCTTAGAATGCTCTTAGCATAACTAAAATATGAAAGAATGCACATCAACATATAATATTCTATTACTTATGAGTTTAGCAGGCTTACCTAACTTACAAGATATCTTAGTACAAGAAGAAGAAAAAATCCAAGCTTCCAGATCCACTAATATGCCTTCCTAAATCACTTTTAAAAATCATGAGACTAATTTATACAAAAACTAATCAAAATATAGAATAAAAAAAGCTAGTTAATTTTTTTTTTCAAAAATCAATTAAACAATTAGGGTTTACAAACCAAAGTATCAAACCAATCATCTTCATGTAATTGCCTAAATGATAAGTTAAAAACTTAATTTAATTGATTTTAAATCCAAGTTAATTAATTAATATGTGAAATAATCACATAAAACTAACTTTATAAAAACTATTCCAAACAATTAGGGTTTTAAAAGCCAAAATACAAATTCAAAAATTCAAATAAATTAATTCAAATTGAAGGTATTAGAAAAAAAATTCAGGTCATTTTAAATAATTATATAAAATAAAATTTATAATAAATAATAATATAAATGACCAATTTTATAATTTCATTTGAGAATTAGGATTTTAGGACCAAAATACAGTTTAGCCAAATTTAATTAATATATTTCATTTCAACATTTGTAAATGCAATTAAACCTATGACATTATGTATAATAAATTGATGAAAATAAAGGAAATGCTCAATTTATTATAATTAGAAATTTTGAGTCTAGAATGCAATTATAATCAAATATTGCTAAAATATTTAAATTCTTGGCTCAAACTGAAATTGAACATATTTTAATATATATTGTTAAATCAATGTAATATAATAACTCATAGATCGATCTAATTTAAATCCACATGAGTTTTGACCTTACAATCCAATAATGATTTATTTATTAATTTATTTTTAAATTAATGGTTCTAAAATAAAATTAGATATATTTCAAAGCATATTGCATAATCAATTTATAGAAATAGCTCCATTGAATAAATCCCAACAAACCAGACATAATCAAGCCAAAATTCCTATTTTCACAAATCAACTACATATAATACAATTATCCACTCCAAATTACTCTTACACACACACACACACACACACACACACACACACACACATAATTCAACATCTAATTTACTTATCATAAGCCAATTCATAGAAATTAAATCAACTTAGAAGTGAGGGTTAGGGTAATTTATACCAAAAAAAAAATAGCTAATCAAAGATATTAATGGTTAGTGTAACTTTATTAGAGTTCAAGGATCACTTGCCAATGGTAAGCTCAGCTCATGATAACTAGTGGTTGAGTTAGCATTAGAGCAAGGTTAAGCAACTCACTCCACTCCCTTGCTTGGGTTGGCCTACTACTACTTTGCTCTTGTACTATTATCAAAGAATGTGAGTGGTGTGGTTGAGGGATAGAGTGAGGTGTTGCAATAACTAGTTTTTAGAAACCCTAATTATGACCAGGAATTTATGCGTAATTAGTTATAATAATTATTTTAGTTTTTTTTGCGTTAAATTTATTAGTATTATATATATTGTTATATATAAATTTAATTAGGTAAAAATTTGAATAGAAGTTAGGTTATTAGTTTTAACCATAGTTAGTATCCCAAATCGTAACCAGTTTACCGAGGAACCCTAGTTTTATGAATTGGATGAATTTTCCTTGTTTAGCTTATTTATCTTGCATCTTACTATATAATGATCTAATTTTCTATCTGCACACCCCGCTTCCACCTTTCCTAGTGTAATTTTCTTCATCAATCCATCCTTCCCTTTATATTAGCTTTACCTATTTTTCCCTTTCCATGTCTTGCTCAACTTTCTCTATTCATACCAAAATATTCATCATCTTCTTCTTCTTCTTCTTCTTCTTCTTCTTCTTCTTCTTCTTCTTCTTCTTCTTCTTATTCTTCTTCTTCTTCTTCTAACCAACACCACCGACCATTCTCCCAATCTCTAGTTCTCAATCTAACCATCACCACTTACCATCATCAACCATCACCGTAACACCTTATGATCAAAAACTACCAAGCACCACCATTTTTCCTTATAAACCATGATCACTACCTCCCTATTAGTGTCCCCATTTTCCCAACCATCAGCACCTCAAACCATTTATTTTCTTTCCTTCATTGTGTCTTATTTTATTTTTCATTAAGGAACACATCTATAAACCCCTTACATACCCAATTCATGATTCTCTTGCATGATGCATGCATGGATTCATGCATAGGCCATGCATGTAATTTGTCCTTATCCATGATTCTTGCACAAAGTCCTTGCACTTCTATCATCATTTTCCCCTTATATGCCCATCCACCTCACTCATAGCTCGCGCATGCTCTTCCTCTTTGACTCGTACATACCCTACATGCATGACTATGCCCCTTCAATCTTCTTCTCACATAAAACTATGCTTGCCTATGCATAGAACCTTGCCAACCATGCTATGTGTGACTCTTTCTATTGTCCTCCCTTCCTAGTGTGAGTTTCTACCTTCTGCCTTGGTGAAGTGGTATTGTAACAACCCCAAAATTCACTACTGAAAAATTTTGTTTTATTTGAAAGAATTAGGGGAAGCAAATTATAAAATCGTGAATTCTGGGGATATTACCGCTACACTTAGTACCAGACCAGTTCACTCCTACCGTTCCGATACTATCTGCTAAGGCTAAAAGTGTAAAACACAATTTACAATCCATTTTCAAATTAGATTAGGGGATCAAATCATTTACAAGAATAAAATCCACCAATGATGGTTATTTTAACAACATTAACATTAAAACCAGGAATTTAAAAGAGAAAGAGAAAAACCCTAACGGTAGCGGATAATTCCTTACTCTTTTTCCCGTTGCCCACTTGAGTAGCACCTGAAAAGACTTGTAAGGGGCACTTCCCATTGAATAGGTAGGGGCCCCACGAAGGAAACCCTTCAGTAATATGGTACTGAGTAACCCTCTAATACCATACATAAAAACAGGCCCGCAATGCAACACATAATGCAAGCTATATACATATGTAATGAGAGGTGCATACATAATAATAACATATATAACAAGGCTGCCACATATCAATGAGTTATAAAGTATGATTGATACTTTTGGGCCTTAAGCCATTAGTCCATCATTATTCAATTATCTATCTCGTTATATCCAAGTGAGTGCGGGAACCCCATTATTATAGCCGGTGGACCGGAATACATACAGGGCGGAACGCTCTTGACCACTATTATTGCCGGTGGATCGGTCTCCAGGGCAGAACGCTCTTGGCCACTATTATTCACCGGTGGACCGGTCTGGCCCCGACTCACAAGGTGTTCTACTATAAGTAATTAATATCTTTCCATACTTTATTCACATCCAATGCTTGTTTTATTGAGCCAGGGACCCCCACTATTTTAGCCGGTGGATCGGAATACATATCATCATCATCCAGGGCAACACGCTCTTGGACCACTATTATATTCGGTGGATCGGTACTCATAATTACTTACCAGGGCAACACGCTCCTGGGCCACTTTTATAACCGGTGGATCGGTAGTCAATATCATAAGTCATCTGGGCCCGCTCATTAATCTTTCACTTTCATTATTAGTATTTTTCCTTTCTTTAATCAGTACAACAATCCCATTTATTTGCCTCGGACAAGAGATCAAGAACCCGGGACACAAAGGTACACCGGTCGTATTGGTACATACAAGCTACTCAATACCCTTCAACCACGAACCCAAGGACGCAAAGGTACCCTGGTCGTATTGGTGTATAAAGCTACTTAGTACCCTACCGATAAGGACACCTAATCCATAAGTATGCATACCCCCTAACTAGGTCCGTAGAGCTAGATAGAGTAAGATATAGGGCCTGGTTGGGGCACAAAGGCACACCAGTAAATACCAAAATAATCGTGGACTAAACTATGTCTTTAGGGTAATGACCCTAAAGAGTCACCATTCCCTATCTCGAGGTCTTTCACTTTAAGTATTAGTGTCTTAATTAAAGTGATCACGAAAAGCACAATAATCGTATACCTATTCACTTTCAGCCGTTCTGATATCATTAGTCATTTTTTTCAAAAGGTCATCCAAGATATCACAGAGAAATCATTAAGGCCATCATAATCTCATCTAATTCCAAATTAGGATTCGTTCTCGTGATACTTACTAATTATCAAATACTCTTACCTTACTAATCAACATTATTTGAATCATATTATAAAATTCCACCATCACAATGACATGTTAGGTACAAATTACTTATTTACCCCTTACTTATATAATTGCTAAGTCATCCCTTCTTTACTTGATAAATTACCATATTACCCTTTAGGTTGCTTATTTACCAAATTACCCTTTACTCGGTTTAGGTTACTAAGTTATCTCCTACGCTTTTTAGATCACCATTCACCTCTCATAATTACTACACTTATCATATTTTCCCTTTGGTTGGTTAGATTACCGCATTACCCTTATCCTTTGTTATAATTACTAAATTGCCCTTGAGTCAGATAAATTACCAAATTACCCTCCTTCATTATTATGATCACCATTCTGCTTCTTTAGTTGGTTAAATAATTACTAATTCACCCTCTGGTTGATTAACTTACTAAATTGCCCTTCTCCATCATCATAATTACCGAATTGCCCCTTAGTTGGTTAAATTACCAAATTACCCTTTTCCATTGTCATAATTACCATTCTACCCTTCTCGATTATTATAATTACCATTTTAGCCTTCTCCATTATTATAAACACCAATTTACCCTTCTCCATAATTATAATTACCAATTTACCCTTCTCCATATTTATATTTATTATTTTACCCTTCTCCATAACCATAATTACCAATTTACCCTTCTCCATTTTTATAAATATTATATTACCCTTCTATATTCGTAATTTAATTACCAAGTTACCCTTCATCGTTTTTATAATTACCAAGTTACCCCTTACTCCCAAGTTTTCCATAAATACCCTTTTATTTACAAGATTATCCTTCTACTCCTTCTAAATTACCATAATATCCTTTTATTTATAAAAATTACCATTTTACCCCTTACATCCAATTTTACCATATTACCCTTTTGCTTGCAAATTACCAAATACCCTTTACATCCAAAATTACTATTTTACCCCTTTCTTACAAATTACCATTTTGCCATCCTCTTATAAAATTACCATTTTATCCATTACCTCTAAAATTACCATAATACCCCTCTACTTATAAAATTACCCTTTTGCCATTTAATCATATAATTACCATATTGCCCTTTAGCCTCAAAAATTGCCATAATACCCCTTTTTCTTACAACTTACAATTTTATCCTTTTACTTATAAAATTATCATTTCACCCATCTTTTTTGAAATTACCAAAATATCCTTTTGCTTACAAAATCACCGTTTTACCTTTTTCTTTCAAAATTACCAAAATACCCCTTTATTACAAAATTTCCAAAATACCCCTTTCACTTATAAAATTACCACTTAACCCCTTTATTACACCACTTTTATGAATTTACCACCACTACATAAAAAACTAATATTAGCACTTCATTCTTATCATCTAACTCCACCAACTTGTCATTATTCAACATAATACTTATTAGCAACTACCTATATTAGATCACATAATTACGTAGGCATATTACTAATATACCCTTAGGCTCACAATAATATCATTCATGTATTAATAACATAATATATCATAGACAAGCATTTAACATTTCCATCAATAATCAAACTCCTCCCTCAAGTATCATATCTACACATGGCACAAAAGCTATCATACTTTTCTTTTTTTATCAATCAATATAAACAACCATATATATATATATATCATACTAGGTACACAAAACATGCATAAAATCATACTAAAATTCCTAATGTGCTAGCATACGTTTTTCCATGCATTTAAGTGAGGTTTAACGATTACCTTAATCCCGTAAAAATCGAACCTTATCGGTATCCCGGTTAAAGATTCAAGCTTTGATTAGCAAAACCAATACCTAAAAATAATATCAATAATTATTATATTAGAAGTAGAAAATTAAAAGAATAAAACTTTATAAAAATTATTTAATGATAATACACTTTAATAACTATTAATATACCTCAAAATATTTTGATAAATAACTTCCAAATCAAGTTGGAGCTCACGCTGCATGAACAACGTGAGCCACATGCAGAATAAGGGGGAGAAAAGGGTTTGAAGGTAATGAGGTAGAAGGGAGGAGAGATGGCTCGGTTTAGGGACTTTAAGCTAGAAAAGGAGGTAGATGGGGGAGGATTGGAGGCAAGGTAAGGATGCAGAAGTGAAGAGGGGGTGTAGGTGGAGGCTGGGGATGGTTTTACAGCAGTAGAAGGTGGTGGAGACGGCGGCGACAAGGCAGCGAAGATGGCTGTCAGGCTGGGCGTGGCTGAGAAGGAAGGAAAAGAGAGGGAAAAAATGGAGGGTTAAGGGGGCTGTTTTCGGGAAAGTAAGGTATGGGGGTGGTAGAGGAGGTTGCAGGGTGTGGATTGGTGGTTTAGGTGGCGATAGAGGTGGCCGGACGGCGGCGAACGGGGCGATTGCAGATGGCTTGGCGATAAGGGAGAAAAGTGGGGAGAAAAAGAAGAGGTGGAGAAGGGAGGAGCTGTAGGGGCTCGAGGGTGGCTTGGGTGGTCTCGTGGTGGTGCAGGGCTGAGGTATAGGGTGGCAGTGGGTGGCGCAGGGGCTCAGTGCGGTGGTTGGGGTGGCGGTTGGCGGTGGCGTGCAAAAATCGGGGGAAAAATGGGAGGAGGAGAAAATGAGAGAAGGAGATCGGGGAAGGGAAGGCAAGGCTCGAAAAATGGGGCAAGCAATGCTGGTGGGGAGAAGAAAAAGAAGAGGGAGAGACAGGGGGAGTCAGTGGCTGGTCAGGGCTGCAGTACAGTGGCAGGGGTGTCGGTTGGCAGGGGAAAGGGAGGGAAGAAGAAGGAAAGGATGAGGGCATACGGGATAGGGATGCAGGGGTTAGTTTGGTTCAAGTTAGGAAAGAAAATGATGGGGGAGAGAGAGGGAGTAGTAGGGAGGTAGGTGGTGGCCGGGTATGGCAGTTGCAGGCGGTCGGCGTGCTCGATCATGGTAGAGAAGATGTTGGTCGAGCGTGGAAGAATAAAGAAAGGAAGGGGAGGGGCGTGAGCGGTTGGACCGGCGCAGGAAGGAATGGGTAGGTCGGCCGGTCTAGTGAGAAAGGAAAGAAAGAAAAGAGTGCTGGGTCGGGCGACGCTGCACGGGAGAGGAAGATGAGGGAAAGGGAGGAGGGAGAGATGGGCCGAGGCCCAGTGCGTAGGGGAGACAGGCCAGGCCAGGCGACCCAAGGAGGAGAAAAAGGGAAAGAAATAAAGGAGAAAGAAGGAGAAGGTAAGAAAAAAAGAAAAGGAAAATGGAAAAATGGGAGAACTTAAAATAATTTAATTTATAAAATAATAGGATTTAATATTTTTAATAATAAATTTATTTAATAATTTAATTTAATATAATTAAATATATGGGCTTTAAAAGGATCATTTTAGTAAAATATTGGTTTAAGAAATTATTTAAATAAAATGTGTACGATAAATTAATAAAATATTTGTTTTAATTTATTAAATATTCCTATCTAATTTTATATAATCAAGATCCATATAATAATTAAACTATATAATTTTTAAAAGCTAATTTATTTTAAATAAAAGCTATTTATTGAATTATAAATTTTCTAAATTTTTGGGGGATTACAGGTATCCTCACAGTTTAGTATACTTGCTTGTTGTAAATTAGTTGATGTTTCAAATTAAATTACTAATGTGTTTGGTTGTTTTGATATAAAGAGTTTTAAAAGGTTTAGGGGAGGCTATTTGGGTGAATCATACTTTTTTATTTTTCTTAGACACCCTTCTCTTAAAATGTGAAATCATGTGGCGACACATAAAGTTTGTTATACTACTTACGGTGTAATTTATGCATGGGTTTTTGAAGAGATATATGTATGTGCTATCAGCTAAAATTTTACAATAGGTATGCAAGTGTTATGAAAAGATATGAATGTGAAGGTATGATATTAAATAATTAGTATTTGTTCAACCTACTATTTAATATAAGATATACGCATGTGATATATATATATATATATATATATATATATATATATATATATATATATATATATATATATATATATATATATATATATATATATATATATCTATAAGGTTAACATCTACCTACCAAGGTTTTCATTAGGATATATATATAGATATATATGTATGTATATATACATATATATAAGGTTAACATCTCCCTAACAAGGTTTTCATTAGGATATGTAACCTTGTCAAATTATACGTTAATGCTATGTTAAGTGTTCCATGATTATTATTGCATGTTGTGACAAATTATACGTTAATACTATGTTAAGTGTTCCATGATTATTATTGCATGTTGTGACTAAGGTGAAAAAAAGTGTATGTTTTACTCAAGCGTAATTAGGGTTAATCCGTTATGATGCTAATTTAAATGTGGAATCATGTTATAAGCATGTATGCATTTGTTGCATGGAATATATGATACATTGAAAATGTATGATTCATGCTTGTACACCTAAGTTGTAAAATGCATGCAAGATGAAAAATATTGTCAATTGCTAAATCTTAAAAATTTCCTATATACTAGAGTATTGTAAATTATTTTCTTTTATACTTTTCATGACATATTCTAATGAAAATAATTTTTGGAGCAAAATTGGATAAAATAGGTGAAATTAAGGTTTTGAGGGCATTATCATTATTTTCAACATAATGCACCTAATGTGAATAATTGAATATAAGATAGCATTAGACTATTAATAGGTTAACCTTAGTGTTTAATTTGACCTTATTATGGATATGTGAATTATTATACAGTATGTGATATTTGTAATCACCTTATAACATATTAATATGCAAAGTCGAAGACCTTGAGTTTGGGAATGGTTTATGATTAGCTATTCTTGGGGCAAAGTAGGATCTCTTAGGTTGTTTTAGTTCATTGTTATGCCATTATAGCCTAGTAAGATCCTAATCTACTCCATAGGTGACCTACGACTCTTATAAGGTGTATGAATATTTAAGGATTAGGTATCCTAGCTTTGGAAGGTAATATGTCCCCTTATACACTAGTATGACTAGATTTCATTTTATACTTCTAGGTTGGATATTTAGGAGGGCATTGTGATGCCTTGTGCACTAGTATGACCAATGTACTATTTCATCTCTAAGTTATTATTGTATCCCCTTGATTAATTAAAAATAGAAGAAAGTATTGAGGAAGAATGCAAATGTATTATTTTGGGTTATTAGTTAGCCGATTATCATCATGTGCTACCTAGTTTTGTAGTTGCCTTAGCTCTCTTCCTTGGTATTTATAATTGATTTCAATTTATTAACTTGGTAGTTTCCTCAAGACCTTACCTTTGGTGTTTGGAATTTATTTGATTTTTTTGGTTTTGGCCATCTTATTATTGCATGATTTTCTTGATGTATCTATGCCATGTTACTACCTACAGGCCTCATGTGACCTTGCATGTTAGTATTATGTAATAGTTTACTTAGTACTCTACTTATTCAACATGTTGTGTTTACCTAACAAAAGTACTTTGAGGGTTCGGCTTGGTGACTTATGGTAGGGTTGAAAGTTATAACTATCTGTTGTTTTCCTTAACATCTTTTTATTCGATTCTTTAGATTCTTATATCCCTTACTATTTCTCCTATTATCATATTGTATCCCATTTGAGTAATCTTTTTTATTTGGTAGGGCAATGTTAATCTATAATGAAAGTACTATTTCATTCTTAAATTGTAAATGTTATCTTAAAAAAAGTAACATTTTACACTTAGCACTAAATACGATAATGGTATAGTATTCCAAACTTACACTAAGTGTGGCAATAACTTCCATTATTTTTGTAATTAATATTTTTGCAAAATGAATTTTATAAGTGGTAAACTTAGGGGTGTTAATGGTGTTGTAATGGTAGTTAGAGATCAACGTACGGTAGTAGAAAGGGGAATTCTATGGAAAATGTATTTGTTTTTTTTTTGTGTAGGGAAAAATAGAAAGGGAAAGAAAGAGAGAAAAGTGAAAAGAGAAAAAAAATGGGAGGGAATGTTAGTAGAACTAATAGTTTTCTTTTTATTTGAAATTTTATAAAGAAAAATATCTAAAAACTAAGGTAATTAAATAAGTTTTCAATTAAGGTAAAATTTTAAAAGAAATACTCTCATAAATAACCATTTTGTTTGAAGAAAAAAAGTTTATCCTATAAAACACTATTATTTAAAAAAAATAAAAACACTGTTTCAAAATTATATTTAAAATACATCCGATAAATATTTTTATAAAACTTTTAGGGACTTAAATTAATTTAAAATATTGCAACAAAGGTTATCTATAAACCAAAATGAAAAAAATAAATTAAATAAATTTTATAAATAAAATTATAAATGAATTATGTAAATCTTTTAATTTATTTTTTTTGAATATCTTATCAGCATTCTAAAACCTAATAAATTCAAATACATGAATAGTCTCTACAAATAAAAAATTATTAAAATAATTTTACCTATTAAAGGAATTTTATAATTTAAAATAATTTATGTTATTTAGCCAGTAATAACACCAAAATAAAGTTGTAGTCATATGACACTATTATATTAAAAACAAATTTAAAATATTTAAATCAAAACACATGATAGAAACTATTGTACATACATATATTCATGCATAGAAACATATATGCAAACACACCCCCTATATATATTGGAAATTAAGTTACATTAGTTTTCTAAAATTGTAGTCATGAACGATTTATCTAAAATTGTATATAATGACAAAAGATTAAATGAATTTCAACGTAAATTCAAGATCATCAATAAGACCATAAAACAAATCAAAAAATTTTCAAATATTTCACGAATCATGATTTTTATAAAAATATATAATTAAAATAAAGTTAAAATTTGAAACTCATAAATCAACATTGACATTTATATAAAAAAAAAGGTTTGTGAGAAACAGGATGTTACAAGTGAGTATTTTTTTACCAGATTTTTGTTTTAAAATTGAATTTGTGGGTTTGAGTTTCAAAAGTTAACTCAATAGCCCAAGAAAAGTTGTTTTCTTCTTTTATTATGTCTCTCCCCTAAATATAAGGTACACGAGTGTGGTTGTGGCCTATAAAAGGTTAATACTTTTGCTCTCAACTACCTTTAACATATTCTCATACTTGTGATTTGTCATAGCTGATCTTAGGCTCCAAGTTTCTCCTTTATATCCACTAATTTGGGCAATTCATGCCTATACCACTCATTTCCTATCCACTTTTGAGTTTTTTAAGCATATTATGAAGGGAGGGAAGGCTAATTTCATGTCTCACTTATTAAAACCATACTCCCTCTCATTTCCACTTTAAAATCGCAATCATTTAAGCATTTTTTCCTCTCAAACTTTGCTTCCATTTTCCATAGTCTTCACTTGTTTCCACTAAATAACTCCTCCCATTCCTCATTTAAATATAATTATCCTACCTCTTATCATCCCTTTTATAACCTTATTTTTTTTCCCTAATCAAAAGAAGTTTTGGCTTAAAAAAGGTTGAGGTTTTGATAATTTTACTTCTTTGAATGGTTCTAGCTTTTGAAACATAAAACACTTCTACCATTCCTATAAATGATCATATATTGAGATTTGTAGCTATAACGGTCTTACATGTTGAGATTCCTAGCCGTGATGACCATATGAATATATTTCTAGCTAAGATGACTATGTTATTTGATTCGTTTTTGAGATGGCTATGTATATCTGATTCCTTGCCAAGATAGATATATGTATTTAATTCATTGCCAAGATGGGTATGTGGATTTGATTCCTTGACTAGATGGCTATGTGTATTTGATTCCTTATTGAGAAGGATATATAGATTTTATTTCTTGTTAAGATGGCTATATATATTTGTTTTTTTTTCCAAATATAGCTATATTTTTTAATTTTCTTTATTATTTATGCCATGTTCTTTATTCATTATGGTAGGACATGTGTCCATATATATTTGGCCTTATGTGTTTTGTTGATATTTTTTTTACCAAATGGGTTCTATCCAGTAGTTGTAGGATTGGATGTCTAGGCTTATACCTTGGAGTTTAGATCCAAATGCTTATCGCTTATATGATTTATTACACCTTTTGTATATTTTTCATTATATAACACTTCTTAAAAATCATGTTAGAGATTCTATGAAATTTACTTGATTTTAGTATGTCTATCAAATAGTTTATGATTCCATGCCTATATGTTATTATATGACACTTGTTGGAAAAGAAAGATAGAGATGCTCATAGGTTTTTCCTGATTCCTTTATGCTTGTCAAATCTAATGTGATTCAAAATTACTATAATACCCCAAATTTAATCTAACTCTAATTCCAAGTAATAAATATTTTAACCTAACTCTAATTTCAGATGATTAATATTTTAATCTTATCTTAATTCTTTAATCATAATATTTAAACCTAATTCTAATCCTAATCCTAACCTCCTTTTGGTTTTTCTTTTTTTTTTCCTTTTTTCATTTTCCTTTTCTTTTTTATTCTTCTTCTCCTTCATCTTTGTAATTTCTTCTTCCTTTATCATTATAATTCAGTCAAGCTTCCACCCCCGTAACTTCCCTATCTTGAAATCATCATCATTACCATCACCTCCCCTATCATTAGGGTTATGTCATTGGAAATTGTTACCCAAATCTTTTGTGATTTAGCCCCCCATAACCCTCTACCTCATGTTTATCATCCCTCACTATTCACACCAACCTCACATATATATACCCTCTATTCTCTCTTCTTACCTCATTTAATACATCACCAACCTTCTCCCTACACTTTCCCTCACCTTCCTTAACTTTCTTGAGTTTCATTTGGTTGATATCCTCCATTTTCAACTAGCGAAGATTTTATTAGCTTATCCACCATTACGTAAATTTTACCTCATTGTGTCAAAAGTTCAATTAGCTCAAAATTCTCTACATAAAACTTCCTTGTAAACTCACCCATATATGCATTATAACCTCACTCAATAACCCACTTCTCACACTATGTTAGCCTAGTTGTGTCAAATCCCCACATAGATTCTACCCATGATATGTCATCCACCAACACCACCCTCCACACTAACCCACACAACCACCCTCCTATATGCATCTAACTCCCACACCATCGCCCCCATAACTACATTACACACATACACAACCACTGAGATGGTTGCACCACATTTCCATGCAACTAGTTTCATTGGTGTCAAGTTATATTTGCTTTGGTTTTACTCTAATTTCCATACTCCTTTTCTTTACCATTTTATAGGTATTTTTTTTATTTCTAATAGTGGATCATTCTTAATTTTTATGTCATTTTCCAATTATATTGGAGGAGGAGTCTTAAGGCTTATACATTCTTAATGGTCGGTGAAATTTAAGGTAAGGATACATGTCATAACTAGGGTTACATATGCAATGTGTTATGTTAATTTGTAAGAAATATCATGCTCATGTTATTATATGGATGAGTTTATGATGATAATGTTATTTTATTGTATGTTGCATTTTATTATGGAAAGGTGGGTAATGAGTGAAAGTATACCTTAGGTGTACTAATTAGTTAAGCTAGTTTTCTATGTTGGATAAGTTGGCATGAGTCATTATCTAAATTAGGTTACGATGAATGAATCATATATATAACTATACTTAAGTATTTTTATGATGATTTGTGTTGGAGGTTGAAAATCAATCATGATGGGGACTCATAGGGTTTTTGTGAGAATACGGGAATTTTGGATATCTTAAGGGTATTTTGGTCAATATAGTTTAAATATGGAATATTTGGCATATTAATGAGATAATTGGTTTAAAATAAGCTAAGTATATCATGTGGAACACTTGGAGTAATTATAAGAGGTATAATCCTCATAAAATGAGAAAATGGCTTAAATTATAAATAGTAACTGGAGAGGCAGGCCATTATTGTATGTGTAAAATGCTGGTGTTAGACTATAACTTTCATATATGTTATTAATAATGAAATTTTAGGATGGTATACATAATTTTGTTGATGTATATATGTAATACCCTATATTTTCATTCAGTTTTAATTTCATTTATTTTATACTTTATCCTAATCCTAATATTGAAATAATTAATAATTTCATCTTACCCATAGTCCTTGATATAAAATCTAAACCAAAACCTAATCAGGGTCACTTATAATTTGACTGACCTTAACCTTAAATATTTGCTAAAGTAATTTTTTCCCTAATCCTAATCCCCTATTCTAAAATCTAAACCACCCTCCAAGCCTAGACCTAAACTTTCTTCCTCTCTCTCTCTGGCATTTTTTTCTTTTATTCTGACCTAGAACAATCCCTTTATCTTTAACTATCTTGGTCATGTAACTCCTCTCCTATGTGACCCCTCTCCCTTTTCTCTTTACCCTTCTCAACCATGCACCTATAATTGCACTACACCAACCATATACTCCTTAGAACCCTACACCTCAAACCCATCCCTTTCTCTATCACATAACCAATCCACACCAACTTCCTCCCCTAGCCATAAACTCTTCACTCTCACACACTTCACCCTATTCTATAAATATATCCTTATGCCTCTACTTTATATCCTTACAAAAACCATAAAAAGTGCCCCTCATTTCCCTTCTATTATTTCTATTTTCCCTAATTGTTGAGCACCAACATCTTTATTCCTCCCTTCCTTTCTCCTTTCTTTACTATTTCCCAAATCTCCAAACCACCCTATCATTAGCCCTTAACACCACAACTCACCTCACCATTAGCATTTTTCACTAGCCATACCTACCAACCCTCCCTACCTTCCGGAACAAAACCTAGTCCACCTCCCCTTGATTTGGCAATAACCATTGATACTCCCTTTTTACTATAGCCTCCACTACTGAACACTCCCCGAGCTATAAACATCCTTCCTATTTCCTCTTCTATAGCAATAGAAACAAGTTTCGTTGCTTCCTCATTAATAGTGCAACCTTTAACTGTAAATCATTCACATGGATGGTAGCATTCTCAATAAGGTTTTCCAGTATGTACCTTATAGTTGCACCGATATGACATGCTATATTTTATAGGAATATAATTTACTCCTTATTCTATTTTCTCAAGAGGGGACAAGTTGTACAAGGACCTTGAGTAGATTTAATAGTGTTCTCTCATGAAGTGAGAGGTAGTAGAGTTTTTTTTTGAGATGCATAACCTATCAAAAAGTCAAGATAGAGCACCATAGGCTTGTAGGAATAGTTCTATTTACCCACTTCCATCTCCATGGATTTTGTGAGAAGAATACTAAGGACTTTTAGTGGGTGCAACATGATCAAGGACATCATGGGCACATTGATTAAATAAGCACTCTTTGTACGAATGAAGTCACCCTGGAGCATGGAGTATTTGGTCAATGTTCACATGAGCTTATGGTGAGCATGCATGGTACATCTACTAATATAGTCTTAGATAGGGATTCTAGATTCCTTTCACACTTTTTTGGGAATTGTACGAGGCTATAGGCATAAATTTGAGGATGAGTACCACCTTTCACCTAGCTATAGATGGAAAAACTAACAGGATGGTCTAGACACTCAAGGACATGCTACAAGCTTGTATTATAGATTTCTGAGGTAGTTAGTAAGATTGTCTACTTTTGGTGGAGTTCTCATACAAAAAAAATTATCACACTAACATAGGGACGACACCCTTTGAGAAATTATATGGATGTAAGTGCTAGATTCCTTTATGTTAGAGACATATTAGCAATATTATTGTACTCGAACTAGGGGTTATTGAGGAGAAGATTGAGTAGATTCAGTTGATTCAGAATAGGATGTTGGTAGCTCAAAGTTGATAGAAGAGCTATGTGGATCAAAGGAACTGTAGTGATGAGTTCAAGGCAGGAAACAAAGTTGAGGGTCTTGCTTACCAAAGGGGAACAAAGATTTAGTAGGAAGGGAAAGGTGAGCTTGAGGTATATTGGTTTATATGATATTCTCAATCGAGTTGGTGAGGTTGCTTACTACTTAGTAGTTCCATCAGAGTTTTCCTAAGTTCGTAGCATCTTCAACATGTCATAGTTGAGGAAGTATGTTTTAGATCATCTCTTTATGACAAAACCTAACAGGATTGAGTCAAAGATTCGTTATCCTATAAGGAGAGGCCCTTCCAGATACTCGACACTAAGGTACATCAAACTTGATCGTATTATATTCTATTCATGAAGATGCTCTAGAGCTGCTATGGAGCATAGTAGGCAATATGAGATGTAGAACAGAATTTTATGAGATGCATCCTAATCTCTTTAGCATAGAAGCATTAGTTTTCAAGGTCCTTTATCTTTTAAAGGGGTAATACTAGGTATAGTAGCATCAACCCCATTGGAACAACCAACAAAACCACCTTCCCTAACATCCTTCTTCTATTATTCCCTAATGACAACCTTTAACTTTGAAGATAATGACTCTTTTAAGGGGGTGGTGATGTAAGACCAAATTTTTTTTATCTAGTCCTAATCATGACTATTTTATATTTTAACCTAATATTAATATTAAAATAATTGATAACTTCATTTTACCTAAAATCCTTAACCAAAATTATAATTCAAAGCCTAATATAGATCATTTATATTTTAACCTAACCCTAACCCTAAATATTTGTGAAAATAATTTTAGTCTAATCTTAATCCTTCAATATAAAATCTAAACATAATACCAAATTTCTCTCTCTCTCTCTCTCTCCCCCTTTTTCTTTTCTTTTCTTTTCTCCCCCCTAAATTATTCCCTTTCTCTTTACCCTTTCTAGTCATATAGATCCCATGCTACATGAACCCTCTCCATTTTCTACTTATCCTTCCTAACTATGTACATACACCTGCACTACACCAACCACATACTCTTTATAACCTTACAACACCAACTAATCCCTTTCTTTATCGTATAACCAACCCACACCAAATTCCTCCTCTGACCATTAACTCTTCAGTCATTGCATACCTCACCCTCTTCTATAAATATATCATTATTCCTCCACTTTTTCTCCTTTCATGAATCATAAGCCATATCCTTCCTTTCCATTTTCTTATGTCCATTTTCCCTCATCATCGAGCACTGACGCCTTTCTTCCTTTCACCTTTACTCTCCATCACCAAAGCTTCATACCACCCTATAATTGACTCTGAAAACTACATATAATCCCCACCGCCATCCTTTCCTACCATTCTTCCCTTTTAAGCTTTGGCCATAACCGCTGACCCTCCATTACCTTTAATAACCAACACTTTTCCACCCCTTGCTTCACCAACAACCACCAATCCCCCCTTATTTTTGGTCGCCTCCACCATCAATCCCTCCCCTAAATATACATCCCTTCTTACCATTAACTTTTCCATACCAACAACAACAAGTGTTGTTGCTCCCTCATTGTTGACGCAACCTTCAGTAATAGCCCATTCACTTGGTTTGTCTTAGTTTTCCCTTCCCTTTTCCACTTTCATTTTTTCTTATCTTTGCTTGGTTATAACACGTGTTTAAATATCCTATTTATATATTATTCTCATTATATTAGAGGATGTACCTTAGAACATAAACGTAGAGACCTAAGATGCTTTGATAAGGATATATGTCATAACTAGTTATTTATTTATTTATTTTTATGCGTAATTTTTGTGTCTTGTATGATATCTCAGATTAAATATTATTATGGTTCTTATTTTATGTTGATATTTTCATGGTATGATGATGTGGTAACAAATCCATGTAAGTGAGAATATATGAAAAACATGACCATAAATGTTAATGTTGCAATAAATCTCACTTTGTAACCCCAAGTGTGATTATGTGACCTGATGATATTTTCTTATTGTTGTATAGGTATGAAATTATATTAAATATTTTTTAAAGTAGTATCATAATGATATAATGGAATTTAGTAACCATCAATATTGGGTCCCGTAGGTTGTTTTTATGAAAGTAAGCTTTTTGGCTAGTTTAGGGTTATTATGGTCAATATGGGATAGAAATAAGATATTGGGTATTATAATGTGTTACATGGTTATAAATATACTAAATACCTTATGTTGAATATTTAGAGTGATTATGAATTATTTAAGATTAATAAATTAAAAAATGGAAAAAGTGGGAATAGTAACCCTATAGGTAGATTCATAATCACATGTGTGAAATTTTACACTTACACCTTAAATTTTGGATATGCTTTTAGTAATTACATTTTGGGAATTAATAATAAATTTTTTGGCCTTATGATTCTTATGGGAAGAGTTATGCTTAAAATTTTCAAATTAGTGTTTTAGAGAAAATTATGAATAGTGACCCTGAGTGTAGGCTATTATCACATCTATAAAACTTTGGATTTAGGCTATGATTTTGGGTATGCTATTGATAATAATATTTTAAGCGTGGGTATTGAAAATAGATATAAAATGTTTACTAGGAAATAATTTACTCTTAGCTTATGGAAATTAGGGTTTCTTGGTAGAGGTGTGGCATTTTATTTAAAAAAGTGTATCAGTATTCATGTAGTTGTGACTCTTATGTTTCAAATTATGATATTTATAAGAATTATTTGTTTTTCATGCCTACCTATGAGTATATATATGGACATTGACAAGTATCACCTTGAAAAAGATATTAATCATTTAAAATAAAAGATAATGTGATTCAGGACCTGGGTCCTTTTCACCGGACAAGAATAGTGGCTCAGCTGTATTTTCCCTTAGTATTGTTTCACACCATTCCAATATTTTACAAATAGTGGTTTTGTGCATTTTATGTAATATACTTATTACCTTTTTAATGGATGATGTTCATTCTCAAGAATAGAAAAACTGGTTGAGTTTGTACAGGTCATTTAGGACCACTAGGTGATTATGCTGCTCATGATTCTTTGATTGGGATAGAGTGATTATATATCATTTATGGGATCTGGGAATTAGAGAGTTGAGTTATCCAATTCTTGTTTTGACCCGGATGCCTTTTGGGATTTTCCTCTGATGTTTCCATTATGTATTTAAATCTTATATTTGAAGTTAGCCTCTAAGACTTTTACTTATATTTATGAAGTTTTCTTTGCTAATAGTTATTATTTTTATGTTCTAAACTATTTTTTCTTTTAATTAATGTGAGGGTTGTGTGAGCTAGACTTATATAAGTTATAGTGGTAACACCTATGTATAATTTTTTTTTACACTTCCACTTAAACAAATTTTTGCAGTTTTAAAATTTATAGCGATACAGTGAGACTTATAGAAAAGTTATACTTAACTTGTGAAATTATGGTTTCATTAAGAATGATAATTCCAAAGGTAGGTTGTTGTTGCATATGTAAGATATTAGATTTAGACCTTTATTTTTTGATATGTTATTAATAATATTATTTTAGTATGGTGTATTAAATTTGTTGATAAAATGAGTCTTATGGAAGAATTTATGCTTTACTTGTGAAATTAATGTTTTTTAGTGGAATTATGGCTTTTTCCTTGAGTGATGTCCTGATCATCACGTGGATATATCATACGTATCTTGTATATTTCTATTAAGTATGGATTATATATTGTGCATGTTATATTTATGTTTGGATATTGACATCGAGATAAACATCATATGTAATAAGGCACTAATCACTTAAGTCAAAGATCACGTGAGTCAAAGACGAAGGTGTAGAGATTGTTTCATCAGATAATAATAGTAGCCAAGGGCTTTTTCTCCTAGGAGGTGCATTAGATCATTTCACTAGCTTAAGAGTAATGGCTAGGAGCATGTTTCCCTAGCATGTATTAGGTCTATTACGGTGAATGATAATAATAGCTAGGTGCATCTTACTGTAGGTGGTGCTTCAGTATGTTCTACTAAATTCAAAATAGCGGGTTCTTCAACTCAATATAAATAAAAAATTTATTATGGCTTTAAGTTATAATGGAACTCTAATTCAGTTCTCTTCTTGCATCGTATCATGTGTTAATTAATATGTATTCTTATTCTTCTATGTGTCGTTATGTATTCTTTGGAAACCTTTTATGATAGTAATATTTCCTTACTTAGTACATAGCAAATTATCATCCATCTTATAGGTGTTTCTCATTCCCATTAGTAAATGACCCAAATGATTTTATGTGGGTTGATGAGGCCCACTTGGATGATCTTTTTGCTTATGTTGCTTTCCCTAGAGAAGAGTGATCTTATCATATTTGGGGTTGGTAACTTTAAGCTTCCTTATGTGGTTAAGTGTAAGCAAGTATTATATATGCTTATTTTTGAGCAAGATTATTATTATTAGAAATGGATTTCCTAAAGTAGCATATAAGCTATGTTTTCTTTTATTATCCATGATCAATTCCATTTTCAATATGATTTTGCATGATGTGATAACATATTTTATATGAAGCATGCTTATGTGTGATAATTAGGCCTTAATCATAATTCTAGTCATACTAATGCATCTCCATTTTAGTTTATGCTTATTTCTCAAGTCTTACCTTTGGGACTGATAGTGTTGGATCTCTTATTGACTAAATAGGTGCTTTGCTTTAGATCTTAGGGTTCTTATATTGTATTTTATTTTGGCTCGTGTTAAGCTTCGTTGTACCTTTTTGATCTAGTTAATTTTGTATTATTTATAAGTCTTATGTCAAACTTAGGTTAGGTGATGACTACACCTGAATTTTGTAATATGGGTTTAGTTCTTATTCTTACACCCGACATATGTTAGGTGTTGGTTATATCTCTCCTATATTGGATGCAATGGTAGCACCCTACATTCCCCATATATCTTCCACAAATTATCTTGTAAAACAAAAAAAATAGTACAAATGGGGGTGTTACATGTTATCCCCACAAAGAAAGAACTAAATTGATTTTAAGAATAATAAAGATGTGAAAAAAAGGCATTTAGTTGAATATTATGGCATATCAGTCGATCAGTTGAAATCCTTATCTACTCATTTGATAAATCATGGGAGCCAAATAAATAACTAAAACATACTCTATAAAATATGAACAATCAATTGACCAAAGTTTCACTTCTATGAAATGAAAAGAGCTAGGTAAAATTTTAGGTGATTGAGAACATGCATTGATTGATGGTACACATTGGATCACACAACCTATAGTTCAATAAAATATCCAAACACACATAAGAAAATATGAACAAGAAATTGAATAAATTGTTACTTCCATCAACTGATGGAATCAAGTACAAATTAAGTTGATTGAGATTATATATCAATGAATGGTATACATGGACACAATGACTGTTATGGCCTATTAGTTAACCGAAGGTACTAATACTCCCAAAACCCCGTATCAAAAATCAAAAAAAAAATTTCCAAAAATTTCAAATCTTAACACCATTGGAAAAATATGCATTTTAACAACTTTAGAGTAAACTTCTAATAGGCTCAACACTAACTCATGGAAAATTATTAATTTAAAAGAGTCATGATTATATATCAAATCTATTTTAGTGCTTGAATACTTAAAGCATACCGTTTGATGTATTATTTCACATACATACACCATCATATCTCATACACAATGACAACGTATAAGATACGAAATTTACATCATGCTAGCCTAAATTAAAATTTCACATAACAACATAGTATTACATGGTTTCACTATCTAATAGAATAAAAAAAAATTCCATATATATGCCTAGTATGAGTTTACTAAAAAATAACAATATCATGATTGTACCCAAAATCTACCATCTAATGAGTATTTGGATTTACCTACAATATATCACATAAAAGAACAAAAAAAAAAGCCTTCTCTAAGGCACCTCAAGGATCACCTAAAAAACAACAACCAATGACATATATTAGCATTGATTTGACACAATTAGTAACTAGCCAACAACTAAGCAAGAACTAATGAAGGAAAACCTAAGCAAGGTAGCTATAAAAGGTTAGGATGGGTGGAAAGGAGGCACAAAGAAGGAAACTCATGGTACCAAGGCCTGTCTACATGATATCTTCATAGGGGAGGATGTAGCAACACCAATCCTTCATGGAAAAAGGGGCATCATATTACAACCAAATCTCCGTGTAAGGTATATATGATGAAGAGGAGAGGAAACATGCACCACTCACACAATATGGGTGGATAAAAAACATAGAGGATTGTTATTTGTTGGAAGGGAACAATGGGGTAGTCTCTAATGAAATAAAACATAAAGGAAAGATATAGTAAAAATGGATCCTAATAGGCAAATAAAATAGAGGAGTTGGCTTACTAGGTTGAAGAAATAGGAAACTAACGGAGTTATGGAGCTAGGGAAATCAAAGTCCAAAGGAAGGAATGGGTAAAAGGGGTTTATGGGAATTCATTGGTGTAGGAGACAAGGAAACATGGCAAGATGAGTAGGTACATGCATGAAAATGGGAAACCAAGGGCTAGTGTAAGTGATGGACAGGTTGTTGCCCGATAGTGGAAAGGAAGGAGTAGTCTTAATGTAGGGGTAGGCTAGTGTGTACGGGAGGGGAAAATGCATGTGAGAGAGAAAGGAAACAACATAGTAATAAGGTTCACTCAAAGGGTTTAGCAAGCAAGTTAAAGTGAATAGAGCGGCAGGTGTGTTCAGCATGGAGTATGATATAACTTTTATTAGTTTTTTGAGGTAGTGTTAAGTTATAGGAATTTTGTTTTAGTTTGTTTGGGATGTATAGTTTGGGGTAGGGTTCGTTGAAAACCAACCAATTACGTCACACAAAAGAGGGAGCATGGTGAGGCTAGAGGGATGGGCTTTAGATCAAAACAAAAAGTTTAAGGACTAAAATTTGAGATATTAATAAATATACAAATTATACCTAGTTAGTATGTACTAAAATAATAGTATAATACTCTAAATTATCAACATATAATAATAATGCACATAATACTAAAATATCTAAACCTAAAATAATTTTCTATAATTAATCACACAAATATAAATTTTATAATTAGGATATCTAAAAATGAGGCATTACATTACTACACTCTTAAAAGAAACTTCATCCATAAGTTAAACTAAAATACAATTAACTTTTATCTATGGAGAGCACACACATGTGCATGTCCAAACTAGCTAGGGTTACTTCCTTTATACAAGAAATAAATCCTAAGGAAGGGCACCATTACCCAAGTGTATAAAAAAGATCAAGCAAAAAATTATACGAGCATAAGATTAAGTGGTAATGAAAAACCAAATAACATTACAAGAAAATATTTATTTCACAATGTGTTTTAGCTACGACCTCAATTTTTTGTTATCAAAAATCTTTTTTGTTTTTTGCAACAATTATTAACTTTTGTGACAAAAGCTTATTGCCATAAATGTTGGGTTTTTTTTGCAACAATAATACCTTATTACTATAAAAAATACTTTTACTGCTATAATAACCGATCATTACTAAAAAAAAAGATAACTTTTGTAATGACCATTTTGTTGTGAAAAATATTATTTTGTATCAACTTTTCAAGTTGTGACTAAAACTTTTATATGACTAGAGGATTTTTTAAGTACTTTATTCATTGTCACGAAACATTGTTATTAGCCAAAAAAATTATTTTTTTTCAAATGATAATTTTGTTATGAACGCATATTTTTGTAACAATTTTTTTTCATGGTTAAAATATTTTATATTTATTTTTATTTTATGCAATGCAAAAAATTATTAAGCTAAAAAATTAAATAAATATATATAATGCTATTTTTAATTTCACAAAAATAATATAAGAAAAGGAATCACTTTTAGAAGAATCATGAAAGATATTATACTATTTTTATATTTTTTTAAAGTTAATAAAAAAATGAAATTATTTGAAAATATTGTAAGAAAGTAACTCTCTTATTTAGAAATATATTTTTTAATTGTTGTAAAAAATATTTTCACAAATTTTAATATAACTTTGGCAACAGATCTGTTAAATTGTAGCAAAAAATGGTTTCACAATTGTCAAAATATACTAACCTTTGCAATGAATTAGATTAATTATTATAAAAAAAATTACTAAATTTTTATTTAACTTCTGCTATGGTTGCAATCTTTATGAACAAGTCAGGGAAAAAATAATTTCAATATAATTTTAGGAACGAATTTTATTAATTCTTACTAAAAAAAGGTTCACAACAATATATTTTCAACAATGGATCTGTTAAATTGTGGCCAAAAACTATTTCACAATTTTCAAATCCTACTAACTTTCTTAACAAATATGATTAATTAGGACAAAAAATAATTTACTAAATTTTTATTTAACGTATGCCTCGAATAAAATCATAATAAAAAAATTGTGGGTAAAAATATTTTCATCAATTTCAATATAACTTTAGGAATGGATTTTATTCATTGTGGTAAAAAAACATTCACAAATTTCAATATATTTGTATGATAAAAAATAATTTACTAATTTTTTATTTAACTTCTACCATATATAAAATTTCTACAAAAAATCTAACTTGGGTAAAAAAAATTAGCAACACTTTTCAGCTGTAAGAAAAGAAAAGAAAACAAACAAAATTTCCTAATCCTAATTAATGTCAATCGACATATGATAATTCATACTTGACCAAAACCAAAGGCCTCCTACTGATGCATACATTTCTCCTTCTCATTATTCTTCCACGATGTGGCACTAGTATTTGATTACTAGCACCGACTACCTATTTCTAGTGGTGCACCCGATGATAGGTGCTAATCTTTGACTACATGCGAGCGACGACATTTTCATCAAGCACACTAGGTAGGATCGACCATTAAAGGGTTTTGTCTGCTACAAAATTGTGGACAATCAATGAGGTTAATTGGAATCAAAGGTATGATTCCTTGATATTTTAAAATATTTGTGTAATTGGTAATTATAATTTCAAAATTAGGCACAACCTACCATCAGTGATTCTTTTGTTGAGTAGATTCTTCTACTATGCTATGTTCGCATTATTTCTATGAGCTTCTAAATAAAGTATAAATCTGTCCTTTTCTATTCTAAGGGTTTCAAAATGCTATCATTCTTAAATGTTTCACTTACTACTTAGGTCTCAAATAGAGTAAAAACTGTATTTTTCATCATATGGATTAATGCGTACACCTCTTTTTTTTTATGTAAATAGCACATAACTTTACATTACTAGATGTTTTTTGTGGTGTTATGACAATCATGTTGATATCGAGTTTTATTTACTTAAGTATCATTGTTATCTACTATTAGATAATCATTCAATGGTTATGGAAGAAAAGTAACCAATCACTACCTAAAACTTTGAAGGTTTCTATTTAGCGATTGTGGATGTCTATGCTTAGTTTGATAGCCATTCCAGTAACTTGTGATGGCTTAATTTAATGACACGAGTATTAATCAGTATATTTGCTAGAAATACCTAATTTTTGATGATTGAGTTAGGCTGATATTAATAATATATTCAATAATTAGCTTTTAGATTCCTTTTTTATGCCTTTTCTATTTATTTCATGCTCATGTAGCCACTATGAAACTGATAGCTATATATTAGGTCTGAATCTCTACCTTTCCTTTCTTTATTCTTCTTTTAATTTGAACTAAGGTTTCATGGTACTAAATGGCTAATGGCTAAAGTTGTTAGTCCTTCATAAATCATTATCTTTCTCCAATCCTAAATTTATATTAATCACATCATGTGCGAGGTCTAGCTGTGTGTAAACCATCATGAGACTCCCAACTATACTTTGAAACCTTAGCCATGTAGTTTTTTCTTTGTGGGTGTTAGGACATTGAAATCCTAAACTATGATGAAATAGGGATTAATATAAGTTTTACCTTCGAGCAACATAACCTATTATGCAAATTCTCCACTTATTACTCTTAAGATAAGATCATCTGCATTTCAATTTAGTCGGTATGTCTTTCCATGCCCAAAATAATTTTGTCCTTCCCTAATTACTTCATATCAAACTCTAATTTCTACAACAATTTTACACTTTTGATTCATTGCATGCTCTTACTAGCAATGTATATCATCCACATAAAGCATTAGGAACACTTCATCTTGACCCTTTCAAGCTAAAAATACCCATATCTTGACCCTTCACATATAAGATTCCATTACCTTAGTTTACTTTAGCTCATACAATGATTTTTTCAATATATGAACTCAGTCTTCTTTACCTTTCATTACAAACCTTGAAGTAAATATGTTTCCCCCATGTTTTCCACATGTTTTTTACATGAAGGAAAACTGGGGTTCTATTCCAATTTTAAATCTTATAATGCCATAAAAGCTAATAAACATCATATGGATGTATGGTTCATAACTAACAAGAAGATTTCTTAACCTAAGTGAAACCTTTTCCTCTAGCCTTTCATTAAATTTAGGTTTTTTCCAACTTCAGTGATGTACTTTAGCTTAGAAACCCATTTATGACTAGCCAATCTCTTGCCTCTAGGTTTAGATTGAAGTTGCCAAGTGTTATTCTTCTTTAAGAACTTCATTTCTTATTCATAACATTGATCCATTCATGATTCACCTTACTATCGTCTTTGTAGCTTATTGGTTCTTCCTCCACAATGTTTATGATAAGCTCACAGCTAATTATACTTATGTTAGGAATATTCGTTAAGGCTAATGCACTAGGTTTGGGTTAAATGGTACATTAAGAGGGAATTAAAAGAAATTATTTACGAGCATGTAAATATGTGAGGTGGGGTTTTCTATTAAGGGTAATCTATATCAGCATGTGAGAGTAAATGAGAGAGGGAGGAAAGAAAAAAATATGTAGAGAGAGGATTTTGGCCCTAAAAGTCTTGTGCTTATTTCAATGGGCAATGGTTAATTAATGGAATTACTCTTTCATCATCATCATCTCTAAATTTGTTGTGCCTGTTTATTCTTATCTAAGAGTTTGCTACATATAGAGCATATTTCACTATTTCTACATAGCGTAGCCTTCTTGGTGATCCTATTTCCATCTTTTTCCAATATCTAGGGAGCTGATAAATTACCATATCTACTTATTGATTTGATTCCTCGAAATCAGATTCATCTCTCCTACTTTGATTCGATAACCAGTTGTGATTGTTGTGAGTCACCTTGCCCAACTTAAATGTAGAAATTCTATGTAACAAACCTTTCATTATATTTTAGGAGCTAAATTGTGATCTTTGTACAACTCTAACTCTCAAAATTTTACATCCCTACTAATGAAAGCCTAATAATCCTCTTCATGGCTAAGCAGTTTGTACCCTCGACTATTCTGTTAAGGAAGGCCAAATAGAATGAGGTAAAATTACTTGTGTAGTTGGTTAGTTATCCTTTTTCATTGCAACCATCATAAATAAAGGAATATCCTAGTAAATTTGGGGATTTAAATGTAAGCTACATAAATTCCTAAATTATCCCACGTTTTGAATTAGCCCAAACACCATTGAACACTTTCAACCAACCCCCTATTAGGTCCTATGATTGGGACCATTAATTCCAATAGCTAGGGGACTTTAAGGTGTCCTAAAAATTGGAAAAAATAATAATGAAATCAAGCCACCAGTTTTTATAAATTTTAATTGGCGTAATTAAGGCTCAAAATGGCTCACAACCGGCCATATGATTCAAATCATAAGGCAAATCAGCACCAGCTCCATGCTAGTAATATTATGCAATTTTTTTGCATAAAATGAGATGACAACACCAACCACTAATTAAGGAACAAATAAGAACTAAAATTAGGTTCATAAAGCATGGTTTTAAAGATAATCAAGGGGTAATTTGTTTGAAACTATTTAATGACTACGACACCAATTTGTTTTACAAGATTTAAGACACTTTTGGCACAAAAATAAATGGGAACAACAATAACCTATAACAAGGGAAGAGTGTCAGAGGATCAAATAATACATGATTATGCGATTATTTGAACTTTAGTATTCTAACTCTACCGTTTCACACATGTGATGATAGCCTTTTCAATTTAAGGTTATTATTCCTAAATTAACCCAATACCATAATTTAATAAACTTAGGTCAATCAAAACTACTCCAAACACTTCATATAAATTACTTAGCACATTTTAGATGATATAATACTTCAGAATACCGTGATTCTCATATTTATCCCATGTTGACCAAAAAATCCTTATCTATTATAAACCCTTATTTCATGAGCATCATTTGTGCTGAATAACATTACTTCAAAATCTACATATTTCTCCATAAACCTTATCATACTCATTTTACAATCATTATACCATAAATAAAACTCATTATAAAAGTTTTTCAACATAAAATAGCAATATCGTATGAACTCTATTTATTCTTTTGATATCATATAATACCAACCACATGTCATAGTGTCAACAATCATGTATTATTTCACATAATCACAATAGCATAATCATATAGCAGCTTATAATAAAGGAAGCTTGTGGAAAGGTTTGATAGCATAATCATTGTAGTTTCTCACATAAAAAGGATACTAGTCTGGGCTTTCTATTGCTAAATAATGATAATTTAAGTTCTTGAATAGCCTACTTGTAAGCTACCCCCAATTTATTTGTAAGATATCAAGAAGCTCCCTTACAACTGTTAAAGTACCAACATGGTAGATTTGATCAAGCTAAAATTAATCTAGCTAGTTTACTCTTCTTTAAATTATCTACCTTACTTTTAACTATTCTAGCCTTTTTGTATTTAGTTTAGTTAGATTCAAAATACTTCACCATTTATATAATTTTTCTATTTAAAATTTTAGCCAGATCCATTTGGTTGTAACTAAATGACCCTTGGCATGTTCTATGAATGATAAGCTTTTTAATGATAGAAAACAACCAAATCTATGAAGCAAATTGGTTCTCTTTGGCTGACTACCACCACTCTCTTACTGAAGTGAAGAGTTTGAGTTGTATAACACTGGAGTGAGAAATTTAATGGTACCATTTTCTCTTTTAGTACAATTTTCTATAGTCCTTGAGGACGCTTGATTTGTAGGTAGCAATTGTGATAGGTCATAGATGGAAAACTCATCAAATCACACTCTATAACAATATTAAGAAAAACTATATCAAAAATATTGGTGGAAAAATTAGTTCCTTTCTCAATCAGATTACAATCTCTTTCTCTAATAATATATTTATATTGATCGTAGCTTCCACATGCCTAACTCCTTTCAATTCTTGGACATATCCAACCAAGACAAAGGCATTGATGTCAAGGGAACCTTTACCCCCTAGCTAGACTCGAGGTTATATGTATGCTTATGGCATTTACATTATATATGTCATTTACATTATATCAAATGGATGTCCAAAGTGTTTTTCTCAACTATTTTATAGAAGAAGAAGTGTAGGTTAAGAAACCACCTTGCTTCAAAGACAACTCAAAACCTAACCATGTTTACAAACTTAATAAGTCAATTCATGGTTTAAAATAAGCTCATAGAACTTGGTATGAATGGATGAGTAAATTTCTATGGGATCAAAGTATTGCAAGAGGAAAAATTATTAGAATTCATTTTCTAAAGAAAAAAAAAAGGACTTATTTCTTTCATAAATATATGCTGATGACATAATTTTTGGTGCTACTATAATGGGTCCATATGCGAGGACTTCCCTACTCTAATGTGTAGTGATTTGAAATAAGCATGATGGGGGAGATGACCTATTTTCTTAGACTCTAAATCAAGCAATAATAATATGACATCTTTGTTAACTAAGAAAAATATACAAAAGAACTGCTTAATAAGTTCAAGATGCACGAAATCAATTCATGTAGTACACCTATAGCAACTAACACAAAGCTTGATATGGATAATAAAGGTAATCTAGTTGATGAAAAGAATATTGAGATATATTTGGTTCAATTCTCTACCTAAATACTTTAAAACCTAATATCATGTTTAGTGTATGCCTTTATGCTAGATTTTAGTGTTATCCCAGGAAATCTCACATGGCCACTTTCAAGAGAATCCTTATAGTTCGTAGCTTATTTTATCCTCATAATACTCTTCTGGATTTAATAGGGTATTCTGATGCCAATTTTGTGGGCTATAAATTTGATAGAAAAAGCACCTCGGGTACCTAAGAACTTTTAGGAGAATTGCTAGTTAATTGTCATAGTAAGAAATAATCTAGTGTCAGACTTTCTATGACTAAAGTAGAATATATTGTTGGTGGTGGTTGTTGTCGACAATTAATTTAGATGAAAAATCAAATAAGTGAAAAAGGGATAAAACTTGAAAAAATTCTAATTAAATGTGATAACACTAGTGCTATATGTCTCATAAAAAATCTTGTTCAACACTCAATGTTTGAACACATAGAACTAAGACATCACTTCATAAGAGACCATCTTAGAAAAGGTGATATATATGTAGAATTTGTTGATACTTTACATCAATGGGGGGACATATTCACTAATCCCGTAAATGAAGGACGCTTCACAACAATTTGTAGAGAGCATGGGATGACCATTTAATGCTCAAACTAAATATCTCCTAAACTTATAAAATTTTTAACCTAAGGGGTAAATCATGGCTTTAATTCCAAAATTTAAATTCCAATCAAAATATGGCCCTTGTGATCCATGATCAATATGATTTGTGTCATGAAATGAATTTTTAACCTATTGGTTTATGGCACAAAATCAAAAGAATGTTTAAAAACATACCTATGAATTGGTTATCATATCAGTCAACTGGTGGGTCAAAACTAGGGTAGTCACGCTTGTCTCAACAGGCATAACCAGTTGATTAGTTACTTCATACCAGTCAATATGTGTAAGAATAGTCGACTACCTTCGAAAACTAGTTGACTAGTTCTTTCCACATATAAATACCCCATTTTTTTTGGTCTTCAAACCCTCGACCCAAGTTTCTCCAAACCATTCGACTCCTTCTTGGTTCCCTCACCACCTCTCCATTGAACTTTGTCAAATCACTATCAAAATCCATGAAATCGCTCTTACTTTGCCCAAATCAACACAAAAACCATAATTATTTTCTCCAATCTTTGTTAGTTTCTCTCTATCTAACTAAATTTGAGGTAATATTCTTCTTCAACACTATCTTTCAATTTATGCAAACATGTCTCCCTCGGCTCTTTTTGTGGTTCAATTAACATTCATTGGTCATCATTAAGTAGTTCTCACACTCATTGTGCACTAATTGTGCTCTATCTTATTTACACTAATTTGTCCTCTACCCTTCCTCCATTTTCTTACCTAACACTATACCAGGTTAAAGCACAAGTCCACAACTTCAAACATTCTTCATGTGAGTGTTGGTGCTCCTCCCCAAAAATTAGCCCAAACTCAACTAAACCATCCATCTAGGATGACTATTCATTTTGAGGAATCAGTTGTTTCACCTCCCCATGCTCAATCTTTGACATCCTCCTCGTCTTCATCTTCTTCAGAAGATACTAGTCCTCTATCTTTGCCTCATTCTAACCATTCCATTCATCTTTCCTCATCCAAAATGAGAGCTTGCCTGTTATCTTCATCCTGCTTTACACAAACCACCAAGGCCTCTCCTCACACCACCCATTTTCTCAAGGTTATGGATGACTAAAAGAGATGACTCAAATCCTTCTATAAAAAGAAGGTCCTACCTAACAAATGCATCAATGTCGATTCTTGTACTCATCAATTTAAATTTCCTTTCATGAAATCTCTTGCTAACCTTCACCTTCTACCTCTCTTTACTCTCAAAGTACTATTTTATCTCAAATTTTTTCTTCTGTTATATGTCAATCTCAATCTCCATGTTCTGGGAAGCATTATCACCACACATGTTTTGGGTGTTAATATTAATCTCGGTGAAGCTAGGCTAACTTGCATACTCTAGGATGATTAAAATGTTGAATGGATGCTCACTCGCATTTTGGATGAGATCCCAATTGATATACACCGCAACTAATTTGTCTATGGAGGCACCACTAGCTCCTATTGTCTCTTAACCTTCACACAGGTGTGTCACCATATAGTGTCCTCTATTTTTTTCCTTTAAGTTGGATCTAGGGTTAATATGACTCTCAATGATTAGTATGCGGTGGATCACATCCTCTCTTTGATCCCTATTTGCTTTGGGGTTGACATATTCTGGCATATGTCACATATGGTAGAGCAAAGCCTAGCAGCCTTAGGATACAGATCCCTTATCACATGCATACTTCAAGATTTTTGTTTCAATCTCATAGGTTTTTTGGCTAACCAAATGCACATGCATAGAGGCCTAGATATCCTTGATGTGATCATTTTTTGCTGCTTGGGATATAAGATGAGCTTGGATGGACAAACGCTCAAGCTTGCCCCTAAAGCTCTTGTCTTTCTACACCATAGTGGTTGCCTCTCCACTATATCTACACCACCACCTTCATAGTCTATTGTTGATGACCTTCCACCACCATTGGATGACCCTCTCACACAATGGATATTCCATACACATCCATAAGAGGTCCATCAGCTTCTACCTCCATCTCTTCCTCTTCACATACACCCCATGTGCCTCCATCCACCGGATGTATAACTCTTGTAGGTGTCCATCATCTCCTTCTTTAGGTTATTAACATGCTTAATTCCCTAGACCAACACCATGTAACAATGGATATGGAGTTGTGGACCCTTCGCTCTCAATTTCACCCTGACTTATCATCAAGATCACATGGACACTCCCCCAAGTGACTCCTCTATCGACTCTAACCCTGCTCCATTAATTACTTATACATATGCTACAATCGATGATGATCTAGCACTTGTTTCATCCCTCGTAGCAGCCTTATGGATTGGACATGTTGTAAGATAATCCCTTGACACCAAGGCCACTAATAGTGATGACATCGATGATTAGCCAGGGCCTACAATGACAAGTTTAACTACATTAAGATTGGATATTTTTGGTCCTTTGTGATAATATCTTGTCCTTTTGTAGATTTTTATGTATCTTAGGCTTATCCTAGTATATATATTTTTTTCTAATTATATACTCGACATCTTCCTTATGCTTATACTCTATGTCATGTATTATTAACTTTCAAATTGGTAATGAAAACTTGAAATTTCTTTACTATATCACATCTCTATCAAATATATATAACTTAGGGGGATTCTTATGCACAATAACCTCATGGTTTATTATGTTTCAATTTAATATATGCACTTATTAAAGGAGTGCTCTTCTCGGCTTTTGTTGATTTCAAAAAGGGGGAGAGAATTCGAGAGTTTTGGATTAAAAAGGTAAAACTGGTAAATTTTTGATTGCCATTTCACCCATTACTCTATCATATTTACTATTATGCACCTTTTGTTCATCATCATCAAAAAAGGGGAGATTATTAACCTCAAAGATTAAGTAATGTTATTATAATTGTTTTGATGATAAAAAATGGATCTAGGTGAGTTACGTGTTTTCTTAAGTGTGCATATCAAAGAAAAAAACACAATAACAACTTTCTATTTTGATCAAAAAATGAACAGTCAATTGGTTGGAACAAACCAGTTGACTAGCCATATAAATAATCGACTGGTTTCTCCAAACCGATTGACTAGTAAGCATTAACTATTGATTTTTTGCCCGTTGGGTAGGACAAATTTTTGTAAATTCTTATTTATTAGCTATACAAGAGGGTAACCCTAATAAATATGGTCCCTCTAAATTTATTACAACTAACTTTTTAGATCATTAATTGTGCAATTAATCTCTTACACTAAAATCATTTAATTACTCACTCAAATTTCCAAACTTTCATATTTATGAGTTTTTACTAAAACGTGTTCTTTACTCACTTCTCTTATCTAGAACTATTCTCAAATTGTAATATCTTCCATTATATATAGCTATATTACATCTCATCCAAAGATCAACACTATAATATCTTATATTTGGTGAGAATCATATGTAATCACAACCTCCTCTTAAAAATCCCTTAAAGGGTTTAGTGAGTGTTTATCTATTTTTCTAGAGATATTTATGTGTTGTGTCCATTGAAGATAAATAGATGAAGTTGTAAATAATGTCTTAGAGGGTCATTGAGATTGTAAGATTCATAAACCAAAAGAAGAGTGATCATCAATAAAAACAAGTCACTATTTTAAAAATCGAACCTATTGGTAGTGGATGTAAAGAGTTATTTACTCTTGAACCACTCTACATCATGTGTTAAATTTTTATTTAGTCATTTTTATTCTACAAAACCCTTTTCATGCCCTGTTCTTTAAGATGTTTTCAATAAGGATCAAGGTAGACATGTGTTGTTAGAGACAACTTTTAGCTTCCTATATATCTTAAAACCATAAACAAAATGATATACCAATCACAAAAATATGACCTACAAGTTATCAACATGATTTCATCTCAGAATTCACTCGATATATCTCTAAAAATTTTTATCAAGAAAAAAAACCTAATTTTATGCTTCATAATCAAACTTGTATAATTGATCCAGAAATCTATCCAAAACATAATGGAATCAACTCCTAAAGTGTTAAAAAAATTAACCAAACTATTGTGACTTAAATAAGCAATTTTTATATTGCATCCCTAATTAAATTATAGTTTTGTAATCATTTTATAATATGGAAATCATCTAAATTTCATATTTGAAATTAAACATGTACCTACAAGTTAAGATAATGCTTTTATGGTGTATAAATACCTATAGAAACTTAGCTAACTTTATTCTTCAATAGCTATACAATAATCTTCCTTATATTTCAAGCATGTGAATAGTTAATTATAGGGCTTATAATGGCTAAAAATTATATTTAAAATTTGAAATCATTTAATTAAATTTCTTGATTTTAAATGTATGTTTTATTTTATCTATGAGTTTTCTTGTAGTGGAGGTAAGGGTATAAGAGCTTGAAAAATGGTTGTGAGAGAAGTAAGCAAAATTTGAACTTGGTTTCCAATGGATCCTAACACAATGAATCTCAATGTAATTAGGTTGAATAAGTTAATTGTATTAAAGGTGAACTTAGTATGGATGTTGTTGATGATATTGGTTCTAATAATAAAATTCCTACTCAAGAAGAAGATAAAAATCTTGATTTATCTATGGTGCCTTCAAATGATCTAGGTAAATGATTACTAGATTCTAAGTAAATTCATAACTTTTTGTATTTATGTGTACATATTTTTCATTTCAAAATAGCTCCCATTATGGCCTATCAATGGACTTAATTTTGCTTTCTTAATGTTATTAAATGTTTATATGACTAATATGGTGGAAGCAAAAGGAATGCAACAAGGAAGTATGTTGATAGAGTTGAGATGACTTTGAACTTGCATAAGACTACTGATCTAGTGACAAGAGAAAAAATGGACCTAACAGTACTCTACCTTAAATGAGAACTCAATATATGCATGAAAATAGCTCTGCAAGAAATTTGAACCCTCAAAATGATGGGAATAGTTATCAACATAGCGTATTTTTTACTGATCATGTTTGCATATATAATTTTTATTATTTCAAAATCTTATGATGTATAGATTGTCTATACATTGATTTTTTTATCTTATTTTTGTAATAGTCTCAACAACTTGTGATAAAAGAAAAAGGGGGTAGAGAAGCAAGTACAAATCTTATGGCATTGAGATGAAGATATTAGGTGGTACTACGAAACTAGTACTTGACATACTTTACCGTTTTCTCTAAGATGTTGGATAAATTGCTAGAAACTTGGTAAATTTTTATGGTGATATTATGCGTACGAAATCCCTCATAGATGCATCGCCTTGGATTCAAGTGGTAGATAAACGTGATGATGTAATGTGGTTACTGGTGAAGGTATATACATACATACATACATATCTATATAAATATATATGCATTCTTTTACTTTTATAAATCCCAAACTATGTTATTTAACCATATAGTTTGTGTTTTATTTTATTATTTTTAGTCACAAGATAGAACAAGATCGGCACAATGTATAGTAATCAATTGCCTGGGTTAAAAGCATATGTTGTTTACAATGAAGATTTTATATCATTATTGGAAAGCTCACTTGCATTCTTCCTACAAAGAATAGGGGGATATACATAAGGAATGTTTGGAAAATCCATCCATTGATTTTTACCCATAGAATTAGAAAGAAATATTGTGAAACTTTTAACTCTGATAAATTTAAGGTAATTCTTTCCATTATTGACAGGTTTGTCTCCAAACTTGTTTCGTTATTAATTATATATTTTTTGGTTTAATTTCTTTTATTCTTAAATTATGGGAAATAAGTCAACTAAACAACAAGAATAAAAAATCAGGTAAATGTTGCCAATACACCACGGGAAACTTATCTTTCCCAATGGTGGAAACTATAATGGTAATAATATGATATAGTTATATTTAATAGAGTTATTCATCTTGTTAGAAAAAATGACTAACTAATGTGTCTTAATAGACGAAGAAAAATGGTGATGTCAAGTTGAATGTTGATATGATTTGGCTTCCTAAACACACACGCATAATTGATCAAGGAGTATTAGAGTGGGTTAATGATTCGTGGTGTAAGAAAGTTCATGTAAATTATTCCGATATTTAGATTAGCATCTTTAATTTCTTCTCTACATTGTGTTGTAATGTGTGTTTAGTTTGAAAGATATTTATCACCAGAATTTGTCATTGAATATGTTAATTCATACAAATAATTGATTATAATAACTAGGAATCTATACTTATATAAAACGTTGTGATGTGCATTGTAGGGAGACCTCTACAAGCTTGTGAAAGATAAGCATAAAGAAGGAGTCCCTCAAACACAAGATGAGATGCTACTTTACATTTTGGGCCTTAAGCTTGGATACACACAAAGGAAAGGTGGCGGGTATGGTGGCTCTATCATATCAAGGATTCGAGAAGAAGGACAATAAAAAAATATGCAATAACAAAATAAGGTAGACGAGCAACAAGTTAAGATAGATGAGAAGCAAAATAAGATATCTAGTCTACAAAATCAAATAGATGAGGTTAAGGAGAAACAAGATCAATCTATGGCTTCTTTAGGGAAAGAATTTGAAAAATGAGTCAAATGATGGCTACCAATATAATGAGGTAAATTATAATTTTTGTACTAATCCAACTTTCTATTTATTCTATAATATGAGCCACTTTACATTGTGTAGTATTGTTGAGTCTTGTATAGGATCACATATTTTGAAAAATGAAGAGTTTGATAAAAACATATATGATAAAGAGAAATTAATAAGGGTTCTATAGTCACTTAAGAATGGATGCAAATATTATAGCTTGGTATAAATGAACAAAAATGGAAAAAATTATTATCTTTTACACATCAATGCATGTTCAGGCATCTAACTAGGGATATATTTAACTAGGTAAAAAAAGAAGCAAAGTATGGAAACTTGATTTGGAGTCTTTTTGAGGAAAGATAAAAAATATCAAGAATGCTCATGTGAATGGAAATAAGCACTTGTGAAAAGCCTAAAAAATTTATATAAACAAAAATAAGGGCATATAATATATTGATGGGGAATTTTATGTTTTACTGCTTAGCACTGGGATGAAAATCAATTATTATCTCCTTAACTTCATCCTTCTCTATTCTTGAACAAAAATAAGGGGCATTATGTTCAAAAGTATATGCATTAACTTATAATGGTGGTTGATTGAATCATCATTGTCAAATCTATTGAATGATTAGGTTGCTAGTGACACTTATATATATATATATATATATATGTATGTATGTATGAAACATGTACTAATATTGTTATTTATTTAGGTATGGGAATAAACTTGATGATGATGCTGATGTTAATATATATATGCATGTATGTATGAAACATGTACTAATCTTGTTATTTATTTAGGTATGGGAATAAAATTGATGATGATGGTGATTTTTTTCATGGTGGCATTGATAATGATTATTAATTTATTTATGGATACATATTTTTGTTGTTAGTTGATTTGTTGATAAGAAGATCATGTTCCTGGTTTCAAAAGTATTTTTAGATGCATGTTTTAACAAAAACACTTGACAATAGTGTTTTTCCCATAACACTTTCAATGATGGTGATACCTTATTTGATGTTTTGAATAATAGTTTCTATTTGAAAACTATAAAATTGATTAATTATGCATTTTATATTAATATCAAATGAATTTACTATTGATATTTATGTCTGATTAATATATGTATATTATGAGTGTTTGAATAAGGTATCATGAATATGATAGGTTGTAAAATGTTAATTTATCTAATAGTATTGTAGAAAATTTTCATTATTTGGAAACAATGAAATTGTTTCTAAAAATAGCATTAGCAAAAAATATTTCATTGGCAACAAAAATTTCTTTGCAAAATATAGAAAATTATTGTTAATAAGAAAGTTGTTGCGAAAAATATTGTACATTATTGGCAATAAAAATGCCATTGTAAAAATATAGAACATTATTGGTAACAAAAATGTTGTTACAAAACATATTGTTCATTATTGATCAAAAACAAATGTTCTTATTTACAAGAAGTTTGTTGCAAAAAATATTGTACATTATTAACAAAAAAATTGTTAAAAAATATAGAATATTTTTGGCCATAGGAAAGTAGTTGCAATATATATTGTACATTATTAACAATAAAAAAACAACACAAAATATAGAATATTATTGGCAATAGGAAAGTTATAAAATATATAGTAAATTATTAGAAACAAAAAAAATTACGAAGCATAGCACATTATTAGCAACTGAAAAATTGCTACAAAATATATTGTACATTATTAAAAACAAACAAATCGTTGTAAAATATAATATATTATTGTTACCAAATATATCATTACATATAATTACCTGTTATTAATAACAGAGAAATCATTGCAAGATATAATTATGCTCTATCATCTATGCTAATTGATTTTGACAACCAAATTATTGTTAGCCACAAGTTTATCACTACCAAAATAATATTTTTGCCTATGGTAAAAATTCATTACAAAAACCTTTAGTTACATTATAATATGGAATGATAATTTGTCATTGCTAAAAATACAATATCATTGGCAAAGATATTTTTGATAATGAAATATTTCATAGCCAAAAATTACTTTTCTTGTAGTGTAATACTTAAATAATAAATAAGGACGGTAGTATACCATCTATAGTATCAACAAAACCATGGTCTTGAAAATCTCCCTCCGATTTATTAATCACCTCCATATTTCTAACCTTAGGAAAAATCTTCATGAGCACATATAATACCTGATGCCTGACCAACACCATTCTATGGGTAGGGGAAAGGAGCATAATTCATTCCCTTTGTATTTGCACTCTAAACACTACTAGTTGGTGTTTTAGGCACTAGGGGAGTTTATTGCTAGTAGGTGGTCCCACCTTCAAAATTATCTTGACTCTATTGAAAAATATCTCTAAAAGTTTAAGATTTATAGCATCTATAATCTATTATGCCACACTTCGAACACTCAGTCAAATTCCTTTGCCAATACTTACCTAGGTGTTTCACTTTGTAAGCCTTGCAATAGTAGTACGGAAAAGGTCGGTCATACTTGACACATCCTTTATAAAAATGTGGATGATCACAACCACTTGCTCATTTCTATTGATCACAACCACTTGCTCAGTTCTTTTGGGCACTCATTTGTGTCCTCTTGTAACATCCATGACATGTAACATTCTATACCAACCTTTTAGTTCCGTTAAGATCCTTCTTTGCCTCTTGAATCTAACCTAGTGTACATGGCCTCTCATACAACATCAACATACAATTCATAACATATCCTCTAAATAGTTCTTCAGTGTGTAAGTCCAAGCCCTAATAAAAAAAATAGATAAGAAATCATCTCCTCACTATCATCTATATATAGTGTAGACACTAAGAGCTCAAAGAACTTTTTAAAGTATTCCTCATCAAACATATTGCCTTATTGAAGGGTCCATAATTCAATGTTCTTTACACAATAACCATGAAAAGGATAGTTGTGTAACCTCTAAGTTATAAATAGTATCTCCCAAGTTAATATTGGCTCTACAACTATAAGTTAGTTTTACGTCATCAATTATTTGCCTTGCCCGTCAAATAGAACATATTGACATCCACCCTCTTCTCAACTAGGTATTATGGTGCTCTAAAGGTCTTATCTATATCATGTATCTAACACTCCATCATCACAGGTTTCTTAAAACCCTTAAAAAATAGCATATGATGGAATTCAACTTCCTTAATCTAGTTTTCAACATGCATAAGGGCCTAAGGATTGGTTGGAAATATGCTTATGGATACAGTTATAACTACTCGACCACTCTATAAGAAAATTCAATAAGTGACTCCTATATACACATGGCATTAAAATTTCATTCCATAGTGTTCTAGACATGAAACACATGACGGATAAGGTCACAAACTTAGCAAAAAAAATAATCAAAGCCCACTTATAAGAAGGCTAATTAAATTACCAACAACCATAATTCCAAATAAAACTTAAATATTTGGAAAGAAAAACCCTAACTCAATTATTAAGAAGATTTATTAATGGTCCATCCAAAATAATTTCAAACCCCCCAATTATGTTATAAAAGAGTAATAGAATCCCATAATCTAAAGCAATGATTGCTAGAGATAATAATAACTCAGCAAATCAACCATTAACCTCCTAGCATCACATCAAAGAGATCACAAGACGCCAAGTCATGTATAATAACTTAATTCTTGTCATCACATTATAAAATTTATACGAATTAATTTATGAATACACATTCTTAACATATAAATACTTAATTATGTACACACCCTATGAGGTTTGTAATTTCCTATGAGTAGAACTGAACCTTTTCACCTAAAGGTCATCTTATGCAATTGGTGGCTCTACTAAGACACAAGATTGATTTCAAAATCCTTAAGTGTTTTACTTTAAGTGTTTAATATTTTATTAAGCTCATGATTAATATTCCTTAGAGGATGCCAATATTCATCACAAAAATTAAATCAACCAAGGACCATAATAGTCATAATAATCAATGCCATTACAAGTTAGGGTTTGGCGTCATGGCATAGCCCGAACAATAAGTTCAACTCATTCCATTTCCATCCCCTAATAACCATTTATTCCAACTTCATAAATATCAATACTAAGGTCAAATAAAGTAAAAAAGATATAAAACCATACTAAAAATAATTACATACCTAAACAAGGTCCAAAGGATGGTGGGTTAACCCCATAACTTAAGAATTAAATTATTTTTAAGAATAATAAATATGTGAGACAATAAGGGCATAATGTAAATTATTATGGCATATTAATTAAATAGATGAAATCATTATTGAACCAACTAATAGATCATATAAATATACTTAATATAAAAATACACCATGGAAAATATGAATAATGAGTTGACCAAAGTGTCACTTCTATCGAAAAATGAAAGCTCAATACAATATCAATTAATCAAGAATATGCATTAGTTGATGGTACATATTTACATATCAACTAATGCAACCTATTAGTCAACCAAATATCCAAACACACTAAAAAACATGAAAAATGAACCAACCAAAGTGTCACTTTTGTCGACTAATGGGAGCTAGGTGCTAACTTAGTTGATCAATGACATGCATCATTTTATGGCACACATGGACACATCGACTAACACAGTCTATCAATAGACCAAAGGTATTTATACTACCTAGAATCCTTTTCAAAAGTTATCACAAATAGTTTTGAAAAATCCAAATCATAAGTCCCTTAGAAAGACATGCATTTTAACAACTTCAGATTAAATTTCTTACATGCTCAACGCTAACTCATGCTTGGAAAAATATCAAACCACAATAATTATTCTTACAGATCAAATGAATTTTATGGTTTGAAAACTTGAATCATGCTATTTAATCTAACATTTCATACAAATATACCATCATATCTTAAGTACAACAAAAATATATATGGTAATAAATTTCAATCATTCTAGCCTACATTAAAAGTTCACATAATAACATAATATCACATTCTTTCACTTTCTAACACAAGAAAATAAAAATTTCCATGTAAAAACATATCATGATTCTATAATAAAATAACCTATCTTACTTACATCAAAATTCAACCATCAATATAAAGGTTGGATTTACCTATAATCTATCACACATAAGCACAACAAAATATCCTTCTCTAAGGCACCTCAAGAATATAATTAACAAAAAATAGCCAAACACATATATTTACACTAATTTAAAATTATTAGTAACTAAGAAAAACCTAAACAAGAATGAAGGAAAAGAAAACTGAAACAAGGTCATAAGTGTTGTGAATAGTCACTAAAGGAATAAACTCATGCTACCAAGGCCTAACAACGTGAGGTATTCAAATAGGGAGGGAGTAACAATGTTGATCCTTCTAGAAACAAGAGTCTAGCAATTGAGATAACTCATGTTGCAACTAGCTCTTAGTAGAAGGTATACATGTTGAAGATGAGGAGATTCATGCACCACTCACACAACATGGATAGATAAAAAACTCGGAGAGTTGTGCTTTATTGGGAGGCCAAAATGGGATGGTTGCTAGCAAAAACAAAACACAAGGGATATATTAGGTAACAATGGAAGCTAATATGGAGATAAAAAAGAGGAATTATTTTACTTGGTTGAAGATATAAGAAAGAAAGTAAAGGAGAAAAGATGAAAGTTATGGAGCCGACGAAATCAAAAACCAAAGGAATAAATGGAAAATAAGGGGTTTAGGGGTTTTCGGATGTGTTGGAGGTGAGATAACATGGCAGGTCAAGAAATTTCATTTTATGGGTGAAAATGCATAAACAAAGGCTAGTGCTGGTAACAAATAGGTTGGTTGTTGCAAGAGAAAGGAAAGTAGAGGTAGGCTAGTGGGTGCAAGCTGCATAGGGACATGGGAAAGAGAAAGGAAATGATTTAGTAGTATGGGTTAGCTCAAAGATTTGGGATTGTTGGTGAATATGTATATAGTAGATGTGTGTTTGCTAGGGGGTATGATGTAAATTCAAGGGGAGGTTTGAGGTAGTATTAATATAAGGGAATTTGGGTTTAGTTTTTTAATGGGGGGGGAATGGTTGAAAACCAATCGATTAGGCCACAATAGAGGGAGTGCGGTGAGGCTAGAGCGTTGGGTTTAAGGGATAAAAATAAAAAGATTAAGGCATAAAAATTAAGATATTAATAAATATACAAAATTTACCCAATTATTATATCCTATAATAATAGTATAGTACTTTGCATTATTAAAATATAATAAAAGTATATATAATGGTGGAGCACCCAACCCTATAATAATTTTCTATAGTTAATTACACATAATTACCCATTTTATGGTTATGGTTTCTAAATTATGTATTCTATAAATAGGTATTGCAAATACTTTATCAAAAATATGTTATATCAGGTGTTGGTCCACAAACCAATATGGTTGGAACTGCTAGTACTTAGGAAGAGGCTATGTTGAATGTTTGTACTTGAGTGTTGGGTGACATTGGGTTTGGTGGTGTCAAATATACTTAAGAAGACCTAAGAAAATACGTTGGAAATGACACTCTTTCTCTATATCCTTGAATATTCTCACATATTCTTCCACATGCCAACTTAAGAACTCTAATCGTTATGCAATAATGTTTGTAGTAGATTATAACTTGTTCATTTGGGGTGGATTAATTATAAAACTAGTTAGCACAAATAATTCACCATATTTCATAGGAAAACGAGGTGGCATCCGTAGTGAATGAAAATTTTCAATTACTTGTGCCCTGTTAAAATAAGAATTAAAAAGGGCCTATGGTGGATGTTAAGTTATAAATTCTCATAACGTGGAACAAGTATAAAAATTAAATTTAGGGAGGCACTACCTATTCTCTACAAATAAAGATAAAGAAAATTTTCTATATAACAAAGGGACACTAGTATGGTGTAAGCCAAGTTATAGTCCAATGTTCAAGTTAACAACGCAAGGAAAAAAAAAAACTAATGCACATGGATAGTGAGAAAGGATTTAGAGTTACTTAGTTCTTAGGGTTGTGAATATAATAACCCAATATTATAAATTATTATTATTATAGTTATGAAAAATTATTTGTAATTAAATAAATTTACATCCTTTTAGCACTTGTTACATTTTTAAAATATTTCATTTCGATCATTTAACCCTTCTTACTATTTCGAGTCCCATAAGACTTCTAGGCTAATTTTCCCACCAAATATCTTTGAAAAATTTAAAATATTATCATATTTGAATTAATTATTTTGTTTTAAAAAAATTTCATATGCCTTTTTAAAATTTTTAATCAAGAATTTTGAAGGAAAAAACTTTTCATCTCCCCTTCTTAATTTATACTCACATTATATGCCCTAAAATGAGTGTTTTAGCTAATTAAAGTTCACATTATACTTATCTTTTACCATATTTAAGCTAATTATGGATTAAAATGGGTTATATTTATTCATAGAGTTTTTAGTATTTTGTTTTTCAATTTTAAGCATAATTAGCCCTAGAAACTTAACTTTCTTTAAAACACAACCTATCCTAACTATATAAAAGCAATTCCTATCTTACTACAATATCTAAAAAGAAAAGGTTAAACATCATTTTTTTTACTATGAGTCCGTCATTCAAGGCCTAGTTTGATATCCTTTTTTTCATTTTAGTAATCACTAAAGTTCACTAAGTTGTTAAATATCTAAAATTTAACCAAAAATTCTTCCAACATCTCTTGTTCTTCATAATTTAGTGCCTCTATATCCCAATAATAGACTCCTTCAACCTCATGAAATTCCTAGATTTTTGGGATCTGTAGAGATTTTACCTTCTTGTTTCTTGATTTTAAGCTCTTCAATTTTTTTCCTAACAAAATTAAATGTTAAACACTAAATAAATTGATGTAAAATATTTCTAATCTCTTCATTAATTTAATAAAAAATTTCATGGAAGGGTAAGAAATTCTAGACTTGACTCTTGCTTTTATTTTATTTGTTTTATTTTTTTGATGTGTTTTGATGGTTTTTGTTGATTTTGGATTAATATTTCAAATGATAGTAAAGAGGTGATCATAGGTTTCTTATTCCTAAATATTGTAGAAAACAACAAGGTAAACTAAATTATACTAATAATAGAATGGATTTGATGTGTTAAAATGCTGAAATGTATTGTCGTTGTTAATAACATTTTCCCTTATTTTTGTAATTCACCTTCTAAAAATAATTTTGTGTTTTGGTTGTCATTGTCAACTTTTTATGATTTTAATGGATTATTTATGTTGTTTTTATTCACTTTTATATATTTTAATTCTTGATTTGGTTTAGTATATTTAATGTTGTGATTCAAATTTAGTTTATGCATAAATAAGAGGTATATTTGCCATTACACATCTAGGTTGAGATTTTAGTTGTTCTTGATATTTTAGTAGGTTCATAGTGTGTTTAATGCATAATTTGAAAAGTTTGGGAAGTTAGATCATTGTATTCTTAAAGTTATGTTGTTTTTGGTGTTTCTAGGTTTGGGGTGTATTTTCTCTTTTTACTTGCGAATCTGATTTGTTCTTTTTTTTTTCTAGCATATTGATTATTAGTTAAATGTGCTTTGTATTTAATTTCGTAATTTAAGTATTTAGTTTAATATTTTAATTATAATTAATTAGTTTAATATTTTATTCATAATTATTATATTAAAGGCATTTTAATCATTTTGCACCTAAATGGCTTAATTAGGAATTTCAGAGCTGATGGTTGACCTTCACCATTGACGTAATTTTTGAAATAGTAAACTAAAAAGATTAGTAACTTGATGTGAATAGTAAATTATGGTAATAGTGAAATTTCTTATGTTTTAGATTTAAGTTTCTTGTCATATTTCAACAAAATATCTAATACATGAATAGTGTTTGGTAAATAGTAAAGTTTTTGGAATTAATGTGTGGGCTTAGTTTTAGGTGGTGATCATTAATGTATCAAAAATTCATTAATAATTCAAGTGTAAGGTTGAGTTTGATGTTTAACCTAGTAGCCTCGGGATGGCTTCTAAGGAGGGGTTTGTAGTAGGATACACTCCTTATTTATATACATGGTTGGTCTATACCATTAGTGTGTAGCAATACGTCTTTTTACTATATAGGTAACCTAGAGATTCTATAGAAGGGAATGCTATATAAAGATAATTTTTTTCTTTGGGATGGTTCCTTAGCTGTAGTGTTTTTGACCGATGTTTTGACAGTTAGTGCTTTGGCTTTAGTTTTTTTACCAAAAAGAAAAAGTATGACTTGGTGGATTGTATGATAACCTAATATAAAACTGAATAATCAGTGGACTTTGCATGTGTATGTATTTCATGACATCAATATTCAGTATCATATTCATGTTCTAAATATTTATGTGATTTTAGAATTTTGGGGGAATATTAATGAGTAATAATGAATAGTAATGAACATTAATGAATAGTGGGTTTTTATTAAGTATTATATATTTTATGCACAAGCAAATTTTCTTATATTCTTTAACTTCTTCATGTTTTATATGTCTTATGTGAAAGCATGTTATCCACTTTTAGTCTATTGCTTTGATGTTCTTGTTATTTAGATAAGGATATTGTTTTTCACTTGTTTTAATACCTCTCTCTCTTTGTGTGTGTGTGTGCGTGTATCTCTTTTGTTTGGAGTGGTACTTCCATTTTGTTGTCTATTGGATTTCTATATACTCTTTATATATATATATATATATATATATATATATATATATATATATATATATATATATATATATATATATCCTTCCCTCTTTTTTGTAGTCTTGAGGAATATTTTAGCCTTATGTTTCATACAAGAAAGGCAAGAAAGCCGAACTTGTACAAAACATAATGGTAACACCTATGCATTTTAGATCACTTAAGCATTTATTTTTTTCCCCTAAATATCATGATGATGTAAGTTGATATCAAAGCTTTAGTTTTAAATTCTACATGTTTCAGCAATTTTTTTCCTTCTCTTTTAAGCTTAAACATTTCCAAAAATCCAAAATGTCCTTGTGAGTGTGCGTAGATCGAGTATCTAAGTGACCTTTTGATGAAATGAGTTTTTTTTGGTAGTTTAGGATGTCCTAACATGTTTCATGCCTGGTAGGACACTCTGGTAGGATCTAATGCATTTTTCAAGACATGTTTGGAGGATTCTTTTATCATGTTTATCAAGTGTGAATAGCATTATGCTCAGTAGTAGGATTGGTAACATCCCCTTCCACCACTACATATCTTGAAACAATATGTTGGGAGGACACATAAGGGATTAGGTCGAGTGAGTCACACTCCGTATATGTATGGCAGAGAGGAGGATCCAATTCAATGGGAGGCTTGGATCTTTGATTTTGATCATATGTTTGAGGCCGTGGACTACCCCAAGCATATGAGGACTAGAATATAAGAGTACCATCTACATGCACTCATAGATGACTAGTGGATCAGTCTAGGGATTAGAGTCCTCCAAATATTACTTCAGATACCTTCACCGCCCAATTTTTGCTTGTGCTATCACTCAAATTCTCCATGGCTCATTCTAACACAAACCTTACACTAAACCAACAGACATCCATAATCTCTACCCAAGTGATCTAACATATAATGTTAACTAATATAGGTGGCCGATAGGGCTTTTGAAATTGTTAGAGATACCTCAATGGAAGTTATTTGTTTTTATCAATTGTAATTTTCCCCTTTTGTATCCTCTCTCACTCTATTTAAGAGTGTTAGTTGACTTCTAGGTGTTATAAGTAGAATCTAACCATGATAGTTAGATTGGTTACACCTTTACCCATGGTTGGTACCAACATAGGCTAACTAAGGTTACAAGACTTCAATTTACTAGTGCTTTTTATGTTTTTGAAACTAATGGCCACCCATCACTTGATAGTTTTCATTACATCCTATGAAAAGACTTAGGGAACATAAATTACATATTAGGAAATTCTAACAACCTGCTTTAAATAATTTTAGCTAATAAATGAAATAAGAAAAGAAGTGAAATCTACTTGGTTGTTGCTACTTGATTTGCTGAGGCTATGGGGGAATATTCTCCTTAACTTAAGCCAACTTTGTAGTACCTTTAACTTCCCATAATTAATTTCCTAATGTACCTAATTCTTGCACAAGAAAAAGTTGACAATGTAAGTCATGTTTTGGATAAAAATAAGTGAAGCATAGAGGTGGATAAGGTGGTGGCTTGGTTTAGTGTAAATGGAGGCATAATACAGCCATATTGGAGGCAATTATGGGGTAGATTTCATGGATCCATATTTTATCCAAATGGATGCTATAGTTTTAATGGCTTTCATGGCTTCTATTTAATCTAGTTATCTATTAACCAAAATGATAAGAGTTTTGAAGTCTTTGACTTTTGAAAAATTAAGAAGTATATTACCTTAAATTTGGAATACTTGAGATGCTCTTGCATCATCCTTTCCATCTTGAAAAGGAACCTCTTCGTCTTCATAAGGTGTACCATATAGACAAGGGAGTAAGTCTTCCATATTAAATATTGAGGAAAAATTCCCCATGTCCTATAGAAGCTCAAGTCAATATGCATTATTCCTAATTTTCTTGAGGATTTTAACACGTCCATCCCTTCTTAGCATGATTTTGTTTTTCCCTTGGGATGGAAATCTTTATTTTTGAAGGTGCAACCACACTAGGTCCCTTGGTTAAAAAACTTGCTCTTTTTTATTCTTGTTAGCCCTTTTTTGGTTCAAGTCATTGACCTTTTTGTCTTGGCTCTAACTTATTCATGCAATTTCCTAAATTCATTGGCTCATAATTTTGCTTCAAAATTAGTTTGTGCTTAGACCGGTAAAGGAACAAGGTCAATGTGAGTGGTGGAGTTCACCCTTTACACAACTTTAAAAGGTGAGTGTTTTGTGGTATATGTGTTAGAGCGATTATAGGCTTGATATCCAAATCTTTGAAGGACATTTGAACTACATTCATCAAAAGCATTGTGATGGTGCGGTTGCTAACTTCTGTCTGACCATCCTAATGTTGGTGGTTAGTGGTAATAAAGAAAAGTTTGGTATTGAGTAGTCTCCACAAGTTTTTCTATAAATAGCTAAGGAATTTGGTATCTTGATCTGAGATGATTATCTTCCAGATACTATGCAACCAAACTATTTCTTCAAAGTAGAGATCGGCGATATAAAAGGCGTCGTTAATCTTATATAGCACCCACATTTTTCACCACCAAAAAAATTAGTTCAAACATTGTAAATTTTGGAAAACACACCTAAGAAAAATGGGGTGTTACTGCTATATTTGAAATAGGTAAAACATTTACCACATACCCTATATTAGTTATAAGGCTAAAACTAACCAAAAAATTTAAAACAATAGAGTGAAAGAATAAAAGATTACATAAATGAATTGAAAGGTTGTTTAAGTTGGAGGATGTTAAGGGTTCCAGAATAAAACATTACAAAACAAATATGGATAAAGAAATTCAGCTATAATAAAATGAGTTAGGATATGACACCAAAATCTAAAACCGCATTCCATTGTGAACCTCATAAGATCTCTAAATGTCCATGATCTTACGCCTCAACCAATCTAAGGTAGGCCATTTATTGGCCATCCTTAAAGGCCTATATGTGGTCCTCTATTGTAGGAATGACCAGGTTACCAAGTAAACTAGTACATTAGTACACTACGTACTAAGTAAGCCAAGTTTCTAACTTAATAAAAGCACAAGTATACAAATTCTATGGTACATGGATATAAAATACAACATGCATCATGATAAAGCCACATATATAAAAGTAAGAATACATCAGTACATGCTATCATGTAGAAGTCAAATAATGTAAAATATATCATGCTTGTTTCACATTACCGTCACATAGGTATGCCCATATGTAACAATAGATCACATCCAAGCAACCTCTAAGGTTTATTTCCAATTACTAAATTCTTTAGGTTATACCCCTTCCTTATACAAATATGACACATATCAATCATCCAGTAAATATTCCATTCAATAACTAATTAGTCATGTGGGCCATTAGCCTAGTGTACTAACCATCTCTTATTCCTTTTTGGTCATTTATACCATTACTTCCATCCTTATAAATTTATGAACAATTCACTTGGTCATCATCATTTTTTATCAACCATTTACTAATCATGCTTATTTTATTATCATCGAGTGATGGACTACGCACCATCCTATGGTCTCATATACCATAGAATCCTACCCAAATAAAAGATATAAAGTTTATGTTGAAGCCAATCACTAAGCAGACATAATTCTAGGCCTAAGCTAATATAAAAAATGAACATAAGTCTAAGCCAAAGCCAACTAATGTAGAAATAATTCTAGTTCAAATCCAACCAACTAGGTAAAAAGACCCTTTAATATCGATACCTCCAAGTATATCATCAATATTTAAAGTACGTAAGGCACCAGGACCTCTTAGGATCCCACCTAATGGCACCAAAAATGCCTCAAGGAAGACTAACCGCTAGTAGCTAATCAAGGATCGAGTAACTTAAACCTATACTCAAATTGATTGTATTTAACTTTATGTGATTAATATGTTATTTTTCAGGATAAGTGATCACACAAGGCTCATACAAAACAAGTAAGGTAATTTCTATGTTTATTCCATGTCTATCCTTTTCCTTCCATTTTTCTAACAATGTGGGTTTCCATTTATCCTTTTACCATATTACTTAAATCCATATTTTCATTTTGTTCAAACCCATGGCTTTTCTCATTAACTCACTTATCATAAGTCAAATACCCATTTAACCTTTACATTACGCATAAATTATATGATAATTTATAATCTATTTAATCCTTTCATTAGGCCAATAATCCATGATAAAATCTATATTTTATCCCATTAATAATCATAGTATATTCCCAAACATAGCACCAAAGCATAACCAAATCTAAAGGAAACAAACCATGCAAACCAATTGATCTGTCTAGCCTAACTAGTTGATTAGTTACACGAATAAGTTAATATGTTTAGGTCAAATAGTTAATTTGTTTGACTCAACTTAACCATGCTTCTCCTCAAACCGATTAATCAGTTGGGAAAACGAGTTGACTATTCATAGAATAGTCAATTTATGTCCAACCAGTCGGTTGGTTGAAGTACACAGCAAGACTAAAGTCTTTTTAGGCTTACCAATCAATAAGCTGAGTCAACCAATCAATTATTCTATAAACTAGGCGATTAGTTTGACCAAACTAGTGATAGGTTTGCCCTAACACATCACCAAACCATTAAATTTCATGCAAATTCTTACATATAATCATCCTTAATAGCCTTAAAATATGGATCAACACAATCTCACATATTTTCAATCGAATTAACTTACATTTGACAACATAGAACCATCATATCCCATTTTTATCAAATTTAATCTTTGACTCAAGATTTACCACTAATCCATCTAAATCACATATGCAGGCTATATACATTCATGTCATCATGTAGAAATCAACTTAAAGGGATAAAAAATATGTAGGAATAATCATTAATTATTTTAGAAGTAAGAATCACTTACTTAACACAAGTAAAACACCCTTTTAAACTAGAATTTTCAACTATGAAATTATCATCTTTTAAAACCTTAATGCCACATTGTTAAACTCAAACATTCACATCAAACCTTATTGAATTGTTGAGATTAAAATATAAGGAAATAATAATGTATCAACTTCAGGTAAAATAGATAAATTCATAGTCGAAACACTCAACCTTTTTCCCAAAATCTAACTCTTTGTTATGTAACAATTGAAACAAAAGAGAGTTTGAGACAGGATCATAAAAGTGTAATAAAATGATTATAAGGCTAGAAGTGTAGAAAGAAGAGAGTGAATACAAAACTTAGAGAATTCAGTGGTTGAAAGAAAAGGTGCTTAAAGGGAATGATTGGGGATATTTATAGTAAACCAATCAAAGGGAACCACAAAGGGTTTAGGGATCAACTCAAATCCCTATAAACTACCAATTTAATTTGAACTAAACGAATGGATTTTCTCTAAGATTTGTTGACCTATTATCTAGAGCTCATATTGTGTTTCTAGAGAATGTAGGTACTAGTATACAAAAGAAAATTAATGGAAGGGCAACATGGAAGGAATTCTCTTGCTACTCTGAGTTATACTTGATATTGAAGCATTGATATGAGAAATATGCTAAGGATAGTGGTGGAAGAAGACAAGGCTGAGGTCATCTCTCCCCCTTAATTTGTCTAATTGAAATCCAAAAAATCTAAGGTAATATATAGGTTTAAATGCATCATGAAAATTATTAGGAATCTCTTAGGATCAATTTGGCATGGGTTGGTAAGGTACTATCATAATATAAGATATTGTTTTAGAAAATCAAGTTCAAAAACTATGACCAGCTCTATAAACAAGTTAATGGGTTTAGGCTTACCAATCGACTATTCTATAAACCAGTAGAATAGTTCTCCCAACCAGTTGATCGGTTTAGTTGAGAAAATCTATTTTATTGAAATGATAAATATGTTCATTGGTTTAACTTAAAAACTCAATAAACTCTATTTTTCAACATGATTTTTAATCAAACTTTGCCTCAAATTGAATCATAACTTCAAATCAAAGTCAAAGGTCTAAAAATTATCAAAAATATGGGATATTACATCACTACCTTGGTTAGAGAGGTTGTGTCCCTAAAGACTATATGTAGTACCCCATCATAAAATCCTTCAAATTACATTTAGAATTATGTTGATATAAAATAATTGAGTTTTGGTTTGAAATAGACTTAGAATTCTATTAAAAATTTTGAGTTGAGTTCAATTATGCTAATAAACATATTTTAGCATTCTTTTATTTTTTTCACATTAATTAGATTGTTCCATGAATTTTATTAGCAAAATTTTCCCAAAAAGTAACTCTTGGAGGCAAGCCTCCCTTTTTCTTCTCGCTCACCTCTACCTCTCTCTTCTGGAAAATGGGGTTGTGAAGTTGACTTTATGTACCCATCCCTGACTTGCCAACCCATTACCATTCCTATCTTAGAATGCACTCAATACCCCACTACTCCATCAAGTCAGCCCTCACTTCTTGGTTTGTCCACATTCAACTTCACTAGTCTCATCCCACTTTTCCCTAAGAATGTCAAATGGATTACCCCTATAATTCTCATTTACTGATACATAATCAATTTTTACTTGTGTTATTGCTCACTTCTCCCTTTTCCTTGTGGAAATTTCACAAGTATTGAACATCCTACCATTTTCCTCTCTTCTGCCTTCTACTAATAGAAAAAAGGTTTTTATCTATCTTCCTCCTTTGATCTTTCAAGCATTGTGTTCCTTTATCTTCTTCTAGTCTTGGATTTAGTTCTCTCATGCTTTCTTTAAGCAAAGGAGAATTAAGGTTGGGAAAAGTTGGAGATTTTAGCTTCTCTTTTGACACTCTATTGTTGAGTTAAAAGATGGAATTTTGTGTATCTCTTATTCTTTTGATTATTTTAGTTTTATTGAATTTTTGGAAGATGATTTTCATGGTACTTAAAAATCAAAGTTCTACTAGATAGACCATATGGTATGATTTTTGTTCTTGAAGAATTACTTTAAGGTAAGGCATTCTTATCTTTAACATAATTAGGTTTTTGTGGTATATTGGGATTCCATGTGTTATTACCTATATGAATAGGATCTAATGGTGTTCCATGTGACGAGCATGTGGTTTCATTCACCTCAAGTGTTGTTGAGATTTTATGATTTTAAGCGTAAAATGGGTTATTGAGCATGATTTGTTTAAGTGTGTTTATTACCATGTATCAATGTGATTCTATGTGTGCAACAAGTATTTTTACGTGTTTTTTAACATAGAAGAATCTTAGGATTAATATAGTAATGCGTGGTGAAATTTAGTGTCTGTTTCACAAGTTTAAGTTGTGTTTTAACCAAACTAGTTGATTGATTCCTCAAACCCATTGACTAGTTTTACGAGCAATCAAATGGTTCGAAGTTTTAGATCAGTTGTTTGCTAGATTAGTCAACTTGTTTAGTATACTAGTCAACTAGTTTTGATGAATAGTTGATTGATCTGTCAAACCCATTGATTGGTGTCTCTGTTGACCAAAGTAGTTTAGTCTCTAACTAGACCCATCGACTAGTTAAACCTAACCAGTCAACTTGTTACTCTGACTAGTCAATTGGTTGGTTAAACCCATTGATCAGTTTTTATGTAGGCCTAAATGGGTCTATCTCTACTTAGACCCATTGACTAGTTGGGACAAACAAGTAAACTGGTTCATATGAGTAGTCGAATGGTGCTTTTGTTTTGTTTTGGTCTAAGTTTACTATGACTATACTTGTCGACTGGTTTGAAGGACCAATCTATTGGTCTGAATGGTTTGTTATATTTTTATCATGTTTCTCTTGGGCAATTTGAAATGCCTGAAAAATTCTAATTTTATTATTTATTATTAAATAAGGTTTTATTATGAAAATCAATTAAATAAATTATTTTATTCAATTAAAATAAAATATATTTGGGCAAATCAAGAGAAATCTTATAAATACTTTAATTTGGGTGAAATTTGGGTATTTTAGCTAATTTAGGATTTTATTTTGGAAATTAATAAAATAAATTATTTTATTTAAAGTAATAAGGATAAAATAGTTTCAAATTAATATTAATTTTATAAATAATTTTATTAGAGAAAATTAGGTTGTTTTTCTAATTAAAATGGAATTTATGGAAAATCTTTTAAAAAATCCTAACTTAGCCTAAAAAGGGATTTAAATATTTTTATTTTTAATTATCCCAAATATCCTAATTAATTTTCTTTTCTTTTCCCTTTTTCCTTTTTCTTTCTTCTTTTTCTTTTCTTTTTCTACTTTTCTTTTCTTGCTTTTCTCCCGATTGGGCCTGCATTCTGCGGCCCATTCTTCTCTTCTTTTCTCCTCCCTTCGACGACCCAGTCTACTGCGCCGTTCTTTACCTTTCTTTCCCCCTAAGCGCCATGTCTTGATTCTATTTCCCCCAAGACGCCGCGTTTCATTTAATTCCACCCGCTCGTGGCCGACCAGCCCGGTTTGCCTATCTTTCATTTTCTTTCTTTTCTCCCAGAACCGCCGGTTCGCCCCCGTCTTCTTCTTCCTCCTTCCCCAGCCACGTTCGACCTGCAACTCCTTTCGCCACCTCCGAAAGTCTCGCCGCTGTTTCAGCCATTTTGACAGGCCGTTTTCCTTCCCTTCTCTCCCCCCTGACCCGTCGTCCACTTTAAACCAATCCACCTCCTTTTTTCCTTGTGCACGATCTTCTCTCTCCCCTTGCGCAACTATTCCCGCCACTTCAAATTTTTCCAGCAACCATCATTGGCTGGTGCCCCTAACCCTACTTTCCTTACTCCCACGCTGACCCACAAAACCCTAACCTCCCTTCTAAGCCTATAAATACCCCCATAATAGCCCTGTATCGAACTTTTGTCTCCTACTCTGAACTCCCTGACATTGCTGTCGCCTCATGTTTAGATGCTAATCTCTCCGTCTCCGGTCATTACCGCCACCAGTTCTTTCTGCCTACGCCTTCTCTACACCTCCTCTAACTAAATAGATCACCCATAGCCTTTGATTCTTCCTGAACAATCCACCCAAACCGTGCGAATTGCCCTTCGTAACCAAGCTATTTTCTACCACCGTCGCCCTTCGAACCACCCTTAACTGCCTCTTCCGCCGCTACCGCCGCTTCTATCACCTCCCATCCTCTTCTGAAGACCCCCCTCTATCTCCCCATACCTTTCTTTTCCTCTCCCTCCCTCTCCTCCTCTCTTTCTCTTCTTCTCCTCCATTCAGCCACAACCGCTGCTGCTGTGCCCCGCCACCTTTGGCTGTGCCGCCACCTCCATTCTGCTCATCTCCCTTTGCGCATTCTTAAACAACCCAACTTCTACCTCCATTCTGCCTCTCCTTTTCCTAGCATTTAACTTTTCCTTTTTTCTTCCCTTTTTTTTGCCACCGCCGCAGCCGCCGTGCACCACTATCGGTGCTGCGTATCCCCACCTGCCTAAGGTTGAACCCTAGATCCTCTCAACCATTTTTCTTATTTTTATAACCCTTAAATTAATTTATTTCAATTATTTGCATATAAATACTATTATTATTATTTATATTTTTAATATGTATTATTATTATTAGTATTAATGTTTTTATTATTATTTATGTTGAGGGCTGAAGCCCTACTGTATTTTAATTTTTTTATTTTATTATTATTATTAGTGTTATTTCTATTATTATTATTATTATAATTATTATTTTTATTATTACTATTTCGAATTACTATTATTATTATTATTTCATTATTAGTATTACAACTACTTTACTATTAGTTTTTCTATTATTATTATTATTATTATTATTATTATTATTATTATTATTATTATTATTATTATTATTATTATTATTATTATCATTATTTCATTATTATTATTATTACTAAATTTGGTTATTTAATTTACTATTATTATTATTATTATTATTATTATTATTTTAGTAAAGGGACTGAAGCACTTATTTCATTATGTTTTTGAGTAATGTCCTATTTATTATTATTGTTACTATTTTTATTATTCTTGTTAATATTAATATTGATAGTATTTTTTGGTATTTTTGCTATTATTATTTTTATATTTTATTTTAAAACCTAGTCCTTATAATAAGTTAGTGATTAATAGTATTTTTGATAGGAGGGAGTCTAATTTTAGCTTTCCCTCATAATAGGTAAAACCAGTCAAAGCCCTAAGGAGGCGTAGGAGCGTGCTCCAAGACCGGTGTCGTTTTAGGTAAGGGTGTTACTAAGGCCTTTTATGTGTTTATATGCATTATGTGCTTCATATGCTATGTGTTCTATGTTTATCATTATTAACTATTTTGTATGTGGTATGACATGGAGTTGAAGTACGTCTTTGTGTATTTACATGACATGTGTACTATATGTGATGAAATATTGTGGTATGTGATGTTATGCGTTGTGACCCTACAAGACGTGCATGTGAGGACGTATAAAAGTGGTATGTGTGGGAAAAAGGTTGAAAATGAAAAATGGGAATTAAGTTGACTAAAGGGGAAATGAGTTGACTTAAGTATTTTAATGTTCTATGAGTGGAGAAATAAAAGGGGCAATTTAGGGTTTCATGTGAAGGAATCTAATTTAGGGTTTCGTGTGGAAGAATCTCATTTATGGTTTTATATGGGAGAATCTCATTTATGGTTTTATATGGGAGAATTTAATCTATGGTTTTGCATGATTTGTTTGGGAGAATTTAATCTATGGTTGCATGTTGGTATTAGGGTTGTATGGTGGTGTTAATGGTTGCAGGGTGGTATTAATGGTTGTATAGTAGTATTAGGGTTTACATGGTGGTAATAGGGTTTACATGGTGGTATTAAGGTTGTATGGTGATATTAGGGTTTGCATGGTGTTGGACTTTGCATGGAGTTAATGTTGCATGGTGGTATTAGGGTTTGCATGGTAGTATTAATGGTTGCAAGGTGGTATTAATGGTTATATGGTGGTATTAGGGTTTGTATGGTAGTATTAATGGTTGTAATGCGGTATTAATGGTTGTGTGGTGATATTAGGGTTTGCATGGTGGAGTTAGGGCTTTGCATGGGAATTAATGATCGCATGAGATTTAGGGTTGTATGAAAAGTTCAAAAGGTTGCATAGGATGTGTAAAGTTTGCATGGAAGTGAAATTTATTTATGAAAGGTTGATTTGGGGTATAAGAAAGGTAATGTAAGTGTTATTTGGGTGGTTGAACATTTTGGACGAAAAATAGTACGTGGAGATTATATAAGGGTCCGTAGGAGACTGAACTAGGGTTGTGTGGATATTTAGGGTCTATTGTGGTTGCTTACAATTTTTGTATTTTGATGTGTATTTGGTGATTTAAATGTAATTATGATGGTGGAATTTTATGAATTGTGATGTGTGAAGTGTAAAGAGAATGATTCGTGCATGTCCATAGTGAAAGATTTTGAATAAGATACTTAAGACATTAATTACGTAAAGTGGAAGATGTTGAGTCGGGCCCAGACCAATCCACCGGCATAATAGTGGGGGATCCCGAGCTCAACAAAATCAAACCCTACAGTTGCTAAGACATGGGAAAGTCACTAATTACTTATAGTGTAACATCGTACAAGAAAGGGGTTAGACCGATCCACTGGCATAAAATAGAGGCAGGGTATGTTACCCTAGCGACCGATCCACCGCTCAAATAGTGGTAGGGCATGTACCCTCACGACCGATCCACTGGCTAAAATAGTGGGGTTCCCGTACTAGTATGGACTAGATAAAGAGTATGGTGTGAAAATATGTTCATAAGGGATTAATGAAGTAATTAATCTAAATTATATTGGATCTTCGCATTTTCATCTGATCGTTCATGTGCCTTTATGTTATTGTGTTGGTAATTATGCCTTATTATTATTTTGCATGGATTGTGCTCTTTTATTTCTTCTTCATTATTTGTATGACTTTGTGTGTTGGCCTTAGTACTCGGTTACCTTACTCAGTACTTAGCGTACTGATCACCCGTTTCATGGGTGTTGCTCATTCCCACGAGTAGTATGCCCGTTTGACTTTGTGCAAGTGGGCGAGACATCAATCAGGGCTGAGTATTGAGCATGTTTGGCTCAAAATTCGGGAGTGTCATGGCCGTATTTCCTCTTTATGTGATTTTATTTCATATGTTATTTCTTTTATATCGCATTTGTTCTTTTATGATTCATTACCTTGTATTGAGTTTTTAAAATAAATCTTTTATCGATTGTAAGAATATTCCCTTTGAGGAATTTAGATTTTGCACTATGATTTCTATCTTATTATTAATTATAAACTTTTACATGTACTTTGATTCAAAGTTATTATCTCTTAAATTCATTTTATGAAATCTTGGTTTAAGTTTTATATTAATCTTTCTAGCCTTAGCACTTGGTACTAAAATGGTCGGAGATAACTGGTTTGGTACTAAGAGTGGTGGTAACATCCCTAGAATTCACGGGTTTTAAATTAAATTACTTCCACTTTAAAAAAAAAGTAGTGAACTTTAGGTTGTTACACAATTTGTGTTGATGCCTCCATGTATTTACAACATTCTAATTATGGTTTCTATTGGGATTAATTGATCTATCTTATTATTAATTATAAACTTTTACATGTACTCTGATTCAAAGTTATTATCTCTTAAATTCATTTTATGAAATCTTGGTATAAGTTTTATATTAATCTTTCTAGCCTTAGCACTTGGTACTAAAATGGTCGGAGATAACTGGTTTGGTACTAAGAGTGGTGGTAACATCCCTAGAATTCACGGGTTTTAAATTAAATTACTTCCACTTTAAAAAAAAAGTAGTGAATTTTAGGTTGTTACACAATTTGTGTTGATGCCTCCATGTATTTACAACATTCTAATTATGGTTTCTATTGGGATTAATTGAATGTAATATGAGCCATTGTGGTCGTATTTGAGACTTGATTTTTCGTTAAGTTTGGTGTTATCTTTAAACACTTAATCAGTAGCTTTTATAACTTGTGGGTGAGTTTAGTGTCATCTTTAAACACCAAATGTTGGCTTTAATGAATTTTGATGTGTTTGGTGGTATCACTTGGAAGCACCCGATTTGGTTAAATAATGGATTTTAATTATGTTTGGTGTTATCACTTGGAAATACCAAATGTGGTTATGTGCGGACTTTGTTGTGACTTATGACATCACTTATACATAAATTAATGTTTAAGATTTCATTTGAGCCTTTTTCTCTAGCTCTCATGGTAGATGCTAGGAGTTAGTGGACGGGTCGCCCTTGGTTATATACTCTTTCACTTAGTACTTATTTCCTTCTCTATTCGGTTGCTATTGGTAGGGGATATGTTTATATCTTTGAGGTATATGATTATACTATGGCAGGCCGACATGGCATCGGCGCCCAGTATGGGTGGGTGAGATATCCCAGTACAAGCCGCCTAACACTTCATATTTTCATTTCTTAGGGGCATGTGGTATCCCAACTTTTTAACCCACATGGTAGAGACATTCAAGGTGTAGGGGATAAGGTATCCCAATACAAGCCCCCTTGGTTGATTTCAACCACATGTGATGGGTGTGGTATCCCCAATTTTTTTTTATTTTTTTTGTGGAAGGTGCACTCAATGTATGGTGAGTGTGGAATCTTCAAATAAAGCCCCTTTGATGTATCCTAGCCTTATGTAATGGCTGTGGTATCCCATTATGACTATCTTGTGCTACCATGAATTTTGTTCATGGTGGAGAACTAGGTGTGGTCAAACAAACTATTTTATTAACCGAAAATTGTGTAATCACAAAAGGAAGAATATTAATATGGATTTTATGCATCACATGTACTACTATATTCCTATACTTCCATGATTTCTATGCAAGCATGCTATGTTGAACTTGAGTTACACCATTATAATATCACAATACTATTTTGATACTTTAATGTGCTGCATGAGCCTTCATGTTTTAGGTAGTATTTTTTACTTTAATTTCCTCCTCGGCCTCCAAAGTAGCCTCATTTTACCATAATGTGACTAAAGAACTTTCACTAAAGGAATAATCTTTACATGTGTCTCTCTCATCTCTCTTGTCATTATATCCATAATGCTCAACGGTTTCTCCTCATAAGTCAAACACTAATCAAGCTCTAACAAAGTTAGTCAGATGATGTGCAAAGGATCCACTACATAATTTGTCAATGGAGATACATAGAAGACATTGTGAACATGCTATAACTCGATTAGTAGAGCTAAGTAATAAGCAACTTCACCAACATAGTTTCGAATCTCGTAAGGTCCAATGTACCTTGGACTAAGTTTACCCTTCTTACAGAACCTCATGAATCCTTTAGTGAGAGATACCCTTAAAAGGATTAAGTCAACCTCGTCTTAATCATTAACGTTATCTTCTTAGATCAGCATAGCTCTTATGTCAGTCTTGGATGGCTCTTATCTGATCTTAAATCAAATAGATGTTCCTAGTCATCTCCTCAATCATCTCATGTCTTAACACGAGCATCTTGTTGATGTCTCTCCAAAATGAGGGACTATTACACTTCGTTTTATTCATGGCTTTAAAAGGAACTATCTCAATAATGGTGTGGTAATTTTATTGTATGATAACTCAGTAAAGTCTAAGCGATCTTCTCAACATCCTCCAAAATCTAACATAAACGCTCAAAGCATATCTTCTAGAGTCTAAATGGCCCTCTCTGTCTGACCATTCATAGCTAGTTGAAAAGTTGTAGTTTTCTTTATTTGAGTACTAAAGATAGCTTGCAATTTGTGTAGAAAGTGTGACGAGAACCTAGTGATTTGATTGGACACAATGTCCTCAGGAACTCAATGTAGTCTGACCATATGCTTTTTCTAGACATAAGATAGTTTCTCCATGTTGCGTTCTTCAATATGAATATGACTAACTTAGTCAAACGATCCACAATAACCAAGATGGAATTAAAACCACTACAGGTCCTCAGAATACCAACCATGAAATCCATTGATATGCTATCTTACATCCACCTGGGAAATTCAAGTGGTTGCACTAACCCTACTCGCCTCTTGTGCTCAATATTAACCTTTTGGGAAACTAAACATTGGGCAACAAATTCCACCACTTCCTAGTTTATATTGAGCCAACAATATATCTTCTTTAGGTTCTTGTACATCTTGTACCCTCTAGGGTGGATGGAATAAGGAGTACAATGTCCTTCCTCAAGGATCCTCTTGTAAAGTTCTACACACCCCTATGGTACATGCCATCAACCATGGTACTTAATAATACCATCCTCATGGATCTGGAATCTGTCAGATCTACCTTATACAATACTAGTCTAAATTCTCTTGAGCTTGATATCACCAACTTGGTTAGCTCGGATCTCCTCTAATATTGGAGGTGTAATGGTGAGTGCACTCATTCTTGCTTCTAGACTTCCAATAGTGATTAGTTCAATCTCCATCTTCCTAATCTCTCGGCATAGGTGATCTGACAATAAGATCATGCTCAAGGAATGTGATGTCTTTAGGCTAAGTGCATCTTCCACCACATTGACCTCACCCTTATGGTAGGTTAGTTCCATGTCATAATCCTTGACAAAATCCATCCATTGGCTTTACCTAGGTTTAACTCCTATGGCGTGAAGATGTACTTTAGGCTCATAAGGTCAATGTAGAACATTCACTAAACTCTATAGAGATAACACCTTTAGATATTAAGGGCAAACACTACAATAGCAAGTTCTAAGTCAAACATCGGGTAGTTTTGTTCATGCAGCTTTAGTTGTTCTGAGGCATAAGCCACTACCCTTCGATGTTGCATCAACACACAACCTAAACCATTCTTGGAAGCATTGCTATACACCTCAACACCATCAAACCCACTTGATAATGTGAGCACTAGGGCTAAAGTCAAATGCCTTTACAACTCCTTAAGGGCTTCACTACACTTCTCATTCCACTAGAAACGTGTATTTTTCTTCAACATTTGAATCAATGGTCATGAAATCATGGAAAAGCCTACCACAAACCAATAATAGTAATTGGCTAACCCCAAAAAACTTCACACCTCTTTTACAAAAGCAGGAACTGGCCATTCAAAAATAGCTTTAATCTTGACAGGATCTACTTCCACATCATCCTAGAGATCACATGACTAAGGAAAGCCACTTTATCAAATGAGAACTCATACTTTGAGAGTTTGGTGTAGATCTATTGTGATCTCAAGAAGGCTAAAGCCTAGCTTAAATGCTGCTCATGCATCTCTTAGTCAGTGGATTAGATAGGAATGTCATCCATGAACACCATAATGTGTTAGTCCAAGAAAGGATGGAAGATTTGGTTAATATGGGAAATGAAATTTGCTGGCATATTAGTGAATCTGAAGGGCATTACCGTGAACTCATAATTACCACACCTTATCCGAAAGCAATCTTAAGTATGTCATGTTTTTCTCTCCTCAGTTGATGATAGCTTAACCAAGATCAATCTTAGAGGACACCTTATCTCCCTTTATTTGGTTAAACAAGTCATCTCTCCTTGGCAATAAATAACAATTCTTCACAGTCACTTGGTTTAACCCACGGTAGTCAGTGCATAATCTCAAACTCCCATCCTTCTTCTTTACAAATAGAACTAGTGTTGCCTACAACATTATGCTTGGTTGGATGTAACCTTCTCCAAAAGCTCCTCCAATTGAGCCTTGAGTTCTTTCATCTTCACAGGTGTCATACAGTATATAGCCTTACATACTAGCTCTATTCCTAGCAACACATCCATGATGAACTCAACTTCTTGAACTGGTGGCATTCAGAGGATCTCTTAAAAAATACATTAGAAAACTCATAGAATAAAGTCATCTACTCCTAAGGCATCTCAGTTTCTTTGATGTTTATGATACTACATAGGTAGAGTGGACACCCCTTATGTACAATGTTACTCAACGCAATTGCTGACATGATCTTTGTAAAGGGATTAGGTTCACACTTCTAGTATGTAACCCTAATACCCTTTGGTCCTCACAAAGCCACGTGTTATTACATGTAATTGATCATTGTTGAGGACTTCCCCCGCATATCCATCTAGACAATCACATTAAAATCATGCAACTCCATCACTACGAGGTCTAATGGAAATTATATTCCTTCCTTTACCATAATAACTCCTTGATAGAACCTAGAGTATGCAATCCTATCCTCTGAAGGTAACAAAACAAAAGTAGAAATAATATTGGAAGGAAATAAGGTAACTCTAGCTGCAAAAGTAGATGCTACAAAAGAGTGTGATGTACCAAAATCAAATAACATACCAGCACAATAAGTAGAGATAGTAAGCAGATAGGTTACCACATTGGACTAGCATTCTGCCTTTACCTAATTCATCATGTTTAGGCTTCTTGATGATGAAATTACTATGGCACTATATAATAGTTTCCCTTGTTGGAAAGGGAGAGGCCTGAAACCTCTGGAATGAATAGCTTTGTTAGAGGCACTAGTTGGAGACAAAGGAACTCTATAAATCTGTTGTTGTGGTTCTGGATAGATCATGTGCTTTGAGCTCTAGTGTAGCTCCTCTAGATACTTCCACTACCAACTCAATACTCATAGTCTCTATGGCTCATCATACCACATCCATGGCATGTCACCTTGTTGCTTCTATAGTTTACCCCTACGTGATCAATCTTGTATCTCTTGTAATGGTAGTGCCTGTCCTGTACATGACCCCCAAACAACTCCTCAGCTTGGGGTACTAACCCCATGCTCCTATCATATCTATGTGGCAAGCTACCTCCTGAAAGGGCCTTCTTCTGGTCACTAGAATCCTAGTGACCCTCAAATTTCCTCTTGCCTCTTGATTGAGCACTTCGATCTTGAATGACTTATGACGCCACAAAGGCCTGCTCATACATCCTTACTATGTCTGCCAAAGTAACTCCCACAAACAACTCTTGATATTGGAGTCAAGATCTGATATTGAAGTAGCAAAACTACATCACCTCCTTGGCCTCTACTTTTTTGGCAAATTGGACTAGGTCCATGAATTGAAGGACAAGACTCTTACTAAAGTTGGATTGCGGCACCTCTAAGAATGGTCTCCATTTAGTAGATCTCCACCCCTACTTTGGATGCTCCATCACCATATGTCGGCCCTTCCTCTCAACTAGTAGACTATCACGTCTGCCATTCAGCCTTTAGGGAAACCGTAGGCTGTAAAGGTCTTCCCTATGTCCCTGACCCATTATTCCATGATGTTGAGGTCCTACTAGCCCTCAAAGATTTTTAGGTGATGATGTCCAGCCCTCGAAAGCCAATCCTCAAGAACCAGTGCAGCTACAGGCACTAGTGGTGGTTGCGGTGCTTGAATCTAAACCTTCATGTAAGCTCCAATGATCTCTATGAATGCCTCGATGCACTTATAGTTTCGAATAGCGGCCATCACATCCTATGGACTAAAAGAAGTTAAGGATGGAATTCAGTCTACCTAGTACTAACACTAGTACAACAACTCTAATAAAGTTATCTATGGCACATTCCTAATCCCCGCTCTCATTCACGGACATTCTAGGTTTGAAAATAATTAACCTTGTAAGTAAAATCAAGGAAAAAAATATTTCAAATCAAGACCAACACTATCCTATGGTCTCAACTTAAAATTATTTTAGAAGATAATGCCCTTTTAGTAAAATGCTTTGATAAAGCCCCATCATATCAACTTAAGAGTTTCTAAATGTGGAAAGTTTTGATACCAACCAATTACACCCCCATTTTTCATCGCTAAAAATTTTTGTTAAGATATTAAGGAAGCTGAATACACATCAAGGAAAATTGATGTGTTACCACCCTAACACATGTTAGACATTCGCCACCTTTCCAATATTAAATACAAGGCTAAAACTAATAATAACATTTAAAAAAATAGAGTGTGTGAATAAAAGATTGCATAAACAAATTAAAAGGCTGTTTACATCGGAGGACCTCAAAGGTTCCCAACAAAAACATTATAAAAAATATGTGGATAAATTATGATTCTATAACAAAATAATTTAGGGTATGACACTCAAATTTAAAACCACGGTCCATTATAGACCCCACAAGATCTCTGAATGTCCATGCTCTCAAGGCTTGACCCAGCCAAGGAAGTCCATTTATTAGCCATCAACAAAGACCTACCCATTTCCCTTTACTTGTGGGAATGAGCAGGTGACAAATAGAACGAGCACATCAAGACGTTATGTATTGAGTAAGCCAAGTTTCTCCCTTAACATGAGTATAAGTATACAAATTCTATCTTACATGGATATAAAATACAACATGCATCATGATAAAGCCATATATATAAATATAAGAATACATCATGACATTATATCATGTATAACTCAAACAATATAGAATATACAATACTTGGTTTCATATTATCATCACATGCATACTCACACATGTATTAGTAGATAACTTCTAGAAAACCTCTAGGATTTATTTCCAATTACTCAATTCTTTAGGTTATACCCTTTCCTTATTCACCTAAGACACATATCAATCATCTGGTGAATATTCCATCCAATTACTCAATTCTTTAGGCTATACCCATTCATTCCATCCTTATCAATTTATTGACCATTCACTTGGTAATCATTCATTTTTTATCAACCAATTACTTATCATCCTTATTTTATTATCATCAAACCATGCACTTTCCACCATCCCATGGTCACACTTACCATTAACACCCCCAAAATTTACATATATATATATATATATATATATATTTAAATATTACTTATAACTTAAACCGAAAATTCTGGAAATGTTACCACCACACTTAGTACCAGACCGGCTCACTCCTACCGTTCCAATACTAAGTGCTAAGGCTAAAGAAAACAACTCAATAAACATTAATAGGTTGTCCGAATTCAAAGATACAGAAATCAGGTACGCACAAGTATTTATTCAATTCCAAATATGAGGGTAGTTTTTCAAGAAAGAGAAATAACTAATAATAATGAAGTTGTTTCAATAGTACTATTCATAAATAGATAAGATAATAATAATAAACTCAATGGAAAGCCGGCCACGTTACTCTGATAATCAATCCTGCCTGATCATCACTTGTCCCTACCTGAGGTCCATAGACATCTATAGCATCATAATACATATCTCCTACCTGCAGGAAATCAGATAAGCCTTCTACTCGTTGGAATGAGCAGCACCCATGAAACGGGCGATCAGTACGCTATGTACTGAGTAAGGTAACCGAGCGCTAATGCCAACACATAAGCATAGAGATTTATATAGAGGACATAACAGAGGCACAATCACAGTAGCATAATATCGTACAATCAATTGAGTAGATACATAAAGACCCAATTAATGTCCAGATTATTTACTTAATTGATCTTTTATTAGAAATCGATACACATCATGCCTTTTTATCAAATCCATGCGAATACGGGAGCCCCCACTATTATAGCCGGTGGATCGGATACACATAGGACTACGCGTCCTAACCACTATTCCTAACCGGTGGATCGGTTGGCCCCGGCTCGTATGGTGTTCCACTGTAAATAATTAGTATCTTTTAGGTACCTTGCAAACTATGGTTTATTTTTATTGAGCTCGGGAACCCCCACTATTATAACCGGTGGATCGGTTACGCATAGGACATCATGCCCTAACCACTATTATAGCCGGTGGATCGGTCACACATAGGGTAAAAACCCTAACCACTATTCCGAACCGGTGGATCGGTTGGTCCCGTCTCAATGATCTTTCACTTTAAGTGATTAGTATCTTAAGTATCTTATTCAACAACTTTCCTCCTAGATAAAACCCTAGATATGCATGACCACACTATGTAACCCTAGCTCCACGTAAATTACTCTTCCAATCAAAACCTAATCCCGAAGCAACCCATACTCCCATGTGAACCCTACCTCCAGGTAAAACATATTTCCATGGAACCCTAACTCCCATGCAAACCCTATCTCCACGTAAAACATATTCCCATGCAAACCCTAACTCCCATGCAAAACCCTAATCCTCATGCAAAACCCTAATCACCAGGCAACCTCATGCCAAACCCTAACCCATGCAAAACGCTAACACATGCAACTCCCCATCAATATTTTATAACTCCATCATTATTTTACGACCCCATCATTATCTTACAATCCCATCCTTATTTTACGACCCCATCATGCATGTCTTAAGGCCACATTATACAACAATAATAACATACATGTACACATGATTCTCATGCCACCATTTTTCCACACCAACATACTTTAATCCTATAATCATGTTGTATTAATAACAAGTATACAATATTCACACGAAATACACTATAATTAATATCACATAGCATGCATAGCATAAAATCACATAATACAAGTATGGCCTTAGCACCCCTTACCTAAAACGTCACCTGTCTTGGAGCACGCTGCTATACCACTTGAGGGCTTTGGTTGGGCTCACCTACTATGGGAAAAATACTAGGATTAGGTTTTCTCTTAAGAATGCTATTATTTATAACTTACCCCAAGACCTTATTTTTAATTAAAAAAATTATTATATTAGAATTGACCCTACAAAATACTAGTGGAATATTAATAATAAAACTAATGCAGTTCAAAACAAAAAGGTGATATATGGGTTTCTGCCCTTCACCAAAATAATATGAGTAAAGCTAAAAATAATAATATTGAAATAATAAAGATAATGATAATATTATTACTAATGGTTATAAGAACAATAGGAATAATAATACTAAAATACATAAGTGCGAATGTTAATACAAAATTAGGGCCTAAGATTTTCCAGAATAATTAATAAAATGTTAATAATAATTATTCTAATAATTATAATATTATTAATAATAAGAATAATGATAATAAGCATATAATAGTTCAATTAATAACTTAAAATTCGAAACTAATAATAAAATTATTTTATTACCATTCTCCACCCTGCAAGTACAATTCACCATAAATTTTATATCAAATAATAATAATATTAATGGCAAGGAAATTATTATTATATTCGAATAGTTACTAATAAATAAAATAAAAATGATATAATTTACAATAAATAATGACTAAGGAGGTCTAGGGTTTCAACTTGGGTCGGCAGGAATGGGCGGCACCGACGGTGGTTCACGGCGGTGGCCGGAAAAATGATCTAAGAGGGAAAAAGATGAAGAAAAAGAGAGAGGGAGTAGGGGAAAAATTAAAATAAGGTTTTTATTTGGTAGAGGAGGATTAGAGGGAGTTTTTGGGTGGTTTAGAGGGCAGTAAAAGTGGCGGAAACGGCGGCGGACGGCGGCTTAAGGGTTTCGGGGTGAAAATTCTGGTGAGATGAGCAGCAAACTTGGCACGACTATGGAGGCCCGTGCAAGAGGAATCGAAGGTTAAAAATGGTTTAGTTAACTAGAGAAAAATCCAGGGAAGAAATAGGAATGCTGGGGTGGCGTGGAGGTTGACTATCAACAATAGGGGAAGCGTCTGAAGTCATGGTGGAGGCCAGCCCTTGCTTAGGGTTTTCGAGGGAGAAACACTCCAAAAACTCCTACAACCAGGCTATTTATAGATGGTGGATGGGATAATAGGGTGTTGAAGCTCGATAGGGAGGTAATAAGTGCAAGAATTTGGGTGGTCGGTGGCAGTAATTGATCGGCCATCGTTTGGGTTGATTCAAAATTTCGCGAGACTGGGGAGAAGAAACGAGAAAGATTTAACGTCCAACAATTATGCCAATTTACTCTTGGAGTTAAGAGGAAGACAATGAGGCAAGAAACGGCCGGTATTAATCACCGTAGTCGAAGAGGCCATTGATGGGGTTAAAGGTTTCATCACAGCGACGGGGAAAGATGGAGGGAGAAGGAAGAAGAAAGAAGGTGGGCCGGTCGGCCGAGGAAGGAAAAGAAAAGGGGAGAACCGGGCGGTTCGCCCGCCGGTTAGGCCCTCACTTAACGAGACGCAGCGTCTCGACATGAAATCGACCAAAACGTGGCGTCTGGGCGCACGCAGGAAGAAGGCCAGCGACGCTGGGCCGCGGGAGAAGAAAGGAAGAAAAAGGAAAGAGGATTGGGCCGCGCCAGGCCCATTCGGCGGAAGACGGAGGAAGAAAGAAAAGAAAGAAAAGGAGAAAAGAAAAAGAAAGAGGAAAAAGGAAAAAAAAAAGAAAATAAGGTTTTGGGTTTAAATAAAATAATTATAATATTTTGGGTATTTAATATAAAATATTTATTTAACAAAAAATATTAAATTCCCTTTTTAAGCTAGTTTCGGGTTTTTAAAATATTTTCCATCAATTCCATTTTAATTAGTAAAACACCCTAATTTTCTTCCATTAAATTATTTATAAAATTAATATTAATTTGGAACTATTTTATCCTCCTTATTTTAAATAAAATAAATTATTTTGTTAATTTCTAAAATAAAATCCTTAACTAGCAAAAATACCCAATTTCTCCTAATTAAAATAGTAATAAATTTCTTCTTAATTTTTCCTAATTAATTTCCTTTTATTTTAATCAAATAATTTATATTTAATTAAATATTATAATAAATTTTCATTTAAATTTACTATTTAAAATTAGAAATTTTCGGGGCATTTCAAAAGCCTATCAAAATAAGGGACATAAAGTTTAGGCTAAAGCCAATAACCAAACGGATATATGTCCGAGCCGAAGATAATCATATAAATGAACATATGTCTAAGATAAAGCCAAAAAATATGGAAATAAGTCCATTTTGAAGCTAACTGCCTAGGTAACTAGACCCTTTAGTATCGATACCTCCTAGTACATCATTAGTGTTTAGAGTAGGTAAGGCACCGGGACTTCTTAGGATCCCGCCTAATGGAATCAAAAAATTCTTGAAGGAAGATTAACCCTCGATAGCTAATTGAAGACCAAGTAATGTAGACCCATACTCAAATTGATTTTCCTTCACTTTATGTGATTAATATATTATTCATAAGGATAAGAGATCACACAAGGCCCATACAAAACAAGCAAAGTAACTTTCCTTGTTCATTCCTTATTTATTCCATGTTAATCATTTTCCTTCCACTTTTCCAACCATGTGGGTTTCCATTTATTCTTGTACCAAATTACTTAAATTTTTCTTATCATTTTTGTTCAAGTCCATGTTGAGTTTCATTACTCTTTTCTTAATATCATCAGTTATCATAAGTGAAATACCCATTTAACCTTTACATTACTCATAAATTATGATCCATTTAATCCTTTCATTAGTCCAATAATCCATGATGAAATTTGTATTTTATCCCATTAATAATCATAGAATAGGCCTAAACATAGCCTGAATGCATAACCAAATCAAAAGGAAACAAACCATGTAAAACAGTCAAACTAGTTGATCGATTAAGCCGAAGTAGTCCATCAATTTGGGTCAATTGGTTTGACTCAATCAAACCATGAATTTTCTCAAACCAGTCAATCGATTTGGCAAGACAATGTTCTATTCAAAGACCAGTCGATTGGTTCTACCAAATAAATTAATGGATTTAAGCAAAGAGCAAGACTAAAGTCTCTAGAGGCTTACTAGTCGATGGGTTGGGTAGACAAGTCAAGTGTTCTAGGAATTAGTCGATTCGTTTAAACTAATCAATCAATCAACTTTCCCTAGCACATTACCAAACCATTAAATTTCATGTAGACTCTTACATATAATCATCCTTAACTAAATTAAAACATGTATCAACATTGTCTAATACATTTTCAACTGAATCAACTGGTATTTCACAACATGGAATCATCATATCCTATTTTTACCAAATTTATAACTTTTTTTTTCAATTTATACCACCTATCCATCTAAATAACATATGCAGGCTATATAAATTAATGCCAACATGCAAAAATCAACTTAAAGGGACACAAAACATGCTAGAATACTTATTAATCATTTTAGAAGTAAGAATCAGTTACTTAATGCAAGTAAAATCCCTTTTGAAACAAAAATTTCTAACTATGAAATTCTCAAATTTTAAAACCTAAAATAATAATCTTAAACTCAATAATTTACCCCAAAATCTTATTGAATTTTTGAACTAAAAATAGAAGGAAAGAATAATATACCATCTTGAGGAAAAATAGGAAAATGGTTAGGTAAATGCTCAATATTTTTTTTTTCAAAATACAACTCTTCTTTTCTTAACAATTAAAACAAGAGAGAGCTAGAGACAAGATCAAAGGAGCATAAGAAAATCGATTACAAGGCTTAAAGTGTAGAAAAAAGAGATTGAATACAAAACTTAAAGAATTTAGTAGCTAAAATAAAAGGTGCATAAAAGGGATGATTGGGGCTATTTTTATCCAACCAATTGAAGGGAACCATAGAGGGTTCAAGGATCAACTAGAAAACCTACAAATTACCATTTGAATTTGAGCTAAATGGACAGATTTTGTCCAATATATGTCGACCAATTCTCTATAGCTAAAATTTCATCTTTGGATAATGCAAGTCAATTAGACTAGAATTATCATACACATGAAAAGTAACAGAAGGCCGGCATGGAAGGAATATTCTTGCTGCTCAAAGTCATACCTAAGATTAAACAATTAATCTTATAAACATGTAGAGGAGAGAGGTGGAAGAAGACAAGGCTGAGGTCATCTCTCCCCCTCAATTTTTCCTATCAACTTCTAGATCAAGCTAGGTAATATATAGGTTTAAATGTATCATGAAAATCATTAGGAATCTCTTAGGGACAATTTGGCATGGTTTGGTAAGATTCCATTTCATTATAAGAGATTTTTTCAAAAAATGAAGTTAAAAAAATATGACTAGTTCGACAAACGAGTCGATGGGTTTAGGCTTAGCAATCCACTATTCTTTAAACTAGTCAATTGGTTCTCCCAAACAGTTGACCAGTTTCATTGAGAAAATCCATTTTACTAAAACGATAAATGAGTCAATCTATTTACCTAAAACACTCAATAAAATCCATTTTTCAACATAATTTTAAATCAAACTTTGCCTCAAACCTAATCATAACATTAAACCAAAATCATAGGTCCAAAAATTAGCAAAATTCTCATTTAGCCATTTATAAAAGAAATAGGGGTATTACATCTTATGACACGTGAGGAAATGAGCCATCTTAGGGAAATGATCATAGAATACCATACTTTTATTATTTTTCCTTTGATTATAAAGGAAAGCCAATCTAAAATCCATCTGACAATATATCAAGGTGGTGCATGATGGGAAAAGGTGTGTAGAGTTCATTTTGGACGTAACTATTAGACCTTTAGTACATAGAGCACTTGGCTATAGAGGATTGCTCATATTTAGCCATTTGAGGCTACAGGAAATGTTTTAGAGTACATCATACATTTTGTTGATCCCTAAAATGGCCTACCAAACCTCCGTATGCATAGAAAAATCTTCATCCTTCTTATACAACCCTTTGAGACACCCAAACATTTGGACCCTAGCTTCTAGTAATCATAGCACACAATACCTCCAAGAGAGTGCATTGGCCACAACATTGGTCTTACCACTCTTGTGCTTTGCTACAAATGAAAAGGATTGTAAAAACTCATTAAGTTTATGTTTCCTATTTATGTATTTTAGGGACTCATGATTGATGTGCCATATAAATTTTGATGGTTAGAGATAGAGTGACCAATGATCTAAAGCCCTAATAAGAACATAAAACTCCTGTCATAAGTGTTGTAGTTAGATCTCGAACCATTAAGCTTCTCACTAAAAAAGGTCATGTGCCTTCCTTCTTATAGCATGACAACTCCAATACCTACTCCACTTGCATCACAATTGACCTCAAACACTTTTTCAAAGTTTGGTAGCCATATAATGGGAGCCTCACATAACTTATTTTTGATTATTTCAAAGGCTTCTTATAAAAATTTGGTCCTTTGAAGAACACCCTTTTTGAGGCATTCAGTGAGAGGTGCTGGGAGTGTCCTAAATCCTTTTATGATCCTCCTATTAAAGGGGCAAGCCCATGAAAGGATATAACATCACTGATGCATGTGGGTGTAGGTCATGTACTTATTGACTCCACTTTTGACTCATCCATGGAGATTCCACTTTTGGATACAACAAACCCTAGAAAGGTGACTCTCAGCATAAAAAGTCAGAAATAGCACTAAGGGCTAAAAAATGCAAGTCTTAATTGCCTTACATGATCATCTCGACTAGAAGAGTATGCATGAATATCATCAAAATACATAGCTATAAATTTTCAAATGAAGGGTTAAAGAAGCTCATACATAAGCCTCATGAAAGTACTTGGTGCATTAGATAGCCTGAATGGAATGATCAACTACTCATAGAGCCCTCCCTTAGTCTTGAAAGTGATCTTCCACTCATCCCCTTCCTTCATCCTAAGTTAGTAGTATCCACTCCTCAAGTTGATCGGGAAAAATGCATTTGCTCCATGCAAGCAATTAAACATGTCATTAAGCCTATGTATAAGATACCTATACTTGATAATAATGTTGATAATAGCCCTACAATCCACACACATCCACATTGTTACATCCTTCTTTGGTAGTAAGAGGGCAAAAACTACACAAGGGCTAAGGGATTCTCTTATGTAATCCTTTTGCAACAACTCCTCAACTTGTCTTTGCAATTCCATGGCTTCTATAGGATTGCACCCATAATCCAGTTTGTTTGGGAGTGTAGTATTGAGAACAAAATTGATTTGGTGTTAGATTCCCTTTATGGGAGGCAATTCAATAGTTAATCTATTTGGAAAGCATCCCCAAACTCCCCTAATAGGTGTTTAACCCGAGGCTCAAGTTCATGTATCTTCTAATTAGGAATTTCCATTCCCTATGGCCCTTTCTAACCCTTTTCCATCAACAAATAAAGCTTTCATACACTTCCTATCCTCCTTAACAAGTGAGGATTGAATACTCTGAGTAAAATAATTTTTTTCTAGCATACATCAAGCTATATATATTCTTCCTACCATAATATTTACCATTCCTATCAAATTTCCATGGTCTACCTAATAAAAAAATGACAAGCATCTATAGGAATGACAATACAAATACCACTATCTTGATATGTTTTCCCATTGGAAAATGACATGACCATTTACTTAGTAACTTCCACCACCGAGCCGTTATTAAGCCATTAAATCTTATAAAGCTTAACACATTTTGTGGATGGCAAATTTAGCTTCTCCACTAAAGTGGTGGAAGCCACATTTGCACAACTACCTCCGTCCATAATGAGGGAGCATATTTTAACAAGTATGGTTCACTTGGTGTGGAATATGTTCTCTCTTTGGGAGTCTTCTGCCATGTCTTCTCTTGCTTGTAACACCCTCCTCACCATTAAGGATTCTGCTACATCTGAGGGTACTTCCTCAACCTTGGACCCTCCCTTCATGGACGATTGTTCTTTGATGTCACCTCCTTTTATATCTTTTTCCTCATAGTCTAGAAAGGTCATCACCCTCTCTTTTGACACTCACTTTGATAGTGTCCAATTCCTTGACACTTAAAGCACCACACAACCTTAATTCTACTAGTCTCACCGACTTCTAGCTTTCCTTGACCCTTGACACAAAATGTCTTAGGATTAGGGTTTCACCTTGGGACTTCTTTGGGTGGGTAAGCATTCAATCTCAAACCCCCAACCCTTGAGCTCTTATTCTCCTCTCTGTTCTTTTCCAACTTGATGACCAAATAGAATAACTCATCCAAGGTATAATATTTGTAAAGATCCACCTTTCTAATAATGTCACCCCTTTAACCCTCCTATGAATTGGGGCATTGTGTGTTCCTCAACCTCCTTCAAATAAGGCATCCTTTTGAGCCTCTCAAAATCTCTAATATACTCCTCCACATTCAAATAACCTTACCTTAAATAATACATTTTGTTGTATAGGCATTGAGTATAAGAAAGTGGTAAAAGCCTCTCCCTCATCAATCTATTCATCTTCGCCAAATTTCTAACCTTAGACTCACCCTTTCTTTCTCAAGTTTATACTAAATTATCCCACCATAAGGAGGCATGCCCTATTAAAATAAAAACAAAAACCTTACAAGATTTCTCATTAGCTAAAACCCTAGCTTCAAACATTCGGTTACACCTCATATTCGACTCCAAAAACACCTCTGGGGTGTGGGATATATATAGCTCTATGAAATCCAACTTAATGTAACTAAAAGACTCTCTTCTAACTATCCTTATCCTTTGAAATGACCTAAGAAAATGCTAGAAGATGAGCTATAATTGGTTAGCTCATCCCCTACACCATTCACCCTTTCTTCTTCTTATGGTAGAGGACTTCTTACTCTTTGAAGGTTGGCATTTGGCACTAATGACTCCAACATGTCCAACACTCTCCTCCTATCGATTCGTAATGTTTCTATGGCCCTATCCTTCCTTAGGTTATGAGATTCTTCAAGACCTAACCCCCTTGAAATAGGTTTATTTTCCATGTTTTATGCTCAACCTACATGCAACAAAATGGCTACACATAAGAGGATATAAAAAGGAATAAAGGTGGGATAAGGCTTAAATTTGTGGAAAAATAGCTTAAGAAAAGAAAATTTTGGTGGATGGCCTAGATAATAGGTTAAGAAGTAAGGTGACAGCATAGGTGATACCCCAAAATTACCAACCCTAAGCTTTGATACCAATTTGATGCATAATGTTAAACAAATGAGACCATGCTAAACATTTATGTTAAGAATGAGGAGTTTTCAAAATAGTCGAAAAGAGTGGAGAAGAATGCAGGAAAATCCAAAAAGGATAATTTGATCTTGAGATGTTTAAAATTAATTACTTGAATCAAACAACTTAGGTTTTAACTCTTAGCCTAAATGATGCAATATTTTGGATAATTCTCATGACTACTCCTTAATCTTAAGGGGAACTTGGATATATAACCTGGAGTTTTTTTTATCAATTTTAACCTGCCCCTCTTGTAGCCTATCCAACAATATTTAAGAGTCTTAGTCAACTTATAGGGGTTACAAGTAGAATCTAACCGTGATATTTAGATTGGTTAGACCCTCACCCATGGTTGTGACTAACATAAACTAAGGCTAGAAGACTTCAATCAGCTAGTGCTAATTTTTTCAAAACTACTAGCCACCCATCACTTTATGGTTGTCATTAAATCCTATCACAAGGCTTAGGAAACATAAATTACATATTAGGAATGACGAAAAACATGATTTAGCTAAATTTAGCTAATAAAGGAAATAAGAAAATAGGTGAAGTCTGCTCTGCTTCTACTACTTGAATTGTCAAGGCTATAGAGGTTTCTTCTCTTTAACTTAAGCAAGGTTTTAAATACCTTGAACTTCCCATAATTACCTTTATCATGTCCCTAATTCTTACACAAGAAAAGGTTGACAATGCAGTTTATTTTTTAGCCAAAAATAGGTGAAGTAAAGAGGTAGATAAGGTAGCAGCTTGGTTGATTGTAGAAGGATCCTTATTAAAGCCAATTATGGGATGGGTTTTTTGGATGCATATTGCAGCCAAATAGATAAATATTTACGTTGTTGTTGGAGTTTGCATGGCTTTCATGGTTTCTAGTTAATCTAGTTATTTATTGATCCAAATGAGAAGAGTTTTGAAGTCTTCAACTTTGGAAAAATTAATAAGTTGATTATCTTTAATTTGGGATACTTGAGATGCTCCTACATTAGTAGTGGTTGATTAACTAACCAAGTCAGCTATCTTTATTCTTATGCGAATGATATTGAGTATGGAATAGTTGGATTAAGATTAAATGAGTTAAATGGTGAGACTTCATGATGCCCAAATTGATATAGTTTCAAATTGAAACTCCAAGATCCTTTCACACTCTTGGGGGAAGTTTTAGGAGGCTATGGGTATAAGACTAAAGATGTTTATAACATTTTACCTAGCTATAGATTATTAGATCGAATGTATGATACAACCTATGGAGGATATGCGAGGATCATGTGTACTCCTCTTCTAGGTTATTTGGGTGGTTTGATTTGACTTGATAGAATTATCATAACCAATACTCATAATGATAGCATTGGGATAGTGTTGTTTGAGGCTCTACATAGGCAAAGAAATGGTAGTTCTTGTGTTGGAGGGACATCACCAAGAATAATTATTTAGGATAGGAGATAATGGAGGAGGAGAATTAGTAGGTTTAAGTGATACAAGATAGATTCAAGGTAAATTATGATAGTTAGAAGAGTTATGTTCATTTAAGGAAACAACATGAGGGTTATAAGGTGGGCGGCTATGTTTCCTGAAGGATTTCACCAATGAAGGGTGTGACGCATTTTTGTTCGAGGGGGAAATCTTAAATTGAGATTTATTAGACCTTATGAGATTACGGAGAGGGTTGGAGAGGTCGCCTATTACCTTGCATTACTATTTATCCCTAGTTCATGATGTCTTTCACATATCACAATTGAGGAAGTGCATTGCAGACCTATCGCATGCACTTTACATTCATGAGATTGAGCTAGATGAGTCCTTGGCCTACATTAAGAGACCACTTTGAATCATTGATCTGAAGGCCTCACAAACCAGATTGACGAAGGATCTATAAGTGAAGGTACTATGGATGCACGATGTAGTAGAGGAGGCTACATGGGTGACAAAGGATGAGATTTGATGCTAATATCCTGATATTTTTTATTAGGCGATATACCTTAGTAATAAGGCTTATTTTTAAGGAGGTAATACCCCATATCATGCCTTTACATATTTATGCACATGATTTTCTTGTTTTACCTAAATTTCAAAGCAAAGTCAAATATAAGACAGTAGTGATGTCATACCACAATTTTATAAAATAGTTTTATTATTAATTCTATTAAAATTTTATTTTTAATTAATTTTTTATTTCTTTAACTCTCATTACTTTTTTAAAATATTTCATTTGGATCGTTTAATCCTTTTTAGGGTTTTGAGTCCCATAAGATTATTGTGTCTTTTTTTTCTATTGAAATTGTTTTATAATTTATAATTTGGTTATATTTGAATTAATTTACTATTTATAATTCTCCTAGGCCTTTCTAAAATTTAAAATTTAGATTTGTGACCACAAAATGCTACTCACTGCCCCTTTCTAACTCTTACTTGCGTTATATACCCTAAAATGAGCATTTTAACAAGGAAAAATTTACAAATCTTTTATTATACTTATTTCTATAATATTTAAGCTAAATATTAATTAAAAATGGGCTATAAATATTTTAATATTTTTTGGGAAAATTCCACCAACTTTAGGCATAATAAGCCCCCTAAACTCGTCATTCTCTAAACAAAACCTATCATAGCTATCTAAATTTGAATCCTATCTTACTAAAAAATAAAAAAGTAAATATTGAAATTTATTTTTGTGGCCATAAGTATGTTGTTGAATTCTTTTCCATTATAATAGTCATTAAAACTTTTTAGGTTGTTAGACCTCTAAACTTTAACTAATACTTCTTCCAACCTCTTTTCTTCCTCATAATTTATTTTCTTTAGCTCCGTAGAGTGGAATTAATCAACCACAATCCATTCATCCATTTTTAGGTAATTTGTTTTTATTTTTCCTTCTTCATTCTTGATTTTTAGCTATTTATGATTTTTCATAAATGATTAAGTGTTAAAATTTAAAGAAATTGAAATAAAATATTCCTCACCATTTTATTAATTTCACAAATCATTCCAAGTAATATTAATATAACACACCCAAAAAATCATAGCTGAAAATTTTCGTTTAATTAAAACAAACACGATCATGGGGGTGCTACCGCCATGATCACCATAAGCCTGGCCCCCGACCAGTCTTGTACCAATCAAAAAGATAAGGAATAATTTTCCCAATCATTAAACTAATTAAGACATGGAAATGTAAAAATTAGAAATACTTATAATAAAGAGAAGTCAGAGTGTGAAATGAAAGCGTTAATACAAAATTGAAAACAAAGACAAAGTTAAGCCCCTAAGAGAAAAAATTGATACAATGATAACGTAAAACTAGAAAAATGGTAGTGTCCAATCAGCACTCGCTCTCGGCCCCAAGTAAGTCCAACATTTGTCACACATCCCCGCTCGACGCATCTAGTACATCATAGGCATCAATCACGGTACCTCCTACCTGCACAAATTTATAAGGGCCCTCTTCTCGTGGGAATGAGTAGCACACATAAAATAGGTGGTCATTATACTACGTATTGAGCAACGTAACCATATAAGTAAGGTCGTATAAGAAAATAGACAATTAAGACATACAAAGCATAATTAAAGTTCATATCATCTTGCCAGAATTAAACTAATGTTTCTATCTTACACAATTCTCATATTAATTCCACAAGAGTATGGGGACCCCATTATTATAGCCAGTGGACCGAAAACACTCCACCGAGCATAACACACCTGACCACTATTATAGCTGGTGGACCGAAATCACTCAATAGGGCAAAACGCACTTGACCACTATTATAGTTGGTGGACCAAAAAATTAACCTTACTAGCCCTAACTCACGAGATGTGCCACCATAAGTAATTAGTATTTTTCCATGACTTATTACCATATAGAAGATTGGTTTATTGAGCCTGGAATTCCCCCACTATTATCACCGATTGACCGAAAACACTCCACAGGGTAGAATGTACCTAACCAGTATTATATTCCGTGGGCTGAATATCACTCTATAGGACAAAATGCACTTGACCACTATTATAGCTGGTGAACTGATGAAATATATCCTCATTTGGCCCTAGCTCAATAATTTTTCACTTTAAGTATTTAGTATTTTATTCGTATCTTATTCCACACATAACCTTGACTAGACATGCCTGACCCACTAAACTTCCCATGCTCACCAATTTATTCTCAGCTTCTCAAAAATCTTATCCTATATCTTGAGACTTCTACACCATTTGGTACATCCAAACATCCTTTCCCCCTTTACCTCATTACCATGAATATGCAACTCCTATGTGCGGGGGTCGAGGCACACTTTTCATATCTCTGAGTCAAATCACTATCACTCACTAGGGTTTTCCAGAGGAAAACCCTAATTTAACCTATATGGCCCACCTTCCTCTATCCCACACAACTCATGCTCCTTTGCCCCTAACTCATCACCTCACTTGATTTATCCCCAAGCTCCCCAGTTTAGTTCCCATTTTTCACATGTGGCCATGAAATCCTAGTTAGCCATCCTAAAACCCTAGCATCTCTCTTTCCTTATATGATGTTATCCCTTCATTATTTTTACTTACCATCTCCTCCTCCACATGACATACATCCAACACAACCTATGATCCTGATAATTTCTCCCCATTTTTCCCACTCACGATGAGGACCCCAAATTATTCTGCATGTGGTTCAAGGCTCACTCCTCAGAACTCTAGCTCAATTCCTCTTTACTCTATTGGGTTTCCCTTTGAAATCCTAACCTAGCCTATATAGCCTCAATTCCTCTAATCCTACACAAACCATACTCTTCTATGCTACCAAACCATCACTTTCCTCGAACCTCACCTAACATTACAACCTCACTACCCAACTTCCATGCATGATCACCAAAACCCTAGTTTTACTCCTCGAAACCCTGGTACCTCTCCTTTCATTTATGTCACCCCTCAATTAAATACCTTTTTCTCACTTGGCTCACCTTTCCTCCATATGACACCCCCTCATTCATTATTACCCATTCTAACCATTTTTGTTAGTTTTTCCCTCCTTGCACACTTCTCTCACTTAGGGTTTCCTCCCAAAACCCTAGTCAAGTCTTCCATGCATCCTTACATCAACCCACATACTATTTTTCACATATAGACTCAAATTACCCTAAAAATTCTTCCCTTACCTTACTTACCCCTTAAGTCAACCTTTTCCACATAAAGGTCATTCCCATGAAAAGGCTAACCATCCCATGCAAACCCTAGACTCTCCATGCCTGTTTTGGTCCATTCCCATTATTCCTTATTTTGTCCACCCATAGGTCTTAGGATATTTAGGCTATCCTTACAATTCTATAATCAACTCACTTTCCTCACTCTTTTTCATTTCTCTCACAACCACATCACACTATTTAAGGTTTCCTATCATGCATGTCATTAGGGGTAATATTATATAAGCACATCCAAGTATAAGTAACAATACCACATTTCACATATCATGAAACACATACAACTTACCTTAGCTCTATTCTTAGCAAGCTGCACTACAAGAGCATAATCAATAATATATATAAGGAATACACATCAAATCAACACACATAACACATTTTTCACAAACATTAGGACTTAATCATATCCTTACCTAAAATAACACCAGACTTGGAGCACACTCTTATGCCTCCTTAGGGTTTGGACTTGGTTCACCTATAAGAGGGATATACTAGGGTTAAATTTACTCTTACCAATATTATCATTATTTCTTACTTACCTTTATCATAACCTAGTATTAGGGTTATTAATAATAATAGTAGCTTTATTAGTAAAAATAGGGGTATTATTCTTAAAATGGTTAATCATGCTATTATTAGTCAAAATAGGTTTAGGTAGTTATTTTGGTCTATGGTAAGGTATTATTAACAATATTAACAATACTAAAGACAATAACTTTAGTAATAATAATAATGGTGAGAAGGTTGGAGTGGTGATGATGGTAGTAAGGGTGGCAGCACAAGTGGTGGTTGTTGTGGTCATTGACAGTGGTGGAGAAGGAGGAAGGGTGAAGGAGAGGGAGGTAAGGAAAAATGAAGGTAGGGGTAGGTAGGGGAGACTACGCTGAGTGGATTGGGTTGTAGGAGAGGCGGTAGTTGCAATAGAGAAGGTGGCGCACAACAACAAGAAGGGCGGCAATGGGTGTAAAGTGACAGGTCGGGTAGCCAACTTTTCATGATTGGGGTGGCTTGTGTAGGGGGAAATAGAGGTGGTGAGTGGTATGGTTCGATGGAGGGTAATGTAGGGAAGAGTTTGGGTGGTGTTTCAAGCAACAGTGTTGGGTAACGGCGGCGGGGATGGCGTTTGAAGCGATAGTGGCACAAGGTTGTTAGATTTTTTAGGCAGGGGATAAGGGACTGAATGGGATCTTTTGGGAGTATTTATAGGCCATTGGAAGGAGGATAAGATAAAGGGGGAAGAGGAAAAGGGAGCAAGTGAGGCAAAGCTTGCCGGTTAGTAGTGGTAGGCTGGTATGAGGCTGCAAAATGGTAGCTGTTGGTTTAGTCGAGTTGGAGAAGTGGAAAGGGAGGGCCACACATGGGAGGAGGTATAGCCTTGGTTGGGGCTAGAAAAGGAAATGAAAAGGATGAGGAAAGAAGGGACAGAGGCAGGTTGGTGGTATAGTGGTTGGGCTGGTTAGCGACGTAGAGTTGTAGGCTTCAGCCTGTAACGCATAGAAGGGAGAAGGGAGGAAGAAGGAGAGGGGGTCAGCCGGCCAGTTTGGGGAATAAGAAAAGAAAGAAAAATAAGGCAGAATCGGTCGGGCGAAGCAGAGAGAAAAAAAGGATGGTGGGCTAGGCCGCACGGGGTAAAGAAAAGAGCGAGAGGGGAGTTCGGCCACGAGGGGGAGAGTAGGCTAGAACCATGGAGGAAGGGGGAAAAAAGAAAAGGATAAAGGACAAAAAGAGGAAAGAAAAAGGAAAAAGGAAGAAAGGAAAAACGAACAAGGAAAAATAAGTTGGTTAGGATATTTAGAATATTTTGGTATTTTTAAATATTTTAAAATAATAAAAATTAGTAAAATAATAATTAAATTCTAGTTTATATTAATTTAACATATTTTGGATAATTTTTTGTAAATTCTATTTTAATTAACCAAATACCCTAATCTCCCCTAATTAAATTCTTTACTATTTTGCTCTTATTTTTGTCTTAAATTCTATCCTTATTTTAATAAAATAATATCTTTAATTACTTTTCCTTAGTAAATACCTGTTTTATTATAATTTTCTAAATTAGAATTTTTGGGATATTTCAATTAAGCCATTATATCCTTTAGTATTGCTTTTATTTGTTTTATTTTATATTTTTTTTAAGTATTTTGATGGTTTTTTATTTTATTTGTGGTGCAAGTTTTCAAGTGGTAGGGAAAGGGCTGATCTTAGGCTTATTTTTGCTCAATATTGGAGCTAAGTACTTGGTAAAATAAATTATACTAAAAGTACATAGGTTTTGATTTGGTAGAATACTCAAATGTGTAGTTGTTGTTAATGGCATTTGTGCCAAAGTTGGGCAATTCATCATCTTAGAAAAATTATGTGTTTTGGTCATTTTTATAAATTTTTTAGGATTCCAATGGATTATTTAGGTTGTTTATATGCAATTTTATATATTTAAAATATCCATTTAGTTTAGTATAATTAAAGTTATGATTAAATTAATTTTCAGCATGAATAAGAGGTAATTTAGTCATAACACATCTAGTTCTCTAGTTTGGTTGTTCTTTATATTTTAATATATACATAATGTGTTTAATTAATATTTTTCTAGGTTTCAGAAGTTAGATCATTGTATGCTAAAAGTTATGTTCTTTTTTGTATTTTCATGGTTTAGGAGCATTCTTGTATCTTTACATCCAAATATTTTTTGTTTTTTTTCTTCTATCATGCTAATTATTGACTAAATGTGATTAATATTCAATTTTATAATGTTATGAGCTAGTTTACTATTTTATACATAACTACTATATTAAGGACATTTTAATCATTTTACACCTAAAAAACTTAATTAGGTATTTTCATGTTAATGATTAGTTTTTGACCATTAATGTGACTCTCAGATTAGTAAATTGACTGGAAAAGTAAATTAATTGAAATTGTGCTTTGATCATAGTTATTATCAATTTAAAGTGAATCGTAAATCTCAATAATAGTGAATTTTTTTTTGGTTTTTAAATTTAATATTCTTGGCTTATTTTTATAGAATATCCGATATATAAATATTATTTTGTGAATAATATTTTTTTCTCAAATTGGTATGTGCACTTATTTTGGGTGATGATCATTAAATTATCTAAAATTTATTAATATTTTAAGTGTAAGAATAACTTTAGGATTCAAACGACTACCTTTAGGATGGTTTCCAAGGTGTGGTTTGTAATGGCTATAGTCCCTAATTACATATGTGGTTTGTAGTTGTGATGATCATTAAATTATCTAAAATTTATTAATATTTCAAGTGTAAGACTAACTTTAGGATTCAAACGACTACCTTTAGGATGGTTTCCAAGGTGTGGTTTGTAATGGCTATAGTCCCTATTTACATATGTAGTTGTGCTACATAATTAGTCAGTAGCGAACCTTCTTTCTACTCTATAGGTAATCGACGAATGTTATAGGAGGTATCAATACTTAAAGATAGATTGTTTCTTAGTTGTTTTGGGATGATTCATTAGCCATAGTACTTTGGATTAATATCTTAATTATTTGTGTTTCAACTTTTGTATTGTTACTTCTAGGCTAAAATATGACTTGTTGGGTTTTTCGATAACCTAATATAGAATAGAATAATTGGTGGACCATATATGTGTTTTATTCCACAATATCATTGTTTAGTATCATATTTATGTTCCAAGTATTTATGTGATTTTAAAGTTTGGGGTGAGCAGTAATGAATTGAGATGAATAGTAATGAATAGTATGTTTTCATTAATCATTCCATAGTTTTTATACAAGCATATTTTATTATATTCTTTCGCTTTATCATACATGATATATATTTTTATTAGTTTTAGTTTATTTAGTAATCTTGTCATACCTATTCTAATCTTGTTGCTTCTTTTTTTCCTGACGTTTGAGTGGAGGGCAGTGTTAGTGAGGACATCGTTAACTTTCTAATATTTAAATGATGGGTTAGGGGTTAGAATGGGGGTATCTGGTGCACCTCATCGATTTTATTTATTTTTATTCGGATATGGATATTCTTATTTATTGTTTTGATAGATCTCTCTCCTTATATCTATATTTGTTAGGAGTGTTACATCCTTTTGGATCTTTGTTGAATTTTTCTATATTTTTCTTTTCAATCTCTCTCAGCGTGTATGTACATATCTTTCCCTCTTTATGCTATATCTTTCTCTTTTCTTGTGGTGTTCATATTTTTTGAATTAGTTATGTTTGTCGTTGGGTTGTAGAATCCACCCATAATTCTATTTTGAGAGCTTAGTCAGTTGGACCCGAAAGAAAATGCTTTTGAAGTCATGGATCATTCAATGCATATTGATCTCCTAAGCCTCGTACGATTGGGCCACACCAAAAGGATGGATTTTGTCAATAAAATCATTAATATAGTTATTACTTTTATACTTTTTATTAGTATTAATATAATTGACTAACTGAATTGTTATAATGATTTGATATTATGGATCTAATTTAATTTGATATAATCTTATATGCGCTTGGGTGATTTAACATGATACTAGTATCTAATATGCCCTAATATTATAAATCATAAAAATAAATTAAGGGAAACGGGATGGTTTCCTTTAATATTATACAATTATTTGAAACGAAGAGATATCAAACATATTTAGTGTTTCCTTGATATGGGAATTATAAATAAAAATAAAAATGCTTGCCTATTATATGTAGCTTATTTGGTATATGTGAAATTGAATATTTTTGGAAGAAACATTTATTTCAGGGCTTTATTTGGGCTTAGAAGAATATTAGTAACATTTTTTTTTTCAAAATTCTAGGTCAGCGACGTAAAATTTGAGGCATTTTTCACAGTACATCCCGTATCTCTTGGTTAAAATAAAATGCCGTGCCATGAGAAACTCACTGCCGACTATACTGAAATTGATTAATATATGGTCAGGTAGTATAGTTTTCCTCATGCAGACTAGCCTTCTTTTCCCTGACAAAAACAGGTCTTTATTATGGAACAGTAATAAGATGCATCATTCATTACTCAAACTGATAGAATCAGATGCACAGCACATCAAAGATATGGATACGATTATTTATGATTATTATATTATTTTTGGTCTCATATGAAATGATTCCCGTAAGCTTAACGAATCCGTAGTTTTTTGCTCCACTTGCCTAACTAATCCATATTTTTTCTCCACTTGCTTAATCGATCAACTTTTTCGCCACTTGCTTGATTAATTAATTAATAGCTTTTATTCCTACTTGCTAGGTCATCATCGTAAACCTTACTCTAATGGTCTAAACTTCTGTCTTCCCTCTCAATTTTAAACGGAAGATTTCAGAGAACAATTTAAGATTAAAATATTTTTTAATCTTGAGAAACAAAAAAATAAGTCATACTAGGTCTTCATCGTAAACCTTACTCGAATGACTTCTAACCTATTTCCTTCCCTCTGAATTTCGAACAGAAGATTCCAGAAAACAACTTCAGATAAATTACATTTTTTAATCTAGAAAAAACTCATTAAAAAATTTATGTACTGTTCCATTGTAGGAAACTTATCTAGTGACATGTCATTTTTGCTGGGCACTATAGCAAAATAATTAGGGAATATATTAAGTATTATATCTTTGAAATATTGTCCTTTTGCCGTTATGGTGTTTTTATCATTGATTTTATATTTGTAATACCGCGGGATTTATAATTAAGTAGGATAATTTTAATTATCTATGTTTTTCATATAGTTAAAGATAAAGATAATGAGAATAAATCAACCAAATTACAAGGAAAGAAAGTGGAAAGGAAAATAAATAGGGCTCTAAAAATTCTAAAATTAGCATACTCCTAAAACCATTAAAACTTTCCTACAGGCCTCTAAACAACAACCCACGACCCAACTAAACTTAGCAATGTCATCATTCCCATCTTCTCCGGTCATCTACATTGTGAATTACTTCAGCCAACCTAAAACAATATTAGCAAAGCAATGCTTGAGGCACATCATAATTTTAACTAGGATCATCTGATTAGAGCACAAGTTAGTCCCTTTGAATGTCGATGCATTCCACTACTCCCACATTAAATCACATGTAGCATAGAACAGACTAAACAAAAGCATTAGGTTTTTAATGTGTCTCACAATGCCCATCCACGCATAGAACATCTCAATGGTAGAACATGCTATTACTCATTGGATGCCTCACCAATCACAAATGCCCATCCAATCCTGCCATGAGGGAAGGAAATGTAAGAAAACATGATTGAATATATCCTTTGCCTCTCAGCATATGGAATACAACTTACTATTAGCATCAAGAATGCCAGGTATCATAATATTTCATTAGTATTAATCCTACAAAACACACAAAACCATGGACACAATTCAACTCTATGTACTACTGAGCTTCTCCAACACTTCTTAAAAGTCAACAAGGACCCACAAGAATTCCCGGCTCTATCGAAATAAACACCATTTATGGAAGACAAATAACATAGAATCACCAAAGAAGCTCCACTGTTGATGGTCATCTTTGCATGCAACAAGTGAAACATTCCTTGTCAACTCTAACATGGTCTTTTAATTGACACACTCCAAAACAAAAAGGTTCCTTCTCCAAACCTTGTGCCATCTCTAATGAAGTGCATCCCAAAATCCCATTCTATTAACTTGGTCCTATTGTTGGAGTGATAAAGCAACAAGATAAGGGAATAGATCCTTCAAATTATCATTAGTCATCCAACAATCAAGCTAGAATCTTATCCATCTCCCTTCCCCTAACTTCCGATAAAAACCTTTGGTGATAATACAAGCCAGTCTATTATCCCTTTTGGTTAAAAATATAATCCAAGGTCCATTGATCCCAACTTCAGGTAGCTCTCCCAAATTTACATTTTAATTGACACTATAAATACCATCCACTACATCCTTTTATAGGGATGCATCCATTTAATGACATCTCTATCACCACTTATATAGGAGACCTATGTTTTTAATGATAGAGTACCCTATCACCAACCTTCCAAACCTCTTCGGCTTTTGTAGGATCTCCCACTTAATTAAAGGTATACCCCTTTTACTATTGTTACTGGTCTAAAAGAAATTCATCTGAATAGAGAATAGATTGCATGCAACCTTCATCAACATTTTAAATAGGTTCACGTAGTATAGTTGTAGACTATTGATGATATGATCAAGATAAGGTGCCTAACTCTAAAAAGCATCTTGAACTTCTAAAAAACAAGCTTACTCTCAAATTTCTTAATAATCTAAGGCCATATCTCTTCCCTATTGGGATTTTCCCCCAACGACAACCTAGGTACATTAGCGTCAACTTCTCAAGATTACATTAAAATAAGCTAGCCATATCGCTATGTCAATCCTCCTCTATCCCAAAAATAACCAACTGTGTCTTCAAAAGATTAATACTTAACTCAAAAATGGCGTGGAAATTAATCAAGGAGACTTCTAGTATTTAAAATTTACTTGTCCTCAGCTTTCAAAAAGATCTAGTTATTATTAGAAAATTGTTGTTGACAGACCTCCAATTTTCTTCTCCTAAAATAAATCCCCTTTGTAAGATTTCTGGTTGCAAATCTCCTCATCAATCAATTCGACTCCTTTGCCACAATAATTAACAACATTGGAGATAGTGGTTCTCCTTACCTTAACCCATGCTACAACTTAAAAAATTTAGTAGGGTACCCATTAATCAAAATTAAGATTTTGATAGTACTAATACACTCCTTGATCTACCCCTCTAGGTAGAACCAAAATTCATAATTCCCATCATTTGATCAATAAAGTCCCATCTCATAGTATCATACTCTTTTAGGAAATCAAGCTTTAACAAGATTCTTTTCCTTGGCATATTCTTCCTCAGCCAATGCACTACCTCATTAGAAATAAGGGCTCCAAAGAGAATTTGTCTCCCTTTAATGAAAGCCAATTGAGTCTCATCAATCAAGCCATCTACCACCCTTTAACCCTCTCTATTAAGATCTTAGCAATCACTTTGTAGATAATTCCCACTATACTAATAGGCTTAAAGGCCTTCATCTCACAGGCATTTTCAACCTTCGGTAATAATTGAACACAAGTCATGTTCACTAGTTTAGGAAGTATGCTACTTCACTAACTTTGATTCCTAATTTGATAAAAGTATTCTCCTATTTTTCTAATAAGGAAAAAAATTCATAGCATCTCCCTGTTATTTGTATCCCAAGAGAAATGCTTTAGATTTTCCTACTTGATTCAATTAAAATATGTTAACAATAATTGTCTCCATTGTTGCATGTCATCTCACCATGAATGTATGGACCTTATACGACTCAACATGTCTGGCATGAAACTAAATGGTAAAATTAACACTAATATTTAAGAGTATAACTAGTAGAAATTATATGCTTAATGTGTAGAAGTCCTGCGTTTAAACCCCATGCATTATAATTTTGTTTCATACGTAAAAATGTCGTGTATTCCTCTTCTAGAAGATAGGTATTTGTTTTAAACAAATGTATTAATGCAGTAGCAAATGGTCAAGACTTAGAAATTATTATCTTAGAACCTATTATACTCTATTTAGAGATGATTCCCTAAAAATTTGAAGACAAAAGGATGACTACATTGTTGGTTATGGACAAAACATGCAAAATAAATCACTAGTGATAGAGACATGTACATGGCATCCATAGAGGAAAAAAAATATGTTGTGTGGAAGGATTTAAAGTAGAATTTGAATGAGGATACTATATTTGACACTTCAGATGTGTAATATTGATAATTATCACGTTGATATTAGCTATAGGATAAGGAAGTTGAATTAGTTAAAAAGTAGCTTAATTCTATCTTTTAAGGTTATCTTATTCTATTCTATGAGTTGTGTTTGGAGTAGGGTGCAAGCCACAAATTTATGTGTTTATTTCCATAAGATTTTTATGGGAATTATCTTGTAAAATTAGGAAGATGGAATGGCTATAAAATCCATAGAACACACGACACAAAAAAGATGAAAATAAATGAAGTTGCAATCTTTCCTAAATTGAATTTTGTGTGAGTTCTTCTCAATTTTGATCAATTATGAGTGAGTTATTTTTATTTAAATCCTTAATTTATTTGTTTGTGTGAATTATAGATTGAGATCTATCCTTCAAACCCTCCACAAAAACCCATGTTATCCTAACCCCAATCATCACATTCAATCGCCTTCATCATCATCGTTAACACTCATCTTCAACCTAATTTTTTTACTTGATATTTTCTATTTCCAAACTTATGATGATGATGATGATGATGAAAATAATAATAATAATAATAATAATAATAATAATAATAATAATAATAATAATAATAATAATAATAATAATAATAATAATAATAATAATAATAATAATAATAATAATATCTCATGATCAACCTCAACATCTTCACTTCAAATTATAATCATCAAATCATCATATTTTGCAATCATTCATCATCATAATATTCATATCACTACTAAACCCTATTTGTAAACCTGAACCCTAGCCCATGAACCAAACTGTTCCAAACCCTTTATCATTCGAGAATCATCATCATTAACTCTACTTTTTTGAATCATCATCATCATCATATATTTATCATTTTTGAACCATCATAACACTTAAATAACCCTATTCTAACCATAATACCACCCAAATCATACGCCCATATTCCTGCACACATAAATATTAGTATTAAATCATTAGGTTTTGGTGTAGTATGACATTCATGATTAAGACCCAATCTTTCCTCCAAGTTTATTTCAAAACCGATTTCCTAATTCAAGATTATTGTAAGAACTTATAAAGGAGGTGCCAATATTCAAACTTTGGTTGACTTGAGAAGGCATTTTTAGAAGCACAACATTTGTGGGTGTAAAGAAGACATAGAGAACCAAGAAGAATATTTGAGGGATGTTTTCAATGTATTAGTGGAGGAGATCAAGGAAGATAATTTGTGTATGGGTAAGATGGAAGCCTCACAGGCTAAAGGATCATATAACCAACATCAAATTCGAAGAGATCAAGTAGAAGAAACTCATAGAAGGAAAGCACATGAATGAATGGAAGAAGGAGGGGGAAAATTTAGGGAACAAAGTAAAAGCTCATAACATCTCAAGAAAATCATATGATAATGTGTAGAAGGGGGTTCGATTTGACCTACTTGATTTTGATGGTAATCTCGATCTAGAATCTTTCGATGAATAGTTTCAGATTTTTAAATCTATTTTTAAATATAAGGAGATTGATGATGAGAAAAAATTTCAAATTTCCATATTGAAATTTAACAAGTTTATGAGAGTATGGCATGATAGTTTGAAGAGGATAAGGGAAAGAGACAGAAAAATAAAAATAATATCATGGTAGAAATTAAAAAAGCACTTAAACAGAAAATTCATGCCTAGAGAATATGAGCAAGAGAATTTCATAAGGATGACTACTTTGATGTAAGGGTTTCTTGGAGTAGAGGAGTACATTAGAGAGCTTGAAAGATTATCTCTTATTTGTGATATTTAAGAAAGGGAAGAGCAAAGATATGCTAAATTCATTGGAGGTCTAAATATAAATATTAGAGAGAAGGTGGACGTGTATCCTTATGAGCTATTTGAAAATTTGAAAAAATTAATATTCAAATTTGAGAAGCAATTAAAGAGAACCAAGCCACCAAACAAAGCAACCAATACACCATAGGTTTCAAACTTTAAGGGGGTGTCAAAGCCATCAACCTCTCAAGCTACAATTCAAGACAACATTGGAAGGTTCAATTAAGATGAAAAGTGCAAAGATAAAGTAGTTGACAAGGTGAACAAGCAATGCTTCAAGTGTAAAGGCTATGTTCATTTTTTTCAGGGTTGTCTAAATCAAAGGGCATTGATTTTTGAAGTATATAGAGAGTATAGAAGCTTATGATGAGGAAGATGAAGATCTTAATGAAGACCTTGAAGAGGGTAGTGAAGAACTAGAAGATGCTTTGGAAGATGGTCAAGTAGATTGCTATGTGTTGCAAAGAGTGCTTAAAGTACAATAACAAGCTCAACCTACTCAAAGGGAGAAGATCTTTAAAGCCAAGTGTGGAGTTGAAGGCAATGTGTGCAAAGTCATTATTGATAGTGGCTCTTGTATCAATGTTGCTAGTGAAAGAATGGTGAGAAAGCTTAGATTGAATACCATGGATCATCTAAGGCTATATTCACTTCAATGGCTCAACAAGGATAAAAGTGTAATGGTAAAAAAAAAATAAGCTCTTATTTATTTAAAAATTGGCAATTATTTTGATGATATTTTATGCGATATTCTACCAATTAATGCTTGTCATATTTTGTTAGGGATACCTTGGAAATTTGATAGACAGGTTACACATGATGGATTCCTTAATAAATATGTGGTATGCAAAGGTATTAAAAAAAATCAAGTCTAATATAGATGTGTAGACTTTGACTCTAAGGTGTGAAAGGTAAAAGGAGGCCAAGGGTAGGAGGCAAGAAAAAGGAGAAAAAAAGAGTGTTGAAGGTGAATAGGAGGAAGAAAAAAATAAGGAAGATCTCAAAGGAATGAGGAGTAGCATGGAGTTGTTGATCCTTAAGAAGTTAGAGATGGTTGAAGCTATCAAGAGTGAGAAAGCATGGTGTGCCTTGGTGGTGAAAGAATTTCAACAAGGGGAGCATGCTAACACAAATCTAAAATTGCAACAAATGTTGAGGGTGTACGTAGATGTTTTCCCAGATGAGTTTCCACCTGGATTACCTCCTTTAAGAGGCATCGAGCATGCTATTGATTTTATTCCTCCATTACCAAATAGTCAAGCTTATAGATGCAGTTTGGAAGAGTCCAAGGAGTTGCAAAAATAAGTGCAAGAATTTTTGGATCAAGGTTATATTAGAGAGAGAATGAGTCCGTGTAGTGTACCAACTTTATTAGTGCCTAAGAAGGATGATACATGGAGGATGTTCATTTTTTCTAGAGTACTCAACAATATCACAATCAAATACTGATTTATGATGCTAAGATTAGATGATATGTTAGATGAGCTGCATGGAGTAAAAGTGTTTTCGAATCTTGACCTTAGGAGTGGATACCATCAAATGAGGATAAGGGAAGGGACAAAATGAAGATGGCTTTTAAGACTAAGTATGGGTTGTATGAGTGGTTGGTGGTGCCATATGGGCTATGTAATACACCAAGTTTGTTCATGATCTTGATGAATGAAGTACTTAGACCTTTCTTTAGAGTTTTTTTTGTTGTTTACCTTAATGATATTTTGATATATAGAGAGAGTGAATTCGAACACTTGTAGTATTTGAAGAGATTATTTGATAAAATTAGGGAGTCGAAGCTTTATGGTAAAATGGATAAGTGTCATTTTATGATGTAGAATGTAGTTTTCTTTAGCTACATTGTTAGTGGAGATGGTATTAGAGTTGATTCTTTAAAGGTGGAAACTATTCAAACATGGTCAATTCCTACTAATGTCTATGAGGTTATGAGTTTGCATAGATGGGCTTCATTTTATAGGTAGTTTATCAAAGATTTTTCCACAATTGTAGCACCTATTACTCAATTGATGAAGAAGGGAGAGTTCTAGTGTGATGAACATGCAACAAAAGCTTCTGAATACTTCAAGACAAAGCTTTCAAGTGCACTTGTATTATATTTACCTTGCTTTGATAAATGATATGAAGTAACCAGTCATGCCAGTAGTGTAGGTATTGGAGGGGTACATTCATAAGAAAATAAGCTAAATACATTTTTCAGTGAAAAGTTGAATGATGTAAGACTCAACTACTCAATTTATAATATGGAGCTCTATGTTATTGTTTGCTGTTTGGCGACATGGAGTCATTATTTGAGACCTAAAACTTTTTTGCTTCACTTAGATCATGAGAGTTTGAAGTATTTACATGGTCAAAGGAAAGTGAGTCTAAGACATGCTAAGTGGATGAGCTTGTTGTAAACATTTTTTATCTCTATAATACATGTGGATGGCACGAAGAATGTTGTTGCAAATGTATTGTCAAGGAAGAATATGACAATTACAATTATAAATGCAAAGATTTTAGGGTTTGAGATGTTAAAAAGTCAATATGCCATTGATGATTATTTTTCATTTATTTTTGAAGATTGTAAGAAACAAGGAAGTTATGGAGCTTATGTTCTTCAAGATGGATTCTCATTCAAGAAAAACAAATTATGTGTGCCAAAGGCCTCAATTTGAGATTTTCTAATCAAAGAAGTGCATGAAGGAGGTATTGCAGGACACATTGGAGTTTACAACACTTTAGAGTTGTTGCAAGAACATTTTTATTGGCCAAGAATGTAAAGGGGAGTGCAAGCCATGGTCGCTAGGTGTGCTACATATCAAAGAAGCAAGAGTTTATTTCATAAGGGATTATACATGCCTTCACCCATGCCTAATCAACTATAGGAAAGTGTAAGTATAGGTTTTATTTTAGGATTTCCTAGAACAAAACAAGGTAAAGATTCTATCATGGTAGTAGTGGATCGATTTTCCAAGATGACTCATTTTGTTCCATATAAAAGGCCTGATGGTGCTACTCATATTACAGATTTGTATTTCAAAGAGATCGTTAGATTGCATGAAATTAAAAGGAGTATATTGTTGGATAGAGATGTGAAGTTCCTAAATTATTTTTGGAAGACATTATGGCATATGCTAAGAACAAAGCTTCTATTTAGTACATCACATCATCATCAAATGCATGGTTAAACAGAGGTTGCTAATAAAACTTTGGATACTTTGCTTAGGGGATTGGTGAGGAAGAGTGCCAAGGATTGGAATATTAAGTTAGAATATGTAAAGTTTGCTAATAATCAAATTCTTTCAACTACAACAAGATCTAGCCCATTCGATATAGTATATAGTACTAATCCATATAAATCAACTGATATAGTAGTATTGAAGAAGGAAGAGTAAAGAATTATAATGCACAAGAGAGAGTTGAGTTTTTTCATAAAATTCATCAACAAACAAGAAAAATATTGAGAAGGCAAATAAAGTATATAAGATAAGAGCAAACAAGCATAGGATTTAACATGTATTTCATCTAGGGGATTTAGTATGGTTGCACTTAAGGAATGAGAGATTTAGTTGTATAAGGAAAAACAAGCTTATGCCAAGGGCATATGGTCCTTTTAAAATAATTAGAAATTTTGGTGAAAGTGCTTGTGAACTAGATTTTCCAAAGTCATATGGTGGGGTGTCTAGAATATTTAATGTTGGAGATATTAGTCCTTATTATGGACATGCAAATTTGAGGGAAAATTCAAGTCAACAAGGGGAAAATGGTGTAAGAGCAAATGATCAAAACTTAGAATTAATTGTGTCGGAACCTATTATCCTCTATTTAGAGATGATCCCCTACAAATTTGAAGATAAAACGATGACTACGTTGCTATGTAAGGATAAAACTTGCAAAATAAGCTACTAGCGATAGAGACGTGTGCATGGCACGCATGGAAGGCAAAAATATGTTGCATGGAAGGATTAAATGTGACAATTTCTTGAGGAGAATATATTCAACACTTCAAAAATGTAATATTGATCATTATCATGTTGATATTAGCTAGAAGGATAAGGAAGTTGAATTAGTCAAAAAGTAGTCGAGTTCTATCTTTTAGGCTTATCTTATTCTATCTTATAAGTTGTGATTAGAGTAGGGAGAAAGCCACAACTTTATGTGTTGATTTCCATTAGATTTTAATGGGAATAATCTTGTAAAATTAGGGAGATGAAATGGCTATAAAAGCTATAGAACACACAACACAATAAAAAAGAGACGAAAATTAATGAAGTTGCAAGCTTTGTTTAATTGAATTATGTGTGAATTCTTCTCAATTTTAATCAATTCTATGTGAGTGGTTATTATTGAAATCCTTAATATCTTTGTCTATGTGAATTAGAGAATAATATATATCCTTCAAACCCTCCACAAAAACCCATGCCACGCCAACCCTAATCATCACTTTCAATCGCCTTCGTCGCCATCTTCAATACTCACCTTCAACCTAATTTTTTTACTTGATTTTATTTATTTCAAAACTTATGATAATAATATTATTATTATCACATGATCATCCTCAACATATTAACATTTAATTCTAATCATCAAATCATCATGTTTCCAATCGTTCATCATTATAATATTCATATTACTACTAAACCCTATTCGTAAACCCTAACCTTAGCCGATGAACCAAATCATTCTAAACCCTTTATCTTGATCATTTTCAAACCATCATAACCCTTAAATTATCCTATCTGAACCATAATAGCACCCAAATCATACATCCATATTCCTACAAACATCATGTATGTTCCCTTTACACTTGTATATAGATAATGGAAAATAAATATTCTTTTGTTGGAAAATGCTTATATATATATAAATATATTTATTGTTCTAAAATATGTGTATCTATGTTCTGCAACATATATTTTGCTATGTTGGAAGAAAAATCATTTATAAAAATTTATATTATCGTATTGCAAGTTGCATATTATTATATTGAACAATTATATTTGTGATCAAGAAGATGTATATTTCTAATTTTAAAAAATAAAAATTTATTAAAAAAAGTGAATTATAATGCTAAAGATGCCTTGAAAGATGTGTATTTAAGTTCTAGAAAATGTTTATTCTTTTATTGAAAAATTGCACATCCATAAAAAGATATATTATAATACTAAAAAATGTATAATTTTTTTTTATTTTAGTATTGAAAGATGTGTATTTTTGTTCCAAGTGATGTGCATTTATGATCTAAATTACATATTAGAACACCCCAAAAATTTGCACTTAAAAATTTTATTTTGAAAAAGTAATAATTACAAATAAAAAAATGGGTATTACTGCCATACATAATATAAGTCTAGAGATATAGGTTTTTGCCAGACTTATATTACTAGGCTAAGGGGTACTAGCCCAACGAATAAGGATTAACCCCAAAAAGCCCGTAGACACACTCCTTTCTCCTTTAAACTAGCTTTGGACATGTTGCCTTCCTAATTCCACATTGAGCCGATCATCTACACAATACAAGGATGGTTATTCTCGAGCACACATTATTTCCCTCTTTTCCTTCTTCCCCATTCTACTCCTATATATTTAAGGTCTTATATGCATTTTGGAGATTTAGAATTCATAATATAAATCTCTCACTTTTTCTCTCTTCTTTCTCCTATAAAATTTCCCCATCACACTTCATAGTTAATTAAGACCCCCTTAATTCCTTACGAATCCCTAGATTCATAAATCACCAACAACAGGAATTGTTTGTGGGAATCTTTACCAAAAGCTATGTATCCCCTACAAATTTATTATTGATTTGATCTAGGTACTAGTGACCCTTCTTGGGAGGGGCTACAAGTTATTAATGTTGATCTCTAAGCTTCCATTCAAGAAAGGATCTGGACTTGATCATGCTAGCTCCTTTAGCACAAAGCCTAGGCGAGCTACTGCACCTTATGAATTAACACTACCATGATGTGCCTTAGTAGCCTACTCCGCAAGAAACTTTGGTGGAGGATTTCAACCTTCCAGAGAGGGAGCAAAGGATTAGGCTACATATTGTTGTCATTCAACATGAGGAAAGAAAGTTAATAGAATATACCCAAGCTAAGAGTACTAGGAGTGAAAGATAACAAGAATCTTCGAGTCCCCTTAGATGATATAGGAGGGAAAGAGATTTGAGTCCAAGAATAAGGTATGATTTCCATCATCTTAATAGGGAAGAAGAAGAAATATGAAGATATAATTCACGTCAGACTAGTAGAGACGATGAACAAAATTCAGAGCACGATGGTCATTGGGTTTATGCAAGCGAGGGAAGGCTTTATTAGCAAAATGATAGATCAAAGGGTGGATGAGGAGTTGGTAGCTATAATATAGAATAAATATGTTACTGATGATAACAATTGGCATATACCTTTTACAAAAATCTTATTTAAAAGACCAGCCAAAAAAATAAGAATTTTGATACTAGAGTCATTCAATGTTGTCACAAAATCATAGTATTATTTGAATGTTTTTAGGAATACTATGTTGCTAGTCAAAGCATAATATCATGCCCTTATGTAAGGAATTTTAAGGTACTTAAATGGAGTAGTGGTAAGACAGTTTATGAAAATCTAGGTAGTATCAATATAATCTTTCTTTCAACTCACAATGGTTTGTCTTGAGAAATTTTATGCATGTTGATGACTTAAAAAGTACTCTTCATACTTGAGGGGAATCTCCTAATGCTTAGTGGATTATGTTCAATAATTTTTGAATAGATTTGATAAAGAAGTTTAATAGATCAATGAGTTGGATAATGGCCTCACCAAATCTTCCATTCTAAGAAGTTTAACTAATAAAGATTTAGTGAAAACATTATACTTAGTCAAACATACATTGTACACTTCTCTAAAAAAGGATGTGCAATAAAGAATTAAAATTAAAGCAATGAGTAAGGTGGTGTGGTCAACAAAGGATAGAATCATATTTAATATAAGATAAATATTAGGCAAAGAATTAAATGGGCTAGAATGGAACCATGAGGATCTAAGGCTGGCGAGAAAACAAGAATCCAAATGAACTTAAGTTGGTAGATTTGAAAAATATACACCACTAGTGGCAAACCTCTCACATATATATAAAGTGGAAAATGGTAGGAAGATGTTTTAAAGGCCCTTTCCTATAAAATCTATGATGAAGAATAAAAATAAGAACAAGTGGTGTGCTTACCATAAAGAACATAAGCACACTACCAAAAAGTGTTAGTAATTGAGGGTTGTTGTAGAAGAACATGGCGTGTAAAGGTTAGTTAAAAAGATATGCATACACACCCTCAACCAAAAAAATTCCCCCCTTTCCTCAATCTATATGACATTAGAAGATTATACATACTATAGTGGGGGAATTCCTTAGTAGAAGCTAGTAATATGACCATAAAAGCATATATTCAAAGAATTGACTTCCATGAAACTAATAAGAGGAAGAGAACAAGTGAATAGGAAGTCAGCTTTACAGAAAAAGATAAGGAGCAAAGTGTTTTGGAGTATCATGATGATCCATTGGTTATTGAAGTGCATATTTCAAATCATGTTATGAAAAGGGTTCTTATATACATAGGTAGTTCTATGGATGTTATATTTGAGCATCTCATAGGTAATTAGAACTACTAGAAGGACTTTCAATAATGAATACTTCATCCTTAGTATTATTTAGTAGTGATATAATAAAATTAGAGAGAATGGTGGATTTGACATTAATAATTGGTAAGTCGGTCTCTTTAAGAAGAATTAATATGGATTTTGTTATCATGCCCTACTTTTAAATATATAACATTATATTAGGAAAATTGTCCTTTAATAAGCTTACGCTAGCATTTTCATTATTGCATTATTAATGAGATTCCCAATCAATGAAGGTTGGGGAGAAGCTAAGGGGTGATAGGTGATGCACTGTCGTAAATACAACAAATTTATTAAATAAATCCTAACTTTCAAATACGTAGTATATGGCAAGAAGGAGTCGAACCCACAAGGAATGACGTTTTAATCACAAATTTTGCTATTGATGTTATAACCCCGTTTATAAAATTTCATTGATTCTAATACTAAATATAATTATACTAAGTCTTAATCACTAATTGATAAATAGGGGAGGAATGAATTGATGATGGAATCAGAATACCAAACATTCAAATAAGAAGAATGATTCTAAACGATTTAATGTTGACTTTAGGAAATTCATAATAACAAATTCCTTTGCTTCCTCTCAACCTTAATAAATTGAATATGCTCTCAATTTATTTTCTAACCATTTAATAACCTAGGTTACGAATGCTAGATTCAATTAATGGTAGCATTATGAACGGAAAGCAGCCAACTACAATCATAATCATATAAGCTCGGATTATGTAATTACACGAATTAATGGATAAGATTAACAATTAATCTTCTTGCTACTTTAGACAAATTAATTAACAAGTACGGGTTAATTGCATTTCCTTAGCAAAGATTAAGTTCTAAACTAAATAGGTGATCAATCTAATTAGTTCAAAAATCTTAATTTATGATACGGAATCATTCAATTCGATCCATTAATTCAATTAAACTTCATCTAGAATCAAACATTCAAAATATGCTATTCTAATTAGGATATAATTCCATCTTCAAATCATCCTACCCTGTTCAAATTACTCAAACATCTACATATTTAAAAATCACACAATTAAATATAAAAATAAAAAATTAATAACAACAACACATTCACAAAATCTACTATTGATACAATAAGATGACAATAGAATGAACACAAGTATAATTGCAGATAATCTACTTATATTTAAAAAAAATGAAGAGGCTAAAATTCATAAAGGAATGGAGAAGACTTGTCAATTGAAGTGCAGAGTGTCAATTGATCACTAGAACTCAAGAAGATCAAAAAGTTGGAATTATGCTTTACATGTATATTCTAGAGGAATAGAGGAAGGGAATACATTCCAATTGTTTTGATTCATTCCCTCTGTCCCGAACCCTGTTTTGAAATAGAAATATATCAGAAACAGGTCGCGCAGATAGTTAGAAATTTTTAAATGGAAACACAGTCCATTTTTATGAAACACGGGGGTGCTGTGTTTTCGATTCTTCCACTATATTCCTTTTGAAGTTACAGCACAGCTTCTCTTGGTGTATTTGCTCCCTTTCCAACTTTGCTCTCCTTGATTCAACATTTCTTGATGTGTTCTTCACTTGATTTATTCTTTTCATTGATTTCTCCTTGAATTTCCTCAATTTTTTTCTTTCCTGTAAAATCCATTCAAAGGAGGAAAACTCGACAAAAAGATTAAATCTTATAGAATTAATGAGAGATAAATGCCATTTTTAAGCATGAAAATAATATATAAATCTCATCTATCAATAGGAGATTAAAACAATAATGTTTTATAATAGAAATATAGGACAACTCGGAATGATAATATTGCAAGAAGCTAAATAAATATTTAACATGTGTTGATTTTTGAAGGTAAGGAATTAAAAGTTTTTATTTTATTTATATATATGTTAATATTTCCAAAAAATATTTTTTGCTATGAGTATTTCATTCATTCATATAAAATCTTGATATAAAATATGTAAGCCCTAAGGAAAAGTGGTTATCGTTAAATGTTTTATACACAAGTCCTCAAAAAAAGAGCTTATTAGTAACATTTAATATGTAATCCATCTCACAAAGAGGTAGTCATATAAGTTGTAAGTCCTCTCACAAAGAGGTACGTGTGAAACTTATAAGTGCTCTCACAAAGAGACAGGTGACTAATCTCCATCTATAAGCCTACACTAAGGCTTTTAAGCATTGAAGATGTACATACTTGATAAGATGAAAATACAAAAAAATCTCTCACTCACCAATCCTAAGGCTTAATATGTAAGCTCCTTCTCAAATAAGCCATCAAGCATTAAAGACAAGTACTATAACACCCCAAAATTTTGTAATCTTAATTTATAACATTTAACTTTTTATTTGAAAATCTAACCCTTAAATATTAGTTTAACTAGTTTTGTTAACCTTTGACCCATAAATCTAGATAAATGATTTAATAAGTTGTTCTAATTATTTTATCTTTTCCTTTTATTTAAATCTACCCTAAACAAATTATTTTATCAGATTTATTTTTCTTAATTCAATACTTTAAATCAAGATAAATTAATATTATTTTAAACCTAAATTTAACCTAATTCTAATCCTAACCCTGGATTTATTTCTCATTTTTCTTTTGTCATCTTTTTCCCTCTTCTTCTTTTCTTTCTTTCCTCTCTTCTTTTTCTCCACCTAGGCTTTTCTTTCTTCATCATGCCTCAACCTAACTTTCTTTTCTTTCTTCTCTGGCCTACTCTACCACACCCTAACTCAACTCCTTTACTTTTCTTTTTCTTTTTCTTCTTTCGTCGGCAGTCCAACCTACTTGTTTTTCCTTTCCTTATTTCTTTGATCTTCCTAGGCCAACCTGCCCTCCTTTTTACTTTTCTTCTCCTTCACAGTTTGCACCTAGAACATCCTTCACACACCCCTTCACTCACCAAACGCACCCCTAGTGCACACCTGTTGCACCCTTCCTACCCCTCTACACACCTAAATAGCCCCTATATGCCACTGAGTATGGATGCTAACCCTTATTTCCCTTTCTTACTATACATACCACCCCACCATTTCTTTCCCCTTCATCACCTGTCCTTCATTTCCCTTCCCCATTAACCTGCATCCTCTATCTCTACCCCAGCCTACATTACCTTTTTTGTTACCTACCTCAACAACCTAACACCTTCACCAATTCCCTACCCTAGCACACCTAAGACTAAGCCTCCTCCCCTACTAGTTTCTAGTTCTCCCTCACTATCCCTAGCCATCTATACAAACACACACACTCCAAGATCATACCTCCCTTCTTCCTCTTCCCTCTCCATTCCTTGCCCTTTTTTGATTCTCCCTTCACCACCTGACCAACACCACAACCATCCAACTCCCTCTACATTTCCTCAACCAAGTAACAACTCCACCCTTTATCCCCCCTATATTTTCCATAGCCTTCCCCAACCATTTACTAACCTTACCCTCAAGATGCCTACACACTCCAACACCATCCACCACCCTTATTCTTCTTCTTACCCTCTATTTCGTTACACACCCCCTCCACACTATCACCTAACCCCACCACCCATCCCTATGTGCACTATCACTATCCACAACCATCCTTCACCAACATTTCTAGCCACAACCACCACCAACCTCTACACCATCACCAACAACCACCAGCCCCCTTATCTTTTAGCCTTTCCATTTCTTTACACCACTAGCCTAGCCCACCAAGCCACTCCCACCCTCAATCGTAGCCAACCAGCACAAACCATCACCACCATCTCCACCAACCTTGTCTCACCCTTCCTCCTCTGCCACCCAGCTAACCCATATTATAGTAACCCCCTTCATGTGTGCTCACACTACATGCCTAGCATGAGGAAGAGTTTCCGACTAATAAATTATTTTGGTACATATTGTTAATAAGTAAGGATATTTTGGTAATTTTCGAAAGTAAATATTTTATTATTTTAATTATTATTTTATCTACTAAATATTAATTTGGTAATTATGGTATCACAAAGACGTATAAAAGTTTGATTAGTAAGGCCTTATAATTTTTAGTAGGATACCTAATAAATTATGCTTTTGGAAATTAGATAATCTTTATACTCTACTAAAATATTTAGATTTAACAAGATAACACAATAGGCTTCTGATGTGTAAACCATGTTAAGTAGGTTTATTACATTGAAATCCCTGTACTATACTAAAATGTGTTAGATTTTGTATGATAAGAGATATAAAGATGATAAGTTGAACATGTTTAGATATACTTGTGGCATAATTATTATTATCACTTGCCCTAGGGACAATTTGGTTATTTAAGCATACCATGCTATTTAATTTGAAGCACAATGCCTAATATTTTCTAATTATTATTAAGTATGGTGGTACCTATATATTTTAGTGTTATAGAAACACGTTTTTTAGCATGATTATTATTATATGGCCTAGATATATTTTGGTTATTTTAAGTTTATCATTGTAATTATTCTAATAAACATGTATCATACATATTATTTATTGTTGAACATGAGAATATGTGTTTTGATGTTTTAAAAATGCATGTTAGGGTTTTACTTGTAAAATTATGTATAAGGGTAAAATGATCATATAGCATATCTGATAATTTAATTAAATGATAAATAATTTAAATATAGTATGTATTCCTTTCATAACAAGTTGATAAATAAAATAGAATTTGTAATGGAAATGGATGATAATGCGGTAATTTTTACCTAAAGGGTAATTTGGTTATTTTTGGCCTAAAGGGCTTACATGTGAATAATGGATCCTTAGATGGATTTAATAGATTTCTAATGTTAACCTAGGTATTGACCTTGATTATGGTTGTCTCAAATGTTTGAAAATGAGTATATATGATTATGAATGAAAACTAGATCTCTATAATTGATATGTGGTCTTATAATCACCATTAAAAAATATTAATATTTACATTGAATGACCTCAAGATTGGAAATAGTGGATCATTAGGGGTAGCCACCCTAAATATGTGGTTTAGCTCACAGTTGATTATGGATTATTACCAGTATGCCTTAGTGCCCTAGCTAGGTCCTATATCTTACTCTATTTAGATTTACAGACTTATGAAGGGTATGCATAATTATAAATTAGGTGAACTTGTCAGTAGGTTACTATGATACCTTCATGTGCTATTATTGACTAGGGTACTTTAATGCCCTTAGATTGATAGTTGGTAGGATACTCTATTGCCTTATGATCGGAGTACCTTAATATCTCAGGGTTGATAAAACCTTGTTTTAAGTAAAAAAATGAAAATGATTATTATTGAATTTAAATGATGATGAGATTGGTTGGTATTAGCTCTTGTGCCTACATGTTGTTAGTAGTAACCTTTATGACTACCAAAGGTTCGATAGCAGCCTTTATGCCTACTTATGGTTTAGTAGTTGTTTTTGTACCTACTTGTGGTTTAGTAGCAAATTTTTTTCCTACCTGTGGTCAACAATAGCCTTTGTGCCTAACTATTGTTTGGTAGTAAACTTTGTGACTACCTGTGGTTCAGTTCTAGCCTACTTGTGGTTGATAGTAGCCATCGTACCTACCTATGGTTCAGTAGTAGCCTTCATTCCTACCTGTGATTAGTACTTTGCCTTTGATCCCTACCTATGATGTATTGGATATTACTAGTTTTGATATTGAGAGATGCGATATATTATGAAGGATATGGTTATGGTGTTGAATTTGATTATAATCATTATTTATGATAACATGTCTTATAATGCTTGGTTGGTAAGTTTTATTATATTCTAAATGAACAAGTGTGAGTAGTATATTATTTTAGTTATTATTGTATTTTGATCATTGTATGCATGTTTTCAATATTTTATACTATGTATTGTTGTGATGCCTTTTATGTGTTCCATGTAGTCTTTTCATATTAGTTTTGTATAATGGATTATTTAGCAGCTTTATACTTAAGAGTTCCTTTTCAAGGGCGCTTTCTTATTTCATGTGTAGTGGTCTTTGAAGACTATCAAGTGAGATTAGTTGGAGGCTAGTGAGTACATTCAGAGTAGGTTATCCTGTGTTTTTCCTAGTATCTTTTAATCCAATTGATTCTACACCATTATGTGTTATGTATTTTCTGTCACTAAAAGTTTGCATTCCCAGATAGTTGGTTTTATCTAAAACTATTTTAATTTTCTTTGACTCTCTCTCTACTCTGATTTTATAATTGTGTTATTAATTTAAGTGGAAAATATTTTTAGCCTTAACACTTAGCATAATAATGGAAAAGAAAAAAGAACTTGTACCAAGTGTGGCAATAATATTCCAAAAATTTACTATTTTAGCTTCCACAAATAACTTTTTAAATGAAATTTTTTGGTTCATAAATTTTTGGGTTTTATAGTCATATCTATTGATGTGCACTAAGCTCGAGTCTCAATACATAAGCCCTTAAAGAGGGTAGATTTGAAAACAAGCACACATGGTGAGATGAAAGCTAGGCTTACTTCACTCATTAAGTCTGAGGGGTAAACATTTCACTTACTTAACCTAGGCTCTTAAGGTACATTATTGGTTGAGGTATCAAGGTCATTAAGTCATTATAGTACACTAGGTGGCTTTTCAACTTTGCTAGGAAAAGGCTCCCGTGGTGTGTTCCTCAATCAAGGTTTTGAGGCTACTATATCAAACGATGAAGGGCTTGGTTGGTCCATTTGTTTGATAAGCTAATGTCAATTAAATTAGGCCCACCTTGGTTTACCACCACCATATTATAATGAAGATTCAAATTGTGTGCATTTTTGGTATTATAGCTTTCTAGTCTTCTTATCTTTTTATCACAACTATATTTTTTACTAAGCATGAGTAGAAAATATTATTCAAAGAAATACATGCAAAAATGGGAAAAAGTTATTTCAACTATGAAAAAGATATGTACAAGTTACATTAATAATAAAATAAAAAGAAAGAGTTAAACTTCCTTTAGGAATTATCTTCCTCTTCATTATTAGCCTTCACATCCCTACAAACTTCATGAATAGGAATGCCTTCCAAATCCTTGCTTACATATAGTTATATGTCAAGATTCAACAATTTATCACACTCAATCAAGATCTTAAACTAGGTGTATACCATAGAGGCATCATAATCGTACCATTGTGACTAAAGTTTATTTCTGTAATGGGAAAACTTTTTTCTTACTAAATATTTATTTATAACTTCACTATTATGCCTAAGCTTTACATCTACAATTGCCTTCTCTATACATTCGATCATATCTGTATGCCATGATTGCGATGCATTCTTGTGCTCAAATAGTTGTTCTTGTAGATGCTTCAATTTCTTATTGTTATCTAAATCCTTGGAAACAACTTCTTTCTGTAGCCACTTAGTCTTAATCTAATGCTCCTACAATGTTTTTTCCACTTCTAATTATCTGAACTTATATTTTGTCACCTTGTCAATGAGCATCTTGGTCTCTTGTTGGGGAACTCTAAGTGCATCAGAGTCCCTTTATACCTTCTTGGCATCTACAACCCATTTTTTCTTCAAAGAATAAATTTGATCAGCGATGCTCTTCTCTTTGCAAAGAGTATCTTCCAGTTAGATAGTATTGAGTATCAACAGTTCAACCTCACCTTGATATGTTCTCTTTTCCTTTTCCGTGTAGTTCTCCAAGTCAGAAACTTGATCTTTGAAAAAATGTACATTGAGTGAGGTGGACTTCAACTCCCTCATTTAAGTCTCTAATTCAGCTACTATAACTTAAAGGGATTCAATATTGGCTTTTAGGGTTGAATAGATACTCTAATGTTCTTTATATTCTTCCTATATCTATCAAAAACATCTAGAGATATATATGAAAACAAATATTCTTTCTCATAAAGAGTTGCTACAAATAATATGTGAAAATTTAATAACGTTTATACATTGATATTGTTGCATATATGAAGCTAGGATTTGATTTATACTAGAAAATTAAGATTCAATTCAAAACTCAACAAAGTTGTTATCCTCAAGCAATCATCAACCCTCTTATCTTGATGTAAAATGTTGGCCTCGTTCATCTTGATACCTATAGTATCATTGGGATGGTAGCCAAAGGAGTGGTCTTCACATATGATTAATTTAGCCCCATTGTCTTTAAAGGATACCTAAATCCACTCTTAAAAAAATTCTTTCCTCAAAGGAAAACTATGTAATTCTAATACTCCCAACGTCAGGACCTTCTAATGGGCTAGTAGTAGCAATAGAACTCGATGGTTTGGTAGATTTTTTTGAGGTTTTGCTAATGCTTTTGCTTGCCTTTGCGTTGTGTGAGGGAGGAATAGTGTTAGCTCTAAAAAAATTATAGTTCTCCCTATTGCTTCTTCCTTTTTAATGTCCCCATCATCTATATAGTCATCTAATTGCTAGGGGTAGGATAGTAAGTAGTTGAGGTTCCCTAAAAGATATTTCATGAGCCCTTTTCCTTTCTCTTAGGAAGGTTTGCGAGGAGGTTTTCAAATGTCATCTTCTGAATTTAGCACCAAAGGCCTATGGTGATTAATGAGTGGGGCGGATAATGGTTTGGGTTATTTGGACAAATATTTTAGAATCTTCTTAGAACCCATCATTTTTAGGATTGCATTATTTAGATCTTCCTCATGAAGGGTGTAAATGAATTATAAAGAAACAATAATCATGTTTTGTGAGGAAAGCTGATGGACTTAAGACTAAGTTAATAATTTATGTCTTTATAAAATTATTAGTGCCCATAACTTTATTTGATTTTGTTTTCATTTTTTTTATGATTGGGCTTTGTAACTTACTTTCTTGAGCATGTAATAAATTAAAATAGATCTTACAGTGTGATTATGGAAAAAATTGGTAGTGATATATCATTTGAATACCTACATTTCTCTTTGTCACTTCAGTCATGAATGTGTCCTTTAAGAGGATGAATAACGGGCTTGTTTATTTTCTTGTAGTAAATAATTGTTGATCTTTACATGCATTACACTCTGTAAATGTTTTTTTTAAGGATAATTCCATAAGCTAATAAATTCATTAAATCATTGAATTGGTGATAATGATGAAAAGATGACATATTACTCACCTTCATAAGAAATTAGCCCTATTTTCCTAAGAATGCTGGGATCATTTGCAACATCATTGTTATTTTCAATGGCCATCCTATAAAAACTTGTCAAAATTTTCCATACAGGCATCTATCTCAAAAAAAAAAGGTGGCCATTCTCTCTCATCTAGGTTAAGGTGACCCTATTAGGGAAAATTCCACTCAGAGTCACTCCAAGACAAAGAAGTATTGAGACTTTCACTTCTTAATAGAATACTAAGGCTCTTTGATGAACTTATTTTTTCCTTTAATTTGAATGGAGTAGACTCCTAAGGATGAAGGATGACTTAGAATTTTGAAGAAGTGCCAGAAAAATCCATCATTTAACTACCTTCCAACAAATAACAACCCTACAAAAACCATGTTACCATTCCCCAAGCATTGGAAATGAACTTAGTAAGGCTAAGCGAACAAGCTTGAAGGAATTTCCTTATAAACAAATGTAAGGGAAAATGGATTCTAGAATAAAGTGCTTTGGCATATAAAGTTATACACCTACATGGCGAGTTATTGGCTTTGTATGAGGGGGTTGGAAGAATTAGAGTAATAGAAGAAGGAATATAGTATTTCCTTAAAAAATGCTCAAGTTGAGCTTAAGTAATGTTTCTTTGAAGAAGAGTTTTCTAGTTAAACAAGGAAGAAGAATGTTCCAACATATTGGGAAAAAGGTAGGATTCAAAAAAGGTGAATGACCTAAATAGTTTGTTACTAACGGGTTTTTTAAATATAAAAATGGAAAAGGAGAAATTGAAGCTGTAATGGATGTATTTGGAGATTGAGAAAAAAAGGAAATAGAAGAGTTACTAAGATGTTTGAGAAAAAAATCCTTTAAAAGAGTAGGAGGTTTACCGTGATTTTTAGAAAGGATGGTGGTTGGTGAGGGGGTGATACAAACTCCATAAATGATGCTACTGTCGAGGAGCTCGTGAAGTTGAATACCTCTACTCAAGGCAATAGTAAAAGGAATTCTAATAATATGCATGGAGACAACATTGTTGTGAACAGTACCCTAACCCAAGACATAAATGGAGATATAAAAATTTTAGGTTTGAAAATATAGAGAAAAATTTAAAGAAAGATGAAGAATAGTAAACATGGAAGATTATGAGGAAAAAGAGTAAGCCGGGCTATATATATATATATATATATATATATATATATATATATAGTAATATAGGACAATTAGAGTTACCACATTTTTTACAAGGAAGACTAAAATTTTATATTCATTATCGATATAATTCTCTCAATAATCTCACCTTGCCATTCCTTACACAAAATAGTGACATTAGAATGAATGATCTTTATTAACCTAGTAAGCTTTCCTTTCATAATAGCTATTGGATAGATTATGTGGTTCTTGTTTTAAAGATTTCTCTTTTGACTTAAACACATGAGGGGAAGAAATATAAGTCTTCTTCAACAAGTCTCATTTTGGTACCATTTTACAAAAACTTAAAATTTAAATTTTATAATAAATGACGAGATTAGCATAGATTTATTTTTTTCTTTAGTGGGATACACCAATAGACTTTACAAAAAGGAGTCAATTTTCTAAAAATTGATAGTGCATATTCATAGTGTTTGATGGTTTGTGTAACTTTCTTTGTAAGTTACTGATTTTGTTTTCATTTGTAGTTCATTCACGGCCTTTTAGCGTAACTTTATTTCTAAGTAGTTGATGATATTTTCATTTTTAAGAGACATGCGGTCTTTTATGTAACATTATTTTTAAGTATTGAATGGTCTTTTATTTCTTATAAATGTATGGTTTGGACCATCGGCCATATAATCAAAGCCTAGTTTGTCTACATAATAGAAATAGCTAATGTGCTTGGTTGTCATTAACTTAACTAAATTTTAACATGTATGCCCCATTAGATCGATCGCCCAATCAATGAATTTTTAAAGGGAGTGATGTTATTGGCCATTCAATAACTAATAATACCTTACCTAAGGGTGTGAACCCAAAGAATGAGGGTTGGCCTAAAAAAAATTATGCACACACTTATCCATCCTTTAAACCAACCTCAGGGTGGTTGCCTTCTCGATACCTTATTAGGTCGATCATTTACGTAACTTAAAGGCTGTTTATTGTTACTAAGGAGACAAACATGTTCCCCTTCTCCTCCTCCCCCATTTTACTCCTATATATATGGGGTCTTCTACTCATTTTTGGGATCTAAAATTCATAATAAAACTCTCTCACTTTTTCTCTCTCCTCTCTCCTCTAAATTTCCCCTTAATACTTTATATTTAATCAATATCTCCCTTAATTCCTTAAAAATCTCTCGATTCACAAATCACACACAACATCTAGTTTCCTCACCTTCCTTCTATCAAGTGATTAAAAACAAAAGTGTGGGAAGAAAAAGAAATAAAATAAATAAAGGTTTATGGATAGTGAATCCTCTATACAATAGTGATATCTAAAATATATCAAACACAAGAGTCCAAAGAAAAACTAACCATAAAAGACCCCAAAATGGTGCAACACTAGTTTTCCTTTATACTCATCCCTTATACAATCATATTACAATAAAATGGTTATAGAAGTAGGCACCCTCATTCCCTTTGTCTCCCTAACCCTCTAAATGATGCTCTTAAAAATCTTTCAACTACTACCTACCGCTCATGTACTCATCGAAAAAAGTGATATTATCGATATGAATTTTTCATATTGAGTAAATCACAATGTATCCGAAGAGGTAGCATGCTCATATTACAAGTAGCATACAATAATAATAATAATAAGAATAATAATAATAATAATAATAATAATAATAATAATAATAATAATAATTATATAAAAATCATACAATGATATGTAATAAAAAAAACTAAACAATAGGAGCCACAATTCAATCAAAAATATTATCTAATCCAAACCTTAATAAGAACAAAGGAATTCATGCTCCCAATCATGCAATAATTCCAAAATGTCCATACACATTATAGTATTTATGAATTAAATAAAAAATCAAACATTTATCAAGCTAATTTTAATCCAAAATTTCCAAGGTATTATGGTGGTTTCCTAATCTAATTCAATCAACTAATAATAAAATCCTTAGTTAAATACAATATCATATCCACTATAATGATTTTGAAGGAGGTGTTACAAAATCAAATCACTCAATTATAGGGCAAAGCTCGCCTTAGAAGCCATAAAGGAATACCTATAGAACATAAGTGGGCTCCAACTATGCACTTAGGGGGCCTATTCTGAGGTACAATATCTCTTTCCAAACTCGAGTCTTTTTCTTTAAGTAGTTAGACTTTTATTCAGTTCAATTATATTAACTAAGGATATTAAGATCCACAACAACAATAATTTAGTTGTCAATCAATCAAATAAAAGGAGCATAAGGTTCTATATAATAAATTATTCATTAATTCTAAATCGAAAAGATCATAAGGGTCCTAACATCTCCAAGCCATCACAACCTACGGTTAGGCACCATGCCATAACTCAAATAATTATCCAATTATGAATAGTTCAATTTATTCATATAATCATTTACAACATTATTTTGAGATTAACCCTTAAGTTTACTAGTCTGATTCTTCACCTTGAGGAACCTTTTTTTTTTTCATAATGACTAAAATTCCCTCTAGAATACTATTTACCACAACATATTTTATCTCTAGATTAATTTTTAAGGGATATTTGTCAAGAAAATGCTAAACTATAATACTTAAAAATACATCATACAAGGATATTTCACAACATGGCAGAAGATAATATCACTCTTAAGCACAAACACATCATATTATGTATAGGAAACCCTAACATGCATTTCTAACTGATTATAATTTTCACACTTATAGCACAAAATAATTTTTATTTATAGATCATGGATCATAAAAATGTACATTTCTATCTCTAGAACATGTGGTACATAATCATCTAAAATTAATATTTATTATCCTAGAAAAGAAAAATGCTATACATTGAAAGCTTATTAACATGTCAAGTACATGACAAGGAAAAAAAAATGATTCAAACCCTAACCCTAGACATGCATACTATTCTAACCATAATTTACATATTATCATAGGTACACATCCTCATAATTAAAATATAGCAAAGATATTCATGATAATTTATTTCTCACATGTTAGTGTATAGTATTTTATAAATCATAATAGTTCACATAGGAATATAATATTGCATGCTTCCATTTTCTAGAAAAAATACAAAAATTTCTATAACATAGACCTAGAATGATCTTATTATAAAATAAACCTATAATATATACACTTAGATGCTATCATAAAAAAAGGAGTTGGAATTATTTCCAAGTTACGAAAGTGGTACCCTAAAAATACCTCTTCTGAGGTCACCTTAATTAAAATTATGGATTCCTAAACCTAACAACACACAATATATATGTATTTATGTATCTATCTATGTATATTACATCAACACCAAGAAAAAAAATAAAATTTATAGGTTATTATAAAATAAAATTAAAGAATATAAAGCTAAAGGATGCGTATACATAGCACAAACATGTTCCACGCCAGTAGAGAATGCTAACTAAGCCTATGCTTGGAGTTATTTATCTAAAGTAGTTGTCCATAATAATTACTTATTTTAATATTTTGGTAGCCTAAAAAGTTTTCAAAATAATTAATTATCTTTGATATGTAGTTATACAAAATACCTAAGGTTCTCATTTGACTCAAAGTAAGGGATGTCTGGCCGCTAGAAGTGGTCATTATTAGGTTGAGTATTGTATTTAGTTTTGTGAGTTAACACTCAATAAGATTGGATGAATATGGGTGATTGTTGCATGCTAGTGCTCACACGAGGGATGCATAATTGAAGGATATGGGCTTGGCTGCCAGGAAGTGGTTACTATAGTGGTGCAAAGGAGATTGGTGATGAAGCTAAGAGAGGATGGTGTTAGGAGGTAGGTCAGTTAATGGTGGTGTATACTACTCATGGCAACTATGCTGTAATGCTTAAAGGGTAGCATTACTTATTAGAGCTAGAGTAAGGAGAATGCAATGGGGGAGGTTAGTTGATGCTAGAAAGCACATGTTGCATTGAAGATTATAGGGATCTAGTAATATGAAATGGTGCATAGTGATGGGAAAAGAAGAAAAAACTAGGTAGCAAGATAGGGATGACGGAACGAGACAAGTAGAGGATAAATGGTTTAAGGTTTGTTGCATGGGAAAACAAAACCAAAAGGACAAAGAGGGTTGGTAGCTTAAAAAAAAGGGATAGAAAGATGAGGAGAAACCAAGATGGTGAGTTGGCTACATAAGATGGAATAAATAAAGGAGAAGAAAGAAAAAGAAAGAGAATGGAAACCTATTGAGTAGGCTAAGGCGATGATGAGATGAAACACATTGAGCAAGGGTGTCAAATATGTGTTTCGCATAGGGATGTTAGGGTTGATAGCACCATGCATCTTGTTTGTTAGAAGGTAGTACAGGGAAGCATAAACAATCAAGGGGAAGACATGGCAGGCTATTTGGTTATACTCGATGTTGAGTATATATTTTGAAATAATTTATACCTTTTTAATCCTAGTTTTTTATATTTTTATTTAAGTAATATATGTGAATAATTATGATTTCATGCTTCAGTAATAATAATATCATATACTTTAATATTTGACCTAAAATAACATAAATTAAATGAATTTAGAGTACAAGATTATTTATTAATTTTTTTTAGTTTTATTTTATGGGTAAAGTTTAAAATAAAAAAGAAGAAAAAAATGTTGGGCCCTTGGACCGAAGGCCCAAAATCTTGAAAAGAGGGGAAAAAACTTGAAATAAGGCATTATAAAAGGACCTGCACATAGGAGACAAAAGGGGGGCAAAGAGGAGTAGTCTGTTACAAGAAAGAAACACACAAAAAGAAAGAAGGGGAAAATATAAAAGCTAAAAGAGAGAGGTTGTGCAAGGAAGAAGAGGGTAGTAGGAGATAGCCATATAAGAAATCAAGTAGGGACAAGGCACAAGAAACATATAATAAAAAATAAAGGAATAAGAGACTAACATTTATGTAGAAGGGAAAAAAAATAGCCACCATTATAGAAGAAAATACATAGGAGAGAGGATGCCAGCGTAACACAATAGTGATCCACATTAGCATGAAAAAAGAAAAATGAAAAGGAAAGAAAGACAACACAAAAATCAAATTCAGGAGAGAGAAAAGATAGAGAAAAGTATATTGAAAAATTTATTTCAAAACGAAATTTAACAATTTTTTATCTGATTAAATTTTTGATCTTTCATCCATAATTAATTTTGGTTATTTCTTTCTCTATTTTTGATTTATATTTTTGATATATATTTGTGTCTAATTATTTTGATCATTATGACTAGCTAATTATTTATTATTGGGGAATAGACCGAAACTATAGACTATGGTTTGAGATATGATATTATTTTTCTTTATTTTATAAGATTGTTCTTTGACTCTATTTTAATTGCTATCATATTTATATATATGGTTATGTCAAGTATATTTTATATGGTGCATGCCTTGTTTTGGTTTCATCATAGTGATAGTATGTAGGATTATATGCCTGCTAGGTGGCCATATAAATATGCTAAAATTTATATGTATAAATTGTATCTAGGTTAGATAACAATTTAACTAATAGTTTTATGATTCTAATGAAGGGAAATACATCTAGACATACTTATTTTTCCAATTTTTTGTACATAGATTAACATCCTTTCAAGTGTACTTAAATCCTTAAATCTAGTTAAATATAGGAGTCGCTTGTTGCTACTATACTACTAGTATTTAATAGGATTAATATTGGCACTTTACCATATTAATTAATATAAGGTGTATAGATATGCTTTTCAAGTACAAGTAGGTCAATCTGTTTCTCATGATTAAATATTAACTTAGAAACTATGATTATATTTTGCCTAATCTAGTGGCGGATTTCAATTTTCCTACCATATTTATCATATTTATATTTATCCTTTATTTTTATTATATTATTTTCTTTATTCGTTTTATTATTTTCTATTTTTTTAAACCCACATTAGTGTCTTTCTTATTTATTTATTGTGTGATTTAGAGTTTTTATTTTTATTATTTTTGAGCTAGTTAAATACAGTTAACCCCTCTTAATCCATGTTATAGAACGATATTCTTATTTACTAGTACTACAATTGTCAATAAGAGGGTTTAAATTGCGTGAGGATACATTTACGCCATTCAACTAAAGGGATTTAGTTAGAGGGGAGGGTTTTTGTAATACCCCATTTTAAGAAACCCTAATTATAACCGGTAATTATGTATAATAGTTATAATAATTATTTAAGGATATTTGACATTAAATATATTGTTAATATGTGTAACATCATTATGACTTATTAGTTATAAAATTTAATTAGGCTAAAATATGCTAGAGGGTCTGTATTAAAATTTAAATCTAGGTCTGGGTCGTAATTAGTATCCATTTCGTGAAATAAACGTATTTTAGTAACCGGATAATTTGTACCCTAAATATTTACTTAAATAATTTACCCCTACCCTATACTAAATTTACTAAAATCACCCTACCCTTCCTTCCCGGTACAATCATCCCTTACCCCACCCATAAACCTTGCGCCGCTCCCCTGCCATACATGATTCCCTTCCCCTTGCTTTATTCTCCTTGTTTTGCTCCTTCTTTCCTATATTCCATCCACTTATTAACCCCTCCATCCCTTCATTTTTTTGTTGTAAATTAACCCCCCCAAACAACCCACACTTTTCTTTTTTACTTGAGCTTCCTCAAGCAAGAAAATAACCCCATTGTGGCCACTATTTTCCACCATTTTTACCCCATCAGCAACTCCCTACTAAAACCCCCTCCACACCACCACCAACTTCCACCATTCCTACATTCCTTTTTCTATAGCATGATCTGCCGTTCCCCACCTCCAAGGTGTAGAAAAATCAACCAAAACCACCCCTAAGTTGTAGCAATTTCTACCGATCCCATACCCCCACCTTCGGCTAAGCTTGTTGATCCCCTTTCTTCTCTTTCCGCAATTTGTGTCAAAACTCCACCACTTGATTCACCTTCCCTTAATGCCCCCACTACCCTTTCTGCAAAAATTTTTTCCATTCATATCACCTAGAAACACAAAACACCACCATTGCCCCTCTCCTTCTCAGCAACTTCCATCTGTTCTTCTTTCCTTGTCTTATGAGTTTTTGGTTAGTTTCCTTGTTGCCTTATTTTAGCCAGTTAGTTGTTCTTGATTTAGTTTAATTAATTTTGAATTAATTTTATGTCATATTAACTACTAATATGTATTATTGGATATTAATTTATTAGGTAATATTTGAGTATCTCGAAGAAGATGATTTTTGGTGCTTTTGGATGAGCTTGGATTTAGGTAAATCCAATCACTCATATGGTGATAGAATTTATTTGTGAGCATGCTAGGATTGGTTATACCTATAATAATTCTTGTATTTATACTCTTCATTATTTATGACATGCATAATAAAATGATAACATGTTATATAAATGGTACACACAATTATCAAAAGTGAAATATATGCATAAGTAATATATTGTATGGTTTAAATATGCACGAATAGGGTATTTCTAAGGTTGTATGCTTTTTAAGTGAGGATTTAAATTCCCTACTAAGTACTCCATGATTATCATTGCATGGTATTTAAGGTTGATATGAATAGCATAAAAACAAATATGCACGATTAGGGTTAGAATACAATAACTGTTATTCACATGTTCTGAGGTTAGAGATTTTTTCCTACATATACGATGATGGTAATTACCTTAATATATGTCATATTATGCCTAAAATACACATATATATACATTCTTCATTGAATCAGTGACACGTTAAGAATGTATGGTTAGGGTGTTGAGTGTGCAACTCAATAAATACATGGAAAGTAGAAAATATAGTAAATCGCTAAATTGTAAAAAATTACCTTTATGTTAAAATATTGTGAATAATTATCTTGTAGCCTTTTCATGTCAAATTGTTCATAATAATAATTTTTGGTATCAAATTAGATAAAAATGATGAAATTAGGGTTTTGAGGGCATTTTCATCATTTTCAACTTAATGCACCTAATATGAATAACTAGACAAATGATGGCCTTAGATTTTTTATAGATTAACCTTAGTGTTGATTTTGAATTTGACATAGACCAATGACCTTAAGGTTTATCTAAATAATTAGAAATAATTGAAAATTGTTAATTATAGAAATGGAAATGATTGTATGGTATAAAATGTTTATAATCACTTCATAAAATACTAATACTTAAAGTGGAAGATCTCGATGTTAGAAACGGTTGCTCTCTAGGGTTAGCTACCCTAGGGACAAGGTGTTAGACCTCGCTTAATTTGGTTTGCTGTTTTACCTCTATGCCCCAACAAGGCCCTTATCTACTCTATAGGTGACCTACAAGCGCTATAGGTGGTATCGATACTTAAGGATTAGGTAGCTGAAGTTGGAGGATAGTGTATTACCTATATGCGTCGGTATAATCAGGTGTACCGCTGTGTCCCTAGGTTCTAGAATATGAGTATTATGTTACCTTCATGTACCAATATGACCAGGTGTACCTTAGTGTCCCTGTGTTGATTATATTCACTTGATTAATATAAATAATAAATGAAATACTTTTTGATGGCCTTAGTATTTATTGTTGGGTTCAGTAGTTACCTTAGTGCCCTACCTCAATTTTTGGTATATATTGGATTGATGGTTTAGTAGTTGCTTTTATTTGTATATTATTATAGCATGTGCTTGTGTTTGAGCATGTTTTGGATCATTGCATGATTATGTGCAATATGGGCATGCTACCTCTCATCAGGTATTATGATTTATATAGTATAAGGAAGTTGTACTAATACTACATTTGTAGATGAATATGTGAAGGCCATGGAGTGACATGAAGCTTATAAGTGTGGCCAGGATAAGTGGAGCCCTTGCAAAGAGGTTCCATTCTCAGAATGGGCATATGAGTCTATTAATTAGGGCAAACCAGTGTTGTACCTATGGATACTAGTTTTTGTCGTATTGGTTTTCCTTTACACTCTTATGTCCATAGCTGTATTTTTATTATTGTTGTTGTATGAAAAATATTTATCTGTAACATTTATTTATATAATCTCTCTTATTTCCACTGATTTGTTTTTGGTTTAGTTGGTTTTAGCCTTAGCACTTGGCATAGGAAAGATGAGGGAATTGGACTTGTGCAAAGTGTGGCGATAACACCAATTTTCTTTTGTAATTAACGTTTTCGCTAAATAAAAATTTTTAAGTGCTAAAAATGGGGGTGTTATAATTTTGTGTAAAAGAAACATAATAAAAAAAGGTTAAGGTCACAATTAATTAATAACTAAATAAATATTGAAAATAAAATTTAGGATATTATTAAATAAAAAATTTATGACTTATCAATATATCATTATCATCCTTTTCATTATTATTATTGTTGTTGTTATCCTTTATATTTTAATCTAGTAGTCTAGATTATTAACATAATTTAGTAATAATACATACATACATACATACATACAATAATGGAACATTTAACCCTAAAATAATTCTATAATTAATTAATTACACACACACACACACACACACACACACACATATGTATATAAAACTATGGAATAATAAATTTCATAAGATAATTGGATTTGAAAAAAGATAGCCAAATTTTGATTATACAAAATAGTTTTCTGTCATTCATATAGCATACTTGAGTACCTATATATCAATCACTTTCATGAAATATTAAAATAATTAATAAATGAATAATCTTCTGTATACTAGATAAATAAAAATTATTCACCATTAAATAACCACATCATCAATTTTTACTAATTGAATTATATTTAAATATATCTATTAGAACATTGAAATATGATTTATATAATAGAAGTGTAATAACTGCCATATTTAAAGTATTTTTTTTATAATATTTAAAAAGATGAATTGCAAAAATGTTGCTAAAATATAAGGACTAGTTGATAAGTATGGTAAAACTAGTCAACTATTTGATATTTTATTTGTTTTGCTAATTCTAATGAACCAATCGATTGATACAACAAACTTAGTTAACCTATTCTAATAGAATTTGCAATCTATGTTCTAGCTGTTATTTGAATATTTTCTAAATCTCCACCTTGCTTTGGGGATCCATAACACTTTGATTAAAAATGAATTTAGCAAGTTCTAAATTCTAATTTCATGGCTTTTCATATTTAACTAAAATCTTACATGATTCCCCCCTAAAAGTGCATTTTACCCCTTTACCTTGATTTCCTCCTTGTTTATTCACTTTCTTTGTCCTACTTCATTGATTTTCATATGGAGATATTGTTTGTAGACAATATCTAACTCCTTCCACCCTTTTCAGTGGATCTTAGATCTTCTTGCACCTTAGATGGTATCATCAATTCCTTGATCCTTGTGTTACCCTTTCTTTAGCTCAACCCAAAACTCTCTACTTCTCATCTTGTTCTTAGATGGTATTTTAGTATCCCTTGAAGTTTTCCCTTTATTCTCAATTTCAACAAAACCTTAAAGCAATTCTTGGTTATTATTCTCATTAGCTTCTTCTACTCATACTCTTTCCTTCTTTTTTGAGCTCTAAATATTTTAATAAATGTTTTTTTTTCCAATAATCCTTTAATATGTGAAGAAGAATAATCCTAAGGTGGAGTAGTATAGTTAATTTCTCTTCTTTTATCAAAGATATTTCATTATGCAAAATTTTCTAGAACTTATATAAACATAATTATATAATGTGTTATGGTTATTTCAAGCATGAATCCATCATTAAATTTCTATTTCATAGCATATATGACTCTTTGATGAATGTATATAGCCATAGAAGCATGATAGCTCTACTTGTGAACATAAGAAATCATGGAGATGAATGTGGTTTATTTATGAAGTATAGGTATAATTTTTTTTTTATTTTTGGAAATTTTTATAGGATACAGTTAAATACGGATATGAAGCGTTTAGGTTTAGAAATCATGATGATTCAAATGTGGTTTGCCTAGTAGAAATAGCTAATTAATATGCGCAAAACTAGCCCACTAATTTTAACTTACTATTCAACTAGTTCACTTGAAATTTGGTATGTTGGTTTGGTGTGGAACCAATCAATTATCTAGTTTCATGACCTATCATCTAGTTTTTTCATACCACCTGACTGGTTTGTCTATTTTTTATTATTTCTCTCAGTCTATTTCCTAGACCAATCCAATGGTTTTTGGGACTAAATTACTAGTTTACCTTAGACTTTTTTTGATATTTTTGAGGGTTGACCTTTTGAGTTTACTTCTTATGTGGTCCTTTCCTACTTAAATAATGTTTAAAATGAGAATAATTAGCTCAAGTGTGGGTGTAGAGTCTGCATTAAATTATTAACCTCCAAAATATATTCATGATTAAAGTGGAGGATAATGGATATCAATGTTGATTTCCCTTAGTGGTTTAGTTGGTGGTTTTTATTAATTGAATTGATATTCATTAGATTTATTTATTTTAGTTTATATATTGTATGTGAAATGCTTCATTTAGATTAATAATTATTTCTATTATTTTATTTTGGTAGCCTAGATCTGATTTAGTTTATTAGAGCCTTTAAGTTATTAATTAGCTATTGTGGGAACGATAATTTGGTACTCAAAATTTTTATGCATTATCTATGATTAATATACTTGAAAATAAGTATATTTAACTAGCATTATGGTGGGGAGATAATGGATGAGAAGAATGTCCAAAAATTTTCCTAACTAAAAAGGCCTAAGCATTAAGTAAAACAAGGTCTTAACAACTAAAATTTATTTTGATATTTGTAGAAAATATCAAGAAAAAGATACAAAGGATATGGTTCCATTCACATGAAGAAGAAATATGTGACTCTCATTAAGAAAAAAAAAATATTAAAAAAATGAAAGGTTAAGAAATATGAAACATGAGCTAAAGGTAAACTGGTAAAATCATGGCTAAAGGAAGCATAATTCAATTTTTCTTCAACCACCAAGGGAATACACAAAATTCATGGCATAAATAAGAGGTTATCATCCATTCTAATTATTAATGAAGTGTCTAGATCATCTCTTACAATACAAGAAAGGATTTGAAGAGGAAAAAACAAATTTGATAAGTTATTTTGTCCAAAAATATGTTAATTTATGTAAAAATAAAATGAATAATAATGAAATATTTTTGGATAATATTTGGCTCATGAATAATAAAATATGAGCTTCATGAAACTTTGATAACCAACATATGCTTATTAGTACTTCAAACACACGATTACAGAAATGAAGGCCCTTTACTTCCTCCTGAGTCTACTGAATCCCTTATTACTGCTCCTTCCAATGCTAAAATTCAGAAGGCTATTTTTTCTATAGGTGAATGTAAGTCTCGAGGTTCTGATGGGTTTAATGCCTACATTTACAAGAAGACATGAGATATCATTGGTGGGGATGCTATGGCTATTGTCCAAGAATTTTGGTAGACTAGACACCATTTGAAGTAGATTAATAACATTGCTATTACTCTAATTCCTAAGATCCCTGATGCAAACAAGATGAAAGTCTTTAGGCCTATATCCTACTCTAATATCATTTATAAAAAATTTTCTAAAGTTCTCATACTACGTTTGTAAAATGTCATATGCTCTATGAAAATGTGCTTATGGCAGCTGAGATTGTGAAGCATTATACAAGGAAAAACATCAGTCCCAGGATCCTTGATCAAGTGGATCTTCAAAAGGCTTACAATTCTATGGATTGGAGCTTCAACAAGCTGGTGTTAGAAGCGATTCATTTCCCTTGGAATTTTATTGACATGATTATTCAATGCATTTCTACTATCAATTTCTCTATCAATGTTAATGGTGTTCTTACCAAGCCTTTTTAGAGTAGAGGAGGGCTTAGGCAAGGTGACCCTATTTCCCCCCTATCTCTTTGTTATCTACATGGAATATTTACATAGAAAATTGAGAGGGTTATGGAAGCATCCTGAGTTCCATTGACACCCTAGTTGCAAAAATTAGAAGCTTATTGATTTGGGCTTTGCAGATGACCTCCTTCTCTTTTATAAGGGTGATGTGGGATCTACAAATTAGCTTAAAGAGGCTCTTAATTATTTCTCAAGTTGTTCTAGTTTGATTATCAACCATACTAAGAGCTCTCTTTTCTCTACTGGGATATATGGTAGGGTGAAGGAGGATATTCTTGGCATTTTTGGCTTCCTGAAGGGTTATTTTCCTTCAAATACTTAGGCCGTCCCCTGGATATGGCTTATATGAGGATCCATCACTACCAAGATCTCATAGATAATCTTCTTGATAGGGTAAGGAATTGGACATATAGATACCTTAGTTATGCAGTAAGAGTCCAACTGATTTCATCTGTCCTTCAAGGGATTATAAGGTTCTGGGCTCAAATCCTTCCTCTACCTACAGTAGTCATCTCTCATATAAAGCAGATATGCAGGAATTTTCTTTGGTTTGGGTCTAAAAAAGGTCATAAATCATTGGTGGCCTAGAAGAAAGTATTCCAAATAATGAGGGTGGCCTCAGCTTGATAGATCTTAAGGTCTAGAACCAAGCAGCCTTGTGAAAATGGATTTGGCAAATTGTGCACAACAAAGAGAGCCTTTGGATTAGATAGGTTAATGGCATTTATATCAAGAAAAATGACATCTCCACTACTATTATTCATCCATATCATTCTTGGTTGTTTAAAAGTATCATGAAGATTAGACCTGCTTTGTTACATCACATTATTAATGGCTATTATGGTATTGATAAATATATGATTTATAAAGCCTATGATGTGTTGAGATATAAGGAGGGTAAGAAGGATTGGTCTTCCCTTATCTGGAATCACTTTGGTATGCCTTGTTGCTCTTTCATTACTTGGCTTGCCTACCATAAAAGACTTCCTACTAGGGATAGATTGAGCAAATGGAATTCATAGATTCCCATTGAGTGTGGCATTTCTTCTAGGACTGTTGAAACAATGGATCACCTGTTTGTGTAGTGTGAATTTTCCTCAAGGACTTGGAAAATGATCTCTACTTGTATGGGGATGGAATTTCATGATATAAGTTGGGATACCTAGGTCCAACACATGATATAGGCCATAAAGAGAGGATGGCAGGGCTGAGGGTATGAAGGTCATTTTTGGAGCTGTAGTTTATGGTATTTAGCATTTCAGGAATTATTTTGTGTTTAATGATCTCTCCCATCATCCAAGATATATGGTGAAGGACATTATTAAGAGATATTTCATTAGATTTCTATTATGGAACAAGAGGAAGGGGTGTAGGGGATTCATGCATAATTGTGATGGACTCCCTTGAATTATATTTCCTAGTTGCTTTGGATGTACTGATTCTCTCTTGGACTCCCAACAACATTATATGAAGGGATAATGAGTTCTAAACAAAATACTTCTAAAAATGAAATTATGGTTCCAAAACTCTTAAAATATGTAATAAAACATCAAAATTATGAAATTAGGATCCACAAATACAAATCTTGAATGATTTAGGCTTCCTACAAGAGTAAAGAATTACACTTTTTCTTTTTAGTTGCATAATGGAGCTCTCCAATTACATCAACGAGCTCAATTCTCTAGCAACATGAAGGAACAAAGCTCTACAACTACATTAAAGAGCAAAGCTCTCTAAAGGAAACAACTAATAGAACTATTTGGCTTGTTATTTAGTGACTTCATAACTTCTTCATTTTAAATGTTACGCTTCTTCTACACTTCAAAAGAAGTGAGTGTTGGAATAAAAATAATTGAATATCATACACCTTATAGTATCCTAAGTTATAATACACTCAATATTTTTTATTTTGAGAGAGAGAAAAACATATAGAGAGAAATTGAGATTTCATTAATCCACCATTCAATTGAGAATTCATTAATTTTATTCTTTCTTTATATAGTGAATTTGTTTTGTCATAATCATTTGTGGCCATAACTAACATTGAAATATTTCTTAATTTTGTTTTTGGTTCTTGATTTTCTTAATTTATTTAATTAATCCTACATATTTCTCAACTAAAATTGTTCCTAGATTTCTTATGGATCAATATATAACTTTACAAGTGGTATCAGAGTTAAAAAGTGAAAGCTTGTATAGATACTCTAGAGGGAGTGAGTATAACATTTATTAATAATAATTCAAAATTTTAAATTGTGTCAAGTGTAGAATTTTGCAAACAATAAACATATACTTTATAGTGGTCCAGAAAAACCAAAAAAAGTTTCTCTATATCCACTACCAAAAGATTTTACCTTTTAAATTTGAACCTCCCTTTTATTAGTCTATATGGACAATGATCATTTTTCTCTAGGTTTATAAGTCTACTGTCCCAATGAACTCTTTCAAGATTCATAGAAACACCCTATTGAATTTTAATTTTTGAAGAATGTGATGTGTGATTACAATAAATTCCTTACAATAACTAGTAGGAAAGTGAAAGAGCAATTGTGATAAGTAATCTAGCTAGCAAATAGAGATTACAAGTATATATACTTATATCTATATGTGTTTGATTAGATAACCAAATTAGATTTTCTCAAAAAGTTATTTTGAAAGTGAAATTGCTCTTTGATCTTGAGAAAATAGATAAATAATGGAGAGAAATGATTTAGTAATGAAAATAAACTCCTAATGATGATTAATATTATGTTAAAATCCTCTTTTATATGTTCTTTGTGAATGAAATGAAATTATAATCGGTAGAATTTTTTTAAAGTGACACATAACCAATTTTTTGATTTAGAAAAACTAATTAACATGTTTGAGATTCTCTTCACATAAATTATCACCATTGTAAAAATTATAATCATTTAGAGAAACCAGCTGACTTATTTCCTTAAACTAATTGGCTAGTTTGTAAACCATTTTAATGGTTAAGAAAATGTAGTGATTAATAAAATTTATGACCATAAAACTAGTCAACTAGTTACCTAAAATCGGTTGACTAGTTGAACTAGCTAATTGATTAAGCAAGTAAGCAAACTTATTTTTGAACACCTTTACCAAGTTGATTAGTTTCTCAAAACTAGTTAACTTGTAACTAGTCATATGGTCTACAGACATAACATTATGAACCTATATAAAAAAAATAGAATTATAAAGTTGAAAATTAAATGCCATTTTTTCTGTATAGTAGACATATTAAGTTTTCCAAGAAGATATTATTCACCAAAACATAATGAATATAGAATTTTTAGTGAATTTTTAGAGTTAGCTCATATGTATAAGGGCTTAATATAAATTCAATTTTACACACCCTTTTTCTTAAACACTAAGAAACATTTTTTTCTATGTAAAATCATTTTGAGACCTTTCAAAATGATTTTTAAGGAAGATTAAAAATATTAAACCATTTAGAGATGTATGTGATCATAAAATTGACATATTAAAAGGAAAACCTAATATTATAGAATATCACCATAAAATTGAGGCCTTGTAGTCTTGAAACTTTGTTTGGTTTTGGCATGAAAGTGTGTAGATCACCTTGAACTCTTCCTCCATTGAGTGCTTAAATATTATTGTTCTCTTAAATTCTTAGGAGATGATTGTTTGAATGAGCATGGTCATCAACATACGAATTAGAAATAGTCATCCACACCTAAACAAACAAGTGAATTGCTTAAAAAAAATTTTATCATCAAGATAATATTGATTCACCTATAAGGTCTACTATCTTCCCCTTGTTAATGATAACAAACAAAAATATGCTGATATGAGGACATATGATGCATGGATATTTTAAGGTGAAAGATAATACATCTTCTTGAATTGGAAAAATAATACAATTACCATTTTTCAATAAAGTCACAAATGTCTCATATAAATGGAAATATAGTGATTAAATAAGTTAGAGCGTAGCATATTTTCACCCTTTATTCCCCTTTTGTCTTCAACAAAAGAAAGGGATTGAACAAATAAGATCTTAACAAAAATATAAGTGCGTTAATATTAAATGTAGAGGGAATGAAGTTCCCCCTCAAGCTATGCACATTCTTAATCAAAACACTTGGAGTCTATTCATGCTTAATATTATCAACGAAATGCATGTATGAAATAGATATGTTAGTACCTCCCCCTTTAGGAATTTCCTAAGGGTTAAGCAAATGTTATCTATAGGAAATAATGCCCCCTTAGGGTATGCATATTTGAATTTGATAATGCTTATAACACTTATAGAGAGAATAAGTAAACAATTAGACATTTCAAAGTAATTAAGTAGAAATGAATCTTAAGATAGATCTTATAATCAAGAAAAATGACGTCATTTCAATAACTTGATATTCAAAGTACATAGAGAAGGATTACATAGGATCATAAATAGATATGAAATAACAATCACTATGCATAAATATGAGTTCAGAAATCACATAAAAGCAAGATAAAGTAATATTAATAATATAAAAAAAGCATCTAAAGGATATGCTACCCAATTGTATGATAACCAAAAACTATCTCAAGAGTCCTGATTCTCACTGGTGAATCCTTGTATTTTCCTAGAAGTGGAAGGATGTTCAATTTTAGTGGTAGTAAGACACTCAAAGGTAGAAAGATCAAGTCTATCACATGGGTTCAAAACTAAGGTGGTGGTATTAGCACTAAGTGTGCTCTCTTAATTAGTTACACCTCTTATTTGGTTTGGACAAATAAAATCCTCAAGCTCAACTAATCTCATTGATCTAAATGGTAGATCTAAGCTAATGGAAACACCCTTTCCCTTCTAACTCATAGATAATCACATCATCTAATGTATCTACTTGGTGAGTGGTAACATCTAGAGGATATGCCCTAGATAGAATATCATAACTAGGAGGGACATTTGAAGAAGAAGGATGTGAAAATCTCATAAGCCTCTTATATAAATCAATTATCTTCCTATGTTGTGAATGTATAACACTAATAGATTAAAAATTATCTAAATATCAAACTCTATAGGCTCACAAAAGTAGAAAAACTAGCTAGAGTTATAGGCATCAATATGGAGGCTGAAAAGGTAGAAGGAGTAGTGATTGATAGTTATTAAGTGTGTGTCTCATGCATATATTTATAATCATCATAGTGAGCTGCCTCAACATCATGTACATCATAAGCACTCTCCCCATCCTCTTCTACTTGAGCACTATCCCATACAAGTCTCCCTTGAATCCTTGTTAACTCTTCTCTATCTTTGTTAATTTTGATCTCTTGAGTTATTTTTTCCTCTTTAGAATTTGCAAACCTTAGGTTCCAATCTCAAACTTCATGTACTTCAATGGCCCTTTCACATACTAATTGAAGAATGGATTCTCAAGCCTTAAATTTCTCAATAATAGGCCTATCTAAGCGTATCTACTAATATTTGAGAATACAAGTGATCAATGAAGTATATTATCAAATGCTCAGAGGTTTCAGCCTCATCTACCCTAGCAAGGCTAGCATCCAACACAAAATAATAGTGGGAAACATGTTGAGTATTTGCAACATCCCATAATAACAACATAAAGAGATGTATGGAAGGGACACCAAGTCACACATGAGACATAATATTGAAATTAGTAATTATTAGACAACTAGTTAGCACCCATATTTGTATGGATCATTTATTGGATGTTTGGGGGACACCACATACCATGAAAAACTCCCCAACCAAAAATCACAAATGCCCTAATTTATACTACAAAGGGGTCCTAACATCACTTCTATGCATCTCAGGTATCATCCCCCTAATAGTCCTTCAACACTCACCAAATGTTAGAAAAACATCACACAAACACCATGCATTTCCCTTCAAAGCTTGTATTCCATCCAACATCTTATGCCGAGCATAATTTTTTGTCAAACATGCAACCTCCTGTTAATGAATTAACACTAGGAATTTAAGCTCATCTCATTATATGGACCCCAACATCTCATTTCAAGTATCTAAATCCCCCACCAAACCACTTCTATCAATATCTCCTTGTTAATGAACCTATGTAGTATAATGACCTATATACACAATCCCCATGGAGTCAAGCCTTCCCTAACATACTTCAACCAATGAGGTACCTATAATCCTATCATGGAACACTCAAAAAAGGGTGAAATGTTTGATGACTAGTGGGATAATGAGTATCTTTTATACCACTTTTTACATGTAAAATGGTTTTGGCCTTAAAGCCCTAGGTGAGGCCAACATCTAATGCACAATACTATTGAGCACCATGCTGAATATACACAATATCCTATAATAATAGCATAAAGAGGTGTGTAGAAGGGACACCAAAGCATACCTAAGATATAATATCAACAATGACAACCATCAGACAACCAGGGAGCACCTACATTCACATGACTCATTCACTAGATTCTTGAAAAAAAAAACCACGGATCATGATAGTATGCCAATGAAACTTAATGAAGATCTAAAAAATAGTACAAGTGATGGAGGATTTCCAATCCAATCCTCATGGCTCTATTGACCATCATATGGTTGATAACATATCTATATTATAAGGTCAAATCGTCTCCACTCCCTTTCCTTGGGAAAATGATGTTATTAGTGAAAGCATGGACCATTTAGGTTAGGTGGAAAATATATTATCCTCATATTCACATTTCTTATGGGAGAGTATCTTGCAAAAATCCTATTATAGATATTACAAGTTTACTCAATATTCGGCTTTTCCATCAATTTCTAGAGATTGATTGCAAAAATCCTAACAAAATCAAGATATAATTCATCCTTAATGGAAATAATGGGAATGAATTAAAGATTTGAGATATTATTTAAATGTGAGAGTTGAAGATTAGGAGTGCAATTTTTAGCACATATGCACTTGGGTTGAATAATGTTTCTATTACAATAACAATTAACCTAGTTTTTTTTAAGCAAAGGGTTCTTAAAGAGACAGTTAGCATAACCAAAAAAGAGGGTAAGGCTCTTTAGTTTTTGAGAATGAGTAAGAAATGGAAGTTATATAGAAGAAACTATAGAAGCAACTATATGATGAGTAGAAAAAATAGGTAATGATTAATGATTAAGTCCGCTATGAACTTCTCTTTGTTCACCTTGTTTCTTTCTTAGATTCTCTCATACTCTTTTTGAATTGTAGGCATCACTCTTTTTCTTGGTTGTGATAGAAGAATTTAGAGAAAGAAATATTATATTTTGGGGGTATTTGAATATTTTCACAAAAATAACACAAAAAACCCTAAACATGAAGGTAGTTTGAAGGAATTGGTGTGTGGAATGAGTGAAGAATAGAAATTTTGAGCATCCAATCACATATACATTATAGGAACACCAAATAAAACCTTAATAATTCATCAAATTTATCTCACAATTAAAAATAATGAAGGGTGTTGAACACTTACTAGGGTTAATCAGTACCAGATTAGAAAAATTAGAAGTTAAATATATAGAGAGCTAGTTATTGACATCATAATTCGATTCGATTGGTGGGAATGAGAAATTCCACTAGTGCTTACTACAAGTTAATAAAAAACACATTTAAATGGATTACATTTGGAGGCATATACAAGTACAAGCAAACTAGTTCGTTGAGCTAATTGAATAATATGTTTTATCATGTAAATTTTTAGTATTAAAATATATAATTTTGAATATAAATGAATTCAACCCAATCATGGAACATTAAAATAAGTTGTCAATATATCATATTCCATTGAAAAACATATACTTTCCTAAAATCAAAAATAGTACATGAATTACATAAATGTTATCAATCATACGATATTCATATAGGATTTTCAAAAAAGATTTAATGAAAGTGAGTATCATGAATTCATTCCTAATTTTTAAATAGAAAGGAGAAATGACAAGTTAGGAGATAGGAATGTATAAAAGGCTAATAGTTGAGTGAAAGCAACAACTTATCATCTATGATGACTAATGATCAATATGGGAAGCATGATAACTACGCCATCATGAATATGTGAAACAATAATAAAGAGATATGTACAAAATCATTTAAGCATTTATGTCTATCTAATCTATAGAAAGATAATGTCACCACTACATAACATATTGCAAGCTCTATCAAGCAATAATAATGTGAACATGAATATAATAGTGATATAATTTTCAAGCAATCAACATATAGATAAGAAAGTGGTGCATATGGTTATGTAGAAGAAGATTCACTCACTCAAAATGATAACATGGTTGTAGGTGATGAATAAGCACTCAAATGCATAGGTCAAGTTTCATTTTTACAAAATTTTACTCAAGCATTAAGTGTCATAATACCTTATCATCTTCAACTATTATGAATAGTTTTTCTTTTTATGATGGACAAAAAGGTACAAGAGGAACAAATAATGAGATGACGTATTTGAATATGAATCAACTTCTCAAAGAAGAAGTGAATTGAAGATCGAGACAAGTGTATCAATGTGAAACCATCAAGAGTCATCCATGTATAAAAAACATGAATGTATGATTTTCATAGATAAATTATCAAGATATTAAATGTAAAGAAGCATGGAATATGATAAATCATGTCTTAACCACCTTATATTTCATGCAATACTTATGAGTGGGCAAAAAATTTAAAGTTATTACAATCAAGAATTGACATTTACACATTTGTGATAGATGATACTACATAATTATTGGAAAACGAGCCACCAAGGAATTGATTTTTAAGAAAAATCAAGAGAGAGAATGATGAATAAGTTGTGATCATCAAGATAGGACATTAAAAGCATGAATAATGAGTCAAGAAAGCTAGGTTTGAATAGATGTCTTAATAATTAAATGAAACAACATTATCATTGAATTACCATATATCAAATCATATCTAAATGAAGATAGGAAGACATGAACGTGGACTAGCATGCATATACACAATTCCACATTTAGAACAAGATCATGAGATAATCAAGAAGTTTAAGGGTCGTGTTACTCTAAACTAAGGCAATTAGTTGATAATGTATGATAATTGAACTAACCCCATTTCTCAAGTGAATTGTAGAAGTAATGTAGGATGTGAGCATCAAACTAATTTAGGAGAAAATGTTCTCATAAGGATCAATTTTTGGATGTTAAAGCTATAACAAGGTTGATAGCATATATATAGGGAAGATTATTTAACCAACTATTATTAACACATGACTTATGGAAAGGGAGGGAAATCACAAGATAAAAGAATTCATGTAAATAGGCACATATAATTCATGTGTCTATCAACACATGGGTCTCACATATGTCATATTATTATAAATATGCACAATTTTATGAAAGGATGAGGCATATACACACTTAATATAATGAAGCTAAGTGAGGATTATTTAACATGAAAAGGCATATAAAACATTTTCAAAAAAATCCCATGATCTAGGGAATTCAAGAATTATACCATGCACAAAGGTAGGTATACCTAGTGAGAGAGGATAAGTAAGAATGGATATGTTTAAGATATATAGAAAACATCCTTGTAGGATATCTATGCCTATTTATGCATTATGATAATCACTCAAATCAAATCATGGTAAGATATTTTCAATCATTCAAGTAGTTAGGTTGAGGGAATAACTCCTTTCCTTCGCTATGGAAGGAGTCCCAAGTGTGTATTTTCATTAATATTTAGATATTTAATTTTACCTATAGTCTATAAATAAAAGCAATGGATAATGCTACATTTCTCTTTGATTAGAATATGATAATGTTAAAAATTCAAAGGATTATGGAAGTGAAGATGACTGTGTTATGTCAATTTATTTTTCTCATAAATCATCATTGTTAAATTGTCTCATGTGTTAGTGCAAGATATGATAGAATAGCAAGTGAATATATATGACTAATTATGGCTCTTGTCATCTAACCAACATTCTTCTATCCATCACTTAGTAAGATTAATTCATAATTCATTAATAATAAAAAAATATTCTATGTCACTTTTATCTTGAAAATGATGCATCATATGAGGATATGATATTATAAAACAAGATGTAGAAAGAGATTATGTGTTATATACATGATGAAAAAGTAAGATAGCTAAGATAAAAAAAAATCTTATGCAATTTCAGTTAGGAAGTCAAAACAACTACTTAGTAGTTGAGTGAATGATTTTAAGAAGCTTAGGGAAAATCTTATTAAATAATCATTAATGATGAGAATAAGTAATCACAATAGCAATTCATCTATAATCATCATCTCACATAAACCAAAATGTATAGAAGTAAAAGAGATGGAAATAATGTATTTGAAGACAATAATTTAGAATATCCATAATCTAATAAGAACGACCTAAATAAGATGTATATATCATAAAGTTTGTACATCAAAATCAAATAGCTAATACATTCATAACTACAACACTAGCAAAAGTGATATCAAGTAGAAAAATGTGGCCATATATTTAGGTTAATATAACTTAAGGTAAAATAAATTAGATACATAGGCATTTTATCACATGAAATTCACTTAAATTCCCATTAAATCTAAATAATCTTATTCAAATACACATTAGTACATATCATCACAGAATTTAACCATGCCAAATCTATGTTGTCATAATAGATCAATTAAATCATATTTGAAAATTAGAATAAAAAAGATGGTAGTATGCTATTATAGATTATATTGACATTTTACAAACATAAACTCATTAAATTATGCATCTATTCTACAATTATATTTACACAAGTACTTTGAAAAGGGATGAATAATATGACATAAGGCATTCTTGTGCACATCCTTTTCTAATGTATATAGATGTAAAGAAGTGAGCTTTATCCTTCCACTTGAAATCAAAAATGTAATCATGTTTCTTTTTATTTTTCACTAAAAATATTATCAAGTATATGCTTTTCACAAATAAATCATTTTGTGCCCATGAGGGTTAGTTTTTAACAATTTATCAATCTAGATTGAAATCTTTGGAATCCAAATGCTTTTCATCCAAGATAGTCTATGCTTATTTTTATGGCAATAAAAAGTAACATTACTAGTACGACAAAATGCGAGAGTGTGCACTCAAAGGCCATATCTTTCTATAATACCCCATAATTTCAAATCTTTTAATTTACAATTTTTATGATCATTCTTTAATTTTTTATGAGGACGTAATATCTCATAATTAGAATTGAAATCATATTATATTTATAATATTTTATTCATTTTAATGTTAAAGACAAACTCTCTAAAATGCCCCAAAAATATTTATTTTAAGAAATATAATTAAATAAGGATTTATTAGGGAATTAATTTAATTAATTGTTTTATTTGGAATAGGAAGGATTTATTTAGGGAAAATTAATAAGGAAATTATAAATATTTTTATAAGGAAAAATTTGGTATTTTTGTTAATTGAAAAGGAATTTAGGAGAAATGTTTTAAAAACCCTAAATAAGCCTAAATAGGAAATTTAATATTATTTTATTTAAATATTTTTATTCTAAACACCAAAAATATTTTAATTTATTTATTTAACCTCAAATCACTTAAATTTTCATTATTCCTTATTCCTTTTCCTTTTTCTTTCTTTTCTTTCTTTTCTTTCTTATTCTTTCTTTTCTTCTTTTTCATTTTCTTTTCCTGCCGATTGGGCCTGCCGACACGACCCAATTCTTTTCTTCTTCTTCTCCAGCAACCAGTGCTATTCTTTTTTTTCTTTCCTTTGACAGCTGAGATGCTACATTTTGTGTCTTCTTCCTCTAGAACGTCGCGTCTCATTTATGGATCTTATAACCGTTGCTAGCTGGCCGATTCTTCTCCTTTTTCTTTTCTTTTTCCCTAGCTGCCAGTTCACCTCCATCTTCCTCCATCCCCCTTTGTCGTCGACCTGCATCTTAAAGCCTGAACATGGTGCCGCCGGCCACGCTTGACTTGGCTGGCAGTTTCTCCCCTCTTTATCTTCCCCTTGTCTCGCATATGGACTTGGTATAATCTATTTTCCTCATCTCTCACTCGATTTCTCCCTATTCCTTAACGAAAGGTCGATCACAACAAAAAATTGCGCCAGCCACCCCAAACCCAGCATACAATACCCTCCTACCAACCCCCAAAACCCTACCATTCCCTCTAATTTCTATAAATACCCCAAGTTTGTGTGTTTTCAAAATTTCTTTTCCCCGAAATCCTAAGAGCTAACCTGTGAGCCACTCTGATTTCAGACGAGGCATCCGCCGCCGTTAGCCAACTTCGCGACCACCTTTGCCTACCAAAATCTTCCCTGCACCGCCCTCTAGCTAACTAAGCCACTCATCTCCCTCGATTCTTCTCGCACGAGCCACCATAGCCATTCGAAGTTCCCTGCCCATCAAACTAAGATTTTTACAACTACAACCTTCGAGCCACCATCCGCCACCACATCTACCACTTCTCCTCCCTTCTACACCACCCAAAAGCTTCTACTAATTCTCCTCCACCTAGCCATAACCTTCTTTTCTCTTTTCTCCTTCTCCTCCCCTCTTTTTCTTCATCTTTTACTTTCAGCCGCCACCTCTGCCGCCTTGCACTGCCGTCCCTTACCGCGCCACCACCCTCACTTTACTCCTCTCAGCCTAGGCTACCACCAGTACCTCAACCTCCACCCTTTTTCTCCATCTATTCTTCTCAAACCCCAACTTTTTACATTTTTACCCTCTTTTTCGGCTACCGCCTCAGCTGCCTTACACCACCGCCGGTGCCACCCATCACTGCCGACTCAAGGTGAAACCCTAGACACTCCTAGCCCTTCTCCCCTATTTATTTAAATGTATTATGTTTTTATTCTATTTTTAAATATTTATTCAATTATTATTATTTTTTTTTATTTTTCGATGTAATATTAATGCTAAATTTTCTTGGCAGGGTCGAGAGTAATCTTAAATTAATTAAGTTATTAGTTTCTAATTTTAGGCATTTAATTATATTATTATAAATTTTATTATCATTAGTAATATTATTTTTAATATTATTATTAATAGTATTATTATCTTATTATTTATAATATTTATCCACAATGGCCGAAGCCCTATTGTAGGTTAACGTTTTGCAAGATTGTATTTTATTATTATTATTACTTTTTTTACTATTATTAATATCCTTATTATTATTATCTTTATTATTTTTAATATTATTATAAGTATTATATGTTATTAATATTATTATTACTATTATTGAATAATACTTTCATTATTTGAAGGTAGGGTCGAAAACCCCACCTTATAATTTTAGGCTTATATTATTATTATTATTATTATTATTATTATTATTATTATTTCTATTAATGTTATTATTATTATTACTAATATTTTATTATTATTATTATCATTAGTAGCATTATTTTGGTGAAGGGTAGAAACCTTTATATCACCATTTGTTTTAAATTACATTAATATTTTTATTAGAATTTTTAGTAGTATTTTGTATAGTATTATTTTAATTAAAAACCAAGCCTTAGGATAAGTTAGTAAATAATAGTATTTTTAAGAGGGAACCTAATTCTAATTTTCCCCCATAATAGGTGAGCCTAGTCAAAGCCCTCAAGAGGTATAGGAGCATGCTCCAAGACCAGTGACATTTTAGGTAAGGGAGTACTAAGGCCGTTTGTGTAATTATGTGTTTTATATGCCATGTATGCCATGTGATGTGAATTATAATGTATTTTATGTGTAATTGTATATCAATCATATGTGCATCATGATATGGAGTTAAGGTAAGATCGTATATTAATTTGTGGCATGTGTATTATATGGTGGACTTGTGATATTACTGTATGGTGTGGCCCATAAGACATGCATGATAGGGTTTGTAAAAATATGATGGGAGTGTCATAATGTTGCATGGAATTAGGGGTTGGAATGGAGTTATTGTTCACATGGAGTTAAGGGTTATATGGTGGTATTAATGGTTGCATGGTGGTATTAGAGTTGCATGGTGTTATTAATGGTTTCATGGTGGTATTAGAGTTGTGCGGTGGTGTTAGGGTTTTCATGGTGGTGTTAGGATTTGCATGGGAGTGAATGGTTGCATGGTAGTTATGGTTGCATGGGAATTAGGGTTTACATGGAAGTTAGGGTTTGATATGGTTACAATGGTTTGGTGTGGTCAACAAGGGTTTGGAGGATAAGAATAGTAGGAGTTAGTCATTCATGTCTGGGCAAAGTTTTGAATAAAATACTTACAACACTAATTATGTAAAGTGGAAGAGTATTGAGTCGGGTCCCACTAATCCACAGGTTAGAAATAGTGGTTAGGACGCGTAGTCCTATGTGCATCCACCAGCTATAATAGTTGTTAGGGTATGATACCCTATGTGTCTCCGATCCACCGGCTATATTAGTGGCGGACTTCGAGGTCAATAAACCAAACACCTCAGTTGCTAAGACACTTAAAAGACACTAAGTACTTATAGTGGAACACCATGTGAGCCGAGGCCAACCGATCCACTAGTAAGAAATAGTGGTTAGGGTATGATACCCTATGTGTGACTGATCCATCGGCTAATAATAGTGGGTAGGAGCATTGCGCCATTCTTGTCTCCGATCCACCAGCTATAATAGTGGGGGCTTCTATACTGGCATGGTTTGATAAAAAGCATTGTATGAATCGATTTCTGATAAGAGATAAATTAAATAATCAAGCTGGACCTTTGGGCCTTTATGTGTGGGCTTGATCATTTATAAGTTGTATAATACTCCGTTGACTTTATTTATATGTGTGGGTTGGAGAGTATAAGTTCAATATTAGCTTGCAAGATTTTATGTGCTTATGTGTTGGCCATAATGCTCGGATACCTTGCTTAATACATAGCATACTGATCACCCTTTTTATGGGTGTTGCTCATTTCCACGAGTAGAAGGCCCAACTAACGTGTTGTAGGTAGGAGATGCTTATTTCGATGCCAGTGATGTCTAGGGGACATTAGGTGGGGCTAAGTGATTGTGGGCTGGATCAGGTCCTAGAGTGGCATATCCATTTTTCAATTTGAGATTATTATTCCTGTTTTCTTTTAATTATAGGAACTCTAGAAACAATTTTATTATTCTCTGAAAAACTATCTCTAGTATTTCAAATTATGTAAGAATGTATGCGTACTCTAATTCCGTATTTATGAACTTTGGTTTATTTAATACTCTTGTGAGTGTTTTCCTTAGCCTTAGCACTTAGTACTGGAACGGTAGGAGTGAATCGGTCAGGTACTAAGTGTGGCGGTAGCATCCCCAAAATTTATGAGTTTTAATTTATAAATCTTGTTTTAAAAAAATATGTGTAAATTTTGGGGTGTTACAAGTTGGTATCAGAGCAGTTGGTCTTGTTGGCCACTCTTGTTTTCGAAAATAAAGTTGATTTTGGAAGTCTTTAGTAAATTTTGAAAGGATTCCCGTCTATAATTAAAAATCGTTCGGTTTTAAAATTTTGGAGTCCGACCACAGTGAGGAATAAGGGTAGATTAGGGTTTTTCCCCTAGAAATAGGAAATTTTGTTAATATAATTTCATACCAGTGGGTTCATTTCTAAATGTTTCTTTTTGTGCTGCTAGATGGCAAATAAAGGGAGGATTAATCATTTGGAGGAGGCCGTCACCGCCTTCTTGGAGTTCACCCAACGCTCTCAAAACACTGGGGAAGATTAGCTTCAAAGGGTTACCGGACATCACCCTCCTACGTATTCCGGGGAGGAGAACCTGGTGGTCCTAGAGGGGTAGATCTGCAATTTGGATTGCACCTTTGAGGCCGTAGATTGCCCACCCAACCAACGGCCCAACATTGCAGCGTTCTTCCTTGGGGTGTAGTAGACGCCTGGTGGGAGGATTTTTGCACCAGAGATAGTCCTCCGACTACCTAGGAGGCATTTAAGACCGCCCTTCGCACCAGATACTATCTCGAGAGCCTGAGGAGGGACAAGCTCCGGGAGTTCATGTACCTAACACAAAGGCTGATGTCAGTCCGTCAGTATCACGCCCGGTTTATTAAGTTGCTCCATTTCACTCCAAGGATCGCTACCAACGAGTCCACAGTGGTCTTCCAGTTTGAACAAGGACTAAATTTCAACATCCGCCACATGATGGGTGTCGTTCCCTTCACAGATCTAGCGTCCCTGTATGAGCGTGATTGGATAGTAGACACATTGGTTCATGAGCAGGCCGCCATCCTTAGGAAGAGGAAGCCTGATTTTCAAAGTTTCGGGAGTAAGACCCAGCCTAGTGTCGGAGAGTCTAGGAGGCTACCATCAAGAGGTCATAGTGGGAGCCAAGGGCCCCCGAGAGGCCTAGTTTGCAGGAGATATAGTCGAGCCCATCTAGGCAAGACATGTGCAAGTAGGTTTATAAGTTGCCTAAACTCTGGGAAGTTAGGCCACAGGGCAGTAGAGTGTTGAAGGACCCACGAGCTCAGTAGGATCAGACACAACCATCCCAGCAGGGAAGAGCCTTGATATCTCAGCAGTAGGCATACCAGTAGCATCGCTCGAATTCATCCCAATAGTACTATGAGAGAGTACCTACTCTATCTAGTGCCCCGGTTCAAGAGATAGGGGGAAGAACATAGGGATCTAGGCCTCATCCTCAGAAGGGAGGTCAGTCAGGAGGGCACTCGAACGTTATCAGTAAGGCTGAGGCAGACTAACAATTAGACGTCGTTACTGGTATATTCACCATTTATTTATTGCCAGCATATGTTCTATTTGATTCGGGTGCCACTTTGTCTTTCATATCATCTGCTTTTGCTGCTAAGGCTTGACTATCACCATTTGCTAAAGTAGAGCTATCTGTTATGCTTTCGTCGGGTGATAGGATAGGGTGTAATCAGATGGTTTCCGATGTGGCCTTAGATATAGGAGGGGTAGACTTCCTAGTAAATCTGGTCAGGATGGATTTAAAGGATTTTGACGTGATTCTGGGCATGGATATGCTAGGGAGGTATAAAGCGGTTATTGATTATGCCTAGGAGCAGGTGATTCTACGAGGCCCAAAGGGGACTAGGGTTTCGTACTGGAAGACTCAGCCCAAGCCGACCGCTAAGGTAGTGTTAGCAGTTACTTTGCATACTTTGATCCAAAAGGGGTATCGTCTATATTTATGTAGTGTGCAGCAGTAGAATAAGGATGTGATAGCATTAGACAGTATCCCGATAGTTAAAGAATTTCCGAATGTGTTTCCAGAAGAAATACCAGGGATGCCTCCGATTCGGGAAATTGATTTCAAGATTGAGTTAGTACCGGGAGCTGAGCTTAAGCACCTTATAGAATGGCACCAATCGAATTAAAAGAGTTGAAGGACCAGTTGGAGGAATTATTAGAGCATGGGTTCATCCGATCGATTGTATTACTGTGGGGAGCACCGGTTTTGTTTGTGAAAAAGAAGTATAGTAATCTCCATCTCTACATTAACTACCGGGGGTTGAATTAGGTGACGATAAAGAATCGGTATCTGTTTCCGAGAATCGATGATTTATTTGATAAGGAGAAGGGAGCTACGGTGTTTTCCAAGATTGATTTGAGATTTGGGTACCACTAGTTGAGGACCACTAATGCTGACATTATGAAGACTGCATTCTAGACCAGGTATGGGCATTATAAATTTGCAGTGATGCCCTTTGGACTTACAAATTCTTCTATAGTGTTCATGGATTTGATGACGAGGATATTCAGACCTTTCCTCAACCTGTTTGTGGTGGTATTCATTGATGATATTCTGGTGTATTCTCGAAGAAATGAGGAGCACGAGTAGCATGTACGCACTATTTTGGGTATGATGAGAGAAGATCATCTGTATGCGAAGCTGTCGAAGTGCGAGTTTTGGCTCCAGGAGGTAGCCTTCCTTGGTCACATTTTATAGGCTAAGGGAGTAGCTGTGGACCCAGCCAAGACAGTGGCCGTCACAGAGTGGAAGCCCCCTACGAACATATTAGAGATTCAGAGTTTTTTGGGTTTGGCTAGTTATTATAGACGATTTGTGCAGAACTTTTCCAAGATCGCCAAACCGTTAACTAATCTCCTAAAGAAGAGTACGAAGTTCCAATGGGATGAGGCTTGTGAAGAGGCTTTCCAAGAGTTGAAGAAAAGGTTTATCTCTGCACCGGTGTTGACTTTACCCTAGGGGACCAGGAAGTTCGAGGTTTAGAGCGATGCATCCATGCATGGGTTGGGATGCATGTTAATGCAAAAGGGTAAAGTGGTAGCTTATGCCTCACAACAGCTGAAGAAACAAGAGTAAAATTATCCCACGTATGATCTGGAATTAGTTGTTATTGTGTTCGCCTTGAAGATCTAGAGACATTATCTATATGGGGTAAAGTGTAAATTCTTTACACATCACAAGAGTCTGAAGTATATTTTCACATAGAAGGAACTCAACTTGAGGCAGAGAAGATGGCTGGAGCTTGTGAAGGATTATGACATTGAGTTTATGTACCATAACGGTAAGGCCAACATGGTTGCCAATGCTATAATTAGGAAGACTGCACATTCTATGATGTGTCACGTGGTGGCTGATAGGATGATAAGGGAGTTATCAGATCTGGAGATCGAGATGATTCAGTAGGGAGACCTTGAAGCCTGTATGAACGCCCTAACACTCACTCCGACTATATTTGAAGAGATTCAAGCTGGCCAGGTTGGAGATGTTAAGATGGAGAGGATCTGATAGAAGATACAAGAAGGCAAAGTAGAGGAGTTAAGAATCCATGAGGATGGCAGTATTCGATTCACGGGTCGTTGGTGTGTGCCCCAAAGTTGTCCGGAGCTTAGGCATTGTATTATGGAGGAAGGACATCAGAATCCCTATTCGGTTCACCCAAGAGGATCTAAGTTATATAAGGACCTCAAGAAGCTATATTGGTGGCCACGTATGAAGTAGGAAGTAGCTGAGTTAGTATCCAGGTGTCTTGTGCATTAGAAGGTCAAGATTGAACATCAAATAACAGCGGGGCTACTTCAGTCTTTGGAGGTTCCAAGGTGGAAATGGGACTCCATTTATATGGACTTTGTGAGTGGTTTACCGAGGACCCGAAGAGGCTGTGATACTATTTGGGTTATTGTTGATAGATTGACCAAATCAGCCGTGTTCATACCTATAAAGTCCACTTGGAGTATAGAACAGTTGACGAACGCTTATATGATGTTTATGGTTAGCTGTCATGGCATTCCGAAGGATATTGTTTTAGATCGAGATTCTAGGTTCCTTTGTCACATTTGGGGAAAGCTGTAGGAATTTTTGGGGGCCAAACTGAAGATGAGCACAACTTTTCACCCTACTATGGATGGACAGACAAAGAAAACTATTCATACCTTGGAGGATATGTTGAGGGCTTGTGTACTAGATTTCCAAGGATGTTGGGAGGAGCGCTTGCATCTAGTGGAGTTCTCATTAATAACAGCTATCATGCTAGTATTATGATGGCTCCCTTCGAAGCGTTGTATGGACGGAAGTGCAGGAGTCCTTTGTGTTGGAGCAACATCAGTGAGTCGATCGTGTTGGGACTAGAGATGATCGATGATATGACTCGTCAGATCTGACAGATCTAGGACCGAATGAAAGTAGCTCAGAGCCGACAAAAGAGTTACGCTGATCAAAGGCGTAAGGATGGGGATTTTGAGCATGGAGATAAGGTGTTGCTAAGGGTTTTGCCTACTAAAGGGGTGCAAAGGTTTAGAAGGAAAGGCAAGTTGAGCCCTATGTATATTGGTCCCTATGAGATATTGGAGCGAGTGGGTGAAGTTGCATACAACTTGGCTCTTCCTTCGGAGTTGGCATGAGTGCATAACGTGTTCCACATTTCCCAATTACGGAAGTATGTAGCTGATCCATCACATGTAATCCAGCCAGATGATATTGAATTGGATGATTTATTATCCTATGAGGAGCGACCGGTGTGGATTCTCAACACTAAGCTAAGGAAGAATCATACGAGTTCAGTGCCTCTTGTTAAGATCTTATGGAGTCAACATGGAACTGAGGAAGCTACTTGGGAGACCGAGAAAAATATGCAGGAAGCATATCCAGAGCTTTTTGCTGCAGGTTAGATTCTTTTTATCTAGTTTGTCATTAAGGGGGTAGTTGATTTAAGTATAGTTAGTAATGTGTTATTCTAGATGCTTAGAATGCCTTAGCCCTAACCCCAGAGAGCTACATGAGACTTCGAGGACGAAGTCTGTTTTTAAGGGAGTAGTAATGAAATGCCCCAAAAATATTTGTATTAAGAAATATAATTAAATAAGGATTTATTAGGGAATTAATTTAATTAATTATTTAATTTAGAATAGGAAGGATTTATTTGGGGCAAATTAATAAGGAAATTATAAATATTTTTATATGGGAAAATTTGGTATTTTTGTTAATTGAAAAGGAATTTAGGAGAAATCTTTTAAAAATCCTAAATTAGCCTAAAAATGAAATTTAATATTATTTTATTTAAATATTTTTATTCTAAATATCCAAAATATTCTAATTAATTTATTTAACCCCAAACCACTTAAATTTTCCTCTTTCCTTTTTCCTTTTTCTTTTTCTTACCTCCTTTTTCTCTCTTTTCTTTCTTATTCTTTCTTTTCTTCTTTTTCTTTTTCTTTTCCTACTGACGCGGCCCAATCCTTTTCTTCTTCTTCTCCCATGGCCCAACGCCATTCTTTTCTTTTCTTTCCTTCAGCAGCTAAGACGCTGTATTTTGTGCCTTCTTCCTCTGGAACGCCGCATCTCATTTATCGATCTTATAACCATTGCCAGCCGGTCGATTCTTCTCCTTTTTCTTTTCTTTTTCTCCGGCTATCGGTTCACTTCCTTCTTCTTCCTTCCTCGTCTGCCGTCAACCTGCACCTTCAAGCCCCGAAAATGGCGCCACCGGCCACACTTGACTTGGATGGCCATTTCTCCCCTCTTTATCTTCCCCTTGACTCGTAAATCAACTTGGTATAATCTCTTTTCCTCATCTCTCGCTCATTTTCTCCCTATTTCTTTGTGAAAGGTTGATCATGACCAAAAATTGCATCGGCCGATTAACGTCGTCAGCCACCCCAAACCCAGCATACAATACCATCCTGCCAACCCCCAAAACCCTACCATTCCCTCTAAACTATATAAATATCCCTAGTTTGTGTGTTTTAGAAATTTCTTTTCCCCAAAACCCTAAGAGCTAACCTGTGAGCCACCGTGATTTCAGACGAGCTATCCGCCTCCGTTAGCCAACTTCGCCACCACCTCTGCCTACCAAAATCATTCCTGCACCGCCCTCTAGCAAACTAAGCCACTCATCTCCATCGATTCTTCTCACACAAGCCACCATAGTCGTTCGAAGTTCCCTGCCCATCAAACTAAGATTTTTACCCCGCAACCTTTGAGCCACCATCCGCCACCACATCCACCAGTTCTTCTCCCTTCTACATCACCCAAAAGCATCTAATAATTCTCCTCCACCTAGCCATAACCTTATTTTCTCTTTTCTCCTTCTCCTCCCCTCTTTTTCTTCATCTTTTACTTCTAGCCGCCACCTCTACCGTCGTGCACCACCTCCCCTTACCGCACCACCACCCTCACTTTACTCCTCTCAACTTAGGCTACCACCAGCACCTCAACCTCCACCCTTGTTCTCCATCTATTCTTCTCAAACCCCAACTTTTCTCCTTTTTACCCTCTTTTCCAGCAACTTCCTTCGCCGCCGTGCACCACCGCCGGTGCCACCCATCCTTGCCGACTCAAGGTGAAACTTTAGACACTCTCAGCCCTTCTCTCCTATTTATTTAAATTTATTCTATTTTTATTCCATTTGTTAATATTTATTCTATTATTATTATTATTATTATTATTATTATTATTATTATTGGATGTAATATTAATGCTAAATGTTTTTAGCAGTGTCAAGAGTAATCTTAAATTAATTAAGTTGTTAATTTCTAATTTTAGGCATTTAATTATATTATTATAAGTTTTATTATCATTACTAATATTATTAATAATAATATTATTATTAGTATTAGTATCTTATCATTTCTTATATTTATCTAGAAGGGCCGAAGCCCTATTTTAGGTTAAGGTTTCACAGGATTGTATTTTATTATTCTTATTACTATTTTTACTATTATTAATATCCTTATTATTATTATCTTTATTATTTTTAATATTATTACAATTAGTATATGTTATTAATATTATTAATAGTATTATTGAATAGTACTTTCATTATTTGAAGGTAGGGTCGAAAACCCCACCTTATAATTTTAGGCTTATATTATTATTATTATTATTATTATTTCTATTAAGATTATTATTATTATTACTAATATTATATTATTATTAAATTTATTATTATTATTATTATCATTAGTAGCATTATTTTGGTGAAGGGTAGAAATCTTTATATCACCATTCGTTTTAAATTACATTAATATTATTATTAGAATTTTTAATAGTATTTTATATTGTTAATTTTAGTATAGTATTATTTTAATTAAAAAAAAGCCTTAGGATAAGTTAGTATATAATAGTATTTTTAGGAGGGAACTAATTCTAGTTTTTTCCCTATAATAGGTGAGCCGAGTCAAAGCCCTCAAAATGTATAGGAGCGTGCTCCAAGACCATGACATTTTTGGTGAGGGAGTACTAAGGCTGTTTGTGTGATTATGTGTTTTATATGCCATGCATGCCATGTGATGTGAATTATAATGTTTTTTATGTGTAATTGTATATCTATCATATGTGTAGTATGATATGGAGTTAAGGTAAGATTGTACATTAATTTGTGGCATGTGTATTATATGTTGGAGTTGTGATATAATTGTATGGTGTGGCCCATAAGACATGCATGATAGGGTTTGTAAAAATATGATGGAAGTGTTATAATGTTGCATGGAATTGGGGGTTGGAATGGAGTTATTGTTCACATGGAGTTAAGGGTTGTATGGTGGTATTAATGGTTGCATGGTGGTATTAGGGTTGCATGGTGGTCTTAGGGTTTGCATGGTGGTATTAGGGTTGTGCGGTGGTGTTAGGGTTTGCATGGTGGTGTTATGGTTTGTATTGTGGTTTTAGGGTTTGCATGGGAGTGAATGTATTGCATGGGAGCTAGGGTTTTGATAGATGAGATTTATATGTTATTTTGCTAAGTAAAAATGTCATTTATTCCTCATTACTTTTATAACATGTAATCTTTTCTCGAGTTTTTCTCTTTTGGATAGATTTTGCAGGAAAAGATAAAAATGAAGAAATTCAAAGGAAAAATACGGGGGTCCCGTGTTTCCTAAACACGGACCGTGTTTTTCTCAAATTCTGTAACCGTTCGCGCAACGTTTCCCCGATATATTTCTAAAGTTTGAACATTCGAAAGTGTGGTTCGGGGGAGTTCGAGAATGGGATTTTCTCTTTCTCTCTATACTCTCTAGATACCACATGTAATTTGTAATTCCAATTCTCTTTCTCTCCATTGTATTCAATTGAACAATCAACACTCTGCAATTCAATTCGATAAGTTCTTCTCCATTCCTCTTTTAATTGCAAATTTTGATTTTTGATTGAATGCAATTCAATTCTCTTTGCTGCATTATTATTTTTCTTGTGTTTAGTGTTTCATTGTTAATTTATTTATAAGCATTGATGTTAATTATAGATTATTGCATTTAATTGTGTGTTACTGCAATTATGTAGATAATATAAGGTAGGAGGATTTGATGACGGAATTAGGGTTTTGGATTTTGAATTCATGATTCTAGATGGAATTTAATTGAATTGATGGATGGAATTGAATGATCTCGCATCATAGATTAAGAATTTAAACTAATTAGACTGATCACCTATCTAGTTTAGATCTTAATCTACGCTAGGATAACAGAATTAATACGTAATTGTTAATTAACGTTTCCAAAGTAGCAAAAGATTAATTATTAATCTTGTCCATTAATTCGTTCGATTGCATGATCCGAGCTTATGTGATTATGGTCGTAGTTGACTGCTTTCCATTCGTAATGCTGCCATTAATTGAATCTAGTGTTCTTAACCTAGGTTATTAATTGGTTAGGTGATAAATTGAGAGCTTATTCAATTTATTAGGATTGAGAGAAAACCAAGAGATGAATTAATATGAGTTTCTACAAGTCAACATTAAATCATTTGGAATCCTTCTTTTCTCCATGATTATTTGATATCCTAATTCCATAATCAATACCTTCCTGTCCTTATTCAATTAATTAGTGAGTATGGTGTTTTATTATTTATCCATAGTTTAGATTTTGATGATATAATTACATGTTATTGCATAACTGGGGTTTTAACATCAATTACAGAATTATTGATTATATACCATTCCTTGTGGGTTCGACTCCTTCTTGCCTTATACTACGTATTTGGGAATTATGATTTATTTATTAAATTTGTTGTGCATACGACAGTGCATCAGGTTTACGTAGAGCTGGGGTTGCATGGGAGTTAATGGTTCCATGGTAGTTATGGTTGCATGGGAGTTAGGGTTTACATGAAAATTAGGGTTTGATATGGTTACCATGGTTTGGTGTGGTCAATAATGGTGTGGAGGATAAGAATAGTAGGAGTTAGTCATGCATGTCTGGGCAAAGTTTTGAATAAAATACTTAAGACACTAATTATGTAAAGTGGAAGAGTATTGAGTCGGGTCCCACCGATCCACCGGTTAGAAATAGTGGTTAGGATGCGTAGTCCTATGGGTCTCCGATACACCGGCTATAATAGTTTTTAGGGTATGATACCCTATATGCCTCTGATCCACCAGCTATAATAGTGGCAGACTCTGAGCTCAATAAACCAAACACCTCAGTTGCTAAGACACTTAAAATACACTAAGTACTTATAGTGGAAGACCATGTGAGCTGGGGCCAACCAATCCACCACTAAGAAATAGTGGTTAGGGTATGATACCCTATGTGTGACTGATCCACTGGCTAATAATAGTGGGCAGGAGCATTGCGCCCTGCTTGTCTCCGATCCACCGGCTATAATAGTGGGGGCTTCCGTACTCGCATGGTTTGATAAAAATCATGATATGAATCAATTTCTGATAAGAGATAAATTAAATAATTAAGCTGGACCTTTGGGCCTTTATGTTTGGGCTTGATCATTTATAAGTTGTATAATACTCTGTTGACTTTATTTATATGTGTGGGTTTGAAATTGTAAGTTCAATATTAGCCTGCATGATTTTATGTGCTTATGTGTTGGCCTTAATGCTTAGTTAGCTTGCTCAGTACGTAGCGTATTGATCGCCCTTTTCATGTTTTCTGCTCATTGACACGAGTAGAAGGCCTGTCTCACGTGTTGCATGTAGGAGATGCTTATTTTGATGTCATTGATGTCTATGGGACATCAGGTGGAGCAGAGTGATTGTGGGCTGGATCGGGTCCTGGAGTGGTATGGCCATTTTTCCATTTGAGATTATTATTCCTATTTTCTTTAATTATGGGAACTCTAGAAACAATTTTATTATTGTCACCATTTCCTTCTTTGAAAAACTATCCTTAGTATTTCGAATTATATAAGAACGTATGTGTACTTTGATTCCGTATTTATGAACTTTGGTTTATTTAATACTGTTGTGGGTGATTTCTTAGCCTTAGGACTTTGTACTAAAACGGTAGGAGTGAACCGGTCTGGTACTAAGTATGGTGATAGCATCCCCAAAATTTACTAGTTTTAGTTTATAAGTCTTGTTTTAAAAAAAATTATGTAAATTTTGAGGTGTTACACTCTCATTATAGTTTTATAAGTTTTAAGAAAAACTACTATTTAATGAATATTTTTTCTAACCTAAAAGTTATTAGTTTTAGATTATAGTTATTTTCATGTGACAGTGTACCAAAAATATTTTAAATATTATCATTGTAGTGTTTTCCCTTTTAATTCAAAAATCTAGTTTAAATCTTATTTTGCATAGAATAGTAAAAAGGTGAAATGAGAATTTAATAAACAAATAATTTTTTTTTAAAAAAAAAGAGAGTAAGTAATTAAAGCAATAAGATGTCTAACTTATGAGTGATTTGGGGTGTGTTACATGATTTTTACTTAAGTTATTTTTTTATTATTTAGTTGGTGAGATTAATTTGTGATTTAGAAGTTTATTTGCATGTTCATATGATCCAATCTTATGTTATTTTTATAGTTAATTAAAATATATTTTAAAAAGAGACATATTTTCTCATTATATATGATAAAAAAATTTCTTTTTATTTACTTCTTAGAATTTGTAATTGGTATCTACTAATTATATTAAATGAAATTATATGATATCTCTTTTGTTAAAGTTTTTCTAAATTTGTGGATAAAGAGATTAACATTCAGGCCATAATTGTTTTTTGTCTAATAATGAAATTGGATGAATCATTTTTTGTAGGAAATAGAAATTCAATATCTATAGGTTTTTCTTCAAATTTTTTTAATATCTAAATAGAAATTAGTAAAAAATATCTTTATGTGTTGATAATATCTTGCTTGTGTGATCTTGTTATATCCTTGTCTCTTAAAACCTTATATAATCTCATACTATGCATTAAGAGCCAAAACTACATTTTAATTTCTCCTCTTGTCTTGTGGCTTGATCAACCTTCTTCAATATTATACATTCAAGCCCCAATCTTTTTCCTTCTTCTTCTTCTTCTTCTTTGTTTGAGTTCATGAAATAAGTCATCTATCAAGATCATCAACTCTTGCAATTATTTTGTGTCACAGGATCATTATTAATGCTTGAAGACCTTATATTTTACATATAATGATTCTATAATCAATAACCTTATTTTGAATATATATATATATATATATATATATATATATATATATATATATATATATATGTACTATATGTGTGTGAAGATGATGTTAATAAAGTATGGATTATTTATTTATTGTATAATTTTATACCTTATTATGACTATATTTTATGTATCATGATATGTAATATGATTACCCTAAGAAAAATATGATTTTTTGTTAAATTTGTAATAGTTTTGATATGGCTAAAACTTTACACTATTTTACAAAAATCACACTAAATTCAATTATAAGAGTTTACTTGTCTATTTTATTTCAACTCGAAGCCCCAAAAGTATAGTTTTACTAAAAATTATTGGTTTTACATTTTGAGTTAAGTAAAGAAAATAGATAGGGTTATAATAATGATTAGTTGAATCTAAAATTTTAATTAGCTTACAAAATTATTTTTTTTTATGAAAGATGTTAGTTTTGACAAATGCTTGCATTTTGCTGGTTATTTCAACAATAAGTATTAATGCTTGACTATCTTTAACCATGCATGATCTTTTAATATGCATATGGCTTTGAGATTTTGGTTGATGATTTGAGTTATATTTGAAAAGTTGTTTATTCTAGTTAGACATTTCTATTTTTGGGAAATTTACATTTTTAAATTTTCCTTTTCAAGAAATTTTCTATATGTGTAATGTATGTGATAAAAGAAATATAGTTAAATAATAATAGTTTCCCTGTGAAGGATATGATCACTGTAATAGGACACCAATACTTAAAGTATAACAAGTGGGCTTTGGGTCTTTCAAAAAACCTTCTGAAGTTTGGTTGTGTTGGATATCAATATTGAGTAAGCTATAGTTGTATATATTTCTCTTTGAATTTGGTTATGATGGCTATCTTTATTGGGTTAGTTGTAGTTATATATATTATGCTTTTCATTTGGTTGTGTTTTCTATCTATATTAAATTAGTTGTGGTTATATATATTTTGCTTTTGATTTGGTTATGTTAGATATCTATTTTAGGCTAACTATGGTTGTATATATTCTAATTTAGTTTGTTTCAGATATGCTCTATATAAGGTTACAATCTTATTAGGGAGTGTGTATAGTTAAGGATAATATAACCGATGTAGTAGGTCCTTAGACTTTTGGTAGAGTATTTCCATTAGGATAATCCAAGTGTGATTTCTAATCCTCTTATAGTTGGTGGTAGGTTTTCGAAATTTGGTTTGTCAAATGACCCCAAGTTGGTTTATCTACTCAAATAATTAGATGTCATGATCACCTAAATTAAATATTAATAATTGGAGTATTTTTTCTATGTGATTTCCCTATATGATCACGTATGTATAGAGTTATAAATGGGTTGAGCTAGTTCTGTATTTGACTTGGCTCATTTAAAGCTTAGTTCCGCTCATTCTCTTAGTTAAATGAGCCAAGACCAAGCCTGAATTTTAAGCTCATTGATTAAATGAGCAGACTCCTGACTCAAAAAAGTTTGGCTTGATTTATTTTTTAGCTTTGGCTCATGAGCTTGCCTCGGCTTAACTCAGCTCGTTAAAATCTTAGCTCGACTCATTCATTTAGTTAAACAAGCCAAGCTCGAGCCTTATTTTAGTCTTATTTAGGTAAATGAGTTGAGCCCAAGCCTAGGGATATTTAGCTTAGCTCAACTCATTTATAGCCCTATATATGTGTATGTATTAATGTACTTCTATATTTTATTCTATTGTACTTATGTGTAACTTAGTTATTCCCTTGGCTTACTTGTGATATGCCTTAAATAAGATTTTAATGATCCACGATGTACATGGTGAGCATATAACCTAGTGTATATTGAGTATAAACATGTTTCATGTGTGGATTGCATGCATGATGGGTAAGAATGATAATGGTGGTTACTTTCAAAGTCTTATTTATCTCTAATGACTACTTTTATAGATTGTAATTGTATTAACTATTTAATTTTCATTTTTTTCATTTGATTAGTTTTTTTGAGTTTATTAGACATTATTATTTTAATTTATTTGATTTAATAATAAAGTTTCATGTATTTTCTTATTTTAACTAGCCTTAGTAGCTAGTGTCGGCATAATAATGGTCTCTACTTATACTAGTAGTGATGATGAAGGTGCATCTAGTGTATCTAATGATTCTAATGATTCTCAATGTAATGAAGAATTAGCATTCTTAATAATGGAGCCAATAATCTTAAATATTCTTGATAATATTTCTATACTTGATATTGAAAATACTTCAAGATATTCTTGCAAGTATGTTACATATTTACAAGGTGAAGAAGTCAACATACGAGAAGAGACTTAAAGCGTACAATAAATTCAAAGCATGCAAGGCTATGGCATAAATAGGATGACACTACAACAAAATATAGTTGGTGATATCATTAGTTATATTAAACTTGTTGTGAAACTTAAAGTATATTTCATGTAAGCTGGGGTTTTCTTGTAATTTTATGTATGTACCATACTTGATTGTAAGGCTTTGTAATGTTAGTCATTAATATCATTTAAATGATGATATTATGATTAAGATTAGGTATTATATAATCTTAATTCAAGTGATTTAAAAATAGCTTGGATTAAGGGGGAGAATAACTGGCTGGTTTAGGCCTTTAAGTCGGCTACTTCCTATATAAATACCTAAGCCTTGTACACGCAAGCCATGTTAAGATCATTTGAATAAAATTACAAGTTTAAACTTGCATTTTTCTCTCTCTTTTAGAGATCCATCTAGATAGGAAAGTGCCCGAGGCATCTATCCTCTTTAGAGACTTTAAATGTGCATTAACATTCAAAGCATTTATATCATTGAAACCTACACATATTCAAGCTTAATTCCCCTTAAGTCGAGCACCATTTCTTCTTCAACTTCAACCTGCTAGTGATAGAATCAAAGGATTGATTCGATCCTGCATTTCCCTCCCTTTGATCCACACCATTTTTGGTATCAAAGCTTCAAAACTCCTTTTTTTTTTCTTTCGATCATCCAGCATCCTACATTCTTGCTATTGCATGCAAGAATCTTCTTCATCAAGAACCCATCGATATGGGGTATCTTCAAACTTTTCTTGCACCTTCATCCTCTTCTTGAATCTTCAACGTAAATCTTGGTTGAAGATATAATTTTCTTGAGTCTATCTTGTTGAAGTTATTCATAGCTTCAACCGAAGAAGTCCCTCTTCTTTAACACGACCCTTTTCTTCCATTTCTCCCTTCAACCATCCAGCGTTCTATTCCATTTTTCCTTTGATCTTCTAGAATTTTTATGCCATTCCTCTCTTCAATTTTAGCAGCAGAATCTTCCTTTATTTTCTCCCCACGTATCTTCATGTTAAGGTATATTTAACTCCCCGGTAGTCCACTGGTTCGAATAAAAATTTCCAGCCTTCAAACCTTACCTTTTATCTCCCAACATTTTAACACATACTCTCCTTTCTATCCTTCACGTCTTCAAGTTTTTAAAATACAACATCTTCAATGTGAAGGTACCAATCCCTCGACACATATTCAACGTCCACTTCCTATATTTTATGTGACTTGTTTGATTTTCACCAAGAAACCCTCATCAAAGCCAAGAATTATCATAAAATCATTCAACCACCTTCCCTTCAACACTTGCGTGACCAATACATCCAAGAAGCAATAAAGTCATTCTTAAATCTTAGCAAGAATTATTCTATATCATTCGGCTGCAAGTAAACTTCCAGGACCACCATTAGTTGCTGATTACTTTGTGAGTGTTGTGTTGTAACTTCACCATGGCAAGTGAAGATGTGCGTGTATTGGTGGAGTCCATCAAAAGTTTGACCACATGCATGGATGCCCAGCTTCACACTCATGCAGCACTCCAACAACAATTACAAAGTGTGAAGCAAAGCTAGCCAACCAAGAGAAGCTTTAACCATGGCCAAATTAATTGGAAGCTATGGAAGATAGTGTGGAAGGAAAGATGAGGTGTGCAGTCTAAGAAAAAGGAGGACGTAGACATGCAAAGTTGAACCATATCGAGGATGGAGAAGAGGAAATGAGTTCTTATAGATCAAGAAATCATAGGAGACCATATCAATTCCAAGTAAGAAATTCATACAATGAGGATCAAGGTATCAAACTATACCTTTTTAAATTTTATGGTGAATTGAATGTGGAATTGTTCTTTGAATGGTTGCATGAAATTAAGGCTATATTTAAATTTAAAGAGTATGATGATGAAAGAAAATGTAAGCTTGATACTCTTAAGTTCAAAAGATTTGCTAGGATTTGGTATGACAACTTAAAAAAACAAGAGAGAGACAAGAGAAATCAAAAATTAATTCATGGGAAAAACTTAAAAAATACCTAAGAATAAAATTTTTGCTTAGGGAGTATGAAAAATATATGTATGTAAAGATGACAACTCTAAGGTAAGGATTGTTTAGTGTGGAAGAGTAAACTAGAGAATTTGAAAAACTAGCATTTATATGTGATGTACAAGAAATAAAAGAACAAAAATGTGCTAGATACTTTGATTGACTAAATAATTTGATAAGAGACAAAGTTGATATGGTTGCATATGATTCTCTTGATGACTTGATTAAGTTGGCATTAAAATTTTAATGACAAACAAAATCAACTAAGGCTTATGTTAAATCTAATGCTTTAACCTCATCTGAACCATATTTGAATACATTCATGCCTAAATCTACATCTTCATATCATAAAAAGATTAACCGAGATGAAAAAAATAAAAATAAGATGGTTGAAATGTCTAATAAACAATGTTTCAAATGTAAAGGATATGGATACTTTGCCAGATAATGTCTTAACTAAAGAGCTTTAACCTTGAGTGAAATAGAAGAAATGGAACCATGTAGTGAAGATGATGATCAAGAAATCGAATATCCTAATGAAATTTTAACCATGGGTGAAGAAGAAGGAGACCCATGTTTTGTGCTTCAAAGAGTGTTACAAATTCAACCTAATGCGATACCTACTCAAAGAGAGAAAAATATTAAAACTAAGTGTAAAATAGGTGATATGATTTGTAGACTCATTATTGATAGTGGTTCATGTAAAAATGTTGCTAGTGAAGAAATGGTTAAAAAGCTTGGTTTAGAGACTACTAATCATCCTAAACTCTTTTATTTACAATGATTAAACAAAGATAAAGGAGCTAAGGTAAAAAAAATAACCCTAATATCATTTTGTATTAGAGACTACCATGATGAAGTTTTGTGTGATGTATTGCCTATGGATGCTTGTGGTTTACTTTTACGAAGACCAGGGCAATATGATAGAAAAGCAACACATGATGGAGTAACTAATGAATATGTAGTGAAAAAAGGAAAAAATTGTATAGATTAACACCTTCTATATGAGATAATATGCCTATGAGTGATGATAAAAAGAGATTATTTCTACATGAAAAGGCTATGGAAAAGTGCATAGAAGAAGAAGGAATTTGCTATGCCTTAGTTCCTAAAGGTTCTAAACTTGGGGAGCAACAACATGATAATCCTAATCTAAATAAGATGCTTGATGATGTATTTCCTAATGATTTACCTCCTGGATTACCGCCTAAAAGAGGTATAGAACATGCTATTGATCTTATTCTTGGAATGCCTCTTCCAAATAAAACTTCTTATAGATGTAACCTAGAAGAAGCTAAGGAACTACAAAAATAAATATAAGAGCTTATGAACAAAGGATTTATGAGAGAAAGTATGAGTCCTTGTAGTGTACCTTCCCTACTAGTCCCTAAAAAAGATGGTACTTGGCATATGTGCATAGATTCAAGAGCAGTAAATAACATTACTATCAAATATCATTTTCCTATGCCTAGGTTAGATGATATTCTAGATAAACTTTGTGGTCCACAAGTATTTTCCAAAATTGATTTAAGAAGTGGTTACCATCAACTGAGGATTAGGGATGCAGACGAGTGGAAAACTTCTTTCAAGACTAAATATGGTCTCTATGAATGGATGGTTATGCCTTTTGGGCTATGTAATGCACATAGCTCATTCATGAGACTTATGAATGAAGTTCTCCGACCTTTCCCTGGTGACTTTATTGTTGTATATTTGCATGATATTCTTGGGCATAGTAAAAATTGGCATGATCACCTAGTGCATTTGAGAAAGTTGTTTGATAAGTTAAGGGAAACTAAACTTTATGGAAAACTTAAAATATGTGATTTCATGCTTCCAAGTGTAGTTTTCCTAGGATATATTATTAGTGGATAGGGAATTAAAGTGGATTATAATAAGATTAGAGCTATACAAAAGTGGCCTATCCCTAAAAATGTACATGATGTGAGAAGTTTCCATGGGTTAGCTAGTTTTTATAGAAGATTCATTAAGGATTTTTCTACTATAGCTGCACCTATTACACAACTTATGAAAAAATGTGAATTTAATTAGGGACAAGAAGCTACTCAAGCCTTTGAGACCCTCAAAACTAAACTTTGTATTGCTCCTGTCTTATATTTACCCAACTTTGACCTTCTTTTTAAAGTGACTTGTGATGCTAGTAGAGTTGGGATAGGAGGTGTCCTCTCATAGGAAAATAAACCTATAGCATTATTTTCTAAAAAGTTGAATGGAGCCAAACTTAACTATTCAACTTATGATAAGAAATTCTTTGCCATTATACGGAGCTTAGAGACATGGAGTCATTACCCGAGGACAAAACCCTTTGTGTTACACTCTAATCATGAGAGTTTGAAAAACTTACATGGTCAAAAAAAAGTTAGTATGAAACATACAAAGTGGGTGAGCTTCTTATAATCCTTTTTGTTCTCTGTCAAACAATTAGTTGTAAAGGAAAATGTAGTAGCCAATGCTCTTTCTCGTAGATCTACATTACTTGTCACGATGGATGCTAAAATCTTAGGTTTTGAAATGATAAAACAATTGTATCCTAAAGATGAAGATTTTATGGATATAATCAATGCATGTAAAGAAGTGGATACTATGGTAATTATATCATACAAAATGGATTTTTTTTAGACTAAATAAACTTTGTATCCCTACATCTAGTATTCAATACTTATTGATAAAAGAAGTACATGAAGGTAGCATTGCGGGTCATTTTGGTATACATAAGAGTATAGAATTATTACAAGAAAATTTATATTGGCCAGGTATGATTAAAAATATATAAGCTATGATAATTATATGTTCTTCATGTCAAAAATGTAAGAGTTACTTTCATAAAGGCTTATACACACCTTTATCAGTTCCTGATAAACCATGGGAATGATTGAGTATTGAATTTATCCTAAGGTTACCAAGAACACAACGTGGTAAAGATTCTATTCTTGTGGTAGTAGATAGATTTTCTAAAAAGGGTCATTTTATACCATGCAATAAAACTGATGATGCCACACATGTTGCTGATTTGTATTTTTGAGAAATTGTTAAACTTCATGGTGTGCCTAAAAGTATTGTCTCAGATCGAGATGTCAAGTTTATGAGTTATTTTTGGAAAACTTTGTGGCATATGCTTGGTACTAAATTGTTATTTAGCACTTCACATCATCCGCAAACTGACTGTCAAACAGAGGTAACTAATTGAACTCTTGGTACCTTATTAAGAGGTTTGGTTAACAAAAGTACTAAAGATTGGAATGTTAAGTTAGCTCATGTAGAGTTTAGTAACAATCGAAGTCTATCAAGTACTACTCAAGTTAGTCCGTTTGAAGTGGTTTATGGAGTGAATCCACACATGCCAATCAATATTTTGCCTTTAAATAAAGGAGAATTATGAAATTATGAAGCCGAGGATAAAGTTAAATTCTTTCAACAGCTTCATCAGAAAATAAAGACCAATATTGATAAAGCTAATGCCAGGTATAAAGCTTAAGCAAATAAGTATAGAACCCCATAGGTATTTTCTCCTGGTGACTTAGTTTAGTTGCATTTACATAAAGAACGATTTTCTAATTTATGTAAAAATAAACTAATGCCAAGATCTGATAGACCTTTTAAAACACTAAGAAAATTTGGGGATAATGCTTATGAACTTGAACTTCTAGATCATTATGGTAGAATTTCAAGAACCTTTAATATTGATGATTTATCTCCTTATTATACTGATGATAATTTGAGAAAAAATTCTTCTCAATTTGGGGAGAATGATGCAAGTACATATATTGTATCTAATGCTTCTAATGATTCTGAAGGTAATGAAGAATTAGCATTATTAATAATGGAGCCAATCATCTTAAATTTTCTTGATAATATTTCTATACTTAATATTGAAAATACTTCAAGATATTCTTATAGGTATGTTACATATTTGTAAGGTGAAGAAGTCAACATACGAGAAGAGACTTAAAGTGTACAATGCATTCAAAGCATGCAAGGCTATGACATACATGGGATGACACTACAACAAGATATAGTTGATGATATCATTAGTTATATTAAACTTGTTGTAAAACCTAAAGTATATTTAATGTAAGCTAGGGTTTTCTTATAATTTCATGTATGTACCATGGTTGATTGTAGGGCTTTGTAATGTTAGTCATTAATATAATTTAAATGATGATATTATGATTAAGATTAGGTATTATATAAGCTTAACTCAAGTGAGTTAAAACTAGCTTGGATTAAGGGAGGAATAACTGGCTGGTTTAGGCCTTTAAGTTGGCTACTTCCTATTTAAATACCTAAGCCTTGTACACGCAAGCCATGTTAAGATCATTTGAATAAAATTACAAGTTTAAACTTGTGTTTTTCTCTTTATTTTGGAGATCCATCTAGATAGGAAAGCGCTCGGGGAATCTATCCTCTTTAGAGACTTTGAATGTGCATCAAGATTCAAAGCATTCATATCAATGAAACATTCACATATTCAAGCTTAATTCCCCTTAAGCCAAGCACCATTTCTTCTTCAACTTCAACCTGCTAGTGATAGAATCAAAGGATTGATTCAATCCTGTGTTTCCATCCCTTTGATCCACACCAAGTGACAGTAATACCCTCAACGTATTTAGCTTTCACATATACTTTCCTTCATTTTTCTAGTGGATTGGTTTGGAAAAATGTTAGTGTTACACTTTCTTCCTAGACAATTTCTTTTCCAAGAAATCAAGTAGGTGTCATAACTTTTCTATTTGATAGGAATTGCATATTGAAGGGAATATTGGGGTTTTCCATGAAATCTTCATTTATGACAACAAAAAAATAAATTTCAAGCACACCTTTATTTTCAACATGATTAACAAATAGAATCTAATTAATAGTCTCTTCTTTCAAAATCAACTCAAGTCTAAGATGGTCAATGATGAAATAAAAATTATTAATTTTCATGTTGACAATTTATGCGTAGAGGATAAGTTTGAAATTAGGGTATCGAAGTCAAGATATTTACTAGATGATTTTGCATAATGAATTAAAATAGAATCAATCAAGGATAAATCATTTTCCTAATAAAGTTGAGTAGTAGATAAGGATACCTCATTATTGTGACCTTTATACTTCAACTTCATAAGGCATCATAAAAGATGATTCGAGGTCATCTTATTCTTTATTTTGTTCATTGCTATGGAGCACTTCAAGCTTATTCCAAAACTCCCTAGCAATGTTTTACTCACGATGTGCTCATACTCGTATTCAATTAGGGCATAATGAAGAATAACAATCGTTATTTGAATTGAGAGTGATTCTTTTTCTTTCATCATTCGTCCATTCTTCATTTAACTTTTGAAGCTTGATAGGGTCATGCTAGATGATATCCTATAGTTCTTGATCATGTTCAATGAGGAAGCTTAACATCTATCTTTTATAAGCCAAAATATTTACCAATGAGTAGTGTAGACCTTGAAGATGCTAATTCTTCACCCATGCATATATCCATACCTTAAGTGCCATAAGCTCTAATACGAATTGAAAGCCCATATGAATACTCTAGAGGGGGTGAATAAAGTATTTAGAAAGAATAATGTCAAATTCAAAATTTTATGTGAGATAAGTAGAGAATTTAGAAAATAATCAACACATAATTTATAGTAGTTCAAGACAACCCAATAAGGTTTCACTATATCAACTATCAAAAGGTTTTGCCTTTTGAATTTGAATCTCCCTTTTATTAGAGTGTGTGGAAGATAATCGCTCATATATTTTCATGAGGATACTACATTAATGAGCTCTCAATAATTGACTTACACTTTAGCCTAGTCATTTGCTCTTGGTTTGTGAGTTGTAATATCAATAACATCTCTCAAGAGTGCTAAACATACACTATTGAAAGTTGATTTTGAAGAGTGTGATGTGTGATTTAACGAATTGCTCACAATATCTAGTATGAAAATGAGAAAACAATTTTGAGAAGTAATCTATATAGAGAAATAGAGATTACAAGTGTATAAACTTCTAATTATATATGTATGATTAGATGAGTGAATTAGATTTTCTCAAAGAATTATTTTGAAAGTGAAATTACTCTTTGATCTTGAGAAAATAGATGAATAATAGAGTAGAAAAATTTAGCAATGAAAATAAACTCTTAATGATGATTAAAATGATGTTCAAACTCTCTTATAAATATTCCCAAGACGATTTTAGCCATTGGGTTCTTTTAGTGCATGAAAGGACATTACAATGGGTAGGATTTTATAGATATAACATAACGAGTCAACTAGTTTAGAAAAACTAGTTGATTGGTTTCCTATTTCACATGGTAAAAAAATTATTATCATTAGAGCAATTATACTTGCTATAGAGGAACTAGTTGATTGGTTTCCATAAAACACTTGATTGATATACATAATAAATTAACTAGTTTGCAAGCCATTTAACTGGTTAAGCAAATCTAGCAAGCAATAAAATTTAGGACTAAGCAACCAATCGACTAGGAGCCTAACATCTGATGACTAGTTAAGTAAGTAGACTAGCCAAGTTTTTAAAGTTGAAGCAAACTATTTTTTAAGAAACTAGTTGATTGGTAATGTAACACCCCAAGATTCATTGTTTTTTTTAAATGGAAGTAAATAATTTATAACCTATGAATTTCGGAAATGTTACTACCGTGATTAGTATGAGCCCAGCCCACAGCCGTTCCCGTACTAAACACAAGGCTAAAAGATATTTAATAATCATCATAATCAAATCTAAATAAGACTTCAAATAAGCATTAAACTATTATAAGATAGAGTTTAGAGTGCAAAGTCAAAGAGTCATAATTCGGCGTACAAAGTCAAAGTTGATTAAGAGGAAATAAGTTTATAGACAATAAAATTTAAGTCTAGGAAGCTCAAAACAAAGTAGAAGGTCATATAAGGGAAATTCGGCCACACCACTCTTGATCCTCATGCCAAGTCCATACTTAGCACCCAGTCCCACCTAATGCCTCATGAACATCAAAGGCATCGAAATAAGTATCACCAACCTACACAAAGTTAGAGGGGCCTTCTACTAGTGGGAATGAGCAGCACCCATAAAATAGGTTGTCAGTACACTACATACTAAGTAAGGTAACTATGCACTAAGTCCAATACACAAAAGCACACAATCCAAGCATGATAATACAACAGCATACAATCACTTCAGATAAATAAATAAAGGTCAAATTATAATCCAAACAAATTAATTATTTAATCTTTGATTAGTACTCATTTCACACCATTCTTTTTATGAATCCATGTGAGTATGGGAACACCACTATTATAGCAGGTGGATTGGTCACTTATAAGGTAATATGCACCTAACCACTATTATAACCTGTGGATCGATCACATATAGGGCAGAACGCCCCAACCACTATTATATGCCAAAAGATCGATCTGGCCCCTAATCGCATGGTGTTCTACTGTATGTACTTAGTGTCTTTTTTGTGTCTTAGAAAACTTAGGGTTTGGTTTATTGAGCTTAGAATTCCCCACTACTCTAGCTGGTAGAGAGGACACTTATAGGGCAAAATGCATCAAACCACCATTATGGCCGGTGGATCGATCACTTATAGGGCGGAACACCCTAACCACTATTATATGTGGGTGGATCGATCTATGCCCAACTCAATAATCTCCCAATTTACATGATTAATATCTTACAGTGTCATATTCAAAAGTTTCGCCTTGGACATGTATGACTAACTCCCTCTACGCTTATCCTCCAAAAGGGCTTATGCTATATCTTGAGACTCCTACACCTCCTAACTTACCCTAACAATATTTCCTCTTTACCCTAACTCGCACTAAAGGCCCAAATCCTGAGTGTATGGGTCAAGGCCTACTACCTTACATCTTCAAGTCCACTCACTACCTCACTCTAGGGTTTTCTCTAGAAACCCTAATTTGGGCCTATGTGGCCCATCCTTCTCCACCTCACACAACCCAAACTATTTTAACACCCACACATCATAACCATTAGATTCGACCCTCATCAACTCACATTACTCCCTAAGTACACGTGTGACCATGAAACCCTAGGTAGCCACAAACCAAACCCTCACGCCAAACCCTAACATCCTCACTTCCACATGTCACCTCTCCATTTATCATTTTCCACTTTTATTTTTCCATGATGCTCATGCTCATCCCTCATATGATAATCTTCCATACTCATCTCATACTCCACTCATTCTCATTTATTTTCCCTTTTTACCACCTTCTTACATTAGGGTTTCCTTCCAAACCCTAACTCGGTCTCCTATGCACCCTTATACTGTCCCAGGCATTATTTTTCTCCCAAGGCCTCCAATCACCCAAACAAGTCTTCCATTACCTTCCTCACACCCCAAATCAAATTTTCATATGTAAAATTCACCCTCATTTAGACTTTATACATCCTATGCAACCCTTCAAACTTTTTAATGTAAAACCCTAAATCCCCATGCAAAACCCTAGATTCTCGCATGCAATCCCTAGATTCTTCCATACAATCCCTAGATTCTTCCATGCGAAACCCTAGATTCTTCCATGTGAAATCCTAGATTCTTCCATGCAAAACCCTAGATTCTTTCACTCATGGATCATGAAATATTTAGATCGAACCCACATCCCTTGGTCAACTTACTTCCCCATTTTCATTTTTCATCCTTTCACCCTATATCATCACATTACTTATCCAAGCATGTATGTCCTAAAAGGCCACAGCACATCACATCATAATCACTGCTTATACATATTATACACATGCCACAAAATAACACATGAGCATACCTCAACTCCAAGCTCCGCTACACATAAAATAGTTATAATGATAAGCATAACATACATAACATATCATGACACATGGAATACAACATATACAAAACACATTACACACATAAGGCCTTAGCTACACCCTTACCTAACACAACACCGGTCTTGGAGCATACTCCTACGCCTCCTTAAGGTTTTGACTAGTCACACCTATAAGAGGAAAAAACCAAGGATTAGGTTCCCTCCTACTATAAATACTAATATTTCCTATTTTATTTTAATATTAGGGTTATAGATAAAATAATAATAATATAGTAATAGTAACACTAACTAAATACTAATTTTGATTAGGATAAAAGTAATAATAGTAATATTAGAAAAGATGATAATATAAGGTTTGAAGACTTTATCCTAATAATAATAATGATACTAATAATAATATCAATGATATTAATAATAATAATAATAATAATGGTATAAGTTGAAATAGTATAAAATAAGGGCTTCGACCCTTCAACGAAATAATAATAATAATAGTAATACGATTAACAATAATAATAATTAAATAATGGTAATAATAATAATAATAATAATAATAGTAATAATAATATGTAATAATAATATGTAATAATAATAATAATAATGGTATTAATTGAAAATAATGTGAAATAGGGTTTCGACCCTACATTGTATAATAACAATGCTAATAATAACAATGCTAATAATAATAATACTAATAATAATAATAATAATAATAATAATAATAATAATAATAAGAATCATCATCATCATAGTAATAGTAATAGTAATAATTGAAATAAAGACAAAATAGGGCTTCAGCCCTTAATAGTGATAATATTAACCATAATAATAATAATAATAATTTAATTTAATTAAAATGAATAAGGCTTAATTAATTAGGGTTTAAGGGTTGAAAGGGTTTAAGGTACCACCTAAGGTTGGTGATGACTGGCGGCAGTACACGACGATGGCAGCAATGGCAGGAAAATGGGAGAAAAGAGGGATAGTTGGGTGTTGGGTATAAGATAAGGAGAGTGAGGGTGGAAGTTGTGGTAGTAGAGGTTGCCTAAGTAAGGAGGGTTGGAATGAGGGTGGCGGTGCATGATAGGCATGAATTATGTCAATCATATGGACTTTAACATGAAGATTTAATGTGATTGTATCATGATTTGTTTTTCATAATTTAGTCCACTTGTTCTTGTTTACTTCTCTTGATCATATTTTGTAGGTATTTCAAGAATATAGGATCAAAAGAAGCTAAAACACAATAGCTGGAACAAAATAGAAGAAAACGTAAGTGCTCAAAGTATGAAAAGGAATAAAGACTTAAAATTACAAACATGATGTGATATTAATTTGGAAACATATTGAATATGAAAGTTGTATATATTTTTGTTAGCTTTCCAATGCATCAAATATCAGATCAATCCAAAGTGAAACGTAGAAGTTATGGCTAGAATACGAAACATGCGGAAAGCTGAAGAATTGAAACAGGCGTGTTGATGGGTAGTTACGTCTATATAAACATATTTTTCATTCACTTTGGGGAAAAAAAGATGGAATCTAAAGACGGCGGCTTTGAGAGCACTAAAGAGAGATCTAGGGTTTCTTATTTGGCATCACCCAATCTAATCCCACCTCTAATTCATCTACAATGTTCCATCTTTTGATCTCAATTTATTATTCCCAGTCAGACAAATAGAATAGTGAATTTCTGATCTTGAATAAAGTGGCTATTGTATTGTTTTTATTTGGATTTTATTCATTTTTTTCAATTGATGCAATTCTCTATGTTTAAGATGTTGAGCTTAATGAAAGCTATGATTGGCTAATTGATCTATGTTGAGGTGAAGGGAAATCCCCTGATCCAGATGTGTTGAGAATCTAAACCCTGCCCAATCTAATTAATTGTCATATGTGTTGTGCTAATAATTTAATTGGAATAATAGAGAAAATTGATCACTTTTCTATTATTATTTAAAGAAACTCGGCAAGATTCGAGAGATGAGTCAGAGTGGGCTCCATTAGCATGACTAAAAATCAAACCACAAAGTCGAGAGACGTTGGTTGTCTTCTACAACAAAAAAAAAAAGGGAATGTGATACATAATAATGCGTTGCCTATTTTTGCATTCATACTAGAGATAGATGAGTCTTAATAGACAATAGGGTGTAGTGGCTCGAGAGAGCATTATAATACATACTTTGGTTGGCATTCATGACAAAGTATTTTAATTTGGGATTTGGGGTAAATATTCTATCACATTGGGGTTGAGGGGATTGACCGAAACATTAGAATTTTCTCTAACTAAATTTCCCTTGTTCTTATAGCATAGTTGGATTTAGTTTGCACGTTTTATTTTTATTTAGAGTTAGACATCATCTGCCCCTATCGTTAGTCTAGACATAGGAGATCTTTTCACTATCCCATTGCTCACTTCCTAGTCTCTGTGGGATCGACCTTGCATGCTACTTCAACACTGTGCACTTGCGGTTAGAAGTAATCAAGTTTTTGGCACCGTTGCCGGGGACTAGGCAACAAGTGACCTTGTGATCCGAGATATTTTCTTTGTTTTAGACGTTTGTGTTTCTATTTATTTTATTTTATTTCTAATCCTTTTAAAGTTTGTTCGAGTGGTTTTTTTGACTTTACACAGGATCTCTAGTGCATGACCCGCTCTTATGGGGGTGAGTTAGCGCCTTTTGATACAGAGATTGAGAGGACCTTCCATAGGTTGCATATATTGGATAGACGTGCTGAAGGCATGGAAAACACTAAGAACCAACAACCTCTTAATCCACAAGACATGCACCCTCCACAAGTGGTGAATCCAAATTTATAACACAATCCGGCTCTTTCACAGGCGCCACATCAGGTACAAGTACAAGCTCCAATGGGTAGATCTCTTAAAGACTATGCCACCCAAAATCTAGATGGTACATATTCTAGCATTAGACGGCCAGCTGTGTAGGCACACAACTTTGAAATTAAACTGGCCATTATTCAGATGATTTAAACAGCAGCTCAATTTGGACGATTACCAAACGATGACCCAAATTCTCATATTGCTAATTTCCTTGAGATTTGTGATACTTTTAGGCAAAATGGGGTTTCTGATGATGGCATAAGGCTTAGGCTTTTCCCCTTCTCTCTTAGGGATAAAGCTAAGAGTCGGTTACATTCTTTGCCAATGGGATCAATTACTACGTGGGATCATATGACTCGGCAATTTCTTGCTAAATTGTTTCCACCATCAAAAACTACTAAGATGAGAAATGATATTACTACTTTTGTGCAGTATGATCAAGAATCGTTATATGAAGCATGGGAACGATTCAAAGAATTGCTGAGAAAATGTCCTCACCATGGTCTACCTATTTGGCTACAGGTTCAGACTTTTTATAATTGTTTATTTTCTACTAATCATTCCATGCTTGATGCAGCTGCAGGCGGGACAATCATAAATAAGACCCTAGAAGATGCCTATAATTTTATTGAGGAGTTGGCAGCTAATAGTCATCAGTGGCATGTTGAGAGATTACCTAGTAGGAGTGTGGGCATCCATTCTGTCGATGTCGTCTCTACTCTTTCGGCTCAGTTAGATGCTTTGACTAAACAAGTGGCTAACTTGACTGCTTCTTCTCTATAGGTCCCATTTATGAGATGTGACTTATGTGGTGGACCTCACACTAGCACTGAGTGCCAGGTGGGTACCCCTTTTGTACAATCTTCTGAGCAGGCTAATTTTGTGTCAAATTTTGGCAAGACTAATAACAATCTGTACTCAAACACCTACAATCGTAGTTGGAAGAATCACCTAAATTTTTCTTGGAGAAATCAAAACCTTGGTGAGCATTGATTCTATTGATGAGTGTATTAGTGAGTATTTTTCAGATGAACAGATTAGATGACCCATTAAAAGCATGTCTCACAAATGGACTTGGTGAGCATGAGGAAGATGAGAGCCTTACAAAATCAATCCACTATTTGGAGGCATCTCCTTCATATCCTAGATTTTTAAGGCCGTCACTTAGAGGCTTGGAGCATGATGAGATAAAAAAATTAAAACCTTCCATCGAAGAGCCTCCTCGACTTGAGCTCAAACCTCTCCCCTCTCATTTGAAATATGTGTTTTTAGATGGTTCTACTTCTCTTCCAATGATTATTTCGTCTTCCTTGATTAGGTTGATGGAAGAGAAGCTAGTGAGGGTATTGAAGGAGCACAAAAGAGTTTTTGGGTGGACCATTACAGACTTAAAAGGAATCAGTACATCTATATGCATGCATAAAATTTTGATGGAGGAGGGATGTAAGCCAATGGTCCAACCTCAACGATGACTTAATCCCACGATGTAAGAAGTGGTGAAAAAAGAATTGATAAAATTACTCGATGCAGGCGTAATTTATCCCATATCTGATAGTGCGTAGGTTAGTCCAGTGCAGGTGGTACCTAAAAAGGGGGTATTACTGTTGTGGCTAATGACAAGAATGAATTGATCCCTATACGTACCGTAACAAGCTGGCGTGTTTGTATAGATTATAGATGAGTAAATGTTTCCATAAGAAAAGACCATTGCCCTCTTCCCTTCATTGATCAGATGATAGAGAGACTTGCAGGCCACAAATTCTATTGTTTTTTGGATGGGTATTCATGTTACATACAAATCCCTATTACACCTGAGGATCAAGAAAAAACAACATTCACATGTCCTTATGGTATGTTTGCATATAGGTGAATGCCATTCGGATTGTGCAATGCACCAGCTACTTTTCAGAGATGTATGATGGAAATTTTTCATGATATGGTGGAGAATTTCATGGAAACTTTCATGGATGAATCTTCTATTTTTGGATGTTCTTTTGATGCATGCCTAAATAATTTGGATAAAGTGTTGAAAAGATGTGAAGACACAAATTTAATCCTTAATTATGAAAAATGTCACTTCATGGTCCAAGAGGGGATTGTTCTGGGTCACAAAATCTCTAACAAGGGGATTGAAGTTGATAAGGCAAAAATTGAAGTGATTGAAAAACTTCCCCCTCCCTCTATTGTTAAAGGTGTCAGGAGTTTTCTGGGGCATGCTGGCTTTTATTGAAGGTTCATTAAAGATTTATCAAAAATAGCTAAGCCTCTATGTGAGTTGCTTGTTAAGGATGCTACTTTCATTTTTTCTTATGAGTGTTTGCATGCATTCAATACGTTGAAAGAAAATTTTATTAGTGCACCTATTATGGCATTCCTGATTGGAATTTACCCTTTGAACTAATGTGTGATGCAAGTGATTTTTGTGTTGGTGTTGTGTTGGGTCAAAGGAAGGATAAACGTTTTCAAACCATTTACTATACCAGTAGAATTCTGAATTCTACACAACAAAATTATGCTACTACCGAAAAAGAATTGTTGGCCATAGTATTTGTTTGCTAAGAAGGATGCTAAGGCTAGGATAATAAGATGGATATTGCTGCTCCAAGAGTTTGACTTGGTGATTATAGATAAAAACGGGAGTGAGAATAGTGTTGCAAATCATCTATCACGACTTCCTTAATCTATCATAGAAGAGCCAACCAATTCCATCAATGAAGAATTTCCAAATGAGCGCCTTTACAAAGTTCAAATCACACCTACTCCATGGTATGCTGATATAGCCAATTTCTTGGTAGGTAATATCTTACCCACTCATCTTTCATATCACCAAAGGAGGAAGTTTCTTTCTGAGGTGAAGTATTATTTTTGGGATGATCCGTACCTATTTAGAATTTGTGCTAATTAAGTAATTCGGAGGTGTGTGAATGATGAAGAAATTTATTCCATCCTATAACATTGTCATAGTAGGGAGGTTGGAGGTCACTTTGGACCAACTAGGAATGCGGCTAAGATTTTACAATGTGGCTTTTATTGGCCTAATATTTTTAAGGATGCTCATACCTTTGTTTTTGCTTGTGATAGGTGTCAAAGGACTGGGAATATATCCTGAAAACATGAATTGCCCTTAACTAATATCATGGTTTGTGAGTTGTTTGACATTTGGGATATAGACTTCATGGGACCGTTCCCTTGTTCTTTTGGTAATGAATATATCCTTTTGGTTGTGGACTATGTGTCCAAGTGGGTAGAAGCTGTGGCACTTCCCAAGAATGATGCAAAGGTGGTTGTTAAATTCTTGAAACGAAATATTTTCACGTGATTTGGCACACCTAGGGCTATCATTAGTGATGGAGGGAAGCATTTTTGCAATCAACAATTTCAATCCCTCCTAGCTAAGTATGGAGTCAAGCATAAAGTGGAAAGTCCCTACCATCCTCAGACAAGTGGTCAAGTCGAAGTAACCAATAGGGAGATTAAACGGATTTTAGAGAAAACTATAAGTGTCACACGAAAAGATTGGTCTATCAATTTAGATGACGCGCTTTGGGCTTATAGAACAGCATACAAAACTCCAATTGGCATGTCCCCCTACCGTTTGGTATATGGGAAGGCATGCCATCTCCTTTTTGAACTTGAACATAAAGCATATTGGGCATTAAAGTTTATAAATTTTAATTTGAGAGATGTAGGTGAGCATAGGAAACTTCAATTGAACGAAATAAACTAGTTTCACTTTGATGTGTATGAGAATGCAAAGCTTTACAAAGAACATACCAAGAAGTTACATAATAAGCATATTTCAAAGCATGATTTTTTCAAGGGACAACAAGTGTTTCTCTTTAATTCTAGGTTGAGGCTTTTCCCTAGAAAGTTGAAATCTAGATGGTCTGGCCCATTCTCAGTTGTAAACTTATATCCCTCTGGTGCGGTGGAAATTTCGCATCCTGAAAAAGGAACATTCATGGTTAATGGTTAATGATTAAAACCATATAATGGTGGTGGTATTGAAAAACTTAAGACCATTATTATCTTGACAAACAAAAATTAGACAGGAAGGAGTCGAGCTAACGACTTTAAACAAGCGCTTCTTCGGAGGCAACCCAATTTTATGATTTCATTTACTTAGTTTTTTTTCCTTTGCTTTTGTTTTTGTTTTTGTTTTTTTTTTGTAGCTCATACTAACTCACAGATAGGAAGAAGAAAAATGAAGAAGTGATAAAAATCTAAGTGTTGAATTGTTGGGAGATTTTAGGGCTTTTGATTTTCCAACCACACTTGTAGACTACTCATGGCTCCAGAACTGGTGAGGGACATTCTGCCAGTGTTGCACCACCATCCATTGAGTAAACATGGTCTATGAGTTCCTCTCTTCCCTTTTACCTTGACAGCACATTGGGGATAATGTGAATTATAAGCATGGGGGAGATATTGTAGGGCTACATTTTCCTTTGCTTTTGTTTCTTGCATTATATTTATAATTATGCATTTCTTATGTTTCAAAATGAATAAAAAATGATGAAAATTTTGAAAAAAAATTAAAATTGGGAAATGATCTTTTAATGATGATAATATAAGGATGTTTAACATGAGGTTGTAGTAAGTTAAGTTGACTTGTTGAGACCCCTTAACATTTTCTTGAAAATGATTTTGATTTTTTTAAGCTTAAAAGTTTTGGTTGCATTTTTAAGGGACGAGTGTAATTATGTTGGTGAAATTGAAGGTCATATATGCATTGTGACTTTTTTGTGGTTCATTGCAGTATAACTAATGTGGTGACTTGTTCTATGATTTAAAGGATTAGAACTAGCATTTTAGTTTGGACCTTGTGAGATTTTGAGCCTAAAAGACCGATTCATCAAAAAGTAGTCTAATATTTTTCTTGTGTGTGATGTCCCACCATGGCTTGTGAAACTAGAACTTGCAATAATTTTCTTCAAAATTACATATGACTTATGATACGCATTAAGATGATAGAGGAACACTTTCTTTTCTTATAAAAGCTACATTAGCCAAATAGCCTAATCTTGACATTTTATCCTTTGCTGACCCTTTTGAGCTTTTGTCTTATTTTGTTGATCTAACGATACCTGTAACCTTTATCAATGTATCCCTACCTTAGTCTAGAGCTAGTTGGGTGATGAGTATATATATATATATATATATATATATATAAGAAAAAAAAAGGTATGAGTATGGTGTATCTTAAGCATGGGGGGCGTATGAAAAGGTGAATGATAATGGTGTAGAAAAACAAATTTGGGTTTGTTTTTTTTTCCCATATTAAAGATGTTGAGACTATTAAAAAAAAAGTGGAAGAAAAAAAGAGAAAAAAAAATATATTGAAAAAGGTGAAAGAGACTTTGTGTAACTATTAGTGATCACACCTCATTGGTTCTAGACTTGTAGCCCAAAAAAAAATATCTTAACTTTCTTACCTTTAACCCCATTACAACCTTAATAAGACCTCTTGATTATTGTGTGTTCTAAATCTTTATAGGGGTGGAGAATTGAGAAAAATTGCAAGAATATGGGTGATCATATTCTGAGTGCAAGGACTTGAGCGAAACTTTAAAAAAAATTCATATAAATAAACACGAGAGAGGAGTGTCCCAATACCTAAAGTGAGGTTACTAGTTTGAAACTTGAGTCTTATACAAGTTTAGCTCATGGCCACTTGCAACCCATGCAACATGTTATCCTTACATGATCCTCTTTGCATGATTTTGACTTGAGAACTCAACAATACATTTCCACTTCTTCCCTAAGTATGCAACATGAATAATATTTTTGAAAATTATGCTTTTACATTTTGATGAATTTTGGGGTCTTGATGAGTTGATTTGATTTGGTGTGATATGAGTGTTTGAACAATCTTTATTGAGAAAGGGATCTCAATTTTACCTATCACTTCTACTAGGTGCTTTTATATGTGTTGGTTGCTTGAGTACAAGCAATAAGTTAAGCATGGGGGAGTTGATAGGCATGAATTATGTCAATCATATGGACTTTAACATGAAGATTTAATGTGATTGTATCATGATTTTTTTTCATAATTTAGTCCACTTGTTCTTTTTTACTTCTCTTGATCATATTTTGTAGGTATTTTAAGAATATGGGATCAAAAGGAGCTAAAACGTAATAGTTGGAACAAAATAGAAGAAAACGCAAGTTCCCAAAGTATGAAGACGAATAAAGACTTAAAAATAGAAACATGATTTGATATGAATTTGGAAACATATTGAATATGAACGTTGTAAATAGTTTTGTTAGCTTTCCAACGCCTCAAATATCAGCTCAATCCAAATTGACACGTAGAAGTTATGGCTAGAATACAAAACATGCGCAAAGTTGAAGAATTGAAACAGGCGTGTTGATGGGTAGTTACGTCTATATAAACATATTTTTCATTCACTTTGGGGAAAAAAAAGATGGAATCTAAAGACGGCGGCTTTGAGAGCACTAAAGAGAGATCTAGGGTTTCTTATTTGGCATCACCCAATCTAATCCCACCTCTAATTCATCTACAATGTTCCATCTTTTGATCTCAATTTATTATTCCCAGTCAGACAAATAGAATAGTGAATTTCTGATCTTGAATAAAGTGGCTATTGTATTGTTTTTATTTGGATTTTATTCATTTTTTTCAATTGATGCAATTCTCTATGTTTAAGATGTTGAGCTTAATGAAAGCTATGATTGGCTAATTGATCTATGTTGAGGTGAAGGGAAATCCCCTGATCCAGATGTGTTGAGAATCTAAACCCTGCCCAATCTAATTAATTGTCATATGTGTTGTGCTAATAATTTAATTGGAATAATAGAGAAAATTGATCACTTTTCTATTATTATTTAAAGAAACTCGGCAAGATTCGAGAGATGATTCAGAGTGGGCTCCATTAGCATGACTAAAAATCAAACCACAAAGTCGAGAGACGTTGGTTGTCTTCTACAACAACAAAAAAAGGGAATGTGATACATAATAATGCGTTGCCTATTTTTGCATTCATACTAGAGATAGATGAGTCTTAATAGACAATAGGGTGTAGTGGCTCGAGAGAGCATTATAATACATACTTTGGTTGGCATTCATGACAAAGTATTTTAATTTGGGATTTGGGGTAAATATTCTATCACATTGGGGTTGAGGGGATTGACCGAAACATTAGAATTTTCTCTAACTAAATTTCCCTTGTTCTTATAGCATAGTTGGATTTAGTTTGCACGTTTTATTTTTATTTAGAGTTAGACATCATCTGCCCCTATCGTTAGTCTAGACATAGGAGATGTTTTCACTATCCCATTGCTCACTTCCTAATCTCTGTGGTATCGACCTTGCATGCTACTTCAACACCGTGCACTTGCGGTTAGAAGTCATCAGTGCATGGCAGCGGTTGTGGTGGCCAAGAGTGAAGAAAAGGGAGAAAGGGAGGAGGAGAGGGAGGAAGGGAAAAAGGAGGGTAGGGGAGGTAGAGAAAGGTCTGCAAGGTAATTTGGGAGGCGTAGAAGGTGGTGGTTGCAGCTGAAGTGGTGGCAAATGGTGGTGCGAAGGGTAGCAAAGGTGGAAGTCTGGTTAATTAGGAAGGAGATTTTTCGCGAAAGGGGTGGTTAGTGCAAGAAAAATTGAGGGCGGAGGGTGGCATAGTAGGTAGAGGGTGATGCAACAAGTGGTGTTGTGGGTGGCTCAAGCGGCATCACTGGGCGACTGCGACGGTTAGGGCGTCTCATTGGGCGGTGGGGCACGAGAAGAAAATTTTGGGTTGTGGGAGAAGGCTCGACTCCAGGGCTGGTTATGGGGTATTCTTAGGGCCAATAGAAGAGGATAAGTTCAAACTGGAGATGGGAGAATAGGGGCAGGTAGGTGGGAATACGCCGGCTGGTGGCGGTAGGCCAGCGTAGGTCAGCTCGTGGCAGGGGTGATTGGCCAGGGAGAAGGGAAAATCGCACAAGAAGAAGGGAGAGTTGGTTGGGTCGAACGGCAGGAGAGTCAGCAAGGAAGAGAGAAGAGAGATATTGGTTGGTTAGCAGCATGGTTAGTGATGAAAATCTCAAGGGAGTTGCAGGCTGCGACGGGGAAGCAAGAAAGAGGAAGAAGAAGGTGGGGGTGTGGACCGGGTATCCTGGAAAGAAAAGAAAGAAAAAAAGAATAAGGGGAAACAGGTCGGGCGATGGGGGAATAAAATGAAACGCGGCATTTTGTTTTAGGGCCGCGCCGAAGGAGAAAAGAAAAGGAAGAGGGAAATGGGTCGCTGGGCTAGCCCAGGTTGAAGGAGGAGGAAGAAAAAAGAAAAGAAGAAGAAGAAGGAAAAAGGGAGAAAAATAAATAAAAGAAAAAGGTAAAGGAGAAAATAAGTGAGTTGAGGTTAATTAAAATCATTTGGATATTTGGGATATTTAAAAATAATAATATTTAAATAAAATAATATTTAATTTCCTTTTTAGGCTAATTTAGGATTTTTAAAAGATTTTTCCTAAATTACATTTTAATTAGCAAAACACCCTAATTTTTCCAAATTAAAATATGTATTATTTTCTTCTTGAATTACCCTAATTAATTTCCTTTTATTCTAATAAAAAAATTTATTTAATTAATTTTCCTATTAAATCCTTATTTGGCCAAAATTTCTAAAATTAGGGTTTTAGGGCATTTCAGGTAACTAGTTGAATGATTTGGTGACACAATAATACACACCTATTCAAAAAGAGACATAACTTGAGTTACAACTCTCAAAATTAAGTGCCTTCCTTTTTCCTCGATGAAGTAGATTTATTATGTTTTCCAAGGAGATATTATTTACCCAAAAATATTGAGTATAAATTTTTTGGTGAATTTTAAAATTTAGCTTATTTGTAAAAAAGGCTTAAGATAAATTCAATTTGAAACACCTTTTTGTTAAAATAATTTTAAAAAATTAGAATATTTAAAATTATTTTTAAATAGGATTAAAACCATCAAGTCATTGAGCAACCAATGAGCTGATCAAATAGTTACATTACAAGGAAATAGCCTATGATGTAGAGATGTCACAATAGGCTTGAAGTATTGTAGTCTTGAAATTTGTTTTTTCTTGATATGAAAGTGTGTAGACCATCTTCACCTATTCCTCTATTGATTTGCTTGGTCTTTATATGAACGTGTGTAGGCCATATTGAACTCTTACTCCATTAAATGCTTAACTATTATTGCTCTCCTATGTTCTTAGCACCTGATTATTTGTGTGAGTGTGATCATCAACATTTGAACTGAAAATATTCATACACACTTAACAAAAAATTTAATTGCATTTACATGTTTTTAATCATAAAAATAATGTTGACTGATATATAAAATTAACAAAAGCTTTATGAGTGGGTTACTTTTTTCATCATTTATAAGGAATTGTTCACTTCACTTTTCTCTCACCTAGTTTGGTGATCACATATTAGATTCAACACCCTAGTTCCACTTTGAGTGTGCTATAAAATGTTTGGTGCTTTTAAAACAATGAATGGTTTGTTTTAATTAAAGGAAAAGTTTATTATCTCACATATGAAGTGAAGATTTTTAAATTACATGTGTTAGATATGTTATCCCACATCTAAAGTATGAAGTGAAATTGTCTAGCGTATATACTTAGTGGGTTACTTCTTGCATAATCAATTAATTTTGGAACGAATCCTCACTTGGACCTATATTTTGGGTCTTTGATACTCCTTAGTTGTCTTTCCTTACAATGATCATTTTAATAGGAAATAAATATTCATCTTCTAAATGTGTACATATTAATGAAATTTGGTATACCAATTACTAGAGAGGGTCTATTAGCGTAGCTTGATATTGATAAGTTCAAATAATAATGAGACTTTGTGGTTTTAACTTATATATGTTATACTATCTATAATACTAATAATATAAAAATAATGATAATGACAATATAAAATTACATTAAAGATTAATGTGAAACCTATTGATTTTGATCCATCCTTTTGATTAGATATATATTCAATAGTATTTTACTTCTCTGTAGTGAATGAGGATGCACCCACAAATCATTAGCCATTTTATTAAAGTAATTAAAATTATTTATTTTTCTTATTAAATGATACTTAGATAATTTTCCATTATTACCTATTATGACACCCTAAAATTTTATAACATTTGTTTTATGGTGTTTAGTCTTTTATTCAAAAATTAACCAATAAACTTTGGCCTAATTATTTTATTATTGACATTTAACCCATAACCTAAATAATTTATTAAATATTTTCCCTAATTATTTTACATTTTCCTTCTTAGTAAACCTATATGAAATTAAATTATAGTTTCCATATTCTTTTTCTTAACCAGTACCCTAACTTAACAAAACTAAACCTAAAACTAAAATAAATGAATTACTACCATACACATATCCTATCTTACCTTTGCCAACCCCTCTTCCTCTCATAAGACCCTTACTGTGCCCCATTTCCATCCGCTTCTCACGATGCAACCCCTCACCACTCTCATACCTCTCTATTGAACCCATGCCATCACCAAACACCTAATCCTCCCTCTCTTTGTCGAACACTACCCTCTTCATCTCCTCAACCAAACCCTTGATCATCTTACCCCTTTCTCCATTCTTTGCCTCATTTGGTTTGAAAAAAAAAACATAGCGATCATCATCACCAGCAAGCCTCAATCACCACTCACTAACCACCTTCAACAATCACCATTGTTGCCACCCTTCTTCTTCTTACCACTTTCTCGATTCTAGATCCTGTTTGGTTCTGCTTAAACCTACCTTAGTCCTTAGCCAACACCATCACCAACAAGCCCCGATCACCACTCACTATCCATCACCATTGTCTTCTTCTTCTTATTCTCTAGGGAAGTGTCAAGTGGAGCCTCCTCAAGTTTTTTTCACCCTCTTTTGGTCCATCGCATGTACAACAAAAATAGAAGATTTTTTTACTCATTTTTCCCACTGGGTTATGAAAGTGATAGTGACATGAGTACTAATGATTTTTAGCTTTGTTCATATAATCCCTAAAACATATTTTGAGATCATGTGAGTGAGTTCGATCAAAATGGGAGTTAGCTTAAGAATTATGACTTTACTATAATTTCATAGGGAATTTAGAATCTACTTAAGGATAAATTCACGCAAGGTTTGCATAATTCATACGATGAAAAATTTGTTAAAGAAGCACCCTTATGAGTCTTAAATGCTACAAGAATCATATCAAAATGCACACTCATAGGGTATCACAACTTATACAACTTGACATGTATTAAATCCCCCAAACCTAAAATGTTACTCGATTCGAGCAACTTTGTGACATAAACAATGATATTTCCCCTAATTACTCTAGATAGGGATATAATGAAACAACTATTAAGCCTTCAACCAATATGAAAAAAAAATCATAAAATTGGAAATTACACCATATATATGAACCAAGCTAAATAAAAGAACCCTATAGAAGGTGAAAAGATTTTATGGAATGAAAATGACAAATAGAAATTTTACAGACAATGTAGACTAATTTAAGAGCAAACAACTCTCTACATTCACTACCAAAAGGTTCCCCCATTACATTTTTAGTAGTTACATATTTTTATTGATAATCACTCTTATCTCAATTTATAAGTCTAACAATCTTGATGACAAGCTATTTATCTTCTCTTATCTCTCAACAATTGTATCTTAATAATGATATACAAACACTTACTATGCCTTTGTAACAAATTTTGTAAGGTGGTTGTTATAACAATTGATTCTCACCAAAACTAAGATATAAAAATGTAGAATTTTTGATAAGATGTAATCTTATTAGATTTATTAAAATATATTACACATTTAGAGAAACTGTAGCTAAGAAAACTGAGTAAATAACACTTTTCTAAAAAACCTCTGATTTTGAACATTGGGAGAGTTTGAATGTGAGATTAAATGATTTGAACGTAGATGATTAATTACATAATAAATTTAGTTGAAAAAATTTGTTGTAGAAAATGTAAAGGGATCTTATTTATAAGAATCACCTTATTGTGTAGTTATTGGACATAATGATGTGGATCAAAGTGGAGGGAAATGATGGATCGATTATTCCTTGAGTTACGGAATACAGCCAATTGAAACATGAAGAAGAAAGCTTGTTGTAGTGTAGGTTATACTTGATTCAAGTTGCACATGTGTCGCTGGTTACTTTGAATGATACCAATCATTCAAAGGCTCGAATGATGAAGGTTAAACCCCAAGTTTTCCTTGATCAAAGGAGACTTAAAGGGAGGATAAACATAGGCCAAGCTATGTAAATTCTATATTCAAAAATTCTATTATTCATCTTTTGCATTATGCGTGTACAAGGAGATATATATATAAGGGAGGAAGACCAACGAATACAAGCTTTAAACCAGCCGATTTTCCTTCTTAATTCAATCCCATTTAACTCACTTGAATTAATCCCATATAATACCTAATCTTAATCATAATATCATCATCTAAATGATACTAATGACTAATATTACAAAGCCACACAATCAACTATGATACATACATGAAATTACATCAAACCCTGGCTTTCATAAAATAGACTTAGGGTATACAACAAGTTTAATATAACTAATGATAATCATCACCATATCTTGTTATAGTGTTATCCCATGTATGCCATAGCTTTGTATGCTTTGAATGCTTGTACACTTAAGGTATGTTAACATCTTCTCCTTGCAAATATGTAACATACCTACAAGAATATCTCGAATTGTTTTCAATACCAAGCATAGATATATTATCAAGAACATTTAATATGATTGGCTCCAATATTAAGAAAGCTAATTCTTCCTTACCTTGAGAATCAATAGGAATATGAGAATCATTAGATGCTCCTGCATCACATAAAATGGCTCAAAAGCTATATTACCCAATGAGCATAAAATTAAATTTTAATGCTCACTAGCTGATCGGTTGTACAAATAGTCAATTGATTGTTTAAACTAGTTGAATAAATATGTTCAACTCTGGGATGGAAAAGTTACCACTACACAAGCCAGAAAATCTGTTTATTAAAATCAGCCGACTATTTATAAGTTTTACTTAGTTGGTACTATGAACATATATAAATAGTACCATGGTTTAGTAAACCATTCAATTAGTTCCAAACCAGTTGCTCGATTTAGTAAAACCATTTAATGAGTTTAAATAGAGACAAATGGGTTTCTTTAGGAGCAAATCCTTTGTACTAGCTGATCAAACTAGTCAATTGATTTTTTCAAACTAGCTGATCAATTTAGTGAAACTAGTTTACTAGTTTAAAAAGAGACAAATTGGTTTTTTGAGGAGTGAAACCCATAAAATTATTGTTAAAATTGATCGATTAGTTTCCAAACTAGTTGATTTATAATACCCCACATTTTTGTAAGATGTCAGAATGAGAATGAAACGCCCCAAAAATTTTAAATTTAAAAATTATAGTTAAATAAGATTTTATTAGGAAAATTATTTAAATAAAGTATTTTTACTAAAATAAAAGGAAATTTATTAGGGCAAATCAAGAAGAAATTTATAAATATTTTAATTAGGAGAAATTTGAGTATTTTACCTAATTAAAGATTTTATTATAGAAATTAATTAAAGAAATAATTTTATTTAAAATAAGAAGGAGAAAATATTTTTAAATTAATAGGAATTTTATAAATAATTTAATTTGAGAAAATTAGAGTGTTTTACTAATTAAAATATAATTTAGGGAAAATCTTTTTAAAATCCTTAAATTAGCTTAAAAAGTGATTTAAATATTATTTTATTTAAATATTATTATTTTTAAATATTCCAAATATTTTAATTAATTTAATTACCAAACCTAATTATTTTTCTCTTTTCCTTTTTCCCTTTTCCTTTTTCTTTTCTTTTTCTCCTTTTCTCTTTCTTTCTTCTTTTTTTCTTTTTCCTCTCCTCCCCGACCTAGGCCAGGCTAGCGGCCCAAGCCCTCTCCCCTTTCCTTCCTTCGGCGTGGGCCGTTCCTTCCCGTGGCCCATCTTTCTTTTTCTTTTCCTCCTTCCCGACGCAGTCAAACACTGCGTTTTGTTTATTTTCTACCTACCGGTTCGTCTTTCTTTTCTTTCTTTTTCTCCTGAAACGCCCGGTTAGTGCAGCCTTTCTTTCTTCTTCCGTCTCCCTCGCCGCGCCGCATTTTAAGTCTTTTTCCCACCAAAACCCTACGTTTCATTTAAATCATCCTCCCCTCCTTGCGTCCGACCGACCCAGTCCATCTTCTTTTCCTTTCTTTCTTTCTTTCCCCTGAACCGCTGGTCTAGTCCATCTTTCTTCTTCTTCTTCTTCCTTCCCACCTTCCCCCTCCCCCCAGTCATCAGCAACCTACAACCCAGCCGGCCCAAATCCTAGGTTATTCACATGTTTGCTACCCACTTTCTCCCCCTCTCTTCCACGATGACCTGTTGACGCACCTGTCTGCCCACTTCCCCCCTTTCCCCGCACGTATTCCCTCTCCCCTAGACACTTGCAGACCACGATCAAGAAAGTGCGCCAACTGTTCTTGTCGGCCAGTGCCCACTCTTGTCTACCACTTTCCCTTCGACCCTAACTTCCCCTTCGGTCTATAAATACCCTCAAGTTGTGCCTTGAATCAAGTTTTGGTCACTTACCTAGAATACCCTGACATTGCCACCGCCTCCCCTTTAGACACCACTTTTGCCGTCTCCGGCCAACACCGCCGCCCATTCTTTCCGCCTACGCCTTCCCTGCACCTCCCTCTAACTAACTAGACTACCCATACCCTTTGATTTTTCCTGAACAATCCACCAAGACCGTGCAAATTGCCCTTCTTAACCTAACCATTTTCTGCCACCGCCGCCCTTTAAACCACCCTTAGCCACCTCTTCAGCCACTTCCTCCGCTCCTTTCACCTCCCAAATTGTGCTGTAGACCCTCCTCTATCTCCCCCTACCTTTATTTCCCTCTTTCTCCCTCTCTTCCTCTCTTTCTCTTCTTCTTCCCTATTTGACCACCATCACTGCCGTTGTGCGCCGCCACCATCATTATGTTCCTCTCCTTCTAGGTAATCATAATCACCCTTACTTCCACCATCCTTCTTCTTATTTTGCTCCCAACCTTTAACTTTTTACCTTTTCCTCTCTTTTTCCGACTGCCACCGTCGCCGCCGTGCACCACCGCTAGTGCTGCCTATCCCCGCCAGCCTAAGGTTCAACCCTAGACCCTCTCAACCCTTTTCCTTATTTTTACAAGCCTTAAATTATTTTATTTCAATTATTCTAATATAAATCATATTATTATTATTATTACTATTATTATTATTATTATTATTATTATTATTTCCTTTTTTAATATGTATTATTATTGTTATTAATATTAATGTTTTATTATTATTATTCTGTTGAGGGCTAAAGCCCCATTGTAATTTTTAATTCGATTTTAGCACTATTACCCTTATTATTTCTATTATTATTATTATTATTAATAGTAATATGTTATAAGTATAATTATTATTATTATTTCCTATTTCAAATTTCTATTATTCTTATTCCATTATTATTAATACAACTATTTTACCATTAGTGTTGTTAATAATGTTATTATTGTTATTGTTATTATTATTATTATTATTATTATTATTATTTTAGTAAAGGGGCCAAAGCCCTTATTTCACTTTATTTTGAATAATTTCCTAGTTATTATTATTTTTACTATTATTATTATTATTATTTATATTATCATTGATATTATTTTTAATATTTTTGCTATTATTATTTTAGTATCATTGTTAGTATTATTAGGGTAAAGTTTTCAACCTTATATTATCAACTTTTATAATATTTCTATTATTTCTATATCTTTAGCAAAGTTAGTAACTAGGTAATGTTATTTTATTAATATATTATTATTATTATTATTTATTTATTTATAAACCTAGTCTTGTAATAAGCCAGTGATTAATAGTATTTTTGACAGGAGGGAGTCTAATTTTAGCTTTTTCCTCATTATAGGTGAAATCAGTCAAAGCCCTAAGGAGGCGTAGGAGCGTGCTCCAAGACTGGTGTCATTTTAGGTAAGGGGTGCTAAGGCCATATGTGTAATATGTGATTTTATGCCATGCATGCCATGTAATATGAATTATAGTGTATTTCATCTGTATATTGTATAATTGTTATGAATGCAGCATGATTATGGAGTTTAAGTATGCTGGTGTGAATAAATTGCGGCATGAGATTATGTGTATAATTGTGTGACTATTATTGCATGATGTGGCCTTAAGACATGCATGTTAGGGTTGAAAAATAATGATGGGGAGTGTAACAATGTGGTGTTAGGGTTTTGCATGAGATGGTATAGTGTTAGGGTTTTGCAAGAAATTGTATGGTGTTAGGGTTTTGCATGAAATTGCATGGTGTTAGGGTTTTACATGGTGGTATTAATATTACATGGTGTTAGGGTTTTGAATGGTGATATTAATGATACATGGTGTTAGGGTTTTGCATGGTGGTATTAATGTGGCATGGTATTAGGGTTGCATGAGAGTTAAGGTTTGCATAAGGGTTAGGGTTTGCATGGAAGTGTAATTTACATGGAGTTAGGGTTTGCATAGGGGTTAGGGTTTGCATGGAAGCGTAATTTACATGGAGTTTGGGTTTGCATGGGAGTGAGGGTTTGCATGGAAGTGTGGTTTACACGGTTTATGTGGAGTTAGAGTTTGCATGGGAGTTAGGGTTTTCATGGAAGTGTGATTTACGTGAAGTTAGGGTTTGTATGAGAGTTAGGGTTTGCATGGAAACTAGGGTTTGCATGGAGTTAGTCATGCATGTCTGGGAAAAAGTTTATGAATAAAATATTTAAGACACTAATCATTTAAAGCGAAAGATTATTGAGTCGGGTCTAGTCGATCCACCGGTTAGGAATAGTGGTTAGGGTTTTACCCTATAAGTGTCTGATCCACTGGTGAATAATAGTGGTGTGGACTTTGTCCTACAAGTGACCTGCCCACCGACAATAATAGTGGGGTGTGAATCGAGCTCAACATACACAAACCAAAGTTGCTAAGACTTTTAAAAGATATTAATTACTTACAGTGGAACACCATGTGAGTAGGAACCAACCGATCCACCGGTAAGGAATAGTGGTGCGGACTATTATCCCACAAGTGACAGATCTACCGGTGAATAATAGTGGTGTGGACTTTGTTCCGCAAGTGACCGGCCCACCGGCTAAAATAGTGGGGTGTTCTTGTACTTATATGGATTTGATAAAAGGCATGGTGTGTATTGACTTCCTATATAAAGGATAATTAAATAATTAATCTAGACTGTTTGGCCTTTATGTGTGGGCTTGATCAATTATAAGTTGTGTACATATCTATGTGACCTTGTGCATTATATATGTGGGCTTGAAAGTGTAAGTTGAATATTATCCTGTATGATTGTATGTGATTATGTGTTGGCCTTAGTGCTTGGTTACCTTACTCAGTACGTAGCGTACTGATCACCCGTTTCATGGGTGATGCTCATTCTCATGAGTAGAAGGCCCGTCTGAAATGTTGTAGGTAGGAGATGCTTATTTCGATGCTATTGATGTCTATGGGACATCAGGTGGAGCCGAGTGATATTTGGGATGGATCAATTCGTGGAGTGGCGTGGCCATTTTTCCTTTTTAAATTATGACTCGTGTTACTTTTTATTATGTTGGAGTTGGAGAAACAATTTTATTAATGTTGTTTATTTATTATCTGGAAAAAAAATGATAGCTAGTATTTCGAATTATATAAAGACTTACGCGTACTCTGATTTTCGTTTTTATAAATTTGGATTATTAATGATGTTATTAGTAGTGTTTTCTTAACCTTAGCACTTGGTACCAGATCGGTAGGAGTGAACCGATTTGGTACTAAGTGTGATAGTAACATCCCTAGAAATTTACAATTTTGATTTATAAGTATTGTGTTTAAAAAAAATGTGTAAATTTTGGAAGTGTTACAGAGAATTTTACCAAATATTGGGCCTTTGATTTTGATCTAATACTATGATTGGGATTGGGACAAAATTTGATTTGAAATCATGTTGAAAATTGGATTTTATTGAGTTTTGCAGGCAAACCCATTAATTGTTGTATGAATCATTCGATTGGTTTATTATTTCAATAAATTTCGATTCCTAGACTAAACCAATCATTGGTGGTAGAATAGTTAACTAGTAGACCCAAACCTACTATCTGGTTTATTGAGCTAGTCATATTCTTGAGATTAATATTTCTGAAAAATCCCTTACACTAAAATATAACCTTACAAACCTATATGAATTTGTCCCTAAGAAATTTCTAACTATTTTTATGATGTATTTAGCCCGAAAACGTTGCCTCGAGTTGATCTAAAGGTTGATTAGGATAATTGAGAGAGAGATATGGCATCAGCATTATCATCTTCCTCCTCTTACCATTATAAGATTCTAAGATCGAATGCTTCGATCTCAGGCACCCTTCTAAGCAGCTAAAAGATTCCTTCCAAGCTGACTTGTTATTACTTCATTCATGAATGCTAATTCTAATCTAATTAACTTAAATTCTACAGAGATACCATTTGAGCTCTAGAGCCTAGGTCAGCAAACCTTGGATAAAATTTTCTAGTTTTGATCAAATTCAAATGGTCAGTTGCAGGGTTTTGAGTTGGTTTTTGAATCCTCCGCATTTCCCTTTGATTAATTAGCTATAAATAACCCCAATCATCCCTGCTGTGCAACTTACTTTCAGCGACCAAATTTTCTAAGTCTTGTATGATCCCCTCTTCTTCCTAAATTTCAGGTATTACCGACCAATAATTTTACACTCTTCTGATCCTATCTCTAGCTCTCTCTTCTTTTAATTATTAAGTAAATTAGAGTTAGATTTTGGAAAAAAGGTTGAGTGGTCTAGTTTAGTTCTTCCCTATTTTTACCTCAAGCTAGTATGTCCTTATTCTTTCTTTATTTTAAGTTTGAAATTTAGTAACGTTTTGGTGTAATGTCTGAGTTTAAGATTTTAGTTTCAAGGTTTTCAAAGCTAAGATTTTCCATAGTTGTAATATATATTTTTAAAGGGATTTTGTCTTCATCAAGCCAGTAATTCTTACTTTTAAAATGTTTAGTAAGTATTATTGCATGTTAGGCATTATATTTACTGGATTTATACACGTTGGCATGAAAATAATACAGTTATATAAGTGGTTTGGTGGTTAGATAGCATGATTTGAATGAAAGCATGCAATTGGGTAAAAATAGGCTATGATGATCCCATGTTGAGAAATACATGTTAAATTTGATTGGAAATATGTTAGATTATGTTGATATAAGTTTTAATGTGATTAAAAAGTATTTATATGTAAGAATCTACATAAAATATGTGATTTGGTGTTGTGGTAAGGCAAATTGATTGACTAACTAGGTCAAACCAATTGAGTGGTTCCTTGAACAGTTAACTGGTTAACCCAACTCATCGACTAGTAAGCTTGCAGAGACCTTGGTCTTACTCTTTCCTTAGACCTATAAACTGGTTGGGCAAAACTAATGGACTTGTTTAAGGAAAGCATGGTCTAGCTAAGTAAAATTGATCAACTAATTGACCTAAACTAGTCCATTGGTTAGGCTAGTTTGCATGATTTGTTTCTTTTTGGTTTAGTTATGATTTGAGGTTAAGTTTGGGACTATACCATGATTATTAGTGAAATAAAATATTAATTATATCATGTATTATTAGCCTAATGAAAGCATTAAAATGGATGATAACTTATGGTATACATTATGAATAATATAAAGGCTATTTGAGTATTTCACTTATGACAAGTAACAATTTTGAGAAAAAATTTAATGAGAATCAATATGGGCTTAAATTAAATAATATGGTGGTTATGAATAGCATTAGCTAAGGATAAATGACAAATTTGCATGGTTGAAAAAATGGGAATAAAATGATTAATATGGAATAACATGAGAAGTTGACTTTCTTGCATTGTATGGGCCTTGAATGATCATCAATCCATATGAATAAAACAATAATCATGTAAAGAAAAAGAAATTCAAATTGATTATGTATCTAGGTTATGCAATCCTCGATTAGCTACCAGGGGTAAGATTGCATTCGGGAATTCTTAGTACCTTCAAGAGGGATCTTTAGAGATTCTGGTGCCTTACTTACTCTAGACAGTGATGATGTACTAGGGGATATCAATACTAAAGGGTTTGGTTTCCTAAGTGTAACATCCCCAAATTTCACTGCTAAAAAATTTCATTCAAACATATTGTGAAAGCATAAAATATATAGAAAAATGGGGTGTTACCACCGTACCTGACATAGATTTGACATCTGCTGCCTACCCCATATCATATGTAAGACTAAACCAACATAACACTAAAATAACAGAGTGTACAAATAATAATTTAATTGAAACGATTCCAAAATATTTACAAAAATTGACCCTAATAGGTTCCAATCAAATCATTACAGAATACATATTAAAATTCAAAAAATAAAGTGTGGTTATCAGAACCTATAATACCCCCAAATTCATAGTTGAAATTTTTCATTTGTTAAGGAAAAGTATATGCCAAATAGGAGGTTCTACCGCCGTGATTAGTACATGTCTAGGCCCTATCTAGCTTCATACTCACCACAAGGCTAAAAGATAATAAGGAACAGTAACAAGAGTTGATTAAAAACATAAGGAGTTCAATACTAAATGCAGGAAATACCAAAGTACACAAGAGTTAAAGTTAATACATCAGTGAAATGAAATGAAAGATAACATACCATTATATGGGAATAAAAACAATAGAAAACATAAAAGGTAAGTAGTTTAGAGAAAACTCTCTCTAGCCCTAACCCTAGGACATCATAACGCCACTCTACCCTTACTAGCTCATCGTAAGCATCAAAGTCTTATAGGGCCTTAACGCCTACCTACAAAGACTTGGGAGGGGTCACTGCTCATGGAAATGAGCAACACCCGTGATAGGGGTGATTAGTACAATATATACTAAGTAATTTAGCCATATAGATAAGACAGGACACAACACATAAAATATAGATAATATGTAAGTAGTAGGTTTATTAGATTAATTACCACTTCAGAGTTTAAGCTATTAGTACCATATTTACACATCTCTCAAATTATATCCACGTGAGTATGAAAACCCCACTATTATGGCTGATGGAATGGTAAACATGAACATCTTTAGGGTAAAACACTCTTAGACACTATTATAACCGGTGGAATGGTAAACATGTTAAGTGTGCTCCCGACCAACGTGGTGTTTCACTATAAGTAATTAGTATATATTCCATAAATTATTATCATCTAAAGGTTTTACTTATTAAGATTGGAACCCTTACTATTATAATCGATGGAATGAGAATATTACACCAGGGAAAAATACACCTGGATACTATTATGACCGATGAAACGATAACACATATATATCCACAGCAGAACGCTCCTAGCCACTATTATAGCTAGTGGAATGGCAATATCCTAAGTCTAGGCTTAGTGCAATGATCTTCCACTCTAAGATAATAGTATTTTATTCATGTCTTATTCAACAAGTAACCCCCATCTAGACATGAACACTCAATGGGCACTCCCAACTCATCACCACTCTACCAACCCGGAGTCCTTGAAATACCTTATCCTTAACCTGAGACCTCTACATCATCCAAGGCTCTAGGACCCTTATAGAGCTTACACCATCCTCACAACAAACTTATAAACCACATATATATATGGATCAAGGCCCACTTCCCCATTTATATACCTATACTCACCATCGCCCACAAGGGTTTTCCCTTAAAACCCTAATCTAGCCTATATGGCCCTAGCCTCTCCTCTTTTTACTCAACCCACATTATTTCTTGATTCCAACACCATCACCATACTCAACCTAACTCCAAGCCTCACAATGCAACTTCAAATTTCCCACATGTGATAATGGCACCCTAGTTGGTCACCCCTGAAGACTAATATTTCCCTTTTTCATTCACAACCTCTTCTCATACACAACTCTAACCTCCATTCGACTTGGCTTACACCCTCCATGTGGCACACCCCTCATCACCACATCAATGTTCAACTAACCCTCTCAATCTTTCCCCATAATAACCCTATTGTTTCCCCAAAACTCTAGTTTATGCTCCCATGCACCTTTCCATCAAACCACATACTAAATCATTCCCAGGTACACTAACTGTCCAAAATGCACTTGTATCCCAATGGTTAACCCTCAAACTAAATTTTCCCTCGTAAATATTTTCCCTATGCAAAGCTCACACCCCCATGTAAGATTTTACCCTAACTCCTCATTTTATAATTTTCTCCTTTTATTTTCTTTACCATATTCATGAGACACTAAGGACATTCTCCACATATCACCTCACTCACTCCACCCTCTTTATTTCCTTAATCTTCTATAACCCCTCAAAACCCACCTAAGGCTTCTAGGCATGCATATCATAATATTTCAACCACATATAAGAACATGTCCATCCATAACAAGTTATAACCACACATAATAAAAATCACGCTCACCATACCTTATCTCTGTGCAAGCTAAGCTACACCAGACACATACTTAGTTCACATTGACATATATTTTCACATGACATACCAATGCACCCATACACGCAAGATTCATAACATAACCCAAAGCCCTAAATATATCCTTACCTAGTTATGCTTTGAGCTTAAAGCATGAATTCTACACCTCCTCAAGGGGAGATGTGTGTGCAAAACCTATAAGGACAGCATCACTAGGTCACTTCACCTTCTTCATACTTCTTTTTTCCTTTTTATTTTTCTTTTTTTCTTAACTAAATATTAACAATAATAATGATAATAATAATAATAATAATAATAATAATAATCATGATAATAATGATAATAATAACAAGTTATTAAAAAATGTACATATATTAAGTAAGTAGGAGGAAGAACTGTATAACCAAAAAGGACATTAAGTGAGGGGGTAGTTGCGGATATGACACTGTGCGGTGGTAGTGGAGGATGGTGCAAAAGAGGGAGTTTTGGGGATGGAAAAAGAGGAGTGGAGGTAAGGTTTCTTAGTGGTAGGGTTCCCTGGTTTAGGAGGTTTGTGGTGGTGGTGGTTGTGGCATAATGGCAAGGGCACGATTGTGTTATAGGAGAGGGGGTTGAGAGGGAGAGAAAAGGAAAAGGAAGGAAAGATAGGGGAGAAAGAGAGAAGTGGAGGCATGGATAAGGTAGTGAGTTTTCTCGGGTAGGAAAAGAGGCAGGGAGGGTGGTGTTTCCAGTAGTGGTAGCTGTGTAGGGTGGTAGAGGAAAGCATAAAAGGGTAGCTCAAGCTACCTTCTTTACACAAGTGGGGAGAGAAATGGAAGGGGAAGGAAGGGAAAAGGAGTGGATCATTAGGTGTAGGATGATGTAGGGAAAAGGAAGGGAGAGAGTGGCAATTGTGGAGTGGCCTAGTGGCAGCGGTAGCGGTGAGTGCTTGGATGATGCGAGTAAAGGGTAAGGGATAATCAATAGAAAAAGAGAGGGGAAAGGAGGGAGTGGGGATGAGTATTTATAGGTGTAAGGGTTAGGGAAGTGGACAAGAATAGGAAGAATACAAGGGGAGGGGGTATGTGGCTGCCGACTAGTGTGTAGGCCAGACTAGGTGCGCGGGTAGGGGGATAGGGGGTAGGTTTCATAAAGGTCGGGGAGGGCAGGTGAGGGGTGAGGGGGATCATATAGGGACATGCCTTCTACACGCCATATAGGGCCAAAAGAGGAAAAAAGGAGGGAGAGAGAGGTTGGGAGGGTTGTAGTGGTAGCTATGTGCAAGGTCACACAGGTCAAGGAAGAAGAAGGTAAGGACAAAAAGGGAAAGAAGTAAAAATGAGAGGGAGAGGAAAGGAAAATAGAGGGCTTATGCGTGGTTGAGCTAATTGGGGGGAAGAAAAAAAAAAGAATTAGGTCGGGAAAGGAGAGAGGAAAGAAAAGAGAGGGTGGGGTGTGCTGGGCCACAGCTAGACATAGCCTAATCGACTGAAGGTAGGGGAAATGAAGAAAAAGGAAGAAAGAAAAGGGAAAAAGAAAAAAGAAAAAAAAAGTAAAATAGGGTGGTATGGTGTTTGCTATATTTAGGAGTTTTAGAGATAATAAAAATTAATAATAACAATTTTAATAATAATAAAATAATATTTATTAACTTAGAAATTATCATAATTTATTTATAATTTATGATAGTTTAGTTAATAAATTTTGTCTCCACTAATTATGTCCTTCATTTTATTCCTTTATTGTTGTAATTATTATTATTATTTTTTATTAAAATTGGTACATAAAATTAAATCTTATTCATTAATTCCTTAGTTTATTCTTAAATATTGAAATAAATTTTTGGGATATTATATCACTTCCCCCTTAAAGAAGGACTTCATCCTTGAAGTCACTAACTTAATTATTAGGGTAGGGAGGAAGAAATAAGGGGTAAGGCAATTCTAGGGTGGTTTGATAAATGGAAGCATAAACATGCTAAACCATTACCCCCTTAAAGAAAAAGGGTTTCACCATGAATTGCCATACCTCAGGCAAGGAGTTCTAAATACACCACATACTTGTCTTTCTCATATTCCCAAGAAGCTTCCTCTTTCCCACGGCAGCTCCAAAGAATCTTCACGAATAGGATTGCACTCGTATCAGACTTTCGAAGCTTGGTGTTGAGGATCAGCATAGGTCTCTCTTCGTAGGTCATAGAGTCATCAAACTCAACCTCACCAGTCTAGATCAAATAGGAAGGATCAGCAATGTACTTCTACAGCTATAAGACATGGAACACGTTTTGGACATGTGCTAACTCTGGCCAGAGCTCCAACTGATAAGCAACCTCCCCTATTCGTTCTAGAATCTCATAGGGTCTGATGTATCTCAAGCTCACCTTACCCTTACTACCAAACTTATACGCACCTTTGGTGGGGGAGACCCTAAACAATACCTTCTCTCTACGCTCACAGTTGTCACCCAAGTGCTTTTGATCAACATAACTCTTTCTTTTGCTCTAAGCAGCTCTCATTCGATCCTAAATCTAATGGATCTGTCTAGTCATTTCCTTAATTCTCTTGGCTCCCAATACCACCATCTTACCGATTTCACTCCAATATAAAGGGGCCCTACACTTCTGTCCATATAATGCTCCAAAGGAATCAATCCCTATGCTTGCATGGTAGCTATTATTGTAAGAGAACTCCATCAAGTGCAGACATTCTTCCTAATAATCCTAGAAGTCCAAAATATAGGCTCTCAACATGTCTTATAGGGTTTGTATAGTCCTCTCAGTGTACCTCATCTATAGTGGGATGGAAATTTGAACTCATCCTCAACTTTGTTCTGAATAATTCTTGTAGCTTTCCTTAAAAGTGAGAGGGGAACCTTGAGTCCCTATCTAAAATAATATCCCTAGGCACCTTGTGTAGACTAACCATGAACTTCATGTATGCACCGGCCAACTGATCCATGCTCCAGGTTGACTTCATCGGAACAAGCACTGCAAACTTGGCCAGTCTATCCATCATAACCCTGATAGTGTCAAAGCCACTTCGTGTTCAAGGCAACTGTAATACCTTGACTTTTTAAAAACATAGTTTAAATATTTAACTCTTAATTTAGATAATTTAATATGAAATTTTATTTATTTATTTATTTATTTTTGGACTCTTAAGTGGCACACTAGTTGGAATTATTTAATAAGTTAAATATGATTATTTTTACCATTTTACTATACACTTTTTATTGAAATAAATCCCAAATCCATAATTTTTATCAAAAGTATTTTCTTATATAAATACCAAAATTTGATATAAATTAATTTAATAATTTTTTCAAAAACTAATTTTATCCCAATCCTTAATCTTAATTCTAAAAATATTTTATCTTTTTTTTTCCTTTTTCTCCTTTCTCTTTTCTTTTTCTTTTTCTTTTTTTCCTTTTCTTCTTTTTTCCTTCCTTCTTTTCCTCCCTCCCTTCTCCCTTCGGCTAGCCCAACCCCTACTTTTCTCCTTTCTCCCTTCTCCCACTGGGTCAACCCACACCCACCTTCTCTTCCCCCTTCTTTCTCCTTCCTTTCCCCCCTCTCTTGCCTTGTGCCACCCCCACCTTTCTCCCCCCTCCTTTCTTTCTCTTGTGAGGGTCAACCCACTCTCCCCCTTTCTCCTTCTTTTTTTCTAACCCTCTTCCCCCTTTCTTCTTCCCTTGTATCTCCTAAACCAAACACCACCTTACCCCTTGTTTGCCTTTCCCCTTATGCATTGTACCCCTACTTGTGCCACCACCGACCATACCTGCACCACCTTCTCTTCTTGCGGTCCTTATTTCCTTTTTTTTCCCAAACACCTTGGTTCCCTCCTTTCTTCAGTAGACGTGCCCCCTTTTTTGTCCATATCACCCTGCCATACCCGACTGGTGACAGCAACCACCCCTTGTGGCACCACCTACCCCACTCCCCCTCCCTCTATTCTCTTCTTTTTCTTTTTCTTCTTCCCCTCCTCTCTGCCTCACTTCCCCTTTAAGCCCTCCCTCTCCCAACTAATCTCTCTTCTCTTTTATTTCCCTTTTCCTTCACCATTTTTCCTCATTCCTCCACCTACAGCCACCACCGGTGCTTCCACCATAAAATCGGCCTCCGTTATTAGCCACCACCCCTTCTCCTTCATTTTTTCCTTCCTTCCTTCCTTTCTTCCCCTCTTGTGCCTCCCTATCTCTCCTTCTTTTTCGTGTGCTAATTCCTACCGACCCCCTACCTTACCCATTCTTCCTACAATGGCCCCCTCCTCCACTATAGTCATTGCCAGCTGCTCCTCCATATATCCTCCCAACATGGTTGAGTAGCAATCTCCCCTGTAGCCATGCCTTTTTTCCTTCCTCTCCCCTTTGATGTACCACCCTACGGCCACCACCGTTCCATCACCTTCCTCTCCTTCCCTTTCCTCCACCACCGTAGCTCCTCTTGACTACCTGTTGCCAACTAACTACCCCCTACATCATCATCCGTAACCACCCCACACCCCTACAGTGGCCACCCTTTTTCTCTCTTTCCTTATCCTTTTCTTCCACTCCCTCCCTTCTTGGCACCTCCCTTCCTATATCCCACACTGCCACCTCTACTACCTTCAAGATATCTACACCACACCCCCAACACCCAGCCATCTCCTCTCTCACCTCTACACCCAACAACCACCACACACACCTCTCAACCACCTCCCTTAACCTTTTACTCGAGCCTCCCTCTCCCTCCTTAATCCTCCTCTTCATCTAAATGCATGGCTCATGTTGTATAGGCAGTGTGAGTCATGCCATGTAATTTTTAGTATATTTTAGCCCATATTAAGGTATAAGACCATTTATTGATGTTACATTTAATATATATTTTTAATAAAAATCATTCTTCTATTTATCTAGTATTAGTATGCTACTTGTAACATTATTTTTAGGTACAATTTTTATTAAACAGAGCTTAAGCATTTTAAACTAGGGATAATGATTAAGGATGGTTTGGTTGAGAATAAGGCAATTGTTATACTCACTAAAGTGTGTGCATTATCGTATACTAGCACATTAGATTTTTTGGTATGTGATTTATGTAAAAATGTGGTGTTACTTTCCAAGTCCATGATTATTATGGTGCCTTACATATGGTGTGATATGGATGAAGGGGTGACTAAGAAAATGGGTTTTGTGTTAATGATAAGCTTTAGGTGCATATACATGCCAGGTTAGGAGATTATTGACATGTAAAATGAAATAGAACTAATAGAAATCCTATGGGTAATTTGGTCTTTTGGACACCCTCGGGTGTTTAAAACTAAGTAGGGTTCCTAATATGTTTGGAATGTTGTTAAGAGTGGAGATAAGGGTCTGGAGGGTTATAAATGTATATGATAGTGGAAATATTAATATTTTAGGGTCTAGGGTTATTTTCATAAATTTTATGGTATGACGATGATAATTATAATAAATGTGATGGTTAAGAAATAAGTGGTACTAGGAATAATAATAAGGGTTTTGTGGTGTTGGTAGTGCATGGTTGGGTATAAATATTAATTTTATGTCCTAAGGGAATTTTAGTAATTTAGCATGTGCAATGGAAATCAACTTTATAAACATGTATGATAAATGGTAGAGGGGTGCTCTGTATGGAAATAGGGGTGTTGAGGTGTTAACAATACATGTTTGGGTATTAATGGTGAAATCTATGGAATAGGGGTGTGTTGGTAATTTTGGAGGTGTAAGGGTGAAGGTACTAATAAATATGAATGTTAAGTGTTAATGTGTGATTATGTGTGGAGATAAGGTTTGGTGGTACTAGTAATTCATGTTTGGGTATAAATGGTGAAATCTATAGAGTAGGGCTATTTTGGAAATTTTAGAGGTGTAAAGGTGAAGGTACTAATAAATGTGCATGCTAAATGTTAAAGGGTGATTATGTGTGGGGATAAAGTTTGGTGGGACTATTATTTCATATTTGGGTATAAATGGTGGTAATATATGGAATAGGAGTATTTTGGTAATTTTATAGGTTTAAGGGTTATTATACTAGTAAATGTACATGCTAAGTGTAGAAGTAAGGATATGGTTAAGGCTTGGGTTTACTATTATTTATCTACTTATGGGTGTAATGATATGTGTTGCATTTATATGTTAATGTGGATTAAATATATGTGTAGTGCAGATTACCTTGTAAGGAGCTAAGATATGTTGTGTATGATTTATAATATGTTTAATATGGGTGATATGACTTGTTATGTGTGATATGCTCTTATGTATAGTTGCTATGGTATGACATGCAAGTTTAGATGCCTAGGTGGATTTGAGTGGTTGTGGGGATCTAAAAGAAATGAAGAGCATGGAGTGAGTAAGAATAAGTGGGGGAAAAGCCCAAGTGTATTGTGACATATGGGTGATAAAATAAAGGAAGGAAATAATAAAATGAAGTGTTAGAGTAAAATCTTACATAGGAAGTATAAGTCTTGCATGGAGCATTTAGTCTTTACATGGGGGGAAAGCTTACATGGGAAAAGTTAGTGTGAGGGTTAAGCATAGGAAAGATAGAGTGTTTGGGGTGATTTGTGTATTTGGGAAGGAGATAGTACATGGGTTGGTGGACGTGTACATGGGAGCCTAACAAGGGTTTTGAGGGGAAAGCCTAAGTGTAGGGGTGTTATGAGAGAGTTTATAGAGGTTGGGTGGAATTTGGGTTGAGATTAGGAGTGTGTCATATGAAGAGTAAGAGTTAAGAGAAAAGGAGGGTGGAGTTTGTATGTGAAGGGAAGATGTAAAAGAAAAGAGGGTTGTTAGGGTTTTGGGGTGACCAACTAGGGTTTCTCATCACATGTGGAAGTTGGAGAGTAGGGTTGTGATGTTTGGAGTCAGTTGAGTGGAGTAATGGTGTTGAAATCAAGGGGGAGTATAGGTTATAAAGGAAAAAAGAGAGGCTAGGGCCATATAGGCCAGTTTTAGGTTTCAAGGGGAAGCCATAGTAAGCAATGGTGAGCCTAGGTGGAGAAATGGGAAAGTGGGCCTTAAGCCACATGTATGGGGGCTTTTGGATTCATGGTAAGTAAGGTCGAAGGAGAAAATGGGTCTTGGAGTCTTGAGGAGTGTAAGGGTCCCTAGCTGTGGGACCGAGTCATTTAGAATTTCTGGGGTGGAGGAGTGATAATGAGTTAGGAAGTCCAATAGGGGCATGCATGTCTAGTTGGGTGTTGCTTATGGAATAAGATGCGAATAAAACACTAATTAATGAAAATGAAAGATTATCGAATTGGGCCTAGACTTAGGATATTTTTGTTCCACTAGCTATAATAGTGACCAGGAGTATTCTTGCCCTAGAGATTGGTCCACCGCTATAATAGTGGTCAGGTGCATTTTACCTTATATGGTAATAGTGGTCAAGTCATTAACTATAGTAATGGGGGTTTTGAGCTCAATAAATCAAATCTTATATGGTAATAAATCATAGAATAGACAATAATTACTTACATTGGAACACCATATGGGTTAGGGCCAGGTTACGATGATTTTTAGTCCACCGACTATAATAGTGGCTAAGTGCTTTCTACCTTGGAGTAGTATTTTTGGTCCACCGGCAATAATAGTGTTCAGGTGTGTTCTACCCTAGAGTAGTATTTTCGATTCACCAACTATAATAGTGGTCTGGTGTTTTCTACTTTGAAGTAGTATTTCTTGTCCACCTGCTATAATAGTGGAGTTCACGTACTCACATGGATATAATTTGAGAGTTATGTGAAGAGAAAACTAATGGCTTGTTAAGACACACATGGATTGAATACAATAACGATGAATGAACTAATATATCCTACTGATGCATGTAGTTATCTAAATGATTATTGCATTTCAGATGATATATGTACACTTCCATGATTATGTGTTCAATGTATTGCATCTGATGTGTTGTATGCGAGCCTTACATGTTAGTCATTTATAAAGGGTTACTTAGTACCATTGTACTGAAGTAATTATTTTCTTGGGTCCCTTCCTATTCAATAAGCAATGTACTTTAAATGTTAGAATGCATGCTCCTTTCGGGAATTTTTGGGGTTCAGAGTGTAAGGCTTTCCAAGGGTGATGATCTGTATTTTAAACTGGGAAGTACTTTTGTGTGTTTCATGAAATGATTTGTATTTCTTTCCTACTAGTAATTTCTTTGTAACCATGATTAGTGGGTTTCTGTTGGAAGGAGAGTTAACCATCCTAACTATTGTGCTACTCTAATTTGTAAATGTGTTCTTGGAATTTAATTAAACTATACTTTCTAACCTTAGCACTTAGTAGCGGATAGGTGGAAGGAGATTGGTCTGGTACTAAGTGCGGCAGTAACATCTCAAAGTTTACTATACTTGCTTCCATATAAAACTTTTAAAAATAAAATTTTTCAGTAGTGAATTTTGGGGGTGTTATAGGAAACCCACTAATAAAGTCCATGGAGATCGAATCCCACTTCCATCTCAGCACTTCTAGAAGCTAAAGTATCCTAGCAAGTCTGTCGTGCTCAATTTTGACCTTTTGATAGGTTAGGTATCTTGACACAAATTCGTCCACCTTAGACTTCATACGGGGCCACTGGTACACCTTCTTAAGATCCTTGTATAGGTTTTTTTCCTCCTAGGTGGACTAAGTATGGGGTATGGTGTCCCACTTCTAAGATCTAGCGCTTTAAATATTAGCAACCCTATGGTACACACCAACGTCCCTTGTGGCAAAGGTTACCATCCTCGTGTATCTAAAACCCTTCAGCTCACCCTTCCTGTATCTTCTAACATATCTGCTCAATCTTGGCATCTCCAGGTTGGCCAATACAGATCTCCTCAAACACTTTAGGGTTGATCATTAAGTAACTCATGCGAGCCTCGAGGTCACCCTATTGTTTCAACTCAACCTCAAGGTCACACAACAATTCCAACATTCTATTAGAAACCACACAAGATTTCACAGAGTGTGTCGTTTCCCTGCTCACTCCATCTTCCACCACGTTGGCCTTTTCCTTGTGGTAGGTCAACTCGATATCATAATCCTTGACTAGCTCCAGCCACCTTCTATATTTCATGTTCATCTTATTTCATGTGAAGATTTATTTGACGCTCTTTTGATCAGTGAAGGACTTACACTTGGTCCCATATAGGTAGTGCCTCTAGATCTTCAATGTAAAAACCACTACGGCTAACTCTAAATCATGAGTCAGATAGTTCTGCTCATGCTGATTTAATTAACAGGATGCATATGCAATCACTTTACCATTCTCCATTAATACACACCCAAGTCCATTCTTGGATGCACCATTGTAGACCTCAAAACCTTCTGGTAGGGTTAGGACAGGTATTGTGGTTAACCACCTCTTTAGCTTCTGAAAAGCCTCATCACATGACTCATCCCACTAGAACTCAGTGGCCTTCTTCAAATGTTTGGTTAGAAGATGAGCAATCCTTGAGAAGTTCGGCATGAATTGGCAGTAATATCCATCCAGACCTAAAAAGCTACAAACCTCTGACATGGTCGTGGGAGGATTCCATTCTGTAACCACCACTATCTTTGCTGGGTCAACAGCTACTCCCTCACTAACACTATATGCCTAAGGAAATCCAATTTGGGAAGCTAGAACCCACATTTGGACAACTTTACATATAGACGGTGCTCCTATAGAAGGGATAGAATAGTATAGAGGTGCTTCTTATGCTCTTCATTTCCTTGGGAGTACACCAGGATGTTGTCGATGAATACCACTATAAACTGGTTGAGGAAGGGTCTAAAGATTCTCATCATCAAATCCATGAATAATTTATGAGTTTTGGTAAGCCCAAAAGGTATCACCGTGAACTCATAATGTCTGTACTATGTCTGGAATGCAGTATTCATAATATATACATCTGATATGTGTAACTAGTGGTATCTAGACCTCAATTTGATCTTAGAAAAGACTGTGGCACCTCGCAAATGATTAAAGAGATCATTTATCCTCAAAAGTGGATGTTACTTTTCCCTATCACCTAGTTTAGCCCTCGCCAATCAATGTAGAGATGGAGACTCCCATCTTTCTTCTCTACGAACAAGATCGGTGCTCCAAATGGCGACACACTTGGTTGGATGTACCCGTATTCCAAAAAACTCCTTCAATTGAGCCTTGAGCTCCTTCGGTTCAACAAGTGTCATTTGGTAGGGTGCCTTTAACATTGGTTCTACCCCTGGTACTGGCTCAATGGTAAAGTCAATCTTAAGCACGTGGGGTATACCCGATATTTCATCTAGGAGTACATCTAGAAAATCCCTAATTACTAGAATGTCACCCAAGGCTATCATATCCTTATTCAGCTCTTACACACTATAAATACAACGCATACCCCTTATCAAACAGAGAGTGTAGTATGACCACAGACACCACTTTTTTGGTGGGCTTGGGCTTAGTCTTAGTCTTTCTATGCGAAACCCTAATACCTTTTAGACCCCACAACACCATGAACTCCTGAGTGGAGTCGATCACCATACGATATCTCCCATTTATGTTCATCCCTAGAATGACATCGAAGTCCCACAAGTCCATACCTACTAGGTCCACTAAGAAGACTACCTAGCATATGACTAAGGCCATATATGAGTAAAGTTTAGTGTAGCTCATCCTATCTCCCAAAGGTAGCAACACAAATAATTTTATTCTAGTAGATGGTGATAGTTCATCCTTAGAAACAAAATAAGTGGACATAAATGATAAGGAGGCACCCAAATCAAATAGAACATACACTAGTAAAGAAAGTATGGTGAGCATACCAATGACTACGTCTAACTTCCTATCAGCCTTTGCTAAGTTGATAGTTTTCCATGTTTGTCTAACTAGCCTCTCTAGTATCCCACTTAATATCCTTCGGATCCCTGAGTCTGAACACCTCTCTAAAGGAAAGGCCATGGTCCCTAAGGCCTTCCCTTAAAATCTTGGATTGGTGCATCGGTAAGGGTAGGTGCATTCTGCTAAATCTGCTCGGATAAGGTTTGAGCATGCTACTGGTAGGCCTGCTATTGGGGCATCAAGGGTACCCTCTACTAGAGCTACTGACTCCAGGGTTGTGGAAAGCTCTACTATCTCATAAAAAGCTTAGCTCATTTATAAACAACCTAAGATCAAGCTTCACTTTTGGGCTCATTTAATAAATGAGTCAAACCCATGCCTACCCCAATTCGGCTCAGCTTAACTCGTTAACAGCCCTAATCAACTGTTCTAGGAAACAGTCTATAGGTTTAACCTAGCCGGTCAATTAGTTTTCCCTACCATAACACCAAATTTGTAAATTTCATGTAGATTCTTGTATAAAAATCATTTCTAATCACATTAGAACAAGTATCAACATCAGCCAACGTATTTCTAACCAGATTATCATGCACTTCCCACAATAACACTTTCATAGCCTATTGCATCCATTTTCATGCTCTTTTCCCAATTCTTATCATTTAAGCATGAAAATTTTGCATAAAACTACATTTCTTCATACCAATATGTATCAACCAACCATAGATATCACCTTTCATATAGGAACACATGATAAACATTTTAAGAACAAGAATTACTTACTTGATGTAGGCTAAATACCCTTAAAAATATGAAAGCTTAAACTCATAAAACCTTAAAAGCCAAAATCTTAACTCAGATATTATCCCAATATCTCATCAAAATTTGAAAAAGAAAACAGAACGAAGTCAAAAACATACCACTAAGTAAAATAGAGAAAGCTCAACTAGACCACTAAATCTTTTCTTAAAATATAACTTTTCCTTGATTAACAATTGAAATAAGAAAGAGCTAGAAAAAGAATCCTAATAGTCTATAAAATAAATTAGCAAGGCACAAAGTGTGGAGGGAAGATAAGAGAATGCAGAACTTAGAGGAATTTTGGTCGGTGAAAAAAGGTGCAATGCAAGGAGGATTGAGGCTATTTATAACCACCCAATCAAAAGGACACATAAAGGGTTTGGATGGTAACTTAAAATCCTACTTTTAACTACTTAAATTTGATTAGAATCGATAGATTTATTTGGGATTTTTTGACCTAGTCTCTCGAGCTCAATTGGTGACTTAGGGGAACTCGAGATAAACATGCCATAATTATCATACATAAATGAAGAAATGGGAGGTTAGTGTGGAAGGAATCTCCTACCTACTTAGAAGCATGCCTGAGGTTAAAGTAATAGATATTAGAAATAGGAAAAGGAGAGAGGAGGAAGAAGATAATGTCTGAGGTCACCTTTCTCCTTCAGGTGTCTTAATTAACCTCCAAAACAAATTGAGGTAATATTTTTAGTTGAACGCATCACAAAAATGGTTTGAAATATCTTTGGGATAATAGGTGTAAGTTGGTAAGGTTCCCTTTTAGTGTAAGGGATTTAAAAAATAATCCAACTAAAAAAATATGACTAGCTCGACAAACCAGTCAATCAGTTTGGGTCTATAAATCGATTGTTAGGGCTATTCATAGTTCAAATATCTAATATATTTGAATATTTAAGTGTTAGATATCCAAAATTTTAGATATATGAAAATGATATTTACCATCCACTTGGCTGATAGTTGAAATGACTAACTGATTGTGGAATGGAATACTGATTAATTGATCGACCTATCTCATATATGGATAATTAAATGATTAAATGTCATATCCTAAAGGATTGAGTAGTTGGAAATAAACCCTAGAGGTTGCTTGAATGATCTGTGCTATTATATATGTAAGTGCTTATGTGAGACGGTTGTGAATCCAAGAATGATGTATTTTTCTTGTAGGATTTGTGCATGATAACATGTCTTTATGCATTTCTACATTATTTATTCCCTTATCATGATGCATGTTGCACTTTATGTTCATGTATGATAAATTGATATATTCCTAGTACATTGAAGGAGTAACTTATCTTACTTAGTACATAACGTACTAATTTGCTTGTTTACTCAGTCACTTACCCATTCCCATGAACAGAGGATCATATGCAAGTCTTTAGAGATGGCTAGTAAAGGGTTTACCCTATTTTGGTTGGGACTTGAGATCAAGGATATCCTGAAGGTTTTGTTGGGGTCCGTGGTGGCCTAAAGTTTTAAAGTGGGGCTTTATATCCTAATCTATTTTATTATAAGCCTTACTTTATCTATCTGAATTTTGTAATTGATTTGATTGGAATCCTTTAAGGCCATCTGATATAAACACTCTTGAAGTTGTTTAATTAAATTTTCATTCCATGCACTCTATTTTTTTAAGTGTTTTGATTGATTTAGCCTTGTATCTAATATAGGGTAGGTGACGAACATTTATCCTGTGTCATTTATAGTAGTAACACACTATTTTCTTAGATGTTTTCTACTTCTGCAAATGTTTCAACAAAATATTTAGGTAGTAAAAAATGGGGGTGTTACATGATTAATTTATCAAAAGCTGTTGATTAATTTCTTGTTCCTGTTGATCTATCTGAAATTAACTCATTTGATGCTCTTCATTAACCAAACCAATTGATTAGTCGTAACACCTGTCAATTGGTTCCAATTGGAACCAAACAAGTTTTAAAAGATTTTAGAAAGATTTAGGAATGAAGACCAACCATGAATTGAGATGAAGTGAATTCAAATTAAGTTTTTAAAGAGTTTTTTTTAATCAAAATATAAAATTGCTTGACTAAACTCTTTACAGGAAACCTACAACTTTAAAAATATGATCCTTAAACCTTAATTCTTGTTTATCTTCACATGATCTTCTCTTTTTCTTTGAAACTTCATTTCTCTATTATGTTTTCACTTGAGAGAAATGATTTGAGTAATTTTATTTAAATATCTTTGTTTTTCAACTATAATATATGCACACTTAATCAAACACTATAGTTCTCAAGACTCATTTATTATCATAAAAATAAGGATAAAGGCATTGTTTAACCTATGAGGTCAACACTAAAAGAGTCATCGTAATGCACGTGTTAAATGAATTTATTGGGATTTATTTTCACTTCACTAAGCCAAACATCAAAGGCTCCTCAAGACACTTTGTACAAACTAGAAATTCCCCTAATAGTCACATTGGTAGGCCTGTGTCTTGTGCATTTAATAGGGTGGTGTTGATGTTTTTTTAATGTGATGTAGTAATGGGGATTCCTTAGTTTGTTAAGATCTCTTAATGTGAGTGTACATCGTGTTATCAGACGAGTACCTCCAATTACTCGAACCTAACACCTATTTCAGAAGTGTTCAAGCCAGGCTTTCACCCTACTTCAGTATTTGACGCAAGTACACATATGTTTTGATGTAGATGCCCTTAGTTATAAGGTGTTATGGGTATTAAAGGTCCCTATACTACTATCATTGTTACATCTTTTTTTCTTTTATAGCTAAACTTTTATTATCAAGGTTACTTCCCCCTATATTTCATCCTGTCCATGGCTTGATTTTTCTATGCCAACCATCACCTCCCCATCACAGTCCTCATCACCACCATTATCCATTTTATTCCCCTAGCTTGAAGCCACCCATATCCTAAACACCATAGCCTCCACTAACCCCTGAACCACATTTTCTTCCTTATTGTCCCTTGAGGCTAAAACCACTAAAGCACTTCCCTTAGCTTCGGTCATTTCTACAAGAGTTGGCAAAAGTTGACCCGACCCGCCCAACCCGATCCGACCCGAGCGAAACCCGACCCGATACGACCACAAAAATTTAGCAACCCGACCCGACACTGACCCAATAAAAATAAACCCAACCCGAACCCTACCCAACCCGATCTCAACCCATGACCCGTCATTGACCCGACCAGTTAGTGACCTAACCCATCATTGACCCGACCCGATGCCGACCCGACCCGTCATTGACCCGACCTGATAGTGACCCGACCCGGTATTAACCCAACCTGCTTAGACCCGATCTGGAGCCGACCCGATCCAACGTTGACCCAACCCGATAATCACCCAATCTGACCCAACATTAACCTAATCAGACATCAAAATATATTATAATAATAATAAATTACACATATTTTATTATTCATTTAAAGCTTTTAAAAATATAGTATTTTATAAACTGTGCTTATTTTTTATAATTTTACCCTATACATTCTTATTTATTAATGATATCCTAATAAGATATATTATTAATAAATAAATAACCAAAATAAAAAAGGCAAACATCCAGTTGTAAGCCTGTAAAATAATTTTCAAAAAGTGTTCCATTACATCCACTAATCCACCTATTTGAAGAAACTCTTAATAGAAGAGCATAATAGTGTCCTTTATCAATTATCACTTATCACCCACAAAATCCAACAAATAATAACTACACTCTGTATCAAGAGTATCTCACGTTACAACCCTAAATTTAAAGTTTTAGTTATATTTTTTCTTTTAATATTATTAATTTACTTTAAATATAATTTAGTATTCTGCGTTCATCAATTTTAAATTTACAATATCTAATTATTATTATTAATTATAATATTATTAATTTATATTTTACATTATTTAATTTTTAATTTATATCAATTTATATATAATAATTAATAATTTATAAAAATATATAAAATTATTATTTAATTTAAATTATGTTTAAAATAACTTATTGTAGTTTTTTTACTATAATAATAATAATTAATAAAAATATTACATTAAAAATAAAAATATAATATAATTAATAAAAATATAAATATAATAACGTTAATAAAATAAATACAACTAGAGAAATTAATAAGATAAATTATGTAGAGAAATGAATATGAAAAAAAAGATAGAATAAATGATATAAAAATAAAAGAAAATTATCTTTCATAAAAAAAGAAAAAAGAGAAGAAACTTTTAAATATTTTAAGTAACTAAATAAATATACTATATGATAAACATCTAATATTTTTACTTGTAAAATTTCTAAATTTTTAAAGTAATCAAATATAATACTATTAAAACTTATAAATATATATATTATTTTATTTACCTTTGTATAAATAAAACACATATAATATTCTTATTTCATTTATCTTTACTAGTAATGTTATGATTGTTTCTAATATATACAATGTAATAAATGACCATTATACATTGTATATTCTTGTTATACTCGCCTTTATTTTATAAATTTATCTTTTTCTAAGTAATCAAATATTTTAAGTAATCAATTAAATATAATATATAATAAACATCTAATATTTTTACTTGCAAAATTTATAAATGTTTAAAGCAATCAAATATAATACTATTAAAATTTATGAATATCTTTATTATTTACCTTTGTAAAAATAAAACACATATAATATTCTTATTTTATTTATCTTTACTAGTGATCCTATGATTCTATTGTATCTAATATTTACAATGTAATAAATCATAATTATACATTGTATATTCTTGTTATTCTCACCTTTATTTTATAAAATTATCTTTTTTAAGTAATCAAATATTTTAAGCAATCTATTAAATATAATATATGATAAACATCTAATATTTTTACTTGTAAAATTTATAAATGTTTAAAGTAATCAAATATAATACAATTAAAACTTATAAATATCTTTATTATTTACATTTGTATAAATAAAACACATATAATATTCTTATTTTATTTATCTTTACTAGTAATGTTATGATTGTGTCTAATATTTACAATGTAATAAATAATAATTATACATTGTACATTTTTGTTATGCTCACCTTTATTTTATAAAATTATTATTTTTAAGTAATAAAATATTTTAATTAATAAATTAAATATAATATATGATAAACATCTAATATTTTTATTTTTTGAAATTTATAAATATTTAAAGCATTCAAATATAAAACATTAATACTTTTAAACTTTTAAATATCTTTATTATTTACCTTTGTAAAAATAAAACACATATAATATTCTTATTTTATTTATCTTTACTAGTGATCTTATTATTGTATTGTATCTAATATTTACAGTGTAATAAATGATAATTACACATTGTATATTTTTGTTATACTCACCTTTATTATATAAAATTATATTTTTTTTAAGTAATCAAATATTTTAAGCAATCAAATAAATATAATATATGATAAAAATCTAATATTTTTACTTGTAAAATTTATAAATGTTTAAAGTAATCAAATATAATACAATTAAAACTTATAAATATCTTTATTATTTACATTTGTATAAATAAAACACATATAATATTCTTATTTCATTTATCTTTACTATTAATGTTATGATTGTGTCTAATATTTACAATGTAATAAATGATAATTATACAGTGTATATTTTTGTTATGCTCACCTTTATTTTATAAAATTATCTTTTTTTAAATAATCAAATATTTTAATTAATAAATTAAATATAATATATGATAAACATCTAATATTTTTATTTTTTGAAATTTATAAATATTTAAAGCATTCAAATATAAAACATTATTAGTTTTAAACTTTTAAATATCTTTATTATTTACCTTTGTAAAAATAAAACACATATAATATTCTTATTTCATCTATCTTTATTAGTAATCTTATTATTGCATCTAATATATAGAATGTAGTAAATGATAATTATACATTGTATAGTCTTGTTTTGATCATCTTTATTTTATAAAATTATCTTTTTTAAGTAATTAAATATTTTAAGTTATCAAATAAATTATAATCAATGATAAATATCTTTGTTTGATTCAAAGCGCAATATTTTTTATTATTAAAATTTTTAAATATCTTTTCTATTTATTTGTGAAAATAAAGATCATTTAATATTTTTAATTCTTTTATCTGCAATCTTAATCTTATGATTGTCTGTCTCTAATATTTATGATTTATGAAATTATAATTACTTGGACTCGAATATGAGTAAACCCATCAAAACTATACCCATTAAGTTAACCCGTAACTAATTGAATCCAACCAATCAAATTGTATGAAATGACCCCACCCATCAACTTAACTCGAAACAACTCGGACATATTTAACCCGTCATATTATATGAAATGACTTGAACGGGCCGAAGCCACCTACTCATGTGAACTATAAAATGACCCGAAACCAACCCAGTCCTACCAGTCAAGTTAACCCGAAATTATCCGAATCCGAGTTTTCTTAACCCGAACGGCCGGACCCTACCCGACCCGACAAATTGACCCAAAATGACCCGACCCATTAATGACCCGACCCGTTAATTACCCGACCCGACCCGCACCCGACCCGCAAAAGTTAAATGACCCAAAATGACCCTACCCATTAATGACCCGACCCGCTATGACTTGACCCGCCCAACCCGATTGCCACCTCTAATTTCTACCACAACCTACAACTACTTTTATCCACCTTCATCTATAACACCAACCTTCCAACATTGCCTACCTTCATAACCTCCACCCTCCTCATTCTTCTACCCAGCCAAGCAAGCCTACCACCCCTGTCATCGCCATCTTTCTAGCAGTTAGAACCATCTACATTCGCCATTCAAACCTTCCTCCTCCTCCTAGCTCCAACTACCACCAAATACCTCATTAACCATCAACTTGGCATCACTTCCATTTCCTATCCTCATCATCCCACATCTCCACCACTTTGCAGCCATCTAGCCTCCTCGTTGTACACACGAATCACGTTGCATGGGAAGTATGTGGTTTTGGTCAATTTTGGTACCCAATTTTAATAGTAAGAGTATTTTGGTAATTTTCATTAATAAATATTTTAATATTATAATCATTATTTTAGTTGTTAAATAATAATACGGTAATTTTAGTGATATTTTTAGGTACAAAAGTTTAATTTGTGAGGCTTAATAATTTTAGTAGGATACCGATTATCTATGCTTTTATTGAAAAATAGGTAATTCTTATACTCTACTAAAATGGTAAATATCACATGATAGCATATTAGAGTTTTGTATGAAATATGTTAATCATGATATGTTACATTATAATTATGTGCTTATTATTGTTAGTATAAAAATCGGTAAAAGAAAAAATGTTATCTTATGGAAAATATTGTGGGTATAAAAGTATGGCTAAAATGATATTAATTATTATATGTAGATATAAATAATAGGTTGAGCATGCTTAGGCATATTTTTAGGATATTTATTATTATTATGTGTCCTAGGGGTAATTTAGTTATTTTATTTGTATTATGATATTTATCCCGATATGCATGTCTAATGTGTAACACATATTAGTGAGCATGAGATATGTGATTTCTGGATGAAAATAAAAGTACATACGAGGGTTTTATTTGTAGAATCATGGTTCAAGACAAAATGATCTATTGGCATATTTCATAACTTAATTGCATAATAAATAATTCAGTTATTATGGTTTAGCCTTTTTATGATAAATTAATAAATAAAATCGATTTAATATTTAAAGTTGAAAATAAATGGATAATTTTGGTCTTAGGGGAATTTTGATTATTTGTAGCCTAATGCACTTAAATGTGAATAATTGAGCCTAGGATGACCTTAATATATTTTTATGATAGACTTTGGTAATCATCTTATTTATGGCTATCTTGAATAAATAGAAAATTAGTAGATATGGTTTAGTATGAAATTAGATATATGTGATTGATTGTGATTTCGTGGTAACCTAAATAAAATACTAATATATAAAGTAAAAGAACTCGAGATTGGGAATGGTGGTTCTTTAGAGGTTGCTACCATAAATACGTGGTTAAGCCATGATTGATTATGGTTTTTTGCTGACGTGTCTTAGTGCCCTAGCCATTCCCTATATCTTACTCTGTTTAGCTCCATGGACTTACATAGGATATACATACTTATGGATTAGGTGTCCTTATTAGTAGGGTATTGTATTACCTTCGTATAATAGTGTGACTATGGTACCTTTGTGTCCTTAGATTTAAAGTTGATAGGATATTATGTTGCCTTGGTGCACTAGTATGACTAGAGTACTTTAGCATCTCTGAGTTGATTTGATCTCCCCTCAATTAAATAAAAATGGAAATGATTGTTGGATTATTGGATCATTAGATTATTTGGTAGTAGCCTTGATGCCTATATGGTAAAAGTCTTGATGTCTACATGTGGGTCACTAATAGTCTTTTTGCCTACGTATAGTTTAATAGTAGCCTTTATGACTACATATGGTTTGATAGCAGCCTTTGTATCTACCTATAAGTTAGTAGTATCTTTTGTGCCTAACTATGATGTTGTTGATTTTATTGGCCTTGTGCCAGTGAGCTTGTTCATGATGTTATAGGATTTGTCATTTTGATAATGAGATATATGATTGTTGTTATTATTATATATTGGATTAATGTTGGTCTTAATTATACTTCAAGGAACATCTATTGGGTAATCAATTGGTAAGTTTCAATTTGTTCCAAATGTATGAGTATGAGCATTATATGTCCTTGATGGTATTTGGTTATACAAATGATTATTGTATTCCAATTAATGCATGTATACTTTTGTATTTTATAGCATGTATGATTGTAATGCCTTGTATGTGTCCCTTGCTGGTTTTTCATATTAGTTTGGTATAATGGATTATTTAGTACCATTGTACTAAAGGATTCCTTTTGTTAACTCCTGCCCATTCAATGGGCAGTGGTCTTTGCAGGTCAACTCACGAGTTTAGTCATAAGATAATATTTTGGATTGCGAGCTTATACAATCCAGTATCCTTTTGTTATCTTGATTTCGGTTATATTCAGACCCCTATTTCCTCTTATAGTTTCTATCTTTAAGTTTTGTAACTACTAATATGGTTTAATTTCAAAATGATGTATTTTTTTTGCTCTCTCTAATCTAAATCATGTGACTATCTTATTAATTTTAGTCGATTAATGATTTCAGTCTTAGTATTTGGTCTGAAAATGGTAAAAAAAAAATGGATTTGTACCAAATGTGGTGGCAACACCCTTCATTTTTATTGTTTTAGCTTTCTCACTTAACTATTTCAAACAAAAATTTCAAGTCCTAAAAATGAGGGTGTTGCACCTATATGGCATCACCAATCATATATAGGGGATGGCGTATGTGCTGATGTTTGTAGTTTTTTTTTAAATTAAAATATTTCTTAGTATGTTTATTGTAATTTTTTTAAATATCATAATAATTTTAAAATTTTCCTCTATAAATAGATATACATATTGATATACTTTTAACTTAATTTTTTTTCATATCTTTCATCATTGTTGTACATATCTTTTACTATTTTTGTTTCACTATACATAAAATAATCTTTTACTATAGCAAATTATATCTTCCACCGATTTTGAGCTAATCTTTTACTATAGAATATAGTCATTTTTCATCATATGTAAAATAATATTTTACCATAACTAAATTAATATTTCACCAGTTTCTTCATAAAACATTTTCAATGTTGTACTAAACATAAACTGATTTTTCACTATATATAAATTGATTTTTTTTACCATAAATTAACTAATCTTTTACTATAACTGAATTCATCTTTCACCAACATGGAATTGATCCTTCACCATTATTTTAAATATGTTTCAACATTTTCTTTACTAGTAATTTATTTACATTATCTTACCAAAAATTCACTATAAAAATTTTTATCTTTCACTAAACCTATGCTAATATTTAACCACAATATTCATTTTTCTTCTAAAATTTCAAAAAACTTTTGCAAAAATATGTTACCATAACTATATTAATCTTTTACAAGCAATATACCTATTTTTCACTATTATTATACAAATATGATGTATGAGCATCAACCATAATTTTTTTTGTTATCAAAATTATAATTTGCTTGTTGTCCTAAACATACATTTAGGGTCATTTTTAAGATCAAATTCATTAAAAAAGAATTGTTATATGAAGAATGTGTCATTATTACATCATGGAAGATCCTCAAGCATCCATACAAATTCAAAGGCAACCGAATAACATTAACCCCAACTCCTCTCCCTTACGTGATAAACTTTGGCATCTTTAATGTCCTCAATATGGCTTAAAGGGAGGAGGTTCAATGAGACCAAGAGGGAGCCAAAAATCTTTATCAACCCCATCATTTTTAGCATCTAAATTAGTATTTTTAATTTAAAAACAAGGACTAACAATCAAGAAGGGAAACAATCATTTTGGTGTTGTGTTACATGGAATCAAGGGGATGTAGGGTTGATTCTTTAAATCCTTTTCAATCATGATCAAGTCCTTTTCACAAGACCATTCATCAAGGATGAAGCCATGAAGAGTCACGTTTTTACTAGTAGCCCACCTTTATATGCAGCACTTTATTTTCAAGTTCATCCAATAAATCAAGGCATAACAACTAACCAAGGAACGCATGAATTTGGGCTAATTGTGATACATTTTTAGCACTTTTATTTATGTAATCTCAATTCAAATAAATGCATATAAACAAAGAAGAATCCAAAACCATTTTGATGATTTTATACAATAAAACAAAAGAAGAAATCATGACTTTGCACATAAATCAAAAGGGATGAAAGCTAGCATCAAATAGGTCATTTTCATGGCATCAAACAAGTCTATTTCAAGACATAGATTTGTCATTTTTAGGGCTTTTTAGCTTACCAAATCATGTATTGAAGGATGTTTGAAGGCTAAAAATTATTCTTTGTGCCTTTTGGGATTCTTACAACCAAAAGAGTGCTTGTTTGTTTTTAATTTTGACTCATGGTTGTTGATGTACATTTAGAATGTTGCTTGTTTCAAATTTTTATGACTTCTAAAGTCATATTATATTTAGTTCCCACCTAAAACGTTTTGTTAGCATGTAGCTAATTCGTAAAAGCCTAGTTAGTTTGTGATTAAAGGCCCCAACAAACGATATAAATGTTGGCAAAGGGAATGGATGAAAAAGAACTTGCTTAACTAATATTTCCTATCAAAATGAGAACTAATCCATATTGAAACTCTAGTACAAAAGTTTTAAATATCTATCATTCAAAACTTGTTAGATTTATTCTAAGTGTTAAAATATTAGGTGATTCTTAAAAGTACATGGTCTAAGGACGTACTAATGATCATATTATTTTCATCATCTTCCTTTCTTTCTCATTTTCAAATTTTGGTAGTAGTTCATACCAAATCCACCATATTCTATTTAGATTGAGTCAATTTGTTTTTTTATAAAAATTAATATCTTTCATCATACAGAATCCAAATCTTGATAAGTTTAAATGGTGAAGAATGCACCACACGTGCCCAATTGTCCCTGATTAATTTTCCCTGTTCGACTTTCATAGCAAAGAAGAAAGCCACCAAGCATAAGGCAGCCCTTACTTCGGAAGAGGCCACTCAAAAAGATTATATGGATTATGTAGGAGACGTCTTTGTTGATGATACCAAGTTTAGGGAATCCTTGCCTTGTGATATTCAATCTATGACTTCTACACTGGTATTGAAGAAACCTGGTCTGGCTTCCCTAATTGCTAATCAATCATTGAGATTTTCTAGACCTAACTTGGAGGAACTTTCTATTTTGAATTGTAATAATGCTACTTGTACTAATTTTTCTGAGAATCGATCTTCGAAGGATATTTTGATCAATAATAGGAGGTTTGAATAGTGTATGACATTAAAGTACATTCCTCCTCTAATTGTTGATGGATCTCACAAAGCTATGATTTAGGAAGATGAGATCTCAAAGGAGGCTTCGAGACTAAATGATGGGAGAATGCATTGGTAGGGATGGTGTCTGGGGTTCAACTGAGCCATTATCAAATGACTAAATTTGTGAAGGAAAGGTGACATTTCCTTCCTATATTGCCTAAGATATTTACCTATGATCAGGGCTTCTTTGTATATAAATTTGCATCACAAGAAGTTCTTAATAAACCCTATTGGAGCTTTGGAGTTAGACCCATGTTGCTAAGGAAGTGGGCTCCTGATGTTTCTATGTCAACCAAGGACTGGATAATTATGCCATTGAGGGTTTTATTTCCTGGCTTGCCTTTGCACGTGTGGTTATATGATAGTTTAAGCAGAATGGGTAGCCTATTGGGAATTTGGGACATCTAATATATGCTGATACTGTTACAGCATAGGGAGGGAGAATTTCTTTCCCAAGAGTTATGATTGAAATGGATATTAGCATTCCTTTACTAGATCATATTACTATTGTATTGCCTAGAGGAAAGGAAATCCAAATTTTTTTCCCTATGTGATGTTATAGGGCATGAATCTGCCCAATGTAGTAGTAGGGGTGGACAAAAGATCACAAAAACTCAGTACTGGAGACCTAAACCTATTTCTTCTTAGGAACTCAAGCCTCCAGTGGGTATTATTTCTGATCAGAAATCAGTCTCTCCTAACCCTTCCTTTGGTCCTGTTATAGTTCAGGATCCCTCTTTAGAGCATGCTAATATGCAAGAGTCTAGATTGGTCCCTATGCCTCAAAATAGATAGATAGTCTTAATGAAGGGTAAGGAGATATCTTTTTTGGAAGGAAAATTTTCTCATATATACATTCCTGTGTTATGTTGTCTAGGGCAAGGTTCTCCTATGGAAAGACTGAGGGCTGGGAATGTGGATAGGGGAGGGGTGGGAGTTCCTCTTCCTTATGACCATTGCCATTTGGAATATTAGAGGGTTTAATAAAACCCTCAAACATAGGGTTGTGAGAAACCTTATATCACTTCATAGAATTGGTTTGCTAGGTCTTTTAGAAACAAGAGTAAAGAAGGAAAAAGTTGATTGTATTATTCATAAACTTGGGTTAAATTAGAAATGGGAAAATAATTATGATCATCATCCAAATGGTAGAGTTTGGATACTATAGAATGAATCTATGTATAATATCCAAGTTGTTAATAAATCTGCTCAAGGTATCTGAAATGCCCCGAAAAACTCTAATCTAAAATATTATATTTAAATGAGGTTTTATCATAAATATTAATTAAATAAATTATTTGATTAAAATAAAAGGAAATTAATTAGGGAAAATCAAGAATAAATTTATAAGTATGTTAATTAAGAGAAATTGGGTATTTTAGCTAATTAAGGATTTGTATTTTAGAAATTAACTAAATAAATTATTTTATTTAAAATAATGAGGAGAAAATAGTTTCAAATTAATGTTAATTTTATAAATAAATTAATGGAAGAAAATTAGGGTGTTTTGCTAATTAAAATGGAATTTATGGAAAATATTTTAAATATCCTAATTTAGCCTAAAAAGGGATTTAAATATTATTTTATTTAAATATTATATTTTTAAATATCCTAAATATTTAGATTAATTTAATTGGCCCCAATCTAATTATTTTTCTCCTTTCCTTTTTCCCTTTTTCTTTTTCTTCTTCCTTTTTTCTTTCTTTTTCTTCTTTTTCTTTTTCCTCTTCTTTTTCCCCGACTGGGCCAGGTTGAGGCCCAGTCTTCTTCTTTTTCTTCCTTCTTCGGCCCAGCCCGCGCGGCGCCCTTCGTCGCCCTTCCAACGCTGCGTTTTGGCTCCGTTTCCTCCGAAGCTCGTCGTTTCATTTAAAAACCTTACCTCATCACGCCCGACCGCCCGGTTCTCCCATTTTCTTTTCTTTTCCCCGGCCGACCGGTCCGCCTCCCTTCTTTCTTCCTTCTTCCTCCTCCCTCCTCCGTCGACGACGCTGCAACAACGGCCTCCGTCAATGGCTTCTCGGTTACGGTGAATAATACCGTCTGTTTCTTGTCTCATTGCCTTCCTATTAACTCCAGGAATAAATTGGAATAATTTTCGTGCCTTAAATCTCGCCCGTTTCTTCTCCCCAACATCGCGAACCTTCGAACCAACCCAAACGTCGACCGACCGTTTTCCGACGACGGCTGCCCAAATTATTGCATTTAAAACTTCCATTTCGACCTCCAGCTCCTCATTATCCATTCCAACATCTATAAATAGCCTTGTTATAGGAGTTTTTAGAGTTTTTCTTCCCCGAAACCCTCGGCCCGAGCTGCCGCCACCCCAACTTCAGACGCCTCTTCCGCCTCCGTTAGCCAACTTCAGAGCCACCTCTACATGCCAAATGCTTCCCTGCAACGCCCTCTAGTTAACAAAACTATTTTAATCTCTCGATTCTTCTTGTACGAGTCTAAATAATCATTCAAAGTTGGATGCTCGTTTCGCCGGAATTTTGACCCCGAAGCCTTAAACCGCCTTCCACCGCCGTGCGCCGCCACCTTTGGCTGCACCACCACCATCATTTTGTCCCTCTCCTCCTGGGAGACAATAAACACCTCTTATACCACCTCAATTCTCCCTATCTTTTTTCCAACATCCATCTTTCTCTTTGTTCTTCTATTTTTCCGGCCACCGTCGGTGCCACCTATCCCCACCAGCTTAAGGTTGAACCCTAGACCCTCTCAACCATTTTTCATATTATTATAAGCCTTGATTTAATTGATTTCAATTATTTGCATATAATTACCATTATTATTATTCTTAACATTTATATTCTTAATATGTTTTATTATTATTTGATGAGAAATTTTATGTTGAATTGTACTTGCAGGGTGGAGAGTGATAATAAAATAATTTTATTGTTAGTTTCGAAGTTTAAGTTATTAATTGAATTATTATGGGATTATTATCATTCTTCTTCTTATTATTATTATTAATATTATAATTATTAGAATAATTATTATTATCATTTTATTAATTATTCTAGAAAGTCTTAGGCCCTAATTTTGTATTAACATTTGCACATATTTATTTTAGTATTATTATTTCTACTGTTATTATAACCATTAATAATATTATTATTATTATCTTTATTATTTTAATGTTATTATATATGTTAGTAATTGTATTATTAATATTAAATAAGTGGTAAGTCATTAGTTATAAGTAGGGTCGAAACCCCACTTTAAATTTTAAAGCTTATTATTATTATTATTATTATTATTATTATTATTATTATTATTTATATTCTCATTGATATTAGTTTTATTATCCTTGATATTATTATATTAGTATCATTATTATCATTAGGGTAAAATATTTAACCCTATATTATCAAGGGTTATAATATCTCTATTATTTTTATGTCTTTAGCAAAGTTAGAATGTTGTTAAAGTTATTTTATTAATATGTTATTATTTGGTCAAAGCCCTAAGGAGGCGTAGGAACGTGCTCCAAGACCGGTGTCGTTTCAGGTAAGGGGTGCTAAGGCCTTTTATGTGCTAATGTGCATTGTGTGATTCATATGCTATGCATTCTATGTTTATGATTATTATTTATGCCGTATATGCTATGACATGGAGTTGAAGTATGTTTTCGTATGGCATGTGTATTATTTGTGTATGACCCTGTAAGACATGCATGTGAGGACGTTGATATGATTTTATGTGGGAGAAAGGATGAAAAAGGAGGATGGAGAAAGAAGTTGATTAAGGGATGTGAGTTGACCTAAGTATTCCATTGATTCATGAGTAAAGGAATAAAATGGAGAATTTTAGGGTTTCGTGTGTGAGAATCTGATTTATGATTTTTGAGGTTTTGGTATGGAGAATATAATTTATGGTTTTATATGGGGAAGTTTAATTTATGGTTTTGTATGGTTTTGTGGGAGACAATATAATTTATGATGTTATATGGGAGAATTGAATTTATGGTTTGTTAGGGAGAATCTAATTTAAGACGTTATTTGGGGAGAATGTAATTTATGACATTATATGGGAGAACCTAATTTATGATTTGATTGGGAGAATCTAATTTATGATTTATTTGGGGGAATCCAATTAATCCAAATTATGGTTTTGCTTGGGAGATTCTAATTTATGATTTTATGTGGGAGAATCTAACTTATAGTCTTGTATGGGAGAATATAATTTGTGGTTATGAAAGGGGAGAATCTAATCAATTGTATTATGTGGAAAAATCTTTGGGTTTTATATGATTTAAATCTTTGTGTTGGTATGGATTGAATTTAGGGTTTTGTGTGAATGAATCTTTGGGTTGTATATGGTTTGAACTTAGGGTTTGGTAAGGATGGATACTTAGTTTGGTATGGATGAATCTTTGGGTTTTATATGGTTTGAATCTGGGGTTTGGTATGAATGAATCTTTGAGTTATGTGGATTGAATTTAGGGTTTTATATGATGAGACTCTGGGTTTGTATAATGGTTAATGGTTGTATGGTGGTATTAGGGTTTGCATGGAAGTTAATAATTGCATGGGATGTGTAAAGTTTTTATGAGAGTGAAGTTTATGTATGGAACGCTGCTTTGAGATTTGAGGAAGGTAATGTAAGTGTTGTTTGGGTGTTTAAGCACTTAGGATGAAAAATAGCATGTGGAGCAAATTAAGGGTACGAAGGAGACTAAATTAGGGTTTTGGGATAAAACCCTAGAGTGAGATATGAAGTAGAATTGGAGGATAAGTGTGAAGGGAGCGACCCATGCATGTCTAGGGTTTGGTTGTAGCACGTGTGTAATTGGTGAATAAACTATGATAATGAATATGAAAATTATGTTTTATGATTCGTGCATGTGCATGGTGAAAGCTTTTGAATAAGATACTTAAGACACTAATCATATGAAGTGGAAGATTATTGAGCAAAGTCCAAATCGATCCACCGGTTATAATAGTGGTTAGGACATGAGGTCCTATATGTGACCTGCCCACCGGTAATAATAGTGGGGTGACTCGAGCTCAATAAACACAAACCAATATCATTAACGCTCTTAAAAGATACTAATTACTTACAGTGAAACATCATGCGAGGAGGAACCAAACCGATCCACCGGTTAGGAATAGTTGTTAGGGTTGCTACCCTATGTGTGACCGATCCACCGGTAATAATAGTGGTCAGGGCATGATGCTCTATTGTGACCGATCCATCAGTAATAATAGTGGTTAGGGCGTGATGCTCTATTGTGACCGGCCCACCGGTTATAATAGTGGGGTGTTCCTCTACTCGCATGGATTGATAAAAGGCATGGTGTGAATTTGATTCTGATAAGAGATTAATTAAATAATTAATCTGGATTATGATTGGGCGTTTGTACTTTTACCTGAATTGTTCATATACCTTTATATTGTTATGTTGGATTATGCCTGTTATTATTCTGCATGGATTATGCGCTTGTGTGTTGGCCTTAGTGCTCGGTTACCTTACTCAGTACGTAGCGTACTGATCACCCTTTTTATGGGTGCTGCTCATTCCCACGAGTAGTATGCCTTCTGAATTTGTGCAGATGGGCGAGATCTCAGTTGGGGCTGAGTGTTGAGCGTGTTTGGCTCGAAGTTCGAGAGTGTTGTGGCTGTATTCATTCTTTACGCGATTTCATTCCTTTTGTTATTTCTTTGGTATAGTATTTACCATTTCCTGATTCATTACTCGATTGAGTATTTTAATGAACCTTTTATCGGTTGTAAGTTTAATCGTCTTTTGGAAATGAATTACATTTCTTGATGCGTACTCTGATTTTGTTTTACAACCGTTTAATGCTTATTTGGAAATTGGATTGTATTGATTTATTTCTTTTCTTAGCCTTAGCACTTGGTACTGGAACGGTCGGAGAGAACCGGTCTGGTACTAAGTGTGGCGGTAACATTTCCAGAATTCACAGGTTTTCAATGCTTCTAATTTAATTGCTTCCGCTTTTAAGAAAAAAAAATTAGTGAATTTTGGGGTGTTACAGTATCATTGTTTGGCTACCTGTATGAAGTCTCAAAAGCAATTTGGTATTATTGTGGCCTATGCTTACAACACTAGGGTTCTTAGAAGGGAGTTATGGGATTGGATGAGAAAGATAGCTAGTCAGTCTTCTCCCTGGATTGCCATTGGTGATTTTATTGTAGTGGCCTCTTCCTAGGAGAAGATTGGTGGTAGTATTGAGTCCCAAGATGTCTTAAATTTTTCCCATTGTCTACAAGAATGTGGGCTTGGGGACTTACCTTCTTTTAGGGCCTGGTTTACATGGACGAACAGACAAGAGGTTGGTTCTAAGATATATTGTCGCCTTGACAGGGGAGTTGGTAAAAGTGAATGGCTAGATGTATTCCCTACTACTACTATTAATTCTATCCATCATCCTATTTCTGATCACCATGCTTTGATTGTCTCTTTAAAGATGGTCCAACTAGTGGGAGTTAAACCTTTTAAAAATTTCAACTTATGGGTTGAGAAGGAGGGTTTCTTTGACCTGGTTAGAAGTGTTTAGTAGGTAAAGTTGGAGGGATCAAAGGCCTATCTATGTATGAGAAAACTTAGAATGTTAAAGGTTGAACTTAAAAAATTCAATGTGGTAATGTTACTCAGAAGCTTACCCTTGCTTATCAGTTTTGGCAAGAAAAAATTAATGACTTTACTCATCATCCTCTTAACCAAGACTGTATCCACAATGAAAGAGGGGCCAGACTAGATTGGGAGAAGAAAGCCAGAGATGAAGATAGTTTCCTTCAACAAAAGGCTCATATACGTTTTGTTAAATTGGGTGATCATAATAATAAATTCTTCTATACTAGCCTTTAGGGAGGAGATCTCATAATAGAATTTCTCAGCTGGTTAATGATCATAATCAAGTCCTTTTGTAGAAAGATGATATAAAGGCAGAGATAGTTGCTTTTTATAAAAAGCTGCTTGGTTCTTCCTCTACTGAGCTTAATCCTATCAATACTGTAGCTTGCAACCAGGGTTCTATATTACCTTCAGATCAGAGGCAAATTCTACTTGCTTGACCTAATGTTGAAGAGGTTAAGTCTGCCCTATTTTCTATAGGAAACTTGACAGCCCCTGGGATGGATGGATATAATCCTTTCTTTTTTAAACAAACCTGGCCTATTCTTGGTAATGATATAGCTAATGCTTTTGCTTCTTTCTGGTTCTCTAAGAAGCTTCTCAGGCAGGTTAATAATACAGGCATCACCCTCATACCTAAGATTAGAGGAGCTTCAAAGGTTAAGAATTTTAGGCTTATAACCTGCTGTAATGTTTTTTATAAAAACTTTTCTAGAGTCCTAGCTAATAAAATTCAAAAGGTGTTGCATTTTATTGTTGGTGACTCTCAAGATGCATTTATTAAGGGTCAAAATCTAGGAGATAATGTGCTTATGGCTAGTGAATTAGTTAATCACCGTAAGTCTGTTTCTCTTAGGATGATAGTTAAAGTGGATATTCAAAAAGCTTATGATTCTCTGGAATGGACTTTCTTGCATCATAATCTCCTAGCCTTTGGCTTTCTATATCATTTCAATGAGTTGGTTATGACATGTGTGACTTCAATTAGAGTCTCTTTCAATGTGAATGGCTCCTTGACCTATTTATTTGACTAAAAGAGATGCCTCAAGCAGGGGTATCCTTTATCTCCCTGTCTTGTTGTAATTGCTATAGAATAATTTCATAGGGATTTGCAATAAGTTTGGAATGATAGTAAGTTTTTGGGTCATCATGGTTACAGTAAATTCAAGATTATAGACCTGTGTTTTGCTGATGATCTGTTGTTGTCTACCAAGGGTGATGTTTACTCAATTTCTCTTATTAAACAGAAGCTGGATGACTTTGCTTTTTGTGTTGGTTTGAAAGCTAATCCCTCTAAGAGCTCAATTTATCTAGCAGGGGTAGCTTTGTCTATGAAAACTCAGATTTTGGATATTCTCAACTGTGAAGAAGGGCCATTCCCTTTCAAATACCTAGGTTTTCCTCTTGATTCTGCTCGGTTGGGTATCTCTCATTTTCAGCCTATGATTGATTCTCTCTCTACTAGAATCCTCCTTTGGATTAACAAACATCTCAAATATGCTGGTAGAATCCAGTTAATCAAATATGTCTTCTTTGGCATTCAGAATTTCTCGACCCAAGTTTTCATTCTCTCTAAAAAGGTTATTTCTTATGTTGATAGCATTTGCAGGACCTTCTTATGGTCAGGGCTTAATTCAGATTCTCATAAATCCCTAGTCTCATGGTAGCAGGTATGTCTCCCCTTTAAGGAAGGAGGCTTAGGCTTGAAAAATATCTTATACTGGAACATTGCTACTATGGGAAAGAGGTTATGGTAAATGGTGTGTAATTAGGAAATTCTTTGGATCAAATGGAAACATGGTTATTACATCAAAGGGGATAATTTGAGTGATTTGCATTGTCATCCTAATCAATCTTGGATTTTTAGAAGAATTATGCTTCTCAGAGATCTCCTTCTTTATTTATTCCAATAGGGTTATGTTTTCACTGATGGGGTATATAATGCCTGTAGAGTGTATGATATTATTAGGTTACAAGGTGATATTAATCCATAGCACAAGCTAGTTTGGAAGCATCCTAGTCTTCTTAGACACAAATTTATCTCTTGGCTGTTGTGTACGAGGGCCTTACTTACTAGAGACAGGCTGGGTAAATAGGGTGTCACAAATGAGACTTATTGTGGTATATGTGCTAGGGAGCTAGAAGATCTTAATCGTCTCTTTATTCTCTATGTTTTTGCCCAGGAGCTGTGGAGAATTATGTGTAACTGGCTTGGCATTGTTTCTCCTTTTACTACTTGGGACCAATTCCAAAATTGGAGTACCTAAAGGAGAAAATACAGAAGGGGTGAGCAAGGTATTATGCTTATGATGATTACTGCTATTGTTTATAAGATTTGGCAGGCTAGAAACTTAGCTATTTTTTAAGCCAAAGTCCCCTTGGTTAAGAACGTGGCTTGTGAGATTATCCTTCAAATCTTCATCAAGATTTCCTCCATTGAAAATAAGGCTAAATGGGATATTTTGTTGGATTCTATAGATAGGCTTATCTAGTTTCCCTTTGTAAATAGTTTCTTTGTCTGTTTAATATACTTCTCCTTCTTTGGTAATTTATGAAATTCTTATTACTTACCAAAAAAATCACTACTTTTCATTATTATTGTGCATATTTTTTACTATTATTTTAAACATCATTTGCCGTTTTTATAATTATCTTTTACCATTTAACATATTTTATTCCATTATTCTACTCAAATTCTATCATTATTATACAAAAATAGATCTTTCACTATTGATTCATATATTTTACTATTATATTTACTCAAAATTTATTTCATGATTTTTTTATCAAGATTGTACCAATATTTCATTATAATTTTTTTAAAGAAGTATATTAGTATATATATCTATTTTTATAAAAAAAAAATTATTATAATATATTTTTATTTTATTTTTTTAGGTTATAATATCTTAATTTAAAAACGTTACCAGTCATATTACATGTAGTCATTTTTTTCACCAATACTTTATATCGTGCATTTGTCGAAGACCCCATACCTTGTGATGATTACATATTTTGACATATTTTATATCATTTTAATCTTAGTTTTTGTTATTTTATTTGAGTAATATATGTAAATAATTATGATATTATGCTTAAGTAATATTAATCTTATAAATTTTATTGTTTGAGCTAAAATGATATAAATTAAATAAATTTAAAGTATAAGAATATTTTTTTTTATTTTATTTTGTAGGTAAAGTAAAAAAAAAGAGTTTGGATCCTTTGGACCAAAGGCCCAAAACAAAGGCCAGTGAAGGGCCTGGCACAAGAGTCAGCAATTTTTTTTTTAAGGGAGACAGTGACCATTGAAGGAAGAAAGAAGATGAGGAAGCTATTATAGAGAACAAGAGAGTAGTAGAGACATCGGCGTAGAAAAAAATTAAAGAAAAAAAAAAGAAACAATGGAAAAGAGAGGGGAGAGTGATGTTGTAGTCAGGAGCAGGAAGACAATAGAAAAGAAAAAGAGAAAGAGAAAAATAAGAAAGAGAAGTTGGCATGGAAGGCCAGAAGGTAGGCTGGGTGTGTTGGAAAGAAGAAAAAGGAGGATGGGTGTAGAGGAGAGAAAGAGAGAGAGAAGGGCATCAAGTGAGAAAGAGAAAGAAGGAAGGGAGAAAAGGGTGGCATTAGGTGGCACGAAAAGGAAGGAGACGATACGTGCAGAAGAAAAAGAAGAGGATAGAGATCCATGTGAGAGACAAAAGAAAAGTGCGCTAGGAGAGAGAAAAAGAAAAAGAGACCCAAAATAGCTTATTTCGGATAAAATTTAGCAATTTTTCATCTGAATATATTATTGAATACTCATTCATAATTAATTTTGATTATTTCTTTCTTTATTTCTTATATATATTTTTAATATTTATTAGTCTATAATTAATTTGATTATTATGACTAGCTAATTATTTATTATTGGGAAATAAATTAAAACCCCAAATTATGGTATGAGATATTATATTATTTTTAATTATTTCATGATATTGTTTTTTGTTTCTATTTTAATTTTTATCGTTTAGATATATATGATTATATCAAGTATAATTTATATAGTGTATGTCTTTTTCTTATTTTCTCATAGTGACACTATGTAAGTTTATATATCTGTTAGGTGACCATATAAATATGCTAGAATTTATATGTATAAATTGTAGCTAAGTTAGATAATAATTCACCTAATAGTTTTGTTCTTCTAAATATAGCAGCGAAATGTTCATATACGTGTGGATTAAATGAGAGAAATATAGCTATATGCTTATTGCACTAGTTTGGGTATTTAGATTGGCATCCTTCTATTTGTGTTTAATGCATTAAATCTAGTTAAATTTAAAAAACACTTGTTGCTACTATACTGCTAACATTTAATAGAATTTAATATTGATGATTTGTTATATTAATTATTTTAGGAAAGTAATATAAAGTGTATAGGTATACTTTTAGCTTAAGACTTAATCAATCTCATTTTAATGATTAAAAGATGAATTAAAAATTATTATTATATTTTGATCTAATCTAGTGATGGATTTTAATTTTTCTAATAGATTTATCATATTTATAGTTATCTATTATTTTTATTATTTTATTTTATTATTTTCTATTTTTTAAATTTCCATTAGTTTTTTATTATTATTTATCCGTGTATGATTTATAGTTTTTATTTATTAATAAATTTTTATTATTTGTAAATTAGTTGAATAGATGTGAATTCTTTTAATTTTTGATATAAAATAATACTCTTCTTTATTAATATTACCGTCGGTGCTTAATACACCACCATAAAGCCATGCCAGGTGTGATAATGCATGTTCAAAGAGGTCTCGTCGTGGCAGCTCGAAGCTAGAAACCGGGCACCCTTGCGCCCACCTATCACGTTAACCTGAACCCTTGGACATATGTCGCTTGTTTACAGCCTCTGAGTCATCGGACTCTATGCGTAGGCAGACTCAGCACCACGCCCCGCCCAAGGAACGTACTCATGCGTCCATCTATATCCTGCTAGCCTTTCTCGTATCCATATATAAATGTCCCTCTCTATCACGAACTTTACGGGTATCCTTGATTCAAATTATCCTATAATCACGCAGATAAAATTCAATAACAAAAGCAAAGTCCACCAGCAACAGAAACAAGTAAACATATCACTTATAAGTTCCAAGTTAATGGCTTCTGAACAGCAAAGGAGAGATAACACAACTAAAGAGAGAGAGTACAGTGAGAAGGAACATAACGTCCCAGAGTTGGTAAGCCGTTTTGAGGTATTGACTGGAAAAACGCAAGGGCCCGAAGCTAACGTCACTTATCGCGCTATCCATGATGCAGCGGCAGCCAGGCATACATCAAGCAAGGGAACTGAGCATGCTGTCAAATCTGGAGCCCGAGGAGGGTACTCCGTTGGGAAATTTGAGGCGACCTCGGCGGCAGAATCGGACACAGAAGGAGGTTACCAAAAAGAAGAAAGTACGGCCCATATGGTGGCCACTAAAAATAAAAAGAAGGCAGGCGAGAAAAGCGTTACCTACCAAGAGAAGAGTGAGGGACCTTTAGAAGAGATCTCCGAGTACAGGCAGAAAGCACAACAGAACTCAATAGAAGCATTGCAAGCTGTAGAAGAGAGGTATAACAAAGCCAAGGAAATAGCTTCAGCTACCATACACGAAGCCAAAGAATCAGCAGCACATGGAGTGGATACAGCCAAATCATATGCAACTCATTCGGCCTCACGAACACAGGACACGCTCAAGTCAGGGTATCAGACCACCAGCCAATATGTCTTAGAGGAGGGCACACCCATTAAAGATACTGCCCGAGAGAAGGCCCAGCAGGGATATTTCACCACCAAGGACACAGTTGCAGGTGCAGGGAGTCCTGCATTGGATTACACCGTGCAAACAGCAGATTATGCGACCCAGAAAGCCAGAGATGTGAAAAACAGCACCATTTCAGAGACACAGAAAGCTTCTGAATATGCGGGGGAGATGGCAGGTGAGGCCAAAGAGACAGCAAGAAGTGTAGCAGGGCATTTGGGAGAGAAAACGGTTGCAACAAGCAAGGGTACGGCCAGCTTGACCGGGAAGGTGGCTGGCGTGGTGAAGGACAGCGCAGTTGTGGCAGGCAGGGAAGCTGCACATTGGACAGCTGAGGCAGCTGTCGGTGCTACCAACATGACGACAGGAGTTGTCAAGGGAGCAGCGGAGTATGCTAGTAAGGCAACAGATATAGTGGTTGGTGCGGGGGAGAAGGCAATGGAGTTTGTTGAGAATCAGGCGGCTGCTGCAAAAGATGCTGCTATTTCAGCTGGTGAGAGGGCTGCAGAATATGCCACCGGGAAGAGGGTGGAGGATCAGCAGAACTTCCAAGCCAAAAAATCTGACACCGCTGAGGTATAATCTGTTCTAATATACCAAGTCCAATATTTCGTTTCCTCGCGACTCCACGTGATGAAAATCTGTCCATTCCTCCTGATATGGAGAAGAATAGGATACTGACATTGATGATAACTGCTCATGATAGGGAACCAAAGGAGGAGGGATGGAGGCAGACGCAAAACGATCTGGCGGAAGCATTACAACCAAAGTCCAAGAAGGTGAGCGGGCTATCTCACGAAAGAACACGGGTAAATCTGGAGAATACAACATGGGAGAATGGGGCAAGGGATCTGTTGGAAGTTAGTTAAATAGCTAATATTAGTTAGGTATATTTTTCGAACTTCAGTTACCTATATATATACACATATGTCGTTAAGTAGAAAATAATAAAAACAGTATTCTTTCTCTCATCTTCGATTTCTTCCTTTCCTTTATTCTTCTGTCTCGTGTAATGCAGAAGAATATATTCAAGTAATAAATTCTTTCTTTCTTGATTACATTGCTTTCTGCAATTCTTGTTTTTTTCTTTTCCTTTAAGATTGTTCGCACATGGTATCAAAGCATCTTCCAATCCGATCCTGATTAACACAATCGATCATGGCAACCACGAATCCAAACAATACAATCTCCAACCCATCTCATTCCTCATCCTGGTTCTCGATTCACTCATCCGATACACCAGGAGCCTTACTAGTTTTGGATCGATTCGATGGAACTGGCTACATGGCATGGCGCAGATCCATGAAGATCAGTCTCTCTGCCAAGGATAAACTTTGTTTTATCGATGGCACCTGCATTAAACCCCAAGAAATTGATCCAAGCTTTCGCCAATGGGAAAAGTGCAACGACATGGTGATAGCCTGGATACTCAATGCTGTAAGCAAACCAATTGCCCGCAGCATCATGTTCTCTTCAACAACCCGAGAGATTTGGCTAGAACTTGAACAAAGATTTGGTCAAACTAATGAGGCTCAACTATTCCAGATTCAGAAAAGTCTTTGCTCCATAGCACAAGGCCCCGACAGTATTACGACCTACTTTACAAGACTAAAGAATCACTGGGATGATTTGTCCTCTGTACTCATAGGAACCATTTGCAGTTGTGGTTGTACCTGCGGAGCAAATGAGAAGCGAATCAAGAATGATGAAAAGATGAAATTGATACAATTCCTTATGGGATTGAATGACAGTTACTCTAGTCATCGAGGGAACATTCTAATGATGAAGCCTCCTCCCTCCCTCTCAGAAACCTACTCTATCCTACTTCAGGAAGAACAGCAACGAGAAGCTTACTCCACCAAAAATCTCCAAGAACACTACACAGCTTCTTTCAATGCCCAATTCCCCACGAATAAGCCAGGAACAAGAATCAACAATGCAGATAGAAAGATCAGTGAGAAGAAGTCCAACCTGCACTGCAATTATTGCAAGAAGCCTGGCCATACCATCGAGCAATGCTACAGGCTTCATGGATTCCCCAATGATTTCAGATTCACTAAGTCAAAACCTAAAGTGAGTGCTTCAGCACAATCCAATTCATCTTTTGATAACTCTCAAAATGCCTGCAATCCTGGTTTGAGCCAGGAACAATGCGCTCAACTCATCAACATACTCAATCAACACAACTTGTCTGCTCCATCCTCAAAGTCTAATGCTCAATACTCTGCCAACTTTGGTGGTAAGTTGGCTTGCTTCTGTCATGAACTGAATGGTTCATGTGTCTGTTTTCATTCTCAGACCAATCGAAACCTTTGGATCTTGGACTCAGGAGCCACAGATCACATGTGTTCTGACCCTGAACTATTCCAAAACACAAAAGCTCTTTCCAAGCCTCTCTATGTTACTCTTCCCAATAGTCAAATATCTCAAGTAACACATTCAGGAAACATTATTCTTTCTTCCACTCTAACCCTTAATGATGTCCTGCTTGTACCTGATTTTACCTACAATCTTATCTCTATTAGTAAGTGTTGCAGCCATTCTCAATGTACAGCCACTTTCACCACTCACTGTTGCATATTGCAGGCCCCTTCCATGAAGAGGCCACTGGCGATTGGTAGAGTTCAAGGTGGCCTATACATTCTGGACATTTCCCACACAAGCCATACTGGACAGTCCTCTTCTGGCACTACACCTACTTTTTCTTTAACTTCATCACGAAGTTCTTGTAATACCAATGATGATTCTGCCATGATATGGCATTGTAGACTTGGACACTTACCAATGCGCAAATTACAAACATTGTCCATCTTTGAAAATGGTATAAACAATGACTTTACTCACTGTCCAGTCTGTCCTCAAGCCAGGCAGCACAAACTACCTTTTCCCAGAAGCTCCATTCACTCCAGTCAAAATTTTGAACTAATTCACATTGACATATGGGGGCCATATCGTATTCCTACCTATGATGGTCATAAGTATTTCTAAACCATCGTAGATGATTTCACTCGCTGCACTTGGACTCACCTTTTATCCCACAAAAGCAATGCTCTGCCCTTACTCAAACAATTCCTCATCATGGTTAACACTCAGTTTAACACCAAAGTTAAAACTATTCGCTCTGATAATGCCTTAGAGCTTGGATCCAGTTCTGCAGCTTCTCAAATCTTCCATGAACATGGGATCATACACCACACCAGTTGCACATACACCCCACAACAGAATGGGGTTGTGGAACGAAAACATAAGCATCTTCTTGAAACTGCTAAGTCCCTACTTTTCCAATCTAATCTGCCTTTAAGATTTTGGGGTGATTGTGTTCTTACAACCACTTATCTTATAAATCGATTCCCTTCTAAAGTCATCAATAACCATACCCCATACTTTCTTCTCCACAACATATACCCTACCCACATATCATCACCTCAAAGTTTTTGGTTGTCTATGCTATGCCTCTACCCCTATCCACAGCAGAGATAAATTCAGTCCCAGGGCTCACCCATGCGTTTTCATCGGTTATCCTTTTGGAAAGAAAGGTTACAAAATTTACAACCTCACCACCCACAACATTTCTGTTTCTCGAGATGTCACATTTTATGAGAAAATCTTTCCATACAAAAATAACCCTGTTGATGCTTCAGATATTCTACCTCTGCCAATCCCTGATGATCAATCAAACTCCAACATTTCATGTCCTCCTCAAGCTGACTATCCTCAGACTGTCTCTTCTTCTGTTCCTTCTCATCCCAACCTTGACCATCCTCGAAGATCTTGTAGAGTTCACAAACCTCCCAATCACCTCAGTGACTTTATATGTTCAGCCACCTTCTCCTCCCCAAAACGTTTCTGCTTCAGTTCTCTTTCACAGACCAATCAGCAGTTTTTCACCTCTTTGTCTGCAGCACATGAGCCTTCTTCATATGAAGAGGCAACTACAGATCCAAATTGGCATAATGCAATGCAGCAGGAATTCACTACCTTAGAAGCAACCAACACTTGGGATCTTGTTCCTCTTCCCAAGGGCAAGAAACCCATCACCTGTAAATGGGTTTACAAAATCAAACACAAAGCCAATGGGGACATTGAGAGATATAAAGCTAGATTAGTTGTTCGAGGTTTTTCTCAAAAGGCTGGCTTAGACTACAATGAGACTTACTCTCCTGTTGTTAAGATGACAACTGTTCGCAGCCTTATAGCTATAGCAGCCAAAAGAAAATGGACAACACATCAGTTGGATGTCAATAATGCCTTCCTCCATGGAGATCTTGATAAAGAAATCTACATGCAGCCCCCTCCTAGCTTACCTCTCCCTGATCCTTCCTATGTCTGCTACCTCAAGAAATCTCTTTATGGACTTAAACAAGCCTCACGACAATGGTATGCAAAGTTAACTTCTTCCCTGCGAGCTAGAGGCTACATAATGTCCCAGAATGATCATTCTTTATTTTCCAAGAAGAATGGTTCTCTCCAGACCTTTATTGCTGTCTATGTTGACGATATTCTACTCACAAGTAATGATGAGAAGGAAATGAGGGGCATTAAGACCCATTTGGACAATCAGTTTAAGATCAAGGATCTTGGTCCCCTTCACTATTTTCTGGGTATTGAAGTCCTTCAGGAAACTCAGGGCATAATTTTAACTCAACAAAAATTTGCCCTAGAAATCCTTGAGGAATTCAAGTGTGTTGGTTCACCTCAATCCACACCTTTAGCACCCAACCTCAAATTATCTCCTCTTGATGGCCAACCCTGCACAGATCCCACTAAATATCGCAGTCTCGTTGGGAAATTAATTTCTTAACTCACACCAGACCTGATCTTGCCTTTGCTGCCCAATACTTAAGCCAGTTTATGCAGGATCCTCATGAGCCTCATTACAATGCTGCTATGCATACCCTACGCTACATCAAATCTGATCCAGCATTAGGGCTTTTCATGTCATCTTCTTCTAACTTCTCTTTGCAAGCCTATTGTGATTCTGATTGGGCTGCATGTCCTACAACTAGAGGATCAGTAAGTGGTTGGTTTATCATGCTTGGTTCTTCGCCACTCTCTTGGAAAGCAAAGAAACAAGCTACTGTGTCACTATTTTTTGCTGAAGCTGAGTACAGAAGCATGAGGAGGGTTACGACAGAACTTGCGTGGCTTACTCGTCTTCTTCATGAACTTGGCGTTCCCCGTGTCACTCCTGTCCCTCTCAAGTGCGATAATCAGGCAGCAGTCCACATTGCCAAGAACCCAGTGTTTCATGAACGCACTAAACACATTGATTTGGATTGCCATTTTGTTCGAGAAAAGTTACATGAAGGATTAATTACAGTTTCCCACATTTCAGCTCCTCAACAATTGGCAGATATATTTACTAAGTCTTTGCCTAGTTGTATTCACAGTAAATGCTTGTCCAAGCTGGGGGTGTTCTCCTCTACACACCCTCCACCTTGAGGGGGGATGTTGGAAGTTAGTTAAATAGCTAATATTAGTTAGGTATATTTTTCGAACTTCAGTTACCTATATATATACACATATGTCGTTAAGTAGAAAATAATAAAAACAGTATTCTTTCTCTCATCTTCGATTTCTTCCTTTCCTTTATTCTTCTGTCTCGTGTAATGCAGAAGAATGTATTCAAGTAATAAATTCTTTCTTTCTTGATTACATTGCTTTCTGCAATTCTTGTTTTTTTCTTTTCCTTCAAGATTGTTCACACAGGATCTCATGGTATAGGCATTATTCAACGAGGGATATCAGATTCGGCAGAGAGCATGTCAGAGTCGGCAACCGGAGTGCTAAATGCTGTTGGTGAAACTAGAGTTGAGATAGCAGATAATACCAAAGATCTATTTATTGGTCCCGATGATCAAACAGAGGAAGGTGAAACGAGAAGAGCACGCCGAGATTGCCGAAGATAGAAACTGACTTCTGTGGGGAGAAAAAAATAAAGAAAATAGTCACTACCATGTGTATATCCCTGCTGCATTTTTTTTTTGGCGTGAGTGATGTACTCGGCGTCATCCTTTCAAAAATGTATCTAGCGACTCTTTCAGCAAGTACTATTCTACGATTACGAAATAATCGATAGGAAGTAGGTGAACTAATGTCTGAATTATTAATTTTTGGGGGGTTTTTTTTCGCCTTTTAGGTCTGCATATTCTAAAACATTGACACGAAATTCGACTTTGATTCAGAGTGCCATGTCCGTGTATACTGACGGAAAATCATAGCCAAACTGAAATTGCTAAGCCTCCTGTTTTGTTCTAATTATTCGGGTGTCCCATGCTTCCAACCATGACGTGTTCGCTGGTATCTTAATTACCGAGGGCATATGGGCGGAATGTGGATAGACAGATCACAGATGTACAAGTCCAGGCAAGTCAGTTATGGAAGAAACCATCAAAAATCACGTAGATTGTATGCCTTAACTAATTTTCCTATTATCACAAAGGGAAAGAAAAGCGACAGGAGGAACCACATGCGCCAAACTAACAGATGACTTTGAGAAAAGGATAGGCAACATAGCAAAACGATGGAGGGAACTGAGTGGCCAGAACAAATGGGAAAACCTACTATATCCCCTGGATGATGACCTCCGCCAATATATCATCCACTATGGCAGTAAGGCTAAAGCAACCTATGATTCGTTCAATGCTGAAAGGCATCAAAATATACCGGCAGCAGCAGGTATGCAAGGAAGAATCTATTTACCCAGGGTAGCCTACGAGCAGCCAACCCATTCAAGTATGACTATTACCCCCAGGAGATTACCAAGATGTGGGAGAAGAGCTTCTGATCGACTCTAGTAAGTCACCATATCTAAAGAAACGTGGGGATGTGTTCTCTTGGCACAACATGGAGGTGTATCTGCACACAGTCGCAAGCACCGACGGGATCAAAGGAGGTTTCAAGATGCAGGTTCATAGGGATATTGCCCTGGTGAATAAGTGGTTTGATGCTCTTAAAGATTGATGCTTTGTGCCTACTAATTGGTGGTGTTAAGAGAACAAAGGTATGGTTGAAGAGTCAAATGGTTCCTGGAAGTTGAAGGACCTAAAAAGATGACAATGATGACTTTTGACATACCACTGCTTGAGCTCTTCAAAAGCTTTTATTTATTATGACAGTTCTTACATGAGTAAGTTCTTAGGGCACTTTGTCAGCCAAAAGTCTTGTATTCAACTAGCTAATATGTTTGTGTATCATCATCTAACTGTAAAAGGCCAGATAACTTGAAGAACCCAACCCTATCTTTCATCATAACTACATGACATCTGCATATGGCCCCCCTTTGAGTCACGAAGATAACAACACAGAGAGAGGATCAATAGCAAAGCTACTATGATCTAATCCGACCTTGTACTTTCAATAGGCGTCTATTGCATAGATTTTGGAAATCAGTCACCAAGCTACAGTTGCACCTATTGGCTCAAAAACTAATGATACCAGTTGATTTACTGAGAAGACTCGGATGAATGACTAAGATAACAGTATAAGAAATAATAGAAACAGATAGAATTTGGGAAGGATTTTAAGAGGAGTATAATAATGCAACTTAATTCTGCATTAATGATCAATGAAATAGTACAAAACTCCATCTAAAATACTCTACGACTCCACCTCATATTTATACAACCTGAGAGTGGAGTTAGTTAATTTCAGCAACAAATAAAGCTCCTAAGAATGTGCGTTATGGACCATTACTTTAGGCCATAACCACACGTACTCCATTAACAACACGTACTCCATGCATCAATACAAACCACTAACATCCTCCTAATAACTTGCAACTGACTGTAAATGCTTCTAAAACAATGCAACTAAACAGAAACTGAAATGTGACTAAGGCAAACAAGTTCAACATCCACATTCACCCCCTTAAACTTGTTTATCCTTGATGATCTTCACACCCATCTTGTCTCTCAGCTCATTAAACTTCTGTCTCCCTAGTGGCTTGGTTAGGATGTCAGCTAACTGAGTTTCTGTCTTAGTATACTCCAGTTTAACATCACCATTCTCTACACATTCACGAATGAAAAGGAACCTGGTGTCAATGTGTTTGCTTCTCTCATGATGAACTGGATTCTTAGCTAGAGTAATTGCAGACTTGTTGTCAATCTTCAATGTTGGCTTCACTTGATCATCACCTCTTAAACTTTCCATCAGTCTTGTGAGCCAAATCCCTTGACATGCTCCTCCTGTAGCTGCAATATACTTAGCTTCACATGATGAAAGTGCCACTATCCTTTGCTTCTGTGACACCCAAGTGATAGGGCTATCTCCAAGAAAGAAAATAATTTCAGTCGTGCTTCTCTTGTCATCAGTATCTCCAACAAGATCACTGTCACTATACCCTACCAATTCCTCACTTGCTTGATTTCTTTTGTACACACATCCCATGTCAAGCATTCCTTTCACATGTCTTAGGATCTGCTTGACAACACTCATGTGTGCAGTAGTTGGAGCCTCCATGTATCTACTAACTACACCAACTGAATAAGCAAGATCAGGATGAGTTTTTACCAAGTACCTTAGGCTTCCAATGATGCTCCTATACATAGTTCCATCCACTGGTGGCTCTCCATCATGCTTGCTCAGTCTGCATCTTGGCTCCATTGGTAGATGACACTGATTGCAGTCTGTCATCCCTGCCTTCTCAAGGATTTTCTTTGCATAGCTGGACTGGCACAGAGTTATAGCTTCCTCATCTTGCTTCACCTCTATCCCCAAGTAGTAGCTAAGGAGCCCCAAGTCACTCATCTCGAATTTCTGCATCATCTCCAGCTTGAATTTCTGGATGAGTTCAGCACTTAAGCCTATGAGGATGAGATCATCTACATACAACCCCACAACTGTGACATCTTTTCCTGACTTCTTCATGTACACAGCATGCTCAAAGGGGCATCTCTCGAACCTGAGGGATTTTAAGCACCTGTCCAGCTTCTCATTCTAGGTTCTTGGCGCTGGTTTTAAGCCATACAAAGCTTTATGCAGCTTTAACACCTTGTTTAGATTGTTCTTATCAACAAAACCTTTAGGCTACATAACATACACCTCTTCGGTAAGCTCTCCATTAAGAAAAGCTGTTTTGACATCCATGTGATGGACATTCCACTTCCTCTGTACCGAGTATGCTAACAAAGTTCTCACAGTCTCCATCATTGCTACAGGAGCAAACACCTCTTTGTAGTCGACTCCATATTGTTGCACATACCCCTTTGCAACTAATCTGGCCTTGTGCTTGATTATCTTCCCTTCTGGATCCTTTTTCAGCTTGAAGATCCATTTCAAACCAATGGCCTTTTGATCCTTAGGCAGGTCTGACAGTTCCCAGGTCCCATTTTTCTGTATGGAACTTATCTCCAGTGCCATTGCTTGCCTTCAATTTTCATTCCCTGCTACTTCCACATAACTCGATGGCTCTTCAATGGACAGGAAACACAGACTTGCCTCCTCATCTACTTCTCTGGTTGCATCATAGAACTCTAGCAAGGATCTGAACCTGTGAGGTCCTCCACTCGAGCTTGAGCTGGTACTTGATCTTAGTGTGCTCAGATGAGAGTTTTGGGGAGTTTGCAGGGGTGATGCACTTTCACCTCCCTCATTAGAGCTTGGTGTTGATGGTGCACCACCTTCTCCAGTTTCCCTTTCACTTATACCGACTATGAATGTCCCTCCGCAGTTTGTCTCCTCTTTATCCTGACCTTCTTGCCACGACCACCCCTTATCTTCTTCAAACACCACATCTCTGCTCACCAAAACTCTTTCTCTGCTTGGATCCAAGAGCCTATAAGCCTTGGAACCTTCCTCATATCCAAGCAAAATAGTCTTGATGCTTCTGTCAGCCAGCTTGTTGAGGTGAGGTGACACCACTTTGGTATGAGCAAGGCACCCAAACACACGTAGGTGTTGCACATTTGGAGCCTTCCCATACCATGCTTGGTAAGGTGTCATCCCCTCCACACTCTTTGTTGGAGCTCTATTCAGTATATACACTGAGGTTTTCTCTGCTTCTCCCCAAAGCTTTGCTAGCACACTCTTGCTTTTCATTAGACTTCTGGCCATCTCCATCACAGTTTGGTTTCTCCTCTCGACAACACCATTTTGTTGAGGGGAGTATACTGCAGTAAGGTGTCTCTTTACCCCCTCATCATCACAAAGCTTCTTAAAATCAAAGGAAGTAAATTCACCTCCTCGATCTGTTCTGAAGCACTTTATCTTATCTGCAACCTCATTCTCAACCAGACTTTTGAATCTTTTGAATGCCTCAAAAGCTTCACTCTTACACTTCAACAGAAATATCCACATGAACCGTGAATAATCATCAACAAGAAGCATAAAATACTTGTTAACTCCTGGTGTAGATGGTGAGATAGGTCCACATAGATCTCCATGAACCAGTTCAAGCTTCTTTATTGCTCTGAAGATTGCTTTCTGAGGAAATGCAGTCCTGTGTTGCTTCCCCACCATACATCCATCACATACTTGATTTATTTGAGCAATCTCTGGAATTCCTTCCACCATCTTCTGGCTTGTTAACCTTCTCAGAGCTTGAAAGTTCAGATGTCCATACTTGGCATGCCATAACCAAGCCTTGTCTGTCATACTTGCCATTAGACAGACCTTTTGTGCAGTCTGCAGCTTGGCAATGAAGAGTCTGTTTTGTTGCCTCTGTACCTTGATTATGAGTCTATTGATGCTGTCATAGACCCTCAATATTCCTTCTCCAATGATCACTCGACACCCACTATCATCAAGCTGGCCAAGGCTAATGATATTACTTCTCAGTTTGGGTATATAATACACATTAGATAGAATCAAGTGCTCCCCATCTTTGCATTGAAATAACACTGATCCTAACAAATGTATATTAATCACAGAGCCATCCCCAAACCTCACCTTGCCATTTATAGAATGATCAATCTCAGTAAAGCAACTCTTGTCACCTGTCATGTGGTTGCTTGCACCAGTGTCCAGATACCAACCTGCCTCCTTGGTGTTTCCACTTGCAGTTGACAGCTCTTCCTTGCTCTGTGAGACATGTGATTTGGTCAATTCACAAGTCTCAATCATCAGCAGTGCAGGCTGATCATACTCCTCCTTTTCTGTCAAGTTGGCTTGCTCTCCTTTCTCCTTTGATGGACATTCAGAAGCAAAATGACCCATCTTCCCACAGCCATAGCACTTGATCTTTGTCTTGTCAAACTTCTTCTTCTGTTGCGGCTCCTCTTCTTTCCTTTGAGAGCCACCATTTCCTCTTCCTCTTCCACGGCCTCTGCCTCTTCCACCTCTATTGTTCCCTTGATTTGTGGAATACTTCTTTTGAGATTTGTTATCTTCTCTTACCGTCCACTCTGCTCGAGTGAGAAGCACGATTTCATCTCTCCTTGCTCCATGTCCTTGCATCCTCTCTTCGTGAGCTTTAAGAGATCCAATAACCTCATCTGTGGTCTTGGTTTTCAGATCACCAAACTCCTCAATTGTGGATGCAATCTGCAAGAACTTTGGTGAAGTTGGTCTCAGCAACTTCTTCACCACAAGCTCTTCTTCTACCTTGTTGCCTAGCCCTCTTAGCTTATTGACAACAATTTGGAGCTTTCCAGAAAACTCATCAACGCTGTCACCATCATTCATCTTCATTGCTTCAAATTCTCTCCAAAGTGATTGAGTTCTGACCTCTTTCACCTTCTCAGCTCCGAGGTTCATGGTTTTGAGCATGTTCCATGCCTCCTTGGCTGTTTTCTTTTCCCCTAATTGAAGCAAAGTGTCTTCACTTATGCCTTGGTAAATGGTTGCCAAGGCCATCTTGTCATTGCGTGTCTCAACAGGCCCTTCAGACTCCACTGCATCCCAGACTCCTTGTGCCGTCATGAACACCTCCATCTTGATGGCCCAGGCTGGATAATTACTTCGAGTCAGCATCGAATACTTAAGAGTGACAGATCCATCTTTCTCTTGGATCTGTGCATCATCACTGCCTGTGACTGAACCCTCCCCATGAGACATGGTGTAATGAGTTTGATCTCCCAAGCTCTGATACCAGATGTTGGCTCAAAAACTAATGATACCAGTTGATTTGCTGAGAAGACTCGGATGAATGACTAAGATGACAGTATAAGAAATAATAGAAATAGATAGAATTTGGGAAGGATTTTAAGAGGAGTATAATAATGCAACTTAATTCTGCATTAATGATCAATGAAACAGTACAAAACTCCATCTAAAATACTCTACGACTCCACCTCATATTTATACAACCTGAGAGTGGAGTTAGTTAATTTCAGCAACAAATAAAGCTCCTAAGAATGTGCGTTATGGACCATTACTTTAGGCCATAACCACACGTACTCCATTAACAACACGTACTCCATGCATCAATACAAACCACTAACATCATCCTAATAACTTGCAACTGACTGTAAATGCTTCTAAAACAATGCAACTAAACAGAAACTGAAATGTGACTAAGGCAAACAAGTTCAACATCCACAACACCAAGACCAAAAGCCGGAAAGCGGCAAACCACGACTCTATTAAAACCAAGGACGAGAACATTAGGAAATGTCAGTAAGCAATAGTTTATACATATTAGACTAAAGATTTGTACTTCAATATGTAAAATTCAAAATATGAAAACATCTGATCATTCAAAAGAACACAAAGAATCATAACAATCATTTCAATCTTCAATAAAATAGTCACAAACATGCGTTTTAATGTCTTAAGTCAACAAAACACAAGCCCCACAAATTGAAAAATAGAATGTTGAAAAAAAATATAAGCATTAGCACATGAATTGAGCTTCATTGACATTCGACCGTCGAAGAAAGAATACTTCTAAAACATCCTGAATTCCTTAAAATTTAACTAATAGTTAGATTTTGTAGTTTGTGAGAAAATTTACACGTGATAGGAGATATGGTTAATTGATCTTATTGAACCCAAATATCGGAATATGGTGGTGGGAAGAGAGTCCTTGTCTGTTGTGGTGGTGAGAGTAGTAATGGTTTTAGAGTGATTGCCAGAGACAAACTTCCACAAGTTGTAGTCAAACATAAAAGGTTTCATGTGCCGAATCCATGGAACATAGTTGGGTTCATCAACTATTTCAAAGTGTGTGGTTATGATATTGGGAAGAGACAAAGTAAAAGGGGAGGGAGGGAAGATTTGATGGCCATTGAGAAAGAGGGATTAGGAGCTTCCTTAAACATCAATAGGAAGTCCAACACCATATAGAAGGATATAACATAGAAAGAATGAATTTGTAAACTAGTTTGATTGCTATTGAGCCATAAGGATTCTATTTGAACATATTACAAGAAGCTAAACAATTAAACCATCGCATGTACAAGACTTAATACAATGTAAATGGGTAAAATATACAATGCTAAGTATCTATGTGAAATAAGAATAGACAAGGCAATGTGTATCTATGTAGAATAACAATAGCCAAGGAGATGCATCTGGTGTTGAGCAATGACAAAACAGTAAGCTCATTGCTGCAGCAACTGTTTGTTGAATTTTTTGTGTCCTACATTGGTGAGGAATATCGGGTTTAATCAGTTTTTATATCCCCATACCCATTGGCATGTTTGAGTTGAAAGTTTGGACTATTTTGTTGGGTTGATGGGCTGGACTATATACCACACATGCGCACGCCGGTTTTAATTCTTTTGCTCAGTCTTCAACAATTGTGATTTTTTAGGCCATTTGAATGTTTCTTCCATAGTGGGAGGAGTGGAAGACATTCCACTCATCTACATTTATTTTATTTGACTGGGTATTCTTCGATTCGTTTCTCCATATATGTATAAACCGAACACTTCTAGTTTTTTGAATTTCCTGAGCACATTTTCTCTTCGGTTTTCCACAAATATTCTGGGCATTGATTCTGTAATTCTATTCCTTCAATCACGAGTGCACAGGATCGAAGGAGTTGTGTTAACCTTGGGGATGAAATGATCGAAAAGGGATTTGCACCAAAATTCGGTTAAAATTTACTTCAAGGCAATGATAAGATCACGACACAACATCTGAAATTGATAAGTATCATTTACAGTTTTGATTTATGTCATCTATTAATTACATATGCTTATGTTATATTATTCCTACAATCTGAAGTGAATTTATTGAAAAGTATACGTGCTAATGGGTATTCGAAGTTATTTTTTTCCAGTGGTCTTCGTTTACACTTGAATTATTGATTGTAGTTCATTCAGTTTAATAGTCGCTGGATTTTGTGATGATGTCTCCAGATGTCATGGTCTAATTCGGTTCTCAAATTATAATCGGATATCAATTTTGAATTGAATCTTTTCTTTAGCTTCGATGATTGATTTTGGTTTGGTTGTAAGACTCCAATTCCTTATAATTGGTTATTAGAGACCGGGCTTATCTATTAATTTCTAAGCGTGTTGATATTAATGCTAATATTAATGCGAGTGGTGTTACAGTGTTACCATTGCTGCTACACTACCTCGTTTTGGTCCTCTAGTTCCAGACATTAATATTGGCTGCATAATGTTTGTGTTCAATTGAAGTTCTATTATTTCACAATATCAAATACTGCCTCTAAGTTAAGGATAGTTGATCAAGTGCTACTGTTTGTTTTAGGTGCTATAGTAAGTCGGTGCTACAGTGCTGTTTTGATACCGTTCATATTAGTGTTTATATTTCTATTAGTGTTAAGTACCGGTATTTCATGATTTTATTATGGCTGCTACTGGTATTTTGAGAGTTATTCCAGACATGTCGAAGGTTGAGCCATTAGACGGTACTAACTACCGTAGATGGTCACAAAGGATGTTGATTTTATTTTAGGCTTTAGAGGTTGATTATGTGTTATTGAATGATCCACCTACTTAGAAGGATACCGATGATGCACTTGCCACTCCAACTACCACTCCCGTTCTAGCTGCCGCTAAGAAAGGTGATGAAGCTGTTAAAGAAAAATAAGAACGAGATAACGAGACTATCCGAGTTCATCTCCTACAGCATATGAACAATAAATTATTTGATATGTTCTTTAGTGTTGAGTCTTCAAAGAACATCTGGGACACCCTAAAGAACAAGTATGGTTCTAATGAGGATAGAACAAAGAAGTACGTTGCTGGTAATTTATTGAGATTTCAAATGGTTGATGACAAGGCGGTGATGAATCAGGTCCATGATTATGAGCTTTTGGTTGCTGAAGTATTAGGTGAAGAGATGAAGATATGTGAGACATTCTAGGAAAACATGGCGCTAGAGAAATTCCCTCCATCCTAGAGTGATTTCAGAAATCATCTGAAGCATAAAAAGAGGGATATGAAATTGCCAGAATTGATCAGTCACATGAGGACAAAGGAGGAAACCCGTTTAAAGCACAAATGAGTGCCTTATGCTTCTACATTTATGAGTGCTAATATCATTGAGTCCAATATTGGAAATGAAAAATTCAGAGAGAAAGGCAAAAGGACTATAGAAAATGGTCAACCGAAAGGTCAACCTAACTTCAAGTAGGGTAACACCAAGATTCAGAATAAGGAAGTGACTTGTTGTGTGTGCAATAAAACAAGTCACAAGGCCTATCCGTGTTTTAAGAGAAAGGGCCCATAGACTTAGAATCAACAAGGTAGTGTTCCTCCTGCTCCACAGGCTAATGTTCCTGAGACAGAGGAAGTTATTGCTACTATGGTTGTAGAAGCAAACCTAGTTGAAAATAAGGCAGATTAGATACTGGACATGGGGGCTTCTAAGCACTTGTGTGCCAAAAAAGAGCTCTTCCACCAATTCCAGGATGCTACTGATGGAGAGCACATCTTTATAGGAAACTCATCCACTGTTGGATTTTTAGGTTCTTTTGAAACTTACCTCTGGAAAACCTTTGTTGTTAAGTGATGTCTTATATGTCCCCTCCCTTCGTAGGAACTTAGTTTCAAGTAGCTTACTTTATATGGCCAGTATAAAACTAGTTTTTGAGGTTGATAAGGTTGTGTTGACCAGAAATGGGGACTTTTTTGATAAGGGGTATGTAACACCCCAAAATTCACTATTGTTTTTGGAAAGCAGAAGTAATTAAAATAGAAATACTTAAATCAAAACCCGTGAATTCTGGGGATATTACCACCACAGTTAGTACCAAACTGGTTCTCTCTAACCATTTCAGTACTAAGTGCTAAGGCTAAAGAAAATATTAATAGTTAAACTCAAATCAACAGTTCATAAGGAACTAGAAAGAATCATACATCAAAATCATAGTACACATAAAGCTAATAATAAGATAGAAATTAGAGTGCGAAATCAAAATTTCTCGAAGGGAATAATCTTACAATTTATAAAAGGTTAAATCAAAACTCTTAACACAAGGTAATAAATCAAAAAGAATAAATATGAATCAGAAGAATAACATAACGAAATGAAATCACATGAAGAGAAAAATACGGCCACGATACTCTCGAACTTTGAGCCAAAACATGCTCGACACTCAACCCCGAATGATGTCTCACCCACCTGCACAAAGTCAGAAGGGCATACTACTCGTGGGAATGAGCAGCACCCATGAAACGGGTGATTAGTACGCTGCGTACTGAGTAAGATAACCGAGCACTAAGGCCAACACATAAGCACATAAGTCAAGCAGAAGAATAGAAGATCACACTCATAAATGCATATGATCAACCAAGTAAAAGTACAAAGGCCCATATACAATCTAGATTAATTATTTAATTATTCTTTTATCGAAAATAGATACATACCATACCTTTTATCAAATCCATGTAAGTACAGGAATACCCCACTATTTTAACTAGTGGGCCGATCACTTGCGAGACAAAGTCCACACCACTATTATTAGTCGGTAGATCGATCATTTACGGGACAATAATCCACACCACTATTACTTACCGGTGGATCGGCTGGTTCCTGCTCACATGGTGTTCCACTGTAAGTAATTAGTATCTTTTAAGTTTTAGCAACTTTGGTTTGTATTTAATGAGCTCGAGTCATCCCACTATTATTGCCGGTGGGCCGGTCACTTGTGGGACAAAGTCCACACCACTATTTTTTGCCGGTGGATCGGTCACTTGCGGGACAATAGTCCACAGCACTATTCCTAACTGGTAGATAGGCTAGACCCGGCTCAATAATCTTCCACTTTAAATGATTAGTGTCTTAAGTATCTTATTCAAAAGAATTCACTCTAGACATGCATGAATCATTATTTTTACACTTCACACATCATAAATCATAAAATTTCAAAATCATAAATACATTTAAATCACCAAATATATATGAGAATACAAAAATTTTAAGCAACCACAACAAACCCTAATTGTCCACACAAACCTAGTTCGGTCTCTTACGGACCCTTATATAACTCCATGTACTATTTTTCACCCAAAATATTCAAACACCCAAATAACACTTACATTATCTTCCTCGTATCCCAAATCAACCTTCTATAGGCAAATTTCACTTCCATGCAAACTTTACACATCCCATGCAACCTTTCGAACTTTTCATGCAAACCCTAATATCACCATACAACCACTAATACCACCTTGCAACCTTTAATACAACCATACAAACCCTAATACCATCATACAACCATTAATACCACCTTGTAACCATTAATACTACCATGCAAACCCTAATACCACCATGAAACATTAACTTCATGCAAAGTCCAACGCCATGCAAAACCTAATACCACCATACAACCATAAATGCCACCATACAACCCTAATACCACCATGCAAACCCTAATACCACTATACAACCATTAATACCACCATGTAACCATTAATACCACCATACAACCCTAATACCACCATGCAACCATAGATTAAATTCTCCCAAACAAATCATGCAAAACCATAGATTAAATTCTCCCATATAAAACCATATATTATATTCTCCCATATAAAACCATAAATTATATTCTCCCACACAAAACCATAAATTAGATTCTCCTAAATAGAACCATAAATTATATTCTCCCACACAAAACCATAAATTATATTCTCCCATATAAATTCTCCTAGTGGATGGGTAATACCTAGAGTAGCTATTTATGATACTATGTAATTTGTGTGACCCGATGTACATACAATATGCATGGGATTAGCCGCTTCAATGGGATCTTTTATTCTAAATAAATTATATTCTCCCACACAAAATCATAAATTATATTCTCCCATATAAAACCATAAATTATATTCTCCCACAAAAAACCATAAATTGGATTCTCCCATACAAAACCATAAATTAAACTCTCCCACACAAAATCATAAAAATCATAAATCAGATTCTCCCACATGAAACCTTAAAATTCTCCATTTTATTCTTCCACTTATGAATCATTAAAATAATTAGGTCAACTCACCTCCCTTGGTCAACCTCTTTCCCCATCCTCCTTTTTCATCCTTTCTCCCACACAAATCACATCAACACCCTCACATGTTTGCCTTACAGGATCACAAACCATTCATCATATATACATAATACACATACCATGCAAATACACCAAAACATACTTTAACTCCACATCATACCATATACGACATAAATAATAATGATAGACATATGATACATGATATACAAGCACATAATTCATATAAACATAAAAAGGGCCTTAGTAACACCCATACCTAAAACGACATCGGTCTTGGAGCACGCTCCTACGCCTCCTTAGGGCTTTGACTGGTTTTACCTATTATGAGGAAAAAGCTAAAATTAGACTCCCTCCTATCAAAAATACTATTAATCACTAACTTAGTATAAGACTAGGCTTTTGATGAAATAATACTATATTTATAAAAAAAAATTAACTAATTACTGGCTTTGCAAAAAATATAGAAATAATAGAAATATTATAAAAGTTGATAATATAAGGTTGAAAATTTTACCCCTAATAATAATAGTAATAATGATACTAAAATAATAATAACAAAGACACCAAAAATAATATCAATATTAATATTAAGAATAATAGGTGGAGCAGCCTGAGGGCCGTGAGATTCAAGGTCAGAAGAATGAAGTGTGTAGATTGAGAAAGTCATTATATAGCCTTAAACAAGCACCTAAACAATGGTATGAAACGTTTGATCAGACCTTAGTGGGTAATGGTTATGTGGTAAATGCATTTGATTCATGTGCTTATCCTAAATTGATTGGACATGAATGTGTGATAATTTGCTTGTATGTGGATGACATGTTGATTCTTGGTACAAGTGTGACTGTGGTCGATGAGACTAAGTTATTTTTATCTTCTTATTTTGAAATGAAGGATTTAGGAGAAGCTAATATAATTCTTGGTATTAAAATGAGAAAAACCAAGAATTGATTTTCCTTGAGTCAATCACATTATGTTGATAAGATTTTAAAAAAATTTGATTGTTGAGATAAAATGCCTATGAAAACTCTCTATGATCCTAGCATACATTTGAAAGGAACCTAGGTGCTAGTGTTTCTCAAGCTGAATATGATAAAATCATAGGTAGTGTGATGTTCCTCATGAATTATACTAGACCTCACATAGCCTATGATGTGTGTAGATTGAGTAGATATACTCATAACCTAGGTAGTGATCACTGGACTGCCCTTTGTCATTTTCTTAGATACCTTATGGGTACTAAGGATTGGGATTTGCATTTTTGTAAATTTCTTGTTGTGTTAGAGGACCTTATAGATGCAAACTAGATTTCTGAAAATGATGAGGTCAGTTCCACCAGTGGTTATGTGTTTACCTTGGGAGGAGGAGTTGTATCTTGGAATTCTGCTTGTATAGCTCACTCCACCATGGAGTCAAAGTTTATTGCCCTTGAATTAGCTAGTTGAGAGGTAGAGTGGTTGAGATATTTACCGATGTGCCTTTGTGGAGGAAACCTTGTGTACCGGTTTTGTTATATTGTGATTCATAGGCATCTATATGTGTTGCCAAGAAAACTATTTATAATGGAAAAAAGGAGGCACATTCGTATTAGACACAGTTTTGTGAGACAATTATTGAAGAACGGTGTGATCTCTTCATATTTCGTTAGATCCGAGAGGAACTTGGCAAATCCTCTCACGAAGGATATAATAAGAATAGTCATTATTGAGTTGTTGAGGGGAATGGGCCTTAAGCGTTTGAGTTGAGGAAATTATGGTGGATACCACATGTGATCAAACAAAGCCATATGATTACTCTTTTGCATTACATTCTCATTCCTATAGTGCATAGTGGTGTGTTGTAGACATGATGTAAAAATATTCCATGATTTTGAAGATTGACTTATGAATCACGAGAGAAGGAAGCAAGGGTGAAATTTGAAGATAATTATTTACCATAAAATATGGACATAATTGGAAATCTTATTAAATCAGGAGTCCAACGCATCATTCAAAACTCAAATCTAAGTTTTCTATATAAAGTTATGACTATTTTACCATATGTCTATCAAGTTGAATTTTTACACGCAAATGGATAAAGTGTCATAATTAACACTATGGATGCCATTATTTTTTCATATTTATTAGCTAAGTTGTTACTGAATTATTTTATACTTATGTTAGGATATTAGTCGGTGATTTTATTTCCTTAATAAATAAAAAATTAGATAGGGTATATCTTTTATCTTGTGATGTATCTTATCTTTTTGAAATTTTGTTAGGATTTAATTATTATTATCATAGGATATTACTATTCATATGATTAGTATCATGAATAGTAATTTAATTAGTTTTTATGTTATTATGATTTAGTTTATCTTATTATTGAGGAGGTTACAAGAGGAGGTGGAAATCATCCTATAAATATCCCATGTAAACTCATTATTTGAGGAGGATAGTTGAATTGAGTTATTAAATCAAGTTTTCTCTCTTCGAAACCCTATGTGAGTTTCATTGTTCTATGTTTACGTTATTTGTGTGATTCATAAAATCGATTTATCTCTAAATTATCTTATTTATGTGAGTGATAATTTAGAAACCCTATATACCTTTCATGTGTGGGTTTGTATAGACTTATTTAGTGAATTTTACTGTGTGTTTCTTAATTACAGATCTTTTGAGAGTTATCTGTGTAAAGCTTTCAAAGCTAGTTTGAAGAATTACTTTGTGTGATCCTTTATCCATATCCTCAATTTCAAAGTTATCCATTGTTTATCATTATAAAACTACATAAAAGTGGGAAATTTTGAAACCACTCATTCGGGTACACATCAAATTGGTATAAGAGCTCAATTTTGAAGATCTTCCAAGAACTTCAATGATCCAAGAGGCAAATTGATTCAAGATTCAAGCTTTAATTCAAAGGTTCAACAAGATTGATTTAAGAGCAAATTTGAGGACAAAATTTTCTCAAGAAGGGGAGAATGATGCAAAAATATTCCAAGATTTTGAAAATTAACTTATTAATCATGAGAGGAGAAATCAAGGGTAAAACTTGAATATAATTATTTACCATAAAATATGGATATAATTGAAAATATTATTAAATCAGGAGTCCTACGCATCTTTCAGAACTCAAATTTGAGTTTTCTACACAAAGTTATGACTATTTTACCATATGTATATCAAGTTCAATTTTTACACACGAATGGATAAAGTGTCATAATTAACACTATAGATGCCATTATCTTTTCATATTTATTAGTTAGGTTGTTATTGAATTATTTTTATACATATCTTAGGATATTAGTCAGTTATTTTATTTCCTTAATCATTAAAAACTTAGATAGGGTTTATCTTTTATCTTATGATGTATCTTATCTTTTTAAGATTTTGTTAGGATTTAATTATTATTATCATAGGAATAGTAATTTAATTAGTCTTTATGTTATTTAGATTTAGTTTATCTTATTATTTTGGAGGTTATAAGAGGAGGTAGATATCATCCTATAAATATCCCATGTAAACTCATTATTTGAGGAGGATGGTTGAATTGAGTTATTAAATCGAGTTTTCTCTCTTTGAAACCCTATGTGTATTTCGTTGTTCTATGTTTACGTTATCTATGTGATTCGTAAAATATATTTATCTCTAAATTATCTTATCTATGTGAGTGATAATTTAGAAACCCTCTATACCTTTCATCTGTAGATTTATATAGAGTTATCTAGTGAAGTGTACTATGCGTTTCTTCATTAGATATCCATTGAGAGTTATTTATGTGAGGCTTTCAAAGTTAGTTTGAAGAATTACTTTGTGTGATCCTTAATCAATATCCTCAATTTAGAATTCATCCATTTTTTATCATTATAAAACTACATAAAAGTGGGAAATTTTAAAACCACTCAATCCGCTACACATCAAGACAGGTTGAGCTTTATACACTTAATGAGTTCATAATCCTATTTTTTGGGTGGTCCATATGAGACAGACTTGATGAACTCACCACTTGAAATTTATGAGGTTAAGCATGCTTATGTTCTTTATGGATCCAAAACTAGGATTGGTGGTGCTTGGGAGACGTACTTGATGGATTCACACTACAAAATAATTCACTTATACCAACATGGCATTATCTGTTGGCAAAAGCCATTTTTCTATTGGCAAAAGTTTTACCAACAGATATTTTTCTATGACAAAACTATGAGTAAAAAATCTGTGCTTAAAATTTTTACCTACAGATAAATATAATCAGTTAGGAATAATTAATAATGCTCACATATATTTATCTATTGATAAAACTTATACCCATAATTATATCTGTAAGTAAAAGCATTAACAACAAAACGATATTTGTGACTAAAACTATTGTCCATAAAACGATATCTGTGACTAAAATTATTATCCACAAAACAATATATACTACTAAAACTATTACCAACAAATATATATATATATATATATATATATATATATATATATTATCTATTCGTAAAACGATAATGATGTCCATAATACCTATTGTTGTAATATTTATCAGTAATAATAACCTATCCTTATATAAAATTAAGTACACCATACATAATCATCAGTATTTAGTTTATTTGTCAAAGTGATAATATAGTCTTATAGGTACAATACTATAAATACAACTTGTAACATACGCTAACATACAAGACATCTTTATTAACACATCAAACACCATCATCTTCATTCTCATCTTGTTCAGCATCTCCAACGACTTCAATGCCTTCAACATTCTCTTTGATAATCATCAAGATGTATTCCCTAAGAAAATATGCAAGTAACTTAATTAGATTAATATAAACTCATACCCAAAAGCTAAATAAAGGAAGTTTTAAAATTTTCTCAAAAATAATAAGAGTCCTTAATTAAGAGGGCGAGCAGGTGCAAGCAAAATTAAGTATTTGGAAGAAAACTTAAAATGGCTCTCTAATAAGTATTATTCTGGAAAAGCATTCTAAATAGTTTTAGAACTTTATCGCAAAATAGTAAAATAAAAAGAAAAACTAAAAATTAAATGGAATTTAAGTTTTTATTTACATGTAATAATGTAGGAGTTCGTGCATCTTGCAACCTTGATTAGGTAATCAAATTTCACATGGCATGCATATTTCAATCATCAACTGATTTCAATGTTTACAAATTATACTCTTGGAAACATAAATTAGAAGTTCGAAACCTTAATATTCTATAGGTCTTTTGGAAGTAATATGCTACAATTGTATATGAGGGTTGTGACGGTGTGTACATCTATAAGATTCATATTTGAGTGTTACTTTATTCTTGGAAATATTAATTACAAAATAATATCTTCTAGGGTGAGCAGCAATGAATAGCTTCAAGCCTTACAATTTAAGCTTTTTGGTTTTTGACATGGTAGAGTCGATCTATTCAATGAGTTCAAATCTTTAGAGCTCCCATTTATACTACTCCAAGATGTGTGGTTTGTAGAATTGGTATAAGCAAACCCATGTCTTATGCCCAAACAAAGTATTCATGTACAAAAGAATATTGAAAGTATAAAATCATCAATTAAGCCAAACCCAACAACTTATACTTTTAGGTTCATTAGTTCAAATACATAGTTTAAGAAAGGCAGCATGTGACTACTTATCACCTAAAAATAGAAACATCCCGAATGAATCCTCCCTTTAGGTGTACTCTAGTTAAACTTAAATATAATTGATATAATAGTTTGTATAACAATTTCCCTTAGGCACTTGTCAAGACTTTAATTTTTTTTCCTAAATGATGTGATTAGATAACTAATTGTACATATATGCACTAGTTGGCATTATTAAATATCAATGTTCTTTCTATTTTTAATGTCTTAACATGGCCACCTATTAAACTTTATGTCATTCAATGAACAAAAATATAGAAGTAGGCCAAATGATATCACAATAATAATTAATCATAGTATACAGATCATTATGACAACAATGTTGGAATTACTTTAAGAATGGAACCTCTATGGCCATTTAACCAATTAAATGAATATGATCATCCACGTGATCAAGACACTCAGAGTTAATTAATAATAATTATAATACTGATAGTAATGATAACAATAGTAATGGTAGTAATAAAAAAACTATCAATTATGACACTAACATTAGTAAAAGAATAATAATAGCCTGTTGAATTTTTTTCAAATCAATTCAATTCAATAAAAATGAGATGAATAGAATATAACCATAGGAAGCATTGATGCATAGATAAAGCATGCAAAAGTATAGCCTATGAAATAGCTTCTTTGATTATGAGCATTAACTAGTTTCCACATAGGTCTCTAATTTTCCGATAATGCATGAGCTTACTGACAATTAATGGCTTTTATGTAGGTCCAAGTGAAAAGAGAGTCTAACAGCTTATAAGCTCCACTAAACTTTCATCCTAAAACCACACACTTATGAAAAAGTCATCCTATTTTTTTTTCCATTTTTTTTCATATAGGATAAATTACATGTAGGTTTCAACTTCTTAACACCCCCACTCACATGTGAGTCCCTCTTATGATTGGCAATTCATGAAAGGCCACAACCTCTTCATAGTGACTACATCAAGGTTGCTCGGAAACAGGTTTTAAAGATCAAGGCCACAACCTCTTCTAAACAAATCCGAACAATCAATTTTAGCAAAAAGAATCACAATGTTGACCAATTCTAGAAAATTATTTTCAAAACTAGGGTTTTAGGTCCAAAACATAATTTGGTCAAATCTTGTTAATTTCTTCAAATTGAAAGTTTAGAAATGTAATGAGACATATTGTATAATCAATTTAAGAAAATAAGCCAATGATCAATCAAATTTCAAAACCGCAAGAGTTTTGACCAAGAATTTTGATTTCTATCGATTCTGGACAAATTTCTCAAATTGACACATTCAACCAGCAATTAAATACATTTCAAAGCATCTTATAGAATCAATTGGTAAAAATTTCTTAACATTGGACGAAGCACAGGTATACCGATAAATCCTGGTTATAAATCTAAATTTCATAAATCAACCATATACAGCACAATTAACCCATCCAAATCAATCATCCAACTCATATATACATAATCTAACAACCAATTTAGCTTATCATAAGCTAATTCACAAATCTGGATAAAAACCCGCAAGAATTTTGATCTAAGAATTCAATTCTGGTTAATTTCGCACAAAATTTTTAAATTGATACTTCTAAAATGAATTTAGATACATTTTAAAGCATAATGTAAATTCAATTTATCTAAAATAGCTTAATCGGATAAAACTGACAAATCCGGATATAGTCGGGTCACAAATCCAATTTTCACAAACCAACCATAACCAATACAATTAACTATCCCAAATAACTCATACAACACACACACACACACACACACACACACATATATATATATATAATTAAATAACTAAATTATCTTATCATAAGCTAAATCATTTAAAATTAATCAAAACAGAAGTTAAGGTTTAAGTATTTATACCAAACGAATTGCTATGAAATTGGAGGGAGTGAGGGGTGTTGGAGCATCACCGGTGGTCAAGGACCACTCGCCGGTGACGAGCAGGGCTGGAGGTAGACGGGCGGTGGCATGCCGCGGCTGTCCTTGTGCGTTGTTGACGGCTGTTGCTACTGCTCGCTACTGCTGCGATGGAAGACGAAGACGACAAGCTAGAGTAGGTGTGGTGGTGTGCTCGAGCGGGGGTGGCTAGTGTGGTGGTGTGACATGGGTTGAAGGTGCAGAGCAGGAGGAGGTCGAGGTCGAGGGTCGGGGGTTGGGGCACGGGGGACGGGGGACGGGGCTCAAGCCAAAAATTAGAATGGTATAAGGGCAGGGGTAGTAGACACGCATAAGAGAATTTTGGTTTTTTTTTTTAATTTTAAGGAATTGATGTAATCCCTCGAATTTTTCAAAGCCTATATTTTAATAAATAAATTTTATTTGGAATAAATTAGCCTTTAAATCTATTTATTTTAATTATTTTATGGATTTTTGAGTAAATAAAATTGGGTATAAATATTTAATAAATTAAAATAAATATTTTGTTATTTTATCACACTCTTATTATTTAAATAAATTTTCAAACCATTATTTTACTAAAATCATCCTTTTTAAACCCTTATATTTTAATTATATTAAATTAAATTATTAAATAAATTTATTACCCAAAATTATTCTATTTTATTATTTTATCAATTAAATTATTTATTCCATTTTTCCTTTTCTTTTTCCTTTTTCCCCTTTTCCTTCTCCTTTTTCTTTTTTTTCTCTTTTCTTTCTTTTTCTTTTCTTTGGGTCGTCGATGGCCTGGCCTGCCCTTTCTTCCCCTACACCTAGGCCTAGCCCATCTTCTTCTTCCTGCGCGTGAGCTGGCCGCCCCTTTCTTTTCTTTTCCTTCTTCCTCGACCGAGCTGGCCCGCGTGATTTTTCCTTCAGCCGGCTTGCTCGCCCGTCACGCACCCAGCCTCCCCGATTCTTCTTCTTTCTTTCTTCTTCCTCCATCACAGGCGAGATTCCCGACCAACTGCCACTCCACCTACAACTCCCTCTCCCCCATTGATCTCCCTCTCTCTCTCTCTCTTCATCCATTCTCTGCCCCATACCGGCCCCACCATTCTCCTTCCCTACTCCCTGCCATTGCCATTCCCTTCTCCCTCTCCCTGCCATGGCCATTCGTCTACCACCCTACCACAACCCTCGAGCCTACCTATCCCCTCCTCTCTCTCCCTCTTCTTTTTCTTCTCCCTTCCCTATCTCATTCTATAATTTTTTGAGCCTGATACCTTGCCGACCCTCTCTTTTCTTTCCTTTCTTCTCCTCCCCTCTCTCCCCTATTTTTGTTTCACCACCTAGCTCCGCTGCTGCCGCCACCTTAAACGCCACCTGCACCACCTCCTACCACCCTCTACCTCACCCTCGACCGATCACAGCCCCCATCGAGCCACCCCACAGCCATATTCCTCCTCCCCTCTTCTTTTTCTCTTCTTCTTCTCTCTTCTCGGTAGCCACCCTACACCGCCATATTCTGCCGCCTATGCCGCCACCTAAGCCACCACAATAATCCCTACACCGCCGTCTCCTCCACCCTTAGCCGCCTCCAACGCATCCCCGACCACACACCCCCTCTCCTCATCTGCATCCTTCCCTTGCCTTAAATCCTCCCCCACATGCCTCTTTTCCTAGCCTAAAAATCCTAACCTGAAATTTCCCATTTTTCCCTATTTCCACCACCTTCGAGCCCCTCCTTTTTCTTTCTTTACATGCAACTCATGTTGCATGAGCAATATGAGCTACTGCCTTCTTTGATTCATCTGAATATAATTTTTAAGGTATAATAATATTTTAATTTAAGTATTTGATTAATTACGTATTAGAAAGCCTTATACTTTGATTTTTATTATTTTCTAATATAACAAGTCTTGATATTATTTTTAGGTATTGGTTTTGATAATCAAAGCTTGAACCTTTAACCGGAATACTAGTAAGGTTTGGTTTTGGTAGGAATCAAGGAAATCCTTAAATCCCACTTAAACGCATGGATTAACGTATGTTAGCATATTAGGATTTTTTTAATATATTATTATGCTTGGTTCATGTTGATTAATATGATATATGTGGTTCTTGTGTTGATTGACGAAAAGAAAGCATGATAGATTATTGCTATATATGGAAATATTATTTAGGATAAGAGTTTAATTGTTAATGAAAATGTTAAGTATTAACCATGTTATACTATGCTATTGTGATTCTTAATGTATAATTAATATTTTGGAAGCCTTAGGGGATTTTAGTAAGGTATCTTGTACAAGAATATGACCTAATATATATATATGGGTGCTAATAATGTTATATTAATTATAAGAATTGTGGATGAGGAGTTAATATTAATATTTTATGTAGTAGTAATAATAATTTAATATAAGTGGTGTACTAAGGGCAAAAAGGTAATTCTCAATTTAAAAAGGTATTATGGTAATTTTGGAGGCAAGGGTAAAATAGTAAATTTGTTAATAAAAGGATAAAATGGTAATTTTGGAAGTAAGGAATAAATTGGTTATTTTGGAAGTAAAGGGTAAAATGGTAATTTTGTAATTAAAGGGGTAAATGGTAATTTTGTGAATAAAGGGTAAAATAGTAATTTTGTGATTAAATGGTAAATTGGTAATTGTGTAAGAAGAGAGTAAGATGGTAATTTTATAATAAAAGGGTAAAATTGTAATTTTGTAATTAAAGGGAAAAATAGTAATTTTGTGATTAAAGGGCAAAATGGTAATTTGGAAATTAAAAGAGGTAAAATAGTAATTTAGTAATTAAGGATAAAATGGTAACCTTTATAAGTGAAATGGGTGTTATGATAAATTTTGGAAGTTAAGGGGTAAAATGGTAAATTTAAAAGTAAATGGGTAAGATGGTAATTTTGTAAATAAAAGGGATAAAAGTGAAAATTGGAAAGGATTAACTTGGTAATTATAATAATTGAGAAGGGTAAAATAATAATTTAAATAACTAAAGGGTAATTGGATATTGTAATAATGGAGAAGGGTAAAATGGTAAATATGATAAATGTGAGGGGTAATTTGGTAATTTAACTGACTATAGGGTATTTTTGTAATTTTAATAATGTAGTAGGGTAGTTTGGTAATTATGACAATTAAGAAGGCCAATTTGGTAATTTAAATAACCAAAGGGTAATTTGGTAAATTTGATATTGGAGAAGGGTAGTTTGAGTAATTATGATCATATAAAAGGGTAATTTGGTAATTTAACCAACCAAAGGGTAATTTGATAATTCTAACAACTAAGAAGGATAGTTTGGTAATTAATAATAGAGGATGGTAATTTGGTAATTAATGAAATAAAGGGATAATTTAGTAATTAGGATAATAAGGAAGGATAGTTTGGTAATTTGACCAACTCAAGGATAATTTATTAACTATAATAAAAGAAAAAGGGCAAAGTGGTAACCTAACCAACTAGATGGAAAGTATATCAAGTGTAATAATTATGAAGGGGGATTAGTGACCTAATAAGTAAGGGCGATAACTTGGTAACCTAAATTGAGTAAGGGGTAACTTGGTAATTTTGTAACAAAGAGGGTAATATGGTAATTTGTCAAGTAAGGAAGGGATGACTTAGTGATTATATAAGTAAGGGGTAAATGAGTAATTTGTATCTAATATGTCGTGGTGATTGTGGAATTTCATAATATGACTCAAATAACGTTGATTAGCGAGGTAAGAGTATTTGATGATTAGTAGGTATCACGAAAACGAATTTTAATTCGAAATTAGATGAGATTAAAATGGCCTTAATAATTCTTCTGTGTTACCTTGAACAACCATTTGAATAGGAAATGTATGATGAAATCCGAATGATTAAAAGTAATTAATTACATGATTATTGTGTTTTTGTGATCACCCTTAATTAAGACACTAATACTTAATTGAAAAACCTCGAGATCGGGAATGGTGGCTCTTTAGGGGTCGCTACCCTAAAGACGTGGTTTAGCCCACGATTATTTGGTATTTGTTGGAGTGCCTTTGTGCCCCAGCTAGGCCCTATATCTACTCTATCTAGCTCTACGAACCTAGTTAGGGGGTATACATACTTAAGGATTAGGTGTCCTTGTCGGTATGGTACTGAGTTAGCTTTATGCACCAGTACGACCAGGGTACCTTTGCGTCTTTAGGTTGATAGTTGAAGGGTACTGAGTAGCTTTTATGCACCAGTGCGACCAGTGTACCTTTGTGTCCCGGGATCTTGATCTCCCTATCGAGGCAAATAAATGGAATTATTGTGCTAATTAAAAAGGAAAAACACTAATCGTTAAAGTGAAAGATTAATGAGCCAAGCCTAGTTGAATTATATATTATGAGTACCGATCCACCGGATATAACAGTGGCCCAGGAGGTTTTTTCCTGGATAATGTTTATGAGTACCGATCCATCGGATATAATAGTGACCAAAGATGTTTTACCTTGAATGATATATATTTGTATTCCGATCCACCGGTCAGAATAGTGGGGGTCCCGAGATCAATAAAATTGATTTGGTTGTAAATAAATTATGAAAAATACTAATAACTTATAGTGGAATATGATGTGAGTCGGGGCCAGACCGGTCCACCGGCGAATAATAGTGGCCACGAGCATTTTGCCTTATATGACCGGTCCACCGGCGAATAATAGTGGCAGGAGTATGTTACCCTCGTGACCGTTCCACCGGCTATAATAGTGGGGTTCCCACACTCACACGATTAATTGTAATCCGATATAATTGATATTGATGGATTAAGGGCTTAAGGCCTAGACATATCGATTGTTCTCTATGGCCTATTAATATTCTGTTGCTTTGTTAAGTACGTGGTTGTATAAACGTGGACATTCAGTATTTACCTTTTATTATGTGTGTATGTAGTATCATGTGTTATATTGAGTGGGTATTTAAAGGGTTACTTAGTACCGTAGTACTAGAGGGTTCCATTCGTGGGGTCCCTGTCTATTCAATGGGCAGAACCCCTTGCAGGTTGTATTCGGTGTTATTCAAGTGGGCCTCGAGAAAGAGCGTAAGGATCTATTCGGAACTATTAGGGTTTTAATCTGTCTCCTTGAATTTCACAATTTTAATGTATTCGTTATTTTGTAACCACCACTTGGTGGATTATATTCTTATACAATGTTTACTTGCGCTACTCTGATTTAAATATATTTGAATTTTTTGTAAATTGTGTTTTACTCTTTTAGCCTTAGCACCGCCGCCTAGACGATCTAACAATTATGGGTACACCGCCGCCTAGACCCTCATCGCATTGATCAAGTAGCGAGACCCCCATTATATAGGTCTTTTGCAGTCTGACTTGACTGATTATTACCTTTATTATAATATTTATTATTATAATTCATATAATAATAAGAGTTACTATAATTATTAATTATTATTATAATGATAACTTTTATTATTTTAAGAATAATTATTATTATTTTAATTATCATAGTTATGTTATAACAATATTAACAATAATTATAATGATAATTATAAATATGGTTATATATTATATTATTAGTATTTCATATAAAAATGAGCAATTATCATAACAAGAGAAGTATTTAATGTATAAGAAGAATGAATCTATTGTGCCACGAGATATAATAATAGTTGAAATATTTGTCTTTCTTATATACTAATACCAATAGATATATAAGTGGGTATTAGTTTTGTTGGTACAATGTTACTAACACCCAGAGATATAAAATTAGGCAAAAGATCTGTTGGCATAACATACTATTACCAAACGATAAACATTTTCTGTAGAAAAAACTTTCTTCATTGCCAAAAAAAAAATATTTGTTGGTATTAGTAACTTTTGCCAACAGAAAAAAAATCTGTGACTAAATTTCTGTTGGCACAAGTCATAAATTTTGTAGTGTCACCTAGTTGAATGTGCAGGTAGGTTGCCTTCTATGAAAGACTTAGGCTATCTTTCTAAAACACTCATGAGTACCCAAAGTGTGTGCATAGCCATGAAAAGCGCTTATGTTACTATCGCGGAATTTGCATAATTTAAGGTAAGGCATATGTTGTGAGGGTCTCAATTGAAATCTGGGTAGCTCAAGACTCGTTCACTTCCTAGATATGGTTGTTTCCTTACTTCACTACATATCAATTCAATTATCATGATATTAATATTTAAGTTTTATTCCTTCTTTGTCTAGATCTTTTGTAAATTACTTTCTATTTGTCATTGGTGGGAGATTGTTGAGTAATGGTAGAATAGTAAGGTCATTACTGTAGTTGTTGTTTGTTGATTTTTTTATATCCCACATTGGTGAGGAATATTGGTTTTAATAAGTTTTTATATCCCCTTACCCATTATCATGTTTGACTTGAATGTTTGGGCTGTTCCATTGGGTTGATGGACTAGACTATATACCACACACGGGCGCACGCCGCCGCCGGTCGTCGGGTCCGGGGTTGGTTGGATGTGGGTATGGGTCACATATGCAGACAAACCCGACTTTCTTTTTGCGGAAATCTTGAATGATTTTAATTCTTTTGCTCAGTCTTCAACAGTTGTGATTTTTCATGCCATTTGAACGTTTCTTTCATTGTGTGAGGAGTGGAAGACGCTCAACTCTTCCACATTTATTTTATTTGACCGAGTATTCTTCTATTCTTTTTCCATATATGTATAAACCGAGCACTTCTATTTTTTCGAATTTCCTAAGCACATTTTCTCTTTGGTTTTCCATAAATATTTTGGGCATTAATTCTATAATTTCATTCCTTTAATCACGAGTGCATGGAATTGAAAGAGTTGTGTTAACCTTTGGAGTAGAACCACTGAAAAAGAATTTACACCAAAGTCTTGTTAAAATTTACTTTAGAACAGTGATAAGATCACAACACAACATCAGAAATTGGTAAGTATCCTTAATGCTTCATTTGGTTCATAGAAAGTTTTAAAAAAAAAGAAAGAAAATGATGAGGAAAATAATTTTTTGTATTTAGTTTACATGAGATAATAAAATAGAAAAAGAAGATGGTATAAAATTACTAAAGATTAACTATATAATTTTTTTTAAAGAAAATTTTAAAAAAAATATATTTTAATTTTAATTTTTTTTTTCTTAAACTTTCTTAGAACTAATTTGTTGCTTATGCTTATGTTATATTATTCCTGCATCTCGCTATGTGGCGGTGGTGTCGACCTGTCTTCTAACAATCTTTCAGGAAAAAAAAAAGAATAGTTGTAACAAAAATTCACACACTACACAGATAAGAACTTGAGAATGATATGTGATTGTTACGAAGTAATTGATGCAGTTTAGCAAATAATCTACAAAAGAAGCAGAGACCAAGGAAGGTCAGTTCATGACCAAATCAGAAAAGCATTAGACCTTCAATCGATCAAAATTTCTGACTTTACAATAGTTAGGAAACTAAAAAAGAAGATTATTATTCATGAATGGAAGTTACAGATACGGAGTATTACGATTATACTAACAAAGAGAGAGGAATCAACAAGGGATCTTTGAAATAAACCACTGCATGACGTGAATAGGTGCTTTGATCAACTCCAGAGCGAGTTCCACTACCACCGTCACACACAAACAGCACGGACATATGCAACTCAATGTCAATCTGAGAAACAAGTGAAAATTTCATTTACAAAAAATTAAATTGAACTTTCTACTTAAATTAATCAGCAAGTCAACGACAACGACATTGTAAATCGAGTTGAAGTTGATTCGATAAAAATTATAAGAAAATAAAGCATCCTAAATCAATGACGTACCCGACGATCCAGATAACAACGCCCACGATGGAGACGATTAGGGCGAGTAAGGCGAAAGGAAGACCTAACAGGAAGCCTAAAGGCCTACAATCTCCGTCGCCGCAGCACATTTCTTCTTCCGCTTGTTCTTTCCTTCTTCCTTGCTCCTGTTTGATCGGTGTCGAATGGAACTGAATTGTTTTGGATCGCTGCGACTGCGGTTGCTAGTAAGAAAGGCTATTCGCTAGTTCGAGCCGACGCTAGTGTTCCATCCAGAGTGAGAAAAACGCGGCTGGAGCAGTTGGTGACTTTTCGCAATCGGATTCCCAAGCAGTTATTCTTATAGCACTTGTATTCCGCGCTTTCCAACACGCATAACATACAAAAGGTGGGGGATTAAAGTCTTTTCCAAGTAAAACCTGTGATGCACAGGGACATTAGTTGGTGCGGTCCCGTCTCTTCGAAAAAAATTTCATTATCAGGATTTATATTAAAATTATTTATTCAAATTTTTTTATTAAAAATATAAATTTAATTAATTTTTTATTAAAAAAATTATTAATAATTAATATAGATAATACTTTTAATTTTTATTTTTTTTAAAATTTTAGTAGATTATATATATATATATATACATATTTTGACGTTTTCTTCTATTTTTATTTACTAAAATTTTTAAAAATAATATTTTTATATTTATCTCGCCTCTATTTCTATTCTTATCCATATGAAACACGTGCAACACATAGAAAAGCCTTGTCTGATATAAAAGGAGCAACTATAAAATAAACTTGCATCCATTATATAGAAAAAAAGTACTAATTTACACATTAGTTTAAAAGGTATTAAAAATATTATTAATATTATAATTAAAATATAAAAATTATTTAATTTAAAAATATTTTCTAAAATAAAATTTTTAACCTACAAACATTAACCATTAATATAAAAATAGAAAACTATTTGAAAAATAAAAGTATTTTATGTTTTTTTCACTAATACACTACTATAAAAGTTGTGTATAAAATAAAATAATATGATTTTTTCTAAAAAAAAAGTTATTTTCATTTATATTTCAAGAGTAATTTGAATGTTGAAAAGTAATTAAGACCTTAGGATGTTAGTATTTATTTGGGTCAACCTCATTAAATTATTCTAAATTATTGCTTCCTTTTGAATTTAAATTACTTCCAACCTAATAAAGCTATTTTAGCTAATTCCTAAAAAGTGCTAGCTTTTTTTTTTCTATTTACCTTGCAACTCTAAAGGATAATAATAATAATAATAATAATTCAATAAACTATAAATTAAAATATGTTATGTATCAATTAATATCAATGTGACAATGTATCTAATAAATACTTCATTGGTTTCTAAAATGAATGCAAACTTTGACCATTTTGTTTATGTATAGCCAATTTCACACTATGTTTCGGTTTTATTTAAGTTTAAAAATAATAATATAAATAATATTGATTAGATATTACATGCCATATTAACTACTCCCTCCATTTGTTTCATATTATAATACATATAACATTGTAGTACAAATATTAAAAGTAATAAATTTGAGAAACTTTGAAACTGAAATTAACTAATATTCCTTTACATTAATTATGCTTCTCTAATTAATACTCTAACTTCAATTATAATTACCATTAAAGGTAAAATTCAACTACATATTAGGCTCATTCATACTTTTATTTTTTCAATTAAGTTTATCATTATTTTTTGTATAATTTATTTTCAATTTTTATATTTAAATTTTCTATCATACATTTTTTTTTTCTCATCATAGCTAACTTAGACAACAACCTAATTTTGCTAAAAGTTATTAATTCAAAATTTGAGTAGTATCATGTAAGGATGGAGTATAATTGGAAAGTTTATATATATATATATATATATATATATATATATAAGTTACTTGTAACACCCTAAAATTTCATAACCTTTATTTTTAAGTATTTAACCTTTATTTGAAACCTAACCCTTAAATCTTAGCTTAATTATTTTTGCTAATCTTTAATTCGCAAATCTTGATAAGTTTTTAAATGAATTTATTCTAATTATTTTTTTATATGTTTTTCTTTTTATTAAACCCATCCTAAATTGGTTAATTTTCCATAGTTCATTTTTTTTAATAGGATAGCCTAACCCCAAATAAATTAATTTCCCAAATTTTACCCTCGTCCTAAATCTAAACCTAATTCTAATCATATTAAATTTATCTTCTTTTTTCTTTTTCTTTCTTTTTCCCCATTTCCCTTTTCCTTTTCTTTTCTCCTCCATGTCTTGCACACTAACCCATGCCTTCTTTCCCCTTTTAGGCTAAATAGTCCTTCTCAAACTTGCTTATGCTTGTCATTTCCCTTCCCTGTCTTGTCATCATGCACCCTTTTGATGTGTATCCAACTAATTTTAATTAATATTCGAGTAGTTTTCTCATTTTTTGTGATATACTAAATACATTTAACTCGTTTTCCTTTTTTGTGGATGATTAGGAAAAATAAGGAAGCTAATGTAGCTGGTCATTGCAGTTGTTGGAAGATGATGTAGCTAATGACTATAATGATATTAGATAATCTGCAATCCCATATGATGTAATTGCCCGACCTAAATGCCAGTAGAGTTGAGTGTTGACCCATATAGGCAGCTACACAACCCACATTAGGTTAGCTAGACTATTACTTATGCAGTCTCTTAATCTTTACAATTAGAAATATATTATAGTTGATGGGAGATTATGATAAATTGTAGCATTTTACATTTATTTTAATTTTCATTACTTGTAGTTGGGCCATTTAAGCTATTGGTTATGTTGTATCTGGTCCATCTACCTATTTCATTTAGTAGGAAAAATGATATTGGACTAGATTGGTTGATAGGCCCAACCTGATTATCAATAATGTTAGGTTTCGACGCTTATATAAATACCCTCATATACATGTTGTAAGGAATGATTTTCGATGGTTGATATAGTGAACAATAATACTCTCTCTTTTCTTCTATTGGTGCTCTCTCTCTCTCTCTCTCTCTCTCTCTCTCTCTTTCGTGATACATTATCTTTCGTTATGCAAATCTCTTACTCTGATTATCTCAGACGCCATTAATTTTCTTTTAATTGTGCCCTGAGGTTTTGATCTTTCCTTGATAATCTTTATAATTAGCTAATATAGACCGAGTTATTTCAATCATATCTTTATGCCATATTCTAGCCATGTTCTTAGTTACTACATTGAGTTATTTTGGTACTCCACGTCGGAGTCCATCATTTGGTATCAGTGTCTCGGCTCTTTGATCATTGTTTTTGTGATTTATTTATTTTTTTATTAGTTTCTGGTAATATATTTATCCGACGTTGAATAGTTGAATTGACGTAAGTCGGAGAACATCTTTCCTTGACAGAAGCCATCTTGGTGTCCCTTATTTTTTTTCCTGTTTTTTGGCAATTTGTGAATATTTTCAAGATCAAACAAATATTGGTTCAACTCTTGGTTTTGAGTAAAGTAAGTGTTTGTTGAGACCAATTTGAAGTATATTCGCTCAATTTGTTGAAATCTAGACTAGATCGAGAGTTGTGAAGTAGATTTGGAACGAATGTACAGTTTCGTTTGGATCTTGCTTAGATTTGTGGAATTTTTTTTTCTAATTTTACTCAAATAGCATTCCTATTTTTCCTTAATTTGTTGGAAATTTATTAGATATGAAAGTTTTTGTAAAGATCTATTTATTTCTTAAGATCTCCTATGATCCGTCATTAACCAATGTCAAAATTTACCATTCTTGGTGATAGTCTTTCACCCTGATATTATGTAATATCCCCAAAATTTACTATTGAAAAATTTAGTTTTATTAAAAGAATTAGCATAAGAGAACTAATAAAACTGTAAATTTTGGGGATGTTATCGTCACACTTAGTACCAGACCAGTTCACTCCTACCATTCCAGTACCAAGTGCTAAGGCCGAAAGGGTAAAATACAATTTACTAGAAACTCAAACCATATTTAAATTAGAGTAGTGTAAATTATAATTTACAATAATAGAATCCATTAATGGTGGTTATAAGAATAAGGACCACATTTAAATTAGGGGTTAAAAAGAGAAAGAGGTGAAACCCTAAAAGTTCAGATAATTTCTTACTCTCTTTCCCGTTACCCACTTGAATAACACCTGAAAAGGACCTGTAGGGGACACTACCCATTGAATAGGCAGGGGCCCACGAATGGAACCATTCAGTACTATAGTAATAAGTAGCCCTTTAAAACGCACTGAAAAGTAGGCCCACAATATAATACATTATACAAAGCTATATACATATATAATATGATGTGCATACATAACATTCACATACTTAACAAGTCCATCAAATATTAATAGGTCATAATATGCAATCAACACTTTTGGGCCTTAAGCCATTAGTCCATCATTATTCAATCATCTCTCGGATTATATATCCATGTGAGTGTGGGAACCCCCGTATTATAGCCGGTGGACCGAAATACATATAGGGTAGAACTCTTCTGACCACTATTATTGCTGGTGGACCGATCTCTAGGGTAGAACGCTCCTGACCACTATTATTCATCGGTGGACCGGAATACATATAAACATCATCCAGGGCAATACACTCTTGGGCCACTATTATATCCGGTGGACCGGTACTTATAAACATCTTCTAGGACAACACGCTCCTGGGCCACTGTTATATTCGGTGGACTTGTACTCATAATATAATTCATCTGGGCCCAACTCATTAATCTTTCACTTTTACGATTAGTGTTTTAGTCAACAAAACAATTTTGTTTATTTGCCTCGGAGGGGAGACCAAGATCCCGGGACACAAAGGTACACCGGTCGCATTGGTGCATACAAGCTACTCAATACCCTTCAACTATTATCCCATGGAAGCAAAGGTACCCTGGTTGTACTAGTGCATACAACTACTCAGTACCCTACTAACAAGGACACCCAATCTATAAGTATGCATACCTCCTAAATAAGTCCATAGAGCTAAATAGAGTAAGATGTAGGGCATGGCTACGGAACAAAGACACACCAACAAATACCAGAATAACCGTGGGTTAAACCATGTCTTTAGGGTAGCAACCCCTAAAGAGCCACCATTCTCGATCTCAAGGTCTTTCACTTTAATTATTAGTGTCTTAATTAAGGTGATCACGAAAAGCACAACGATCAGATACTTATTCACTTTCAATCATTATGATATCATTAGGTATTTATTATTCGTACACTCATCTAAGATAACTTAGAGGAATCATTAAGGCCATCATTATCTCATCCAATTCCGATCTAGAGATCGTTCTCGTGATATTTACTAATTGTTAAATACCTTTATCTTGCTACTCAGTGTTACTTGAGTCTTATTATGAAACTCCATTATCCTATCGACCTATTAGATACGAGTTACCGATTTACCCCTTACTAGTATAATTATTAAGTCATCCCTTCTTTACTTGCTAATTTACCATATTACCCGCTATGTTACATAATTACCAAATTACCCCTTACTCGGTTTATGTTACCAAGTCATCTTTCACACTTATTAGATCACCAATCACCCTTCATAATTGTTACACTGACCATATTTCCCATTTGGTTGGTTAGATTACTAATTTGCCCTTATCCTTTATTATAAATACCAAACTACCCTTTTAGTTGGTTCAATTACCAAATTGCTCTTCTTCATAATCACAATTACTAAATTGTCCTTCTCCATTATCATAATTACCAAATAACCCTTTTAGTTAGTTAAATTACCAAATTACCCTTCTCCATTATCACAATTACCAAATTGCCCTTCTCCATTATCATAATTACCAAATTACCCTTTAGTTGGTTAAATTACCAAATTACCCTTCTCTATTATCATAATGACCATAGTGCCCCTCTCCATTATCATAATTACCAAATTACCCTTCTCTATTATCATAATTACCAAATTAGCCTTCTCCATTATCATAATTACCAAACTACCCTTTAGTTGGTTAAATTACCAAATTGCCCTTCTCTATTATTATAATTAGCAAATTGCCCTTTTTATTATTATAATTACCAATTTACACTTCTCCACTATTATAATTACCATTTTACCCTTCTCTATTATTATAATTACCAATTCACCCTTCTCCATTATTATATTACCATTTTATCCTTACTTCCAAATTTACCATAATACCCATTTACTTACAAAATTAATTACCATTTTACCCTTTACTTCTAAAATTACCATGACTACATAAAATATTAATATTAATACTCCATTCTCATCATCCAACTCCAACAACAATTATTATTCAACACAATACTCATTAGCACCCATATATATCAGGCCACACTATTACGTAAGATATATAACTAAAATGCCCTTAGGGCTCACAATAATATTATTCATGCATTAATGGTCACAATAATATAATACATCATGGATAAGTTGTAACACCCCCATAATTTACACATTTTTTTAAAACAATACTTATAAATTAAAACCATAAATTCTGGGGATGCTACCGCCACACTTAGTACCAGACCGGTTCACTCCTACTGTTCCGGTACCAAGTGCTAAGGCTAGGAAAACATTACATATAACATTATTAATAATCCAAATTCTTAAATACGAAAATCAGAGTACGTGTAAGTCTTTATATAATTCAAAAAAAAACTAGCTATTGTTTTTCAGAGAATAAATTAACAACATTAATAAAATTGTTTCTACAAAATCAAACATAATAAAAGGTAACTTGAATAATAATCTCAAAAGGAAAACGGCCACGCCACTCTAGGAACCGATCCAGCCCACAATCACTCGGCCCCACCTGATGTCCCTTAGACTTCAATAGCATCGAAATAAGTGTCTCCTACCTGCAATAAGTCAGACGGGCCTTCTGCTCATGGGAATGAGTAGCGCCCATGAAAAGGGTGATCAGTACGCTACGTACAGAGTAAGGTAACCGAGCACTAAGGCCAGCATACAAAATTCACACAACCAATGCATAATAATAAAGGAGCATAGAATTCAATCATAATAACATGAGATAAAATAAATGCTCAGGTGAAATACCATGATTCAATATAGATCAGATTATTTACTTCATCAAGCCTTTATCGAATTTATTTTCACAACATGCTCTTTATCAAGTCCATATGAGTACGGGAGCCCCACTATTTTTGTCAGTAGATCGGTCTCCAAGTCACTTTTGGCTCCTGGCCACTATTCTAGCAGGTGGATCGGTCACTTAGGGTACATACCCTACCATTATTATATGCTGGTGGATCGGTATGGCCCCCTCTCGCACGGTGTTCCACTGTAAGTCATTAGTGTCTTCCCACATCTTAACAACATATATGGTTTAGTTTGTTGAGCTCGAGATCCCCCACAATTTTAGCCGGTGGATCGGTCACTAGGGTTACATACCCTGCCACTATTATACGCCAGTGGATCGATCTCCAAACTACCGTAGTACCTGGCCACTATTATGCTTGTGGATCAGTCTAGGCCCGGCTTAACATCTTCCACTTTACGTAGAGACATGCAAGTCAGACTCCTACCATGCTTACTCTTCAACTCGGGTTAACCACTCTAACCCTAGTTAACCACCACCACTATAGTTAACCATAACATCCCCTAACACCCATGCAAACCCTAACTCCCATGCAAACCCTAACTTCCATGCAAAACCCTAACTTTCATGCAAAACCCTAGCTCCATCATGCAAACCCTAATACCATCATGCAACATTAGTACCACCACACAAACCCTATACCACCATGCAACCATTAATACCACCATACAACCACTACTCTATGAAAAACCCTAACACCTTGCAACTCCATGCAAAACCCTAACTCCATGCAACTCTATGCCAAACCCTAACACCATGCAACTCCATGCAAAACCCTAACATGCATGTCTCAAGGCCACATCATACCATAATAATAACACATTTATACACATCATTCTCATGCCACAATTATTTACACAAAACACACCTCAACTTCCATATTATGCTACATTCATAATAGTTATACAATATACACATGAAATACATAATAAATCATATCACATGGCATGCATCGCATATAAATCACATATTACACAAATGACCTTAACACCCTTTACCTAAAATGTCACCGGTCTTGGAGCACGCTCCTATACCTCTTAAGGGCTTTGACTAGGCTCACCTATTATAGGGAAAATATTAGAATTAGGTTCCCTCCTAAAAATAATATTAGATACTAACTTATCCTAAGACTTGGTTTTTAATTAAAATAATATAATACTATACTAGATTTAACTATACAAAATACTACTAAAATAGTAATAATAATACTAATGTAATTTAAAATGAAAAGGTGATATAAGGGTTCCTACCCTTCACCAAAATAATATTGGTAAAGATAATAATAATAATAATAATAATAATAATAATAATAATAATATTAATATTAATAAAAATAAAATATTAGTAATAATACTAATATCAATAGAAATAATAATAATAATAATAATAATAATAATATAAATCCAAAAATTATAAGGTAGGCTTTCGACCCTACCTCTAAACAATGAAAGTACTATTTAGGAATAGTAATAATAATATTAATAACATATAATACTTATAATATTAAAATTAATAAAGATAATAATAATAATAATAATAATAATAATAATAATATTAATATTAATCCAAAAATTATAAGGTAGGCTTTCGACCCTACCTCTAAACAATGAAAGTACTATTTAGGAATAGTAATAATAATATTAATAACATATAATACTTATAATATTAAAATTAATAAAGATAATAATAATAATAATAATAATAATAATAATAATAATAATAATAATAATAATAGTAAAAATATTAATAATAGTAATAAAAATACAAGGGTGCAAAACCTAATTAAAATTTAAGGTCTCAACCCCCTTAAATAATTACAATATTAATAAAATAATTATACTAATATTAATAATAGTATTAATAATGATAATAAACTTATAATAATTCAAATAAATTCCTAAAATTCGAAACTAACAATCTAATTAACTCAAGAATAATTTCAACCCTGCCAATAAAATTTATCAATAATATTACATCCAATAACAATAACAATAATAATGATAATAATAATAATTATTATATTCGAATAAATACTAAAAATTTGAATAAAAATAGAATAAATCACAATAAATAGAAAAGAAGGGTTGAGAAGGTCTAGGGTTTCACCTTGAGTCAGTGGGGATGGTGGCACCGGCGGTGGTGCACGGTAGTGGTCGGAAAAGAAGTCAAAAGGGGAAGAAGATGAAGAAAAGGAGGGAAAGAGAAGGATAAAAGAGAAAATAAGGTTATAGTTCGGTGGAGGAGAATTAGTAGAAGTTTTTGGGTGGTGCAGAAGGGAATAGAAGTGGCGGATGTGGTAGCGGACGGCGGCTTAAAGGTTGCGGGGTAAAAATTTTTGCAAGAGGGACAGGGAACTTTGCACGGCTATGGTGGCTCGTGCGAGAAGAATCAAAGGAGGTGGATAGTTTAGTTAGCTAGAGTGCGATGCAGGGGAGAGTTTGGGAGGAAGAGGTGGCGGCGAGGTTGGCTAACAGCGGTGAACGACACGTCTGAAGTCACGGTGGCGCACAAGTTTGCACTTAGGGTTTCAGGGAAAAAAATCTCGAAATCATACTACACGAGGGGTATTTATAATGTTAGAGGGTAGGGTCGAGTTTTGAAGGTTGGTAGGAGGTCAATGCTAGTGAGTTATTGGGGTAAATGTGGCATTGATCGGTTAGCACGATTTCAAATCGTGCTCGACCTTCGTGAGGGAAAATGGGGAGATTGTGCGGGAGAAAAGGGATGTGGGGCAGTTCATGCTGAAGTGTGCGTTAAAGGGAAGAGAAAAAGAGGGAGTAAGGCCGGTCACGTCACGCATGGCCGGCGGCGCCATTTTTGGCCCTCAAAGCTATAGGTGGACGATGCTGGAGGAAGGAGGGAGAAGAAGAAGGTGAGCCAGGCAGTCGAGGAAAAAAGAAAGGAAAGAAAAAGGGGGAGGAACCGGGCCAGTCGGTTATGGTTAAAATTTCATTAATGGAACACGGCATTCTAGGGGAAAAGGCCATGATACGCGGTGTCTTGGCTGCCGCAGGAAGGAGGATGTGGGGGCCGTCTGGGCCGCGGGAGAAGGGAGGAAAAGAAGAAGGATTAGGCCGCGTCGCTGGCCCAATCGGTGAGGGAAGAAAAAGAAAAAGAAGAAAAGAAGGAAAAAGAAATAAAAGAAAGAAAAAGGGTGGAAGAAAAAGAAAAAGGAAAAAGGAAAAATTAAATGGTTTGGAGTTAAATAAATTAATTAGAGTATTTTGGATATTTAGAATAAAATATTTAAATAAAATAATATTAAATTTCCTTTTTAGGCTAATTTAGGTTTTTTTAAAAACCTTTCTTAAATTCCTTTTTAATTAGCAAAAAGCCTAATTTTTTTCCTTACAAAAATATTTATAAATTATTATTAATCTACCCTAAATAAATCCTTCCTATTCTAAATAAAACAAATAATTAAATTAATTCTCCAATAAATCCTTATTTAATTATATCTCTTAAAATAAATAATTCTAAGGCATTTCATAAGTACTTAACGTTTTCATTAATAATCAAACTCCTTCCTTAAGCATTATTTCCACATATGGCATATAAAATAGCATGCTTTACTTTTTATCAATCAATATAATCAACTACATATATTATATTAAACAACGTATATCATGCATAATAACATATTAAAACCCTAATATGCTAGCATAAATTTATCCATGTGTTTAAGTGGGGTTTAACGATTACCTTAATTCTCTTAAAAATTGAACCTTATCGGTATCTCCGTTAAAGATTCAAGATTTTATTAGCAAAACCAATAATTAAAATTAATATCAATACTTATCATATTAGAAATGAGAAAACCAAAGCATAAGACTTTATAAAACTTAATTAATGAAATACTTAACTTAAATATTATTATAGCATAAAATTTATTAACCAAATTAAACCAAGAAATATAGCAACTCGTCCTACTCATGTAGCATGAACTGCATGCAAAGTAAGGGAGGAAAGGCTTAAAAATGGCATAAAAAGAAGGAGGGGGAGTCAATCTCGGGTTAGGGTTTTGGTGCTAGGAAAGAGGGCAATTAGGGGAGGATTTAGGGTAAGGGAAGGGTGTAGGGGTAGAGAGGCGGTGTAGTCAAAGGTTGGGGATAGTTTGTCGGTGGCGGTGGCGGGTGGTAGCAGCAAGGCTGCAAAGGTGGCTTCTGAGTAGAGGTGGCTGAGAAAGAAGGAAAAGGGAGGAGGAAAATGAGAGTGTGAGGGTGGTAGGGGAGATTGTAGGAAGGGGTCTGGTGGTCCAAGTGGCAGTAGAGGTGGTGAAACAACGGTAGAAGGAGGAGGTGTAGGGTGGCTGCCGAGAAGGAAGAAAAAGAAGAGGAGAGGAAGGAGGTGGGCTGCAGGGGGCTTAAGGGGTGGTGTGGTTGCGTAAGGTGGGAGTAGGAGGTGGTGTAGGCGGTTGGTGTGGTGGTGGCAGCGGCAAAATGTGGTAGTGATGCATGAACAGGGGGAGAGGATAAAGGGAGAGAAAAGGTACCGGGTGAGGGAAGGAGGGCTCAAAAATGTGGTATGAAAGAGGCTGGTGGGGAGAAGAAAAAGGAGAGGGAGAAGAGGGCAGCAAGTGGTAGGAAGGGGCAGGTTGTAGGGGTAGGGGTGTTAGAGTTGTAGGGAGAGGGAAGGGGAAGAAGGGAAAGAAGGGGGCATGTGCAGATGGGGTGCAGGGTTGGTTTGGGTTTAAAAAAGGAAGAAAAGGATGATGGGAGAGAGATGGAGAGAAGGAGAGTTGTAGTGGTGGCAGGAAGGAGGTAGGTTGCGTATAGAGCAGCTGGCCAGGCGTGCTCGAGTTGGTTGGGCATGGAAGATAAAGGAAGGACAAAGAAGAGAAAGAAAAGAAGGTAGACCAAGCGAGGGAAAGGAAGGGGGAGCGTGGGCTGGCCCGGTCGAGGATGGAAGGAAAGAAAAGAAAAAAGGCTGGGTTAGGCTGTGACATGTGGGAGAAGGAGAGGAGGGAAGGGAGTGGGCTGGTGGCCCAAGCGTGAGGACAGGGAGGGTAGGCCATGTCTGGCGGCTCGAGGGAAGGAAAAAGGAAAAAGAAAGAAAGGAGGAAAAGTAGAAAAAAAGAGAAAGAAAAAGGAAAAAGGGAAAATAAAATAATTTAATTTATAAAATAATAGAATGTAATATTTTTGGTAGATAAATATATTTAATAATTTAATATAATATATGGGTTTAAAAAGGTTAATTTTAGAAAAATATTGATTCAGAAAATTATTTAACTAAAATGAGTATGATAAAATAATAAAATATTTGTTTTAGTTTATTAAATATAACTATCCAATTTTATATACTCAAAAATACATAAAATAATTAATTAAATAAAGTTAAAAGCTAATTTATCCCAAGTAAAAGTTATGTATTAAATTATAGGCTTTTAAAATTTCGAGGGATTACACGTTGCGGATGTCAGATCCATGGAAGTCGAACAATTCCTGTGGAGGTCAAAGTCTTTTCAACTTTTAATTATACTACCCAGTTTACTCGTTCCCTAATTTTTGTTTACTCTCAATTTATTCGACGATATAGAATATTTTCATACATTTGGTTCAAATTTTACACTAAGATGGTCCAATTTTGTGTGACGACTTTGCATTTTCTGGTTGTCTAAACAATCAACTCTAGAGAGGTACTTTGTCTTTCAAAAAGAGGGGCCACTCATATTTTCTTTTGACCAAAAATTCAATTGCCATTAGTCTTTGGTGCAGTAATTCGTTCTAATTTTTTATTATTATCTTGATTACTTTCTTGATAATTGTGGGTTTTTGCTATTTCTAAAAATTGTATAATAGGTTAGATAACTGTATATTCATTAAATCCATCGAATTCTATTTTGACTTATCTGTATCCTTTTCCCTACACTCGTTTGTAATATTTCCTTTCTTTCTTCTCTTTATTTTTCTGTTCTTATTTTTGTTTTGGTTAATTCTTGCTAATTATTTAATGTTTCACTGTCTTTTATTATGTGAGTGAACCTTGTTTTATTTTCTGTTGTTGTTGTGAACATTGGATTAGCTACTATATTATGTATGTTTATTCTGCAATCTTTGCTAGAATAATTTAGAGGATAGCTAATAATTGTTAACATAGCTAATAATACTCATTCTATGAATCAATCTACTCCATTACCTATTAATGATGTGTTAGGAACAATTAGAACCTTCCAAGAACAATTCACTGCACAATTTTTTACATTATCTACTAACTTAGAACAAAGATTAGGGGAACAAGATGATAGATTACATAATTTGCAAGGTGCTAGGACTTATGAACCTGCTGGTGTGCTTGGTAGGGTCTTTATAGAACCTAGACATAGAGTACCACCCCTAATGACTTAGACAAGTTGAAGGATCAATTATCATTTAATGATGATAGGTATTATAGGTAATATAATAGGAACAACCGTGAAATAGATTAAGTTGATAGGAATATAAGTAGTATTAAGTTTAATATACTAGTTTTAATGGAATAAGTGATCGAAATTATTATTTTGAACGGGAGAGAAAAATAGAACTAGTTTTTGAATGTCATAACTATTCTGATGAAAAGAAGATAAAGGTGGCAGTAGTAGAATTTACTAATTATGCTTCATCATTGTATCATAACTTACTATCATGTAGGCATATAGAAGTGGGGAACAAACTATACAAACTTGGAATGAATTGAAATTATTGATGAAGTAGAAATTCATACATAATTACTATTATAGGAGTTTTATAGGAAATTATAGACTTTAAATCAAGGAACTAGGATTTTTGATGAATATTTTAAGGAGTTAGAAATGACTTTAATTAAGGCTGGTATTACTGAGGATGAAGATGCAATAATGGCTAGGTTTTTAAGTGGGTTGAATAGTGAAATTGTTGATAAGGTAGAATTATATCCATATGGGACATTAGAGGAGATGGTAGGCATTGCTATTAAGATAGAAGGCCAAATCAAAAGGAATAGGTAATTTAATCCATCTAGGTTTGGATTTAAGAACAACTCTAAGAAGAATTTTGGTGGTAACAATTCTAGTAACTTGAAGAATAATGGTAAACCTTAATTTAAGGGTCAGAATAATGAATCTAAAGTTGGGAATAGAAATGATAAACATAAGGCCATTGCATCTAGTAGTAATGTAGCAAAAAGAGCTAGAGATATCAAGTGTTTTAAGTATTGTGGTCATAGACATATAGCCTATGAGTGTCCTACTAGGAGGAATATATTGATTAGGAAATCTGGTGATATTGATTCTGAATATAAAAGTGAGAATTTAGAAAATACTGAGTTGTAAAATAATCTTGATGATTCTGATGAGGAAATAGAGATGCTTGTTAATAGTGATATTTTTGTGGTATGTAGGGCATTAACTAGTAATAAGTTGCCTGATCCTAATGTTTTGTAAAGAGAGAATATTTTTCATACTAGATGTTTGATCAATGATAAACGTTTTGACATGGAAATTGATAGTGGAAGTTGTATTAATGTTGTTAGTACACTTTTGGTGTGTAAGTTAGGATTAGTGACAACTAAACATCCCAAACATTATAGGCTTTAGTGGTTAAATGAATAAGGGAATGTTAAGGTTAATAGGCAAGTGCCAGTAACTCTAAAATTGGGGAAATATGAGGATTCTATATAGTGAGATATAGTGCCCATGCATGTTGCTCATATATTATTAGGGAGACCTTGGTAGTTTGATAGGATAGTAACTCATGTTGGGTATATGAATAGGTATACTTTGTATAAGGAAAATAGAAAGATTATATTAGCACCCCTCACTCTAAAAGAAATTTATGATGATTAGGTAAAGATGAAATCTAGGTATGAGGATTTAATTAAGAAAAATTCAGATTTTATGAATAATTCTAAGGAATCTAAGAAATCTGTAGGATTTTTTGCAAATAAAAATGAGGTTGAACACACTTTGGGTGGGTATAAGGCTGCATATTTGATGGTATTTAAGGAATTTTATGAGCGTTAAACTAATTTATTAGATTCTCTGCTTGATAATGATCAAGATTTGCTGAATGAGTACTTTAAGTTATTTTTAGAAGAAAATCCCCATAGGTTATCTCCTTTAAGAGGTTTAGAAAATCAAATTTATTTTATTCCCAGGGCTATTATACACAATAGTTTTGCATATAGGGAAAATCTAGAGGAAGTAAAGGAATTGAAAAGACAAGTTATTGAATTATTGAATAAGGGATACATTAGAGAGTCCATAAGCACTGATTCTATACATGTTCTTTTAGTCCCTAAGAAGGATGGAAGTTGGAGGATATGTATAGATAGTAGGGTTGTTAAGAAGATAACCATTAAGTATAGGTACCTTATACTTAGGCTTAATGAGATGTTGGATCAATTATATGGGGCTGTAGCATTTTCCAAAAGTGATTTGAAAAGGGGGTACCATCAAATTAGAATGAAACTAGGGAGATGAATGGAAAATTGCCTTTAAAACAAATTGGGTTACATAAGTGGTTAGTAATGCCTTTTTAGTTGACTAATACTCCAAGTACTTTTATAAGGCTCACAAATCATGGCCTTAGGAATTTTATTAGAAAGTTTGTGGTTGTGTACTTTGATGACATACTCATTTATAGTAAATCTATGGATGAACACTTGAAGCATCTTAGGGATATTTTAGATATTTTTAATGAAGAATAATTATATGCTAATCTGTCTAAGTCGAGGTTTTGTTTAGACAATGTAATATTTTTGGGATTTGTTATAGGTACGGATGGGATCTCAGTTGATAAAGATAAAATTCAGGTAATTTAGGATTGACCATTACCTAAATGTGTTAGTAAGGTTAAGAGTTTACATGTCTTGTGTTTGTTTTTATCATATGTTTATAAGGAAATTTAGTAAATTAGCTGCACCTTTAACTATTGTGACTAAGAAAGATAATGGATTTAAAAGGGTTTTAGAATAGCAGAAAGCCTTTGAAATACTTAAGGAAAAATTAATTGAGGAACCTATATTAGTGTTACCAAATTTTAATAAGATGTTTGTATTGGATTGTGATGCTTTAGGGATTGGAAGTAGGGCTTTTCTTTCTGAAGAGGGTATACCAATGGCTCATTTTAGTGAGAAATCAAGTGTTAGTACATTGAATTATTTTACTTATGAGAAAGAGTTGTATGCCTTAGTCAAGGCCATAGAAGTGTGGAAATATTATTTGTGGCCTAAGGAATTTGTTATTAATAATGATTAGGAGACTATTAAGTATTTGAAAAGTTTATTAAGATCTTTCCCTATGTGATAAAGTACAAGAGGGGATATGCCTTGTTAACTATAGTAGATGGCAATTTGTTGGGGTTTTCTCATATTAAGACACTTTATGAGGATGATTATGATTTTAAGGAATTGTATCAGAGTATTTATAGTGTCTCCCAAGGAAAATGATACCTCTTTGATGTTTACTTATTTAAGGAAAATAGGCTTTGTGTGTCTAACTACTCATATAGGGAATTATTGATTCAAGAAGCTCATAGTGGTGGTCTAATGGCACATTTTATGTGTCAAAAGACTTTAGATGTATTAGCTGATCATTGTTATTCACCACATATGAAAAAAGATGTGTTGAGGCATTATGTGAATTGTGTGTCTTGTAAACATGCCAAGTTCACTACCCAACCTTTTGGGCCATATACTCATTTACCAGCCCCTACTCAACCATGGGCTAATGTTTCCTTGGATTTTATTTTGGGATTACCTAGGAATAGTAAGGTTAAGGATTCAATATTAGTCGTGGTTGAATGATTTAGTAAAATGGCATATTTTATATCATGTAACAAATCTAATAATGTAGTTGTGGTAGTAGATCTATTTTTTGCGAATGTGGTTGAACTACATGGAGTACCTAAGACCATCGTATCAGATAGGAATGTTAATTTCTTAAGTCATTTCCAAAAGGTGTTATGAGAAAAATTAGGTACTAAACTGTTGTTTTCCACTATGTGTAACCCTCAAACTAATGGGAAAATTAAAGTAGTGAATAGAATTTTAGGAAATATGTTGAGGGACAAACTTGAGAAGAACATTAAATAATAAGAATCTGTTCTCCCTTAAGTAGAATTTGATTACAATTGAGTTATACACTCCACAATAGAGAAATCTCCTTTTGAGGTTGTGTATGGTTTTAATCCTTTAACTCTTCTAGATTTAGTTCCACTTCCTACTTCAGATTTATAGAATTTTAATGCAAAGTCTCGTGCCACAAAATTGAAAGTATTGCATGATTCGATAAGTAAAGAAATATGTCATAAAGATTAAAAAATGGTTGAATAAGCTAATAAATGAAGAAAATAAGTTATTTTTTAACCTTGGGATCTAGTATGGGTTTAGTTAAGAAAAGAATGGTTTCCAAATCATAGGAAGTCTAATTTAGGTCCAAGTGGTGATGGGCCTTTTATTTTTCTTGAAAATATTAATGACAATGCATATAATATTGATTTACTTGCTATGTTTGGTAATGTAAGTAATTCTTTTAATGTTTCTGATTTGTACACTTTTGTTGGAATATCAAAGGTTCAGAGATGAAACCTCTCCAAGAAGAGGGAAATAATGTGTATCTAGCTAATTTTAATTATTATTTTAGTATTTTTCCAATTAATTGTGATATATTAATAACATTTAACTAATTTTCCTTTTCTATGGATGATTAGGAAAAATAAGGAAATTGATGTAGCTAATGATTGTGGTTGTTGGAAAATGATGTAGCTGATGATGGTAATGATTAGATAATCTGTAATCCTATATGATGCAATTGCTAAACCTAAATGCTAGTAGACTTAAGTGTTGGCCCACATAGGTAGCAATCCTACCTACATTGGGTTAGCTGGACTATTGCCTATGTAGTCCTTTAATATCTACAATTATCAATATATTATAGCTAATGGGAGATTAGGATACATTATAACATTTTACATTTTTTTCATTACTTGTAGTTAGGCCATTTAAGTTATTTAGTGTGTTATATCCGGTCAACCTACCTTATATCCAATCCATCAACCTATTTCATTTAGTAGGAACAATAATAATGGGTTGGACTATTGATAGCCCCAACCCGATTATCAATAATGTAAGGTTTCAAAACTTATATAAATACCCTCATATACATCTTGTAAGGAATAATTTTCAACACGTAATATAATGAATAATAATACTCTCTCTTTTCTTCTATCGATGGTCTCTCTCTCTCTCTCTCTCTCTCATTATTACTTTAGCACTTGCTCTCTCTCTCTCTCTCTCTCTCTCTCTTTCATGAATTATTCTCTTTTTCTTTACAAATCTCTTACTCTAAATATCTCAGATGCAGTTGATTTTCTTTCAATTGTGCCCAAAGGTTTTGATTGTGCAATGTGGTTTTGATCTTCTCTTGACAATCTATATCATTAGCTGATCTAGATCGAGTTATTTCAATCATATCTTTACATTGTTTATTACAGTAATTTTTTAGTTCCTATGTTGAGTTATTCTAGAACTCCACCTTGGAGTCCGTCACCCCTCCTCTAGACCCCATGTGCATCACCCCATCGTCTCCCCCTTCAAGCAAACACTTCCTTGCACCCTCTGTACTCCTCTTGTGCATGCACTTCCCTTTTTAACCATGAATGCCAAGCCTTTCACACCACTAACTCCCCTACACCCTTCCTATCCCATATTGTCCTTCCCATACACTAAGTCATCCACACCTATGCCCATCCAAGCATGCTTAAACCCAAGCCTTATCCTTATCAGTTTCCATTTCTCACTCACAAGCTTTAAAAAAACATAAAGCTTCCCCTACCTTTATTCATTCAATTTTCTCACCAAAATACCTTCTACTCCCTACCCATTTCTCGTTTGACTTTACCTACTAAAACCCTTGACCTTTGTCTTCACATATCCTCCTCCTCCTTATCATCATCATCATCATCTTGATCTAGCCTTCATCCATCACCATCACCTAACCCAAGTTCCCTTCTTCATGCCACCCTTGACCTCATTCCTCAGTGTCGCAACCTCGAGCAACCACCACACCCAACACCACCATCGCCATAATCTTCCTTTCTTCTCCATTTTTTTATTCTTCTTTTTCCCCTTCTTTTACCCTTGGGTTTTCTCTATTTTAGTAGGCATCATACAACTGTGCACCATCCATATACAACTATGTGACCTATTGTATGTCCCATACCTTATTTCCCTTACACTTGTGGGCTTCCTTTCATGTCACCCTCTATTAGTCATGCCCCTTTCCTCTATGCAACATAGCCTAAATCATGCCCCTATGTTGCAGTGTCATCTAACTACCATCCACCCACGTGATTCATCCACCTCACCACCACCAACCTAGCCATCCACTAATGACCTCCCCTTCTCAATTACGCCCCTTTCTCTACACCATTGATAGCACTCGTCGCACCAATACACCACTACCTAGCCATCTTTCCCCTTCGCCCCATCACCCTCTAGCACCACCAGCTAACCCCTTTATTGTAGACATCACCATCACCATCTACTACCTCCCTCGCTGCCTATCATCTCATCCAACTTCAATAACCATCATCACCGAAGCCTAGTGCTACCACACCATCTCCCAGCCTCAACTGCCACTACAACCACTCCCTTTGTGAGGGACTGTGGTGTTTTTGTTAGCTTAAGGATTTTAAGGGTATTTTGGTAATTTTTATTTGATAAATATTTTATTAAATTTATAGGTTAAATATTCATATAGTTAATGCGATGTTTTTTATAGGTATAATAGGCTAATTAGTGGAGCCTAATAAATTTTAGTAAGTTACCTATTATTTTTACTTTTGTTGAAAATTAGGTAATCCTTATGATATATTGAAATGTTAGATATGCATGGTAGCACATTAGGTTTTTAATGTATAAATTATATTAAGCATATTTGTTACATTGTAATTATTTCCCTAATAATGCTAGGGTGAACTTAGGTAAAATGGATCATGGTAAATTGTGTAAATTATTACGCGATCGAAAGCATATTAAAATGGATTTAAGATTGTGGATAAATTGTCTATACTATGTGTGTCTAATATGGTAGGTTAAACATGCTTAAATATATTATTATCATATTTATTATTATTGTTTGCCCTAGAGGTAATTTGGTCTTTTAAGCACATTATGATATTTATTCTGATAAGAATGTCTAATATGCCATAATTATAGTTAAGTATGGGAACAAATATTTTAGCATGATAATTATTATTATGTTCTCTAAGGGAAATTTGGTTTTCTAAAGCATATCGTGACATTTATTTGATAATCATGCCTAATATGTTTTATTTATTAGTAAGTATAAAAACATGTGATTTTAGATGAAGTAGATACACATGTTAGGATTTTATGTATTGTATCATGTGTAATGGTAAAATGGTCATTTGTTATGTCTAGTGATTTAATTAAATGCTAAATAATTTAATTATTGTATTTTATCCTTTTCATGGAAAAGTACTAAATAAAATAAAATTATAATTTAAAATGAATGATAATGTAGTAACTATTTTGCTACAGGTATTTTGGTTATTTTCACCCTAATGCACCTAAATGTGAATTAATGAACTTAAGATGGCTTTAGTAGATTTTTGAGTTGACCTTATTATTGAATTTGATTATGATTGTCTTGAATAATTGAAAATGAATAAAAATGGTCGAGTATTGAAATTGGCTTTATTTGTGTTTTTTGTGGTCTAGTGTTGCTGCTTGACCTTATCGAAAGATTGGAAAATTGTGTATTGCTTCTTTTTCTCTCATCTAAAACCTTCCCGATCCCCTAATTTCCATTTAAAGGCTATCACATCTTAATAAAATACTATTATTTAAAGTGAAAGACCTCAAGATTGAAATTAATAACTCTTTAGGGGTAGCTAGCCCTAATATATGATTTAACCCATGATTGATTATGGATTTTTGTTAGTGTGCTTTAGTGTCCCAACCTATCCCTATATCTTACTATATTTAACTATACAGACTTAAAGAGGGTAAGAATAATTATGGATTAGGTGTCCTTGTCAGTAGGGCACTATGTCTCCTTTATGTAGGAAATTATGTTAAAATAGAAATTTATTAGGAAAATTAATTAAATAAATTATTTTATTAAAATAAGGGGAGTATTTAAGACAAAATCTAGTGGAAAATAATAAAGAGTTTAGTTAGGGAAGATCAGGGTATTTTCTTATTAAAATAATAATTTAGAAAAAAATTACCCAAAATATCATTAATTAATATAAAAGGAATTTAATTATTATTTTACTAATTTTTATTCTTTTAAAATATTTAAAAATATCAAAATATTATAAATACCCCAACCAACCTATTTTTTCTTTTCCATTTTTTTGCTTTTTCCTTTCTTTTTCCTTTTTCTTTCCTCTTTTCATCCCTTCTCCTTTTCTTTTTTTTTCCTTCCTTCCCTCGGATTAGGCCTACACCCCTCATAACCCAACTCTCCTCCCTCTCTTCTCTCCCTAGTGTGGCCTAGCCTGTCTTTTTTTTTTCTTGTCCCCGTCCATTGTTCCACCCTCCCTTTTTTTTTTCTTTTCTTTCCTGCAAACCGGCTGATCAACCCCCTCCTTCTTCATCCTCCCCTCCCATACATTGTAGGTGACCTACAACTCAACACGCCAACCTACCCAGCCACCGTACCGCCAGCTTGCTACCTCCCATCTCTTTCCCCTCCCTTTCCTTACTAATTCCAACCCTGAACTAATTGTACATGGCCTCACAAGTATCTCCTTCCTTTTCCTTTTCTCCTCTCTGACCGAACCAACCCTATAGAATCATAGGCTTGTACTAGCTTACCACCATTGGTTGACAAGCTCTACTATGCCCGCCCCTTGTCCTCTCCCCCCTTTGTCTTATCCTCCCTCTAATGGCCTATAAATACCCCAACCAATCCCTATTCAACCCTCTTTCCCTTATCCAAAAATTTCAACCATCCTTGTGCCACCGCCGCTTCAGACGCCATCCCCACCGCCAAACCTTCCTTGCATTACCCTCCACCGAACCATACCACTCACCACCACTAGCTCCCCCTACACGAGCCACCTCAACTATGTGAAGTTAGCTACTCGATCTGCCACTTTACGCCCATTGCCGCCCCTCTCGCCGCTGTGTGCCACCTTCTCTGCCACAACCACTGCCTCTCCTGCCACCTAAACCACTCAATAGAGCCTCCCTTACCTCTCCCTACTTTCCTTTCTCCCTGTCTCTCCCTCCTTCACCTTTTATCCCTGTCCATCACCCTTGACCACCACAACAACCACCACCTACACTGCCACCTTTGCTAGGTCACCATTACCACTCCAACCCTCTCCACCCATAGAATCCACCACCACCACAACCACCATCTCACTCTCCCTCTTCTAGCCTAAAAAACCACCTCTCCAACCCCTATTTCCTCCACCACCATCGCCGCCACCACTAGGTTGTGCCCTAACCATCCTAACCCTTAAATATAATTAATGTAATTATTATTTTATTTTATTAGTGTTATCATCATCATCATTATTATCATTCTTATTATTACTATTATTATTATTATTATTATTATTATTATTATTATTATTATTATTGCTATTATTATTATTATTATTAACATTAACATTATTAGCATTATTATTAGTAGGGTTATTCAAACTATTATGGTTATTATTATTATTATTGTTGTTGTTGTTGTTGTTGTTACTACTGCTACTATTATCATCATCATCATCATCATCATCATCATCATTATCACTATTAATATTATTACTATAATAATAATAATAATAATAATTATTATTATTATTATTATTATTATTATTATTATTATTATCATCATCATCATCATCATTATTGTTATTATTATTGTCATTATCTTTACTATTTTTATTATTATTCAAGTTATTATTATTATTATCACAATTATTATTATTATTATTATTATTATTATTATTATTAAAGTTATTATCTTTAGTATTGTCAATATTGCTAATAATACCTTAACATGGACTAATATAACTATCTAGACCTATTGTGACTAGTAATAGCATGACTAGTTACTTTAAGAATAATACCCTTATTTTTACTAATAAAGCTACTATTATTGTTAATAACCCTAATACTAGGTTATGATCAAGGTAAAGTAGGAAATAATGATAATGTTGGTAAGAGGGAAGTTAACCCTAGTATTTCCCTTTTATAGGTGAACCAAGTCCAAACCCTATGGAGGTGTAGGAGTGTGCTCTAAGTCTAGTGTTATTTTAGTAAAGGATGTAGTTAAGGCCTATTATGTGTGTTATGTTCTTTGTATGCCATGTGTTATGATATGTTTGTGTACCCTATATGATTATGACTACTTACTTATTGCGCAGAGCAGAGCTAAGGTGCATTTATGTATTCTCCTTATGGCATGATTAAAACGATATGTATGTTGTGCTTGTGGTGCTAATGTGATGTGGCCCTTTAGGACATGTATGCTAAGATGATCTAATGATATGGTGTGGGGGTTGAAAGGATGAAAAGGGAAAAAGGGAAATGATTTGACTAAAGGGAAGTGAGAATTACCTAATTATCTCATGACCTATGAGGGAACAAATAAAAGGATAATATAGATAATATAAGAGAGTGAAGTAAATCTTGTATGGGGAAGTTTATGGCTTGCATGAGATGGATGGTTTATGCATGGGGATGATCCTTATATGGAAAAAGTTAACTTGAGGTCTAAGTAAGGTAAGGGAAGAGTTATTGGGGTGATTGGAGTCCATGGGTGGAAAATAGTACGTAGGTTGGTATAAAGGTGCATGGGGAAGTTTTTTAGGGTTTGGGAGAAAAATCCTAAGTGGAGGAGATTGTAGAAGGGAAAAATAATGGAGAGGATTAGAATATGGGGTAAGATTGGAAGGATGTCACATGGAGGGTGAGTGTGTGTGTCTTGTAGAAGAGGGGATGGTAGGTAAGAGTAATGGAGAGATGACATATAAGAAAAGAGAGGTGCTTAGGGTTTGGGGTGGCCAACTAGGGTTTTGTGGTCACATGTGCAGAATGGAAAATAAAGTGGGATGCTTGGGGTTGAATCTAAGTGAGGTGATGAGTTGGGGGTAAAGGAGCATGAGTTGTGTGGGATAGAGGAAGGTTAGACCATATAGGCTAAATTAGGGTTTTTAGGAGTAAAACCCTAGAGGGCGATAGTGAGTTGACTTAGAGGTAAGGGGAATTGGGCCTCGACCCACACACTTAGGAATTAGGTATTTGTAGTAAGTAAGGAGAAGATGGAAAGGATGTCTGGACATGTTAGGAGGCGCAGAAGTCCTAAGATATGGGATGGGCTCCTCTTAAGAGAATAGGAGTAGATGGACTGTGTGTGGGTAGTCCAAAAAACATGCATGTCTAGGGTGAAAATATGTATTGAATAAGACACAGGTAATACACTAATTATTTAAAGTGAAAGATTATTGAGTTGGGCCTAGACCAATCCACCGACATAATAGTGGCCAGGTGCCAGGGTTCCCTAGAGATCGATCCACCGGTCAATAATAGTGGTCAGGAGCATTCTATCCTCTATGTTTATGATCCATTAACTATAATAGTGGGGGATCCTAAACTTAATAAACCAAACTATATGTTATGATAAGACATAGGAAAGATACTAATTACTTAAAGTGAAACACAATGATAGTTGAGGTAAGACTGATCCACGAGCATAATAGTGGATAGGAGCACTTTGCCCTAGAGATCGATCCACTAGCAAATAATAGTGGTTTGGAGCATTTTGCCCTGTATGTTTCCGATCCACCGACTATAATAGTAGGGTTCCCGTACTCGCATGGACTTATAAAGAGTATGGTGTGAAATGAGTATATTAACTAGAGATCTAATGATTAAGTTAACCGAACTATAACACAACCATTCGTCATCATAATTACTGTTCACTATCAAAGTGGATACAAAAATCATATGAGTGCCTAACATGGCCAACATTCAATACATCAACAAATGAAGCTCAATGAAATAAAATATCATTTAAACCAAACATGACTACAATGTCACAAATTATAGCAAAGAGGGTTACTCAATCTTTTCTCTCACTAAGGAGCTTAGCTAATGTTAAATATCCTCCAACAAAATAAGAAAGTAGTGAAGAGAAAGAAGGAAAGGGACTGGGCAGATCACAATAATCTAACCCCTATCTAGCCTAATATCTCCTTCTTCATTTTCCTCCCTTAGTATAACCTGCTAATACTCTTCTTCTTCAGCCTTTTTCTTTTAATCTCTCATTGCTAATTTTTCTCCTCTCCTTTCTATATCTTGTTCTTCTTGATCCAAAGGGTATTTATAAAGTATAAAATGTGCAGGTTGTGATAGGTTTCATTTGGTATTGCGTCAGGTGGCTATACCGTACTTTAGGTGGTAGTGCCCTACGTTGGTCCCTTGGTGAATACTTCCAAAGTTAGAGATTTGGGTATTCTTCTTTTTTTTTAGCACTATAGAACCTTTATGGTGACTTGGGTAGCAAATTCAGAGTCTAGATAGGGTGAGGTTATTATTCAATTTGCTAAGTTGTAGCCATCCCTACAAGTGCTTTACAAGGGTAAGTAAAGGCAATAAGTTTATGAGTTTTCATGAGAGTTCAAGTACTATTATAGCCGGTGGCCGAAAATATCTAGGGTAGAACACACCTGACCACTATTATTTGTTGGGAATGGTCTCCAAGGAACAAGGCACCTAACCACAATTATTGACAATGGATCGGTCTGGGCCTGATTCAATAATATTTTACTTTAATTGGTTAGTGTCTTGTCCATGTCTTATTCAGTAGATACCTTCCTACTGGACATGCATGTCCATTGGACTTCCCGCTCACACCCCATCCATACCTACTCTCCTAAAAAGCCCCATCCTATATCTTGGGACTTCTACACATCTTATACCTCTCAGACATCCTTCCCCCCTCATTGGTACTCACCATAAAAGCCCAAAAGATTCTATATGTAGGTTGAGGCCCACTTTCCCATATCTCTGGTTTAACTCACCATTTAACTCTAGGGTTTTCCTTTGAAAACCTTAATCTAGCCCATATGGCTTAACCTCTCCCTATCATATATGACCCATGCTCCCTTTACTTCCAACCCATCACCCTACTTGATCCACCCCCAACATTACAAATTTACTTCCCATTCTGCACGTCTGGCCACGAAAACCCTAGTTGACCACCCCAAACCCTATCACCTCTCCTCTCTTGTGGGTCATCCTTTCATCACTCCCACTCACCATTTCCCTTTCCACTTGACACATAGTTCCCCCTCCATATGACACACTTACGCTCTCATCCCATACTCCAACCACATCCATTAAATCTCCCTTCCACACACTTCCCCCACTTAGGTTTTTTCTCACAAATCCTAGCCAAGTCCCTCATGCATCCTTATACCAACCTACGTACTATTTTTCACTCATGGATTCTAATTACCCCAAATACTCTTCCCTCACCTTCCTTAACCCTTAATTCACCTTTTTCCATATGAAGGTTACCCCCATACAAAGAATAACCACCCTATACAAGCCTTACACATTCCATGCAAGATTTATTCCATCATCTTCTTTTGCTCATATTATCTTTTTATTTGTCCACCCACATATCATGACGCACTTAAGTCCTTTTCACTTACCTCTTACCACTGCACTCTCTTTACTTCTTTTATCCTCCCCAACCTCCTCTTACTACTTAGGGACTCCAAGCACAACACAAGTATAAGTCACATCATCATATTATACATGCCATAAAACATAAATGTCTTACCTTATCTCCATGCTTAGCAAGCTGCGCTACAAGTGCATAATCCTTAAAATCATAAGATACATACATATAGCCAACACACATAAATACATAATACACAAATTGAGCCCTAATCACATCCTTACCTAGAATGATACTTGGCTTAGAGCATGACTCCTATGCATCATTAGGGGACATATTTGGTTCATCTAGAACAACACCAGGCTTGGAGAACGACTCCTATGCCTCCTTAGGGGACATATTTGGTTCACCAAAAGTGGTGGCGGCAGCTAGGGTGGTGGCAGCAACGACGGAAGTGGTGGTTGTTTGGAAAATTTAGGCTTTGGGGTTGGAAGAGAGAAAGGGAGGTGGTGGTTGTAAGGTGGTAGGTTCCCTAGACTAGGAAGGTTGTAGTGGTGGCGGTGTCATGGTAGGGTGGCAAAGCAGGTGGTGGTAGTTGTGGTGGCTGAGGGTGGTGGAGAAGGAAGGAGGAGGGAGGAGAGGGAGAAAAGGGAAAGGAAGGGTATGAGGAGGTAGGGGAAGGTCTGTTAGGTTGAGAGGTGGTAGTGGGGGTGGTGGTTGTGTCAGAGGAGGCGGCGTAGGGTGGTGGAAGGGGCAGCGATGGGGTGTAAAGGGCAACTCGATCTACCCACTTTGCATATATAGGGTGATTATGTAGGAGGAGTTAGGGAGGGTAATGAAGGGAAGAGCCTGAGTGGTGGTTTGGACGGTGATGGTTGAGGCAACGTCTAAAGGTGCGTAGGTGGGGAGTTTTAGGAGATTTTTGAGTAGAGCAAAAGGTGAAGAATAAGGGAAAGGCTGGGGTGTTTATAAGAATGGGGAGGAGAAGAAAAAGGGGGAGGCTGAGGATAAGGGAGTAGGAGGGTAGGGGCTTACCGACCGACGATGGCGGGCTAGTACAAGCCTGTGGATTGCAGGGAAAAGGGGCCAAGAAAGGGAAGGGAAGGGGCATGTGAGAAGGGCAATATAAGGGTAGGTTTGGCTCAAAATGGAAAGGAAAGAGATAAGGGAGAGAGAGGGAGAGAATGATGGGGCTATACAAGTGTAGAGGAGGACAGGCGGTGGCAAGGCAGGCGAGACCTACAACACAAAGGGTAGAGAAGAGGAGGAAGAAGAAGGAGGGGTAGGGCAAGCTAGTCGGGTGGGGATAAAAGAAAATTGGTTCGGCCTGCACGCTCGAGGGAGAAGGAAGGAGAAAGGGGGCTGTTGGGCTGGCCCAACTAGGGGGGAAAGAAGGAAGAAAAGAAAGAGGGAAAAGGAGGATGGGGTGGGCTACATGGGTGAGGCCCAAACTAGTTGGAGGATAGGAGAAAGAAGAAAAATGAGGAAAAGGAAGAAGAAAAAGAAAAAGAAGAAAAGAGGGAAAAAAAGAAAAAAAAGGAAAATGTGGTGGTTGGGTTATTTGGGGTCTTTTTGTGTTTTTTATTTTTTTTTAAATTAATATAATTAGTAAAAATAAATAATTAAATTCTATTGTATATTACTTTAGAAGTTTTGATTAAATTTTCTAAATTCCATTTTAACTAATAAATTATCATAATCTCCTCAAATTAGTCCTATATTATTTCCCTTTCTTTTTGGCTTAATTACTCCTATCATGTTAACATTATTTTATTAAAAATGTTATTTTTAATTGATCTCATATATTAACCCCTATTTATTATAAATTTATAAATTAAGGTTTTGGGGTATTAGAGTAAGGGTGGAGAGTATGCCTACCGTTAAGTCATTGGTAGGGTTGTTTATTAATTAAGAGTACTAATACATCAAAGGAGGAGAGGCCGTAGAGGTTGTTGATTATGGTAGAGAGGTAAGACACTGACTTTCCACGGATAAACATAGCTTTATTTTTCTTTTGATGTTTAGATTACTGTAAAATTCTAGAATGACTAGAGGGGGAAATTCGAGGGAGGGGGTGTTGATAGAAGTGGCCTAATGGTGGTGGTTGATTGGGCTAATAAGATATTGGGGTATCTTTGGGAGGGAAAACCTTTTTCAAAGTAAAATTCTCGGTTGGAAAGAGCATTGAAACACTCCCGAGTGTTGTCAGACTGGAAAATGGTGAGAGAGTTGGACATTCTCTTTAGGTGTGTTGTGGGGGGAGAAGAGGAATGGGTTGCTTTATCATCCGAATGGATGTGAATTCATCAGATGATATTGAAGGTAGTGGCCATTTTTTCAAAGAAGTAGGTTTATTCTATCCTTGAAAGGTTGTTGCCATGGCTTTGGTGGCATATTAGTTAGTACATCTTGGCATAGTCAAATTAGTGGCACATGGCGTGGAGAAAATGGGAACAAATGTGTACACAGGGGTGTTTTCTCTTGTGTTGGTGATGAGGGTGGTGTCAGTGTGTTTAGGCAAAATAGGTCTCATAAGGAGCTCTGTAAGGTAATCGTCTAAAACATGCTCTTCTTGTAATGAAGAGCCTATACAGGAACTTTTTTGATAATAGAAGATGAAAGGATGGGATTAAAGCGGTGAGTATGTATTGAATGAGACGAGACTAATGGGGGGAGGTAAAATTTTTGAAAGTAGTGCTAGACAACCAACAATGTACTGGAGAGAGAGTGAGAGGGACGTACTTGCACTCAAAGCGGCTACCTGACACTAGATACGAATGAATCTTCTTGCAAGATGGGGAACATCAGTGTATTTTTTCACATGAAATGTGGTGCATGTGCTTTACAACTTTACACCTACTCATCTTCTATGTAATAAAATCATTATTAGGGTACAAATGATACAATGGATTTTATCGAGAAATGAGATAATTTTGATAGGAATGGTAAAGAAAAAGAGTTAAAATGACAGGGGATAAAATTTTATGTTTCCTCTTATCAGCACTTGGCTTATGCCCCATTTGGATTGGGGTAGATCGGGGTTAACGGAGGTGAATCAATTGATTCACCCCGTTTGGCTACCCATTTTAAAAAGTATACCTGGGTGAATCGGGGTTAATATTTTACCTTCATTCACCTCCATTAACCTCATTTTTGTTAACCTCCGATTTCGGGGGTAACCGAGGTGGAGGTAGAAGAATAAGTAAAATTTTGACTGAATCGTACCAAAATGCCCCTGAACATAAAACCCTATTTTCCTGATTAGCTTCTCCAGTCTGCTCGACCTCCCTATTTTCTCATTCATAGGATCGCAGAGCCTCAACCTCCCTCCCTGCCATATTCTAATCTGCTCGACGAAGGGTAATCTCTGGCAACAACTACTGATTTCGACGACCGAAGCTACGCCGACAACCAATTTTGCACAGGTAGTAGCTATAGCATCCAATTCTCCTCTCATCTCCCATCTTCTCGTCGATAACCATGTTTGCTTCCCTACCTTTTATTTTCTTTTTTTTTTGGTCGATTTTGATGTTAAACAGATTATGCTTGCTTTTTAATTTAATTGTGCTACCTGATCTCTGATTATTCTCCATTTATGAGTTGAGTTCATTATCTTTTCTGCGGCTTAGAAAATCAGAGATTGCTTTCATCCAGATGAAAAATAGTTGAATCCCTCCCTTCAATAAGTAAAAAATTAATTGTTGTTATTTTGTACTATTTAGCTGCTCGCTTTGCTTTTATCATTTCAAAATTTGAGGGCTATATATTGCATTATTTTCTATTAGTATCTGTGCAGCATTCTTTGCCATATTCTTTCAGTTTTTTAGTTTTCTTTTGTTGGTCTTTTCAATTGCTTTGGCTTGTTTTAATTAGTTTCTCCATTTTTACAGTTTGAACCGAAGAAGTTCCATATGCATGTTGTGAAATTGGCGGCAACTTATAACGGTTTTAGATTGTTTAGTTTTAAGACTTAACTGGGATGATTTGGCAAGCTTGACGTGTCATTGCTAGCTAGTGTTCAGTACTTTCCCGAGACTACGTGAGTCTTACCTCAAAATTCAAAAATATGAAAAGAAACACATATTGAAACAACAACTAACCTGCTAGGAAGGGTTTGAAATTTTATTTAATAAAGCAGTAGCAAAAGAAAAAAATGAAGAGGATAGGACACTAGCAATTGAAGTTGTATAAAATTGAAATTCTAGCATTGTTTGTTCTTTATTCAGAAAAAAGGGGAGAAATTGGAATGAACCTTTGTTGATGGTCTTGGAAGAGTGTTTACCTTATGTTGGCATATGTGTTGTGGTATATTGAGACTTATTAAAATTGTTTTGAAAGTGGATTTTGATATGCTCAAATATTTTTATTGCACACTTTTAGAGGAAGTATAACTCTACTCTCCTCAATTGTATTCTTTTTTTGTTATGTTGATTCCATCCATGTTGTTGATGTTTTATTGCTAATTGCATTTTTTTTCTTTGATCTTTGTTCTTTTTTTTGATAGATGGATCATGATGGTGCTAATCTTACTCTATTCTACTTTACAATCCTTAATTGGTTTATTGTGGTGGTGGCTGCTTATTGGTATTTAGACGAAAATGGCATGTTAGATGATAATGATGATGATGATATTCATGAAGAATATAGAGAAGTGAGATTTTTGGTAAGAGATGTGATGACGAACAGAGTCATATGTCGAGATATGATTCGTATGGGTCCTGAGGCATTTTATGAATTTTATGGGTTATTAGCGAATTATGGTGGCTTGCGATCAACTAAATGGGTTAATATCGAAGAGCAAGTTGCTTTATTTTTGTACATTTTGGGTCATGCCACAACAAATAGGAAGGTACAAAGAGTGTTTGGTAGGTCTGGAGAAGTTATTAGTCATCATTTTCACAATGTCTTAAGAGCCGTTATCGAATTAGAGGAGATGTTTATTAGACAACCAGATGGATCATCAACACCAGTAGAGATTCAAGACAATCCCAAGTTCTATCCTTATTTTAAGGTGCCTATTATGAATTTTCCTTTCTTTTTAGTCAATAAATAATTTAGTTAGATTATTAATAATGTAGTAGTTAATTTCAGGATTGTGTGGGAGCAATCGACGGATCCTATGTTCGAGTAAAAGTTTCTACATCTGATGCTCCTAAATACCGAGGCAGAAAAGATTACACCACACAAAATGTACTAGCAGCTTGTACATTTGACCTAAAATTTACCTATGTTCTAGCTGGTTGGGAAGGAACAGTATCAGATGCTCGAATACTAAAAGATGCATTAAGACGACAATATGGCCTAAAATTCCCACATGGTAACTACGTTGCCATTCTTAACAAATACTTTTTACTTAATTTATTGAAAGTGATCTAACATTTTAGCCTTTTTTTAGGTAAATATTATATTGGTGATGCTGGATTTCCTGTAATGAGTGGCTTAATTCCACCTTATAGAGGAGAGCGGTATCATTTGAAAGAGTACTCACATAATCCACCAAGGTCTCTGCAAGAGCTATTTAATTTACATCATTCTTCTTTAAGAAATATGATTGAAAGAATTTTTGGTGTTGTAAAAAAGCGTTTTCCAATTATGGCAAGTGCAAATGAACCCCATTATGATGTATATACACATACAAGGATTATATTAGCATGTTGTATTGTGCATAACTTTCTAATGGGTGTTGATCCGGATGAAACTATAATTAGAGAAGTGGATCAAGAACTTGCCGATGGCAATGATGGAGAGTGGGAAAATAGGTTTGATGATCTTACAGAAGAAGGACATGCTGCTAGAGGAGAGTTTATAAGAAATTCCACAGCAGTGGCGATGTGGAGAGATTATAACCCATAAGCATTTCTCTTCACTTATGTAATTTGAGCAAATGTACTATTTTATGTGTACTGAATTATGAGAACCTTGTTGTTTTGTTATGATATGTTGTATTCTACTTTGAACACGCCATGTAACATATGTCTTTATTTTTTCTTAGATATTAAAGCTCCGTTTTAAATGTCCCTTGATTACTTGTGTATTTTTTTTATTTGCATACTTGTCGTATTTGTCATCCTTTTTTTTGGTAGATTCAACCATGCCTCCTCTTCAAGTTGAGAGAAACATTTGGACGTGCGAGATGGATGGAGTTCTTCTTGATGCTTTGCTACATCAGATGCGTATAGGTAATCGTCGGTCTGCATTATGGCGACATCGGTCTGCATTATGAGTTGCTAAATGCGTATCCCTTAGAGCGACGTCGGTCTTCATTATGGCTTTTATTGGTGCAAGCACAAATCATTGACGAATCAGAACCTTGCCCTTATGATGATGCTAAGCTTTGGAGGTGAGGGTTTAGATTAAGGTTTAAGTCATGGTTTAGGGTTAGGGTTAGGGTTTGATTCAAATAGGATGAATAAGGTGATGTTTGGTTTGTATGGAAAAGTTATGGTTTTGAATGTAGGGTTTATGGTTTAAGTTGTGTATACCGGATTATTGCTTGGTTTAAATTCGAATTTGAGTAGGATTTTGATGGTAATTATGGTAGGAAATTATGGATTAAGAAAAGTAAAAAAAATATGAATTAATCTCTAATTTATATAAACGAAAAGATTAAAACTTTTAAGCTAAACCGTTCATACAGATTCAATTTTCTTGAGTTTGAACTCACACAGAATTCATTTATATTCAACTTCAATGTTGATATTCAAATTCAATTCAATTCTCCATCTCCTCATACTTGACATTCATGCAGCTTTTAACCTTTCTGTCACTAGTTAAAAAACATAATTTAAAAGATTCCAAGCTAAAAGATATTATGCTACCTTTATGCTAGCTTTATGCTAAATTTATTATCCAACATTACTAATTAATTAATAAATTAGCTAAATGCTTAATAATGCTCAAAAAGTCTACAAAGAAGATCCCCCATGCACGTGGTCATCATTCCTTGCCTGCTGTGCATGCCATACACATGCACATAGACACTTAGTTGCTTATTTTTTATGTTTCTAGCAACATAGCCATTTGTTGGTCTTTAAATTTACAGGAGATACTTTCCAAATGAAGAATAATTGGTTCCATAATTATGAAAGAAAATTCTTGAGTGTTTTCTCCTACATCATTCTCCCCTTATTGATTTGAATTTGCCCTCAAATTTTGCATTGTCATAATAAGGGCTAATATATCCTACATTGAATATTCTTAATGCCCCACCATATGAATCTGGCAAATCGAGCTCATAAGCACTCTCTATGAACTTTTGAATTACTTTGAAAGAACCATCTGCCCTTGACATGAGCTTGTGTTTCCTTAGATTAGGAAATCTGTCCTTCCTCAAGTGTAACCATACTAAATCTCCCGATTGAAAAACATGTTGGATCCTATGCTTGTTAGCTCTTGTCTTGTACACTTTATTTTCCATCTCAATATTGTGCTAGATTTTTTTATGAATTTTTTGAAAGGACTCCACGCTCTCTTGTGCATCATAACTCTTCACTTTACCCTTCTTCAATGGTATCATATCAATCAGCATATATGTATTAATACCATATACTATCTCAAATGGACTAGAGCTTATTGTAGTAGGAATTTGATGGTAAGAAAACTCTGTATGTGCTAATTTGACATCCCAATCTTTACCACTCTTACTCACCAATCCCCTTAGCAAAGTACCCAAAGTTCTATTAGCAACTTTAGTTTGTCCATTCATTTAAGGATAATGTGAAGAAGCTTTGTTCCTCGCATGTACCATAAAGTCTTCCATAAATAGCTTAGGAACTTCACATCTCTATTTGAAACAATCCTTCTTTGAATTCCATGCAACCTCATGATATCCTTGAAGTATAAATCCACAATATGGGTAGCATCATTGGTCTTGTGACACGGAATAAAATGAGCCATCTTGGAAAATCGATCCACTGCAACTAAAATGGAATACTTACCTTGTTGTGTCCTAGGAAATTCCAAAATAAAATCCATACTAACACCTTTCCATAGTTGAGAAGGAAGAGGTAAAGGTACATATAAACCTTTGTGAAAGAAACTTTTACTCCTTTGACACGTAGAACACCTAGCAACCGTGGCTTGTACTCCATTTTGCATTCTTAGCCAATAGAAATGTTCTTATAGCAACTCCAAAGTCTTGTGAACTCTAAAGTGTTTGGCAATTCCTCCTTCATCCACCTCTTTGATTAATAAGTCTGAAACTAAAGTCTTGGGCACACATAATTTGTTGCGCTTGAATAAAATCCCATCTTGAATAATAGAATCTCCAGAACTTCCTTGTTTCTTGCACTCTTCTAAGATCATAGCAAAATCAACATCCATGGCATATTAAATCTTCAACATCTTGAACCCCAAAAGCTTTACATCCATCATGGTAAGTACCATGGTCCTCCTCGATAATGCATCCACCATGACCTTTGCCGTCCAATCTTGGCATTGAAAATCTATACTTGATTGTAATGTTGTTGATAGCTCTCAAATCAATACAAATCCTCTACTTACTATCCTTCTTATACACTAACAAAGTTGGAACTCCTCATGGACTCATACTCTCCCAAATATAACCTCGGTCTAACAACTCATACACTTGTTTCTATAGCTCTTTAGCCTTCTCTAGATTGTATTTGTAAGCTGGTGTGTTTAGTAATGGAATTTCTGGTATAATATCAATACCATGCTCAATACCTCTCAAAAGAGGTAGCCCACTTGGCAACTCTTTTGAAAACACATCGGCATATTCTTTCAATACTTGTTGCAATTTTGGATCCATATTAGCATTCTCCCCTCGTTGGAGCTCTTTTACCACTAAGCCATAACATATCATCTCGTCCTTCATTACTTTATTTATCTCACACCTTGTAAGGATCAACATCTCCATGCCAATCTTCTTTTTTCCCTTCTAACACTCGACATCTACCCTCTTTTCATTCCTTAAAAACGAATCCTCCCTATCTAGATCAGGTTTTATCCTAAACTTCTTTGGACCCTTACATACCACATACTAATTAAGGACCCCGTCATTCACAATTTTCCTATCAAATTACCATGGCCTCCCCAAAAAAATGTGACAAGCATCCATAGGCAAAATATCTCATAAAACATCATCAAAATAATTTCCAATCTTAAAAGAGATAAGAGTTTGTTTGGTTACCCTTACGCCCTTATCTTTGTTGAGCTATTGGAGTGAATATGGTCTTAGATGACCCATGATCTCTAAGCTGAACTTGTTCACCATCTTCTCACTAGCAACATTAGTGCATGAGCCACTACCAATGATGACTCCACACACCTTATCACCAATTCTACATTTGGCCTTAAAAATCTTCTCCCGTTGAGTAAGTAAAGGTTGTTGTTGTACTTGGAGCACCCTTCGTAACACGTGCCAATCCACTTAGGCTTCTTCCACAACATCTTCCAAGCTATCACTTTATTCTTATAGGTCTTCACCAAGGTCTTCATTCTCTTCACAAGCCTTTATATTTTCTATCTCCTTCGAAGTTAATGCTCTTTGGTTTAGACAATCCCGAGTAAATTGACCATAACCTCTACACTTGAAGCGTTACTTGTTCCCTTTATCAACCACTTGATCCTTGCCCTTTTATTGACAAGTGAACTTCCTATCATGATCTTGGCTTACAGCTTGAGAAATTGGTGTCTTTGACACACCCTTGAAAGTTGAACCATATGGAGAATTGGTTGACTTGCTTGGTGGCTTGGTCCTCTTCAACTATTTCTCGAACTTGATGGCTAACTTGGATAGGTCTTCAAACACTTCATATTGTTACACCTACACCTTATCCTGGAGAATCATATTTAAACCCCCGATGAATTATGCACACCTTTGGTCTTATTTTTCGTGGACATCACATATTAGATCTAGCCTTTCGAACTCCCGAACGTATTCTTCTACTCCAAGTAACCTTGCCTCAATTTAGTCATTTTTATAAAATTTTCTTGCTCGTATTCCCTAGACATAAACTTCTTCTTTACATATTTCTTTAATTTTTTCCATGACCTAATCTTCAATTTTCCTTCTCCCTCTCATCTCCTTTTTAAACTATCATACCATCCTCTAGCAAATTTGTTAAACTTTAATATCGCTATGCAACACCGTTTCACATCATAAATTTCTTTATATTGAAAAATCGATTCAACTATTTGTAACCATTCAAGAAAAGATTCTGTGTCAAGATTATCTTTAAAGTTGCAAAGATCAAAGGGGATTCCTTTTTCCACATCATCATAAGTTTTCCTTGAAGTGTCACGTGGTTACGTAATTTCCTACGCTCTCTTATTCTTCTTCTACTAGGTTTTGGGCCCTTCTCACGTGCCCTTCCTCTTCTTGTTCCCTTAAGTTTTGTGGTTAAACAAAGGATTCATGGGCTTGGGATTCTTCTATTCCCTCCACTTAAAATTTTACCTCCTTGATTTCATCCATCAAGGTCTTGAGAAAATCCCTCAAGTCTTCTCATTGATTTTCTATCCTTCTCCTTATCAACCTAAAACAACACTCACAAACATGCCCTACAAAACTCGGTCCTCATGTATTTATTTTATTTTATGAATTCTTGAAGATGGAACACTCTCTTGATGAATATTAAAGAATCTTGAAAGAAAGATTAAATCTTGATTGCAATTCCACCAACCTATGGCTTTGATACCAAAATTGATGTGTGTGGGTGGGTGTAATTCTCAATTATTTGGGGTTAAGGTTTGAAATAACTTTAGATATTAGGATAATGACTCATTGATGGTGAATTAAGAAATTAAGGCTTTGAATATATATAATAATAATGAAGATGATTCAAATGTGGTAGAAATGTGATGATGATGATTCAGTGATGATGGTTTGAATGGTGTGAACTAATTAGCATATGCATTAGATGATGATATAATGATGATGCTAAGCTTAAAAGGTTAGGGTCTAGATGAAGGTTGAATTCGTGGTTTAGGGTTAGGGTTAGGGTTTTATTTGAATAGAATGAATAAGGTGATGTTTGGTTTGTGTGGAAAAGTTAGGGTTTTGAATGGAGGGTTTAGGTTTTCTATTGTGTATACCAAATTATGGCTTGCTTGAACTTTGAATTTGAGTAGGATTTGGATTTTAATTATGGGAGGTAAATATGGATTAAGAAAAGTAGAAAAGATATGGATTAATCTCTAATTCATACAGACAAAGAGATTAAAACTCTCAAGCTAAATCATTCACATAGATTCAATTTGCTTGAGTTTGAACTCACACAGAATTCACTTATATTTAACTTCAGTGTTGATATTCAAATTCAATTCAATTCTCCATCTCCTCATACTAGACATTCATGCAGCTTTTAACCTTTCTACCACTAGGTAAAAGCATAATTTAAAAGATTCCAAGCTCAAAGATATTATGCTACCTTTATGCTAACTTTATACTACTTTATGCTAACTTTATTATCCAACATTTCTACTTAATGAATAAATTAGCTAAATTATTTAATAATGCTCAATAAGATTATAAAGAAGCTCCCCCATGCACGTGGTCATCATTCCTTGCATGATATGCGTGCCATGCACTTGCACTTATACACTTAATTGATTGTTTGTTATGTTTCTAGCAACGTAACCATCCATTGGTCTTTAAATTTGTAGGAGATACTTTCCAAATGAAGAATAATTAGTTCCATAATTATGAGAGGTAATTCTTCAGTGTTTTCTCTTGCATCAAGGTCCCTTTAGTATTCTAATCCTTTAAATCTATAGCTCCGTAGGGATACACCTTGACAATTTCAAAGGGTCCAAACTATCTTGATTTCAATTTTCTAGGGAGCAGCTTTAACTGTAAATTTTAGAGCAACACCAGCTGCCAAGGATATAGCTATTTTGGCTTGATATTTTAGTCATGAAACTTTCTATTCCTCTCTTTATATAACCAAGCACTATTATTTGAGGTATTTCATAGCTCTTCGTGCTCATTCATTTGTAACTTTCATGCCTCTATTGCTATAGCTAGATCAAATTTGATTGAAGTTCTGAATAGGATTTCTGCTCTAATTCAATAGGTAGGTGACACGATTTTCTAAATACAATCCAGTAATTTGACATTCCCAAGGGGTTTTTAAATGCTATCTTATATGCCCAAAGTGCATCATTTAGCCTAGCCAACCAATCCTTTGTAGTAAGGTTAATTACTTTCTCCAAAATTCTCTTAATTTCCCTATTAGAAAGTTTAGCTTGACCATTTGATTGTGGGTGATAAGTGGTGGCTAATTTGTGATGAATTCCATATTTGTGCATAAATTTTTGGAACAACCTATTATAAAAATGTGTGCCACCATCACTAATGATAGGTTTGGGAGTCCCGAGTCTTGTGATAATTGTTAGAGGAACCAAATCACCACCGTATCATCATTTGTTGGTAGTGGAGTGACACTATATATTTAGATAAGTAATTTTCTATTACTAGAATGTATTTGTTCCTAGAGGAGGATGGGAATGGGCCCATGAAATCAATACCCCACCTCTAATGTGCACGTTTGAGGCATTTCATTCTTTTACAAGATGTTTTCAGTTCGTTGACATTGCTCACAATTTTGAACCTCTATCCTAACATCCTTGAGTATGGGGGGCCTGTAAAATCAAATTTGGAGAACCTTTGCTGCAGTGCATATACCTCCAAAATGACATCTATAGGATGCATGACGATAGGCGACCAAGATTTCCTTAGCCTCCTCTTTTCTTAGACATCTTCTCATTAGTTTATTTGAGTATTAGCAAGATAGGAATGGTTCATTCCAGTAGTAATACTTAACGTCATGGAAGAATTTTTTCAGCCGTTGTCGAGATTTATTAGGGGGTTGTATTTTACCTGCTAGATGGTTAGAAATTTTTGCATACCAGGGTAGTTGACCCTGCCTGAATCTTAGGAGTTGTTCATCAAGGAGGTCCTTCTTAATCCAGACTTATATTTACTCTTTATTATATCCTTCCAATCTAGAGAGATTGTCTGTAATTTGATTATCCTTACCATGATGATCCTTGACTTTGACATCAAACTCCTACAATAGTAGGATACATCTTAACAAATGAGGTTTGGCATATGTTTTAGCAAGTAAGAAGTGGATAGTAGTGTGGTCAGAATATATAATCAATTTAGTTCCTAAGAGATAAGAGAAAAAATTATCAAATGGAAACACAACTGCTAGTAATTCTTCCTTAGTGATAGTGTAGTTTAGTTGAGCCTTATTGAATGTCTTGTTAGCATAGAATATGTTGTGGAAAAATTTGTTCTTCTATTTTCCTAAAACTTCTCCTATAAAGCAATCATTTGCATCACACATCAATTCAAAGGGTAATGTCCATTAAGGTCCTACGATAATAGGGGCTCTAGTAAGTGTTAACTTTATTCGTTCACAAGTTGCCTTATAAACCTCATAAAAGTCAAATTTTCTATCCTACTCCAAAAATTGATAAAGGGGTTTAACATTTTTTGAGAATTCTTTGATAAATCTTTGGTAAAATCCTACATGTCCTAAAAAATTTCTCACACCCTTGATATTGGTTGGAGGGGTAATTTTTTGATGACCTCAAATTTTGCTTTATTAGCCTTTGTCCTTTGGTAGAGGCCCTATTTCCTAAAATAACTCTTTCTTAAACCATAAAATGACATTTTTCCAAGTTAAGGACTAAATTTGTCTCTTCACACCTTATCAATACTCTCTCTACGTTTTTCACGTAATCCTCAAAACTATCACCAAACATAGAAAAATCGTTCATAAAAATTTCTATAGTGTCTTCTACCATGTTTGTGAATATAGCCATCATGTGCCATTGAGAAGTTGCAGGAGTGTTACACATGCCAAAACGCATTTTCTAAAAGGTGAATGTGCTATAGGGGCATGTGTAAGTGGTTTTATATTGATCTTCATGTGCAATAGCTATTTGGTTATAACCATAGTATCCATCTAAGAAGTAATAAAAAGCTCTTCTTTCCCATCTGTCAAGGGGGGAAAATGGTCTATTCAGGTGGCTTTATTGAGTTTCCTATAGTCCATGTAAATTTACCACCTTATGACTATCCAGATGATGATTAGTTTATTTTTATAGTTTTGAATGACAGTCATACCTTCTTTCTTAGAGACACATTAGACAGGGCTTACCTAATTGTTGTCGGATATGTGGTATATGATACCTAAATTGAGCCATTTGATGATTTATTTCCTTTACTACATCCTTCATTGTTAGGTTGAGCATTCTTTGTTGCTTGATAGATGAACTTGAGGGGTCTTCTAGTAGAGTCTTATGCATGCACAATGTTGGGCTGATTCCTTGGATATTTACCATGGGCCATCCTACTGTCTTCTTATGTTTCTGGAGTAAGCTAACTAGCTATTCCTATTGAAATTAAAGTAAGGTAGGTGATATAATCACTATTAGGGTGTCTTCCTTGCCTAAATATATGTATTTTAAGTAGGATAGTAATGGCTTAAGTTCCAGCTTGGGTGGCTCTTCAATTGATGGTTTGACTGGCTATATTTCTCCACTGCTCAGGCCAATAGGTTCTTGTGGTGTTGAGTAATTGATCCAGCTACACCTTGTCACATATTTGTCATCTAGTTCATGGAAATAATAGGTAATGTAAATGCTATTTAAATGATCTATATCAAATAACCTAGATTCCTCATTAAGTGTACCTACTTCAAACTCATCAAAGATAGCCAAATCAATAATGTCAATTTGTAAACATTCATCAAGATCCTTTGATGGTAGTTTCATTGAGTTAAAAAAAGTTAAAAGTTTTCTACTCCTCATTGACCCTTATTGTTAGTTCTCCCATCTTCACATCTATTAAGGTCTTATAAGTAGCTAAGAAAGTCCTACCCAAAATGGTAGGAGCCTCCTTGTTTGTTTTATGGTAAAGGATTATGAAATCTACTAGGAAAATGGACCAGTTTAGCTTTACTAGCACATCTTTAATCTTTCTTTTAGGGTGAACATATGATCAATCAGCTAACTATAGGGTTATAGTGGCAGACCTTGCTTCTCTAATACCTAGCTTCTTGAAAATGGACATAGGTATATGATTAACACTGGCACCATGGTCACAAAGGGCCTTACCATAGTACTTATCTCTTATTTAACATGGGATGGTGAAATTGCCATGGTCTTGTAATTTTTCTAGGTAATTTCTATTGAAAAATCAAAGTACATCCTTGGGTCATTGCTACCATCTTGTATTTACACAGCCTTCTCTTTCATGTTAGTATGTCCTTTAGAAACCTTCATTACCTTAAAAAGGGATGTTAAGAATGATTATTTTATAATTTTAATGATGGTTGTGAACCGTTATTGAATTGCGAGTTATTAAATCTTTAATAATAGTTCATAACTTTCATAAAAATATACAAAAAACCACAAATGTTGGGATAAACTTGCTATTTAATAATGATTTTTATATAAAAACTGTTATTAAAACTAGGTTTTGATAACTATTTGTAAGTCACAACCATTGTTAAAAACAATGTTTTTATAATGGTTAATCTAAGAACTATTGGTAAAATGTCAACAAATTAAGGTTTTAATCGTTAATTATGTATTTATTAAACCCTAATATGTATTAAATAAGCATAAAATGGATATTTTAATAATGGTTTGAGTTAAAAGCATTGTTACAACACAGTCGATTTAGGATTTTAATCATTTATTAGGCATTTATTAAACCCTAATTAAGGTTAAATTCCAACTTTTAATAACAATATTTAAGGTTAAGAATTGCTAAAAATGGTTTTAATAATGGTTCTTACTTAAAACCGTTATTAAAACATCTATAATAATGGTTTAAGTAAGAACTATTATTAAGGCTTGATTTTATTATTATTATTATTATTATTATTATTATTATTATTATTATTATTATTATTATTATATTCTTGCTGTTTTATTCCAACTCACATACATATTTGTATATTCAAATATTTACCAAATTTTCAATGTAAAATAACATTAATTCATATATACATACATGTCTTCCTCCAAAATGATACTATCTATTTTCAGTCAATCTCTATTTGGTATGTCTTAATACACTAGGCATACCCATGAATGAAAATTAGTAGACATACCACAACTTGGTAGCTCTATACTCTAAAGTCAAAAGTTCATAGATTATAACCTAGATGACCAAAAGACGTAGATAAAATACAAACCTAAACACGCATGTTGAATGTAGATCCCTAATATTAAATGTATGAGTGCACGTTCTTGACCCATTGGTCTCTTACTTCATCTATTTCATCATCATTGTATTTTTGGCCTTGTGCATAACCATCGGTGAAAAACTATAAATTCATAAATTTTAATTATTCAGCAGTACCAAGGTCAAGTACCAAATATATATTTCATGATTTGTTAATAGAAAAATATGGAAAAACAAACATACATAGATTGGATCTATGTTAACCAATCTATTTTAGACTATGAGATCCATTGCTTTATATATGTAGTATTCACAATCATCGCCATTCTACTATTGTGGAAACTGTCAAATAAATTCACTTAGCTCTCTAACTATTAGATATTAATTCAAATTAAAACAAAATACAAAATGGTTGTCTTCTTATTTACCATTACAAGCTCATATTTAAGACTCTTTGGGTTTGGGATACCATTCCCACCTCTTCTCTGATACGCCATCATTAGTTCCCTAATAAATAGAGTTGGATACATAATATTTTAAGTATATATACCTAAAATAATTAAAGTAGAATCTATGCATAAATAAGCTAATAAAGAAATAAAAAGTATACTAACATGTCAATAGATTGTTTCCCACCACGATGAGTGACATCAAAGGGCATTTCATAGAGTCGAAGGGAATTAAATACATAGATTTTATTAAGATTAGGTCGGATGGCATACAAAACACAATGTTCATCTTCTAGGTGAGGAATGAGATATATCTTGTTATAGCCTTATGATAAAATGCGATACGCTAAATATTTCATGTGCCTACCCTATTTTATTATAGTACTATCAGCTATGTAGTATGGGAACACAAACATAATAGAGGACAACATTCCCAACACCACAACATGACTAGCTATCAAACTATGGATGACAATAACAATGCATATTTATTAATAATTGATAACTTATATAAAAAGTCATAAAAATTCCAATGCAACAAGAAGTATTTAAATATGAAATATGAAATATTACTTATGTGACATAGACTACAACACTCGTGGTTGACATCCATTTATGATTATAAATGTCACTTATGTTAACCACCAATACCATATAAATAGCATCGTCCCTCCCAATATACTCAGGATAACAATCATGAAAATATAATTATCACTGAGGTAGTTTTGGGTATAGAGATACAATAAAGCTAGTGAAAGTGGAGTTTAGCTCTTCTCTAAAAATGGAATCTTTTATGGGAAAACTAATTTTTCTAATTTAGCTCTCTTTCCTGTAGTAGTAGCCTCTTTTGTATTGCTTATTCTGCTAGTACCTCTCTTCGTTTTACTCCTAGGAGCATTCTTCTTTTTTAATTCTTTAATTCATAATAATAAATGAAATATATATTGAGTATATATACATGAAAAAAGGTATAAATAATGTAAGTAACAAATAAGATCTAATAATGATGTCAAATATCATTATCTCTTTGGTAGTGAGACGTATCTAATCTTTAGGCTAAGACACGATGCTTTCATGAGCTTCTAGCACTGCAACTACCTCATCACCTTTTTTATAACAGAGCAAAGGAGTATTGCCAATGATTGGACTGTCAATACTCATTGGCTTTATATTTTGGGCCAAGTTATACCCATGGATTGTTTGTGTTTGGGTACTAAGACTGATGCGTACCCTTCCTTTCGCTAAAAGAGTTGAACGATTATTCGCTAACAAGTCATATTTATGCAAACCCTAAAATAAAATATTACATATTCCTAATTATTTATGACACCAAATACATTTAAAAACAAATCATAGTTTACAATGCTTACCTCAAGAAGAGAAGAAAGACGTGCATTAGCTTCATAATTATCTCTAATGCTATTTACATTGGGTATGTGAAGCTCGTCATGGTCAACTAAATTGGATGGCTTTAATTATTTAAATTTGATAAATGACAACTCTTGCTCCATTGTTGCCATCCATTCAAATGGCATATTTAATTTCTAGGTGAGGACAACCACTTGCTCATTAGTGCTACAAGAACCACAAGATCATCCACATATGCTCGTTCTCATACCACCTAATCTAAGACCCCTATGTCTTTTAGAGTGTTCTACAATTAATGTAGCATGGGAAATAATGTTATATTAGTCCACCACCTCTATGGAATCTGGCATTTTAAGTTCTTCCTATAATGTATGCAATATATTTAAATTTAGCTTAATGGAATAAGCATAATATAATAGTTTTCTAAAAGAAAAATAAGTAGGGTTTAGGATATCTACAAACTTATAATTTTTTGGTAGCAACATTTACATCTTCATTAATATATAGATCTTTTATTACTTTAGCCTTTTTCTATAATATATCAATATTGATAGGTGAGGTACATGGATCCAAATCCTAGGCTATGAGCTGTAAATTAGAAATTAATCTTAAATTAAGAATATTCTTATAACATTAGACTTTTACATGTAAATAAATAAATCAAAATCTCATACAAACTCCTCTTCAAAGCCTACATAGTCTTTGCAAGCCATATTATGCTGGTATTTATTATGCTTAGCAATCTCTTTATTTTTATCACTTTTTTCCTATGTTACAAGCTAAAATATAAGAATATGTTTATTTAAATATCAAAGAAATATTCTTAATAAAAAATTTTAGTTGTTGTATAACAAATACCTTAAACCCTCCAAAAGACGATATGTAATAAATTGGTTCTAACTTTCTTGATAAATTAAACCATATCATTTGGGTGGGTTCTACCATAGAGAGCCATCCCTATTTCTGTGCATTTTTCTACTTGACAAGTATGCCCTAAATATTCTTATATGCTCACAACAATATCTAAGATGCCATTTCTTCCTAGTCTTTCAAACATTGAAGATTCTCTACAAAATAAGATATATAGATGTATACCAATGTTAATGGATTAGAAATATTAGCATTTGTCCTACAGAAATGATTAAGTAAAATCAAAAATTTACCGTGAATTACTTCCAAATACACTCCTTGTGACCTTTTGGAACCTACTTCTAATTATTATATGAGATAGGAACATAGTTACATGTGATGAGTGAAATATACGTCAGAAACATGTCTACATAAGAGCTAATAGGAAGATTGTAAGTATTACATACCAACTCAACTTGTTCTCCTCTCTTACGCATGTTCATGATGATTCTCATAATAGTAGGTCCTTTATTACTACTGTCCCTATCAACTTTTTTGTTGGCCATATTTCTATAAAAAATCAATAAATAAATTATGTTAAAATGTTATGTATTAACCATAATGTACCACTAAATTATTTTTTGATACAATAAATATTCACTGAGGAAGGTTGAAATATGAAACAAGTGTATATCAATTCCATACACAAAAACATGATCTCTGAAATCATCAGTGTTGACACGCTGAATATAAGCACAGTTCAAACAAGGACATATTATTCTACTAGAGTCCTGAGCATGTTCAACTACAAATTTGATGAAAAACTCCACTCCTTCATTACATTCTCTAGAAAATCGATTTGTAGATAACCATTTTCGATCCACAGTTTTTCAATCTAGATGTATCCCATGAAAAAGTAATTATTACAAATCAATTTAATTACGAGTTTAATAATTCACCAACCGCTCATGCTTGGAAATAATCAATCTTATATATATATATATACAAATCATGAGAACAAGTTTCCATAAAGATATCAATACTCAAGCCACTCATACTTAGAAAGAGTTCATATATATATATATATATATATATATAGACACACACACACACACACATAGTAAAACATTATACAATGGTTCAAATTATAAAAGATATACATACTACAGGGTTAAAGTAATAGCAATATATACATCAAGAGGTTGCTAAAGCCCAAACACCTAACTAAGAAAAACTCATAATGTAATCCCTTGGTAACCTTGTCGAGCCCAACTAATAACTATCACTCTCAAAGTCCACTCAACTTGATATGTCATCTATTCTTTCACATCATTAGTAGAGATTCTAATTACCGATACTCTAGGGTAATCGGGGTGGATACTCGAAGGTAAACTAGAACGAAACCTCTATTTGTCATCAATCACCATTAGCTTCCTAGATATCCAATCATACTCTTTGGCAAATACCTCGCCCTTAATAAATCTTGGGTGAGATGCATTAGTGCCGTGGACAAATCAATTCAAAAAAATAGATGTAGCCAACAACCATGGTTCCGTCTAAGGCAGGGTCAAGAGTATGTGATATGATTTTAAATGGAATGGGTCATACGACGCTCCACTCATAGACAATCGACCTAGCTGGTTGTATAACCATATGACATGAGTCCACAGATCAGCATCTCGCACCATGCATAAATATGGTGGAAGGTATTTCATAGCAATAAGCAACATCTCACTACCTACAAATGAGAAAAACCACTAAATCTTATCATCAATGTTGTTCTAAAAAGGATCTAAATTACAGTATATGTAAACTCCTTAACTACCTAGAAAAATCATAAATATATTCTACCATATCTTAACAAACTATGTAAAGCTAACAATACACCCACATAAGATACTTATCATAAAACTTACAATCTTGAATTGATTTTTATTTATTTCTCTATTGATATAAATGTGTCATTAAATATCAATAAAAGATAAATTACCATACACATCCTTTCATTTACTCGTGCTAGATTTGTCAATAAGTTAAGTTGAATCAAACTTCCTCTTATTATACTTGATATTTTTAAAATAAGGACATAATCTTGACTTATACATTTAACAAATAGGATAAACATCAAACTATCATCTAATCATTCAAGTTCTGTAGTAAATCAAGTGGATATTAATAATATATATATATATATATATATATAGGTTAAGTATAATAATATGATATTATTAAAATTAGAGTTAAGAATAATTTATATAATGGTTTGTTATACGATACATATTAATTATCATATTTAGTATAATAAATGCTAAGCCCTAACCCTAACCCTAATAAATTATAATAAAAACTAGCCCTAAACCTAATAAATTCTAATCCTAAACCTAACTAACTATAATTAAACTCTAATAAATCCTATATGTTATCATCATCATCATCATTATTATTATTATAAACAATTATTCCTCTTTATTTAATTATTTACTTTTATATTTTCTTTATTTTCTATGTCTATTTAATCCTCATCGAATAAACTCTAATTGAAATTTTCATTTAATGATGTACATATGTAAAATATATGTTCATTTAATTATATGGCATTTTCCTATATCCTAGTATCCTATACTTATTAATAAAAATGTATATGTGTATGTGTGTGTGTGTATATATATATATAGTTTTTATGGGTGATATTACTAATATTTTTAAGTATTTTATTTCTCGTGATAATTAAGCACTAAAATGGAATATATATATGTAAGGTCGGCTAACACACTCATGTACGTTATTATATAACACTAAAAAATTTAACAATGAGCAGCAACATTTTTCACTAACACATTTAATAACAAATAAAAACACATTTTTCAAAAACAAACTACAAATTTTCAATAACAAACACTACAACTTGCTCCAACATGCATGCATTTATATATATATATATATATATATATATATATATATATATATATATATATGTATTTATGTATATGTATATATGATAAGAGAATATGCTAAAGAAGAATAAAACCATACGTAAGAGGAGCAGAGGTAGCAAGATAAGTGGCGATGAGCAAGAGAACCAAAGATAAGCAAGAAGACAACTATGACAACCTATTAACACGTAGAAGCACGAAGGACCAAATGCAAACAAGGTTTGCAATAATGGCAGGACATGCAATGCTAAGAATAGTAGTAGTGTGGTGGTGCAAACGAATGAGTGGTTGCTCAAAGTTGGTGGTGCAAAAGAGAATGAGTGGTGATTACCCAGAGTTGAGAGGAGTGGTAGAGCATGGTGTGGTGGTGCAAGGGTAAGCAAGAGAACGAGAGTAAGAGGAAAAAGGTATAGAATTAGAGAAACTAAATTTTTTGGTATAAAAAATGGAATATTGGACTTTTAGTAACTGTTCTAGTAAATATCGTTATTAAAAGATCTTTTAATAATTGTTCTTCAGAGAACCATTGTTAAAACATCTTTTAATAATGGTTCTTACAGGAACCATTACTAAAACCCTTCCTCTCTTATTCCATATGGTGGTCCTTTTAATAACAATGCTATTCAGAACCTTTATTAAAACAACTTTTAATAATGACATTTACATGTAATATTATTAAAAATACCATGTGTAATTTTAGGGTGGAGGTTTTAATAACATTTTAAAACTATAACCATTATCAAAACTTTCTCAACTCTTCCGTGCATTAATTTTCATGCATTTAGCAATGGTTTTAAAATCATTGTTACAAATGTGTTGTTATTATTTCCCCTTTTTGTAGTAGTGCTTGCATAATTTGGAATTCGTTAGAGTGCTTCAACCAAAAGGATATTAATATGCAATTATCAAAGAATCTAGAGGAACTTATCAAACTATTTATCCTATTGTTGTTTAATGCACCAAAGGAAAGATGGTGATGGGATAAGGAGTTTAGTTATGATGGTTGATGATGGATTATTGTTCTTTTGTGGATTAGGTGATGAAGTGGTTTCTACTTCTGGATTTTTGGTAGAATTATTCTGTTGTTGTGAAGGTGCACAAATTGACCTTCTTTTTTTGGGTTTTATATCATTTACATGTTTGTTAAGGAGGTATTCTTCCTTAGTTTTATTCTATTAGAAGGGAGGTGCAATTTAAGGTGATGGTTTTACACTACTCCTTACTATCTCTTCTTTGGTTCTTAGTATCACTAAGCAAAGTGCCATAGGGTCTGCCACTTATGGTCGTAGATAACAACCTCATTTGAGTTTCTAGTATTCATAGGGAGGTTGTTTTACTCTTGATTATTGCATTGGTTTTTACCATTTGTTCCTTGAAAAGATTTTCTAGAGTGTTAGAGTTACTGTGTTGAGAAGGAGGTTGGTGATATTGTAGCTTTTGAGGGTGTTGGGGTTGAGGTTGGTTGTAGTGATTAGTTGAGTTTTGCATATTACTTTGGTTAGACCACAAGAAGTTAGGATGTTGTCTCTGGGGTGGGTTGTAATGATTGCTATACGGCTGTAATATGTTTTTAGCCTTGTTTCCCACATAATTTATTGACACGAGATTTACTGGACATTGCTCAAAATGATGACCTTCTCCACAATACACGGAGGATACAATGATTGTTTAAGTAATGGGATGTTTCTTTATTCTCTGTACTTGTGAGTTGGTGGGAGAAATTATTTTACATAAGTTAGAGATAAATGATACCTGTGCTCTTAAGGATGTCATAGCATCTACTTTAAATGCTCCTGCTATTCTTACCTTGTTGATGCTCTTGACACTACCATATGCTTAGTCATAGGTTTTACCTAATAGGGCACCATTAGTTGAGGTGTCTGCTAAGTTTTGTGTCTAAGATTTTAGTCCATGGTAGAATGTTTCTCTTTGCAAACAATGAGGGATGTCATGGTTTGGACATTTCCTTAATAATTCCTTAAGCCACTCCTATGCATCATGAAGTGTTTTATCTTCTTCATTTTTATTGGGATGGAAATAACACATGTGAAATTTTTGGGCTAAGTTATCCCATGAGGTGATTAAAGTAGTTAGTAGTGAAGTTAACCACTCCCTAGCACAGTCTATTAAGGAATAAGGGAAGAACTTAAGTTATATAGAGGGTTTTTAGAACTTCTTGAATTTTGAAGGTGTCACTGACTTCCATAAAAGATCTAAGATGAAGGTGTGGGTCTTCGGTTGGTTGGCTAATAAATTTCCCTATAGTCTGTAGCATGTGGACATGATAGGTTTTAGTTCAAAGTGATGGGCTTAGATTTCTAGATGGGCCATGGAAGGGTTAAGGTGGTCTTAGACTAGCATAACATAATCTCTGATGGCTTGGTTGCAATCCTCACCTATGGTTTGAGCTTACATTCATACAGGGTTTATGTTAATGTGAGGGGGTAATCACTAGTAGTCCTTCCCTTTGATTTGGCTCTGGCCCAGGTATTCCATTGTTGCTATTTTCATGCTATTCTTGGCCTAAATGACTCATGTTACTATAATTTTCTAAAGTTGATCCTTTTCCTTGATATTGTGGTGATGCAGAATCGCCTAATTCCTCCTTAGGGTCTGCTCAATTTTTAGGCCAATTAGTAATTGGCTTCTCTATTCAGTTCTGGTCATACAAGTGTTAGTCCTTTAAAAACAAAAGAAACTAAAATTTAGAAAACTCTAATGTTAGCTATATACTCAATATTCTATTCACAATATTAAAATCATTAGTGTGTAGCATAGTTCAAAATTCAAGTCCCCAACAACAATGATAAAAACTTAATGTGTACTCGCTTTAACAATACATGATACAATAATAAAATAAATGTAGCACAACATAATCATGCAAGTATTCACAATCGATCTATGTAAGAAAGTGATGAGTGAGTATTATTCCAATGGGGAATTGAATGAAATATGATTTTTCAAAGTCAAGTGTTCCATGGAATTAACTATATGACAAAAGATTGGTAGGGAGATAATGAAAATATAGAGAAGTAATTGAGATCTTAGGAGTTTACCAATATAAACATGAGATAGATAGAAAGGAAATTAGAAGGTAGAGTCATTAGAGGGAGATTTCTTCACATCAAATGCATGCACCCTATGACAATTCATAGCTTGTCAAACTTAAGAGATATTAATTCTTCCAGACTAACTAGATTTGACTGAGTAGTGAAATATACTCTAAGCTTGTCTCCATCACAATGCATGGGCTAGGGTAATTTCACTTAATGAGTTTTAGAGGATTAATGACATGGTCACTTCACCTTTCGATGCTAACCCTACCACCATTCATCATCATAATTTCTATTCACTATCACAGTTGATACACAAATCATATGAGTGCCTAATACGACCAACATTCAATGTCATAGATTATAGCAAAGAGGGTTACTCAATATTTTCTCTAACCAAGGAGCTTAGCCAATGTTAAATCTCCTCCAGCTATAGAAGAAGGTAGTGAAGAAAAAGAAGGGAAGGGAGTAGGTAGATCATGGTAATCCAACCTCCATCTAGCCTAATTTCTCCTGCTTTTTCCTCCCTTAGTATAACCCATTGGTACTCTTCTCCTTTTACCATTTTCTTCTAGTGTCTCATTACTATTTTTTCCCTTTTCTATATACTGTTCTTCTTCATCTAAAGGGTATTTATAGAGTGAAAAATGTGTAAGTTAGGATGGTTTCATCTAATACTACATTAGGTGGTTGTACCTTATGTCAGGTGGTAGTACCCTATAGTGGTCCCCTAGTGAATACTTCCAAATTTAGAAATTTGGGTATTTTTTTTATAGCATTGTAGAAACTTCATGGTGATCTAGGCAGTGAATTTAATAGTCTTGGTAAGGTGAGGATGTTTTTTTATATGATAAGTTGCAAGTGTCCCTACACATGCTTTGCAATTAGGTGAGTAAAGGCAATAAGTTTGTGAGTTATCATGAGAGTGCAAGTACTATCAGTTCATAAGATATTAAAGCTCTTTTCAAATTAAATTCAAGTGATTCATATGAGAGCTCAAAGGGTGGAAAAATTGTGAAGAAACACACCCTACGACTTTCTCATGTGGCAAAAATCCTACATATAAAGATACTTTTAGAGTCCTTTAATGCATAAATCAACTTATATCACCTTTTATAACATGATTTAGTATTCTTGGACTTTGAGGGCATTGGATTGATGTCTTGAGCATTTCATTTAGACTATTAGGGTCTAGATAGAGCGACGGATTCAATGCGAGGAAGCTCTATAGCAAACACTGCCACCTCCTTTCCAAGTGTTGTCATTAAGGATTGGCTTTGTAGGGTTGGTCTTTACTACCTATTCATATTTGAGGGTCAGTAGGATTGGGATGTGTTCAAGCATTGGTTGAGGGATTTTGAGAAGATTTTCTCAAAGGGTAAGCGAATGGACATCAGAGTGTTCCACTTACAGGGTTGTGATGATGAGTGGTGGAGAGGTTAGTAGATGAGAGGCACCACTATAGAATAGCAAGATACTTTTATTAAGATACTAAGGGAGTGTTTCTTTCCTACTCTCCTAATAATGGCAAAATATGATTAGTTTGTGGAGTTGCGATAGGGTGTATCTACAATAGAGGAGTACAACATCTGTTATTTAGATCTTGTCCACTTTGATTCAATGGTTAGCGTCGAGTAGAGGATGAAGATGCATCAATTCTAGTTTGAGTCTGAAACTTTAGGATATTCTTGTAAGGACTCGCACACATGACTTGCATCCCATGTATGATTATGCCTTGGGGGCATCCATGATTGTGTATGTCTATAGTGCTTAGTCAGGGGCAAAGCATAGGTTTGGGGGTATTTATTACTAAGGGGGAGACAAGTGGTTCTAGGATGCAAGTTATCATCAATTAATGGTACCTTACTATGGAGGATAAATGAGTCAGTTGGCAGTAAGGTACTTCATATGTCAACAATATGGTAAGAACCACCCATTGACGGATTTTATTAAATAGGTAGTTCTACATCACGGTTGTGGTAGGATGTGGCATCATCGATTTTAGTGTTGTACCATTGGGGGCAGTATCCTACAAGGGTAGGCACATTCATATGGTATGGTGGCTAAGACACCACTAGCTCAGAGGGTTCAGTTGACATATAGTAGAGCAAGTAGATGGTTCAAAGATCTCATACATTTTAATTAGGGAAGGTTTCAAGAAATGTTGTAGAACCAACTCTAGGTAGTCACCTTAATATGATGAGTCAATCGAAGGCCAACAGGTAGGCATATGTCGTCACAGGTACATTTATCCTTTCTTCCTTTCCTACATATCTATTATTTAACTCTGGTGCTTCACACTCTTTTGTTTCTACTACTTTAGTCGTTAGGAAAATTATAATTCCTTATTATAGGATATAGAATTATATTGTGCTCCCATTTAAGGAAAGACTTATTTGTACTAGGTTATATGGATATATGGCCTTAGTCATTAGGAGAATTGAGCTATAGGTAGACCTCATAGAGCTTGAGCTTCGTGACTTTAGTGTTATTCTTGGGATGGATATAGTCTTGAGATATTGAGTTATAATTGATTATGTAAAAGATTATATGGTTATTAAGGGATAAAAGGGTGCTAGGGTCGCTTACCATAGATGCAAGCCTAGGCCTTTGGTGGGGATGGTGTATACGATTATGCTTTGTACATTTGCACGTAGGGGGTACTCACTCTAATTATGTAGTGTTTAGGATTTATGTGTTAAAGAGCCACTGATTAAGGGTATCCTAGTGATGTAAGAGTTGTTAGATGTGTTTCTTGATGTGATCCTAGGTATGTAGCTAGGGTGTGAGATAGACTTTATGATTAACTTTCTAGCAGTGACAAAGCCTGTGTTGAAGGTGCCTCATCACATGGTGCCAACTAAGATGGTAGAGTTTTACATTTAGTTGGAGGAGTTATTGGAAAATGGCTACATTTAATTGAGTGTATCTTTATAGGGAGCTCTATTCCTTTTTGTAAGGAAGAAGGATAGTGGGTTGAGACTCTATATCAATTACCGAGGATTGAACAAGGTTATGGTGAAAAACAATTATCCTTTGCCTCACATTGATGACCCTTTTGATCATCTACGTGGGGCTATAATGTTTTCAGAGATTAATCTTAGATCAATGTATCATTAGTTGAGGATTGCCTAAAGGGACATACCAAAGACTACCTTCAAGATAAGGTATGACTGGTATAAGCTCACCATGATATCCTTTAGGATCACATATGTTGAGTCTTCTAGTTGCATCTCAATCAGTTCATCATAGTCTTCATCAATGATATCTTGATTTAATCCAATACTCATGAGGAGAATGAGTGGCATTTGAGGAAGACATTGGCACTATTAAGGAAAATTTAATTGTGTGCCATGGTCTTGAAGTGTGAGTTTTGGCCCAAAGAGGTAGCTTTCCTGGGACATGTCATCTTGAGGGAAAGTATGTCAGTGGATCCTTCAAATATCAAAGTAGATTAGAGTGGCCAACACTAATAATGTGAGGAAGATACACATTTTTCTAGGTTTAGTAGGCTACTAAAGAAGTTTCATCTAAGAATTTTCTACGATTGCTTATCTTTTAGCTGCCTTATTGACGAAGATAATGTGCTTTCATCTAGATAAAAAATACACTAAGGCTTTTAAGAAGCTCAGGAGGAGATTGACTTCAGCTCTAGTATTTACCTTATTATCGAGTATGAAGGGATTTGAGGTGTATAGTGATGCATGCAAGCATGGTCTACAGTGTATGTTGACGTAACATGGAAGGGTAGTGGCATATGCTTCTCACTAATTAACTTATAGAACCTTGGGACTTTACTATAAAGGCTAGTTAATAAGAGTACAAAGGATTAGGATATTAAACTCTCACATGCTCAATTTGTATATAATAGGAGCTCTTCTAGAACAACCCACATGAGTCCATTTACGGTTATCTAAGGAGTTAATATTAACTTACCTATTGATATATTGTCATTAAACAAAGGTTATATTAAAAAAAGAGTTGAATTCTCTAAGAAAATCCATGAAAAAATAAAGAATAATATTGAGAAATATAATGTTAAATACCAAAGCCACGCTAACAAAAATAAAACTATATAAATATTTTCACTAGGAGAATTTTTATGGTTATATTTAAGAAAAGAAAGATTTTAAAACTTAATAAAAATAAAATAATGCTAAGAGCATATGGGCCTTTTAAAATTTTAATAAAATTTGTAAATACTTCTTATGAATTAGAGGTACCAGAATCTTATGTAAGAGTTTCTAGGACTTTTAATGTTAGCGATTTATCTCTATATTATAGTGATGATAATTTGAGGAAAAATTCTAATGATGCAGGAGCATCTCCATCTCATTCTTCTCATATTGAAGGGCAAGAGTTAGCCTATTTGGATGTAGTATCAATTATTCTTGAAAATCTCGAACATCTTCATGTTAACCTTAATAATATTTTATTAACTAATTCGTATAGGTATCACATATGTTTGAAAGAAAGAGGATTTCACTAATGATATCTAATGTGCAAGACAATGGCAATATAAGGGTTATAAATTTGCATGGGAGGCAAAGCTACAAGGATGAAGGTTTACTATTGATTATTTTATGCATTATTATGACTAGGTTTTATGTAGATTTGATATTTTAGGTAAACTTTGTAATATTTTATCATTATAATTGTAACTCATTATTTATATCATATGGACATGAATTGATTTAACTCTTATATAATTAAGCTAATTGATTTATTTTTAATTAGGGAGAGCTAAGCTCAGCCTCATTGTCGTGTGTGTGTGTGTGTGCGCACGCGCCTTGTACATTTGGTTGAGAAAAGGAATAAATTCAATTAAGCACTTAATGTATAAGAGGAAGAAGATTCAAAACTCTTAGCCATCTTCTTCCTTTCTTTCTCTTAAGTGAGGAGTAAAATTTAGGAACTATTCTCTAGACAAATTATAGGTTTCTCTTTAGAACTTATTTTGATCTTGGAGTAGATCAAAATATATCAATTGAATCTATATTGAAATCAACCATCTTCAGGTTTTCTTACTTTTAGTTAGCTTTGTGGATAATCAAGGCAAACTTAACGGTCCTAAAATTTTGAAATATATGTATCTAATATATTACACATAAAATTATGTTAAAAGGGATATAAAATTCCAAGAATATCATATGAAATATTTGGCATAATTATAAATGACGTATGTATAAATAAAATAAGATAATTGGTTAAGATGGGAATAATAACCCTATAGGCAGTGTTATTATCACATGTATAAGACATTTGAGTTAGAAAATATTTTTTGGAGATGCTGCTAATATTTGAATTTTATAAATTTATATTGAATTTGATGATTAATGAATCCTATGAGACAAGTTATACCTAACTTGTGAAATTAGGGTTTCATAGGGGTATAAATAGCAACTCTTGTTATAGAGTTTTATATCATATGTAATATGTTAGAGTTAGATGTTTATTTTAGGATATATTGATAATAATAATAATTGAGGAAGATATGCTAAAACTTGTGGATAAATGGGTAATATGGAAGAAGTTGCTTATAATGTCAAATAAACATTTTTTAAGAAAGTTAGAGACCTATTCCTTGAGGATGACCTTGATAATTATATGGTTGTGCTTTACCTATGTCAATTATTTGTTTTGTATATCAATGTGAGTCTCACATGATGATATAACCAATTATGAATAATATATTAATTATTTAAAGAGATATACCACGTGAGTTAGGATAAGGTGTTTCTAAGTTCATTCTACCATACGATAATAGTGGCTTATGTGTATTTTTTCCTAAAAGGTGCATTAGTCTATTCCAATGAATTAAGAATAGTGGAACCCTAAACTCAAAGTGAATGAGAATATGATTTGAAATAAGTAACCAATGGATAAAACATTAATTACTTAAAGTGAAAGATTATGTAAGTCAAGACTAAGGGATTATATCCATTCCACCAAACGATAATAGTGGATTAGGTGTGTTCTACGTTGAGATGCACTATAGAATGTTCCATCAGTTTAAGAATCATCGTCAGGAGTATGTTTCCCTATTATATGTTAGGTCCATTCCATCAAATGATAATAGTGGCTCAGGTATGTTGTCCGTGAGAGATGTTTTAGTCCATTCTATCAGATTAATAATATCAAGGACTTTAAACACAACTTATATAATATAATAGATTATGTTATAGTAATAATGATATCCAAAATCAGTACTTACCTTGCATTATTTTATGTTAAAGCTCTTGTATTCTTATTCTTTGTTTAGAATTCATGTTTTATGAGCAAACTTTTCAAAAATATATTTTTACCTTACTTAGTATGTATCATACTAATCATCCTTTTCATGGGTGTTAGTCATTCCCATGAGCAAAGGATCTAGATGTCTTTAGGCTCGTCACTGAGGACCCTTTAGATGATTTTGTTGCATATAATTCCCTATGTGTGGATGAGTGACATTATGTATCGAGGTTAGGCATAGAGTCATGTTATCTAGTGGTTAGATTTATTTTGATACCTTTTTGGACACTTAGCTCCATGTCATCCCTTTTGATATACTTGATATTGTACTTGGAGTTATTCTCCAAAACTTGTATTTAATTTTTTTAAGTTTCCCTGATTTTCTATTCATTTTTTTTATGTTCTATTTGTTTTATCTTGTAATTGATGTAAGGATGGTATGGAAAGTCAAACTTATGTCAATTATGATGGTAACACCCATCTATTTTGGTATTACACATTAGCTAAAAAAAATAATAGTAAATTTTCTATTGGCATGCCACTAGCATGCGTTCTAACTGCAGCCATCGCCACCACCAAGCACTGCCACCCTCATTGCTTGTCATCTCAACCATCTCTAGTAGCTAGCACCGCCTAAACCCAAAGCCGCCCAACTGTTTCCCAAGCTCGACCTCCATTGTAGCCCCTCTTTCATAAGTGAGTGTGGAGTTTTCCTTACCCGAAGGATTAAAAGCATATTTAGGTAATTTTTATTTAATAGTATTTTAATAAAAATTATCTTTTTATTACTTAAATATTATTATGGAAAATATGGTATTGTTTTTAGATATAAGAGGTTGATTAGTGAAGCCTAATGAATTTTAATAGGTTGCCTATTATTTGTATTTTTCCTAGAAATTAGGTAATTCTTATAGTCTAGTAATATGTTAGATATCATATTATAAATTTTATGTATAAATTTTATTAAGCATGTTTGTCTTATTGTAATTATTTTCTTAATAATGCTAGTATAGAGTTTGTTAAAATGGAACATGTTAACTTGTGTAAAGTATTACATGAACAAAATCATGTTAAAATGGATTTAAGGCTAGGAATAAATTATGTATGTAAAATGTATCCTACATGGTAGGTTTATAATTCTTAGATGTATTTTTAGCATAACTATTATTTTTGTGTGCCCTAGGAAAAATTTGGTATTTTAAGCATATTATGATATTTTTTCTAATAAAATGCCTAATATGTTGTTAGTTATTGTAAGTATGGAGATATGTGATTGGGCATTTTAGAAATACATATTTTATCTTGATTACTATTATTGTGTGCCATCAAGATAATTTGGTCTTTTTTAGCAAATCATGATATGTATTCCGATAATCATGCTTAATATGTGTTATTTATTGTTGAGCAAGGTTATATATGATTTTGTGCAAAATAGATACACATGTTAGCGACTTACATATGATATCATTTTTCTGTGTAAAATGGTGTCTATTAATTTATTTACATGTTAAATAATTTAACTATCCCATTTTAGCCTTTTCATGATAAATTCCTAAATAAAATGGAATTAGAATTTAAAATGGTTGATAATGTGGTAACTATGGTCTCATGAACATTTTAGCCATTTTTTTTACCTTAATAAGCCCTAGAAGGAACAATCGAAACTAGGATGGCCTCATAAGATATTTAAGTTAACATTAGTATTGTATTTGATTATGATTATCTTAAGTAATTAGAAATGAGTAAAAATCATTGAGTATGAAAATTATATTTATTTATGTATTATGTGGTCTCATGGTCACCTTAATATAATACTAGTATTAAAGTAAAAGACCTTGAGATAGAGAATGGTGGTTTTTCAGGGGTAGCTACTGTAAAGACATGGTTTAGCCAACGGTTGATTTTTTATTTTGGCTGGTGTGCCTTAATGCCCTAGCTAAGCCCTATATCTATTTAGCTCTGCTAATTTATGAAGAGTATGCATACTTATGGATTAGGTGTCTTATTAGTAGGATATTGTGTTTCCTTTGTGTGCCTGTGTGACTTAGATACCTTAGTGCCCTTGGCTTGATAGTTGGTAGGATATTATGTTGTATTGGTGCACAAATATGACCAAATTACCTTAGTATCTCTAAGTTGGTATAATCTCTCCTTGAGTATATGAAAATAGAAATGATTATTGTTAAATCAAAATGATTATTATAAATGTTTGATAGTATCTTTTGTGTTTACTTATGGCTCGTTAGTAGCCTTTATGCCTACCTTTGGTTTTGTTGTAGCCTTTGTGCCTAGTTATAGTTTAGTAGTATCCTTTGTGCCTTTTTGTGGATCTGTTGTCGTCTTCGTGCCTAATTTTGGTTCAACAGTAGCTTCCTGCCTAATTTTGGTTTAGCAACAACTTCATGCTTACCTGTGGTTAGTATTGTGCCTTTGAGCCCTACCAGTGGTGTTATGTTTTTTTTATTAGTATTAATGATGAGATATGAGATATTATAAACATTATAGTTATTATATTGAGTTTTGGTCTAAGCATTACTTCAAAGAGTAACCCTTAGATGCTTGGTTGATAAGTTTTGGTATGTTTTAAATGATTGGGTGTGAGTGGTATGTGGCTTGGTGATATTTGTTTATCTCATCTAATAATCTTACTTTTATCATCACATGTATATTTCAATATGTTATATCATATGTTGTCATGATGCTTTCTATGTATTTCATGTGCACTTTTCATATTAATTTTGCATAATGGAATATTTAATACAGTTGTATAGATGAGTTCCATTTCATAGGCCCCTACTTATTCCATGGCTAATGATCTTTACAGGTTAGGTTGTGAGACTAGGTTAAGGTTAGTATTTTTGGTTGAGAGTTAATGATTTTTGGTGTCCTTCCTACTATCTTTTTATCTAGACGTGATTCTCTTATGTCCTTCGCTATTTTCTTTTCACAAAATTTTGTAATTACCGCTCATTTGTTTTGATCATAATGATATTAATATGCCTTGTTTGTTTTAATGTAGCTCTAATAACCATGTTATTAACTTATGTGGAGTAACCTTTTTAGCCTTAGTACTTGATATGAGAATGGTAGATGTAATCGGAGTTGTACCGAGTATAGTTATGGTGCCCTACACTTTTCTATTTTACTGATATAGTAAAATCTCAATCTCACTCTTCTTATATTGAAGATCCAAAGTTAGCACACTTAAAAATGGTACCAATTATTCTTGAAGATCAAAACACTTCTAATATTTTGTTAAGTAACACTTGCAGGTTCCAAGACCAATCCAGCAAAGATATCAAGGGTTCAAGACTAGGCATTACAAGGATTAAAAAGATGTATGGAAGACAATGCTACAAGACACAAAGCTTGATTACATATGATTATTCAATATATTACATACTTAAGGTTTTGTATAGCTTTGTTATTTTTATGTATACTTTATAATGTTTGTAACTTGCAATTGTAGCCATTATATGTGTGATATAGGCATGCACTAGTTAGTATTTATTAATTAGGCCGATTAGATGTGCTTGGTTAGTAATGAGTATGCTAGGCTTGCATGTGCGTGTATATATATATATATATGTATGTAACGGTGCCTTATAAATTTATAACAACAATAATAATTAATATAGAATAAAAATTAAAGAGAGAATTTCAAATTTCCCTTCCTTCCACTTCAGGTGAGAGTTGTCTTGAGTGTTGAAGATTGTTCTTTAGAGAAAAATAGGTAATTTCTATGTTGAATTGAATTGATCTTGGTGTGGATCAACATCAACATAACAAGGTATCTTTGAAGACCATCATTCCTATTCAACATTTCTAATATTTTGGAACACAGATTTATAATCAAAACATAAGATAAGAGGTCCCACATTGTGAAAGAGTAATCATGAATTATCTTCCAAATCAAATTTGGTATCAAACTAAGGTCTTGGTTCAACATCACTTGAGAGATAAATAATTGTCAAGGTCAAAATCATCAACTACATCATCACTAGTTCTTTGGTGGGTTTCTTAATCTTTCTTGTTTGTTTTCTTTAATTATTTTTTGATCTTTTTTGGATCTTTAATGCTCTATATTAGACATGCATGGAGTTAGATAATGTGACATAATAATCGTGAATGGATCTCAGATGTTTTCATGGAAAAGAATTAAAAAAAATATAACTAGTCCATGTGGTCTTTTTTTTTTACCTTTAAGGAAAGAAAATCACGTGTGTTTATTGTTTGTGTTCTATTTTGTTTGATGGCATTGATTTTACATGAATTATTACGTGATTAGGATAGTCTTTCATGTTGAATAATAATGTTTGTTTATCAACATCAATATTTGAACTCAATCGTTCACTTTTTTAAACACAAATTAGTTGATTTAAAGGAGTGTGTCGAGTGTATATCCTTGTAATTCTGAGTAATACCTGATTTAGTCAAGTTTAGTTGTGAACTATCTATATATGATGTGTGTTGATTAATGTATTACTTTTACCTTGATAATATTACACAAAATAACATAGAAACATGCGCGATTGTTGGTAGTGCATCAAGTGAATTACCTATAAACTTTGCTAAATTTTCATCAAGAATTTAGTAAGAAAAGTGTAATGTGTGATAATTCCATTTTGTTTGTGGTATATGTGATTACTGGTTATGTGTTTGACTCATTGGATTCAAATTTCCTACAAGAACTAACCAAGGACCAAGGGGTGACAATTATTTGATTTGGGTTTCCTAACTAAAATCTAAAGGATTTCTAACTTTTGATGAAGTGTGTTAGTAAGTTGAAGTAAATGGAAGTTGAACAAAACTTTCAAGCCATGTTTGAGGCAATCCCAAAGCTCTTAACCAACCTAAATTCAACCAATGCTCAACTTAGACAGACCTACAATGCAAACACAATTGTGAATAATAGAATCTTGATTTGTTGATAAAGAGTTAGTCAAAAATAAACAAGAGAAAAGGGATTTCTATAGAGATCAAATGAGAAGTGCATCAAAAAATAACTAATCTAGCAACAAGGAGATATCTAAACTCATGTGTAGACCATGATGAAGAGTCATGAGGGAGTGGAAACAATTGAAGGTTCTGTGACCATCAACTGAAGCTTCATTAAAGGGAATATAATGGTATTAAACTTGATCTTCTCAATTTTGATGGTAAACTCACTGTTGAATTGTTTCTTGAGTGGTTACATGAGGTTGAGGCTATATTTGAGTTCATGGATTATCATGGTAAGTCAAAATTTAAACTAGCTACTCTCATGTTTAAGAAGCTGGCTAAGATATGGTATGAAAACTTATCTATATGATTCTCTTGATGATTTGAGAAAAGTTAAAACTTATCTATATGATTCTCTTGCTGATATGATTAAGCTATCTTTAAAATTTGAAAAGTAAATCAATTACACTAAGACTCATGCGAAAAAAAGGTTTTTCTTCTACAAATTACTACTAAAGTACTCAAGCTACAAAGTATAGGATGGGAAACTCATATTATACAAATGTTGATAAGATGAAGGACCTCCCCGAGAAGAGAAAGGAAAGACCAAGGTTAAGGAGATCTGTAAAAAGCAATGCTTTAAATGCTAAGGATATGGACACTTTGCTCACAAATGTACCAGCCAAAGAGTGTTGTCCATACAAGAGATTAAATCTATAAAGACTTGTGAGGAAGACCCTAAGTTCTAGCCTAGTGAAGAAATTTCAAGTGATTCATAGGATGAGGGAAATTCTTTTCATATATTGCAAAGAGTACTTCAAGTCCAAGTTAATGACCTACCCAATCAACGAGAGGATATTTAAAACTGAAGGAAGAGTGGGGGGGCATGGTTTGTTGAGTTATCATTGATAGTGTATCTTGTACAAATGCGGCTAATGAGAGGATGTTGAAGGATCTAGGATTAGAGACAACACTACATCTAAAGCCTTATTCTCTTCAATGGTTAAAAAAGGATAAAGGAGTGAAGGTAACAAAAAAACCCTAATCTCATTTAGAATTGTTAATTATAATGATGATGTGCTATGTGATATTTTACCTATGGATGCATGTGGAATCTTATTAGGTATACCATGGCAATATGATAGAATTTCTATTCATCATGGTATTACTAATGATATATTGTTGAAAAGGATGAAAAAAAATACAACTTAAACCTTCTAAGTGTGATAATGAGAACATAGTAAAAAATAAAAATAGTTTATTTTTGCATGAGAAGGCTATGATAGAATATATTAAAGAAGAAGGTAGTTGGTATGTGATGATTATCAAGGAGTACCTACAACAGGAGAAAATTTGAAATTATCCTTGATTAAATGAGCTTAATAATGAGTATTATAATGTATTTCCTGATGACTTACTATGATATACTTAATGCCTTATGCATATTTACCTAATCTACCAGCTTATAGATGTAATTTGGAAGAGGCTAAGGAACCACAGGAACCAATACAAGAGTTAATAAAAAAAAGGATAAGCAAGAGAGAGAATAACTTCTTGTTGTGTACTTGCATTACTTGTTCCAAAAAAAAGATGGTACAAGGTGCATGTGTATTGAATCTAGGGCTGTAAATAATATAACTATCAAATATCAATTTCCTATGCCTAGGTTTAATGACATGTTAGATGAATTGCATGGAGCACAAGTATTCTCTAAAATTAATCTAAGGAGTGGATATCATTAACTATGAATAAGAGAAGGGGATGAATGAAATATTGCATTTAAAACAAAATATGGTCTTTATGAATGGAATGTGATGCCTTTTAGTTTGTGTAATGCACCTAATTAATTTATGAGACTAATTAATGAAGTTCTTCGACCTTTTTTCTTGGAAGTTTCATTGTGGTATAGTTAGATAATATACTTGTGTATAGTAAAAATGAGCATGACCATCTTATTTATTTGAAAAGGTTATTTGGTAATATATGGCAAGCTAAACATTATGGTAAAATGGAAAAATGTGATTTTACTCTTTCGAGTATTTTTTCCTTGGATATATTATAAGTATCAAAGATATAAAAGTAAATCCCACAAAGATTCAAGCTATTCAAGATTGACTAATACCTAAAAATATTTAGGAGGTGAGGAGCTTTCACGTGTTAGTGAATTTTTATAAAAGAAGAAGAAGAGGAATTCTCAACTATTCCTACACTAATGACACAACATAAGAAGAATGGCAAATTTGAATGGGCAGAGGATACAACTAAGGACTTCGAGATTTGAAAGACAAGCTATATAATGCATAGGTATTACCTTTTCTTAACTTTGATATATCATTTGAAGTTACATGTGATGTTTGTTGGGTAGGTATAGGAGGTGTACTCTCACAAGAGAAACGGGCCATTACATATTTAGTGCAAAATTAAATGGGGCCAAATTAAATTACTCCACATATGATAAAGGGTTCAATGCCATCATAAGAAGTTCAAAAACATGGAGCCATTATTTAAGACCTAAGCAATTTTTTTCGCATTTGGACCATGAAAGTTTAATATATTTGCATGGGAAAATGGAGATTAGTCCTAGGTAAGAAAAATGGGTTAGTTTCTCATAATCCTTTGTTTTTTCTATCAAACATATCGATGGTAAGAGAAATGTGCTAGTAGATGTATTATAGAAGATCTATGATACTTGTCATGTTGGATACTAAATTATTATGTTTTGAAATGCTGAAAGAATTATATGCAAACGATGAAGATGTTTTTTGAGATTTATAATATTTGTGAAAAGAATCATAGTTGTGGTAATTTTTTGCTATAGGATGACTTTCTTTTTAAACTTAATAAGTTATGCATACCTCATTTCAGCATACGTGATTTACTTGGTAAGGAAGTATATGAGGGGGGTATAGCTAGTCAATTTAGTGTTCACAAAACCATGGAATTATTACATAATTTTTTTATTAGCCAAAAATAATAAAATTAGTACAAACTATTATTAGGAGATGTGTGATTTTTCAACAGTAAATGTTTCTTTCATAAATGTTTGTATGCTCCTATACCAACTCCTAGTCAAATGTGGAAGAGTTTTAGTATAAACTTTATCTTAGGTTTATGAAGGAGACAAAGGTAAAATGATTCTATTCTAGTGGTATTAGATAGGTTTTTTAAAATGACACATTTCATATCTTGTAATAAAATAGATGACGCAACTCAAGTGGTAGATTTATATTTCCAAGAGATAGTAAGGCTACATGGTATTCCCAAAAGTATAGTGTCGTATGGAGATGTAAAATTTTTTTATCTACTTTTAGAAGAAACTTTTACATATGTAAGGTACTAAGTTGTTGTTTAGTACATCTCATCATTCACGAATGGATGGTTAAAACAAAGTGACTAATAGAATCTTGAGAACTTTACTACGAGGATTAGTCAATGAAAGTGCTAAAGAGTGGGATATAAAACTTGTGTATGATGAATTTTTTTACAATAGAAGTCTTTCTAGTTCAACTCATTTAAGTCCATTTGAAGTTTCCTATGGTTAATCCTTATTTACTATTGATATGTGGTCATTAAAAAAGTTGACATCAAGAATAAATATTCAAACTAAAGAGTTTAATTCTTTAAAAACTTCATGAGAAAATTAAAAACAACATTAAGAAATCTATTGCTAAATAATAAGTTAAAGTGAACAAAAATCAAATTCAAAAATTGTTTTCACGAGGATATTTGGTTTAGTTACACTTAATAAAAGAAATATTTCCATTCTTAAGAAAAAAACAAAATTGTGCCAAGAGTTGATGGATGATTTAAAATCTTAAGAAAATTCATAAATATTGCTTATGAATTGAAATTCCCTGAATACTATGGGTGAGTTTCTAAGACGTTCAAAATTGGTGATTTATCTCCTTATTGTAGTGATGCTAATTTGAGGATAAATTATTCTTCACAAAGAGAGAATAATGCAAAAGCATCTCAGTCTTAGTCTCCTAATATTAAAGATGAAGACTTAGCATACTTAGATATGGTACCAATTGTTCTTGAAGATCCTAATACTACTAATATTTTATTAAGTAACTCGTGTAGGTCTTCCATAAGTTTTCAAGACTAATACAAGAAAGACATCAAGTGTACAAGACAATGGAATTACAAGGATTACAAATTTGCATGGAATACAAGGCTACAAGATACAAAGTTTGTTTACATATGATTATTTAATGTATCACATACTTAGGGTTTTTTGTATCTTTGTTATTTTTATGTCTACCTTGTAATATTTATAACTTGTAATTGTATCCATTATATGTGTAACATAAGCATGCACTAGTTAGTCTTGATTAATTAGACCGATTAGATGTTCTTGGCTAGTAAAATTAAGCTAGGTCTGCGTGTATGTGTGTGTGTCTCTCTATGTGTTTGAATATATATAATGGTGCCTTATGCATTCATAAAAACAATAAAAACTAATATAAAATCAACATTAAAGATATAATTTCTAATCTCCCTTCCTTCATCTTCAAGTGAGAGTTGTCTTGAGTATTGATGATTGTTTTATAGATAAAACTAGGTGATTTCCCTATTGAATTGAGTTTATCATGGTGTGGATCAACATCAACATAACAATGAATCTTTGAAGACCAACATTCCTATTTGACATTTCCAATAATTTTGAACGTTGATTTCTACCTAAGAAAAAAGAGAAAATGATGTGTTTTATCAAAGTGTCTGGAAGGTTGGATCGAAGATTGATGGTAGAAGATGTCACCCACGAAATGATGCAAAAGAAACGAAGGATTACGAAGGATTATAGGCGAAGAAATCAAGTGAGAAAGGATAGGAGTCTCAATAGATTTGAATTAGTCTTCAAATGTGTCGAGTTTGAGTGTTGATGGAGGAAGGCAATTTCCCAAACATTCCTTGCTCAATGTTGACGCAAATGAGAGAGATAGACTTCAGCTATCTATGCTCAAAGTTTTATTAAAATTCTTCTTCATTCTTCTTATGAAATCATGCGTACAAGTGAGGTATATATAGGTAAGTTCCTGCTTGAGTTTTCGAAGCCCTCTAGTTGGTTCTTAGTCTTAATTAAGCCCATTAATCATGTTTGAATTAAGCCCATATAACCTTAATCCTAAGTATAATATCATTGGTTAAATGATACTAAGGATTGACATTACAAAGCTATATAATTAACTATGATACATACATGAAATTATATCAAACCCTATCTTACATAAAATACACTTAGGGTTAGGGTTTACAACAAGTTAATACAACTAATTAATATCATCACCATATCTTCTTGTTGTAAAGTATCATCCCATGTATGTCATAGTCTTGTATGCTTTGAATACTTGTACACATTAAAGTGTATTAGCATCATCATCTTATAAATATGTCACATACCTACAAGAACAACTTAAATATTTTTCAATATCAAGCATATAGAATTATCAAGAATATTTAACATGATAGGCTCCAACATTAAGAAAACTAAATCTTCCTTACCTTGAGAATTAATATGAAAATGACAATCATTAGGTTCATTAGATGCTCCTACATCATTCTTTCCAAGTTGAGAAGAGTTTGCCCTCAAATTTTCATCAGAATAATAAGGAGACAAATCACCAACATTGAAATTTCTTAAAATTCCACCATAATAATCTGGAAGTTCATGTTCATAAGCATTATCTCTAAAATTTCTTAGTATTTTAAATGGACCATTAGCTCTTGGCATTAGTTTATTTTTCCGTAAATAAGGAAATCTTTCTTTAAACAAATGTAACCAAACTAAGTCACCAGAAGAAAACACATAAGAGTTTCTATGCTTATTTTCTTGAGCTTTATACTTGGCATTGGCTTTTTCAATATTATTTTTTATTTTGTTATGCAGCTATTTAAAAAATTGTACTATATCCTTAGCTTCATAATTTTGCAATTCACCTTTTTTCAACGGAATCATGTTAATAGGCATGTGAGGATTCACACCATACACCACCTCAAACGAACTAATTAGAGTAGTACTAGATGGACTACGATTATAAGCAAACTTTACATGAGCTAACTTAACATCCCAATCTTTAGTACTTTTATTAACTAAACCTCTTAATAATGTACCTAGAGTTATATTAGTTACTTTAGTTTGACCATCAGTTTGCGGATGATGTGAAGTGCTAAATAACAATCTAGTACCAAGCATATGCTATAACGTTTTCCAAAAATAACTCATAAACTTGACATCCTGATCAGAAACTATGCTTTTAGGTATTCCATGAAGTTTATCAACCTCTCTAAAATACAAGTCAGCAACATGCGTGGCATCATCGGTTTTATTACATGGAATAAAATGAGTCATTTTAGAAAACCAATCTATTACCATAAGAATAGAATCTTTACCACGTTGCGTTCTTGGTAGCCCTAGGATAAAGTCCACACTAACTCTTTCCCATGGTTTATCAGGAACGGGTAAAGGTGTTTTTAAGCCTTTATGAAAGTAAATTTTACTTTTTTGACACGTATAACATCTACTTATCATGGCTTGTACATGTTTAACCATTCTTGGCCAATAGAAATTTTCTTGTAATAATTCCATAGTTTTATGTATACCAAAATGTCCCGCAATGCTACCTTCATATGTTTCCTTGATTATCAAGTCTCAAATACTAGATCCAGGAATACAAAGTTTAATTTGTCTAAACAAAAATCCATCTTGTATGACATAATTTCCATGGTATCCAATTTATTTACATGCACTAAATGTGTCCTTAAAATCTTCATCATTAGGATATATGTCTTTTATCATTTCAAAACCTAAGATTTTTACATCTATCATAACAAGTAATGTAGATCTACAAGAAAGAGCATCAATGACTACATTTTCTTTACCACCTAAATGTTTGACGGAGAACACAAAGTATTGTAAGAAATTTACCCATTTTACATGTCTCCAATTAACTTTATTTTGACTATGTAAGTATTTTAAACTTTCATGATCCGAATGTAACACAAAGGGTTTTGGTCTTAGATAATGACTCCATGTCTCTAGACTCCGTATGATGGTAAAGAATTCCTTGTCATAAGTTGAATAGTTAAGTTTTGCTCCATTAAACTTTTTAGAGAAAAATTCAATAGGTTTCTTTTCCTAGGAAATTACTCCTCCTATTCCAACTCCACTAGCATTACAAGTCACTTCAAAAAGAAGGTTAAAGTTGGGTAAGGATAGAATAGGGGCATGACAAAGTTTATCTTTGAGGGTTTCAATGGCTTGAGTAGCTTCTTGTCCCCAATAAAATTCACCCTTTTTCATGAGTTGAGTAATAGGTGTAGCTATGGTAGAAAAATCCTTAATGAATCTTCTATAAAAACTAGCTAATCCATGAAAACTTCTCACATCATGAACATTATTAGGGATAGGCCATTCTTTTATAGCCCTAATCTTATTAGAATCTACTTTAATACCTTCTCTAGTAATAATATAGCCTAGGAAAACTACACTTGGAAGCATAAAATCACATTTCTCAAGTTTTCCATATAGTTTAGCTTTCCTTATCTCATCAAATAATTTCTTCAAATGCACTAGATGATCATAACTATTTTTTCTATACACAAGAATATCATCCAAATATACAATAATGAAATCACCAAGGAAAGGTTGGAGAACTTCATTCATAAGTCTTATAAATGAGCTAGGTGCATTACATAACCCGAAAGGCATAACCATCCACTCATAGAGACCATATTTTGTTTTAAAAGCAGTTTTCCATTCATCTCCATCTCTAATCCTTAATTGATGATATCCACATCTCAAATCAGTTTTGGAAAATACTTGTGCTCCATAAAGTTCATCAAGCATATCATCTAATCTAGGCATAGGAAATCAATATTTGATTGTAATATTATTCACAGCCCTAGAATCTATACACATACGCCAAGTACCATCCTTTTTAGGCACTAGTAAAGCAAGAACACTACAAGGACTCATATTTTCTCTCACAAATTCTTTATCCATAAGTTCTTGTATTTATTTTTGTAATTCCTTAGCTTCTTCTAGGTTACATCTATAAGCAAGTTTATTAGGGATAGGCATACCAAGAACAAGATCAATGGCATGTTTTATACCTCTTTTAGGTGGTAATCTAGGAGGTAAGTCATCAGGAAATACATCATTATACTCATCAAGCAACTTAATTAGATTAGGATTTTCAAGTTGATGTTTTTTAGGTTTAGAATCTTTAGAAACTAAAGCATAAAAAATTCCTTCTTCTTTTATACATTTCTTCATAGCCTTTTCATGTAAAAATAATATCTTTTTGTCATCACTCAAAGGCATATGATTACATAAAGAAGGTGTGAGCTTATACAATTGTTTTTCTTTTTTCACCACATATTCATTAGTTACTCCATCATGAGTTGCTTTTCTATCATATTGCCATGGTCTATCCAAATGTAATCCACAAGCATCCATAGGTAAAATAACACATATAACTTCATCATGATAGTCTCTAATAGAAAATGTGATTAAAGCTCTTTTGTTTACTTTAGCTCCTTTACCCTTATTTAGACATTGTAAAGAATAGGGTTTAGGATGATTAGTAGTTTCCAAACCAAATTTCTTAACCATTGCCTCACTAGCAACATTGGTACATGAACTACTATCAATTATGAGTCTACAAACCATGTCACCTATTTTACACTTAGTTTTAAAAAATTTCTCTCTTTGAGTAGGTGTAACACTAGGTTGTATTTGTAAAAAACTTTGAATTAAAAAGAATGGGTCTCCTTCTTCCTCTTCCATAGTTAATATTTCATTAGGAGATTCAACTTCTAACTCATCATCATCACTACATGGTTCCATGTTTTCTAATTCATGTAAGGTTAAGGCTCTTTGGTTAGGACAATCTCTAGCAAAATGTCCATATCCTTTACATTTAAAACATTGTTTATTTACCATTTCAACTACCTTATTTTTACCTTTATCATCTTTATTATTCTTTTTATCATATGAAAATGTTGATTTAGGAGTAAAGGTATTAGAATAGGGCTTAGTTAAAGTTGAAGAATTAGACTTAACATAGGTTTTAGTTGATTTGGTTTGTCTTTCAAATTTCATAGCCAATTTAATCAAGTCATCAAGAGATTTATAAGAGTATATATCAACTTTGTCTTTTATTAAATTATGCATGCCACCTAAGTACCTAGTACACTTTTGTTCTTTTCTTTCATGAACATCACAAATAAGGGCTAGTCTTTCAAATTATCTAGTGTATTCTTCTACACTAAATAAACCTTACCTTAGAGTAGTCATTTTAACATACATATCTTGTTCATATTCTCTAGGCAAAAATTTCTTTCTTAAGTGCTTTTTAAGTTTTTCCCAAGATTTTATTTTAGACTTCTCTTGTCTTTCTCTTGTCCGCTTTAAATTATCAAACCAAATTCAAGCAAAATTTTTGAACTTTGGAGTAGCTAATTTACATTTTCTCTAATCATCATATTCTCTAAAATAAAAAATAGCCTCAATCTCATGAAACCATTAAAAAAATGACTCCACATTCAAGTCACCATAAAATTCAGGAAGGTCAAGTTTAATACCTTGATCTTTATGGTACGCATTTCTTACTTGGAATGTAGGTGGTCTTCTTTAGTTGCTTGAGCCAAAAGAACTCATCTCTTCTTCATCATCTTCATGATGAGGCATATTGAAATGTCCACGTCCACTCTTGGCATGGTAGATAGGCTTCATTCTTCCCTCCACACTATCATGTGTAGTCTCCATGCAAACTTGCCATGGCTTATGCTTCTCTTGTTCGGCTAATTCAGCTTCCACACTCTGTAGTTGATGTTGCAGTGTGTTTTGAGTTTGTAACTGAGAATCCATACGTGTCGTGAGGCTCTTGATGGAATCTACCAGGGCACACACTTCTTCAATAGCCATGGTGAAGGTTGACACACAACCCTTCTTATTGCACACAATATGTTCCACAAAGTGTAGGTGTTGGATTTGTTTTTCTTGCAACCAAACAAGGCACAAACTAATTACTAATTCACAATAAAATTATAATCACTACCTGAAGTCCTTGATTAGGCACAAAGGAGATCTTGTAGCCATAAGAATAGTCATTGGATGCAGGTACACACAAATATGGGAGAGGTCTTCTATAAATGGTGTAAATTTCAACTACACAAAATCATAGAATGTCAATTCTTTGTCATCAACAAATGCACGTCTTCAAGTGGGAGATTCGTGTTGGTTGCTTCATAGAAGATGTAGAGGAGATCCAGAGAGAGAGGATTGAGTGATTCTTTGAGATAAAATGAGGAGAAATGGTTCAAATAGTGGGTCTGCAACTCCTTGTCTATTTAGTTGATTCTGAGATGGTGTCCAAGTCTCGGCTCTTTTGTGGTCTTCTCTGTTTGATGCACGAATGGAACTTGAAATGGGTTGATTCACACTAGATCATGCACCAATATAGATTATAATTAAGGAGGAATGAGGTTGGGGAGGTACAAAATCGTGGCACACAAGTTGACATATAGAACTGCTGCAACTTGGACTACAACCTATCGATATTTTATGTGAAAATGATGGGGAAAATGCAACAATATCATTGCAAGATTGCAAGAAATTTGAGCAATAACTTCAAGAACAATTAAAGAAGATCATAATGAAGCAAGAATTCAAGGAAAAGGTTGATTTATCATGGAGTTCTTGATGCAAGAACACATACGCGATTTTCTAGTCTATAGGGTCTAGTTCTGCGATAGCTTCAAACAATCGAAGCTTTGATACCAAAAATGATGTATTTTATCAAAGTGGATGGAAGGTTGGATCTAAGATTGATGGTATAAGATGTCACCCATGAAATTATGCAAAAGAAACGAAGGATTATAGGCGAAGAAATCAAGTGACAAAGGATAGGAGTCTCGAGAGATTTGAATTAGTCTTCAAATGTGTCAAGTTTGAGTGTTGATGGAGGAAGGCAATGTCTCAGACTTTCCTTGCTCAATGTCGACTCAAATGAGAGAGATAGACTTCAGCTAGCTATGCTCAAAGTTTGACTAAAATTCTTATTCATTCTTCTTATCAAATCATGCGTACAAGTGAGGTATATATAGGTAAGTTCAAGCTTGAGTTTTTGAAGCCCTCCAGCAGGTTCTTAGCCTTAATTCAGGCCTTTAATCATCATTGAATTAAGCCCATATAATCTTAATACTAAGCATAATATCATTGGTTAACTGATACTAAGGATTGACATTACAAAGCTATACAATTAACTATGATACATACATGAAATTATATCAAACCCTAACTTACATAAAATACACTTAGGGTTAGGGTTTACAACAAGTTAATACAACTAATGAATATCATCACCATATCTTATTGTTGTAATGTTTTTAAATATCAAGAATATTTAACATGATAGGGTGCAACATTAAGAAAGCTAAATCTTCCTTACCTTGAGAATTAATATGAACATGACAATCATTAGGTTTATTAGATGTTCCTTCATCAGAAAATGTCCTGTATTGTGAAAGAGTAATAATTTATTATATTCTACATTATTTAGCTTCCATAATTAACTATTTAAATAAAAATTTTAAGCCCTATAAATGGGTATGTTGCATTACCAATTTTAATTTTGAGTGAAATTATATAAAGGTGGACTAAAATTGCAAAGGGAAATTAAAAAAACCTTCCATAATTGATAAAAAAAATAATTATCCTAATTATAAAAAAAATTTTAATTGAATGTAATCCAAAATTTGATGTAAATAATTAACATTGGACACATAAATTTTTCTAAAATAAAATATAATTCTAATGATTTCAAATGCAAGTGTAAGTATGGAAAAGGCATAATAAAATTTACTACAAATAATTTTTTATTACATCTTTTGATGTGCTTGAAAAATTAAATAAAATTATTATTATTATAGGATGAAGGTAGTAAATAAATTTTTTATCTCCAACACTTAAATTACCAAGAAAAGTGTCTTCTTTTCTTAACATTATCTTTAACAATTAACATATAGCCAAACAAAATTATATTAATTTTTAGATAATTGTGGAATCTATTAACTAATTGACTAAATAATAAGATTAAAGGTTTAAATAATATTATTTGAAAAAATTTAGCTAAATAACCCCCTTAGAAATTATTTTTTTGAATATATAAAATAAAATTTAATATAATTATTTGTTCATCAACTATTTTTTTCAATAAATACTATGATCATATTTTACATAAGTACATAAATTAACTATAATACCATAGACTTTATCTAATTTTAATATTAATTAATTAACAACTTAAATAAATCCTAATATTTATCCTAGATAATTTATATTTTAACCTAACATTAAGCTTAGATGATATTATTTTAGTCTTACCTTAAGTTCTTAATCACAATTTTTAAAATTAATCCTAACCATACAATCCCTCACTTATATTTTCTTTTTTTCCCTTGCTTTTTCCTTTCCTTTCCTTTTTTATTCTCCCACCCAACTTTCCTTCTACTCCTTCTATAGCCTTGAGTTTGTTTTATTCCCTAGCTAGACCAAATCTCCCCTACTTAGCTTATACCACTACAACATACCTTGTTATATTCATTATCACTGCCATCCCTTCCATTAACACATAGGTTCTATCATTGATTTTTTTTACCCGAACTCCTCAACTTGTACATACTTCCTCTACCTCCCCTCTCTTCCAATCCTCAACCTCACATCCGACCATGCATCAACATATATATATATATATATATATATATATATATATATACACCCTTCCACTCTGTCTCTATACTTCATTTAATTTTCTCACCTAACTCCCTATCTTCCTCCATTTCTTTCAAGCAACCCCAAACAGACCATTCTCCTCCTTCCTCTCTTTCCCTATGCATCATCACCATTTGATGCCACATTACTAGCTCCAACCAAGCACCAAGCACCACCATTTTCCTATAAAACCAACCACCACTACCTTCCCATCATTCCCCCTTATCTTAACCCAACCATTACCACCCCATGCCATTCCTTCTCCCTCTCCCTAACATGCTCTATTTCATTTTTATTGAAGCTTAGAATCATGTGCCCTCAAACCCCCAACCATGCCTCTCTCACAAGACCCATGCATGGCTTTGTGCACAACCCGTACATTTCACGTACATCTGTATCCACCCTTTACCTCTTGCTTGTGAGTGCCTCTAACTCTCAACCAATACATGTGCTCCATGCATGTTGATACCACTTTGACATTTCTCTTAGTATAGTCTTATTTCCCTTTAAGAACCACTTTAATACCACTTTAGCACCACCATTCAGTCAACCATACTCCCATGTAGCCTGAGGTTTTCCACTTATTTCAATTATCCCCATTTCCATCCTCCTTTACATTTAATTTCCCTCGGTTGGTTTTTTAAGTTATAATTATTTTTTTTCTCATTGTCATACATGATTTTCAAGTGATCATCGAGGAGGCGGGATGATCTTATGTGTTTAGAGACTATTGTCCTTTTTAGATAAGCATACATATCTGATATGTGCCAATTTGGGTGGATTAAAGGATCATATGAGTGCACTTTTAGGCATGATTCTTGCTACATTTGGAATTCATAAGGTGTGTTCCTAACAATTTTTCCAATCTTTGAACTTTCATATTGGTCACATGAATTTAATTTGTAAATGGATTAAATATCCTATAAAATGAATGTTTTACTCATACTCTCATGTTAATTAATTAACTAGGATACCTTTACTCAACTCAGATGTAAGCATATATAATTGTAGAATATAGAGAAGCTAAGGCTTAGTAGAGTCAAGCAACAATCACACCCTAGAAAGACTACTGAAATACACCAAAAGTAGTCTATTAACCATGTTACAATCAATCGTACCACTCAACTGCCAAAGAGAAATCCCAAATGTACAAAGTTGGCTGTATTCATCAGGACACCACTAGAGGTTGCAACTACTAGGAGCTTTGTTGGGTGACACATATCCCTACTTACATGTGTAGCAACCTATAAAGATATTATGGTTCAAAGCAGTAGAGGAAGAAGAGGCTAATAGAAAAAAAACCTAGTATCAAACACTAAGCATAAGAGAAGAAATCTTAAGAGAGTAGAGTGCCATCGAGTGAAATTAAGTGAGAAAGAAGAAGAAGGAGAGTTTAGGTTGGATAGGGGTTGGATTACCATGACCTACCCATCCTCTTCCTTCTTTCATTTTACGATTCACTATTAATTTAGTGTTAGAAATTAGCATGAGCTAAATCTATCTGTTGGGGGTGAATTAATTGTTCCTTTGTTATAATCTATGACATTGTAGTTACATCTAATTAATTAGATATTTCATTTTATTGGGCATTCATATATTGTAATGTTGAATATTTTCCATATTTGGCACTCACTTGAATTTTGCTTTAATCATTTGAGTAAATAGACTATGATGATGAGCAGTGAAAAGGTTAGCACTGAAAAGTGATGTGATCTAGCAATTAATCCCTCAAAGCTTGCTGCATTACATTACCATGGCCCATGCACCATGATGGAGACAACTTAAGAGTGTACTTCACCTCTGAGTGAAGTCTAGTAAGTTTAGAAGGATTAATATCATTTGAACTTGATAGGCTATGAACTATCATAGGGTACTTTCAATTAAAGATAAGTGATTCCCTTCATACAGCTCTATCTCTTTAATTATCCTCTCATCTGTCTTGTGGTTGTACTGATAAGATCCTTATGCTCATTAACTTTCATTGCATTTTTATTTTTATTTTCATGGTCCTACCAAAATTTCTTATTATAGTTTAATTCTTTAGCTAATTGGATTCTATTAATGTTTACTTCACTAGATCCCTAAGGGAACAATATTCACTCATCACTTTATTACTTAGATGAACCATCATAATTGTGTTGTGTTGAATTCATTTCATGACCCTTTCAAGCATTATTACTCCAAGTACACACAAAGTTTTTGCCATTATTGTTGGGGATTGAGTTTTAAAAGTGCTACATATTAGAAGATAAGAACTAAGATTAGAGTTTCATAATTTTTAGTTTGTTTTGTAGGATTAACCCCTATATGATAAGAACTGACCATAGCACCTTATTGCCAGTTGATCCAGAAATTGAGATCACTCTAAGGAGGAATCATGCATCCTTGCAAACTCATCAGCAACTCCATCAAATTAAGGAATCAGCTTCTTAAAATTCTAGCAACATGAGTCACTTAGGCCAATAGCAACATGATAATGGTAAGAATAGACTTCTAGGGCCACAAGGAAACTAGAGGGAAGGACTCAAAAATGATTTTACCCCCTTAACTTAGCATAAACCCTATGGGAATGTAATCCCTACTCATAGGTAATGATTGCAACTGAGCTATTTGAGATTATGTTGTGCTAGTCAAAGATCATCTTAACCTTACCATAGCCCATCCACAAAAACAAGCCCCTAGTTTTGAACTTAAACATGTCATGTTTGACATGCTACAAACTATAGGGTAATTTAGTGGCCAACCAATAACCCTCATCTTCATCTTAAAGTATATATGAAAGTTAATGACCCTTTCAAAATATAAGGAGTACCAGAAACCTCCTTGTGATTTAAGTTATTCTCTTATTCACTGAGAGATCATGCTAAGGAGTGGTTGTCTTCATTATCGACTGGTTCCATCACCTCAGAAGATGACTTAGTACAAAAATTTCTCATGCATTATTGTCCACCCAACAAAACGATAAATTCAGATATAATATTACAATATTTTTGCAAGAAGATGATGAAACACTCCATGATGTATAGGAGAGGTTTAAAGAATTATTGAGGAAATGCCCACATCATGGAATCCCCCATTGGTTGTAAATATAGATGTTTTATCATGGTCTCAACCCTCACACGTGAAATTTAGTGGATGCCTCAGCTAATGATGCCTACTCAACAAAAATTATAATCAACCCGATGAGATCATTAAGACAATAGCTTGTAACAACAAATAGTAGGGTAGTGCCAGAAGCATCCATAGTGTGAAAGCAGTAGGAGCATTCAAAGTAGATGCCATCACAATCCTGAGAGTAAAAGAATCATCTATGTCTAGCTTATTAAACAATATTGCTCCAACTAACTAGCATGTAATGAGAGTTGAATAATACCTGAACACCTCTATAGCTGTAGTGTCTTACGTGTACTGTTGAGAAGGCAATTTGTTTAAGAAATGTCCTTCAAATCATGTGTTAGTAAATTATGTTGGAAACTAGGCTAGAAGCTCACAGTAGTATGGAAAGTAGTATAACCTATCATAGAGACAAAACCCTAACTTCTCATGGTCTAATCAATATAATGTGTAAAATTTGACTAACCAATACAACCCACAATGTTACTACAGACCTCAACCTCAGCACTCTCAGCAACCACAATCTAACCAACATCCTTCTCAACACAATAACTCCAACATATTAGAAAATATTTTCAAAGAATAAATGGAAAAAATCTTATGAAGCAATGCAAAGCAATATAACCTCCTTACTTACACTAGAAACCCAAATAGGTTATCTAGCTACAACCTTAAGTAGCAAGCCCTAGGGCACCTTACCCAATGACTCTAAAAATACAAGAAGAGACATTAAGGAGCAGCGTAAAGCTATCACTCTAAGATTAGGAAAAGCAATTCAACTCTTCTATCAATATTTAAGGTGAAGGAAGAACACCACCTACCAAACAAGCAAGCAATATGGAACCCACAGAAGGGAAATATTAAGATGTGCACCATCATAACAACAGATTAGTTCTATCAAAAGTTTAGAAGGAGAGACCACTCCATATCATAAGCCACATAAGAACATTAATCCATGATCAACCATCATTATAAAATTATTTACGCCAATACCACCTTTTCATTAGTACCTTAAGCAACATCAACAAGACAAGCAGTTAGACAAAGTTGTGGAGATTCTATGACAATTGCATATCAATATTCTGTTAGTAGAAGCACTCAAACAAATGCCAAATTATGCAAAGTTCTTAAAGGGTATCTTGATGTGGAAGAGAATATTGTGTGAATTTGAGATTGTTGCAATGACCCAGGGATGTAGTTTGATTTTTCAACAGAAATTCACTAGAAAATTATAAGACCCTAGTATATTTACCATCCTTTGTTCCATTTGAGATAAGTATTATGGTAAGGCCCTTTATGACCTTTCTATTATTATTAATATTATGTCTGTGTCCATGTTTAGAAACCTAGGCATCATTGAAGAAAGGCCTACCACTATCACCCTGTAATTAACTAACTAATCGTATGTTCACCCTAAGAGAAAGATTGAAGATGTGTTAGTAAAGGTAGATTGGTTCAATTTCCCAATAGATTTCATTGTCCTTGATTATGAAGTAGATAAGGAGGCTAATACAATTATTGGTAAGACCTTTTTAGCTATCTTTAAGACCTTAATAAATGTGTAGAAAGGAGAACTAACTATAAGGATTAATGAGAAGTAGATAACTTTCAATATTTTTAACTCAATGAAGCTATCGGAAGAGGACCCAAATGAATGTTCACAAAGTGATAGTATTGATTTTTGTGTCTTTGATGAGTTTGATGTAGGTGATCATGAGGAGGAATCCATGTTATTTGATATAAGTTTACCTTACCTATTATTGCATTAAACAAGATGACAAGGAAGTGGTAGGGTGCAATTACGTCAACCATTCAGCACTTAGGGAACCTCTAGCCTTGAGTAGTATAGAAGTGTAGCCAAACAAGCCATCAATAGAAGAACCTTCCCAGCTAGAACTCAAACCCCAACCAGCTCAATTAAAATATACATATCTAGGTAAGGGAGAAACCTTGTTAGTTATTATCTAGTCTATATTACCTAACTTTCAACAAAAATAACTATTCAACTCTCTCTAAAAGCGCAAAAAAGCAGTAGGATAAACCATGATAGATATCCAAGAAAAAACCCAACATTATACATGCACAAGATTATACTAAAGAACCCCTCAAGTTCATATATTGAGAAGTAAAGAATACTTAATTCAGCAATGAAGGAGATAGTGAAAGAAGAAATCATCAAATGGCTAGATGCAAGAATCATCTATACCATATCTGATAGCAATTGGTTAAGCTTTATCCAATGTGTCCTAAAGAAAGGAGGTACGACTTTCATTCAAAACTCTAGAAATAAATTAATCCCAATAAGGACAACCATAGGTTGGTATATTTGTATGGACTATAGAAAACTAAAGAAAGTCACTAGAAAAGAACATTTTTGCCTCCCTGTTATTGATCAAATGCTTAATAGATTGGCAAGAAAAGCTTTTTATTATTTTTTGGATGGATAGTTAGGTTACAACCAAATAGCCATTACACCAAAAGACCAACATAAAACCATACTCACCTGCTCCTATGGCATATTTACCTCCGTTGAAGGCCCTTTGGTCTGTATAATGCCCATGTAACTTTTTAGTAGTGGATAAAGGCTATATTCAAAAACATGGTGGAGGAGACTATTGAAATCTTTATGGACAAGTTTTATATTTTTAGGGATAGCTTTGATGAATGACTGACAAATCTGGATAGAGTATTAATAAAGTGTTAAGAGATCAATTTAGTCCTCAACTAGGAAAATTGTGATTTCATGGTTGAAGTGGGTAATATTTTAGGACATAGGGTCTCTCCCAATGGATTGGAGGTTGAAAAATCCAAAATTAAGGTTATATAAAAATTATGCCCTCCCATTACTATTAAATGTGTGAGAAGTTTCTTAGAACATGTAGGATTTTACTAAAGATTTATTAAGGACTTCTCAGAAATTTGTAAACTCCTTTGTTAGCTATTGGAATAGGATATAAAATTTGAGTTTATTGAATGTTCTATAAAAGTATTTGAGTAAATCAAGTTAGAACTCACCAAAGCCCATATTATCATTGGACCAAACTAGACCTTACTCTTTAATCTTATGTGCGATGCAAGAGATTATGATATAGGAGCAGTTTTATGGCATTGCAAGAATAAGGTTTTTCATAGCATTTACTATGCATGTAAAACATTCAATGAGGTCCAATAGAACTACATAGTTATTAAGAAAGAGGTACTAGTAATAGCATTTACATTTAACAAATTTCTATCTTCTCCTAGGGACTAAAGTGATTGTCTATAATGGCCATGCTACTCTTCAATTTTTACTCATTAAAAAGATGCCAAACCTTATTTACTAAAATAGGTCCTACTTTTGTAAGAGTTTGATGTAGATATTAAATATTGATAAGGTAAGGATAATCAAATTGAAAATAATTTTTCGAGAATGGAAGGATACATAGAAGAGCACAAACAAGTTTGAATTCAGGAGAGCTTCCTTGATGTGCAACTCCTGTTAGTTAAGTAGGGTTAGGTACCTTGGTACATAGATATTGCTAACTACTTGGCATGTCAAGTACTTCCCTCTACCAAGTCTCATAAAAAATTGAAGAAGTTCTTCCATGATATCATGTATTATTATTGAGATGAACCATTCTTATTCCGTTAGTGCTTAGATGGCTTGGTGAGAAGAGGCAAGCTAAATTTTGGTTGTATGCTAGAATGCACCCTATGGAGGTTATTTTGGATGTATATGCACAACAACAAAAGTTCTTTAGAGTGAATTTTATTTTCCCACCATATTCAAAGATGTTAGAGTGTAGATGCAAACTTGTGAGCAATGCCAACACACTTGGAACATATCACAAAAAATGAAATGCCCTAAATAGTTATAATGGAAATAGAACTATTTGATGTTTAGGGTGTTGAATTTATGGACCTATTCCCACCCTCCTTTTGCAATAAATACATTTTGGTAGTAGTTCATAACATGTCCAAATGAATAGAAGCTACAACATTGCCAACAAATGTTGTCAGGGTAGTAACCCATTTCCTCTAAAAGAACATTTTCACCAGATTTGGAACTCCTAGGTTAATCATAAGCAATGTTGGCACTCATTTCTACAATAATTTGTTCAACAAGCTGTTGCACATATATAGGATTCACCACAAAGTAGCCACAACCTATCACCTGCAGTCTGGTGGCCAAGCTAAACTTTCTAATAGGGAAGTTAAGTGAATTCTAGAGAAAGTTGTCAACCCTAGTAGAAAATATTGGTCTACAAAGCTAGATGATGCACTATAGGCAAACAAAAAAAACTTTAAGACACCCATGGCCATGTCACCTTATAGGATTATATATGGAAAGACTTGTCATCTACCCATTAAGTTAGACCATAAATCATGTGAGGCACTTAAGGAAGTCAATTTTGATCTTTCTATTATAAGTGAGGCATGCAAGATACAATTCAATAAATTTGAAAAGCTAAGGTATGTGGTGTATGAGAGTGCTTAATTATACAAAGAGAAAACAAAAATATTTCATGACTAACACATCAACAAGAAAGAACTCTTTCTTGCACAATTTGTGTTGCTCTACAACTCATGGCTCAAATTATTCCCCGAAAAATTAAGGTCAAGTTGGTCTGTACCTTATGAAATTGTCAAGGTTTACCCATATGGCATTGTGGAGCAAAAGGATAAGAAAAGTTATGGGATTTTCAAAGTTAATGGCCATAGAGTGAAACCTTACTGATTAAATAATTTTAATAGGGAAGTTTAAACACTTTACCTAAGTTCTTAGGAGGCAACCTAAGTTATACCCATGTTCTTTTAAAAATTTTAGTCTTTGTATTTTTAGATGGACTTTTGCTATACTAATCTGACCCTAGTAATAAAATTCTTCTCTTGCCAGGATGCCGAGTGGATAATAGAGAGGGTTGGGAAGCATATTCCATGTGGCAAACGTAGGAGTAGGTGAAGAGTCATTTCCATACCTACACATTGATCTGCATATCTTTTGTCAGATGACTTATATTATAAGGTATGCCCGTGATACTGTACCTCGTAGGATATCTTTACCTTTGCACAACTTTTAAAAGTTATCCTCCTCTTTATTTTCATATCATCCATTCAACCATTCTGCTTCGTTATTTCTGCAAATGCTTTGAAATTCTCATTCACTCCCCTCCATCCTTCTAACTATGTCAAGGAAAGTCATGTGCAACCTTCCTTTACAAGAAGAAAATGATTTCCTCACCGAGTCCTATAAACAACATATTTCATCTCCCTCTGCAAAACCCACTACAATCACCATTCTTACCAATCTAATCTCTTAGGATTATCCATTCCAATTTCTTCATCTTCTAACCTTTCTACTCCCACAATGACTAGAAGAACCACCACATCCACGAAAAAAGCTATCGTTAAAAACCCTCAACCCCTAAAGAAACATATATCTTTAAAAAAAGTGGCTAGCCCCTTCTTCCTCAACCAATGAATTTTCATCCACAAAGGAAGAGGAGGAAACTGATTCCTCCATTCCTCTAACCAAATGCCCAAAAAGATACATGAACTCTTTAACTATTTTTCATTCTTACTAGGCTCAAGAATGCTTCAACTCTTTTTCTACCAAAGAGTTATATTTTGAGTGAGGATTACCACTTCCTGAACTTCCACTGTATTTATTCAACCACATCAACCAACACAATTGGGCCAATTTTTATCGACACCCACAAGAATTTTCCCCATTAGTAGGACTCAAAATTTTCTATAATCTAGGTATGAAGGGAAAAAATAAGATGGTTTTTGTCTAAGGAAAGTTGGTATCATACTTCACTACCACCATACACAACCTCTATTGCCTTCCCTCTTTTGATATGGATGAATATTATAATCTACCTAACAACCCTACCGATGACCTGGAAACAAATTTCCTCTCCACACTAGCTAAGCCAGGAGCAAAGTGGAGAGTGACAATAAATAGTAATCTCCACTGCAACCATCCGCAACAACTCCCTCAAGTGAATGTTTGGTATCATTTTCTCTGGAGTCGCCTTCTACTAACCACACACAACTAATCTATCCTGTTTGATTGAATGGTGTTGCTGTACTGTGTGATTGTGGGAAAGATAATAGAAATTGGTTGAATCACTTAGGACCAATTAGAGCTTGTAGCCACCAAACCTTAAGGTCCCATTTTATACCCTACCCTAGTCACCAAACTATGTTCTAGGATAGAGGTTCCCCTAACACCTGATGAAGAGAAATTCACAAGACTCCATTCAATTGTTCATGTTTTTATTAATCCATTCTTTAAAACACCTGTAGCTACTTATGAAGCCAAACCACCACCTATAACCCTAAAGCATAACCATGAGGGTTTGGAGCCATAGTTATAGGCTGTTAGGAAGGACATGGACATCCTAATGAGAGGGAAAAAAAGTGGTCATCACTATGGTTGCAAAACTTATGATAACATAGGTTTTATAAGATTGTTAGATCTAGATGTTAGGGATGTTAAACCACGAATATCTATATCGAGTATACCTTTAGTGGAGGACAGACAAGATCACTCAAAAAAGGAGGTATACGAAGATTATTAGGCAAGTTTGCACAATTTGGGCACATGGATAGGGTGACACATGTTACAAATGTAGAGAAGGAAGGTTTTTTTGATCCCTTGGTTGACGACCTCATAGATGATGATGTGTTGGAATTTTAAGAGAAAGAAGCAAGCATAATGAAGGTTTTTAGATTAGAAGAAGTTGGTGCTATGATAAAAACCTATGGTTAACCTGAAAACATTCCTAAAACATGTCGTAATCACTAGAGATGTTCTATTTAGAACTCTAGTTAGTCGCCCGTTTAGCACTAATGCTTCTACAGCAGGAATGTCCCCAAATCCTTCCCTATCCAAATCCTTTTTAAGATACCATGATGATGGAATACCTTGTACTTGAAGGCTATTTTTCTTTTTTATTTATTATTATGGTGGAAGTTGTCAATGATCTTGGCCACTTAGCCTTTTTGTTTTTGTTTTATCCCAACCCTCCCACCCTAATAGTGCGGACACTGTGAAGAATTTTTTCTAGGGGAGGGTATATCTTTACTTGCTTTTATTATGTGATTTCGTCATTAATGTAGTAGTAATTTTATGCCTAATTTGCTTTTTCTTTTATCTAGTCTTCTTATCTTCCTTTCTAGGATAACTACTTTGACTGGTTTAATAAATAAGGTAGCCCTATGACTCACCTTGCTTACCTAAATGTTCAACTAACAAATTATCCCTCACCCAATTGACTTGTGCATATCATTGAGACCCTTGAATTTGAAAGATTGAACATGTGGTGAACCCAACACCTTAATTTGGAAATAATCAAGCTAATTCAATAAGGCCTTATGAAATATGTTTTCATTTTTATCAAAATTGTTTTTATTGCCTAGCATATATCAAAAATTGTTTAAACCGTCAACACTTAGACATCTCGTGGAAAGAAAATAAAGATTATCTTAATGATGCTTTCACTAGACCTAGCACATAGGTGAATGATTAGGCGAGTAAGGCATTTTAGTAGAATGTATTAGGAATCCTACCATTAACTATTTTGCATGAATAATAGGTAATTTTGGGGGGGAAATAACCCTGATAAAGAAATTTTTAGCAATAATAATAGAAAAGGGAGCTTCAATGCCCACATCACTTAATAACTAGGGGTACCTACGTGAGAACCATATGTGAACTTGTGTCAAACATTGTAGTAGGGTGAAAATATTGCTCGATCACTTCTAGAATAGGTGATACGGTGGAGAACTAGGGATACATGTCTGATAACCATATGCACACTTATGTGAAATGACCTTGACAACCTAAGGAACCCTATTTCTACTTTAAAAAAATTTGAAAAGTTTTTGTGTCCTAAACCCTTACACTATTCTAAAAAATAGATAGGCTAACTAATATAGTGTAGAATAGAATGTTTCTATAATACCCAACAATTTCATAACCTAGTTGAATGAGAATTATACCAATTTTGGGCCTTTTATTTTGATTTAATGTTATGATTTGGTTTGGGATAAATTTTGGTTTGAAATCATGTTGAAAAATAGAGTTTATTAAGTTTTGTAGATAAACCGACGGACTAGTTCCATGAACTGATTGATCAGATTGTCATTTTAGCTAATTTGAGTTTTTTAACTAAACTGATTGACTAGTTGTGGGAAATCGATCAACTAATGTTAGAACATTTGATAGACAGACCCAAGCCCATTGACTTGGTTGTCGAACTAGTCATGTTTTTTGAGCTTTATTTTTCTAAAAATTCTCTTATACTAAAATAAAATCTTTCCAACCCATGCCAATTTATCCCTAAAAGATTCCTAACCACTTTTATTATGCATTTAACCCAAAGTATTGCTTTGATTTGATCTAGAGGTCAATTAGGCTAATTGAGAAGTATATATGACTTCAGCATTATCTTTTTCCTTATCTCTCCTCTACACGATTCTAAGATTAAATACTTTTATCTCAAGCACACTTTTAATCAACTAGAAGATTCCTTCCATGCTAACTTTCTATTACTCCATTCATGAATGCTAATTTTGTTCTAATTGACCAGTGTAACACCCCCACAATTTAATACTAAAAAAATTTGTTTTATGAAATTATAAATGGAAGCAAATACAATAAATTTTGAAGATGCTATTGTTACACTTAGTACCATACCGGTTTTTCTCCAGCATTCTACTACCATGTACTAAGGCTGAAATCATACTTTACACAAATCTAAGATACAATCATAAAACAAAGTAGTGAGATAGTTAAATTATAAGAAATAAATCAACTATTACTGGTTATAGAATAAAATCATTGAAACAGGAAACATATAAGTTTTAAGAAAAACACTAAAATCTTTTCGGATAGTCCTACACTCTTAACTCGAGAGTAAATGTTGAATAGCGCATGTGAGCTAACCTACAAAGGCCATTACCCACTAAATAAGGAGGGGCCTAAGAAAAGAAACCTTCATTACTATGGTATTAAATAACCCTTTATAGATGACTAATATGTAGGGCCCATATATAATAGATCATTTGCTACACATTAACACCTCAACATGGGATCATACATATAAAATGAAATAGAATAATCATTTGAATGGCTGCATCCATCAAGATTATATATCACAGAGGCTCATTCACTTAGAAATAATAGAAATTACTAAGGAAGTATTCAAGAGATGATCTTTCTAGTATATTTAAAAAGCCAACATCATCCTCAACCATGCACACCACCACTCAACTCAAAGGCAAGCCCATAGGCCCATCAACACAACACCAAACACCAACCCAATTAGGTACGCACCAAGGCAGCTACCATATCACATCAGTAGGTCGTAATAGTTTATTTATTATTGTCTAGACTCAAGCTATTATTTTAGATATTAATCATCTCAAAATTATATCCGCGTAGGTTTGGGGACCCCACTATTATGACCAATAGTATGGTAACTATAATATACTATAGGATAAAATGCTTCTGACCACTATTATTACTGGTGGAGCGGTATATATGATATAATCTAAGGTAGAATGCTTCTAACCACTAATATAATAGGTGGACTGGTACATATGATATCATCCAAGGTAGAATTCTCCTAACAACTATTATAACCGGTGGACTAGTACATACACTACATATGGTCCCGACCTATGTAGTGTTTTACTATAAGTGATTAATGTCTCTCTATTTTAATTATCATACCAATTCCATTTTATTAACTTGAGAGGGAGATCATGAACCTAGAGACACGATGGTACATCATTCATATTGGCACATAAGAGTAGCTTAGTATCCTATAGACTATCAACCCAAACACGAAAAGGTACCCTGGTCTCATTGGTACATGAAGAAAAACATTACCCTACCCATAAGGACACCTAATCCATAAGTATGTATACACCCTAATTAGGTCTATAGAGATAAATAGAGTAAGATGTAGTGCCTAGTTGGGGCCCTAAGGCACACTAGCAAAATCTAGAATAATCATGGGCTAAGCCACATCTTTAGGGGAGTGACCTTAAAAGAGCCACCATTCCCAATTTCAAGGTCTTTCACTTTAAATATTAGTATCTTAATTAAGTTGACCATGAGAAATGCATTAATATCATACTTAACTATTTTTATTGTTTCCATTACTATAAAGTAGTCAATATAAGGATTTTTGTTAATGTTAACTTAAGTAGTCCACTAATGCCATCCTAGGTTCCAACACTTATATTTAGGCACCTTAGGTCAAAATGACCAAAATCCTCTAAGGATAAGGCTACCTCTTTACCGTCCACTTCCATAACATAATTCATTTATATATAAAAACATGCATAAGATAGTAACATACCATAATTATACTATCGATTATGAAGTTATGTTATCCTATACACCAAATGATCATTTTACACATAAAATCCTAACATAAACTTCAAGAACAAACCACACACATTCTCATGCTTAATCAATAATTAATGCACCTCTGGCATGTTTATGAAAATAGCATCATAGCACACCCTAATTTACTTAGTTAACCCTAAACCATGGGTACCCAACATGCTACACTCTAATTTACCAAGATGCCCCTAGGCCTTATAATTTCCATGATCACGCTTGAATAGGTGATACTAAGGTCATAACCTCTATTATCATATTTAACATTAATTTATTCCTTTCATGCATGTTTATTATACTAACTACTATTTTACATATAAAATTACCAAAGTACCCCTAGACCATATTTTATTAAATATCATGCTCAAATAACTGATACTAAGATATTAAACCCCTATTATCATATTTAACATCAATTTATACTTACCATACATGTTTACTAGTCTACTCACCATATTGCATGCAAAATTACCATAATACCCCTAGACCATATTTTATTAAATATTGTATCCAAATAAATGATACTAAGGTAATGGAACCCTATTGTCATATTTAACATCAATTTATACTGGCCACACATGCTTATTACACTAATCCCCATCCTATCTGCAAAATTACCAAAATACCCCTTATTACTTGTAAAATTACTTAAATGGCCCTATGTTATTCAATATTATTAATCATACCCTATATGTATCACTAACACCATAAAACCCCTATTATCACACTTAGCACTAATCACCACTCATCATGCATATTTATTAGGTTAGCTCCCACTACATATGCCAATTTAATAAAATACCCCTAGGTTATAAAATATTAATATTCATGCCCAACATGCATTATTAACTTCACCAAACCCTTATTATTATTCTTAGCACTAATTATCACCTATCAAGCATGTTTATTTAAGCAACCTCCATTTTACATGCCAAATTACTAAATGCCCTTAGGACATAAAATATTAATATTCACACCCATAATACATTATTAACACCACAAAACCCTTATTATTATTATTATTATTATTCTTAGCACCAATTATTACTTACCATGCATATATACTTAGGTCACTCACATTAAACATGTAAAATTACCAAAATGCCCCTGGAACATAAAATATCAATATTCATGATAGAGCATGTATTTTTAATCCCCAAACCCCTATCATCATTTTTTACACCACATGACATATAGCATGTATTTTTATTAAGATAATCAACACCATATATTCAAATTACCAAATTACCACTAGGCCATAAATATTGATATTTCTACTAACACTTGTATTCATACTCAACCAAACTCCCATCTCCAATCTTAACAATGTTCTTAACACATTAGGCTTCTCTTTTAAGTTTAAACATCATGATGTGTCCAAATGACCAAATTGTCCCTAGGGCTCATACTAGTATTATTTTCGCTACAAGTGACCATACTCACTTATCATTGCATGTATACACACATAACACCCATTATCAACATCAACCCCTTTTTCTTAGTCACCCTTTAACACATATTACACCATATATAGCATAAAATAATAATTATAGGATTGATGGCATACAATAATCCATACATTTTAATATTTACATAAATAACATAAAAAAACCTTAATTGATGGCATAAAATAATCCATACATTTTAATGGGTTATTACGATTACCTTATTTCCAACAAAAAACAAACATAACCGGTATCCTAGTTTAAAATGCTTAAGCTTTGTTTAGTAAACTTTTGTACCTAAAATAGTATCACAAGTAACATATTATTATTAGATAAGTAAAAGAAGGATTTTTTAAGAAAAGTACTTATTAAATATATAATAATACCAAATGAGATTTTACCACAATATTAGCTAAAACACTACAAATTCAAGCAGCATAACTCACATTGCTATGCAACATGCGTATGTAATGCATGTAAGGGGTGAGGGGGAAGGGAAATGGAAGAATGGTGCTTAGGTAGGCTTATGGGAGCTATTGGAGAAGAAATGGGGCTGACCTTTGGTGTAGGTGTAAGGTAGGCTGTAAGTGGTAGATGGAGGTTGAAGTATGACGGCACTAGGGTGAGGGAGATGGCCAAGGTGGCTGTAGAAAGGAGGTGTGGAAAGGGAGGGAGAAGAGGAAGAAAGGAAAAGAAGGAGAAAAAAAAAGGGAGTTGCAGGGGAGTTTGGGTAATTCAAGGCAAGGATTGTTGAGGGTGATGTTAGGTGGCTGAGGGGAGGCTGTGGTGGTGATGGAAGAGGGGAGAAAAGGTAGAAAAATGTGGTAGTACAAATGGAGTAGAAGGAATAAGTGAGATAAAAGGGAGGGGAGTAGGCTATGGGTTGGCGTGCGGTGGTTACTTGAGGTAGTGTAAGGGGAAGGTAAGGTGAAGGAGTGGTTGGTGTGGTGAATGGTTAGGAATTTGAGATGGTAGAGTTGAGTAAGAGAAAAGAGAGCTTGAGGGAGAGAAATAAGGTAGAGGAGAAGAAGAGAAGGAAAAGAAAATGAAGAGGAGAAGAAAGAAGGTGGGACAAAAGTGCAATAGAGGAGGTTAGGTGGGTGTAAGGGGGATGCAAGCGGCATGGAATATAGGTAAGGGTTAGGTGTAGGGATGAAAGGGGAAGGGGGAAGGCATGTGAGGAAGGGGATATAGGGCAAGATGCATGGCTTAAAATGGAAAGGAAAGGGATGGGTAAAGGGGTTGTTTTTTTGTAGGGTAAAGGTGCATTGGGATGAGGAAAAAGAGTGGTGTGCGAGGATTTAGGGTATGTATTTGTCTTAGCATGTAGCTAAAAAGAAGAAGGAAGAAGAGAGGGAGAAAGGTCGATAAGGGAAAAAGAAAGGGGTGTGGTAGGCCTGTCTAAGCGATGAAAAAAGAAGAAATGGGGAAGGTAGGTAGTCCTAAAGGGGAAAAGAAGGAAATTAAAGAGAGAAAAAAAAAGGAAGAAGAAGAGCTTGGGCTAGCCTACATGAGAGAAAGATAAGAAGGAGAAAGAAGGGGCTAGCCTCGTAGGAGAAGGAAGAAAGAAAGGAGGAAGAGGGGCCAGGCTAGCTCAAAGAAGAAGGAAGAAAAGAAGGAAAGAAAAAGGAAAGAGAAAGAAAAGGAAGAAAAAAGGAAAAAAAAAGGAAAACGAGAAAAATCAAAAGAAAAGTATTTTTAGAGTTAAGATTTGAAATTAGGCCTATGGCAAAATATTAAATTAATTTATCTAAAATATAAAGTATTACTTTAAGAAAATAATTTTGGTAAAATTATTAGTTTGGGAAGTTATTTAAATAAAAATAGTATGATAACATGATAAAAATATTTTTATTAATTTATTAAATAATTATATAAATTTTTATAAATAAAGGTGAAAAAAATAATTAAATCAATAATTTAATATTAAATTATTCAAAATAAAGGTTAAATAATAATTTTTTGATTTGAAAAATTTTAGTTATTACAACTTGAATTCTCTAGACACCATTTGAACTCTAGAGAATAGGTCATCATACATTAGATAAAATATATCCATTTTGATCAAAATCAAACAATCAATGGTAGGGTTTTTAGTTGATTTCTAAACCCTTAGTGTTCTCTTCGATTGGTTGGCTACAAATATCCCTAATTATCCCTACTATGCACTTTTCTTTCAGCAACCGAATTTTCTAAGTCTTGTGTTCCCTCTCTTCCTTGTACACTTCGAGTATTACCAATCAATATTCTTACACTCTCCTTATCCTATCTCTAGCTCTCTCTTGTTTCAATTTCTAAGAAAGGTAGAGTTAGATTTTAGGAAAAAAGGTTGAGTGGTCCACTTTAGCTCTTTTCCTATTTTTGGCCTCATGTTTTATGTCCTTATTCTCTCCTATTTTGAAGTTTAAGATTTGATAAGATTTTGGTATAAAGTTTGAGCTTCATATTTTATTTAAGGTTTTTAAAACTGAGATTTACTATAGTTTGAATTTCTAGTTTTAAAGGGATTTGCCTACATCAGGTAAGTGATTCTTGCTTCTAAAATATTTATTATGTATTCTTGCATATTAGGTGTTACCTTTCATTGACTTCTGCATGTTAGTGTGAAATAATGTAGCTGTATAGGTGATTTAGATGATTAGGTGACATTATTTGAGTAAAAGCATGAAAAAGGGTAAAAATAGGATATGATGATTCCATGTTGAGAAATGCATGTTAACTTGGTTTGAATTGTCTTAGTTGATGTTGATGCATGTTTTAATGTGATTAAGAATGATGTATGTATAATAATCTCTATGAAAATTTATAGTTGATGCTAAGTTAAGGTAAATCGATGGATTGGTTAGGTTAAATAGATTAACTAGTTCCTAGAACATCTGACTGGCTGACCTAACCCATTGAGTTGTAAGCTTGTAGAGACCTTGGTCTTACTCTCTGCTTAAACACATTGATTTGTTGCGTAAAACCAATTGACTTGTCTATTAAAAGTAAATTAGTTTGCATAGAATGATTGATCGGTTTGAAGAAAGCATGGTTTTGTTAAGTCAAATCAATCAACTTATCGACCCAGATGAATTAACTGGTTGTTGCAACCATTCAATCAGTTGGGCCAAACTGATTAACTGGTTTAACTAATTTCCTTGATTTACTTCTTCTTCATTTGGTTATGCTTTGAGGTTATGTTTGGGACTATACCATGATTATTAGTAAGATAAAATATAGAGTTTATCTTTTCTTATTACCCTAATAAAATGATTAAAATATATCATAATTTATGGTATACCTAATGAATAATGTAAAGGCTATTTGAGTGTTTCACCTATGACAAGTGACAATATCGAGAAAAGAGTGATGAGAATCAGTATGGTCATAAATTAAATAATATTGTGGTTATGAATAGCATTGACCAAGAATAAATGGAAAAGTCACATCATTGGGAAAATGGAGAGAAAATAATTTATATGGATTAACATGGGAAGTTGACTTATTTACTTTGACTTGCTTGCTCTGTATGGGCCTTCTATGATCACCTATCCTTATAAATAAAATACTTATTACTTAAAGAAAAAGAAAGTCGAGTTAAGTATAAGCCTGGGTTACCCGATCCTTGATTAGCTACCAAGTGTTCATCTTATTTCCTGTGTTTTTGGTGCCTTCGGACTTTGCCTTCAGGTGGGATTCTGAGAGGTCTCGGTTCCTTATGTACTCTAAACACTGATGATGTACTAAGGGGTATTGATAATAAAGGGTCTGATTACCTATGTGGTTAGCTTAGGCTTAGACTTATGTCCATATTATTTGGCTTCAGCCTAGACTTGTGTCCTTTCTGGGTATTGGCTTCAACCTAAACTTATGTCCAATTAGTGATTGGATTTAGCATAAACTTTATGTCCCTTATTTTGATAAGCTTCCATGGTATATGAGACAATGAGGGTGGTGTGCTATCCATCCCTCAATAATGATAAAATATAGATGATAAATATTATTTGAAATTTATGAATAATGACCAGGTGAATGGTTAATGATTGGTTGGCCAATGGTCGAAATGACTAATTGGTTGTGGAAGGGAATATTAGTCGATTAATTGAGTTGCCTCATATATGGATAAGTAAATGGTATAACCTAGGGACTTGGATAATTAAAATAAATCCTTAAGGTTTCTTGGATGCTCTTTGTTACTACTTATGTAAGTGCTTATGTGAGAAGGGATGTATTCTATTATGCTAGAATTGTACATGATAGCACATCTTTATGCACTCCTACCTTTGATGCAGGAGCATACATCGAACATAATGATTTTCATATTATTTCTAATCCTCAAGGTAAGGAAGATGATTTAACTTTCTTAATATTGGAGCCTATCATGTTAAATATTCTTGATAATTCTAATAGGCTTGACATTAAAAACCATTCAAGTTATTCTTGTAGGTATGTTACATATTTGCAAGAAGATAATGTTCATACACATTGATGTGTACAAGTATTCCCAGGCATTCAAGGCTATGACATACATGGGATGATACATTACAACAAGAGATAGAGTGATGATATTTATTATTTTTATAAACTTGTTGTAAACCCTAACCCTAAGTATATTTTATATAAGTTAGGGTATGGCTATAATTTCATGTATGTATCTTAGTCAATTGTATAGCTTTGTAATATTAATCCTTAGTATCATTTAAGCAATGATATTATGCTTTGTATTAAGGTTAATATGGGCTTAATTAAACCATGATTAATGGTCTGAATTAAGGAAGAAAACTCGGCTGGTTTAAGCTTGTCACCACCGAGTTTCCTTTCTCCTATATATATCCTTTTGTGCACAATATTTGTATGCAGAATTCAAAAGAATATTGAATGAGAATTTTAATCAAACTTTGAGCAAGAGAGCTAAATTTTGATCCTCCCTTTTGGGTCTACATTGAGCAAGGAAGATCTGGGATAATCCTTCCTCAATACTATCTTCAAGTCGACACATTTGAACACCTTCAAATCTGTTGAAACACCTTCATCTTGTAACATCAAGTTCTTCATCTATAATCCATCAATTTACTTCATTCTTTATGCATTAGATCGTGGGTTAAAGCTTCTAATACAAATTGTGATCTAACCTTCCATTAGTTTGACAAAAACCACATCATTTTTGGTATCAAAGCTTCATTTGTTCGAAGCTGATACAACCAGTGATTTTGGCCAACCTGAAATCGTGTTGTGTTCTTTCACCAAGAACTCCACGGCTACTCCACCATTTCTTTTAATTATTGATTCTTGATGAACTTCTTTAATTTTTATTTTAGTTCTTGCTCGAAGTTCTTGCAATCCTGCAAGGATCTTGTTACATTTTCCCTTAACTTTCCACATAAAATACAAACAGAGTTCAAGCTTTCAGCAGCGCCAGTTTGGTTTGTCTGTTTGCAACAATCGTGTGTGCATCTCCAACACTTGATTTCTATTTTATTCTACTCTCTATTAGTGTGTGATAAATTTTATGACAACCCCTTTCAATTTCTCTTCATGCAAGCAAGCAGAGAAGCCTCAAAGTGTTCGACATCCCTGGACAGTTCTCAATCGCCTGAAACAGACTTGGAACTTGCAGGCCCAATATTTGATTCATTTCTCATCAACTTCTCTCAATAAATTAATCCATAATCTACCCCTGGATCTCCTCTACATTTTATATGAAGACTTCAACACAAAAATCCCACTGGAAGACAAGCTTTTATTGATAACACAGAAACATGTTCTATGATTTTATGTGAATCATTTCACACCTATTATTACTAACCTTTCATTGTTTGTGTGTACTTGCGTGCAGTGCCTATTCTTGGGGCTAAAAGATATCTTTGTTCCTAGATAAAGAATGCAGGTAATTTTTGATATTTGCTTTAGAATTATAAATTGGTTTGTGCTTTGTTTGGTTGTAGGCAAAACAAATCCAGCACCTACATTTGTGGAAGATATATTGTGTGCATCAAGAAAGGTTGTGTGTCAACCTTCATCATGGCTAGTGAAGAGGTGCATGCCCTGGTTGAGTCCATAAAAAGCCTCACCACATGTATGGATGCCCAACTACAGAATCAAAACACACTGCAACATCAACTCCAAAGTGTAGAAGCAAACTTGGCCGACCAAGAGAAGTATAAGCCATGGCAACCTCGAATGGAAACCACATATGATAGTCTGGAGGGGAGAATGAAGCTGATTTACCATGCCAAGAATAGACGTGGACCTTTCAATTTTTCTCATCATGAAGATGGAGAAGAGGAGGAAAATTCTTTTGGCTCAAGCAACCAAAGAAGAGTACCTACATTTCATGTAAGAAATCCACACCATGAAGATCAAGGTATTAAACTTGAACTTCCTAAATTTTTTGGTGATTTGAATGTGGAGTCATTTTTTGAATGGTTGCATGAGATTGAGGCTATTTTTGAGTTTAGAGAATATGATGATGATAGAAAATGCAAATTAGCTACTCTAAAGTTCAAAAAGTTTGCTCAAATTTGGTATGATAACTTAAAACGAACTAGAGAAAGACAAGAGAAGTCTAAAATCAAATCTTAGGAAAAACTTAAAAAGCACTTAAGGAATAAATTTGTGCCTAGAGATTATGAACAATATATGTATGTTAAAATGACTACTCTAAGGCAAGGCTTATTTAGTGTAGAAGAATACACTAGAGAGTTTGAAAGAATAGCCCTTATTTGTGATGTTCATGAAAGAAAGGAAAAAAAATATGCTAGATACTTAGGTGGCTTGAATAATTTAATAAGAGAAAAGGTTGATATGTACTCTTATGGCTCTCTTGATAACTTGATAAAATTGGCTATGAAAATTGAACGACAACCGAAAACAACTAAAGCCTATATTAAGTCTAATGCTTCAACTTCAACTAAACCCTATTCTAACACCTTTACACCTAAATCAACATTTCCATATGATAAAAAGAATAACAAAGATGATAAAGGTAAAAATAAGATGGTTTAAATGGCTAATAAACAATGTTTCAAATGTAAAGGATATGGACATTTTGCTAGAGATTGTCCTAACCAAAGAGCCTTAACCTTACATGAAATAGAAAACATGGAACCATGTAGTGATGATGAATTAGAAGTTGAATCTCCTAATGAAATATTAACTATGGAAGAAGAAGAAGGATACCCCTAGTTTGTAATTCAAAGAGTTGCAAATACAATCTAGTATTACACCTACTTAAAGAGAAAAGATTTTTAAAACTAAGTGTAAAATAGGTGATATGGTTTGTAGACTTATAATTGATAGTGGTTCATGTACTAATGTGGCTAGTGAGGTAATGGTTAAGAAACTTGGTTTGGAAACTACTAATAATCCTAAACCCTATTCTTTACAATGGTTAAATGAGGATAAAGGAGCTAAAGTAAACAAAAGAGCTTTAGTAACATTTTCTATTAGAGACTATCATGATGAAGTTCTATGTGATGTTTTACCTATGGATACTTGTGGATTACTTTTGGGTAGACCATGCCAATTTGATAGAATACCAACTCATGATGGGGTAACTAATGAATATATGGTGAAAAAGGAAAAACAATTGTATAGGCTCACACCTTCTTTATATGATCATATGCCCTTGAGTGATGATAAAAATATATTATTTTTACATGAAAAGGCTATGGAAAAATGTATAAAAGAAGAAGGAATTTGTTATGCTTTAGTTTCTAAGGATTCTAAACCTGAAAAACAACAACTTGAAAATCCTAATTTAATTAAGTTGCTTGATGAGTATAATGATGTATTTCCTGATGACTTACCTCCTGGATTACCACCCAAAAGAGGCATAGAACATGCTATTGATCTTGTTCTTGGTATGCCTATCCCTAATAAACCGGCTTATAGATGTAACCTAGAAGAAGCTAAGGAATTACAAAAACAAATACAAGAACTTATGGATAAAGGATTTGTGAAAGAAAATATGAGTTTTTGTATAATCCATACTAATACGGCTTATGTCAAATTTATAAGTTATTTCTGGAAAACTTTATGGAATATGCTTAGTGTACATGGTGTTAATTCTAACCTACCTATTAACATGATTTCGTTGAAAAAAGGTGAAATGCAAAACTATGAGGCTAAAGAAAGAATAAATTATATTGAAAAATCTAATGCCAAGTATAAAGCTCAAGCGAATAAGCATAGAAACTCTTATGTGTTTTCTCCTGGTGACTTAGTTTGGTTACATTTACGTAAAGAGAGATTTCCTAATTTATGTAAAAACAAACTAAGGCCAAGAGCTAAAATGCCCCAAAAATTTCTAATTTTAAAAATTATATTTAAATAAGATTTTATTGTAAAATTTTATAAAATAAATTATTTTTATTAAAATAAAAGGAATTTAATTAGGGAAAATTAAGAATAAATTTATAAGTATTTTAATTCGGAGTTATTTGGTTATTTTAGCTAATTAAGGATTTTATTTTGAAAATTAATTAAATAAATTATTTTATTTAAAATAATAAGGAGAAAATAGTTTCAAATTAATATTAATTTTATAAATAATTTAATTGGATAAATTTACGGTGTTTTGCTAATTAAAAGGGAATTTATGGAAAATCTTTTAAAAATCCTAATTTAGTCTAAAAAGAAAGGGATTTAAATATTATTTTATTTAAATATTATTATTTTTAAATAACCCAAATATCCTAATTAATTTAATTAAGCCAACCCACTATTTTTTCTTTTTCCCTTTTTCCTTTTCTTTCTTTCTTTTTCTTCCTTTTCTTCTTTTTCTTTTTCCTCTCCTTTTTTCCCCGTTTGGCCTGCCCTCTCCCGCAGCCCAACCCTCCCTCCTTCCTTCTTCGTCACGACCCAGCCCACGCCCGTCGCCCTTCGCACGTCCCTCGCCACGCCGCATTTTGATTCCTTTCCCATTGAAACTTTACGTTTCATTTAATCACCCTTCACCTCCTGCCGATCGCCCGATTCTCCTTCTTTCTTTTCTTTTCCCCTGGATCGACTGGTCCAGCCTGCAACTTCGCCGCCTCACCCCTTAGTTTTTCGCTGCCGGCTACGGTCGTTTTGAATGGTGGTTTTCCTTCTAATATCTCCCCCCTGATTCAGCGACCACACAGACCCAATCATCTCCCCTTTTCTCGCGCATTTTCCTCCCTTTCTCCCTGCGCATTCCTCTCCCCCGAAAATTGTTTCCACCAGCCAACCTCGCCGCCAGCGACCGAAAACCCTACTGCATTATCCCCTCACCGACCCAAAGAACCCTAGCCTCCCTTCTAACACTATAAATACCGTCATAATCAGCCTTGTGTCAAGCTTTCAATACCTACCCAGAAAAATGACCCTTTTCGCCGCTGCCACTTCAGACGCCTTGTCTGCCGCCTCCGGCCAACACCGCCGCCTGTTCTGGCCACCAAACTCTTCCTTGCTCCACCTTCTAACTAACTAATTCTCTCTTATCCCTCGATTCTTCCTGCATAAGCCATCCCGGCTGTGCGAAGTTCTCTTCTCGACCAACCTATTTTTCCACCTCCGCCACCCTTTGCGCCACCATTAGCCACCTATTCTGCCGCTTCTTTCTCCTCCCATTCTCTTCTACAGAACCTCCTCTACCGTCCCCTACCTTTCTTTTCCTCTTTCTTCCTCTCCTCCTCTCTTTCTCTTCTTCTCCTCCATTCGGCCACCACCGCCGCTGCCGTGAACCGCCACCTCTGGCTACGCCGCCACCCTCATTCTATCCCTCTCCTTCTGGGCAACTCAAAACACCCCAACTCCCACCTTAATTCTCCCTATCTTTTTCCCAGCATGCAACTTTTACCCTTTTCTTTCCTTTTTTCGGCCACCACCACCGCCGCCGTGCACCACCGCCGGTGCCGCTTATCCCCACCAGCGTAAGGTGAGACCAGTTAAAGCCCTATGGAGGCGTAGGAGCGTGCTCCAAGACCGGTGTCGTTTTAGGTAAGGGTATTACTAAGGCCTCTTGTGTGTTTATATGCATTATGTACTTCGCATGCTATGTATCCTATGTTTATCTTTATTAATTATGTCGTATGTAGTATGATATGGAGTTGAAGTATGTTTTTATGTATTTGCATGACATATGTATTATGTATATGTGATGATATGTGTTGTGACCCTGAAAGACATGCATGTGAGGATGTTGATGTGGTTTGTGTAGGAGAAAGGATGAAAAAAGAGGATGGGAAAAGAAGTTGACTAAGGGATGTGAGTTCACCTAAGTATTTTTAATGACTCCTAAGTGGAAGAATAAAATGGGAAATTTAGGGTTTCATATGAGAGGATATAATTTATGGTTTTATATGGGAGAATCAAATTTATGGTTTGTATGGGAGAATCTAATTTATGGTGTTATGTGGGGGAACTTAATTTATGATGTTATATGGGAGAATCTAATTTATGATGTTGTATGGAAGAATGTAATTTATGACGTTATATGGGAGAATCTAATTTATGGCTTTGTATGGGAGGATCTAATACAGGGTTTTGTATGGATGAATATTTGGTTTTATATGGTTGGAAATTTAGGGTTTGTTATGGATGAATCATTGGGTTTTATATGGTTTAAATCTAGGGTTTGGTATGGATGAATCTTTAATTGTGTATGGATTGAATATAAGGTTTTGTATGGAGGAATCTAGGGTTTTAATTATATGGAAGAATCTAGGGTTGCATGGTTGAATTTAGGGTTTCACGTGGGATTTTAGGGTTTGCATGAAAAAGTTCGAAGGTTTGCATGGGGAGGTTAATGTCTGCATGGGTATGAAATTTACGTATGAAAAGTTGATTTAGGATGTAAGGAAGGTAATGTAAGCGTTGTTTGGGTGGTTAAACACTGTGGATGGAAAATAGTATGTGAAGCATTATCTGGGTACGTAGGAGACGAAGCTAGGGTTTGGAGTGGCAAATTGTGGTTTGTTGTGGCTAACTAAGGTTTGAAATGGATAATTATGGTTGTTATGGTTAAATAGGGTTTGGAGTGGTTAACTATGGTTTGTTGTGGTTAATTAGGGTTTGTTGTGGCTGCTTATGGTTTTTGTTGTATCATGTGTAATTGGTGATTAAAGTGTAATTATGATGGTAGAATTTATGATTTTTGATGTGTGATGATTCATGCATGTCCAGGATGAAAGCTATTGAATAAGATACTTAAAACATTAATCACGTAAAGTGGAAGATGTTGAGCCGGGTCCAGACCGATCCACCAGTCATAAATAGTGGTTAGGACATGATGTCCTATATGTAACCGGTCTACCGGTAATAATAGTGGTCAGGCTTTGTACCTGTGCGTTTCCGGCCCACCGACAATAATAGTGGGGTGACTCGAGCTCAATAAACACAAATCAAAGTTTGTTAAGTCTTAAAAGATACTAATTACTTACAGTTGAACACCATGTGAGCAGGAACCAGACCGATCCATCGGTCAGGAATAGTGGTGTGGACTTTGTCCCACAAGTGACCGATCCACCAGCGAATAATAGTGGTGTGGACTTTGTCCTACAAGTGACCGGCCCACCGGCAATAATAGTGGGGTGTTCCTGTACTTACATGGATTTGATAAACGGCATGGTGTGTATCGACTTCTGATAAAAGATTAATTAAATAATTAATTCAGACTATAATTGGGCCTTTATACTTTTACCTGAATGGTCATATGCATTTACGTTATCATATTGGTCTTATGCTTTATTATTATTCTGCATTCTTTATGTGCTATTATGTGTTGGCCTTAGTGCTCGGTTACTTTACTCAGTACGTAGCGTACTGATCACCCGTTTCATGGGTGCTGCTTATTCCCACGAGTAGTAGGCCCTCCTGACTTTGTGCAGGTGGGCGAGACCTCAGTCGGGGCTGAGTGTTGAGTTGGTGTTTTGGCTCAAGTTCGAGAGTGACGTGGCCATATTATCTCTTTATGCGATTTATTTCTTTGTGTATTTCTTGTGTATCACATTTATCCTTTTTGACTTATTTCTTTACATTAAGTATTTCAATTAAACCTTTTATCGATTGTAAGAATATTCGCCTCGAAGAATTTTGATTTCGCACTCTGATTTGTGTTTTATTATTGATTATAAACTTTTATGCGTACTCTGATTTTTTTGATATGATCTTTTAATTCACTTTATGAACTCTTTGTTTGGGTTTAATATTAATCTCTTTTTAGCCTTAGCACTTGGTACTAGAACGGTCGGAGTGAATTGGTCTGGTACTAAGTGTGGCGGTAACATCCCCAAAATTCACATGTTTTAAGTATTTCTATTTTAATTACTTCCGTTAAAAAAAAAGTAGTGAATTTTGGGGTGTTACAAGAGCCGATGGTCCATTTAAAATACTTAGGAAGTTTGGAGATAATGCTTATGAACTTGAACTTCTAGATTCTTATGGAGGAATTTCAAGAAATTTTAATGTTGGTGATTTGTCTCCTTATTATTCTGATAAAAATTTGAGAGCAAATTCTTCTAAACTTGGGGAGTATGATGCAGGAGCATACATTGAACATAATGATTGTCATATTCGTTCTAATCCCCAAGGTAAGGAAGATGATTTAGCTTTCTTAATGTTGGAGCCTATCATGTTAAATACTCTTGATAATTCTAATATGCTTGACATTAAAAACCATTCAAGTTATTCTTGTAGGTATGTTACATATTTGCAAGAAGATGATGTTCATACACATTGATGTGTACAAGTATTCCAAGGCATGCAAGGCTATGACATACATGGGATGATACATTACAACAAGAGATAGAGTGATGATATTCATTATTTTTATAAACTTGTTGTAAACCCTAACCCTAACTATATTTTATATAAGTTAGGATATGGCTATAATTTCATGTATGTATCTTAGTCAATTGTATAGCTTTGTAATATTAATCCTTAGTATAATTTAAGCAATGATATTATGCTTTGGATTCAGGTTAATAAGGGCTTAATTCAACCATGATTAATGGGCTAAATTAAGGAAGAAAACTCGGCTGGTTTAAGCTTGTCACCACCGAGTTTCCTTTCTCCTATATATACCCTTTTGTGCACAACATTTGTATGCAAAATTGAAAAGAATATTGAATGAGAATTTTAATCAAACTTTGAGCAAGAGAGCTAAATTCTGATCCTCCCTTTTGGGTCTACATTGAGTAAGGAAGATCTGGGATAATCCTTCCTCAATACTATCTTCAAGTCGCCACATTTGAACACCTTTAAATCTGCTGAAACACCTTCATCTTGTAACATCAAGTTCTTCATCTATAATCCACCAATTCACTTCATTCTTTTTACATTAGATCGTGGGTTAAAGCTTCTAACACAAATTTCGATCCAACCTTCCGTTACTTTGATAAAAACCACATCAACCTTTATGTACGATCTTATCAAGATGCATGTTGTATCTTATATTCATGTTTTGTGAATTGGTATAATCATGTACATTGAGGAAGAAACTTGGCTTACTCAATACATAACATACTAATATACCCATTTTCTCAGTCACTTGCTCATTCCTATAAGATGAGGACCATGTGAAAGTATTTGGGGATGGCCAATAAAGGGCTTACCTCAGCTTATTGGGTCTTGAGTGTAATGATATTTAGAAGGATTTGGTGGGATCCGTGGAAGACCATGGTTTTAAATTGGGTGACATGCCCTAATTTATATTATTGTAACCCTATAATTTATTCACATGTATTTTGTATTGATTTGATCGAGACCCGTTAGGGTCCTCCAAAGTAAATATTTTTTTAATTTGTTTAATTAAAGTGTTATTTTAAGTGGTGATTACTTTAGTCTTGTATCTGATATGGGATAGGCAACGGATGTCTATCTTTTATCCAATACGGCAGTAATATCCTATTTTTCCTATGTATTTTCTACCTCCATAATTGTTTTAACAAAATTTTTCTGTAGTGAAAAATGGGAGTGTCACAGTTTCGATACCTAACTAACTTGAGGAACCTCTATGGTTTGGTAGGGTATAATGAAGAGAAATCTTAAATTCCCCTTGACACATGCATAATATTGACCCTCTTAGCATATTTCATGTATATGATGGCAATTTCCAACTTTAAAGCTAAAAATTTCTTTTTTTTTTCATCGTGAAAAGTACTTATAGGTATCTTATTAGTTCCTGTTACAAAGCTGCTCAAAGTAAGCAATAACTTAAGTTTGGGGGAGTTGATATGTGTTAACATGGAAGGATTAAAGGATCCTATTTTTACACTTTTAGGCATGATTCTTGCTACATTTTGAAGTTATAGGGTGTATTCCTAAAAAATTTTCCACTCTTTGAACTTTCATATGAATCACATGAATTTAATTTGAAAAAGGCTTAAAAACACTATAAAGTGTGAGTTTTTACTCATACTCTTATGTCAACTCACCAACTTAGATGACTTGACTCAACTTAGATGTAAGAATGTGTAGGTGTAGAATATGGAGAATCCAAGGCTTAGCAAAGTTAATCTACAATTATACTCTAACAAGAATACTAACATACTCCAAAAATAGTCTATTAGCCAAGTCATAGTCAGCCGCACCAGTCAGCCGCCAAAGAGAATACCAAATCTATAGATTTGGCTGTATTCATGAGGGGACCATTAGAGGTTGCAACCACTAGGATTTGTGTTAGGAGACACTTGCCCCTACTTGCATATGCCATAGCCTATAAAAACATAATGGCTCAAAGCAGCAATGGAAGAAGAGGGTGAGGAGAATAAAAAATTGAGTATTAGAAACCAAGTGTAGAGGATAAAAAATGCTAAGAGATTAGAGTGTCATCGAGTGAAATTGAGCGAGAAAGAAGAAGATGAAGTAGAGATTAGGCTAGATAGGGATTAGAGTACCATGATCTAACCATCCACTTCCCTTCTTCTTTTTTGATATTCACTATTAATCTGGCATGAGAAATAAGCGTGAGCTAAATCTCTCTATTAGCGGTGGATTAATTGTTCCTTTGCTATAATTTGTAATATTGTAGCTACGTTTAATTTATTTTGTATCTAATTTCATTAAGTATTTGTATGTTGTAGTGTTAAATGTTGGCCGCATTTGGTATTCACTTGAATTTTGGATTAACCATCTGAGTAGACAAAACTAAGATGGTGAGTGGTAACAAGCTTAGCACTAAAAAGTGATGTGACCTTGCCATTAATACCTTGATTCTTGTTGCATGACATTGCCATGGACTTTGCACAATGATGGAGATGGATTGAGATTAAACTTCACCTTTGAGTGAAGTCTAGTGAGTTTAGAAGGATTAATATCATTTGAGCTTGATAGGCTATAAACTATCATAAGCTACTTGCAACTAAAGATAAGTGATTCCCTTTTTACAACTCTATCTCTTGATTTCTCCTCTCATCTATCTCCCGTTGGTACTAATAAGCTCCTAATACCCATTCACTTTCATTGAATTATTATTATTATTTTTTTTACCCTACCAATATTTTATAGTATAGTTTAATTCTTTGGTAGACTGAATTCTAGTAATGTGTTATTAATTAGATCCCTAAGGGAACAATACTCACTCTTCACTTTATTACTTAGATTAACTATCTATACTTGCATAGTTTTGTTCTGCTACATTCATTTCATTACCCTATCAAACATTATTGACCTGAGCACACACCAATATCATATAGAGCTTTTATGTGCAACGTGTATTTTTTATGCTATATCATGTTGGTAATGACAATATGGATGATGTTGTGATAATGCCATTTTATGATATATTGTGATGTAAGATGAATAAGTGAGAAAATGTGAAAGTATCCATTAGTTATATTGTTGGTTGGTATGATTCTAGACATACTGCATCTATATATTTTTGGGGTTATGTATTTAATCATGATGATGATATATGTATTAGAGGTTGAAATTTCTTAATATTGGAACTTGTGAGGTTATTATGGTCATTTGATAATAATATGAAAAATATTCATGGCATGATAAATTTTGAGGGTGTTATAGATTATTTGATAAGTAATGTGATCAAATGATGGTTGAGTGAGAAATAAGTTAACTAAAATGAGATTTTGAGGATTTTGGTAAGAGAAGGGAATTTTTGTTAATAAAGGCTGAATATAGAATTTTTGTGATTTTAAAAGATGAATACACTTTAAATATGCTAAGTAGGATACTCAGAAAGTTCATGACAGTTATGGGATTCATAATTACAATAAAATGAGAAGTTATACTCATATTATGAAATTTAGATTTCCTAGGGGAATTATAGACATTTTCCTTGGGGAATTCCTTTATAACCATATGGTTGTGCTTTACATGTTTTAAATATGTATTGTTCATATCTATATGAGTCCTTTATGATGAAATTGATATAAAAAACTTAAGAATAAGGTACTAATCACTTAAAGAGAAAGATCATGTGAGTCAGGCTAAGGTATTGTATATCTATTCCACTAGACAATAATAGCAGATCAAGAGCATTCTCTTTTGAGAGGTGTATCAGCTTGTTCTATCAAATAAAGAATAGTGGAGCCCCTAAACTCAATGTGAATGAGAATATGATTCTAATATAATTATTAATGGATATGACATTAGTTACTTAAAATGAAAGATTATACGAGCTAGGACTTATGTGTTGTGTTTGTTCCATTAGATAATAATAGTCGTTCATATGTGTTTTGCCCTAAGAATTATTTTAGACCATTTTTCTTGTTTAAGAATAGTTCATAGGAGCATATTTCCTTAGTAAATGTTAGGCAAGTTCCATCAGATGACCATATTAGCTTAGTTATGCTCTTCCTTAAGAGGTGTTTTATTTCATTCCATCATATTAAGAATAGTGGGGTCCCTAAAATTAATGTAAATTAAATAATAGATTATGTTTATATCTAATAATGAGTTTTATAACCAGTATTTACCTTGCATCTCTTTATATTAACACACATGTATGTTTCTTCTCTTGTATGACATTATGCAATTATGTGTAACCTTAATTTGACTTTATAGTTACCTTACTCAGTACTTAGCTTAATAATCATCCTTTTCAAAAGTGTTGATCATTACCATGAGTTGAAAACCCAAATATTTTCATATAGGTTGAAGAGGGCCACTTTGATGATTTTGCTCCATATAATGCTTTATTTGTGGAGGAGTGATTCCTATGTAATGTAGTTGGGCATAGAGTCATGTTCTTCGATAATCTTTTTTTTTTATATATCTTTTGGAACTCTTAGTTCTTAATGTACACCATTTATGTATTTTTGATATTTTACTCTAAGATAATCTCCATAATATTATATAATGTTTATGGAAGCTCTCTTATTCTCTATTTATTATGCTTTAAGGCTTTACTATTTTTTCTTGTATTTGATGTAAGGATGGTGTGGTAAACTACTCTCATTTTGAGTACATCAGCAACACCCAATTATTTAGATATTGCACGTCTATTAAAATAACTTTATTAGTATTAAATTTTGAGAGGTTACAAGTAGGTATTAGGGCTTTAGATTTGAATACTATATTTTATTTTCAAATAAATATGTTTTCAGCATTCCCTTACCTAATTTTATTAGTGTATTGCATACTTTCAAAAACTCAATTATATGAAAACTAGGATTAACTTGCGAGGATTCAAGAACTAGTATCCTAAGTGGCCTTGAATGTGCTTATACACTAGTATGTTAGGAATGTTTATCCTATGATGTTATCTATCTCCTAGTTAGCTTGTCATGGCTTGAAATGGTCATATTAGCCATTTGGAGGAGCTTCTAAGGCCTTTATCTAGTTTCTTTTGTGTTTTCCACCGCCACCTTAGCCTCAGTCGCAACCACTACCTCTTCATTACCCATATGAAGGTATATGAGAATACTAGAATAGGAAGGTTATTGGGTATTACATGTTTATTTACACAAGTGATGATAACCCCATCATCCTAGAAGGATGGAGTTAGGACATGGATTATTCATACAAGGAAGTCAACTATCTTCATACTTGAAAGGTGATCATAGCACCCTTCTTTCTTTGGGGAGCTACATGTACTTGGTGTGTAGATCATAATGCATAGGGAGAACCGTTAATTGCTTACGAGGACTTTAAGATGATGATCCACACTATGTTTTATCCCAATATCCTTAAGAAAGATAAGCTTAAGGATTTCATGCAGTTAGCCTAGGGGAGTATGATAGTGTGCTAGTACCACAATCAATTTATGAAGCTACTAATGTTCATTGTGAGCATAACAGCTAGTGAGTTGATTATGGTTTGTTAGTTTGACTAGAGGCTCCATTAAAGAATTCAGAGGGTGGTGGGTGGCATGGATTTCTAGGATTGGGCCACATTATGTGACTAGGCATGTGTTGTCGCCATGATGCTTTAAGAGTAGGCTTTCATTCTAGGCAAAAGGAAGTTGGAGACATAGGATTCAGGAGGTCAGATTAAGTTTAAGGGAGGTGGATCTTCAAGTTATATACACTGAGGTCAGACAGATGGACATAGTAGACTTATAGTACAATCGAGATGCTTCCTATATCGTTTCTCATAGTAGGGATCATATATGATAAGACTTTGGGGGCACTCTTATTCACTGTAGGACTTGTGGTTAGTTATACCACTAATCATTTGAGTGCCAACATCAACAAAGAAGTTAATTCTATCCACATTCTAATCAATATCAATAGAAGTGGGATTTTATACCTCATTAGTAGGGCTATGAGTAGGGAACCTACCCACAACAATATTAGCAATAGAATGCACCTTCCCTAGTAGGTATACAGCTTAGGGAGGTTATAGTTGGCAAAGGTTGACCTGACCCTACCCACAAAATAACCCGATAGATTCATCAAACTAACCTAACCCAAAACTAACCCAAATATAAGTGACCCTACCCAACCTAAATATAACCCAACCACAAATCATAACCCGCTATCTACACAACCTGACCGAACCAAACTAAATTTAATATTAACAAGTTATGATAATAATAAAAAATACACATGTGTTATTATTTATTTAAAGCTTTTAAAAATATATTATTTTTAAATTTTTAATTAATTTTCTTATTTTTAATGTGAACTTACTTATTTTCCAACGATATTCTAACCTTACTAATTTTTTTTACATAAAAACTAAACATTAAAAAGTCATAATAATAAATAAATGGCAATTAACAACACATATTAATCACATAATTATATGAAGTAAAACTTAATGCTTTCTTACGAGGTTAATGAGTTACAATAAATTTGGTGGTTAATGTCCTTTTCGACCCAAATCTAAAGTGAATCAATTTATGATTAGCATGATCCAAACCTAATTTGACCCATCAAAATAACTCGAACATAAAATCACTTGAATACGAGCTTACTCGGCTAAAACCTAACCCAACCTGACAAGCCAAATCAAAATAACTAAAACCCGACCTATCTCAAACTTAGACTGTCCTAACCTAAACCAAACCTAACCGGATAAATTATCCCAATACAACCCAGATATGTAACTACCCAAACCCGAACATAACCCGACCTAAACAATAAGGTGGCCTAAAATGACCCAACCCAACCCACAACCAACCTGCAAAGAAAAATAACCTTTAAATGATCAAACTTGAGAATCTCATGACCCACTATAACCCATCCCAACCTAAACCCAACCTGCCCAACCCGATTACCACCTACATAGGAGGCTAAAGGGAAATAATAGGGGCCCTACCCATTTCCCTTAGGAGGAGGAAAAAATTAGAGCTTTAAAGGGTATCATGGAGGATAGTAGGGAGGAGAGTCAATCGGCCGCCTGAATGTAATCATCAAGGCATAGGTTTATTGGAATCTAAATGTGGTCATTTGTACATTTTCCATCCTCTTATTAAAACTGAGGGTTTTTATTAATTCATGTGTATCCTTGTTATTCGTATATTCTACATTTATTGCTAGAGTTGCTTTATCTTTGCCTCCAATTTCTCTATATTTGTGAGTTTACCTTCTAAGGATAGATTATATTTCACTTAGACGTGGTCTTTGAGATAGGTAGGGTAAACTTGTTTTTAGATTTAGTAAATATGGATCTTTAGGACCTTGATGTTATGCTCTATATTGATATGTTAGGCAGATATTGAGCTATGATATATTATGCTCAAGAGCGGGTTATGTTGTGAGGACCTTAGGGTGCTAGGGCCTATTATAAGATATATAAGTCTAGGCCTATGATGAAGGTTGTATATTCCTATACACTATATTCATTGGTGCATAATGGTTACCCTATGTATTTATGTACAGTTTAGGAGCTAAACAATGATGGGTTGGCCTTGGAGGATATTCTAATTGTTAGAGATTTTCCTAATGTGTTATTGAAAGACATACTAAACATGCTACTAGTTTTGAAGATTGAATTCACCATCAAGATAGTAACTAGAGCTTATTCAGTTTTGAAGGTACCCTTTCAAATGGTGCCTATAGAGTTTTTAAAGTTAATGAATTAGCTAGAAGAGTTGGTAGCTCAATGGGTACATTCACCTTAGTACGTCTCTATAGGGAGCACCAATTCTCTTCATGAAGAAGAAGGATATGAGCCTTCGTCTATGTAACAATTATTTAGGTCTAAACTAGTTGACAGTGAAGAACTAGTATCCTCCTCTAAGAATTGATGACTTGTTTGATCAACTTTGGGGTGCTTTGATCTTCTCAAAGATCAACTTGTGGTCAAGTTATCATCATCTATGTATCGGTGAGATGGTATCATAAAGATAAAATTTAGGACACGTTATGGGGACTATGAGTTTATGGTGATGCCTTTTGGGCCCACTAATGTGCCCACTATGTTTAAGGACTTGATGGTGAATACATTCTATTCATTCCTAGATCAGTTCATGGTAGTCTTCATGATGTGTTTTATCAAAGTGGCTGGAAGGTTGGATCGAAGATTGACGGTAGAAGATGTCACCCATGAAATGATGTAAAAGAAATGAAGGATTAAGAAGGATTATAGGCGAAGAAATAAAGTGACAAAGGATAAGAGTCTCGGCAGATTTGAATTAGTCTTCAAATGTGTCAAGTTTGAGTGTTGATGGAGGAAGGCAATGTCCCAGACTTTCCTTACTTAATGTCAAATCAAATGAGAGAGATATACTTCAGCTAGCTATGCTCAAAGTTTGATTAAAATTCTTATAAATTCTTCTTATCAAATCATGCGTACAAGTGAGGTATATATAGGTAAGTTCCAGCTTGAGTTTTCGAAGCCCTCCATCCGGTTCTTAGCCTTAATTCAGCCCATTAATCATGGTTGAATTAAGCCCATATAACCTTAATCCTAAGCATAATATCATTGGTTAAATGATACTAAGGATTAACATTACAAAGCTATACAATTAACTATGATACATACATGAAATTATATCAAACCCTAACTTATATAAAATACACTTAGGGTTAGGGCTTACAACAAGTTAATACAACTAATAAATATCATCACCATATCTTCTTGTTGTAACGTATCATCCCATGTATGCAACAGTCTTGCATGCTTTGAATACTTATACACATTAAAGTGTATTAACATCTTCTTCTAGTAAATATGTGACATACCTACAAGAATAACTTGAATGTTTTTCAATATCAAGCATATAAGAATTATCAAGAATATTTAACATGATAGGCTCCAACATTAAGAAAGCTAAGTCTTCCTTACCTTGAGAATTAATATGAAAATGACAATCATTAGGTTCATTAGATGCTCCTACATCATTCTTCCCAAGTTGAGAAGAATTTTCCCTCAAATTTTCATCAGAATAATAAGGAGACAAATCACCAACATTAAAATTTATTGAAATTCCAAAATAAGAATCTAGAAGTTCAAGTTCATAAGCATTATCTCCAAACTTTCTTAGTATTTTAAATGGACCATCAACTCTTGGCATTAGTTTATTTTTTATGTAAATTAGAAAATCTTTCTATACGCACATGTAACCAAACAAAGTCACCAAGAGAGAACACATAAGAGTTTCTATGCTTATTTACTTGAGCTTTATACTTGGCATTGGCTTTTTCAATATTATTTTTTATTTTCTCATGAAGTTTTTTAAAAAATTGTACTCTATCCTTAGCTTCATAATTTTGTAATTCACCTTTTTTCAATGGAATCATGTTAATAGGCATGTGAAGATTCACACCATACACCACCTCAAACGGACTAGTTTGAGTAGTACTAGATGGACTACGATTATAAGCAAACTCTGTATGAGCTAACTTAACATCCCAATCTTTAGTACTTTTATTAACTAAACCTCTTAATAACGTACCAAGAGTTCTATTTGTTACTTCAGTTTGACCGTCAGTTCGCAGATGATGCGAAGATCTAAATAATAATTTAGTACCAAGCATATGCCATAAATTTTTCCAAAAATAACTCATAAAATTAACATCCTGATCAGAAACGATGATTTTAGGTATTCCATAAAGTTTAACAACCTCTCTAAAATACAAGTCAGCAACATGCGTGGCATCATTGGTTTTATTACGTGGAATAAAATGAGCCATTTTAGAAAATCGATCTACTACCACTAGAATAGAATCTTTACCATGTTGCGTTCTTGGTAACCCTAGGATAAAGTCCATACTAACACCTTCCCATGGTTTATTAGGAACAGGTAAAGGTGTGTATAAGCCTTTATGAAAGTAACTTTTACTTTTTTGACACGTAGAACATCTACTTATCATGGCTTGTACATGTTTAACCATTCTTGGCCAATAGAAATTTTCTTGTAATAATTCCATAGTTTTATGTATACCAAAATGTCCCGCAATGCTACCTTCATGTATTTCTTTGAATAGCAAGTCTTGAACAGTAGATCTAGGAATACAAAGTTTATTTAGTGTAAACAAAAATCCATCTTGTATGAAATAATTTCCATGGCATCCAATTTATTTACATGCACTAAACATGTCCTTAAAATCTTCATCATTAGTATATAAGTCTTTTATCATTTCAAAACCTAAGATTTTCCCATCCATCATAACAAGTAATGGAGATCTACGAGAAAGAGCATCAACGACTACATTTTCTTTACCATCTAAATGTTTGACAGGGAACACAAAGGATTGTAAGAAATTTACCCATTTTTCATGTCTCGGATTAACTTTCTTTTGACTATGTAAGTATTTTAAACTTTCATAATCCGAATGTAACACAAAGGGTTTTGGTCTTAGATAATGACTCCATGTCTCTAGACTCCGTATGATGGCAAAGAATTCCTTGTCATAAGTTGAATCGTTAAGTTTGGCTTCATTCGAATTTTTAGAGAAATGTGCTATAGGTTTCTTTTCCTAGGAAAGTACTCCTCCTATTCCAACTCCACTAGCATCACAAGTAACTTCAAAGAGAAGGTTAAAGTTGGGTAAGGATAGAACAGGGGCATGACAAAGTTTTTCTTTGAGGGTTTCAAAGGCTTGAGTAGCTTCTTGTCCCCAATAAAATTCACCCTTTTTCATGAGTTGAGTAATAAGTGTACCTATGGTAGAAAAATCTTTAACTAATCTTCTATAAAAACTAGCTAATCCATGAAAACTTCTCACATCATGAACATTCTTACGGATGGGCCATTCTTTTATAGCCCTAATCTTATTAGGATCTACTTTAATACCTTCTCCACTAATAATATAGCCTGGGAAAACTACACTTGGAAGCATAAAATCACATTTCTCAAGTTTTCCATATATTTTAGCTTTCCTTAGCTCATCAAATAATTTCTTCAAATGCACTAGATGATCATAACTATTTTTTCCATACACAAGAATATCATCAAAATATGCAACGATGAAATCACCACAGAAAGGTCAGAGAACTTCATTCATAAGTCTCATAAATGAGCTAGGTGCATTATATAACCCAAAAGGTATAACCATCCACTCATAGAGACCATATTTTGTTTTAAAAGCAGTTTTCTATTCATCTCCATCTCCAATCCTTAATTGATAATATCCACTTCTCAAATGAATTTTGGAAAATACTTGTGCTCCACATAGTTGATAAGTTCATATTTTGACACATTTTATACCCTTATAATGTTAGTTATTAGTAGTTTATTTAACTAATATAGGGGAATAATTATTGTTTTATGCTTAAGTGGTAAAAATTGCATAAATATTATTATTTGAGCTAAAATGATAATAATTAAGTAAATTTAGAATATAATATTATTTATTAATATTTTTTAATTTTATTTTACAGGTTTTATTTTTAAATAAAAGAAAATAAAAAAAGGACCTTTGGACCAACGGCCAAAGGCCGAAGGCCCAAAGGCCTGGGAACAAGACAAACGAAGCCTATTAGCTCAGCTAAGTTGAAAAGAAAAGTCAAAGAAGAAAGCAGGCCACACGGAATAAAAGAAACGATCAGCAGGGCTGACGTGGAAAGTGTGTGCGACAGAGCATTAATAAAACAAACAAAAGAAAAATGGAAGAGGAGCGCAGCATGAAACAAAAGGTCGAGAGTCAACCGTAGGGCTGACGTGGCATGGGAGATGCACGCATTAAAAAGGAAGGAAGAGCATGAGACAGAGTGGGCGGTAGAGCCAGGAGAAGGGCGAGAGCCTTCACAGGCTCGGACGATGAGGAAACAGGCCGCATGGAAGAGGAGCGACGCACGGACTTTGAGGTGCGCGGCAGCACAGGTTGAAGCCTTCGTCGGGCGGAAGGAAAAAGAAAAAAGAATATATTGCACGGACACCAAAGACAAATGAGAAGGAAGAAAATTAGGGAAGAATTTATACCGGTAGAATTTATTTCAGATAAAATTAATTTTTATCTGAATAAATTTTTGATCTTTTGTCCAAAATTAATTTTGGTTATTTCTTTCTCTTATTTTAATTTATATTTTAGATATATATTTCTGTGTAATTAATTCTATAATTATGGCTGGCTAATTATTTATTGTTAGGGAATAAATTGAAACCCTGGATTAGGATTTGAATTATATTTTTATTTTCTTTATTTCGTGAGATTGTTTCTTGACTCTATGTTAATTGCTATCATTTATATATATAATTCTGTCAAGTATAGTTTATTTGGTGTATGCCTTGTTCTGGTTTCCTCATAAGTGACAATATGTAGGATTATTTGCCTGCTAGGTGGCCATCTAAATATACTAGAATTTATATGTATAAATTGCAGCTAGGTTAGATAACAATTCACCTAATAGTTTTGTGATTCTAACCGAAGTAGTAAAACGTTTCGTTACATGTGGGTCAAGGAAAGGAAATACAGCTAGACATGCGTTGTGTACTAGTCTGGGTACTTAGATTAACAGCCTTCCACTTACACTTAATGCATTAAATCTAGTTAAATATAGGAGCCGCTTGTTGCTGCTATACTGCTTGTATTTAATAGGGTTAATATTGGCACGTGGTCGTATTAATTAATTAAGGGAAGTAATATAAGGTGTATGGACTTGCGTTTGGTGTACAACTTGGTCGATCTCATTCTCATAATTAAAAGATGACTTAGAAATAAATATTATATTACAACCTAATCTAGTGGTGGATTTTGATTTCCCTAACATATTTCTCATATCTGCGGTTTCCCATTATTTTCATTATCATTTTTTTATTATTAGTTTAATTTATTTTATTTACTCCTTTTATTATTATTTTTACAACCCCCATTAGTATTTTTATTATTTATTTATTTTGTGTTATTTAGTGTTTTTATTTGTATTGTTATTCTTAAGCTAGTTAGATAGAGGTGAGCCCTCTCAATCCCCGGCCTAGAACGATACCCTTATTTACCAGTACTACAAGTGACAACAAGAGGGTTTAAATTGCGTGCCGGCTATGGCAACACCAAAAGTTCATCAAGCATATCATCTAATCTAGGAATAGGAAATCAATATTTGATAGTAATATTATTCACAACCCTAAAATCTATACAAATACGCCAAGTACCATCCTTTTTTGGCACTAGTAAAGCAGGAATACTACAAGGACTCATACTTTCTCTCACAAATCCTTTATCCATAAGTTCTTGTATTTTTTTTTTGTAATTCCTTAGCTTCTTCTGGGTTACATATATAAGCTAGTTTATTAGGGATAGGCATACCAGGCACAAGATCAATGGCATGTTCTATACCTCTTTTAGGTCGTAATCCAGGAGGTAAGTCATCAAGAAGTACATCATTATACTCATCAAGCAACTTAATTAGATTAGGATTTTCAAGTTGTTGTTTTTTAGGTTTATAATCCTTAGAAAATAAATCATAACAAATTCCTTCTTCTTTTATACATTTTTCCATAGCCTTTTCATGTAAAAATAATCTCTTTTTATCATCACTCAAAGGCATATGATCACATAAAGAAGGTGTGCGCTTATACAATTGTTTTTCTTTTTTCACCACATATTCATTAGTTACTCCATCATGAGTTTCCTTTCTATCATATTTCCATGGTCTAACCAAAAGTAATCCACAAGCATCCATAAGTAAAACATCACATAGAACTTCATCATGATAATCTCTAATAGAAAATATGATTAAAGCTCTTTTGTTTACTTTAGTTCCTTTATCCTTATTTAGCCATTGTAAAGAATATGGTTTAGGATGATTAGTAGTTTCTAAACCAAGTTTCTTAACCATTACCTCACTAGCAGCATTGGTACATGAACCACTATCAATTATGAGTCTACAAACCATGTCACCTATTTTACACTTAGTTTTAAAAATTTTCTCTCTTTGAGTAGGTGTAACACTAGGTTGTATTTGTAAAACTCTTTGAATTTCAAAGCATGAGTCTCCTTCTTCCTCATCCATAGTTAATATTTCATTAGAATATTTAACTTCTAATTCATCATCATCACTACATGGTTCCATGTTTTCTATTTCATGTAAGGTTAGGGCTCTTTGGTTAGGACAATCTCTAGAAAAATGTCCATATCCTTTACATTTAAAATATTGTTTATTTACCATTTCAACTACCTTATTTTTACCTTTATCATCTTTATTATTCTTTTTATCATATGAAAATGTTGATTTATTTGTAAAGGTATTAGAATAGGGCTTAGTTGAAGTTGAAGAATTTGACTTAACATAGGCTTTAGTTGATTTGGTTTGTCTTTCAAATTTCATAGCCAATTTAATCAATTCATCAAGAGAGTCATAAGAGTACATATCAACTTTGTCTTTTATTAAATTATTCAAGCCACCTAAGTATCTAGCACACTTTTGTTCTTTTCTTTCATGAACATCACAAATAAGGGCTAATCTTTCAAATTCTCTAGTTTATTCTTCTACACTAAGTAAACCTTGCCTTAGAGTAGTCATTTTAACATACATATCTTGTTCATACTCTCTAGGCAAAAATTTCTTTCTTAAGTGCTTTTTAAGTTTTTCATAAGATTTTATTTTAGACTTCTCTTGTCTTTCCCTTGTTCGCTTTAAATTATTATACCAAATTCAAGCAAACTTTTTGAACTTTAGAGTAGCTAATTTACATTTTCTCTCATCATCATATTCTCTAAACTAAAAAATAGCCTATTAATCCTAGCATATTTCTACGGCATTGCACACATAAAAAAAATCATGTTGCACACATAGAATCACATTGATACAAGGTAATGTAAATACTTGAATGAATCATTCTCAATTGGCTAACTTATGCATAAAATTAGAGAAATCTAGCAATCCTTACTTAAGAAGAATTATACCACATGCTCAGATTATCGAATACAAATTAGATCATACTCACATATACACCAAATACATAGAACCCTAATAAACCATAGAACCCCCTCTATGTTAATGATAATGATGCATTACCTTAAAGAAATTCTTCTAGAATAAAAGCTCCTACTTGATGGATATCTAGCATAACCTTGATTCTTAAGAAAATCAAAGTTAGAACCATTAAAAATAATCTTTCAAAACTTCATTAAAGTCAAGGAAAACTAAAAAGAAGAAGAAGAAGAAGAACACAAAACACCACCTTTTTAACAAAAATATGCTATCAAAGGAAAGAGATGAACTCTTTAACCTCTCTCAACCATAATTCTTCCTTTCTTAAGGAAAATAAGGGAGATATAAATCCAATATTATAAGAATAAGAAGCAATACAATTCTTGTACAAAGATGGGACAAAACCAGAGTAAGTCTCTATTTTTTTTCTCAATAGAGAGAAGAAAAGGGAAAAATGAAGGGATGCTCAACACTTGGGAAATTTCCACCACGGGAAGGGAGAACAATAAGTGAGAAATGGAAATGGATCAGAAATGAAAGGTATAGAAGCAAGGGTGGGTGGAAATTTATAGGAGAGAGGGAGATGAGAATGATAAGGTCGAGTGTGGGAAACTAAGAAGTTAGGGCTAACTTGTTGGGGTGATGGGGGTTGAGTGCAGTTAGGAATGAGCATGGAAGTGCATTGGTGAGTCAAGAGATGGAGCAAAAAGTAAATCTTGCACACCAACTACTAAAAGAGAGAGGGATAGATGAGGAAGAAAAGAGAAGGTTAGGCTTGCCTAAAAAGTAATTTTTGGGAAAAATTTAGCTAATTAAAGTTATATGATGATCTAAATAATGTAAAAATAATCTCAAAACACTAATATTCTTATTATCCTAGTTAGACTCTAATAAGAATTTTTCATAAACATTAGAGAGAAATTTGACATAAAATTAGAAATATATCTAAAATCGTAAGATAACCAGTCCATGGGTTTAGACAAACCAATCGACTAGTTTGTCAAGAACAAAAATGTCAATTACTCAGCAATTGGTACACTTAAAATTCATATTGTTATTGGAATTTGAATCCCATTCCAAAAGTAAAACTAATTTATTTTGTATCAACATAAGTTTAAACACAGTTTGAAGGATTTAGGAACCAAGTATTATACATAAGCAAAACTTAGTTTATTTGCATAAGAGGATGCTAAGAAATGAACGCGTGTCACCGTCTATAGATTAACATTAAAAATACTACAGGACCATTTTATTTGATGATCAATTGATATCCCTATGTTGAATGTGTCCTCTAAACCTTATTATACCATAAATGTTACTCATATATTTTCTTAATTTTTATTTTTATTCTTTTCATTATTAGATATTATTTTTTCCTCATTTGATATATGGGGGAATTTATTTAATAGTATAAATTTACTAACTAAATTATAGTATTCATGGGATTGATCCTTACTTACTACTTACTATTTTCTTATTTGTTTATGGTTTAATTTGGAGTGCCTAGGACAACAAACTAATTCTTCATCATTTTAATCCCTTACACCTTTATCCCCACACTCCACCATCACTTTCACCAAGTTCTCTCCCTCCCTCCCTCTGTTCCTCCTATATTTGATTTTTATGTATTATGTGGGACTATAAACTCCCTCCTAAATCATTTTTACTCTTCGAAAACTCTTGCTTCCCTTTTCTCTCTTTACCTTGAGCCAAAATCTCTAATTTTTACACCTTATTATTCTTCTCCATCCCCTTCTTTTACTTTTAGTTGAATCCTTATTTTTTACTTCTCTTAATAATCATTTTAATTCGATGTTCCTCTCTCTAAGTAAATGATGATCAATGTAGAGAAAATGATTTAAGATTATGGTTTTCTCCTCTTGGCCAGATAATCTTGTGAGTAATAGGTTGGGTACACTTCTCATCCTCCTCCTCCCTCTCCTTCTACTTCTTTTCCTTCTCCTCCTCCTTCTCCTTCTCCTCTAATTTTTTTAATTTTAGTTAAGTTTTTAAATGAGTTTTAACTATTTTTATTCTCTTAAGAAAATTAAGATTCTTGTTAGATGCCATCAAGCCAGGAGATTTCTCTTATGATTGAAGGATTTTTCTTGTAGGTAAGGTAAGGTAATATTATCTTTAGTACATCTAAATGATCATGTTTTATATGGTGATTTCATGATCTTGGTAAGTTCCATTTTGTTCATGTGTTAATTAGACCTCTAATTTTCAAGCATTTTGCATGATTCGTGTTTGTCTTATTAGTTTGAGCATGTTTTTGACCTTTAAGCCCTTTCGGAATGATTTTTTGATTTTGAGTATTAGAGGGTGTGATGTTTAATTTGAGAATGAATTTTTGTTCTGTGTCTAAGATGATTTTTTATATTTCCTTCAAGATTTTACAGGCATGCTAGGAGTTGTGAAAATTTTGATTATTTTTACCTTTATTTACATATTTTTTAGCCTATAAAGATATTAATTGAAGGGCCATGCTAAACTATTTTTTTCGTTCTCTGATTTATGTCTATAGTTAATGAGACAACTGGTGAAAATTATGACTTCTTCTTTGTTCTGTTATCATTTAACAACTTCAATTCATTGGTTGAAGGTACGACTAGTTCTATCGATTGAGTTACCCCAGTATTCAGTAGGTACACCTTTCATCATCCTATTCTATTTGAATAATCTTTTGACATAACTTCAATTTTGGTCCACCAAGGTGATGCATTTTTTGAATATTTATAGGTTCTAAAGTTGTCGGTTGATTAGTTCTTCTAGTCGATAGTTTAACCTATTTTGTTACATTTTTTCTTGTTTGTAGTCATTAAGGATAATGGTGGATTTTCTTTAAGATATTACCAAGGGATTGAGATTCAATGTTATATTTTAGGTGTGGTTTGAATTATCAATAATTAGAACTAAGTAACAAAAAAAAAAGGAAATTATACATAACTTATGTATTATAATGCTCGGTTACTTGAGTTTGGTTTTATCTCCTAAAAATCCATTTTTGTGGCATGGATTACCTTAGTAAGTGTTTGGTTTCAAAACTTAAAAAAGACAATCTGTATTAATATATGGAATGAAATAATGGTCATTCTTAGGTTGTTATAGGCCCAACATTGAGTGTATGCCCCCTTACCTAGGAGCCTAATGTTGTGGATATGGAAGATCCATGAAAACACCCCCTTATCACTATCGTACATCAGTGGTGAGAGTTACAGTCCTACATTGATCCTAATCTTTGATATAGAAAATGGTTTAATTATAATAGATTTGATTAGCGTGCTGTAGACCCATATTTTAGTGTATGCCCCTTACATTGGAACCTAAGTGTGGTGGATGTAAAATATCCTTGGGAAAATCTCTTTTTTCACTAGCATGTTGTGGTGGTAGGAGTGGTAATCCTATAATATCCCCCATCAAAATAATGACATTACTTCAAATTACCCTTATAACTTGTTCTAGGGATTCATGGATGAGTAGTCTTGTGTGTCTTATAGATTTTTCTATGACATATATGTTATCCATGATCTTGCATGTCATGTAAGATTTTTAGAATTAATATTCTACTTAGGGTTGAGTTGGAGGTTAAGGATCAAATTGTAAGATCTTACAAAAACCATCAAAAAACATGAAACCCATACTATAAAATCATATATTTGTAGTTAACAGAATACAAGAACTACATTGGTAAGCACTTATATAGTCACTCAATGAGTTGTAGCAACTTACAATTATCATTAATTGTTGAATTCATTGTATATATTAGGAACTACATTAAGTTAATATCATTAAAAATAAATTCTCAAATGAAATGTAAAAATTAGAATGAGATTATAAGTATAGGTAACATACAACTCATAGAGTTGTGGAAGATAATGGTTTATTACTCTTTCACACTATAGGTTCTTTTATCTTGTTTCTTGGGTAGAAATATATGTTCCAAAATGATGGAAATGTCAAATAGGAAATGATAGCATTCAATGATACCTTGTTACATTGATGCTGATATACACCAAGATCAACTATAATCAATAGAGAAATTGCCAAGTTTTCTCTAAAGAATAATTCTTCAACTCTCAAGATAAATCTTTCTTGAAGAGGAAGGAAAGGAGATTCAAAATTATCCCTTTAATGTAAATTATATTATCCATTGTTATTTTTATCAATGTAAAAGGCGCCATTACATACATACATACATACATATATATATATAGGCCCAGCTTACTCTTTACTAACCATGCCCATCAAATTAGCCTAATTAATAAAGAAAAACTGGTACACACCATATATTATATATATAATTGCTAGAATTACAAGTTATAAACATTACAAAATATACATAAAATCAAAAAGCTACATAAAATCTTAATCATGTAATACATTGAGTAATCATATTGTAACACCCCAAAATTCACTACTTTTTTTATAAAAAAAGCGGAAGTAATTAGAATATAAATACTTAAAACTTGTGAATTCTGATAATGTTACCACCACACTTAGTACCAAACCGGTTCTCTCCGACCGTTTCAGTACCAAGTGCTAAGGTTAAAGAAAAGAAATAATCAATTATAAATCAATACAATCCAAATTCCAAATAAGCATTAAACGGATGTAAAAAAAAAAAGCAGAGTACGCATAAAGAATCACGAATCAAATAGAAATCAGAGTGCAAAATTAAAATCCTTCAGAAGGAATATTATTACAATCGATAAAAGGTTTCCTTCAAATATTTAATATGAGGTAATAGATCAAAAAAAATAAATCCGATACAAGAAGAAATAATAGAAATAAATAAGATATCAAGAAGAGGGAATCCAGCCACACTACTCTGGAACTTTGAGCCAAAACAAGCTCAACACACAGCCCTGACAGATGTCTCGCCCACCTGCACAAATCAGAAGGGCCTACTACTCGTGGGAATGAGCAGCACCCATGAAAAGGGTGATCAGTACGCTATGCACTGAGTAAGGTAACCGAGCACTAAGGCCAACACATAAGCACATAATCCATGCATAAGGATAAATAACATAAAGGCCATCATGATATTGTATTATCGATCAATCATTCGGGTACATACGCAAGGCCCAATTATAGTCCGAAATCATTACTTAATTTATCTCTGATCAGGAATCGTTTCACACCATGTTTTTTTTTTCAAATCCATGCGAGTACGGAAGCCCCCACTATTATAGGCGGTGGATCGGAGGCACATAGGGTATCATACCCTAACCACTATTATAGCCGGTGGATCAGAGACACATAGGACTACGCGTCCTAACCACTATTCCTAACCGGTGGATCGGTTGGCTCTAGCTCGCATGGTGTTCCACTGTAAGTAATTAGTATCTTTTAAGCATTTTAGCAAAGCTCGAGTTTGTATTTGTTGAGCTTGGGAACCCCCACTATTATAACTGGTGGATCGGTCACACATAGGACATCATGTCCTAACCACTATTATAACCGGTGGATCGGTCGCGCATAGGGTAAAAACCCTAACCACTATTCCAAACCGATGGATCGGTTGGTCCCGTCTCAACGATCTTCCACTTTAGATAATTAATGTTTTAAGTATCTTATTCAGAAGCTTTCACCGTGGACATGCATGAATCATCACACATCACAAATCATAAATTTCACAATCATAATTACACTCTAATCACTAAATACACATGACACACGAAAACCCTAATCAGCTGCAACAAACCCTAATTAACCACAACAAACCATAGTTAACCACTCCAAACTCTATTTAACCATAACAACCATAATTAGCCACTCCACGCCTTAGTTAATCATAACCAACCACAATTATCCACTCCAACCATAGTTAATCACACCAACCCATAGTTAATCACTCTGAACCCTAATTCAATCTCCTCCATACCCTTATAATGTCATACGTACTATTTTTCATCCCAAGTGTTCAAACACCCAAACAACACTTACATTACCTTCCTTATATCTCAAATCAACTTTTCATACGTAAATTTCATTCACATGCAAACTTTACACATCCCATGCAACCTCTCAAACTTTTCATACAAATCCTAAATCCCATGCAATCATTAACTCCCATGCAAAACCCTAATGTCACCATGCAAACCCTAATACCTCCATACAACCATAAATATCCCCATGCAACTATTAATACCACCATGCAAACCCTAATACCACTATAAAACCATTAATACCACCATACAAACTCTAATACCATCATGTAAACCCTAATACCACCATACGACCATTAATACCACCATGCAACCCTAATACCACCAAACAACCATTAATACCACCATACAAACCCTAGATTCCGTCATACAAAACCCTAAATTCAATCCATACAAAACCAAAAATCCATCCATATCAAACCCTAGATTCAAACCATAGAAAACCCAAAGATTTATCCATATAATACAATTGATTAGATTCTCCCATTCATAACCACAAATTAGATTCTCCCATACAAGACCATAAGTTAGATTCTTCCACATAAAATCATAAATTAGAATCTCCCATATAAACCATAAATTAGATTGTCCCATATAACATCATATATTACATTCTCCCATACAAAATCATCCAAACCATAAATTAGATCCCCTCATACAAAACCATAAGTTAAACTCTCCCACACAAAATCATAAAAATCATAAATCAGATTCTCCCACACGAAACCCTAAAATTCTCCATTTTATTCTTCCACTCATAAATAATTAGGTCAACTCACCTCCCTTGGTCAACCTCTTTACCTATCCTCCTTTTTCATCCTTTCTCCCACAAAACACATCAACTCCCTCATATGTATGTCTTACAGGATCACGTCACATATCATCACATATACATAATATACATGCCATGTAAACACACAAAACATACTTCAATTCCATGCCAAACCATATACGACATAAATAATGATGATAGACATATGATACATAATATGCGAAGCACATAATGCATATAAACACACAAAAGGCCTTAGTAACACCCTTACCTGAAACGACACCGGTCTTGGAGCACGCTCCTACGCCTCCTTAGGGTTTTGACAAAATAATAACATACTAATAAAAATAACATTAACAAAATTCTAACTTTGCTAAAGATACAGAAATAATAGAAATATTGTAAAAGTTGATAATATAGGGTTAAATACTTTACCCTAATAATAAAAATGATTCTAAAATAATAATAGCAAAGATACTAAAAAATAATATCAATGAGAATATAATTAAGGATAATAATAATAGTAACAATAATAATAATATTAATAATAATAATAAGGATATTATTCGAAAACAAAGTAAAATAAATGCTTCAGCCCCTTTACCAAAACAATAATAATAATAATATTAGTAAAATAAATAACCAAATTTGGTAATAATAATAATAATAATAATAACAATAATAATAATAATAATAGAAAAACTAATAGTAAAGTAGTTGTAACATTAGTAATAGAATAATAATAATAGTAATTCGAAACAGTAATAATAAAAATAATTATTATTATAATAAAAACATATTAATATTAAGAATAGTAATAATAGAAATAATAAGAAGAATAATAATAAAATTGAATTAAAAATAAAATAGGGCTTCAGCCCTCAACATAAATAATAATAAAAACATTAATACTAATAATAATAATAATACATATTAAAAATATAAATATTAATAATAATAATAATAGTATATATATGCAAATAATTGAAATAAAATAATTTAAGGGTTATAAAAATAGGGAAAATGGCTGAGAGGGTCTAGGGTTCAACCTTAGGCTGGTGGGGTTAGGCGGCACCGGCGGTGGTGCACGGCGGCGGCAGCGGTGGCCAGAAAAAGGTAAGAAAGAGGGGAAAGTTGGATGTTCGGAAAAAGATACGGAGAATTAAGGTGGGAGTAGAGGTGTTTAGAGTTGCCCAGAAGGAGAGGGACAAAATTAGGGGGGCGGCGCAGCCATAGGTGGCGGCGCATGGCGGCGGCGGTGGTGGCCAAATGGAGGAGAAGAAGAGAAAGAGAGGAGGAGAGGGAGAAAGAGGAAAAGAAAGGTAGAGGGAGGTAGAGGATGGTCTGCAAAACAATTTTTGGGTAGTGAAGGAAGCGGTGGAAGCGGCGGAAGAGGTGGATAAGGGCGGCGCAAAGGGTGGCGGAGCTGGAAAACAGGTTGGTCGACGGGGTTACTTCGCACAGCCGGTGTGGCTTGTGCAGGAAAAATCGAGAGATATGGGACGTTTGGTTAGTTAAAGGGTGGTGCAAGGATGACACGGGTGGCCAGGAAGGGCGGCGAAGCTGGCCGAAGGCAGCAGACGAGACGTCTAAATGGGCGGCGGCAAGAAGGGAAATATTCTAGATAAGGAAATCAAAAACTCGATACATGGCAATATAAGTGGGTATTTATAGATTTTATAAGGGAGATTAGGGTTCTGTGGGTCGGATAAGGGGTAAGGAAAGTAGGGTTAGGGCTCACTGGCGGCGTTGTTGGCCGGTGGGAGTCAAAGTCGGGAAGGGATTTCGCAGGGGAAAAGGGGAAAAACTGTGCGAGAAGAGGGGAGTTGATTGGCTCTAAATGATAGGCCGATCAGTGGGGAAAGATAGGGGAAAAAACTAGCCGGTCAAATCCGGCGAGATCGTCGGCGAAAAATCAGGGAGGGGCGGCGGAGGTTGTAGTCGATGGTGAAGGCAGGATCGAAGGCTGGGGGAAGAAGAAGAAGTAAGGCGGCTGGACCGAGCGGCCGGGAAAGAAAAAGAAAGAAAGGAAGAGGAGATGGGCGAACCGGGCGCTTATTAAAACGGCAGGGTGAAACGCAGCGCCCAGGGAGAAGCAAACACAAAACGCGGCGCTAGGGGGAAGAAGGAAGGAGATGGGGGGCTGGACCGGTCGGTCCAGGGGAAAAGAAAAGAAAGAAGGGAACCGGGCGGTTGGCGCGAGGTGAAAGGTGAATTAAATGAAACGACGAGTTTCAGTGGGAAATAAAGCAAAATGCGGCGCATTGAGTGGCGGAAAAAGGAGGCAACGTCGCGCGGCTGGGCTGGGCCGAAGGAAAGGAAAAAGGAGAAGTGGGCCGCGAGAGAGGCCGCCCTAACGGGGAAAAGGGGAGGAAAAAGAAAAAGAAAAAAAGAAAGAAAAGGAAAGAAAAAAAAAAGAAGAAGAAAAGGAAAAAGAAGAAGGGAAAAAGGAAAAATAATAATATTGGGTATTTAAATTAATTAAAATATTTGATATATTTAAAAATAATAATATTTAAATAAAATAATATTTAAATCACTTTTTAGGCTAAATAAGGATTTTTGAAATATTTTCCATAAATTCTATATTAATTAGTAAAACACCCTAATTTTCTCCAATTAAATTATTTATAAAATTAATATTAATTTGGAACTATTTTCTCTTCCTTATTTTAAATAAAATAATTTATTTAATTAATTTCCAAAATAAAATCCTTAATTAGCTAAAATACCCAAATACCTCCTAATTAAAATACTTATAAATTTATTATTAATTTTTCCTAATTAAATTCCTTTTATTTTAATAAAAATAATTTATTTAATAAAAGTTTACAATAAAATCTTATTTAAATATAATTTTTAAAATTAGAAATTTTCGGTGCATTTCATCACTACCCCCTTAAAAACAGACGTCGCCCCCGAAGTCTCCTGCAGCTACTACGGTTCGGGAGAAAACGCTCTAAGAGGAAAGGGACACCATAATAACAAAAATAATTATATAAAAAAAACTACCCCCTTAAGAATAAACTTAATAAGAAATCTACCCTTCGATTCTCACCGTGGTCGGAATGAAAACGTTTAAAAAAAATGAAAAATCCTTTTGGATTCAAAAATGATTTGAAATCAAGGAAAAACTTTGTAATCCAAATTCATTTTGAAAATGATACTACTTGTAGTATCAGCTTAAAAAATTAAAATCAGAAGGACGGTCGAAACATATTTCAAAATCCAGTAAAAATTTCGTAAACCAATTTTAATTTCAAGAACAAGCGTGGTCAAAAAGAGCAACCACTCAGATACCAAATTGTGGTATCAACTTAAAAATTTTAAAAATAAAAGAGCGTAGTTGAAACTAACTTTGATACCAACTTGTGGTATCAACTTAAAATGTTTAAAATCGGAAAAGCGCGATCAAAACTACTCTGATACCAACTTGTGGTATTGATGAATTCATATTTTGACACATTTTATACCCTTATAATCTTAGTTTTTGGTAGTTTATTTAACTAATATAGGGGAATAATTATTGTTTTATGCTTAAGTGGTAAAAATTGCATAAATTTTATTATTTGAGCTAAAATGATATAAATTAAGTAAATTTAGAATAAAATATTATTTATTAATATTTATTGAATTTTATTTTGCAGGTTTTGTATTTAAATAAAAGAAAATAAAAAAAAAAAAAAAAAATAAGACCTTTGGACCAACGGCCAAAGGCCGAAGGCCCAAAGGCCTAGAACACAAAACGACGCCGAAAGAGGAACGAACGGCAGAAGAAAAAAAATAAGCCGCTCGCAGGGGGAAGAAAAGTCAGCCGTAGGGCTGACATGGCAAAAGACACACAAAATTTTATAAAAAGGCAGCCGCACGTCAGGAAAGAGGGGTGAGTGTGCGGCGCGACATTAATTGAAAAAAGGTCGACGAGCAGAGGAGAGAGCCTTCCTCCAGAGGTTCGGGCGAAAAGAGGAGCCGTGCGGTAGAAGGCAGAGCCTTTAGAGGTTCGGTGGAACGCAGCAGAGGAGAGAGCCTTTACAGGCTCGGGTGAGGCAGTCGACGCACAGAAGGCAGCAACGCACGGAAACCAAAGCCGAGGCGTGCGCCATCAGCAGCCGTCAGCGACGTCAGCCGAAGGAAAAAGAAAAAGAAGAAAGAATTTGGCACAAGAATCAAGGCACCGAGAGAGAAAATTAGAGAAGAATATATACCGGTAGAATTTATTTCAGATAAAATTAATTTTTATCTGAATAAATTTTTGATCTTTAATTCAAAATTAATTCCGGTTATTTCTTTCTCTTATTTTTAATTTATATTTTAGATATATATTTCTGTGTAATTAATTCTTTAATTATGAGTGGCTGATTATTTATTGTTAGGGAATGAATTGAAACCCTAGACTATGGTTTGACTTATAATTTTATTTTCTTTGTTTCGTGAGATTGTTTCTTGACTCTATATTAATTGCTATCGTTTATATATATAATTCTGTCAAGTATAGTTTATTTGGTGCATGCCTTGTTCTGGTTCCTCATAAGTGACAGTATGTAGGATTATTTGCCTGCGAGGTGGCCATCTAAATATACTAGAATTTATGTGTATAAATTGCAGCTAGGTTAGATAACATTTCACCTAATCGTTTTGTGATTCTAACCGAAGTGGTAAAACGTTTCGATACGTGTGGGTCAAGGATAGGAAATACAGCTAGACATACGTTTTGTACTAGTCTGGGTACTTAGATTGACAGCCTTCCACTTACACTTAATGCTTTAAATCTAGTTAAATATAGGAGCCGCTTGTTGCTGCTATACTGCTAGTATTTAATAGGATTAATATAGGCACGTGGTCGTATTAATTAATTAAGGGAAGTAATATAAGGTGTATGGACCTGCGTTTGGTGTGCAACTTGGTCAATCTCTTTCTCACGATTAAAATTGACTTAGAAATAAATATTATATCTCGATCTAATCTAGTGGTGGATTTTTATTTCCCTAACATATTTCTCATATCTGCAAGTTTCCCATTATTTCCATTATTTTCATTATTAGTTTACTTTATTCTATTTAATCCTTTTATTATTTTATTATTATTTTGATAAACCCACATTAGTATTTTTCTTATTTATTTATTTTGTGTTATTTAGGATTTTTATTTTTAGTTTTAGTTTAAGCTAGTTTATTAGAGGTGAGCCCTCTCAATCCCCGGTTTAGAACGATACCCTTATTTACCAGTGCTACAAGTGACAACAAGAGGGTTTAAATTGCGTGCCGGCTACGGTGGCACCAGGTATCAGCTAAAAAAAATTTAAAAAATGAAAGAGCGTGACCGAAAGGATCAACCGCTTTGATACCAAATTGTGGTATCAGCTAAACATATAAAATGGAAAAATATTTTTTAAATTAACTCTGAGCGTAAATGTTTTTATAAAACAAGAAAAAAACTTTGTTAAACTAAAAAAAAATTTCGAACAAAAGCGTGGTTATCGAAACCAACGCTCTGATACCAAATTGTAACACCCCAAAATTCACTACTTTGTTTTTAAAAGCAGAAGTAATTATAATAGAAATACTTAAAACTTGTGAATTCTAAGAATGTTACCGCCACACATAGTACCAAACCGGTTCTCTCCGATCGTTTCAGTACCAAGTGCTATGGCTAAAGAAAAGAAATAATCAATTATAAATCAATACAATCCAAATTCCAAATAAGCATTAAACGGTTGTAAAACAAAAATTAGAGTACGCATAAAGAATCATGAATCAAATAGAAATCAGAGTGTGAAATTAAAATCCTTCAGAAGGAATATTATTACAATTGATAAAAGGTTTCCTTCAAATATTTAATACGAGGTAATAGATCAAATAGGATAAATCCGATACAAGAAGAAATAATAGAAATAAATAAGATATCAAGAAGAGGGAATCCGGCCACACTACTCTTGAACTTTGAGCCAAAAAAAGCTCAACACACAGCCCCGACTGATGTCTCGCCCACCTGCACAAATCAAAATGGCCTACTACTCGTGGGAATGAGCAGCAGCCATGAAAAGGGTGATCAGTACGCTACGTACTGAGTAAGGTAACTGAGCACTAAGGCTAACACATAAGCACATAATCCATGCACAAGGATAAAGAATATAAAGGCCATCACAATATTATATTATCGATCAATCATTCGGGTACATACGCAAGGCCCAATTATAGTCCAAAATCATTACTTAATTTATCTCTGATCAGGAATCGTTTCACACCATGTTTTTTTTTCAAATCCATGCGAGTATGAAAGCCCCCACTATTATAGCCGGTGGATCGGAGGCACATAGGGTATGATACCCTAACCACTATTATAGCCGATGGATCGGAGACACATAGGTCTACGTGTCCTAACCACTATTCCTAACCGATGGATCAGTTGGCTCTGGCTCGCATGGCGTTCCATTGTAAGTAATTAGTATCTTTTAAGCATTTTAGCAAAGCTCGAGTTTGTATTTGCTGAGCTCGGGAACCCCCACTATTATAACCGGTGGATCGGTCACACATAGTACATCATGTCCTAACCACTATTATAACCGGTGGATCGGTGGCGCATAGGGTAAAAACCCTATGCGCTATTCTGAACCGGTGGATCGGTTGGTCCCGTCTCAACGATCTTCCACTTTAGATAATTAATGTTTTAAGTATCTTATTCAGAAGCTTTCACCGTGGACATGCATGAATCATCACACATCACAAATCATAAATTTCACAATCATAATTACACTTTAATCACTAAATACACATGACACACGAAAACCCTAATCAGCTGCAACAAACCCTAATTAACCACAACAAACCATAGTTAACCACTCCAAACTCTATTTAACCATAAAAACCATAATTAGCCACTCCACGCCTTAGTTAATCATAACTAACCACAACTATCCACTCCAACCCTAGTTAATCACAACAACCCATAGTTAATCACTCTGAACCCTAATTCAATCTCCTCCATACCGTTATAATGTCCTACGTACTATTTTTCATCCCAAGTGTTCAAACACCCAAACAACACTTACATTACCTTCCTTATATCTCAAATCAACTTTTCATACGTAAATTTCATTCCCATGCAAACTTTACACATCCCATGCAACCTCTCAAACTTTTCATACAAATCCTAAATCCCATGCAATCATTAACTCCCATGCAAAACCCTAATGTCACCATGCAAACCCTAATACCTCCATACAACCATAAATATCCCCATGCAACTATTAATACCACCATGCAAACCCTAATACCACTATACAACCATTAATACCACCATACAAACTCTAATACCATCATGTAAACCCTAATACCACCATACGACCATTAATACCACCATGCAACCCTAATACCACCAAACAACCATTAATACCACCATACAAACCCTAGATTCCGTCATACAAAACCCTAAATTCAATCCATACAAAACCAAAATCCATCCATATCAAACCCTAGATTCAAACCATAGAAAACCCAAAGATTTGTCCATATAATACAATTGATTAGATTCTCCCATTCATAACCACAAATTAGATTCTCCCATACAAGACCATAAGTTAGATTCTTCCACATAAAATCATAAATTAGAATCTCCCATATAAACCATAAATTAGATTGTCCCATATAACATCATATATTACATTCTCCCATACAAAATCATCCAAACCATAAATTAGATCCCCTCATACAAAACCATAAGTTAAACTCTCCCACACAAAATCATAAAAATCCTAAATCAGATTCTCCCACACGAAACCCTAAAATTCTCCATTTTATTCTTCCACTCCTAAATAATTAGGTCAACTCACCTCCCTTGGTCAACCTCTTTACCTATCCTCCTTTTTCATCCTTTCTCCCACAAAACACATCAACTCCCTCACATGCATGTCTTACAGGATCACGACACATATCATCACATATACATAATATATATGCCATGTAAACACACGAAACATACTTTAATTCCATGCCATACCATATACGACATAAATAATGATGATAGACATATGATATATAATATGCGAAGCACATAATGCATATAAACACACAAAAGGCCTTAGTAACACCTTTACCTGAAACGACACTAGTCTTGGAGCACGCTCCTACTAATAATAATAACATTAACAAAATTCTAACTTTGCTAAAGATGTAGAAATAATAGAAATATTGTAAAAGTTGATAATATAGGGTTAAATACTTTACCCTAATAATAAAAATGATACTAAAATAATAATAGCAAAGATACTAAAAAATAATATCAATGAGAATATAATTAAGGATAATAATAATAGTAACAATAACAACAACAACAACAACAACAACAACAACAACAACAACAATAATAATAATAATAATAATAATAATAATAATAATAATAATAATAAGGATATTATTTGAAAACAAAGTAAAATAAATGCTTTCGCCCCTTTACCAAAACAATAATAATAATAGTATTAGTAAAATAAATAACCAAATTTTGTAATAATAATAATAATAATAATAATAATAATAATAACAATAACAATAACAATAACAATAACAATAATAATAATAGAAAAACTAATAGTAAAGTAGTTGTAACATTAGTAATAGAATAATAATAATAGTAATTCGAAACAGTGATAATAAAAATAATTATTATTATAATAATAACATATTAATATTAAGAATAGTAATAATAGAAATAATAAGAAGAATAATAATAAAATCGAATTAAAAATAAAATAGGGCTTCAACCCTCAACATGAATAATATTAAAAACATTAATACTAATAATAATAATAATACATATTAAAAATATAAATATTAATTATAATAATAATAATAGTATTTATATGAAAATAATTGAAATAAAATAATTTAAGGGTTATAAAAATAGGAAAAATGGATGAGAGGGTCTAGGGTTCAACCTTAGCTGGTGGGGATAGGCGGCACCGGCGTTGGTGCACGGCGGTGGCGGCGTTGGCAGAAAAAAGAGAAGAAAGAGGGGAAATTTTGATGTTGGGAAAAAGATAGGGAGAATTAAGGTGGGAGTAGAGGTGTTCAATGTTGCCCAGAAGGAGAGGGACAGAATTAGGGTGGCGGCGCACGGCGGCGGTGGTGGTGGCTGAATGGAGGAGAAGAAGAGAAAGAGAGGAGGAGAGGGAGAAAGAGGAAAAGAAAGGTAGGGGGAGGTAGGGGATGGTCTGCAGAACAATTTGGGTGGTGAAGGAAGCAGTGGAAGCGGCGGAAGAGGTGAATAAGCGCGACGCAAAGGGTGGTAGAGCTGGAAAACAGGTTGGTCGACGGGGTTACTTCGCACAGCTAGTGTGGCTTGTGCAGGAAGAATCGAGAGATATGGGACGTTTGGTTAGTTAGAGGGTGGTGCAAGGATGACACGGGTGGCCAGGAAGGGCGGCGAAGCTGACCGAAGGTGGCGGACAAGACGTCTAAATGGGCGGCAGCGAGGAAGGGAAATATTCTGGGTAAGGAAATCAAAAACTCAATACATGGCAGTACAAGTGGGTATTTATAGATTTTATAAGGGAGATTAGGGTTCTGTGGGTCAACTAATGGGGTAAGGAAAGTAGGGTTAGGGCTCACCGGCGGCGTTGTTGGCCGGTGGGAGTCAAATTCGGGAAGGGATTTCACAGGGGAAAAGGGGAAAAACTGTGTGAGAAGAGGGGAGTTGATTAGCTCTAAAGATAGGCCGATCAGTGGGGAAAGATAGGGGAAAAAACTATCCGGTCAAATCCGACGAGATCGCCGGCGAAAAATCAGGGTGGGGCGGCAGAGGTTGCAGTCGACGGTGAAGGCAGGATCGAAGGCTGGGGAAGAAGAAGAAGTAAGGTAGCTGGACCGGGCGGCCGGGAAAGAAAAAGAAAGAAAGGAAAAGGAGATGGGCGAACCGGGCGCTTATTAAAACGGCAGGGTGAAATGCAGCGCCTAGGGAGAAGCAAACACAAAACGCAGTACTGGGGGAAGAAGGAAGGAGATGGGGGGCTGGACCGGTCGGTCTAGGGGAAAAGAAAAGAAAGAAGGGAACCAGGCGGTCAGCGCGAGGTGAAAGGTGAATTAATTTAAACGACGAGTTTCATTGGGAAATAAAGCAAAACGCGGCGCATCAAGTGGCGAAAGAAGGAGGCAATGTCCCGTGGCTGGGCTGGGCCAAAGGAAAGGAAAAAGGAGAAGTGGGCCGCAGGAGAGGCAGCACAAACAGGGAAAAGGGGAGGAAAAAGAAAAAGAAAAGGAAAGAAAAAAAAAAGAAGAAAAGGAAAAAGAAGAAAGGAAAAAGGAAAAATAATAATATTGGGTATTTAAGTTAATTAAAATATTTGATATATTTAAAAATAATAATATATAAATAAAATAATATTTAAATCACTTTTTAGGCTAAATTAGGATTTTTGAAAGATTTTCCATAAATTCTATATTAATTAGTAAAACACCCTAATTTTCTCCAATTAAATTATTTATAAAATTAATATTAATTTGGAACTATTTTATCTTCCTTATTTTAAATAAAATAATTTATTTAATTAATTTCCAAAATAAAATCCTTAATTAGCTAAAATACCCAAATACCTCCTAATTAAAATGTTTATAAATATATTTTTAATTTTTCCTAATTAAATTCCTTTTATTTTAATAAAAATAATTTATTTAATAAAATTTTGTAATAAAATCTTATTTAAATATAATTTTTAAAATTAGAAATTTTCGAAGCATTTCACATATGTAATCAAGTTTTGTGCCTTCTAACATTATCTTCCATTCAACTTTGTAACCCTTGTAATGACATTGTCATGTAAACTAGGTATCTTCAGTGGATTGGTCTTGCAAAAATATATAATACCTATAACAGCTACTTAATAAAATATTAGAAGTATTAAGATCATTAAGAACAATTGGTACCTTATATAAGTATGCTAATTCTTGATCTTCAATATTAGAAGAGTAAGATTGAGATCCTCTTGCATCATTCTCCACTTGTAAAGAAAAATTTGTCCTTAAATTAGCATCATAATAGTAAGGAGACAAATCACCAATATTGAACATCTTAGAAACTCCCCTATAGTATTCTAGTAATTCTAATTTATAAGCATTATTTCTAAATATTCTTAAGATTTTAAATGGTTCATTAGATTTTGGCATAAGTTCATTTTTTTAAGTTTGGAAATATTTCTTTTCTTAAGTGTAACCAAACAAAATCCCCTAGTGAAAACACTTGTTGAGTTCAATTTTTCTTCGCTTGAGTTTGGTTTTTAGCATTATATTTCTCAATGTTGTTTTTAGTTTGCTCGTAAAGGTTTTTAAAGAATTCAACTCTTTCTGTTGCATCATAATTCTTAATATCACCTTCTTTTAGTGAAAACATATTATTAGGCAAATAAGGATTAACCCCATAGATAACTTCAAATGGAGTAGAATGAGTTGAACTAAAAGGACTCCCATTATAATTAAATTCATGATGCACAAGTTTTATATTCCAATATTTAATACTTTTATTAACCAAGCCTCGTAGTAAAGTTCCCAAAGTTCTATGAGTCACTTTGATTTAATCATCCGTTTTTGGATGATGAGATGTACTAAACAACAATTTAGTACCTAAAATATGCCAAAGTAATGCTAGTACAAAACATGGACTTGTGCTCTCTTTCACATATCCTTTTTCTATGAGCTCTTGTATTTTTTATGTCATTCCCTGGCCTCTTCTAGATTAAATCTATATGCAGATCGATTAAGTAAAGATACACTAGGCATTAAGTCTATAACATGCTATATTTCATTTTTGTGTGGTAAACCATGTGGTAATTCATCAATAAATGCATCATTATAGTCATTAATAAGCTCATTTAATCAAGGATTATTTCCATTTTTCTCCTCTTTTAGGACTCCTTGATAATCATAATATAGCAACTACCTTCCTCTTTAATACATTCTATCATAGCCTTCTAGTGGAAAAATAAACTCTTTTTATTTTCAACTATATTCTCCTTATTACACTTAGATATACCTTTTCTTATCCTTTTCAATGATATATTCATTAGTAATACCATTATATATAGCATAACTATTATATGCTATGGTTTTCCTAATAAGATTCCATATGAATCCATAAGAAAAACATCACATAGCACATCATCATGATAATTACCAATTCAAAATGAGATTAAGATTTGGTTGGTTACCTTGAATCGTTTTTCCTTTTTGAGACATTGAAGAGAATAAGATGTAGGATGTGGTGTTGTCTCTAATCCTATCTCCTTCACCATCCTCTCATTAGCCACATTTGTACAAGATCCACTCTCAACGATAACTCAACAAACCATATCCCAGACTCTTCCTTTAGTTTTGAATATCTTCTCTCATTGATTAGGTTGTTCATTAACTTGAACTTGAAGTACACTTTGTAGTACATAACAAGCACTTCCATAATCCTCTAATATACTTAAAATTTCTTTGCTAGGATTGAACTCAAGGCCTTCATCCTAACTCTCTATAGCTTCAATCTCTTGTATGGAAAACAATATTTTTTAGGGATATTCACGAGCAAAGTGCCCATATCCTTGGCATTTAAAGCATTGATTTGTACGTACCTCAATGCTCTTAGCCTTAACTTTCTCTTTTTGGGTAGGTCCTTGCTTCTTATCAACATTTGTAGAACTTGAGGTACCGATTCCATACATTTTTGCTTAAGACTTAAGTAGTACTTTATAGAAGTACTTTTCTTGGTATAAGGCTTAGAGGACTTGATTTGATTTTCAAACCTCAAAGATAGCTTAATCATATCATCAAGAGAATTATATAGACATGTTTCAACTTTTTTTCAAATCATCATATTAAGGTCTCATAAAAATCTAGCACATGTTTGTTCCATTTGTCCTATACGTCACATATATGTGCTAATCTTTCAAACTCCCTAACATATTCTTCCACACTTAGAAGTACTTATCTAAGAGTAGTCAATCTAATGTAATTATCTTGCTCTTACTATTTTGGTATAAATTTCTTAAATTCTTTATATGTTTATCCCCATATTTGATTTTAGATTTTCCTTCTCTTTCCCTAGTTCTTTTCAAGTTATCATACAATATCCTAGAAAACTTCTAAAACAATGGTGTTATTGTATTGTTATTACGTAGAATCATATTATTGTACCTAAGATCATAAAATTCTACTATAGAATCTTAAGTTTCTATAATTGTTCAACCACTTTAAGATTCTTCTTAGGATAGTGGATTGTTTTGTGATTTTTGAATCATAGGATTAAATCAAAATTTTAATAACTATGGTTTTATGTTTTTTAATTATGTCTCATGCCATGTTATTATATGACCTCTATGTATCATATGAGCCCTTACCATGTTCTGGGTAGTTTATTTTACTATTACTTCACTCTAATTTTACCACATCTATGTGTTCACTTATACAACTTCAATTTCGGTGATCAAAGGATAATTTTTAACAGTATGACTCTACAATACCCTACCCTAAAATCCTTCAAAATGTGTTTAAAATTATGTTCATATACAATCATTTAGTTTTTGTTTTGAAAAGGGCTTGAAATTGTAATAGAAAAGATAATTTTATGCATACCAATCAACTAATTTGCCTAACCGATCAAATGGTACATTTATAGATTTACAATTTTATTCTCAACAAACTAGTTACTTGGTTTACTTAAAATGATTAGTTAGTTATCCTACAATTTCAAATCCTTTTCTAATTTTGATTTGAATATCTTTCTAATGTTTATGTAAACTTCTATTTAGAATTTGTTTAAGATAATGAGTATATTTTGGTGCTTTGGGATTAGTTTTTTTACATTATTTAGATCATTCCAAGAATTTATTTAATTAAGTTTCCCTAAAAACCACTTTTTGAGGCATACCACACCTTCTCTCTTCTCCCTCACCTTCTCTCTATTCTAAGAGTTGGGATATGTGTTTGAATTTGTGCACCCTTTCCCTAATTTACTAGCCTTCTACCATGTCTCTTCCTTACTTCACACATCCTCCATCATACCATCATGTCGACCCTTACCTCTTTGTTTCTAACAAAAAACAATACAAGTCTTATCTCTCCCTCTCTCCTAGGGATTTCTACCAGGCCTCACTTCTATACCCTCAATTTTTTTATTGATTTTCATTTCTTACCTATTTTTTTTGCTCTCTTCTTTCATCCCCTTAGTGAAAATTGCTAAGTGCTAAGCATTCCCCATTCTTCTCCTTTTTCCCCCTCTATTGAAAAAAAAAATAGAGACTTGCTCTCATTTTCTTCCCTTTCTTGTTTGAATTCTTTTCCCTTCTTTACTCTTCTAATCTTGGCTTTAGTTCTCCTTTGTTTCTCATAAGGAAACAAGGATTAATGTTTGAGAAGGATTGAATATTATAGCTTCTTTTCCTTTAGTTCTAGTTTGGTATGGGGGTAATAAAGGTGAAAAAATTACTCCCATATTTTATATCTTTTGTATAATTTATTTAAAATGAAATATTTTTATTCTAACATGTAACACCCCAAAATTCACTAAATTTTTTTTTAAAGTAGAAGCAATTAAAATAGAAATACTTAAAACCTGTGAATTCTGGCATATTACTGCCACACTTAGTACCAGACCGGTTCTCTCCAACCATTCCAGTACCAAGTGCTAAGGTTAAGAAAAGATTGACATTAAACTCAAACCAGCGGTTCATAAAAGAACTCAAAAGATCATACATTAAAATCAGAGTACGCATAAACGTTTATAACCCATAATAAATTAGAGGTCAGAGTGCGAAATCAAAGAGGATAAATACTCAATACAAGGTAATAAATCAAGGAGGATAACTCCAATACAAAATAAATAATAGGATGAAATAAAATCGCATAAAGACTAAAATACGGCCACAACTCTCTCGAACTTCGAGCCAAAAATGCTCAACACTCAGCCCAGACTGATGTCTCGCCCACCTGCACAAACCAGAAGGGCATACTACTTGTGGGAATGAGCAGCACCCATGAAAAGGGTGATCAGTACGCTACGTACTGAGTAAGGTAACCGAACACTAAGGCCAACACATAAGCACATAAAATCATGCATAAGAATAAAAGATCATAAAGACCATCATCATATCATAATATCGACCAATCATTCACGTACATACATAAAGGCCCAATCATAGTCCAGATTAATTACTTAATTAATCTTTTATCAGAATTCGATACACATCATGCCTTTTTTATCAAATCCATGCGAATACGAAAGCCCCCACTATTATAGCCGGTGGATCGGAGGCACATAGGGTATCATACCCTAACCACTATTATAGCCGGTGGATCGGATACACATAGGACTACGCGTCCTAACCACTATTCCTAACCGGTGGATCGGTTGGCTCCGGCACGCATGGTGTTCCACTGTAAGTAATTAGTATCTTTTAGGCATTTTAGCAAAACTCTGGTTTGCGGTTGTTGAGCTCGGGAACCCCCACTATTATAACCGGTGGATCGGTTTACGCATAGAGCATCCTACTCTAACCACTATTATAAGCGGTGGATCGGTCACACATAGGGTAAAAACCCTAACCACTATTCCAAACCGGTGGATCGGTTGGTCCCGTCTCAACGATCTTCCACTTTAAATAATTAGTGTCTTAAGTATCTTATTCAAAGCTTTCACCCTAGACATGCATAAGTCATCACACATCACAAATCATAAAATTCCACCATCATAATTGCACTTAAATCACCACATACACATGATAACACAAAAACCCTAATCAGCCACCACATACCTCAATTAACCACAACAAACCATAGTTAACCACTCCAAACTCTATTTAACCATACCAACCATAATTAGCCACTCCACGCCTTAGTTAATCATAACATACCACAATTATCCACTCCAACCTTAGTTAATCACAACAACCCAGAGTTCATTACTCCAAACCCTAATTCAGTCTCTTCCGTACCCTCATAATGCTCCACATACTATTTTCTGTCCAAAATAGTTCAACACCCAAATAACACTGACATTACCTTCCTTACATCCCAAATTAACTTTCCACATAAATTTCATACCCATGCAGACATTAGTCTCCCCATGCAAACCTTCAAACCTTTTTCATGCAAACCCTAAAATTCCACGTGAAACCCTAAATTCAACCATGCAAATCCTAATACTGCCATTCAACCATCAATACCACCATGGAAACCCTAATACCACCATACAAACTATAAATACCACCATACAACCTTAATAACATCATACAAACCCTAATACCACCACACAACCATAATTACCACCATACAAACCATAATTCCGTCATACAAAACCCTAAATTCAATCCACACAAAACCAAAGATTCACCCATACCAAACCTAAATTCAAACCATATAAAACCCAAAGATTTATCCTTACCTTACAATTGATTAGATTCTCCCATTCATAACCACAAATTAGATTTTCCCATACAAGACCATAAGTTAGATTCTCCCACATAAAATCATAATTTAGAATCTCCTAAGCAAAACCATAAATTGGATTCCCCCAAACAAATCATAAATTAGATTCTCCCAATTAAATCATAAATTAGATTCTTCCATATAATATCATAAATTACATTCTCCCAAATAACTTCTTACATTAGATTCTCCCAAACAAATCATAAATTAGATTCTCTCCCACAAAACCCTACATTTCCCATTTTATTTTTCCACCCACAAATCATTAAGATACTTAGGTCAACTCACATCTCTTGGTCAACTTCTTTCTCCATCCTCATTTTTCATCCTTTTCCCCCGCACAAATCATATCAACATCCTCACATGCATGTCTTACAGGGGCACAACACATATCATCATACATACATACATAATACACATGCCATACAAAAACATACTTCAACTCCACGTCATACCATATACGACATAATTAATAATCATAAACATAGAATGCATAGCATATGAAGTACATAATGCATAGAAGCACACAATGGCCTTAGTAAACCCTTACCTAAAACGACACCGGTCTTGGAGCACGCTCCTACGCCTCTTTAGGGCTTTGACCAAATAATAACATACTAATAAAATAACCTTAACAAAATTCTAACTTTGCTAAATAAAAATAATAGAGATATTATAAACCTTGATAATATAGGGTTAAAGACTTTACCCTAATAATAATAATGATACTAATATAATAATATCAAGGATAATAAAACTAATATCAATGAGAATATAAATAATAATAACAATAATAATAATAATCATAATAATCATAATAATAACAATAGTAATAACAATAATAACATTATTAACAATACTAATGGTAAAATATTTGCATTAATAATAATGGAATAAGAATAATAGAAATTCGAAATATAAAATAATGATAATTATTATACTTATAACATATTAGTATTAATAATAGTAGAAATAGAAATAATAAGGGAATAATAATAAAGTCAAATTAAAATACAATAGGGCTTCAGCCCTCAACATAAACAATAATAAAAACATTAAAACTAATAATAATAATAATACACATTAAGAATATAAATATTAAGAATAATAATAATGGTATTTATATGCAAATAATTGAAATAAATTAAATCAAGGCTTAAAATAATATGGAAAATGGCTGAGAGGGTCTAGGGTTCAACCTTAGGCTGGTGGGGATAGGCGGCACCGGAGGTGGTGCGTGGCGGCGGCAGTGGCCGGAAAAAGAGAAGAAAAGAGGAAAAGATGGATGTTGGGAAAAAAATAGGGAGAAATGAGGTGAGACAAGAGGTGTTTATGGTTGCTCAGGAGGAGAGGAACAAAATGATGGTGGTGGTGCAGCCAAAGGTGGCGGAGCACGGCGGCGGACGGTGGTTTATGGTTTCGGGGTAAAATTCTGGCGAAACGAGCAGCCAACTTTGCACGGTTATGGAGGCCCGTGCAAGAAGAATCGAAAGTTGAAAATGGTTTAGTTAACTAGAGGGTCTTGCAGGGAAGAATTTGGGATGTGGTGGTAGCGTTGAAGTTGGCTAACGGCGGCGGAAAACACGTCTGAAATTGCGGTGCTAGGCGGTTCTCACTTAGGGTTTGGAGGAAGAAGAAGCTCCAAAAACTCATACCATTAGGCTATTTATAGATGGTAGATGAGATAATAGGGTGTTGAAGCTCGACAGGGAGGTATTAAGTGCAAGAATTTGGGTGGCCGGTGGCAGTAATGGCTCTATGTCCGTTTTGGGGTGGTTCGAATTTTGCATGCTAGGAGAGAGAAAATGGGCGAGATTTAACGTCCAATAATTATGCCAATTTATTCCTGGAGTTAAGAGGAAGACAATGAGGCAAGAAACGGCCAGTGTTAATCACCGTAGCCGGAGAGGCCATTGATGGCGGCCAGCGTTGCAGCGTCATCGACGACGGGGAAATGAGGAAGAAGGAAGAAGAAAGAAGGCAGACCGGTCGACCGGGGAAAAGAAAAGAAAAAGGGAGAACTGGGCCGGTTGGCGTCGGTTTCTACCTTCATTAAACTGAGCGCATCGTTTCATCATTAAAGAAGCAAAAATGCTGCATTTGGGCATACACAGGAGATGCCAGCGGTGCTGGGCCGCGGGAAGAGAAAGAAGACGGTGGGTTGGGCCACGTCCACGCCCAACCGCGGAAGAAAGAAGAAAAAGAAAGAGAGAAAAAGAAAAAGAAGAAAAGAAAAAGAAAAGGAAAAAGGAAAAAGGAAAAATTTAAGGTTTTGGGTTTAAATAAATTAATTAGAATATTTGGGGTATTTAACATAAAATATTTATTTAATAAAAATATTAAATTTCCTTTTTAGGCTAATTTAGGGTTTTTTAAATATTTTCCATAAATTCTATTTTAATTAGTAAAACACCCTAATTTTCTTCAATTAAATTATTTATAAAACTATTATTAATTTCAAACTATTTTTCCTTTCTTATTTTAAATAAAATAATTTATTTAGTTAATTTCTAAAATAAAATCCTTAATTTAGCTAAAATACCCAAATTTCTCCTAATTAAAATACTTATAAATTTATTCTTGATTTGCCCTAATTAATTTTCTTTTATTTTAAATAAAATAATATACTTAATTAACTTTTATAATAAAACCTCATTTAAATATACTATTTAAAATTAGGAATTTTTTTGGGGCATTTCATAACAAATACCCATTTTAGATCTTAATTTGATCTAAAATAGGTATTTTATTAAAAATATATTTTTTTATTATTAAATACTTAATATAAAAGATACAAAATAGAGGGGAAAATTTTCCACCTCTATTACCCCCATACCAAAGAAGTCCTTAGAATTTTGTTTCTAAGAAGTGGTTACGTTGTGATTTCTTATTCTTCTTATTTCATTTGATTTTAATACAGTTTTAAAAAGGATATTTAATGGTTTTGACCTTTTATTTCCTTAGGAATCGAGGTCCTGCTAAATAGCCATCAAGTAGGAGTTTCGTGCTAGTAGAATTACTTCAAGGTAAAGCATTCTTATCATTAATATGAATGAAGTTGTTCTTTTCTTCCTCATTGTGGTTACATGTACTTGGTGTGTTTTGTGTTGAACATGGGCGAATTGTATTCTATAATTTGTGCATGTGGTAGAATTTCTTTTTGAAATTAAGCATCGCTGGTTTTTCTAATCATATAAATGATTTCACAGTTTAAGTATGATTTCATGTAAATTCCTACATTACCATATATCCATCTGATTCTATGTGTGTAGAATATCTTTTTATGATTTTTATGATATAGCAGCTTGTTAGGATTAATATGGTAAAGTTTGGTGATATTTGGTGTGTGTATTGCAAGTGTGAGTGCTATTTTACCTAAACCAATTAATTGGTTTGTGGAACCCATCAACTAGTTGTGCAAACAATCACATAGTTTGGAAATTTTTGTCGGCTGGTTGTGAGAGTAGTAGAGTGCTTTCATGAACCAGTTGACTGATTTCTATGAATAGTCAATAAGTTAGCCAAAACCACTAAAAGGTTTCTATATAAGCCTTCAATGTCGACACACTTGTAGCATGATGTTGCATAGTTTTGATATTGAAATATAACATAAATAAATGCTTGGTTAATTCTCTCATCGTGATTGAATACCCATTCTAAGACTATTTGAAATAATCTTAGATTGGTGATATTCAACTTGGGTTCGTTGAATCTTTTTGAGTTCTTTGATTTCTTGATTGAGTTGTTATTGAGTTCTTTCTTGAGTATTAGTGTCATTATGACTAAAATAATATAGTCTCTACTTAGACCTAGTAACCAGTTAGACCAAATTAATCAATTATTTTCTATAAATAGTCAATCAGTGAGACAAACCAGCCAACTGGTTTGTTGGTTTTTTATTCAAGTTTGGTACAACTAGACAAATTAACTAGTCATATGAATCAATTGATTGGTCTAGGTGTATGCCATATGGTTCATTTGTTAAATTTTGTTCTTCTTTTAGGCCTCTTATGTTTATACCTCCATGTAATTACAACATCTAAATAATGATTTCAGCCATTTTTACCTTGGAATTAATAAGAATCATAATGATGATATTTGGGATTTCAATTAGTTACGTTTGGTGTCCTCTCTAAACACCCAATTGGTGGCTTTTATACCTTGTGATGTGTTTGGTGTTATCACTTAGAAATTCCCAATTCGTTATTTGTGAATTAATATATGATTTGTTTATCACTTGATAATTATTAATAATGGAATAAGATTTCATTAGAGTCTTTTTCTTTAACTCTTGGAGTAGTTGACTGGGAGTTAATGCGCCGGTCACCGTATGGTTTATATTTTCACTCGCTGACTATTTTCTTCTCTATTGGGTTATAGTTAGTAGGGAGTATGCATATATATTTAAGGTATAGTATTATACTATGGAATGCTAACATGGCATCGATGTCCAGTTCAGGTAGAAAAGCTATCCTAGTACAAGCTTCCTGGCACTTTGTATCGTCCATTGCTTAGGTAGGTGTGGTATCGTAGTCTCTTAACCTTTGTGAAGGAGGCATTCAAGTTGTGGTGGGTGAGGTATCCCAGTACAAGGCCCCTTGATATACTCTAATCATGGTTGGTGGGCGTGATATCCAAATTTGTCTTAAGCCCCGTAGCAAGTGCACTAGATGTGAGGTGCGTGTGGTATCTCCAGAGAAAATCACCTTTGATGTATCCTAACCTCATTTGGTGGATGTGGTATCCCTTTTTTTTTATTGCCATGAATTCTTTTCATGGTAGAGAACTGCATGTGGTCGAATGAACTGTCTTAATAATTAGAATTTATATGTTCACTGAAGGAGGATCTATTATATGTTTTAAATTATATGGATTGTGATGCATTTATAAAATTATTATTGTTCTATGATTTCCATATAAGCATACCTGATTGTATTACTATCATGAGCCTTACCATTAATTTATATTATTATGCTTATCACCATGCTTCTATTTGACTTTAATGTGTTTTATGAGCATTACCTTGTTTCAGGTAGTTTATCTTACCAGTACTTTCACCATACTAATATTACACTTGTGTGTTCTTGTGATGATATGGCTTCAGGTCTAGGAAGCATAGGACAATTTGAAGAGGTATAATTTTTAGTTAGAGTATGATGAGGGTGATAACATGGGCCTATAGCTAGACAATGCTTGGTGTTAGAGATTTATATTTATGCCTAAGAGGTAGGTTAACTAGCTAGAGGTATTTTACATAATACATTGGAAAGTTTTTTGTTATTTTGGTTAATTAAACTCTTGCAATTGAATTCTTGTATTTGGATTTTTAAAGCATGCACACTCTTCCTTTCTATATTATTATTCTCATCTTTGTTATCATTAGTACTATTGTATTATTATTATAAGCATGTATCTTTTCATTCATTTTTCCGCTTAACCTTTCATCAAGTATAGGTTAGGTGATGATCACACCTTTCTCTTGGTTGATGTGACTGTAACATGCCCTGGTTTTTCTCTTCAAATGCTTCTTTATAGTCTTTAAAACCAAATTTTCTAGTTCGTAAATTGAGGGTGTTATAGACTCTCAGTTGGAAGTATACCTAAGACAATGTTGTGAGCTAGTAGGTAGCCATTGCTTGTGGATATAGATTTATACTTTTTTTCTTGTTAGGCTAACAAGTTTAGATTTTTTTTTCCACTATGTTAGAATGCTATTGTTCTTTTTAATTATTTAAAATCTTGGCCTTGGTTCATGTATTTTGATTTTCTATATTTCTCCCTTCTACATTATTCTCATCTTCATTACTGTTATATTATGAGGGCATGCATATTTTGTTTGTTTATTTGTTTTATTTTTCATTGCATCAAGAATATGTTAAGTGATAATCACATATCTCTCATGGTTGATGTAGCTATAACATCTCTCATCTTTTTATTATGCTTTCATAGTGTCCTAAAACTGAACTTTTCTAGTTAAAAATTTGGAGGTGTTACAATCCCCTACTAGTTAATTAATTTTGTCCAAGTTAGAAGTGTGTTGTAACCTTTTAATCTAGAAAAATTAATTTGTAAGTTTACATCACTTGTAGGCGATGCTCTTGCATCAAATCAAGTTTTAAAGCATTAGAGAAGATAAATCCAAGATGCTTAAATAATCAAGCTTCAAGTTTTAGACTTTAATATTTAGTCTATCTTGTAAGGCAAAAGTTAAATATAACATTTATTATTTTTACTCATTAATTATCTTAAAATTTTCCTCATAAATTATTTCATATGAATTCAAGTTTGATTTTGATTCCAAAAAATTTCTAAGTGTATTACAAAGGTGTTGGTTCCAACCAATCAATTTGTTTTAGAATTGATCAATTAGTTTGTATCTTCACTTCTAGAATTATAACTTTCAATAATCCTCCGATTGACTGTTTCCTTATAACCTTATATCCTAGAAAAAAAAATTTAACCTAGATTTTACTCGGAAGGAATCTCAAAACAAAAATACTAGTAATGATGACATAATATAATATACGAAAGAGAGATGCAAAATCCAATTATAGAGATTAAAGCCAAGAGTTTAAACAACCAATGCTCAAAATGACCTAACATGGTGGGCAAAAGAAACTAGTTATCAAGTTAGTCTAACTCTCAACCATACAAGAATATAAATCTTGATCCCTAATCAAACTTCATGGAGATAGAGCCACAATCACTCTGAGTCCTTGGCAAGCTACTGACAAAGTCCATGAAGATAGAGTCCCACTTCCATCTCGGCACTTCTAAGGGCTAAAGTAGCCCTATAAGTATTCAGTTCTCGATCTTGAACTTCTGACATACCATATACTAGGACACAAACTCGACCATTTCCCGCTTCATAAAAGGCTACCAATACACCTTTGTGAGGTCCTTATACAACTTTTCCCCTCCTAGGTGAACTGGGTAAGGGATCTAATATCCTTATTCCATAATACAATGCTTCAACTCTAAACATCCCTACGGTACACAGTAACCCTTGAAACGAAGGCTACCATCCTCATGAACTCTGAACCCTTCTGCCCAACCTTCTTGTATCATCTGATGGATCCTCTCGAGCTTGATATCTCTAGTTTAGCTAGCTCAGATCTCCTCAAATATGGTGGAAGTGATTGTTAAGGTGTTTATGCAAGCCTCTAGACCACCTTTCTAAATCATATCAATCTCCAAGAGTGACAACTCCTTTATCATTCTATTAGCAACCACACAACAATTTGTAGAATGCGAGGTCTTCCTGCTCAGGGCATCTGTAGACATTGGCCTTAACCTCATGGTAAGTCAACTTGAAGTCATAGTATTTGACAAGCTCCAACTACCTCCTCTTCCTCATATTGAGCTCTTTGTGGGTGAAGATTTACTTGAGGCTCTTGTGGTCGATAAAGAACTTGCACTTCATCCTGTACAAGTAGTGCCTCCAAATTTTTTGGGAAAACACCATAACGGCTAACTCTAGGTCATGAGTAGTATAGTTCTATTCATACCTCTTCAACTATTGAGAGGCTTATGCAACCACTCTGCCATTCTACATCAACACACACCCAAGTCCATGCTTGGATGCATCACTGTAAACATCAAATCCTTCTGAACCCTCTAGCAGAGTCAACAAGGATGCTATAGTCAACTGCCTTTTCAACTATTGAGAGGATACCTCACAAGTCTCATCCCACTATAACTTCATTTCCTTCTTTAGGAGGTTAATTAACAGTCAGGTAATGGTGGAGAAATTTTGCACAAACCCAAAAAACTCTGAACCTCTATTATGCTCATAGAAGGCTTCCACTCCTTGATTGCCACAATCTTGGCTAGGTCCATAGCCACTCCCCCAATTGATACTATGTACCCAAGGAAGGCCACTTCTTGAAGCCAAAATCTGCTCTTGAACAACATCATATTCAAGCGATGCTCTCTCAGTAGGCTTAGAATATTGCAGAGGTGCTGCTTATGCTCCCCATTTCCTCGGGAGTAGACCAAGATGTTGTCAATGAACACCAATATGAATTGGTCAAGGAAGGGTCTGAATGTCCTCGTCGTTAAGTCTATGAAGACTGAAGGCACATTTGTGAGTCCAAATGGAATCACTCTAAATTTGTAGTGTCCATACCGGGTTTGGAAGAAAATCTTTATAATGTTAGTGTCTAACCTCAGGTAGATCTTGGAGAACACCATGGCACCCTTCAACTGGTCAAAAAGATCATCAATTCTCCGGAGCGGGTATTTGTTCTTTACTATCAACTAATTCAACCCTCAGTTGTCAATGTAGAGACGGAGACTACCATCCTTCTTCTTCACAAATAAGACCGGTGCTCCCCAAGGTGACACACTTAGCTGGATGTACCCATGCTCCAATAGCTCCTCTAGCTGGGCCTTTAACTCCTTCAGTTCAACCGGCGCCATCTAGTAGGGTTCCTTTGTAATAGGCTTAGCTACTGGTACTAGCTCAATCTTAAAGTCGACCTCTCAAATTGGGGGCATACTAGGTATTTTCTCCAAAAATACATTTAGAAAATCCCTGACCACTGGGATGCTATCTAGAGATGCCAGGTATTTATTCAACTCCTGCATACTGTACAAGTATAGGAGATACTCTTTTTTAACCAAATCATGAAGGGAAATTACCGATACCATCTTGGTAATGGGCTTTGGTTGGGTCCTTTTGTACGAAACCATAGTCCCCTTTGGGCCTCAGAAAATCATGTGCTCCTATGCACAGTCGATCTCGGACTGATACCTCCCCAGCACGTCTGTACCTATAATCATGTCAAAGTCCCTTAAGTCCATCCCGACTAGGTCTACTATGAAGTCTACCTCATCTATGACTAAGGCCAGATCTGAGAATAACTGAGTACATTCCTTCCTATCACCTAATGGGAGCATCACAGATAATTCTAAACTAGTGGAGGGTGAAAACTTAGCCTTAGCAGCAAAAGCAGATGACACAAAAGACAAGGTAGCACCCAAATAAAAGAGGACATACACCGGTAGAGAATAGATGGTAAATGTACCCATGACTATGTCTAGCTGGCGATCAACCTCCACCAGACTGATTACATTCAAGGGCCTGCCTAACTGGCCTCCTCGTAGAGGGAAGGGTCTGAGTCCCTAAGGCCTTCTCTTAGCCTCTCGATCTGGGGCACCAGTAGGGGTAGGTGCTCTCTGGTGGAACTATAGGGGTGTGGTCTGGAGGTGCTATTAGTATGCCTACTACTAGGGGATCAGGGCTCCCCTCTTTTAGTAATGTTGAGTCTGATACTCCTAGGAGCGAGGCGGTCCCTAACACTCAAAAGTTTTGTGGCCCAACTTGCCACAATTTAGGCAGGTCATGGGCCTGCCTCCATATCCCGATCCGGGTGGCTACGACCACATTGTCTGCAAGCGCGTCCCCTAGATGGTCCTTGACCTCTGACTTGATCCCACAACTAATACCTTATAGGTCTTCCTATCTGTGGCTTGGTCCTACTCCCAAAACTCTGACCCTCGGGTTTCCTCTTCCCAAGGATGGTGGCCTGCTCCTAGATTAAGGTGGCAGCGATGCAAGTGCGCTCGTACAGGGTGCCCAAGTCGGTGAAGGCCACTACACCCATCATCCAGAGAATGTTGAAGTTCAACCCCTAATCAAACTCAAACACCACCATGGACTCGTTAATAGCAATCCCTTGGGCAAATCAAAGTAACTCTGTGAAGCGAGTATGGTACTAGCAAACCATCATCGTGCTCTAGGTGAGCTACATGACCTCCCAGAACTTGTCCCTCTTTAACCTCTCAGGGTAGAATCTGGAGCGGAGGGCGGTCTTGAATGCCTACCAAGTCACTAGAGGACCATCTCGAGTAAGGTACTCCACCAACAAGGCCTTTGCTACGCCTCTCATAAAGAAGGCAGCTATGGTGGGCTATCAGGCTAGAGGGCAATCCATCACCTCGAAGGTACGATTTATATCCCAGATCCACCCTTTGAGGACCACTAGGTCCTCCTCACTAGAGTAGGTTAGAGGGTGACGCCCCGTGACCCTCAGGAGCCAGTCCTCACCAGCGCCCTCAAAGTGGTGGGGGTGTGGGGTCGGCACCAGGGGCTAGTGCTAGACAAACTCCATGAAGGCCTTGAAGGACTCCTCTAGGCGTCTAACTCGGCTGTTCGTCATGAAGAGAAGCTACATTAGAAAGGGGGTGTTAGAAGTGAACCTACTTGTTTGATGCAAATTATTTCATGCTATTTCCCCTTTTTGCGAAATCCCTAGTCTATCCTTTTATTCCTCACTGCAGCCTAGACTTAGAGTTTTTAAAATGAACAGACCTTTTTGGGTACAAAAACACTTCAAAATTCAAAAAAACTTTGTAAATCAAAATTTACTTTCAAAAAAAAAGCATGGTTACCAGAACCAACGCTCTAATACCAACTTGTAACACCCCCAAAAATCAAAGTTGAAAACTGTTGTTTAAATCAAATAAATACAAGCACGGGGGATGCTACCGCCATAATCAGTACAAACCTAGGCCCCTGCTAGTCTCGTACCAACCACAAGGCTAAGGAAAAATTATCACAAGACATTAGAAAACTTAAAATAGAGATTCATAGAAAATAAAAATGTTCATAACAAGAGAATCAGAGTGTGAGATAAAAGTTTTTACAACCCAAATCCAGTAGGTAGTCAAGGTCTCTAAGGTTACAAAAGGTACAATATAATAAAACAAACAAAAATAAAATGAAACATAAGTAAATAGAGATAAAAAAGAGAGTATAGTTTACATCGCTCTTAGGCCCCTATTCCAAGTCCAATGGTCAACTCTTAGCCCCACTTGATGCCTCATAAGTATCATAGGCATCGAAGATGGCGTCTCTTACCTACACAAACTCAACAAGGCCCTCTACTCGTGGAAATGAGTAGCACCCATAAAATGGGTGGTTAGTACACTGTGTACTAAGCAAGGTAACCATGCAACTAAGGCCATAATATATATATATATATAAAATACAGGGAAGATCATATAGATAAACCATATAAGTAATGCAGATAGTAGAGGCCATGATACAATCTGATTAAACTTAATCATTAGATCTCTGGTCAATATTCTCATTTCACACCATTCTTCTTATCAATCCATATGAGTATGGAAACCCTACAATTATAGCTAGTGGACCAAAAAAACTCCTAGGATAGAACACACCTAACCACTATTAGTCGTCGGTGGAACGGTCTCCAGGGCACAAAACACCTGGCCACTATTATTTTCCGATAAACCGGCCTAGCCCCGACTCTCATTGTGTTTCACTGTAAGTAGATAATATATTTCTATGGTTTAACATCATTAGCTTTGGTTTTATTGAGCTTGGGATCCTCCACTATTATAGTCGGTAAACCAAAAACATACAAGACAGAATGCTCCTGACCACTATTATTCGCCGATGGAACTGTCCCTAGGGCACCCTGACACCTGGCCACTACTATTCACCGATGGATTAATCTGGTCCTGACTCAACAATATTTCTCTTTAAGTTGTTGGTATCTTATTCATGTCTTATTCGATGAATATTACCACCCTAGACATGCATGTCCCTTAGCTTACTCACTCACACAACTTGACTAACCCTATTCTCCCGAAAGGGGTCGTCCTATATCTTAGGACTTCTACACTTCCCACTATGTCCAAACATCCTTTCCCTCTTATCCTCACTTACCATGAATACCCAACTCCTAATTGTGTTGGTCAAGGCCCATTCCCCCTACCTCTAAATCAACTCACTACCGCGCTCTAGGGTTTTCCTCAGAAAACCCTAATTTAGCCTATATAACCTATCCTTCTTCTATCCCACACAACTAATGCTCATTTATCCCCAACTCATCACCTCACTTAGATTCAATTCTAAGCATTCCACTTTACTTTCCATTTTTCCCATGTGACTACAAAACCCTAGTTGACCACCCCAAACCCTAGTACCTCTCTCTTCCCATATGTCATCTCTCTATTACTCACCTACCATCCCCTCTTCCACATGACACACACACACACTCAAGTTCCATGATATCTCCTTCCACACTTACCCCATAGCCCAATCCTCTCCTTTATTTTCCCCTTCCATAATCTCCTCCACTTAGGGTTTTCCTCCCGAACCCTAGCCAAGTTCCCCCATGCACCCTTATACTAACCCATGTATTATTTTTCACCCATAGACTCTAATCACCCAAACAATGCTTCCCTCACCTTACTTAGACCTCAAGTTAAATTTTCCCATATAAAGATCCTCCCCATCAATAAATCATCCATCCCATGTAAACCCTAGACTTTTTCATGCAAGATTGATTTCACTCTCTTATTTTGTCCATATTTTCCTTTTATTTGTCCCCTTATAGGTCATGAGATTATTAGATAATTCTCACTTCCCTTTAGTCAACTCATTTACAATACTAAAGATAATAACTTTAATATTAACAACAACAACAACAACAACAACAACAACAATAATAATAATAATAATAATAATAATAATAGTGATAATAATAATAACAATATGAATCATAATACTAATAATAATAATACTAATGCTAAAATAGTGACAATAATGATAATAATATTGATGATAATGATAATGATAATGATGATGATGATGATAGTAGTAATAACAATAATAGTGATAAAGGTAATAATAATAATAATAATAATAATATTAGTGCCAAAGTTGATAATAATAATAATAATATTACTATTATTAATAGTAAGAATGATAATGATAATAATTATAATAATAATATTAGTGCCAAAGTTGATAATAATAATAATAATATTACTATTATTAATAGTAAGAATGATAATGATAATAATTATAATAATAATGATAATAACACTAACAAAATTAAATAACAATTACATTAATTATATTTAAAGGTTAGGGAGGTTAGGGAACAACCAAGTGGTGCTGGCAGCTAGGCGACGGCGGTGGTAGAGGAAGTGGGGGTTGGAGAGGTGACTTTTTAGGCTAGAAAAGGGAGAGTGAGATGGTGGTTGTGGTGGTGGTGGATTCTCTTGGTTGAGAGGGTTGGAATGGTGGTGGCAGCACAACAAAGGTGGAGATGTAGGTGGTGATTGTTGTGGTGGCTGATGGTGGTGGAGATGGTGGAAGCATGAAGGAGAGGGAGGCAGGGAGAAAGGAAAGTAGGAGAGGTAAGGGAGACTTTGCTGAGTGGTTTGGGTGGCAGGAGAGGTGGTGGTTGCGGTAAAGATGGTGATACACAGTGGCAAAAAGGGCGGAGATAGGTGCAAAGTGGCTGATTAAGCAGCCAAATTTACATGGCTGAGGTAGCTCGTGTAAGGGGAACTAATGGTGGTGAGTGCTATGATTCAGTGGAGGGTAATGCAAGGAAAATTTTGGGAGGTATTTTAGGCAGCGACATTGGGTAACGGCAGCAGAGATGGCACCTAAAGTGGTGATGGCATAAGGAGAGCTAATTTTCTAGGTAGGGAAAAAGAGGGCCAAATAGGGATCAGTTTGGGAATTTATAAGCCATTAGAGGGAGTATAAGATAAAGGGGGAAGAGGACAAGGAGATCGGGTATGGCAAAGCTTGCCGGTCGGCGGTGGTGGGTCGATACAAACCTACGATTCTATAAGTTTTGTTGGGTCGAGGAGGAGAAGAAGGAAATAGAGAGAGGCACATGTGAGGTTAGGTACAGGTAAGTCTGGGTTGGAATTAGCAAGGAAACAGATAGGGAAGGCAAGGGAAGTGGTAGGCTGGAGGTACGGTGGATGGTTGGTCGGCGAGGCAGAGCTGCAGGTTGCCTGCAACGCGTGGGAAAGGATGAAGAAGAAGTGGTAGGTGGGTCGGCCAGTCTACGAAAAAAGATAAGAAATAAAAAGGAAGGGAACTAGGGGTGAGGCAAAGATGGAAAAAAAAAAGTGGGCTAGGCAGCAAAGGGGAGAGAGAGAGTTGGGCCGCAAGGCCCTGGGCTAAATAGGGAAGAAAGGAAAAAAGAAAAAGATGAAGGAGGAAAAGAGAAAAGAAAAAGGCAAAAGGGAGGAAAAAAGGAAAAGGAAAAATGGATTCGTTGAGGTATTTAGAATATTTTAGTATTTGTTAATATTTTAAAATAATAAAAATTAGTAAAATAATAATTTAATTCCCTTGTTATATTAATTTAGGATATTTTGGGTAATTTTTCCTAAATTATATTTTAATTAGCAAAATACCCTAATTTTTCCTAATTAAATTTTTTATTATTTTCCTCTTGATTTTTCCTTGAGTATTCCCCTTTTTCTAATAAAATAATTTATTTAATTAATTTCCATAATAAATTCATATTTTAACATAATTTCCTAAATTAGGGTTTTGGGGTATTTCAACAAAGCCTGAAGGTAACAAAATGCCCAAAGGAAAACTGACCCCTAGTTGCTAATCATGGTTTAGGTAATCCAGACCCATTATCAACTCAACTTTCTTTCACTTTACACTATTAGTGTCTTATTCTTAAGCAAGGGTTATCATATATGACATATGCAAAGCAAGCAAGTCAACTTTCATGTTATTCTATATTAATCCTTTCCTTTTAATTTTTCCCAACCATATGGGTTTTCCATTTATCCTTTTCTAATGTTATTCATATCCACCATTATACTTAATTTCAGTCCAAGCTGAGTTTCATTACTATTTTCTCAATAGTCTCAATTATCATAAATGGAATACCCCCTATATTCCTTTCATTACTTATAAAGTATACCATTACCCGTGTTCCATTTTCTTCTTTTAATCGTATAGTACCAATCATAATCTCAAACCATAACAGAACTAAAAGAAGAAAATTAAGCAAACCAATTGAACCAGTCAATTAGTCTAGCCCAACAAGTCCATTGGTTTGGATCAACTAGTCAATCTGTTTGACTCAACCTAACCATGCTTTCCTCAAACTAGTCGATATCTTTGGACAAATTGGTATACTGTTCATAGACCAGCTAATTATTTTTACCAAACATATTGATGGATTTAAGTAGAGAACAAGACCAAGGTCTTTGCAGGCATACCAGTCAATAGGTTGGGACAACTAGTCGAATGTGCTAGGAACCGTTCAATGGGTTTGACCTAACTAGTTGATCAATTTTCCATAATATAGCATTAAATTACAAAGTTCATGTAGATTCTTTCATATAAATTAATGTTAAAACATGTATCAACATGAAATAACATATTCCCAACCAAATAGACATGAATTTATTATCATAACATCACCATAGCCTACTTTTACCCATTTTTATGCTTTTTGCACAAATCATGTCATTCAAGCATGTAAATCACACATATAACTAAGTTTCTCGGGGCTAACAAGCATCATTTAACTAAAGATAAAACCTATCATAAGGGAACACGTAATAAGCATTTTAGAAGCAAGAATCACTTACTTGATGCAGGTAAAATCATCTGAAAAATAGAAATTCCGACTGAGGAAATTGTCAACTTTAAAAACCTTAAAATCAAAGTCTTAAACTAAAAATTTATACTAAAATCTTAACAATTTTGAATCTTAAAATAGAATATAGTAAGAACATACCAAACTAAGGTCAAAACAGTGGAAAGGCTAACTGAACAACTCAACATTTTCCCAAAATCTAACTCTACCTTGTTTGAGAATCAAAATAAGAAAGAGATAGAGGAAGGATCAGAAGAGTGTGCGAAAGTAGATTAACAAGGCTCAAAATGTGGAATAAAGAGAGATAATGTAAGACTTAAGAAAATTTTATGACTAGAAGAAAGGTAAAATGCAAGGATAATTGGGATTATTTATAGCCAACCAATCAAAAGAAATTACTGAAGGTTCGGAAATCAATTCAAAATCCTACCATTGAACGTTTGAATTTCATTAGAACGGAAAAATTTATCCAAGGTTTGCTAACCTCTTCTCTAGAACTCAAATGGTGTCTCTAAGGAATTTAGGTTAATGAGTCTAGAATTTACATCCACTAATGGAGCAATAGGAAGTCACCATGGAAGTAATATTCCATATGCTCAAAAGCATCCATAAGATCAAAGCATTTAATCTCGGAATGGTTCAGTAAAGAAAGGAGAAAGAAGATAATTATTGAGGTTATCTCTCCACTTATTTTATCCTAATAAACCTCTAGATTAAATCAAGGTAATATGTCGGGTTAAATGCATCATAAAAATGGTTAAGAATCTTTTCAGGATAATCTTGCATGGGTTGGTAAGGTTCTAATATAGTGTAAGGGATTTTCTAGAAAACTCAAGCTCAAAATTATGACCATCTTGACAAACTAGTCGATGAGTTTGGGTCTTGCAGTTGACGATTATCCACCAATTTATTAGTTTCCCACAACCATTCAATTAGTTTAGTCGAGGAGCCCAATTTGACTAAAACAACAAACCAATCGATTAGTTCATGGAACTAGTCAATGGTTTTTTTTTTTTGCATAATCACAAATAATATTTTATCCCAAAGCAAATTATAATATTAAATCAAAATCAAAGGCCCAAAATTAGGTAGAATTCTCATTCAACCATTACACAAAAATGTGGGGTATTACAATTAGGTGCCAGCACCTCCTACACCTCATCTAGATCTTACAACTCCCTCTTCTTTTACTCATCCTTCTCATCAAGATCCTCATGCTCCATCTTCATCAATCGATCCTCGTCATCTTAAATTGATGCACCTTCTCTACCTACTCGTGTCTTTTCACAAATGTCACCCTTCAAGTAGACAGTAGTTTAGATTATTGGTCATGTAGAGAGATGAATGATCATTTGTTCTGGGATTATGGATGGATATGTATTATAGAAATTCTCTTGAATTGAAATTGAAGAGAGGAAGATGGATCTTATTCTTTGAGAACATGGCATTGATCCTTGTGACGACCATGACTCTCCTGGGTCCTTATAACATATAGATCATCCTTAGTAGGGTGACTCAGTATAAAGGACTGAGCTAATTGGCTCATTCATTTATGGAGGATATTGATCATAATTGGTCTTACCTTTGAGGAGAATATGCTAAGTTCTCCACTCCTATAGTATATGATTTTCTTGATGGATCTACTAAGGAAATGGTTCAAATGATGATGATGACTTAGATGTGGTCACATCTCAACACTACATCGCATAAGATCCTCATCCTTTTGATCTATGAGTGTGAAACTTCATTTTGAATTAACCTAGGTCTCTAGCACTATTCTAATAGCATGTTGATGCATATATATATGTAACATAATTTTTGCATCTTGAGTATATTTTTCTTCTATCTTTGATCAAGATATTGCACTTGTGCTAAGTTCTCTCATTATTTTGTGCACCACACTTATCTATCTGTCTGTATATCACTATGGATAATGGTTAAGACAACTCTTTTTCCTTTTATATATTTATAGATGTGATAGATAAGAATAATTAGGATATGACACTTCATTGCACCTATTAAACAAATCACTTGACTACTTGAGGAAAATAGTTCATGAACTTTTATTTCCCCTATCTCACCTCACTTTCTAATACATTTGACAACATGTGTGTACATTTGTGCTACCTTGACAATATGAGATATAGGTGTTTGATGCGGGAGCAGAGCCGCATAACACGGCACCAACTAAGATAGTTACGCTACTCCACGCAGATACATGAACATGGAGGTGCATGCATGGGCTGCATGCAACGTTCTTTAGTTAGCGTAACGTTTATTATTAAGTCATTTATTATTTTTTTTATTTCGAGTCAAATAAGGTTGTTAGTAGCTAGATCATTTAATATCTTCTAGCTAGTCTTAAGTCATTTATTATTATTTTTATTTCGAGTCAAATAAGGTTGTTAGTAGCTAGATCATTTAATATCTTCTAGCTAGTCTTAAGTAATTTATTTTTTTTTTATTTCGAGTCAAATAAGTTTGTTAATAGCTAGATCATTTAATATCTTCTAGCTAGTTGTAAGTCATTTATTATTATTTTTATTTTGAGTCAAATAAGGTTTTTAGTAGCTAGATCATTTAATATCTTCTAGCTAGTCTTAGGGAATTTAATGCTTTTGGGAGGGAGTTATTGTTATTTACTTTTAGTCAATTAGTGACTAAATATTAACTAGCTAGTCTTTAGGGAATTAATGCTTTCGGAAGGGAATATGCTTGTAATCTTTTGAAAATATGCTCGATTAGAAAGACACAACTTGAATAAGAAGAACAACCTTAAGCATTGCTTAAAGCCGAATTCTGTGTGGATTCATCTCGTAACAAGTCAAATCTATGTGAACGATTTATTTCGAATCGTCTCGAAACAAAACCGAATCTGTGTGAACAGTTTTGTTCTCAAAACCTTAATCTTTATTTATGTGTGGTTTAAAGATTAATTTATCCTTCTACCTCGTGTTCCATCATCATCCACCCCTTCGAATCCCCATCATCAACCTCCATAATCCATACTCACCAAATACTCCATATAAACTCCATCTAAATCTAAAACTCTAACCGTGCAAGAATCAATTTGGTATCAGAGCTAAGGTTGTGGTTAGAGTGAACAAATTCTTCAAGACCAACCATGGAAAGTCAAGAAGAAGAGTTGAGAGATATTCTCAAAGCCTTGGCAGAAGATTTTAAGGATGTCAAGATCCGTATGGGAAGAATCGAAGCTTCCCAAGCACAAGGGTCACATGTGCAGCAACCCTACCGAAGAGAGCCAATCAAAGTAGAGCATATGAGGAGAACATCGCATCGATTGGAAGGGGAAGAAGAAAGTGTAGGAGACTACGGAAGGGCACATGAGTCCTCTAGGAGGACATATGATGACGTAGAGAAGGGGATCCGTTTCGACTTACCTGACTTTGAGGGTAATCTCGACCTCGAGTTGTTCCTTGAATGGTTACAAAACGTGTAGTCAATCTTTGAGTATAAGGAGATCGATGATGAGAAAAGATGTCGTATAGCAATCTTGAATTTGAAGAAATTTGCTAGAGTATGGTACGACAATCTAAAACAGAGAAGAGAAAGAGAAGGGAAAACGAAAATCCGATCATGGGAAAAGTTGAAGAAGCATCTAAGGAAGAAGTTCGTTCCGAGAGAATACGAGCAAGAGAACTTCATCAAGATGACCACTCTAAGGCAGGGCCTACTCGGAGTTGAAGAGTACATCTGAGAATTCGAAAGGCTAAGACTTGTATGTGACGTGCAAGAACGAGAAGTGCAGCAATGTGCACGGTTCATAGGAGGTTTGAATATGAATCTCCGAGAGAAGGTAGAAGTGTACCCATACGAAGTTTTCGAAGATTTGGCTAAACTAGCCATCAAGTTCGAAAAACAGTTGAAGGAAGCAAGGTTCCAAGTAAGTCCATCAGTGTTCCATACGGGTCAAATTTGAAAGGAGGATCCAAGCCACCAATGGTGCAATCCACTAACACCGATGCGGTTAGAAGATTCACTTGGGAGGAAGAAGGCAAGGAGCATGCGGAGAAGAAGGTCTGCAGGCAATGCTTCAAGTGCCAGGGATATGGTCACTTTGCTCGGGATTGCTCAAACCAATGATTGTTATCCCTGAAGGAAATTGCCAATATGGAGACATGTGAGGAAAGTGAAGACCATGAGGAGGATGAAATCGAACAGTCGGAGGATGCCTTAGAAGAAGGAACTGTAGGTTGTTATGTGCTGAGAAGAGTTCTCCAAGTGCAAACCCGACCTCTACCTACTCAACGGGAAAGACTTTTTAAGGCCAAGTGCCGAGTTGGAGATCAGGTATGTGAGATCATCATTGATAGCGGCTCATGCACCAACGTAGCCAGTGAGAAGATGGTCAACAAGCTTGGATTGGAAACAACGAGTCACCCTAGGCCATACTGACTACAATGGCTCAATCACGACAAGGGCATACGGGTAACAAAATGATCTCTTATCTCGTTCAAAGTTGGGAATTACATAGATACTATTCGATGCGATGTCCTGCCTATGGATGCTTGTCATATTCTATTGGGGAGACCGTGGCAGTATGATAGAAAGGTTACACATGATGGGGTCCTCAACAAATACATCATGTGTAAGGATCAGAAGAAGTACAAATTAAAACCAAACGAGGATGAGGAGAGTTTGGTTAGAGAGAAAGAAAAGAATTCGAGCCGGAAGAGTAAAGAAATTAAGGAGATTAAAAGGGAAGAAAAGGAAAGCGTGAATGAGGAAGAAAATCGAGTATGTAATGATGAAGACAATCATGCTATTACTACTATTAAAGCGGAAGAAGGGCAACCAAGTTTTTACATCCATCACGTTGATTATGTGGAGAATGATGTGCATTATTATCCCATGGTTTCCTTGTGTTTTTATGGAGCAAATGTTATCATGGAACCCTTGTATCATTCGAAGCAAATTGAAGAAAAAAACATGCTGAGTTCGAAGGTGTATAATGTGCATGAAGACATATGTGATATGAAGAAGCAAATGAACCATAATGCACCCCATGCATTCGGTTTATGTTCATTGATGTGCGCATATGAAGATCCAATGTCAAGGCTTAAGAGGCATTGGATGATTTTCAAAGATAACTTTAGTGTGAAGGAGATATTAAAAGAATACAAGGACAAGTATCACGTTGAAGAATATGTCCCTTGGTGTTTGTTATTCCTCATCAAAGTTGTGAATTTGAGGACAAATTCAAACCAACCTGGGGAGAATGATGCGGGAGCAGAGCCGCATGACACGGCACCAACTAAGATAGTTACGCTACTCCACGTAGATACATGAACATGGAGGTGCATGCATGGGCTGCATGCAACGTTCTTTAGTTAGCGTAACGTTTATTATTAAGTCATTTATTATTTTTTTTATTTCGAGTCAAATAAGGTTGTTAGTAGCTAGATCATTTAATATCTTCTAGCTAGTCTTAAGTCATTTATTATTATTTTTATTTCGAGTCAAATAAGGTTGTTAGTAGCTAGATCATTTAATATCTTCTAGCTAGTCTTAAGTAATTTATTATTTTTTTATTTCGAGTCAAATAAGTTTGTTAATAGCTAGATCATTTAATATCTTCTAGCTAGTTGTAAGTCATTTATTATTATTTTTATTTTGAGTCAAATAAGGTTTTTAGTAGCTAGATCATTTAATATCTTCTAGCTAGTCTTAGGGAATTTAATGCTTTTGGGAGGGAGTTATTGTTATTTACTTTTAGTCAATTAGTGACTAAATATTAACTAGCTATTCTTAAGGGAATTAATGCTTTTGGAAGGGAATATGCTTGTAATCTTTTGAAAAGATGCTCGGTTCCTTGGCTATATAAACCATAGGAACCCCAGTAGAAAGACATAACTTGAATAAGAAGAACAACCTTAAGCATTGCTTAAACCCGAATTCTGTGTGGATTCATCTCGTAACAAGTCGAATCTGTGTGAAAGATTTGTTTCGAATCGTCTCGAAACAAAACCAAATCTGTGTGAATGGTTTTGTTCTCAAAACCTTAATCTTTATTTCTGTGTGGTTTAAAGATTAATTTATCCTTCTACCTCATGTTCCATCATCATCCACCCCTTCGAATCCCCATCATCAACCTCCATAATCCATACTCACCAAATACTCCATATAAACTACATCTAAATCTAAAACTCTAATTGTGCACACATCAGTGTTACTACTAATAATTTCAAGTTTTTCATGCAACTTCGTCTCACTACAAGTGATATACATTGAATTGTTACAAATCTTACACTTATTATCTCTTATGATATTATGAAATGTATATATCATGATCAGATATTTGATATGAGTCATATGCCATACATAAACTGATTAAGTTTGAAGACCCTACCACTTTTATTTTATGACTCTTTTAAGTAATTGTACTTCAGAGAAAATAAGTTCAAAGGTTTAAACCATTTTTTTAAACATGTTTTCTAATACATGCTAGTACATGCCTTCACTTTTATTCCTACTTGACTAGAAATGTTTTCTTATGTTGTCAAATGATTATAAGAGTTTAATATTATGTATGAGACAACATGAAAATCTTACTGAAAGTTGATATCATTTATCAAATTCCATGTTTTTTCCTTGAAAAATTAAAATCTAGCAAGTGACATTTGTTAGGAAACTACTTTCTTGATATACACATCTTCTACCTCATTCACCTTCTCAATTATAAATTGAGAAGAAATTGATGGATGGATTTTTAATTAATTCTTATAACTTAATTGCCATTAAAGTGTGAATGCTAATGCTTAATTATAATAATTTGATATTGCATTCCACTCATATATATTCCATGAAATGGGAAACACTTAGGATATGTTTCCTTTGCTAGATTTGCATCCATGAATCTAAAAAGTGTCTCCTTTTGATGAACAAATTCTCATACTCGATACAAATGGATGTCCTTTTATGTTTTTAAAGTGATACACTTATCATGCTCACCAATTCACCTTATTTTTGACATTTTGGTACTTTTGTAGACGTTTCATCCTATTTCTCTTCCCTTATACTTCTTTTCCATTCATTACTATAAAATGGAACCCATTTATACAATGTGGGCATAATAGGGAGTTGAGACACTTCCTTGCTTGAGTAAACTAGTTCATAAATAACACATGGCCAACATATGCTTGTTTCAGTCTTACTTTTGTATAGCCAATTGTAGCACTAAATTGCCCATCTATTTCTTGGGCATATACCTGCAACTATGATATTCTTGTTCAAATCATTTATTATTCTTAATTTTATACTACTCCTCGATGAAATGTGCTTCTATGAGCTATACTTTGGCCTACACTCATGTTATTGACTCTTAAGTGATGTTATACCCCTATATGATTTGACCATAAATTTTCATTCTTGATATCATTATAATGTAAACTTTTACTTACATGGTTAGGCACACATCTTATCCACATAAAAGAATTTTCTATTTATTAGCTAGGTTGAGAGATGTAACTTTAAAAGTAATTGATCACATGACTTCATTCTTTGATTCACTTATCATATCTCATGTACATAATCATTTCCATCAATCAAAATCATGTTTAAAAAGTAACCTCATTATGATTAAATGTATTACTTAGTACAAATGAGTGATATACTTGCATTTCAATGATGTGTTTGTCTTGATCTCTAATTCATCATATTATTGACAAGTTTCTCATCGAATGGATCATTCATCATATTCCTTATTCTCCTTATGCTTTATGTTCCCCATATAAAAGGAAAACTTGTGATAAGGTATTATGTCATAACATTCAATATGAAATTATCATTGCAATCTCGTGTTGATCTATATTCATGTTGAGGGACACTCTCATATATTTTTCATAATCCTTGTTGCGCTCACCATCCTATTTGTTAACTTAGTTGGAACTATGTAACTCTTAAATTTAATTTCATATCATTTGTGTTACTAAATTATCTTTATGACTCATGAAATACACCATTCCTTATTGTTATAAATATCACATTTATGAAATCTTATGAGCTTTAGTGATATGATATTTGATTTTTCCCATGAATATTAATACTCATATCTCCACTTCCACTACTTATGTTTTTTAAGATAATAATATCTTAAGTGATTGTATTATGATCTTGATCCTATTTTGGTTATATGCATAACCTTAGATAGAGCATATATGATTGACTTGACCATTTGTGTTATTACTCTAGGCATAGCCTAAGGGGGAGATATGTTATAATTGTTTCATTCATGTTATTCATTGATAATATTGAGTATGAATGATCTACTTATACTTTAGTAGAGCATGTTCATGTCTTAAGGGAGAGTTTCACTCCATATGCATTTAATTTCTTATGCACTTATCTTTTGATTGGAGATTTTATTCCCCGAAGCCCTTTCCTTTTATTGATGACAAAAGGGGGAGAAAGGGTGAAAAAGATGTTATGTACTAACTTTTTTTATTATTATATTTCTATTCATATGATATTTGTGTGATTCTATTGTAAAATGGCTAATATATGATCCATATAATTCGAAAAAAAATATTAATTTTTACTTTCACATCTTTATACATCATCTCTCTATATTGATATATATCTCAAAAATTTGTATTTAAATAATTCTATTAATTGTTATAGATTATGTTGTACCTATAATTATTTTTCTTATTGTGTGATTGTTTAGGAAATTAATTCAAAACATGGGAATGGATCAAGGAGATTGCTGTGGCTGCTACTGGGAGTTGTTACAGAAATTGTGTTGTATTAATTTGTAGAAAAATCCCATGTGATGCATTCACCGGCTTATTTGGCTAATGGGGATTAAGCTAGCTGTGTAATATGCCACCCGACCCATATTTATTAGGTTAGTTGGAATGTGGATTACTCAACCCTTGGTAACCATGATTAGCTATTATATTTTAGCTAATGGGAATTATTTGTAAATCCATTAACCTGGATTATTATTCATTGTAATTATTTTTGTAAGAGTGGGTTGTTTCTTTATCCAGCTGTCGATCCATGATGTGTATGTTTTGGTTGATCCTTGGGCTGTATTTGGGCTGATTCGTATGAGATGATGTAGGCCAGCGATCATATACATTGTATTTCTTTCTCTTGTAATGTCTACACCATATAAAAGGCGTATACACCGGTTGTAGAGGATACTTTTTGGTCGAATACAATTGTGATTACATTTTCTAGAACTCTCTCTCTCTCTCGACTTCTCTCTCTCGCGATCTCCTCATTCGCAGCTTCTTCTCCTTCTTTTCGATCTCTTTCTCGATCTGCTTCTCGATCTTTTCTATTCTACAACTTCAGTAGCCATTGATTCAACTGCATTCTAAGTTTTCTAATCTTCCTTTGGAGACAATTCCTCAGGCTGATTATACTGGTGAATCGAACCCCGTGCTTAATTTAATTTTCGATCCGGTGAAATTTCTATGAAACCCGTCTAGGTTTCATCATATATATTGGCATCATTTTATTTGTCATCATCAATAAGGGGTGATCATTAACCTCATAGGTCAATCAACCTTTTATTGATGATAACAAACTCAATTATAAATTTAACTTATCTTATTAAATGTGCATGTATATCATAGTAAAAGTGAAGTATTCAACACTTAACTAAGTCAAGGAGTGCGAAGGAGATCAAGTTTACAAATCATATCCCAATAACAAACTAAAGATCAAAAAGGAGCAAAACTATAACTCTAGCTTCAAATACTTTAATTTCATATGTGTAATGCATAGACCATGAAGGGATACGCAAGTGTGCACATTATAAACACTTAGACTAAATCTTTAAAGAATATGTTACAGTCTTAGATTTTATGTACATATGATCTACATATTGAACACTTAGATTTTTTTAATGGTTTGATATTTATAATTCTATTTAAACATAATTTTAAAAGATCTTAAAGTGATTTCATGCATCAAAAATATTTTCAAATATTTTTGCAAAATATTTTCTTAAATTGATTTTATCTTAAGCAGTTTTGCATATTATATATATGTAAAATTCAACATAAATTACATAGACATAATTTTTTTGTGAATAATTTTTCTTTGCAAATCTTATGATGTCTACTTTACAGTAAAAGAGACAGAGGACACTTTCAAGTTCTGTAGCTCATGTTATGGCTTTTTTTGTAAAGGTACGTAATGGTGAAAACTATTCTATCAATTGACTCATTTGTCAAAACCATTTGAATAGTCTAGGCATTTCTAATATGTTCTGCCCATTATAATTCTACTATTAGGGTACTATTTACACCCAATGGCCAGTGTTGATTTTTTCCATATTTTAACACTATAAATGAGAGTTGTTAGACTTTAATAAGCATCAATAAAGCTATCACAACTCTTCTAAAATTATCATTTTTATATCTTACAAATAATCAAAGAGAGTTTTGATTTTATACGTTCAAATCCAAATCAAAATTTTCTTATGCTCAATTTGTTCTACATATTTAGCTAGAGTGCTCATACACTTGTAATAATTATTTTTGTAGCTAGATAAAAATCATCATTAGTGATTACTCACTTATATATGCTATTTAGTGAAGATTTTTATTGTATTTATTCAAACTAATCATCTCAAACACATGTGAAGAGTGATGTGTTGTCTAGCATTCCTAAGAGTGTTCATTGAGATTTTAATCACATGAACATCGAGAGGATAACTAGGTAAAGTGAAATCATATCATAGAGTATCATTGAGATTGTAGGATCATAAACTAAGAGAGGAGTGATCATCATCAAATGCCCACTATAAGAAAATATAGATTTAAATCCAAAAGGTAAAACCTATTGTTAGTGGAAGTAGAGAAACTTTATAGAGCTTTATAAAAACTATAATTCACATATTTATGGTTTTTTATCCTTATTCATATTTCTCACAAAATCATCTTTTATTATCCCATAATATTTTTAGATTTTTTGTTATTAATTATCATCTTTTCATTCTTTGATTAAATACCTATATCTAGTGAAGTTTGTGATCAAGCAACTTAACCATAAATGAATAACTAACAATTAATTCAAGCATTCATGCAATTAGAATAAAAATTAAACTAGTTTATCATTAATTAACAATTTAGAGTAGATATAATCATATAATATTATTCTAATAAAAAAAATTCATTGTAATGATAAGCATGAAGAAGCAGAAAACATGAATACTATAAATTAAACATAGAGAAGAGAAGATAAAATTGAATTCTTTAAGAAACTTTAAGAATTAAACATCTAATGTAATTAAATTAAATAGAGATTGATGATTTAAACTAGGAATTAAATTAGAATCGAATAGAGTGAATTTAAAAATAATAAAGGTTGAAAAAGAGAGGGAAAGATTTTATCTAAAACTCTTTGAAAATTAGTAGAAAATTGGCACAACATGGGAAAATTATGAAGGTGACCTCTCTTGAAATAGAGAATCCACATGCGGCACACCTATTTCAAATAATAAAAGGTGATTGTGGTTTGAAGAAATTTAAGAATTTAGCCACATGTCAAGCACACACTATGGTGGAGCATACCCTGCTTATGGTGGGGGAGAATTTCATGATTTGTGTAATACCTCAAGTTTTATCTAATTTTAATCCTAAATAATTAAAATCTTAACCTAAATCTAATATCAAGAAATTGATATTTCTACCTTACTATAATTCCTTAACCCTAAATCTTCATTTAATCCTAGTCATTATTCTAGATCATTAATATTTTTAACCTGAACCTAACCCGAATGTTTGATAATTAACTTGTCCTAATACCCTAACTAAAATTATTTTAACCTATTTTCTCCTTCCCCTTTTCTTTTTTCCTTTTTTCCCATTCTCCTTTTATTTTTCTATTTCTTTCCCCTCTTACCTGACTTCTTCCTCCTTTGGTATGCATGAACCACTTATTTCCCTTAGCCCATATCTTCCACTGCTATGCTTCCCTGACGTACACATTACCCTCATCATCACCCATCAGCTCCCATCTCCTACTTTGATACATTTGAGTTGAAAATCTTACTTGATCATCTCAATTCCCCTCTCCCTATTTATGTGCATATATATATATATATAACATGAATATATCATAAACTTGTCACATTTAATGCCTCAACCATCTCCTTTACTTTCTCCATTTTTTGTTGACACATAACACCAACCAAAAACCTTTCCTTTTTCTTTCCTTCCTTCTCCTCTCCAAGCCAAAGACACCATAGCAACTGAGCAACGCCACTCTCCACTACACCTCTCACCCTTACAACTACCACCTTTACCTTCCTATCACATTTACACCAGCCATTTCTACCATTCTACACCCCTATATTTAGCCATTTCCACCGAAGACACCACCAATCCTTTGGCATCCACCACCAAACCAACCTTCCAACCATTTGACAATCACCACCATTACTCATCTATTTGGCCAATCCCACTAATCCTCACCCACCACCTTGGGAATTTGTCACCATTCCACATCCTAAAAACAATATCTAGTGCTATTGCAACCCCCATACCATTGGAACATTCAATCACTCCCCCTCCCTTCGTTAAGCAAGGTTTTATAGAGACACCTTAGAGCCTTTGTAATTTTTTTGCTCCATCTTTCACTCTTTGTTACCTTTTCCTTTATTAGGTTATATCCCTAAGTTATGATTGGCTTTTATTAAATTTTTGAGGTGTAATTACATAGGTCTCCAAGGAGGCTGGATAGGTTATACGTGCTTAGAGACTAATGTCCTTTTTTTCAAGGATACATGTCATATAGGGCTTTGAGTTACATGTTATGTGTAATTCTATGTATTTAATGTTTGTTATTATTATGTTTTTAAATTCATGTTTTTAGTGTTATGATACTATAATAAGATAGTTGCTAATCTACAAGTGAATGACTTTGTTATAGAATGTCAAGGTCGTAACAACATGGACTTCACGATTGATTACTGATTTTTATTATTTTAGCTATCTAGATTGTTATAGAGTGATAACATGTAAGTAAATAATAAAATGACTAACAAATTGTAAATTCTATAACAATGAATATAAAGCCTAGGATTGAACTTTGGTCTCATTTTAAGTATTAATATGTCATAGTATAGTTCAAAATTGCTATAAATAGTCGATATAATGTGATTCACTAGCCTCTTCCAAGGTCTATGAACGTACATAATATAATTCAGTAACTACTTTCCTTACTAATACAGTAGATTAAATCTGTTAAATACCACCGATTCAATAGTCTGTAGGAATTAATTATCAACTTTCATAATCTTTAGAATTCCTATTCTTACATTAATTTCTAATATTGATTTCAACCTTTCAGTTATAGTCAATGTCTATATAAATTAGATTTTATTAAACCCCACTCATAAAAATAATTCCTAACATATGAAACCACATATATGAACTATACATAAAAAATATAATTTAACTCATCATATTCATACAAAATAGAGCCTAGTTCAATCCTAGCAAAGGAAATTACTCACTCATGACTTGAAAGAAATATAGAAAATAAATATAAATGACATGAATATTACAAATATAGTAAATAACAAAAAAGAGAATGGATAGATCAAATCGTAGATTGAAGATAAAAATAGAGTATTTATAGATTTGAGATACACACTTAACTACTCTTAGTTTGAAGAAAAAAATTTGCATATGAATTCAAACTAAATTACAAGGAGTTATTTTTGCTGAGGAATAATGGATAAAATGAATTCTTCCTCATAATCTGTCTTCCCTCCTTCCTTTTTATTCCCCACTCAATGTCAAAGCAGAATATATGGAAAACAATTTGGAAATAAGATGTGTGGGGTGGTAACTCTTAGCTACACGGCCATGCAAGACTACACTGGTTAGCCATGTAGCTTTGCTTCTCTTAGCAAACATATGCAAGTATGGTTATGCTAAGGGTGTGCTAAGGCTGTGTAAAGTTTATCCATGGCATGTTTGTTTGATAGTTGCACATCTATTCAAGTTTGCAATAGATGGCCTTACAACTTTTTTTCTCTGACACGCTAATGATTAAGAGTTATATGGCTATGCAACTGGTTATCTTACAACTGTGCAATGCCCATTTCTTCCTTCTCTCCTTTCCTCTTCTTTTTAGCTCTTTAAATTTCTTGACTTCTCTAATATCGTGTGGGGTTTATTATCTTCACTCAATATCTTTCATAGTTTATTTTTCTCCTTATTCCATACACCACTTCCTTAGATTTGTACGTTTATGCATAATTTTCTAAGAAACAATTACTAAGAGAGAAGCAACGTAAACAACATGCCAAATAAAATAACAAAAATGAAGGTAAAACAATATAAAAATATGGAAAATATTTGGTTTATCAACTCCCCTATGCTTACTCTTTACTTCCACTCAAGCAAACTCCAAAAAATTAAAAAAAAATTGAAAAAATTGATACAGGGGAATGGGATCAAAGCTTTAGATGATAGAATGTACTACACGAGTAAGATAAATAATCGCTAGATTGACCTATATTGTGAGCATTAATAGTGAGAAAACAAACATAATGTTGTGAATACTCCTCAATCTTGACTCCTAAATTAGTATTGGTATGACACCCTAAGAAGCTTTAGAATCATGTAGATGCTTATCCTTACGAGGCAAAGATTTAATAGAAAATGAGACTTTCTCACTTTAGGTAAGTGTAAATGCTCTATGCTCATGTGTGTGTGCTTTGTTTCTCTCAAAATTCTCTCTGGTAATAGTGATTGACCACAAGCTTGCACGTATTCTCATTATCCACCGCTCAAAGATGTTATGCAACACAAAAATCAGAATGATCTTATTAAAGGTGTAACAGGGATAGGGTAAAGGGTAGGATAAGTCTAGGATTGTAGTTAAGGGCCCAAAAAAATGGAGCAATAGAAATAAAAATATTTTCCAGAATTTGATATTATAAATATATCAGCATACTCTAAAATATGCCAACCAAGGAATTTGCCATCAATTCATCCCTAGCTATTCGAATCATAAGATTAAGTTACCCACATCTCAACATCAACACTTCTATTCTTTAATTTATCTTCTTTTCTCTCCCTCTATTTCTCTCATTGATATCCCTTCATTTATTTTTATTGTTTTGAATTAATGAAAGATAGAGTTAAATAATGAAGAGGATGAAGCTACATTTTAGTAATTTTCTCAACAAAAAATCTACCAAACTCTTCCTTATTACACTCTCATGCTTATGTTTAGCGCTCCTACATTCAAATGCATTCAAGAGTTAGAGCTCCCTAGTTTTCAGATAAGGGAAAGGTAATAACTTAGAATTATGGCCATCAATATAGGTTTTTTATTGAAGAATTAGGTTTTAGGTCAAAGAGGTTAAGGAATGGCAATAGATGTTATTTGGTAGGTAATTTAGCTAATGTAGTTAAGAAAAAGAAAGCATGTGCTTTAATCATCTTAATGCATGCATAAGTCATATGTGGCCTTGAAGAGAATTCATGCAAGTTATGGTTTTACACATCAGGGGAGAATACTAAATCAAGAATTAGTTATACTGTAAAAATGGTGGACAATCTATAAAGCACAAGATCTCACTAGTTCTTTTGCTACTAACTCTAATTCCTATGTATCAATCAAGATAAACCTCTAGAGTGCTAAAGTAATAAGTGGTTTGAGAGCTTATCAATAAAAGAGTTTAGTCTAAAAAAATTTCAAAACCTTTTTCGCTGTGCTTGTTTTCAATCTATAGGTCTCACTAATATATGATCAAGCTACCTATAGGATTCTATCAAAATTTCATCCTTAACTTATCATTTCCAAAAAAATTAATCAATCATAAGGAACACAAAACAAACAAACTAATTAAAATAAAATAAAAGACAACATGAAGAAAGAAAGAAAGAAAAAATAAAAACACACCAAGCAAAAAGAAAAAGAAAGAAAAGTAACACAAATGATAAGTAACAAGCCGAGAATAATCCCCCTATGCTGAAATAGCATAGTGTCCGTAATATGTGTGGGAAAAAATGGAGGAGGGAAAGAAATGCACTCAGTACAGGGGTTGTGGGGGTTAGAAGCCATGCTCAAGATGCCAATGATACATTTGTTGTATCATGGTGTTCATTTGGTTTATAGAATGAAGGAATCCCTAAGACTAGCAATTTAGGCTTCTAGTATATCGAATTGTGCATCGATATAATGGAATTGGGAATCCCAAGAAATATAAATGAAGAAGGGCCTGGATATATGCCAAAGATAGGGGTGGTCGAAGAGGAAGCAATGGTGAAGTAGGTGCTTTACTGGTGGTTTAGGGATGCTCTTCCTGAGGGGGGACATGTTAACCAGGGCGGGATGTGGCTATGGAATATAGCTAGTCAGCATTCCAGTTATCAATTAGAGTGGTGAAAGCTCTATTATGTAACTAACACCATGCCTTCTGGTTATAGAAAAGTTGTAACTACATCCCATCTTGCATAATGAGTTTCACATTTGTGCATGTTGTTAACCCTAGATACATCTTGGGAAGGCCAACTAGGATACATTCGATGTAGTATCCAAGCTGTTGAGTAATGTGTGTTATAATTATTTTGATGATGATATAGAGCCTATAGCTCTAGCTTACGCACATTCCCTTGGTTCTCTCCCCTACCAAAAAGTACCCCGTCTAATAGCCAATGGATGTACCCCAATGCAGGGTTATAAATCAATGAGACTTTAACGTGGTGTTCATTGTAAGGCCTAAGAGCATATCCCCATTTTGGCAAAGATATCTAAGCCTAAAGTGATTGAGTATTCAAAAATTGGTGATACTTGGGGTAAAGTCTCAGCCCAATGGTAGGAAAATGGAGTAATGTAGATAATTGCGTCAATAACATTGCATAAGATACATTAAAGAGTCTAAAAGTTCAACATTATAATCAAAAGTGAATGACCAATAAACTCAAGGGTGATTCCTATACTCATATGGTCAGCATGTGCAAAGAAGTGGGAAAGGTCACCTCTACTTATCAAGTACTCGATGCCGTCCTTGATCCCTTACTTCTTGAGACATGTCCTATCGGCATATCTATTGGATGCTATGTTTCAACAACTAATGGCATTATAGAGATTTTGGTGAATAGAACTTGCAAATATGATGCCATAGGAATTAGACAGTTGGGTATATATTGTTGTCATGATGATTCCCCTTTTATTTTCCACTATAGTTGTTTTCGTGTGCTTCTTAGATGCCATTATAGAACAAAGCTGGCATATTTGAAACTAAGATACCAACATTAAGAGTTATGCAATAAAATATTAAATCTGTTACTAAGATACATAAAACAAATTAAATATAGTAATTAAAGGAAGAGTGGAATTCAAACCAAAATTAAACTAAATGCCTATAGTACACTGATACTGCTATAGGGGTTGTATAGTGTTGCACAGGTGTGTAGTGAACCGGTGATGAGACTAGTGTTGTAGGTGCTAAGATTTCATGCACTAGTGCCGCTGTCATGCATCAATGTTATATTGTGGTTGATGTGCTACTTCTGCACAGTTATGAAGTGAGTGGTTACCCTAAAATAAAGTGGAGGGCGTATGGTGGAGTGGGTATCTATGTAGTGTGATGGAGAGGGATTGCAGATTTGAGGAGGTATAGGGTTTGAAGGGTTGAAGAAGATGAGCTAATGGAGGCTAAAATGGGAGGCAGTGGAAAGATAACTGGGCATGTAATATATAAATGATGAGGTGCACAACTGTGCAGCATTTTGCAACATGATCATGCATGACTTTTCTCTCTACAAGGCAAGCATAAGGAAGCCTGAGCATACTGAATCAGTAGGGCCTGACCATGCAAAAAATTGACTCTCACATATTTCTAGCTCATGTACGCATGGGAATACGGAATCCCATTGGCCTAACTATGCAAGAAAATGAGGATCGCAAGTTCAAGTGGAAGATCACATGATTGTACGAAGGATAGTTCCACGATAGTGCTCAAGTCTAGCTCTCACAAATTTTGTTCCTAGGTGTATCTAGTCCTTCTTCAGGTTATGCCTTGGCCATACAACTTTCATTTTAGCTTATTTTTGGTCAATTTTGCCACAAATTTGATTCCTCATTCCTAATTTACTCCTCTTCATCTTATATCATAGTAAGTCCTACCAAAAACATTGCAAAGAAAAGATAAATATGAAAGTAAAAAGCTAAAAGAAAGAAAGAAAAAAATAAAAATCACAAAAGAACATTGGTTTCCTCCCATGGAGTGCTTGATTAGGGTCTTTAGCTCAACCGTATAATTCTCAAACTGATAGTGGAATTAGAAGAGTGAGTTTGCTCATCTTTTCTACTAGATTTCCTTCAATTTAAGGCTTCAATCATTGACCATTAACCTTCAAAACAGTAGTAAACTTACTCTAAATATCAATAGCTAAAAATAAATATACCTTACGGACATGGAAAAGCCTCGACAACCTAGAATGAAGCTTTCCCAGATAAATCTTAAGGTGTGAGTTAAAGAGCAGAAATAATTCTCCTTCTTGAAACTACCTTCGGGTAATATGACTTTCATGCCATATCTTGGTTCTCTTCTTATATATCCATGTACTCTCATAGGCATCCAATCACAACTCATCAAGCTTGTTCAGTTCGAGTTTCCTCATTTTTTTGGTTGCCTTCAAGTTATTGCCTTTGTCACCCAAAATGCCTTGTGATCAACCTCAATAGGTAAATGATAAGGTTTTCCATATACCAACAAAAAAGATGTCATTCTAATTAATTTCTTATGAGTAATTTAGTAGGCCCATAAAGTATCATTTAATCTCATCAACCAATCTTTTCTCATGTGAGACATCATTCTTTTCAAGTATCTCCTTTATCTCACGATTAGTGATTTCTATTTGCCCTCTCATTTGGGAATGGTATAATGTGGCCATCTCATGAGTAACATCATACTTCCTCAAAAGTGTGCCGAGAAGTTGATTAGTGAATTAAGAACCACCATCACTAATAATTACCCATGGAATACCAAACCTATAACCTTTTTGAAAAGTTGAACCATAACCTTTACATCATTGGTGGGAGATGATACTACCTCCACCCATTTAGAGACATAATCCACCACAACTAGAATATATTTGTTGTTGTATGATGATGGAAAGGGTCCCATGAAATCAATTCCCCAAACATCAAATAACTCACCCTCAAAGATGTTATTCAAAGCCATTTCTTTTCTTCTTGATATATTAGCAGTCATTTGGCATCGATCAAATGATGTAACATATTATTGAATAACTTTGAAGAGGTTGGGCCAATAGAAACTAGCTTGGAGAATATTTGAAGCCGATAGAAGAGATGGCATGACCTCCATATGGTGAAGAATGACAATGAGATATGACACTTTCAACTTCCTTTTCAGGAAAGCATCTCCTATAGGCTTCATATGCATATTTCTTGAAAAGATATGGCTCATCCCAATAATAATGCTTGACATCTTAGAGGAATTTTTTGATAGGATAAGCCTGATGGCATTGCCCCACATGCTTTGTAGATCATAAAATATACAAACCATGGGGTAGATAAGCTTGTCATTACCAAAAGGTTATCATCCGAAAATGAATCATCGAAGGGAATATGATCCCCTTCACCTCCATCCATGTCTTACCTTAATCTAGAAAGACGATCATCTCCTACATTTTATGTTCCCTTCTTGTCTCAAATTTCAAGGTTAAACTCTTGTAGTAAAAGGATCCATCTAATTAAGTATGGCTTTGGGTCCTTCTTAGAAAATACTTAGGGGCTATATGGTCAGTGAAAATAACAATCATTGATCCTACTAAGTACAATCAAAATTTATCTAATGCAAACACTAAGGCCAATAGCTCTTTCTTGGTTTTACCATAATTTACTTGAGCATCATCAAGATTTCAAATTGTAGAGTAAACTTCATAAATCTTTCCATCTTTTTCCTGCCCAAGGACCACTCCCGATGCATAATCACTCGCATTAATCATCACCTTGAACAAAATGTTTTAATCAGGAGGTTACATCACTTAGATGGTTGTCAATACCTCTTTTAACCTATTAAAAGCATCCAAATATGATTGATTAAATTTAAAAGGCACGTCTATGATAAGTAATTAAGGTAAAGGTTTAATAATTTTTGAAAAATTGTTAATGAATCGCCAATAGAAACTAGCGTGTCCCAAGAAAATTCAAATTCCTCTAACAGAATTCAGGGGTGGCATCTTTTCAATAACGTCAATCTTCACTTTATTTACCGCAATGCCCCAACTAGAGACTAAGTGACCAAGAAAAATTCCTTTTTTACCATAAAATGGAAATTTTCCTAATTAAGAATGATATTCAACTCCTTGCACCTTTATAATACCCTAGAAAGATTGTACAAACAACTATCAAAGGTAGTACAATAAAACAAAAAATAATCCAATAAAATTCCATTTTATCTTTAATAAAATTAGAAAATATAGACACTATATATTGTTAAAAGGTGGTAGAAGCATTACATAAGCCCAATGACATCATTCAAAAAACAAAGGTGCCATAAGAACATGCAAATGTAATCATCTCTTGATTGAATGGGTGAATGAGGATTTGGAAAAATCCCAAATACCCATCAAAGTAATAGAAATAAGAATGTCAAGCCAACCTCTCTAGAATTTGATTCATCAATGGTAGGGAAAATGATCCTTTTGGGTACCTTTATTTGATTTTCTATAATCTATGCACATTCACCAACCTGTGATGGTTCTTGTTGGGATAATTCATTTCTCTCATTCTTGATGAACATCATTCCTCCCTTTTTAGGTATTACTTTCATTGGACTTACCCACTCACTATCTAAGATAAGGTAGATGAATCTTGCATTATGTAGCTTTAGGACTTCTTTTCTTACCACTTCTTTCATGTTAGGGTTCAATCTCCTTTGATGTTCCATATAGGGCTTGTACATTTCTTCTAAAATAATATAATGCATACATATGGAAGGATTTATGCCTTTAAGATCATCTATAGTATAACAAATGGCCTCTCTATGCAACCTAATAATTCTAATAATTTTTTTTTAATTTACATGTTACTTAGGCTAGCATTCACAATGAAAGGTTAATCAGAATAAGAGTCAATAAATTCATAATTTAACAAATAAGGGAGGGGTTTCAACTCCACCTTAGGTATTACCTCCTTTTTTAAAACAGGGCTGCTTGATTCCACCTCAAGAACTTCTGTCTTTTTCTTTCCTTAAGGAAAAGTGGGACTCTCCTCCAACATTTTTGCAAAATCTATGATTTCAAGATTTTCATCACTAGGCAATCCATTTCTCATTGAACACTCATTAATATGGTCATTTGAGAAGCATTTAACAAGGTCCTCTTTCACCACCATATCAATCGAATCAATCATGTAACAAGCATCATCAATTAGAGGAAATTTTATAGCATTAGATAAATCAAATTCAATTTTCTCACTCCCAACATTTAAAGAAAGCCTTCCATCTTTAACATCAAAGATAACTCTAGTAGTAACTAATAAAGACCTACCTAGAATGATAGTAATTTGAGAATCTTCCTCAATTTCTAACCTAACAAAATCAACCGGTATGAAAAACTTACCATCCTAGATAGATACATCCTTTAAAATACCTGCCGGATGTTTCATCGATCAATTGGCCAACTGTAGGGATATGGTGATGGGCTTTAAATCTCCCCTTTGTAACTTGTCACACACTAACATTGGCATTAGACTCACACTTGCACCCAAATCACATACAACATGATTAATGGAAATATTACCAATAATGTAAGGAATAGAAAATGATTTGGAATCTTTTAACTTAAGAGGCACTTCATTTGAATAATAACACTACAATCCTCTGTAAGAGAAACTATTTCATACTCCAACTTTCTCTTGTTGGAAAAATCTCCATAATAACATTACATATAAGGGCATCTTAGAAATTGCTTCAACAAAAATAATGTTATTATGCAACTTTTTTAATATGTCCAAAAGCTTCCCAAATTGCTTTTCAAGTTTAGCCTTAGCTAACCTTTGAGGGAAGGGTAGGGAAGGTTGATAAGGTGTAGGTGAAACCTATTTCTTATCCTTTTCTTTTTTTCCCTATTAGTTTTATCCTCATCAATTATGGGAACCTCAACATCATTATCTAAACTCTCATTACCACCCATCATCCTAGGTCCTTCTATCTCCTTTCCATTCCTCATTGTGATAGCATTAACTTGATTTTTAGCATTTATTTTAGGTAGCCCAAAATATACCCCTAATGATCTAGAAAATGAACTAGCTTGTTAGGCTACTTGTGTGATTTTCTTTTCTACCATCTTGTTATGTGTAGCTAGCATGGTTTGTTTAGCTGTCCTAACTCATAAATTTGCTTCTTAAACTCTTCATTTTTTTAAGTCATCACAAAAGTCTCCATCAATGTTTCCTTATTAGACTTTTGGGTAGAAGGATAGGGAGGTCTTCAAGTCTAAAAACCTGGAGCAACATAATTAGATTAAAGCATAGGACATTAGGGAGGATTTCTATAAGATAAATTTAGATGATTCCTCCACCCAGGATTATAAGTGTTGGAAAAAGGGTCCCCCTTTTTGATTAAAATTGTTCACATATTCAACATGCTCATTGACACTCAATTCGAGGGAAAAAAATGTTCCAACTTGACACTCTACTGGAGTATGACTTATGATTCCACATATTTCACATGATGGTTGGTTAGTATGATATGCTAAGGCATTAGCATTTAATTTGTCAAATCATTTAAACAGAGTATCTACCTTAGATGCAAGGTGATCGAGTGCATCAACATCATACCTCTCCTTCTTTTTGGGTAAAGAGCACTCACCCAACTATTGTAAATGATTCTAGGCCATATCTTCAATGAGTTTTCATGCCTCTCAAATACTTTTTTTCATTAGTACACCACTTGTTGCAACATCAATTGCCATCCTAACCTTATAGAGAAGACCATTGTAAAAGGTGTGGACAATCAACTAGTCTTCTAATCCATGGTGTGGATACATCCTCAAAAGGTCTTTATACCTCTCCCAAGTGCCATATAATGATTCCCCTTCTTTCTGCGTAAAGGTTGTTATCTGATTTCTCAATTGATTCATTTTTCTTGGAGAGAAATACTTAGTAAGGAATACTTGTGAGAGTTCATCCCATTTAGTGATAGAGCTGGGAGAAAGTGACTACAACCAAGCCCTTATGTTATCCCATAATAACAAAGGGAACAACCTTAGCTTGATAGCATCATCTAAAACTCTATTCATTTTCAATGTATCATAGTACTCTAGGAAGATTGAAATGTGTAAATTTGGGTTTGCCATTAGCTTACCACCAAATTGATTTTGCTACACCATGTTAAGGAGTTTTGGATCTAATTTGAAATTAGTAGCGGTGACATTCAGCTTTCAAATATTGGATTGCATTCCATAAGCATTAAGAGATGAAAACTCCTTAATAGAGTGGTTATGCTCGTCTCCTCCATCGATTTCATCCATGATTTTAGAGCTTGTTCTTGCTTTTTCTCATGTACCCAAGTTCTTAATTTTCACAAAGTTCTCTCAATTTTAGGATTCAATGAAACGAGAGGTCCTAAATAGAGAGATTGTTCCATATAAGGTATTTGAAGACAAAAAATAACAAACTATCAAAAAGGAAAGGAAAAGCACAGAATCAAAGAGCAATAAAAAGAAAATTCTAGTATAGCTTAATAACAAAAGAATTAATATCAATTTGCCGAAGTCCCCAACAACAACTCCAAAACTCGATGGCTTCTAATCCACAAGTGCACGACTTTGTTATAGCATGTCAAGGTTGTATCCATAGGGACTTTTGTGATTGATTACTAATTTTTATTATTTTAGCTATCTAGATCATTATGGAGTGAGAAAATGAAAGTAAATAATAAAATGACTAAGAAATTGTAGATTCTGTAACCATAGATATAAATTCTAGGATTGAACTTTGGTCTCATTTTCATTATTCGATAGTGAATTAACAATATGTCATATGTATACTTTAAAATTACTATGAACAATCGGTATAATGTGATTCAGTAGTCTCTTTTAGGGTCTAGGAATGCACGTAATATAATTCATTGACTATTTTCATGACTAATAAATTATATCAAATCTATTAAATACCACTTATTCAATAGTCCCTAATAATCAAATGTCTACTCTCGTGATCATTGGAATTCTTGCTCGCATATTAATTTCCGACATTGATTTCAACCATTCAGTTATAGTCAACGTCTATTTAAATCAGATTTTATCAACGCTAACTCATAATAATAATTTCTAGTATACGAAAAAACATATATGAGCCATATATACAACATATAACTTAACTCATCATATTCCTACCAAATAAAGCCTAGTTTAATCTTAGAAAAGGAAATTATGCATCCATGATTTGAAATAAATGTAGAAAATAAATATAATTGACATGAATATTTTGATATGGTAAATAATGGAAATGAGAATGGATATATCAAACCATAGATTGAAGATAAAAATATATTGTCTGTAGAGTTGAGATACACACCTGATTACTCTTAGTTTGAAAAATAAAATTTGCATATGAATTCAAACTAAACAACAAGGAGTAATTTTTGCTTAGGAATAATGGAGAAGACGAATTCTTCAACCCCTATAATCTATCATCCCTCCTTCCTTTTTATTCCCCTCTCAATGTTCAATTAGAACAGAGTAGCCAACAACATGGAATAAAGACTTACAGAGTGGTAATTGTTAGCTACACCACCATGTAAGGCTGCATTAGCTAGCCATGTAGCTTTTCTTCTCTCAACAAACATGTGCAAGCATGGTTATGCTGAGAATATGCAATTTTTTTTCCATGGCATCTTCATTCTATAGTTACATAGCTATGCAAAGTTACACTAGGTGGCCGTGAAAATTTTATTCTATCGCACGCTGATAATTAAAAGGTGTACGACTATGCAACTGGTTGTGTTGCAATTGTGCAACACGCATTTCTTCCTTCTCTTGAATCCTTTGCTCCTCTATTTGGCTCTTTGACTTTCTTGAATTCTCTAATATCATGTGGGGTTGAATATCATCATTCAATGCTTTTCATATTTATTTTTTCCCTAATTCAATGCACTACTTTCTTGAATTTGTATGTTTATCTATAATTTTATGAAAAAAAATTACCAAAAGAGTAGTAACATAAACAAGATGCCAAAGAAAATTACAAAAGTGAAGGAAAATTAGGGTAAAAATATGAAAATATTTGGTTTATCATAATGCTAATTATATGATGGAAAGAGTGTAAGAGTGAAGAAATATGTGCTTATAAGATAATTCTTTTGTTGTAAGTGCTAAGTAAATAAGTATGATGTATAATACTATAATAAGGGTTAGCTAAAGTATTATGAGAGGAAAATGAGAACATTTAAGATGTAAGATTAGGTAACCAAATTAGGATTTAAGAGTAATGACATAGGTAATATAAAGTTTTCATGAAATAAGAACATTTGGTTATCTTTAAGGGTATTTTAGTAAATATAATTTTAAATACAGAAATCTTTGTATTATAGTATGTTCAAGTGGTTAAAATATTCTATTAATATAATGTAAAATTTTTAGAATAAAAATGAATGACCTAAATCTCAATAACATGAGAAAAATGGCTAAAGTTGGGAACAGTATCCTTAGATGTGGTGTTATTATTACATGCATAAAATGTTGGAGTTAGATTTAATTTTAGGTATTTAAATTGAATTTTTTAATTATATGAATCTTTTGAAAAATTTTATACCTAACTTTTAAATTAGGGTTTCAAAGGGGTTGTAAATAGTAAATTTAGAGATAGAGTTATTATTTCATGTGTGAGATATTGGAGTTAAACCTTGATTTTTAGATAAGTTTATAATAATAATAATAATTAAGGAAGATGTGCTAAAAATTGTGGATAAATGGTCTATATGGAGGAATTTATGCTCAAAATGTGAAATTATGATTTTATAATAAAACAAGGGACCTATTCCATGAGGATGACCATCATAACTATATGGTTGTGCTTTCACTATTTTAGTTGTTTCATGGATATCAACATAAATCTTTCATGATGTTGTTACCAATTATGAATAAGATATTACTCATTTAAAGTGAAAGATCACATGTGTTAAATCAAGGTATTTTGTGTGTCTGTTTTACAAAATTATAATAGTAGCTCAGGTATGTTTTTTCTTGAGAGGTGTGTCAATCCATTCCACATAATTAAGAATAGTGGGGCCCTAAACTAAATTTGAATGAGAATATAACTTGAAATTAGAAACTAATAGATAAGACATTAATCACTTAAAGTGAATGATTATGTGAGTTAAGACCAAGGGGTTATGTCCATTCTATTATATGGCAATAGTGGCTCAGATTTATTCTTCCCTGAAAGGTGTTTTAGACTATTTCACTAGTTTAAGAATAGGATTCAGGAGTTTTTTATCCTAGTATATGTTAAGTCTATTCCATCATATGATAATAGTGGCTCAAGTGTGTTGTCCTTGAGAGGTTCTTCAATCCATTACAACTAATTAAGAATAATGAGGTCTCTAAACTCAACATAAATAAAGTAATGGATTATTTTTATACCAAACAATGAATTATGGAATCAACATTTACCTTGCTTCATTTTATGTTAGCATATGTACGCTTATTCTTTATTATGAACTCATGTTTTATGTGTTACCCTTTCTCAACTATATTGTTATCTTACTCAATATAGAGTGTATTGATGTAACACCCCAAAATTCACTAAATTTTTTTTTTTAAAACGGAAGCAATTAAGATAGAAACACTTAAAACCTATGAATTCTGGGAATGTTACTGTCACACTTAGTACCAGACCGGTTCTCTCCAACCGTTCCAGTACCAAGTGCTAAGGCTAAAGAAAAGATTTACGTTAAATTCAAATTAACAATTCATAAAAGGATTCGAAAGATCATACAACAAAATCAGAGTACGAGAAATTAAGAGTTAATTACAATACCCTTGAAGTTTCAAATAACACTTGTAATTTCTAAATAGAAATAAATTTAAACAAGATAAAACCCGATGGATCAAATTCCGGATTGCCTACTCACTCAAGTCAGGCCTCCCACCCCAAAACAGTCTCTAATCTTAAACCTGCAAAAGAGGTCTGCTCCCCACCATCGGTGGATCATCACAGGACCATCAACCAAGGTAGTATCAGTACGGGTCCAGTACTGAGTAAGGTGACTTGATCACTAAGGCCAACACATAAACACATAAGCCATGCAGAAAAATAGAATCATTTCATTGCCGGTGATCAACCAGGTAAAAGTACAAAGGCCCAATTGTAGTCCAGATTAATCATTTCATTAATCTCTTATCAGAATCCGATTCACACCATGCCTTTTATCAATCCATGTAAGTACAGGAACACCCCACTATTATTGCCGGTGGGCCGGTCACTTGCGGGACAAAGTCCACACCACTATTCCTGACCGGTGGATCGGTCTGGTTCCTGCTCACATGGTGTTCCACTGTAAGTAATTAGTATCTTTTAAACGTTTTGGCAAACTCTGGTTTGTTTTTATTGAGCTCGAGTCACCCCACTATTATTGCCGGTGGGCCTGAAATGCACAGGTACAAAGCCTGACCACTATTATTACCGGTGGATCGGTTACACATAGGACATCATGTCCTAACCACTATTTCTGACCGGTGGATCGGTCTGGACCCGACTCAATATCTTCCGCTTTAAGTAATTAGTGTCTTAAATATTTTATTTAAAGGCTTTCACCATGGACATGCAGGAATCATAAATCATAAATTCCATATTCATTATCATACTTTATTCACCAATTACACACGTGCTACCACCAAACCCTAGATATGCATGAATCACTCCCTTTACACTTATCCTCTAATTCTACTTCACATCTCACTCTAGGATTTTATTTCGAAACCCTAATTTAGGCCTTAACATCTCCTCTTACTCCACCTCACATCACCCAAATTATTTAAACACTCCACATATCACAAGTCATCGATTCCATTCTCATAATTAAACCTTAATCACCAAAAACACATGATACAACAAAAACCTTAAGTAGCCACACCAAACCCTAATCAACCACCACAAACCATAATTAACCACTCCAACCCTTATTTAACCATAACAACCATAATTAGCCATTCCAAACCTTAATTAACCACGACAATTCTCAATTAGCCACTCCAAACCCTAGCTTCGTCTCTTACATACCTAGATAATGTTCCACGTATTATTTTCCATCCAAAGTGTTTAACTACCCAAACAACACTTACATTACCTTCCTTACATCCCAAAGTAACTTTTCATACATAAATTTTACTCCCATGCAGACTTTACACATCCCATGCAACCATTCAAACTTTTCATGCAAACCCTAAATTCCATGTAATCATTAACTCCCATGCAAAACCCTAACTCCACCACGCAACCCTAATACCACCACACAAAACCCAAGATTCTGTCATATAATACCCTAAATTCAATCCATACCAACCAAATATTCATCCTTACCAAACCCTAGATTCAAATCACATAAAACCGAAGATTCATCCTTACAAAACCCTACATTCAACCATATTAAGCCCAAAGATTCATTCACACAAATCCCTAAATTCAATCCATACCATCCCAAAGATTCAAATCATATAAAACCCAAAGATTTGTCCACATAATACAATTGATTAGATTCTCCCCTTTCATAACCACAAATTAGATTCTCCCATACAAGACCATAAGTTAGATTCTTCCACATAAAATCATAAATTAGAATCTCCCAAGCAAAACCATAAATTGGATTCTCCCAAACAAATCATAAATTAGATTCTCCCAATCAAATCATAAATTAGATTCTCCCATATAATATCATAAATTACATTCTCCCAAATAACATCATAAATTGCATTCTCCCAAATAAACCATAAATTCAATTCTTCCATATAACATCATAAATTAGATTCTCCCAATTGACATCATAATTTAGATTCTCCCAAACACACCATAAATTCGATTCTCCCATATAACATCATAAATTATATTCTTCCAATCAACATCATAAATTAGATTCTCCCAAACACACTATAAATTTTATTATCCCATATAACATCATAAATTACATTCTCCCAAATAAAACCATATATTATATTCTCCGCATAAAACCATGAATTAGATTATTCCTTATAAAACCATAAAATTAGGTCAACTCACTTCCCTTAGTCAAATTCTTTCCCCATCCTACTTTTTATCTTTTCTCCCATACAAACCACACCGACATCCTCTCATGCATGTCTTACAGGGTTACAACACATATTGTCACATACACATAGTACACATGCCATACAAAAACATACTTCAACTCCATATCATACCACATATAAAATAATTAATAACAATAAATATAGGATGCATAGCATGCGAAGTACATAATGCACATAAGCAAATAAAAGTCCTTAGCACCCCTTACCTAAAACAACACCAGTCTTGGAGCACGCTCCTACGCCTCCTTAGGGTTTTGACTGCTTTTACCTATTATAAGAGAAAAGCTAAAATTAGACTCTCTCCTATCAAAATAATATTAAACACTAATTTAATATAAGACTAGTTCTTTGATAAAATAATAATAACAAAAATACCAAAATAATATCAATATTAATATTAATAAGAATAATAAAAAATAGTAGAAATAATAATAAAAAGGCATTAATCAAAAATAAAGTGAAATAAGGGCTTCGGACCCCTTTACCAAAATAATACTAAAAAGATTATTTGGAAATTAAATAACTCAATTCAGAAATAATAATAATAATAATAATAATAATAATAATAATAATAATAATAATAATAATAATAATAATAATAATGATAATAATAATAATAATAATAGTAACATTATTAACAACACTAATGTTAAAATATTTGTATTAATAATAATAAATAAGAATAATGGAAATTTGAAATAGAAAATAATAACAATAATTATACTTATAACATTTTAATATTAATAATAGTAAATATAGAAATAATAAGAAGAATAATAATAAAATCGAATTAAAATATATTAGGCTTCAACACTCAACATAAATAATAATAAAAATATTAATACTAATAATAATAATAATAATGCATATTAAAAATATAAATATTAAGAATAATAATAATAGTATTTATATGCAAATAATAGAAATAAAATAATTTAAGGGTTATAAAAATAGGGAAAAAGGCTGAGAGAGTCTAGGGTTCAACCATAGGTTGGTGGGGATAGGCGGCACCGGCGGTGGCGCACGGAGGCGGTGGCGGCGGCCGGAAAAAGAAAAGAAAGAGGGGAAAGTTGCATGCTGGGAAAAAGATATGGATAATTAAGGTGGGAGTTGGGCTGTTTTGAGTTTCCCAGAAGGAGAGGGACAGAATGATGGTGGAGGCGCAGCCATAGGTGGCGGCGCACGGCGGCGATGGTGGTGGCCGAATGGGGAAGAAGGAGAGAAAGGGAAGAGGAGAGGGAGAAAGAGGAAAAGAGAGGTTGGGGAAGATTGAGAAGATTCTGCAGAATAATTTGGGAGGTGAAAGAAGCTGCGAAAGCGGCGGGAGAGGTGGCGGGCGGCTGCACGAAGGGTGGCGGAGGCAGAAAACAGGGTTGATCAGGAAGGGAAGTTTGCACATTTGGGGAGACTTGTGCAGAACGAATCGAGGGTGATAAATGATTTTGTTAGCTAGAGGAATATTCAAGGGAGATTTTGGTGGCCGGGGATAGTAGTGAAGCTGGCCGGAGGTGGCGGTCGAAGCGTCTAAATGGGCGGCGGTGGTAAGGTTGGGGAATTCTGGGAAAACAACCAAAGCTTGATACCGAGCTCAAACCAGGGGTATTTATAGGTTTTATAAGGTATTTTAGGGTTTTCTAGGTCGGTTGGTGTGTAAGGAAAGTAGGGTTAGGGTCACCGGCGGCTTTGTTTGGCTGGCGGAAATCAAAACGGGGGAAAGGGTTGCGCAGGAGAGAGAGAGAGTATCACATGATAAAAGGGAGATTTGATAGGGTTTATGAGGCTGCCAAGACGAGGGGAAGAGAAAGGGAGGAAAAGGCCGGTTAAATTGGGCTAGATCGCCGGCGAAAAACCAGGCGCCGACAGCGTTGTTGCAGGTCGGTGGCGTCGGGCTGGTGCCAAGGCTGGGGGAAGAAGAAAGACAGGCGGCTGGACCGGGCGGCCGGGAAAAAGAAAAGAAAAGGAGAGGCGGCGAACCGGACCGGGCACGAGTCAAAGGCGTTTAAATGAAACGCCGAGTTTCGCTGAGAACAGAAGATAAACGTGGCACAGAAAGGGACGGTAAGGAAAGACGCCGCGCGGGCTGGGCCGAAGGAAGAAGAAGAGGAAGACTGGGCCGCCGGGCTGGCCCAGTTCGGGGAGAAGAAGCAAAAGAAAAAGAAAAGAAGAAGAGAAAGAAAAAGAAAAGAAAAAGAAAAAGAAAAAGAAAAAGAAAAGGAAAAAGGAAAAAAAGGAAAAATAAAAATAGTGGGTTGGCTCAATTAAATTAATTAGAATATTTGGGATATTTAAAAATGATAATAATTAAATAAAATAATATTTAAATCCCTTTTTAGGCTAAATTAGGATTTTTAAAAGATTTTCCATAAATTCCTTTTTAATTAGCAAAACACTCTAATTTTCTTCAATTAGATTATTTATAAAATTAATATTAATTTGAAACTATTTTATCCTTCTTATTTTAAATAAAATAATTTATTTAATTAATTTTTAAAATAAAATGCTTAATTAGATAAAATACCCAAATTCCTCCTAATTAAAATACTTATAAATCTCTTCTTGATTTTCCTTAATTAAATATCCTTTTATTTTAATAAAAATAATTTATTTAAATAATTTTCTAATAAAACCTCATTTAAATATAATTTATAAAATTAGAAATTTTCGGGGCATTTCAATTGATCATTCTTTTTACAGGTGCTACTCTTTCCCATGATTAGATGACCTGGATGTCTTTGCGCATGTCGATGAGGATCCATTGGCTAATTTTGCTACTTACGGTGCACTATGAGTCGAGGAGTGATCATATTTATCTAGTTTGGGCATAGAATGATGTTTTATGATGGTTAGATTTTACTCATATACTATTTTAGACTTTTAGTTCCATGAGATTCCTTTTATTTATTGTGAATATTGTACTCAGAGTTAATCTCCAACATGTTTTTAAGTTTATGAAGTTTATCTTGTTTTCTATTTTATCATATTTCATGTTCTAATTTTTTGACCTGGCGATTGATGCAAGGACGATATCGTAGTTAAGACTTATATCAATTATGGCAGTAACAACCATCACACTTTTTTTATTAGTCATTTGGGTTGCAACATGTTTTTATTAGAACTTTGGTTTTGATTACCTTATTTTTTTTCAAAAATTAAATTTTCAAATAATTGCCTATCTAATTTTAATGGTTTATTTTATATTTTGGAAACTTGATTTTTTTAAAACCTATATTGACTTGTGAAAATTTGAGAATGGGTAGCCTAAGTAGCCTTTGAATGTGCTTATGCGATAATAAGTTGGGAATGATTATCCTCACATGTTTTCTATCCTTCACTACTTCATCATGGCCCTTAAGGGTCACATTAGTTGTTTAGAGGATGCTTTCAAGGCCTTCATAAAGTCAAGTGTCCACCACTTCCACCTCATAGTTAGTCACCACCGCCACCTCTGCATTAACCATAAGACAGTATTGGAGATGGCTAGTTTCGAAGGGTTATAGAACATGACCCACCTATATATGTTAATGACAAGGACCTAATCATTCCAGAGGGATGGATTTGGGACATAGATAAGACATATGTGGTACTCGATTGTCCACTTGCTTAAAAGGAGAGAATAGAAACTTTCTTTCTTTAAGTATTCGTAGACACTAAGTGTGTCTATCGTCATGCACAGAGAGGACTATCAATGTCCAAGGATGTCTTCAAGGTAATAATCCACACAAATGTTTACACTAATAGTATTAAGAAGAATAATCTCAAGGAATTTATACAGCTAACCAAGGGGAGCATGATAGTAAAGGTAGTACCACGTGTAGTTAATAGAGCTACTTATGTTTGCATCAAGTATAGTACCTAGCGGTCGACTATGGTTGGCCATTTTGAATAGGGGCTTCATTTTATCATCTAAAGGATTATGGGTGCCGTTAATTTCTAGGATTTTTCCACATTGTATCAACAAGCTTGTGTTACTGCTACAATGGTTGTAGAGCATAATTCCATTCTAGGTAAGAGGAAGCTAGAGGAATAAGGTTTTGGACGTAGGATCCAGTTTTGTGGAAGTGGACCTAAAGGGTTCTAATAGAGGGGTCAGTTCCAATCAAAGAGTAGTTTGTTACAACACTTGAGAAAGATGAGTGGACCGAGTATACTTTAGAGATAGCTAAGTTGCTTCATATGTCAGTTTTGCCAGTGGAATCATCTAGAGCGAGATTACAAGTCCACTCTTGTTTAGTTTAGGGCATATGGTCAATTAGGCATTTGAATGACAATGTTAATAGGGTTAGTTCTAGTAGTAGGGACTATTTGTACCCTAGCAGCAGACCTATCAACAACAAGCCTAATAACTAGTACTGCAACAACAACAATAACCAAAGGAACCTACCCCAACTAGTTTAAAACCTAGGGAGGCTAAGGGGACATCACAAGGGCATCACCTATTTCCTTGGGGAGGAGAAAATACCAATAGATTTGGAGGGTATCATTGAGGATACCATGGAAGACATAAAGGCACGCACTTGAATGTCATCAGCCAGATAGAGTCTGATTGGTAATTAGATGTGGTCATTGGTACATTTTCCATCATCTCGATATTAGTATATGTGTTGTTTGATTTGGACGCACATATATCATTTGTATCTACTACTTTTATTACTAAAGTTGCATTATCTCCACATGCTAGTATGTCTATATCCGTAGTTTTTTTTCTTTTGGAAATAGATTATATTATACTAGACTCTACTTAGATCTGGCATTAGAGATAGGCAAGGCATACTTCTTAGTAGATTTGATTGAGATAAACCTAGAGGACTTTGATGTTATCCTTGGGATAGATATGTTAGGGAGATACTAAGTGGTGATAGGTTGTGTATAGGAGTGAGTAATCTTGCGGGGACCTTAAGTTGCTAGGGTATCCTATAGGAGATACAAGACCAGGCCTATGACAAAGGTCATATCTACTCATATGTTATATTTTGAAGTGTAGAGAGATCACCCTATGTATTTATATAGAGTTTAGTAGCTGGAGAAGAAAGTTTTGGTGTTAGAGGATATTTCATTCACTCAAAAGTTTCCTGACATGTTTTTGAAGAATATACCAGGATTGGTACTCTTATATGAGATATACTTCATCATTGTGCTAGTACTGGGCGTGGAGCAAGTTTCAAAGGAACTTATCAAATGGCACTAGCAGAGTTACAGGAGTTGAAGACTCAATTGGAAGGATCTTTAGCTCACGGGGTACATTTTTCCAAATGTGCCTCTATAGGAAGCAACGATTCTATTTGTTAGGGATAAGGGTGGGAGTCTTTTCTTATGCATAAATTATGGGGCCTAAACTAGTTGACAATGAAGAATTAATATCCATTTTTGAGGATCAACAACTTGTTTGACTAGCTTTGTAGTGCTTCAATTTTCTCTAAGATCGACTTGAGTTTGGGTTAACATTAGCTATGTGTCACTGAGGCATACATAATGAAGGTGACCTTTAGGACACAATACTTGCACTATAATTTTATGGTGATGTATTTTTGGCTTACTAATACACCTATCATATTTATAGCTCTGATAATGAGGATTTCTCAGCTATTCCTATCAATTTGTGGTTCTTTTCATAGATAATATTTTCAATATGCTCTTCGAGTGGAGAGGAGAATGAATAAAACCTTTGCATGATATTTTCACTCCTTAAAGAGCAGAAGTTGTATGCCAAACTCTTTAAGAGAGTTCTGCATTAGAAGGTTACATTTTTTGGTCATGTGGTATGAATAAGAGAAGTTACCTTAGATCTAGCAAAGATTGTGTATGTCACAAAGTGGAAGGCACCCACTGTTGTCCTCAAGGTTAGTATTTTCTTGGGTTTCACAAGGTATTATAGGCACATTGTTAAGGACTTCTCAAAGGTAGCTCATCCCTTGGTGAATATTTTGAAGATGATGACCATATTTTAGTGGGATGATAAATAGGAGGGAGCATTTTAGGAGTTGAAGTGGCATCTAAGTAAAACAATAGTTTAGACATTACCCTAGGGATCAGAAGGACTTAAGGTCTACAATGATGCTTCAAACCACTAACTAGATTGTGTATTGATGAAGCATGGTAAGGTAGTAGTTTACACTTATTAGTTGAAGCAACATGAGTAAAACTACCGGATGCATGATTTAGAGTTGGCAGCGGTTGTCTTCAAGTGAAATATTTAGAGCCATTATCTATATGGGACTTAATATAGATTCTTCACAGAGCATAATAGCCTCAAAATATAAATTCACTCAAAAGGATCTAAATATGAGGTAGAGGAGGTGACTAGTGTTAGTGAAGGATTATGATATTGATTTAACCTACCACAAAGGTAAGGCTAATATCATTGCAAATGCATTGAGTAGGAATACATTACACTATTTGAGTTCTTGTGTGGTTTCTAATTTATTACTAGAAGAGATCAATGAGATGGGTATGGAGTTGATCCAACATGGTGATTTAGAGGTTTGGATGAGTGCCTTGAAGATTACTTTAATTGTGTCTAATGAGATTCAAGTAGGATAGGCTATGAGTGTTAAACTTAAGAGGAATTAGAAAAAGATACAAGACAATCAAGCTAAATATTTCTAGATTCATAAGGATGGTAGCATTTGATACAGAGGTCATTGGTGTGTACATTAGATTTGAGATGATCTAAAGTGTTGTATTTTAAAGAAGAATCACTATACAACATATACCATCCATCTAGTAAGGGATATGTTATATAAGTAACTCGAGAGGATATACTTGTGGCCTTATATGAAGTAAGAGTTAGTAGAGTTTGTGTTAAGGCGTCAGACCTACGAGAAGTTCAAGGTTAAGCACTAAAGGCCTATAGGGTCAATCTAGCCTTTAGATATTCTAAGGTGGAGGTGGGACTCCATCTCAATGAATTTTGTGAGTAGGATACTGAGGACTTGTAGCGAGTGCGATACAATCTGGTTTATCATTAACATGCTGAATGAATGAGTATTGTTTGCACCGATGAAGTCAAATTTACATATGGATTAGTTGGTGGATGCTTCTCTAATATTTGCAATGAGTAAGCATGGTCACCTACAAATATAGTGTTTGATCAAGATTTGAGTTTCCTTTTGCAATTTTGGGGTTAAGAATAAGTAATTCCTTCCACCTAGCTAAGATAGGTAGACTAAGAGGACAATTTAGATACTTGAGAATACACTATAAGCTTATGTTTTAAAGCTTCGAGGTAGTTAGGAGGATAGTCTACATTTTGTTGAGTTCTTGAACAATAATAGTTGGCACCCTTTAAGGAACTGTATGGATTTAAGTACCATACACCCTTGTGTTGGAGTGGCATTAGTGAGACTATTGTACTTGGACCAAACATGATTGAGGAGACAACTCAATAGGTTAAGTTGCTCCAAGATAGGAGGAGAGTAGCTTAGAGTCAAAAAAATACCTATACAAATCAAAGGCATCATAGTGACGAATTAGAGCTATAGGACTGAGTTCTATTAAGGGTTTTACCCCCCCCCCCCCCAAAAAGGTGTAAACATTTGGCAAGAAGGTTAAGCAAAGCCTAAGATATATATGTCCTTTTGAGATGCTTGATATGGTTAGTAAGGTTACATACCATGTAGCATTTCCACCAAAGTTAGCCTCAATTCATAACTTTTTCCGTTTTTCTCAGCTAAGGAAGTACGTTTGAGATCCATCCTACATTATCAATCCTTATAAGATCAAGCTCAATAATTTATTATCCTATGAGGATGTACCTTTGTAGATTCTTGACATAGAGGTTTATCAGACCAATATGAGCTTATGTCTACTAATGAAGATACTTTGGATCTACCATGGAGCAAAGGAGGTAACCTAGGAGAAAAGAAAAATATGCATAAGTCACATGTAATACCTTAAAATTTCAAAACTTAGAATTTAACAATTAATCTTTATTTGGGATAATATAATTTTTAAATTATTAATTTGATTAATTTGTGGACTCATGATTAAAAAAATGGATATGATTATTTAATAAATGAAAATAAATAATTTATTATTTTATCATACTCTTTATATTTAAATGATTTTTCAAGCCCATATTTTACTGAAACAATCCTCTTAAATTAATGTCTTATATTTTAAATAAATTAATGCATTAAAATAATTTATCTATCTAAATAATTAGATATAATTTCTCTAAAAATTATTTTATTTTTATCTTTCCCTTTTCCTCATTCCTTCTTTTTCTTCTTTGCTTCTTTTCCTTAGGCCACCTGACCTGCTTCTTCTTCCCCCTCCCCCTCGCCACTGGGTTGTTGGCCCTCTTTTTTTCGTCCCCTATCTAGCCCTTTCCTTTTTCTTTTTCTTCCTCTCTATCTTCCCCGGCAGGGCCAGCCCAATCACTCCCCCTTCCTTTCTCCTTCTCCCTCACTAGCGGGCTAACCCATCTCCCTTCTTTTCTCCCTGCCCAACTGGTCTGCTCCCCCTTCTTCTTCCATCACCCCTACACCAAACCAAATAGCCCCCATGTTTGCACCCACCTGTAGCCATCCCCTCTACACCTGTCATTGTAGCCAGCCCTCTCCCTCTCTTAGCTATCCTTTTTCCTTCCAATTTTGACCATACATTGCTCCTCTAACATGCCCCCCTCCTTCCCCTTTTTTTCCTTCCTTCTCCCCACCATCTTCCCTGACCTGTAGCCCTAACCTCTACAACCACCTATCATACACAAGCCCTGACTGCCCTTCGCTCTCTCTTATTTTTCTCCTTCTCTGCTACCCATTTCCTTCCCTTGAGCCTTCACTTCTCCCCTATAGAACCTCTCTTTTTTTTCTTTCCTTCTCCTTCCATCTCCCCTATTTTCTCTTTGCTAACCTCAACTGCCACCTCTACCACCCAACCAACCACCACACCAACCCCTTGACCTCCCTTACTTCCTCCCTGCACCACCCAACAGCTGCCACTAACCCCCTTAGCCACCCTTCCCTTCCTTTCTCTTTTCTTCCCCTTCTCGACCTCCACCCTGCACCACCACCTTGTGCCGCCATCTCCCTTTTTTTGCTGCGGCCAAAGCCACCCCTCAACCCTCTGACACCTTCTCTACTACCCCCTTACCTCAGCTGGCTGAGATCTCCCCTACAGCCCCCTCCTTTCTTCCCTTCTTTTTCCTTCCTTCTCCTTCTTCTCCCTTCCTTACACCCATTTTCCAGCCCCCACTGCCACCATATCCGCCACCCTAAGTCATCGATCTTTGACCCCCAACCACCACCAACATTCTGCCATCCTCCCCGCACCCAACCACCACCCTCACTCCCCTCCACAAGCCCTCACCCAAACCAACCCCTTCCACTTCTCCCAAATCTTCTCTTCATCCCATTTCCCCCTCCCCTTTCATGCATGCAGTGTGAGATTTGCTGCACATTTTAAGCCTACTTATCCAAGTTTTAAGTATAAAAATAGTTAGCATTAGTATGTATTTACTAAGCTTTTTTGATAAAAAAGTACTCTTTGAATTTTCTACTACTAGTACGCTAGTTTTGATATTATATTTAGGCATAAATATTTACTAATCAAAACTTAAACTTTTAATCGGGGTACCAGTAAAGTTTAATTATTACTAGAAATAATGTTACAGTTATACCCTACTAAAATGTGTGGTTATACATATGCTAGCACATTAGGGTTTTTTTATATGTTTATGTGCATATTATATGGTGTTAAATATATCATGTATAGAAATGATGGTTAGGGAATGATCCTTATTGTTAATAATAATGTTAGATGCATGTATATATCATAATAAAGTAATATGGCCATTTGTAGTAGAGATAATGTTAATATGAGCCATAGGGGCATTTTAGTAATATTTCTTGTACAAAGGGTGTGGCTTAAATAAGTATGCATGGTAGGTGATAATGGATATTAATAATAAATAATAATAGTTGGTGGTGTTAGATGATGCATATGGACCATTGGTGTTAATGTTTTATATGGTAAGTGTGTTTTAGTAAATTTGGCATAAGAAGGGAAAATTGGTAATTTATATGAATAAAAAGGTTAACATGGTAATTAAATAAGTAAGATTAGTAATTTGGTAATTTTACATGGAAAAAGGGGTAACTTAGTAATTTTATGAGTAAAAATGTAATTTGGTAAATTATTAAATGAGGAGGGCAGTTTAGAAATTTTGCATGGAAAAGGGGGTAGCTTGGTAATTTTATAAAAATAAGGGGTAGTATGGTAAATTAATAAGTAAGAAGGATATTTGGGTAATTTGACATAAAAAAGGATAACTTGGTAATTTTATGAATAAAAGGGGTAAAATGGTAATTTAGTAAGTAAGAGGGGTAGTTTGGTAATTTTACATGAAAAAAGGGGTAACTAGGTAATGTTATAAGTAAAAAAGGGTAATTTGGTAAAATGTTAAATAAGAAGAGTATTCTAGTAATTTTACATGGAAAACGGGGTAACTTGGTAATTCTATAAGCAAAAAGGGTAATTTGGTAAGACATTCAATAAGAAGGGTATTTAGGTAATTTTGCCATAAAATGGGGTAACTTGGTAATTTTATGAATAAAAGAGGTAAATGGTAATTTAGTAAGTTAGAGGAGTATTTTGTTAATTTGTCATGAAAGAGGAGTAACTTGGTAGGTATACAACTATGAAGGGTAATTCAATAATTTAACAAGTTTGAGGGGTCAAGTTGGTAATTTAATAAGTATGAAGGGTAATTTTTTAGTTTAATAAATATGAATGGTATTTTTGTAATTATACAAGTATGATGGGAAATTTGGTAATTTCGTAAGTAAAAAGGGGTAACTTAGTAACTTTACAAACAAGGGGGTATTTTAGTAATTTTATAAGTATGAAGGGGTAAATCAGTATATTGCAGATAATATGATAATGGATTTAATAAGCCTCTATAATATGAAATAAGGGATATTAAATAATAGAATAAGTGCCTATGGCCTTATTATTACTTATTTAAATACAACCATGTATATTATAAGGATAAGGGTATTTCGGTAAATCGGTAAATCAATGAATATCATAAGGATAATGCATGGCATAGGATTGAATAGGTGATTCAGGGTATGACATGATGTCCATTTCATAATCATGCAAGAGGTTCCTTAGTTGTTAATTATGCGTGGAAATGTATGCTAGATGTGCTAGAAGTACATGTTAGGGTTTATGCGCTCAATGATCCCTTGATATAGAGTACTTGATTCTATGAAAAGTATTATAATTATGATATGATAACCTTTTATGGATTGTGAATAAATGGAAATGAATTCTGTAATGGAAATAGTTAATAAAAGAAAGCCTTAGCCTTAGCCTTAGTGGTATTTTGGTCATTTTGACCTAAGGTGCCTAAGTATAGGAATTGGAACTTAGGATGGACTTAGTGGATTATTTAAGTTCACATGGTCAGTAATACTAATAAGGATTACTTAATAACAAATACAATAAATAAAAATGATTAAGTATGTGATTGGTGTGTTTATTATGGTCACCTTAATTAAGACACTAATAGTTAAAGTGGAAGACCTCGAAAAAGGGAATGGTGGCTCTTTAGTGGTCCCTACTCTAATGATATGGTTTAGCTCATGATTATTCTGGATTTTGCTGGAGTGTCTTAGTACCCCAACTTAGCCCTACATCTTACTCTATCTAGCTCTACAAACTTATTTAGGGGGTATGCATACTTATAGATTAGGTATCCTTGCCAATAGGGTACTGTGTGTCCTCGTGTACTAGTACGACCAGGGTACCTTTACGTCCTTAGGTTAATGGTTGGATGGTACTGTGTTGCTTATATGTGCTAGTATGACCGATGTACCTTTGTATCTCCAGTTTTGTGATCTCCCCCTTGAGTTAAATAAATGGACTTATTGTGTTAACTAAATGAAAAAAATACTAATCATTAAAAGTGGAAGATTATTGAGTCGGGCCTAAATGTTGTTTCATCGATTATTATAGTAGCCAGGAGCATTTTTCCCTAGAGGTTGTATATGTATACCAGTCCACTTGTTATAATAGTGGCTAGGTGCATGTTTCCCTAAAGTGTATTATGGTCCAGTGGCTATAATAGTGGGGGTTTCGAGCTCAATAAACCAAACCTTAGATGATAATAAATCATGGAAAAGATACTAATTAATTATAGTGGGACACCATATGAGTCAGGGTCAGACTGATCCACCAACGAGAATAGTGGCCAGGAGCCTTTTGCCCTAGAGACTAATCCATCGGTATATAATAATGGCCAGGTGTGTTATGTCATGGAGTGTATTTTTGAACCACCAGCTATAATAATGGGGTTCCCGTACTCACATGGATATAATTTGAGGGATGATATTGAATAATGTTTAATTAATGGCTTATGACCAGATAATATTGATTTCACTTCTATGATCTATTAACATAGTATAAGTACAGCCTTAGTTCTTGTCGCTCTTGGTAATTGATGGAAATGCTAAGTAAATGGACCTTGTGATATGTGTTTCCTATTGTATAGTGTGTTCCATTATGTATTGACTCTTATGTTATCATAATTATCTCTATGCTTGTGCATATTATTGTTTTTTACACTGTTTATGTATGATGTGTTGCATACGGGCTGTACCTTTTAGTCTATTATAAAGGGTTACTCAATACCATAGTACTGAAGGGTTTCGTTTGTGGGCTCCTACCTATTCAATGGGTAGTGTCCCTTTTAAGTTAGTTGCAAGTGCTATTCAAACTATCAATAGATAAGAGTGTAAGGACTATTTGGGAAGCTTTCTACTTTTATCTTTTAAACTTGCCTAATTCTTTATGTAATTATTCTATTTTCTCATAACCACTAATATTTGGTTTACCCTTTGTAATGTGATTTAATGTGCAACTCTGATTTAGTTATAACTTAATTTTAAATAATGAGCTCTCATTCTTTTTAAGCCTTAGCACTTGGTACTTGAATGGTAGAAGAAAACCTATATGGTACTAAATGTAGCAGTAACATTCTTGAAATTTACCATTTTTTCTTCCGCTAATTTTTAATTAAAATAAAAATTTTCAATAGTGAATTTTAGGGTGTTACATCACATCCCAAGCTTTCCAACACCAATACGTTAGGTTCCAATATTCTTTCTCTTTTAAAGGGGTAGTCCCCATTGTTGTTATATCAAATATAATATAATTAATTGCCAAGATCACATTCCATTACATTCATTTTTCTATTCTTCCTTAATCATGAATTCTTGACTTTAGGGATGAAGTCTCCTTTTAAGGGGTTTGTGATGTAATACCCTACATTTACCTAATCTTAATCTCAAGTAATTAATATATTAGCCTAATTCTAATCTCAAGAAATTAATATTTCTACCTTACCTTAATTCTTTATCCCTAAACCTTAACCTAATCCTCATCTTTATTCTAGGTTTGTAATATTTTTAACCTAAACCTAACCCCTGATACTTAATAATTAATTGGTCCTAATACTCTAACATAAATTATTTTAACTTATTTTATCCTTCCATTTCTCCTCTACATTCTTCCCCTTCTCCTTCTCTTTCCCATTTTTGTTCCCCTCCTACCTAACTTCTTTCTCCACTCTTCTCCCTTGGCTTCCATGAACCACTTCTTTTCCCTCAACCATATCCTCTCTACCATGCTTCCTTAACCTACACCCTACCCTTATCATCACCTATCAAATCTCATCACCTAGGTTGATGGGTTTAAGTTAAAATTCTTACCCCATTACCTCATTTCTCTTATCCCTCTTTATATGTATGTGTGTGTGTGTGTGTTTATTCAACCATCTCCTTTCCTCCCTCCATTTTTTTGACAAATAACTTCAACCAAAAAACTTTCCTTTTTTCCTTTCTTCCTCCTCGCTATTGCCAGAAATGCCAACAACCAAGCAACGCCACTCTCCACCATAGCTCCCTCCCTTGTACTAGCCACACTGGCCATCTCCACCGAAGCCACCCCTTCTAAACCACCCCTAACCATTCATCCATAATCACTATTCCTCTATTTTCTTTTACCATTCCTACCAATCCTTACCAAACACCTTTGACATTTTTCACCATTCCATCCCCTAGCAATGGAAGATGGTGTCATTGATATCCTTATAGCTTCGAAACCTTCAACTATTAACCCTCTCTTTATTACACAAGGTTTTACCGAGTCACCATTGAGTAATTTAGATTCAAATTTTCCTCCATTCTTTCAATCTCTGTTACCTTAGCCATTTCCTAGGTCATATCACTAAGTTCTAATTACGTTTTATCATTATTTCTTAAGTGTTGTTACATAAGTATTCAAGGAGGTGAGATAGTTTGTACGTGCTTAGAGATAGTTGTCCATTATGGTAAGGATAATAAGTCCTAGGAAAGGTTTTGTGCTAGGTTATTTATAATTGGGTATATTATCATGTTGTTATTATTGTGTTTTTAATTCATATTTTAAATTTTACAATATGATAATATGGATTATATGATGTAAAGAGAATAAGATTGAGGAAATATGTGCTTATAAGATAATTTATACACATTACACAGCTTGACATGGAAAGCATGCATGATTGTCTAAAGTATACCGAGTGAATTAGAGTTATTTTTGTTGAATTATATATCAAGAAATTAACAAGAAATGTGTATGGTGTGAAAATCAATTTATTTTTTTCATATAATTGATTTCTACCATTTTTTTTAATCCATTTGATTCAAAATTTCCTACAAGAACTAAACATAGGCTGAGTGGTGACCATTTTGATTTGAGTTTCTAACTAAAACCCTACAAATACTAACCTTTTTTTGAAGTGTGTTGTAAGTCACCAACAATGGAGGAAAGAAGAATTTTCAAGATCTTTTTGAAGAAATCCAAAATATCTCAACTAATCTAGATGTAACCAATGCTCAACTTAAATAACTTTTAGCAATGCAAAGTCAATTGCAAAGGATGAGTCTCGATTTTCCAAGCAAGTTTTGGTCCAAACTGTGCAAGAAAAAAAAAGTATTTCTATAGAGATTGAATGGTAAGTGCAACAAGGAAAACCACTCCAACAAGAGAAATATATCTAAAATCATGTGTGGATTATGAAGAAGAGTCACAAGGAAGTGGGAGCAATTAAACATTCTATGACCATCAACTAAAACACCAGCATAAAGAAGATAAAGGTATAAAACTTGATCTTCCCAATTTTAATGAAAATCTTGATGTTGAATTATTTTCTTAAGTGTTTACATGAGTTAGAGTTTATATTTGAATTCAAGGATTATCATGATGAGAAAAAGTGTAAACTAGTTGCTCTTATGTTTAATTAGTTTTCTAGGATATGATATGATAACCTGAAAAGGATAAGAGAGAGATAAGGTAAATCTAAAATTAAGTGTTGGGATAAGCTTAAGAAACATCTAGGAACAAAATTTGTACCGAAGGAGTATGAGCAAGATAATTTTATTAAATTGATTAGTCTTTGGCAAGGATTTCTAAGTGTGATACCCCATATTTTTGTAAGATTTATTGAATAAGAGTTATGGTGTTTATTAAAATTTGATAATGTTTGATTTTTATTTGAAACTATAATTGGGTTTGAGTTAAAGATGGATTTGAATAAATCTTGAGAAATTGCATAAAATAAGTTTTTAGGTTAACGGATCGATTGGTTCTATGAGTTAATTGAATAGTTTGTCATTTTATCTAAAGGGTTTTGTTCAACCAAACAGATTGACTATTTTGGGGGAATAGATCGATTAGTCAGTAGATTAGTAGGCCAAACCAATCAACTGGTTGGTCCAAATGAGTATTTTTTAAGCTAAAGTTTTTTAGCAAATTTCTTATACCAAAATGAAACCCTAATAATCACACTTTGAGCTATTATTTAGAGATTCTTAACCCATTTTATCATGTATTTATTTCTAAATGCTTCCTCGAACTAAATTTAAGGGATTAATTTAGACAATTGAGGGACAAGATGACCCCAACCTTGTCTATGTTCACCTCCCTCCCTACACACCTCTAAAACCATTGCTTCAATTTACAAACTATCTCCAATTCATTGGGAGATTCCTTCCCACATTAATCTTCCATTCTATTCTTCTGTTTGATATATTCTAGACAAATTCAACCTTCACTCTCTTGAAAATTACCATTTTATTTTTACGATAGAAGTCAACCTATCAAGCTTAGATTTGAATGGTAAACTTAGGTTTTTTGATCTAGTTCATAGCCCTACTCGTCCTTGAACCAATTTGGTGCCTATAAATAACCCTAATCACCCCTTCTTCTCACTTTTTTTTCATTCTCTAAAATACCGAAGCTCTCTAGAACATGTGTTCTTTCCTTTCCACTTCAAGCTTGTTTTTAAGTTCTTTTTGCTCTAATGATCATTTCTATAGATCCTTCTTGTTTTATATTTAAGCAAGGGAGGGTTAGATTTAGGAGGAAGTTGAGTTTCACTTAGCAGAATTGGCCTCTATTTTTCTCTTAGGTTTGGTAAGTATGTGTTTCATTTTAATTCGAGTTCTAATTTTGAAAAGATTAAATGATTTATGAAGTTTTAACCTTCTATTTTTAATGTTTTGGAAGTTGATAATCTTCTAGGTTGAGTTTTTCCCATTAGTGGAAATTTTTTTAACATTAAATAAGTCATTCTTACCTCTGAAATGTTCCTAAATAAGCATATGATGTGTTGTATTCTATAAAATGTTAATTTTATAGATATGTTGGATAGTTGATATGAGTGGATTTGATCAAATTAAAGGACCCTGCGAGTATCATTATATATTTGATTTTTACCACTTAAGAGAGTCATAGGATGTGTTTCTTAACAATTTTCTACCTTTTGAGATCTCAGATGAGTAACATGAAAAGAGCTCTAATACCCTATAAACCGACAACACTTTCCACTCTTATGACACCTCACAGAATTAATGCTTTTACTCAGCTAATTACAAGGCATGTGTAGGAACAATAGTAACACAATGTATCAAATCATATTCTCACCCTACTAAGACTACTAGAGCCACCATCCAAGTCACCATCAAGGGTTTACAAGCCAAAAAAATAAGAATGCCCAAAATCCCTAAAGTTGGTAACATTCACCAGGGGACCACTATAGGGTACTATCACCTGACATAGGGTATAGCTACTTGATATAGGGTACAATAGCCCATTACAGCACCAGAGGACACTTGTCTTAGTTGCACATTTTACACATTATGAATACCCCATGGAGATAGAAGAAGAAAAAAAATCATTGATCAAAGAGGAGGGAGAAAAATAACGATGGAAGATTAATATAGAAAGGAAGAAGAAGAAGAAGAAGAAGAAGAAGAAGAAGAGTCATAGTAGAGCTAAACTGAGGGAGGAAAAAAAAGGAGTGATTAGACTAGATAGGGGTTAGATTACCATGATCTACCTAGTCCCTTCTCTTCTTTTGCTTCTTTATTTTCCGTTTGGCTGGAAGAAATCTAGCATTGGCTAAATTTCTTAGTGAAAGGAAAATATTGGATAACCTTTGTTGATGTAATCACTAACATTATATTCATGTTTTGTTAAATGATATTTCATTTTGTTGAGCTTCATTTGTTGACTGAATGTTGGCCACATTAGGCACTCATTTGAATTCTATATCAAGTATGATAGTGTACAAAACTGACGATGACAAATGGTGATAGGGTTGGCACCGAAAGTGAAGTGACCTTATCATTAATCCTCCAAAACTTAGTGAGCAATATTACCTTGTCCCATGAACCGTGATGGAGATGGCCTGAGAGTATATTTCACCGCTAAGTGAAACCTAGAGAGTCTAGAAGGATTAATATCCATTAAGCCAAACATACTATAAATTACCATAGGCAACATGTACATGGTGTTAACAATTCCCCTCTAATGACTCTATCTTCTAATTTCCTTCCCATCTATCTTACATTGATATTAGTACTTCCTAAGAACTTATTTACTTCATTGTATTTTTTATCATCACACTACCAATATTTAGTCACATATTTAAGTTCATAGAATACATGACATTAGCAATGCATATTTTATTCATGTCCCTGTGGGATCAACATCCTCTCATCACTTTATTACTTAGGTCGACTGTGTATACTTGCATGATTGTGTTGTGCTCCGTTATTAGTATTACCCTACCAAACATTGTTGAACCACAAGCACACCAAGTTTTTGGCACTATTGCCAAGGAATTTGAATTTTGAAAAATGCTACTCTAACACTCCCAAATTTTGAAATTTATAATTTTCATTTTAAAGAGTTAATTTGGAAGCCAAAACACAAAACATAGGGTGTCACACCGCATCCAACAAAGAAGAGGCACTCCCTATGCCCAGTCTATGTCGGGTGCAAGGAAAAAGTAACCTTATATAAAGAAATCAGGTGTGGGAAGTACTTGATTCCATCGCGATATAGGATACGAAATAACGAGAAAGAAATAATTAGTGAAAATAGAGGACTAAGAGTCCAAAGAGATAGAAATATTTGGAATAACCATACCCTTTTCTAATTCATTTAGTGCTCACCCAAGGCAAGAACATTAAGCCAATAACCATCAATCACCTGCAAAACAGAGAGGGTCTACTCATTGGATTGAGCGGCACCCATGAAACGGGTGGTCAGTACGCTATGTACTGAGTAAAGTAATGGTACAGTCAAAGAGGGTTACAAGAATTATCATAAGAAAGTCATACATCCATAAATCAAAGAATACCAAATAAATACTGATTCCAGGTCTTTCATTAGATATATCATATTTCAAATCTTTTATTTACATTGAGTTCAGCAAACCTACTATTCTTAAACTAGTGGAACAGTCTGAAACACCTCTCGAGGACAAGACACCTGAGCCACTATTATTATCCAATGGAACAGAGCCAACACCTCTCAGAGTAAAAATACTCCTGAGCCATTATTTATTAAATTGGTGGAATGGTCTAAAGCACCTCTTGAGGATAATACACCCGAGCCACTATTATTATCTGGTGGGACGGACTCAACACCTCAGACCTGACTCATGTAGTATTTCACTTTAAATTATTAGTATATTTCCATTTATACTTTACCTCTTAATTGTATTTTCATTCACATTGAGTATGGGGTCCCACTATTTTTAATCCGCTGGAACGGACTGGAGCACCTCTCGGGGACAACACACCCAAGCCACTATTATTATCCGGTGGAGCAGAGCCATGTAAACACCTAGCCCGATTCAAGTGATCTTTTACTTTACATGATTAATATCTTATTTAGAGTTGATTATATATTATCATGCCAAACTCAAGACATATAATTAAAAACATAAGTATGACCACGTAATTATCCTCAAAAGACCATAATACCCTCAGGGAAATCAAGACACTCACATTCTCCCAAAGCTTTATAAAAACCCAAAGCATATACATTTCCACTTATTATCCAAAGTACATATCTTCATTCTCCCATACATATTTTGTAACCAATATTATACCCAAACATGTACTTACATAATTTTATTACTCCCAGGAACATCATCTCATAGCATTTCCATAATCGATTTATTCAACACAACATATTCAACAAAAAGTATATATAAAGAAAATACACAGATACTTAAAAGACCATAATACCCTCAGAGTTATCAAGACAATCGTATTCTCCCAAAGCTTTATAAAACCCAAAGCATATACATTTCTACTTATTATCCGAAGTACATATCTTTAGTTTCCCATAGATACTTGTGTAACCAATATTATATCCAAACATGGGCTTACATAATTTCATTACTCCCAGGAACATCATCTCATAGTAATTCCATACTTGAATTATTCAATATAATATATTCACCACAAAAGCATATACAAAGAGACAAGTATCACATAATTCCTAGATATAACATATATCCTTACTTTTCCATAGGTATTTGTATCCAATATTTTACCCAAATAAAAACTTGCATAATTTCATTACTCTCTAGAATATCATTTCATAGAATTTCTATAAATAAATTATTATATACAACATACTCAATATAAAGAATATATAAAGAAAGTAAAAGGAGCACATAACACCCTAGCTATGACATGTATCCTTACCAACAAGGACACCAGGCTCTATGCACGTAAATCCTATACTTCCTCCAAGATCACCGAAAAAATCACCTATGAAGCAAGATAAAATATGATTAGGATCGGAGGTTAAATATTAAGAGGGAGATTATGGTAGAGAAGGGTAAAAATGGAATTTACTGAAGTTGAATGAAACTTGAATTGTATGGAAGTGTAGAAATATGTGTGGTGGAGCTATGGTTACATTTTTGTGGCTTTATGAGAAGATTTGAGGTGAAAATAGGGTTGCATGGCTAAGATGGGAAGTCATACTGGCAGGCAGTGCAGAAGTTGCACGGCCGTGCAAAATTAAGTGGAGAGTAAAAATGTTGTACAGTCAGACGGTGCAAGGGTTGCACGGTTGTGTAGTAGGGTATTTGTGTGTTTGCATGGCCATGCAGCAGGCCATGCATAGGCCGTGTACTCTAAAACTCTACAACAATCAAGGGGAAAGAGATGGGAAAAGAGGCAGTGGTTGGTGGTGATGGCCAGCGATGACGAGGGGCAAGGTTAGGGAAATGTTAGTGGTTGGTCTACCAGCCAAAGGGTAGCTAGTAGTGGCTTAGGTGGTGCTCGGTGTTGGATTGGATGTTGTGGTTGTTGAAAATAGGGAAGATGGAGGAAGAAGAAGAATAAAGGAGAAGGAAGAAGGGTAGAAGGTTGGGGAGCTGATGGATGGTAATAAATTGGAGGGTTAGGGGCTTATTTATGCTAGTAGATGGTGTGCTAAGGAGGAGAAGAAATGGCAGGGTGACGATGACAATGACGATGGTTTTTCTATCGAGAAGAAGAAGAAGATAGGGGATGGTGATGGTTGAGGTGGATGGGAGTTAGGTAGGGCACGAGGGGTGATGATGGAGAAGAAGACGTGCAAGGGAGGAGAAGTCAGGGAGAAGAAGAAAGGAGAAAGAAGAAGAAGAAGAAGAAGCAGCTCACATCACAAAGAAAGCAATGTAGAGAAAAAGAGAAAAGGAAAAGGAATAAAAGGCAAGAAATGAAGAAAATAAAAGGAGAAGGAAAAAAGGGAAAAGAGGGAAGGTTAGGGAATTAGGATTAGATTAAAAAATTTAAGATTAGCTAAATAATTTAGATTAGAGAAAATTTTAGTAGGTTTAATTTCGGTTTACAAAAAATTTAGTTTATCTGAATTAAGGTTTTGGTTTTCGATTAAAGTTTTAGGATTAAGATATTTGGTAAAGGCTAACAATAAGGTTTCTTGAGATTAGAGTCAATTTAGGGATAATGATGTGGGATTAGGTTAAGCAAATTTTGGGGGTATTACAGCTACATATTGGAAGATAGTGTATTGTGAACTTTTTAGTACAAAGCTAACATTAAAGTTTTGTAATTTTTAGTTTCTTTTGTTTTTCAAGGACTAATACTTGTATGAATAGAACTAATTAGAGATCCATAATACCAATTAATCCAGAAATTGAGCACACCATAATGATAAATTGAGTGGCCTTACATCATCGACAACATCATGGAGAAGGATCAATCTTATAAAGTTCTAGCAACATGAGACATTTAGGCCCACAATAACCTAACAATGGCAAAAACAGATTGCCTGTGCCACAGCCAAGTCAAAGGGAAGTATTACCCATGATCTTACCTTGTGGGAATGCAAGCTCAGCCGATAAGTGATGATCGTAAATAAACCATCCAAGATTATGCTGTGCTAGTCTAAGACCATCGTAATCGTACCATTGCCCATCTAGAAATACAAGACCCTCACTTTGAATTTAAACCTATCATGTTCCACATGCTACAAACCATATGGTAATTTAGTGGCCAACATACCAAAGACCCACACCTTCATCTTAGAACATTTATAGAAGTTAGTGACACCATCAAAATGTAAGGAGTTCTAGAAATCTCCCTATGACTTAAGTTGTTCACTTATTCCCTAAGAGACCATGCTAGGGAGTGGCTGACTTCCCTACCAACTGGTTCAATCACCTTCTGTGATGACATAGTTCAAAATTTTCTCATGCGATATTTCCCTCCCAACAAAAATTCCAAGCTTACATGGCCATACCACAAATATGCTCACTATACAACCAGGGCAATGAGACACATGCCCATCTCTTTTTCCAATGCAGCACCACCCACAATATTTGGCAGAATGTCAGAAGATGGCTAGGAATTACAAGAAGATGCACCACCCTGGATAGCACTCTGAGGACACTCAGAAAATGTAAGAGAAGAACCCCACAACACAAGCAAGCCAGGATGCTAGCTCTTGCAGCCACGGTTTACCATGTTTGGAAGGCTAGGAATATGGCCCTTTTTGAGGACGTAACAGTAGATGTTGATGCCTTAGTCTTCCAGATTAAGCTAGACGTCTATGGGATTTTAAACAACAGGAAACATCGAGCCTCTGTAAATTTCTAGCTCTAGTCCTTAGCTCCTGTTCCCTTCTTCCCTATCTAGCTGATGGTATGTTCTGGCAGGATGACACCCTCACGTTTTTGTTGTATGAGGGATATCCTAGGACACTTTAGGTAGGTTTTTGGCTCTGGTCTACCAGGGGTTTTCTATACATATTCATGCTCCATATATATATATATATATTTACCTTGATCAAAAAAAATTTCCAAGCTTAGGCATAGTATTACAGCGTTTTTGTAAGAATAAGATGAGACTTTCCATGATGCATAGGAGAGATTTAAGGAAATGTCCAATCCATAGAATCTATCATAGACTAAACCCTCAAACACAAAACTTAGTAGACTTCTCAACAAAAGAGACTCTGCCAAGTAAAACCTATAACAAAGATTATGATATTATTGAGACCATAGCCTACAACAACCAATAGTGGAATAGTTCTAGGAGCATTCATAAGGTGAGAGCAGCGAGTGCATCCGAAGTCAACGCCATCACAGCCCTAAGAGCTGAGGTATCATCTATGTCTAACTTATTGAAAAATGTTGCTCCCGCTAACTCATAGGTATAGAGAAGAGAGGAACATTCTACCACTTCAGCTGATGTAGTATCATGGGTATATTTTGGAGAAGGTTATATATTTGAGAAATGTCTAGTAAGTCTGGTGTCGGTGAACTACGTGGGAAATCAAGCTAGGAACTCTTAGTAGTTGTATGGAAATCATTACAATCCAACCTAGAGACAACATCATAACTTTTCAAGGTCTAGCCAAAATAATGTGCAAAACCCGACCAATCAATACAGCTAACAGCATTATTACCAACCTCAATCGTAGGACCCTCAATAACCACAATCTCACCAACCTCCTACCCAACACAATAACTCCAAGTCTCTAGAAAATCTTCTAAAGGAATACATGGTAAAAACTGATGTTGCAATCTAGAGCAACACAACCTCCCTACAAACCTTAGAAACTCAAATGGGGCAGCTACTAACTGCCCCGAATAGCAGACCCTAGGGCACTCTCCCCAATAATAATGAGAACCCTAGAAGAGAAGAAAAGGCATAGCGTAAAGCCAGTACCCTCAAATCGGGTATGGAAATTACACCTCCCTACCAACTGGATGGAACTAAGGAAGAGTACCACCAGAACAAATAGGAGCAACGTAGAACCCTCAAAGAGAAGGTTGAACTATGTACTTTCCAAACTAAGGACTAATCCTACCAAAAATCTAGAAGAAGACACCACTTCAACACCTAAGCCATAAAAGAATAGTAAGCTATTGTCAAACATCATTCCTAAACCCTTTATCCCATCACCACCTTTCCCTCAACACCTCAAATAGAAGCAATAGGATAAGTAATTTAATAATTTTCTGGAGATTCTTCATCAATTGCATTTCAACATCCCATTTGTGGAAACCCTCCAACAGATTCCTAATTATACAAATTTTTTAAAGGAAATATTAACACGAAAGAAATGAATATGTGAATATGAGATGGTAGCAATGACCCAGGGATGTAGCTTGATGTTACAACAAAAACTACCTAGAAAATTATAGGACCCTGGTAGTTTTACCATCCCTTATTCCATAAGAGACAAGTGTTGTAGTAAGGCAGTTTGCAACCTTGGTGCTAGTATCAATCTTATGCCTATATCCATTTTTTTGAAGTTAGGTATAGGGGAAGCAATTCCACCATTGTCACCCTACAGCTAGCTGATCGATCATATGTCTTCCCTGAGGGAAAGATTAAAGATGTGTTCGTAAAGGTAGACTAGTTCATCTTCCATGTAGACTTCATAATCCTCGACCAGGAAGCGAACAAGTAGTTCCCTATCATTTTGTGTAGGCCTCTCTTAACCATCGGTAAGACCCTGATAGATGTGCAGAAGGGAGAACTAACAATAAGGGTCAACGAGGAGTAGATAACTTTCAATGTTTTCAATTTAGTAAAACTATTATAAGAGGATCTTGATGATTGTTTGACCATTATGGTAGTTTCCTTATATATAGAAAGCAATTTTCTAACTTGTAACATAAAACCTAACCTATAACATAAATGAATAAATATTAAAAAACAATGTCACAATATTTCCTTTTTACACTCAAATATTATAATTCTTTAAACTACTTAGAATAGTTTACATGGTCCAATAGGGTAGTTTTCTAATACACTCAAATTAATTTCTACAAAAATATTTATGAAAATGTTTTTGTTTTCTCTAGTTAAATGCAATAGCTTCCATACCTACTTAAAATTATTTCTAGAGCTGGTAGTTGTGTGGGTTCAGTCATTATTATATCAGATCAATTTAGTTTTTGGTTAGTTTTAGTTAGGGTTGGCTCAAGATATTTCTTTAGTTGGCTTATGTTTAGGTCAACCATAGGTCGATAGAGGTTTGGGATAGTCTTGGATCATTCAACTAACTTTGGTCAAATAGATAGTTTCAAGTTTAGGTAAGTTCAAATAACTCTACCTTTCAAATCATATTCAGCCTAGCTTCGAATCATCCTATTTTTAGGTAAACTTTAGTTAATTATCTTTATAATAAGATTTGGGTTTGAAAAATGTTGGTTTATTTTTCATTGTTCAATTTGGATTCAAGCTAAGATGGTTTATTTTAAAGGCTATCAAGACAGGATGTTTTGAATTTAGATTATTTAATATTATTTTGTATTATTCTTTTTAGTAGATACAACATTTTTTATATAAAAGTTTAGTCATGTTGAATTATTCTCTGAGTTAATGATAGGTCAAGTTTAAAGCTACTTTAAATTTGTTAGAATTATTTTTACATTTATAAAACTAATTTTCACATCAAGTTCTCAATAAAGAATGTAATAATAATTCTCCATGTAAATTTGAGATAATGAATACATCCATCCATTGATATATAGAAATTTATTTTATAATAAAGAAGTAAAACAAAATATCCATCTACTTTCCGATCAAAAACATTGATGATGATGATGATGATGATGGTGATGATGATGATGATGATGATGATGATGATGATGATGATGATGGTAATAATAAATTACAACAATATGGATAATAAGAACAAGGCAAACAATAACAAGGACGACAAAAATGATGACAATAATAATAATAATAATAATCATAATAATAATACATTAGTAATAAACTAATAAAGATAATAATACTTTTAAAAATAGTAGTAGTATTTATGTTAATATAACATACTAATGATAATAATGGTAACAATAATAATAGTAATATGAGTGATCATAATAATAGTACTTCTAGTAGTAGGAGCAACAGCAACAGCAACAGTAGTAGGGGTCTTGAATAATCATGGGCTCTAATAAGATATATTTTAAATTTAAATTATCTCGTGTCATATAAGATCTCAAGTAAGTTCAAGTTGGGTCGAGTAGGTTTTGAGCTCATAATTTTTTTATTTACATTAGATTTTGGATAAGCTTGATATTGGATTAGATACATTATGCGTCACAATTTTTGTGTTGAAATTGGATAAAATTTATAATATATCATGTTGGTTTTTCTTAGTTATTTTAGATTGAGCCAGATTTTGCTAGCTCTAGTTTTATCACCAACTAAAAAAATTCTTTAACCGTAACAATATTATTGATCTTAATCCTATATTTTTTTATCTGACAATTAAAATTAAAAAATAAATTCTCAAAAAAAATTGTTCTTGTTAGATATTCCTATATATATTAATAAGTAATGTGAGTAGGATCAAGTATTATTATTTATTTTGTCTTCATAGACAAATGTGAGAATATGATTACGTTGAGAATAAACTTCAATATTTTTTTTTTCTACATGAAAATTAATGATGCATGAACATGAGTGATTTATCTAATCCAAATTATGTTGTGAATCCAAGTGCACCTTGCAAATAATATGACAGTGACATATAGGCTTGAATTATATATATATATATATATATATTGTAATTGGTATATATTTTTTTTAGATTTTTTGTCCATCCTTATTTAACCCGTCATCAATCTTCTTCTATCTTAGTGTCTATTTTACTTATGCATTTATCTCCTATATTTAATGTCTAACCTCCTCTTTTTCCCTTTTTTTTAATTTTTTTTGTACCATGCTAGCAATTGAGGTGTATATTCTTCTTTAATCAGCCTCTTCCTCCTTTGGATCAATATCTATCTTCTTTTATACCCTCTTCTAATAAAGTTACAATGAATATACCTTGTATTGTACACATATATATACATATTGTTGTCCTCCTACCCTATAATTATTCCATCTAGTTTGTGTGCAACTCAAGGAATCAAGAGCAATAATCAATCTCATAATCATTAAGTAGTAGTCCAATATTTTTTCCAAAAGCGAAGATCTCAATAAAAATAGCACAAACAAAAAATAATTCCTCCATTTTATAATATAGGTCATATTTGATTTAAACTCACAAGTCAAAAACTAATAAAATAAAATAATAGAATGCATAAAATTACCAATATAGCTTTACATAAATATGCTTCCAAATCTTAACCACTAAATAATACAACTAATAATAGAAAGGTATAATACAAATATACATATAATACCTCATTTTTTAGGGTCTATAATGAGTACTAATTTATGCACTTGATGGTAATTTGAGTGTGTTTGATCTATTTTTAGATGTTTGTTTAGGATTGGTGTGGTTTAAGTTTAGCTTAGTTTAGATTTTGGAAGATAACTTCCATAAAACCAATCAATTGGTTAGAGGTACCAATAGACTAATTTGTTCATTAAATTCTAGTTTTGAAACCCGATGAACCGATTAACTAGTTTAGGGTACCGATCCACTGGTTCAACTAAACTAGTTGTTCTTACTCAATTTTGACTGTGAAACTTTCATCAAAAAAATTTTCGGCATTTTATTATGTTTTGAGCAATTTGTTAATGATTTTTACAAAGATTTGGAGCATGTCTAACCCATTTTATCAATTTTTTAATAGATTCACAACATAAGAAGTCACTTTCATGACTTCAGCCCATTCTTCTTCTTCTTCTTCTTCTTCTTCTTCTTCTTCTTCTTCTTCTTCTTCTTCTTCTTCTTCTTCTTCCTTGTTTCCTCTCTCTTCTATAATAATCTTGAGCACATTATTTTCTCCTTCAACCTCTATGGATTACTAAACTTCAATTCCCTTCCCTTATTTTCATGATCCCTTCTTATGTTTGAGATTTCTGAGGCACATCACCTAGAACACTACAATTTCACCAATTGAGCTTGAAGGCATAAATACCAGCTTTGAACCTTCGAAACTTGCACCTTGAATATTGGATTTGGGATAGGGTTTGGGGTCTTGATTTCTACACTCCCTTACCCTTCTTCTTTCAATAGAAACCCTCAGTAATTTGAACCCAAATGCTTCATTTTTTCCCTTCTTCTGTAACCTCCAAACTACCCTATTTTTCTTCACACATTATTTACCACATTTTCTCTCCTTGAGTTTCATTTTGATATTCCTTTCCTCTTCTCATATTTTCTCTAGCTCCTTGTTTTGATCTTAAGTAATACGAGGTTAGATTTGGGCAAGGAGTGAGGATTTAGCTTTCATATTTATTGTTCTCTATTTTCTCCTTTAGAAGGTGGTATTTCTCTAATTTTCTCTCTCCAATTTTATTAAATATTCTTTGCCTAATTTCAAAGGTTTTACAAAATTTTAATCTATATTTCTTGAAAGGTGTTTTAATATAGGAAAGGGGTTTGGATTTTCAAAGACTTGTGCTTTTTCTGGTGTGTTGCTTAGCTCTTTTAAGGTAAACCATTCTCTTCCCCATTTTTTGAAAAATATATAAGTAAAGTTATATTCTATGTTAAATTGAGAAATATATGTTCTAATGATAAGAATGTATAGAAAAAGAAGATGCGGAAATAATGGAGGAGTTGGTAGCAAGATTAACTTGTAATACTATATGCATAAGCCTCATAAATATGGTTTGGGCTTCATAATGTGTATGTTATTTTGAACATATCAATTATGTAGAATGTGTAATAATATGTATAGATCATTTTCAAAGTAAAGATACATGTCTTTTTTTTTCTAATTCTTATTAAGTCTATAAAGTGCAAGCATGATTCTATTGAGATTTCTAGTATGATTTTGGTATATTTCATATCTATTCATGAATACTTCTTGTTACGAACCTTGAATGACTTAATATTGATGTTTGGATTGATTGAGAAAAACTTATGGAATTTAATTGTGTGTGTGCATTTGTTGGGGTTGTTTTTACCCCAACTGAATGATTGGTCTGGTAAAGCCATCGACCAGTTAGCTTGTGACTTTAGTGGTCTTGGACTCGGTCAAACCCATCAAATGGTTCAACCAAACCCATCGAATGGTTCCTAGAACAATGGCCTTATTGGGTCAACTGATCAACTGGTTGGTTGTGACCCCAATGGTCTTAGCGTTGAGTTAGACACAATAACCAGTTTAACCCAATAGATTGATCGGCTCTTAGAATAGTTGACTGGTGAGGTTGACCATCGAATGGTTCACCATCATTGGAAATTTTGGCAATTCCCTAACCAACCGTCTAGTACATGAAACTAATCAATTAATCAGTGAGACCCATCGAGTGGTTTTGAAAACCCATCGACTAGTCTCGACCAGTTTTTCTTTCTTTTGCCTATTTCTCTCGAAATATGATGTTTTAGTTTTCTAATTATTGGATAATGATCTAAGATTATAGAAGCTATGAATTTACCCGGATTAATGAACTTCAAATAAGGAATTAAAATTAGTTAAGAAAAATTTTATCTTAGTTGGCCAATGATGACCTTACTTTAGCAATTTAGCCTTTCTCTTGACCATAACGTGAGTATATGATTAGGTGAATAAATTTGGACTCTTCCTATGGTTAATTTTTATATAATGAATCAAAATTATGGATAATTTGAAAGCTTGTAAATAATTATGACTCATATCATGGCCTTATGACTTAGCAAGAATAGAAGAAAATAGCATGGACATACATGGTTACCTTAGTTGACTTTATCTATAAACAATGACTTTCACATAGATATTGAAACAAATGGATAAATAATTATGAGTTACAGTTGGACTCTAATTGGACCTTAATCTTTGTTCTTAGGGATTAAATTGGAACATCCTTCATAAATGGTAAAACTGTGGTTAAGATATGAACTCTAGCTTTGACCTTAGCCTTAGGCTTTTACTTATATTTGAATTATGAAAAAAAGGGAATAAAATGAAATCAAATATTGTCTTTGACATTTATGGATGATACTAACATTATATAATTTCACCACATGGCATAATTGATCACATAATGGAATAATCACTTGAAGATACCCTGAATGGGAATACTTGATTATGTAACAACCTTATATAGGTGCATGAATTGAAATGGCTTGTTACATGGTGTGATATTATTTGTGGGTCTTTATACGATATAAAATCAAGATCCAATAAGATATTAATCACTTAAAGTGCAACAAGCATCATGATAGGTCTATATTATTTATCCTTGATTAGCTACTGGGAGTTAACCTACCTTCATTTTACCTTCAGGTGTCAAGATCCTCATTGATCCCGGTGCCTTTCCTAATCTAAACATTGATGATGTATTAGAGGGTATCAATATTAAATGGTCTAATCGCCACAGGATGGTTATTTAGCATGAGCTAGGATTTATGTCCACTAAGTTACTTTAGCATGAGTCAGGACTTATGTCCACCAGGCTACTTTGGCATGAGTTGGGACTTTATGTCCATTTATTTGGTTTGACTTCGATGATATAGAGAGACCATGAGAAATAATCTCACCTATTGCTCAATAAGTTGAGGTAAATAATTCTATGATCACTTACTGCTCAATTATTTCATATAGAAGTTCTATATCCACCTAACTCAAAATTGTTGGTTTTCAAACCGGGGTTCAAGCCAATGTGATGGAGGTTAGGAAGGACCTAGATTGGAGGATGGTGTGCGTAACTTAAGGAGGGTTTATGATCAATTAATATATTTATGACAAATTTTTAATTGGTCCTTAGGAAATGGATGGTATAGTCAATTAGAGTATTAATTGACATTTAAGGCCTTTTACCAAAGGTATTGATTGTTTTCGTCCGTTACTTTTACCAAACTTTATGGTTGTTTTTCATCCTTATGTTTGTAATGCTTCACATTTAGTTCTAGGTTTTGTCTAAAGCCTATTTAAAGGCTCTTTTGTATAGAGTCGGGAGATATGCAAAGTGAGGCATATGCACAATACAACCCGAGGGTGTGCGATAGATCTAGAAAGTAGATCTAGGAAATTCTCAATTAGAAACGGGGTTTCAGAATTGAGTGAATTAATCAAGAGGGTTGTTCTTGATTAATTGGTAAGAATAAAAACACGGGGAGAGTGTTCTTGATTCTTTTATAGCTTGAAAGGATAGCAATAAAGATTCAAGTTTGATAAATTCTTCTTTGATTTGTTATTATTCTGCATAGTTCTTGTGTTCTTGGTTTTGAAGATTTTATTTTAGATCTCAAAACTGAGGTAATCACGGATATTTTCCAACAAGTGGTATCAGAGCCGAGGCTTGTGTCAAATCTATCTGCTGGTTCGAGACAGATTGAAGATGGACAAGATCTTGGGAGGAGGGAAGTTAGTGATGGAATTTTTTGATGGGAGGAACAATTTTGCGCTATGGCAGAGTATGATCAAAGATGTTCTTATCCAGCAGGGACTGCATGCTACCCTGAACGAAAAGAAGCCCACAGATGTGGATGATTCCAAGTGGGAGGATATGAAGCTGTGTGCAACTAGTACGATCCGGTTGTCCCTTACTCCTAAAGTCAAGTACAATGTTCTTGAGGAGACGAGTCCAAAAGAATTATGGGAAAAGCTAGCGAAGACGTATGCGTCGAAGTCACTAGCCAATAAGTTGTTCTTGAAGAAGGATCTTTTTTAGCTCGAGATGGCAGATGAAGGCAACGTACAAGATCATCTAAATATATTCAATGGACTAATCACCCAATTGAAGAGTTTAGATGAATCCTTTAAGGATGAGGATCAGGCAGTCTTGTTATTAGCTTCTCTTCCGAAGAGGTTTGGTCCAGTGGTGACTAGCCTATTGATAGGGAAGAAGACGCTTTCTCTGGAAGAAACAATTTTGGTTTTGCTTGAGGCGGAAAAATTGGTAGGACAAGGGGGATCGACTTATGGAGATGGATCCAGTCTATATGCAAGAGGGCGCTCCAAGGGTAAGAAAAAGTCTAACCCGAATATCAAGTGCTTTCATTGTAACAAGGTGGGGCATTTCAAGAAGAAGTGTCCGGATTACAAGAAAGACCAAAAGGAGATGGATTGCGCGGGAGCTGCTATAGATGAGGATGATAATGTTGATGTTCTCTTGGTGCATGGGATGGATGCACGGAAAGAGAGTTGGATCCTGGATTCAGGATGTTCCCAACATGTATGTTGCAGGGAGGATTGGTTCAAGTCCCTGGAGGCATGTGATGGGATGTCTGTTGCTTTGGCCAACGGAGAGGAGGTCAAAGTTGAAGAAACCAGTGAGATTGAGATCAAGACCCACGATGGGAGAGTGAGGAAGCTAGCAGATGTGAGCTATGTTCCGAAACTTGGTCGAAATCTGATATCCTTGGGACGATTGGATGGATTGGGTTATGCCATTCATATGGAGTCTGGATGGATGAAGGTCACTAAACAAGGGAAGGTGATCTTGAGAGGAACAAAGACCAAAGGGAATCTCTTCAAGCTTGCAGGAAGCAGCGTTGCAGGGACTTTGGCTCGAGGGGAGGCATCGTTTGGTGAAGGACGATGCTATGATCATATGACTTGATCATGAATGCGGTCACATATGGCTTAAAGGGGAGTTTTGTTGGTTTTCAAACCGGGGTTCAAGCCAATGTGATAGAGGTTAGGAAGGACCTAGAGTGGAGGATGGTGAGCGTAACTTAAGGAGGGTTTATGGTCAATTAATACATTTATGAAAAATGTTTAATTGGTCCTTAGGAAACGGATGGTATAGTTAATTAGAGTATTAATTGACATTTAAGGCCTTTTACCAAAGGTATTGATTGTTTTCGTCCGTTACTTTTACCAAACTTTATGGTTGTTTTTCATCCTTATGTTTGTAACGCTTCACATTTAGTTCTAGGTTTTGTCTAAAGCCTATTTAAAGGCTCTTTTGTATAGAGTCGGGAGATATGCAAAGTGAGGCATATGCACAATACAAACCGAGGGTGTGCGATAGATCTAGAGAGTAGATCTAGGAAATTCTCAATTGGAAACGGGGTTTCGGAATTGAGTGAATTAATCAAGAGGGTTGTTCTTGATTAATTGGTAAGAATAAAAACACGGGGAGAGTGTTCTTGATTCTTTTATAGCTTGAAAGGATAGCAATAAATATTCAAGTTTGATAAATTCTTCTTTGATTTGTTATTATTCTGTATAGTACTTGTGTTCTTGGTTTTGAAGATTTTATTTTAGATCTCAAAACTGAGGTAATAACGGATATTTCCCAACAAAAATAATAACCAAAATGAAACCAAGGAAGTATTAATTGGCCTTATCTTATTTATGCTTGATCTTGATATGGTTACTTTGCTAATACAAGACTTGTTTGCCCTATAAGTGCTTAAAGAGCTCACTGTCACGCCCTGACTTCTTTCTAAGCCAACTGCGTGCGGCACTTAGTCTTTTCCACCTCCTTGGATGACTAAGTAAGCCTTCACTTCAAGAGACCACCACTCTTGAATAAGGAAACTTTGCTTGGCTCAAAGCCTTAAGAACTCACAAGGAGACACACAAGAGAGTTTGAGTGAATGAGAGCTTTATTGAGAGTAGTAGAGAGAGCTTCCAACTTGTGGATGGTGGAAATGAGACCCCTCACCCCCTATTTATAGTTGAGGCCTCCTCTTCCCTCCATCCTAAGGAACATTCTAGAGTGGGCTAGATCACATTCTCTCTAGAATGCTCCATTTAGAACCCACTAGGTTACTCTAGAGAGTTCTACACAAGTGTGTACAAAAGAGGATGGTTCTAGAGACATCCCCTCTAGAACCATCTATACAAATGTAGAAGCCTCCTACATCTTCTACATATCTCTACATACATCCACATTATTCTAGAAGGTTCTAGAATATTCCGCAAAAATAAAAGTGCTCAAAGCGGGCCGTGACAACCTCCCCCACCTGAGCCATCATCGACCTCGATGATGAGAGAAGACATGTATTGCTCGATCGTGTCCTTGAACTGCCACAAATCTTCTGCCTTCTCCCAGCTATCCTGACTCTCGGGTAGCCCCTTCCATCGAACTAAGTATTCTTTGTAGTTAGGCATGCCACGCCTCTTGACTATCCGATCGTCTAGGATCTTCTCAACCTCCCGATCAAAGGAAGTCACATTCGCGGGAGGAGCGCGCCTGGACTCCTTTCTCGAAGGATCTTCCATGTCTTCATGGTATGGCTTAAGTAAGCTCACATGGAAGACCGGGTGTACCTTGAGCTTGGGTGGTAACTCCAACTGGTAGGACACCTTTCCTACCTTCTTTGTGATAGGATAGGGCCCTTCATATCTCCTCACCAAGCCCTTGTGGACTTGGCGATATGCCTTGAACACCTGCGGTGACAACTTCACCATCACCAAGTCTCCTTCTTTAAACTCCAAAGGCCTTCGATCCTTGTCTGCCCACTTCTTCATTTTCCTCGAAGCCTTCTTTAGGTGTGCTTTGGCTAGGTCAAGTTGTTCTTGCCATCCGTGAGCAAAGGTGTGTGCAGCTGGACTACTCCCCTTGTAGTTCTTGGCCACCGTGTGTGGAGTGAAGGGTTGGTGCCCCATGACCAACTCGAACGGACTATGCCCGGTGGACTCACTCCTTTGAAGGTTATAAGAGAATTGAGCCACATCAATCAACTTGGCCCAATCCCTTTGATTGGCACTCACAAAGTGCCTTAGGTACATCTCTACCAAGGCATTCACCCGTTCAGTTTGCCCATCTGTCTGCGGGTGAAAGCTTGTGGAGAAGTGGAGCTCGGACCCCATCATCTTAAATAACTCCCTCCAGAACTTGGCAGTGAATCGGGGATCCCTATCACTGATGATGGACTGAGGCAATCCCCAATACTTCACCACATTCTTGAAGAATAATTGGGCGCACAAATCTGCAGTACAATCTCTTGGGGCAGGGATGAACGTCCCATATTTGCTCAACCGATCGACCACCACCATTATCGATCCATATCCTTCAGACGTTGGGAGTGCCGAGATGAAGTCCATCGAGACACTTTCCCAAGGTCTTTCGGGAACAGGTAGAGGTTCTAGCAACCCTGCGGGACATCTTTGCTCATTCTTGTCTTGTTGGCAAACAAGGCAAGTCCTTACATAGCCTTCCACATCATCCCGCATTTGTGGCCAATAGTAAGCTTCTTCAATAAGAGCGAGGGTGCGTTTCATACCTGGGTGTCCGGCCCATTTGGAATCGTGGCACTCCTTCATTAAGTCCCTTCGCAAGTTTCCCCACCTGGGTATGTAGAGTCGGTTTCCCACGGTGTATAGTACTCTGTTCTGCTCCCAGAATCTCCGAGTCCTCCCTTCCTTTGCCATCTCCATTAAGCTCTTGGCAAAGGCGTCATGCGTCATCCCTTCCTTGACTCGTTCCAGGATGTCTCCCGTAGGACCGCTCATACTGGCAAGCATCATCTTGCGACTTAGTGCATCAGCCACCACGTTAGCACTTCCGGGTTTATACTCCATCTTGTAATCAAATTCTGCTAGGAAGTCCTGCCAACGGGCTTGTTTGGGACTCAGCTTCTTTTGGTTTTGGAAGTAGCTCGTTGCCACATTATCCGTTTTGATCACGAACCTACTTCCGAGAAGGTAGTGCCTCCATACCCGCAAGCAGTGAATGATGGCGGTCATCTCCTTGTCATGCACCGGATACCGCCTTTCGGTATCATTTAGCTTGCGGCTTTCATAAGCAATTGGATGCCTTTCCTGCATAAGAACTCCCCCAATAGCATAATCGGAGGCATCCGTGTGTACCTCAAAATCCTTAGAGTAGTCGGGGAGGCTCAAAACCGGCTCTTCCGTCACGGCCTTCTTTAGATCTTCGAAAGCCTTTGCACACTCCTCATCCCAACTCCACGGGACCTTCTTCTTTAATCTGTTCGTGAGGGGTGTGGCCCTTCCCGAATACCCTTGAATAAATCTCCGATAGTAGTTTACTAGGCCAAGGAAGCTTCGGAGTTCAGACACATTCCTCGGGGCTTCCCACTCTTGGATAGCCCGAACCTTGGCCGTATCCATCCCAATCTTTCCATCCTTGATATAGTGGCCCAGAAACTTCACCTCAGTGAGAGCGAAGGAGCACTTCTCCTTCTTTACATAGAGCTCATTCTCCCTTAGGAGTTGGAAGACCTTCCTCAAGTGCTCAACATGGTCTTCCAAGGTCTCACTGTAGACCACTATATCGTCTAGATATACCACCACGAACTTGTCCAAGTAGGGATGGAAAATTTTATTCATAAGAGTGCAAAAAGTTGCGGGGGCATTTGTAAGACCGAAAGGCATAACAAGGAATTCATAAGAACCATACCTTGTTACACATGCGGTCTTCGGCTCGTCTCCTTCGGCAATCCTCACTTGCCAATACCCTGATCGTAGATCCATTTTGGTGAAGTACCTTGCCTTCCCAAGCCGATCGAACAAGTCATCTATCAAGGGCAAGGGATACTTGTTCTTCACCGTGATCTTATTGAGTGCCCGATAGTCCACACACATTCGAAGAGAGCCATCTTGCTTCTTCTGGAACAGCACGGGGGCACCATAAGGAGCTTTTGATGGACGGATGAACCCAGCATCAAGCAGATCCTTCAGTTGCTTCCTCAGTTCCTCCAGCTCCGGCGGGCTCATACGGTAAGGACTTCGAGAGGGTGGTTTGGCTCCTGGTTCCAACTCAATGGCATGGTCCACCTCTCTCCTTGGCGGAAGCTTCTTGGGTAGCTCGGCGGGCATCATATCCTTAAACTCATGAAGGACTTGTTGCACCTCCGTAGGTACCTCCATGGGTGGTGGGGAGTCTTCCTCAACCACCGAAGCCAAGTAGCAGACTTCTCCCTTTTTAAATCCCTTAGAAAATTGCATAGCAGAAAGAGAGCGGGACTCTACCTTGGCTCGTGCTAAGGGCACCACATGACTTTGCTTCCCTTTCGTGAGGTGCATGGTGCTATCCCCTGGGAATGTAAGTGGAGCTGCCACATCTATGAACTCCATCCCGAGCACCATATCATAGTCATCCATCTCGGTCACAGTGAAGTTTACCCTTCCTTCCCATGAGCCGAGGGTGATGGGTACTTCGTATGCCACTCCAAGAATAGGCCTTGCATTTGAGTTTACCGCCTTCATCCTTCCGAGCTCCTTAGTGATCTTGAGATCCATCCTCCTTGCTTCCTTAGGGCTAAGGAAGTTATGTGACGCTCCGGTGTCAACTAAAGCCCTGCTTGCGACACCCTTCACTTGGACCTCCGCATACATCAACCCCTTAGCCTGCACCTTCGGCTTGGAGTTGATGGAGTTGAGTAGGGTTAGAGACCCCATGTGAGTCTCACCCTGATCATCTTTCTCCATCTCGGTGGAAGCCATGGCACTCAAGGCTTTCTTTTGCGGACAATCTCGCAAGAAATGGTTTCCACCACACATAAAACATTCACGTTTATATTTAGAGAAATCCTTACCTCCATGCTCCTTCTCCTTTTCTTTGCCCTTGGAGTCATGGTGTTTAGGACCGGTCTTGTGGGGCTTGCCTCCCCCACCTTTGTTTGAACCATCCTTCCGGCCCTTGTCCTTTCTCTCGAACTTGTACTCGATCAAGGACTCCGCTTCCCGATAGGCGGCGGGGAGGTCTTGGACATTCCTCCTCCTTAGCTCTTGTTCAGCCCACGATTGTAACCCGTCCATGAAGTATAACAGCCTTTCCTTCTCGGGCATGTCAGGTATCTCAAGCATCAATGAGCTATATGCCTTGATGTACTCCTTGATAGTACCCGTGTGCTTGAGATTCCTTAATCTCCTCATGGCATCTAACTCAGCATTAGCCGGATAGAAATGCCTCTTGAGTTCCGCCTTAAACTCTTCCCATGTGTTTATAACGCAAGCACCCCTCTCAATATCTCGGTGGCGAGCACGCCACCATAACATGGCATCATCCTCAAGATAGAGAGTGGCTTGGGTGATTTTCATGCTATCATCAAGTAAATGAGTGGCGGATAAGTACCTTTCAATGCCGTAAAGGAAGTTGTCAATTTCCTTTGCATTCCTCGAGCCCTTGTATTTGTGAGGCCGGGGTGTATCCAACATAGGGATAGACCCCCTTGAGCTTCCCGCACCGACCGAGATTGCCTCCTTGCAACGAGCACAATCCGCCTCAACACTCGTGAGCCTTTCCCTTAGTTCAAGGTTCTCGGCCACAAGTTGATGGATTCGGTCCAACATCTCGTCCATAAGTCTCTTGTTGGACTCTACCATCTCTTCACGGAGACGGGTGGCAAAAGCATTCACCAACCCATGTACATTCTCTTCGTTGGGTAAGGCTTCCACTTCCTTCTCCAACCCATCCACCCTTCCCTCCAAGGTGGTCACATCCTCTTGGCAAGCTTGGAGGGATCTATCCATCCTCTCCACGACATCCTCTAGGTTGGTAGTAGGAACCTTAGAGGTGCCCTTGCCTTTCTTCTTTTTCTCAACATCGGCAACGTGAGTGACTTGTGAGCTATCGAGGACTTGGGCCATAGCAACACCTCTTGGTTACTCCTTCTCGTAACCGTGCTCTGATACCACCTGTCACGCCCTGACTTCTTTCTAAGCCAACTGTGTGCGGCACTTAGTCTTTTCCACCTCCTTGGATGACTAAGTAAGCCTTCACTTCAAGAGACCACCACTCTTGAATAAGGAAACTTTGCTTGGCTCAAAGCCTTAAGAACTCACAAGGAGACACACAAGAGAGTTTGAGTGAATGAGAGCTTTATTGAGAGTAGTAGAGAGAGCTTCCAACTTGTGGATGGTGGAAATGAGACCCCTCACCCCCTATTTATAGTTGAGGCCTCCTCTTCCCTCCATCCTAAGGAACATTCTAGAGTGGGCTAGATCACATTCTCTCTAGAATGCTCCATTTAGAACCCACTAGGTTACTCTAGAGAGTTCTACACAAGTGTGTACAAAAGAGGATGGTTCTAGAGACATCCCCTCTAGAACCATCTATACAAATGTAGAAGCCTCCTACATCTTCTACATATCTCTACATACATCCACATTATTCTAGAAGGTTCTAGAATATTCCGCAAAAATAAAAGTGCTCAAAGCGGGCCGTGACATCACGCTTCACTTAAGGATGAATATGTTGTGTAACTCACGTTTAACTTCCTTAAGTTCTATGCCAATCGTATGCTTCCCTTAAATGCCCCGTTATGGTGCAATTTTTTGTTTCTAGCATGGTTCCATGAATGGACAATCCATGACTGGAAAATCATATATGTAATTTTGATTTTACATTACACTCTAAGTTATAATCTAAATATTGCTATGTGGATAGTCTAAGTAATCCATATTCCTTAAGAAGGTGATATGTATGTTATAATATGCATACCCTTACATGTTGGTATGATTATGATTAAGCATGTTTCCGTGGATCCAAATATGTCTTGTATGACTTATGTGATTGTACGTGGAGAATCGCATGTACATTTTAGTAGGTTATACCGTGAGCATATGGTACAAGTCTTGCTTGTGCTACAATCTGCATGATAGTGGTAGATTGATTTGCTTAATATATATTGCAATCTCCTATATAATCCCACAAGCAGGAGGTTTGTTGTAGATTTTCTAATGACGACCAATAAGTGGTCCATCCTCCTCTCAAAATAGTTAAATTATTGAACGCAAGCATTCTCAAAAACTTCTCTTTGGTCCCTAAATGATCAAGGTTTATCTCATTTAAAATTAATTTATTCTAGTTAGCATCTTCTTCCGATATATCTTTTATAAATTTTGGACCTAAGTAATCCTTGTTGTAAACCTTAATTTTTACAATCTCCAAATATTTTCTTGCGCACTCTACTTCTCTTTTTTATGTTTGATTGGTTGAATATTTAATCTTATGCCTAATATATATAGGCAATAAGATGTCTTTCTTGTATTAGATATGATAATAATACCCCTATTTCCTATAGGTTGGAATTTCCAATTCCACAATATTTTAAGGCTAAATTTTTCGGTGGTAAAAAATGAGAATATTACAATGCATATATAGCATAATGTGACGTATTTTAAAGCAAACATAAAAGTTACCACCACCTAAATTGCGAAACAAATGAAGCATAGTGGACCTGAAAGTTCAGGCCAAGAATTTTCAACAATGTCATTGGTTACATGAGGTGTACAAAAAATACATGTCCTATTACTGCATTCTTCGTAATCAGGATCCCTTGGGACAAAAGGAAACCATTTTTCCATATGCGATTTGATTTCAAGAGTGCAGTTCTGACAATCGTCATATCATTGCTTTGCCAAGATCGACCTCATTCTTCAAGTACCAACTGTCATCCAACAGGCGTGCTTTCACTAGCATTTTCATTTTCCATTGCAATATAATGCGCCAACCTTTTATGGACCTATCACGGTAAAATTAAAAATCTCCAACTTAATGTCTCCTCAAATCTTCAGGGTATTGTTTTGCAGAACTGGTAAAAAAAAAATGCAAACACAAACCTCTGAGAGCTGCTGATTTTCACTGGTTTCAACAACTGCTGATTCATCATACCTGGTGTTGTATGATTGAATGGGAGAAAACAATACTCAATTCACTCAATTAATCAAATCGTTCATCAAAGCCTCGAGAAAAAAATGGCTACAAAATAACCACCACCAAAAAAAATCCCAAACCCTAGTATCACATCTTAAAAGATATTTGTTCATATTTGGTTCTTAGAAAGTCCAACGAAAATAGAAAATAGAAGTGTTGTTTGTGTCTAATTTATTTAAGAAAATGATATGGAACAACAATAAGAAACAAAAAGTCCAGAAAAAGTGAAATAAGAAACCCTAGCATCTTATTTTCTTTCCATAAAACTTTCTAATAACGAAGTGTAGTCTAAATGATCTATCCAAAAGAATACTTATTCATAAGTTTAGGATGATAATAATGAATTCAGATTAAATAATATCTAAATTTATAACAGATATTGATAAACTAACTAAATGCTATCATGTAAATTACATATCTAAACTTAGGACCTATTTCTTCCTATTCCTAGCCCGTAGGCATTACTTGGTCATCAAAAAGACAGAAATGCCAGGGTACAGATCTAATCCTTGAGAACATATTATGGTCTGAAAAAAAGAAAAAATTTACAGATAAAAAAAGTAGCGATTTATTAGCAAAAAAGAAAAAGAAGAGAGAGAGAGAGAGGAAATGAATTTTGGTGCATTTTCTTGTAGTATCTGGTCCCACAGGAATGAACAGTCTTAATGTAAAAACTTATGTGCAAAAAACTCATTGAATATTTCTCACCAATGGCGAGGAAGTCCAGCTTCCTCTCGAGCTAAATGATTGAAGGGCCCTCTCACCTCCACATTGTACTCTTTCAGTAAATCTGCATAATGATAGAACCAACCATTTCATAATATATAGATAGATAGATACACAGATAGATGGATAGAAAACAAAAATTATTGCATCAAAATGAAGGCGCCGATAGCCTTCATTTCCGTGTAATCTCAGGGACAACCTTTGAAAGTAGAACTAGGGACGCAGCCCATCTTTTCGCACAACGAGACAAACCAGTGTACTCCAACTGCCACATGCGCTACTTCTTCATCAGCTATCCTTTCCACAATATTCGATGTTCGATGATCTCCAAAGCCAACTAATTTTTTCACTAGTCGTGGTCCCGCATCAAGACCTCTGGCTTCCTACTAAAACAAGAAGAAATAAGACTGTTCAATATGAAAGTGTACAACCATCAGAGCACAAATGATCGCATTGTATGTATATCTCTCCAATGAGTAGGATGAGCCTAGATCTAAGGCCAGAATATTTTTCTTTGTTTACATATCCGTAATTCATTTTAACCTAAATAAGAACACGATTGCTCTTTACCAGATGAGATAGGACATGTCTATCCAGGAAGAATAATTATAACTACCAATATCCTACCAAACAACACATATCTTATCCAACTAGCAATAGTCACTGTTAACCACCAACTCATCAGGATACTTCTACCATAGCCAGTGCCTTTGTTCGTTAAAGTAGTCCAGGACTACTAATCTACTATTCCGAGCATGAACATGTAGGAAACTGACTGATGCAAGGCTAAGTCCAATAACTCATACACATGAAGGGTTGGCTTAATCATTGAGCCCAATGTTTTAGAATTATTTGAAGACTTGGATCAAACAAATAAAATTGGGCCAAGCAAGGTGTTTGCTTGCATTAGCATGGATTATGGAGCTTAAAGGTCATTATGAAAAGTTTAATCAAGCCATGTGATGTGCACATGAGGAGGATATCCCAAGCATGAAGAGGGCAAGTTATTAGAGGATTAGGAGGTCATAAGTTAGATTGTTAACTTAATGACTTGATAGCTTATTACATAATTAGTAGACGTTTATCTAGTTAGGAATTTTATTTTATTTTATTTTGTATTTGTGTGGCATGAATTCCACAAGATATTGTGTGGTTTTTCTTTTAGCTTTTAGCTTATTTTATGTGTGGAAAATTCAAATTGAGGAGGTGCAATTAAACTAAATAAAGATGGTGTAATTACGTTGGCATTAAAAATGAAATTGAATTGAGTTGAATCTTCAATGAATCTCTATATGAGTTTCTTCATTGTTTATGATTTCTATGTGATTCATAATCAAGATTTCTCTACTTAATTTATGTGTGAGTTAATTAGAGAGAGTTTGTGATAAATCAATAACACATTCATATCCCAAATCATCCAACTCGGAGGCTCAACAGCAGCTTTAAGCTTTTGGAAGGCGACATCCTTACTTGATACTTGACTTTTGCTTCAATCATTTAGTTTATTTAGCATATTTGCTTTGGTCCTTATTTTTATTAAAAAAAAAGTAAAAAAAAAAAGAAAAAAAAGATGGGTATACTTTCTTATCTGATTTAGCCCTTTGATTAATATTTTTATCTTTGTGGTGTGCATAGGATAAGTTTATCATCTTTATTATCTAACATAATTTATCGCCTATTTTTACTTTTATTTGTTAGTATATATCCTTCCTCTTTGTGTCTTATCATTAAAAATAGATTATCTTCTATCAGAACTAAATGAGTGATATCCTACGAAAGTCTTTGTCACAAAGGTCTAAACTAACAAAAGATTTAAGGGTAACTAAGCGAACCTCTATTCCACTTTCTTACCTGGAACACTACGTAGTAGAAAAGGAATCGTGGGTCATCACACAAATGCTACTATACATGTGTGGTGATTCCTTATAGCTCAACACAAAAAGTTTGCAAATACTTTTTTTTAATAAGAAAAATGTCTTCTAAAGTTCTAAAATCAATAGAGTAGTCTGAAACTTCCAGTGTTGATCAATTAGAAAAAGTAGTGCTTAAGTTAGCTAAAAATGTGGAAAGAATGATGGAAAAACATCCCATAGATGAATTGGACCCTCAATCAGTTAGACAACACATAGTATCTCCATGCAATTTAGCCGACTCAAACCATAGCACTCTTGGCTCCCTTAACCAAGCTTCTGGTTATGTTCCTCCACATCATAGGACTCTCAAGTCACCCGAACCAAACTAATTTCAATGATTCGGATGAGGAAGCCTTTAGGGATGACATAGAATTGCCTCAACATAGGAATCATAGACAAACCAATCGCCATGATAGATAGTTTTATCCTAGATATGATAACAATATTACTAAAAAGGTCAAAATTGATGTAAACTCCTACAATAGAACTCTTGACCCCAACCTCTTTATTAATTAGGTAGAAAACATGGAGGATTACTCTAAATTCTATAACATGAGTGTTGTAGAGAGAGAGAGAGTTTCACTAAGATGAAGCTCTCTAGCACTGCTAAGTGGTACCAGAAAATGGTTCAGACCTAAATGGATCGTTTAGGAGAGCCTCTTATTCGTCAATGAGTTGTCATGAAAGAAAAGATAAAGGAAAAATATTCCCTAGCTTTCAAAGAAATGAACTCCTAGAAAAATGTATAATCCTAAAAAGTTTTTCTCTATTATCTCTAAGTATACCCAGAAATTTAAGGATTATTCTATTTAGTGTGAATATCCTAAACCCACCAACATTATCCTATTCCAATATATTAATGGCCTAAAGGAGTCTATTAGGGAAGATGATAAGCTTCATGGTCCTACATGTGTAGAAGAAGCTTTCAAGTTGGCTCTTGAATTTGAGAAGTGTCTTAAATGCTCCTCCACTCAATATCTATCCTCTCATTTGAATGATTCCCATCAAAATATGTTTCTCACTCTTGTAGTCTCTAAGGTTACCTCTATGAGTGCTTCCTAATTTAATAATTCTAGTTTAACTCCAAGTAGTCGATCCAACACCGTTCACTCATTTGCTAATTCCATCTAGTGTCATAACTATCATGGGAGAGGGAATATTGCATCTCGTTATCCCCATCGTACTATAGTCTTAGAACATGAGTCTGATAAGCCCCCTATCTTATAGTGGAAACATGTGATTATTCAGGTAATGATGAGGAATTAGGAGAAGATGATCCCCAACACTATAGCCTCGTTAGGAGTGTTGAACCTCCATTATGTGAGCATTGTAGTGTGGTTTGATGTGTTCTCTCGCAAGGAACCCATCCTTAAGAGTGGAAGCGAACTTCTATCTTTTACACTCACTTTAGGTGTAAAGAAACATCAGCTAAGTTGGTTATAGATGGCAATAGTACCCTTAACGTCGTATCTCAAGGTGCCATAAAAAGGCTAAACCTTAAAGTTGAGCCTCATCCTAATCCTTTCACAATAACTTGGGTCAATAAGACCACTCTTCCCATTGACCAAATATGTCTAGTTACCCTCCATTTCGGGCCACATTATAAAGAAGAGATCCATTTTGATGTGTCTCCCATGAATGTAGCCCACCTTCTCCTAGGCAGACCTTGACTTTATGATCATTCGATTAAGATCGACTACAAGCCCAACACTCATTATTTCTTCTTTTAAGGAAAGCATATCATTATTACTCCAGCAAAGCTATCTAATCCTTCACCTCCTAAATCTAATCATACCTCTAAAGAAAATGTTAAGAATAGAATTCAAATCATCACCCCTAGTGCTTTCAATCAAGAAAGTATACAAAAAAACTTCATGCTAGTTATATTTGCTTAGGAGGTCTCTCTAAATTCCAATTTACCAATTTCTACTGGTGTAATCCCAAAGAGTTACCTAAAGAGCTACCACCTATGAGAGGGATTCAACATGTCATTGATCTTATTCCTTAGTCTTAGTTACCTACCTTCCTCATTATAGGATGGATCCCAAAGAGTGTTGAATTAAATAGACAAGTTGAGGAGCTCCTTAGTAAGGGATTTGTAAAACATAGCATGAACCCTTGCGCAGTATCAGCCTTATTAACTCCTAAGAAAGATGGATCTTAGAGAATGTGTAAATAAGAGTAACAAACAAAATTACTATTAAGAATAGGTTTCCTATCTCCTAGGCTAGAGGACATGTTAGACACTGGCTGGCTCTAGTTATTACTCTAAGATTGATTTACAATGTGGGTACCACCAAATCTATAGTAGACCAATAAATGAATGAAAAATAACTTTTAAGACACAAGAGGGACTCTTTGAGTGGTTAGTAATGCCTTTGGGGTTATCAAATGTCCCTAACATTCATGAAGTTTATGATCCATAATTTCTCGTAGTCCATTTTGATGACATTTTGGTCTATAGTAAAGGTGAACACCTGGATCATCTTCAACAAGTCTTTGCTACCTTACAAGAAGCTAAGCTCTATGTTAACCTTAAGAAATGCTCCTTCCTTCAGTATCATATTCTTTTCCTGGGCTTTATTGTTTCCACTTAGGGAATTTCTACTAATGAGTGGCCCGAACAAAATCTGTTTCAAAATTGCATAGTTTCCATGGTTAGTATCTTTTTATCGTCAACTCATCCATAATTATATCTCTGTTAAGGTCACCATCACAGATTGTTTAAAGAAGAGCACATTTTAGTGGACTTCTAAAGCCTCTAGATGACTAAGGGCCACGTTCTTAGGCATCCAGACTTTAATAAGGCCTTTGAGGTTCATTATCATGCCTGTGAGATGGACATAGAAAGAGTATTAGGCCAATAAGGTCATCCCATAACATTCTTTAGTGAGGAGCTCAACATGTCTACAAAGAAGTACATGATCCATCCTAAGGAGTAGTATGATGTGGTTACATCCATCCATCATTGGCGATATTACCTTTTACCCCAAAACTTTATAGCCTACTCTAATTATCTAGTGTAAGAATACTTGAACTCAAAACGACAACTCCCCAAGTATGCTAAATGGCTTGAGTTCCTAGGAGAGTATACTTTTGTCCTCAAACATCATTCCAGTGTAAAAAATAGGGCAGCCAATGCTCAGAGTAGGATAGGTGCTATCCCTTAGCAATGGAGTATTAAGGCTACTAACTTTAATAAAATGAAGGATGATTACTCTTCTTTCCTTGATTTTGGTCATATCTACCAAGTAGTCTCTAGTGGCCATCGTAAAAATTCATTAACTATGTGGATCCTGAGGCATATCTTTTTAGAGATTTAAGATTCTGTATTCCCCAATCCTCCTATAGAGACTTTCTTATTTGGGAATTACACGCTAGTGGTCTTGCTGGTCATTTTGGTACGGATCGTACTATTACCTTGGTATGTGATAGATTCTACTAGCCTTCTTAGCAATAGAATGTTAAGCAAGTCATATTCCAGTGTCATACTTGTCACTTAGCTAAAACCAAAAAAAACAAAACATATGTTTATATACTCCTTTACCTATTTCCCATGAACCATGGAAGGATATTAGCATTTACTTTATTCTAGGTATCCCTAAGTCATAGAGAGGACATGATTTGATTCTTGTACGGTTGATAAGTTCTCCAAGATAGCCCATTTCATATTGTGCAGTAAGACTTCAAATGCTGCTCATATCACTAGATTGATTTATAATGAGGTAGAAAGATAACATGGTCATCCCTCTTCCATAGTTTCTGATAGAGATATGTTGGTTATGGAAGACACTTTAAGCTCTCGATTAAACCAGATTTAAGTTTTCTACTAGCCATCATCCACAAACTAATGGTCAAATAGAGGTAATAAATCGAGGTTTAGGTGACCTTCTTTGTTGTCTTATCAGAGACCAGCCTCGTACTTGGGATTTAATTTTACCCGCAGCTAATGTTTGCTTATAATCATGCATAAAGTGTCCTTTCAAAATTGTTTATAGTTATACCCCTTGTACTCCTGTTAGCTTTGGTCCCTATCCCCATATGCACATGTGTCTGCGTCTACTAAGTCTTTTTCCGATCATATCCATTTATTGCAAGATGATATTAGACTTACGATTATGTTGAGTAATGTGGATTATAAACTTGTTAATGTGTGTCGTAGAGAAAAGGGTTTTAATGAAGGTGAGTTTATCCTAGTACGTGTGTGTCCTGAACGTTTTCCAAAAAATTATTTTAAAATATTACATGCACAAGCCATGGACCCGTATGAGATTTTGAAAAAAACAATGACCGAGAGCTTATGTGCTTGATTTACCAGATACTTTAGGTATTAGTCCTGTTTTCAATGTGAGTGATTTGTCTCCCTATAAGGGAAACTTTAAGCCTCTTGTTTTGTCATCTAGTGTGCCTGTAGTTTTGAAGGAGCCGATGTTACCATCTATTCAGTTGCCTCAGGAAGAAGTTGCTTCCATTGTTAATGTTGGGTTTGTTACTTCTTCCCGAGGAGGTTTTTGCCATTTTTGAGTTACCTGGAAGAATCGTCCTTACTATGATGCTACTTGGGTCCATAAAGACGATCTTAATGACATAGCTCCATCATTGCATAAGGATTTTCTTCGATATTACTCGCTGAAATCAAGATCTTTTTCGATGGGGGAGCATGATGTAGATAGAAATGATTTTTATAAGAAATATTTCCGTAGGAATAAAAAATAAAGTATTCCTATCTTTTATCTTTTTTATCTTTTATATTTTCCTATCTTATTAATTAGATATAATTTATCTTATTAGTTAGTTAGATATGATATATCTTATTTATTAGTTAATTAGACACTATGTATCTTATTTATTAGTTGGATATGCCTTAGGCAAGGACATCCATATATATAATCATCAATCAAAAACTGTGGGGGATGGAGGATAGGGGAAACCTAGTACTAAGGTAACAATACCTTGGTAATGGTTACTGCCCCATCATGTATGAATAAGGTACTGGGTAATTTTCAATGGGAAAACAATAACAATATCCATATGCCTTATCAATATCATCACAACTATTATAATTATATGGCGTCGGGATTATAAGGATGTACTCGAGAAAAGTTTTCACAAAACTACTAGGGTCCTGCAAATATCTGGGTAGTTTTTGTTGGAAAATCAAACTACATCCCTGGGTCATTGCTACCATCTCATATTCACATAATCTTCTCGCTCGTGTTAATATGTCCTTTAAAAAATTTGCATAAGTAGGAATCTGTTGAAGGTGTGTTTCCACCAACGGGATATTGATATGCAATTGACGAAGAATCTCTAGGAACTTATTAAATTACTTATCCTACTACTGCTTTTTGAGGTGATGAGGGAAAGGTGGTAATGGGATAAAGGGTTTAGGAATGTTGTTCGGCAATGGCTTACTATTCTTTTGTGGCTCAGGTGTTGAAGTGGTGTCTTCTACTGGATTTTTGGTAGGATTAGTCCGTAGTTTGGAAAGTGCACAGTTCAACCTTCTCTCTAAGGGTTCTATGTTGCTTGCTTATTTGTTAGGGTAGTACTCTTCCTTAGTTTTGTCCAATTGGTAGGGAGGTGTAATTTCCATACCCGATCTGAGGGTAATGGCTTTACACTGCACCTTTCCTTCTCTTCTAGGGTTCTCAGTATCACTAGGCAGAGTGCCATGGGGTCTACTACTCGAGGCTGTAGCTAGCTGCCCTATTTGGGTTTCTCAGGTTCGTAGGGAGGTTGTGTTGCTCTAGATTGTAGCATCAGTTTTTACCATGTATTCCTTTATAAGATTTGCTAGAGTAGGAGTTATTGTGTTGGGTAGGAGGTTGGTGAAATTGTGATTGTTGAGGGTGCTGGGATTGAGGTCGATAATATCATTGTTGGCTGTATTGATTGGTTGGGTTTTGCACATTATTTTGGTTAGACCCTGAAAAGTTAGGATATTGTCTCCAGGATGAGTTGTAATGATTGCCATACAACTACTGAGAGTTCCTGGCCTGATTTCCCACGTAGCTCACCGGCACTGGATTTGCTAGATATTACTCAAACAGATAAACTTCTCCACAATATACGCATAATACTACAGCAACTGAAGTGGTGGAATATTCCTCTCTTCTTTGTACCTACGAGTTAGTGGGAGCAATATTTTTCAATAGGTTAGACATAGATGATACCTCATCTCTTAGGGATGTGATGGCATTAACTTCGAATGCTCTCACCTTATGAATGCTCCTAGTACTATTCCTCTACTGGTTGTTGCAGGCCATGGTCTCAATAATCTCATAGGATTGGTTATAGGTTTTACTTAGCAAGGTATCGTTGGTTGAGGCGTCTACTAAGTTTTGTGTCTGAGGGTTAAGTCCTTGATAGAATGTTTCTATTTGCGACCAATGAGGGATTCTGTGGTTTGGACATTGCCTTAAAAATTCCTTAAATCTCTCCCATGCATTGTGGAGTGTCTCATATTCTTCTTACAAAAATGTTGTAATGCTATGCCTAAGCTTGGCATTTTTGTTGGGAGGGAAATATCGCACGAGAAAGTTTTGAACTAGGTCGTCCCAAGAGGTGATTGAACCAGTTGGTATGGAAGTCAGCCACTCCCTAACATTGTCTCTCAAGGAATAAGGGAACAACTTAAGTCGCAAGGAGGTTTATATAACTCGCTGTATTTTGAAGGTTTCACTAACTTCCATAAATACTCTAAGATGAAGGTGTGGGTCTTCGGTGAGTTGGCCACTAAACCGCCCTATGGTCTGTAGCATGTGGAACATGTTAGGTTTAAGTTCAAAGGGAGGGGCTTGGATTTCTAGATGGGCGATGGTAGGGTTAAGGCGGGCTTAAACTGACACAGCATAATCTCGAATGGTTCAGTTACAATCATCGCCTATGGGTTGAGTCTGCATTCCCACACGGTAAGATCATGGGTAATACTTCCCTTTGATTTGGTTGTGCCACAAAACTTTTAGACCTACAGAAAGAAATATATCCAAGGATACATGAGCCTACTTTCCAATAAGCTAATGGACTCAAGTTACGGGCACAACGATGGGGTGGATTATAAATTACATCATTTTCGACCACGAACTTCAAAGCAAGAGAGTGCTTGTAATCGGTACTTTGGGGACCTTTATTTAAACCATCCCAATCTTAATAACAGCTTCCTAACGAGCTGGGTAATGTATATGGATATAACTAAGCTCATTACAAATTGAACATCTCGTTGACTTGGCACCATTAGGCTTCGATGAGGGCCTAGGCATACTAGTGGGTTAGCTATAGGACTTTCTGAGGGATTGCTGCTAATAGTAAGCCTTCTTCTTTGCATCTCGAGTAAAGGAGGCAGCATGGTCAACTGTATGGAAGCTTATACCCTTCAATTTGAACTAAATATCCTCACAAAGGCCTCCTATGGATCTGATAACCTGCAAACTTGAATGTTCTTCAAAAGCATATCTTGCAACAAGCTTCTGAAACTCTCTAGTGTAGGTCTCAAACTCTCAACCCTCTATAGATAGCTTACAAATATGGGAATACAATTCTTGCTAATAGTTGACATGGGTGAATTTATCAACCATTGGTTGGTGTAGTTGATCCCACTTAGTAACTAGATCAAGCCAATGAACATTTCTGATTGCTCCACCATATACTAGCATTTCTAGTGAAGCAAGTGGCAACCATAGGAACCTTTTCTACATCTTGAACTTTTTTGTATGAAAATATATTCTTGACCATTTTAAACCATTCACAAAGCTTCTCCATGTCTTCCTCTCCATCAAAATCAGTAAGAACTATCTTCACTCCGTAACTAAGAGGGAATTGTGGCTGATAACCAGATGTATGAATAGGCGCAGCAAGGGGTTGAAGCACAAGGAATCTAAACTATGGCAAGCAAGGCAGACAAGAAAGGAGCAAGTGGATATATTTCTTCAAGACTTTTCTGCTTAGCTAGATGACACACAAGTTCAGCAATCCCAACAACTGTGGCCTCCAACCTATCAAGTCAAGCATTAGTATTAGCCTAAGCTTTAGCTAATTTATTGACCCAGAGTTCCAAAGCCTAAAATTACCGTCTTTACCATAAAACAAATAATAATTATTTTCTCAAACATAGATTAGGAATAAAAACCCAACAACTTACGACAATGGGAGCAGTGAAGTATGATGGCAATAGAGCATCAGCTACCAAACCAGTAGCACCGGTGTTGATATCCGATGGCGCTTGATAGGGTAGTATGGGCTTTAATTTGCAAGGGTTTGGGTCTTGGTGGTGCATGGAAAAGACTTTAGAGGACTTCAATTTGCAACTAGGGAATGAACACAAACAACGAATGATGACAAGCATTGAAGGAGCAAAAAGGTGGCCGCAAAGTTAGTGGTGAGGTCGCATTGGCGTTGCAATAGTGGGAGGCTAGGTGGTGGTGATAACCTAGTGTAAGGGCTGATCTAAGTCGTGGTGTTTGTTGGTGGCGGAGATAAAAACTGTTCAGGAGCACGTGAAGTTAGATGAAGTCGCAGCCTCGCAAGTGAAGTTAATGAGGCAACAGATGAGGTGGTTTACACTGGTGGTGGGTGTTGGCATACAATGAAATATTAGTACCGCAATTGCATATCAATCGTAATTTTACGGTTTTTGGGTCAGCCGCGACGCAAAATTTCCGAAATACAGCCGTTTCAGAAAATCACATATTTATTGCCACGATATCGGCAAAATTTCATATATCAGCTGATATTTTACTGATATTGGCAGAAATTTGCCAATATTTGTTGTGAAAAAGAACTAAAAAACCATGTCGCGACAACCAAGACATAAAATATCATTTGTGACAGCCCAAAACTACAACACTACGACCACAACCACAATCATGACCACAGTTTTACTACTTAGGGGTTGGCCACATCACTAGGGTAATGGTGGTGGCGATGGCTAACATCTGGCGACTAGGGTTAGGGCCTCTTAGCTGATTGGTTGAATTGGGATTTCAGATTTAGAGATTTTTGTTTAATGTGAACAATATTTTGGAATGTCAAATTAACAATTGGGATTGATTTTAGGCTTTGATACCAAATTGATGCAAGGCTACACTCAACCTTCGGGTTCTCACAAGCCACAAACTTTATTAATCAACTCTGACAATAATAACCTACATAGGTAGGTCCCTATTTATAGACTAAACACTAACAAAAAAACTAAGGTAAATAGCAAAAGATAAAAATTACTAAATACTTAACAACTAAGACTCTAATAAGATAATAATAAATAATGACAAATAACATTTAGTTACTAACCAACACTCTTAGACCTACAAAAAGAAATATATCCACAGATATGTGAGCCTACTTTTTAATAAGCTAATGGACTCAAGCTACGGGCACAACGTTGTGGTGAAGTATAGATTGCATCAAATAATCTAGGGTTTTCAACTGTATCATGAAGCTAGGACCTCTATTGCTACTACAACATATGTAGGTTGGCATTTGTGAGGGTCATAAGTGCGCAATAGGGAAATTTTATGACCAAATTAGGTATAAGGAGAACCAGAAACTATGGTTTCACTTAGCTAGGTAGAAAGATGGGATGCTAAGGCAAACTTATTTCTTGACTAGCTTGTCACAATGCATTGCTAACTCAAGCAAAGCTAGTATAATGGAACAATGCAATAAGAATGAAAGTGACATATGCGCTACTACAGGCAATACACATGATTATTTGATGGTGCCATGCTACTTTGCATAGAGAGATTGGTTGTAGATTACAAGATGGCTAGGAATGAACATGCATCGGAGAAGCTAGCAAGACTAAAAGAAGGTAGGACAAGGCTGATACAATAGTTATAGCCATGATATGTGGTCATTGGCATATGAATCTTTCAATATAAGACAATACATCCTAGAGTATTTTGGCTCTCATGGACAGTTTCACACAATTAGTTCTAAGTATAGATGTGCATAACTACTGAGTTTGGTATTAATGAGATTAGAATTAAATACCCAAAAAAAAACAAAAAAAGGTTAGCATCTTCACAGCCAAATTGGTGGGTTCACCTAGTTGGCATAGAACTTGCAAAACCTCCCAACTTAGGTACTATTTAGTAAATTAATATCTGATCAGAAGTAATGTATATTAGCAACTTTGGATATGTAGTTTAATATTAATTTATTTATTAAAAGTTACTTTATAGTAAATTGTGATAAAAAGTAAGGATAGGTTTAAAAAGTTATAAGAAGTAGGTGTCACTTCTAAAATTATTGAATAATATGATTACCTAAACACACTTGGTAACAACTAAGCCTTACCCAAACATATGAGAGGAAATCACAGTCCTCGCACACCGGAACCAATTGCAACACAAGTTTTAGCGAGGGCACATAATCTAAGCACAATATAGAAACCAACCAAATGGAGAATTCAAACCCAAGAGAACAAAATAGCAGCCCTCCACCTAATGCTAGATGATTGAGTTGGATTATTTTGGCTTAAGGTATATGATGATGAAGATACTCATGATGAGGTATATAAGGAGCCAAAAATATCTTTACATGCTATTAGTAGAGTCAAGAATGCCTGAACAACCTACCGCAGTCTTGGTGTTGGTGGACAATGGAAGCACACATATTTTCATCATTTTGTTGACCTTCAACTACATAAGAATCTCTAACACAACAACATAGGTCTAAATGATGAATGGAAAATGCAACCTAAGTATTAGTGAAGCCACTATGATCTAGGTAGGTGCAGAATGGGTTTGATGTTGCACTAGGGGTACAGTTGTTGCATAGAAACAAATATCAGCCGGTAGGCCAATATATCAATGATAATCACCATATACGCAATCTGGGCAATAAAAGACATTATATTGGATACCAGCCCATATTACATCTAATATTTGGCCTAGTATACAATACTAGATTTATTTCTTCATAAATCGCTACTCTGCAACAATCATTAAACCCCACTTGCTGCAATGTAATCTTTGACCGATTGTAAGTACAGCTAGACAAGGAGATGAAGATAAGCAAACAAGATAGAGATTGGCGCATGTGAAGGAGGAAAAATGAAGGAAAACAATTTTTTCCTGCCTTTTATTCTCTCACAGTAATGACATCCTTTTTTTAAACCAAACAACTGTTGAATGGGCCCACAAATGGTTTAGAATAATCAACAACCATGCATGTAGTATTCCTTCCCATTTGTTAATGAAAACAGGAAAAACCAAAAGCATTTTTCAAAAGCAATAAAAAAATCCCACAAATCTTTTTCTTTTCATGTCAACGAGTACAAGAAATATACATATAAAGATGATTCCCTTTATGCTTCTCTTCACGTAGCAGAAAGAATCCAAAATTAATTGAACAAATTTTGCAGTACATAATAACAATACACAAAATATCATGGTGTGCAAACCGTGCATAGTAAAATTATATGATATTATACCATCACCAATATATTTAGTCAAATTCATCAACTTGTGCAAGAAACATGCAAAATCTATATAGCATCATAGTTTTGTTATGCAAATAACGATTGCTAATCATAAATTAAAGCAAGGAAGACAAGCTTAATTAGCTTTCATACCACTGTAGGGAAATTTATGATGCAAAGAAAATGACCGTGCTATGTGGAAGCTCAAAGGATCAACGATTCACCTCACAAAGCTTACCTTTGGAGTCCTCTTAACATCCACACCACCAAAGCTGAATAATACTAATGGTGGCGTTAGTGTGGATGCGAACTCACATAGTCATCAGCTAGCACACGCCTTAATAAGAGGGATAAAAAGGCATCAACATATTAATTATGTAATATAAGAAATTAGCTAAAGATTAGTATTAATTGGAATCTTTTAGTTTTTAGATATCTTTATTAATTTAGTTTCTTATTTAGCTAGATCTTAAAACATAATAGTTGATTTTTTTTTTGTCATGGATATCATTTGCATAAGATGAAGTAATTCATTATTTTATTTTATTTTAATAAGGGATAAGCCCATTTGGTTATGCTAGGTATAATAGGGCATTATGCCTCATTAATAATCCACAATTAAAGAAACAATTTTGTAAACGAACACTAAGAACCCTAGAGGCTCTTTTCCCTTCCCATGGCGAAATGGAATAAGACCAAGATGCCTGCCAAATGTACACTGCCAAGATGATCTAAACCAACGGCAATGTTAAGTGTAACTCAAGATGTAGAGGATGGTAAGATTGTGTATCCAAACCTAGAAGCTTCCCATGTAAGTGACCATGAAGACACAGAAGCCCAGATTGAACACAAGGAACCTTATTGCACCGACACCAATAGTAGGACCTATTGAGCCTATTGATTCAAACCCTAATGAATCAAAACCTATAGGCATGTCATGGAAGGATAAACTAATGCAAAACAAGAACCCCAATTCACTAGTCCAACTCCAGTAGGAGGAACTCGATATTCATGAGGGGATGATTGTTGTTGCAATCAAGTAATAAAACTAATGTAGATAAAAAGGATTTCTATAGGAATAAGTATAAGTGTAGGAATAAAAAATAGATTCCTCTCTTATCTTTTAACCTTTACTATCTACTTTTACTATTTACCTTAGTAATTATCTTATTTTGGTCTTATCTTATCCAGTAATTAGTATTATATACTATTAGTCATCGTTTATCTTATTGGCCCTTAATCTATATAAAGGGATCTTAGGCTTGTTATTTTGGACAATTAAATGAATATTATTAATCCAGAGTAATTTTTCCGATCTCCTTCTCAATTTCCTCTTCTCTTCCCTCAACCTTACATTAGTTTGGTATTAGAGCCCAACTTCGATCCCCATATCCGCTGCCACAACTAAACACCATTGTTGTCCATACACGTCCACCACCGCACAAACACAAGTGCACCGCCCTAGCTGCTACCTGTAACCCCCAAATCCTACAACCCACCACAAATCGACTAGTTCAACTCCAAATCAGCCCAACTCAAAGCATATTCCCTTCAATTCAATCCACATAAACCCCTCAGTCAAACCCAAATCATTCAATTTCAGCCTCCAACCTTGGCCGCCAAAGACCCCTAGATCATACCCTAAACTCATCCAATTTACCATAAAATCAATCAATCTCACCACAATCAGCACTTAATATGTTTACTTCGAACTCAACCAACCTTGATTAACCCTAAATCAAAGCCTAATTGAGTCGATTACAGCCAATTTGAGCAGATCGAAGCCGAAATCCTAACCCTAGAAACCAGAAATCGACTAAATAACCCTAATCTGTTGTTTGCCCGTCGTCGTCGACGTGCGCCTCGTGTCGCCATACCCTCACTTGTAACATCAGACCCTGCCAGTGTTCTCCGATCTCCGCTTTGCCAGTGATCATCAGGTTGAAGTCAAACTCAGAGTCTTAGCAGAGACTCTTCAGTTTCTAGAAGGTTCAATTTCTCACTTGAAACTTGATTTTTATTTAAATTATCTGGTTTATTTTGTATATTTTCTTAGATCCTTATTTAAAAAAAAATTTAGGATACTTGTTTATTAGATGTAGTTTCTTTTATTAATATTCTTATCTTTGTGACGTACGTAGGATAGGTTTATCATCTTTATTATTTAGCATAGTTTAGCATCTATCTTACCTTTCATATTTATCTGTTAGTATCCATTTTTTTTATTATTATTTATTTTATCATATCTTCTTTATAAAAAAAAATAAAGTAAATTCCACTAGAACTGAAGTGGTCGCTATCCTATGAAAATGTCACCAAGGCCTAATCTACCAAAAGGTTTGAGGGTACTTAAGCGAACCTCGTTCCACCTTCTTACTAGGAAGACTAATGTAGTAGAAGAGGAATCGTCGGTCACCACAAAAGGTTTGCCGTATATGTGCAGTGATTCCTTGTAGCTTTTACCAAAGTTTGCAAACATTATTATAAAAAATAAATAAAAAATGCCTTCGTCTTCCAAGAGTCAAGGGTCAGAAGATCGGTTCGACCCTTCCCATATGGAACAATTAGAACAATTAGTTATTAAGTTAGCTAAGAATGTGGAAAGAATGATGGAAAAGCGCCCCATGGATGAGCCTAACCCTCAATCAATTAGGCAACCCATATTACCTCATCCCAATTTAGTTGACTCTAACCGTAGCGTCCTTGGTTCCCATAAACAAACCCCTAGCTACGTTCCTCCACACCACAGAAGCCTTAGGTCTCAAGGTCCCCTTAACCCATACAATTAGATATCGGTCACGATACGCAATATCGGCCAATATTTATCGGATTTTGAGTCAGCCGATACACGACGGATTTAGAATTTCACATATTTATCGGCGATATATTGGTTATCAACCGATATTTACTGATATTTGCCGATATTTACTGGTATTTGCTAATATTTATTGTGGAAAAAAAAATCACGCCATGACAACCGCGACATATAAAATATTGTTCGCGACACTCCGATACCGCAACACTACGACCGCAACTGCAATCGCGACCGCAATTTTATTGCTTGCCTTAACCCTCCTAATTTCAATGATTCAGATGAGGAAACCTTTGAGGATGGTGTGGCACCCGTTCGCCATAGGAATCATAGACATCCCAACCATCATGATAGGCAACCATATCCTAGATATAAGGATGACATTACTCAGAAAGTCAAAGTTGATGTAAACTCCTATGACTGGACTCTTGACCAAAACCTTTTTACTGACTGGTTAGAAGAAATGGAGGATTATTTCAAATTTTATAATATGAGCAACATAGAGAGAGTTTGTTTTACTGAGATGAAGCTATGTGGAGCTGCAAATCGGTATTGCAAAATGATCCAGACCTAGATGGGTCATTTCGAAGAGCCACCTATTTGTCAATGGCCAATTATGAAAGAAAAGCTGAAAGAAAAATATCTTCCTACTTTTCATAGGAATCGACGCCTAAAGCAAATGTATAACCTTAAACAATCTTCTTCCAGTATCTCTGAGTATACCCAAAAGTTTGAGGATTATTCTATAAGGTGTGACTACCCTGAGCCTATCGACATTACCCTCTTTAGGTACATTAATGGTCTTAGAGAGTCCATTAGGGAAGATGTTAAGCTTCATAACCCTACATGTGTCGAAGATGCTTTTAAGTTGGCTATTGAATTTGAAAGGAGCTTCAAACGCTCCTCTACTCGATATTCATCTTCTTATTCTAACGATTCACATCAGACCAAGTCTTTCACTCCTACATCCTCTAAGTCTAACTCTAAGAATGCTTCCCAAGCCAACACCTATAGTTCTACTCCCAGTAGTCGATCCAACACCACTTAGTCGACTGCTAATTCTATCCAATGTCATATCTACCATGAGAGAGGACATATTGCATCTCGTTGGCCCCACCGTACTATGATTCTAGAGCATGTGGGAGATGAGCCACCTATTGAGGAACCTATAGCTGACCCAAGTGACTATTTAGGTGAAGATGAGGAACCAGAAGAGGATGATACCCCACATTGTAGCCTTGTTAGGACTATCAACCCTCAACTAGAAGAGCATTCTAATGTGGTTAGATGTGTTCTATTTCAAGGCACCTATCTCAATGAGTGGAAATGAACTTCCATTTTCTGCACCTTCTTTAGGTGTAATGGGAAATTTGCTAAGTTAGTCATAGATGGTGGTAGTACCCTTAATGTTGTATCTCGAGCCGCCATAAAAAGACTAAACCTTAAGCCTAAGACTCATCTTAATCCTTTCACGGTAGCTTGGGTCAACAAGACCACTCTTCCCATTGACCAAAGATGCCTAGTTCCCCTTCACTTAGGCCCACATTATAAGGAAGATCTCTATTTTGACGTGCTTCCCATGGATGTAGCCCATCTTCTCTTAGGTAGACCTTGACTTTATGATCATTCAATTAAGATTGATTGCCAACCTAATACTCATTACTTCTTCTTTAAGGGAAAGCATATCATTCTCACCCCAACAAAGCCATCCGATCCTTCACCTCCTAAATCCACTTCTACTCCCAAGGAAACTCCTACAAATAGGATTCAAATCATCACCCCTAGTATCTTTCAATAGGAAAGAAGGAAAACCGATTTCCTGTTTGCCATAGTTACTCAAGAGGTCTCCCCGAATTCCACTTCTCCCATTCCCACTGAGATTTAGAAATTATTGGGTGCCTTCTCTAATGTAGTTCCCGAAGAGTTACCTAAGAAGTTACTACCTATGAGAGACATTCAACATGTCATTGATCTTATTCCTAGGTCTCAGTTACTTAATCTTCCCCATTACAACATGAACTTAATGAGCATGCTAAATTAAATAGGCAAGTTGAGGAACTCCTTAACAAAGGACTTGTAAAACATTGTATGAGTCCTTGTGCAGTACCCGCCTTACTCACTCCGAAGAAGGACAGATCTTAGAGAATGTATGTGGATAGTAGAGAAATTAACAAAATTACAATTAAGTATCGATTTCCTATCCCTAGACTACAGGACATGTTAGACACTCTAGTTGGCTCTTATTATTACTCTAAGATTGACTTACGTAGCAGGTATCACTAGATTCGTATTAGACAAGTAGATGAGTGGAAACAGCCTTTAAGACACAGGATGGACTCTTTGGGTGGTTAGTTATGTCTTTTGGGTTATCAAATGCCCCTAGCACATTCCTGAGGTTTATGACCCACATCCTATAGCCATTCATAGGGAAATTTCTTGTTGTCTATTTTCATGACATCCAAATCTATAGTAAGTCTAAAGGGGATCGACTGGACCACCTTAGACAAGTCTTCACCACTTTGCGAGAAGCCAAGCTTTATGCTAAGCTTAAGAAATGTTCATTCCTTCGGTCCTAATTTATTTTCCTAGGCTTCATTGTTTCCTCTTGGGGAATTCTACTAACCCTGAGAAAGTCAGTTATTAAAGAGTGACCCAAACCGAAATATGTTACAAAAGTGCATAGCTTCCACAGCCTAGTTTCCTTCTATCGTTTGTTCATCTGCAATTTTTAGCTCCATTACGGTCCCCATCACTGACTATTTAGAAAAGGGATCATTTCAGTGGACTCCTAAAGCCTTTAGAACCTTTCAAGAAATTAAGGAATGTATGACTAAGGCCCCTATCCTTAGGCATCTTGATTTTAGTAAGATCTTTGAGGTTCATTGTGACGCTTACGAGATAGGCATAGGAGAACTGGAGGAGTGTTAGGTCAGCAAGGACATCCCATAGCATTTTTTAGTGAGAAACTTAACACATCTAAACAAAAGTACATGATCCATCTTAAGGAGTTATATATTATGTTTAGGTCCCTCCATCATTAGCGATATTACCTTTTACCCCAAGATTTTGTGGTCTACTCTGATCATCTAGCACTAGAATATTTGCATTTAAAGCAAGAGCTACCCAAGAAGTATGCTAAATGGCTTGAGTTTTTAGGAGAGTATACTTTCGTCCTAAAACATCGCTCAGGTGCTAAGAATAGGATAGGTGTTGTCCTTCAACAATGGAATATTAGGGCTACTAGTTTCAATAAAATGAAGGATGATTACTCTTCTTGTCTTGATTTTAGTCATATCTATCAAGAAGTCTCTAATGGTAAATGTAATGAATTCGTTGATTATGTCATTCATGATGGATATATTTTTAGAGCCTCTAGCTTATGGATTCCCCAATTCTCATATCTAAACTTTCTTATTTGAGAATTGCCAATGGCCTTGCTGGTCACTTCTATATGGATCGTACCATCGCCTAGATACGTGATCATTTCTATTGGCCTTCCTGGCAACAAGACATTAAAAGAGTCATATCCCAGTGTTGTACCTATCAATTAGCTAAAACTAGGAAGCAAAACATGGGTTTATATACTCATTTGCCTATTCCTCATGAGCCATAGAAGGATCTTAGCATGGACTTCATTCTTGATATACCCAAAACATCCAAAGGCCATGACTCAATTCTTGTCGTGGTAGATAGGTTCTCCAAGATGGCCCATTATATACCCTGTAGTAAGACTTCCAATGTTGTTCACATTGCTAGATTGATTTTTCGTGAGGTAGTCAAACTTCATGGTCTTCCCCCTATTATAGTGTCTGATAGAGATTCTAGGTTTGTCTATTGGTTTTGGAAGACACTTTAGACTCTTAGTAAAACCTATTTGAAGTTTTCTATTGCCCATCATCCACAAACCAATGGTCAGATTGAAGTGGTAAATCGAGGTTTAGGTGACCTTCCTCATTGTCTTATCAGAGATTGACCTCGTACTTGGGATTTAGTGTTACCCACAGCTGAGTTCGCATATAACCATGTGTCTAATCAGTAAATGGGAAAACGTCATTTTGAAATTGTTTATGGTTATGCCCCTCATGCTCCTGTTGACTTTGGCCCCCTGTCCCCACATGCACATGTGTCTATTGAGTCCTTTGCTAATCATATACATTCCTTACATGATGAGATAAGGCATAAGATTATGTTGAGTAATGTGGATTATAAACTTCTTGTTGATGTGCACCGTAAAAATAAGGGTTTTAATGAAGGTGACTTTGTCTTGGTACACTTGTGTTCTAAATGTTTTCCAAAAGGATGTTTCAAAAAGTCACATGCATGTGCCATGGGCCCATATGAGATTTTGAAAAAACAAGGACCTAATGCTTATGTGCTAGATCTACCCAATAATTTAGGTATTAGTCTTGTTTTCAGTGTGGGTGATTTGACACCTTATAGAAGCAACTTTAAGCGTCCATCTGTTCAACTGCCCAAGGATGAGATTACTTCTATTGATGATGTGGAGTACATTGCTTCTTCTCGAGGAGGTTTTTGCTGAGTTTAGATCACCTAGAAGAACCATCCGGAATGTGATGCAACCTAGATTCATGAGGATCATCTTCGAGATATGGCTCCAGCATTGCTTGATGATTTTCTTCAATCTCACTCGCTGGAGTCGAGTTCTTTCCCGGTGGGGAAGAATGATGTAGATAAAAAGGACTCCTATAGGAATAAGTATAAGCGTAGGAATAAAAATTAGATTCCTATCTTATCTTTTATCCTTTACTATCTACTTTTACTATTTACCTTGGTAATTATCTTATTTTGGTCTTAGCTTATCTAGTAATTAGTATTATTTACTAATTAGTCATTGTTTATTATATTGGCCCTTAGTCTATATCAAAAGGGTCTTAGGCTTGTTATTTTGGACGATTAAATGAATATTATTAATCCAGAGTGATTTTTTTTATCTCCTTCTCAATTTCCTCTTCTCTTCTCTCAACCTTACGTAAAAAACCGAGGTCGTGGTCATAGTATTACACTATGAGGGTATCATAGAGAATATTTTATGTGTCAAAGTTGTCGCAACGTGAAGTTTCTTTATTTTTCATAACAAAAATTGGCAAGTATCATCATACGTTAGTCAATATCGTTGATATGTGTGAGACATATTTTCTCTCTCATGTCATCGAGATATCATATCGATATTGGCAAGGTCAAAATCTAAGGCATCGCAGCTAATACGATACAACTTGGCTGATATTTCGTTGTATGGCTGTAATTGATGCCGAAGAAGCTAAGGAAAGAGCACAATGGTGGAAGTATTCTTTAGTCACCTATGTATTTGGTGCAAAACCTAGTTTCTTCCAAATACTCAACTTTACCAGGACTCAATGGTTAGCAACAGCTGGAGGACCAAAAATTCATTCTTATGAGGATGACTATTTTTTATTTCAATTTGATTCTAAGCCATCCTCCAACAACCCTATTAGATAATGCTAGGTAGGCCCTTAATTCTAAAATGTTGGCATCAAAGTTTCATATTTAACCTAGTGGAGTTTCAATTTATACATACGTGGGTTCAATTCCAAGATTACGTCTGCACCTTTGGTCCATTAATTCACTAAATAAGATTGCTAGTATTATTGGTCGGCTAATTAAGATGCATGACATGATAGCTAGGAAGGATCGAATTTCATATGCTAGGACCCTAGTTGAAGTTGATATTCACAGAGCCTCCCTTGACTTTGTTATGATCAAAACTCCTTTAAGGTTAATGAAACAAAAAGTACATTATGAATGGCGGCCAAGTTTTTTGCCTACACTGCAACTCAATTGGTCATCTTACCAATTAGTGCAAGAGGACATAACCACCATCGAAACACTAGGTAGTGGTGAAGGATGGTAGAAAGTCGGGGGGGAGCCTTAACAAAATCCTCCTTCACCTAAAGGAAAGAGCCTTGATGTTCAGTCTGTTACAAAAATATAACAATGTTCCTAGGGTATATCCTTCTCACGAGGCTAGTTCTCATAATGCATTACCACTAGTTCCATCGGATACTTCTCTGCTGGGAGGATCTCATCAATGAACTTGAAGATAATTTTTTTCCATGATAAAGGTGATTAGAGGCAGAAGATTTGAGGATGAGGTTTACCTTCCTCAGTTTGATATCCATCTACAATGATGCTCAGGTATCGGAATATTAGAAGGCTCAATAACCCTATTAAACGGTGTGAAGTTAGGAAATGGGTTAAGGATAATTAATTATCTTGAATAGTATTAGTTGAGACAAGAATAAAAATTCATAGTGTGGACAAGATGCAAAAGTCTTTTATCTCAAGTTGGACATGGATCACTAATTGTCATTACCATCCAAATGGGTGTATTTGGTTTGGTTGGTCCACTAGTGCTTCGCAAATAACTACAATTGATATGCGTGATCAAGTAGTGCATCTGAAGGTCATGGATAATGTTAGTATTGAAACTTTTTATGTTCGTATCATCTATGTTACCAATACTGGAGCTCAATGCAGGGAGTTGTGGCATTGGTTGCATACACATCAGCTGCATAATGAGCCTTGGGTCCTTCTCGATGACTTTAATGTGGTGCTTAATGTCCATGAAAAACTACAAGGCTTCGTGCATGAACAAGACACCATAGAATTCCAACAATGTCCCCAGCAATTATAAGTTGCTGATCCACGAATAGGAAAGACCCACAGCATATGATTGCCTGCAAGCTTGATAAGGTATTGTGCAATCAGAGTTGAACTGAGGCATATGGAGGCTCAACTGCACATTTTCATGCCCCTATTATCTCTGATGATGTTTCCATGACTGTCATGATTAAAATCTTACCTCAGTCAGGCCCTATGCCTTTTAGGTTTCATAACATGTAGGTGAATGACACTGATTTTATGAAGATAGTTGAAGACGTTTGGAAGACTGGTGCTCGAGGTCCAAGACTTCAACAGATTTAGTTAAACTTAACCAGCTGAAAGAGCCTTTGAAACAACTAAATAAGCACAAGCTTAGAAGCATTTCTCATCAAGTTCAACAGGCCAGACATCTCCTTACAGAGATACAGCTCAAGCTTGATGGTTCCCCTCTGAATGCAGAAGTGATACATCTTGAAGAGCAATGCAGACAAAAACTTTATTTTTTGACTAAATGTAAAGAAAGCTTTTATGCACAAAAATCTAGGGTGAATTGGCTCAAACTGGGAGATAGTAATTCCCAATATTTTCACTCCATTATGAAGAGAAGACAATGCCCAAATCAAATATTCTCAATTACAGACCTGAATGGCCATACCCTCAATAATCAGGTATCTTACATGCTTTCTAGAATTTTTACCAACAACTACAACGCACTCCTTGCTTCTCCCAAGAGATTTTAAGCAGTGGTTCTACACTGTCTCAGGATGCAGGGTTCGGTATATTGAGGCCTGTCACTATGGAAGAAGTTAAGCAAGCATTATTCTCAATTGAGACTGAAAAGGCTCCAGAAACTGATGGATATAATGCTTATTTTTTCAAAACCACATGGAGCATTGTAGGTGAGGATTTATGGCACTCAGGGACTTTTACATTGCAGGAAACCTCCTACTTTCCTTAACATTATTGCCCTTAATGTCATTCCTAAGATCCCCAATGAGAGACCTGGAGATTACATACCCATAGTATGCTGTAACACCCTTTAGAAATTCATTGCTGAAGTTCTAACTCACAGAATGCAACCTTGGATATCTAGGCTAGTTGGTGAGACTCAAGCTGCTCTCATTTCAGGAAGATACATAGGAGATAGCCTCATCATGACTTCTGAACTTGTTCATGGCTATAACAAGAAGCACCTATCTACTAGATGTATGCCAAAGCTAGATATGAGAAAAGCTTATGATTCTATAAGCTGGGAGGTATTGGAGAAGATTATTTTTGAACGTAAGTTCCCAATTCACTTTATCAAGTTTGTGATGGTTTGTGTTGCTACTGTAAGTTGCTCATAAGTCTTAAATGGTGTGTTACATTCCCCTTTAAAAGCACACAAAGGTCTAAGCCAGGGCAATCCTATTTCACCCTACTTGTTTGTGCCTGTGATGGAGTATCTTAGTCAACTTCTTGGCACCTCATGGACTAACTCTTCTTTCCATCCCCATCCTAAGTGCAAGAAGGCCAAGCTGATTTCCATGATTTACTGTTCTCTGGTCAATGTGATGTAATGTTTGTTTTTACTTTGAATGAAACTTTCCTCAAGTTAACTGAGATTTTTGGTTTACATCTGAATGGTAGTAACAGTTCAATCTATTATGGTGATCCTGTAGATACTCCTACTAAACAGACGCTCTCAACAAGCACCAGTTGCATATAACTGGAACCCTAACATGTAGGTACTTGGGGCTTCAACATACTGGAAGCACTCTTAAGGCAGCAGAATATTAGGAGTTGCTTGACAACTTCACTATCAGGTTAGATGCATGGGGTTGCTTGCCAAGTTCACTGTCAAGTTAGATGTATGGAGTACTAGGCTTCTCAGTTACGCAGAAGTCAAGACAACTTTAGGTGGTAAAGTCAGTCTTCTTTGGAATTCAAGCCTATTGGAGCCTTATGTATTTGGTTCCAAAGAAAGTCATTGTTGCTATTAATGCCAAGTGCAGAACCTTTTTATGGTCTGGATCACAACTCAATAACAAGTACCCTGTTGCATGGCATACTGTGTGCAGACCTAAGAATGATATAGTGGTGGAACATTGCAGCTCTGGGAAGCTTATTATGGAATTTAACACTGAAGGATATCTTGTGGGTGAAATGAGATCACGCTTACTTCATCAAAGGGAGGAACCTTTAGCATCTGCTTATTACCATGTCTGTTTCATGGTGGAGATTGCTCAAACTAATGGATATGTTTCTACCTAACAATACACAAGGTCTCAGTTTGTATGCTAGATGAATATGCTATATCAAAGGCCTATGATATGCTATGATCACATAGAAAAATGGTTGCTTAGCATAAGGTGGTTTGGAACACCATCTCAATTCCCAAACATCAATTACACCTTTGTTTTTCAGTCCACAAGAGACGTTATACCAAGGATAGATTAAATAAAATGGGATTGGAGGTCAATGAAACTTGTGTGCTCTGTAGTTGAGGAAAAGGAAACCGTAAAGCACTTGTTCTTTGCTTGTCCTTTCTCCAAGATAGTTTGGTTTCCTTTGGTCAGGAATTGTGGATGCATTCATGAAGCTCTTGCTTTTAATGAGGTGTTGAGATGGATGCAAAGAGGTGGTCATCGCCCAGTTTGTAGAAGATTAATGCTTAGATTTCTTTTAGCTTCTACAACCTATCACCTTTGTCATGAAAGGAATCAAAGGATTTTCTAGAAGCCATGGCACATTTTTAGACATATTGTTGAGGAACTAGCTATTCTTGTAACTAGTTTGACCCATTGTAAATCATATAGTACTTTGCTAACCCATGTTGATAGCCTGAGATAGGTTGTGTATCTTTTGGTCGAGTTCTGTTTTTGCTTATGGCTGTACTAGAACGCTACAACTTTGGAAGTAATATAATACTTACCAAAAAAATTAATCAAAATTAGAGAATTAACACATTGTTAAGTCCTAATTCTCTTTCTCCAACCCCCATTGCCCCTTTCTCCCTTTCTACACTAATTGACTGCTCTACTTCTCAATTTTCCACTAATATATAATCTTAATCACTCTTAATGAATTCATTAATCAATATAATTAATCGATCCATCCATATGGGTTACAAATGCAACAACGGAGAAAGAACTGATTTAGAAACAAGTCCCAAGTTCCAATTCAACAAGAACTCAAGACCTCCTCTCAATTACGGAATCAAATCTAGAAGCTAAAACCTAGGACCATAACTCGAAATCAGAATAGATAATTCAAGCATTGAAACATATACTCGAAATTAGCTAAGAAGCACAGGACCAAGGAAGTTACTAGGTTTAATGCACTCGATCGTGTAAAAATTTCATAAACCACCCCACACCATCAACCGAGACATCATAAGGCACTAGCAAAGCCTTACACACCCTTGTCAACTTTTGATTGGTCCTCCTTACCCTCATCCATCCCCCTTCTTCTCTACCACCTCTCACCACTACCCCTAAGACCACTATGGTCACCTCAACACACCACCCCGAGGACCGCAACACCTTTGTCGCACCCCACCCTCCTCTTTGAACCACCGCCAACCATTACTCACCAAGCAGACACCCCCCCCCAACCACATCCTTAACCCTAGCTGCCACGCCCATGCCCTTACTAGACGCCACCGCCCCTCCCACCACCCACATAAACCCTTCACAAGCCTCATTTCCCCTACCACCACCTCTACATTGTAGACTACCATCTCCACCCACCTAGCCCTAACAAATCTTTTCCACCCATCGCCAACACACACATCACTATTGTTACCCTTTTTTCTTACTCTATTGTCGCTTGACCCTCTTATCCCCTCCACAAATCACATGGCCGCCATCACCTGTCCCTAGAACTCACCAAGGAACCATGGTTAGACCCATGACTTAGATTGTTAGAGTCTCCACTCTACACTGCCCTAAGGACCCTGCTATCACCTATCTGAAAGGCTCCTCAATTGTATAACACTCATTAAATTAAATATCGGTCCCAATAAGTTATATCACCTAATATTTATTGTATTTTGGGCCAACAAATACGTGAAGTTGACAATATGTGACAGTTTTAAAATTTCACATATTTATTGACAATATATCAGTTATCAACAGATATTTTACCGATATGTGCTGATATTTACCAATATTTACTAACATTTGTTGTTAAAAAAATTTAAACGCAACAACTATGATATAAAATATCATTTGCAACACTCCGATATCGCAACACCACAACCCCGATCCTAATAGTGACTGAAACTACAATTTTATTGCTTCAACACTCCTAGGTCAGGCCACTCTGTCACCGATCCTTTTCACTTAGCACCTAGTCCATCATCGGCTAATCCTACTCCCTCAACTTATGAGATATGAGCCAAAGCTCAACCCTTAGCCATAGATTTGGAGGAGTCACTAAGCACCTAGAATTGATGTGTATGTTGAGGGGAGTAATTCTAGTTAGGGCACCCACGTTAAGCTGGTGATACTAATTTGGATAGACCAATCACTCAAATTTCAATTGAATTAGAGTTCATCCAATAGTTCATTAGAGGAGGAGGACCCATCTAAGCATTTAGAGTCACTTATGGACATCATAAATTATGATGATCTAGAGTCATCACATATTAGGCCCGTGTGCCCAAAGTGCCTATGGGAGGACAACCCGTCCAACACATGATCTAGATCATCCTATCATGGAGACACTATTCCTTTATTTAGATCTTCCTATTAGAACACGTGTTATATGATATTTTTATGCCCTTTTAATTTAAGCTTTTGGTCATTTATTTAAATAATATTTGAAATTATTTATATTATTTATAATTATATGCTTAAAATATAATAATCTCAAATACTTAATTTAATTTGAGCTTAATATTGAAAATCACATGGATTATGATAGCTTGACGTATTTTGACCGTAACTTTCATGTATGAACTCGAATTTAGGCGACGCAAACTGCTATAGAAAGCTAAGAACGATATCTACAACTTCTATCCCTAAATCTGATTGTATCTAGGTCAAAATTTAGCTAACAGTTACAGCTTAAAATATTTCCCTAACCTAAAGGATTATTTGGAATAGTTTTTGGAAATTAATTACTATCTACTTAATCTTATTTCGTAGGTACTAATTGGCAGCAAGGACACATAAGTCCACAAAAAAGAAAGTCAGCAACAAAGCCGCAAGAAAATAATAATGAGAAAGATTTAAGAAAAAGAAGATAAACTTTTTCCCTGCTATTCTAAATACCTAATATAATTGTACGCATGGAAAAACAAGACAAAGGCCAGCATGGCTGCATGGGCCCATACCTGCAAAGAAGAAACAAAAGCCAATATTAGTAAAAGTCAACCAAAATAACGATAGAAGGCGGTCCGTATAAGGGCATCAAAGGCCAAAGAAAAAAAAGAAGAGAAAGCTCAGCACCGCCTCTACATTGTGTGTATATATATAAAGTCGAATCACAAGGGGAGCCGGTATCGGGATTAAGAAGAAGCTGCAACATATGAAAATAGGGAAAAGAAGCCAAACGAGAAGAAGCAATGCTCAACAGAAAGACAAAGCTGGCAAATATTTATTTTCCAATTCCGATTGTGTTCTAATTTTAAGCAATTTTTGTCTTCTCTTGTTTATTTTGGATATATTTTGCTTAGTACTTTTGGTATTATGTTTTATGCAAGTTTTATTCTTTCATTATTCAATCAAGGGTTTATGCTTTTATGCAATTTAGTTCAAGTATTATTTTTCTAGTTCGTTAGTTTAGTTTAAGTTATGATTTGTATATATCATTTAATCATGTGTTATTTAGTATTTAATATGCTAGGCTAGATTTATATAGTGTTGAAGGATTATTGAAAGCGATGAGATAATCAATCGTGAGATGTGAATTGAAATTAATCATCATGTGTATTTTCGGTTAGATTTATAAACCGTGAATAATGATCACTGATCCAAGATTAGGAATTTATTATCTAACTTGATCACTTAGTTAATATGAGTAATAATCGGATGCTAGGATAGTATCATTAATCCGTAATTGTTAACGTATACATCCGCAAGTAGTAAATAGATTGGTTAATTTAAAAGAAAGATATTAATCTAATTAGTTTATTAATCATTAGAGTTGAATAATTCAAGCTAACCATAATTATAGTTCTAGTTAGTTATTCCCTAATCGTTAATGTTATCATTCATTGAATCTAGAAATTTTATCTTAGGTTATTAATTGGTTAGACAATAAATCATAAGCAAATCTTGGTTTATTTGCATAAGGGGATGCTAGGAAGCGGACACATACGAACTTCTATAAGTTAACATTAAAAATATTGTATGACTATATTTGTAACACCGCATCTTTTTGGAAAATGTTGAATGAGAAGCTATGTAAATTTTGGGTGTTTGATCTTGATTTGGTATTTAAATTTGGTTTGAGGCAAAGTTGGATTTGAAACAAGGTAAGAAATTAAATTTATTAAGTTTTTCAAGCGAACCGATCGACTGGTTCGCCGTTTTAGCAAAATGGTTTTTACTCAACTAAACCGATCAACTGGTTTGTAGAACAGTTGACTAGTAGGCCAAACCAATCAACCAATTTGTCAAGCTAGGCATATTTTTGAAACTTAATTTTTTAGAAAATATTCTTCTACGAAAATAGAGCTTTGTTAACCCACACCGAATTATTCCTAAAAGATTCTTAGCCTTGTTCATGATGTATTTAGCTCAAAAACACCATCTCAAATCAATCTGGAGGATCGATTGGGACAGTTAAGGCGGAGAGAAGACCTCAGCCTTGTCTTCTTCCAACTCTCTCCTATGCACATTTCTGAGATCATTGCTTCGATCTAAGGCACGATTCTGATTAGCTAGAAGATTCCTTCCATGGTGACCTTTCATTACTTTTCTTGTGAATTTCATTTCTAGACTAATTGACCTACATTCTCCAGAAACACCATTTGAGCTCTGGAAAATAGGTCAGCATATCTTAAACGAAATTCGTCCATTTAACTCGAATTCAAATGGTAAGAATTAGGATTTTCGAATTGCTCCTGACCACTCTATGATTCATCTTGATTGGTTGGCTAAATAGCCCCAATCACCCCTTTTGTTCACCTTTCTTTCAGTCACCAAAAATACCTAACTCTCTATACTCACCGTCTCCCTTTGCACTTCGAACCTTACAGTAGAAATTCATTTCACTCTTTTGATCCTTTCTCTAACTCTCTCTTGTTTTAATTATTAAGGAAGAGTTAGATTTAGGAAAAAGGTTGAGTGATTCAGCTGAATACCCTCTATTTTGCCTTTGGGGTGTGGTATGTTCATTCTTTCTTTTCTATTTCAAATTCAAATTTATTAAGGTTATGCACAATTTTCTGAGTTAGAGATAGTTGTTTTTAAAGTTTTAAAAGTTGAGATTTTCAAAGGCTGGAATTTCTGGTTTAAGGAAAGTTATGTATGCATCAAGTGAATATTACTTCTACAATGGTTCATAAGTAATCTTGCATAATATGAAACTCTGAAGTCGATATTATATGTTGGCCTGAATATATATAGCTTGCAGAACTTATTTGATTGGTTAGATTGTGCATTTTCAGTAAAATGCATGAACCCTGAGAAAAATGAGTTTTGATAATTAGATGTTGAGATGTGCAAGTTAAATAGGCTAAATATGTGTTATACACAGGCAATTAAATTGCGGTCGCGGTCGCGGTGTCACGGTATCGGAGCGTCGCGAACGATAAATTATGTGCCGTGGTCATCGCGGTGTAAATTTTTATTTTTATTTCACCATATACACTAATTATCATTTATTGATCATTTGAATATAAATATTCAATAAACTAGTATTTTATATCATATAAGAAGTATTAAAGTGAGTCATTATATGCTAAATTTTTCTAATAACCCTAAATTTACCTTAGAATGAAAAAAGATATGTTATTTAATAGTAAATGTGAAGATAATAAATAGTAATACTTTATTATAATTCAATAGTAACTTGATCTAAGATATATATAGTAAATAAATAAATAAAAATTATCATGCATGCTTTTTTTATTAAATTTAAGAATTCTCAATAAATAGCCGATTTATCGGCGATTTATCCCGATTTATCGGTGATATTTTCCGATTTATCGGCGATACCGATTTACCGGCGATTTATCGGCCGATAAATGTGAAATTTTAAAACCGTAGCATATCGGTAATTTCACGTCGCGGCTGACCCAAAAACCGCTAAATAGCGACCGCTACACTATAGCGGGACCGCTATTTAATTGTATGGTTATACAATGTTACAGCATGTTCCAATGTGGTAAGATAATGAGTTATAAGCATGATCTACATAAAAATGATTATTTGATGCTATTGTAGGGCACACTAATCGATTAGTTAGATCAAACCGATCGACTAGTAAGATTGCAGAGGCCTTCACCTTGCTCTTTGCTTAAACCCATTGACTGGTTGGGTAGAACCGATCGACTGGTTTATGAACAGTCAATGACCGGTTTGCCCAAGCCGATCAACCAGCTTGAGGAAAAGCAGGGTTTCGTCGAGTCAAACCAATCAACCGGTCGACCCAAACCGATCGACTGGTTGGGCCAAATCGATCGACTGGTTCAGCTGGTTTGTGTGATTTGTTTCCTTTCAGTTAGGTTATGCTTTAAGGCTAGCATGGGGCTGTTTTATGATTATTAAAGGGATAAAATACAGTTTTTATCATGGATTAATGACCTAATGAATGGATTAAATGGATCATAAGTTATGATATACTCTATGAATATTGTACAAGCTTAATGGGTGTGCCACATATGAAATGTGATGGTCTTTGAGAAAAAAGTAATGAAGCACAGCATGTGCTTGAATAAATTAGTATGATGGTCATAAATAATATTGGACAAGGATAAATGGGAACCCCAAACAGGGTTGGAAAATGGAAAGGATTAATATGAAAGAAATATGTGAATGCCTTGCTTGTTCTTTGTGTGGTCCTTATGTGATCACTTATCCTCATGAATAAGGTACTAATCACGTAAAGCAAAAGACAATCGAATGGTGTATAGGTCTAAATTACCCTATTCTCGATTAGCTACCGGGGCTTAATCTGCCTTCGGACGTTTATTGGTGCCTTTAGGCAAGATCCTAGAGATCCCGGTGCCTTACCTACTCTAGAAACTGATGATGTACTAGGGGGTATTGATACTAAAGGGTCTAGTTACCTAGATGGTTGGCTTCGACCTGGATTTATGTCTATATTGGTTGGCTTTGGCCTGGACTTATGTCTATTCTGGTGATTGACTTCGGCTTGGACTTATGTCCCTTTGGTGATTAGCTTCAGCCTGGACTTTATGTCCCTTAGTTTGGATAGGCTTCCATGGTATGTGAGACCATAGGGTAGTGCACAATCCATCGCTCGATGATAAAATCTAGATGATAAGTAATTGAATGATGAATAAGTGAATGCAAATAATTGGATAATGATGGTAATAATGGTTTGAATGACCAAAAAGGGATAAAAGTTGGTTTGTAGACTTGAATAATGGCTTAAATGACCAACTAATTAATAATTGGAATGTTTGACTGGATGTTGACCTTTCTCAATATATGGATCAGGAAATGATATAATCTAATCAATTGAACAAGTTGAAAAATAAACCCTAGTGGTTGTTTGAATTAATTTGCCTAGTACACGTGTAGTTACCTATATGATTATAATATGAAGATAAACATAATATATTCTATTTTCCTGAGTTATGCATGATAGTATATTCTGATGCATGGCTACCCTTACATATATGGCATTAATATGACATATATTATGTATGGTATCCATGTCATGGTAGAATTTACAAACTTGTGTTTCCGTTGAGGAGGCAACTTGGCTTACTTAGTACGTAGCGTACTAATGTGTCCATTTGCTCGGTCACCTGCTCATTCACATGAGCAGAGGGCCATGTACAGGTTTTTGGGGACGGCCAATAGTGGGCCTATCTCAGCTTGGGTTCGGGGCTTCAGAGTGTGGATATATAGAGGCTTTTGTGGGGTTTGTGACGGACCATGGTTTTGGGTTCATGCCCTAATCTTATTTTAATATAGCCCTATATTCCTAACTTATCTGTCTTCTTCTATTTGATTTGGTCGGGGACCGTTGAAGTCCTTGATTGTAAGTAATCTTTTAAATGTTTATGTAATTTAAATTTGCACACCCTATTTTTAAATTAGTTGGTTGGTTTTAGCCTTTTAATTAATATGGGGTAGGCAGCGAAGGTCTATCTTGTATTAGGTACAGCAGTAATACCTCATTTTTCGTAAGTATATTTTCTGCTTCTACATTACTTTAAACAAAAAAATTCAGTAGTAAAAAATGGGGGTATTACAATATTATTCAATGATCAATTGATATCCCCGTGAAAATATCTCATCATTGTTATTCGCTTATTATGCTAATTTTTGTTTTCTTCTTTTGACTATTAGTAATTAATTTTTTATGATTTAACAATCAGGAAATTAATTTGATAATATAAAATCATAGATTAAATTACAATCTCTATGGGATCGATCCCTACTCGCTACTTACACAAATTAGAACACAAGCCATTTGGTCATATGGTGGAAAATCTTATATTGCCTTTATCATTTTCTCAATTAGGGCATGTTTTGACTATAAGCTTCGACTAGCAGAAGAGTAAGTTTTAGTAATCTCTAGAGTCTATTACAACAACTATGGCAAGTAATTCGATAAAGTAATTTAATGTATATGAGGTTTGCAAATAAAATTGGAGTCAAGAAATACAAATTTTCTGTGAAATCGCTTAGAAAAGAAGGTATATACATGGCTCAAAAGCTCACTATGGGACTTGATAAATCTCAACATGCCATATTGGTCGTTAAAAAATCATATACGTTCTTGCTCTATTCACATCTAGACACGTAGATAAGTGTTACATACCTTGAAATTAACAACCAAAAAAAAAACTACTCAACTTTATCTTAGATTTATGGTTCTCATGGTTTTGCTTCTATATTAGGACAAACTCTTTTGATACAATTCATGCCTTCTAATAGTTCTTGCTAAATAGTGCAACAACCATAGTTTTTCATCTCTAGAGTGGACAAGTTTGGGTTCACAGTAAATGACTATGATGCTTACAATTGCCTTAGGTTGTGTTTAGAGGTCCTTGTTAGGGTTTGTGGAAACAAATCATAGAGCATTCCTCCATTGCCCAAGTAGATCCAGGCTTATAGTGTTACTAAAAGGGTTCTAGAGTTGTTGGCTCATTATCATGGTCTTCCAAATTTCACAAGATGGATTAAACAAGATGTCTTTAAAAAGCAATACCCTTACTTCAAGCTTAAGGGCAAGCTTAATGAGGAGGAGGGGAGTATTGGCACACGCACTGATAAGAGGGCCAAAAAGGCATCAACTATTAATTAAATAATATAAGATAGTAGCTAAATATTAATATTAATGGGAATCTTATTGTTTTGGGGTATCTTTATTAATGTAGTTTCTTATTTAGCTAATATTAAAAGAAACTAGTTGATTTTTGTTCTAGTCATATATAGGATATTATTTGTGTAAGATTAGAAATTTTATTATTTTAATATGGGCTAAGCCCATTAGGTTGTGATAAAAATAAATAAGGTGTTATGCCTCATTAATAATCACCAATGGGAGAATAAACAAGTTGTTTACACCCGATCCTCTCTCTAAACCCCATTACCCCTCCCTCTACCCTTACCTCCACTAATCGCCCCCTTCACTTCCCCTCTACTCATCAATCTTCCACTAATATGAAACCCTAATCCCTCCTAATTAATTCATGTAATTGATGATGAATCCTTATGGTTTACATACGCAACAACCAAAAGAAGAATCAATCTAGATACAAATCCTGAGTTCCAGTTGAACTTAAGTTACTAAATTGAATCTAGATGATGAAACCCACACCATACCATCAGCCCTAAAAAGGAAAAGCTTGATGTTATCCTTATATAAGTGTGATACAAGTGCCAATTACATCATACTACTAATAATAGGAAAAGCATGAATCAGGCAATTAAATCGTGGTTGCGGTGTCATGGTATCAAAGCATCACGAATGATAAATTATGTGTCGCAGTCATCTCGGCATGAATTTTTATCTTTATTTGACCATATACTCTAATTATTATTTATTGATCATTTGAATATAAATATTCAATAAACTAGTGTTTTATATTATATTAGAAGTATTAAAGTGAGTCATTATATGCTAAATTTTCCTAATAACCCTAAATTTACCTTAGAATGAAAAAAGACATGTTATTTAACAATAAATGTGAAGATAATAAATAGTAATACTTTATTATAATTCAATTGTAACTTGGTCCAAGATATATATAGTATATGAAAAAAAAAATTATCATGCATGCTTTTTTAAATGGCAGATTTATCAGCGATTTATCACAATTTATCAGTGATATTTTTCGATTTATCGGCTGATTTACTTGCGATTTATCGACTGACAAATGTGAAATTTTAAAACTATGGCGTATCGGTAATTTCGCGTCACTATCGACCCAAAAAACGCTAAATAGCAGCCGCTACGTTATAGTGGGACCGCTATTTAATTGTATGAGCATGATGCATTGAGCGGTGGTATTTTTATAATTTAATTTAAGTTTATTCTAAAAATAATACAAAAGAGGGTTCAAAAAATACACATCTTTCACTTATAAATACATATCTTTAACACATAAAGACACTTATATTATTGAAAAATACACATCCTCCCTAAGGATATGATCGACACACTTTTTGTAAATTTATTGAACTTTTTTTAAAACAATACGTATCTTATCCAACAAAATACACATCTTTAAATATAAATATACATCTTCATGGCAAGAATACACATCTTATCCAACAAACTACACATCTTTCGTTATAAAATAAGGGATGAAGACATTTACTATAAATACACATCTAACAACAACAAATGTTCATCTCCTGAAGGTGAAATACACATCGTAGTGGAGAATACACATTATATGAAGAAATACACATCTTAAGATTAATATTTTTGATTATGAATGCACATCTTATATCGACATATATATATTTTATAGTTTCAAATGCAAATATTATGGTGATAAATACATATCTTATATTAAGAAATGCACATCTATTAATAATAATACACATGTTCTAGATACACATAAATACACACTCATTAATTCATAACTGCACATCGCATTTCCTAAATAAATACACATCCTATTTCCACTATCCAAATAGTAGTAATACTGCTATGAATCTATTTCCTCCCTGTAACTAATAAAAATAAAAATAAAAACTTTCATTTCTCGACCTATCTCTATAAAGAGAGATTATAAATCACACAATGTAAGGCAGGGACAACGGTGGTGTCATTCCACCACATATGGGATGATGGGAGTTAACAAACTAAACTCAAGTGCAAGCAACCACATGGAATTCGACTGATCGACTAGGGTGGGTTGTCGGATTTGGTTGAATCTCATCAGATTTAGTCAGAACTTGATCGCTTTGGGCAAAAATCAACAGGACTGGGCAAATCTCCACATATTTAAGCAGGATACCTTTGAATCTTCTTAAAAACTAACACATCTAGTCGACACATTGCAGATCTAGTCGAACTTCATTGAAAGAAGCCACATTCAAGCCAAAACTACAAAATTTGGACAAGAATCGTTCAAATCTTGACAGCCAAATGTAGAGTTGGTATTAATTTGCTGATTACTAAGATGCAACAATTGGTGATAAGAGAATATAGAGAATCTTGTAACCAATAAGTTAGCTCCTCGCCATTAATCCCGTAATGACACAGTTATAGGGTTAATTAAAATATACATATTATGGGTATTGAATTCCATAAATATATAATTAAGGAATTAATTATCTTATAATTATTAAGGACAATGCAGTTATAATTAAATTTTAATTGTAATTATTGCTGAAACAATAAGTGAGAACAACCCTGATGTATCATAAGAAATAAACAAAAGCCTATCTTATACATTACTATGAAATGAGAAAGAACTGCATTAATCAATTCATGTTATCTGAGTGAACTTATACCTCTATGTAATCGAAAACTCGTATCTCACTGTATCAAAATCAAAGCCCATGGTTCAACTATTCTAGAGAATAGAATAAAACAATTTTTCTCTTCATTCTTAGACTTCCTTCTATGGCAGGGTTACTAACAACGAGGTTCCTTCTATTTCTCAATATAGATATACAGGTATGAGAGATGCAGCTAACTTGATAAGCAACATAAGGTTTGAACTAGTGCATGCTGATCACTAAAGCTAGCACAAGCAATCCAGATAATACAATGGAGTTTTGTAATTATTAAAATTTAACAAAATCAATGAAGATTGTGTCTCAATTCAGAAAGGGAATCAGACCATAGGTTTTGCATCAGCTCAAGAATGCACAAAGATATACCTGAACAAGTGGGATTGCTGCCAACCGTCCAACTACATTGTTAGAAGACTTCTCACATTCCCCCCAAAGCAAATTATGAGCAGGCATATCTCCATAGCTGCTTACACCAAGGAGGAAGGTGTGGGAAGTGAAGGGTCATAATAAAGTCAAGAAAACATAACCCATCATGTAGGTAGTAAATATATTGATAGCATCTTCACCTGAAACCAAGTTCACTTAATCTTTGTGAACACCAAGCAAAATGTCGACTCTCATCATCAGCAATGCGAGCAAAATCAGCAAAGAATCCTTTTCCTAGAACCTCGCAATAGGGTGAAAACCGGACAACAGTGTCCCAAGCCAAATCAATGGCATTTAGCTCCACATGAGCAAGATTATGGAGCATATAAGCATTGAGAGGCAAGCCTGAGTGCTTAGGAGGTGGAATTTCCTTCGGTGAAACCTTCAATTCACAGGAAGAGGACCGGGATTGAGAAACCAACATAACAAAAAGACCACCAAGAACTATTGCAAATTTTACTATTAAGAAATGCGTTAGCAGTCTTCCGAAACAAGAAGCATCCACATATGACGTCACAACAGAAGCGTAGCCAATAACAATATGGAAAAGACTACATGTGATGTGTTAAAATTGAAGATGCCCAATAACTGGAAAATGCGCGGAATGCAGCACTGTTTGGCAATCAAAAACTCTAATCGGCCTACATGATTTTAGTGATGAAGCAGAGCAAAAACGACACAGGAAGCCGACACCTGTAACAAACGTAAGACCATAATGATTCACGACCCGCTAAAACATATTATTTTGCTAATTACTCAGGACTCACTATTACCGATGCACTTACTCATGGTCAGAGTTTAATGATACTACCATCTTCAGCGAGCTAAAAACTTACAAAGAGGAGAAACAAAGGAGAGTACCAGCTTCGGTTTAGCAGGTCGAGCAGGCCATGCAGGCGGGTCGAAAACCCCAACAGGGAGCATCTCTCTTTGCCATCTAGAGAAAGCAAAGTGGGAAACCTTCGACTTCGTCAGAGGATCACTGGTAGAAAGAACCAAAAAACCAAGCTCCGCTAGAGTACCGGCGGACCCAATTGCCTGAAAATCCATTTCATCAGCTTCAGTAAACTCATACTCTGCTGCAGTCATCGGCTCAGGTTGGGGACCGCCAGGGCCCCATCTTCGGTTCCTGTTAATCGGGCTCTCCCTCCATTGTTGAAGACCCGACCATTGGCGATACTGCGAAGATGGAGGAGAAGAAGATGATACTAACGATTTGTAAATCGTGAATTTGGGGTATAAGAGTTTTGCCCCACAGGCGCAGCGCAGGGTGGTGGAGAGCATGGCGCCTAGCGGTTAGAATTCATTTTTGCCGGTGAGATCACGAAATTTCATTAAACCGAAAGTGCACTTACAAATCTGAGGATAATAGACGGCAATGTCTCCGGCCATCATTGTTCCAAATATATTGGGTTATAGCCGAATTTCCAAACCAAAACCATAGAAATAATGCTATAACTAATAATATGGATATTATTCTCGTTCTTATTTGGCTATTAGCCAATAGCTAAAACGATTATTAAGGGGTCGTTTGTTTTAACTTTTGAAAAGTAATTATTTATAAAAGTAATTTTAAATTAAGATAAGTGTTTGGTTTTACTTATGAAAAATTATTATACAAAAGTGATTAACAAAAATAACTTCTTATAAGTAGTTAATCAAAAGTAAATTTTACTTACTTTTTTAAACTACTTATAAACCAGACACGGCACGGTGTCTTGAAAAAAAAATCGTTTAGATCGTGGTCTGTTGTGTGCCCCGACTGTGGTCTGCTCGTTCTCCTCCATTTTTCCTCTCCATTTGCTGCTCGCGTTCGCCATCTGACGCCGCTGTTCGATCTATATTCGCAAGATACAGATCTTTAATTGTTGATCTTCGATTTCCCGTCCTCTTCAAATTCTAGGTTTGCCTTCTCCATCTCCTGCCTTCTCCATCTTCGATTTTTGTTGGTTCTGGTTTTTTTTCTTTTGTTTTCTCAGTTTTGTAGTGTCGCGTTGCAATGACTTCAGTAGTGTCGCTGTTCGATTTTTGTTGGTTCCTTTGCCATTGTCCGCTGGCAAAGTTAATTATCCCTTCTTCCCGATCTTATTATTTGTTTGGTTCGTAGCTCTTTATGTATGATTTGCAGAAATCTACTAGTTGAAGTGTCAGTGGGTTTCGGACTGACTTTAGAGGTCCATGCTCGTTACTACCCAATAAAAATCGATGTTTGCCAATATAATAATGATTTTTGCTCGTCTGATCTGATGTGTGTATTATATTTGGGTTGTCTGTGAAAACTGTAGAGTTCTACTTACCGCTTTTGGTGTTGATCTGATTTATTAAATCAAGACATACTAACCAATGACCTGAAGAAATATTTAGTTTTTACAAAAATGAAAGATAAGTTCGAGTAATTGGTGGTAGGAGAAGTATCTGCTACTTATGGGGTCTGCTTAAAATGTGTATAGTGTCAGTGATGAATGGTCAAGTGGGAGCTTTAGGGTGCTCTGCCTTCAGAATCATTCATTTTTCTTCCTTCAGCTTGCTGCCATCTGCTATGTAAAAGGAGGACTTTAGACTCATTTTCAACACCATTGTTGTGCTTAAACTTCGGAATCATAACTCACAGGAACATATCTTCATAAATGATGATATGGTAGATGAGGACCATGAGGTAGGTGATATACGGGGATAGCAGCTTTATTTTGGGGTCATAATTTTGTTCATAGGAGTACCTTCCTTGTAAAGTTGGTATAAAATTAGTAACATTCTTCAAATGGCTATTGTAAATCAGTCTCTTCATCTTGGACAGGAGCAAAATGAGGTTTAGAGATATACTTTCCTTTTCATGGTAAACCTGAAAAAAAAATTTATTTGGGAAAAAATCTAATGGCAGATGAGTTAGATGTGCATGCTGCAGTAAAGCTGAAACATAGTTGATCAATTTTTTATTCCATCATTTACAGTCACTGGGAGGCTGCTAATGCTGTATTTGGAACTTTCTGTTGGGCATATCAAAAAATCCAGAGTAACCACACTCATTCACTTGCATTCATATCCGTTTCATCCTCAATTGTGACAATGTCACATGGTGTATTCTCTTGAACAAAAAAGGGTGGATATGTTGTTCATCAAGTTTTCACTCTGTTGAAATAGTCCACCTGGGAATTCTAGGGAGTAGCTCCGATATTGTCATGTTCTTATTAGCATGGATGATTCTATTAAAATATTTGTGGTGCTGTTTTCTGGACGCATCTTTCCAAAATCCTACCCAAAGCTAGAGATATCGGCATCTATATGCCGCAGTGGAGAATCTCAGTCTATTTATCTTGTCAGTATTGAAGTTTTTGTGGCACTCTATTGGTGAAGAATGTATAGAATGAAAAGATTTCATGGCGGTCCTGGAATTATCATAGAAGATTACACTAGCTTACACAATACTTTCTTGTTTCTACTTCAGTGTTAACTATCAAGGAAGACTATTCTTAGGAAATGCTTGTCTTTCATCCTCCTGCTATTCTCTAATATTCTCTAACCACCACACTGTCATCTCAGCAACATATGTTGCCATCTACTAACTATGATGCATGCGCCATCTGCATTTCAGCAAGATAATGGCTTAAAGTGATATTGCACTGTCATGATGGCATCACCTTACTCATATAAATATAGATATAGAGTATATTCTAGAACTCACACATTATATGTGAGACTAATTTACCATGATTCGGACTGATGCAATAATTTCTTCCTCTTTGCTTTCTCCTCATTTTCATTCGCCTTCCATTTTTGGGTATCCTTATTGGGTTCATATTCCTCGCTTTCATTCGGCTTCCATTTTTTGGGTATCCCGATTGGGTTCATATATGATCTCAAATGTATAAATGTGCTGTTAGTTTTGTAAATATCTCTTTCCGTTCACTCATTTCAAGTTTCAGCCAGTAGTTTCAACTTTCAAACCATATAACAAACAAATACTAGAATTAACAACAGTTTTTCTTGAAATCGAATATATATTGAAAGACCTACCTTTTTTTCTTCTTCTTCTTTTTTCTCTTTTGTACATATGGAAGGAATAATTGGACAAAAAAAGATAGAGACATTTTTATTTATGAAAAATTAAACCAATCTAAAACGGTATACATCAACACTTTTATGTTATATTAGTTTTAAAAAATGTATGGTTTTCATATATAAATGCTAGTTTCTTTCGTGGATTTTGCCACTATGCCTGGTTTTCCTTCCTATTAACTTACTCTCTCAAACATATTAAAATGATCATATTATCTTACTTATGCATTAGATGTTTTGATAATATCAATCAAAAGAGTAACGATTGCATTATATACAATATGGTAGTTGTAAGAGTAACGAGAAAATAATATTTGTAGGTACTATGACATCTTCATCAGATACTGCACATTGGACCGAATCAAGGCATCAAACCTTTGTTCAATTATGTGTTGAGGAGGTTAAGAAAGGCAATAGACCTACTTCAAGTTTCAATAAGATTGGATGGTCCAATATTGTTGATGGTCTTAATAGGCTTGAGAATGTGCGATATCAAAAAATTCAAGTGAAAAATCATTTTACCTCAACAAAAAAAGATTATTTGGCATGGGTAAAACTTGAAAGTGAAACCGGACTTGGGAGAGACCCAATAACAGGTGCAATCACTTGTGGGGAGGATAGGTGGAAGATATTTATTCAGGTAAATTACAATTTTATATTTTTAACTTATTTTATTATAATTATTATTATATATAGCATGTAATAATTTATTTATTTTTTTGTAGCAAAATCCAAGTTGTAAACACTTTCGCAACAAGCCAATTGCCCATTTAGATGAGCTTCGATTAATCTTTGGTGGTACTCATGCAACGGGAGAACATTCATGGGCTCCATCTCAAGGGACTCATCCAAGTTTCGATAAGGATGATGAAGAGCTAAAAACAAGTAATGTGGATCCTTCTAAATGTGAAAAAGTCATTGACATCGAGGGTTGTGATTCTAGTGATTCAGATGGTGGGACATACCAAAAGGAAAAGTCAAGCAACACGCGTTCTAAGAGTCAACAATCTAGTTCTCGTAAGAGAAAGGAGTCAGCTAGTGACAAGCTTGATTATAAGTTGCTACAATTATGTGAATCTGCATTTAAGATTAATAATGATCCTCATTTGCCTACACCTCAACCTTCAACAACCCCCACCATAAAAGAATGTTTAGCTATTCTAAATGACATGGCCGATGAAATTACTGATGAGTTATTTATCCTTGGTACTAATGCTTTCAAGGATCCTGATAACAGAGACATATGGATGTATATGGCTCCCCAAAAGCGTAATGTTTGGTTGGAATCTTTAAGAGATCACTCTAAGAGTTAATCAAGGATGTTAGGTTGTTATGGTATTTTGTAAAAGACTAATTTTTTTGAGATTTTTTTATTTTCTATTTGTAAAACTATGAAGTATGAATTATGTTGTTTATGTTGAACTTATGTAATTGTTTGGACTTTTGACTTTTGGTATTTTAGAATAGTCTACCTTTGATAGACTTATGTAATTGTTTGGACTTGTGACTTTTTGAATTAGCTTTGAAATATTCATGTTGTTTGATAGAAAACATAAGTGTTGTTTGTTATATATAATTTTATGTATATATATTGGATATACATATAATACAAGTGATGCTTTGATTTTGAATAGATGGATGATCGGAAAAAAAGACTACTACTACTTTTACTTGTAGTGCGACATTTGCGAAAGAGAAGGAAGGCGTCTATCGAGAAGCAAGCTTGTTTGGAATCTTCTGAAACAGGTCACCAGTTTGTCCAACGTATATTGAATGGTCATGATAGGCTATGCCACGATTTATTTAGAATGAAAAAGGATGCTTTTCTAAGGTTAGCAATTTTTTTAAGATCAAGGAGGTTGCTGAGTGATACGTATAATGTGACTGTTGAAGAACAACTGGCCATTTTTTTATATACAGTTGGTCACAATGAAAGGAATAGAGTTGTGCAAGATCGATTTCAGCACTCTGGAGAAACTATTAGTAGATATTTCAACAAGGTTTTAGTTGCTATATCAAAGATTGCTAGTGATATTATAAGGCCTCATCGAAGCCTTGATGAGGTCCCTCCTGAGATCATGAATGATTCGAGACTTTGGCCTTATTTTAAAGATTGTGTAGGAGCGATAGATGGAACACGTATTGATGCTTGTGTTCCAAAGAATGAACAAATGCCTTATCGTAATCGTAAAGGAGTGTGTTCCCAAAATATTATGGCAGTTTGTTCTTTTGATATGTTATTCACATTTGTGGAAGCTGGATGGGAGGGGTCAGCTCATGATTCTCAAATATTCCAACACTGTATTTGAGATCCCAACAAAAACTTTCCTCATCCTCCTCGAGGTAAATAGAGCATTATTTTATATATTAAGTATAAAATATTATAGTTGAATAATATGAATTTACATTTTATGCAGGTAAATATTATGTGGTTGATTCAGGTTATCCCAATACATCCGGCTATCTTGTGCCATTCAAGGATACAAGGTATCCTCTATCTGATTTTCAAAGAGTTGGCGGTCCACAAGGAAAAGAAGAATTATTCAATCATTTACACTCGTCAGTGCGAAATGTAATTGAGCGTTGCTTTGGTGTTTTGAAGGCTCGTTTTCCTATCTTAAAGCAAATGCCGAATTATAGTTTGGAACAACAAATGTTTATTGTCATTGCAACAATGACAATCCACAATTTTATTAGGTTGAATGGAATGGATGATATATTATTTGATGAGTTTTGTAGCAGAGAAATATATGAAGAAAACAATAGGAATAGAGATATTGGACAACATGTAAATGGTAGAGCGGCTAGAGAAATGGAAATATTACGGGATAGGATTGCAGATGATATTTACAATGCACGTCATTGAACTATATTATGATCTATGCTTATTATAAATTTAAGAATGTTTATTGCATAATATAAACTTTGATTTACAATTAATATTTGAGTTTTAGATGTTTGTGAATTTTATAAAGTTTGTTTAGTGGTTGTTCATAAATTTTTTTTAATAAGTTTATAATTTTTATTTTATAATTTTTAGTACTTTGTAATATCTTTATATTTTTTTTATAATTGTTAATGTTTAATATACTTTTTAATATTTAATATTACCTAATTTATATAGTAATTATTACTAAAAGATATATATAGGAAGATAAAAACTAAAGATGGAAAAGAAAAAGTAATTTTGTAGGAAAATGAAAACCAAACACTAATAAGATACAATAAGTAGTTTTTTGGCATTAATCACTTATGTAATAAAAGTTAAAACAAACATACGTTTTACTTATAAAAGTACTTTTTTAAAAGTAGATTTATAAAAGTAGTTTTTATCTAAAAGTAATTATTAATAATAAGTAAAACCAAACAGGGGCTAAATTATTGATGTGGAAGATTATTTTCAAATATTAGGGATGGCAACGGGGCGAGTCGGGGATAGGGATGAACCCAATAAGGAAAATAATTTTTGAACCCGACCCTATCCCCGATATTTTTTATCGGGGATTCCCCGACCCGATCCCCGCGGAGATCAAATCCCCATACCCGACCCGATCCCCGATCTATTTTCCATCTCCGATTTATTCTCCATTCTTAAAACCCAACCCGATCCCCAAAACGGCGAAACCCGACTTTATACCCGATCCCCGACCCCATCTCTGATCCTCAAACTATTTTTTTATATTATATTTTTAATTTATATTCTATAAAAAAAATTATATTATATATATATATATGATTATATAAAAATATATATAAAAAAACTTTGAGGCGGGTTCAGGGAGGGGGACCCCAAACCCGTCCCCACCCCGTCCCCAAAAAAATCCCTGTTAAAAATCCCTTAACCCGATCCCCAAATTCTCTCCCCAAACCCGAACCGGAATGGGGAATCCCCAACAGGGCCCTGAATCCGCGGGAAAAATTGTCATCCCTATCAAATATTCTCTAAAACTTCAGATTTTTTTTTTAAAGATCACAAGATGCAAAATTATCACCTAAACTAGACTTTCCTTACATATACGTCATTTGCTTGAATATTGATAGATTTGAGTAGATCTAATCCAAGATCTAACTCTTTGAATGAGAACATTCGATTTCTCAATAGATTACTCTTTCTACTTCTCAATGTACACACTTGAGGAAGGAGGAGAGAAGAAGAAGAAACATGTTGTGTAATCCTCTCTCTAAAGTCACGATTGAACTTTTCATAAAATTTGAGTGTTGTGTCGATATTCCTTCAGTACAAGTGCTTATATAGGCATAGAACCATGCAGGTATTTTCCATTAAGAAATCCATTAGCAGCCTCATTAATGAAATAACTCCTCTTAAGGCATAGCTCATGTCTTATACTAAAAGTTACAATAATGATTTACAAAAATTACAAAATATAGAACAAAAAATAATAAAGCTACACAACTTAATAGTGCAATACATAAATATAATCATATTTGATTGAACTTTATAGTCTTATAGCCTTGTTCTTCTTTACACTTTGTAATCTTGTAATCCATTGTCATTGCCTTGTACCTCAAAGAACTTCAATCATCATGAATTTCTTGTAAACATGTACAATACATGCAAGAATGACTTGACAAAACATTAGAAGTATATGAATTTTCAAGCATAATATATGTTATCTCTAATTATGCTAATTTCTCTTGATCTCTATCATTAGAAAAAGAAGATTTCAAATTTTCAAGAGATGCTCCTACATCATTCTCCCCTTGTAGAGAAGAATTCATACTCAAATTAACATCACTATAATATGGAGATAAGTCGCCAATATTGAAAGTTCTAGATACTCCTTCATAATGGTCAAGCAATTCAAGTCCATACGCTTTATTTCTAAATTATGTTAAGATTTTAAATGGACCATTAGCTCTTTCCATTGGTTTATTCTTTTTTAAGTTTTTATATCTCTCTTTTCTCAAATGCAACCATACCAAATCTCCTAGTTTAAACACTAGTTGACTTTTGTTTTTATTAGCTTGAGTTTGGCATTTAACCTTTGATTTTTTAATTTTGTCTTCATTTTTTTGATGAAGTTTTTTTAAAGAGTTTGATTCTTTCTTTAACATCATAATTCTTTATATATCCTCTCTTAAATGACAACTTGATATCCAATCTTTGGTACTCTTATTTACCGACCTTTGCAGTAAAATACCTATAGTTCTATTAGTCACTTTGGTTTGACCATCCATTTGTAGATGTTGAGAAGTACTAAATAGTAACTTAATACATAACATGTGCAAAAGTGTCTTCCAAAAGTAGCTTAAGAATTTTACATCTCTATCTAATACTATACTATTGGGAACTCTATGTAACTTTACTATTTCTTAGAAATATAAGTTTGCTACATGAGTTGTATTATTAATTTTGTTATAGGGTATAAAATGTGCCATTTTTTAAAATCTATATACTACTACAAGAATACAATCCTTATCCCTTTGTATCCTTGATAATCCTAATATGAAATTCATACTAATGCTTTCCTAAGATTGATCAGGTACTGGTAAAGGAATATACAAACTCTTATGGAAGAAACTCTTACGTTTTTAACAAGTTACGCATATTCCTATAAATGTTTGTACTAGTTTTATCATCTATGGCCAGTAGAAATTTTCTTGTAGGATTTTCATGGTCTTATGAACTCCAAAATGACCAACTATACCTTTATTATGTACTTCTTTAACAAGTAAATCACGTACACTTGAATGAGGTATACATAACTTATTAAGTTTAATGATATAGTCATCTAGTAGTAAGTGATTACCAAAACTATCATTCTTTTTACACATATTATATATGTCAAAAAAATCTTCATCCTTATCATACAACTCCTTCAACATCTCAAATCCCAATAACTTAACATCCAACATGACTAATATCATGGATCTATGAGACAAAGCATCTACTACGACATTTTCTTTACCATTGAAATGCTTGATAGAAAACATAAAGGATTGTAAGTGCTAACCCATTTTGTATACCCCAGACTGATTTTCTTTTGCCCATGCAAATATTTCAAACTCTCATGGTCTACAGGAAAAACAAATGGGTTAGGTCTTAGGTAATGACTCCATGTGTTCCAGACTTCATATGATGACAAAGAACTCTTTGTCATAGGTGGAATAACTCAAACTTGCTCCATTCAATTTCTTACTAAAAAATGCAATAACTCATTTTTCCTATGAGATACTGAAATACTCCGAAAATTTCTAATTTTAAAAAAATTATAATTAAATAAGGTTTTATTGGAAAATTTAATTTAATAAATTATTTTTATTAAAATAAAAAGGAAATTAATTAGGGCAAATTAAGAATAAATTTATAAGTATTTTAATTAAGAGAAATTAGGGTATTTTAGCTAATTAAGGATTTTATTTTGAAAATTAATTAAATAAATTATTTTCTTTAAAATAAGAAGGATAAAATAGTTCCAAATTAATATTTATTTTATAAATAATTGAACTGGAAAAAAATTAGAGTATTTTCTAATTAAAATAGAATTTATGGAAAATATTTAAAAAATCCTAAATTAGCCTAAAAAGGAATTTAAATATTATTTTATTTAAATATTATTATTTTTAAATATCCCAAATATTTTAATTAATTTAATTAACCCAACCCTCCTAATATTGTTTTTCCCTTTTTCCTTTTTCCTTTTCTTTCTTCCTTTTTCTTTCCTTTTTCTTTCGTTTCTTTCGTTTCTTTCTTTCTTTCTTCCTTTTTCCTTTTCTTTTCCTTTTTTCCCCCGATTGGGCCTGCCTTCCCGTGTCCCAATCCTTCATTTTCTCCTTTCCTTCGGCCAGCCCAGCCCGCGCAACCGCCTCCTTCCTTCTCCATCGCAGCGCTGCGTTTTGCTTTTTATTTTCCTTAGACGCTGCGTTTTGTTAAAAAAAATTAACCTACATCGCCGGTTCGGTCCTCCTCCTTTTTTTCTTTTCTTTTTCTTCCCCGAACCGCCCAGTTCCCCCCACCTTTCTTCTTCTTCTTCCTTCACACCTACCACTCCAACGCCAACCTGCAACTGCCGCCCCGTCCCTAGTTTTTCGTCATTGATTGCGCCGTTGACCGATCGATACTCTTTTTCCTCTCCCCTTCTAACTCGCAACCCATTGACCCAACCAACTCTCCCCTTTTTCTCGCACGATTTTTCCCCTCTCCTTGGCCTGCGCAACCATCCCTACCATTGAATTTCGCCGACCAAAATGACGCCGCTGGTGAGCCCTAACTGATCTGCCCCAATTCCCCCATATTTCCTTTGACCTTATCTCCTCCTTAAGCCTATGAATAACCCTTACCAACCCGGGAGTCGAGTTATGTTTTTGAACCCAGGAAAATCATTCATTTTCGCTGCTGCCACTTTAGACGGCCATTATGTCGCTGTCGGCCAACCAAGCCACCCAATCCGCCCATATAAGCCTTCCTTGCATCGTCCTCTACCTAACCAAACCTCCCATAGCCCTCGATTCTTCCTGCACAAGCCACCCCGGCTGTGCGTATTAACCTTCCCGATCAACCCTCTCTTCAACCTCCGTCGCCCTTCGAACCACCATTAGCCACCTCTTCCGCCACTGTCGCCGCTCCTTTCACCTCCCATTCTATACTGTAGACCACCCTCTACTTTCCCCTACCTCTCTTTTCCTCTTCCTCCCTCTCCTCCTCCCTTTCTCTTCTTCTTCCTCTTTTAGCCACCGCCGCCGCCGCCGTGCGCCGCCACCCTTATTCGGTCCCTCTCCACCTGGGCAACCCTAAACACCCCATCTCCCACCTCCATTATGCCTCTCTTTTTCCTAGCATTTAACTTTTCCCTTTTTCTTCTCTTTTTTCAGCCACCGCCGCAGCCTTTGTGCACCACCGCCGGTGCCTCCCATCCCTGTTAGCCTAAAGTTGAACCCTAGACCCTCTCAACCCTTTACCCTATTTTTACAAGCCTTAATTTATTTTATTTCATTTATTTGAATATAAATACTATTATTATTATTATTTCCATTATTAATATGTATTATTATTATTATTATTATTATTATTAGTATTAATATTTTTATTATTATTTCTGTTGAGAGCCGAAGCCCTATTGTAAATTTTTATTTCAATTTTATCGTTATTAATCTTATTATTTCTACTACTACTACTACTACTACTACTACTACTACTATTATTATTATTATTTCGAAATTGTTATTAGTATTATTCCATTATTATTGTTACAACTATTTTACCATTAGTGTTGCTATTATTATTATTATTGTTGTTGTTGTTGTTGTTGTTGTTGTTGTTATTATTATGATTATTATTATTCTTATTATTATTTTCATTTTTGGTATAATTATTATTCTATATAAGACTAAAACTTTATTGTGTCTATTTTAAATTATAGTATTAGTATTATAGATATCAAGTCTTACTATTATTAATATTTTTAATATTTTTTTATCATTTGCATGTATTATTATTTAGTAGTGTTATTATTATTCAATGTAGGGTGGAAGCCCTACTTCATTTTATCTTCAAATATTATCCTTACTACTATTTACCATTATGATTATTATTATTTTGTAATATTATTACGGTTATTATTATTATTATTATTATTATTATTATTATTATTTCATCATTATTATTATTACTAAATTTGGTTATTTATTTTACTAATATTATTATTAGTATTATTTTGGTAAAGGGGCTAAAGCCCTTATTTCACTTTGTTTATGAATAATGTCATTTTTATTATTATTATTGTTACTATTATTTATATTCTCATTGATATTATTTTTAGTATCTTTGCTATTATTATTTTAGTATCATTATTATTATTAGGGTAAAGTCTTTAACCCTATATTATCAACTTTTATAATATTTCTATTATTTCTTATACCTTTAGAAAAGTTAGATATTAGTTAATGTTATTTTTATTAATATATTATTATTTTATCAAAACCCTAAGGAGGCATAGGAGCGTGCTCCAAGACCGGTGTCGTTTTAGGTAAGGGTGTTACTAAGGCCTATTGTATGTTGATGTGCATTAAACGCCTTGTATGTTACGCATCCTATGTTATTATTGTAATTATTTCATATATGGTATGACGTGGAGTTCAAGCACGTTCTTATATGGCATGTGTATTATGTATATGTGATAATATGTGTTGTGACCTTGTAAGACATGCATGTGAGGATCTTAATATGGTTTGTGTGGGGGAAAAGTATGAAAACGGAGAATGGGAGATTAAGTTGGCCAACGGACATGAGTTGATCTAAGTATTTTAATGATTCATGAATGGATGAATAAAATGGGAAATTTAGGGTTTCGTGTGGGAGAATCTAATCTATGATTTTATATGGGAGAATCTAATTTATGGTTTTGTATGGGAGAATCTAATTTATCATTTTGTATGGGGAAATCTAATTTATGGTTTTATATGGGAGTATATAATTTGTAGTTTTATATGGGAGAATTTAAACTATTGTGTAACATGGGATAATCTAATCTATGGTGTAACATAGGATGAATCTTTGGTTTTATATGGTGTGAATTTAGGGTTTGGTATGGATGAACCTTTGTTTTCGTGTGGATTGAATTTAGGATTTTGTATGATGGAATTTTGGGTTTTGCATGAAAGAATTTAGGATTTCGTATGGATGGACTTAGGGTTCTGCATGAAAAATTCGATATGTTGCATGGGATGTATAAAGTCTGTATGGGAGTAAAATTTACTTATGAAAAGTTTATTTGGGATGTGAGGAAGGTAATGTAAGTGTTGTTTGGGTATTTGAACACTTTGGATGAAACATAGTATGAGGAACAATATAAGGGTACATAGGAGACCGAGCTTGGGTTTATGTGGAAAATTAGGGTTTAGTGTGGCTGCTTATGGTTTTTATGGTATCATGTGTATTTGGTGATTAAAGTGTAATTATGAGGGTGGAATTTATGATTTATGATGTGTGGAGTGTTCTGATTAATTAGGGTTTGGAGTGGCTAATTGTGGTTTGTTGTGATTAACTAGGGTTTGGAATGGTTAATTATGGTTTGTTGTGGTGAAATAGGGTTGAAGTGGTTAACTAGGTTTTGGTGCGGTTAACTAGGGTTTTGATATGGCTAACTAGGGTTCGGTGGAATATGTGCGTACTTGGGGAATAAAGTATGATGATGAATATGGGAGATGGGTTCTAATGTGAGTTAAAATAAGGAGGGAGGATGTAAGGTTAAGGAGTGTTTGAGTCTCATAATGTGGGACGAGACTTTTGGAGGATAAGTGTAAAGGGAGTAATTCATGCATGTCTAGGGTGAAAGCTTCTTAATAAGATACCTAAGACATTAATCACTTAAAGTGAAAGACTATTGAGCCGGGTCCCACCGATCCACTGGTTAGAAATAGTGGTTAGGACGCGTAGTCCTATGTGTCTCCAATCCACTAGGTATAATAGTGGTTAGGGTATATTACCCTATGTGCCTCCGATCCACCGGCTATAATAGTAGCAAATTTTGAGCTTAATAAATCTAACAGTTTGCTAAGACTTGGGAAATAAACTAATTACTTACAATGGAACACCATGCATGCCGGAGCCAACCGATCCACTGGTAAGAAATAGTGGTTAGGGTATGATATCCTATGTGTGATCGATCTACCAACTAATAATAGTGGGCAGGAGCATTGCGTCCTGCTTGTCTCCGATCCACCGACTATAATAGTGGAGGCTTCTGTGCTCGCATGGATTTGATAAAAAGTATGGTGTGAATCGACTTCCGATAAAAGATTAATTAAATAATTAATCTAGACTATAAATGAGCCTTTATGTATCTACCCAAATGATTGTATGATATTATATTATCATAATGGATTGTGCTCTTTTATTTCTTCTACATTATTTATATAATTTTATGTGCTTATGTGTTGGCCTTAATGCTCGGTTACCTTACTCAGTACGTAGCGTACTGATCATTCTTTTCATGGGTGTTGCTCATTCCTACAAGTAGTATGCCCTTTTGACTTTGTGTAGGCGGGCAAGACATCAATCAGGGCTGAGTGTTGAGTACATTTTGGTTTTGAAGTTCGAGAGTAGTGTGGCTGGATCTGCTCTTCTTGTTATCTTATTTATTTCTATTATTCTTTTTGTATCATATTCTTCCCTTTATGAGTGTATATTTTGTATTGAGTTTTTTAGATGAACCTTTTATCTTATGAAAGTGTTATTTCTTCTTTTTCTAGAATTTTGACCATGTACTCTGATTCATGATTCTTTTACGCGTACTCTGATTTTTGATGTATGATCTTTCTAGTTATTTTATGAACTCTTGGTTTGAGTTTGGTGTTAATATTTTTAGCCTTAACACTTGGTACTAGAACGGTCAGAGAGAACCGGTCTGGTACTAAGTGTAGCGATAACATCCCCAGAATTCATGAGTTTTAATTTAAATATTTTTATTTTAATTTCTTTTGCTGGATGGAAAAAAATAGTGAATTTTGAGGTTTTACAAATACCCCACTTGCATCACAAGTAACTTTAAATAATTTCTCAAGTTTGGTAAAGCTATTACCAGTGCATTGTATAGCTTATTCTTCAAATTTTGAAAAGTCTTAGTTTCATCCTCACTCTAATTAAACTCACCCTTTTTTATGAGTTGAGTTATTAGTGCGGCAATAGTATTAAAATCCTTAATGAATCTTCTATAGAAATTTGCTAAACCATAAAAACTCCTCATTTCATAAATATCCTTAGGTATTGGCCAACTCTTAATAGCCTCAATTTTAGTGGGATAAACTTTAATACATTTACTACTTACTATGTACCCAAGGAAAACTATACTCGAAAGCATAAAGTCACACTTCTTCATTTTTCCATAGAGTTTGGTCTCTTCAGTTTATCAAATAATTTCCTTAGATGAATTAGATGATCATGTTTGTTTTGACTGTACACGAGTATATCATCTAAATAAAATACGATGAAAACTATAAGAAAAGGTCTAAATACTTTATTCATTAGTCTCATGAATGAGCCAGTGCATTACACAAGCTAAAAGTCATCACCAACTACTCATAAAGACTATACTTAATTTTGAATGCATTTTTTTCACTCATCATCCTCTATAATCCTTATCTAATGATATCCACTTCTCATATCAATCTTAGAGAATACCCATGACACACATAACTCATCTAATATATCATCTAGTCTTGGCATAAAAAATCAATATTTACTAGTGATATTGTCAACAACTCTTAAGTCGATGCACGTACGCCAAGTACTATCCTTTTTAGGGACTAGTAATGTAGGCACATAACACGGACTTATGATTTCCCTCACATAGCCTTTCTTTAAAAGCTCTTAGATTTATTTTTCTAACTTCTTAGCCTCCTCTAGATTACATTTATATGAATAGGTAAGGACACACCAAAAGTAAATCTATGGTATGTTCAATCCCTTTCTTAGGTGACAATCCATGTAGTAATTCATTAGAAAAAACATCATGATATTCATCAAGAATTTCATGTAATTAAGGATTATCATTATCTCTCTCCCCTTGTAGAGGTTATTTCATGACCATAGCATAACACCCCCTTCTTCTTGAATACAATTGACCATAGCGTTTTCAGGTAAGAATAAACTTTTGTTATTCTCGACTATACTCTCCTTATCATTCTTATAAGGTTTAAGCTTATGCTTCTTTTTATCTTTCTCAACTAGATATTCATTATTAATATCATTATGAATATCATTATTATCATATTGTGACAATTTACCTAATAAGATTCCACAGGCATCCATAGGTAAAACATGGCATAACACCTCATTATGGTAATTACTAAATTTAAATGATACTAGGGTTTGTTTGATTACCTTGACTCCCTTATCTTTATTCAACATTGAAGAGAATAAGGCCTTCAATGTGGTGTAGTTTTCAATCCCAAATCCTTAACCATATTTTCATTGGCTACATTTGTATAAGAGCCACTATCAATGATAATATGACATACCATATCCCTTACTCTTCTTTTGTTTTAAATATCTTCTCTCTCTGAGTAGGTTATTTAGTATTTTGTGCTTGAAGTACTCTCTCTAAGGCATAAAAAGCACTTTATTATTCCTTAGATTCACTAGAAGCTTCCTTAAAAGGCTCAAATTTAGGATTTTCCTCACATGTATCCATTACTTCAATCTCTTGGATTGATAATACCCTTTAATTAGGATATTCACAAGCAAAGTGTCCCAACCCTTGGCATTTGAAACATTGTCTAGTAGAGACTTCATTCACTTTATTTTTGCCTTTCTCCTCTCTAACAATTATTGGTTTATTTTTAAGCTTGGTAGAAGTTGAAGTACTCGATCCAATTTTTGTTGTTTTGTTACTTGAATAATACTTAGTGGACAGATTACTTTGTTTAGTATAAGGCATAGTGACCGAATTTGCTTTTAAAATCTTAGGGAAAGTTTAATGACATCTACAGAATCATATAGATAATTTTCTACCTTATCTCTAATCATCATGTTAAGGCCACCTAAGAATCTAGCACAAGTTTGTTCATTCCTTTTATGGATATCACATCCTAATGCCAACCTCTCGAATTGCCAAACATACTTCTTGACACTTAGTAGTCTCTCCCTAAGAGTAGTTAAGTTTATGTAACTATCTTGTTCATACTCTTTAGGAATGAATTTTCTTCTTAGATGTTTCTTGAGTTTCTCTCAAGATTTAATTTTTGATTTACCCTCTCGTTCCCCAGTTCTCTTTAGATTATTGTACCAAATTCTAGCAAAATTCTTAAACTTAAGAGTGGCTAATTTGCACTTTTGTTCATCTTGATAATCATTAAAATAAAAAATAGCCTCCACTTCATGCAACCACACAAGAAATAATTCTACATCAAGCTTACCATCAAAGTCGGGGAGATCATGTAATACCCTAAAAAAATCCACTAAAATTATCGTTAATCCTAACCACTTTGGCTAATCTAAAATTTCCTAAACTAACCCCTAAATATTTTCTCCTTTTCTCTTTTCTTTCTCCTTTTCTTTTCTTTGTCCTCCTTCTCCCATCAACCTTAGCTGTAAAGTTTGATTTTACTACAATTTGACTACTCTTACAATTACAACTTGCATCCTCCCACTTGCATCATCTCCTATCATCTCCTCTGTAGCCATCCATTATCCATCAACCATCATCTCCTCTTCTGTAGCTACTCGACTTGCACACCCCATTCCCCTTATCGTTTTCCTTCTCACCCAACACACACATAACCATCACCACCCTCACCCTGTGGCTACTGCCCTACGCTTCACCATCCTCTGCAACCATCAACATCATCACCACCACCTTGCAGTTGCATGATCACCACCATCATCATCGCTTTTCCATCCCCCCTGCATTTTTCCATTCGCACACGCATGCACACACACACACACACACACACACACTACACACTCTCATTTCTCCCTCTTTATTTTGCCTTCATTATGTCATTTTATGTCCAAAACTACCACACAAGCTTCTCTTTTCTTTCTTTCTTTCTTTCTTCTTTTCTTCTTCTTATGCGGTCGTGCCCACAATCGATCCACCCTTTGCACCACCATCACCACCGTGCAACACCCTACACCTCCCAACACCGGTGGGATGACCACCCAAGGTCACCCCAACCTTCCCTAAAACTATCGCCGGCCCTCGCTACCAACCACTAATTCTTTTCCCTTGTTCTTTCTCTCACCTATCACATTTTTAAGGAATGCAAGTCCTACTAAACATAAAAATATTCTATAGCATGCCCTTCCAACCCGCACAACCTACCCATGGACCCTCGCACACCCGCGCACAATCCAAACACACGCTCGTGCACACTTGTTTGACTTGTGACCTATTTGTCCCGTGATCGAGCATGGCCATGCCACCTTGCACCGCCTAGTTGTGACTATTCTTTCTCTTAGCTTAGGTGTGCAATGCCTACAACACAACCGTATAACCCCCATATTCGGCCATATACCCCTATTTTCACCCCCCAAAACTTATCTAAACACCACTAAATTTTTACCATAGCTCCACCACACATTCTACTATGCATCCAGAAATCCCAAGCTTCCATTTGACTATGAATATTTCCATATTTACCCTCTTTATCTTAATTTCTTCTTCGATTAAACTCTTCGAGCCTAACCATAATTTTTTTTGTTTTTTAGTGGGTGGTATTCTGGTATCTTCAGAGGAGGGAGCCTAGGATTTGTGTGCTTGGAGTTCGGTGTCTTAGTTGGTAAGGATACTATTCAATGTTCATAGTTTTGTGTTATTTACTTCTATGGTTATGTGCATTTTTTATGATATTGTTGATGTATGATGTAACACGTGTTGATCATTATATTTTGTGATGATATCATTATTATGTTAAAAGGAAGTGAGAATGAGTAAAAGGTATCTTTATGATTTTGTCATGATAATGTCATATTTGTGGACATATATCTTATGGCATGAAATATGGGTTAAATGAGCTTTGATGAGTGGGCCTAAGTATTTTTATGAGGTATGATGATAATTTGTGGATTTGGAAAATAATGTGTATAGAAGGTACAATATTTTATAAAATAAAGGTTATTGTTGGTGCTCAAGGGTAATATAGTCTTTATGGGGTAATAAGGTAATTTTGGTATTTTAGGTGTTAAGTGGATTAAAATATGATAATTATATCATAAGAAATGCTTGGAAGTATTATTGTTTTTTTGGAGTCCTTCAATGAATTAGTGGTTAATTAGGGCATAATATCTCATAATGATAATATTATTATTACATGTGTAAAATTTAGAGGTTATTCAAATTCTGGATATGTTGCTAATGGTTGGCCTTATGAGGCTATTTATAAAACTTAGTAATCATATGAGTCTCATGGGATGAACTGTGGTAAATCTGTGGAATTAGGGTTTTGGATATTTCTGTGAGTGGCACCTTGAAATAATAATATTATTGTATATATGTACAACATGGGAGTTAAACCATGAATTATGGGTATAATAATGATGATGATACAAGGGAATGAGATATTATAAATTGAGGTCGAATAATAAATATGGGAGGATGAGTGCTAAGGGTATGTAATTAGGGTTTGAAGGGATATGAGAACTATAACATGAATTATGTGTCTATCTACCTTAATGTGTTCAATGCCTGTGAATTTATCTTGAATAAGACATTAATCACTTAAAGTATGTCTAATGTTCTATATATATATATATATCTACAGGGGAGAATAATGGCTCAAGAGCATTTTGCCTCAAGAATGTGTTTTAGTCTATTCCACCTAATTAAGAATAGTGGCTTGTACTTATCGTGAAATGAAAATATACCAGTATAACCTATGGAAAAGATACTAATGATTTAAAGTAGAAGAATACGTGAGCTAGGAAAAATAGTGGCTTGAGAGTGTTCTATCCTAAGAAGGTTATGTTTTTAAATCTATTCCACTGGATGATAATAGTGGCTCGTATGTGTTGTCCCTGAGAAGGTTTTTTAGACCGTTCTACCTGTTTAAGAATAGTGGGATTTTTGCACCTAACTTATATAAAAGAACTAAAATGGATTATATCTATTGAGAGACCTAGATCATTATCTATATTATAAGATGTTTTCAAGTGTCTTCTTGTATACTTATTATCTTTTGTGGTAGCATATGCTAATCGTATCCCTATTTTGATAGTATTGCTTTCTTACTAAGTATATAGCATACTAACCACCCATTTTATAGGTGTTGCTCATTCCCATAAGTAGGAGACCCCAACTCTTATGTTAGGTCTCAAAAGATTCGCGAGATAATTACACTGCCTATGATGCCTTATATGGGGATAAGCGATTTCATCTATATTAGAGGTTGGGTAAGAGTAATGTTATCCAGTAGATGTATTTAACCAGATACCTTATCCTCCTTTTGATAATGCTTAGGTTGATGGTCATGGAGCTTCCTATTACTTCCACTCCTAAAGACTCTTCTTCATGGTCTACTCTTGAATTCAAATACCTTCCTTTAATTGGATTAATTAACCTAATATCACTCCCAAACCTATCCCCATAGAATTCTCTATGTTCTTGGAAAATTTGGACTGAATCTTGTTTAGTTAACCTAGACTCTAACCTTTGATTTTGCGTTTGTATAGCTAGTAATTATCTAAGTTATGCATTAGTGGCATCCAAGTTATTAGAAAATTTTTTAATGGCTTCAAATATGCATTGGAAAAAATTTTCCCCCTCCATTATTGATTATGTCTATCATAAAACACTCAAGTTTCCACTTTGGTTTTAATAGTTTAAAACCAAATTCCCTTATCTGCACTTTAGGTTTCTTAGTCAGTTCTTGTGTAATAATTTAAAGTTCAATGAATCACAAAACACAGCCATTAAATGAACTATAAATCACTACACACAAAAAGAACACATAATTGAGAATAAACTTGTAAAATTCTTATCATAAACTATGCAAGTTGTTTAAAAACCCTACTCCAACATTTGAAATATTAACATATGTATACGAATGGTTCAAGCCACATTCCATGCAGAAAAAAATAATGATTCAAAATGAATTAATATCTCTTGGTAATATCACTTCATGTTCGAATATATTTACACAAATATAAATTTTTCAACTTTCAAACACAAGCGCACGCACTCATTTCTAATTCACACAAAAACCACACACTCCTTATGCCGTGTATACTTAGAAAACTTTTACCACAACATAGGATCGCCACTTGTGACCCATAAGCAGCAAACACAACCTAAGCATACACGATTCTAAACAAAAGAAATCAAAATTCACACGCTAAAACTCATGCACATCACATGCTAAATATTCCGCACATAAATTGAACAAAAGAAATCTCACCTTCAATGTCAAACATAACATGCAATCATGTTCAAGAACCATGAAAGATCTACAAGAACCACGTGCAACATACATGTTTTCATAAGAATAAAAAAGAATTCATCAAGATTTAAAAGACCCTACCAAGATTATTGATGCAGGAGCATCCAATGAACCTAATGATTGTCATGTTCATATTAATCCTCAAGGTAAGGAAGATTTATCTTTCTTAATGTTGGAGCCTATCATGTTAAATATTCTTGATATTGAAAAACATTTAAGTTGTTATTGTAGGTATGTCACATATTTGCAAGAAGAAGATGTTAATACACTTTAATGTGTTCAAGTATTTAAAGCATGCAAGACTATGACATACATGGGATGATACTTTACAACAAGAAGATATGGTGATGATATTCATTAGTTGTATTAACTTGTTGTAAACCCTAACCCTAAGTGTATTTTATGTAAGTTAGGGTATTGATATAATTTCATGTATGTATCTTAGTTAGTTGTATAACTTTGTAATATTAATCCTTACTATCATTTAACCAATGATATTATGCTTTGGATTAAGTTTAATATGGGATTAATTCAACCATAATTAATGGGCTAAGTTAAGTAAAGAGCCGGCTGGAAGCTTCGAAACTTCAAGTTGGAACTTCTCCCTATATATACTCTTATACACATCATTTGTAAGAAAAAATTTGAATGAACAATGAATATGATTTTTTATCAAACTTTGAGAAACATTATTTGAAGTCTATCCTCTCATTTGAGTAAACATTGAGCAAGGAAATTTTGGGCATTACCTTCCTCCATTTCACTCAAACTACTCGACACACTTGAAACCTGATTCAAACTTGCCGAGCCTTCCTTCTTTGCAACTCAATTTCTTCTACTATAATCCTGCTAATTACCTCATTTATTTTGCATCAATTTGTGGGTGACATATTCTACTAACAATCCTCGATCCAACCTTCCAGCCACTTTGATAAAACCACATCATTTTTGGTATCAAAGCTTCGATTGTTGAAGCTGTCACAGAATCAGCAACCTGCAGACCTGGACAATCGTGTGTGTGTTCTTGCATCAAGAAATCCACGGCTACTCAACCATTTCTTCAAATTATTGATTCTTTATGAACTTCTTGGATTGTTCTTGAAGTTATTACTTGAATTTCTTGCAATCTTGCAACGATCTTGTTGCATTTTCCCCACCATTTCCATATAAAATACCGACTAGGTTTCCAGAAGTGCAGCAATTTGTGTGTCGCCTGTGTGCCATGATTTTGTGCCTCCCCAACACTTCATTCCTATTTCATTCTACTCTCTATTGGTGCATGATCATGTGTGAATCAACCCATTTCAAGTCTCCTTCGTGCATCAAATAGAGAAGGCAACCAAATGTCAAAGTCCTGGACAACATCTCAGTCAACCAAATAGACCTGGAAGTTACAAGCCCTTTATTCGAATCATTTCTTCTCATTTTCTCTCAAGGAATCACTCCATCCTCTACCTATGAATCTCCTCTACATATTATATGAAGAAACTAACACAAATCTTCCACTGGAAGACGTGCATTTGTTGAAGACACATAATTGATGTTCTATGATTTTATGTGATTGAATTTCACATTCTTTATAGAAGATCCTCTCATTTTTGTGTGTACTTGTGTGTAGTGGATATTCTTAGGGATACAAGATCTTCTTTGTGCCTAACCAAGGACTGCAGGTATTGATTATAATTTTTTGTGATTTAGCCATTAGTTTGTGCCTTATTTGGTTGCAGGGAAAACAAATCCAACACCTACACTTTTGGATATATATTGTGTGCAACAAGTAGGGTTTTGTGTCAACCTTCACCATGGATAGTGAAGAGGTGCGTGCCCTAGTAGAGTCCATCAAAAGCCTCACCATACGTATGGATGCCCAATTACAAACTCAGAACACACTGCAACATCAACTCCAAAGTGTGGAATCTAAGTTGTCCGGACAAGAGAAGCATAAGCCATGGCAAGTTCGCATGGAAACCACACATAATAGTGTGGAAGGGAGAATGAAGCCTATTTACCATGCCAAGAGTGGACATGGACATTTCAATATGTCTCATCATGAAGATGGAGAAGACGATATAACTTATTTTGGCTCAAGTAACCAAAGAAGAACACCTACATTCCATGTACGAAATTCACACCATGAAGATCATAGTATTAAACTTGACCTTCCTGAATTTTATGGTGATTTGAATGTGGAGTCATTTTTTGAATGGTTGTATGATATTGAGGCTATTTTTGAGTTTAGAGAATATGATGATGAGAGAAAGTACAAATTAGCTACTCTAAAGTTCAAAAAGTTTGCTCGAATTCGGTATGATAATTTAAAGCAAACAAGAAAAAGACAAGAGAAGTCTAAAATAAAATCTTGGGAAAAACTTAAAAAGCACTTAAGAAAAAATTTGTGCTTGGAGAGTATGAACAAGATATGTATGTTAAAATGACTACTCTAAGGTAAGGTTTATATAGTGTAGAAGAATACACTAGAGAATTTGAAATACTAGCCCTTATATATGATGTTCATGAAAAAAAAAAGAACAAAAGTGTGCTAGATATTTAGGTAGCTTGAATAATTTAATAAGAGAAAAGGTTGATATGTACTCTTATGAATCTCTTGATGACTTGATTAAATTGGCTATGAAAATTGAAAGACAAACCAAATCAACTAAAGACTATGTTAAGTCTAATGCATCAACTTCAACTAAACCCTATTCTAACACCTTTACACCTAAATCAACATTTTAATATGATAAAAAGAATAATAAAGATGATAAAGGTAAAAATAAGGTATTTGAAATAGCAAATAAGCAATGTTTTAAATGTAAAGGATATGGACATTTTGCTAGAGATTGACCTAACCAAAGAGCCTTAACCTTACATTAAATAGAAAACATGGAACTATGTAGTGATGATGATGAATTAGAAGTTGAATCTCCTAATAAAATATTAACTATGGAAGAAGAAGAAGGAGACCCATGATTTGTAATTTAAAGAGTTTTGCAATTACAACCTAGTGTTACACCTACTCAAAGAGAGAAAATTTTTAAAACTAAGTGTAAAATAGGTGACATGGTTTGTAGACTCATAATTGATAGTGGTTCATGTACTAATGTTGCTAGTGAGGCAATGGTTAAGAAACTTGGTTTGGAAACTACTAATCATCCTAAACTCTTGATGAAAGCCCAAATACCCTTAGTACCCTTACTAAGAAAAGCACCAATTATCCTTTAAAAATAATTAATTATATTTTTATTATTGTCTTGCAGGATAATCAAGAAAATTGACAATCTAAGCCAAGCAAGCGGGGAAAAGGATTCAAGACGGTGCTATCAAAAACGGGATTCTGTTGCTGAGAAGACATATTCAAGTTTTAAATTATTAGCAAGAATAATGGCATTATCGCCCAATTAGCAAAATTCTACTATTATTATTATCGTTGTTTTGTTTATTTAGTTTTATCTTGTAATAAGGGTATTAAGCAGCTAGTTAAGTGGGATCTGCCTAATCCATCATTAAACCATCTTCAAATCCCCCACATCAACCTTATTCCTACCATAACCTCAGCCCAAATAAGTTTCCATAAACTTAGCCCAAATAAAGTGGACACCGAGGCCCATACGCACCGCACCAACGACCTTAGCCCGTTCGGTCAAAACGCCCGCACCAACAACCTTAGCCGTTCGGTCAAAACGCCCTTCACGTCTCGACCAAACGCAGCCCTTTCCTGGTCGTCCCCTTCCTCTAATCCCGTCTTCTTCTTTGACCATCATCAATGGAGAATATCCTCCATTAATCCACTCTGCCCGCTCCACCTTTTTGACCGTTACCCAACGTTCGGTTTCCCTCAACCCTGGCTAGTTGCTGCCCTATATAAAGCTTCTATCATGCTGTAAAAGAGAAGAACTTGCTCGAATCAATTTCAGTATATGAAATAAAGCTATCAGTTTAATTCTTACGATCTTGCATCGTTTCTTGTCGGTTTCCGGCAGCTTTGTTATTCTCAGTTCGAGGATTTAGATCGGGCAGTCCCGATTACTCTATCCCTATTTCTGTTCAACTGTGTTTTTTTGCGATTCTTGTGTAATTTTTACTAAACTCCATTTGAAGTTCGTTTCAACCCTATTCTTTACAATGGTTAAATAAGGATAAAGGAGCTAAAGTAAACAAAAGAGCTTTAATCACATTTTCTATTAGAGACTATCATGATGAAGTTCTATATGATGTTTTACCTATGGATGCTTGTGGATTACTTTTAGGTAGACCATAGCAATTTGATAGAAAAACAACTCATGATGGAGTAACCAATGAATATGTGGTGAAAAAATAAAAACAATTGTATAGGCTCACACCTTCTTTATATGATCATATGCCTTTGAGTGATGATAAGAAGAAATTATTTTTACATGAAAAGGCTATGGAGAAATGTATAAAAGAAGAAGGAATTTGTTATGCTTTAGTTTCTAAAGATTCTAAACCTGAAAAACAACAACTTGAAAATCTTAATCTAATTTAGTTGCTTGATGAGTATAATGATGTATTTCCTAATGACTTACCTCCTGGATTACCACCTAAAAGAGGTGTAGAACATGCCATTGATCTTGTTCCTGGTATGCCTATTCCTAATAAACCGGCTTATAGATGTAACCCAGAAGAAGCTAAGGAATTACAAAAACAAATGCCAGATCTTATGGATAAAGGATTTGTGAAAGAAAATATGAGTTTTTGTATATTTCTTCCAAATATTGCTTATGTCAAGTTTATGAGTTATTTTTAGAAAACTTTATGGCATATGCTTGGTACTAAATTGTTATTTAGCACTTCACATCATCTGCAAACTGACGGTCAAATTGAACTAACTAATAGAACTCTTGGTACATTATTAAGAGGTTTAGTTAATAAAAGTTCTAAAGATTGGGATGTTAAGTTAGCTCATGCAGAGTTTGCTTATAATCGTAGCTCATCTAGTACTACTCAAACTAGTCCGTTTGAGGTGGTGTATGGTGTGAATCCTCACATACCTATTAACATGATTCTGTTGAAAAGAGGTGAATTGCAAAATTATGAAGCTAAAGATAGAGTACAATTTTTTCAACAAATTCATGAGAAAATCAAAAATAATATTAAAAAAGCCAATGCCAAGTATACAGCTCAAGCAAATAAGGATAGAAACTCTTATGTGTTTTCTCCTGGTGACTTAGTTTGGTTACATTTGCGTAAAGAAAGATTTTCTAATTTATGTAAAAATGAACTAATTCCAAGAGCTGATGGTCCATTTAAAATACTAAGAAAGTTTGGAGATAATGCTTATGAACTTGAACTTCCAGATTCTTATGGTGGAATTTTAAGAAATTTTAATGTTGGTGATTTGTCTGCTTATTATTCTAATGAAAATTTGAGGGCAAATTCTTCTCAACTCGGGGAGAATGATGCAGGAGCATCCAATGAACCTAATGATTGTCATGTTCATATTAATCCTCAAGGTAAGGAAGATTTAGCTTTCTTAATGTTGGAGCCTATCATGTTAAATATTCTTGATAATTCTTATATGCTTGATATTGAAAAACACTCAAGTTGTTCTTATAGGTATGTCACATATTTGTAAGAAGAGGATGTTAATACACTTTAATGTGTACAAGTATTCAAAGCATGCAAGACTATGACATACATGGGTTGATACTTTACAACAAGAAGATATAGTGATGATATTCATTAGTTGTATTAACTTGTTGTAAACCCTAACCCTAAGTGTATTTTATGTAAGTTAGGGTATTGATATAATTTCATGTATGTATCTTAGTTAATTGTATAGCTTTGTAATATTAATCCTCTGTATCATTTAACCAATGATATTATGCTTTGGATTAAGCTTAATATGGGCTTAATTCAACCATGATTAATGGGCTGAATTAAGGAAAGAGCTGGTTGGAAGCTTCAGAACTTCAAGCTGGAACTTCTCCCTATATATACTCTTGTACGCATCATTTGTAAGAAAAAATTGAATGAATAATGAATATGATTTTTGATCAAACTTTGAGCAACATTAGCTGAAGTCTGTCCTCCCATTTGAGTCGACATTGAACAAGGAAAATCTGGGCATTACCTTCCTCCATTTCACTCAAACTACTCGACACACTTGAAACCTAATTCAAACTTGCCGAGCCTTCCTTCTTTGCAACTCAATTTCTTCGACTATAATTATGCTAATTACCTCATTTCTTTTGCATCAATTCGTGGTTGACATATTCTACTAACAATCCTCCATCCAACCTTCTAGCCACTTTGATAAAACCACATCAATTATTCAAGAAATTTACTTAAACTCTAAGGTTTGCAATGAAGATGGTTGAACTTTGGCCTTTTTTTTTCTTTTGCACTCCTTTCAGTATTGAAGTCAAAGGGAAAATTTTGAATATTGTCTCCAAATCTTCCACAAGACTTTAGGCTCTTGTTTGAAGGATCACAAGATTCAAAATTATCACCCAAACTCGACTTCTCGTACATATAATTCGATTGTTTGAATGTTTTTAGATTTGAGTAGATCTAATATAAGATCTAGCTCTTCTAATGAGAACCTTTGATTTATCACTAGATTACTCTTGATACTTCTAAATATTCACACTTGAGGAAGGAGAAGAGAAGAATAAGAAACACCACTCATATAATCCTCTTTCTAAAGTCACGATTAAACTTTTCATAAAATTTGAATGTTGTATCGACATTCCTTGAGTACAAGTGCTTATATAGGCATGGAACCATGCATGCCTTTTCCATTAAGATACCCAGTATTAGCCTCATTAATAAAATAACCCTCCTAAGGCATGACTCATGTCTTAGAATAAAAGTTACAATGATAATTTACGAGAATTACAAAGTAAGCCACAAAAATAATAAAGTCACACAACTTAATAATGCAATACATAGATATAATCATATATGATTAAACTTAATAGTCTTGTAGCCTTACTCTTCCTTGCACTTTGTACTCTTATAATCCATCACCATTGCCTTGTACCTCAAAGAATTTCAACCATCGTGAATTTTTGGCAAATATGTACAATACCTACAAGAATAGCTTGATAAAATATGAGAAGCATAAGAATTTTTATAATTGGTTTTGTAACACCCCCAAAATTCACTACTGAAAAATTTTATTTTATTTGAAAGAGTTAGCGGAAGCAAATTATAAAATTGTGAATTCTGGGGATATTACCGTCACACTTAGTACCAAACCGGTTCACTCCTACCGTTTCAGTACTAAGCGCTAAGGCTAAAAGTGTAAAACACAATTTACAATCCATTTTTTTTAAATCAGAGTAGCGCATCAAATCATTTACAAGAATAAAATCTACCAATGATGGTTACTTTAACAACGTTAACATTAAAACCAGGAATTTAAAAGAGAAAGAGAAAAACCCTAATGGTACCGAATAATTCCTTACTCTCTTTCCCATTGCCCACTTGAGTAGCACCTAAAAAGACCTGCAAGGGGCACTGCCCATTGAATAGGCAGGGGCCCCACGAAGGGAACCCTTCAGTACTATGGTACTGAGTAACCCTTTAATACCACACTTAAAAATTGGCCCGCAATGTAACACATAATGCAAGCTATAGACATATGTAATGAGAGGTGCATACATAACAATTACATATATAACAAGGCTGCCACATATCAACAAGTTACAAAGTACGATCGATACATTTAGGCCTTAACCCATTAGTCCATCATTATTCAATCATCTCTTTGGTTATTTCCAAGTGACTGCGGGAACCCCACTATTATAGCCGGTGGACCGGAATATATACAGGGCAGAACGCTCCTGACCACTATTATTGTCGGTGGATTGGTCTCCAGGGCAGAACGCTCCTGGCCACTATTATTCGCCGGTGGACTAGTCTGGCCCCGACTCACAAGGTGTTCCACTATAAGTAATTAACATCTTTCCAAAATTCATTCACTTCCAGTCCTTGTTTTATTGAGCTCGGGACCCTCACTATTTTAGCCGGTGGACCGGGATATATATAATCATCATCCAGGGCAAAACGCTCCTGGGCCACTATTATATCCGGTGGACCGGTACTCATAATCACTTGCCAGGGCAACACGCTCCTGGGCCACTATTATATCTGGTGGATCGGTACTCAATATCATAAGTCAATTGGGCCCGGCTCATTAATCTTCCACTTTTGTAATTAGTGTTTTTCCTTTCTTTAATCAGCACAACAGTTATATTTATTTGCCTCGGACGGGATATCAAGAACCTGAGACACAAAGGTACACCGGTCGTACCGGTGCATACAAGCTACTCAGTACCCTTCAACCACGAACCCAAGGACGCAAAGGTACCCTGGTCGTACTGGTGCATAAAGCTACTCAGTACCCTACTGACAAGGACACCTAATCCATAAGTATGCATACCCCCTAACTAGGTCCGTAGAGCTAGATAGAGTAAGATATAGGGCCTGGCTGGGGCACAAAGACACACCAACAAATACCAAAGTAATCATGGGCTAAACCATGTCTTTAGGGTAGCGACCCCTAAAGAGCCACCATTCCCGATCTCGAGGTCTTTCACTTTAAATATTAGTGTCTTAATTAAGGTGATCACAAAAGGCACGATAATCAGATACTTATTAACTTTCAATCGTTCTGATATCATTAGTTATTTCTTATTCAAACGGTTATCCAAGATATCACAGAGAAACCATTAAGGCCATCATAATCTCATCTAATTCCGACTTAGGATTTGTTCTCGTGATACTTACCAATTATCAAATATTCTTACCTCGCTAATCAGCATTATTTGAATCATATTATGAAATTTCACAATCACAACGACATGTTAGGTAATTACTTATTTACCCCTTACTTATATAATTGCTAAGGCATCCCTTCCTTACTTGACAAATTACCCTATTACCCTTCAGGTTGCATAATTACCAAATTACCCCTTATCCGATTTAGGTTACCAAGTTATCTCCTACGCTTATTAGATCACCATTCACCCCTCATAATTGCTACACTTAACATGTCTCCCATTTAGTTGGTTAGATTACCAATTTGCCCTTTTCTTTTATTACAATCAACAACTTGCCCTTTAGTTGGATAAATTACTAAATTGCCCTTATCCATTATCAAAATTACCAAATTACCCTTCTCAATTATTATCATTGCCATTTTACCCTTCTTAATTATTATAATTACCATTTTACCCTTTTCAATTATCATAAATTCCAAACTACCCTTCTTCATAATTACAATTATTAATTTACCCTTCTTCATAATTATAATTACCAATTTACCCTTCTCCATATTTATAATTGTTAATTTACCTTTCTCCATTTTTATAATTACTATATTACCCTTCTCCGTTATTAAAATTACCATAATGCCCTTTAATTGGTTAATTTAGCAAATTACCTTTCTCTAGTGTCATAATTATCCAATAGCCCTTCTATAATCATAATTTAATTACCAAATTATCTTTCGTTGTTATCATAATTACCAAGTTACCCCTTACTCCCAAGTTTACCATAATATCCTTTTATTTACAAAATTACTCTTCTACCCCTTACTCCCATATTACCATAATATCCTTTTATTTATAAAAAAATTGCCATCTTACCCCCTTCACATCCAAATTTACCATATTACCCTTTTGCTTGCAAATTACCATAATACCCTTTACATCTAAAATTACTATTTTACCCTTTTCTTACAAATTACCATTTTGTCCTTCTCTTCTAAAATTACCATTCTATCTCTTACTTCCAAAATTACCACTTCACCCTTTACTCCCAAAATTACCATAATACCCCTTTTTCTTGTAAAATTACCATTTTCCATTTAATCATAAAATTACTATATTGCCCTTTTGCCTCGAAAATTACCGTAATACCCCCTTTCTCTACAACTTACAATTTTATCCCTTTATTTATAAAATTATCATTTCACCCCTTTCTTTTGAAATTACCAAAATACCCTTTTGATTACAAAATCACCATTTTGCCCCTTTCTTTCAAAATTACCAAAATACCCATTTACTACGAAATTTCCAAAATACCCATTTCACTTATAAAATTACCACTTAACCCCTTTATTGCACCACTTTTATAAATTTACCACCACTACATAAAACACTAACATTAGCACTTCATTCTTATCATCTAACTCCGCCAACTTGTCATTATTCAACATAATACTCATTAGCAACTACATATTTTAGATCACATACTTACATAGGCATATTACTAACATACCCTTAGGCTCACAATAATATTATTCATGCATTTATAACATAATACATCATAGACAAGCATTTAACATTTCCATCAATAATCACACTCCTCCCTTAAGTATCATCTCCACACACAGCACAAAAGCTATCATAATTCTCTTTTCTTTTCTTTTTGTCAATCAATATAAGCAACCATATATGTCATACTAGGTAACACAAAACATGCATAAAATCATACTAAAATCCCTAATGTACTAGCATACGTTTTTCCATGCATTTAAGTACCTTAATCCCGCAAAAATCGAACCTTACCGGTATCCCGGTTAAAGATTCAAGCTTTGATTAGCAAAACCAATACCTAAAAATAATGTCAAAACTTATCATATTAGGAGTAAGAAAAACCAAAGCATAAAAATTTATAAAACTTAATTAATGAAACACTTAACTTAAAATGCTATTATACCTTCAAAATTTTATATAAAATACTAAAGCAGGCAGCAGCTCATCCTGCTCATGCAGCATGAGCTGCATGCATAATAAAAAGGAGGAAGGCTCGAAGAGGGGGGCGAGAGGAGGAAAAATGGCTATTTTCGGGTTGGGTCTTTAGGCTAGGAAAGGAGGTAGATGGGGGAGGATTGGAGGCAAGTGAAGGGTGCAGAAGTGAAGAGGGGGTGTAGATGGAGGCTAAGGATCGGTTGTTGGCGGCCAAAGGTGGCGGAGACAGTGGCGGCGAGGCGGCGAAGTCGGCTGTCGGGCTAGGCGTGGCTGAGAAGGAAGGAAAAGAGAGGGGGAGAATGGAGGGGTGTAGGGGCTGTTTTTGGGAAAGTAAGATATGAGAGTGGTAGAGGAGGTTGCAGGGTGTGGATTGGTGGTTTGGGTGGCGGCAGAGGTGGTCGGATAGCGGCGAACGGGGCGGTTGCAGGTGGCTTGGCGATAAGGGAGAAAAGTGGGGAGAAAAAGAAGAGGTGGAGAAGGGAGGAGCTGTAGGGGCTCGAGGGTGGCTTGGGTGGTCTTGTGGCGGTGCAAGGCTGAGGTATAGGGTGGCAGGGGACGGCGCAGGGGCTTGGTGCGGCGGTTGGCGGCGGCGTGCAGAAATGGGGGAAAATGGGAAGGAGGAGAAAATGAGAGAAGAGGATCGGGCAAGGGAAGGCAAGGATCGAAAAATGGGGCAAGAGCTACTGGTGGGGAGAAGAAAAAGAAGAGGGAGAGAAAGGGGGAGTCGGTGGCCGGTCGGCGCTGCAGTACGGTGGTAGGGCTGTCGGTTGGTAGGGGAAAGGGAGGGAAGAAGAAGGAAAGGAAGAGGGCATGCGAGCTGTGGTCCAGGAGCTGGTTTGGTTCGAAATAGGAAAGAAAATGACGGGGAAGGGAGAGGGAGTAGTAGGGAGGTAGGTGGTGGCCGGACATGGCAGTTGCAGGCGGCGGTTGGCTTGCTCAGGGTGTCGGGAGTGGAAGAAGAAAGAAGGGAAGGGGGAAGGGTGCGAACGGGCGAACGGGCGGACTGGCGCAGGAAAGAAAAAGGTAGGCCGGCCGGTCCAGGGGGAGAAGGAAAGAAAGAAAAAAATGCTGGGCCGGGCAACGCTACACGGGAGAAGGAGAACCGGGGGAAGAAACGGGCGTTTGGCCCAGGCGCGCAAGGAGGGGGAGAACAGGCCGGTGCAAGCGGCCCAAGGAGGAGAAAAAAAGGAAAAGAGAAGAAAGAAGAAAAAGGAGAAAAAGGAGAGGGAAAAGAAAAAGGAAAAATGAGAAAATAGGGGAGGATAATTTAATTTAATTTAGAAAATAATAAAATGTAATATTTTTAGTAAATAATTTAATTTAATAATTTAATTTAATATAATTTAATATATTGGTTTGAAATTGATAATTTTGGTAAATATTAGTTTGAAAAATTATTTAATTAAGAACACTGTGATAAAATAATAAAATATTTATTTTTAATTTATTAAATACTCCTATCCAAATTTTTACACTAAAAAATCCATAAAATAATTAAATTAAATAATCTTAAAAGCTAATTTATTTCAAATAAAAGTTATTTATTAAATTATAGATTTTCTAAAATTTTGGGGGATTACAGGTTCTATCTCCAAGTATACTAATTTCTCTTGATCTCAATCATTAGAAGAAGAAGAGATTTATAGTTTTCAAACTTTGTTCCTACATCAATTATATTAATAGTTAGCTCATAGAGAATTGTATTAGGTTGTTTAACTAATATATAATATAATATTTATTATTTTACATAGAAGTCTTTGGTAACATTTAATTATAGTAATATTTATTAGCAAATTGAAAATATAAATAATTTTAATAAATCTAATTTTAAAGGTACTACTTTAAAATACTCATATTTTGAGTTTTCTTAGGAAAAAAATTCATTCCAAACATCTAATGTATAAAGTTATTTACAAAACACTTAAATAAAAGATTTGATATAATAAAATCTTTAATATATCTCAAAAAGCTAAAATTAGTCTAAATCATTATCTAACAAACAAGCCCCTAGTGTAAGTAGATGTATTTATCATGCTTATACTAAGTGTTAGAGCTATAAAAAAAAAAGGTAAGTCTGCTATTATAAACAACAGAAATAGAAAGGACGTCAATATTCATAATTCAAGGCAAATGTCAAAATTAGAACTAACTAAAATGAAATACAACTTAGTTTACTAAGCCATAAATCCATAATCATGAAAAATAAAAACATGCAAAAAAATAATAAATAAAAACTCTAAAGACACATCACAATTTTATCTCAAATATCATAGTTCATCACAACATCATTTAATATATTAATAAATTATCTAGAGAAAAACCTAACTTGGTATATATAAGAAGTGATTATTATTATTGTTATTATTATTTTTTGAGATTGAGGTGTATGAATTTTTGAGAATGGAAAAGAAGTTTCATCTAATATCACATGTCGGGCAATGGAAATTTTTCAGCTTGATAAATCATAACATTTATAGCCTCTTTGGTTGGGAGGATATCCAAGGAAAATATAAGGAGTAGATCTTTCTTACAATTTGTTAATGGTGGTAGAAGAAAATTGGGCAAAATATAAACAACCAAAGAATTTAAGATGAGAATAGGAAGGATCTTTTTAATAGATAATTTCAGCAGGAGAAAAGTATCTTAACACTTTGGTTGGAAGAATGTTTAAAAGATATATGGCCATTTCAAGAGCATGATGCCAAAATGATGGTGGCATCGAGGCATGCGTAAGTAGGGTTTTGATGATATTATTTATTGAGCGAATGTGTTATTTAGCTTTTCCATTTTGAGGATATGTATGAGGATAAAAAAAAGTAAAATTTCATTCCATTATTTTGATCAAAACTTTTGAAAGGGACCATTATCATATTCTTTACCATTGTCACATTGGAAATTTTAATGTTCCTTTCAAATTGAGTTTTTACAAAAGCATAAATGTCATGAAAATGGAGTAATCCTTAGATACTTTTGATATAGTAAAAGTCCATAGAAATTTGTTAAAGTCATCAAGAAACAAAACATAGTAAAGATGGCTAATAGAGCTAGCTACAGGCGATGTCTAAAGATCACTATGAACTATATCAAAAGGAAAAGTAGTAAATGACATAGAATTATAAAAAAGTGATTTAATGTGTTTTTCCAAAGGATAAGAAGAAGAAAAAGTGATTTTTTAGCCTTGTTACAATTACTGAAATTTTTACAATGAAGAGAGCTTAGAACATGAACTCTCCGATGGCCTAAACAACTATGCTCCAAATAAGAAGAAATAGTGGTAAAAGCTGACGGAAAATTTGAAGAGGTAAACTAATTATTGGTGGAGAGTGAGTAGATCTTCTTCGTACTATCACATCTCATTATGTTGGTCCCCGTTTGTAAATCCTTCATAGAAATTCTAAAACGGTCAAACCCAACAGAAACCAAATTGTCAATGTTAAATTTTTAAACAAAAATAGGGTTTTTAATGAGCTTTGATGCATACAAGACATTGTTTAAGTTTAATGGGGGATTAGGTGTGGAAAAATGGTGTTTCTATAACCTTGAATTGGAATTAAGTGCCCATTAGCAACAATAATGTTATGATTAATTTTGCTTGAATTAAAATAAGATGAGAGTGTACCTTGGTCCGAGGTCATATGAGATGTAGCACCTATATCCATATACCAATTTGCATTCGGTTGAGACAAGGTAAGTGTATGTATGTCTGCATCGATGTCCGTTGGAGCATATCCAACAGATGGAGGAGCAAGAGATGCATAGTGGGCCTATTGGGGCCTAGGCCCAAGAATGTTAGATGGCCTTGCTGTAGGACGAGCTTGCTACTGTCACTAGGTCTTAAGGTATGGGTAAGGTGGAGCATCCCATTGTACCCACTAACCATATGGAGTATACTAAAATAGTGGTTATATGACAATAGACTGTGGCTGCTATTAATGTTGAGGTTGTTGGTTACTACCACTAAAGCCGGAATTATCTCCGCCATCATGGCTATTGCTACGGTTGTTACTGCCCTTCCCATGATTTTTCTTCTTATTTTTATTATTAGTTCTGCCTAAAGAAGAAGAAGAGGAATAAAGTTGGTCTTGAGAGGAGCTACCACCATCTGCTTTGGTGGTCTAATTGCCGCCTATAGTAGCGAGCATCATTCTCAAAAGAAGGAAAAGGATCTTCGTTTTGAATGTAGTCAACAATCTTAGCACATGCATCAGGTAAATGGTGCGACCGTAGCCGGCACGCAATTTAAACCCTCTTGTTGTCAATTGTAGCACTGGTAAATAAGGGTATCGTTCTAGGCCGGGGATTGAGAGGGCTCACCTTTATTCAACTAGCTTGAAAATAAAACTAAAACTAAAAATAAAAATCCTAAATAACACAGAATAAATAAATAAGAAAAATATTAATGGGGGTTATAAAAATAATAATAATAAAAGGAATAAATAAAATAAACTAATAATGAAAATAATAGGAAACCGCAGATATGAGAAATATGTTAGGGAAATAAAAATCCACCACTAGACTAGGTTGTAATATAATATTTATTTCTAAGTCATCTTTCAATCGTGAGAAAGAGATCGACCAAGTTGCACACCAAAAGCAGGTCTATACACCTTATATTACTTCCCTTAATTAATTAATACGACAAAGCGCCAATATTAACCCTATTAAATACTAGCAGTATAGCAGCAACAAGCGGCTCCTATATTTAACTAGATTTAATGCATTAAGTGTAAGTGGAAGGCTGTCAATCTAAGTACCCAAACTAGTACAAAAAGCATGTCTAGCTGTATTTCCTTTTCTTGACCCACACGTATCGAAACGTTTTACCACTTCGGTTAGAATCACAAAACGATTAGGTGAATTGTTATCTAACCTAGCTGCAATTTATACATATAAATTCTAGTATATTTAGATGACCACCTAGCAAGCAATTAATCCTACATACTGTCACTTATGAGGTACCAGAATAAGGCATGCACCAAATAAACTATACTTGACAGAATTATACATATAAACGATAGCAATTAATATAGAGTCAAGAAACAATCTCACGAAATAAAGAAAATAAAATTATAAGTCAAACCATAGTCTAGGGTTTCAATTCATTCCCTAACAATAAATAATCAGCCACTCATAATTAAAGAATTAATTACACAGAAATATATATCTCAAATATAAATTAAAAATAAAAGAAAGAAATAACCGGAATTAATTTTGGATAAAATTTCAAGAATTTATTCAGATAAAAATTAATTTTATCTGAAATAATTCTACCGGTATAAATTCTTCCTCTAATTTTTTCTTCCTTCTCGGCGCTGCCTTAATTTCTGTGCCAAATTCTTTTTCTTTTTCTTTTTCTGGCCGGCGGCTGATTGCGCTGTGCTGCCGCGCGTCGGTTTGCCTCGGTTTCCGTGCACTTCGTACTGTGCGTCGTCCTTTGCTGCGTCTCGCCTGACCTCTTCTCTGCCGCTCTCACGCTGTTCCTCCCCCGAGCCTATAAAGGCTCTGCAGCCCTATTTAATGCTATGCTCTCTGCCTCTCTGAAGACCGTGCTCTTCCGAGCCTGAGAAGGTTCTCCTTCTCTTTTTCTCTGCGGCTCTGTCGCGCCCCCTATCACTCCTTTTCCTCTGTCCTTTGCGGCTCTTTATAATTTTTGTTTCCCACGTCACGTCAGCCCTCACACACCCGTCGTGTGGCTTCGTATTGTGGCTTGTTTGGTTTTCTTTTCGTCGTCCGTTTGGTTTATTTTGTTACAGGCCTTTGGGCCTTCGGCCTTCGGTCGTTGGTCCAATGGTCTTATCTTTTTTTTTTTAATTTTTTTTAAATAAAAAAAACCTGCAAAATAAAATTCAATAAATATTAATTAATAATATTTTATTCTAAATTTACTTAATTTATATCATTTTAGCTCAAATAATAAAATTTATACAATTTTTACCACTTAAGCATAAAACAATACTTATTTCCCTATATTAGTTAAATAAACTACCAAAAACTAAGATTATAAGGGTATAAAATGTGTCAAAATATGAACTCATCAGTAAACCCCAAATTAGCTTGAAGACTAGATGAATATTGGTAGTTGGAGCATCCACATCCAAAAGTTTATCTATCCTCTTTTAATGTAGTTGCAATAAGCATCCGTAGAGGAGAAATTCTTGAAATTAACAGCAGCCAATTCCTCCTTGAGATGAATCACCCTTGATCCTTTGTTGTCTTGAAATATGGCTTCCAACCATTGCCATGCTTTCACCGTAGAATCTTCTTTGAATAATATGGCATGAAGAAGATTGGGAGGAATTATCCCATATATCTATATAAAACCACAACATCTAAGAGATCATAAGGATCAAAGTCAACCTTCTTTGCTACATCAACCTTCACCTTGGCCTTCGCTTCCATAGGTAATATGATGTGATGAAGGAAATTGTGCACTAAAACTTGCACATTAAAAAGCATCACCCAAGAATGATAAAAAAATACCCTTATTATCTAACATGATGGGGATTAGTAATTTTATGTTGGTAATGGAAAGTGTAGGGTGAAATTTTTGGTTATTGTCATACATTATAGTGGCTAAAGAAAGGAAAAGAATGAGGGAAGAAGATGAGCGAAGGTAGAAGATGTAGCAGGGAGATGAGAAACAATTACTAGGTCGGTTGAATTATGAAATCCTAGATTGATACCATGTTGGAATTGAATTCCTTGCATGGTATTCTCATTGATGGTGTTTATATACAATGTACATCCTAGATTATAAGCTAGAGTTTAGGAAACTAAATATAATGTACATCCTACATTATAGGCTAGAGTTTAGGAAATTAAAATTAAATATATGAGGCTATTTGATATAATATAACCATAATTAATTTACACAATTAATACAACCGAATCACCTCACCCCCACTATATGGTTCTTATTTAATTCTTATGTAATCAATTGAGTTCAATGAAGTAATAACACAATAATCAAACAATCTAAAAATCACAACACAAAAATAAAGACACTCAAACCAACCTTGCTAAATTCTTGTTATAGAATTATGCAAGTTTTCCTTGAAAACTCTATTTGAACATCTACCACTCTTATACATGCTTTCGAATGAGTAAAGTTAAAGTTTCATGCAGGTAAACGTCATATTTCAAACTGCACTAATTCCACTTGATAATGAAACACAATAGTCGAATACACTTTCACTAAAACACACGCACACTACTTGGCTACTAGCTCCAAATCAAACAAATCTTCATACCGTGTACACTTAGATATCTTAACTCCCATATATGATCACCACACGTGACCAATCAGAAGCAAAGAAGCCTAAAGTACGCATGTTTTCATGCAAAAATAAAAATAAAAAATAAAATCACACATTAAAATTCATCCATATTACATACATAATATTCTACATAAAAATTCAACACAAAATTTCATACAAATATCAAATCTAACATGCATCAATACTCAAGATGCATGTAAGAACCATGCAAGATCCTGATATTCCATTCAATATTCATGTGTAACATGCAAGTTTTCACTAAGATTCAACTAGAACTCATTAAGATTTAAAGAACTCTATCAAGATGAATTAAGAACCTTACTTGAACTTCAAAGATGCTGGTTTGTGGTTTTCAAACTTGGATGATTTTTTTACCCTTTAAATGTGCTTTGATACCACTTTTGATATGGAATATTATTTTCAAACAATATTCTTCAAAACTAGGAACTTTTTTAAGGGAGAACAAAGTCACAAAATGCTTCTAATGATCGACCTTCCACTTGATTTTTTATGATATCTCTAATGCTTTGGTAGGGTGGATTAGATCTACGCCAAGATCTAATTCCTTATAGTGAGAAATTTTCTATTTTTCAATAGAAAACTCTTGCTAATCTTCAATACTCACAATTAAAGAAGGAGAAGAGAAGAACAACTCACTCTCTCATGTAGCTCTCAATTCATGAATGAAAATTTTCTTATATCATTATGTTATCTCAAAATCATGTAGGCCCTTTCATTATTAAGCCCACTTATTAGCCCTTATTAATGAAATAAACCTATAATATATGACACACTACATATATTAAGGTTTCATTGACAATTTACAAGTCTTACAAATATACAATAAAAATAACAAAGCTACACAACTTAATAATGCAATACATAGATATAATCATATATAATTAAACTTTGTGGTTTTGTAGCCTTGTTATTCCTTGCACTTTGTGATCCTTGTAATCCATTATCATTGCATTGTACATCAAATATCTTCAATTAACATGAAATTCATGAATTTATTGCAAACATGTAGAATACCTATAATAATTACTTGACAAAACATTAGAAGTATAAGAATTTTCAATCACAGTAGGTTCCATCTCCAAGCTGAAAATATACTTAGTAAAAAATGGCGTGTTATTGTCGTATCTAACATAGGATAGATGTTTGTCACCTACCCTATATCAGATGTAAGGCTAAAACCAACCAATAAATTTAAAAACAATAGAGTGATTGAATTTAAGTTTCATAATATTTAAAAGATTGTTTACATTGAAGGACTCAATCATCCTCGACCAAATCATTATAGGAATACAAATATATAAGAGTATAAGGCTACATTTAAAATGAGATTAAGGTATGAAAAAAAAACTAAAACCATATTCCACTTCCAACCCCATAAAATCTTCTAACGTCCATGCTTTGAAGCTCTGAACCAAACTAATATAGGCCCGCTATTAACCATCCCCAAAAACCTATATATGGTACTCTGCTCGTAGAAATGAGCAGGTAACCAAGCAAACAAGCACATTATTATGTTACATACTGAGTAAGCCAAGTTACTTCCTCTACAAAAACATAAGTATATAATACTAATCTATCATTTATGGATATCGTAATTAACATGCATCATGCTGAGGTCATATACATAAAAATAGGAATACACTAGAATAGGTTGTCATGCATAACTCAAATAAGGCAAAATATATCATGCTTGATTTTATATCATAATCATGTAGGTATCCACAAATGCACTAAATAGTTTAATGTAAGAAACCACTAGGTTTTATATTCCAATTTCTCCTCTCATTAGATTACACCATTTCCTTAGTCGTATATTGACACAGGTCAACATCCAACCAACATTTCAATCAATATCTAGTTAGTCATTTAAGACATTATCCAAGTGTATATACAAACTTTTATCCTTTTTGGTCATTCAAACCATTATTCCCATAAGGATTCAATTACTAATCATTCACTTAGTTATTATTCATATTTATCATCCAATCACTTATTTAACCCATTTTTTATTATTAAGTGATGGACTCTGCATCACCCTCATGATCTCACATACCATGGAAACCTATCCAAATAAGGGACATAAAGTCCAGGACGAAGCTAATCTCCAAAGCAGACATAAGTCTAATCCAAAGTTAGTCACTAGAATAGACATAAGTCTATGCCGAAGCCAACCACCTAGGTAACCAGATCCTTTACTATCAATAACCCCTAGTACATCATTAGTGTCTAGATTAGGTAAGGCATTGGGACCTCTAAGGATCCCTCCCGAAGGCACTGATAAACACCTAAAGGAAGACTAAACCCTAGTAGCTAATTAAGGATTGGGTAACCCAGACCCATACACAAGCTAGTTGAATTAGTTAATTGGTCTGACCCAACCAGTCAATTGGTTGTACCAACCAGTCAATTGGTTTGGGTTGACTAGTCGATCATTTTCACTAGACCAAACCTTGATTTTCCTTTAAAGTGTCGATCTATTTAGGAAACCAGTTAATAGTTCATATACTAGTTGATCAGTTATGCCAAATAAGTTAATTGGTTTATGTAGAAAGTAAGACCAGGGTCTCTATAGGATTACCAGTTAATGGGTTGGGTCAACCAGTCGAGTGTTTTAGGAACTAGTTAATTGGTTTGACCTAAATAATTAATCGGTTTCCCTATAACAAAATCAAATCATAATTTTCATGTAGATTCATACTTATAAATCATCATTAACCATAGTGGAAAATACGTTAACATAGTATAACACATTTTTAACTTAATTAACTTGCATAACCTAACAACTAATCATTACTTCCCATTTTTCTCAAGCTTCATGTTTTTCACTCAAAATATACACTCTACTAATCTAAATCAATTCTAAAACGTATATACATACATGTCAACATACAAGATTAACTTAAGGGAACTCATATGATGCAAGAATACCCATAAACCATTTTAGAAGTAAGAATCACTTACTGGATACAAGCAAAACTCCCCTTAACCATAAATCTAAATCTAAGAAAATCTCAACTTTTAAAATATTTAAAACAACAAATCATAAACTCAAAATTTTGTACAAAACCTTAATGAATTCGAATTTGAAACAAAAAGGGAAGAAGGACATACCATACTTAATATATAATAGGGAAAGGTTAGCTGAATAACAAAATCCTATTCCCCAAATCCAACTTTTCCTTACTTAATAATTATAACAAGGGAGGGCTAGAGAAGGGATCAAAAGAGTGTAAGAAATAAACTATAAGGTTCAAAGTGGAGAAAAGAAGAGGGTAAGTATAGAGAGTTAAAGATTTTTAATGGCTGAAAGAAGGGTGCACAAAAGTGGCGATTAGTAAATAGTCGACAAATCAATATGAATCCCAGAGGGTTCAAGAACTAATTAAAACCCTACTATTTACCATTTGAATTCAAGATAAAGAAAAGGATTTTTTCCAAGATATGCTAACTTATTCTCTAGATCTTAAATCGTGTTTCTAGAGAAGGCAAGTCAATTAAGCCAGAATTGAGATTCATAAGAGGGGTAATGGAAAGTCAGTGTGGAAGGAATCATCCAGCTACTCAGAATGATGTCTGAGATTAAAGCATTGATCTCATAAGCATATAGAAGAGAGAGGTAGAAGATGATAAGGATGAGGTCATCTCTCCCCCTTCACTGTCCTAATCGGCCTTTCGATTGATTTAAGGTAAGATTTTGAGCTAAATGCATCACGAAAAGAGTTAAAAATCTCTTAGAGAAAATTTGGCATGTTTTAATAAGGTTCCATTTTAGTACAAGAAATTTTCAAAAAAATTGAGTTTGAAAATATGCTCAACTTAACAAACCAATCGATCGATTTGGGCCTACCAATCAATTGTTCTATAAACCAACTAATTGGTGATGAAGGAGAAAATGATCAAGATTTAGCATTTATTATTATGGAACTTATTTTCCTCTATTTAGAGAGTTTCCCCTACAAATTTGAAAATAAATAGATGACTACGTTGCTAGTTATAGATGCAACTTGCAAAACAAGTTACTAGCAATGGAGGTGTGTATGGCATGCATAGAGGGAATGAATGTGTTCCATGGAAGGGATAATGTGTTATTTGCATAAGAAGAATATGATCAAAACTTTGGACATTTAATATTGATTATTATCATGTTGATATTAGCTAAAGGGATTAGGAAGTTGAATTAGTCAAAAATTAGCTTACTTTAATCTTTTAGGGTTTATCTTATTCTATCTTATGAGTTGTATTTGGTGCAGAGAGCAAGCCATTGCTATAGGATTTGATTTCTGTCAGATTTTTAGGAGAAGTATCTTGTAATATTAAGGAGGTGCAATGGCTATAAAAACCATAGAACACACGACATAAAGGCGAGATGAAATTGAATGAAAGTTGCAAGTTTTTCTTAATTAAATTATGTGTGAATTCTTCTCAATGTTAATCAATTATGTGTGAGTGATTATTATTAAAATCATTAATCACTTTGTTTGTGTGAAATAGAGATTAATATCTATCCTTCAAAGTCTCCACAAACCCAAGCCATTCTAAACCCTAATCATCACCTTCAACGCCATCATTATCATCTTCAACATTCATCTTCAACCTATTTTTCTTACTTAATTTTATCTATTTTCAAAACTTTGATAATAAATATATTATTATCACACATTCATCATATCTAAATAATATTTGAAGTCTCTATTATCCCAATTGTCCATCATCATGATCTAAAACCATAATTGTAAACCCTAACCCTAACCTACGAACCATAGCACCCCAAAATCCTAACCATTTAACCATTATCCTTCTTAATCTATCATCACCAAATCATTATCATCATATCCAAACCCTAACCAAACCATATTATCACCAAATCATAAGTCCATAATCCTATACACATCAATTGGTTCCCCCACTAGTCAATTAGTTTAGTTGACAAAACACATTTTTCTAAAATGACAAACCAATCAATCGATTTATGAAGCCATTTGATCGGTTTTCCTTAAAAACTCATTAAACTTCACTTTTAAACCTAATTTCAAATAAAACTTTTGCCTCAAACCAAATCATAATACTAAATCAACATCAAATGCCCAAAAATTGGCATAACTCTCAATCAACATTTTACAAAAATATGGGGTATTACAACATGCTTACATAAAGGAATACTAGAAATCATACTAGAACATACAGAATGGATCATTAACTTTAAAACCACTATTAATTACAATCCATTATTATTCCCTAAAAACCTAAATCACATGGAACACGTAAAATAACATAAAAAATAAGATTATGATATTAAACACTAATATAATAATAGAATCCACATCTATACGTACAAAGTCCACTACTTATTTTGTTCCTTTATTAGGTTATCACACAATCCACAACATTTTTAATTATTTCACTTATATTAGATATCATCATTCACTTATTTTACTCATTTTGCTTATTTCTCACAACCACTTATCTAATAAGCTATATATATATATATATATATATATATACACACACACACCCCCCCCCACACCACATTCTATGTTATCAATATAGTATGTTTTTTTTGGTAATTAATAAAGAATATTATTAAAACCAACAAGAAGAGACTACATCGAGAGTATCGAAAGTATCCATTCTAGGGGGAAAACTACTAATTAATTTGCATTCATACTTCCCCTACTATTATTACATCGGTTGAATCTAATATGGAATCGCTTTATAATATCCTTCACCATGTGAGTTGGGTGGTGTGATGAACCATTGAACATCGAAGAGTTTCTGCATCGCTAAATTCCGTATATGAATTCTCCAAACATTACCTTGGTGCACTCAGCTTTTAAGTTGCCCCTTTGTGTACATTGTGCAATTTGTTGAATCAAGGAGTCCTAGTTTACAGCCTGATGTCCATGCCCATCCAAGGCTTAATCAACTCCCAAATTTTCCTAGCAAAAATACAATGTAGAAACAGGTGATCCATTGATTCTATATATTCTACACAAACACTACATTTAGTAGGTATCTGAAGGTTCCATTTTCTTAACCTTTCTCTGGTGGGAAGGCTCTTATGGAAGGCAAGCCATGTTATGAAGGAGCATCTAGGCCTCCCAAAATGATTCCAGACTAGGGGAGCCCAATGCTTCTTGTTCTCCTTGTATCTTAGTATCTCATAGGCCTTGTGGATTGAGTATGTATTAGTACCACATTTACCATCTAAAATATGCTGCAGTAGAAGGGGGCGAATCTTCATGATATTCCTATATAGCCAGGAGTGGCAAGGATAAATACTAACAGTGGCTATATCATTTTTTTTTAAGTAAACACCATGCACCCACTTTATCCAGAGACTCTCATTATTATAAAGGATTTTCCACAACCACTTTCCCAATGTTGCCTATTTCCAGGTCTTTAGATCAATCAAGCCTAGACCCCCCTCATCCTTAGGGAGACATACTGTCTTCCAGGCACCAAGGTGCTATTGTCCAGAGCTAGTCCCAGACCATAGGAAGTTTCTGCAAATACTCTTAATATGTGAGAGTATACCAAGAGGAAATGGTAAGATTTGTGCCCATAAATTTGTGATACCTTGTAGAATAGAAGATATCAATTGTGATCTTCCTGCTTAGCTGAGATAATTGCAAGTCCAGTTTCTAATTTTTGCTAGCAGCTTATCAATAACATATTGGTAGTGTTGAGTTTTCAAACAGGAGGAAGCCAAGGGGAGGCCCAGATATCTGAATGGGAAGGAACCTTCACTACAACCAAAGCTACCTATGATGTCCTTCTTTACCCTAGCACAGAAAATAGAACTTTTGCTTGGATTTGCTATGAGGCCCGAGCACTTGGAGAACTGGTCCAGAGTGTTTTTTAACATTACAACAGATGTAACATCTCCCCTACAGAAGAGGAGGAGATCATTTGCAAAACTCAAGTCAATAATCCTCATTTTCTTACAGCCTGAGTGGCCATGGAAATCAGGTTGCTTCTAGAGTCTTCTTAGGTCTCTATGGAGGTATTCTATACATAAAACAAATATGTATGGGGAGATAGGATCTCCTTGCCTTAGCCCTCTTCTACTCATAAAGGGTTTGGTTAATGTACCATTCACATTTATAGAGATATTGGCAGTGGATATGCATTGGATGATCATGTCAATAAAAGTCCAGGGGAACCTCATAGCTTCCATCACCGAGTCATAAGCCTTTTGGAGGTCAATTTGAAGGAAAGTTCTAGGACTGATATTTTTCAGCAGACATGAGTACATTGTCATAGATCACACGACCCTTAATAAAAGCAGCTTGGGAGGAGTCAATGAGCTTACCCATCACCATTTGCAACCTATTGGCCAGCATTTTAGAGATGATCTTATAGATGGTGTTACAACAAGCAATGGGTCTGAAGTCTTTTACCTTAACAGCCCCTGGACATTTGGGGATGAGGGTAATAGCTGTGTTATTAATTTGTTTCCACAGTCTTCTAGTCCTCCAGAATTCCTTAACTAGTATGTTTTCATCTATAGTGAAATAAAACCTTTTTACTTACAACATGAAATACATCTTCCTCTTGTTCTCCATGGGCAACAAGTAACTTATACATAGAAAACACTTATCTCATGTGTCTTATGGGCATATGGCCACTATATATTTTACTACGCTGGTATCAGGTAATTATTCCAAAGTGCGTATGGCATATTCCTCATCCTATTATTCTTCTTACCCTATTGCTAAGTATCAATGCCCATTATAAGACCCATAGGTCACTGATAGAGAATAGAGAGGCCTAGATAATTGTCACGGTGTTAACATTATCTGAATGAACACTCAGTGGCCAAACCATTATTAACCGTATAACATGTGCCTTATGGGCTACAAAAGTGATCATCACTACGAGGGCAAAGGATCCTACTAAATTCAAATATAATGTTTTACTTTAAAATTTACTAATTTATCATATATATTACTAATTATCACCCAAAATTAATCCATGTGGCAATTTTTTTTTAAAAGTTCTATTCATTGAAATACTATTCATGTATAATGGAATTTATAGAAATATACAAAGACTCTTATATTTAAAAATGATAATTATTTATGATTGAAATTTGTTATCCACATCATTGAAGATAGGACTTTTTTTCAATAAAATTCACAAAATATTCATAAATATCTCAAAATATTTTATAATAATAAAAATATCATATAAAATATTAGTTTTTACTAAATGAAATTTCTTCCCTCAAAATGCTTAAGACTTCTAAAATCTGATTAAAATAGTAAACATCCTCTAAAAAATTATGAAATTAAATAATAAAAATCCCTAATAAATAATTAATATTAAAAAACACTAAAATTTAATGAAAATTTTCATATTTATATGTAAAATGATTATTATGCCCTTAGAACCCTAAAAAAACAAATACCTTAATTTTTAACAAAACCAGATATGGTTCCTAAAACTGTACACACTATTCATTAAATTCCATAAGAATACATTAGAATATACAAAAATTCATCCAATTCATATGTCTCATGTAAATGGATAAAAATGTCCTTTTTCATGCTAAATCTTCATCAAATCATAAATTTAATTATACAAATCCAAATCAAGACTTCAAATATATGGAATTATACCAATAAAAAACTTAAAAATCCATTGCAATCATCAAAATTTCATAAAAATATCAATAGCATGCAGATCTTAGTAGAGGCTAAAATTACCCTAAAAATGGACTAAAAATTCATCAAAAATTATACATATATTAAACATGGTCAAATTCAAACATCATTTGAATAAAAAAAATTACTTTAAAAAAATGAATAAAACTCTCCTAACATATAAATCCATTCACACAACAATATCCACAAGAAATAACCACAAAACCGAAAACCTTAAAAAACCAAACATGTTATTATCGACACTTATAATTATGATAGAAAAAAAAATATTATCTAATTCAAGTATATTAATGTTTACCATAATTCAAAAACTCCCTAATACTCAATGCACCATCCTCATTAAGCTTAACACCTTTTGTAATTTTACACAAACCACCTAAAACATGTACAAATCAAACAAAATCATCAAGTAATAAATTAAGCTCAAGAAATTGATAAAGGAATGAAGGGAAATAGGGTCATCCATGAAGCAGAAGGGTAGAAGAAGAGGGAAAAGGTGGATAATGATGTAGGGAAAGTGTTTGGTAAAGCTTAAATATTTAATGTTAGATATTTTTGTATGAATTAAGAACATAAGAATAAAATAATAATGAAATGGGGATGAAAAATTAACATAAATAAATGGTAAAATAAATTCCTATAACTTTATTTTAGATATTTTAGAAATTTAGGAAGAAGTTTGGAATATTTAGGACACATTTTATGTAGAGAAGTTGAATATTAAGGTCTAATTATGCCCAACATTGGTGGAATTTATCTAAAAATATTAATATCAATTAAAAATAATTTTTATTTTATATTTAGCTTAAATATGTCAAAATATAAGTATAACCAAGGTTTTTTACATTTATATTGGCTAAACACTCTTTTTTTGGGCTTAAAACCTAAATAAGGACAAAATGGACAATAAATAGTGCTCTTTCATCAAAGCATTCATTTAAAATTATGAAAAGGCCTAGGATACTTAAAAAGGCCAATAAATTAAACTATAATCAAATTATATGTATTTATAATATATTTTTTTGGCTAAAAGTGGCTCGTAAGTCTCATGGGAATCAAAATCATAAGGGAAAGGAAAATGTTTTGAACAAAATAGTTCAAAAACTTAACTAAGGCTTCTAAAATTTAAATTTTGTAATAAATCATTCAAAATAATATATATTTATTTATATATAATAAAATTCATAATTAAATTAGGGCTTTTACAAAAATGGAGTATTATATCCTCTCTTATCATAGTACGACGATAGTGGCTCTCCTATATTATTTTGCTTGTATGTCCAACTGTTATGTTCATTATTGGTAGTTAGGAGGTTATCATAGTGGAGGAGTGATAGGGTTATAGAAAAAAATATGAATAATTGTTAATAGTAAACTTTATGGTAAATAGGATTTATGTTACAAAACCAAATTCTATTTGTCAAAGACTATTGTATTAGCTAATCGTGTTATCTAGATTAACCACCTCATATATATAACCTTACAACATTATTATTATTATTATTGTTAATGCTTTTTTTTTCCCATCATCATCATCATCATCATCATTATGGGTGTTATATCCTCCCCTCATTATGAATGAATTTTGTCCCTAGATTTTTAGATTACTAATCATATAGCTTAACAAAGGTAATGTATCCAACTACATAACGTTATATACTGTAGGACAAATATATTACCAACACATCATGCAAACCAAATCAATTTAAGGAACATAGTGAGATATCAAAATCTCATAACCCTATACATACATAATCAAACAAGTTAGGGTATTGTCGCCTAGTGATTTTCTTGATCTCCCAAGTGGCCTCCTCCTCCAAATGGTTCAATTAGAGGACTTTCACCATCGGGATTGAACTTAATACGATATTTCACATCTTAGTTTCTAAAATCTCTATGGGTTTCTCCTCATATACAGAGGAAGCATCCAAATTTATCATCTTTATCGAAGGATTAGGCACATATCCTCACAATTACAACACATAGAACACATTGTGCACTTAAGACAACTTCACTGCAATGCCAAATGGTAAAAAAACATCTCAAAATCACTTTAGAATGTTGAGTGGACCTATATAGCTCATTTTCAACTTCCTTTTTCCGCTTACACACATTGCACCCTTGGTAAATGAGAATTGAAGAAGCACCTTCCCACCCTCTTGGAATTCATCACCTTTTCTTCTCAAATTCACATAACTTTGTTGATGATATTAAGAACCTTAGATATTCTATTAAATTAACCTAATATGACTCATAGTATCCTCAATCATCTTTGAACTAAAGACTATTACCTCACTAATTTCATTCTAGCATAAGAGACTACTATACTTCCTCTCATGCAAGGACTCAAAAGGTGTCATTCCAATGCTCATGTGATAACTAATCTTGCAGGATAACTTTAGTGGATCTAACCTATCCTCACAAAATCCATCAAATATTCATAAAGCATTTCATCTAAGGCTGGATGGTCCTTTCTGTTTGACCATCTATAACTAGATGGAATGATGCACTCATCTCCAGCTTTATGTCAAATGCTTGCACCAATTTGCCCTAAAAGGGGGATACAACCCCAAATCTCAATCAAATACTTTATCCTTGGGCCCTCCATACAACCTCACAACATACTTCACATATGATTTAGTTAATAAATTCATGGTTCAAGTTAACTTCACTGTAATAAGCACTGCCAACTTAATCAACCTATCCACTATCACCCATATCAAATCCATGATGCTCCTAGTATTTGGAATACTTGATGTATTTTAAAATAACACACCACCAAAGTAATAGATTTGAGAATTAAGATCAAGAAACAAAAGCAAAATATGATAAAATAGGTGGTAAAAATGAAAGTATGAATTAGGGCTTGGGGAAATTATGTATGGTTTGATGGGTTAATGATGAATGGTGTTCGGTAAGGGTGTAATGCTGGTTTGAATGATGTGATTAGGTTATGATTTAATGGAGGGAAGCATAGTTAAGTAGGGTAGTTAATGAAGGTTAACATGACTAACGTTAGGGTTAGCATTTTAAAGGTTGAAGAAGAAGATGATGAATGTTATTTTATGTGGATAACAAGCATGAGTTTGATGAAGTTGTAGGATATGTTTGTTGTAGGTTGACTTATTGACCCGAGACTCATATCCTCGATACCTTCTACTTCTTTTTCTTTTGGACCTGTAATGATATTAGGAGTTGAGGAGAGAACATTGGCTAAATGAAGAAGCTTTGAGAGGTGCTACTGAGATGGATAATCAAGATGGTCCTCGTAATCCAGACACTCAAGGGAATACTCAAAGCGGGATATATGGTAGTAGGGCAGAAGCCCAATTAGTTCCTACATATGCCAGGTCTACGGAAGGTGCCACAAGGGATGTTGTTGAGATAGATGATTAAGATGATCATACAGAGGAGCTCTCTAGGCTTGCAGATGATGCTACAAGGGGTGATGGTGGTAACCAAGCTCAACTTATTACAGTGGGGAATGCTCAAAGCATCAATAACAAAAACTTACTCTAGATTAATTTACACATGATTAAAGTGGAGAATATATTGACTATGACTCACATAGAATTCATGAACACGAAAGGAACCCACATATACCGTCGATGAAGATTCAAACTTGATTCGATTGTATATATGTTGTTAAGTTTTTCATATCTAATTTGAATTACCTGATCCATGTGAATATTAACAAAGAATTAATCAAAATATAGCATATATATTGTAGCATGATAAAATTCATCAAGATTTTATGACGATTGTCATGTCTCTACTAGTACACATAAATACCCTCGATCTGATACTTAGTGTGTTAGTGTCGAGAAATTATTCCCTATCTCTCTTGTTTGATTGTAGAAGCTACTCACAAAAATAATTTTTTCTTTGAATTAATCCCAGTATCTCTCTCTCTCTATCTCTCTCTCTCTCTTTCGATATATATATATATATCTTGTAAGGGAGACGATGCTACTTAAAACCCTATACAATTTGATATTAGATAGACTTAACTGGCTTGAACTATATTAGGCATCTTAGTTTAATTATGTTAAATCTATCTCGTTCTAGTGTCTGACCTTATAGGTTTGTTCAACATTGGCCTTAGGCCCAAAATACCTTTTTTCACAAATCATAAGAGACTCTATAGTAAGAAATTATGGCTACCCAAGTTATGTGAAGATTAGATATATAGATCAAGCTCCATGATTGGTCCCTAAGGAACATCTCCAACAATCTCCCACTTACACTAGAACAAATTAATATAGTCCTTTGCCCACATAATATAACAATTGAATATAAGGTAGGAATTGTGTCATCCTTACATGGGTCAATTATATGTTTCCAAATTCCATAGTTAGATTAACTAATCAAACAATTGACTTTCAACCTATTGGAGCACAACCATGTATTTCTCAGTCTAACTAATTGAGGGCCCAACACATAGTTCTCTTTTATTCCATCTTATTAATTCATATTACTCAACATGGTTCATAACATAAATAATCATTACTTTTGTAATTAGCTATTGAAAACCACCCTTGAGGAGTTAAATAGGTGTTTTGGATCTATAATGGGAAAATAAAATTCTTACACATATTTTATAGTAGTTCAAACTAATCCAAGATAGGTTTATCCACATCCACTACTAAAAGGTCTTCCTTTTTTTTATTATATATATATATATAACTTTTATGTTTGTATTAATTCTCTCTCTTTAGGTTTATGAGTATGTTAACCCAATGACCTCTATAGATAATATTTATAATATTTACCTGGTTATCTTCTTCCGATCCATTCCACAAGAATCTTTACAAGAATACTAGGTAACACACAACCTCTAATTAATTTTGAGTTAGTGTTGTGGTTGATTATAAGAATTTCCTCACAATTTACAAGACTGAAATTGAAAAGTTATTGTGAGAAAGTAATCTATCTAGTGTTTATATATGTGAAAGTGAATGACAACTACCTTTAATGCTTACAAATGAGCACTAAATATTTCTCAAGAAAAATTGAGATATGAAAGTCAGATGTTGTGGAATAGCGTAGATTGAAAGGATACAAACCAAATCCAAAACTAAAAAGATTATAAATAATTGAGGATTCATTCATAAAATAGAACATTTTAGGGAAAAGTAGAGATCTTTTTTTGTATTTTTATGTACTTAGAAGATAATTAAACTAATTAATCAACCAATAAAATGTACTTACAATCCTCTAGTCAATGGAGAATTATATGGAAAAGAAGAAGAAGTTGGGTCACATAACTTGATAGCTAGGTTTCTCTCATGTCTCTTTTATAAAAGATAAAACCCTATGGGGCAAAAAAACTTGTTTTGGAAATAAGGAAAAACACGATCCATATTTAGAAAACACGAGACCCCCCATGTTAATTTCCCTACTTTCAACTTTTTGCCTAAAAACACATTAGAATATTCAATGAAAAAACGCAGTTCGTGTTAACAAATATGGGACCCCGTGTTTCTCACATAACTCACCATTATACATTAAACTTCTCCAACACATGCATGAACCAACACAATGTTATTTTGAGCTTCAATTATTGAGTCAAAACTCACAATTCTCTACCTTGACATATTATTTGTGATGCATGACATGTAAAGACCTCTATAAAAAATGCTAGCCCAATAAAGGACCTCATGGCTTATGAACATCAATCAAGTCAAAGAAACACTCAAACTTATCCACAGTTAGTAGCTTCATTAGCATGTTAGCCGGATTATTCAAAGTAAACACTTTTTCCAACACAACTTTGCCTGCAATAACAGTACCTTGGATAAAGTGATTCTTGATATCAATATGCTTTGTTTGATGCTAGAAAGAATTATGATTTTTCATTAAATAAATAGCACTTTGGCTATCACCATGAATGACTATAGCACTATAACCAAACTCCAGCTCTCATACTAAACTACCAAGCCACATGGCCTCCTAAAAAACCTATGTCATGGCTAAACACACAACCCTAGAACCTCTAAAGTTGAACACTAGCAAACTAGTGTACATCTGATGATCAGGACCACAACTAAGATCAGAGTAACCCGTCAAAAGAATAATCGACAACACATAATCAATATAAGCCAATATTATACGCACCAAGTACCTCAGAATCTGCACCACCCCTAGCTAAGGTGTGTTCAAAAGACTCACCACATATATTCTCATTGCACGTGCAATAGAGCAGTTGGTACTAATCATATCGTACATTAAGCAGTTCACAAATATAAAGTATGAACCAATGACTAAGTAAGCCACCAAAACTACTTTGGATTTGGGCATATCTAACATCTTTAGCTTATTCTCCTCAGTAATTTATTTTTCTATGATAAGAAAAAAAAAGACACATAATAAAAGAATAACCGGTGAAACATCACATACCAATGTCTTAATCCAGCAAAGAGACCATATCTCTTTAGTAACACCAATAGAATACCACAAGGCCAAATCAACACCCAAAATAAAATATGAGTCTAACACTATATCCTACACACCAATACTAATAACCATATTATACAAAGCATAACCAAATTTACCTAGGGTAATGCTCACTTGCTCTACCTATTGCCCAAATTCCTCCTCACTAGAAGAATCTGTACCATCTAGATCGACAACAACCTCCACCTTATCTAAAGCACCCAACAAACTCTTTTGCTCCACCTTTTTCTTAAGAAGGAATTCAAACTCACAAAAGGTAGCATATCTAAATGTGATCAGGACACAACACAATAACCCCCTAGTCATGTCAATGACACTCTCGTGTTTCAGTCGCATCAAAGTAAGGATAGCAATATCTGAGTTAGACACTCTCAATGTCACCCTAGATACAACTTTAATAGTTGTGCCAACAACTCATACAATATCTTTACTTTCTTAGCAACAATAGCTACCATAACCCATTTAGCAATCTTTAATATGTCATTATCAATAACACACCTATAACCTCTACTATCCAAGCAACACAACAAAATCAAGCTCTTGTTCATGCTAGGACTATGATGAACACCATATAGTGTTCTAACTAAACCATCATGTATCCTCACCCTCACAGTCCCAATCCCAGCAACTCTATATGAAGCACTATTTTCGAAGACAACAAGTCCACCTAGACCAGTATCATATGTCTGGAACAAGGTTCTATTGGGATAAATATGGTAGGAACACCCTAAATCTAGAATCCACCTATAAGCTAATCTAGTATGTCCATATGTGGTAGTCAGTACATCATCATCACCATAAGCTATAGTAGTATCACCCTCGTTAGATACACCATTAGCAATATATATTAATTTCCTATTGGGAGAGTATCTCCTCATATAGCCTTTCATGTGACATCTATGGCATGCCACATTCTTCTACCAACTGTTCAAATTAGATCTAGTCATCTTTTTGTCACCAGACCCCCACTCATGTGTCCTCCCCTAGCTACCAATCCCTCAATATAGGAGTCCTTAGAAGTACATTTGCCACTCAACTAACTATCAATCAACTTCTGTTATAGTAAGGTGGATTTCACATCTTTAAGGACTAACTCATTCTTTTCATATAAAGTAGTCTCCCAAAAATACTTAAAGCTTGTAGGCAAAGAATAGAACAACATAATGGTTAAATCTTGATCAGTTAACTTATCATCTATATTATCCAAATCCATAACTATAGACTCGAATTCATCCCAATGACTTTTCAGAGATTGACCCTCACCTAATTTTAAGTCATGTAGCCGACTCTTCAATAGTAGCTGATTTGCTACTAATTTGATCATGTAAAATGACTCAAGCTTCAACCATAAGGCTGTAGTCGTTGATTCCTTTATCACTTCCTACAAACCTCATTAGATAAGCACAGTTGTATGGTAGAGAGGACCTTTAGATATAATTCTTCAAATCTCTCATCTGTTATTAACTCTGGCTTATTCGAATGACCGAATAACATATTCTCAAGTTTTTTCTCAATTAGAATCATTTGGATATTAAATTATCACAATATGAAATTGATGGATTGATTAAACTTCTCAATATAGGATCTTATGCCATCCCAATTACTAGATATCTTCAATAATAATACTATGATATTGAATTATTATGGAATATCATTGATTGAAAGGATCCAAACCAAAAAATAAAATGAACAAAATTATGAATAATTGAGGATCCAATCACAAAATAAAATGATTAAGGGAAAAGTAGAGATCTTTATTTGTGCTCTTATGTAATTACAAGATGATTAAACTAATCAATCAATCAGTTACATAGATTGACAAATCTCTAATCAATGGAAAATTCTATGGAGAAGAAGAAGAAGTTTGGTCACGTGACTTAACAGCTAGGGTTATCTCATATCTCTTTTATACTATAAAAAAACCCTATGGGGTAAAACATCATGTTTTGAAAATAAAGGAAAAGACAATTTATGTTAAAAAAATATTGGACCACCATGTATCTCACATAACTCACCATTCTACACTAAACTTCTCCAAGACCTATACAAAGTAACACAATGTTATGTTGTGCTTAAAATACCCAGTTAAAACTCATGAGAAAATGATGAATTACTTGAGAATTTTAGCTTGAATATGAGAGAGTAGTTGAATGTAATAAATACCTTATTTTTTTTTTAATAAATTGATTTTATAACCTTATTTATAGGTGCCTAAGAAATAATGTATGTTGATGTGAATTTAATGCATGAAATGATATTTCAATGGGAATAATTTTAACATTCCATTATAACTAGTTAACTAGTTACTCAAAATTATTTAATTGGTGCCCAAATCGCATGAAGAAAGATATTATCATTGGTAAACAAAAAATATATCCATTATATGGGACTAATTAACTAGTATCCATAAACTAGTTGACTATTTTACAAACTAGTTAAATGCTTAAGCAAAACCATAGCACAACTAGTGGGAAAGAAAATTATGATCTAAGCAACCTCTCGGTTAGTATCTAAAAACTAGGGAATTATTTTTAACCCATGGAATGGTTTTAGCAACTAGTTGAATGGTTAAGAAAAATGAGTGGGCAAGAAAAAATTTCACCGAGGAAACAATTGTCTAATATCTAAAATCTCGTGGACTATTTTTAATAAATATTTAAGTTGTTTATTCCAAGTCAAGGCATAAACTTCCAAGGTATTCAAACTAGTTGAGTAATTGTGTGAAACTAGTTAATTTGTTTTTACTAGTTAGCTCATTTTGCATTACTCAGTCCTTGGTAACCCTAGGTTTCCCTGACGACCAGTTGATTAGTATTGGTAGATAACCAATACCAAGTCATTAACCATGAAATCCATTTTCCAAATTAAGATAGATTTAAATTACCTTTTGATACGAAAGTTTGAAAGGCTTTAAAGGTTAACTTCAAGAGAAATCCTAAGTGCTCAAAGATCAAACATGCATACTTAATAACCTAAAAAGACTTAACTAATTCTACCGAAAGCTTGAATTGTGTAGGTCTTGTATGTAATCTAACTCCTTTAAGCTTGAAAATTAATTTCTATTTTAAATTTAAGTATTCTAAGGATTTGGTTGAGTGTGTTCACTTCATGTGCGATTTTGTAGTACATGTATAATTAACCAAAATTGTTAGAAATTTATATCATCAAGACAATGATTAGTGACTTATTAGGTCAACACTTATTAAAAAGGTGATATGAGGTAATGTTAAAAAAAAACAATCCTTATGAAGGACAAATAGCAAATTTAGGTCCAAGGACTATTATTTATGTTGAAATGAGAACTACTGATAACACACGTATGACAACATAATAGTCAACCCAATACAACGTTCTCTAACACATATTCATGTGATAAACTCAATATCATGCATTCATGACTAGTAAAACTTGGTCATCAATTAATACACATGCTAGTCATAAATCATTATTGTCCTTATGGCTAAGAATAATAACTGAGAACTATTTAGAATAGGTATATCATGTAAATGATAAAGTGCCCTAATCAAATCACTTGATGTATATTTTATGATAGGATATCAAACTTCCATAGGATTATAAAAATAGTTGAATCATAAATGTAACTAAAGGAAAACAATGAAATCTTTCATTATTAGCATACATTAAGAATGGAAATCACATAACTATCTTAATAGTACACGAACCACTCGTGCATGTATATAACACTAAATGCCATAGTGTAGTAGTCATGCTTAGTCTTTAGTAGAGGCTTAGTAAATGAATCAACAATATTTGCTTCTATGGACGCTTTACACAATCTCACGTGACCTTTTTTGACTATATAATGAACGAGGTGATATTTTTTTAGTATATTCTTGGTATATTGATGAGACATTGGTTTCTTTGAAAGCAAAATAGATCCATTATTATCACAGTAAAGGCTTAATAGATGTGAAATAATTTGGATTATTCCTAATAGGGTGATGAAATTCCTAATCCACACATTTTTCCTTTTCTACTTCAAAAGTAGTAATATACTTAATTTTAGTTGTAGAATCAGCAAATATGTCATGATTGGAACTCTTCCAGCTCAATGCTACACCATTCTAGAAAAATAATTATCTTGATCGCAATGAAAAACCATATTTATTGATTTAGAAGCAAGAATTATTGTAAGAATTTATGATAAGTTGTTCTTCACCCCCCACAAATCAAGAACTAAACTTTTTCTCTACTCAAGTACTTTAGAATGTTCTTGAATATGGTCTAATCAATTTCACCTAGATAAAATTAGTATCTACTTTCCATTTTAAAAGTATATGCAAGGTTAGGACAAGTGCACAACATAGCGTATATAATAGATCTAATAGTTTATACATACTGGATTCTACTCTTGTGGTCTAGGTCATACTATGTCAAAGGGTAATAACTCTTGCTGAAACTTATGCTATGTGACATGAGTGGGAAACCTCTTTAAGATTCTTGCATGTTAAATGTGTTTAGGACCTTATTAGTGTAATTACTTTAACTTATTCCCATGAATCTATTTGATTTATATATATAGATCTTAATTCCCAAAATCTAGGTTGTCTGTTCTATGCTATTTATTGAGAAACATTTTCTTAACTAGCTCTTTACATATAAAAGCATAGGAACATCATTTCCTATATGTATTATATTGTCCACATATAAAGTTAAGAAAACTGTGGCACTCCCATTAACCTTCCTATAAACATAAGGTTCTTCTTCATTTTAACTAAGGTCAAACTCTTTAACTAATTCATCAAAATGAAGATTCCAAGTCTGAAACGCTTGCATCAATATATAAATAGGTTGTCAAAGCTTTCATACCTTTCCAATAATATTTAGAGTGTTAAAACACTTTGGTTGTGTCATGTACACATCATCTTCCAAATTCTCTTTAATGAATATTCTTTTAACATCCATTTGACAAATTTCATAGACATGAAATGTGATAATATATAAAAGTATTAAAATGGACTTAGTCATGAAAACTGATGAATAAGTCTCATCAAAATAAATACTATGAGGATTTTTAAAGCCTCTTACCACCTATCTCACCTTGTAAGTGTGAACATTTTCTATTCATATGAATCTTCTTTTTGAAGACCTACTTATATTTCATGGGTTTTATTCAATTGGGTGGATCAACCATTATCCAAACTTAGTTTTCATACATGGACCACATTTCATATTTATGGCTCTTAGCCATTTTTAAAAGTATGGGCCCATCAATGCTTCTTTGTAGGTAGTAATTTAGTTATTATCCAACAAAACAACATCACAATGCTCAATTATAAACACGATATATCTATCAGGCTCATGACATACCTTAATAGACATATGAGGGCACTCTACTAATGAGCTCTTCTATAACATTTTGTAGGATTGTTTAAACTCCATCAAAAATAAAGTCTCTTATTGTGGTTGTTGAGTTTCTTCAAGTTGTATTTTACTCCCATTAGTTCCTTTAGAAAGAAACTCTCTTTCTATGAAAACAACATTTTGAGATTTAAATATTTTATTCACAATTTTGTAAAAATAAATAAATATCCCCATTCCATTAGGGTGTACCAGGTGGAGTGAGTTATGAAATGGTTCCACAATTTCTTGGCTTATTTTTTCTCTTCCATGATCTACCTAAAAGACCTGAATACTTTTACCAAGTTGATTTTATATCTCACTTTGGAATTCTCTGAATCTTTCAATGGATTCTAAGTTACATTTCATCAAATAAACATAACCATATCGACAAAAGTTATCAGTGAATGTAATAAAGTACTAAAAACCACCTCAAACTATTAAACTTAAAGGTCCATATGCATTTATATGTATAAGACTTAACAATTCACTTGAAAAATTCACTATGTCCAATAAAGGGTTCCTAGGGTATATTTTCAAACAAATAATATTCACATGCTTCAAAAGATTAAAAATTTAAAGAATTTATAAGTCCATCCTTATGGAGCTTCAACTTGCGCTTATCATTTATATGGCTTAAACAACTATGACAAAGATAGGTTAGATCTAAGTCATTAAACTTGAGTTGCTTAGCATTTATATTATAGATTAGACTATAATGGTTTTGACAAAAAGCCCATTTTGCACTTGGACACTAAATAAAATATTTTATTTATTCTTTATGGAAAAATAAAAAACATACATGTCCAAAAATGAAATGGAAATAATATTCCTACTAATGGAAATTATATAATAACAATTATGGAAGAAACCTATTGTCTCTCCTCCTATGGCACATATGAGGAGAAGAGAAAATTTTACAAAGAAGAAGGCTTATAATAAGAGTTCATTGACTGTTAACACCAAATATTGTAATCAAAATGTCCTTACTTCTTTTTCCTACAAAAAGATGGCAGTGGAGGAACATAGCATGGGGATAACCTCCGAACCCTTGGTTATGTCTCAAAAAATGGATATTTCATCTAATTTGACTGGGTATTTCAAGCATCACAAAACATTGTGTTAGTTCATGTAGGTGTTGTAGAAGTTTAATGTAAAATGGTTAGTTATGTGAGAAGTATGGGGGTTCCTATGTTTATTATCATGGACCATGTTTTATCACTGAATGTACTAATGTGTTTTTGGGAAAAAGGTAGAGAGTAAGGAAATCAATATGGGGGTGTCGTGTTACCTAAACACAGACTGTGTTTTTCCCTTATATATGAAACACATTGTTTTGCCCCATAGGATTTTATCTTCTATAAAATAAGGCATGATGAAACCCTATCTGTTAAGTCATGCAACCCAACTTCTTCTTCTTCTCCATAGAATTCTCCATTGATTAGAGAATTGTAAATATGAAATTTATTGATTGATTAGTTTAATCAAGTTTTAATTAAACAAGAGCATGGAGAAAGATATTTACTTTTCCCTCAATTGTTCCATTTTTTGATTTAATCTTCAATTATTTATAATCTTGCTAATTTTAGATTTTGGTTTGGATCCTTTTAGTCCATGTTATTCCATAATAATTTGGTATTAAAGTTGTGTTATTGAAGAGATTTGGTTATTGGGATATGTGCAAGATTTGATATTGAGAAGTTTAATCAATCTATCAATTTTAGATTATGAAAATTGAAGATGCGGGCGAATTTAATTCAAAATAGATGGAAGAAAGTGTTATTCAATCATTCAAATAAGCCAAAGTGGATGATGGATGAGAGATTTAAAGAAGTAGATTTGAAGGCCCTCTCTACTGTAAAACTATGCTTGTTTAACAAGATATTTTGGGAAGTGGTAAAGGAATCAAGGGAAACTGTCTTGTGGTTGAAGCTTGAGTCATTATATATGAAAAATAAGTAGCAAATTGGTTATTGTTGAAGAATCAAATTCAGGACCTAAATTTAAGAGAGGGTTAATCTTTGAAAAGTCATTTGGATGAATTTAACTCTATATTTATGGATTTGTATAATACAGATGCTAAACTAGATGATGAACATTTGGTTATTATGTTATTATGTTCTTTACCAACAAGTTTTAAGCAATTTCATGAGATTGTTTTGTATGGGAAGGATGGGTTAGTCCTTGAGGATGTTAAATTTGCCCTACTATAACAAAAATTGATTAATACTAAATTGATTGGCAATGGTAATTTTAGGGAATCATGTATTGAGGCTTTGGTACCTATAGGAATGACACATAAGCAAGGGTTTTGTGACTGTAAGAAGTCCGGATCTAAATTAAAGAGTTAGCAGAAGAATTTAACGTGTTATAGGTGTCACGAGAAGGGTAATATTAGGATTTTTTTTCCTAATAGGAAGCTCGGTGCTATGTCTAGTGAGTCATCTAGTATAAAGGATGATGTTGTAGTTACCTATGATGATGGTGGTGGAGATGTGTTGATCGCCATTGATAGATAGAACAAGATCAATGACAGATAGATCTTGGATTCTGGGTTTTCTTACCATATATGTCCCAATTGGAGTTGGTTTCAGACATTCGAGGCAACTCAAGGTGGAGTTGTCTTGATGGATAATGATTATACTAGCAAATTTGTTAGAATATGGATGGTGATGGTGATGATGCATGACGATTTGGTGAGGACACTATCCAACGTGAGATATATCCCAGAGATAACCAAGAACATCATCTCTTTGAGTTCTTTATATTATAATGTGTACTAGTGTGTTATTGAGGATGGTACCTTAAGAGTTACAAAAGGGTCTTTAGTGAAGATGAAGGGGAAGCAAGTTAGGAAATTTTATCAATTGGTAGGTTCCATGGTTATGGTAACAGCTATTATGACATCACCGAGGTTGTCAAATTCAAATATTATGAGACTTTGGTACATCAAACAGTTACATGTAAGTTTTAATATTTGACCGATCTCTCTAAGAAGGGGATATTGGATAGACAGAGTACAGGTAGTATGGACTTCTTTGAAAATTGTGTGTTTGGCAAGTAGAAGAGGGTTATTTTGTTAATAACTAATCATAGTATCAGAGGTCCTCTTAAGTATCCATTTAGAATTATAGGGTCTAACAAGAATGGTCTCCAAAGGTGGTCCATGGTACTTGTTCACATTTATTGATGACTTCTCTAAACAGGTATCGGTTTATTTCTTAAAGAATAAGAATCATGTATTTGGTATTTTCAAATGCTAAAAAACCTTGCTAGAGAAGCAGATTTGGAAGTAGATTATGTGTCTTAAAATAAATAATGGTCTTGAGTTTGTTGAGTAGAGTTTCATTGATTTCTACCAAAACCATAGGATAGCAAGATGGCACACCTTTGTTGGAAGATCACATAGGGATAGGGTTGCTGAGCGAATGAATAGAACCCTATCAGAGAATGCTCATTATATGTTATCATACGGATGTCTAGGTAGAGAGTTTTGGGCCGAGGTAGTTCATGTGGTAAAATACTTGGTGAATCCATCATCAAATCAGTCCATTGAGTTAAAGACACCCGAGGATTTGTAGTACGCTAAGCCAGCTGATTACTTCGGTATGTATGTCTTTGGTTACCCCACTTATGCTTATATGAATGATAAACTTGAGCCTAGAGCCAAGAAGTGTATCTTTCTTGGCTTTACATTTGGAGTGAAGGGGCACAGGTTATGGGGCCCAACTACATCCAAGTTCTTGACCAATAGGGATGTTACCTCCAATGAGTAAGTGTTCTTCCAAAAGATAGTGATTCAGGGTAGGTGGATGTTGAGGTTGAGTTGGATGGCATAAAACCTTCTGATTGACCCACTATTCCTAAAGTGGGTGGATCCAAAAAGTATATGGAGCAAAGGGATGTTACTTCAGGTAAAGCATGAAGGATTGGCATACCTCCAGTTAGGTATGATTATGAAGAATTGGTTGGTTATGCTTTATCTAGTGTAGATATAGTTGTTGATGTGCATGAGCCAGCATCATTTGTAGATATTATTGAGAGTATTGATCCTGCTAAGCGGTGTGCTACTTTAGAGGAGGAGATGGATTCCTAATTGAATAATCAGATATGAGAACTTGTGAAGGCACCTAGAAGATAAATATTGTTGATTGCAAGTGGGTGTACAAGGTCAAATAGGGAGCTCCAAGTGTTAAGATTCCAAGGTACAAGGCTCATTTAGTTACAAATGGATTTAGTCAAATTCTAGGCGCAGACTATAATGAGGTATTTTCTCCTTTGGTTACATATACTTCTATTCATACCTTACTTGTGCTTATGGCTATACATGATTTTATGTTGGAGCAATTAGATGTTAAAACTACATTTTTGCATGGTGAGATCAAGGAGGAGATTTACATGTGTGAGCCTGATAGGTTTGTGGTTGAGGGGATGTGTGATCATATGTTTCTATTGAAGAGGTCATTGTATGGTCTAAATCAATCTCCTAGATAGTGGTATAAATGATTTGATCAGTTTATGCTTGAGCATGGTTCTCCAAGTGTGAGTATGATGGATGTGTGTACTTGAAGGAGATGGAAGGTGACTCTTTTATGTATCTTTTGTTATTTGTCGATGACATGCTTGTGGTAGTAAATTATATATCTGATGTTGATAAGGTGAAGGCAATGCTAAAGAGTGAGCTTGAGATGAAGGATCTTAGAGCTGCGAAGAGGATCCTTGGTATGAAAATTATTAGAAACCGTGACCAGAAGCTTTTGTACATGTCACAAGATTTTTCTATGAACAAGGTGCTGGAGAGGTTTCATATGATGGATTCTAAGACAGTGACCACTCCATTTGCTACTCACATTAGATTGTCTGCTTTAGATTATCCAAATCCAAAGAGGAAGAGGAATTTATGGTGGTTGTTCCATATTCAAATATTATTAGTTGTATCATCACGACATGGTGAGTACCGGGTCTGATATTGATTAAGTTGTTAGTGTTGTGAGTCAATATATAGTGAATCTAGGTAAGACTCATTGTCAATTAGTGAACTGGATCCTTTGGTACTTGAAGGAAACGACGTCAAATTGTTTAGAGTATAGGAGATTAGCTAATTTACTTGTTGGATTCATGGACTTTAATTATGGTGAATACCTTGATAAAAAGAGATCAATTAGTGGATATGTTTTTTGTCTTAGTAGTTCAGCTATTATTTTGAGGTCTCTTTTTCAGGAGGTCGTTGCCTTGTCCACTATTGAGGTAGAGTATATAGCTATAACAGAGACCTTTTAAGAGGCTATGAAGCTTGGTGGTTTTTGTAAGAGAGCTAAGGTTTGGTTATGGTGCTATAGTCATTCATGGTGATAGCTAGAGTGCTATATGCTTAGGGAAGAATTAGAATTCTTTCTATTGTCAAATGAAGCACATTGGTATCAGGTATCACGGTATCTAGGCTAATGTTTCAATAGGCAAAGTTGTGTTGAATAAAGTGGTTACTTTGGATAATCAAGTTGATATTCTAATGAAGCCACTGACCTTAGGTAAGTTTGTGTATTTATAAGATTTAATTGGGGTTTATAGACCATGATGCCTTTTGTTGGGCTAGGGTTTTTTTGTAGAGGTCTTTTCATATCATGCGCCACAAATAGTGCACCAGGGTGGAGAATTATGAGATTTGACTAGGTATTTAAAGCACAACATAATATTTTATTGGTTCATGCAAGTGTTGGAGAAGTTTAGTGTAGAATGGTGAGTTATGTGAGAAACACTAGGGTGTCGTGTTTATTGACACATCTTATGCTTTCTCACTAAATATTCTGATGTGTTTTGGGGCAAAAAGTTGAGTGTAAGGAAATTAACACTAGGGTCCCGTGTTTCCTAAACACATATCATGTTTTTCCTTTATTTGTGAAACACATTATTTTTCCCTGTAGGATTTTATCTTATATAAAAGGAGGTATGATAAAAACCTAACTGTCAAGTCATGTAACCCAACTTCTTCTTCTACTCCATAGAAATCTTGATCTATTAGAGAATTATAAATCTTTGTAAGTGATTAATTGATTAGTTTTATCATCTTGCAATTACACAAAAGTACAAATAAAGATCTCTAATTTCCCTCAGTTGTTCTATTTTGTGATTTAATCCTCAACTGTTCTTAATCTTTTTAGTTCTAGTTTTTTAGTTTAGATCCTTTTAATTCATGCCATTCCACGATAGCTTTAGAAGGCACTTGTATTGAAGAATAATACATCACTCATCCTAGATCATAATTGTAGGCATTGCCTAATATCGCCAACAAATATTTTAGGGTTTGCTTGTTTAATTACGAGATAATCAAGGATTTCCAAACCTTCTTCTATGAATTATAGTTGTGATAATTCTGAATTACATTAGGCCAATTCAAGCATGGGTAAATTATTGATAACTACTTCCTAGAGCAACTTGGTCACTGACAATCAAATCTCTCAAACTAGTTCTGAATTATAGTGCTTTCCTCCATCATTGCTTGAAAATACTATTAGTATTGAATAATGAAAAGAGGAGATTATGACATCTTCTAAGGACCGGTAGTATGTTATAAGTAGGGTACACCATTGGATTTCGACCTTCATTAGGATAAATGCAACATTTTGTGTAAAACCAACGGCCAAAGGTGGTCGTTCCTAAAATACTCCTTCATGATGATCATTTAATCATATTCAAGTGTGCCATGGCTGAAGATCAAGATTGGATCCTATTTTTCCCTTATTGGACCTATGCTACCTTTCATTCTTAAGCCATAACATAGGAAACTTCAGTTTGTAAAAGATAAATTCCAATTCTTACCTTTATGGATTAAGTTTTCAGACCTTCCCTTAGATTTTTACAATACCCAATCTTCGAGGTGTATAGCTAGTGTTGTAGGAATACCACTCCATCTAGATGATATTACCCTAATGCATGAATGCATTTCATTTGCTTAGATCTTTGTTGAGGTTAATGTCACAAAAAAATGTAATGAAAATGTTGAAATTCTACCCCCTGATGTTGATATATTAACCCAAAATATTGTTTATGAATGATACTCATCTTATTATACTAGTTGTGACAAACTAGAACATAACACCATTACACACCCTAATAAAAAAACTACCACAATCTAATGAGTGGTCTGGAGTATGTGTAGCACTAGCCCCATAGGAGCAAGCCCAATTTTTTGTGTGCTAAGAAGCCCACTACTACTAATATAATATCTAGTGGAACTACTAATATAATATCATATGAGTCTTAGAAGATACCTGAACATGTTAATAATTTTTCTTATTTAATGATTTTTAAGGAGGATCAACCTATGCAGGGTAAGGAAATAGATAGAAGAGGGGCTACTCCTTCAATCGCAGACATATGATTTCTCACCTCAATGTAAGAGGTTTGAATAAACCTTATAAATAGAAAGAGGTAGTTAATTGGGGTAAATCTAATCGTTTAGCTTTGTTATGTTTAATAGAGACTAGAATTAAATCTAATAAGGATAAAGCTATTACGAAGAGAATGTTCCCCGGATGAGATTTTTTGAATAATTACTCTTAACATTACAATGACTATATATAGTGTGTTTGGAACACAACAAATTAGCAAATGGGTCTTATCACTACTTATGATAAATGGATTATTTAAAAGGTATTGCCTACTATGGGGCTAATTTTTTATGCTGCTTTTATCTATGCCTTGAACACATTACCTAAAAATACCCTTTATGGGAGTGGCTGTTAAGCCTCAATAGTCAATCTGAATCCTTAATTGTTATGGGATATTTTAAGATTATATTCCACTTAATATTTAGGATGTGAATATTTTCTAAACTTGTATACATCAACTTATTCTTCATGAACTGCCATCCACTGGCCCTCTTTTCACTTGGAGTAATAGGAGAATGGGGGAAGATCTAGTTAAGAGTAAACTTGAAAAAGTTTTAGTTAACTATAGGTGGTTGGATGTCTACCCCCGGTCTAAATTAGTATTCCGAGAGGAACCTTTCTTAGACCATTGTGCTACCATCCTCCATTTCCAATGAAATTTTAGAGGAAAAAAGACCATTTAAGTTTCTTAATATATGGAGTAAAGTCCCTCACTTCAAACAACTTGTTACTGAGGTTTGGATGAATCAATGCATAATCACTACTAATGCAAAGGTAAAAAAGTGACTATATGCTCTTAAATATAGACTCAAACTCCTAAATAGAATCTTCTATAGTGGGATTTCTACCAGACTAGCATCCTAGAAGCAAGTACTTGATGTTATCCAGCTCTCACTAAGGTTAGACCCAACCAACATGGAGCTTCAACATAGGGAATGAGAGACCCTCCACTTGTGTGATCGCCTCTATCAATGTGAGGAGAATTTTTTTAAACAAAATCTTGCAATTCTCTGGATAAATGAGGGGGATGAAAATACCATATTCGTTTTTTTTGCCACAATAAAAGCCAAACAAACTAGGAACATGGTAACCAGGATTAAGGATTTTAATGGGGATTTAATGATAAACTAGGCACTTATCTTTCAAGCTTTCATTGATTTCTATACCCATCTTCTAAGACAACAAGAGACAAAGAGAGTAATGATTGAACAATAGGTGATTGAGCAGGGATTTCTCCTACCAATTGAAAAAAAACATTCACTACTTATGCCTTTCTCAAAAGAGGAATAGAAATAGTTATTTTTTTCCATTGGAGAGACTAAAGCCCAAGATTTGGATGGGTATACATCTTATTTTTTTCAAAAATGCCTAGTTTGTGATAGAAGATGACACTTGGAGAACACTTAATGAATCATTCCTCACATCTACTATTTCTAGATTCATCACTTCTACTATGTTGGTGAAATGCCCCGAAAATTTCTAATTTTAAAAATTATAGTTAAATAAGGTTTTTTTAGAAAAAAATTAATTAAATTAATTATTTTTATTAAAATAAAAGGAAATTAATTAGGAAAAATTAAGAAGAAATTTATAAGTATTTTAATGAGGAGAAATTTGGAAATTTTAGCTAATTAAGGATAGTATTTTGGAAATTAATTAAATAAATTGTTTTATTTAAAATAAGGAAGAGAAAATAGTTCCAAATTAATATTAATTTATGAATAATTTAATTGGATAAGATTAGGGTTTTTTTGCTAATTAAAATGTAATTAATAAAAAATCTTTCAAAAATTCTAATTTAGCCTAAAAAAGGATTTAAATATTATTATTTTTAAATATCCCAAATATTCTATTGAATTTAATTAACCCAACCCATTATTTTTCCTTTTTCCTTTTCTTTCTTTCTTTTTCTTTCTTTTTCTTTCTTCTTCTTTTCTATTTCTTTTTCTTTTCCTACCTGACCTAGGCCAGCTCGCGGCCCAGCCCGCGCGACCTGCCTCCTTCCTTCCCCCTCACTGTGTCGACCAGCCTGGTCTCCCCTCTTTTCTTTTCATTCTTTTCTTTCACAGCAGCCCGGTCCAGCCACCTTTTTCTTTCTTCTTCTTCCTTCCTTCCTTCCCCCGTCAATGTCAAGCACCTGCACCATTTCCCCCGCCCCTGTGCCCTGGTTTTTCACCACCGTTAATCGGCCGTTTCGATCCTCTCTCTCCCCTGCTGACTCTTCGACATTTTCTCCTAACTAACTCCCACTCTCCTCGCACATTTCTCCCTCTCCCAACTAGTCAACCACCCTGCCTCGTCCCTGAGATTCCGCCGGCCAAACAACGCCGCCGGTGAGCCCGAACCAACCTGCCTTATCCCCTCACCGATCCACATAACCCTAACCTCTCCTCTAACTCTATAAATACCCCCATGATCTATCCTGTATCGAATTTTTGGTCTCCAATCCAAAAATCATCCCTTTTTGCTGCCGCCTTTTTAGACGCCTCGTCCGCCGCCTCCGGCCTACTTCACCGCCATCTCTGGCCACCAAACTCTTCCTTGCACCGCCCTTTAGTTAACTAAACGTTCCATATCCCTCAATTCTTCCTGCACAAGCCACCCCGCTGTGCGAAGTAGTCTTCCCGATCAATCCTCTCTTTAACCTCTACTGCCCTTCGCACCACCCTTAGCCACCTATTCCGCCGCTTCTACCGCTTCTTTCACCTCCCATTCTGTTCTGTAGACCCTCCTCTACCTTCCCCTACCTCTATTTTCCTGTTTCTCCCTCTCGTCCTCTCCTTCTCTTCTTCTTCCTCCATTCGGCCACCACCTCCGCCGCCGTGCGCCACCACCTTTGGCTGCTCCGCCACCCTTATTCTGTCCCTCTCCACCTGGGCAACCCTAAACACCCCAACTTCCACCTCCATTCTGCCTCAACTTTTCCCAACATCCAACTTTTACCCTTTTCTTCCCTTTTTCCGGCCACCGCTACCGCCGCTGTGCATCACCGCCAATGCCGCCTATCCCTAGCAGCCTAAGGTTAAACCCTAGACCTCTGAACCCTTCTCCCTATTTTTATAAGCCTTAATTTATTTTATTTCATTTATTTGAATATAAATATTTTTTTAATATGCATTATTGTTATTATTATTATTAATGTTTTTATTATTATTTATGTTGAGGGTTGAAGTCCTATTGTAATTTTTATTTCGATTTTATCATCATTACTCTTATTATTTCCATTATTACTATTATTAATATTAATATGTTATTATAATAATTATTATTAATATTATTACTATTTTGAAATTGTTATTACTATTATTCCATTATTATTATTAAAACTATTTTAACATTAATGTTGCTATTATTAATATTATTGTTGTTGTTGGTGGTGGTGGTGGTGGTGGTGGTGGTGGTGTTGTTGTTGTTATTATTTTCAATGTTAATATTATTATTCTCTATAGGACTGAAACCCTATTGGGCCTATTTTGAATTATAGTAGTAGTAGTATAGATATCAAGTCTTATTATTATTAAGATTATTAATATTTTATCAATAGCATTTATTTTTATTATTATTATTATTATTATTATTATTATTATTATTATTATTATTATTATTATTTATTAAGTTTATTATTTTTCAATGTAGGGTAGAAACCCTACTTCTTTTTATCTTCGAATATTATCCTTACTATTATTACCATTATGTTTATTATTATTATTTTTTAATATTATTATGGCTTTTATCATTATTATTATTACTAAATTTTATTATTTATTTTACTAATATTATTATTAGTATTATTTTGATAAAGGGGCCGAAGCCCTTATTTCACTTTATTTTTGAATAATGCCCTTATTATTATTATTGTTATTTTTATTATTTTAGTTATTGTTATTATTATTATTATTATTGTTAATATTCTCATTGATATTATTAGTATTTCTATTTACATTATTATTAGTATTATTTCTATTATCATTATTCTTATTTATATTATTTTTAGTATCTTTGCTATTATTATTTTAGTATCATTATTATTATTAGGGTAAAGTCTTTAACCCTATATTATCAACTTTTATAATATTTCTATTATTTCTTATATCTTTAGTAAAGTTGGAAATTTGTTAATGTTATTTTTTTCTTAATATGTTATTATTTTGTCAAAGCCCTAAAGAGGCGTAGGAGCGTGCTCCAAGACCGGTGTCGTTTTAGGTAAGGGGTTACTAAGGCCTATTGTGTGTTGATGTGCATTATATCCTTTATATGATATGCATCCTATGTTTATTATTATAATTATTTCATATGTGGTATAACGTGGAGTTGAAGTATGCTTTTGTATGGCATATGTACTATATATGATGATATGTGTTGTGACCCTGTAAGACATGCATGGAGGGTGTTGATGTGGTTTGTGTGTGAGAAAGAATGAAAAAGGAGGATGGGGAAAGAAGTTGACCAAGGGATGTGAGTTCACCTAAGTATTTTAATGATTAATGAGTGGAAGAATAAAATGAAAAATTTAGGGTTTCGTGTGAGAGAATATAATTTATAGTTTATATAGGAGAGTCTAATTTATGGTATTATGTGGGAGAATCTAATTTATGATGTTGTATGGGAGAATCTAATTTATGCTTTTATATGGGAGAATCTAATTTATGGTGTTATATGGGAGAATCTAATTTATGGTATAACATGGGAGATTCTAATCTACGGTTGTGCATGGAAAGATCTATGGTTGTGTATGGGAGAATCCTTGGTTTCATATGGATGGACTTAGGGTTTTGCATGGCATATTTTGAGGTTGTATGGGAGAATCTAAATTATGGTTTTGTATGGGTTGAATTTAGGGTTTGGTATGGATAAATCTTTAGTTTTGTATGGATTGAATTTAGGGTTTGGTATGGATGAATCTTTGGGTTTTATATGGTTTGAATTTAGGGTTTGGTATGGATGAATCTTTGGGTTCTATATAGTTTGAATTTAGGGTTTGGTAAGGATGAATCTTTGGTTTTGTATGGATTGAATTTAGGGTTTGGTAAGGATGAATCTTTGGTTTTGTATGGATTGAATTTAGGGTTTGGTATGGATGAATCTTTGGTTTTATATGGTTTGAATCTAGGGTTTGGTATGGATGAATCTTAGGTTTTGCATGGTGGTATTAATGGTTGCATAGTGGTATTAGGGTTTGCATGGTGGTATTAATGGTTGCATAGTGGTATTAATGGTTGTATGGTGGTATTAGGGTTTGCATGTTTGAATTTAGTGTTTCACGTGGGATTTTAGGGTTTGCATGAAAAAGTTCGAAGGTTTGTATGGCGTGTGTAAAGTCTGCATAGGAGTAAAGCTTACATATGAAAAGTTGACTTGGGATGTAAGGAAGGTAATAGAAGAGTTATTTGGGTGTTTGGAAGTTTTGGGAGAAAAATAGTACGTGAAGCAATATAAAGGTACCTAGGAGATCGAGCTAGGGTTTTTGTGGACAATTAGGGTTTGGTGTGGTTGCTTAGAGTTTTTGTGGTATCATGTGTTTGTGGTGATTAAGTGTAATTATGAGGATGGTATTTATGATTTGTGATGTGTGAAGTGTAAAGGGAGTGATTCATGCATGTCTAGGGTGAAAGCCTTTGAATAAGATACATAAGACATTAATCATGTAAAGTGAAAGATTGTTGAGCCGAGCCCAAACCGGTCCACTGACGAATAATAGTGGTTAGGGCATGATGTCCTATGTGTTTCCGATCTACCGGCTATAATAGTGGTCAGGCTTTGTACCTGTGTGTTTCCGGTCCACCGGCTATAATAGTGGGGGATTCCATGCTCAACAAAATCGAAAATATTTGTGCCAAGACATGGGAAAGACACTAATTACTTATAGTAGAACACCATGCGAGCAGGGGCCAGACCGGTCCACCGGCGAATAATAGTGGCCAAGTACTACAGTATCCTAGAGACCGGTCCACCGGTGAATAATAGTGGTTAGGGCATGATGTCCTATGTGTTTCCGGTCCACTAGTTATAATAGTGGGGTTCCCGTACTCGCGTAGATTTGATAAAAAGTATGGTGTGAATCGACTTCTGATCAGAGATTAATTAAGTAATTGAATCAATTATATATGGGCCTTTGTACTTTTACCTAGATGGTTGTATGCAATTATGATATCATGTTGGTGATTACGCTCTTTTCTTATTCTGCATTATTTATGTGCTGTTATGTGTTGACCTTAGTGCTCAGTTACCTTACTTAGTACGTAGTGTGCTGATCACCCTTTTCATGGATGTTGCTCATTCTCACGAGTAGTATGTCCTTCTGACTTTGTGCAGGTGGGCGAGACATCCGGTGGGGCTGAGTGTTGATCTTGTGGTTGGCTCAAAGTTCGAGAATGTCATGGCCGTATTTACTCTTTTTGTTATTTTATCTTCTTCTGCTATTTCTTGTGTATCGAATTTACCCTCTTATGATTTATTACTCGAATGAGTATTTTAAATGAACCTTTTATCGGTTGTAAGCTTATTTCTCTTTTGGGAAATGAATATGCGTACTCTGATTTTGTTTTACAACCATTTAATGCTTATTTGGAGTTTAGTTTATCTTAATTTATAATTGATTATGAACCTTTTCTTAGCCTTAGCACTTGGTACTGAAACGGTCGGAGAGAACCGGTTTGGTACTGAGTGTGGCGGTAACATCCCCAAATTTCACAGGTTTTACGTATTTCTATTTTAATTAATTCCACTTTTAAAAAAAAGTAGTAAATTTTGGGGTGTTACAGTTGGTCTTCATACCTAAGGTGCTTATCCTAAAAATGTTTTGAAGAATTTAGACCCATTACTTGTTGCGATATTCTATACAAATCTATTACAAAAATTATCTCGGCCCATCTCCAAAATATCCTCCTCTCTTTGATTGGTATCTTTCATTAAGGGGTAGTCCATTGGTGAAAATATTATCCTAGCACATGAAATAATTAGATTGTATAATAGAAAGCACATTTCTCCCTATTGTATGATGAAATTTGATCTTAAAAAATCTTATGACTCAGTGTATTAGGTATCCCTTAAGCATGTGATGCTAGCTTTTCATTTCCCTCTCCATTTAGTGAAGGTGATCATGGCTTGTGTTTCAAGTGCCAGACACTCCCTCATAATAAATGGCACACTTCTAGAACCTATTCAAAGGAAAAAAAAAAGGATTGAGACATGGTGATCCTCTTCCTCCTTATATTTTGATGGTTTTTATGAAATATTTCACACAAATGTTGAAAACATTATAGCTTAACCCTATTTTTAAAGGTCATCCCCACTACAAATAATTAAAAATTTTCAATATTTATTTTGTAGATGATATGTTGTTATACTGTCATGGAAATCCTTAATCGGGTCAATACCTAATGTATATGTTTAAGTAATTCACTACGTAGTCAGGGTTAGCTATAGGTTATCATAAAAGCACACCCTATTTTGGTAAAGTCGCACAACATGTTTGAGATAACATCTGGTAATATTTAAATTTTCCATAGGGTACCCTAACATTCAAACATCTAGGTGCACTTGTTGTAGGCAATTGGTTAAACACTCATCATATGACCATCATAATAGATAAAGTGTTAAATTGTGTGAACTATTAGGCATCTAAACTATTATTCTATGATGGGAGACTTTATTTATTGAACTCAATGATATTTGGGAGACCAATACATATGAGTCAAGTGTTTTTGATGCCTAAAAAGGTAATCACCCAACTTATCACTACTTGTAAGAACTTTACGTTGATAGGTAGCACCTCTTGTAGCAAAAAGGATCCCATTACTTGGTCTACTTGTTTGCGAAAGATTGAAGGAGGTCATGGTATCATTGATATTGCAAGAGGGAATGAAGCTACCCTTAGTAAACTTATATGGAATCTATCTCAAAAAAAAAGATACTCTATGGATTAAGTGGATCTATAATCGATTCATAAAAAATGGATCTATGTGGGGTTATAAGAGTATTACAGTAGCTTTGTGGTCAGGCATTCTAGGTTTAAGATACATACTCCATCCCATATTCTCAACTATGAAACATGGTATAATATATAGCATGAAAAACATTTATGCTAAGTGGAGATTAAGGGGTCCAAATGTTCTATAGTGAAATGTTGTTTAGCGAAACCCTATTGCTCTTAGCCACCAATTTTTTGGATGGTGAGCTTCTTAGGGAAGACTAGCCACTGAGTACTGATTTATTAAGTTCATTCCACTGAGTGACAGGCATAGTATATTTTTCTTGGAAACAGAAACAATCAATCACCTGTTTGTTACATGTTTAGTCCTAGGGAGGGCTATAAAAGCTATAAGTCAGCTCTCAAGAACAAGAGAGACTACACACAATCAATCTTATCTATTGAGACAAGTCACATTCATGCATGAACAATCGAAAAATAAGGTGCAAATTATTAGGGACCTAATCATATTTATGTATATGAATTTTGGAGGGCTAGGAATAACAAAATTTTCAATGATATCTCATATAATTGGATCATAGTGATAAGCTCCATAGCTACTAGTATCACCAATAGGTGTTTACATTGCCATAGAAATGCTAAGTTTATTAGTTGTTATCACATTATTAATGACTTTTGATACATTATTTTGTAATGATTCTCAGCATCGAATGAATTTAATCTGAATTATATATTAAAAAATATGGAGTTCTTAAACCATGCCATAAGGTAAAGTTAAAAGAAAGTTCTTATAGGTAATGCAAAAAATATTACTTCATTTCCCACTTATAGATCCACTTCTCATTTAGCTAATTTTATACTACTTATGAGACTATACATTTTTACAAATGTGAGAACCATAAGTGACATATAATACCCATGAGTTAAAAGAAATAGTATCAATAGTTACTTCTATAACATACATACTTAAAGTAGAAGTCTCACTTCCCATCTTCTTTTTTATATCTTCCAAATAATGTTTTTTATTCCTCTTCTAATGACCAACCTCATTACCATGAAATCAAACAACATTAGTTATACGATAAGGCTTATATTTGGGCTTAGGATTAGATTTAGATTTTTGCCTGAGTTCTCAACTTAGGTTTTCCATTTTCCCTTATCTTTGTGTTTTCCTTTTGCCTTGAATTATCTCTTAAAACATTTTCACTCATTGACCATAAGAAAATCACTTGGCTTATTTTTAATGTTTTGTTTAGCAATGTTGAGCATCTTATTCAAAAGTTTATTGTTAAGATTGTGCATGTTATAGTTCATAATGAGTTGATAATAAAATGGAGGCAAAGACTGGATAATTATATCAATAGCAAACTCTTGGCTAATGGGACAGCCAAATCTTTCTAAATTTTCAATTTAACCAACCATCATGATCACATGGGGGCCAACTAGGCTCCCATCTACCAGCTTAGTCTCATAAAATGCTTTTAAGAGTTGATAACACTCAATTAGAGCTTGCTTCTAAAATAAATTTTAGAGACTCTTAATCATTTCATAAATATTGAGATGATAAAATTGCTTCTGAAGATCTGAGTTCGTTGTAGCTAGCATGAGAAAAAAGACATTAGTTGAATCATCATCATGCCTCTTGTAAGCATCTCTTTAATTACATGGAGCATTAACAACAAATACATTAGGGACTAGTGTTTCAATGATATATTCCTTATTTTATTACTTAAGAATAATGATCAAATTTCTATACTAATCAACAAAATTTCCACTAAGCTTTTCTTTCTCAAGGTCGTATCACATTGAGAAATTATATGAATTTCTTGTCATAATCTATAATACTATGCATACAACTAGATTCATGTTCACTAATATATATATATGTATATATATCTCACTCTCAAAACATGAGTTTGCTATGCTCATAAAAATTTCCTTGTGAAGGATATAATGATCTAAGATCCATATTTTCCCCAAATTTTAAGCTTTGGATTAACATCTAAGTCCTACCTATTTAGTTAAGCAAACAACTTTCTAATTATATCATATATAAATGTTGGTTGTTGGGCAACGTCTCATGTTTGAAAACCCAACTCCATGCATCAATATCAAAAACCATTTTGACAACCTTGTTAAGTTAAAGCAACATGTGTCACTGTCACCCATCATACATCCTATTTTACTTAAATAATCAAGGGTACTTTACTTGGGTAAACCCACCAATAGTGTTTTTAAATCTTGATAGGCGCTTAAATTGGAAAGGAATCAATTAACTTAATATTATTACATAGGAACTATTGCAACTAGTATGATAAACATACACATGAAATATTATAAATAATATGTAAAATATTTTACACACTTTTAAGTTTGCTAAATGACTTAAAACAATATTTACGGGTAAAAAGTTCAAGTATACACCTATATTAATTATAAGACCTGAAATAATGCAGGGATTTTGAGGGTAGTTGAAATGCCCCGAAAATTTTAATTTAAAAAATTATAGTTAAATAAGATTTTATTATAAAAATTAATTATAATAAATTATTTTCATTAAAATAAAAGGAAACTTATTAGGTAAAATCAAGAAGAAATTTATACGTATTTTAATTAGGAGAAATTTGGATATTTTAGCTTATTAAGGATTTTCTTTTAGAAATTAATTAAATAAATTATTTTATTTAAAATACGAAGGATAAAATAGTTCCAAAGTAATAAGAATTTTATAAATAATTAAATTGAATAAAATTTGGGTGTTTTGCTAATTAAAATGGAATTTATGAAAAACCTTTTAAAAATCATAAATTAGCCTAAAAAGGGATTTAAATATTATTATTTTTAAATATCCCAAATATTTAAATTAATTAAATTGGCCCTAACCTATCTATTTTTCTCTTTTCCTTTTTTTTCCTATTCCTTTTTCTTTCTTCCTTTTTCCTTTCTTTTCCTTTCTTTTTCTTTCTTTTCTTTTCTTTTCTTTTCTTTTCTTTTCTTTTCTTTTCTTCCTCTCCTCCCCGATCTGGGCCAACCCGCGGCCTAGTCCTTTCCCTTCTTCCTTCTTTCTTCTTCAGCGCAGCCTAGCCTAAGCGGCTGTTTCTCCTTCCCACGGCCCATTCTTCCTTTCTTTCTTTTCTTCTTCTTCCGGCAGCTCAGGCGGTGCGCTTTATCCCTTTTTCGCTCTAAATGCTGCATTCCATTTAAGTTTTTCCACTCACCGCGCCGACCTACCGGCTCCCCTCGTTTTCTTTTCTTTCTTCCTTCTCCGGACTGCCGGTCTGCCCTACACCTTCTTCTTCCCCAGCCCTTTGCACTTGCCATTTTTGCCGTTCGACCTGAAACCGTCCGAAGCTCTTGCCGCCGACCACACCCTATTTGACCGGCCAGTTTTTCCCTCTCTTTCCCCTCTGATCGGGCTATCATTTTGACCCAATCAACTCATTTATTCTCGCACGATTTTTCCCTCTTCTTGGCCTGCACAACCATCCCTACCATTTGAATTTTTGCCGGCCAACTGTCGCCGACTGATGCCATCTCCCCCTACCCTATTTTCCCGGCACTCCCCTCTGACCTTATCCCCTGCCCTAGCCTATAAATATCCCCAAACTAGCTTGAACTCAAGCCTTTTCTCCCTAAAACCCAAAAATGATCACTTTTCGCCGCCACCCTTTCAGACGCCAGCCCCGCCGCCTTCGGCCAACCACGTCACCAACTCCGCCCACCTAAGCCTTCCTTGCATCGTCCTCTACCCAACCAGACCTCCCTTACCCCTCAATTTTCCCTGCACAAGCCACCCCAACTGTATAAAGTTTGCTTCCCAATCAACCCATTCCTCCACCTTCGCCGCCTTTCGAACCACCATTAGCCACCACTTACGTTGTTGCCGCCGCTCCTTTCACCTCCCAACCTATTCTGCAAACCACCCTCTACCTTTCCCTACCTTTCTTTTCCTCTTTCTCCCTCTCCTCCTCTCTTTCTCTTCTTCTTCTCCATTCGGCTGTCACTGCCACCTTTGGCTGCGCTACCACCTTCATTCTACTCCTCTCCACCTAGGAAACCCTAATCACCCCAACTCTCACCTTCATTCTACCTCTCCTTTTCCCAGCCTTTAACTTTTCCTTTTTCTGGCCACCGTCGGCGCCGCTGTGCACCACCGCAGGCCCTGCCTGTCACCACCAGCCTAAGGTTGAACCCTAAACCCCCTCAACCCTTTTTCACTATTTATACAAGCCTTAATCTATTTTATTTCATTTATTCAAAATATTTTACTATTATTATTATTATTATTATTATTATTATTATTACTATTATTAATGTTATTATTATTATTATTTGTATTATTAATGTTTTTATTATTATTGCTATTGAGGGCCGATGCCCTATTATATTTTTTATTTCAATTTTATTATTATTATTATTCTTATTATTGATATTATCTTTATTAATTAATATTAATATGTTGTTGTTATTATTATTATTAGTATTATTATTATTATTATTTCATTTTTATTACAACTATTTTACTATTAGTGTTGCTATTATTATTGTTGTTATTGTTATGTGATTATTATTATTATTATTATTATTATTATTATTATTATTATTATTATTATTATTTTCATTGTTAGTATTATTATTCTATATAAGGCTGAAACCCTATTGTGTCTATTTTGAATTGTAGTGGTAGTGTTATAAATATCAAGTCTTATTATTATTAGTATTATTAATTATTTTATCATTAGCATTTATTATTCTTATTAGTGTTATTATTATTATTATTATTTAATAAGTTTATTATTATTCAATGTAGGGTCGAAACCCTACTTCATTTTATCTTCAATTATTATCATTACTATTATTACCATTATCAATATTATTATTTTTGCAATATTATTATTATTATTATTATTATTATTATTATTATTATTATTATTATTGTCGTTATTAGTATTATTTTTACTATTATCATTATTATTATTTTATTATCACTATTATTATTATTAGGGTAAAGTCTTCAACCTTATATTATCAACTTTTATTATATTACTATTATTTCTTATATCTTTAGCAAGATAGTAATTAGTTAATGTCATTTCTATTAATAATATTTTATTATTTTATCAAAAGCCTAGTCTTAAAATAAGTTAGTATGTAATAGTATTTTTGGTAGGAGGAAATCTAATTTTAGTTATTCCCTCATATAGGTGAGACCAGTCAAAGCTCAAAGGAGGCATAGGAGCGTGCTCCAAGACTGGTGTAGTTTTAGGTAAGGGTGTTACCAAGGCCTTATGTGTGTTGATGTGCATTATATGCTTTTTATGTTATTCATCCTATGTTTATCATTATGATCATCTCGTATGTGGTATGACATAGAGTTGAAGCATGTTCTTGTGTTGTTATATGGCATGTGCATTATGTATACATGATAAAATATTATGGTATGTGATGATTGGTTTGTGACCCTTTAGACATGCATGTGAGGATGAATAAAAGTGGTATCGTGTGGGAAAAAAGGTTGAAAATGGAAAATGGGAAAGAAGTTGACCAAGAGGAGTAAGTTGACCAAGGGATGTGAGTTGACCTAAGTATTTTAATGATCCATGAGTGGAAGAATAAAATGGGGATTTTAAATAAAATAAAAGAGTGGGAGAATCTATGGTTGTGCATGGGAGAGTATAATTTATGGGTTTGTATGGGATAATCTAATTTATGGTTTTGCATGGTTTTGTGTGAGAGAATTTAATCTATGGTTTTGTATGGGAGAAGCTAATTTATGGTTTTGTATGGGAGAATCTAATTTATGGTTTCATATGGGAGAATCTAATCTATGGTTTTGTATGGAGAATCTAATCTATGGTTTATCATGGGAGAATCTAATCTATGGTTTATATGGATTGAATTTAGGGTTTTATATGGAGAAACCTTGAGCTTTGTGTGGATTGAATTTAGGGTTTTGTATGAAGGAATCTTAGGTTTTGCATAAAATAATTTAGGGTTTTGCATGGAAGATTTTGATGGTGTTGTATGGAGGAATCTAATCTAGGGTTTTGTATGGATGGACTTGGGGTTTTGCATGGGAGAATCTAAACTAGGGTTTTGTATGGATGGACTTAAGGTTTTGCATGGTAGATTTTATGGTGTTCGTGGGAGGATCTAATCTAGCATTTTATACGGATGGATCTAGGGTTTTCATGGTTGATTCTAAGGTTTTTACACGGGAGTTTTAGTGTTTGCATGAAAAAGTTCGAAGGTTTGCATGGGGAGGTTAGTATCTACATGGGAGTAAAGTTTATGTATGGAACGTTGATTTGGGATGTGAGGAAGGTAATGTAAGTTTTGTTTGGGTGTTTGAACAATTTGGATGGAAAATAGTACATAGGGCATTATACAGGTATGGAGGAGACTGAGTTAGGGTTTGGAGTGGCTAATTATGGGTTGTTGTGATTAACTAGGGTTTAGAGTGGCTAATTATGGTTTGTTGTGATTAACTAGAGTTTGGAGTGGTTAACTATGGTTGGTTGTGGATAACTAGGGTTTGGAGTGACTAACTAGAGTTTTGATATGGCTAAATAGGGTTCGGTGGTAACATGTATGTATTTGGTGAATAAAGTATGATGATGAAGATAGAATCTATGGGTTATGATGTGTGGAGTGTTTAAATGACTTGGGTTGTGTGAGGTGGAGTAAGACGGGCCACTTAGGCCTAAATTAGGGTTTCGGGATAAAACCCTAGAGTGACATGTGGAGTGGACTTGGAAGTGTAAGGTGGTGGCCTTGACCCATATACTTAAGATTTGGACTTCTAATGTGAGATGGGGTATGAAGGAAAGGTTGGTGGGCAAGTTAGGAGGTGCAAGGTTCTTATGATATGATACAGGCCAGTTGGAGAATAAGTGTAAAGGGAGTGATTTATGCATGTCTAGGGTAAAAGCTTCTAAATAAGATACTTAAGACATTAATCATGTATATTGAAAGAGTATTGAGTCGGGCCTAGACCAATCCACCGGCATAATAGTGGCCAAGTACCGAGGTATCCTGGAGATCGATCCATCGGTGTATAATAGTGGTAGGGCATGTACCTAAGTGACCAGTCCACCGGCTAGAATAGTGAGGGGTCCCGAGCTCAATAAAACAAACCCTACAGTTTGCTAAGATATGTGAAAGACACTAATTACTTACAGTGGAACACCTTGCGAGAAAGGGGTCAGACCGATCCATCGGTATAAAATAGTGGTGGGGCATGTACCCTAAGTAACCGATCCACCGGCTAAAATAGTGGTTAGGCGTCGAAATTCCCTAAAGACCGATCCACCAGCTAAAATAGTGGGTTTCCCATACTCGTATGGACTTGATAAAGAGCATGGTGTGAAAATATCTTCGATAAGAGATTAATTAAGTAATTAATCCGGATTATAACTGGGCCTTTATATATCTACTCGGATGATTGTATGATATTATGTTATCATGCTAGACTATATGCTTCTTTACTTCTTCTGCATTATTTGTGTAATTTTATGTGTTGGCCTTAGTACACGGTTACCTTACTCAGTACGTAGCATACTGATCACCCTTTTCATGGGTGCTGCTCATTCCCCCGAGTAGTAGGCCTTTCTAACTTTATGCAGTTGGGCGAGACATCACGCGAGGCTAAGTGTTGAGCTTATGGTTAGCTCAAAATTCGAGAGTGTCGTGGACGTATTTAATCTTTATGCGATTCATTCCTTCCATATTTCTTTTGTATCGTATTTACCCTTTTATGATTTATTACCTTGTATTGAGTATTTCCATTAAACCTTTATTGATTATAAGATTATTCCCTCCGAGGAATTTTGATTTCGCACTTTGATTTTTATCTTATTATTGATTATAAAAATTTATGCATACACTGATTTCTATGTTATGATCTTTTTAATTCATTTTATGAACTCTCGGTTTAAGTTTGAAAATAATCTTTTTAGCCTTAGCACTTGGTACTGGAACGGTTGGAGTGAACCGGTCTGGCACTAAGTGTGGCGGTAACATCCCTAGAATTCACAAGTGTTAAATTTTAAATTCTTCTACTTTTGAAAAAAAAAAGTAGTGAATTTTGGGGTGTTACAGTAGTACCCCAAAAACCTAAACAAAAATATAATTGAAGATTAATAAGAGATCAATTTCAGATTAACCACATTAATTAAGAAGTAAAATTTATTATGAGTGAATTAAATAATAAATAATCAAACTAGTTAATACAACTTAAGTATGATTATTTAAACTAATCAAGATCGCCCTAATCATGGTTGATAAATTAAAACAAGATTGATCCTAATCAAGATTAATGATTTTATCAAATTTGATCCTAATCAAAATTATTCTTAATCAAGATTAGTTACCTAATTAAATTTGTTTAGAATCAAATTTAGTCGTAATCAATATTACTAACCGAATTAATATCAATCCTAATCAATATAACTAATCAAAAGCAACCTCAATGAAGATTAGAAGCCTAATCAATTTTTTCCTAATCATGATTAATAATAAAGATCAGTCTTATATAAGATTAACAACTGGATCAAATTCGATCCAAAACAAGATTAGCAAACTAATCAACTTTGGTCCTAATCAAGATTAGAAACCTAATAAAATCTAGTTCTAATCAAGATGTGTTACCTAATCAAATGTGGTCCTAATCAAGATTAGTAGTCTAATCTAAAATTTTCCTAATCATGATTAGTTGAACTCATCTTAATTTAGCAAAATTAAATTATGTAAGAGCAAATTAAATACGCTATTCATTTTAATCAAAATTAGAGTAATCAATCTTTCTAATCTAAAAATAGTTAAAAAAATCAGTTTAAGATTATTTTGTAATTAACAAAATATAAGGGGTTAAGGTACCATTGTTAGGTTTTTTGGATGAAATCTGAATTATAGGATCCATGTGAATATCCAAAATGAATTAATCAACATAAAACATACCTCTTGTAGCATAATAAAATGTTTTTGGATTGTACTTCAATTTTTATGGCCCTATCAGTACCCACACAAATGTGCTTGGTTAGATATTGGGTGTGCTAGCACCGAGAAATGTCTTTTCTCTCTCTAAGGTGATTGTGTAAGAAAATCTATAAAATATAATTTTCTATATCTATTAATCCCACCATGTCTCTCTCTCTCTTATAAGGGAGATGATGTCATTTATAACCCTATATCATGTGGTATTAGATAGATCTAATAAGCCTATAATAAATCAAACATGTTAGTCCAATCATGCTAAATTTATCTTATTCTAATATGTGACCCTATAGGTTCATCCAACATTGATAATAGGCCTAAAAAACTTCATAGAGATGGGAACCCACTTCAATGTAGGCATCTACACAAGTTGTGTCAAACCTATTACCCTCTTGTGCTCTATTTTGACTTTTTCATAGGTCAAACATCTAACAATAAATTCTTCCAAATCCCTTCTCATCCTTTACCTCAAAAACATTTTTTCAAGTCTTTATATAATTCATCTCCACCTAGGTGCAATGAATAACTCATGTAGGGCCCTCCTCCATGATCCTCTTCTTCAACTCCTCACATCTCTATGGAACATACTATCATCCTTTAAATTGAATATTACCATCTTTATGGATCTAGAAACCTTTTTCTCATCCTTCTTGTACCTTATGGTATATCATCTAAAGGTTTACATCCCTTGGTTTTCTGTCTCATATCTCATAAAAAAACAGTATGAGTAATGGTAAGGGCACTCAACTTTGCTTCCAAGCTTTCAACAATAATCAACTCAATCTCCATCTCATGAAGCTCCTCATATAGCTTTCTTGATATCTCAAAGGCATTGAGCGAATGAAAAAACTTCAAGCTAATTTTGTTTGTCACCACATTAGACTATAAAGAAGAGGGCATCATTGCAATTAGTGTAATATTCATCATAAATATAACATATAGATGACATGCCATCACAAAAAAAAGGTTGTATAAAAAACTCTATTGTAAGAAAACAAAAATATCATCACAAGTAATATTTTTTTTGTAGTGACATGGTCATCTAAAAAATAATAATCTATGACAACCCATTCAAATTATTTAAATTTAATTAACAAAAAATTATAATTATTTGTAATGACATGTCATTGAAAATGGTGATTTTTGTGACTACATTTTCAAAAATTTAAATTTGGAATTTGAATTTTTTTTATACTAAACTTTACATTTTTTTTTTGCAACAACATGTCATCTGAAAAAATGGTTTTTCTTTTCGAAAAATTTTGATTACTTATAATAACATGTCATTGAAAAAATTATTTTTTGCCATAACATTTAAAAAAAATTAAAATTTGATTATTTCGTGAACTTTCTAAATTTTTATTATTTGTGATAACATGTTAGAAAATGTTTTTTTTTTGCAATTGCCTTTTTTGGAAAAAATAAAATCTAGATTCACTAACAAGTTTTTTAGTTTGTTTCCCACAATATCTTTTCACTAATAACTATTTTTTATATTCTACATTATGTAGTATGGTATGTAAAAAAATTTAGTTGCAAGTACTTAGGCAAAACATGTAAATTAACTAATAACTATCAAAATTGTTTAAGCATTAAATTGTTAAAATAGGCACATTAAATGACAATTGTCATAATTGTTCAGGCATTGAAGGTAAATATCTACATGAGCCTCATTTAAACCCTTATCATCTATCTAATGGTGTGACTATTCCGATAGAGGTTGAGCTATATATCAAGATCCTTATATGGAACTCATAAAATGCTTCAACTCATCTATCAAGCTCTATTTTGCTTGAAGCATGTTATGTTGTTCTTAAATAGCAATATGTCGTGGGTGAAGCATATCCATAAACTCATATAATCTAGGAATATGTGTATAAGGATTAGATGATGACAATATACCAACATGTGATGGCTAAGCATGGCTGGTAATTGAAGAAGAAGACGAAGAATAACCTAACAATTTGTGCTTGATACCCTTCATGTGGCCTTAACAATGAACTAAAACATCCTCCACTATGGAAGTTGTATCGATTGCTTTTGGGCTTGTGGAACCCTAGCTCAATACCCTCTATTCTACCTCCACATATAAGGGTGTTCAACATTCGTTTTGGACATATAATTTGAATTGGACCAGTTAGTTATTATAGGTTATGGTCTAAGGCTATATTGGTATACTAGTCTCTAATATAGGTTTTGATATCAAAGTAAAAAAATAAATTTAGCCATTAATCGATTTTGGTCATATTCGATCTAGTCAAACATGTCCAGCCTTTTTTTTTTCAGCCTCAAAATGTCATTAACATGCTATCTAAACAATACATATTTCATACATATATAAGAAATTGTGATCATAACTGGTCCAAGACCACTTATTCCAGTTTAGTCTATGGTCCCTACAATAAAAATCTAATCCTTAATTGATTTCTATTCCATCTAATGCGATCTAGCTTTTATACCGATGTACATCTTTATCCGCTTATATGTCTTTCTAAACCTCATTTTTTTCATATAAAAAATATCTAATGTTAACTAAAAAAGGTATACACATCAATTATTTTTTGAAATATTACTAAGGTTTGTTCAGACTTACTTACATAATGCTCTCTTACAATATCAAAGATCAAATAACCATATCTCATGTGCAAATCATTACATATTTCTATGATCTGTGGTAAATCCTTCATCTACCGATTGGCCTTTCATATTAGTAAAAATAATAAATTAATAATATTATCATAATATTACAAGTAGAAAATTTTAAATATAGTTTGTATATATCTTTGAATATCAATAAACCAAAATAGACCTAGAAAAGTGGAGGATAGGGTCTTTGAGATTCAATCTAGCTTTTTCATTTTGAGGAGCCCGCTTCCATAAAATTAAAATTTTATACTTTATCTATTATACTTACCATATTATCTTATAATTAAACAATATTTTATCTTATATATGTTCAATCGCTTTTAATACTTAAATAAAATATTATATTTTTATTTACTAAAAATTTTGTTATCTTATTTCTACACTCAATTGGATATAGTATCTTATATATATATATGTATGTATGTATGTATGTATGTATGTATGTATGTATGCATGCATGCATGTATATTTTCTTATACCTAAATATAATAATATTTATTTCATAAAATTAGATATTCTTTATCTTATACTTAGTCTAATATAGTATATTATCTTACTCTCTCTCTCTCTCTCTCTCTTCTTATACTTAAAATAAAATATTATATTTTTCTTAACTTACTATTTTATAATGTTATTTATAAACTTAATCTAATATCACACACACACACACACATATCAATTTTATTTCTTATACATGAATAAAATATTACCTTCTACTTTCTCTTGTTATATTAAGTAATGTTACATTTTTAGTAATTAAAAAAATGAAAAATCTTATTATTATTGATATGGGGCTTTCCTCAACTAGTATCATTTGGTCTTGGAGTACCAACCCAAGAATCTTCTAGGTGCACTTGTCTTGGTCTCAGATCGATGTCGGAGCGTAGTCAATGTAGTTCTCTTATCGGGTCGATTATCTGCATGAGACAAGGCAATTTGATGTCCTCTATCATGTAATATATTTATCTTTTCCACCTCCCTTTTTCTACTTATATATATGTGGGGTTTTATATCCAATTTGGGAAATCTAAAATCATAATACTAATCTCTTACTTTTAATCCATCCTCTTTCCTATGATATTATCCCTTGGTGTCCATTCATCTTTAATTCTCAACTTTATTTAATTAGAACCCATTATTTGACGAAACACATATAAAAATAAGTTTCGTATATGGGGATCTTTTACAAAATCTCATTCAACCTTTTGATGAACTTGATATTAGTACTAGTGACCCTTCTATGGAAGATCATCATAACACTATCTCTTAGGTCCAAGCTAATAATATTGATCTTCAAGCGTCTATTCAAGAGATGGTCTAAGACATGCTAGCTTCTCTTACCCATTCTCTATGGTATCTACCTTATTTTATGGAATAATATTACCATATTACAACTCAACAAACTAAGAAATTTTGGTAGAAGCTCTGGATCTTCAAAAGAGGGAACTAAGAACTAGGTTTCCTTCCAAGAAGAAGTATAAGATACTCAAGTTAAAAGGACTAAAGTGATAGACAAAAAATGTCCCTTAGTCCTCTAAGGGGAAGTAGGAGGGAAATGTGTCAGAGTCCAAACATTGATATCGATCGGTGTCAAAATAGAAGGCATAATAGCTGCCAATCTTATAGAGATGAGGTAGCGATTCAAAAATAAGATGTCTAACAAAATAATAGAGGTGAATAAGAGTTGATTAGTGAGATTATATATCAAAGATTTTAAGAGGCATTGGAGGCTATAAAAGAGAATAAGGATATTACGAGTGGTTTTAGCTGGCAAATACCTTTCACACAAGACATATTTAAGAGCCTACCCCAAATAATAAGAGTTCTAACTTATCAATCATTTAATGGTCCCATAAATCTAGAGGACCAATTGAATATATTTAGGAATACAATGTTGTTAGTTGGGGTAGAAGAAGAGACACTGTGTAAGGCGTTCTCAATTACTCTAAAATGAGTAGCATTGAGATGCTTTAGGATACTAAGAGTTAAATTGATAAATTCATTTATTCAGCTTGTGATGGATTTCATGGAGAAGTTTGATGCATGATGTTGACCCAAAAATGATTATTCTTCCTTGATTGGTTTTTCTCAAGGTTTGGCAAACATTATTTAATCAAAAATTTTAATATATTTGATAAGGAGGTTTGACAGATTGATGAGTTGGACAATGATATCTCTAGATCTTTCCTCTTTAGATGACTAAATAATAAGGAGTTAGTGGAGAATGTATAATTGGCCAAGCATAAATCTTACACATCTATAAGAAAATATGTGTGGGAGAGGATAAATGCCAAAGAGATGAGCAAGGCGATGTCGCTAATGGAAAAAAGAATGAAAAAATCTTTTTTACTATAATAGAATCTACATAAGGTGATGTATAAGATAGAAAGAGGTCATGATGGTATAAGGTTTGTGGTATATCTAATTAACTAGAGGAGTTCAAGCAGAAATTTTGATAAATATAATCCACAAGTGGCCAACATTTCACATATGGTTAACATACATTTCTAAGGCCCTTTCCTATAGAAGATAACATGAAACATAAAAAATTTAACAAATGGTATGCTTACCATAAGGAGTATGGACACATTAAAAAGGTGTGTTAGCCATTGAGGGATATTGTAGAAGACTTGGTGGGTAAAGGTCATTTGAAATAATACACACAAATACCCAGGCTAATAATTTCCTCCACCCTCTTAATCTAAGGAACATCAAAAGATTATACACAATATTATTGAGAGAGATTCCTTAGCAAAAACACGTAATGCAGCTCTAAAGGCATTCATTAAAAGAGTTAGCTTATATGAAACAAACAAGAGGGTAAGAATGGGTGAATGGGAATTTAGTTTCACTAAAAATGATGAGAGGCCAAGTATGGTGGAGCATTATGACGACCCTTTGGTTATTGAAGTTCGGATTGCAAATTGTGTGATGAAAATGGACGTCATTGACACAAACTATTTTGTTGATGTTATTTTTGAGGAAGCTTATAAACAATTAGAACCACCAGATAGATGCTTGGTAAATAAGACTTTGCCAATATTAGGAATTATGAGTAACATAATTAAATCAAAGGGGATGGTGGATCTTACTTCGGCGATTGGTCAACTAGGGCCTTTAAAGAGCATTAAAATATGCTTTGTAGTTGTTATCTACCTATTGGATTATAGTATGATATTAGGGAGACCATCTATTAATAATCTTCAGGCTAGTATTTTCATGTTTGGATTATTGGTGAGATTCTTAGTTAATGAAGGATAAGGAGAAGTCTGGGGGTGATAGAAGAGTAATGTGATGGTGCTACAAAATAAAAATAAGGTGCACTCTATGACAATTGGATGCTAAAAAGCTATGTGAGGGTCTAGTTTTTGAGGACTTAAATGCTTCTAAATAAGGCATATAAGTGGTTGTGGGGATAGAGGAAAAGCAGCTGGGGGATTTAGAACATATGGTGATGATAGGAAAGGTTATTAATGAGACTATTAAAGAAGAGCTGCTAGCTTTTCTTACAAAAAAAAAAGATTTATTTACCTAGAAGGTATCTAATCCGGATAGAATTCCTCCTAAAACCATTAAGCATTGATTAGATATAATGGAGGGATATAAAATAGAGAAACAAAAGAAAAGGTATGATGGCTCTGAAAAGCATAAATTCATTCTAGAGGAGGTAAATTACTCAGCTTAAAGTTTATTACATAAGTGAAATAGTTTAGTGGATAGCCAATCAAGTCCCAGTAAAGAAGTCCAATAGAAAATGGAGAATGTTTTTCTATTTCACAAACCTTAATAAGGATGGCAATCTAGTCCCTCAGATAAACCAATTAATTGAATTGACAACTGAGCAAGAGAGATTAAGTTTTATGGATGCCTTTTCTAGGTATCATTAGATAAAACTAACTAAGAAAAACTATTTTAACTAAATATAACAAACTTTATTGTTATAAATTTATGCCATTTGGATGGAAAAAATCTTAAGAAACTTTCCAAATGGTAGTGAATGAAATAGGGCAAAGACATTTAAGGGAGTGTATGTAGGCTTATATGGATGACATGATAGTAAAAAGTTAAGAAAAAATAAGTCCATATACAAGAACTCCAGACTATTTTTGATACTTTGAGAAAGCAGGAAATGATATTAAGGCCCACCAAGTGTGTATTTAGAGTTAGTACTGGAAAATTCTTGGGATTCATGGTTTCAAACAAAGGAATAGATGTAAATCGGAAAAAGAAAAAGTAACTACGATATTGGATATGTTGTCGCTGATGGGAAATAAAGAAATAAAACCTCTAATGGGGAAGTTGTCGAGCTACATAGACTATTATCCAAGGACGCTAATAATAGTTTGCCTTTTTTCTGTCTTCTAAGGGCGAAGGATAATTTTTAGCGGACCCTAGTAGTGGGAGAGTGATGAGTTCATATTTTGACACATTTTATACCCTTATAATCTTAGTTTTTGGTAGTTTATTTAACTAATATAGGGAAATAATTATTGTTTTATGCTTAAGTGGTAAAAATTGTATAAATATTATTATTTAAGCTAAAATGATATAAATTAAGTAAATTTAGAATAAAATATTATTTATTAATATTTAATTAATTTTATTTTACAGGTTTTATTTTTAAATAAAAAAATTTAAAAAAAAAGAAATTTGACCTTTGGACCAACGGCCCAAAAGCCGAAGGCCCAAAGGCCCGGAACAAAGAAACAAAGAAACGAAGCAAAAACGAGCCGCCCAAGTGCGCAGGCGAAAAGAAAAAAAAGAAAGAGTCAGCGCAGGGCTGACGTGGAAAGAAGGCTACCTCCATCGGCTGCATGGAACGAAAGAAAACAAAACTGAGGGCTGATGTGGTGGAGAAGCCAGCCGCATGAATCAAAAATAAAAGGACGCCAGTGGAGCAATTAAGAGAGGGTGTGCGGTAGAAGGCAGAGCCTTCAGAGGCTCGGACTCTAAGAAGGCTACGTCGAGGGGAAGAGCCTTCAAGGCTCGACGCTGAAGAGAGAGAAGGTAGCGCGTAGGCGACCGTCTAACGTGAAAACGCACGGACGATGCAACCTTCAGCACGGAAACCAAGGCCAAACAAGGAGCAAACAACGCACGGAAGGAGTGGCAGCACTGCAAGATGCAACCGTCAGCCGGATGGAAAAAGAAAAAGGAAAGAATAATTGCACAAAAATCAAGGCACCGAGAGAAGAAAAAAAAATAGAGGAAGTTTAAATCCGGTAGAATTTATTTCAGATAAAATTAATTTTTATCCGAATAAATTCTTGATCTTTTTTCCAAAATTAATTTCGGTTATTTCTTTCTCTTATTTTTAATTTATATTTTAGATATATATTTCTGTGTAATTAATTCTATAATTATGGCTAGCTGAATATTTATTGTTAGGGAATAAATTGAAACCCTGGATTAGGATTTAAATTATAATTTTATTTTCTTTGTTTAGTGAGATTGTTTCTTGACTCTATTTTAATTGCTATTGTTTATATATATAATTCTGTCAAGTATAGTTTATTTGGTGCATGCCTTGTTCTGGTTTCCTCATAAGTGACAGTATGTAGGATTATTTGCCTGCTAGGTGGTCATCTAAATATACTAGAATTTATATGTATAAATTGCAGCTAGGTTAGATAACAATTCACCTAATAGTTTTGTGATTCTAACCGAAGTGGTAAAACGTTTCGATACGTGTGGGTCAAGGAAAGGAAATACAGCTAGACATGCTTTTTGTACTAGTTTGGGTACTTAGATTAACAGCCTTCCAATTACACTTAATGCATTAAATCTAGTTAAATATATGAGCCACTTGTTGCTGCTATACTGCCAGTATTTAATAGGGTTAATATTGGCGCCTTGTCGTATTAATTAATTAAGGGAAGTAATATAAGGTGTATGGACCTACTTTTGGTGTACAACTTGGTTGATCTCATTCTCATAATTAAAGGATGACTTAGAAATTAATATTACATTTCGACCTAATCTAGTGCTTATGTGTTGGCCTTAGTGCTCGGTTACCTTACTCAGTACGTAGCGTACTGATCACCCTTTTCATGGGTGCTTCTCATTCCCATGAGTAGTATGCCCTTCTAAATTTGTGCAGGTGGGCGAGACATCAGTCGGGGTTGAGTGTTGAGTAGGTTTTGGCTCAAAGTTCGAGAGTGTCGTAGCCATAATTTTCTTCATGTGATTTCATTTCGTTATGTTATTTCTTCTGATTCGCATTTATTCTTTTTAGTTTATTACCTTGTGTTAAGTGTTTCGATTAAACCTTTTTTTTAAATTGTAAGATTATTCCCTTCGAGGAATTTTGATTTCGTACTCTAATTTCTAAGTTATTATCTCTTTAATTCATCTTATGAAGTTTTGGTTTAAGTTTTATATTAATCTTTTAGCCTTATCACTTGGTACTGAAATGGTCGGAGAGAACCGGTTTGGTACTAAGTGTAACGGTAACATCCCCAAAATTCACAGATTTTAAGTATTTCTATTTTAATTGTTTCTGTTTTATAAAAAAAAAAGTAGTGAATTTTGGGGTGTTACAATCACTATTTAGGATACTACTTCATACCATATGACAAACTCTTCAATAGGCACACATGATCATGCATCCCCTAAATAACAAACCCGTCAGACTATTGCATGTAAATCTCCTCCTCAAGATCATCATACAAAAATGCAGTTTTAACATCCAACTAATCTAACTCTAGATCATGAATAGCCATAATCGAAAGCAAAATATGAATAGAAGTATGTCTAACCATAAGAGAAAATACCCCATTATAGTCCATACCTGGAAGTCCATACCCTATTTGAGCTTGTACACCCACTTGCAATCAAAAATATTATTCTTCATGTGTGCCTTCACAAGTTTCCATGTCTTATTTTTCAATAAGGGCTCTACCTCCTCCTCCATAGTAGCACATTGCTTAGTAGAATCCAAACTCTCAATAATCTTTGAGAATGATGTTGGCTCATGCACATTAACAATAGTTTCTGCATTAGATAAAGCATAGCTAATCAATTCTTCAAAACCATACCTAACTAGAGGCTTAACAATCCTCTATGTCTTGCTTGGAGCAATGCCCCTTTGCTCCACCTACTACTTGGATGCATCCACTTCTAAAATAGTGGGTATATAAGAAGGGTCTCTATCATCCAACTCAACCTCAACCTCCACTTGGTCTGAAGCACTATCGTGCTCCACCTTCTTAGATATACCATCACAAGACTTAGTACGTTGGAGGAACATTGACTCATTGAAGGTAACATCTCTGCTAGTTAAGAATGCAGATGTAATTGGGTCCCATAACTTACAACCCTTCACTCTAGATGTAAAGTTAAGAAAGATACATTTATTTACTCTAGGTTAAAATTTACCATTATTTACATAAGCATAAGCAAGGCAACAAAAGATATGCAAATTAGAGTAATCAGTTGGCTTATCAGACCTTAAATCCTCAGATTTCTTTAACTTAATGGATCGATTTGGTGACCGATTCACCAAATATGCTACCATGTAAGCCACCTCGGCTTAAAACTCTCTGCTTAGTCATCCTTGTAATAACATCAACAATCCTTCTCAAATAGGGATCTACTTAGCAACCTTATTCTACCATAATCTCCCAACATAAGTGCGGCATCTTGTTATTCGATGGTTATAGTAGAAATTAATGAAACTCTACTCAACAAACTCAAGACCAATATCTGTCTTGAGATACTTAACTTACTTCCCAATATACTTCTCAAGCAAAGTCTTCTAGTTTCTGAAAATACCAAACACTACATTCTTGTAGTTTAAGAAATACACCTATACTCTAGAAAATTCATCAATAAATGTGAGTAAGTACCATGAACCATCTTTGGAAACTACTTTCGCTGGATGCCATAAATATTAATGGATACACTCAAGAGTTTCTCTCATACTATGCTTAGCTGTCGAAAATCTAATCCACTTATTTTTTCTAAACACTCAATGCTCATAAAAATCTATAGTGCATGTACTCTATCCATCCATCAGCTCCATCTTAAAGAGCTTAGTAAGTCCCCTAACACTCATGTGTCCCAATCTTATGTGCCGAAGTCTCGTAACATTCTAGTCTATCAACTTAGGCGATGTTACATCATCTTTCCCCATAATAGTGGAACCCACTACCGCCACCCATTTTCCCTTCATCGCTACTAGAGCCATTTTTGTAACTCTCAAGGTACCATCCCCAATAACATACCGGTACCCATTACAATATAAGAAACTCAAAGAGATAATGTTCTTAGTCATCTTTGGAACATACCTCATGTTGGACAATGTATTGACCACATCATCATGCATCCCCACCTTCACCGTTTCAATCCCATCAACTTTGCAAGAAACATCATTTTCCATCAAGACAACTCCACCTAGAGTCACCTATAACACCTGAAACCAACTCATGTTGGGACATGTGTGATAAGAATACCTAGAATCCAAGATTCATTTATCATTGATCTTGGTTTACTAACAATACTTGTCAACATATCGCCACCACTGTCATCATGGGGTATAACATATATGGTTCACGGGGCTCCATCAATCTCTTTACCTTATCAAGCATGCATTTGTAGTTATCTTCCTTTTCCTTTTCGATAAATTCTAATGCAATGACAAATATATTACAACTAGACACACAGCTAACAATCTCTAAGAAAGGAAGATTATACTTATTAGTTTTGTATGTGCAATCCAAACAAATAATATTTGAAAATACATACAACAAAGTAATATAATCAGGGTGCATAAATACAATATAATTGACCACATTAGGGTTGGAAAACCGACGATGCAATGAATGTTATTTGTTGTCTTCTATGAAGTGCAATAATTGTTGCATGATTATACATTTCATCAAGCTCTACACCTGGAACATATGTTTAGCATTATACATTGTCCTAAATATTTTAGTATTTTTCCTGTCTCCCTATTTCAAATTATCAATAATCTCCCTTAGTTTGATATTTCTTAGGTTATATATATACGAATTTGCATTCTTCATGTGACAATAGACAAGCAAGTGAACACCCCTACAAATACTTTCCTAATCTATGATTATATAGACCACATTCTACCACTAGTCTCCAACTACTGCAAGTTTCTTCCCTTCCATATATTCTAAATTTATAACTATACTTTTTGGACCCAGTAGATCAAATACTTTTTGGATTCACTAAATGTCGTCTTCTATATATACCACATCTTTTACAATATATTCAAACCCTACATTGTTTTTGACCTCTTGATACTTAAAGTCATATTATTTGTCCTTTCATTTTTTAATCGATTGAATTAATGACTCATAATCACTAAAAATATCATATGTAGCAAAAAATCCACTTCAATTAATGTTAAGAGGATCTTGATTATGTGATTAACAAGAAAAAAATGAAATTATAAGGAATACATAAATATAAAATTGGATAAAATTTTTTTATGAAAGAATGTAAGGAGGGTTTTCAAGTCATTTGTTTGTTAGAGTATAAAAGCAACGAGCGATTGGCCTGTCACAAATAGGCTCTTTTGGGTAAAATGCTTGTTAGCCTCGTCCTTTGACCGATAAAACACTCATCAGTGGATTTTTTTGATGGGTAAATTAACTGGATGAAATAGAAGGATTAAGGTAACTTACTAATATAGTCCAAAATTTTATAAAATAAAATTCGACTTACTATTATTTGGTTGAGGTATTCCTAGTTAAAATAATCATTATCATTATTCTTTTCTTTTCTAATGGTATTGAAAATTGAGTGAATTAAACATTGAAGATTAATGGAGAAAAATAGAGAAAATAGATAAAAAATAAAAAAATAAAACGAAGAGATGAAGAGTGGATAAATCAACGGCTAAAATGATCAAATTAAGAAATAAATGAGTTTTGAGGTTCCAAACTTAATAATTTAGCCCTATAACTAATAACACCATTTGAAAAAATAAACATACCTTGGCATTTTGATCCTTTTTTGGACATTTGACTTTTCATTATCGCTCTCTATATTTGTAACCTCTTTGATTCATCCGTGCTGCACACATATCATACTACAACCATTTTATAATCTCAACAAAATTTAGTGTTGCTACGAGTCACGTGCTCTCTCCTCTATTTCTTCCATTGCCTTCTACTTCACCGGAGGAAATAGAGCTAACAAGTGTATAAAATTTAGGCTCCGTTTGGATTGAGGTGAATCGAGGTGAGGGTAAATATTAAAAATTAATCTAGGTGAAGGGAAGGGAGGTGAATCGGGGTGAATATTTTAAAATACTGTTTGGATGATATTAACCTAACCTGGGTGAATGTTTTAAAAATTTCGTTTAGATTGAGGTAAATAAAGATTAAAAATATAAAATAAATGACATTTATATCCTTGTATTAAACAAATAAGTCCTATTGAGGGGTATTTTAGTCCTATTAAGTCAAAATTTTACTTATTCTTTCACTTTCACCTCGTTTACCCCCGAAATCGGAGGTTAATAAAAACGAGGTTAATTGAGGTGAATGGAGGTAAAACTTTAACCTCGATTCACCTAGGTAAAATTATTAATCAGATACCCAAATATGGTGAATCAATTAATTTACCTCCATTCACCCCAATCCAAACGTTGCATTAAAGTACAGTTTGTAGTAGGTAAAAGTTTATTGAAATTTAACTTTTATTATCATCTTTGTTTGTTTTTGGTGAAACTATTGTTTTATCTTTATTTTATTTTATTTTATTTTATTTTTTATAATTTAATTAGGGTTTATAAAATTAAGATAAGTTGTTCCATGTCGCAAAAATCTGAATGGGCAGATAACAAGATATTAGAGACATGAAATTTGTTGATTTTTCTAAGATTATTCATGGCTACCGGAGGAGGAGGCGGAGCGCAAAAGGGGTTAGAGGGCAAAGTGTATAAGAGGAAGTCATTCAAAGGTCCGAAAACCAATTCGTATGAAGAAGCTCCCCGAAGCATGGCTTCACAAGAATTCAAACTTAGAACAGGGCCACCCTTTGCTCGGCTTGATGCAGCCACTCACGATTCTTCATCTGATAATCGAGTCCATGACACTAATCCTATCGAAGGTGAGGGACTGTCTGGCAATGATATGGTTGGGTTGGGTTTTCTAAATCGAGTTCCTGTTAAGTTGGCATTTAGTTCAAAGAAAGATAAACGTGATCTCCGGAGGAAGCTTGAGAGAGAGCTTAACGTCGTTAGGAATCTGATGAAAAAGATAGAACGGAATAAAAATCCGAAGTTATCAGGCAATGAGGGTTTCAGTGGTGCAAAGTTGAAGCGGGCACATTCGGAGGTTGGATCCGTTGGTTTGCCAGAAGGTAGGCATCGAGACATATTCAGTACTCCTGTACGAGAGAATAGTCAGGGTGGGAGTGATAATGTTGAGAAAGAAAAGAGGACACCAAAGGCAAACCAGTTTTATCAGAGTGATAATTTTATTCTGGGAAAAGAAAAGGTTCCTCCTTCTGATCATAACAAGAAGTCAAAATATAAGGGCAAAAAGATTGGAACGGACTTCACTTTTGGTTTTGGAACTGGAAACTCTTCCAGTAGGGCTTTCAAGAGTTGCAGTCTTTTGCTTGATAGATTGATGAAACATAAACACGGTTGGGTCTTTAATACCCCTGTTGATGTAAAAGGTATGAGTTTACATGATTATTTTACTATAATTAAGCACCCTATGGATTTGGGCACTGTGAAATCAAGGCTAAGTTCAAATTGGTACAAGTCTCCTAAAGAATTTGCAGAGGATGTCAGACTCACCTTTCAAAATGCTATGACTTATAACCCAAAAGGGCACGATGTTCACGTTATGGCCGAACAGTTGTTGAACGTTTTCGAGGATAAATGGGCTGTCATAGAGGGTGAATATCTGGAGGAACTGAGAATTTCTGCAGAATCTGAATCAGTTCTTCCAACCCCAAACACAAGAATAGCGGAAGCAAGTTTTTCAAGCCCAACGACAAGAGAAGCAAGTCTTCCAACCCCAACATCAGGAACAGCTCCACCACCGCCACCGCCACCACCACCTCCTGCTGTCAACATGGCGAGCACGTCAGATATATCAGAATCCATGACAAATTCTGTTGTTCCCAAACCCCAAAATGTTAATGTTGTTCCAGGGAGGACTCCTGTTCCAAAGAAGCCAAAAGCTAAAGATCCTCATAAACGAGACATGACATATGATGAAAAGCAGAAACTCAGCACTAGCTTGCAAAACTTGCCTTCTGAGAAATTGGACCATGTGGTCCGGATTATAAAGAAAAGGAATCCATCACTCTGCCAGAACGATGATGAAATTGAAGTGGATATTGATAGTGTAGATATAGAGACTCTTTGGGAGCTTGACAGGTTCATAATGTACTACAGAAAGAGCTTGAGCAAAAACAAGAAGAAAGCTGAACTTGCTCAAGCTAGATTAGGTGCAGAGCCTGAGGTGCAGGGAAAGGTGCATAATCTTCTTGCATTTCTAAAAATGAATTTCTTCAATTTTAGCTTCTGCTTCATTAATGTTGCCCAACCATCCTGTTTTGTAGAGTGAACCGCCTTTGATTGCGGAAGAGGCAAAAGAAGACCAATCAGGTGTGATGCTTTTCCAAAATTGAAAAATGTTTTCTAGTTGGTGTATCTCCTAATGTATTATTCATTCTTTTTGTCATTCCCAGCAGAAGATGAAAATGCTTTTTCATCATTACCTGTGCAAGGAGAGCCACAGGTTAACAATGAAAGTGAATCAAATAGTTCAAGCAATTCTAGTAGTGATTCAGGATCCTCTTCAAGTGGTATTTTGATATCTAGCTTCTTTGTCATTCTTTGTTCTTAGTCACAAATCAAAACCTTTTCCTTGAATAATATTTACTCATACATCCTCATCAACCCAGATGCTGATACCGACACCTCCTCCGTGTGAAAATTTGGTATTGGATGCTCATGGAATTGGACCTATACTTGAGGTAAGAACATGGAGATATTTACAAGACAAAACCTTTTCCTTGGATAACGTTTTCTTATACATCCTCATCAACCCAAAATCTTCTTGTTGTAACTTTTTTGTTTGTTGCTGTGTTTATCTGATTTCATAGCTGTTCTGCTTCTTATTTGTATTGCTGTTTCTATAGTTTTTGATTTATATGTATTTGTTTATTTATTCATTTTCTCAATTATTTATTTGATTTTTAGTTTATTGGCAATTTAGTATTATTACCAGTATTACTATTACTTTTAGTGTTTATTCATTTATTCACTAAGCTCTAGTACTGCATCTGTTGTTGCTATGATGCCTTCTTATTTAGATGCTAATCTCTAAGTTACATGGATTTGGGTAAACTTGAAAACAGCAATACTTAAAAAAAATTAAAATAAATAAAATTAGGAATTGGGAACATTAGGAAACATTGAAAAACATTCATATTCATATATTTAATTTTTTTTACTTTAAATACGTGTATATGTGTGTATTTTTTGGTCCAAAAATAATATTTCATCATAGGACTTAGATCAATAATATTATATGTCTATTAAACATGTAGTAAGATCCTATGCTTTGAGTTTTTTTTTTTTTTTTAAATAACAAGCAACAAATATATATATATATATATATATATTTTTTTTTTGGGATCTTGATTTGAAGCTAGATCTAGGCCAAGCCCAAACATTCATTATTCCATAATCCTAAGGTTTCACCCCATTCATCACCAAAACAATTAAGCAAGAAAGAAAAAGGCATCAACCCTTTTCTCTCACAACCTATCTTGACACACGATACTATGTTTCAGCCATCTCCCATGAACAAACTTCGAATCACTTTGATCCCCTCTTTTTGGGCCTTTTCCGCTTCTAGGTTCTCGATACTTGAAAAATCTAATCAAAGCGAATCAACACAAGTTATGAAGCACATTGATCCAGCACAAAACTTAGAAAATCGAAATTGACAAAGCAGATTGAAGCAATTGGAGGGTGAACAAAGATGCTAAACGTCGTGAAAGGTCAATATTATGTTGATTTCCCCATCTCTTGGGTGAAATGTATATGAAACAACAAAACACATTTTGGATTATGATCCTATTTCTAGGATGTTTTGGAAATGCAAAATGCCTCCTACTAAATGTTTTCGTGTCACCTTGGCTAATTTAGCCTAACTACCACACAACATTTTCATCTATCTTGCAAAATAGTCCATCATTGCCTATTGGCTAGTAGAGGTGAGACTATTGGTTGTTCCAAATCATGCCTTCGATGAAAATTATGCTATGTTGTTGCTATTTTATATGTGGCTTGTTGCTTTGTTATATGCACAAGAAATCTTTATTGTTTAAACATATTTTCCACTACTAAAATTCTCTATCAAAAAATGATATTTTCACCCATTACGTAGTATCAAAAATGTTGAGGTGCACTTTAGAAAATGAAAACTCTATCTTTTTTTCTTAAGCATCCAATTTCAGTACTAGAATCATCCTTTAAGTTGGCTAGTCTTTTGATGACTCCATTTATCAAATTGATTTGATGCTTTTGAAGAATTAGGAATTATTTTGTAAGTCATAAATGTTTTAAACTTGGCCTAAGGGAAGGGGCAAGAGGGGCCAAAAAATGGTTAAGAAGTTAAAGCGAGCTTGATGGAGATACATGAATCAAACAGTGATTTCATCGAATGAGGATAGGTGATGTAAGGCTAGTAAGAGGAAGGAGAAATTAGGAGAAGAAGAGGGAACCTAAAAGAAGAAAAATATAATTTAGATAAGAGGAAGAGATTATTAAGTGATTGGAATACCTATCAACATCAATCAATGATCGTTAATGAAAGTAGTAAAACAATAACAGAATGAGGGCCATGTATATAACTAAAGTACCACAAATGATAACCTAAAAGATTGAGTCAAATCATAATAGGTTAAGACCTAGCTCAAGTGATCTCCTTAATATCCAAAATGTGTATTTTAATTTTATCTCCTATTCCTATTTTAGTCCTTAAAAAACTTTTATTTTCTAAATCATTCTCCCTCACCAAGAAGGAACTTGAATCCTATGACCGAGAATGAAGTCATTCATCATGCAATTAGGAAAAAAGGCGCACATGTAATTTTCTTTCATTCATCTTGCATCACATTGTATGCGATCCTTCCGTGTTGCCTTTTCAAGTACTCTATGAGGATGGACTATGAACTCATTATGAGGATGAGATTAATATCTTCTTTGGATAACTCACTAAGTGGTAAAGTTGGCTCCTTTGAACAATATTGGCATACTAGAAGGGAGTGTAAAACCTTTTTGAGTTGAAATCTAAGTGATCACGCGTGTTGAAAATAAGATTAACCTGTATTATTGGATAAATCTATCACATTAGCAATGACTTCTATCAAGGATGAATTGATCTCTACAAATGGTAAAGTGGAAGATCATTACATTGAAATTAAGATTAACACCCAAGTTGCTAGGTAAATCTAGCACATAAGTCTGTCCTTATTTTTATAAAATTTGATTAGATATGAGCCCATGGTTTGTTAGAGCAGTCTATGTGCCACATCATTGGGGATGTCACTTTTAGCTCAAATAAGAGAAAAAGGTTTAGGGCCCCTGGAAATATAAGATGCAAAAGTATTAGCTAGAGTACTTATTTGCTAATCAAGTAATTTCAAAACCTACATGAGCAAGATTTACATCCTCATGCATGATACCCGTCAAGTTAAGGCATCAATAAATAGCCATAGAATCTCTATCTCCCACCCATACATAATAATACCACATTAGGAAACTCATCTATCTATGTTAGGATCGGCTTGAATGGCACTTGAAAAATGACCTGAAATTACAATTGACAGTCAAATAATAACTAGCACAAAAGAGAAATGTGAAGAATGAAATTGAGACAACATCCATGGGTAAGAAGAGCTGGATTAGTTTCTTATTATGCCGAGGGCTTACAAATGCCGAGAGAATTATGATGAAGCTTACTCTTAGATCACAAATTAGGTGAGGAATGGAGTAATAACAAGTTGCTCTTTCTCAGATAACGATCGAAAAACTACTATTCAAGAACCTAGATGTCACCTAATTTAAACGAGCAGGCAATCGCGTATACACCAAAAAACACAGTGTGTAAAATAACTTTGGTCCTTAGTGTTAATTTCTCTACACTTGAGTGGTGGGATGAAGAAGCTAGCAAAAAGATGGGCCGTGTCAATAAATAGGGGCACCCATGTTTTCAGCTAGAAGCGCATTTCACCACCAAGTTTTGCAAAGAGACTCCCTCAATGGTACTTGATCCCTGGTGCTTCATCTTCAACAAAAGGGTTTCCATAAAAGCACCAATTTGAGGTATCATCTCAACACAAAAGAATAGTGATCCTTGAACACAACAAATTCAATTCTCCAAATAAAGCCTCCTCAAGCTTGCCTAGCCATAGGATCCACCAAGTTCGCACAATATGCAAACTTGGTCAATGTAGAGTCCTTGTTAACATATTATCTACTTCTCAACATTATCAATCTTCTGCAAAACCACGTTATTCTTGGGAACAAGAGCACGGGTAAAATGATATTTTATGCAAGCAATAAAATCACGGTCGTAGTTGCGATTGCAGTTGCGTTCGCGGTATCGCGGTACCGAAGCGTCGCGAATGATATTTTATATGTTATAGTTGTCGCGGCGTATTTTTTATTATTTTTTTTTCACAATAAATAGTAGCAAATATCAGTAAATATCGGCAAATATTGGTAAATATCGGTAAAATATCGGCAAATAACGGTCGATAACCAATGTATCACTGATAAATATGTGAAATTCTAAATCTATCGCGTATCTCCAATTTCACGTATCGGCTAACTCAAAATCGGATAAATATCGGCCGATATTGCGTATCGGGATCGATATTTAATTGTAAGATTTCATGTCAATGTGCTTAGCTCTTTTGTGATAAACATTTTGATTTTGTGCAAGATGAATAACACTTTGGACAATAGGAACATCAAAGGATGTGAGTTCATGAACTAACTTGTTAATCCATTTATCTTCCTTGAAGGTTTCTGTAAGGGTTATGAACTAACATGCTTGCCAACTAATTGCTGTACCATCAAACCAAAAAACATATACAGAAGTTGATTTTCTATTATCTAGGTCTTCATTCTAATTGGAATCACAAAAACCAATAAACCTAGCATCCATCCTCTCAAACTCCAAGCAAACATTAGAAGTGCCACAAAGATTTCCGAGTATCCATTTAACAACATCCCATTGTCCCTTTATAGGATAAGACATATATCTACTTACCACATTGATAGCTTGAGCATTATTGGGAGGAGTGTAGACCATGGCATCTTCCCACTGTGCTTGTATAAGGAACCCTTGCTATGTATTATTCCTTTTCAATGGTTTTCGTTGACATGGTAGCTAAAAGTTTGAATTGACTTGCTAAAGGAGTTGATGCAGGCTTTGCATTTTGCATACCAAAATGCTCCAACACCTTTTAATATTTTGAGTGAATTACAACTTCCCACTATCCCTATGTATCTCCAGCCCGATTATTTTCCTTGTGTGACTACGTTCTTTGATTTCAAACTTGTTTTGCAGCAAAGTCTTCAACTTCTCAATCTCTAACTTGTGCTTACATACAATGAGCATGCCATCAACATAAAGTAGCAAATAAATCAAGGAACTATAAGACAACACGTAAGATAGACATACTTATCATACTCTTTGTGAAGATATCCATGAGAAATCATGAATGAGTAAAAGTACTTGTACCATTGTCATGGAGATTGCTTCAACCTATATAAGGACTTCTTCAGCAAACAAACTTAGTCTTTCTTTTCCTCCTCCTCAACCCTTCGTTTGCTGCATATAAATTTTCTCCTTAAGATCCCCATTAAGGAACGTGGTCTTGACATTGAGTTGCTTCAACACTAAGTTAGCACGACTCACGAGCCACCAAAGTAAGCAAGACTCTGATAGAAGTGTGTTGGGGAAAATAGTTTAAAAATCAACACCTACTAAGCTACAACCCTTGTTTTGTAGCATGGATTAATGAAGCCTTGAGTGCCCTCCTTCTTGAGCACCCATTTGCACTCAACAATTTTCTTTCCATGAGGCCCATCAATCAACACCCAAGTTTTATTCTAGTGTAGGGACTCCATCTCCTGTTGCATAGCAACTAACCAATTATTAGCATATTGAAATTACTGGGATCATCAATGGCCTCCACCTAACTAATAGAGCATAAGACACATAATCAACTTCTTCAAACCTTTGAGATGGCTTAATTTGTCCTGTTTTGTCTCTAGCAATGGAGTAAGGTTGAGCTTTTGACATTGGTCTATCTCCAGCAATGGCCTAAGGAACTAGTTGAGGTTGAACTTTTAACATATTAGAATTCTAAATTGGAGGCAGTGGATCCGGAACAACTAACTCCACCTTTTTTGGGTACCCTACGGTGAATCTAAATCACTAGAACAACATCCTCCTTCCTAGGAGTTACCATAGAAGGCTCATCAAAAGTTACATTTGACATAACAACCTTCCTAGCTGTAAGATCCCATAACCTATATCCCTTTACACTTGAACCATTGCCTAAGAAAATACACTTCTTGGTTTTATGCTCTAGCTAACATCATTAGCATATATGTAGGCAAGACAACCAAAAACTCATAAAATAGAATAATTAGAAGGTTTTCCATGCCATACTTATTTTGGAGTCTTCAAGTTTAGGATGATTGAGGAGATTTGTTCACCAAGTAGCATAAAGGTTCTATTGATATGCATAACTACTCTATTTTGTTGAGGCACACCAACATGCTTGTGATGCTTAACACCACCATTCTTCTTACTATACCCCTTGAACACCTCAAAAAACTTCAACCCATTACTTGAACCTGTCTTTTAGTTTGTTTCTCAATCCTGGTTTTCCAATCTAAAGAAGCTTAAATACATCATTTTTATGAATGGGAAAGTAGAGCAATACCTTCTGACGTCGCTACTTATGAAGGTCCCCATAAGTCTAAGTGAATTAGTTAAGGGTCCCTTTGCTATTGTGAGTTGTAGTGTTTAAACTAGCTCACTTGTGTTTACCATAAACACATTGCTCTCTCTTGTTACCCACAAAGTATTCCTCTTGTGCTCAAGAACACCATACCTTTTTCTCCCAATATCATATTTCACAACTTCATGACGTTAGAATCTAATAAAGATGTCAAAACGGCTAATGAACTAGTAACCACACTGCCTTGCGACACATACAAACTACCAATCTTCTTCTCTTTCATAAAGACTTGAGCACTTCTACAAACCCTCATAACTCTACCTATAGTTGAAAACTTGCACCTATTAGCATCAAGGGTGCCCAAAGAGATAAGATTCTTCTTTAAATTAGGAACACGTCAGATATTAGAAAAAGTTTGAATGGCACTATCATACATCTTGATTCTCATGGATCTAATGCCAACAACCTTACAAGGGGTATTGTTTCCCATTAGCACTTTTCCACTGTCAATAACTCATATGTAAAAAAGTAATCTTGTAAGGAATCATGTGATAAGAATAGCCCAAATCAACAATCTAGTCAGTCTTGTCATCTAGCTTAACAGTTGTGGCAATTAACAACACATAAGTTTCATTACCGCCACGGGAAAAACTTGCCTCAATAGGATTCTTTTTTATCACCGTCATCGAAATCATGTTGGTTCTTCTTTTTAAGCTTCCAACACTCAGATTTTACGTTCCCTTTCTTGTGATAGTAATTGTAGGTCTTGTTCTTATTTGATCTAGACTTACCTATCCTTTGGTTTATTAGCACCAGAGGTAGAATTTCTTTTAAAGGTTCTACCCAACCATTGTTAGGAGGGTCAATAGACTTTGAATCCAATTGAATATTGATCAAGTCTTGTTGCAATAACGAATCCCTCACATCATCTAGGTTTAATTCATCACACCTAAAGGTTTCAAAAAGTGCTTATACGAAAGTGGTAATGAACAAAGCAACATAATAGCTAAATCCTCATGAGGATCAACCACATTAATATTCAAGTCCATGATAAGTGCAAAACATTTATCCAAATATGGTTTTAGAGGATTACCCTCTACAAGATGAAGATAATCAAGTCTACTCTTCAAAATTAGACGATTCTAATTTCAACTACAAATCGGTTGCAGATGTCTCCTTAGTGACTTCATGCAAAACTTCATTTGAGAGACATAATTGGATCGTGGACATCTCCTTCAAATTCATTTCTTCCGATTGATCATCTGTCAACAAATCTAGTTTCTTGATGTCGGCTAAATATACCTATCGGCAAGTATAAAGGTCATAATTATACAAGGCAGTAAGAGTACTGGATTATCGTTCTTAGATTAACTAATGAAACAAAGCCTTTAATCACTCTAATTAGGCTTAGGCAATCGAAATTATATAAAGAAATAACTTATTCTAAACTAAGAATTTTAAATCAGCCAAGTTAAACTAAAATGAAATCAAATAAAATCTAATGGAAGTAAAAAGTTACCATGGAACCCGGATTCACCATTTTCTAATTATAATGACCAATTAATTAATCACCTCATCTTTTCAATTTACTAGTTTTGTGTCACTAAGAATATTTAACACCCTCTCTCGAGGTACATAGTCTTATCGCCAATTATTAGTCCCGCAATCTCTAATAAAAGGATTTAAATAAAGACAATGCTTTAGGTTTAATTAATTATTCATTCTTCCTTATTGTTGTGGAAATCATATAATTGTTCTCACAACCTATTCAATTCTTATTTATATTATTTAAAGTGAAGAATCAACTCTCACCTCTTTTTTCGACTTGTTAAATGCTAATTAAAGGTGATTAGTTTTATAATTAGGTACAATCTAGAATAATAGTATAAAATACAACATATGGTAATCTATTAATCAAGCCATCAATTAATCTATCAATATAAATAATAGGGTTTCACCGTATCCTTGGTGAAAGAAAATTAGATCATGCTATTAATTAAAATAAAAATAATCAAATTAAAAATAGAGTCTAAATTATACATAAAATATTAAACTTGAAAATATTTGAATATAAAATTGCAGCACTTAATATTTAAAATAAGAATCGAGAAAATAATATTGTATAGCATAGATGATTGGCGATATTGAATTATACTTCTTACATTTGATTTTCTTGGCTGCTTCTGGCCCTCTGTCGTCACGTTTTTTTCGTCATCTTACACACACCCTCCCGAAGCTTTCTTAATTTTTTGTTGTAGAATATTGAAAAAAGTTATGATTGACAAGTCAAACACATTATTTTTGTTCTTCCATATTTTTCTTTCTCCAATCTTTTTCTTTGTTCTTTTCTCTATCTTTTCTTATGTGTTGGTTGCTATTTTTGTAGGTTGTCTATTGACATTGCAATGATAATAATAACAATAATAAAAAATAAAAAATAAAAAATAGTACATACAATTATAAGCTTTCCTAATCACCCTCACCTAATCCCAGTCTTAACTTTAATTTAACTTTCGCCCTTGATGAACTCAGATTTAGGGACTAATTCTATAAATAACAATTGTAAATAACCTTACATATTATTCAAATACATAACAAAAAGTTTAATTAAAAGGATATAAAACATGTAAAAATATTTGTTTATCACCTTGGCATCCAATTGAGCAAGGATTGCTCTCATCATCAATTTTAGGAGATTGAAATTCACCAATTGATTGAATTTCTTAATGACAAATTTAGTAGCCATTGTGAGAAACTAAAATTGGAATCAACAAATTCAAAATGTCCGATCCCGAAGATCTAATACCAGTTGTTAGGATTGTCTTGAATGGTGTTTGAACACCCGAAATTGCTACACGAGATTCGTTATATTATAGTTGCAAAAGCTATTCTCTAGCCCTTCCTTTTTTAGTAAACGGTATCATCTATTGCAAATAACTCCTCTAAGTTGTGAACCAGTGAGGAAGCATGAGCCAATTTATCATTAATCTTCAAGTTCTCCTAGTAATCGGACATTAATTGAGGAGATGATCTATGCCTTCATCACCTTGCAAAGAACCCATACATATTGTATCGTCAATACCATTCCAGCCTTTCAATTTTTTTCTTACTAGCAATCCAGCTTGGCATGCCATCCAATTGACTAGTTTATGCCTTGGAATATTTCGATGGTTCCAAACAAGCTCATGCCATGGTACTTATGGGAAATGATGACTCAAGATATCATAGACTTTACTCACCTGTAGTTTATCTCCTCTACAACAAGAGGCAAGAACGTTATCCCCTAGTCATCTTCTGTTGAAAATTTGCTTCAACATGGAGGACGAATCTTGCTTAAGATTAACACTCTAGTGTTGACCACCTTTAATGCACCCATTTTACCCCGAAACTACTTTGGAAAGTTTGAAGTCTAAACCATCTTTAGCTTAGGGAGATAGATTTTCGTTAGCCAATGGGGACTTTTGTCTTGGTTGGATCAAGTTTCACGGTAAACTTTTCGCACAGTGTGTCAAGTTGCTTGATAATAACCTTGGTAAGAAGAAAAAATTCTGTCTAGTAATTTGTAACGCCGAATATCACACCGAAAGGGACAAACATTAGTTAGAATATTAGTGATTTTATTATGATTCACTATCATTTTAACATTATTTTTTTAAGGTTTATTATGTAATGCTTTTAGAGTAATATGGTCTATTTATATATAGCCTTGAGTTTGTACTCATTCTCTAGAGTTGAATTAAATAAATTGAAATTGAGATTATGTGATAAAACCTAGGCAAAGGGTTTAGCCCTACATTAGTTTGGCATCAAAGCCTAAATTTGATCTCTAGTCACCAATTGGGCATTTCTAAACACATTAGTTTTCGAGGAAAAACAGCAGGCAAACACTAATGTAGCTGCTGCTAATCATGTCACCAAAACTGCAGCCCTAGCCTTCACCACCACCTTTGCACAATGCCTAGTTGTCGTCATTGACTTTCACTCCCCGCTACTCCTATACATTGTGTAACCACCCTCACCATTTTGCTAGCTTGTTAGCTTGTTCGATTTTCGTTTGTTAAAACCCTAGTGACTGTATTAAAGTTAATTGAAACAAAATTAGTGGACATCAACTACCTAATCAAAGAGATATGAATATCTTACCCTTAATTGAAGCCTAAAGCCTTCAATTACCCAAATAAATTAAAGCACTTTTGCTTCAACTTTTCCATATTTATCTCATTGTATGTCTTAATGAAGATGTCATCATGGCCTTGCCTCGTTAGTGTCTTTTGCTGTCCAATGCTACTTACCACCACTTGAAGTCAAGCATTTGTAGCCATCCATATTTTGGAATCCTCCACCATTGACTAGTTTCTAGCGAAGGCAATATGAATCCAAAGTAGTTCGACCATTAGAATTGTTTGAATGTGTGCCATTGTCCTTGCCACAATATTTGGTTTTCCTTGGCCCTCAATGACATATGTACACATTGATTTTAGTTATTTATCATTGATGACAATATTAGGCAATAAAATTATGCTCGTGTTTGCATTTGTGGTTGCGGTATTCGAGCATCGCAAATGATAAATCATGTGTCTTGGCATGAATTTTTTTTTTATTTCACCATATACACTAATTGATCATTTGAATATAAATATTCAATAAATTAATGATTTATATTATATTATAAGTATTTAAGTACGTCATTATATATTAAACTATCCTAATAACCCTAAATTAATCTTAGAGTGAAAAACTTCATGTTATTCAGTAGTATATGTGAAGGTAATAAATAGGAATATTTTATTATATTGAATAGTAACTTGATCCAATGTATATATATATATATATATATATATAGTAAATGAATAAGAAAAAATTATCATGCATGCCTTTTTTTAGTAATTTTAGGATTTTCAGTAAATCGTCGATTTATTTATGATATATTTTTGGATTTATTATTAAATTTAAAACCGTAGTAGATCGGTACTTTTGCGTCGTGGATGATCAAAAAATGGCTAAATAGCAGGCGCTATGCTATAATGGTAGTGTTATTTAAATGTATAGACAATGAATAGAAAGTTGATTAAGCTGTTTTCGGCTCATGAGAAGGCTTAAGGAAATTCGTGCGCCCCTCCTTAATTAGGCTTAACAAAAGGGTCATGAGAAATTTGGTCCTATAACTACTTTTGCTATGTCTACTCAACTTCCTAATAACTATGGTGTGCAGATTATCCTTCATAATTATGATTGAGAAGAATACTAGATTAGCTAAATGAATGGTTCTTTATGGTGTAGAATATCTTTACTTATAGAAGTGTCAAGGATGAGGAGATGGTTCCTATGATTGCTACTTGCTTCACTAGCCATGCTAGTACGTGGTGGAGTAATCTCAACTACCTTCGCCATTTTTTTTTGATTCTATGGTTGAGTAGAGCCAGCTATGTCACTTGATGGTTGACAACTTGGTGCTAGTAAATATTTTGCAATGTTGGATCCTTGAGAATTTTAAAAGTTAGCTATAGAATGCACATTTGAAGAGAATACAACCATATAATGAAATATTGGTACCGCAATTATGTATCAGCCGTAATTTTGCAGATTTTGGGTTAGCAATGGCGTAAAATCCCTAAAACCTAACATTTTCTGAAAATCTCATATTTATTGCTCGATATTGGTGAAATATCTAATATCTACTGATATTTTGTTGATATTGGTCTATATTTATTGTGGAAAAAAAAATCACATTGCAATAAATGCTACTTATAAAATATCTTTCACAACATCCGATAATGCGACACCACAATTGCATCTAGAATCACTGTTTTATCGCTTGAATGCAACACAATAGTTTATTCAATATATGGGCAATCTTTGAGAAATAATTAAAGTGTCAAAGTTACTCGTTGCACAAGTTACTTTAGTAGAGACATAATTGAACCTATGGGCGATCCAGACTACAAGTTACTTGGGGCTCAAGTTACTTTAGTAGAGAAATAATTAAATCTAAGGCTTCTCATTAGCAATAAAACTTAGTTGGAGAATTAACAGGAGTAAATTTTCTAGCATTTCCCAACACTCTTTAATTTCTCTCACCACTGTTGTTGTCTCTTTTTGGGAACTTCACCATAGGTCCCTCTGAAGATCCCTTCTTTACCACCACTCCTTTTGGAGAGATTCAAGGACATTGCCCCTTGACTATATCCTTGAATGGGTCCCATTACAAGTGCAACTTGGAACTTTAAGTGTAGGGGTAGTTTGTTGGGGATATGTCCGTCAAACATGGTTGATATGTTGCAGGAAGACATCTAGGTTTAGGTGGTCCAAACTTTCTAAATGGCCTTGGTTGTTTAGATTGTCTACAAGTTTGTGGGGAAGATTTTGGTTCAGAACTATTCTTCTCAGGTTTGAAGATCATGTAGCTCACTCATTTTGTCATCTTGTTTATTGCATTTGGTCTTTCATTGTTTTCTTGAATTGATGGTCCATAGTCTTTATAAGATGGTCAGGCTTTTTTTTATCAACAAATTTGACTTTTTTAGCCTTTTTGTCGTCAAACTCTTTTTAGCGTCAACTTTTTGATCGTTTATTTTTATTTATTTCAAGTTGATTAATTTTATTCTTTCAAATATGAAAGCTTCATACTTAGCAAATGAAATAGGTTTGAGTCTCAACTTATGCTTTACGACCCTTAACTAGGTAAGGATGACATAGGCGCAACTAGCAACACATGAAGGAGACAATGTTTGCAAGGTGGCAGAGGTAGCGGTGAGTAGGGGCATATTTCTTGTAGTGTTTGGTGACATGAGTGTAGAGCGATAACTTGTCTTGATTACCGTCTTCTTTCTCTTCTTTCATTGATGCTAAGTGCATCTATAGGTTAGTGTGGAGCAAGTGAGACAACCAACTCAAAGGGCTTATAAGGTAGCTTATTAGATTGGTTGGTTGTGGTGATGAATGTGTCAACAAGGCTAATCTCGAATGGTTGCTCATGATGGTGGGGGAATAAAATATGTCATGATACGTAATATCTTACTATATTTATGGTTTTTAGGTCTCCCGATACACAACATAACCAAAACGGAAAAGATAAAAAATTTCACAAATTTATTGCTGATGTATATATCGACAATATATTGGTAGAACCTAGAATAATAAAACAAAAAGTATGTATTTGTGTCCTTCTATCAAGATTCCTTTATCATAGCCTCAATTGTTAGTCTATTCTCTATTTTTTATGTTATTAATATTTATCTTGGATAAGCAACTAAGTATCATTAGTCAAGTAATGTAAATATTAGTTATTTTGGTGTAATACTAAGGGATGGATTAATGGATTACAATTTAGCAATATTTGTAATTTTAATATGTTGTAAAAGTGTGTAAATTTGATGCAGTAATAATGTATTATCAATAAATTTTATATTATAGATTAGCTATTAAAAAAATCAATTACCACATGTAGTGTTATTAACAATTTAACAAACAATGAGTCATCTAAATGCTTCTATTATAACATAGTACTTTAATTTATTGAATAATAGAAAGTATTGTGAAATAGAAATAAAATTTCATGTTGCAGTGACTGTGATATATAATTTATTGTTCACGGCATTTTGATACTGCAATTGTAATTCAATTTCATGGGGGTGGTATTTTAGCTTTGAAGGTGAGTGTGAACACAAAGGTTGATGATCACGCAGAGTAAGGGGTTTGCGAGTGGCAAGGAGGAGGTGTATGAAAATGGAGAACAAGTAGGGATGTAAATGGGGTGTTTTTTATCTGAAACCCAACGGGTACTTAAACGGATACGGATACGGATATAAAGGATGAAAAAAATACTTGTTAGGTACGGGTATGGAATATCCGTATTCGTGCCTGTATCCCTACCCGTATCTATATCCGCATCCGTTTACCCGATAAATAATTACCCTTAATTTTAAAATAAATATAGTATAAATTAAGGTTAAAATTGTCATTTAGCTTAACTCTAAACAGGTTTATCTGTCGGATAATAAATTTATCTGTTGGATAATATCTGTTAATGGATAAATGGATAATCGCTTGGGTAACGGATATCCAACGGATACGGATATGGTCCATATGGGTGTATTAGTGTATATCAATTTGGGTACCGGTACGGATTTGGTTATGGATATGGGTATGGGTATACCCGCCCAAAACCTGCCCTGTTTATACCCCTATAAACAAGGGGGAGATTAGGGTAACGTTGGTTTTAGCTTTTGGTTGTAAGATGGTTCCACGGTGGCTGCGTTATGCTAATATATAGGATTTAATGGCGGTGGATGGGGTTGGTGGTGTGTGACTATAGTCTAAAGGTTATGGTGTTTAGTGGTGGATTCCCTACCCTTGTGTGTGTTTTTAATCGATACGCCAACATTTGCTATGAAAACAACCAAGATTGGCTTGAGTTTGACTTTGATACTTAGCTGATGTGAGGCGAATGTTAGGCTCGTGGCTAATCACACAAATCCCAATGACTATCACATAATACATCTCAGAATTAATTAACTCGATTCCTTATTCATAATGCACCAAATGACAAAAGCCTATGATGATAGAAACAAATTCCAATAAAATAATATCATTTCTTGAAAAATAGTGACAAATATATTAAAACAATAATTGTTCCTAAAAGATGTTCATATTAATTCCTAGTACATAGTACAAATAACAAGAGCTCGTAGTTATGTAATTATAATATAAGTGACAACTAAAAACTACTGATCTCCTAAGCCTAGGCCTATGGAAAGAGCCATATCACTTTGTGTTTAAGCCTTTCAGTAGTTCAATAGAGGACTAGGGCTACTACCGCAGGCTAAATTATGCGCCTATGGTGAGGTGGTGCATAAAGTGCATCACCTGGCAAGCAGATGTACTATTCTTTCTAAGCCTGTTTGTTCTCCTTAGGCTATTCCAATGATCAAGTGAGGTAAATATATATCAAAAAATGATTACTGTACAACTACACAGGGCATACCCTGGTTGACAGGCCCCAAGCTTACATAAATATGTTGCCAGCCTCCAAAGGAGGAGAAAACACCCTAGGTTACACAATTACAATACTGTTAATCCTTCCCTAAGGTTCCTGTCAAAAAATAGGGCACTGTACACAAATTTCTGAACTTGTACAATAATACTGTTAGCATCAAAAGTTTTGGATTCAAATAATACAGAGTTTCTGCTCCTCCAGATGAACTGAACTGCTGCTGCCACTGTTAAGGCTCTTGCCTTCCAGATAGTGTGGTGTCTGTGAGAGTTTCTCTGTATGGTTCTCATAGCACTAAAGAGAGTAGTGGAACCCCTGGCAATGCCAAGCCATTTTCTGAGAGGTTGCCAAATGCTGTTGGTTCTGTCACATTCAAAAAATAAGTGCTCATGTGTTTCCTCTTCCCTCTTGCACAACAGACACTGTTTAGGTCCCTCCATGAACCTCAGTCGGTCTCTGGTATAGAGTCTTCTTCTGAGGGTTAGCCATAGCAAGAATGAGTGCCTTTTGGTCCTTTTCAGTACCCAAACCACCTTATGAGGTTTCCACTTAGGGGCCTTTTCTCTGAAAAAATTGTATGCCTTCTGTGTTGAAAAGCCTCTGTCCATTACCCAGGACTTCACAAGAATCACAGCCTGTTCCCTTGAGCCCTGAGCTAGTGCCAAAAAATCAAATAGCTTGCAGATCTTCTTCAGAAAGTGTGAAGTGTCATGAGTTGGTCTGAAAGTTATCATGTTCCTGTCCTGCAGGTAGTGTGTATGTATCCATTTGGTCCATAGGGTTTCCTTCTCATCCTGCAGGAACCAGATATACTTACACTGGAAAGCAGAGTTCCATGTAGAGAGATTTTTTACCCCAAGACCACCCTCTCCTTTAGGTAGGCAAACCTTTGACCAAGCCACAGGTGGAGGTTTGCCTTGCCATAAGAAGTTTCTGCAAAGAGAGACTAGTCTTTGCAACACCATAGTAGGGATGGCAAAGATTGACAACCAGAAACCAAGTATGCCTTGGATGATAGAGTTAATCACCTCCAGCCTGCCTGCATAAGAAAGGGTGTTAGGCCTCCACATTTTCAACTGGTCACAAATGCTGTTAATGAGCTGCTCATAGTCAGTAGTTCTGAGCTTGCATGGATTCAGGGGGACCCCAAGATATCTGAAAGGGAATGATCCTTTACTCATGCTGGTTATGGACAGGATTTGGATCTAAATGTGTTGTTTGATCCCTGCCATGAAGATCTGAGATTTCTGTGGATTAACAGAGAGCCCAGAGCACCTGCTGAAAGAATCAAGCCCATGTAAAAGCCCCTTGACAGAGGAGGTGTCTCCTCGACAACAAAGGATCAGGTCATCAGCAAAAGCCAAGTGTGTGAGGTTCAGTTTTTTGCACTTAGGGTGGAATGCAAAATGCTGTTGCTGTACCTGTTGCTTGAGAAGTCTGCTAAAATATTCCAAGCAGAGAACAAACAGGTAGGGTGACATGGGGTCCCCCTGTCTAAGCCCTCTGGCTCCTTTAAAGAAACCAAAGATGTTCCCATTGAGTTTTAAGGAGAGAGTGGTGGTAGACACACACTCCATAATCAATTCAGAGAATAGAGGTGGGAAGCCAAATGCCATCAAAACCTGCCTAAGAAAACTCCATGAGAGAGTATCATAGGCCTTCCTAAGATCAATCTGGATCAAGCATTTAGGAGATGTTCTTTTCCTGTTGTACTCTTTCAGGATCTCCTGCAGCAGTAAGATATTTTCAGCCATAAGTCTTCCTTTAACAAAAGCCCCTTGTTCAGGGCTGATTAGATCATGTAGGCATTCAGAAATCCTTTCAGCAATAATCCTAGCAATCACTTTATATAGTGTGTTACATCAGGCAATGGGCCTGAAATCAGTCACACTAGCTGCATGCTGAGTTTTGGGAATTAAAACCAAAACTGCATGGTTCACCCTCTTAAGTAGCCTTCTGTTAATGAAGACTTCCTTGACAGCATCACAGAAATCAACTCCAATAATATCCCAAGCTTCCTTGAAGAATTTTGCAGAGAATCCATCTGGGCCAGGAGCCTTGTGGTCCCCTAAAGCAAAAACCACTCTCTTGATCTCAGCACTAGACACAGGTCTAACCAGGGCCAACTGTTGTTCTTCAGTGAGGACCCGACCTCTAGATATAACAGAGCTGTCAAAATCTGAGTGCAAATTCTCAGTCCCCAGCAGGTTCTTATAAAAATCCAGGAGTTCCTCTTGCATTTCCTGCTCAGACTGAGTCACATGACCATCCCTCTTAGTGATCTGGACTGTTCTACTCTTGTTGAGCCTTACCTTAAGCATTCTGAAGAAGAAATGGGAATTCTGGTCCATATTGAACAAGAACTTATTTCTATTAATCTGAGATACAAAGCTAGCAGCAGCTTGCTTAAGAAACTTGGCTTTCTTCTGCAGGCTTGCAAGTTTCTCAAAGCCCTGCAAGGTTTGGTGGGATAAAAACCCTTCCTGAGCCTCCTTCAGCTGTGCTTCTGCATGATTAGCTCGAGCCACAATGTGGGAGAAATCATGTTTGTTAAGCAATTTCAGATCATACTTAAGTAAAGACAATTTACTGCACAAATTAAACTGATTTGAGCCACAGAAGGAGAATCTCCAATTCTTCAGCACAATTTCTTTGAATCTGGGGTGAGCACACCACATGTTGTAAAACTGGAAGGGTTTTGGCCTGTGTGGTTGTCTTCCCAGCTTCACTAGACAGGGGGAATGATCAGAAGAGGTTCCTGGGGGTAGAAAACAAGCAGAAATATCTAGTCCTGCTCCAAAACCCTCAGCATTCATCATGGCTCTGTCCAATTTGCATTTGACATTATGGCCCACAAAAGTATACCAGCATCCAGAGGAGGGGATATCTATCAACTGAGCCATTAAGCGGCAAGATTTGAAATCAGCTGTTTCATAGTCATTGACCTGTCTTTTTCCACATCTGTCAAAGGAATTGAGGGGGCAGTTGAAATCTCCACCAACAATCCAAGGGCCCTTGATGCTCCTAGCAAGCAACATCAAATTCTCCTAGAGGGGTTTTCTATCCCTTACACTATAGAGGCCATACACTATAGTGACAGTAAGGGTCAAACCAGAAGAGATATCCAAAACAGAACCAGTAATAGTTTGGGGGGAAACCTCAATCAGCTGGACCTTGATCAAATCAGGGTTCCAGAGCAGGATAAGTCTCCCATTGGGGTGGTTGCTGAAATTGTCATGGTGCCTCCAGCCCCTAAAGTGTAGATCTTTTAGGTGCTGCAGTTTCAGATCATCAAGTTTAGATTCCATAATGCCAACCATGGAGCTTTTATGCTCCATACATAGTTTGCTGAAAGCTTTTTGTTTCAGGGGAGAGCTCAATCCCCTTATATTCCAAAGAATGAAGTTCATGTGATCTTTGCAGATCTAGTCAACCTCTTGTTGTAGCCCATATTGAACTGCTTCATGACAGGTTTCCTTTTCTTCCTTTTAGCTGCCTTTGTGACCACCTGTTGCCATCCAGCAACTTCAACAGTGTCTGTTTCCTCAGTTCCTCCATTTGTACCCTCTAATGGCTCACATATGGGAGGGTCAGGAACCTTAATTGGAGAATTGGTTCCCATTTCAGCAACAGCCTGCTTCTCTGTTGATTTGCAAAGATTTATGGACTGAGTCAAAGGTGCCAATCCCACGGGGGCCTTAGGGTTTCCAATTTCCTGTACCTGCACATCATTTCTTTTGCTGCATTCAGCCTCTGCTGGCCCAGCTGGTACAGGTTTAGTTTTTTGCTTCTTCTTCCTCTTCTGGTCCTGTCCCTTAGGGACATTCACAGGAGCTGTTCTCTCCTGCTGACTATCAGCTTCTACAATGGGCTGCTTCCCTTTGGAGACATGGTTAACAATGTTCTCCATCTTATTCTGCATAGAGAGAGGACATTTGGCTTCCAAGTGTCCCAAAGCACCACATTTGTTACAGACCAGAGGCAGGTCTTCATACTCTATCACCTGAGTATATTCCTCCTCATCCCCCCTGACTGTTATGGCAGTAGGGAGGCTACCTTTGAGATCAATCTCTACAAGGACCCTGCCATACTCAATTTTGGACCTTTGCAGGGTGAAATCATCTATCAAAATAGGTTTGCCAATGTAGGAGGCAATTTCACTAATTGCTCCACAGTTCCAAAGTTCCATAGGCAGGCTGACCAACCTCACCCAAACAGGAACTTTAGTGATTTCCTCTTTACCAAAAGAGAACAGCCTGGGGATTTCTTTCAGAACAAACACCTTCCCTTTGATGATGTAGGGCCCCCCTGCTAGAGCTTGATCCTTGTGTAATTGGTCATCAAATTTCAGGATCACCCATTCAGAACTGTGAATAATGTATCTAAAAGGCTGCTTCATCACATGCTTAACAATGCCCAGGTTGTACTTGTCAGGATTTGCTCCTACAAAGCAGCCCAGCAAACATGCACCCCAGGCCTCATCCACAGGATGGATGTTATCTTTTGAAAGGCATACTACATCACCTTTAGGTGGCACATAGTCACATTTTTTATCAGCAATTTTGGTGAACAACTGAGCAAAGGATTTCTGATTATGGGGAGGTATCTGAGAGGCCTGTGCTTGCACCCGATTCTCCTCCTGGGAAAGGGGGGAGAATTGGCAGCTAGAGCAGGTTCTTCAGGTCTAAAGTTGTCCACATCCACCTCTGAATCAGAAAGTAGTTCAGGCATAGAGGAAACACTAACCTGCTTAGCCAGGAGCTGATTATGAACAGTAGCATTCGACCCATCCCAGTCCAAGGGTGCATGGTCAGACTGGAATTTCCCATGGACACTACCTGTTGGCAAGGAATCCTGCACCTGATCCTTATGCACCACCTGCTTCTCCAAAAGAGAGGGTTGATCCCTCCCCTCACAGGAGATGGGGGTAGGAGATTGCAATTCAGAAGCACTGTTCACTAAGGAGGGCCTCGGAAGGACACACTCAGGAGACTTATCCAGAGTTCGAGCTCGAAGAGTTTTCTTTCTGTTCCCCATGCTTCATAAGCAGCAAGCCAAGAGAACTACAAGTAAATTTACAGAAGAGAAGTGAAGTGAGAAGGGAAAGGAGTAGAGGACAGCTCCAGGAGGTGCTCGATGGAACAATGGAGTCTGCAAGTCAGCTGCAACACCATGGGAGGGGCTGGAGCTCGAAGAGAGACAAACCGAGCATCTTCTAGGCTATTCCAATGATGGTTAGATTAATATTGGACTTTGTTGTTCCTTAGTGGCATGCCCCAATTTTGTGGCCTATTTTAAGCCAACCATTGATATACATTTTCACTTCCTTTTAGTCTCTATCTTGATCAAATTTACTACAATTATTGCTTTTCTTTCCCCCTTTCCTTTCTTTTTCGTGGTCTTGCTCTTTGTTTGATCCCATCCTTTCTTTCCGCTGCTTTTCAGTTATGCCAACCGTTATTAGAGCACCAACCATTATTAGTGCGAGGAGTGTAAGATGTTTAGGCTTTGGTTCTTTTATGGTAATAAAACCATGGTCACAGGATTGTGGTAGCATGGAGTCACAAATTATATTTTGTATGTTGCAATTGTCGGTGCGTAGTTTTATATTTTTTTTCTACAACAAATATCGGCATATGTTGTTAAGTATTGGAATATATTACCCAAAATGTATCATATTGGCCAATATGCATTTGATTTTATTTCTACATCATGTATAAGACATTTTGTGTGTTGGCAGGCCAAAAGTCCAATCCGTATCGAGGATATTTGGGTGTATGGGATGATATTTTATTCCATGCCTGGATCTCTTAGATTTCTTAGTGCTCTTTTTGGTTTTTTTTTTTTTTTGCTCATATAACCCATGGCTAATGTTCTCTAGCTAAATAGGATCAATTGAATGTGGGAAATCGAGGGAGAGTTGAAGGTGGTGTTTGGGGTCATGTTGGATGAGTGGAAGAGGGAAGAGGGAAGAGGGAAGAGAGGGAGAGAGAAAGTGAGGAAGTTTGATAGAAAGGAGAGGGAGATAGGAGTTAGTAATATACTAATTCTCCGATTTGTCCTTTTATTGAGGTTAGAAGCCTTCTATATACTTACACTTACAAGTTGGTAGGCTAAGGCCCTTATCAAGTGTGGTAAATATTCCCACATACCTAAAAGAAATATTAGCCAAACTAAATCTTTACTTAGATAGCTAATGATAATATCTTATGTCTATATATTCTAATATTACATTGCTAGGATTTAATACCCAAACTAATTACTTGCCTAAATATTAAAAAGATTGCTAATGAATATAAATTCAATAAATAATAAAATCTAAAACTTGATAATAAATCTATTATGTAGATAGATAGTGCCGGCCTTCTTGGATTGCGGTAATTGGACCATATCATGTGCCTAGTGTTTGATCATTTATTTTTCTCCCTTCCTGGTGAGTGATTTTGGATATTTGACTTTATGTGAGGGAAGATAGTACATAGCTACCCACCATTATCCTAGATGAAGACAACGTACTTTAATGAAGTGCTTTTTTTTTTTTGTTTGGGATGGAGCTTGAGTTCTAAGTATTTAATTATTATTGTTTCACTAGTTTTGATATTTGGTGTCCTCCCACGAGTCTTTTAGCATTGACTTGGCTCGTTTCTTAAGCTACACAAGCTGAACACGAGGTTTATTTTTAGGCTCGTTTAATAAACAAGCTGAGTTTGGGTTTTAATGTGTTTATAGTGCAAAAGCTTGTAAGCTCGACTTGTTTACTACAAAAGCTTGTGAGTGGACTTGTTTGAAAACAAGTAGAGCCCAAGCCCAAACCTTATTTTTAGCCTCACTTATCTCAAGTGAGTCTAGCCCAAGTTCATCCCAACTCAGCTTAGTTCATTTACATTCCTAAACGTTAAGGGTATTACAATTTTGAAATGTTTTAATATATAGAAGTCTACTTTATGTATATTATGTAACCATGAGTTCTCTTCGTGCTTTTGTTTTCTTGTTAACTTCGCAATTGAAACTTGAATAAAGATGATCGACATTAGCCATCCCAGTTAAATTTTCTTTTCAATCTATTTCTGAAATGGATCTAGATTTAGAGAGTTGAATATTAGCAAGGTGGATCAAAATTTTAGGAGAGATTTGGTGTGTATGACATTAGCCATTTAGGTCTTTAGCTTAGATTTCTTTCCCCCTTTTTTATTGTTTGTATTCTTTGATCATTTTTGTAACCTCTTCCCCTCCCCCTCAAAAAAAAAAGGCTATCATAATTCTTCATTAGGAAGGAAGCTATAGTTGCAAGTACGTACTTAGTTGAAGTAGATTTTCCCTTTCGTAGCTTACATTCTCAGATCTCGTCATGATGTCAGAGTGCTTATGGGAGGGTGAGAGAATCTTTATTATAATTCTCCAACTTGATTTATTCAAGAACCAAAGATATATCTATAGGGCCAAAAACATAGGCTTACAATTAAGATGAAAGATGACTATCTATAAGGAAAGAAAATACTTTCTAGCTAAAAGATGGTTGACTAAGATTGGCTAGAAATAATATATATTCCAAAACACTTAGTGATTATGTATTAGCTTATCTAGAATATTGATTATGTATTAGCTTATATAGAATAATGTCTCTTACTTATTTATGAAGATTTGTTGTCAAGTATAAAAATCACACACACACACACACATATATAGAATTTAGTCAACAAAAATGTAGGGATGTAAATGGTTTGAATCCGATACCTGATGCCCAATCTTGTAAAAGAAGTATGAAAGCCATTTTTGAACATGAATGGGTATCCAATATTTTATCCATTCCTAAACCCGATAAATACCGATAGGTAACCCAATAGGCCTGGATAGATAGTCTATTTTTTTATGAACTAATTAGCTCTAATTTCTAATTTTAGGATAATAAGTTACTGATTACAAAGATCAATCGCAATCGAAATCAAGCTCACCATGAAAATTAAGAAATATGAAAATAACAAAAGATGTAATGCATTATTATTATTTTTTCTATATAATAGCATGAAACAAAACACTAAATTAAGTTTAAAAATTTTATGGGCCTGGCAAATAAATCAAGTATTATTGACGTATTGAATGGTAGATGCTTTACCTCATTGCCCCAAAAGAGGAGGGAGAAGTAAGAGACTTGAAAGGCATGAATGCCCGAAATTGTGTATTGGGACTGCTATTTAATTGTATTATGTGTGAGGAAGGAATTGAAATGCCTGAAATGGAAGTTGTAAGAAAGAGGAACGACAATGATGATTGCAAGTTTACCTACTTGGGATTTGGTGATTACCTAAAATTGAGAATAATGGAAGAAAGTGGTATTTGTGCACAAAAACAAGTGAACGACAAATTTAAAGATTTAGAGATTATGGTTGGACTGACATATCAATTCCATATTATTTAGTAGATTTGTATTAGGTATTTCCATAATAATTATAGTATATGAATTTAGGTATATCTTTTAAGGCATTAGTCAATTAAGATATGATTTATTATATTTGGATTCATTTTTATTTTATAGTCCTTTGTCCCATTTATATAACTTTTGGCTTATGTAACTTTAGGGAGATTTGATGAACAAAAACTTATTTTATTCGAGTGATATTAGTTGTGTTGGGGTGATCCTGCCTAATTTTTCTATGCCGTGTGTGTCTCATCCTCCTTAATTCTACGGGTCAAGTGCCTCCTAAAATTAGGTTATTTTATCCAAAAATTTGCCGGAAAATTAGACCAAAACTTTGAATCCTAAAAATCCACCTCCAAACAACACAATTCACTTCATAGCGCAATCCCTAGGGACCACTAACACGTCACAAAACCAGAAACCAGCCTAATCACACACTTCCAGAATTTAACTATGACAACCTCCTTAAATGATTGACACAAATGCCAATTTATAATCCATGAAAATAAAAACAGTCTTTGCTGCATGCTGTTGTCAATGAGTCCTCTGGGGCATGTCTGTGTACCTTTCACCACTAAAATCAATTTGCAACATGACAGTAGAAAAATTAAAAATCCATTACCACAACCTCGAGTCAGTTAGATACCAATCACGCCCAAAATAGAACAGAAGGGAACTTTTTTTTGAACAAAATATGTGGATGTCTGTGGGCCGATAAAGCAGCAGCTCTGCTGCTGACTTGGTTACTGTAATTTGGTCACTCTGTGTTTTCAAATTGGTATTTTTATTGTCTGCCTTGTGCTACTCTTTAACCCTTATGCTCCACCTAAAGCACTAGATGTTCTTCCAATTTAGATGACAATCATAGGCATTTGTCAGTTGCCATCCACCATATTCCATTGCTAGTCTTGCAGTCTAGTTCATGCGACCTATGTTGCATGGAACGATGTTTCCCTATTCGAATGTTGCCTGTTTCTTGATTCCCGTCCCATTTATCCAAAACGAACATAAATGTATGTTGGATTAAAGAAAAGTGACATTTCTCGTTTTCGACATTCCCATTTCCCCATTATCATTTTCGTACAACCTTGCATCTGACTACATGAATATTTTCCATAGCTATTTGTTGAATCTTCAATCTTCTTCATCCACTGCTGAAGGCTTTTGTGACCTCCAATAATGCTCTACACACTTATCTTCATCGCAAAAGCTGTCATTGATCTCCCCTTCATTTTCTGCCATTGCAAAAGTTTCTCCTTTATTGTAATATCATGAACAAAGCTCCAATGAAGAGAAGTTCATGCTTGCGGTTGCTTGTAGGTGGTAAGCTTAGAGAAGAATTAACAGGGAAATAGTATGTGTTTACTCAACAATCCAGGCTATCTGAGGGCCTAGTACCTCTAATGTCTAAAATCCTCCCCCGTTATATAAGTCTCCCTCTATATATATAGTGCCCTTTTCCCCCTTATGGCTCATAAATAACCATAATTCAGAAAAGCTAAAATAAAAATGGAGAGAATGGCAATAATAGAATGGCCAGACATGTGGCTCAGTCCCCCACTTTCCCCTATGTGCCTTCCGACTGTTTCCCTCTATAGTCATTCCCTTCCTCCTAGCATATGTATATTTAATTAGGGGTCTATCAATAATTCCTTCCCAAAGTTTCACCTTGTCCTCAAGGTGGATGTCGGGGAACTGCTTATTGAGTGTCAAATCCTTTCCAAGAAGATTTGAATGAAGGTAACCCTTTCCACTAAATCAGAACCTCCAATTGTCCCTTGAAAGATTGGGTGGATTGTGCTGTTAGCTGATAGATCTAGGCAGTAAACCACCTTTCCCACTCTTGATTTCACTTGATAAGGCCCAAAATACTTCGGAGCTAGTTTCTCATTTCCACATTTGGCCAGAGACTTCTGCTTATAAGGTCTGAGCTTAACATACACCCACTCCCCCACTTCTAACTCTATGTCCCGTCTTCTCTAATCTGTTGCCGCCTTCATCCTTTGCTGGGAATTTTTTAGGTGGCTCCCGAGTTCTTTTCAAATCAGATCCCTTGCCTTTAGTTCTTCATCCACAACTGCCACTAAAGCGACCCCCATTTGTATCTGAACAGGGATGGTGGTTCTTGGTTATATACCACTATAAATGGAGTGGTGTGGGTAGTAGTATGATATGAAGTATTGTATTAGTATTCTACCCATGGTATCCATCTCACCCACTGTCTTGGTTGCTTCCTGGAAAAACACCTTAGATATGATTCCAAGGTTCTATTCACCACCTCTGATTGCCTGTCTGTTTGAGGATGGTAGGCTGAACTCTTCTTCAAGATTGTGCCCTGCAGTCTAAACAATTTTGCCAAAAATTTGCAAATGAAAACCTTGTCTCTATCAGAAATAATCGATCGAGGCATCCCATGGTGATGAACCACTTCTTTCACAAAGATGGTGGCAATGGTGGGGGTTGAGATGGGATGTCTGATTGGAATGAAATGGCCATATTTGCTTAGTTGATCCACTACTACCAACAAACAGTTGTACCCCTTCGACTTGGATAGTCCTTCGATAAAATCCATGGCTATATCTTCCCAAATTCTCTCTGGTATGGGAAGGGGCTGTAATAACCCAACGGGGTAGTGTAGTCGTTTTATTCTGTTGGCAAATCGGGCATTCAGCTACATACTGTTGGTTTTGCTTTCTCATTCTTGGCCAATAAACTTTCCTTGCTATACGTTGATATGATTTTAGTGCCCTTGAATGTCCTACCTTTCCCCCATGAAACTTTGCTAGGATCAGAGGAATATATTTGGACCCTGATGGTAAAACTAGCCTGCCCTTAAAAAACAAGTGTTCTTGATGAACACTTAAATTGCCCCCCTTCCTTGTGTCCGCGCGTAGGGGCATTAAGCATTTCCTTCTTCAGCTACCCTAAGGATCATGATCAATCTCCTCGGTCAATCCATCCCACTTCCCTGCCCATGTCACTACTAGTGTCAGCATTGCGCTATTTCCTTCCACTGTTGATAAAGCATCTGCAGCCCTATTTGTGATACCAGGACGGTATTCACTATCAAACTGATAACTCTATAGTTTATGAACCCATTTTTGATGTTCCTCCGGCAGTTGCCTTTGCTTTAGGAGATATTTCAAGCACGTCTAATCTATTATAATCAGAAATCTCCTTCCTAAGAGGTAGTAGTGCCTCCATTTTTGGACTGAGAGTACTATAGCCATTAATTCTCGCTCATAGACTGCTTTGAGGTGCACCCTCAGTCCCAAGACCTGGCTATAGTATGCAATGGGCCGTTGCTCTTGCATTAGAACAACCCCTATGCCGCCCCCAAAACGTTCGTTTCTATGACATTTTTTGGAGAAATTAGGGAGAGCCAATACCAGTACTGAAATCATGGCTCTCTTTAGTGAATTAAAGGCTTGTTGGGATTGAGGGTTCCACCTAAAACTATCCATCCTGAGTTGGTCTGTCAAAGGTGTTGCAATCTGTCCATATCCTTGCACAAACTTCCTGTAGTACCCTGTCAGCCCTAGAACCCCCCCCCCCCTCACACAAAAAAAAACCTCCTTGATGTTTCTGGGAATAGGCCATTTCTTCATTACTCTAACCTTTCCCGAGTTAGTTGCCACCCCTTCTCCTGAAATTGTGTCCCAAATATTCTAACTTAGCCCTTCCCCATACACATTTCTTCCCATTCACAAATAATTGATGTCTCAAGTTCTCAAAGACCCTCTGTAAGTGCTGCCTATGCTCATATTCAGAGGAGCTGAATACTAATATGTCATAAAAAAACACCAGCACAAATTTTCTCAGATAAGGCTTCAGGGCCTGGGAGGCCGGGACGTTAGTCAATCCAAAAGGCATGACCCGAAACTCATAGTGGCCTTCATAAGCCCGGAAAGCTGTCTTGTGGACGTCACTGGGATCTTCCCTAATTTGGTGGTAACTCGAGTGTAGATCCAGCTTAGAGAATATGACAACCCTATGGAGTTCATTTAGTAATTCATTAATCACGGGTATGGGGAATTTATTAGGGAAGGTCGCCGTATTTAGTTCCCTATACTCCACGCATAACCGCCATCCCCCATCTTTCTTCTCTACCAATAAAACCGGACCAGAAAAAGGACTCCTGCTAGGTTGTATTATCCCAGCCTCCATCATTTCCCTTACCAGCCTTTCAATCTCATTTTTCTAATTATGGGGATACCTGTATGGCTGGACACTCACTGGAGCAGTCCCTGGCTGCAGGATAATTTGATGATCCAATTCCTATGCGGGTAGGAAGCCGGTAGGCTTGGCTAGTATATCTTCATACTCCTCAACTAACCCCATAATTTTCTCTGAAGCTGCTTGCCTTGCCTCTGCTTCCTTGGACAACTCTACTCTGCAACACTCTAGGAGAACACCCTGCCTTCCCTTGGTCAAGGTGCGTTGCATAGTCTTGAGAGAAACTTGGGCGCAATAGAGGCTGGATTCCCCTCTCATGCCCACTGGTGTTGACCCTAAGGTGAACTTCATTACTAGAGTCTTCTAGTTCATCTGCATCATACCTAGTTTCTCTAGCTATTGCATTCCTATTATTACCTCAGCACTGCCCAAGTCCAAGGGCAAGAAATTGTCCACCACTTCGACTTCCGGGAGCAACATTCGAACTCCCTTGCAGACCCCGTTGGTAGTGATTGAGTTCCTCTTTCCCAACAGAACTCCATAAGAAGTTGTAGGGGATATAGGCAACGAGAGTTTACTTACGATCTTCTTGGATATGAAGTTGTGTATGGCTCCACAGTCGATGAGGACCACCACTCTTTCTTCCTGAATCAACCCATGTAGCTTCATGGTGTGGGGGTTACTGATTCCCACCACCAAGTTCAATGAGAGTTCTACTGCCCCTTCGACCTCCTTGGGCTCATCTTCTTTGGCCTCTGGCTCCTCACCTATTGCTTCGCCTGACTCCACTTCATCTCCTTTTCCCACTAGTAATACTTGAAGATAGCGATTTCCGCACACATGGCCTAGTGCGAACCTTGCCTTGCGTTTGAAGCACGATCCTTCTCACGTTTTCATTGTAGCTTTTCCTCACTCAGGCGTCGTGTGGTGTGACTGGCCTTTTAGCTAACGGTTCACTGTTGGATTTAATGGAGGCTGTCCCATTTGGGTTTTGCCTAGTTATTGTAAATCTAATGGGCCTAATTCCAGTGGAGGTTGGCCACGTCTGCTACCTAGGGTTGCTGCCTGTCTTAGCTCGATTTCCTCCTCCCCCCAATCCACCCCGATTGTAATCTGATACCACCCTATTTTTGTCTTCCACCATCTGAGTTACCTCCATGAGCTCATCCAGTTCCCTTGGTCACATCACCCTTACTTCTACTTGAATCTGAGGCTACAATCCCTTGAGAAATGTGCTCTCCAGAACCTCTGGGGGTAGGTAACTTTGAAATGCTAAAGCAAGTAGCTCAAACAGCTCGATATAAGATTCCATCGAATCAGTTTGCCTCATTGCCAATAATTTCTCGCAAAGAGATCCATTGTGGCGCGACTTGAATCTTGCCAGAAGAGTGTCCTTGAAGCTTTGTCATGATTCGAATCGCCTGTTAGCCCCTATATATTGGAACTAGGCCAACACCTTTCCTTCCATTGCCATGGCCACTATCTCCAGTTTTTCCTCATCTCCCACTTGATTCATTGCAAAATACCACTCCACTTTGAATATCTAGCCATCTGGATCAACTCCATCAAAGAGCGGGAAGGGAACTCCAACTGGCGATGAGGTTTATTTTCCATCTTGAATTCCGGTTGACTTTTGGTGGTATGGCAATATGCACAACTTGTCTTCTTTTGTTTGCCAGTGTCTTTGACAGACGAGCTGGACGCTCCAGGTTTGAAATACTAATCTATTCTTCCCGCCAGTTGGCCCATCTATTTCTCAATCAACTTGATCCTCTCCCCCATCTTCATATTCTTACTACGCGACTCTCGCCTCTCCCCTACCAACTCCTCTTACAACTAGGCAACCTTCTCTTCCAACGCATCAATCTTACTAGGAGCCATGTTTTGTGTTGGAATCGAAGGGAGCTCTGATACCATTTGGTAAGCTTAGAGAAGAATTAACAGGGAAATAGTATGCGTTTACTCAATAATCCAGGCTATCTGAGGGCCCGGTACCTCCAATGTCCAAAATCCTCCCTCGTTACATAAGTCTCCCTCTATATATATAGTGCCCCTTTCCCCCTTACGATCCATAACTAACCATAATTTAGAAAAGCTTACCCAAAAATGGAGAGAATCTAATATTCCTCCTTAATAGACTCCACCCCCCTTCACATAACAGAATGGCCATACGTGTGGCTCAGTCCCCCACTTCCCCGCAATGTGCCTCCCAACTGTTTCCCCCTCCCCTCCATTCATTCCCTTCCTCCTAGCATATGTATATTTAATTAGGGGTCTATCAGTAGTCTTCTCCATTGTCACCCATTGTAGGTGCTCGTCATTGCTCTGCATCAAATCAGTAATCCTTGATTTGGAGTAGTAGTCAGAGAACTCCAATTTATCAGTCTTGTTTGGTTCCTTGCTTATTTTGTTTTAGATTTACCAATTGATGTGGTTTTTATCAAAGTAACGGAAGGTTGGATCGAAATTTGTAGTAGAAGCTGTCGCCTACGATCTAATGCAAAAGAAATGAAGTGAATTGGTGGATTATAGACGAAGAAATTGATGCTACAAGATGAAGGTGTTTTGGCAGATTTGAAGGTGTTCAAATGTGTCGACTTGAAGATAGTATTGAGGAAGGATTATCCTGGATCTTCCTTGCTCAATGTAGACCCAAAAGGGAGGATTAGACTTCAGCTCTCTTGCTTAAAGTTTGATAAAAAAAATTCTCATTCAAAGCTTTTCAAATCTTCCCACAAAGTTGCGCACAACAGGGTATATATAGGAGAAGGGAGACTCGGTGGTGAGTTAGCTTAAACCAGCCGAGTTTTCCTTCTTAATTCAGCCCATTAATCATGGTTGAATTAAGCCCATATTAACCTTAATCCAAAGCATAATATCATTGGTTAAATGATACTAAGGATTAATATTACAAAGCTATGCAATTGACTAAGATACATACATGAAATTATAGCAATAGCCTAACTTACATAAAATATACTTAGGGTTAGGGTTTACAACAAGTTTATACAAATAATGAATATCATCACTTTATCTCTTGTTGTAATGTATCATCCCATGTATGTCATAGCCTTGCATGCCTTGGAATACTTGTACACATCAATGTGTATGAACATCATCTTCTTGCAAATATGTAACATACCTACAAGAATAACTTGAATGGTTTTCAATGTCAAGCATATAAGAATTATCAAGAATATTTAACATGATAGGCTCCAACATTAAGAAAGCTAAATCATCTTCCTTACCTTGAGGATTAGAATGAAAATGACAATCATTATATTCAATGTATGCTCCTGCATCACCAGTGGCATTAGAAAAAGAGAAGTTAAAAAAATGAAAGATGAAAAAAATCATAAAAATAGAGTTAATGAAATGAAAACAGCTATAAAAAGGAAAAATAAAAGAGAACATAGAAATTATTACTTTTATTATCTTACTTTATGAAGTAGAGTATAGTTTGAAGGAGCGTTCAAAATTGTGTCAGGTTTTGGTAATTTAAGATTCATAACCGAGTAGTTAATTCTACTAACCCGTTGCAATCTTTGATTGTTTAGGGCTTGCTCTGCATGCAGTTTTTTGCTCTTTCTTCTTGCCATAATCAGCATCATCGCTATCCTACTCATGGCAGAAAAAGGCAAGTATGGGGGTGAAGGGAAAAAAATGGAAACGAGATAGTAGTAGTATGATGGTATAGTAAGCATAATAGATGGAATTGGTATTATTTGCCTGCGTATCATTCATTCCTATATTAAATTTAACCTCACAATGGAGAGGTGGGCACCTGTAGCCTCTAAGGTTCTGTCATTTGCAATGAAGATTTTCTCTCACTAATGAAGTAGATGAGAACATAGATTATACATGAGTAGGAATATGAAATCAGCAGTAGTCTACGATCAGAACTATTATTAACTCAAGTTGGAGTGGGATGTGGGTGTGAATGATTGACAATGTTTAGGATTGTTATAGTAGTATGGACCAACAGTTGCAAACATATTTGTTATGTCACTAGTACTATGGCCCTAGGTAGGAAGTTGTTATGCCTTTGGTTACATGATCACCATCTTTTCCTCGGGGGAGCATCTCCTTCGCTGCCCTCCTTGATTGATAATATTGTCTCTGTGCATGTGGTTACTATCATGCTGTGATTATTTGTTATCTTTTGTGGTTGCACCTTATGCCCTTGCTAATGCAATTTGGCCCATTGTCTAGTTAATTAAGTTTAATTATCTATGCAGTCAGTTTGGTCGGGTCTATATGTTACATTCTTTATTACTATTTCAAGGTATATATCATATATTAATATATAATATTCCTTATTATACTTGTGCATCTATCTACATATTTTATTTATACGTTAAAGCTACAGGTACCAACACTGCTATTACCTTCAGAAAACTTTTGTGTTACACAAATTTATACTCCCTTATTACTGCTTTTTATTTATCTGCTGCTGCCTTTTGTTTTTGTTTTTTTTTTAAGTATTTTTGTCTCAAGTTTTAGTGGGTCTTTTAGAAGTATTCCGCTGCCTGTCCACATGCCATTGGATATGAGACTACATGCACTCGGACCCCCCAAACCCTGCCCATGATGGGGATTCATATTATATCGCTGTCATCATTGCTGCTAGACTCCTTTACAAAAGATCGTCTATGGCTGGGTCAAAGGAGTGTTCAATGGTGAATGTATGTTTTAGAATATCTGATTTATGTCTGTTTGTCTATGCTATGATGACAGGGTAGATGGATTTGTGAGTTTAAGGAGTAGATTATTTATTAATTTTGTACTACTAGTTAAAATTTTGTATGTGAAAACGCTGTAAATGTGGTGAAATTTTAGTAGGAAAGGTTTGATCTGGAGACTATTTGGATTTCAGGTGTAGTGTTGCTGGTGTAATCTCTCGGTGAAATTGATCTGGCTTACAAGGGCTCATCAGAAGGCTTGCAGTTGTAGCGTTGTATGCACGTGTTGGTAATTGTGGATTAAATACCTGTGATGTATAATGTGCTAGTAAGTTCTGTGTCCACCATGATGTTGTGTATTTGATACAGATCCATGGATTACTACAATTAGCATGAATCATGTTTGTCCTTTAGGGCCACTGTTCCAAGTAATCTCTGTACAAAGCAATAGGCCGTCCTCTCTGGCTATGGAAGTTCTCGGACAAGATATGATTCGATTATGTTAACTTGATGTCATGAGGTTCACAGCTTAGCAGAGTTGGCAGATCCATAAGTTGATACTTTATGCATCAGCTGTAATTGCCAAATGCCAAGTCAATATAAGAGGTTCATCATTTTCGGAGGAATTGTTGGTCGGGATTATATGTGGCCCCCTGTCAACTCAATATACGACGATGCCGTAAATATTAAGACAATGCCCAAAGTCTTTGGCAAATACATGAATTGATAATTTGCCCACCACAGATGTAATCGGTATCCGGAGGTTCACATTCCAGCAAGAGTTTTGGCAGATCCATGAATTGATAGTTTCTTCGTGAATCTGACGGGGAAACGTTGTGTATCTGGCAGAGAATGGTAATGGTAGAAATGGTTGTAGTTGTGGATGACATAAGGGATTGGGAATACATAAAGGTGACACGTAATTTATATTCTTGATATGATGTGTAGAGGTTGCGATGAGCAGTCTTACTTTTGCTAACCTACGTGAACTATCAGGGAACTTTCTTTGAAAGGCCATGTGCAGTGTCATAACTCATAACATGCCCAAATTAACTCCCTATTCTATGAATACGTAGTAAATGACGAGTGTAAGTCGATCCTCCATAGATTAGGAATTTCATTATTAATTCTATCACCGAATAATTTCCTAAACTACAATTGTATACTCTACTATATTTTTTGAAAAATACTTTACTACTTACTAGAAAGAAAGGATTGATCAAACTAATAAAATTAATTCAAATATCAATCATGCCAACCAAGTGACCAAAAAGGATATCTTCAATGCATGGACAACAATCGATAATTGAATAAGATAACTAAGCAACATTTTATTGTTAACCAATAGAAGCTTGCACACATAGATTGAACAGGCTAGCTAAAAATCCTACACCTCTTAGCCTCCTAGGTAAACAAGAAGCATTATGGAGAGAACTAGGAGGTTAGGATTTAGTTGATTGGGATGAAGCAAGCAAAGGTAGGAGACAACCAACTATGGTTAATCGGAGATCAAGGAAGATAGGATAGAGTAGCGCAATTTCCTTTATGATCCTCATTGACAATCTTGGAAAGTGGATTTAGGCAAATACTCTTTGAAGAATTTGAGTGAGTGACTAAGGTATACATATGCAGAAAGGAGAGGTACTATGAGTTTGTGCTTTGGAGTCATCAATTTACTTTGAGGAAGAAGGGGCCGTGGAGTTGGTGAGGAAAACCTATGGTATGTTGCTTTATGGTGTAAAGATGTTTGTCAAGAAGGCTAAATATGGTAAGGTGGATGTTGGGTTGAAGAGAAGGTCGGAGGGGAAATAGAAGTTGCAACCAAACATGAATACAAGAGTGTGGAGAGCTGCCTATACAGATATGAGACCTTGTGATGCGGATGCTAAAGGTGACCATCAACTAGTTACAATGTAGAACTGTGGAAGTAAGATGATTTTTCATGAAGTTAGAAAAGGAACTTTTGAACAATTAGAGAGAATTTAAGTGACAGACGCAATGAAGTTGTGTCACCCATCATTTGTGGTTACATAATTGCTCAAGACCTGGAGTACTATGTCCAAGGGGACAGGTTTAAGATGGTAAAATTCATGATTATGATAATTGCTTAACTATATTTATGTAACAAAAGTTTCAAAGTGTTTCAAATTAATAACCCATTGATCAATATGGACCTAAAGAGTTTGATATAGATATTATGAAATGTGCTTTAGAGTTTGAGAGTCACCCCTTCTCACGAAATGTCTAAAAAGAAATTTTGGTGATGTAAAGATGGCCTTTGATTTGGTGATGAATGAGCCCGAGAATCGAGTTAATCAATACCAACAAGATAGTGACCCAATGAACCAGAATAACCTTTAGTCAACTAGATTTTCTTTTAGGGAGATCCTTTCTGACCAAGTTTCAAAAGTTATCTACTTAGCCTATGATAATGCTGAATGGAATAAGATCGAAGATATGAAGGATGATGTTTGTGAAGACGATCCATAATTGAAGAATGTAAAATGGCCCCAACTCAAACTTTTAACTTTGGAGAAACATGCTCTTTAGACAACTATGGTGAAGGTACTTGATTATCAAGCTTTTGAGTCTTGCTATTCGGTATGAAACTCTTAGTCTGAAAGAGTGAGAAATATGGTCCCTTGAGGGTGCCTCTGAGCTTATCGATTTAGGTCTGGTATTTTTCATCATCAAGCTTCAAACGAAAGACGATTGTGAACATATACTAAGTGACAACCCTTGGATGCCTAATCATTAATATCTCACCATCCGACATTTGACTCATGATTTCCAAGTTCCTCTACTTCAATTACTTCTACCCTTACTTGGTTCCAAATCTTTGAAATTTTGATTGAGTATTATGGCAATAGGGCCAAGCTTGAGGAGATTAGAAATGTGATCGGAAAATTTGTTAAGATTGATACTCATATGACCTCCAAGTTAAAAGGTAAATTTGCTTGGATTGTGGTGGAAATTGACTTGAAGAAGCCCTTATTGCCAATGTTTTTGATGTAGGAGCAAACAATCAAGAATTGGCATTCATAATTATGGAACCAATTATTCTTTATTTAGAAAGGATCTCTCATAAAATTAAAGACAAACAGATGGTTACATTACTAGTTGTAGATAAAAAGTACCATACAAGCTACTAGGTGTATATGTACATGTGCATGCCATGCATGGAGCGCATAACTACATGCATAGGGGAAATAATATGCAGCTTGGACATGCATATTAGTTGATTTAGTTAATTAATTAAGTAGTAGAGTTAGAGATTAGCTAGAGAATAAAGTAGCATAACTCTACCTTTTTGAAGAATATTCTATATTCTAGTATCTTTTATCTAGGTATTTTTTTAAAGAATTATACCTTTTAGCTAGTATCTTGTAATCAGTAGCCTTGGCTATATAATTCCATATAATCCACGATTGGAGAGACATCATTGGTTGAATTGAAGTTGCATGTAAATTGCAAATATTGAATTTTGTGTGAGTTCATATCAATTCTAATCGAATCTATGTGAACGATTAATCTTGAAACCCTTAATCTTTTCATCTGTGTGAATTAGAGATTAAATATTATATTTTCTAGTCTCCATAACCCACACCCTTCTAGCCATATCCATCATCCAAATACATCTTAAAATCAAAGCCCTAATTAAAAAACCTAACCTTAAGTTTTGAACCAAACCCAAACCCTAACCCTAACCCTAATTTTCAAAACTAAATCCTAACCCTAACCCTAACCTTAACCCACAAAACCATCCATCATCAAACCCTAATCATTAAATCATCCTCATCACCATCTTATCAGCGTTAAATCATATTTGATCATTTATCCATCAAATTCGAATCACCATAATCATTCACTCATCATAACCATATTTGAATCATCATCATCATTATCTTACCTTGTTCAAACATCTTCATCATCAATACATCACTTTTGAATCTTCTACTTCTTAATTAAAACATAATTAAGCATTAGTTTTACATAATTGATAATTCCATATTCATACACACATCAGTTTTACCTTGGTAATTCCCTCTAAAACTTAGAGTACAAAGGTATAAGGATGATATGTTTTAATTGTGGTCATGTGGGTTGCACTCATGACTAATGCTTATATGCAATGAAAGCTAAAAAAGACAGTGATCAAGATTTGAGAAGGGAAGAGACCATGATGATTGAGGAACTTTCTTAGAAGGAGACAACTAAAGAGGAGAACCAATTAGCATATGGTCCTTGGATTCTTATGGTTGGGAGAGGACAGAGACTATTGACTGCTAAACATTCACAGAAAGGAAATAATGTAATTGGGAAAATGGAAAATCCTCAGGCACATAACACTTTGACATTAAGAAACACTGTTTCTTCCTCCTACTTTTTATGTGCTCTAGGAATTAGTTGATGACACCATTACTGATAAAGATATCTGACATTTAATGCCCATGACTCTTGTGGAGCGACTGTATTGGATAACCATGTGGAATGTAATACTCACACCCTAGGAAGTCGAACTAGAGAACCTAGATTTGGTAACTCTCAATTGAGTCTAAGGGCATCAAGTCTAAAAAGTCAGCCCCCACTAAATTTTTAGACTTAGGCCAAGGGAAGATGGTAAGATAACCCAACAAAGGACCTTTTAACTTACAAAAGATAGGTGCACCAAGATAACCCTTATCTCAGATTGATAATAGGAGGGACAACCCATTCTTAAAACTGTTCCCATGCCTTTAACCATGAATAATCATTTCCTTTTGGAAGACACAATACTTTAAATACATAAACTTAATTTAAGGGCTCTTTATACTGTTAGAAAGGAGAATGATACTCCTATTTTGATTTGAAAGCATGTCTCTTGGCCACCGGATTCAGGCAATAATAATTAATTGTTGATTTCATGATGATGAATCAAGAGAAATTTCTCTTTTGGAACATGAAGGGTGAGGGTAACAAGACATTTTACTACCATTTTATAGAATGCTTAAGGGCCTATAATTCTACTTTGGTAGTGCTTGTTGAAATAAAAATTAGTGGTGATAAGGTAGATGTTGTGATCTGCTAACTCCAATTTAGAGGAAATTTTTGGGTAGTAGGCTTGTGGTTTTAAGAGTGGTATATGGATTCTTTGGGACACTTCGGTACTCTTGGTGGATGTTCTTTATGCTTCTACTCATCTTTTGTACACTAAAATCCAACTATCTTTTGGAATTTCCTTTTCCTTCATTGGTGTGTATGCATCTCTGTTGTTAAGAATGCATGATGAACTTTAGGAATAATTTTTTTCCCTATTTCAGACATAATCTCGTTACCTTGGCTTTTGGGTGGTGACTTTAATGATATCACTTCTTTGACATAGAGACAAAGGGCATAAAATTTCAACTCTCTTAATGTTTACTTTTCAAATAATGTCTTTAATTTTGTGGACTTACTAATCTTGGCTTCTTGATACCTTCTTTCACTTAGAATGGCGTAGCTGGTGGTTGGAAGATCAGCTTAAGATTGATGGAGTTGTTGCTTCAGATGATTGGATTTATCTTTTCTTATACATCCATGTTAAACACCTTTCTAGAACATACTTGGATCACCATATGGTTCTTTTATCTTTGCATGTTTCTCCTTCTCATTTTCCTTATCCTAAAAGGTTTCAGATGGAGTTCCCATGGCTATCAAGTCTAGTTTTGGAGAAGGTCATTCGAGAATATGGCATGCTTACGTAAACATTGAGAGTAATATTACCTTATGTGCCACTGCTATAATGGTTTGGAATAGGAATTAGTTTGGTAGTATCTTTTTATGTAATATAAGACTTATGACTAGGTTACAATTTATTGAAGAAACTCTCTCAACTTTGGATTCTAGTGGCTTAAGTAAATTATAGGATAGGCTTTTGCATGAGTTTGATGAAGTTGTTGCAATACCCCACCTTTTTTTTTGGAAAATGTTGAATGAAAAATTATGTAAATTTTGGGTGTTTGAATTTGATTTGGTTGAGGAAAAGTTTGATTTAAAATAAAGTTAGAAAATTAAATTTATTGAGTTTTCTAGGTGAACCAATTGACTGGTTTGTTGTTTCAATAAAATAATTTTTACTCAACTAAACCGATTGATTGGTTGAGGAACCGATTGCCTAGTTTGTAGAATAGTTGACTGCTAGGCTAAATTGATCTATTGGTTTGTCAAGGTGGGCATATTTTTGAAACTCAAATTTTCATAGGAACTTTTTTAACCCATGATGAATTATTCATAAGATATTATTAGCCTTTTTCATGATGTATTTAGGCTGAAAATCTTACCTCAGATTGACTTGGAGGGTTGATTGGGACACTTAAGTGGGGGAGGGAAGATGACTTCAGCCATGTCTTCTTCTACCTTTCTCCTTTGCACATTTATGAGATCATTGCTTCAATCTTAGACTCAATTCTAATCAAATGGAAGATTCCTTCCATACTGACCTTCCATTATCCATCTTGTGAATTTTATTTCTAGACTAATTAACCTGCATTTCCCCAGTATCACCATTAGAGATCTATAGGATAGGTCAATATATCTTAGATGAAATCTATCTATTTAAATTGAATTCAAACGGTAAGAATTACAGTTTTTGAATTGTTTCTAACCACACTGTGATTCGTCTTGATTGGTTGGCTATAAATAGCCCTAATCACCTTTTTTACCTTTCTTTTAGTCACCAAAAATACCTAACTTTCTAGTACTCACTTTTTTCCTCTACACTTTGAACCTTACAGTCAAATTCCTTTCACTCTTCTAATTCTTTCTCTAGTTTCCTCTTGTTTTAATTATTAAGCAAGGAAGAGTTAGATTTAGGAAAGAAGATGAGTGGTTCAACTGAGTATTCTCTATTTTTCCTTTGGAGTGTGGCATGATCATTCTTTCCCTTCTATTTCAAGTTCAAAATTATAAAATTTATGCACAAATTTTTGAGTTAAAGTTTCTTATTTTTAAGGTTTTAAAAGTTGAGGTTTTCACTGACTGAGATTTCTAGTTTAAGGAAAGTTTTTCCTACATCAAGTAAGTTATTCTTACTTCTAAAATGAGTGATGAGTAATTTTGCATGATAGGAAACTCTTTATATTGATAATATACGCTGACATGAATGTATATAGCTTGCAGAAATGATTTTGATGGTTAGATTGTACATTTGGAGTGAAGAACATGAATCTTGAGAAAAATGGGATGTGATGATAAATGTTATGATGTGTAATTTAAATATGCTAAAAATGTGTTATTTGATTTTAGAACATGTTCCGATGTAGCATAATAAAGATTTATGAGTATGATCTACATGAATATTGTTTGGTGTTGTTGTAGGGAAAATCAATCGATTGGTTAGGTTAAACTGATCGACTGGTTACTAGAACAGTCAGCTGGTTGACCCAACCTATCGACTGGTAAGCCTACAGAGACCTTAGTATTGCCCTTTGCTTAAACCCATCAACTAGTTGGGTAGAACCAATTGATTGGTCTATGAAAAATTGATTGATTTGCCTAAACTGATTGATTGATTTGAGAAAAAGTAGGGTTTGGTAGAGTCAAATCGATCGACTGGTCAATCCAAATTGATCGACTAGTTGGTATAACCAATCGACTGGTTGGGTTAGACTGATTGACTACTTTGGTTGGTTTTTGTGATTTGGTTCCTTTTGGTTTGGTTGTACTTTGAGGCTATGTATGGGATTGTCCTATGATTATTAATAGGATGAAATATAGATTTTATTATGAATTAATGACCTATTGAATGAATTAAGCATATCATAATTTATGACATACTCAATGAGTATCATAAAGGCTAAATGAGTGTACCACTTATGAAATATGATGGTCTTTGAGACAAAGGTAATGAAACATAACATGTGCTTGGATGAAATGGTATAGTGACATGAGTAATATTAGACAAGCATAAATGAAAACACCACACATGGTTGGGAAGTGGAAAAGATTAATATGGAAGAAACATGCGAATGCTTTACTTGCTCTTTGTATAGGCCTTGTGTGATCACTTAACCTCATGAATAATGTACTAATCACATAAGGCGAATGACAATTGAGTTGTGTATGGGTTTGGGTTATCCGATCCTCGATTAGCAACTAGGGATTAGTCTACCTTCAAGAGTTTATTGGGGCCTTTGGGCAGGATCCTAGAGATTTCGGTGCCTTACCTATGATAGATACTGATGATGCACTAGAGGGTATCAATATTAAAGGGTCTGGTTACCTAGGTTGTTGGCTTTGGTCTAGACTTATGTCCCTATTTTTTGGCTCTAGCTTGGACTTATGCTAATTTTGGTGAGTGGCTTTGGCCTGGACTTATGTCTACTTTGGTGACTGGCTTCAACTTGGACTTTATGTCCCTTAGTTTGGATAGACTTCCATGGTATGTGAGACCATAGCTGCAGTCCATTGATAGATGATAAAATCAAGATTCTAAGTAAATGGATGATAATATTTGGATGATGAATAAATGGATGATAAATAATTGAATAATGATGGGAATAATGGTTTGAATGACCAAAAAGGATAAAAGGTGGAATGAACACTTGTGTAATGGCTTAAATGACTAACTAGTTAATAATCAGAATGTTTGACCGGATGCTAACCTATATCAATATTTGGATAAGGAAATTGTATAATCCAATCAATTAAGCAATTTGGAAAATAAACCCTAGTGGTTGTCTAAATTAATTTGCCTAATACATGTGTGGTTACTTATGCTATGATACATTCTGAGTTCCCCAAGTTATGCATCATTACATATCTTGATGCACTACTACCTTTATATATATGGCATTACTATGCTGCATATTAAATATGATATCCATGTTATGATAGAATTTACATATTTTTGTTTTACTATTAAGGAGGCAACTTGGCTTACTTAGTACGTACTGTACTAATGTGCTCATTTTCTAGGTCACCTACTCATTTCCACGGGAAGAGGACTATGTTTAGGTTTTTGGAGATGGCTAGTAGTGGGCCTATCTCAATTTGGGTTTGGGGCTTAAGATCATGGACAATCGAAATATTTTGTGTTGTTCGTGAGTGACCATGGTTTGGGTTTACGCCCTAGTCTTATTTTCTAACTAATGTATCCCCATAGTCTGAACTTATTGTTTTCCTATATTTAACTTGGCTGGGGACCGTTGAGGTCCTTGATTGTAAAAATTGTTTTAAATATTTGTGCGATTTAATTTTAAGCACATCATGTTTAAATTGGATGGTTTGGGTTAGCCTTATATCTAATATAGGGTAGTTGGCAGACGTCTACCCCGTACTAGGTATGACGATAACATCGTATTTTTCTAAGTGTATTTTTCGTTTAAGCATTGTTTTAAAAGAAATTTTTTAGCAGAAAAAAATAGGGGTGTTATAGTTATACTAAATGAGCTCCTTCATTGGTTTCAAAGAGCCAATGTAGAGGCTACCACTATTCAAGATAGAAATACTAGACACTTTCACCTCACTACGGTATATAGGAAGAGGAAAGAATTTATCCACTGTCTAAAGAATGAAGATGGAGAATGGGTTCATAACCAAGCCTAACTAATGGAGCTCATTCACCACTTCTTTTCTCGACTCTACTCCTTTGAATATTCTGTTACCTCAAGTTGCTTAACATCAAACTTTTTTATAGATCTTTTTTAGTTTGAAATTGTTGATTAACTTAGACAAGTCAAGCATGGGGAGGTGAAGGATGCTATTTTTTCCAAGGGATCCTTCAAAAGCCTTAGATCGGATGGTTTTGGCCCAATTTTCTTTCAATGTTGTCGGAATATAGTTGATGCTAGTTTGCATGCTTTTGTTGCCTAGGCCTTCTCTTAAGGTTATTTTTCCCTTCTCTCAATTCTACCAATATCTCACTCATTTTGAAGGATGACAACCACATTTCCATATGAGATTTTTGATTTATCAATCTATGAAATTTTACTTATAAAGCTATTACTAAAGTTATAATATGTAGACTTAAACCCATTATGGATCAAATGATTGGCCCAGAACAAAGCAATTTCCTTCCCAGAAGACAAACTTAGGATAATGTCATAATTACACAAGAGCTAGCCTATATGATGAAGAGGATGAGGGGTAAAAAAGGCATATTGGCATTGAAAATAGCTTTAGAGAAAGCTTACGATTGTAACTCATGGAGCTTCATTAAGGAAACTTTGCGGTGTGTGGATTTTCTTATGCCTATTATCAAGTTCATTATGCATTGTACTTCACCTCCCATCATTAGGGTGTTATGAAACAAGGAGCTATTAGAGTCTTATTCTCCTCAAAGGGGTATATGATGGGGTGATTCTATTTATCCATATATCTTCATTTTGTGCACGGAACAGTTGAACCATATCATAAGAGGGGATTTAGAAAAGAAAAGATGGAAATTGGTTTCTCTATTACGAGGAGGTCTAAAGATTTCATATTTATTTTTTGTGGATGATCTCTTGCTTTTTACTAAATCTTAGTCTTCTCCAGATAGATTCATTATGAACTACCTTAATACTTTTGAGAGACCTTCATAATAGAAATTCAATGTGAATAAGCCTACTATCTTTGTCTGCACAAATATTGCTGAGAGAGTGATAAATTTTATTTGAGCAGTGACTAGAATGAATTAGGTGGAAACTTTGGGGCGATATTTGGGCATCACTATTCATGTAGGGAGGATAAATAAAGGTTTCTATTCTTTGGTGGTATCACCCCTTCTTTTACTAATGAATAATTTTGTTTTGAAAACCATGCGAAAGTGTAAAACTATTAAAAAATTAGGAAAAATAGGGTGTTACCACTGTATCTAACATAATATAGGCACTAAACCACCAATCCCATTCAAGATACAAGGTTGAAAAACTAAACCAACCAAACCCAATGTAGAGTGCACTAAAACATGTTATATAAATATTGAAAGGAAAGCTTCCAAGTATAAGACCTCAACAATATGCAATATTCAAATATGCAAGGAAAAATTAAACTAAAGTTAAGGGTTCAAATTATAGAAAACCAAAGTACAACATAACTCTAAAGTCTGGTCCATCAAGGACCACTCAAAGTCTTCGAATGTCCATGCTCTCAGTGTAAAAGCCCTAAAATTCACTACTAAAAAATTTTGTTTTATTTAAAGAGAATAGCGGAAGTAAAGAAAACAAAACTATGAATTTTGGAGATATTACTGTCGTACTTAGTACCAGACCAATTTTCTCCCACCACTCTAGTACCAAGTGCTTAGACTAAAAGATCAAAATACAATTTCCTCAAAATTAGACTTTATTTAAATTAAAGTAGCGCGATAAACACTTTACAAGAATAAAACCACTACTAGTGGATATAATAATAGAGATCATTTTAAAAAAGAATAAAAGTTAATAGGGAAAACCCTGAATTATTCCTAGACGTTCCTTAGCTCTTACCCAATACCCACTTGAATAGCTCCTATAATGGATCTACAAGGGATACCGCCCATTAAATAGGCAGGGGCCCACGAATGGAATCCTTCAGTACTATGGTACCGAGTAACCCTTTAAACCATGCTAAAAGTCAGGCCCACATGTAACACATAATACAAAAACTATACAGGGAGATAACATGCAGGCTAATACGCAAGGCGATACTATATACAATGAGAGATGCATAACACAAAATTCATATACTTACAAAGCCATCACGTACCCAAGCAGGGACAAGCACTGAAGCTAAATCAGGTCATATCAATATATCATAAAGAGAATCAATACTTTTGGTCTTAAGTCATTAATGATTATTATTATTCAATCATCATCTCTTGAATTATATCCATATGAGTGCGAGAACCCCACTATTATAGCCAGTGGATCGAAAACATACAGGACAATACACACCTGACCACTATTATTTGCTAGTGGACCCGTCTCTAAGGCAGAAGAGTCTCGACCACTATTATTGCCGGTGGATCGGTCTGCCCCGACTCATATGGTGTTCCAATATAAGTGATTAGTATTTTTTCAAAATTTATTCACAATCAAGATTTGGTTTCTTGAGCTTGAGACCCCCACTATTATAGCCAATGGACTAGAATACACATGTACACCTTCTAGGCCAAAGCACTTTTGGGCCACTATTATAACTAGTGGACTGGTATACATGATATAATCTATCTAGCCCCGGTTCAATCGTCTTTTACTTTCATGGTTAGTGTTTTTCCTTTTAATTAGTACAATAGTTCTATTTATTTGCCTCGAGGGGGAGATTAAGAACCTAGAGATTCAAATGTTACAGCGACTCAGTACCCTTCAACCATCAGCCCAGGGACACAAAGATACCTTGGTCGTACTGGTAAATACAACCTACACAGTAACCTAAAAATAAGGACACCTAATCCATAAGTATGCATACCGTCCTAAATAGGTCCGTAGAGCTAGATAGAGTAAGATGTAGGGCCTGGCTGGGGCACTAAGGTAAACCAGCAAATACCAAAATAATCGTGGGCTAAACCACGTCTTTAGGATAGTGATCCCTAAAGAGCCACCATTCTTGATCTCGAGGTCTTCCACATTAATTATTAGTGTCTTAATTAAGATGACCATGAGAAGCACAAAAAACCACATACTTACTTCCATTTATTTTTGATATCATTAAGTAATCCTTATTCATACAATTATCCATGATAACATAAAGAAATCACTAAGGCCATCATTATCTCATCCAATGCCAATTTAGGATTCATTTCCATTTGTTCACATGCCATAGGAGTTATTATATCATAATCACATAACAGTCTTAGAGTCTGGTTAGTTTACATTGAAGGATCATGGCACATATAACCCTAACATGCCCTTAATTCACACCCAACGCCCAACACCATGTGTGATTAATGATTAAGACACCTCCTTCATGAATATAAGAATAACACCATATCACAACCTTAATTATCCATCTAATCCCAGGTTAGGCCATACTCTTGTAATATTTACTGATTTGTCATATACCTTTATCTTGCTATTTAATATTATTTGAGTCTTATCATGAAACTCCGTTAATTCGTTGATATGTTAAATACAATTGACTGATTTACCCCTATCATTTCTATAAAATTACTGAAATGCCTCTTATTTGTAAAATTATTAAGTCATCCTTCTCTACTTACCAAATTACTATATTACCCTCCATGTTGCATAATTATCAAATTGCCCTTTACTCGTGTTAGGTTACCAAATTATCCTCCATACTTATTAAATCACCAACTTTACCCCTTAAACTTGTTAAGTTACCAATTTACCATTCTAATGGGTTAGATTACCATATTACCCTTTATACTTATATATATTACCAAATTGCCCTTAGGCTCATTAAGTCACCAATCATTCTTCATAATTGTTATATTTGTCAGATTTCCCATTTAGTTAGTTAGATTACCAAATTACCTTTCTCCATTATTATAATTACCATTTTGCCCTTCTTTCTACAATTACCAAAATACTCTTCCTTTACACTAATTTACCATTTTATCCTTCTACTTTATTAAATTACAATTTCACCCATCCTTAACACTAATTTATCATTTTACCTTTCTACTTTATTAAATTACCATTTCACCCTTCCTTTATAATAATTTACCATTTTACCATTCTACTTTGTAAATTACCATTTTACCCTTCCTTTATGCCAAATTACCATTTACCTTTCTATTTCATTAAATTACCAAAATACCCTTCCTTTATACCAAATTACCATTTTACCCTTCTACATCATTAAATTACCAAAATACCCTTCCTTTACACCAAATTACCATTTTCCCTTTTACATTGCATAATTATCAAAATACCCTTCGTTTATACCAAATTACCATTTTACCCTTCTACTTCATTATATTACCCTTTCACCCCTTTACTTTTAAAAATTACCATATTCGCCTTTCTTTATATCAAATTACTAAAACACCCTTCTCCTTTATTAAATTACCAATTTATCCCTTTACTTCACCAAATTACCAACATGCCCTTTCTTTTATGTTAATTTACCAAAATGCCTTTTCCATTATATTTAATTCACCAAAAAACTTTCTTACACTAAAAAATTACCAAGTTATCCCTTTTTCAATGTAAAATTACTAAAATGCCCTCCTTCCTTATCCATTTACCATTTTACCCCCTTTAATCCTGTAATTTACCATTTTGCCCTTATTATACCACTTTTACCAAGATACCTTTACTACATAAAATATCAATATTCATGCTCTAATACCCATCATCAAACTCCACCAACTCTTATTAATTATCATTAACACACATTAGCACCTACCACACACATATTTAAGCCACACTTTTTGCACATGCACAAATTACAAAAATTTCCCTAGGGATCATATTAACATTACTTATGCACCAAATGGCCATATTAGCACATCATATCATACATATACTCTCAACATTATTATTCATAATAAAAATCCTTCCTTAAGCATTATTTCTACACATGACACATAAATTAACATGCTTTCCTTTTATCAATCAACACATGCCACTAAAGACATCATACTTAACATGTATCATGCATATACACATAATAAAAATCGTAATGTGCTAGTAAACATAACGATTACCTTATTTCCTATAAAAATAAACCTTACCGATACCCCGGTTAAAGACTTAAGCTTTGATTAGTAAAAATTAGTCCCTATTAATAATATAAACAATTAGCATAATAGAAGTAGAAAATCAAAGGAATAACTTTTATAAAAAGCTTAATTAAATATATACTAACATTAACTATTTTTATACCTTGAAGCTAACAAGATTTAGGCTAAAAAAAATAAGGCAAGGCTCACGGTGCTCATGTAGCGTGAGCTACATGCAAAAATGAAGGAGGAAGGGGTCAAAGGAGGGAATAGGGGAAGGGAGGTGATGGAAACCGGTTAGGGTTTCGCAAAAGGATCGAAGGTTTAATCGAGCGCAACATTCGATTTCCGCCGGTACAGCCTAAGGAAATCTTTCCAAAGGAAGGACCACAACTTCAGAAGCACAATTGATTCAATGGCAGCTGAATTTAGAAGGTGAAAGATCAAGATCGATCGAGAAGAGAACGAAACAGAAGCAGAGAATAAGCGAAAGAGAGAATCGCCAAGAGAGAGAAGAGGTCGAGAGAGTTCGAGCAAGATCGAATGAAACTTTATTTCTGTCAAAAGTGTCCGTATTACATCGTATTTCCCCTATTTATATGTACAAAAAAACCGTATATGATACACAATACATACGAACGACGAAACAGATCTGTTGGGCCAAGGATAAGTGTCGAACAGCCCAAAACCAAACAACACCAACTGTAGTGTCGACCAGCCCAACGCAACCAACCACAAAATGATCCAAAATACAATTAAGCTTAAGGCTTAATTTCCCATAAGCTCAAATAACTATAGCTAATCATGGTCATTAAGGATTGATTAATCCACAATCCAGCTAGTCTAATTTAAGGACCGGGTGGCGGATTATACAACCGTCCTAATTCCCATTAGCCCATTCCGACCGGCGAATGCATTATATGGGATTACAAGAATTTTAATAAAAAGTTACAAAAACTGTACACTCCAGGCTTAATCCGAACGGCCCAGCAGACATGTTCTAGTTCACAGAATCCCATAAGCTGCAACATTATCCTATTAATTCAACAAATAAGATAAACAATTGTAAGTAATTAATTCACAGCAAATTTCAAAATTACTCAGATATAAATTTACAAGATTCACATCAGGAGGGGTGTTGGTTCGGGTTGGGGTTTTGGGGGTTAGGAGGAGGGCAGGTGGAGGAGAGTTAGGGCAAGGGCTGGGTGCAGGGATGGAGTGGGGGGATGGATTATGAGTAGCCAAGGGTGGCGAAGGTGCTGGCTGTAGGGCTACAAAGTGGGCTATAGTTGTGGTGAAGGAGAAGAAGGAAGGGAAAGGAGTGGCTGTAGGGCTAGGTTTTGGCCAAAGGAGGATGTGGGGTGGTAGAGGAGGTTGTAGGGAGTAGATTGGTGGCTTAGGAGGTGGCAAAAGCGATGGGACGATGGCGGTGTAGGGTAGAGGATGAGAAGGGAAAAAGAAAAAGAAGATCAAGAAGGGTGGCTTTAGGGGCTCGAGGAGTTGGCTTGGTGGTGTAGGGTGGTAGTAGGGGGTGGCAGGAGGTGCGGATGTGGTTGGTAGGGTAGTGGAAGAGGTAGTCAAGGTAGCGGAGCAAAAACAGGCGAAGGAAAGGAGAGGAGAAGAAAGGGAGAAAAGGGGTTGGGAGAGGGTGAAAGTAGCTTGAATAGGGCAAAAATGGGAGGTTAAGGAAAGGAAAAAGGAAGGGTGGGAGAGGGTAGGTGTGGCCGGTCAGGTAGGGTGCAGGGGCGGCTTGTAGGGTGGCAGGAGGAGGAGAAGAAGAAGCGAAAAATAGGGCATGTGGGGAGGGTTTGTAGGGGCTGGTTTGGTCTGAAAATGGGAAGAAAAGGATGGGGGAGAGAGCAAGGTGGCAAGCTGCAAAGGGAAGGTGGCAAAGGTGGTGGGTTACAGGTTGGAGTTATAGGTGGCATGCAACGATCGATGTCGAAGAAGAAGGAAGACGGAGAGAAGAAGAAGGAGAAAGAAAAAAAGTAGGCTGGCCAGGCAACGGAGAAAGAAGAGGAGCAGGCTAGCCCGGGTGCGAGGGAGAAGGGGAGAAAGAAAGGAGCTATGCTAGCCTAGTTTGGGGGAAGGGAAGAGACAAAAAAAAGGAGGGAGGTGGGTTGGGGCATCGCTCGGGAGAAGGGGAAAAAGAGGAGGAAGTGGGCTGGTGGCCCAACACAAGGGGGTTGTGGCCTAGCGGCCCGAAAGGGAAGAGAAAGGAAAAGAAGGAAAAGAAATAAAAGGAGAAAGAAAAAGGAAAATGGGGAGAAGTAAAATAAAATAATTTTTAGAATAATAGAATTTAATATTTTTGATAGATAAATTAATTTAATAATTTAATTTATTATAATTTGATATATTGGTTTAAAAAGGTTAATTTTAGAAAAATATTGGTTTGAAAAATTATTTAAATAAATGAGTATGATAAAATAATAAGATATTTATTTTATTAAATATTCATATCCATTTTTATATACTCAAAAATCTACAAAATAATTAACTTAAATAAATTTAAAAGAAAATTTATTCCAAATAAAGGCTATTTATTAAATTATTAGTTTAAAAATTTTTAGGGTATTGTACTCAGAACCCATACCCAACTACTGACCATCCTCGAAAGCTTGCATATGACTCTATGCTTGTGGGAATGAGTAGGTGACTAAGTAAATAAGCATATCAGTATGATTTGTACTAATTAATCCAAGTTACCTCTTCAATAGAGTTACCAACACACAAGATTCTAGTATAATACACAAGTCATACTAACATTTTCATGCATACTTCATATAAATAGGATACATGTTTTATCATGGTCACATTAGGCATAGGAAGTTTATAACATACCTGAATCATCATGCTTGACATCATAGTACTACATCATAGATGATAGTATGCAAGCTATAAGTAGAATGTATAGCTTATAGTAAGGCTTCATTCATCCAAGCACATAATTTTTCCATAGGCCATTCTCTACATCCTTGATTTTTATTAGGTCATTTATATATAAGCCATTATCTCTATTACCATATTTTTTCTTTTACTCTATTTTCCTCTTTAACCACATTCTTATTTCAAAAGCATGTAGACGAAATAGGTGGAAGAAGAAAAGGCTGAGGTCACCCTCTCCCTCAAACAGATCAATCAAACCTTCAAATCCGTTTGAGGTAGAATCTCAGGTGAATGAATGATAAGAAAGGTTAAGAATATTTTAAGAACAACTTGAAATGGGATTATCAAGGCTCTATTTGGTATAAGAATTTTTCCTTGAAAAATTGAGTTTAAACAATGCACTCAACTCGAAAAACTAGTCGATCGATTTGGCCTACCATTTAATTGCTCTATTGACCAGTTAATTAGTTCCCCAAACTAGTCGATCGGTTCAGTCAAGAAAAACCTTATAGGTGAAATGATGAACTAGTTAATCGATCTACTTAAAACCTCATTTTATTCCATTTATAAAGCTTATTTATATTCAACTTTTCCTTAACCTTAATTATAGGTCTAAATCAAAATTAAACATTATCAAATCTTAATAAATACTATAAATTCTCATTCATGACTTCATAAAATGATGGGGTATTATAACACTCTGCCATTAAAAAGGTTGCATCCTCGAAGCCTACCAAGTAAGGTCTATGCACAATATATACACAAAATAATTCACATAGTATATTCAATAAGGCAAAATGTCACTACCCCTTAAAATAAGGACTACGCCACAAATATTATACTAGAAAAACAACTTTGGGTACTTTTCTCGAATCTCCTCATTACACTCCCAAGTGGCCTCCTTGGCGTCATGCCATGAACAAAGGACCTTTACTAGGAGGACATTCTTTATGCTTGTCATTCAGATCTTCTTGTTCAGGATGCCTTATAGTGTTTCTTCATAACTTAGAGAATATTCAAACTCTAACGACTCAATTTGAATGAAATGCAAAGGATCCACTACATACATCTTTAACTTGGGTATGTGGAAGACTTGTGTACACATGATAATTCCATCGGTAGGGATAAATAGTAAGCGACCTCACCAACATGATATAAAATCTCATACGATATTGGACTTAGGACTGAGCTTACCCTTCTTACCGAACCTCATAACTCCCTTAGTGGGAGAGACCCTCAAAAGGAATCTATCTCCCACCTCATAATCCTTGGTTCATCTTCTCAAGTCCGCATAGCTATTTTGTTGGTCCTTGGCTTATCTCATCTAATCCTGAATCAGTTGAATCTTCCTAATCATTTCCTTTATCATCTTTGTTCCTAACACAATCATTTCATTGATATCATTCTAGCAAAGCGGATAGCGATATTTTCTCCCATACAAGGCTTCAAAAGGTACCATCTTGATACTATCATGATAACTTTTATTGTAGGAGAATTTGATTAAGTCCAAGTGGTCCTCCCAACTACTCTAAAATCCAACACACATGCTCAAAGCATGTCCTCCAAGGTTTGAATGGTCCTCTCCATCTGACCTTTTATAGCTGGGTGACAAGAAGTACTCATTTTCAACTAAGTCCCAAAAGCAGGTTGTATCTTTTTCCAGAGTTGTGACATGAGTCTAGAGTCTTGGTATGACATAATGTCTCTAGGGACCCCATGCAATCGCATTATGTACTTCCTATAAGTGTTGGCTAACTGTTCCATACTTTAAGAGGTCTTCATGGGTATGAATACTACTAACTTAGTCAGATGATCCATAACAACCTAGATGGGATCAAAACCATTAAGGGTCCTAGGAAGACCTACCACGAAATCCATCAATATACTGTCCCACTTTCCTTTTGGAACTTCTGGTGGTTGTACCAACCCTATTGGCCTCTTGTGCTCAATTTTAACCTTTTATAGGTTAGACATCAGGCAACAAACTTTGCCACATCCTACTTCATATAGGACACCAATATACCTTATTCAAATCCTTTTACAACTTGTCTTTTTCTTGAGTGGATGGAATACGGAGTACAATGTCCGTCCTCTAAGATCTTCCTCTTAAGCTTTGCACATCCCTAGGGTATATACCACCTACCTTGGTATCTAACACTACTGTCTTCGCGGAGTTGAAACCCTTGGACTTTGTATTCCTTAATACCCTACTTGATCCTTTCAAACATAACATCACCAAGTTAATTAGCTAGGATTTCCTCAAAGATTGAAGGAGTAATGGTGAGTGAACTCATTCTTGCCTCCAAACTACTAATGGTGATCAACTCAATATCCATCTTCTCAAATTCTTGGCATAGATGGTTTGATAATACAATTGTGCTCAAGGGATGCGACATCTTTTGGCTAAGTGGATCTACTACCATATTGGCCTTACCCTCAGGATAGGTCAATTCCAGTTCATAATCTTTAACCAACTCCCACCGTCGGTAGTGTCTCAAATTCAACTCACGTTGTGTTAAGATGTACTTGACGCTCTTATGGTCAATGTAGAACTTGCACCAAACCCCATACAAATAGTGTCTCGATATCTTAAGAATGAACACTATTGCACCAAACTCTAAGTCATACATTGGGTAGTTGTGTTCATGTTGCTTTAGTTGTTGAGAAACATACACCACCACTTTCCCATGTTGCATCTACCTGCAACCTAGCCCATGCTTGGAAGCATGGCTATATATTTCAAAAATATAATACCCACTTGGAAATATGAGCATTAGGGCTATAGTCAAATGCTTCTTCAACTCCTTAAAAGGTCCACCAAACTTCTCGTCCTAATGAAATCATGTAGCCTTCTTTAGCAAATTAGTCAACGGATGTGCCAATAAATAGGAACCAACAAATCCTAAAAAGTTGCACACCTCCTTGACATAATTTGGTTCTAGCCATTCAAAAATTGCTCAAAATTTGGATGGATTCACTACCACCCTATCCTTAGAGATTAAATATCCAATAAAAGCCACTTGATTTAGCCAAAACTCATACTTTGAAAGTTTTGCATACAACTAGTATGATCTTAACAATGCTAAAGTGTGCCTTAAATGTTTTTCTTGCTTCTTTTGATCACTAGAGTAGATGAGAATGTTTTCAATGATTACCATGATGAACTTATCCAAGAATGGTCAAAAAATTTGATTCATGAAGGGCATGAATACCGCTGGCACATTAGTGATCCTGAAAGGCATTGTTGTGAACTAATAATGACCATATCTTATCCGAAATGTAGTCTCAGGGATGTCCTACTCTACTATTTTCAATTGATGGTAGCTTGACCGAAGATCAATATTAGATAATACCCAAGTTACCTTGAGTTGGTCAAATAGGTCATCGATCCTTGGTAATAGATAATGGTTCTTTATCCTAACCTATCTCAACCCTCGATAATCTATGCATAACCTTAGGCTCCCGTCCTTTATCTTTATAAAAAAGACCGACACTCCCCATGGTGATATAATTTGTTGGACCTATCCCTTCCCCAAAAACACTTCTAATTGGGCCTTAATCTATTTTATCTCTGCAGGTGCTATATGGTATAAGGCTTTAGAGATTAGTTGCGAATCCAACAATACGTTTACGGTAAATTAGACATCTTGAACAATTAACATTCCTAAAATCTACTCAAGGAGTACGTTAGGATACTCACGAATTATTATAATATGCTCTAATGGCATCTTAACTGCCTTGGTAACTCAAACACTACATAAGAAAAGCGAATATCCTTTGCAAACAAGGTTTCTCATCATGGTTGCCAACATGATCTTTACAGAGGGGGGCTAGGTTCGTACTTTCGATATGAGATCCTAACACCCTTTGGTCCTTGTAGAACCACACATTCTTGTGTGCAATCTATCAATGCTTAGTAATTCTCTAGCATGTCCATTCTGAAAATTACATTAAAGTCGCACAATTCAAGCTTCATAAGGTCTAAGGGAAATTCTATTCCCCCAACTGTCGTGGTCAAGCATTTATAGAACCAAGAACATGACATCTTATACTCTGAGGGCAACACAACAAAATTAGAAATACTACTAGAAGGAGAAAAAGTTGCTCTAACTATGAATTTGGAGGGAACAAAAGAATGCGATGCACCAAAGTCAAATAATAAGCATGTCGAAAAGGTAAAGACAATAAGCACACCCGTCACCACACAACCCTAACGCTGTACCTCTGATTGGCTAACTACATTCAAGTGTCCTCCTTAAGGAAGTCCTTTTGCATTGGCTAATCCCTACCTTTGTAAAATCTGTGGTGACAGAGGAATCCTCAAAATCTGTGGCTATGGCTGCTGAATGAATCCAATGCTTTGAGATCATGTTTGACCTCTTTGAACACTAAAACCTTCTACACAACTCTCATAGGCATTGTGTCCAACCATAACACACCCATGGTAGGTCACCTTGTTGCCTCCATAATCTACTCCCAGGTGATCTACTCTATAATGCTTATAGTGGTAATATCTCTCCTCGGCATGTCCCTCGAACTGACCTCCAACTCAGGGTACTGAACCTATACTTCTACCATACTTAGGCTGAATTCTTCCTCCATAATAGACCTTCTTCTAGTCATTGGGACACTAATGACCCTCAAAATTCCTCTTACCCCCTAAATGGGCACTCTGGGCTTGGATGACTCAAGAAGCCCCTAAATCCTACTCATTCATTCCCACCATGTTTGGCAGAGTAACTCCCACTAACACTTCTTGGTATATGATCCCAAGGTCAATCTTAAAATGGTGGACCCACAAAGCCTCATTAGCATCCACTTATGGAGTAAACTGGATCAAGTCCATAAATCTGGCCAAAATAGTTGATTAGTTTAACCTAACTAATTAACCGGTTGTACCAATTGATCAATTTATTAGGCTAACTAGTTAATTAGTTTGGATAGGCCAAACCTAGGGCTCCTTCAAACCAGTTTATTGGTTTAGCCAAACTAGTTGACTATTTAGAGACCATTCAATCTGCTTTTACAAACCAGTCGATGAGTTTAAAGAGGGAGCAAGACAAAGGTCACCATAGACTTACTAGTCAATGGGTTAGGTTGACTAGTTAACTATTATAAGGACCAATTGATCAGTTTAACCTAATCAGTCAATCAATTTGTCCTCAAACAACATAAAATGGGCATTTTTCATGCAAATCATTATCAAAATTCCTCCCACATCCAAACTAAAACATATACTAGCATCATACTAAAGCTTTTTAGCTCATAAACTATTACATGACCCATAATTAATAAAATCCACCTAATTTCTCAAAAATTATGCATTTATCATTGAATTCATAATTAAATCTGCATGCACCAATGCAAAACAAAATTCCCATGCCAACTTATAGAATCAGGAATTTTAAGATTTCTCCATACACATGTTTAACCAAGACATATTTTAGAAGCAATAATGACTTACCAACTTAAGAGAAAACAAAGAGAATTTTTTTGTTAAAAGAGAGATTAAACTTTCTCCTAAATCTAAGCATCCTTAGTTTAGAGATAAACAAGAAGAAGTTAGAGAAAGGATCAAAAGAGTGAAAAGAAACCAAAACCACATTCGAATTGGAGAGGAAAGGACAGAATGTTTGAGAGAGCAAGATTATTTTGGCGGTTCAAAGAAAAGTGAATGGAAGGAGCGATTAGGGCTATTTTTAGCCAAAAAATTGGTACAAGCATGAGTGTGATTAGACACAAATCAAAAAACACTATTTTATACCATTTAAATTTAAGCTGAATGGGTATATTTTGTCAAAGATAAGTTGAAATGGTAATTTTTGGAGAAATGCAGGTCGAGTTTGCCTACAAATGCCAAACATAAGAGTGGAAATGAAAAATTAGCATAGAAGGAATCTCCCACTAAGTAGAGATAGGTTTGGGAATTGAAGCAACAGTTTCCTAAGAGGGCATAGGAGAGTGGTGGAAGAAGGCAAGGCTAAGGGCACCCTTTCCCTCAAACATCCTAATAGAACCCTTAAATCTGTTCAAGGTAGAAGCTTGACTTAATGAATGATAAGAAAGTTTAAGAATCTTTTAAGAATATCTTGGAATAGGATTATCAAGGTTCTATTTTACTATAAGAAGTTTTCTCTAAAAAATTGAATATAAAAAATGTACTCAACTCAACAAACCAATCGATCAGTTTGGTCTACTAGTTGACTATTCTACAGACATGTCGATTGGTTCCCCAAACCATTTTATCAGTTTAGTCAAGAAAAATCCTATAGCTGAAATGACAAACCAATCGATCAATTCGTGGAACCAATTGATCAGTCCTCTTGAAACCTCATTTTATTTAATTTCTAAAGCTTATTTAAATCCACCTTTTCCTCAAAATTAATTATAGCTCTAAATTAAAATCAAACATCATCAAATATTAATAAATTCCCTAAATTCTTATTCACAACCTAAAAAAAAGATGGGGTATTACAATCCCACTAATCTTTATGGATAAACTTATATTTGGCTATGTGGGTGGGGGGGGGGGGAGTTACCATCACACCTATCTAGATTGAGTTCCTTATGTAGTTTTGGAATGCATCATTAACTTTAAAGTAAAAAAATTTAAAAATAAATTCATGATTAATTTTGAATCAAAAGAAAAGTGTATACAACCAATGAGAGAAAATAACATGCTTTTTAACTAGTTTCCCGTGGTGAGAAAAATGAATTTGGAAGATGTTTGCAACATTAGACGTACATGGATTGATATTAGGGGAGTCCCCGCTTTCCCTGTCACTACTAAGAAAAGAGTTTTTGGCAATGACAATAGTCATCCCCATTACTCTTTAGTGATGACTTGTTGTCACTAAAACATCATCAGTAATATTTTGTAGCTAGAAGATGAAATTGAGATAAAAAAATGGCCATCGACATTTAGGATTTTAGCGATGACATTATTATCTCAAGTAAGTCTATTACCAACTATATTGGTTCATGTTTTGGTTGACCATGTTGAAGGCTTAATCTTTTTGGGACAATAATATGAAAAAAATTATCTAAAAAGATTCAAATCTTAGATGAACAATTTGAAAATCCTAATAGCCATGAACTGTCGTCTTTAAAAAAGGTATTAGGGATGATTTTTTTTAAAAATTTCTAGGAAATTCAAATCTTGGTTGGATAATTTAAAAAATCATGAGTTTTAGCTAGGACATGTCATCCCTAAAAAAGGTATTAGGGATAAATTTATTTAAAAACAATTCTAAAAAAAATTTAAATCTTGGCTAGAATTTTTTTCTTTTTGAGTTGTAGCCATGGCATGTCATACCTAAAACGGGTATTGTCAACATCCTTTTTGAAATTTTATGTCTCTACAAGTCATCACTATTTAGAATTTTGGTGATGAAAATATAATTTAAAAGATTTTATTCAATTCTATAAATATGCAATATGATAAAAAAATAACAAAATAGAATATTTATAAATAATTAGCAGTTAAAACATTAAAATTATATATACAATGCTAGGACTTGTTTAAACTATATAAAAAATAAAAATTGTATATAATAAATCACCACCACTACCACCATTATCTTATTGCTAGGGGAGACTTTGAGGAGGATGAATATGGAGTTTGGGAGGCTTAACCTACTGTTGGGGATGACCCTAGGGAGGTTGAACCTAGACTAACAAGTGATGGCCATACAAATCACTATCATGCATAATTCATCGATCTGTTTTTGCTATGAATAGATAATCTTATAAATATCTGCCATTGTAGGAAAATGGGCAACATGAATGGGTGATGGAGTACTAGTCTCTAATAGTGGAGGAAAACTACCAATAGAGTATGGATCGCATCCTCATTTCTTTTTGATGTTTTAAAATTTGTATCAACACCTTGAATGTATATTAAATATAAAGTCAATGCCTCATTAGCTACATAATTTTTAGCAATAGAACCCTATAGCTAGCATAATTTCTAATGTAGTCTTTCAAGTCTTTTAACTTTCTTTCAATAGGACACATCCATCTACCAAGCACTAAACCACCTAACTATGATTATTTTGGTAAGTGTATTATTAGATGAACCATGACACTAAACAATGATGGAGGGAATATTTGCTCAATCTTACAAATGAGAACACCAAATTTAATGCCCAAAAAATTTGTAACCTTAATTTTGTTTGCTTTCCCTTTTATTTAAGATTTAACCCTTAAATATTAGCTTAATTATTTTTGTTAACCCTTAACCTGCCAACCCAAGTAAACTCTTTGATAAATTATTATTATTATTTTTTAAATCCACCCTAAACCAATAATTTTACCTAATTTTTTTAATCAGTACATTAAACTTAAATAAATTTAGTTTATCTTAATTCTAAATTTAACCTAGTTTAATTCTAACCTTAAATTTATTTTCTTTTTCCTTTTTCCTTTTATTTTTTCCCCTTTTCCTTCTTTTTTTTTCTCTTTTTCCTTCTCTTTTTTCTCCTCCTTGCACCTAACCCACTTTTGTTCCTTCTTTTCCCTAGCCTGCCAAGCCTTGCACACTTCTTTTTTTATTTATTTTAAATTTCCTATTATCTCTCCTTAGTTTCCTTAGTCATACCCATCCTTTTTTTTTCTTTCCTCATCCTCCTCCCTCTACCAAACCCAAACACGTCCCAACCCCTCTACATCACCCCTACTTACACCTGCATATGCCAACCTCCTTTCCACTTCTAACCAAACACAACCTCTACATTCTCCCTAGTCACCTATCCTTTTCCTTCCCTTTTCTATCACTATGCACCCTTCCCTTCCATGCTAGCTAGCTTTCCCTACGTACACATCACCAACCCTTTGTTTTCCCCCTATGCATCTCCTTTCCCGTTCAAGCCCAAACAATGCCCTACACCTCCTCATGCATGCCTCATTCTTTCCTTTTCCACACCTCCTCTTCCCCATCTTGCACTGAGGGTTGCAACCACCAACCTTCCTACATCTATATCCCCCGCCATTACCTTCCTCTATAACCCACCCTTACTATCCTAACCATCGCCCCTAACTCGGCCATCCCTAACCTTTGCATATACATATGCACAACCATACTTCGTTTTGCTTCAACTCCTGACCTACTCCTTCCTCTTATTGCTTCTCCATCTTTAATCTCTACTTTCTTTTCCTCACCACTACCATTCACCACCTAACCATTACCACCTGACTATCACCACCACCACACCACTCTTCCCTACAATCAAACCTACAACCCACACACCACCAACCTCATCGGCTTCTCCCTCTACCCTAATTCATGCCTCCCTATGACCTTCTCTTTCCTCCCCATCATCGTCTTTTCCCATCAACCAACACAAATACCACCAAAGCTCATGACCCGCACCTTGTGTAAACACGACCACTTCACCCTTCCTCTGCCTCCCTCACCCTCCATGTTGCATCCCCTACCTTATTCTTTCCTTTTTTTATCTTTCCTTGGCTCTATTTAACCTCACTATCCATTGTTATCACCACCACCGCCATTGCCATCTCATCACTGACCAACTTCTCTAGTAGACTTACACCTACCTCAACACCTTTTGCATTGCCTTTCCCCTCTCATCATACCACCACTAATGTATGCCATCACCACCACTATCTAGTCTTACCGTGACACCTCCTATCCTACGCAACCAACACAACCACTTACTACCACCCACTGGCCATAACCTCCACCTAACTAACCCACTTCATCAAAGCCCTCATGTAACATCAAAACTTACACTACATGAGCAACATGAGGAGTTTATAAGAAAAAGTAACCATTTTTCACTTTAGGGATATTTTGGTAATTTTTCCTTTAATAAAAAATTTAATTAAAGCTATTATTTTATTTTATTAAATATTAATATGGTTATTATGATATTATTTTTAGGTATAAAAGTTTAATTAGTAGAGCCTCATAGTTTTTAATAGGTTATCGATAAATTTGTGCTTTTGCTAGAAATTAGATAATCCTTATACTCCACTAAAATGATTAGATATCGTATGATAACATATTATGATTTTGATGTATAAATTGTATTAAACATGCTCATTACATTGTGATTATTTTCCTAATAATGATAATATGAAAATTATTAAAATAAAACATGTTAACTTATGAAATTATTATGTGTATGAAACATATGTTAAAATGGTTAGATGCTTGGAATAAGTTATCTTTGTCATGTATGTCCAATGTGACTAGTTGAACATGCCTAGGTGTATTTTTAACATAAACATTATTATCATGTGTCCTAGAAAAGATTTGGTTATTTAATTATATTATGAGATCAAACCTAATAAGAATGCATAATATGTCTCAATTATTGTTAACTATGGAGTTGTGTAATTTGACATTTTAGAAATGTATGTTTCAACATGATTATTATTATTCTATACCCTTGGGGTATTTTTGTCATTCTAAGTGTATCATGATAATTATTCTTATAGGCATGCCTAGCATATATTATATATTATGGAGCATAAGAATATGTTATTTGATATTCTAAAAATACATGCTATGATTTTATATGTAAAATCATGAATAAGGGCAAAATGGTTGTTTGGCATATTTTGTACTTTATTTGCATATTAAATAATTTATTTAGTGTTTTAGTCTTTTCATGAAAATTTAATAAATAAAATGGAATTATTATTTAAAATGGATGATAATGTGGATATGTTGATCTTAGGGGTATTTTGGTCATTTTTGGCCTAAAATGCAAAAGTATAAATAATTGAGCCTAGGATATCCTTAGTAGATTTCTAACATTGACCTTGGTATTTTTCTTTGATTATGATGGTCTTACATAATTAAAAATGAGTAAAAATGATTTATTATAAAAATTATATCTATCTGATTATTGTGTGGTTGTTAGTCACTTTAATAAAATATTAATACTTAAAGTGAAAGACCACAAGATAGAGAATGGTGGCTCTTTAAGAGTAGTTATCCTAAAGATGTGGTTTAGCCCACTGTTGATTATGGATTATTACTAGTGTGCCTTAGTGCCCCATATAGGTTTTACATTTTACTCTATTTAGTTATGTGGACTTGTAAAGGGTATGCATACTTACGGATTAGGTGTCCTTATTGGTAGGGTATTGTGCTACCTTCATGTGCCAGTATGACTAAGGTACCTTTTTGACCATAGGTTAATAGTTAGTGAGGTACTATATTACCTTCGTGCACTAGTATGACTAGCTAATAAAAATGAAAATGACTATTATTGGATTATTATATTTGTTGGTAGTGGCCTTTGTGCCAAATCGTTGTTTGATAGTAGCCTTCATGCCTACCTATGTTTTGTATCATGCTTTAAATCCTACCTAGGATGTTATGAATATTATTGGTGTTGATTTTTAGATTTAAGATATATAGTGAATGATATGGTTATTGTGTCGAGGTTGGTTCTAATCATTACTTCAGATAACATCTCTTGGATGCTTGGTTGGTAAGTTTTGTTATACTCTATGTGAATGAGTATGAGCAATAATGTGGCTTTGGTGTTATTATTTATCTGATATGATTATTGTATTTTGATCATCGTATGGATATTTCAATATTTCATACCATATATTATTGTGATGCTTTCTATGTATTCCATGCGAGCTTGTTATATTAGTTTTATATAATGGGTCCCTCAGTATTGTTGTACCAAATATTTCCATTTCATGGGGCCCTACTAATTCAATGGGCAGTGGTTTTTGTAGGTTAGCTTACAAGATTAGTTGAAGGCCAACATATAAATACCCTTATTTGAGTTTACTAATTTAGTAGACATTTTTTTCAACATGCATAACATCTAAATTATATCTTAGCAAATTCACTGACCAATAGGGCAACTTAAAGAAGATTCTCTTCTTCTTCCAATTCATGTCTTCAAAACACCTCTTTCTCTTTTGATTGTCATAATACTTAATAGGTTGATATTCCATAATACAAACTAATTACATCAATATATCATTAGGTAAAAATCTCTTGAGAGGTTCCCTTGTTTGAGTTTTCCGTTGAATTAATGATTTTTTTTCTAAATCGATAATTGGTGGGTAGGAATCACTGGTGGCCAACATATAAATACCCTTAACCAGAGTAATTTGATAGAAATATTGGAACTTGGGGATTATTAATGGTTCAAAATAGTTTTATACACATTCTAAAGACCCTATTATTGAATTCATCTCGTGTACCAAACTCCATCATCCATTGGTTGAAGGAATACATTAATATCTATACTTAGCGAACCAAGATCGAGAATCAACATCATTAAACTTAAAAATAGGTTCTTCATGCAACACCAAAGGGGTAAGTTTACAACATAACTAGCCATATACAATATCTAGGTATCATGTCAAAGGGATTATAATTGTATGACACTAAACCCAATCATATATTTAGATGATCATATGTAAAATCTAGGTGATTTCTATCAAAATGCTTCCATGCTTCATCATCAATAGCATGAAATAATATTCTTAGGTCTATTTACCTACCCTTTATATTCTCATTTATGTCTTGAGTTGTGTGTCTGTGTATAATCTAGAAGGCATGACCATCCATTTACATAATCCTCCTTTTGTGTTGAAAGTGGTATTATATTCATCTCCCTTATTCATCCTAATTTGATGTATAATTCTAATTATATTGGATTAAGCCAAGTATTAGTGATGGAATTGGGTAAGATTCCAACAAAATAAAAAATTTAGAAGAGATCAAGAAGAGGAAGGGAAAAAGTTAATATTGAAATAACTTCAAGATTAAGCACTTATAATAACCAACTAATGTATCAACTCTTAGCATAAATGGTGTAAGATTTTGGAGGATTAAACATGACTAACTCTAAGTCTTGCAGAGTTGTTATCGAAACAACTAGCCAATTTTTTGGTAGAAAGAATTTTTCATTTCTTTAGCCCTTTAACTCTATAAGGCTTTAGCAAATTACAACTACACATTTGACTTATAGTGAGTTGATTTGGTTACACCCCAACCATAGATTACACTAGTACACATTAACTAAGGTTGATAAGGTACTACATTAAACTATGCTGAATGTCGAAACACTTTATCCCCCCATCACATAATGGATGATACTTACAAACTATAACAAGTACTTAGAAAACACAAATTACACTTTAGGAAAGTCTAACACTACTATTTACCCATGCCTAACTAAGAAAGGTAAGAACCAAGTTGACTGAAAGTTGATGGATGGGTGGATGGATGGAATCTTGGTAGGATGGATTTGAGGGACAAAAATGGGGGTTTCTTCTCCCATAATTCAATCTTGATATGAGACCTTTATATTTCCATAATTATCTTCCTAATTCTCCTTAAAACCTACCCACAAAATGGTTGCTACAAAGGTGCATAATAGGCCAAAATATGTAGTGTGTAGTCAAGGGTAATCTTATTTTTATAGAGCCATATTGTAGCCATAATGGAGCCAGAAAAATATGGCTTTGTGGAGCCATAATGAAGACATAATAGATCTATGGAAACATGGATTTGATGGCTTTATTTTGGTCTTGCGTAGCAATGCATGGCTTTTAATAATATTACTTACTCATTAACCGAAGTAAGAAGAGTTTTGAATTCTTCTCTTGTGGGGAAATTAATAAGTATATATCCTTATTATTTTCATTTGAGAGAGATTCTCCTACATCAACATGCATCACAAACCCATGATAAACACCCCATCTCCTCATGTTGCACAACCACCAAATTCCCAGCCTTTACGCCACTCCAACCCTCCATTATCGCCTTTCCCCATTGTACCCCTATTAGAAGTGTTAGGGAGTACCATTTTCCCCTCCTTAGCTATATAAGGTGATGCTATTGCACTCTCCTTGGCTGAGATAGGTGCTAGCATTGCTACTCTTAGGCTATGGTATATTTTGTTATTGCACCTTCAAGCCTTGAGCACTAACTTTTACTCCATTTTCACAATTATTTCCTTATCCCTCAATTGACTCTATTCTAAATTTCTAATTATGTTTTATTTTTAATTCTTAAGTATTTTTTAGTGGTCTTGGAGGATTCAGTTTAGGCTTATATGTGCTTAGAGATCTGTGTCCGTTTGGTAAGGATGCATTTCACAATTAAGAACTTTTGTCATGTTATGTGTAACTTGTGTGGAATCACATGTTTGGTTTTATTATATTGACAGTGTCTTATTTTTAATTTTATTATGTGATATAGTGGTATTATATGATGAAAATTGAGTACTATGAGAAAACATGCACTTATACAATATTGTTTCTATAATTCTTATGTTATAAACCCTAAGTGAATTTGTATGATATATAGTATTTTAATGTGCATTTGATATAGTATGGTAAGTGGGAAATAAGTACGGTTAATAGGTATGCCCATGTAATAAATTGAGGATAAGAAAATGATGACATTAGACTTATAGGGATTTTGTGATAAAGTTGGGCATTTTTCTATCCTTAAGAGTATTTTGGTCAATATGGGTTAAATATGAAATATTTGGATTTTAATGTGTTAATTGGTTGGAAATAGGCTAAATATATTATATGTAATATTTGGAGTAATTATGAATGACCTAAATCACATAAAATGAGAAAATAACTTAAATTAGGAATAATAATTCTAGAGGTGGGTCATTATTGTATGTGTAATATGTGGGAGTTATAGTGATGATTGTATCAATCTTATGGAAAAAGTTATGTTCACCTTATGAAGCTAGGGTTTTATAAAGGTGGGGCCATCATCACACATGTAAAACATTGGAGATATATCTTGAGTTTCAAATATGTTGTTAATACTGGTATTTTAGTAATGTTTTTATAATATGGAGATTATATGATATTTATAGGAATAATTATGATGAAATTGTGAAAATAGGATTTTATAGGAAATTATAAATAATAACTCTAAAGTTAGGCTATTATCACATGCGTAAGACCTTGAGGTTGGACCATGATTTTTTGACATATGTTCAATAAAAATATTTTAAGGTATCAAATTTGGTTAGAAAATGAGCATTAGGGAAGAAATTATCCTTAAGGGCTTGTTTGTTATGGGAGTAATAGGGATGGAAAAAATTTTCCCCAATTTTATGTCTTTTATATTAAATATTTAATAATAATAAATACATTTTTAATAAAATACCCATTTTAGATCAAATTAAGATCTCAAATGGGTATTCATTAGAATAAGAATATTTATTTTTAATTAGATTATATAAGATATATAAAATATGGGAGTAATTTTTCCACCCCCATTACCCCCTAACCAAACAAGCACTAAGTTGTGGAATTAAGGTTTCTTAGGGAAAATATGGCCTTATCCCGTAACACCCCCAAAAAAATACTAGTGAAAAATTTCATTTCATTTGCAAATTAGCAAAAGAAAAATCATAAATTTCAGGAACATTATCGCCACACTTATTACTAGGCCGATTTTCTCCTCCCATTCTAGTACCAAGCGGTAAGGCTAAAAAGAATAAAATACAATTTGCTTGAATTCATAGTTTATTTAAATCAGAGTAGCACTATAAATTTGTTACAATAGTAAAATCCACTAATAGTGGTTACAAGAGTAAAAACATTTACCAATGAATAATAGATTAAAGGGAAACCCTAAAATTATTCCTGGATAATCCTTACACTCTTTTCTGACATTAACTTTAATAGCACTTGTAATAAAACTGCAAGGGACATTGTCCATTGAATAGGTAGGGGCCTACAAATGAGACTCTTCAGTACTATAGTATTGAGTAACCCTTTATACTAGACTAAAAGGCAAGGCCCTCATGCAACACATCATACTCAAATGATATAAAAATGATAACATACATGGGCTTAGGGAATCACAATTGACATAAGGACTAACACACACTTCAACACCATACATAATAAGAAATGCGTAACACAAAATCCATATACTTAGCCATTCCATCGTATACCCAAGTAGGGACAAGCACTGAAGTCAATTTTATACTATATCAATAGATCATAATGTGAAATCAATAGTTTTGGTCATAGGCCATTAACTAAACATCTATGTGAGTGCGGAAATCCCACTATCATAGTTGGTGGATCAGAAATACTTCAGGACAGAATGCACTTGATCACTATTATTCGCCGGTGGATCAATCTCCAAGGCACCTTGCACCTGGCCACTATTATTCCTAGTGGACCGGTCTGGCCCCAACTCACATGGTGTTCCAATGTAAGTGATTAGTGTCTTCCTATGATTTATTAATATCCAACTTTTGGTTTATTGAGCTCGAGATCCCCTACTATTATAGTCGGTGGATTGGAAATATTTAGGGCAACACACACCTGACCACTTTTATTCATCGGTAGATTGGTCTCCAAGGCATCTTGCACCTGTCCACTATTATGTTGGTGGATAAGTTTAGGCTCAGCTCAATAATCTTTCACTTTACTTAATTAGTATTTTATTCATGTCTTATTCAATAGGTCCATTTATTCAATTCGAGGGAAGGGAAAATGTCACAAATCTAGAGACACAAAGATATATTGGCCATAGAATCGACTATTGTATTGATAAATGGGATTTATAGATTATTTTCATGCATAAAAATGTCATTTATCCCTCATTAATTTTATAAGATTTAATATTTTGGTCGAGTTTTCCTCTTTTGAATAGATTTTGTAGGAAAAGAAAAAATTGAAGAAATTCAAGGAGAAATCAATGAAAAGAAGAAATCAAGTAAATAACACATCAAGAAACACTGAATCAAGGGGAGCAAAGTTGGAAATGAAGCAAATACACCAAGAGAAGTTGTGCTGAAATTGTAAAGGAAGAATAGTTGAAGACTTGAAAACACGGTACCCCCATGTTTTTTAAACACGGGCCGTGTTAAAAATCTCACGCATTGATTCAAAATCCAGCAGTCGGCAGAGAAGTTGTAGGAAAACACGGAGGTCCCGTGTTTCCCTTAAAAAAATTGTAACCATCCGCGTGACCTATTTTTGATATATTCTCTATCAAAACAGGGTTTGGGGAGAATTCTTTTAGGGGTTGAAAAATTTTGAATGTACTCTCTTCCTCTATTCCCTTTAGAATATACATGTAATGCACAATTCCAACTTCTTTTATCTTCTTGAATTCTAGTGAACAATTGACAATCTGCACTTCAATTGATAAGTCCTCTCTATTCCTTTATCAATTGCAGTCTCTCCATTTTGATTGAATGTAAGTAAATTATCTGTAATTACACTTTTGTTTGTTCTATTTTCATTTTGTTATATTACTATTGGCTATTGTGTATGTGTTGTTGGCATTAATTTCAAATCATTGTATGTAATAGTGTGGTTTCTAAATATGCATATGTTAGAGTAAATAAAACAGGGTAGGATGATTTGAGGATGGAATTATGTTTCAAATACAATAGCGTACTTTGAACGTTTGGTTCTAGATGAAATTTGATTGAATTAACAGATCGAATTGAATGATTTCGATCATACATTAAGAATTTAAACTAATTATATTGATCACCTATTTAGTTTAGAACTTGATCTTTGCTAAGACAATGCAATTAACCCGTAATTGTTAATTAATTTGTCTAAAGTAGCAAGAAGATTAATCATTAATCTTATCTATTAATTTGTACAATTGCATAATCCGAGCTTATGTGGTTATGATTGTAGTTGACTGCTTTTCATTCATAATGCTGCCATTAATTGAATATAGTGTTCATAACCTAGGTTATTAAATGGTTAGGAAATAAATTGAGAGCTTATTCAATTTATTAAGGTTGAGAGAAAGCAAAGGAATGAATTATTATGAGTTTCTAAACGTAAAAATTAAATCGTATAGAATCATTCTTCTTCTTTGAGTATTTGATATTTTGATTCCATCATCAATTCATTCCTCCCCTATTCATCGAATAGTGATTAAAACTTAGTATGTTTAGCTTTAGTATTAGAATTAATGAAGTTGTATAAATGGGGTTATAACATCGATTGCAAAATTAGTGATTAAAACACCATTCCTTGTGGGTTTGACTCCTTCTTGCCATATACTTCATATTTGAAAATTAGGATTTATTTATTAAATTTGTTGTACATACGACAGTGCATCATGTATATAAAGGATCATGGCATACATAAAACCCTAACACGTACTTCGAACATATCTAACACATATCCCCATACATACTTACAAATCAAGCACCTCTTACATGACTATGGGATAAACACCATATCACACCCTTAATTATCCATCTGACCCTAGGTTTGATACATGAGCATCTAATGATTCTCATATTCCTATTGATTCTCAAGGTAAGGAAGAATTAGCTTTCTTAATATTGGAACCAATCATATTAAATGTTCTTGATAATATGTCTATGCTTGGTATTGAAAACAATTCGAGATATTCTTGCAGGTATGTGACATATTTGCAAGGAGAAGATGTTAACACACCTTAAATATACAAGCATTCAAAGCATGCAAGACTATGGCATACATGGGATGACACTTTACAATAGGAAGATATGGTTATTATTATCATCACATATATTAAAATTTTTGTAAACCCTAAGTGTATTTTATGTAAGCTAGGGTTTGATGTAATTTCATGTATGTATCATAATTGATTGTGTGGCTTTGTAATGTTAGTCATTAATATCATTTAGATGATGATATTATGATTAAGCTTAGAAATTAAATGGGCTTTCAGGTGAGTTAAATGAGCTTGAATTAATAGGGAACTCGGCTGGTTTAAGGCTTGTATTCGACTAGTCTCCCTCCCCTATATATATCTCCTTGTACCGCCTAAATGCATAGGGAATAATAGAATTTTTTTCAACTCATAATTAATCTAGCTTGAACTACATGTATTCTCTCTTCCAAGTCTCTTTTGATCAAGGCAAAACCCAGGGTTTAACCTTCATCATTTGAGCCTTTGAATGGTTGGTATCATTCAAAGTGACTGGTGACATACTTTGCAACTTATACTCTAGTATAACCTGCACCTAAACTAATTTTCTTCTTCAAGTTTCAACCGGTTGGAGTCTACAACTCAAGGAATAATCGATCTAACACTTCCCTCCCCTTTGATTCACATCAAATTTTGGTATGAAATCTCGACATTCCTTTATTCCCCAGCGCATGAAATAACAAGTTTCTTTCCTGAATTCAACCAGCAGCTGCATCATTGCGTGAGTTCAATAAGAAAACCACCGAGAATAGGCTGTGTTCTTCCCCTAATTCTTGAGTCTTTAACTCGTTCTTGAATCTTCAAGATCAATCTTGATTGAAGATCTTGAATTCTTGCAACAATCTTGTTTCAATCTCTCACAGCCATACAACAACTTCCTGATATTTCGACCAGCATTTCCTTACTCAGCCGAACTCCACCTATATGTTTGCTTGGTTCACTTTGAGCCTTAGCTTCTACTTCCATCATCCCTTTCTCTTTGTTTTCTCTCCCCATTTGTCCATTTACTCAGCTGTTTATCCATCCATTTCCATTCCCTTATCTCATATACCAACTCTGGGAAGAAAACCCCGAACCCTTGGTAACATATAGTCCAGTTCGCAGGTTGAGAAATTTTTGTGTGTGCCTTGACTTAGTCCATTCCATTTCCTCTCCAATTCCAATCCATACTCTTCTTCTTTGTCTTCTTCACATATTCTATGGTGCACATCACTAGAATCTTCAACTTGAGGATCTCCATGTGTTGAAGAAAATCTAACAACAACGTTATTTTATGTGGTTTGATTTTTAGCCACACAAGAAGAATACCTTCCAACCGTTTGGTTCCTGCGTGCGTGTCGTGATTTTTTGTGGCTACATTTCCCTCATTTGTGCATGATCAAGATAGCAGGTAGTGCTCTTCAAATTGTTTATGAATTAGCAAAATATTTGTGTCTTGTTTGGTCGTAGGGAAATTCCAGCACATACACACTTTGTGGAATTCTTTTGTGTAAAGAAAGAGGTGTGTGTCACCCTTTACTATGGCAAGTGAAGAAGTTCGTGCCTTGGTAGAGTCTATCAAGAGTCTAACCACATGAATGGATGTACACTTTGCTGGAATTCTTTTGTGCAAAGAAAGAGGTGTGTGTCACCCTTCACTATGGCAAGTGAAGAAGTTCATGCCTTGGTAGAGTCTATCAAGAGTCTAACCACATGAATGGATGCTCAACTACATAATCAAACAACACTTCAACACCAACTACAATGTGTGGAAGCAAAGCAAGCCGATCAAGAGGCGCATCGACCATGGCCAAATCGTATGGAGACCACACACGATAGTGTGGAAGGAAAGATGAAGCCTATATTCCATGCAAAATGTGGGCGTGGATATTCAAACATGCATCACAATGAAGATGGAGAAGATGAGATGAGTTCCTTTGGCTCAAGCAACCAAAGAAGGCCACATACATTCCAAGTAATATATGCTTACCATGAAGATCAAGGTATTAAAATTGACCTTCCATTCCTTTTCCTTTCCTTTTCCAACCCCAACCAGCCCCACACCTCCTGTCACATGTACCCCCTCCCTTTACTTTCCTCCTCCTCCAACCAAACCTACATCAGTCATTTATAGGCTCGAACCGGCCTGCCACTATCGGCCGGTGAGCTCTACTATACCTAACCCCTTGTCCTCTCCCCCTTTATGTTATCCCCTCCAATGGCCTATGTATACGCCAACTGAGCCCAATCAACCTTCTTTTTCCCTGCCTAGAAAACAAACCTTCCTTGCACCACCTCCACTTCAGACGTCACTGCCGCAACCGTTGCCCAGCTCCTCCTCTCGAAACATCTACCAAACTTTTCCCTGCATCACCCTCCATTGAACCACACCACTCACCACCTGTAATTCCTCCTACACGAGCCAACCTAGCCATGCAAAGTAGGCTATCCAATATACCAATCCTCCCCTATCGCTACAAAGTAGACTATTATTATTATGATTAAATTATTATCATCATTATTATTATTATTGTTAAATTAAGGTTATCATATTTAGTATTGTTAATATTGTTAATAATACTTTAACATGGACCAATATAACTACCTAATTCTATTTTGACTAATAATAGCATGATTAACTATTTTCAAAATAATACCCTTATTATTACTTATAAAGTTACTATTATTATTATTAACCCTAATATGAGGTTACGATAAAGGTAATTTGAAAATAATGATAATGTTGGTAAGTGGGAAGCTAACCCTAGTATTTCCTTCTTATAGGTGAACCTAGTCAAAATGATAAGGAGGTGTAAGAGCGTGCTCTAAGCCTAATGTAGTTTTAGGTAAGGATATGGTTAAGGCATAATTTGTGTGAATAATGTGCTATGTGTGTTGATTTGATGCGGTTAAGTTGCATGTGTTTTATGATATGTGTAATGTGGTATTGCTGCTTGTTCATGAAATGAGCTTATGTAATATGGCCCTCATAACATGCATGATAGGAGACCCTAAATAGTGCGATGTGGTTTTGAGAGAAATAGAAAAGAGTGAGGTAATTGAGTTAACTAAGAGGATGGTAAGGATGGCCTAAACATCTTATGACCTATGGGTGGACAAAAGGAGGAATAATGGGAATAAATTAATGGAGTGGACCAAAATATGCATGGGTAGTCTAGGGTTTGCATGGGATAGTTAGCCTTTACATGGGGATGACCTTTACATGGAAAAAGTTAACTTGATGGTTAAGTAAGGTAAGGGAATAATTTTTAGGGTGATTGGATTCCATATGTGAAAGATAGCATGTGGGTTGGTGTAAGGATGCATGGGAGACTTGACTAGGATTTTGGGAGGAAACCCTAAGTGAAAGAAGTGTGCAAGGAAGTGAAAACTAATAAAAATGGTTAGAATGGGGAATAAAATATGAGAGGGGTGTTGCATGGGGGGAAGTGAGCCAAGTGAGAAAATGGTATTTGGGTGTTGAGGGGGTGACGTAAAAGAAAGGAGAAGTACTAGGGTTTAGAGGAGCGAACTATGGTTTTTGTGATCACATGTGGGAGTTATATAGTGAGGTTGTGATGTCGGGTGTGGTTCGAGGGAAGTTATGGTTTTGGTAACAAAGAAGAGTTTTGGATTCTCATGGTGAATGGAAAATATGGGAATGAAGTCTTGGGGATGTAGGTTGTGTTGGAGATGTGTCATGTGGAAGAGGAGATGGTAAGTAAGAGAGATGAAATGATAACATCGTTTGAGGAAAGAGAGGTGCTAGGGTTTTTGGATGGCTAACTAGGGTTTTATGGCCACATGTGCAAAATAGAAAGTAAAGTGGGGTGCTTGGGGATGAAGAGGTGATGAATTGGGGCAAAGGAGCATGAGTTGCACGAGATAGGGGATGGTTGGGCCATATAGGCCAAATTAGGATTTCCACTGAATAAAAGGGCTTATATAATGGAGTGGCTCTACATCATTCCATCAGGTTAACTTTTTTTTTTTAGCTTTGTAATGTATTATCACTTTATAAGTATCTAATATGTTATATTATTGGTGAATATATAGGGACAATCATAAAGGAGCAATAAAGAAGGAGTGAATTAATTTTTTTTTGATATTTAGTAGCCTCAAAAATAAATTGTTATAAGATGTTGTAATAGTATGAAACTCAGTGGGGTGAGATCGTTCTATCCATTGTGAGCCAATGAAGTTTGCATATATCATTTAATTTCATTATTCTTATGTGTTAATATTAAAGATTAGTAAGAATTTTAGAGTGTTAAAAGTGATCACACAAGATTTTACTTGATTCTTAAACCAAAGAGATGCTTCTTTCTTGAATAATATACACAGGCTTTCCTACATTAATTATTTATCTTTTTTATATTTATTTGAGAAGAATGAGTACATATATGTTTTGAACTCTCAAACACACATAATTTGGATTGTTTAACACACATATAACTCTAGATGTCTAAAACTTCAGTTTAACTTTATAATGCCCATAACAATTTCAAACTCCTAAAAATTACACTTAGTGTTGTTTTCACTATGGCAAGTGAGTAAAACAATTCTATGAATAAATTGAATTAGTTGAATATCATAGTTAAATTAAATGCTTATAACAAGTAAAATCTTGAAAATTGAAAAGTTTGATTACTCCACAAAATTAGCAAGTGGCTCTTTGTTAATGATAATATATTTGTTGTATTTTCTCTCTTCTAAACTCTCCCAATTTTTTTATTATAAAATAATTTTTTCTTTTATAATATTATGATCATAATAAGAGGGCCATTTTTACTTAGTAAAAATAGAAGATTTTTTTTTTTATCAAGTCAAATTTTAGATATATAATATCTTTCATCAAAATTGATTTATGTATTAAACATAATTTAGGAAGAAGATAAATCATTTTGGATTACATAAATGTTTTGTTTTAACAAGAAAGATGCCATCCGGTGTATAATATATTTGTCTTTTGAATCTTTACTTGAAATCAATATTACTAAATAAATAATTATTTGCAAATTAATACAAAAATATTCATATAATATTCTAGTTAAATAATAATCATACAAGAATATTGTTTCCTATGTAAAATAGTTTTCCTATTTCTATGAGAAAATATATACTTATTGAGGTAAAGGGCCTAATATAAGAATTTTGTTTAGTAACTGTCATAGATTTGTCCTTATATTAATATCTATTCCTAAAAACTCTTTTAAACATCATGGTCTTTATGCTCGTCTATATCCTTGAATCAATTTATTAAATCAGTAAGACAAGACATGGTAATGCAAGGAACATAGAGAAAAATTCATTTGTTTCTCAATATGAATATTTGAATCTAAACTAGAAGCCAGACATTGATATACCTCTTTCATAGGTCTCACTAGTCTAGGATTGTTAGTTAGATGTTAGATCAAGTAAATCTTTATTTATTCCTATCTTTTATTATTTTCTTTTGTTACTGAGAATTATTTTTTATCTTTTAATTATTCCAAGTCTCTTAGTTTAAGATGGTTTCCCTTTAAATTGGTAGAGATGGCAAACAAATTAAATTTGATTTGGGTTAAAATTAGGGTACTATTTAATAGTTCTGAGTATGGGTGTTTTTTTAATCTTTTTAGGTAAGGTTGATTTGGGTCAGGTTTGTATTAGGTTAGGTTATTTTGCGTATAGAAAATATTAGGTAATATCCAGGTCTAACCTATTAGATTTTTTCCGATTCATGTCAATTTAAGTCTACATTCTTTGGGTTACATTAGGTTTAGGTCGGGTAGATTTAGGTTTATACTCATGGTGATATAGAGCCTGGGCTAAGTTGATTCAATTTACATTTGTATTTGCATTGATTGTTATCAATTTAATATAATTAATAAATTAGATTGTAATTTGTTATTTTATCAATTTTATATAATTAATAAATAATATTGTGATTTGTTATTATTGTTATGATTATCATTGTAATGTTTTCATAATATATATATATATACTAATATAATAAATTATTATCATAAAATATATACTACTATAAATAGATTGTGATTTTTTATTATTGTTATGATTATCATTGTAATATTTTCATAATATATATAATGATATAATAAATTATTATCATAAAATATATACTACTATTAGTAATAAATTATTATTAGTAGTAATATTATAATAATCATTATTACAAATAAAATTACAAATATTATTATAAACATTATTATAAGGATTTATATAGTAATTATAATTATCATGTTATTTATAATAACAATTGTTATTATTATAATTATAATTATAATTATTGTTATTATTATCATCTTTATAAATATAATAATCATTATTATTAGTAGAAATACAAATATAAATTTTACTATTGTTATTATATTAATATATACTATAATTATTATATTTACAATTATAATTTTTTTATTTATAGTAATAGTAGTATTAATAGTAGTAGTAGTAGTAATAATAATAGAATTTCTAGTATCTAATATGATTGATGGCAATATAATATTACAATAAAGTGAGGAGAATATAATCTTACTAGTTTTATTTCATTTTTTGGTATATAGGTTGAATATTTTTGTTTACATAAAATTTTATTAATAAGATAGCTTGATGATGATTATGTATCAATTTATAAGTGATAAGATGTATCCTTTGTAGATTAAATTTGACTTTAGCTTATATTATGTTTGGAATCATTTTCGAGTATGGATTAGGTTTGAGTAGGTCATTTTGGGTTAGGTAAGATTACATAGGGTCATTATATAATTTCTATTCGGGTATGGGTTGGGTTCAAACAGGGTTCTTTTTGGATTGGGTTATTTTGGATACAATTCACTATTAGATTAGTAATATTGGGGTTAATTTTGGATTGATTCAAGTTGAGATTAGTTTTTTTTAAGGACACAAGTTAGGTTTCCGATTAGGTTGGTCATCTTTACCAAATCTACAAATAGGGAATCATGTACTTTAGTAATTAGGAATTGAGTCAATAATATTTATAAATTTGTGCAACACTCAAGGATAGTTTACTCTTCCATTCATTGGTCCTACAGTTCAACCTTATTCCACATGCACCATTAGTTAGGTTGTTACAATTAACATTTTAGCATTTCTTTCCAGAAATTCTAATTATTTGTAACAATATATACTTTTTCAAAAGAAAATTCAAGTTAAAAAATTAGAATAGAGAAATTAATATAGTTTTAAGACCACTACCATTATAAAAAGGACATCCAAACAACAAATTTAGATATGTTACTATACTAAAACTTATCATTGCATTCATCCCTATTCTTTTTATTGCCATTTGTGCAGTTATTTCTCCTTTCCGCCTTAGAGGAGAGTGATGTTTTTTTTTGCGTAAGAAACCATCATCAATTATGTCCTTTCACTAGTGTGAGAAACACTAATCATTTAGGGTTCTTCATTGTCGATAATAAAGTTGACATAACCAACTACTTTTACCATGTCATTTGGAATGCCTCTTATGTGAAAATATATAAGAAAGATATTACTGAATCTAATGGGAAAATGGGAATAAAACTATTATATCTAACATAAGAAAGTTGCCCACATTCACCTATCCTTTATTAGGTTTAAGGCTACAACTTGTTAAATAAAGTTTTGAACAACATTCATACCGAAAGAGTACAATCTCACAAGGATTTATCCACTAGTAGATGGAAATAAATGTTTTTAAGGCACCAAATCAATTATAATAAAGATAAAAAAACTGATGATATAAAATCTGGATTTTCTAAAACTTGAAAATGAAAAAAATAAATAATCAAATTTCAATTATATCACCAACAAAAAGATAATACAACATCTAAAATTAACACTTTAAAAACCAAATAAAAACATTTGAAATATAAGACATTTGATAAGAGTATAAAAGTAGAATCCTAAGTAATGGGAAAAACCATTATTCATGAGATCAATACATTGGATAACCTACTCTTAAACCACAAGCACTTCCTTGCACAAAGGCAAAAATTGACATATATCAATATATCATAAAAATTATGTAAGAGGTATGCTCCCAACCATTATTGGTTTGTTGTAGGACCCAATCAACCATGATAGTACGAGTACGAGCCCAATATTGAGTAAACCACATCACCCTACCTCATGGAGAAATACGAACCATAAGATCATATGCATATAGGATCAAAGTGTATTACATTTGTGCAACACCATGATTACATAATGTATCATAATTCATACCATACATATATGATAACATGTAATAGATACAAGGAATCATACTTATCATGGCCTAGGTAAGAATCATGTTAATAATCACAATCAAGATTTCAAGAGAATCAAGAATAGCATGCTTTAAGATGACACCAAACTTGATGCAAATGAAGAATTGAGCACACACCTTGTCACTATAGGTCAAAATCAGGGCATCAAAACATTTAAATAATAAATAGGGGTTGTTAAGTGCCAAATAATACTTAGGGAAATGTTCATCCCAAATAGTACTTAGAGGAGTTCCTAACCATGCTAAAACTTTTAAATAATATTTAAAGGGTTGTTTGGCACAAAAAAAATACTTAGGAGCTTTCATCATTGTTAGTAGTTTTGAACAATACTTAGGGCTTATTCAACTTCATTACACCTCTAAAACCTTAATTAAGGATTGAACTATTCTAAATATATAAATATTTTATGGAACATCACTTTCATACTTAAACATACTTTATAATATTGAAATAAAACATAAATTGTAAATTCAATGTGACCTCAACACGATAACGCTTGAAGATAAAACAAGCTTATCATGCTCTTTCACTTGGTCATGCTTGTAACATGTTCTTTTACTCAATCATGCTTGAAGATAAAATGTAATTCAATTATGATATATCTATATGCATATTGTTCATTCATATTCCCCAAAATGAGCAAAATGATGATATCATGTATTTGTCTACCCTAACATGCTCCACATTATGCCAAATAATAAATGACACAAATCTTCAAATGAGGAAGAAGATTAATGTGAATGTAGATAGATTATGATCATTTGGATATGGTTTATGAAGAAGAAGTAGAAATATTCAAGTATTAAATAAAAAAGAATGCATCAAGAATTCAAAGAATTTAACACAATTTAAAGAAATAAAATTTGAATATTATCAATCTAAGATTACTCTAAGTAGTCTTATAAAAGGTATTCAATCACAAAGAGAGAATTAACCAAGTGAATTACTTGTGTTATATTTAAATATCAATTATCCACAAACATGTTACAAGGTGTCGACACACATGCCTTATATAGGAGATAAGACATTGGTAACTAGCACACTAATTTAGCCACATGACACACAAATGGCTAACGAACACATAAATAGTAATACAATGTATTTATATCCTATATAATACATGGCTCAACAAGACTATTACAAACAAAGTAAGCTGAATAATATATGAAAATAATTAACAAGAATCCTAATCAAAATAATAATGTTGACTTTGAATGGTTGACTAGATCTTCTTGACTTTAGCTTTCATGCACAATAACTTCCTTTATATTAGCTTGTAACATGTGGAAATATTAAGTATCTTAAATTCTAAAGTAAATTGATCTCTTCTTGCAAATATGTTACATACTTGCAAGAATGACTTAAAGCAATAACATTAAGGTTGGTTAATCATTATCATCAAAGAAAAATAATGTGACCGGCTCCAAACTAAGTAAGCTAAATCATCATCTTGAAGATAAATTGTAGATACTTATATGTCATTCTCCCCAAACTAAGAAGAGTATATCCTCCCATTGACATCACTAAAATTTGGGGACAAATCACCCATATCAAATGTCCTTGAAACACCGCCATATAATTCAGGCAGTTTAAGCTCGTAAGCATTATCTCTAAATTTTCTAAGGATTTTAAACGGTCCATCTACTCTTGACATTAGTGTATTTTTCCTTAGGTTTGGAAATATTTATTTATGTAAATATAACTAAACTAAATCACCAACAAAATATACCTGTTGACTATAATGTTTAGTAGCTTATTTTTGATATTTTTCATTAAAGTATGCTATAGGTCTCATTCTTGAGAAAGAACTCCTCCAACACCTACCCCACTAGCATCACAAATTACCTCAAAGAGTAAGCCAAAATTAGGAATAGATAATATACGAGTGTTGGAAAATTTATCCTTAAGAGTATCAAAATCTTTAGCGGCTTCTTTTTCCCATATAATTTCTCCTTTTTTCATCAGTTAAGTAATAGGTATAACTATAGTAGAGAAATCTTTAATAAATCTCCTATAGAAACTAGTTAACCCACAAAAGCTTCTTATTTGATGTGTGTCCTTAGGAATAGGCCACTCTTGAATAACTTGTATTTTTACAGGATCAACTTTAGTACCTTCAAGAATGATAATATAACCAAGAAAACTATACTCAGAGCATACATTCACACCTTTTGAATTTTCCATATTGTTTAGTTTTCTTGAATTTATCAAATTATTTCCTCAAATGTAAAAGATGATCATATTCAATTTTGCTATATACAAGTATATCATATAAATAAACTATAATGAGTTCACCTAAGAAAGGATGAAGAGTTTTATTCATTAGTATCATAAAAGAACTAGGTGCATCACATAACCCGAAATGCATGAAACCCCATTAACATAGACCATATTTATTTTTAAATGCTGCTTACCATTCACCTTCTTCCCTAATCCTCATTTGATGGTAACAACTTTGTCAGTCTATTTTAGAGAATATCCTTGCACTGCATAACACATCAGGCATGTCATCTAATCTAGGCATAGGAAAAATGATATTTGATAGTTATATTATTCACTGCTCTCGAATCTATGCACATACATGAAGTACTATCCTTTTTACGAACTAGTAAGGTAGGTATACAACAAGGATTCATGCTCTCTCTCATTAAAACTTTATTTACTATCTATTAAATTTGTATTTGTAATTCCTTAGACTTCTCTAGATTATATCTATAATCCGGTCTATTAGGTAAAGGTATCCCTAAAATTAAATAGATAGCATGCTCTATACTGTAAGAGGTGGTAGTCCCTGATGTAAATCATTTAGAAATACATCTCTATATTCCTCAAACAAACTAGTAAAATTTGAATTGTTAGAATATTCTCCCCAAACTGAGATGATTTAGCTACCAAGGCATAATAAACATCCTCTTCCTCAATGAAATTAATCATTTCCCATTCATGTAAAAATAAACTCTTTTTAACCTCGGGTAATGATACATAATCACATTGAGATGCTTTCAACTTATATTTATTTTTATCTTTAAGTACCACATATTCATTAGTTACACCATCATAAATTACACTATGATTATATTACCATGGTCTACCTGGTAGAATACCACCAGCATCCATAGAAAAAACATAACACAACACCGCATCATGATAATCACTAATGTAAAAATAAATGAGTGTTTATGTAGTCACTTTAGCTCCCTTTTCCTTATTAATCCATTGTAAGACATATGGTTTAGGATGGATAGTAGTCACTAGTCTTAGTTGTTTAACCAATTTTCCACTAGAAACATAAGTATATGAACCACTATCTATGTTGATCCTACAAACTTTATCACCAATTTTGCACTTAGTTTTAAACATTTTATCCTTTTATGTTGATTGATCATTAAGTTGTATTTGTAATGACCTTTGTAGTATAAAGCAAGGATTTCCATCCTCATACATATTTAAGACATCATCATTAGATTTAGTTTTTGATTCATCATCATTAATACATAGTTCCATGTTCTCAATTTCACTCAAGATCGAGACTCTTGGATTAGGGCATTCCCTAGCAAAATAGCCATACCCTTCACATTTGAAGCATTGTTTAGTGGAAATTTCATTAACTTTAGTTTTAACATTATCATCTCTGTGAGGGATATTTTTTTTATCATTATTTGAATAGTTATATGTCCCAAATTTTGATGTAGATGCATTAGAATTGTTTTTATTAGATAATGGAATAATCACTTGAAGATACCCTAAATGGAAACACTTGATGATGTGAGAACCTTATATGGGCACGCTAAATTGAATTGGGTTGTTACTTTGTATGATATTTTTTGTGGGCCTTTATATGATATGACATCCTTCTCTAAAAATATATTAATGGAATGTGAATCAAGATAGGTCTGGATTAATGAATCCTTGATTATCTATAGGGGGTTAGTTTGCCTTTGGGTGCATTCAAGCGGGATGCTAGTTGAACCTAGTATTGCCATTGATTTTGGTGTATCTCTTACTCTTGACATTGATAATGTACTAGGAGCTGTTGTGACACCAAAGGATGTTATTTTCCATAAGCTAGGACTTATATCCACCAGGTTACTTCAACATGAGATGGGACTTTATATCCATTTATTTGGTTTTAATTTCATGCTATAGATAGACTATGGGGAATAATCCCACCTATTTCTCAATAACTTGGGTAAAAAAATTGTAGGATCACCAATTGCTCAATAAATGTAAAGGAATTAAACATTATACTAAATAAAATAATATATAGATTGAGACCCAAGAAGTATTAATTAGACTTATCTGATTTTTGCTTGATCCTAATATGTTCATTTTGCTGATATGTGACTTGTTGTGCCATATAGGTACTTAAAGAGCTCATACCTCACTTAAGTTATGAATATATAAGGCAACTAAAATTTACCATCCCTTTATGCTATGCCAATCGTATATTTCCCTTGAATGCCTCATTGTGGTGGACTTTTGTGTTTCCAATATGTTTTCATAAATAATTGCATGATCTATTACTGTCGTAGCCATGATCTACCTATTGTAAAATTAATGATCGGAAAGTTATATGTGTAATTCTGATTTCACACTAATCTCCATGTTATACTCTAATTACTATTGTGTGGATAGTGTCAGTAATCCATGTTCCATAAGAAGGTTATATGTACGTTATAATCTATATACCCTTTTATGATGGTATGATTGTGATTATGATTTTTTCTATGAACCCAAATATGTCTTGTATGACCTTGTGATTGTGTGTGAATAAGATAGTAGGAAAATTGAATGTACACTTTTGTAGGTCATACCTTGAACATGTGGTGTACTATGTTCTACATTATAGTGGTAGATTGGTTTAAATAGTATGTATGCATACTTATGGGGTTGTAGTTACAATCCCATTTTTAATCCTATGAGTAGGAGGTTCATTATTACTTTCATGAGGATGACAATAGATTGGTTCATCCTCCTCTCAACATAGTTAGGTTGTTAAGTGTAGGTATATCTAGAGACTTTTCTCTGTGGTCTGTGAGTGACCAAGGTGTGTCCCATTTAAAATTGATTTATTCAAGTTAGTGTCTTCTTCTAATGTGTCTTGTACGTATTTTTAGCCAATGTAGTCTACATGTGTAAACCTTGATTTTTCCTATATCTAAATGTTTTCTTCTCCACTCTAGTTTTCCTTGTGTTTGATTTTTTGAATACTTAGTTTTTTTTTAATAATGTGTGGTAGGTGGTGTGGTTCCTATATTGTGTTAGATGTAGTGGCACCACCTTGCTTTTTCCATAGGTTTGACTTGCATTTTTTTTCTTCCACAATGTTTTAAGATAAAATTTTTCTATAGTGAAAAAATGGAGGTGTTGCAACTAAAGCAATTAAGATACTAGTATTGCATGCTGCACAAAAATACTTTTAAATGAATCAAATGGACGTCAAGTGTGTCTTCCTAAATGGAAATCTTGTAGAGGATATATATGGAGAACACTTGCTTTGGTTTAAGAATGCTAAATTCCATGACCATGTATGCAACCTTTATAAGGCCCTTTATGGTCTAAAATAAATTACGTAGTGTTATGTAGAAACCAAATTTAATCTTATTTTACATATACATATTAAGTGGTAAAAAGGGGTCAGGCTAAGAAATAATAAGATTTAATTAAAACTAGCATGGTAAATGTTAAAATACCATAGATAAATATTAAAAAATAAATTACACTTTATTAATTTATAGGATCAAAAATGAGCATTATAAAATGCAACACAAAATTAAAAACTCATGACAGGAGGAAAGAGGAAAATGGTAGTGTAACACCTCAAAATTTACTACTAAAAAATTTCCTTTTTGCAGAGGCCAATATATAAACAAAGAGGGTGTTATTGCTGCACTTAACACAAGTCCGGTTCCTTGCTATTCTTATATTAAGTATAAGGCTAATAAATACGATAAAATTAAACAGATGTAAAGATAAAACAAGGTGATAACATAAATTAGTGGAAATACAATGTCAGGAGGAACACTCCAAATACATACATTCAAAATATAACAAAAGGGAATATAGGACCTAAGAGTCCAAAAAGGGTATCCAGATCCAAAACATCAGCATCGGATAAAGGTGACTCTACTTCCAACCTATAGAATAAGATCACTCAACCGTAGGCAGATAATCTAAAGGATCAATAGTCTCATCATCAAGAGTCATGCACACCCACGGAATATCATAAACAAATGTGTCTGCTCCCCCAAATCAATGGGGATCTTTACAGCATTGCAATTGGTGTCAGTACACAAAGAATTTGTAAGCTAAGTTATTCTACAAGCATAACATTTACACGTTGAAACATGGTAAGCAAAAAATAGACATGTGATAGTGTAATAGATCATAGGTAATATAAGATAATAACAATACTAAAATACTACAGGTTATTATCTTTACTTTAGTGACCAACCACATCATATTAACCATAGTGAGTACTCATGAGACAAATAGATCTATTTAAACATGACCATACAGGGCACAACACACCTGGGAAACACATTTACATCGAGTGAAACAAAGATTGGCATAAACGTGACCTTCCAGAGCATAACGCTTCTAGGCACTACTAATACACCACTAATCCTTAAGTATGCATACCCTAATAAGCCATTGGAACAGACACAAATATAGTAGACTAGGCCACTATAGTTCCAAATGAACCAGGGAAATAATCCATCAAACATAGTAACAAACTCAATCCTAAATCATGTGATTCCTTCACTTCAATAATTAATATCTTAATCATGAAGATAGTGGACACTCATCAATGAGAGGTCCCACTTAGCACTTAGATGAATTCATTCCAACCCTGTGTTTTACCATAACACTTAATTCTATTCCTAGGGTTTAACAACCCACAACTGTTATAAAAGTTATAAATGATAAGGTTAAGATAAAGTTGATCAGTTCCTAATCCATTTATTTAACAAGATAGAACACGTTGAATATGGATATTAGTTATAAGACACTTAGGTTACCACTTAAGACCATGAAGCACACAACTTAGGTTAATACTGCATACTTAGTCAAAGCTCTAAGAAATCCCTAATCTCATTATTTATTTAATAATACTAACCCGATATTACACTTAGAACACTAGTCGAGTCAACTTAAGGCCCTACCACACAAGGATGAAGCATTAAACACTCATAACATTTTAAGCACACTTAAATGTTCTTTAATTTATTAATTTGGGTTGACCGATCTAACAACCTCATTAATAGCTCAAATTTTAAACATAACTTAATTGAACACTTATTGAGACCTTGTCATAAAACTATAAAATGAACATATAGATTCACACATAAAATGATAGATTTATGCCTAGGGTTTTTCTATGCTTATTTTAAATCCATATTAGTTAACTTAAATGATTAAGGGCTAAAACACCACAAACAATGTTAACCAAACTTCTAAAACATGGCCTGACTTCTCCCAGATAGAACCAAATAAAGCGTTATGACATTGTTGACCAAAATTACCATTTTACCACTTACTTTACCTAAAGTGTGTTTAAACTTGTTTTAATCATATCTCAAGCTATATAACTCCAAATTAAGACTTCTTACATATAAAATTCTTTGTAAAGGACGTAATGAGAACAATGGCGATGCTTTTTTTTCATTTAAAAACTAGATGAACGCAATTATGATGTCATTTTAAACAGCTACCCACTGATAAGACTTAAATGGCCCTGGTAGAGAGCAAAGTCAAAATTCCCAGATATGATCTAAACTCCAAATTCAACAAAAATTGTCACTCCACTTTAAATACTTATGAAACATACTAAAATAACCTTAGAATAATTTTAAGCAACCAAGGACAAGGAAAACAAGGCCTTGACCTTGATCGAGGCACACTTGGGTGTTTTTATACCCAAAACTCCATTTTTCACACTTAGATTCATAATCTCACACTAATGCAATATTACACAATTAGAACGTAACATATAAAATATCGCATCATAATGCATAAATTTCATATTAAGGTCTACCATGCTTTTACTCAACAAAAATCACATAGAAAGGGCATAACATTTAAGGCATAAGAATAGCAAATAAATACTATGACATGCTAGGATATAAATTTATGCCATAAATGATAATATGTTTAGAACTAAAATTTACAACATCCTGCTCTAATATTTTTAGATTAATCAAAATAAGAATACCAAAATATTGGGAAAAAAGAAAAGCAACCAATAAGGAATGCTAAAAAAACACCACATAACAACAAGTATAAGTCTCCATGCTAAGAGAGTATGCATAGCTTACTTGCAAGTAAGTCTTGTAGCTAAAATAAGTCCTAATTTTCTCCTTCATTAAGCACCTATTGATCGCCTTTTAAAAAATATAAAAAAATTTAGGATTTTATGATATTAGCTAAGGGAAAATAATAGATGGGAAAGTAGAGAAGAGGAGTGAAAGACTAAACCAACGAAAGAGCTTTTCTCAGCTGGCTTTGGGAAGCCACTTTTTATGGCTTCCAAAGCAAGGGAAAATGATTCCGACATATATGGTTATAATGTAGGATAAATTGAAGCAAGTAAATGAGGAGAAAACTGGGGAAAAGTGCTAAAATATGTAGCACAAAACTACAGTAGCTGAATCAAGGGTGGGGAAATGAGTAACTTTGATGCTTGAAACCATCACCAACAATTATGGCACCATGAGGTAATGTTAGGAGGTTGAAGTAGGATTATTATGGCATGAAAAATGGAAGAAATAACTAAAAAAATGGGGTAAAAGGGCACAAGTTGGCGGCATCATTAGGCAAGGAGAAGAAGGGAGCAAGGTTTCAAAGTTTGCAAGTGTGTGTGTGTTTAACTTATGTAAAACAATATAATGTAAGGGAGTGTAGAGGTATGGGGATTGGAGCCAGGTCTTGGATAGAATGGCATAATTCTAGATCTTCCATTGTGTGGTAATAGCTAAAATGAGGTTACTTAAAGCTCACATGATGGAAAGGCTAAGGGTAGGTTTGCTTTAAGTACAACTATGTGATGATTAAGGTGTACTTTAACTGTGAAATTTGGTTAACCCAAAGTCAAACTATGATATCAGATTTTTAGTTTAGTTGGAAATTATTTAGGATCCAACTAGATGATTAGAGTGTCTACTTAGATTAGTTTAAGATTAAAAGTGTAGAGAAAGCCTTAAGAATAGGCTTTTGCTTGAAATAAATAGCAAATGGATTCTGAATATTACAAAAATATAAAGGAAGGTTTTAAATATATTTAAGAACCCAAATATATATAATAATATATTGTGTAAAAGTTGGTTTGATGCTCGATGAAGGAAAAATGTGCAAAAAAAGGCAAAATAGATAAATCACGTAAAAGTAATTTTTTGCAAAATTGCAATATGAATGGAATGAATGATGAATTACTCAAAATTTAATATGAATGAATTAGAGAATAATATATTATGTTTTGATATGGATTATGAGCCTAATTACATTGTAATTAGGGTTACAAGATTTTTGGATATTACATCACTACCTCCTAAAAGAGACTTCATCCCTGAAGTCAAGAAGGAAGTTATAGACAGAAGGAATGTGACGATGCAAGAAAGTTGTGCTTATAAAAGTCAACACTAAAGGAGTAAAGCCTACTAAAATATTGGGGTACTGCTCCTTGAAAGAGAGAGAGACCCTTCCTAAGAGAATGCCTACATCTATTGAAAATATCAGGGTAACACTCCTTCATGTCCTTCTCCAGTTCCCAGGTAGCCTCTTCTGCTTCGTGGCAGCTCTAAAGAATCTTCATGAATGGCATTGAGCTCATACAAGTCTATCATACCTTGTGTTTCGAGAATATTCAAGGGAACCTCATTGTAGGTTAACGCATCATCCAACTCAATCTTGTCAGGTCTAATCACATGTGAAGGATCGGCAACATACATCTCCAACTCTAACATATGGAAGACATGGATGTGGCTAGCTCTGGCGATAGTGTTGGGCAATAGGCAACCTCACCACCTTAGTCGAGTACCTCATAATGTCCAATGTACCTAGGGCTTAACTTGTTATTCATACCAAACCTTTGCACCCTATTAGTGGGTAAAACTCTCAACAGGACTCTATGTCCCACCTTATACACCTCACTACACCATCGCAGATATGCATAGCTTTTCTGTTGGTCTTGAGCTACCCTCATCCTATCTTGTATTAGCCTAACCATTTGAGTCATCTCGTTTATAAGCTCTAGCCCTAGTATAATAGTCTCACTGATGTAGCTCCAACACAATGATGTCTGACACTTGTGACTATAAAGTGCCTCAAATGGAGCCATCCTGAAGCTGGCATGATAATTGATGTTGTATGAAAACTCCAGCAAAGGTAAAAAATCCTTCCAACTACCTTTGAAGTCCATAACACAAGCTTGTAGCAGATCCTTAAGATTCTAAATCCTCCTCTCAGTCTGCCCATCTGTAGTTGGATGGAATGTAGTACTCATCTTTAATGTCATTCCCATAGCCTCCTATAACTTCTCCCAAAGTGAGAGAGGAACCTCAAATCCCTGTCAGAGACTATATTTGTAGGTGTACCATGCCGACTCACCACATACTTCAATAACACATTAGCTGACTGAATAATGCTCTAAGTCGACTTCATTGGAACGAAGACTGTCGACTTAGTTAACTGATCAACAATGACCCATATCATATCACAACCACTGCGTGTCCTCGATAAGCCACAAACAAAGTCCATTGAGACTTAATCCCATTTCCATTTGGTACATCTAATGGCTATACCAACCCTACTGCTCTATGGTGCTCTATCTTAACCTTCTCATATATTAGACATCTCAATACAAACTCTATTGTCTCTTACTTCATGCGAGGCCACAAGTAAATCTGTCTGGGGTCCTTGTAAAACTTAACTCCTCTAGGGTAGATGGAGTATAGTGTACAATAACCCTCCTCTAGAGTCCTACACTTCAAATCAGCGCAACTCAATGGGATACACCAACTACCCCTGTGCCGTATGCTACCATCATTATGTATATAAAAGCCCTCGGTTGTCCCCTCCTATATCTTATGCCAGATCCGTTCAAGCTTAACGTCACCAAGCTACCCTACTCGGATATCATCAAATACTATCAGAGTGATTGTTAAAGCATAAATTTGGGAATCCAAATCCTTATGTTGTAACAACCGAATGCCCATCTCTCCTAGTTCCTCTAGCAATCATCTTGCCACAACTAATGAGCTTAGAGAGTGTGTCATCTTCCAACTCAAAGCTTCAGCTACAATGTTGGCCTTACCCTTGTTGTAGGTCAACTCAATATCATAGTTTGTTACCAACTTTATCCATCTCCTCTGGCACATGTTTAGCTCTTGCTAAGTAAAGATGTACTTCAAGATCTTATGGTTGGTGTAAAACTTGTACTATGTACCGTACATATAATGACACTAAATCTTTAATGTAAAGACAATTGCTGCCAACTCCAAATCATGTGTCAGATAGTTCTTCTTATACCGATTCAACTGATGAGAAGAACAAGCAACTACCCTCCCCTGCTACACCCAAATGCAACCAAACCTATGCTTAGAAGCATCACTATAGACCTCAAACTCATTTGATCTTGAAGGCAAGGTCAGTATCGGTGTAATAGTCAACCATCACTTTAGATCTTAGAATGCACCTTCATAATTATCATCCCACTAAAACCTGATAGTCTTCTTTAGAAGGTTTGTCAATGGATGTGTAACCTTTGAGAAGTCTTAGACAAATTATCTATATTACCCTGCCTGACCTAGAATGCTCCAGAACTCTATAACGCTTGTAGGTGGCTACCAATCTAAAACAATTGTGATCTTTGTTGGGTCAATGGTAACTCCACTGGCAAATACAACATGTCCTAAAAAGGAAACCTCTTGCAACCAAAACTCTCACTTAGAAAGCTTAGCATAGAGCTTATGCTTCTTAAGGAGTAACAAAACTGCTTTAAGGTGCTACTCATGATCCTCTGAACATTGTGAGTAGAACAAGATATTGTTAATGAATACAACCACAAACTAATCAAGGTATGGCCTAATGATCTGGTTCATCAAATCCATGAATATGACTGGTGCATCACTATAAATTCTTAATGTCCATAACGCATCCTAAAAATCATCTTCATGATGTCGAACTCTATGATGTGAAGCTGAGGGCACCCTAACCTTAAATTAATATTCAAGAACACCCTAGTGCCACAAAGCTAATCAAACAAGTTGTCAATTCTCGATAGAGGGTAACAGTTCTTGACCATCAACTAGTTTAACCTGCGGTAGTCGATGCATAAACAAAGGATCTCATCCTTCTTCTTTACAAAGAGGACTTGTGCTCCCTATGGAGATACACTCGGATGGATGTACCCATAAGGGTAAAACTCCTCCAGTTGAGACTTCAGCTCCTTCAAATCTATCGGTGCCATCCGATAAGGTGCTCTAGATATGGGTACCGCCACTAGGACTAAGTCGATCGTGAAGTATATTTCAAGCACTGGTGGCATCCTTAGTACCTCCATTGGAAGGACATATGGAAAGTCTCGAGATATGGAAATATCCTTCAGTGGTGTTACATCAGCGTTCAATGCTCGAAAGCTGCACAAGTACATGGGATAATGCCTTTGCATAATCGAGAATAGTGTATACACGGATATGACTTTCATCATGGGCCTACTTGCTCTTGAGTATATTCTATCACTGTCTTATACCTCCCCATCATATCTATCCCCAAAATGTTGTCGAAATCATGCAAGTCCAACTTTACCAGGTCCACATGACATATACCTCATCAATGATTAAGGCTACTTTCATATGTAGTCTAGTACATGAAATTCTATCTCTAGATGGTAGAACAACAGACATAGAAACACTAGCAACAAGATTCATGGATTCTCTAGTAACAAAAGCTGATGATATGAAGGATAAAGATCCTCTGGAATCAAATAACACGTACACTGGTAAAGAGAGAATGGTCAACATACTAATCATGATGTCCAACTGTCGGTCAACCACTCCCTAACTAATGACATCTAGGCGGCCACCTCACAGTCCACCTCTGTATCCTTATAAACCTTGATCTCCTCCACTTAATGGGAAAGGGAAAAAGCTAGGTGCTTGCTCATTAGGTTGATTGAAACCCTATGTAGGTGCTCCCTGTTACTTCTGTGTAGGTGGTCCGTAAGTAAGTTGTTGCTGGCCTTACTAACCAGATCGGCACTCAATCGACTTGTGCCCCTCCATGTGACAAGTGTAATAGTGGATAGGGCTACCCTTGCAATTCCACCTTGGATGGTCCCCTCCACATCTATGGAAAACTGAGAATGAAGACTATCTCAGTGGTCGATATGGTCCACTAGCATGTCCTCTCCGCCGTGACTTGGAGGAACTACCTCCTCTATGCTGGAACTTCCCTCTAGTTTCTGGTGCTTATGTACCTGGCTTCTTCCAAAATAAGTGGGACATCTACTTCTGAACCATAGCAGTAGGAATACATGCTCACTCATAGATAGTAGTGAGATTTAAGAAAATATAGCCCCTGCTCAAACTGAAAAACCATTGTCGACGGGTTAGTTGCAATACCTAGAGAAAAACTCAGTAGCTCTACAAAGCGGGCATGGTACTCACCTTTGGTCATGGTACCCTGAGTCAACAACATGAACCCCCTCAAATTCTCCTACTTAAGACTCTCAGGGTAGAAATAGGTGTGTAGAGCTATAGTGAAGTCCTCCAAGGATATCAGTGGTCCTCCCAAGGCCTGGTGGCTTATCCACCAAGTGTTAGCTACATTCTGAAAATAAAATCTAGCGATGCTAGCTTAATTATCTATTAGGCAGCCTACAACCTCAAATGTCGGCTCAAATCATGAACCCAATCCTCAAGTATAATAGGGTCCTCCTGCTCTGCGTATGTCGGTGGATAGTGGTTGCTGATCCTATTTAGACAATCCTCACCTATGCCTTCCTATAGTTGATAGGGTGGGGGTAGTGGTGGCTAATATTGAGGCGGTTGGCGTTGAACGTAACTCATAAATGCCTTAAAAGCCTCCTCTAAGTGAATAACATGGCCATTCATTGCCATGGCATTGCAAGACAAAAACTGAATTAAGGAAAAGTTAAGTTCTAACTTACTAACACATAATCACATCAAAGGTCACCAAGGTTACCCATCCTCGATTCCACACAACGTTAATCCATGTTATCGAAGAATTGAGTTTTAGAAATATGAAATAAAATGATAAAAACAAATAAGGGATAGTTGAGAATCGAGTTTTAGGAAAATAAAACATGGTAATCAAAACTAAAGCACCGATACAAACTTTTAACACCCTAAAATTTACTATTAAGAAAGTTTATTTTTGTGGAAGCTAATATATAAAAAAAGCAGGTGGTACTGCTGCACTTAACACGAGTCTGGTTCCTTACCATTCTCATGTCAAGTACAAGGCTAAAAAATATGATAACTTTAAATAGACGTAAAGATAGAATAAGATGATAACACAAATTAGCAGAAATATAATGTTAGGAAGCACACTCCAAATACATACGTTCAAAATACAACAAAAGGGAATATAGGACCTAAGAGCCTAAGAAAGGTATTCACATCTAAAACATTAGCCTCGGATAACGGTAACTCTACTCCTAACCCATATAATAAGATCACTCAACCACAAGTAGATATTCAAAAGGATCAATAGTCTCATCATCAAGAGTCACGCACACCTGCGGAATATCATAAACAAATGTGTCCGCTCCCCCAAATCAATGGGGATCTTTATAGCACTACAATTGGTGTCAGTACACAAAGAATTTATAAGCTAATTTATTCTACAAGCATAGCATTTTGACGTTGAAACATGGTAAGCAACAAATAGACATGCGATACGGCGATAGATCAAAGGTAACATAAGATAATAGCAACACTAAAATACTATAGGTTATTATCATTAATTTAGTGATCAAACACATCATATTAATCACACTAAGTAATCAGGAGATGGATAAAACTCACATAAATGCGATCTTTTAGGCTATAACGCACTTGGGAACCACATTTACATCTGGTGGAAGGGAGACTAGCGTAAATGTGACCTTCTAGGATATAATGCTCCTGGGCACCACAAATACACTACTAATCCTTAAGTATGCATACCCGCCATAAGCCAGTAGAACATACACAAATAGAGTAGACTATAACCCACAAAAGTTCAAAAAGAACTAGGGAAATAATCTATCAATCATAGTAACAAACTCAATCCTGAGTCATGTGATTCCTTTACTTTAATAATTAATATCTTATTCTTAAAGATAGTCAACACTCATCAACTAAAGGTCCCACTTAGCACTTAGATGAATTCATTCCAACCCTTTGTTAGACCATAACACTTACTTTTGTTTTTGGGTTTAAGAACACACAACTGATAAACAAGTGATATGTGATAAGGTCAAGATAAAGTTGATTATTTCCTAATCCATTTATTTAACAAGATAGAACACGTTGAATATGGATGTCAGTTCTAAGACACTTAGGTTATCACTTAAGACCATCAAGCACACAACTTAGGTTAAACTTGCTTAATTAGTCAAAGCTCTAAAAATTCCCTAATCCAATTATTTAATTAACCATATTAATCCAATATTATGCATAGAACATTAGTCGAGTCAACTTAAGGCCCTACCACACAAGGATGAAGCATAAAACAATGAGAACATTTTAAGCACCCTTAAATGTCCTTTAAATTATTAATTTGGGTTGACTTATCAAACAACCTCATTAATAGCTCAAATTTTAAACATAACTTAATTAGCCTCTTAGTGACCCTCTGTTCAACAATCAGAAACTAACCTTATAGATTCACATATAACATGATGGATTTATCCCTAGGGTTTTTCTATGCTTATTTTAAATCTATATTAGTTACCTTAAGTGATTAAGGGCTAAACCACAAGAAGCAAAGTTAACCAAACATCCAAAACATGACCCTACTTCTCCCATAGAGAACCAAACTAGGCGTTATGATAGTGGTGAAAAAAATTACCATTTTACCCCTTACTTTGCCTAATGTGTGTCTAAATTTGTTTTAATCATATCTCAAGTTATATAACTCCAAATCAAGACTTCTTACAAATAAAATTCTATGTAAGGGACCTAATGAAAACAATGGTGATGTGATTTTAAACAGATACCCATTGATAAGACTTAAATGGACTTGGCAGAGAGCAAAGTCAAAATTCCTAAATATGACTTATACTCTAAATTCAACCAAAATTGTCCCTACACTTTAAATACTTATGAAACATATTAAAACAACCTCCGAATAATTTTAAGCAACGAAGGACAAGGAAAACGTGGCCTTGAACGTAATCAAGGATCATTTGGGTGTTTTCATGCCCCAAACTCCATTTTTCATACTTAGATTCATAACGTCACACTAATGCAATACAATACATAATTAGAACATAACATATAAAATATCCACCACACATAAGAATGAATAAATTTCATATTAAGGTCTACCATACTTCTACTAAAAAAAAATCATATAGGAAGGGCATAACATTCATAGCATAAGAATAGCAAATAAATACTATGACATGCTAGGATATAAATTTATGCCATAAAAGATAATATCTTTAGAAAAAAAATATACAACATCATGCTCTAATATTTTTGGCATACTAAAAATAAGAATACCAAAATATTACAAAAAAAAATGCAACCTATAAGCCATGCTAAAAAAACACCACATAACAAGAAGTATAAATCTCCATACTTAAAGGGTAAGCCTAGCTTAATAGCAAGCAAGTATTATACCTAAAATAAGTCATAAGTTTATCCTTCACTTATCACCTCTTGATCACCTTTTAAAAAACATAATAATAGTTAGGATTTTATGATATTAGCTAAGGGAAAATAATAGATGGGAAAGTAGAGAAGAGGAGTGAAAGACTAAACTAGCAAAAGAGTTGTTCTCGGCTAGCTTTGGGAAACTCTAAAAACAAGGGGAAAGCCCTACCTAAATGATTCCAAAGCAAGGGAAATTGATGCCAACATATATTTATATGATTTAGGATAATTTGGAGCAAGGAAATGAGTAGAAAAGTGGTAAAATTTGTAGCATAAAACTACAGTAGCTGGAGCAAGGTAGAGATGGGAAAATGAGTAACTTTTCATGCTTTAAACCATCACCAATAATTAAGTTACCATGAAGTATTGTTAGGAGGTTTATGTAGGATGATTATAGCATGAAAAAATGAAGAATAAATGAATGGAAAATGGGGTGAAATGGCACAAGTTGGCAGCAGCATTAGGGAAGGAGAAGAAGGGAGTAAGGTTTCAATGTTTGCAAGTGTGTGTGTGTTTAACTTATATAAAATAATTTAATATAAGGGAATGTAGAGAGATGGGGATTGGAGTTAGGAATAGGATATAATTGTATAATTCTAGATCTACCACTGTGTGAATATGAAATGATGTTGCTTAAAGCTCACTTGAAAGAAAGGCTATGGGTAGGTTTGCTTTAAGTACAACTATGTGATGATTAAAGTGCACTTTAGGTGAGAAATTAGATTAACTCAAATTCAACCTATGATATAATATTTTTTGGCTTATTTAGAACTTATTTAGGATCCAAATAGGTTGTTAGAGTGGTTATTTAGGTTAGTTTAAGATTAAAAGTGTAGAGAAAGCCTTAGTAATAGGATTTTTCATCAAATAACTAGCAAATGCATTTTGAATATTACAAAAATATAATGGAATTTGGAAATAAATTTAGGAATCCAAATATATAAAAATATTTCATGTCAAAGTCGATTTGATGCTCGATGAAGGAAATACGAGTGAAAACAAGCAAAACTGACAAATTATGTAAATGCAATTTTTCTGCGAAATTGCAATATGAATGGATCAAAATTTAATATGAATGAATTGGAGCATCATATTATATTTTTTTGAGATGGATTGCCAACCTAATTACTTTTTAATTAAGGTTACGAGATTTTGGGGTATTATAGGTAAGGTAAAACATAACTCTTATAAATATTCTCATTCACTCATGTTTATTTTCTAGCTTTCTTTATTCAAATAAGCCAAACAAGCTATTTAACATAGCTTAAGAACTCTAGATTAAGCTATGGGTAATACCATGGACAGAAAATAATCAATTATGTTAAAAATCGCACAAGCTCATATTATGCAATTCCTAATATTAATAAACAAGATCAATTAATGACCCAATGCTACCCTGGATAAACCAATTTACAATTATGAATCAAATTAATTAAAATCTTGAAATTTTAGTAATGATTATCTAATTCTATTTATTAATCCTATAAAAAAATTAAGAAATTAATTTAATTAACTTCACAGTGTGCACCTAAAACCCTGATAAAGTTATAATTTCTTGCTTTCCCATGTGAGTCTACTCTACCATGTTAATTGGTCAAAGGAAACTCAACATCAATGAATGAATAACGTTCAAAATTAAACTGTACATTAAAAAAAACAACAATTTTATGAACATAAGTAAAATAAAAATTACATGTGAAAAATGTACTTACATTCGATGGAAATAATAATTTGAAGTTTAAAATGATGTTGAAAAATAACTTTTTCATGTTCTTCCAATTGGCTTCAATCTTCTATCTGATTAAAAATGAGAATTAAAGAATTTTTGTCTGGAAATACTGTATACTAAATAGAGAAAATGCCCTAAATTTCTATAATAAGGTATCTTCGTACAAAGTCAAATTAAGAATTTCAAAGTAAAAAACCGTATGAGCAATTGTAGAAAAATAAAGGAAAGATTGAACATGTTTAATAATATGAGTCCTTGTGTTTATATCTAAACACTTGGCTTTATGTAATTTGAATTGATAAAATAATAGGTTATATGATGGAAAATCATGTTATGTGTAAATTAATGTGGGGCCCCTATGTTTTTCAGCACATAATCCTTCTTTTTCTAAACATCATCACACATGATTCAATTGATGAATCATGTCGATAGCTGATATTTCTACACTTTATTCCATGTTTTCATTAGCATGCTTGCCCTTTTTCTCAACTCTATTTATTCTAGATTTATCCTTTTGTTTTATTCATTTTTCATTTCAACCTATAGAACCTTTTTAAAAGATAGAAACTTAAGGAAATGCTAAATATGTTTTGAACAATGAGAAAAATATGGCATATTTGAACAAAATAGTGACAAATAAAACCTACCCATCAAATACCCTTATGCTTAGATGTTTTCTTGTCCTCATGGAAAAAACCATAAATAAAAAATGAGAACCTATAACACACATATACAACAAGAATTTCCATCTAATAGGAAGTGTAGATTAGGCTACTCATTCTCCTTTCACAGACACTATCATTAGGACACAAACATTTATAACTTAAAGGTGCGACCATTTAAAAACAATTTTAGATCATATATCATGCAAACTATTTCAACAATATAATCTAATCAACACAGTTTTAGGAAGAATAGTTAGTTGAATAAACATTTCACCATAATATAATTATGTGCACCATTAAGATATAAACTAATGGACTCTCACTTTCAATATGTGTGAAATCTCACTTGCGTGCGTGTTGGGGTTAAATGTATTTACTTTCAAATTTATCCAAATGAATATGATCAACCATATAGTTACCATTATTATCAATTTTTTTTTTACATTTAAGAGAATTAAACCATTTAAGAATCAATAGGCCTAACATTTACTTTCAAATTTAAGAGAAATAAACCATTACTTTGGATTGTATCTATGAATATTATTAGAGGAGCAATTTATTTCTTCTATACTAAGATTTACAAGCCTTATAATTCTTCTCTACTTTCCTATTTGACTACATCAATACAATGATTGACTCAAACCTTATCTCAACCAAATTGCAACATAAAAGACATTAATGTTTAATAATTTATTCATCACACTTTTTTTCCTTTTTTTTTATCTAATTTATGATTGATGAATAAATAGAAAGAAAACAAACTTAAAATACAAACATTAAATTTATGTATTCTTATTCAATTAACTACCATACTCAATGCCTTTATAACACCCACCATCTTAATTTTATTATTACATAAACCAATGAAAAATAATTCTACATGCATTTGTTCTTCCACTAGTTAAAGGGTAAGGAAGGAAAATAGCACAAGTATAGCAACTAGAATTATTGTTCAAATAAATGAAATTAGGCATAGAGCTCAATGGGGCTTCAAAACGGAGGGAATTTTAACTAGGTAGTCCATTTGATCAATATCTAAGAAGTGAACAAATTACCCCTGTCATGTTAAAATATCCTAAAGTTCTATGTGTTCTCAAAAAGAAATGTGGAAAATTCTAGTTTCATAAATTTGTGAATAATATACACATATTAGAAATAACATAATGGATTAATGATGTATCTGTGTAATAAGGCTTGAGAGAAATCTTAATGTCTATAATTTATTTAGATCGGTTATCTTATGACTAGAGTGGCTTGGTCCGTGCTTAGACTCATTAACTAATTTCGCTAAACCCATTAATTTTTTATGAATAGTGGATTAGTTGAACTAGCCATTGGATTGGTTTTGCGGTGTAAATTTTTTCTTAAAGTTTGTTAGTACTAGACCAATTAACCAGACTATTTTTATGAACATAATATTCTTTTTCCTTATCAAAGCCTATTAAAATATTTTTTGTTTACTAATTGTCTATTTGTCTTAGCCTATCTATTATCTTATTGATCATTATATGCTTATTCATATTAAGTTAATAAAATCCAATTTCTAGTTTTTTTATATCTTTTCTATCTTTATCTTAGTAAATAATGGCTATGGGAGAAGCTAACATATAACCCACAATTATGCATGTTAATTTTGAGTTAGGTGATACTTATTATTCATAGTCATTGATTTTAGGTATGGTTAACTAGTTTGCTTTGTCTTTTCTATGTTGTACTGCTATTTCAAAGTTTTTAATGATGCCAAAATGGGGAATAACATAAATGATATGAAAATATAAGCTTTAATAAATTGAAAAAGATTGTATTCTAGTACCACCTATAGATGAAATTAAAGAGGGAACTTTTTAGTAACCTAGATATCTTAAAATTCAATTAATAATATATGACTTATGATTGTGTGTTTTGTTTAGCTAAGGCAAAAATTTAAGCACTATCATTACAATGTACTTATATGTCTTATTTGAACTATTTATAGTAAAATTATGAGTAAGGATATTCCTAGCATTACATGCTAACTCAGATCTAGGATCAGTTGGTGTGTTTAATTCATAGTTATTTTTATAATATTTTCTTGAGCAAGTCCATGAGATTGCATTCACTATTCATAAGTAATTAAAATAAATAGGTTAGTTTCTTTACTTGTTTTAAAACTAATTACATTAGTTTTTTCTATCATCAAAAAGGGAGAAATTTTTGAGTTCCTAGATTTGATGATAATAAACAATGATGAATTTCAATATTTTCCTAGTAGTGCTTGTTTTGTATGCCTAAAGTTCATTAAGAAATATGTAGATAATACTTATAGAAGGAACTAATTAAGGAACTAAATTATTGTATGAAGATCCTGAAGCTTAGATGATCATTTAGGTTAAGTATCAAAAAAAAAATGTAGTATAATTCTCATAAAGTTACTTAAGAAGCTAAAGACAAATGTTTTTCTTACAACCCTACTTTTTACAACAACTACTTTCAGAATATATATATATATATATATATATATTTGTAAGAAACTCATCCAAGTTCCTTGTTGAGTTCCTCATATACACATTTTATTAATATTTGATAAGATGCGAGATCATTGTTGTAATACTCCCGAATTGAATGGAATGTTATAAAGAATGATTTAGCTGCTTATATCAATATGGTATACCACCCTTTTGGTGATTCCATCTTAAGAACTTCACAGTTAAGTGTGTTGACTATGGAGAAAATTTTAAAATAGGTAACCCTCTTTGGATGTTTTAGAAATTACCTAAAAAATTCTCGAGAAGCATGTGAGTGAGGCAAAACCGTGTTGAAAGGACTCGTGTTGATCTGTGGGGTTATCCGATCAATCTAAATGCGTTTCAAGGTAGCTCCCATATGGTCATATTGAATTGAGGTGTTATAAATGGTATCAAAGCAAAACTACAACCATGAGGTGGACTTAGATGAGCCAGTTAGCCACCTAAGGGAAGATTCTTAGGATAAACTATATCAAGATAGTTAGTGATTGAGACACAAAGATGACGTTGCATTTTTTGAGGGGAGATGAATCTAATACCCCCCCAAATTGAGCGGAGTGTTATAAGGAGTGATCTGGCTACTTATATCAATATGGTATATCATCCCTTTGGTGATTCTATTCTAATAACTCCATAATTAAGCATGATGGTTCTGTAGAAATTTTTAGGATGGGTAACTCTCGTGCGAAGTTATATAAATTTTATAAAAATTTCTCTAGAAGTGCATGAGTGGAGAAAAAACTTTCTTTAAGGACTTGTGTTTATTTTTTGTGCCAATCGATGAATTCGAATGCTATCCAAGGTAGCCCCCGTATAGTTATATCGACTTTACATGTTACAATAGTAAAGAGTATTTAATATCCCTTTATCAAATTTATTTTTGAATTTATCTTAATAATATATTTGATCATGCTTTTATTTTGATTACTTTGATTTTAGTTAGATTAGTTTTATTAAAATTAAAGACTATCTCAGTGCCTAATATTTTCTAAAAAGGAGTTTGTTTGCTAAATTTTCTCTAACTTATTTTATTGAATGTTTTAGTAAAAAACATTTATTAATCTAATATTTGTTTTGCATCAAGATTAATGATAATTTTTCACTAAGTAAAAAACATATTAATCAACATAACTATTGATAAATGGATTGATGTAATCATAAGAGAAAAAATAGTCATACAAACTATTTTTATTAAGTTTTTCAAGCTAAAAAATATGTTTTGTTTTTCTACTTATCGAGGAGTTCTTATAACTAGAACTGGCAAAAACTAACCTTACCCACTCGATCTGACCTGACCCATATAAAACCTAACATGACTCAAAACCAACCTAAAACTAAACTAACTCAATGTTGACCAACATATAAGTGACCCAACCCGACCCCACCCATAACTGACCATCAATTTGACACGCCATCAACTCGACCCGCTCTTAACCCGCACTAATTCAGCAAAAATAAATTCGACATTAACGAGTTATGAAAATAAAAAAATAACATGTTTTATTATTTATTTAAAATTATATTATTATTTAAATTTTAATTATTTATCTTAATTTTATTGTGAATTTACTTATTCCTCAATGATATTATAATAATATGTAATTTTTTGCATAAAAGAAAAACATTAAAAATTCATATTAATAGACAAATACCAATTAATAACATATTATTAATTACATGCTTACATGAGGTTAAACTTAATACTTGCCTACGAGATAAATTTTAGCACTCAATGTCTAATTTGACCTAAATCCAAAGTGATTCAATCCATAATTAACTCGGCCCAACCCAACCACACCTATCAAAACCTAAAAAGACACGATTCATCAAGTAACCCAAATATGACCCATCAAATTACCTTGAACACCAAATTACCCAAATACGAGCTTGTTTCGCCCAAACCCAACCTATTAGAGATGTAAACGGGGCGAGTTTAGGGTGGATAGACCCATACTCATACTTGATAAGAAAATTTGTACTCAAATCATACCCCTACTCGGAACGGGTATCCACTAATACATCCATATCTGAATCCATTAGATATATGTTATCTAATGGATAATTCATTTATCCTTTGACGGATATTATTTAGCAGATAAATTCATTACACTACATATACACCAATTTAGATTTAAGATAAATGAAAATTTTAATCTTAATTTATACTATATTTATTTTAAAATTAAGGGTAAAAGGATAATTATATATATGGTAAATGGGTACGGATATGGACATGTGTATGGGTACTAGTACGCATATAGGTATCTTATGTCCATACCTCAACCTAATGGGCATTATTTTTCTATCTTCCATATCCATTTAAGTATTTGATGGATAATACCCATTGGGTTTTAGGAAAAATCAGCCTCGTTTATATCCCTAGACTCAACTTAACCTAACAAGCTAATTTGAAATAATTTGAGCCTAATAACACTTGAACCTGATAGGAATCAAACCCTAACTATCTTAACCCAAAACTAACAAGATTGAATTACGTAATAAAACTCAGATCTACAATGACCGAAACCAAAACTTGACTAGCAAAGAAAAATAACCTGACCCGAAAATGACCCACAACCCGCTATAACTCGAACCCACTAGACTTGATTTTCACCTATACTTATAACCAAGTGATTGTAATAGAATGAGTAGAGAAAAATAGAAAAACATAATTTTTTTGAATGTAGAAATAATTAGAGAATTGCATAACAATTTTCTACTTATGATATTTAGGTTTTAGGAAGTGGACTTAACTACAATAGGAAGACCCTAAGTTTCCTATTAGACTTCTACAACTATTATATTGTTAGGTTGAAATTCTTATTGATGACCTTGTCGATATATCTTTTCAATTTTAAGAAGAAAAACATTTGTGCTTCATCTTACAGCTAAGGTAGGCATAAGCATATAGAGTTGGTTGTGCATTTTGGCAACCGAGAGTTACATTATGTATGTTTGAAGAGTTTCAAATAGTTTGTGCTTTATCTATATGTATTATTATGAGAAATAAAGAGATGTATTAAGGACAGTAGATTTATGCTCCTTTAAACGGGATATCTCTTAAGTAGAGGAACCATGTAAATATCTTTTGTCATTTATTTTCTATTATTTTCAAAATAAACTTTGTAGAAAAGGAAAAAAGTGTACAAGGAACTAGATGCAAAAAAGAATAATTACTAAGCAAAACTAATCTATAAACTTTATATTTTGGATCACATTGAGTTTCACTCAACATTATTCCATGGATTTTTAAATAATATCCTCTTAATGTTTGAATTTTTAAAATTATCAATTAATAATAAAATGCCCCACCTTATACAGTTTTTTCTGCACACTATCTCTTACAAAAATACAACTCATGTCTTATTTTGCGATGATTTGAGGTTTAAACCATGAAATGGACTTCTACTTATCAAAATATTTTGAAACTTCAGGGATCAACATATTTTCATGTTTATAAAAATATGAATTAAAATTGTGTTATCTTTAGTTTTGTTATTATCCAACATTTTTTGGCATAGTAACTAACTAAAACATTTCTTTCTTAACTTTAATCATAAATAATGTTGAGTTCCTTATTTTTATGCTAAATAACAAATGATGTTTCTTTGCTCCTATACTTAGTGGTTTAATAGGTTAACAACTATTAGAATAAATCATGTTGTAGTTTTAAGATGAGATACTGAGTAGATAAACCAAACAAGCATGAAGATCTTTAGTCTTGAAGGAAAATCTAAGTTTTAGGTCATTACATAAGGTAATGAAGTACTTTTAAGGATTCAAACAACACAAAAAAAATGTATCCAAGTTGATTTGGGATTTTAACTTATAGAGGAAACTTAGGATGAGTTTCATTTTGAGTCCCTTATCTTCTTATAACCAAAACAATACAAAAAACTAGGAGATTATTTTCCAATATGTATTGTTATGCGCACAAACTTAGGTTGAGTTACATTTCCCCCTTATTTTTTAGTTCCCCTAAGTGTTTGAGTATTATGTATCCTCACATTATTTCCTCCATGTTTATATTGGTGTTATTATACACTTAGGTTTGGATTCTCATCTTTTAACACGATACTCATCCTAGGTCCATAAAATTTTTAAGATTAGTTTGCCTAATTAACTTTGAGCATGAAGTCACTTTTACTGCATCAGTATTTTAATATCCCAAATTTCAAAAATATATTTCATAACATAGAAACAAGCATAGTATATTATTTAAATATTTATTGCATCTTTAAAATAGATTAAAAATCCTAGTTATATTTTTGAAACATTTTATTCTGACCTTTTCAACCTTTCTTGTAGTTTTGATTCCTATGAGACTTATCTATCACTTTTGGATATTTCCTTTCCCTAAAGTCGTTCAAATCTATCCATATTCAAATTATTTATCTTCTTTTTAGTCTTCTAAGGTGTTCACAATAATAATTAGAGATTATGAGGAAAAGGAGTTATCCACATCTTATTTTATGGTTATTTTCAATTTAAAATCTGAAATAAATTTATGCTTCTCATAAAATTATAAGACAATAAGTATCAAAATATTTTCATGTTTTAAACATAAAAAATATTTAATTAACATAAAAAATATTTAATTTTTTTACCTTTAATTTTCTTATTATGAGTTTTTTTGGCAACATCATTTAGTAAAACTTAACATTCTTAACTCTAATCGAATATAATATTCACGACACCTAATGTAAGACATCTATAACTACCAAAATTAAACCTAACCCTTTATCTATCTAGCTATGATCCAATAAAGGAAATTTTAATAAATAAAAAAAATCCTAGAGAATATTACTAAAATATTCTTAAAGAGCATATATTCCTCCTATGAAGACACATATTATATTCTAACCCTATCCTACCCCAATCCCATGCCACTTTATTCTCCAATTTTTATTCTTCATTTTGTATCTTCTACCCCTAAATACAACTCCTCATTAACACCTGCCTCTTAGTCATAATATGCTTGTAATATTATAACCTTGTTAAAAATAAAATCTACTTTAGCCAACCATCTCCTTCCATGTTCAACTCTTATCCTCTTATCTTTGTTGTTGAAAAACACATATATTCCCCTTTATGGCTATCTTATCATGGAGTAAAATCTCATGAAATACTCCTAATCATTTCATACTATGAGACACAATTTATCATGAGTCAAACTATACAAATAGCATAAGTTAACATAACCATTAAAAAGGTGAGTGTGTGTGTGTGCTTTCTCGTGCACACGTGTGTGTATTTATTCCAAGAAATGATCCCTTCTCTCTTTATTCCTCACCTATGTTGCATACTCTAAAATTTTTTCTCCATCCTCATGCCACAATTTACTCTATAGAAGCAACTCATTAAAGATTCATATAAGCAATAACATTAAAGCATCAATGTTTTGTTAAATATAATCTTCTACATTTACTTCATTTATCTTTTTTTATGAATTATATATTGTATAAGTATGTGTTTCCTCAATTTATATTGAATTTAATATTTTTTGTTAGAGAAAATCCTATATTGGAATTAGATAAATCTAATGACTCTTTATATAGTAAAATTAATGTAAAAATATAATTTTTTTTATGTTTTGCATATTATTTTTGTTATTTTTAATATAGATTATATGGTATTATATATGGTGTTAAAGATATTTATATCATAACCATAAGTTGCAGAAATTATTAAAATTAATATATGTTAGTTCTCGAAATGTTTATTAAATGAAAACTTAAAGAACTTATGAAATTAATTTATTACCGACTTGTAACACTGAGATATATACTTCTTGATGCAACTTTTTGATCTAAAAACGTACAGTATTGAGGAATTTGTATTTATTTTTTCATAAAGTGCAAAAATACCCAAAACCTAACACAAGACCATAGCCTTGGGTTCATATTTTGATTTTTATGCTACAGTTAATTTTTACATGTAAAGGAATTTTAAGTTGTTATTTACTTTTTTGATGATAAATTTCATAGTTAATATGTCTCCATTTAAAGTATTATAGCCTATTTTATGATTGATAAAGGTATTGAAAAGTTTTGTTGAATATGTTCTTATGTGTTCGTGATTATATTCATCACCATTCATTAAAGATGTTGGTGATTTGTTCTTGATGTCTTAATACTAACCCTAAGGACATGTTAATGATAAACTTATCATCTAAATAATGACATCAGTGATATTAATGAAATATTTATCGTGACTAGACATAAAATGACTAAATTAAAACTAAATTGGTAAAATCATGAATAAGCTAAAAGTGATCATCAAAGGTTATCCATAGAACATTGAATTAGACATTGAACCTTGACATTGTATTTAAATTTAAAATTTACTTTAAATACTCAAATATTTTGTGATATATAAATGTTTTTAAAAAAAAAATGCATACAACCTTATCTTATAATTTTAAACTCAAATACAACCATTATTTTCTCTTAAATGAATCCTTAGTGGTATTTTGAGATTAAAAGGTTATATTAACATTTTTACCAGTGCATTTTTGTGCTAAAGTTTTTCTAAGAACTCATGGTACTCTTTAAGTTTGTTATTCTTTCAAATATTTGATTAATGAGAGTAAGTGAAACTTTATTGACTTGTAGTTGTTTTAAGGTTTGACAACTAATCTCATCATTAGTAGGTAACTTTATGTTGAATGTTGAATAATTAGTAATAAATACTATATTAGAATGAATAGGTTATGTATAGTGAGACCAGGGCTTTTTGTTTGACCTTAGATATTTATAAGTAGCTTTTAATTTAACCTTTAGTGGTTAAAGCATTTCACGTATAATTATTGTTGTAACCTTGAGTGGTCTTGATGGCTGGGGATTTATTAATTGTTGTATTTGCATCTTTATATCATTATTGAAAATTAATAGTTTAGCATTGAATAAAACATTAAGAAATTAATTGTATAAAAAAAGATGAATGGGGGAAGGAATCTCGAGGCTCAAATTTAGTCCCCCAACTGCAAAGTGATGCAGGAGCAAACACTCGAGAAATGACTTTCATAATTATGGAACTAATTATTCTTTATTTGAAAAGTGTTTCCCCCAAATGGTTAAGTTGCTTGGAACGTAATAAACAAGCAATTAAGTGTCTATGTGCATATGCATGGCATGCATGACATGCAAGGAGTGAGTGACCACGTGCATGTGGAGTATATTGGCAAGAATTTTGAGCATTATTAAGTGATTTATCTAATTTTTTAATTAAGTAATAAAGTAGGAGAATAAAGTTAGCATAATATCTTTTAGCTTGGAATCTTTTAGAATATGCTTTAGCTAGTGGTAGAAAGGTTATATTATGTATGAATGTTGAGCATATTAGACTGGAGCATGAAGAATTGAATTAAAGTTGAATATCAACATTGAATTTGAAAACAAGTGAATTCTATGTGAGTTCAAACTCAAGCAAATCAAATCTGTGCGAATGGTTTAACTTGAAAGTTTTAATCTCTTTGTCTCTGTGAATTAGAAACTAATCTAAATATCTTCTAATATTCTTAATCCATATTTTCCTTCCATAATTACCATAAAAATCCTAATGTAATTCATGGTTAATCAAAGCCCTAATTCGGTATATACAATCGAAGCCCTAAACATTCCATTCAAAACCCTAACCTTCCCACACAAACCAACCGCAACCTTGTTCATTCCTTTCAAACCAAACCCAAACCCAAAAACATGATTCTAACCTGCATCCAAACCCTATCTTTCCAAACTCAACATTATCATCAATCTATCATCAAAAGCATAGGCTAATTGGTGTGTTCCATTCGGACCATCATAATTGTTAACCAGTGATCACTGAATCATCATCATCATCACTCTTCAACCATATTTGAACCACCATCATCTTTATTACATCACTTTTGAAGCTTTAATCTTTTAACTCACCATCATTAAGCCTTTATCATATTATCTAAGCTCCATTTGAACCTTAATTCCACATAATTAAAGATTACGCCTTCCTATACACATCACATAATTAGACCGTTAGATCAGGGGTCAATTTATACTATTAGGGATCCATAACCCTATTGAAGATATGCAATCATACTTAAGGACTTGGTTGATAAGATTTTGTATTTACATGACTTTATGTCATGTGAATTCCTTGATTTGTTGTAATAGAAGTTAAAGATATGATTATTGGTTTATGCTTGGTGATCATTACCTTAGATTGATATAATATTATATTCCATTTAAGGTTAAGCTGAAATTGTTGCTGGGGAACCTTCATAAGGATTAATAACTAGAATATAGTTGAGCTTAGTTAGACTTACTTCTATTGTATTATGATTGTTACCAAGATTAGATAACTAAGATGGTTAGCGATATTGCAAATACCTACTTTATATTAACATGAGTTATGCATGACCTTATGATTTTTTTTTTGTGTTATGATATCATGTTACCTCCTTAAAGGGATTATGATTGACTTAGAAAGTTATATTGACACTATCTCTTTTTAATTCATTCTATGAAGACCCTAGATTGGTACAAATGTTTCAAGCATGTAAAGAGTTCAAGGGATGAGGGTCCCTACTTTTGTGAATGGTATAAATTCAATCATTGAGTTCAAGGGATGAGGGACCCTTGGAATCTTATGTTTCTTCCCTGTGTACATAAGCCCATTTCTAACTCTAGAGACTTTGTTAAAACATTGTATGCTTCAAACTCTGTTTATGTTTATTATGGCTTTTACATATTTTTTAAGTTTGATAAATCATTTTAGCTTTGTATCTAACACTTGTTTTGTTATGTACATGCCTCTCATTATGTTAGATACAACACTTTCATCTCCCTATCTTGATTTTCATAAAAAAAATATATTTTAAAATGATTTTTTTTGGTAAAAGCTAAGTGTTTGAGTGATCTTTTACAATTACACAAATCCTTAATTAATTTTGAGTGCATTGAAACATGCATTATTGCATCTACAAAGAGAATGTTTACTTCCACCTTCCTAAGCATCTAAAATATCTCCTTATTCGAATCCTCCTTTTCATTCTTTGATAACTAATGTGATGTTATAGACTTAAACACACCCACAAATAGTAAGGTGTGAGTAGGGGTCAATCCCATAAGTATCGTAATGTAATTTTTATGTATCTATTGTCATATAAATTTCTCCAATTATCCCATCAGGAAAACTAATAACTATTAATGAAAATAATAAAAAATATAAACTAACATTATAACTAAATACAAGTAATGGGATATAAGGGATTAGATGACATATTCAATAAAGAAATATGAACCGATAATTAAATAAAATGGTTATGTAGTATTTCTTATGTTAACCTATAGAAGCATAGACGTGTCTGCTTCATAGAATCCCTTACATAAATAAACCAAGTTATGCTTGTAATTTATTATCTAACTAATTAATAACCTAAGATAAGATCTCTAGATTTAATTAATGGCAGCACTAACAATTCAGGAGCATCAGACTAGAACCATAATTACAGTCCGCTAGAATTATGCAATTCTAAAGATTAATAAACATGTATTAAATCAATAACCCATTTGATAATTGAAGATGTATAGGTTAACAATTATAGATTAAATACACTATCCTAGTATGCAATCAGCACTCAAATTAACTAGGTGGTCAAGCTACATAATAAAGTCTTAATCTTAAATCGGTGATCATTAAACTCGGTTTACTAATTTAACAAAATTTTTTTAAAAAATAAGTCTAATTAGCATATCAAAATTAATTATCTCGTAACATACAGTTATCCTCCTACACTATACTAACCTAGCCTAGAATATTGATATAACCTAAAAATGTAGAATCTAAACACATGAAAATTATAAGTTGAATATGAGTAAATAAACAAAATAATAAAGATTAAAGTAAAAAAAATGGACAATCAAAAACTCAATTAAATTAATGAATGACAGGATTTACATTAAATATAATAATAAGTATAAAATGGAGATTGTATAACTATAAATAATATATGATTTTCAATCCTTTAGGTACAATAATTAGCTGATTAAATCTAATAGAAGAGCCCTAATGGTAAAGAAATAGCAAAAACAAAGTTAAAGCTCTCATGGCTATGCTCTTCGATCCCTCTATTTAACTAAATATACGTTATATATATATATATATATAAGAAAAAGGTCATATAAATTAGATCTAAAATACAGAAAAAAATACGGCATATATTAGAAACTATGTGTCACCTGTATTTTTTTCTCTAACATTGTGCACATGACTTCTCTTTGATAGTCTTGCATGATTATCTATTGATTATTTCCTCTCTATTGAATATCTTAACCTTAGTTTTCTTTACATAACTTCTCTTTTAAGGTCTTGCATGATGGCACATTCTAATTTCCATGATAACAAGCTTTCTTCTCATATTGTGCTTCTTTTCCTTAGTTATTTGCCTAAATTACCTTGATTTCATATTTTTCTACAAAACTAGGCCAGAAGAGAAAACTTAAGGAAAAGTGTTGAATTGTCATATCAAATATAGAAAGTTGGGTCAAAATATATTAAATACTTCATAGAATAGTATCTATCACTAACCTGATAGGAACATGAGTGATTTTCTTTATAAGGTTAGGAGAATCATTTTTAGATACTTGTGGAGCATTTTTAGCTTTTTTTCCATAAAAACTATTTACCCTTTACCTTTCTACTATATACTCATCTCTCTCTTTTTTAATAGCAGACAATTATTTTCAAATCCTTATTGTGATCTTGTTAGCATTCTCTCTAGGATCTATTCTATTTATGTAGGAAATTTTGAAGAGCCTTATGCTTTCAAATTTCCTAAGAAATCGCTAAATGACCCATAAGAGTTTCTAAATTCTCAATGTGACTTCTAGTTTTCTATGGAAATAATAATGTGTTAGTCGCTAATGTTATTACCAAATCTTTCAATGGTAAACCTTTTAATGGTTCTTGAGTCATGGGTGGGTATACTAGTTGAAATGGTTATCCTTGTTGATTTTTTGTATATGAATTTGTTGTTTTACTATGGTATGTGGGTGGTCAAGGTTATAAAGTATCCCTTTCCTAGTAGTTTCCATACATAAAATTAAGATGGTCTTTCTAACTTGGATTGTAAGTTAGAGCATAAGAGTTATTTTTCCTTAGCATGAGGGGCCCCTATAGCATTTACTTCTTATTCTTCCCACAATTGGAACACATATGAATAATATGACTAATAAAGGAACAAATCCCATATACCTTGTTAGGGTTCTTCTCACTAACAAATTTCTCTACTAGTGAAGCTAAATTTGATACTTGTTCTTTCAACTCAATATTTCTTTTTTATTTGACCTATTGAGATAAAAAAAAGTAATACTTATACTACAAAATTTAGAATTAGATTTCATTTTAGCTATCAATCATTTTTCTTAAACAAGGGTATTATCCATTTATATACCCCCAACAATTAGCATCTACTATGTTATAGTCCGTAGGTGATACACATTTATAACGAACACCAAAATTTGAGTTGTACACTCATTTTATGGTTAGTATAGCTACTGCAAAACTTATTAAAATACTCCCTATAATCATGTAAGGATTCCCCCATCTTGCTTCTTGCTATAATTGTTTTTCCAAATATATGTTTCCTTCCATGAAATGAAGTACTTTTCAAGAAAAAATCTCTACATGTTAAACCATGCATATGAAAAAATTGTTGGTAAATCGTACAACCATTCATTAGATGAATTAGCCAAAGAAAAAGGAAAAGCCTTTAGTTTTATTGGTGCACACTTACTCTCATTACCTTCTTAATAGAACACAAAATGTTTCTTTCCTGAACAAATTTCTTAGGGGTATGTGAAGTGCCCAATCCTAGTGAGTTTTTATCCAAAAATATTTTGAAATAGGTAATGCATGAATTAATCCTTGTCTAATTTCACAATTATCCTACTCTCTATAATAATTAATGCACAATAGATTAGGTTTGAAAGTAGGAGAAACTACCTCCTTCAAAGTCCAATATTTCATTGGTTAATAAATATGATAAAGCTAGTTAAAGAACTTGATGCTAGAGCATCGCACTCTCATTATTCTAGTGTTGAGGGGATGAGTTAGAATATTTGAATAGATTAATAATGGTTCTTGAAAATCTTGAACAACTTCACAATAACCCTCATTACATATGTTTGCAAGAATAGGGCTTCACCAATGACATCTTATGTAGATGAAAATGATAATTCAAGGGTTAAAAACTTGGATTGAAGACAAAGCTACATTACATTATGCTTGATTATTTTATTATTTCATGTATTATCTGATGCGGGAGCAGAGTCGCATGACACAGATGGTTACGCTACTCCACGCAGATACATAAACATGGAGGTGCATGCATGGGCTGCATGCAACATTCTTTAGTTAGCGTAACATTTATTATTAAGTCATTTATTTTGAGTTGTATTTCGAGTCAAATAAGGTTGTTAGTAGCTAGATCATTTAATATCTTCTAGCTAGTCTTCAATCATTTATTATTATTTTTATTTTGAGCCAAATAAGGTTTTTAGTAGCTAGATCATTTAATATCTTCTAGCTAGTCTTAAGGGAATTAATTATTTTGGGAGGGAGTTATTGTTATTTACTTTTAGTCAATTAGTGACTAAATATTAACTAGCTAGTCTTAAGGGAATTAATGCTTTTGGGAGGGAATATGCTTGTAATCTTTTGAGAAGATGCTTGGTTCCTTGGCTATATAAACCATAGGAATCCGAGTAGAAAGACAACTTGAATAATAAGAACAACCTTAAGCATTGCTTAAACCTGAATTCTGTGTGGATTCATCTCGTAACAAGTCGAATCTGTGTGAACGATTTGTTTCGAATCATCTCGAAATAAAACCGAATCTGTGTGAACGGTTTTGTTCTCGAAACCTTAATCTTTATTTCTATGTGGTTTAAAGATTAATTTACCCTTCTACCTCGTGTTCCATCATCATCCACCCCTTCGAATCCCCATCATCAACCTCCATAATCCATACTCATCAAATACTCCATATAAACTCCATCTAAATCTAAAACTCTAACCGTGCACGCATCAATTTGGTATCAGAGCCTCATGATTCATCCTTCCTTAAGGTAAATCACTTTCCTAGGCTTTGAATTCCGCCCATCAAGAATCATCAAGATTTCATTCAAGATCCTACATTCATAAGTCCTTAGCACATCTTCATCCTTTGTTTGAAGATATTCATGCTTTATAGTACATCTTCAACCAAGAACTTCATCAAGATCTTGATAAACATCATCAAGATTCAATTAAAGTTGAAGATTGTTGTTTCTCTTATTTTTCTTCTTCCATACGCCACACATATACATTGATATTTTCCGTTCTTTTAAGCGTTGTGAGATTACACACACATAAAAACATTTCTCCTTGAGTGATATACTTGACCCTAGCATATAATACTCATTTTTATTCATTGGTTTTCTCTCAATTTACAAAACTTCATTTGATCACCTTGAGTTAAACCCTAGCGTGTGCAACAATGGAAAATTCAGATGTTATGAAGTCCATCCTTGATGCCATCAACATTCAATTTGAAAAGTTTGAAGTAAAAATGGAGAATAGGATGGAAGAACAAAATTATAGGGTTGAAGGCATGGTGGGGCGAGCCATTGAATCAAGAGGAGGTCATTTGAATAAAAAAATTGAATATATTGAAGAATACTCAAGTCCATCTTCAAGCACGCATGGTCGAACAAGAAGAAGGCAAGAGCATGGTGAAGATAAGGGTTTGAAGGTTGATTTTCCAGAATTTCATGGAGAGTTAGATGCGGAGACATTCATAGATTGGATGCACACTATAGAATCCATCTTTGAATTTAAAGAATATGATGATCATATGAGATGTAAGTTGGCTACTCTTAAACTTCGAAAATTTGCAAGAATTTGGTTTTATAATCTCAAGAGATCAAGGGAAAGAGATGGAAAGCCAAAGATCAAGTCATGGGAGAAATTGAAAAGGCACATGAAGAGAAAATTCATCCCAAGAGAATTTGAGCAAGACAACTTCATCAAAATGATGACATTGAAGCAAGGAAATTCAAGTGTGGAAGAATATACAAGGAAATTTGAAAATTTATCCTTGATATGTGATGTACAAGAGAGGAAAGAACAAACTTGTGCAAGATATCTTCGAGGATTGAATTTCAACATTAGAGATAAAGTTGAAGCTTCTCTATATGATACACTTGAAGATATGATCAAGCTTGCTATAAAATTTGAAAGGCAACTCAAAAGGCCTAAGGTATTCTCCAAACCTTCCTCTTACTTGTCAAATGAAGCAACATCATCATCAACTTTTATGCCATCAAATTCGAGCATTACCATAGAAGAAAAAGATATTAAGCCACGCATGGAGAACTATAAAGTTAAGGAGATTGAAGGTAAAAGTAGACAATGTTTTAACTGTAGAGGTTATGGTCATTATGCTAAAGAGTGTCCTAATCAAAGAGCTATGACCTTAAGAGAAATTGAGGAGATTAAAAGGGAAGAAAAAGAAAGTGTGAATGAGGAAGAAAATCAAGTATGTAATAATGAAGACAACCATGCTATTACTACCATTGAAGCGGAAGAAGGGAAACCAAGTTTTTACATGCATCATGTTGATTATGTGGAGAATGATGTGCATTATTATCCTATAGTTTCCTTGTGTTTTTATGGAGCAAATGTTATCATGGAACCCTTGTATCATTCGAAGCAAATTGAAGAAAAAAACATGGTGAGTTTGAAGGTGTATAATGTCCATGAAGACATATGTGATGTGAAGAAGCAAATGAACTATAATGTACCCCATGCATTCGGTTTATGTTTATTGATGTGTGCATATGAAGATCCAATGTCAAGGCTTAAGAGGCATTGGAGGATTTTCAAAGATAACTTTAGTGTGAAGGAGATATTCAAAGAATACAAGGACAAGTATCATGTTGAAGAATATGTCCTTTGGTGTTTGCTATTCCTCATCAAAGTTGTGAATTTGAGGACAAATTCAAACCAACCTAGGGAGAATGATGCGGGAGCAGAGTCACATGACACAGATGGTTACGCTACTCCACGCAGATACATAAACATGGAGGTGCATGCATGGGCTGCATGCAACATTCTTTAGTTAGCGTAACATTTATTATTAAGTCATTTATTTTGAGTTGTATTTCGAGTCAAATAAGGTTGTTAGTAGCTAGATCATTTAATATCTTCTAGCTAGTCTTCAATCATTTATTATTATTTTTATTTTGAGCCAAATAAGGTTTTTAGTAGCTAGATCATTTAATATCTTCTAGCTAGTCTTAAGGGAATTAATTATTTTGGGAGGGAGTTATTGTTATTTACTTTTAGTCAATTAGTGACTAAATATTAACTAGCTAGTCTTAAGGGAATTAATGCTTTTGGGAGGGAATATGCTTGTAATCTTTTGAGAAGATGCTTGGTTCCTTGGCTATATAAACCATAGGAATCCGAGTAGAAAGACAACTTGAATAATAAGAACAACCTTAAGCATTGCTTAAACCTGAATTCTGTGTGGATTCATCTCGTAACAAGTCGAATCTGTGTGAACGATTTGTTTCGAATCATCTCGAAATAAAACCGAATCTGTGTGAACGGTTTTGTTCTCGAAACCTTAATCTTTATTTCTATGTGGTTTAAAGATTAATTTACCCTTCTACCTCGTGTTCCATCATCATCCACCCCTTCGAATCCCCATCATCAACCTCCATAATCCATACTCATCAAATACTCCATATAAACTCCATCTAAATCTAAAACTCTAACCGTGCACGCATCATTATCATGATTAAGTTTTATGTAGCATTGATATTTTATGTAAACTTTGTTATATCTTATCATTGTAATTGTAACTCATTATATATATATATATATATATATATATATATATATATATATATATATATATATCATATAGACATGTGTTGATTTAATTCTTATATAATTAGATTGGTTGAGCTAGACTTAATTAAGGAGTGTTAGGATTGGTCTTATAGTTAATTAAGGAGTGTTAGGATTGGTCTCAATAAATAAGAGTGGACAAGAGTCAAAACTCTTAGTCCATATTTTTTCCTAGTTTTCTCTTCAAGTGAGGAGTTAAAATTAGGACCCATTATCTATATAAATTAGGGGTTTATCTTTATAAATTATTTTAATCTTAGAGTAAACCAAAATTTATAATTGAAGACAACATCAAAAAGTTTCTTTCTTCTTTGGCCGATATTATTGTTCATCAAACCAATCTCAAAGGTTACGCATTTGTGAAAGATATTCATCTATTAAATTACACATCAAATGTTTTTATCAAATAAAAGGTTTTGTTTGACACAAAAGGAGAAAAATATGTCTTAGAGAAGAATCAAGCAACATATTCCTTCGACGTGAAAACAAAAGAGGTGCTTGATGTATCTTGTTTTGATTCTTTGAATCTTAATTATTTTTCTTGAATTATTCCATTCATGAGATTAATCTTGTATGGTCAAATTTATGATTATAATATTAATTATAGTGATCTTGAAATGGATCTTAGAAATTTACATTTAAAGAATCGAGTTAAATTGTATGTACTGTGTGTGTCGAATATTTTGAAGGAGAAAAATGTGTGTATGTGCTACTTGTGTAGGATTGATTTGTCTCTACATGTTATTTACTTGTCTAATATAGATTTTCATGTGTAAATAGACCTTTATTTGATTTTATTAATGCATGAAAACCTAATGGATGATTAAACCCTAATAAGCATTGATAAGGTTACAAGAATGTCGAATGTGTGTTAGTGTGTATGCTAATATAAGTGGAGAGTAGTATATCATTTGGGCTGGTTGTGTGTGAAAAAAATATGTCCCATAAATCTTATGTAGTGTTTTGAATTATCAATAACCATATTGCATATTAGAACATAGAATGCATGCATAAAAAAGTTAGAAGTTATCGAATGTTAGATGTTGAAATTTAGAGAATTTTGTATCAAGAATTTGGCAAGAAATGTGTAAGGTGTTTTTATTTGATTGTGTATGTCATAATATTGAATGTTAGATGTGCTTTTGATTCATTGGAATCAAAATTTTCAGTAAGAACCAACTTGAAAAACCTAAAGGGAAACTTTTAGTGATATGGGTTTCAACCAAACCCTAAGGATTACTAATATTTTGTTGAGTATGTTAGAAAAAGTTGACTCATATGGAGGAAGAACAAAATTTTTGATCCAATTTTGAGGCAATCTAAAAGCTCTCAATCAATTTAGTAGAAACCAATACACAAATTCAACAACTTCCTTTAATGCAAACTTAATTGCAAAGGATGGAGTCTCGCTTTGCTGAGCAACATTTGGTGTAAATTTTGTGAGAACAAAAGGAGTTATTTAGACATCAAATGAGGAGTGCTGAAAAGTCCATCTATCTAGCACGGGGAAGGTATTAAACTGATGAGTAGAGTATTAAGAAGAATCATAAGGTTGTGGAAGTGGTAGAATGAACAATGAACATCAATCAAGGAATCATCATGAAGAAGATAAAGGTATTAAACTTATACTTCCTAATTTTGATGGTAAACTTGATGTTGAGTTATATCTTAAACAGGTGCATGAGGTATAGGATATTTTTGCATTCAATGATCATCATGATAGTAAAAAAAATAGTTTGATAACTTGAAAATAACTAGAGAAAGAGAAGGTAAATCAAAAAGTAAATCTTGGGATAAGATTACAAAACATTTGAGAAGAAGATTTATACCTTGAGAGTATGAGAAAGATAATTACATTAGATTGACTATTCTTAGACAAGGAATTTTAAATGTTGAAGAATATTTTAGAGAATTTAATAGGTTAGCACTTATATGTGTTTTCCATGAGATAAAGGAATAAACATGAGCTAGATTTCTCCGTGGCCTTAACATGATGATTTGAGATAAAGTCGAAACTTGTCTATATGATTACATGATGATATCATTTATATCTCTTACATATTAAAAAAAAAAAGTATAATAATCATCATGCCAAGAAAAGTAATTATTCTTGTGGTATTAAAGATTCAAATTATTGAATAAAAGGATTCATAAAGAATTCAACAAGATATTCAAACTTTTAATGTCACCCTGTCTAAGATTACTCTAAGTATTCTTAGCTAGGATTATTCAATAAAAAAAGAGAGGCATAGCCAAGTTTAATACTTCCTTTATATTTCAATTGATTCATCAATATGTTACAAGTGTCGACACCATACCTTATATAGGAAGCCTTACATTGCTATCTATTAAACTATTATAGCCACTTGATGCATACACGACTAACTAGCACATAAAATACTATTAACAATATCATTATACCTTATATAATATATGAATCAACAATGACTATTATAAAAGAAACCAATATACTTAGTAAAATAATGATGTTGACTAGGTTTATTAACTTAGGGATTTGACTTTCATGTATAATAGCTCCCTTTGTAATAGCTTGTAACACATGAAATCTTATGTAAATTGGCATCTTAAGTGGCTTAATCATCTTCCTAAAAATATGTTACATACCTGCAAGAATAAATTAAAGTAAACTCATTAAGGTTAGTCACATTATTAATATCATTATTAAAGACATATAATGTGATTATTTAAAAAATCAAGTTGGCCAAATCTTTATCATCTTCAGGATATATGGATTCTCATGCATCATTCTCCCTAGATCAAGAAGAATTTCTCCTCAAATTGGCATCACTAAAGTCAGGAGAGAAATCACCAACATTAAATGTTATCAAATAATTGTATGAATTTTATGCACTTTGCATGTCTAGGACTTATTTTCTTTTGACCATGTAAATATTTTAAACTTTCATAATTAGAATGTAATACAAAGGGTTTAGGTATCAAATAATGATTCCATATCTCTGAACTACATATAATGGAAAAGAATTCTTTGTTATATGTAGAAGAATTTAATTTAGTACCATTCAACTTAACACTAAAGTATGTAATAGGTCTTTAATATTGTGAAAGAACTCCTCGTATTCCTACCTCACTAGCATCACAAGTTACTTCAATGAGTAGGTCAAAATTAGGAATAGATAATACAGGAACATTGTATAAATTATTCTTTATAGTATCAAATGCTTTAATGGCTTCATTTCCCCAAATAAACTCTTCTTTTTTCATGAGTTGAGTAATAGGTGAAGCAATATTAGAGAAATCTTTAATCATTCTCCTATAGAAAATAGCTAACCAATGAAAACTTCTCTCTTTGTTGATATCGTTAGGAATAGTCCACTCTTGAGTAGCTTGTATATTTATAGGATCAATATTAATACCCTCACAACTAATAATGTAACTAAGAAAAACTATACTTGAAAGCATAAATTCACATTTTTTCAATTTTCCAAATAGTTTATCAAATAGTTCCCTTAAATGCACAAGATGATCATGTTCATTTTTACTATATACAAGTATATCATCCAAATAACTACAATGAAGCTACCTAGGAAAGGATGAAGAGTTTCATTCATTATTTTCATGAACGAGTTAGGTGCATTATACAACTCCAAAGGTATAACAACCCATTCATAGAGACCATATTTAATTTTCAAGGCTATTTTCCATTTATCCCCTTCCCTAATCCTCATTTGATGGTAACCACTTCTCAAGTCAATTTTGGAGAACTCAAGTGCACGAAAAAGTTCAATAAGCATGCCATAAAGTCTAGGCATAGGATAATAATACTTGATAGTTATATTATTCATGGCTCTAGAATTTATGCATATATGCCAAATACCATCATATTTAGGAACTAATAAATAAGGTACACAACAAGTACTCATATTTTCTCTCACTTAACCTGTATTCAATAGTTATTGAATTTATCTTTATAATTGCTTAGCTTCCTCTGGATTACATCTATAAGCATGTCGATTAAGTAAAGGGATTCTAGGAATTAAATCTATAGTATGCTCTATTCCTCAAATAGGTGGTATTCCAAGAGGTAAGTCATTCGAAAAGACATCATTATATTCACTAAGAAAACTAGTAAGATTTTAATTGTTAGAATTTTTCTCCCCAAAATGGGATTTTTTCATTACTAAGGTATAGCAAACACCCTCCTACTCAATACAATTAATCTTTTCCTGTAATGTAAGAATAAGCCCTTTTTAGTCCAGGATGGTTGCACATAATCACATTGAGGTGGTTTATACTTATGTTTCTTTTTATCATTAAGCACAATATATCCATTAGCCACACTATCATGAGGTGTATTTCTAACATATTGGCATGGTCTTCCTAATAATACACCATAAGCATCCAGAGGAAGACCAATACATAATACCTTGCTATGGTAATCACTAATGCTAAAATTAATTAGGGTTTGATTAGTTACCTTAGTTCCCTTGTCTTGATTAATTCATTGTAATGAACATGGCTTAGGATGTGTAATAATCACCATCCCCAATTGTTTTACCATTATTTCACTAGAAACATTAGTACACAAACCATTATCTATTATGAACCTACAAACCTTATCTCTAATTCTACACCGAGTTTTATAAATTTTTGTCCCTTTATGTTGATTAATCGTTATGTTGTATTTATCAATCCCTTTGAAGTAAAAAATAAGGATTACCATCTTCTTCACTCATACTAAAGACATCATTAATACATTTTGTTTCTTGGTCATCATTATAAATATATGGTTCCATGTTCTCAGTTTAACTTAAAGTGAAAACCTTTATGTTAGGACATTATCTATCAAAATGAGCATAGCTCTTAAATTTGAAAAAACATTTTACTAGACATCTCACTTACTTTATTTTTACCTTTTTCATCTCATTAAAGGTTAGTCTTATTGTCATTAGCTGAATAGATATGTGTCCCAAATTTTGATTGAGATGTATTCGAATAAGTTTTGGTGGATGTAGAAGTAGAAGCACTAGTCTTATTATAATCCTTTGTGGACTTAGTATGTCTTTCACATTGATGTAGAAGAAAACACTCAAGATTTGGCATTCATCATTATAGAACAAATTATTATTCATTTATAAAGGATCTCCCACAAAATTGAAGACAAATAGATGGTTATATTGTTCGTTATAGATGAAACATACCATATAAGCTACTAGGCGTATACGTGCAAGTGCATGTCATGCATGGAGTGCATGGTTGCATGCATAGGGGAAATAATATACAACTTGGATGTGTATATTAATTGATTTAGTTAATTTATTAAGTAATTATTAGAGTTAGAAATTAGTTAGAGAATACAGTAGCTTAAATCTACCTCTTTAAAGAATATTATTCTAGTATCTCTTAGTATATTCTATGTTCTAGTATCTTTTAGCTAGGTATCTTTTAAAGAATTATGCTTTTTAGCTAGTATCTTTTAATTGGTAGCCTTAGCTGTATAAAACCATAGAACCCATGAGTAGAGGTACATCAAGATTAACTTGAAGTTGAATGAAATTTACAAGTATTGAATTCTTTGTGAGTTTATCTCAAGTTTAAATAAATCTATATGAACGATTAATCTTGAAACCTTTAATCTCTTCATCTATGTGAATTAGAGATTAAGTAATATCATTTCTAAAATCCATAACCTATGCCATTATTAGCCATATTCATCGTCCAAACACATCTCAAAATCAAAGCCCTAATTAAAAAAACCCTAACCCTAATTTTTCAAACTAAACCTTAACCCTAACTGTAATCCATGAAACCATCCATCTTCAAACCCTAATCATTGTCGAATCATCATCATCACCACAGAATCATCAACACCATCATCAAAATTGATAATTCCATATTCCCACACACATCAATTTTGGGAATATGGAATATGAATTATGTAAAACTAATGCCCTAATTGTGTTGTAATTAAGATGAGGAAGGTTCGAAAGTGGTGAATTAAGCATGTACATATTCGAATAGGTTAGAATAATGAAGATGATGATTCGATGATGGTGTTGATGATTTGGTGGTGATGAGATGATGATGATGATTCGACAATGATTAGGGTTTGAGGATGGATGGTTTCATGGGTTAGGGTTAGGGTTTAGTTTTAAAAATTAGGGTTTTTCAAATTAGGGCTTCAATTTGCAGATTGTTTGAATGATGAATATGGCTAATAATGGCATGGGTTATGGAGTTTAGAATAGATAGTACTTAATATCCAATTCATATAGACAAAGAAATTAAGGGTTTCAAGATTAATCGTTCACACACATTTAATTAAACTTGAGATGAACTGACATAGAATTTAATACTTGCAATTTTCATTCAACTTCTATTTAATCTTGATGTATCTCCAATCATGGGTTCTATGGCTTATATATCCAAGGCTACCAATTACAAGATGCTATCTAGAAAGCATAATTCTTCAAAAGATACCTAGATAAAATATACTAGAATATATAATATGCTAAAAGATACTAGAATATAGAAAATTCTTTAAAAAGGTAGATTTATGCTACTTTATTTTCTATTTAATTTCTAACTATACTAATTAATTAATCTTGATGAAACATCCAAGCTAAATATTATATCCCCCAAGCATGCATCCATGCACTCCATGCATGCCATGCACATGCACATATACGCCTAGTAGCTTGTATGGTAGTTTCATCTGTAACAAGCAACGTAAACATTCATTTGTCTTTAATTTTGTGGAAGATCCTTTCTAAATGAAGAATAATTGGCTCAATAATGATGAATGCCAAACCTTGAATGTTTTCTCATACATCACATATTTTGAAGCCAACTTAGTAACTTAATCAAGATAATCATAGGAAAACATTTCAAATTTATCCCTAATCAAGTTATTAAGGCCACCTAAATATCTAGCACAAAGTTATTTATTTCCTTCTTACATGTCACATAAGAGTAGTAGTCTTAAAGAGTCCCTACTATATTCTTCTATATTAAGAAGTCCTTCCCTAAAAGTGGTGTATTTGATATACATCTCTTGCTCATAATCCTTAGGGGAAACATTTTTCCATAGGTGTTTCTCCAATTTTTTTCAATACTTGATTTTATCTTCTTCATGCCTTTCACAAGTTCTCTTAAGATTATTATACCAAACCCTAGGAAATGTTTTCAATTTGAGATTTTCTAGTTTACGCTTATATTCATCATCATACTTTCTAAACTCAAATATTTCTTCAACTTCATGAAACCATTAAAAAAATAATTCTAGATCTAATTCACCATAGAAATCAAGGAGATCAATCGACCTTTATACCTTTATCTTCAAAATAGTTAAACCTTTGTGGAAGATTTGTGTTGCCTCTTCCATTATGGATGAATTTAATTGATCCATTCTCATTTTCCCTTCCTTGGAACTCCAATTAATGATTGATTTATCCATATCGAGCTTGGACTACCTGCCTCACCATGCCTTTTGCTCGGTTGTTTATAGCCCCCACGGTATTATCCATGTGTTAAAGAGATTTTTGGTTGGCTAACCTTGATTCAAGCCTTTGGAGTTGGATTTGAATGGAAGGAAGCTACTATAATTGTCCATTAGAGCCACATACACTTGCTGCTAGTTATTAAAGAGTGCCAAACATTGTTTTCATAGACACATATTCACCCATGATTATTGTTCTTACCAAATGATGATTTGAAACTCCTTTGTTTGCTGTTGGAAGTTGATTATTGATGGATTCTTGGTGGGGTTGTAAGGATCTTGGAAGCTTCTTGGATGTGAGAGTAGATTGGTAATATAAAGTGAAATATGGAGAGTGTTATCAATATTTCTTGATACATGTTGGATGTAATCTTGGTGGAAAAGGATTCCAGATCTTGCTTGAAGGTAAACACAAAGAAAAATATAGGAAGAATGAGATTGGTTGAAGAAAGCTTCTACTCAATGAATGATTAATGATGAGGTAGATAAGAGTATTTGAATATAAAATTAATATTCAAACAAAGCTGGACAAATGGATGAGTTTCATTCTTGAATCAAGTTGATCAAGACTCAAGTAATGGTTCTTGAATTTGCAAGAGTTGTTTGAACTAAAGGTGGGTAAGAAAAGAGATCACCTAGGGAAAAAGATGATGGATACTCAAAGTTAGAGATCAAGAGTCACTTGAAAAGATTGAATATTCAAATAAAAATTGAAATAAGCTAATATATCTTGGTAATTATTGGTTAGGAAGATCGAATAAAAAAGGGATAATCGAAGGTGTTGAATTCAACATTCGAATGTTTTGGGTTAAAGAGTAGGTAATCATCAAACTTGATTTTCAAGATTCAAAGAGAGGGATGAATATGTATTGGTGTTTCGTTGAAGATATGCTCTAAGGGATCGATCAAACTTAACAATTGGAGTTGAAGATCAATCTGCATGTAGGGACAAGTTTGGGAGATGCTAAAAGATAAAATAATAGTGTGGAAGTAAAAGAAGGAATCGTTGGTAGCTCAAATTTGGTGGAGAACCATCCATGGATTTGATAAACAAAAAGGAATTATCCTTCTTATGGTATTGAATATTTGAATGAGTATGTTGTAAGGATCATTGGATATTGTATAAGAAGGAGGATAGAAGATATTCAAGTAAGAATTGATAAAGAATTCAACAAGTAATATAAACTTTGAATATTATCCTATCTAAGATTACTATAATTATTCTTAGTTAGGATCATTCAATCAAAAAAGAGATGAATATCCAAGTTTAATACTTACATTATGTCTCAAATGATTCTGCCATATGTTATAAATGTTGACACCATGCCATATATAGGAAGCCTTGCATTTCTAACGAGTACACTGATATAGCCACATGACATACATTGTAAATAGGACATAAAATATTATAAATAATGTAGATATACCCTATATAATTCATTAATCAAGAAAAAGTATTAGAAAAAAAATAATAATTAGTACATGAAAATAATTATCAAGAACCCTAATCAAAGAAATGATGTTGAATAGAATTTTGACTAGGTCTCTTGACTTGTAAAGTTGAATTTTATACATAATAGCTCCCTTCATAATAGCTTATAACACATGAAATATTACGTGTATTGACATATTAAATGGCTTGATCCCCTTCCTGCAAATATGTTACATATGTAGAAAAATGACTTAAGGTAAACTCGTTAATTTTAGTCACATTATTAATATCATTATCAAAGACATATAATGTGATCAATTTTGCAATTAAGTATGCCAAATCTTTATCATATTGATGATATATGGATGATCCAACATCAGAGGCCAAGTTTAATGAAGTCTCTATAAAATAATTTTTAAGTGATGGGGATTTGGATACTTTGTTTTGAGAATTTTCCGACTAGAGAGTATTATCTATACCAAAAATTAAAGCAATAGAGACTTGTGATGAAGATATTGACTTTAAGTGAAAGGAAGAGATTTTAAGTGAAAGTGAAGATGAATGTAATTATTTTTATGTGATTTAAAGACTACTTCAAGTTAAAGCTAATGAGCAACCTAATCAATGAGAGATGATATTCAAGGCTAAAGGAAGAGTGGGATATTCAATTTGTTAGGTTATCATTGATAATGGATTGTGTACGAATGTGATAAATGAGTAACTAGCTAGATTAGCTTAGTTAGTAAAATAGTTAAACTGATACACTATATGACTATATCATACATATAATGGTCTACAATTATAAGTTATAATGAATTACAAAGTATGCCTAAAATTTAAAGCCTATATGAAACCCTAACCATGTAATACATGTATGTAATAAATGTAATAATCATGTAACCGAGCTTTGTATCTTATAGCTTTGCATTCTATGAAATTTTGGAACCCTTTTCTTGTATACTACTAGGTTCTCACCCTTACGATGCACGGTGTATTGACATGAAACTATAAATTAATATTATAGTTTGAGTATTTTAATATGTATAAATTTTAATAAATTTTAATTTAACATACCTTTGTTAAAATAATATGTAGATATATTATTGATACAATTACATGATTAGATTTTTTAAAAGACTTCTTTAAACACAACATTTATTGTTGAGTCACTTTTATTAGTATTATCATCACATATGCGGATTTTCAAACCTCAACGATTTGTGATTCTAGAAACAACAACATATAATTGACCATGACTATATACTTATTTTTTTTTTAAAAGGCCAATGTTTAAAAGAGATTGAACTTAACTTTTATTGATTGGCATTGTGTATGAAACAATCAACGGGAATTGTATTCGATTGAATTTGAAAGGTAATATTGGATCAGACGGAGTCAGTGACATTCTTAGTAACAAAACATTATGGCTGGCAATGCTTCCACCTAGAATTTTTGCTTCTATGACATGTGATCCTAGCTTTATAATAACCATTATGGTTCCATTACATAGATTAAAGGAATGATCTATATTCCTCAATAACATGATAGGCATAACAATCTTCAAGTTCAACACATGACTGGGCACACAAGAACACTTAATTGAATTTAAGAATTCTGGAGTGTGAAGATCTTGCAACATATCATTATTTAAATTTGATATGCATGTCATATCTAAGCACAAATATGTCTTCTATTCTGTTGAGTTAATCGATAATATGTAATCATTTATTGATTCAATGATGTGATATAGGAACATCTAATGATACTCATATTCCGATTGATTCTTAAGGTAAGGAAGAATTAGATTTCTTAATATTGGAGCCAATCATATTAAATGTTCTTGATAATATGTCTATACTTGGTATTGAAAACAATTCGAGATATTCTTGCAGGTATGTTACATATTTGCAAGGAGAAGATGTTAACACATCTTCTTAAGTGTACAAGCATTCAAAGCATGCAAGACTATGGCATACATGGGATGACACTTTACAACAAGAAGATATGGTGATGATTATCATTAGTTATATTAAACTTGTTGTAAACCATAAGTGTATTTTATGTAAGCTAGGGTTTGATGTAATTTTTTGTATGTATCATAGTTGATTGTATGGCTTTGTAATGTTAGTCATTAGTATCATTTAGATGATGATATTATGATTAAGCTTATATGTTATATGGGCTTAATTCAAGTGATTAAATGGGATTAAATTAAGAGGGAACTTGGCTGGTTAAGACTTGTATTCGACGACCCTCCCTCCCCTATATATTTCTATTTGTACACATCTAATGGAAGAAGGAATAATAGAATTTTTTGTACTTAGAATCTAACCAACTTGGCCTGCGTGTGTTCTCTCTTCCAAGTCTCATTAGATCAAGGTAAAACCCAGGGTTTAACCTTCATAATTCGAGCCTTTGAATGATTGGTATCATTCAAAGTAATAAGCCGCACTTTGCAACTTGAATCAAGTAGAACCTGTACCAAAAACCAGTTTTCTTCTTCGAGTTTTAACTGGCTGGAGTCATAACTCATGGAATAATCGATCCAACACTTAACTCCCTTTTGATTCACATCATGATGTCAAGAGTAGGTGATAATATTGATATCCCTTGAAAAAAGGTATCATTAGTAATTTTTCCTTGAATCCTAGATAGGTACTTTCTACAATATCATCACAATATTTCAATAAAATATCACTTGAAATTTTGATCGTTGCATGACCATAATTGGGATCTTCTATTACTCCATCTCTAATGCTAGAAATCTAATATGAAAGCTCTTTCAAATCAGTCGATTCATTAGTTGAGCTAGTATTTTGCAGTCTTATGTTTTTGGTCAATCATAAGACTTTACAGTCCCTCCATATATATGAAGAGTTAATAGTCGCATGAATGATGTCTTGCCAACTTCCCATCAGAATGACTGGCAGTATTTGCCTAAAATCTCTACCAAGAACAATCAGTTTTCCTCCAAACAGTTTATTAGGGCTTGATTCATTTATCAATCATAAAATATCCTTCATGGCTTTATCCAAAGATTCAAAACAATATCAATGCATCATTAGAGCTTCATCCCAAATTTTGAGCTTACACCTTATAATCAACTATATTAACGGACTACCTTGTTTCATATTACACGTTGAATCTTTGTTAGGATTTATAGGAATCTTAAATCATGAATGAGTCATTCTTTTTCCTGGTAATAAAAGAGAAGTTATTCCACTTAATGCCACATTTAAAACAATATCTCCATTGTATCTCAAAGATGCTGATAGTGTCTTCCATATGAATGTCTTCCCAGTACCATCATATCCATATACAAAGAACAAACTACCTAAATTTGATTGAATGGCATTGATTATGGTGTTACAGACATTATATTGCTCGTCGGTAAGATTGGATAGATATCTCTTATATTCTTCACGTAATGTAATACGATTGTAACATATTTATTCGTGTATAAATCTATTATGACCACTTGAAAAATTTTCTTGTGGTGGGAACAACATTGATTGAAACTCTCAGAAGCTTCTACCGCAATTTTGTAACAATTTTTCAACCTCAACCAAACCATAATTTTGTTATCTCATTATCATCCAAGTGAAGTTCTAAAAATAAATCCATAATAAGTTTAAATGCTGATCATATACTCTGCGATTATTCTTATTCTATTCTATCAAAAAAAAAAGATAATAAAGATGTACAGAAATTACCTTTGTCATGTAAGGTTGTACATGATCTATATAATATATCATTAGTCAAGTAAATCCAACACTCATCCTAATAGACTTCAGGTCTACTAAGTGAATCTGATGAAAAAAAATGTTGCAAATAACAATCTTGAAGAAGATGCAGATGGCCAATGCCTTACCTCAATAATTCTATAAATGTAGTCTTTATCGTTATCTGACAATCCCAAAGCATAGCAAGCATCACAATATGATGTATACTGGACCCCGTTAATACATTTTATATCATCATAGCTTCTCGGCCCATGAACGACATTAAGAAGACATCGCAAATAATAAAGTTCTCTGCTACTAGGAGGAACATAAATAAATGCGTCCAATAGATATCCTTTGCTACCTCAGATGCTGCTCTCATTTACATGAATCCCAAATAAATTTCATAGGGAACTCTACATAAGTCAAATTCCTTACATCTTCATATTTATGATTTGCCTTCATCCAAGCTAGAAACATACTTTCCTTAACTGATAACCAATCAGCAACATCATCGATCAAATCTTCATAAAAAAATATAACACTTTGTTCATTTGGAAGATGAAAGCCTAACCTCTCAACTGGTGGATTCTTGTATTGAATTTCATTTTTAAATAATCTCCATGCTACCTTACATGATGAAATATATCTACAATCATAATACATTTGAATCTCATCATCCTTTTTTACTGCATAATCACCATTCATGCTTCCATAAAAAATGCAGTAATACGATCATGCCCTTTATTCATATATTTAAATAAATACTTATGGAACATGACGGATTGCACCACTCAGAATTCATATCGGCACTATACTTAAGCAACAAATAATGATTGTGTGGCATGACAAACCTATTATCAAGAGGGATCCCATTCTTCTCCACCATTCTTCCATTATCACATATTTTATATATTATATATCTATCATCATCAACTATTGTAGATTCAACAAAATTTTTCAGAAAATGTTTCATACAACGACCATTAGCCATGCAAGGAGAGTTCTTTTCCAAAGTTACACTTGGTCCATGTATCATGTATTCTTGAATAGCTGTGTAATATGTAAGATCAATATTTTGATCAAGAATTTTAGTTGAAATTATTCTATCAATGTTTTTTTTTCCGGTTGGATACTTATCTTCTTTTACAAAAAAAAACCAATATATGGGCTTGAGGTAATCCATGTTTTTGGAACTCAATAATATATATAACTATAATTGAAAATATCATAAAAATTTTTTAGAAAAAATGAAAAATTCAAATATCTATAAATAAAATCATCAAGTAAGTTTAGAATATTACTTGATTTAATATACCGAACTATCTTGTTATTCCGAAGATCTTTTATAAGATAATTGAGCTTCATTTTGAAAACATAAAAAATAATATCTGGACTATCATCAGCTTTAAGACCTCTATTGTGAACAAAACGAACAATCTCAGGCCATTTTGGATTACAAGTAAATGTGATAAAAAAGATCAGGATAACCAATTCATCTACATATGGCCATGGCATCTTGATAATTTTGAACCATATATCGAGCACCACCAGTGAATGATGATGGTAATATAACACTTTTTCCTTGCATAGATGGATCCGTCTCACCTCCTAAAATAACATTTGTCAACCCACTATATAGTTCACAATGTAATTGTTTTGATGTAGTTGAATGTATGTCAATCTTACTGACTCGATCATTCTATATGCATCAACAATAAATTATTGCAGAAGTCTCTTAGATGATAGTATACCCGATCTCTCTAAATTTCTCTCATGTAGTCGGTAGCAAAAATACTTTGTCGTACTTACATATTTTCGACCACGTTGTTGAATTCCATCATTAGACATCAATGGAATGTCTTCTCTATAATCATCTTCACCATACAAAATAATAAAGGATATTGTAACCCTAGGTAAGAAGCATGCAACTCACTTATCCACTTTAGCAATCCTATTTTTTTTTCAACCAAGATATCCCTTTCAACAAGAGATGCATCAATATAACCAACAATTAATCCAGCAACTTCTAAACTTGTTGGTAGGTTATACCTTTTTCCATCTCCATTCCTTCTACCAATCAACTTTATCTTAAAATTAGAACAATCTTCAGTGTTTATTTTTTCCCTCACTATTCTAAATGATTTGACCGAAACATTATTCTCACCAAGCATAGTCTTCAAATAAAAAATAATGGATGGGTTAAGGTTGTTCAAACTTTCATTTTTCCTATTAGAAAATATGTTATAACAATTCATTATAACTATTCACATAGATATATATCTAATGAATTAGGGGTTGTTTGTTTTAACTTTTGAAAAGTAATTATTTATAAAAGTAATTATGAAAAGTAATTTTAAATTAAGATAAGTGTTTGGTTTTACTTATGAAAAATTATTATAAAAAAGTGATTAACAAAAATAACTTCTTATAAGTAGTTAATCAAAAGTAAATTTTACTTACTTTTTTAACCAACTTATAAACCAGACACGGCACGGTGTCTTGAAAAAAAAAATCATTTAGATCGTGGTCTGCTGTGTGCCCCGACTATGGTCTGCTCGTTCTCCTCCATTTTTCCTCTCCATTTGCTGCTCGCGTTCGCCATCTGACGCCGCTGTTCGATCTATATTCGCAAGATACAGATCTGTAATTTTTGATCTTCAATTTCCCGTCCTCTTCAAATTCCAGGTTTGCCTTCTCCATCTCCTGCCTTCTCCATCTTCGATTTTTGTTGGTTCTGGTTTTTTTTCTTTTGTTTTCTCACTTTTGTAGTGTCGCGTTGCAATGACTTCAGTAGTGTCACTGTTCGATTTTTGTTGGTTCCTTTATGTATGATTTGCAGAAATCAAATAGTTGAAGTGTCAGTGGGTTTCAGACTGACTTTAGAGGTCCATGCTCGTTACTACCCAATAAAAATCGATGTTTGTCGATATAATAATGATTTTTGCTCATCTGATCTGATGTGTGTATTATATTTGGGTTGTCTGTGAAAACTGTAGAGTTCTACTTACCGCTTTTGGTGTTGATCTGATTTATTAAATCAAGACATACTAACCAATGACCTAAAGAAATATTTAGTTTTTACAAAAATGAAAGATAAGTTCGAGTAATTGGTGGTAGGAGAAGTATCTGCTACTTATGGGGTCTGCTTAAAATGTGTATAGTGTTAGTGATGAATGGTTAAGTGGGAGCTTTAGGGTGCTCTGCCTTCGGAATCATTCATTTTTCTTCCTTCAGCTTGCTGCCATCTGCTATGTAAAAGGAGGACTTTAGACTTATTTTCAACACCATCGTTGTGCTTAAACTTCGGAATCATAACTCACTGGAACATATCTTCATAAATGATGATATGGTAGATGAGGACCATGAGGTAGGTGATATACGGGGATAGCAGCTTTATTTTGGGGTCATAATTTTGTTCATAGGAGTACCTTCCTTGTAAAGTTGGTATAAAATTAGTAACATTCTTCAAATGGCTATTGTAAATCGGTCTCTTCATCTTGGACAGGAGCAAAATGAGGTTCAGAGATATACTTTCCTTTTCATGGTAAACCTGAAAATTTTTTTTATTTGGGAAAAAATCTAATGGCAAATGAGTTAGATGTGCATGTTGCAGTAAAGCTGAAACATAGTTGATCAATTTTTTATTCCATCATTTACAGCACTGGGAGGCTTCTAATGCTGTATTTGGAACTTTCTGTTGGGCATATCAGAAAATCCAGAGTAACCACACTCATTCACTTGCATTCATATTCGTTTCATCCTCAATTGTGATAATGTCACATGGTGTATTCTCTTGAACAAAAAAGGGTGGATATGTTGCTCATCAAGTTTTCACTCTGTTGAAATAGTCCACCTAGGAATTCTAGGGAGTAGCTCCGATATTGTCATGCTCTTATTAGCATGGATGATTCTATTAAAATATTTGTGGTGCTGTTTTCTGGATGCATCTTTCCAAAATCCTACCCAAAGCTAGATATATTGGCATCTATATGCCGCAGTGGAGAATCTCAGTCTATTTATCTTGTCAGTATTGAAGTTTTTGTGGCACTCTATTGGTGAAGAATGTATAGAATGAAAAGATTTCATGGCGGTCCTGGAATTATCTAGAAGATTACACGAGCTTACACAATACTTTCTTGTTTCTACTTCAGTGTTAACTATCAGGGAAGACTATTCTTAGGAAATGCTTGTCTTTCATCCTCCTACTATTCTCTAATATTCTCTAACCACCACATTGTCATCTCAGCAACATATCTGCTGTTGCCATCTACTGACTATGATGCATGCGCCATCTGCATTTCAGCAAGATAATGGCTTAAAGTGATATTGCACTGTCATGATGGCATCACCTTACTCATATAAATATAGATATAGAGTATATTCTAGAACTCACACATTATAGATATAGCGTTGCTTTGGTGTTTTGAAGGCTCGTTTTCCTATCTTAAAGCAAATGCCGAATTATAGTTTGGAACAACAAATGTTTATTGTCATTGCAACAATGACAATCCACAATTTTATTAGGTTGAATGGAATGGATGATATATTATTTGATGAGTTTTGTAGCAGAGAAATATATGAAGAAAACAATAGGAATAGAGATGTTGGACAACATGTAGAGGGTAGAGCGGCTAGAGAAATGGAAATATTACGGGGTAGGATTGCAGATGATATTTACAATGCACGTCATTGAACTATATTATGATCTATGCTTATTATAAATTTAAGAATGTTTATTGCATAATATAAACTTTGATTTACAATTAATATTTGAGTTTTAGATGTTTGTGAATTTTATAAAGTTTGTTTAGTGGTTGTTCATAAATTTTTTTTAATAAGTTTATAATTTTTATTTTATAATTTTTAGTAATTTGTAATATCTTTATATTTTTTTTATACTTGTTAATGTTTAATATACTTTTTAATATTTAATATTACCTAATTTATATAGTAATTATTACTAAAAGATATATATAGGAAGATAAAAACTAAAGATGGAAAAGAAAAAGTAATTTTGTAGGAAAATGAAAACCAAACACTAATAAGATACAATAAGTAGTTTTTTGGCATTAATCACTTATGTAATAAAAGTTAAAACAAATATACGTTTTACTTATAAAAGTACTTTTTTAAAAGTAGATTTATAAAATTAGTTTTTATCTAAAAGTAATTATTAATAATAAGTAAAACCAAACAGGGGCTTAATCATTAATAAAAAAAATTGTAAGAAAATTACCTAGCATAATAGACTCTATTTTCAACTTTATCTTTTGTATCGTAAATGTATAGTTGTGCAAATTTTGGGGCTGAACCATCCCCTGGTAGTAAACTTCCCATGAGATGATAATTTTGACCATGAAGTATAAACATTGGAGGAGAATTACAACTATTCAAACACCTATCAATCTTTCCACCCAGAGATGTGAAAGAAAACATACTATTGTATGATCGGATATCTTCTAGAAAGTGTTTACTTTTATTATTTTATGAATAGAACAACTCATGCAACACTTGTAAAGGATTTCTTATTAGCAAAATTTAGATTTTTCCTTGCATACAATACAATGAGTATTTTGGTTTTCGAGAATTCTAACTTCTATACAATCTTTCTTCATACCAGAAGAAAGAACCACAAAATGTACATGTGTATGTAGGATCACCAATATCCCAATATTATATACATAAAAAAATTTAATTAAAAAATTATCAGAATATTAATAATGAATTTAAATTTAAGAAGAAACAATAGATATCAAATATAATTTAAGTGGATACATATATATATATGTGTGTGTGTGTGTGTGTGTGTGTGTGTGTGTGTATTTATCTTAGAGCATACCACACGATAGTAAGTTATTGTTAACTTCTATTTCAATACCTGGGATAAATAAAATGTCCTAAATTAGAATACATAAAATTTAAAATTCATTTAAGAAATATCAATTAATATTTATTAAGTAATACAATCTTACCACAAAAAACTTGTTCCAAATTGATTGCCACATCTGAAATCGTGAAAATATAAAAAATAAATGAGCACTTATTTTTGACATTGTAATCTTAGATAAGAATTAATGACAATTCATATATTTAAAAAAATACTAAGGACACAAAACTTCATTGGACACAAAAAATATTAACAGATTATTTAATATGTCTATCAATCATATGAACAACTATAAGCAGGAATGATGAATCATTAAGTATCTATCTACAATCTATATCTATCTATAATATATGAGTAAATAAAATTAACGATAATAATTTATGTTAGAACATAATAATATCAACTAAATTTTCATTATCTTAGGTAACTATTATTAAAATAAAATGGAAACATAATTCCTATAATATTTGTACAATATTATAACAATTCAATAATATTATACATTAAAGTCCAAAACACATTGAATTTTTTAAATATTATACAATATAATATAAGATATAATTTGTAGAACATAATTTTTTATGTTTCCCAATTATTTTTTTAGTTCTTTGTTTATTTTTTCTTAGAGTTTTATATTAAAAATATAATAATTTTCTAATTATGGATAAATTATAGTCTAAATCTTTATAAATATTCTAGAAATTTTTGTTATCACCTAATATAATAAGAGTACTAAAAATAATTTAAGACTCTTGATATATAAAATATAATTCAAATGTAAGCTTTCAACTAATAAGCTTCTTATAAATTTAAAATTAAATAAATAATATGTATCAATTTTTAAAACATTATTTAATATGCCTATAAATCATATGTTCAACTATAAGTACAAATGATGAATTATTAAATATCTATCTAGAATCTATAGCTATCTATAATCTATATGTAAAATAAAAATAAAAATAAGGATAATAATTTATGTTAGAAAATAATAATATTAACTTAAGTTTAATTATCTTAGATAACTAATATTAAAATTAAATGGAAATATAATTCCTATAATATTTGTAAAATATTATAACGATTCAATAATATTAAACTTTAAAGTCCAAAACACATTAAAATTTTTAAATATTATATAATATAATCCGCATAACATAGTTTTTTTTTTGTTTGCCAATTTCTTTTTTAAATTTTTTTGTGTTTATTGTTTTTTAGAATTAGATAGAAAAAATTTAATAATTTTGAAATTATGGATAAATCATAGTATAAATCTTTATAAATATTCTAGGAATTTTTATTATCACCTAATATAATATGAATACCAAAATTAATTGAAGACTATTAGATAAATAAAATCTAAAACAAATGTAAGCTTTCAACTAATATGCTTTGTATAAATTTAAAATTAGATAATTAATATGTATCAATTTTTAAAACATATTAATTTTTTTCATAAATATTAATGTGTTATTTAATATGTCTATCAATCATATGATAAAGTATAAGTAGGAATGATGAATCATTAAGTATATATCTACAATCAATATCAATCTATAATCTATCTATAAGTAAATAAAAATAAGGATAATAATTTATGTTAGACTATTATCATATCAAATTAAGTTTAATTATCTTGGGTAACTATTATGAAAATCAAATGAAAATATAAGTTCTATAATATTTGTACAATATTATAATGATTCAATAATATTATACATTAAATTGCAAAACACATTTAATTTTTTAAATATTATCTAATATAATTTACAGAACATAGTTTTTTATGTTTGCCAATTTCTTTTTTTATTTTTTTATTTTATTTAGAATTTTATATCCAAATTCTACAAATTTAAAAAATTTTAAATTATGGCCTAAATCCTTATTAATATTATAGTAATTTTTATTATCACCTAATATAATAAGAGTAATAAGATTTCATTATTATCCACTAATATGTATCAATTTTTATAAAAAATATTATTATTATTATTATTAATATTAAAAAATTATTTAATATGTCAACTCAAGTATAATTATCATAAAACAATTATTAATTAATTGATCAATATGCATCAATTAATCATTTAATATCATAAAAAAGATATATTTAATTAGCTAATTTTTATAATGTTAGTAATTTTTTTGTCAATGATGAATTAATTAATTAATTAATTAAAATAATCTACATTCGATGTAGACATATCAATTTAGCTAATAAAAAATTTTAATTTGTTACCAAATCTTTACAATATTAGTTAATTTTATTTTGTACATGATTGAATAATGAAATACTTAATTAATATAGTTTAATCTTTGACGAATGAAGACAATTAATTAATTAGATGTGCAATAATTAAAGCTCAATCGTAACCGTTCAATTAAAATTAAGCTGATCCAAAGCATCAAAAAAATTTGATACGGATCGACCTTAAACAAACACAAATAAGCCAATATATACCGTTGATTTATGTATGGAACAATCCTATGCGTTGGTTTGTTTCAGTTCGAATCACCGAAACAAACACAATGACAGTTAATCGTGACTGTCCACCTTACCAAACCCTCATGATTAAGCGTCTTGGTTGATGAAATGCATTAACACACGAAACCTAAACACTACCCTCTACAATGCTCGATGTAGGATTCGTATTGTCTGAATCTCTACACTCTAGTTTCGACCAACCTCTCCTCCATTGTCCTAACCTCTACATTTCGCTTCAAATCTTCAAACTCTATGTCTATCATCAAAATAGAATAATAATTTGATTTGAGTTGAATAATCATCTTCAGCTACTTGAATTAATTTCTATATTTATATTAATTTCTCCATCGAATCTCAACTCATGTTAAAAATTCATATGTCTGGCCCTTAGATCCAAATCCAATGTCTATAGAACACCTAAATAAGTAGGTCAACTTCAGATCTTTACTATGTTGCTCTTCTGAAATCGAAGAAGTTCCTACAAATGTGTAAATCTATTCTTATTTTTCATAAAAGGAGGTCAACTTCTGAAAAGTGCACTATCAGCAATCGACTGTCAGTTTAGATTATAACACTTTGTCATCTATTAGTTTCATGTGAAGCAATCAGGAAAATTTTCACAAATTTTTCAATATTGTATCAAAATATGTTCTACTCTAAAATATGGGACTGATGTTTTATTTTTATTTCTTTCTACGAAAATATGAGAGATTATTTGACTTCCATTTCAGATGAACTTAGATTTTGAATTTTTTTTTACAGGAAAGTTCTTCGTGTTAAGTAAATAACTTAGGTTGAAGATTTGTTCAAAAATCATCCATGTTTTTTCATAGATCTGACAAAATTGTTACTTATGGAGTCATGTTTTTTTTTTTTTCAAAAATTACTTCTTCTATGTAAGAAAATGTTATCAGTTAAATTATATACATCTAATGTTTTTTGGTCTTTCCTTTTTTGAATTTCTGAGTTCGTATCTCACTATGAGATAACCTTAGACTTCGTCGTCTGTTAGTTTCATGTGAAGCAATTAGGTAAGTTCTTCGACAAAATATCCATACCATATCAAAATAAGTTTACTTTGAAATATGGGACTAATGTTTTGTTTTTATTTCTTTCTACGAAAATCTAAGATGTTATCTGACTTCCATTATAGAGAAGCTTAGATTTTGAAATTTCTTGCAAGAAATTTCTTTATGTTAAGTGACAAAGTCAAGTCGAAGATTTGTGCAAAAATCTTCTTTATAAGTTTTTTCAAAATTACTTCTTTTGTGTATAAAAATAGTATAAGTCTAGTTATGTTCAACTAATATTTTGTGGTCTTTCTTTTTCTGAATATTTGAGTTCGTATCTCAAGATGAGATAACCTCAGATTTTGAAATACTTGGCAGGTAATTTTGAGGGTGCTAAGTATCATTATCAAATTATAAGTATAATTTTATGATTTTCATCCATAGCTTTTTCCATAATTTTACATCAAAAAAAATTTCATTATAGTTATAATATTTCTTTTTTGATTTATTTAAAATTAAAACAAACAAACACGATATCTTCTTTAATATTTATATGTACTTAATGTTAACAGGTGAGTCACATCTTCATAGCTAACTTAGAATTATCAAAATAGACACAATATTAAGGTAAGGTATTTTTATTTTTTTCATTTGACTTTGTAAGTTTAATATTGTTTCTGTCTTCCAAGTTAGCCCACTAATTGGGTTTAAATATTCCTCGTAAGATGTGAACATAAGGTCTGATAAGCTACAAATTTTTCTTCCCAAGTTAATATACTTGATTTTTAAAAATCAAAAGATTTTTGGTTAATGGTAATTACATTATTATTATCGTAAACTTATATTCAAAATAATATTTTAAACCATTCATTATCTACTATATTTTGTTTTATATAAATTATAATAATTGTTACATATGTTTAAAATATTTTGAGCAATATGAGATACTGAAATAATAAGCTTTAAAGTGTTTTTCAAAAGTTAATATACTCTAATTTTTAGTAATAATAAATATAGTTAAATATACTTTCTATTTAGAAAGCATGTTGATGTTGGCACCCATTTTTGGTTAATATTATATACACAATTTATTATTAGATAAAGTATTTAAATTAAACAAATGATCCATTAGTATAATTTACTATTTATCAATTGGTTTTAGTATGCAATTTTCTCTTATTTATGCATTATAGAGGTGTTTCTTGCCTATTATTTATAGCGTTCCTGGATTATTTCCTCTTATGAAAGGTATTATACTCTTACTCTTGTGAACACTATTATGTCATCATTCACTGTGTTATCTGTTCCCTATTATGAAAAATATCATCATATGTGGACGTGTTTTCTATTTTGAATGGATTTTTTTGGATTAATTAACATGAGTATCTGCATTTGGAATAACATATACTATATAGTTTTGGTTGTTATTATAGATTAATTAATAGAATTATTTGCATTTAGAATATTTGGAATAACATATTAAAATTCAGAAAAAATGATTAATGGCTAACAAAAGGTAGCATTATATATGGTTGTGTTATATGTTTTCAATGGAATAATACAAACATTATGACCTATTGTACCTCCTAATATCATGGGTAGCATCAACTATTATTAATAGATTTCGTTGTTATTTTTTTTCGGAATAATTAACAAAATACTCTGCATTTGGAATAACATAGACAATAGTGTCATAAAACTAATCCTATATAAAAATTTAGATACAATACAGTCATAACTCTAATCCTAAATAAAAATTTAGAAATAATGACTAATATCTTAAAATGTATAAATTATACGTGGATAAAGCTAAATATGTATGAAAATTGTAATTGATAATAATGGATAGTTGAACCTATTGTTGAGCCTTCTTTTGTTGTCCTTTTTTGACATAAGGTTCTGGACTTTGTTAATTTCTTCATAATGTATTTAGCTGATGCACACAAATTAAACTGGTAAATAAAAAGTGTTAATATAAATATAGAGGAGTGAACACAATAGTAAAGCTTACTTTGAGTAATAATTTTGTCTCAGTTTGTAATAATCCCCAATACTTTTTGAAATTACTTGATAGCTAAAAACTCAATTCAAAGTATGGATGAAAGGGAGTATGTAGGAAATGTGAGATTTCTCTTTGTATCATTAAAATAGATAAAATAAGGAAATAGGCTATTCAAATAAGGTAGTTAAAGTAGGAGGGTATATTTGTAATTGGAGTTATATTATATTCTGTGGTTGTGTCAGCTGTTATATTTTTTTTCATAGTCCCTATGAATATAATTATTATTTCAATTGATAGCTTTTATAAAGTTGTTGCTTATCCATCCAATTCTTTTCATTTCTACTTGTTTAAGGATCATATTTAGTTAGGCTCAAATTAGTTGCATAGATTTCAAAGAAAAGTAACCTTCATCACATAATAAGCAATAAAATAACATAAGATAGCATTACATCACAATTAGGATTATATTAGGTACCAATAACAAAATGATCGGTATAATAAGCAATCATAGCATACTTAATAGTGATAAATAAATATTTTAGCTATAGTTTATTTCAAAAGATAGAGAAACTAATATGGAAAAACAAAATAGATATAGATATCTAAACTAATTTTAGAGTTTTTTTTCTTGATCACTGCTCTTGTTTTCTTCATAGGAATAGTTGATGACAAATCTCCATCTATGTTTCTCTTCCATCTCTTCTTTGATTCCACATCTATTGATTTTGTTGGAGTGGTGCCATCTTCCTTTCTTGGTGTTGTGATCTCATCAGTTTATGAAATAAGCTTCAAAACAAAACTTATTAAACCCTAGTTTACAATTTATAATGAGTTTACAAACAATTGAATAATCCATTTATGTTTTTTTTTCCTTTGTTTACCTACCCTCGAAAATAATTTTTGCTTGCCTTTGATTGTAACACCCCAAAATTCACTATTTTTTTTTCCTAAAACGGAAGTAAATGAATTAAATCAGAACCTATGAATTTTGGGAATGTTACCGCCACACTTAGAACCAGACTGGTTCACTCCAACCGTTCCAATACCAAGTACTAAGGCTAAAAAGGATTATTATACTTAATCAATACTTAAATCAAGAGTTCATAAAAAGAACTAAAGGATCATAACATAGAAATCAGAGTACGCATAAAGAGAATCATAAAATAGAGTGCATTATAACAATTCCAAAAAAAGAAATAAAGTTTAAAATCAATAATAGTTTTATCTTGAATACTCAATATAAAGTAATAAGTCATAAAAGGAGAAATCCAATACAAAAGAGATAACAGAAGGATAAAAATAACACGGAGAAGAATTCGGCCACGTCACTCCCTATCATTGAACCAAGCCCATGATCAACACTTAGCCCCGCTTGATGCCTCATGGACATCGAAAGCATCAAAATAGGCATCGCCTACCTGCATAAAGTCAGAAGGGCCTTTTGCTCATGGGAATGAGCAACGCCCATGAAAAGGGTGATCAATACGCTACGTACTGAATAAGGTAACCGTGAACTAAGGCCAACACAGAAAAGCATATAATCCCAACAATATAATAAAATAGCATACGATCATTTAGATAAATAATAAATAAATAAAGGACATTTATAGTCTGGATTGATCAATTAACTAATCTCTTATTGATACTCATTCACACCATGCTCTTTATCAAATCCATACAAGTATGGAAACCCCACTATTATAGCCGATGGACCGGAAACATACAGGGCATAAAGCTCCTAACCATTATTATTGCCGATGGACCGGAAACATACAGGGCATAAAGCTCCTAACTACTATTGAAATGCCCCAAAACCTAATTTTTAACAATTTTAGTTAAATAAGGATTTATTAAGGAAATTAATTAAATAAATTATTATTTTTAAATAAAAGGGAATTAACTAGGGTAAATTAAAAAGAAATTTATAAATATTTTAATGAGGAAAAATTATGATGTTTTGCTAATTAAAATAGAATTTAGGAAAAATCTTTTAAAAATTTGAAATTAGCCTAAAAAGGAAGTTAAATATTATTTTATTTAAATAGTATTATTTTTAATATCCAAAATATCTAAATTATTTTAATTATCTAAACCCATCTATTTTTCTTTTTCCATTTTCCATTTTCCTTTTCCTTTTTTCCTTTTTCTTTCCTTTTTCTTTCTTTTTCCTTTTCTTTTCCTCTTCTTTCCCATGAAATGGGCTTGGCTTCTCATGGCCCAAATCTTCCTTTTCTTTCTTCCTTCGGCGGCCCAAAATGTTGTGCCATTCCTTCCTTCTTTTTCCCTGGAACATAGCGTTTCGTTTAAAACATTTTACCCCCTTGCCAGTACGATTTTCTTCCTCTTCTTTTCTTTTCTTCTTTATTCCCTAGCTTCCCGGTCCACATCGCCTCCTTCTTCTTCTTCCTCCCTCCTTTCCCTCCGTCGACTTGTAACTCCGCCCACCTTCCCGAGATTTTCGCCATTGGTTGTGCCCATTTTGACCAGCCATTTCTTCTCCTCTCACCTCCCCCTAACTCACCAGTCAGATTGACCCAACCCACTCCCCTCTCTTCTGACGCAAACTCCCCATTTTCTCCTGGTCAACCGTAGGGCACGACGCAGCCGTGCGTTAGTCTATAGTCGTCACCGATGATCCCTAACCCATCTGCCCTATTCTCCCGTCATCCCTCTGACCTTATCTTCTCCCCTAAGCTCTATAAATACCCCTAACTAGCTTGAACTCGAGACTTTTTCCTGAAACCCTTAAAGTCACTCTCATGTGCCACCACCACTTCATACTCTTCTTCCGTCGCCGTTGGCCAACGTCACTCACTCTACCCACCTAAGTACTCCTTTTACCACGCTCTAATTAACTACACCGCCCTTCTCCCTCAATTTTTCCTACATGAGCCACCCCAGCCATGCAAAGTTTCCTTCTCAATCAATCCCTTCTCTGTCCCTGCCACCCTTCGCATCACCGCCCACCACCACTTTCGCTGCTACCACTGCCTCCTACACCTCCCAAAAACACTTACAGACCCTCCTATATCTCCCCCTACTCTTCTTTTCCTATTCCTCCCTCTCCTCCTCTCTTTCCCTTCTTCTTCCACTTTTGGCCACCACTACTGCCACCACCATTGGCTATGCCGCCATCTTCATTCTACTCCTCTCCCTATAGGCAGTCACAAACACCCCTACTTCCACTCTCATTCTTCCTCTCTTGTTCTCAGCCTTCAAAATTTTCCCTTTTCTTCTCTTTTCTTGGCCACCATCGCCACCGTTGTGCACCGCCGCCAGTGCCATCTGTCACCACCAACCTAAGGTGGAACCCTAAACCCTCTCAACCCTTTTTTACTATTTATACAAGCCTTATTTATAATATTTTATTTTATTTCAATTATTTTGAATATATTATTATTATTATTATTATTATTATTATTATTATTATTATTATTATTACTTCTACTCATGTTATTATTGTTATTTATATTGAGGACCGAATCCCTATTATATTTTTATTTCGATGATTATTATTATTATTATTATTATTATTATTATTATTATTATTGTTATTACTACTTAGTAATTACTAGTATTATTATTAATATTTTTATTATTAATGTTACTAATATTATTATTAGTATTATTTTAGTGAAGGGTCGAAGCCCTTATCCCACCATTTATTTCAAATCATATTATTATTATTATTAGTATTTTTGGTATTTTTATTATCGTTATTATTATTATTACTATTATTAATAGTATCATTATTATTATTTTTAGTATCACTATTATTATTATTATGGTAAAGTCTTCAAACCTGATATTATCAAATTTTATAATATTACTATTATTTCTTATATCTATAGCAAAATTAGTAATTAGTTAATGTCATTTTTATTAATATGTTATTATTTTATCAAAAACCTAGTATTTGAATAAATTAGTAAATAATAGTATTTTAGTAGGAGGGAATCTAATCTTTAGTTTTTCCCTCATATATAGGTGAGATCAGTTAAAGCCCTAAGGAGGCATATGAGCGTACTCCAAGACCGGTATTATTTTAGGTAAGGGTGTAGCTAAGGCCGCTTGTATGTAATGTGTTTTACATGTCTTGTATGCCATATGCCATGATATATGATGTATATTATGTGTATTTTTGTAACTAATTTACATGTAGTATGACTTGGAGTTGAGGTATGTTCATGTGATATTTTATGGCATGCGTATGATATGTATAAGTTGTGTTTCTAATGTGAATTGATGTCGCCTGTAAGACATGCATACTAGGTTATGTAACATGTTGATATGGAGTGAAATGAGGTGGAGCTGACCTAAGTGTTGCACGATCATAAGTGGAGGAATCTAGGGTTGCATGGAGAAATCTAGGGTTACATGGAGGAATCTAGGGTTGCATGGAGGAATCTAGGGTTTGCATGGAGGAATCTTGGGTTTGCATGGGGAATTTAGGGTTTCACGTGGGAGTTTTAGGGTCTGTATAAAAAAGTTTGAAGGGTTGCATGGTGTGTGTAAAGTCTGCATGGGGGTGAATTTTACGTATGGAAAGTTGATTTGAGGTGTGTGGAAGGTTATGGAAGTGTTGTTTGGGTGTTTGAATGCTTTGAATGAAAAATAGCACATGGGATAGTATAAGGGTACATAGGAGACCTATCTAGGGTTTTGTGTGGCAAGTTAGGGTTTGGTGTGGCTACTTAGGGTTTCGTAGTCACACATTTACTTGTTTACTAAAGTGTGATGATGAGGGTGGATTCTATGGGTTGTGATGTGTGGAGTATTAAGAATAAATTGGGTTGTGTGAGATGGAGTAGGATGGGCCACTTAGGCTTAAACTAGGGTTTCTGGGGAAAACCCTAGAGTAAGGTAATGAGTGGACTTGGAGGTATATAGTAGTGGGCCTTGACCCTCATACATCGGAGTTGGAATTTTAATGTGAATTAAAGTAAGGAGGAAAGGATGTAGGGTCGAGTTATGTGGTTTTTGAGTCTCACAATGTGGGACGAGGCCTTTGGAGGATAAGGGCAGAGGGAGTTAGTCATGCATGTGTAAGGTGAAATTTCTGAATAAGAAACTTAAGGCATTAATCATGTAAAGTGGAAGATTATTGAGCCAGGTCCCACTGATAAAAAATAGTGTTTAGGGTGCTTCATCATATGTGTGCCCAATCCACTAGCTATAATAGTGGTTAGGGTATGTTACCCTATGTGTGACCAATCCACCGGCTATAATAGTGGCGGATTCCAAGCTCAATAAACTAAATCCTAAATTTTGCTAAGACACATAAAAGACATTAAGTACTTACAGTGGAACACCATATGAGTTGGGGCCAACCGATCCATCGGTAAGAAATAGTGGTTAGGGCAACTCACCCTATGTGTGACCGATCCACCGGCTAATAATAGTGGTCAGGTGCATTGTACCCTATGCGTCTTCGCTCCACCAGCTATAATAGTGGGGGTTCCCGTACTCACATGGAGTTGATAAAGAGCATGGTGTGGAATGAATATCTGTAAGAGATTAATTAAGAAATTAATCCAGACTATAAATGGCCTTTGATTATTATTTCTTCGAAGTGATTGTATGTTGTTTTTATTATTATGCCATTTGAATTATGTACTTATATATGTTGGCCTTAGTGCATGGTTATCTTGCTCAGTACGTAGCGTACTGATCACCCTTTTTATAGGTGCTGCTCATTCCCACGAGTAGGAGGCCCATCTGACGTGTTGTAGGTAGGTGATATTTATTATGATGCCTTTGATATCCTTAAGGCATCAAGCGGGGCTTAGTGCTGAGTCGGACATAAGTCGTGGATTGGGAGTGATGTGGCCAGATTCTCCCTTTATGTCATTTTGTTTCTTCATGTTATTTCCTTTTTGTATTGGATTTTCTAGAATTAAATATTATTGTTTGTAGACATTATTTCCTTTCAAGGAACTTTGATTTTATACTTCGGATTATGTAAATTTTTATGCGTACTCTAATTTGCGTGTTTATGAACTTTTGGTTTAAGTATTAATTTGAGTTTGATGATAATCTTTTCTTAGCCTTAGTACTTGGTACTAGAACTGTCTGAGTGAACCGGTCTGGTAATAAGTGTGGCAGTAACATTCTCGGAATTCACAGGTTTTTAATTTAATGGCTTCAGGTTTAAAAAAAATATAGTGAATTTTGGGGTGTTACAACTATTATTGCTGGTCGACCAAAAACATACAGGGCATAAAGCTCCTGACCACTATTATTGCCGGCGGACTGGTTTGGCTCTGACTCTCATAGTGTTTCACTGTAATTACTTAGTGTTTTTCTCATGTCTTAGCATAATTATGTTTGATTTGTTGAGCACGGAATCCCCCACTATTATAACCGGAGGATCGGAAACATATAGGCATAATGCACCTGACCACTATTATTCACCAGTGGATTGGTCACACATAGGGAAAAAGGCCTTAACCACTATTATTCGCTGGTGGACTGGTCTGGGCCTAGCTCAACAATCTTCTACTTTAAATGATTAAAGTCTTACAATGTCTTATTCAGAAGTTTCACTCTAGGTATGCATAACTCACTCTCCCCACACCTATCCTCCAACGGACTCATTCCATATCATCAGACTCATGCACCTCCCAACTTATGCCAACATTCTTTCCTCCATATCCTATCTCACATTAGAAGTCCAACTCTTAAGTATATGGATCAAAGGCCCACTACCTTACTCTTCCAAGTCCTCTCAACACCTCACTCCATGGCTTTATCCTGAAACCCTAATTTAGACTTATGTGATCCATTCTACTCCACTTCACATGACCCAAATTATTTTAACATCCCAGACTTCATAATTCTTAGAATCAACCCTCATCGTGACACCTTACTCCTCAAGTACACGTGCGGTCATAAAACCCTAGGTAACCACACCAAACCCTAATTGGCCACAACAAACCCTAGCTTCCTCGTGTCCACATGTCACCCTTCCATTTCTCACACTCCATTTATTATTTTTACATGCCAATCGTGCTTATCCTTACTTGATCATTTTTATCATCCTTTTGTACTCTACTCACCCTAATTTATTTCTCCTTTTTACCACCTCCTCACATTAGGGTTTTTCCCCCAAATTCTAGCTCAGCCTCTTATGTACCCTTATACTGTCCTACGTAATATTTTTCATCCAAGGTATCCAAACACTCAAACAACACTTCCATTACCTTCCTCACACCTCAAAACAACTTTCCATATGTAAAATTCACCCCCATGAAGACTTTATACATCCCATGCAACCCTTCAAACTTTTTCATGCAAAACCCTAAAACTCCCATATGAAACCCTAGATTCACCCATGCAACCCTCGATTCTTCCATACGTACTTAGATTCTCTCATGTAAACCCTAGATCCATCCATAAAAAACCCTAGATTCGATTCACCCATACAAAACCATAGTTTAGATTCTGTCATGCAATACCATAGATTAGATTCTCCATGCAGAACCATAGATTCTCCCATACAAAACCCTAGATTCTCCCATGCAAAGCCATAGACTCTCCCATGCATAACCATAGATTCTTCCATGCATAACCATAGATTCTCCCATGCTTTTATTTTATTTGAAATTCCCTTTTTATTCATCCACTCATGGGCTATTAAAATATTCAGGTCATCTCACACCCATTGGTCAACTTATTTCCCTTGGTCTACTTATTTCCCTTTGGTCAACTTACTTCCCCATTTTTCTTTTTCATCCTTTCCACCCCACAATACCATCTTAAACATCCTCACATGCATTTCTAAAAGGTCACAACATATTACATCATATCCCACAACACTTCACCACATATACATATCAACATATACAATAAGAAGGCACATAAGCATACCTTAACTCCAAGCTACTCCAAACATAAAATAGTCAACTAATAGCACATGATACACAACATGACATTATAAAAGGCATCAAAGGCATGTACTACACATAACACACATAAGGCCTTATTTATACCCTTATCTAAAATGACACCGGTATTGGAGTACGCTCCCACGCCTCCTTCAAGCTTTGACTAGTCTCACCTATAAGAGGAAAAAACTAAAGATTAGGTTCCCTCCTACTAAAAATACTATTATTTTCTAATTTATTCTAAAATTAGGGTTTTTGATAAAATAATAATATATTAATAATAATAATATTAACTAATTACTAATTTTTCTAAAGATATAAGAAATAATAGTAATATTGTAAAAGTTGATAATATAAGGTTTAAAGACTTTTACCCTAATAATAATAATGATACTAAAAATAAAAATAATGATAATAATAAGAATAATAATAATAATATTAATATTAATAATAATAGTATGGTTTGAAATAAATGGTGGAATAAGGGCTTCGACCCTTCACCAAAATAATAATGAAACAATAATAGTAATTACGAAATAATAATAATAATAATAATAATAGTATAAACTGAAAATAAAGTAAAGTAGGGTTTCGATTCTACTTTGAAATACTAATAACATTATTAATGATATTAATAATAATGATAAGGATAATAATGATAAGGATAATAATAATAATAATAATAATAATAATAATAATAATAATAATTATTATTATTATTATTATTATAATGATAATATAATTGAACTAAAACATAACAGGGCTTCGACCCTCAATAAAAATAATAACATTAGCAGCAGCAGTAGTAATAATAATAATAATAAATTTGAAATAATGAAAATATAAACAAATAAAATAAATAAAGCTTGAATAAATGGTGTAAAGGGGTTGAGAGGATTTAGGGTTCTACCTTAGGTTGGTGGTGACAGGCAGCACCGGCGGTGGTGCACGGCGGTGGCTGAAAAAAGAGAAGAAAAGAGGAAAAGTAGATTGTTGGGAAAAAGAGGGGAAGAATGAAGGTGGAAGTAGGGGTTTTTATGACTGCCTAGATGGAGAGGGGTAGAATGAGGGTGGTGGCGCAGCTAGATGTGGCGGCACATGACGGTGGTGGTGGTGGCCAAAAATGGAAGAAGGAGGGAAAGAGAGGAGGAGAGGGAGGAAGAGAAAAAGAAGAGTAGGGGAGGTAGAGGAGGTTCTGCAGGTATTTTTGGGAGGTGTTAGAGGCAGTGGTAGCTGTAGAAGAAGTGGTGGACAGTGGTGTGAAGAGTGGCAGGGGCGGAGGAGTGGTTGATCGAGAAAGAAACTTTGCACAATCGGGGTAGCTTGTGCAAGGCAAATCGAGGGATAAGGGTGGTGTAGTTAGTTAGAGGGAGGTGTAGGGAGTACTCAGGTGGGCAGAGTGGGAGGCGGTGTTGGCCAACGGCGGCGAAAAAGGCATCTGAAGTGGTGGTAGTGCATAGGAGTGGTTTGCTGGGTTGCAGGAAAAAGACTCAATTAAAGCTGGTTATGAGGGTATTTATAGAGCTAAAGGAGGGCTAAGGTCAGAGGGGAGAACGAGAGAATTAGGGCAGGTGGGTGAGACGAACCAACCATTGCCGGCAGGTTGGCACACGATCAATCTTGGTAGGGGAGGTGATTAGCCAGGATAAAGGTATCCTGTGCGAGAAGGAAGGGAAATGGGTTGGGTCAATATAGCTGGCGAGTTAGGGGGAAGGAGAGAGAAGAGGAACGGCCTGTCAAAAAGGGCGTGGCTAGTGGTGGAAGCTTTGGGTAGTTACACGTAGACGGAGGAGGGAAGAAGGAAGAAGAAGAAAGAGGGTGGTAGTGCGCGTGGACTACGCAGATGGAGAAAGGAAAAGAAAGAAAAGAAGACCGAACTGATCGGGCGACAATGGGGGAAAGTTAAACAAAATGCGACATTCCGGGGTCTAGGTTGCACCGAGAGAAAAAGAAGAGAAGAAGGGGTTTGGGCCGTGGAAAGCCAGATCCGATTCGAGGAAGGAGAAGAAAAAAAAAGAAAAGGAGAAGAAGGAGAAAGAAATAAAAAGGAAAGAAAAGAAAGGAAGAAAAAGAAAAGAAAAGAAAGAAAGAAAAGGAAAAAGGAAAAAAGGGAAAAATAAAAATTGTGGGCTGGGTTAATTAAATTAATTATGATATTTGGGATATTTAAAAATAATAATATTTAAATAAAATAATATCAAATTCCCTTTTTAGGCTAATTTAGGGTTTTTGAAAGATTTTTCCTAAATTCCTTTTAATTAGCAAAATAACTAAATTTTCTGCAATTAAATTATTTATAAAATTCCTATTAATTTAGCCCTATTCACTCCCTCTTATTTTAAATAAAATAATTTATTTAATTAATTTGTAAAATAAATCCTTAATTAGCTAAAATTCCTAAAATTAGGGTTTTGGGACATTTCACTGATAGTAAGTCAGAGTCCTAAGAGGTAAAAGTAATTCAAATGTTTTTTCATTTGAACATAATTAAATATTAGTTCGTCATAATAATCCAAAGGTAATTAACTTGGCTGTCAAACATGCTTGGTCCGTCATACTTGTTGACTATAGATGGTATGTTGTAAGTTTTATGACTATATACTTCCAAGTTGTCATCCTTAATTTGCACCAAAAATAGTAATACCTTATTGACCATGATTTCAAGTTCACATGGCAGACCATCATCTGACATCTTTACCAAGTAAAATAATTATCCAAATTAAGAATGAAACATGGATTTTGGTAATAATAATTCACCTATTGTCTATATTATATAGTTGCATTAGCCTCTTTTAGTTCCTTTGCTGATTTTCCTATCAGTTCCTTACATTCTCTATCCCACATTAGAAATGTAGCATTATTTGTGTCATAAACAACTCCGACTTGTATCTTGTACCTTATATTACCACTTATGTTGTATTTATTGCATTTTTTGCACTTAAATTTGTCCCCACTTGGTTTTAGCTTCTTGAAGTATTTTTGGCATGCAATGTAATACTAGTTTTCCTTTGTCTCCACTGCTACTATTCTTGCTCTAACCCAGAACTTTCCTGTTTGCATATTATTACTATAATTAAAATTTAATTATATTTGATTAACTAATTTAAAATTAGTATTCATAAAACATGATATGTAACAAACTTCCTCATTTTTTTTAGCTCTTCTAGAGATTTAAATGGCCATCTTCTACTTGCAAACTTACCATCAATAAAATATGATGGTAAAACTTGTGTTTCACTAATGGTTGTAGTAGTTTTTCTATCGGGTGGAAATATAAAACATTTGAATCCAGTTAGAGTTATTAAGAAGTTGTATATAAAATTATATTAAATGGTATTTCATTTGTTTTAGAAAACACTATTCATTTGCAAAGTCATGAATTTCTTTTTCATCATTGTCCAAGGTGATTTTAGTGACATTCCAAGCATTGGCAAGTCTTACTTGATCTGCATAAATGAAACACACAAAACATTATTCATGCATGTATAACTATAATTAACATACAAATATTATTTTTACCTCTGAATATTATGACTTTGACAAACTGTAATATGATGTAAACCACTTGAGGGCTACACCCTTTCACATGTGTGTTTAGCTCAGTAGCAAGTTCACCCTATAGTTTACAATCTATGATGTTATGCCTGCAAAATATGATTTCTACTAAGTAAGACTCATGTGTAACAACATTTCTCTTATTTGTCTATTATATACGTAGAGTCTTTAATGTTGAAGTCTAGCTGATTTGTCATTAACCATAAATTTCCTTTGTTTATATGTTGTGGATGCTCACTACCTTGATGATCACATTTGTCAAAATTTTGATAGAGTTAATAGTGCAGGAAATAATGTGTAGTAGAATAGAATAACCTTACTAATAAGTATGGAAGTATCTGTTGTAGGTAAAGTTATGGGATAAACTAATATAGATGCTTTGGAAACATGCCCATTCTCTAAAAAATTCTAGTGTTTGCTATGAAATAAATGACATATAGAAATCTACTTATTTTTGTGCCAATTTTGTTGTCAGCAACAATAAAATTTTTCAAGTGGTATAGGTTTCTTTTAGATAAAATCTGCTTGAATTTTTGAATGAGTGGCCTTCTAAATGATGCTTACATTCTTACTACCTATAATGTAACATCAAAGATAGCAATACTGATATCTTACTATATGTTTTAAGAAGTAAAACTATAATTTTAATTTGAAATAATTACCTGATTGTCATGCATGAGATGTTCTATTAAGTATGCCTGAGATTTGTTCTAATAGGATTTTCTTTCATACATTCTAATCATTCTCAATTGAATTGCCCAAGTTGTTGAAGAAGGGTTGATTTCATTTAGCAGAGAAAATAGAGGCATGTTGGGCTAATTATGATATTTTAAAGGAAAAAAAATACAAAGTTAGTAATGTATTAAATAAGTAAATAAGTAAACAAAGTGTTTGATCAAATGTTGTAGGAAGAAAATACTTATTTTTTTTTATGCTGCAGCTATACATGGGACTTGGAAGAGAGTATGCTTTAGGCTGTAGGTGGGACTTGGAAGAGAATATGCTTAGGGCTATAGCTATAAGAAGCTCATACGTTTGTATATATAGTATAAATTGTATAATAGTGTTCAAAAGTCAGATATTTAATGTGGTAGATATCTGGCCATTGATATAATTTTTTTGTATTTTACAAACCATTGATTCATTGATATCTGGCCATTGATGTAATAAAATGGACATGTCAATAAGCAGATTAGTGACAGGTCAATAAGTTGATATAAAAGTTGTTTGGGCGGAAAAATATCCTGTACAAACAACTTTGTTTTTATATGTAGTAAGATATATCTTTTTTGAATTCTTGTTATTGCAAACATATATAATACCCCCAAGAATCACTTAGCAAAATATTAGTAGCATTAGGGTTTTCAAGAATAATTGGTCCAATCTCCAAGTATCCTAACTCTTGATGACCTAAAGAAGAAGAGTGAGATTGAGATGCTACAGTGTCACTCTGTATATACGTTGTAATTTTTTGTAAAATAAAGCATTTTAATCGAACTTAGTTGATGTTATACTAATTGATATTGAGATGTACAATATTGGTGCTTGTTTATGTGTGTGTGTGGTTGTAAATGAGAATATTTATTGTTTTGCCGAAGGATTAATTATAATAGTATGGTGCAAGTTAGAAGTTATGATTTTATTCAAAATATAAATAATAAGGCAACATATGATTGTTTTAAAACAAGAACTACCATCTATGACTTATCAGGCCATTTGGAGGATAAAGCTAGTGAATTATTAGACGGCGGTTGTGCTCCAAATGGTTGACTTTAAACTGTTGTTGTATAACACAACCACTATCTAATCCCTCCTAAAAAAATTTCTAGAACTTTTTTTATTTATTAATTTCTTCATATACAACTATGTCTTGCTTAGTAGTTTATACTATAGATGAAACTAGCATACACAACATTCCATAACTGCCACCTTAGCCCATTTCAAGCTACCGTATAATGATTTTTTTTATCCATCTATGATTAATGCCTTTCAAATTCTACTAAGGTGATGTGGGATGAGGTTTCAATATGATGTTGTTTGAAATGTTTATGTTTGACAAAACTAGTTTAATAGTTAGTTGTAAACTTACAAGCTATCGATTATTAAGGTTGGCTTTGAAAAACTACCTTAAAAGCAAGTATAAAATTACATACGAAAACAAGTTTTTTTTTTTTTTTTTTTTTTTATAGAATAAATTCGTTTCAATTAGCTAGAATTTAGCTTATAATATACTTTTGATCTTACCAACACACACTAAAAGGTTTATGTTTGAAAAACCAGCTCTTAAGCTAGCTTTAAGATAACATAAAGGTTATAAATTAGCAAAAAGCTTATAAGGTATAATCTACTTAGAGTAGCTTATTAACAATTGGTTTACAAGCCTGTTAAAAAGCTACGTATCAAATAAAATTTTACTGCTACAGAAAAAGGAATAAGCGACGGTTGAAATAGGAATATAAGTGGGTGTTTCAAACTGTTGCCTAATGTATCGTTGTGTTACTAAATATTTTTTTTTATTATAAAATAAGTAAGTTTTATTGAACTAAAGTTAGCTTATAAGCTAATTAACATAGCCAAACACACAATTTATGCGTATGTTAACATGCGGTTGATTAGTAATATTTTCTTCATTTTTTCTTACGAAAGAAAAAACATCATAACAAGACATTTTGCCACGGGGATAGATTTGGAGGAATTACTTGTATTTGGATTTGGTCCGCTGATAAAGGAATACATTGAGCAATGTTTAGATACAGTCAGTTTAGGGGGAAAAAATAATGAGGATAACATTTAAATACAATACCTAACTAAACTTTTGAGTATGTAGAATTATACTCACTCTACTATAATGTTGATATAGGCAAAGCGGCCATCTTATTAGTTTTTATTGCTACTGAATTTGTTAACTCCCCGTTATTAAAAGTTGAATTTTTTAGTGAAGTGTAAAGTTTTCCACGATCATTATGATATAAAATACAAAGAGTAACTAATTGTATGAAAATAAAAATAAAAATATGCAAATATTTTGAAAATCCCATAAAAAATTAACAAACAAATAGTACCTGAGAGAGAAGTCATAGTCGTATCGGAATCGATCGGTACTGGTATCCGCCGTCCGGCGACTATATAAAAGAATCCAATTTGTAAAGGAAACGGCCCCATCCCTCCACCTCTCCCGCACACACAAGTAAAGTAAGAAAAATAATGACTGTAATAAGCTAGTCTACGAGCTAGATTCATTAACAATGCATTATACTTTAATTTGCAATTTGAAATTTGCAGTGATTTATAAAATATGACCGTAAGTTCTTAACAATTTTTTTGCTATAATTAATTAAACGGTGTGTATTAAAGGGCGAGTATTAAGGTCAAACGGGTACGAAAAACCAAAATATTAAATATTAAAAATAAAAAATTAATAATTTACAAGAATATGTCATACGTTTATTTATGTTTTGGAAAAAGAGGGATGAAAAAAAATGGAAAACGGGCAGAGTTTACATGATATATATATATATATATATATATATAATTATTAATGAGAATTTGTGACGACAAGTATATAATACTGTATAAATGCAACAATCTTTTAGAAAGGTATATTATAACAATAAAATTTTTGAATCAGAAACTTTTACTCATGCAATGGCTAGCTTTTAATCATACGGCTATATATATATATATATATATATATAGGTTGCAATACAACTAGAGCTATACTTGCTATTGAAAAAGTAGTACCTATCTTAAGAAAAAGCAAACACACGGATGGGTTAAGAGATAAGATCATAAGTTTCACTGTTACAATCTTGAGGATGCAGAAATGAAAAGACGTCCAGCAGCCAAATTGAGAAAATGTTAAAAGATAAGAAGCCAAATTGAGAAAAAGGAAAGGCGGCATAAAACAGGAAAAAAGCCTGCAACCATTGAAGATATTTTATCTCTCCAACCTTAATTGATACATAATAAGTAGCATACATCATTTCGGGAGCTCAATTAAACGGTTATCTTATCCATAAAACAGCAGAAAGCTTGTTTGAACAAAATCTCCTTCTTGGGTTCGCCTCTGTTCGTCGTCTGGAATTCAGGGTGTTTCTGTAGGTAAGAACACAATTGAAAAGATATATTTGGCATGCATATATATATATGTGTATGTATGTATACGCAACAAAGTACACACACACACACACATGCAAATATATATCTAAGAGAGACTTGATGGTGGCTCGGTGTGGTGGTGTTGATCTGGTCCTCCTGGAGTTCGTCTATCAGGTCCGATACCTTGAATCGATCGACGCTGGAGTTTGAAGTTGAGGACGTTATGAAATCCAAGTTGGCGCAAAAGATGGTCGCTTTCAACGTTGTTCTCATGCATGGGTGGTGGGATCTGATGAGGAAGCATTCGTGCATGGCTTCTGATATTGATCAGGAATGCTGAGAAAACTATCAAATGGATTAATATAGATAGACGGGCTGATGAGTAAGTTGAGTTTGCCATATGGACGGAAACAGCTAGCTCGCTAGGTAGGCTAGGGCTGAACAAATTAAGTAGCAAGCCACGCACTACTAAGTGATTAGCTTGGACTTATTTTGAGCGAGGTATGATATGAATGATGGAGGCTGCTTTTCCAACCGCTGAACCAACGTTTATTTATAGCGTTGGTTAACAACAAACGGACAATTGTGTCATTGTATATATTAATAAGTCTTAGTGGTGAGAATATGTTTATCAACCATTATTTATTGATATATTTTGCTTTGTCCAAAGTTGGCTTGCTCAGCTTCAGGTGGATGTTGGTACCCTGTCTTCAGAAAGCATTTTGATTAATTGAAATATTTATAAAAACACCAACAGATCCTATTACGTACCCACATGGCACCAAATGATTCACGCCTCCTCATTCATTCATTCATTCATATGAGGTCTGGATGTGTGGGACAAAATCTAACCGACGGATTTAGTGATATATGGGTTATGGATATCGGATGAGATCTACTACAGTTTCTTCTTTAGTTGATTAATTATACATTTGATCAGTTTTTACCTTTAATTTTCATTTAAGGTTTTGTTCAATTGAAACGGTTTTTCAACAAAGAAAAAAAATCATATGTAATTATCAAAATCTAGTCCTACTTTATTTTCTTACTTGGCTAATATTTCATCTTCAATGATGAAATATTACTTTCTAACTTATATTAATGACTCCTGTAAATAATTATTTATTACTTATTGTTAAATATAAAAAATAATCAATCACCAATGAACCATTTAATTATTATCATAATTTCTACCAAAATATGCATCTTTTTAACTAATGCTAAAATATTCCTCAATCCTAAACACCGTAGCCGATCCATAATAATATTTTTGATTTTTATATTATATGATTTGATGTGTAGAATAATCGTATCTTCATCTTTCTTATAGTCATATAGTGTAGCACCCAAAAAATTACTATCAAAAAATTTTAATTTAATTAAAATATAAATATAAACTATTAGATATTACGATCACATCTAATACTATGAAATATGTGATCATATGTTACATACTACCACGGAAAGGGGTTTTAATAACAGTTATTTTATAGTTTTAATAACGGTTTTCAACCGTTATTGAATCGCCAGTTATTAAATCTTTAATAACGGTTCATAACCGTCATGAAAAATACACAAAAACCCGCGAATATGTGCGTAAACTTCATATTTAATAACCTTTTTTACTTAAAAACCGTTATTAAAACCTACATTTTAATAACGGTTTTCATCAGAACCGTTATTAAAACAAGGTTTTAATAACGGTTTTTATAAGAACCGTTATTAAAACTCCACTTTGTTTTTTTGCAGTTTTGTTCCTACCCACATACACAGTTACCAAATATGTATGTTAAATCAATTACCAAATCTGCAATGTAAAACAATATCAATTCATACCAAATCTGCAATCACACCATAATTTCAATCAATCTATAATTGGTATGCATGTCTCAATACACCAACTATACTTGCACTAAAATTAGTGGGCATACCACAACTTGGTAGCTCTACACCCCAAAGTAAAGAGTTCACAGATCTAGGCTGGTAGACAAAATACAAACCTAAAAATGCATGTAGAATATATAGATCGCTACCGAATGAATGAGTGCACGTGCTTGGCCTCTAACTTCATCAATTTCATCAATATTATATTACTGGCCTCGTGCATAGTCATCGGTGAAAAACTACAACACCCATGTTTCAATTAATATACAGTTAGCCATTAGGTATGTCATGATTCATTAATAGAAAAATATGAAAAAGCAAACATACATGGCTTGGATCTATGTTGACCAATCTATTCTAGACTATAAGATCCATTGCTCGTCTTCTTCACTTGAACCCTTAAAAACTTCAATTTCATCATCATCATTTAAAATAGAGGAAAAACAATTCTGATAAAAGTAAAAACTAAAATAAATGAAAACATGTATTACCCTACATACAAAATAATACAAAGGTAGGCAACATATGTTACCACTATAATCAAGAGGTTATATAACACCATCATACCCTAAATTTAGAGGCCAAAACAGCCTTTTTTGGGCTCCGATATTGCCCAAACCGGCTTCGCCAATTTACCACGTCGTAGATCTCAAACAAATACCCAAAATAGCCTCCTAGATCACCTAAATCCGAGGTCGCATGAAAAAGTTATGACCCTCCAAAGTTTACAGTTGAATCTAGCTCTAAATAACCTCAATAATGTCTTCTCTTTTGTTTATTATGGTTGTAGCTCTAAATAATGTTGAATCTATATTCTCCATACAAACAAATACAACAATAATATGTCAACACATGCATTTGTTAATATATAACAATAACGCAACAAATTCAACAGCAAAATTTTCAGCCAACACATTCAACAACATATTTTCGAACGAAACCCTGGTGACATGCATTTATATAAGTAGATAAAAAGTTACGAGAGGAAGAACAAACACATACATAAAGTGAGCTAGCTACAAACACGACGGTGAGAATGTTGAGAGAGGCAAGGGCTTCAAACACGACGGAGGATGAAGGTGCAAGTGCCAGCTAGCTTCGGAACAATGGCAGAGGTGTGGCGGTGCGAGGGTTTCCTTTACTTGAGAGGAGCCTGGTGGTGCACGGTGTGGCGGTGCGAGGGTTTGCAAGGAGAAGGAAGGAGAGCAAGAGAACGAAAGTGCAGAGAGTCTGAAAATTTTGGCACGAAACAGAACCGAACGAAATAAAAGTTTGATTTTGGGGTTTTAATAACGGTTCCTGAGAGAACCGTTATTAAAACATCTTTTAATAACGGTTCCTAGAAGAACCGTCATTAAAAGCTTCTGACTTTTGACAACGGTTCTAATATGAACCGTTATTAAATCCTCTTTTAATAACGGTTTATATAAAACCGTTATTAAAACATCCATCCAAATTTTAACGTTGCCCTTTTAATAACGGTTTTTAACTAGAACCGTTATCAAAACTTCCCGCCGATTAATTTTCACGCGTTTGACAACGGTTTTCGAACCCCATTTTTTAATGCAAAAAAAGCTTTTAAAATATTAGCAAAAGCAAAAATAGGAAAACAATTATATGAAATATAGGATTTTATGATCGTATCTAACATGAGATGGATGTTTTGTCATTTATCTAATGCCATAAATAAGACCATTACATAAGAAAAAACATTACCATTACATAAGTGATAACCCAACTATCTATTTCATGCAATATAATGATAGTAAATTCGCATAATAGAGGTCATGCAATAAATCATTTAGGCATATGAGAATAGGAGAATTATATGGTCATGCTTACATGCAACATCACACCTAATGTCCATGCATGTCACGTGGTAAAGGGAATTAGGGATCGCATTAATGATATAACCATATTGAGAGTGAACATACATGGGAATACATGGCCATTACATATTTCTAGTTTATTTAGGTCATTATCTTCTTAGATTGGTGATCACATAATCCTCAAATTGTTAAAGAATATCAAGCAAACACCCTATGTCTCCACCATAAACCTAATCATGACATTATAAAGTAACTAGTAGTAATGTATTAATAGCAATTAAGAGACGTAAAACACCATTACATATGGTCATGGTCATGGTCATGATCCATGGTAGGATAATACATTGCATTGCTAGGTATATTAACCCTTAAGTGTCAACACCCCCTTAATACACTAAAGGTGTAAGAATAATAGGACAGATACCAGGATCAATGTCCGTTCCCTTCTTTTTGGTGAAATATAACACTAACTACCCATAGTTAGCAGCTCAGAGAGTCAAAGAATCATAGGCTCGAATGGTTTCTTATTCTTTGTGTGATTACACTACCCCGGGAAGGGGTTTTGATAACGGTTATTTTATGATTTTAATAATGGTTTTGAATAGTTATTTAACCGCTCGTTATTAAATCTTTAATAACGGTTTATAATCGTCATAAAAAATATACAAAAATCCACGAATATGTGCATAAAATTCATATTTAATAACGGTTTTAAAGTAAAACCGTTGTTAAAAACTAAGTTTTAAGAACGGTTTTCAAGTAAACTGTTACAAGGTTTTAATAACGGTTACAAACTCAAAACCGTTGCGAAAAATTGATCCCATTAGGGTTTCAGTCAATGATTATGCATTTATTAAACCCTAAAACGTATTAAATTAGAATAAATTTGAGATCAAATGGACATTTTTAATAACGGTTCTTAATGCAAACAGTTATTAAAACATACATTTTAATAATAGTTCTTATTCAAAATTGTTATTAAAACTATATAATCTAATTAGGGTTTCGGTGATTGATTATGCATTTATTAAACCCTAATATGTATTAAATGAGTAAAAATTTGAGATTAAATACATGGTTTTAATAACGGTTCTTAATAAGAACCATTATTAAAACTATATGTTTTTTTTTAATTTTGTTGTTGTTTTGTTCCTACACATATATACAGTTGTATGTTCAAATATTTACCAAATCTGCAATGTAAAACAACACTAATTCATATATACATGCACGTCTTCCTCCCAAATGATATTCCATATTTTCAATCAAGCTCTAATTCATATGTTTGAATACACCATGCATACTGAGGAATGAAAATTAGTAGGTGTACCACGATTAGGTAGCTCTATACTCCAAAGTCAAAAGTTCATACATCATAGCCTAGAAGACCAAAAGAGGTAGACGATATACAAACTTGAATATGCATATAGAATATAGATCCCTACCTAATACCGAATGAATGAGTGCACGTGCTTGGTCCATTGGTCTCTAACTTCATCAATTTCATCAACATTATATTACTGGCCTTATGCATAGTCATCGGTGAAAAACTACAACAGCCAAGTTTTGATTAATTTACAGTTAGCACTTAGGTCATGTACCAAATATATATGTCATGATTCATTAATGGAAAAATATGGAAAAGAAAATATACATAGCTTGGATCTATGTTGACCAATCTTTTTTGGACTATAAGATCTATTGCTCTATATACATAGTATCCACAATCATCGTCGTTTGGTTGTTTTAGACACTGTCAAATGAATTCAGTTAGCTCTATAACTATTAGATATTAATTTGAATTAAAACAAAATACAAAATAGTTATCTTCCTACTTACCATGACAGGCTCATATTGAAGACTCTTTGGGTCTGGGACACCATCCTCACCTCTCCTTTGATATGCCATCTGTAGTGCGCTAATAAATAGAGTTGGATACACAATATTGTAAGTATATATACCCTAAATAATGAAAGTAGAATATATCTATAAATCAGTTAATAAAGTAAGAAGTAAAAAGTATACTAACGTATTGATAAATTCCTTCCTACCACGATGAGCGACTTCAAAAGGCACGTCATAGGTTCGAAGGAAATCAAACTCATAGACTTTATTAAGATCAGGTCAGATGGCGTACATAATACATTGTTTAGTTGCAAGGCAAGGAATGAGATAGAGCTTGTTGTGTCCCTCAATCAAAATGAGATATGCTAAATAGTTTATGTGCCTACCCTCTCTTATTGTAGTGCCCTTAACTATATAGTATGGGCACACAAACACAATAGAGGACATCAACCCTTCCATCGTAGTTTGACTAGCTACCAACCTATGGATGACAATAACAATACATATTTCTTAATAATTAATAACTCATATAAGAGGTCATAAAAATTCCAATAGTATAAGAAGTACTAAAATCTTAAATATGAAATAATACTTACGTGATATAGACAAATCATAAATATATTCTACCAGATCTTAACCAACTACGTAGAGCTGACAACATCAAACTATTTAAAAAAAGAACATAATCTTTAGTTATATATTTAACAAATGAGTTGAATATCAAACTATCATCAAATGGTTCAAGCTACGCATAGTAAAATTAAGTAGATATTAATAAGATAATACATATATATAGGTTAAGTATAATAATATGATACTATTAAAAGTAGAGTTGAGAATAATGTATATAATCGTTTGTTATAAGATCACATATTAATTATTATTTTTAGTATAATAAACACTAAACCCAAACCCTAACCCTTAACCTAATAAATTATAACAAAAACTAACTTTAAACTTAATTGAACCATAATCCTAATCCTAACTAAATATAATTAAATCCTAATAAATCCTATATTATTATTAAAACACTATTATTATTATTATTATTATTATTATTATTATTATTATTATTATTATTATTATTATTATTATTATTATTATTATAACCCTAAGCCTAATCCTAACCATAACCCTAATAAATTATAATAAAATTATCCCTAAACCTCATAAGATAATGATCCTAAATGTAGGTACCTATAATTAAACCCTAATAAATCCTATATTATTATTATTATTATAACACACAATTATTCCTGTCTATTTAATTTTTTACTTTTATATTTAGTATAATAAATGCTAAACCCTAACCCTAACCCATACCCTAACCCTACACCCAACCCTAACCCTAACAAATTATAATAAAAACTAACCCTAAACCTCATAAGATAATGACCCTAAACCTAGCTAACTATAATTAAACTCTAATAAATTCTATTTTATTATTAATATTAATATTAATATTGCTACTATTATTATACACAATTATTCCTATCTATTTAATTTTGTAATTTTATATTTAGTATAATAAACTGATGTGGTTTTTATCAAAGTAACAGAAGGTTGGATCGAAATTTGTATTAGAAGCTGTCACCCACGATCTAATGCAAAAAGAATGAAGTGATTTGGTGGATTATGGACGAAGAAATTGATGTTACAAGATGAAGGTGTTCAGCAGATTTGAAGGTGTTCAAATGTGTCGTGTGAAGATAGATTTGAGGAAGGATTAATCCCGGATTATCCTTGCTCAATACAGACCCAAAAGGGAGGATTAGACTTTAGCTCTCTTGCTCAAAGTTTTATCAAAATTCTTATTATTCATTCTATTCAATTCTCTATACAAATGTTGTGCACAAAAGGTATATATAGGAAAGAATATGCTTGGTGGTGAGCTTCCTTAACCAGCCAAGTTTACCCACCTAATCCAGCCCATTAATCATGGTTGAATTAAGCCCATATTAACCTTAATCCATAGAATAATATCATTGGTTAAATGATACTAAGGATTATTATTACAAAGCTATACAATAGACTAAGATACATACATGAAATTATAGCCATACCCTAACTTACATAAAATATACTTAGGGTTAAGGTTTACAACAAGTTTATAAAAATAATGAATATCATCACTCTATCTCTTGTTTTAATGTATCATCCTATGTATGTCATAGTCTTGCATGCCTTGGAATACTTGTACACATCAATGTGTATGAACATCATCTTCTTGCAAATATGTAACATACCTACAAGAATAACTTGAATGGTTTTTAATGTCAAGCATATTAGAATTATCAAGAATATTTAACATGATAGGCTCCAATATTATAAAATCTAAATCATCTTCCTTACCTTGAGGATTAGAATGAATAGGACAATCATTATGTTCAATTGATGCTCCTACATCATAAACGCTAAGCCCTAACCCTAACCCTCACCCTAATAAATTATAATAAAAATTAACTCTAAACCTAGCTAACTATAAGTAAACCCTAATAAATCCTATATTATTATTATTATTATTATTATTATTATTATTATACACAATTATTCCTCTCTATTTAATTTTTCACTTTAATATTTAGTATAATAAACGATCAACCCTAACCCTAACCATACCACTAACACTAACACTAATAAATTACAATAAAACCTAACCCTAAACCTCATAAAACTCTAATCCTAAACCTAGCTAACTCTAATTAAACCCTAATAAATCCTATATTATTATTATTATTATTATACACAATTATTTCTCTCTATTTAATTATTCACTATATATTCTTTATTTTCTATATATATTTAATCCTCATCAAATAAAAATCATTATATATGCATCTCTAGTTGAAATTTTCATTTAATGATGTCCATATGTAAAATATATTTTCATTTCATTATATGATATTTCCTATATCTTATAGTGTCCTATACTTATTAATGCAAATGTATATATATATATATATATATATATATATATATATATATATATATATAACAGTACCACTACAAATTCAACAACGAACAATGATATTTTTCACCAACACATTCAACAACACATTTTTGAACGACAAACTGTAATTTTTCAATAATAAATAATGCAACCCTGTATCAACATGCATGCATATATATATATATATATATGAGAAGAGAAAAGGCTACGAGTAGAAGAACAAAAACATACTTAAAAGGAGCGGCGACAAGCAAGAAAACGTCGGCGAGCAAGAGGAGAGTGGCGACCACCTATAAACGTGGCAGAGGAAGAAGCTAGAAGTGCTGGCTAAGTATGGAAGAATGACAACACATGAAAATATGAGAATGGTAGAGGTGTGGTGCTGCAAGGAAAAGGAGAGTTGGCAGTGTGAAAGAGAACAAGTGGTGGTTTCCCTGACTTGAGAGGAGCCAGAGTGGTGGTACATGGTGTGGTGGTGCGAGGGTTTGCAAGAGAAGGATAGTAAGAGAGGGAATGTGTAGAGTCTGAAATTTTTAGCACGAAATAAAACTGAACAAAATAAAAAGCAGATTTAGGGTAGGAACCGTTATTAAAACATATTTTAATTATAGTTCATGTAGGAACTATTATAAACCTAGTATGGCTTTTGACAACGGTTCTTTTAGGATTCATTATTAAAACATCTTTTAATAACGTTTTTTCTTGCACCGTTATTAAAACTGCCATGTAAATTTTAGCATTGGATTTTTAATAATGGTTTTAAACTATAATCGTTATCAAAACTATCCCGTGCATTAATTTTCACGCGTTTGACAACGGTTTCCGAACCACCATGATTAATGTCCTATTATTATTACTCATTTTCATAGTAGTTTAACTGCTTTATCAATAAAATTTCTTAGCACATGAAGGCCAACCATTTAGTCATTTTACCACTTTCTCATCATGATGTGCTCTATGGCTTTAGAAAAGCCATAAAAATCATAAATTATTAAGGCTATTTTCTAATTCATTATTAATCCATTCATTTTAACTATTATGACTGAGATTTGGATGTTAGGCATTTACTTAAGGATTCTAACACCTAGCCTCATAAATTCCTTATAACACCCACCATTTCCTATGAATGGTAATTTAAAGTGGATTCCCCTTTTACTTAGCTATTTTATGCCGAGCAAGGATAATCTATATTAATACCATATATAGTTAAATCGTAATTTAACTTCAAAGGGTCTTCTATTTTATTTTAGAAGTTAAAATCTAGGTCAAACCATAGTAAAATCCTAGCTAACTCTTTGTGAAGTCCATTATGTAGATCCATATAATATACATTAAGAAATTTTGGTCACCCATATTCAAAAGGTTCAACAATTTCATGTCAAGACATTGACTATTAAAAGTTCACTTTAAACTATGATCTAAGCCCATTTATTTATCATGTGGAATTTAAAGGATGGAACTCAACTTCTAATTTAAAAGGCAAAATCAACTTCTATTTTTCAAAATCATGCCATGATTGGTTGCAGACAAGAATGCATAGTTCTCGAGGGACTAAAGGTTATTAGGGTATCTTATTAGAGATGCAAGCCTAGACCCTCGGTGAAGGTGGTGTCCACGGTTTTTCTTGATATGTTAGTACATAAAGGGTACACTCTCTTCTTGTGTAGTGCTTAGGATCTATATGTCAAGGAGTTCTTGATTAAGGATATCCAAGTGGTACAAAAGTTTCTAGATGTGTTTCCCAATGAGATCTTAAGTGTGATGCCAGTGCATGAGACATATTTAACGATAGATCTTGTACAAGGGATAGAGCTTGTGTTGAAGGTACCCTATAGCCTTGTGCTGACTGATATGGTAGATTTGAGTACTTAATTAGAGAAGTTATTAGAGAAGAGGTATATTTGGCCAATTATATTACCTTGGGGATCATTAGTGCTTTTTGTACGGAAGAAGGATGGTGGGATGAGACTCTACATCGATTATCAAGGATTGCACCAAGTTATGGTGAAAAACTGTTATCATTTACCTTAAATCAACAACCTTTTTGATTAGTTGTGTGGGGATATAGTGTTTTTGAAGATAGATCTTAGATCAAGGTATCATTAGTTGAGGATTTTTGAGAAGGACATACCAAAGATAGATTTTAGGATATTTTATGGCTATAATAAGTTCACCATGATATCCTTTAGACTCATGAATGTGCCCGTAATGTTCATGGCTTTTATGAATCACATCTTATAGTGCCACCTTAATTAGTTTGTTGTGACCTTCATTGACAATGTCTTGATTTACACTAAGACTTGTAAGGAATAGGAGTAACACCTTAAATAGGCTTTTGAGTTGTTATAGACCCATCAGTTGTATGCTAAGCTCTTGAAATGTGAGTTTTGGTTAAATAAGGTGGCTTTCTTTAGTTATATAATCTCAAAGGAGGGAGTGTCAGTAGATCCTTAGAAGATCCAAGTTATATTAGATTGGTCAACACCAATGAAGGTTAGGGAGATACACAACTTTTTGGTGTTATTAGGCTACTAAAGGCAATTCGTCCAAGATTTTCTAGGATCGCTTATCTTATCACTACCCTAAAAATGAAGATGATGCGCTTTCATTAGGATGATTGGTGCACAAAGGCTTTTGAGGAGCTTAAGAGAAGATTGAATTCAACTCTATTTCTTATCTTTCCATTGGGTACAGAGGGATTTGAGGTTTATAGTGATGCATCCAAGTTTGGCCTTGGGTGTGTGTTGATGCTGCTACATGAGAGGATAGTGTCATATGCTTCTCATTAAATGAAGGAGCATGAATAAAACTATCCAACGCACAACCTTGAGCTAGTTATGGTGGTTTTAACCTTAAAGATATAGATACATTACTTTGTATGGAGTGTAGTGTGAGTTCTACACGGACCATAAAAGCCTCAAGTGAATCTTCACTCAACGCTAGTTGAACATGTATGTATAGAATTCTCCTACAACAACAGACATCATGTAAGCATAGGGATGAAAACTTTCGAAACATTCTATGGAAAAAGTGCCATAGTCCCTTGTGCTGGAGAAAATCATGCAAGAAAGTTAAATTGGGACCAAAGATGGTAGAAGACACTACTGAGAAAAATAGAATGAATTGAGACTTGATGAAGGTAGCTTAAGGTAGATAGAAAATTTATGTAGATTTGTGAAGGAGGGCATATAGGTTTGAGGTGGGTGACTTAGTCCTTCTAAAAGTTTCCCCTACCAAGGAAGTGATGTCTTTTTTTCAAAAGGGCAAGCTTAGACTATGGTATATTGGGTTGTACAAGATTTTGGATTGGTTTGGAGAGGTTTCTTACCTTCTTGCCTTGCATATGGAGCTTTCATGTGTGTATAACTTTTTCCACATCTCTTAGTTAAGGAGGTATGTGGTTGATTTATTGCACATCATTTAGCTAGAGTCGATTGAGCTCGATGAGGCATTATCTTATAAGAAGCGACCACTAAGGATCCTTGATTCCAAGCATTGAGAGACATGTTTAAAGTTTGTTCTAGTAGTGAAGTCTTGTGGTCACATCATGGAGTAGAGGAGGCCACTTGGGAGTTTGAGGAGGAGATTAAGATAGATTAATTGGAGTTATTTTCTTACGTGCATTGCGTAGTTAATGCCACATATTTTAAGGAGGCAATACCTTTATCTTATCTACTAACCCTTAGTTGTTGTATTATTTTTGTTGATGGCTTAGGTTTTTCTTATGTCTTTAACTCACAATAATACATTTATTTTGTGGACTTTAGGGATGAAGTCACCTTTAAGGCAGTTGTGTTGTAATATCATGTCCTAAAATCCTTCAAAATGTGTTTAACGTTATGCTAATCTAAAATAAATTAGTTTTGGTATTGAAATGGGCTTGAAAATGTAATAAAAATGTAAACTTCAGGTGTACGGATGACTAGTTTACCTAACTGAATGACTTGTATGCTCAAAGATTGAGATTTTTTTTTCTCGACAAACCAGATGACTAGTTTTTTCAAATAGAATGACTTGTCATCTTGTGATTTAAAATCTATTTATAATTTTAATTCAAATCCTATTCTAATTTTTATTAAAACTTCTAATTAGAGTCTATTTGTGGTAATAAGTATGTTTTGGTACTTTAGGATTATTTTCACATTATTTAGATCATTTTATGATTTTATTTTGTTAAATTTTCCTAAGAAGCACATTTTGAGACATACCTCACCTTCTTTCTTCTCCCTCACCTATCATTCTCTCTTTAGGAATTTAGGTTGTGTGGTTGACTTCATACACCCAATCCTTAACTCACTAACCTATTTCTTTATTTCTTCCTGACTGTACTTAAGCTTCATCACTCTATTATGTCTATCCATACCTGTTAGTTACAGACACTCAACCATACAAGTCATATTTGTCTCTCTCTCTCTCTCTCTCTCTCTCTCCTATGAATTTTGACCAAGCCTCAACTGTATAACCTCCATTCCTGATCCATTTTCATTCCTTTCCTATTGTTCTTACTCACTTCTCCCTTTCCATGGTGGAAAATTTCCTAAGTGTTTAGTATTCTTTCATTATTTCCCTTTCTCCTCTCTATTGAGAAAAAGAAGAGGCTTGCTCTGGCTTCTTTCCTTATTTGGTCAATAATTAGCTCCCTTTTATTCTTCTAATCTTGGTTTTAGTTCTCCCATTTTTCCTTTAAGCAAGGAAAGATTAAGGTTGAGAATGGTTGAATATTTCAGCTTTTATTTCATTAGCGTTCTATTTATAGGAAAAGGTTAGGTTAGGTTTTGTTTTCTTTTTCTTCTTTTGATTCTATCTTGATTTTTAATGGAGTTTTAAAGGGGAGTTTTTATGGTTTCTACATGGATTCTCTTGGGAATCTAGGCCATGATATATAACCATCAAGTAGGAGGTTTATGATAGAATAATTACTTAAAGAAATGAATTCTTATCTTTATTATGAATGAGACTTTTTTTTCTTATTAAAGTTCCATTTTCTTAGTCTTTTGTATGTAAGCATAGTCTAATTGTATTCTAGAATTCTAGTAGGTGGTATAATTTCCTCCCAAAAGTTAACCATTGTTAGCTTTCTTTGATTTTATACATGAGTTGGCAGTCTAGGCATGATTCATTTTAATGCTTGCATTATCATGTATCCATGTGATTCTATATGTATAACATGTCCTTTTGTGTGTTTTATGACATAGAAGCATACTAGGATTAATATTGTAAATTTTGGGTGTGTGCATCACAAATTTAGGTGATGTTTTACCTAAGCCAATTAGTCGGTTCATTGAACACATTGATTGGTTGTGCAAGAAGTCATATGGTTTGGAAATTATGATTGATTGATTATGAGATCGGTTAATTGGTTTGATGAACTTGTTGACTAGTTTTTATGAATAGTCGATCAGTTTACCAAATCCATCAACTTGTGACCTTAAAATATACCTATCAATTGGTGCGACTAAAACCCATCAACTTGTTTCCTATAAAATAATTGATCAGTGAGACATTCCATTCAATAGGCCCCTAGTGTTATTTTAGTTCAGGTCTGGTATGACCAGCCAATTGATTGGTCTAACTATATGCCACTTGGTTCATTGGTTAATTGTTGGTACCATTTTCGACCTCTTCTGTTAATACTTCATTGTGATTACAACTTTTAAATTATGATTTTAACTATTATTACCTTGGAATTAATAAGAATTGTAAAGATCATAATTGATGTTGAATTGGTTATGTTTTGTGCCTTATCAAAAAACCCAATTGCTACTTTTTATGCCTGTGACGTATTTGGTGATATCACTTGGAAATACCCAATTGGTTATTTGTGGATTTAATTTGTGATTTGTGATATCATTTGAAATTGTATAATAATATAATCAAATGTTGTTCAAGCCTTTTGCTCTGAATCTCAGGGTAGTTGTCTCGGAGTTAGTGGGCATGTTACCTCATAGTTTATATTTTTCAATTAGTACCTATTTTCTTATATACCAGGTTGTGGTTGGTATGGGTATGCCCATATCTTTGAGGTGTAGGATTATACAGTGGTAGGACAACATGGCGTCAGTGTTCAATATGAGTGAGTGAGGTATCCCATGTATAAACCCCCGAGCACTTTATATTATTCACCACTTATGTAGGTGTGGTATCCCAAATTTTTAGCCTTTACGGAGGAGGCATTCATTGTTTGGTAGGTGAGGTATCCCTGTATAAGCCCCATTGATATACTTTAAACATGGGTGGTGGCTATGGTATCCTTACTTGTGTTAACCCTCACGGTAGGTTCACTCTATGTGTGTGGGTGTGATGGTTAGAGAAAAGCCCCTTCATTGTATCTTGACCCCCGTGGGGTGGATGTGGTGTCCTATTGTGTTTAGTTGCTTCCATAAATTTTGTTTATGGTGAATATCTGGGTATGGACCAATGAACTATCTTAATAACTGGAAATGATGTGATCACTAAAGGAAGAAGTATAATATAGTTTACATTGTGTGGATCGTGTTGCGCTTCCTACATGCATTAACTATTCTTCCATAATTCTCATGCAAGCATGGCTTATTATATTACTACCATGAGTCTAAGTGTTAATTTATATTGGTATTCTCATCACCATGCTGCTATGTAACACCCCAAAATTTACTACTAAAAAATTTTATTTTACTAAAAAATTAATGAAAGCCAAACCGTAAATTTCGAAGATGTTACTGCCACACTTAGTATCAAACCGCTTTCCTCCTACCGTCCTAGTACGAAGTGCTAAGGATAAAAAGAATAAAATACAATTTACTCAAATATCACCTTTATTTAAAATAGGGTAGCACATTAGATTTGTAACAAGAGTAAAATAATTTCTCTAAATAAGGAAGAAAAAGGTGGAGAGAGAAACCCTATATATTTTTCAGATAATCCTTATGCTCGTATCCAATACCCGCTTGAATAGCATCTGCAACAAACCTATAAGGGACATTGCCAATTGAATAGGTAGAGGCCCACAAATGGAACCCTTCAGTACTACAGTAATGAATAACCCCTTTATACCAAACTAAAACACAAGGCCTGCATGCAACAACAACATACTTATTCACTTCCATTTGTTTATATTATTCTTAAGCAATCCTTATTCATACAATTATCCATGTTAACTTAAAGAAACTACTAAGGCATGGCCTTATCTCATCAATTTCCATTTATTCATAAGCCATAAAGGGTTATCATATTGTAATCATAATACGGTCTTAAAGTCTGGTAGTCTACATCAAAGGATCATGGAATAATTAAGCTTGACATGTCCTTCTATCATATCCAACAAACTTTACCATGCATAATTAATGATTAAGGCACCTCTTACATGAATATGAGATAAATACCATATCACACCTTTAATTATCTGTCCAACCTTATGCTATGCCATATTCTTTTGATACTCATTAACTTATCAAATACCCTTATTTTATTATTCAATATTACTTATATCTTATTATGGAGACTTATCAAATACCCCCATCGGTTGTAAAATTATTGAAATATCCCTTGTTAGTAAAATTACTAAGTCATCCCTTTTTATTTGCCAAATTACTATATTACCCTTCATGTTTGTATAATTACCAAAATACCCTTTGTATTTGTTAGATTACCAAATGATCCACTATACTTGTTAAATTAACAACTTAACCCTCATACTTATTGAATTACCAAATTACCCTTCTACTTAGTTAAATTATCGAACTACCCTTTACACTCGTTAAAATTACCCAATTGCCCCTCAAGTTTGTTAAATTACTAAGTTCCCCTTTTGTCAGATAATTTATCAAATTGCCCTTTATGCTTATTAAAATTACCAAATTACCCTTTTGTTGATCAAATAACCAAATTTTCCTGCTTGCTTATTAGCCTTTTTGATTGGTTAAATTATCAATTTGCCCTTCACACTTATTAAATTTATTGAGATACCCTTTTGGTTGATTTAATTACTAAATTACCCTTCTTACTTATTAAAATTACAAATTTGTCCTTTTGGTTGGTCGAATTACCAAAGTACCCTTTTTCTTTATTATATTATCATTTTATCCCTTTTACTCCCAAAATTATGAAAATACCCTTTCTTTATGCTAAATTACTAAAATACCCCACTCCCTTATTAATTTACCACTTTACCCCTTTTACTCACAAAAATATCAAAATACCCTTCCTTTATGCCAAATTACCAAAATACCCTTCTTCTTTATTAATTTATGAAAATACCTTCTTACTCACAAAAATGACCAATTTAGCCCCTTTTCCATATAAAATTACTAAAATGCTCTCCTTACTTATCCATTTACCATTTTGCCCCCTTTACTCTTATAAATTACTATTTTTCCCTTATCATACCAAGTTTACTAAAATGCCCTCACCACATTAAATATTAATATCCATAGCCCATATATATCTTCTAACACCACCAACTATTATTATTTATCATTAATACTCATAGTACCTACCATATATACTTACTTTAGCCACACATATTTGCACAATAAAATTACCAAAATTCCCCTATGGCTTATATTAACATTATCTATACAACAAATGGCCACATTAGTTTATCATATCATACATATGCATTTAACATTATCATTAACAATAAGGCTCCTTCCCTGAACATTGTTTCTATATATGACCCATAAATTAACATACTTTTCTCTTCATCAACAAAAATATGCCACTAATTACATTGTACTTAACAACTTACTTTATGCATATAAACATATTAATAATCCTAATAGGCTAACATATGTATATCCACACATTTTAGTAGGATATAATGGTTACCTTATTTTCAGCAATAATTAAGCCTTACTGGTACCCCGGTTAAATCTTTGAACTTTGATTACTAAAAATCAATACTTAAAAACAATATCAAAATTTAGCATATTAAAAGTAGAAAATCAAAAGAATATTTTTTTTTATCAAAATCTTAATTAAATACATACTAGTATTAACTATGGTTATACCTCAAAATTAAACCAAAGGTAGCTCAAAGGGATGCAGAACTCATGCTGCATGAGCACCATGAGATGCACACATGGAAATTAAGGAAGAAGGGGGTTAAAGAGGAAAAGTATGGAGAAGGAATGGGGTGGTTCGGGTAGGGGTTTTGGGAGTTGGATGGAGGGAATATGGAGGGGAGTTAGGGTGGTGGATGGGTGTAGGGAGGGAGTAGGCATGTAGGTGGTTGTTAGGGGATGAATCTTGGTAGCTTAGGGAGGGGGAGGTGGCAATTGTAGGGTTGGAAAGATGGGTGAAAGGTTGGGCAGAAGAGAAGAAGGAAGGGAAAGGAAGAAGAGAAGGGAGGAGCTGTAGGGCAGTTTCAGCCAAGGGGAGGTAAGTTAGTGGTAAGGGAAGTTCCAAGGAGTGTATTGATGGTTGTGGAAGTGAAAGAAGAGAGAGGAGGGCGACATATGGTGTTGGTTTAGGGTGGAGGCTGAGACAGAAGGGAAAGAAAAGGAAGGAAGGGAAGGGGGCTATAGGGCTTGTGGTGGTGGCTTGGTGGTGGAGGAAGGTTGAAGGGTGTCAGGGAGGTGGCGTGGTAGAGGTGTTAGTTGAGGATGGTGGAGCAAAATAAGTGGAGGAGAAGATAAGGAAAGAAAGAAAAATGAGAGGGATTTCTAAGAAGGTGAGGGAGCTTGAGGTAGGTTGAATATGAGAAGGAGATAAGAAGAAAAAGAAGAGGGAGAGGGGAAGAGGTAGGGCATCGATTGGTTGTTTGTGGTTGCATTTTGTAGGGCACCAGGTTGCAAGGAAAAGGGGAAGGGAAGGGAAGGGAAGGCATGTAGAGGAGGGTTGCAGGCTTGGGTGTGGCCAAAAAAGGAAAGTGACGAGGGAGAGAGGGAGAGTGAGAGCAGGGTGGCCTAGCTATCATTGTAGGTGTAGAGGTGGCAATTGTAGGCTATACAAGAGGTATGACATGTAGAGAAGAAGAAGAGAAAATAAAAAGAGAGGCGCAGGCTGGCCGGGCAAAGGAGAAAGAAGGGGAAGAGGGCCGGTCCATGTATGTGAGGGAGAGAAAAAAGAAGGAGGGAGGTGGGCTAGCCTTACCAGGGGGAAGAAAGCAAAAGAAAAAGAAAGGGGGAGGTAGACTAGGCTTGGATCGTAAGGGAGGGAGAGGGAGAAAAAAAATGCCACAACCCTGTACAAGGAAGGCAAGCCTAGAGAAGAAAAGAAGAAAAGGAAACGGAGGAAAAGAAAAAGGAGAAATAAAAGGAAAATGGAAAAATGGAAGAAAATAAAATTAAAATAAAATTTTAAAATAAAGGTATTTAATTATTTAGGTAGATAATATAATTTAATAAATAAATTTATTTCAAATTTAAATATTAATTTAAGAAGGTAATTTTAGTGATATATAGGTTTGGAAAGTTATTTAAATAAAAAGATTATGATAAAATAATAAAATATTTATTTTAACTTATTATATATTCATATCCATTTTTATACACCCAAAAATCCACAAAATAATTAAATTAAATAAGTTTAAATATTAAATTATCCTAAATGAAGGTTATTCATTAAATTTCTAGATTTCCAAATTTTGGGGTATTACTTGCTATGTAACTTCGATGTGCTACAAGATCCCTACTATGTTTTAGGTAGTAGTTTGTACTAGTAATTTACGATACTGATACTCTACTTTAATGGTCAATATGATGATTCAGTGTCTTATTTGAGGAGTAGAGGACAATTTACAAGAGTATGAATCTTGATTAGAGTATGGTAAGGGTGATGGAGTGGGCTAGTAGTTGGCTATTTCTTGTGGTTGGAGATTTATGTATATGCTTAAGAGTTAGCCTAATGTGCTAGAGGTGTTTTCCCACTATATTGGAAAGTTTTTGTTTTTCCGGATATCTGAACTCTTAGATTTGATTCCCTATAATTAGATCTATAAATTCTTATACTCTAATAGTATTGTTCTTGATTTTTTCATTATATACTTTGTATTAATATTTGAGTGTGCATCTTTTTGTTAGTTGTTCCATTTTTCCTTGCATCAGGCATAGGATAAGTAATGATCACACCTCTCTCACAGCTGATATGGCGACAACATTCCCCAGTTTTACTTTCCAAACAGTTTGGCATTGCCTTTAAAATAAAATTTTCTTTTTCATAAATTGGCTGTGTTACAATAATATGGAGTCGAAAAGTTCACTCTTCACTGTACATTATCAAGTTTAAGTTAAAATAAAATGAAGGAAAAACTATTGTTGAACATAGCTATCCTAAAATGATGGATACAAATCTTCACTTAAAGCTCAAGGTCAACTATGGTTGTCAAGGAAAATTGAAAGCGAACATATTATAAGGTTATATTCCTTAGAAGTCATGATTAAAAAATCATCACACAAATCATAAAAATGTGGTAGTAAAATAGAGGGGAGGGAGGTAGAATAAGGAGACAAAAAGATGTAGCTAGAAAGCTACTTTTTGAGATTTAAGTCCTTAAATCTAATTTAAATCGGCAAATTAGGCAAGGAAGGCCAATTTATCTAATACAAATTAATAAAAAATCACCCAACTCATAAAAATTAATATTCCATGAGTAGTAGAGGGAAAATCAAAAGAAAAGTAAAAACGATATCAATTTAAGCGGCATATTAGTTGATTTCTATGTGTAAATGAATTATTTATAGTTAAAAACTTTTGGAAACATAGTGCACATCAACCAATGGTGCTGCCTCATCCATCATTGAATTGAGAAGCTAAAATCTCCCCTTTTTCATTAATTTTACCAAATCTTTTTCATCTCAAAGTCAAATCATACCTCTAATTTAAGATCAAATGCACACAAACCATGAGCAGGCGCATGAATTAACACACATTATAGGCCAAATTTTATGTTGTGTTATGTCATTCACCTAACTAATAAAAATGTAATCTTTTAAAATTTTTGATATAAAACCAAATAAGAAAAAATAGAATGAAAGAGAAAATATAGTAAAAAGTGGAAGAATAAAAAAAGGAATGGAACAAACTGCAACGAAACTCTAAAAAGTTAGTGATGCAAGCTTCCATTCAAACAAATAAAAATTGAAAGAAACAAATTTTTTCACTAGGAGAATTGATTGGTTACACTTAAGAAAAGATAGACTTTAGAACTTAAGAAATAACAAACTAATGCTAAGAGCCGACATACTATTTAAAATCTTAAGGAAATATGGGGGATAATGCTTATAAATTAGAATTACCTAAATCCTATGAGGGATTTTTAAGAACTTCCAATGTTGGTGATTTATCCTCTTACTATAGTGATGATAATTTGAGGAAAAATTCTCTTTTACAAGGGTATAATGATGTGTGAGCATCTCAATATAATTCTTCCTTAATCGAAGATCAATAGTTAGTATGTTTGGTGATGGTACCAATTATTCTTGAAAACCCTATTGCTATTAATGTTTTGTGATGACTTTTGACTGCAAGTGTACGGTGTTAAAGTATCATGCAAGGTCGAATCGACAAGGACTAGGAAGTGAGTAATGGGATAATGAAAAAATCTCCTATGTCTAGACTGACAATAGGGGAAAATGATGTTTAACTATAAAGGAAAGGAAAATTTTCAAACTAAATCCAACTATAATATAAGAACAAGTGAAATGTAGTTGGAGAAAAACATAAGGTTCTGGTCAATCCCCTAAACCCCAATGTAATTGATTATGAACCCCATATCTAGATTCAAAACACTTTCTCATGAATGCCAACCAAAATATATAGTGTAATGCTCTCTCAAGACACCACACCTTATTTTCTATTAAGACTCTTTTATCTATAATATGAATGCAAAAATAGGCAACACATTATTATATACTATATTCTATTTTCTTAGTTCTAGAAGCTAACCAACATCTCTCGACTTTATGGTTTGATCTCTAGTCATGCTGATAGAGTCCACTCCCACTTATCTCTAGAATCTCACTAGTTTTCTCTAAATAATAATAGAAAAGTGATCAATTTTCTCTATTATTCCAATTAAATCATTAGGAAAACACATATGAAAAGAAATTAGATTCAGCAGGGTTCAGATTTTCAACACATTCATATTAGAGAATTTCTCTTCACATCGGCATAGATCAAATAGCTAATCATGGTTTTCATTAAGCTCAACATCTTAAACATAGAGAATTGCATCAACTAAAAAAAATCCAAAGGAAAAATAAAATAACCTCTTTATTCTAGATAAGAAATTCACTATTCTATCCATCTGATCGGGAATAAGAAATTGAGATCAAGAGATTGAAGATTGTAGATGAATTAAGAGTGGATTAGATTGGATGATGCCAAACAAATAACCATAGATCTATCTTTAGTGCTTCCAAAATTGCCATCTTTTTATCCCATTAATTTCCTCTCTTGAACTAAATGAAAAATAAATTTATATATACGTGACTTCCCATCAACACGCTCGTGTAAATCAACACAACATTGTCGTGTCCCTGCTTCAACTTTGAGCATGTTTTGTATTTTAGTATTTACTTCTTCGTTTGAATTTTTAATGAGAAAATTTTTGATGCATTGGAAAGATAACAAAAGTATATATAACTTTCATGTTGAACACTTTTTTTCAAATTTAGATCTCATCATGGTTGGATTTTCAAGTCTTTATTCCTTTTCATACTTTGAGCTCTCATATTTGCTTCAATTTTGTTCTAGCTATTGCGTTTTAGCTCCTTTTGACCCATATTCTTGAATTACCTACAAAATATGATAAAGAGAAATAAAAAAGAACAAGTGGACTAAATTATGAAAAAAATCATCATATAATCACATTAAATATCCATGTTAAAGTTCATGTGATTGAGTTAATTCATGCCTATCAAATCCCCATGCTTAACTTGTTGCTTGTCCTCAAGCAACCAACACATATGAATGAACATAGTAGAAGTGATAGGTGAAAATGAGATCCCTTTCTCCGTAAATATTTCTCAAACACTCACATCATACCAAATTTAATCAACTCAACAATACCCCAAAATTCATCAAAATTTAAAAACATAATTTTAGAAAATATTTTTTTAGGTTGCATTCTTAAGAAAGAAGTTGAAATATATTGCTGTATCTCATGTCAAAATCATGAAAAGAGGATCATGCAAGGATAACATGTTACTTGGGTTGCAGGAAACCATGAGCAAAATTTGTACAAGACTCAAGTTTCAAAATAGCAACCTCACTTTAGGTACTTGGACACTCCTCTATCGTGTTTATTTATATGAATCAATTTTGAAGTTTCGCTTATGCCAGTTCTAATCCTTTAAATGATAGAACAAGTCACCACATTAGTTACACTACAATAAACAAGAAAAAGTCTTAATATATATATGACCCTCAATTTCATGAACATAATTACACTTGTCCCTTAAGAATGCAACTAAAACATTTAAGCTCAAAAATCAAAATCATTTTCAAGAAAACAATAAGGGGTCTCAACAAGTTAAGTCAACTTAATGCAATATCATGTTAAACAATCTTCTATTATCATCAATAAAAGATCATTTCCCAATTTTATTCCTTTTTTTTAATTTCTAATTTCAAAATTTTTATTTTTTTCAATTTAAATTTTTTATTTGAAGAAACACAAAAAATGCATAATTATAAACATAATGCAAGAAACACAAGTAAATAAAAATGTAGCCCTACAATATCTCCCCCATGCTTATAATTCATATCGTCCCCAATGTGTTAATAAGGTACAAGGGAAGAGAGGAACCTGCAAACTATATTTATTCGGTGGGCAGTGGTGCAGCAGTGGTTGAACATCCCTCACTAGTTCTGGATCACTTTGGAGCCATGAGTAATCTACAATTGTTGTTGGGAAATCAAAATCCTCAATTTTTTTCCCTTCATTTTTCTCTTTCCTTTTGTTGTTATTCTTTGGAACCCATATTATCCTCTTTGAGACTTCATCACCTAGACTAATATAAACACAAAATATCTATGAGTTTGTATGAGTAACAAAAATCCAAAGTGAAAAAAAATTCTAGGTAAATGAAAGTATGAACTTGGGTTACCTCCCAAGAAGTGCTTGTTTAAAGTCTTTAGCTCGACTCCCTCATTTCTAATTTTTTTTGTCAAGAGAATAACGGTCTTAAGTTGTTCAATGCCACCACAAATATATGGTTTTAATTGTTAATCGTTTACCATGAATGTTCCTTTTTTAGTATACAAAATTTCCACTACAACGGAGAGATATAAGTTTACGACCGAGAATGGGTTGGACCATCATGATTTCAACTTTCCATGGAAAAGCTTTAATCTAGAGTTAAAGAGAAGAACCTATTATCCCTTGAAAAAATCACACTTTGAAATATGCTTATTGGGTAGCTTCTTGATAGGTTCTTTGAAATGCTTTGCATTCTCAAACCTATCAAAACAGAACTCGTTCGTTTTGTTCAGCTGAGCTTTCCTTTGCTTACCTGTATCACTCAAATTAAAATTCAGAAACTTTAATGCCCAAAATGCTTTATGTTCAAGTTTGACTGAGAGATGGCATGCCTTACCATAAACCAAATGGTAGGGGTATATGCTAATTGGAGTTTTATACTTTGTTCTATAAGCCCAAAGCATTTCATCTAATTTGATATACAAATATTTTCACATTACACTTATGGTTTTCTCCTAAATTTTTTAATCTGTCTATTATTTACTTTAACTTGACCACTTTTCCGAGGACAGTAGGGAGTTACCACTTTATTCATGACTCCATAATTAGTTTGGAGGAATAGAAATTGTTGATTGCAAAAATGCTTCCCTCTATCGCTAATGATAGCTCTAGGTGTGCCAACTCGCATGAAAATATTTCATTTCATGAATTTGTCAACCTCCTTGGCACCATTCATTGGAACTGACAGATTCTACCCACTTGAACATATAGTCCACAACCACAAGGATATAATCATTATAAAAAATAGGGGAATGGTCCCATGAAGTCTATACCCCAAACATCAAATAACTCACAAACCATAACATTAATTAAGGGTAATTGATGTTTTAGGGATATATTCCTAGTCCATTGACACCTATCACAAGCATAAACAAAGGTGTGAGCATCCTTAAAAATATTAGGCCAACAGAAAACCATATTGTAAAATCTTAGCTACAGTCCTAGTTGGTCCAAAGTGACCTCAAACCTCGCTACCATGACAATGTTCTAGGATGGTATAAATCTCCTCATCATTCACACACGTATGAATTAAAAAAAATCATTGCGTGCTTGGTTAGTCTCTCCCTTTTCATGCCCCTCTAATGGCGTTTGAACAAGGCAGCTGACTCCATTGATCCATCGAGCACTAACCTGAAGCAGCCCTGCATTTTGACTCTCCTCATTGTCTTCTTCATCTTCTTTAAGTTGGTGTTCCTTTTTCTGTGTTGAAGCATGGGGAACAGGAAGAAAGCTCCCCGAGGTCGAGCACAGAAACAAGCTCTGGGTAAAAATCCTATATGTGTCCTACCTAGTCCTCAAAAGCAAGCTAGCTAGAGTGATTCATCTCCGGAAGCTTCTAGTTCAGCTAAGCCCAGCAAATTCTCTTGAGATGATTCCCCTTTGTCGAATCCAGCTTCGAAAGAGCTGCAATTTGCCATAACTGATAGGGATGAAGAAGGCCAAACCCATCCCACAAATTTGGCTTTGGAAGTGATGCCAATCTACTTACTGGAGAAACAAATTGGTTTGATTACTCAAGCTCAGTTGAATCAGGACAAGCTAAAGTCGACTGCTTAGACCACCAATTTGGGTTTGAATGATCCAATTTCCTCTATGCCTGACTTACTTTCTGATTCTGAGGAAGAATTGGACACAGTGGAAAGAATTACAGCTGCTAATGGAGATCAAACCCATGTAGCAAGCACTGGGGTCAATCCAGGGAAAGAGCCTCCCACATAGGTACCATGACCCAAGCAGAGATCTTTTGCTGAGTTATTCCCCAGTATTTCTATGAAAAAATGTGATTATATCCCCCAAGGGGTGATGTTGTGTGTGTTTCTAAGAAAAACATCCACCCTGTGGATGAAGCTTGGGGAGCATGCTTGCTGGGATGTTTTGTTGGGATCAAACCTGACAAATACAATTTGGGAATAGCTAAACATGTTATAAAACTTCCATTCAAATATATAATTCATAGTTCTGGATGGGTGGTCTTAAAATTTGAAAGTCAAGTAGAGAAGGAACATGATCTAGCTGGGGGACCTTACATTATTAAAGGGAAGGTCTTTGTGCTCAAAGAAATCCCTAAGCTATTTTCCTTTGGTAAGGAAGAAATTACCAAAATCCCTGTGTGGGTCAGGCTTGTCAATCTGCCTTTGGAACTTTGGAACTGTGGAGCAATCAGTGAAATTGCTTCCTACATTGGCAAGCCAATTTTAATTAATGATTTCACCCTGCAGAGGTCTAAGATTGAATATGATAGAGTTCTAGTGGAAATCGATGTAAAGGGTAAGCTCCCTTCTGCTATCAAAGTCAGGGGAGAGGATGAGGAATATTCCCAAATTATAGAATATGAAGACTTGCCCCTAGTCTGTGACTACTGTGGTATTTTGGGTCACTTGGAAAGTAAATGTGTGATGAATCATGAAAACAAAAGGGAGAACATAGTCAATCATGTTTCAAAAGTCAATCAAGCCCCTTCTGATATAGAGCCCAAGCAGGGAAAGAAGAATGCAGAGGTTAAAGGAAGAAAAGAACAGTTAAAGAAGACTCACAACACTAGTCCAGAACAGGTTGAAGTAGAAACAGCAGAGAACAGCAAGAGCAAAGTTACTCTGATTGTGGATGAAGGGACACAGAGTCCAACAGAGGAGGTGATCCCTAAATCACTGACTCTAGGCCAAAAGAAACCCTCAGGGGAGGGTCAGTTCCCTCAGCAGAAGACAGCTATGACCAGGGTGCCTAACCCTCCTCCTGACTAGGGACAGGAAGATAGAGTGGAGCCCCCTGAAGAACAGGTCAATGTGGATGTGCATGGATGGCAGCAGGTTGTCAACAAAGCTGCTAAAAGGAAAAAGAAGGTGCCAACATATAAGCAGGTTAAAAGAGGCCCCATGAGAAGGCTTCCAAGGCCTGGGAAAATATCATGAATCTACTTATTTGGAACGTAAGGGGAGTGAGCTCTCCTCTGAAACAAAAAAGCTCTGGGTGATTTGTACAGGGAACATGATTGCTCAATTGTAGGTATTATGGAATCTAAGCTAGATAACCAGAAATTGCAGTTCATGGTGGATAAGTACTTTAGGGGATGGAATCATAATGACAATTTCAGTCACCATCTCAATGGAAGATTGATCCTCCTATGGAACCCTAATTTAATTAGCGTCCAGTTGATTGAGGTGTCCCCCCAGTCCATTACTGGTTCTGTTGTTGATATTAAAACAGGTTTTAATGTAACCCTAACTGTGGTATATGGCCTGTATACCATAAAAGACAGAAAATGCCTCTGGGAAACTTTGATAATGTTGGCCAGAAACATGAAAGACCCCTGGTTAGTGGGAGGGGATTTCAACCGTCCCCTTAACTCTTCTGATAAATGTGGTTCAAGACCTATCTCTGATTATGAAACTATAGATTTTAAAAATTGCTACTTAGTGGCTCAATTGTCTGACCTCCCTGCCACAGGCTGCTTCCACACTTTTATTGGTCATAAAGTGAAATGTAAGCTAGATCGAGCCATGATGAATGCTGAGGGGCTGGTAGCAGGCCTCAATATCTTTGCTAGCTTTCTGCCACCTGGGAGCTCTTCAAATCATTCTCCTTGTATTATCAAGCTTGGGAATCATCCACCAAGGCAGAAACCATTCCAGTTCTTCAACATGTGGTGTGCACATCCTAAGTTCAAGGAGGTGGTCTGCAAAAACTGGAGGTTCTCTTTCTGTGGTACACATCAATTCAACTTTTGCAAAAAGTTATCTGTGTTGAGACATGATCTAAAAAAGTTAAATAAGAATGACTTTTCAAATATTATTGCTAGAGCTAACCTTGTAGAAAAGAAACTCAAGACAGCTCAAGAGACTGTTATGGCTCAGCCTTCCAAGCAGAGCCTGGAAAGTCTTGAGGCCTTAAGGAGAAATGCTCTCTTCCTGAAAACAGCTGCTGCTAGCTTTGTTTCACAGATAAACAGAAACAAGTTTCTGCTCAACATGGATCATAACTCAAAGTTCTTCTTTGACATGCTCAAAGCCAGACAAACAAATAGCAGAATTGTGCAAATCAAAAAAAGAGATGGCCAGCCCAGCCTTTCTGATCAGGAAATGGAAGAGGAATTTCTGGACTTCTACCTGAACCTGTTGGGAACTGATGCACAATATTAATGGATGGATAGCTCTATTATTACTAGAGGATATACTATCACTGAAGAACAAAGTCAAGTCCTCATGAGACCTGTCTCCACTATAGAAATAAAAAAAGTCCTATTTTCTCTAGGAGACTCCAAAGCCCCAGGCCTAGATGGATATTCTGCTAAATTCTTCAAAGAAGCTTAGGGGACAATTGGGGATGACTTCTGTGCAGCAGTAAAGGAGTTCTTCATCAATAAAAGACTTTTGAAGAGGGTGAATCATGCTACCCTGGTTTTGATACCCAAATCTTCCCAGGCCTCCTCTGTTGGTGATTTCAGGCCCATAGCCTATTGTAACACTCTATACAAGGTGATAGCAAAATTAATTGCTAACAGAATTGCTGAGTGTTTGGATGATCTAATTAGCCCTGAACAAGGGGCTTTTGTAAAAGGGAGACTCATGTCAGAGAATATCCTGCTTGTTCAAGAACTCTTAAAAGAGTATTCAAGGAAAAGAACTCCTCCAAAGTGTATGATCAAGATTGATCTCAGAAAAGCTTATGACACTATCTCATGGAGCTTCCTCAATCACCTCCTAAAAGCCTTCAATTTCCCTACAGAGTTCATAGAGTTGGTGATGGAATGTGTCTCCACCACTTGTTTGGTTTCTTCAAAGGTGCTAGAGGGCTTCGATAAGGAGACCCTTTGTCCCCATATTTATTTGTTCTATGCAAGGAGTACTTCATCATGCAACTAAAGCACCTTGCTCTAAAGTAGGAGTTTTCTTACCATTCTAAATGCAAAAAGTTGAACCTGTTGCATCTAGCTTTTGCAGATGACCTAATATTGTTCTGTAGAGGTGACATTCCCTCTGTCAAAACTTTAATGTAGGGGCTTGATGACTTCAGGAGGTGCTCTGGACTAACTGTGAACCCCATGAAATCCCAGCTCTTTATGGCAGGTGTTAAGGAGCAGCTCCAGCAGGAGATCCTGGCTCTCACCAATATGCAAAGAGGAAGCTTCCCCTTCAGATACTTAGGGATTCCATTAAACCCCTGCAAACTGAGACCTATTAATTATGAGAACCTCACCAATTCCGTGTGTGAGCAGTTGAATTTGTGGAAAGAAAACTCACTTTCTTTTGCAGGAAGACTGGAAATCTTGAATTCAGTGGTTTAAGGCCTTCGGGGTTTCTGGCTCTCCATTTTTTCCATACCAAAGATAGTTCTACAGAGAATCATTACCCTCTGCAGAAACTTTTTGTGGTAGGGTAAACCACCCCCAGTTGCATGGTCTAAGCTATGCCACCCAAAATATGAAGGAGGGCTGGGTATAAGAGATCTCTCTGCATGGAACTCTGCCTTCCTCTGCAAATATATCTGGTTCTTACAAGATGAAAAGGTATCACTGTGGACCAAGTGGATACACACACATTACCTGCAAAATGGGAATGTGGCTTCCTTCCACCCAAGTCATGGAACCTCCCATTTTATGAGGAAACTTAGCAGTCTGTTTACCCTGTTGGTTCTGAATCAGGAATCACATGAACAAGCAACACCTTTGCTGAAATCATGGGTTACTCTGAATGGTTTTTCCACTACACTGGCTTACAACTATTTTCGAGATAGGGCCCCTAAGTGGAAACCTCACAGGGTGGTCTGGTTGCAGAACAGGACCAAAAGATATGCCTTCCTTCTCTGGTTATCCCTCCTTAAAAAGATTTTATACCAAAGATAGGCTCAAGTTCTTGGATGGGCCTAAGGACTGCTTACTATGTCAGCAGACGACTGAGACACATGAACACCTATTTTTTGAATGTGAAGTTTCCAACAGAGTATGGAAACCCCTCAGATCATGGCTGGGCATCTCAAGAGGGTCAACCACCTTATTCAGCGCCATAATAATCATTCAAAGGAATTCCCATAGGCAACACATAATCTGGAAGGCTTGAGCTCTCACTGTGGCTGCAGTTGTGTACTACATTTGGAGGAGCAGAAATGACATCTTGTTTGAATCAAAATCTTTTGTCCTTACTAGTGTTATTGTACAAGTCCAGAAATATGTGTATAGTGCCCTATTTTTTGAAAGAAACCTTAGGGATGGACTAAAGGAAAATTTGTATGCTTAGTACACTAAGGTGTGGCTAGATGAGCCATGGGACATGATTTTGTATTGTGATCATTTTTGGTAAAAATGATCAAAATTTTTGACCAGGGTATGCCCTGTGTACTTGTACAGAATGTTCATATGATATATATTTACCTCGTTTACCAGGAATTACTTGGTCAACATAAATTATAAATAGATATGGATTGTCCCAAAAATAATACTTTACCTTAGAAAGAAACTTCCTTCTATGGTGATATGAAACATAAGTTGGTAAGATATGACTACCAAGAAATTAGCTATATCAGCATACCATAGAGTAGGTGTGGTTTAAACATTGTGAATTCGCTCATTTAGAGATTCTTCATTTATGGAATTGGTTGGCTCCTCCATGATAGATTGGGGAAGTTGTGAGAGATGATATGCAATACTATTCTCACTCCTATTTTTATCTTTGATCACCATGTCAAATTCTTGGAGCAGCAATACGCATCTTATTATCCTAGACTTAGCATCCTTCTTAGCAAATAAGTTATTTAACACAGTTTGGTCAGTGTAAACAATGAATTTAATCAACATCAAGTAAGAATGAAACTTATCAAATTCAATTACTATAAGCAACAATTCCTTTTTTGTAGTAGCATAATTTTGTTGTGTAGAATTCAGAATTCTAATAGTATAGTAAATGTTTTGAAAAGAGTATTTTTCTTTTGACCCAACACAACACCAATAGAAAAACCACTTGCATAACACATTATTTCAAAGGAAAAATCATAATCTGGAAATGCCATAATAGGTGCACTAATAAAATTTTATAAAAGGCATTAAACAAATGCAATGGCTCATAAGAAAAAATGAAAGTAGCTTATTTAACAAAAAAACTCACATAGGGGCTTAGCTATTTTTGAGAAGTCTTTAATGAACCTTTAATAAAATCCAACATGCCCCAAAAAATCCCTAAAATCTTTATTAGTAGAGGGAGTATGAAGTTTTTCAATTATTTCAAATTTTACCTTATCAACTTCAATTATCTTGTTAGAGATTTTGTAACCTAGAACAATCCCCTCCTAGACCATAAAATGACATTTTTCCCAGTTATGTCTTCACATATTTTCAACACATTACCTATGTTATTTAGGCATGCATCAAAATAACATCTAAACAAAGAAAAATCATCCATGAAAATTTCCTAGAAATCCTCCTCTATATCATGAAAAGTTACCATTATACATCTCTAAAAAGTAGCTAGAGCATTACACAATCAGAAAGGCGTTCTCCTGTATGCAAACTTACTATAAGGACATGTGAATGTTGTTTTTTCTAGATCCTCAGGTGTAATAGGGATTTATATGTACCCTAAATACCCATCTAGGAAATAGTAGAATTCATGGCCTACTAGTCTCTCTATCTTTTGATCAATGAAGGAAAGAGGGTAATGGTCTTTCCTAGAGGCATCATTTACTCGCGTATAATCCATACAAATATGCCAACTTATTATGTTATGTGTAGGGATCAATTCACTATTTTCATTAGCCCAAACAATAATACGTCTATTTTTAGGTGCCACCTACACCAGACTAACCCACACGCTATTAGATATGGGATAAATTATGCCTGCATCAAGTAATTCTATCACCTTTTTTTCACCACTTCTTATACGAGGGATTAAGTTATCAATGAGGTTGAACCCATTGGCTTACAACCCTCCTCCATTAGAATTTTATGCATGTGTATAGATGGAATAATTCCTTTTAAGCCTGTAATGGTCCACCCAAAAATTGTTTTGTGCTCCTTCAACACCCTCACTAGCTTCTCTTCCATCAACCTACTCGAAGAAGAGGAAATAATCACTAGAAGAGATGTAGAAGCATCTGAAAATACATATTTCAAATGAGAGATGAGAGGTTTGAGCTCAAGCTAAGGAGACTCTTCGGGAGGGTTTTAATTTTTTTTTATCTCATCATGCTCCAAGCCTCCAAATGGTAGCCTTGAAAATATAGGATATGAAGGAGATGCCTCCAAATAGTAGATTACCATTTTAAGGCTATCATCTTCCTCATTCTCATCAATTCAATTTGTGAGACATGCTTTTAATGGGTTATCTACTCTGCTCCTCTAAAAATACTCACTAGCACACTCATCAATGAAATCAATGCATCGGCAAGTATCTTCTTCGTGAGGGTGTTCCATGCCATCAAATATATTAAAAATAATTTTTTCATCATTAATCCTCAAAATTAGTTTACCCTCATTAACATCAATAGGTGTTCTACCTGTGGCAAAAAATGGTCTCCCAAGAATTAGATGTACCTCATGGTTCTCTTCTATCTCCAAAATGACAAAGTCCATAGGAAAGATGAACTTGTTAACTTTTACCAGCACATGTTCAGTAATACCACATGGGTAATTGATTGATCAATATATTACTTGGAGAGATATGGTTGTGCCCTTTAGTTCACCTAATCCAAGCTTGCTGAAAATGGAAAAATCCATGAGGTTAGTGCTTCCACCAAGATCACAAAGAACCTTATCAAAATATAAACTACTAATATTGTAAGGAATAGTAAAACTCTTTGGATCTTTTAGCTTAGGTGGTAACTTGTTTTGGAGCACAACAGAACACTTCTCATTAAGTTTAATCATATTGTAATCCTTTAGTTTACTTTTTTAGCTAAAATTTCCATTAAAATTTTAGCATAACTAGGTATTTGGGTTAAGGCATCAGCAAATAGAATATATATATGCAATTTCTTAAAAATTTCAAGAAACTTAGAAAATTGTGTATCTAATTTTTATTGTTTTAACCTTTAGAGAAATAGGATGCAAGGTTGAAAAGGTTTTATCTCATGATGTGAACAATCACAAGGTGTGGGGTCATCTCTTACCTCCTTTAAAGAATCAAAAATTTCTATGAGTTGCTCATCAACTGCCTTTTTCTTACCCTTTTCTTCCAAGCTCAGAGATGATACATTAGATAACTCTTTACCACTCCTCAAAGTGATTGCCTTTACATCCTCCTATGGGTTCCTTTCTATATTACTAGGTAAGATTCAGTAGTCTCTTTTGGAGATCATATTTGTCAACTTTCCTACTTGCACCTCCAAGTTCTTCAAAGAAGCCTCCTAATTTTACATTCAAGTTCCTTGATTTTGGAATCTATACTCACTTTGGTTTATGAACTTAGTAAGTAATTCTTTGAAAATCTATTTTTAGTTTAGTGGTCATAGTTTAGTATCCTATAGGTTATCTTACTTGACTTGGAGCCTGAGTTAGGTTTTGATTTCTCCAAGAAAAATTGGTTGATTCCTCTAACTAGGATTGTAGTTATTTGACTAAGGATTATTGTTGGACCTATCAAAACTTGAAATAAAATTCGCCTACTCAGATTATTGTACAAAAGGGTTACCCACCTGTCACTCAATGCTAGTGTGAGGCCACCACATAAGTCACATCATACAATTGGGGCCTACATAGTCGAAGCACTCAAGTTAGACACTTGTTAGTCAAAGCATCTAATTGAGCTAAAATAGTTGTCACGACATCAATAGAATGGATGCCTGCACTCCTAGTAGGTAATCTCTCAACATGACATTGATGACTATTAGCTTCTAACTCCTCAATAAAATCATAGGAATATTTTGGGGTCTTGTTCATGATTGTCTCACCTACAGCTGCATTAAGCATAGAACAATTAGTAGAAAATAAACTGTTATAAAAAGTGTGAACCTATAGCCAAATAGGTGGACCATAGTGAGGACATTTTCTCAGCAATTCTTTGAATTGTTCCCGAGATTTATATAACGAATCCAGATCATACTGTACAAAAGTAGTTATATCATTTCTCATCTTAGTAGTTTTTATTGTGGACAAATATTTAGCAAGAAATTTCCTAGCCATATCATCATACGCGGTAATCGATCCCATCAACAAAGAATGTAATCAACTCTTAGCTTTATCCCTAAGAGAGAAGGGGAAAATCCTAAGCCTTATAACATCATCAGAAACCCCATTCTACCTAAAAGTATCACTAATCTCAAGGAAAATAGCAATATGAGCATTCGGGTCATAGTTGGGCTATCCTCCAAATTAAACTGCTGCTTGAATCATCTGAATAATGGTCGGTTTAATTTCAAAGTTGTGTGCTTGCATGGTTGATCATCTGATGCTGTAACCTGTACCATCTAGATTCGTGGTGGCATAGTCTTTTAGATATCTACCCACTGGAGCTTGTACTTGCACCTAAAGTGGTGATTATGGAAGTGTTGAATTGTGTTGTAAATGTTTTTGAGCTTGAACTCACATAAAATTCATTCAATGTTGTTATTCAACCTCAATTCAATTCTTCATAATACATAATCTACATTATACTCGGCATTTATGAATAATATAACCTTTCTACAACTAGATAAAGCATATTCCAAAAGATTCCAAGCTAAAAGATATTATGCAACCTTTATGCTACTTTATGCTAACTTTATTCTCCTATATTATCACTTAATTAATAAATTAGTGAAATTACTTAATAATGCCTGAAAATCCTGCCAACGTACTCCCTATGCACGTGGTAACTCCCTCCTTGCATGCCATGCTTGCCATGCATAGCATGTAGACACTTAATTGCTTGTTTGTTACGTTTCGAGCAACGTAACCATCCATTGATCTTTAAATTTTGCGAGACACTTTCAAAATAAAGAATAATTGGTCCCATAATTATGAAAGCCAATTCTTGAGTGTTTTTCTCTTGCATCATTCTGCCTTTGTTGATTCAAATTTGCATTATCATATAAGGGATAATATCTCTAACATTAAATGTCCTTGACACCCCACAATATGAATCTAGCAAATCGAGCTCATAAGCACTTTCTCCAAACTTCTAATGTACTTTGAAAGGAACATATGTCCTTTGCATAAGTTTGTGTTTCTTTAGATTTGGAAATCTCTCATTCCTCAAGTGTAACCATACAAAATCTCTTAGTTGAAAAATATTTTTACTCCTATGCTTGTTTACACTTGTCCTGTATACTTCATTTACCTTCTCAATATTATGCTTAAATAAGAACCTATATTGAATAACAGAAGCTCTAGAACTCCCTTATTTCTTGCAATCATCAAAGATCATAGCAAGATAATCATCCATGGCATATTGACTCTTCAACATCTCTAACCCCATAAGCTTTGCATCCACAATAATGCATCTTCCATGACATTTTCTTTATAGTACACTTGTCTTGTAGAAAACAAAAATATCTGCAAGAAGCTTATCCACTTAGCATGTCTTTGTCTTCTCTCTTCTAACCATGCTAATAATTCAAACTCTCATATCCAAATGAATTACAAAAGGCTTAGGTTTCAAGTAATGACTCCACGTCTCCAAAAAACACACTATAGAATATACCTCTTTACCATAGGTCAAATAGTTAAGTCTTGCTCCATTTAACTTCTCACTAAAGAAAGTAATCAGCTTCCTTTCTTGTGAAAGAACGCCCCCAATTCCTACACCACTTGCATCACATGATACTTCAAATAATTTATCGAAACAAAGTAAAGATAATACTGGTGCATTTGAGAGCTTTATCTTCAAGTCTTTAAAAGCCCTTGTCACTTGATCATTCCAATGGAACTCTCCTTTCTTCATCAATTGTGTAATAGGTTCTCTAATGGTAGAGTAGTCTTTGATGAACCTCCTATGGAATAAGGCCAACCAATGAAAACTTCAAACTTTGTGGACATTAGTAGGAATATTCCACGATTTTAAAGCTTCCACCTTTGACAGATCAACTTGAATACCATGCCCACACACAATATAACCTATAAAGATCACCTTTCCATCATAAAATCACACTTCTCCATCTTAACATAGAGCTTCGCTTCTCTAAGCTTATCAAATATCCTCTTCAAGTGTTGTATGTGCTCAAATTTGCTCTTGCTATATACCATGATATCATCGAGGTAAAAAACAACAAAGACCTCAATATATGGTCTAAGAACCTCCGTCATCAACTTCATAAAGGAACTTGGTGCATTATAGAGCCCAAATGGAATGCCAACCACTTATACAACACATACTTAGTCTTGAAAGTTATCTTCCACTCATCCCCTTCCCGTTTCCTCATTTGATGATAACTACCTTTCAGATCAATCTTTGAGAATAGTTGTGCACCATGTAACTCATCTAACATATCATCCAATCTCGACATAAAAAATATGTACTTGATTGTAATTTTATAGAAGGCTCTCAAATCAATACACATCCTCCACGTCCCATCCTTCTTAGGCTCTAACAAATATAGAACACCGCATGGACTTATGCTTTTTGGAATATAGCCTTGGCTTGATAACTCTTGCACTTGTTTCTATAACTCCTTAACCTCCTCTAGATTGCATCTATAAGCGGGCTTATTCAGCTGGCATAAGATCAATAGCATGCTTAATACCTCTTAAAGGAGGTAGTCTATTAGGCAACTCTTTCAGAAACATATCGGCATACTCTTTCAATAGTTGTTGCAATTTTGGATCCATACGAGCATTCTCTCCTTGTTGTATCTCTTTTACCACTAAGGCATAGAAAATCTTCTCATTTGTGATGGCTTTATTCATCTCATACTCCTTAGGGATTAAAGACTCCATATTACTCTTCTTTTTTCCTTTCCTACACTCGACATCCTCATTCTTTTCATTATTCAAAACCAAATCCTCCTCTTCTTGATTAGGTTTGAGCGTAAACTTCTTTTGGCCCTTACACAACACATACTCATTAAGGACCCCCCAAAAAATATGAAAACCATCCATAGGTAGAATATCGCATAAAACATCATCAAAATAATTTTCAATCTTAAAAGAGATAAGAGTTTGTTTGGTTACCCTTACACCTTTGTCTTTGTTGAGCCATTAGAGTGAATATGGTCTTGGATGACCCTTGGTCTCCAAACCAAGCTTCTTCACCATCTTCTCACTAGCAACATCAGTGCATGAGCCATTATCAATGATGACTTCACACACTTTATCACCAATTCTGCATTTGGGCTTGAAAATCTTCTCTTATTGATTAAGTAAAGGTTGTTGTTGTACTTGAAGCATCCTTTGTAACGCATAGCAATCCACTTTGCCTTCTTCCAAAGCATCCTCTAGAATATCACTCTCCTCTTATAGGTCTTCATCAAGATCTTCATTCTCTTCATAAGCCTCAATATTTGCTATCTCTTTCTAATTTAACACCCTTTGGTTTAGATAATCCCAAGCAAAGTGGCTATAACCTCTACACTTAAAGCATTGCTTGTTCACCTTATCAACAACTTGATCCTTACCCTTTTCTTCTCGAGTGAACTTCCTATCATGGTCTTGAATTGTAGCTTGAGAAATTGGTGGCTTCAATGCACCCTTAAAAGTCTAAACATATGGAGTATTGGTTGACTTGCTGGGTAGCTTGATCCTATTCAACTATTTTTTAAACATGATAGCTAACTTGGCTAAGTCTTCAAAGAATTCATACGGGTACATGCCTACATTCTACCAAAGATTCATATTTAAATCCCCGATGAATCATGCACACCTTTTTTCTTCTCATTTTTAGACATCTCATATATGAGCTAGCCTCTCGAACTCCCTAATATATTATTTAACTCCAAGTAACCCTTGCCTCAACGTAGTAATTTTTATAAAATTTTCTTTCTTGTTTTCTTGAGGCACAAACTTCATCTTCCAATGTTTCCTTACTTTTTCCCATGACCTAATCTTTGATTTTCCTTCTCTCTCCCATCTCCTTTTTAAACTTTCATACCACACTCTAGCAAAGTTTTTAAACTTTAATATCACTATTCGACACCGTTTCTCATCATCAATTTTCTTATACTCAAAAATTGACTCAGCGATTTGCAACCATTCAAGAAAGACTCTGGGTCAAGATTACCTTCAAATTTGGGAAGATCAAAGAAGATTCCTTTTCCATTTCATCATAAGTTTTCATTAAAGTGTCACATACCCTTATGTAATTTCCCATGCTGTATGCTTCTTCTTCTTCCACCCCGTTTTGTGCTCTTCTCATGTGCCCTTCCTCTACTTTTTTCTTCGATTGTATAGCTACACATGGGACTCATGGTCTTGGAAAAATTCCTTTATTCCCACCTACTATTTAACGCCCTTGATTTCGTCCGTTAAGGTCTTGAGAAAATCTGTCAAGCCTTCTCCTTAGTTCTCCATTTTTCTTCTTCACAACAGATTATTACCCTTCTAAAAAATCCCTTAAATGCTAGGCCCCTTTGCATTTTCATGATGAATTCTTGAATATTCTTCAAGATAATACACTTTCTTGATGAATCTTGAAGGATCTTGAAGATATTTGAAAGAAAGATTGAATCATGATTGCAATTCCACCAACCTATGGCTTTGATAAGGAAATTTAATGTGTGGGGGATGGTATAATCTTCAATTATGTGGAACTAATGGTTTGAATGGAGTTTAGATAAGATTATAAAGGCTTGATGATGTTGATTTTAAAGACTAAAGCTTCAAAAGTAATGTAAATAAGATGTTGGTGATTTGAATTATGGTAGAAGAGTGATGATGGTGTTTCGGTGATGAGGGTTTAACAAAGATGATGGTTTGAATGGAACAAACTAATTAATTAATGAATTTAGTGATGGATTAATGATGATTCTTAGTGTTGAAAGTCAAGGTTTAGATGCAGGTTGGAATCATGGTTTAGGGTTAGTGTTAGGGCTTGAAAGTAGGGAATAAGGTGGGGTTTTGTTGTTATGGATGGTTTAGGGTTTCGAATGAATGGTTTAAGGCTTCTGTTTTCGTATACCAATTTAGGGTTTTTTCATGGAATATAGTAGGATTTAATGGTAATTAGGGTAGGAAAATATAAATTAAGAATAGGAGAAAAGATATGGATTAATCTCTATTTCATATAGACAAAGAGATTAAAACTTTCAAGGCAAACTATTCTCACATATTTGATTTACTTGAGCTTGACCTCGCACAGAATTCATTCAATGTTGATCTTCAACTTCAATTCAGTTCTTCTTAATATGTAATCTACATTATTCTTGATATTCATGAATAATATAACCTTTCTACCACTATCTAAAGTGTATTCCAAAAGATTCCAAGCTAAAAGATATTATGCTACCTTTATAATAACTTTATGCTACTACTTTATTACTTAATTAATAAATTAGCTAAATTACTTAATAATAGTCAAAAATCCTGCCAATATACTCTCCATGCACGTGGTCACTCCCTCCTTACATGCCATGCACATGCGTGTAGATACTTAGTTGTTTTTTTGTTAAGTTTCGAGCAATGTAATCATGCGTTGGTCTTCAAATTTATCGAAGAAACTTTCCTAATGAAGAATAACTTATTCCATAACTATGAAAGCTTGATCCTGAGTTGTTTCTCCTGTATCACTAAATGAAAAGAAAATGTGCAAACTAAATCCAACTATAATATAAGAACAAGTGAAATTAAGTTACAGAAAAGCATAAGTTTGCGGTCAATCCCCTCAACTCCAATGTGATTAAATATTAACGCCAAATCATGAATCAAAACACTTTGTCATGACTCCCTACCATATTATATAGTGTAATGCTCTCTCAAGCCACTACACCCTATTGTCTATTAAGACTCATCTATCTCTATAATGAATGCAAAAATAGGCAATGCATTATTATGTGTCATATTATGTTTTTTTAGTTGTAGAACCCAACCAATATCTCTCGACTTTGTGGTTTAATATCTAGTAATGCTAATGGACACCACTCTTGCTCATCTCTCAAATATCACCCAGTTTCTCTAAATAATAATAGAAAAGTAATCAATTTTCTCTATTACTCTAATTAAATCATTAGCACAATACATATAACAAGGGAATTAGATAGGGTAAGGTTTAGATTCTCAACTCATCTTGATCAAGGGATTTCCCTTCACCTCAATGCAGATCAATTAGCCAATCAAGTCTTTCATTAAGCACAAAATCTTAAACATATAGGACTACATCAAGTGAAAAAAAATCCAAAGGAAAAATACAATAACTTCCTTATTCAAGATGAGAAATTTACTGCTCTGTCCATATGATTGGGAATCAGAAATTGAGATGGAAGATTATGGATGAATTGGGGATGGGATTGCATTGGGTGATGCTAAACAAATAACCCTAGATATCTCTTTAGTGCTTCCAAAATCATCATCTCTATAACCCATTTGTTTCCTCTCTCCAACTAAATGAAAAATAAGTTTATAAATACTTGATCGTTCAATGACACGATCGTGTAAATCAACACAGCAGTGTCATGTCGAACCTTCAAGTTTGTGCATGTTTTGTATTTCAACCATAAATATTTTTTTTACTTTGGATTGAGTCTATTTTTTATGATTTGGAAAGATAAAAAAAATATATAAAACTTTCATTTTCAACTCTTTCCCAAATTCTGATTGCGCCATGGTTGTATTTTCAAGTCTTTATTCATTTTCATATTTTGAGCACTAGCTTTTACTTCTATTTTATTCTAACTATTTAATTGTAGCTCTTTTTTATCCTATATTCTTGAAATACCTACACAATATGATAAAGGATAGTAAACAAGAATAAGTGGACTAAAGTATGAAAAAATCGTCATATAATCACATTAAATCTTCATGTTAAAGTCTATATGATTGACATAATTCATGCCTATACTTTTGCTATATGATTCTTATATGTGTTATATGTTTGCAAGAAGAATTAATGAAATATATCTTGCGTACAAGGAAAGGAAAATATATGGGTTATAAATTTGCATAGAAGACAAAGTTACATGACACAAAGCATGGTTACATGATTATTGCATGTATTACATGGTTAGGGATTTGTTTAGCTCTGAGATTTCATGTACACTTTGTAATGTCATGTAACTTGTTCATAACCCCTTATGTGTATGTTAGAGGCATGTAGAGTATTAGTTTAACTCTTTTACTAATTAATCTAGTCTAGTTAGTTAATTCTAGTGTGGTTGGACTTGGCTAGTGAAGGGTAAATTGAGGCCACCATTTATATATGTTTGTGTGTGTGTTTATTGTATCTACTTGTACACGAATCACTTCAAGTGCAATAAAATCTTAGGAATTTTCAAAATTATTTCTTTCCTCGCCAAGTTATATGATATTAAGAGTTGAGATAGTTCTAGAGAGAAAACTCCGTGATTTCTCTTTAGAAGTGAATTGGTCTTGTTGATGATCCAACCCTAAAGTGAATAGTATTTGCAAGCATATAACACCAATCACCATCATTACCATCTTCAATGGAAGAATGAAAGATCATACATTTTGAAAGAATTATTTTTCCATTATCTTCTATATCACACAAAAATACACATACAAACTTTAACCTTACCATATCAAAATATGGAAAAGAAGAAAAAAATCCTCGATAAGATTGGTGTGTGAAAATAAAAATAAAAATATCTTAATTTAACCATTCTATTATGGTATTATGTATTTTTTTAGTCTAAATATATGTGATCATAGCCAAAAAACTACCTATAACAAAAATATATGATCATAATTTGGTTTCCATTTAATTGAAGTTATGCATTAAAAATAGATATACAAGTAGTACTTACTCCATTATTTCCCTTCCAATAACACCAGATGATGACACTTAGAATTCACATGATAAAGTAATCATAGTAATCGTTATCATTTCATTAGGGAAACTATATTAAATGAAATATTCATACTAAATATTAATTAAGGAAAAGAAAGAAAATAATTAACAATCTTTAAGACAAGCCACTTGTATGGAGGTAGTGACTTTTATTTTGACCCTTCGAGATACTAATTATATACCATAATTGATATATAAAGTAAGATCAATGATAATAATTTGATATAATAAGGAATTAAAATAAAATTATTAAAGAAATAATTACTTAAATGTCTATCAAAATCTTCAGAATGAAGCATTAATATCTTCCCATGGAATCAAATAAAAATGCATATGTTAATGATGGATATAATATAACCCAAATCTAATGCTTGTTAAAGGGAAATAGGGAGATTAAATGACCAAAAGCCATTCTCATTGCCCTAATTAAATACTTAACTCATTTTAAAATATTTCTTTATTTATGCTCATCATCAAAAGATATGAACTAAGAATATAAGAATTGATAGAAGTGATCAACTCCTTACCCTCTTCTTTGTGATGAGTGTTACTTAATAGCCTATAAATATAAAAATAATTAGGCTACATGTTAGTAATAATTTCAAAATAATAATATTGCTAAATATAATTATATATTAATACAATTATAATTGAAGTAAATTACCATATATTTCACTATATGTTGAACTCATAGCCATTCTTTAGCTAACTAAATGAATATATCCTTAAATCCTAGCTAAAGGTCCACATCTTCTCTTTTGAAAAATAATTGGGTCTACATAGTTACCTCAATGGTAAAACTTACCTCATCCATTTTCATGACTTGATCAGAATAAAACTTTATCCTAAAGGAAATAATTGATGCTTAATGGGATTTACATTATTCATTTTATATGCCTCTGTTATTGCCTCGTCTTTTTCCTTCCTTTTCAATTCCCTATAAGTTAGCTTCCGCCATATAATATAACCATATTATTTAAGAATAAAGGAAAAAAAGGTTATCAACCAATATAAGCAATTAATATGAAGTGTTGCTACAAATAATATTGATTTCTTAATCAAACCATTATAAATACCATACAATTCTTGAGAATAACTAGATCACATGATCATCCAAAGAATTTCCCTATAAGTAGCACAAAATCACACGTGTTTCCTTTCTTGAAATGTAACTTTGTAAAGGAGACTTCATCATAGAATCTACTAATATATGCTCATATTTGGTTGGGTCCTAATGGGATGAAATGCAACACCTAATTCTTCACAACATAAATAGTATCATTAGTTACAACACCCCCTCTAAGTTTATTAGTATATCACATGGATATTTACCTTATAATATTTAAGAGAGACGTATAAGTAATGGTTCCATGAAAAAACCTTTGTTTATACCATTAAAATGTGAAAATTTAATTTGTTCTATATTAAAAAAACATTGATTTCAGTTTATAGCCTTCCCTCAATGCGTGCTTTTTAAGACTTACTATGAACAATGTTTTATATCCCAAAAATTATTTTTAACCTTGAACATTACCCTTATTTCTCCCAACCCACTATAATTTTTCCTATAATAAGTGCTAATTGGTATGATCACATGAGCCGAGCATTAGTGTAGCTAATATAGTTTACTTTATTATAACCATTTGATGCCTCTTCATTGATAAGTTGATCAACAAGCGATCTAACATTTGTATCTATCAACCTTGTCATTTTTTACATTATAACCCTTTTTCTATTTCCTTTACCATTTCCCATGTACATGCATGGACCCATCAAACAAAAAATAGGAATAAATACAATTTAAAAAGGCAAAAATAACAAATATATATCATAAGTCCAAAATTTAACCTTAACGCCTAGCTTTTGTTTTACCACATTTCAAAATTATAAGTAGCACTAAGTTAGAAAGGTTTTTTTTATTAGTTTTATCCTCCAAAATGATAAAATAATAGTAATTAAATAAATTACAAAGCATATAAATGCCCATATATGGTATATTTCAACACATATCTTCTTTGGATAGTAGCAAGTAAGCAAAACCCCAATACCTTGTTTCTCTTAATCAAATTCAAAAGTATAATATTCACAAATCTAGCAAGTTCTTCTATATTAGATTTATCCTTATATACTGATAACAAAAAATAGCATGAATGAAAATTATTATAGAGTTTATAAAGACATGTACACTGTAAAACATGAACAAAAAACTACTATATTCCACAAGCAATTACAATAATCAACTCTCTCCTAATGAATTCTAATGGTATAAGATATATTAAAGAGAAAAAATAGGCTAAAGAATTTACAAGAATATGAGAGCTACTTATGTATGGAGAAATAAAGTAATTTAGGAAAAAGTTAGGAAAGAATGAAGAAGAAGGGGGAAAGCATACCTCAAGTAAGAAATATAATAGAAATGGAAAAAGTAAGAGAAGAGGATGTTAGTAACAAAAAAATATGGTTTATAGTGGTAGCAATGGGAAAGGTAAAACTTGTTTGAAATTTTTGAATCATATCCCTCCTACATCTCCTATATATACGTGAAGTGAAAATTCAATTATGTTGAAAGTGAAGAATAAAAAAGGATGGAGATATATAGATGGAATTTTAAGGTAAATTGCTGTTTATACCCTTAAAAAAATTATTAAAAAAAAACTACGAAGGAATATACCCTTCTCTCAATGTGAACTTGTTAGAAACACTATAAGTGGAGATTTTATTCACCCAAATATATTATATAGCCACCACTTTACCCCTAATTCTCCCAACCTGTTGTTAGTTTTATTAGATAGTTTATATATTGTTGCCTTTATTAGACTATTTATATATAAGTTGTTGCCTATTATTATTTTTATAGGAGGAATAAGGTGGACTAGTGATGTGAACATAAGAACTTCTAATAGATGTATGCTAAAATTAATTTTCTTCTCTACATATCAATATATATTAGAAAATATGTTTAACATAGTGGAAACTTCTACTATTAATTTTAGAGTAGATATCTTCACAAATGTCTCTAAAATAACCTACTAGAAGATTTTGAAATATTAAGTTAGTGGATTTCCCTCAAATGCGTATATCACACAAAGTTTGTAAATCATTTCATTGTATGCCTCAATATGTTGGGAATACATAAAGAACCATACAAATTTGAGATATGATTCTCATTATTAGTTGATATGAGTGAATGTTTCTACCATTAATTATTATAGCTTACTCTAATCAACAACAAAACCAAGCTTTTGGAAATAATTTTGGTATGGATGTTCCCCAATATACTATCATATTTCATAAAAACAAGTTGTAGATCTTGAAACCTTTTTCCTTATCATAAAATTTTAATATAGAAGGATATTTTTTATCATGTTAAATTGTTCAAAAAGTTGATTTCAATCTCTTTCTTCAATAAAGTCTTAGAGAATGATTTTAACATCATAAAATTGATATTATATTGTCTACTAGGGATTGGGAATATGTAATATTATAAATATTAATAGTTGTAGACAAAAAAAAATATGAAATAAATATGCATGATTATTCTTCATCAAAATAAGTTTAGATTAACCAATTAAATGGTAAGACAAAACAAAACAACTAGTTAATTAGATAATTAGTTTTTCCTATATTAATTGACAAGTTTATTTGGGAAATGAACATATAATAGCACGAGATTTAATAAAATAAATAATAAATTAATCAAATAATCCTAGCATATTTTAACACCCTATAATTGTGATACTTATAAAAAGGGATATTCTTGTATATAATGGAGTTTGGGTAGTGTTATATCTTAGTTTGAAAAATATATTTTAGGATTGATTTGAAAAAGAAACTTTAAAAAATTTAGAAAAAATTGAGTAAAATGAGTTTTCTTAGTCTACCAGTTGTCTGGTTATATGAATTGATTGACTGATTTGTTGTTTCTTCTTGATTTTGGTTCAATAGAATTTATCAACTTGTTTGTAGAACAATCTACTAGTCAACTAAATTGATTGACTAGTTTATAAATCAATGTGTGTTTTTAAGATTGATTTCATCAAAATGAAACCTTGATAATCAACCTTTGAGTATCCACATTAATTTTTCCTAAATTAGATTCAAAGGTTAGAATTTTGCAAAAAATGGGTTAGATTACCTCACCCTTTGTTTCCTTCTTCCTCTCTCTTCTATATGAATTTGGTATAGATGATTTACTCCAAGTTATCATTACATAGCTAGGATATTTGTTTCCCACACTAATATACCCATTTCTCATGTTTAATAGAATGAATGGTTTCAAAAATACCATATTTTATGTAATTTTATAATGATAAACAATGGATGAAGTATCACACAAAGTTATTCTTCAAGCTAGATTTGAAAACTTTATATAGATAACTCTCAAAGGATCTCTAATAATGAAAAGCACATTAAACTTAAATAGATAATTTTATACAAACTCATATAGGAAAGGTATAGAAGGTTTATCAATTATCACAAACACAAATAAAAAAATTTAAAGAGATGTCTAGTGTACAAATCATGCAAATAAGAAAAATATACGACAAAGAAACTCACACTATGTTTTAATGAGATAAAACTCGATTTAATCACTCAATTTAACTATCCTCCTCAAATAATAAGTTTACATGGGATATATATAGGATAATATTTACCTCTTCATATAGCCTCCTCAATAATAAGATAAAATAAACCTAAATAAGATAGAAAATTTTAACAAAATCACTATTCATGAAAAAAATTTAAGTGAATAGTAACCCACATAATCCTGTGATAATAATAATTAAATCCTAACAAAATCTTTAAATGATAAAATATATCATTAGATAAAAGATAAACCCAATATAATTTCTTAATGATTAAAGAAAAAAATTAACTAACTAATATCTTAACAGAATTATCAAATAAGTAAATAACAACCTAATTAATAAATATGAAAAGATAATGGCATCCATAATGCTATATATGATACTTTACCGATTCACATGTAAAAATTCAGCTTGACACATATATCGTAAAATAGTTATAACTCTATGTAGAAAAATTGGATTTGATATCTCAATGATGGGCATACTCCTGATGTTATAAGCTTTATAATGAAAGCCATATTATAGTAAATAATTATATTCAAAATTTACCCTTGCTTCTTTCTATCGTGATTCATAAGTCGTTCTTCAAAATCTTATAATGTTTCTGCTTCAAATTTTTTTCTTGTGCTTGACCTTTCTTTGGTGAATCTAAGTTATCTTCTCTATAAAATAATCATTTTTTCTCTATGAAGTGATTCAGCCAATCTTTGATACTTAGCCATTTAGCCCGAATTCAAATGTTAAAATTAGGGGTTTTAATCTAATACACTCTCACACTCATTCACTGACAAATTCATTATTTATGAATAGTAATAATCATCTATTTCCTTTACATCATTCAACTATTAAATTGTCCTGAGTTTTCTGAACACTTATGCTCCACTCTCCTCCTCCTCCTCTTTGAGCTATCATTTTAAATTGGTTTACTCTTTTGACCCTCTCTCTATATTTCTCTTATCTTATCCTTAAGTAAGAATGAGTTTAGATTTGGGGCAAAGGTTGAGTTCTTTTTTTCATCTAATTTTCTTAGAATCTCCTTAGAGGTGGTAGATCCCCCCCATTAATATTTATTAGTTTAAAATAATTATTGAGTGGTTCTTCGGTTTTTTTTTAAAGATTTTGAAATTTATGATCTTTCTGCTAAAGATTTTCTTAATTAGTGTGGAATTGGGATAAGCTTTTACGTAAGTCATTCTACCTTTGAAATGTGGCATGACTAAGTAAGTGAGTTGGTGTACTCTATAAATTCCTTATCTTTCTATGCATAAAAGATGGTATGAGAAATTTGGTGTTTCATGTTAGAAGTTTTAAGATTTCCAAGAAAAGTATTATTTCATGCGAAATTATTGTTGATTCTTGCTAGATACAACAAGATTAGTATATGAGCTTGTGTAACCTCTATTTTTCTATCAATGGTAATGTTTATGATGTGATGTGTTTTGTTTTGGAGCCTTAATTATATATAAAATGCCAATTATGTATTATATAGGTGCAAATTGATCGACTAGTTTAGCCCAACTTGTTGGCTTGTCTTTAGAATACTCGACTTGTTAACCTAAACCAATTAACTTGGTTCACTATGGTTACCGTTGTTACCCTCTAGTAAGAACTATTAACTTGTTTGTTAGAACAAATTGATTAGCCTTATAACATTAACATGGTCTGACCAAACCAATTAATTGGTTTGAGGGGAACTCTAAGGTTTAGCTAAGTAAAACCAATCAATTGATTTGGCCATAGAGTGTTTTTTTCCTGAATCTCATTATGATTTTATATTAGATATTATGCTATAATATGATTCTATAATGATGAAATAACACATCTTGGCATGAATTAACTAACCTATTAAATGGATTAATTGATTCATAATTCATGGTACCTTTAATAAGTGCATTTAGAAGGTTTTAATGGGAAAATTAGACTGTATATGTTATGATGTTACTAATGGATGCTCTCATCTAGACTCTTGTCATAAGTGGAATATCTTAATAAATGGATTAAACTTGGCTAAGAACTATTGAAAATCCCATTACTTAGTTTTGATGGTAAAAATGGTTGAAATAAAATGATTATATGAATGAGTTGCCTTAATTGGTATATGGGTTTTATGTGATAATCTAACCTTGCATAATAGCACACTAATAATTTAAAGTGAAATATAATCAAGTAGTGCATCGGTCTAGAGACCTAATCCTTGATTAGCTAACAAGAGTTTGTCTACGATCAAGGATTTATTAGTTCGTTCATGCTTTGTCTTTGGGTGAGATCCTAGTGCCTTACATACACTAGATACTTATTATGTACTAGAGGGTATCAATACTAAAGGAGTAAAGGGTCTTGTTACCTAGGTGGTTTATTTAGCTTCAACTAGGACATGATGTCCATTAGTAGTTATTTGGCTTCAATTAGGATTTAATGTCCATTGGAGGCTATATAGATTTGGGCAAACTTTATTTCATCTTTAGATAGGCATTCATGGTATATGAGACTATGGGCTAGTAATCAAGTCCATTGCTTAATAAGGAATTATGGCTTTTAAATAAGTAATTTTATGGATTATGTAAACTTGAGAAATGAACCTAGTGGGATTATCCTTTAAGTAAATAGAAGAAGAGCCTAGTGAGTTGTGTAATAACTTGCTATTAATTATACATTGTTATCCATGATATCTATATTGTGTTGATAAACATGATCAGTTATAAATTTTTCAAGTCTTTATATGGCATGAAATCCTGATGCATTATATGACCATAATAGATCATTTGTATCTAATATTATTATTTAAGCATGCTATATGTTTTGCATGATTTCTATACTATGTCATGTCTTGGCATGATTGTAACCTCCATTAAGGAGGTAACTTGGCTTACTTAGTATATAGAATACTAATGTGTCCATTTTTTTGGTCACATGCTCGAGCCCACAAGCTAAAGAACATGTGTAGAGTTTTAAAGATGGTCGATAGTTGGCCTACCTTATGTCCAGATTGGGGGCTTGATAGTGTGAACTCCCAATGGTATTTTGTGGGTCTTAAATTGGCTAGGGTTTGGGATTTTCCCTAAGGTCTTTTTACCAATATAATATTTAGTACTTTCATGTTATTTTGTTTCAATGTATCTAAGATGTTGTTGGGACCTGATGTGGCCTCATATATAAACACTTATTGTAACACCCTTATTTTTCACTATCGAAATTTGTTGTGTAAAACATTATACACGCTAAAAATACACCTAGGAAAAACAGGATGTTATCGCTATACCTAAAACAAGATAGGCGTCTAGTGCCTACTCAACATCAAATACAATGGTAAAACTAACCAAAACAATGAAACAACAAAGTGTGCAAATAAATATTACATAAAAAGTTGAAAGGTCATTTACATTCGAGGAATTTAACTATTCCTAACCAAATCATTACAAATCACAAGTGGATAATGTACGATGCTATAATAAAATGAGTTAGGGTATAACACCTAATTTAAAATCTCGGTCCACCACGGACCCCATCAAAAACTTTCACATGTCCTTAATCTCAAGCCCCAACCAATTTGAGGTAGGCCCTCTACTAGTCTTCTCCAGGGACTTGAACATTGCCCTTTACTCATGGGAAGGAGTAAGTAACCAAGCAAATAGACACATCAGTACGCTACATACTAAGTAAGCTAAGTTGATCCCTCAATGTAAATACAATTATATGAATTCTACTGTATAAGGAAATAAAATACAACATATGTTATGATAAAGCCATGTGTATATCTATATGAATTTAAGACTATAAAGGGACATGCTATCATGCAATCTCAATAAGATAAAGTATATCATGTTTGGTTTCACATTATCATCACATGAACACTTACACATATAATAGCAAGATAATTCATCAATCTCTGGGGTTTATTTCCAATTACTTAATCCCTTAGGTTATACAATTTACTTATCCATAAATGAGATAGGTTAATCATCCCATCAGTATTTGATTCAATAACTTATTTAAGTCATTTACCAAGTGTATAACTAAATTTTATACTTTTTTGTCATTTATACCATTACTTCCATCCTTATCTAATTATTAACCATTCACTTTGTCATCATTTATATTATATCAACCAATTAGTTATCATCCATATTTCATTATCATCAAGCGATAGTTTCTGTACCACCCCATGGTCTCACATACCATGGAAGGTTGTCTAAATAAGGGATATAAAGTTCAAGCTGAAGCCAACCACCAAGTAGACATAAGTCCAAGCCAAAGCCAATCACTAGAATGGACATAAGCCCAAGGTGAAGCTAACAAATATAGACATAAGTGTAGGCCGAATCCAACCACCTTGCTAACTAGAACCTCTAGCATCAATACCTCCTAGTGCATTATTAGTTTTTAGAGTAGGTAAGACACCATGACCTCTTAGGATCCCGTCGGAAGGTAAAGCTAGAAAGCACCAAAAAACTTAATGGCAAACTAACCCCCAGTAGCTAATTGAGGATCGGGTAACCTAAACTGATACTCAACTCAATTTTATTTCTCTTTAAATGATTACTATATTATTCATATGGATGAGTGATCACACATGGCCCATATAAAGCAAGCAAGGAAATTTTCTAAGTTTATTTTATCTCACTTTATTTTCTTTCCGTTTTCCCAACCATATAGGTTTTCCATTTATCCTTGGCCAATATTTTTTATATCCAATACATGGTTTAATTGAAGCCTATAATAAGTTTCACTACTCTTTTCTCAATAACATTACTTATCATAAGTGGAATACTCATTTAGTCTTTGCACTACTCATAGAGTATATCATAAATTATGATCTACTTTAACCCTTTTATTAGGCTAATAATCCATGATAAAAAATTTATTTTATCCCATTAATAATCATAATATGACCCTAAACATAGCCTCAAAGCATAACCAAACCAAAAGGAATCAAATCATATAAACCAGTTGATTAGTCTGGCCTAACCAGTCTATTGGTTACCCCAACCAATCAATTGGTTTGGATCGAGTAATCAATTAGTTTAACATAACCACAACAAGCTTTTTCCCAAATATATTGATCGATTTGGTTAAACCAATCGACTATTCATCAACCAATTGATCAGTTCTGCCAAATAGGTTGATGGGTTTAAGTAGAGAGCAAGACTAAGGTCTCTAGAGGCTCACCATTCAATGTGTTGGGTTAACTAGTCAACCGTTCTAGGAACTAGTCAATTAGTTTGAGCTAACCAGTCAATCGGTTTGCCTTAAAACTAAACTAAACGATTAGATTTCATATAGATTATGACATATTAATCATTCTTAACCACATTAAAACATATATCAACATAGCTTAACATATTTTTAACTAGATTAACATGTGTTTCCCAACATGGAATCATCATATCCTATTTTTACCAACTTCATGCTTTTAACTCAAATCTTGCCATCAAACCATCCATATAACTTATATAGACTATATTAATTCATGTTAACATGTAGAAATCAACTTAAGGCAGAGCATAACATGTATAAATATTAACTAAATATTTTAGAAGCAAGAATCACTTACTCATTGTAGGTAAAATCTCCTTTAAACCCAAAAATTCCAATTGTAAAATGCTCAACTTTTAAAACCTTAAAAACCAAAATATTAAAATTATACATTACAAATAAACCTTATTAAATTTTGAACATAAAATAGAAAGAAATAAGAGAAGACCCTCTTGAGGCAAAAATAAAGAAAAGCACTACTAAAATACTCAACCTTTATCCCAAAATCTAACTCTTCCATGCTAAACATTTAAAACAAGAGAGGGCTATAGATAGGATGAGAAGAGTTAAGAGAATTAATTGGTAAGGTTTGAAGTATAGAAAAGCGAGAGTGAATATAAGATTTAGAGAATTAGGTGGCTAAAAGGAAGGTACATATAAGGGATGATTGGGGCTATTTATAAACAACCAATAATATAGAAGTACAGAAGGTTGTAGATCCAACTCGAAACCCAACAATTGAATAGTTGACTTCAAGCTAAATAGACAAATTTCATCCATGATTTGCTAACCTATTTTCCAAAGCTCAAATCATGTGTCTAGATAATGTAGGTCACTTAAGCCAGAATTAGCATACATGAGTGGAGTGATGGAAGTTTTGTATGAAAGGAATCTTCAAGTTGCTCAGATTTGTACTTAAGATTGAAGCATTAATAGTAGAAATGTGTAGAGGAGAGAAGTGGAAGAAGACAATGCTGAGGTTATCTCTTCCCCCTCAATTATCCTAATCGACTTCCACATTGATTCGAGGAAATATTTTGGGTTAATACATCATGAAAATGGTTAGGAATCTTATAAGAATAAATTGACATGGGTTGACAAGTAGATGGGTTTGGGCTTACCAGTTGACTTTTCTATAATCAGACGATCGGTTCATAGAACTAGTCAATTAGTTTGCCTTTAGAACTCAATAAACTCTATTTTTCAACATGATTTCAAATCAACCTTTTTTCTCAAACTAAGTAATAACATTAAATAAAAATCAAAGGCCTAAAATTTGGCATATTTCTCATTCAACCATTATACCAAAATGTGGGGTATTACAATTATGATGTAGAAGCAGATATGGATTCTCAAGGCAATGAGGATTTAGCATACTTAGTGATGGATCCTATTACAATATTTGTCGTTGATGATAATATTAATAATTTGAATAACTTTAACAATTGTACTTTGAGTAATTATAGATAGTATGTAGCATATTTGTAAGGAGAGGATTCATGCACTTTAAGATGTCAACATATATAAGATTTTTTGTATTACAAGTTTTTAGAACTCAAAGGAAAATATTATACATTGAATTTAAACTACGAAGTGAGAGAGAACTAGTTATCATATTGTATGTATATTAGGAATCTTGTTGGTAATTTTTCTGTATTAATTAGCTACTTTTTCCTTTAATAATTTTGAACTCAATTCAGGCATTATATAGGTTGGTACTATGTTGCTTTACTATTTAGTGTGCTAGCTAGCCATGTTTGTATTACCTTGACTACCATAGTGTGTTGCTTAGCGAAGTGTCGCTAACTATATAACCACACGATCGACCCATTATAGCACATGTATGTCAATTTGGAAATGAAATATAATCAATTAGTTCTTTTGGCTATCTTCTCTCTTTTGTGAGTGAATTTCAAACTAAGACTACTTGGAGTAATCTTAGATAGCATACTTTGAATCTATTCTTGGAGAAACATTAATTGATAAACTTCTTGAGTTCTTCCTTGAATCATGAATGAAGATTTAAATAAATCTTTAAATGTTCTTCAAATCTTGCTTGAAGATTAAAATAAATCTTCAAATCTTCCTTGAATCATTCTTGAATATCCACACCATCTTCCACCTTTCTCAATTTAGCACATTCTTCTCTTCTACATTCGAATCTTCTAATAATTTGAGGAGGGATTTACACCATTTTCAATATCAAAGCCTAGATCAATTTTCCATATTTAAATTTCCAACCTCTCCATCTAACCTTCCTCAAATTTGAAGAAGTAGATCCTCAAGTTTTCCTTGAAGTAAACTCATATATATCCTTAGAATTTCAATCCCGACAACATCATCTATTCAACATGTAAATACTTGAAGTTAAAAGTGTTTAATTATCTCCTTCTTTTTTCCAAGTTTGTTTGAAGAATACCCCATATTCAAACTCCCTTCAATGTGTTTTGATTATCTTATTTCAACCAAGAAGATTCTATAATTCTTCAAATTTATTCGAAAACCATTTGATGTTCAACCTCCTTTTTCTATCTTATCGTATCATCAATCATAATGAATATTGTTTTTTGAACCAATCTTGGGGTCTGAATCAATTCCATATGTGCAAGACCCTATGACTACCTCCCATCAAGAAGTCATATTTCACGCATCAGGGTTTGCTAGCTTTGTGTTCAACCATTTCCTTTTCATTTATAAACCATTTCCACTCCTAATAAGCTTCCAAGATTTGTGATGTTCCATCAATAATTCATTGAGACTTGACATCCCACATCAAACATAAGTTATCGAATTTATTTCATCAAGAAAGGTAGCTATAGCGGATGAAGTGTCCATGAAAGCAATGTTTGACATTCTTCAACAACTTGGAGCAAGTGTGCATGCTACCAACACAAAATTCAGGAACTCCATTCCATTCAAATTCAACTTTAAAGGTTATAGATATGGGTAATTGACCAATAGATACTCCAACACATGTACAACACCATAGAGGCCATATACGATCGAGTAGCAGGTATGTTAAGGAGGGCAATCCAACCACTAGGTGGATAACTCAAAAATTTAATGGAGTATGAAGAGAAGGTAACTAAGACTGGCTCCAATGATTTCATTCACAACTAATGAGGACATGAAAATTACCAAACAAGATAAAATCATATGGAAGATAAAGCTATCAAACCTAAACTCCCTGATTTCTATGATGAATTGGATGTAGAATTATTTTTTAATTGGTTGCATGAAATAGAAACTATATTTGCATTTATAGAGTATGATGATGAACATAGATTTAAGTTAGCAACTCTCAAAATTTGAAAATAATTCTAGGTTTTGGTATGGAAATCTTAAGAGGACTTTTAAATGGAAATATAAAAGTAAAATCAAGTAATGGGAGAAATTGGAAAAAAATTAACTACTTATAAGCCAGGATTGCTTAGTGTACATGAATGCAATAGGGAATTTGAAAGACTAACACTCTTGTGTGAAATGAATGAAAGAGAATAACAAAAAAGGTGCTACATACTTAGGTGGATTTAATAACTTTATTAGTGTTAAATTTAAAATGTTTTACTATGATTTTCTTGATGATTTGATTAAATTGAATTTAAAATGTTAAACACAAACTAAATTTACCAAATCCTAAGCTAGAACAAGTGCTTTGGCTTCTACTTCAATTGAAAACTATTTGAATGTATCTACTTCAAAATATGTGACACGTGTATCTTCAACTAATGATAAGAAAATAAACCTTAAACTAGATTTAGAAGGTAATAATAATGTGAATGAAGTGTCTACTAAAAATGTCTTAACTGTAAAGGATATGATCATTTTTCTAGATAATGTCCTAACCAAAGAGTTTTGACCATAAATGAAATAGAAGGTATGGAAGCATGTCATGATTATGATGACCTAGAAACGAAACCTAATCATGATACCTTGAATATGTATGAATAAGATGGTAATAGATGTTTTTTAATTCAAATGGTATTACAAATACTACCTAAAAATCCAACAACACAAAGGGGTAAGATTTTTAAAAACTAAGTGTAGAATTGGTGATAATGATTGTACAGTAAGTATAGATAGTGGTTCAAGAACTAATTTTGCTAGTGAAATGATGTATAAAAAAATAGGGCTATTGACTCTTAATCATCATAAACAATATTCATTATAATGGCTTAATAACAACAAAGTAACTAAAGTAAATGGGGAAACCCTAATTAACTTTCACGTTAGTGAATATCATGATGAAGTATTGTGTGGTGTATTACCTTTGGATGCTTATGGTATATTACTAGGAATACCGGTAATATGATAGAAATGAAGTCCATGATAGTGTACCTAATGAATATATTGTCCTTAAAGATAAAAATAAGTATAAATTGAAACTATCTCATTGTGATCTTATGCAACTTATTGAGACTATGAAGAGTTTATTATCACATGAAAAAGATATGATTAATTACATTGAGGAGGTGGGTGTTTTCCATGCTTTATAAGTAAAAGAATATCAATTTAGGGAGAAAAATTCTAAGAATTCAAATCTTACTAGTTACTTGATGAGTATAATAATGTATTTCAAGATGACTTAACTCCTAAACTACCACATATTAGAGGTATAGAGCATGTTATAGATTTAGTTCCTATAATACTTTACCTTATTAACATGCTTATAGATGTAATCTAAAAGAAGCTAAGGAATTAGAAATAAAATTATAAGAACTAGTAGATAAACTTCATCTGAGAGAAATTCTAAGTCCTTGTTGTTTATCTGTCTTGCTAGTTCCTAAGAAAGATCGTACTTGGCATTTGTGCATAGATTCTAGAGTTGTATATAATATAACTATGAAGTAAAGATTTCCTATGCCTAGACTTGATAACATGATTTGTGAACTTTATGGTGCACATGAGTTTTCTAAAATTGAGTTAAGAAGTGGATATCATCAAATGAGAATTAGGGAAGGAGATAAATGGAAAATAGCCTTTAAACTAAATGTGGTCTTTTTGAATGGACCATTATACCTTTTGAAATATGTAATGCACCTATTTTTTTTCATGAGACTAATGGATTTAGTTATTCTTCCTTTCCTAGGTCACTCCATTATGGTTTATCTAGATGGCATACTTGTATATTGTAAGAATGAACATGATTGTCTTGTGCATCTAAGGAAACTATTTGATAAACTAAAAGAAATCAAATTTTATGGGAAATTAGAAAATTTTAAATTTATAATTCCAAATGTATTTTTTTAGTTATATTATTATTGGAGAGGGTATTAAAGTTGATCCTACTAATATGCAAGCTATTAAAAAATGGTTTATTCCTAAGGATATTAACCAACGAAGAAGTTTTCATGGGTTAGCTAGTTCCTATAGGAAATTTATTAAGGATTTCTCTACTACACCCACATCTATTTCTCAAATCATAAATAAAAGAGGATTTAATTGAGCAAATGAAGCCACTAAACCTTTAAGATCCTTAAGAATAAGCAATGTGATACTTTTATGTTATCTCCTTGTAATGTTTTACCTACTTTTTTAGGTAACTTGTGACTCTAGTTGGGTAGGGATGTGAGGAGTTCTTTCATAAGAAAAAATATCTATTACATACTTTAGTGAAAACTTAAATGGTGCCAAATTAAGTATTGGACATATGATAAGGTATTATTCACCATCATATGTACTTTAAAGATATCGAGTCATTATTTGAGGCATAAAAATCTATTGTACTGTATTCTTATCATGAGAGCTTGAAATACTTTGTTCTAGAGTATTTTTGACTGACTCTTGCTCGAAAAATCAATATTCCATGCTTTGTAATTATGTTGGTATTGTAGAGATTTACCTAAGTTAAACATTGGTAGCATCTATATTGGTTGAGAGCTTTTGGATTTATTCAACCATGGCTTCATATTTTTATTGCCCTTCCATTATCTCAACTCACTAGCACACTTTATCATAAGTTAGAAATCCTTAGTGTTTTGTTAGGAAACCCGAATCAAACAATTGTCACCCTTTGAACCTTGGGAAGTTTTTATCAGAATGTTTGATTCTAATGAATCAAACACAAAGTAAGAAATCACATATACAGCACACTCAAATGAATTATCACACTTTACATCTTTCTTTCTATTTTCTTGTCCTTGAATTCAGCATGGTTACATTCATTCAACTCAAAACACTATCAACAATCATGCACATTTTTAAGTCTCTTTGTGTAATAATATCAAAGTAAAAACAATGCACTAATCAACACTCATATTAATCAATTATTCCAAAAATAGAATCGACTACACCATTAACTACACACAACTCAAAAGTTAATAAAATAACACAAACACTAGATACAACCCTAAATCAACTAAGTGGTGTTACTGAAGAAACACATACTAGGTTGATTTCAACATATGTATTGATAACCAAACGTGATCATTCGAAAAAAATACTATCCTAAACATTTAAGGATTCATGCAGAATGAATACTAATAGAATACACACAACTTAAACACATGATTTTCTTCTTTATACTTTTGAAAAATATCTCATGCAACTAGTTTTTTGTTGTTGAATATTTTTCTTACACTTACTCAAGATTCTTTTCAATATTCCTATGTTATGTCATATACACCATGCATGTCCTACTTGAAATCATTCAAATATGTTCAACATTCAAAAATAATTAATTAAGATCTAAAGGAAAAAAATCAAGAAATATCAAGAATCCTTACTAAAGAAATGATGGTGATATGTTGTTGATGTTGAACTTGGTGATGAAGTTTAATTGTCAATAATGTAGGACCATTTATCTTATAACTTGGGGAAACAATTCTTATTCAAAAATGTTGGAATTGTCACTTTTAGATGAATGGTTCATTATGCTTTTTATAGGTTCATATTGATCTAATCCATGTTGAAATCAATTTAATATACAAATCACCTAGTTTTCTCTAGGGAATAATCTTCAATTTATCAAGAAAACTCTCACTTGGTAAGGAAGAGAAAAGAGACTCAAAATTATCTCTCACATTATCTATTAGTATTCAAGTTATGTCACTGATTATGAATATACATGAACCTTATATATTTATAGACACATACACACACACATGTAAGCTTAGGTTACTCTTTATTAACCAAGCCCATCAAACCAGCCTAATTAACAAAGATCAACTAGAGTGCACACCTATATTACATATATAATGGCTACAACAAAAAATTAAAAATTAAAAATTATAAAATAAAATAACAAAGCTACAAAAAAACCCCTAAGTTATTAACACATTGAAAAATCATACATAATCAAGTTTTGTGTTTTGTAGCCTTGTTTTCCATGTAATGTTGTATTCCTTATAATAAATTTTCTTGTACACTAGAAAATTTTGATGGATTGATCTTGCAAACATATATAATATCTTTATGGGTTAATAAAATATTAGAAGTATTACGATATTCAAGCATAATTGGTATTATCTCTATGTATGCTAACTCTTGTTCTTCAATATTTGAAGAGTGAGATTAAGGTACTCCTACATTAGTAAGTGTTAGTTTAGTGCCAAATTCTTTTCTGCCCGATTTTTAGACCTTTTGTTTGGTATTTTTAGTGTAGATATTTCCCAACATTGCTTGGATAGCATATTAAACCAATTGGTTATTTTACTTAGTGATTATTTACTTATCCATTTAAGAAAAAATATTATCATCTTTATTTAATTAAAAAAAACATTTATAAATATTAATCATAGGGAATATGAGACCAATACTTTAAATAAAAAAGCATAGTTAAGTAATATAAATTGTGGCTGTTTACTCTTTTTAAACACAATAAATTTATAGGGAGAATACAAACTTGGAGTTAGCATTTTTGGTAAAATTTTCCCCTTTATTTTTTGTTAAGAAGAATAAGAGACTTTAGTATTGATCATTCATGCATATCTTCTAATTTTTTCTTCCTTTTGATAAATTTTCAAATATAGGCTTTTGGAACCAGTATCCTTTTAGGTCTATAGGAGTAAGTTCTCAGTACATTAATAAGAAAAATGCATTTTCTTGGAATCAAAATTTTCTTTGAAATAATGACGTCAAGTATAAGTGTTAATGTCAAGTTATTGAGAAATTCTTTTATGAAACTTTGAAACATATTTTTGTGGAGTTCAAAATGATATTCTTTTTTAACATTATTTAACAAAAGATCATCTTAGTCTTTTTAATTTTTTTATTGAACTTAAATTTCAAATTTCAAACCATAGATAAAAAATAATTTATTTTGAACTATTTCTATTGCTCGAATATAAATGAGAGGAACTTTAGTTTAAATAAAAAAAATTATTATATAATATCTCAAAATTATAGAAATAGTCACCAATAGATATTAATTGATTTTGGAAGTTTAAAAGATAATTTTTTTCTCATCTTGTTTACTGGAAGTTGCATCATAAGAAGTCATGTAGTAAAGTTACAGAGATTCTTCTTTTTCTTCATTTCCCTAAGTAATTATCATAATTTCCCAAATATCCTTAGCATTGGTGCACTTTAGAATTGATCCATGCACTTATTATCTAAGGCGACAATGGAGCATCAACATAGATTTTCCATTCAATATAGCTCTTTGCTTGCAAAACTCTATCTATTCTTCAATAAATTTATTTATCAATTCATTGAGGAAGTATGTTTGAATCTTAATTAGACCGTATGAAATTAAGAACAAAAAGTATAGATTTTGTTAGTTGAAGAAGCTCCAAATTTTCATTTTCCAAATCCCAAAATTTTATCCATTGAACAACATAGTATTTAATGGTGCAAACTCTTCACTTTTAAAGATATCCATACTTTGAATATCACGGGCTTTTGATTGTTTGATAAGTTTGAGTAAATTCAAACTTTAATATCAAATAAAATAATGTATGAAAACTCAGATATTGTGAAAAGATTATTTTGCAACAATAAATCTAAGATAAAAATTTACATAAATAAAAATAGAAATTTGTAATAATGAACACTTAATTTGAGTCATTTAACAAACTTTATATTATCTCTTTGTATCACTACCAAAATGTTTTTCTTTTTTGATATCAATGTCTATTTATATATATACTTGGTGATTGAGGATGATCACTCTAATAAGTTTATGAGACCACTTTCTTAATGACCTATTTAAAGATGATTGACTCTTAGCCTAGTTATACTCTTTTAAGTGCTTGAGACAATTTCTCCTTGAATGTTTCTAAGTAATGTTAGACAACAATCCACTCTCCCATTGTATTTGAGATGACGATTTTGAATGATTACAATATTATTATTAACTAGAGGTAATATGAAACTGGATAATTACTAGCAAACATTAAAATTTTACGAGAATAATAAAAATTACAAGTGTAAAAACTCTCAAGCAAAATGTGAAGAAAAAATCTAGTACTAGAGATGGTTTATTTTGATATAAAATTTATTTGATTACAATAAGTTCTTAAATTTATTTGATTACAATAAGTTCTTAAATTTATATGATTAGAAGAGTGTATAAAGAAACCTTAAGTGTTCCTTAAAACTATTATTTATAGGCTATGAAGATAGGGGAAGAATCAGAGCTAAACTTTACCTTAAAAAAAGGTTCTATTCATTGAATTATAATGGGTGAATTTATGCATGAAGGTAACCCTTGTAGGCAACCTAGTGACCAATGGTCATCAGAGCCTTATCTAGGTGATGGAAACCGGTTAGGGTTTCGCAAGGGATCGAAATATTTAGTCGAGCAGGTGAATGATCACTCTAATAAGTTGGCAACGTTCGATTTCGCCGGTACAGCCTAAGGAAAACTTTCCAAAGGAAGACCCAAAGATTCGGAAGCACAATTGATTCAATGGCAACTGAAATTATAAGGTGAATGATCAAGATCGATCAAGGTGAGAATGAGACAGAATCAGAGAAGACAAGCGAATGAGAGAATGGCCAAGAGAGAGAAGAAGTCGCGAGAGAGATCGAAAAGAATCAACCGATTTTATTTCTGTCAAAGTTATGCGTATTACAATGTATTCGGCCTATTTATATGTACATAGAAGACCGTATACTCGAAAAATACATACGGAACAATACAGGCCTACATGAACGGGCAATGCAAAATATTGGGCCAAAAAAATGAAGTGTCGACCAGCCCAACTTTAACCAATTATCAAAATGTCCCAAATACAATTAAGCTTAAGGCTTAATTTCCCATCAGCTATAACAACTTTAGCTAATCATGGTTATTAAGGGTTGATTAATCCACAATCCATCTAGTCCAAATTAAGGACCGGGTGGCGGATTATACAACCGTCCTAATTTCCATTAGCCCATTCCGACCAGCGAATGCATCATATGGGATTACAAATTATTAACACAAAAATTTACATAATCTGTACACTCCAATACATATTCTGCACTTCTCAGCAACTATGTCCAAGTCCACAGAATCCATATGCTGCATTATTCTCCTATTAATTCAACAAATAAGACAAACAATTATAAGTAATTAATTCACAGCAATTTTCAAAATTACTTAAATATAAATTCATAAAATTCACTTCATTCCCCTCTTCTTGGAAAGGTTTCGCCTCTGAAACCTAAATAAGTCCCAGAAATAGACTAAGATCAGCCACATTGAAAGAATTACTCACATTTCCAAATTTAACAGGTAAATCAATTTTATAAGCATTATCATTAATTTTCTCTAATATAGTAAATGGTCCATCCCCTCTAGGATCCAATTTTGACATTCTAAAATTTGGAAACCTTTCTTTCCTTAAGTGAACCCAGACTAAATCTCCAGGTTTAAAAATCATTTTTCTCCTTCTTTTATTAGCATGTTCAGCCATCTGTTGTACCTTCTTATTAATTTGTTGCCTTACAGTCTCATGTAATCTTTTTATACTTTCAGCTCTAGATTCAGCATCAAAATTTTGTAAGTCAGTATGAGGTAAAGGACTCAAATCTAATGGAGTTAATGGATTAAAACCATACACAATCTCAAATGGAGTTTTATTAGTTGTAGAATGTAAAGTCCTATTATAAGCAAATTCCACTTGAGGTAAAACATATTCCCATTGTTTAAGATTCTTTCCAAGGACAGCTCTCAACATGTTTCCCAAAGTTCTATTAACCACCTCAGTTTGACCATGAGTTTGAGGGTGACAAGTTGTAGAAAATAATAATTTAGTTCCTAATTTTCCCCATAAAACTTTCCAAAAATGGCTTAAAAACTTAACATCTCTATCTGAAACTATAGTCTTAGGAATTCCATGTAACTTAACCACATTAGAAAAAAATAATTCAGCCACTGCTACAGCATCATTTGTTTTATTACAAGGTATGAAATGAGTCATCTTACTGAACCTATCTACTACAACCATTATTGAATTTTTAGTTCTATTAGTCCTAGGTAATCCTAAAACAAAATCCAAAGATACATCAACCCAAGGGTGGTTAGATACAGGTAAGGGGGTATATAATCCAAAAGGTTTTGAAGTAGTTTTTGCCTGCCTACATTTAATACAATTGACACAATGTTTCACAACATCCTTTTTCATGTGTGGCCAATAAAAATGTTCAATCAAAACATCTAAAGTTTTCTGAGTTCCTAGATGTGCCATTAATCCACCACTATGCGCCTCTTAAATTAATAATCCTCTATAAGAGCATGCAAGAACACACAATCTATTTTCCCTAAACAAGTATCCTTCATTAATAAAATATTTTCCTTGAGAAGAAGCTTCACACCTTTTATATATTTCTTTAAAATCATTATCTTCTAAGTATAATAGTTTAATACTGGAAAATCCTAATAAAGTAGTATCAGCAGCATTCAATAAAGCATATCTCCTAGATAAAGCATCTACAACTATATTATCACTACCTTTCTTATATTTAATTATGTAAGGAAAACTTTCAATGAATTCTATCCATCTACCTTGTCTCCTATTTAACTTCGATTGAATCTTTAAATACTTAATAACCTCATGATCTGTATTAATTACAAATTCTCTATGCCACAAATAATGTTGCCATACCTCCAAAGCCCTTACTAAAGCATACAGTTCCTTTTCATAGGTAGAATAATTCAATGTACTACCATTTAATTTCTCACTAAAATAAGCTATTGGTTTTCCTTCTTGAGAAAGTACAACCCCTATTCCTATCCCTGAAGCATCACAATCTAATTCAAACATTTTTTCAAAGTTAGGAAGACTCAAAACAGGTGCTTGGGTTACTTTAGTCTTAAGTGTCTCAAAAGATTGCTGTTGTTCTAATCCCCAAATAAACCCATTATCCTTCTTTGTTATGGCAATCAAAGGAGCAGCTATAGTACTAAAGTTTCTCACAAATCTCCTGTAAAAAGAACACAGTCCATGAAAACTTCTTACTTCAGTTACACTCTTTGGCACAGGCCACTCTTGAATAGCCCTAACCTTTTCTTCATCTACAGACACACCTTCTCTTCCTACCACAAATCCTAGGAAAACCACACTTTCTAAACAAAATCTAGACTTAGCTAAATTAGCATAAAGCTGTTCTGTTTTAAACACATTCAAAATAATCCTTAAGTGTCTCAAGTGTTCCTCTAAGGATTTACTATATATAAGTATATCATCAAAATAAACAACCACAAATTTTCCAATAAATTCCCTTAATACATGGTTCATAAGTCTCATAAAAGTACTAGGAGCATTTGACAACCCAAAAGGCATCACTAACCATTCATATAATCCAAAATTTTTCTTAAAAGTTGTCTTCCACTCATCTCCTGGTTTCATTCTAATTTGATGATACCCACTCTTTAAATCTATTTTAGAAAATATAACAGCACCATGCAATTGATCCAACATTTCATCCAGCCTAGGAATTGGATATCTATACTTAATAGTTATCTTATTTACTGCCCTGCTATCCACACACATTCTCCAACTACCATCCTTTTTAGGTACTAGTAACACAGGTACTGCACAAGGACTCATAGACTCCTTAATATATCCCTTACTTAACAATTCTGAAACCTGTCTTTGTAATTCCTTAACCTCTTCAGGATTGGCCCTATAAGCAGGTCTGTTTGGTATAATAGCTCCTGGAATAAAATCTATTTGATGTTCTATTCCCCTTAATGGAGGTAATCCACTAGGTATATCCTCAGGAAACAATTCACTATATTCTTCCAATAAAAGTTTCACTGTACTAGGTACTTCTTCAATTGTTCCTTTCTGACACTCATAACAGTCCTTAAAAACCATCAACTATACATTGGTATTTCTTTTTATTGCCTTTCCTACATCCTTACCTTTAGCATAAAATCCAAAAGTTCCATTCATGTCCTTTGTACTAAGATCATTTCCCAAATTAGACTTAGATAACTCTTTATAATCAGATTTAATTTTGGTTTGATCCTCAAATATTTCCTTTGGAGTCATAGGTGCTAAAACAATCTTCTTATCATCCTTCTGTACTGTATACCTATTTTTATAACCATCATGTACTACCCTCCTATCATATTGCCAAGGCCTACCCAACAACAAGTGAGCAGCATGCATGGGAACTATATCACATAAAACATAATCCTCATATTTTCCTAACTTTAAATTCACTAAAACCTATTGACTAACCTTAACATCTCCCAACTCATTAATCCATTGCAATCTATATGGTTTTGGATGTTTAGTAGTGGTTAATCCTAATTTAGACACCAATAGGGTACTAGCAGCATTAATACAACTACCACTATCTATGGCCATGTTAAAGCACTTGTCATCAATTAAAAATCGAGTATGGAATATATTTTCTCTTTGTATAGCATTGGAATCAGGTAATTTATTACTATTTAAAGCTCTTCGAACCACAAAAAGATCCCTACTCACTGGTAATTCTATTTCATCTTCTAGGTCACTATCATTCTTTCCAATTATGTTAACCTCTTCTTCTTCTTCTTCAGGTTCAGACTCAGATTCTACTTCCCTAGATTCTCTAACCAAAATATTTCTCTTGTTCGGGCATTCGAAAGCTATATGTCCTAAGCCTCCACACCTAAAGCATTTAATATCCCTAGTCTTGTTTGACCCATTTACAGGATTTGTCATCACATTCTTACCCCTTTCAAACTTCTGTCCTGTCTTGACTTCATTGTTTCTTCCGTTAAATTCTACCTTACTATTATTCTTCCAGTTTCCAGAAGTATTTCCCCCAAAATTTCTCCTCATAGTAGTTTTAAACCCAATCCCAGGGGGTTTATATTGCCTAGATTTCCTTAATTGAATCTCTATCTTAGTAGCTATATTCACCATTTCAGTTAAGGTTCCACAAGGATATAGTTCTACTTTATCAGCTATCTCTAAATTTAACCCACTCAGAAACCTAGCCATGGTAGCATCATCATCCTCAATAACTCCTGTCTTAATAATCAAAACTTCTAACTCTTTATAATAGTCATCCACTGATCTCACTCATTGACTAATAGTTTGCAACCTCTTATGCAACTCTCTATAATAAGTAACTTGGCACAAATCTCTTTCTCATTAAGACCTTAAACTCTGCCCAAGTCTGTATAGCTGGTTCCCCACACCTACGTCTAGTTAACACCAAATTATGATACCAAGAAGACGCATACTCAGTAAATTCTACTACTGCCACCTTAATTTTCTTTTCCTCAGAGTAATTATGACACTCAAATACCAGTTCTATTTTCCTTTCCCATTCAAAATAATAATTAGGGTCATTCCTGCCATTAAACCTTGGTATACTAAGCTTAAGATTATTCAAATTCCTATCAATGAATTCTAATTCCCTATCCAGCCTATTGTTCTGTCTAGGCATCCTATCACTATTGTGAGATATTTGGTCTTCCAGCTCCTCTAGATTAGCTATGTGTGGAACTCTAGTCCTAGGATCCATTGGAGCCCTTCCTAAAACTCCTGCTTGATTAGTTTCAACTCTGCTATGTTGCAATTCATTGAGTCTTACTTCCTGTTCCCCTAATCTTTGTTCTAGGTTAGCAGATAAAACAGCAAATTGTGCAGTCATTTGTTCTTGAAAAGTCCTAAGGGTTTCTAGAAGATCATTACTAGACACAGATTGATTCACTGACTGGCCATTATTAGACATGATGAAATTTAACAGCAATTAAACAACCAACACAGCAGTAATTTAATCAACAGAAGCAATTTATTCAAGAATTTCAGATAACAGGACACACAGTATAGCTACAAGAAATATTGTCGCATTAATATTAACAGTAATAGCCACAGTAAAGTTTACCCAGAGTAACTAAATGTCTATGATAATTTGACAATACTAAATAAGTAAGAGGGAACGATATTACCGCATCTGCTTAAGCAATTAGTTCACTTATCTAGGGTACCCCTTTTCTTGGAGGTCTATCCCTTTTCTTGAAACCAAGATAGTTTGCCGGTTGTGATATCAACCTATATACTTATCAACAAACAGATAATTTGGCGAAAATTGGAAATTAAGTATAGCAGATAGTAGTATTAACAAAGGAATTTACAAATCGAGGTTACCAACAACAATCTGTCGTACTATCAGTCAAGATTCAAGTTCTTGACCAAATCCTAGGTCGATTAGGGTTTTTTCTTCAGACTTTCAAAATAGTGGACCAAAATGCTTTAATCGCCGGTTTGAGAACGACAAGAATCGATACTGAGTTCATCGCTGCAAAACCCTAAAATTTCACACCTCAAGCTAGGGTTAGCGAAACACAGAAATCGAATCAAGAAAAATGAAGAAAACATAATCAGTAATACAGAAATTACGAGCACTCTAGAAAATCGAGGCTTTGATACCAAATGATGGAAACCAGTTAGGGTTTCGCAAAGGATCGAAAGATTTAGTCGAGCGCAACATTCGATTTCGCCGGTACAGCCTAAGGAAAACTTTCCAAAGGAAGACCCAAAGATTCAGAAGCACAATTGATTCAATGGTAACTGAAATTAGAAGGTGAATGATCAAGATCGATCAAGGTGAGAACTAGGCAGAATCAGAGAAGACAAGCGAATGAGAGAATCGCCAAGAGAGAGAAGAAGTCGCGAGAGAGATCGAAAAGAATCACCCGATTTTATTTCTGTCAAATTTATGCGTATTACAATGTATTCGGCCTATTTATATGTACACAGAAGACCGTATACTCGACAAATACATACGGAACAATACAGGCCTGCATGAACGGGCGATACAAAATATTGGGCCAAAAAAATGAAGTGTCGACCAGCCCAACTTTAACCAATTATCAAAATGTCCCAAATACAATTAAGCTTAAGGCTTAATTTCCCATCAGCTATAACAACTTTAGCTAATCATGGTTATTAAGGATTGATTAATCCACAATCCATCTAGTCCAAATTAAGGACCGGGTGACGGATTATACAACCGTCCTAATTTCCATTAGCCTATTCCGACCGGCGAATGCATCATATGGGATTACAAATTATTAACACAAAAATTTACATAATCTGTACACTCCAATACATATTCTACACTTCTCAACAACTATGTCCAAGTCCACAGAATCCATATGATGCATTATTCTCCTATTAATTCAACAAATAAGACAAACAATTATAAGTAATTAATTCACAGCAATTTTCAAGATTACTTAAATATAAATTCATAAAATTCACATCACTAGGTGTCATTTGTACATTTGTATCTTTAGCCCTTCAATCTACTAACTATTTGTCCACATGTAACACCCCCAAAATTCACTACTAAAAAATTTCATTTCATTAAAAGATTAGTGGAAGCAAAATAACAAACTATGAATTTCGGGGATATTACTGCCACACTTAGTACTAGATCGGTTCACTCCTACCATTCGAGTACCAAGTGCTAAGGCAAAAAGTATAAAATAGATTTTACAAACCATATTTAAATCAAAGTAATGGGACAAACCATTTACAAGAATAAAGTCCACTAGTGGTGGTTACAAAAACAACAATATTATTAAAGCTAGAAATTTAAAGAGAAAGGGAAAAAGGATGATTCCTTACTCTCTTTCCCGTTGCCCACTTGAAAAATATCTAAAAAGGACCTGTAAGGGACACTGCCCATTGAATAGGTAGGGGCCCCATGAATGGAACCCTTCAGTACTATGGTACTTAGTAACCCTTTAAAAATACACTTAAATGCAGGCCCGTAATTTAACACATAATACAACACTATATTCATATATAACAAGATGTGCATACATAAGATTCACATACTTAATATTCAATCAGATAATGATAGGTCATAATGTAAAATTGATACTTTTGGGCCGTAAGCCATGTCATAGTGCAAAATCAATACTTTCGAGCCTTAAGCCGTTAGTCCATCATTATTCAATCAACTCTCAGATTTTATATTCATGTGAGTGTAGAAACTCCACTATTATAGCTAGTGGATTGGTCACTTATAGGGAAGAACACACCTAGCCACTATTATATGCCGGTGGATTGGTCTCCAAGGAAAAACGCTCTTGGCCACTATTATGCCGGTGGATCGGTCTGGCCTCGACTCTCATGGTGTTCCACTGTAATTACTTTGTGTCTTCGCCATATCTAATGGTTATTACGTTCGGTTTATTGAGATTGGGATCCCCCACTATTATAGCTAGTGGATCGGTCACTTATAGGGTAGAACACACCTAACCACTATTATATGCCAGTGGATCGGTCTTTAGGGCACCCCGCTACCTGGCTACTATTATGTCGATGGATCGGTCTAGGCCCGACTCAATAATCTTCCACTGTAAGTGATTAGTGTCTTATTCGTATCTTATATGAAAGTATTTCACCCTTGAAATGCATGTTATCGACCTCTACTTCTATCCTCCTAAGAGGGTCCGTCCCATATCTTGAGACCTTTGCGCCCCTTATCACACCCCGACATCCATTCCCCCTTACATTTATGCATAATGAAAACCCAACTCCTAAGGGTGTGGGTCGAGACCCATCACCTTATGACATTCAAATTCTCTCACTACCGCTCTCTAGGGTTTTCCCTTGAAACCCTAATCAGACCTATGTGGCCCAACCTTTCTTTATCGACCAATACCTCATCTCATTTAGTTTCAACTCAATTCCATCACTCTACTCAGAAATCATACATGTGATTGTAAACCCTAGTTGGCCACTCAAACCCTGACACCTTTCTTGCGTAAGGATTATCCCATGCAAAGCCTAGAAATCTCCCATACAAGAGTTGCATCACTCATTCGTTTTAATCATAATCTCCTTTTATCCCCTCCCCCCATGAATCATGAGATATTAAGGTCAATATCATGTCCCTTTAGTCAATTCACTTCTCATTTATTCCTTTTTATCCTTTCACCCCATATCATACTATTTAACACCCTAGCATGCATATCCTAGAGGGTCACATCATATAACATTGTATGCACAACATATATAATCGTCATCCACATGTCATAAGGAAGTCACACAAACATACATCACTCAAAGTTGTGCTACAAATGATTAATCATTAAGCATAAAGCACACAATACGGCATATCACATGGCACACGAGGCATATAATACACACATTTTTGTTCTCAGCCACAACCCTACTCAGTTTGGGTTTCCAAGTTATCTCCCACACTTATTAGGTCACCAATCACCCTTCATAATTGTTATACTTATCATAATTCCCAGTTGGTTGGTTAGATTACCGAATTACCCTTCTTCTTTGTTATAATTACTAATTTGCCCTTAAGTTGGATAAATTACAAAATTACCCTTATTCATTATCATGAATACCAATTTTCCCCTTTAGTTGGTTAAATAATTACCAATTTACCCTTTTGTCGATTAAATTACCAAATTGCCCTTCTCCATTATCATAATTACCAAATTGTCCCTTTAGTTTGATAAATTACCAAATTACCCTTCTTTATTATCATAATTACCAATTTGCCCTTTAGTTGGTTAAATTACCAAATTACCCTTCTCCATTATCATAATTACCATTTTACCTTTCTCTATAATTATAATTACCAATTTACCCTTCTCCATAATTATAATTCCTAATTTACCCTTCTCAATAATTATAATTATTAATTTACCCTTCTCCATATTTATAATGATTAATTTACCCTTCTCCATAATTAAAATTACCAATTTACCCTTTTGCTTACAAATTACGGTTTTACCCATTTACTACCAAAATTACCATAATGTCCTCATATTTATAAAAATTACCATTTTACCCCCTTACATCCAAATTTACCATATTACCCTTTTTCTTGCAAGTTACCATAATACCCTTTTACTTACGAGTTACCATAACACCCTTTTATATCCAAAATTACCATTTTACTCCTTTCTTACAAAACTACCATTTTGCCCTTTCTCTTCCAAAATTACCATTCTTGACCTTTTCTCCCAAAATTTCCATAATACCCCTTTACTTACAAAATTACCATTATGCCATTTACTTATAAAATTACCAATTTCCATTTACTAATAAAATTACCAATTGCCATTTACTTATAAAATTACCATATTGCCATTTACCTCTAAAATTACAATAATACCCATTTTTCTTACAAATTAAAATTTTGTCATTTTACTTATAAAATTATCATTTCCCCCTTTTCTTCCACAATTACCATCTTTCCCCCTTATTACACCACTTTTATTAAACTAATATCACTACATGGAATGGTAATATTAATACTCCATTCACAATATTCAACTCCACCAACTATTATATTTTAATGTAATAATTATTAGCACCAACACATATTAGGACACATTCTTGCACAATATATATTACTAAAATTCCCTTAGGGCTCACAATAATACTATTCATGCATAAATGGTTACAATAACATAATATGACATGGATAAATACTTAACACTCTCATTAATAATCAAACTCTTCCCTTAATCAACATTACCACACATAGCATATAAACTAGCATACTTTCCTTTTATCAATTGATATAAGAAAATATATATATTATATTAAACCACAAATATCGAGCATAATAACATATTAAAAATCCAAATGTGCTAACATACGTTAATCCATACGTTTAAGTGGGGTTTAACGATTACCTTAATTCTCTAAAAAACGAACCTAACCAGTATCCCGGTTAATTATTCAAACTTTAGATAATAAAATCAACACCTAAAAGTAGCATAAAAACTTATCATGTTAGAGATGAGAATCTAGGGCATAAGACTTTATAAAATTTAATTACTGAAACACTTAACTTAAAATGCTATTATACCTTAAAAATTTTGTACTAAAATACTACGACATGCAGAAGCTCATCCTGCTCATGCAACATGAGCTGCATGTAAATTAAAAAGGGGGAAGGATCGAAGGGGGGTGAAAGGAAGGGATAATGGCCATTTTCGGGTTGGGGCCTTTAAGCTAGGAAATAAGGTAGATGGGGGAGGATTTCGGGCAAGGTAAGGGTGTAGGAGTCAAGAGGGAGTGTAGGTGGTGGTCAGGGCAGGTTGTTGGTGGCCAAGAGAGGCGGAGGCAGTGGTGGCAAGGTGGCGAAACTGGTTGCCGAGGTGGACTGGGTTGAGAAGGAAGGGAAAAAGAGGAGGAAAATGAAGGGGTGCATGGGCTTCTTTCGGGAAAAGGAGGCATGGGGGTGGTAGAGGAGGTTGCAGGGAGTTGACTGGTTGTTTGGGTGGTGGCAGAGGCAGCTGGACGATGGCAGAAGGAGGGGTTGCAGGGGTGTTGCTGAGAAGGGAGAAAAAGAAGTTGGGAGGAAGAAGGGACTAGAGGGGGGCTCGAGGGGCTTTTGTGGTGGTGCAAGGCTGAGGTAGAGGGTGGTAGGGAGTGGTGTAGGGGGTTGGTGCGGCGTTTGAGCCGGTAGAGGGTGGCGGTGGTGCAACACAAAGGGGAAAAGATGGAGGGGAAGAAAAATGAAGGGGAAGGAGATTGGGGGAGAAAGGACTAAAAAATTATAGGGTAGGAGGTCCAGTGATGAGAAGAAAAAGAAGAGGGAGGAGAGGGAAATAGGTGGCTGATCGGGTGGCAACATTTAAGGTGGTAAGGAGAGGGAAGGAAAGAAGGGGAAAAGGGAGGCCATGCATGATGGGGGTGCATGGCCGGTTGGGTCCTAATTTGTGAAAAAAAAGGACGGGGAGAGGGGGAGGATTGTAGTGGTGGCAGAAGGTGGCAACGGGGTGGTGGCAAGCGTGCCGGAGATGGCAGACCTAGTCAACAATGACAGGTCGGGGGAGCTGGGTCGAGGCGTAGAAGGAGGAAGAAAGGAAAGAGGAGCAGGCCATTGCATAAGGGGGAGAAAAAAGGAAGTTGGGCTGACCTAGGTAGGAGGGGGAGAGGAAAAGAAAGAAAAGGAGGTGGTTGGGCTAGTTGATACGGGTTGGGGCGAGGGAGAAAGGGCCAACGGCCCAGACGCGGAGGGGGGAAGACAAGCCTAGCAACCTAAAGCCAGGAAAAGAAAAAAAAAAGAAAGAAAGGAGGAAAAAGGAGAAAAATGAGAATGAAAAGAAAAAAAAAGAAAAGGCAAAAGGGAAAATGGGAGGATTTAAAATAATTGAATTTATAAAATAATAGGATGTAATATTTGTTATAATAAATTTATTTAATAATTTAATTTAATATAATTAAATATATGGGCTTTAAAAGGATAATTTTAGTAAAATATAGATTTGATAAAAATTATTCAAATAAAAAGAGTATGATAAAATAAAAAAAATATTTACTTTAATTTATTAAATATTCCCATCCACTTTTATATATTCAAAAATCCATAAAATAATTAAACTAAATAATTTTAAAAGCTAACTTATTTCAAATAAAAGTTATTTATTAAATTATAGGTTTTCTAAAATTTTGGGGGATTACACCACATCCTATTTTATAAGTTGTGGGTCCCATGCCTACTAAGAAAGAATGGCTAAACTTTAGTTCATAAAAATTTTTGCCTTTTTTGAAAAGATTTGAAATAACTTAAGAGTGATTTTGTTTGAGCTTAAACAAAAAGGGAAACGAAGAAATCATAAAGCTTGATTTTTAATCTTTGTTATTTTAGCACACTTACCTTTTCCATTATACTATATGTGTTCTAAATATGAATATAAGGCTTAAAAATGAAGTTAAAAATTTAGAGAAAAATAATAAACTATTATCATAAAAAAAAAGTTTAATTGATCTATATGGTTAACATTGACTTTTTCAAAGTTTCTTAGGTTTTGATAAAATATTAAATTGGGATAATGATGACATAATTATTCATTTCCCTTTTTACCATTAATTTTCTTTCAAGCTCTAAAATAAGTGTTTAATCCAACAAAAGTTTTAAAACTTTTTGTGATATTTAAATTTTGCTATATTTGAGCTAAATATGGAATAAAACTAGGTTATAACTACTTTTGGATCAATTGTACCAATTTCCTCATTATTAGCCCTTGAAACTCAACTTTCTATGCAATAATCCTGTCCAAACAATTAGAAAGTTTTTTTTTATATTCCAAATAATATTTAAATTGAAGTGAGAACACCTTGTTTGATTCTTTAGGCAAACATATTTAGGCTTGATCATGCACTCTTATTATGTTTGACTCATGATAGTTTTCATCTCCCTCCTTATTTTCATCACTTTCAAATCCATTACAATATATCTTTGGCCTACTCTTCTCCTATTATTATTATCCTTTAATTTTATTTGACTCGTGATAGTTTTCATCTTATCCAAAAAGGGCATTCGATCTTGCTACTTGTTAAATATTTTTTTCTTGTGTTTCATGGTTTTTATGTGTTTTTCATAAATTTTTGTGAATACTTTGTAAAGTTTCAAGAGTTAGATATTCTTATGTTAACAGTTATGGCATTTTATGTGTTTTTAATTTTTAGGGGTATTATTCTAATATTATATGTTTTGTGCTCTAATGTATTTATTATTGCTTATTTATATTATTTAATCTAATGGTTTTAAGAACATGATTACTATTTTATTAATAATTATTATGTTTATTGTATATTAGGGTTCAAAAGTTAATTAATTACATAAATACTTTAAGTGAGACGGTTAAAGTTAATGTTTTACCATTAAAATAGTTAATTATTACATGTAGTGAATCCCAATTACAAAGGTTTTTTTTTTTGGTTTTTCAAGATAAAGTTCTTAGAATATTTCTATAAATGATGCTATGTATGAATAATATTTTGGTGAATAAAACATTTTTTTGAAATACTACGGGCTAGTGATTTTAGATGCAATTTTTGATATATCTGAGAAATGTGTAAATTTCAAAGTGAAAGAATATTTTTGAAATTAGCAGAATCCTTTAATCATTAAGTAAGGATCATGTATGTATCCCATATGGCATAGGTTAGTTTGGCTATTGAGGATTCGTCCATATAGTTCTCATGACTTGTACTTAGGTGCTTTCTACTTTATAGGTGACATATAAGCCTCAAAAGGAATCTACATACTAAATGATAAGATGACTAGACTAGTAGGGTGATCCATATGGCATATGGAATTTCAAATTTATACATTATTATTACAAATCATAGGAGATAGTTAGTGAATACCTTATAGCACAAAAGATAATTACTTTATGCCTCATATCATAAGAGATTGTTACTGATGCTCTTCTTACGTTGAATATAGTTACTTGATTCATTTGTAGTATAGGAAATCATGCCCACTAGGTTCCATATCCTTTTATGCATGGATGAATGTAATAAGCCACAATTGATTACAAAAAATTTTATTTTATTAAAAGCTCAATAAAAAGATATTTAGGTGTTACCTTGTACTTGACATAAGTAATGTTACATAAAATAAAATGAAAAAATAATTAAAACTTTCAAATCAAATATATAGAGAATGAATGAACTTTTCATAAAACTTGAATAAGTATTTAGAGATGATATCCAATTAAAACATAAAAAAAATACAAAAAAAAACTGATCCATTGGAACAAAGAGTCCAAAAAGGCATCCATACAAAAACTAGCAACTTGATAACTTTATGTACTACCCCTAAAGAGTAAAATCATTCCTTCACTGATAGTGAATCATAAGTAGTGAAATCATCAAGATAGTCCTTAATGCTCTACTAAAAAAATAGCTAGTCATCTATTCATACGAATGAGAAACATATATAAAAGAGACGTTCAATTCTTCCTTTTTGAGTAAGGTAACTATATAATCATGGTAAATCTCATTCATAACAAATAAGATCACTTTACAAGAGTGAAAGTTCAAAAAAATTAAAATCATGACAAGAATTCAACAACAATTGAAAGAGTTCAAAGATAAATGATTTTACATTTCTATTTCTTTAATATTAGATTTTAGAAACCATACTATTAATAATCAATGGAATGGTATCAATATTATATAATCGAAAATCACATTGCTACTTGAAAATATTCTTCTCAGGTGAAACAAATTAGCACAACTCTATGGCAATACAATCTTGGTCACAAAAATTACTTTATAATGGTTGAATGAGAACTTTATCAAATTTTTGGCCTTTCATTTTCATTTTATTTGCGATAGAATTTTATTTGAAAGCATGTTGGAAAATGAATTTTATTGAGTTTTTTAGACAAACTCATTTACTGGTTCTATGAATTGATCGAATAGTTTGTTATTTTAGCTAAAGTATGTTCCTTGACAAAACCAATCAACTAGTTGAAGGAAATTGATCAATTGGTGGATGAATAGTTAGCTAGGGGACCCAAACTAATTGATTGGTTGGGTGAGCTAGTTACATTTTCAAGTTCCATTTTTTTGGGAAATCCTTTATACTAAATTAGAACCTGACCAACTCATTTAAGATTATCCCAAGAGATTTCTAACCATATTGATGGTGTATTTAACCTAAAATAAAGCCTCATTTTGATTGAGAGGTCAATTGAGAGAAAAGATAAGAAGAGATGACCAGAACAATTGTATTCTTCCTCCTCTCCTCTTACATAATTCTAAGATTTAATGCTTTGATCTTATGCATGCTTTTGAGTAGCTAAAAAATTCCTTCCACGCTGACTTCCTATATCTTCATTTGTAAATGTGAATTCTAGCCTAATTGACCTAAATTCTCTAGAGACACCATTTGAGCTCTAGAGAAGTGGTCAATAAATTCTAGAAAAATCCATCCATTCTAATCAAATTCAAATGGTTAGTGGTAAGGTTTTGAGTAAATTTTTGAAGCGTCTATAATTGCTTTCAATTTATTAGCTATATATAACCCTAATAATCCCTTCATTTCACTATTCTATCAGCCATCGAATTCCCTTAAGTCTTACTATTTTTCCCTTCCTTAAAAAATTTGAGCATTATTAATTTACTTTAGTGGACTCTTTTGATCCTATCTCTAACTCTTTCTTTATTAATTCTTAAGCAAGGTAATGTTAGATTCTGGGAAAAGGTTGAGTAGTTCAACTTGCCTTTCCTCTATTTTGGCCTTGAGTTGTAAAGTTCTTATTCTCTTCTAATGTTTTTTTTTAGATTTTGAAAGTTGCTATGATTTTGCCACAATTTTTGTATTTGATACTTTGATTTTAAGGTTCTCAATCTTGATAATTTCCTCATTTGTAATTTTGATTTTTAAGAGGATTTTGCTGGTATCAAGTAATTCATTATTTCTCTTAAAATGTTTAGTACGTGTTCCTATATTGTAGGTGATATCTTTAGGTTATTGATGCATGTTGGTATGAAGAAATGTAGTTGTATGTATGATACATGTGCTTAAATGACATGATTTGAGTAAAATGCATAAAAATGGATAAAAGTAGGCTATGATGATATTATGATGAGGAATGCATATTAATCTGGTTGGAAGTATGTTAGCTAATGTTAGTACATGTTTTAACAATATTACAAATGATTAATATGAAATAATCTATAAGAAATTTGTGCTTTGATGCTTTGTTAGGTTATACTGATCTAATAATTTCTAGAACACTTGATTGGTTGACCCAACCGATCAACTAGTATGCCTGTAAAGACCTTTTTCTTGCTCTCTATTAAACCCATCGTCTGGTTTGGAAAAACTGATCGACTAGTTTATGGATATTCAACTCTCTTACCTAAACCAATTGGCCAGTTTAAGGAAAGCATGGTCTCGATAAGTTAGATCGATTGACTGGTTTACTCAAACTGATAGGCTTGTTGGTAAAACCAATTGACTGGTTGGGCCAGACCGATTGAATGGTTGTACTTCCTTGCTTAATATCTTTTTAAAGATAGGTTAAACATGGAGATTATGATTTATATTATATCATGGTTATTAAATGGGTATAATGCATGTTTTATCATGGACTATTAGCCTAATTTCATGATCATAATGGATCATAGGTTAAGTTATGCCTTATAAATTATGGAAGGACAAAAAGGATCATGGAGTTATGAATTAGGCTAATTGAGAATAGATTAATGGAACTCAACTTGGCTAGAATTAAATATAAGAGTAACTATGAATTATATAGGCCTTGTATGATCGCCTCTCTTATGATTAAAGCACTAAACATGTAAAGCGAAAAACAATTTGACTTGACAATGGGTTTGGGTTACCTTATCCTCGATTAGCTACCAACGGTTAGTCTACCATTGGATGTTTTTGGCATCTTCAGGCCGAACCCTGAAAGTTTCTCATGCCTTACCCACTCTAAGAACTAATGATGTACAAGGGGGTATTGATACTAAATTGTCTAGTTAACTAGTTTGTAGGCTTTGGGCTTATCTTATGTCCATATTAGTTTGCTTCGGCCTAAACGCATATAAGTTTTGTTTATTGGCTTCTGCCATGAATTTATGTCAATTTTTAGATAGGCTTCCATTGTATGTGTGATGATGCGATGGCGCACAATGAATCACTCAATGATAATATAATATAGTTTGTAAATGTTAGTTGATAATTATGAATCGTAACCAAACAAATGGTTGATGATTGATTAAGGAATGGAAGTAATGGTATGAATGACAAAAATGAATAAAGTTGGCTTATGCATTTAACTAATTGGTTACAGAATGGAACATTGATTGAGTGATTGACCTATCTCTTAAATGGATAAATGGATCGCATGTCCTAAAGGAATTGGATAAATGGAAATAATCCTAGGGGTTGTTGGATACTCTTTAATATTGCTTATGTAAGTGTTTATGTGGAAATGTTATGTTTGTTCAGCATGATGTATCCCACTATGCTGAAATTATACATGACAGCATGTTTTATGCACTCTAACTTATATATAAAGTCTTATCATAATGCATGTTATATATTATGTTTATAATTGATAAAATAGTATACTGATATACACTTAGGGAGCAACTTAGCTTACGAAATATGTAGCATACCGATATTCCTTTTTTCTCGGTCACTTGCTCATTCCCATAAGAAAAGGACCATGTGCAGGTCTTTGAGATTGGTTAGTAAATGGCCTACCTTAGTTGTCTTAGGGCTTGTGAGTGAAGACATCCAAAAGGTTTTAGTGGGGTCTATGGCGGACCATGGTTTTGATTTGGTTATCATACCCCAACTTATTTTTAGTAATCCCGTATTTGTTAGTATGTATTTTATAATATTTTGAATTGAACCCAGAAGGTACTCTAAAGTAAATGCTTTGGAATTGTTGAATTAAATTATTATTTGTACACTCTACTATTTTTGGTGTTTACCGATTTAACCTTGTATCTGATATAGGATAGGTGGCGGACGCCTATCCTATGTTAGGTATGGTGGTAACACCTCATTTTTCCTAAGTGCTTTATGCTTCTATAACTTATTTTAATTAAATTTTTTGATAATGAAAAATGGGGGAGATACATGCTTGTATCAGAGCATTTTCTAAAAATTGTTGCTTTCAACAATAATAGAGTTGATATAGTAGGGTTTTATCAAAGCATATTCACTCTATAGACCATTTTGAGCTGATACTACACGAAGGTATTGGCTTTAATTTAAAATTCCTTTCTTTATGTTCTAACAAGACTAATTATTTTAAATCCTGGATGTCTGTGAGTGAGAGTTGGGTTTGGAAGGTGTTGTAGTAAGCCCTAATTTCTTCTAGTTTTTAGAACGCGATGGCCGGTAATTGCTGCTACGAGTGTATTAAAGCCTTTATTAAGATCATTGGAGCTTATATGGAGGGATAAATCTAAGCACTTCTACCTCCACTAGTGCCTATAAGTGCATCAACTCTAGAGGACTTGCTTGGAAGGATTAAGCATCATCACCCACCCATCTTCAAAAGTTAGGGGAACCTAGACATCATGAATGTTGAATCAGAGACATTGAGAAGATTTTTACTATCTATGGTTCCCCAAGGGATAGAAGGGTAGAAGTGGTCGTCTACTATCTAAGAGAAAGGGTAGATGAGTAGTGGTAGAGCATCTAGCATAGGGGTTGGGGGCCATTCTTGGAGGTTTTGTGAACCAGACTCTACTTGACTCATCCATACATGAAGGAGTGTAATGATTTGATGGCACTTTGTCAAGGAGGTAGGTCCATTGAATAATATTATACTCATTTCACATACTTGGTTTAGTTTAGTCAAGGAGTAGAGGACAACAAGGTGATGTAAGTTCACCACGGAGGGATTGGACTAGGAATCCAATACTAGAAGCTGTTAGTAAGATTCACTCCACAAGATATGGTTGAAATGTACGAGCAAGATTTAGGCACTTCCTGAGTTATTTAGGCTCCAAGTGCTCAAGCATGGAACAAGAGGAAGTTCAAGGGTCACTAGTATTTTTGTTACCAAAAGAAGGCTTTCTCTAGGGTAGGTATCAACAAAGGTTTTGTTGGAGTATTAGGTTACCCCCTTGATTGGAAGGTTTTTCAATATATCGTGTCTAGGAAAGGCACTACCACTACAATAGATATGGGCCAAACCACCCAGGGGTTGACTATAGAGGTTATAAGGTGATGTGCCTTGGGTGTGACATAGTGGGACATAAGCGTTCAATTGTTGGTTGATAGTGGCACCATTAAGAGGAGCCAGACTAGAGCATATTGCATGGGATTTATCTAATAGCCACAACCTTAGATATCGAGAGTTCCTCCATCACAAGCAAGTGGCTGTAGCTAAGTGAGTTAGCCTAGAGGTTTGAGGCCTTGCCCTTTTCATCAAGGGAAAGGGTGAGCTAAGAACCTAGGAATTCTATTAGAAGGGAACCTAATTGTGATGAGTCAAGCAAAGGTAGAATGCTAGGCTGGTGTCAGAGCATAGGTTTTTGATCTAGTTTGATACACATGATCAATATCTAATATCTCCTCCAAGATTCTTCCAAAAATAAATCATTACTTAAAGATTATTACAAAAACTCAACAAGAAGGTGCCAAGATTCAAAATTTTATTGACTTTGAGAAGATGTTTTTGGAAGCACATCATTCGTTAGGTGAAGGAAGAATGGTGAGTTAAGAGGATTTTCTATGAGATATTTTTAACGTATTGGTGGAGGAGATAAATGAAGTAAAGCTATGTATGGGTAGGATGAAAGCCTCATTAGACCAAGGATCACATGTCCAACATCAAATACAAAGAGATCAAGTAGAAAAATATCATGGAAGGGGAGCACATGGCTGTATGGAGGAAGGAGGAGAAGAAAATGTAGGAAACTATGGATAATCTCATGACACTTCAAGGAGAGCATAAGATGATGTGAAGAAGGGGATTCAATTTTAACCACTTGACTTTGAAGGTAATCTTGATGTAGAATCTTTCCTTCAATGGTTACAAATTTTTGAAACTAATTTTGAATATAAAGAGATTGATGATGACAAAAGATGTTGAATTCCCATATTAAAATTTTATGAAGTTTGCTAGAGTATGGTATGAAAATTTGAAAATAAAAAGGGAAAGAGAGGGGAAAACCAAAAATAAGATCATGGGAGAAATTGAAAAGCACTTAAGAATAAAATTCATGCCTAGATAATATGAGCAAGGGAATTTCATAAATATGACTACTCTTAGACAAGGGTTTCTTGGAGCCGAGGAGTCATTAGAGAGTTTGAAATATTATCTTTTATTTGTGATGTTCAAGAAAGAGAAGAGAAAAGATTTATGAGAGGTTTAAATATGAATATTAGAGAGAAGGTGTAGATGGATCTTTATGAGTTATTTAAAGACATGGAAATATTAGTAATGAAATTTTAGAAGCAATTGATGAGAACCAAGCTACTAAAAATATCAACCAAGACAGCATATGGTTCAAATTTCTAGGGGGTGTTAGAGCCATGAACCTCTCAGGCCACAATTCAAGACAAGACAAGAATGTTCAATTTGGGAGAAAAGTGTAAGGATAAGATTGTTGATAAGGTGAGGAAGTAATGCTTCAAGTGTAGAGGTTATGATCATTTTTCTCTAATTGTAGAAATGAAAGGGCGTTGACTTTGAAGGAGAAGGCGTGTATGGAAGCTTGTGATGAGAAAGATGAAAATCATAATGAAGACCTTAAAGAAGGAAGTGAAGATCCAAAAGATACTTCAAAAGATGGTTAAGTAGATTGCTATATACTAGAATGAGTGCTCTAAGTACAGTAATATCCTCAACTTGCTCAAAGGAAGAAGATTTTTAAATCCAAGTGTAGATTTGAAGAGAAAGTGTGTAAAGTTATTATTGATAGTAGCTCTTGAACCAATGTTGCTAGTGAAAACATGCAGAGAAAGCTTGTATTAAAGACCATGGATCACCCATGACCATATTCCCTTCAACATCTCAACAAGGACAAAGGTGTAGGGGTGACAAAATAAGCTCTTATCTCTTTTAAAATTGGAAATTATTTTTATGATATTTTATGTGATATTCTATTAATATATTCTTGTCATATTTTTTTATGGGAAACTTAGAAATTTGATAGGAAGGTTTCACACGATGGATTCCTTAATGAATATGTTGTGTGCAAAGGTAAGAAGGATGTCAGATTGAAGCCTAATATAGAAGGGGATAGTTTGGCTATAATGAGAAAAAGGAAGGAAGAGGCTAAGGGTATGAAGAGAAAAAAGAGAGGAAAAAAGAGAGTTGAGGGGAAATGGGAGGAAGAAAAATAGAAGGAAGATGTTGATGTTAAGGGAAGAAGAAAGAAGAGTAGCATGGATTTATTTATCCTCAAGGAGTTTGAGATGATTAAATCTATCAAGAATGAGAAAGTATTCTATGCCTTGATGTTGAGATATTCAACAAAGGGGGCATCGTAACATGGACCCAAAATTGTAACAAGTGTTGTGAAAGTATTTATATATTTCCCCAGTTGAGTTACTCATTGGATTACCATTTTTTGGAGGTATTGAGCATGCTATTGATTTTATATCAAGAGTTCCATTACCAAACAAGCCAACATATAGATGCAATCTAGAGGAGTCTAATTAGTTGCAAAGACAAGTGCAAGAGTTGTTGGATCGAGGCTATATTCAAGAGAAGATGAGTTTTTGTAGTGGCCCAACTTTATTATTCCCAAAGAAGGATGGTTCATGGACGATGTGCACTGATTCTAGAGCAGTTAACAATATTACAATCAAATATATATTTTTGATGCCATGATTAGATGATATATTTGATGAGTTACATGGAGCGAAGGTAAATTTGAATCTTGACCTGAAGGGTGAATACCATAAAATAAGGATAAGGGAAGGGGGTGAATGGAAAACAGCTTTCAAGATTGAGTATGGGTTGTATGAGTGGTTGATAATGTCATTTGGGTTATGTGATGCACTAAGTTAATTCATGAAGTACTTAGACCTTTCCTTCGAGTCATTGTAGTTGTTTACCTTGATGTTATTTTGATATATGACAAGAGTGAGCTTGAACACACGCAACATTTGAAGAGATTATTTAATAAACTTAAGGAATTGAAGCTCTATGGTAAAATGGAGAAGTGTGATTTTATGATGAAGAGTGTGGTTTTCTATTGGTACATTGTGAGTGGATATGGTATTAGACTTCATCATTCAAAGGTGGAAGCTATTTAAACATGCCCCATTAATACTAATGTTCATAAGGTTTACAATTTTAATGGATTTGATTTGTTTTTTAGGTCATTTATCAATGATTTCTCCAAAATTGCAGAACCTATTACATAATTGATGAATAAGGGAGAGACGTAGTGTAATGAACAAACAATAAAAGCTTTTGAGGACTTGAAGATAAATCTTTCAAATGTATCGGTATTATATTTACTTACTTTTATAAATTATTTGAAGTAACCTACGATGCCTGTAGTGTAGTACTACCTCGGGAAGAGGTTTTAATAATAGTTATTTTATTGTTTTAATAATGGTTTTGAACCGTTGTTGAATTGCCTATTATTAAATATTTAATAATAGTTCATAACCATCATAAAAAATATACAAAACCCATGAATATATGCGTAAACTTCATATTTATTATTTCAAGTAAAAATTATTTTTAAAAACCAGGTTTAAGTAACGGTTTTCAAGTAAAACCATTGTTAAAAACAAGGTTTCAAAGTCAAAACCGTTGCGGAAAATGAGGTTTTAATAACGGTTATTACAAAACTAGTTAAAATATGATCTAATCAGGGTTTCAGTCAATGATTATGCATTTATTAAACCCTAATACTTATTAAATGAGCAGAAATTTGAGATTAAATCTATAATTTTAATAACATTTCTTAATGAAAACTGTTATTTAAACTATATGATCCAATTAGGATTTTGGTGATTGATTATGCATTTATTAAATCCTAATACATATTAAATGAGCATAAATTTGAGATTAAACACATAGTTTTAATAATGGTTCTTAATAAGAATCGTTATTAAATGTGTATGTTTTTTTTTTATGTTTTTGCTATTTTCTTCCGACCCATATACACATTTTTATGTTCAAATATTTACCAAATCTGTAATGTAAAATTACATTAATTCATATATACATACATGTCTTCCTTTCAAATGATATTCCATATTTTCAAACAAGCTCTAATTCATATGTCTAAATCACTGTGCATACTGAGGAATGAAAATTAGTAGGTGTACCACAATTAGGTAGCTCTACACTCCAAATTCAAAAGTTCATACATCATAGCCTAGAAGACCAAAAGACGTGGATGAAATACAAGCTTGAACATGCATGTTGAATACAGATCCCTACCTATTACCAAATCAATGAGTGCACGTGCTTGGCCCATTGGTCTCTAACTTCATCAATTTTATCAACATTGTATTGTTGGCCTCATGCATAGTCATCGGTAAAAAACTAGAATGCCCAAGTTTTGATTAATATACAGATAACACTTAGGTCAAGTACTAAATATATATGTCATGATTTATTAATAGAAAAATATGGAAAAGAAAACATACATGGCTTAGATCTATATTTATCGATCTATTCTTGACTATCAGATCCATTACCCTACATATATAGTATCCACAATCAACACCGTTTTGCTGTTGTGGACACTATCAAATGAATTTAGTTAGCTCTCTAACTATTAGATATTAAATTGAATTAAAATAAAATGTAAAATAATTGTCTTCCTACTTACCATGACAAGCTCATATTGAAGACTCTTTAGGTCTAGGATACCATTTCCACCTCTCCTTTTATATGCCGTCAGTTATGCCCTAATAAATAGAGTTGGATACACAATATTGTAAGTATATATACCTCAAATAATGAAAGTATAATATATGTATAAATACACTAATGAAGTAAGAAGTGAAAACTATACTAACATGGTGATAAATTCCTTCCCACCACAACGAGTGAATTCAAAAGGCACATCATAGGTTCGAAGAGAATCAAACACATAGACTTTATGAAGATTAGATATAATGGCATACGAAACCCAGTGTTTGGTTGGGAGGTGAGGAATAAGATAGTTCTTGTTGTGTCCCTCAATCAAAATGTGATCTATTAAATAGTTTATGTGCCTACCCTCTCTTATTGTAATACCATCAGCTATGTAGTATGGGCACACAAACACAATAGAGCACACCATTCCCTCCATCACAGCGTGACTAGCTACCAACCTATAGACAAAAATAACACTGCATATTTGTTAATAACTAATAACTCATATAAGAGGTCATAAAAATTCAAATAGTATAAGAAGTATGAAATCTCAAATATAAAATAATACTTACTTGACATAGACAGCGACACTCATTGTTGACATCCATTCCTGATTATAAATGTCACTTATATCAACCGTCGATACCATATAAGTAGCATCGCCCCTTCCAACATACTCACAACAGCAATCAATGAAAATATAATTGTCCCTGAGGTAGTTTTGGGCATAGAAATACAATAAAGCTAGTACCGTGGAGGTTAGCTCTTCTCTAAAAAGGAATCTTTCGTGGCGCAACTGATTTTTCAGATATAGCTCTCTTTCCTTTAGTAGCTCCTTCTTTTGTGTTGCTTGTTCTACTAGCACCTCTATTGGTTTTACTAGTAGGAGAAGTCTCCTTTTTTGATTCATTAATTGATAATATTAAACAAAATATTTATTGAGCATGTAAATATGAAAAAGGTATAAATAGTGTAACTAATAAATAATGTCAAATAAAGATGTCGAATGTCTTTACTTCTTCAGTAGTGAGATGTATGTAATCCGTAGGCCAAGGCACAAAGATTCCATGAGCTTCTAACAAGGCAAGGGTGCACTGCCAATGATTGGAGTATCAATACTCACCAACCTTTTATTTAGGGCTAAGTTATACTCGTGGACTATTTATGTTTAGGTACTATGACTGATGCATACCCTTCCTTTCGCCAAAATGGTTGAAAGGTCATTCGCTAATAAGTCACATTTATGTAAACCCTAAAATAAAATATTATACATTATTAATTATTTATTAGAACAAATTCATTTAATATCAATTCATAGTTTATAATGCTTACCTTAGGAAGAGAACAAAGACGTGCATTAGCTTCACAACTATCTCTGACGCTATTTACATTGGGTATGTGAAGCTGATCATGGTCGAGTGAATCAGATGGCTTATACCCTTGAGATTTAATAAATGAGAACTCTCGCTCCATTGTTGCCATCCATTCAAATGCCACGTTCAATTTCTGGGTGAGGATGGTCACTTGCTAATTAGTGCTACAAGAACCACCAGATTGACCACATATGCTCGTTCTTGTAACACCTAATCCAAGACCCCTATATCTTCCAGGGTGTTCTTCAATTCTTGTAGCTTGGGACAAAATGTTATATTGGTCCACCCCCTCCTTGGCATCTAACATTTGAAATTCATCTTGTAATGTATGCAATATATATAAATTTAGCTTATAGGAATAAGCAAAATATAATAGTTTTCTAAAAGAAAACTAAGTAGGATTCTAGATATCTACAAACTTACAATTTTTTTTGTTGCAAAATCTACATTTTCATTAATATATCCATCTTTCCTTACTCTAGACTTCTTCCATAATGTACCAATATTGATGGATGAGGTACATGGGTCCAAGTCTTGGGCTAGGAGTTATAGCTCAACAAATAATCTTGATTAAGAATATTATTATAAAATTTGACATTTACATGTAAATAGATAAATTAAAATCGTATGCCAACTCCTCTTCAAGGCATGAATAGCATTTGCAAGCCATATTTTGCCGATAATTATTCTGCTTTGCAATCTCCTTATTTTTGGCACTTTTTTTCCTATGACACAAGCCAAAATATATTCATATAGTTATTTAAATATTAAGCATAATATTGGGATACAAAAAGTTTAATTGTTATCTAACAAATACCTTAAAATCCTCCAAAAGACGATATGCAATAAATTAGTTTCAACTTTCTTGATTGATGAAACTATATCGTTTGGGTGGGTTTTGCCGTAGAAAACTATACCTCTTTCTATACATTTTCCTATAAGCTAAGTATGACCTAAATGTTCTTAAATGCTCCCCACAATGTCTAAGAAGCCATTTTGTCCTAGTCTTCGGGACATTGAAGACTCTTTGCAAAATAAGACATATAGATGTATATCGATGTTAATGTATTAAAATTAATAATATTTTACGTACAAAAATGATTACATAAAATAGCATATTTATCATGATTTCTTGCAAAATATGGTCCTTATAACCCTTTGGAACTTGCTTCTAATTATTATGGGAGATAGGAACATGGTTACGGGTCACGTGTGAAATGTGCGCTAAGAACATGTCTGCGTAAGGGGAAATGGGAAGAATATAAGTATTCCATCCCAAATCAACTAGTTCTCCTTTATTCCTCATGTCCGTGATGATTCTCATAATGGTAGCTCCTCTTTTCCCTTCTTCATCACTGTTGTCCCTATCAATATTTTTGTTGGCCATATCTCTTCAAAAAATCTATAAATAAATTATGTTCGAATATTATGTATTGACCATAATATACCACTAAATTATCTATATAATAAATATCATATAAAGAAGGTTGAAAAATGCCTTAAAAAAAACCAGCACACATATCATATGTTATAGTATTATTACCGATTCATAGTTTTTCAATCTAGATGTATCCACACAAAAGTAATTATTATAAATCAATTGAATTATAAGTTTAATAATTCACATATCACTCATGCTTAGAAAGAATTAATCTCAAATGTATCATGTTATTTTGTGTATATATATAAGAATCATGCTAACACGTTTCCAAAAAGATATTAATACTTATACTGCTCAAACATAGAAAGAGTTTATACACACACACACACACACACACACACACACACATACATACATACACAGCAGAACATTATACAATGGTTCAAATTACAATATATATATATACTACGAGATTAAAGCAATAACATCACTATATCCCCCCAAATACCTAAAAGACAAAAACTCATAATCATAAAACTAAATCCCCCAGTGCCTCATCGAGCCTAACTAATAACTATAACTCTAAAAGTCCACTCATCATAATATATCATGTGATCCCTGACATCATTGCTAGAGAGTCTACTCATGGATACTCTAGGGTAACTGGGGTGGATACTTGGAGGCAAGCTATGACGAAACCCCCAATCATCATCAATGACCATCAGCTCTCTCAATATCCTATCATAATCTCTAGTAAACACCTCACCCTTAACAAATCTCGGGTGTGGTGCATCAGTGTGGTGGAAAAAACAATGTAAAAAATAAGACGTAGCCAACACCCATGGTTCTATCTGTTGCAGGGTCAACAAAAGGTGATCCGATCTGAAATGGAAGGGGTGATAGGATGAGCCACTCACATAAAACTGACCTAGCTTGTTGTATAACCATATGACATGCGTCTGTAGACTTGTACATGGCACCATGCATAGATATGGTGGAGGGTATGTCATCTCACTACCTACGAATGAGAACCACTAAATATTATCATCAATGTTGTTTTCGAAAGGATCTAAATTACAGAATATGTAAATTGAACTTCAACTAGCTAGACAAATCATAAGTATATTTTACAAAATCTATATAAAGCTAACAACATCAAACTATTTAAAGTAAGAACAAAATCTTTAATTATATATTTAACAAACCGGTTGAACATCAAACTATCATCAAATCCTTCAAGCTACGAATAGTAAAATCGATTAGATATTAATAAGATAATATATATATAAGTTAAGTATAATAGTATGATACTATTAAAAGTAGAGTTGAGAATAATGTATATAATTGTTTGTTATAAGAGCACATATTAATTACGATATTGAGTAAAATAAATGCTAAACCCTAACCCTAACCTTAACCCTAACCCTAAACCTAATAATTTTTAATAAAAACTATCCCTAAACCTCATAAGATAATGATCCTAAACCCAGCTACCTATAATTAAACCCTACTAAATCCTATAATAATAATATATTATTGTACACAATTATTCCTCTCTATTTAATTTTTCCCTTTTATATTTAGTATAATAAATGATAAACCCTAACCCTAATTAACCCTAATAAATTTTAATAAAACCTAACCCTAAACCTTATAAAACCCTAATCCTAAACCTAGATAACTATAATTAAACCCTAATAAATCCTATATTATTATTATTATTATTATTAAAACACTATTATTATTATTATTATTATTATTTTACATAATTATTACTCTCTATTTAATTATTCACTTTTATATTTAGTATAATAAACGCTAAACCCTAACCCTAACTCTAACCCCTAACCCTAATAAATTATAATAAAAACTAACCCTAAACTTGATAAACCCTAATCCTAAACCTAGCTAAGTATAATTAAACCGTAATAAATCCTATAGTAATATTGTTGTTATTATTATTATTATTATTATTATTATTATTATTATTATTATTATTATTAAAATTATTATTATGATTATTATACACAATTATTTAATTACTATAAAAATTTAGAAAAATAACTTGATAGAAGACATGTATCAAAATGACTTAATTTAGAAAAATAATATGGTGACATATTTAAGTATGGTTTAGAAGAGCACTTGCATAACATAATGGAAAGTATATTGGCGACACATGCAAAATAAATGTCATAGATACTAATTAGCATGAATATAATTACTATATAAAGACCTCATTATTTATTACTTCATTTGTTAACTTTTACTTACTAAGTAACATGTTAGAAAGTTTCTTCAAATTATGTAGGGGTTCTATTATTTTAAGGAATAATTTATATTTTGTATTTTGATATCATGTGTGTTTTGTGTTTTTAGAGATATTTTATGTTTATTTTTAATATTTAGTTTATATATTTTGTTATGATATTAGGCTGAGAAGGTGCAACATAGTTACAAAAACCACTTATATTCATAATGGATCATATATCAATGAATAAATATTAGTATTCTTCAATCATTGAATCTCTGTGTGAGTCTCTTCCTTATTTTTTAATTCTTTAAAAGTCATAATGAAAAAAAATTACTCTATTTGAATATTTTATGAATTACATTAGAGAGTTTGTTTTATCAATTAACAACAACATATCCAAGAAATTATTATCCCTTCATGTAATTCTTGCCTAATATAACAAAAATCATTGTCATCGTTAAAACCATTAACCTTATGTGAGCCTTGGACTATTAGTTAGCCTCACTAATATATTTTTTTCTGGCAAACACCAAATCATCATCTATTAATTTACACCTATTATATCATAATTAAGCATCAAAAGTTATATCATAAACTAGTTAATTCATTCAAAACTTAACCCATTACTCATAAGATTAATTTTCATCCTTTATGTATAGATTTATCCTTTTTCTTAATAACTTATCAACTAAGAATCAGGATCATCATGATCCAATCTTAGGCCAACAACTTGAAATACATTCATCATATAATGAAGGAGAGTGCATGTTAGAAGGTGGTGAACTATCTTACCACAAGTCACATAAAAATATGGAAGAAGAAGATAAGCTCAATGCATTAATGAAAAAATTACAAAAATCTTCACATCAAGTAATGTAAGAATACAAGGATCATCAAAAATGTCAAGAACCATTATCTAATATAGTAATACAATCCCTAAAACTAGGTAAGAGTGGAAAATTTTGGGCTTTAATAAAACAAAGATATACATGCCAACTGTAATGGAGAAAGATGAAGAAGAGACTGTAGGAAACAATTAAAGGCATTGTTCAACACCAAGAAGGTGTAACGATGATGAGGAGAAATGCCTTAGGCTTCATCTACCTAAATTAAGGGAAGTATAGATCTCAATGTTTGTTTTAAATGGCCACAAATAGGGAGGAAATCTTTGATTATTATTAGCTTTCTAAAAATTAGGGGTATAAGCTAAGAACTTCAAAACTTAAGAAATTTATTTTGAATCGGTATTAAAATTTATAAAGGGCACATAAGAGGGAAGAAAATGAGAAGATTAGATGGCGTTAGAATTTCAAAGAGCATCTTGAAAGCAAGTGGGTAACAAGAGAGTTTGATAAGATAAATTTATGAAGATAATTACACTTAAGTTGCCTTTCTTGAATATTTAGGAGTAAGATAGGGAATTTGTGATGATCAAGTGAAGAGGAAATAATTGTGTTCATGGTTCCTTGGTTGTTTCAACTTTAACATAAGGGATAAGGTGGAATTTTGAAATTTTGATATGTTACATGACTTGGTTAAATTGTCCCTTAATTTTGAGAAGTTATTTAAGCATGCCAAAGTGACTTCGAAGTCGTTAATGATGCAAACCATCAAACAGAGATAGAGATTTTAAATGTTAGATTAAAGGGTAGGTTTGATGGGTTAAGATTAAGGAGAGGAATTTGAATCTTTAACCAAGATACAATCAATAGTTAGAGAACCATGAATATTCAAACAAGATTCAAAAATAATTTAAGAAGAATGTATCCTTGAATGTTTCTCCAAGTGGACATTAAAAGGATCTAGTTAAGAATACTCCAATTAATCTTACGAAGAAATTCACTAAAAGTGAAAAGATAACAAAGTATTAACTTGTGATTTTTATTCATGTGTTAGACTCATCCTTTATGCTAAAATAGTGTAAAAAAATATACATATATATAAGTGTCTATAATATTCTAAGTAGCACACTCTAATAGTTAAGTTAATGTACACATGGCTAACTAGCACACTAACTGCTAACAACAACATATTGATATTCAATACATGAATCAAACTATAAATTATTACAAACAAATTTAGCTCATTTTTACGTGGAAACAACTATAAAATAGCCCTAATTTACATAGTAATGATAATTAGGTCTTCGTTGACTTAAAAGCTTACTGTCCATGCATAATTGGTCCTTTTACTTGTTATAACTCATAACATAAGAAGTAGTCTTAATTGGTTAACTTTTTAAATCTTTTCATTGAAAATATATCACATACATGCTAGAGTAAGTTAAAAAACACTTATTGTGGTTATTCAAAGTTATATCATAAAGGAAACATGTTATATTAGGTCACACTATTAAGAATTCCAAATCAACATTTGCATGAGAATCCTTAGATGCATCATGATAATCCATAGATGCTCCTACATCATAGAATTTTGAAAAGGTGTTGTCATCAAATTGACATCACTGTAATCAAGAGACAAATAACTAATATTAAATTTCCTCAAAGCACTACCATAGAATTTTGAAAGTTCAAGTTCATAATAGTTTATCCAAATTTTCTAAGGATTTTAAATGGTCGATCATGTTTCGAAATTAGTTATGTTTTGTAAGATTAGGAAATTTTCATTTATTTAGGTGTAGCTAAAAAAAATCACTGGGAGAAAAATACTTATGGAGTGGAATGTTTCTTAGCTTGCTTTTGATACCTTTTGTTAGCTCATTCAATGTTTCCCTTGATTTTGTTATGAAGGTTTTGAAAGAATCAGCTTGTTATTTGGTTTTATAATTTTAAACTCAACTTTTTTCAAGCGTACCCTGTCAATTAGTATTTATGGATTCAACCTATACACAATCTCAAATGAAATTTCACAAGTATCACTTGTAGGAATTTTATTTTAAGCAAACATTGCATTATTTAAATTATTAACCCAATATTTAGTGCTTTTATTTACGAATCCTCTTAACAAAGTGCCAAGTGTATGGTTTGTAACTTTAGTTTGTCTATTGGTTTGTGGATTATGTGAAGTACTAAATAATAACTTAGTTCATAATATATACCATAATGTCTTCCAAAATTAAATAAGAAACTTAACATTTCTATTAGAAACAATACATTAAGGGATTCCATGTAGTTTCACAATTTCCTTGAAATATAAATCAATGACATGTGAGGAACCTTTAGTGTTATAACATGAACCAAAATGATCCATTTTGTAAAATCAATCTACAACAAACATGATAGTATCTTTACCTTTTATTGATCTCATAAACCCTTATATAATATCCATATTAAATCCTTCCCATAGGTAACTGGGCATAGGTAATGGTGCATATAAACATTTTTTTTAAAAAAATTATTCTTTTTACATGTAACATATTGGTTAACTATAAATTGTACAACTTTAATTATGTGTGGTCAACATAAATTCCCTTGTCATAGTTCTAATGTATTTTGAGAACCAAAATGTCGAGCTATAGCTCCTTCATGTACTTCTTTGATAATTAAATATTTCATACTTGATCATGGTACATTAAGTCTATTATGTTGAAATAAAAATTTGTCTTATAATATATAATTTCCATAATATCCATTTTCTTTACCTACTTTATATTCATCAGTGATGTATTTGTATTTAGGATATAATTCTTTGAACACTTCAAAACCTTAAAATTTAGCACCTAAGATAGCAAGTAATGTAGTCCTTTAATAAATATTTAGCAATTCATTATGTTCTTCTATATTACAACTATAAGTAGGTTTATTATGTAAAGGTATTCAAAGAATTAAACATATAGCATGCTCCTTATCTTTAATAGGAAGGATTTAATAAGAGAAGTTATTAGCAAATTGATATTTATATTCATCAAGAAATCTAGTAAGGTTTGAATTTGTATAATTATTCCCCCCAAGTTGACATTATTATACTACTAAAGCATAGCAAACACCTTAATCTGCAATGCAATTAGTCATATCATTTACATATAAGATTAAACTATTCTTAGTCTTAATAAGTTGTATATAATCATATTGAAATGGTTTCAATTTATATTTATTTTTACCTTTAAGGATAATATATTAGTTAGTAACACCATAATGAATTGAATTTCTATAATATTGCCATGATATTCCTATTAAAATACCAGAAGCATCCATATGAAATACATTACATAGAACTTCATCATGATATTCACTAATATGAAAAGTAATTAGGTTTTTTTTATCTACTTTAGCACTTATGTTTTTATTTAACCATTATAATGAATATGGTTTATGATGATTAGTAGTCATTAAACTTGATTGTTTAACAATCATTTTCACTAGCAACATTAGTAAATGAATCAGTGTCTATGATGACTCTACAAACCTTATAACAAATTATACACTAAGTTTGACAAATTTTATCCCTTTGTGTAGGAATATTATTAATTTTGATTTTTAATACCCTTTAAACTACAAACCATGGATTACAATCCTATTTATACATAATCAAGGTATCATTATGGTCATCACATTTTTCCATTCTTGCTATTTACGTAAGGTTAAAACACTTTAGTTAGGGCATTCAGTAGCACAATGAATATATCCTTTACAATTAAAACATTGTTTATTAGACATTTAATTGACCATATTTTCACCTTTTTCATGTTATTTAGGGTTATGTTTGTGATCATCAGTTGAAGATAAATTTGTCCCATATTTTGAAGTAGAATTATTTGAATAGTTTTTTATCAAAATAAAAGTAAAAGTATTTGTTTTAGCATAGGCCTTGGTACTCTTAATTTTTCTTTCACATTTTAAAGTTAACTTATTTAAATCATCAAAATAATAATACACAAAAATTTAAAAATTTTCTCTAATCAAGTTATCAAGGCCACCTAACTATCTAGAATGGTTTAATTTTTTCTACTAATGAGTAAATGAAAGAGGAGAAAAAACATTTAAATTATTTTTTAGTGCTATGGGAAGAATTGAAGATTCTTCTTACTTGAATCAAGAAACTCAAGAGTATACAAATAACTGTCGAAAATAAACTCTATAGTTTGAATATATGTTTGGAGAAAAATTGAAGAACTAATTACTTTAGTCTTCAAATCCAAGAGAAAGAAAGAAGGATGAATTTTCCTTGAATATGTAAAGGATGGGCATGTAATTCAAGATTATGACATGAAACATAAAAGAGATTTAACTTTTAAGATTGAAGATAGAAAGAAGACTTTGAAGATACACTAGATGGTGTGTTAGAAATGTTGCATACATTTTTCATGTAGGGCTTTAAATAAAGGAAGATGAAGACGAGGTTAATAATTCGAATGGAGGAAGTAGCCAACTTAGCTTTCATGCTAAAAATGATGAGAATCTTTAAAGTGAAAAATTAAATTAGAAGGTTAGATTGAAGGGTGGTTTTGATGGGTTGAAGATTAAGGAGAGTAATATGAATATTCAACCAAGATTCAACTAAGAATTAAGGAAAACAATTAGTCTTCAAAGAAGATTCAACAAGAATGTATATTTAAATGTTCCTCCGTGAACGTATTCAAAGGCTCTAGCTAAGATTACTTTAAGTAGTCTTAGGAAGAAATTCACTCAAAAGAGAGAAAGATAACAAAGTATTAACTTTTGATTTTTATTCAAAAATTCAACTCTTATTATATGCTACATAAGTGTCTACATTTGTATATATACACATAGTTGTACTTTCATAAGCACCATAATAAGATTAAAAAGTTAATGCACACATGGAAAACTACCTAACTAACCTTTAATCACAAAATATTACTAAGCTATATAATACATGAATCAACCTAAAAACTATTACAAACCAATGTAGTTAATTATTACATGGAAAAAATAAATAAAAAGTGCTAATTTAAATAATAATTATAACTAGATATTCTTTAACATGAAAATTTTACTTTCAAGCATAATATTTATTTTGAATTTTAATAACTTGTAACATAAGTAGTCTTAAGTGTGTTGAATTTTTGAATCTTCTCCATAAAAATAGGTCGCATACCTACAAGAATCACATAAAAGATATTTATTATGGTTAGTCAAAGTTATATCATCAAAGACATGTATTGTAATATGCTCTATTATTAGGAATTCCAAATCCTCATTTACATGAGAATCCCTTAGATGCATCATGAGAATCCATAAATGCTCGTGTATTAATCAAACACAACCACTTTCACATTTTGAATAGATTATCAAAATCCATTTAGAAAGAAGAAACCAAATGGAAAAATTGAGAAGAGAAAGGTGAAGGTGAATAAGAAAGTTAGAATGGAATGCTTCAAGTGTAGAGATTATAGGTGTTTTGCTAAAGATTTCCCTAAGAAAATGGCATCGACTTTTAGAGGTGTTTTTTGTGTGTATCTATGTAGAGATAAAAGTTGATGATAAGGAATATGATTAATTTGAGAGCACATATAGAGAGGAAGGTCAAGAGTGTTTGTGTACAGAGTGTTTCTAGTGTATCTATGGTATTGTTCAAATTAAAGAGACAACATATTCAATTCTAAAGGTATAGTAGGAGATAAAAAGTGGAAAGCAATTTACGATAGTATCTCATATAAATTACTTTTTTAATTGAAGATATGTCATAGGTGTTTACCTTACATAAAAAAAATCATCCAAGACCACATTCCTTATAATAACATAAAAATTACAAATGTGATAGGGTTTTTAAAAAATTCATTATATCTTTTTAAATTTGGAATAATTTATGTGATATTTATTTTACATATTAAAGCATATTCAAGCAATACTTTACTTTGTAGGGCTTGGTAATATGATATAAACATTTGATATGATAAAGCCCTCAATGAATACATGGTTTGTATGGGGAGGAGGAATATTGAATTGATATATATAGTAGTGGTTAGAACCATAATCAAGGAGGGTAAAGGGGATCATAATTACAAATTAATTTTGTATAAGAACATTCCATTGATAAAACCATAAAAAATAAGAAGCTCTATATTTATTACCTATACAGAAATCACAATAAAAGGAGATATCTAACAATAATTCAAGCCTAAGAAAGCTATTTGAAGAATTAAGTGTTTTATTTCCTTGAAGATCAAGCACTTAAATTACCTTTTTTGAGGGAGTATTAAGAATCAAATGAACTTCATGCTAGGAGTTTATGAAAACTTTAAATTATAAGTTTTTTGTGCTAATTATTATATTTTGATGATTTGGAATTAATTTCACATTATCTAGATCATTCTATGATTTTATTTAACTAAAAATCCTCTTAAAGCATTTTTGAGTTAATTTTCCTCACCTACCACCATTTCTTCTCTCCTACTTGATACTTCTTTCTTATGGCACCTGTAGAACCCCTTGTCCTATTTTTACTTTATCTTGATATGACTTATGATTTACTTCACCCTTTTTACCCCATGATTCATCAATTAATTCTCTTATACCATTTTACCCAACACACTACTCCACCCTTATAAATCAAATTCTAATTATCTTTCTTCTTCATTTTTCTCAACCAACAAATCCTTCTTATCCATCTTCATCCTATTCATTTCTCCTAGGAACACACTTATTAAATTGTCTTTACTTGTTTTCCCTTCCCCTTCTTACCTTAGAAGAACATCTTTTCTCTCAAGTTTCTTTCTATATATCTTAAGTTATTCAATTTTAGTAGTATGTAGTCTTCAAGAACTTTAAATAAATCTTGAATATGTGAGTATGTTTGATGTTGGATGTGACATCATGAGATTTATTTTAATATTGATTTGTTTTTAATTGATATACTCCTTAAGGTTAAATATTTAAGCATACTTGGATACTTTTTTGCTTCAAACATGATTTTGTTGAGTTAATCATGATAGGGAAGTGCAATAAATTATTAGCATGTTTTTTATATTTTTATATTATTAACCACAATAGTATGAGTAGGATAAGATTTATGGGGTATTAAGCATTATTTAGTCATTTTGGTCTTATTATGAAGGTTAAGAATATAGTATAATGTTAAGTATTTAATTAATTCTTGGAGGATGATCTATATATGCATAGTCTTTTGCATTTTTCATAAGAGTAGCTAGTATATAACCTATTTGACGAACTTAATTGGGCATCGGATTAATGACATCATTACCCATATATTATTTTCACCGTATTTATAAATTGATATATGAATTATGATTTTTATTCAATTCAAGTGCAATCTTGTGGAGCATTGATTCCTACTATGATATATGTGAATTAGAATATTAAGAATGTCTTTTTATATGTTCTATAGGAGAGATGCATTCTTAGATTAAATTAATGGAGGATGATCTATATATGCATAGTCTTTTGCATTTTTCATAAGAGTAGCTAGTATATAACCTATTTGACGAACTTAATTGGGCATCGGATTAATGAAATCATTACCCATATATTATTTTCACCGTATTTATAAATTGATATATGAATTATGATTTTTATTCAATTCAAGTGCAATCTTGTGGAGCATTGATTCCTACTATGATATATGTGAATTAGAATATTAAGAATGTCTTTTTATATGTTCTATAGGAGAGTTGCATTCTTGGATTAAATTAATAAAATATTGATAACGTCATTATGTGTGGTTCAGTAGTCTTGGAGTTGTTTTCCATAACTAGTTAATATGTTTGTTAGACTGATCTACTTATTATGTGAAGAGTCATTTGTTTTGAATTATTTGATCGATTAGTTGTGCGAAGAGTTTATTAATTTTGTGAACTAGTCTATTGGTTTCGATGAGTAGTTGATTTTTTTTGCCAAACCCATTAACTAGTTGTTAGTAGAGTGGTCCAGTCTCTTTTTAGACCTATCGACCATTTTAGGTGACCCATTAACCAAATCTTTAGAAGAGTTAATTAGTTCACCAAATCCATTAATTGGTTCTCTTGTGACCATATTGGTCTAGTCTCTAGTAACAACCGTAGATAGGTTTAGGCATGGTTGGTTCCCATAAGCTATTAAATTGTTTGCTAAATTCATTCACTAGTTACCATGTGACAAGAGTGGTCTAGTTTCTTCTCTAACCAATTAACTTTTTTGGTTAAACCCTTTAAGTGGTTCCTATGGACAATCGTTTAGCTGGACCAACCAACCAATTGGTTTCCTTGTTTGTTGTTTTCTCTAGTTTGTTGAAACCAACAAGTTAATTTATCTTAGGAACCTGTCAACTTACCTGCCTGTATTTTTTTATGTTACTTGATACTTAATATTCTTTGTTTGGGACTTTGTTATAATGTATCTATTTAATTGTAACATTTTAATCATGATTTCAATTATGCTTAACTTGGATTTAATATAGACCAAAATGATAATATTGTGGTTCCTTAGGTTGTTATGTTTAGTGTCACCTCTAAACACCTAACTGGTAGCTTGTACATCTTGTGTTGTACTTGTTGTTATTTCTTGTTAATAGCTATTTGGTTATTAGTGAAATGCTAACATTGACTTTGGATATCATTTGCTAATTATTAAAATTAAGAAAAATAAAATAGATATTTGTGTGGCCTATGGACTTGAGTTGTGATTCATGTCAATATTTGGAAACATGCAACTGGATTGTTCTAAAATAAGGGTGAAAAAAGTGAGATCACTAATAAATTAAATAATGGGAATAACATTTTTTTTAGCCTTTTCCTCCAACTCTCAGGATGGTTATTAGGAATTAGTAGTAATGATACCTTATGATATTGAATTTTCTTTCCCTTAGTACCTTTCCCATGTTACTATGTTGTGGCCTACAACTAGGAGTAGGAATAATATTGGTGTAGATTTTAGTGCTTGTATAGAGGGTATGCCATGATTTGTGGAGTTTCATCTTCTTTTACGAAGTATTTCTCCTATACTACTAGGTTGTTTCCTATACATAGGAATAGGAATAGTATTATGGTAAACTGTCACAGTAACGCTGCTTACATAGAGGGTATGCCATTATTGGTGGAGTTTCATCACCTTTCACTTAGTGCCTATCCCGTACTACTAGGTTGTGATTTGTATGCGGGATTAGGAATAGTACTATGGTAAATTGTCATGGTGTAGGTACAAGGTATGCTGTTATTGGTGGAATTTCATTTTATCTCACTCAGCGCCTGTCCCATTGTACTTAGTTGTGGCCTGTATATGGTAGTAGGAATAATGCTATGGCTGACTATCTTAACATTATTGGCTGTGTAGAAGGTACACTATGATGGGTGGGTTTATCCTTTACATTTGATGTGATTGCCTAAACATCTAACTAGGATGTTCAAATAACCTAATTTGCATTTGGTTTCATCTCCTAAACATGTAACCAAGAGGTTTGGATTACCTCATTCACTTTTGGTGTTGTCACCTAAACATCCAACTTGAAGTTTTGGATTGCTTGATTTGCATTTGGTGTCATTGCTTAAATGCCCATATTAATGCTGATGCTAGTGCTACAAGGTATACTCATGTTTGCACTTATGGTAATTACCTAAAAATCAAACTTAGAGATTTGAACTACCACATTTGTGTTTGATTCCATCACCTAAACACCTACCTAGGAGCTTTGGATTGCCACATTTACAGTTGGTATCATTACTTAGACACTCATATTGGTATTAGTGCTCCAATGTTAGAGGGTATGCTCATGTTTGTATTTGGTATCATCTCCTAACAACCTTATTAGAATAAGTTATATGCTTGGGTCAGTGTACCCATGTGAGGGACCTATGTACTATTGTAGTACTACCATGACATATGTTCATGGTGGAGGATTAGGTGTATAGTACAAATATCTTGATAATTTTATTGTGTGGTCATGTAATAGAATAATATAATATAGTTTATTATGTTTGTGACTAAATCAATAATCATGATGTTATCATTATCATTCGGTGACAATGTGTTCTATCATGCCTATTTTACTATGATTATTGTGACTTTTGGTGCAGTATGAGCCATTTTCCATGTTATAGAATATACTTATTTTACCAATACCTAATTGTATTGATAGTAACTTGTGTGGTTAATATGATAGTTTGGATTTTGTTCCGAGGAGTAGGTGAGGCTTTACAGGATTGATTATCGTATTGTGGGCCCCTTGTATGGCTTTTGCTTAGGGGATGATTTATTTTATTGGATAATTAGACTACATTGTTATGTTAGGTTTCCCACTAGATTGGGATTTTCTTTTCTTTTTGTGACTTACACACTCGGTTATATTATGTTATTTGGTTTGCAAATTTATCATATCATAAAATTTTTTATCTCTTTTTCTCTCCTTTTCTCTACCTCTAATTCATGTGCATGGTTTATTTTAAACACTTTAGCCTCGATTTGATCAATGGTTAATTAGATGGTCATATCTCTTTTATGTTTGGTGAAGTGTAACATCTCATAATTTTTGTTTCATTTCTTCCACACTCTTTGAAAATAAGAAAAATTTTGGTTTTGAAAGTTGGGAGTGTTATATTGTTATAGAATAACTCACTTGATAAGCCATCAATATTGAGGTTTCACTAGAACCTCATTCCCTTTTTTTTAATCTTTAATATATTATTCATGTACCAACATCATCTAAATAATCTCTTTTCTCTCCATTAGTTGCCATAGTCCTTCCCAAAAATTTCTATATTCCAATATATTAAATTTAGTAATTATAACTATTTTTCATTCTTATTTATACATAATCGTTGCCAAGACCCATAAATCATACTGAATTTTGCATTTAAGCCTATCTAGTGAAATGTATGGGATAGTGGTTCTAGTTGCTTTATCATGACCATAAAAAAATAAATACTTGACCCATAAATTTTTATTTCTATATAGAATAAATGAAAAACATTTTGACCCTTCTTATTTGCCTTAGAAGCCTGTTTGCTTATTGTTTCACCCTTGTCATCACCTTGTACACTAAAGTAATAGAATGGGCTAGTCCTAAGTGTTTTATTTCTATGGGGACTCCAATATACCAAACTAGAAATGCTACTTCATCACAATCAAGGATCTCCATTACTCACCTTTTCCACTCATTGGACATGTGACTAATAAAACTAAAGTTATTCCTAAGATTAGCCTTAAATAATTAAGAAAATTTAATGTCTATCAGTTTCACTTTCAATGCAAAAGCAAATAGGGCATCATCTATGTTTAATTATAACAAGTTGTTAGTGAATGGTCAATTAATAATATATTTTTTGTTACAACCCAAAAGGCCATGCAATATAGGGTGTAACCATAAATAGTTTAGAATCTTGTGAAATAATTTTATGATCAATACTTTTGGGAATAAAACTAGGCATACACCAAGAAAAAAGTCAATAACATATCAATATATACGCCTAAGTGAGATTCCATTTGAAAATAAAATGTTCATAGAAATAGTATCCCACTAGAATTATTTATTAGTATATTTTCCTCTTATTTATCATTGTGGGCTATTTATTTTATACCCAACAAGTATAAAAAAGAAGGGAGAATTAAGGCATGCCTATCTAATGGATAGAGCTAACTATATTAGATTAAGCTAAGTATTAGTGTTAGAATTGGGTAAGGTTCCAAATAAATATAAATATAGAAGGAAGATAAGAATAGAATGAGCAAAACATATTCTTGAAATATAAAGAAAGGTTTCAACACGTAGTATAAATCATGTAAGATATTTTGGAAATAATAAATGGCTACACACTTTAATCTTTGAGTGTACGTAGGTTATCGATAATTACTAGTGAAAACAAAACGAGAGCCCCATTACTTTAGTTATTTATTTCTATATAGTGATTATTAGGCTTTATCAAACTTATAACTTCACCCCAAACTCATAGGGAGTTAATTTGGTTAGACTTTAACCATATGTTACACTAATATACTTTAACTAAGGTTTTGAGATATCACAACCAGCAATGAGCTGAATGTCAATTCTTCTAGCTGCCCCTTCCATCATAATATATATGAGCCTTACAACGGATAAATAGTAGTTAGGAAACATAAATTATAGTTTAGGGAACTCAATACACTTTAACCATATTTTATTAAGAAAGGTAACAAAAAATAAAATAATAATTTGTTTATGGATTGATCTCGACAAATTGTTTTACGGAACAAAAATAAGGTTTCTTCATCCACAATTTAAGCTTTATTTTTGGCCTTTAACTCCCCATAATACACCTCCAAAATTTCCCAAACTTATGCCAAACGTATTTGACACATCCAAGATTTTGTGCTGATTCAACATGGTTTGTTGCTTATAGTCTGTGAATAACTTAGATTTTTTAGCCATAATGGAACCATAAAAAATTTATAGTTGATGGATTGTATATTGTTATTGTTATTGCATTGATTTCATGGATCCCAACAACCTTAATCAATAAATAACCAAATTAAGAAGAGTTTTGAATTCTTCTACCTTGGAAAAAATAATGAATAGATTATTATTGTTGTTATCCCTTATGGTTGATGATCCTACATTATTCACCCCTTTGAAAGGACTTGTCTTCATCTTCATAAGGCTTAGTATGTAAACAAGTAAGTAAATCTCCCATAATAAATATGTTTGACATATTCCACATTTCTTGTCGAAGTTGAAGCCTATATGTATTATTACCAATCCTTTCCAGAATGTTGAATGACCCATCACTTCTCAATATTATCATGTTCTATCTCCTAGAAGGAAACCTTTCCTTTCAGAGATGAAGTCAAAATAATTCTCCTTATTTCAAAATTTGCTATTTTTGTTAGTTGTTTACTTTCCTCTCATTTAATTCCTTATCCTATATAATTTTTTAATTTGGTTGGCCTATGCTGAGGTTCAAAACTTATTTGTGCTTCTTTAGGGTAGGGAATGGGGTCAATGTGAGTGATGGGACACACTCCATACACCACTTCAAAATATGAGTGACTAGTGGAATAAGTAGGATATCAATTATATGCTATTCATTGTGGCTTAGCTTCATGTCCTAATCTCTTATGGATTTCTTAACTAAATTCCTTAAGAGAGTATTGATGATGCGATTGGTGACCTTGTTTTTTCCATTTGTTTTTGAGTGATATGTTGTACTACTAGGAATTTTAGTACCCATTAAACTCCATGAGTTTTTACAGAAATAGGTAAGACCCTTAGTATCCTGACCATAAATAATTATTTTTTAGATACCATATAACTAAACTATCTCTTTAAAATAAAGATTAGTAATGAGAGAGGTATCATTTGTCATATGATAAGGTATGAAATGTGCCATCTTAGAAAATAAATCTATTACCACTATAATAGCTTCATTTTACTTTTGTGTTTTATATAATACCATTATGAAATCCATACTCACATGGCCCTAAGTATTATATGGGATATGTAAAGGGGTATAGAGTCCTTGGTGGATGTAACTCTTTGACAATAAAAAGTATAGAAGTTTGCCACTAGAGATTATATATCTCTTACCATCTCATGCCAATAACAAGTTTCCTATAGAACATCACACATTTTGTTAATACCAAAATACCCTACTAGTCCTCCCCCATGTACTTCACAAATCAATAGTTCTCTAATGGAGTACTTTAGGATGCACAACTTATTGCCTTAAAAAATAAAACATTCTTGAACTAAGTATGGACCCCAAACCTTGTCTTAATCTACCAAGTGACTGGAATGTCTTCATCCTTCTTATAAAGTTCCTCCAAACACCCAAATCCTAGGGTCCTTGCTTCTAATTATCATAACATGCAATATATCCTAGCGAGGGTATCTACTATAATATTTGTTTCACCACTATTTTCCTTAGCTACAAATAAGAAAGATTACAAAATCTCAACCCATCTAACATGCCAATAATTAAGTTTATGCTCTCCATTTATATTTTAGGGACTTATTATTGGTATGCAATAAAAATGGTGATGGTCTAAGAAAATTTGACGAAAGTTGTAATGTTGTAATAACAACATGAATTTCTTTGTGACTGGTTCTATAGTTGAATCTTGAGCCATTGAGCTTCTCAATAAATATGGCTACTGGTTTTCTTTCTTGTAGTAACTCTGATCTAATGCCCACTCCACTTCTATCATGCTCAATTTCAATCACTTTATCAAATGTTGGCAACCTCAACACTAGGGCTTGTCTCACATTGTTTTTGATGACCTCAAAAGGTTCTTTCATGGACTTGGTCAATGGAACTCTCCTCTTTTGATGCATTCTTTGATCGTGTTATAAGCGTTCTAAACTTTTTTATGAACATCCTATACGAAGAGGCAAGACTATGAAAGGATCTAACATCAGCAATGGAAGTGGGTGTATCCCACGATTGTATTGCCTCCTCCCTTGACTCATCCATTGAAAATCCATATTTGGATACAACAACCCCTTACAATGTTACTCAAGGAACAAAGATATAACATTTTAGTAGTTTAATATAACATTTGTTATTTCTAAGAGCTAAAATTTAATGTGTCAAGTGTCTTCTCTGATAATCAAAATGAGAAGAGTATAAAATAATATCTTCAAAATATAAAACTATAAAGTTATAGATGAAGGAATTAAATGCTTTATTGGCTCATGAATGCTCTTAGTGCATTGGATAATTTAAAGGGCATGACCATCTACTCGTACAACCCTCTATTAGTCATGAAAGTTATATCCCATTCATCCCCCAATTTCATTCTAATTTAGTAGTATCCACTCCTTATGTTAATCTTGGCGAACACACTCTCCCCAGGCAAATAATCTAACATGTCATCAAGCCTAGGTATGGGATACCAATATATGATGGTAATCTTGTTGGTAACTCTATTATCAATACATATTCACATTGTTCTATCCTTATTTGGCATAAAAGGGCCAATATCACACATGGCCTTAGATTGTGTGTAGGAGGATATATTTAACAAATTAACATGATTATGCTTTAATTGTGATGTTAATAAATAGGATAAGGCTTTGTGATGGTGTATTAGGGGTGATCACATTTGAATAGGAGGAAAATAGGCTGGTGATGATTCGAACAAAATAGATATTATTCGCAGGTGATCGATTACTAGTGGTGATGATTCATATGGTTTGTGGTAATTGTTATATGTATATAACAATTGTGTATTGATGATGTCAAACTTTGAAGTTTAGGGTTTAGATGAAGTTTGAAGTCATGGTTTAGGTTTAGGGTTAGGGTTTGATCCAAATAAAAGTATTAAGGTTACGTTTGGTTTGTGTGGAAAGGTAAGGTCTTTGAATAGTAGGTTTAGGGTTTTGGTTGTGTATACCGAATTAGGGTTTTGATTAACGTTGAAATAGAATAGGATTTTGATGGTAATTATGGTAAGAAAAAAAACGGATTAAGGATGGTAGAAAACATATGGAATAATCTCTAATTCACACAAACGAAGAGATTAAAACTTTCAAGCTAAACAGTTCACAGAGATTCAATTTTCATGAGTTAGAACTCATATAGAATTCACTTATATTCAAATTCAATATTGATCTTCTACTTCAATTCAATTCTCAATAACCATACTGGACATTCATAGTAGCATTTAACCTTTCTACAACTAGTTAAAAGTATAATTCAGAAGATTCCAAGTTAAAAGATATTATGATGCCTTTATGCTAACTTTATTCTACTTTATACTAAATTTATACAAATTTTTTTATCCAAATTTAATTATTCATTAATAAATTCGCTAAACTACTAATAATTGTTGAAAATTTTGTAAAGAATCTCCCCTATACATGTGGCCATTATTCCTTAAATGCCATGTATGCCATACACATGCATGTAGACACTTAGTTGATTGTTTGCTATGTTTCTAGCAACGTAACAATATGTTTGTATTCAAAATTATGGGAGAAACTTTCTAAATTAAGAATAACAGGTTCATTAATTACAAAAGCTAATTCTTGAGTGTTTGTTCCTGCATTAGATGCCCTCGTTCAACCCTTTTGTAACAACTTCTCAATTTTCTATTGCAACTTCATGGCTTCCTTAGGATTACTCCTATAAGTCAGTTTGTTTAGGAGAATAGCATTGCGAACAAAACTAGTTTCATTCTCCATACCTTTTATGGGAGGCAATTCACTTGTTAGTTTATTTAAGAAGACATCCCCAAACTCACCTTGAAAGGTCTTGACCAGTGGTTTACCAATCTCATTATTTTCAAACACTAACAAGAAATACATGGTTTTCCCCTTTCTTTTTATCCCTCCAATCCCTTCCCATTGATGAACAAAGCCTTCTTAAATTTTTTATCCTCCCTAACAAGTAAGGACTAAATGCTAAGGGGTGTGAGTACAATATTTTATTTAGGATGCTTCAAGATATACGTGTTGTTTTTATGATCATTCTTGACATGCCTATAAAATTTCCATGGTCCTTCTAACAGTAAATACCAAGCATCTATGCAAACTGTATCACAAACAATATTATCCTGATAAGTATTCCTAATTAAAAATGGTACTACCACTTCCTTTATGACTCAAATTATGTAGCCATTATTAAATCATTGAAACTTATATGGGCTAGTTGTGTAGTGGTTGGCAAATTACGCTTCTCTATAACAGTGCAGGAAGCTAAATTTGCAAAAATGCCTCCATCATATTGAGGGAACATAGTTTACCATGTATGGTACACTTAGTATGAAATATTCTTTCCCTTTGGTACTCCTCATTAACGAGCTCTCTTATTTGCAAAACCCTCCTAACCAACAATGGCTTTTCTATATCTGCCAGAACCTCCTCAACCTTTGTACCCTATATGGCCAAAGGGTTCTCATGCTCTTCCCCTCCCAATACCACGTCATATAGGTTAAACAAGGTCATCACCCTTTTATTTGGACCTATATTTTGATAATGTCCAATTCCTTAGCACTTATAACACCGAACACGATTTCTTCTACTAGACCCACCCACATCTTGTCTTCCTTTATTGTTAACCTCAAATGTCTTAGGAATAAGAGATAGTTTTGGTGCTTCTTTCGGTGGGTTATGTTTGGTCTTCTCTCTCCAACCTTTGAACCCCTATTTTCTCTTTTATGTTTCTCCACCTTAATATATAGATAAAATAACTCATGTAAGGTGCAATAAATATAGAGCTCTAGCTTCCTAGCATTGTCACTTCTTAAACCTCCTATGAATTGAGACATTGTGTGCTCCTCAAATTCCTCCCAATCAAATCTCATTTTGAGCCTCTCAAACTCTTAAATATAGACTTCTAAAATCAAGGAATCTTGTATCAAGGAAGAAATTTTGTAGTATAGGTCTTGAGTATCAAAAGATGGCAAATATCTCTCTATCATCAATTTTTTCCCACTTTTGTACATCTCGACACCTTGGGCTTTCCCTTCCTCCCCTATGATGAACTTAATTTTCCCACCATTAGGAGACATTCCCTTTAAACTTGAGGATAACAACCTTAACATATTTCTCATCATCAAAGGAATTAGCATCAAACATCTAATTAAACCTCAAATCCCACTCTAAAAACTCCTTATTAGGACTTCCATCAAACTTTGAGTTCTCCATATTGATGGCCTTATAGGATTCCCTTCTAAAAAACCTCATAATTTGTGGCATTATATTAGAATTTCTAGAATAAGAGCTAAAATTGGTGGATTGATCTCCTACATCATTTCGTATTTCTCCTTCATGTGGGAGTAGACTTCTTTCCTTCACGGTGTTAGGATTTTGTACTAACGACTCTAAAATTCTCAACATTGTCCTCATATCTCTTTTTAATGCTTTGATAGCTTGATACCTCCTTAGATTATAGGATTTTTCAAGACTCAAAAATTTAGAAACTGGTTTGTTTTCCATTAAAGTTTGAAGCTATAGGATAAATGTGAAACCCAAAAGAGAAAGGAAAACTAAAAAGGCTAGAATTGGGTATAGTTGGAAGAAATAAATCTTTTTTCTCTAGGGGTTCAAATGGTTTTTTATTCGTTGTGGTTGGAAAAATAAGGATGCAAATTTACAAATATTGAGGTTTAGCACCAATATTCTATGTAAAGCTAAACATAATAGATAAAGCTAAGTGTTAGTATCAAAATTGGGTAAGGTTTCAACAAATTAGAAATTTAGAAGGAAAATAAGAAGATAATGAGTAGAACTTAATCTTGAAATACCTTCAATATTAATCACTAACACTAAGAAACTAAGGTTTCAACACTTACTATAAATAACGTAAGATTTTTTGGGAGATAACACATGACTATGCTCTAAGCCTTGAGCGTATGTAGGTTGTCAACAACCACAACTGAAAACCAAAAGAGAGACGTATTATTTCAGACATTTAATCCTATATAGTTAGAATTAGGATTTATAAAAATTACAAACTACACCCCTAACTTATATGGAGCTAAGTTGGTTACACTCAAACCATACATTACACTAATACACATTAACTAAGGTTGTAAGCTACAATAATAAGCTATAAGAATTTTAATTCTTCTATACCCTCATCAAAATATAAATGTTTCTTAAAATCTATAAAAAGTTCTAAGGAAGCATAAATTAAAATTTAGAAAAGTTTGACAACATACTTTAACCATGCTTAACTAATAAAGGTAAACAAAACCATGTTGATAGATTGATCATGACAACTAGTTTTGAGAGCCAAAAAGAAGATTTTGTCTTCCATAATTTAATACTTTTAGTGGTATTTAATGCCTTATAATATACTTCCTAAAAATCCCTAAAATAAGCCCACGAAATGGTTGTTTAAATTGGCTAAGATTGTGTTGATTCAGCTAAGTTTATTGCTTGTAGCTACTGAATCACTTAGCTTGTGGAGCCATAATCAATCCATAATGGAGACATAAATAGTGCATATTTTATGGCTTGTATCTTGGTGTTTCATCGCTTTAATGGATTCTTGTAACCTTGATCACTCATTAACCCAAGTAAGAAGAGCTTTGAATTATTCAGCTGCTTGAAAATTAATAACTATATTGTCATTATTGTTATCAGATAGGGGGGATGCTTCTACATCACTATCCTAGTCCTCTCTCAAAATTATACGATTTTTTTATGGCCCCACACACATGAGAAAAATACTTCCACTATACTAATACATACCATGAAGAGGTAAACAAAATGGTGTGGAAAACCAAATGCTTATACAATCTATTGTATGAAGGGTCACTTTAAAGATTGATAAGCATTTTAAATGTCAACCATGAGCATCAATCTAAGATTATGATTCTTTCTTTGATAGTGTTTGAATAGTTATGTCACCATTGACACATTATCACATAATGTTCTACCATTAACAAAATTATTAAGAGATTTAATAACAATATGATTTAAAATATTGTTGACTTTATTAGTAACCAATTTGGAGAACATGTTATATATAAAATTGAACCATGTTATAAATCTTTCATTTTTCATATTACTTGCATTACGTATACTATGAATTAAATCTCAACTATGTTGCGCATTCTTCATAGGAGATACCCTATTTTCAAGAGATCTATAATTGTGGTTACCAACTCATCTTATATAATATGCCATGTTTTCCCATATAAATAAGGATTATACCCACTTAGACCAAGAGACTTTATGTTTCCAAGGAGAATGTAAGTAATTTTACCTCATGTGTAGTATCATATGTCAATGAAGCTCATATGTTATTGTGTAATAGCCTAAGTCTTTATCACATATCTTAAGATCAACACACCTCAACTAAGGATAAGCTATACCTAACAAAAAGTCATAAAGTATAAAAATCCTCATTTGAATTTCTTATGGATATATAATAATTCTATCTTGGTCATTGACAAGCTTGGCAAATCTATTATAAATCCTTTTACCTTATATGCTCTTATAAAAGTATTTGTAGTTTTTATTCCGTAGTAATATATAATAATTGTGTGTTCTCTTATGAACAATTATTCCTCTTCCTTTCCTTCATGTTTAAATGATTCTCTACCATTAGAAGGTCTTGGTAAAGGTTTGTTTCTTAGTATATTTTCTTGAGTCTGCTATTTTTTTAGTACCAAAAGTCTTCTAAATAATGTGTTCAAAGTGGTCATTATTTAACTTCTTTAGTTCATCTCTTATAAGTTTCACTTTGCATATAACATGGTAAGTTTTGATGCTTGTTCCTTGTTTTTCCTAACATGTTGAACTTAGTCTTATAATTCTTATCGATGAACCCGTAATTCTAAGGAAAATGAAAGTTTTAGGTTGAGATATAGTTCGGATGAATTTATGCATATAGAGAGACAAATTTTCTATAACGAGGTGGAAAAGATAATTCATAGGTGTCCTAAGGAGCGCATGAAGCCTTTCACAAGTTATAACTTCTTTATATAACTTATATTATATGCTAGAATCCTACACTTATTGACCTTTCTCGGTGAAAATTTTTCCTATAGTTACAAATCCCTAAGTCCAATTTCTTTAAGTCATTTTTAAAAAATAATTATCTTTATTATTATTTATAGGGTCTCCAAAATTTTCTTGTATATATACACCTATTGAAATCACTAAGAACTATCAAAATGGTCCTTTGAGGTGCAAAGTTATATTCTTTTAGCATTATTAAATCAGTAGTTTTTGTATCCTTGTTTTATAAAAATAAACTAAGGTTATCATTAACCTATGCTTAGTATCTATATTGATTACTATGAAGAGTATGTCAAACTAACAACAATCCCATAGTATCCAAATCATACCATTAAATTATTTCTCATAGTTATAAAGCCATTGTTATTGCAAATTAAATTTATGAATTTTCTTCTCTACTTACCCAAACCTCAATTTGATATATAGAAAGCCAAAGATTATCAAACCATAGTAGCCATATTTCTTTATGCATATTTTCTAATAATTATGTAATTATGTACATTATGAGCATGCTTCCTCTATGGAGGTATTGTGATTTATGCAATATAAGGATGTTAAATGATATTACATCTGTAGATAATTAAGTGTAAGTAATAGAGTGGTATGAGGCATAGAAATGTTTAGAGGAATAGTGGGGTTATTTGGAGGAGATTACATTTTTACAATATGTGATTTTTAGAGTAAGAGTTAGGAAGATTGATGTCATATTACCGAGTTCTAAATACTTTTGTAGTCGATTTTCCTCTGGAATCTTGGTTCCTTTTTTTGCTTTTTGTAATTTTCTTATACAAATTATGTTTATCCATAACCTTTATTTTTATTATTATCTCTTCTTTTTTCTTTTCTTTTGTAACTTGTTTTGAGCCTAAGTGTTATCATATAAAAGGTAAGGAAAGGTAAGGAAACCGATATTATGTTTTAGTAATATCTTTTATTTTGATATTATGATTCAGTAAAATGAAATTTATAATTACTAATTTTTGGGGTGTTATAGAATATCTTAGCCTCTGCTCATACGAAATCTTATATTTTAACTTTCATCTATAATGGAAGAACATAGTAACTTGTTTCATTAATGGTTTTTACAACCATTTCAATGAGAAGTCTAGGATACACTACTCTCCCTCTTTTGTTGTGAAAAAAATTATTAAATATGGACAAGTTTATTACCAAGGGTTTTTAGCTTTGATAGATATTCAAATTTGGATTTTTTAGACTTACAACAAATAATAAAAATATTGTACTTTGTATGACACACATACTTCCTCTTATTGAAATCCATTCTCTAAGGTTTGTTCTATCCAACATAAATTAGACCTTACTTGTAATTTTGTTAGGCTTATGTATCATATTCTCTACAACGCTTATTCCATTCATGTTATCCTTCTGATTGTTCCATAATATCTAATGCTAAAAATTCATAGTAGTGAGTTATTCCATTTTATTCCTCCATATTATCAACTCAGTTTCATTATTCAAACTCTTCAGAAGGCTTATGATGAGATATCATTACTCTATTATGGACTTAGTTTATTATTATCTTAAATGAGTGGATGTAGTGTCATTCAACATTTTTTTTTCTTCAATTTTTTCTTAAATAAGTCAAACTCATTGTGGATCTCTTTATGTTATTTATTTCTTTTTTTTTCTACACACACTTCATCAACATATAGTAATAGTTCATCAAATAGTTCAAGAATTCTATGATTAGGAGCATTTTCTAATTTATATATAGTTTAGAAATTTTTACCTCATAATCTTCTTTAGCATTTTTTTCATAGTCAATTCTTCAACCATTAGGGGAAGATACATCTTATAAGTTCAAAATGTGGCATTTTCATTTGCTTTTATGTTTCACACATGACATATTAAATATGCTTGTTGTCTAATGGAACACATCATCTTATTCTCCATTAGTTGATAACTAGGTTTAACATTAGTTTTGTTATCGTCCTATGTAACAAAAATTATGGAATTCTTATAATGACATTTTCCTCTTCAATTATTTTCTTAACTTCTTCCCATTTAGGATGGTTCATGATTTGATAACTTTGCTTATTATACTTCAAACATTTGTAAGAGGTGATATTGAATATATTAATGGAACGACATTTATCTTAGTCCCTTCCACTAATACTCTTTTCCAAGAAAAACATTTTTATTTATAGGATTAGTAGCCAAAACTCCTGCTCATAATATTACAGAAATTCCTTCTTCATAACTATATTTTTTGATAGGATTTTCTATCTATTATGAGATCTAAGAACCTCTTTAAAAAACTACTAGAAACCTAATGAGTGTGTCAAGTGAATACTTTGATAGATCATTGTGTTCCTAGATAGTAGTGTGATATCCTGGTTATCAAAACCCTAATCCTTTTATAATATTCATTATTTTAAAAGAAATTTATTAATTTTACATATTTTGGTACATCCTTTAAGATTTTGAAGACAATAGACATTTTAGAAATGCTTCATTTTTGTATCTATGACCTTTCAAATGGTTTTGACTTTTGTAGGACTTTGAAACCATTTCTACCTATGTGCTTTCTATTAGATCATAATAACTCATTTCTTATTGAACTTTTAAAATTTCTTAGAGACTCCTATAGGTATTTAAAATGAATAAGGGAGATTAAAAAAAATAAATAAAAAGAAAACTACATTTTACTTTTCATTGTGTTTTAAGCTTTAACTAATTCCTTTCACTAATCTAAATACTATGAAACTTTAGTTATGAACATATTTAAAAAAATTTAATAAAAAATGAACAAAAAAAATTACTCTTATTTTCATTATTTTAATATAAATTCATGATTCTTGACAAAATTAGCAACTAATACTTAAACTTTCATATATGAATCTTACCAAATCTTTTGAGATTTAGTCAAAGCCACTCAATCCATTATAAGAATTAATCCTACCCCACAAACCTAGTTGATGTAGAAGATAATGGATAAATTATCATTTAGAATATAGGACCACTTTTCTTTTGTGTTTGAAGAAGAATATTAATTAAAATAGAGATAAAATTTGAAGTTGTAGAAGGCTTCAACTAAAATGCATAGTTAGAAGTTTTTTATCTTCACTAAGAAAAAATTAATTCTAATGAGAAATGTACCTAAACTCTCTCAAGATAAACTTACTTGAAGAGGAAGGAAGGAATGTTGAACTCTCTCCAAGAGTTTAAACTTAACTTTGATTCATTGAATAATGTTCTAATTATCTCCATCAGATGTATGAGCTCCACACACACACACACACACACTCATGTATAAAAACACACACACATATGAGACCGAGCTGAACCCTCAATAATCAAGTCCAAATTGACTAGCTTAATTAACAAAAAGGTTAAACTAATACATGTCCATATGTATACATATTGGTTTAAAATTACAATGACATGACATTACAAATTATTCATAAAATATCAAAGCTACATAAAACTTAATAATGATAATAAATTAAATATTCAAGCAATCAATGTTCATATCTTATAGTTGTGTCTTCCATGTAACTTTATAACCTATGCTTTGTCATTGTCTTTCACACTAGATTTCCTTAGTAAAATCGTCTTCCTGCAAACATATAAAATTACTGTAAGAATCATTTAGTGAAATATTATTATGCTTATAATGAAGGCATTAAAGATTTTCAATAGTAATTAGCACCATCTTTGAGTACGTTAGCTCTTGATCTTCAACATGAGAAGAATAAGATGGAGATGCTCTTACAACATTCTCTCCTTTTTAAAGAAGAATTTTTTATCAAACGGGGATCACTATAATAAGGAGATAAATCTCTAATGTTTGAATGTCCTAGAAACTCCTACATAGGATCCAAGTAATTCAAGTTCATAAGAAAAATTTCTTAAATTTTTCAATGGTCCATCTACTCTTAGCATTAGTTTAGTTTATATTATGTATATACATGTTTCTTTGATTACGTATAACCATACGAAGTCTCCATTTAAAAATACTTGTCTAATTCTATTTTTTTCACTTTATTTCAGTATTTAGCATTAGATTTCTCAATGTCATTCTTAATTTTCTCATAAAGATTCTTAAAGAATTCAATTCTTTATTTAGGGTTATAGTTCTTAAAATCACATTTCTTTAATGAAAACACATCAGTAGGAAAATAAGTATTAATTCTATAAACAACTTCAAATAGAGTCCATTGATTTGTACAAGTGTAACACTTATTGTATGCATATTTAACATGTGCAAGTATTATATCCCACTTTTTTTTGTACTCTCTTTTAACTAATCCTCATATTATAGTTCCTAAGGTTCAATTAGTTACCATGGTTTTACCATCGGTTTTTAGATGATGTGATTTACTAAACAACAAATAATTACCTTACATATCCCAAATTGTGTTCCAAAAGTAACTCAAAAATATCATATATCTATCTGACACTATATTTTTGGAAATATCATATAACGTTACTATCTCCTTCAAATCTAAATATGCCATATGTGTTGCATCATATGTTTTATTACAAGGAATAAAATATGCCATTTTAGAAAATTCATCTACCACTACCATAATAGAATCCTTTCCACTCCATACTAACCTCCGCCTATGGTGATAAAGATTAGGTAAAGGAGTATGCAAACCTTCATGGAAGAAACTTGTACTCTTTTGATGAGTCACACATATTTCAATAACATCTTCTACCAACTTTGTCACTTTTGGGCCATACAAATGCTATTGTAATATTTCCATAGTGTCATGAATGAAGAAAATGAATAACTATGCCCCCCCTCATGTACTTCCATAACAAGTAAATCATGTATAGTAGAACGAAGTATACAAAACTTAATATGTTTGAAAAGAAATTCATTCTAAAGCACATAATTACCATAACTATAATTTATCTTACATTCATTATAAATTTCAAAGAAATATTTATCTTTTGCCTGTAATTCTTTCAAAATTTCAAAACTTAATAATTAACCATCCTACATGACAAGTATCATATATATCATTCATAATTAATCTGCTACTACATTTTCATTACCATCGAAATGCTTAATAGAAAACTAATTCAGGATGTTATGTGAGAAACTAACACATTTTACATGCCTAGGATTAATTTCTTTTGGCAATGCACATAACATAGAATTTCATTATCAAAATGTAAAACTAATGGCTTTGGCCTCAAATAATGATTCCATATTTCTAAGCTTCTTATGATGTCATATAATTCCCTATTATATGTTGAATTACTTAATTTCACACAATTTAATTTTTCACTAAAAAAGGACAATGGCCCTTTTTTCTTGTGAGATTACACATCTTATCCCTACTCTACTAACATCATATGTAAGTTCAAATAATTCATTAAAGTTAGGTAAGGATAATATCGGTGCATTACATAGTTTGTGGTTAAAAGTCTTGAAGGCTTTAGTGGCATCTTCTCCCCATTTTATTTGCCTTTTTCAAAAGATATGTAATTGGTATAGCAATAGTTAATAAGTCTTTAATGAATATTCTATAGAATCTTGCCAGTCCTTGAAAACTCTTCACCTCATGAATATTTTTGGTTATTGGCCAATTTTGAATAGTTTGAATATTTGTAGCTTCCACTTTTATGCCTTCACTACATATAATATAAATAAGGAAAACAATACCCAAAAGTATAAAATCAAAAATTTCCACTTTTCTATAGGGTTTAGCTTCCCTTATCTTCTCAAATAATCTCGATAAATGACTAAGGAGATCGTGCTCATTTTTACTATACATAACTACATCATCTAACTATAACACAATTAATTTTCAAGAAAATACCTAATAACTTCATTCATTAGTCTCATGAATGAACTAGGTACATTACATGATCTAAATGGCATAATAGTCCATTCATAAAGACCATATTTCATTTTAAGAGCATTTTTCTGCTCATTCCCTTCTCTTCTTCCTATTTGATGATATACACTCCTGAAACAAATTTTAGAGAATCCTTGTTCTCCACATAATTCATCTAACATGTCATCTTATATAGACAAATGAAAGCTACATTTGATAGTTATATTGTTAATGTCTCTAAATACAATACTCATGCACCATGTACCATCTTTTTCTAGGAAAAAGTAATGTAGGTACACAACATGGATACGTGATTTATCTCACATCTCCCTTTTCTATAAGCTCTTGTATTTGTCTCTCTAATTCCTTAGATTCTTCCAATTTACATCTATAGGTAGGTCCATTAGGTAAACAAATAATGTTCTATCCCTTTTTTAGGTAGTAATCCCACATATAAGTCATTAGCAAATGCATCTTTATATTCTTAAATAAGTTGATGACATTGATGTTAATTTTAATTTTACTCCCCTTATAGAGATTCCATGATAATTAAAGCATAACAACTACCTTATTCTTTAATATATTCTCTCATAGCCTTTTCATGAAAATATAAACTATTTTTATTTTTCACTATGTTATCAATATCACAATTAAGTTTGTGAATTTTCTTATCTTTTTCAACATGATATTCATTAGTAATTCCATTATAAATATAACATATATCATATTGCCATAGTCTACCTAATAAGATTCAACATGCGTCCATAGGCAAAACATTACATCGCATATAATCATGATAATTACCATTTTGAAATGTGATTAGTGTTCATTTTGTTACCATGACTCCTTTTTCCTTATTAAGCAGTTAAATAGAATAAGGTTTAAGATGTGGTGTTGTCTCTTTTCCCAACTCCTTTACCTTCGTCTAATTAGCTACATTTGCACACGATAAACTATTAGTGATAACCAGGTGAACTATTTCATTCACTTTTCCTTTAGTTTAAAATATCTTCTCTAATCTGTTAGGTTTCTCATTAGCTTGTATTTTAAGAACTCTTTGTACGACATAACAAGCATTTCCTTCTTCCTTGTAATTGAACTTTCTTCATTTGGCTCAAACACAAGGTCTTCAACACAATTCTTCATAGCTTTAATATCTTATATAGATAACACTCATTGATTGGGACATTTTCTAATGATGTGTGGAATTCAGTGGCATATAAAGCATTTCTTTATATATACCTCATTAACCTTAGCCTTTCTATTCTCCTCTTGGTTATTTCCTGCTTTCTTCTCAACAGTTTTAGAGTTTGAAGTTCCTAGCAATTATGTGGTCGCTTGTGTACTTGGGAAGTACTTTACAAAAGAAGTACTTTGTCTTACTTGAGGCTTTATAGATTTTATTTGCTTTTCAAATCTCAAGGATATATTAATCATTCCAACTTTTTCTTGAATCATCATGTTAATGCCACCTAGACATCTAGCACATGAATGTTCCTTTTTCTAATAAATATCATATATAAGTGCCAGCCTCTCAAATTCTCTATCATATTCTTGAATACATAGAAGCTTTTATCTACAAGTAAAAAAAATCTAATATCATTATATTTCTCATACTCCTTAGGCATAAATTCCTTTTACCAATATTGCTTAAGATTATCCCAATATTGAATTCAGATTTACCTTCTCTTTCCCTAATTCTCCTTAAGTTATCATACCACATGCTACAAACTTCTTAAACTTAAGAGTAGCTAATTTACCCAATTGCTCCTCATGATAATCCTTGAATTCAAATATATCATCTACCTCATTATGTGAGTCTTCAAAAGGAAAGACAAAATTTAAAGGTTAGATGGAAATTTGGCTTTATAGTTTAAAGATGAGAATTTTCAAGCAAGATTCAACCAAGACTAATAAAAAACAATGAATCTTCAAAAAAGATTCAACAATAATTCAAAAATAATATACCTTTGAATATTTCTCCATGAATACATTTAAAGGATCTAACTAAGAACAATGTAAGTAATCTTAGGTAGAAATTTACTCAATAAAGAGAAAGTTAACAACGTATTAAACTTGTGATTTTCAATCATATATTTTGAATCTTTCTTCTCATATGTCAACTCATTCCATATATAGGAAGTGGCTAGTTTTCTAAGTAGCAAAGAAGGTTAACAAGCTCATTAACCTCTAATAGAAATATATTAGTAACCTATACAATAGATGAATTGAACTACAAATTATTACAAACAAATGTAGCTAATTATTGCTTATAAAAAAAAAAAAAACCCCTAATTTATATAAGAATTATAACTAGGTCTTGTTTGACTTGAAAGTTTGGCTCCCATGCAAAATAGCTCCTTTGACATATAATAAATTGTAATATAAGAAGGAATATTATATGTGTTAAATTCTTGACTCTTTTCCTTATAAATATACTGCTGACCCAAAAGAATCCCTTAAAATATACATGTTACTATTAGTTAAATTTATATCAGTAATTGCACATATTGTAATCTAATCTATTATTATGAATTCCAAATCCTCATTTGTAACAGAATCCTTAGATGCATCATGATAATCTATAGATGCTCCTACATCATTCTCCCCAACTTAAGAATAATTTGTTCTCAAATTAACATCATTGTAAAATGGAGACAAATCACCAATATTAAATGTCCTTGAAACACTGCCATAATATTCTAGAAATTCAATTTGATAAGTACTATCTCTATTTTTTTTAAGGATTTTAGATGGTCCATTTGCTTTTAACAGTAGGTTATAGATTTTTAGATTAAGAAATATTTCTCTACTCATATATAACTAGACTAAATAACCAGGAGAAAATACCTATTGAGTGTGATGTTTAGTAGTTTATTTTTGATACCTTTTATTGCTCATTCATTATTTCCCTTGATTTGTTTATGAAGCTTCTAAAAGAATTTTACTTATTTGTTTGTTTTGTTATTTTTAAATGTATCTTCTTTTAAGTTTACCAAGTCAACTTCTATGTACAGATTCACCCATACACAATCTTAAATAGCATTGAGTGAGTAGTACTTCAAGAAATCTCATTGTAAGCAAACTTTATATGATGTAATTTAATATCAAAAATTTTATTACTTTTATACACCAATCCTCTTAACAAAGCACTAAGATTATTGTTTTTAAATTCAATTTCTCCATCATTTTGTATATTAAATGAAGTACTTAATAACAACTTAGTTCATAAAATCTACCATAATGTCTTCTAGAAGTAACAAAGAACCTTGACATTTCAATCTAAAGCAATGCTTTTAGGGATGGCATGTAGTTTCCTAATTTCTTTCAAATATAAATCAGTAACATGTGTAGAATGACCAATTTTATTGCATGGAACAAATGATCCATTATATAAAATCTATCTATAGTAATCATAATATAATTTTTACATCATTGTGTTCTAAGTAACCTTAAGATAAAGTCCATACTAACTTCCTCCGATGGTTCACTAGGCACAAGTAATGGTGTACATAAACCATTGTGAAATTAAATTTTCCTCTTTTTATAAGTAACACATTAGTTTACTATAAGTTGTACACCTTTTATCATGTGTGGCTAATATAAATTCTATTCTAATAGTTCTACTGTCTTTTGAGTACTAAAATGTCCCACTATAGCTCCTTCATATACTTCCCTAATAAGTAAATCTTTCATACCCGATCTTAGCACATAATGTTTATTAAAGTTAAATACAAATACATCTTCTAATGAATAATTTACATGATACCTGTTTTCTTTAAATGATTTTTATTCATTACCAAAGTCTTCGTACTCTTAACATTTCAAAACCTCGTAATTTAGCATCTAACATAACAAGTAATGTAGAACTTTAAGAATAAGCATCGACTACTAAAATTTCTTTCCATATAATTATTTGATAGAAAACACAAAAGGATTGTCAAAATTTAAACACTTTGCATGTTTAAGACTAATTTTATTTAGACCATGTAAATATTTAAAACTCTTATCATCAGAATTTAATATAAAGGGTTTCAGCCTAAAATAATGACTCCATGTCTCTAAACATTACATGATAGCAAAGAACTCCTTATTATATGTCAAATACTTTATTTTAGCTCCATTTATGTGTTCATTAAAGTAAGCACTACATCTTTTTTCTGAAGAAAAAACTCTTCCTAGACCTGCCACATTGGCATCACAAGCTACCTCAAAATATAGGTCAAAGTTAGGAATAGCCAACACAAGAGCATTGCATAATTTATCTTGAAGAATATCAAAAGCCTTAGCAGCTTCATTTTCCTAACTAAATTCCCCTATTTTCATGAGTTTAGTAATAGGTGAAACTATAGTAGATAAATATTTAATAATTACTCTATAGAAAATAGCTAACTCGTGAAATCTTCTCACTTGGTGAACATCATTCATAATTGTTCATTCTTTAATAGCTTGGATCTTAGTAGGATCAACTTTAATACGTTCTCCACTTATAATATAACAAAGAAAAACTAAACTTGGAAGCATAAATTCACATTTATTTATTTATTTTTCATATAGTGTAGTTACCTTTAGCTTATCAAATAGTTTCCTTAGATGAACTAGATGAGCATGTTCATTCTTACTATTTACAAGTATGTCATCCAAAGAAAAAATAATAAGCTACTAAGGAAGGGATGAAGAATTTCATTCATTAATCTCAAGAAAGAACTAGATACAATATAAAAACCAAAAGGCATAACAATAAACTCATAAAGACCATATTTAGTTTTAAAGTTTGACTTCCGCTCACCTCGTTTCCTAATTCTCATTTAATGACAAACACTTCTAAGGTTAACTTTACAAAACTCATGTGCACCACAAAGTCCATAAAGAATGTCATCAATTCTAGGCATGGGATATCTATACTTGATAGTTATATTATATAAGGCTCTAGAATCTAAGCATATGCACAAGGTACCATATTTTTTCTAGGAATTAGTAAAGTAGGAACGCAATAAGGACTCATACTATTTTTTACATAAAATTTATCAACAATTTATTGTATTTGTCTTTGTAATTCTTTAGCTTCTTTTGGATTACATCTATAAAAAAGGTTGATTAGGTAAAGGGATTATATGAATTATATCAATAGGATGTTCTATACCTCTTATTGGAGGAACTCCACGAGGTAAGTGACTAGGAAATACATCATTATATTCATCAAATAACCTAGTAAGGTTCAAATTGTTAGATTATTTTCCCCAAATTGAGATATTTTACTACTTAAGCATAGAAAACAAAATCATCATCAATATAATTAATCATATCTTTCTTTCCTTAAGATTAAACTATTCTTAGTCTCAACAAGTTACATATCATCAAATTAAGATGGTTAAAATTTAATTTTCTATTTACCTTTAAGCATATTGTATTCATTAGAGACACCATCATGAATTACATATCAATCATATTCCCATCGTTGTCCTAATCAAATACCACAAGCATCTATAGGCATCGCATCACATAATACATCATGAGAGCCACTAATAGGAAAAGTAACTATGGTTTCCTTATCTAGTTTAGCAGCTTTTTCTTTATCAAGACATTATAATGAATATGGTTTAGGATGATTAGTAATCACTAAAACTAATTGTTTATTGATCATTTCACTAGAAAATTTAGTACATAAACCACTATCTATGATGACTCTATAAACCATATCACCAATTCTACACTTAGTTTTAAAAAAAATTTCACTTTGTGTAGGTGCTTTATTAGGTTGGATTTATAATACCCTATGAACTATAAGTCATGTATTGCCATCCTTTTTATGCATACTCAAGGTATCAAAAATATATGCATACTCTAAGTCATTATGATCATCACATGGTTAGATAGTTTCTATTTTATGCATGGATAAAACTCTTTACATAGGATATTCCCTAGCAATATGACCATATCTTTTATGCCTAAAACATTATTATTAGGAATTTCATTTAAATTTTTTATTTTATCTTTTTAATCTCTATTAGGGTTGAGTTTCTTATCATTATTTGGTGATATATGTGTCCTATATTTTGATGTAGAAGCATTTATATAGTTTTTTATTGAAGAAGAAGTCAAATAATTTATTATAGCATATAACTTAGTAGACTTAGTTTGCCTTTCATATTTTAAAGCTAACATAGTTAAATAATTAAGAGAATCTTAGCTAAAAATTTCATCTTTTTCTCTAATCAAGTTATCAAGTTCACTTAAGTATCTAGTACATTGTTATTCTTTTCTTTCTTACATGTCACACTAGAGTACTAGTCTTTGAAACTCCCACCTATATTCCTATACACTTAGAAATCCTTGCCAAAGAGTAGTTAATTTAGTATAAATTTCTTATTCATGCTCTTTAAGAAAAAAAAATTATTCTTAAGTGCTTTTTAAAGTTATTCCATAACCTAATTTTACAGTTTTGACACCTTTCATGAGCTCTATCGAGATTGTCATATGAAACCCTAGAAAACGTTTTACATATGATAGTTGCTAACATAAATCTATCTCATCATCATAATCTATAAATTTAAATTTACCTTTTATTTCATGCCACTATTCAAAAAACATTTAGCATCCAATTCACCATTAAATTTAGGGAAGTCTAGCTTAATACCTTTATCTTCAATATGATTAAACCTTTGTTGATAATTTAGCATGGGTTTATTGATTCTGGCTGCAATAATTAGATATAATTTTGTTCATCCATTCTTCATATTCCATTTGGTCATTGATGTGACATTCTCATCTTTGGATAGCATTTCTCACCATGCTATTGACTTGATCATGGGTGGCTTCCATTATTTTGCAAATATGTTGGAGGGTCTCTTGATCGGCTACCCTCATCTCTAATCATTGAAGTTAGCTTTAAATGGAAGGTTGATGTTATAGATTTGTGTTAGTGGAATGTACAATTCTTGCAAGCTATTAAATATTTTTGAACAAATGCTTCATAGACACTTCTTCATCCATTACTAAATCATTTTGCTAAAATCAACTCGTTGGGGGGTATGTTTGTTGCTTAAAGTTGGTTCTTGATGGCTTCTTGATGGAGCTTTAAGAATCTTAGAGACTTATCCATTGAAAATATGAATTATTAATGGAATAAAATTAGTTGAGAGGATTGACACCATTTATTGAAGCTTAAAGAACATTTCTTAGTAGAGAAGATAATCAAATGTGCATAAATAAGAATTAGGGAATGAACTTGAAGATGTTAAATGTAATTTTAAAAATGGTTCAAAATTTTCACTAATAAGTGAATGAAAGTGAAGAATGGAATGGGATAAACACCATTCAAATAATGTTCAAGTATTTTTGGAATAACTGAGGATTCTTCTTGGTTTAATCAAAAAACATAAGAGTACATAAATAACTCTTGAAGATAACCTCTATGGTTTGAATATATTTTGGGAGAAAGAATGAAGAATCAATTATGTTGAGTCTTCAAATTCAATAAGGATCAAAGGAGGATGAATTTACCTTGAATATATAAAGAATATTCACACAAAATACAGAAGAGGATACAAAAGATACAATAACTTCAAAATTGAAGGTCAAAAATATAAAGAAGACTTTGAAGATACACTAGAGGGTCAGTTTGCTATATTGCATGCATTTGCATGTATAGTTTTCAAGAAGGATAGATGAAGATGTGGTTGGATATTTTAATGGAGGAATGGCTTTGATACTAAAAATGAGGTGAATCTTTAAAAATAGAATTTGAAGGTTAGATGAAAGAGTGGCTTGATGGTTTGAAGATTAAGAAGAGGTATGAAAATATTCTTGCAAGATTTAACCAAGACATAAAAAAACATCAAGTTTTCAAATAAGAATAAACAAGAATTCAACAAAAATATATCTCTGAATGTTCCTCCTAGAACACATTCAAAGGCTCTAGCTATGATTACTCCAAGTAGGCTTAGGAAGAAATTCACTCAAAATAGAGAATGATAACTAAGTATTAACCTTTTGATTTTCACTCAAATATTTTTACTCTTTCATCTCATGTGTAATGTAATACCCCAAAATTTACTATTTTTTTCATATTTATATGAAATAAATAAATTTAGAACCTGTGAATTTCGATAGTGTTACCGCCACATTTGTACCAGACCGGTTCACTCCTTCCGTTCTAGTACCAAGTGTTATGGCTAAAAAGGATTATTGTCAAACTTAAATTAATACTTAAATCAAGAGTTCATTAAAAGAAACACAAGAAGAGTCATAGAATAGAAATTAGACTACGCGTAAAACGTTTACATAATCCAAAGAAACTAATCAAATTTCCTTGGAAGGAATAAAGTCTACAAATGATAGTAGTTTAGTTCTGGAAAATCCAATACAAAATGAAATAATGTAAAGAAATAGAATAACATAAATCGATAATTCAGCCATGCCACTCCCGATCTTCGAGTCAAGCACATGCTTAACATTCAGCCCCACCTCATGCCTCATGAATATTGAAGGCATCAAAGTAAGTATCACCCACCTACACAAAATCAAAAGGGCCCTCTACTCATGGGAATGAGTAGCATCCACAAAAGGGGTGATCAGTATGTTACATACTAAGCAAGGTAACCATGCACTAAGGTTGACACACAAAAGCACATAATCCCAACAGAATAATAAAGCAACATACGATCATTTCGGATAAATAATAAATAAAGGCCATTTATACTCTGGATTAATTAATTAATTAATTAATATCTTATCGATACTCATTTCACACCATGCTCTTTTTCAAATCCATGCGAGTACGGGAGCTCCACTATTATAGTCAGTGGACCGGAAACACATAGGGCACAATGCACCTGACCACCATTATTTGCGGGTGCATCGGTTTGGATCCTATTGGCATGGTCTTCCACTATAAGTACTTAGTGTCGTTTATGTATCTTAGCAAACTCAAGGTTTGGTTTACTAAGATTGGGATCCCCCACTATTATAGCCAGTGGATCGGTCACACATAGGGCAACATGCACCTAACCACTATTATAGTTGGTAGATGGGACATAGAGGGTGAAACACCTTAACCACTATTTCTTACCCTTGGATTGGTTTGGGCCCGACTCAATAATCTTCTACTTTACATGATTAATGTCTTACAGTGTCTTATTTAGGAGCTTCACCCCAAACATGCATGACAAACTCTCTCTACGGCTATCCTCCAACTAATTCGTTCCATATCATCAGACTCCTACACCTCTTAACTTACCTTAACATCCTTTCCTACATATCCTAACTCACACTAGAAGTCCAATTCTTAAATATATGGGTCAAGGCCCACTACCTTACACTTCCAAGTCCCCTCACCACCTCACTCTAAGGATTTATCCCGAAACCCTAATTTATGCCTATATGGCCCATTCTACTCCACCAAATAGGATCCAAACTATTTTAACGCCCCATATATCATAACCCTTAGATTCAACCCTCATCATTATGCCTTACTCCTCAAGAACAATTGTCATCATAAAACCCTAGGTAGTCACATCAAACCCTAACTAGCCACACCAAACCCTAGCTTCCTCATTTCTACATGTCACCCCTCCATTTCTCACCTTCCACTTCTTATTTTTCCATACTACTCATGCCCATCTCTCACATAACAATTTACGCCCTCATCTCGTACTCCACTCACCCTCATTTATTTCTCCTTTTAACCACCTTCTCAAACTAGGGTTTTCTCCCAAACCCTAGCTCTGTCTCCTTATAGTGTCCCATGTACTATTTTCATCAAAATCCTCCAACACCCAAACAACTCTTTTGTTACCTTCCTTACGCCCCAAATCAACTTTTCATACGTAAATGTTACTCCCATGTAGACTCCAACCTTCCCATGCAAAGCTTTAAACTGTTTTATGCTAAACCCCAAATTGCATGCAAACCCTAGATTCTCCCATACAAAATCCTAGATTCTTCCATGTAAAACCCTAGATTCTCCTACTCTTTCATTTTATTTAAAATCTCTTTTTTTATTCATCACTCATGGACCATTAAAATATTTAGGTCAACTCACATCCGTTGGTCAACATATTTCCCTTTAGTCTACTTACTTCCCCACTTTCCTTTTTCATCCTTTCCACCCCACCAAACCACATTAAATATCCTCACATGCATGTCTTTAGGGGTCATAACACATTAAATCACATTTCACCCCATATACATAATCACGCATGCCATATGTAAGCACATATGCATACCTCAATTCCAAGCCACACTACACATGAAATAGTTATACCGATAAGCATAAGATATATTGCACATCATGATACATGGAATATAAGGCACATAGGGTACATAACACACATAAGGCCTTACTTGCACCCTTACCTAATACGATACCGGACTTGGAGTACGCTTCTATGTCACCTTAGGGTTTTAAATGGTCTCACCTATAAGAGGGAAAAACTAAAGATTAGTTTCCCTCCTACAAAAAATACTAATTTTTTCTTTTTTATTCTAAGACTAGGTTTTAGATAAAATAATAATAATAATATAATAATAACACAAACAAAATACTAATATCGCCAAGTTTAAAAGTAATAATAGTTATATTGGAAAAGATGATAATATAAGATTTGAAGATTTAAGCTTAATAATAATAATGAAGATGATGATAATAATAATAATAATAATGATAGTAACAATAATAATAATAATAATGATAATATTAATACTAATAATACTAATAATAATAATAGTATAATTCAAAATAAATCGTGAAACAAGGGCTTCGACCCTTGAACAAAATAATAATAATAATAATGTTACTAATATTAATAATAAAAAATAATAATAACACAAACAATAATAGTAATACGAAATAATAATAACAATAATGATAATAATAATAATAATAATAATAGTATAAATAAAAAATAATATAAAGTAGGGTTTCAACCCTACTTGAAATAATAATAATACTAATAATAATAATAATAATAATAATAATAATAATAACAACAACAACAACGCATAATAATATAATTGAAATAAAAAAGATTAGGGATTCGGCCCTCAATAGCAATAATAGTAATAACATTAGTAATAATGATAATAATAATAATTATAATAATAATAATAATATTCAAAATAATGGAAATATATTAAAATTAAATAAATAAAGCTTGTATAAATAGGGTTTGAGTGTTGAGAGGGTTTAAGGTACCACCTTGAGTTGGTGGTGATAAGCAACACCGGTAGTAGTCTTCGGTAGCAATGGTAGGGAAAAGATAAGAAAAGAGAGAGATTTTTGAAAGATTTTTTTTAAAAAGATTTTTCCTAAATTCCATTTTAATTAGCAAAAACCCTAATTTTTACTAATTAAAATATTTATTATTTTTTTCTTCATTAGCCCTAATTAATTCCCTTTTATTTTAATAAAAATAATTTATTTAATTTATTTTCATAATAAATCCTTAATTAGTTATAATTTTTAAAATTATGATTTTTCAGGGTATTTCATGTAAAGTCATGCCTTATATAATTAGCAGAAAGTTTTTAGTAGCACACTAAGATAGCTGTATTAATTCTCAAATGAATAAATAACACACGAACATGTAATAGCAACATATTGATAACCTGTACAAATATGAGTTGAACTACAAATTATTACAAATAAAAATAGAAAATTATTACATGGAAACTACTAAAAAAAGCCTTAATTTATATAAGAATGAGAACTAGGTCTTCTTTGAATTGAAAGTTTGAGTTCCATGCGTAATAGCTCATTTGAGTTGTAATAACTTGTAACATATGGAGAAATCTTAGGTGTGTTGACATCTTGAATCTTCTCCTTGAAAACATGTACATACCTATAAGAATTACTTAAAATATACTTATTATGTTTAGTCAAAGTTATTTCATCAAAGACATATATTGTAATAGGCTCCATTGTTAAGAATGATAAATCTTCATTTGCATGTGAATCCTTATATGCATCATCAAATCTATAAATTCCCTACATCACCTAATATAACCACTCACGAAAAACACAACATCAAGTTCACCATTAAAATCAAGAATATCATGTTTGATGCCTTTATCCTCTTTATGATGATTCCTTGGTTGATGATCATAGTTCCTTCCATTACTTCCACTCTCTTACAACTCTCCTTCATAGTCTATTCATGATTTCAAATATCTCTTTCTAGGTTTATTGGCTTTGCTGCACTCCCATTCGATCTCCATAGAACCCTTTTTTTTCTTACATATTTTACACCAAATATTATTCCAGAAATTGATACTCCACCTTGTGCAATTAAGGTTGCATTATAATAAGTAGTTGATGTTGAGAATTGGTTGCAGCTATATTGATTGAAAGATTATAAATTCCCTAAAAAATGCTTCAAAATTCAGTTGTTCCTCTATAGTGATCAACTGGCTAACACAGTTAACAAAAAATAAGCAACTCCTTAGGTGTTGGTTGGAAACACAAATTATACAATGGCTCTCCTTCATTTTTAGTTTAGTTCTTGCTGAAAATTTTTATTCCAATGAATCAAAAACATAGCCAACAATATAATATATAACAAACACAAATGAATTATGACACTTTATGATTTTCTCGTTAAGTTATTGATATAAAATTGAACAAAAAACTAAAGCTATGTATATATTTGAATTTCTAACATGGTATATGACTAAAGTAAGAGTGAAAAACAATACTATATGTATTAATTGTATGCAACTCATTATAAAATGTTCCAAATGATGGACTGAACAAAAATACTTTTAAATAAACAAAGACATAATAATCGACTATAGTCTTAAACACTTAAATGACTATTAGGATTAAATGGCAGCTCTCATGCCTTATAATCAATCATTGAAGGTATTTAATATTCATTCAAACCTATCCAAAACACAAATAATACAATGTATAATATTTATCTTGAAGACGAATCTAATACAAGCAACACACATTCATGTTTCTTTCCTTATATTGATTGAAACATTAACATGCACTTGCTGTCTTTTGGTTTAGTCTTTAGCAAGCAATCAATCAAGATTTACTTCATGATCACCATATCTCATTTCCTAAATCCAAATTAGACAATGAAAGATCAAACCCATGCACAAAAGAATTCTATAAAACCAATCAAAAATAAAATAATAATAGCAAGAATGATTAAGAACCTCAACAAAATTTGATGTAGATGTGTTTTCTTGTTTCCATAAAGATGTTGAACCAAAAGCCTTTGTTTGATACCAAAACTGATGTGGAAAATAATGGATTAATTATCATTCACAATGTAGGACCTTTCATCTTTTGTTATTGAACATGATTGTTGATCAAAATAGATATAAAATTTGAAGTTGTATAAGTCTTCAACTTAAATGCATGATTAGAAGTTTTTGATCTTCACCGAGATCAAAAGAATTCTAAGAGGAATCAAAACTTTCTTTAGAAAAAAAATATCTAAAATCTCTCAAGAGAAACTCAATTAAATAAGAATTATGGAATGTTTAAATCTCTCTAGGAGCTTTTGCTTAACTTTGATTAATTTATTAATATTCCACTCATCTCTAGTGAATGTACATGTTCCATACACACACACACATATAGGGATGAGCTTGACCTTCATCAATCAAGCCCAAATCAACTAGAATATGAAACTTTTTAACCCCTTCATTGTCATTTTCTTACTGACTAGATATGGTTGGTGAAATATTCCTCTTAAAAAATATATAATACTTGCAAGAATCACTTAATGAGATATTATTAAGGTTATTGTGAAGGTGTTCAAGAATTTCAGGAACAATTGGTAGCATGCCAAATATTCTAGCTCTTGACCTTCAACAGGAGAATAATGAGATGGATATGCTACAACAACACTAATCCAATTGGAAGCAATCACTACCTTTCCTTATGTTTCTTATAAAACTAAAAGTCTTCCATAGACCATTAGTTTTCACTAATAAGTAACATCTTGAATTCCATAAATTGCCCAACCAGTTCTCTTCGACCATATCTTACCCTACTTACGTTATCTTATCTTATCTTATCATCTATATCATAATTCAGTGCTTATACATGCCACACATTATTTGATATTAATCATGTAAAAAATCTTTCACATACTATGATGCAGAAGCAATTACTCAAGAATTGGAATTTATAATTATAGAATCAATTGCTCTTTTCCTACTTAGGATCTACCACAAAATTGAAGACAAATTGATGGTTACATTGCTGGTAATAGATGAAACATATAATATAAGCTACTAGGTGTATACATGCATGTGAATGGCTTGCATGGTAAGCATCGAATGCATGGTTGTATGAATAGGGGAAATAATATGTAGCCTGGATGTGCATATGAGTTGATCTTATTAATTAATTCATGAATTAGTAGAGTTAGAGATTATCTAGAGAAAAAATTAGCATAAATCTACCTTTTTGAAGAATATTCTATATTCTAGTATCTTTCCCCGTATTCTATATTCTAGTATCTTTTAGTTGGCAATCTTTGAAGAAGTATACCATTTAGTTAGTATCTTGTAATCAGTAGCCTTGGCTTTATGAAGACATAGAACATAAGATTGGAGATACATGAATAATTGAAGTTGAAGATCAATATTGAATTTGAATACAAGTTGAAATCTATGAGAGATCAATTCAAGTAAAATAAATCTGTGTGAACTATTTAATCCCTTTGTTTGTGTGAATTAGAGATTAATTCATATCTTTTCTACTCTCTATAATCTATAGTTTTCTAGCCATTATTATCATCCATACACCACCTTAATTAGATGCAAATTGAAACCCTAAATCAATTTGGCATTCAAAACTCAACATCCACCATTCAAAACCCTGAACCCTTTATCCAAACCAAATATCACCTTAAACCTTATATTCAAAGTAAAACCTAACCCTAACCCTAAACCATAATGTCATCCTCCATCAAAATCCTATTATTTGAAACTCATCATCATCAACACACCATCATTGAATACACATCTTAATTAACATAACACATTTGAACCATCATCATCCCTCATCCACCATCACTGAATCATAATTATTTTTGTTTGAAACGTATTCAACTCTAACGCACCCTATTCAAATGTTCTTACCATTTATTCAGCATTTTGATGACTTCTTTTAATTATTATCAACTCAAACGAACCATATTCTCATTAATTTGAGAATTCGGTCCTCCTAGACGTATCAATTTTGGTATTAAAGCCTTAGGTTAGAGTTATTGCCATCAAGATTCAATATTTCCTTTAAGATTCTTTAAGATTCATGAAAAAAGTGTCCCGTCTTCGAGAATCTCCAAGAATTTATCAAGAATATGCAAAAGGGCCGAGGAGTATATGGTATATTTGGGACTACCACAATCGGCTGGTAAAGAGAAAGGATGGAGAACCAAGGAGAGGACTTAAAGGATATTCTCACGACCTTGATGGTTGAAATCAAGGAGGTTAAGTTACATGTGGTGAGAATAAAATCTTCCCAAGACCACGAGTCCCATATACAGCCACGAGTCCCAACAATTCAAATAAATAAATAAATAATAGTTAAAGTTTCTTAGGGTCTAATTATATGCTAACATAAATAAAAAACTTAATTTAGTCATATAAGATACGAGCCTTGTGATATATGCATAATAAAGGAACACTTGTATAAAATCAACTCTTTAAAGCTAGCACATCAAATAAATAACACAACTCTAAAATTACAATATTTATGTAAAATTCATACGGAACCCGTATTTATATTCAATACATAATAAAAATATAAGATCACCCATAGGCCTAATTATATAAAAACATATATATTTGTGTAATGTCACATAGCTAGATAATACCATTATATCAAAAAGTGCATAATTAGAATATGCATGAATGCACATATATATATATATATACATACATACATATAAAGGTTGAAAGTAATGTTACCTAGTATGGGATTTGATCATAAATGCTCATTAGTCATTGGACCTTCAACAATTAGATCAGAAGAATTGGATGGTTACTCTATATAAAACTACTCTCTTTTTTTCGTTGCTATACTTTTCCTTGTGTGCGGCTGTTATACGGCTTACAAGAAGTTAACCATAAATGTATAATAATGGGAGACTACTAGGGTTACGGGAGAAGTGTAACTTATCTTTAGAGAATTCTAGAAGTGGCTAATTAAATAAAAATGCCCATTTACAAATAACCCATTAAATTGTGTAACAACACTTCTTAATTTACGAGAGAAGTGAAACTTATCTTTAGAGAATTCTAGAAGTCTCTAATCAATTAAAAAGACACATTTGCTAATAACCCATTAAATTGTGTAACAACACTACTTAATTTACAAGAGAAGTGTAACTTATCTTTAGAGAATTCTAGAAGTGGCTAATTAATTAAAAAGGACCATTTATTAATAACCCATTAAATTGTCTAACAACATTACTTATTTAAACTCTATTAGCAAGCTATTAATTAATTGCTATGTATATACGTAATAAAATACTATAATTTAAATCTTTGTCATTTAACTATTATAGCTATCGAAAACTTAATCTTATTATTCAAATAATACACATATATATAAGTTCCCTTATATATCTTAATGTCACATACTGTAGGATTATAGGACATGTATAGCACAAAGCATATCAATCAGATCCCGTCAATAAAAAAAAATGAGACATCAAAACCATAAATTTAAATTGAGCACAAAAAAATCCAAAATACTTTCAAAGCATGAGCTTCTAAAAATCTTGAAATGAGATACTATCAGAAGTCAATCAATCCCCTAAATAAAAAAATTGTTATAAATATACCAGGAAATACCATGGAAATCTTTCTTTGTTTAAAGTATCAACATCCCATCAAAATAATTTAAAATGAATTAACTAAGCATTATAGGTTGAGGAAGACACTCCTAAATCTCATTTAAATATAAGAGGTTTAAAAAAAATAGTTAACATAACCCAAAGGTAAATAATGGGGATACTACCCCTTAAAAAGGAAACACAATGCAAAAGCAAAAAAAAAATCATCATGATATAACATAGTATAGTAAGGCATGCAACCCAATCATCACATAAATAAGGTATGATTATGTCCTCATACAACTCACAAAAAGCAAAGTAGTACATAACAATGACGGAAACAAATAAGCATATATTCTATGAGCCCCAACCTATTCCTCACTTGGTGGCTTTGAAAGTTTTAAAATCAACACCTCTTAAAACAAATAAAACATACTTCCAAATTTCCAATGAAAAACTTTACATTAAACATTTAAAAAAATAAATTCTAAAAACCATTGCTCTGATACCATTTTGTAACACCCACATTTTTCAAAACCAATTGACTAGAAAAATATGAAAATTATATAGGGAAGCTAAATACAATGAGGGTATTATCACCACAACTAGTGTAAGTAGACACCACTATTCTACTTACACTAGCTGCTAAGGCTAGATAAAATAAGAAAACACACAAAATATATTTATTAATTCAAACCAATCGAACTGAAAATGTTCCTACAATTGAAACTATGAAAAGATTCTACTAAAATTAGTATGATAAATAAAACTCTAAAAATCACCACCACTCTCAATATTCCCCGTCATGGATGCCATCAACACATTGAGTAAATTCATACCCAACCTGCACTAGATTGTCTGCTCACCATATATATCATGGGTCATCAAAACCCCGTTTAAAACACGTAACAAGTTAGCTAGGGCAACAACTAAGTAACATGTTAGTATAATGGAAAATAATATAGACGTGTATAAATGCAACAAATCATGTAACAAAACCAAATGTGAATAAATGAATATGCAGATATTAATCTTTAATTTAGGTGATTACATGCTCCAATTAATTAAGTGGGTAAACCAACCAGGGGGCCACCTGGCCATCCCAGAGGAAAAAGTCCAAAGGGGATAACAAAAGTCTAAAGACCTACCACCAATAATATGATGATTAGAAATCACACATGGGTCATCCCAGTGAACATAGTCCAAAGGGGATAACAAAAGTCTGAAGACATACCACCTCGATCATCCTGTCTGCACACCCCCTAATAGGGTTCGAAGAAGCCTATAGAGTAGATGAGGAGCCAAGGATAAACATGTCTGGCAAATAAATAAATATCCACAATAGAAAAGAGAAAGGCTAATACCGATCTCCAACTTCAGGAGGCTAAACATAAAGGACCCAAAGCACACTTTATGTTTCACTTTAAGTTATAGTATTTTAATTCACTAAAGTCACACAATCCACCATATAAACTTCATTTTATTCACTTTTCATAATAGGTAACTTTTTCAAATTACGTAGAAATATACCCACATGGAGTCACCACTCAATCCACCAGCTTAATTAGAACAGAATAAAAATAATTATCCAACAACCACTTCAAATAAATAAATAAATAATAGTCAAAGTTTCTTACGGTCAAATTATACGCTATGATAAATAACAAAACTTAATTTAGTCATATAAGATACGAGCCTTGTGATATATGCATAATAAAGGAACACTTGTATAAAATCAACTCTTTACAGCTAGCACATCAAATAAATAACACAACTATAAAATTACAATTTTTACATGAAATTCATCAGGAATCCATATTTATATTAAATTCATAATAAAAACATAATATCACCTGTGGGCCTAGTTATATAAAAACATATATATTTGTGTAAGGCCACATAGCCAGATAATACCATTATATCAAAAATTGCGTAATTAAAATATGCAAGAATGCACATACATACAAACATACATATAAAGGCTGAAAGTAATGTTACTTGGAATGCTATCTGATCACAAATGCTCACTAGTCACTGGACCTTCACCAATTAGATCAGAAGATTGGATGGTTACTCTATATAAAACCACTCTCTTTTTCGTTGCCATATTTTTCCTTGTGTGGGGCTACTATACAGCTTACAAGAAGTTAACCAAATATTTATAATAATGGGAGGCTACTAGGGTTACGAGAGAAGTGTAACTTATCCTTAGAGAATTCTAGAAGTGGCTAATTAATTAAAAAGGCCCATTTACTAATAACCCATTAAATTGTGTAACAACACTACTTAATTTATGGGAGAAGTGTAACTTATCTTCGGAGAATTCTAGAAGTGTCTAATTAATTAAAAAGGCACATTTGCTAATGACCCATTAAATTGTGTAACAACACTACTTAATTTACGAGAGAAGGGTAACTTATCTTTAGAGAATTCTAGAAGTGGCTAATTAATTAAAATGGACCATTTACTAATAACCCATAAATTGTGTAACAACATTACTTAATTAAACTCTATTACCAACCTATTAATTACTTGCTATGTATATACTTAATAAAATACTATATTTTAAATCTTTGTCATTTAACTATTACAGGTATCGAAAACTTAGTATTATCATTTAAATAATACACATATATATAAGTTCCCTTATATATCTTATTATCGTTGCCGACTTTAAATGATTATAATTATTATTATTCAAAATTATGGGGTACTACATTATCTCCCCCTTAATAATGAACTTCGTCCTAAAGTTCGCAACCGTAAATCATTGCCCAACTGAGATAAGAATACATAATAACTTAATGTCACATACTCTAGGAATATAGGAAATGTATAACACAAAGCATATCAATCACATCCCATCAATAAAAATAAAAATAATAATAAAAATAAAAATGAGATATGAAAACCTTAAATTTAAATTGAGCACAAAAAAAAATCCAAAATACTTTCAAGGCATGAGCTTCTAAAATTCTTGAAACGAGATACTCTTTGAATTCAATCAATCCCCTAAATAAAAAAAATTGTTATAAATATACCAGGAAATACCATGGAAACCTTTCTTTGAGTAAAGTATCAAAATCCGATCAAAATACTTTAAAATGAACTAACTAACCATTATAGGTTGAGGAAGATACTCCTAAATCTCATTTAAAAATAAGAGGCTTAAAAAAAATAGTTCACATAACCCAAAGGTAAAAAATGGGGATACTACCCCTTAACAAGGAAACACAAAGTAAGGCATGCAACCCAATCATCACATAAATAAGATATGATTATATCCTCATACAACTCACAAAGATCAAAGTATTACATAACAATGAAGGAAACATATAAGCATGTATTCTGTGAGCCCTAACCTATTCCTCACTTGGTGGCTTTGAAGGTTTTAAAATCAACACCTCTTAAAAAAAATCAAACATCCTTCCAATTTTCCAATGAAAAACTTTACATTAAACATTTAAAAAAATCAGTTCTTAAAATTATTGCTCTGATACCATTTTGTAACACCCACATTTTTCAAAACCAATTGACTAGAAAAATAAGAAAATTATATGAGTAAGCTAAATATAATGACGGTATTACCACCACAACTAGTGTAAGTAGACACCACTATTCTACTTACACTAGCTGCTAATGATAGATAAAATAAGAAAACACACAAAATATATTTATTAATTCAAACCAATCCAACCGAAAATGTTCCTACAATTGAAACTACGAAAAGATTATACTAAAATTAGTATGATAAATAAAACTCTAAGAATCTCCACCACTCTCAATATTCCCGGTCATGCATGCCATCAACACATTGAGTAAATTCATACCCAACCTGCACTAGATTGTCTGTTCACCATGTATATCATGGGTAATCACAACCCCGTTTAAAACACGTAACAAGTTAGCTAGTGGAATAGTTAAGTAACATGTTAGTATAATGGAAAATAATATAGACGTGTATATATGCAACAAATCATGTAAGAAAACAAAATGTGAATAAATGAATATGCAGATATTAATCTTTAATTTAGGTGATCACTGGGTCCAATAAATTAAGTGGGTAAACCAACCAGGGGGTCACCTGGCCATCCCAGAGGACAAATTCCAAAGGCCATAACAAAATTCGAAAGACCTGCCACTAACCACAGGATGATTAGAAATCACACCTGGACCATCCCAGTGAACATAGTGCAAAGGGGATAACAAAAGTCTAAAGACATACCTCCTCGGTCCTCCTGTCCTTAAGTCTTCACACCCCCTAATAGGGTTCGAAGAAGCCTATAGAATAGATGAGGAGCCTTAACTAGACACGGCAGGTAAATAAATAAATATCCACAATAGAAAAGAGAAAGGCTAATACTGATCTCAAACTTCAGGAGGCTAAACCTAAAGGACCTAAAGCCCACTTTATGTTTCACTTTAAGTTATAGTATTTTAATTAAGTAAAGTCACACAATCCACCATATAAACTTCATTTTATTCACTTTTCATAATAGGTAACTTTTTCAAATTACGTAGAAATATACCCACATGGAATCACCACTCAATCCACCAGCTCGATTAGAACAGAATAAAAATAATTATCCAACCAACACTTCAAATAAATAATATTCAAAGTTTCTTAGGGTCAAATTCTACGCTATGATAAATAACAAAACTTAATTTAGTCATATAAGATACGAGCCTTGTGATATATGCATAATAAAGGAACACTTGTATAAAATCAACTCTTTACAGCTAGCACATCAAATAAATAACACAACTATAAAATTACAATTTTTACATGAAATTCATCAGGAATCCATATTTATATTAAATTCATAATAAAAACATAATATCACCTGTGGGCCTAGTTATATAAAAACATATATATTTGTGTAAGGCCATATAGCCAGATAATACCATTATATCAAAAATTGCGTAATTAAAATATGCAAGAATGCACATACATACAAACATACATATATAGATATATACATATAAAGGCTGAAAGTAATGTTACTTGGAATGCTATCTGATCACAAATGCTCACTAGTCACTGGACCTTCACCAATTAGATCAGAAGATTGGATGGTTACTCTATATAAAACCACTCTCTTTTTCGTTGCCATATTTTTCCTTGTGTGGGGCTACTATACAGCTTACAAGAAGTTAACCAAATATTTATAATAATGGGAGGCTACTAGGGTTACGAGAGAAGTGTAACTTATCCTTAGAGAATTCTAGAAGTGGCTAATTAATTAGAAAGGCCCATTTACAAATAACCCATTAAATTGTGTAACAACACTACTTAATTTATGGGAGAAGTGTAGCTTATCTTCGGAGAATTCTTGAAGTGTATAATTAATTAAAAAGGCACATTTGCTAATGACCCATTAAATTGTGTAACAACGCTACTTAATTTACGAGAGAAGTGTAACTTATCTTTAGAGAATTCTTGAAGTGGCTAATTAATTAAAATGGACCATTTACTAATAACTAATTAAATTGTGTAACAACATTACTTAATTAAGCTCTATTACCAACCTATTAATTACTTGCTATGTATATACGTAATAAAATACTATAATTTAAATCTTTGTCATTTAACTATCACAGGTATCAAAAACTTAGTATTATCATTCAAACAATACAAATATATATAAGTTCCCTTATATATCTTATTATCTTTGCCGAATTTGTATGATTATTATTATTATTATTATTATTATTATTATTATCATCATTATTATTATTATTCAAAATTATAGGGTATTACGTATGGTTAGACTAGGAATGATGTGTAATCAATGTGGAGGGAAGAGTTGGATCGATGGCTATTGTTTGGTTGTATCAATCATGAGTTTATGTACTAGAAAAACTTGGTTTAATGTTTATTACACTCAAAGGTTGAAGCTGGTTTCAACGTTTGAATGAGTGAGATCAATGGAAGATGGAATTGCCCCAGGATTTTCCTTATGAAAGGAGACTCAAAAGAGTGGATAAGACACAAGCCTTGCTGTTTTAAAATTGTGCTAAAAAATTATGTATATTCTTGCTATTCCATGCATGTACAAGGGTATATATATAGGAGGAATTAGCCAGCACCTTAAGCTTAAACCAACCGAGATTCCTACCCTAATTCAAGCCCATTATCCTACTTGAATTAATCCCAAATAATACCTAATATTAATCACATTATCATTATCTAAATGATATTAATGACTAACATTATAAAGCCATACAATTAACTATGATATATATATGAAATTACATCAAACCCTAGCTTAAATAAAATACACTTAGGGTTTACAACAAGTTTATACAATTAATGATAATCATCACCATATATTCTTGTTGTAAAGTATCATTCCATGTATGCCATAGTCTTGCATGCTTTGAATACTTGTACACTTAAAGGTGTATTAACATCTTATTCTTGCAAATATGTAACATACCTGCAAGAACAACTTGAATTGTTTTCAACACCAAGCATAGACAAATTATCTAGAATATTTAATATGATGGGCTCTAATATTAAGAAAGCTAATTCTTCCTTATGTTGACAATCAAGATGAATATGATAATCATTAGATGCTCCTACATAATTCTCCCCAAGTTGAGAAGAATTTGCCCTCAAATTTTCATTAGAATAACAATAAGGCAAATCACTAATATTAAAAGTTTTTAAAATACCACCATAATGATCTGGAAGTTCAAGTTCATAAGCATTATCCCCAAACTTTCTAAGTATTTTAAATGGACCATCAGCTCTTGTCATTAGTTTATTTTTATGTAAATTAGGAAATCTTTCTTTACACAAATGTAACCAAACTAAGTCACTAGGAGAAAACACGTGAGGGTTTCCATGTTTATTCACTTGAGCTTTATACATGCCATTAGCATTTTCAATGTTATTTTTGAATTTCTCTTGAAGCTGTTGAAAACATTTTACTCTATCTTTGGCTTCAAAATTTTGTAATTCACCTTTTTTCAAAGGAATCATATTAATAGGCATGTGAGGATTCACACCATATACCACCTCAAATTGACTAGTTTGAGTAGTACTAGAAGGACTACGATTATAAGCAACCTCTGCATGAGCTAGCTTAACATCCCAATCTTTAGTACTCTTATTAACTAAACCTCTTAATATTGTACCAAGAGTTCTATTAGTTACTTCAGTTTGGCCATCCGTTTGTGGATGATGTGAAGTGCTAAATAACAATTTAGTACCAAGAATATGCCATAAAGTTTTCCAAAAATAACTCATAAACTTAACATCCAGATCTGAAGTTATGCTTTTAGGTATTCCATGAAGTTTAACAACCTCTCTAAAATACAATTCTGCAACATATGTGGCATCAAAAGTTTTATTACATGGAATAAAATGAGCCATTTTAGAAAATCTATCTACTACCACAAGAATAGAATCTTTACCACGTTGTGTTCTTGGTAGCCCTAGGATAAAGTCCATACTAACGCATTCCCATGGTTTATCAGGAATGGGTAAAGGTGTGTATAAGCCTTTATGAAAGTAACTCTTACTTTTTTACATGTAGAACATCTACTTATCATGGCTTGTACATGTTTAACCATTCTTGGCCAATAGAAATTTTCTTGTAATAATTCCTTAGTTTTATAATTGCCAAAATGTCCTGTAATGCTACCTTCATGTATTTCTTTGATTAGCAAGTCTCGAATGCTAGATCTAGGAATACAAATTTTATTTAGTCTAAACAAAAATCCATCTTGTATGACATAATTTCCATGGTATCCAATTTCTTTACATGTACTAAACATTTCCTTAAAATCTACATCTTTAGGATATAAGTCTTTGATCATTTCAAAACCTAAGATTTTTGCATCCATCATAACAAGTAATGTAGATCTACAAGAAAGAGCATCGGCAACTATATTTTCTTTTCCATCTAAATGTTTGACAGAGAACACAAAGGATTGTAAAAAATTTACCCACTTTGCATGTCTCGGATTAACTTTATTTTGACTATGTAAGTATTTTAAACTTTCATGATCCGAATGTAATACAAAGGGTTTTGGTATTAGATAATAACTCTATGTCTCTAGACTTCGTATGATGGCAAATAATTCCTTGTCATAAGTTGAATAGTTAAGTTTGGCTCCATTCAACATTTTAGAGAAGAATGCTATAGATTTATTTTCTTGGGAAAGTACTCCTTCTATTCCAAATCCACTAACATCACAAGTTACTTCAAAAAGAATATTAAAGTTGGGTAAGGATAGAATAGGGGCATGACAAAGTTTTTTTTTAAGCATTTCAAAGGCTTGAGTAGCTTCTTGTCCCTAATAAAATTCACCCTTTTTCATCATTCGAGTAATAGGTGTAGCTATAGTAGAAAAATCCTTAATGAATCTTCTATAGAAACTAGGTAATCTATGAAAACTTCTCATATCATGAACATTCTTATAGATAGGCCTTTCTTTTATAGCCCTAATTTTATTAGGATCTACTTTAATACCCTCACCACTAATAATATAGCCTAGGAAAACTACACTTGGATGCATAAAATCACATTGCTCAAGTTTCCCAAATAGTTTAGCTTTCCTTAGCTTATCAAATAATTTCCTCAAATGCACTATATGATCATAACTATTTTTACTATACACAAGAATATCATCAAAATACACAACAATAAAATCACCAATGAAATGTCGGATAACTTCATTCATAAGTCTCATAAATGAGCTAGGTGCATTATATAATCCAAAAGGCATAACCATCCACTCATAGAGACCATATTTTGTTTTAAAAGCAGTTTTCCATTTTTCTCCATCTCTAATCCTTAATTGATGATATCTACACCTCAAATCAATTTTGGAAAATACTTTTGCACCACAAAGTTTAACAAGCATATCATCTAACCTAGGCATAGGAAAACGATATTTGATAGTCATATTATTCACTGCCCTAGAATCTATACACATTCGCTAAGTACCATCTTTTTTTGGAAATAGTAAAGTAGAAATACTACAAGGACTCATACTCTCTCTCACAAATCCTTTATCTAGAAGCTCTTGTATTTGTTTCTATAATTCCTTAGCTTCCTTTGGGTTAAATATATAAGCCCATCTTATTAGAATAGGCATACCAAGAAAAAGATCAATGGCATGTTCTACACCTCTTTTAGGTGGTAATCCAAGAGGTAAATCATCAGGAAATACATCATTATACTCATCAAGCAACTTCATTAGATTAGGATTTTCAATTTGTTATTTTTCAGGATTAGAATCTTTATAAACTAAATCATAATAAATTCCTTCTTCTTCTATGCATTTTTCCATAGCCTTTTCATGTAAAAATAATCTCTTTTTGTCATCACTCAAAGGCATATGATCACATGAAGAAGGTGTCAATCTATACAATTGCTTTTCTTTCTTCACCACATATTCATTAGTTACCCCATCATGATTTGCTTTTCTATCATATTGCCATGGTCTACCTAAAAGTAATCCATATGAATCCATAGGCAAAACATCACATAGAACTTCATCATGATAGTCTCTAATAGAAAATGTGATTAAATTTCTTTTGTTTATTTTAGCTCATTTATCGTTATTTAACTATTGTAAAGTATAGGGTTTAGGATGATTAGTAGTCTCTAAACCAAGTTTCTTAACCATTTCTTCACTAGAAACATTTGTACATGAACCATTATCAATTATGAGTCTACAAACCATGTCACCTATTTTACATTTAGTCTTAAAAATTTTCTCTCTTTGAGTAGGTGTAACATTAGGTTGTATTTTGCAAAACTCTTTGAATTAAAAAGCATGGATCTCCTTCTTCTTCATCCATAGTTAAGATTTCATTAGGAGATTAATTTTTTAAATCCTCATCATCACTATATGGTTCCATAATTTTTATTTCATACAAGGTTAAGGCTCTTTGATTAGGACACTCTCTAGTAAAATTTCCATATCCGTTACATTGAAAACATTGTTCATTGGCCATTTCATTTACCTTATTTTTACCTTTATCATCTCAATTTTTCTTTTTATCATATGAAGATGTTGACTTAGGTGTAAAGGTGTTAGAGTAGGGTTTTGTTGAAGTGGAAGCATTAGACTTAACATAGGGTTTAGTTGATTTGGTTTGTCTTTCAAATTTGAAAGCCAATTTAATCAAGTCATCAGGAAAATCATATGAATACATGTCAACTTTATCTCTTATCAAATTATTCAAGCCACCTAAGTATCTAGCACACTTTTTCTCTTTTCTCTCTTGAACATCACAAACAAGGGCTAGTTTTTCAAATTATCTAGGGTATTCTTCTACACTAAATAAACCTTACCTTAGAGTAGTCATTATAACATATATATCTTGCTCATACTCTCTAGGAACAAATCTCTTTCTTAGGTGCTTCTTAAGTTTTTCCTATGATTTTGTCTTTGATTTCTCTTGTCTTTCTCTTGTTCTTTTCAAATTATCATACCAAATTTGAGCAAATTTTTGAACTTAAGATTAGCTAGCTTGTATTTCCTCTCATCATCATACTCTATAAATTCTAAAGTATCTTTAATCTCATACAACCATTCAAAAAATAACTCTACATGTAAATCACCATAAAATTTAGGAAGGTAAAGTTTAATACCTTGGTCTTCATGGTAAGCATGTCTTACTTGAAATGTAGGTGGTCTTCTTTGGTTGCTTGAGTCAAAGGAGCTCATCTCATCTTCTCCATCTTTATTGTTATGTATATTTGAATGTCCACGTCAACCTTTTTCATGATAGATAGGCTTCATCTTTCCTTCCACACTATCATGTGTGGTCTCCATGGGATTTTTCTATGGTTTTATGCTTTTCTTTTTCTGCTAACTTCGCTTCTACACTTTGTAGTTGATGTTGAAGTGTGGTTTGATTTTTTAATTAATAATCCATTTGTGTGCTGAGGCTCTTGATAGACTCTACCAAGGAATGAACTTCTTCACTAGCCATGGTAATGGATGACATATACCTCTTTTTATTGCACAGAAAGGATTCAACAAGTGTGTAGGTGTTGGAATTTTTCCTACAACCAAACAACGCACAAATACTTTTGCTAATTCACAACAATGTAAATATCACTACTCGGAGTCCTTGACTAGGCAAAAATGAGTAGATGTAGCCAAAATATCACATCATGCACGTAGGGACCAAGGTTGGAAGTATTCTTCTTATGTGGTCCAAATTTCGGCCACATAAAATAATAAAATGCCGAGAGTTTCTTCAACACATACAGGTCTTCAAGTTGAAGATTTGAACATGGTGCATCATGGGAGATGTAGAGAATACAAAGAGGAAGAGTATAGAGTGGTCTTTGGAGAGAAAATTAATCGGTTAAGCCGGAACAGACACACAATTTCTCAGCGTGTGAACTGGATGCAATACCAGGTCTCGGGTTTTCTTTTCCTTACCGAGATTGGTATGAGAACAGGAAAATGAAATGAATGGATAATCAATGGTATAAAATGAAAATGGGGAGAGAAACAAGAGGAAGGGATGGTCGAGATAAAGAAAAATTTGAAGGTTAACAAACAACACACACACAAGTGGAGTTGCGGCATAAATGAAGGCTACTGGTCGAAGGTGACAACAATGTGGCTGCAAAACTACAACAAGATTATTGCAAGATTGCAAGATCTTCAACCAAGAATTCAATGAAGATTCAAGAATATTATAAAGGTTCAAGAATTCAATGAAAAGGACAAGCTATCGGTGAGTTCTTGATGCAAGAACGCACACATATGATAACCTATTTGCAGAATGGTTTGATCGACAGATTTGAAAACTGCCTAAGCTTTGATACCAAAAATGATGCGTAATCAAAATGAAGGGAAGATTTGGATCTATGGCTATTGTTTGGTTGTATCAATCATAAGTTTATGTAGTAGAAAAACTTGTTTTAATGTTGATTAAACTCAAGAAAATTCAGGTTGGACTTCTTCGAAGGTTGAAGCTGGTTTCAACATTCGAATGAATGAGATCAATGGAAGAAGGAATTATCCTAGGATTTCCTTGATCAAGGGAGACTCAAAAGAGAGGATAAAATGCAGACCTTGCTGTGTTAAAATTATGCTAAAAAATTCTGTATATTCCTGCTATTCCATGCATGTACAAGGGTATATATATAAGAGGAATTAGCCAGCACCTTAAGCTTAAACTAGTCAAGATTCCTACCATAATTCAAGCCCATTATCCTACTTGAATTAAGCCCAAATAATACCAAATCTTAATCACAATATCATTGTCTAAATGATATTAATGACTAACATTATAAAGCCACACAATTAACTATGATACATATATGAATTACATCAAACCCTAGCTTAAATAAAATACACTTAGGGTTCACAAAAAGTTAATACAACTAATGATAAACATCACCATATCTTCTTGTTTTAAAGTATCATCCCATGTATGACATAGTCTTGCATGATTTTAATACTTGTACACATTAAGGTGTATTAACATCTTCTTCTAGCAAATATGTAACATACGTAGAAGAACAACTTCAATTGTTTTCAACTCCAAGAATAAACAAATTATCAAGAATATTTAATATGATAGGCTCCAATATTAAGAAAGCTAATTCTTCCTTTCCTTGAGAATCAAGATGAATATGATAATCATTAGATGCTCCTGCATGAAGGAGCGGTTGGGGGTTTTTATTTTAAAATATAATAAATGCATGATTTTATCTAAAATATAATAAATAGAAGATTTTATCTAAAATTTATATCGTAAAAAGTTTTAGATAAATATCCAAAAAAAATTTCTTTTAGTTGATGATCAAAAAACTTAAATACTTTAATAATTGTTTGCTATGTTTTCCAAAAAACAAAATGGGAAAATGGAAGAAAATAAAATTTAGAAATAAAATTATAAATAAATTACAAAAACTATTTTAATTTAATTGTTTTGAAAATCTTATCGACCTCATAAAAAATAAATTATTTCAAAGACAAAAATATTTTTTACAGATAAAAATCATTAAAATAATTTTCCCACTTTAATGGGATTTTGTAATTTAATTTAAAAAATATTTATTTTCATTAATAAAATATAAATCAGTCATATTCACAAAACGAAGCTATGCTCAAAAACAATTTTAAAATATTAAAATCTAATATAGAATTGAAACATAAATATATTTTAAACCAAAATTGAATTACATGAATTTAACAAAAATAATTGTCATAAATAAATTTATCAAGAATAGTCCATAGTGATAACAAATTAAATAAATTTCACCATAAATTTGAAACCATCAATAAAATCATAAAATAAATTAAAACCTTAACAAACGTTTTTGAGAAACACAATTTAAACAAATAAAAAAATTAAAATTAAATTAAATGTTTAAAATCATAAATAAACACTAATATTAATAAATAAAAAAATAGGTTATTAGGAAACAGGGTGTTACAATATTTGTCATCCAGCTTCTATACGAGTGTACTTGTTCATAGTACAAATATGCAAAAATTATTTTCATAACAAAATAGCTTCTTCAAAAGTTGCAAGCTAGTGTACCAATGAGGGAAATAGTGGATTAGTCTTAATAGAAGTAAAATAAAAAGAAAAAAAGAGCAACAACAACATTAGAGTAGTGAACTAGTAGACTATGTTAATCCCTAAAAAGTGGACTATTGCTAATATAAAATAAACAAAACAATAGATTTGAGAATATAATGTGTATTCTAATAAAAATTAAACATATATAAACATGCTTTTATATTTCATAATTTTGCAAAACAACCCAAAAATGTGATACATCTTTAAAGCCTTGAAATCAAGTAAACCAATAAGAAACATGCCTCAAATATAATAATTTTGGGGGGGGAGGTAGTGGAGGCCAAAAGGGCCTAGTGTTACTTTTCATGCCACAGAACCACATGCAATATATCAATCTTCATGTAAAAACATTAGCACCTTAAAGGAAAATTTTACGTAGCTAAAACATATTATTACAAGAGAAGAAGATAAAAGTATATCCTATTCTTGATGACATCAATTTAGCCTTATGTAGAAAAACATTTAATATTTTATCTACTTCCAAACCAAAAATATTTTTCATAATTTTCTCTTATTAATATAATTCACTTCCAAGCTCTTTTTTTTCTTTTACATGAACTATGGTAATAAGATTATTGTAAGTGATGTCCTTTTCAGGTTGGAGTTTTTGTATGGGATGTAAATTCCCTTAAAAATAATTTTCATGTCTTATATCTTTCTAAGTCCTTATTGTGAAACATTTTTATAAAACTATTTTTGGGTCCCAAATCATTTACAATATAGAAATGAAAATTTTGGTTAAATAATAATTATCATTTTGTACATAATTTATTGTAACAAAATGTATCATCTCTATAAGTTATTGTAGTTGTAATTGGTTAAAAAAAGATTGTTATTAGTTTTCCATAAAAGGATTCTAGTTAATCCTTTATATATAGCGTCAATTTTTCCATTCATATAGATTATTGTTATGTCAAGGAATGGAAAGTATTCCTATTGGTTTGGAGCCTTATTGAGCACTCCCTACTTAAAGGGTTAGTGATATGGTTTGGATATTTTTAGAGATTGATTTGGGGTTTGATTTTTAAACACTTGGTTGTGTTCCTATATTTTGGCTTTTTAACTTTTATTACATTATTTATCACTTTTAAATCTCTCTCTATTTCTCTCACTACTTCTATTTCTTTCTCTATCTATTTTTCTTGTGCATCGAGTATGAGTTAGGTGAAAAACCATGCCTCTCTTAGGTTCATTGTGGTAATAGCATCCCTCTATTTTATTTATTGCTTCCACATTTTCTTAAAACAAAACTTTTGGTGTGAAAATTAGGAGTTTTATAAATTATACCAACAATAAAATGTGAATTTTGTTGATGTAAATTTGATTTACTAGAACTAAATCTAAAATATTACCTTATAAATTTAAATAGAACACAAGAGCTCCAAATAGATAATGTAAAAACTATATTTAATCTAAAAATTTATGTACACAAATGTCTATGTGTAGACATTATAATATATTATATTATATTATATTATATTATATTATATTATATGTGTGTTTGTATATATATATTTTATAAATTGTTTAGTTTTCATAATATTACAATATATATATATAGGATTAGGATCATGCACAAACTCTAATCTAAAATATAAACGTAGAAACTAATTATATCCATTAGATTATTTAAAATGAAAATGGAAAAAGTAGATATAGATCATTAATATAAGTAATCTAATGGATATAATTAGTTCCTACATTTCTATTTTTATTTAGAGTTTGTATATGATCATAATCGTATATATATATATATATATATTTCATTAGTATATATACATATTTTAATTTACTATAAGACTATTTTCTATTATGGAATTTGAATAAAAAATTAGGTCTAAGAAATCATGTATTTTTGAAAGAGAGATTACTATCATATGATATTATCATTTCAATTTATCATTTGATTAAAATCAATTCAAATAGAATTTGTTTGTTATCTAACAATCAAGTAACTTTCTAAGTACCATTTCAAACATATATTTAGAAAATTTCATTATATAGTTTCATATTTCTATTCTCCAATAAAAATTTTTGACTTCCTAACAAGTTAATTAAAAATCAATAAGAATCTTCAAATATGTGAAATTTTGGAGATCCAAGATATTTAGCTTTGATTGCATCCATAAATACTCCAAAATGGCAACGACTATGGTTCAAAAATCAATCAATGTATATGATGCTATTATTAACCACTAAAGACTAGTAAGTGAGGCTAGTTGAGGAGGCTAAGTATTATTTTAGTAGGTTTGTTTGGGGTTGTGTGGTATGTGGTTAATTGCTAGGACATTGATCATAATATTTATGTGTCTCAAGCAATTTATGTGAAATAAAGATTTTAAAAAAAATCTTTATTTTAGGTTTTGGTTCTAACTAAAATAATTATTTACTTAAAAATACATTTAATGATTATAAATATAATATTTAAAAGATATAAATTTTGAGGGCATCGTTTATACCGCTTTTAATTAATTTAAAAAATAAATCCTTGCTCACATGTAATATTGGACTATGTGGTATGTATTATATAAGCCATAAGATATAATTTTTCTTTAATGTAAGAAGATATACATATCACCATAAGGGATTTGATTACAAAAGATTTGTGATGAATGTTTGATAACAACCATTCCAACATGCATTATACATGTTTATGGCTGCATATTGAGCCAAGGAATCAAGGGCCTTATTTTTTGATGTAGGAATGCAAGATATATGAATTTTTAGTTGAGAATTTAAGATTTTTCTACACCTAGTGATTAAGCATTGTAATTGGTACGGGATCACTGAATTAGCATATCAAGAAGGGTAAGCACCATATCTAAATCTATTTTAAAGATTGTTGATGAGATAGTCTTATCATATGTAGTCTCCATAGTCATTATGCATGTTGATGCTACTTCTTATAGGACTAAAATGGTAGTCTTGTTAGTGAATTAGAATTCCACACAACAATAGAGCACGTTCCCTTAGTAGTCACTTATTATCTTAGAGATACTTGTGACCATGTCTAAAACTAAACCACCTACATTCACCTTTGCTATAATATAGAGGAGAAGATGTCCAAGTAAATTAAAGGTAGGATTAGTATTCTGCCCCATGACATATGTCTTGAGTGATGAATTTTTTGAACTCATAAGGGATGTTGCTTAAAGATGTACATGCTAAATGAATGGCTTCATGAATATTTAGAGTCTTATGTCTAAAGATGATCACATTCCTCAAGTTTTATGTTTCCCAAAGCATGTGACAACCCTAGAGAGGAAATCATTTTGAGTTTGGGTCTATAGTTTTGGTGCCAGAGCATGTATTGAATACTCTCAATCTTCTTCTTCTAATGATGGATATTAAGATGAATTACATACATGGAGATAAACCAATTATGCTTTAAATTCACATACTTCTAATATTTTGTCAAGTCATTCTTCTTGCAGGTATTATATATGTTTGCAAGAAATTCATAAAGATTATGATGGTTGAAGATCTTTGAGGTATAAGGTAATGACAAGGGATTACAAGATTACAAAGTATATGGAAGAACAAGGCTACAAGACTCTAAATTTTTATCAAATATGATTACATCTATATATAACATTATTAAGTTGCATATCTTTGTTATTTTTGTTATTTTTGTTATTTACTTTGTAATTCTTCTAAAATTGTCATTGTAAGTTTATCTATGAGTAACAGACCATGCATTAGGAAGGTTAAATTATTAATGAGGCTGCTAATGGGCTTCTTAATGAAAAGACATGTAAGGTTCCATGCCTATATAAAATCTTTGTACTTAAAGGATTGAACATAATTGAGCATTATATGAAAAGATCATTCGAGACTTTTGGGAGAGAGTTACACGAGGGTGTTTCTTCTTCTTCTTCTCTTTTCTTTTCTCGAGTGTGTGTCAAAAAGTATCAAGGGTAATCTAGTGAGAAATAGAAGGTTCTCGTTAGGAAAGTTATGTCTTGGATTAGATCTACTCAAGTGTTATCACAGTTTCAAGCAATCGAAGCCTAAACAAGAAGAGTTGAGTGTTTGGTTTCCATTTTGAGTTTTTGTGATCTTTCAAACAAGGTCTTAAAGTGTTGTAGAACATTTGGAAATAATCTTCCATATCAGGTTCATTAAACAAACTTTGTTGAATGGATGTAGGATGTTGGAAAATGATTGAAAGGACAACAAAAAAATATAGCTATGGCAATAGTGCATGTTAGAAAAAGATGGGTCGTAGTCTCTATATCCGTATTGCACAAGGGGTAAGTAATTGGAATAGGTATCTTTCTGTTGACAATTTCTTTCCTTGCGAGGACGAAGATAATAATGACTTTTCGTACGAAACTTGAAAATTAGAAAGGGTATTATTAAGATTTTAGAATTTACTCCAAGACATATCTTGAAAAAGATGGGATATCAAAAATAACATTTGATTCCATTATACAACAATCTATTTATTTTATCACAAAAAAAATTGTGTTATGCTTGGGAGCAAGAATTAGTTTCATTCAAAACCACAAACACTTAACCTAGAATAAAGTATAGAAAGGCCTAAAACATTGTCATGAATTTCTACAATAACCTACTGTTTAATTCTCTTTCTCAGTATTGATATTTCTTAATTTATCATAGTCACAATTTTAGGAATTTATTTAATCATAGTGCAGAGAATTCAATTTAAAGTGTTAAATTTATATTCCCTCGCAGAATGTTTGCACTTGTCATCGGGCGGTCGGGCCACTTTATTGTCGACGTTAAATATGTTTGTCTTAGATTCTTTGCTAATATTCAATATTTACGCCCCTCATAGATCTATTATTTTCGCAGTTTGATCCACAATTATTTGACGAACCACGATATGATAAAGGGTCAAGGAAAGGGTCAAATGCTTTTTTAAACCTTTTGTTGTGTATTGGCTTAGCTCAAAGAAATACCAGAGGTCACCATCGTATCTTATCCACGTCAAAAGGCATTAAATAATACCGCCCGATATGCACTACTCTCTTCCTTTGATTCTATTCTTTTTTTTTTCTTTTTTCTTTTCAATGGAGAATGTTGTACCGATTAATGTATTATTATAGGATTGTGTAGTGGCATCATTCCGTGGGCATAAATATGGTGATCCAAGTTCCATCCCTTAAAACACATTGTTTTACTTATTTAACCAGGTATTAATTTTCTAAATGATATAATTAAATAAACTATTCAGCAATATTATAGTCAGCAAAATACTGAAGCTTTATTTTTATTCATATTTACCATAACTATGCTTTATAGACTTTTCATACTCATAATGGAATGGCAAGTAAATATTTGCTTAGAATAACTAATGGTTGGAAGTTACCATTGTTTTTATTTATGAAGATTGTTAATTAATAAATTCATTAATTTTGAAATGTTGTTAATATAAATAAGATTGCTAGAATCATGACTCTATTTAGAATTAATAAAGGTCATCAAAACTAAATTTTAGGATTGTAAAATCCTACGACCACAATAAAATATGACCCTGATATACTTTTATGCTAGAAAATCCCATATTCTAATTTTAATATCGCAAAAAGGTTATTATTAAGATGTTATTTAGTAAATAAATAACCACTAGGGTTTGCTGACTATGTTTGCTGACTATACATACAAATAAAACTAAGAACTTTATAAATGAAAAACAAAAATAATAATTATGACATAAATCAAATTTAGTAAATAAATAATATCAATAACTTAATATAAGTAACTATTTTTTCAACAACTAACTTTTCAAATATTTCATTCATGTTTCGTTCATATTAGTAGGTGTTCAACAAAGAGTATGTATGAAAAATAGAGTTAAGGTTTGACCATAGTAGAAATAAGAGGAAAATATATTTTAAGGTAAATAAAGAAAAATACTATATTTTATATGTAAAATTTTTACGATTCTATTTAGGGTTGTAAATGTAACTAGCCAAATTTAGTATTAATTGTTTTTTAGTTCTTGTAGAAGCTAAACATATAGTAATTTAGTGTTACTACCATAGTCAATACAAGTTTAAATTCCGTGTCATTCTCGTACTGTGTACAAAGAAAAAGCATTAACAAGTTTAAATAAGATATCAAGATAATAAGAGAAATTTTATAAATATAGATAAAAGTTTTAGAGATAAACATTGAATACAATACAATTTAAATTAGAATAAAAAAAGGAACCATGGATCTAAAAGTCTATAAAGTATTTGAACAATAACACTAACGAGAAAATAACTAAGACTCTACATCCAACCAAAACACTTGAGACACTCCTCCCCAAGAATTTCTTTAACCTCATCAAAGTCCTCAATATGGTCATTAAACACCTACATGTGAATAACTAGATTGTGTATTCATTAGAATGAGTAGCACCCATAAAAAACATGATGAATACTTGCATATTAAGTAAGGTAATAAATACATATCACTGGAGTAAGGCGTGCAACACATATTGAAATGGGAGAAAGCTAACATATACATTGTACCAGAAAAGAGGTGACCTAAAAAAGAAGGCAAATTATATTTTACCTATTATATAATCAACCATTTTAAGTCATTTAATCACCTTCAGTTCAGGGAGCTTATGATTCTCATCCGGTGAAAACGATTGTTACAACATCAAGGGAAAAACACACGTAACTATTATTCTTGTTGGTGGAATGGATTAATAAAACTTCAAAGGTATAATGCACTTACCGACTATAATCATGGAGTGGAATGAATAGGTACAACATGGTCCTAACTCATTTGTTGTTCCATTTTAATTATTAATGTCTTACCATATGAATAATTTCTTATTTTGGTTATATAAGGTATCAAAACTACAAAAAATATTCCAATAATTTATAATGATAGAACAACTTAAAATGCATCAAGGTTATAACACATTGAAAATTTTATAATCACGTGGAATAAAACTAAGATAAAAGTAAAACTATTAAGAGCATAAAGGAAAATTTTAAAAGGTAAAATACCATAATTACTCTTTTAAAATCCAAATTTCATATGTAAACGACAATTCCATCTATAAGACTTCTCCAACACACCAAATTAAACATTTTAACCCAAAATATTATCAAAAATACTGTAATGCCCTACCCTTTTAATAAGTTTTGAATGAATAATTATGCTAATTTTGGGTGCTTTATTTTTATTTTGTATTATAATCTTGTTTGAGGTAAAGTTAGATTTAAAATGAAGTTGGAAAATTAAATTAAATGTGTTTTTCAAGCGAACCAATTGACTGAAACCATAAACCAATCAACTTGTTTATCGTTTCTGCAAAATGTTTTTTATTTGATGAAATCGATCGACTAGTTTGGGAAGTGATCAACAAGTTTTTAGAGTAGTCAACTGATAGAAAAAATCAATCGACTAGTTTGTTGATCTAGGCATATTTTCGAAACTTAACTTTTTTAGAAAAATTTCTTATGTTGAAATGAAGCTTTATTAACTCTTGCCAAATTGTTTCTAAGAGATGCTTAGCCTATTTAGTCTAATAATATAACCTTAACTCGATTTGGTTGGTTGAATGAGACAATTGAGGGGGTAAGATGACTTTGATTTTGTCCTCTTCCACCTCTCTTCTCTAGAAATTTCTAAAATTATTACACTGATCTCAGGCTTGATTCTGCACAGGTGGAATAATCCTTCAATCTTGACCATCCATTATCCTCTTATGAATTGCATTTCTGGACCAATTGACCTATATTTCTCTAGAATCACCATATAAACTCTAGAGGATAGATCAATAAATATTAGATGAAATCTGTTCATTCAACTTAAATTCAAACAGTAAGAATAAAGGTTATTTTGTTCTAGATAACATTATTATTTATATTGATTGGTTAGCTATAAATATCCCCAATCATCCCTTTTTTTCACTTTTCTTTTAGTCGTTGATAGTACCTAACTCTGTAATATTTAACTTCTCTCTCTACATTTCAAACCTTGTAGTCAAATTCCTTTCTCTAGCCCCTCTTGTTTTAATTATCGAGCAAGTAAGAGTTTGGTTGAAGAAAGAGGTTGAGTGGTTCATCCAAGTACTCTCTATTTTGGTTCTAGGTGTGGTATGTTCATTCTTTCCTTTTTATTTCAATTTTGAAATTATAACAGTTATGCACAAATTTTTGAATTAAAGCTTGTTGTTTTTAAGGTTTTAAAAGTTAAGGAATTCGCAGGGTAAGATTTATGGTTTAAGGAAAATTTTTCCGACATCACGTAAGTAATTCTTGCTTCTAAAATGGGTTATAAGTAACCTTGAATGATATGTAACTCTTTACATTGATATTATATTCTAGCATGAATATATATAGCTTAAAGAACTAATTTGGTTAGTTTCAGGGGCCATTTTGAGTGAAAGCATCAATCTTGAGAAATGATCAGTTATGATGACTAATATTGAGATATACAACTTGGAAAGGCAAAAATGATGTTATATGATGCTAAAACATGTTCTAATGTTGTTAGATAAAGAGTTATAAGCATAATCTGCATGAAAATGATCATTTGATGAGAAAAGAATACTTGGTATGCACCGTTGATCAGTGATCAGTCGTCTTTGTGAGTTGCCGGATATGGGGAAGAAGAAGTAACCAAAATTGAAATGTAACCTCTCTATAGATTCATCTGACCACCCCTATAGTTTGAAAAGGTATGATCGTTTGATTATTGAAAAGGTAAATGGCAGAGGTTTACATCTTTTAATTTTAATAAAAGAGGAAGGGAGTCATTGATTAAGGAAACCGATGCTATGATCGCAAAAACCATTCCAGATTATGTTGTGGTTTCAAAAGAACATGGGAGGATGGAATGTCTTCAGGCATTGTACCCAATTCTTTCAACTGTCACTATCAATTTTGATAATTTTCTCGTATCAGAAAATGAATTGGATAGAATAATTATGTCTAAACCTTCTCCTATAACTCATAATCAAGAAAGCAAATGCAGTCAGGGAGATATTGTTTTGCTGAATCATAGACCAGAATTTGGGACTGTCGACGATTATTAATGGTGTCTCAAAAGCTCAGATGAATGAAGTTGATTTGAAAGAGGAGTAAACCCATTGGCAGAACACTTTGATAGCTTTTGTTGTTGGTCCAACTCCTTCTCATTCTCAAATGATGTGATTTGTCACCAAATAGTTATCATCATTAGCAAAGATTTCGAAAGTTTTGAGTCATGATTTTGGCTATTTTCTCTTTTGATTCCAGAGCATGGAGGATTTACAAAATGTCTTTACTCAACTATATTAGACCTTTGGTATCCGCCTTATGATGTTATGAAAATGAATCCCTAAGGTGCAAATATCTAAAGCTGATTGGTATGTTATGCCATTGTGGATCACAATACCTAGACTCCCTCTTCATTTATGGGATATAAATTCTCTTAGTAGGATTGAAAGTTTAATAGGGAAACCTATTTGAATTGATTCTATTATACCTAATAGGGAAAGGATTTCTTTCCCGAGACTCCATGTGGAAGATACTGTTAGTAAACATGTGCCTGAGACTGTGGATTTTCTTATGCTTGATGGGAAAACATGGATGTAAAGGGTAGCATTTGAATGGAAACCTCCCTTTTGTACTCATTGTGAAGTAATGGGACATGATACTCATTTTTGTAGATCAAAACCTGATGTTAAGAAATTTAAACAGGCTTAGGTAAAGAAGGATGATTAATAGAATTTTGATCCACTACCTAAATTCTAGCTAGATGATCTTGTTATGATTATGAGGAAAGAACAAATACAACATGCACGAATTTCATTTTCTTAGTCTCTACCACCAGTTCTAGATAAGGAGGTGATGATTTCAAATGAGTCTTTAGTTCACACCCCATTTTCACAGGGTAGTGCTGCCATTAAAGACCCCCAATCTGTTCTTATTCAAAGACCTAGTGTTGTAGTTGGTAAAGGAAAAGAAAAGGCATGTATTTTTCTTATTCATTCTTCCTCTTTGGTACCAACTAGGTCAGTTTAATTTGCTAGAGATGTCATTGAACAATTGATAGATGGAGATGTAAGTAGGGGAGATGTCTCGATTTCTATGCCTAGGGCTATATGAATATTGCTTCATATAATGTTAGAGGGTTGAATAAAACTATCAAACACAAGGAGGTGAGAACCTTCTGTTAAATTATGCTCTTGGCATTTTAGGGCTTGTTGAAACACATGTGAAATAAGAAAAAGCTGAGGTAATCAAGAAAAGGCTTGGATTACAGTGGTAGTGGATTCATAATTATTCCTACCATAGGAATGGTCGTGTGTGGATTATGTAGGATTATCATATATATCATATTACTTTAGTGGAGGTCATAGAGTAGGGGATTCATTGTTTTGTTACTAATAAGACTCTGAAATTTGACTTCACAAGACTATGATCTATGCTTAGAATAGTGGAAGATAGAGAAAAGCTCTCTAGGAATGGTTGATGCATATTAGTAACCAAGTCAGCTTACCATAGATTGTGCATGGAGATTTTAATGTGGTGTTCAAGGCTGAAGAGAAAATAGGGGGAAAGATTAACATGGTTGAAGTTGAGGAATTTGTTAACTGACTTCATGGGTGTGGTTTAGAGGATGTTCACTTTATTGGTAGTATCTTCGCTTAGTGCAATCAACGAAGTCCTGATCAAAGAATTTAGTATAAGTTGGACAGGATTTTAGGCAATGACCTTTGATTGGATTCTTTCCCTGACGTTTATGTGGATAGTATGCATAATCCAGCTTCAAGCCACAACCCCCTTGCCTTGAAATTTTGCATCCATCATCCTATTAAGGTTAAACCCTTCAAGTTTATCAACTTTTGGGTTGATAGGGATGACTTCAAGAAAATTGTTAGGGAGATATGGGATACCCACATTAAAGGAAGCTATACTTACAAGGTTATGTCCAAACTAAAAATTCTTAAGTAGAGCTTTAGATAGTTAAACAAACATAATGGGCATGTTTCAATTAAATCTCAACAAGCTTGACTTTCTTGTCAAGATTGTAAGAAGCATACTATGTTAAACCCGTTTAATAAGGAGCTTATAAATAAAGAAAGGGAGGTAGGTATTGATTGGCATAGACGAACACGTGAAGAGGAGCATTACTTTAAATAGAAAGCCCATATCTATCATATCTAGCTAGGGGATAAAAACACAAAGTATTTTTATACCAATTTTCAAATGAGAAACAACAAGAATAAAATACATAATTTGATTAGTCATTCAAATCAGGACCTTACAAATGATCATGATTTCCATAAGAAGATAGTTGAGTTTTATATGAAGCTCTTTGGTTGAGCATCTAGTGCGTTTCAAGGTATCTGTATGGATTTATATAGTGAAGACCCTTTGCTCTCCACTAATTCTGCTGTTTCCCTTACCTATGCTCCATTAGCTTCTAAAATTAAGAAGGGAATCTTCAATATTGGAGATTTTAAGGCTCTAGGCTTGGATGGATTTAATTTCCTTTCCTTCAAGAGGGCTTGGGATATTATTGGAGATGATATTGTGTCTACTATCTAAGAGTTTTGGAAATCAAGGAACCTTTTGATGTAGATTAATAATACTGCCATTACTTTGATCCCTAAAGTCCTAGGTGCAAATAAAGTGAAAGGTTTTAGATTGATTGCATATTGCAATGTTTATAAATTTTTTTTCAAAGGTCCTGCTTAATAGAATGTAGGGTGTCTTATCTAAAGTTATTGATCCATCTCAGGTTACTTTTGTAAAAGCTCAAATGCTTTATGATAATGCTCATATGGCAGTAGAACTTGTGAAGCATTACAAAAGAAAGAACATCAACCTAAGTATTTCACTGCAAGTGGATCTACAAAAATTCTATGATTTATTTGAGTGGGGTTTCACAAAACAAGTATTGAAGCTCTAAAGTTCCCATGGAGTTTTACTGAGTTGATTATTTAAAGAATTTTTTCTGTGAGAATTTTTATTAATGTAAATAAAGTTCTCACCAAACCTTTCTTTAGTAGATGAGGGATGAGGCAAGAAGATCCAATTTCTCCTTACTTGTTGGCTATTTGTATGGAGTACCTTTATCAAATGTTGAGAAGACTATGGTAGTTCTCCGATTTCTAAGGACACCATAGTTGCATAAAGTTAAAGCTCATTGGCCTTAGTTTTGCATATGAACTTCTACTTTTCTATAAAGGGGATGTTACTTCTTAAATAGGTACTAAATCACTTCTCAAACTTTTCTTGTTTGATTGTAAATCCCAATAAGAGCATTCTTTTTTATGCTGGAGTGCATGCTAGGGAGAAGGATTATATTCTTGAAGTTTTTGCTTCTGTTGAAGGTTCCTTTCACTTTAAATACTCAGGAATTCCTTTGTACACAACTCATATCGGAATCCATCATTATGAGGACCTAATTAAGCTGATAGCAAAAATTAGAAATTAGACTTATAGGGACCTAAGCAATGTAGGGAGAGTCTAATTGGTTGCTTTAGTTTTGCAAGGGATTACAAGATCTTGGGCCCAAGTTCTCCTTATATCTATTGTTGTTATCTCTCATATTCAACAGATTTGTGAAGGGTTCTTGTGAATAGGCACTTCTGAAGGACATAAAGCTTTGGTGTCATGGAAGATGGTGTGTTTACCGAAGAAGGAATACGGGATTAGCTTTATTGATCTGAGAGCTTGGAATCAAGCTACCCTAGGAAGATGGATCTGGCAGATTGTGCATCATAAAGAGAGTTTATGGATTAGATGGGTTCATTGTGTATACATAAAAAATAATGACATCTCTGAATTGGCAGTTCGTCCTCATCACTCTTGGCTGTTTAACGGTATTATGAAGATTAGATCTATTTAATTACAATAGATCATTAATGGACATTTTGGAATCTATAAATGTAAGATCCATAGAGCTTATAAAGTGCTGAGATATTAGGAGATGAAGAAAAGATGGTACTCTCTTATATGGAAACATATAGGTATGCCTTGTTGCTCTTTTACTAGTTAACTATCTTTCCATTAAGGATTATTTACTCGAGAAAAAATAAGTAGTTGGCATATGTAAGTTCCCACTAAGTTTGGGATCTGTACTTGGGAGATTGATTCTATGGACCACCTCTCTGTGCTATGTGATTTTGCTAAGATTTCCTAAAAGCTTGCTTTTGATTCGATAGGCATAGGGCTGGAGTTTTGAAGGCTTTGTTTGGTGATGTGGTTAATGGAATTTTGCATTGTAGGAGCATATCTATGAGTAAAGGGAATTCCCATCACTTGAGAAGCATGATGAAGGATATCATTAGGAGGCTCTTTATTAGATTTCACTGATGTGAAAAGAAAGAGAAGTATAGGAGCTTTTTACAGCATGTTGATAGATTTCCTTGAGATACTTTGCTTCTTAGCTATCTTTTATGTACATAACACCTTTTAGTATCAATGAAATTCATTATTAATTACAAAAAAATGATCACCTAATTAGGTTAAAGTGATCGATTGGTTCTTAGAACAGTTGACTAGTTAACCCAACATATTGACTAGTAAGCTTGCGCAATCCTTGCTCTTGCTCTTTGCTTAAGCCCAATGACTAGTAGGGTAAAATCAATTGACTGGTCTATGAATAGTTGACAAATTTACTTAGACCGATTGGTAGGATTGAAAAAATTTAGGGTTTTGTTGAGTTGATTTGATTGATTGGTTAACCAAAACAGATCATTTTCTTGGTCTAACTAATTGACTGGCTTGGAATGTCCAATCAACTTATTTAGCCATATTTTATGTTTTAGTTCCTTTACATTCTGCTATTATTTGAGGCTATGCATGGGATTGTCCTATGATTATTAATGTAATAAAATATAGATTATATCATGGATTAATGACCTAATGAATGAATTAAACGAATCATAATTTATGACACACTCAATGAGTATTATACAGGCTAAATTTTTATGTATCAATCATAAACACATGATGGGATTAAAGAAAAGTGTAATGAAGCAAAACATGTGCTTGAGTAAAATAGTATGATTAGCGTGAATAATATTGAACTAGGATATATGGAAACCCCAAAAAAAGTTTGGGAAATGGAAAGGATTGATATGGAAGAGACATGCGAATGCCTTGCTTGCTCTTTGTATGGGACTTTTGCGATCAATTAACCTTATTAATAATATACTAATCACATAAAGGAAAAGGTATTCAAACTGTATTCAAGCTTGGGTTATTGGATCCTCGATTAGCTATCAAGGGTTAGTTTGCCTTCGGGCATTTATTGGTGCCTTTTGGCATTGTCATTTGTTGGGATCCTAGAGATCTTGGTTCCTTACCTACTCTAGACATTAATGATGTACTAAGGGATATTGATACTAAAGTGTTTGGTTACCTACGAGGTTGGCTTCAACCTAGACTATTGTCCTTATTGATTGGCTTTAGCCTACACTTATATCTACTTTAATGATTAGGTTTGGCCTAGACATTATGGTCCTTGGTTTGGATAGCTTTCCATTACATGTGAGACTTTGTGGTAGTGCATAGTCCATTACTTTAAGATAAAACATTTTGTGATGAATAAGTGAATGATAAATAATTGGATAATGATGGAAATAATGGATTGGACAATAAAAATTATAAAGGATGGATCGAACACTTGGATAATGGCTTAATTGACCAATTGGTTAATATTTGGAATGCTTCACTAGATGTTGAATTATATCAATATATGGATAAGGAAATGGTATAATCAAATCAAATGAGCTAGTAGGAAAATAAACCCTAGTGGTTATCTGAATTAATCTACCTAGTATGTGTGTGATTATCTATGTTATTATAATATGAAGATAAGCATGAAAAATTTTGAGTCCCATGAATTATGCATGATTATACATCCTAATGCATTACTACCTTTACATTTATGGCATTAGTATGGCACATAATAAATATGATATCCATATTATGATAGACTCTAGCATGCTTGTGATTCTGTTGAGAAGGCAAATTGGCTTACTCATTCCTACAAGCAAAGGGTCATGTGAAGGTTTTTAGGAATGGCTAGTACTTTGCCTACCTAATCTTCTTTTTTTCGGGACTTTAGAAAATGGACATCTGGAGGATTTTGTGTGATCTGTGACAGACCATGTTTTTAGGGTCATGCCCAACTCTTGTTTTCTCATTAATGTAGCCCTGTATTCTCAACTAATCTCTTTTACTATATTTGACTAGGCATGGGACAATCAAGGTCCTTTAATATAAAAAATCTTTCAAATGTTTATGCAATTTAAGTTGCCATAATCAGTTTTAAATGGGTAGGTTTGTTGTATTCTTATATTTAATATGAGATACGCGATGGACATCTAATTTATGTTAGGTATGGTGATAGTATCCCTTGCTACCTAAGTGTATATTCCTCTTCGCCATTATTTTAAATGATTTTTCTGTAACAAAAAATAGGGGTGTTACGTATACAATATCAAAAATGTACCCTCACTATAATATTTTAGACAAAAAATATTGATGTCTAGAGTAGAATTCAAATGGGGTGTTACTTGTAACTTATAGGGAAGATGAGAGTTATTATTTTGGGTAAGAGAGTGTAAAATAGTTGATAGAAGTTGATTGAGATGACTATGGTTACATTTTTTATTCAATGAGCAAGAATAAAATGGGATCTTATGATAGGTTGTTAGAATGTTAACATTTTTAAGCTCACTTGTACAAAAAGTTAACAATTTTTAAAAATGGTTTAGGCAAAGTAAAAAGTCCAATAAATGAGACAAATAATCAAATGATTCCCAAAAATTATGAAAAATCAGGAAAATTTGACATAAGAATATAAAAATATAATTTTGAATATATTTGTGGTGAAAATAAATTAAGAAAATAAAGAGGGTAATAAAATCATAGCTTAGGAGGACCAAAAGAGGCTTTTAGTTGATCGCCTATAATTTTGAATTATAAGGTTCAAGAGTTGGTGCCTAATCAATAAAATTAAATGCCTAGTTAGTTGTTAGCCGATATAGTTGAAAACTAAAGTTTTCAAGGTTAGAAAGATAAAATGAAGGTTTTAGAGGTATGGATAAATTTTACACACAAGGTTATAGAAGTGAAAAGGGATTAGGAAACAAATAAACGAAAATTTAGGCTTTATAAGGTTCATTGTATTATAGTGAGATTCTAGTGATCATATGTAGGATGGTAAGATTCCACCAATATTTTTATTAATTTAAGCTTCTCCATAAGATTGTTTATTTTTTATTATTGATGTTTAGATTGTAGAATTATAAGATTTAGATCAATAGTTTAACAATTATAGTTATAAACATGTTTTTGGATGAAAAGTTAATCAAAAAGTAAAACTAAAATCCCAAACTAAAAATGTTCTTGCAAACATAAGGTGTGTTTGGATGATGAAAGTAGAGATGGTGCATTGTTTTGAAAGGATATTTGTGAAATCATATGACCTAAATCACTTATTTGAAAATTGATAAGTTTTGTTCGAAATACTTTTTATATTTTGTACGCATAGTATTCGAACTTTCAACAATAAAATTAAATATTTAATGTTATCAATATTCAAATACAAAAAAAATTATGAATGTAGAAATATCTAAAATTGAATCACTTTAAAAAAAGTTAAATAATCCATCATCATTAAAATTTACAAGGAAAAGCAACTCATGGTTCAAATATGCATCAATCAAGCCTAAACTTCAAAATCTTAAATTATCACTTATTAGAGGGAATTTATTGTATTACTCTTATCCCTAACATATACCAAAAGTATTGATCCCTCTTATAGTAACCAAATTATGAATTGTATGAATTCAATTAAGAATCATGAAAGCAAGGGGGTTACAATGGAATTATTTTATTTTCTGGAAGCTAGTAACATAACTTAATGAATAATGAAGGAATGGTAGCAATAATCTTTGAGGCACAAATGAAATGTATGTTGCTCTATGAGGATAACATATATGAGAGAAGTGGCTATAAAGCTGTAATACCCCAAACATTTAAAACTTATAATTTAATAAATAACCCTCATCTAGGATAACTTAAATTTAAATTTTATTTAATGTAAATTTTTTTTTAAAATTTTGAGTATAAAAAAATGGATATGAATATTTAATAAAAAAAATATTTTATTATTTTATCGTACTCATTTTATTTAAATATTTTTTTAAACCAATATTTTACAAAATTACCCTTTTTAAACCAATATATATATTAAGTTATAATAACTTATATTATTAAATTAATTTCTATCAAAAATATGACATACCATGACTCTAAAAACTATTTTTATTTTTATTTTATTTTTCCCCTTTTTTCTTTTTCCTTTTTCTTCCTTTCTCCTTTCCTTTGCTTTCCTTTTCTTCTTTTCTTCCACTTAGGGATGTCCGGCCTGCTTCCCTTCATTCTCCCTCGCATTAGGCCATCAGCCCACTCCCTCTCTTCCTATCCCTTCCCCTCCCACCTAGCCAACCGCATCGTCTCACCTTCCTTTTCTCCTTTCTTTTCTTTTCCAGTGGTTTGGCTAGCCCAACCCTTCTTCCTTTCCCTCTCCTTTGTGCGCATAGGGCCAGCCCACTACCTTCTTTCCTTTCCTCAACTGACTTGCCTATAGCCCCTCGTCCTTTCTTCTTCCTTCTCCTTCCTTCTTCAACCATCCTCCATCGTAGCCTGCTATAGCCATCTACCACCACTTACCTCCCCTATAGTCATGATCTCTCTCTCTCTCTCTCCCATATCTCTTTTCTTTCCATTTTTGAGCCAAGCATAACCCTCCCTGCCATGGCCTTTTTTTTTCCTTTTCTTCGCTTCCCTTTCCCTACCACCCTAAACCATCGACCTTCAACCCCACTTAAAATGTCCTAAAAATCCTAATTTTAAGAATTATAGTTAAATGAGGTTTTATTATAAAAATTAATTAAATAAATTATTTTTATTAAAATAAAAGGAAATTAATTAGGGCAAATCAAGAAGAAATTTTAGCTAGTTAAGGAATTTATTATAGAAACTAATTAAATAAATTATTTTACTTAAAATAGGAAGGAGAAAATATGCCAAATAAATAAGAATTTTATAAATATTTTCATTGGAGAAAATTAGATTGATTTGCTAATTAAAATGGAATTTATGAAAAGTCTTTAAAAAATCCTAATTTAGCCTAAAAAGTAATTTAAGTATTATTTTATTTATTATTATTATTTTTAAGTATCTAAAATATCTAAATTAATGTAAATACCAAACCCACCTATTTTTCTCATTTCTCTTTTTCCTTTTCCTTTCATTCTTCCTTTTTCTTTCTTTTCTTTCTTTTCTTCCGTTTTCCTTTTCTTTTCCTCTTCTTTTCCCCAACTAGGCCTGAAATGCCCCGAAAATTTCTAATTTTAAATAGTATATTTAAATGAGGTTTTATTATAAACATTAATTAAATAATTTATTTTTTATTAAAATAAAAGAAAATTAATTAAGGCTATTTGAGAATAAAATAATAAATAAATTTTTAATAGAAAAGTTTTGGGTATTTTAGTTAATTAAGGGTTTTATTTTAGAAATTAATTAAATAAATTATTTTATTTAAACCAAGAAGTAGAAAAAAGTTCCAAATTAATTTTAATTTTATAAATAATTTAATTGCAGAAAATTAGGGTGTTATGCTAATTAAAATGGAATTTATGGAAAACCTTTCAAAAATCTTAATTTAGCCTAAAAAGGGATTTAAATATTATTATTTTTAAATATCCCAAATATTCTAATTAATTTAAATACCCAATATAATTATTTTTTCTTTTTCCCTTTTTCCGTTTTCCCTTTCATTCTTCCTTTTTCTTCCTTTTCTTCTTTTTCTTTTCCCTTTTTTTTCCCGTTTGGGCTGCCCTCTTCCGCGGCCCTACCCTCCCTCCTTCCTTCTTCGGCACGGCCCAGCCCGTGCCCGTCGCCCTTCACCCATCATTTCCGCGCTGCGTTTTGTCTTTGTTTTCCTCAAACCGCAGCGTTCCATTTAATACCTTCCCCCCCCCTCATCGATCCCGGTTCGCCCGGTCTCCCATCTTTTCTTTTCTTTCTTTTCCTTCGCGAACCGCCTAGTTCCCTACCTCCTCCTTCTTCCTCCATCCTTCGATCCTGCCTTCGTCGTCGACTGCAACTCGCCGCCGCCATTGCCCTGGTTTTTTACGAGCGATCTCGCCCAATTCAACCGGCCGTTTTTCTTCCCTTATCTTCCCCCTGATTCGGTGATCACACAGACCCATCCACCTCCCTTTTCTCCCACGTTCTTCCCCCTTTTCCTTACACATATCCCTTGCCCCGTTTTGACTCCCACCGACCACCCTCGCCCCCGTTGACCCTAACCCTACTTTCCTTACTCCCTATCCAACCCATAGAACCCTAGCATCCCTTCTAACCCTATAAATACCTCCCATAATGACCTTGTATCGAGTCTTTAACTCCTACCCAGAATTTCTCGTCCTTGCCACCACCGCCCCTTTAGATTCCTCTTCCACCGCCTCCGGCGAACTCAACCACCTATTACGCTAACCAAACTCCTCCTTGTATATCCCTCTAGCTAACCAAATCATCCATACCCCTCGATTCTTCCTACACAAGCCACTCCGGCTGTGTGAAATAGCCCCCTCGACCAACCTATTTTTCTGTCTCCACCACCCTCTACGCCACCCTTAGCCACCTATTCCGCTGCTTCCGCCGCTTCTTTCACCTCCCAAATTCTTCTGCATACCACCCTCCATCTTCCCCTGCCTTTCTTTTCCCCTTTCTCCCTCTCCTCCTCTCTCTTTCTTCTTCTCCTTCATTCAGCCACCACCCACCGCCGTCGTGCGCCGCCACCTTTGGTTTTGCCACCACCTCTATTCTGTCCCCCTCCTTTTGGGCAACCCTAAACACCCAAACTCCCACCTTAATTCTCCTTAGCTTTTTCCCAATATGCAACTTTTCCTCTTTTCTTCCCTTTTTCCGGCCACCGCCGCCACTGCCCTACACCACCGCCGGTGCCGCCTATCCTCACCAGCCTAAGGTTGAACCCTAGATCCTCTCAACCCTTTTCCCTATTTTTATAACTATTAAATTATTTTATTTCAATTACTTGCATATAAATACTATTACTATTATTATTATTTATATTTTTAATATGTATTATTTTTATTATTAGTATTAATGTTTTGATTATTATTTCTGTTGAGGGCTGAAGCCCTATTGTATTTTATTTTTGATTTTATTATTATTTTTGTTATTACTATTATTAATATTAATGCATTATTATTATTATAATTATAATTATTTTTATTTTTACTATTTCAAATTTCTATTATTATTATTATTATTTCATTATTAATATTAAAATTACTTTGATATTAGTTTTGCTATTATTATTATTGTTGTTGTTATTATTATTATTATTATTATTATTATTATTATTATCATTATTATTATTAGGGTAAAGTCTTTAACCCTATATTATCAACTTTTATAATATTTCTATGATTTCTATATCTTTAGCAAAGTTAGAATTTTGTTAATGTTATTTTATTAGTATGTTATTATTTGGTCAAAGCCCTAAGGAGGCGTAGGAGCGTACTCCAAGACCGGTGTCGTTTCAGGTAAGGGTGTTACTAAGGCCTTTTGTGTGCTTATATGTATTATGTGTTTCGCATGCTATGTATCATATGTTTGTCATTATTAATTATGCCGTATATGGTATGATGTGGAATTGAAGTATGTTTTCGTGTATTTGTATGGCATGTGTATTATGTATATGTGGTGATTTGTTTGTGACTTTATAAGCCATGCATGTGAGGGTGTTGATGTGGTTTTGTGTGGGAGAAAGGATGAAAAAGGAGGATGGGGAAAGAGGTTGACCAAGGGAGGTGAGTTGACCTAACTATTTTAATGATTCATGAGTGGAAGAATAAAATGGAGAATTTTAGGGTTTCGTATGGGAGAATCTAATTTATGATGTTATATGGGAGAATCTAATTTATGATTTTGTATGGGAGGATCTAATACAGGGTTTTGTATGAATGAATGTTTGATTTTATATGGTTGAAATTTAGAGTTTGGTAGGGATGAATCCTTGGTTTTATATGGGTTGAATTTAGGGTTTGGTATGGATGAATCCTTGGGTTTTATATGGTTTGAATCTAGGGTTTGGTATGGATGAATCTTTGGTTACGTATGGATTGAATATAAGGTTTTGTATGGAGGAATCTAGGGTTTTAATTATATGGAAGAATCTAGGGTTACATGGTTGAATTTAGGGTTTTACATGGAATTTTAGGGTTCGCATGAGAAAGTTTGAAGGTTTGCATGGGGAGGTTAATGTTTGCATGGGCATGAAATTTACGTGTGGAAAGTTGATTTGGGATGTAAGGAAGGTAATGTAAGTGTTGTTTGGGTGTTTGAACACTTAGGATGAAAAATAGTACGTAGGACATTATAAGGGTATGGAGGAGACTCAATTAGGGTTTGGAATGATTAACTATAGGTTGTTGTGATTAACTAGGATTGGAGTGGATAATTGTGGTTTGTTGTGATTAACTAAGGTTTGGAATGGCTAATTATGGTTGTTATGGTTAAACACGATTTGGAGTGATTAACTATGGGTTGTTGTGGTTGATTAGGGTTTGGTGTGGCTGCTTAGGGTTTTTGTTGTATCATGTGTACTTGGTAATTAAAGTGTAATTATGAGGATTGTATTTATGAATTGTGGTATGTGGGGTGTTAAAATTATTTGGGTTGTGTGAGGTGGAGTAAGATGGGCAACTAAGGCCTAAATTAGGGTTACGAGATGAAACCCTAGATTGAGATGTGGAGTGGACTTGGAGGATATGTAATAAAGGAGTGGTTCATGTATGTCTAGGGTTAAAATTGTCCGAGTAATATACTTAAGACATTAATCACGTAAAGTGGAAGATGTTGAGCAGGGCCCAGACCGATCCACTGGCATAATAGTAGTAGGGTATGTTACCCTAGTGACCGATCCACCGGCTAAAATAGTGGGGATCCCGAGCTCAACGAACCAAACCATATATGTTATTAAGATGTGGGAAGACACTAATTACTTACAGTGGAACAACGTGCGACAAGGGGCCAGACCGATCCACCGGCATATAATAGTGGTAGGGTATGTACCCTAAGTGACTAATCCACCAGCTATAATAGTGGCCAGGAGCCAGAGTGCCCTGGAGACCGATCCACCGGCAAAAATAGTGGGGTTCCCATACTCTTATGGACTTGATAAAGAGCATGGTGTGAAAATATTTCGATAAGGGATTAATGAAGTAATTAATCTAAACTATATTGGATCTTGGCATTTCCATCTGATCATTCATTTGCCTTTATATTATTATGTTAGTGATTATGCCCTGTTATTATTCTGCATGGATTATGTGCTTATGTGTTGGCCTTAGTGCTCGGTTACCTTACTCACTACGTAGCGTACTAATCACCCTTTTCATGGGTGTTGCTCATTCCCATGAGTAGTGTGCACTTCTAACTTTGTGCAAGTGGGCGAGACATCAATCGGGGTTGTGTATTGTGTTTGTGGTTGGCTCAAGTTCAAGAGAGTTGTGGCCATATTTCAATTTTTATGTGATTCTATTTCCTTTTATTAATCTTTTATCGGTTGTAACTATTTCTCTTTTTAAGTTGAATAATAATTCCTTATGCGTACTCTGATTTTTTTTACAACCGTTTAATGCTTATTTGGAATTTGGATAGTATTGATTTATAATTGATTTTTTTTTTAGCCTTAGCACTTAGTACTAAAACGGTCGGAGAGAACCGGTTTGGTACTAAGTGTGGCGGTAACATCCCCAGAATTCATAGGTTTTAATTTAAATTCTTTCGCTTAAAAGAAAAAAAAATTTAGTGAATTTTGGCGTGTTACAGGGCCTGCCTTCTCGCAGCCTATTTTTTTTTCCTTCTTTTCTTTTTCTTCTTCAACAAACTGGGCTTCCCAACAGCCCATCGCCCTCCTTCCTTTCTCTTCTCCTGTCTGTGGCCCATTCTTCTATTTCCATTCTTTTCTTCTTCCTTTGGTAGTCAAGGGCGCAGAAACTTACTCCTTTTTCCCCTTAAATGACTCATTCCATTTAAATTTTTTCCCCTCACTACATCGACTGGTCCAGTTCCTCCCTTTTTCTTTCTTTTCCTTCTTCCCCGAACTACCGGTCCAGGCCCCCTTTCTTTCTCCTTTCTTCTTTCTCCTTCCTACCATTGACCTGTAACTCCACAACCCACGTTGGAGATTAACACCGCTGGTTAAGCCTGTTTTGACCAGCCATTTTCCTTCCTCTCTCTTCCCCTAACTCGTCGGTCAGCATGACCCAACCAATATCCCTTTTCTTCCTCGCACTACCCTTCTTTTTCTTGTGCATACCCTTGCCAAAATTTTGAATTCCACCGGCTAACCTTTGCCGCTGGTGACCCTAACCCTACCTGCCGTATTCCCACTCAGACCCATATAAGCCTACTCTCTCCTCCAAACTCTATCAATACCCCTCATTAGCTCAACCTTGGGACTTTTTTCCACAACCTAACAAAATTCCTCCTCCGCACCACCGCCACTTTAGATGGACATTCTACCTCTCTCGGCTAACTACGCCTCCTGATCTTCCTACCTAAGTCTTTCTTTCGCCGCCCTGTAACTAACTAAACCACCCATATCCCTCGATTTGCCTTGCATAAGCCACCTCGACTGTGCAAAGTTTACTTCCTAATCAGCCCTCTCTTCCACCTCCGCCGCCCTTCAAACCACCATTAGCCACCGCCTCCTACACCTCCCAACCTATTATGTAGACTCTTCTCTGTCTCCCCCTACTCTTCTTTTCCTCTTTCTCCCTCTCCTCCTCTCTTTTTTTTTCTTCTTCCTCATTCGACCAACACCACCACCACCGTGCGCCGCCACTTTGGTTGCGCCGCCCCCTCCATTCATCTTCTCTCCACCTAAGAAACTCTAAACACCCCAACTTCCACCTCCATTCTACCTCTCCTTTTACCAGCATCCAACTTTTCCCCTTTTCTTCTCTTTTTCTAGCCACCGCCACCACTGCCATGCACCATCGCCCGTGCTGCCTGTCACCACCAACCTAAGGTTGAACCCTAGACCCTCTCAACCCTTTTACCCTATTTTTACAAGCTTTTTATTTTATTTCATTTATTAAAAATATATTACTATTATTATTATTATTATTATTATTATTATTATTATTGTTACGTATTAATATTATTATTATTATTAAGTTCAATATCATTAGTATTATTATTTCTTATTAGGGCTGACCCTATTTGACTGAGTAGATTATTAGTATTAGTATTATTAATATTATTAGTATTATTATTAGTTTTATTTTATTTATTAATGTTATTATTATTATTATTACTATTTTGAAATTAATATTATTAATTCATTATTATTACTACAACTATGTTACTAATAGTTATTATTGTTATGCAATTATTTTTATTATTATTTTTATAAGTAATATGTATTATTATTATTATTATTATTATTATTATTATTATTATTATTATTATTATTATTATTATTATCACTAATGTTACTTTTGCTATTTCGAAGTAGGGTCGAAAACCCTAATTTATGTTACTCTCGGTTTAGGTCATTTTATTGTTAATATTATTATTATTATTATTATTATTATTATTATTATTATTATTACTATTTTTATTAATAATGTCCTAATGATATAATTAGCATTATTTTGGTGGAGGCTTAAAGCTCTTATCTCACCATCAGGTTTAAATAATATTAATATTATTATTAGTATTTTTAGTATTATTATTACCATTATGATTATTATTATTTTTTAATATTATTATGGTTTTAATCATTAATTTTATTTCTATTTCTATTATTATTTTTTGTATTATTATTATCATTATTATTATTTTGGTAAAGAGGTCGAAGCCCTTATTTTATATTGTTTTTTAGTAATGCCCTTATTATTATTATTATGGTTATTATTATTGTTATTATTATCATTATTGTTATTATTTGTATTATTTCCATTTTCATTACTATTATTATTAAAATTAAGTCTTCAAACCCTTATATTATCAACTTTTGCAATATTACTATTAATTCTTATATCTCTAGTAAAGTTAGTAATTAGTTAATGTCATTATTATTAAATTGTTATTATTTTATTAAAAACATAGTCTTAGAATAAATTAATAAGTAATAGTATTATGGTAGGAGGGAATCTAATTCTAGTTTTTCCTTCATATAGGTGAGACCAGTCAAAGCCCTAAGGAGGCCTAGGTGCTCCAAGTTCGGTTTCATTTTAGGTAAGGGTGTTACTAAGGCCTTACGTGTGTTGATGTGCATTATAAGCTTTGTATTTTATGCATCCTATGTTTATCATTGTAATTATTTTGTGTGTGGTATGGCGTGGAGCTGAAGTGTATTCATGTGTTGTTATATGGCATGTGTATTATGTACATGTGATGAAACATTGTGGTATGTGATGATTGGTTTGTGACCCTTTAGACATACATGTGAGGATGTATAAAAGTGGTATTGTGTGGGAAAGGATGACAAAGGAGAATGGGGGAAAGAAGTTAACCAAGGGAAGTAAGTTGACCAAGGGGAGTAAGTTGACCAAAGGAGAATAAGTTGACTAAGGGATGAGAGTTGACCTAAGTATTTTAATAATCCATGAGTGGAAGAATAAAATGGAAAATATAGGGTTTCATGTGGGTGAATCTAATTTATGTTTTGTATGAGAGAATCTAATCTATGGTGTATGATGGGAGAATGCTAACTAGGATTTTGTATGGCTGGACTTAAGGTTTTCATGGTAGATTTTATGGTGTTGCATGGGAGAATCTAAACTAGGGTTTCGTATGGATAGACTTAGGGTTTTGCATGGTTGATTCTATGGTATTGCATGGAAGAATTTAATCTAGGGTTTGATATGGATTGTATCTAGGGTTTAGTGTGGATGAATCTATGGTTTTGTATGGAGGAATATAGGGTTTTGTATGGTGGAATCTAGGGTTTGTATGGTTGAATCTAATGTTTCATACGGGAGTTTTATGGTTTACATGAAAAGTTTGAAAGGTTGCGTGGGAAGTGTAAAGTCTACATGGGAGTGAAATTTATGTATGGAATATTGATTTGGGATGTGAGGAAGGTAATGTAAGTGTTGTTTGGGTGTTTGAAAACTTTGGATGGAAAATAGTACGTGGAGCAATATAAGGGTATGTAGGAGACCGAGCTAGGGTTTGGTATGGACAATTAAGGTTTGGTGTGGCTACTTAGGGTTTTTGTGGTAGCATGTGTACTTGGTGATTAAAGTGTAATGATGAGGGTGAAATCAATGAGTTGTGATGTATGGAGTATTGAAAATGATTTGGGTTGTGTGAGGTGGAGTAGGATGGGCAACTTAGGCCTAAATTAGGGTTTTTGGGGAAAAATCCAAGAGTAAGGGAATAAGTGGACTTGGAGGTGTGTAATAGTGGGCCTTGACCCACATATTTTGGTGTTGGAGTTCTAGTGTGCGTTTGAGTATAGAGGAAAGGATGTTAGGCATGTTAGGAGGAACATGATTCTGATGATATGGAACGAGTCCGTTAGACGATAGGTGTGAGGAGAATGTGTCATGCATGTCTAGGGTGAAAAATTCTGGATAAGATGCTTAAGACATTAATTATATAAAGTGAAAAAGTATTGAACCGGGCTAGACCGATCCACCGGCATAATAGTGGCCAGGCACGGAGGTATCCTGGATACCTATCCACTAACATATAATAGTGGTAGGGCATGTACCATAAGTGACCGATCTATCGGCTATAATAGTGGGGGATCCCGAGCTTAATAAACCAAACCCTATAGTTTGCTAAGACACATAAAAGACACTAATAATTATAGTGGAACATCATGTCAGCAGGGGCCAAACCCATCCATCGGCTAAAATAGTGGCTAGGTGCCGAAGTTCCCTAGAGACCGATCCAACAAAAAAAATAGTGGGGTTCCCGTACTCGTGTGGACTTGATAAAGAGTATGGTGTGAAAAGAATTCTAATAAGAGATTAAATAATTAATTAATCTGGATTGTAAATGAGCCTTTATATCATTACTCGAATGGCTATACAATATTATGTTATCATGGATGACTATATGCTCTTTTTATTATTTTACGTGGTTTATGTGATCTCATGTGTTGGCCTTAGCACACGATTACCTTGCTCAGTATGTAGTGTACTGATCACCCTTTTCATAGGTGCTACTCATTCCCACGAGTAGTAGGCCCTTCTGACTTTTATACAGGTGGGCGAGACATCAGCCGAGGTTGAGTGTTGAGCTTATGGTTAGCTCGAAGTTAAGAGTTTCGTGGCAGTTTTCACTCTTCTCGTTATTTTATTTCCCTTCTGTTATTTCTCTTTATATCAGATTTACCCTTTTTTTATTTGTTACTTTGTGCTTAGTATTTGAGATGAACCTTTTAACAATTATACGATTATTTCTCTTTTTGGTTATGAATTATAATTCTTTTACGTGTACTCTAATTTTTGAATGTTATGCACTCTTGGTTTAAGTACTAATTAAAGCTTAACAAAAAAAATTCTTTAGATTTAGCACTTGGTACTGGAAAGATCGAAGTGAACCGGTCTGGTATTAAGTGTGGCTGTAACATCCCCAAAATTCATAGGTTTTAATTTAAGTACTTCCAGTTTGAAAAAAATAGTGAATTTTGGGATATTACACCACTGCCACCACCTAGCCAGCGCCCCTATCTCCTTTCCTCTCACTCTTCTTTTACTTCTTCTCCCCAGCCTAATTTCTTCCCCTGAGGTTCTTCCTTTGCTGCCTGTCAAGCCCTCTTTCTCCCTTCTTTCCCTTTTCTCCTCTTCCCCTTTTTTTGCTTCACCGCCTCTAACCATCGTTGCTGTTGCCCAACCAACCACCACATCCACCTTCTGACGCACCCTACTACCTTCATACACCACGAAGCCACCACCACATGTCCCTACAACCACCTTTCTCCTCCCTTAAATTTATTTCATCCTTTTTAACCTCCACCCTACACCACCACTATCAGCTGCCCTCCTTCCTCTTTCGCTACCTCCAAAGCCACCAATATATTCTCTAACACCTCCCCTACAACTAGCTTACCTCCCTTAGCTTAACCTCTCTACAACTCCTCCCTTCTTCTCTTCTAGCACCCTTACATCAACTTTTTCCAACCTTTCAGCCACCATGTCTACTACCCTGAGCCACTAATCATCGACCCCCAACCACTAGCTATACCTCTTCTCCATTCCTACACCCAACCACCACCATAACTCCCCTCCACAAGTCCTATATCCCACACCCAAAACCCTCACCCAAACCAAACCCCCTCCTTTTCCCAACTCCCCCTTCAACCCCCATTTTTCCTTCACCTCTTACATGCAACTCAGGTTGCCTGAGTTTGCTACCTCCCCTTTAATAATTTGGCTAATCTTGTTGATGTATAATTAGTTATATTTAATTCAATTTTTGATAAAATTTATTCTTTTGATTCTCTACTTTAAAAATGCTTATTTCGATATTATTTTTAGGTATTGATTTTTACTAATCAAAGCTCAAACCTTTAACTGGAATTAAGGTAACTATTTTACCCTACTAAAATGTGTGGATATACATATGCTAGCACCTAAGGGTTTTTAATATGCTTATATGCATGATGTATATTGTCAAGTATAATGTATTTAGTGGCATATGTTGGTTGATGAAAAGAAAATCGTATTAATTAGCATATCATTTGTAGAAATAATGCTCAAGGAAAGAGCCTTGTTGTTATTGATGAGGTTAAATACATATGTTCGATATGATAAGCGAATGTAGTCGTTTGTTGCATAAATAATGCTAATATGAGCACTAGGCCACTTTAGCAAATTTGTTTGTGCAAAAGGTGTGGCCAAAATAAGTGTATGTGAGGTAGGTGCTAATGAGTATTAATGATAAATAATAATAGTTTGTGGTCTTAGATGATGTATATAGACCATATATATTAATATTTATACGGTGAGGGTATTTTAGTAAAATTTATACAATAAGGGCATAATGGTAATTGATAAAAATAAAGGGGTAAAATAATAAATGGATAAGTAAGGAGGGCATTTTAGTAATTTTACATGGAGAAGGAGATAACTTGGTAATTTATACGATTAAGAAGGTATTTTAGTAAATTAATAAAATGGAAGGGTATTTTGGAAATTTTGTATGGTGAAGGCGTAAAATGGTGATTTAAAAAAGGAGAAGGGTATTTTGGTAATTTGGCTAAGAGAAAGGGTACATTGGTAATCTGGCATAAAGGAAAGGTAATATGGTAATTTGTTAGTTTCCTCTACCATATCTTTTCTAACATAAAAATCTAACTATAGCTAGATAGATAGCTTTGCTCATTTAAATTTGTGTCCTAAAAGTAGGTTGCAAGTTCTTCCAATAGTTTCACAAGAATCTAGAATCTTTATTTAATGTAATGTCTTTAAACTCCCCATGGTACTGAACCACATGCTTCTAGTGAGAACTAGCCCTCTACTCCATACTCCATGTTAACTTCATCGGTATGAACTCCTCTGGCTTAGTTAACAGGTTAAAAACTACCCAAATTGAATCCAAAACATTATGGGTCTTAGTTAATCAAAACAAAAATTCCATCAACACACTATTCCATTTCCACTCAAGGACTTCTAATGCCCAATCTAATTCAACCAGATACTTATGTTCCACCTTAACCTTCTAACAAGAAAGCATCGGGCTACAAAGTCTACATCCTCCCACTTCATATGGAGCCACCAATAGATATACCTCAGATGTTTGCAAACTTATCCCCTCAATGATGAATGCAATACTGTGCACAATGACTCACCTCTAGGATCGACCTCTTAAGTTCCTTATAACACTGCTAACACACCACTGTCCTTAGAGATAAATAATACCATATGTACTTGAGATTATTATGGTCCATATAGAACATAAACTAAACTCCATACACGTAATGTCTCTAGATCTTCAAGGAAAAAATCACTACAGCTAGCTCAAGGTTGTAGTTAAGATAGTTCTACTCATGCTTCTTCAACTTTTCAGAAGCAAAGCTACTAACCTCCCATCCTACATAAACAATCATTGTAGCCTGAACTCGGATGGATTGCTATACACCTTGAACCCCTCTATACTTCATGGCAAGGTAAACACTGGAGCTCAAGTCAATCTCCTCTTGAGCTCCACAAAATTCTTTACGCACTCATTATCCCAAAGAATTTCCATCGTCTTCTTCAATAAGATAGTTAAAGGATGAGTGATCTAAAAAATTCTTTGATGAACCATTTGTAGTATCCTACTAACTAATTAAAACAAAAAACTTCCCCAACATTTTTTAGTTCAGTCCACTTTAACACTGCTTGGAGTATTAAAGGATCTAGCAACACACCTTCCCTTAAGATTACATGACCATGGAATGCTACCTCATCCAATAAAAACTCACACTTCATGATCTTAGCAAATAATCGATGAATCATCAACAACTCCAAAGCATGCCCATGATTCTGCTCATGTTCCTACAAGTCTGAGAGTAAATAAATATATCATTGACGAAGACCACAATAAACTGACCAAGACTATATTGGAAGATGTGGTTCATAAGAGCCATGAATAGCATAGGAGCATTAGCAGTCCAATGGACATCTTGGTGAACTCATAATGGTTGTACATCATCCTAAAAGCTATCTCTGGTATGTTCTTCAAAGCAATCCTTAGTCGATGATAACCAGATCTAAGATCTATCATTGGAAACACTATAGCCCAATGCAAATAATTGAAGAGGTCATTGATTCGTGGTATAGGATAATAGTTATTCACTATAAACTGATTTAATCCATAGAAATTGATGTAATGCATCAACCCATCATCCTTGTTTCTCATGAAAATGATAAATGTTGCCCTAGGCGAAACACTAGGTCAGATGTACCCATTTTCTTGAATCTCCTCTAACTAGTATGTAACTTAGGCATCTCAGTCAGCTCTGGGAGATAGGGCACATTCAACACATGCTGTCCTAGGTAGAAGGTCTATCGTAAAGTTTATCTCACACAATAGTAGCATCTCTAGGATATCCTTGGGAAACACATTCAAAAAACTCCCATATCATTGGAATCTCCTCAAATGATGGATCTTTAGCATCCTAATCCTTAACACTACACAAGATGAGTGGGTACCCTTTCTGCACTAACATACTAACCACCACTATGGGAACCATCTTCACTATATGGCTCATTAAGAACCACGTGCTCCTATGTGCAATAGATAAAATCTCAATATCTTGTGAGCATATCGATCTAAAGGATAAGATCGCGGTCCCAAATATCAAGCTCTATGGGGTCTAGTGGATGCTCAATTCTGCTAAAAACTAAGGCCATATCTCTATATAGAATAGAACATGGAATTTTATCCCCAAATGGAACAATAATGGAAGTATCTATCCTATTATAAGGAATTATAACTCTCCGAGAAATGAAAGTAGTAGGCATGAAGGAGTGTGAAGCACCCTAGCCAAATAATATGCAAGTAAGAAGGGAAGAAACTATGAATATATTCATGATGACAACAACCCACCTATTAGCCTCTGACCAACTAATCACATTTAGGCGATTAGTAAGAGGTGGTCCTGCCACACTACGTGAGCCTTACACTTGCTAAAAAGCATAGGACCTGTACATCCTATGCTGCTAAATATTTTTTTAGCTCCACTATATGACAATTGAGCTCTCTAAACTAGTGATGTCTATGCCACCATACCTTGTGAATGTACATGCCCTTAAAGAATACTTGCCCCCATTATATGACACTTGATCTGATGATGCCCCAGTAGGCACAACTATGGTAGAAACTAGCTACTTGGCATAATCCTTCCCCAGCTGGTTCTTACCACACTGCCAATAAATTCACACCTAGCTGATTTACTTAAACACCTAAGCAGGGCATCACTCATAAGTAATGACTATTAAGGTCTCAAACAGCTTCTCTCCTTAGTGGTGTTAACTGCCCTTAAACCTCTACTATACCCCTAACCAGGCACTACAAGCCTAACCAATTGTTGGTACCTCTGAGGCATAATCATACAAAGGTTATAGGTCCTACACACAAGTCTCACTACTTGTAGCCTCAAGTTTAACCCTAGCTAGAATCAAGGCACCTTCATCCTCACATTAATGTCTACTTCTAAATAAGGGCGTACAAGGTCCAATTAAAGATTAAAATACTCCTCCCACAAAGACATCCCTTGACGTAAACCCATGAACTCATTATACTTCACCATCCTTAGACCAATAGGGTAAAATTGAGCCCTAAGCATCTTGATGAAGGTTTCCTAGTGGTCCCTAGCGCCTCTCCTCAACTATCGACCTCTCCACCACTCATCATTACATCCTCGTAGATGGAATATCCCATTATCCACCTATCTACTCTTTGGCCAACCACTAACCATAAAGGTCTTCTCAAAATCCCTTAGCCAATGCTCCAATGCATCCAAGTCCTCTTGACTCTCAAAGACCTAAAGGCAAAGAAGATTAACCCAATGAAGCCAATCTTCTACTTGGGCACTAGAATAGGAAGTAGCGACATCATTTTTAGAGCCTCCTCATGTTGAATCTACTGCTAGATGAATGCTCTAACCGTCCCCATGAAATGCTCGAGGTATTGATTCATGGCCATTGAAACTTTAGAATACTATGGCACATTAGAAAGGAATCAACTTTTAACTACACAATTATTAAACATAAACGTAATATATTCCACATAAGGATAAAAGTTAATCCTACTTTACAAAGTAAAGGCTAACTCCTACCCCAAACTAACATCTTCTGGCAGACTATTGTGGATTCTATATGTTCGGATGAAACTGAAGAAATTCATTATTGTAAAACCACTTCAGGATGTAAAACCATAGAATCTAATACCAACTTATAACAACCCAAAATTTTTAACAAAAAAAATTTTGTTTTCAAGATAATGCATTAGTGAATGAAAAACAAAATTGGGCAATGTTACTACCACATCAACAAAAAGAGAGGCGTGATAATCACCTAACCCATACTTGATGAAAGATAAAAATATAATAAACAAAATATGCATGCTCCTAAAATTAACATGATAATATAAGATAATAAGGGTAACAAAAATATTGTATATAGAATGAGTATGAAAGTTTTACAAAACCAAATATCAAAAATGGAGACAAGAGTTTAAATAACCATAAGTACAAAAATTTCCCAACACAGTGGGTAAAATAGTTATAATTTGTTAGCCTAACTCTTAGGCATGATCATAAACCTTTAAACCCTATCAATAACCCACTAATAGCCTATGTCATCACCTTAAGCATACTCTAACTGGGAGTCGTAACCCTATAAATTATCCTCTCCTCTCAGGACCAGAAGTAGAATCTTCGTTATGACCATAAAAGTGCAGTGTGAGTAATGTGAAGTACATGTAAAAAATATAATCTAAAACATGGTAAGGAAAATGCATCACATTGAAGTAACATAACAACATGGTGATATCATAATAGTAAAGCTGAAGACTCAATCTCAAGTAGTAGTACAATAATACTTGCTTTCATGGAAATAATAGAAATATAGAAATATAGAAATAATGTACATATGTCACAATCTGTACAATATAACCCATATTAGAATTCCTCCTTTAGTGACCACATAATTTCTAGTTAATAAGATAGTTCATTTGACAACACCTTATTATTCACCAAGAACTAAAGCCATAGCACCACAAATAATCACAAAGGGACACCAAACCTATAACAAAAGGTCAAGATACATCAAAGGGGCTTTCTTTGGATATATCACACCCACCATAAATTGAGTGCACCTGCCATAAATTGAGATACCACACCCTCCACACAAGGTTATTGTACACCAAGGGGGCTTGTATTAGGATACCTCACCCACTACACCTTGAATATCTCCTTAGTGAGTGGTAATAAGTTGGATATCACACGTACCTAAATAATTGCCAATAGAAAGTGCCACAGGGCTTATATTAGGATACTCACCTACCTGAGTTGTATACCAGTGCTATGATAGCCTACCAAAGTAATACTATATCTCAACCAATCATCTAATCTCTTGATCAAGTAATCTTCAGCTCCAGAGCATTCCATTACTCATATAACTAGTTAATGGGCCTGAGGAACCGATTGATTAATCTAGGTAAAACACTACCTAAACTTGTGATACACATATTAAAATTTAACACACTTTACCACATTAATCTTAGGATGCTTCTACATTAAAAAAAAACATAAAAATGCATTCAACACAAATAGAATGACATGGATACATGACAATGTACGTACTGAAATGAATCATGCTCAAATGATCCCTTTTATGCTAAAAATAAGTGAATTCCAATAATACTAACTTGGGAAGAATTACACCACATGCTCAATCATGGAACATAATTAGATCACACTCATATACACAACAAACACATGTAATCCCATTACACCACAGAACCCTATTTATGTTAAAGACAATAATGGTACAATATGAAGTAACTCTTTTAGCACAAAAGCTCCTACTTGATGGGTACCTAGTAGAACCCCAATTACTAAGAGAATAAAAGTTCATGAAATCAAAAATTATGTTTCAAAATTTCATTAACATTAAGAAATATCCAGATAAGAAGAAGAAAACAAAACACTATCTTTTTCTTAAAAATAGGGTCCCAAGAAAAAGGTTAAAATCTTCAACCTTTCTCAACCTTATTTCTTCGTTACATAAGGAAAGATGGAGAGAAATAAAGATAAAATTAGAAGAAGAGAAAGGAACACAATGCTTGCATAAAGAAGGGACAAAATTAGAGGAAGGCTCTATTTTTCTAAATAGACAGGAGAAGAGGGAAAAAGAGGGTTGCTCAACATTTGGGGAAATGTTTCATACAAAAAAGGGAGAAGATAGAAATAGGAATAAGTGAGGATTGAAAATGTATTAGAAATAATAGATATATAGCCAAGGCCAGGTTAATCGTCATAGGAGAGAGGGATTTGAGACTAGTAAGGTTGAGTGTGTGTAACTAAGAAGTGACAGTAGACTTGATGGGTTGGTTGGGATTGAGTGTAGTAAGGGATGAGCATGGAAAGGGTGTTGGTAATTCAGGGTATGGTGTACAAATTCAATCTCACAACCCTAGATTGTAGAAGAGAGAGGGAGATGTAAGAGAGAAGAAAAAAGGGGAGGCTTGCCCCAAAAGTGTCCTTTGAGAATTATTTGGCTAATTAAAATTATAAAATAATCTACATAATGAGAAATTAATCCTAGAGTGCTAAAGCAATCTTATTAGCAAAGTTAGACTCTTATAAGAAGTTAAATAAACAATAAATAGAAATTTAAATCAAAAATAGAAATAGCTCAAAAATAGTAGAACAACTAATCGATCGGTTTGGCTAAACCGGTCGACTAGTTTACTGAGAAGAATAATATAAATTCCTTGTTACACTATTTAATTGGTCATGTAAGTTAGTCATAATAATTTCAAACATATTTTGAAATATTTTGGGATGGGGTATTATAAATGACTTCACTTACTAGTTTGGTTAGTCAATTTAGTCCACTCTTATTTGATTTGCATAAGCTATCAATATTAGGTTTGCTATTGTTTTAGTTTACCTTTATGGAGATACATAAAAATCTACGTTTAGCTAATAGGTAATTTTAGTTAAGCTTGATTGAGATGAGCTAACTATATATACAAGGTTAGTTAGTGAAAAAAAATTTACGTTTATTTTAGTTTGCGTTTGCTATCTATATTTGGTTAACTAGTGGTAGATAATCCACATATTTTACTTTATTGAGTTGTATTAATTTGTATGTCTAATTAGCTAATGGTGAATATTCCTCTTATTATAGTGTTAGATTAATTATGAGAGTGTTATACTTTATGTGATGAGTATTGATTATAGAAAGAAAAAGTATGAATATGTTCCTTCTTTGAGCCATTATGAAAATCAATGATAGAATGTTCAATATATAATATGATTTACTACTTTTATATCACGCCCTATGTGTTCCAAGTTAACTTTAGAAGGATGGCCTTGTATATATAGTGGCTCTTTTTAAGCACATAATGATCATGATGTTAGGCCTTTTGATGATTTATTTATCTAGAAGTGATTATATTCATGGGTCAAAGGCTTACACTAGAAGATATTTGGCGGTGCGTTGAAGATCTTCTTTTATCTAAATATTTTAGACCTATGTTCCTTGATCTCTTTTTATCATATATCTTTTAAACTTGGTCTCCGCTTAAATTTATCTTTTTATATATTTTACTTCTTCTTTTTGTTTAAATTTGTACTTTTTATGAATCATTTTAACATTCCCTTTAGTAGATAAATGGATTATCACTAGACTAGTGCTATGGTTAGTTGTAACACCCCTGACTTCTTTTTTCTACTTCCCTAAATCTATAGTTTAAATAAAAACTTTTGGTTTAAAATTTTGGGGTAATACATTTTAGTATAAAAGCTTTTAGTTTAAAATTATTTCATTAGATTTAAAGATATTCTACTTTAAATGTTTTGAAACCTAAATTACAATGTGAGGATTTTTACAAGGTAAACTTGATGACCTTTATGTGATTATGTATTGGTAGACTCATGGTGTAGGAAAATAGTCATTATTATTCCCACACACATTTTCTCTTGCAATCAGTAATAGTTATGAATGATTGTAGTTTATATTCTAAGGATACTCATAACTCAAATCTCAAATATATGTCACTATCCATTGTAGAGTTTACTCACTTGTTGGTTTACTAGCCATATTTGCCATAGAAGGAAACATATAATATGGATTAGCAACATAGAGTCACTAGTCATCACCCCTTTATGTAATATGGATTGGAGGGTGCAAATTTTCTTGAGGCTTAGAATTAAAATAAGGAAAAAGTCTTTGAGGTAGTAGATTGGCTTAAGGTAAGGAGAGCTAGTGTGGTAGCCTAATTCCTCTAAGTGTCGGTTGACAAGTGGTTAGTGGAACTTTGTAAGCGAGGAGGATCGCTAATGTTTGGAAGGACATCAAGGAACCTATGCATAATCATTTCAATCTCAACCATTAATTCAGATAATTTGAAATTTGAAGAGCTATTTTTTTTTTGCTCACTGAATGTATGATGAGTGTCTATAACTAATATTCCCGATTTAGAGAGTTTCAATTGTTTACCCCTAATATTATAGATAATGTGTCAATGGAAGTGTACTCTTTTAAGAAGATTTTATCATCTAGTATTCTATGAATTATAGGAGTTATGTACTATATGGATAAAGTAAGCATTAAGGATAAGTCACATAATTCTACTAGATTGGTATAAAAGCTAAGCTTGATGTTAGGGAAGAGGAAGCCCAATCCCTAGTAAATTAATTAAAGAGTGCAACCATTTTTTTGTTACCAAACTTGTTTTTTAGTGGTGTTAGAGTATAGGTTAATTTTGAGCATAAAGTTAAGGGTATGTTTAACACTTCTACTATAAGCATTCTAGAGCTGAATATTTAGGAAGATATTGTTCTGAAGAGTTTATTTAGTGTAGCATTTTTTTGTAAGATGAGATATAAATCATTTGAGCGGTATTCAAGTCTAGGGGATATAACTTAGAGGAGTTATTATAGTTGAGTGAGTAAGGGAAGGGTAGAAAAATCTTGATCAAATTCTTAGGGAGGCAATATCGAAATCCCTTGCACTAAACTAAAACCTTAATAGCCTATGGAAACTCATCGTTAAGAGACATCTAACCATTAATATGATGCATTTAACCTCAATGATTACCTCAATTCGATTTAGAGGTCGATTAGAAAAATTAAGGGGGAGAGATGAACTCTACATTATCTTCTTCCTACTCTCTCCTCTACATAATTCTGAGATCAAATGCTTTGATCTCAAGCACACTTTATGGTAGCTAGAAAATTCCTTCTATGCTGACTTTCTATTACTCCATTCATGAGTGTTAATTCTTGTATAATTGACTTGAATTCTCTATAGATACCATTTGAACTCTAGAGAATAGGTTATCTAAATCTATACAAAATCAACCCATTCTAATTGAATTAAAATGGTTAATTGTAGATTTTCAAGTTGGTTCCATAACCCTTAGTGTTTTCCTTTAATTTGTTGGTCATAAATAGTCCAAATCATCCCTACTATACACCTTTCTTTTTTATCCATATAATTTTCTATTTCTTATATTCCCTCATTTCCTTCTACACTTTGAGCCTTACCTATATAATTCTTACACACTTCTGATCCAATTTCTAGCTCTCTCTTGTTTTAATTTTTAAATAAGGAAGAGCCAGATTATGACAAAAGTGTTAAGTGATTTAGTTTAACTCTTTCCCTATTTTTTCCATAAGTGGCATGCTCTTATTCTTTCAATTTTATATTTAAAATTTAATAAGGTTTTAGTGTAATATATGAGTTTAATATTTAGGTTTTAAGGTTTTCAAAGTTGAGACTTCTAACAATTTGTATTTTTAGCTTTTAAGGGATTTTATATACATCCAATAGGTGATTCTTCCTTGTAAAATGTTTAGTAGGTGTTCTTGCTTTTTAGGTATTACCTTTAGTCGATTTCTACAAGTTGGCATAAAAGAATACAACTTATGTATGTTATTTGGAAGGTTAGATAACATAATTTGCGCAATCAACCCAAAAATTGATTAAAATATGATATGAAGATTCCATGTTGATAAATACATGTTAATTTGTTTAAATATATGTCATATTATGTTGTTACATGTTTTAATATGGTTAGGAATGATTTATATATAAGAATCTACATGAAATCTATGATTTTGTGATATGTTAGGTAAACAAACCAATCGGTTAGTTTAAACCAATTGATTGGTTCTTAAAATAGTTGACTTCTTGACCCAGCCCATCAAGTTGTAAGCTTGCAGAAACCTTGGTCTTGCACTCTAGTTAAACCATTAACTGGTTTTGCTAAATGAATCAATTTTTTGATAATAATTTAAGGAATTCATGGTCTTATTGAGTTATACCAATCAACTTGTCGATATAAATTAGTGGACTAGTTGGGCTAAATAATTCGACTAGTTCAACCGGTTTGTATGATTTGTTTCTTTTTGGGTTTGTTGTTCTTTGAGGTTATATTTGGGACTATTCCATGATTATTAATGAGATAAAATACATATTTTAGCATGGATTATTAGCATAATGAAAGAATTATAATGGATCACAAAGTATAGTATACTTAATGAGTGATGTAAAGGTAAAATGGGTATTTTTCACTTATAACAAGTGATAATAATTTGAAAAGAGAAATGAAAATCAACATAGACTCAAATTAAATAATACAGTGCATATGAATAATATTTTCCAAGGAAAAATGGAGAACCACATTGTTGGGAAAATAGAAATAAAAGGATTGGTATAAATTAACATGGAAAGTTGACTTTCTTGGTTTTGTATAGGCCTTGTATGATCACCCATCAATATAAATAAAATAATAATTATGTTAATAGAAATAAAGTTGAGTTAGGTATGGGTCTCGGTTACCTGATCCAAGATTAACCACCAGAATTTATTTTGCCTTTGAGCATTTTTGGTGCTTTTGGGCTTTACCTTCGAGCGAGATCTTGAGAGGTCCTAGTACCTTACCTACTCAAGATATTGATAATGTACTAGAAGGTATTGATACTAAAGGGTCTAGTTGCATAGGTGGTTGGATTCAATGTGGACTTATGTGCATATTGGTTGGCTTTAGCCTGGACCTATGTCTTTTCTTTTCATTGTCTTCTACCTAGACATAGATCCACTTGGTGATTAGCTTTGGAATTGAATTTATGTCTCTTATTTATATAGGTTTCCATGGTATATAGGACCATGAGATGGCGCACATTCCATCACTTAATGATAATAAAATGTTGATAATAAGTAATTTGTTAGAAAATTTTGAATAAGAGAAATGTTAATACATGGTTAAGAAATGGATGTAATGGTATAATTCACTAAAATGAATATAGTTAGCTTATAGACTTGCCTAATGCTTAAAATTACTAATTAGTTATGGAATGGAATATCAATTGAGTGGATCACATGTCTAATATAATGATAAGTAAATGGTATAGCCTAAGGAATTAGATAATTGGAAATAAATCCTAGAGGATGCTTGGATGCTCTTTGCTATTACTTATGTAAGTGCATCTATGTGAAGTTCCTAATTAATTTTATTATAGCTCCTTTCTTTATTCACAGTTATTTTGTAATGATTAGGTTTGAACCCATTAGGTTTCTCTAATGTAAACACTTTTCAAGTTATCAAATTAAATCTTTTTATTCCACACACTATTGTTTTAAGTATTTTAATGTGTTTAGCATTATATTTGATACGGGATAGGCAACACAAGTCTATTTTGTGTGAGGTATGGTGGTAAAATCCTGTTTTTCTTTGTGTTTTTTACTTCTGCAAATGTTTTAACTAAAATATTTTTGTAGTAAAAGATGGGAGTGTTACATTGCAGCATCAGTTATGATATGTTTAGGAGGCTCCATTACTTATACTTGACTTGTTTGTTATTGGGACATTGATATTAGTAGGGTATAATTTTGTAATTACTTAATAGGATTTGAATTACTAGATTTTGACTTCATATTAGGTATAGGCATGATTTAAGTGTATAAAGTTGTGATAGATTTCACTTGAGCATGTGTTGTTGTCTGAAGGCCTTTGGGTGCTAAGGTCTCTTATTGGATATGGAACGCTACTATGTAATGAGGATTTAATAATAAGTTTTAAGGGTTTCTAATAATAATTTTGAAATGTTATTAAATCTCTCATCATTAATGCTTTAATAATAGTACAAATGGTTATCAAAAACAAATTTAATAATATTTAATTTAATCAATTTGTTGTCTAAGATGCTAAAATTTAATACCATTAGACTTTTGATAATGGTTGTTGATTGCAAACTATTATCATAAGTAAGCGATACTAATGACTATGAAATAATGGTTTTTATTAAAACAAAGGAAAATGGATATGTATTGTGTATTTAATTATTGCAGCTTAATATTAACATGTTAAAAAAAATAACATGATTAAAAATAATAATTATTTTTAGCTCACATATATAGATATATGTTCAATATATACACATTTAGCAAATGTACCTAGAAATACCGAATATCCCAAGAAAAATATGAATTGTCTAAGCTATAATAGTAACAAGAAAATGCATGCCATAAGCAAATTAGATAACACTAAAATAAAAATGTTTCACTATCTTTTCACTTATTCTCCCATATTTTTATGTTGTCACCAACCATTTTGCTCTTCAAAGTCATTCATTACATGCCATCAATGAATAACAATATGTTGCATGGGTTAAAGTCTATAAATAAAGGGGACAACATATAAGAAACATTATCAAATATTGAAGAATATATACCTAGAAAGCTTAAACTCTCTCCCTACACCGAAAGCCCGACCCAAACAATTCTCTAAAATCATATAATGAAACACAAAAATCAAACCATTGACAAACATCCTAATCATAAATTATACACCGTATACCTAAACTCTTCACCTAAACCTTAAAACCCCCACAAAAACCCCCAAACCAAAAACAAAAACTTGATTATAAACCCTACACCCTAATTCGTAAACATTACACTCAATAATAAGTGAAATAAACCTTCAAAATTGTAATTTTTAAGTAATAAACATTTGAAACACACCTAAACACGTAGAAAATAATCTATGCCAACATGTGCATGCAATGTTTAATATATGAGATTTCCCTAATGATTTCTTACTTGATAAACTCCATCATCATTGTATACATTATCTTTTTCATATCTAAAATCATAAAACTTTATATCACATTTAATTATTTATTAATAAATCAAATTATCAAATATGTTGTTATTCAACTTGGTATCTTTATTATGCACTCATAAAAATATCAATTTTTAATTTATAACTTGATATCTATTTCTTAATACACCTTTCATAGCTACTTGTAGCCCCTATCAATGGCTATATCTAAGATAAGGTTAACAACAAGTGATATAATATAAATATATCCATCAAGCAACATAGCTACCTATATAATATAGATTACATGAATAATTATAAATGGATAGGCTGATATTTGCAGATGTTGTAGAGGGTATATAAGATGTACACAAGACATCTCACTACCTACAAAAGGTAACAACAACTCAATCTATCATCATTGTTACTCTCTAAACCTTCTAAATTTGAAAATATGCAAATTACTAAATTAAACTAATTGTAACTATATTATATTATACATTTACCATATATGTAGACCTTATAAGCTGCACATGGCATATTTCAAGTAGTTAGTAGCATCGAAGCAATAGAACAAGCACAAAAAATAGTACTTAAGCATCGTGTCTTTAATGCAACACCAAAATAGTAGATAATGAACAACCATTATCTAATAAAAACATAACGAAACCAATAATTTCAACAAAATAACAATGTTGGCATTTATATATAAAAAAAATTCAAACACAATGACAACTAAAATAAGATCATTTTTATTCTTAGAGTATAAACTAGATAAAGTGCAATATTTAATAATTTTGAGAGGTAAATCCAATTCTTTTTTGTTTTTGCAACATATAGTTAATAGTAATAAAAATTTCTACACCACTTGAAGCACAATAATAGAAAAGGGAAAACCATTGATATGTGATTCTTAAAATTTTCATAAGCATGTTCGATGAAGTGAGGTATGTATCAATAATCTAGTGAAGAGAGACGTGGTGAATGGTTGTAATCTCCCTTATATGTAAGCAATGAGGAAACTCTCAAAAATTTAGTTTTTTCTTTCTTTTTGGTCAAATACTAACATACAGGAAAAATGACTTATTAGATAATGGATATCCAAATCAAAATGAGTGATTAGCACCAAATATCATCACTATGGTTTGGGAGGTCGAGGAATGGTTCATAATATAGAATTAGTGAATAAGGAATGGTTTAAATATTTAACAGCTAAGAGTATGGGTGAAGAAGAGGTAAATGAGTGTAGTTAATCTGGTTTAGAATATTTGTGAATGAGGAAGGGAGCAAACATTGTAAATTTTACACAAATATTTTATAATGGTTATTATGAATAACCATTAATAAAAGTAATTTGAATAATAAATGTTAAATATAATTGTAGTAAAATCCCTAATAAAAAAGTGGCCAGTATCTTAGATATAGGTTTTACATCTATTATTGAAAAAAAATCATTATTGATGATATGTTAATATTAGGTTTGTACTCATTAACATTATCATAAGTTTAATAGGAAATAATGTTTAGTCTATCACATTTGGATTTTAAAAATGGTTTGCTGAAATAACTATTATTAAAATAAAGTTAATCATGTTTATTTTTAGAAACAATTTTTACCACAATTGTGTCAAAATTTTAATACTTATTACAATTGTTTTGTTGTTACGATTGTTAATATCAAGTTATGAATGGTTGTTTCCATAGTAGTATCATAACATTGAAGGATATGCTAATTATGACCAAGTCTCTTTATTTTTTCACCTAGGAGATACCATTCATACACCAGCAAACAAGATAGACTTTTTAATTGATATTTTCCCAAAAATGGAACCTATTCCTAAGATACATTACAAGATGGCCCCAATAGAGATGAGATAGTAAGGCTCAATTGTGGAAATCTTAGTGCATCTCTACTTACATCCTAGTGTGTGATAATAGGGATCAATAATTTTGTTCATAAATGAGAGCATGATAGCTTTAGAATGTGTATAATTTATATAGAGTTGAATTATTAAACGGTGAAGAAGTGTTACACACTATTTAGGATCAATGACTTGTTCAATGAGCTCAAAAGGGTATACATTTTTCAAACATAATTTGAGGTCTAGATACAATGAACTACTTATTGAAATGGGTGACAGTGGATAATATTTTTTCTTTATTCAATGCATACATTATGAGTTTATAGTTATGCGTTTTTTAAGAATCTACGCCCAAATTAAGTTCATAGATCATTTTAATAGGATTTTCTCATTATTTTTAGATTATTTTATTAGGGTTCTCATCGATGATATACTATTTAACTCTAAAAATGTTGAGGAGCTTGAGTAATATATACAAAAAATATTGGCACTCTATATGATGTGTGTAGTAATAAGTACATATGGTGTAGGTGGTATTATGGTTTAGTTATGGTTGTAAAAGGAATATGATGATTTGAAAGTGACAAAGAGATGATTATGATGATGAGTTAAAAAAGTATAATTAATGATGATGATGCTCAAATGACGAAGGTTTGAGAATAGTTTGGTTCGTAGGCTTTGGTTAGGGTTTGCGATGAGATTTAGTATTGATGGGAATATTATGACAATGAACTAATGGAATAATAGTCATTTAAAGATTAGATTATGTTTTTAATATTTTAATGATGATTTTATGATAATAATAATATTATTATCTTATGTTTCAAAATGGATAAAATCAAGTAAGAAAAATAGGTTTAAGATGACTATTGAAGGTGATGATGATGGAAGCAGAATGTGGCAATTAGGTTTGAATGGTGTGGGATTTTGTGGTGGGTTTGAAGGATGTATCATAATATCTCATTCACATAAACAAAGAGATTAAGGATCTAAATAATAATCACTCAAGTAGAATTATTTAAAATTGAGAAGAACACACATAGAATTCAATTATGTAAAAGCTTACAACATCATCAATTTTTGTTTCCCTTGTGTCATGTACTTATATGGTTTTTATATCCATTGGACCTCCCTTATACTACTATATAATCATCCTAAAAATTTAATAATAATTGGAACAAAAAGAAATAGCTTTCTCCCTACTCAAAACATAGGTCAAAAGATATAATCTAATAACCCTAAAAGATAGAATTGAGATACTTTTTGACTAATTCAATTTTCTTATCTTTTTAACTAATATCAACATGATATTACTCAATATTACATGTCCTAGCATATGATTTACTAAATATAATCTTTTTTCCTAGCATATGCCATAATTTCTTCCAAATATAACTTAGGAAATTCATATCTATATCTGAAACTATACTCCCTAGAATCCCATGCAATCTCACGATTACCTTGAAATACAAATCTGCAATATGAGTAGCATCATTAGTCCTATTACATAGAACACCATGAGCCATCTTGAAAAATATATCCACAACCACAATGATAAAATCATTACCTGTTTGTGTCCTTGGAAATCCTAAAATAAAATCCACACTAACTCCTTACCTTTGCTGAGTAGGCACGAATAAAGGCACATATAACCCTTTAGGGAATAAACTCTTGCTTCTTTAACTTGTAGCACAACAAAAAACCATGGCTTGAATGCCCCTTTACATTCTTGGCTAATAAAAATGTTCTTACAATAACTCTAAAGTTTTGTGATCTCCATAGTGTTCTATAATGCTTCCTTCATGCACCTCTTTGTTTACCAAATCTTGACTTGTAGTCTTTGGCACACACAATTAGTTTTTCCTGAATAAGAATCTATATTGAAGAACATAAGCTCCATGACTTCCTTGTTTCTTACAATCTTCAAAAATAAAAGAAAAATAATCATCAATGGCATATTTACTTTTCAAAATCTTGAACCCCAAAAGCTTTGCATCCATTATTATAAGTTTCATAATTGACACGTTCCTACCGCAAGTGCATGGGGTCGGAGTAGTAGTCAAGGTTAATCCCACAGGGATTGGTGAATGACCACTAGGTCAACATTATAACTTAGATATGTCTAGACTACAAGATGATATGAAATAAAAAAATTTTAAGCTAAAATAACTAAAATAACTATCTAAGCTAAAAGGAAAGGAAAATATCACTTATGTGACTCAAATAAATAGAAGAGCTAAGGTTCCAGTTCATCTCCCTCGATCCTCACATGTAATCGAATATCACATCACAAAATAATTCAACAATCATAATCAATCATTCCAACAAGGATAGAAAGTGTTGTGCTTTCTCAAGCCACAACCACCCTATTACATATCTATGGCCCTACCTATCTCTAGCATAGAGTCTAATAGAATGTAATACATTAAAGCCCATAAAGTTTCCTCCTTTATTGTTGTAGAGGTCAAAAATAATCGTCTCTCGACCTACAATTTAATCTCCCATCGTGTTATTGGGTCTAATACTAAATTATATCTTGATCTCATCGGTATTTCCCACACTGAAAATAGGAACCCAGCCGTGGTTCATCAATCTGTCAATCAATCAATAACACAACACATAGATCATGTATTGAATAAAAAAGGATGCAATAATTCAACACATTTGGATTGGGGGAAATTACCCTTCACCTTAGCACAAAATCTATCCTATCAAATTCATAGCAATAATATTAAAAACAACAAGAGATTCCACAGATAGAGAAAAGATCATTAGATAATACCCTTGATGTTCACAAATTCTTACAAAAATTAAACTTCTTGCACCTCGGTCTCTAATTTACAAGAAAGATCTTGAGGAATTGGGAAAGAGGATAGAGAAGAGATAAGAGAGAGGGAGTTGAGGCTTATTCAAGAAGTTAGAATGAGAGTTTTTATATTACTGCCTCACGGATCCCTAGGGTATTGATAAAGATGGGCTTCCCGTGTCAACTTTGACAATGATGCGTATTTTGACCATACCTTTTTAATCATAACTCAGATTAAGCTGATTTTAAATGCGTTGAAAAGCTATTAAAATGATATACAACTTTGATTTTGAAAGCGTCTCCAAATTCAGGCTTTTTCCTGGTCTAAATTCCACTTATTTCTGGTCCATATACTTTGAATATGCATTCTTACTTTCATTTTATTTCAAAATTTACATTTTAACTCTAAATCTCTTTCCACTTTAAATTTTCCTCCTCTTTTCTCCTTTTTTCTCCTTTCTTCTCCCTTTAATATTATTCTTTTTTTCCATCCTTCATGAATTTTTTTGCTTGAGACCCTGCAAAATTTCACCGCACAAAGGTAGTAATAAGAACAAAAAGGGAGAATTCCAACTGAAATTAGAGGTAAAAACTCTTATAAACCTTAGGAATAAGATGAAAAAGTTAGACTTATCAATTATCCTCCTTGTTAATACATCTACCACAACATTCTCTTTTCCATCCACCTGTATTGTAGAGAACACAAATATTTGCAAAACAGTAATCCACTTGGCATCTCTTGGAATCACATTCCTTTGACTATGTAGATACTTAGAACTCTCATGATTAAAGTAAAATAAAAAAGTCTTAGACCTCAAATAATGAATCCATGTTTCCAAAAAATGTATAATAGAATAGAACTCCTTATGATAAGTTGAATAATTGAGTCTTACACCATTCAACATTTTACTAAAAAATATAATTGGTCTCTTCTCTTGTGAAAGTACCCCTCCAATACTAACACCACTGGTACCACAAGTTACTTCAAATAATTTATCAAAGAAAGGTAAAGATAATATTGGTACATTTAAAAGATATGTCCTGAAGTCCTCAAAATTTTTTGCTGCATGTTCAGTCCACTTGAACTCTCCCTTCTTTATCAATTGGGTAATAGGTGCTACAATTGTGGAGAAATATTTGATAAACTACTTGTAAAATGAAGATAATCCATCAAAACTCTGAACCTCATGGAAATTATTTAGAGTATACCACGTTTGAATAGCTTCCACCTCTGAAGGATCAACTCTAATATGGTCTTCACTCACAATATAACCAAGGAAAACAACACTCTTCATCATATAATTTCACTTCTCAATTTTACCATAGGGATTTACCTCCCTATGTTTATCAATTAATCTCTTCAAATGTTGTATGTGTTCGAACTCACTCTTGCTATATATCAAAATATCATGAAGGTAGACAACAACCATACCTTTATCGAAAGATCTAATTACTTAAATCATGAACCTCATGAATTAATTTCATGCATTACATAACCCAAATGGCATGACTAACCACTTAGACAACCCATACTTAGTCTTGAAAGCCATCTTCCATTCGTCACCTTCCCTTATCCTCATTTGATGGTATCCACTTCCAAGGCCAAGCTTCAAAAACACCTTTGCTCCATGCAACTTATCTAACATATCATCTAATCTTGGCATTCAAAATCAAAAATTAATTATGACATTCTTGATTACTTTAGAGTTTATGCATATCCTCTACGTATCATCCTCTTAGGTGTCAATAAAGCTAGAGCACAAAATGGACTCATGCTCTCTCAAATATAGCCTCGATCTATCAATTCTTACACTTGTATTTATATCTCCTTGGAATCTTTTAATTTTCATCTATATGCTAGCTTATTTAGTTGTGGAACTTGTGGCATAAAATCAATACGATGCTTAAAACCTCTCAAAGGAGGCAATCTAGGTGGCAACTCATCTGAAAAAATATCTATGTACTCTCTCAACACTTGTTGTAATTTTAGATTATTGTTAGTACACCCCTCTTGTTGAACATCGTTTAGTACCAAGGCATAACATACTTTCTCACTCTTAATAGGTTTAATCATCTCTAACTCCGTAAAGATCAATAACTCCAAGCTACTCTTCTTTTTTCCTCCCTCACCATCGATATCTTTCATATTTTCTTCTTCCTCCTTTTCACCTTCAACTCTCTTTTTTTCTCTTTTTTTTTCCTTCCTACCCCCGATATCTTCTTTCCTTCCACTGCTTAGAGCCAAACTCACCCCATCTATATTAGGATTGAGTGTAAACTTCTATTTGCCTGTGCTCAACAAATAATCATTATTGACACCATCATGTGTAACATGCCTATAAAATTACCAAGGTCTCCCCAAAAAAAAAAAGACAAGCATCCATTAGTTGAATATCACATGAAATATCATCAAAATAATTTCCAATTTTAAAAGAGATAAGAGCTTGTTTTGTTAACCTCACACCATTGTCCTTGTTGAGCTATTGAAGTGAATATGGCCTATGATCCATGGTCTTCAATACGAGATTGTTGACCATTCTTTCAATAGCAAAATTGGTATAATAGTCACTATTGATGATGACTTCTCACACTTTGTCATCCACTCTATAATTGGCGTTAAAGATCTTCTCCCTATAAGTAGGTTGAGGTTGTTTTTGCACTTTAAGCACTCGTTGCAACATATAGTAATCTACTTGACTATCTTTTGAATTAGATTTTGGATCTTTGCTACATTCCTTAAGGTCTTCATTAAGTTCTTCATCTTCCTCATCATAATCTTCTATACTCACTATCTCCTTCAAAGTTATTGTCCTTTGATTTGGAAAATCCCAAGTAAAATGACCGTAGACTCTACACTTGAAGTATTTCTTTTTCACCTTATTAACCATCTTGTCCTTGCCAGTTTCTTCAATATTGAACCTTCTAATGTTTCCTTGAATTGCTGCTCAAGAGGATGATGGCTTTGACAGCCGCATGAAGTTTGAACCATATGGCGCATTAGTTGATATGTTTTATGGCTTGGTTCTCTTCAATTGATTCTCAAATTTGATTACTAATTTTGCCAAGTCTTCGAGTAACTCATAAGGATACACCTCTACCTTCTCTCTAATATTCATAGTTAGACCTCTAACAAATCTAACTGTTTCTCACACATCACAAATAAGAGTTAATCTTTCAAACACTCAAATATACTCCTCCACTCCAAGCAACCCCTGCGCTAAAGTAATCATTTTTATGAAATTCTCTTACTCATATTCTCTAAGTATAATTTTTTAAGTGCCTTTTTAATTTATCCCATGATCTTATTTTCTCTTTTCCCTCACTTTCCTTTTTCATCTTCAAATTTTCATGCCACACTCTAGCAAACTTCTTAAATTTTAATGTGGTAATTACACATCTTTTTTCATCATCGAGCTCTTTATATTTAAAAATAGATTCAAGAATTTATAGCCATTCAAGGAAATATCTTAGATCGAGATTACCTTCCAAATTAGGTTGGTCAAATTGAATTCCCTTCTCCACATAATCATATGATTTCCTTGAAATTTCATAAGCTCGTACATAGTTCCCTACACTTTCTTCTCCTCTTCATTCATATGGTTATGTGCTTCCCTTCTACAATTTTCTTTTACCTGATCTCTTCGCATTTAATGTTAGAAATGTGATCCTCACACTTGTGAGGCTTCCATCCTACCTATATGTATCTCAAATTTCTTGATCTCCTCCATCAATGCCTTAAGAATGTCCCTCAAATCTTTGCCTTGGCTCACCTTACCTTATTTAGACCCACAAATGGCATGATCCTAGAAACACCCTCTCAAGTAAAAAAAACAATTCAAATATTGACAACTCGTTGATGAGATATTACAATAATATTAAAGTAGGAACTCTATTTTGAAAAAAACATGGAGGAGAAATTGGAAATTGATTGTATATATTAAACTAGTTAAAAAACCTATGCTTTGATATCATAATTGATGTGTGGAGAAATAAGTACTTATGGTATGGGTGGTATTATGGTTCTCTTTGGGTTGTAAAATGAATATTACGAGTCCAAAGTGATGAAGAGATGATGATTATGACTCAACAAAATACAATTAATAATGATGATGTTGGAATGATGATGGGTTTAGAATGGTTTTGTTCATGGGCTAGGGTTAAGGTATACGATTAGGGTTTAGTAGTGATGGGAATATTATGATGATGAATGAATGGAATAATGGTGACTTGATGATTAGATTATGAAATTACAATGTTGAGAATTATCTTATGATAATAATAATATTATTACCTTTTGTTTGAAAATAGATAAAATCAAGTAAGGAAAATAGTTTTAAGATGAATAATGATGGTGATGATAATGCCAATTCAAGGTACCTATTATGCTTGGAATGGTGTGGGATTTTGTGGATGGTTAAAAGGATGTATCTTAATCTCTAATTCACATAGACAAAGAGATTAAGGATTAAAATAATAATCACTCGTATAGAATTTAATTATGTAAAAGCATACAACTTCATCAATTTTTATCTCTATTCTGTCGCATAATTTTATGGTTTTTATAGGCATTGGAACTCCCTTATTTTACAAGATAATTCTCTTAAAAATCTCAAAATAATATATAGAAAAGGCATTAGCTTTCTCCCTACTTCAAACACAACTAAAAAGATAAAATAAGTAACTCTAAAAGATAGAATTTATCTATTTTTTGACTTATCAACTTTTTTATATTTTTAACTAATATCAACATGATAATAATTAATATTAAAAGTCTAAATGTTTGACTAAATTCTCATGAATATACCATTTTCATTCCTTCCATGCAACATACTTTTTCTCTTCATATATTCGATGCACTTACCTCTATCCCTAGTGACTTATTTTGCAACTTTTGTGCATAAGTAGCTCTGTAGTAATCTATTTATCTTGAAATTTGTATCTTCTCTAAATAGAGGATAATAGGTTTCATAATAAAACTACTAAGTCTTGTCCATTTGCTCTTGCTACACTTTATACATTATAAGTTTATACCAAATTCTCTAAGTATGAGTTATATCTAGGAGAGGTTATGGTTTAATACCATGATGTATTTCCTTATAGAAATTTAGTTGATCCAACAAGAGTAAGGCAGTGTTAGATTATAAAGACCCTATTAGTGTCATTGAGGTGCACTAATTCTTCTGCTAGGAAATGGATTAAAGATAGTTGGTTTAGGACTTCTTGAGAGTTGTATGATCATTTCAAGCATATATTTAAGTGGCATGATAATTATGAGCATGCATTTTAAGATTTGAGGAGTTCTCTTACATTAGTGCTAATTTTAACTCTCTCTTTTCTTGTTAAGTAAGGTTCAAGGTATATAATGATTCATCAAAACATGAGTTAGGTTTTGTGCTTATGTAACATAAGATGGTAGTCACTTCACTTATGCTTCATTCTAAAAGAAGCTACATAAACATAATTATCCCATAAATCATGAATTTTTTTTTTTGGTCTTCTCCCTATAGATAGGGAACCACTATGTATACGTGGCCTAATGAACATTTTTACATAGTGGGAATTGAACAAGTAGAAAAGGATATGGCTTCATTTGATTAAGAATTATGATATCAAGTTAACTAGCTTTCAGGGTAAGGTTAATGTAGTGGTAGATTTGTTTAGTAGGAACAAGTTGCATTCTTAGAATTTTATGGTTGTGGCAAGACGATTGTTAAATGAGTTGAGGGAGATAAGTATTCAGCAAATTCTATATGGTGATCAAGAGATTCAAATGAATAATTTTACAATAACTGCTACTATATTCAACAAGTTCTAATATAAATAGTCTACTGATTTAAAGCATTAGAAAAATTAATTGATGATAAATGATGGTAAAGTAGATGGTATGTGCCCAAAGATTTTTATGGGCTAAATTACTAGATAATCAATAAGTGGGACCATAATACTTGTTATTTCCATAATAGATATGGTACATCATATAAGGGCCATTTATAATTCTATTAGTATCCTTGCATGAAATAAGAAATTATTATTTTTGTGTCCTAGTGTTTTATTTGATAGAAATTCATGATTTAGCATGGTATAATTGATAGATTTATGTAGCCTTTGAATGTTCCTAATTAGAAGTGAGTATTGATATCCATATATATATATTTTTTTGCATATTATAGACGACTAATAGCAGATGTGACATGATTTGGTTAGCCATCTACTAATTAACTAAATTAGTTATTTTTATCCCAATGAAGTTGACTTAGAGCATCGAGGAAAGAGTCCATGCTTAAAAAAGATTTATAGTGAGTCAAAATGGTATATTTAATAACATATTTTTTTATGATGATCTAAGATTTCTTTCACGCTTAAAGGGATGTTACATGAAACTACGGGCATGAAGTTATGAATGAGTAGCTCTATCCATAAAGCTATAGATGGTTAGGTAGAGAGGATGATTCAAGAGCTCTAAAATAAAATATTTTATTATGCAATAGATATTTAATGAAGTTGGGAGGACATATTCTATCTAGTGGAGTTTTCTTGCAACATTGGTTTGCATCCAACTATTTTAATGAAACTATTTGAGGCACTCTATTGAAAAAAGTGCATGATCTATTATGTTGGAGGGACAACAATGAGATTGTTGTGCTTGGGATAAAGATGATTGAGGAGACAAATCAACAAGTAAGGTTGACTTAGGATTAGATAAGGGAAACTAAAGAGTGATAAAAGAGTCTTCCTAATATGAGGAGAAGGTTTGATGGACATAAGATGGGGTTTGATTTTTTTTTTCTCAGAAATCACTTATTATAGCTGTGAAGAAATTTGTTACAATATTTAATATCACCTTAAGGAACATCAATTTTTAGGTTTTATAAGGAATGGTTGGTAAGGTTTCCTATCATTTATCCTAGACAATGGAGGTATAATGTGTCCGTAAAGTTTAGAGATTAAGAAAGATGTTCCATTGATCTATGGGAAGATGCCTTTGCAGGTACTACACATCAACACAAGGTAGACATTGTCAAGGTCTATACAAATAGTGAAGGTCATATATATCCATCATAAAGATGAGGAGGCTACTTAGGAAATAGAGGTTGATATGCAGAATATTAGTTCCAAGCTCTTTGAATATTTTCATGTTTTTTATTAGGGTTTTTCTATAAGGAGGTATCACACCTTTTATTCAGTTATTTTCCTAGTGATTGGCCATAGCCTATCACAAATGTTTTCATAATGTTTAGTTTGGCTTGAAATTCATCGGTAAAGTATATTTTTTAAGTGGGTGGTGATGTAACACCCCTATATGTAAAATATATTTTATTACTATACTTTAAGGAAAAATTAATGTAAAAATAAATATGAAATATTGTTCAAAGAGGGGAACTAGCCGAGTTGTATTACAACCCTATTAGTTTGTTATCTATGTTTTTGTTTTGATGTTTGTTACATTTTTGTATAATAATTAGCTATAAGAATAAATTTGTTATGTAGGAAATGTGACAAATATTATGATTTAAAATAAAATTGTCTTCCACTCATTTATCTAATCTTGGAAATCAGCTACTCTTTATTTATCAATTTTTGTAGCACAATTTAATCTTTTTTTGTCAAATAATTTTTAGACAGAACTTTCCCGAATGATTCCCATAGCGTTAGAGTTCTTTTTTACCTTTTTCTACTTTTCCTGTTATTTCCTTCTATGTCTCTCCCCATAGCAATTACATCAAAGATCCTTTCTACAACCTCAAATCCAACATTTTTGATCCATTTTTCTACTAGTTAAATATTCCCATACCCATTTGTCCATATCTTACATCTTAGCCTCCATTTTTATGTTGTTTTCTCTTGCATAAACTTGTGTTCTTTCATCCTTTTGTTCCCTTGATCCTTTCATTCATCCAAAACTCTCTTCTCCTCTTTTATGGTGAATTAAATATTAACCAACCTTTTGAAGCAATATCCTCTTATTTTATATGAAAAACCACTAATTACATCTTCATTCTTTATATACTTACCTTCTTCTTTACATCTTCATAGCCCTCTTTTATGCATATCCATTATATTTATTTTGTTAAAATTTTAAACATCAAATTTATTTTTCTAAATTATTTTCTTTGATTCTTGAGAGGTGAAAAAATTCAAAGCACTAATGTGCATTATGGATTATTATTTCTTGCTAAAGGTCATGCTTTATAAGTAAATTTTTTTAGAACTTATAGTTGTAGAAAAATATGATAGGGTTTATGGTTATTTCAATCATGAATCCATAGTTAATATTTTGGTTCAGAACATTTTTTAGTGTTTCAAGAATGTGCATGGTTATAAAAGCATGATTGATTATAGTTGATTTCTTGAAGGAAATCATGGGTTAGAATGTGACATGATTTGCTTGTGCATTGGTTGTTTGATATTAGGATTAAGAGTGTGTATTTTATGACAAGGTTTTAGAAGGTCCCATGGAGTATGGTTATATTGTTGTTGATTTTTGAAATCATGTACAAGTTATTTTTGTGTTGTCTAAGGGATCCAATGGGCAAGTGAGACTAATCTACTAGTTAGTCGAATCAACCAATTGGTTTATCTCCTTTAAATTTTTTTTCCTTTTGGTCTTTCTCCTAAACCAATCTACTAGTTATGGGACTACTAAACTTATTTTCTTAGGACATTTTGTGTTTTTTCTTAGATTTGACTTTTAGGGTTGGCTTCATTACTTAGCCATTGACTTTCATGAGTAATAGATGAAAATGGAAATAATTGGCCTAAGTATGAATATATGTTATGTTTTAAAGTGTTGGATTTAAATAAAATATTCTTGAATAAAGTGGGTGATAGTAGAATTCTATGTTGATGTTCTTAGTTTATTGGCTTTATGTTTCTGTCAACCCTTGTTTTAGTTTTACTATCAATATATATTATGCCAACTTGTTGTTTTAGTGCCCCTTGATTGTGATCCAATAACTATCTATGCATGGACAACTTGTGACATTAATTTACCTTGTTTGAGATGAGAAAAATATATGTACTAGATTCCATCTTTATTTGAGCTTTACTAACTCTCTATATTTAGGAAACTTTTGGTACACAATATAATTATGTTATTATATTTAGTTTTTCTGATTTTCTATACTGATTTAGCTAGTCATAGACAATAAAATTATTTGAAAATGAGATTGACTTTGAGAACAATATCTATTATATCATCAGTGGGATTATGAAAATTATGGATATGAACATTTAGGTACCTTACTAGAGTATTTTTTTAGTGTATGTGATAGTAAGTCGGATGTATAGTATAAATTACCCTTCTTTTTACATGCCATAAACATTTCATGTTGTCTTCGTATAATAGTCCTTTTTTTACTAAACATATGTGTGTACTAGTACTACCATTTGTAGATGGCTCGTTGAAGGTACTAGATGATAACAATATCAAGTACTTTTTATGATGTACGAAGGCATGAATGAGTATATGGATATGTTAGAGACTTAATGTAATGGCTATCAAGTAGTGCCTTTGAGTTCTTTTATGATTTAGATATTTTGGACTATTTTGTCATGATCCAATTTTTGTTTTATATTTTTGAATGTTAACCTCCACTAGAATTTATCTTATTTTATATATCATTTCTAGGTATTGTATTCTATTTTGTGAGGGCTTTCTAAATAATTTTATCATTTCCCTTAGTATGAGAATAGTATGACCACCAGACTTGCGGTAAGAGTGGTAGCAACACTTTTGTTTAGCTTTTCCACTTCCACAAATTCACTGTCTCAAACAAAAATATTTGGCATGAAATTTTTCCGTGTTATATCAAATCATGGCTATTAATTGAAAACCTAAAAGTGCAAGATAATAATATAACTAAAGGCATAGCAATTATGCTACTAAGATGTAATACCTTTTTTTTCAAAAATCTTAGAGACATAGATAATTTCTTTTCTGAAACATTAAAAATCTATTTGAAAGGGTTTGAATATCAAGCTTAGCATAAATGAAATGTGACAACCACCTAAACTATACTATATAAATTAATATCCAAACAAACTCAAACTAAACATATACAAAATCAATTAAATAGATCAAAGAGAAAAATAATATAGTGGCTTACGGAAATCATGTTACAAATGTCTCAAAGGAAGAAAAAAAAATTAAAAGTTCACCAATAAGAATATAGGGGATATGAATAAAAATAAGTGATTGTGGTAAGTAGAAATCTCAAGAAAATATTCCTTACTCAAAGCCGCAAACCAATCAAGAATTAATAAATTTTGGAGTCTCATCCTTGCACTAATAAATCCTACTCTCCTAGAATTTATTCTCCACCTTGTTTTTTCCTCCTTAACTCTTCCATTGACAATTCATCCTCTTACCCCCGACTACTTATGAAATTATTAAATAAAATAGACCAACAAAATCTAGCTTCACCAAAATTATGAAGTCAATAACTTTTGTAAACTTAATTATATTCATCAAATTTCCGAATGGGATGAAACATTTCTCAAAAAGAAGGCGAGCATTCATTTGATTAATGAGGGTGATGCTAACAATCAATTTTCCCTTACCACAATCAATGCTAAAAAAACTTAAATATGACATAAAAATTTAAAGGAGTAAATGAGGAATAGATCTATGATCAAGCTAGTTACTTTAAAGCATTAAAGGATTACCACACTTATATATTAGGCAATTAGGAGTTCCATAGAGTGGAACATGCATAAAAAGTATTACAATAAGGACTCTTCCTTTTGATTGAGAAAAAATTCCAACTAATTATACCTTGAATTAAAATATAGGTCAAAGCTATTTTTACCATTGGTGACTCAATACCACACACACTAGATGGTTTTACTTCATGTTTTTTCAAGAATTATTGGGATATAATATTTTATGATAGATGGAGACTAATGAATTAATCATTCTTCACAACAAGTCTCTCCCATTTAATCACCTTAACATTGCTTGTTCTTATCCCTAAGTTACGCAATGCAGAAAATGAAGGGGATTTCAAGACAATTACATGTTATGCTATCATATATAAAACATTCACAAGGATCTTAACTTCCACACTACAATATATCCTTCCATCCTTGAATGATCTTCCCCAGTCATACATAATTAAAGGTATATCGATTGGTAAGAATATCTTACTGTCACATGTGTTTTTAGGACTCTATGGTAGGAAAAAAAACTTCTCTATGCTATTTATTGAAGGTAGATTTTCGTAAAGCCTATAACTTAGTTCAATAGGAGTCTCTAAAAAATATAATACTTGCCTTTCTTTTCCTAACTCATCTTGTCTAGGCTATTATGGTTTATATCTCATGCATGAAATATTCCATATCAATTAATGGCTCTCTTTGATAAGCCTCTAATAGGAAGAAATTTCTTCAATAAGGCGATCCCATCTTTCCTTACCCATTTAGCATTAGTATAGAATATTTTAGCTTAATGATGAAGACACTATTGTAGGAACTAGGTTTAAAAGGTCAACCACAATGTAAGAAGATAAAATTATCAAATTATCTTTTGTAGATGTCATGCTCCTCTTTGTTCACACAAACCTTCATTTAGTCCATGCCCTAATACAAAAGTTTCACCATTTTACAAGTTTATTAGGATTAAAAATCAACTTCCATAAAAGTTCTATTTTGTTAGGATGTGTTTCACAAGAAGTTAAATATGACATTTTACACTACTTGAAATTCACTTAGGTATCATTGACTTTTAATTCCTTTAGGGTAACTATTGGGGATACTCAATTGAATGCCGATCACATGACTATTGTAATACCCCATCCCAGATTCCTTCAGGTTATATTTAAAATTATGTAAATGAATTTTGGTTTTTAAATGGACTTGAAATTATTATAAAAATATGAATTTTAGGCGTACCACTTGACTATTATACATAACTAATTGACTAGTCCACTGGAAAAATTCATTTTCATGTTCGAAATAAACTAGTTGACTGGTTTTCCCAAATCAATCTACTAGTTTTCTTGCGATTACAGATCCATTTTTTATTTTTATTCTTATTACTCTTAAGAGATTATGAATTTTTGTTTACTTGAGTTCAATTATTCTAATAAGCATGTTTTAATCTTTTGGTTTTATTTTCATATTAATTAAACCATTATATGATTTTAATTAGCAAAAGTTTGCCAAAAAGCCACTTTAGAGGCAAGCCTCCTTTCTCCTTTTTCCTTCTCCTCTCCTTCTCTCTTGTAGTAGCTAGGTAGCAATTATTGACTTTGGGGACTCTCTACTAACTTTCTAACCCACTTGCATACCCATCTCTAACTACACTCAAGCCCTCACCACCTAATCAAGTCATCATTCACTTCTTTTTTTTATCCATACTCAACCTCACCTATCTCATCCCTATTTTCCTCAAAGATGTCAACTAGGTTTCTCCTATACCTCTCACACTATTGATCTATCTTCATTCCATACTTTTTTTCTTCCTCTCTTCTTCCTTTTTCTTGTGAAAATCACACTAAGTGTTGAACATGTTTTCATTTTTTCATCTCTTCTTTCTTTTTTTGACAGTTTTATCCTTTCAATTGTGTAGGCTTTGTGTTCCTTTATCTTCTTCCTCTATTTTTTTAATTCTCTCTTGCTTCCCTAACCAAGAATGAATTACGGTTAAGAAAAGTTAGGGATTTCTGTTTCTCTTGAAACACCCTATTTTTATTCGATTGATGATGTTTTGTTTTTCTCTTCTTCTTTTATTTTCTTTTTTTTTTAATTATGTTTTGGAAGAGGATTTTTAATGTTACTACTTTGATTCTCTTCAGAATTAATGTTTAGCTAGATAGGCTATCAAGCATATTAGGATTTCTATCCTTAACATACTTAGGTTTTTGTGGTATGTTGGGATTTCATGCGTAAATATTTATATGTGTATGATCTAATTGTGTTCCATGGTATGAGCTTATGGTATAATTCTTTTTAACTTAGTGATGTTGACTTTCATGAATTTTTATCATGAAATTTATTGATGAGCATAATTTGGTTAAATTTGTACATCACCATATGTCTATATGATTCTCTGTGTAAATCATGTATTTTTATGTATGTTTTGACATAGAATCATGCTAGGATTAATGTGGAAAAGAGTGATAAAATATGGTATATGTTTCACTAGTTTGGGTTGCGTGTTACCCAAATCTGCCAATCGACTCCTTGAACTAGTCAACTTACTTTTCTAGAAGTCAAATGGTTTTGAGTTTTCGATTAGTTTGTCACTAGAACAGTCGATTACTTTGGTAAAACAGTTCTCTGGTTTAGACAAAAATTTGATCGGTTGGTAAGACCCATCGACTGATATCCCTTTAGGAAAGGATTGTTTGGTCTTTACACAGATCTATTGATCAGTTGGACCAAACTAGTCGATAAGTTGTTATGACTAGTCGATTGGGTGGTCAAACCCGTCAATCAGTTTTTCTGTAGGCCAGGATGGTTTTGTCTCTACTTAGATGTATTGACCAATTGGATCAAATAAGTTGACATGTTCTCATGAATAGTTGACCGGTGAGGCTAACCGGTCAAATGGTGGTTTGGTTTTTATTTTAGTCTAATCATTAATCGACCAGTCTGATTAGAAACGGCCTATTTTGTTATAATTTGATGTGTTTCTCTAAGGCCTTTTGTATTTATTCTTTTATGTATTTACAAAATATTATTTATAATTTAAACCATGATTATCCTAAGTAAACATAAACCAATATTATTATATTTGAGACTTACTTTTGGTTATGTTTAGTTTTATTTTAAAAACTAATAGGTATGAGGTGTTTGGTATTATCCTTAAACAACCAATTGGTATGATGAACTGTGCTATCTCTAAACACCCATTTAGTGGGTCAACAACATGTGCGAGTTGGTTTCATCTCTAAACACCAAATTGGGTGCCTTATATGCCGTGTTTAGTGTTTAGTTTCAACCCTTAAAACACCTAATTTATTTGATATGTGGTTTTTTATCATAGAACTGTAGAGGCCTTCCCAGTATGCATACTTAAGATTTGGTTATCTTTTGACCCCTATCATAGGTGTCCAAGTAAGGTGGATGTTGAAGATCCCTATTGAAAAGCCCCATAGCAGTAATGCTAGTATGGTGGTAGGGGGGAGTAAACCCAAAATTGAGCATATTCTCACTCACCTAGGTGCCCAAGTAAGGTAGATGTTGAAGATATCTATGAAAAGCCCTTTGGTACAAGTATGATGTAGTGGTGGGACTTTTTGTTCTACATTTGTTCCATTATGGTATATTAGGATTGTTCTGATATATGAATATGTACTTTAGGTGAGGTAGAACCAAAATTGAGCATCACCTAGGTTCCAACTAAGGTGGATGTTAAATATCCTTGGGAAAATCTCTTTGGCATTAGTGTGATGAGATGGTGGGAGTTGTAGTCCTACTTTCGTTTTATAATGGACTTGAGATTATGTGTTTCACCTTTGTATGCATTATTGTGGAAAACCATGCTTGTGTGCAATTATATACCCTCCGATTTTGTTTAGGTATTCATATGTTATCAGTGTTTTCATATGTTATCTTTCTAGTAGATTGAATATAATGCTACTGAATGACCTCAATGTGTTGCATGCGTCTTCCATATATAACGAAGTATGCATTGCTATTACTTTACCGTACTGATACTACTCTTGTGTAGTCACTATAATGATCTGACATCTTTTCTAGGGAGCATATGTTGATTTGGCTGATTACGAATCTTTGTTAGAGGACACTAAGGGTGATCACGCAGGCAGGTAGCAGGTCATTGCATGGGGTTGGAGGTCTATGATTATGCTTAAGAGTTAGGCTATCTGGTTATTAGTATTTTGCCCACTACATTGGAATATTTTTTATTTATGTTTAATTAAACTCTTGTCTAGGAATCCTATATTTGATTTTGTTAACTATCTAGTTTATTCTATCCATGTTATGGTTCTAGTATTTATTTCCTTATAAGTGTCACATTATGTTTATGGTCATGAATTCTTTTATTCCTTGTTTCGTTTTACCTTGCATCAAGTAAAGGTTAGGTGATGACCATACCTCTCTCATGGTTGATGTGATAGTAAAATTCCCTAATTTTTCTTTTCAAATTGGTTCTACATTGTCTTAAAAACCATTTTTTTCCTCAAAAGTTGGGATTGCTCTCTTATATTGGCATACTTTTATGGATATACTAGACAATTATTTTTACTCCCTAAGAAGTTCCTTACCCATCTCATTACAGCTTGTTGAAATTTCTTATGGGTGGGCAATACTACTCTCATTCCCAAAGTCCTTGTAGCTTGGAATTCTTAATTTCTACCAAGGTAATAAAGGCTTTGCATTATTTACATTAGTAGATGGAATGATGCAACTCTTAGAAAACATCTTTTGAATTTTTCTTAGAAGAAAAACATACTATGGATCAAGTGGATTCATAGTAGATCCATCAAACATGGCTCAATCCGTGATTTTGCTACCCCGATCGATGCTTAGTGGCCTTTAAAAAGTATCTTAGGTTTAAGACCTTCACTCTACCGCCATTTCACAAGGCTACACTAGATTGAGCACTACATTATTACAAGAGTTTATGTAGATTTTAGACATAAAGGATAAACATGTGAGTATTAGAAGATAATATGGAAAAACCCTACAAACTCTGGTTATTAATTCATATATTGGCTATCTACAATAGGTCATTTGTCCACAAAGGATCACCTGAGCAAGAATACCCCCATGGTATATTAGGATTCTGTCTCCTATACAAAGCAAGAAACTCTATCCTATTTGTTTTTATATGGCCCCATTACGGGGATGGTAATCGAATCATTTGCCACATCATGAGACTTAGAGACCTGAGGCTTATTTGGAGTAGGTTGCTAACTAAATTAACCATCATGCATGGTTAATTGACCTTAAGGTTGTAGATATAAAGAGGTTTACTCATCATAATGCTTTATGAGATATGGAAGACTAGGACCAAATTTTTTTTAATGAGTTCCCTTATAAATGGAATATAGTGATTAAAAACATTACTATAAAAATCTCCCATAGATGGCTTTATGGCCATAGGAACACAATGTTTTGTAGCAATATACATTTGATTGATGAATTTATGTCCCTTGGTTGTAATTCTTCTTAATTTAGTTCAATGAAAATACCACCAATTGGTTTTGTATAAAAAAAAAACAAAAAGAAATGAACCAAGAAAACATAAATATTTTTATTAATTAACAAGGCCTACAACATGGTTAGGCCTACCCACATATCCAATGGTAAAAAGCAATTATTTTACATATGACATGAATTGAACGTTAGATTTAATGGCTACATCTACTGACAACATACATATATTAGTCATTTGTGTTGATTAAAAAAAATTCAAGAATAAAAGTGCCATATCCATCAAAACACTAATTACCTTCATAACTATCTAACTCAACAATTTGATATTCCATCTTACTTAGGCTATTAATGTATTACCCAATTTTCACTAAACATGATTTTCTTTTTAAAATAATTTTTTGTTAACTATATAAGAAATCTGAGGTGATGTGATGTTGTGAGCAAACATCCTCTCCCATTTCTCTTATAGATAAAACCAAGAGATATATAGCTATAAGGAAGATAATGCCTCTTGAAAAATTTTCTCAATTGTTATCAACTAAAATCCCTTTTTTCACTCCTTTACCCATCTACAAATTGTTATCGTTGAACCTTCCATACTAATCAAAACCCTAACTTTAAAGGGGTATTCCATTAAAGTTATGATTGATTCATAAGTTTCTAATTTGACCATAGGAATCCCTCTACCTCCCTTTGCCCTATCATTACAAAGGAAAACCAATGTGGATTCTAATTTGCATATAGAGGGCCATCAATAAACCAATGTGAATGAATTAGCACAACAAACAAAAAAAATTATGTCATTGGGGGGTATGGTTTTATCCAATTTGTTAAATATTAATGGAAGAAGTATTTTGTACATACGCCCAACCAACTGGAATTACATGGAGAATCAAACTATAAAAGGATTAGAATTGCATGAATCAAAATTTGTTAAGACTCAATGGGGAAATTTTGCTCTTCCAAGTATCAACCTTCATAAGGAGGTATCTACACTATTCAAATTCCAAAACTAAATTGATCATGGCAGAATTAAAGCATATAAATGTTATAACTTCTTGAAACATTTGCCGGTGCTAAGTTAATGGCATAGAAAAACCAAGTTTGTGAAGGAACAATTCTAATTTCTTTCATTGTGGATCAATTTGTAAAATATTCCTCTATAATATTGTGATCTTAACTCTTTATGATGTATTACAAGTGCACTAGGAAACCCTTTTGAAATAAATGGACTCACTTGTTTAGGAAACTATATATCCTAGTGCTACTTAAAGTTTATGTTACAAAAAAAATGTATTAAAGCTGTGGAAGTAGAGGAATTAGATGGTAAAATTCTAATTGAGCAGATTTATTATGAATGTAGGCCATCATATTATGCTAAATGTGACACTGTAGGTCATTCCCTCAAATATTTCCCTAATACTAATGCTAAGCATCGTCAATAAACTAACGAAACCATGATTAGGACTAACCTTCATCAAACCGATTATCCTACATGAAAAAACATACAAATTTAAAAAAACCAAGGTGATACATAGCATGTGGACTCTTTTTAAACCTAAAAAAACTAGTTCTTTTTTTACCTAGTGTAATATGAAGATTAGTAATGATACGGTCATCATAAAACATCATAGTATTATCGAGAACTCAATATGGTTTCATTAATTGACTTCATATTATGCTTTCTTCTAGCTATATCCCCTTGCTAATCATTGTAGTAGTAATTTAACTATGTATCATACGATGATGTTTAATTTTTTCATTATTTGGTGCAAGCACATTCCTTTATTCTAGTGTTTTCATCAAACCTAAAATACAACAAAAGCTTCATATCCTAATATTAGGTTAAGGGAATACTATAATGGTTTGCATCCATAGTTCATGCATCTAAATAGAAATGATTTTAGCTCTATCTCCAACCATGTCTCTTAGAGAAAGGTCATACTCTTATAAATATAGAACAACGTATTTGAAGATCATAGTAATGTTCATATCCAAACACCTAAATAAGAAGCTTGGAAAACCTATAATTATCTCGCAAAATGTGAAGAGTTGTTCCTTAAGGAGAAATTAAAAGTCCATTTGCTCAATAAGGGTGATTTTGAAAACAATTTTATCTTTTCAAAATTGAATTCAAGATAAAATAATTTCACAGTACCAAAAAATATGTAAGATGATGGTAATTTGGTTGTTGATCCAAATGATATCAAAACATAACTTTAGGAGTTTTATATGTCTTTGTTAGGAGCAGATGCTAACATCAAACACAAAGTAGACATGAATATAATCCGTTGGGGTCCTCAATTATCTCAGCAATACCATGATTATCTCCTACATTCTATAACTAGAGAGGATGTACATTTAGGTGTGAATTCCATAAGTGCTAATAACACACAAGGTCTGGAAGGCTACATTTCTTATTTATCCAAGAAAGCTGGGTCCAATATGTATGAGGATATTTGGCATAGAGTAAATGGTGTTTTTATATTAATTCATAATCCTAAATTTCTTAACCAAACTACATTAACCCTCCTTCCAAAAGTGGCCAATTTGATGTAGGTAAGAAAATTTTGACTCATTAATTTGTTTAATGTCCTCTATTAAATGATCATGAAAGTCCTCACTAGACGATTACAACCTATACTATCTACTATCATTGATCCTTCTCAAGTAACATTTATCATCTCTTAAGAAAAATATTTTACTTGCACATGAATATTTATTTCATTATAATTACAAACATTTCACACCTAGATGTATGCTACAAATTGATCTTAAAAAGGCCTATGATACTTTGGATTTTAAATTCCTAGAATAACTAACGTTAGCCCTAAACTTCCTTCCTTATTTTGTACATGTTGTTATGGGTTACATTAGTGGTGTTAGCTACTCCATTTTTTTTAATGCAAAATTCCTTCCCCTTTTGATGGAAAAAGAGGGTTACGCTAATGAGATCCATCTTCCCATACTTCTTTCTTATTACAATGGAGTATTTCACCCGCATGTTGATATCTTTTCCTAATGATCTGAATTTTCAAGGGCTCTTGTAATGTAGAAAGGGGTGCATGATTAATCTCTTATTTGATGACAACACTTAACTATTTTTTTAAGGAAACCTCAAATACATAAGGTACCAACGAGAAAACAAATTAATTCTTTTAGTAAAATCTCTCCCCTTCACATGAATTTATAGAAAACTTTAATGTATTATGGTGGTATGAATGCGTAGATTAAACTTAAGTTCTTAATTTTACTTCCTTTCATGTTTTTTGTTTTCCATTCTACTACATAGGGCTACATTTGACTAAAGATAGCTTTACTTCTCATCAGCTCCTTGGGTTGACGAGAAAATAATGCTCAAATTTGAACAATGGACTTCTAAATTACTTTCTTATGCTACATGCCTTCATCATATGACATACATTCTCTTTGGAATACAAATTTCTTAGTGTCAAACGTTACTTCTACCAAAAGACCATATGAAACACAAGTCTCGTCATTTACGAAAAATCTTTAGATAGGGGATAATGAATCTAGTCATAAGGCTTCAGTCACTTAGAACGTCTATTATTTGCTAAAAAAGGAAGGTGGTTTAGGTATCATGACATAGAGATGTAGAATAATGGTGCCTTTGGTAAACACATATGGAATTTAATGAAAAATAAGGAAACACATTAGGAGGAATGGATTCATTATAGTTTCTTACGTACTCAAACCTTGGTCAATGTTGAAACAACGCAGTAAGCTACATAGACCATAAGGAGTATCTTTCACGTTCAATGTGAGATAGTACCTATTATCATTTCTAGTCTTGTTCTGGGCGAGTACAACATGAACAAAGTATAATTTGATATAAAAAATAAAAAGAAATATTTTACTAAACCATGGTGGTGGACCATTTGGGAGAACCCTACAACACCTAAATGTCATATCATAATTTGGCTAGCTCCTCATGAATAGTTGGTTGCTAAGGATAATCTCTCAAAATTCTAGTTTATTCCTTATCCTACTTGTGTTTTTTTCAAAAATTATTAAACTTCCTAATATGAACATACTTGAATACATAAGAGGTTAGATAGTTGGATTATGTAATTAGTAAAGAATCATAAACCAATCAAGTGTTCTGCATGCCCAAGATAAAGGTAAGGCTGAATTACATTGTGTTTTTTAGTCATAGCATGCTATGAAGTTTGGATGCTAAGAAACTTAAGGATGTTCTAGAAAATATCCATTCCAAGTTATTTCATAACTAAGGTGATTGCTATTGCTATACGTCATTGATGAATTAATAAATCTAGAGAGGAAATGTTTAAGAGTCATATTCATTACATAGGTGAATTTGCTGCAAATACATATATATAAATCTCCTTTGATACAAAGACATTTTATATTTTGAAGAACAAAAAAAATCCAAGGTGTTATTGTGATGTCTAACATAGGGAAGCAACTATGATTATCAAATATAAGACAAATGTGGGGAAAAAAGTATTATTGCATATTAAAATTAGGCATAACAATTATCTAACTCCCAATATTAATATGAGATTAAAAAAATACTGAAAGTCATCAATGACATTAAGCTTAACAAAACAAAAAAACAATAGAGGTATATATTTATATATATGAATGAAGTTAGACATATACAATCAGAGATAAAGAAAATAGTATTTGGATAAGTTTAGATGATGACACACCCCAAATTACTACAGCAGTCCATGTCCTAGCATAGACTCTAACATTTAATTTTAAACATAAATACATAGAGAAAAGTATATAGTATCAAGACAATAAACATATTAAGTAAACATAATATATTAAAAGCAATAACCTAAAAGACATAAAACACATAAAGGAACACTTCAAGCTAAAAAATTAAACAAAATATATTAACACTTGGTGTACAGTTAAGTTCATCAAAATACACTATTAAAAACATTCACTACTATCTATATTATTCATCAAGCGAAAAAATTTCATAAAAAATTAGAATAATACAAATACAATAGATATGATACCAAACATACAAAATAATGAGATAACCACACTTATGAAGTCCACTAATTATTCATTTCCTTATTTATATTGTTAAAAAATCTATTTCAAAAATATAATGTTACATATATTAATCGTGGGTTTGACATATATAGTGACCAATACAATGGGAAATAGAGTGACGAACATAAGTATGACTATAGCCACGAGGAAGAAAAAATAACCGAATAATATTGAGCAATACAATCCATAAAGTGTTATCTACTTTGACCAACATAAAGCCTATACTACTAGTAGTTATGAGCAAGAAAATGGCTACAATACTACTAAATTTGGTAAAAGACATATTAAACCGTAATATTTAAGTATCAATATTTCTTATTGAGCCCCTAGTTCATGTGTTGAATTGAGAGAGGGGTGTTGCTACCACATAATCGATATAATGGAATAACATAATAAATAAGGACTGCATCAACTTCAAACCCTACCCTAGAGGCCATCTTTAGGTAGCTCACATAAATCCCTTCATCAATTTTACACTTGAATGATTAATAAATTAAAGATATATTATTTTCACCTCCCAAAATTAAGCTTGGAAACTATTTTCGACAAAAACTACCATTCAAAAGAAATATAATTCATGTACTATAGATGATGTAGAAAAATAAAAAGAAGCATTTATTTAACTAAGTCCAATATATACATAGTTACCATATCACATCTAGTATTGTACTATTTAATAATGTTTAAAAAATTACTAAAACAACTCCTAAAATCATGCAATTAAGTGCAAACGATGAGCAACTTATTTGTATTATATTAAAATGAAGAAGCTTGTAAGAAAAGGTTAAGATAAAATGATCACATTACCACTAATGTTCTTAACTTATAGTAATCAAATGAAATGTATAACTTTTACATAAGTTCTTAAAAATTTGCATGCTTATAAAATATCACATAAAGAACATAATAGAACCCTAAATATGCTAGAAATTGTAGCCCGCATGTGAAATAAACTAAGATAGAGCCTAAAACAGCTTATAAAATAATTAATTCATCAAACATGTCAAACATAGAAATAATTGAGAAAAACAATCATACATAGTGAAAAAGTATGGAAAACATGATGAAACCCATGAAAAAGAGTGCATAACAAAATGATATCAAAATATAACATATGTTCCAAAAACATAAAATGATCTATTAAATACAAATGTAAATAACTTTTTTATAATTATAATATTAAAGATATGTTAGATAAGTTGGGTATTACATCACTACATCCTTAAAAGGTTCTTTATCCTCAAAGCTGGGGAAAACAAAACAACTAGGAAAGGAAGAGTATTTGAGTTGTGCATACATAAATTTTAGGGTATGAAAAAGGTTACTACCATTCTATAAGGAAATCTAGTTCAAATATCATGAAACATCTCCAATGGAACAAAGACACTCGATAAGTTAATGTTACTTTTTGGTACATGTTTAGCACTACACTGATCAAGCAACCCTTCTCCTAATGATCTATTTCCTAATCTTTGTTATTAAAATGTCTTACTTATACTTATGCAATTCTACTATGAATACCATGTCTATATGATTGCCCCAAACTCTACACATTCTCTTATAAAAGTTGTGCCCTCCATTGTGGCTCTTGCTACTAATAAATCATAGGATGCCCCTAACAAATTGTTTTCTTTTAGACCATATCTAGGGCAAAAAACACACTGTAACTCCATATACCCCTTCATGCCACAAAATTTTCCCCTTATTTGACCATTTCTTTAACTTAACCGCAAGTGGTTAGCCCAACATTTTTGGAATGGTAGTAGCGATGTTACTCACTCGATGATCTTTAGCACCCACAACTTAGATCCCCGACACGTATCTAAAACCTTTTATTCCAATAATGTAGATTATTCCTATATGAGTTTTGTAGTAGTGTATGTCCACTCATAAAAGTTAGAAAGATCTATATGTAACAACTCTAATTTTTAAATTAGAAAATTTTATTTTTAAGACAACACTAAAGTGATTTGAAAAGAAAAATGGGGGAATGCTATTACCACATCAATGATGAGTGAGGTGTGATTATCACCAAATGCCGGCCTGATGCAAGGCTAAACGGAACAAGTAAATAAAGAATATATGATCATAACAATAATGTGAAATTCCAAAGAATGAATACTAGAACAATGTTAAAGATGGAATTAACTTGATAATTTTACAAAATAAAATACAGGAATCCAAGCCAAGTGTTTAAATAACTAAAAATACAAAAACATCCTAATTCAGTGGACAAACTGCAAATAACTTGTTAGCCTAACTCTTAGGCATCATATAAAACCACTAACCCTAAGTAATGGCAAACTAATGGCCCACTTAATCACCCTTATTATACTCTAGCTAAGAGTCAAAACCATGAAAATTGTCATTTTCCCCTCACACAAGAAGTGAGATCATCATAGTGACCACACAAGTGTGATATTAGTATGGTGAAGTACTAGCAAAGTATACTACCAAAAATATAGAAGGCAGCTGCAACACATTGAGGTCATACTCTACCATGGTATGCAATATACTCATAAGATAACATAGAAGAATAGGGAAAACATAGAAATACCCTAATGGAACATGAGGTTATATAATTACACACAAGCATGCTTCTCTACAATAACCCATATAAATATGAAACACATAATGCCAGTATTTTTAATAGGAATAGCACAGGACTGTAACTCCAACCATTATATCACACCAGTTACAAGGGGCTTTTTTCAGAGATCTTCAACATCCACAACACTTGTTGTCCTAGGTTAGGGGGCACACACTCAATTTTGGATCTGTCACACTCACCACACTAGCACAAGTTCTGTGGGGTTTTTCACAGGGATCTTCAACATCCACTTTACTTGGACACCTAAGCTAGGGTCTCAAAAACTAACAAAACCTAAGTATGCATACCAGGAAGGCAACTAAAAATCTATGATCAAAATTCCACATATCAACCGATTGGATATTTTAAGTGTTGAAATCAAACATTAATCAAGGCTTATAAGACACAAAATGGGCGTTCAACAATAACACAAAATTCACACAATGCATTAAGCCAAAAAATAGGGTGCTTAAAGATAACATCAAAATCACATAAGGTATTAAAGCCACCAAATTGGGTGTTCAAGATGATACCAAACTCAAACAAGGCATTAAAGTGACCAAACGATTGTCTAGAGATCACATCAAACTCATCCTACCAATTTGATGTTTAAAGATACTGCCAACATAACCAAAAGCAAGTATCAAATCCCATCATATTGGTTCCTGTTATCTTAGGTCATTAAGGTTTGATATTATTATTAAAATGTAGTACATACATGAAAGAATCAAAACAAAAGGCCCTAGATAAAACACAACCATCATAACAAATCATGTGGTTTCCAATGGGACTAGTCGATACGTCCTCTTGACTTATCTAACTATACAAGAGCTAGACTGAAATAAAAACTGGAGTACTAGTTGCCCCGTTGCCTCAATAGTTAACTATTCATGAGAACTATTCAACTAGTTTGAGCCATCCTATTGACGTATCTAAGTAATGGCCAAACCATTTTGGCTTAAAAAAAATTGATTGATGGGGTTTAACTAATCAATCGACTGGTGATAGTAACAATTTGACTAGTGTGGTCCAACAGGTCAATAGGCCTAAGTAGAAAATAAACCAATTGTGTTGAAGATAAGAATGTCATACCTTGAAGAAATTCTTCTAGAACAAAACATTTAGTAGATTGCTTAACTAGTATAACTTTGATTCCTAAGATAATTAAGGTTAAAGAATTAAAAATCATCCTCTAAAACTTCATTACAAACAAAAAAAATTTGTAGATATGTAGTTCACATAATACATCTTAAAATATTTACTCAAAACACATAAAGGACAACCTCATGAATAAAAAAACATATCTTTAGGAAAAGACCATAATTATCCTAAAACCCCCTCATTTCATAAGTTAGGCAAAATGTCTTCCCTGATATTCATTTGATAATAAAATCTAATATCTATCCTTAAAATATTTTTATTGTCTACTTATCTGAAAATAAAAGTTTAACTCTCATGTCTTACAAATGCAATTACAACCTACATCTTGGATTGCTATTTAAAAAACCTTATGAAACCCAAGCTTCAAAAATTACACATAAATTTTCCTATAATAACAATTTAACCAAAAAATTTAAGAAATATACCATAAATGGAAATAATAACTGCATATCCGAAAACTAAAGGTCCAACTCAAACATTATAGAAATGTAATAATGATAATGCCTCAAGAATTACTATTCTCAATTAATTCATTTTCTCATCTTGTTAGGCATAGGTTATTATTTTGAACCACTCAACACAATAAAATATTGAAGATTTAATATCTACCCATGATGATTAATTTTCCCTTAAGATGACCAAAATGCACATAATTTAATAAAAATCTTATGAGTCCCAATATGAATGGTTTCCAATCTCGAACATATATCTGCACTATGATACTTAATGAAAAGTATACACAAGAAAAACCTCATACCCCAATGTAGATAAAATACTTATATAAACCTTCTTTACTTAGAAACTAAAGGTTAATCAAAAATATAAAAATAGCATGTTTAAGAATTTTTATCACTATTTCAAGATTCAACATACCATTTTATATGGTTTCATTATCATAATAAAAATTTTCAATTAATAATGCCAAATATTAGATTTCATATAATTATACGCATTGAATATATAACCCTAGATATGATATGTATCTTTCCTAAAATGTCTCCAGATTCCAACCATAGTTATCATATAATTAAGGCTCTGAGAAAAAAAAGAAAAATACTTGAAAGCTAAAGATATAGCAAGATTATACCTTTGGAAAAAATAGCCTAAGGAAACTAAGGCAGAGGATAGTAGAAATGGAGATAACTAAAATAAGTGGAAACTAAGGAAAAATAAAGAATTGAAGGGATGGTGCAAAATAGTGCTAGGGTGGTGCATAGCATGTGTTAAAGAGAAGTGTACAATAGTGCTAAAGAGAAGGATTAAAGAGCATGGTTATGCACAAAATCCATACACTGGTCAATAGAGAAGAGAATACACTATCAACGAGGGATGCTTATAATTATACAATAAGATTTTCATGTTATGTGTAAACGAGAATGCATGACCATATAAAAGGGGGACATAAGGATGTTGGTGTCCATAGGAAGATGCTGGTATTCGGTGGAGGGTGGTTGCAAGGGGTTTTGGTGAAGGATGTGGACAAATAGAGTAGGGAAAAAGGAGAAGAAAGAATGGATTGGGATGGACTTTTTAAACAGTCATGGAGGGGAGGAGAGTGAAGAAGAATGAGAGATGTAATGAATATATATATATATATATATAAGTGCATGTCCATAATGTTTTAGGGTTGTGATTGTCGAAGTGTTAAAGTCTGGCAAAGCTCGTTCAATTTGAGTGAGGTGTAGGAAGGTGAGCACAATACAGGTGGAGAAGGGATTTGGTGGGAAAAGTAAATGGTTCATGCATTGTTCGAAAAATAAAGAAGGGGAAGAGGGAGGTGCATTAATAAAGGGGATTCTATGTCTAAAATGGGATAAGGGAAAGGAAGAATAGGATAGAGAGAAGGAAAAGAAAAGGAAAAAGAAATTTTTAGGCTTAGGATTAGGATTAAGATTATGATTAAAATTACAGATTATGGTAAAAAATAATTATCAATAATCTAAGGTTCATGTTATATCATATAATAAACACTTATAAATATGGTTAGGATTTGATGAGCTTTTTGATATTATATAAATAATCTTAGCCCTCTTTATACATCAATTCTTTTCAAGCACTAAACACTTTGAATTTACTTATACTTGTGATTCCATTCTTATTGTTCTTCTTATTCCTTCATTATTATTTGTGTACCTATTTTGATCCATCCTCTAACTCCTATTTCTTTTTGCCTCTAAGTAAGAAGGCTTAGATTTGGGAAATTTTGAGGTTACCAACTCACTTTTTCTAACGATCATCCTAGAGGTAGTAAACTCTAATTTTTCCTTCTTAGATTTGTAATCTTATGAAATATAATATTTTAAGTAGATTTTTGAGTTTTGATCTTTTCTTTTATGGTGTTTGAAAGTTTTCATTTTCTATGTGTTCCAAAGCCTTATTTAGCAAGATTATATGATGATGTTTATATCTTGATTACTCAACCTTTGAAATCTATGTATTTTGATAAAATATGATTTTATGGGAAAATGTTAATTATTCTCTAAAGGTGTAGTGTGTTTAGTATATCAAAAAGTTCAATCTCAGTTTTCTATAATGGTAATGTTATGGTGTTGATATGGTTGACTTTGGAATGCTTGAATATGTTGTTTATATGCATAACTATTGGTTTGTTCCTAGAGAAGTTGACTAGTTAGCCTAACCTTTTGATTGGTTTATCTTTTATGACTTTAGTCTCATCTATATATGAACCCATCTAGTGGCTAGGGCTTAAATAATTGAATGCTATAAAGAACACTCGAATGATTAGACAAACCAATTGAACTATTCTCGAGTTGTGATTCATATTGGACTTTCATTAAACCTTTCGACTCGTTATCAAGTTTCATTAACTAGTTGAACCAACCAAGTTTTGACCTAGAACTATAGCCATTGACTAACCTAAACATATCGATTACTTTGGTTAAAAAGTGTTGTTTTTACTTATTTTTATGTCATAATAATTTGAGACTTCGCATTATGCTATGCCGTAATTCTTTAATGATGAGAAAATATATATAGAAATGAATCAACAAACCTATAAGATGGTTTCATTAGTTCTTAATTCATGATATTATCATTAAGGGCCTATATTTGGTTTTAATGTGAAAATTGGAGTAAACACGTTATGATGAAACTCATCAATAATGTCACCTATATTCCTAGCATAATGGAAATTAACTCAATAGATGGATTAAACCATGTTAATTATCTTATCAAATTTTTGTAATCATAATTATGATTAAGTTGGAATGGTTATATAGATGTGATTGCTTTAGTTTATTATGTGGGACTTGTATGGTCCATGACCTTAGGGAATGAAAGACTAATCATTTAGAGGAAAAGATGATGGAGAAGTGTTTGGGTATAAATTATTTGATCCTTAGTTAGCTACTAGAGTTTAGTTTATCATTCGGTGTTTGTGATGCCTTCGAGAAAAATCCTAGTAGTTCCTAGTGTCGTACCTACTTTAGATGCTAATAATATACTACGGGTATTGATATTAAATTGTAAGGTTATCTAGGTTGTTTTTTTGTCTTCAACCAAACTTTATGGGTATTTATGTTTGATTAGCTTCAACAAGGCATTACTTTTAATGATAGATCTTTTAACTTCTCTCACGTTTTTATCTTCTAGTAATTGGTGTGACTTCCCTAATATTGAGAGAATATGGGAAGATAATGTAGCCCATTACTAAAGAATAAATAACTGATAATAATATAATAGGTTAATGAAATATACAAAACTGGAATATGGACCTAATGGGTAGATTAGGTAAATAGCTCTTGGATTTATCTAATAAATTTAATAACTAACTTTTCTCTACTTTCTTTTGTATTTCTAGGTATGAAATTTAAATTGCCATGAATAATCTTATGACTTGTGAATTATCTAAGTTAGTAGGATATGAAATCTTGATGGATTTTATGATAATGATAAAGCATTTATAATAGATAGATCTCCAAAATTTATATAGGCCTGCAATGTTTCATAAATTCTATTAAGGAATTAAATTATCTTATTGAGTATATAGTGTACTTGCTTGCCCATTTGTTACATTACAAACTTAATGCTACGAGTAGAGTACCTTATACAAATAGATGGTTAACTTTGTGCTTGGGGTAATGGGAAATGAGTGTGAATATCCTAATATTTCTTTCATTTGTCATGGAAGACCTAATTTTTTGTTTAGCCCTATGATTTGATATTTCCCTTATGTAGTCTCTAGCTACTCACTTGATCTCTTTCATTTGTTTTAGATTTTTTGAGATCTAATAAAGTCTTATCTTATGAACGATTACAATTGATATCTCTATATTATGAATTTTGCACACTCTACTTCTGATGCTTTTATCTTGTTCTTGTCTTGTTTATTTCCTAGCCTTGTTTCTATAATGGGATTCTTATAATACCCCCATACTAAAAATATTTCAAAATGTGTTTAAAGTTATGTTGATATAAAATAAATTAGTTTTGTTATACAATGGGATTGAAATTCTAATGAAAATGTGAATTTCAACCATACTAATTGACTAGTGAGATGAGTAATTGACATTCATGTTCTTTAAATTTCATGTATGTGAATTTCAAACCCATAAACTAGTTATCCAACAATTTCATATCCTTTTTTATTTTGCTTTAAATTTCTCTCTAATGTTTATAAAAACTTCTGATTAAAATCCAACTATGCTAATAAGCATTTTTTTAGTGCTTAGGGATTATTTTTACATTATTTATATCATTATGTAATTTTAATTAGCCAATATTTTCCCAAAAAGTACTTTTAAAGCAAGCATCAAGTTCTCTCTTCTTCTTCATCTACCACTCTCTCTGTTGATAGTAGGGGTGTGAGATTGATTTTTTGCACCATCTCAAGACTTACCAACCCAATTCTATAATCATTCATTCCTGCACTCAACACCCTATTACCGCATCAAGTCAGCCCTTATTTCTTTTTTACCCACACTCAACCTTAGAAGAATCATCTCCCTCTATCTTGTGAATGTCGATGTAGCCTATCGTCTATACCTTTCATTTTTTTTATTCACTTTCATTTGTCACTTATTTTTCTTACCCTTTTTCTCCCTTTATTAGTGGAAAATTTCCCTAGTTTTGAGCATACCTTCGTTTCTCCCCTCTATTGAGAAAAATACGACATTTGCTCTAGCTTTCTCCCTTATTTATGCGATCATTGTATTCCTTCTTCTTCTTCTTCTTCTAATCTTGGTTTTAGTTCACTCTTGCTTTCCTTAATCAAATATGAGAAAGGTTTAAATTTGAAGCCTTTCCTTGACACCCTATTTTTGAGAAAAAAGTTAGTATTTTTTGCTCTTCATCTTTTTCTTATTTTTCTTGATTTTAGTGAAGGTTTGAAAGACAATTTTAATATTTTTAAGTTTAGGTTTCTTAAAATTTGAGGTTCTACTAGATATCTATCAATTAAGAGCTTTTGTGATAGAAGAATTTCTTTAAGGTAATGAATTCTTATCTTTAACGTCAACATGGTTTTGTAGTTTATTAGGATTTCATGTGTTTGGTGTATATGTGAGTATGGTCTAATTTGTATTCAATAACTTGAGCATATGATATAATTCTTCCTGAGTTAGCATTGCTACATTTCACTAATTTTTATTTATAAGTTTGCCATTTGATCTTGATTCATTTGAGTATGTACATTACCATATATCCATATGATTCTATGCATGCAACATGTATGTTTATATATGTGATGACATAAAAGCAAACTAGGATTAATATGGTAAAGTGTAATAAATATTGTTGTGTGTATCAGAAACTTGGTTATTGTTTTACCTAAACCATTAAATTAGTTTCTTGAAACCATCAACTAGTTGTGCAAGCTATCAAATGATTTGGATTAATTTTATCGGTTGGTCATGAGATCTGTTGATTGGTTTGATAAAATGGTCGACTGAATTTGTTAAATAGTTAATTAGTTTGTCAAACCCATTGGCTAGTTTCTCTGTAGGCCAAAATGGTTTTGGTCTCTGCTTAGACTCATAAACCAGTTGGACCACATAAGTTAACTAATTTCTATGATCAATCAATTAGTTGGTCAAACCCATCAACACGTTTCTCTATAAACCAAAATGGGTTTGTCTCTACTTAGACTCATTGACAAATTAGACCAAATTAGTCAACTGGTTCCCATAAAAAGTCAATTAGTGAGGCCCACTAGTTAATTGATTCACTAATTTTGCTTTGGTATAGGACTATTACAACCAGACCATTTGACTAATCCTTAGGGACCAATCAATAGGTTTGACTAAATGTCTTCTGATTTATTTTATAAATTATTTTATTCCTCTGTGACCTTTTGTGTTGGTACCTCCATTCGTTTATAACATTTAAGTTATAAATTCAAATATGATTACCATGATTTTATAAGAATGATCATGATGCTATTTGAGACTTGAAATTATTTATATTTGGTGTTAGCACTTTCAAACACCCAAATGGTGGCTTTAACGACTTGTGATTTGTTTAATGTTATCACTTGTTAAAAAACAATTCCTTGATAATGGAATTTATTTATGTTTAGTGTTATCTCTTTGAAACACCCATTTGGTTATGTATGGGTTTTATTATGATTTGTGATAGCACTTGAAAAATGCATAATAATGGTGTATGATTTCATTTTCTCTGGCTCGTAGGTTAGCTACTAGGAGTTAGTGGGTGGGTTGCCTTGTGGTTATATTTTAACTCAATACCTATTTACTTCTCTACCAAGTTGAAATTGATAGATGGTTATGCGCATACCTTTAAGTTATAGGATTACAGTGTAGTAGGCTTTTATGGAACCAGTGTCCAGTTTAGGTGGGTAAGGTATCCTAATACAAGCCACCTAGCACTTTATATTATCCATTACCTAAGCGAGTGTGGTATCCTATCCTTTTACACCTCACAGCGAAGGAATTCAAGGTGTGGTAGGTGAGGTATCCCAATATAAGCCCCCTTGGTGGACTTCGACCTTATATTATGGGTATGGTATCCTGATTTGTGGCAGTTTCACTCGATGTGTTGTAGTTGTGGTATCCCAAAAGAATGCCACTTTAATATATGCTAACCCCATGTGGTGGGTGTGGTATTATATTGTATTTATTTTATGCGGCCATCATAATACCTCGTATTTTTTTTAAATGATTGATGAGAACGTTACTAATTTTGGAATCATTAATCTTGATTTAATGTCATGATTTGCTTAGAGGTAAAAATTATGTTGAAAATGGAGTTTATTGAGTTATTTAGGCAAACCAATAAATTGATTCCATAAACTGATCGATAGGTTTGTCATTTTAGCAAATTAGGTTTTCTCACTAAATAGATCCACTAGCTGGGGGAAACAATTGGCTGGTTTATTGAACAATCAATCTGTATGCCCAAACCCATTGACTAGGTCATTAAGCTTGGCATTTTTTTGAACTAGATTTCTAAGAAATCACTTATAATGAAATGGAACCTTACCAAGCCATGTCATTTATGGATCAATTGGATTATAATATTTGATATACTCTAAGAGTGATGTAAAGGCTAAATGGGTATTTCACTTATGGTAAGTGATGATATTCAGAAAAGAGTAATGAAACTAAGTATAGGCCTAAAAAATGATAAGATGGATATGAGTAATATAGTACAAGGATAAATGAAAACCAACATGGTTGGGAAAATAGAAAGGAAAAGATTAATATGGAATAAACATAGAAATGTCTGTGCTTACTTTTTCATGGGCCTCATTTAATCAGTTATCCTTGCAGATAATATACTATTAACGTAAAATGAATGACCATTGAGCTGTGTATGGGTCTGGGTTATGCAATCCTCAATTAGCTATTGTAGGTTAGTCTGCTCTTGGGTGCTTTGGTTCCTTCAGTATTTTCCTTCGAATGGGATCATAAGAATTTTTGCTACTTTACATACTATAGACACTAATGGTGTACTAGGTGGCATCTATACTGAAGGGAATTGTTAAATAGGTGGTTAGCTTTGGCCTAAACATATGTCCATATTAGTTTGCTCTTGCCTGGACTTTTGTCCATTCTGGTGATTGGTTTAGGCCTGGACTTTATGTCCCTTATTTGGATAGGCTTCTATGATAGTGAGACTATAGGGTGATGCACAATCCATCCCTTGATGATAATAAAATTTTGGTTAATAATTTTGTAAGGATAGAAGTAATGGTATGAACAAGGTCTAAGTAAATGGTTAATAATTATGTAAGGATTGAAGTAATGATATGAAAGACCAAAATGGTGTAAAAGTTCGTTTATACACTTGACAAATGACTAAAGTAACCCATTTATTATTAAATGGAATATTGACTAGATGATTAACATGTCTCATATATGGCTAAGGATATAGTATAGCTTAAAGGATTATGTAATTGGAAATAAACCATAGAGGTTGCTTAGATTTTATTTGCTACTATATGTGTGAGTACCTATGTGACGATAATATAAAACCAAGCATGATATATTCTACATTGTTTAAGTTATGCATGATAGTATATCCTAACATACTCTTTCTCTTATATATGGATTTATCATGACACATGTTATATTTTATATCCATGTATGCTAGAATTTATATATTTGTGTTTACATTGAGGGAGCCACTTGGTTTACTCAGTATGTAGCGTACTCATGTGCCAATTCACTCATTCATTTACTTATTCCCATAAGTAAAGGACCATATGTAGCTCCTTATGGATGACCGGTAGAGGGCTTATCTAAGTTAGGTCGGGCTTGAGAGCATGGACATATGTAGATCTTATAGGGTTTATAAGGGACTATGGTTTTTAATTTGGGTGTCATACACTAAGTAGTTTTAATGTAGCCTCGTACTCTTATCAACATAAATTTTCTAATGATTTGGTTAGGGACCTTCAAGGTCCTCAATGTAAATAATCTTTAAATTCATTCATAGAATTTGTTATTTATGCACTTTGTTGTTTTAAATGTTTTGATTTGTTTTAGCATTATATCTTATTAGAGGGAGGAGCGAACATCAAATCTATGTCAGGTATAATGGTAATACCCCATTTTTCCTAAATGTTTTTTTAGTATTTGTAATGTTTTAAAAAAAATGTTTTCATAGAGAAAAATGGTGGTGTTACAGCCATAAATTTTTCTTCATAGCGGAGATCTAGGCATAGCCGAATAAACTATCTTATTAACCGAAATTTTTGTGGTAAATAAAGAAGAATTCTAATATAGTTTATATTGTATTCTAATATAGAATTCTTATGGATTTTGATGTATTTATTGTATTTTTTATACTTTTATGATTTCCATGCAAGCATGTCAAGTTGTAATACTACTTGATATTAAGTTTTCAAATGCATTGAGATGATATCACCATGTTATTATGTGACTTAAATTTTCTACACGAGCCTTACTATGTTTTAGGTAGCATATTTTACTAGCACTTTATTGTACTAATACTAAAGTTGTGTGGTCACTATGATGATCCAAAATATTGTCTAGGGCGTAGAGGATGATTTAATTGGTTACAACTCTCAGTTAGAGTATATTAAGGGTAATGACATGGGTATTTATTAGGTAATTACACAGTGTTGGAGGTTTATTTCTATGCCTAAGAGTTAAGCTAACCGGTTAGAAGTGTTTTACCCACTACATTGGGAAGTGTTAATATTTTTGATAATTGAAATTCTTGGCTCTATTTCCATTATTTTGTTTTGTAAACTACTATACCCATTCTGTGTATAACATTTTTCTCACCATTATTATCTTATATTGCTACATTAATGTTATGAGCATGCATCCCTTTTCTCCTTGGTCTGGTTTACCATATATCAGGTATGAGTTAGGTGATAATTATACCTCTCTCATGGTTGATATGGCAGTACCATTCCCCAATTTTTTTTTTCAAAAGCTTTTGCATCTTCATATAGATAAAAGTTTCTTGTCAAAAAATTGGGGGTGTTATAATTGTGGTGGATGTTTCTCCTGTATTAATTATAGCTATAGAACTCTAGTTTTACATTAGTGTATTTTTGTTATTCTTTTCCTTCAACAAATGTTTTAAAATCAATATTTTTTAAAAGGGGTTTTATATGTTTTTATAAGATCTCAGTTTTTGAAACTCCCTTACATTTTAAATATATATTTGCGAGTATGACTATTTGATATCAAAATTTTTATTCGAAAATGTCTTCATCTTTTAATATTTTTAGCTAATAATCAAAAAATTTCTAGTACTTCCAATTTATTTTTAGTTTTAATTGAAACACTCAACTATTTTCAAATATGGATAGTTCGTGAGTGAAGTTAGGTTGGGAATGTGCTCCTAATAACTTTTATGTTTATTGTTTTGTATGGGCCTTTGTGCTCATTAAATTAGTCTTAGTCCTTAAGATTTGATGGATGCCAATCATTTTTATGAACCGTTTAGGAATTTAAGGTTACTATCAGTTCCTATATGGAAGGTCATATTCAAGCTCCATAGCCTCTCCTGAAGCCGTTGATTCTAGTACCAACGCTTGATTTAGAGATTTAGCTTATGAGAGCAAAACATCATCACCCATTAATATTCGAGGGTTATGAGGAACCTAAAATTAGGGGTTAGTTGATCAAGGACATAGAGAAGACCTTCATCATTATTGATTTCCTGCTAGATAGGAATGATTATATGTTAGTTTACTACTCAAGTGGCTAAGAACAAATATGGTGGAGGAGTACTCAACATAGGGGTGGAGAGCTTTGTAATTTAGGGCCTTTTCTTGAGATACTTAGAGGTAAATTTTATCCTCTTCATCTTCATATGAGTAATTATGATGCATTTATGGTGTCCTATTAAGGGAGTATGATGGTGGAAGAATATTACATGAGATACATAGGCCTAATAATTTTCACTCTAGAAGTGGTGGTCAGCGAGGAGATGTAGGTCCATCACCACAACTTAGGACTACATATGAGGTACTAGGAGTTTTAGGTTTGAGTTTCTGTGAAAGATAAGGTTGGTATTTATCAGAAGGACCCGGGGGCTTCTTGGGTCATTTAGATAAGGAGTTTCTAATTTAAGGCAAGATGAAGTTTGAGGGGCATCAACATCCTAGTGCTACGAAGAAGGAATATTCTTAAGGTAGGATACCACCTAGTTATGGTTGGACTATAGGTTTTGCACCTCAAACAAATGTTCAGTCTAGGGGACATTTTAAGGAGAGGCACTACCACTACAAGTGTTACATAGCAAATTACCTAGAGGTAGATTATGAAGGCAATAATGTTACTTATAATTATTGTGCATAAGATTTATGAGTGTTATGTTAAGGGTGGAAATGTTCGAAGGAGCTAATCTTGGGCTCAGAGTACATGATCAATTTAGCAACAAAAATAGAATAAGAGATTTCCTTTGTTAATAACAAGTATTACTAGTCATACTAGTCAACCTAAGGGTGAGAAACCTCACACCTTTTAGCATGGTTAGGGTTTAGGTAGTGTTATAGGAGTTCTTCTATTAGGTACCATAACATGATTAACAACTACGAGGTTAAGCAGCGAACTAGTATCGTGACTAATATACTTATTATTTTTACCTTTTCACCATGCATGATTTTACTCTAATGCATCACATTCCTTTATCTCATTTGCATTCTTAACTAGAAATGCTTTATCTCCATCTTGTAGTATTTCTACTTCTATTGCATTACTTTTGAGTTATAGGATTGTGTGCACTAGACTCTCTAATAGGGTTATCATACTAGTTTGTAGAGTTGAATTCCCTTTAATCCAAATTAAACATGACTTCTTAGACATTGACATGATCATTGGAATGGACATTATGAAGAACTATAGAGTGTGAATAAATTGCATGAAAAAGCACATAGTTCTTTGCAAATTGAAGGTGGTTAGAGTCTCTTATTGAAAGTGTGTGTTTAGCCCATTTGTAAAGGTTATTGATGTGGTTTTATCAAAGTAGCTAGAAGGTTGGATCGAAGATTGTATCAGAAACTATCACCCACGAACTAATGCAAAAGAAACAAAGTAATTAGCTGGAGTATAGGTGAAGAAATTGATTAACAAAGGAGGATATACTCGACAAATTTGAGTGGTCTTCAAATATATTGAGTTTGAAGATTGATTGAGGAAGGTTGAATCCCAGATTTACCTTGCCTACTGTCGACACAAAAGGGAGGATAGACTTTAGCTAATGTAGCTCAAAGTTTGATCACAAAATCATTCGTTTTTTATTCATTCAAATCTACTTACAAATTATGTGCACAAAGGTATATATAGGAGATGAGTTCCAGCCTGAAGTGTCGAGCTTCCAGCAGGTCCTTTCCTTAATTCAGCCCATTAATCATTGTTTAATTAAGCCCATATTAACCTTAATCCAAAGCATAATATCATTGGTTAAATGATACTAAGGATTAATATTACAAAGCTATACAGTTGACCAAGATACATATATGAAATTATATCAAACCCTAACTTACATAAAATACACTTAGGGTTAGGGTTTACAACAATTTAATACACATAATGAATATCATCACTATATCTTCTTGTGGTAAAGTATCATCCCATGTATGCCATAGTCTTGCATGCTTTGAATACTTGTACAGAGTAAAATGTATGAACATCTTCTTCTTGCAAATATGTAACATACCTACAAGAAAAACTTGAATGTTTTTCAATATCAAGCATATAAGAATTATCAAGAATATTTGACATGATAGGCTCCAACATTAATAAATCTAAATCTTCCTTACCTTGAGGATTAATATGAATATGACAATCATTAGGTTAATTGGATGCTCCTACATCAATCTCCCCAAGTTGAGAAGAATTTGCCCTCAAACTTTCATCAGAATAATAAGGAGACAAATCACCAACATTAACATTTCTTGAAATTCCACCATAAGAATATGGAAGTTCAACTTCATAAGCATTATGTCCAAACATTCTTAGTATTTTAAATGGACCATCAAATATTGGCATTAGTTTATTTTTACGTAAATTAGGAAATCTTCCTGCATGTAAATGTAACCAAACTAAGTCACTAGGAGAAAACACATAAGAGTTTCTATGCTTATTTACTTGAGCATTATACTTGGCATTTGCTTTTTCAATATTATTTTTGATTTTCTCATGAATTTGTTGAAAAAATTGTACTCTATCTTTAGTTTCATAATTTTGCAATTCACCTTTTTTCAATGGAATCATGTTAATAGGCATGTGAGGATTCACACCATACACCACCTAAAACAGACTAGTTTGAGTACTACTAGAAGGAATAATATTATAAGCTAACTTAACATTCCAATCTTTAGTACTTTTATTAACTAAACCTCTTAATAATGTACCAAGAATTCTATTAGTTACCTCAGTTTGACCGTCAGTTTGCGGATGATGTGAAGTGCTAAATAACAATTTAGTACCAAGCATATGCCATAAAGTTTTCCAAAAATAACTCATAAACTTGACATAAGCAATATTTGGAAGAAATATACAAAAACTCATGCTTTCTTTCACAAATCCTTTATCTATAAGCTCTTGTATTTGTTTTAGTAATTCCTTAGCTTCTTCTGGGTTACATCTATGAGCCAGTTTATTAGGAATAGGCATACCAGGAAGAAGATTAATGGCATGTTCTATACCTCTTTTAGGTGGTAATCTAGGAGGTAAGTCATGAGGAAAGACATCATTATACTCTTCAAGCAACTTAATTAGATTAGGATTTTCAAGTAGCTGTTTTTCAAGTTTAGAATCTTTAGAAACTAAAGCATAAAAAAATCCTTCTTCTTTTATACATTTTTCCATAGCCTTTCCATGTAAAAATAATCTCTTCTTGTCATCACTCAAAGGCATATCATCATATAAAGAAGGTGTGAGCCTATACAATTGTTTTTCTTTTTTCACCACATATTCATTAGATACTCCATCATGAGTTGCATTTCTATCATATTGCCATGGTCTACCCAAAAGTAATCCACGAGCATCCATGGGTAAAACATCACATAAAACTTCATCATGATAGTCTCTATTATAAAATGTGATTAAATCTCTTTTGGTTACTTTATCTCTTTTATCCTTATTTAACCATTGTAAAGAATAGGGTTTAGGATGATTAGTAGTTTCTAAACCAAGTTTCTTAACCATTGCCGCACTAGCAACATTAGTACATGAACCACTATCAATTTTGAGTCTACAAACCATGTCACCTATTTTACTCTTAGTTTTAAAAATGATCTCTCTTTGAGTAGGTGTAATACTAGGTTGCATTTGCAAAACTCTTTGAATTACAAAGCATAGGTCTCCTTCTTCTTCTTCCGTTGTTAATATTTCATTAGCAGATTCAACTTCTAATTCTTCATCATCACTGTATGGTTCCATGTTTTCTATTTCATGTAAGGTTAAGGCTCTTTGGTTAGGATAATATCTAGCAAAATGTCCATATTCTTTACATTTGAAACATTATTTATTTGTCGTTTCAACTAACTTATTTTTTTCTTTATCACCTTTTTTATTCTTTTTATCATATGGAAATGTGGATTTAGGTGTAAAGGTGTTAGAATAGGGTTTAGTTGATGTTGAAGCATTATACTTAACATAGGCTTTAGTTTATTTGGTTTCTCTTTCAATTTTCATAGCCAATTTTATCAAGTCATCAACAGAGTCATAAGAGTACATATCCACTTTATCTCCTATTAAATTATTCAAGCCAACTAAGTATCTTTCACAATTTTTTCCTTTCTTTCATGAACATCACAAATAAGGGTTAGTCTTTCAAATTCTCTAGTGTATTCTTCTACACTAAATAAACCATGCCTTAGAGTAGTCATTTTAACATACATATCTTGTTCATACTCTCTAGGCACAAATTTCTTTCTTAAGTGATTTTTATATTTTTCCCAAGATTTTATTTTAGACTTCTCTTATCTTTCCCTTGTTCGTTTTAAATTATCATAAAACATTCAAGCAAACTTTTTGAACTTTAGAGTAGCTAATTTACACTTTCTATCATCATCTTATTCTCTAAACTCAAATCACCTTAAAATTCAGGAAGGTCAAGTTTTATGGTGTGCAGTTCTTACATGGAATATAGGTGCGTTTCTTTGGTTGCTTCAGCCAAAAGAATTTCTCTTCTTCTCCATCTTCATGATGCGACAAATAGAAATTTCCACGTCCATTCTTGGCATGGTACATAGGCTGCATTCTTCCTTCCACACTATCATGTGTGGTTTCCATGCGAACTTGCCATGGTTTACACTTCTCATGGTCGGCCAACTTAGCTTCCATACTTTGGAGTTGATGTTGCAGTGTGTTTTGAGTTTGTAATTGGGCATCCATGTGTGTGGTGAGGCTTTTGATGGACTCTACCAGGGCATACACCTCTTTACTAGCCATGGTGAAGGTTGACACACAACCCTACTTGTTGAACACAATATGTTCCACAAAGTGTATTTGCTGATTTGTTTTTCCTTCAACCAAACAAAGCACAAACCAATTGCTAGTTCTCAAAAAAATTATAATCACTACCTACAGTCCTTGGTTAGGAACAAAGGAGATCTTTTAGCCCCAATAATAGCCACTGCATGCAGATACACACAAAAATGAGAGGATCTTCTACAAAGGATGTGAAATTCATTCACATAAAATCATAGAACATCAATTATATGTCTTCAATAAATGTTTGTCTTCTAATGGGAGATTCGTGGTGGTTTCTGTATAGAATATGTAGAGGATATAAAAAGGTAAAGGATGGACTGATTCATTGAGAGAAAATGAGAAGAAACGAGTCAAATAGAGGGACTGCAAGTTCCAGGTCTGTTCGGGCTACTAAGTAGTTGGTCCAGGACTTTGACACTTTGGTTGCTTTCTCTTCTTGATGCACGAAGGAAACTTGAAATGCGTTGATTCAAAATTTATCACACACCAATATAGAGTAGAATTCAGGAGGAATGAAGTGCTAGGGAGGCACAAAAACTCGTGGCACACAGACAACACAAACTAGTGCACTAGTGGAAACGAAAACTAGTTGGCATTTTATGTGGGAATGGTGGGGAAAATGCAACAAGAACGTTGCAAGATTGTAATAACTTCGAGCAAGAACTTCAATAACAATCCAAGAAGTTATTAAAGAATTAAGAATTTAAATAAATGGTTGAGTAGCCGAGGAGTTCTTGGTGCAAGAACACATACGCTTTTTCTAGACCTGTAGGTTGCTCGTTCTGCGATAGCTTCAAACAATCGAAGCTTTGATACCAAAAATGATGTGGTTTTATCAAAGTACCCGAAAGGTTGGATTGAAGATTGTATTATAAACTATCACCCACAAAATAATGCAAAAGAAACGAAGCAATTAGCTGGAGTATAGGTGAAAAAATTCATTAACAAAGGAGGAGATACTTGACAGATTTGAGTGGTCTTCAAATATGTCGAGTTTGAAGATTGATTGAGGAAGGTTGAATTCCAGATTTACCTTGCCCAATGACGACCCAAAATTGAGGATGGAATTTAGCTAATTTAACTCAAATTTTGATTACAAAATCATATGTTTTTTATTCATTCAAATCTACTTACAAATGATGCGCACAAGGGGGTATATAGGAGATGAGTTCCAGCTTGAAGTGTTGAGCTTCAAGCCGGTCCTTTCCTTAATTCAGCCCATTAATCATGGTTTAATTAATCCCATATTAACCTTAATCTAAATCATGGTTTAATATCACTATATATTCTTGTTGTAAATTATCATCCCATGTATGCCATAGTCTTGCATGCTTTGAATACTTATACACATTAAAATGTATGAACATCTTCTTCTTGCAATATATGATATGCCTACAAGAAAAACTTGAATATTCTTCAATATCAAGCATATAAGAATTATCAAGAATATTTAACATGATAGGCTCCAATATTAAGAAATCTAAATCTTCCTTACCTTGAGGATTAATATGAACATGACATTCATTAGGTTCATTGGATTATTCTACATTAGTTGTGTTAGCTACCATTTTGAGAGCCCTTATTCTAAAGGTATAATATCTTTCCTAATGCAGCATTTGAGATGTTGTGGTCAATTAGACACCGCTATAGAAGATCATACTATTTTAAGAGTATATTAATGTGTTTCTTCATAATATTTTGGGTATGCCATTAGCTTGAGATGTTTAGTTCATCATTAACTTATTGTAGGGATAGAGTAAGTGTCTAAAGAATCATATAGTATAGACCGTATAAAGATGAAATTTAATTCTCCCATAGAGGAATTGCTTATGAAAGGCTACATTTGGTCTAGTGTATCGCCCATGGGAGGATGGGTTCCACTCATTTAAATGAAGGATGGAAGTCTGAGTTATATATTAACTACTAAGGATTTAATTAGGGTAGAGTAAATAACCATTTTCCTCTACTTCAAATCAATGATTTATGTTACCAACTCAGAGGATCCAAAGTATATTTAAAGATTAATCTTTTTTTTGGCTACCATCAGTTGAGGATTATTGAGCTAGATATTCTAAAGACAACATTTCAGATGAGGTATAATCATTTTAAGTTCACAATGATACATTTTGGACTTACTAATGAGTCATCAGCATTCTTGACTCTCATAAACTAGAGGCTTTTTAGATTAGTTTGTCATGGTGCTCATAGGCGACACTCTAATTTAATATAATAGTAGTGAAGAGCATAAGCAACTATCAGGATAGATCTTGACATTATTAAAAGCACAACTGTTGCAAGCCAAAATCTCAAAGTGTGAGCTTTTGCTAGATGAAGTATCTTTTTATGGGCATAAGATCAAAAATGAATGAATGTAAGTGGATCCTTCTAAAATTGTTACAAATTTTACATGGATAGTAGCAAAACAATGTTGAGTAGGTGCATACTTTTATATGATTGGCCAACTATTAATACAAGCTTGCCATAAACTATTCCATGGTAGCTTACCAATTGACTAATTTACATAAATAGGCAACACGAATACAATAGCATTAGAAGTGTAGTGAAGCCTTTAATGAATTAAAGTGGTAGATGGATTTGGCACTAATTTTCACTTTACAAAGTTGATAAATAGTTTTTAAGTGTACGGCAATACCTGTAAGAGTGGATTGGGTTGTGTTTTAATGTAACATGAAAGAGTAGTGCCATATGCTTCTTGTTAATTGGATCCAAATGAGAATAACTCTAAAAATAAATTCATCCATGTTCTTGATAAATTTACTCTTCATAGTTCAATTTTGAGTGTGATAATTAGGTTATTTTTCTCTTGCACCTCTCTTCTTCATTGTTGAACCTATAGTTTGGGTATAAATAATCCTAACCCTATTTTTCCTTCACTTATATTCAATCACTAAGACACTTTGAGTTTTCCCATACTTGTGTTTCCATTCTTCTTCATCTTATGCCTATGTTCTAAGAAGTTTACCTCTTATGATACTTCCTCTATCTCCTTTTTATTTTTCCTGTAAACAAGGAAGGGTAAGATTTAGAAAAAGTTGGCATTTTCAATACTTATTTCTTAGGATCTTCTTAGAGGTTGTGAATTCATATTTTTCTTTATCATATTTTTATCATCCTATATAAGAAATTTTGAGATGATTTTTGGGTTTTCACCTTTCATTTTAATGTGTTTGAGAGTTGGAATTTTTCTGGTAAGGTTTTTCCCCATTTTTTGTGGTTTTGTTAAACTTGTAAGTAAGTTATTATTGCCATTGAAATGTGGAATGATTGAGCATGTGATTCCATGTAGGTTGCAAAGTCGTATTTGACATGATTATAAGATGATGTTACTATTCTGATGACTTAGGCTAAGTATTTTTAGAATGTATGATTTCAAGGGAATATGTTGTTTTTCTCTATAAGTGCAACATGATTGGTATATGAGCATGTTAAGTCTCGATTTTCTATAATGATAATGGTATGGTTTTGATATTCAGGGATTTGGGATTGAAACATGTTTGGAAGAGGATTGTGTTATATATGTGCAGACCGATCAATTGGTCATGCTAAACTAATTTACTAGTTCTTAGATTATTCGAAAAGTTAGCCTAACCCCTTGATTGGTTTGCCTATGGTGAATTTGTTTTTCTCTTGTTTTTTTGAATCCATAGACTATTTTTTTCCTAAGCAATGGATTGGTGTTGAGAATGATCAACTAATTAGCTTACCCAATTAAATATTTCTTGAGTGGTTATGATTGTTTGAATCTAGTGAAACCCATTAACTAGTTAGCCAAACTAATCAAATGGTGTTAAAGTAGTCTGCTTGTTTGATAAATTGATTGAGTGGTTTTAACTAAAATCTTTTGCGTTTTGTTGAGTCAAAGCAATCATCTTGTTTTCCTAAGTTGTTCAAGGAGTTTAGCTAGAAAGTATTATATTTTCTTCATTCATCCTTAGAATGATTTGAGACTTTGTATTATGTTGTTACATAATTCTTTAATGATGCGAATGCACATCTTTTCATGAATTAACTAACCTATTTAATAGATTAATGGATTCATAATTCATGATATTATCATAAATATGTTCAAAAGGTTTTAATTATAAAATTAGAGTATATATGTTATGAAGCAACTTAATAATATAATCCATCTTCTTAGAATAAGGGGATTAACTCAATAGATGGATTATACCTTGTTATGTATCAAAGCAATTCCTGTTGAATGTTTGGGATGATAATGATGGTTAATGTCCATTGATAATATGGATTTGATTTATCTGGTTTATGTAGGGCTTTTATGGTCCATAACCCTTATGAATAAAATTCTTATCAACCAAAGTGAAACATGACAGAGCAATACATGAGGATAGATTATTTAATCATCTATTATCTACTAGTTATCTAATCATCTATTAGCTATTAGGATTTAGTATACCTTTTGGTTTTTATGGTGCCTTTAGGCAGCATCCTAGTATTTACCAAGTCCATACCTAATCTAGACATTAAGGATGTAATAGAAACTATCGATACTAAATGGTATAGTCACCTAGGTTTTTTATTTGGCTTTATCCTCCATTTATGCCTAATTTTGCTTACTTAGCTTCAATTAAAGTTTTAGGCCATTGTGGTTCTCTTGAATTTTGCTAGACTTTATATCATCTAGTATTTGGTATGACTTTCATTGTATTTAGAGATCATGGAGAAATAATCTGTCTCATTACTCAAAAAGAAATAATAAACTATAATTTAAGAACCTAAGGATATTACCAAACATGGCATATGACTTAATGGGTGGCTTAGGTAAATGGGCCATGGAACTATCTATTAGGTTAAATGACTTACTTATCTCTACTTGATTATGTATTGTTATCCTTGATAGTTAAATTATAATGATTAGTCCAATGAATTGTGAGTTGTCTTAGTTTGCATGACATGAAATATCAATACATTCTATAATCATGATAACACAGGTAAATCTATCTTTATTAACTGAGCATAATCATGTGTAATAATATGATATCCATAATTTGTCTTGGCATTCTATCTTTTATGACTCTCATTAAAGAGGGAACTTGGTTTATTTAGTACATAGCATATTAAAGTGGTCATTTGTTTGGTCACCAACTCAAACCTAAAAGAATATGACCTTATGTACGTATTTGAGGGTAATCGGTAGATGTTCTTTGTTTTGTTCCTGATAGGAGAAAAAGATCATGGATATCGAGAGATTTCTTTTGTCAATCATGAGATAACTGAGTTTTAGTTTTGAATTATAACTTACTTTTCCATTAATGTATTTAAGAACTACTCATTTTATCTATTTCATGTTTTTCACATTTTTTAGAGCCCATCCTTGTCTTGACTTGTAAATGTTTCATTTGATATCTCTATATTATGCATTTTTACCTACTATACTTCTTGTGCTTTTATTTAGTTGATTTCTTATCCTTGTATAAAACGTGAGATTGGTAGTGGATATCAATCCTTTCTTTAGTGTGATAGTAATACCTCTTTCTTTATAGATTTATTTTTGGTATTTTTCGCTTTTGAAATATTTTAAAATAAATTTTTTTAGTAGTGAAAAATAGGGTGTCACAAAAAGGAAATGTAGAAGAAGAAAGACAATAATGGGATGCTTAAAAGTGTAGTTAAATTTGGGAGACATAATGAAAATGAAAAAGAATATATAAGAGGGATGCAAAAATGGCAGTGAATCGTTTGAAATAGGGATGATGGTGTTAGGGAAGACGAGAAGAGCATGCTAACTTTTGTTGTGTTGTTATATAAATTGGTTACGCATGGAAATTGAATAGATGAGGGCTATAGGTGATTAAGATTTTCAAAAAAAATCTGACATCATTAGTCAATACTAGCTGAGAGATTAGGTGCAAATAGGAGGGTGCTTGGTTCTTAATTTGAAGCACATTAGCATATAAGGTAAATATGCAAAAATATAGCAATAGATGATATAATATTTCCCTTTTTTTTTAACATCATTTTTCACTCATATTGAAAGTGATTAAATGATGCAAAAGCATCTCTAGAACGTTCTCAATCTTATTCTTCAAATAATGAAGAACAAGAGGAATTAGAATATTTGGAGATGGAATCCATTATGCTTGAAAATTCTTATACTTCTAATGTTTTGTCAAGTAATTCTTATAGGTATTGTACATTTTTACAAGACATTCATGAAGTTCGTGCTAATTGAAGATCTTTGATGTACAAGGATATGATAATGGATTACAAGAATTAAAAAATGCACAGAATAAAAAGCCTACAATATTAAAAATTTTAATTACATATGATTACATCTGTGTATTACATTGTTAAATTATGTAGCATAGTTATTATTGTTGTATGCTCTATAACACTTGTAAATTGTCACTGTAACCTTTAAATTATGTAGTGTGTTGTGTATTAAAGTCTTATTTCATTAATAAGGGATGATTAGTGGGATTATTAATGAAAGAGCTTGCTGGGGTGCATGCATATATATACCCTTGTACTCATTAATTTAGACACAGAATAACATAATAAGAAAAGTTCATTCGATAATTTGAAAGAGAGCTACATGAGAGGTTTGTTCTTCTTCATTTTTTCTCATCTTCTTATTCAATTGAGTGTATTGGAGAGTATTAGTGAGTATTTAATTAAGAAATAAAATATTACTCTTTAGAACGCTTAAGATCTTAGGATTAAATCTTGCCAGCTTCCAAAGGATTATTGACATTACTATTGACTTAACCATTTTCGAGACATTGTCGACTTTGCAACATCTTGAGACCTATAGAAAATTTATTGAATTTGTAGAAGATTATTTTGTGATGATCTTCCACATCAAAAGTGGTATCAAAGTATATGCAATAGGTGGCAAAAATCAAGATCAAAGTTTATTGCTAGCTTAGGAGTTATTGTAAGATTCTTTATATTCTTACTTTAGTTCTATAAATCCTGATGCAATATTTTTGATTCTTTGGTGGTTTTTCATTTCTTGAGTGTCCTTTCATGTAATGAAGAAAATCTTGTATGATTCTGATTGAGTTCTTTGATGTTCTTGCATCAAAAATTTGATTGGTGTTTGGAAATATTTTATGCTTGTTGTATGTGCAGATTGAACATGATATATGTGGGTCTTAAGAAAAATATTTTGTGTTAATGTTTCCAATCAAAAATTGCATGACGTACATTCCTTTGTTGTTGTATAATCACATTGCTGATTATGAGTAGATATTATGTATAAATAAACATGCATGATTTTGGAGATTACTTGGTTGTTGTAAGATGCTCGAGTATATGCGCTTGTGTTTGGTGAACTTTCTTCATGTCTTGTATTGCTTTAGTGTTCGAATAATAAATACCTTATATTGTAGGGATAGTGCAGATTGATAGATTTTTTATCCTACATGATCTTATGCCAAATAGGCTCGAGACTAATATGACATTTTTGTGAAGATTCGATCCAAGTTCTGAAACTCACTAAATTCTACATAAAAAATTTAGTAAAATATGTGTTTTTCCAAGTGTTTCTTTTTTTTTTATGTAGCATTTATATATTTCTTTCTTATTGTGTATTGGACTCATTGAACTCAAATATTGTGTACAATAATCAAACAAGACCTATATTGTACAAGTGAGTGTTTTGGGTATGATAAACATAAACAAAAACCTAGTGGAAATCTAAGTGTATAGAACTGTAATAGTTAAATCATGGTAGGAGAACAAAATTTACAAGCTACGGTTAAAGCTATTCAAAAATGTTAAAACAATTTAGATGCCACTAATGGTGAACAAAGACAAATACTAGTAACAGAATCTTATTACAAAAGTTGCATTATAGGTTGGTCGAACAAGATTCAGCTCCAAATGCCCAAGAAAATAGAAAATTATATAAGGATCAATTTGGGAGTGCAATGAAGTTAAATAATCCCCCTAAAGGAAGGTACTTAAACTTAAGAGTACACTATGAAGAAGAACCTATAGGGAGTAGAAATAATAGACAGCTCCATGACCATCAGCCTAAGTATCATTAAAAAGAGGATAAGGGCATTAAGCTTTATCTTCCCAACTTTATTGGTAAGCTTTATGTTGACTCATTTATTTAGTGGTTATATGAAGTGGAGGATATCTTTGAGTTTATGGATTATCGAGATGAGCAAAATTGCAAAATAGGAACTCTTAAGTTTAAGAAGTTTGCTAGAATACGGTATAATAATCTAAAGAGGACTAGGCCAAGAGAGGACATGTTAAAGATTAAATCTTGGGAGAAACTTACTAAACAACGAAGAAATTTTTTTCCTAAAGACTATGAACAAGATAAATATATCAAATTAACTACTCTTAGGTAGGGAATATTTTGTGTCAAATAATATATTAGGGAATTCAAAAGGTTGGGACTAGTATATGATATCCATGCAAGGAAGGAACAAATTTGTACTAGATTCTTAGGAGGCCTTAACATGATGATATCAGAAAAGGTAGAAACTTCTCTCTATGATTCTTTAAATTACATGATTAAAATTTCCCTTAGATTTAAAAAATAAATTAAATTCACTAGGCTTCATACTAAACAAAGTAATCAATCCACAAATTACTACTCAAGTAACCAAGCAATAAATTTGGAGTGAGTAGTTCAACCTCTACCGATCTTGATAATAAAAAACAAGGAATTACTATTGAGGATAAAGGAAAAACAATAATTGAATGAATTCTTTAGTAGGCAGTGTTTCTAATGTCAGGGTTTTAACATTTCACTCTCAATGTCCTAATCAAACGTTATTCTCTATACAAGAGATCGAATCAATAGAGACATGTGAGGAAAATCCCATTTTTTGAAAGATTCTAATGAATCCAAGGAAGAAGAGAGTGCTTTTTATGTCTTAGAAAGAGTACTCTAAGTACAAGCTCCTAAGTAACCTACTCAAAAAGAGAATATATTTAAAACAAAAGGGAGAATAGAAGATATAATTTGTCATGTTATAATTCATAGTGGATCTTATACAATTATAGCCAATGAGATGATAGTTAAGGATTTGGTGTTCAAAACCACACCACATCCAAAGCCTTATTCTCTTTAATGTTTAATTAAGGAGAAGGAAATCAAGGTAACAAAACGAACCCTAGTATCATTAAAAATTGGTAGCTACCAAGATGAGGTGTTATGTGATATTTTACCTATAGATGTATGTGGAATCTTATTAGGTTGATAATGGTAATATGATGAAAATGCTATTCATAATGGTATTACTAATGAATATCTAGTTGAGAAAGATAAGGAAAGGCAAAAACTTAAACCTTTTAAATGTGATAATGAGAGTGTAGTTGAGAATAATAAGTGTTTCTTCTTGCATAAAAAGGCTATGGTCAAATGTATTCAAGAAGAAATAAGTTGTTATGCTTTGGTCATGAAAGAATCTCTAAATGGGAAGAGATATAATGACAATCTTCAATTAGATAAATTGCTTCATGAGTATTATGATATTTTTCCTAATGAATTATCACCTGGATTGCTGCCTAAGAGAGTAATATAACATGTCATAGTCTTAATTCTTGGTTTCTCCTTACCTAATAGGTTTGTGTCTCAATATAATACAAAAGGATGCTAAGGAGTAAGAAAAACAAATATGAGAGCTTATAGGAAAAGGGTATGTGAGGGGATGTATAAGTCCATGTTGTGTACTTAAATTACTTTTTCCTAAAGGAGATGCTTTGTCTAGAAAATTCATGATATTAGTGTCGTTGGATTTGAATTTATTGGGGTTTGAGATGTTTAAGGAACTACATGTAAAGGATGGATATTTTCTTGACATCTATAATATGTGCAAAAAGAATGGTAGTTGTGGTAATTATTTACAATAAGTTGAATACCTCTTCAAACTTAATAAGTAGTGTATACCTTATTCTAGTGTACGTTATTTACATGTTAAAGAAGTAAATAAAAGAGGTATAGCTAGTCATTTTTGAGATTATAAGACCAAGTACAACAAGAAAATTTCTACTAGCCATAGATGATAAAACTAGTACAAGCAATTATAAGAAGATGCATAACTTGTCAAAAAAGAAAAAGTTTCTTCCAGAAGGTTTTTTATATTCCTTAACCAGTATCTGATCAACCTTGAGAAAATATTAACATGGATTTTATTTTAGAATTACCAAGGAGGCAAAGGGGTAAAAAATCTATTCTTATAGTAGTTTATCAATTTTTGAAAATGGCACATTTTATAACTTACAACATGACTAATATTGTAACTCATTAGCAAACTTATATTTCTAAGAAATAGTAAGGTTACATGGAGTTCCCTAAATTATAGGGATGTAAAATTCTTGAGCTACTTTTGGAAGACACTTTGGCACATTTTAGGTACTAAGTTGCTGTTTAATACTTCTCATCATCCACAAATAGAGAGTCAAACCGAAGTGACTATTAGAACTCTAGGTACTTTGGTACAAGGATTGGTGAATAAGAATAACAAAGATTGGGATATAAAACTTCCACGTGCTAAGTTTGCATCCTATATAAGTTTTTCTAGTACAACTCAAACAAGTCCTTTTGAGGTTGTCTATGGAGTTAAGCCATATCTAACAATTGATATGCTTTCATGTAAGAGAGGAGATAAAAACAATTATGATGCCAAGGAAATAATCAAATTCTTTAAAACACTTCATCAACAAATTAAAGAAAATTTGAAAAATCAAATGATAAATACTAAATTCAAGAAAATAAAAATAGAATGCAATAGGTTTTTAAACTAGGAGATTTGGTATGTTTGAATTTGAGAAAAGAAATATTTTCAAACTTAAGGAAGAATAAACTAATGCCAAGAACGGATAGGCCATTTTAAATCTTCTGATAGTGATGCGGATTTAAGGAAAAATTCTTCTTTAAAAAGGAGAATAATGTAGGACACTATCTACGACACTATTAATAGTATTCCTCAAATGAAGAATAACAAGAGGAATTAGCATACTTGGAGATGGAACCTATTGTGCAAGAAAATTTTTAGGTTTTTATTGTTTTATCAAGTATATCTTCCATGTATTGTACATGTTTGCAAGATATTCATGATGTAACACCCCCAAAATTTACACATTTTTTTTAAAACACAATACTTATAAATTAAAACCATAAATTTCTGGGGTTGTTAATGCCACACTTAGTACCAGACCAGTTCACTCCTACCGTTCTGGTACCAAGTGCTAAAGCTAAGAAAACACTACTAATAACATCATTAATAATCCAAATTTATAAAAACAAAAATCAAAGTACGCATATGTCTTTATATAATTCAAAATACTAGCTATTGTTTTTTAGATAATAAATAAACAACATTAATAAAATTGTTCCTGCAACACAAACATAATAAAAATGGTAACATGAGTCATAATATAAAAAGGAAAACGGCCATGCCACTCCAGGAACTGAACCAGCCCAAACATCACTCGGCCCCACTTGATGTCCCATAGACATCAATAGCATCGAAATAAGCATCTCCTACCTGCAACAGATCAGAAGGGTCTTCTGCTCGTGGGAATGAGCAGCACCCATGATACAAGTGATCAGTGCGCTATGTATTGAGTAAGGTAACTGAGCACTAAGGCCAACACATCAGCACATAAAATCATACAAGATAATATTCAACTTACACTTTCAAGCCCACATATATAATGCATGAGGTCACATAGATAAGTACACAACTCACAATGATCAAGCCTACACGTAAAGGCCAAGCAGTCCAGATTAATTATTTAATTAATCTTTTTATAGGAAGTTGATGCACACCATGCCTTTTATCAAATCCTTGTAAGTACAGGAACACCCCACTATTTTAGCCGGTGGGCCGGTCACTTGCAGGAAAATAGTCCACAACACTGTTTTTCACCAGTGGATCGGTCACTTGTGGGACAATAGTCCACACCACTATTTGTGACTGGTTGATCGATCTGGTTTCTTCTCATATGTTGTTCCATTGTAAGTAATTAATATCGTTTAAGAGCCTTAGCAATTATATTTTATATTTATTGAGCTCAAGTCACCCCACTATTATTGCCGGTGGGTTGGTCACATATATGACATCATATTCTAACAACTATTATCACTAGTGGATCGGTCACACATAGGAAACCCTAACCACTATTCCTGACCGATGGATATGTTTGGACCCACATCAATAATCTTCCACTTTAAAAGATTAGTGTCTTAAATATTTTATTCACAAAAATTTGCCTAGATATGCATGACTAACTCCATGCAAACCCTAGCTCCATGCAAACCCTAACTCCACATAAACCACACTTCCATGCAAACCCTTGCTCCACGTAGACTCCACTTTCATGCAACCCTAACTCCATCATGTGAACATGAATTCCGTGCGAACCCCAGTACCATGCAACATTAATACCACCATATGAACCCTAATACTGCCATGGAAAACCCTAACACCATGCGACATTAATACCATCATGCAAAACCCTAACACCATCAAATATTAATACACCCATGCAAAACCCTAAGACCATATAATATTACCACCCCCATGAAAAACCCTAACACCACGTAATATTAACACCCCCATGCAAAACCCTAACACCACATAATATTAACATCCCCATGCAAAACCCTAACACCATGCAATTCCATGCAAACCCTAACACCATACCATTTCATGCAAAACCCTAACACCATATTGTTACACTCCCCATCATTATTTTACAACCCTAATATGCATGTCTTAAGGCCACATCATACCATAATAATAACACAATTATACACATAATACTCATGCTGCAATTTATCTACACCAACATACTTCAACTCCGTAATCATGCTTCATTCATAACAATTATACAATATACACATGAAATACACTATAATTCACAATACATGGCATGCATAGGATAAAATTACATATTACACATATGGCCTTAGCACCCCTTACGTAAAATGTCACCGGTCTTGGTACACACTCCTATACCACTTGAGGGCTTTGATTGGGCTCACCTATTATGGAAAAAATACTAGAGTTAGGTTCCCTCCTAAAAATTTTATTATTCACGAACTTATCCTAAGACTTGGTTTTTAATTAAAATAATATTATACTATAATTAACTATACAAAATTCTACTTAAAGTAAAATACTATTGTAATTTAAAATGAATGGTGATATATAAGGGTTTCTACCCTTCACCAAAATAATGTTAGTAACGATAATAATAATAATAATAATAATAATAATAATAATAGTGATGATGATGATAATAATAATAATAATATTATTATTAATATTAATACAAATAAAATATTAGTAATAATACTATCACTAGTAGAATAATAATAATAATAATAATAATAATAATAAATCATAAAATTACAAGGTGGCTTTCGAACCTACCCAAAATAATAAAAATACTATTCAATAATAGTAATAATAATATTAGTAATATATATATACTTATAATATAAAATTTATTAAAGATAATGATAATACTAATAGTAATAATAGTAAAAATATTAATAATAGTAATAAAAATGCAAGGGTGTGAGATCTAATTAAATTTTAAGGTCTCGACCCCCCTTAAATAATTATAATATTAATAAAATAATTAAACTAATAATAATAATAATAATATTAATAATAATATTATTAATAATAATAGTAAACTTATAATAATTCCATTAAATTCCTAAAATTTGAAACTAATAATCTATCTAACTCAAGAATAATCTTCACCCTGCCAACAAAATTTATCAAATATGTTACAGCTGGTAACAATAATAATAATAATGATGATAATAATAATAATTATAATCAAAATAACATTAAAAATTATAATAAAAACAGAATAAATTTCAATAAATATAAAGGAAGGGCTGAGAAGGTCTAGAGTTTCACCTTAAGTCGGCGGGGATGGGTGGAACCGGCGGTGGTGTACGGTAGTGGCCAGAAAAGAGAGCTAAAAGGGGAAAATATGAAGAAAAAGTGGGGAGGAGAAGGAGAAAAAAGAAAAGCAGGTTATGGTTTAGTGGGGGAGAATTAGAAGAATTTTTTGGGTGGTGTAAAAGGTAGTAGAAGTGGCGGATGTGGTGGTGGACGATGGTTTAAAGGTTGTGGGGTAAAATATTTTTTGAGATGGGTAGGGGAACTCGCACAGCTATGGTGGCTCGTGCGAGAAGAATGGATGGAAGTGGATGCTTTAGTTAGCTAGAGTGCACTACAGGGAAGAGTTTGAGAGGCAGGGGCGGTGGCGAGGTTGGCTAATGGCGGAGAACAGTGCGTCTAAAGTCGCGGTGGCACACTAGCTTGCACTTAGGGTTTCGGGGAAAAAAATCTCGAAATCAAACCATACGAGGGGTATTTATAGCGTTAGAGGGTAGGGTCGAGTTCTAGATGTTAGTAGGAAGTCAAAGCCAATGAGACAATGGGGTAACTATGGCGTTGATCGGTCAACACGATTTCAAATCATGCCCGATCTTCGCGAGAGAAAATGGGGAGATCGTATGGGAGAAGAGGGAAGTGGGCAGTTCATGCTAGAGTGGGCGTTGAGGGGAAGAGAAAGAGCAAGAGAAGGGCCGGTCACGACACGTGTGGCCGGTGGCGCCATTTTCAAAGGTGGAGGTTGCAGGCTCAACAAATGAGGAGAAAGGAGGAACAAGGAAGGAGGTGAGCCTGGTGGTCGAGGGAAAAAAGGAAGAAAAGGAAAAGGAGAGGAATTGGGCCGGTCAGCTGCAGTTATAATCCCTTAAATGAAACGCAGCGTCTTGGGAATAAAAGGCATGAAACGCAACGTCGTGATGCCGTAGGAAGAAGAAAAAGAACTACGCTGGGCCGTAGAGGAAAGAAGGAAGGAAAAGTGAATTTGGGCCATGTCCAAGCCCAATCTAGGGAGAGAAAAGAAAAAGAAAAAGAAGAAAAGAAAGAAAAAGAAAGAAAAAGGAGGAAAGAAAAAGAAAAAGGAAAATTTGAGTTGTTTGGGTTTAAATAATTTAATTAGAATAATTTGGGTAATTGGAATAAAATATTTGATTAGAATAATATTAATTTTCTTTTTTTAGACTAATTTAGGGTTTTTAAAAGATTTTTCCTAAATTCCTTTTTAAATAGCAAACGCCAATATTTTCCCTTATAAAAATATTTCTAAATTCTTTAATAATTTACCCTAAATAAATCCTTCTTATTCCAAATAAAATAAATAAACTAATTAATTCCATAATAAATCCTTTTTTAATTATATTTTTTAAAATAAATATTTTTTAGGCATTTCACATGAAGTTCATGTTGATTCAAGATCTTTGATGTATAAGGCAATGATGATAGATTCCGAGGATTACAAAATGTAAGGAAGAACAAGGATATATGAATAAAAATTTTAATTGCATATGATTACTTTTATGTATTATAGTAGTAAGTTGTGTAGCATAGTCTTTTTTGTTGTATACTCTATAATACTTGTAAATTGTCATTGTAACCTTTAAAATATGTAGTGTGTTTTCTATTCATTGTTTATTTCATTAATAAGGGATAATTAGTGGGCTTATTAATGAAAGAGTTTGCAGGGGTGCATGCATATATATACCCTTTTATTCAATGCTTTCGACACATAATAACATAATAAGAAAAGTTCATTCCTGAATTTGAAAGAGAGCTACACAAGAGGTGTGTTCTTCTTCTTCTCTTCTCCTTATTCAGTTGAGTGTATTGAAGAGTAGTAGAGAGTATTTAATTAAGAAATAAAATATTTATCTTTATAATGATTAAGATCTTAGGATTAGATCTTGCTACCTTCCAAAGGATTATTGACATAACTATCAACTTCATCCATTTTTTTGATATTGCAGAAATTACAACGACTTCAGACAAATAGAAAAGTTCTTGGATTTATAGAAGACTATTTTGGTGATGATATTCCACATCATAAAATCTCTAAACAAGTTCAATAATAAAACCAAGGATTCAACATATAAAACATAAAAGAATAAGCTACATAAAAACTAAAATTTACTTTAACTCGTAAGTCTCTTAACTTTGTCACCTTAAAATAGTTGCAACTTCATCATTTCTCATTTGACGCAAAATATCACATCAGTAGAGTCATATTATTTGTGAATTTAAGGTTTTTTAAATACATGGTTATGGGGTTAGGCCTCGTATGATTTTGAGTTTTTGCCTCGTAAGGTTTTGAGTCTTTGTTTTTAGGAGGCTACATCACTTTTAGTAAAATATTTATCATGCATATTTTGTTTAGGGTTTGTAAGTTTTCAAATTTCATGGTTATTGAGTGAGCATCTAATTAGGTGTGACATATTTCTAGCTCCCTCTCAATTGAGATTGAGTTTTATGCTATAGTGATTTTGGTAAACTATTTTGTTAAGTTTAGGTTCTTTTATGTTTGCATTTCTTTTAGTTCGTGGTTTTGATGTAACCAACTTATTAGGTAATATATATTCATAGTTCTCTCTAAGTTTTTAATAAATTTATTTTTGGTCAAATTATGTCAATTTTAATGGATTTTTTCATACATGATTAGCTTATGCAAGGTTTAGTGATATTGCTCAAGGGATTTTATTCTCATTTTAACTTTAAACATGCATCGAGCTTACATGGCATTAACATATAGATTCATGTTGTATTTATTTTTCAATTGATATCTATCATTTATTGGCTTGATGTTTTTCTTTATTTGTCGCTACATCCATCCTTCTTCAATTCAGCATCTATCCTACTATTATATTTATCTCCTCCACTAGATGATTACTGATGAAACCTGGTTAGGTTTCGAACAAAAATCACTGGATCGTGAGTCGAGCGATGTGTTCGACCAGCAATATAAAGATCAGTCCAAGGAATTAAACCAAAGGAAGATCAAGAAACTCAGGGCACAGTTGTATTCAACGGCAACTGAGATTAATTCACAAAAGAGAGAATCAAGCAAGAAGAATTAGTAGAGAAGAATTCGAGTGAGAGAGGGTTTCGCGAAGGAGAGAGAGAGGTCAAGAGAGAGAAGTCGAGAGAATTCCAGAGAGAGAAAATAGTGTGCGAGTGTATTTCTGCCAAAAACTGTGTACATGTTCCATATACGGCCCTATATATACACGTGTATACAAATACCTATATACATACAATTGGTGGGCCTAGTCGAGGCAATCAAACAACCCAATATACAAGACTATTGGTGCTGATTATAATGATTCAACCCAAATACAAGAATTACAATTATTTCCAAAATAATTAAAATTACAACTAATTTCCCATTAGCTAAATTATGTAGCTAATTGTGGAAATTAAGGGTTACATAATCTGCAGTCCTTTTAACCCAAAAAAAATGGATCGGGTGGCTGACCATGCGGCCTACTTAATTCCACTAGCTATAATTTGTCGGCGAATACATCATATGGGAATAATACTTTTCCCTCATTGATATGAACAAACAAAATCAACTTATGCAGCAATTCCATGTCAGCAACAACAACAACCAATAATATTTACTCACAGCAGCTAACATTATACTCCATTTCCATTTACCTGATTTTTCCCTAATTATTCACAGAATAAAAAAAGTAATTATATATATAATAAAAATTACAGTAATCAATAGAATTATTTAAATAAAAATTATTCAGATACACATCAATTACCCTCATTTTCTACTCTTATATCACGTAACCGTTGAGATATTGATCTTTGTATGTCATGATGTCTATCTTGTAATGATCAAGTATCTTTCCTTTCTTATAATTCCCTTGTAATAGAGGACACCCGATGCATGATATACTTCTTGCATTTTAACTTGGCAGTACTTCAACAATTTTAGGAAATTTTAAAGTGAATCTAGGGGGAGGTACGAGAGATTTCCCCCATAACGGATTCAACAAATGTGGGAAGCGACAAACGTCATAAGCTGGTATAAGGAAAATCCTAAGCTTGGTACGGGAATCCCTATAATGGAAAGACACCCAATAAAACATGCCATGTTGCGGAGAACCACGTCAGACATTGATGCTATTGCTGTGGCTGAGCTTGAAGACTCATGTTGTAGGCTCAAATTTAATTATATGTTTTTGGAAAATATTAAAACAAATAATGTTAATGCAGGTGGCGGCTTCCTTCTTTTTGGCACGTAAACTAGCCTGACAGCGCCGACTTAGCTCTAATAAAGTCTATCTGCATAAATGATCCACAAAAAAAAAATTAATAAATAAATAAACTAAAAAGTGCCGGCTCCACGTATTTCAGATTTTCCATGGACCCCGCCGTCCACATTGCCTCTTGTTCTTTTTCGTGACTCATGTGAGGGGTCTTTCGCGGCAAAACGTTGGATCTCGATGACTAAAGCTAAAAAGTTGTTCATTTTTCTGCTGTACCAAAATTAAAGGATTTTAAGCAGGAAGACTGACCTTTCAATTTTTCTTTTTATTCTCTTTCTTTATACCGTTATAGTTGGACTACATTGAAGATGTCGGATGCTTTATATATTGTATGCATCTTTACACGATGTTATGTTAGCATCAATATTCTCTTTTTATGTAACCACCAAATCCATTATGGAGTAATTAGTCTAGTGATCACGTAGCCAAGCTATCACAATTAATTAAGTGGCAATTAAAATATACTCCCTCCATTTCACTATACAAGATTTTTAATATTTTAGAATATACAAATGAGGAAAAGTATAATTCAAAAGTAACTTTAAAATTTTACATCTCTATCTGATACTATATATTTAGAAGTACCATATAACCTTACTATTTTAAAAAAAAATATAAATCTAGCCAATGAGTTACATCATTCATTTTATTATAAAGAATAAAATGTGCTATTTTAAAAAATCTATCAACTACTACCATAATAAACTCTTTTTCCGTTCTGTCTTTAGTAACCCTAGGATAAAGTCTATACTAATTTCTTTCCACGGTTGAACAGGAATAGATAAAGGAGTATATAAATTATTATAGAAAAAACTCTTACTATTTTGACAAGTCACACATCTCCCAATAATAGTTTATACTAACATTATCTTTCGTGGCTAATAAAAAACTCTCATAATATTTTCATAGTTTTATGAATACCAAAATGACCATTGCTATACTCCCTCATGTACTTCCTTAACAAGTAAATAACGTATACTAGAACAAAGTATACACAACTTATAATGTTTGGAAAGAATGTCATCTTACAGCACATACGGACCATGACTATGATTTTTTTACACGCATTATAAATTTCAAAGAAATCTTAATCTTCTGCATATAACTCTTTCAACACTTCAAAACCTAATATTTGAGCATCCAATATGCCAAGTATCATAGATCTCCTTGGTAATGGATCTACTACTATATTTTCATTACCATCGAATTGTTTAATAGAAAACATAAAGTTTTGTATGAAACAAACCCTTTTTGCATTTCTTGGTTTACTTTTTTCCCTTACAAATATTTTAGACTTTCATGATTTGAATGTGAAACAAATGGTTTAAGTATAAAATAATGACTCCACGTTTCTTAGATTCTTATGATGCCATATAACTCATTATCATATGTGGAATAATTCAAATTGGCACCATTTAATTTTTTACTGAAAAATGCAATGACCTATTTTTCTTATAAGAGTACATCTCCTATCTCGACCCACTAGCCTATCATGGAACTTTAAACAGTTTGTCAAAGTTAGGCAAGGATAATGGCGGTGCATTATATATATTGTCATTTAATGTCTCAAAGGCTTTAGTGGCATCTTCTTCATATTGGAATTCGCCTTTCTTCTAGAGATGTATAATTAGCATAGAAGTAGTTGAGTAGTCTTTAAAGTGTTTTATATGGAAACTTGCTAACCTATGGAAGGTACCCACCTTATAAATATCTTTATAGGCCAATCTGGAATAGCTTGAAGCTTTGTTGGATCCACTTTCATACCTTCACCACATATAATATAACCAAGAAAAATGATACTTCTAAGCAAAAAATAACAATATTCCATTTTTCCATAGATTTTAGCTTCCATTAACTTATCAAAGAATCACCTCAAATGAATATGGTGATCATGATAATTTTTACTGTGCATACTTGTATGATCTAGGTATACCACATTGAATTTTCTAAGAAAATGTTAAATGAGTTCATTCATTAGTCTCACAAACAAACTAGGTGCATTGAACAAATCAAATAGCATCATAATTCATTCTTAATGACCATATTATATTTTAAAAACAGTTTTCCATTCAACCCCTTCTCTTATTCTAATTTGATGATATCCAATCCATAGATCAATTTTAGGTAATAATTGTGCTCTAGATAATAAACTTATCATGTCATTTAATATAGGCATAGGAAATCTATATTTGGTAGTTATAGCATTAACAGTTCTAGAGTCAACACACATGTGCTACATACCATCCATTTTAGGAATAACTAACACAGGTACGCAACATGGACTCATGATTTCTCTCACATATCTTTTATTTATGAGGTCCTATATTTATCAACGTAATTCCTTAGCCTCTTCTTGATTAAATCTATAGGTAGGTTAAGTAGGTAAAGATATATCGGGCATTAAGTCTATAGCATGCTCTATTCCTCTTTTAAGCGGTAATCTAGGTGGTAAGTCATTGAGAAATACATCTTTATATTCTTCAATATGCTCATCTAGTCGATGATTACTTTAATTTTTCTCTCCTTGTAGGGATATTTGATAAAAAAGCATAACAACTTCCTTTATCTTTAATACATTTTATCATAACCTTTTTGCACAAAAATAAGCTCTCTTTCTTTCCAACTATGTTATCATTATCACACTTGGATGGTTACACTTTAGGTTTCTTCTTATCTTTCTTAACAAGATATTCATTAGTAATATAATCATGAATAGAACGTCTATCATATTTCCATAGTCTACTTAATCAGATTCAATATGTATCTTTATGCAAAACATCTCATAGTACATCATCATGATAAATACAAATACAAATTCAAAATGAGATTAGAGTTTGTTTGGTTACCTCAACTGCTTTGTCATTGTTAAGCCATTGATGAGAATAAGGCTTGAATGTGGTGTTGTCTCTATTCCCAACTCCTTCACCATCCTATTATTAGCTACATTAGTACATTAACCACTATCAATGATAACATAATAATCTATATGTCTCACCCTTCCTTTAGTCTTGACTATCTTCTCTTGATGATTTGATTGCTCATTATCTTGTATTTGAAGAAATATTTATAGTACATAACAAGTATTTCCTTCATCCTATGAATTCTTTGAAACTACTTCATTTGACTCATACTAAGGGTCTTCATCACAAGTGTCCATAGCTTCAATCTCTTATGTGGATAACACTCTTTGATCGGGTCATTCTCTAGTAAAGTGTCCATATCCTCACCATTTAAAACAATTATTTGTAAAGACATCATTGAGCTTGGCCTTGACTTTCTTCACTATATTAAGTCCTTGTTTCTCATCAATATTTGTAGAGCTTGAGGTACTCATCTCATACTTGTTAGCTTGTGTACTCAAGTAGTACTTTGTAGAAGAAGTGTTTTGTTTGGCATAAGGCTTAGTAGACTTGATTTGCATTTCAAATCTCAAAGATAGCTCAATTATATAATTAAGAGAAACATATAAACAAGTTTCAACCTTGTTTTCAATAATCATGTTAGGGCCACCTAGAAATTTAGCACACATTTGTTCCTTTTTCTCATGGATGTCACAAATAAGTATTAGCCTTTCAAATTCCCTCATATATTATTCAAAACATATAAATCCTTGTCTAAGAGAAGTAAACCTAATGTAATTATCTTTCTCATATTTTTTCTCAAACTATTCTTAAGCTTATCATAAGATTTAATTTAATATTTACTCTCTCTATCTCTAATCCTTTTCAAGTTATCATACCATATCCTAGAAATATTCTTCAAATTAAAAGTAGTTAATTTATAATTTTTCTCACCATGATAATCCTTAAATTCAAATACAGCCTCTACCTCAAGTAACAACTAAAAAAATAAATCAATATCTAGTTTACCATCAAAATCAAGAAGATCAAAATTGATACTTTTATCTTCTTTTCAATGATGATTTGGTTGATGATCATAGATCCTTTTATTACTAACACTACATTGTGAATCATGTTCATGGTATACACATAAGTTCAAATATCTCCCTCTTTTTGGGTTGATTACATCCTAGGAAGTTGTTGAAGTTATGAATTAGTTACAGATAAAATCATTCATAGCATCTAGATTACCATGAAATTTTTTTGAAAAAATGGTTCCTCCTCCATTTAATTGACTTACTAACACACTCAATAAAAGAGTTAGTAATCATTAGGGTTCTAATTGGATACCTAAATCAAACGAATGTTCCTCTTTTTGATTGGTTGGATTTATCAAAAATTTATAACTTTAATGAATAAAGCACAAAACTAACAATCAAATATAACACATACAAAAATGAATTATTACACTTTACTAGTTTCTTGTTATGTTCTTGATATAGGTTTCAATAAAAAAATTAGCTAAATGAATCAAGATACCTTCTAAACAATTATTCAAGTTCTCTATTTCTATCATACAATGGTTATAAAGTGAAGTTGAAACACAAATACCTATGTTTTGTGTCCATACATCTCACAAAACATTTGTCCAAATTATAGATTACACACGACCTATGTTTGAAGAAATAGAAAACATACAACCAACAAAATCTTTTGAAACAAAGAAGTAGTGATTAGGTTATATGACTAATTGGTTCTCTTGCACTTGCATTTATCATGAAAAATAATTATTCAACATGAAAACCTATCCTATTCATTTGAAACATCATGTAGGTCCAATTGAAACAAAAGTAATACACACTCACGTTTTTCTTCCTAAACCATTCAAAACTTTAACATGCAATCAGTTATTATTTTGTTCGGTTCATAGCATGGCAACATTTGAGATTTACTTCAAGATCACTATACCACATTACCTATATCCACACAAGTTGATTTTAGATCATAAACATGCATACAACATTCCAGGAAAAGTAATCAAGATTCAAAGAATCATAACGAGAATGATTGAGAACAAAAATCTATGTTGGTGGTGATGTGTTTGCTTGTCTCCACTTTGAAAATGTTTTCTCCTCTAGTAGGATACTAAAATTAATGTGGAAGATAATTGGGGAATTATTTTCTTACCATGTAGGACCTTTCTGTCTTCTTCCTGAAATAGAATGATGCTGAAATTTGAGGTAACATTTGAAGCTTGAATTTGTCCTTGACCAAATGCAATGATTTAAATTTTACCATTACCATGTCAAATTAATTCAAATGAGAAAACACAAAGTTTTCTCTATAAAATGATTCTTAAAGTCTTAAGAAATATTCATTTGAAGGGAAATGAGGGGAGATCAAATTCTGTCTTGAGAAGTAATCAAATGCTTGTTACATTAATCAACTAAATTAGTACATACTAAATGTATAAGGCTTAACTACAAACACGCACGCGCGCGCACACACACATACACACACACACACACGTACACACACACATGTAGGCCTTGTTTATCCTTTACTAATCAAGCCCAAACCAATAGGCCTTATTTATAGAGGAATGAAATCGCAGATGCCCATATTGTATATATAATGGTTTACAGTTACAACTGACAAGAATTATAAAGTATACATAAAATATCAAAGTTTCACAAAAACATAATCATTATAGTACATTAGATGATCAAGTAATCAAGCTTTGTATCTTTTACATTTGTCTTCCATGAAGCTTTATAAATATTGAATTGTCATTCTCTTACACACTAGATATCCTTGGTAAATTCTTCTGCTTGCCGTCATAGAAGAATCACTTAATTAACCATTATTAAGGTTATTAAGAAGTTGTTCAAGACTTCCAGTAACAATTGGCATGATCTCCAAATTTTCTAGCTCTTGACCTTCAACAAGAGAAGAACGGGATAGAGATGCTCCTATATCATTTATAGATAATAGTTTTCCATGAAATAACCAACTATAGCTTTTTCTATTATTTTTTCCCTTCTCAAAACTTTTTACCTTTAACGTAATTTAAACTTTTTACTTTTACAACAATATTTAGGACATACTAGTAGTGGGATGAATAACTTCTCCACCTTTTCACCTTTATTTCCTCAATTATCCTCCTCCTCCTCCTCTATCATTGTTAGCTACAGTTGTTCTTATTTTACTCTTTCATTTGCTATCATTATTCCTTAAATAGGTGTGCACTTTTCTTCTTTTTACATATTATGGTTGTCCTTGATATTATCATAATTTCTTATACTTTCTTATAAATAGGTGTGAAATTTCCTCAATTTCTCTTTGTAATGTGCGTTATACATCATTCAAGTTCTCTGATGTCATTATTATTGTTTTAAGTATAATATTTATACTAGCTATATTCTTTTGATTGTAAATCAAAATAAACATGGTGTTGTTGGTTTTGTCATTGCATACTAATTTTTCTTCACAAATCATTAACATGAATTTTTTTTATATATATGGTATAATGGATCATATATTTGTATATTCTAATATGTTATTTACAAAGTATATAGATTGTACTAAGGACTTGCACCGGTTTTCCATCGAACTTGTCAAAGATCATCCAAAGATATGTTGTGTATGTATTGATTATCGAACCAAAAATAAAAATAATGTCAATGAAATTGAAAATCATCTTATTTTCCATGAAATTAATAGAAGTTAAACTAATTGGATGTGGTATGGAGAGTTAATAGGTTTCCAACATAATAGCTCTACTATATTTTAAAGGAGATTTCTATGTCTATATGTGATGATTGTACATTAATGTAAATATAATGATGTGTTGATGGGTTAAGAACAATGTAAACAGATGGATTGTGGTCCATTTTTTTTGTATGATAATGAGATTAATTATGATAATTAATGGTGATGGTATCGATTAGGGTTAATGTTTATGGAATATGATGAGGAATATTATAAATTTATGTAAGATGGCCATTGCTTTTTGATGATTGACAGGATATGTTTGTGTTTGTTTGTAATAATCTCACCTTTTAGGGATGAAATTTATATTTATTTAAATACATTGTATAAAAAAAATAAAGAAAATGGATATCACAACTGCATGAAATATAATGTTTTTTTTATCATTCACCAACCATATGTCCAGTGCAAAGTAAAATGAAACCAAATAAATAAATGTTCGAGAGAGACTAACATGAGATAATATCATAAATGACATGTGAAGGATAGACAAATTTTCAAATAAAATAATTAAATCAAGAGTTTTAATAAATGAATGTTTAAAAAGAAAACCTAGCATAGAGGGTAAAAGAGACTAGCTAATTATCCTGGCTTGACTCTTTAATAGAAAAGTATAACTCCCCAAGCAATGGCTAACTACTTACCCACATCGCCATCGTCTACATACCTAAACTAAGAATTATACCAGTTAAAATCTATATGTGTTTCCTAGAATAAAAATAAGTCATTGTAGCTACAACGTAAGGTAGTATCTGTATAATAAGTTCCATTAAAACAAACATACGGTAACATAGGATAAGACTCATGTTATAGATAATGAATAATGATTCATTAGATAATACATGGAAAATATGCTTGCATTTCCAATAATAATCATGCTAGCACATACTACATATATGCATACATATCACTTAATCATAACACACAAGCTAAACATGTCTAACATCATCACTAGATACCAAAGGCTACAAAAAGAATATATATTTTTTATCCTCTGATTGGTTCTAATTATCTAAATGAGTACAAATGTAGGACAAAAGCTATGGCACCCCATTTTTTCACTCCTGGAAAATTTTTTAATGGAAAATGTAGGAAATAAAATAATAATGTGGATGAAACAACCACATCTTACATAAGGAGAGGTGCTTGTGTTCACCTAATCTATACTACATGTAAAGTTAAACCTATCTAATGAAAACATAAACCTCATGTGAATTAAGTGAACTACCACAAGGAATTATCCAAATTTAGATGGAATGGAATGGTTTCACATAACTAAATCATTACTAATAAAGTGAGTAGAAAACCAATGATATAAACCTAGATTTTTGAACTAGAAAAAATGAAAATAAAGTGCAAATAGATCTCCAAAAAATCTACAAACCAAATAAATTCAAATCAAGTTGATGGTTTAGAGTAAAAAACAAATACTTTTGAGGCATAATAAAATTTAAGAATAGAAAAAAGAGGAATCCCAACACTAAGACCAACTTTATTCACTTAACCAAATCACCCGATGACCTACTCTTAAAAACCAAAGGAAAACCTTTTGCTTCATGATTAGAAATTCATTATTGAAGCTGCACAAATAATCATCTCCTCACCATTTGTGGTTCATCATAGGACCTAAACATCTAAGGTAGTATCAATATGGGACAAGCATTGAGTAAACCACACCAACCTTACTTGTGGGGCTCATGAAGCACAAGAATCATGTGTATATATAGTCAAGGTGTATCAAGTTTATGAAAACATAACTTGAAGCATCCAAGGGATATGTTCATGTTTCACATTAAAGGGAGTTGTATGATATCAATACTACACCAAACAAATTAAGCCACATTGATGCATGACATGTAGAGCATATGGTCATAAATGATGGTGAACTTGAAACATATCATGCAGTTTATGGTATATGCATAAGATCATGCAACACCTACATAACATCAAGCATTAATATACTTGAGCATACTTACTATTCTCTCGCTAAGGCATGTAACATTTCACTTGACATAATGTTCAATTGTACTTACTACCATATAAATAGACATGCTTATATATACATACATGGTACTTGTCATCATTTTCATACAATGTCATACATTAGATTAAATATGTTAAATATGTGGGATCATAAATGAAACATGCCTATTGCAAGACTTAGGAAGCGTAACTGAAATTTACTAGTTGCACATGGTAAGTGTACATAAATGATGTAATTCCACCTAATTCATTTCTAAACTTCATTCCATTTAATTATTCATAACGTTATGATGGTAATGTTACATAGGAAATTGTTTTTTAGCAATATGTTGGATTATCCCCTTTGCTCTCTTAATATCCATGGAAGTCCAACCAATAAAAAGAGGATATAAGTTTGGCCAAAGAAAAAAAGCCATGAATGGATAAAAGGTTTGGCCAAAGGTAAATAAATCACTGATGGATATAATACCCCACAGAAGACAAATAAAACACCAATAGACATAATGTTTGGACAAAGCAAAAAAGCCACCTAGGTGATTGGACTCTTTAGAATCAATATCCCCTATTATATTATCAATTTATGGAGTAGGAAAGACATTGGGATCAGCTAGGATCCTGGCCAAAGGGAGATTCCAAAACACTTGAAGGAAGATTAACCATCAATAGCTTATTGAGGATTGTATAATCTAAACCCATGTAGTTCTCCATAATATTTTGTTATTAAATCATGTTCTATTACTAACTCATATGCCATACCAAGACCATATATCATGTAAAGGCTATTATCTATCCATTTAAACTATACTTAGGCCAAGCTTAAAGGTTAAAACCATATCAAAGCCAAAAAAAAATTTAATTACTAAATTACACATCATGTCCACACCTAGAAACTATGATTGAAACTCATTCAACACTTTATTATGTGGAGAGATGTGTCAACTCAACAACATTCATGCTTATCATTTTATAATGGACCATGTAGCTAGAAAACCCTAATAGGTTCTCTATGATTAGGAGAACACTTCATGCTACATGTTAACATGTTTTCAAATCAGCTAATCAAGATATAGATTATGATTTAATCATGTCATTCAATGCTTTAAGATGATACAAGATTTACATTATTGTTTACATAATTATGTTTGAAGGTAAAACATAAGTTTAACATAATATGCATACATCATTCACATTCATTGCTACGAAATGGTTACAATGGCCCTCGTATGCACATTATTAACCTAGCATGGTACTAATATGCAAACATAAACATAATGTGTGAATGAAGGTTAATAAAAATAAATTGATGGCTACATTAGATGATTTAACTCATACACAACATAATTTATCATACAAAGCATACTACATACATCACACACCAATTCAAGTGAGTCATATTTCTTTTGACTCTAAGACCTACACATATTCGTCTTTCTTCATGAAACAACCAATAGTGGATGCTGTAGAGGCTTACCTAGTCCATAGGTTTGCAAATCAAAAGAGAAAAGAAACCGAAATGTAGTTGTAAGACAAGAAAAAATTATTTCTAAGATTGCATTCAAAACTTGGAAGGCTAAGTTAGGAAGCTAACTTAATGATGATGGACTTTAATATTGTTAATCAAACATTGAGAAAGGTAGACCAATTTTCTTGAGAACAAATTCATGATTCAAGACATGAGGATGCATAGCTAAAACATTTCAAAGAATTAAGTGATTGACTAAATCATGTTTTGAAGAATCATTTGAAACATTTTAAATTAATTCAATTAAAAAAAATAAAACTAAAGTAGTATAGTATAGGTAACTAACATAAACACTAACCTTATAAGGTTAGGTTTAATAACCAAAGCATAAACTAGATAATTCCTAAGAATTGACATTAATTACATGATCAAAATACCATTAAACATATATATAAAAAACAAACAATTAAATCAATTGTAGAAAATGATATCAAAATATCAATTAATATGATCAAGAAAAATCTATAAATTAGGGTTTCCAGGGACGAACTATAAATCGACCAATTTGAATCGATTAATTCAAATTGATAACTTAAAAACTATAATCATACTTATTATGAACATATCTAAACAAGTAAATTCCATAAATACAATCACTTGAATAAAACAATTAAATAAATTATTTCCAAATATTATATTTTAACCCGAAACACAAATTAGATTGAATCTTGGTAAATTCATTAAATTATTGGTAGGGAAATGTAATCAAACATATTTTAGAGTATTATATAAGGCGATCTTATAGAAAAAACCCAAGAATCAAAGATAATTTCCAAGACACATGCTCCCCATTTAGGGTTTGAGCTATAAAAATTCTATTTCAATCAATTTCATTCATTTCACAAATTAAGGCTACCAATATGAAATTAGGTATATTTTAAGACATATTATATAGTTTATTTATCAAGAATATTTGAATATAAAAAAGTTTTAAAAATGTACATTTTAGAAATCAAGCCCACTCATCTAAATCAACCACACAACTTGTATGTACATTATATAATAATCAAGTTAGATTATTTAAAGTAAATTTTCAAAATGAACATAAACTTATTCTTAATATGAGGTAATTATACAAAATGAATGAAGTCATTTCAAGCTTCATAGAGATCATTTAAGGTGAGGGAGGCAGTCAACTATGACTTGAGGATTAGTAAGGTACTTATCATTACTGATTGTGGCATGTCGTTGTTGCTACTAGAATGAATTATTGTTGTGCTACTTATTGCTATCTTTTCAAGCTATTATTGCTTGCACCACTAAGTTGTCGTAGCTCAATGATCTGCTATTGTCGACACTCCAAATTAAACCCTAAACACATAAAAAAAATAGTAAGCTATAAGTTGGGGTCAGTCCCACAAAGACTTTAAATTAATTTATATAATTTAATTATCAAATAAAACTTGCCAATTTTTATATGATGAAAAAATAATTACTAATAAAGGAAAGAAGAAAATACCAATTTAGAACATAACTAAATGATAATAACTAGATAATAGTGGTTAAAGTACATATTCAACGCCAAGATATCAATTGATCATTAAATAATATGATCAAATAGTAGTTCTAATGTCAACCAATATAAGCTTGAATATACTTGCTCTATACTATCCCCTTATGCAAATAAACCAATTTCTACTTACGATTTACTCTCTAAACAATTAATAATCTTATACAAGATTTTTTGATTTAACTAATGTTGATTGGTTTAAATTATGTAGTTCTATAGATTAATAACCATAGATTAAATATATAACCTATTTGTTACTTGCAAATGTATACATTAACAGTTATGGATTTACAATACTAACATACATCTAACTAGAACTCATGTAAAGTAGGTGTCTGAGCTAGATAATAAATGCCTAATCTTAGATCGATGATCATTAAACTTAATTTATTAATCTAACAAAAAATATAAATGAAGTTAAGCCTAAATCATATGGCAAGATTTATTATCTCATAACGTTCAATAAGCCTCCTACCCTATACTAATCTAGCCTAGAATATTGATAAAATAAAAAAATAGAGAACCTAAACACATAAAAATCACAACTTAAAGTAACATAGATAAAAAAAATATTAAATTTTAAATTAAACTACAACAAATCACAAACTAAATTAATTAAACCAATAAAAAAATTTGTTCAAGTACAATAAAATGTGTGGAATAAACAAAATAGAAAAAGGAAAGAAAGAACTTAAGCTATTTCATTATTGCAAACCCCATATGATCTCCAATCTTTTAATTACAAGAATTAACTAACTAAATCCAACAAACTAGACTTAATTTTTTAGAAAAATAAGAATGTTGTTAATCTTCAAACAACTATGCTCTTGGATGCTCCATTTAAATTATATATATATGGAACAAATAAGATCAAATATTTGAAATATATATGATCCATGTTAGTAAATACATTGCACCTATATTTTTGCACTAATACTATGCACTTGTATTGACTTTATGGTGCATGAGGGAGGAGCAACTAGGAAATAGAAACCATATGTACATTTAAATAAATATTAACCATGTTTCAATAAATACAAGGCCCCATTATTTCTTGGTCATAAATACTTGGCACCAATATTTCTTGTTCCTTTATTGCCTTATCTTTATTTTTATACACATGACTTCACTGTTAGGGTCTTTCATCATAGTACATCTAACCTATTTTTTACTCCAAGCTTTGAACCTCATATTGTGCTTGTTTTCCTTAGTTATCTACCCAAATTGCCTTGATTGTATCTTTTCCTACAATACTAGTCCAATAGAGAAAACTTGAGGAAAATTCTTAAATTTTCATAACAAATACATAAAGTTATATTAATCAACATATATTATTTCCATAAAAAAGGCACCTATCAATTACCCAAATACTTGAACCTTTTTTTCCCTCAAGTGACACAACCATAAAAGGATGAGAAGTCCCAAATATAAAGTAACATATGCTCATGTTTCAAGTGTAAAAAGACGTATCTATAATTCACAAACAAAATGCACATGTTTCGTCATAACTCTAAGAAATGAAAGGTAAGCATGTAAAAAATCATTTTCAATCCCATTTGAAGTAACACACATCAAACCCAAGCACAATCCCAATCTAATTTTCAAGTAGTCAAGAAAAAAAATATGAAAAATTAGGCTAATAGATTATCACTTTAGGTATATGGGAGCACTTTACTCTCATGTGTATTAGGTCTTTATTTACTTTCAAAACTTCTATTGATGGTAATGATTGACCATAAGCTTGTCAATCTTGTATATTTAACACTACTTAGAATCCAAATCATGAATAATAATAACATATTTTATTTTGTTGGAACATAGCTAAGGTTGAAGGTAAAATAAACTTTAGGATTGTAGTGTAATGTTAATCACTAGTCAAGGATGAAAAATTGAAAATTCCAACTCTTTATTATTTTAAACTTCATCTTTTCTTCAATGAAATTTCTTCCTATAACCATCACCTCCTATACTACCAACATCTAATAGAAATCTAATTTTTTGTTTAACTTGAGCCATGTTTTACAGGATAGATGTGTCTTATGCTCCATCCTACCCAAAAAAAAAATGATTTGATGGTTGCACAATCCACCCCTTCTTTCACACATTGGTACCCCAAGTGTTTTCTTTAATTTATTTTTTAAATTTTTTTAAAATCATAATATGACTCATAACTTACCAAAAAAACCTAAAACACCCCCATTAATGAAGTTTGAACCATAATAATAGCTTATCACAAAATTGTGCTCTGTTAGCCGTACGCTATGGAACAAGGCATGACATTAATAATCAACTATGCATGTAAGTTAAATATCAAGAAAATACACTTCAATTCTTAATGAGATTATGGAAAGGAAGATTTCTATCAAGTAGGTTTCTTAACTATGCATTTACTAAGAAGGAAATTGTTCCTCTATCATCCTTATGTGTACAGTATATAATTACAGCTTTAAAGAGAAAAATCGCAAGTTCTAGTTGTACACATCTGTAACACCCCCAAAATTCACTATTGAAAAATTTCGTTAATTAAAAGGAAGATTAGCGGAAGCAGATAAATAAAACGTGAACTTTGGGAGTATTACCGCCACACTTAGTACCAGACCGGTTCACTCATACCGTTCCAGAACCAAGTGCTAAGGCTAAGAAAATGAAATACAATTCGAAAGACATTCAACATGCATAAATCAGAGTAAATTGCAAGAACTTCAACATATTTAAATCAGAGTAGCGCATCAAATCGTTTTCAGGAATAAAATCCACCGATGGTGGTTAAAGTACCAACATAACATCAAAACCAGGAAATTAAACGAAGAAGGAGGGAAAACCCTAACGATACCAGATAACTCCTTACTCTCTTTCCCGTAGCTCACTTGAGTAGCACCTGAAAAACCTGCAAGGGCACTGCCCATTGAATAGGCAGGGCCCCCATAAAGGGAATCCCTTCAGTACTACGGTATTGAGTAACCTTTTAATAACACACTTAAAGATAGGCCCGCATACGACACAAAATGCAAACTGCACACATGAATAATATGAGGTGAATGCACAACAATAACATACATAATAATTAATAGGTCACGATCGATACTTTGGTCCTTAAGCCATGTCATAGTGTGAGATCAATACATTCGGGCCTTAAGCCATTATTCCATCATCATTCAATCAATATCATATTTTATATCCATGTGAGTGCGAGAACCCCACTATTATAGCTGGTGGATCGGAAAGTATACACTCAGGGCAGAACGCCTCTGACAACTATTATTGGCGGTGGACCGGAAGATAAACACACAGGGCAGAACGCACCTGACCACTATTATTTGCCGGTGGACTGGTCTGGCCCCGACTCACATGGTGTTCCACTATAAGTGATTAGTATTTTTCCATAATCTTATTCACATATATAACTGATTTTATTGAGCTCGGGACCCCCACTATTATTGCCGGTGGACCGGAATACAGATAACTCATCATCCAGGGCACAACGCTCCTGGCCACTATTATAACCGGTGGACCGGGATATATAAAGAATCATCATCCAAGGCACAACGCTCCTGGCCACTATTATAACCGGTGGACCGGGATACATATAACTCATCATCCAGGGCACAACGCTCCTGGCCATTATTATAACCGGTGGACCGGTACTCAATATCATAATCATCTGGGCCCGGCTCATTAATATTTCACTTTCAATAATAGTATCTTTCCCTTCTTTAATCAGCACATCAATCATATTTATTTGCCTCGAATGGGAGATCGATAACCCGGGACACAAAGGTACACCGGTCGTACCGGTGCATATCAGCTACTCAGTACCCTTCAACCATGAACCCAAGGACGCAAAGGTACCCTGGTCGTACTGGTGCATAAAGCTAACTCAGTACCCTACCAACAAGGACACCTAATCAATAAGTATGCATACCCCCTAACTAGGCCCGTAGAGCTAGAAAGAGTAAGATATAGGGCCTGGCTGGGGCACAAAGGCACACCAACAAATACCAGAATAATCGTGGACTAAACCACGTCCTTAGAGTAGCGACCCCTAAGGAGTCACCATTCCCGATCTCGAGGTCTTTCACTTTAAGTAATAGTGTCTTAATTAAGGTGATCACGAAAAGCACGATAATCCGATACTTATTCACTTTCAATCGTTCTGATATCATTAATCGTTTCTTATTCAGATGATTATCCAGAATATCACAGAGAAACCATTAAGGCCATCCTAATTATCAAATACTCTTACTTGGCTAATCAGCATTATTTAATCATATAATAAAGGTCCACAATTCCAAAGACATTTTAGGTACAAACTACTCATTTGCCCTTTACTTATATAATTTTTAAGTATCCATTCCTTACTTGATAAATTACCACATTACCCTTAAGGTTGCATAATTACCAAATTACCCCTTGTCCACTTTAGATTACCAAATTGTCTCCTACACTTTCTAGACCACCATTCACCCCTCATAATTACTACACTTATCATATTTCTCATTTGGTTAGTTATATTACCAAATCGCCCTTCTCCTTTGCTATAATTACTAAATTGTCCTTGAGTTGGATAAATTACCAAATTGTCCTTCTCTTTATCATAATTACCATTTTACCTCTCTTAATTATTTTAATTGCCATTTACCCTTTTCAATTATCATAAATTCCAAATTAACCTTCCTCATAATTAATTTACCCCTCTTCATAATTAAAATTACCAAATTTACCCTTCTCCATATTTAAAATTACCATAATGCCCTTTAATTGGTTAATTCACCAAATTACCCTTTTATAGCATCGTACTTATCCAATTGCTCTTCTACAATCATAATTTAATTTCTAAATTATCTTTTGTCGTTATCATAATTACCATGTTACCCCTTACTCCCAAGTTTACCATAATATCCTTTTATTTACAAAATAACCATTTTACCCCTTACATCCAATTTTACCATAATATCCTTTTATTTGTGAAATTTACCACCATACATCTTTTACTTTACAAATCACTATTTTACCCTTTCACATCCAAGATTACCATCTTTATCTTTCCTTACATAATTACCATTTTGCCCTTCTTTTCCAATTTACCATATTACCCCTTTACTTATAAATTTCCACTTCGCCATTCACTTATAAAATTTACCATATTACCCTTAACTTACGAATTTACAATTTTGCCCCTCTACCTCCAAAATTACCATAATGCCCTTTTTACTTGAACAATTACCATGATGCCCTTTTTTACTTGAACAATTACCATAATGCCCTCCTTCATCCAAAATTACTATTTTACCCCTACTTCCAAAATTACCATTTTACCCTTCTTTCTCACAACTTACAATTTTATCCTTTACTTATAAATTATCATTTAACCCCTTTATTTTTAAATTACCAAAATACCCTTTTACTTATAAAATTACCGAAATACCCTTTTCGCTTATAAAATTTCCATTCAACCCCTTTATTCACCATTTTTATGAATTTACTAACACTACATAAATCAATGATATTAATACTTCATTTTTATCATCTAAGTCCACCAACTTGTCATTTTTCAACATAATACTCATTAGCAACTATACAAATTGATTTGTATACCTCGTAAGCATAATTACTAAAATATCCTTAAATAATAACATCATTCATGCATTAACAACATGGTACGTCATAAACAAGTGTTTAACATTTCTATCCATATTCCAACTCCTTCTTTATTTAACACACCTACATATGGCACAAAATTTATCATGCTTTTTCTTTTTAACAAACAATATAAGAAACCATATACATATCATGCTAAGCATACAAAACATGCATAAAATCATACTAAACCCTAAATGTGCTAGCATGCGTTTTTCCATATATTTAAGGGAGGATTAACGGTTACCTTAATCCCGCAAAATATCAAATATTACCAAGCATAATTAGCAACTCAACACCTAAAAATAATATCCATCATATTTATGTTAGAAATAAGAATCCAAGTATAAAACTTTATAAATTTTAATTAATAAAACACTTAACATAAAATACCATTATACCTTAAAAATTAGCCAAATAATTTTTTAAAATGAAGGGGAGCTCACGATGCATGAGCAGCGTGAGTTTCATGCAGAAAAGAGAAGGGAAAAGGCTCAAAGAGGGGTGAAGGAAGCAAGATTTATCATTTTCGGGTTAGGGTCTTTAGGCTAGAAAAGAAGGTGGTTAGGGGAGGTTCTAAGGCAGGGGAATGGTGCAGAAGTGAAGAGGGGGTGTAGGTGGAGGCTAAGGGTTGTTTAAGGACGGCATAGGGCGGCGGAGACGGCGGCGGAAAGGCGGCGAAGGTGGCTGCCAAGATGGGTCGAGGGAAAGGGGTTGTGAAGGAAGGAAAAGGAGAGGGGAAAATGGAGGGGTTCAGGGGCTGTTTTCGACCGACTAATGGATGGCGGTTGTAGAGGGGGTTGCAGGGTGTCGAACGGTGGGTTGGGTGGCGGCAGAGGTTGCCGGACGGCGGCGGTAGAGGCGGTTACAGGTGGCTCGGCGGTAAGGGGAAAAACTGGGGAGAAAAAGGAAGAGGAGGAGAAGGGAGGAAGTGCAGGGCTCGAAGGGGTTGCGTGGTGGTGCAGGGTGGTAGTAGGAGGTGGCAGAAGGCGGCGCAGGGGCTGGGAGAGGTGGTTCAGGCGGCGGCGGGCGGCGGTGATCAAAAAAAATGGGGCACGAATGGGAGGAGGAGAAAAGAGAGAGGATGCTCGGGATGGAGAGGTGAGGCTCGAAAAAAAATGGGGAATGAAGGGTTTGGGAGCTGAAGAAAAAGAAGAGGGAGAAGAGAGGGGGCAAGGCTGGCCGATCGGTGCTGCAGTGGTGGCAGGGCTGTCGGTTGGCAAGGGGAAGGAAGGGGAGAAGAGGGAAAGAAACAGGGCGTGCAGGCCGGGGATGCAGGGCTAGTTGGGTTCGAATGAGGAAAGAAAACGACGGGGGAGAGAGGAAGATAGAGGACAGGGAGGTAGGTGGTGGCCGAGTTGCAGGCGGTGGTCGGGCGTGCGTAGGGATCGGGCATGGTCGGCGTGGGAGAAGAAGAAGGGAAGAAGGAGACTGGGGGCGGCTGGACTGGCGCAGAAAAAGAAGAGAGCCGGCCGGTCCAGGGAGAAAAATAAAGAAGGCTGGGTGACTGGCTGTGCGCGGGAGAAGGAGAGGCTAGGGGACGGCCTGGCCCAACGCGCGAGGGAGAAGGGAGACGAGCCTGGCTCAGCGGACTGCCCAAGGGAGGAGAAGGAAAAGAAAAGAGAAAAAGAAAAGAAGAAAGAGGAAAAAGGAAAAAGGGAGAAAGGGCAAAAAGGGAAATGGAAAAATAGGAAAAGTAATTTAATTTAATTTATAAAATCATAAAACATAATATTCTTGGTAAATTATTTAATTTAATAATTTAATTTATTATAATCTAATATTTTAGTTTAAAAAGGATAAAGTTGGTAAAATATTAATTTAGAAAATTATTTAAATAAAATAATATGATAAATAGCAAAATATTTATTTTTAATTTATTAAATACTTTTATCCAAATTTAAATACTCTAAAATCTATAAAATAATTAAAATAAACAATCTTAAAGCAATTTTGTTCCAAATAAAAATAATTTATTAAAATATAGGTTTTCAAAAATTTTGGGGTATTACAACATCATCAGAGAATAACACACAAGAATGAAAAGTATAAGGGATTAAAGTTATATCCATCATTAGAGCTCAAAAGCTCACCAATTTTTTTCCTAGAAGATCTAATATTATTTTTTTCATTTCTATGATCATTATTAAATTTTTTTTGATGTAGGATCATTCAAAAAATAAAGATAATCTACTCATTAATTTTTCTAATGATGAAGGCTTAAAGAAAGTTCTCATTTGGCTTAATAAATAACAAGATTATCTAGCACCCATGCAAACACAAAACACTAGTCAACCCAAGTGAAGATGACTTTAGTTTGGATGTAACATGGCTTCACAAAATTGCTCATTTATACTCAACAAAATTAGCTCCAATATGTCTCCATTATACTCAACAAAACCAGTATCTTATCAACCTCTTTACTCCACCATCTTTTGAAGAAAGTAACTTTCATTGTCAAACCCTTTTGTGTGCAAAAGAATTAGGGACATTCGAAAGATGATGTGGGAAGATAAAGAACCTCAAATATGGCTAAAATTAGGGAGAAGATACCTCTATAGCCTCGGGAAACACTCATCTAGCTACCGAGAAGTCCCTCCCCTTTTCATATCTAACCAAGTTTCCTTTGTATGCTATGCTTAGTTAAAGTTTGTTATTAGAATTTCCTCATACATAGTTTATTTTTTCCAAGCCTTATCATTGATTATAATGATAACTGTGATGTGATGGATGGCTAGTTTGTGATAAAACTAATCACCACAAGCTGATTGTAAAATTAGTTTTCTTGTTTTAGTACCCACTATAATTGAGGGTGCAACCAAATCTACTCATTATGGGTTAGATTTTTTTGCGTCTCCTAATGATTAACTAAAAATCATATATAAAATGGTGTCTCCTAAGTATTGAATAAAACTCATATATAAAATGGAAGGGGCTAAAGGAATGGGTAGATTTTGAATGTAAAAAAACCTCTATGGTTGTCGAACTAAAACATTCTCAAGATTAATTATTATCTTGTGAATTATCAAAAGATCTTACACCATTTTGACTAAGAGTTGGTGAATTAGTTGGTTAATGTAATTTTTTGATTTTGAAGGTTCCAAGATCAAGTTTCATGTAAGATTTTATTCCTTTTTCTCAATACATTTTCGGTTTTTATTGAAACGACCCATTTTCAACACCGACACTGAGCATGGTTCTATTTGTTTAGGAATAATCATCAAAATGGTATCAAGGATCAAGGTTTGTAACTTTGGGGTTTCTCTTGTGTCGTAACCTTATCATGTAAGCCAACATCCATTTTTATGAGCAACAATTTTATTTCTTTGACCATTTATCCCATGAAAATTAGACCTTAGCCTACTCTATTTTTCTATTTCTCCTCTCAAATTGTAGCAGCCTTGCGTATATTGGCTGGGAAAAAAAAGAAAAATAAACCTATTTCAAGGGGATTAATTCTTTAAGAATCCTATAATGTAAGAAGAGATATAGCTTTTAAAGCATTACAAATGGATATGAGATGAGTGTTGGGCATGTTGGAGTTATTGGTGCCTAATGCCAACATTCCTAGAGCTAGGAGTCCTTTACCACAAGATGGGGAAGTGTTGAATGGTGTAGGGGATGAGCCAACCAACTATATCTCATATTTTAGAAATTCCCCTAGATTATCATGTAGGAGAAGAGTGGTTAGAAGGGAGTCTTTTAATAACATCAAGTTGGTGATCCAAGAGTTTGATGGATCCCATAATCCAGACAAGTTTTTGGAATAGGAAATGAGATGTAACTGAATGTTTGAGGCTACGTTTTTGGATGATGAAAAATCCTTTAAGGTATCTATGCTCATTATTGAAAGGACATGTCTCCTTATACTGGGAAAATTTAGTGCAACATAAAGGGAGGAAAGGCAAGTCCAAAGTTAGGAGTTAGATGAAAATGAAAAGGTCGATGAGGGAGAGGTTTTTACCATCTTCTTATATTCAAGACCTGAACAAATAAATTTCTTCCTTAATACAAGGTCCCTTGAGTGTGGACGAGTATATTCAAGGGTTTGAGAGGATCATTATGTAGCTTGGGTCAGAGGAGGTAGAAGAACACATCATGTCTTAATTCATAGGTGGATTGTGGGTTCATAAGGTTAGGAAAGTGGAGCTCAAGAAATATTATACCTTAGATGAGTTGTTTCATTTAGGTATCAAGGCGGAGAAGCATAAGAAGGATAACAAGAGCTCAAGTTTTGGGGAGTTGAGGTTGAATGCTTACCCCCTAACAAAGCCCTATGGCCAAACCTTAAAACCAAGAAATTTGATGTTAACGGTAAAGGAAGGCTAGCATGGGTGAGTCTAGAAGAAATAAGGGTGTGTGGTGCTTTAAGTGCTAAGGAATTAGACACAATCAAAATGAGTGCCCAAATAAGAGGGCGATGACCTTGCTAGACAAAAAAGAGAGAGAAATTCAGGGAGATGATTTCAAAGATCAATCAACTATAGAGAGAGGGGCCAAGATTGAGGAGGTACCACTAGATGTAGGGTAATCATTAATGGTAAGGAAGGTATTGCAAACAAGGGAGGCTGTGGAAGTGGAGGCCTAAAGAGATAACATATTTCATACCAAGTGCACCATACATTCTAAGGTATTCTCCCTCATTATTGACAGAGATAGTTATGCATATGTAGCTTCCTTCACATTAATGGAGAATATTAACTTACCAACAATGAAACATGTTAAGCCTTATAAGATTTAATGTCTTAATAATGACTCAATAGTTGAAGTCACTAAGCAAACGACTATACCATTTTCCATAGGTAAAACTAATCAAGAAAGTGTTATTTGTGATGTCATCCCCATTGATGCTTTTCATTATTTTTTTTGTAGGGCATGGAAATTTGAAAGGATTATTAAGTATGATGGGATAAAAGATACATATAGCTTGATCTATAGTAGCAAAAATATTTTACTCATACCCCTTATTAGTTGCACGTTACATGTTAGAGAGGATAGCAAATGCAATAATGCTTTGTTTGTTGATGGGAAGGGGTTAGGAAGTGCCAAAGGGAAGGGAAAGTCCATGTAATTATTGTTAATGGTTGAACCTAATGAGAAGACACATGCACTTGACCCTCGAGTCAAGCACTTGCTAGGACAGTTTGTGGATGTTTTCCCAATTGAGTTACCTAGCTAATTTCCTCCTATAAAGGGTATCGAGCACCAAAATAATTTTTTTTTCTAGTGCTACACTCACAAGCAAACCAGGTTATAGGTGCAACCCTAAAGAGGCTAATAGATTTGTAAAGATAAATTGAGGAGTTATTATAAAAGGGTTTAATATTGGAATCCCTTAGCCCTTGTGTAAGTCTATCCCACTTTGTACCCAAGAAGGATGGGATATTGTGAATGTGTATAGATAGTAAGGCTATTAACAATATCACTATCAAATATATGTATTGCAACCTAAACTTGATGACATGTTGGATTGTTTGCATGGGGAAAATGTATTTCTTAACATTAACTTGAGGAGTAGATACTACCAAATTTGGATAAAGGATGGGGATCAGTGGAAGATTTCTATCAAGACTATGGGAGGGCTAGATGAATGTTTGGTCATGGCATTTGGACTAACCAATACACAAAAGACTTTTATGAGGCTCATAGATGAAGACTTTCCACCTTTCATTTCAAAATTTATAGTTGTGTATTTTGATAATATTCTTACATATTCTTTGAGTCAAGATGATCATGTAATGCACTTAAGTCCTATATTTTTATTCCTTAGGAGTAACAAATTGTATGAAACATTATAAAAGTGTGACTTCTTTGTGCCAAGATTCACCTTTCTTGGGTTTTTTGTATCTAAAAAAGGATTGTCTATGGATGAGTCATAGGTGGAGGCAATAAGAACGTGGCCTACAACTACATCCATCACTAATGTTAGATCCTTTCATGAGCTTGCCTCATTTTCTAAAAGATTCATAAAAGAATTTAGCACACACAAAGCACCCATAACAAAGTTTCTCAAAACGGGGCTTTTTCAATGGACTAAATCCACTAAAGAAGCCTTCTAGCTTATCAAAAGTAGGTTAAGTGAGGCTCTCATTGTACCCCTACCCAAAATTGACAAAGTGTTTGAGATCGAGTGTGATGAAAGTGGAGTAGGCAATGGTTTTTTCCTACTAAAAGAAGGCATGCCAGTGGTTTTCTTTAATGTGAATCTTAATGGTTCAAGATTCAATTACAACACTTATGATAAAGAGTTTTATGCTATTGTTAGGGCTTTAGATCATTGGTCAGATTATCTACATAAAAGGATTGCATAAAATTAATTCTAGGCATGATAGTAGGGTGGAATTTTTATAGTCTTTTTCATTTGTAGGTAAGTTGAGGAGTAACAAGACAAATATTATAGGAGACGCACTATCTAGGAAGTATTGTATGCTATCACTCCTAAAAGCCAAGGTCTTAGGTTTTAAGTGTCTAAAGGAGTTGTACAAGATAGATGATTACTTTACTAGCTACATGGAAGAATGAGGCAAGACTTAAGGTCCATACCGAGCGCAAGAAAGGTTTCTTTTCAAGGGCAACAAAGTGTGCATTCCAATGTAGTCCATTCAGGAATTGCTCATTTGAGAAGTGAATAGGGGAGGTTTGGTAGGTCATTTTGGAATCAACAAAACATTTGATGTACTCCAAAAATATTTCTTTGATACTCAAATGGTTGGGGATATATAATCCCTCGTGCCTAAGTGCTTTACTTATCAAAGGCCTAAGAGTCACTTCCACCAAGGACTTTACACACTTTTTTCCACCACATGTCACCTTAAGGATTACTTGAGCATGGACATCAATGTGGAATTGCTAAAAACACAAAGATGAAATGATGCCATTATGGAAGTTATTGATTAATTCTCTAAGATGACTTATTTTGTCCTATTCCATAATATGGATATCACATCCTATATCGCTGATCTCTACTTTAGAGAAATAGTTTGATAACATGGTTGTTCAAAGATAATTTTTTCTGATTGAGATACCAAGTTTCTTAGTTATTTCTATAAAACCTTGTGGATGTTACTTCGTATTAAACTTCTTTAGCACCTCTTACCACTAAGAAATTGATGGTATAAAAAAAATACCAACCACACCATCATGATTCTTTTGACGAATTTGGTTCACAAATCCTTGAGACATTGGGATGTCAAGCAATGTCATGATAAATTCTCATACAACTATTATCCTACTTATTCCACAAACCACTCACCTTTTGAAGTAGTGTATGGGGTGAATCACACCACACCCATTAATCTCATTCCTTTGCCAATCCCAACACAAAGCATTTTTGTAGCAAAATAATGGGCCGCTAAGTTAAAAAAACATTGTATTAACAAGTAAGCGCTAGGAAAAAGAGGGTGAATGACATGAACCATAAAAGGCCTAACAAGAATAATAAAAGAACAAATTGTTGAACCAAGAGATCTAGTATATCTATATCTTTGAAAAGAAATATTTCCCTCTTGGAGAAAAAACAAACTCATGCTAAGGAACGATCAACATTTCAAGGTTCTAGAAAAAATTGGCAACAACGCATATTGGCTTTATCTTCCACATGACATGAGGAATTTCTCCATTACATTCAACAAAGGACACTTACTCCCTTATCTACATGTCATGCCCTATGAAAATGATCAAGTACATTTTCAAGTTGGAGAAGGTGATGTAGGAGCATCCCAAAATAAAGATAATCTACTTAATAATTTTTCCAAAATACAACACTTTAAAACACTTTTTATTTAGGTTATAAACAATAAGATTATATAACAGGCATGCAAAGCCATAGAAACAAAAAACACTAGTTATCAAACCATGTTAAGATGAAACCATTTTGGATGCAATATGCCTTCACAAAACTACTCATTAAACTAGCCCCAATATCACGCCATTTTATCGCAACAAACCCATGTTCATACCCACCTCTACATTCTTCCATCTTTTTGCAAATTTACCTAAATTTTCAAACGTTTTTCATGTATAATAATTAGTGATATTAGGAAGATTAAATGAAGGAGATGAAACATTAATAGCCTTAGGCAACACTAAACTAGCTACCGAGAAGGCCCTCCCTTATTCCTATCAAACCAAGATTCCTTTATTAGCTAAGCTTAGTTAAAGTATATTTTTTGACTTTCCTAATATGTATTTTATGTTTTATAACTGTTTTCATAGGTTATAATGACAATCATCATGTGATGGATGCCTAGGTAGTGTTAAAACAAATTAGCACTACCTGATTGTAATATTAAAACCTTAGTTAGCTTATGTTAGTACCAACTATGGTTGAGGGTATAAACAAATCTTCCCATTATGGGTTAGATTTTTTTATATGTCTTGAAGGTGGAATAACACTCATATATAGAGTGGATGGGGATATAGGGAAGGGAAAATTTGAATATAAAAACACCTCCCTAGTTGTTGAACCAAACCATTCTTATAATTAAGTGTGGTATTGTATATTATCAAAAAATCATACTCCATTTTGACTAAGAGTTGAAAACATAGTTAGTCGATATAAGTAATTGATTTTGAATGTTTCAAGATCAGGAATCCTCTCAGATTTTCTTTCTTCTTCTCCATATACTTTTGGTTTTATTAAAAACTAGCGATTTTCAATACTTACAAATAGCATGGTTCCATTTGTTTAGCAATATGCATCATTTTCATATTGAAGTTCTCACGTAGTGAGATGAAAAAATAATAATATTAGAATCTATTACCCTTTTATTCTAGATGCATGCCATTAAAAATAATTATTCCCACCTAATTATACACATGAAGGCTATTAATTAGATATTTCTTTCATTGGTTATTGTCAAGGTATCTTCTCTTAGAGTTTTGATTACTTCATTTTTTTGTAATAAAAATAAAATAATGTCACTATAAAAATTAAAAAATTTAAAGCAACATAAAAAAATAAATACAAGGTACACTGAATAAGAAAAAAAAACATATTGAAAGAAAATAAAATATTAAGAACCAATAGAAACAAAAAAAAATAAAGATTGTACCTTTACCATGTTTTGTGTAGGTATTGTATTTGATGAATGAACCATGGTTACATTTTTGTCCCCACCCAATTTTCATAACTTATGATTTTAATTTTACAAGGAGTGTTAAAAATAAAAGGATCCTTGCAATTAGGTGGGAATTTCCTTTTTAAAATCAAAGACACATTATCCCCCATTGTTACATTTTTGTCCCCATCCAAATTTTTTCATGTTGGAGCATAATTTTTTTTTAAAATTTTGTATACTTAGGAACTTGCTTTCTTGCATCTATGAAGGGAAAATTCACCTCCACCTTCTTAAAAATTTCTAGAATCTCCTTCTTACCCATAGGTAAAGGGCTAGGAAATGGAAAATAAGGATAAAATAATTAATTTTTGTTATCTCAGGAGCTATTTCATTGATATCTTCTTCTACATTAAGTGATTATTTCTCTTATTTATTGGTACCATTGTCATCTTTAATCTTATTTAGATCGTTTAAAATTTTTCAAATTATAGTGGTGATACTAGTCACATTTTCTCTTGGAACTCTTTATGTTTACTTGAGTAACTTCAAGGAAACTTGTGCTTGCATTTTACCTATAGAATTTTCCCATTAGTTCATTTAAATTTCTAATTTATTTAGCCCATTTATTATTTCTTGTTGAAATTGAAAAGTGTTAGTGACTAAAGATTTAATAATATCCTCTAATGGCATACATCAAATTTATTGTACCATTGCTTATTAAGGATGTTGATTGAAAGTTGGATTTTTTTTGGTTTTAAGTAATAGGATAAATTTTAGGCGGTTGGTTATATCCTTGTTTATTTAGGTACGATGGTGGTATTTTATTATTCCCACGTATTAGGTTGGGATTATCCCTCTATCTTTGGTTATAATTTGGGGCATAGGGATCATATTCCGTAAGGTTCACCTATCATGTTTACTTGTTTCCCTTCTTATAAAGTAAGAAGTCTACTTATAGCATGGCCCAAATATGAACAAACTCCATACACTTCATTTGACACTGCCCCTTTCTTGACAATTTCAACTGAAGAAGTTAAATAATTTAGTTTTTTATTAAGTACTATTATACTTGTCTCCTTTACATAGTGGGATAAAAGAGGCAATATTTCTATTTCCAAAATATTAGGAATTTGAGGCAATAGTAGATATTGGCATTTTATCAATAATTGGGGTATAATTTAATAATGCTACGCTACTAGCACCATCTATCATATTACAATCTGCAAGCATTAGTCCCTAAGAAAAAAATTATTAATAATATCTTATGAATTTGATGTTGAGGAAAACTACCACACAATTTCTTCAAGAATATCCAATATTCATATGAAGACTCTCCCCCTTTCTACCTAATACTATATATTAATTCCCTAAAATTTGTGTCCCTAGATGATGGAACTTATTTATCTAGAAATAAGTTTTATATCAAACCACTTAAAAGTAAGATCAAATAGAAAAAACAAGAACATCTCCTTCACAGTGTGATTAAAACAAAAAGGAAAAAATTTTAATTTAAGTTGATATACACTTACTCTTGCTTATTTTATATCAAAGAATCCTATATCAAATTCTTTCATAAACATATTTGGATTAGTAATGAAGCATGATCTAGAGGAGGTAAGGTGTCTAAATTATATAACAATAGGACGTGCACATATCATTCTAGGTATAATCTAACACTCATCATGTTCATTGGAATAATTAATGCAAAAGAGATGACGGTTAAAAGTAGGACCATCAAGCTCTTTCAGAGTTCATTTTGCCATCGGTTCTTTAATAATTTCCTCTAAATTTTACGTTGGTTGTTGCTGGTAAAGCAAACCTTAGGGCTACACCTCTAGCCTCTGAAAATCATCACAATATGTTCTATAGCACTCAAATCTCCTATACCCAAGCTTACCTCATTTGTGGCATTGAATCAACTTCCCTATATAATCCTTATCTTGATGGTCTCATCAAAAATGATAGTGTTAGGTCTCTCTCTTACTACCTCCACTATGGGAACCACTACCAAGATCGTAAATTAGGGTATGTCTCTTCCTCATAAAACATAATCAAACAATAGAAAACAATATTAAAATAATTTAATAGTTGAAATATCAATAATTACCCTACTTCTAGTACTGAAAATTGGGTAGAAGAGAAAGAAAGTTAAAACTCACATAGCCAGGGGCAAAAGTGTCCATGAAAGGAAACATTAGATGGGTGAGGGTGGTTGCTATTTGTTAGGGTTGATTTTTATTGGGAATTTACTACTAAAAAGGGTAGAGCTATCATTGCTCAATGATTGATAATGGAAAACAACGACAAAGATTATGGAGGTTAAGAATAAGGGAATGGTGGTGATAGACTGTTGGGTGTTGGTGGTGGTCTACGAGGATACTCATTTTAGTAAAGGGAAGGGTTGTATGAGGGAGCTATGGTAGTTGGGTCAAGGAAGCATAGGTAGGCCATGTTTCATGGAGGCAATGGCAAGTTGTCTTAATGTAGCTAGGCATGAGGGAGCATAGAGGGTTGATATAGGAGGAGGGTTGCATGGGATGATGATGCTCGGGGTGTTAGTGCTACACAAGGTTGTCTATTTTTCTATAATGTTCAACAATGGGGAATATGAACCTAGGTAACTTTGTGGTGGCGGCTATGGTTTTTGGATGTGATGGAGCTATGTGAAAGAGAAAGGTGATGGGGTGCTTTTCTTACGCAAGGAAGGCAGATATTGTGATGGTTGCTAGAGGAAATGGATAGGTTTTCGGCATCTGATGGCTAGTAAAAAATAACCAAAGAAGGTTGGGTTAGAAGGAAATGGTGATGGTGGATGGTTTAAAAAATAAAAATAGAAAGGGCTAGAAGAAGGGAGGAAGGAAGAATGAAATTGGGGTGTTTGCTTGGAAACAATAAAATAATTAAATAATGGGATTGGGGAGGATTTTAATGGTATGTTAGTGATGGTGAGGTTTACCAAAGATAGGTGTGGCATGGGTGCAAGGCTAGGGAGGTATGTATTTATAAAGGAAGAGTGTAAGGGGTTAGGTGTCATGAAGGTAGAAGAAAAGAGGCTATGTGTGAGGGATTGTATAGGTTGAAGAGGAAGGGGGAAGCTGGTTTATGGGGACATGAGGGGAGGGAAAAAGAAAAAGAAAAAGAATAAGGTGTAATACCCCAAAATTTTGCATCACCTACTCCCTTATCATTAATATGTTAATATGAATCTAATCTCGAATAATTTAGCCTTAACAAAATGTATTAATCCTGAAATCTCAACGTAATATAAATCTCTAACCCAGATAAATTATATTTCATAACTCAATCTTAATTCTAGTAAATTTTATCACTAATCGTACCTATTTTAGTTAATTCATAATCTATCTAAAACTAATATTAAATCTTTTCCTTTTTTTCCTTTTCTTTCTCCTTTTTCTTTTCCTTTCTCCTTTCTTCTGTCTCCTTTCCACTAGAATTCTTGACTTTATTATTCTTATACTTGCAACTTGCACCATCACTCTTACTTCTACTACAACCACCATCATCCATTAGCCTCACCATCTCATGTTGCGGCTACTGCACGCACACCATTTCCCTTTTCATTTTCATTTCATGAAACACACACACACACACAACTATCACCCTCATGCTACAGAACCTACCATCTTCTCTACCATCCCCTCATTGAATTTCTTCTCCACTCTCTTCTACCATCCTTCGTGCCCCAACTGCATCATCCCCTTAAATCCTCACTATCACATGCCACACAAGTATATACACAAACACACACGTGCACACACACACACACACTGTAACACCCCCAAAATTCACTACTAAAAAATTTCGTTAATTAAAAGAAAATTAGTGGAAGTAAATTAATAAACTGTAAATTTTTGGAGTATTACCGCCACACTTAGTACCAGACCGGTTCACTCATACCGTTCTAGCACTAAGTGCTAAGGCTAAAGGAAAATGAAATACAATTTGCAAGAATTTCAACATACTTAAATCGGAGTAGCGTATAAAACGTTTACAAGAATAAAATCCACCAATGGTGGTTACAGTATCAACATATACATTTAAAACCAGAAATTTCAGAGAGAGAGAGAGAAAAACCCTAGTAGTTTTGGATGATTCCTTACTCTCCTTCCCGTTGCCCACTTGAGTAGCACCTGAAAAGACCTGCAAGGGACATTGCCCATTGAATAGGCAGGGGCCCCACGAATGGAACCCTTCAGTACTACGATACTGAATAACCCTTTAAAGTCCCACTTAAAGGTAGGCCCGCAATGCAACACATGAAACAAGCTACATACATATATAAAATTCACATAATTAACATTAACATAGATATCAATAGATCATTGGGAACAATCGGTACTTACGGCCTAAAGCCATGTCATGGTGTAACTCAATACAATCGGGCCTTAAGCCATTATTCTGTCATCATTCAATCAATCTCATAATTTATATCCATGTGAGTGCGAGAACCCCACTATTATAGCCGGTGGATCGGTCGCTTATAGGGCAGAACGCACCTAACCACTATTATTTGCCGGTGGACCGGTCTGGCCCCGACTTACATAGTGTTCCACTATAAGTGATTAGTATTTTCCCATAACTTTATTGACATACAAATCTAGTTTTATTGAGCTCGGGACCCCCACTATTTTAGCCAGTGGATCGGAATATGTATAATCGTCATCCAGGGCAAAACGCTCCTGGGCCACTATTATATCCGGTGGATCGGTACTCAATATCATAAGTCAACTGGGCCCGGCTCATCAATATTCCACTTTCATAATTAGTGTTTTTCCTTTCATTAATCAGCACAACAAATCCATTTGTTTCCTCGGATGGGAGATCAAGAACCCGGGACACAAAGGTACACCGGTCGTACCGGTGCATACAAGCTACTCAGTACCCGTCAACCACGAACCCAAGGACGCAAAGGAACCCTAGTCGTATTGGTGCATAAAGCTAACTCAGTACCCTACCGACAAGGACACCTAATCCATAAGTATGCATACCCCCAAACTAGGTCCCTACAGCTAGAAAGAGTAAGATGTAGGGTCTGGCTGGGGCACAAAGGCACACTAGCAAATACCAGAATAATCGTGGACTAAACCACATCTTTAGGGTAGTGACCCCTAAAGAGTCACCATTCCCGATCTCGAGGTCTTTCACTTAAGTATTAGTGTCTTAATTAAAGGTGATCACAAAAGAGCACAATAATCAGATACTTATTCACTTTCCACTATTCAGATATCATTAGTCATTTCTTATTCAAATGATTATCCAAGCTATCACAGAGAAACCATTACGGCCATGCTAATTATCAAATACTCTTACTTGGCTGATCAGCATTATTTAAATCATATTATAAAGTTCCACAATCACAACAACAAGTTAGGTACAAATTACTTATTTACCCCCTTACTTATGTAATTGCCGAGTCATCCATTCCTTATTAACAAATTACCCTGTTACCCTTTAGGTTGCATAATTACCAAATTACCCTTTATCCAATTTAGGTTATCAAGTTACCTCCTACACTTTTAGATCACCATTCACCCCTCATAATTGCTACACTTAACATATCTCCCATTTGGTTGGTTTGGTTACCAATTTGCCCTTTTCTTTTATTACAATCAACAACTTGCCCTTGAGTTGGATAAATTACCCATCATCACTATCATGATTACTAATTTGCCCCTTTAGTAGGTTACATAATTACTAACTTACCCTTTAGTTGGTTAAATTACCATATTGCACCTTTTGTTGGATAAATTACCTAATTGCCCTTCTCCTTTATCATAATTACCATTTTACACCTCAATTATTATAATTGCCATTTTACCTTTTCCAATTATTATAAATACCCTTTTAACCTTATTCATAATTACGATTATTAATTTACCCTTCTCCATTCTTATAATTACTATATTACCCTTCTCCAATATTTAAAATTACCGTAATGCCCTTTAGTTAGTTAATTTACCTAATTACCCTTCTCTAGTATCATACATTCACACTTATCCAATTACCCTTCTATAACCATAATTTAATTACTAAATTATCTTTCGTCATATCATAATTACCAGGTTACCCCTTACTCGCAAATTACCATAATACCCTTTTATTTACAAGATTACCACAATACCCTTTTACTTATAAAATTACTATAACCCTCCTTTTTACTTTACAAATTACTAGTTTACCCTTTTAAATCCAAAATTACCATATTTATCTTCCCTTACAAAATTACCATTTCGCCCTTCTTTTCCAAATTACCATATTACCCTTTTACTTCCAAAATTACCATAATACCCCTAACTTATATAATTACCATTTTCCATTCACTTGTAAAATTACTATATTGCCATTTACTTATAAAATTACCATATTGCCACTTATGTATGAAATTACAATTTTGCCCATCTTCCTCCAAAATTACCATAATGCCCCTTTACTTGAAAAGTTACCATCTTTTTCTTTTCTCATAAAATTACAATCATACCCCTAACTTATATAATTAGCACAATACCCTTTTACTTACAAAATTACCAAAATGCCCCTTTCACTTATAAAACCTCCACTTAACCTTTTATTATACCACTTTTATGAAATTACCACCACTACATAAAATACCAATATTAGCACTCCATTCTTATCACTTAACTCCACCAACTTGTCATTATTCAACACAATACTCATTAGCAACTACATATATTAGATCCCATACTTCATATCACTAAAATACCCTTAGACAATAATAATACACATGCATTAGCAACATAATACATCATAGACAAGCATTTAACATTTCCATCAATAATCAACTCCTTCCTTAACTATCATACCTACACATGGTCATGGTTTTCCCTTTTTCTCATCAAACAATATAACAACCATCTATATATCATGCTAGGCATCATATAACATGCATAAAATCATAATAAAATTCCTAATTTGCTAGCATACGTTTCCATGCATTTAAGGGAGGTTTCACGATTACCTTAATCCCGCAAAAAATCAAATCTTACCGGTATCTCGGTTAAAGATTCAAGCTTTAATTAGCAACTCAACACCTAAAAATAATATCCATCATTATTATGTTAGAAATAAGAATCTAAGCATAAACCTTTATAAAATTTAATTAATAAAACACTTAACTTAAAATACTATTATACCTTAAGAATTTTGCATTAAAATACTATATCATGCAGCAGCTCATGCAGCATGAGCTGCATGCAAAATAAAAAGGAGAGTCTCGAAGAGGGGGGTAAAGGAGGCAAGATTTGTTATTTTCGGGTTAGGGTCTTTAGGCTCGAAAATAAGGTAGGTGGGGGAGGATTGGAGGCAAGGTAAGGATGTAGGAGTGAAGAGGGGGTGTAGGTGGTGGCTAAGGGTGGTTTCACGGCGGCATAGGGCGGCGGAGATGGCGGCAAAGATGGCTGTCGGGCTGGGCGAGGCTAAGAAGGAAGGAAAGGAGGAGGGAAAATGGAGGGTTAAAGGGGTTGTTTTCGGCCAACTAATGAATGGTGGGGGAAGAGGGGGTTGGAGGGTGTCGAACGGTGGGTTAGGTGGTGGAAGAGGTGGCAAGGCGGCGGCAAACGCGGCGGTTACAGGTGGCTTGGCGATAAGGGGGAAAAATGGAGAGAAAACGGAGAGGGTGGAGAAGGGAGGAAGTGTAGGGCTCGAGGGGGCTGTGTGGGGGTGCAGGACAATAGGGGGTGGTGGCAGAAGGCGGTTCAGGGGGTTGGAACAGTGGTTGGGACGACGGCAAGCAAAAACCAGGGAAGAAATGGGAGGGAGGAGAAAGGAGAGAAGAGGTTCGGGGGAGGGAGATGAGGCTTGAAATGGGGCAGGAGAGATGAAGAAAAAGAAGAGGGAGAAGAGAGAGGGAGAGGCAGGGTGGTAGGGTGGCAGGGCGGCAGCTGCAGGCGGTCGGGCGGCAATGGACATGTTGGGCTGCTGTCGATGCCTGGGAAGAAGAAGAAAGAAGAAAGGGAGGCTACGGGCGGCCGGTCGGGGAAGGGAAAAAAGACAGGTCATCCGGTCTAGGGGAAAAAGAAGGAAAAGAAAAAGTGGGGGAGCCGGCTGGGTCAGGCACGCAAGAGAAAGGGAGAGGTGGACCGAGACCCAACGCGCAGGGGGGCTGGCCTGGGTGCGGCGGCCTAAGGGAAGAAAAAGGAAAAAAAGGAACAGAAGAAAGAGGAAAAAGGGAAAAAGGGCAAAAAGGGAAATGGAAAAAATAGGAGAAATAAAATAAATTAATTTATAAAATCATAAATGTAATATTCTTGATAAATTATTTAATTTAATAATTTAATTCATTATAATCTAATATATTAATTTAAAAAAGGATAAGGTTAGTAAAATATTAGTTTGAAAAGTTATTTAAATAAAAATATCATGATAAAATAACAAAATATCTCTTTTAAATTTACTAAATATTCCCATCCAAATTTATATACTCAAAAATCCATAAATTAATTAAATTAGATAATTTTAAAAGCCAATTTATTTAAAATAAAAACTATTTATTAAATTATTAGTTTTCTAAAATTTTGGGGGATTACACACACACCCACCCTCTTTCTCCCTTATTTATTTGTTTCCTATTATTTACTAAACTTTGTAAAAAAAAAAAAAAAGAAGCAACTGCCTCGAGCTCCCTCTCTTTTCTTCCTTCTTCCTCCTTCTTTTTCTCCTCCTCCTCCTTCTCCCTCTGTTGTGCTCTATTTTGGACTCCTAAATTACCTCCATCACAACTATATACCACCACATCCACCACACCCCACCCAAAGCCTTATTGATTGACCATCAAGGCTACCCCAACACTCCTCTTCATCATTGTCGGCCATCATCGTCAACCACTGCCATTTTTTCTATCTTCTTTCTACACGTTTGTCCTATGTTTTTGAGATGCAAGGTCTTTGCACAACCTAATTCATGGTTGTACACTACTAATTTTTCATGTCGCATGCCTGAGAAAACTAGTATGGTTTACCCATGCACCCTTGCACAGCCTACACACAACCTACTACACGCCCATGTGCTCCTCTTCGATATTATTCTATGCATTCCATTGCACAAGCACATCCATGCCACTTTGCGTAACCTACCCCCTGCACAAACCTAGCTCATGGCCTAGTTGTGTGCTGAATGCCTCAAGCCTGTGCAACCTCCCTATTTCGGTCATGAACCCTCTTTTTTACCTCAAAACCTTATCCAAACACCACTAAAATTTCACCATGGCTCCATCATACATTCCACCACACTTCCATGCAACTCAATTTTTCATTTGACTTCGATTATTACCATGTTTACCCTCCTTTACCTTAACTTTGCCCTTAGTTATAATCTTTGAGACTAACATTGAATTATCTTATTTTTCATAGGTCATTTTCCAATGATCTCAAAGGAGGAAGTTTAGGATTTATGTGGATAGTGTCTGGTGTCCTTATTGGTAAGGATACTAGTTGATGTTTGGGATTTTTTTTAAATGCTTGTATGAATATATTTATTATCATGTTATGTTTACTTCACTATTTAATATATGTTGTTGATGATATATTATGATAATATAGGTTATGTTAGAAAGAAAGTATTTAAAAGATGTATGGGTATAATTTTGTTATGCTAAGTCATATTGTGGAATGGAATATAGGCCAAATAAATTATGATAAGTAGAAGTAACCATATTTAAGAGGCATGATGATAAATCGAGGATTTAAAATAGTGGTTGTTAAAGGTATGAGATTTTATAAAATAAAGGCTACTAGTTATTATTAAGGGTATTTTGGTTATTATGGGTTGATATAAAAATTTTGGTATTGTGATATTTTAGGTGGATTACAATATGATAGTAATATCCTGAGAAATGTTTGGAGGGATTATTATTTGTCTTAGGTTCCTCAAAATGATATAGTGGCTTAATTAGGGCATATTAACCTTAAAATAGTAATATTATTATCCCATGTTTAAAGCCCTTGATGTAGACAACAAATTTTGTCTATGTTGTTAATCATGGTATTGTAAGGATGTTTGTTGAATTTGGATAATCACATAAGCCTTATGGGAAGAGTTATCACTAATATTAAATTTAGGGTTTTGGGAGCTTTATAAATAGTAATGTTTAGGATAGGGCTATTATTATATGTGTGAGACATGGATGTTAGACCATTAATTTCGAGTATGTTAACAATGATAATATTTAAGAATAATGTACCATAGTTGGTGGTTGATTGATCAATATAAAAGAGGTTATACTAGGAGTGTAAATTTTGGGTCTATGACATTAAGGATCTTGACTCTAGTGATCGACCTTATGAATTGTGTTATGTACTTATCTTCCTTAATATGCTATGTACATATAATGTGATCATGAATAAGATATTAATCACTTAAAGTAAAATATCACAAGAGTAGGGCTAAGGTGATGTCTTTATATCCATTCCACTAGAGGATAATAGTGGCATGGAAGTGTTTTGCCCCAAAAGGTAATGTTTTTATATATCCATTCCAATGAAAGATAATAGTAGCTTGGGAGCATTTTTCCCTAAAAAGGTGTTTCAGTCTGTCCACCTAATTAAGAATATTGGGGCCTCTTATCATCGTGAATGAAAATATAATTTTGTAACCTATGGATAAGACATTTATGACTTAAAATGGAAGAGTACATGAGGTAGGACCAAGGTGATATTTTTATATCTATTCTATCAGATGATAATAGTGCCTTAGGAACATTTTACCTTGCGAAGGTGATGTTTTGAAATATGTTCCACTTGATGATAATAGTAGCTCAGGTGTGTTGTCTCTTTGAATGTATTTCAGACTCCTCTACCAGTTTAATAATAGTAGGGTTCCTAAATTTAATGTATATAAAAGAATAAAAATGGTTATATCTAATAAAGAGGCATGAATCTGTTTTTTCTTAGGAGACTTTTCATTAGTTTGAATGTGTAATCATCATAAATTGTGAATGCATGTGTTACCTGTATCCCTTATTCGATAGTATTGTTACCTTACTTAATATATAGCACATTGACCACCCTTTTATAGGTGATGCTCATTTCCAAGAGCAGGAGACCCTGATTCTTTTGTGTAGGTCTTGGAAGACCCAATTGATAACTATGTAGTTTATGAAGTACTATGTAGGGATGAGTGACCTATTATCTGTAGTAGGTGTTTGGGCAAAGAGTTATGTTATCTGGTCGATGTATTTACTCAAATACCTTTTTTGGACACTTTGATCTATTATATCCCTTATTTTGTATTTTTTTCTTGTAATTCAGAGTTAACCTTCAAACTCAAATTATATCATAAATGTTGCTTCCATTTCTTTTTTTTTTGTTTTATTAGAAATAATTTTACCCTTGTGATTGATGTTAGGATGGTTGGAAAACAAGACTTATATTAATTACGATGATAATACCCCATATTTTGCCTATATAATTAATTCTATTGTAAAATAAAAATTTTCGGTTCTAAAAATCAAGGTGTTATATAAGAAATTTAATGTTAGGATTAGAAATAGGTTTAAATTCTAGATTAAGAATATGGAGTAAGATAAAAATTAATTAGGGTAAAATTAATTTCTTAATCATTCAGGATTAAGTTTATGTTAAAATTGGGCAGTCTTTAAGATTGAAGGAGAATGGTAACATAATTTGGAGAATATATTTGAGAATTTTACAAGGTTAACAATCAAGGGTTAACAAAAATAATTAAGTCATGGTCTAAGGACTGGGTTGCGAATATAAGGCTTAATGCCTAAAAACAATGGTTGTGCATTTTTGGGGTATCACTATTTTGGTGTTGTGTCCCAAGTTTGAGGGTCTTTATAGATTAAGATCTTATAGCAATTATCTTTCCTTGTTATTTTCTTTATGTAATTCCTGTACTCATTTTTGAGCTTGATATAACCTTGATTTGTAAACTTAAACTCTCATATCTTTATGCGATTTTATTTAAACCTTTTGGTTTGTATTGCGTGTTGTGATTCTAGATACTCTGCCTTGCGTCTGTTGTAAAAGAATGTCTATCTTATGTTTGATATAGTGGTTTTCATACAATATTATCATATTTCCACTTTTGCAAATACTTTCAAATTATTTTTTTTCTATAATAAAAAAACATAGGTGTTACAATTATATTTCCCTTCACTCTAACTCAACATAGAGTTATTTCAAGACACCCCTACCTATGTTCAAAGTGAATAATCCCTCCTAAAAAAATTATTTGTTGATCTTGCTCAATCTATATTTAACATATGAATAATAGTGCATGGCCCCAACATAAGCAAATACATGTTACTGGTTGCATTTTACTATTTGCTTAAAACATATTGCCCGTGTGCCATTTGAAGGCCTAAACCATATAAACATTGTTTACCATCTTATAAAAAAAATATGCTTAGCCAATAACATTAATGTAAATGACAAGCTTTCTTATATTACTATATTACTTTGTTACCTAATAACAATAATAATTCCATGATCTACATGAAGAATATTTGATTAGAATGATCAACTATACAAAGGTTAACCTTACGCTTTTCACGGTGGCTAAACTTTATCAACATTATTGTCTATCATGGAGCATCTTCTAGGTAGCGAAATATGACCTAAACTCTAAAATTAATAGTATGAAGAATGCCTCCTATCAATAGGAGGGAAATAAGGGTAATTGGGATCAGATATTCTTCTATAAACTTTTGCCATTGTTTGAGTCTCTCCCTGATGCACAAAGCTTTAATTACATGTTCATTTCCTAAATTTTCTTCAAAACTTTTAAATATTATTTGATATGATCTTATTAGATTAATGTTTATATAATTTTATTTAATATCATCCGGTAAGAACTATGGCAGCTTATTATTATTATTATTATTGAAGAATAATAGCAAAAAGAATAATAATAATAATAATAATAATAATCACATTACCTTTAATGATAATTATTATCATAATTAATAATGACAATAATGATTCTAATTGATATTATAACTTATTTCAATAATTATTTTTCTTTTCATATGTATAATTATAAGAATCAAAAATACTACGTAACATTATTATATTTCACTTAATATAATCATCATAAATACCATAACTATGATTTGAAAAATTAGTTTTGTACATAATTATTATAAATAAGAATATAAAAATAATAAGATATTTAAAATTGAATTTAAAGTTAATGAATAAATTTTTATATAAATTATAACAATTTCATTTTTTTGGTATTGATAATTATGCTATTGTCATATATAATTATTAAAAGTAATAAAAGTATTATTATTATAAATAATGCTACAATAAATATATTGATGATAATAATAATAATAATAATAATAATATTTTAATTTTTAAAATAATATATTATTTTATTTTATTTTAACCGTCTGGTGTTGATTGAAGCCCACATAAATGAGGAAAACCTTGCTTGTCCGGAATGGAGTATTAAACTAAGCGCCGCCAGCGGCAATCTTCCGCATAAAGGAAATTGCGGCAACTCATTTATCGGGCTGGGAAAGGTGGAAGTCTTTTATCGCTACGAGCTGAGCTGTGGGGCTGGGACTGGAGAATATCTCCACATGATTATGCATGTGTTTGTTACTCAAATATGCCGCCTGGTGCTTATTCTGATTCAAAATTCCCTCTTCATTTAACAAACTTCATCCACTCCTACCATCATGATGAAGGGATTAAACCTTCCGTAAGTGGCCCCTCGGAATATTATTAGAAGGCCAGCTTTTGGGCATTTTCGCATTATCGCCTTGCTTGTTGTCTGTTAAAAAACTATGTCATGACGAAAATACGTTAGTTTTAGATATATGTTTGTAATTAAAGATATCTACAAAAAAACAAAAAAATTGACTCTCAAACTTCCACGCCTACAACTATCTAAATTACTATTAGTTAATTTATTTATAAAAAATATATATTTATATATCCTTTTATATTTAAAATATACGTCGGAAAAGTATAATTCAACCGCAGAATCTCCTAGAAAGAGTCGGAATCCTTTCCGGTGGAAATCAACCACTCGGCATTGTAAGTTGTAACAACGAAGGTTAATTAGTTGGACCGATGAAAATGGTTTTGATTCGGACATATTGCCTCTCTGGCGGTCAAATGCTCTGACGGTTCAATTAGTATTGAAAGTCGTTTATCCAATCATCAAACGAAACGTGTTGGTCCGTTGCATTGGCCCTTCGCAATTGCGCAAGGACACCTTGAGCCTACCAAACTACTCACACCTTGCCCCCTTATATCTTGAATTTGATTGTTTCAGATACTTCTCGTTAATCAATTTTGTTCAAAGATTCTCGTTTCTCAGCTACCCCACGTCTGGCGACGCCAAACACTCAGCGCTTTAACAGAGCACTAAGATTTGAGCTACGTGCCCCACTCGGCCGCCGGGAGGGGGGAGAAAAACAAAAGCAGAGACAGATTGAAAATATTAATGACAATTCTAAAAATATCACATGCCCTCCTCCTAAACACACTGATAACGACAGAATCTATACCTTCAATAACGTTCTCTTGTAAAATTCGTTACACATTTCATGATGGTTCCAAAATAAAATCGTTATCATATATTAGTTTTGATAACGATTTTTACTAAAATTATTATTAAACACCCTACAAAAATCATATGCAAAGCTTAGTTCATATATATAGTTACCCAACAACGAATACTGCAGAACTGTTAATAAAAACTTCTATGAATTGGTTGAATATATTAATGTAAATAAGGTTTCATTTGAAATCTCTATCTATCTTCCAATTTAAATTTTGGATGTAAAAATGCTTAGTATTGAAAAAGTTGTGATCATTTTCTCCGAAGTGTACAGCTATGTCAAAATTGATTTATAGGTAATTAGGCTTGGGTTCAATCTTATTTTTATGATAGATTTGTATTTTGTTTAATATAATGATTCTATGATGTTTGCGGACATTTTTGGAGAAAAAAAAATCATATATATTATGCTACCATTTAACTTTATATAGCCTATGTTATGTTTGATGGAAGCTTGTTAAAGTTGAGTCGAATGTATTCATATGTGTTTATGAACATGTTCAACTTGTTATTCGCCATTCACCGTAAATACTCATGTTATTTTTGTATGTGTTATTCAGATTTTCAACATGTTCATTACTAATCATGTTTTAATTTCCTCATAATGTCATAGGTAGGATTAATAAAAGATTAATCATGACTAGTTATGTAATACCGTATTTCCAAAAACCCTAATTATAGTTGGCAATTATGTTTACTAGTTGTAATAATTCTTTTAGTATATTTGGTAATAAATATATTGTCAATATGTGTAATATTATTATGAAATATTACATAAACTTCAATTAAGGTAAAAGTTACTAGAGAATGCGTATTAAATATTTAAAACTAGGGTGGATTGTTATTGGTATCTTTTTCGTCAAGTAAACCATAATTTTGGTACCCTAATAATTTTTCCTAAATATTCTTACCTGATTATTCACTTAGACATATACCCTAGCCCACTAAATTCCCTTGACTTTTTCCTCATTCTCTCTTCTCGCACGTTTGATCCTACTCCTACAAGCCATCACCCTACACCACCACACCACCGCATAAGACCACCATTCCTTCCCCATTCTCCTTTGACAAAGATCACCATTTCACCCCTTCTTCCTTCAGCCAAATCCATTGATGCCCTACCCCTTCCCCTTTAGAAAACTTTACTTAAGCTTCCAACCTTTGATGTACCATCTTCCACCAAAACCCCTCCCTCCATCTTTGGTCCCTTTTGTGCCACCTTCTCCTCCTCCATTTACTACATTTCCCCTACTATTTATCCCCTCCCTGCACCGGCCATTTCAATCGTGCTAACCTCCCTATTATTGGTACACAACACCATGTCCCTATGGTTGCTTGAGTTTGTTTAGCTTCTCTTGCTTTGTTTCAACTAGTTAGTGATTCTTGAATTATTTTATTATTTTTGAATTATTTTTGTGTCATATTAAATGCCAATACATATGGGTTTGGATGCTAAATTCCTTTTTAATTTTTGAGGACTTTCGAGAAGACTTCTTTTTGTTGAAGCTTTTGTTAGGTATATCTAATAACTCATAAGATGGTAGAATTTATGTGCTAGATTACAAGGTTTTTTTAAACCTAGATTAATGCTAGGTGTTTATGCTTTTCATTTATTATAACATGCATGATAAAATGATAACATATTGAGGAAATGAATATATATAATTGTTGAAAGTTAAGCTATATGCTTGGAAATATATCAAATGATTTATGTTTGTATGTCTAATGTTTTGTTATGATTTTCATTCTTGTCAAGTTTTTGTCTATATTACATGTTAAATGCCTCATCATTGCAAATATATGGTAGTTAAGGTTACGATGATTCACATGGTAGCATATATGCATGATTAAAGTTAGCTTATGATGATTTCTATTCATATGACCTTGGTTTAGAAATATTCCCCTACATGTATTGTGATGATAATATTCCTATTTAAATGATGTTTTATGCATTATATGTGTGCGTACCTACGGCATGGAAGATGTTATACGTTAAAGTTTCATGATTAGAGTTTTGTGGGTGCAACGCACTAAATGTATAAAAACTAAAAAGTACAATTAATCAAAAAAATAAAAAGGTTACCTACATACTAAAATAATGCGGAATGAATCCTTTTTTCATACTCATGAAAAATCTCTCATAATGATATAGTTTGATACAAAAGTGAATAAATTAGTGAAACTAGGGTTCTGAGTGACATTTTTGTAATTTTAACCTAATGTATCTCTTACAAATAATTAGATGCTAGGATGGACTAAAACTTTTGATAGGTCAAACTTAGCTTTCACAAGTCATACTATAGATTTATAGCCTTACGGTTTACCATAATAATTAGAAATAAAAAGAAAAAAAGGTTAAGTATGGAAAATAGAAATTGTTATGTTGTATGTGATTACCTTAAAAATTATTAATACTTAACGTGAAAGACCTCAAGTTGGGAATGGTTTACACTCTAGGATTAGCTACCCTAGAGGTATGGTGTTAGACCTCAATTCTTTTAGTTTTTTGGTGTGTCATTATGCCTTAATTAAAGCTTTACTCTACTCTGTAGTTGACCTATGGGCCTTTTAAGGGGTACTAATACTTAAGGACTAAGTGATCGAAGTTGGGAGGGTACTGTGTATCCTTTATAAGCTACTATAACCAGGTTTACCGATATGTCCTTGGGTTCTAGATAAGGTATTATATCACCTTTGGATAATAATATGACCAGGTGTACCTCAATATCCCTGGTTTGATTTTATCCCCCTCAAGTATGTAAATAAAAATGCAAATATCTATTGTGTAAGAAAATGAAAAGAAATGATTAGTTGGTTCAGCAGATGCCTCAATTACCTACCTTGGTATTGTGTTGGATTTATTAGTTTGGTAAATGCTTCAATGTCGTAGCTTAGATTTATTTGGATTTAATAGTTTGGTAGACACGTTAGTGACTTACCTTGGTATTAATTTAATTTATTAGTCCAATAGTCCCCTTAGTCTTGTACATAGGTATTGTTTCAAATTTGTTAGATTGATAGATGCCTTAGTGCCATATGTTGTTGTTATTTTTTATTATTGGTTTGTTATTTACCTTAGTTGATATGAATCTCTAAAATTTATATTTAATTAATTATGCTAATTGTTATAAATCATTTTGTGCTTATAATTTTTTTTCTTATTGTGTCCTTGATTAGGGAAATTAATGCAACACATGGAGAATGGACTTATAGTTTGCTGTAGCTGCTGAGGATTTGGTGTAGAAATTTATTTTTAAGTTAGGAAATCCCATATGATGCATTTGCCGGCAAAATTGGCTAATGGGGATTAAGTTAATTGTATGACCCACCACCCGACCCATAATTAAATGGGTTAGTTAGACTATGGGTTAATCATCCCTTAGTAACCATGATTAGCTAAATTATTTTTAGCTGAGGGGAATTAATTATATTATTCCTTCCTTGTATCTTGGGGTATATAAGCTTGTAATTCTTTTGGGCTATTTTTCTTGATCCAGCCGTCGACCCTTTGTTTTATTTTGGCTGATTGTTTGGGCTGATTGTTAGGCTGAGTGTGTATGGCTTGCGATGTGTATTTTTGTACGTCCCTTGCTGTATTTCTACGCCATATAAATATGGCCTAATACTGTATTCACCGACACTTTTGGTCGAATGAAATTTTAGTCTAGAATTTTCTTCCTCTCTACTCAGCTCTATCTCTCTCGAGTCTGTCTCGCTCTCTCTTGCGTTCTTCTTCACTCGCACTCTTCTGATTCTTCTCTTTGATCTGTTCTTGATCTTTCTTACCTCTCAACTTCAATAGCCGTTGTAATACTACGCTCTGAGTTCTTGGATCTTCCTTTGGAAAACTCCTTAGGCTGATCTCAACAAATCAAACCCCGCGCTCGATTGTACTTCGATACGAAATTTTTTTGAGAAACCTTAACAGGTTTCCATCATTTGGTATTAGAGCCTCGATTATTCGAGTGCTCGTGGTTTAAATTGTTTTTACTAAGTTTTCTTTGTTTAATTACTTTGTCGATTTCGCTAACCCATATTTTTGAAGTGCGAAAACTAGGGTTTGCGATTGACGAAGGAATTCGAAGGATTCCGTCGCATCTAAGCCGGCGACCAAAGGGTTGCGTCTTCTGCTTCGAAAATTACTTGTAAACCCTAAGTAGCTTGGGTGATTTGTCAGCTAGGGTTTGGTTAAGAATCTTGAATCTTGACGATTCTCAAGGAATACTCCTTGATTGGTAAATTTGAACCTTCTCTTGTTACTTACTGCAATCTGTGATAATGAATTTGCAAATTTTACGAGATACCATTCTGTTCACAATTAATAAGTACACAGGAGGATTGACTGGTGAACCTTTTGGTTTTAGAAAGAATTCAGGACTCCAAGAAGAGGGGTCCCTATTTAGTAATTGGATTAATTGCTTAAATTGCTCGCGGTAATATCGTTTCTTTCTTAAGCTCTATGTTGATTTCGATTAATACTTACCTAGAATTAGTGTGTAATCTGTGTTGCTGATATATCTTTGATATTATTTGATATGTGATATTCTTATAATTAGGTCGAGTAAGTGCTATCTATTTGATTTCTTATTAAGGTAAATTGATTTTTGATTGTCTATAATTGTGCTTAATTGAATATTATAAGATAAATCTAATAATGTCTAACAACGGGCAATCAGTTAATCAATCGATTTCCATTTCTAGTAATGATTTATTAGAAACCCTTAGGACTTTTCAAGAACAAATAACTGCTCAACTTGCTGTGTTATCTGCTAACTTAGAACAAAGAATAGGAGAACAAGAAGTAAGGATTAATGAATTACAACATAATAGGATAGAAACTCAACATGCAGGGGTATTAGGAAGGGCTCCTATGGACCCTAGGACTAGAGTTCCACCTATAGCTAATTTAGAAGAATTAGAGGACCAAGTATCCAACAATAGTGATAGGAGACCTATACAGAATCATAGAAAAGAAAGGGATTTAGACTTAGTTGATAGGAACCTAAGTAATCTTAAGTTTAGTATACCTGGATTCAATGGCAGAAATGATCCTGATTATTATTTTGAGTGGGAAAGGAAGATAGAATTAGTATTTGAATGTCATAATTACTCGGATGAGAAGAAAATTAAGGTAGCAGTAGTGGAGTTTGCTGAGTATGCTTCCTCTTGGTATCATAACCTTTTTTTAACTAGACGTAGGTGTGGAGAACCACCCATACAAACATAGGACGAATTTAAAATTTTGATGAGGAAAAGATTTTTCCAAGTTATTATTACAGGGAATTACATAAGAGGTTACAAACATTAAGTCAAGGAATTAGGACAGTGGATGAATATTTTAAGGAATTAGAAGTTTTGATAATTAAAACAAGAATTGTTGAGGATGATGATGCTACCATTGCTAGATTCTTAAGTGGGTTAAATTATGAAATAGTTGATAAAGTAGAATTATATTCTTGTGGGACTTTAAGTGAGATGGTAAACATAGCTACTAAAATAGAGAGTCAGATAAAGAAGACTAGACAGTACAAACCCCCTACGATTGGGATTAAGAGTATAGTAAGAAGGAATTTTGGGGGAACTACTTCTGGAAATTGGAGGAATGAGAATTGAGTCTAGAGGTAGAAACAATGAGGTCAAGGTAGGAAATAAGATTAAAAAGGGTAGAAATATAACAACTAATCATGTTGGTGGTCCAAACAAAACTAGGGATATCAATTGTTTTAAGTGTGGAGGATTGGGACATATAGCTTCTGAGTGTCCAAACAAGAGAAATATTTTAATTAGAGAATCTGGAGACATAGAATCTAAATCTGAGGAGGAAGACTTGGAGATTAGTTTAGTTAGAGAGGATACTAGTGAGTCAGAAGAAGAAATAGAACTGCCAATAAGTAGAGACCTTTTTATAGTACGTAGGGCTTTAAATATTAACAAACTACCTGATTCTAATGCAATACAAAGAGAAAATATATTTTATACTAGATGTTTGATTGATGATAAATGTTTTAATATGGCTATAGATAGTGGTAGTTGTATCAATGCTGCTAGTACTTTATTAGTATCTAAGCTAGGACTACCAACCACTAAATACCCGAAACCATATAGACTATAGTGGCTTAATGAGTTAGGAGATGTAAAGGTCAGTCAACAAGTTTTAGTAAATTTAAAATTAGGAAAATATGAGGATTCTATTTTGTGTGATATAGTTCCAATACATGCTGCTCATTTATTGTTAGGTAAACCTTGGCAATATGATAGGAGAGTGACACATGATGGTTATAAGAACAGATATACTTTACATAAGGATGATAGGAAGAATGCTTTAGCACCTATGACTCCAAAGGAGATTTTTGATGATCAAATAAAAATTAAGTCTGACTATAAGGAACTATATAAGCAGAGTTTAGAGATTGAGGTTAGTTCAAAAGAAATTAAGGGAAAATTTGGATTTTATGCTAAGAGTAAAGATGTAGGTAAGGCTATGAAGAGACATGCCAATGTGTACTTGATGGTTTATAACGAATGTTAAGAATGTCAATTAGGATTAAGTGAGGAAGTACCTATTGCTGTGAGACAATTATTGGAAGAGTATAGTGAGTTGTTTCCTGAGGACATACCTAGTGGATTACCTCCATTAAGAGGAATATAACATCAAATAGATTTTCTTCTAGGAGCTGTTATTCCAAACAGACCTACTTATAGGGCTAATCATAAAGAGGTTAAGGAATTAAAGAGGCAGGTTTCTAAATTATTAAGTAAAGGATACATTAAGGAATCTATGAGTCCATGTGCAGTTCCAGTATTATTAGTGCCTAAAAAGGATAGTAGTTGGAGAATGTGCATAGATAGTAAGGCAGTAAATAAAATAACTATTAAGTATAGATATCCTATACCTAGGCTTGATGAGATGTTAGATCTTCTACATGGTGCTGTAATTTTTTAAAAAATAGATTTAAAAAGTGGATATCATCAAATTAGGATGAAATAAGGAGATGAATGGAAAACAACTTTTAAAACTAACTTTGGGTTATATGAATGGTTAGTAATGCCTTTGGGATTATCCAATGCACCTAGTACCTTTATGCGACTTTCGAACCATGTTTTGAGAAATTTTATTGGAAAATTTGTGGTTTTCTATTTTGATGACATACTTATATATAATAGATCTTTAGAAGAACATTTGAAACATTTAAGGATTATTTTGGATGTGCTTAAGACAAAAAATTGTATGCTAACTTAGCTAAATCTAGGTTTTGTCCGGAAAATGTGGTATTCTTGGGATTTGTGGTAGGTAAAGATGGCATATCTATAGATAAAGACAAAATTAAAGCTATTCAAGAGTGGCATGTACCTAAGAGTGTAACTAAAGTAAGAAGTTCCATGGTTTGTGTTCTTTCTATAGGAGATTTGTTAGGAATTTTAGTACAATAGCTGCTCCTTTGACTTCCATAATAAAAAAAGAAAATGGATTTAAGTGGGGTTTAGAATAGCAAAAATCTTTTGAAATACTTAAAAATAAATTAACCTAAGCACCTATGTTAAGCCTTCCTGACTTTCAAAAGATATTTGAATTAGATTATGATGCTTCAGGGTTAGGAATAGGGGTTGTACTTTCCCAAGAGGGCAAACCAATAGCTTATTTTAGTGAGAAATTAAATGGTAGTAATTTAAATTACTCTACTTTTGTAAAAGAATTGTTTGCTTTAGTAAGAGCTTTAGAAGTTTGGCAACATTATTTATGGCCTAGAGAATTTGTGATAAATACTAATCAAGAGGCTATTAAATATTTAAAGAGTCAATCAAAATTAAATAGGAGATAGGGTAGATGGATTGAGTTTATTGAAAGCTTTCCTTACATAATTAAGTATAAAAAAGGAGGTGATAATGTATTTGTAGATGCTTTATCTAGGAAACATGCTTTATTAAATGCTGTAGATACTACTTTGCTGGGTTTTTCTTGTATTAAGCTTTTATATCTGGAAGATCTTGATTTTAAGGAAATTTATAAGAAATGTAAATTTGTTACACAGGGAAAATATTATATATCTAAGGGTTATTTGTATAGAGAAAATAGGTTATGTATTCCTGAGTGTTTATATAGAGGATTATTAATTCAAGAAGCTCATAATGGTGGACTAATGGCACATTTAGGATTTCAAAAGACCTTAGACATATTAACTAATCATTTTTATTGGCGTCACATGAAAAGGATGTGTTGAAATATTGTGTTAATTGTGTGGCTTGTAAACAGGCTAAATCTACATCAAAACCCTTTGGGTTATATACTCCTTTGCCTATACCTAATCAACCTTGGACTGATGTTTCTTTAGACTTTATTTTAGGCTTACCTAGAACTAATAGAGCTAAGGATTCAATAATGGTCGTAGTAGATATGTTTAGTAAAATGACTCATTTTATACCTTGTAATAAGACCAATGATGCTGTGACTGTGGCTAAATTATTTTTTCTCACATAGTTAAATTACATGCCATACCTAAGACAATAGTTTCAGACAGAGATGTTAAATTCCTGAGTCATTTTTGGAAAGCTTTGTGGGAAAAATTAGGGACTAAATTTTTATTTTCCACAACATGTCACCCTCAAACAGATGGAAAAACAAAGGTAGTAAATAGAACCTTAGGTAATATGTTAAGAGATGTTCTTGGAAAGAATCTTAAATAGTGGGAATATGTTTTACCTTAGGTAGAATTTGCTTATAATAGAACTTTGCATTCTACAACTAAAAAGACTCTATTTGAAATTGTTTATGGCTTTAATCCTTTGACTCCTTTAGATCTAATCCCTTTGCTTACTGCTGAATTGCAAAATTTTGATGCTGAATCTCGTGCTAATAATATAAACAAGTTGTATGAATTTGTAAGTCAACAAATTACTAAAAAAGTAAAACAAATGGCTGAGAATGCCAACAAAAGGAGAAGAAAAATGGTTTTTAAACCTGGGGATTTAGTTTGGGTACATCTTAGGAAGGGAAGATTTCCAAACCTTAGAAAATCAAAATTAGACCCTAGGGGAGATGTGCCTTTTACTCTGTTAGAGAAAATTAATGATAATGCTTATAAGATTGATTTACCTGCTAAGTTTGGGAATGTTAGTGATTCTTTTAATGTTGCTGATCTTAGTCCATTTATTGGTATTACGTAGGTTTCAGAGGCGAAACCTTTCCAAGAAGAGGGGAATGATATGAATCTCCAAAATTTATATTTAATTAATTCTTCTAATTGTTATAAATCATTTTGTGCTTATAATTGTTTTTCTTATTGTGTGCTTGATTAGGGAAATTAATGCAACACATGGAGAATGGACTTAAAGTTTGTTGTAGCTGCTGAGGATTTGTTGTAGATATTTATTTTTAAGTTAGGGAATCCCATGTGATGCATTCGCCGGCAAAATTGGCTAATGGGGATTAAGTTGGCTGTATGACTCGCCACCCGACCTATAATTAAATGGGTTAGTTGAACTGTGGGTTAATCATCCCTTAGTAACCATGATTAGCTAATTTATTTTTAGCTGATGGGAATTAATTGTATTGTTCCTTCCTTGTCTCTTGGGGCATGTACCCTTGTAATTCTTTTGGGCTGTTTTGCATGATCCAACCGTCGACCCTTTGTTTTATTTCGGCTGATTGTTTGGGCTAATTGTTGGGCTGAGTGTGTATAACCTGCGATGTGTATTTTTGCATGTCCCTTGCTGTATTTCTATGCCATATAAATATGTCCTAATACTATATTCACCAACACTTTTGGTCGAATGAAATTTTAGTCTGGAATTTTCTTCCGCTCTACTCTGCTCTATCTCTCTCGAGTCTCTCTCGCTCTCTCTTGCGATCTTCTTTGCTCGCACTCTTCTGTTTCTTCTCTTCAATCTGTTCTTGATCTTTCTTACCTCTCAACTTCAATAGCCGTTGTAATACTGCGCTCTAAGTTCTTGGATCTTCCTTTGGAAAACTCCTTAGGTTGATCTCAGTGAATCAAACCCCGCGCTCGATTATACTTTGATACGAAATTTTTTTGAGAAACCCTAACAAGTTTCCATCATTAGTGCCCTACTACTATGTTCGAAATCTATCAGCAATCAGATATGTCTCTTGTACCTTAAAATAACTATAAGTTAACTAACATGTTTTACTATTGATCTTGAGATTAGATGTTTATATATGTTGTTCCATAAATATTGTTGTGGCTATGGTGCACACTTTGTGCTCAAATATGTTTTTTGGATTCTATGTGACTAGGTGGAAAGTGGGTATACTCCCTCTTATGATAGATACTAATGTTACTTATGCATGTGAGTGTGAGAAGGTCATGGAGTATCATGAAGTGTATAAGAGTGGCATGAGCCCTGGGGAAGAGGTTCTATTTTTATAGTGAACCTTTAGATCTAAGTGTTAGAGTAAATTAGTGCCGTACCTTTGGTTGATAGTTTTTTTTATCATGTTTAATTTTTCTTTTGGACTTTTATATCCCTTGTTGTATTTTGGACATATTGTTGTATTGATATTATTTAGCCATAACTCTTAAGTATGTATGGCATTCTATTTTCCTTTTTTTTTGCCTTAACACTTGGCATAAGAAAGGTGAGGGAGCTGAACTTATGCTAAGTGTGATAGTAATACCTAGTAATTTTGTAATTAACAATTTGGAAAAAAAAAATTAAATTGGTAAATTAGGGGTGTTGCAACTCATAAAATTAAAAAATAACCCTAAGAACATAGCATCATGAAAAATGTGAATAGAGAAAGTTAAACTTTCGCTATTAACATGATTTTAACCTTTCATATATATATATATATATTATGAATTACATTTTAGAAATAACTTTTAATGATTTCTAACTTTAAGTTTCTTGGTATAAAATGATATTCTTATTGATGTTGAATATATTTTTCTATGAGTTATTTATTTTTCACATGGTCATTGATGTTATTTTTAAGTGTTATATTTTTATGAAATTTTTTATTAGTATCCATAAATAAGACTTCCATGATAAAATTAGTTTCATGCAATATTTAATAAGAATAATTTCAATCTATGCTATGTTAGCTTTTATGTGTTTGTGCAATATATGTTTAGAGTTTTTTAGGCACTCTTAATGAGTTATATGTGTTCATGGTATATGTAATCATATAAAACAATCATAGTTGTTTGTGTTAAGAACATTGGTAAAACCTCATCTCCTATTGATCACCCAGTCTAGATTGATTACTTAAAATCTAAGTGTCTAAGACTATGTTTATTGATTGACCATTGGGGCCCTATAGTGGTTTGACATCTCATCAACTCTATGGCAACTCTAAGTGGTCATTAGAGGTGTGCACCTATGAGAGAATATGGAGTGAATTCCTACTTAATTGATGTGAATATTCTATTGTAGATAAGATGAAGATGTCATAAGCAAAAAGGCGGAGGATGATGTGAATCTTCAAGTATTATTCATTAAAGATTTAAAGAATGGTTTAAAACTTCACCAAGATTCAAGGAATATTTAAATATTGGCTCTAATCTTCAATTAATATTCAAGGAAGAAATCAAGAAATTTACTTTTGAATGTGTAATAACCCATAATTGCAATACATAGAATTTAATGATTAATCCTATTTAGAATGAATTAACCTTAAATTAATTTTCTTTTGCCTTTTTTTTCCTTTTCTATTTTCCTTTTTCTTTCTCCTTTTTTCCTTCCTTTATCCTTTTCCTCCCTTTCTTTCTTTTCTTAGGCTTACCAACCTTCTTTCTCCTTTCACCTGTGTAGTGCCCCTACCCTTCTTTCTTTTCTTCTTTCTTTCCCCCACTTAGGCCAACCCAACCTCCTTATTTCTTTTCTCTTCCTCTCATGTGCATGGGTCAGTCCTTTTTTCTTCCTCTCTTGCCTAAATGGCTTACCTTACTTCCCCTTTCTTCTCCTTCTTCCTTCTCTCCCACACTTGCATGTCGAACCCCCCATGCCTCCACCTACTCCCCCTACAACTCTTCCCCTACACTTACCATTGTAACCCTGCCCTCTCCCTCTCTCTCCCAGGCCTTTCCTTTCCATTTTGAGCCAAACACACCCTTGCACAATCTTCCCCGCATTCACTCCTTTCCCCTTCTTCTTTTTCTCCTTCTTGCCACCTTACAAAACCCGACCTACAACTCTGCACCCCACCTAACCTAACCTCTACCTACCCTTCTCTCTCTCTCTCTCTCTCTCTCTCTCTCTCTCTCTCTTATTTTTCTCCTTCTCCTCTTCCCATTTATTTACCCTTAAGCTCCTTTTCTTCCCCCTGTAGAGCCCCTCTTCTCCTTTATTTCCTTCTTCTTCTTCTATAATCCCCTATTTTTGCTTCACCACCCTCAACCACCATCTCCTCCACCCAACCAACCACCCTTTAGACTTCCTAGCATCCTATACATCCTCCTTACACCACCTAACAATCACCTTTCTCTTCCTTTTCCTTTTCTTATCATCTCAACCCTCCTCCTTACACAACACCTTACATCACGCATTCTCCCTCTTTCGTCTCCACTGCAGCTACCCCTTGACCACCTAACACCTCCCATAAAACCTCCCTACCAAGATTCCATGTACAACCCCCTCATTTATCCTCTTCTTTTCCTTCCTTCTTTCATCTTCTTCTCCCTTCCTTAGCACTAGCTTTCCAGCCCTTCTATCACCGTCTTCACTGCACTACGCCACCACCCTCTAACCCATGACCACCACCTACACCCTACCATCCCTTCTATGCCTAGCCACTACTCACACTCCCCTCCACAAGCCACCATTAAGACCCTTTTCTCCCCCTTCTTCCACCACCCTCCACCTTTACTCTCTCATGTTTCCCCTTCCCTTTTGTGCATGCATCATGAGTTTTTTTGTACCTTATAAGTTTAATTAACCATGTTTTGAGGTAAAATATAGTTAAGATTAATGTGTATATAATAAGCATTTTTGATGAAAATCTATTCTTCTAAATTTTCTACTATTAATATATTAGTTTTTATATTATTTCTAGGTACAAATTTTTACTAATTAAATCTTAAACCTTTAATCGAGGCATCACTAAAGTTTTTTTATTGCTAGAAATAAGGTAATAATTATACCCTACTAAAATGTGTGGATATACATATGCTAGTACATTAGAGTTTTGGAATATGTTTGTGTGCATATTATATGATGTTAAGAATATCATGATATGTAATGTATGTTGGAAGTTGGAATGAAAACCATTCTATATTATGAAATGTGTCATTTGCAGAAATGATGGTTAATAAAGGAGCCTTGTTATTAATAATGTTATTAGATTAGTGTATATGTCATGATAAGTAAATATGGCCATTTGTAGTACAAATAATGTTAATATGAGCCCTAATGACATTTTAGTAATTTTACTTGCACATAGGGTGTGCCCTAAATAAGTGTGTATGGTAGGTGATAATGGGTATTAATAATGAGTAATAATAGTTGGTGGTGTTAGAGGATGCATATGGACCATGCGTGATAATAGTTTATGTGTTAGGGGTATCTTAGTGATTTTATGAATAAAAAGGATAATATGGTAATTTAATAAGTAAAAAGGGTGGTTTGGTAATATTTTTATGAAAAAGGGGTAACTTGGCAATCTTATGAATAAAAAGAGTAATATGGTAATTTAATAAGTAAGAAAGGTGGTTTAGTAATTTTGGCATAAAAAAGGGGTCACTTGGTAATTTTATGAATAAAAAGGGTAATACGGTAATCTATAAGTAAGAAGGGTAGTTTGGTAATTTTTGCATAAAAAAGGGGTAGCTTGGTAATTTTATGAAAAAAAATGATTATATTGTAATTTAATAAATTAGGAGTGTAGTTTGGTAATTTTGCCATGAAAAAGAGGTAACTTGGTAATTTTATAAATAAAGATGGTAATTTTGTAATTTAATAAGTAAGAAGAATATTTTGGTAATTTGACCTAAAAAGGGTTAATTTGGTAATTTAGTAAGTAAGAAGGGTATTTTGACAATTTGGAATGATAAAGGGGTAATTTGGTAAATGAACATGTAAGAAGGGTATTTAGATAATTTTGGCATACGAAGGGTAACCTGGTGATTTAATGAATGAAAAGGGTGTTTTGATAATTTAATAAGTAAGAAGGTTAACTTAGGAATTTAATGAATAAAATGGGTAATTTGGTAATTTAATAAGTATGAAGGGTAACATGGTATTTTAGGGAATACAAAGGGTATCTTGATAAATTAATAATTACGAAGGGTAATTCAATAATTTCATGAAAGAAAAGGGTAATTTAGTAACAAGTATGAATGATATTTTAGTAACTATACAAGTATGAAGGGTATTTTAGTAATTATACAAGGATAATTTGGTAATTTACTAATTATGAGGGATACTTTTGGTAATTATACAAGTATTAGGGGTAATTTGATGATTTGGCAAGACAAAGGGATGTTTTAGTAGATAGGCAAGCAAGAAGGGTAAATTGGTAATTTTGTAAGTGAAGATAGGTAAATCAATAAATTACGTATAACATGAGAATTGATCTAATGAACCATCCTAATAAGTCATAAAGAATATTAAATAATAAAATAAAGGTTTATTGCCTTAATATCACTTGCTTAAGTATAATTAGGTATATTATAAGGATTAGGGTATTTTAGTAAATTGGTACGTATGATAAGGATAATGCATGGTATGGGGTTGAGTAGATAACTAAGGGTGTATTATGATGTTAATTTTATAATCATGCAAGATTTTCCTTAACTGTTAAGTATGCATGGCAACGTGTGCTAGATGTACTAGAAGTACATGTTAATGTTTATGTGTTCAATGATCATTTAGTATAGAGTACTCAATTACACGACCTATATTATAATTAATTATGATATGATAACCTATTATGGCATGTGAATAAATAAAAATGAATTATGTGATGAAAATAGTTGATAAGATCAAGCCTTAGCCATAAGAGCATTTTGGTCATTTTGACCTAAGGTGATGATGTATAAGAATTGGAACTTAGTGGCTATTTAACTTAACATGGATAATATCAATCATAATGATTACTTACTAATAATGGAAATAAATAAAAGTGAATAAGTATGTGATTGTTGTATTTTTTGTGGTCATCTTAATTAAGACTCTAATAATTAAAATGGAAGAACTCGAGATTTGGAATGGTGACTCTTTAGGGGTCCTTACCTTAAAGTCGTAGTTTAGTCCACAATTATTCTTGATTTTGCTGGTGTGCCTTAGTTCCCCAGCCGTGTCCTACATTTTACTCTATTAACCTCTATAGACCTACTAAGAAGATATGCATATTTATGGATTATGTGTCCTTGTTGGTAGGGTACTGTGTATCCTCGTGCACCAGTGTGACTAGGGTACCTTACCATCCATGGGTTGATGGTTGGAGGGTATTATGCTGCTTGTATATGCTAGTATGATAAGTGTACCTTTGTGTCTTTGGGTTCGTGATCTCCCGCTCAAGTCAAATAAATGGAATTTTTGTGTTAATTAAATGAAAAAGAATACTAATCACTTAAAGTGGAAGAATATTGAGCTGGGCTCAGACTAATTAACCGGCGAGATTAGTGGCTAGGAGCATTTTCTCCTAGAGTATATTTCCGATCCACCAAATATAATAGTGGAGGATCCTAAGGTTAATAAAAAAACCTTGGATGATAATAAGAAATCGAAAAAATACTAATCAATTATAGTAAAACACCATATGAGTCGAGGCCATACCAATCCACCAGTAAGAATGTCGCTAGGAGCATTTTTCACTAGAGACCGATCCTCAAGCAAATAACAATAGCCAAGAGCATTTTTTCTTGAAGTGTATTTTTGATCCACCAGCTATTCTAGTAAGGTTCCCGTACTCACATGGATATAATTCAAGAGAAGATATTGAATGATGTTTAATTAATGGATTAAACCATATAATATTGATTTATCATTATGATCTATTGTTATGATATAAATTTGGCCTTGGTGCCTATCCCTCATGGTAAGTGATAGAATGTGAATTAAATGGATTGGATGATATATGATTCTTGTGCTACGAGTCTATCCTCTGTTTTTGTGATTATTTCTATGCTTGTGTACGTTATTGTTCTTATATTTGTATTTGTATGATGTGTTACATGCGCCCCTACCTTTTAGTTTTGTATAAAGAGTTACTCTATACTGTAGTATTAAAGGGTTCCTTTTGTGAACTCCTATATATTTAATGGGAAATATCCCTTGTAAGATATCCACATATGCTATTCAAGTTCTTCTTGGGTAAGAGCGTAAGGACTTTCTAGGAATCTTCTAGGTTTCATCCTTTAAACTTTCCTATTTTATAATGTAATGATTTTATTTCTATAACCACTTATATTCGATTTTACCTTTGGTAATGTTTCTAATGCCCTACCTTGATTTAAATGAAATTTTAAATATATGTAAATTGTGTTCTCTACTTCTAAGCCTTAACACGTGATACTAGAATGGTAGAAAGAAAATATTATAGTATTAAGTGTGGCTATGGCATCCCCTAAATTTATTTTATTTTCTTTTGCTTAACTTTTGATTAAAGTAAAATTTTTTAGTAGTGAATTTTGGGGATCTCATAGAATATTTCTCCACAAAGACATTCAAAGTGTCATGTCTAAGATTACTCAAAGTAGTCTTAGAAAATTCACTCATGAGAGAGAGAAGATATCCAAGTGAATTACGTGCTTAGATTTCATTTCATAATCGATATAAATAATTTGTAATGTGTCCACCATTTGATTATATAAACTCCTACACTTAGCTAAATAGCACACTAAGGTAGCCAAGGTAATACACACATGGATAACTAGCACACTAACTAGTAAAGCAATATAATACTAACCTATATAATACATGAATCGAAGTAAAATTATTACATATAAATGTAGCTAATTAATATATGGAAATAAATAACAAGAGTCCTAATTTATATAAAATATGATAATTTGTTATCTTTGACTAAAGTATATAATATGTCTTTTTTCATATGAAATAAGTCCTCCTATCCCTACCCAACTACATCACAAGTTACCTCAAAACTTAAGTCTAAATTAGAAATAGATAACAAAGGAGTATTGCACAACTTATTCTTGAGGGTTTCAAAGGCTTTTGTGGTTTTATTTTCCTAATAAATGTTTGTTTTTTTCATGAGTTGAGTAATAAGTATCGCTATATTAGAGAAATATGTAATAAATCTACTATAGAAACTAGCTAACCCATAAATCTATTAGAAAGTGGCCAAGTATATAGTAAAGAGAAAAGAAATAATAACCAAAGCCCAAGATACAAATAAAAAGACTAGAGATGATCATAGAGGACATGAAGGCATAAATACGAAGTTTGCCAAACCCGTCAATGTAGGCCCATGCTGAACACCGATATCATCACTGGTAGTGACTTTGGAGTTAGTAGATTGAGTGAAAACACACCTTATTCATGAGGCCTCTACAAGAGATGCATCAACCACGGGATCTTCAGCGACTTCAGCAACGGTAGGAGTAGGAGAGGGAGTAGGGTTAAGATGGATTGTGGTGTTGGAAGGAGGAGTGTCCATTCGATCTTAATGTTGAGGGGTAAAGTTAGGGTGGAATTGAGCTTGAAAAGCATGTAGTTTTGAGTCCATTTCTTGATTGTGTTTGTCTATGGAACTTTGCATGTCTACAACCTTGAGAAGGAGATCATGTCTACAGTAGGTGGAGGAGGCACATGTGGTGTATGAGAGGTGGAAGGGTTGGAGGTGGGAGCGAAATTGCCTCATGTTGAGGAAGATGGAATATCTAAAGGAGCAAGTGGACCATCAATAATGGGTTAGGATGGTGGAGGTACAAACTAAGTATAACACTCCAAAAAATCACAGTCGAAAATTTTCATTTAATTAAAGCAAATATAAGCATGGGGTGCTATCTCCTTGATTAGTATAAGCTCGGCCCCTGGCCAGTCTCGTACCAACCACAATGCCAAGAAAAACTTTCAAAAGACATTAGACACACTTAAAATAGAGATTCATAGAAAACTGAAATGTTTATAATAAGAGAATTAGAGTGCACAATAAAAAGTTTTTTTAACCTAAATGGAGTACATAGTCAAAGTCCCAAAGGGGGTAAAGGATACAATACAATAAAACAAAACAGAAATAAAAGGAAAGCATAAGTAAATAGAGATAAAATGAGATTCTAGTCTACATCACTCTCATGCCCCCATTCCAAGTCTAATAGTCAACTCTTAGCCCCGCCCGATACCTCATAAGTGTCATAGGCATCAAAGATGGCGTCTCCTACCTGCACAAACTCAGTAGGGCCCTCTACTCATGGGAATGAGTAAGACCCATAAAATGGGTGGTTAATACGCTATGTACTTAGTAAGGTAACCATGTGGCTAAGGCCATACACAAAAAGGCAGATAATACAAGCAAGATCATACAGATAAACCATGCAAGAAATGTAGATAGTAAAGGTCATGATACAATTCAGTTAAACTTAATCATTAGATCTCTGGTCAATATTCCCATTTCACAAAATCCTTGTCATCAATCCATGTGAGTATGGAAACCCCACTATTATACCTTGTGCACCAGAAAAATAGCTAGGGCATAACACACCTGGCTACTATTATTTATCAATGGAGCGGTCTCTATGGCAAAAGGCACCTGACCACCATTATTCACTGGTGGACCAGTCTGGCTTGGACTTTCATAGTGCTTCACTATAAGTAGATAGTATCTTTCTAAGGTTTATCATTATTAGGTTTGGTTTGTTGAGTTGGGAATCCCCCACTATTATAGCTGATGGACTGAAAATATATAAGGTAGAATGCTCCTGACCACTATTATTCATCAATGGATCAGTGTCCAGGGCACGCCGACACTTAGCTACTATTATTGGCAGGTTGATCAATATGGGTTTGGCTTAAAAATATTTCTTTCTAAATGGTTAGTAACTTATTCATGTCTTATTCGATAAATATTATAACCCTAGACATGCATGACCTTTAGACTACCAATTCACACAATCCGTCTACTTCGAATCTCCCGAATGGGCCCATCCCATATCTTGGGACTTGTGTGCCTCCTCATACGTCTTGACATCCTTTTCCTCTTCTCCTCACTTATCACAAATACCCAGCTCCTATGTTTGTGGGTCAAGGCCCACCTTCCCATACCTCTGAGTCAACTCACTATCCCTCTAGGGTTTTCCTCCTAGAAACCATAATTTGGCCTATATGGCCCAACCTTCCTCTATCCCACATAACTCATGCTCCTTTACTCCCAACTCATCACCTCACTTAGATTCAACCCCAAGCATCCCACTTTACTTCCTATTATACAATTGTGACCATGAAACTCTAGTTGGCTACCCCAAACCCTAGCACCTCTCTTTTCTCATATGGCATCCCTCCATTACTCTCACCTAACATCCCCTCTTCCACATGACACACACACACTCACCCTCCATGTGCCATCCTTCCACTCTTACCCTATATTCCAATCCTCTCCATTATTTTTCCTTTCCACAATCTCCTCCACTTAGGGTTTTCCTCCCAAACCCTAGCCAAGTTTCTCATACACCCTTATACCGAACTACGTAATATTTTTCAATCATGGACTCCAAATACCCCAATAATGATTCCCTCACCTTACTTAGATATCAAGTCAAAATTTCCTCTGTAAGGATCACCCCCATGCAAAAACTATCCATCCTATTCAAACCCTACACTCCCCATGAAGTATTCACTTTACTCTCTTATTTTTTCCATATTATCCTTTTATTTGTCCTCTTTTAAGTCATCAGATCCATAGGTCATCCTTACTTCCCTTTTAGTCAACTCATTTCCCCCTTTTCCCTTTCCAACCTTTCACCCCCATACCATATCACTAAAGCATCCTTGCATCTATGTCCTAAAATTCCATATCACATAAGCACCATAAGTAAAACATACATATCATTTTACACATACTATAAGGAGAACAAAAAATGTACCTTAACTCAGCGTTGCACTACAAGTAAGTAGTCATAATCACATAAGGAACACAAACATATCATATCACATGGCATATGAAGCACATAACATACATAATAGGCCTTAACTACATCCTTACCTAAAACGACACCAAGCTTCGGGTTAGGACTTGGTTCACCTGTAAGAGGTATATACTAGGATTAATTTTCATCTCACCAACATTATCATTATTTCCTACTGTACCTTTATCATAACCTAGTATTAGGGATACTAATAATAATAGTAGCTTTATTAGTAAAAATAAGGGTATTATTCTTAAAGTAGCTATTCAAGCTATTATTTGTCAAAATAGGGTTAGGTAGTTATATTGGTCCATGTTAAGGTATTATTAACAACGTTAACAATACTAAAGATAATATCTTTAATGTTAACAATAATAATAATAATAATAATAATAACTCAGATAATAATAATAATAATAATAATAATAATAATAATAATAATAATACTTGTAATAATTAACATAGTAATGATAATGATTATAATAACAATAACAATAATAATAATAATAATAATAATGATAGTAATAATATTAATAGTGATAATGATAAAAACCATAATAAAAACAACAAAAAAAGGTAATAATAATCATAAATGTTCAAATAACCTTAATAATAATAATACAACTAATAATAGTGGTAATAATGTTAAAGTTAATAATTATAACACTAATCATAATAATAATCATAATAACACTAATAAGATAAAATAATAATTAAATTGAATATATTTAAGGATTAGGAAGGTTAGTGAAATACCCCAAAATTTTCTAATTTTAAAGATTATATTTAAATAAGGTTTTATTTAAAAATTTAATTTAGTAAATTATTTTTTCCTAAAATAAAAGGAAATTTAGTAGGGCAAATTAATAAGAGATTTTATAAATATGTTAAGTAAAGGAAATTTTGGTATAATATCTAATTAAGGATTTTAATTTGGGAAATTATTTAAATAAATTATTTTATTCAAATTAAGAAAGATAAAATAGTTTCAAATTAATTTTAATTTTAAAAATAATTAAATTAAATAAAATTTGAGGGATTTATTAATTTAAAATGGAAATTTTGAGAAATCCTTTAAAAATACTATTTATCCTAAAAGGGAATTAAAAATTATTTTATTTAAATATTATTATTTTTAAATATCCTAAATTTTTAGATTTATTTAATTTGACCCAACCTAATTAATTCTCTTTTCCTTTTTCCCTTTTTCCTTTTTCCTTCTTCCTTTTTCTTTCCTTTTCCTTCTTCTTCTTCTTCTTCTTTTTCTTTTTCTTCCCCGAACTGGGCTTGTTGCGCCAGCCCAATTCCTTTTCCCTTCCTTTCCTTCAGCGCGGCCCGGCCCGCGCATCGTCGCCGCCCTCTCTCCCCATATGCGCTGCGTTTTATGTCTTTATCCCAATCAAACGCCGCGTTCACCTCATTCATATTATCGTTGCACGTCAACCCCAGAACACCGTCCTTCAGACATTTTTACGTCAAAACTCGTTGTTTCATTTAATCATTTTTCCCTTCGTGCCGAACGGCCCGGTCTCCCTCCCTTTTTCTTTCTTTTCTCCCCCACCTTCTTCTTCTTCCTCCAGCCCAACGCCATAACCGTCCACCTTCCTTCCTTCCCCGAAAATGGCACCGCCGGCCACACGTGGTGTGACCGACTCTTATCCCACTCTTTTTCTTCCTCCCGACCTTCCCGTTAATTTGAACTGTTCCACTCCCCCTCTCTTCCCCACGTTTTGCCCCATTTCTTTTGCGAAGTCCAGTAAAAATTCAAAAACCTTGTCGCCGACCTTCAGCTCGAATAAACAAATTTCCCTCCTAATTTCAACTCCTGGTAACCTCCCCAATTCAAACTTAACCTCCACAACTATAAAAACCATCCTCATAACCTGGATTCGGGATTTTTATTCCCCGAAACCCTAAGTTCAGACCGTGCGCCACCGCCCCGTTAGACGACTATCACTCCACCTCCGACCAACTTCAACGCCTCCTCTTGCTCCTAATCTCTTCCCTGCAATACCCCCTAATTAACTAAACTAACCAAAACCTTCGATTCATTTTGTAAAAGCCTCCATAATCGCACAAAGTTGGTTAGTTGCTTCGACAGAAAATTTCACCCCGAGACGATGAACCACCTTCCACCACCACATGCGCCGCTTCTAACACCTTCCAAACCAACCATTAACTCCTGATAAATCTCCTCCACGGCCCCATAGATATATTTTATTTTTCTCCTTCCCCCTCACCTCTTTTTCTTCATTTTTAACCCTCTTAGATCCATTTTCCAGCCACCTCCAGGAACCACCGCCGGTTCCACCTACATCCTCCAACTCAAGGTCTGGGAGTATTATTGAGTAAGATACAGTAATTATCTCGGCCTTAAATTTTTACATAATTGATGTTATTAATAATAATAATAATAATAATAATAATAATAATAATAATAATAATAGTATAAGTATTTGGTTGATACTGTGATTATTACTAGAAGGACAAAGGCCTTAAATTTTAATTATGCCTCGCATTTATTAATTTTATTAACATTATTAACATTTTTTAACATTATTTTAATTATATTATCATTATTACCTTTATTAAAATATAATATAAGTATATATACATTATTAATTTTATTATTACAATTCTGAATAGTATTATGTTTATCATTGTGGGATGGTTAGAAATCCAACTTTTAATTTTAAGAATTTTGATATCATTAATATCTAATATTCTATTTATAAAAAAAGTATCATTAATATTATTATACTTTATTTATATTACTAATTATTTTTATTACTATTATTCTTATTATTGTTCTTATTATCATCATCATAGTTATGATATTATTAAATATATTTTGGGAGAAGGGTAGGAACCCTTAGTTTATCACCTTTTCAAAAGAAAATAAGTGAATTAATTATATTAGTTTCTATAGTTAATTATTAAATAGTAAAATATCATCCTAAAACCAAACCTCGAAATAATTTAGAATTATATAAGAGGGTCTAATCATAGTATGTTTTGATATAATAGGCGAACCAAATCAAATTACCCAAGTGGAATAGGAGCATGCACCAAGACCGGTGTCCTTTTAGGTAAGGGTCTACTAAGGCCATTTATGTGTTTGTATGAACTATGTGTTTGATATGTCATGTATTTCATGTTCATTATTATTAATTATTTCGCATGTGGCATGATTGTAGAGTTGAAGTATGTTGGTATGAATAAACTGTGGCGTGAGAACTATGCGTATGTTTATGTCTGTATTGTATGATATGACTTGAGACATGGTGTTAGGGTTCATAAAATGGCATGGTTCTAGGGTTTGCATGGAATGGCATGGAGTTAGGGTTTGCATGAAATGACATGATGCTAGGGTTTTGCATGAAATGTGGTGTTAGGGTTGCATGGAAGCATGTCTACGTGGAGCTAGGGTTTGCATATGAATTAGGGTTTGCATGGAAGGCTGGTATATGTGAAGCTAGGGTTCGCACATGTGTGGTACGTGGAGTTAGGGTTTGCATGGGAGTGTGGTACGTGGAGATTGGGTTTGTATGGGAGCTAGGGTTTGCATGGAAGCGTGGGTCATGTGTATTTAGGGTTTGCATGGGAAGTAAGATTTGCATGGAAATGTGGTTTATGTGGAGATAGGGTTTGCATGGAGTAGGGTTGCATGGGATTTAGGGTTTTCATGGATTTAGTCACACATGTCTGGGCAAATGTTTGTGAATGTCAAATGTTTTTGAATAAAATATTTAAGACACTAATATCTTAAAGTGGAAGATATTGAGATGGGACCAGCCAATCCACCGGTTAGGAATAGTGGTTAGGGTTTTACCCTATATGTGACCGATCCACCGGTAATAATAGTGGTTAGGACATGAGGTCCTATGTGTATCCGGCCCACCGGTTATAATAGTGGGGGATCCCGAGCTCAATAAAGACAAACCAGATCGTTAATGCTATTAAAAGATACTAATTACTTACAGTGGAACACCATGCGAGCAGGAGCCAAGCCGATCCACCGGTTAGGAATAGTGGTTAGAGTTTTACCCTATGTGTGTCCGGACCACCGGTTATAATAGTGGGGTGTTCCTATTTTTGCATGGATCTGATGTGGACATGAACCAAGCCGATCCACCGGTTAGGAATAGTGGTTAGGGTTTTTACCCTATGTATGACCGGCCCATCGGTTACAATAGTGGGGTGTTCCTGTACTTGCATAGATTGATAAAGAACATGGTGTGTATCTACATTTGATAAAAGAAATATTAAATGATTTATCCGGACCTTTTTGGGTCTTACGTATGGACCTATTGATTATAAGTGATTTCACTTTATGCTTCTATGTATCATATGTGTGGGATGTAATTGTATGTGATCATTATCCTGCATGAATTAATGTGTTATATGCCGGCCTTAGTATTCAGTTACCTTACTTGGTACGTAGCGTATTGATCACCCGTTTTATGGGTGCTGCTCATTCCCACGAGCAGAAGGCCCATCTAATCTATTGCAGGTAGGAGATACTTACTTTGATGCTATCGATGTCTATGGGACATCAGGAGGGGCAAAGTGTTAACTGGGCTGGATCAATTTCTAGAGAGACGTGGTCGTTCTCTTTTTAATTTATGGCTCATGTTATTTTTATTATGTTTAAGTTGCAGAAAAATTTTTATTAATGTTGTTTAATTATTATTTGAAAAACAATAGTTGGCATTTCGAATTATGTAATACTTGTGCGTACTCTGATTTCTATTTTTATAAATTTGAATTTGTATGGTATTACTGATAATGTTTTCTTAGCCTTAGCACTTGGTACCGGAACGGTAGAAATAAACTGGCCTTGTACTAAGTGTGGCAAAACATCCCCAGAATTTACAGTTTTAATTTATGAGTATTGATTTTTTTTTTTTAAAATGTGTAGATTTTGGGTTGTTACAGTTAGGGCACAACCTAGTGGTGGTAGTTAGGCGGCTGTAGCGGCGGTGGAGGGAGTGAGGGTTTGAGCGGTGGATTTCTAGGCTAGAGGAAGGAGAGTGATATCATGGCTGTGGTGGTGGTGGATTCTCTAGTTTGAGAGGGTTGGAGTGGTGGTGGTGGCACAATAAAGGTGATGGCACAGGTGGTGGTTGTTATGGTGGCCAAGGGTGGTGGAGAGGGAGCAGGGAGAAAGGAAGGTAGGGGAGGTAGGGGAAGCTTTGTTGAGTATAATGAATGGTAGGAGAGGCCATGGTTGTGGTGGAGGTGGTGGCGCATGCCGGAAAAAGGGCGGTGATTGGTGCAAAGTGGCAAATCGAGTTGCCAATTTTGAAAGGTTGTGGTGGCTCGTATAAGGGAAACTATGGGAGGTGAGTTGTATGGTGCTATGTAGGGTAAAGTAGAGATGGTTTTGGGTGGTGTTTCTGGTGGCAACATTGGGAAATGACGGCAGAGATGGTGTTTAAAGAGGTCGTGATGCCAGAAGGGTTGAAATTTCTGGATTGGAGAAAGAGTGATGGAAACCTGTTAGGGTTTCTGAAAAAGGATCGAAGAAAATAATCGAGCGCAGGGTTCGATTCGCTGGAATTAGCCTAAGGAACTTTTGAAAGGAAGATTTAAGATCTCAGAAGCACAGTATGAGAACGACAACTGAATTTGAGAAGTAAGAACGATCAAGAATTGATCAAAAAATGGTAGCAGAAGTAGTAGAAGATGTGAGGGAGAGATTCGCCGAGAGAGAGAGATCGCGAGAGAGAGATCGAGAGAAAAGTAAGAATCGATTTTTATTCAGCCAAAAAGTCTGTCTTAACATTCCGTATATGCCATATTTATATGGCGTACAAGACCGTATAAAAATACACAACGTAGCTATACACAATCAACCCATAATACATTAGCCAATACTCAGCCGACGCAGCCCAAACAAGCAGCCCAAATACGCAAAAAGAAGGGGAAGGTCGACGTTGGACAATTCGACCAGCCCAAGTAATTACAACTCAAAACCCCAAAATTACAAGGAAATATTTATACATCAATTCCCATCAACTAAGAATAATTCTAGCGATCATGGTTATTAAGGGCTGATTAACCCATAATCCAACTAATCTATTAACCATGGATCGGGTGGCGAGTTATACAGCTAACTTAATTCCCATTAGCCAATTTTGCCGGCGAATGCATCACATGGGATAACATAACTCAAAAATACATTTCTACAACAAAACTTCAGCAGCTACAACATTTTAAGTCCATTCTCCATGTGTTGCATTAATACTTCCTAATCAATCACACAATAAGACAAACAATTATAAGTATAAAATGATTTATAACAACTATCAGAATTAATTAAATACAAATTTTGGAGATTCATATCATTCCCCTCTTCTTGAAAAGGTTTCGCCTTTGAAACGTGAGTAATACCCAGAAATGGAATAAGATCAGCAACATTAAAAGAATTACTAACATTCCCAAACATAGCAGGTAAATTAATCTTATAAGCATTATCATTAATTTTCTCTAACATAGTAAAATGTCCATCTCCCCTAGAATCTAATTTTGATTTTCTAAGGTTTGGAAATCTTTATTTCCTAAGATGTACCCAAAATAAATCCCCAGGTTTAAAAACCATGTTCCTCCATCTTTTATTAGCATTTTCAGCCATTTGTTGCACCTTTTTATTGATTTGTTGACTTACAGATTCATGCAGCTTCTTTATATTATTAGCTTGAGATTCAACATCAAAATTTTGCAAATCAGCATTAGGTAAAGGACTCAGATCTAAAGGAGTCAAATGATTAAAACCATACTGATGTGAATCTTATGAATTTATATTTAATTAATTTTGAAAATTGCTGTGAATTAATTACTTATAATTGTTTGTCTTATTTGATGAATTAATAGGAGTATAATGCAGCATATGGATTTTGTGGACTTTGGATACAGTTGCTGGGAAGTGCAGAATATGTATTGGAGTGTACAGATTATGTAATTTTTGTTAATAACTTGTAATCCCATATGATGCATTCGCTGGTCGGAATGGGCTAATGGAAATTAGGATGGTTGTATAATCCGCCACCCGGTCCTTAATTTGGACTAGATGGATTGCGGATTAATTAATCCTTAATAACCATGATTAGCTAAAGTTGTTATAGCTGATGGGAAAATTAAGCCTTAAGCTTAATTGTATTTGGGACATTTTATGTTGGGTTGAATTGGGCTGGTCGATTTATTGTGGCCCAAAGTCTTTTACGCACGTTCTATCCAGGCTTGTATTTGTTCCGTATTGTATGTGTCGACATATACGGCCTTTTGTGTACATATAAATAGGCGAAATACTTGTAATACGGAGAACTTGAAGACAGAAATATATTGGCTGATTTCTTGAGCTTTCTATCGACTTCTTTTCTCTCTCTCGGCGATTCTCTCTTTCGCTCGTCTTCTCTGATTCTGCTCTCACTCTCACCTTGATCGATCTTGATCATTCACCTTCAAATTTCAGTTGCCATTATATCAATTGTGCTTCTGAATCTTTTGTCTTCCTTTGGAATTTTTCCTTAGGCTGTACCGGTGAAATCGAACTTTGCGCTCGATTAATCATTCAATCCTTCGTGAAACCTTAACAGGTTTCCATCACATACACAACTTCAAAGGGAGTCTTTGTAGTTGTAGAATGCAAAGTTCTATTATAAGCAAACTCTACCTAAGGTAAAACATATTCCCACTATCTAAGATTCTTTCCAAGGACAACTCTTAACATATTACCTAATGTTCTATTTACTACCTTAGTTTGTCCATTAGTTTGAGGGTGACAAGTTGTGGAAAATAATAATTTAGTTCCTAATTTTCCCCATAAAACCTTCCAAAAATGACTCAGGAATTTAACATCTCTATCTAAAACTATGGTCTTAGGTATGCCATGTAATTTAATTATATGAGAAAAAAATAATTCAGCCACAGCCACATCATCAATGGTCTTATTACAAGGTATAAAATGAGCCATTTTACTAAACCTGTCTACTACAACCATTATTGAATCCTTAGCCCTATTAGTTCTAGGTAAGCCTAAAATAAAATCAAAAGAAACATCAACCCAAGGTTGGTTAGGTACAGGCAATGGAGTATATAACCCAAATGGTTTTGATGTAGTTTTAGCGTGTCTACAAGCCACACAATTAACACAATATTTTAACACATCCTTTTTTATGTGAGGCCAATAAAAATGATCAGTTAATATGTCTAAAGTCTTCTAAAATCCTAAATGTGCCATTAATTAACCATTATGAGCTTCTTGAATTAATAATCCCCTATATGAACACTCAGGAATACATAACCTATTTTCCCTAAACAAATAACCTTTAGTTATAAAATACTTTCGCTGTGTAGAGATTTCACACTTTTTATAAATTTCCTTAAAATGAAGATCTTTCAAATATAAGGGCTTAATACTAGAAAAACCTAACAAAGTAGTGTCTGTAGCATTTAATAAAGCATATCTCCTAGATAGAGCATCTGCAACTACATTATCACTTCCTTTTTTATACTTAATCATGTAAGGAAAGCTTTCAATAAACTCAATTCATCTACCTTGCCTCCTATTTAACTCTAATTCACTTTTAAAATACTTAATAGCCTCTTGATCAGTATTAATCACAAATTCTCTATGCCATAGGTAATGTTGCCAAACTTCCCAAAGCTCTTACTAAAGAAAACAATTCTTTTTCATAAGTAGAGTAATTCAGAGTACTACCACTTAATTTCTCACTAAAATAAGCTATTGGTTTGCCCTCTTGAGAAAGTACAACCCCTATTCCTGTCCCTGAAGCATCACAATCTAATTCAAACATCTTTTCAAAGTTAGGAAGGCTTAACACAGGTGCCTGGGTTAATTTAGTTTTAAGTGTCTCAAAAGATTATTTCTGTTCTAAACCCCACCTAAATCCATTCTCTTTTTTTGTTATGGTAGTCAAAGGAGCAGCTATAGTAATAAAATTCCTAACAAATCTCCTATAGAAAGAACACAACCCATGAAAAATTCTTACTTCAGTTACACTCTTTGGCACAAGCCATTCTTGAATAGCTTTAATTTTGTCTTTATCCACATATATGTCATCTTTTCCTACCACAAATCCTAAGAAAACCACATTTTCCAAACAAAACCTAGATTTAGTTAAGTTAGCATAAAGTTATTCTATCTTAAACACATCCAAAATAATCCTTAATTGTTTCAAGTGTTCCTCTAAACATATACTATATATAAGTATGTCATCAAAATAAACAACCACAAATTTTCCAATAAAATTCCTCAAAACATGGTTCATAAGTCTCATAAAGGTACTAGGTGCATTGGATAATCCAAAAGGCATCACTAACCATTCATAGAATCCAAAATTAGTTTTAAAAGGTGTCTTCCATTCATCTCCTGGTTTCATCCTAATTTGATGACACCCACTTTTTAAATCTATTTCGAAAAATAACAACACCATGTACAAGATCCAACATCTCATCAAGTCTAGGTATGAGATATCTATACTTTATAGTTATCTTATTCACTGCCCTACTATCTATGCACATCCTCCAACTACCATCCTTTTTAGGTACTAGTAATACTGGAACTACACATGGGCTCATTGATTCCTTAATATTTCCCTTAAATAGTAATTCAGAAACCTGCCTTTTTAATTCCTTAACCTCTTTAGGATTAGCTCTATAAGCAGGTCTGTTTAGTATAACTGCTCCTGGAACAAAATGTATTTGATTCTCTATTCCCCTTAATGGAGGTAATCCACTAGGAATGTTCTCAGGAAACAACTCACTATAGTCTTCTAATAATTGTTTCACAGCAACAGGTACTTCCTCACTTACTGCTAACTTACACTCATAATACTCTTTATAAACCATAAAATACACATTGACCTGTCTCTTAATAGCCTTTCTTACATCCTTACTCTTAGCATAAAATCCAGATGTTCCCTTAATTTCTTTTGAACCAACCACAGTCTCCAAACTCGGTTTAGATAATTCCTTATAGTCAGACTTAATTTTAATTTGGTCTTCAAAAATCTCTTTTGGAGTCATAGGTGCTAAAACAATCTTCCTATCATCCTTTTATAAGGTATATCTATTTTTATGACCATCATGTATTACCCTTCTATCATATTGGCAAGGTCTACCTAATAATAAGTGAGCAGCATGCATTGGAACTATATCACACAAAATAGAATCCTCATATTTTCCTAGTTTTAAGTTTACTAAAACTTTTTGGCTAAATTTTACATCTCTTAACTCATTAAGCCACTGCAACCTATATGGTTTTGGGTGTTTAGTGGTTGGTAATCCTAACTTAGACACTAACAAGGTACTAGCAGCATTAATACAACTACCACTATCTATAGCCATGTTAAAACATTTATCATAGATCAAACATCTAGTATGAAATATATTTTCTCTCTATATTACATTAGAATCAGGTAGTTTGTTACTGTTTAAAGCCCTGCGCACTACAAAAAGGTCTCTACTTACTGGTAGTTCAATTTCTTCTTTTGAATCACTAGTATCTTCTCTAACCAAACTAGTCTCCAAATCTTCCTCCTTAGATTCAGATTCTATGTCTCTAGACTCTCTAATTAAAATGTTCCTCTTGTTTGGACACTCAGAAGCTATATGTCCCAATCCTCCACATCTAAAACATTTAATATCTCTAGTTCTGTTTGAACCACTCACAGGGTTTGTTATCACATTCTTACCCTTTTCAAACTTATTTCCTACCTTTGCCTCATTGTTTCTACCTCTAGACTCAAATATATTAGTATTCCTCCAATTTCCAGAAGTAGTTCCCCCGAAATTCCTTCTCACTGTACTCTTATTCCCAATCCCTGGGGGCTTATATTGTCTAGTCTTCTTTAATTGAATCTCCATCTTAGTAGCTATGTTTACCATTTCACTTAAAGTCCCATAAGGATATAATTCTAATTTATTAGTTATTTCAGAGTTTAACCCACTCAAGAACCTAGCCATGGTAGCATCATCATCCTCAATAATTCCTATTTTAATGATCAAAACCTCTAATTCTTTAGAGTATTCATCTACTGTTCTCATTCCTTGACTGATTGTTTGTAATCTTTTATATAACTCCCTATAATAATAACTTGGTACAAACCTTTTCCTAATCAAAATTTTAAACTCATCCCATGTCTGTATGGGTGGTTCCCCACACCTACGTCTAGTTAACACAAGATTGTGATACCAAGAGGAAGCATACTAAGTAAACTCTACTACAGCTACCTTAATTTTCTTATCATCCGAGTAGTTATGACATTCAAACACTAGCTCTATCTTCCTTTCCCATTCGAAATAATAATCAGAGTCATTTCTGCCATTGAACCCAGGTATACTAAGCATAATATTTTTTAGATTCCAATCAACTAATTCTACATCCCTTTCTTGTGTATTGTTCTGCCTAGGTCTCCTATCACTATTGTTGGATACTTGGTCCTCTAATTATTCTAGGTTAGATATAGGTGGAATTCTGATCTTAGGGTCCATAGGAGCCCTTCCTAATACCCCTGCTTGATGAGTTTGGACTCTATTATGTTGTAATTCATTAATTCTTACCTCTTGTTCTCCTATTCATTGTTTTACGTTCGCAGACAACACAGCAAATTGAGTAGTCGTTTGTTCTTGAAAAGTCCTAAGAGTTTCTAATAGATCATTATTGGAAACAGATTGATTAACAGATTGCCCGTTGTTAGAAATTATTAGATTTCCTTAATATTATCAATTAAACACAATTACAGACAGTTAAACAAGATCAATTTACTTTAATAGAAATCCGATAGATGGTAATTAAGTAATCTAATTATAAGAATATCACAGTATCAAATAATATCAAGATATATCAACAACACAGACTAATTATAAGAATATCACAAGGATTAGTTCATCGAGAAAGAAGAAAAACTGCAATAATAAAACTGTTTCTTGAGTACTAACTATAATTAAAAGAAATGGTAATAAAAATCTCAACGAGAGTCGGCCACATCACTATAGGAATAGGTCTCGCCCCAATGTCACTCGACCCCTCCTGATGTCCCATAGACATCGATATCATCATAAAAGACATCTCCTACCTACAGGAAATCAGATGGGCCTTCTACTCGTTGGAATGAGCAGCACCCATGAAACGGGTGATCAGTACACTACGTACTGAGTAAGGTAACCGAGTGCTAATGCCAACACATAAGCATAGAGATTCATACAGAGGACATAATAGAGGCACAATAACGGTAACATAATATCGTATAATCAATCGAGTAGATACATAAAGGCCCAATTAAAGTCTAGATTAATTACTTACTTGATCTTTTATCGGAAATCAATACACATTATGCCTTTTTATCAAATCCATGCGAATACGGGAGCCCCCACTATTATAGCCGGTGGATCGGAGGCGCATAGGGTATCATACCCTAACCACTATTATAGCCGGTGGATTGGATACACATAGGACTACGCGTCCTAACCACTATTCCTAACCGATGGATTGGTTAGCCCTGGCTCGCATGGTGTTCCACTGTAAATAATTATTATCTTTTAGGTACCTTGCAAACTATGGTTTATTTTTATTGAGCTCGGGAACCCCCACTATTATAACCGGTGGATCGCTTACGCATAGGACATCATGCCCTAACCACTATTATAGCTGGTGGATTGGTTATGTAACACCCCAAATTCACTACTGAAAAATTTCGTTTAAAACGAAAGGTTTAACGGAAGCGTACAATTTAAAACCATGAATTTAGGGGTATTACCGCAACACTCAGTACCGGACCGGTTCACTTCTACCGTCCCGATACCGAGTGCTAAGGCTAGATCAAAATTTTGTGAAGTGAAACCAACAAAGCATAAGTGCATAATCAACATAAAATATCCAGGAAGGTTAAGGTGCCAATAGCAGTTAAAATATCGTTAGGATTACAATTTAAGAATTCCATTCCAAAATACGAGCGTAACATAAATACGACTCAGAACATGATAAATGACAACGGAAATAACAAGATGTCCGACCGGCTCCCTCTCGGCCCCAACCAAAGTAGACTCAATACTCAGCCCCACCCGATGCCTCATAGGTGTCGTCGGCATCGAAAACCAAATCTCCTACCTGCACAAGGTCAGAAGGGCCCTCTGCTCGTGGGAAGGAGCAGCACCCATGAAACGGATGATCAATACGCTACGTACTGAGTAAGGTAACAGACGAGCTAAGGCCAACACATAGCACACAAGACCCACATTCAACACATAAATAACATACGATGACATGCATGAATAGATCTAATCACTTTCTGATGTCTTATTCTGTATTCTCATTAATGAAATAAGTCCATTTCACGCATTCTTCAATAATCCATGTGAGCACGGGGACCCCACTATTATAGCCGGTGGACCGAAAATAAAAACACAGGGCAGAACGCCTCTGACCACTATTCTAACCGGTGGACCGGACTGGCCCCGCCTCAACATGGTGTTCAACTGTAAGTACTTAGTATTTTTCTCATGGTTTAACTTATTTACTTTGGGTCTATCGAGCCGAGGCCCCCACTATTATAGCCGGTGGACCAGAAATAAACACACAGGGCTGAACGCCTCTGACCACTATTATAGCCGGTGGACCGGAACGAAACGCACAGGGCAGAACGCCTCTGACCACTATTATAGCTGGTGGACCGGGCAGAACGCCTCTGACCACTATTATAGCCGGTGGACCGGAACGAAACGCACAGGGCAGAACGCCTCTGACCACTATTATAGCCGGTGGACCGGAACGAAACGCACAAGGCTCGGCTCAACAGTCTTTCGCTTTACGTTATTAGTGTCTTATCCGTGTCTTATTGAATCACACATCACCCTTGACATGCATGCCAATAACATACTACTATTTGCCTCTCAAGCGGGCCCGCCTCATATGTTGAGACACTTACCCTTTTCTCACACCCGACATCCATCCCCCGTAGACTAGGGTATAGTGACATATAGTAAGGCACGATCTCCAAGAATATAGACCACCCCGACACATATGATATCGACTCCGTATTTCCTCATCCCTCTAGGGTTCCTCCTCGGAGAACCTAGTCGGACCTATGTGGCCCAACTCTTTCTTACTTACCGAGACGTTACTTTGTTCTCTATCTCGCGCCTCATATTTATTATGAAACTCCCCAAATGTATTACCTTATTTCCCAAGTTCACGTGTGACTGACAAAACCCTAATTGGCCACCCAAACCCTAGCACTTTACTTCCTCGATAAGTAATCTCCCTCTTTCACCCCAAATCTCTCCTCTCCTTTAGAAAACCCATACTCCCCCTTTATATAAGTGAACTCTCACTCTCAACCCCACACTCCATCCTTCCTTGATCATTTTTACCCTTGTACCCCTCAGTTTCCTCATTTTCTCCCAAAACCCTAATTGGGTCCCTTAGACACCCTTACATCGATCCACGTAAAATTTTGCACCCGAGTCCCCAATGGACCCGTAACTTTGGCATTATCTTACTTACTTCCTAAATCAACTTTCCTCACGTAAGATTCATTCCCATGCATAATTTAAACACTCCATGCAGACTCTCCAACACCCACTCACACACAAAACCCTAATAAGGCCTCTTATACACCAACTTATGTGCTATTGTTCATACTAAGTCTCCAATCCTTCCAAGACTCTCCCAAGCTCTCACTTACAACCCAAATCAACTTTTCCCACATAAGGATTACGCCCATGCAAGGTCTAAGCCCCCCATGCAAACTTTCCAACATCCACTTCCCCGTTGTTCTTTTGTTATCATTTTATGCTACCCAAAACCCTAGCATGCATGTCCTAGAGGGCCATAACAAGTCACATCGTCAACATCAACAATAAACATGGGACATGGCATGCATGTATAACATAAGGCACACACAACATACCTCATGATCCACGCTGCGCTACACAAAGCAGGTCATTCATAACACATGCATAATACACATCAACATGGCATGCTCATCATTCATCAACACATTTCATCACACATAACGTAAGGTCATAGCTTCGTCCTTACCTAGGTAGGCACCAGGCTTGGAGCACGCTCCTCTAGCTCCTTAGGGCTCGGATCGGGGTCACCTATGAAAGGGGAAAAAGCTAAGTATTAGTTTCCCTTATAATCACTATCAATCCTCATTCTAGTTTAAGGTTAGGGTTTTTATTACTAAAAAGAGTTTTATACAAAAACTAGGGTTTTTACCTCAGAATTAGTATACTAAATATTAGTAGTCAAAATATATTTATTTTTAATACCTATTGTTACACTTATATTATTAGACCCATTAGCCCTATTTTTATAGCATTAGTGTTTGCTAGGCATAGTTAAGTAATGGTAATAATGGTAATGGTAAACTACTAATAGTGATACTTATGTTGGTGTTAGTATTAAAATACTACTACAATGGTTGCAATAACAACGAGCTAACACTCCTAGGGGTAGTCATGATAAAAGTCGTATTTTGAATAAATAATATAAGGGCTCCCATATTTTGTCACCCTAATAGAATTAGCATATGGGTAATATCAATAATAGGATGACACCAATGTTAGAGATATTAGGTATGGTAAAACTCTATTACGCAGTTACAATACTTCACATAAGGTTGGGTTAAATAGTAAGAACACTAACAGTGGTAGTAATCTTAGCGATAGTATTAATAAAAATAATAACACTAACACTAATGGTTAAGTATGTTGAAAGCTAGGGTTTTGAGAAATATTATGGCTTGTAAGAAAATAACACTCTTAGGATACAGAGATTAATAGTGGTAACAACAATAATAAAAGTAATAATAATAGTAGTATTAGAAATGCCAATAATGACGAAAATGGTATTAGCCCTAAGTTAAGTATAATAGGGTTTAGGGTTAGAAGGGGTGATAGTATGATAGCATTAAGGATAATACAGAAATGGTATTAGTAAATAAGTTAATAATAATAATAATCATAACAGTAATATTAATAATAATAATACTAATAATAAGTGTAATAATAATAATAATAATAATAATAAGTGTGATAATACTAATATTAGGTATAAGCCACTATAGGTGGCATAAGAGGAGGGTTTTAGGGTTCAGGTGAGTGGAAGACCACCTGAGAACGGTGGTGGTCCGGCGGCGGCGCGAGGCGGCGGCGACGGCGGCGGTGGAGGAGGAGAAGAGGGAAAAGGTGGGGGAAAGTGGTTAGATGGGAGGAGGAAAAAGGAAGCTAAGTGTGGGGAAGGAGACAGCAGGGAGAGGGGAGTGGAATGAGGGTGGTGGCGTGAGCAGGGAGGCGGCGCGCGGTGGTGGACGCAGCGGCCGAAGGAGGAGGAAGGTGGTGGAAATGGTGGAGGCCGGTGGAGAAGGAAGCAGGGGTAAGGAGGGTATGGGCAGGTAGGGGAGGACCTGCTGGTCACTTTGGGAGGTGGAGCGGGGGTTAATTACGGTGGAGGTGGCGGCAGAGGGCGGCGCAAGGCGGCGGTGGCATTTTTCGGGGTGGCACCTTCGCACGATTGTGGTGGCTCGTGCGGGGTAGGAACGGAGGCAGCGACGGTTTGGTTGCGTGGAGGGTGGTGCAAGGCTTGGTTCTGGGGGTGTTTGGATCGTCGGCGTTAGGCAGCGGCGGCGGACGGCTTGTCTAACGAGGCGGCGGCAAGAATGGAGGGTTTTTGGGTTTCGAAATCAAAACCCAGATTAAGGATGCTCATTAGGTATTTATAGGCCGATTGAAGTGGGCAATGACAAGGGGAAGAAGACAAGCGGTGGCAGGTACCAGGCATGCCGCCCGGTGGCGGCAGTCAAGGCGGTTCTGCCATGGCAGAGGCGTCGGGGTCGAGGAAAGAGGAAAAGGGAAAGGGGCAGGTCGCTCGGGAGAGGGGAAAAGGCCGGTTGGGGTCGAATTGGTGTAAGAAAACGACGGGAGAGGGAAAGTCAGGGTGGCCGGCCGTTGCAGGTGGCTGCCGGCAGGTGCAGCGGTTGCAGGTCGGGGTACGGTCACGCAGGAGGAAGAAGAAAAGGGAAAGGGGGTGGACCGGCGGTCCAGGGAAAAAGAAAGGAGAGGGAGAACCGGCCGGTTGGCAACGGTTACTTCCTGCTAATTGAAACGCGGAGTTTAAGAGGATATCGGGGCAAAACTCTGCGTCGCGCCTTGCGATGCGGGCTGGACGTGCTGGGCCACGGGGGAAGGAGAAGGGAGGGAAAAGGGAAAGTTGGGCCGGGCGAGGCCCAACCGGCGGGTAAGAAGAAAGGAAAAAGAAAAGGAAGGAAAGGAAAAGGAAGAAAAAGGGAAATGGGTTTTTTTTTTTTGGTTTTGGATTTTGCATAAATTATTTAGAATATTTTTGGGTTATTGAATAAAAATATTTAGAAAATAATAATTAATTCCTTTTTAGCTTAATTTAGGTTATTTTAGATAAATTTCCTTAACTTCCATGTTAATTAGGAAAATACCCTAATTTTTTTTCCAATTAAATTCTTTATTATTTTCCTAACTTACCTTAATTGATTCCCTATATTTTAAGTAAATGAATTTATATGCTTAATTCCCTACTAAGTCCTTATTTGGCCAAAATTTCGGAACTTAGGATTTTGGGATATTACAGGTTACACATAGGATAAACACCCTAACCACTATTACGAACCAGTGGATCAGTTGGTCCCATCTCAATGATCTTTCCCTTTAAGTAATTAGTATCTTAAGTATCTTATTCAACAACTTTCATCCCAGATAATACCCTAGATATGCATGACCAATACTATGCAAACCTAGCTCCACGTAAATTTCACTCCCAATCAAACCCTAATCCCCACGCAAACCATACTCCCATGCGAACCCTATCTCCACGTAAAACATTTTCCCATGCAAACCTTATCTCTCATGCAAACCCTAACTCCACGTAAAACATATTTTCATGCAAACCCTCTCTCTCATGCAAACCCTAACTGCACGTAAAACATATTTCCATGCAAACCCTAACTCCTATGCAACCCATTTTCCATGTAAACCCTACTTTTATGTAAACCCTAATCCTCATGCAAAACCCTAATCACCAGGTAAACTCATGTGAAACCCTAACACATGCAACTCCTCGTCAATATTTATAACTCCATCATTATTTTACGACCCCATCATTATCTTACAACCCCGTCATTATTTTACAACCCCATCATGCATGTCTTGAAGCCACATTATACAACAATAGCAACATAAATGTACACATGATTCTTATGCCACCATTTATCCACACCAACATACTTCAATCCCATAATCATGTTGTATTAATAACAATTATACAATATTCACACAAAATACACTATAATTAACATCACATGGCATGTATAGCATAAATTCACATAATACAAGTATGGCCTTAGCACCCCTTACCTAAAACGTCATCTATCTTGGAGCATGCTCCTATACCACTTGAGGGCTTTGGTTGGGGCTCACCTACTATGGGAAAAATACTAGGATTAGTTTTTTTTAAGAATGCTATTATTTCTAACTTATCCCAAGACCTTATTTTTAATTAAAAATTATTATATTAGAATTGAATCTACAAAATACTAGTAGAATATTAATAATAAAACTAATGCAGTTCAAAATAAAAAGGTGATATAAGGGTTTCTACCCTTCACCAAAATAATAAGAGTAAAGATAAAATAATAATAATAATAATAATAATAATAATAATAATTCTACTAACAACTAAATATTATAAATAAAGATAATATCAAGAATAATAATAATAATAATAATAATAATAACAAGAATATATAAGCTTTAAAATTTAAAGTGGGGTTTCGACCTTACTTATAACTAATGACCTACTATTTATTAATATTAATAATAAAATTAATAACATATATAATAATATTGAAATAATAAAGATAATGATAATATTATTATTAATGGTTATAAGAACAATAGAAATAATAATACTAAAATACATAAGTGCGAATGTTACTACAAAATTAGGGCCTAAGATTTTCTAGAATAATTAATAAAATATTAATAATAATTATTCTAATAAATATAATATTAATAATAATAAGAAGAATGATAATAATCATATAATAATTCAATTAGTAACTTAAAATTCAAAACTAACAATAAAATAATATTATTACCACTCTCCACACTGCAAGTACAAATTTTATATCAAATAATAATAATATTAATAGCAAGGAAATAATTATTATACTCGAATAGTTACTAATAAATAAAAAAATAATAGAATAATTTACAATAAGTAGTAAATAATGACTAAGGAGGTATAGGGTTTCACCTTGAGTCGGGGGGAATGGGCGGCACTGACGGTGGATCACGGCGGTGGCCGAAAAAATGATCTAAGAGGGAAAAAGATGAAGAAAAAGAGAGAAGGAGCAGGGGAAAATGAAAATAAGGCTATGGTTCGGTGGAGGAGGATTAGAGGGAGTTTTTGGGTGGTTCAAATGGCAGTAGAAGTGGCAGAAACGATAGCGGACGACGGCTTAAGGGTTTTGGGGTGAAAATTCTAGCTAGATGAGCAGCAAACTTGGCACGACTATGGAGGCTCGTGCAAGAAGAATCGAAGGTTGAAAATGGTTTAGTTAATTAGAAGAAATTTCAGGGAAGAAATTGGAATGTTGCGGTGGCACTGAGGTTGGCTATTGGAGGCGGAAGCTGCGTCTGAAGTCATGGTGATGGCAGCGTTCACTTAGGGTTCCGGGTGGGAAAAAAATTCCAAAACTCCTACAATTAGACTATTTATAGATGGTAGATGGGATAATAGGGTTTTGGAGGTCGACAGGGAGGTATTAGGTATGAGAATTTGGGTGGCCGGTGGCAGTAATTAGTCGGCCATCGGTTTGGTTGCATCGAAGTTTCGTGAGGCCGGAGAGAAGAAATGGGCAAGAGATAATGGACAAGAGTTATGCCAATTTATTCCTCGAGTCAAGGGGAATACAAAGAGACAAGAATTGACCGCTCAAAGTCTCCATAGCCGGAGACGCCATTGATGGGTCGGGAGCTGCAGCCACGCCGACGAAGGAAGAAGGAAAAAGAAGAGGAGATGGACCAGTCGGCAAGGGAAAGAAAATAAAAGAGGGAGAACCGGGCGGCCAGCGCGAGTGAGGTAGGGATTATATGAGACGATGCATTTCAGGGAGAAATAGGACAAAATGCAGAGCTTTGGCTGCTGAAGGAAAAACAAAAGAAACACAGAAGTGGGCCACGTCAGGCCCAAATCGGGGGAGGGGTGGAAGGAAAGACAAAGAAAAAGGAAGAAACAAAAAGGAAAAGGGGGAAAAGGAAAAGAAAACAAAAATAATTAGGTTAGGGCCAATTAAATTAATATGAAAATTTAGGATATTTAAAAATAATAATATTAAAATAAAATAATCTTTAAACCCCTTTTTAAGCTAAATTAGGATTTTTAAAAGATATTCCATAATTTCCATTTTAATTAGTAAAACACCCAAATTTTCTTCAATTAAATTATTTATAAAATTATTATTAATTTCAAACTATTTTCTCCTTCTTATTTTAATAAAATAATTTATTTAAATAAATTCCCAAATCAAAATCTTTCATTAGTTAAAATACCCAAATTCCTCCTAATTAAAATACTTATAAATTTATTCTTGATTTGTTCTAATTAATTTTCTTTTATTTTAAATAAAATAATATACTTAATTAACTATTAAAATAAAACTTTATTTAAATATACTATTTAAAATTAGGAATTTTCGGGGTATTTCAATGCGAGTGAGAGATTCGCTGAGAGAGAGAGATCACGAGAGAGAGTTCGAGAGAAAAGTAAGAATCAATTTCTTATTCAGCCAAAAAGTCTGAGGACAAAGGGGCAGGTGAGGTAGAGCTCACCGACCATTGGTGGTAGGTTAGTACAATCTTGTGATTTAGGTAGGGTAGTTTTGGTTAGGGAGGAGAAAGAAGGAAAGGGAAGGAGGAATGCATGAGGGCATGTATAGGTAGGTTGGCATTGGAATTGGTAAGGAAAGGGACAAGGAAGAGAATGGAGATGGTAAGGCGGTGTTATGGTGTCTAGGCAGGTTGGGTTACAAAGTTACAAGTTGCCTACAAATCATAGGAGGGGAGGAAGAAGAAGGGGGTGGGCCGATCAGTCTAGGGGAAAAGGAAATAAAGAAAAAAGGAAGGGTGAATCGATAGACGAGGGGAAGAAAAAAAAAAGGAAAGGCGGGCTAGGTGGTGCTAGGGAGAATCTGAGGGAAGGAAGCAAAAAAAAGGAAAAAGAGAAGGGAGGAAAAAAGGAAAGAAAAATGAAAAAGGAAGGAAAAAGGAAAAAAAATAGGTTGGTTAGGGTATTTATAATATTTTTTTATTTTTAAATATTTCAAAATAATAAAAATTAGTCAAATAATAATTAAAGTCCTTTTTATATTAATTTAGGATATTTTTTGTAATTTTTTTCTAAACTCAATTTTAATTAGTAATTACCCTAATCTTCTATAATCAAATTCTTTATTTTTTTCCTCTTGATTTTTCCTTAAATACTCCCCTTATTTTAATAAAATAATTTATTTAATTAATTTCTCTAATGAATTCCTATTTTAACATAATTTCCTTAATTAGAATTTATGGGGTATTTTAAAAAGTGGAGAGTTCATCGCTGCAATGGAGTGAGTCAAGAGCTTTAGGGGCGAGCTCTAGCATTTGACTATCCAGACTCATTTGATACCCCATGCAGTAGAATGTGACGTCATCAAGGATATCATGGTTGTTTTGTAGACACAATGGTGTAGCTAGAAACCTATGAGATTTACACCAAAATCTTGGAGAATGCGAGTGATGAGAAATCTATATCCCAAGGTGGCTTGGCTATTTCTCGCCATATGAGACACGTGCCAAAAGATTTCTGCCAAAAATCTAATGGAAGTAAATGAGAGAATGTGATCCACCTTATATAAAACCTTGAACATCATATCCGCTCTAAACCCTCCAAGAGGGAAATAATGGAGGACACCATGTAATGGCACACCCATCTGAAGGGTAGGAGACAATATAATGTGGTTTTTTTTATCAAAGTAACGAAAGGTTGGATAAAAGTTTGTATTAGAAGCTTTCACCCATTATCTAATACAAAAGAAACAAAGTGAGTTGTTGGGTTATAGGTGAAGAACTTGAGGATACAAGTTAAAGGATATTTTGACAAATTTAAAGACCTTCAAATAAGTCTATTTGAAGATATGTTTTGAGGAAGGATTAATCCTGGATTTCCTTTCTCAATATAGACCAAAAAGGGAGGATTAGACTTTAGCTAACTTGCTCAAAGTTTGATAAAAAAATTCTCATTTAATATTCTTCTGCTTAAAATCATACGCACAAAGTCTTATATATAGGAAAAGGAAGCTTGGTGGTGAACTAGCTTAAACTATACAAGTATCCTTACTTAATCCAGCCTATTAATCATGGTTGAATTAAACCCATATTAACCTTAATCCAAATCATAATATCATTGGTTAAATGGTACTAAGGATTAATATTAAAAAGATATACAATTAGGTAAAATACATACATGAAATTATAACAATACCCTAACTTATATAAAATATACTTAGGGTTAGGGTTTATAAAAAGTTTATACAAATAGTTAATATCATCACTTTATCTCTTTTTGTAATGTATCATCCCATGTATTTCATAGCCTTGCATGCCTTGGAACACTTGTACACATCAATGTGTATGAACGACATCTTCATACAAATATGTAACATACCTACAAAAATAACTTGAATGGCTTTCAATGTCAAGTATATAAGAATTATCAAGAATATTTAACATGAGGGGCTACAACATTAAGAAAGATAAATCATCTTCCTTACCTTGAGGATTAGAATGAATATGATAATCATTATGTTCATTCGATGCTCCTGCATCACAATATGAGCTCGCAGTGCCTTTATATAGAAAGTGTTGTTAGTGTATATCTATTTGGATATCATTAGGGATGTGAGTACGCATCCATACTACATAAGTAATGCTGATTTCAATGTTGTGAGGATTCCCAAGGCTGCACACCGGTCTGGCTTCATCAAGGATGATGGGAACGCCTAAGACGTGTGTGGTAATGGTGCTCCCTATGACATGAGAATTAGGATTTACAGAGTAAACAAAAAAATTAAGGATAGAAGAATTCTTGGAGATTAAAGAAAGGGATAGGGTGAAGATGGGCAAGATCTTGCATAAAAAGAGGTTTAAATTGATCTGTGCAAAAGTCAGCATAAATACATTTGTCAGGTAAGACCTTATTTTTGTCGAAGGATTTAAGCCATTATTTTTATCATCCATAGCTCAAAAAAAATTGGGTGAAGTGAGGAGAGGCCTCAATGGTTTAGATAAGTTAGTTGGATAAAATTATGAAGGCACTTGTCATGGAGGAGGAAGAGCTAGTAGAATGGCTATGATGTAGTGGAGATAGAGGACTACTATCTTTTGAAGTGGATGAGGATGAGGAGAATGTAGAAGAGGGAGCGTGTGGAGGGGAAACTATAGGTTCCTCAACGCTTGGGTCCAAGACGGATGATTTGTTTGAGAATGAGCCTGTAATGAGGGAGGATCTACAAAACTTGCATGAAGAGTCACTAAGGTGGTAGATTTTTAGTTTGGCATTTTAGTGAGTGTTAAAGAATAGCAGAGAAAATAAGATGGAGGGAGGATGGATCAAAAGTTAGGGGAAAAAATGGAGTTCAATTAACACACAATGAGTGTTAAAATGACCAATTGATGAGTCATTAAGGTCCATTGAACCCCAAGATAAATCAAGGGAGAAAAATGTGGATTGATTGAAAGTTAAGGTTGAAGGGTGAAATTATCTCATGTTTGGTGAGTTTGAGGTAAATTGATGAAGTGAAGAGAATTTTGGCATGTTATAGATTTCAATTTGAGAAATAGAAGAGAAATTTGATGGAGTTTGATAGTGATTTGATAATTTTCAAAGGAGAGTATGTTAGGGGATGAGAAGAAGTCAAACGGTTTGGGAAACTAGAGTTGAGGGTTTGAAGAATATGAGAGGGGTATTTATACCCGCGATAAACCAGTTGACTAGTTTGGGGAAAGCAGTCGACTATTCCTCCATCGATCAATAGATATAGATTAACCAGCTGAATGGTTATGTGTGTAGACATAAATTAGTAAGAACATGAATACCCCAATTTTGACCCACCAACCGACTAGTAAATGAACCGATTGACTTATTTTGTTGACTAGTCGGTTGGTTACACAGTTAAATGTTGTTTTTTGTTATTTTGTATGGTTTTTAAAAATTAATTTGATTTTATGCCATAAGTTAATAGATATAAAATGGATTTCATGACACTGATCATAAGGATCAAGAATCATAATGGCCATGTTTCGATTTGAATCTAAGTTGTGGACTTAAGGTTGTGATTAGCTTAAAATTTTCACAATTTTGAGAGAGTTGCAATTTTATCATAAAACTCTCATCCCAAACTCTCCTAATTGTTGTAAATTGTTATTCACATAAGGGTTTAGTGAATATGTCTTCCTGTTGATGCAAAGTATCCATAAAATCTACACATACATCACCTTTTTCAACATGGTCTCTTATGAAATTATGTCTTATTTCTATGTTTTTAGATTTTCAATGTTGAACAAGATTTATTGTGAGAAATGTAGCACTGGTGTTATCACATTTAATTGGAATTCTTTCAAGTTGAAGGCTGTAGTCACTTAATTGATGTTTCATCCAAATTAATTGAGCAAAACAAGCACTAGTAGTAATATATTCGGCTTTATCGGTAGAAAGTGCAACACTCAATTGTTTCTTGCTATGCCAGCTAATTAAGGATTCTCTTCAAAATTTGTAAGTACCTTATGTGCTTTTAATACCAACTTTATAACCCTTAAAATCAACATTGTAATACCTTATTTTCTATCTCTTTCAAAGTCAATGCCCTTTGGTTTGGATAATCCCAAGCAAAGTGGCCATAACCTCTACACTTGAATCATTGCTTGTTCACCTTATCAACTACTTAATCTTTTCCCTTTTCATCATAAGTGAACTTCCTAGTACGGTCCTAACTTGTGGCTTGAGAAATTGGTGGATTTGACACAACCTTGAAAGTCAAACCATATGGATCATTGGTTAAATTTCTTGGTGGCTTGGTCCTCTTCAACTGTTTCTCGAACTTGATAGCTAACTTTCCTAGGTCTTCAAACACTTTATATATGTACACCTCTACATTATCCTAATATTCATATTTAAAACCCTGATGAATCATGCACACCTATGTTTTTCTCATTCTTGGACATCACATATTAGAGTTTTCCTTTTGAACTACCGAATGTATTTTTTAACTCCAAGTAACCCTTTCCTCAATGTAGTTATTTTTATACAATTTTCTTGCTCGTATTCCAGGGACACAAACTTATTCTTCAAATGTTTCTTTAATTTTTCCCATGACCTAATCTTTGATTTTCCTTCTCTCTCCCATATCCTTTTTAAATTATCGTATCACACTCTAGCACATGTTGTAAACTTTAATATCGCTATCCGGCACCATTTCTCGTCATCAATGTCCTTATACTCAAATTTTGATTTAATGATTTGTAGCCATTCAAGAAAAGGCTACGGGTCAAGATTACCTTCAAAGAAGATTCCTTTTTTCCACGTCATCATAAGTACTTCTTGATGTGTCACAAGGCCTTCTTACGTGCCCTTCCTCTACTTGTTCCCTTCAATTTTGCGGCTTCACATAGGACTCGTGGGCTTGGGAAATATCTATTCTTCCCACCTAAAATTTTATCTCCCTGATTTCATCCATCAAGGTCTTGAGAACATCTCTCAAGTCTTCTCTTTGGTTTTCCAATCTTTTTCTTAACAACCAAACTTAAAACTCCCTAAGCATGACCTTAATCACGTGGGCCTCTTGTGAATTTTTATTTTTGTGAATTCTTGGATATTATAGAAGATACTACACTTTCTTGATAAATCTTGAAGATTCTTGAAAGAAAGTTTGAATCTTCATTGCAATTCTACCAACTTATGTTGGGAGGGTGTAATCTTCAATCATGTGGATCTAATGGTTCAAATGGAGTTTGGATAAGATGGTAAAGGCTTGATGATGGTGATTATCAAGAATAAATTTTTGAAAGTTATGTAAATAAGATTATGGTGATTTAAATTATGGTAGAAGAGTGATTATGGTGATCCGATGATAAGGGTTTAGCATTGATGATGGTTCAACTGTAACATACTAACTAATCTATGCATTCAGTAATGGATTGATGTTTGTATGGATGGTTTAGGGTTTCAAATGAATATTTTAATGCTTTGATTTTATATACTAATTTAGGGTTTGATTTTACTATGAAATGGAGTAGGATTTTGAAGGTAATTAAGGCAGGAAAATATGGATCAACAATAGTAGAAAAGATATGGATTAATCTCTAATTCACACAGACTAAGAGATTAAAACTTTCAAGCTAAACTATACACATATATTTGATTTGCTAGAGCTTAAACTCACACAAAATTCATTCAATGTTGATCTATAACTTCAATTCAATTATTCATAATACATAATATACATTATGCTTAAAATTCATGAATAATATAACCTTTCTACCACTAGCTAAAGCATATTCCAAAAGATTCCAAGCTATAAGATATTATGTTACCTTTATACTACTTTATACTTACTTTATTCTCCTAATTTATTACTTAATTAATAAATTAGATAAATTATATAATGATGCTTGAAAATCCTGATAGCATACTCCCCATCCATGTGGTTACTCCCCCCTTCCATGCCATGTACATGCAAGTAGACATTTAATTACTTGTTTGTTTTTTTTCGAGCAATGTAACCATCTGTTATCTTAAAATTTGTGGGAGACACTTTCCAAATAAAGAACAATTGGTTCCATAATTATGATTCCTCCTGCATCAGTATAGCAAATCAGATTTTAACTCATTGACATTGTTCTAATCATCAAAGCTTGTGGGTTATTTTTAGGTTGATGGCTCTCCTCCTTTTGCGGTGAAATAAAGGTTGGAAACTTCTTCCTCTTCTTTGGTGATTTCAATTTCACATTCATCAAAGGTGGCCATGGATTTTCTTGTCCCTTATCTTGCTTTGTTGTTTCTCAACTTCCCTTTGCTCCTTACTATTTATTTAGCTATTTCATTTTGAAACTTATACCAATCACGGATGACATGCTTACCTTTTCCATAGTTGTTGCATCTGATTTTCTCATCCATGTTGGCTTCTCTAGGCTTCATTTTGGTTGCTTGAAGAAGCTCTTTGATTCCTTTTTCCTCTTTATCAAAGGAATATCTTGAATTAAGTGGTTATGAATGCCACTTCTTCATCATTCATAGGAGGTTCTTCTTATCCTTTATTACCTTCTTGTTCACCTAAGTTATTGGCTGAATCTTGTTTCTTAAAAGATTTTGAGGCATTTAATGCTAGAAGATTCTTCCTTATTTCTTTTTATCCATCCTTCAATTTTGATTGATGAACCATAAGGGTGCCAAAAATCTCCTCAGTCATCATCTTGTCTAAGTCTCCGGCCTCTTTGATTGTGATTAACTTAGGGCTCTAGTCTTTTGTAAGACCTTGTATGAGTTTTCTTAATCCTTCTTCAGTGATTTTCTTCCCTAAGTCTTTGAGATTGTTAATTATTGAGGTGAAGTAGTTGCTTAGATTGTTGATAGTTTCAGCATACTTTATGCTGAACAGTTCATACTCTCTAGTGTGGAGGGTGAATCTTTTATCGTTAACCTGCTTTGTCCCTTCATGGGTGAGGATGAACTTATCCCATTTGCCTTTTGCAGTTGTGTAGGAATGAATTTGAATGATACTATTTTTCAGAAAGCCCACATTGTAAAATCATGATGGATTTATCATTGAGAAATAGCTTTCTCTTCTTTGCATGGGTAAGATCATCTATTTTTGTTACTCTTTTTGTGGATTGGCAAAGAATAAATAAATAATTATACATGTAATGTAAGGTGGCTCAAATTGAATTACTCTTTATATACACTACCAAAAGTTTCTCCCTTTTAGATTTTTAAAATTGTTATTTTTTTATTGATGATCATTGTTCTCTTAGTATATAAGTCTTAAAATCTCAATGACCCACTCAAAAGATGATTTACAACTTTATCTGTTTATCTTCTTTAGACTCACTAACTAAATCTCTCAATAATGATAGGTGAACACTTACTAACCTCTTTGATTGATTTTTGAAAGGAGATTGTGATTACAAGTGAATCTCACCAAATATAAGATATGAAAGTGTTAATCTTTTAATGATATGTAATCTATCTATATGTAATATATAATATTACAATTTGAGAATATTTCTAGCTAAGAGAAGTGAGAAAATAACACTTTTTAGTAAAAACTTTGAAATATGAATGTTTGGAATATTGAATGAGGAATTGAGTGATTTTAGTGTAAGAGAGTAAATGCACATTCAATGATCTAAAAAGTTTTTTTAATAAATGTATAGGGACCTTATTTAGAAGGATTACCTTCTTGTAAGGTTGTTAGATACAAATTACCAAAAAGTTGTCTTACACAATGGGCAGAAAATTAGCATTTAATGTTGATCAATCGATCGATTTATAGAAACTAGTCGATTGGTTGTACGACTCTCAATCTGTTTGTTCTAACCAGTTGACTGCTCATGTTTTAAGACAAATAGAAATCTATAATTGTGTAAAGCAAACAATCAGTTTGTTCAAAATTAGTCAATCAATTCAACATTGTGTATGGTTGGCCCCAAATGAACATCATCATGGTATGGTGAGACTAGTCAATGTGTTCCATGTATCAGTCAATTGGTTGTTCAAAGCAGTCAATTGGTTTGTCAACTAATTGATTGGATTAACTATAACTAGTTGATGTGTTTAAATAGAGAGTAGCTTGGTCTCTACAAAAATAAAATCGATCGATCAATTAGTCAAATCATTCAATCAATTTGTTGACCAGTCAATTGGTTTACTTGAACAAGTTGATGTATTTAAAAGTAGATGAGACGGGTTTCTTTAAGATTGAAACCTATAGAGTGGTTAGTCAAACCAGTTAATCAATTTGGCCAAACAAGTCTATCGGTTTGCCTAAACCTATTGATGTGTTTAAATATAGACAAACTAGGTTTTTGCAAGGTTAAAACCTATTGACGAGTTGGTTAAATTAGTCAATTGTTTAACCTAAACCAATCAATGTCTTTAAATAGAGAAACACTAGGTTTCTACAAGATTGAAACCCATGGACTTGTTGGTCAAACTAGTCTATTAGTTTTTGAACCAAGGATTAGTTCAAAGAAACCAATTGATTCATTTTATGCACCAATTGATCTGCTTGAGTTTTAACACAACTAGTGGCTACATTTAAACTAAACCAATTGATTCATTTTATGCACCAATTGATCTGCTTACGTTTTAACACAACTAGTGGCTATATTTAAACTAAACTACTCGATCGCTTTGAGGACTAGTAAACTGGTTTCTTCTGGAACCAATTATATTATTTGGAAAATACTTTTAAATGGTTTATAAAATAAAACCAAGTCAAGTACTTTTTAACGAAGAGTTTTAAAGAGTTTTTATTTGAAATGTAACATTAACTCAACTTAACTCTTTACAATATACCTAAGGTATATCAAATGCTTGGTTTCAATTCTTGTTTCTTTTTCTATATGTTGATTTGTTGAATATACATACTTAAGTACACACATTAGATACCATAATCTATTTGCTATCATCAAAATAAGTATAATAGCATTGCTTAACCTTTGAGGTTAACACTTACAACCTATACAGAAGCCATTAGATACCTTATTACTTTTCTCCACAACTTAAAAAAGTTATGTTAATGCTTTTGTAGGGTGGTAATAGCAATATAAAGCAATAATTGTTTGAGGTTTTTTTATATAGGGGAGAACAAGCTACATGCTACCTATATAGGAGTTTGAAAACTGATCTATATGACAATCTGATTGAAAAAATACCACTTTAATTCTTCTAGAAGTTGTTAAATTATTGAGTTACGTGGGAAGACTTAAGTTGATAAGGGAAATTTTGTATACTCTCCAAATCTATTAGTCACAAATTTTTACCCTTCTAAATAAGATAATTTACACCATTGAAGCATAATGTAGATACTTTATATGGTTGGGCATAAATCATATCACCAAAAGAGAATCGATGGAATGGGTCATTATCTACTCAACACAACTTAAGTGTTATTTAAGCATTTTCTACATACACAATTGGAACAATAAAGATATTGGCAACTAGATGTGGTAACTTGCTCTAAAAAAAGGATATGATGTGGGTTAAATGGATAAATGTGTATAAATTTCAATAGGAAAGATTTTTAGATCATGAGCATCATACCTTTCATTTTCATAGGCTATGAGATAAATATTGTAAATAAAGACTTACATTACTTGATAATTATATAGGATATCTTCACATCACATAGCTAAGTGTGATGAAATTTTGAGGCCAAAGAATCCTAAAGTCTCTTAGAGAAAATTTATTTGTATACCTCTTAGTATCTTGACGCTTCAACTCATTCTTTAGCTATTAGTGCACAATTTATGTGTAATGTTTGGCTTGAATGATAGAATAATCAATTTCTTGTTCATGGAATTTCATTTTTCTCACCTTATCTAGTTTTTTATCCTAAGCAAATCAATTCCTCACCATAACCTAAGAACTTGGCACGATGAACTAGAGTGCATTTTAGCGCATTTATTTAAAATCAAGGAAAAGTAGATAATAGTGAAGGTGGTGTGTCATGTGTTTGTTTACCTAATTTGGAAAAATAAAAATAGAATGATCTTTCAACAATAAAATAGGCTCCTAGGTAGATATTTAAATAATTAGCGGATGATATTGCTTATATAGTAGCTTGTTTAAATAGGAGTATTAGTTTTACAACATTTATAAATTTCATTAACACTTCAATTGTATAACATGTCACCAAATTTTATGCTCAAAGTGTTGTACTTCATGGTATTTTTTATTAATAAAACTCTGCATTACTTACCAAAAACTAAAAACAAATGGTCATAACCAAATATAGTTGACATAAACTAGGTTAATTTTAACAACAAATTAGGTTGGCCACATATATGATACATATTTATAAAAAGAAATATGGACACATGATATTAGTCTGATTATATTTAGATGACCACTTTCAATAGTTGCTACAAATTCCTTAAATTTTTTTTGGTGGAAGTGTAAAATACAACTTGAATATAAACACAATAATGGAACAAAAAATCCAAACATTATAGATATTCAATATCTAAGGTTCAATAATTTCAAAATTAAAAATTTATTGAAAGTAAAAAAAAGGGAAAGAAGATTAACACTTACCAAATCAAATACAAATGAAATATCTAAATTGAGTAAATCAAGAAAATAAAATATAATATAATATTTTTTTCCTAGATCAAGATTTATATTTTCAGGTCAAGGGCTATTAAATTGGTCATCGATAATGGCACCTAAGTCATCCAAATATAACTATTAGCAAATATACCATTTGCTAGTAATATAGGATACAAAAAGTAATGAATTATCATCTCATAAAGAGTAATTAATAATTTAAAATTTCTAAAAAAATGAAATAAGGTCTAGGCTAATGAAATAAAATAACAAATTGACAATTAATTTAAAATAAGAATTTTGGATGAAAATATCTAAACTAAAATAAAGACAATATAAAGGAAATAAAATAATTAATAAAATCTGCTAGGGAATCTTGATCTACTTCTATCCAATTATAAAAATTAAATAACCAATTACTTTACTTAGTTTAGTTATCCAGTATGTGTTAATAGAAACATATAAGTTATATACTCTCTTGAGCTGCACACTCCTGTCGTCAATTATTAGTCACGTTATCTTCATTTAGGCAAACGTTTTAAATAAAATTCAATTTCTGTTGATTTTATGGAACCTAAAGTATAGAATTATCGCTCTTAACATGAATTGTTAGAATATAATTAAAGATTACCGGTCTATTGATTAGATATAATTAAGAACAATAGTACAAAATACATATGACAATTTAGAAACCAAACAAAAAATTAATCACATAATATAAATAATAGAAATTCTTTATACGCTCGATTAATTTAAAATTAGAATATACTATAAATTAAAATAAACATAATCTAATTACATAAAAAATCTTAATTATGTATAAAATTTTATATCTTAAAGTATTAAAATATAAAATTACATCACACTTGATTTAAAATCAGAAATAATAGATAATATTATATATACTCTAGGTAATGGAGGGCATTAAATACTTTTTTTCCCTGCATTATGTCTCCCCATGCCCTTTGCCTTGTGCCTCTAAACATTTTCTCTATTCTTTGTGTCATCTACTATATGCAGGGCTCTGCAATAAATTTAGGATCTGAAAATTTGATCCGATATTTAAAAATTCGATCCAACATTTAGGATATTCGAACCGATTTAAGTCCAAAAGGATATCTCACAATCGGATATCCCTTTCTTTTCTAGATTTTCCGATTTGAAAAAACATAATATATTTTGTTGATTATTTCAACAACACATCATATTATTGTATTTTTATAGTTTTAAGTTTTAAAAATTTTTTTATTTTTATATTTAAAATATTTATCATAATATTTTCATAATTCTTTTAGATAAAGTAAGATATTTATATGAATATAGATATGAATATTATATAATATATCATCTTCATTTTTAAAAAAATTCTAGCAAAAGTTATTAAAATTAATAAAATAATATTTTCATATGGATATTGGATATATCTTAATCCGGTCTATATCCGGTCAGTATTTTTTAGATATCTACATCCCTAATATCCATTCTAAAAAATACAGAGCGGATATCTGAAAAAAATATCCGAACGGATACGGATATCCGATTTTGCACACACCTAATTATATGTCTCTAAATCTCCTGATGCTTGTTTGTTTTTCTCTCTATTCTTTATTTCACTATTCCTTCTCTCTTTTGTCTCGCTTTTTATGACTTTATTTTGTTTTCTTTTTTACTCATTCCACTTTTTTCTTTTTGGCACTTTAGTTGTATTTGGTTCTAATAAAGTTTAAAGGAAGGAAAATTAAAATCAAAATACTTTTTTTCAAACTTTCCTCAAAGAAAATCATATAATTAATCAGTATTAATTTTTTTCCTTATTTTTTTTCCTATTTTATTATCTTATTTAAACAAAACATAAAAAATTATTTTTCATTTTATTTTCTCTCTTAACTTTAAATAATGAATCAAATGGAGCATTAGTGTCTTTTCTCCAAAATTCTTTTTCCCGTTTAATGACATAAGGGTGTCATAGCTTTTTTTCCCTTCTTTGATTACATTTTCTTATATTCCTTCATAACTCTCTATGGCACTTTTAAATCTTTTTGCAGTTCATTTTTTTTCTTTTTCTTTTTTATTTTTTATTCCATATATAGTTTGTCCTACCTATAAAATAAGGTTTAAGTTAATATTAATTAACTTTATAAAATTATTTTAAATACCTATTTAATTTAACATATATTTTATACTAAAATTTAGGTTAAAATTTAACCAATATGTAATCAGATCTAGGGGAAAAAGAATAAACAATGTGGATCTCATTTTAACCTTTACAATTATATTTGAATTATTTAAATCCAAGTTTGTGCGTAAAAGTTATGATGAAAATGAAACAAGTTGTTTAAATTTTACAAAAATAAATTTTAGGGTCTTAATGAATTAAATGTATGATATTATTATAAATTAAGAAAATAATTAAGAATAATATAAATAATCTCACATTTTATTAAAATAAGTATTAAAATGTTTAAATTAAAAGAGTATATGTGTGTGTGTGTGTGTGTGTGTGAGTCAGTGTATTAGATTAGATTTGGAAATTTGAGCTAGAAACTTGGCTCTAACATTGTTTACATATCTTCCTATTCTTTTGCAAATAAACAATAAAAAAACTTAAAGTAAAAGGATATAAAATAGCTACAAATATGTGTTCATTAGTGTATTAGGTTAAATTTGGAGGATGGTCAAGAAACTTGGTGGACCATTGCTTGCATGTATTGTTATTAACGTAAAGAAGTAAAAAGTTATTTTCTTGTATACTTGTGGCATATATATTTTATTTTATCACATATAAATTTAAAATTGCTTCATTATTGATCTGAAATGGATATTAATCATTCAAGGAGTGTTTATGACTATTTATCTTTTCTTTTTTCTTTTTTAGAATCCAAAGGAATTATATCTCAACACATTAATGCCGGAGAATGATTGCATATACACTTTAGGATTATGGGCATTCATACCTTTCACTTTATACATTCATTAATGCAAAAAACAAAAACCAATGGTACACTAGTTTTGCACCTGTGTTGCATAATGGAAATTTATTATTACAAATATTGTAATTACTTTTATTTAAAAATAAACTAATTAAAAAAGTATTAAACTTGATTTCTTTGATGGCTATTGGATTGCTAAAATCTTTTTTCCTTTTTAGTTTGAAGAATTTTAAATGTATTGACATAATCTTTTCAAAAGATTATGGTCAATTCCTTTTACCATGAGGATTAGCTTTTATTTGTTGATCTTGTTCACTATAGTCTTTCATATTCATTTGCTTATTCACGGAGAATGGAAAAATAATCATATGGGAATTAAATACAAAAATATTGATTGACTAATACTTTCTAATTTTTACACTTTAAAGAATTTAGGGAAATCTAATAATAGAACAACTTATAGACATTCACCCTTGCTTATGTTTTTACTTATATATAATGAATGTTTCATACTTAGGGTAATTTAATTTTCATAGATTTAGGTTTGGATTAATTTCTATACTTTTAAAATTTTTTTCTTTTAAGTTGTCTTGCTTTCTAAGGTCTTTTATGCTACATTATAATGTTTAATATTCATATGAATTCCTTTGTGTTATACTTTGAAGATTTTTGTTTTTTTACACATTTATAGTTCAATTTTAATCAATTTATGGTTTTATTCTTCCATTGATATATTTACATTCTTTTCATATGGAATAAATTATCCTCTAATAAGCGTATTCATATCTAATTAGAGTAGCATACACATTTAATGTTGTGTAACACTTGCTAAGAGAATTTTCTTTTACCGAAACCTTTCTATCCTCCATAATCACTATTTAGTTAGATTTAAACAAAATTAATGATTGGGATAGAACATATACTTATTTGAAGGAAATGTATCCATATAATTTATAATTTTTTAAATTTTATATCGACCATACCCAATTATCCACCATGAAGAAAGCCATAGCAATATAACACATACAATAAGATACCACACCTACTACACGTGTTAACAATAAAATGAGGGAGATTTCTTAATAGATGCCACACCCAACACATCTTTATTGCATTTAACATGAAGGTTGATACAAGTTCGGATACTACACCTACCAAATTTGGTAAGAATATATCAAGGGGGATTTCTCAAGGGATACCATACCCACCACATATTGAATGCATCTAACATTTCGACTAACATAAAATTTGGAATGCCACACCATACCTCAATTTTTTTTGGACACTAATCCCATACCAACTTTCCATAGTATTTACCTTATACCTTAAAAATATATGCATAACATGCAAACTATAACCTAATAGAGAAGGGAAATATGTAATTAGTGAAAAGATAAAAACCATAACCCACTCACTACCATGAAAGTGGGAGAAAAAAGCTCCAATGAAATACTAATTTCATTGTTAATAATTATTTGGTGATATTACAAATCATGAATCAAGGCATCTAATCCACCAAATTAAGTGTTTAAAGATAACACCAAGTTTAACTAAAAAAATGATAGGCCACACCATAATATTCCTTATTTTATCTTTAACTTTGTTTGAATTATGTATGGCCAAAATCACGATTTAATGTCATAAGTAATGGAAAAGTTAAAATAGAAGCTCCCAAAGAAGATCAAAAAATAATAAATATATATGGAAAAATCATACAAAACTAGTTTTTTGGACCTTCATAATAGTTAACAAGTCTAAGCATACGTGACCCAAAGGAAAATATATAACACAACAAAAAAACATGAGTGGTTAGTCGAACTGATAATTTTTTGTAAGAAAAAAACGGTGAGTTTGGCCAAAAATGTAAATATTTTTAAGCCTAACCTAAAATCTCTCTAAACATAAAATAACTAGTCGATGGGTTTATCAAAAATATTGATTGTTCATGGGAACCAGTCAAGGGGTTAATCAAACCATTTGACTACCATAAGGGCTCATTGATGGGATCATCCAACCACTTGACCATTCACGAAATCAGTCACTAGGTCTATCCAACCGATACTCTACTCTAGGTTAGACATATCTAAATCCCACAATTCACTCTTAACAAATATTATACTCCTTATGAAATAACTTTCTTATGCTCCTATTTTGTGAAAAAACATAAACATGTATATTCCACACTTAGAATCATATGGTAGAAAATCAATACAGATCATAATCATGCTAAATTCACTAATTCATGCTTGATATTCAACATACTTAAAACATGATCCAAACTCCAAAAGTATATACATTTCAAATTCTCTAATTCAAGAAATTAAAAATAACATATATGAATAAAAAAACCAAGAACATGATACCATAAAGAAAAATATAAATCTTTACTCATATTAAAGATAATGATTCCATTCCTTCATGTAAAATATTATAGCATAAGACTATATTTCTTACTTGATGATCAAGGCTAAGTCTGTTCAATTCCTAAAATAATTAAAGATTAAAACAATGAAAAATCCTTTTAAAACCCTGTTAAAAATCAGAATATAATATAAAACAAGATGAACACAACTTAACATTCTATCAAGAACACATTGCAAGAAAGAGAAAGTTAGGAACTTAATCATTTCTTTACACCTTAATTATTCATTGCTTAAAAGGGTAAAGAAAGGGAGAGATAAGGTAAATATTAAGATATGAGATTAGAGGAAACAATTGATCAAGAATAGGAAATCATAATGCAAGGCTTTTGTTTTCTTATTTAAAGAAAAAATAGAAAAAAAGGAAATTCCTAGAACTTAGAAAAAGAAAACAAAAGGAGAGAAAGAATCGAGGGGAAGCACTGAAGGCTAGGTTTAATGAAGAAAAAATGAAGCCTAAGGGGGTTGGGAATCAACATATCAATAAGGAAGGAGAGAGTGATATTTGAATTTTGTTGATTTTGGGTTACCAAAGAGTAGGACGATGGATGATACAAGTGAAGGAGATAAAAATAAATCAATTTGTGGTAGAAGTAAGGTAAGTTAAGGGAAAGTGCAGGGAGGCTTGCATGTCGCCATGGCTGTTAGAGGAGAGAGTTAAATAAGTGCGAAAGAGAGAATTGGTGAGGAAGTACATTAAAAGTGCTTGTTGGAGATTCTTAGCTAAATAAAATAATGGAATGATCTAAATATTAAAAAATAATCTTAAAGCACCAAAATATGTTTATTTGCATAATGTAACCCTAATTAGAAATTTTCTTAAACATTATAAAGATTATCAAAATGAAAATATAAAAGGCTATAAAATCATAGTATAATAACTCGATTGGTTTGGAAAACTAGTAAAAAATGCAATTCCTTGGTCATAATAGTTGATCGGTTTAGGAAACCATTTGATTGTTATGCTTTGATGTTACATTTCTACCCACATTTTAAGCCCTTTTGAAAAAAAAAATTCTTTAAGATATTTTGAATACATTTTAAAGGATTTTAGGAAGGAGTATTATAATAGTTTTATATAATATTAAGTGCATAAAGTTCACTACACACACACACACATCCATTTGATGATTAACCTACACCTACTTAAACAATAGTGTATTTTTCTTTTATGAAATAACTTTTAAAACCTTATGAAAATGTGTAATATTTGTCTTTATACTAACGCATAATGCTTTTTATATATGTGAGCATATATGTAGTTTCGTTATTATGAAAGTTTAGTATACAGAAAAGTTAAAATGGATGAATAAATTATATTTTCAAGGCCATGATACCAATGGATGAAGGTGGTCACAAATGGTCTAAGCTATGGAATACAATATCTAATAGTGATGGAAACATTGGTTGTAATATGTATTTTACATATTTTTAATTATTTAAATATAGGAAAATAATTTATCAATAATATTATTTTACGATGGTGTATTTAGTTTGTTCATGCTACTTTTAAAGCCAACACTATAGTTTATTATTATGACTTTAGTGACCAACATGATACATCATTTCTATTGAATTAGTAATAAAAAAAATTTCCATCATAGTTAAGGCTTTAGTAAGGGTACAATAATAATGATAGATATTTTTGTTGCTATTGAGATTTTATGCTAAAACTTGCCATTATCAACAATTTTTTTTGTCATGAAAGCCTTGACATGTTGTGATGGGCCAATATTTGACGATCACTATTTATATATTCAACGTTTTATCACCTTAAGGCTAATTTGGTAATTTTATATTTAATCATGGTTAACCTTTTAATTAACCCTAAAAATCATGATTACTACCCTCTAACCCTAATTATGGTGATTAGATAGTAATTAGTGAAGAGCACTTTGAGTATGTTGAAGAAAACATTGAATATAGTGAATAACACTTTAAAGATGATGAAGAACACGAAGAAGATTTAAGTAAATGTGCTCAAACTTGAATGAAGTTTAAGTTCGGTTATAGTAGTTAAATGATATCATATTTCGTATCAATTGGCACCAAAAGATGACAATGAACAATATGGGATCATTAAATAACACAAAGTCAAATCTTACATGAAAACATAGCCTAAACTCATGGCTAAGAAGTTGGTTATAGGTTTTGTTAGATTTGCACATTTATGGGAAATTGATCTTAACTTTTATGACACCTTTTTTTTAGATCCAAAATATGTGTCGAAATGCAGACATATTAATTTTTTTAGTTCATATCAAATAGCGTCTTAACATTTAGATTATTCAGCATAGTATATCAACAATCTTAACCCAACTTCCTTATACCTCAAACAACCACTTTCATGCTTTCATTACATAAAATAATGATCAAAGCACCAAAATACATACTACAAGTGTGCTTTCTAACATAATAAAGACATTCCTTACTATCTTGAATTAATTACACACTTATAGAAAGCCATAAAACGCATGAAATATATAGAATGACCTATATTATGCTTCATAAAATCATACTTAAAGTTGAGTAAGAATAATCTAGTTTGATGTTAAGCAACCATAAAAAGAAAAAAAAAAGAGTGAGACTCGATTAACACCTCAGATATTGATAATTTCCTTTCAAAATGTAGGAATATATTATTAGAATAAGCATATAAAGTCATAAGAGAGAAAACATATATAGAAAAGAGAAGGATTAACCAAAGATGTGTTGTTTTGATTGTTTGTAAGCTCAAAAAATGATTCAATGGGGGGAATGGTTGTCATGGAAATAGAGGTCAAAGAGAGAGGTAGTGACATGGATTGCTTGAGAGAAATGCGATAGTGTTTAGTAGGGTAATACTTAGGGGTTGAGGCAAATAAAGTAAATAAGTATCAATTATGTAGGTAGCTATGATTTGCTTTATTTTTTAGGTGGGCTCCATGGGGATAAGGGGGAATGGGTATCCAATAGTAAGAGGGATGGAATGAAGTGTAAGGGGGTGGGTAGTTGAAGAGATATAATATTGGAGGTAAAGTGGAAGATTAAGGAAATATAACACGTGAAGTTTTCATGAAATTTAAAAGTTGAAAAAATTTGGTTCAGTATGTGACGTGAGTTATGAGGGAAATTAGCATCAATAGTGGAATAGTTTGGAGGGTTACGAATAGATATAATTTTTTTAACGGTTAGGATTAAAAATCAAATGACAAGGTTATATTCAAGTATAGGAAGGCAAGTTCTACTAGCTTATTTTGCTCAAAAAAGTCAATTTCATCTAAAAATAACAAAAATAAAATAATTTTTTTTAATTTCTTTTTCACTTTAGAACACCAAAATAAAATAATCCTCAAAGTTTCATAAATTCGTAAACTTTAGATAATAAGAAAGAGTGTTTTGAAGTGTAATACTATGTAAAAGCTAATAAGATAAAAATTGTGCTTTTTCATCAAAGCCCTTGTTTATTAATTTTTGAAAATAGCTAGGAGACTCAAAAACATCTAAATATTTCATATATGATCAATCTAGAAAGATTAACAAGAAGTTAAATGATCAAAGGTAGCTTGGAAAGTCTCATAAAACAAAGTTTTGTGAGAAAATATGAATAATGAAAAAAAAAGTTTTTAAATTGTAGTTAAGGTTTTATTTTAAAAGATGTGATAACTCTCTAAATAACATATTTTTATTGTATTTATATTAACAAATGTATATTTTGAAAAGTGAGGCATATATATATATATAGTCAAATAAATAATAATAAGTTTGTTAGTGGTATAACATAAACATCCATTATGGCAATAAATTGAAAATAAAAAGTAAAATGAATAGTATATGAAAATTCTAGAAAATATTAATTATAAGAAAATTTTTCTATAATATTATTTATTTTTTTATGATTTCACACTTAGGTAATTTGTTATTTTCTTTCCTTTAATGATTAAACAAAAAAATTGTTATCATCATATTATTATTGTGACATTCTTATTTAACAAAATACTTATATATAGATAAATGCTTATAGTGACATTCTTTTTAGGAAAAATAAAATGATTCTCAAAGATTTAAGTGACGAAAATATTCTTATACATATTATCTGCATCAAATATTCAGTAGAAATAATTCGAGTTGTTATTATCACTTGTTCTGTACATTATACCTAGGGCTGTTCATGTTATCCGATATCTGCTTATTCGATCCGATATCCGAAGTGATCCGATCCGAAAAAATAAATAATCGATCCGATTCTTTTTTTTTTCAAATCAAATATCCGATCCGGTCAACGAAAAGTCAAACAAACCAAATATCCGATCCGACAAATACAAATAATATCCGATCCGAAGAAAAATATTTATACATTTTTTTATAATTTTTTATTTTATATATAATTGTATATAAATAAATTTATATGTGTCTGTGTATAATTTTTACTTACTTTATTTATTATTTGAGGAAAAATTTACTGTAATTGAAATTATATTTTTAATACAATCCCTTTTTAAATATTTATAAAAATAAAAATAAAAATACTTTGCATACCGATATACTTCATCCACTCCTTTCTTATTTTAGTTTTAACATTGGATATTTGTTGAATAAGTCGGATATTTGCTAAGCGAATCGGATATTTGCTCAGCATTCGCTCAACAAATCGGATAATATGAAATATATTTATCATTTGGTAATTTTTTTATATTTGAAATTGTATTCGGCTAATATCGATTATATTTGATATCCGATGATATCCGATCCGAAAATTCAAATATCCGATCTTCCGAATATCTGAAGTTTCAAATCAAATATCAAATATCATTTTTAGATATCCGAAATTTCAAATATCCGACAATTAAATATCCGAAATATTGGATATTTGAACCGTGAACAGCCCTAGTTATACCCAATTCCCAAATTCTTAGTTTTACACGTTAACCTCACCATCTCGAAACAATTAATTTAACGAGAGCTTGTTGTAATAATTAGATGTTGCTTGATAATTACATGGCCAGTGGGTTGGCAACCCACAGCGTATGCCTAACATTTTCCTACTACTACTGCTGCTCCTACTACTACTGCTACTAATATTATTATACTGTTGGTGTATGCTGGCGCCGATTCTAAAAGACCTCGTTATATAGTAATTGAAATCTATGGGTAGCAGGCCCAGACATTTGATTTTATTGTAGCCGTAGCCCCGTCTAGCTATGCTTCCTGAACCTTCATACGTATTAGTTGGGTATTTTATTACGAGGCCCATCAGACCCTTTTGTTCTGGCCGTTGCTTCACTTATCTGTTGTTATGCTGAGCCATGGCTACTTATGGACTTGGTCTAGATGGCTAACCATATTGAAAATAAATAAAAAAGTCTCTGCACAAAATGAAATTTGAAGAAAAAACGGAAATGTGGCATTGAGTTTTGGTAAAATATACATATATTGTTCATAATGCAGAGCCTACGAGAGCTAAATATAGAGTTTATATGAAATAATCTATACAGAATAATTATTAAGGTACACAAGATTACAATCAATTCGGACAAGACAATAACAAGCATCACATATAGTACATAATCACTTCTTTAGATGAGATAATAATTGAGAATGAGACACTGAGGTTTGAGAAGATAAAAAAGTCATTTATAATATGGTGATTAGGTGACTAAAACACGTTATACATAATCAAAACTCTATATAGAATAGTTTCGAACACAGAGAGGATAGTCACCAATGCGGATAAGATAATCAACAATACTACACTTGTACACAATCACTTTTATAAACAAAATGAAAACTATTTAATTACTTATTATAATTAAGTTAATTATAATTACAAGTATTATTTTAGAATATATTTATAATTATAATTATAACTATAATAATGAAATGTGTAATTATTATTATAATAATACTTATTACACTATGACAAGATAATCATTAAATAATTAATGATAAACATTGTATTGTGAATGAACGGTCACCAAGTTGGATATAATTGCGACACACCAAATTTTACTAACCCTTATTCTTCAGTATTTATTCTTCAATCATTACCTAACCCTTAATCTTAGTTTAATTATCTTATCATAAACTCTCCCCTGCCAACCTAATTTTATTTCCCTAGTTTGGTTACCAAAACTAAACCATATCTACCCTCAATCCCAAACTAAACCTCTCACATCACCATTTTTTCATGCAAGTATATAAACACTCTGCCTCACCCACATCCCTTTTTCTGGCATACTTTTTATGTGCTACAAAGAATTAAATTACATATCTTTTACCTAACATCACTCCATCACCCCAGTTTCTTTTTTCTTGCAACTCATTTTTTTTCTACAACATTTTCCCATGTATACCTCATCCTTTCCCCCCTCACTTTTCTATAATTCTCTTCAACTCATTCTAACTTTCTCCTCTCTCCTCTCTCCTCTTCTTTTTTTTCCTTTTCTCTTTTGTGCATTGGCATCTTATAGGCTGCATCATGAATACTTCCCTCAAACAAATTCCAACCTTCACATTGAGTAGCCTTGGCAACAAGATTACATCCCTTGCTCATCTGTTACTCTCAAAAAATCATTCCTCCTTTATCCAAGTTCCTTGGATCTTCTATCTTAATTTTTTATCCTATTACCCTTATTTCCCTATCTTACTCTATCTCTTTTTCTATTCTCTTAACTTATTCTTAGTATTCTTAATATAGATGATCGTAAGGTGTAGAAGGAGAACAAATAGGAGTATTTTTCATAGAGACTAGTGTAGATTATGTTAGGGAAACACATCACTATCTTAAGCTTTTTTTTTTGAATGAAATCTTAATTTATTTGCTATAATAACCTACATTTTTCAACCAAATGATGATTTAGATTAATTAAGCATGTAATCATATATTGTTGTGACTTCCTTGCCAACACTTGTTTCTATTAATTTATGTAAAATACCTCATTAGACTATGCAAGACATTATTCTTAAATTTTGAGGACATAATTGTGACAAAGCATTTTTAATAAGAATGTGGGTAAATGTATTAAACCATGTTAGGTATAATATTGTGGTATATACAGAGGGTGGAGTTTTGTGTGTTTTGGCACAAGGATGGTTTGATTGTAGACCTTTTTAAGTATTTTTAGGATTATTCTCGTTGAGGTTTATTGTATATATGTAATGTTAATAATGTAGGGGAGTTTAGGCATGAATTTAGCTAATACTAGGAAAGTGAGGTTTGTAGAGTTTTGGTATTTTGGGATAATTCTCATTGAGGTTTATTAAGTTGTGAGCTTTGCGTAAAATATATATATATATATATGATAGTGTTTTTTTGAGTGTGGAACAAGTTATGTAAATGAGAAATTTTGAGATATTTAAGTGGAATAAATGTAAAATGGTCATTTTTTGTTAATTCGGGTAATTTGAGGTTGTGTTATTTCTATTAGGTTTAATGCATTTTAAGTGTGCTATGTTATTAGTTTGGGTTAATTATGTTTAATTCAAGTCTCCATATTATGAGAAAAGACCAAAAATGGGCTTAGATACACTAGGGGTACTATCAGTATTTTATGTACAAAATGTTGGGGTTTTATTTTGATTTTTGATATGTTTTAAGAATGATATATAGGAGAGTGGTGTCAACTTTGGTGGATTAATGAGCCATATGCAAGGAGTTGTAGCATAATTGTGAATTGTGGTTTTATATAGGTAGGTTGGTCTTTTTGCTAGTGATTCATTCCCTTTTGGTTTGGTTTTACTTCTCCTTTATCTTATGTGTATGCATGCTAATTAATTGTTGGAATGAATTTGGTAATATTAGCATATCACATAATGATGATAAGTAATAATAAATGTTGTAAGAAAATAATATTTAATGTGAAGGTTATAAGAGTGAATACCAAGTTGTAAGAGTATGTTCCATTAGACAACAATAATAGCCAACAACATTCTATCGTATGAGTTGTACAAGTCCATTCCACAAAATGAGAATAGTTGTTGGAAGCATTCTACTCTAATACAAATTGATTAAGATGCATTGATATGAAGATATGCTACTATGTGATGAAGATGTGTGAGTTAAAAAGAATACAATATCAATAAGATAATATTTTACAAGAAAAAAACTAAGCATATGGCATTAAAGTAATGGGTTAATAGGGTATGATAGGTTAGAAAAGTGTGTTAAATATATAGGGTGATAAATGGATGATTTTAAAATAATGATACCAAAACATATAAGGTTTTCATGAGATGAGAGCTCTTGGTTACCTATAAGGGTATTTTTGGTAAATATTATTATACTATAGAAATTAAGTTATTTTAAAGTTTTAGAGGATCTAAAATATGTATAGGGATCATATGAAAATTTTGGAGTATTAATGAACAACATAAGTCCAAAAAAAATGAGAAATGGATTAATTTGGGAATGATTACCAAAAAGTGGGATGTTTTAATCACATGTGTGAAGTGTTAGAACTAAAGCATGAATTTTACATACGTTTTTAGTATTGGTATTTTAGGAATTTATATTAAATTTGGTACTTTGATGAGACTTGTAGGAAAATTTATGTTATACTTGTAAAAATAGGTTTTTGTAAGCCTCTTGATTAGAACCTTTTGAGATAGGGTTATTGTTGTAGATGTAAGAAACTAGATTGGGCCTTAATTTTTGGGTGTGTTAATAATAATAATATTTTAGGTAGAGATAATAAATTTGGTGGATAAAAATGTAATTGAGAAGAATTTATGCTTAAAATATGAAATTAGAGAGTTATCAAGGAAATATAAAGATATTAACCCTTGAGAACACCCTTGTTATCTCTATGATAATGTTTTATTTTCTTTAATTATGTTTCATAACTATCAAAACCATCATAAACAAGACATTAGTGATTTAATGTGAAAGATCACATTAGTCAGGCTTGGTGATTTATGGGTCCATTCTACTGGAAGATAGTAGTGGCTTAGGATCATTTTTTCCTAAGTGGTGCATTGGTACATTCCCTTTGATTAGGAATATTGAGGCGCTAAAATAAACTAGAAATTGAAAATATTTGAGGTAAGTAACTAATGGATTAGACATTAATGATTTAAAGTGGAATACTATGTGATTTAGGACCAAGGTGTTGGTTCTATTCTATGAGACAAAAAGAGTGACTTAAGTGTGCTGTCCCCAAGAGGTTCTCTAGACTATTTCACTAGTTTAAGAGTAGTGGCTTATGTGTGTTTTTCCTTAAGAGGTATTGGTTTTCTTCCAATAGATAATAATAGTGGCTTAGAAGTGTTGGCAATGAGAGGTGCTTTAAATTGTTCCACTAGTTTATTAATAGTGAGATCTCTAAACTCAATGAACATAAGATAGTGGAATATGTCATATCTAATAATGAGGCCTAATTTAGTTATTACACTATATTAGTTTATGTATGCCGCATGTGTAGATATTTTCTGTACTGAATGCATGTAATTATCTATATCCCTTTCTATATTATATTGTCACCTTACTTAGAATTTAGCATACTTACCATCCTTTTATTATAGGTGCTTCTCATTCTCATGAGCAAATGACGTTGATGTCTATATGTATGTTGATGAGGACTCACTATATGATTTTGTAGTTGATGATTCATTATATGGAGTGGAATGAATTTTGTATGAGAGTTTTGAGGTACAGAGTCATGTTATCTAGATGATATTTTACTTGGATATCATTTTTAAAGTTTAGATCAATAGTATCACTTTTGTCTCTATTTTATAGATTTTTACTCAAATTTAATCTTCACTATTTTTATGTTATGTAATATCTATTTTTTTTCTATTTATCAATTTCATACTCTAAATATTTTTGCCTTGTGATTAATATAAGGATGATAGGGTAAGCTAAATTTATGTTAATTATGATAGTACCACCTAATTATTTTGATATTATGATTCTGCTAGAAATAAAAAAATTTAATAGTAAAATTTGTGGTATCACACATTTTCTTGCCTATTGAGTTAACAAGACATACATGAACAATCTTGACAATAAGTTTTTTGTTTAAGGTAATTGCATATGACATGCCATCAGAACATGTATTGGTTATGAAGAGGCGGTAGACATCCAAAAATACAAGAAAAAAAATTCTTTGAAGGTTACCTATATTGCATTTGTGTATTAAATATAACAATAGGGAAATATGAAAGTAATTCAAAATAAAGAATGTGATGAAATGATTATTATAAGAGAGATTTCGAAGGGTTTACCTGAAATGTGCGATTTAGCAATATGTGAATCCTATGTAAAGATATTATCTTATGTAAATTTGTTGGTTTAGTTTTATTTTGTAAGCATGACCATTGGGTTTCTACTTATTTTTCTATTATGGAAGTAAAAAATAATTACATTATTTACCAAAAAAATATGTTAGTATTATTGTTGTTATTATTAGTATTACATAAATGCAATGTATGGACCACTTTGGTTGACAAAAATTATAACTTCAATAGATTGAATATGATGAAGTTAATTATCATATAAGAAAATAATTTAATTTAGATAACTGAATAAGAGGATGAAACAATTTATGTAAAATAATTTCACAATAAAATATTTTGAAATACATACATTCAAGATAATCATAAGAAGAGCTAAATGGTTATCTTAACAATCCTAATTGAATAAAAATTATAAATGCTATATTTAAGAAATATTTGTCAACAATCTTGAACCTTGTATAAAATCTTACACCATAGAAGAGTTAATAAATATTTATTAAACAACTTATCCACCAATCATCACTTGAGTTATTTAGCACAGACAATAAAAATAATGCATTTCCTACCCTCTTGGATACTCAATGTTAATATAACTAACAAAAAAAAAATCCTTTTTCAATGATGCTATAAAATTACAAGATACATGATTCATCTACAACTTCAATTAAATTGTATATTCTTCAAGCTTTTTTTCTTTAGTATGTAACTCTAGTTGAGATTTTACTATATTTTTCTTTATTTAATTACCTAAGATGTTGTTTAAGATAATAAAGGGATTACCTTTTTATATAATAAATGAGTAGATTCTTTGGCTCTACCACACCTCTGAGATAATTTTAAGAAACTCATCATCATGAGTCCACATGTCTTAGAATATAAATTTACACCTAAGCTAAGGTCATATGTGGTTTAGGTCACTCAAAGTCAGATAATAGTTATAGAAATTGGTATATTAGAAATCAACTATTGAATTTGTAAATTTCTTAAACTTGTAGGTGTTACCAAGATCCTATATTATGTGTTGAACGATCTTCCTATTACGGCCAGTAAAGTGAAGGTCTTCGTCCATTATGTTGTACAAGCACTAATTGAACTCTTCTACATTTCTTACATTAAATCTTAGCCCATGAAACTTCTCATAGCCATTTAACATAACACAAAAGTCTGCAAGCACAATCTAGGGAGTATTTGTGACAAGTATGGCTTTAAACAAATGTCATAGCTCTTTTTTTTTCATTAGTTCCCTACTTATGCACATAACTAATGGTAGAACAAACTACAATGTTACATGTTTCCTTGTTTTCAGTACCCTAAACATGTGCATGGAATAAATGAACTTTCCATTTGCTTTTGTGAAAAAAAACACCAAACTCTCCCATTATGATGATGAGTATAATTGTTAAAAATATCAAACTAGTTACCTAAGTTGTTCCTAATAGAGATATCATTAGAAGATTTTATTTGATTTTATAAAAGGCATAATAAAGAATCATTATTTAATTTTAGTAATGCCTTAATTACTTTTGTTTCTATGATTTATTAAGGTCACTAATATTTAAAATAACTAACAAGATATGATTGAGGGAAGTAATAGGTCATCGATATCCTATATTCCTATTTTTTCTGCCAATCAAATATCCACATCTAGAGGAGTAAACTTGTTACTCTTAGGAGTAAATAAACCAACATTCTCTTATAGGAGATTAGCATTAGCATTTTTTATTATAAGAACTGTGTAAGATCCTTTTAAGGGTATATAGGTCTTGAGAAAGGATTATTGTATTACATATGACCCACTTATTTGGACGGACGCATATAAGGACCATATTTGAACTACATTACATGCTAAGAGTCCTATTCTTACCTTAGAACATTACGATGTTTTCTTGTATCATCTACCCTAAAGGCGTCAAGCTAGTTTGTTCTTCTTTGGACACGGCTAGTGGTTCTTCCAAAAGGAATCATATAAGCTATAGAAGGGGGGTTTTATTCTTATGATATAGTTTGTGTTATAATACTAACATCAAGGTCTTCAATGTCAATTGAGTCTACATACTTTTTACTTACATCAACCTCAACCAATGCTTTAGCATAGGAGTCTTATTACTTTAATATTGTTATGCCATCCAAAAATAGGATACACCATATAATACTAGCAATTTGACTAATAGAATCAACATCCTTGTTATCAAGAAGTAAGTTAAGAACTTTAATCCACAAAGGCATAAATTAGAAAATTTCTTTAGCAAATTTGATTATCCTATGCCATGGTTTGAGAATGAATGATTTATTCATGAATTTCTAATAGGGGTACTAAGGCCCCTAATCCTCATCATATTAATTTTTAAATTCACAAAAAAAAAACAATCATCATTCAGCATGAATTTTTTTTTAAAGAAAGAAAGATATTATACCATTATGAAAAATTACAACCAAGTCTATAGAAATGATCTATATAACCTACGTAACCCTCAAATGTAGAAATTCTACTACGATGATTACAAATAGATGATAAAAAAAAGGAAATTTCGAAAACAATCTTTTTCATATTCCACCTAATACTCAAAAAAAGAAGAGCATTCCTAGCTTTCCAAATCTCATAAAGGCTGATAGCATAAAAAGCACACTTGAATTGGGACTTAATAACCCCTCTACCTTAAGAGCAAGATAAAGCTCTTAACATAGAAGGCCAAGAAGAAGGAAACCTTTTCCCACCAAAAATATCTCTAATAGAAAGCCAAATCTGCTTCGTAATAGGATAGTGCACCAACAAATGAATGATTATTTTCCTCTCGCTGACAGAAACAACATTACAAGTTAATGTAGGAAGAAAATTTAGCCACAAGATCCTTTACATGGAGCCTAGACTAAGCTACAAGCTAGAAAATAAACTCGTGTTTTGGTGTAGTAGGGTTACACCACACTGCCCTCCACTAAGTCACTTTAGGGGCCTTAAACCTTATATAATCATAAATCTCATAAATATTATAAGTTGAGTAAGCTAGCAGCAGCTGAAAACCTAATAGCAGTAGTGGCCTTAATGAAAAAATGCTTTGCAGAATTTAGGAGGTAGTGCTTGGAAGATTACAAGAAGAAACCTCCTACTGCTTGATATAATAGGAATGTATCCATTTAATCCATAAGGAATCCTTTTTCATGCACACATTCCAGAGATGTTTCCCTATTGTAGCTAAGTTCCATGATTGCATATCAATAATGATAAGTGCCCCTTACTTCTTAGGTAGGCAAAAAAAATTTCCATGCAAGAAGAGCCTTTTTGCTGGGTGTAGTCTTCCCTGTCCAAAGGAAGGATCGACATAGAGCTATAACCTGCACCAAAATTTTTTTGGGTAGGAGGAATATCTGACTCCAAAACATTTTTATGCCAAAAATGATAGAATTCAGTAATTACAACCTTCCTACATATGATAGCAATCTATTGGACTAATGCTGCAATCTTCTTGTAACCTTCTATATTAGAGAAAGCACATCAATAGTTTTAAGTTTAGAAGCATCCAAAGGAATCCCTAGATATTTGAGAGGGAATCTTCTCTCTTGGGAATGCAGATGGGATAAGATCAAATCTTTCAAAGAAAATGCCTCCAAAGAAAATGGAACTCTTCTCTGGACTTATGTGAAGGCCTAATATAACACTAAAATCCTGGAAAATTTCCTTGATAGCTGGAACAAAAGCCAAATCAGCCTTGCAAAATACCAGAAGGTCATTTGCAAAGGCCAAATTGATAATTCTCAACCTTTTACACTTAAGATGACCATGAAACTCTACTTTCATCCAAAGGGACTATAACATCCTACTCAAATATTCTATAACTATAACAAAAACGTAAGGAGACAAAGGATCTCCTTGCCTTAAGCCTCTCTTTCCTTGGAATGGATTCAACACACCATTGTTGAGAGATAAGAAGTAAGAAATAGCTAAAACATAGGACATAAGTACCCTGACCACATGCAGAGGAAAATGCATCCCAAGCAGCACATTCTCCAAAAACCACCAACTGATAGATTCATAAGCCTTCCTAATGTCCACTTTAAGCATGCATCGTGGAGGAAACTCTAGATCAAAAGTCCACATATCAAAAAATTTGAATTGTCTCTTAAATTAGAAAAACCTTGCAGAGACATGCACCAATGCTAGGCTATGATCAGAAAATAGGGGATCTAGAAACTCAACCCTTGAGGATGGAAAAGAAGAGGACCAATACAACTTCACCAAAACCCTATCTAATTTGGCTGTGATTCTATTCTCACCCAAACTTCTATTAGACCGAGTAAATTTCAGCCTTGAGAACCCTAAATCATGAACCAAAAGAGAATTAAAGCATTCTCTAGCATCAGTAACATCATTCAAGTTCACTACATTGCCTTGAAACTTCTCATCAGCCTATAAGACAACATTAAAGTCCCCTTAAATAATCCAAGCCTCTCTATCAACCTTATGATCACACGACCAACTCCACAGCCTTTTCCTATTATCCCTAGCATTAAAAGCATAAATGAATGTAGCATAAAACTGAATATTAGAATTCACCTAAGTCACGGATACATGTAAAGCCTGTTTACAACTTGTAAGAAGATCTATATCCCATGTAGACTTATCCCAAATGCACCATTAGGATGATGATCATAATTGCTTAGCCTCATCCATTTATGCCCTAACCTACCACAAGCCTTATCAACCTTATTACTTTTAATCCAAGTTTCAACCAGCCTTATAAGGGAAACTTTATGCATTGGTAACCAGTACTTCAATTCCTTGTTTATAAGGCTTATTCAAACCCCATACATTCCAAACCCCTATCATTAATATAATCCATTAGGGAATTTAGTATGATAGAATCATTAGTCAGATTATTACCTTTTTTCCTTTTGTAGGTTAGTACCACTCTCATACCCATTCCCACATTCTCGTAGGTATTCAAATCTGCTTCCTGTTTGTACCATGCACTTCTTCCCTACAACATAAAATGAAGGATTAATAATTGATCCATTATTTGGTGTAGGATTCTCCTTCTGTAATAAAGCATGAGATGAATCCCTTTGATCCATTCTCTACTTCTGTGTCACCCCACCAGCCATAGGGTTATCCTCATTTTGTTTAAGAATCGAAGGTGTCTATTTAAGAAACTCTTTAGCCTTTATACAGTTCTTTGTTGAATGTCCAGATTCATTACATGTAGAATAGAACGTAGGCCTCCAGGAAGGAGAATCACCTACCAGATGATGATTTTTCGGTACATATGTATTAGTTATTGATCATATCTTTCATCACTATTTGCATCAGGATTAATAATGCCCATCACATCCCCAGTTGAGGAAGAAAACTTGAAGACCTCTCTTGCTTTGGCAGGTAAATCGATGTCCAACCTACATGCGCCATTAGGTACAGAATCCTTTAAAATAGAAACTTCCACACCCTCACCCGACTTCCACAACTCTAGGATCTAACCTAGATGAAGAATCATCATTGGAAGGCCCTGTACAACCCTTAATCACATTCTTCTTTGAGAAAGATTCTACTTTCCTAGTGCATGACATGGATGAGGAGAGAGGAGAGAGGGGCTAGGGTTTTATGGTTTTTTGACTTCTTCAGCATGACTTGTTGGTTTTGTATAGAAGGCACCTCAGTATGAATGAAGAACATTGTATGACATGTACGAGGATTAATTCCAATGACAACGACTAAGAGAGCCCTACCATTAATTGCAATTCTCCATTACTTTTCTTTTAAGGATACAAACCTTCCATAGATATCTAGTAAGGGTATGTAATACATAATTAATAGTAGTTTAATCTAAAATATATTAGTATAACAATCCCTATTTTAGAATGGCAAAGTGTAATAAAAAAAATCAGGAGATATTACCAAAGGATTAACAATCAAAGAGATGTGATAATCACCTAATATATATTTGATGCAGGACTAAATAGAAAACTCACAAAAGAATGCATGCACTAACCAATCCAGTACTAGTAACAATGCCAAGAATTATATTAGAGGGATAGAGACTTAAAAAATCAAATTCATGAATCAAAGCTAAGAGTTTAAATAATTGAAATAAAAAAAAACTAACACAGTAAGTAAACCGTTATAAACTAGTTAGCTTAACTCTTAACTAAATTAGAACATAACTCTCAATCCCTAAGTAATGACTAAGTACCAACTCACATTATCATCCTCAACATACTCAAGTTGAGAACTATAACCCTATAGATGATCCTCTATGCACTATAATAGGAGCTGGATCAATATAGTGATAAAATATATGTATTATCAATATAGTGAAGTAATGGTAAAATAAAATAACTAGAATATTGTAAGGGCTTATGCTACACAATAAGGTAACCTAATAAAAAAATGTGTAAGGAACACCGAGGAATTATAACTTCTAAGCTCATTTATTAACATATAATAATGCATGCTCACAAAAGAATATTGGAAAAGATAACAAAATCATTTATTCTTTAAATAGATGTCAATAAACTATATTATTAATCCTCTATTTAATGACCACATACTTTCAAATAATATTCATATTCCAACTACCATATCCCGATCTCCACCATCAACAAAATTCAGGGCACCATAACGCACATAATAGGATACCACATATGGTCAGAATAGATCAAAGGGACTTTCTCAAAGGATATGACACCTACCATACCTTGAGTGCATCCTAAATTAGATATAACACAATTTGGATTACCACACTCACCTAATCTATGGACAAACAAAGTGCTAGCGGGCTTGTATAGGGATACCACACATAACTTAGTAGGATGCTTATGGCATACTAACGTGACACAATATTAATCTTATACATTATAAATATATAAATACACCCACCTACAAGAACCTAGTAGAGAAAGAAAATAGGTACTGAGTGAAAGGATAAAAAAAATACCACTAGGGTGAACCACCCACTAACTCCTGGTTAGCTATTCCAGGAGTTGAAGAAAAGGCTAAAAAAAAAATCTTAACTCCATTATTAGCAATTATTTTGTAATATCACAAATCATAGCTTAGTTCTACTTATAACTAATAGAGTTTTTAGAGAGTGCACCACAATTTTTCCTATTTCACCTTTTTCTTAGTTTCAATTATTTATGGGCAAGATCATAATTTAATGTCACAAAATAATAGAAAATTTAATCTAGATGAATCAAAGAAAGGTTAAAAACGAAAAAATAAACACACAAACCTTGGGAAAAACCATTAGATTGGTCCTTTGGACCAGCCGACTACACTAGACATATTAGACCCAAGAGAAATAAACAACATAACAAAACTTGGTTTCCTATTTGTTTGATAAATCAATTGTTCATAAGAACCAATTGATGGACTTGGGCATACTAGTTGATATTTTTAAGTCACAAATAAAACCACTTTGGTCACAACTTAGCCACTCAATAGGTTTATCTAACCGATTGATTATTAACAGGAACCTAATAGTTGATGTCTCAAACAAATCAATTAATGAAGCATGATCATCAATGTGTTCATTAAACTAATCATTTTTCCATGTGAATCAATTGATACATAACAAATCCTATGGGTAAAAAATACTCGTACATAGATTTAAAACTTAATAGAGATCATATGCTTTTGAAAATATCCATATCATGTTTCTATGTTATACAACAAATAATAATACATGCTCCACCCTTAAATTTATATGGATTGATGGTAGAAAATCAATACCAATCACATTTATTCCATCTTCACCAATTTCATACTTAATATTAAAAATAATCCACACATGCTCTAATATATAAAAATTCCACATACTTAAATTCATATCAAGTTGTCTAGGAAAATAATATCCATATATAGATTTCATGCTAAATAGAGATCACATGATTTTTAAAATAACCATATCATGCTTCTATGTTGTAAAATGCATAACAATACATGCCCCGCCCTTAAAGTCATATGAATTGATGGTAAAAAAATCTATACACATCAAATTTATGCCATCTTCACCAATTTCATGTTTAATATTAAAAATACTTGAGTCATGCTCCAAATATAACCATTCTAGATGCCTAAATTCAAGGATTTGACATAGCTTACATAAATGACAGAACACACCAATGTTATGATACTATAACTAAAAACTTAATTCTATAATTGTATTATAGATAAAGATGTCTTACCTCCAAGATAAATAATTCATTACAAGAATATACTCCTAAATTGATGGCTTAGCTTAAGACTCTTGGATTCCTAAGAGAATAAAGAATCAAAATAGTTAAATCTCCTTTTAAAACAAAATAATAAATAAAATAGAAGGTGAACATTAGATGAATCACAACTCAACCTTCTCTCATGAACACATTACAAAGGTGATAAAATATATAGAAGCTCCAACATTTCTATATACCTTAATCCTTCCTTGCTTAAATGAAAAAATAAGGGAAAGTTAAAGCTAACATTTGTAGAAGAAAGGATAGGAAAAAAATTGATCAAAAGAGGGATTCAAGAGGCAAAACCTCTACTTTTACAACATTAGGGAGAATGAATGAAAATGACGAAACACCCAACACTTAAAAAAAATCAAAAGGAAAGAGATAAAGGATATCAATAGTTGACGGTCAACGTTTAAATAAAATAGATAAGGAAGTTTAAAGAAAGTATGTCGTTAAATAATAAAAAGGGAAAGAAAGAGGAAGTACGTTGAATTTTTTCAAGTATGTAAGAAAAAAAGACTCAGAAGTGTAATAATGAAAATGAGGGTGATGAAGTGTAACTAGGTGGAGGTAGGGGTAAGGTGATTCAAAGGAGGTTATGGGATGCTTGTTCTTAGATACAACTGCTTGAGAAGAGAGAGAGAGTAGGTGAGAAAGTACATTAAAATATATTTTGATGAATGTTTTTGCTAAATAAAATCATATATCGATCTAAGTGATGTACAAATAATCTAATATATACTTATTATCACAAAGATATTGTAACTATATATTTTTATAAAGATTGAAAAGAGAATTGAAGCAAAAACAAGAAAGGATTTAGTATCATAGCATAACAAGTCAATTGATTTGGGAAACTAGTCAATTAGTTACACCCAAAATATGAATGTTTCTCAGTGGTCAAACCAACATACACATAAATTTCACTTTTTACATAAATTTCAAGCTCATTTTTCAAATTAAAAACCATTTTTTATATCAACATAATTTTAAATATATTATAAAGGATATTAGAGCAAGTTATTATAATTGATTACTAATAACCATCTCCCTCCATGTTCTCTTAGGAGAAAAATGATCATTTATGGTATGTAGAGGCTTTAGATTCACATAGACATTTCTAGGGTTCAAATCATATGCTAAATCTACTGTAATTTTATTTGAATAAGGGATTTATCATTGATTATTGTTCATTTGTTGATTCAAAGCCTCACCATCATAAATGAGATCACGTCCAACTTGTGACTCTTGTTTAGACTTAAAAGTAAGAAATTTCTCTTTTGAGAATACCATAGATATAGATTATTGATATGTGAAAGATGAATTTTAGTTATTTATATATTTATTATCACCACCACCACAATGACCATCATCACCATGTTATCATTATTATTATTAAGATAATATGTTGAAAGAAATAATTGATCAAAAATATTAATAATTAATTGTCTACTTATTTAATAATTAGATTATCTACATTTATAATCTTATTATTAATAGCTATAATTATAAGTAGTTATCAGTTATTCAAAATAGTATATTATTATTATTATTATTATTATTATTAGTTAGTAAAAAATTATTTATATTATTATTATTAGTTATCAATAATAATTTTTTATTATTAAGATGATTTATTAATAATGATGATAATTAATTTATAATGGCTTTAGGTTTATGATGTGGAATATAATAGAAGAATTATTCTTACACAAATGTATGATCATTTTCTTCTTTTACTTTGGAGTTTAAAATGGTTCCTAGAAGGTTGATGTGGTTGAATATGGATAATGCTCAACAATGCTCTTCAATTTGGGATGGATCTTTAGCAAGATCTCTCAATTCTAAATAAAAATCACTAAGTATTCTCAATAGGAAAAAATGTAAACTCCCAAGATAAACTCAATTGAAGAGTAAGTAAAGAATTTTGAGAATTTTTAGAAATATATTAAGATTATTTTTCATTAATAATTGAATGTACAAGGAGACACTACCTTTATATATATCCATAGTAGTCTAGCTCATCTTTACTAACCAAGCACAACCCAACCAATGTGAACTAGCTAGATTACATTAGTTAATAAAGGAGTTAAAATAACACACTACATGCCTCTATTATAATATAATGGTGTATAATTACAAGTTATAAGACATTACAAAGTACACACACTGACCATACAATACATGCAATAGTCATATATCCAAGCTTTGTGTCTTGTGGCTTTGTATTTTGTGAAACTTTGTAACCTTTTTTTTATATTTATCTTGTACACTATATGTCTTTGGTTAATTCTTGTTCTTGAAAATATATATATTACCAACAAGAATCAATTAGCAAAATATTAGTATCATTTATGTTAGCATTATGGTTTTCAGGATTTTCAAGAATAAATTGTGCCATCTCTAAGTATGCTAACCCTTGACCTACAATAGATGAAGAGAGAAATTGAGATGCTCCTTCATCATTCTTACCTTCTAAAGTGTATTTATCATCAAATTAAAATCAATATACTAATTAGATAAATAGCCAACATTTAAAGTACATGAAACTCCCCGATATGATTCAAGTAATTCCTAATTATAAGCATTATTTCCATGTCTTTTTTTACTATTTTAAATGGAGCATTAGCTCTTAGCATTATTTTTTTCCTTAAATATGGAGATCTATATTTTCTTATTTGTAACCAAACCAATTCTCATTGTGAATTTATTTTTGAATTTTAGTTTTATTCACATGAGTTTGGTATTTAACATTAGATTTTCAATGTTGTTCTTAATATGATTTTCATGTTTCTTAAAGAATTCAAGTATTTTTTTTAGCATGATATTTTTAATATATATTTTCTTTAATGAAAGCATTTCAATACGTAAATAAGGATGAAATCTATTGACAAATTCAAATGGACTCAATCAAGTTGAACTTGAAGGGATTTTATTATATGTAAATTCAACATGTGCAAGTTTTGATGAAACCCCAAATACTCTTAGTACCCTTACCAAGCACAACATCAATAATCCTCTAAAAATAATTGATTATCCTTATATTCTTATTTTGCAGGATAATCAAGCAAAATTAATCGAGAAAGCGGGGAAGAAGATCCAAGACTGTTGCTATCAAGAAACGGGATTATGTTGCTGAGAAGAGATGGATTATGTTGCTGAGAAGAAATATTCAAAGTTCTAAATTATTAGCAAGAATAATGGCATTATCGCCCAATTAGCAAAATTCTACTATTATTATTATCGTTGTTTTGTTTATTTAGTTTTATCTTGTAATAAGGGTATTAAGCAGCTAGTTAAGTGGGATTTGCCTAATCCATCATTAAACCACCTTCAAATTCCCCACATCTTCCTTAATCCTACCACACCCCAAATCCCACTATTTCTCAACCAAAAAAACAAAAGCCCAAAACCAAAAATGCACACACGCGTCCCACCTCGTCTCCCCGGTCCACAACCTCGTCTCTCCGGTCCACAACCTTAAACCCAGCCTTCTTTATCAATTTCCGTTCGGCCAAAAACAAACCTTCACTTCCGTTCAGTCAAACGCCTTCACTTCTCGACCAAACGCAGCCTTCCCTGGTCGTCCCCTTCCTCTAATCTCGCCTTCTTCGTCGACCACCATTAATGGGGATTATCCACCTTTAATTCACTCTACCCGCTCCACCTTCTCGACCGTTGCCCAACGTTCGACTTCCATCTACCCTAGCTAGTTGTTGCCCTATATAAAGCTTCTACCTTTATGTAAGAGGGGAACTTGGTTCAAATCGATTTCAGCATATGAAATAAAGCTATTAGCTTAATTCTTACGACTTTGCATCGTTTATTGTCGGTTTCCGGCATTTTTGTTATTCTCGATTTCGAGGATTTAAATCGGGCAGTCCCAATTACCCTATCCCTATTCCTGTTCGGTTGTTCTTGCGATTTTTTTTGTAATTTTACTGAACTCCACTTGGAGTTCATTTCAAGTTTTATATCCAAATCTTTTACACTCTTGCTAAAAAATACTTGTAGTAAAAATCCTAAGGTTCTATTAATCACTTTGGTTTGACCATCCATTTGTAGATTTCAGATTTACTAAACAAAATCTTAGTATCTAACATATGTTAAAGTGTTTTCCAAAAGTAGCTAAATGTTTTACATCTTTTATCCAACACTATACCTGTAGGAATGTTGTGTAACCTTACTACTTTAAAATATAAATCTACCACATGAGTTGCATTGTTATTTTTATTACAAGGAATAAAAATATGCCATTTTAAAAAATCTATCAACCACTAACATAATAGAATCTTTTCCCCTTTGTGGCCTTTGTAACCCTAAGATAAAGTCCATTTTAACTCCCTCCCATGGGTAACTAGGAAAAGATAATGGAAGTATACAAACCTTTATGGAAGAAATTCTTACCTCTTTTACATGTCACACATTTCATAATAATATCTTGCACTAACTTTATCATTTGTGGTCAATAAAAATGATCCTATAATATTTCCATACTTTTACAAACAAAAAAATGACTAGATATATCCCCATAATATACTTCTTTAACAAGTAAATCATACACACTTAAGGTATACACAATATATTAAGTATAAATAGAAAATCATCTGAAAGCACATAATTATAATGATAATAATTCTTTTCACATCCATCCTAAATATCAAAGAAATATTTTTATCTTTTGTATATAATGTTTTTAGCATTTCAAAACCTAGTAACTTATCATCCAACATAACAATTACAAAAGATCTTCTTGATAATGCATCTACAACTACATTATCCTCATCATAAAGTTTTTTGATAGAAAATAAGAAGGATTGTAAGAAACTAACCCATTTTAGCATTCCTAGGACTAAATTTCTTTTGCTTATGAAAATATTTCAAACTTTTATAATTTGAATTCAAAACAAACGGTTTGGGCCTCTAATAATGACTCCATGTTTATAAACTTATTCTGATGGTATAAAATTCTATATCATATATAGAATAATACAATTTTCCCCTTTCAATTTTTCATTAAATAATGTAATGGCTTATTTTTCTTGTAAGAGTACATCTCCTATGCCTACCCCAATATCATCACATATAACTTCAAAAAATTTATCAATGTTAGGCAAGGATAATACTAGTACATTACATAGCTTTTCGTTTAAAGTCTCAAAGACTTTAGTTGCATCTTTTTCCCACATGAATTTTTCATTCTTCATGAGATGTGTAATTGTCATGGTAATAGTTGAAAATTCTTTAATGAATCCTCTATAAGAAGTTGGTATCCCATAGAAACTCCTCACCTCATTTATATCTTTGGGTACATGCCAATCTTGAATAGCTTGAATCTTTATGGAATCCACTATTTTACCTATGCTACTAACAATATAACCAAGTATAACAACACTCACAAGTACAAAGTTACATATTTTCAATTTTCCATAGAGTTTAACTTTCTTTATTTTTTCAAATAATTTGATAAAATTAATAAGATGATCATGCTTATTTTTACTATACACAAGTATATAGCATAATGAATTTTCTAAGAAAAGATCAAAAAATTAATGTCATAAATGAACTGTATTTAATGGACAAACAAAAATGCATCACATTCCATTCCAAATATCATATTTTGTTTTAATGGTAGTTTTCCAATCACCCCTTTATCTTATCCTCATTTGATGATATCCATGCCTTAGATCAATTTTTGAGAATAATTGTGCCCACACAATTTATCTAACATGTAATCTATATTAGGAATAAAAAATATATTTTTGATAAGTATATTATTAACAACTCTAAAGTTTATACGCATACACAACATATAGTACTTTTTAGGAATGAGTAATAAAGTGACACAACACAAACTTATACCGTCTCTCTCATATCCTTTTCCTATGATCTCTTGTATTTGATTTTATATTTCAATAGCTTCGTCTATATTATGTCTACATGAAAGTTCATTAGGCAAAGATACAACTAGCATAAATTCTATACCATATTCTGTTCCTCTCTTAGGTTGTAATCTAAGGGATAAGTCATTAGAAAACACATTATGATACTCAATAATAAGCTTATTTCATCAAGGATTGCAATAATTTATCTTCTCTTGTACGGAGTCACTAATAATCAAAGCATAACAACTACCTTCTTCCTTTATATATTCTTTCACAACCTTAGCATGAAAAAATAAACTCTTTTTATTCTCGACTGTGTTACCATTATCATTATTAGATGGTTTATTTCTGTGCTTTTTCCTTTTTCAACAAGATCACTATTAGTAATACCGTTATCAATAGCACATTGGTCATTGTTCCATGGTCTAACAATATCATTAAGACATCATCATAATAATTACTAATTCAAAATGTGATCTGGGTTTGATTTCTTAGCTTGATTCATTTTTATTCTTGATAATTGAAGAGAATAAGAATTTAATTTGGAAGTCATGCTATCCCTAATCTTAGATCCTTCACTGTCGTCTCATTAAATATATTATCAATGATAAGTTGATAAATAGTGTCTCCAACTATTCATTTGGTCTTGAATATCAATTCTTGTTAATTGGGTTTCTTATTAGCTTAAATTTAAATAACTATTTACAACACACAAAAAGAATTACCCTCATCCTCAAAGTAACTTGAAATTATTTCTATTTGCTCAACCTCAAGGTCTTCATCATGAGTCCTAGTATCTTCAATCTCTTGTATAGAAAACACTCTTTTGTTGGGACATATCTTAGAATTGTGTCCATATGCTCTTCACTAAAAATATTGCTCTGTAGATACCGCATTAACCTTAGTCATGCCTTTATCCTATTAGGTAGGTCCATACTTCTTATCAACATTGGTACTACTTAAGGAACATGACCTAGACTTTGCATCTTTTGCATTTTAGTAGTACTTTGTAGAAGAAGTACTTTTCTTGGCTTGAGGCTTAGTGGACATAATTTTCTTCTCAAATCTAAAATATAACTTAATCTTATCATCAAGGTAATCATACAAACAATTTTCAACTTTATCTTAAATCGTCATGTTTATACCACCAAGAAATCTAGCACATACTTATTCTTTTTTCTCATGAATATCACATATAACTGCAAACTTAAAAAAAAAAAACCTAACATATTATTTAACATTTAGAAGTCCTTGGATAAGATCAATCAATCTAATATAATTATCTTAATTATACTCCTTACATACGGATTTATTTCTTAAAGATTTCTTAAACTTATCCCAATACTTAACTTTAGATTTACCTTCTCTTTCTTTAGTCCTTTTCAAGTTATCATACCATATCCTAACAAAAGTCTTAAACTTAGGAGTAAGAAGCTTACACTTTTTCTCATCATGTTAATACATGAATTAAATTATAGTTGCTACCTCATGTAACCACTCAATAAATAATTCAATAAGTTTTCCATAAAAATCGAGAAGATCAAGTTTATATCTTCTCTATGTTGATGTCTCTGTTGTTGGTCATGAAATGTTTGATTGCTCCCACTTCGTTGTGACTATTCTTCATAATCCACATATGAGGTTAGACATCATATTCTTTTTTGATTCATTTTCCTTGCTGCACTTACCATCCAATATCTATGGAACTCCTTTTATTCTTGCACCACCACCTAGAAATAATTTTTTATAATGGTTTTGAAAGGGTTTTAATAAGTTAGGCATTATGAAAACCTTAATGAAGGTTCAAAACGAATAATAAAAAAATATTAAAAAGCCTCCAAAAGAAAAACTTATTGTTTAATAATGGTTCACCAAAAAAACCATTATTAAGAAAATCGGCTTATAAACATAACCACTAAAAAACCCTAGCTAATTACCGATAATACATTAATTAAACCATTATTAGTATTTTAATGTACATTTAATTAACTCTTTTTCATGTTTTTTTTCTTTTCTAATAACCATTATTAAAATAATTAATTTAAGAAGCATTAATTCATCACTAATCTGTACTATGAACATTTAATTAACCATTTCTGAATGGTATTTTTTTTCTAATAACCATTATTAAAACTTGGTTATAAGAACTTTTTTTTTGCTATAATTGTTATTAGAAACACTTGAAATGTATATTATATTAGGGTTTAAATAACAATTTAGGAAAGATTCGTTATTAAAATGTAACTATTTTTTCTATTACAAATTATGTGGTTTTGGTCTAAACAACATACATAGTTGTAAGATCAAATATTTTAAAATTTGTATCGTATAACAAAACACAAATTCATGCATATATCCATCCCTTGAATATGGAAATTTTTAGGCATACCGCAAGTTGCAAACTCAACACTCCTAAGTTAAAGTTCATATATCATATAACCTAACTAACTATATATTAATAGCTAATAAACACTTGCATGTAAATATGTAAATGTATCCCTAATTTTATAGAAAAACATAAGACATATGAGATACAAATTAGAAAATGCATGTATGTAGATCCTTAATACTAAGTGTATGGGTGTACGAACTTGGCCCATTCATTTTTAACTTCATCAATGGCATATTTCTCCCTTTGTGCATATCAAACTATAAAAATTTTGCAATTTAATTATTTAGGTAGTAGTTAATATCCCATATATTAATTAATAAAGAAATAAGGGAAATGAAATATACATGGCTTAGATCTATGTTCATATATTTTTTCTTGAGTGTGAGATCCATTGCTATATAAAGATAGTTTCCATAATCATTACCTTTTTATTGTTATGGAAACTAAAAAATGACTTTAGTTATTTTTTTTTGTTTTATTAGATATTAAGTGGAATTGAAATAAAATAAAAAATGCTTGTCTTTCTACATACCATTATAGGCTCATACTAAAGATTATTTATGTTTGAGACACTACTTCTTTCTATCCTCATATATGCTATCCATAATGCCTTAATAAACAAATTTGATACGTAATATGTTATAACTTGTAATACCTAAATAAATTAACGAAGAATATATGCATTAATATGCTTATGAAGTAAGAAGTATAATACCATATTAAATAAATATTTTCCCTCAGAACAAATGATAGGAAAAGGAACAAATTAATTTTAGAGGGAAAAATAGCATTTATATTATATCCATTGATATATTATAACTTGTAATACCTAAACATAATCTTTTTTATGAGGAAAAATGGCATATAAAACCAATTATTCATTTGTGAGTTCTTATATGAGGTAAATCTCATTGTCGTACCTCACACTTAAGATGTTATCCGATAAATAGTTTATGTGTATATCCACACATAATGCAATATGGTCATATATAATGTATTGATACACATATACAATATACGATGACATACCCTCTACTGTAACAAGGCTAGCAATCAATATATTGATGAAAATAATAAAGCATATTTATTAATAATTAATAACTCATATATATATATATATATATACAATTGGTCATAAAATCATACAAACCAACAAAAAATCTTCAAATATGTGATATGAAATAATACTTACTAAACATATACGTCACCACTTATTGTTTACATCCATTAATGCTTATAATTTTCACTAATAACCTCCGCTAATACCATGTAAATGACATATTCTTTCACAATATACTCAACAAGGAAAATTAATTAAAATTAGGTATTGATAGAGGTGGTTTTTGGTGTAGAAATATAACATTGCCAAAGCTAGTGGTGGTCAATAGAGTTCTCTTAGTTTTTTTCTTTTCCTCTAAAAATGGAATCTATTATGGGACAATCAAATTTTCTAATCTATCACTCTCTCCTTTTTAGGTGCCCTTTTATTTTTGCTCTTTCTACTTATAATTCTCTTTTCCTTTATCCCAAGAACATTCTTATTTTATAATTCCCTAATATATAGTATTAAATAAAATATACTTAATGATCATATATATATTAGTAAGGTACAAACAATGTGTGTAACATGTTAGGCATAATATAGATGGACGATGTCATTACCTCTTTATTAGTGAGACAAATCTAATGTGTGAGACAAAGCACGAAGCTTCCATGAGGTTCCAACATTGTGCTTACCTCATCCCCATTTTTATAATAAGGAAAGGGTGCATCTCCAATGCTTGAAAAGTTAATATATACAGGCCTTGTATTTGGGGCAAGATGGACCCATGGGCTATAAGTTTTTCAGTATCATGATTGATGAGTACCCTTCCCTTTGCAAAAATAATTAAGGGTTTATTATCTAATAAGTTAAATATTGTTAATTATTGAGTTGGCACTTAATACATTATATATATATATATATATATATATCAATTCACAGATGTGTATGCTTTCCTCAAGAAAAAAATAAAAAACATATATTAGTTTCATAACTATCTATAACACTACTTACATTATATATATGAAGTGGATCATATGCATCTGAATTTGATGGCTTATACTATTGATATTTTATGGAGCCAGCTCTTTCTCCATTGTGGCCATTAGTTGGAATGCCATGTTTAATTTTTTGGTTAAGAGAGCCACTTGGTCATTCGTATTCTAGAGGCCACGTGATAGAGTACATAAAAATTTTCTTGTAACCCTAATTTAAGACCCTTATGTCTTCCTAAGTGTTGTTCAAATCTTGTTACTTGTGACACGATGCATTATTGATCTATACCGTAAAAAAATCAAATGTTTCAAGTTCAACCTATAATGTATGCAGCTTAGAATATAAGAATAAACTTTATATAGTAGTTTGCTTAAAGAAAACTAACTATTGTTAGGGATAGCTTCAAACTTACAATTGTTTTGGTAGAATATTGTATATCTTAATTAAGATATCCATCATTTTTTTCTTTAGCCTTCTTCTATAATGTACCAATATAGGTGGATGCAAAATGTAAATTCTTATCCTAGACTACAAGCTATATTTCAAAAGCATGCACTTAAATTAATATTATTATTATAACACTCTGTATAATAAGATTTAAACATATGAAACAAAATGTCATACAAAATCTTCCTTGAGGGCTACATAGCCTTTTCAAGCCATATTATAATCATAAATATTCTGCTCAACAACTTCTTTATTTTTTACCCTTTTCAACTATATTATAAGCTAAAATATGCACTCAAGGTTATTTATATATAATGATATATTCATAATGTAAATAATTAACTATTATGTAATAAATACCTTAAACTCCCCTAAAAGATATCATAAATTAAACTAGTCCCAATTATCTAGATCAATGAGACCATAACACTTAAGGGGCTTTCTAATTAAAGCATCATTACTCTTTCAATATATTTTTTTATTTACCAAGTATTCCCTATATGTTCTTAGATTTTAACTAAAGACTTCGAATGATTCTAGGGAATTGAGTGAATATATAGTGAGTTAGGATCGATGGCTACTTAGGGGAGAAGAAGGAATGAAGATATTCAAGTAAGAAATAATAAAGAGCTCAACTTTGAATGCCACGTTATTTAGGATTAATCCATGTATTCTTAGGCAGGATTATTAAATCACAAAGAGTGAATTAACCAAGTTATTTATTTGTGTTATATTTCAATATGCTCAACTATCATGTTACAATTTGTTGACATCATGCTTTATATAAGGCCCTTAAATTTCTAACTAGTACACTAATTTTTCCACATGACATATAAATTGTCAACTAGCACATAAACTAGTATTAACAATGTATTTATATCCTATATAATACACGACTCACCAAAGAAAATTGAAAACAAAGTAAGACAATTATTACATGAAAACAACTAAAAGAATTCTAATCAAAACAATGATGTTGATTTGAAATGTTAACTAGGTCTCTTAACTTATAGTATTGAATTTCATACTCAATATATTTATTTGTAATAGCTTATAACACATAAACTCTTATGTATCTTGAATTCTGAAATGGTTTGGTCTTCTTCCTACATATATGCTACACTCTTACATGAATGAAATAAAGTAACCTCATTAAGGTTAGTCATATTATTATTATTATTATTATTATTATTATTATTATTATTATTATCAAAAACATATAATTTGATAGTTTCTACAATTGAGTATGCCAAATTAATATCATCTTGAGGATCACCTATGGATGCTCTTATAATATTCTTCTCAAATTGAGAAGAATTTATCCTCAAATCGATATCAATAATGTAAGGAGATAAATAACCAACATTAAATGTCCTTGAAACACCACCATATGATTCAAGAAGCTTAATTTTGTTAGCATTTTTTCCAAATTTTATAGGGATTTTAAATGGGTAATCAACTCTTGACATTAGTTTATGTTTCCTTATATTTGGAAATCTTTCTTTATACAAATGCAGCAACACTATATCACCAGGAGAAAATATATATTAGGTGTGATTTTTCTTAGCTTGTTTTTTATATCGTGAATTGGATCGTTCTATGCTCCCCTTGATTTTTTGAAGAATCTCTTATAAGAACTCTACTCAAGCCTTGGAATCATAGTTTTTAAGTTTACCTTTATTTAAGGGTACCATATAAGTTGTTAAATAAGGATTCATACCATAAACAATCTGAAATGGACTTGAATGTATAGTACTTGAAGGATGTCAATTATAAGAAAACTCTACATGAGCTAACTTAAATACACAATTCTATAGTACTTGTACTTACCAATCCTCTTAACAAGGTGCTAAGAGTATGGTTTGTAACTTCAGTTTATCTATCAGTTTGTAGATGATGTGAAGTACTAAATAATAACTTGGTAACTAATATGTGCCAAAATGGTTTTAAAAATTAATTGAGAAACATGACATCCCTATCCAAAAAAATAATTTTAGGCATGTCATGTAGCCTCAAAATTTCATTAAAATACACATCAGTGACATATATAGCATTATCAGTTATATTACATAGAATAAAATGAGCCATTTTAGAAATATTATCTACCATAACCATAATAGAATCTTTACCTCTTTATGTTCTAGGAAACCTAAGAAATGCTCCATATTGACTCCTTCTTATGGTTAACTAGGCATAGATAATGGTGTATATAAACTATTGTGAAGAAACTCTTACTCTTTTTACATGTAACACATCAGTTTACTATAATTTATACACCATATATCATGTGTGGCCAATAGAAATTTTCTTATAATATCTCTAATATTTTCTAAGTACCAAAATATCCTACAATATCTCCTTCATGCACCTTTTTTATAAGTAAATCCATTATACTTGACCTCAATACAAGAAGACTAATAAGTTTAAATAAGAATCTATCTTATATTATATAATTACCATGTTTTCCTTTTTCCCTACATGCGTAATATTCTTTATGAAAATCTTCCTCATTTAGATACACCTCTTTTAGCATCTTAAAACCTAACAATTTGGCATCCAATAGGAGAACTAATGTTTATCTTCTAGAAATAGCATCGGCTATTATATTTTCTTTTCCATCCAAGTGTTTGGCAAGGAACACAAAGGATTATAAGAAGTTTACACACTTAGAATGTTGAGGAATTATTTTCTTTTGACGATGTAACATTTTCAAAAATTCATGTTCGTAATGTAAGAAAAAGGATTTAGGTCTCAAATAATGACTCTATATCCCTAAACTTCATAGGATGGAAAAGAATTCCCTGTCATATGTAGAATACTTCAATATAGAACCATTTAGTTTTTCACTAAAGTATGCTATAGGTCTTTTTCCATATACTACTATGAAAAATAGGAAATAATAACGGGATATTAATAATGATGGTTCAAAAACTGTTATCAAATACGTGAAAATTAATGCGCGGGAAGTTTTAGTAAAGGTTATAGGTAATAACTGTTATTAAAAGTGCAAAGTGAAAATTTGCACGACCATTTTAATAATGGTTCATATAAAACCGTTATTAAAACAAGTTTTAATAACGGTTCAAACAAGAACCGTTGTCAAATTTTTTAATGTTTTAATAACGGTTCTTACAGGAATAGTTATTAAAACATCTTTTGATAAAAGTTCCTATAAGAACAGTTATTAAAACTCCCTTTTATTTCATTCAGTTCTTTTCCTGCCAAAAATTTCAGACTCTCCCGCTTCCCTCTCATACTCTCTTTCTCTTGCAAACCCTTACACCACTTCTCCGGCTCCTCTGAATTAAGGGAAGCCCTCACACCACCACCCCTTTGCTATTGTTGGCTTTCCATGTGCATGGTTTCATTCTTGTGAACGTAGCCGGCACTTGTACCTTCATCGTCCGTCGTGTCATTGCCACTCTTAACTTGCACGCCGTCGCTCCCTTTACGTATGTGTTTGTTCTTCCCTCATTGCTTAATTTGTCTCTACTGATATGTATATATATATATATATATATATATAAAAGCATGGATGTTGCTACAGGGTTGTGTTTGTTTGTTATTACAAAATTGTGGTTTGTTGTTCAAAAATCTGTTGTTGAATTTGTTGGTGAAAAATTTTGCTATCCTTTTTTTTTCTTGTGGCCAAGACCTTTACATAAATATATAACTATATATATATATATATATATATATGTATATATATATGTATCTATAAATGTGTTTATAATCTATTTTATAAAAATATGTATTATTATTTTAAGAGAATCCACAAGCCTAAAATATATATTATTATCATAAGATATATACGTTCTAAGTATAAAAGGTGTATATATATTTTTTTACCACTCACATTATTATACAGATGTTTATTTATATGCTTTTTTTAATATATATTTTGTAAGACGTGTATTTATATTCCGTAAAATGTGTGTTTATATGTGTTCTATTATATGTATATTTATAATATATTTATATATAAGATGTGTATATATAATCTAAAATAATTGTGGTTAGGGTTAGGATTGGGGTTAGGGTTAGGGTTAGGGTTAGGGTTAGGAGGAGGGTTAGCTATAGGTTTAGGATCATTATCTTATGAGGTTTAGTCTTAGTTTTTATTATAATTTATTAGGGTTAATTATTGTTAGGGTTAGGGTTAGGGGGAGGGTTAGTGTTAGGATTAGGGTTAGGGGCAGGGGGAGGGTTAGGGTTTATCGTTTATTATGCTAAATATAAACTAGGGCTATAGGGAAAAATCCTAAGGATAAGGGTATTGTGGGGAAAAATTGAGGAAGTTGGTTGGGCATCGGTGTTGTGATAAAAATTAAATAGAGATGAATAATTGTGTATAATAATAATAATAATAATCATATAGGATTTATTAGGTTGTACTATAAATGTGTGTGTGTGTATATATATATATATTATCTTATTAATATCTACTTGATTTTATTATGCGTAGCTTGAATGATTTGATGATAGTTTGATGTTTAGCTAGTTTGTTAAATATATAACTAAAAATTATGTCCTTATTTTAAATAGTTTGATGTTGTTAGGTTTACATAGTTGGTTAAGATCTAGTAAAATATATTTATGATTTGTCTAGCTAGTTGAAGCTTAGTTTACATATTCTGTAATTTAGATCCTTTCGAGAACAACCTTGATGATAAGATTTAGTGGTTCTCATTTGTAGGTAGTGAGATGACATACCCTCCATTGTATTTTCATATGGCGCCATATACAGATGTACGGGCTCATGTGATATGGTTATATGGTGAGCTATATCATTTGTATGTGAGTGGCTCATCCTATCACCCCTTCCTTTTCAGATCTTATCACCTTCTGTTGACCCTGCCTCAGATAGAGCCATGGGCGTCAACTAAATCTACTTTTTTGTAGTGGTTTGTCTACCACACTGATGCACCACACCTGAGATTTATTGAGGGTGAAATGTTTGCTAGAGAGTATGATAGGATATCAAGAGAAGTGATGGTCATCGATGATGAGTGGAGGTATCCTTATAGCCGTAGCCGGCACGCAATTTAAACCTTCTTGTTGTCAATTGTAGCACTAAAAAACAAGGGTCTCGTTCTTGGCCGGGGGCTGAGAAGGCTCACCTCTATTTAACTAGCTTGAAAATAAAACTAAAACTAAAATAAAAATCCTAAATAACACAGAATAAATAAAAAAGAAAAATATTAATGGGGGTTATAAAAATAATAACAAAAGGAGTAAATAAAATAATGTAAACTAATAATAAAAAAATAATGAAAATAATGGGAAACCATAGATATGAGAAATATGTTAGGGAAATAAAAATCCACCACTAGATTAGGTTGAAATATAATATTAATTTTTAAGTCATCTTTCAATCATGAGATTGAGATCGACCAAGTTATACCCAAAAAGTAGGTCCATACACCTTATATTACTTCCCTTAATTAATTAATATGACAAAACGCCAATATTAACCCTATTAAATACTAGTAGTATAGCAGCAACAAGTGGCTCCTATATTTAACTAGATTTAATACATTAATTATAATTGGAAGGCTGTGAATCTACGTACCCAAACTAGTACCAAAAACATGTCTAGATGTATTTCCTTCCTTTGACCCATACGTATCAAAACGTTTTACTACTTTGGTTAGAATCACAAAACTATTAGGTGAATTGTTATATAACATAGCTGCAATTTATACATATAAATTCTAGTATATTTAGATAGCCACCGAGCAGGCAAATAATCCTACATACTATCAGTTATTAGGAAACCAGAATAAGGCTTGCACCAAATAAACTATACTTGGCATAATTATATATATAAACGATAGCAATTAAAATAGAGTCAAGAGACAATCTCATGAAATAAAGAAAATAAAATTATAATTCAAATCCTAATCCATAGTTTCAATTTATTCCCTAACAACAAATATTCAGCCAGCCATAATTTTAGAATTAATTACACAGAAATATATATCTAAAATATAAATTAAAATAAGAGAAAGAAAAAACTGAATTAATTTTAAATAAAAGATCAAAAATTTATTAAGATAAAAATTAATTTTATTTGAAATAAATTCTATCGGTATAAATTGTTCCCTAATTATCTTCCTTCTCGGTTGTCTTTGGTTTCCGTGCAATATATTCTTTTTTCTTTTTCCTTTCGGCTGACGAAGGCTTCGACCAGTGCTGCCGGGCACCTCGAACTCCATGCATCACTCCTCTTCCGTGTGGCCTGTTTCCTCCTCGCCCGAGCCTGTGAAGGTTCTCCTCTAGACGCAACCTCCTCTCTTTCTCTACGACTTTGCCACACTAATCTTTGCTTCTTAGAGTCCGAGCCTCTGAAGGCTCTGCCTTCTACCGCACACTGTACTGCCTCTCTTCTTGTGGTTGTTCGTCCCTTTTCTTATGTCTTCGCTCGACTGATTTCTCTGCCACATCAGCCCTGCTTCTCTTCTTTTTATTTTCGTTCGAGCCACCCAATTCTTTTTCTTCTTTGATTTTTCTTTGGATCCTCTTGTGTGTCCCACGTCAGCCCTGCTGCAACTCGTTTGGCCTCTAGTAGCTGCGTTGGTCCCTGATCTTTTTCTTCTGCCGTCATTTGAGGTTTCGTTCGACTTCGTTTGGTTTGCTTTTTCCGGGCCTTTAGGCCTTCGGCTTTTGGCCATTGGTCCAAAGGTCCACTAATTTTTTTTCTTTTTTTAAAAAAAAATAATTTTCTTTTATTTAAAAACAAAATCTAAAAAATAAAATTAAATAAATATAAATAATATTATATTCTAAATTTAATTAATTATTATAAATTTAGCTCAAATAATAATATTTATGCAATTTTTACCACTTAAGCATAAAACAATAATTATTCCCCTATATTAGTTAAATAAACTACCAAAAACTAAGATTACAAGGGTATAAAATGTATCAAAATATGAACTCATCACACCCCCACACTTAGCTTCTTGCTTGTCCTCAAGCAAGTTATTACTCTAAATAAATAAAATTAAATTAACTAGCCACTTTCGTAGGTCTCACGATTGCACTTAGCATGTGCAACAAGCCCTTTAAACCCCTAGGTCACCCATCGAGGACAAGTAAGGTCTCATGAGGGTTTTGTAGATGACATGCCCACAAAATCACACACAAAATCACATGAGAGGTATGAACATATCTATATTATGGATGAAGATCTACCACGCCTTCATCACATCAAGATTCATCCTTACTATGGATTCCCTCTATATTTTTTTTTCTCTTAGATTCATGGCTAAAAATATATAGAAACACTCATGTACGTGAGATATGATGATAAAGATAACAAACAACTCACATATATAAACAAAGAAGGCTCATGTTCTTGTGGATAAAACCTCATAAAAGATATCAAATACTCGCAAAATGGACCAAACCATATGCTTAAATCTTGTGACTAATCTCCATCTGATCAAAGGTTGCTCATCTCTAGAATCAAATTTTTTTTATTTTTTTTCTCCACTAAACATAACCAATCCCCTTTATTAGCATAAATACATATATTTCTTTCACATACACAGATACACAATCACTCTTTATATCCATAACGAATTGATTTCCTTCCACTATCTCTAAGCAAGGGTAAGGATATTAAGGCCCGAAGGTTAATGTGGGTAATGAAAAAAATGTATGTTCCATGTATAGGATCAAAAGGGTTTCTATAGGATGTGCATCATGGATACACAAATTAGGTTAAGCTATTTGGTCATGTAATGGAAAATTCCTAAGCTACCTTTATCATTTTCTCAATCAGAGCATATTTTGACTATAAGCTTCGACTAGCACAAGAGTAAATTCTAGTAATCTCTATAGTCCATTATAAGATCTATGACAAATAATTTGATCAAAGCAATTAAACATATATGAGGTTTACAAAGAAAAACATTTGAAGGCAAGAAAAGTAGATGATTTTGTGTAAATTCGCTTAGAAAAAGAAGGTATATATGGTTCAAAAGCTTACGAAGGAATGTGATGAATCTCCACATGCCGTGTCAGTGGTTATAAAATCATAAATGTTCTTTTTCTATTCACATTTAGGCACATAGATATGTGTTCCCTATATCAAAATTAACACAAAATTCTCCACTTGCTTTATCTCAATTTCATGATCATCTTTTCGTTAGATGTCAAAGATATATTCCTTATTAACTAGTTAAGGCTCCTATGACTCTAAAATACTAAACACTCAAAAGAATCTAAAATTTTTTATCTATTTTTTTTTGCAAAAACATAAAACACACACACCTCCACACTTTAATCACACATTTTCCTCAATGTGTAAACAACTAGGGAAACATGTAATTTAAAGTATGGAGATAAAAACTCAATAAATAAATAAATAACTAAAAGATAGAAAACTCCCTTATGACATTGGGTTGCCTCCCAAGTAGGGCTTATTTTTATGTCTTTTGCCTGACATAATCTCAGTTTTACTCGTTTAAGGTGGGTATGTCCACTTGATAGCTACTTCACCAAATCCTTCCTTGTGATGATCATCTTTATCCTGTATGGAAGAAAAAGACAACATATTAGGTTTAATGAAAGATTTGATCCAGCAAGAACGTAACTTACCTAGCATGGAATTTAAGCAGGTGTGTAAAGAGAGAGTGTTTTTTCCCATGTCCATGTATCGTGATCTCTCTATCGAAGGAACATATTTTCCCATATCAAAATCTTTAAACACATCCTTCAAACATATCCTCTCCTTTGGAGTATCCTGCTTCTTATTAAATGTATCCAAGATGATTTGATTACTCTCTTCACTCTTGGATCCATACAACCTGCTAAAAGAGAGAAAACAAGGAGTGGGGTTAACATAAATAAAATCAAAATGGTTTAAAGGCTTACCTTGTGTCTCATGATTATCTCCAAGTAAAATTGGGAAATAAATGTTCAAAGATGGTCTATGGTATATGAAAGTGATAGTCTTGTCATCCATATACTTCTCTTTGTTCACTTGATCCTCATTTCAATGAGATTCTTCTTCTACTTTTACAACCGCTTCTTCCACTTGATCTTTCTTTTCAATGTTCTCCATGGGAACCTCCTTAACTAGCTCATCTTTACATTCAGATATGGCATCATCATACTTATACATCTCACTTGAATTTGGAATTGAAGTACTAGAGAGCTCTTTTTGTGCTTGTAATTGATTGATCATGTTTACCATATAACTGATGCACTGTCGTATGCACAACAAATTTAATAAATAAATCATAATTCCCAAATACGTAGTATATGGCAAGAAGGAGTCGAACTCACAAGGAATGACGTTTTAATCACTAATTTTGCTATTGATGTTATAACCCCGTTTATACAATTTCATTGATTCTTATACTAATTTCGATTGTACTAAATCTTAATCACTAATTGACAATTAGGGGAGGAATGAATTGGTGATGGAATTAAAATGCCATGCATTCAAATAAGAAGAATGGTTCTAAACAATTTAATGTTGACTTAGGAAACTCCGAATAACAAATTCTCATACTCCCTCTCAACCTTAATAAATTGAATATGCTCTCAATTTATTTTTATTCCCATTTAATAATCTTGGTTACGAACACTAGATTCAATTAATTGTAGCATTATGAACGGGAAGCGGCCAACTACAATCATAATCACAAAAGCTCGGATCATGCAATTATACGAATTAATGGATAAGATTAATAATTAATCTTCTTGCTACTATAGACAAATTTAATTAACAAATATGGGTTAATTTCATTGTCTTAGCAAAGAGCAAGTTCTAAACCAAATAGGTGATCAATCTAATTAGTTCAAGAATCTTAATCTATGATATGGAATTGTTCAATTCGATCCATTAATTCAATTAAATCTCACCTAGAATCAAACATTTAAAGTATAAAATGGTAATTAGGTTATAATTCCATCCTCAAATCATCCTACCCTGTTCAAAGTACTCAAATTTCTGCATATTCACAATTCACACAATTACATATAAATCTTGAAAATTAATAACAACACCGCATTCACGAATTCTATTATTGCAACAATTAGATGATAATGTAGTGAACACAAATAAAATTATAGAAAATCTACTTAGATTTAGAAAAAATGAAGATACTGAAATTTACAAAGGAATAGAGGAAACTTATCAATTGAAGTGAAGAATGTCAAATCATCAATAGAATTCAAGAAGATCAAAAGTTGGAATTGTTCATTACAAGTATGTTCTAAAGGAATAAAGGAAGAAAAATACATTCCAAATGTTTTTCGATCTCCTGGTTCTATCCAGAACTCTGTTCTCAGATAAAATTTATCAGCAACAAGTCGCGCAGATAGTTACATGTTTTTAAATTGAAACACGGTATGTGTTTTGGAAACACGGGACCCTCGTGTTTTCTTCCAACTGCTCTGCTGAAAAGGATTTAAAGATCGATACTCGGGATAAATAACACGGCCCGTGTTTATGAAACACGGGACCCCCGTGTTTTTTATCATTCCACTCAATTCCTTTGAAAGTTTCAGCTTTGCTTCTCTTGATGTATTTGTTCCCTTTCCAAATTCGCTCTCCTTGATTCAAAATTGTTTAATGTGTTCTCTACTTGATTTCTTCTTTTCAATGACTTCTCCTTAAATTTCTTCAATTCTTTCCTTTCTTGTAAAATCTATTCAAAGGAGGAAAACTCGACGAAAAGATTAAATCTAATAGAATTAATAAGGGATAAATGATATTTTTAGACATGAAAATAATCAATAAATCTCATCTATCAATGACCCATTTGATCCTCCAGCACTGACATCCTTTCATTTTTTCTAATTTGACTTTGCATCAGTTGATTTTTTCCATCTACCAACCAGTTTTGGCCATTTGTCAGTGCGTCAAGAAGCTTATCCATTTTTTCTGAACTTGAGGGTTCTGAAACTGGAGAAGATTCTGTTGAGGATATTGATAATGTTTTTACGCTTCATAATCACATGTGTAAGGGTCTTGATATGGCACAGAATAATGATCATTCATCTCCCATCTAAAGTTGGGTTGATTCCTCATTCTAGAATAGTATGTGCTTGTATAGGGATCATATCCTTGAAAACCATTGGAAGATTGACCACAGAATTGTGTCCATCCTCTTCCTCTCAGAGCTTGTTCATGGTTAGCATATGGATTTCGTTGTGTATGACACACTCCACTTGTATTAATAACTCTAGTAGTTGTAGCTACCAACAAAACAAGAGCAGTGAGTTGTTAAGTTTATCATCAAGATTGCTTGAACTTACCTCATTTACTCTTGCATTAAGATTCATGCAATGTTGTCCATAACCCAAGGATTCTCTCATAGCCACCTGAAAACACTAACACTTCAAAGGAAAAGGTTAATAACAAAACACAACCCACCAAAAATCCTAAATAAACCTAAAACGAAACGAAAAGAAAACACAAACACTGAAAATAAAAACACACTAAAAATACTAGCAAAATAATGGTGAAGTTACCAATCCCCGTCAACGGCGCCAAAAATTTGGTGTGGCTATAGCCGACACGCAATTTAAACCCTCTTGTTGTCAATTGTAGCATTGGTAAATAAGGGTATCGTTCTTGGTCGGGGATTGAGAGGGCTCACTTCTATTTAACTAGCTTGAAAATAAAACTAAAACAAAAAAAATATCCTAAATAACACAGAATAAATAAATAAGAAAAAAATTAATAGGGGTTATAAAAATGATATTAAAAGGAGTAAAAAAAATAATGTAAACTAATAATAAAATAATAATGAAAATAATGAAAAACCCTAGATATGAGAAATATGTTAGGGAAATAAAAATCCACCACTAGATTAGGTTGAAAGATAATATTAATTTCTAAGTCATCTTTTAATCATGAGAATGAGATCGACTAAGTTGCACACAAAAAGCAGGTCCATACACCTTATATTACTTCCCTTAATTAATTAATATGACAAAGCGCCAATATTAACCCTATTAAATACTAGCAGAATAGCAGCAACAAGCAGCTCCTATATTTAAGTAGATTTAATGCATTAAGTATAATTGGAAGGCTATCAATATAATTACCCAAACTAGTACAAAAAGAATGTCTAGCTGTATTTTCTTTCCTTGACCCACACGTATCGAAATGTTTTATTATTTCGGTTAGAATCACAAAACTATTAGGTGAATTGTTATCTAACCTAGCTGCAATTTATACATATAAATTCTAGTATATTTAGATGGCCACCTAGTAGGCAAATAATCCTACATATTGTCACTTATGAGGAAATCAGAACAAGGCATGCAGCAAATAAACTATACTTGGCAGAATTATATATATATACGATAGCAATTAAAATAGAGTCAAGAAAAAATCTCACGAAATAAAGAAAATAAAATTATAATTCAAATCCTAATCCTGGGTTTCAATTTAATCCCTAACAACAAATATTTAGCCAGCCATAATTATAGAATTAATTATATAGAAATATATATCTAAAGTATAAAATAAAATAAGAGAAAGAAATAAATGAAATTAATTTTAAATAAAAGATCAAAAATTTATTCAGATAAAAATTAATTTTATTTAAAATAAATTCTATCGGTATAAATTCTTCCCTAATGTTCTTCCTTCTAAGTTGTCTTTGGTTTCTGTGCAATATATTCTTTTTTCTTTTTCCTTCCAACTAACGAAGGCTTTGACCTGTGCTGACGGGCACCTCGAAGTCCGTGCACACACACCCTACTGCCTCACTTCTTTTTAATGCGGTTGTTCATATATTTTTTTATGTGTTCGCTCGACTGATTTCTCCATCACGTCAGCCCTGCTTCTCTTTTTTTATTTTTTTTCCAACTGCCCAATTCTTTTTCTTCCTTAACTTTTATTTGGCTCCTCTTGTGCGTCCCACGTTAGCCTTGCTGCGGCTCGTTTGGCCTCTAGCAGCTGTGTCGATCCTTGGTCTTTTTCTTCTACCGTCATTTGAGGTTTTGTTCGGCTTTGTTTGGTTTGCTTTTTCCGGGCCTTTGGATTTTGGGCATTGGTCCAAAGGTCCAATCCCTTTTATTTTTCTTTTTTTTAAATATTTTTCTTTTATTTAAAAATAAAACCTACAAAATAAAATTAAATAAATATAAATAATATTATATTCTAAATTTACTTAATTATTATCATTTTAGCTCAAATAATAATATTTATGCAATTTTTACCACTTAAGCATAAAACAATAATTATTCCCCTATATTAGTTAAATAAACTACCAAAAACTAAGATTATAAGGGTATTAAATATGTCAAAATATGAACTCATCAGCGTTAGCTATGTCTACTTTTTTGCAGTGGTTTGTATACCACACTAATGCACCACACCCGAGATTTATTGAGGGTGAGCTATTTGTTAAAGAGTATGATAGGATATCGAGAGAACTGATGGTCATCGATGATGAGTAGAGGTATTGTCAAAGCTTTCCTCGGAGTATCCACCCCGGTTACCCTAGATTAAACTTGAGTAGACTCTCTTGCGATGATGTCAGGGATCAGATGATATATCGTGATGAGTGGACTTTTAGAGTTATAGTTTTTAGTTGGGCTCGATGAGGCTATCGAGGGATTTAGTTTTAGGGATATGTGTTTTTGTTTTTTAGGTATTTGAGTTGTAGCAAAATTTTTATGTATATAGGGTTGCTATTGCTTAAATCCTGTAGTATGTATATCTTTTGTAAGTTGAACTATTAATTGTACAATGTTTTGCTACGTATGAATGTATGTATGTGTATACATATATATGAACTCTTTGTAAGTATGAACAGTTTCATTGATCAACATTAATATAATTTTGGAAACGTGTTATCATGATTTGTATATATATATACAGAATAGCATGATACATTTGAGATTAATTATTTCTAAGCATGAGCGATTTGAGAATTATTAAACTTATAATTCAATTGATTTTTAACAATTACTTTCATATGGGATATATCTAGATTCAAAAACTATGGATCGGAAATGGATGTCTGTAAATCGTCTGTTTAGAGAATATAATGAAGGAGTGGACTTTTTCATCATGTTTGCAGTTGAACATGCTCAAGACTCTAGTAGAATAGTCTATATTTGTTTGAAGTGTGCTTATATTCAGCGTGTCAACCCTAATGATTTGAGAGATTATTTGTTTGTGTATGGAATTGATACAAGTTACACTTGTACGATATGGCATGGGGAAACAGAGTCTAAATATGAAAATGACGATGTTAGTAGGGATAGTAGTGGATCATAATTTGATAACTATGAGGGACACTAGTTAGAGGAGATGACTTAAAAGGTTGAGGAAAGTTTTCAAGATTGTCAAAAAATGTTTGAGAAGTTATTGAATGACTCGGAGAAACTTTTGTACGGTGATTGTAAGACGCTTATACAAGTATCCTCTACATTAAGGTTGTACAACTTAAGAGCATGTAACAGATGGAGTGATAAGAGTTTCACATAATTATTGTCACGTGTGAAGGATATGCTTCCTAATGATAACGTTCTACTCGATCATACATATGAAGCGAATAAGATTCTATCCTCTATGGGCATGAGTTATGAGAAGATACATGCATGCCCTAATGATTTTATTTTATATAGCAATGATAATGCATCGTTGGATAGTTGTCCTAATCTTACATGCAAAGCACCATGATACAAGAAGAACAAGGTGCCCGCTATGGTGTTATGGTACTTTCCTATATTACCAAGATTAAGGTGGATGTTTAATGATGTTGAAGATGCCAAGAACCTAAGATGGCATGCTAATGACAAGATAGATGATGGACTTCTTAGACATCCATCTGACTCTCCACAATGGATGATGATTGATGGGTTGTTTCATGAATTTGGTAAAGTAGCAAGGAATTTGCGCCTTGCGCTTTCTGCGGATGGAATGAATCTGCACAATCAAGGCAGCTACAGTTTATGGCCAGTCATTTTTGTTATATACAATTTACCTTTGTGGCTCTATATGAAACGCAAGTATATGATGTTGTCTTTACTCATTTCCGGGCCAAACCAACCTAGGAATGATATTAATGTTTATTTGGCACCTTTGATTGATGATTTGAAGTTCCTATGGGACATGGGCGTTGAAGTATTTGATGCATATAGTGATGAAAATTTCACTTTGAGAGCATTGTTATTCTGTACTATAAATGATTTCTGGCATATAGAAACTTGTCAGGTTATAGTGTGAAAGGCCATTATGCATGTCCGATATGTGAGGAGAATACTTCATTATGCATGTCTGACATTGTAGATTTTGTAATTATTTGAACATACAACTGTGTATACGGACAGGAACAAAACAGAAAAATATTAAAAAAAACTATAGTTTTAATAACGGTTCTTACTAAGAATCGTTATTAAAAAATAGGTTTTATTAACGGTTTTTCTTAAGAATCGTTATTAAAACATTGTTTAATCTCATATTTATGATCATTTAATACGTATTAGAGTGTTTAATAAATGCATAATCAATGAACGAAACCCTAATTCGATGATGTTTTAACAACGGTTTTTGTATTAACTTTTATTAATACCTTGTTTTCCACAATGGTTTTTCCTTATAAAACGTTATTGAAATCTTATTTTTAACAATGGTTTACTGAAAAAACTGTTATTAAAACCTATTTTTTAACAATGGTTGTTACTTAAGAACCATTCTTAAATATGATGTTTACGCGCATATTCGCGGGTTTTTGTGTATTTTTCATGACGATTATGAACCGTTATTAAAGATTTAATAACGGGTAGTTCAATAATGGTTGAAAACCGTTATTAAAACTATAAAATAACCGTTGGATCTTGCTTGAAGGATGAACACAAAAAAATGGGTGATAGAATGGATATTGGTTGACTAAAAGTGAAGAAATTTTTTTCCAAAATTGTGATCAAATGCTAAAGAAGATAATAAAAAATGAAGATCAAGATGATATGCAAATAAAATAACTGAATAGGTGATATTCTTCCTTAATTCAAATCTATTAAGAATGGTGTCGAGTCTACAAGGATTATTTGATCAAAGATGGAGAAAGGAAAAAGAAATCAAGAGGGAGAAAGAAGGAGATTATCACAAGGGGAAGGAATCCCAAATTCACTTGAGTAATTTAAAGATTCAAAGAGCTTGAAAGGTAACTAAAGCAGATTGAAGAAGAATGCGAGAAGATTGAAAGAAGAAGAAAAATTGACTACCTACCTTAAGCATTTTAAGGTCTAGATGAGGAGAATGCAATCTTTAAACTTGACTTTGAACATGTGAAGAGTAGGATGAAGACGTACTAAGTTATGGGATGGAGATATACTGCAAGACTTGATCACCTTCATATTTTAAAGTTTATGATTAACTAACATCATAGGATAATAAATGTCTTGGAAGATCATGTAGCAGGGAAGGAGAAAAAAAGAGTGGAAGATCTCCTAATTTGGAGCAAAGTTAGTCAGGGATTTAAAAGAAAAAATGACATAAGAGTTTGACAAATGTTGAAGAATTATGTGATTATAGATTATGTTAGGATCAGTGATCCTTAAAGGAGAAGAAGGAATCAAGATATTCAAGTAAGAATTGATAAGGAACTCAACCAGAACTCAACTTTGAATGTTGCCCTATCAAAGATTACACCGAGTATTCTTATGTAGGATTATTCAATCACAATGAGGGAATTCGCCAAGTGATTTACTTTTATGAGATTTGATTATACTCAACCATCATGTTAAAATTTTTCAAAGTTATGGTTTATATAGAGACCTTACATTGCGAACTAGCACATTAATTTAGCCATATGACACATAGATGGCTAACTAGCACATAAAATAATATTAACAATGTGTTTATATCCTATAGAACACATGACTCAACAAAGACTATTAAAAATAGAGTAAGACAGTTAGTACATGGAAACAATTAAAAACAATCCTAATCAAAACAATGATGATGAGTTAAAATGTTGACTAGGCCTCTTGCAAATATGTTACATACCTATGAGAATGATTGAAAGTAACATCATCAAGGTTAGTCATATTATTACTATCAATGACATATAATTGATCGATTCCATAATCTAGTATGCTAAATCACTATCTTCTTGGGGATCATCTATGGATGCTCCCACTTCAGACATTCATAGGAATATCTAAGAATCCACTTTTTCGTCACCTCTAGAATGATGAACACTCTCTAAGAAATAACACATAAATGTTTGTATCATTGATAATGTATTAAGATTAATAACATGTGACATCTAAAAATTAACAAAAAAATTATCATTTATTGTGCATTCTTACCAAATATGTTCCTTATGGCCGTTTATAACTTGCTTGCAATTATTTTATGAGATATGAACATGATTATAAGTAATGAGTGAAATATATGCGAGAAACATGACCCAATATTCACATAAATGAAGATTATAAGTATTCTGTCTCAACCCTACTTATTCTCCTCTATTTCTCATGTGAGTGGTGACTTTCATCATAGTTGGCCCTCTCTTCCCTTCTTTATCATGATAGCCCCTATCAATGGTTTTCTTCATCATATCTGTATGAAATTTAAATATATAAATTATTATAGTGATGATTCTAATGATACAATTATACATAAATATATTAATTAAATGTATCATATGTAGTAATGACATGAAGAAAAATTGCTAATTTGATGTTTCATGAACGCTAATATAAGTTAAAATAATAAGCATAATCTACAAACATGTTTGAATTTTATTACCCATATAACTTTATTTTCCTTCATTTTTTATTACCACATTATGGATTAATTTCATGATCTAATACACTTCAAGATGATGATTCCTAACATAATTTCCTCACACCAATTTTCTTATTATCACTGTTTAATGATTGAGTTGCTTACATAGGTTCGACACACTATGTCTCCTAATTGCCGTCATTTTCATATCAAATTCATTGGCAATTCTTTTCTTTGTGGCTAAAACCATAGGCCATAATTTATTCAAAGGATCCAAAACAAAGAAAACTTATGTTTCTTGTCATATCAAGATGAAAGGGTCTTCCTTATGCCCTACCCTATTGAAATCTACTACTGTGAACCTATCTTTATATCTAATCCCATAACTGTTGTCAACCCATCTACACTAAAAAATAGATACTTTAAATATAATAATTCCACTACTATGAAAACGGGAAATAATAACGGGACATTAATAGCTGTAGTTCAAAAACCGTTGTCAAACACGTGAAAATTAATGGGCGGGAGAGTTTTGATAACGGTGCTAGTTAAAAAACGTTATTAAAAGGGCAACGTTAAAATTTGGACGGATGTTTTAATAACGGTTTTATGTAAACCGTTATTAAAAGAGGATTTAATAACGGATCATATTAGAACCGTTGTCAAAAGTTAGAAGCTTTTAATAACGGTTCCTCAAAGAACCATTATTAAACGATGTTTTAATAACGGTTCTCTCAGGAACCGTTATTAAAATCCCAAAATCAAACTTTTATTTCCCTCAGTTCTGTTTCATGCCAAAGTTTTCTGACTCTCTGCACCTTCGTTCTCTTGCTCTCCTTCTCCTTGCAAACCCTCACACCACCACACCGTGCACCACCAACTCGCACCACCACACCGGCTCCTCTCAAGTAAAGGAAACCCTCACACCGCAAATCTCCACCATGCCTCTGCCATTGTCGGCTCTGCATGTGCGTGCTGTCATTGTTCCAAAGCTAGCTAGCACTTACACCTTCATCCTTCGTCGTGTTTAAAGCCCTTGCCTCTCTCAACATTCTCACCATCGTGTTTGTAGCAAGCTCACTTTATGTATGTGTTTGTTCTTCCTCTCGTAACTTTTTATCTACTTATATATGTATATATATATATATATATATAAATGCATGCATGTTGCTATAGGTTTTTGTTTGTTTGTTATTGAAAGATTGTGGTTTGTCGTTCGAAAATGTGTTGTTGAATGTGTTGGCTGAAAATTTTGCTGTTTGTTGTTGAATTTGTTGCGTTATTGTGATATATTAACAAATGCATGTGTTAGCCGAGTCCTTTACATATATATATATACACACACACATTTTCATTAATAAGTATAGGAGACTAGCAATAAGATATAGGAAATTTCATATAATGAAATGCAAATATATTTTACATATGCATATGTTAATGATTGCTATTTGATGAGGATTAAATAGATATAGAGAATAAGGAATATATAAAAGTGAATAATTAAATAGAGAGAAATAATTGTGTATAATAATAATAATAATAATAATAATAATAATAATAATAATAATAATAATAATAATAATAATAATAATAGTAATACTAATAATAATAATAATAATATGATTTATATATTATGCTTTAATTACATTTAGCTAGGTTTAGGGATTAGGGTTTTTTTGTGGTTTAGGGTTAGGTTTTATTATAATAAATTATGGTTAACTAGCTAGGGTTAGGGTTAGGGTTTATCGTTTATTATGGTTAATTATGGTTAATTAGGGTTAGGGTTAGGGTTAATATTAATATCTTTTTGGAAACGTGTTAGCATGATTCGTATATATATATATATATATATATATATATATATATATATATATATATATATATATATATATATATATATATATATATATATAGAATAGCATGATACATTTGAGATTCATTCTTTCTAAGCATGATTCGTATCGATAATATAATGGTACATTATTATGCTCAATACATAACATTCTAACATTTTTTTTCCTAGAGGTATGGCCAACAAAAACATTAATAGGGATAGAAGTGATGAAGAAGGGAAGAGAGGACCTATGATTATGAGAATTATCATAGACATGAGGAATAGAGGAGAAGTAGTCGAGTTGGGATGGAATACTTACAATCTTCCCATCGGCCCTTACACAGATATGTTCTTGACCTACATTTCACTTGTGACCCGTAACCGTGTTCCTATCTCCTATAATAATTGGAAGTATGTTCCATAGGGTCATAAGGAGCATATTTGGCAGGAAATCATGGTAAATATGCTATTTTATGTAATCATTTTTGTATGTCAAATGTTATTAATTTTATTACATTAACATCAGTATACATCTACATGTCTTATTTTGCAGAAAATGTTCAATGTCCCAGAGTGTAGGAAGAAATGGCTTCTTAGAAATTGTGGGGAGCGTCTAAGAACCTTTCGGTCATATTTAGCTCGTAGAAAAATGTATAGAAAGAGGGATGGTTCTTTACGACAGAACCCACCCAACGATACTGTTTCATCGATCAAGAAAGTTGGAACAAATTCATTGCTTATCGTCTTGCGGGGGATTTTAAGGTACTTGTTAGATAACAATTAAACTTTTTGTATCAATCCCAGTATTATGCTTAATATTGAAATAACCATGTCATTATGTTTGGGCTTGTCACATAGTAAAAAAGTACCCAAAATAAAGAGATTGCCAAGCAAAATAAATACCGGCATAATATGGCTCGCAAAGGCTATGCGGGCCTTAAAGAGGAGTTGGTATGCATTTTGTGATTATCTATTTACATGTAAATGTTAATTTTATAATAATATTCTTAATTAAGAATATTTTTTATTTGTAGCTCCTAGCCCAAGACTTGGACCCATGTACCTCGTCCATCAATATTGGTACATTATGGAAGAAGGCTAGAGCAATAAGAGATGGATATGTTAATGAATATGTTGATGTTGTAGCCAAAAAATTTGTAAGTTTGTAGATATCTAGAACCCTACTTAGTTTTCTTTTAGAAAACTATTATATTATGCTTATTCCTATAAGTTAAATTTATTGGACGAACCTAAAACATCAAAAGGTGAGGAGGTGCACCAATATAGCATTGTGTCCAGGGCTACAGGAATCGTAGAACACCCTAGAAGACACTGGGGCCTTGGATTGGGTGTTTGGAGAACGAGCATATGTGGTCAATTTCGTGGTTCTCGTAGCACTAATGAGCAAGTCACCATCCTCACCCAAAAAATTGAACGTGGCATTTGAACGGATGGCAACAATGGAGCAAGAGTTGTCATTTATTAAATCTCAAGGGTATAAGCCATCCAATTTCGTACACCATGATTAGCTTCACAGACCTAATGTAAATAGCGTCAGAGATAGTTGTGAAGTTGATGCATTTCTTTCTACTCTTCCTGAGGTAAGCATTACAAACTAAGAATTGTTATTAAATGTATTCGCTGTAATAAATTATTAATAATGTGTAATATTTTTGTTTAGGGTTTTCATAAATGTGACTTATTAGCGAATGACCTTTCAACAATTTTGGAAAAAGGAAGGGTCCGCATCAGTCACAGTACTGAAACGCAGACAATCCACGGGTACAATTTAGCCCTAAATACAAGGCCGGTGAGTATTGACACTCCAATCATTGGCAGTGCACACTTGCCTTGTTATAAAGAGGGCGATAAGGCAACCTTAGTACTAGAAGCTCATGGAAGCTTCGTGGCTTGGCCTGCGGATCAAATACGTTCACTACTGAAGAGGTATTGACATTTGACATCTTCATTAGTCCTTGTTTAGTAGTTACACTATATATACCTTTTCATATATATATTTATATGCTCAATATATATTTTGTTTAATATTATCAATTAAGGAATCAAAAAAGTAATAAAAAAAGAAGACTGCTTCTGTTAGTAAAACCAAGAGAGGTACTAGCAAAACAAGCAACACAAAAAAGGGTGCTACTAAAGGAAAAAGAGCTAAATCTGAAAAATCAGTTACCCCATAAAAGATTCCTTCTTCAGATCAGCAAAGCCAACCTCCACCAGCATTAGCTATATTATATTTTTATGCCCAAAACTACCTCAAGGACAATTATATTTTCATTGATTGTCATCCTGAGTATGTTGGGAGGGACGATGCTACTTACATGGTATCGACGACTGACATAAGCGACATTTATAATCAAGAATGGATGTCAACCATAAGTGTCGTCATCTATGTCACGTAAGTATTATTTCATTTTGAGATTTTAGTACTCTTAACTTATACAATTGGAATTTTTATGACCTCTGATATGAGTAATTATTTATGAACAAATATGCATTGTTTTTATCGTCCATAGGTTGGTAGCTACTCGAGCTGCGATGGAGGGAATGATGTCCTCTATTTTGTTTGTGTGCCCATACTACATAGCTGATGGTAGTACAATAAGAGAGGATAGGCACATAAACTATTTAGTGGATCGCATTTTGATTGAGGGACACAACAAGCTCTATCTCATTCCTCACCTTGCAATTGAACATTAGGTTTTGTATGCCGTCCAACCTGATCTTAATAAAGTCTATATGTTTGATTCCCTTCGAACCTATGACGTGCCTTTTAAAGTTGCTCGTCGTGGTGGGAAGGAATTTATCGACATGTTAGTATACTTTTCACTTCTTACCCCATTAGCTTATTTATACATATATTCGCCTAGCTTTCATTATTTGAGGTATATATGCGTACTTACAATATTGTGTATCCAACTCTATTTATTAGGGCACTACGGACACCGTATCAAAGGAGAGCTGGGAATGGTGTTCCAGACCCAAAGAATGTTCAATACAAGCCTTTCATAGTAAGTAGGAAGGCAACTATTTCGTATTTTATTTTAATTAAAATTAATATCTAATAGTTAGAGAGCTAACTGAATTTATTTGACAGTGTCCACAACAGCAAAACGACAAAGATTATGGATACTATGTATGTAGAGCAATGGATCTGATAGTCCAAAATAGATCGGTCAACATAGATCCAAGCCATGTATGTTTTCTTTTCGATATTTTTCCATTAATGAATCATGCCATATATGTTTGGTACTTGACGTAAGTGCTAACTGTATATTAATCAAAACTTGGGATTTGTAGTTTTTCACCGATGATTTTGCACAAGGCCAGCAATACAATGTTGAAGAAATTGATGAAGTGAGAGAGAAATTGGCCAAGCATGTGCACTCATTCATTCAGTATTAGGTAGATATCTATATATTCTACATGCATGTTCAGGTTTGTATTTTGTCTATGTCTTCAAGTCTTCTCAGTTAGATTTATGAACATTTTGCTTTGGGGTGTAGAGCTACCAAGTTGTGGTATGCCTACTAATTTTGATTCTTGAGTATATATGTCCAGTGTATTAACAAGGGATTGATTGAAATTATGGTGTGATTGCAGATTTGTTATCAATTGATGTTTTTTTACAATGTAGATTTGGTAATTATTTGAACATACAACTGTGTATGTGGGAAGAAACAAAACTGCAAATACTAAAAAAAGAACTGGAGTTTTAATAATGGTTCTTCTAAAAACCGTTATTAAAAATGTCTTTTTTAACAACAGTTTTTCTAAAAAATCGTTATTAAACATGCATTTTATGCTCATATTGGCGGGTTTTTTTTTATATTTTTTATAACGGTTATGAACCGTTATTAAAGATTTAATAACGGGAGTTTTAATAACAGTTGAAAACCGTTATTAAAACTATAAAATAACCGTTATTAAAACTGCTTTTTGGGGTACTTTTCATATTTTATTATATAGGTTTCTTATCCTTTACAATAGCAATATGCATTACCTCAGCCACTGAAGTTACCTCGTTTGTTTGCATTTTACTCCTATCATTTTGTTGTTTTGTGTAAAAAGTTTATTATTTGATGGCATAGCTAATATATGAGAGAACTTCATATCATGACATTTGAGACAATTGATGAAGGGTTTCAAAGATTGATCTTAAGGAATATCTAATGAGCGGAATGATGCATTCTCTTAGCTAATATATGAAGAAAAGATTATGTGTATCAATAACCACTTTTTAGTTTTTGATGGATTTTCAATTCCTAAAGAATGTATATTTTTCTCAACATATTTTTTAAAATCATCGCTATTATATAAAGCATGAAGGTGTGCCATACAAAGTATGTTAGGGTCTAAATGCCCAAGTTTTTCCCCCTAGTACCAAGTCCTTCAATTTTACTTGTATGAAGAGACTTAGGAATACCAAAACCTTCAACATTAGTTATATAATTTGTGCAAAATTTAATTGCCTCTTCTACTAGATAACTCTAAACAATACATCCTAATGATATCAATTCTTCTTATCACCTTTTATTAACTTTATAAACCACTCAAATGGGCTCATTTAGTGCCCTTAAATAGGTCCTAAAATTTTGACAAATAAACTAAGTGAACGGTTAGAAGCACTTTAATGAAAAAGAATAAGGGAATATTACAATCATGAGACTTTATGCTAATTTTTTTTTCACTCTTTCAACAACAGTATCATTCTAACATGTGAATAATGCCATTCAAAAACCTTAACATTATTAAAGAATATATAAGATGCAATTTTCTCCTTTTAAAAGAGAGTATGGCATATTGGTGGCAAATATGTTTTTCTTCTATTGTCTCATGTTTCTATTTTATGTCTAATACTCATTTCCTCCATATCAAATCAAGAATTGATGCTATATTTAGTCTTTCGTGGAACGTTATGTAATGTACCAATAAGGCTTCCACATATATTTTTTTGATAGGCACCACATCGAGGCCATGCCTCATGTATAGAGATTCCCAATATTGATAGTTGAAGAAAACATACATCTTTTGTCACAAAAATGATGGATGCTTGTATTTATTCTTAATCCAATACTATACCTTCCAAAGTTTCACCTTCAAATACACTTTTCTACTCATCAGCTAGATTAGTGCATGCCCTTCTTCAAAAAGGCCATCGAAAGCAATGTTTTTCCTACAATAATGATGGTACTTTGTTTAAAATCTATGATTCCTAAGATAACCAGCCCATTCGCTATGACGTAGCTAAACAAATGTAGTATTCTCCTCACATATTGGGCATGCAAAATGGTTTTTCACACTATAACCCAAGAACTTGCCATATGGTAGAAAATTGTTTATATTAATAAATAACATTGCTTTCAAATTGAAATTTTCCTTAACATATACATCAAATACTTCAACATTTCTGTCTTATAAAAACTTTAAATCATCAATCAAAGGTGACAAGTAAACATCAATATCATTCCCTTAGGTTGTTTTATCCTTAAATGAGTAATGAAAACATCATATACTTGCATTTCATCTATAACCATGGTAATATATTATATATAAAAACTCACGGACCTTATACTATATGTGCCTTGATTGTGCAGATTCATAACAATCATAGAAAATGAATGAGACAATTTTTTTGGTTCTTTGCCTAATTAAGGAAACAAGACATCAATCACCATCCACTATGGAGAGTCAGATAGATTTTAGAGAATTCAAACCTCTTTCTTCTCATTATTATGCCATGTCAAGTTCTTCTAACCTTGTACATCATTAAACATCCACTAGAATCTCGATTTTATAGGTAACTACTATAATAGAACATTTTAGATGACACCTTTCGCTTCTTATATCATGGTTCTTTGTATTCATGATTACAACAATGATGTAAATATGCTTGTTCATTACGACATAACATACTATCATAAGGGAATCATTAGGGCATGCTTCTATCCTCTCTATCTCATATCTATTATTGAAAGGATCAACTTTGCTTCATAATTATGATTAGATAGAACACTATTATTGGTAAGTACAAGTTTCACAAGTGTTAAGAATTCTTGAAACTCCTATCCCTCCATCTCTTACATGCTTTTAATTTATATAACCTTAAAGTAGTTGATAATCTAGTAAAATTATTATAATCACCATCCAAAGATTTTTACGAGTCACATAGTAGTTGGTTGAATATTTTTAGATAATATTGAGCACTTTCATTAACCTTTTGATACATCTCCTCTAGCAAATCACCCTCAATGTTGTTTAAAAAATCCACTACTTTTCCTCCTACCTTCTTCATTATCATATCTAGACTCTGTCTCACAATACCATATCCAACAAGTATAACTTGTATCAATTCTATACACAAACAAATGATCTCTCAAAACATTAACATTAAAAAGTTGAATATAAGCATAGTTCAATCAAGGGAAGACTATTCTGCAAGCGTTTTGAGCATGTTCTACCACAAACTTCATGAAAATTTCAACTCCTTTAACATATTCTTTGAAAAAATAGTATATAGACTTTTACTTCTCATCCATTGTTTCCCAATCTATATGTATCCCACAAATTGTTTTATTAAAAATCAATTCATGTCTACAAACTATTTCACATAATGCTCATGCTTCAAAAAAAATTATATTTGTATAATATATCTTGCTATTATGTTGCTATATAAATAAATGATACCAATATGTTTCCATATACTTACCAATTCACAAATTGATTTTCTAAGAAAGAATTCATACTTCTATAATTTATCAAGTTACTTTGTTGCTATATATATAAACCATTCCAACATGGGAATGGATATATACCAATACAAAAAATCATTCTTGATTTAAAGGAGTTTATATGTATATGTATATAAAATATTTATAGAGGGTTGTAAATTAATTAGTAAATAAATATTATGCATTTAAAACAATACCTAAAAAATAAGAAGAAACATAAAAGAAGTACTTGCAATTTATACATTGAAAGGTTTTTATAACCTAAACATAAAACTAAGAACACCCCTAACCATCGTATAAAATCCATCGGTAGCCTTACCTAGGCTAAATAGAACTCATCATTCTCAAATTCCACTCCTCTCAACATTTCATATTCTCCTCGACATATTTAATAGAATGTCTAGTAATAGATATGCTTTGGTAACCACGGTAAATACTCACTTTTATCCTATGAAAAAACCTCCATTCATCATCTATCACCATCAACTCTGTAGCTATCTTACCCTAATCCCTTGCAAACTCCACACCCTTAACAAATATTGAGTATGGTGCCTTATATGGTGGATAAAAAAATGCAAATAACAAGCTAAATCTCAACACCATGGCTCAATATAAGGTAGGGTCAACATCAAGTGATATTATCTAAAATGGAATGAAATAAAGTATGTTGTCTTGAAAAACAAGCGATCTAGCTCCTCATATAACCATATCACAAGACCTAAAAACCCGCATCAAGTGCCATGCACAAATATGGTGGAGGTATGTAAATAATAGGTAAGTGAAACATCTCACTACATATAAAAGAGAACAATCACTAAACCATGTCACTAAGATTGTTGTTTAACTATTTTAAATTACAAAGTATGTAAATTCTATAGCCTAATAAATTGTAAATAGATAATATAATATTTTAACAAAATATTATGTTAAGCTAAAATCATACCACATGATGAAAGTAATTAAAGTATGATAGAAACAATTTATCATAGGCGCATCCACACCATGCAAGTAGTAGCATTTTATCAGTAATAAATTAAATAATAATTAATATTATTCAATAACATATTAAAACAAAAATGCTGTATATATTTATAAAAATTTTTTTTCATCAAAGGCATCAACTTATATCCATGCATGCATATATTTATATAGAGAGAAACCTAACCTTTAGCTAAAAGCCATGACAACAAAGCACAAAAGGTGAACATATATCATACAAACAAGAACAAACATAATATTAATTAAATAACATCCATGCATATATTTATAACAAAATAATAATAATATTATACCTAGTAGAATCTAAAAGATCACACAAGGTGGAGAAAATAAAAAGTGATAATGTCTGAAAAATCACACAAGATGGAGATATTAAGAAGTGATGTTGCCAAAGCAATAACTAGTTGGACACTACAGTTGTTATCATAAACAAATGACAAAGGATGGGCAGGTAGGAGAGAGATATCACAACCAACGGTGGGCATAACCTTTTTCGAGAGAAATAAACATAAAATGATGATAATAATGAGAATATAAGGAGTTGCTTAAAAGCAAGAATGAGGCATAAAGGTTGTTGTCTAGAAAAAATGAGGCCAACTATTGATAGAAGGAATGAAGAAGAGTAAGAGCTAGTGAGAGAAAGAGAGAGCATGAATCAAAATCTTGATACAATGTGAAAAGATGAAAGGGATAGAGAATTTAATGTTGTTTTGATAACTTTTATATATTTATAACTATGATTAAAATGTGATGTATTTTCCATTTTGTTAATTTCCATATTTCTAACCATTATCAAAATAAGGGTATCATTTTTCCCTTCATTTCATTAACGATTCCTATATAAAATCATAATTAAAATTTTCTCCATATTCCCACACTTAAATTTTAATAATTTTATCAATGGTTTAAGACAAACAATCATTTTTGTGTCGTTATTATTTGATGATTCTAGAGTAGGGACATTTTGGATTGAATCATACTTAGAAAATTGAGACTCCATCCTTTACAATTTAGTTCGCATTGAAGAAATTTATTTTATTTTAGTATTGTTTACATCTAAATTAGTTGAGAGCTTTTAGATTACCTCAAAAAGAGCATGATAATTCTACTTCTTCTCCAATGTTGTTGACTTACAACACACTTCAATAAAGGTTAGTATTGTTAGGATTTTGATTAGGAAACCCAAATAAGAATGGCTATCGCTCATCCTTTGGTTAGTTCTTGTAGAATAATTGGACTCAAATAAATTAAATAGAATTCTAAGAATCACTTATATCACAATGAACAAATTGATTTTCACACCTTACACATTTCTTGTTAATTTCTTGACATATAATTCAACAAACTAAGTCTAAGTTACTTTGTGTAGTTTAATCAATCATGTATTTTTTCTACAATAAGTAAAATGTAAGGTCAAAACATTTATCTACATGTGTTGTATATAGAAAACCCTCAAAATAAGCTATCAAAATTGTTGACTACACATGGATTGAGGTTTAATGAGTATGGAGCAAACAATCTCTACCAAATCAAAATAATTAGGTAATGATTATAGTTAATTAATAAGTAGTCTCATGCTCCTACTTTTGTTACCATAGGTAAGTATTTAATATGTGGAGTTATACTTAATCACATGAAATAACATGAAAAACAAGTCTCATCAAGAAAACAAAACACAATTAATACGCATCACTAGTTATCCTTCTAAATCATTTGAAAACCTAATATCTATTCATTTATCTTTGCTTGTTCTTTTGTGTGAATACATTCAACGAGTCTCATCAAGAGCATTATGTTGCACTAACCATATTTACATATATCAAATTAAGGGCACAACCATGCACTTATGAGTTCAAGAACTACAATCAATACTCAAAGAATTATAGTAAGAATGATCAAGAATCTAAATATAGGTCCAGTGTTGTGCGTTTTTTTGTTTCAACATTGAGGAAGGATTATCCACCAAGGGTTGGTGACATAAGACATTGCTTTGTTACCAAATTGATGTGGAAGATAATAGAAGAATTATTCATACACAATGTTATTAAATTTGGGATTGAGTATCAGCAATGGTGCTCGAATGATTGACGTTGTTGAATATGGATAATGCTCCACAATGTTATTAAATTTGGGATGGAGCATCAACAAGATCTCTCAATTCTAAAGATAAATCATAAAGCTTTCTATAATAAACAAAAACTAAACTCTGAACGTAAACTTACTTGAAGAGAAGTGAAAGAATTTTGAAAATCTTACAATTGTGTTCACTTCATTAATTGAATGTAAAGGCCACATTACATGTCTGTTTTTGTGTGTGTATATATATGTGTGTGTGTCTGTGTATACGATGGCCTAAATCACACTTTATTAACTAAGCCTAATCCAATTGGCCATGATGAGATAGATTAGCTTAGTTATTAAAAGACTTAAACTAATGTACTACTTGCCTATATATTAATATAATGACCTAAACTTATAAGATACAAGATATTACAAAGTATACATAAAATCTCAAAGTTAAACTAAACCCTCACCATGTAATACATGCAATAATTAAGTAAATAAGTTTTGTGTCTTGTAGTTTTTTCTTTTATGTAACTTTGTAACCTTTATAGTACCTATAAGAATCACTTAGCAAAATATTAGTAGAATTAATGTTTTTAAGATTTTCAAAAATAATTGGTTTCATCTTCAAGTATGATAACTCTTTCTCGCCAACACTACTACAAAAACAAGAAATACTAATGGGACATTAAAACGGTGATTCGAAAACCATTGTCAAATGCATGAAAATTAATCCGGGGGATAGTTTTCATAACAGTTATAGTTAACAACCATTATTAAAAGTGGAAAGTTAAAATTTCCACCGATATTTTAATAACGGTTCATGTAAAACCATTATTAAAACTAGTTTTAATAATGATTGAACTGTTGTCAAAAGTTTCAATGTTTTAATAATGGTTCTTATAACAACCATTATTAAAACATGTTTTAATAAGGTTCTTACAAGAACCGTTATTAAAACATCTTTTGATGACGATTCTTATAAGAACAGTTATTAAAACCTCCCTTTTATTTCGTTCAGTTCTATTTCTTTCCAAAAATTTCAGACTTTGTGGCTTCTCTGTGATACTCTCCTTCTCTTACAAACCCTTACACCACCACTCTGGCTCCCCTGAAGTAAGGGAAACCCTTGCACCGCCATCTCTCCACCACCCCTCTGCCATTGTTGGCTTCCCATGTGTGTGGTGTCATTTTTGCAACTGTAGCCAGCACCTGTACCATCATCGTCTGTCGTGTCATTCCCCCTCTCAAATTGCTCGTTGCCAGTTTCTTACATGCCGCCGCTCCCTTTACATATGCTTTTTCTTCCCTTGTAACTTTATCTCTACAGATATATATACATATATATATATATATATATATATATATGTATGTGTGTATATATATATAAATGCATGCATGTTGCTACAGGGTAGCATTTGTTTGTTATTGCAAAATTTTGGTTTATTGTTCGAAAATCTATTCTTGAATGTGTTGGTGAAATATTTTACTGTCCTTTTTTGAATTTGTTGCGTTACTGTTATATATTATAAATGCAGATTTTGGCCGAGACCTTTACATATATATATATATATATATATATATATATATATATATATATATTATATGTGTTTATAATCTATTTTATAAAAATATATATTATTATTTTAAGAGAATCCACAAGCCGAAAATATATATTATTATCATAAGATATGTGCGTTGTTAGTATAAAAGGTGTATATTCTTTTTAGCACTCACATTATTATGTAGATGTTTATTTATATGCTATTTTTAATATATATTTTGTAAGACGTGTATTTATATTCTGTAAAATGTGTGCTTATATGTGTTCTCTTATATTTATATTTATAATATGTTTATATATAAGATGTGTATTTATAATCTAAAATAATTGTGATCAGTGTTAAGGTTAACGTTAGGGTTAGGATTAGGGGGGGTTAGTGTTAGTGTTAGGGTTAGGGTTAGCAAGGTTTAAGATCAATATCTTATGAGGTTTAGTGTTAATTTTTATTATAATTTGTTAGGGTTAATGATGGTTAGGGTTAGGGGAGGGTTAGTGTTAGGGTTAGGGTTTATCGTTTATTATACTAAATATAAAAGTGAAAAAATTAAATAAAGATGAATAATCGTGTATAATAATAATAATAATAATAATAATAATAATAATAATAATAATCATATAGGACTTATTAGGTTGTACTCTATATGTATGTATGTATGTATGTATATATATATATTATCTTATTAATATCTACTTGATTTTACTATACATAACTTGAATGATTTGATGTTTAGCCAGTTTGTTGAATATAAAACTAAAGATTATGTTCTGATTTTAAATAGTTTGATGTTTTTGGCTTTACATAGTTGGTTAAGATCTGGTAGAATATATTTATGATTTGTCTAGCTAGGTTAAGGTCAGTTTACATATTCTATAATTTAGATCCTTTCGAGAACAACCTTCATGATAAGATTTAGTGGTTCTTATTTGTAGGTAGTGAGATGACATACCATCCATCGTATTTTAATATGGTGCCACATACAGATGTACGAACACATATGAAATGGTATATGATGAGCTATGTCATTTGTACACTAGTGGCTAATCCTATCACCCCTTCCATTTGAGAACGTATCACATTCTGTTGACCTTGCCCCAGATAGAGCCATGGACATCGGCTATGTCTAATTTTTTGTAGTGGTTTGTCTACCACACTGATGCACCACACCCAAGATTTATTGAGGGTGAGCTATTTACTAGAGAGTATGATACGATATCGAGAGAACTTATGGTCATCGATGATGAGTGGAGGTATCGTCATAGCTTGCCTCAGAGTATCCACCCCGATTACCCTAGAGTATCCGTGAGTAGAATCTCTTGCAATGATGTTAGGGATCAGATGATATATCATGATGAGTGGACTTTCAGAGTTATATTTTTTAGTCGAGATCGACAAGGCTATTGGGGGATTTAGTTTTAGGGAATGAGTTTTTGTTTTTTAAGTATTTGGGTTGTAGCAACATTTTGATGCATATAGTGCTGCTATTGCTTAAATTCTGTAGTATGTGTATCTTTTGTAATTTGAAATATTGTAAAATATTTTTCTACGTATGTATGTGTATATATATCTATATATATATATATATATACATGAACTCTTTGTAGGTATGAGTAGTTTCATTGATCAGCATTAATATCTTTTTAGAAACGTGTTAGCATGATTCGTATATATATATATAGAATTGCATGATACATTTGAGATTAATTCTTTCAAAGCATGAGCGATTTGGGAATTATTAAAATTATATTTCAATTGATTTTTAATAATTACTTTCATATGGGATATATCTAGATTCAAAAACTATGGATCGGAAATGGTTGTCTGCAAGTCGTTTGTCTAGAGAATATAATGAAAGAGTTGAGTTTTTCATCAAGTTTGTAGTTGAACGTGCTCGGGACTCTAGTAAAATAGTATGTCCTTGTTGGAAGTGTACTTATATTCAGCGTGTCAAGGCTAATGATTTGAGAGACCATTTGTTTATGTATGGAATTGATACAAGCACTACTACGAAAACGGGATATAATAACGGGACATTAATAACGGTAATTCGAAAACCGTTGTCAAACGCATGAAAATTAATGGGCGGGAGAGTTTTGATAACGGTTCTAGTTAAAAACCGTTATTAAAAAGGCAACTTTAAAATTTGGACGGATGTTTAATTAACGGTTTTATGTAAACCGTTATTAAAAGAGGATTTAATAACGGTTCATATTAGAACCGTTGTCAAAAGTCAGAAGCTTTTAATGACGGTACCTGGAAGAACCGTTATTAAAACCCCAAAATTAAACTTCTCCTTCTGTTTTAAAACCCCAAAATTTCGCTCAGTTCTGTTTCGTGCCAAATTTTTCAGACTCTCTACACCTTCATTCTCTTGCTCTCCTTCTCCTTGCAAACCCTCGCACCACCACACCGTGCACCACCAACTCGCACCACCACACAGGCTCCTCTCAAGTAAAGGAAACTCTCGCACCGCCAACTCTCCGTCGTGTTTGAAGCCCTTACCTCTCTCAACATTCTCACCGTCGTGTTTGTAGCTAGCTCACTTTATGTATGTGTTTGTTCTTCCTCTCATTTGTTTGTTATTGAAAGATTGTGGTTTGTCGTTCGAAAATGTGTTGGCTGAAAATTTTGCTGTTTGTTGTTGAATTTGTTGTGTTATTGTTGTGTTATTGTTATATATTAACAAATGCATGTGTTGGCCGAGACCTTTACATATTATTGTTGTATTTGTTTGTATGGAGAATATAGATTCAACATTATTGTTGAATAATGGCTGTTGGGAAATAAATTTGGGTACTATGGATCAGAAATACAATATATTTAGAGAAATAAAATCACTAACATTAACACCATTCAACATATTAGTAAGTAATAAACAAAAGAGAAGACATTATTGCTGTAAACTTTGGAGGGTCATAACTTTTTCATGGGACCTCGGATTTAGGTGATCTAGGAGGCTATTTTGGGTATTTTTTCGAGATCTACAACATGGCAAACGAGAGGTTTTTTTAGGGCCGGTTTGGGCAATATCGGAGCCCAAAAAAGGCCATTTTGGCCTCTAAATTGAGGTTTTTTTGTTACATACAAGTGAGGGTATATTTTTAGGGCCTTTTTTACAAATTGAATCTTTAATTTAGACTATCCTGAAAACCTTTTTCATATTCTAGGGTACGATGGTGTTATATAACCTCTTCATTAAAGTGGTAATACATGTTGCCTACCTTTGTATTATTTTGTATGTAGGGTAATACATGTTTTTTCAGTTATTGTTTATCTCTTTATCCTCTATTGTAATTATGGATGAGATAAGAGCTTTAGGTACCTCCAAAATTGAAGATCTTCAAGACAAAGGAACTTAGATGATGATGATGATGAAATTGAAGTTTTTAAGGGTTCAAGTGAAGAAGACGAGCAATATAATGTTGATGAAGTTAGAGACCAATGGGCCAAGCACGTGCACTCATTCACTCGGTATTAGGTAGCGATCTATATGTTCTACATGCATTTTTAGGTTTGTATTTCAGTCTTCCAGCCTAGATCTGTGAACTCTTTACTTTGGGGTGTAGAGCTACCAAGTTGTGGTATGCCCACTAATTTTTATTCCTAAGTATAGTTGGTGTATTGAGACATGCATATATACCAATTATAGATTGATTGAAATTATGGTGTGATTGCAGATTTGGTAATTATTACATGTTTAATATTATTATTATTATTATTAGTATAATTATTTATTTAATATTATAATTATTTAATGGGGGCCGAGACCTAAGTTTTAATAACGGTTCTTAAACAAAACCGTTATTAAAACCTAAGTTTTAATAACGGTTCTATGAAAACCATTATTAAAACCTATGCTTTAATAACGGTTTCTCATAGAACCGTTATTAAAACTTAGGTTTTAATAACGGTTTTGTTTAAGAACCGTTATTAAACCTTCGGTTTTAATAACGGTTTTTAAGTAAAAACCGTTAATAAATCTGAAGTTTACGCACATATTCGCGGATTTTTGTGTATTTTTCATGACGGTTATGAACCGTAATTAAAGATTTAATAACGGGCAATTCAATAACGGTTGAAAACCGTTATTAAAACTATAAACAACCGTTATTAAAACCCCTTTCCTTGGTAGTGAAGTTACGCTTGTTCGTTATGACATGGGAAAACAGATTCTAAATATGGTAATGAAAAAGTTAGGAGGGATATTAGTGGATCATCATTTGATAACTATGAGGGACATTCGTTAGAGGAGATGACTTAAAAGGTTGAGGAAAGTGTTCGAGATTGTCTAAAAATGTTTGAGAAGTAATTGAATGACTCAGAGAAACCTTTGTATGATGACTGTAAGACGTTTACGCAATTATCCACGACTTTAAGGTTATATAACTTAAAAAGCATGTAACGTATGGAGTGGTAAGAGTTTCACAGAATTATTGTCACTTGTGAAGGATATGCTTCCTAATGACAACGTTCTTCCCGATCGTACCTATGAAGCAAAGAAGATTCTATCCTCTATGGGCATGAGTTATAAGAAGATAAATGCATGCCCTAATGATTGTATTTTATATCCCAATGACAATGCATCTTCAGGTAGTTGTCCTAATCTTCGGATGTTTAATGATGTTGAAGATGCCAAGAACCTAAGATGGCATACTAATGACAAGATAGATGACAAGCTTCTTAGACATCCATCTGACTCTCCACAATGGATGATGATTGATGGCTTGTTTTCTGAATTTGGTAAAGAAGCAAGAAATGCGCGCCTTATGCTTTCTGAGGATGGAATGAATCTGCACAATCAAGGCACCTACAGTTTATAGCCCGTGATTTTGGTTATATACAATTTACCTCTATGGCTCTATATGAAACGCAAGTATATGATGTTGTCTTTACTCATTTCCGGGCCAAACCAACCTGGGAATGATTTTGATGCTTATTTGGCACCTTTGATTGATGATTTGAAGTTCTTATGGGACATGGGTGTTGAAGTATTTGATACAGATAGTGAGAAAATTTCAATTTGAGCGCAATGTTATTCTTTACTATAAATAATTTTCTGGCATATGGCAACTTGTTAGGTTATAGTGTGAAAGACCATTTATGCATGTCTGATATGTGAGGAGAATACTTCATTTGTTCAGCTAACACATGGCCAAAAGACTGTGTTCCATATGCATCGTAGGTTTTATCGAAGATTCATTATTATCGTAGATAAAGAAAAGTGTTCAATAGATTTCGGGAAGAAGGGCATGCACCAATCTAGTTGACGAGTCGAAAAGTATGGATGAAGATGAAACATTTGAGTGTCAAGTTTGAGAATAAGACTAAAGATAATCCTCCATCAATTGAGTGGAAGAAGATGTCAGTATTCTTCCACCTTCCTTATTGGGAATCTTTCTACGTGAGACATGCCCTTGATGTGACGCATATTGAGAAAAATATATGGGACAGTCTTGTTGGTACATTACTTAATGTTCCATGCAATACTAAAGATGGAATAAATGCTTGAAAGGATATGTAAGAAATGGGTATTAGATAGGAACTAATGCCACGAGATAACGGAAGAAGAACATATTTACCACCGGCGTATCATACGCTTTCCAAAAAAGAGAAAATTTCATTTTTTGAATTCTTTCACAGTGTTAAGGTTTTGAAAGAATATTCTTCAAATGTCAGAAGGCTCATGTTGATGAAAGAGTTTAAATTAATTAACATGAAGTCTCATGATTGTCATATTTTGATGTAGCACTTATTGCCGATAGCTATACGTGGAATTTTGCCAAAACTTGTTTCAATTACTATCATGAGGTTTTGTTGGTTTTTTAAAGCCATCTGCTCTAAAGTTATACATCCTCATAGTTTGGACACCTTGCAAAGAGGGATTGTGATTACTTTGTGCCAGCTTGAAATGTATTTTCCACTGTCATTCTTTAACATTATGATATATCTAACTGTTCATTTAGTTTATGAGATAAAGATGTTGGGACCCATTCATGGGCATTATATGTACCCCTTTGAGTGGTTTATGAAGTTGATAAAAGGTTATGTGAAGAATCGATATTAGCCAAAAGGATGTATTGTTGAGAGTTACCTCATGGAAGAGGCAATTGAGTTTTACAAATACTACTTGTCAAATGCTGAAGCTCTTGGTATTCCTAAGTCTCGACATGCAAGCATATTTGAAGGATATGGTGTTAGAGGCTAATATTTTTAGTGTGTAAACCCTAACATGTTCTATGTAGCACATCTATATATATTACACAACAATGATGATGTTCAGCCATACATTGAAGAGCATATGACTTCTTTACGAATTGAAAATCCATCAAAGACTGAGAAATGGATTATCGATAAGCATAATCTTTCCTTTATTAATTGGATAAGAGATCGCATCATTCCACTCATCAGACATTCCCCAACTTTAATTTCCGAAACCCTGCATTGGTTGTCTTAGAAACCTCATTATGAAGTTTTTCAATATAACAATTATGTGATCAATGGTTGCACTTTTTATACAAAAGAACAAGATGAGAAGAGCACAATGCATAATAGTGGGGTGACATTAGTGGGTAAGGCAATACATGTTGCTAGTGCGAAAGACAAGAATCTAACTTATGCAGATATGAATTATGACGGTGTGATTAAACATATATGGGAGTTAGATTACACTGTATTTAAAATCTCTGTATTCAGCTGCAGATGGGTTGATAATGGCTATGAACTTAGATATGAAGATGGATTCACATTATTAGAATTTAATAGGGTAGGGCATAAACAATACTCATTCATCTTAGTATCACAAGCGACACAAGTATTCTATGTCACTGACCCTGCTGATAACACATGGTTTGTGGTACTCTCTACGAAAAAAAAAAAATAAATGCCAATGAATGTGATGATGAAAATGATGCCAATTGGAATAAAGAGTGTGTCTTAGTTGTGCAAGCAACTCAATTATTGAACGATGATAACAATAAAATTAATGAGGAGGAAATATATGCCAGGGATAATCATCATGAAGTAATATATGTATCAGATCCTGAATCTAATCCGAAAACAAGGGTAAAAAAGAAGGAAAAGAAGGCAATGAGGGTAATAATATTATAACATATAATATGTGTGTTGGTTTTTTTAAATGCATTTTTCAACCTTCGTGATCAGATATTTATTATATCGATAATATAATGGTACATTATGCTCAATAGATAACATTCTTACATAATTTATTTATTGATTTTTTTAGAGATATGGAAAACAAAAATATCGATAGGTGTAGTAGTGATGAAGAAGGGAAAAGAGGACCTACGATTATGAGAATCATCACAGATTTGAGGAATAAAGAAGAACTGGTTGAATTGGGATAGAATACTTACAATCTTCCCATTGGCCCTTATGCAGACATGTTCTTGACTTACATTTCACTCGCGACCCGTAATTATCTTTCTATCTCCTATAATAATTGGAAGCAGGTTCCAAATGGTCATAAGGAGCATATTTAGCAGGAAATCATGATAAATATACTATTTTATGTAATCATTTTTATATGTCAAATGTTCTTAATTTTAATACATTAACATCGTTATACATTTATATGACTTATTTTGCATAGAGTGTTTAATGTGCTAGAGAGTACGAAGAAATGGCTTCTTAGACATTGTGGGGAGTGTCTAAGAACATTTAGGTCATATTAAGCTCGTAGGAAAATGTACAGAAAGCGGGATGGTTCTCTGTGGCAGAATCCACCCAAATGATACGGTTTTATTGATCATGAAAGTTGGAACCAATTTATTGCATATCATCTTACAGGTGATTTTAAGGTATTTGTTAGATAACAATTAAACTTTTTGTATCGATCTAAGTATAGTGCATAATATTGAAATAACCATGTCACTATGTTTTGGCTTGTCACATAGGAAACAAGTGCCAAAAATAAAGAGATTGCGAAGTAGAATAAATAGCGGCATAAAATGCCTCACAAAGGGTATACAGGCCTTGAAGAAGAGTTGGTATGCATTTTGTGATTTATCTATTTATAGTGTATTGACGAATTTTATAATATTGGTACATTATAAAAATATTTCTTGATTTCTAGCTCATAGCCCAAGACTTGACCCATGTACCTCGTCCATTAATATTGGTACATTATGGAAGAAGGCTAGAGTAACAAGAGATGGATATATTACTGAAGATGTAGATGTCGCAGCCACAAAAATTGTAAGTTTGTAGATATCTAGAACCTTGCTTAGTTTTTTTAGAAAACTATTATATTATACTTATTCACATAAGCTAATTTTACATATATTATATACATTACAGCACAAACTTTAAGCGTCATATGGTGAGGAGGGAATCAACCAATATAACATTGTGTCCCAGGCTACAGGAATTGTAGAACACCCTAGAAGACATATGGGTCTTAGATTTGGTGTTACGAGAATGAGCATATGTGGTCGATCTCGTGGTTCTTGTAGCACTAATGAGCAAGTCGCCATCCTCACCCAGAAATTGAATGTGGCATTTAAATGGATGGCAACAATGGAGCAAGAGTTGTCATTAATTAAATCTCAAGGGTATAAGCTATCAGATTCAATCAACCATGATCAGCTTCACATACCTAATGTAAATAGTGTTAGAGATAGTTTTGAAGCTAATGCATGTCTTTCTTCTCTTCCCAAGGTAAGCATTACATAACTATGAATTGTTATTAAATTTTTTCAGTGTCATAAATAATTAATAATGTGTAATATTTTCTTTTAGCGTTTGCATAAATGTGACTTGTTAGAGAATGGCGTTTCAACTCTTTTGGCGAAAGTAAGGGTCCACATCAGTTATAGTACCCAAATACAAACTGCCCATGGGTACAACTTAGCCCTAAATACAAGGCGATGAGTATTGACACTCCAATCATTGATAGTGCGCCCTTACCTTGTTATAAAGAGGGCAATGAGGCAGCCATCGTGTTAGAAGCTCATGGAAGCTTTATGCCTTGGCCTGCGGATTAGATACGTCTCACTACTGAAGAGGTATTGACATTCGACATCTTCATTAGACCTTATTTAGTAGTTACACTATTTATACCTTTTTCATATATATATGCTCAATACATATTTTGTTTATTACTATCAATTAAGGAATCAAAGAAGACAACTGCTCCTACTAGAAAAACCAAGAAAGGTACTAGAATGAACAACACAAGATAGGGCATTGCTAAAGGATAGAGAGCTAAATATTAAAAATCAGTTACCCTATAAAAGATTCCTTCTTCCGAAAAACGCCAACTTCCACTAGCATTAGTTTTATTGTATTTCTATGCCCAAAACTACCTCGGGGATAATTATGTTTTCATTGATTGTCATCCTGAGTATGTCGGAAGGGACGATGCTACTTACATGGTATCAATGGTTGACATAAGTGACATTTATAATCAGGAATGGATGTCAACCACGAGTGTTGCCATTTTTGTCACAAAAGCATTATTTCATATTTCAGATTTTAGTACTTTGGTGCAATTGGAATTTTTATGACCTATTTTATGAGTTATGAGTTATTAAGAAATATTTGTTGTTATTATCGTCTATAGGTTGGTAGCTAGTTGCACTGCGATGGAGGGAATGATGTCCTCTATTGTGTTTGTGTGCCCATACTACATAGCTGACAGTAGTACAATAACAGAGTGTAGGCACATAAACTATTTAGTGAATCACATTTTAATTAAGGGACACAACAAGCTCTATCTCATTCCTCACCTTGCAAATGAACATTGGGTTTTGTACACCGTCCGACCTGATCATAATAAAGTCTATGTATTTGATTCCTTTCAAACCTATGACGTGCCTTTTAAGTTCGCTCATCATGGTGGGAAGGAATTTATTGACATGTTAGTATACTTCTCACTTCTTACTTCATTAGCTTATTTATACATATATATATTCTACTTTCATTATTTGAGGTATATATAGTTACAATATTACATATCTAACTCTCATGGTGGGAAGGAATTTATTGACATGTTAGTATACTTTCATTATTTGTTAGACACTACAGACGACATATCAAAGGAGAAGTGGGAATGGTGTCCCAAACCCAAAGAATCTTCAATATAATCCTATCATGGTAAGTAGGAAGACAACTATTTTGTATTTTTTTTTAATTCAAATTAATATCTAATAGTTAGAGAGATAACTGAATTCATTTGGCAGTGTCCACAAAAACAAAATTGTGATGATTGTGGATAGTATGTATGTAGAGGATGGGATCTTATAGTCTAGAATAGATCGGTCAACATAGATCCAAGCCATCTAGGTTGGCTTTTCCATACTTTTCTATTAATGAATCATGACATATATTTTTGACCTAATGGCTAACTGTATATTAATTGAAATATGATCGTTGTAGTTTTTCATCGATGAATATGTACAAGGCCAGCAATACAATGTTGATGAAATTGATGAAGTTAGAGACCATGGGCTAAGCACGTGCACTCATTCATTTGGTGTTAGGTAGCGATCTATATATTCTACATACATTTTTAGGTTCATATTTTGCCTACATCTTTCGGTGTTCTAGCCTAGATCTTTGAACTTTTTACTTTGGGGTATAGAGCTACTAAGTTGAGGTATGCCTACGTATTTTGATTCCTAAGTATGGCTGGTGTATTGAGACATGCATACCAATTATAGATTGATTGAAATTATGGTGTGATTGTAGATTTGGTATGAATTGATGTTGTTTTACATTGCAGATTTGGTAATTATTTGAACATACAATTGTGTATATGGGTAGGAACAAAATAGAAAAATTATTAAAAAAACCTATAAATTTAATAACGGTTCTTATTAAGAACCATTATTAAAACAACGTATTTAATCTCAAATTTATGCTCAATTAATACGTATTAGGGTTTAATAAATGTATGATCAGTCCTTACAACCCTAATTGGATGATAAAATCATAATAACGGTTCTTAATAAAAACCGTTAATAAAATAAATGTTTTAATAACGGTTCTAATGAAAAATGTTATTAAAACATAAGTTTTATTTACGGTTTTTATTAAAAACCGTTATTAAAACTTTTCGTTTAATCTCAAATTTATGCTTATTTAATACGTATTAGTGTTTAATAAATGCATAATCAGTGACTGAAACACAAATTTGATTATGTTTTAACAATGGTTTTTGTAATAACTATTATTAATACCTGGTTTTCCACAATGGTATTTACTTATAAACCGTTATTGAACCTTTTTTTAGAATGGTTTAATGAAAAAATGTTATTAAAACCTTTTTTTAACAACAGTTTTTAGTTTAAAACCATTATTAAATATGAAGTTTACGCACATATTCGCAGTTTTTTGTATATTTTTTATAACGGTTTTGAACCGTTATGAAAGATTTAATGACGAGTGATTCAATAACGGTTAAAAACCGTTATTAAAACTATAAAATAACCGTTATTTAAACCCCTTTATGAAGTAGTCACAACAACATAAACTATCAAAGACAACGGTTATTTATATAACCTACAACATGTAACATTCGTTATAAATGTCAGCAATGTCTTTAAGAGACTTCAAAGACAATATTTCCGGTCGTCGTTGTGGAAAGTTTTTTACAATGGGTGTTTCCCCATTGTTAATCATCACGATATCTATTGTTGAAGATTTAAGACAACGGGTAAACACCCATTGTTAATCTTAGAGATATCCGTTGTCGAATAACAAAGACAATGGTTAAACACCCGTTGTTAATCTTTAAGATATCCATTGTCGAATAAAAAAGACAACGGTTAAAAACCCGTTGTTAATCTTGAAGATATCCATTGTCGAATTAGAAAGACAACGGTTGAACACCCGTTGTTATTCTTAAAGATATCTGTTGTCGAATAGCAAAGACAATGGTTAAAAACCTGTTGTGAATTTTCAATATATCCATTGTCGAATACAAAAGACAATGGTTAAGAACCCATTGTCAATCTTTCAGTTACCCGCTGCAATTATGTTTTCACAACGGGTAATAACCCGTCGTTAATATCAAATTTAATTGTTGTAGATTGTTTTATACATCGGGTATTTAACCATTGTGGTTTTAGACATTACCTGTTGTTTCATATTTCAACAACGGGTGCTTAATCGTTGTTGAGGTTATATTCAAAACCCGCTATATATACGTTTGTATTTTCAACCTAAACATGCTTTATACACAATCTGTTATATTCAACTTGAACCTGCTTTATATACTCCATACTATATTTAAAACCTGATATACATATGTATACATACACACTGACATATATAAATATAATATGAACCTGCTATATACACGATTATATTCAACCTAAACCTGCTTTATACACAATTGGTTATATATAACATGAACCTGCTTTATTATATCCAAAACCATCTATATACAATCCATACTATATCCAAAACATGTTATATTCACAATCAATTGTATACAACCTAAACTTGATATATGGATATATAAAATAAGACTACACATAAATCACAATTTCATGTGCTGGTAGATCCTTAACCACACAAAGTTGTTCCATCTTTTGAACTTGAATCCAGTAATAGTTTCACCACCTATGTTTCTCAGCATACAAAAATTTTCTATGATTTCTAGTGGACATTATTTACAAGAATATAAAATGGGGAAGAATGTCAAGTCCATGCCCCAAATCTCAACCTGCTCAAAATTATCTGCAAGGAAATAAAACCCAACTGAGGAAAATTTCTCCAACTGAGAATTCAACGACTTTCATAAAACCAATCAACTGATCAGTGGTTAACAAAAATATAAGACATTCAAAATAAATAAGAAGCATAAAACTGACATATGGACAACTCAACTTAGCATAAATGCAACAGATAACTGCACAATAATCAAGAGAGAGAGAGAGTGTGTGTGTATCAAATATTATTTATATTTGTCAAGGGGGATATTTGATGTGTTTGTCTTTTCATTAACCATATTGGCTATTTTATCTGGTATTAAATTGGATTACTTATTTTATTTTTTAGAATAAGCAATGTTGATATTAGATATATTGATATTAGAACTCATGAATAGCTCAAGAAGTAATAGTTCAACAATGATATAATTAGTTATGTATTCCAAGATCTTTTTATAGTTTTTTACCTATTTAGGAGGTACATGCAGGTGGTTTAAGTACGAAGTAAATATGGGGTTGAGATACCAATATTTCGACGTATTATATAAGATTTTTAGTTTGTCAATAATGCATATTTCTGATGGGCAATGACGAAACATTACATAACTCATATGCACTAATACACTCCGATAACTAATGATATGTATCTATATGCAACTAATATTTATTGATATATACTAAGAAAACTACTTTGTGACAATAACAGCATATTCTATATCGTTCTTGACACTCTAATACTCCTACATAGCAATTACATCATATCCCCGGCAATGATTTTGTTGCTTGGGTCAAAGTAGTCACTTTTGTTGTAGTCATGCCTATTTAATGAATGATAGGTTTATTGGTTTTTATTATGTTGTCTTGTCATTAGTGATATTGAAGAAGAAAACATTTTATATTCTGTTTGGTTTTTCTCATGAACCAAGAGAGGAAGATATGGAATTTGTATTTGGTTTCCATAGGATTGGCAAAGGCCATGGCCCTAATTTTTTTTCCCTAGATTCTCTTGGTGGTCCATATAGTAATACTTTAATTCTATTCATTTTTGTCCAAGTTCTTTATGAGTTTTTAGACTGCATATATAAGTACAGGTGAAACAATCAAAAAGTTTCAGCATAAGTAGTGGAGGATTGTGAATTTTAAGTAAAGGTTCTAGGTTCAATCCCTTTAACAATGCATGAAACCAGCAAGGAGTTTAGCTTAATTGATGGAAGACTAAAATTTTTATATAAAGGTCGCAAGTTCAATTCCAACGAAGAATAACACTAATATTACACTTATAAGTTATATCATTCATTAGAAAGCAACAACTATGTAAGAATAAAATTCAAAGTTAGGTACTGACTTTTCTAAAATGATTATTTTTTAACAAAAAATGAATTCTAAATTGTCATTATTTTTGGAAGGGAAGGAATATAACATATTGGTAGTATGTGTTTGCATAACAAAAGAAAATTATAGCCTTGCTTTTGATGATCGTGTATCTTCTGTCCTATCTTTGCAAGTATTATATAGGAAAACCCTATATTATTTCATTATTATTTGGTTTGTGTGAATGCAGCAATAACAGCTCAGGCCGATGGTATAGTGACAGATGAGACAATACAACAAACATTTCGTGAAACAAAGGACGGCTTTACCAGTCTTGTAGGACGAGTATGGAGTACTAGACCAAATATGGAAACTATGGGATCATGCTGCCTAGTTGGTATGATATCACAAAATACCCTTTTTGTCGTGAGCCTTGGAGATTCCTGAGCTGTTTTGGGGAAGAAAGTTAGCCTACAATACTGATATAGGATTTTTCTAGTTATAGCTTGCAATTATTAGCTTCATCCTCTAAAAATACAATCAAAATGATTGAAAATTTTACACATAAGAATGATTTTGGCAGTTAGCTTGTCCAATGGAGGATGTGGAAGGAACCAACTAATATTTTTTCCCTTAATCATTTTCCTTCACATATGACAATGCAGGAAACAAGTAAAGCCTAACATTGAACAAATGCCTTGATATAAGAGCGTCCACCTTCATTTTAATCTTCCTTATCGAAAATTGTGATGAATTGACTGTTGTTCTAAGTACACATCAAGAGCCCTTCTCCAAGGTCAAATTCATTCAAGCATTCAACATCTTGAATCAACAAGGGTCCTGAGGCATCTAATCAACACAAGCACTAGCCACTTTGTTGCCTATTTTGTGAATGGTTTTAAGTCCTTTAGGGCATATAACACCAGCCATGGGGAGTTCAATGGAATTGAATGCAAGCATTTCAGTTAAGAAAATCAACCCAAATATGCCTATGACAATGGGCATTTTTTTCAACTTTCTTAACATCATCTCCATAACTCCCTCTCTTCCTTATATCCTAACATTTTTTTTTTCTTTTTTTTTCAATTGTTTTTTGATTTTTGATTTTTTTTTTACATTATTTTTTTAAATTTTTTTTTCTCCATCAAACATAAGCAATCCCCTTTATTAGCATAAATACATATATTTCTTTCACATACACACATACACAACCACTCTTTATATCTATAACGATATGATTTCCTTCCACTAGCTTTAAGCGAAGGTAATGAAGAAAAGTATATGTTCCTTGTGTAGGCTCAAAAGGGTTTCTATGGGGTTTACATCATGTATACACAAATCAAGTTAAGTTATTTGGTCATGTGATGGAAAATTCCTCAGCTGCCTTTATCATTTTCTGAATCAGAGCATGTTTTGACTATAAGCTTTGACTAGCACAAGAGTAAGTTCTAGTAATCTCTATAGTCCATTACAAGATCTATGGCAAATAATTTGAACAAAACAATTAAATGTATATGAGGTTTACAAAGAAAATTTTGAAGCCAAGAAACATAGATGATTTTGTGTAAATTCGCTCAGAAAAAAAAAAGATACATATGGTTCAAAAGCTCACTGAGGAATGTGATGAATCTCAACATACCATGTTGGTGATTGGACAATCATACATATTCTTTCTCCATTCAAACTTAGGCACGTAGATATGTGTTCCCTATATCGAAATTAACACAAAAAATCTCCACTTACTTTATCTCAATTTCATGATCATCTTTTGTTAAATTTCAAAGATATATTCCTCATTGACTAATTAAGGGTTCTACGACTCTAAAAACACTAAACACTCTAAAAAATCTAAACACTGTAAAAAAAAATCGAAACAATTTTTTTTTGACACGTACATAAAACAAATGCACCCCCACACTTAAATCATACATTGTCCTCAATGTGTAAAAAACTAAAGAAACATGTAATTTAAAGTATGGAGATAAAAACTAAATAAATAAATAAATAACTAGAGGATAGAAAAATCCCTCATGACATTGGGTTGCCTCCCAAGTAGCGCTTGTTTTTATGTCTTCAGCCTGACATGGTATCGGTTTTTCTCGTTCAAGGTGGATACGTCCACTTCAGAGCTGCTTCACCAAATCCTTCCTCATGATGATCATCTTTATCCTGCAAGGAAGAAAAAGATAAAATGTTAGATTTAATGAAAGATTTGATCCAGCAAGAACGTAACTTACCTAGTATAGAATTTAAGCTTGTGTGTAGAGAGAGAATGTTTTGCCCAATGTCCATGTATGGTAATCTCTATATCGAAGGAACATATTTTCCTATCTTAAAATCTTTAAACACGTCCTTCCAACATAACCTCTCCTTTGGAGCATCACGCTTCTTATTAAATGTATCCAAGGTGATTTGATTACTCTCTTCACTCTTGGATCCATATAACCTGCTAAAAGAGGGAAAACAAGGAGTGTGGTCAGCATAAATAAAATCAACGTGGTTCAAAGGCTTACCTTGAGTCTCATGGTCATCTCCAAGAAAAAGTGGGGAATAAATGTTCAAAGATGGTATATGGTTGGTGAAAGTGATAGTTTTGTCATCCATATACTTCTCTTTGTTCAATTGATCCTCATTTTGATGAGATTCTTCTTCTACTTTTATAAGCTCTTCTTCCACTTGATCTTGCTCTTCAATGTTTTTCATGGAAACCTCCTCAACTAGCTCATCCTCATATTCAGATATGGCATCATCATCCTCATAACCTAGACTTGAATTTGGAATTGAAGTACTAGAGAGCTATTCTTGTGCTTGTGATTGATTCATCAGGTTGACCATATAACCCATTTTCTCCTCTATCACTGACACGCTTTCCTTTTTGTCTAATCTGATTTGCATTAGTTGATTTAGTCTTTCTGCCAACTGGTTTTGATCATTTATCAGTTCTTCAAGAAGCTTATCCATTTTTTCTGAACTTGAGGGTTCTGAAACTGGAGAAGATTCTTGTTGAGGATATTGATAATATTTTGAAGCTTTATATTCACATATGTAAGGGTCTTGATATGGCACTTGACACTGATCATTCATCTCCCATCCAAAGTTGGGTTGATGCCTCATTCCCGAATAGTATGTGCGTGTATAGGGATCATGTCCTTGAAAACCATTAAAGGACTGAGCATCATATTGTGTCCATCCTCCTCCTCTCATAACTTGTTCATGGTAAGCATATGGATATCCTTGCGTATGACACACTCCGCTTGTATTAATAACTCTATCTTCAGCTACCTGCAAAACAAGAGCAGTGAGTTTGTTAAGTTTATCAATTAGACTACTCAGACTTACCTCATTTACTCTTGCATTCAGATTCATGCAAAGTTGTCCATAACCCAAGGATCCTCTCATAGCTACCTGAAAACACTAACACTTTAAAGGAAAAGGTTAATATCAAAACACACCAAAAATCCTAAGAAAATCTAAAACAAAACTAAAAGAAAAAAATACAAAAACACTAAAAATAAAAAACACACTAAAAATACCAGCAAAATAAAGGTGAAGTTACCAATCCCCGGCAACGATGCCAAAAATTGGTGCGACTGTAGCCGGCAAGCAATTTAAACCCTCTTGTTGTCAATTGTAGCACTGGTAAATAAGGGTATCGTTCTAGCCGGGGATTGAGAGGGCTCACCTCTAATTAACTAGCTTGGAAATAAAACTAAAACTAAAAATAAAAATCCTAAATAACACAGAATAAATAAATAAGAAAAATACTAATGGGGGTTGTAAAAATAATAATAAAATAATAAAAGGAATAAAATAAAACAAACTAATAAGAATAAAAATAACGAAAAATAATGGGAAACCGCAGATATGAGAAATATGTTAGGGAAATCAAAATCCACCACTAGATTAGGTCGTAATATAATATTTATTTCTAAGTCATCTTTTAATCGTGAGAAGGAGATCGACCAAGTTGCACACCAAATGCAAGTCCATACACCTTATATTACTTCCCTTATTTAATTAATACGACCACATGCGTATATTAACCCTATTAAATACTAGCAGTATAGCAGCAGCAAGCGGCTCCTATATTTAACTAGATTTAATGCATTAAGTGTAAGTGGAAGGTTGTCAATCTAAGTACTCAGACTAGTACAAAACGCATGTCAAGCTGTATTTCCTATCCTTGACCCACACGTATCGAAACGTTTTACCACTTCGGTTAGAATCACGAAACAATTAGGTGAATTGCTATCTAACCTAGCTGCAACTTATACATATAAATTCTAGTATATTTAGATGGCCACCTAGTAGGTAAATAATCCTGCATACTGTCACTTATGAGGAACTAGAACAAGGCATGCACCAAATAAACTATACTTGACAGAGTTATACATATAAACAATAGCAATTAACATAGAGTCAAGAAACAATCTCACGAAACAAAGAAAATAAAATTATAATTCAAATCATAATCTTGGGTTTCAATTCTTTCGCTAACAATAAACAATGAGTCAGCCATAATTAAAGAATTAATTACACAGAAATATATATCTAAAATATAAATTAAAAATAAGAGAAAGAAATAATTGGAATTAATTTTGGATAAAAGATCAAGAATTTAATCAGATAAAAATTAATTTTATCTCAAATAAATTCTACCGGTATAAATTCTTCTCTAATTTTCTCTTCTCTCAGTGGCCTTAATTTCCAAGCAATTCTTTCTTTTTCTTTTTTTTTTCCTTTTTCGGGCTGAAGGTTGTCGGCTGACGGGGCTGACACTGCTGCAGTGCTACCGCGCGTTTCTCTTCTCTCGGTGGCCTTGGTTTCCGTGCTGAAGGCTGCGTTCTCTCCTCTATGTCGCTCTCCATAGAGCCTCGGAAGGCTCTGCCTTCTACCGTCCCCCCAGACGCGCCCAGCTGCACTCTCCCGAGCCTTTGAAGGCTCTGTCACGTCCCCCTTTTTTATAATTTTCTATGCCCTCCATTTTACTTCTGTCGTTGCTCCCCTCCTTCCACGTCAGCCATGACGGCTGACTCCCTTCTCACACTTTCGCCCGATTCTTCTTCTTCTGCCTAGTTTGAGGTCTTGTTTGGCGTCGTTTTGTTTGCTTTTTCCAAGCCTTTGGGCCTTCGGCCTTTGGCTGTTGGTCCAAAGGTCTTATTTTTTTTTCTTTTATTTAAAAATAAAACCTGTAAAATAAAATTCAATAAATATCAATAAATAATATTTTATTCTAAATTTACTTAATTTATATTATTTTAGCTTAAATAATAAAATTTATGTAATTTTTACCACTTAAGCATAAAATAATAATTATTCCCCTATATTAGTTAAATAAAATACCAAAAACTAAGATTATAAGGGTACAAAATGTGTCAAAATATGAACTCATCACCAACCGCCCGCTAGCCTTCTTCTCCTGCTCTCTTCTTCTCCCATGCCGGACCATCATTTCTGCCATGATCGAGCATGCCGGCGCCTGCAACCCGGCCACCACCTACCTCCCTCTCCCTCTCTCTCTTCCCCTGTCATTTTCTTTCCTTTTTCGAGCCAAACAGGCTCTTGGACCACACCCCACATGCCCTTCTCCCTATTCCTTCTTCTCCCCTCTCTTCCCCTAGCAACCGACCGTCGCCTGCACCTACGTACGTTCGCCGGCCAACCGCCTTCTCCCCCTGCCTCACCCTCTTCTTTTTCTCACCCTCACTAGCCCTTCATTCCCACATTTTTTTGAGCCCTACTCCCTCCCCGAGATCCCTCTCCTCTCCTTCCTTCTCCCTCCATTTTTCCACGTTTTTTTCATCACCGCCGCCAACCGCCGTCCTAACCACCACAACCAGCCCCTGCGCCGCATCCTGCCACCACCCCCTATTGGCCTGCACCATCACACCACCCCTCGAGCCCCTACACTTCCCCCCTTCTCCACCCCTTCCTTTTTCTCCCCAATTTTTTCGTTACCGCCGAGCCACCTGTAACCGCTACTTCTGCCGCTGTCTGGCCACCTCTGCCGCCCCCCAACCCACCGTTTGACACCCTGCAACCCCCTCTACCACCGCCATGCATCACTTGGCCAAAAACAGCCCTTGAACCCCTCCATTTTTCCCTCTCCTTTTCCTTTCTTCACAACCCCTCCACCTCGACCCATCTCGGCAGCCAACTTTGCCGCCATGCCGCCCTATACCGCCGTGAAACCACCCTTAGCCTCCACCTACACCCCCTCTTCACTTCTGCACCATTCTCTTGCCTTGAAACCTCCCCCATCTACCCTCTTTTCTAGCCCAAAGACCCCAACCTGAAAATGGCTTATTTTTCTTCCTTCACCCTCTTCGAGCCCTTTTCTCCCCTCATTTTTCATGAGACTCATGCTGCTCATGCAGCGTGAGCTCCCCCTTTTTTGAAATTCATTTGGTTAAATTTTGAGGTAAATTCATATTTAATTAAAGTGTATTATTATTAAATAAATTTTTTTATAAAGTTTTATCCTTTAATTTCTTACTTCTAACCTAATAATGATTAATATTATTTTTAGGTGTTGAGTTGCTAATAAAGCCTAAATCTTTAACCGGGGTACTGGTAAGATTTGATATTTTGCGGGATTAAGGTAACCGTTAATCCTCCCTTAAATACATGGAAAAACGTATGCTAGCACATTAGGGGTTTAGTATGATTTTATGCATGTTTTGTGTGCCTAGCATGATATATAAAAGGAAAAGCATGATAGCCTTTGTGACATGTGTAGGTATGATGATTAAGGAAGGAGTTGATTATGGATGGAAATGTTAAATGCTTGTTTATGATGTATTATGTTGCTAATGCATGAATAACATTAATTTCTAAAGGTATTTTAGTAATTATGCTTATGAAGTATGTGACCTAATGTATGTAGTTCCAAATGAGTATTATGTTGAATAATGACATGTTGGTGGACTTAGATGATAAGAATGAAGTACTCATATCATTATTTTATGTAGTGTTAGTAAATTCATAAAAATGGTGAATAAAGGGGTTGAGTGGAAATTTTATAAGTGAAAAGGGTATTTCGGTAATTTTATAAGTAAAAGGGTAATTTGGTAATTTAAAAAGAAAGGGGTTAAATGATAATCTATAAGTAAAAGGATAAAATTGTAAGTGGTGAGAAAGGAGGGCATTATGCTAATTTTTGAGATAAAAGAATCATATGGTAATTTTATGATTAAATGGCCAAATGATAATTTTATAAGTAAAGGGGTATTATGGTAATTTTTGGAGAGAAGGGTAAAGCGGTAATTTTGGAGTCAATGGGCAATATAGTAATTTTATAAGTAAGTGGTAAGAATGGTAATTTTGGAAGTAGGGGTAAAATAGTAATTTTGGATGAAGGAGGGCATTATGGTAATTTTTCAAGTAAAAGGGCATTATGGCAATTTTGGAGGTATAGGGGCAAAATAGTAATTTCATAAGTAAGTGGTAATATGGTAATTGTATAGGTGAATGGCGAAATGGTAATTTATAAGTAAGGGGTAATATGGTAATGGTGGAAAAGAAGGACAAAATGGTAATTTTGTAAGGAAAGATAAAAATGGTAATTTTGGATGTAAAAGGGTAAGATAGTAATTTGTAAAGTAAAAGGGGTGTTATGGTGAGTTTGAAAGAAAAAGGGGTATGGTGGTAATTTTCATAAATAAAAGGATATTATGGTAATTTGAAAGTAAGGGGTAGAAGGGAAATTTTGTAAATAAAAGGATATTATGGTAAACTTGGGAGTAAGGAGTAACTTGGTAATTATGATAACGACGAAAGATAATTTAGTGATTCAATTATGATTGTGGAAGGGCAATTGGATAAGTATGATACTAAAGAAGGTTAATTTGGTAAATTAACCAATTAAAGGGCTTTATGGTAATTTTAATAATGGAGAAGGGTAATATAGTAATTATAAATATGGATAAGGGTAAATTAATAATTATGATTATGAAGAAGGGTAAATTAATATTGGTAATTTTGAAGAAGGATAGTTTGGAATTTATGATAATTAAAAAGGGTAAATGGCAATTAAAATAATTGAGAGGGGTAAAATGGTAATCATGATAAAGGAGAAGGGCAATTTGGTAATTTATCCAACTAAAGGGGCAATTTGGTGACTTAGCCAATTAAAGAGTAAAGTGATAATTATTTAACCAACTAAAGGGGCAAAATAGTAATCATCATAATGAAATAGGGTAATTTAGTAATTTATCCAACTCAAGGGCAATTTAGTAATTATAACAAAGGAGAAGGGCGATTTGGTAATCTAACCAACCAAAGGGGAAATATGATAAGTGTGGCAATTATGAGGGGTGAATGGTGATCTAAAAAGTGTAGGGGATAATTTGGTAATCTAAATTGGACTAGGGATAATTTGGTAATTATGTAACCTAAAGGGTAATATGGTAATTTAGTGAGTAAGGAATGGATACTTAACAATTATATAAGTAAAGGGCAAATGATTAATTTGTACCTAACATGTCTTTGAGATTGTGGAACATTATAATATGATTCAAATAATGCTGATTAGCCAAGTAGGAGTATTAGTATGGCCTTAATGGTTTCTCTATGATATCTTGGATAATCTTCTGAATAAGAAACGATTAATGATATCAGAACGATTGAAAGTGAATGAGTATCGAATTATTGTGCTTTTCATGATCACTTTAATTAAGACACTATTACTTAAAGTGAAAGACCTCGAGATCGGGAATGGTGACTCCTTAGGGGTCGCTACCCTAAGGACGTGGTTTAGTCCACGATTATTCTGGTATCTGCAGGTGTGCCTTTGTGCCCCAGCCAGGCCCTATATCTTACTCTTTCTAGCTCTACGGAGCTAGTTAGGGGGTATGCATACTTATAGATTAGGTGTCCTTGTCGGTAGGGTACTGAGTTAGCTTTATGCACCAGTACGACCAGGGTACCTTTGCGTCCTTGGGTTCATGGTTGAAGGGTACTGAGTAGCTGATATGCACCGGTACGACCGGTGTACCTTTGTGTCCTGGGTTATTGATCTCCCATTCGAGGCAAATAAATATGATTGATGTACTTATTAAAGAAAGGAAAGATACTATTATTGAAAGTGGAATATTAATGAGTCGGGCCTAGATGATTATGATATTGAGTACCGGTCCACCAGTTATAATAGTGGCCAAGAGAGTTGTGCCCTAGATGATGATTCTTTATATATTCCGGTCCACTAGTTATAATAGTGGCTAGGAGCGTTGTGCCCTGGATGATGATTCTTTATATATTCCGGTCCACCTGTTAAAATAGTAGCCAGGAGCATTGTGCCCGGGATGATGATTTTATATGCATTCCGGTCCATCAGCAATAATAGTGGGGGTCCCAAGCTCAATAAAACCAGTATTGTATGTGAATAAAGTTATGGAAAATAATAATCACTTATAGTGGATTATCATGTGAGTTGGGGCTAGACTTGTCCACCGGCAAATAATAGTGGTCAGAGGCGTTCTGCCATTTGTGTTTACCTTCCGGTCCACCGGCAATAATAGTGGTCAGAGGCGTACGACCCTGTGTGTATACCTTTCCGGTCCACCGGCTATAATAGTGGAGTTCTCGCACTCACATGGATATAAAATATGATATTGATTGAATAATGATGGAATAATGGTTTAAGGCCCGAATGTATTGATTTTACCCTATGATATGGCTTAAGGCCCAAAAGTATTGATCGTGAATTATAACCTGTTTTATGGGTGATTGTTATGTATGCACCTCAGTTTACCTATGTATATAGTAACACTATGTGTTGCATTACAGGCCTGTCTTTAAGTGTGGTATTAAAGGGTTACTCAGTACCGTAGTACCGAAGGGATTCCCTTTTGGGGCCCTTGTCTATTCAATGGGTAGTGCCCTTGCAGGTCTTTTCAGGTGCTACGGGAAAAGAGAGTAAGGAATTTTCCGGTACCATTAGGGTTTCCACTTCTCTTTTAAATTCCTTGTTTTAATGTTAACATTGTTACTATAACCACCATTGGTGGATTTTATTCTTGTAATGATTTGATGCGCTACTCTGATTTGTGTATGTGGAACTTCTTTCAAATTGTATTTCATTTTCTTAGCCTTAGCACTTGGTACTAGAACGGTATGAGTGACCCGATCTGGTACTAAGTGTGGCGGTAATACTCCCAAAGTTCACGCTTTATTAATTTGCTTCCGCTAATTTCCTTTTAATTAATGAAATTTTTCAGTAGTGAATTTTGGGGGTGTTACAGCCGTGCTCCAACATAAAAGAATAGTATATCATATGAAATGTAGGTTATATAAAACATAACTGAAACTATATGTATACATAAATAGATACTTTGAATTTCAAAAATCTTAAATATTCACAATTTGTATGACTTCATCATATATAGGACCATGCATAGAGTCGAGCCAATAACACATTTTGCATGAAGGATAGACTATAAAAACTATCCAATAATTCCTGCAATTCAAGAGATTACATGTTTAGTAATAAAAAAGTTTCATTAATATATTACATAAATTTGAATTCTTACTTTTGAATGTATGGAGCAAAAAATAATTTCTTTTGAGGATGTGCACAAAACTTATAAATGAATATAATAACAAGAACTTACAATTTTCTCAACTACTTCCTTAATAGCTTCATTCGTGATAGTACCATCTTTAGGGACCCTTGCATCCTTCCATAAAACATGTCTATCTATTATAGTGGTTTTAGGATCCAAACCTCTCTTTGCAATCTGCATTTATTGAAAAGATAAAAAAATATTAGAATTTAATGTATAGATATAATAAAATGTATCAGAAAAGTTTGTTAATTTCACTTACAATTTCTTGCTCGAGACCGACATATTCCCTACGAGATAAGTTGTGATGGTATATATTCTTCAAAGCTAGCTCTCGCATTGCTCCACTTTTTTCCTATGATAACAATCCAAATTATAGTGATATATAAACAAAATAGATATAAAGAATACATGTTTTATATAATTATACCTTATATTCATTAGTCTACTTTTTCCTTAGAAAAATATCCCGATCTGATTGTAAAATTCGATAGTTTTCTAGTGGCTCTTTTCGGATAGTGCCATCATCCTTATAAATGAAATTTCTTCCTCAAGTGGACTTAAATTGCCTCCATGCTTTTGTAACTCGAACAATAATTGCCTTCTTTCAATAAATAGAGATGGCGAAAACAGCCTACCAAATTACACAAAATCATAGTCATAGTATAATAATCATACAAAACATTAAATTTCTTTTTATAAGATGAATGAACTTACGAATATTTGTTCCCATGCAATTTCTTTTTTTTCTAGTCGTACTTCATCCCACATTTCATAGCTAATAGGCATATGATTACGTGCACACTCTCCTATATATGTAGATAATAGCTTACCATTTGCACAAATAGTCTACTCCCTCATGTTCCATTCCAAACTAAATTTTTCATTTCGTAATCGTTTCATCGCCATCTATTGCAATTTAGTAGGCCCCCTTTTCTTACGAGAGTTATGGGTCGAAGCACCTACACTAGTTGAAGCATCTCCATCATCACAAGCCATGTCTCTAAAACACATAATATAAGAAAAATGATGAAAATGATAAAGGAATCAATAAAAGCCTAAGTAGCTTTTTATTTCATGAATTTAGCAATTGTATGCATACTATCTAATCTACTTTATTACAGAAGTTTATTGAAATAAGGTTAAAACACATACCAAATACTAGAACAAGCATCAACGGCACTATTGGGTAATATCTCAACTTGTGCTTTTATCTCCTCCTTGCTCTAAAAAGATAAATATTTTGTCATCATATAATGTGTTTAGGTAAATCAAATTATACAAGAAAAAAATATTATATGCCACCATTATACTTGAAAAAAAATAAAGGTTCGTACTTAGAATTACTAGATTTTCTCTTTTGTGATTTTTCACTTGTATCTTCTTCTACGATCCATGCTCCTTCAGAGTGATCATGCCGCATATATGTATCCTCTTTATTGGGATCAATGTCATCACCCTAAAAAAATGATGTTCTTAAAATAGAGAAGGTTGCCTCTTCTTGAAAAATAGAATCATTGAAATCATCATCTTCATGCACATTCCTACTCTTTGTGGTTAAAACCACAGATCTCCTCTTATCAAGAGGATTAGTGACATAAAATACTTGTCTTTCTTGTGATGCCAATATAAAAGGATCATGTTTATGGCCCAACTTATTAAGATACACAAGAGTGAACCCTTGCTCATCAACTTCAATCCCATTATTGTTGTCAACCCAAATACAACTAAAAATAGGAACTGTGAAGAAAGTATAATCCAACTCCCATATTTGTTGGATTACACCATAATATGAAATATTCCCATACATAAGATTTTTATCTTTTGCACTAGCAATATGTAATGCTTCAGTAACCAAAGTCACCCCACTATTCTGCATAGTACTCTTTTCATCTTGGGACTTAGTGTAGAAAGTATACTCATGGATCAAGTAGCTTGTGAAAGATGATACTTCCATACAAGGCCCTTGGGATCACCATTTCAATGTATCAGAAATAGTACTTGATGAGTGTGTCATTTGACGAGGAATGTGATCACGAAACCATTCAATGAAAGATATATTATGCTGCTCTAGTATCCACTTTTCATTCCTAGATGGGTTTTTAGTATGTAACATTCTCATATGTTCTTCTATATATGGTTGAACTTCTTCGGTATTATGAAGAACATACAAGTGTACTTTTTGCCACATATCACACTTTATGCGTATCAACTTATTACCCATCATACCCACACCTTCACTTTTTCCATCATGTCAAGATTTAGGAATACCTATTGCATGAGCATTGGATAAATAATTGGTGCAAAATTCAATAGCTTCCTCAACTATGTATCTCTCCACAATACACCCCTCTGATTGATATGTATTCCGTACATACCCTTTGAATATTTTTATAAATCGCTCAAATGGGTACATCCAATGCATATAGATGGGACCGTACAATTTCACCTCCCTAACCAAGTGCACCGTCAAATGAGCCATGCAATCAAAGAAAGAAGGCGAAAAATACATCTCGAGTTGACACATGATGATGACAATATCTCTCTGTAGTACATCTAAATTTTTAGGTTCAATATCCTTAGAGCACAATGCCTTGAAGAAAAAACAAAGCTTAGTAATTGCATTTCTAACACATTTCAGAAGTACGGAACGAATAGTGATTGACAACAGTTGCTGCATCAAAACACGACAGTCATGTGATTTCGTACCCACCAATTTCAAATTTGTCATTGAAACAAGGTTACTAATATTTGAGGAAAACTCTTCTAGAACTTTAACTCCTTTTAAGCACTCACAAAAACCAATTTTCTCCTTTCTTGAAAGGGTATAACACATTGGTGGCAAATAAGTACGATTCCCATTCCTTTGTAGTGCTAATTCCCTTCGAATACCCATCTCAACCATGTCTCGTCTTGCATTGATGCCATCTTTTGTCTTCCATGGTACATTAAGTAATGTACCAATCATATTATCACATATATTCATTCAATATGCATTACATCAAGACAATGTCTTATATATAAATGTTCCCAATATGGAAGATCAAAGAATATTGATCGTTTCTTCCATCCACTAGTAGGAATTGAGGCTTTATTCTTCTTCCCAAACTTAACATTCAAACCATTTATTCTATCAAGTATCTATCGGCCACTCAATGGTTCTAGAGCTCCTATGAATTAAGGTTTTCCATTAAAAGCTTTTCTTTGCCTACGATAAGGATGGTTCATTGGCAAAAATATTCTGTGTCCGAGATAAACGATCTTCTTCCTATGCTTCAATTGACAAAAGGATGTATATTATCCATATATAGGACATGCATAATGTCCTTTCACACCATATCCATACAAATTTCCATATGTAGAAAAATCATTGATAGTACAAAACAACATTGCCCTTAAGTTGAAACTCTCTTCATGATGTGAATCAAATAATTCAACACCCTCATCCCACAACAACCTCAAATCCTCAACAAGAGGTGCCAAATATATATCAATATCATTTCCCAGTTATTTCGGTCCCGATATTAATAGAGATAAGAGCATATATTTTTCGTTTCATGCACAACCATAGTGGCAGGTTATAGATTACAAAAATCATAGACGATGTACTATGGGTTTCGAAATTATGTGGATTCATTCCATATGTAGAAAGCGTTAATCGTAGGTTTCTTGGTTCCTCTCCAAAGTCAGGGAATCAATAATTAATCATTCTCCATTGTGCAAAGTCTGCGGGATGTCTTAGTAAGCCATCAGTTAATCTTCCATCAGTGTGCCATGTTAAGTTTTTAGCATCTTTAGGATTATTAAAGATGCGCCTAAATCTTGGTATTACTGGAAAATACCATATAACCTTTGCTGGATCCCCTGGCTTTTTATATCATGATGTGTGGCATTCGGGGCAACTTTTAAGAGATGTATATTCATTTCGATATAAGACACAATTTATAGGGCAAGCATGTATCTTCTCATAATCCATACCTATAGTGTAAAGGACCTTTTTAGCCTCGTAAGTGCGACTAGGGAGCACATTATCATTTGGAAGCATATCTTTTACAAGTTCTAATATGGTTGTGAAACTCTTATCGGTCCAACCATTACATGCTTTCAAATTATACAACTTTAAAATAGCAGATAATCTGGTGAACTTTGTACATCCACTATATAGGGGTGTTTCAGAGTCACCCGCCAACTTATCAAACATTTGAGGACAATCCTGAACTCTTTGCTCAACAGCATGAGTCATTTTTTCTAAACGATCGCCATCATTGATCCAAAAATATTTTCCCGACTTTCCACATTAGGTCCCACATGTTCCGTTTCACCATGCCATATCCATCTAGTGTAATTTTTATCAATCCCATATAAGAATAAATGATCTCTAGCTTCAAATTCATTAACTCACTTTACAAAATGACACCATAAGCAGGAACAGATAAATCTACTATAGTTTCCAACATGAGCAACTGCACAGCTAATAAATTCCTCAACTCCATTTTCATATTCTCGAGACAAACGATTAGCAAACATCCAAGAACGATCTTTATTGGTAATAAAATCTATATGGATAATAATTACGATGTTAGATGATGCACTTAAACATTAATAAAAATATATAATAAGCTAAACTTCAACACTAGTATATAAATTTTTTAAAGACCTAAGAATTATCATCTTCCTACATTGCAAAGCTGTAATGCACAACCCTTTGTATTATGTTTATATAAATTGTATGAAATTAATTGTTCTATCCATATTAATATTTTAGTTAAAACCTAACTAATTAAAATCGGTACTCTGTTGTGAATTATGCAAACATCACGTGCTCCCTAAATATAGAGACACTTTCGAGGTGATTATTCTAGGTGAGTATCAATTTTTTTTTCTAGTTGACCCTTGACTCTCCCCGTAACCCTATTTGTAACAGCTAATGATGAATTGAGATTTTTTTGTATTCATTACCTTGCTATATATGGGCGGTGATGATTTTTTCCCCTTTGTTTTTTGTTTTTGTTTCTATAGAAGTCATCAACCAAATGTTGGAATTATATGAATAGAACAGGGCATATCCTTCCCAAGCCTAGAGTGGTGAAGCTGAAGGTAGCACTGCAGTAGGGGCTATGAACCAGGCAGCATTTAAGGCTTCCACCGAAGAACATTCCCAAATGGCATGTAATAATAAGCCCGTAAGCTTGAAGCCACTTGTAATAAATCATATTCCTGATCACGATGATAACCATGGAGTGGGATTGAGAGGCAACTAGAATAGGAGTACTAATTATGGAAGCTCAAGATTGAATGATGAAGACCATAGAGAAATTGGAGAATGCAAAGTGAGTACGCCCTTTTACCAGGATGATGCTGGTGATGTTCAAAAGAATATATCTGGTTTATCTTGGCATGAGGATGATGAGAAAGAAATAATTGCAGGGGAAGTAGAATGAGAGAAAGTGGAGAATTAAAGGATGAATATCATCGGCGAAGTATGGTGGGGAAGGAATCTTCTGTGATCCAATCACCACCTGATGTGATAAAAATTGGTGAAGACAAGCTGAAGGAGCTTCGTGAGAAGAGAAAGAAATCACGTGGGGAGCTTGTTCAGAGAAAAGACTGCTTGGAAGAGTGTGATCCGATTGTGAAGGAGTTGGAAGAAGGTGTGGAATTGGCTACTGCTGAGAGTGAGAAAATCAAGCAGAAGAAACAATAGAGCTGGTCCCAGCCTCCCACCAAGATGGAAAATGATATCACACATCTTGGAAAGGGCCAAGAAGCACATGGCTTGGATGTAGAGAATGTAGAAGAAGGTGAGGTGTCAACTCTTGATGATGCAAGCTGGGTATATCAATCTTCTAGGTTGAATGAGCGCAAGAGGAAGGCTGGAAGTTCCCCTGAGAAAACAACTAGTGGAAAGCTGTGGTTTGGGTTTGTGCGCTCTTATCAGCATGAATATATTGAAGATAGAAAAAAGGTGGGATGGTTTGATCATGAATTAAAGGTTGTGAACGTTTCGGAGCCAAACAAATCAAAGGTCTAATATTCAAAAAAATACTATGACAAATCGTATATACAAATTCACATTCAAACATTTTTTTCTTTCCATTTCCTTTATTACACTTCACGTCCTGTTCATACATATAATAAGAATCCAAGTGCATGGTATGTTTATTAGAGTTCAATTATTCAATCACCTGTCACCTGTTAGACATAACCTAACTTAGTGATCGATGATGACCGATGCATGAGCTTCTCTTACCGCACTAACTTTGAGAGCTATGCCATTGCCTACCCCATTAACGGATCATACTATATTCAAACTATGCATGTGCATGTCCTGCTGCTACCTTCAATGGAGATTGGGAAAACATAGGTCTAATACCTCATTTACACTTTCAGAACTATATTCAATCTTAATAATTAAATTTCTATCAGAACTTATGGGAAATAAGTTTATATAAAGTATACTTATCAGACTTGATATGTTAAATATTATAAATTGAAAAGCCTCAATAAAGTGGTGCTTGAGCTCGACTAGCTACAGTCTCACATCTCATAGGGAAAATGTATGTAAAATCCCTAACTAATTCGAGTAATTCATGCCCTGTAGAGTATCATGCCCTGTTATATATGCAAGAGGAAAATTCGAAAGAGCAATAAAAGCCCCTGTTATTCGAGTAGCTCAAACCTAAACTTAGAATTATCTATACAATAAACACATATTGCAGGTAAACCAATCTAATTTGGCCAATCAAAACACCAATATCAAATCAGATTCATTAAACCCTAACTAATTAAGCCTGGAAAATAAATTAAGAATAAAATGTAGTAACAGATAATTACCTCAGTGTGCACAAAGAATCTCAACTAGCTATAATGAACCATGAAACGAAATAGCTTGAGGAAGACGACGTGCGCTTCACAATGAAGGAGAAAGGAAGACGAAGCCAAACGTTCTGGAACTGACATCTTGATCAGTTGAAGGTTGCGCGCGATGGAGGAAATTAAAACTAGATGATTTTCACTGCGCGCGCAAGGTAGAAAAGAAACCCATCATCAATTGGTTACGAATCTGAGAAGTATATACGAAAGTAAGAACGGATAAATCATCGTTGTTGTTAGTCGATGTCATTTTTGTCTTCAACAACGGGTTTAACACCGTTGTGGTAAACCTTTACCCGTTGTTGTTTTAATTCTTCAGCAGCAGGTTTTAAACCATTATGGTTATACAAATTACCTGTTATATTTTTATCCACTTTAGAACGGGTTCAAAACCATTGTGGTTATCCTAAATACCCGTTGTCGTTTTATCTTATATACCACGACACACGGACCCATTGTGGTTTCTCTAGTTTACCGTTATAATAGTGAAACAAATTAATCCGTGCTTCTAATTTTAAATATTTAACAACGGTAGTATAATATTAACTGTTGTTAAATATACTTTATAACAACGTTAGTTATGACCCGTTGTCTTTTATGCGTTGTCTAAAGTAACTTTTGTAGTAGTGAGTGCAATAGAAGAAGTAAATTTAAGATACTTCTACATCGGTTTAAGGCTAATATAACAGATTAATAGTTAAATGGTAAATTTACATCTACTGAACTTTCGAAATATAAAAAATTCATAATTGAATACTGTCTAAAACTTTCATTATCCAGTAATTTATTTCATTTCATAAAAATTAACAAATGTCATCGTTCGTTGAAATTTATTCATATATAAATAATATATTAATGGCATGTATTATGCTAGCCAAATGATAGCTAAAAATCGTTTTTTGTATCTTTGGTAGTATTCATAATTAATATGCAGGTCGCTGATATCCAAATCAATTCATGGGCATTCATGAGACCAATTTGTCAGATGCATCAGTTATCACGACTCATTTCTGAACAGCGGCTGTATTGAGCCAGACCGGAGGTCTCGCGATTACAGCTCGTACCTGACCGAGAACCAGGAAATGCGGCTACGCAATGCTTAGAGCGCATGCTGATAACGTACGTTCTCTTTCAATTCTTTAATTTTTTTTAAACAATTAAACGGCGGAGGTGAGATCGGCCGACTAATAATTCGAATGTATTCCACACAAATTCTTTTATGCACTAACTACATTGCTGCTTAGTATTATTAATTTTTCCCTGTACTTAACATTACACCTTATTGTGTTTATTAAAGAAGTGGTTGTATATATGGGTTCTGTGAAAATCTAGTAATCTCAGTGCAGCAATACATATACCGTGCCGACTGGGATATGTAGTCCTACGCCACGTTAGCATTTATTATTATTAATATTATTATTATTTTTAAATAAAATATATTTAGTTACAGTTATTTAATATATAAACCTATATACACATCTTAATGTTCCAGAAAGTATATATTTATTTAAATAAATAAATTTACTAACATACTTTTGATATAATAAATAATTTTTATATATCTTTCACAACTTTTCTACTAATCTTTCAAACACATAGTTCTATTAAATATTTTACAAAACATCTAATTAATTTTTAGTACTGTTAAATATATTTTTTCTCCATTATAAAAAATTTCATCATTGAGTTCTATATTTCTTTCACTACAACTAGATATATTTTATCATGTATTTAAATAGTTTCTATCACTGCTATACTTTTTTTTTTGCTCTTTATAAATATTTCTACATTCATCTATCTGGTCATAACTATAGCTAAAGATGCAATGAAAAACTACAGAGCCCCATGCTTATGGAATTGCTTAATTTATGGGCTATATGAATTACTAAATGTTTTTGCATGTGGAAAAAATACTACAAAATCATACTTTTCCAATCATTTGAGTTTACCTTCTTACATTAAGATTTATTTGCTAGCGAGCCACCTTGGGATGAATTGATCAACGTTTGGCATATCCTTCAATCAAAAACTGAGATAAGCCTTTGAAGGCTAAATATGGCAAACAATGTAACAAAGCAATCAAATAAGAATGCGTGTTAATGATGATTCTTAGGCATTATATTTTCTTCCAGTCAACCACAAGAAATTGAATTTTACCAAATATATAAGGATCTTCCACCATTACTAAATATATAATCTTTTACCATTGTTTTCCATTTACTTTTTAACGTTGCATCTAATCATATATCATTAGTGTTGTGTGCATATTTACCACAACACTACATATATATATATATATATATATATATATATATATATAGTTCTCCACACATCTAAGTATTTTTACCACTACCATGCATATTTTTCACCACTATCAGCACCTAAGAAATAGTTTTTTATAATGGTTTTGAGAGGGTTTCAATAAATAGTTAGAGCTATTACTGAATTGACAATTATTAGAGCTTCAGTAATAAATTAAAAATTGTCATAAAAAAAATCTAAAATATGGGAAATTTTTGGGTAAAATTCTAGTTTTAACAATGGTTCACCTAGGAATCAATATTAAAACAAAATGTTTAATAACCATAAAACCCTACCAAAATTTCAATAAAGACTTAATTAAAACCTTAATTAATTAATAATTACCATTAATTACATGCTTCAATAATAGTTTTCAGCTAAAATGTTATTAAAATATACATGGTAACATTAAATATGCATTTATGCATTAATTAAATCCTAATTTATATTTAATGAGAAATTAATTCTCTATTTGTCAACATTTTTTTGATAATTGTTATTTAAACCTAGTTTTAATAATGATCTTAAGCAAAATCATTATCAAAAACTCTAGAAATATATAATACATTAGTGTTTTCATAATAGTTTTGAAAGGAATTGTTATTAAAATATAATTATTATTTTTATATAAATTGTATAGTTTTTTTCTACCCCACAAATACAGTTATGTGTTCAGTCAGTTACTAAATCTACATTGTGTAAAATTGCACCAATTCATGCATATCTTTCTCCCAAAAATGAAAATTAGTAGGTGTCCCATAAGTTGATAGTTCTACATTAAAAGTGAAGTTTCATAGATCATACCACCTTACTATATGTCAACAGCTAATAAACACTTGCATGTATGCACGTGCACCTTCAATTGAATAGAAGAACATAATATATATGAGATACAAACAACAATATGTATGTAGATCCTTAATACTGACTGTTTGAGCACAAAAAATTACGCCATTCACCTGAAGTTGCATTAATTTTATCATATACATATTTATGGCCTCGTGCATATCGACCTCAAAAAACTATAAGTTGATATGATTCGATCATTTGGGCAGTAATTAATATGACCTATTAATTAATGAAAAAATATGCAAAACAAAACACATATGTCTTAGATCTATGTTCGTATATCTCTTCTTTCATTTTCGAGATCATTTTCTCTATAAATATAGTATAAACAATCATTATTGTTTTGTTTTTGTGGACATTATGAAATAAAGTTATTTAGCTCCTTGCTATATAAGACATTAATTGGAATTGAATTAAAATAAAAAAATCCTTGGCTTTAAATATACCAATACAAACTCATACATAAGGTATTTTTGCTTTGACACACCATTTTTACCTCGCATCATATGTGTCGTCTGTAGTGCCTTAATAAATAAATTTGATATAAAATATTATAATTATATATACCTCAAGTAATTAATGCAAATTATATGGATAAAGAAGCTAATGAAGTAAGAATTAAACTAAAATGTTAATTAAATACTTCCTTCAGAACAAGTGATAACAAAAGGAATAGAATATTTTTGGAGGGAATCAAATACATATACTTTGTTTATCATTAGATGGATCACTTATAAAATCCAATGTCTACTTGTGTGGTGATGTATAAGATAATACTAGCTTTTAGACGCTTTGCTTAATATGGAATTTGCTACATATTTTATGAATGTACAATAAATTATTGTAGTATGGTCAAATAAATAGTATGCACACACAAGCACAATAAAGGGTAACATTCCCTCAATCGTAAAACAACTAGGAACCAACTAATGGATGGCAATAATAATACATATTTATTAATAAAAAATAACTCATACATATATATAATTATACAAATCAATAAAATATTCCAAAACATATCATATGAAATAATACAACGGACCTCACGAAAATATTCCGAATATCCTTGCTCTCAAGCCTCTAACCAACTAAGGTAGGCCCTTTACTAACCATCCTCAAAGACCTGCATATGGCCTTTTACTCATTTGACTGAGTAGGTGACTAATCAAACAGACACAATATTACGTCATGCTTATATCCACAACCTTCTCACATAAGTAGTTACGCATGTAATAACAAAGAACATCCAAGCAACCTATGGGGTTTATCTCCAAATATCAAATTCCTTAGGTTATACCATTTACTTATCTATATATAAAATAGGTCAATCATTCAATTAATATTCCATTCCATAAAAAATTAGTGAATTTAATTATTAGCCTAGTGTAGAGATAAGCTTTTATTCATTTTAGTCAATCATGCCATTACTTCCATTTTTTAACCATTCATTAACCATTTATTGGTCATCATTTATAAATTATCAACTAATATTTACCATCCATATTTTATTATCATCGAGCAATACACTATTCACCAGCCTATGGTCTTACATTCCATGGATGCTTATCCAAATAAAGGACATAAAATCTAAGTTGAAGCCAATCAGTTTGTGGAAATAAGTCTAGGTTGAAGCCAACCAGCTATGTAACCAAACCCTTTAGTATCATTACCCACTACTATAACATTAGTGTCTAGAGTAGCTAAGGCATCTAGACCTCCTGAAAGTACAAAAATTCTCCGAAGGTAGAGTAACCCCTAGTAGCTAATAGACGATCTGGTAACCAAGAACCATAAACAAATTTAGCTTCTTTCCCTTTACATGATTATTATTTTATTCATAAGGATCGGTGATTATACATGGCCTATGTAAAGCAAGCAAAGAAATTTCCCATGTTAATCCATACAAATCCTTTTTATTTTCGTATTCCTAAACATATGGGTTTTTTTTATTGTTCTTGGCCAATATTATTCATACCCACCATATTATTTCAATTCAAGCCTATATTAATTCTCACTATTCTTTCTTAATATCATCGCTTATCCTATGTAAAATACCTAATTAGCCTTTACATTACTCATAGAGTATACCAGAAAATATGATCCACTTTAATTTTCATTAGGTGAATAACCCATGATAAAATCTAAATTTTTTCTTATTAATAATCATGATATAGTCCCAAACATGGAATTTTGCATTATAGAACAAAAAAAGAGGCAAATTTTGTAAACAAGTTGAACAAGTCAATCAGTTTGGCCTAACTAGTTGATCGGTTTGGGAAAACTATCAACTATTCATAGTTCAATTGATGGGTTAGGCCAAAAAAGTAGATATGTTTAAGTATAGAGCAAACACTAAGGTCACTATAAGCTTACCAATCGATGGGTTGGGTCTATAGGTTAACTATTCTAGGAACTAGTCAATCAATTTTAACCTAACTAGTCAATTAGTTTATATACAAACCTTTATTAACAACATTAAATTATTATTAACAGCATTAACACATTTATCAACATTGTATAACATAATTTTAATCAAATTAACTTGAATTTGATGACATGGAATGATCATAACCTATTTTTAAAAAATTTCTTGCTTTCTACTCAATTTATGTCATCTAATCATCCAAATCACTTATACCAATTGTATTTTGTTCATGCCAACATCGAGAAATCAACTAAAGGTAACACCTAACATACAAGAATACATACTTAACATTCTAGAAGCAAGCTTTAGTTACCAGATGGAGAAAAAATCCCCATTAAAAATAGAAATTCCAACTGTGAGAATTCTAAGCTTTGAAAACATTTTAAAAAAATCTTAAACTCAAACATTATACCAAAACCTTATCAAATTTCAAATGTAAAACTAGAAAGAAGTGAGAACATACCACCTGAGGTAAAAATAGAGAAAGAGCTTAATTGAATTGCTAAATCTTTTTCCTAGAATCTAACTCTTCCATGATTAATAATTAAAATAATAGAGAGCTAGATAGTGAATCAAAAGAGTTTCCAAAAATAAATTGGTAAGACTTAAAGTGTGGGGAGAAGGAAGGTGAAAACAAGACTTAGAGAGTTTGATGGATGAAAGAAAGGTGCATAGTAGGGGTGATTAGGGCTATTTATAGCCAATCAATCGACGAGAAATACTGAGGTTTCATTAACCAATTGGAAACCCCACCATTTACCATTTAAATTTGAGAAAAATGGATGGATTTTGTTAAGGATTGGCTGACCTATTCTCCAGAGCTGAAATGGTGTCATTAGAGAATATAGGTCAATTAGACAAGAATTAGCATTCATAAATGGAGTAATGGATGTTGAGCGTGGAATAAACCTTCCATTTGTTTAGAATTGTCCCTAAGATTAAAGCATTCAATTTCAGAATTGTGCAAAGAAAATAAAAAGAAGAATATAATTCAAATTCCCCGAAAAATTCTAATTTTATAAACTATATTTAAATGATTTTTTATTAGAAAAATTATTTAAATTAATTAATTTTATTAAAATAAAAAGGAATTCTTTGGAAAAATTAAGAAGAATTTTGTAAGTATTTTTATTAGGTAAATTTTGGTATTTTGGATAATTAAATATGTTATTTTGGAAATTAATTAAATAAATTATTTTATTTAAAATAAGAATGAGAAAATAGTTTTAATTTAATAATAATTTTATAAATAATTTAATTGGAGGAATTTAGGGTGTTTTGATAATTAAAATGGAATTTATGGAAAATCTTTCAAAAATCTTATTTTAGCCTAAAAATGGATTTAAATATTATTTTATTTAACTATTATTATTTTTAAATATCCTAAATATTCTAATTAATTTATTTAAATCCAAAACCTTATTTTATTTCTTTTTCCTTTTTCCTTTTTCCTTTCCTTTTTCTTTCTTTTTATTCTTTTCCTTTTTCCTCTTCTTTTTCCCCGAAGTGGGCCAGCTGCGGCTAGAGCTGGCAATCAGGCGGGTCGGGTCATTATCGGATCGGGTAACATGATAATTGGGTCATATCGGTTTCGGATAATTTTGGATCATTTTGTCGGGTCGGGCTGGGTCGGGTTTGATTTGGATCAACTTAGCATCGGATAATCTCGGATCATTCTAAGCTCTCGAGTCGGGTCTGGTTGAGATCGGATGGACTCGGATTCGGGTAAATTTGGGTTGTTCTAATTTCGGTTCGGGTTCGGATCGGGCTCGGTTGAGTTTGAATTATTATATTTTCGGGTCAAATTTAGATTGGATTTAGGTCATTTCATATTTGAGCCATGCTTGCGTCATTTTCTTTATTTCTTTTTATTCCAAGATATTATTAAAAGTTAATTATTTTGAGATCATTTATTTTAATTTATCTTATTCAATTAAAAGTGAATTATTATATTAATTATTTTGGGGCCTTAGAATTTTTTGTCATTATTTTATCTTTGGAGATGTATCTGACATTTCAAATTTAAAAGTTTTCAAATCGTATAACTTTTCTTTTTATGTTAAGGTATAACTTGTAATTAAACTCCATTATTAGCTTGGTCATATTGAGTTCTAGTATTATTTTAAGTTTATATTATATTTATACCTTATATCTTATACGCTCCTTACATGATATTAACTTATAATAGTCATTGATAATTGATAACAAACCAAGACTTCTAAGGTTGTACTTCTCATATTATTTTTAAAAGAGATTGATCACATCATATCAACATAATTTTAATAAATATAATAATAATAATAATAATAATAATAATAATAATAATAATAATAATAATGATAATAATAGTAATAGTAATAGTAATACAAAAATAATGATAACAATAATAATAGTAATCAATGAATATCAATTATGGCAAAAATAATAAAAACAACATATTAGTTTTTTATTATATATTTTGATTCGATCATATCAAGCTAAATACGATAAAAATTAGATAAAATAAGTAATAATGACTATTATTAACAAAAGACCAACTAATATTGACTTCTTACTATTTAACACTGTTGATGTAATGAAAAATATTAATCTTCAATTTTTATAATGAATAACTAACATTCTCACTCCAAAATTTTCCTACTTTCCTATGATGTTGTAGGTGCTATATTATAAGGTATGGTCGTATAGATATTAACATATAGTATTCAAGGCTGCACTGTTATTATCTTATGGTACTAAATGGAATAATGGAAGTGAACTACTATTTAAATGGCATAGTAGTGTTTTTTTATCTACTTTTATTTCTATTGGTATCAATGGATATTGTATTTGTATATACATAAGTGATATAAATTTTATGAAAGTATATTGTTTCTAGATTTTGATGTAAGTGCTAGTATGGATTAGTTGCACATCTACATTATTTCATGTTTTATGAGGTTTAAAAAATTTTGAGTTATGTGTTAATGTTAATTTTTGGATAGTACTAAGTTGAATCTTTATAGGTTTATAATTTTTCAAATAATATAAGATTTTGGATAAATAATGGATCGGGTCGGGTCATTTCGGATTTATAGTTTTTCGGGTTATATTGGGTTTCGGGTGAATAGCGGGTCGGGTCGGGTTTATTTCGGGCTTATGATTCATCGGGTTGTATTGGATATCGAATATGTATCAGATCGGGTCGGATAGGTTTTGGGATATTTATTAATCGGATAAAATCAGATCGGATTTCAGGCAGATTGAGTCGGTATTCGTCGGATTTTTCCGGTCGGGTCAACTTTTGCCAGCTCTAGCTGCGACCCAGTCTTCCTTTTCTTCTTCCTCTTCGGCCCAGCCCGCGCGACCTCCTTCGTCAGACTCCGTTGCGCCGCGTTTTGGCTCCGTTTCCACCGAAACGCATCGTTCGACTTAATGACACCCTCGACCGCGCCTGAACCGCCCGGTTCTTCCTCCTTTTCTTTCTTTCTTTTCCTTCGCGAACCGCCCGGCCGGCCGTCTTTTTCTTCCTCCTTTCCCCGCTGTCGACGACGCTGCAACGCTGGCCGCCATCAATGGCATCTCCGACTACGGTGATTAATACCGGCCGTTTCTTGTCTCATTGTCTTCCTCTTAACTCCAGGAATAAATTTGCATAATTATTCGACATTATCTCTCGCCCGTTTCTTCTCCCCATCCTCGCGAAAATTCGAAGCAAACCAAACGATGCCCGATCAATTTCCTTCCACCGGCCACCCAAATTCTCGCATCTAATGCCTTCCTGCCGACCCCCAAAACCTTATTATCCCATCGACCATCTATAAATAGCCTAGTTATGGGAGTTTTGGAATTTTTTATTCCCCGAAAACCCTAAGCCCGAGTTGCCATCACCCCAACTTCAGACGCATCTTTCGCCGCCGATAGCCAACTTCAGTGGCACAGAAGCATTCCATTTTCTTCCCTGAAATTTCCTCTAATTAACTAAACTATTTTCAACCTTTGATTCTTCTTGTACGAGCCTCAATAACCATGCAAAGTTGGTTGCTTGTTTCGCCAGAATTTTGACCCAAAAGCCTTAAACCACCGTGCGCCGCCACCTTTGGCTGCACCACCACCATTATTTTGTCCCTCTCCTTCTGGGAAACAATAAACACCTCTTATATCACCTCAATTCTCCCTATCTTTTTCCCAACATCCATCTTTCCCTCTTTTCTTCTATTTTTCCGGCCACCGTCGCCGCCGCCGTGCACCACCGCTGGTGCCGCCTATTCCCACCAGCCTAGGGTTGAACCCTAGACCCTCTCAACCATTTTCCATATTATTATAAGCCTTGATTTAATTTATTTCAATTATTTGCATATAAATACCATTATTATTATTCTTAATATTTGTATTCTTAATATGTTTTATTATTATTAGTAGTAGTATTATTGTTTTATAATTATTTATGTTGAGGGCTGAAGCCTTATTGTATTTTAATTCAATTTTATTATTATTCCCCTTATTATTTCTTTTATTACTATTTTTAATATTAATATGCTATAAGTATAATTATTATTATTAGTTTATATTTCGAATTTCTATTATTCTTATTCCATTATTATTAATGCAAATATTTTACCATTAGTATTGTGAATAATGTTATTATTGTTATTACTATTGTTATTATTATTATTATTATTATTATTATTATTATTATTATTGTTATTATTATTTATATTCTCATTGATATTAGTTTTATTATCTTTGATATTATTATATTTGTATCATTATTATTATTAGGGTAAAGTCTTTAACCCTATATTATCAAGGTTTATAATTTCTCTATTATTTTTATGTCTTTACCAAAGTTAGAATTTTGTTAAGGTTATTTTATTAGTATGTTATTATTTGGTCAAAGCCCTAAGGAGGCGTAGGAGCGTGCTCCAAGACCGGTGTCGTTTTAGGTAAGGGGTGCTAAGGCCTTTTATGTGCTTATGGACATTATGTGCTTCGCATGCTATGTATCCTATGTATTATTATAATCATTCTGTATGTGATATAACGTGGAGTTGAAGAATGTTCTGCATGGCATGTGTATTATTTATGTATGATGATATATGTTGTGATACTGTAAGACATGCATGTGAGGATGTTGGTATGGTTGTACGGGGGAAATGATGAAAAGTAAGGATGGAGAAAGAAGTTGACTAAGGGAAGTGAGTTGACCTAATATTATGGTTTTATAAGGAATAATCTAATGTATGGTTTTATGTGAAAGAGTATAATTTAGGGTTTTATGCGGCGAATATAATTTATGATGATAATTGGGAGAATCTAATTTATAATGTTATATGGGAGAATTGAATTTGTGGTTTGTTAGGGAGCATCTAATTTATAATGTTATTTGGGAGAATGTAATTTATGATATTAAATGGGAGAATCTAATTTACGATTTGTTTAGGGGAATCCAATTTATGGTTTTGCTTAGGAGATTCTAAATTATGAACTTATGTGGGAGAATCTAACTTATGGTCTTGTATGGATTAAATTTAGGATTTTATATGGTAGAATCGTGGGTTGAATGGTGGTACTAATGGTTGCATGGTGGTATTAGGATTGGTATGATGTTACTAAGGTTTGTATGGTGGTATTTATGGTTATATTGTGGTATTAGGGTTTGTATGATGTTATTGAGGTTTGTATGGTGGTAATTATAGTTGTTTGGTGGTATTAGGGTTTACATGTTGGCATTGATGGTTGGATGACGATATTAGGCTTCGCATGGTTGACGATATTAGGGTTTCACATGGAATTTTAGGGTTTGCATGAAAAAGATGCGAAGGTTTGCATGCGGAGATTAATGTCTGCATGGGTATGAAATTTACGTGTGGAAAGTTAATTTGGGATGTAAGGAAGGTAATGTAAGTGTTATTTGGGTGTTAAACTATTTTGGACGGAAAATAGTACGTGGCGCATTATGAGGGTACGGAAGAGACTAAATTAGGGTTTGGAGTAATGAACTCTGGGTTGTTGTGATTAACTAAGATTGGAGTGGATAATTGTGGTTTGTTATGATTAACTAAGGCGTGGAGTGGCTAATTATGGTTGGTATGGTTAAATAGAGTTTGGAGTGGTTAACTATGGTTTGTTGTGGTTAATTGAGGTATGTGGTAGCTGATTAGGGTTTTTGTGTTATCATGTGTATGTGGTGACTTAAGTGTAATTATGATGGTTGAATTTTATGATTTGTGATGTGTGATGACTTATGCATGTCCAGGGTGAAATCTTTGAATAAAATATTTAAGATATTAATCACTTAAAGTGAAAGATTATTGAGCCGGGTCCAACTAATCCACCAGTTAGGAATAGTGGTTAGGGTTATTACCCTATGTGAGATCGGTCCACCAGCAAATAATAGTGGTGTGGACTTTGTCCCGCAAGTGTCTGGTCAACCGGCGAATAATAGTGGGGGACTCGAGCTCAACAAAAACGAACCCGAGTTTGTTAAAGACACTTAAAAGATATTAATTACTTATAGTGGAACCCCATGTGAGCAGGAATGAGACCGGTCCACCAGCAAATAATAGTGGTGTGGACTTTGTCCCGCAAGTGACCGGTCCACCGGCAAATAATAGTGGTGTGGACCTTGTCCCGCAAGTGACCGGCCCACCGGTTATAATAGTGGGGTGTTCCTGTGATTACATGGATTTGATAAAAGGCATGGTGTGAATCGGATTCTAATAAGAGATTAATTAAATGATTAATCTGGATTATATGGGCCTTTGTACTTTTACCTGAATTGTTCATATACCTTTATGTTGTTATGTTGGATTATGCCTTGTTATTAATCTGCATGGATTATGTGCTTATGTGTCGGCCTTAGTGCTCGGTTACCTTACTCAGTACGTAGCGTACTGATCACCCTTTTCATGGGTGCTACTCATTCCCACGAGTAGTACGCCCTTTTGAATTTGTGCAGGTGGGCGAGATATCCGTCGGGGTTGAGTGTTGAGCATGTTTGGCTTAAAGTTCGAGAGTGTCGTGGCCATAATTTTCTTCATGTGATTTTATTTCATTATGATACTTCTTCTGATTCGCGTTTACTCTTTTTACTTTATTACCTTGTGTTAAGTGTTTCGACTTAACCATTTATAAATTGTAAGATTATTCCCTTCGAGGAATTTTGATTTCTCACTCTGATTCCTATTCTATTATGGTTCATAAACGTTTATGCGTACTCTGATTTTAATATATGATATTTTGAGTTCTTTTATGAACCGTTGGGTTGAGTTAATGTAAATCTTTTCTTAGCCTTAGCACTTGATACTGGAACGGTCGGAGAGAACTGGTCTGGTACTAAGTGTGGCGGTAACATTTCCAGAATTCACGGGTTTTAAGTATTTCTATTTTAACTTCTTTCGCTTTTCAAAAAAAAAATTATAGTGAAATTTTGGGTGTTACAATAATGTTGAGGTTATCTCTCCTCTTTAATTTTCCTTATCGACCACTAGATCTGATGCGGGAGCAGAGTTGCAGGACACATCACCAACTAAGATGGCTACGCTACTCTACGTAGATACATAAACATGGAGGAGTATGCATGGCTTCATGCAACGTTTGTTAGCTAGCGTAACATTTATGTCTAAGTACTAGTTATTGTTATTTACTTTTAGTCAATTAGTAACTAAATCTTAAATAGCTACTCTTAAGGGAATCAATGCTTTTGGGAGGGAGTTATTGTTATTTACTTTTAGTCAACTAGTGACTAAATATTAACTAGCTAGTCTTAAGGGAATTAATGCTTTTGGGAGGGAGTTATACTTTTAGTCAATTTGTGACTAAATATTAACTAATTAGTCTTAAGGGAATTAATGGTTTGGGAAGGGAGTTACTATTATTTACTTTTAGTCAATTAGTGACTAAATATTAACTAGCTAGTCTTAAGGGAATTAATGCTTTTGGGAGGGAATATGCTTGTAATCTTTTGAAAAGATGCTCGGTTCCTTGGCTATATAAACCATAGGAACCCGAGAAGAAAGACACAACTTGAATAAGAAGAAAAACCTTAAGCATTGCTTAAACCCGAATTCTGTGTGGATTCATCTCGTAACAAGTCGAATATGTGTGAACGATTTGTTTCGAATCATCTCAAAATAAAACCGAATATGTGTGAACGGTTTTGTTCTCGAAACCTTAATCTTTATTTCTGTGTGGTTTAAAGATTAATTTATCCTTCTACCTCGTTTTCCATCATCATCCATCCCTTCGAATCTCCATCATCAACCTCCATAATCCATACTCATCAAATACTCCATATAAACTCCATCAAAATCTAAAACTCTAACTGTGCACGCATCAAGATCATTTCAAGGAAATATTTTAGGTTTAATGCATTATGAAAATGGTTAGGAATAATTTAGGGATAAATTATCATGGGTTAGTAAGGTTCCATTTTCATGTAAGAGATTTTTTTAGAAAAAATCAAGCTCAAAAATATAACTAGCTTGACAAACCAATTGATGGGTTTGGTTCTACAACTCAACTATTCTACCAACAGTTGATTATTTTCCCCCAACCACTTGATCGATTTAGTTGACAAACCCAATTTTGCTAAAATGAAAAACGAAAATATTAATTCATATAACAAGTCGATAAGTTTACCAAAAAAACTCAATAAACTTCATTTTTCAACATGATTTCAAATACAATTTTGTCCCTAACCAAATCATAACATTAAATTAAAATCAAAGGCCTAAAATTTGGTAAAATTCTCATTCAACAATTTTCGAAAAATGTGTAGTGTTACACAATAACTACCTTGTATAGTTTTATGTACTTTGCATATATGTTTACATTTTGCTATGAATTAATGAAATTATCTATAACCCCTGCTTGACAATATTATCACCTTTTTTAGTACATAGTATACTAACAATCATTTTTAAGTATTTTACTCATTCTAATGAATAGAAAAACTTAAAGTTTTAGTGCACATCATTAGGGACTCACTAGATGATTTGTTACCTATGATGTGGTGTATTGGGTTTAGTGATTTTCTATACTAGGGTTTTGGGCATAGAATCATGTTATCTGCATGGTTTTACCCAAATACCCTTTTCATCAAATAGATCTATGGTATCCCTTTTGTTTATAGTTTGATATTGTATATGGAGTTAATTGTTAATCATATAGATGTTTATAAAGCTTCTCTCATTTCTATTTACTCCTCTTTACTTTTAACAGTTTTTACCTTGTAATTATATAAGGATAGTATGGTAAGTTATAATTCAATTACGGTAATAACACCTAGTATTTTTATTTTTATTATTCCACCATAAAATATATTTTTTAGTAGTAAAATTTAGTGTTTTATAGAAAACCCTTCTAATAGACCTACTATTATTGTAATGGGTGGATCTAAGCAATATGTGGAGAAAATAGTGGTTACTTAGTAGTAGCACGAAGGATTATTAAGCCTTTGGTAAAGTATTTTTTTGATGAATTAATTATTTGCATAAGACAACATGATTCTCTAAGGTCATTGTGAGTTTCTCTCTATAGAGTGGACTGGTGCTAGAGAGGAGAATATGTAGTCTTAATGGAAGAGTTAGAAGTGAGAAAATGTAAAGGAACCCAAGATGAAGAAGAGTGTTGATTACAAGTTTTTTTACAAGTTTAAACAAGGATCCCTAGGAGTAGTGAAATCAAGGTACAATTCATATTTATTTACACTTAGATCTAATAAGATTCATTGAGTGCACTATAAAGAAGTGTTTTCTTGTATTGTTAGACATACTTATAGTAGTACCTTGTCTATACTTGTGGCTATACATGATTTAGAGTTAGATCGGTAGGATGTTAAAACTATATTTTTACATGATGAGCTCAAGAAGTAGATTTACATATATTAGGCTAATTGGCTAATTGGTGAGTTGTTAAAGCTCTGTGTGACCATATTTACACATTAAAGAGGTTATGCTTAATCAATGTTTCTCCGTGAGTGAGTATGATAGATGTGTGCACTTAAAAGGGATGAAGGGTGGATCACTTGGATATCTTTTGTTACATGTTCATGATATATTTAACATGCTAAAAGATATGTCTTAAGGTTTTTAGGGTGAATATGATTCTTAAGAGTGAGTTTGAAATAAAGGACCTTGGATCTGGAAAGAGGATCCTTGGCATAGATATAATATAAGATCTTAAGCAAAAGCTCTTACACCTGTCTCAATATTATTATGTGAGTAAGGTGCTTGAGGGGTTTTGTATGATGGATGCCAAGTTTTTGAGCACTCTATTTATTGTGGAGTTCAGATTGTCAACTTTAGATAGCCCCCAATCTTCCATAATCTTATGTTGATTGTCATATCATGTATGCTATGGTGTGCACCTTTTCTAATATTTCTTAAGTGGTTATTTTTGTGTTTAGATATAATCTTGAGTTCAAACTTATAGTAGGTAAAAACCTTGTTTACTAGCTATGAGTGATGCATTTCAGGAAGTTGTGTGGCACGGTGGTTTGGTACATGAGTTGGGGTTTCGTCATGGTTCTTTAGTTATTCGTGGTAATAGCCAAAGTACTATTTGACTACTAAAGAAAAAAGAATCTTTCTATCACCAAATGATGAACATCAAAATCAAGTATCACTTTATACATGTTATTATTTTTGGTGGTAAAATTTTGAAGGAGAAAGTGGCCACTTTGTATAATTTGACTAATATTCTAATGAAGCCACTAACTAAGTGTAATTTCGAGTGCTTCTTGTACATTATTAGTATTCATAGGTCGTAAGACCATTCATATGGGCATAGTTTTTTTATAGAGTTCTTTCATGGTAATACATCATAAATATTATGTTAAGTTGGAGAATAGTGAGATTTGATTAGATATTTAGTGTATAGCATAACAAGGTTTTAGTTCATGTAGGTTTATAGAAAAGTGTATAGCATGGAATGTGCATTTTGTAACAATGATGGCTCCCATTGTTTACTAGCATAGAATATGTTTGTCCACATAATATTTTTGGATGATTTTGGGAAGAATTTGAGAGTAAAGAAAACAACATTATGGAACCATATTTTCTAAACACATACCATATTTTTTAGGCCTTCTAGGAAACACATTCTTAAACACTAATTTTATTTAATATAAAAGAGACGTGATAAACTATTCAAAACATGTGATGGGAGTTCCTTAGCACTTATCTTTGTTTATTCCATCCAATACGTTAATCCATTTTCACTAAAAATCCAAAATATATTATTTAATGGTAACATCATAGCATATTGACTCTAATTTTCCCTTTAAACCTTCCAAAGACATTTATTATGTAATCTAAGGATTATGAAGTAATTAACCTATTAAATAGGCTAGTTAATATATTTCAATATGTGTCTTAGCACCAATAAATATTCATGTTATAACATAATGTCAAATCTTAAATCATACCAACATCAAAAGAAACAAAGACAACACTCTTTGGCCAAACGTGTCAATTGGTTTGCTAAAACCAATTGATTGGTTTAGGTCAACCAAGGCCTAGAGTTTTCTACTAATAATAATAGATTGGTTGCTTAGATGGATCCAATTCTACGAGACTAGTTTATTTTTTTTTGACAAACTAGAACTTGGATTTAATGAGAGACCATACGTTATTTTACCAGTAAACTAGAAGGTAACCACGTACAGATATACCATATGAAGGATTAGGCTAACAAGTTGAAATTTTTTTTTCTCTCCAACATCTCATTTGAGGAATTTTAAACATGACCCAGGCTCTTGAATTAAACAACTTCAAAACACATAACATGACCATTCAATGCACTAAAAATTCTGCATTAACATAAAATAAACAATAATTTCTCATAACCTCATAATTATTTTTAAAATACCTAAAGATCCGAGCATGAGTCACAAAAATACCAACATCATCATAAACTGATGTAGGCATTAACAATTTACAAATTTTACTAGATTACATGATGATTCATATGATCTGTTGAAGGTAGGAGTGACTTTGATGACAGGTAAGCTAAACATCCACATCAAAATAGAAAAACCTTCACATGAAAGATTATACCTCCCATAAACTATAAAAAAAGACATTAGGACTCATAAATTTTCCTTAAATTTTCATAAATCAATAGAGTAAAAATTAAAGAAGTAAAAATAAAAATTTCCACCTTCAAGAATAGTTCAAGAAAACTCTATTCAAAGCCTTAATGTTTCTCTAACATTTTCTTAGTTAAAGAAAAAAAAAGGAGGGATCTAGATTAATGATCAAAAGAAGCAAACCAATTTGAGGGAATGCTTAAAACAAGAAGAGTGGAGCATAAATGTAAGAAAAACTCTTAATATCGTTGTAGCTCAAAAGGGATAAATGAGAAAGAGGATTATGGTTATTTAGAACAACAAAATTGGTGAAGTAATATTGGTGAGAGGTGAAACAATTTCAAACCCTAATTTTATATTTTAAAATTAGACTATAAGAGGAAGATTTATTATGAATTATGTTGACTTTCTTTCTAGATATCGAATAGTTGTTTCAAGAGAATGTTGGTTAGAACTTTCAAGGAAAAGGTGGAAAACAAAAAAGATAATGCATGTATAAGTGTGGGAAGAAAATATCTTAGTAATGTAGAGAAATTTGAAATGGGCCATCCATTGAAGAGTTGTATAAAGGATAGAGGAAGAAGAAGACAAGGGGTGAGGTCATCCTCCCCCCCTTTTTTTTTTCCTAAAATCAAACATTAATCAAGAAACAATTTAGAGTTTGATAACAAAAAATTTAAATGTGTTAAAATATATTTTCATCATAAATAAATATTTAAAAAATGCACAGCTTAAATTGAGGCTCAAGTTGAAAAAGATAGACCAAAAAATAAGTTCATAGAACCATTTGATTGGTGTTAGACGAAACCTCATTTTCTCTCAATTTTTTTATTTTTTTCCAATTCCCTTTTAAACTAAAACAAAAATATAATTATAATTAAATGTTACAAACCATTCGGACATCATTATAGAAGAATTTCACATTTTAAAGGATTTTATGTCCTTAAAGTCCACTGAACAAAGCCAATCAAATATATTTAATAACATAGTAAGTCACACATTATGTTTAGTATAATAAGGTAAAGAGGTTACACCCCCTTTCACCCCTCCTAAGTCACCTCCTTGGTACGATGCTACAACTAAATGACCTTTATACCTATCTCTCAAGTCTTCATGTCCATGATGCTCATTGAACTTTCTAAGTAGGCCAAAGACTCATCATACTCTAAAGTCTTAGTAAGTATAATGTACGAGGGGTTTACTACATACTTTTTGAAATAGAAAACGTAAAAGATATTGGGCACTTGAGACAACTCTACATGTAACCATAACAAATAACTAATTTTATTGGCTCATTGTAGGATCTTCTACCATCCAATATACATCAGACTAAACTTACTCTTCCTACCAAGCCTCATTACTCCCTTAATTGTTCATACCCTTAAAAAGTCTATGTCGCCAACCTCATAACTATTTGTCCTTTTTAAATATACATAGTTATTTTGCTGATTGGATAAAGAAAAATAATTTTAATATTTTAATCACTTATTACCCTCATTTTCTTGTTCATTCTTTTCATTCGCTTATATTTTTCATAGTTTTATACTTAGTTCATGGTATTGCCCTATTGTTGTTTTTTGAATGAATGTTTGGTGCTAACTAAGAAATTAGAGGAGAGAAGGAATAAAGAGAATAATTAAAATAAGAAAAAAGGTCTCATAGTGTCTAAAAAGATGGTAATCCTTAAATATAGAAGAAATCATAGTGAAAAAGAAGTTTTCAGACCCAACATAACCTAGCAATGTTCATAACATAGTTTTCTAGGTCTGCAACATGGGGACTTGGTTTCTAACTGAAATGAAAATTGGTCATGTTGAACTAAATAGTGGTATTAGGCGTCCGTTTTCATTTTGGCAACACTATTTTAAGCATATAAATAGTTTCATTCATTTATGAATTTTCCAAAGTACAATGCAATGCTTGGTGGCACTCATTTACCCACTTTTCTCTCTATTTATCTTTCATACAAAAAACACTAGATCTAATCATTGCTTTCAATTTGTAAACATCAATTATAGGGAATTAAAGCATTACATTGAACTCCATCACTATGATTTTATCTACAACACTATTATATTTATCTGTTACTATTATATTTTTAATTTCATTATTACGCTTTACTATTTTAATTATGCATGAGTATTTATTTTTTTAAGGACTAAGTTTGGCTTGATTACAATATGTATTTGATGAATTGATTAGATTATTATAGGAGATTTTTGAATTCCACTATTCAATTGCTAGCATTTAATTAGATAATGGTAGAACAGTTTGTCATAATTTTAATCTAATTAGGTTATTAATTATAATTAATGGATTATAATTAACATTGGTACATTATAATTGAATGGGAATTAATTCTCACAAAATAAGATTATTAAATCTCATTAATTAATTGAATTAGTAGGTTCTTGTTAAGTTTATTTTGAGCTATATCAAGGAAAATAGGTAATCATATTTAATTAAATATGGAATTTAGTTGTCAAAAGATGTTAATGGTTAATTTTTCTAATTATTCATAATGTATTAAACAAACTTGATACAAGATAGATTGATTCATTAAATAACATTAGGAATGTAATTTAAATTCATTCATAGGCTTATTTCTAATTGATTAAATTCATATTTATTGGTCTTCACCATAATTGTCATTTACTTGCGAACACTCATCACACATATATTTAAAATCAATCTATTTAGATAATAAAAAATAATGGAATATGTAATTAACACTAGAATGTCAAAGGATATGACCTTATACTGCTGTTATTACATCTGTATACCTGTAGATTTAAGCGAACAAGTTTTAGCATCATTATAATCAACCTTTTTAATATTTACTCATTTTATTATTTGATTAAACTACACATTTTATTTTATTTTGATTCTTTGTTTGACTTTTTCTTTGGTTATATTATTTAGACACCATTATATGCCCTAATTGCAATGAATTAGAGAACCTATTGAGTATAATCTCAAGATTGGAAGGACCATGTGGCCTTTAAAAAAGTTAGTTTAGGGAAAAAAATTGAATAGCAATATAACTATTGCAGACCAAGAAAACCTAGGAAACCAAGATTGATCTTTGAAGGAGTTTGCTTCACAAATATCTTCAAGCATGCAATCGAGCATCACCCCACAAATGCATCTACCAACAATTTCGAGCTAATGCCTTTGCTTCTGTCTATGGTTAATAAAAAAATGGTGGAAATTTAATAAAATATCCTAACTTACACATCATAATATTATTAGTGTATTTAATTACCTTAATGATAAATGGGAAAACAAATGATGCCATTGAGCTAAGATTGTTCCCTTTTTCACTATGAGTTAAGGGCAGATCTTTGTTTCAATGACTTGCACTAGGTTCCATAACTACATGCAACCAACTCTAACAACTATTTCATGTTGATTACTTCCCTGCAAGCAAGGTGGGTTAATAAAGGAATCAAATAACAACCTTCAATCAAAATAAAGCAAAATAATAATATGATGCTTGAGAAAGGTATAAGGATCTCATGATGGTTTTTCCACCATGGATTGGAGGACTAGGTTATCGTACACACTTTTAACAAAAGGTCTTCATGATAACATAAGGATCACTATTGATGTTGTTGCTGGTTGGATATTGATGAACAAAAGTGTGTGAGGTGAGACAACTCATTGAAGATATAACACAAAATCACTTCTAATGTTTAAGTAAGTGTTATCTATCAAAAAGAGGTGAAGGTATGATGAATATGCATTAGACCACATTGCTTCCAATGTAAATGCTTTATTATAGAAATTTGTTAAGTTGAACATGAATTTAGTAGCATCTACCTCTCTAATTATAATATATATGGCATTTTAGGGAATTCTATTATGGATTTCTAGATTGGAAACCCCTATCCTATGATGCATTGATATCTAAATATTTAAACTATATGAATAGTTTTAATTAGAAAAAGGACCATTTTTTTACCACCAACAAACCTAGGGTGGAGAAATCATTCTATGTTCTCTAACTAGAATAAATAAAAAAAAATCTTATAGAACAATCTAATTTTAGATCTCGTGGCTTTCAAGCCTAAAGGATTCCGTACCCTAGTCCTTCAATTTATAATTTGGAGACCATGATGAAATTTTTTTTCTAATCCAAAAATAAATAAAATGAAGATTTAAGATTCAAAATAGGATCATGAGTGATGCTATTAGGATTGTAGATTACAAGGTTCATTATCTTGACACTAAAAAAAATGCTAGAGAACCATATTACTTAGGTTAACTTATAAGCTAGGTTCTCTTCTAAGTCTTTATGAACTTTCCATGGAAAACCTATGATAACCCTAAGGGTATCCATTGACATCATCATCCTTAGGAGTGGAAAAGAGTTAAAAGAAGTGGTATTCGAAAGTGATGAGGGTGGGAATTTGATGACAATGGAGAAAAAAAATGTTGATGAAATAGAAGATAATATTGAAAATATATTTTTCCTATGTTATATAAGTTATCTATACCTTTTTATCAAAGGAATGTGGAAGCTAAGTTAGATAAAAAGCTTCGGAAATTTGGGGAAACATTGAAAAATTAAATATTAATATCCTATGTTTTGATACCTTATGACAATATCCATCTTATGTGAAATTCTTAAAGATATCTCAACAAATAATTGATTGTTAGAGGATTATGAGACCACATTCTTAACTCAACAATGTAGTTATATTATTCCAAATAATCTACCACAAAAACTCAAGGATCCTAGCACATTTTCTATTCTAGGCACTATAAGTGATATGTTATTTAAATATCCTCTACGTGATATTGATGCTAGTGCTAGTCTTATGTTGTTGTCAATTTCTATTAAGTTGAAGATTGGATACTTGAATCTCAGCAACATATCTCCTAAAGTAGTAGATGGATCGGTAAAAACATTCAGTAGGTATATTAGAGGATATACATATCCATTTTGGTAATTCTATATTCTTTTTTTTTCATTATTAAAATTGTGGAGGATTCAAAAATACAAATTTTATTAGGATGACCTATCTTAGCTATTGTCGGAGTAGTAATTCATATGAAAATGAAAAGATCTCTCTTAATATAAAGTAATGTGGATTTTTAGTTATCTTCTACTATGAAACTCCGTTTGATTAATGATAATCATTATAGGATTTACATGGTTGATATGGTTATAGAAGAGAACATTGCCAGCTATATCTCAAGTGACCGACATGATAAATATCAAGTGAGAAATGGAGCACATCATGACCATAATAAGGTGGTATTTATATATTCTACCATGATAGTTGAACGCCTTAACTTTACCAAGGAAACAAACTTAGTGACTACAATTGTTAAGGAGATGAATGAACCTGTAACACCCCCAAATTTACTACTGAAAAATTTCGTTTAAGACAAAGGTTTTAGCGGAAGCGAAAGAATTAAAACCATAAACTTGGGGGTATTACCGCCACACTTAGTACCAGACCGGTTCACTCCTACCATTTCGTTACTAAGTGCTAAGGCTAACTAAACAATCATTAAGTAAGAGTCACCAAAACATAGGTCCATTCACGAAAACCACGTGTCAACAACAGTTAAAATATCGTTAAGATTGCAACTTAAAAGTACGGTTTCAAAGCAAGAAGCGTAGTACAAATTATGGTTAATATGATGGGTCCCAAGGGAACAATATCCGGATCGCCTACTCACTCAAGCCAAGCCTTCCACCCCACAATTAGTAACCGATCAAACCTGCATAGGAGGTCTGCTCCCCACCATCGGTGGATCATCACAGGACCCATTCAATCAAGGTAGTATCAGTACGGGTCCAATACTGAGTAAGGGCGCTGGTGCGCTAAGGCCAAGCATACAATCATACAACCTAACATACGTAGCACAATCATATAGACAACATGCAATAACCAGCAAGATAAGGCCTGAATACTTTTATGTGACCTATTCCTCATTTCTCATTAATAATACGTTCATTCCACACAGATTCTTTAATAGTACGTGTGAGTGCGGGAACCCCACTATTATAGCTGGTGGAACGGTCACGAGGGCCATGCCCTGCCACTATTATAGCCGGTGGACCGGTCACGAGGGTAACATACCCTGCCACTATTATTTGCCAGTGGACCGGTATGGCCCCGACTCATAAGGTGTTCCACTGTAAATGTTTGTATCTTTCCCAGGTCTTATCATCATTCTGATTAGTTTGTTGAGCACGGAATCCCCCCACTATTATAGCCGGTGGAACGGTCACGAGGGCCATGCCCTGCCACTATTATAGCCGGTGGACCGGTCACAAGGGTAACATACCCTGCCACTATTATTTGCCGGTGGACCGGTCTGGGTCCGGCTCAACATCTTTCTCTATAAGTAGTTAATGTCTTAACATATCTTATTCAAAAGGTTTTCACCAAGGATATGCATAAATCATTCCCTCTATGCTTTACACATCGCAACCAATAAAATTCCGCATTCATAACTACCCTTTAATCGATAATACACATGATAACGCCAAACAACTCTAAGCAGTCATAACCAACCCTAATTGTCCACACCAACCCGTGGTTAACCACTCCTATCCCTATTTTACCATAACCACTATACTTAGCCATCCCAAACCTTAATTATCCTCAACAATCACGATTAGTTACTCCAACCCTACTTAATCACAACGTCCCAAAGTTAATCACTCCAAGCCCTAATCCCGTACAATCATTAACTCCCATGCCAAACCCTAATACCACCATACCAACATTAATACAACCATACAAACCATAACACCCCATGCAAACCCTAATACCACCATAAGCTATTAATACCACTATGCAATCATTAATACCACCATACGAACATTAATACCACCATACAAACCCAAATACCACCATACAACATTAATACCTCCATAAGATCACAAATACCACCATACAAACCCTAATACCACCATAAGCCATTAGTACCACTGTGCAATCATTAATACCACCATACGAACCCTAATACCACCATACAAAGCCTAATACCACCATACCGACCATAATACCACCATACAAACCCTAATACCACCATACAACATTAATACCTCCAAAAAAAATTATAAATACCACCATACAAACCCTAATACCACCATACAACATTAATACCTCCATAAAATCATAAATACTACCATACAACCCGAATACCACCATGCGAACCATTAGTACCGCCCTAGAACATTAATACCATCATACAAACTTCAAGACTCCCATGATGGTTCCCAACTCATATTACCATTTATCCTAATATGCATGTCCTAGAGGGCCATAACATAATACATCATAAACATCATACATATAAATGTCATGCTCATGTCACGGAAGCACATACAACATACCTCAATCTCCAAGTTGCGCTACACATAAGACAAGTTATACACAAATCATATAATACATGGCATAGCATGGCATACACAACATTCAACACATCCACGTCACACATAGCACAAGGCCATTAGCTTCGTCCTTACCTAAGGTGATGCCGGGCTTGGAGCACGCTCCTCTAAATCCTTAGGGCTTTGGTCGGGGTTACCTATAAAAGGGGAAAATGCTAAGTATTAGTTTCCCTTATAATTACTATCAATCCTCATTCTAGTTTAAGGTTAGGGTTTTTATTACTAAAAAGGGTTTTATACAAAAACTAGGGTTTTTACCTTAGAATTAGTATACTAAATATTAGTAGTCAAAATATAGTTATTTATGATACTTATTGTTACACTTATTTTATTAAGCCCATTAGTTCCATTCTTATAATACTAGTGTTCACTAGTCATAGTAAAATAGTGATAATAATAATAATAATAATAATAAGACTACCAATAGTGACATTTATGTTTCAAGTAATAGAACTCTAGCGTTTTTAAGATTAAGTCTAACAATGGTGTTAGGTTTGAAATAATAATATTATAAGGTCACAATATTACAAGTAACTATTCCTAAGGGTGATAATGATAATAGTAATAATACTAATAATGATGATAATAATAGTAATAATAACCATAATAACCCTAGCAATAATAATAACAATAACAATAACCCAGTATGGTTAAGTATCAATAATAATAACCTTAGTAAGGTAATAGAAATAATAATGATAAAATGTTAATACTAATAACAATAAGACCAAAGTTAAGTATAATACCAGTTAGGGTTTAAAAGGGATGTTAGTAGTAGTAAGAAAATAAGAACATTAATGATGGAGACCATAATAATGATAATAATGATAATAATAATAATAGTAATAGTAATGAAAGAAATAATCATAATAATAATAATAATAATAATAGTATTAATATTGGTAGAAAATAGTAGTAGTTATATAAAAGGGGCATTAGGGTTTGGATGAGTGGAGAACCACCTAGGGTCGGTGGTGGTCCGGCGGCGGCGCGTGGAGGAGGAGAAGAGAGGGAAAGGTTAAGGTGGAGGTTAGATGGGGGAAAGGAAAGGAATGTTAAGTGTGGGGGAGGAGACAGCAGGGGGAGGGGAGTGGAATGAGGGTGGTGGCGTGAGAAAGGCGGCGGCGCGTGGTAGTGGACGCGACGGCCGAAGGTGGAAGAAGGTGGTGGGAGATGGTGGAGGTTGGTGGAGAAGGAGGTAGGGGGTAAGGATGGTATTGGCAGGTAGGGGAGGACCTGCCGGTTATTTTGGGAGGTGGCAGGGTGGCTGGTAGCGGCGGAGGAGGCGGCAGAAGGTGGCGCAAGGTGGCGACGGGCTAGAGGGGTTGCTCGGGGTGGCGATTTTGCACGGCCTGGGGTGGCTCGTGCAAGGCAAATCGAGGGCTGAGGAGGGCTTGGTTGGGTGGAGGGTGGTGCAAGGTGGGGTTCTGGGTGGCGCTCGACCGGCGGCGTTGGGGGAGGGCGGCGGTCGACGCGTCTGATGGGGCGGCAGTGAGAGGGAGCAAACCCAGGGTTTCGGGGTTCCAAATCCCGAATCCAAGTGATCAATGGGGGTATTTATAGACAGGGTGGTCGGGCAAGGCCAAGGGAAAGAAGATAAGGGGGTGCGGGCGCCAGGCTGGCCTGCAGGCGGCAGCTGCCATGGCAGGTTAGGTCGGGAGGGGGAGAAAGAGGAAAGAAGGTGGGCACGCGGGGAGGGAGCGTAGGGATTGTTGGGGTCGAAAATAGGAAAGAAAATGACAGGGAGGCAGGGGAGGATGGTCGGCGTTGGTGGCTACCGGCGAAGATCGAGTTGCAGGTCGATTTGCAGATTGGGGTGCAGAGGGTGAAGAAGAGGACAGGACGGGGTAGACCGGTCGGTCCAGGGGAAAGAAAGAAAAGAAAGAGGGGGCGGTTCGACCGGCTGGGGGTAACGGGCGACGAAGGAGTCCGAGCGGGCCTGGTCGCGCGAGACGGCGGGGAAGGGAGAGTTTGGGCCGCGGGCTGGCCCAAACTGGGAGAAGAAGAAGAAGAAGAAAAAAAATAGAGGAAGAAAGAAAAAGAAAAGAAAGGAGAAAAAGGGAAAAGGAAAATGGAAAATGATAAAATGGTTGGGGATATTTGGTATTTATTTATTTATATATTTATTTTAGATATTAATTTTAAAAATAATTATTTTAAGTATAATAATTAAATTAATTAGGCTATTTTGGGTAAAATGTCCTTAACTCCCATTTAATTAGTAAAATGTCCAAAATTTTCTAAATAATTTATTTATTATTTTCCCCTTATTTTCCTCAATAAATTTCCTCTTTATTTAATGAAGTAATATATTTTCTTAATTTTCTCTAATAAATAATTATTTTGCCATAATTCCATAGTTAGGATTTTTGGGGTATTACAGAACCAATGTATGAAGATAAAATGAACACTAAAGAAGAGCTTAAACCACTTCCTTCCTTATTTATATTGAAAAAACCTTTGAAAACTACTCTGATATGAGACCACCTTATTAGAACCTTCTATTTGAGTTAATGTGTGTTGCAAATGAGTACGTAATTGGGGCATTACATGGGCAAAGGATGAAGAAAAATTATATGTTGTATACTATGCTAGCAAAAAAATGGATGATGCTCAAATGAATTATGCCACAATAGAGAAGGAGCTTCTAAGTGTTGTGTATGGCTTTGATAAGTTCTAACCTTACCATATTAGATTGAAGATTATAGTTTTTACATTATTCATCATGTACATGTTAGCCAAGAAGGAAGAAAAACATAATTTTATTAGAGGGATCATCATGGTGTAATAGCTCAACCTGGAGATAAAGGAAAAAAGCGGTACTAAAAATGTTATAGCCACCTTTCTAGGCTTAGGGAAAAATGTATAGTGATGAGTATCCATTTACTGAATTGTTTGTAGATGACAATTTGTTTGATATAACAATCCCTCAAGCTTCTTGGTTTGCAGATCTTGTGAACTACATAGTATGTGGCGTTTTTCCACTAGATATATCCTACAAACAGCACACATATTTTCTTTATGATGTTAAGCACTACTATTGGGATGAGCCTTTTCCTTACAAGTGGTGTGAAGATGAAATATTTATAAAGTGCTTGATTGAATGAATGTACAAGATTTAATATCTCACTAACATTATTCATCATATGGTGGCTATGTTATACCTCTAAAATAACCCCTATAGTTTTACAATAAGGATTTTATTTAGCTTCAGTCTTCAAGAAACATCTCAAGAAATAATGAGATACCACTAAATAGCATTTTTTAGGTTTATTTATTTGATTTTTGGAGATTCTAATTCTCTGAACCAATTTAATTTTCATACAAAATAAGTATACTTTATTGGAAGTGAATTAAATTTTAAAATAGGCTAAACCAGTAGCATCTATAAAAAATGATGTAAAATTAGTGGTCTAGCTATTCTAAAAGATAATGTTTCCTTATTTTTGTGTGCCAAGAGTAGTAACTAGGGATGGGCGATATCAATTTGAAAACCAGGTATTAAGTAAGCTTCTGAGGAAATATGGTGTATCGAACAAAATGGATACACCATAACACTCTCAAAAAAATTTCCAAGTAGAGAACAATAATAGGTAAATAAAATGGATTTAGATGAAAATAATATCCTAATCAAGAAAATTTGTTTATGAAACTAAATGATGCTCTTTGCGCTTATCAAACATCTTATAAGACTCATATTAGCATGTTAGCATTCAAGTTGGTATACAAGAAAACTTGTCATTTATTTGTTGAAGTTGAACATGAGGAATTTTGGGTAATATAGGTAATTAGTTATGACTTAAATTAGTTGAAGAATATAGAAAGATCAAATTTAATGAGCTTAATGAGTTCTATTTGGTTGTCCATAAGACCATGCAGATATATAAGAATATAACTAAGAGATGGAATGATAAAAAAAAAACTACCTAAACAGAGTTTCAAGAAGGAGATATGGTGCTCTTTTCCAACCCTTGTCTTAAAATCGTTTTTTGTAAGCTTCTTTCTAGGTTTTTATGATTATTCTATATTCTTAAGGTGTACCAATTTAGAGCTATTCATATTTAGAGTATTGCCACAAGAATTTCAAAATTCAATGAGAGGAGGTTAAAGCAATAAATTTTGGGTTCCTCGATCAAGAAGATGAGTATTTTTACCCTTCTCAATCCATCATCATGTTGAGTATCAATGGAGCCAATCTCATGACACTAAATGAGTATTTCTGTAACTTTTTTCTTTTAATTTATAAGTTCTTTATTTTAAGTGTTTTATTTTGACTTATTTTTTTAAGACATGTAACACCACTATTATGCTTGATTTTTTGGGTAATATAAAAATAAACTATGTGGAAATGTGTTTCAAACCAACCAATCTTGAATGTGTTAAGAATTGGTGGAATTATGGGTTTCATGCATTGAGGCTATGTCACTAGACACAACCATGTTAAAAAATCAATAAATAATGGAGGTATATGTGTCCAACAATGTATGGTGATGTTATAATGCACAACTGTGCAAAAAAACCAAAAAGAAAAAAAAAAGAGAATCCCTTTGATATAACATGACCATTTTTTATTTGACAATATGGTTGTATTGCAAGCTTTAAATTTTTATTTTTAAACATTGATGTGCTCATTTTGCACAATCTTCAAACATTACACTCTAACCGCCTACCTTTCACCATTAATTACATTAAGCACCTTCCCAAACTCCAACCACCCATTCACCTCATCATTCTTTGATCAACCACTAGCGTCTTAGCACTAACCATTTTTCCTCCTAATTTGCAGAGTCACTCCTTTCTTGGCCTATATCACCCAAAAGGCCTACACCATAACATAGAACACCTTTCACCATAAATGTTCCATCTTTTCCTAATATCTATTGCTTGCTAGCCCCCCATTCAACTCTTGGGCACCAACTAGTGTCGCCTGCTTTACCTCCATATCAATGGTGATGACTCATGTCTAACCTAATTAACATATAAAACCAATTTATTTTCTCTTACATCTAATTTCTCTCATTTATTTTCTTATGGATTCAAGGATTTTAGGCACCAAAATAATGGTAATGCCTCAAATTATAATACCACATGACCAAAATTGTGATACATGAAATAATCCTCCACTTCAACCTCAAAATAATCATTATATGATTCTGATGAATGTTTTGATGGCATTCAGACAGGCTTGGACAGTTTCTGCAATATAACTAATGAAATGTACAAAATGATGTTGTAGATGTATGATTCACATCTTCCTAGGGATAGCCACCACCAACCTAGTGAGTAGTAAGTCTTGTTTATTCCCTTATTTTACTCATTCACACACATTAAGGATAATGTGCCCGCTAACCATTGCCGAAGGGAAGAAAGATGATCAAATGAGTCATATGTCACAAGTTTTATACTTCTTATCAATCTCTTTGTGTAATTTATTTTTCATTATTTGTTTAATATTTGGTCTAATTCTATATTCTTTTTTACTTAATTTCTCTTAATCATTCTCATCTAAAAAAAATTCACATCTACGACCATATGTTTATCATAGTCTACTTGCCTAATGATTAAGATAAAATCCTTATTTTATGTCTAAGTTACCAAGGTATTATCTATAAGACTTTTGTTTTCTTTCAATCGAAATTATGAGGATATAAAAAATTATTTCATCTTAATATACCTAATTAGTAAATAAGCTTCGGTTGTGAATTAGACTACTCTTTTGTTATTTTAAAAATACTCAATTAATAAATAAAAAAGAAAGGTTATAAAGTATGCCATATCGAGAACTTAAAACCACATGCTCAGAAGTATGGTTTTCATGTTGGTAGGTGTTTGATATGATAGGACTATTAAAAAGAAATTTGCTAAAGGAAAATGAGTAGTACTTTGAAGACTTAAGTGGTGAAAGTATTAGTTAATTGTTATTTGATATGGGTCAATAATTTGGGGGAGTTCTAGGGAACCAAGTGAAAGAAGTGTTTTATTACACCTATATTCTAAATTTGATGAGCTGACTCACTCATATTCATATACAAAAATCTCATAGATACATCATGTACAATGTATAACATAAAGCATGATTTATGCTTGAGTGAATCACTAAAGCATGTGAGTTTAGGTGAAATTCAAATATTTTTCATTTACTCTTTATCTTTCCCATCATCTTTCTCTATCATAATTGTCCATCTATATAAGTGTGCACCATTATTTTTTTAAGGATAAGAAAAGGTTCAAATAGGAGTAAGTTGATAAAATCAAAAGCTTTCAATATTTTAATCATTTCTTACCCTCATTTGTATGTTCATTGGTGTGATTTCCTCATGTTTTTGTATAGTTTATCTCCTTGATTTATCTTCCTACTTTTTTGATGTGTTATGTAAGATATTTTTGAGCAATGAAGGGAATTAGAGAATAATGTGAATCAAGAGAAGTGTAGGAAGAAGTAACATGGCCTTGTAGAGCCTAACAATAAGGGAGTGTTAAAGTATATAAGAAATTATAGCAAAAATGAAGTTTCTAGAACCAATACAGCTTGCCAATAATGATAAACATTGTATTGTAAGCTTAAAACATGAATAATTTGTTGCTAAATTCATACTTTTCTAGCTATGTTGAGCTACACTACAATGTTTGGTATTAGTTTTTGTTTCTTAGCAAGATATTAAGCATATAATTGATAAAATTCATTAGAAAATTATCCAAACCTAATATAGCATAACTCAAGACATATTTTTAGTCTCTCATTCACCCTTTTTTCTCTCTTTTTATCTATCTATTCATCTTTCTTTTATGCAAAATACACTGGATCTAACCATTAATTTCAATTTGTAAACAATAATTTTAGACAATTGAACCACTACACTAAACTTTGACTCTATGATTTAATCTATTTTACTCCTCTCTATATTTTTTTACTATTATGTATTTGAATTTGATTATTATACTTTATAATTTGAATTATGCATGAGTAATTATTTTTTCTAAGATCAAATCAAGTTTTTATCCATTATTCACTTGATGAATTGATTGAATTTCAATCAAACTAGATTGAATTGTGTTCTCCAATTTCTAGCATTTAATTAATTTGTGTTAGAATAATTCATCACCATATTAACTTAATTAGGTTCTTAAATATAATTAGAATATTAACATTAACACTAGAACTTAGAAATTGAACAAGAATTAATGAGTCTCAAAAGTAGATTAGCGAATATCAAAAATTGATTCAATTAAATTGTTATTTGTGAGTTTATTTAGAAGAAAATAGGTTTTAGATTTAATTGAGCATGACTTTCAGTTGTTGAAAGAGATTAATGGATGATTTTGGCTAATTATTTCTAATGTATTGAGCACATGCGATACAAGATAGATTGATTCATTCAATTACATAGGAATTTTATTTAAAATTTGATCTTAGGCTTGTTTCTAATTGATTGAAATCTTAATTAGTAGTCTCCATCATAGTTTTAAATTTATTTACATAAAATTATCACCCATCCATTTCTAATAAATCCATTTAAATAGTGAAAAATAATGGAAATTGGTAATTAACACTTAATCGTAGGCTTGTGGATATAAGTGAATAAAATTTGAACATGAGCAACTCTTATAAGTTTTAAATTAGGCTAATATGCCTCATTGTTTCTTTTATTTTATCTAGTTCTATTGCATTTATCTTGTTAGAGATCACTCTAACCCACAAGTTAATAAAACACTTACTCCAATAGAAAGCTTTAAAAGGTGTGATTCTAATACTCCCATTGTAATTGTTGTTGTAAGAGAATGCAATCAAGTCTAGGCATTCCTCCCAAATGGCCTCCAAATTCCATTACGCTTACCTAAATATATCATCTAAGGTCTAAATGGTCCTCTTTATATGATCCTGCGTAGCTAGTGAATGGTTTTACTCATAATCAATTGAGTCTCCAAAGCATGCTATAACTTCATCCAAAAGTTCGACAACAATTGTGATTCTCAATCTAACACTATGTCTCTAGGGACCCCTATAAAGTATAAAAATGTGCTTCCTATATATTATGGGTAACTGCACTATACCGTATGTCATATTAATTAGTATAAACTAAACCAACATAGTTAAAGATCAACAATAAACAAAATGGAACCAAAATAACTTTGGGTTTTTAGAATATCAACAGATATACTATCCCATTTCCACTTTAGAGCTTGTAGTGGTTGTACTAACTATACCAATCTCTTATGCTTGATATTCACCTAATGAAAAATGAAACATTATGTGAAAAATTATACAACCTTCATTTTCATATGAGGCCAAAAATATTGCTTCGTCAAGTTCATATAGAACTTATCCCTATAACAGTGGATAATATATGGAGTAGAGTGACCTCCTTTTAGGATCTTCCTCTTGATCCCTAAACATCCTTGTGGCACACACAATGTTCCAAGATATCAAAACTTTCATCCTCATATATCTAAAATCCCTTAGCTATTGCTTCAATAATACTATGCCAAATCCTCTCAAGCTTGACAACACCAAGCTGACTTGCACAAATTTCATCAAAGATGGAATGTGTGATGGTTATAGAGCCCATCCTTGATTCTAAATTACCGCTAGTGGTCAAATCAATCTCCATATATTTGAGTTCTTGACATAAATAATATAATAATACAATTATAATCAAGGAATGCAACATCTTCTATGTAAGAGTATTTATAACTACATTGGCCTTACCCTCATGGAAGGTGAATTCTTAGTCATAATCATTAACTAACTCCAACCATAAGCTATATCTCAAATTCAATTCTCATTACATGAAAGTATACTTGAGGCTCTTGTGATTAGTGTAAAACTTAAACTTAATACCATAGAGATAGTACCTTCAAATATTTAAACCAAACACCACCATATTAAGTTCTAAATTGTGTAGTGGATAGTTCTTTTCATGTTGCTTTAATTGATGAGAATCATATGCTACTACTATCTATCATTACATAAATATACCACGCAATCTATGATAAGAATGATCACTATATATCTCAAAACCATCTAATTCAATGTTGAGCATATGGCATGAAGAATTGAATTGAATTTGAAGATCAACATAGAATGCATTTGTGTGAGTTCAAGCTCAAGCAAATTGAATTTATGTGAATGGTTTAGCTTGAAAGTTTTAATCTCTTCATATGTGTGAATTAGAGATTAACCCATACCTCTTCTACTATTCTTAATCCATATATTACGTTCCTAATTACAATCAAAATCCTACTCTAATTCATGGTTAAACCAAACCCTAAATCGGTATATAAAACCAAAGCCATCAAAAATTCATTCAAAATCCTAAACCATCCATACCAACCAAATGCCACCTTATTACCTCTGTTGGAACCAAACCATAAAATTAACCCTAAAACAAGATTCCAAACTGCATCCAAACCTTAAACTTAGACACTAAGCATCATCATCAACGCATCACAAAATATGTAGATTAATTAGTATCTTCCATACGAACCATCATCACTCTTTTACCATAATTCGAACCACCATCATCTTATCTACATCACTTTTGAAGCTGTATTATTTTAACTCACTATCATCACACCTTTATCATCTTATCTAAACTCCACTAAAACCATTAGTTCCACATAATTAAATATCACACCCTTCCACTCAAATCAAATTTGGCATCGAAGCCATAGGTTGGTGGAATTCCTATCAAAATTCAATCTTTCTTTCAATATTCTTCAAGATTATTCAAGATTCATCAAGAAAGTGTGTTATCTTCAATAATATCTAATAATTCTTAAAGAAAATATTGGGGTCAAGCATTTAATGGCTTGTTCAAAAGGGTAATAATCAGTTTTTAAGAAGAAGAAAGGAGAACTAAGGAGAAGACTTGAGAGATTTTCTTAAGACCTTGATGGAAAAAAATCAAGGAGGTCAAATTGAAGGTGGGAAGTATAGAAGCTTCCCAACCCCACAAGTCCCATGTGTAGACACAAAAACGAAGGGAACAAGTAGTGGAAGGGTACGTAAGAAGATCACAAAACTGGGTGGAAGAAGAAGAAGAGAGCTTAGGGTTTTACATAAAGGTACATGACAATTTGAGGAGAACTTATGATGGTATGAAAAGGGGAATCTGCTTTGATCTTCCCAACTTTGAAGGTAATCTTGGCCTGGAATCTTTTATTGAATGGTTGCAAATCGTTGAATTGATTTTTGAGTATAAGGAAATTGATGATGAGAAATGATGTTGAATAGCTATATTAAAGTTTTAAAAGTTTACTAGAGTGTGGTACAATAGTTTTAAAAGTAGAAGGGAGAGAGAAGGAAAATTGAAGTTTAGGTTATGGGAAAAATTAAAGAAACATTTGAAGTAGAAGTTTGTACCTTAGGAATAAATGCAATAAAATTTTATAAAAATGACCATGTTAAGGCAAGGATTACTTGGAGTTGAAGAATACATTTTAGAGTTTAAAATGTTAGCTCTTATATGTGATGTCAAAGAACAAGAAGAACATAAGAGTGCACGATTCATGGGGGTTTAAATTTGAATCTTCAGGAGAAGGTAGAGGTGTACCTGTATGAAGTATTTGAAAACCAAGCTAAGTTATCTACTAAGGTTTAGAAATAGTTGAAGAGGGTAAAGCCACTAAGTAGGTCAAACAATGCTCCATATGTTTTGACTTTCAAGGGTATGTCGAAGCCACTAATTTCTCAAGCCATAAGCCAACAATCTTCTATGAATTTCACTCTTGAAGAGAGGGGTAAGGTTCAAGTGGTTGATAAGGTGAACAAGCAATGCTTCAAGTGCAAAGGTTATGGCCACTTTGCTCAAGCTTATCCAAACCAAAGGGCGTTGACTTTGAAAGAGGTAGCAAATATTGAGGTTTATGAAGAGAATGAAGGCCTTGATGAAGACCTAGAAGAGGAGAGTGATATCCTAGAGGATGCATTATTAGTAGGCCAAGTGGGTTGCTATATGTTAGAAAGGGTGATCTTAATATAACCGCAACCAGTACTTAGTCAACGAGAGAAGATTTTCAAGGCTAAATGTATAATTGGTGATAAAGTGTGTTAATTCATCATTGATAGTGGCTCATGCAATAATGTTGCTTGTGAAAAGATGGTGAACAAGCTTAGTTTGGAGACCAAAGGTCATTTAAGACCATATTCTCTCCAATAGCTCAATAAAGATAAAAGGGTAAGGGAAACAAAACAAATTCTTGTCTCTTTAAAGATTAGAAATTATTTTGATGATCTTTTATGTGATATTCTAGCTATGGATGGTAGTCACATTTTGTTAGGGAGTCCATGGCAATTTTATAGGAAGGTTATACATGACAGGGTTATTAATAAGTATATGCTATGCAAGGGTCTAAAGAATTTTAAGCTCAAACCTAATCTAAATGGGGAGGATTCAGCTTTGAGGAATGAAAAGAAGGAGGATGTCAAGTGTAGAGAAGGAAAAAAGAAGAGTATTATAGAGTTGTTGATCCTTAAGGCATGTGAGATGAATGGAGCCATTAGAAATGAACATATATGTTATACATTAATGGTAAAAGAGGCTTAATGAGGGGAGAATGCTAGTATGGATCTAAAATAGTAACAAGCATTGAAAGATTATACCAACGTTTTTCCAAAAGAGTTACCAAGTGGGCTATGTCCTTTGAGAGTTATTAGGAATGCTATTGATATTATGCTAGGATTTCCATTACCGAACAAACCAGATTATAAATGCAATCTAGAGGAGGCTAAGGAGCTAAAGAAACAAGTTCAAGAGTTGTTAGACCGTGGTTATATTCGAGAGAGCATGGGTCCATGTGGTGCTGTAGCTTTGTTAGTGCCTAAGAAGGATGGTATGTGGAGGATGTGTATTGATTCAAGAACCATCAAAAACATCACAATCAAGTACTGATTTCTGATGTCGAGATTAAATGATATGTTAGATGAGTTACATGGTGTGAAGGTCTTCTTAAAGATTGATCTTAGAAGCGGTTTTCATGAAATGAGGATACAAAAAGTGGATGAGCAAAAGATAGCTTTCCTGATTAAGTATAGGTTGTATGAGTGCTTGGTGATGTAATTTGGGTTGTCTAATATGCCAAGTTCCTTCATGAGGTTGATGACAAAGGTACTCAAACCATTTCTTGGGACCTTCATTGTTGTTTGCCTCAATGATATCTTAGTATATAGCAAGAGCTAGTTTGAGCACATAGAACACTTGAAGAGGATTTTTTATAAGCTTAGAGAAGTGGAGCACTATAGTAAGATGAACAAGTGTGATTTTATGATGGAAAGGGTGATCTTTTTGGTTATATTGTGAGTGGGGATGGCATTTGAGTTGATCTGTCAAAGGTGGAAGCTATACAATCGTGGCATATTCCTACTAATGTCCACAAAGTTTGATGTTTGCATGGGTTCGCCTCATTCTATAGGCAGTTCATCAAAGACTTATATACCATCGCAGCATCTATTACACAGTTGATGAAGAAATAGGAGTTCCATTGGAATGATCCAGCGATAAGGGCTTTTGAAGAATTTAAGATATGGTGAAAATGAATCCCAAATTAGGGTTCAAGAAAACTCAACAAAAATCACAAAATAACTTAATAGGGAAAAGTTTTAGGTTGATCGGGACTACCTGATCTAATTCCTCCAAACAGAGAATAACAGGTCTGCCTGAATCTCGAAAATAAAGAATGAAAGCCATAATAATAATCAAGTTGAGAGCTTTATTTCATAACATGAAATACCAGTCAAAAAGTTGTGTCTTTTTACATCAAAATGAAAGCTTTATATAGGGCAGCAACTAGCCAAAAAAATATGGAATTCGGACATTGGACAATGGTCGAGAAGGAGGAGTGGATAGAGTGGTTTAATGGTGGACATTCACCATTGATGGTGAGCAATAAAGAAGGCGAGATTCTAGGGAATAGCATATGATAGAGGGAGATAGCTGAAAGAGGGTGATGACCTGGTTAGTGGAGTTGGGCTTAAGGGTGCGAGTGGTTGACAAGGGTGTGGGGTTTGGAACTTGGGTTTTCTATTAAGTCTGTCAAGCTTATTTGGGCTTGGGCTGTGGTAAGATTAAAGGGGCTGATTTGGGGAATTGAAGGGCGGCTTAATGAAGCATTAGCTAATTATAGATTTAACTAGCTGCTTAATACCCATTTTATAAGATAATAAAAAATATTAATAATAAAAATTTGCTAAGTGGATAATAATTCCATTATTATTGCTAATAATCTTTAACTAGAATATTTTTTCATAGTAATAGAATTTTATTTCTTCACAGCAACAAATCTAGATCTTATGCCCACTTTCATTGTCAATTTATTTATCTGCTCGATTATCCTGTAAAATAGGAACACAAAGATAATTAATTATTTTTACAAGATTATTGAAGTTCTTTTTTTAATGGTACTAAGAGTATTTGGGATTTCATCATCCCACTCTTCTTGAAAAGGTTTCGTCAACAAAACCAAGCCTACATCATAAAAGGGAGATAGGTCAGAAACATTGAATGTGTCACTTATATTGCCATATTTTTTGGGGAGATCTATCTTGTAGGCGTTATCATTAATATGTTCCAAGATGGTAAAGGGACCTTCTCCCCTATGTGCATGTTTGGATTTCCTTTGAGTAGGAAACCTTTCTTTGCGTAAGTGAGCCCACAAAAAATCTCCTGGAGCGAATATAATTTTCATACAATGTTTGTTCGCTGTGTTTGCTATCTAATGGTTGCATTGGTTTATTTGTTTTGCCGCTGACTCATGTAGCGATCTAATAGATTATGCCCTAATTTTTTCATCAAAGTTAGTATATCCAATTGTGGGCAAAGGAATAAGATCAAGTGTTTAGAGAGAGTTAAACCCATAGATAACTTCAAATTTAGTCCTCTTGGTGGTGGAGTGGATCCTCCGATTCTATGTAAACTCCATATATGGTAGGTGAGATTCCCAATGGTTAATGTTATTATCCAGGATAGCTCAAGGCATGTTGCTAAGAGTGTGATTTATGACTTTAGTTTGATCATCAGTCTAGGGATGACATGTAGTAGAAAATAGTAAATTCATCCCAAATTTTCCCCATGACTCTCACAAGAAGTGGATGACAAATTTGACATCCCTATCGGATATGATAGTATATGGCACACCATACAAGCACACAATATTTTGGAATAAATAATCTGTGATTGTAGTAGCATCATTAGTGTGGTGACAAGCAATAAAATGTGCCATTTTGGAGAATCAGTCGATAACCACCATGATGCTATATTTTTCTTTGTTAGACTTGGGTATACCAAGTAAAAAATCCATGGAAATATTATCCCAAGGTTGTTTGGGAATGGGAAGAGGTGTGTACAATCCATGTGGCTTAGAAGTATATTTAACATGTTTGCAAGCCATGCATTGATCACATAATCTTTGTGCATCCCATTTTAGGTGAATCTAATAGAAATGATCTTTAACAATACTCAAAGTTTTTAGATATACAAAGTGGCCCATCAAACCTACACTATGGCCTTCATGAAGGTAATATTTCCCAATGGCAGTATTTTAACAGTCCCTAAATAATTCAAAAAAATCATCATCAATTGCATATAACTCTTTAATATAGGTAAACCCTAACAAATTAGCATCCAAGGTAGCAACCAATGTATATTGCTTGATCAGGGCATCGGCAACAATTTTATCGCCATCCTTCTTATATTTGACCATATAGGGGTTCAATCCACTTAGTTTGTCTTTGATTTAGTTTATGTTGATATTTTAAGTACTTGAGAGCTTGGTGGTCGGAATGGATGATGAATTCTCTAGACCATAGGTAATGTTGCCAAGTCTCTAAAACCTGAATCAAGGCAAATAACTCTTTTTCGTTGGTGGAGTAGTTAAGAGTAGCACTGCTCAGTTTTTTGCTAAAATAGGCGATAGGTTTGCCCTCTTGAGATAAGATAGCCCCAATACCCACTCTTGAAGCGTCATAGTCAATTCAAAAGCTTTATCGAAATTAGGTAGAGATAGAATGGGAGCATTAGTCAGCTCTTCTTTTTATAAGTCAAAGGCACATTGTTGTTCATCCCCAATTTAAACCCAACTTCTTTCTTTTATGACAAAGATGAGGGGAGTAGCTAGAGTGATAAAATTACACACAAACTTCCAGTAGAATCTACAAAAGCCATGGAATCTTCTTACTTCTGTAACAGACCTGGGCACAGGCCAATCTCGTATGGCACTTACTTTTTCATCATCAACTAATATTCCATACTTTCCTACAACAAATCCAAGGAACACAACACTTTATAAATAGAACTTGCTCTTGGATAGGTTAGCATATAATTGTTTGATCTTAAACACATCCAGAATAGATCATAGATGATGAACATGCTCTTCGTATAATTTCCTATAGATAAGAACATCATCAAAGTATACGATGATGAATTTAAAAATAAAATGTCTAAGCACATAACTCATTAGTTGCATGAAAGTATTGGGTGCATACGGCAACCCGAAGGGCATCACAAGCCACTCATAGAGTCTAAAGTTAGTTTTAAAGGCCATTTTCCATTCATCACCATACTTCATGTGAATCTAGTGGTACCCACTCTTTAGATCAATTTTGAAAAATATGACGGACCCATGTACTTGGTCAAGTATTTTATCTAGACGAGGGATGGGGTACCTATATTTAATGGTAATTTTATTAACAGCCCTAGTTTCAATACACATATGCCAACTCCCTTCCTTTTTTGGAACTAGTAAAATAGGCACATCATATAGGGACTCATGGACTCTCGAATGTACCCTTTTTCAAGTAAGTCGGTTACTTGCCTCTTTAGTTCTCTTAATTCCTTAGGATTATCCATATACACAGGTCTATTGGGAATCGAGGCTCCAGGTAAGAAATCAATGTGATGTTTGATCCTCCTAATTGGAGGCAACCCTCTTGGGATTTCTCTAGAAAGATGTCAGAGTACACATTAAGTAAAGAGGGCACATTATTAGGCACATTGTCAAGAAAAGTGAATTCACTATGATAACACTCCTTATGCATGAGCATACAAACTGGTAACTTGGCAGAAAAGGCATAAGAGATGTCCCTTTTTCAGGCGAATAGGTTACGTAGTGGTTTATTCTCGTTGTTAGTGTTAGGTTTTGAGATCTTGCTTACTTCCTCCCTCATGTTTTTTAATTAATCCTATAGTTTAAGTTGACCATCGTGGACTTGCTTGGGTAACAACAACATTAGAGTAATCTTTTTATCATCCTTGACAAGAGAGTAGCTATTTTTATATCCATCATGTGTTACTTTTCTGTCAAACTGCCATTTCCTACTAAGTAAAACATGACTAGCGTGTATGGGAATAACATCACATAATACCTTGTTCGTATATTTCCCAACATTGATTGTCAGTAATACTTGCTTGTGGACCTTTACCTCACTAGTGTCAATGAGCCATTGTAGTTTGTAAGGTTAAGGATGCTTTGTAGCCATCAACCCTAATTTGGTAATTAGGCTAGAAATTATGGCATTAACATAGCTACCGCTATTAATAATCAAACTACATAATTTGTCACTAATTTGACACCTGGTATGGAAAATATTTTCACATTGTATTTAATCATCATCAATTTTAGTGTGTACGTTTAGAGCATGACGTACGAAAAGTAGCTCGCCTTCGGAGGCATATATCTCATCATGACCAGAGTCATCATCATCATAGGGGTTAACAAGAGTAGGAGAGGGATCAACAAGTTCCTCATCCTCGAACTCAACTTCTCTTGTTAGCTTAACCACCATGACATTCCTATTGAGACATTCGGAAGCGATATGACCATGCCCCAAGCATTTGAAGCATTTGATGTTTCTTGAATGTCCAGTGTTAGAACTACCACTTGTATGTCCCTTACCTTTTTCCTTAGGAGGGATTACTTTACTTTCAAATTGTACTCTTGGTCTTTGTTCATTTCTAGGAGGTTTTTTCCACTTAGGATTCTTAGGATAGTTGGGTTTGAAGTTGGAGTTAGGTTTAAAAGTTCTATCCTTTTTTATTTGCTTCTCAATTTTGATGGCTAAGTTAACCATCTCCTCAATATCCACATAGTGCTAGAGCTTATGTTTATTGGCTATTTCTTTGTTAATCCCACTATGGAATCTAGCCATGGTAGCTTCCCTATCTTCTATGATATCGGCCCGAATAATTGCAATTTCTATCTCCTAGACAGTAATAGCTAGGCACGAACCTATGCCTTAATAGCCCCTTGAATTCATCCCAATCCCTTACTAGCCTCTCATGATTTCAGCACCTATTAATAACTAGTTATCCCACAAATTTATGACATAATCGGTAAATTCCACAATAGATAATTTAATCTTTTTTTATCCAAGTAATTGTACCAGTCAAAAAGTAATTCTATTTTCCTTTCCCAATCTAGGTATGCATCAGGATCATTTTTACCACTAAATGTTGGGATCATCAATTTGATGTTATTCAAGTTTTGATCCTCCCATTCGTACCTCCTTGGATTTTGACGTGGCTGATGCCCCATCCTAGCATGTTCGTGGATCGATGATTCATCAGACAAGAAAATATCAGGTTTGGGGTGAAAGTTCCTTAGATGTCTATTTGGTTGGGGAGTTTGGATAGGTTCAGTTGGATTGTTAATTATTTGTTCGAGCCAATATAGTCTTTCTATTAGGATATGTAGTTGAGCGGTAATAGGGTTAGAATTACTATTGGATCCTTCTGACACATTTCCCATAAATGCATTTCCTGAGTGTGAATTCATATTAATCTACTTAAATTAGGTCAAATAATCACACAAAATAAATAAATCAAATCACGATACTTAAGTGTTGAGTCCTAATATATAGAATGAGTAAAGAACGATAAAAAATATATAAAGGCAAACAGGTGAGTGTGACTTGTTGATGTTTAACGCCTCTAATATGTGTAACCTAGTGGTAGTTAGAATGTTGGTTGTTTAGCCTGTGGATATACTATAGGGAAGGGTTTTTGAGCTAGTGGCTTAGATGAAATGGGCTTTTGAATCGCCGCCTAATATCGGATAGGTTGTCCCAAAATCTAGATACCAAATTAATTTCAGTATCAAGTTCAAATCACTAGGGGAAAGAGCACTCAACCAGACAAATTCAACCAAGACTCGGGAAAACAGAGCTCAAAGACAAAGAAAATTATAGCAAATAAAATCAACAAAGAAAAAGGCTAAATACCAAACAGTAATATTAATCTATCAAATAGCCCTTAAGAAAGGGAAATTGAGGGACCTAATTCTGGATAGTATAGAGCCAACCAAACAGGGCACTACCCAATTCAAAAGTATGAACACTTATTTAGAAATGAAGATAAACATCAAGCTAACAGAATCATATACTCAATACTGCAAATCGTAAATAGCAAGGAAGATACTGATTAATCCACAATGCAAATTCAAAGGTTAATTCGATCGACTCAAATAGGGAAAAACTAAAAAAATGAAACAAAATAAAAAAAGAACATGAAATCGATGCTAAAACACAAAGTCCACATATCTGAATGAGTTTGATTCATAAAAGAAAATTAAACTAGAGATGTGCGAAGAAGATCGATGCTGTGATACTAGCTTAAACAAATCCCTAATCGGGGTTCAAGAAAACTCAACAATAATCACAACAACAACCAAATAGGGAATAGGCTTAGGGTGATCAAGACTGCCCAATCTAAATCCTCTAAATAGAGAATAACAGGTTTGCCAGTATCCCGATAATAAAGGTTGCAAGCCGTAATAAGAATCAAGCTGAGGCCTTTATTTCATAACATGAAATACGAATTGAAAAGTTGCGTCTTTTTATATCAAAATTAAGGTTTTATATAGGGCAGCAACTAGCCAAAAAACTATGGAAGTTGAAAATTGGACAACACTCAAGAAGGAGGAGGGGAAAAAGCGGTTTAATGGTGGACATTCACCATTAATAGTGAGCGACGAAGAAGGCGAGATTCGAGGGATGAAGGGAGACAACAAAAGGAGGGTGATGACTTGGTTAGTGGAGTTAGGCTTAAGGGCATGTGTAACACTCCAAAATTCACTAAATTTTTTTTTCTTAAAAGCGGAAGCAATTAATTTAGAAGCACTGAAAACCTGTGAATTCTGGAAGTGTTACCGCCACACTTAGTACCAGACCGGTTCTCTCCGACCGTTCCAGTACCAAGTGCTAAGGCTAAGAAAAGAAATAATCAATACAATTCGATTTCCAAATAAGCATTAAACGGTTGTAAAACAAAATCAGAGTACGCATCAAGAAATGTAATTCATTTCCAAAAGAGAATTAAACTTACAACCGATAAAAGATTAACAAAAAGAATTAGAGTCATATAAAGACTATAATATGGCCACAACTCTCTTGAATCTCGAGCCAAACATGCTCAACACTCAGCCCCAACTGATATCTCGCCCACCTGCACAAATCAGAAGGGCATACTACTCGTGGGAATGAGCAGCACCCATAAAAAGGGTGATCAGTACGCTACGTACTGAGTAAGGTAACCGAGTACTAAGGCCAACACATAAGCACATAAAATCATGCATAATAATAAAAGGACATAACCATCATCATGTCATAATATCGACCAATCATTCAGGTACATACATAAAGGCCCAATCATAGTCCAGATTAATTACTTAATTAATCTTTTATCGGAATTCGATACACATCATATCTTTTTATCAAATCCATGCGAAAACGGAAGCCCCCACTATTATAGCCGGTGGATCGGAGGCGTATAGGGTGTCACACCCTAACCACTATTATAGCCGGTGGATCGGATACACATAGGACTACGCGTCCTAACCACTATTCCTAACCGGTGGATCGGTTGGCTCCAGCACGCATGATGTTCCACTGTAAGTAATTAGTATCTTTTAGGCATTTTAGCAAAATTCTGGTTTGCGGTTGTTGAGCTCGGGAACCCCCACTATTATAACCGGTGGATCGGTTACGCATAGGACATCATGCCCTAACCACTATTATAGCCGGTGGATCGGTCACACATAGGGTAAACACCCTAACCACTATTCCGAACCGGTGGATCGGTTGGTCCCGTCTCAACGGTCTTCCACTTTAAATAATTAGTGTCTTAAGTATCTTATTCAACGGCTTTCCCCCTAGACATGCATGAATCACTCCTATAACACTTCACACATTGTAACTCATAAATTCCATCCTCATGTCTCCACTTTAATCACCAAAAAAAACACCTGATACTACAAAAACCCTAAGCAGTTGCACCAAACCCTAATTATCCACACAAACCCTAGCTCGGTTTCCTACATACCCATATAATGCTCCACGCACTATTTTCCCTTCAAATGTTCAATCACCCAAACAACACTTACGTTACTTTCCTCAAATCCCAAATCAGTGTTCCATACGTAAACTTTACTCCCATGCAGACTTTACACATCACATGCAACCATTAACCATTATGCAAAACCCAAAATCTCATCATACAAAACCCTAAATTCAATCCACATAACCCAAAGATTCATTCATACCAAACCCTAGATTCAAACTATATAAAACCCAAAGATTCATCCATACCAAACTAAGTATCCATCCTTACCAAACCCTAAGTTCAAACCATATACAACCCAAAGATTCATTCACACAAAACCCTAAATTCAATCCATACCAACACAAAGATTCAAATCATATAAAACCCAAAGATTTTTCCACATAATACAATTGATTAGATTCTCCCCTTTCATAACCACAAATTAGATTTTTCCATACAAGACCCTAAGTTATATTCTCCCACATAAAATCATAATTTAGAATCTCCCAAGCAAAACCATAAATTTGGATTAATTGGATTCCCTCAAACAAATCATATTTTAGATTCTCCCATCAAATCATAAATTAGGTTCTCCCATATAATGTCATAAATTACATTCTCCCCAAATAACGTCTTAAATTAGATTCTCCTTAACAAACCATAAATTCAATTCTCCCATATAACATCATAAATTATATTGTCTCCCAAAAAACCATACAAAACCATAAATTAAACTTCCCCATATAAAACCATAAATTATATTCTCCATACAAAACCTCAAAAATCATAAATCAGATTCTCATACACGAAACCCTAAAATTCTCCATTTTATTCCTTTACTCATGAATCAATGGAATACTTAGGTCAACTCACATCCCTTAATCAACTTCTTTCTCCATCCTCCTTTTTCATCCTTTCTCCCACATAAAATCATATCAACATCCTCACATGCATGTCTTACAGGGTCATACACAAATAATACACATGCCAAACGAAAACATACTTCAACTCCACGTCATATCATATACGGCATAATTAATAATCATAAACATATAATGCATAACATACGAGGCACACAATGCACATTAGCACATAAAAGGCCTTAGCACCCCTTACCTAAAACGACACCGGTCTTGGAGCACGTTCCTACGCCTCCTTAGGGCTTAGACCAAATAATAACATATGAATAAAATAACCTTAACAAAATTCTAACTTTGCTAAAGACATAAAAATAATAGAGATATTATAACCTTGATAATATAGGGTTAAAGACTTTATCCTAATAATAATAATGATACTAATATAGTAATAGCTAAGATACTAAAATAATGTAACAACAATATAATAAGTGTAATAATAATAACAAAACTAATGGTAAAGTATTTGTAATATTAATTACAGAATAATAATAATGGTAATTCGAATTAATAAAAATACTAATAATAACAATAATTATAATAACACCTTAATATTATTAATTAAGATAATGAAAATAATAATAATACTTATAATAATGACAAAATCGAATTAAAGTATATTAGAGCTTCAGACCCTGCAGAAATAATAATCAAAACATTAATACTAATAATAATATTAATAACACAATAATAGAAATAATAATAAAAGTAATAGTAATCTATTTCAAATAATTGAAATAAATTAAATTAAGGATTATAAAAATAGGGAGAAGGGTTCAGAGGGTCTAGGGTTCAACCTTAGACTCGTGGAGATAGGCGGAACTTGCGGTGGTTCGCGGCGGCGGCGGCGGTGGCCGGAAAAACTATCTAAGTGGGAAAAAGATGAAGAAAAAGAGAGAAGGAGCAGGGGAAAAATCAACATAAGGTTATGATTTGGTGGAGGAGGATTAGAGGAAGATTTTGGGTGGTTCAGAAGGCAGCAGAAGTGGCGGAAACGGCGACGGACGGCGACTTAAGTATTTCTGGGTAAAAATTCAGGCGAGACAATAAGCCAACTTGGCACGGCTATGGAGGCCCGTGCAAGAAGAAACGAGGTTTGAAAATGTTTTAGTTAGTTAGATAAAATTTCAGGGAAGAAAATTGAATGTTTCGGTGGCGCCGACGTTGGCCAAAGGCGGCGGAATCTGCGTCTAAAATCTCGATGAAGACAGCCCTCACTCAGGGTTTCGGGTGAGGAAAAAAAACCAAAGCTCCCATAATCTAACTATTTATAGATGGTAGATGGGATAATTGGGTTTTGGAGGTCGGTAGGGAGATATTAGGTTCGGGAATTTGGGTGGCCGGTGGCAGTAATTGGGCGGCCGACGTTTGGTTTGCTTCGGGGTTTCGCGAGGCTGGGGAGAAGAAACGGGCGAGATTTAACACACGAAAATTACTCCAATTGATTCCTCGGGTCAAGGGGAATTCAAAGAGACAAGTAACGGCTGATTAAAGCCGCTGCAGCCGGAGACGCCATTGATGGGGTCGAAGGTTTCATCGCAGCAACGGGGAAGGATGAAGGAAGAAGGAAGAAGAAAGAAGGTGGGCCGGTCGGCCGAGGAAGGAAAAGAAAAGGGAAGAACCGGGCAGTTCGCGTGCGAGTCGGGGTTGTTTAAATGGAACGACGAGCTTCGGCGGAAACGGAGCCAAAACGCAGCGCTGAGAAAAGAGGCCGAAGGGCGACAGCCGCGCGGGCGCGGGCTGGGCCGAGGAAGGAAGAAAAAGAAGAACACTAGGCCGCAACTAGCCCAATTCGGGGAAAAAGAAGAGGAAAAAGAAAAAGAAGAAAAAGAAAGGAAAAGGAAGAAAGAAAAAGAAAAAGGGAAAAAGAAAAGAGAAAAATAATTAGGTTAGGGTCAATTAAATTAATCTAAATATTTAGGATATTTAAAAATAATAATATTTAAATAAAATAATATTTAAATCCCTTTTTTGGCTAAATTAGGATTTTTAAAAGGTTTTCCATAAATTCCATTTTAATTAGCAAAACACCCTAATTATCTTCCATTAAATTATTTATAAAAATTAATATTAATTTGGAACTATTTCCTCCTTCTTATTTTAAATAAAATAATTTATTTAAATAAATTCCCAAATTAAAATCTTTAACTACCTAAAATATCCAAATTCCTCCTAATTAAAATACTTATAAATTTATTCTTGATTTTCCCTAATTAATTTCCTTTTATTTTAAATAAAATAATATACATAATTAAATTTTATAATAAAACCTCATTTGAATATACTATTTAAAATTATAAATTTTTGGGGTATTTCAGCATGAGTGGTAGACTAGAGTGTGGGGTTAGGGCCTTAGGTTTTCTTTTAAGTCCATCTAGCTCATTTGGGCTTGGGCTATGGTAAGATTAAAGGGGCTGATTTAAGGAATTGAAGGGTGGCTTAATGAAGGATTAGGCAAGTATAGATTTGACTATATTATTAATATCCATTTTACAAGATAAATAATAATAATAATAATAATAATAATAATAATAATTTTCTAATTGGCCAAAAATTCCATTAGTATTGCTAATAATCTTAAACTAAAATATTTGTTCTCGACAATAGAATCTCATTTCTTCACAGCAATGGATCTAGATCTTATTCCCACTTTCATTGTCTATATGTTAATCTGCTCAATTATCCTGCAAAATAGAAACACAAAGATACTTAATTATTTTTACAAGATTATTGAATTTTTTCTTTGTAAGGGTACTAAGAGTATTTGGGGTTTCATCGAAAGCTCTCAAATACACTAGCATTATCTTCACCTTATTTTGATAAATTATTTGAAGAAACATGTGATGCAAGTGGTGTAGGCACTAGGGGTATGCTTTCATAAGAAAGGAAGCTAATTTCTTTCTTTAGTGAGTAGTTGAATGGTATAAGACTCAACTATTCAACCTACAATAAAGTGGTCTATTTTATAGTGTGTGGTTTGGAGACGTGGAGTCATTACTTGAGACCAAAGCCTTTTGTAATTCATTTATATCATGAGAGTTTGAAGTATTTGCATGGTTAGAAGAAGGTGAGTCCAAGACATACTAAGTGGATAAGTTTCTTTCAGACAAATGTTCTCTCTACAAGGCATGTGGATGGCAAAGAAAATGTTGTGGCGAGTACATTATCGAGAAGGACCATGGTACTTACGATGATGGATGTAAAGCTTTTGGGATTTGAGATCTTGAAGAGTCAATATCCCATGGATGATGATTTTGCTATGGTCTTTGAAGAGTGCAAAAAATAAGCGAGTTTTGGACTTTATGTGGTTCGAGATAGGATCTTATTCAATCACAACAAGTTATGTGTGCAAAAGACTTTAATTCGAGACTTGCTAATCAAATAGGTACATGAAGGAGGAATTACAGGAAACTTTAGTTTTCATAAGACTTTGGAGTTGCTGCATGAACATTTCTATTGGTTGAGAATGATAAGGGGAGAATAGGCCATGGTTGCTAGGTGTGCTACAAGTCAAAAGAGCAAGAGTTTCTTTTACAAAGGGTTATATGTACTTTTACTTGTGCCTACTCAACCATGAGAAGGTGTTAGTATAGATTTTATTTTGGGATTGCCTAGGACACAATGAGGCAAGGATTTTATTATGGTTATAGTGGATTTATTTTGTAAGATGGATCATTTTACTCCATGTCATAAGATAGATGATGCTACCCATGTTGTGGATATATACTTCAAGGAGATCATGAGGTTGCGTGGAATTCTGAGAATTATTATTTCAGATAAAGATGTGAAGTTCCTAAGCTATTTTTGGAAGACTTTGTGGCACATGTTATGAACGAAGCATCTATTTAGCTTGTCACTTCATCCTCAAAGGGATGGAAAAACCAAAATTACTAATAGAACTTTAGGTACTTTTCTAAGGGGATTGGTGAGTAAGAGTGGTAAGGATTGGGATGCCAAGTTAGCACATGCGTAGTTTTCTTATAATCGAAGTCCTTCTACTACAATAAGCCCTATCTATTCAAGATAGTGCATGGCACTAATCCATATGTGTTGATTGATATAGTGCCATTAAAGAAGGGAACAAACACTCAAGAGTTGTATTTCATAATTATAGAACCAATTTTTCTTCATTTGGAAAATGTTTCCTACAAAATTGAAGACGAATAGATGCTTAAGTTGTTTGAAACGTAACAAACAAGTAATTAAATGTCTATGTGCATGTATATGGCATGCAAGGAGGGAGTAACCAGGTGCATGAGGAGTATATTCGCAGGATTTTTCAATCATTATTAAATGATTTAGCTAGTTAATTAATTACGTAATAAAGTAGGAGAATAAAGTTAGCATAAAGGTAGCATAATATCATTTAGCTTGGAATCTTTTGGATATGCTTTAGCATGTGTTGAAAGGTTATATTATGTATGAATGTCGAGCATATGGCAAGAAGAATTAAATGGAACTTGAAGATCAACATTGAATGAATTTTGTGTGAGTTAAAGCTCTAGCAAATTAAATCTAAGTGAATGATTTAGCTTGAATGTTTTAATCTCTTCATCTATGTGAATTAGATATTAATCTATATACTTTCTACTATTCTTAATCCAAATTTTTCTGTCTTAATTAAAATCAAAATCCTACTCTAATTTATTGGTACACCAAACCCTAAATTGGTATATAAAACTAAAGCCCAAAACCATTTATTCAAAACCCTAAACCATCCTTACCAACAAAACGCCACCTTATTCCCTCTTTTCGAACCAAACCCTAACAATTACCCTAGACCATGATTCTAACCTGCATCCAAACCCTAAATTTCGACACTAAGCATCATCATTAATCCATCACCAAAATTATAGATTAATTAATTTGTTATATTGGAACCATCATCATTGTTAAACCCTCATCACTGAATCACTCTCATCACTCTTCTACCATAATTTGAACCACCATCATCTTATCTACATCATTTTCCAAACTTTAATCTTTTAACTCATCATCACCAAACCTTTATCATCTTATTCATACTCCATTCAAACCATTATTTCCAAAAAAATAAATATTACACCCTCCCACACAGATCAAGGTGATAAGAATTTAGATAGTGAATCACCTTTAAAATTTATGTTATGTGTTCTTTGGGATAAAAGTGAACAATTGGTTAAGCCAAATTGATCGATTTGTCCTTAGAACAGTTGATTAGTTGGCCTAAAATAATCAAATTAATGGTTTATGGTTATTTTAGTTTCTCTTTGCTTAAATCTACCAACTAGGCTATCCTAACCTATCAATTAGTCTTAGGACAATCATATAGTCTCACAAAACCAATAAAATTTTTTAAGGGAACTCTGGGTTTGGTTTAGTCAAAACGATGGACTAATTAAGCTAGTGCATGTTACTTTATATCTTTTGGAATAGACATATTTTATTATCTTTTTAAATGGATATTGTTCATATTATGATATAATAATTTGGATGATATGATAGAAAGAGAGTACAAATAATGAAAGATGTGACGATAAGTTGATTTTTGGGCTAAATTGTATTTTGTGGAAGAGCATAACTTTTGGAAGAATAATATGAGAAAGATGAACTATTATAAGTGAGAAATACTTATATTTAATTTGTATGTTAACAAAAAGAGGATTTGGAAATAATCATATTGAGGATATAAGATTTTCGTAAAATAAGGGTTATCGATTGTCTTTAAGGGCGTTTTGGTCAATATGGGCTAATAGAAAATTTTTGGTAATTTAATGATTTAGATGAATTATAATATAGTACTAATGCCATGTGAAGTGTTTTGGAGTGTTCATGAGTGTCATAAATTCTTCAGATGAGAAAATAACCTAATTTGGGGATAGTAGCCTTAAAATGATACCATTATTATCACATGTGTAAAACATTAGATGTAGGCCACAAATTTTTGATATGTTGTTAATATTAGTATTTTGGGGGTGCATATTAAATTTTCTAATTATATGAGTCTTTTGGGTAAATTTATGACTTATCTATGAAATTAAGATTTCAAGAGCTTTATGAATAGTAACTTTTAAGATAAGGCTATTATCACATGTGTAAGAAGTGGGATTTAGACATCGAATTTTAGGTGTTTATGAATTTATGGTTTTTGGGGAAACTAAGTAGCTTAATCTTTTAGGACAGTCTTATTATATGCATATTGATTGCTTTAGTTATGTTTCTTACTCATAAACCAATCATGAATATGAGACTAATAATTTAAAGTGAAATACCATATGAGCCGAGCCAAGGTATTTATGAGTTCATTCTAGGGCTGTAAACGAGCTGAGCCGAGCCAAATACCCCTAAACCTGGGTTCGGCTCGTTTAACTAAATGAGCCTAAAATGATGTTTGGGCTCAGCTCATTTAACTAAACGAACGAACTGAACCGAGCTCACGAGCCAAAGCCAAAAAAATGAACCGAGCTGAGCTTTTTTGAGTTTGGGCTCGACTTGTTTAATAAACGAGCCAAGCCCGAGCCTCACTTTTAGGCTCGTTTAACCAAACGAACGAGCCGAACCGAGCTTTTAATGAGCCGAGCCGAATACCAAACTGGCTCAGCTCATTTACAGCCCTAGTTCATTCCATCGGCTTAATAATAAAGGCCAAATATGTTTTGTCTTGGGAGGTGCATCAGACCGTTCCTCTAGTTTAAGAATATCGGGGCCTAATCTTAATGTGAAAGATAATATAATTCTGAGATAATTAACCAATGAATAAGATATTAATCATTTAAAGTGAAAGATCATGTGATTTGGGTCGAGGTGCTTTTTGAGTCCATTCCACTAGCTTAATAATAGTGGTCAGTCATATTTTGCCTTGGGAGGTGTGTCAGACCGTTCCAATAGTTTAAGAATATTGGGGCTTAATCTCAACTAGAAAGATAATATGAGTCTAAAATAAGTAACCAATGATTAAGACACTAATCACTTATAGTGAAAGAATAGTGGGGTCCCTAAACTCAATCTACATAAAAAGAATGGATCATGACACATCTAATCATATAAATCTAGACAAGTAATTATGTTGTGTTGATTCCTATATCACACATGTATACTAATTTCCACTTTGAATGTATGTAATTATATTTTTTTCCAGTTTTGACAGTATTGTTACTTTACTTAGTACATAGCATACTGATCATCCTATTCATAAGTGTTGCTCAGTTCCACAAGCAGATCTACCCTTTTTTGTAGGTGATTAATGATTATTATCTTGATGTACTTGCCTTAGGTGAGCGCTTGCTAGAGGGTATAATTATCTGGATATCTCTATCTCGCTTTGGACTCTTAGTCCTTTATTTTCACTATTTATTCCTTCTTTCTATATTTTTTGCTATATTATGTTGGAATCAAGTTCTTTCTACACCTAATTTCTACGTATAAAGTTACTTTACCCTACGCCCAATATAGACTGGGTATAGGGAGTGCCTCTTCTCTGTTGATGCGGTGTGACACCCCTATATTTTGTGTTTTTTCTTCTGTTATTAACTCTTTAAAAAAAATTATGTTCCAAAATTTAGGGGTGTTAATCTAAGTAATTCACATTCCATGATTAGAAAATATACTTGTTAACGTTTATATACACTAGTTTGTTAGCATGATTATAACTATGCATGATTAAATAGATCCACATATATCCTAGAAGACCTATGCTGCGTGTACGGTTAGAGTCTCGAGCTTGGGTGTAAGATAAATGGTGGTTTAGGGTAAGGAAAGGTGGAAGGTAGTTTAGGGTTGATGGAAAGATAGAAGGGCGGTGAAAAGGGTTTGGATGGACGAATGGAGTGACGGTTAGGAGTAGGGTTTTCGGTGGCAAAGTAAAAAAAAATATAGAGGGATAGATTAATCTTTAATCCACACAAAAATAAATATTATAGTTTTTTGAAACAAATCATTCACATAGATTTGATTTGTTACGAGATGAATCCACATAGAATTTGGGTTTCAGCAAGCTTAAGGTTTTTCTTCTCATTCAAATTGTGTTCTTTCTCTCAGTTTCTATGGCTTTAAATGGCCAAAAGTTGTCAAGCCTCCCTTCAAAGGTTACAATAATCTTGCCACTAATCTTTCCTAGAAACATTGAATTGCCTAAGACTAGCTAGAAGGTATTAAATGATCTAGCTACTAACAACCTTATTTAACTCAAAATAAAAATAATGATAAATGACTTAAGACTAGCTAGAAGATATTAAATGATTTAGCTTCTAACAACCTTATTTGACTAGCTAGAAGATATTAAATGATATAGCTACTAAGAACCTTATTTGACTCAAAATAAAAATAATAATAAATGATTTAAGAGTAGCTAGAAGATATTAAATGATCTTGCTACTAACAACCTTATTTGACTCAAAATAAAAATAATAATAAACGTTACGCTAACTAAAGAATGTTGCATGCAACCCATGCACGCACCTCCATGTTCATGCATCTGCATGGTGTAGCGTAACCATCTTAGTTGGTGCGATGTCATGTACTCTACTCTCGCATCATTCTCCCTGGGTTGGTTTGAATTTTCCCTCAAATTCGCAGCGTCATGATAGGGGCTGATGTCTACAATGTTGAACGTCCTCGACACTCCCCCATAGGAATCAGGTAGCTCTGGCTCGTAGGCACTCTCTCCAAATCTCCGAAGGATCTTAAAGGGGCCATCTACTCAAGGCATGAGCTTGTTCTTCCTTGATTTGGGAAACCGTTCCTTCCGTAGGTGCAACCATATGAGGTCTCCTGGTTGGAAATCTAGCTGTGTTCGGTGCTTATTTTCCTTTGCCTTATATTTCTCATTGGACTTCTCTATGTTGGACTTGACCTGCTGATGTAGTTTCTGAAAGAACTCCACCCTCTCTTCAGCGTCATAGCTCCTCACTTTCCCCTTCTTTAATGCTACCATATTGATAGGTATATACAGATTAATACCATATACGACCTCAAAAGGACTAATCCTTGTGGTAGTAGAAGGACTCCAATTGCAGGCAAACTCAGCATGTGCAAGCTTAACATCCCAGTCTTTTGTGCTTTTTCTAACCAACCCTCTCAGTAATGTTCCCAACGTTCGGTTCATTATTTCTATCTATCCATCAGTCAGGGGATGGTGTGACGTACTGAATAGAAGCTTTGTGCCCAACATGTGCCACAAATTTTTCCAAAAGTAGCTAAGGAACTTTACGTCCCTATACGAGACTATAGTCTTCGGGACCCCATGCAATTTCACGACCTCCTAGAAGTAAAAATCCGCAACATGGGTTGTGTGATCGGTTTTATGACATGGATAAAATGTGCCATCATTGAGAATCGATCCACGACTACCATTATAGAATCCTTGTCATGTTGGGTTCTGGACAACCCTAGTATGAAATCCTCACTAACTCCTTCCCATGGTTGAGTGGGCACTATTAGGGGTAAGTATACTCCCTTATGGAAGAAGCTTTTACTCTTCTGACATGTGGAATACCTTGTGACCATAGCTAGAACTCCCTTTTTCATCATTGGCCAATAGAAGTGTTCCTGTAGTAGTTCTAGAGTCTTGTTGACTCCAAAACGCCCGACTATTCCGCCTTCGTGTACCTCTTTGATGGGCAATTATCGAACTGAGATTTTAGGGATACACAATTTATTTTTCTTGAATAAAAACCCATTCTGAAGAGTGTAGGCCTCATGGCCTCCCTGTTTCTCATAATTCTCAAATATCGTGGAAAAATCCTCATTTGTGGAGTACTGTCCCTTGAGCATCTCAAACCCTAGTAGCTTTGCTTCCATCACGGTAAGTATCATACTTCTTTGAGATAGGGCATCTGCTACCACATTCTCCTTTTCATCCACTTCCATGTAGAGAAGACAAAGGTTTGTAATAAGCTGGTCCACTTGGCGTGCCTTAGACTTAGCTTTTTCTAACCATGCAAATACTTCAAACTCTCATGATTAGAGTGAAGTACAATAGGTTTCGACCTCAAATAGTGGCTCCACATCTCCAAAATCTATACAATAGCATAAAACTCCTTATCATACGTCGAGTAGTTGAGTCTAGCACCATTCAACTTCTCACTAAAGAATGCTACTGGCCTTCTATCCTAAGAAAGCACTCCTCCAATACCCACACCACTTACATCACAAGTCACTTCAAATAACTTATCAAAGCATGGTAGAGTGAATATAGGTACGTTGGAGAGTCTTTCCTTCAACTCTTCAAAGGCTTTCGTTGCTCGATCATCCTAGTGAAATTCTCCTTTCTTCATCAGTTGTGTTATCGGTGCTGCAATCGTGGAGAAATCCTTGATGAATCTTTGGTAGAAAGAGGCCAACATGTGAAAACTCCAAACTTCGTGCACATTGGTAGGGATTGACCAAGTCTTGATAAAGTCTACCTTGGATGGAGTTAAGCAAAGAACTAAAGATGTATAATTTTTGTTTAGGTCTTGAGACTAGTTTACTAGAGCTACTAATGTGACTCACATAACCAAACCTGTATTCCATGTACATAAAAGCATGCAAGGGAGAATGTTAGCTTCAACTCTAAAGCACTGTGCTAGGACAAAATTAAGAAAGGGAGGATAATAAGCATCCCTATGATGGTAAGAAGGTTCAAACCTATTGCAAACATTATAAAGGATCAAAACTTTGACATGTCTAGAACTTCTTCAGAAGGCACTACTTCTGTAAGTAATGTATGAAGTACCACCCTTGAAAATATTGGTAGGGAGATCAGGTTTGATCTTATGGTTGTCCTATAAATGGGATAGGTAATTTGAGTGTCACCACACCAAGAATGGTGTCTAAGAGAGCAAGCATGAGGAAAAACCCTAGGATTACAATGATGTCAAGCTTTCCACTTCCACTCGATGATCTCATACTTGGTTTATTCTCGGTTATGACCCTTACGTGTTTTGTTGACCTTATTAGGCGTAACATTGCCTAAGGTTTTGTAGGAACCTTTTCTTCGAATAGGTTAGTAATGTAACACCCCCAAAATTCACTACTGAAAATTTCGTTTTATTGGAAAGAGTTAGTGGAAGCAAATTATAAAATCGTAAATCTTGGGAATATTACCGCCACACTTAGTACTAGACCGGTTCACTCCTACCATTCTAGTACTAAATGCTAAGGCTAAAAGCATAAAACACAATTTACAATCCATTTTTAAATCAGAGTAGCGTATCAAATCATTTACAAGAATAAAATCCACCAGTGGTGGTTATATTAACAACATTAACATTAAAACCAAGAATTTAAAAGAGAAGGAGAAAAACCCTAAATGGTTCCGGATAATTTATTACTCTCTATCCCGTAGCCCACTTGAGTAGGACCTAAAAAGACCTACAAGGGGCACTACCCATTGAATAGGCAGGGGCCCCACGAATGGAACCCTTCAGTACTAGTAACCCTTTAATACCACACTTAAAAACAGGCCCGCAATGCAACACATAATGCAAGCTATATACATATGTAATGAGAGGTGCATACATAACAATCACATATATAACAAGGCTGCCACATATGAACGAGTTATAAAGTACGATCAATACTCTTGGGCCTTAAGCGTTAGTCCATCATTATTCAATCATCTCTCTGGTTATATCCAAGTGAGTGAGGGAATCCCACTGTTATAGCCGGTGGACTGGAATACATAAAGGGCAGAATGCTCCTGACCACTACTATTGCCGGTGGATCGGTCTCCAGGGCAGAACGCTCTTGGCCACTATTATTCTCCGGTGGACCGGTCTAGCCCCGACTCACAAGGTATTCCACTATAAGTGATTAATATCTTTCCATAATTTATTCACATGTGATGCTTGTTTTGTTAAGCTCGGGACCTCCACTATTTTAGCCGATAGACCGGAATACATATAATCATCATCCAGGGCAAAACGCTCCCGGGCCACTATTATATCTGGTGGATGGGTACTCATAATCACTTTCTAGGGCAACACGCTCCTGGGCCACTATTATATCCGGTGGATCGGTACTCATAATCACTTACCAGGGCAACAGGCTCCTGGGCCACTATTATAACCGATGGATCGGTACTTAATATCATAAGTCATCTGGGCCCGACTCATTAATCTTCCACTTTCATTATTAGTATTTTTCCTTTCTTTAATCAACATAATAATTCCATTTATTTTCCTCCGATGGGAGATCAAGAACCCGGGACACAATGGTACACCGGTCGTACCGGTGCATACAAGGCACTCAATACCCTTCAACCACGAACCCAGGGATACAAAGGTACCTTGGTCGTACTGGTGCATAAAGCTACTCAGTTCCCTACTGACAAGGACACCTAATCAATAAGTTTGTATACCCCCGTAAATAAGTCCGTAGAGCTAGATAAAGTAAGATATAGGGCCTGGCTAGGGCATAAAGGTACACAAGCAAATACAAAAGTAATCGTGGGCTAAACCACGTCTTTAGGGTAGCGACCCCTAAAGAGCCAAAATTCCCAATCTCGAGGTGTTTCACTTTGAGTATTAGTGTCTTAATGAAGGTGATCACAAAAAGGTACGATAATCAGATACTTATTCACTTTCAATTGTTTTGATATCATTAGTCATTTCTTATTAAGACGATTAGCCATGATATCATAGAAAAACCATTAAGGACATCATAATCTCATCTAATTTCGAATTAGGATTCGTTCTCGTATTACTTACTAATTATCAATTACTCTTACATTGCTATTCAGCGTTACTTGAGTCATATCATGAAATTCCACAATCACAACGACGTGTTAGGTACAATTACTTATTTACCCCTTACTTATATAATGGCTAAGTCATCCCTTCCTTAGTTGACAAATTACCCTATTACTCTTTAGGTTGCATAATTAGCAAATTACCCCTTATCCGGTTTAGGTTACCAAGTTATCCCCTACGCTTTTTAGATCACCATTCACCCCTCATAATTGCTACACTTAACATATCTCTCATTTGGTTGGTTAGATTACCAATTTGCCCTTTTCTTTTATTACAATTAACAACTTGCCTTTTAGTCAGATAAATTACTAATTTACCCATCTTCGCTATCATGATTACCAACTTCCCCCTTTAGTAGGTTAAATAATTACTAACTCACCCTTTAGTCGATTAAATTGCCAAATTGCCCCTTAGTTGGTTAAATTATCAAATTACCCTTTTCCATTGTCATAATTATCATTCTATCCTTCTCAATTATTATAATTACCATTTTACCCTTCTCCATAATTATAATTACGAATTTACCCTTCTCCATATTTATAATTATTAATTTATCCTTCTCCATAATTATAATTACCAATTTACCCTTCTCTATTTTATAAATATTATATTGCCCTTCTATAATCATAATTTCATTACCAAATTACCCTTCGTCATTTTTTTAAACTTACCAAGTTACCCCTTACTCCCAAGTTTGCCATAAACATCATTTTATTTACAAAATTACCCTTCTACCCCTTACTTCCAAATTACCATAATATCCTTTTATTTATAAAAATTACCATTCTGCCCCCTTTCATCCAATTTTACCATATTACCCTTTTACTGGCAAATTACCATAATACCCTTTTACATCTAAAATTACTATTTTACCCTTTACTTCCAAAATTACCATTCTTACCACTTACTTATAAAATTACTATATTGCCCTTGACTCCAAAATTACCACTTTACTCATTTCCCCAAGAATTACCATAATACCCCTTTGCTTATAAAATTATCATTTGGCCATTTAATCATAAACTTACCATATTGTCCTTTTGCCTCAAAAATTACCATAATACCCCTTTGCTTATAAAATTATCATTTGGCCATTTAATCATAAAATTACCATACCGCCCTTTTGCCTCAAAAATTACCATAATACCCCTTTTTCTTACAACTTACAATTGTATCCTTTTACTTATAAAATTATCATTTCACCTATTTCTTTTGAAATTACCAAAATACCCTTTTTCTTACAAATCACCGTTTTACCCTTTCTTTCAAAATTACCAAAATACCCCTTTACTACAAAATTTCCAAAATATTCCTTTCACTTACAAAATTACCACTAAACCCCTTATTAAACCACTTTTATGAATTTACCACCACTACATAAAATACTAATATTATCACTTCATTCTTATCATCTAACTCCACCCACTTGTCATTATTCAACATAATACTCATTAGCAACTACATATATTAGATCACATACTTACATAGGCATATTACTAAAATACCCTTAGACTCACAATAAAATTATTCATGCATTAGCAACATAATATATCATAGACAAGAATTTAACATTTCCATCAAATATCAAACTCCTTCCTTAAGTATCATCTCTACGCATGGTACAAAATCTAGCATGCTCTTCTTTTTATCCATCAATATAAGCAACCACGTATATCATACAAGGAAACATATAACATGCATAAAGTAATACTAAAATCTCTAATGTGCTAGCCTACATTTTTCCATTCATTTAAGTGGGGTTTAACCATTATCTTAATCCTGCAAAAAATCGAACCTTATCGGTATCCCTGTTAAAGATTCAAGCTTTGAGTAGCGAAACCAATACCTAAAAATAATGTCAAAACTTATCATATTAGAAATAAGAAAAACCAAAGCATAAAACTTTATAAAACTTAATTAATGAAACACTTAACTTAAAATGCTATTAAACCTTCAAAATTTTTCACTAAAATACTAAAGCATGCACAATAAAAAGGAGGAAGGCTCAAAGAGGGGGTGAGAGGAGGAAAAATGGCTATTTTTGGGTTGGGGTCTTTAGGCTAGGAGAGGAGGTAGATGGGGGATGATTGGAGGCAAGGGAAGGGTGTATAAGTGAAGAGGGGGTGTAGGTGGAGGCTGGGGATGGTTTCACAACGGTATAGGGCGGCGGAGGCGGCGACAGCAAGGCAGCGAAGATAGCTCTCGGGCTGGGCGTGGCTGAGAAGGAAGGAAAAATGAGGAGAAAAATGGAGGGGTGAAGGGGATGGTTTTGGGAAAAGAAGGTGTGGGGGTGGTAGAGGAGGTTATAGGGTGTGGATTGGTGGTTTTGGTGGCGGCAGAGGTGGTCGAACGGTGGAGAACGGAGTAGTTGCAGGTGGCTTGCCGATAAGGGAGAAAATTAGGGAGAAAAAGAAGAGGTGGAGAAGGGAGGAATGGCAGGGGATCGAGGGTGGCTTGAGTGTTCTCGTGGTGGTGCAAGGTTGAGGTATAGGGTGGCAGAAGGCGGCGCAAGGTTTGGTGCGGTGGTTGGAGCGACGGGTGGCAACGGCGTGGAAAAATAGGGAAAATGGGAAGAGAGGAAAGGAGAGAAGATGGAGGTCGGGGAAAAGGAGATACTCAAAATATGGAGCAGAAAGGAGGCTGGAGAGGTAAAGAAAAAGATGAGGGAGAAGAGAGGGGGCAGGTGGCCGGTTGAGGCAGGTTATAGGGTGGCAGGTGGCGATCGAGTGATAGGGAGAGGGAGGGGAAGAAGAGGAAAGAAGTCAGGCGTGGATGGAGGGTGCAGGGGATAGTTTGGTTCGAAATAGGAAAGAAAAGAACGGGAGAGAAAGAGAGAGAGGGAGAGAGGTAGGGGTGGTTAGGATGGCAGTTGCAGGTGGTCGTCAAGCGTGCGTAGGGTGTCGAGCATGGGCGGCGATGAAAAATGAAGAAGAAGAAGAAAGAATTCAGTCAGTCGAAGGAAAGGAAAGAAGGCTGAGCCGGCCTTGTCGGGGGGAGAAAAAGGTTGGGCTACGTCGTGCGAGGGAGAAGGAGAATAGTGGAGGGAAGAAACGGGCCTAGGCGCTCAGGGAGAGGGAACAAGCTAGTGTGGGCGGCCCAAGGGAGGGGAAAAAAGGTAAAGAAAATAAAGAAGAAAAAGGAGAAAAAGGTGAAGGAAAAGAAAAAGGGAAAAGAAAAGGAAAATGAGAAAATAGGGGAGAATAATTTAATTTAATTTAAAAAATAATAAAATGTAATACATTTAATAAATAATTTAATTTAATATCATTTTACATATTGGTTCGAAATTGATACTTTTAGTAAATATTAGTTTGAAAAATTATTTAATTAAAAACTCTGTGATAAAATAATAAAATATTTATTTTTAATTTATTAAATATTCTTATCAAAATTTGTACACTCACAAATCCATAAAGTAGTTAAATTAAATAATCTTAATAGATAATTTATTTCAAATCAAAGTTATTTATTAAATTATAGGTTTTCTAAAATTTTGGGGGATTAAAAGTAACCCCAACCTTTTGATCATTATTTATGGTCTATCATTCATTTGTTTGAATTCTCAATTGAACATTTCCTTAATGTGTTTGGTATAGAATATCCTCGATGGATTACCCTTGACATCACTATCCTTTTCTACCTAACTCAATAACCATTCCCAATTTGGTGTTGCACTTTAGTTTTTGTGAAATTTTACCTTTATTCCCCATTAGTGTACATTCACTAGCAACACCTCATGTTTGAAACTATGGCATCATATTATAGACCTTGTTGTCATTTGCTTGAAAGAGGTTGTTTAGTCCCTTAATCGCTAATTGATGGCTTCTTAATTCATTGCACCCTTAGCCCATATTGTTCCTCAACAAGGTTGCCAAAGACAACATACCTTTCCAAGCTATTGAACTCTTCCTAATATAGCCATCAATGACAATTTCCCTTGGCAGTAATGATATTTCCTTTGATAAGAAATGATTTATGCCTCCTTACCGTATTATCTATTGTATTTATGCAAGTGTTTCCCCTTATTAAAAAAGCGAAAATCTCAATTGATATTCCTTTCTTCAACAACCATATATCTTTGACATTCATAACCCTTCATTTTAAATAAAAACTCTTAACCTCAATAGGTTTTGTCAACTCCCACATCCTTGTCACCATACTTAGAGCTAGTGAAAGTTCACCTGACCCAACCCACAAAACCCATAAGCGACCTTAATGAACCAAAATGGATAAAACCTAAAAAGATTAGAAACCTAACCCAAACCATCACGTACTCATTAATAATTAACATAACTTGGACTCGACCTAACCCAAACCCAACCCATAACCCATCATAGACCCAATCTAGTAGTGACCTAACCCGCCATAGACCCAACCTAGCTTCGACCCCACCTAACATCAATCCTACTAGATATCAAAATCCATAATGAGAATAAAAAAATTAAACATGTTTCATTATTCATTTAAAGATTTTAAATATATAGTGTGTTTTATATATTTTACTTTTTTTATAACTTTACCCTAGACATCCTTATTGATTAATGATATCCTAATAAATCTTTCCACATAAAAACACAACATTAAATATTCATAGTAATAAATTAACAAACAAGTAAAAATTATTAAATTTTTTATTACATGCTTACATGAAATCAAAAATAATACTTACCAATGAGGTTAATGAGTTGGAATAATTTTCATGCTGAAGGAGTATATTAGATTTTAATATCTTTTATCTTCTTTACCTAAGTACTTTTATAAGTTCACAACTTTTAAATATACACGTCCTATAATATCAAATGAACTTATACGCATAATCATTAATATTTCTCAACTAGGAAATTGGAAAATCATTGATTTATTATATTATATGTTATGACTTATTATGTGAAATAACATTGTTTCTCCAATTCCATCATTCATGACATGTATAAACAACTAATAGGTAGCAAGTATTAGCCTAGTATTCTAATCATTTTGATCATTGTTGCATGTTTTTATATAAAATAAAAGAAAATGTTTTATGTATTTGAGAACTCATTTAACTTGACAAATGGTAATATCTTCTATGATTTTCCAACATCTTTATTAGCAAATAAGATAAATTGATGAAAAACTAAAACCAAAATAAAAAAGGTAAGCATCCAGATATAAGCCAATAAAATTAGAAAGACAAAACCCAACCAACAAAATAAAACAATTTCAAAAAATTCTTCCATTATATTCACCTATTTAAAGAATCTCTTAAAAGGAGAGCATAGTAGTATCTATTATCACCCACAAAATCCAACAACAATAGTTATACCCAACAACAAATTAATAAAATTAGAAGATCTATGGGTTTCCCTCATAACATCCATAATTCATGTATAAGTTATAAAATTACAAGTTACAACCTACAAGAAATAGTACAAGAGCAACAACCAACAATATGCCATTTGTTAGTTGCAACACAATGTCAATAGCAGCAATAAAACAATGCATGTAGGCAGTAGTTGCCAACAACATAAAGATTATACAAGTATGTTATATTTGCAACAAAAGGACCATATGACATAATTGAATTCCATGCCTAAAAATAACTATTACCCATGTTTACAAGAAAAAGCTTCTTTGATAGATATATTATTGAAAAACTAATAGATAGAGATATAGATAGGGGAGGTGTGTCGGGTTCTATGCCTAGTGCTATATGAATATTGTTTCATGGAATGATAGAGGATATTCACTTTACTAGCAGCATCTTCACTTGGTGTAATCAACAAAGTCTTGATCATAGAACTTATTATAAGATGGATAAGATTTAAGGTAATGACTTTTGTATAGATTATTTTCCTGATGTGTATATGGATAGTATGCATAATCCAAATTCATACCACAACCCATTTGTCTTGAAAATTTGCATTCATCATCCTGTTAGGGTGAAACCCTTCAAATTTATCAACATTTGGGCTGAGAGGAATGATTTCAAGTATATTGTTAGGGAGATATGTGATAGCAACATTGAAGTTAGCTATATTTACTAGTTTATGTATAAACTAAAGCTTCTTAACAAGAGTTTTAGATAGTTAAACAAATACAATAGGCATGCTTCAATTAAAGCTCAATAATCTTGGCTTTCCTAGCAAGATGTTAAAAAGCACACTATGTTAGACCCATTTAATAAAGAGCTTATAAATAAATAAAGGGAGGAAGGTGTTGAGTGGCATAGATGAGAAAGTGAAGTGGAGCATTAGATTAAACATAAATCCCATATCCATCATGTCTAGCTAGGGGATCAAAATAGAAAGTATTTTTATATCAATGTTCAAATGAGAAAAAGCAAGAATAAAATTCATAAACTAATTAGTGATTCAAATCAAGACCTTACAAATGATCATGATATCGAAGTGGTGATAGTTGAGTTCTATTTGAAGTTATTTAGTAGAGCATCCAGTGCACTTTAAGGTATCCCTATGGATGTATGTAATGAAAACCTTTTTCTCTTATCTAATTTTGCTGCTTCCCTTACCTACGATCCATTAGCTTCTGAAATCAAGCAGGAAGTCTTCTATATGGGTGATTTTAAGGTTCCAAACTCGGATGGAATTAATGCCCTTTTCTTTAAGAGGGCTTGGGACATTATTCAAGATGATATTATGTTCGACGTCCAAGATTTTTGTCAGTCAAGTTACCTTTTGAAGCAAGCTAATAATACTACCATTACTTTGATTCTTAAAATCTCATGTGCAAATAAAGTGAAGTATTTTAGACCTATTATATATTGCAATGTTCTGTATAAAAATTTTTCAAAGGTTCTACCTAACAGAATGTAGAGTGTCTTATCTAAAGTTATTGATCCGTCTCAGGAAGCTTTTGTTACAGGCCAAACGTTATATGATAATGTTCTTATGGCAGCTGTAAAGCATTACACAAGAAAGAACATGAGCCTAAGAATTTTATTGTAAGTTGATTTGCAAAAAACCCTATGATTTAGTGGAGTGGAGTTTCATAAAAGAAGTATTGGAAGCTCTGAAGTTCAATGGAATTTTATTGAGTTGATTACTCAGTGCATTTCTACTGTGAGAATCTCTATTAATATAAATGGAGTTCTCACCAAATCTTTCCTTAGTAGAAGGGGGCTGAGGTAAGGCAATATAACTTCTCCTTGTTTGTTACTTGCATGGAGTAGCTTCATAGAATGTTGAGAGGACTATGGTAGTGCTATAATTTCTAGGGACATCTTGGCTGCAAAACGTTGAATCTTATCGATCATAGTTTTATAGATAATATTCTACATTTCTACAAAGGGGATTTTGCTTCTACAAATCACCTTAAAGAGGTTCTAAATCACTTTTCAAAATGCTTTGGTCTGATTGTTAATCCCAACAAGAGCTCTCTTTTTTGTACTGGAGTACAAGCTAGGGTGAAGGATGATATTCTTGAAGTTTTTTCTTACCCTGAAGGTTCCTTTCCCTTCAAATACTTAGGGATTCCTTTGGACACAGCTTATATAGGAATCCATAATTATCATGCCCTAACTGATAAGCTGCTAGCAAAACTTGGAAATTAGATGTGTTGGTACTTAAGCTATGTTGGGAGAGTTAAATTGATTGCTATAGTTCTGCAAGAGATTATAAGATTTTAGGCCCAAGTTCTCCCTATACCTATGGACAGTAACTTCTGAGGATCCTAAAAATCTAGTGTCACGGAAGACTATGTTATTACCAAAGAAGGAAGGTGGCCTTGTCTTTGTTGATCTACAAGCTTGGAACTAAAATACCCAAGGGAGATGGATATGGCATATTGTGCATCACAAAGAGAGTCTATGGATTAGATGGATTCATGGTATATGCATCAAAAATAACGACATCTCTGCAATTGTTGTTTGTCCTTATCACTCTTGGCTATTTAAAGGTATAATCAAGATTAGATCTATTTTATTTCATCAAATCTTCAATAGACATTGTAGAATTTCTTAATATAACATCCATAAAGCTCATTAAGTGTTGAGATATTGAGAGATAAAGAAAGGATGGTACTCTCTTGTATGGAAACAAGTAAGTATGCCTCATTGCCCTTTTACTAGTTGGCTAGCTTGCCATCAAGGATTACTTACTGGACACAAACGAAGTAGTTGGCATAACCAAGATCCATAAATCTATGGACCATCTCTTTGTGCAATTTGATTTTGGTAAGACTTCCTGGAATCTGTCTTTTGCATTGATAGGGATTGAATGCCAAGGTACTACTTAGGATACTTGGATTCATAAATTGATTCTTATTGCAGAAGTTCAACATGGTAGGGCTGGAGTTTTAAAGGCTTTGTTTGGTGATGTGGTTAATGGAATTTGACATTGGAGGAACAAATATATCTTCAAAGGGACCTCCTAGAACCCAGAAGCATAATGAAGGACATCACTAGGAGGCTCTTTATCAGATTTTATGTATGTGAAAAGAAAGAGATGTATAGGAGATTTTATAGCATTTTGATAGATTTCCTTGGTATTAATGAAAGTTATTATTAATTATCAAAAAAAATTCTTATAAAATGTTACCATTAATTTTTAAGATCCTCAATTTATTTCATCATTGTTACTTCTTAACGTTGGTAGCTCTACAGTAGTACCTTTTTCTTCTTCCTCTTCTATTTATGTAAATACCAAAAAATATTGTATTATTATCTTCAAAATTCATTGATTAAAAAATATTAAATAAAAAATACAAATTTATTACAACTAATGGTATTACTATACTATTAGCATAAAAAATTACTAGTAGTTATCTGTGCATTAACATTTTTTACAACAATGAACTCTTCCACTTATTTAAAATTCTACCACCTATACTAATTTTTGACTAAGATGGAACATTAGTAATTGAAATGGAAAGGATATCTTTCACCTTAGAAGAAATAATTGGAGAACTCTTTGAATTATTTTTCCAAAATTGGAGCACATCTAGTGGAATTTTATGATCCAACTACTAACTTTTGATATACATGTCAAATTCACTTTTACAGCTTTTACTTCTACCTCTAACATCAGTAGAAGCATAAAAATCCTAAATGGTAAATAAAATTATAAATAATAATTAGACTTGATGTAAACAGAAATTAGTAGTAACAAAAATAAACATGTAATGAAGATAAATAAATATTTGATGAGGTATAAAATATATCATAGAATTATTATTTACCTCCATTTCATCATTTTCTTTATTCAATTCTCTCATAATAGATGTCCCTTGATCAAATGAAGTTGGAGCATTAGGACAATGATATTCATAGTGTTTGTATGGCTTGACAAATTTAACATATATATCATTGGCTAACTTTATACCCTTCCAATTACCATGTGGTTTGACTAAGACAAACATCACAAAGTCAAACTTATAACATGGATCCAAAATTACAACAAAAGTAAGAATCATATTGTAGTACGACCAATAATTTTCAAATTTTTATAGAATTTTTAGTCTTATTCTGCTAATATCATTATCGTCACATACCATTTCCTTCTCTAATTATAGTTGAATCTTCCAAAAATTAAGAAAATACACATTAGGAGTATGATACATAGATCTAGAAAATAAAGAGGTAATTTCATAGAAATGTTCAGCAACTCACAAATCTTTGCTTCTTTACTCCACTCATTTAGTAAAATTGTAAACTTATAGTTAAAACTCACAAATCTTTACTTCTTTACTCCACTCATTTAGTAAAATTGTAAACTTATAGTTAGCTTTAACATTACCTAATAAATCCAAAACACAATGGTAATCTAATGCTCAACAAAGAATAAGATATACTAGTGATAACTTCTCGGAAATAGATAAATTCAATTTTACAGCACAATCATAAAATTGGTTTATCCTACCTTCTAAAGCATCTATATAATTCACACTCTCTCTAATTTTGATCACACATACTTTAATATTTTTGAACCCTTCCCTTACTATCTAACTAAGGATATGAGCATAACATCTAATGTGGTAGTATTTCCCATCACATACATAGTTTTGAGGCAATCTAGTGTTCATGTAACTAATCATGTTGTCCATATTAGATGCATTATCCAATTTCATAGTGAATACCTTCTTCTCAAGACTCCACTCTTTAAGTACTAAATACAAGGAGGTATAGATTTCAAGACAGGTGTGGGAAGGAGGTCAATGTCAAAGAATCAACAATTTGTAATCTAACTTCCATTCATTGTCCACATAATAAGCTGTTAGATACCCACTAGAAGTGCAAGTTATCCATATACCACAAGTCAAACAAACCTTGCAAGAAAATATACTAATAGTGTTTTTGAGTTTAATTTTTAAATCAACATGCTTTTATGTGTAAACTTTCTTAACAGTGATTCTAGACATAGGTTTGACAAGGTGATTAAGATATTCGTGAAGCTTTCAAACTTTAAATTGTTCAACATATGAGAATACCTGTGCCTCAAAATTTCCTCAACTAACATCCCACGATAAACTTTTTGATCAAATGGAATCACACTAGATTTAAATGTCAAGGTATCTTGTTGTCATCCTTCTTCATCTTTAAAACAATCAAATTCATCCCAAACCTTAGAGTATCTCTTTCATATTCTAAGCACGTTTGCAACTAGTAATTTAAAATCATCGTCTATGTTGATTAGAGCTTCATTTATGGCTAGATTTGAAGCTATAGCTAGAGCTTAATTATCTTATTCATATACTTCCTATTCAAGATCAACAACTACAAATTTAAAACATAAAAAGAATTATGTGAATCTTAAGTTGTAAGGATTCATACTGCTAATGTGTAATCTAACAAGCAATAACTAGAAACAAAAAAATGCAAGATGCTTATTAATAGCTAACAAACAATGACTAATAAATAACATCATATAAAAAAAATTAATACCTCTAGTAGCTTGGAAATCATACATATCTATAAACTCTTATTCAGGTGTCCCAAATGGTTCATCCTACATATCCTTTCATCCTTATATAGATTTATACATACATAAATTATAGTATGGTATTAAAGAATTTTATACAAATTCATTTAGAATGAAAAAAATAAAACTTATACCTCCAAATTTTGATGCATATTTAAAAAAAATATATATTATTTTGATTTACCCCAATTACACATATTATAAAAAAAATTAAAATTAACAATATTCAAAACTCTTAATAACCTAAAACTTACATGGCACGTATTATTACAAATAGAAAATTAAATTTACATAGATTCAAAAGCATTGGATTTTCATATACACATCGAAATTATAAAGATCAACTTGATTTTAATGGTTAAGAAACTTATGTATTGGTATTCTTATATGGCTAAATTTTGTAGCCCATCACAAATCAATTGATAAAAATGCCTAATGGTTAACTAGTTGCTATGACTATTAGTCAAATAGGGTTACACCCACATTTTTAGAGGGTGTATCTGTATCATTGATGGATTCTAAAGATATGGACAGTGGTTATTGGTTAGATTACATTAAGTTCAAAACTCACACCTAATATAGAATAATATTTGATAGATTAAATGGGACAAACAAAGTCTTAGATTCGTATGCTCACTAACTCTTTTAAAGTTCAAATATAATCTCAGATTCCTAATAAACAAAACGTGATGTGAGGCATGGCTACTGGAGGGGAACAGTGGTTACTACTTAGATTATATTAGGTTTTCAACTCACACCTAATATTAATATAGCAGAATAGTAAATATATTAAATGGAATAGATAAAGTCATAGATTTATCCTCGTTAACTCTTATAAAAATTAGATACAATCTTATATTCGCCATAAACCAGAGCAATAAGGCAAGGCTATTGGAGGGGCATAGAGAAAGAGGAACTACCAATTATCAAAGATAAGGCAACGTTGACTAGAGTGATGAATGAAAGCTACCACAACATTCATAAGGTAGAGATAATGTCCATTAGTATGAACTCAAATCTACTCAAGAAGAGAGGATTGAGGTGGAGTCATTTAAATATGTTCTACAATGAATAAGAACTTAAAAATAAAAATAAAAACATACCTTAGATTTTATCATCCCTGTCTATGGTTGTTGGCATCACTATTGGGTAGGGCATGAAAGTTTGAAGTTCAAAAGTTGTTAGAATCACCATTAGGGAGGGTGTCAATGTTCAGGGGTCGAATATTGAAGGTTATCGACATATCCATTGAGGAGGGCATTGAAGGTCAATGGTTAAAGGTGGAAGGAAGATGGAAGATAGGTGTAATAGCCCACACTATTGTGTAATGGATGGATGACAAATTTTAATTATTTTTGGACCTTTGATTTTAATATAATACTGTGATTTGATTTGGAATGAAATATTGTTTGAAATCATGTTGAAAATGAGGTTTAATAATGTTTTTAGGGAAATCCATCGATTTTTTTAATTAACCAATTGACTTGTTTATTGTCTTACACAAAATGAGTTCCTCGACCAAAGCAATCAACTGGTTTAGGAAAACTTATCAACTGGTGGATTAATAATCGACTGGTTTACCTAAACTGATCTACTTGTTCATCGAGCTTGTCATAATTTTAGAAGTTTGATTTTCTAAAAAATCCGTTACACTAAAATGAAACCTTACCAACTCATACTAATTATGTAACACCCCCAAATTCACTACTGAAAAATTTCGTTTAAGACAAAGATTTTAGCGGAAGCGAAAGAATTAAAACCATAACTTGGGGGTATTACCGCCACACTTAGTACCAGACCGGTTTACCTACCAATCCGATACTAAGTGCTAAGGCTAAACTAAACAATCATTAAGTAAGAATCATCCAAAACATGGGTACATAGTTAACATAACTCATTCACAAAAACCACGAGTCAACAACAGTGAAAATATCGTTTGAGATTACAACTTAAAAGTATGGTCTCAAAACAAGAAGTGTAGTACAAAATGTAGCTAAATAAAACAGGTCCCGAGGGACCAATATCCGGACCGCCTACTCACACAAGCCAAGCCTTCCACCCCACAATTTGTAACCGATCAAACCTGCATAGGAGGTCTGCTCCCCACCATTGGTGGATCATCACATGACCCATTCAATCAAGGTAGTATCAATATGGGTCCAATACTGAGTAAGGGCGCTGGTGCGCTAAGGCCAGACATACAATCACATCACGTAGCACACATAGTACAATCATATAGACAACATGCGATAACCCGCAAGATAAGGTCTGAATACTTTTCTGGTGACTTATTCTTTATTCTCATTAATGATAATAAGTCCATTACACATATTCTTCAATAATCCATGTGAGCACGGGGACCCCACTATTATAGCCGGTGGACCGGAAATAAAATCACAAGGCAGAACGCCTCTGACCACTATTCTAACCGGTGGACCGGACTGGCCCCGCCTCAACATGGTGTTCCACTGTAAGTACTTAGTATTTTTCCCGTGGTTTAACATTATTTACTTTGGGTGTATTGAGCCGAGATCCCCCACTATTATAGCCGGTGGACCGGAAATAATCACACAGGGCAGAACGCCTCTGACCACTATTATAGCCGGTGGACCGGAACGAAACGCACAGGGCAGAACGCCTCTGACCACTATTATAGCCGGTGGACCGGCACGAAACGCACAGGGCAGAACGCCTCTGACCACTATTATAGCCGGTGGACCAGCACGAAACGCACAGGGCAGAACGCCTCTGACCACTATTCTAACCGGTGGGTCGGACTGGGCTCGGCTCAATAATCTTTCGCTTTACGTTATTAGTGTCTTATCCGTGTCTTATTGAATCACACAACACCCTTGACATGCATAAATCATTTTCTTTATACGGTACCCATCACAACTAATAAAGTCCCACATTCATAACTACTCTTTATTCAATAGATACCCACGATAACACCAACAACTCTAGACAGCCATGACCAACCCTAATTGACCACACAAACCGTGGTTAGCCACACTTATCCCTATTTTACCATAACCACCATACTTAGCCATCCCCAAACCTTAATTGTCCTCAACAATCACGATTAGTTACTCCAATCCTACTTAATCACAACACCCCAGAGTTAATCACTCTAGCCCTAATCCCGTACGATCATTAACTCCCATGCAAAACCCTAACTCCACCATGCAACCCTAATACCACCATGCCAACATTAATACCACCATGCAAATCATAACACCACCATGCAAACCCTAATACCACCATAAGCCATTAACACCACTATGCAATCATTAATACCACCATACGAACATTAATACCACCATATAAACCCTAATACCACCATAAGCCATTAATACCATTATGCAATCATTAACACCACCATACGAACATTAATACCTCCATACAAACCCTAATACCACCATGAGCCATTAATACCATTATGCAATCATTAATACCACCATACGAACCCTAATACCGCCATGCAAACCCTAATACCACCATACGACCATAATACCACCATACGAACATCAATACCACCTTACAAACCCTAATACCACCATGAGCCATTAATACCATTATGCAATCATTAATACTACCACACGAACCCTAATACCACCATACGAACCCTAATACCACCATACAACACTAATACCTCCAGAAAAACCAAATAACATCATACAACATTAATACCTCCATAAAATCACAATTACCCCCATACAACATTAATACCTCCATAAAATCACAAATAACATCGTACCACATTAATACCCCCATAAAATCACAAATACCCCCATCCAAAATTAATACCTCCATAAAGTCACCATACCACCATACGAACCCGAATACCGCCATAAGCCATTAATACCACTATGAAATCATTAGTACCAATATGCGAACATTGATGCCACCATTCAAACCCTAATCACACCATACAACTTCAAGACCCCCATGATGGTTCCCAACTCATATTACCATTTATCCTAATATGCATGTCCTAGAGGGCCATAACATATTACATCATAAACATCATACATATACATATCATGCTCACGTCATGGAAGCACATACAACATACCTCAATCTCCAAGCTGCGCTACATATAAGGCAAGTTATACACAAATCATATAATACATGGCATAGCATGGCATACACAACATTCAACACATCCATGTCACACATAGCACAAGGCCATTAGCTTCGTCCTTACCTAAGGCGACGCCGGGCTTGGGGCACGCTCCTCTAACTCCTTAGGGCTTTGGTCGGGGTTACCTATAAAAGGGGAAAATGCTAAGTATTAGTTTCCCTTATAATTACTATCAAACCTCATTTTAGTTTAAGGTTAGGGTTTTTATTACTAAAAAGGGTTTTATACAAAACTAGGGTTTTTACTTTAGAATTAGTATACTAAATATTAGTAGTTAAAAATATGTTTATTTATGATACTTATTGTTACCCTTGTTTTATTAAGCCCATTAGTTCCATTCTTATAATACTAGTGTTCACTAGTCATAGTAAAATAGTGATAATAATAATTATTATAATAAGACCACTAATAGTGACACTTATGTTTCAAGTAATAGAACTCTAGCATTTTTAAGATTAAGTCTAACAATGGTGTTGGGTTTGAAATAATAATATTATAAGGTCACAATATTACAAGTAAATTATTCCTAAGGGTGATAATGATAATAGTAATAATACTAATAATAATGATAATAATAGTAATAATAACCATAATAACCCTAGCAACAATAATAGCAATAACAATAACCTAGTATGGTTAAGTATTAATAATAATAATAACCTTAGTAAGGTAATAGAGATAATAATAATAATAATAGTAGGGTTGTTAATATTAACACTTATAAAATAAACCAAAGTTGAGCATAATAGGAGTTAGGGTTCCAAGAGATGTTTGTATGGTAAAAATGATAACTTTAATATCAGAAGTCATAATATTAGAAATGATAATAATAATAAAAGTAATAATAATAATAATAATAATAATAATAATAATAATAATAATAACAATCATAATGATAAAAGAATAATAATAATAATAAAAGTAATAATAATAATAATAGTAATAATAAGTATATTAGTATTAATATTAGTAGAAAATAGTAGCAGCTATTTAAAAAGGGGGTTAGGGTTTGGATGGGTGGAGAACCACCTAGGGTCGGTGGTGGTCCGGCGGCGGCGCATGGCGGCGACGGCGGCGGCGGTGGAGGAGGAAGAGAAGGGAAAAGATCAAGGTGGTGGTTAGATGGGAGGAGAAAAGAAGAAGTTTGAGGTGGGGGATGAATTATCAGGTGGAGGGGAGTGGAATGAGGGTGGTGGCGTGGCAAGGGGTGGCGGCGCGCGGCGGCGACGGCGGCGGCCGAGGGTGGTGGAGAGGGGTGGAAGAAGGGGGAGGAAGGAGGAGAGGGAGGCAAGGGAAATCGAAGGCAGGGGAGGGTAGAGGGAGGTCTGCTGGGAATTTTGGCGGGTGGAAGAGGCCCTGATGGCGGCCGGGCTGGCGGTGGGAGGCGGCGCAAGGGCGGCGAAGGCTGGAGGTGGTGGTTTCGGGTTAGGACTTTTGCACGGCTATGGCGGCACGTGCAGGGAAAGGGAAAGGGTTCTGGTGGTCTGGTTTCGTAGAGGGAGTTGCAAGGATGATAACGGTGGGGAGAGGTGGTTTCGGCGGTGGCTGGAGGCGGTAGAAATGGTGTCTGTTCCGGCGGCGGCGGAACAGAGTTTCAGCAAGGTCCAACGGGAGGACTTGCTGTGGCCGTTCGGGAGGGGGTATTTATAGGCCAGGGGGAAGGAAAGCGACGAAGGGAGGGAGGTGGCACGCGGGGCAGGGGTGCAGGTTCTGCCATGGCAGGCTGGCTCGGGGACAGGGAAGAAGAAAGGAAGGAGAAGGGCACGCGGAAAAGGGAGTGAGGGACTTGGTCGGGTCGAAAAAAGAAAGAAAGCGACGGGAGAGAGGCAAGGAAGGACGATCGAGTTGGTGGCTGCCGGCGAAATCGACTTGCAGGTCGATTTGCAGTTCGGGGGGGGGGGGCAGGTTGAAGAAGAAGAAGATGGCAGGGTGGACCGGTGGTCCAGGGGAAAGAAAGGAGAGGGAGGGAACCGGCCGGTTCAGCGTGGTTTATTAAATCCGTAAGTCAAACGCGACGTTTCGACGTTATGGGCGACAAAGCGCCGCGTCGCGTTGCCCGTTTGGCAACGGCTATAAGGCCATTAATTGAGGCGCGGCGTTTCGACAGTTATGAGGGTAAAACGCGGCGTATGGGGCGCGCAACAGTTGGCGTCGCGCGATGCTGGGCCGCGGGAAGGGGAGAGAAGGAAGGCCAGACGCGGGGAGGGGAGGAGGTTTTGGGCCGGTGGGCTGGCCCAAACCGGGAAGGAAGAAGAATAGAAAGAAAAATAAAGGAGGAAGAAAGAAAAAGAAAGAAAGGAGGAAAAAGGAAAAAAAAGGAAAATAGAAAAATGGAGAAATGGTAAAATGGTTGGGTTGGAGGTATTTGGGTATCCATTTATTTATATAACTAATTTATATATATAATTTTAATAATAATTATTTTAATTATAATAATTAAATCCATTTTTAAATTAGTTAGGCTATTTTGGATAAATTTCATTAACCTCCATGCTAATTAGAGAAATACCCAAATTTTCTTCCAATTAAATTCTTTATTATTTTCCTCTTAATATACCTTAATTAACTCTCTACATTTTAATAAATGAATTTATATAATTAATTTTCCTAATAATTCCTTATTTGGCCATAATTTCGGAAATTAGGATTTTGGGATATTACAAATTATCCCTATGATATTTCTAACCATTTTCATGATGCTTTTAACGTAAAATATTACCTCGATTATTTTAGGAGGTCAATTGAGACATATGATAGAGAGATAACCTCAACCACTTATCTTCTTCCTCCCTTCTCCTCTACTTGTTTATGAGATTACTTGCTTTGACCTCAGGTATGCTTCTAAGTAGCTAGAAGATTCTATTCATGTTAACCATCCATATATTCATTTACGTATGAGAATTCTTGCCTATTTGACTTAAATTTCCTAGAGTAATAAATTGAACTAGGGAGACTAGGTCAGCAAATCCTAGGAAAATACAACCATTTTGATCAAATTCAAATGATCACAAATAGGGTTTTTTATTGAAATTTTGATCCCCCTCTATTATTCCTTCACTTGGTTGGCTATAAATAGCCCTAATCCTTAATACATTGAACTTTCTTTCAACCATAAAAAATTCTCTAAGTTTTACATTCTATTTTTTCTTTCATACAACAAGCACTTGCCAAATTTTTCTTTCACAATCACCTAATCCTACCTCTAGCTATATCTTATTTTAATTCTTAAGCAAGGATGAATTAGATTTTGAGAAACCATTGAGTTGTCTGGTTGAAATCTCCCTATTTCACCATACTTGTATATTATTTCCCCACTATTTGATTGTTCAATTTTTTTTATGTTTTGGTATGAAACCTGAGTTTAGATTTTTGGTTTTTAAGGTTTCTATAGTTGAGGATTATAGAGATTTAAAAATCTTAGATTTTAGGGATTTGGCATGTACCAAGTAATTATTGCACCTAAAAGTTTATCATTTGTTGTTGCATGAAAAGTGATGCCATTTGTTGGATTATACATTTTGGTATGAAGAAATGCAGTGGCATGAATGAGTTATATATTTAAATCACAGAAGTTGGAAGATTGAAGAAATGGGATATGATGATGTCTTGGTAAGAAATTCATGATAATCTAGTTAGAAATATGCTATTTGATGTTGGTACATGCTCTATGATGAGTAAAAATGATTTTTATGCGAGAATCAATATGGAATTTGTGAATTTGTGTTGTGTTAAGGTAAATAGGTCAGTCAATTAGTTCAAAATTATTATCTAATTCCTAGAATAGTTAACTAGTTCACCTAATCGATCAACTAGTTTGCCTGTAGAGACCTTGGTATTGATCTCTACATAAACTCATCAACTACTTTGGAAAAACCAATCAACTAATTAGAGTGGTTTGCATGATTTGTTACTTTTTCATTTACTTATATTTGGGTTAATATTTTTGACTATATCACAATTATTAATGGGATGAAATATAAATTTTAACATGAATTATTGGCCTAATTAAGGGATTTAAAATGAATCATAACCTAAGGCATGTACTATGAGCAATGTTAAGGATAAATGTGTAACTCACTTGTAATTGGCGATAATATGGGAATAAAAGTAATAGAAATTAGTATATACTTGGATCAATCATGGCGATGGATATGAAACTCATTTGCCAAAGATAAGTGGTATATCCACATGGTTAGGGAAAATAGAAATAAAAAGGATTAGCATGGCTAGTATGGGTATTTAATCTATCTCCTTATATAATCCTTATATGGCCACCCATTACCATGGATAAAATACTAATCACTTAAAGTGCATAATAGTTAAGTTAAGTATGGGTATGTGTTACCAAATCCATGATTAGCTATTGGAAGTTAGTCTAGCTTAGAGAATTTTGGTGCCTTCAGGATGGATCCTAAGAAGTATTGGTCCCTTACATACTCTAGATACTAATGATGTACTAGAAGGTATCAATACTAAAGGATTTGTTTACCTAGGTTGTTGGAATCGGCCTAGACTTATGTCCATATAGGTTAGCTTCGACCTAGACTTACATCCATTGTAGTGATTGGCTTCAGTCTAGACTTTATGTCCTTTTAGATAGGCTTCCACAGTATGAGAAGCCTTAGGGTGGTTCACAATCCATCGCTCATAAATAATATAATATGGTTTTAAAATAAGAAATTGATCATATATAACTGATTGTTAAAAGAATATCGAATATTTGGCAAGAATGGAACTAAAGGTAACATCGGTCAAAAATGAGTAGAGCTTGTTATTACACTTGACTAATGGTTAACTTGACCACTTGATTATGAAATGGAATATTGATGGATTGACTCACTTATGTCATACATTGACAAACTAGTGGTAGATTATGAGGATTTAGTTAAATGGGAACGGCTATAGAGATTGTTCGTTCCTCTTGTAATTAAGGGTGTACATGTCCATGTGGAAAGGTGGTGAGTCTATGCATGAAGTATTCTACTTGTTGGAATTATTCATGATAGTATAACTTCATGTCCTTTTATCCTTATCCATATATATGGCCTTCATAATTCATATTGTAATCAACATTATGTCTGATAAACTGTTATACATATGTACATTGATGGAGCAACTTAGCTTACTCATTATGTAGCATATTGATGTGCCCGTTTGCTATGTCACCTAGTCATTCCTACGAGTACAGGACCTTGTGTAGGTTTTTAGGGATAGCTAGTAAAGGGCCTACCTTTGTTAGGTTAGGATCGTAAGGGAGGAAATTTTGGGCCTTGTACCCTAACCCATATTTCAAAAGTTCGTAGTCTAATGTGTACTTGCAACTATTTAAATAGAACCCATTAAGGTCATCAATGTAAACATTTAGAACTTGGTTTCAGCTAAATTATTATTACACACTCTATGGTTTTAGTATTTTTTCTGGTTTAGCCTTGTATCTGATATGAGGTAGGTCGTGGATGTCTAACATGTATTAGATACTGTGGTAACTCCCTTATTTTTTAGGTATAATGTTGCAGGTTGGTATCAAAGCATTTTCCTAAAAAATCAATACTTTCATTAATTATTTAAGCTAATACCATTTGTTAGTATTAGTGTTTTCTTGAAAGCATATCTCTTTCATCGATTATTGAACTGATACTACAAGTTGGTATTTGAACAATTACTAATGATTTACTATCTTTAAAAAAAATTTAATATGTATATAATAAGATTTTTTTTCTAGGGCATATATATTCTATGGATGGCCTTGAACTAAATTTATTTTCTTGATTCTCTAATAAACTTTGATTATTGTGAATCCAATTGTCCGTGAGTGAGAGTTAGGTTGGGAACGTGGTATAGTTAACTTGTGTTTGTTTGTGTGAGTCATTGTACTTGGTGGCCTAAACCTTAGCCTAACTTCTTTTTATCTTTAGGATGTGATGGTCGTTAATCGCCACTACAAATCATCAAAGCCTTCATAGTGACCATGGGAGTGTGTATGGAGAGCAAGATCTAAGCACCTTGACCACCACTAGTGCCTACAACTACACCAGCTCTAGAGGACTAGCTAAGAGGCCTAGGCATCATCACCAGCCCATCTTTTAAGGTCAAGAACACTCAAAATTATGGAGTAGTGGGCAGGAGTCATAGATAAGACATTCACATCCTGTAGTTTCCCATAAGACAAAAGCATAGATGTGGCCATCTACTACCTCTAAGGAAGTGAAGATGCTAGGTGGCAGAGTATTCACCATAGGGCTGGAGAACCTACTAGCTAAGGACCATTCTTGGAAGTGATATGAGCTAGATACTACCGGCCTCACCTGTGGATGCAGAAGTATAATGAGTTTATGGCTCTCTATTAGGGGGTCATGTCTATCGAGGAATACTGCACCTAATTTATGGACCAGGTTCATTTTACTCCTAAAGCGGAAGCTAATTACATAATGCAAGTTTACCACTTCAAGATTGGATTAGGGATCCAATACCAGGAGTTGTTCGTGAGATTCACTCCACCAAACATGGCTGGATGTATAAGCAAGCTCTAGAGGTGTCCCAGGTCATCCAAGCCTAAAGTGCTCAGCCTAGAACCAAGATAAAGTTTGAGGGTCTTTATCATTCTAGTGACCGATAGAGGGCTTTCTCTAGTTGTAGCTTACTACCAAGGTTTGATCAGAGCTTGGGGTTAGCACCCCGGTTGGGAGGTTTCTCTATGGGTCACGCAAAGGAGAGGTATTAAAGCTATAAGAGGTGTAGGTCAGATCACCAAGAGTAACCTATAGAGGGAATAGGGTGGCAAGCCATGGGTGTTGCATGGTGGGACACAAAGTGTTTGAATGTCTTGTCAATAGTGGTAGTATTAAAAGGAGCCAGGCTAGAGCTCAAAGCATGGGATCGATTTAACTACCACAACCTTAGATACCTAGAGCTCCTCCATCACAAGCTAGTGCTTCTAGTCGAGCAAGTAAGCTTAGATGTTCAAGGCTTTGAACTTTTCAACAAGGACAAGGATCATCTAGGGCCCTAGGAGCTCTATCAGTAGGATGCTTGAATATGGTGAGTCCGGTAGATACAAAACACCAAGCTATTGTGGTGACTAATATGCTCACTATCTCTAATCTTTCTACCTGCATATTTTTTGACATAGGTACTTCGCATTCTTTGTAGCATCTACTTTCTTAAGTAGAGCTACCTTATATTTTGCTAGTGGTATCTCCACTTCTGTTATTTTTCCTTTGGTGGATAAAATTACATGATCTAGGTGTTATCAAGGGGTTGTGATGGTAGTAGAAGGGAATGAGTTTCCGTTGGACCATATAGGGTTAGAAATATGGGATTTTAACGTAATTCAGATTGGATAAGTTGGGAAATTACCGAGTACTGATTGATTGTGTGCAAGAATGTGTGGTTCTATAAGGAAAAAAGGTTAACATGCTTTTATATGTGGTATCCACTCTACTTGTGTAGTGTCAAAGAAACTAAAACAATAAAATTCTGTTGGAGCATATGGTGGTAGTTTGTGAGTTTTCCTATGTTTTCCTTGAGGAGATTCCAAGAATGCCACTAGTGCGAGAAGTTAAGTTCACCATGGATGTTTTACCATGTATAGAGCCAGTATCTAAGGCTCCTTACTGGATGGCACTTGAAGAAATGAAAGAGCTTAAGGCATAGTTGGAAGAGCTATTAGAGAAAGGATACATCTGTGTAAGTATTGCATCATGGGAAGCACTAGTGCTATTTGTGAAGAAGAAGGATGGAAACCAAAGATTGTGCATCAACTATTAAGGGTTCAACTAGGTCATGGTGAAGAACCATTATCCTTTGCCAAGGATTGAGAATTTGTTTGACAAATTGAAGGGAGCCAAGGTGTTCTCCATGATCGATCTTCGATCAAGCTATCATCAGTTAAGGATAGCAAAGTAAGACATTCCTAAGATTACTTTCCAGATAATGTATGACCATTATGAGTTCAAAGTAATTCCCTTTTGAGTTACTAATGCACCTATAGCTTTCATATCCCTGATGAACTAGATCTTCCATCCCTTTTTGGACTATTTATTCATAGTGTTCATCGATGACACTCTCATTCACTCTAGCGACTGAGAGATGCATGAGCAATACCTAAGGCAGATTTTAGCATTGCTCAAATCACACCAACTATATGCTAAGCTCTTAAAGTGTGAGATTTTTTTAGATCAAGTGACCTTCCTTGGTCATGTGATTTCCAACGATTATGTAGTAGTAGATCCAGCTAAGATTCAAGCTATTTTTGAATGGCTAGCTCCCACTTCTATGAAGGAGGTGCATAGTTTTCTAGGGTTGGTCGGTTATTACCGTAAGATTATAGGAGACTTTTCTATGATTGCTTTACCATTAACCCAAATTTTGAACAACATTACTAGATTTTAGTGGAATGAGAAGTGTAGTGAAGCTTTCAAAGAGTTAAAGAGGCATTTGACTTTAGGCCCAATGCTCACAGTGCCAAGTGGGAATGATGGATTTGAAGTATATAATGATGGTTCCATACAAGAGCTAGGTTGCATGTTGATGCAGCATGGAAGAGTGGTAGCTTATGTCTCATGAAAAATAAAGCTATATAAGTAGAACTATCTAACGCATGATTTAGAGCTTATTATGATATTATTTGCTCTCAAGATTTGGAGACACTATCTCAATATAGCTAAGTACAATTTTTAAACCGACCATAAGATTCTCAAGTACATTTCCTCTTAGCATAAGTTTAACTTGAGGGAACATTGGTTGGCGGAATTGGTCAAGGACTATGATCTAGAATTGGCATATCATGAAGGTAAAGCTCATGTGGTGGCAGATGCACTTAGCTAAAATATATCATATTCGTTTGGTGTGATCATTTTTTCATATCGACTATGCCAAGAGAATAGGACGGTGGAGATCGAACTAATTACAGTTGGAAGTCTGGAGGCAAGAATGAGCATACTCACCATCATACCTTCAATCTTCAAGGAGATTCAAGCTAAGCAAGTGGGTGGGAACAAGCTTGAGAGAATTCAGGTTGGTATAGTAGAAGGTAGAGCTAAAATATTCTAGATCTATGAAGACGGTACTATTAGAAAACATGGTAGATGTTATGTACCACAAGGTTATATGAAGCTCAAGAAGAATATCCTTAAGGAGGGATATTACACTCCTTATCCTATACACCCAAGAGAGGACAAGTTGTACAAGGATTAAAAGAGGGTATATTAGTGGCCCCACATAAAGCAAGAAGTAGGAAAGTTTGTTCCTTGATTCCTAACCTGTCAAATGGTCAAGATTGAATATAAGAGACTGACAAGGTTAGTATAACCATTGGAAGTTCCTGAGTGGAAGTGGGATAGCATATCAATGGATTTCATAGTTGGAATTCTACAGAGCTGTAGTGGATATGATTCCTTTTGGGTCCTTGTGGACCATTTCACTAAGTTGAATGTGTTTATTCCAATTAAGGTGATATAGAGCATAGAGGAATTAGCTAATGCCTACAGAATGCATGTGGCAAGACTTCATAGAGTTCATAAGTACATTGTGTCTGATTGAGACTCTAGGTTCTTGTCTCATTTATGAATGAAATTATAATCAACCTTCAGTACTTAATTGAAGATGAGCACAACTTTTCACCTGAATAGAGATGGTCAAACTGAGAAAACCATTCAAATTGTGGAAGACATGCTTCAAGTGTCTTTGTTATATTTTAAGGGAAGTTAGGAAGATTGTCTGGACTTGATCTTCATGAAATTATCAAGATGGCCCTTTTAAAGCCTTATACAAAAGAGAGTGTCATATTCTCTCATATTTTAATGACATTAGCAAGGCACTCATGCTAGGAACCGAGATAATTAAGGAGATGATTAGGCACATGTATTTGATTCAAGATATGATGAGAGCCAACTAAGACCAAAAGAATAGCTACATAGATCTAAAGAGACGTAGTGATGTGTATGAGGTGGGTGAAAAAGTCCTTTTGAGGGTCTCTCCCACTAAAGGAGTAACGAGACTTAGTAGAAAGACCAAAAATAGTCTAAGGTACATTGGATTTATGAGATTTTTTACGGTGTCAATGAAGATTCTTATCACTTATCTTTATCATTGGAGATGTCGTACATGTATAATGTCTTTCACATTTCTCAAATACACAAATATGTGGCATATCCTTCACAAAGTATACAACTAGAGCCACTTGAGCTTGATGAGTCTTTGACTTATGGGAAGCGATTCATGAGGATTCTGGGTACCAAGATGAGAGAGACATGTACAGAGATCATTCCCTTATTAAAAGTCTTCTGGTCACTACATGGTATAGAGGAGTTTACTTAGGAGGTTGAGGATGAAATTCAATCTAAATATCATGAGTTGTTTTGTTAATTGTCATCATAAGAGTAAACTCTTTTCTTTAAGGGGATGGTACCCCTATTTCTTAACTATGAATATAGTGAATATAGTGTGTGTATGACCCTATGTGTAATGTATAACTTGATTATTATGGGCTTCAAGGACACAATGTCTTTCATGGTGTAGTGTTATAACACCACATATTTTTATGTAATGGATAGATGAGAAATTTTGACTAATTTTGGACCTTTGATTTTAATCCACTACTATGATTTGATTTGGAATGAAATTTTATTTTAAATCACATTGAAAACAAGGTTTAATGAGTTTTTCAGGCAAACTCATTGACTAGTTCTATAAATCAATTGAATTGTTTGTCATTTTTTTAAAAAAATGAGCTCATCGACCAAACCGATCAACTAGTTTGAGGAAACCAATTGATTACTAGATGAACAGTCGACTAGTATACCCAAACTAATCAATTAGCTCATGGAGCTGGTCATATTTTTAAAAAATTAATTTTTTGAAAAATCCTTTACACAAAAATTGAACCTTATCAACTCATATTGATTGTCTCTAAGAGATTTATTACCATTTTCATGATACATTTAACCCAAAATATTGTCTCGATTTTTTTTGGAGGTTAATTGAGACATATGAGTGAAAGATTACCTCGGCCACTTATCTTCTTCCTCCTCTCTCTGCTATGTGGTTGTGAGATAAATTACTTCAATATCAGGCATGCTTCTAAGAAGCTGTAAGATTCCTTCCATGTTAAACTCCCATTTCTTCATTTACGTTTGAGAATTCATGCCTATTTGACATAAATTCCTTAGTATCAAAAATTGTGCTTAAGATATTAGGTCAGCAAATCCTAGGAAATTGAACAATTTTGATTGAATTTAAGAAATCATAAGTAAGGTTTTCAAGTTCCCTTTTATAACACCATCAATTTTTCCTTTTATTGGTTAGCTATAAATAGGTCCAATCCTCCCTGCATTGCACTTTCTTTTAGCCATCAAAAATTCTATAAGTTCTACATTCTTTTTTTCTTATGCACTTCAACCAATTGCTAAATTTTTCTTTCACACTCACTTGATCCTACCTATAGCTCTATTTTGTTTAAATTGTTAAGCAAGGCAGAGTTAGATGTTGAAAAAAAACAGAGTAACTAGTCTAGTTTAAGTATTCCAATTTTGCCCTAGTGGTATGTTCATTCCCCTCTGTTTTCTTTTTTGAATTTCATGAGGTTTTGGTATGAAACTTGAGTTAAGATTTTTTCTTTTTATGGTTTCGAGAGTTGATGTTTTTATATATTTGACAATCCTAGTTTTGAGGGATTTATCCTACACCAAGTTAGTAATTCTTACGCCTAAAATTTTAACATGTGTCATAGCATAAAAAGTGATGTCATTTATTAAATTATACATTTAGTGAGAATAAATGTAGTGGCATACATAATTTATATGTTTAAATGATAAATTTTGAGAAACAAGCATGAAAACAGAGGATATGAGCTATGATGATGTCATGGTAAGAAATGCACAATAATCTAGTTAGCAATATGTTAGTTGATTTTGGTACATGCTCTATGATGAGTAATAATGATTTTTATATAGGAATCTATGTGGAATTTGTGAACTTATATTGTATTACGGTAAATTGCTTGACTGATTAGGTCAAATGGATCTACTAATTTCTAGAGCAGTTAACTTATTAACCCAACCCATCGACTAGTTCACTTATGGAGACATTAGTCTTGGTCTCTACTTAAACCCATCGACTTATTTGGTAAAAACTATCAATTAGTCTATGAAAAGTTAACTTGTTTATCCAAAACAGTTGAATGGTTTGAAGAAAGCATGGTCTAGTTGAGTTGAGCTGACCGAATAGTTGACCTAAACCAATCGATAGGTTGGTTCGAGTAATCGACTGGCTAGGTCAGACCAATCGGTTGATTTGGTTGATTTACATTTTTTGTTGCTTTATGATTCGATTATGTTAGGGGTTCATATTTGAGACTATATCATGATTATCAATGGGATAAAATACAATTTTTAACATCAATTATTAGCCTAATCAAGCTATTTAAAATGGATAATAACATATGGCATGCACTATGAGCTATGTAAAGGCTATATGTGTACCTTACTTGTAATCGGTGATAAAATGGAAACAAGAAAATAGAAAAGCAGTATGGACTTGGATCAAACCCTATGATGAATATTAAACTCATTGGCCAAGGATAAATAATAAACTCACATGGTTAGGAAAAATTGAAATAAAACAATCAATATGGCTTAGTATAGAGATTTCCCCTATCTGCTTGTATGGGCCTCGTATGAATATCGATCCGTATGAATAAATTACTAATTACTTGATTTCAAATAAAGTTGAGTTGAGTATAGTATAGGTTACTTGATCGTTGATTAGCTATCGGGGGTAGTCTGCCTTCAGGCATTTTAGTGCCTTCGGGCTTGCTTTCAAGTTAGATCCTGAGAGTTCTTGGTACCTTACCTACTCTAGAAACTAATGATGTACTAGGGGTTATCAATACTAAAGGTTTTGGTTCCCTAGGTTGTTTTCTTCAACCTTTAATTATGTCCGTATATGCTGTCTTTAGCTTGGATTTACATCTATTATGTTGATTGGCATCAGCTTGGACCTTTTATCCTTTTGGATAGGCTTCTATGGTATATGTGACCATGGGGTCATGCATAATCCATTATTCAATGGTAATAAAGTATGGTTTTGAAGTAAGAAATTGATTATATATAAATTATGGTTAAAAGAATGGTGAATATTTAGGAATAATGGAACTAATGGTAAGATTGGTCAAAAATTAGTCAAGCTCGTTATTACATTTGACTAATTGTTAACTTGACCACTTGGTTATAAAATGGAATGTTGCATGATCAACTCACTTATCTAGTAAATAAACAAACTAATGGAACAATGTCAGGATTTGGTTAATTGGGAACTGCCATAGAGGTTGTTTGTTTCTCCTTCCCATTAAGTATTTATATGTCTATGTGGAATGGTAGTGAGTCTATGCATGATGTATTCTACTTTTTTGAATTATGCATGATAGCATGGCTTCATGTGCTTCCATCTATACACATATATATGACCTTCATAATGTTTACTATAATCTATAATGTGTATGATGTACATTGACGGAGAAACTTGACTTAATACGTAGCATACTGACAAGTGCATGTTTGCTCTATCACCAACTCATTCCCACGTGTAGAGGACCTTATGCAGGTTTTTGGGGATGTAAAATAATGAGCCCACCTCTATTGGGTCAGGGTTGTGAGCGAGGAACATAGTATTTGTTTTGGGCCTTATGCCCTAACCTACGCTTCAAAATTTTGCACTCTAATGTGTACTTGTAACTCTTTGAACAGAACTCATTAAGGTCATCATTATAAACATTTTGGATCTTGGTTTCAAGTAAATTATTATTTCGCACTATATTATTTTAGTATTTTTGCTAGTATAGCCTTTTGTTTGATATTGGGTAGGGGTAAGGTGGTAACACCCTAGGTTTTAAAGTGTTTCATGGTTATTCCTTATATTTTCATCATTATTTTTTGGTAGTGAAAAATGAGGATGTTACAACAGGAGGAGGTGGGATGGGAAGGGGAGTTAGAAGGGACCGGGATGACAAATAACAAAGCCTAAAAAGAGTGAATTGAGAAAAGGAAGAGTAAGGAAGGAAAAAATAGATGGGAGTCATTGGACGAGGACAACGGACGGGATGATGATAACTGACGGGTAGAGACAAGAAATGGTTGCAACGATCAAGTGAGGACTATGAGTAGATGAGTAGAGTAGGGAATTGTTTTTCTGGTGTGTCAGTGAGCTAGGTGAAGAGTGAGTGACTCTATTATTGCTTGAGGTGAGCTATTATGTGAAGTTAGTTTATTTAAATTTATTTATTTATACTTTTCTATTATGTTATAGGAAATCAATTTAGGTTTTAGACTTCTAGTCATTTGGGTATAGGTTATGTTGTAGTAAACAAGTTATTTTAAATTTTAGTTTAAATAGTTTTTTTGGTAACTAGTGTAATCACTACCCCTAAAAGTAGTTTTAATAACGGTTATTTTACAGTTTTAATAACGGTTTTCAACCGTTATTAAAACGCCCGTTATTAAATCTTTAATAACGGTTCATAACCGTTATCCAAAATATAAAAAAAACCCGCCAATATGAGGATAAATGCATGTTTAATAACGGTTTTTGAGAAAAAACGTTGTTAAACAAGAGGGTTTTAATAACGGTTTTAGAAGAACCGTTATTAAAACCTACCTTTTAATAACGGTTTTCATAAGAACCGTTATTAAAACTCCAGTTTTTTTTTTAGTTTTTGCAGTTTTGTTCCTGCCCACATACACAGTTGTATGTTCAAATAATTACCAAATCTGCATTGTAAAACAACATCAATTGATAACAAATCTGCAATCACACCATAATTTCAATCAACCCCTTGTTAATACACCGGACATATATACTCAAGAATCAAAATTAGTAGGCATACCACAACTTGGTAGCTCTACACGCCAAAGAAAAATGTTTATAAATCTAGCTTAGTAGACTTAAAGACATAGACAAAATACAAACTTGAACAGCATGTAGAATATATAGATCTCTACCTAATACCGAATGAATGAGTGCACATGCTTGGCCCATTGCTCTCTCACTTCATCAATTTCTTCAACATTGTATTGTTGGCCTTGTGCATAATCATCGGTTAAAAACTACAAATCCCAAGTTTTGATTAATATACAGTTAGCACTTACGTCAAGTATCAAACATATATGTCATGATTCATTAATGGAAAAATATCGAAAAGAAAACATACATGGCTTGGATCTATGTTGACCGATCTATTTTGGACTATCAGATCCATTGCTCTACATACATAGTATCCACAATCTTTGTCGTTTTGTTGTTGTGGACACTGTTAAATAAATTCAGTTAGCTCTCTAACTATTAGATATTAATTTTAATTAAAATAAAATACGAAATAGTTTCCTTCCTACTTACTATGACAGGCTCGTATTGAACATTCTTTGGGTCTGGGACACCATTCCCACCTCTCCTTTGATTCGCTGTCTTTAGTGCCCTAATAAATAGAGTTGGATACACAATATTGTAATTACGCAGATATACCTCAAATAATGAAAGCTAGCTAGGAGAATATATTTATAAATAAACTAATGAATTAAGAAGTGAAAAGTATACTAACATGTCAATAAATTCCTTCCCACCACGACGAGCGACTTCAAAAGGCATTTCATAGGTTCGAAGGGAATCAAACATATAGACTTTATTAAGATCAGGTCGGACGGTGTACAAAACCCAATGTTCAGTTGCGAGGTGAGGAATGATATAGAGTTTGTTGTGTCCCTCAATCAAAATGCGATCCGCTAAATATTTTATGTGCCTACCCTCTCTTATTGTACTACCATCAGCTATGTAGTATGGGCACACAAACACAATAGAGGACATCATTCCCTCCATCGCAGCTCGAGTAGCTACCAACCTATGGACAACAAAAACAATGCATATTTTTTAATAAATAATAACTCATATAAGAGGTCATAAAAATTCCAATTGTATAAGTTAAGAGTACTAAAATCTCAAAATGAAATAATACTTACGTGACATAGACGGCGACACTTATGATTGACATCCATTCTTGATTATAAATGTCGCTTATGTCAGCCATCGATACCATGTAAGTAGCATTGTCCCTCCCAACATACTCAGGACGACAATCAATGAAAATATAATTGTTCCTGAGGTAGTTTTAGGCATAAAAATATAATATAGCTAATGCTGGTAGAGGTTGGCTTTGCTGATCTAAAGAAGGAATCTTTTGTGGGGCAACTGATTTTTCAGATTTAGCTCTCTTTCCTTTAGCAGTGCCCTATTTTGTGTTGCTCGTTCTGCTAGTACCTCTCTTGGTTTTACTAGCAGAAGCAGTCTTCTATTTTTATTCCTTTTTTGATTCCTTAATTGATAATATTAAACAAAATATATATTGAGCATATAAATATATATATATATGAAAAAGGTATATATAGTGTAACTACTAAACAAGGTCTAATGAAGATGTCAAATGTCAATACCTCTTTAGTAGTGAGAAGTATTTGATCCGCAGGCCAAGCCACGAAGCTTCCATGAGCTTCTAGTACTGTGGTTGCCTCATCGCCCTCTTTATAACAAGGTAAGTTTGCACTGCCAATGATTGGAGTGTCAATACTCACCGGCCTTGTATTTAGGGCCAAATTGTACCCATGGATTATCTGTGTTTCAGTACTATGACTGATGCGGACCCTTCCTTTCGCCAAAATTGTTGAAAGGTCATTCGCTAATAAGTCACATTTATGCAAACCCTAAACAAAAATATTACACATTATTAATAATTTATTACACCGAATACATTTAATAACAATTCATAGTTTGTAATGCTTACCTCAAGAAGAGTAGAAAGAAATGCATCAGCTTTACAACTATCTCTAACGCTATGTACATTAGGTATGTGAAGCTGATCATGGTCTACTGAATCGGATGGCTTATACCCTTGAGATTTAATAAATGACAACTCTTGCTCCATTGTTGCCATCCGTTCAAATGCCAAGCTCAATTTTTTGGGTGAGGATGGCGACTTGCTTATTAGTGCTACGAGAACCACGAGATCGACCACATATGCTCGTTCTCGTAACACCCAATCCAATGCCCCTGTGTCTTCCAGGGTGTTCTAAAATTCTTGTAGCTTGGGCCACAATGCTATATTGGTCCACCTCCTCACCTTCTGATGTTTCAAGTTCATCCTGTAAATTTAACTTATAGGAATACGCATAATATAATAGTTTTCTAAAAGAAAAGTAAGTAGGGTTCTAGATATCTACAAACTTACAATTTTTTTGACTGCAACATCAACATATTCATTAATATATCCATCTCTTGTTGCTTTAGCCTTCTTCCATAATGTACCAATATTGATGGACGAGGTACATGGGTCCAAGTCTTGGGCTAGGAGCTACAAATCAAAAAATATTCTTAATTAATAATATTATTATAAAATTCAACATTTACATGTAAATAGATAATCACAAAATGCATACCAACTCCTCTTCAAGGCCCGCATAGCCTTTGCGAGCCATATTATGCCGGTATTTATTTTGCTTGGCAATCTCTTTATTTTGGATACTTTTTTCCTATGTGACAAGCCAAAACATAATGGCATGGTTATTTCAATATTAAGCATAATACTGGGATTGATACAAAAAGTTTAATTGTTATCTAACAAGTACCTTAAAATCCACCATAAGACTATAAGCAATGAATTGGTTCCAACTTTCTTGATCGATGAAACTGTATCATTTGGGTGGGTTCTGTCGTACAGAACCATCCTTCTTTCTATACATTTTTATACGAGCTAAATATGACCTAAAGGTTCTTAGACGCTCCCCACAATGTCTAAGAAGCCATTTCTTCCTACTCTCTGGGACATTGAACACTCTCTGCAAAATAAGACATATAGATGTATACCGATGTTAATGTAATAAAATTAATAACATTTGACATACAAAAATGATTACATAAAATAGCATATTTACCGTGATTTCCTTCCAAATATGCTCCTTATGACCCTGTGGAACCTGCTTCCAATTATTATAGGAGATAGGAACACGGTTACGGGTCACAAGTGAAATGTCGGTCAAGAACATATCTGCATAAAGGCCGATGGGAAGATTGTAAGTATTCCATCCCAACTCGACTACTTCTCCTCTATTCCTCATGTCTATGATAATTCTCATAATCGTAGGTCCTCTCTTCCCTTCTTCATCACTGCTATCCCTATCAATGTTTTTGTTGGCCATATCTCTACAAAATAAATAAATAAATAAATTATGTTAGAATGTTATGTTTCGAGCATAATAATGTACCATTATATTATAGATACGAATCATGCTTAGAAAGAATTAATCTCAAATGTATCATGCGATTCTATATATATATATACGAATCATGCTAACACGTTTCCAAAAAGATATTAATACTAACCCTAACCCTAACCCTAATTAACCATAATAAACGATAAACCCTAACCCTAACCCTAACTAATTAACCATAATTTATTATAATAAAACCTAACCCTAAACCACAAAAAAACTAATCCCTAAACCTAGCTAAATGTAATTAAAGCATAATATATAAATCATGTTATTAATTATTATTATTATTATTATTATTATTATTATTATTATTATTATTATCATACACAATTATTTCTCTCTATTTAATTATTCACTTTTATATATTCCTTATTCTCTATATCTATTTAATCCTCATCAAATAGCAATCATTAACATATGCATATGTAAAATATATTTGCATTTCATTATATGACATTTCCTATATCTTATTTCTAGTCTCCTATACTTATTAATGAAAATGTGTGTGTGTGTGTGTGTATATATATATATATATATATTCATATATATAGTTTTTATGAGTGAAAATGTATATAATTCTACACTCACATTCATATTATATATATATATGTAAAGGTCTCGGCCAACACATGCATTTGTTAATATATAACAATAACGCAACTAATTCAACAACAAACAGCAAAATTTTCAGCCAATACATTCAACAACACATTTTCGAACGACAAACGACAATCTTTCAATAACAAACAAACAAAACCCTGTAGCAACATGCATGCATTTATATATATATATATATATATACATATATAAGTAGATAAAAAGTTACGAGAGGAAGAACAAACACATACATAAAGTGAGCTAGCTACAAACACGACGGTGAGAATGTAGAGAGAGGCAAGGGCTTCAAACACGATGGAGGATGAAGGTGCAAGTGCTATCTAGCTTCGGAACAATGGCAGCACGCACATGCAGAGCCGGCAATAGCAGAGGCGTGGTGGCGAGTTGGCGGTGCGAGGGTTTCCTTTACTTGAGAGGAGCCGGTGTGGTGGTGTGAGGGTTTGCAAGGAGAAGGAGAGTAAGAGAACGAAGGTGCAGAGAGTCTGAAAATTTTGGCACGAAACAGAACTGAGCGAAATATAAGTTTGATTTTGGGGTTTTAATAACGGTTCCTGAGAGAACCGTTATTAAAAAGAGGATTTAATAACGGTTCCTGAGAGAATCGTTATTAAAACATCTTTTAATAACGGTTCTTCCAGGAACCATTATTAAAAGCTTCTGACTTTTGACAACGCTTCTAATATGAACCGTTATTAAATCCTCTTTTAATAACAGTTTACCTGAAACCCTTATTAAAACATCCTTCCAAATTATAACATTGCCCTTTTAATAACGGTTTTTAACTAGAACCGTTATTAAAACTCTCCCGCCCATTAATTTTCACGCATTTGACAACGGTTGTCCCGTTATTATTTCCCGTTTTCCTAGTAGTGAATTTTATTACTTCTAATTGAAACAATACAATCTCAAAACAATATAACCCAACAAGCATGGAGATTAAAGTGTTTGTACATTCCATAAGCCTTTTAATTGATTTACTGTGTTGAAATCTGATCTTTCTCCTGCATAGATTAGATAGAATTTTATGTTAAATGTTTCTTAGTCCTTTTGCATCATTAGCAAAAATTCTTCCATTTCTTCCCCCTAAATGTGGTAAATAGTGGCAGCTACCATGGTTCTTGTGACTTCTTTTCTATTTCTAAGCCCTCTTCCTCCTCTCATTACCCAATAGATATTATTTGCATATTCATTAAGTCTTGAATACAACCCAGCTTCTAAATGAGTGGAAACCACTCATTTCTTGTATATGTGCAATTGAAGAATAGGTGGTTATGTGTTTCATTTTGATATGTGCAGAGAACATATTCAAGTGTTTTTGTGTGCCAAATAAAATTAGTCTATCTTTAATATGTAGTCTGCGCAATATGGCCAGCTAACAAATGAATGAATGCATTCTGATAAATGATTTAGAATATACCATATGGTGGAAATTCACTTTGTTGCTTTGGGGTCTAATGAGATCTAATGCATAACTAATGTAGAGTTTTCCATTATCCATTATCCTAGAAATATGTGGAGGCTTCACAATATTGTTGCATATATCTTTGAGATTTAGGTTTTTTTTTAATGATCCATGAAGAAAATGGTTTGATTTTGAGTTAATATATGCGTACTCAGTTCACCCATAGAATGTATTTCTTTAAGGCTAGATGCCTTAGCAATTTACACATAGCTGCTCTATTCTACCATGTGATATTAATGAAGCTTAGAAAAACTTTTGTTTTTTGCTGGCATATCTTTTCACTTGTAATAGGTGACATGATTAAAGTTTCTTTTGAGTTTGAATAGAGAAACTTCTTGGAAATAGATTTGATCTCAGATAGTTTATGCAAAAGAATTAGAAAGATTAGCCTCTAATAGGTTTGTAAGATGAATATAACTGATTAGATTAGTTGAAGGCGACTTGTATTACTGAGAAGTGAATTGCATATTCTTTAAAAATGAGGTGAATTTGTCAATTAATAGTTGATATTTTTGTTTGGTAAGGTATCCACCTTTAATGGGACTCCTAGGTATTTGAATGGAAATATACCTTCAGGGATATGGTATTTTCTATTTAGCTCCATATAGAAACTTTTGGTGACGGCTAACCGAGTCAAATGATTTCTTCATATCATGTTTCATCATGATTCTCGGTGAAAGATGTTGCTTGTTGTAACCTTAGATTAATTCAGTATCTAAAAGAATATTATCAAAAATAGATTTTTCTTTCACAAATGCCAATTAAGCTTCACTAATAAAAGGGGCTAAAATCTTTTGAAGCCTATGGGTGATAATGGTAGTAATTATTTTATAAAGAGTGTTGAAGAAGTCTATACTTCTTAAATCTTTAGGCCTTGAAGAATTTGGAACCAAAGGCATTAGGTTCAGAGTGGTTAAGTTTAGGTTCCTAGGCATAAGGCTTGTGATGAAAAATTCATAAATGGCTATATAAAGGTCCAAGCCCATAATATCCCAACAATGTGTGTACAAATGAGCATTATATCCATCAAGTCCTAGAGCCTTTCCTTTTTCCAAGGATAATACCATATTTTTCAATTCAAATAAAGAGATTGGTGCTAAGATCTAATATTGGTAAGTGTAATTTAGGACAGTTCCATCACTAATGATATTTTTATCTATAGCATGATTGTTAGTACTCTTGTTACCCAAAAGTTGAGAATAATTTTTTTTTAGAATGGTAAAGATACTATGTTGGTCATTGTGGCTTTGATCACGATCATCATATAGGAGGTTAATTTGGTTATTCATTCTTATTCCTTTAACCATGGCATGGAAAAGTTTTATGTTGCCATCTTCCAAGGCTAACCACTAGATTCTTGCTTTTTATTTATAGAACATCGCTTCACATCTTGTAAGGTGTTTGTATTATTGTAGCAAATCTTTTTATTAAAGCTGGCAAAGTTGTTTTGTTAGCTAAGTGAGTAGAGAAGTTTACACTTCTTCTAATTCAAATTTTTCTTTCTTAACATTGTCAATAATGCTTCAAATCTACTTTTGTTAACATGCTTCTAGGTGACTTTACGAACTTTTAGGTTTTTAGCCACTACTTTTAGTTTATTTGCTTGAATATGTAGCGATAATTTAATTATATTTTTGAACTTTATATTTAATTTTTTAGTTCTTTAACCTATTTCATTATCAAATTGAATCATATATAAATGATGTTTAAAGGAATGGTGAATATTTAGCAAGAATGGAACTAATGGTAAGATTAGTCGAAAATGAGTAAAGCTAGTTATTACACTTGAGTAATGGTTAACCTAACAACTTGATTATGAAATGGAATGTTGATGAATTGGCTCACTTATCTTATACATAAATAAATCAATGTTAGAACATGAGGATTTAGATAATTGGGAACCCCCATAGAATTTGTTCATTTCTTCTTGCCATTAAGTGTGTACATGCCTATGTGGAAACATGGGGAGTCTATGCATAACGTATTCTACATTTTGGAATTAAGCATGATAGCATGACTTCTTTTGCTTTTAATCATACACATATATTTTTCCTTCATAATACTTACTATAATCTATATTATGTGTGATAAATTATTATACCGGTGTACATTCAGGGAGAAACTTGGCTAACTCAGCACATAGTGTACTGGTATATTCCTATTTACTAAGTTACCTACTCATTCCCATGTGTAGAGGACCTTGTGTAAGTTTTTGTGGATTGCCAGCAAAGGCCCTACCACTGTTAGGTTAGGATTATGAGCAAGGGAATTCAAAACTTCCTGATGGGGTCCATGAAGGACCACTATATCTATTTTAGGCCTCATGCCCCAACCTATGTTTCAAAATTTTGCACTCTAATGTGTACTTGTAACTCTTTGAATGGAACTCATTATGGTCATCGTTGTAAACATTTTTTAGCTTAGTTTCAACTAAATTATTATTGCATACACTATTGTCTTAGTATTTGTTTTTCTAGTTTAGCCTTGTATCTGATATAAGGTAAGTGGTAGACATCTAACCTATGTCAGATAAGGTGGTAAAACCCTAGTTTGTAAAGTGTTTCATAAATATGCCTCATGTTTTCATCATAAACTTTTGGCATTGAAAAACTTGGGTGCTACAATAGAGGGAGGCATGAAATGGAAGGGGATGAAGACTAACAAGAGCTAAATAGGGAATGGGGCATATGTAAGATGGAGATGAGAGAAAGAGAGTGAATTGAGAAAGGGAAGAGCAAGGAAGGTGACGACAGATGGGATTCATGTTATGAGGAAAATAGATGGGATGAGGATGATGGACGAGTGAAGACAAGAGATGATTGACGATGACGAAGTCAGGATTGGGAGCATATAAGTAGAGTAGGGAAATGTTTATGTGGTGTGTTAGTGAGTGAGGTCAAGAGTGATGATTTTACTACTGCTTGAGGTGAGCCATCGTGAGATTTTAGTTTACTTTTAATGTAATAGTTCATACTTTTCTATTACGTTATGAGAAATTGGTTCAGACTTTGGACTTCTAGCCGATCAGGCATGGGTTAGATTATAATAGAGAAGTTATTTTAAATTTTAGTTTAAATAGTTCCTTTTTTAATTAATGTAATATTTTTACTTCTGATTGAAAGAATATAATCTCTAAACAATATAACCTAGCAAGCTTCTAGATTAAAGTGTTTATACATTCAACAAGATTTTTAAATGATTTACTATGTGGAAATCTGATCTTTCTTTGAGCTAAATTGGATATAAATGTCTATTAAATGTGTCTTAACCCTTTTGCATCATTAGCAAAAATTCTTCTACTTCTTTCCCTCAAAATGTGGTAAATAGTGGTAGCTACGAAGGTTCTTGTGACTACTCTTCTATTTTAGGTCCCCTAATGTGATATTGCCTACATATTTGTTAAGTCTTGAATGCAACCCATATTCTAATTGAGTGGAAACCAGTCATTTCTTATATATGTGCAATTGAAGAATAGGTGGTTCTGTATTTCATTTCGATCTATGTATAGAACATATTAGGGTGCAATTTGTGTACGAAAGGAAATCACTCTATTTTCGGTGTGTAGTCTACACAGTATGGAAAACTAGCAACTAAATGAATGTCTTTTGATACATGTTTCTAGTAGTACAATAGGGTAGCAATTCACTTTGTTTCTTTAGGGTCTAATGACATCATATGGATGACTAAAGGAGAATTTTTCATTATTCATTATCCTAGAGATATGTGGAGGCTTCACAATATTGTTGCATATATCTCTAAGGTTTAGGATTTTTTTGATGATTTAAGAAGTAGATGGTTTGATTTTGAGGTAATATATGCATACCCACTTAACCTATAGAAATTATTTCTTTGACATTAAGTGCCTTAGCAATTTGCACATAGCTACTCTATTCCACTATGTGATGTTAATCAAGCCAAGACCACCTTTTTTTTACGGCTAGAATATCTTTTCCCATGTAATAGATGACTTGTTTGAATTTTCTTTTGAGTTCGAACAAAGAAACTTCTTGCAAATAATATTGATCTCAGATAGTATATGTAAAGTAATTGGAAAGATAAGCCTACAATAGGTTTGTAAGTTGAAAAGGACTAATTGGATGATTTGTAGGTGGCCGGTATAACTGAGAAGTTGACCTTGCAAGTTCTTTAAGCTTGAAGTGAATTTGTCAATTAATAGTTGATATTGCATTTTGGTAAGGTATCTACCGTCAAAAGGTACTCCTAGGTATTGGATTTACAATACACCTTTAGGGATATGGTATTTGTTGTTTAGTTCCTCCTTTAGCATGTTTGTACAACCCCCTCCATAATAAATGTTGCTTTTGTTGGCAATCAAGGTCAAACATGACACACTTGGGAATTGGTGGAATGCCCTAGGATAGATGTGGCTAAGTCAAAATCTCCTTTGCAAAAAAAAAATTGATACTCCACAAACATAAGGTTTAGGATACCTAGTTTTTTTGCATCTAGGATGGGGGAGAAATTGGGGTTAGCACACATTCTCTTCAGGGATTTTTTAAGATATTCCATCAATAGCATGAAGAGATATGGAGTTAAAGGGGCACCTTGTCTTAATCCTCTCTTAGCATATATTGGTGAATGCAAGGTACCATTGAACTGAGGGGGTAATAGATTGTTGTCACACAAGCCATGATAATTTTGACCAAGTGGGGAGGAAAATGAAGTCCATATAAGAAATTTTAGAGGCACCACTAGTTAACCGAGTCAAATGCTTTCGTTATTTCAAGTTTCATCATGATTATTGGTGAAACATGTTGTTAGTTGTAACCTTTGATTAATTTAGTGGCTAAAAGAATATGATCAAAAATAGCTTTTCTTTTTAACAATGCTAGTTGAGCTTCACCAATAAGAAGGGGTAAAATCTTCTGAAGCCTATGGGTTATAATGGTAGTAATTATTTTGTAAAGAGTGTTGAAGCAGTATATATTTCTGAACTCCTCAAAACTTGAAGACTTTGAAACCTAAGGCATGAGGTTGAGAGCGGTTACATTTAGGTTCCTCATCATAAACCTTGTGCAGAAAATACATAAATTGCTAGGTAGAGGTATGTGCCCATAATAGCCCAACAATGTGTGTAGAAATAAACAATATATCCATCATTTTCTAGAGCCTTTCCTTTTTCTAAGGAGAAAACCACATTTTTCAATTCAGGTAGAGTGATTGGTGCTAAGAGCTAATGTTGGTGAGTGTGATTTAGGACAGTGCCATCACTAATGATATTTCTATCTATAGCCTGATTGTTATTAGTCTTATTACCCAAAAGTTGAGAATAAAATTTTCATAGAATGGTAAAGATACAATGTTGTTCTATGTGGCTTTCATCATGATCATCATATAGGAGGTTAATTTGGTTCTTTATTCTTCTTCCTTTAACCATGGCATGGAAAATTTTGTGTTATCATCTCCAAAGGTAAACCGATGGATTCTTGCATTTTGTCTATAGAACATCTCTTCACATCTTGTAAGGTGTTTGTATTGTTGTAGAAAATCTTTCTCCTGAAGTTGGCTAAGTGATTAGAGAAGTTTGCACCTTTTCAAATTCAGCTTTAGCTTTCTTAACTTTGTCACTAATATTTCCAAATCAGCTTTTGTTAACATGCTTTTGGGGATTTTAAGAAGTTTTAGGTTGTTAACCACTGCTTTTAGTTTATTTCCTTGAATATTCTGTGATATTTTAATTACCATTTTGAACTTTATATTTAATTTTTATTTTTTTTAACCTATTTCATTGTTAGATTGAATCATTCCGTTCTTTATTATTAAAAAATATGAATATCTTTATTATTTAATTGTGAAAATAAATTGAATCAAATATTCTCATTTTATTTATTATTAATAGTAATTTTATGATTCTATCAAATATTTACAATATAATAAATAATAATTATAAACTGTATAGCCATAGTATGATTACCTTTATTTTATTAAATTATATTTTTGTAAGTAGTCAAATATTTGAACAATAATACTTTTATTAATTTTAAAATAATCATATGTTGTATAGAGTATGGATATCCTACATTAAAATCATATTGAATGAATTTATTGATCAACAAACACAAAGATTGAGATAATATAATTATTAATGTTATATACTTAGATTGATATATTACACTACATGACTAATATATATTGTTCTTAACATATCAATGTATAAAAAATGCCAAAGAGAATTTAGATATATAGTTGATAGAATAATATTTGATGTTTAAACCATGTCAAATTTAACATAATTTTATATGCGTACATGGAGAAATATATAGTGATTGATTTATTATTATTAGGAGGTTAGTGAATAGAAATATAATGATTTAATTGATTTGAAAAAAGAGTGAATTATGGAAATTTAGATAAATAAGTGTAAGCATCTACAGTTTTATTAATAACATGTGAATATACATTCACTTAACATTGGTGAATAAATTTATAGATAATTTAGATTTTAAGTGTATTGTTCGTTAATAATTTTGAAGTGAGATTAAAACTTTCTATATAATTTTCTTTGTAATGAAATATTGTAATATTTTACAATAGTTTTAAAATATAAATTTTCAAATCCCCCCAGATGGTATATGATCTTATAAGTATTGATATTATCTAAATTAAAATACAATATACTTTTCTTATTAATCTTATTATTAGTATAACTATATAGGTATTAGTCTATTATTGGGTTTGAGAAATCTGACTGATACCGATCTAATATTATTTGCATATAAGATAATAATAAAAACAAAATAGGGTGTTACTGTTAATTTGTATATGAAGAACACCATAGACTTTATTAGGCTCAATTATCATGAGAATTTATATTCAAATATTCAATACAAATATACAAGAATATCTTAATATCCTCGCTTTTTTACCCATTCCTCTTAATTTCATCTTATATAATTTTAACTTCATCTGTGTGGGATTATGAATTAACTAAGTTCTATTTAATAGAAATAATATTTGTTTTCATGTTCAAATAATGAATTTAGTTATTTTTATTAAATTATGTTGTGATGTTTTAATTATAATTTTCAACATTATAGCTAATTTTTCATTTTTTAACCTATTTCTTTGTTATACGAAATCATGCATTTTTTTTAATTTTAAAATATACTAACATCATTATTGTTTACTTGTGAAAATAAATCGGATCTAAAGTTCTTATTTCATATATTTATAATAGTAATCTTATAATTATGTCTAATATTTACGATGTAATAAATGATAATTATATATTGTATAGCAATATTATGATCACATTTATTTTATCAAGTTATATTTTTTAAAGTAATCCAATTTTTGAACTATCATGCTTTTATTTATTTTAAAAAACTCATATATCATATGGAGTATGGATATCCTACATTAAACTCATATTGAAAAAAATTTATTCATCAAAAACAAAAAAATGTGAGATAACATAATTGTTAATGTTATACACTTATACTGATATATTATACTGTATGAACAATATATATTGTTCTTAACATATCAAAATGTAAAAAAAATGCTAAAAATAAATTAGACAAATAGTTCATAGGACTACATTTGAAGCTTAAACCGTGTCAAATTTAACATACTTTTATATTGGTAAATGTGGAAATATATAATGATTGATTAAATATTATTACAAAGCTAGTAAATAGAAATATAATAATTTCATTGACGTAAAAAATGTGTACATTATGACGATTTACATTAATATGTATTACAATGTATAGTTGTATTTTTAACACTAGAATAAAGCTTTACATAATATTTGTAAATATAGTTAGAGATAGTTTAGATTTTAGGAGAAATACTCTTAAATAATTTTCTAGTGAGATTAAACACACTTGTACAATTTTCTTTTTTATGTAATATTCTAATATTTTACCTTAGTTTTAGAATCTAAATTTTCTAATCCCACAATATCATATATGATAATATAAGTATTGATATTTTCTAAATTAAAGTCTAATATGTTATTAATATTAACACCATTATTATTATACTTACATAAGTACTAGTATATTATTCGATCTGAGTCCTCTTATAGATACCGATCTAATATCATTTAGATATATAATAAGAAAATTAGAGCCGTATTGTTAATTGGTCAATCAAGTACACCATGGGCTTCATTAGAATCACTCATTATAAAAATTTAGGTTCAAATATTCAATTCAAATATACAAGAATAACTTTATATCTTTTTTTTTTCATTCCTATTACTTTCATCTTCTATGATTTTGATTTTATTTATATTGGATTATGAAGCGTTAAGTTCTATGTAAAAGAGATAATATTTCCTTTTTTGTTAAAGAAATGAATATAGCTATTTTTATTAAACTTTGCGGTAATCTTTTAATTATCATTTTAAATTTTTACAGTTAATTTTTTTATTTTTTAGCATATTTCTTTGTTAGCTTGAATCATCTATTTATTTTATTGGTTAAATTTTTATATATATTTTATATTTACTTGTGAAAATAAAGTAGATCTAATATTATTATTTCATTTAATTTTAATATTAATCTTAAGACTATCTCTAATATTTACGATGTAATGATTGATAATTATACTTTGTAAAGCCATATTATGACAACATTATTTTATCAAACTATATTTTTTTAAGTAATCAAATATTTGAATTGTCTTACTTTTATTTATTTTAAATCACTTGTATGTTGTATGGTGTATGGATATCCTACGTTAGAATTCTATTAAAAACATTTTATTGATCAACAGACCTAAAAAAAAGTGAGATAATCTATAGTTGTTAATGTTTTATACTTATATTGATACATTACCTTGTATTAACAATATATATCATTCTTAACATATCAAAATGTGAAAAAATTCCAAAGAGAAATTAAACACATAGTTTTATATTCGTAAATGCAGAAATAGATAGTGTTTGATTTATTATTATAAGGAGGATTGTAAAGTGAAATAAAATGATTTTGATATAGGAGCAAATGATCAAGATTTAACATTTATTATTATGTAGCATATTATCCTTTACCTAGAAAGGATACCCAACAAATGTGAAGATAAAGGGCTGATTACATTGTTTGTTATGGAAGAAACTTACAAAACGAGTCACTAGCAAGAAAGATATGTACATGGGATGCATGAGAATGTATTCTTATTGAATGGAGTGTGTTTAGCTACATTTATTGTGTTATTAATTAGTTAATTATTTGCATTATGATTAGCTAGTGCCAGAAATAGCTTTCAAAGGGATTCTATCTTACAGGATTTATCTTATTGCATCTTATGACATGTGTTTAGAGTGGGGAACAAGATATTGCATGGAGTCAATTTTTTTCATATTTTTATTAGAATTATCTTGCAATATTGGGGAGGTGAAATGGCTATAAAATCCTTATATTTAAACATTCATATGCATAACGAATTGAATGAAAATATAAGTTACTCCTTATTTGAATTATGTATGAGTTCTTCTTAATTATAATCAAATATATATGAATGATTATTATTGAAATGCTTAATCTCTTTGTCTATGTGAATTAGAGACTAAGAACGATCTCTAAACACATCCATACCCTATGCCATCTTAAACCCTAGTTATCACCTTCAACGCCATCATCATCTTCAACCTATTCTTCTTACTTAATTCTACCTATTTTATTTACAACCTTAGATAACAATTCTATTATTATCACATGTTCATCATCCTTACCTTCAAAATATAGTCATCAACTCATCATCATTCTAATCATTCATCATCATCATCATATTCACCTCACAAATAAACCTTATCTAAACCCTAACCCAAACCCATGAACTATATCACCCCAAAACACTAACCATTCAACCATTATTTCTTCAAATCAATCACCATTGAAAATTTATCTCACAATAAAAACCTAACCAACAAATATTAGCACCCAAATCACAATTCAATATTCCTACACATATTAGATTTCATTGACGTGAAAAAAGCATAAATTATGAGAATTTAGATAAATATGTATAAGTATGTATAGTTGTATTATTAGCACATAAATTTACATATACTTAATATTCATGAATATAGTTACTGATAGTTTTGATTTTAGGAGCAATATTCTTCAATCATTTTTAAATGAGGTTAAACCTATATATAATATTTTCTTCTTAACGTAATATTGTACTATTTTACCATGATTTTATAATCTAGATTTTATAATCCCACCAGATGAAATATGGTTTTATAAGTAATGATATTATCTATATTAAAATATAATATGTTATTATTATTAATCTTATTATCAGTATAATTATATACGTACTAGTTTATTATTGGATCTTATTCATTTGAGTGACACCGATCTAATAACATTTGGATATAAGATAAGAAAAATGGGGACTTATTGATAATTGGTATATCAAGCACACCATAGACTTCATTTGACTCACTCATTATGAGAATTTAAATTCAAATATTAAATTTAAATATAGAATAATATCTTTATATCCTTTTTTTTATTTCACTTATTTTCATCATTTATAATTCTACGTGTTTGTATATTAGATTATGAAACATCTGAGTTCTATGTAATAGAAATAATAATTTTTTTATGTTAAAATAATGAATATATTTATCTTCATTAAACTATAAGGTGATCTTTTAATTATCATTTTGAAATTTATAATTAATTTTTAGTTTTTTAACCTATTTAATTATTAGATTGAATCATATCTTTTATTATTATTAATATTTATAAATATCTTTATTATTTACTTATGAAAATAAAGTTGATCTAATATTCTTATTTCATTTGTTTATAATACTAATCTTATGATTCCCTCAAATATTTAGGATGTAATAAATGATAATTTTACTTTGTATAGTCATATTATGATCACATTTAATTTATCTAATTATATTTTTTAAGTAATCAAATATTTGAAAAATCATAATTTTATTCATTTCAAAATACTCATATGTCGTATAGTGTATGGATATCCTACATTAACCTCATATTGAAAAAATTTATTGATCAATAAACAAAAAAAAAGTGAGAGAATTTAATTATTAATGTGATACACCTATATTGATATATTACACTATATGAACAATATATATTGTTCTTAACTTATCAAAGTGTAGAAAATAATAAAGAGAATTTAGATAAATAGCTGATACAATTAGATTTGAAGTTTAAATCATATCCAATTTAACATATTTTTATATTTGTACATGTAGAAATATATAGTGATTGATTTATTATTATTAAAATCTTGTAAATAAGAATATAATAATTTTATTGATGTGAAAAGAGTGTAAATTATGACAATTTATATAAATATGTATAAACATATATATTTATATTATTAACACATGAATATATATACACTTAATATTGATGAATAAAGTTATAGATAATTTAGATTTTAAGAGGAATATTCTTCAATAAATTGCAAGTGAGATAAAACATTTCTATAGGATTTTCTTTTAATGTAATATTGTAATATTTTACCATGTTTTAGAATCTAAATTTTCTAATCCCACTAGATCATATATGATCTTATAAGTATTGATATTATATAAATTAAAATCCAATATGTTATTATTATTAATCCTATTATTAGTATAACTGTATAGGTACTAGTTTATTATTATATCCGAGTCATCTAATAGGTATTGATATAATATCATTTGGATATAAGATGAGAAAAATAGGGACTTCTTGTTAATTGTTATATCAAGCACACCATAGACATCATTGGGCTCACTCATCATGAGAATTTAGATTCAAGTATTCAATCCAAATATATAACAATATTTCTACATCCTTTTTTTTTTCATTCCTCTTAATTAATTTCATCTTCTATAATTTTAACTTTATGTGTATTGGTTTATGAAGTATCTATGTTATAAGTAATAGAAATATTATTTATTTTTATGTTCAAATAATGAATTTAGTTATTGTTATTAAACTATATGGTGATCTTTTAATTATAATTTTGAAAATTATTGCTAATTTTTATTTTTTTAACTTGTTTCATTGTTATTTTTAATTATGTATTTTTTTATTGTAAAAATTTATAAATATCTTTATTATTTAATTTTAAAAATAAAGCAGGTCTAACATTCTTATTTCATATATTTGTAATAGTAATCTTATGATTGTCTCTAATATTTACAATTTAATAAATGATAATTATATATGGTATAGTCATCTTTTGATCACCTTTATTTTGTCAATTTAATTTTTTTAACTAATCAAAATTTTGAACTATCATAATTTTATTTATTTGAAAATACTCATATATCATATGGAGTATGGATAATATAATTATTAATGTTATATACTTGTATTTATATATTACACTATATGAACAATATATATCATTCTTAACAAATCAAAATATAAAAATTAGCAAAGTGAAATTAGACAAATAATTGATAGACTTGAACTTGAAGTTTAAAGCATGTTGAATTCAGCTTACTTTTTTATTCGTAAATGTAGAAATAGAAAGTAATTGATTTAGTACTATTAGCAAGATGGTAAATAGAAATATAATGATTTCATTGATGTGAAAAAATTTAAAATTATGTAAATTTAGACAAATATTTAAAGTACATTTAGTGATATTATTAAAGCTTCAATATACATATACTTAATATTCATGATTATATTTATATATTGTTTAGATTTTATGAGAAATATTCATTAATACTTTTCAAGTGAGTTTAAACCTTTTTGTATGACTTTCTTCTTAACGTCATAATATAATATTTTACCATGGTTTTAGAATCTAAATTTTCTAATCCCACTAGATCATATATGATCTTATAAGTAGTGATATTATCTAAATTAAAATCCACTATGATTTTATTATTAATTATATTATTAGTATAACTATATAGGTACTAGTCTATTATCATATCCTAGTCATCTAACTAATGCCAATCGAATATTAGTTAAATATATGATACAAAAAATAAGGTATTATTGGTAATCTATATATCAAGCACACCAAACACTTTATTGCACTCACACATTGTAGGAATTTATATTTAAATATACAAGAATATCTTTATATCCCCTTTTTTCCCATTTCTCTTATTTTCTTTTTCTATAGTTTTAACATTTTTTATGAATTAAGATTACCTAGACCCAAATCTGACTTAGCCCTTCAAAACTTGACCTGACTCAATTCATCTAATTAAATCAAAACTTCTCAAACCTAACTAATCAATTTGCATGAAATGACCTAAACCCGATCATTGAAGTTAACTTAAAAGGACTTGATCATCAATTTAACTCGAAACTAGTAGGCCAACCCATCAAATTACATGAAATGAATTGAACCCACCTAGTTAACTTAACAAAAAAATGACTCAAAGCTAACTCAACCCTACTACTCAAGTTTACCTAAAACGACCCATACCCGAGTGTACTTAACCCAATCCTAACCCGACTCAGCAAATTAACTTAAAATTCCCAAGAATTACAATGATCTAACCCAAAACAAATTGTATAAACAATATAATGACCCAAAACAACCCATACCTAAAAGAACATGACCAAACCCAAAATTAACCTATAGAAGACAAATGACCCACTACATCTCGACCCTAAAATGACCCGAACCAGACCCACCCAACTCAATTTCCACCTTTAACCATACAAGTGGTCATCTTAAATGTATTGTGCAAGCTCATTGTTCCTAATTCCTTTATAAGATGGTAACCTAGTCATTATTAGAAGATCATCATGAATGCATTAAAGATCATTAGTTTTGAAGTTTGAGACTTTTCTTATGCTTCGAGGATAGAGCCTCTTTTAAAGGGGTTATACTGTGATACCTCACTTTTTGGAGTCCCTAATGTATACTAATCTAGGTTTTTAAACGTGATTTAAGTGTATTTGATCTTTTTCTGGAAGTGTTTTTAAGATTGCTATAGTTCTTGGATAAGCTTAATTTGAATAAGGGAAAATATTTTGTGTCATCAAGAAAGTAGTTGACCAGTTTGAGGTATTAATTGACTAGTTTGTCCATCAAATATTATTTTTGAAACACGATGGGCTGTTGACTAGTTTGGGATACCAATCGACTTGTTTGACTGCACTAGTTATTATTCAAACTTGATTTTTCCTTTGAATCATTCCCTAAAACTTTTTATCATTATAACTAAGCTTTGAGTAGATTTTTTTTTCAATATTTATGAAACTTTTGAGCCTAATTAACATGTTTTACGTATTTTTAATGGATTCATGAAAAAGCAATTCATGAGAACTTACTTTTATGCCCTTAAGTCATTTATCTTCTTGTTCTTTATTTTCTCTCTGATCTACAAGATTCCTAAATGTATCATTTACTTCTACAACCTTAGTAGATTTGCTAAACTTTGATTCTTGTCCTTTTTTCTCATCATATCATTCTTGTGTTCTAAATTCATGAGGCACATTACTTACAATTTTTTAGTTTCACCAAACTAGCTCAACGTAGAAATGTTAAATTAAAAACTTAAAAAACCTAAAATTTGAATTTTTAATTCAGACTAGGTTTTAGGGGTCTCAATTTACACACTCCCTCCCCCTTCTACTTTTAGCAAAGTCCTTAGTAATTCTGACTCAAATTCTTCATTGTTCTTTCGTTTTCCTTTTTTCATTCACACCTACATTGCCAATTTCCCCTCTTTGTGGTTGTGTTCTGATTGTCCTTTCCATTTCTAATTATCTTCCTAGATCCTTCTTGTTTTGATTTTTAGCAAGATGGAGTGAGATTGGGCAAAGAAGTGGGGATTAAATTTCATCATTAGTGCTCTTTGTTTTCCCCATTTGGAAGGTGGGTTTTTCTATGATTTTCTATCCTAGGTATCCAATTTTATTAAATCCCTTTTTTGCACAATTTTAGAAAGGTTTTCATTGAGTTTTAATTAAGATTTTATTGAAATTTATTTCAGTCTATAAAAATAATTTGGAATTTAAGGGACTTGTGCTCTTTTGGTGTGTTGCTCAGCACTTTTAAGGTATATCATTGTCTTCACTATTATTTAGAAATAATACAGGTAAGTATAGTACATGTGCTATAAGTCTGTGATATCCTGAATAGTAGAGATGATAGTGTGCCTGTATGAGTTTGTATAGAAATAATGAATGGAGATGTAGGAAACTTAATTTAACGTTTCATATTATTGAATCTCATGTCTAAGATTCTAGATTCAAACTTTTATGGATATTCTGGGTGTCTTAAGTGATAATGATATTGGTATATGGAGTATATTGTTTCATAAAGGCCTAGTATGAAGAGAATGTGATATATGATTTCCTAATTAAAGTTCATGAAATTCCATCATGATTTACTAAGATTTGTAGCATGATTTTGGTATTTCGCGTGTTAATTCATGAATATTGTTGTCGAGAACTTTGTATAACCTGAGATTAATATTTTGATTGCAGTGGGAATAGTTAGGGAATTTAATTATATGTAGTTTGTGTTTTGTGGGGACACTTTTACCCCAAACTGATTGGTTGGTCTCCAAAACTAATCAATGGGTCTGATTGACTGATCGACTAGGTGGTCCATGACTTCAGTGGTTTTAATCTTAAATTAAACCCATCGACTGATTTAACCAAACCAATAAACTAGCTCTTAGAACAGTCAACTAGTTTTGTTCATAGAAAGTTGACTGGTTGGGTCATCGAATCGATTTCTTGGTCTATAATGCTAGCAGTCTTAGCATTGGGTTAGACATAGCTAAAGCGATCAACTAGTTTTCTTAACAGTCACTTGGTGAGGTTTACCAACTAACTGGTTCACCACCACTTGATGTTTGGAATATCCCTAACCAATCGATTGGTCTATAAAACCAATTCATTGGTTAGAAAGACCCATTAACTTATTTTAGAATAGACCAACTAGTCTCAGCTAGTTTTTCTTTTTGTGCCTATTTTCTTCCCAAATGTGATGTTTGAATTTTCTCATGCTTGGATAATGACCTAATATGATGATAGCTAGCAAATTATTTAGATTAATGATGTTAAGTAATGGATTAAAGGAAATAAATATAAATTTATCCTTGTTAACATATTTTTGACCTTAGTGTAGCATTTCTCCCTCTTCTTGAACATGACATGAATAGATGATAAAATGAGTAAAAATGGATTCTCCTTATAGTTAGTATTGATGTAATGGATCAAATGATGGATAATAAACTTATAATGAATTATATCATAGTCTTAAAATTATAATCCCATAACTGAAATGAATTACCAAAGGTGGAAGAAGATAACATAAACATATAAGATGTCATTGAATTTACCTTATCTACAATTAGTCATTTCACTTAGCTAATGAAATAAATAAATAAGTAGTTGTGAGTTAGGATGGGAATCTAGTTGACCTATAATTTGACCTTCACTCTTAGCCCTAGAAATTTAATTGGAACATCTTTTAATAAATGGGTAAGCCTATGATTGAGTAATTAATTATGACTCTAACATTGGCATAATCTAGAGTTGAATTGTGAACAAGGGAATAAATGAAAATTTTGTTGTTGGATTGTAATATTATGGTGATATTAAAAATTAAAAAATTCTACCCTTTGGCATAATGGATTGTGCACTGGAGTAATCACTTGATGAGACCATAAGGGGAACACTGGATGATGTGAGAACCTTATATGGGTGTGTTGAATTTAAAATGGATTGATACTATGGGAAATGACATTTTTGAGCTAATAAGACACTAATCACACAAAGTGGAACAAGCACCATGTAAGGTCTAGATTATTTGATCCTCAGTTAGCTATTAGGGGTTGGTCCGACTTATGATGTTTTTACCTTCAAGTACCTTTGGGCTTTGCCTTCAATGAGGTCCTAGATATCCTAGTGACTTAGCTACTCTAGACACTACTAATCTTTTAGGGCGTATCAATACTAAATATTATGTTTATCTATGGGGTTGGTTTAGACTAGGACTTATGACCATGTTACTTTGCTAGGAACCCGGACTCATGTTGAAATACCCCAAAATTCCTAATTTAGAAAATCATGGCCGGATAGGAGATTATTAGGGAAGTTATTAAATAAACTACTTTTAGTGAGATAAAAAGGAATTAATAGGATAAATCAAGAAGGAAATTATAAGAGTGTAAATAGGGGAGATTATGGTATTTAAGTTAATTAAGGTTTTCACTTTTGAAATTTATTTAATACCTTAAATTATATAAAATAGGGAGGATAAAATAGTTTCAAATTAATATAAAATTTATGAGTAATTTAATTAGAGGAAAATTTAGGGGTTTTGTTAATTAAAATAAATTTAGGAAGATTTTTCCATAAATCCCAAAATTTACCTAAAGGTAGAAATTAATTATGGTTTTGATAATTATATTAAATACCCTAAATTACCCAAATGATATTAATTAATCCAACCCCTAACTTTCCCCTCCTTTTCCTTTTTCCCTTTTTCCTTTTTCCTCCCTCCTTTTTCCTTTTTTCTTCCTTCCCCTTCTCGCCCCTATTTTCCCCGACCTGGGCCGGCCTGCTGGCCCAAACCCCTCCCCTTTTCCTTCTTCTCGCCGCGGCCCAGCGAGCCCGGCTGTCCGTGACCCAAAACGCGGCGTTTCGACGCTGAAGTCGCTGAAACGCCGCGTCGCGATACAAAGAAACTTTCGACCGTTGCCTGACGACTCGAGCGCTGCGTTTTCGCCAAATCCCGCCCAAAACGCAGCGTTTCATTTAAAGGGAAAAGAAACCGCGCGGTCCGGCCGGTTTCCTCCCTCTCCTTTCTTTCCCCTGGACCGCCGGTCCAGCCCCTCCCCTTCTTCTTCTTCCTCGCGACGCCGTTTCTCCCCGCCTGCAACTCGAGCTCGCCGGAAAACGCAGCGGCGAGCGTCCCGTCCTTTCTCCCGCCTTCTCTCCTATCTTTTCGTCCCTGATTTGACCTTGCCTTGAGATGTGACCAATCGGGCAGCGTTTTCCCCGCACGCAAGCCCTGACCTTTCTTCCCCGACAAGGTTGGTCTGTGCCGGCAGACCTGCGCCGGACAGCTCACCGGACCTAACCCACCTAACCTCCCACGTGTCCTTGTCATTTTCCCGTCCCAATCCCTCTATAAATAGCCCCGGAAATGGCCTGAATCGGGTTCGATTTTTGGGAACCCAGAAATCCAAACCGTCGCGCCGCCCCACCTTCAGCCGTCGTTTCCTCCGCCCTCAGCCACCGTTGCCGCCTTCCCTCGCCACCAAAATCCTCCCTGCACCGCCCTCTACGCAACCAGCCATCTTAGCCACCCTAAATCGCGCCGCACGTGCCGCCCTGGCCGTGCGAAAATCCCTCCCCGAAATCGACCACTCCAGCCCTGGCGCCACCTTCGCGCCGCCACCGCCGGCCACACCGCCGCTTGCAGCGCCACCTCCACCCCCCAAAATGACCAGCAACTCCTGCCCTACCACCCCGCACCTCTCTTTCCCTTTGGTTTTCCCTTCCCTAGCCTCCACCACCATTTTTTCCCTCTTTCCTCTCCTCCACCGCCGCCGCCGCCGCTGCTGCCGCCGCGCCGCCGCCGCCACCACCACCCCAGTCAGGTTGTCAACCCCCCCTGAACCCTAAGTCCTAGAAAATAAAATAAATAAATGAATAAGATAAGTAAATAATAATAAGGGTTAAAGGATTAAATAAATAAAGGTGATTAGTGGGATTAATATTATTAACTAATATTATGAGTATTATTATGAGTAATGTTAACACTATTATTATTATTACTAATACCATTATTACTACTAATACTACCACCCATTCAATTATCATTATTATTATTATTATTGTTATTATTATTATCGTTATTATTATTATTATCGTTATCATTATTATATTAATGCTATCATTATTATTACTATTATTGATATTATTATTATTACTATTATTATTATCATATTATTATTATTATTTTTATCCTTATTATTATTACTATTATTATTGCTAGTATTATTATTGATATTATTATTGTTACTATCTTTATTATTATTATTATTATTGTTGTTATTATTGTTATTATTATTATTATTATCCTTATTATTATTATTATCAAGTGTTATTATTACTAACGTTACCATTAGGGTTAGTATTATTATCGTTATTAATATTAATATTATGATGGTTATTACTATTAGTAGTATTACTAGTATGATTATTATTATTACTATGATGATTGTTACTATTAATATTATTATTGTTATTTTTACTATTGTTATTGTTAGTACTATTATTGTTATTATTGTTATTGTTGATATTATTATTATTATTTCTATTATTCTTAGGGTTGTGTTATTGTTATTATTATTACAATTATTTTTATCATGGTCATTATTTTACTATTATTATTATTATTATTATTATTATTATTATTGTTACTTTTAGTATTATTATTGTTAGCATTATTATTGTTATTATTATTATTATTGCTATCACTATTACTATTATTATTGTTAGTAGTAGTGTTGTTAATATCATTATTATTATTATTATTGTCTTTACTATTTTCTTATCAACGTTATTAAAGCTGTTGTTGTTATTAATATTATTATTACTATTATTATTAGTATTATTATTATTGTCATTATGATCATTACCATTATTACCCATATCCCTATTATTATTGTAATATTATTATTATTACTTTCATTACTATCATTAGTATGGTTATAATTATTATCATTATTATTCTTATCATTGCTTTATCGTTATTGTGTTTATCGCATCTATTGTTTTATCGATTATTACTCTTATTCTTATTATCCTTATTAATATTATTTTTATAATCGTTGATGTTATTACTAATATTTTCATTGTATTTATTATTATTATTATTTGTACTATTATTGTCTTCATTCCTATCATTATTATTATTATCACTATTATTATTATTAACATTATCATTGATTTTGTCACCTTAGCGACTATGGTTGTACAAATACTCTATTATTATTATTATTATTATTATTATTATTATTATTATTATTATTATTATTATTATTATTATCGATAATGCACTATTACTGATGCTAATATGATTTCAATTATTACCATTATTATCATTATTACCATTATAGCTATTATTATTTTTATTAGGAGCACTATTATTATAAATAGTATTCTTATTATGGTAGGTATTATTGGTAATTATTATTAATGTTGTGAAAACCCTCACCTTAGCATTTGGATTGCTAAAACCTACTTAATTAGTGATAATCCGTATAAGCTATCGTAAGAGTAGTAATAACCAAACCCTTTTTATTTATAAACCCCATTATTAATAGTAGCCTTGGTATTAGGCCATGATAGGGGTAAGATAGGAATTTTGATAATTTCGGTAGAGGGAGATTAACCCTAAGTTTCCCTCTTATAGGTAAACCGGGTCAAACCACCGGAGGTATAGGAGCGTGCTCCAAGCCCGGCGCCGATTTAGGTAAGGACGTAACTAAGGCTGCTTGTGTGTATTACATGTTTTATTTGCCTTGGATGCCTCGTGTGTTTTATACGCTATATTACGTGTATGTTATCTGTTCTACTGTGTAGCGCAACATGGAACCGAGGTACGTTTCCGTACTCTGGCTTATATGTACTAGTATGGCATGATACAAGGATGATATGGTGTGATGCGACATGCACGTTAGAATGTTTTGATGAGGAGTTGTGGAGTGGGGGCTTTGAAAGAGAAAAATAAGCAAATAGGAAAACCAAAGGGAAGTATGTTGGCTAACGCAGGTAAGAATGACCTAGGCAAGTTATGATTAATGAATGAATGGGAAAAGGGGGGATTAAATAAATAGGAGAGTAGAAGAAAGTAAAGTTACTTGGGGAACACTAGGGTTTGCATGGAAATGATAGAGTTGGCATGGTGGGAGTGTTAGGGTCTGCATGGGGTGGTTAAGGTCCGCATGGGGGCGAACCTTACGTATGGAAAGTCACTTTGGGGCGTGGGGAAGGTAACGGAAAGTTGTTTGGGAGTATTGGAGGCTCGAGGTGAAAAATAGTACGTGGGATAAAATAAGGGTACATAGGGACCGACTAGGGTTTGGGATGGAAACCCTAATTTGAGGAGGTAGAGAAAAAAAGGAAGATAATAAGAATTTATGGGGAAGAGTGAAGTATGTGGGGGAGTTGAGTTGAGGGTCATGATTTGGGTTTCCGATGCGAGAAGTATGTTAAATACAAAGGGTGTTAGTGGCTTAATATAAGCATAGGAGACAGCTCGGTAACCTGAACCGAGTGAGGATATAGATAAGATTGGATGTGTGACCTGTGTCCTATGTGCTGTGGATGCCTTATATGAATGCTGTGTTGTATTCTAAATGTCGTTATCTTACTTGTTTCGTGGGTAATGTGGCTTGGAAACAAGACGTGTACTTATATTTTATTAACATGTGATAGTACGATTATGTCGTCAGTTTTGATGTGATGTGTTGAGAACTCTGGCCATGCATGACAAAGATATGCCCTCGAATAAGATACTTTAAGACACTAACGACTTACAGAGAAAGATGTTGAGCTGAACCCAGACCGGTCCACCGGCTATAATAGTGGCAGGGTATTTTACCCTCGCGACCGTTCCACCGGCTATAATAGTGGCAGGGCATAAGCCCTCGCGACCGTTCCACCGGCTATAATAGTGGGGGATTTCGTGCTCAACAAACTAAACGTAAAGGTGGTAAGCCATGGGAAAGATATAAATGGTTACAGTGGAATACCTTGTGAGTCGGAGCCAGACCGGTCCACCGGCTATAATAGTGGCAGGGTATCTTACCCTCGCGACCGTTCCACCGGCTATAATAGTGGCAGGGCATGGCCCTCGCGACCGTTCCACCGGCTATAATAGTGGGGTTCCCGCACTCACAGGGTCTGGACAAGATGATGATCGATTATATTCAGAGACCTGATAAAAGAAAAGTGACGTTTGGTCTGTAACCTGTGTGGTTTATATGTGTTATTGCATTCGATCTATGTATCTATGCTATGTCTGCTATGTTATGCATCTTTGTGTGTGGGCCTTGGCACCTACGCCCTTACTCAGTACTGGACCCGTACTGATACTACACTGGTTGAATGGGTCCTGTGATGATCCACCAATGGTGGGGAGCAGACCTTTGATGCAGGTCTTGATCGTTTACTAAATTGGGGTGGAAGGCTAGATCTGAGTGAGTAAGTGGTCCGGATAATTACCCTTCGAAAATCGTGTGGTTTAATCGTATTTGTCTTTAGAGGATACAAATGTTGTATTTAACTTTTCAAGGGTTTTATCGTATCTTGCTATTCCGTTATTTTAAGTATTCTGATATATGGACCTTTTAAATTGTATTTCGGAATGTAACTTTTACCTTCGCACTCTGATTTGTAGAACTCGTGGTTTATGAATGGTTGTTCTGGTTTTATTTCTTTCTAGCCTTAGCACTTGGTATCGGGTCGGTAGTTATGGATCGATCTGGTACTAAGTGTGGCGGTAATGCCCCCGGATTTACGGTTTTAATTTTCCTGCTTCCGCTAAAACTTTGATTTAAACGAAATTTTTCAGTAGTAAATTTGGGGGTGTTACACATGTCCACTAGGTTCCTTAGCATGAGAGAGGACTTTATGTCCACTTTTTTGGACGACTTCCATGGTATTGATAGGCCATGGGTAATAAACCACCTATTCCTCAAAAGCTTGGGGTAAAATAACTATATACTCATTTGTTGCTTAAAGATTTTAGCAAAGGAATTCTATTTTGACCTAAAGCAAAAATAATTACTGGAATGTGATCTAAGGAGGAAGTAACTGGCAAGTTCTTTTTACATGATTATGGTAAGTTTTTTAATATGGTATTCACTTTACTTTATAAATACTTAAGAGCTCACACATCATTTAAGCTATAAATATGTGGTATAATTCATGCTCAACTACTTAGAATTTGATGTTATTCATGTGCTCCTCTAGAGTGGCTACTATGGTATATGGCTATATTCTGGAATGTTTCCATGATTTATAGCATGATCTATTATTATTATGCTCATGATCCTTCCATGTTTATAAAGTTGTATATGTAAACTTGATACCTCATTACCATGCAAGTTTTACTCTTACTACTACCAAATAGATAATCTAAGTCATGTTCCTTGAGTAGGTAGTATGCATGTTAAGAGTTTATATACCTAGTATCCTGACATGGTTATAACTACACGTGATTAAATGAACGCACCAATATCTTGAATGACCTATATGATTGTACGTATATGACATAATAGGAAATTCGCATGCACATTTTGGTAAGTGGTACTATGAATATGTTGTGTGGGTCTTGCTTGTACTAGGATCTATATGATGGTGGTAGATTATTTTACTCAGTACGTATACATACTGATGGTGTTGTTGTTGAAATTGGCTACTCAATTTAATGAGTAGGAGGTTGGATGCAAGTTCTTAAGAATGAAAAAAAGGTGGTCCATCCTCCTATAAGGAATGTTTGGTTGTGGAATATAGACTTTCCTGGAGACTTTTTCTATGGTCCCTGAGTGACCATGGTGTATTCCATTAAAATCTGTTTATTCCAATTAAGCATTCTCTTTGTATGTACCTTGTAGGGATTTGGGACTATGCAACACTGGGTTATTAAAAATTATTTTTCTTATCTTGCACACTCTTATATCCCTTGTATTATGATTGGTCGGATACTTAGCCTTATATCTAATGTAAGGTAGATGGTGAGGTACCTATCTTATGTTAGACACAACAGTAGCACCCCATTTTTTGTAGATTTGTATTTCTACTTCCGCAATGTTTTTGAAAAGAATATTTTTAATAGTAAAACATGTGGGTGTTGCACATTAGTAGGGCAATAATAGAAATTCTTATTCCTTAAGGACCAAAAAAAAATCTCTGAATGTCCATGCCCTCAAGGCCTAAAGCCCAAGACAAGCTAGGCTAACTATTGATCATCCTCTAAGACTTGTACATGGTATTCTGCCCATGGTATTGAGCAAGTTATCAAACAAGTGTGAACTTCAGTATGTTAAATTACCTCCTTAATGGGAGTCATAAGGATAAAAGGCTAATACATAATATTGAAATCATGATAAACACATAATGCCTATGTAATAAAATTAGTTTTAGGTGCACTATCATGGTCATATAATGTATCTCGGTTTTTTACCATACCAAACCCAAATAATTTATAACTCATCATGACTATAATCATAATATAGATATTCTGGATAACCAAACTTAATCAAGTAAGCAAGTTATTCAATCTCATTAGGCTCTTCTATGATCCACTTACATGAATAATCAATTAGGTATATTTTTCAAGTTACATAACCCGATAGGTTAATAATTTTTAATCCATTATACCTTTTTGAGAAATGGGCTGGATTACAACACTCACTGGTTGAACTTGTCAATTGGTTTTCTAAAAATAGTAAATTATCTTGGCTCAACAAAAGCCTAGAGTTTTCTATCAAAACCAATTGAGTAATTTCTCAAATCGATCCACTACACTAAGACTAGTTTATAGGTTTTGAAAAATCAAAAAGTAGATTTAACTAGAGACCATGCATTATTATCACCCCTAAACTAATTGATTGGTTAAGCTAACAATGTGACTATTTTAATAACCATTTATTTAGTTAGGAGCAATAAGTTAATGGGTTTGAGCATAGAGTAACCAAACATCGCCACAGATATACTTAGTAAAGGGTTAAGCTAACAAGTTCAATTGGTTTGCTCACCAACATCAAATGTGAGGCATTTTATAAATGAGTAAGGATCTAAAATTCAACCACTTCGAAACACATAACATGACCATTCAAAGAACTAATAATTTTGTATTTACATAGAATAATCAATAATTTTTCATGAAATCATAATTTTCTCAAACATTCTTCAAAGTTCTAGCATGAGTCATAAAAATACCTATATCATCATAAATGATGCAAGCATTAATAATTTGCAAAGTCCGCTAGCTCGCATGATCATCCATACAACATTTTATTGGCAAGAGTGGCATACATTGATGCTTAGTGAAAAATCCACACACACACACACCCCAAAAAAACATTAGTTGAAAGTTTTAAACTCCAAAAAACCGTAAAAACAATAGATCAAGACCTATAAATCTTCCTTAAAATCTTAAAAATCAAAAGGGTACACATCAAAAAGCTGAAAAATCATAATTTACCACATTTAAGTATAATTCAAGAAAACTTATTTTAAAGCCTCAACATTTTCCAAATCTAACCATTTCTTGCTTGAAGATAAAATAAGAGTGGACTAGAGAAAGGATATTAAAAGGTAAACAAATTAGAGTAAAGGATCAAAAAAAGAAGAGTAGAGTATAAGTGTGGAAAAAACTCAAACTATCTTAGTGGCATTAAAGGGGTATAGAGGAGAGAAGATTAATACTACTTTTAATAAGAGAAAATGTTAAGAAATAAAGGAAAGAGGTAGGAAAGATTTAAACTCTAATTATACCATTTGAAATTGGACTATATGAGATAGATTTGTAACATGTAGGGATGAATATCTTCCCAAAACTCTAATGGTGATTGTATGAGAATGTAGGTCAAGATTTTCTAAAGAAAGGTTGAACATAAAAAGGAAAATAGGAAGATTGGCATTGGAAGCAAATCTTTTAGTCATGCAAAGATAATCTGAAATAGGTTTTCCATTACTGACCTGTAGAGAGGATGGAGGAAGAAGACGGCAAAAGATAAGGCCATTCGCCTTTCTCTGCCAAAGTAAGATATCTTTCCGCTTGAGTTAAATAAAATAATTGGTTAGAAGATTTTTTTCTAGAAAACTCAAACTTCAAAAGGTACTCAACCTGATAAATTGGTCAATTGGTTTTTCAAGTAAGTCAATTGCTTTCATCAAACAGAGATTCAAGATAAAAATAAAAGACCAGTTGATCGGTTTATAATACTAATAGATTGGTATGCTAAGAAAACTCATTTTCTCTCAAAATTTTCAAACCATTCCATTTACCTTTTAAATCAAACCAAAAAAATATTTCCAAATTAATATAAAATATCATCCTAACTTAATTAAACATAAGAATTTAACATTAAATAAATTGCAATGTAATGAGTATTATAATGAAATAGGTGTAAAGTCTATTTGATGAACTCCGAAAAGGCTCTTTGATAAAATGTTAATGATTTAAAAATAATTCATATTATCTAGGGAAATATATATTTCAACCTTTCAACAATGTTTAAACATACATAGAATAATGTTTAAATAAATTCTATACATCTAAATATAATATAAATATTTTTTTTGAATAAGTTTATCACAAACATTAAAAAGCAAATATTGGAGATAATAATATTCAGAAACTTGTATAAAAAATTATTGATGTCATTTCAATATTAATTTGATATTATAGTTTCTCAAATTTATCAAAAATCTCCTTTCTAAATCCCTTACAAAATTCTTAAGTAATAATGGTGAATAATATTTGGTAGAAATTTTGTAGCAAATTGTAGGAAACTCTAAGTAAAAAATTTTAAGGCCTATAAACATCATGTTATAGACTTATAGAGATATAAATTATAATTTTTCTAATATTTGAGAGTTTTCATATGACTTTTGAGGGAAGTTAGAAATTCTTAAGATATTTGACACTAGTGATTTAAAGCATTACCATGAGAAATACTTAAAATAATTGTACGATGAAATTTTTTTCTATGAATTTAATACAAATCATAGACATAAATAGGTTTCTTTATAATAATCTACAACACCAACAATTAATTAAAACATATTAATATAAAGCTGAAATCATTAATAAACTCCTAAAATGTATCAAAAACTATATAAAATACTTGCAAGAATCAAGATTCAAATAAACAAGTAAATCGAAAATAAGAATTCAAAATCGAATATCTTAAGTCAAATTTTTTTGAGAAAAACATATTTTCAAAAGTAAGGTATTACATTTTTATCTACGGAAAAATGTTATAAATACTCTTTTTATTGCAGATGTACAAATCAAAAGCTTATATTATATTAAATCTTTAGTTAAATACTTCATTATTCCCATTAATTATAATAGTTTTTTCTTATTGTATTTGTAAACTTTAAATGTACATAGCTTCCATGACTTTATATCTCTTTGGGTCCCATATTATAAATACAATAAGTGTGAAATATTATATAGAGGAGAAAATAAGCTGGAATGTGTACAAGAAAGTAATATTAATGTGAACAAATTTCTATCTCCTTGTCTATGTTATCTTCACATTTCTATCAAAATTTCTTAGTTATTTAGCGAGGATAAAAAAAAATTCAATAAATGGGACAACACGCCTTCAGTTGTTGTCTACGCGACAGGACATTTTATTCAACTATCTTTATCTTTCAGTTACAGATGAACTGTAGTCGTGTCCAAATAACTAAGTCTAACATACTAAGTTAATGTCCAACCCAACTATAGCGAAATGGGCTGAATCTAAAAGAACACAGTTAGGGCCCACAACAAAACAATGGCAGACTTAGAGATCGGTAACTCTGAAATAAAAAACTATTAAGCAACCACCTAAGCACAGTCAATCGTACTAGCTGACCACGTAAGGATCAAGATTTCAAATTTACAATCTTGACCAACCTAGTTGTAGAAGAGTCATTTACACTAATTATAAACTAGATAGGTAAGAAATAAGAATAGTACTCTTATGAAAGAAGTCATTTTATATTGAAATATTTATATAAAATTAGATACATTGAAAAGGGAAAAAATCACTTTCTACTTCAACTCACTTTTTTTCTTTTATTATATGTGCATTAAATTTATATTTTTTTATTTTTTATTTCTAAATGGTGTGAGTGAAATTATATGGTTAATTATATTATTTCTAAAAATGTCCATAAACTACTAAATATAATTTTTTGTATAAAAAAATATTTTTCTAGGAAGATCAACAACCATGAGAAGTAACCCTCAAGGTGCACAAATACATCCATGGGCACAATATTAATCAAGTTAAAATGAGTACTTTGCTAAACTCCTACAATCACAACAATTAAAGGAATGTGTTAATCATATCACACACCATCACCTAATTCACAAGTTATAGTTTAATCATATGAAAAGTGGACAACAAAATAGCTTAAAAATGACTTCTGTAGGATGACACTTCATAAAGAAAGGGAAGAGGCCTTCACCCTATGCCATAATCTTGAATGTTTGAAACCTCCAAGTTTCTTAGCTTAATAGTAAATAAGACATATTAATATGTAAAAATGTTGCATTCCTAGTCCATTCTTCAATAAATGTGAGGCATGTTATGTCTAAATTTACTTCACGATTCACTAAAAAAAAATCTTAAGTTAATGGCAAACTATGATCCCTAAAGACAATAATGATAAAAAAAATCATTCATCATAGCCTAACCTAAAGGCTTTTGCAACAAATTAAAAACATTTGGTCACTATTTCAAATTAATGAACCATATACACCGGTTGCCTAAGTGATAGAGATGGTATTTTGAAGAACAAAATAAATTCTGTTAATTGACACTAACAATAAAATTTTCTAACTTAATTAATTAAAAAATTATCACATATACCTATTACAACTAATTTTTTCATGGTTATATCATATGTTATAACATATTCCATTGACACGTTCCTAGCCACAAGTGCACGGGGTCATAGTAATAGTCAAGGTCGATCCCATAAGGATTGGTGAATGACCACTAGGACAATGATAGAACTTAGATATGTTTAGACTACGAGATGATATGAAATAATAAATTGTAAGCGAAAATAACTATCTAAGCTAAAAAGAAAGGAAAATAGCATTCAAGTGACTCAAATAAATAGAAGAGCTAAGGTTCCGGTTCATCGCCCCCGATCCTCACATGTAATCGAATATCACATCACCAAATAATTCAACAATCATAATCAATCATGCCAACAAGGATAGAAAGTGTTGTGCTTTCTCAAGCCACAACCACCCTATTACATATCTATGGCCCTAACTATCTCTAGCTTAGAGTCTAATAGAATGTAATGCAATAAAGTCTATAAAGTTTCCTCCTTTATTGTTGTAGAGGTCAAATCAATCATCTCTCGACCTACAATTTAATCTCCCGTTGTGCTATTGGGTCTAATACTGGATTATCACTCGATCTTACCGGTATTTCCCACACCGAAAATCAAAACCCGGCCATGGTTCAAAAATACGTCAATCAATCAATAACACAACACATATATTATGAATTGAATAAAAAAGGATGCAATAATTCAATACATTAGGATTGGGGAAAATTCCCCTTCACCTTAGCACAAGATCTAGCCCATAAAATTCATAGAAAGAATATTAAAAACAACAAGAGATTCCATAGATAGAAAAAAGATCATTAGATAATACCCTTGATGTTCACAAATTCTTGCAAAAATTTAACTTCTTGAACCTCGATCTCTAATTTACAAGAGAGATCTTGATGAATTGGGGAAGATGATAGAGAAGAGAGAAAAGAGAGGGAGTGGAGGCTGCCTCGAGATATTAGAATGAGAGTTTTTTTATTACCGCCTCGTGAATCCCTAGGGTATCGATAAAGATGGGCTTCCTGTGTCAGCTTTGACAATGATGTGTATTTTTACCATAACATTTTCATCATAAGCTGATTTTGAATGCATTGGAAATCTATTAAAATGATCTACAACTTTGATGTTGAAAGTTTCTTTAAATTCAGACTTTTTCCTGGCCTAACGTCTACTTCTTTCAGGCTCATATACTTTAAATATGCATTCTTACTTTCATTTTATTCCAAAATTTACATTTTAGCTCTAAATCTCTTTCCACTTTAACTTTTGCTCCTCTTTGCTCCTTTTTTCTCCTTTCTTCTCCCATTAAGATTATTCTTTTTTTCATCCTTCATGAGTTTTTGTTGCTTGAGACCCTACAAATTTTTAGTACACAAAGGTAGTAACAAGAACAAAAAGGTAGAATTCCAACTGAAATTAGAGGTAACAACTCTTATAAACGTTAGGAATAAGATGCAAAAGTTACACTTATCATCCATTCACCATTAAAATTCATATTTTTCATCACATAAATATTTTATGGAACAATTCATTCATCTGCCACTACTATATAAATAAGATTTTATAACTGTTAAAATGAGGGTTTAATAATGTGAACAACCCCATTTCCCCAATCAAACTACAGTTTTGAAAGATCTTGTAGAAGCTATAATGAAAATGGTTAAGTTACTACATCATCTAATATGAACGAGGTTCCAATAATAGCTAATATATAATAGTTGAAAAACTAAAATGATTCTAATAGCCAAATGACACATTTGTGGCTAGTACCTAATATGAGACATATATAAGACTCGATTAACATTAAAACATAATGTATCAAAACTCTTTTAATAAAATAATTGAAATATATATGGAAAAGCTTTAAACATAAAGTTTTATAATGAAATCTAAATAACAAATAAAATGAGATTATGAAGGGAAATAAATGTGCTAACTTACTCAAAGTCTAACATCATTTTCAAAGATAAGAATCCTTAAATATTAGCTTACCTATAATACAAGGATAATTACACCCTTGCATATTCCATGCTCATAATAGTGCAAAAAAGGATGAGGGTAAGGTTAAGTACTTAGTAAAATCTTACTCTTGTGGTTGCTTAATATAAAATTCATGAAATCATATGGCATCATATGTCACATTCACATGTGCTTGAATTTTCAAGGAAGCTACATATAGTAACATGAAATCTTCTATGGAAACAAGAATGAATTTATTACACAATCCCAAATAACTAAAGAAAATGAAAAATATTCATCAAATGATGGTAACAGAACCATTAGTGTACTTTGACTTTAGCTAAGGAATCAGACAAATTAAAGATCAAGCTTTTAGGCGAATGCTTTACCTTGAATAATACCTAAAGGAAATTATTGGGACCAAATAGCACAGCTAGGCATTCTCACATCACACATTAGCTATGATGAATAGGAAGCTCAATGCATAGACCATAATGGAGAGTAAACTCAAAATGTAGGCTACCATAGTTAGTAAACTCGATGCATGGATAGTACTAACACATATTTTAAGAGTAATCCCTTTGTGTCTTGTAGCCTTATTCTTCCTTGCACTTTATAATACCTATAATGCCATTGTAATTGTCTTTCACATCAAACATCTTCAATAGCATGAAATTTTTAGAAACATATATAATACCTACAAGAATTACATGGTAAAATATTAAAAGCATAAAAAATTTCAATCATAATAGGTTCTATCTCTAAGTATGCTAAGTTTTCTTATTTTTTATCATTTATAGAACAAGATTGATAGTGATCTAGAGATACTTCTACATAATTCACCCCTTGAAAAGAAGAATTTGCACTCAAATTAGCATTAATAGAGTAATGAGACAAGTCACCAATTTTGAAAGTCCTAGATACTCCTCCATAATGTTCAAGCAATTCAAGGTCATATGCATTATTTCAAAATTTTCTATAGATTTTGAATGGCCCATAAGATTTTGACATTATTTTATTCTTACTTGAGTTTTGAAATCTTTCTTTTCTCAAATGTAACCATACCAAATCTCCTAGTTGAAACACTTGTTGAATTTTTTTTATTTGCTTGAGCTTGGTATTTAGCATTCAATTTTTTTAAGGTTGTCTTTAATTTGTTGTTGAAGTTTTTTAAACAATTAGATTATTTCTTTGACATCATAATTTTTATGTATCCTTTTTTAAAAGACAACATATCAATAGGTAGATAAGGATTAACCCTATAGATAACCTAAAAAAGGCTCGATTGAGTTATACTATAAGGACTCCTATCATTTGGAAACTCAACATGTGTAAGATTTATATCCCAATCTTTGGTGCTCTTATTCACAAACCCTCTTAGCAAAGTACTTAGAGTTATATTAGCCTCTTTAGTTTGAAAATCCATTTGTGGATGATGAGAAATACTAAAAGACAACTCAGTACCTAACATATACCAAATCCATGTAACCTTACTATTTCTTGGAAATATAATCAGCTATATGTATTGCATTATCAGTCCTATTGCATGGTATGAAAAGTGCCATTTTTAAAAATTGATCTACTACAATAAGAATAAAATATTTACTCCTTAGTATCCTTGGTAAACCAAAGATAAAATCCATATTAACACTTTCCAAAGGTTGACCGAGCACTTATAAAGAAGTATATAAACCCTTATAGAAGAAAGTTTTACCTTTTTGACAAGTTCGGAAACTTTTAATAATAGTTTGTACTAACTTTATCATTTGTGGCCAATCAAAATTTTATTACAGTATTTCCATGCTCTTATGAGCTCCATAATGACCAGCTATATCCCCTATTGTACTTCTTTAACAAATAAATCATGTACACAAGAATAAGATACACAAAACTTATTAAGTTTGAAGAGATAGTCATATTGTAGTAAATAATTACCACAAATACTATTACTTTTGCACATAATAAAGATTAACATAATCATCATCCTTATTATACAGTTCCTTTCACATCTTAAAACCTAATAATTTAACATTAAACATAAATAATATCATGGATATTCAATATAAAGCATATGCTAGGATATTTTCTTTACCATCAAAATGTTTTATAGAAAATAAGAAGGATTATATGTAACTAACCCATTTTCTATGCTTAGGACTAATCTTTTTTTACCCATGCAAATATTTCAAAATCAATGATGGAAACCGGTTAGGGTTTCGCAAAGGATCGAAAGATTTAGTCGAGCGCAACGTTCGATTTCGCCGGTACAACCTAAGGAAAACTTTCCAAAGGAAGACCCAAAGATTCAGAAGCACAATTGATTCAATGGCAATAGAAATTAGAAGGTGAATGATCAAGATCGATCAAGGTGAGAATGAGATAGAATCAGACAAGACAAGCGAATGAGAGAATCGCCAAGAGAGAGAAGAAGTCGCGAGAGAGATCGAAAAGAATCAGCCGATTTTATTTCTGTCAAAGTTATGCGTATTACAATGTATTCGGCCTATTTATATGTACACAGAAGACCGTATACTCGACAAATACATACGGAACAATACAGGCCTGCATGAACGGGCGATACAAAATTTTGGGCCAAAAAAATGAAGTGTCGACCAGCCCAACTTCAACAAATTATCAAAATGTCCCAAATACAATTAAGCTTAAGGCTTAATTTCCCATCAGCTATAACAACTTTAGCTAATCATGGTTATTAAGGATTGATTAATCCATAATCCATCTAGTCCAAATTAAGGACCGGGTGGCGGATTATACAACCGTCCTAATTTCCATTAGCCCATTCCGACCGGCGAATGCATCATATGGGATTACAAATTATTAACACAAAAATTTACATAATCTGTATACTCCAATACATATTCTGCACTTCTCAGCAACTATGTCCAAGTCCACATAATCCATATGCTGCATTATTCTCCTATTAATTCAACAAATAAGACAAACAATTATAAGTAATTAATTCACAGCAATTTTCAAAATTACTTAAATATAAATTCATAAAATTCACATCATTCCCCTCTTCTTGGAAAGGTTTCGCCTCTGAAACCTGAATAAGTCCCAGAAATGGACTAAGATCAGCCACATTGAAAGAATTACTCACATTTCCAAATTTAACAGGTAAATCAATTTTATAAGCATTATCATTAATTTTCTCTAATACAGTAAATGATCCATCCCCTCTAGGATCCAATTTTGACTTTCTAAAATTTGGAAACCTTTCTTTCCTTAAGTGAACCCATACTAAATCTCCAGGTTTAAAAATCATTTTTCTCCTTCTTTTATTAGCATGTTCAGCCATCTGTTGTACCTTCTTATTAATTTGTTACCTTACAGTCTCATGTCATCTTTTTATACTTTCAGCTCTAGATTCAGCATCAAAATTTTGTAAGTCAGTATGAGGTAAAGGACTCAAATCTAATGGAGTTAATGGATTAAAACCATACACAATATCAAATGGAGTTTTATTAGTTGTAGAATATAAAGTCCTATTATAAGCAAATTCCACTTGAGGTAAAACATATTCCCATTGTTTAAGATTCTTTCCAAGGACAGCTCTCAACATGTTTCCCAAAGTTCTATTAACCACCTCAGTTTGACCATCAGTTTGAGGGTGACAAGTTGTAGAAAATAATAATTTAATTCCTAATTTTCCCCGCAAAACTTTCCAAAAATGGCTTAAAAACTTAACATCTCTATCTGAAACTATAGTCTTAGGAATTCCATGTAACTTAACCACATTAGAAAAAAATAATTCAGCCACTGCTACAGCATCATTTGTTTTATTACAAGGTATGAAATGAGCCATCTTACTGAACCTATCTACTACAACCATTATTGAATCTTTAGCTCTATTAGTCCTAGGTAATCCTAAAACAAAATCCAAAGATACATCAACCCAAGGGTGGTTAGATACAGGTAAGGGGGTATATAATCCAAAAGGTTTTGAAGTAGTTTTTGCCTGCCTACATTTAATACAATTGACACAATGTTTCAAAACATCCTTTTTCCTGTGTGGTCAATAAAAATGTTCAATTAAAACATCTAAAGTTTTCGGAGATCCTAGATGTGCCATTAACCCACCACTATGGGCTTCTTGAATTAATAATCCTCTACAAGAGTATGCAGGAATACACAACCTATTTTCCCTAAACAAGTATCCTTCATTAATAAAATACTTTCCCTGTGAAGAAACTTCACACTTTTTATAGATTTCTTTAAAATCAATGTCTTCTAAGTATAATAGTTTAATACTGGAAAAACCTAATAAAGTAGTATCAGCAGCATTTAATAACGCATATCTCCTAGATAAAGCATCTGCAACTACATTATCAATACCTTTCTTATATTTAATTATGTAAGGAAAACTCTCAACGAATTCTATCCATCTACCTTGTCTCCTATTTAACTTTGATTGAATTTTTAAATACTTAATAGCTTCCTGATCAGTATTAATTACAAATTCTCTATGCCACAAATAATGTTTTCATACCTCTAAAGCCCTTACTAAAGCATACAGTTCTTTTTCATAAGTAGAATAATTCAATGTACTACCATTTAATTTCTCACTAAAATAAGCTATTGGTTTTCCTTCTTGAGAAAGTACAGCCCCTATTCCTATCCCTGAAGCATCACAATCTAATTCAAACATTTTTTCAAAGTCAGGAAGACTCAAAACAGGTGCTTGGGTTAATTTAGTCTTAAGTGTCTCAAAAGATTGTTGTTGTTCTAATCCCCAAATAAACCCATTATCCTTCTTTGTTATGGCAGTCAAAGGAGCAGCTATAGTACTAAAGTTTCTCACAAATCTCCTGTAAAAAGAACACAGTCCATGAAAACTTCTTACTTCAGTTACACTCTTTGGCATAGGCCACTCTTGAATAGCCCTAACCTTTTCTTCATCTATATACACACCTTCTCTTCCTACCACAAATCCTAGGAAAACCACACTTTCTAAACAAAATCTAGACTTAGCTAAATTAGCATAAAGTTGTTCTGTTTTAAACACATTCAAAATAATCCTTAAGTGTCTCAAGTGTTCCTGTAAGGATTTACTATATATAAGTATATCATCAAAATAAACAACCACAAATTTTCCAATAAATTCCCTTAATACATGGTTCATAAGTCTCATAAAAGTACTAGGAGCATTTGACAACCCAAAAGGCATCACTAACCATTCATATAATCCAAAATTTGTCTTAAAAGCTGTCTTCCACTCATCTCCTGGTTTCATCCTAATTTGATGATACCCACTCTTTAAATCTATTTTAGAAAATATAACAGCACCATGCAATAGATCCAACATTTCATCCAGTATAGGAATTGGATATCTATACTTAATAGTTATCTTATTTACTGCCGTGCTGTCCACATACATTCTCCAACTACCATCCTTTTTAGGTACTAGTAACACAAGTACTGCACAAGGACTCATAGACTCCTTAATATATCCCTTACTTAACAATTTTGAAACCTGTCTTTTTAATTCCTTAACCTCTTCAGGATTGGCCCTATAAGCAGGTCTATTTGGTATAACAGCTCTTGGAATAAAATCTATTTGATGTTCTATTCCCCTTAATGGAGGTAATCCACTAGGTATATCCTCAGGAAACAATTCACTATATTCTTCCAATAACAGTTTCACTGTACTAGGTACTTCTTCAATTGTTCCTTTCCGACACTCATAACAGTCCTTAAAAACCATCAAGTATACATTGGTATTTCTTTTTATTTCCTTTCCTACATCCTTACCTTTAGCATAAAATCCAAAAGTTCCTTTCATGTCCTTTGTACTAAGATCATTTCCCAAATTAGACTTAGATAACTCTTTATAATCAGATTTAATTTTGGTTTGATCCTCAAATATTTCCTTTGGAGTCATAGGTGCTAAAACAATCTTCTTATCATCCTTCTGTACTGTATACCTATTTTTATAACCATCATGTACTACCCTCCTATCATATTGCCAAGGCCTACCCAACAACAAGTGAGCAGCATGCATGGGAACTATATCACATAAAATAGAATCCTCATATTTTCCTAACTTTAAATTCACTAAAACCTGTTGACTAACCTTAACATCTCCCAACTCATTAAGCCATTGCAATCTATATGGTTTTGGATGTTTAGTAGTGGTTAATCCTAATTTAGACACCAATAGGGTACTAGCAGCATTAATACAACTACCACTATCTATGGCCATGTTAAAGCACTTGTCACCAATTAAACATCGAGTATGGAATATATTTTCTCTTTGCATAGCATTGGAATCAGGTAATTTATTACTATTTAAAGCTCTTTGAACCACAAAAAGATCCCTACTCACTAGTAATTCTATTTCATCTTCTAGGTCACTATCATTCTTTCCAATTATGTTAACCTCTTCTTCTTCTTCTTCTTCAGGTTCAGATTCAGATTCTACTTCCCTAGATTCTCTAATCAAAATATTTCTCTTGTTCGGGCATTTAGAAGCTATATGTCATAAGCCTCCACACCTAAAGAATTTAATATCCCTAGTCCTGTTTGACCCATTTACAGGATTTGTCATCACATTCTTACGCCTTTCAAACTTCTGTCCTGTCTTGAATTCATTGTTTCTTCCCTTAAATTCTACCTTACTATTATTCTTCCAGTTTCCAGAAGTATTTCCCCAAAAATTTCTCCTCATAGTAGTTTTAAACCCAATCTCAGGGGGTTTATATTGCCTAGATTTCCTTAATTGAATCTCTATCTTAGTAGCTATATTCACCATTTCAGTTAAGGTTCCACAAGGATACAGTTCTACTTTATCAGCTATCTCTGAATTTAACCCACTCAGAAACCTAGCCATGGTAGCATCATCATCCTCAATAACTCCTGTCTTAATGATAAAAACTTCTAACTCTTTATAATAGTCATCCACTGATCTCACTCCTTGACTAATAGTTTGCAACCTCTTATGCAACTCTCTATAATAGTAATTTGGCACAAATCTCTTTCTCATTAAGACCTTAAACTCTGCCCAAGTCTGTATAGCTGGTTCCCCACACCTACGTCTAGTTAACACCAAATTATGATACCAAGAAGATGCATACTCAGTAAATTCTACTACAGCCACCTTAATTTTCTTTTCCTCAGAGTAATTATGACACTCAAATACCAGTTCTATTTTCCTTTCCCATTCAAAATAATAATCAGGGTCATTCCTGCCATTAAACCCTAGTATACTAAGCTTAAAATTTTTCAAATTCCTATCAATGAATTCTAATTCCCTATCCTGCCTATTGTTCTGTCTAGGCATCCTATCACTATTGTGAGATATTTGGTCTTCCAGCTCCTCTAGATTAGCTATGGGTGGAACTCTAGTCCTAGGATCCATTGGAGCCCTTCCTAAAACTCCTGCTTGATTAGTTTCAACTCTGTTATGTTGCAATTCATTGAGTCTTACTTCCTGTTCCCCTAATCTTTGTTCTAGGTTAGCAGATAAAACAGCAAATTGTGCAGTCATTTGTTCTTGAAAATTTCTAAGGATTTCTAGAAGATCATTACTAGACACAGATTGATTCACTGACTGGCCATTATTAGACATGATGAAATTTAACAGCAATTAAACAACCAACACAGCAGTAATTTAATCAACAGAAGCAATTTATTCAAGAATTTCAGATAACAGGACACACAGTATAGCTACAAGAAATATTGTCGCATTAATATTAACAGTAATAGCCACAGTAAAGTTTACCCAGAGTAACTAAATGTCTATGATAATTTGACAATACTAAATAAGTAAGAGGGAACGATATTACCGCGTCTGCTTAAGCAATTAGTTCACTTATCTAGGGTACCCCTCTTCTTGGAGGTCTATCCCTTTTCTTGAAACCAAGATAGTTTGCTGGTTGTGATATCAACCTATATACTTATCAACAAACAGATAATTTGGCAAAAATTGGAAATTAAGTATAGCAAATAGTAGTATTAACAAAGAAATTTACAAATCGCGGTTACCAACAACAATCTGTCGTACTGTCAGTCAAGATTCAAGTTCTTGACCAAACCCTAGGTCGATTAGGGTTTTTTTCTTCAGACTTTCAAAATAGTGGACCAAAATGCTTTAATCGCCGGTTTGAGAATGACAAGAATCGATACTGAGTTCGTCGCTGCAAAACCCAAAAGTTTCACACCTCAAGCTAGGGTTAGCGAAACACAGAAATCGAATCAACAAAAATGAAGAAAACTTAATCAGTAATACAGAAACTACGAGCACTCTAGAAAATTGAGGCTCTGATATCAAATGATGGAAACCGATTAGGGTTTCGCAAAGGATCGAAAGATTTAGTCTAGCGCAACGTTCGATTTCGCCGGTACAGCCTAAGAAAAACTTTCCAAAGGAAGACCCAAAGATTCAGAAGCACAATTGATTCAATGGCAACTGAAATTAGAAGGTGAATGATCAAGATCGATCAAGGTGAGAACGAGACAGAATCAGAGAAGACAAGCGAATGAGAGAATCGCCAAGAGAGAGAAGAAGTCACGAGAGAGATCGAAAAGAATCAGCCGATTTTATTTCTGTCAAAGTTATGCGTATTACAATGTATTCGGCCTATTTATATGTACATAGAAGACCGTATACTCGACAAATACATACGAAACAATACAGGCCTGCATGAACGGGGGATACAAAATTTTGGGCCAAAAAAATGAAGTGTCGACCAGCCTAACTTCAACAAATTATCAAAATGTCCCAAATACAATTAAGCTTAAGGCTTAATTTCCCATCAGCTATAACAACTTTAGCTAATCATGGTTATTAAGGATTGATTAATCCACAATCCATCTAATCCAAATTAAGGACCGGGTGGCGGATTATACAACTGTCCTAATTTCCATTAGCCCATTCCGACCGGCGAATGCATCATATGGGATTACAAATTATTAACACAAAAATTTACATAATCTGTACACTCCAATACATATTCTGCACTTCTCAGCAACTATGTCCAAGTCCACAGAATCCATATGCTGCATTATTCTCCTATTAATTCAACAAATAAGATAAACAATTATAAGTAATTAATTCACAGCAATTTTCAAAATTACTTAAATATAAATTCATAAAATTCACATCAATCTTGTGGTCTGAAAGAAAACAAATGGCTTAGGTCTTATATAATGACTCTATGTTTATAGTCATTGTATAATGTCATATAAGTCTTTGTCATACGTGGTATAGTTCAATCTCACTCTATTTATTTTCTCACTAAAAAATATAATAGCTTATTTTTCTTGTGAGAGTACACCTCTTATCCCTTCCCTACTTGCATCACATGTAACTTCAAATAATTTCTCAAAGTCAGGTAATGCTAGTACTGGTGCATTTCATATCTTACTCTTCAAAGTGTGGAAGGCCTTTGTTGCATCCTCACTCAAATTAGATTCACCTTTTTTCATGAGTTTGGTTTTTAGTGTGGCAATAGTAGAAAAATCCCTAATGAATCACCTATAGAAACTTGCTAAACCTTGAAAACTACACACTTCATGAATATCTTTAGTTGTCGGCCAATCCTTAATAGCCTTAGTTTTTGTAAGGTTAACTTTAATACCTTCACTAGTCATTATATACCTAAGGAAAACGATACTCAAAAGCATAAACCACACTTTTCATTTTTGTACAAAGTTTATTCTCCCTTAGTTCATCAAATAGTTTCCTTACATGAATAAGATGGTCATGTTCACTCCTACTGTACACAAGCAAATCATCTAAGCACATTACAATGAAAACTCTAAGAAAAGGTTGAAGAACTTCATTCATTAGTCTCATAAATTAACTTGGTGTATTATATAAGCCAAAAGGCATCATCGTCCACTCATAAAGACTATATTTAGTTTTGAATGCAGTTTTGCACTCATCCCCCTCTTTTATTCTCATTTGATGATATATACTTTTGAGATAAATTTTAGAGAATACCCGTGCTCCAGATAACTCATCTAGAATATCATCCAATCTTAGTATTAGAAATTGATATTTAAGAGGGATAATATTAACAACCTTTGATTCGATGCATATGCACCATATATCATCCTTTTTTGGAGACTAGTAATAGATGCATAGAACATGGACTCATGCTTTCCCTCACATACCCTCTTCTTATAAGCTATTGTATTTATTTTCCTAACTCCTTAGCCTCCTCTAGATTACACTGATATGCAAGACTATTAGGTAAGTACACATCGAGGATTAAATCTATGGCATTTTCTATTCCCCTCTTATATGGTAATCTACGTGGTAATTAATTAGGAAAACATTGTCATTCTAATCAAGGAGTTTATATAATTTAGGATTACAATTATTTCTCTCCCTTGTAGAGATTCTTTCATAACCATAGCATAACAAGTTCCCTCTTCTTCAATACATTCAACCATATCCTTTTCATGCTAGAATAAACCCTTGTTATTCTCAACTATTCTCTCACTATCGCTTTTAGAAGGTTTAAGTTTATACTTCTTCTAATCCTTCTCAACTACACATATGTTAGTTATACTATTACGAATTGTATATATATCATACTACCAAGATCTACTTAATAAGATTCCACTGGCATCCATAGGTAAAACATCACAAAGAACCTCAACATAGTAATTACCAATTATGAATGATACTAGGGTTTATTTTATTACCTTGACTTCCTTTTCGTTATTCAACCATTAAACAGAATAAAGCTTTGGATATGGTGTAGTTTTCAACCCCAAATCCTTAACCATCCTCTCATTGGCTACATTATTACAAGATCCACTATCAATGATAATACCACAAACCATATCTAACACTCTCCTTTTGGTCTTAAATATCTTCAACCTCTGAGTAGGTTGCAAAGTAGCTTGGGCTTCAGTTACTCTCTCTAAGACATAAAAAACACTCTTCTTCCTTAAATTCACTAGATACTTCCTCAAAATCATATGTCTCCATATATTCATTCATTTACATTGATAATACCTTTTTATTAGGACATTTGTGAGTAAAGTGTCCAAACAATCATCATTTGAAACAATTCCTAGTAGAGACTTCATTCACTTTATTTTTCCCTTTCTCCTCTATAGGAATTCCTTATTTTGTATCAATATTGGTACAAGTTGAAGTACTCTCTCCAAATTTTGTAACTTGCTTACTTGAGTATTATTTTGTAGATGGACTACTATGTTTAATACGAGGCTTAGTGGATTTAATTTTATTTTCAAATCTTAGGAAAATTTTAATTATGTCAACTAAAGAATATTAAAGATAAGTTTCTACCTTATCTTGAATCATCATGGTAAGGCCGCCTAAAAATCTAGTACAAGTTTGCTTGTTCCTTTCATGGATATCACATACTAGTACTAATATTTCAAATTCCCTAACATAATCTTCAACACTTAGTAATCCCTGCCTAAATGTTGTCAATTTGATATAGTCATCTTGTTAATATTCAATAGGAATAAATTTATTCCTTAGATATTTCTTAAGTCTCTCCCAATATTTTACTTTTAATTTATCCTTTCATTCCCTAGTCCTCTTTAGATTATCACACTATATTCTAACAAACTTCTTAAACTTAAGAGTAGTTGGTTTACACTTTTTCTCATCCTAAAAATATTTAATTTCAAATATAACCTCTGCATCATGAACCACTCAAGAAATGAGTCTACATAAATTTTACCATCAAAATCAGGAAGATCAAGCTTAATGCCTTTATCCTCCTTTTAATAGAACTTTCTATTAATCCCAATCACTATAGACTCTTCATCATGGTCTATTCTTGAATTCAAATATGTTCTCTTACTTGGATTATTTTTTTTTATAGCACTCCCAAATCTATCCCTATATAGTTCTCTATTTTCTTAGATATTTTAGACCAAATATTATTCAGCAAACCTAGACTCTAAGCATTTTATTTGAGTTTGTATGGTAGGTATTTGTCCAAGTTGGGCCTTAGTGGCATCCAAATTATTATAATGTTTTTGAATTAATTCAAACATGGTTTAGAATTTTTTTTTCTCCTCCAAGATTTGATCACCACTACACTAAATCATACTTGAGTTCACTTAGGTATTACTTGATTAAAACCAAAATACTTCACTCCCTTTATATTGTTCTTGTTCAATTCTTGTACAATATTTTGAGTTTAATGAATCAAATATACAATAATTGAACAAAACTACAATTCATAACACAAAAAAGAGTACACTAAAACGTATCTTCTTAAATTCATGTTATATAACTAAACAAGCTTTGAAAAACCCGTTTTGAAAACACTTTACAATTTCATGCATGCATTCTAATATATCAAGGATAAATTCATGCGGAGACAAGAAAAATATCAAACTTTATTAATTCCACTTGATAAAGAAAAACTCTACATTCAAACACAGTAATCGCCAAAACACACAACAAAACACACACACACTACTCGGCTTACTAACCTAAATCAAGCAAACTTTTATACGCCATGTACACTTAGGTAATGTAACACCCATATATGATCACCACATGTAACCAAACTAAGTCAAAGGAATCTTAAGCATGCATGTTATCATGTAAAAGTTTAAAACTTATATGTTAAAAAATTCACCCACACTACACGCAAAACATTTTGTATTAAACATTAACACGAAAATTTATATCCTTATGTCAAAACTATCAAGCATTATCATTCAAGACATATTCAAGAAAAATGCAAGATCATATTATCTAATGAATGATTCATGTGTAAAATTTAGGTTTTATAAAGATTCAAAATGAATTCATCAAGATTAAAATAAGTCAATCAAGAAGAATCAAGAATCTTACTTGAACTTTAATAGTGGTAGATTTTTGCTGTCCAAACTTTGAATTACTTGCGCCCTTGTAATGTCAAATTCAAAGCCTAATTTGATACCACTTTTTATGTGGAATATTATACCAAACAATATTCTACCACTAGGAAATTTTTCTTTGGAACTACAAGTCATAACTACTCCTCAAATGATCGACATCTTCAACTATAACATTGATAATACTCGATGGCTTTTGTAGGGTGGCATTAATCTACTCCAAGATCAAATTCCCTCTAATGAGAAATGTTTATTTCTCAATATAAAACACTTTCTACTCTCCTATAAACTCAAATGAAGATGTATAAGTTAAGAGAAGACACACACTTTCCCTCGTGTAGCTCTCTTTCAAAATTCAAAATGAGTATGTTTCAGTTTATGTCTACCGAAATCAATGTGTACCATGCTTTATATATACATGCACCCATATAGTCCTTTTTATTTATAATCCCATTAATCATCCCTTATTAAAAAAATTAATCCCTAGTGCACATTAATAACACACATTCGAAGAGTTATAATGATAATTTATAAGTGTTATAAAGTATACAACAAAATGACATAGCCACATAGCTTTAATAATGTAATACATAGATGTAATAATTAGTGTTCCAACTTTATGTCTTGTAAAATTATTCTTCTTTGCACTTTGTAATCCTTAAAATTCTATTATCATTGTCTTGTACATCAAAGATAATCAATAGCATGAATTACTTGGCAAAACATTACAAGCATACAAATTTTGAATCATAATGGGTTCCATCTCCAAGTATGTTAATTTTTCTTGTTCTTCATCATTTGAAAAGTCACTATATTTAATCACCATTCCTTACTAATGTGAAATGGAGATAATATAACCAATATGTGTTAAATGTCACACATATTGATGACCATTACAAATTCAAGATCACATGAAAATGATATAACTATTACTTGTATAATGTTTCACAAAAAGATACCAAATAACATGGGTCTAGAGTTTACCTTAACCTTCATATAACAATTTTTTATTCTCACTAAACCTTGGGCGTATGCCACAAAAAACACACTTATAGGTTACTCTAAACATTAACTTATGTTTTGGATTAAACTAAACCAAAACCTAGGCATTTGTAAGTTACATTGAACATAATCTATTATTACATTAATTAAACACATCCAAAAAGAACCATCGTGTATCCCAAAAAAGACTATTTTGTGTCTGAACATTCAACTTTATTTTCTTAAATTTCTTCATACTATGAAATTCATAATTATGAGCTCTACTCATCCTAAAAGAACCATTCACAAACCATGATTAACTCCTCACAAATCCTATTAAATAGATTAATTCATTAATAAGAATACTTATGGAGATTAGTGGGTAATTAGTGAGGAATATTTTTAGTTTTCATTAAGCACATGAACAACATTAAACTTTCTTTTATTAAATTTCCTTAAGCTTTAGAAATTCACAAGTTAGGTTATATAAATCAAAATGGAAACAAATTTTGCATAATTTTGTTTTCCTAAAAATACCAATGAACAATGTGGAACCACTAGATTTCATAAAATCATACTCTATCCCACAAAATGAGACAAATATGAGGCTAATTCGAGCATATAAGCCTTTAGATAGATTTCCACACTAAAAGCATTTTGATCATAATTATTTATTTAAAACTCTAAATAATGAAACTAAAATTATGTTTAAATTAATACTCATAAACCTTTAATGTTTTATATCATTTTTCACAAATCCATTAACATAATTATTGCAATGATGTCTCTAAATTCACCCTATTATTAGAGGGCTTAACTTAAAAAATTTCTTGATCTTCATAATCATCAACCTACCACATCCTTCAAAACAAAATTATGAAAAATTAATTAATAAGTCAACCTTTAATCATAATTTATATAATTATCCAACCCCCTATAATCTCATATGATCCATTCTACAAAAAAAAATACTATTAGCATACAAGATAAGCACAAATCATCAAGATTCATGAGAGCATAGGTTATAATAGATAAAATTATGTTTTAGCATAATAAAACTATATTTTAGCTTATCTTATAATTTATGAAAACTTAATAAATATATGGAAGGTTTATTCTACCATTAACAAGCCACATTATATTGAAAAACACATAAAAACAAAATAAAATTTAACGAGAATGAGGCTAGCGTATATCTTAAACTATAAGGGATAAAAATCAAAGGAAAAGGGATATTTAACACAAAACCTAAACAAGGAATAAATAATCTCCTATAATATTGAATAAGGATGCCATATTGTGGGATTAATGTTAATGAAAGCTAGGTCTTAACTTCTCTCTATGTAATTAAAACACAATACAACTGAATTATGGTTTGTGTGAGTTATGAAGCTTGAAAGATTTTATATCAATGGGGAATGGTTAAATAAGTAAAGGATGAGTTGATAAGGATAATTAAATTGATTAGAAGGATAATAAGGGAATATATAATTGGTTAGGACTTACAAAGCTCACACTCATAAAAAAAACTAAATTAGAAACTTAGGGAGTAAGGATTGTGCACATGGTGTCATCGTTGTTGTTGAATTTGTGTGGTGGTAATTATATGGAAGATAATTCAACATATTTTTATGGATATGGGAATAACTTTTAAGCCTAAGAAGAAAGGAAATAAGGTGAATTTAAAGTGGAAGTAGGTAATTAGAGAAGGAGTTAATGTGATAAATAAGTGAGATATTTGAGTATTGATTTAAGAGCATGATGAAATGTCTTGGTGAGGTATTTTTGGGGTATTTTGTAAATAATAGAAGGGAATCCTAAGGATGATATGTCATTTCAATAGTTTAGAGGATAATGTGATAAGGTTGAGAGATAGATGATGGTGGTTGATAAAGAGGGATGGAAAATATTTTGTGTATGATTAGTGGTGAGATGATAGCAAGTGGCATGAGAATATGGGGATTGTACTACCATATTTGGAAAAAACCTAATTTAGAAATCCTAAATATGAAACTCATACATATGTGTAATTGGTTATGATCATTATTATAGGATAATTTATATTGAATGTGTTATCAGTATGCGTATTACTATGGTATATCATATATAAATTAAATAGTATAACATTTGGCTATAGTTTAGTTTATCAGTTTTAACCCTAGTTTGAACCTTTATTGGTGTATGTTTTACTAAATAACCTTAATTCTACTTACCAGATTTTTTTTCTAAGTTCTGCTATTTGAAAAAGCATCATACTGTGTTATGTTTTATTTTCTCCATATCCCACTCCACTCTGTGTGCATTTATTTTTATCCAAATTTCCAACTATTTACCCCATAATCTACCTCTTCTTTTTATATCCTTCATCACATATCACTCATCTATTCTTATAATCCTTCATATTTATCTTCTTCTTCTTCTCCTCCTCCTTCTTCCTATTCTTCTTCATTTTTTTGTTTTATCCCACTAAAAGCTAAAACAGTGGTTTAATCCATCTTCAAAGCCAACCTAAGCTTCCATATAAAATAATCCCCAACCCTCTCCTTCGTTATTTTACCACTATCATAGAAACTTTCTTTTTCGTTGCATGCCTCTTGGCTACATGAAATACTACCATTACCATCCCCTTTGTTGTGAGAACCAACATCACTATACCATTCCACATTATAACAAACATTAAAGTTTTACTCCTCCTTGCTATAACTAGCATCACCATTGCGTCTTCCTTGCTATGACAAAAATCATTATTCCACCCCTCCTTTCTATGAAAAATGTCACCGTTGCACCCTTTAGTGCAATAAGAATGGTCATTGCAACCCCTTGCTATGACATGCTTGATAATTTCACTCTCTTGTTGCCTAAGTTTGTAAAGTTAGTTTCTCCCTTTCTTCCATTCTTTCCATACTTAGAACCCTTTAGCTTGGTTATTTTATAACCTATTTCTGAAGTTGGATTTAGTTAACCTTTTTTTTTCAAATTATTTTTTATATTAGATGTTAGCATACATGTTTTTAGGTGCTGATTACTTAGATTACCCTTTGGGTATCACAGAGAAGATGATCTTTTGTTATTTTTTGTAGTTTAGTTTTAGGTAAATCCAATCACTCATGAGACAATATAATTTGTGTGCGATAACAATAGGTTTTTTATACCTAGGATCAAGATAATATTTTTTGTTTTGAATGTGTTATGAAATAAATATTAAGATGATAGGATAATCATAGATAATTAGTATGTTCACTAGACTTACCATTAACTATGATTGATATGCATGTGTAATTTGTTAAATGGAGAATGTATGCAAGTCTAGGGTTTTACTAGAATTTAAAATCTTTCCAATATATTATATATGTTTTTGATATGTTAAGAATTCCATGTTTATCATTGTATGTATAACTACAGTTGATATAAATACCATGAAATTACATGTGTATGATTAGGGTTAACACACGATAATTATAATTTGCATACTCTAGGGTTAGATATTCTTCCTTACCCACACATACGTTAATTTCTCTCCTAAATGATGAAAAATGGCATAAATATGAATACATATATAGTAGGAATATATGGCATGTAAGATATACATGATTAGGATTTCTATACATATTTTACCAAATGCCTGCATAATAGTAAATATAGCAAATCACTAAATCTGAAAATTTACTTACATATTATATTATTATAAATAATTATACAGGTCAAAATATTATAAATAATTATCTTTTATCCTATTCAAGAAAAATTCTCTTAATAATATTTTTTTGTGTGAAATTGGGTAATAGTGGTAAAATTAGGGTTTTGAGGGCATTTTAGTCATTATTTATGATCACATCATAAAACATTTATAGTTAAAGTATAATACCTTATGTCTAGGAATTTTTGGTCTCTAAGATTAGCTATCCTAGAGATTAGCTTTATCCTTTGGCATGTTTTGGTTTGATCGTATGCTAACGTGTTGTAATAAGTCCTTAGTCTACTCTATTTATGCCCTATGACTCTATAAAGGGTATTAATACTTAAGAAATTGGCGATTTAGATTAGAATATAATGTGTTGCTTTTTTGATCTAGAATGAATAGTAACACCATACTGTATTTAGGTCCTTAAAAAATTCAATTACATTGTATTCTTGTACCACTATGAACAGGTCAGCCTCTGTGTCCTTGAGTTAATTATATGCCTCTTGAATATTTAAAATGGATGTAAATATTGTGTGACAAATTTAAATTGATTATTCAAAGTTCTTTGATTATTAGATGCTTGTACAGTTATTGGTTTCAATATGTTGTGTTGTAGTTGTGATGTAGGAGCATCTCTAGAAGACTCTTAATCTTATTCTTCAAATGATGAAGCACAAGAAGAACTAGAATAATAGGAGATGGAACCAATTGTGCTTGAAAATAATTATTCTTCTAATATTTTTCTCAAGTAATTCTTCTAGGTATTGAACATATTTACAAGAAGTTCATATTGATTGAAGATCTTAGATATATAAAGCAATGATGATGGGTTACAAAGATTACAAAGTGGTAGGAAGAACAAGGTTACAAGAATATAATGTTGAATTACATATGATTACATCTATAAATTACAATATTAAATTTTTTTTAGCTTTATTATTTTGTTGTATACTTTTTAATACTTATAAATTTTAATTATAACTTTAAAACTATGTAGTGTGCTATGCTAAATTCTTGATTCATCTTGATAGAATTCTTTTAATATTGATGAGTTCTTATTAAATATTTGTGAATACTTTCATGTTATATGTGAATCTTGCATGGGATAGTAGGATCTTGCATTGTTTTTACATGAATCTTGAGTGATGATGCATGTTGGTTTTGAGATCAAAGGATGAAGAATTTGTGTTGAATTTATATGCATAAGGATATGCATGTAATGAGGATGATTTTTAACATGTGACTTTAAAAAATTTTACATGATAAAATCCATGATTAGGAATATTTTACCGCTGGTTCATCATATGTGCTGATCACATGTAGAAGTTGAGATACCTAAGTGTACACTGCATGAAGGTTTACTTAGTTTAGGTTAGTAGCTAAGTAGTGTGCATGTATTTTTTTTTGTGTAAATCATTTATTTTGGTGTAAGTTTAAAGTATTTTTTCCTTGCATGAAATATTACTTGACATATTCAAATGCATGCATAAGTGCTATAGGTATTTTCGAGAAGGGTTTTCAAACAAACTTACATAATTCTATAATAAGAATTTAGCAAGATTTATTTTAGTGTTTATTATTTGGGTTGTGATTTGTATATTTCTTTATTTTTTTGCCTTTAATTCATTGAACTAAAATTATTACACAATAATTGAATAAAAACCATATAATGGGGGTAAGGTGATTCAGTTTTAATGAATTAAAATGTAAAGTAAACTCGAGCGGTATAGTGTTGAGGAAATCAAATCATAGATTGGGAACAAATTTTCCAAGCCATATTTGAATCTATTCAAAAAATTTCCAATAATTTTGATGCCACTAATGAACAACATAGACGAATATTTTCCATACAAACATAAATACAAATGTTAGAGTAGGTTTGTTGAAAATGATTTGGTACAAAAGGCCTAAGAACATAGATAATTCTATTGGGATAGATTTGGGAGTACTATGAAATCAAAGAATCAAATTATGGGAAGGTATTTGAATTCAAAACTAGACCATGATGAAGAATCTATAGTGAGTGGAAATGATAGAAAGCTCCATGGCCATCAATCTAAGAATCATCAAAAGGAGGATAAGGGCATTAACCTTGATCTTTCTGACTTTGATGATAAGCATGATGTAGACTCATTTATTGAGTGGTTACATGAAATGGAGGCTCTATTTGAGTTTAAGGATTGTCAATAAGAGCAAAAGTGTAAACTAGCAACTGTAAACTATAATAAATTCTCTAGAATATGGTATGATAATCAAAGATGACAAAGGAACAAGAAGGTAAATCAAAGATTAAATCTTGGGGAAAAATTAAGAAAAATCAAAGGAAGAAATTTATTGATAAGTTGTATGAACAAGATAAGTACACCAAATTGACTACTCTTAGGTATGGAGTACTAAATGTTGAAGAGTATGCTAGGGAATTTGAAAGGTTGACATTATTATTTGATATCCATAAAAGGAAGGGAACAAACTTGTGCTAAATTCTTAGGAGGCCTTAACATGATGATTCAAGACAAGGAAGAAAATTATCTTTATGATTCTTTAGACGACATGATTAAAATTTCCCTAAGATTTTAAAAACAAATTAAATCCACTAAACCTTATACTAAATAAAGTACTCCATCCACAATGTACCACTCAAATAACCAAACAACAAAATTTGGAGTGAGTACTTCAAATTCTATCATGATTGATAAGAAACAAGAAATTCATAAAGAGGAGAAAAAAAAAGTAAAGTGAATGAAGTCTGTACTAGGAAATGTTTCAAATGCCAAGGGTTTAGACACTTTACTCATGAATATCAAAATCAAAGGGTATTATCAATACAAGATATTAAAGCGATTGAGACATGTGAGGAAGATCCTAAATTTGAGCCTTTTCAAAAAATATCTAGTGAATTCGAAGAACAAGAAAGTGCTTTTAATGTATTAGAGATACTACTTCAAGCACCTGAGCAACCTACTCGGAGGGAGATGATATTTAAGACAAAATTAGAGGTTAGGACATATGATTTATCATATTATCATTGGTAGTAGTTGTTGTACCAATATATCCAATGAGAGTATGGTTAAGGAAATGGGTTAAAAAGACACCACATCCAAAGCCTTATTCTCTTTAATCATTGATTAAAGACAAGGAAGTTAAGGTAACAAAAAAAAAATCTAGCATCATTTAAAATTCGTAAGTACCATAATGAGCTGCCATATGATGTTTTACCTATGGAGTAATGTGGAATCTAATTAGGTAGTCCATGGTAAAATAACATAAATGATATTCATAAATGTATTCATAATGAATATATAGCTTATAAGGATACAAATAAGAATAAACTTAAACCTTCTAAAAGTGGTAGTGATTGCATAGTTAAAAATAACAAAAGTTTATTCTTACATGAAAAGGCTTTGTTCATGAAAGAATCTCTATAAGGGGAGGGAGATAATAAAAATCCACAATTAGATAAGCTCCTTGATGAGTATCATCATGTTTTTCCTAATATATTACCTCTTAGACTTCCACCTTAGAGGGGAATAGAACATGCCATAGATTTAATTCCTAGTGTGTCCTTAACTAACAGGACCACATATTGATGTAATCTAGAAGATTATAAGGAGTTATAAATAAAAAAACAAGAGCTCATAAGAAATGTGCATGTGAGGGAGAGTACAAGTCCAAGTTGTAGGCCTACATTACTTATCCCTAAAAAGGATGATGCATTGTGCATGTGCATCAACTTGAGGGATGTTAATAATACCACTATCAAATATCAATGTTTGATGCCAATATTGGATGATATTATAGATGAGTTATGGGGAGCATGGTTATTCTCAAAGATTGATCTCAGAAGTGGATATCAAAAAATGAGAATAAGAGAGCGGGATGATGTGTGTGGGAAGGTGTAATATTTAATTATGTGGAAATAATGGTTCAAATGGAGTTTGGATCCTATGATGAACGCTTGGTGATGGTGAGTTAAAATACTAAACTTCAAAAGTGATGTAGATAAGATGATGGTGGTTCAATTTACGGTAGAAGAGTGATGATGGTGATTTGGTGATAAGGGTTTAACAATGATAATGGTTCGAATTTAACACACTAATTAATTTATGCATTTGGTGATTGATTGATAATGACGCTTAGTGTCAAAAGTTAGGGTTTAGATGTAGCCTAGAATTGTTGTTTAGGGTTAGGGTTAAGGTTTGGTTCAAAAAGAGGGAATAAGGTGGTTTTTGGTTGGTGTGGATGGTTTAGGGTTTCAAATGAATGGTTTAGGTTTTCGGTTTTATATACCGATATAGGTTTTGGTTTAATCACAAAATAGAGTAGGATTTTTATGGTAATTAGGGCAATAAAATATGGATTAATAATAGTAGAAAAGATATAGATTAATCTCTAATTCATATAGACGAAGAGATTAAAACTTTGAAGCCAAACCATTCACATGTATTCGATTTGCTTGAACTTTAACTCACTTAGAATTCATTCAGTGTTGATCTTCAACTTCAATTCAATTATTCATAATCATAATACATACCATATGCTCAAAATTTATGAATAATATAACCTTTCTACCACTAGCTAAAACATATTCGAAAAGATTCCAAGCTAAAAGATATTATACTACCTTTATGCTAACTTTATGCTACTTTATTTGAACTTCATGCTAATTTTATTCTCCAAAGTTATTAATTAATTAATAAAATAGAATAATTACATAATAATTCTTGAAAATACTGCCAATATACTCCTCATTTATGTGGCCACCCCCTCCTTGCATGCCATGCACATGCACATAGACATTTAATTACTTGTTTAATATATTTCGAGCAACGTAACCATCTGTTGGTCTTCAAATTTATGAGAGAGACTTTCCAAATGAAGAATTGTTTGTTCCATAAATATGAAATCCAATTCTTAAATTTTTTCTCTTGCATTAGGAAATAAGTGAAAAATTGCATTCAAAACTAAATATGGTCATTATGAGTGGACGATGATGCCTTTTAACTTATGTAAGACACCAAGTTCATTATAATACTGATGAATGAAGTTCTTCAACCTTTTCTTAGAGTTTTCATCGTAGTGTACTTAAATGATATATTTGTGTACAGTAGGAGTGAACATGACCATCTTATTCATCTAAAGAAATTATTTAAGGAACTAAGGAAGACAAAACTCTATGAAAAAAGTGGAGAAGTCAAAATTTGTGCTTTCTTATATATTTGACTTTGATACATAATGACTAGCAAAAGTATTAAGTTGATCCAACAAAAATTGAGGCTATTAAGGATTAACCAACACCTAAGGATATTCATGAATTGATAAGTTTTTATGTTTGGAAAGTTTCTATATGAGATTTATTCAGGATTTTTCTACTATTACTACATCAATGGAATGATAAAGGGTGAATTTAAATGGAGTGAAGATGCAACTAGTTCCTTTAAAACTTTAAAGAATAACTTTGAGAAATTATTTGAAGCTACTTGTGATGCGAGTTGAGTAGGGATAGGAGATGTAATCTCTTAGGAAAAACATTTTCTAGTGAGAATTTGAATGGAGTAAGGCTGAATTATTCTATGTATGATAAAGAGTTCTATGTCGCTATACAAAGTTTAGAGACATGGAGTCATTACCTAAGGCCTAAGCCATTTTTTTTATTTGGGCCATAAGAGTTTGAAATATTTTCAATGGAAAAATAAAATTAGTTTGAGGCATATAAAATGGGTTAGTTTCTTACAATCATTCATGTTTTTTGTGAAACATTTTGATGGTAATGAAAATGTCATGGAAGATGCTTTGTCTTGTAGAGCAAGGATATTAGTCATGTTGGATGTTAAGTGATTGGAATTTGAGATGTTAAAGGAAATTTATGGTAATGATAAAGATTTTGTTGCATCTATAATATGTGTAAAAAGAAAGGTAGTTATGGTAATTATTTACTACAAGATGACTATCTCTTCGAACATTATAAGTTATGTAGATCTCTTCTAGTGTACATGAGTTACTTATTAAAGAAGTACATGAGGGAGGTATAGGTAGTCATTATAGAGTTCATAAGACTATGGAGATACTGCAAGAAAATTTCTATAGGGCATAGATGATAAAACTCATAGAAGCTATTATAGGATGATATGTAACTTGTTAATAAAGTAAAAGTTTTTTAAATAAGGATTTGTATATTCCTTTATCAGTAATGGACCAACCTTGGAAAAGCGTTATCATGGATTTTATTTTAGGATTACCATGGACTCAAAGGGATAACGATTATATTCTTTTGGTAGTAGATATATTTTCAAAAAGGGCACATTTTATACCCTACAACAACATTGATAATGCAACACAAGTAGCCGACTTATGTTTCTAAGAAATTTTGAGGTTGCATGGAGTTCCCAAAATTATGGCATCGTATAAGGATGTAAAATTCTTAAGTCACTTTTGGAAGACACTTTAGCATATGTTAGGTATAAAGTTTTTATTTAGTACATCTCATTATCCACAGACAGATGGTCAAACCAAAGCTACCAATAGAACTCTAGGTTCTTTGCTATGAGGTTTGGTAAATAAAAGCACCAAAGATTGGTATACAAAGCTTGCGCATGCTAAGTTTGCATATAATATGAGTCCTTATAATATAACTCAAATGAGTCCTTTTGAGGTTTGTTTATTGGGTTAATCCTCTACCAATTTAAATATTGTCATTCAAGAGAGATGATATAAAGAATTATGATGTTAAAGATGGAATTGAATTTTTTTAAAAACTCCATCAACAAATTGAAGACAACATTGAAAAGTCAAATTCTAAATTGCAAGCTCAAGCTAATAAAAGAAGAATTCAACAAATGTTTGAACAATGAGATTTGGTATGGTTCCATTTGAGAAAAGATAAATTTTCAAACTTAAGAAAGAATAAAATAATTCCAAAAGCTTATGTTATAATTAAAATCTTATGAAAATCTAGAAATAACACATGAACTTGAATTACTTCAACATTATGGAGGAATATCTAAGACTTTCAACATTGGTTACTTATCTCCTTACTATACTGATGCTAATTTGAGGGAAAATTTTTCTTTATAAGGGGAGAATGATGTAGGAGCATCTCTAGAACACTCTCAATCTTATTCTTCAAATGATGAAGAATGAGAAGAATTAGCATACCTATGGCACTTTATGTTGCCCATTTCTTAAGTAAGTGTAGTATCCAAACCTTTTAACACTCGCACTGGAGACATTCAAGGTGTGGTGGATATGGTATCCTAATATAAGCCCCCTTAATGTATTTTGACTACATGTGATGATTATGGTTGTGGTATTCTTATTTGTTTAAGGTGCACTCAATTTGTTGTGGGTGTGGTATCCTTGAAAAAAGCCCCTTTGATGTATCTTAAATTTGTGATATGGGTGTGGTGCCCCATTGTGGTTATTTGTGCTACTATTACTTTAGTTCATGGTGGAAAGTAGGGTGTCATCAAACGAACTATCTTATTAATCAAAATTTGAGTTGTAATTAAAAGAAGAATTCAAATATGGTTACATTTTTTGGGTTGTAATGTACTTACTGTATTTTTATACTTCGATGATTTCTATGTGTTGTACTTGAGATATACAAACATGATATCACCTTACTGTTATACGACATAAATGTGTAACATGAGCCTTACGAAATTTTAGATAGTATGTTTTACCAATACTCCACAATACTGATACTGCACTTGTGTGCTCATTGTGATGATCAAGCTTTTTGTATGGGGAGCATAGGACGATATTCAAGGTTATGACTCTTAGTTTGGGTATGCTAAGGACAATAACATGTACCATTATAAGGCCATTTCTTAGGGTTACAAGTTTATTATTGGGGCAAAGTGTTAGGCTAACTAGTTAGAAGTATTTTGCTCACTACATTAGGATGTTTTTGTATTTTTGGTTATTTAAACTCCTGGCTCAACATTCTATGTTTTTTGTAAAACTATCATACTCACTCTATATATAATATTTTTCTCACCATTATTATCTTATATTGTCACATTAATGTTATGCGCATGTAACTTTTATTTGTTGTTTTGTTTTGTCATGCATCAAGCATGAGTTAAGAGATCAACACACCTCTCTCATAGTTGATATGGTTGTAACATTCTCCGGTTTAATTTTTAAAACACTCATAAATTTTATTAAAAATATTTTTTTTGTTCAAAAATTGAGGGTGTTATAATTTAGTATCATAGCCTATAGTTTTAAGTCCGGAAGTTGTCTTGCAAAAATGAATTTCTTCAGTTTCATTTGAACTTTTAGAATCCAGTTTATTCTATGAGCGAGTGTTGGTTTAGGTTGGGATCTGGGCTTAGTTTATAGAATAAGACTATTTCTTACCTTATATGCAATGTTCTGCCTTTATGTGTACTAATTGTATAGTTAATAGTTGATTCCTTTCTAACTTATCGTAGCATTCTAGGGTTTCAAGGCTGCTAATAGGCATCTGAATTGTCTTATATGGATGGTAGGAGCATTCATGTAGTCGGAGATTCACCATCAGAAAGCTTCGTAGCCACTGCTGCCATCTTCTTTTTCTAGTGGCACCACTAGAGAATTAGCTTTTTCGGGTTGATCTTCATCGGCTTTTGGTCTTTGAGGGTCAGGAGGACATAGATGTGTTGGAATGGTGGTTGAGGGATTTTGAGAATATCTTTGTAGCTAGTGGTTGCCTAGAAAGTAGGTAGGTATACATTGGTGTATTCCATCAATAAGGTCACGCTAATGAATTGTGGAAAGGTCATCAACTATAGTACAATCTAGTGGGATACCTTTGTCGATATGCTTAGGGCTCAGTTCTACCCTACTTGCCTAAGGTTGTTGAAGTATGATGAGTTCAGAACATTGTGTTAAGGGAAATCTTTGATGGAGGAGTGCTACAATCATTATTCAAACATGGTGTGCTTTTCTTTGTAGGTCAAATCTGAAGAAGATGAAGGTGAACCGATTCCAGGTGACGTTGAGTCTAAGAAAGAAGAAGATATTAATGGGGGCTCATGCATAAGACCTTCAAGCTTTGTATTATTATGCTTTGGAGGCATCAGCAATTACTCAAGCCCATAGTGGCGAGTAGAGGCAAAGTTGAGGTTTGAGGGTTATCCACACCAAGGGGAGAGAAGAGGTTTCAAACCTCAAGAAGTCATCAGTCAAGAGTGTACCACATTTTGGAGGTTAGCACAACAAATTGGGTATGAGGCATTTCATTTACCAGTGGTGTGGTAGGAATCACTAGAGGAAGGATTATGTTGGGTGCTAGTTCAATGCCATGGTTGTGGCAAGTTGGGGCATCATTGATTCTAGTAACATACCATTAGGGGTAGTGTTCTACAAGGGTAGGCTTGATTGTAGGGTACGATGGCATAGATGTCACTAGTGTTCTATAAAGGTAGGTATGTTTAAAAGGTATAGTGGATAGATGTCACAAGTTTAGAGAGCTTAGCTAAAAGATAGTTGAGCTAGCAGGATTGCTCTTTGGCAAAAGGCTCACTCTTTGGAGCAAGGGCAAGGCTCAGGTAACGCTAGAGAACCACCTCTAGGCAATTTCTTAAATGTCATGAGCTAGTTAGAGGGTGATAGGTAGTTGATGTTGTCATAGGTATATTTATGGTTTCTTCCTTTCTTGCTTGTATTTTTTTTGAATAATTCACACTCCTTCATGTCTACTACTTTCATAGCTAGGATAGCGATGGTTCATTTTGATAGGAGAGAGACATCTGTTGTACTCTCATCTAGGAATACACTTCCATCTTTTAGAATGTATAGATATGTCGCCTTAGTTGTTAGTGGAGTCAAGCATCTAGTAGACCTTTATAATGGGTGATGTATCCCATTGTGATTAACTTATGCTGCCATGACTTTTGTTCATGGTGGATAATTGGTTGTGGTAAAAAAAACTATCTTACTAACTTGAACTTGTGTGGTCACCAAAGGAAGAATTCTAAAATGGTTTACATCTTATGCTTCACATGTATTTTGTTTTATATACTTCCATATTTTCATGGAAGCATGCTGTGTTATAATTGATTTGCATTGTTATGATATCACCATCTTGTTATGTGGATTCAATGTGTTACATGAGCCTTTTATGCTTTAGGTAGTATGTTTTACTAGTACTTCATCATACTAATATTGCACTTGTATAGTCACTGTGATGATTCAGCTTTTGGTTCGAGGAGCAGATGATGATTTGTAAGGTTACAACTCTCAATTAGAGTATGCCAATAGTGATGATCACTACCCCAAAAAGAAGTTTTAATAACGGTTATTTAACAGTTTTAATAATGGTTTTCAACCGTTATTAAAACGTCCGTTATTAAATCTTTAATAACGGTTCATAACCGTTATCAAAAATATAAAAAAACCTGCCAATATGAGCATAAAATGCATGTTTAATAACGGTTTTTGAGAAAAACCGTTGTTAAACAAGAGGGTTTTAATAACGGTTCTGATGAAAACCGTTATTAAAAGATAGGTTTTAATAACGGTTCTTATGAAAACCATTATTAAAAACATGAGTTTTAGTAACGGTTTTCATCAGAACCGTTATTAAAACTCTCTTGTTTAACAACGGTTTTTCTTAGAACCGTTATTAAAACAAGGTTTTAATAACGGTTTTCATAAGAATCGTTATTAAAACTCTAGTTTTTTTTATAGTTTTTGCAGTTTTGTTCCTGCCCACATACACAGTTGTATGTTCAAATAATTACCAAATCTGCATTGTAAAACAACATCAATTGATAACAAATCTGCAATCACACCATAATTTCAATCAATCCTGGCCTTGTTAATACACCGGACATATATACTCAAGAATCAAAATTAGTAGGCATACCACAACTTGGTAGCTCTACACGCCAAAGCAAAATGTTTATAAATCTAGCTTAGATGACTTAAAGACATAACTAGACAAAATACAAACCTGAACATGCATGTAGAATATATAGATCTCTACCTAATACCGAATGAATGAGTGCACATGCTTGGCCCATTGCTCTCTCACTTCATCAATTTCTTCAACATTGTATTGCTGGCCTTTTGCATAATCATCGGTGAAAAACTACAAATCCCAAGTTTTGATTAATATACAGTTAGCACTTACGTCAAGTATCAAACATATATGTCATGATTCATTAATGGAAAAATATCTAAAAGAAAACATACATGGCTTGGATCTATGTTGACCGATCTATTTTGGACTATCAGATCCATTGCTCTACATACATAGTATCCACAATCTTTGTCGTTTTTCTGTTGTGGACACTGTCATATAAATTCAGTTAGCTCTCTAACTATTAGATATTAATTTTAATTAAAATAAAATATGAAATAGTTGCCTTCCTACTTACTATGACAGGCTCGTATTGAACATTCTTTGGGTCAGGGACACCATTCCCACCTCTCCTTTGATACGCTGTCCGTAGTGCCCTATTAAATAGAGTTGGATACACAATATTGTAAGTACGCATATATACCTCAAATAATGAAAGCTAGCTAAGCGAATATATGTATAAATAAGCTAATGAAGTAAGAAGTGAAAAGTATACTAACATGTCGATAAATTCCTTCCCATAACGACGAGCGACTTCAAAAGGCACGTCATAGGTTCGAAGGGAATCAAACACAAAGACTTTATTAAGATCAGGTCGGACGGCGTACAAAACCCAATGTTCAGTTGCGAGGTTAGGAATGAGATAGGGCTTGTTATGTCCCTCAATCAAAATGCGATCCGCTAAATAGTTTATGTGCCTACCCTCTCTTATTGTACTACCGTCAGCTATGTAGTATGGGCACACAAAAACAATAGAGGACAACATTCCCTCCATTGCAGCTCGAGTAGCTACCAACCTATGGACAACAAAAACAATGCATATTTGTTAATAAATAATAACTCATATAAGAGGTCATATTTAAGAGTACTAAAATCTCAAAATGAAATAATACTTACGTGACATAGACGGCGACACTTATGGTTGACATCCATTCTTGATTATAAATGTCGCTTATGTCAGTCGTCGATACCATGTAAGTAGCATCGTCCCTCCCAACATACTCAGGATGACAATCAATGAAAATATAATTGTCCCTGAGGTAGTTTTGGGCATAAAAATATAATATAGCTAATGCTGGTGGAGGTTGGCTTAACTGATCTGAAGAAGGAATATTTTGTAGGGCAACTGATTTTTCAGATTTAGCTCTATTTCCTTTAGCAGCGCCCTGTTTTGTGTTGCTCGTTCTGCTAGTACCTCTCTTGGTTTTACTAGCAGAAGCAGTCTTCTTTTTTGATTCCTTTTGATTCCTTAATTGATAATATTAAACAAAATATATATTGAGCATATAAATATATATATATGAAAAAGGTATATATAGTGTAACTACTAAACAAGGTTTAATGAAGATGTCAAATGTCAATACCTCTTCAGTAGTGAGACGTATTTGATCCGCAGGCCAAGCCACAAAGCTTCCATGAGCTTCTAGTACTGTGGTTGCCTCATCGCCCTCTTTATAACAAGGCAAGTGTGCACTGTCAATGATTGGAGTGTCAATACTCACCGGCCTTGTATTTAAGGCTAAATTGTACCCGCGGATTGTCTGCGTTTCAATACTGTGACTGATGCGGACCCTTCCTTTCGCCAAAATTGTTGAAAGGTCATTCGCTAATAAGTTACATTTATGCAAACCCTAAACAAAAATATTACACATTATTAATAATTTATAACACTGAATACATTCAATAACAATTCATAGTTTGTAATGCTTACCTCGGGAAGAGTAGAAAGAAATGCATCAGCTTCACAACTATCTCTGACGCTATTTACATTAGGTATGTGAAGCTGAACATGGTCTACTAAATCGGATGGCTTATACCCTTGAGATTTAATAAATGACAACTCTTGCTCCATTGTTGCCATCCGTTCAAATACCACGTCCAATTTTTGGGTGAGGATGGCGACTTGCTCATTAGTGCTACGAGAACCACGAGATCGACCACATATGCTCATTCTCGTAACACCCAATCCAATGCCCCTGTGTCTTCTAGGGTGTTCTACAATTCCTGTAGCCTGGGCCACAATGCTATATTGGTCCACCTCCTCACCTTCTGACGTTTCAAGTTCGTCCTGTAAATTTAACTTATAGGAATAAGCATAATATAATAGTTTTCTAAAAGAAAAGTAAGTAGGGTTCTAGATATCTACAAACTTACAATTTTTTTGGCTGCAACATCAACAGATTCATTAATATATCCATCTCTTGTTGCTCTAGCCTTCTTCCATAATGTACCAATATTGATGGACGAGGTACATGGGTCCAAGTCTTGGGCTAGAAGCTACAAATCAAAAAATATTCTTAATTAAAAATATTATTATAAAATTCAACATTTACATGTAAATAGATAATCACAAAATGCATACCAACTCCTCTTCAAGGCCCGCATAGCCTTTGCGAGCCATATTATGCCGATATTTATTTTGCTTGGCAATCTCTTTATTTTGGGTACTTTTTTCCTATATGACAAGCCAAAACATAATGACATGGTTATTTCAATATTAAGCATAATACTGGGATTGATACAAAAAGTTTAATTGTTATCTAACAAGTACCTTAAAATCCACCATAAGACGATAAGCAATGAATTGGTTCCAACTTTCTTGATCGATGAAACCGTATCGTTTGGGTGGGTTCTGTCGTACAGAACCATCCTTCTTTATATACATTTTTCTACGAGCTAAATATGACCTAAAGGTTCTTAGACGCTCCCCACAATGTCTAAGAAGCCATTTCTTCCTACTCTTTGGGACATTGAATACTCTCTGCAAAATAAGACATGTAGATGTATACCGATGTTAATGTAATAAAATTAATAACATTTGACATACAAAAATGATTACATAAAATAGCATATTTACCGTGATTTCCTACCAAATATGCTCCTTATGACCCTGTGGAACCTGCTTTCAATTATTATAGGAGATAGGAACACGGTTACGGGTCACAAGTGAAATGTAGGTCAAGAACATATCTGCGTAAGGGCCGATGGGAAGATTGTAAGTATTCCATCCCAACTCGACTACTTCTCCTCTATTCCTCATGTCTATGATAATTCTCATAATCGTAGGTCCTCTCTTCCCTTCTTCATCACTGCTATCCCTATCAATGTTTTTGTTGGCCATATCTCTACAAAAAATAAATAAATAAATTATGTTAGAATGTTATGTATTGAGCATAATAATGTACTATTATATTATCGATACGAATCATGCTTAGAAAGAATTAATCTCAAATGTATCATGCTATTCTATATATATATATATACGAATCATGCTAACACGTTTCCAAAAAGATATTAGTTCTAACCCTAACCCTAACCCTAACCCTAATTAACCATAATAAACGATAAACCCTAACCCTAACCCTAGCTAATTAACCATAATTTTTTACAATAAAACCTAACCCTAAACCACAACAAAAAAACTAATCCCTAAACCTAGCTAAATGTAATTAAAGCATAATATATAAATCATATTATTAATTATTATTATTATTATTAATATCATTATCATACACAATTATTTCTCTCTATTTAATTATTCACTTTTATATATTCCTTATTCTATATATCTATTTGATCCTCATCAAATAGCAATCATTAACATATGCATATGTAAAATATATTTGCATTTCAATATTATAGAAAGAATTAATGAAAATGTGTGTGTGTGTGTGTGTGTGTGTGTGTATATATATATAGTTTTATGAGTGAAAATGTATATAATTCTACACTCACATTCATATTATATATATATATGTAAAGGTCTCGGCCAACACATGCATTTGTTAATATATAACAATAACGCAACAAATTCAACAACAAACAGCAAAATTTTCAGCCAATACATTCAACAACACATTTTCGAACGACAAACCACAATCTTTCAATAACAAACAAACGAAACCCTGTAGCAACATGCATGCATTTATATATATATATATACATATATAAGTAGATAAAAAGTTACGAGAGGAAGAACAAACACATACATAAAGTGAGCTAGCTATAAACACGACGATGATCAAGAATGTTGAGAGAGGCAAGGGCTTCAACCACGACGGAGGATGAAGGTGCAAGTGCTAGCTAGCTTCAGAACAATAACAGCACACACATGCAGAGCCGGCAATGGCAGAGGCGTGGTGGAGAGTTGGCGGTGCGAGGGTTTCCTTTACTTGAGAGGAGCCGGTGTGGTGGTGCGAGGGTTTGCAAGGAGAAGGAGAGCAAGAGAATGAAGGTGCAGAGAGTCTGAAAATTTTGGCACGAAACAGAACTGAATGAAATATAAGTTTGATTTTGGAGTTTTAATAATGGTTTCTAAGAGAACCGTTATTAAAAAGAGGATTTAATAACCGTTTTTGAGAGAACCGTTATTAAAACATCTTTTAATAACGGTTCTTCTAGGATCCGTTATTAAAAGCTTCTGACTTTTGACAACGGTTCTAATATGAACCGTTATTAAATCCTCTTTTAATAACGGTTTACCTGAAACCGTTATTAAAACATCCGTGCAAATTATAACGTTGCCCTTTTAATAACGGTTTTTAGCTAGAACAGTTATCAAAACTCTCCCGCCCATTAATTTTCAAGTGTTTGACAACGGTTGTCGAACTACTGTTATTAATGTCCCGTTATTATTTCCCGTTTTCCTAGTAGTGGATGTGGGCCATTAATGGCTCATTTCTTAGGGTTTGAGGATTATGATTATACTCAAGAGTTAGGCTGAGAAGTTAATAGTGTTTTTCCCACTATATTGGAATATATTTATATTTGTAGTTATTTAAACTCTTGGCTTGGATTCCTATATATGATTTTATGAAAGTATCAAGTTCATTCTATATATAACCTAGTTCTAGTCCTTATGAACTTGTGTTGTCACATTATTATTATAATCATGGATTCTTTTTTATTTGTTCCATTTTACCTTACACCCGGCATAGATTAGGTAATAATCACACCTCTTTCATTGTTAATGTGGTGGTAAAACTCCTTGGTTTTGTTTTTCAATCACTTCCACCTTATATTAAAACCAAAATTTTTTTGTTCACAAAATTGGAGGTACTACAAGTCAAATTTTCTAGGATTGATCAATTGGATATACCAAGAAAGTTGATGGGGTAATGTAGAGAGAAACCAAGGTCACAACTAACCTACCAGCCGATAGGTTAGGTTGTTTAATTGATTGTTCTAAGGACCAACTGATCAATTTGAGGTAACAAGTCAATCAGTTTCACCTAACTAGTTGATTGGTTTTACCCTTAAATAACACAAAACAAACATTACAAATCCAAATCATCTTTCAAATTCCTACCACATCTGAATTAAAACAATTCCTAGTAGCATACCAACACCTTTTTTGCTCATAACTAAGACAAGCTACATAATTAATCAAATAATCCTAATTTCCCTAGAATCATGCATTTTTCTTTCAATTCATAAGGTAATCATCATACATCGATCTAAAACCAAATTCTCATAACCACTTTTAAATTAGGACTTTAAAGAATTTACCACAACATATGCTTAACAAAGTCACATTTATAAAGTAACAATGATTTGATAGAAGCAAAACTCTTCCATAAATATTGAAGTTAAACCTAGAAGATTTTTGATTTACAAACCTTATAGAAAATAGAAGTTAAAGCATCGAAACATCAATGAATAATTTCATATATCATAATTTGAGTTAGTAGAAAACAACTTACCAAAATTTATGGCTAACCTTCCCTTAATTAAAGATAAACAAGAGAGGGTAGAGAAAGGATTAGAACAGTGGAAAGGAACCAAAACTAAGCTTAAATTAGGGACAAAATAACATAAGATTTGAGAGATCTGGGACATATTGGTGCTTGGAAAAGAAAAGTGGATGGAAATGGTGATTAAGGTTATTTATGGCTAAGAAATTGGTATAATAACAAGTGTGATATGATATAGATTGAAAAAAACCTTGTTTGTACTATTTAAAATTTAGCTAAACAAGCAGATTTTATCAAAGATATGCTGAACTCTACTCTGGAGTCGAAATGTTGATGTCTAGAAAAATGCAAGTTGAATTCACCCAGAAATGTCAAACAAAAGAGAGGAAATGAATGGTCAACGTGGAAGAAATCTCCTAGCTATAAAGAGATAGGGCTAGGAATTGAAGTAACAATTCCAAAGTTTGTAGAAGAGAGAGGTGGAAGAAGATATAGCTAAAATTACCCTCTCCCTCATTTTTCTAAATCAGACCCTCAAATTCATTTAAGGTTGAAGCTCCAGCCACATACATGATAATAAAGGTTAAAAATCTTTAAATATCAATTTGGAATAGGATTATCAAGGTTACATTTTGGTATAAGAAGGTTTCTCGGGAAAAATTAAGTTTCAAAAACCAACTCATCTTGATAAATCAGTGGATAGGTTTGGCTTAGCAGTCAATTGGCTCCCCAAACCATTCAAACAATTTGGTCAAGAAAAATCATATAGATAAAATGAAAAACCAGATAATCAATCGACCTGAAAACTCATATTTTTCTATTTACAAAACTTATTCAAATCCATCTTTTTTCAAACTCAGTTTTAATTCCAAACCAAAATAAAACATTATAAAATATTAATAAATACTATAACTTTTCATTCAATAAACTTCATGAAAAGATGGGGTATTACAACACTACTCTCTCAAATAGGTTGTGTCCCTAAAGCTTACTAACCTAGGTATAGGCACAATATATATACACACAAAAATTCACATAGTACACAAAACAAGGAAAAATGGAATTACCACCTTAAAAAAAGTACTAAACCACAAACGTGAAACTATAATAGTAACCACCCAATCCCTAAAAGTTACTCAAATCCTTAACAAAATTTGGTGCTAGCTATTCAAAAACTACTTAAACCTTGGAACAATCCACTACTATCCTATCCTTAGATATTAATTACTACTACGGAAACAGGAATTAATAACGGCACATTAGTAACGGTGGTTCGAAAATCGTCGTCAAATCCGTGAAAATTAATGCGCGGGAATTTTTAATAACGGTTTTACGTAATAACCGTTATTAAAAGTGCAAGGTAAAATTTTGCACAGGAATTTTAATAACGGTTGACGTAAAACCGTTATTAAAAATTGATTTAATAACGGTTCAAACAAGAACCGTTGTTAAAATTTCCAATGTTTTAATAACGATTCCTTTTAAAACCGTTATTAAATCTTGTTTTGATAACGGTTCTTGTAAGAACCGTTATTAAATCATGTTTTAATAACGGTTCTTATAGGAACCGTTATTAATATCTCCTTTTATTTTGCTCTCTTTTGTTTCGTGCCAAAAATTTCACACTCTGCCGCTTCCCTCTCGTACTCTCTTTCTATTGCGAACCCTTGCACCACCGCTCCGGCTCCTCTGAATTAAGGGAAACCGTCGCACCGCCATCTCTCCACCACCCCTCTACCATTCTTGCGAACGTAGCCAGCATTTGTACCTTCGTCGTTGTCGTTCTCAACTTGTACGCCGTCGCTCCCTTTATGTATGTGTTGTTCTTCCTTCAATATTGCTTAATTTGTCTCTACTGATATGTATATATATATATAAATGCATGCATGTTGCACCGAAGATGTTGTGTTTGATGTGTTGTTCGAAAATCTGTCGTTCGATGTGTTGGTGAAAAAATTTGTTGTGGCCTTTTTTATTGTGGCCGGCCGAGACCTTAAAATATATGTATATATATATATATAAATGTGTTTATAATCTATTTTATAAAAATATGTATTATTATTTTAAGAGAATCCACAAGCCTAAAATATATATTATTATCATAAGGTATGTACGTTCTAAGAATAAAATTAAGGTGTATATATTTTTTTAGCACTCACATTATTATATATGCAGATGATCATGTGTATTTATATGCTTTTTTTAATATATATTTTGTAAGACGTGTATGTTTGTTTTTCCGTAAAATGTGTGTTTATATGTGTTCTATTATATGTATATATATTTATAATATATTCATATATAAGATGTGTATATATAATCTTAAATAATTGTGGTTAGGGTTAGGGTTAGCTATAGGTTTAGGATCATTATCTTATGAGGTTTAGTGTTATTTTTTATTATAATTTATTAGGGTTAATTATTGTTAGGGTTAGTGGGAGGGGGGAGGGTTAGGGTTTATCGTTTATTATATTAAATATAAACTAGGGCTATAAGGAAAAATCCTAAGGATAAGGGTATTGTGCCTGGGGAAAAGTTGAGGAGGTTGGTTGGGCATCGGTGTTGTGATCGATAAAAATTAAATAGAGATGAATAATTGTGTATAATAATAATAATAATAATAATAATAATCATCATCATCATCATCATCATATAAGATTTATTAGATTGTACTATATATATATATATTATCTTATTAATATCTACTTGATTTTACTATGCGTAGCTTGAATGATTTGATGATAGTTTGATGTTTAGCCAGTTTGTTAAATATATAACTAAAGATTATGTCCTTATTTTAAATAGTTTGATGTTGTTAGGTTTACATAGTTGGTTATAATCTGGTAGAATATATTTATGATTTGTCTAGCTAGTTGAAGATCACTTTATATATTCTGTAATTTAGATCCTTTTAATTTCGAGAACAACCTTGATGATAAGATTTAGTGGTTCTCATTTGTAGGTAGTGATCAGATGACATACCCTCCACTGTATTTTCATATGGCGCCACATAGAGATGTACGGACTCATGTGATATGGTTATATAATGAGCTATGTCATTTGTACGCGAGTGGCTCATCCTATCACCCCTTCCTTTTCAGATCTTATCACCTTCTGTTGACCCTGCCTCAGATAGAGCCATGGGCATCGGCTACGTCTACTTTTTTGCAGTGGTTTGTCTACCACAGTGATGCACCACACCCGAGATTTATTGAGGGTGAGCTGTTTGCTAGAGAGTATGATAGGATATCGAGAGAACTGATGGTCATCGATGACGAGTGGAGGTATCGTCATAGCTTGCCTCGGAGTATCCACCTTAGTTACCCTAGAGTATCCGTGAGTAGACTCTCATTTGATGATGTCAGGGATCAAATGATATATCGTGATGAGTGGACTTTTAGAGTTATAGTTTTTAGTCGGGCTCGACGAGGCTATCGGGGGATTTAGTTTTAGATATGAGTTTTCGTTTTTTAGGTATTTGAGTTGTAGCAACATTTTGATGTATATAGTGCTGCTATTGCTTAAATCCTGTAGTATGCATATCTTTTGTAAATTGAACTATTAATTGTATAATATTTTGCTACGTTTGTATGTATGCATATATATATATATATATATATATATATATATAATGAACTCTTTGTAAGTATGAGGAGTTTCATTGATCAGCATTAATATAATTTTGGAAACTTGTTAGCATGATTCGTATATATATATATATATATATATATATAGAGAGAGAGAGAGAGAGAGAATAGCATGATACTTTTGAGATTAATTCTTTCTAAGCAAGAGTGATTTGAAAATTATTATACTTATAATTCAATTGATTTTTAATATATAATTACTTTCATGCGGGATATATCTAGATTCAAATAATATGGATCGGAAATGGTTGTCTGCAAATCGTCTGTCTAGAGAATATAACGAAGGAGTGGAGTTTTTCATCAAGTTTGCAGTTGAACATGCTCGGGACAATAGTAGAATAGTCTGTCCTTGTTTGAAGTGTTCTTATATTCAGCGTGTCAACGCTAATGATTTGAGAGATCATTTATTTGTGTATGGAATTGATACAAGCTACACTTGTTGGATATGGCATGGGGAAACAGAGTCTAAATATGAAAATGACGATGCTGGGAGGGATAGTAGTGGATCATCATTTGATAACTATGAGGGACATTCGTTAGAGGAGATGACTCAAAAGGTTGAGGAAAGTGTTCGGGATTGTCCAAAAATGTTTGAGAAGTTATTGAATGACTCGGAGAAACCTTTGTACGGTGATTGTAAGACGTTTTCGCGATTATCCGCTACTTTAAGGTTGTACAACTTAAAGGCATGTAACGGATGGAGTGATAAGAGTTTTACAGAATTATTGTCACTTGTGAAGGATATGCTTCCTGATGATAACGTTCTACCCGATCGTACGTATGAAGCGAAGAAGATTCTATCCTCTATGGGCATGAGTTATGAGAAGATACATGCATGCCCTAATGATTGTATTTTATATCGCAATGACAATGCATCTTTGGATAGTTGTCCTAATCCTGAATGCAAAGCACCACGATACAAGAAGAACAAGGTGCCCGCTAAGGTGTTATGGTATTTTCCTATAATACCAAGATTAAGGCGGATGTTTGATGATATTGAAGATGCCAAGAACCTAAGATGGCATGCTGATGACAAGATAGATGACGGGCTTCTTAGACATCCATCCGACTCTCCACAATGGATGACGATTGATGGGTTGTTTCCTGAATTTGGTAAAGAAGTAAGAAATGTGCGCCTTGCACTATCTGCAGATGGAATGAATCCGCACAATCAAGGCAGCTACAGTTTATGGCCAGTGATTTTGGTTATATACAATTTACCTCCGTGGCTCTATATGAAACGCAAGTATATGATGTTGTCTTTACTCATTTCCGGGCCAAACCAACCTGGGAATGATATTGATGTTTATTTGGCACCTTTGATTGATGATTTGAAGTTCTTATGGGACATGGGCGTTGAAGTATTTGATGCATATGGTCAAGAAAATTTCACTTTGAGAGCATTGTTATTCTGTACTATAAATGATTTTCCGGCATATGGCAACTTGTCAAGTTATAGTGTGAAAGGCCATTATGCATGTCCGATATGTGAGGAGAATACTTCATTTGTTCAGCTAAGACATGGCCGAAAGACTGTGTTCCTTGGGCATCGTAGGTTTTTACCGAAGAATCATCATTATCGTAGGCAAAGAAAAGCGTTCAATGGATTCCGAGAAGAAGGGCAGGCACCAATCCGGTTGACGGGTCGACAAGTGTGGCTGAAGATGAAACATTTGAGTGTCAAGTTTGGGAAGAAGAATAAAGATAAGCCTCCATCAGTTGGGTGGAAGAAGATGTCAATATTCTTCAACCTTCCTTATTGGGAATCTTTCTACGTGAGACATACCCTTGATGTGATGCATATTGAGAAAAATATATGTGACAGTCTTGTTGGCACATTACTTAATGTTCCACGCAAGACTAAAGATGGGATAAATGCTCGAATGGATATGGAAGAAATGGGTATTAGACAAGAACTGAAACCGCGAGACAACGGAAGAAGAACATATTTACCGCCGGCGTGTCATACTCTTTCCAGAAAAGAGAAAATTTCATTTTATGAATTCTTGCACGGTGTCAAGGTTCCGGAAGGGTATTCTTCAAATGTCAGAAGGCTCGTGTCGATGAAAGAGTTGAAATTAATTAACATGAAGTCTCATGATTGTCATATCTTGATGCAGCACTTGTTGCTGATAGCTATACGTGGAATTTTGCCAAAACGTGTTCGAATTACTATCACGAGGCTTTGTTGGTTTTTTAAAGCCGTCTGCTCTAAAGTTATACATCTTGATAGTTTGGACGCCTTGCAAAAAGGGATTGTGATTATTTTGTGCCAACTTGAAATGTATTTTCCACCGTCATTCTTTGACATTATGGTACATCTAACTGTTCATTTAGTTTATGAGATAAAGATGCTAGGACCTGTTCATGGGCATTGGATGTACCCCTTTGAACGATTTATGAAGTTGATAAAAGGTTATGTGAAGAATCGATATCGGCCAGAAGGATGTATTGTTGAGAGTTACCTGGTGGAAGAGGCAATTGAGTTTTGCACGAATTACTTGTCAAATGCTGAAGCTCTTGGTATTCCTAAGTCTCGACATGCGGGCAAATTTGAACGACAGGGTATTAGAGGCAGACAGCTTGGGCGTGTAGACCCTAACATGTTCCGTGCAGCACATCTATATGTATTACACAATAGTGATGATGTTCAGCCATACGTTGAAGAGCATATGACTTCTTTACGGATTGAAAATCCATCCAAGACTGAGAAATGGATTATCGATAAACATAATCTTTCCTTTATTGATTGGATAAGAGATCGCATCATTCCACTCATCGGTCATTCCCCAACTTTAATTTCCGAAACCCTGCACTGGTTGTCTCAGAAACCTCGTTATGAAGTTTTTCAATATACCAGTTATGTGATCAATGGTTGCACTTTTTATACAAAAGAACAAGATGGGAAGAGTACAATGCAGAACAGTGGGGTGACTTTAGTGGCTGAGGCAATGCATGTTGCTAGTGCGAAAGACAAGAATCCAACTTATGCAGATATGAATTATTATGGTGTGATTGAACATATATGGGAGTTAGATTACACTGTATTTAAAATCCCTGTATTCGGCTGCAGATGGGTTGATAACAGCAGTGGGGTTAGATATGAAGATGGATTCACATTAGTAGATCTTAATAGGGCAGGGCATAAACAAGACCCATTCATCTTAGCATCACAAGCGACACAAGTATTCTATGTCACTGACCCTACTGATAATGGATGGTCTGTAGTACTATCTACGAAAAAAAGAAATGCCAATGAATGTGATGATGAAAATGATGCCAATTGGAATAACGAGTGTGTCTCAGCTATGCAAGCAACTCAATTATTGAACGATGATAACAATACAATTAATGAGGAGGAAATATATGTCAGGGATGATCATCGTGAAGTAATATATGTATCAGATCCTAAATCTAATCCAAAAACAAGGGGGAAAAAAAGAAGGAAAAGAAGGCAATGAGGGTAATAATATTGTAACATATAATATCTATGTTGGTTTTTTTCAACTCAATTATGCTCAATACATAACATTCTAACATAATTTATTTATTGATTTCTTTTAGAGATATGGTCAATAAGAATATTGATAGGGACATCAGTGATGAAGAAGGGAAAAGAGGGCCGACAATTATGAGAATCATCACAGATATGAGGAATAAAGGAGAAATAGTCAAGTTGGGATGGAATACTTACAATCTTCCCATTGGCCCTTAAGCAGACATGTTTTTGACTTACATTTCACTTGTGACACGTAACCGTGTTCCTATCTCCTATAATAATTGGAAGCAGGTTCCAACGGGTCATAAGGAGCATATTTGGCAGGAAATCACGGTAAATATACAATTTTATGTAATCATTTATGTATGTAAAATTTTATTAATTTTAATACATTAATATCGGTATACATTTGTATGTCTTACAATGCAGAGAGTATTTAATGTGCCAGAGAGTAGGAAGAAATGGCTTCTTAGACATTGTGGGGAGCGTCTAAGAACATTTAGGTCATTTTTAGCTCGTAGGAAAATGTACAGAAAGAGTGATGGTTCTCTACGGCAGAATCCACCCAAACGATACGGTTTCATCGATAAAGAAAGTTGGAACCAATTTATTGCATATCGTCTTACGGGTGATTTTAAGGTATTTGTTAGATAACAATTAAATTTTTATTATCGATCCTAGTATTGTGCATAATATTGAAATAACTATGTCACAATGTTTTGGCTGGTGACATAGGAAAAAAGTGCCAAAAATAAAGAGATTGCGAAGCAGAATAAATACCGGCATAATATGGCTCGCAAAGGTTATGCAGGCCTTGAAGAGGAGTTGGTATGTATTTTGTGATTTATCTATTTACAGCGTACTGACAAATTTTATAATATTGGTACATTATAAGAATATTTTTTGATTTATAGCTCATAGCCCAAGACTTAGACTCATGTACCTCGTCCATTAATATTGGTACATTATGGAAGAAGGCTAGAGCAACAAAAGATGGATATATTAATAAAGATGTAGATGTTGCAGCGAAAAAAATTGTAAGTTTCTAGATATTTGGAACCCTGCTTACTTTTCTTTTAGAAAACTATTATATTATGCTTATTCATGCAAGCTAATTTTACATATATTATATACATTACAGGACAAACTTCAAGCGTCAGATGGTGAGGAGGGGGTAGACCAATATAACATTGTATCACAAGCTATAGGAATTGTAGAACACCCTGGAAGACACAGGGGTCTTGGATTAGGTGTTACGAAAACGAGCGTACGTGGTCGATCTCGTGGTTCTCGTAACACTGATGAGCAAGTCGCCATCCTTACACAGAAATTGAACGTGGCATTTGAACGGATGGCAACAATGGAGCAAGAGTTGTCATTTATTAAATCTCAAGGGTATAAGCCATCCGATTTAGTCGACCATGATCAGCTTCACATACCTAATGTAAATAGTGTCAGAGACAGTTGTGAAGCTGATACACGTCTTTCTTCTCTTTCCGAGGTAAGCATTACATAACTTTGAATTGTTATTAAATGTATTCGGTGTCATAAATAGTTAATAATGTGTAATATTTTCGTTTAGGGTTTGCATAAATGTGACTTGTTAGCGAATGATCTTTCAACTCTTTTGGCGAAAGGAAGGGTCCGCATCAGTCACAGTACCCAAACGCAAACTGTCCACGGGTATAACTTAGCCCTACTTACAAGGCCGGTGAGTATTGACACTCCAATCATTGGTAGTGCGCCCTTGCCTTGTTATAAAGAGGGCGATGAGGCAGCCACAGTGCTAGAAGCTCATGGAAGCTTCGTGCCTTGGCCTGTGGATCAGATACGTCTCACTAGTGAAGAGGTATATATTGACATTCAATATCTTCATTAGACCTAGTTTAGTAGTTACATTGTTTATACCTTTTTCATATATATATGCTCAATACATATTTTGTTTATTATTATTATTTAAGGAATCAAAGAAGAAGACTACTTCTGCTAGTAAAACTAAGAGAGGTACTAGTAGAACGAGCAACACAAAAGAGGGCGCTGCCAAAAAAAAGAGAGCTAAATCTGAAAAATCAGTTGCCCCACAAAAGATTCGTTCTTCGGAAATACGCCAACCTCCACCAGCATTAGCTTTATTGTATTTCTATGCCCAAAACTACCTCGGGAATAATTATATTTCCATTGATTGTCGTCCTGAGTATGTTGGAAGGGACGATGCTACTTACATGGTATCGACAGTTGACATAAGCGACATTTATAATCAGGAATGGATGTCAACCACAAGTGTCGCCGTTTATGTCACGTAAGCATTATTTCATATTTCAGATTTTAGTACTCTTGTAGACATAGAATTTTTACGACCTCTTAAGCTTATATGAGTTATTAGTTATTAACAAATATCCATTATTATTGTCGTCCATATATAGGTTGGTAGCTAGTCGCGCTGCGTTGGAGGGAATGCTTTCCTCTATTGTTTTTGTGTGTCCATACTACATAGTTGACAGTAGTACAATAACAGAGGGTAGGCACATAAACTATTTAGCGGATCGCATTTTGATTGAGGGACACAACAAGCTCTATCTCATTCCTCACCTCGCAACTGAACATTGGGTTTTGTACGCCGTCTGACCTGATCTTAATAAAGTTTATGTGTTTGATTCCCTTCGAACCTATGACGTGCCTTTTGAGGTCGCTCGTCGTGGTGGGAAGGAATTTATAGACATGTTAGTATATTTTTCACTTCTTACTTCATTAGCTTATTTATACATATATATATATATATATTCTATTTTCATTATTTGAGGTATATATACTTACAATATTATGTATCAAACTCTATTTATTAGGGCACTACAGACGGCATATCAAAGGAGAGGTGGGAATGGTGTCCCAGACCCAAAGAATCTTCAATATGAGCCTATCATGGTAAGTAGGAAGACAACTATTTTGTATTTTTTTTAATTCAAATTAATATATAATAGTTAGAGAGTTAATTGAATTCATTTGACAGTGTCCACAACAGCAAAATGGCGATGATTGTGGATACTATGTATGTAGAACAATGGATCTTATAGTCCAGAATAGATCGGTCAACATAGATCCAAGCCATGTATGTTTGCTTTTCCATATTTTTCTATTAATGAATCATGACATATATATTTTTGACCTAATGTCTAAGTGTATATTAATTGAAACATGTGTGTTGTAGTTTTTCACCGATGACTATGCACGAGGCCAGCAATATAATATTGATGAAATTGATGAAGTTAGAGACCAATGGGCCAAGCACGTGCACTCATTCATTCGGTATTAGGTAGCGATCTATATATTCTACATGCATTTTCAGGTTTGTATTTTGTCTACATCTTTCGGTCTTCCAGCCTAGATTTGTGAACTCTTTACTTTGGGGTGTAGAGCTACCAAGTTGTGGTATGCCCACTAATTTTTATTCCTAAGTATAGTTGGTGTATTGAGACATGCATACTAATTATAGATTGATTGAAATTATGGTGTGATACCTTGCTGGTATGAATTGATGTTGTTTTACATTGCAGATTTGGTAATTGTTTGAACATACAACTGTGTATGTGGGCAGGAACAAAACAGAAAAATGCTAAAAAAAACATACACTTTTAATAACGGTTCTATGGGAAACCGTTATTAAAACCATGTTTTAATAACGGTTCGTAAATAAAACCGTTATTAAAAACCGATGCTTTAATAACGGTTCTATGGGAAACCGTTATTAAAACCTCAGTTTTTAATAACGGTTTCCCATAGAACCGTTATTAAAACGTGGTTTTCAACAACGGTTTTTTCTGATGAACCGTTATGAAAACCTTATTTTTAACAACGGTTTCCCATAGAACCGTTATTAAAAGCTCATTTTTAACAACGGTTTTTAAGTAAAAACCGTCATTAAATATGAAGTTTACGCACATATTCGCGGGTTTTTGTGTATTTTTAATGACGGTTATGAACCGTTATTAAAGATATAATAACGGGCGATTCAATAACGGTTGAAAACCGTTATTAAAACTCGAAAATAACCGTTATTAAAAGCTGTTTCCGTGGTAGTGTAAATGTCCAAGAAAAGATAATTGATCTAGCCAAAACTTACACTTTGAAAGTTTAGCATACAATTGGTGTGGCCTTAACATTGCCAAAGTCTACCTTATATGTTGCTCTTACTTTTCTCAATCATTAGAGAAGATGAGGATGTTGTCGATGAACTAACGCAGGAATAATTAGTAAATCTTTTTTATGAAGGACATGAATGCTTCTAGCATATTATCAAGTGTAAAAAGCATCACTATGAACTTTTAATGACCATATCATGTCTACAGCGTAGTATGTTATCTTCAATTAGTGGTAACCTGACTAAAGATCAATTTTGGAGAACACCTTGGCTCCCTTGTGTTGGTAGAACATGTCATCAATCCTTGTACATGGGTAATGGTTCTTTATCGTTACCTAATTCAACCCTTGGTGATAAATGCACAATCTCAGGCTCCCATCCTTTTTCTTCACAAAGAAGACTAGCACTCCCAATGGTGATATACTTAGCTGGATTTTACCCTTCTTTAACAACTCTAACTAGGACTTAAGCTCCTTTATCTCTATAGTTGCAATGCAGTATGGAGATATAGATATTGGTTGTGTTCTTGGAAATGTTTCAACAGTAAAGTTGACATACAAAATAGGTGGCATACTTGGGATCTCTTCAAATAATACATAGGAATACTCATGAATCATTATGATTTGCTCTAACAACTTCTCAACTATCTCTCTATCTCAAACACACCACTTGAATAGCATATATCCCTTATGTAAAAGGTTTCTCATCATGATTCCCAACACAACCTTTATTGAGGATCTATATTCACACATTGGATATGAAACTGTAACACTCTTTGGTCTTGTAGAACCACATATTCCTACTCATAGTCTATCATCGCTCAATACTTCCCCAACATATCTATTCTAACAATTAGATTGAGATCACACAACTCAATCTCCATGAGTTCTAAGGGAAACTCTACTCCCTCAACTATCAAGGTCAACACATTATAGAACCTAGAGCATATAATATTATAGCCCAAAGGCAACATAACAAAAGTGAAAATACTACTAAAAGGAAAGAAGACAACTCTAGTTATGAATGTGAATGACACAAAAGAATGAAATGCACTAGAGTCAAATAATATACATGCTGGAAAAGTAGAGACAATAAGTATACCGATCACCACACTAGCAAGATGTTTTACCTCTAACTAGATAATTACATTCAAGAGTCCTCTTAAATGAACTCCCATAGCACAAGTTGGTCCCTAACCTTATTAGAAGGTGCAAGGCCTCTGATCGTTCAGCTAGATAACTTAACTACCAACACTAGCTAGTGATGGAAGAATCCTTAAAATATGTTGTTGTGGCTAATGAATGGATTTGGTACTCTGAAATCAAGTATGATCTCTTTAAACACTACCACCAATGGCATGGAAGTTGTAGGCTCTATGTCCGACCGTACCACACTTATGGTGAGTCAATTTGTTGTCTCCAAAATTTACTTCCATGTGATGTACTCTACAAAGCTGACAATTTTAATGCTTCTCCTCAACATATCCCTAGAATTTACCACCAATTGGAGGTACTGACCCTATAGTCCTATCATACTTAGTGGGCATGCTACCTCCTAATTAGGTTTTCTTCCTACCACCAGGACATTGACGACCTTCAAACTTCCTCCCCCCATCAATCGAGCACTCTAGGCTTGGATGAATCAAGAAGCCTTCAAAGCCTACATGTACATTACCACCATGTCTAACAAAGTAACTCCAACTAATAGCTCTTGTTATCTAATTCCTAAGCCAATATTGAAATGGTGGACCTACATCACCTCATTACCCTCTACCTTAGGGGAAAATTAGACCAAGTCTTTGAATCTTTTTCGGTACTCATCTATAGACATGCCTCCCTACGAAAGGGCTATAAAATCATCATAATTATTCATATGAAGATGAGTGGAAAAGAAACAGGCATGCAGCACCTCATGGAATAATTCCCAACATATAGGCTCTCCATCTCTACAATGGACACTCCTCCACTAAGAGCCTACTTTCACCCTTAGGTAGTACACCACCATATTAACCCTCTTATCCATAGGGCAACCACATGAGATGAAGGTATTATCCATGTCCCTAGCCTATCTCTCCTAATGTCAGGCTCCTCCTGACCCTCAAAGATCAATGGATGATGATGACCAACCCTTTTTAGCTAATCTTCTATAATTAATGTAGATACTGGCATTAGTAGTGGCTGTGGTGCTAAGATTTAGCCTTTCATGCATCTTTAATGGTCCCTATCAATTCTTAGATATGATCATAATAGTGTTTACTTATATCGATTCTTAAAGAATGTCAGTAACTAGAAACAATCCATTACCTAGTATTAAGACTAGCATAATGAATTAACAGAAAAGCTATCTACAACACATTCCCTAACCAACTCTCGCTTATAGACATTCGCAATATGGAAAATATTTAATTTCAAATAAATACTTGAAAATTGGGAAATCATTTAAAAATAACCTTCACTATGAGGTAAAAGGGATTTAAAAATGAAACACATTTATGAGATAGACATGATACCAATCCATGGTAACAACTTAAATAGGTTAAATTTAGAGAATATATATAAAGTAACTCTAATAGTAACATGTAACACCCCCATTTTTTACTATTGAAAAATTTTAATTTGAAACCTTGAGGAATAAAAAAAACACATAAAAACTTAGAAAAATGGGGTCTTACTATAGCACATATCATAGGATAGGTGTTAGCCGCCTATCCCATGCTATCTATAAAATTAAGAACCAAACCTACCAAAAATAATGTAGGGTGCACTAAAACATATTATATAAATTCCAAATAAAATAATATTATACAAATATAGGACCTCGAAGGTCTAAAATGTTCAAATACATGAGGAATTTAAATAGAAATAAATGGTCTCAAATTACAGAAACAAGGTAGGTCGTGCCCCTAACTTTAGTCCTTCACGGACCCTTCAAATATCTCTAAAGGTCCACGATCTCATAACCCTTGACCCGCATGAGGATGTTCAACAACTAACCATGCCCAAAAACCTACGCATAACCCTCTACTTTTGGGAATGAGAAGGTGACAAATCAAACAGGCACTTCAATAAACTTCGTCATGAGTAAGCCTATATACCTCTTGAAAGGAGTCACCTACACACAAGATTATTACGTAATATAAAATTCATACTTATAAATTTCATGCATATTTAATATAAATAGGATACATGCTCTATCATGATCACATCAGGTGATGGCAGCTCATACCATACATGACTCATCATGCTTAACACCTTAACACTACATCATAGTTGATAATATATAAGCTATAAGTAGAATGTCTAGATAATAGCAAGGCTTCATTCATCCAAACACATAATTTCATAATAATCCATTTCAACACCCCCAAATTATTTGATGACTTATATATATATATATATATATATATATATAGGTCATTATCTCCTTTATTTTTCTTTTCCTTTCACTTTTACCATTCTCTTTATTGACATTCTTATTCATACTTCTTATCCATACAAATAATTGTCCAAGTAATAACTAATGAACATAAGTCCAAGACATAGTCAAGTAGCCACATATGGAAATAAGTCTAGGCTAAAGTTTAAGCCGATGCTAAGACCACCTGGATGATAAAACCCTTTAGTATTGATATCCCCTAATATATAATCAGTGTCAAGAGTTGGTAAGGCACTAGAGGATCCTTAAAAAAGGTAAATCCTAAAGGCACCAACAAATGCTCAATGGTAGACTAACCCCTAGTATCGATTCAAGAATCAAGTAACCAATACCCATACACAACTCAATCATTTTTTACTTTAAGTGATTAGTATGTTATTCTCTAGGTTACTTTATCACAAAGTGCTAATACAATATGCAAGTAAGACATTTACATACTTATACCATCTTAACCATTACCATTTTTCAACCTTTTATATGATTTCCATTAATGTTTTCTCAATTTTAACTAAAAACCTTTGATTAATCCATTTTAGGATAAAGTATATATTTATTACCTCTTTAAAGCCATCAAATACTTTTTATGAGTTTACCTATGAAAGCCTTTACAACACCCATTGAGTATGAGATAAATTATGATCCATTTAATCCATCCATTAGATTGTTCATTCATCTAGGTAATCATATAGCATCATTTGGTATGTTCTCAAGGCATATCCAAGTCAATAGATCAAAATCACACAATTTGGCTTAAATAGTCAATCGGTTTGGCCTAACCAGTAAATTAGCTTTACCAACCTATCAATTGGTTTGGCCAACCAGTCAATCAATTTGTATAGACAAGTTAATTAGTTTTGCTAATTCAAACCTAGCGTTCCCTTAAACCAGATAATCTATTTGGTAAAAGTAATCAACTATTCTAGGACCATCTAATCAATTATATCAAATTAGTTTATAGGTTTAAGTAGAGAAACAACTATAGTTGCAATAAACCTACCAATTGATGGCTTAAGTCCACTATTTTGAAGAGTAATCAATCAGTTTGACCTAACTAGTTAATCAATTTTCCCTCAAACAACATAGAAAAAATAGTTTTCATACAAATCATCTTCAAAATTCCTACCACATCTAAACTAAAACATATCCTTGCATTATATAAACAATTTTTTGGCTCATAACTAGGATATGCATCATAATTAATCAAACATAACTAATTCTCCAAAAATCATACATTATTCTCAGAACTCATAAGTTAATGAACATGCATAAGTCTAAAACCAAATTCTCATACAAACTTATAAAATCAGGACATTAAAGAATTCAAAATAACACATGCATAACCAAGTCATATTTTAGAAGTAAAAATGACTTACATGGTGCATGAAAAACTTTTCCAAAAATATGAAAACTCAAATTGGAATATTTTTTAAATTTTTAAACATTAAAGAAAATGTAAATTAAATCTTCAAAAATTAAATGATAAATTTTATAATTTAGAATTTGAATTAGGGGAAAAATACTTTCCATACCTAAGAGAAATTAGAGAGAAGTTGTAATTAGAAAGATACTCAACTTCCCCCTAAATCTAACCCTCCTTTTCTCAAATATATAAAAGAAAGAGATATATTCAAGATCATAAAAGTTGAAAGAAACTGAAAAATAAGCTCGAATTGGTGAGAAAAAACACAAGGTTAAAAAGAGCTGGAATATATTTAGTGGCCGAAAGAAAAGTGAATGGAAGGGGCGATTAGGGGTATTACAGCCAACCAATCGGTATAAAAATAAGAGTGTTTAGCATCACATAAGAAAACCTAATTTCTACCATTATAATTTGAGCTAAATGGATATATTTTGTTAAAGATTGGCTAACTTTCCATCTAGAACTAAAATGGCAATTTTTTAAAAAGATACAAGTCAAATTCACCCATAAATGTGAAACATAAGAGAGGAAGTGAACATCAATATGGAAGGAATATCCAACTAAGTAGACATTGTTTTGGGAATTGAAACAACAATTCTAGAGCATGTAGAGGAGATAGGTCGAAGAAGATAAAGCTAAGGTCACCCTTTCTCTTAATTTTTCAAATTGATCACATAAATTCATTTTATGTATAAGATCATTCCAAATGCATGATAAGAAAGCTTAATAATCTATAAAGAACAACTTGGAATTGAATTATCAATATTCCATTTTGGTATAAGAAGATATACCTAAAAAATACAATTTCAAAAATGTACTCTACATGACAAACCTATCGATCTATTTGGTTAACTAGTCAGCTTTTCTACCAGCTAATTGATTAGTTCCTGAAACTGCTTGATCGGTTCAATTGAGAAAAACCCTATAGCTTTAAAAAAACTTGTCAATTATTTCTTAAAACAAGTTGATTAGTCTATTTAAAAACTCATTTTATTCTAATTTATAGTTCTTCAAACTAAATTATAGTTCCAAATCATAATCAAACATAATAAATACCATAACTTCTCATTTAACAAACTTTGGTAAAATATGGGGTATTACACATTTCTTGATGAATCAAACCAAAATGAATATCTAGATGATGGATAAAACCTAACTAAATCTCAATGAACATGAAAGGAATATGACGTGAAATTTTAATGATATTGAGTTCGCTTAATCACATAGATCAAATACTTAAATTATTGTAAAAGATGATTATATTTATATCCACCCTCAAAGGATATAATCTAAGAACATAAGATTCATACTCAGAGGAAAAATCCTCACCCTCTTCAATGTGATTGGTGATAGCAAAGAACATGTAAGACAATAATTAAGATATACATTAGGAATAATTTAAAATATTTTTATTGCTAAATATTGTTATATTTCAGATTTTTGACATTTAATGGATAATGTTTTATATCCATCTTTAAATGTTGAACTTGGAAACACTCTCTAGAAAATAAACATAATATCTCCTCATCTCCATTTAATTTTTCTTTTGAGAAAAAAAATTGGATTACCATTTTTACTCTAATGCTAAAACTTCCTTTGTTTATAGTCACAACTTGATACAAATATAATCTCATCTTATGAAGAAAATCATGAAGCTTGATAGGATCTAAACTATTCTTTTCACATGTCTCTAATATTAGATCCTCATTTTCCTTCCACTCCAACTCATTATCATATGGCTTCCTCTGTATAATATTTTCCTAGAAAGAAAGAAAGGTTATCAATCAAGTATAACTTGATCACATGGATATCCAAAGAATTATCTTATAAGAAACAAAATACCAAGATCATTAATTGAAATTTAAATCTACAAAGATAAACTCATTGTAGACACTATACATATTCACTCAAAAAAGATGAACCCTTGAAAAGAAGTAGTGCAACACTGGGTTCTCCTAAACATAAGAAGTATCATGGGGAACAAACTCCCTTTAAATTTAATAGTAAATCACATGGATAGTTATATTACAATATTCAAACGTTTCATATCATATATCTCAAAGGCATATCATTGAAGAAGAAAACAAAAAAAAGTATAGTATATTACCAATGGTACTTTTGTTGTAAGTCTTGTAGGTCCACTAAAAGTTAATGCTACATTGGGTTTTGTACTCATAAGCTTGAATATTTTTTCACTCATCTAAATTAGAGTTGGAAATAATATTTATTATCTTGCAGATAATTTCAACACTTGATGCCTTAGAATACTAACCTATTTCTTTGAAGTATGAGAGCTAGGAGACCATAAAAAATTTGTAGTTAAGTTGCCACCATGAGGCATCACTCTCACTCAAGCATCATGCTCTCTAGCTGCCAATGCTACAAAAAAAGACATTGTGTCTCCTACTTTCCACAACTTTAGAAGTCTTTTAGACCTTATTATATGGGAAAAATGGTTATAGTTAAACAAAAAGTTAAAATGATATCTCAAATACTGAAACTTAAATATTGCTAAAACCTAATAATTTTATTAAAGATTTTTTATATCAGGTCATTAGTAGCATCAAGCATAACCCTACCCCTAACATCTATTATTTTCGAATATTAAATCTAAAGTGCTGTAATTTTATATTTTAATATTTTTAGGTTTAATATTTTATGCTTAATTTAGATTATTTATTTAATTTTTTATTTTTATTTTCATTTTCATTAACATCATGTTGTAATTTTCTTTTACCAAGGATATGGTGAAACTATATTCTCTATACTGATAGATGAATAGATTACTTGATTAATGGATTACTCGATGTGGTTTATGCTATTATTCTAGATTATGCCTAATTAATAAGCCTATAACCTTCAATTATCATTTAATAAGTCAAGGAAAGATCGAGAGCTAATTCTCTATTTTAGATCAAATAAAATGAATAGGAATTTAATAGGTTTTGAGAAGAACTACATGATTTCTATAACAATAGGGAGGGATAAATATTCTCATTGGCATCTATGTATTTATTGAAAAGATAGGTAATTGATTAATGGGTTGTTATAATTTGATAGTGGTAGATCCGAAGTCCTTGATATTTTTTATTTATTAATTTTACCTTTATTAGATTTTATTTCAGTTCATTTTATCTTAATTTTGTTTGATCTAAATTTTAGTTTAGAATTAGTTATTTATTTATTTGATTTTGATCATCTAAATGTGATTAAAGTAATTAAAGTCTTTATATTATTATATAGTCTCTATAAGAACAATAACTTGATACTCTTGGTGCCTTGTATTACTTGTGAATGGTATACTTGCCAACATGTATATTTGGCCAACATCAAGTGTTCATTTTTTCAAAACAAAAAAATAAACAATGTAAATTAAACATAAAATATTGAGCCTAAAAATATTAATATATAAAATTATAGCAATTCATATTCAAAATAAGAACCAAGAAATTAATACTATACTACGAGGATGGTTAGCGGGACTGAAATATTTTTCGACACTAGTGCCTACCATCTTGTGTGCGTTCTTCTCTAAATTTCTCTCTCTCTCTCTCTCTCTCTCTCTCTCAATGTATCTTTTCTCTCTCTTATGGTGTCACCTTATTTATTTATTTTCATCTTTGTTGCTACTACCTCTTTGCTCTACCTTTTTTGTTTCTTAGTGCTCGTTCCTTTTTGCTTATACATTGTCGTACCATTTTCTTTCTTTCTTCTCCCGAATCTACCTTCCACTACTCCTATTTTTTATCTTATTTAATTTTGGGATGTTTCTATTTTTCTCCTTTTCTATATTTCTCTTTGATTGATGGCATGTAGTGTCACCTATCTCTTTTCTTTTTCTCCTTTGTTTTTTTTTATCTTTTTTCTTCTTCTTCTTTTCTAAGCTCACATTTTTATTTCCTTTTTTCTTGATCTGTTAATCTATGCATAAATGAGTACCTATAAAATAAAAGTGAATAGATATTAATTAACATTCTAACATTATTCCAAATAATCATTCATTTTAGAATATATTTTTAGCTAAATATTAAGGTTAATATATGGCAAGCTATCAAAATTATATGAAAATCAAATTTAAGCCCTAAATTAATTAACCATATGAAATTATTATAAGGTAAGCACATAATTAAAATTATTATAAATAATCTCATATATTATTCTAATAAAAAATTAAAATCTTAAAGTGTATAAAATAAATAAAAATATATGTTCATTAGCAGCCTTTCCCATTTTCTTAATGAGCATAGCCTTGACCTAAACATTTGTTATTGTAGTTGATACATATGGAGTACCATCCTTTTCTTCATTTTCCCTTACCTCTTTCTTATTTATAATTAGGTTAAATGTCAATTTCATAATTATAATACTCACAAAAAAATAGTTAGATTACAGTTTTAATTTCTTACCATGTCCCTTTATGAGGCCTTTAATGTAGGATCAAACACTCAAGACTTGGCATTCATCATTATAAAACCAATTTTTCTTCATTTGGAAACAATCTCCAACAAAATTAAAGATAAATGGATGGTTACATTGCTAGTTATAAATGAAATATACCATGGGGCTACTGGGTGTATATGTACATATGCATAGCATGTATAGAGGGTATGGCTACGTGCATGGAGGGAGTGCAATGCAGCTTGGACATGCATATTAGTTGATTAAATTAATAATTAATTAGTAGAGTTAGAGATTACCGAGAGAATAAAGTAGCATAAATCTACTTTTTATAGAATATTCTATCTACCTTTTGAAGAATATTTTATCTTCTTATATCTTTAGGTAGATATCTTTTAAGTAATTATACCTTTTACCTAGTGGATGGGAATATCTTAGTAATTGGTGACCTTAGCTATATAATTCATATAACACACTATTGATTGATAGATTGAATTAAATTTGAATGAAATTGCAAATATTGGTATTGTATTCTATGTGAGTTCATCTCAATTATAATCGAATATGTGTGAATGACTAATCTTAAAACCCATAATCTCTTCATCTGTGTGAATTAGAAATTAAGCACTATCTTTCTAAACTCCATAACATATACCATTATTTTCCTTAATCAACGTTCTACGAAAACACTTAACCCTAACCTTAATTTACGAAACTCTAACCCTAAATTTCACCCTGACCCTAACCCTTACCCTAACCCAAAAACCTTCTACTTCTAAAACACTAACTACCAAATCATCTTTTTTTTTATCAAGGTAAAAATATATGATATATATGAAGCATGTATATGTAGAGAAACACCAGGTAGTCCACGGCCAAAAACTGACCTAAGGTGACCTAGGATACCCCTCATACAACAAAAACGTGATGGTGTCATCCTACAAGAGCAAAACATCAGCTAGATAAGGAATAAGGGAACAAGAGCTAAAGACTAGAGCTAGAAATTTACAGAGGCTCAATTTTTCCTATTGTTTAAGATCCCATAAACGTCTAGCTTAATCTGGAAGACTAAGGCATCAACGTCTGCTGTTACATCTTCAAAAAGGGTCATATTCCTGGCCTTCCAAACATGGTAAACCGTGGCTGCAAGAGCTAGCATCCTACCTTGCTTGTGTTGTGGGGTCCTTCTCTTACATGTTCTGAGTGTCATCATAGTGTTATCTAGGGTGGTGCATCTTCTTGCAATTCCTAGCCATCTTCTAACATGCAGCCAAATATTGTGGGCGGTGCTGCATTAGAAGAAGAGATGAGCATGTGTCTCATTGCCCTGGTTGTAGATTGAGCATATCTATGGTATGTCCATGTAGGAGAGTCTATCTTTGGTTTTGAGTTTCCCCCTAGCCGCAAGCCATAGGATAAAGGCCTGCCTCTGTATATGTAGGTTATTCCAAATGATAGAGCTAGTCCTCATTTTCTCCCCTTTCAGTCTAAAACGTTCATATGCTTTGTTAGTGCAAAACTTCCATGCCTCCACACATCCATGTAACATTTCTTTTGCTTCAGTGACTGTACCATCTTAACAAATCAATGTATCCCTAATCGTGTAGATTGATTTCATGAGTGGTGAAGTTTCCTGCCCCGTTGTAAACCCCCATATCATTATCTTCACCTCATCATTGTCAAATCACCATTCTCATCATATCATCATCACTATTGTTTGAATCATCATCATTATTTCAACATACTTGAATCAAAATCTTCTTAGTTCTTTATCAACGAGTCTTAATATCCACACCAAATTTGATTCCTAACATCACTACAATTTGAATCCATATTGTCACACACATCAATTTCGGCATCAAAGCCCTAAGTTTTGTTTTATTATGATCAACATCTAATCTTTTCTCAAGGTTCTTACAATAACGTGTCCTTAATTCAATATTCTTCAAAAAACCTATCTCTTCTTCAAGATGCTCCCAAGAATTCATCAAGAAGACACTAAAATCCAAGCACTTAGAGGTATGTTTGGACAGCACCACTCGATTGCTAAAGGGAGGAGATAGTGAACCCAAAGGAAGGCTCAAGTGATTTTCTCATGGTCTTGGTGGATTAAATCAAAGAGGTGAAGCTATGTTTGGGAAAATAGAAGCTTCCCAAGCCTAAGGGTCACATGTGTAACCACAAAATCAAAGGAAACAAGTAGAAGGAGACCAAATGAGAAGGACACAAAATTGAATGGTGGAAAGAGAAGAGAGTGTGGGAAATTATGGAAGACCACATAACAACTCAAGAAAAACCTACTATGATGTGGAGAAGGGAATCCTATTTGATTTACCCGACTTTAAAGGTAGTCACGATGGGAAATATTTTCTTAAATGGTTTCAAATTGTGAGTCTATTTTTGAGTATAAAGAGATTGATGATGAAAAGAGGTCCCGAATAGCAATATTGAAGTTTAAGAAATTTTCTAGAGTGTGGCATAATAATATGAAGAGGAGAAGAGAGAGATAAGGAAAGTCAATAATTAAGTCATGGGAAAAATTAAAAAAAAATACTTAAAGAAGAAATTTATTCCTATAGAATATGAGCAAGAGAGTTTTATAAAGATGACTACTTTGAGGCAAGGATTACTTGGAGTTGAGGAATAAATTAGAGAGTTTGAAAGGTTATCTCTTATTTATGATGTCCAAGAAAAAGAAGAACAAAGGTATGAAAGATTCATTGGAGGGCCAAATATGAATCTTAGAGAGAAGATGGTGGCTATGGTCACTTTGCTCAGGATTACCCAAAGAAAAGGGCATTAACTTTGAAAGAGATAGAAAGTATAGAGGCTTATGATGAGAATAAAGATCTTGATGGAAAACTTGAAGAAGAAAGTGATAGCCTGGAGGATGCTTTGGAAGAGGGCCAAGTGGATTGCTATGTGTTGAAAAGGGTTATCTAAGTACAACAACAACCTCTACTTACCCAAAAGGAGAAGATTTTCAAGGCTAAGTGTAGAGTTGGTGATAAAGTGTGTGAAGTAATCATTGATAGTGGCTTATGCTCTAAGGTTACCAGCGAGAAGATGGTGAACAAGCTAGGTTTAGAGACCATGGGTTATCTAAGACCATATTCACTCCAATGGCTCAACAAAGAGAAAGGGGTAAGGGTAACCAAACGAACTCTTATCTCTTTTAAGATGGAAAATTATTTTGATGATATTTTATGCAATATTATACCTATGGATGATTATTTTTTTTAGGAGGCTGTGATAATTTGATAAGAAGATTGTTCATGATGGAGTCCGTAATGAGTATGTTTTGTGTAAGGGCTAAAAGAAGTTTTAGCTAAGCCTTATTCTAGATGGGGAGGATTTATTTTTGAAGAATGAACAAGAAGAAGGAACTAAGAGCATAATGCAAAAAGGAAAAACAAAAGAAAGAAGACATCGAGTGTAATAGGGAAGAAAGAAGAGTATTATGGAGTTATTGATCCTTAAGGAGTGTGGGATAATTGAAGCTATCAAAGATGAGAAGATATGATATGCATTTGTGGTAAAGGAAGCCCAACGAGGGGAGAATGCTAATATGGATCCAAAATTACAACAAGTATTGAGAGAGTGTGCCAATATTTTTCCATATAAGTTGCCAAGTGGCCTACCTCCTATGAGAGGTAATCAGCACGCTATTGTTGAATCACCATTCTCATCATATCTTCATCATCAAATCATCGTCACCATTAAAGATTCTTCATCATCGAATCAACATCACCATTATTAAATCATCATCATCATCATTATTGCAACCTACTCGAATCAACATCTTCTTAATTCTTTATCAACGAGTCTTAATCCTAAGATCCACACCCAATACAAGTCCTAACATCAACATAATTCTAATCTATATTCTCACACACATCAGCCTTAATGTTGATGTGAGCATTTTTATGAAATAATAAATTCTTCTAATGTGTTTTATTTTCTTCTTTTTGCTTCTATCACAATAAAAAATATTAAAAAAATCAGTGTTATATATGTGTGTATGTGTGTATGTGTGTATGTTCTAAGCTATTGCATACCTTAGATACTTCTAAAGCTTGATATTGTTCAACCTCAATAAAAATATAACGTAGCTTCTATATATATGTTGAGTTGTCACAGACTTGATGTTCTTCTAAACATTGATAGTGTACAACCTCCACCAAAACATTTAGACTGATAAAAAGTAATAATATACTAGAGGTTCTAATTAATAAGTTTCATCTATTCTAATTATGAATTTTTCTTTTAAAAAAAATAGTCCTTACAAGGCTTGACACACTTTTGAAGTATTAAGTTATTACATCTTTCTAGCATATAGAAGTTCAACTACAAATTAATTCAATATATATTATTACTACATGACCAAACAATATCAATATATATATATATATATATATATATATATATATAATCATTAATATGTGTTCATCATATTATTATATCAGCCTATTATTTATTGTTGTCCTCAATAGGGATTTCTATACAAGAATGAGTTGTATAGGAATCAATGAATGAGCTTGGAGTAGCATAGCTAACACAGTTTATCCTATTTACTTTATCTAGCACCCCTTCATTCATCAACAACCAATCTACCATTCCTATCTCAACCTTATAATTTTTTTACATTATAACTCTTCCTCTATTTCCTTTACCCTTCAACCATGTATCATTAAGACCATAAAAAGTAGGTAATCCTTTCATGAAACAATCATTGAATCACATAGGAATACATGCATTTTAATAACACATTAATCACAAATATGTATCATGAGTCCAAGAACTATGTCCCAATATATAGCTTCACTTGACCACATATCAAAATTTCAATAAACATCAAGCTATCAAGTTATTTTTAAATTAGTTTTATCATATAGAATAATAAAATAGTAACAAGCAACCAAATTATAAAGCATGCAAACACACATATTCATTGCATATTTCAACACATAATGTTTTTGATAGTAATAAGCAAGAAAAAACCAACATCTAGCTTCTCTTAGTCATATTTTGAAATTCCAAAAACACAAAGTAAACATTTTTCTTGTCAATATTTTTATCCCCTAGGCTAATAAAAAAATTATCATACAAGAAAATTATAGAGTACATAAATGCACATACACTATAAAACTTGGAAACCACAACCACTACAACATTCTATAAGTAAATACATAAACCAACACACTCTAAACTTCTTTTAATGGTGTAAAATATATTAAAGGAATGTTTGTTATTGTGGTAATATGGGTGGAAAATTCCCCCCCCCCCCATTAATTTTTTTATGTCAAGTGTTTAATAATAATAAAAAATTTAATTACATGCTCATTTTATCTCAAATCAATATCTGTAATGGGTATTTGCCAAAAAAAAAGAGAATTTTAAATATGCTATACAGAATATTAAAAAATAAGAGAATAATTTTCCACCCCTATTAACCCATATCAAAAAAACAATAAAGAGTGAAATTGAGCATAGAACACAAAAGTAATAGACTTAACAATTAAATTTAAAAAATATGAACAAAATAAAATTGAATTTAATTAATAAACCATGACTATGAAATAGGTTTTGTTGATTTTTTAGATCAATTTGTGAGGTAAATGACTAGTGGTGATTGATTAAGGAATAATTGTGTGATGATTGATATGAATATGGATTGATTGAATCAATGAAATCAAAGTTATAGAGGGTAATTAATGAAAACAAATGTAGTTACCTTTCAAGTTTAAGAGGTTGAAGATGAATATGAGGAGTGGTACCTTATATAAGATGTTGCATTGTTTTGACAAGTATGATATATATCTTAATTTTGTTGGAGACACAAATTCTCTATAAATTAATTCACATATTATTCACATAGAGAATATATTTATTATAACTCACATAGAATTCATAAATATTGAAAAAAATGAAATGAAAAATCAATGAAAATTCACCCTAATGCATCATGAATTACTTAAGGTTCATGTAGTCACGTTGCACCTTTTCAATCCTTATATTCTAAAACACATAAGATAATATAATAACTAAATGAATAAGAACTTAAAATCACATTAATCACGAAATGCTCTAGATATTAAAATGTATAATAAAAATAAGCTCTATCTAATATTAACTAGTCTTCTAACAAGATTCTTTCTCATTAAGTTCCCAAATCAACTAATGACCATTAAAGAATACTAATGATCAAACTTATGAAGATTTTGGACTCCCTTTAAATATAAAAGGCTTATCACTTTATAAAACTCATCATAAGATATTCAAGTCCTCCTCTAATCCATACTTATATAAAACATCACCTTGTTCTACTTGTACTACTATTGTAATCAAATTGTTCATGTGCCAACTTCGCACCCCAATCCTTAGTACTCTTCCTTTCCAATAACCTTAGAATATTACCAAGTTTCCTACTAGTTAACTCAATTTATCCATTAGTTTGTAGATGACAAGAGGTACTAAAAAGAATCTTAGTTCCTAATAAGTGGTATTATGTTCTCCAAAAGTAGCTTTAAAACATCAAATCTCTATCAAAAATAGTACTCCTTAGAAAACCATGCAATCTCACCACCTTATTAAAGTAAATATGTGTAATGTAAGTAGAGTCATTAGTCTTGTGGCTTGGAATAAATTGTTCCTTCTTGGAAAACCAACCCACTACAACCTTATGGAGTCTTCATCTTTTTAATCCCTTTGCAACCCAAGTATGATGTCCATTCTAACTACCTCCTAGGGTGTATTAGGCTTAGGTAGCATGTTGAGACCTTTAAATGGTAAACTCTTATTCTTTTAACATGTAAGACATCTTTCAAAAATTTCTCACACACCCTTGAGCATACATAGCTAATGCAAGTGCTCATATAGTAGCATTAATACTTTGTTCGCCCTAAAATTTCTATATATAGCTACTTTATGCCATTCCTTAATGAGCATATCTTGAATTGATAATATTGATATGTAAACCTGGTTATGCTAGAGTAGAAAATCATATTAAATCATATAATATCTATTGCTCCCATGCTTTCTAAAATATTTTAAATCATCAACAAAATCTTTATCTTTGGGGTATTAATCTTTCAATATCTTAAACCCAAGAAGTTTTCCATCCATTAGTGTGAGTATCATAGATCTCCATGAAAAAGAATCTCTAACCACATTCATTTTTCCATCTTAGTGGTAAGTATAGAACATAAAAGATTACAAAGAGCTCACCCACTTATAATGTTGTAGATTCACTTTTTTTTCTACATCCAGGTAATTTGAATTTTGATGATCTAAATAAAGGACTGATATTTTTGGTCTTAATTACTGACTCTAACTCTCTAAGCACCTTATCATAGAAAAGAATTCCTTATCATAAGTTGATTAATTGATTATTGCACCATTAAAATTCTTACTAAAGAAAGAAACACACCGCATCTCTAATGAAAGTATACTTTTATTGCCTACACCACTAGCATCACGAGTCACTTCAAATAGCATATCAAAGCTAGGTAAGGATAGTGGTGCTTTATTAGAAAGATTTATCTTTAAATCTTTAATGTTAATTATAACAATTCACTCCACTTGAACTCTCCGTTTATCATAAGATGTGATAGGTAAGCTATAATTCTAAAAAAATTCCTTCATGAACATCCTATAAAATGATGTCAAGTCATTAGAATTTATAAGTTCATCCATGTTACTTTCTATTGGCCATAATCAAATAGCTTTTACCTTATATGATATCTATGTACACCACCTCATTCATTAAATTCACTAAGGAACTATGCGGATTACATATCCCTAATGGCATCGCCAATCACTCACAGATATCATACATAATCTTGAATGTTATCCTCCACTAATCTCCTTCTCAAATTCTCATTTGATGGTAGGCACTCCTCAAGTCAATTATAGAGATGACCTTTAACCCATATAATTCATTGAATATATCAGTAAGTTTTTTCATTGGATATCTATACTTGATAGTGATGTTGTTAACCACCCTTGAATCAAATATCATCTGCCATGTGTCATCATTTTGAACAACTAGTAAAGTTGGAACATAACATAAACTCACTCTTTTTCTCATAAAGTATTTGTCTAGTAGATCATAAATTTACCTTTGAAACTCTAAGCACCTATCAACCTATATTTTTTCAAAGAGAAACTCCTAGAAATAAGTTATTGGCATGCTCAATTCATATCAATGGTCGTAGATCTTTAGGAAATATGGCCCTAAATTCCTCTAAAACATTGATTTCACTTGATTTTGGACTTTTTATCTCACTTTACTCTATTTTTATCACCGATAATGCATATCCTATACCTTCTTATTTGATTCTTTGAACTATAGCATGCTCTAGAAGGAAGAGGTTTTTGAGATTAACCACCTTTTTCCTACCTTACACTTAGTTACTCAGACAACAATTATCATCAATTTGAACTTCTTCTTCCTCTTATGACATATATTTCAAGCACACGTAATATAATCACCATCTTTGAGGATAATTCCTAAGAAAATAAAGTAAGCAAGGTAAAGTAATGGTGGTAAAAATGTGAATAAAGGCTAAGGTTTTAGGATTTTAGTTTGGTTTGGGGAATGAATGGTTAATCATGATTGCAATGGATTTACTTTGGGCTTGTATGAATTGATTAGATATAGATTTAATAGGAGGGTAAATGAGATTTATAGGGGTATTAATGGATGTTGAAATCGATTAGTGTTTGGGTTAGAGGTTGAAAAAGATGATTAAGTTGTTTTTTATATCAATATGCTTAATGATAATGGTGTTTATTATTTAGGAAAATAGGTTTGGTGGTATATTATTAAGATAATACTCTATATTAGCCCAAAAAAGAAAGATATAGAGGATTTCTAGATTTTTTACTCCTACAATTTGACAAACATAGAGACAAACTCATATATAGTTCAATGAAAATTTAACTTGATTTAATTAATTAAAATATGATCATCAATATATTTACTTGTGGTTCTTATAACAATCTTCACTTCTTCAAGTTTAATCTTCAAGAAGGCATAAGATAAATTACAAAAAAAAAATCACCCAAAATCTTATAGAAATCTAGTCACACAAATAAGAACATATCAGGTAAATCACACTCTAAAATATCACACTTTATCTTATAATATCCTTAAAATCTTATTAATTAATAGATAATAAACTAGATAATAACTCTTAAATCATTAATATGGATGTCCTCATGGAGCTTAAATTATTTATCTCAAGTTCTTGGCTTGTGGCTTTATTAAACTTCTCATAATTACCTCTATTCCCTCTTCTAATACATATAAAATCTTTATTAGGCCCGTGTGTATTATGTTAATCCAAAAATTTCACCAAAATTATATAATTATTTTCATTACTAAATAATTTTTCCTCTCATGTGTAAAACATTATATAAGGCATGCCTCTACATTTTCCTCCTATTGTTACATTTTTCCTCAAACTCCCCATCTCAGACTCAAAGCTTGATGTAACTATCTTGAATGACATGTTTTAAGTAGTCTTATTATAAAAACATTAATAACTCTCTTTAAAAGAAATCCTAACATATTATTTCAATTATTTAATGCCTTATTTTAAAGTTCTTTGGCAATTAAGGTGTAAAAACTTCCTTCCTTAGGTGTAATATAAGATGAGGGCTTTAATTAATAATTCTTGTTATGCTTGAAAACCAAATACTCATTAAGGAAATTATTATGAGCCACATGCATATCAAATTCCCATGGTCTTCTTGGTAACTTATCGCTCACATCCATTAATAACAAATCACAAAGAACACGATCTACATAGAAAATAATTTTCAATAAGACTGGCACTTTCTTCTTCACCTCCACTATGTTTTATTTTTAAAACCAATGAAATGTGTAACGATTAGGAACATTTATAGTGGAAAATTACAACTTACTCACTAAGTCATCACTAGCTACATTTCCACATGATTCACTATTAAGAATCTCATTGCATATGTTATCACCAATTTTTCACTTAGTCTTGAAAATTTTCATACATCGATGACTTTGACCCTATTATTGCACTTGTATAACTCTTTGTAAAACAAAGCACTATAATCCTTCTCCAACATAAATACTCTCTAAATCACTTTTTTTATCTTCCCTATATTCTTTAATCTATTTAAAAGGGTCCATACTACAAATTTCCTTTTAAGTTAAGGGTTTTTATTTATGAAAATTCATAGTAAAGTGTCTGTAAATTCTACATTCCAAACATAATGTTCATCCTAACTTATTCACTTCCAAAATCCTTCCCCTTCTCAACAACAACAACATATTTAAAAGGATCCTCAAGAGTAGATGTAATATTTTTAGTGCTCATTCTGTAGAGTATATGATACTTCCTAATATTGATGGCTAACTTAACCAAGTTTTAAGTGTGGAATACATGAAAGCCTCTGCCTGTTCAAGTATATTCAAGTTGACACCTCTTAGAAAACATGCACATATTTTATCACTCCTTTCTTACACATCACTATCAATGCTACTCTTTTAAATTCCCCCACATACTCCTCAAATCCAAGAGATGCTTAACTAATGGGAATCTTCTTAATGAAATTATGTTTTTAAACACCTTTAGCATGGACTTGCCTTTGAGATAATTCTTCAATTTCTCCAAATATCTAACTTATCTAACTTCTTATACAAATGCCTAAAAAAATTTTGATGTTTTAAATTTGCTAACTTAAGCCTCTTCTCAGCATCATGCTCCTTATAGTAAAAAAAAATGCCTCCAACATGTGTTACCTCCAAATAGAATTTTGGGTCCACATTGTAATCAAATTTATGAATACCAAATCATATTCCTCTATACAATCATCATAATATCTTCTTAGAATAGAAACTTTCCTCCAATTATTCTTCACTATTATACCCTATTTCATAAAATCCTTAGCTTATTTATAATTCTATGTAGTTAAAATTAAAATTATATTATTTTTCATATTTTATTACATCATTTATCAATTTTATAACCCAAGAGATATTTTTTAAAACATTTTTTTCATTTCATAAACATTTCTTATAAGTTTATTTCTAAGAGATTTTCTAAGCCACATAAGAATAAAATAATCCATTCACATCATTCTAATTCTTTTCTTTTTATAATGCATGGCTTATCTAACATTCCTAGGCTATATCAAAAGTCTAAGCAAAGATCTCTAAAATACTTAGTACACATGTTCTATTTAGGCCTACTTAATATTTTTAAGCCTCAAAAAAACCCTTATAATTATCTAAAACATACAAAACTTTAGAAATTATAGTATTTTTCTATTATTATATACAAAAATTATTGAAAAGTTATTTGCAAAAATTTTAATTTTCTTTAAATATTCAATTATTTTCTTTATCATAATAAGTCATCAAATGCAACACTTTTTCCCCATATCCTATCCTAATCTTACAAGGATAAATCCTATACTTTATATATTGAATCTAAAACTTTGTTTTTTGGAAAAAGTTAGTTGAGACATGTTATTCATCCACAATGGGGAAGGAATAGGAAAAATTACATTTCATGCTAAGACATGAGGATACACCTCTAATCAAGACAAGAAAGGGAGCTATAAGGTTGAGATAACAAGAAAGAAAATCCATGCTAATTCAATAGAGCTTGGTACAAGCTGGTTTGATCCTTAGGACAAGAGGTGAGAATCTTGCAGGAGGTGTTGAATTGGATTGAGTGGACAATTTGAGAGACGGATCAGAATTTATTGGAGAAGATTCTGAGATTTCTTTCAGTCCATATTTCATAAAAAGTAGCACAAATGGAGGCTCTAAGCCATTTCTTTCGCCAATGCTTCCCCCTGTTATGTTTATGCATCCATCTGAGTTCCTTATTTAAACATCCACCTTTTCTAGTAATCCCCATCCATTTTAGAATGCATTGCCATATTTCAGTAGATAAAAGGCATTGAAAAAAGAGATGTGTGTGGGATTCGGCTTTACATTTGCAAAGCTCACATTTATTGATGATGGAAATGCCTCTTGATGTTAATTTGTCAATGGTTGGGAGGCTTCTTTGAGAGGCTAACAAGGAAATGACTTGGTGCTTGGGGATGACACTCTTATCCCAGAGATTTTTTGCATAATAAGTGCCATTATAACTACCCTTAATCCAGTTATAGACTGAGGTAGCTTTAAGATTACCACCAAGTGTACATTTTTGGAGTAGAACCTTGGCTGCAGCTATATTCCCAACCTTATTGATAAGCCAAGTTCTTACATTGAGTATCTGTTTCCAGCCCCAAGAATCAGCCTGCTTTTTTGGGATAGTCCATATATCCTTCCCCTTAAGATAGTATTGGTGTATCCATTCAGCCCAAAGGGAAGGGTGTCTGTTTTCCAGTTTCCAAATCCATTTGAGGGTGAGGGATTTATTCAAACTGAGAGCTTCTTTGATTTCCAATCCTCCACATTTTTTGCTTTTCCAAATGTTATCCCAGCTAACAAAGACCATCTTATTTCTGCCTTCAGTGTTCCCCTAAAAGAAACTTATGCATAGCTTGTTAATTTCAGTTAAGATCATTTTGGGAAGAAGGAAGGAAGAGAGCCAAAAATGTAGAGATCCCTTACAGCACAGAATTTATGAGCTCTTTTCTCCCATCATAGGAAAGGAAGCAAGTTGCCCAATGCTGAAGCTTTTTCTTGAATTTTTCAATAAGGATATTACACAAGGCAGTGTTAAGCTTACTACCATGAAGAGGGAGACCAAGATACCCGAATGGGAGCTTGCCTTCTTTGAATTCTATAGCCTACAGGATGTCTATCTTGGCAAGGGAAGCTGTACCACCAAAGAATATAGTTGTTTTTGCAGGGTTTGCTTCAAGACCAGAGAGGAGGGTAAAGTTTTGAAGACAATTTTTAAGAGCCAAAACAGATTTAAGGTTACCCTTGGAGAAAAGAAGGAGGTCATGAGAAAAAAGTAGGTGAGTAATGCCTTGCCCTGCACATTTGGGGTGTTTTTGATATTCAGTGTTAGGGCCAAGATTTTTCAGCATTCTTGATAAGTATTCTATGGCAAGGATGAAGAGGTATGGGGAGATAGGGTTTCCTTGCGTTAACCCTCTTTTACCCTCAAAGAAACCATGGGAATTACCATTAAAGCATATGGAATATTTGGGGGAAGAGACACATCCCATGATCCATTTAATGAAGAGAGCAGGAAAGCCAAAATGGTTGAGAATATTCTCAAGAAATTTCCAATTTAGGGAGTCGAAAGCTTTTCTAGTGTCAACTTTAATCACAACCCTTGGGGAGGCGTTTTTCCTGTCATAGAGTTTAATAGGCTCATGAGCCAGCATCACATTTTCAGATAATGATCTCCCTTTCATGAAAGCACCCTGCTCCTTGCTGATAAGCTTATCCATGGTAGGGAGTACCCTATTTGTGAGTAGCAAGAGATTGGTCTGTAATGAGTGATAGAGGAGGGGGAATTTCCTTTGGGTATAAGAACCAGCAAAGTAGCTTTCAACTAGTTTGACACGGTGTCATTATTGAAGTAATCAAGGATTACCTCACAGGTGGAGTTACCAATAATAGGCCAAGCTTTCTTGAAGAAACCAGTAGTGAAACCATCCTGACCTGGGCTTTTATGATCTTTCATGGTAAAGAGGGCCACTTTAATTTCAAAGGAGGAAATAGGAGCAATCATAGGGAGTTGGTCTACAGGAGAAAGGAAAGTTCTAGGGAGCTGAGGGATATTTACAGGGGTAGCTGATCCAGTGGTGCCAAGCAGTTTTCTGTAGTACTCTAGGAAGGCAGCAACAAAGTCATGTGGAGAGGTCTTTTGATCACCATGGATATCATAGATGGAAGAGATCTTATTTCTGGCTCTTTTCAACAATTTTTGCATGAAAGTATCTTGTATTTTCATCATTTTCAGCAAGAAACTTTATTTTAGCTCTTTGGAAGAGGTTGCTAATTTTAGCTTTTTTGAGAATGTTGTATTTAGCCTTTATGTGCTTTTCAATAGCTTGAAGAGAGCTATGGAGTGGATTGGCATGCAGAAACGTTTGAGCAGAGAGGAGTTCCTAGAAGCACAACTGAGTTTTTTGGGTAATGTTGTTGTAATTTTGATGATGGAGCTATTTGAGCAGAGGCTTCAACATTTTCAACTTATCAAAAATGATTTTTATTTTAGAACCATGGATGTCTTGATCCCAGACATCCTTTACAAGGCCCATGAATGATGGATCCTCACCCCAACAGTTTAAGTATCTGAAAGGCTGAGATTGATGGTCATGGCTGGCATTATCATGAATGTTAATGATGGCTGGAGAATGTTTAGAAACTCCAGAAGGGAGAAATTCAACTGAACTGTTGGTATTACTAAGGAACTAGGGATGATTGGCAAGAATTATGTCTAACTTAGCCCAAATCCTATTAGAACCATCTTGATTTTTTTGTCCAAGTGTAGAGGCAGCCAGTAAAAGGAAAATCACTTAGCTTGGTAAGTGCAAGGCATCTCTGGAAGTCATTCATGTCAGGAGAAGAGGTAGGTGCATAACTTATTCTTTCAGATTCAGCAAGAACAATGTTAAAGTCTCCTAAACAAATCCAAGGATAAGAGATGCCTTATCTCAATTGGTAAAGATCAGACCACAGGGAATTCCTTTCATTTCCTGTATTTTTCCCATATATGAAAGTGACCAGACAAGTGAGGGATTCACCTTTTACAAGACAATGGATCAGTTGATCAAATTTATGAAGGACAGAGACATCAACCTTTAAGTTGTCCCATAACATCCAGATTCTGCCATTTGAGTGAAAGTCATAATTATTTGTAAAGCTCAGCTTATTGAATATTTTCTTTATAAGTCTGTCACAGTTTTTAGCTTTAACTCTAGTTTCAAGAATGGCAATGATATCAATTTTATTCTTTTTGATGAAAGATAAAACTTCCATCTGTCTTTGGGCCTTATTGAATCCATTACATTCCAAGATGCTATCTTCATTGAGGGGGTGATTAGTTGAGGGAGTCACCATGCATTCAGAGAGTAGCTTATCCACTTCATGTGCATTTGGATCTTTTGTATCCTCATCCAATGGGAGATCACTTGTGTGCAGAATGCTGAACTTGTTTTCACTGTTGGAAATGCACTAGGTTGGGGTTATATGAGCTTTAGGTGATCCCTTTTTAACCATGAGCCAATCTTGCTTAGGATGATCAGTTTTGCTACTATGATGAGGATCTGTTGGCACCACAACAGCGGGGCTCTTATCAAGGGTAGGAGCCTGTGAAGAAGGTTCTCCCTAGACAGGGTCAACTAGAAACCACTACAGGATGGGGGGCTTGAGCCATGGAATTAGATTTATCACTTTTAACTACCCAGACTTTATTTTTCCTGCAATCAGTTGTGGTGTGGCCAAGCCTTCTACAATGGTCACACAAAAATGGTATCCATTCATATTCAATCTGCTGCTGGATGATACCATTAAAAGGAGTCTTAAGTGAAATGGTCTCAGGAAGATCTTTGGTGACATCCAACTCAATAAGGACACGAGCAAAAGCAATCTTTCTTTTAGAGGTAGTGTATGTATCTGTGGAGACTGGGTTACCAATTTTGCTTATAATTTTACTAAGGGCCTTCACACACCAGAAGTAGGGTTCAAGCTCAGGGAAAAGAACCCAAACAGGGACAATGCTAGAGTCTTGAGTATCCAAATTTAGTCCAGGTTGCCATTTTTTTAGAATCAAAGCCTTGATCCCACTGGTCCAAGGTCCTCCTTGCAAGATAGAATCTCTATCTGCACTATTTTGGAACCTGAAATAAAACCAGCCTCTTTTATGGTGAAGAATTTGAGGTTTTGAGACATGATTCCACACCTTATCAGCAAATGATTGAAGAGATTGGGTATTAATATTCCCCCCAATTACACAACCAACTAAAGTGTTCTGCCAGTATTCAATTTCCCCAGCAATATCCTCAAGGTTAATTTCAACAAGCTCATCTGCAGCCGGCTGAGGACAAAATTGTAGAGGAAGAGGTTTGGGATTAGCAGTTGCAGCCTTTATCCAATTGGAAGAATTAGAAATAGGGTTTTATCGATGTTGAGGAGATGAAGGATCAGTCAAGAGGGCATCCATATAACCCCCCAAATCCGAATTTGTCAATGGTGCAGGATCAATCGGAATTGGGGCAGATTGGTGAATAGAAACACATGGGGATCCAGAATTAGAGGCAATAGTTTGCCTAGTATTAATATGGGATCCAGGATCGAGATGAGAAGGCATGAAATCAGCAAGGATCAAAGGCGATCGAGGGGCACTTTTCTGTTCAGGCAGTTTCAAATTTTCCTCCATGGGTCAGAATCCTGATGGATGACTTTTCGAGGGTGGCCACGGTTACCCTTCACCGGAGCCATGATGGAGCCTACACGGAGAAACCAGAATTTTTGCCAGGGAGGAGAGGACAGTCGCCTCAGACCGCCAGGGAGAAGATAATCTAAAACTTTTCTTTGTTCTTTCCCTCTAGTTTTAACCAACTTTTCTTTCTCTTCTTTTTAAATAATCTACACAAATATATGAAGTTAGTTAAATTTTTTCTTCCTTCATCCTCCAATTATTTTCCTTCTTTCTTCACCTTTCATTACATTTCTATGGTGGATGATGTTAGGCCATTTATTTCAATTAATATGTGGCACAACCTCCCATTTAATTTCTTATATAAATTTACACAACTATCTTATAAAATTCATTACAAAGAAAAATTAATAAAGATGTTTCTATCCTTAGGCACCTTACCTTATTTCTTTACCTTCTCTTCTCCCATTTTTTCCCTATCACTTCTCTCACATTTTTCTAATTAAATTTTGTGGATTCCTCTCTCATTTTCCTCCATTATTAAAGCTTATGTTTCTTTTAAATTCAAGGTAAGAACTCAAATATCTTTCTCTATAGTTCTAACTCCTTAGACTTTGTTTTTATGTGTTGTTATTTGCTAATATTTTCATGATTATTCTAGGTTCATAGAAGCATATGGAAGAGTTGGTTTGGTATTTAATATATCTTGTTTACATAATATCTTATTATTAAATATAAGGATGTTTAATTTTGTGAATTTATGGATTTATGCCGTGTTTTGTGGTTTTGGTCCAAATATGGTGTCTTTTTGGATATTACGGATTTAATTAACCTAATGCTACAATATTATACATCTTAAAGTGTAGATTAAGCTTAATTATAAGGATGCTTATATTTGAGGATAATTAGATGATTTAAATTATTCTTATTTATTTTTAGATGATTGATGAATTAAATGATAGCATGATAATTGTTGTATTTAATAGATAAAATTTCATATATAACATGTTACATAAAATATATTATTAGTGGATGCTAATTTTCATCAAAAGTTTGAGAGTTGTATCCTAGTCTTCATGTTCTTGATGATCGTCAATGTGTTCTTAGCTAATTCTTTCTAATAGCCTAATTAGGGTTTAATTTGAGATTAATAGTATTTATGAAATCTATTTTTACTAAAATAAATGACTTGTTCAATATAATTAGGGATTAATGGTTAACCTTTAATGATTAACTCTAACCTACAGAATAATAAATTAGCATAAATAGTGATTCTCAATGAATAATAATTTTTAATGATAAAAAAATTTAGACTTATGATTTAAGTTTCTTGGTATAAGAAAATTTTTTTTGTAGGATAATGAATAATATTTTGAAAATTACTGAATTTTTTAAATTTTGGTAAGAAATCATATTTTAACATGGTTAAGATATTTATATTTGTGCGTTTCAATTATTTAAGTCTTAATGAATAAAAAGTATTTTTGTGTTGTTGCACTAGTTTTGAGGTATTTGAACTTATGGATTGGGTGTCAAGTTTTTAAAATGTGTTTTAGTCATATAATAACTAAATATATGAATAATGTGATAGGTTGGACAATAGGATCTTGTTGATCTAAGTTTGGCTCTTAGTGTTATCTAAAATTCTTACTTAGTAAAATATGAACCGCTTTTACTTTCATAAAGTTATTTCCCATGGCCTATGGTATTTAATTTTGGGTATTTTCCTAAATAGTTATGAGAGATCCCATGATTTGCTATTATTTTCTAGATAGGTGGTTTTGATTATTTTTAACAATATGTAAACTTTCTTTGAAGTTTTGTGTAAACCATGAACACTTCTATATTTAAATGATTATACTCTAAATTTAGAAGAGGATGTAGTTATCCTTTAAATTGGTAAAGGTTATAGTAGTCCTTTAAAACTAGTAGAGCTTACATGTTATCCTTTAAAATTGAAAAAGCCCATGGACTTTCATTTCCTACTTCTATAGAAAAGTAAGGGTCACTATTAGATGTAGCATTTTGATAGCTTACCTACTCTACAGGTTTCCATTAGTCCGTGTAGAAGCTTAGCACACTTAAGGGTTAGGTTACCTTTAGTGAGGCTAATGTGACATGAGACTAGTAGTGGTGAGTATTAGATATCTAACATATCAAGGCATTTAATGACTAATGAAAGGTGGATACGTTGTCCTTATATCTACCTCTTGACAGAGGTGTTCATGTGTAGTGGATCCAAGCTCCTATTTATTGATTCCTAGATGTGGTGTTCATATGTTAAGATTCGTTTCCAAGATGGCTATGTGTCTTTTCTTTGTTATAGAGATGGTTATATGTATTGATTCCTTTCCAAGGTTGTTAAGTTTATTATTATGCATGATGGATTTTTTCCATTGGTAGTAAGTTAGGATGGCTATATATGTACATTAATATATGTTTTTTTTTAATATACCCTGTGGCTTTTGTCTAATTGAGCTAGGGTAGGATGTCCATGCATTAATTTAGATTTTATACCCTTATTAATTATACCTTTAACTTCATTCATTATGGTAGGAAAAATGTCCTCATATGCTTTAGCTTATATCCCTGGTTATCATTAGTAATGGTCAATAGCTTTTTTCTAGTTATGAGAGGAGAAGATGTTCATAGATGAACAATGATGTGTGTTTAGTGTAAACACTTACAAACACTTGAGTTACTATGGATCAAAAGATAAGAAATCAGACTTAAATGACCATGATTTATGGAATAGTAATAATTGGAACTGAGTTCCTATAGACACATTCAGTATATTCTCTTTTTAGTTATGTGAGTTATATATCTGGATGTTAACATGTAGTCTTATGTTATTTTATAATTTTCTTCAAAAATTATTTTATTATATGATGTGAGAAATTTTTTTTAAAGAATTTCTATGTGTGATAATTAGGCCATACTCAATACACTCATCGTACTAATACAATGCCATTTTAGCCTTATGTTAGTTTCTTGTTCTTTTCTTATGTAAACTAAGAGTGTCGAGGCTTGGGTTTCCTGTAAAAAGATTTTTATTTCAATCCTTAGGCTCATATATTCTATTTCGTTTTAGATCTTGTTAAAGTCTTTTAAATATTATTAATCATGTATTTATTTTTGTATGTTTTGTAGGCCATATATAAAACTTAGGTTGTGTGACAATCAAATTTGATTATTAGGAAATGAGATTTCTTTTTATCCTTATACCTAGCATAAGTTAGTTAATGAATGTAACTCTACTATATTAGATAAGATTGTAGCACCCTATATTTCCTATTGAGCTTCCTGAAAATGTTTTGTAAAATAAAAATGTTTAGTTGTAAAAATGGAGGTGTTCCACTTACACTTTCCTTTTCTCCTTCTTCAAATTAGATGGTAAAGTTTGGTAGCATATGACAGCTTCTTTTTTGGGCTTCATGTATAATCCTCCCTCCTTTATCTTTACATGAACCTACATGATTAGAAAAATTCTCTCACGCATAAGGTAATTGGAATTGAGTGCCTTGATAAGTCTTCTTTTATTTGGTAAATTGAGTACTTAATTCTAGTAGTTGGTTCATTAGAGCATAAAATTATTTTACCTCTTCCATAATTGTATGTGTAATATGTAATACTCTAAACTTTTGTATGATGGTTGAGCACATTATGTCAAATTTTGGGCCTTTGATTTTGATTTAATTTTATGATATGGTTTAGAACAAAGTTTTATTTATAATTATGTTGAAAAATGAAATTCAATGAACTTTGCAAATAAACCTATCAACAAGTTCAATGAACTAATTGACTACTTTGTCATTTCAACCAAATTGGGTTCCTAAACTAAATCAATTGGCTAGTTGTGGTAAACCAATTGACTGGTGGCCAAATAGTCGATTGGCAGACCCAAACCCATCAATTGGTTTGTCGAGTTAGATACATATTTTAGCTTTATTTTTTTTAGAAAATTCCTTGCACTAAATTAGAACCTTACCAACCCATGAGAGATTGTCCCTAAGAGATTCCTAACCATTTTTATGATACATTTAACCAAATATTGTCTCAATTTGATATAGAGGTCGATTGGGACAAATAAAAGGGCAGAGATAACCTCGGCATTGTTTTCTTCCTCCTCTCTCCTTTACACAGTTTTAAGATTGAATGCTTTGACCACAAGCATGCTTCTGAGCAGCTGAAAGATTCCTCTAACATTGACTTTCTATTACTCCATTCATGAACACTAATTATATTCTAACTGACCAAAATTCTCTAGAGGCATCATTTGAGCTCTAGAAAAGTGGCTCGAAAATCCTAGATAAATTTTGCTTGTTTTGATTGAATTCAAAGGTTTAAGGAACATTTTTGAGTCGATCTCCTATCCTTTAGTAATTCTTATAATTAGTTGGCTATAAATAACCCTAATCATTCCTGTATTTCAACTTTCTTTCAGCCATAAATTTTTCGAAGTCTTGTTAATCTAATTTTGTACACTCTTCTGATCCTATTTCTAGCACTTTTTTGTTTTAATTTTCGAAGAAAGGTATAGTTAGACTCTAGTTAAAGGTTTAGTAGTCCATTTTAACTCTTTCTCTTTTTTTTGTCATCAAGTGGTATGTTCTTATTCTCTTCTATTTTAAGATTAGAAATTTGATATGCTTTTGGTATAATGTTTGAATTTAATATTTTTGTTTAAAGTTTTCAAAGCTGAGAATTTCAATTGTTGGAATTTATATTTTAAAGAGGATTTTACCTACATTAAGTAAATGATTATTGTGTCTAAGATGTTTAGAAAGTGTTTATGCTTGTTAGGTGTTAATCATTAGTTGATTGCTAAATGTTAACATAACGAAGTGCAATTGTTTATATAATTTGGATATTTAAGTGACATGATTATAGTAAAAAGCATGAAAATGGGTACAAGTAATCTATGATAATCTCATATTGAGAAATGCTTGTTAATTTTGTTGGAAATATGTTATTTGATGTTGGTACATGTTTTTGTATTTCTATAAATAATTATATAAAAGAGTTTGTATGAAATTCATGATTTAGTGTTGTATTAGGGAAAATAGATCAACTTGTTAGATCAAAGTGACCAACTAATTCATAGAATAGTTAACTAGTTTACCCAACCCATTGATTGTTATGCTTGTAAATATTTTGGTCTTAATCTTTGCTTAAACCCATCGATAGGTTTGGCAAAACTGATCGATTAGTCTAAGAACATTCAACTAGTTTAAGAACATTCAACTAGTTTTGCCCAAACTAATCGAATAATTTTCCCAAACTAATCAACCAGTTTGAGGAAAGCATAGTTTGATTGAGGTAAACTGATCTACTAGTTAACCCAAAGGGATCAACTTGGTGGACTAAAAAGATCAACTAGTTCGACTAGTTTACTAAATTTGCTTCTGTTTTTGTTTAGTTATGCTTTAAGATTATGATGGGTGTTATACAATGGTTATTATTGGGATAAAATAGATATTTTATCATGGACTACTATCCTAATTAAAAAGATCAAAATGGATCATGGGGTATGGTATACTCTATTAGTGATGAAAGGACTAAATGGACATTTCACTTATAATGAGTGAGGCTATTGAGAAAAGAGTAATGAAACTCAGCTTGGGCTAGAATAAAATATAATTGTGGTTGCAAATAATTTGGCCAAGGATATATGGACAACCCACATGTTTAGAAAAAATATAAATAAAAGGATTAATATTAAAGTTGACTTACTTACTTTGTATGGGCCTTATATGACCACCCTCTTTATAATTAAAACACCAATCATGTAAAACAAAAGGAATTGTAGTTGAGTATGGGTCTGATTTACCTAATCCTTAATTAGCTATAATGGGTTAGTTTGCCTTTGAGTATTTTTGGTACCTTTCTAAATTTATCTTCGAAAGGGATTCTGAGAGGTCTTGGGGCCTTACCCACTCTAGAAACTGATGATGTAATAGGGGGTATTAATACTAAAGGGTTTGGTCACCTAGGTGGTTGGCTTCGGCCTAGAATTATTTCTATATTGGTTAGCTTCATTCTAAACTTATTTCCATTTTGGTAAATAGATTTTGCCTAGAATTATGTCCACTAAGTGATTGGCTTCGGCCTTGACTTTATATATTTTAATAGATAGGCATTAATAGTATGTGAGACCATGGGGTGGTGCTGAATCCATCGCTCAATGATAATAAAATATAGATGGTAGATATTGGTTGATAATTATGAATGGTAAACAAGTGAATGGTTTATGATTGACTAAGAACTGGAAGTAATGATATGATTGAACAAAATGAACAAAGCTTATATGCATTGGCTAATTGGTTATGGAATGGGACATTGATTGAGGGATTAGCCTGCCTTTTACATAGGATAAATGAATGGTATATCCAAAGGAATTGGATAATTAGAAACAACCTAAGAGGTTGCTTAGATACTATTTGCAAGTACTTATGTAAGTGTTTATATGAAAACACTGTGAATCTTAAGCATGATGTATTCTACTGTGTTGGAATTGTATATGAGGAAATGTCTTTTACACTCTTACTTTTACATATGGCCTTTGGTGTGGATCAAAGGGAGGGAAGCGTTGATTGAATGAGTTCTTTGGTTTGGCTTTCAGCAGGGTTGAAGTTAATGAAGAATAAGGCTCAGCTTAAGTGGGTTTTAAGCTACAAATGGAGGATCTTCAATCTAATACTTCGAATGATAGGATACCTTTGAATGTTCGATACACATTCAAAGGTTCTAAAGAGGAAAAATACCCCAGGCACTTCCTATCTACATTATGATCTCCAAAAGAGAGAAACTCAAGTCCTTAACTTGTGATTTTATTCAAATGATCTGCGTGTACAATGGCATAGGTATATATATAGGACTAATCCGACTTAAGCGTAGTAAAATAGCTTATTTCCTCCTTAATACAAGCTAGCTGTAACTAACCTAAATTAAGCTTATATAATACCTAACCCTTGTAATAATATCATCATTTAAATTATATTAATAACAAACATTACAAAGCCTTACAATCAACTATGGTACATACATGAAATTACAACAAAACTGTAGATTACATGAAATATATTTTAGGGTTTACAACAAGTTTAATATAACTAATGAGATCACCAACTATATGTTGTTGTATTGTAATCCCATGTATGTCATAGCTTTTCATGCTTTGAATACATTGTACACTTTAAGTATCTTCTCGTCTATTAACTTCTTCACCTTGCAAATATATAATATACCTACAAGAACATCTTGAAGTACTTTCAATATCAAGGATAGACATATTATCAAAAACATTTAAGATGCTCGGCTCCATTATTAGAAATGCTAATTCTTCATTATTTTGAGAATCACAAGATGCACCTGCATCATTCTCCCCAAGTTGAGAATAATTTGTCCTCAAATGATCATCATTATAATAAGGAGACAAATCACAATTATTAAACGTTCTTGAAATTATTCCATAATGATCTAGAAGTTCAAGTTCATAAGCATTATCCCCAAATTGGCTGAGTATTTTAAAAGCTCTGTCAGCTCTTGGCATTAGTTTATTTTTATGTAAATTAGGAAATCATTCTTTACGTAAATCTAACCAAACTAAATCACGAGGAGAAAATACCTATAGGATTCCATACTTATTTGCTTGAGCTTCATACCTGGCATTAGCTTTCTGAATGTTGGTCTTTATTTTCTAATGAAGTTGTTGAAAGAATTTGACTCTATCCTCAGCTTCATAATTTTGTAATTCTCCTTTCTTTAAAGGACCCATATTAATTGGCATGCGTGAATTCACTCCATAAACCACTTGAAATAGACTAGCTTGAGTAGTACTTGATGGATATCAATTATAAGCAAACTCTGCATGAGCTAACATATAGTACTTTTATTAACCAAACCTCTTAATAATGTACCAAGGGTTCGATTAGTTACCTCTGTTTGACCATTGTTTTGTGGATGATGTGAAGTGCTAAATAACAATTTAGTACCAAGAATATGCCACAAAGTTTTCCAAAAATAACTCATAAACTTGACATCCCAATAAGATACAATACTTTTAGCCACACCATTAAGTTTAACAATTTTTTTAAAATACAAATCAGCAACATGCGTGGCATCATCAGTTTTATTGCATGGAATAAAATGAGCTATTTTATAAAATCTATCTACCAACACTAAAATAGAATCTTTACCATGTTGTGTTCTTGGTAACCATAGGATAAAGTCCATACTAACTCCTTCCCACAGTTTGTCAGGAACTGGTAAATGTGTCTATAAGCCTTTATGAAAGTAACTTTTACATTTTTGACATGTAGAACATCTACTTATCATAGCTTGTACATTTTTAATCATACGTGGATAGTAGAAATTTTCTTGTTATAATTTCATAGTTTTATGTATTACAAAATGTCCTACAATGCTACCTTCATGTACCTATTTTATTAATAAATCTTGAATACTAGATCTAGGGATACAAAGTTTATTTATTCTAAACAAAAATCTATTTTGTATGATATAATTACCATGGTATCCACTTTCTTTACATGCATTGAATATATCCATAAAATCTTTTATCTCTAGGATACCATTCTTTTAAAATCTCAAAACCTAAGATTTTAGCATCCATCATAAAAAGTAATGTAGATCTATAAGAAAGAGCATCGGCTACTACATTTTCCTTTCCATTCAAATGTTTGATAGAGAACACAAAGGATTGTAAGAAGCTCACCCACTTTGTATGTCTCGAACTAACTTTCTTTTGACCTTGCAAGTATTTCAAACTCTCATGATTCGAGTGTAACACAAAGGGTTTTAGCCTTGATAAAGAATCCATGTCTCTAAGTTCTATATAATGGCAAAGAATTCCTTATCATACATCAAATAGCTAAGTTTGGCTCCATTTAACTTTTCAGAAAAGAATGTTAAAGGTTTTTTTTCTTGTGAGAGGACACCTCCTATCCCAACCTTGCTAGCATCACAAGTCACTTCAAAAAGTATATCAAAGTTAGGTAAAGATAGGACAAGAGCATTAAAAAGTTTAGTTTTGAGGGTTTCAAATACTTGAGTAGCTTCTTGTCCCTAATTAAATTCACCTTTTTTCATGACTTGAGTAATAGGTGCAGCTATAGTAGAAAAATCCTTGATGAATCTTCTATAAAAACTAGCTAACCCATGAAAACCTCTCACGTCATGTACATCTTTAGGGATAGGCCACTCTTATATAGCATTAATCTTATTAGGATCCACTTTAATTCCCTCCCCCACTAATAATATAGCCTAGGAAAACTATACTTGGAAGCATGAAATCATATTTCTCAAGCTTTCCCTAAAGTTTAGGTTCCCTTAGGTTATCAAATAATTTTCTCAAATGTACTAGATGATCATATCCATTTTTACTATATACAAGTATATCATCCAAATAGACAATAATAAAGTTACCAAGGAAAGGTCAGAGAACTTCATTCATAAGTCTCATGAATGAGCTAGGTGCATTACATAGCCCAAAAAGCATAACCATCCATTCATAGAGACCATATCAAGTCCTGAACACAATTTTCCACTCATCTCCATCCCTAATCCTCATTTTATGGTAACCACTTCTTAAACCAATTTTGGAAAATACTTGTGCACCACAAATTTCATCTATCAGATCATCTAACCTAGGTATAGGAAAACGATATTTGATAGTAATGTTATTTACTATACTAGAATCTATGCACATACGCCAAGTACCATCTTTCTTAGGAACTAGTAAGGCAAGTACACTACAAGGACTCATACTTTCTCTCACAAATCCTTTATCCATAAGCTCTTGTATTTTTTTTTGTAACTCCTTAGCTTATTATGGGTTACATTTATAAACAGGTTTATTTGGAAGAGGCATTCTAGGAATAAGATCGATAGCATGTTCTATACCTCTTTTAGGAGGTTATCCAGGAGGTAAGACATCAAAAAATACATCATGATACTCATCAAGCAGCTTATTTAGATTAGGATAATTATGTTGTTTCTTCCCAAGTTTACAATCTTTAGCAACTAAGGCATAACAAATTCCCTCTTCCTCTATGCACTTTTCCATAGCCTTTTCATCTAGAAATAATCTCTTTTTGTCATCACTTGAAGGCATATTATCTCATAGCGAAGGTGTTAATCTATACAATTACTTTCCATATTTCACAACATATTCATCAGTCACTCCATCATAAGTTGCTTTTCTATCATATTGCCACGGATGTCCTAAAAGTAAACCACAAGCATCCATAGACAATACATCACACAAAACTTCATCATGGTAGTCTCTAATATAAAATGATATTAGGGTTCTTTTTTTACCTTAGCTCCTTTATCTTTGTTTAACCATTGTAAAGAATAAGGTTTAGAATGCTTAGTAGTCTCTAAACCAAGAATTTTAACCATTACTTCACTAGCAACATTTGTACATGAACCACTATCAATAATGAGTCTACAAATTGTATCATCTATTTTACATTTAATTTTAAAAAATTTCTCTCTTTGAGTAGGTGTCACATTAGGTTTGAATTCTAACACTCTTTGAAGCACAAAACATGGGTCTCCTTCTTCCTCACCCATGATTAAAATTTCATTATGAGATTCAATTTCTAGGTCATCATCTTCACTATATGGTTCCATGCCCTCTATTTCACTTGAATTCAAAGCTCTTTGGTTAGGACATTCTCAAGTAAAGTGTCAATATCCTTTACATTTAAAACATTGTTTATTAGATATTTTAACCATCTTATTTTTACCTTTTTCATCTTGGTTCATTTTTTTATCATATAAGGATGTAGATTTAGGCATGAATGTATTCGAATATGGTTTAGATGAAGTTGAAGCATTAGATTTAACATAGGCCTTGGTCGATTTCGTTTGTTTTTCAAATTTCAATGCCAACTTAATCAATTCATCAAGAGAATCATATGAAAACATATCAAATTTGTCACGTATCAAATTATTTAGTCCACCTAAATATCCAGCAAATTTTTGTCCCTTTCTTTATTGTAGATCACATATAAGTGCTAGTTTTTCAAATTCTCTAGTGTACTCTTCTACAATAAACAATCCTTGCCTTAGACTTGTCATCTTTACATACATATCTTGTTCATACTCCCTAGGCACAAATTTTCTTCTTAGGTGCTTTTTAACTTTTTCCCATGACTTAATTTTTGATTTCTCTTGCCTTTCTCTTATCTTTTTCAAGTTGTCATACCAAATCCTAGAAAATCTTTTAAACTTAAGAGTAGCAAGCTTACATTTTCTTTCATCATCATACTCTTTAAATTCAAAAATAGCTTCAATCTCATGCAACCATTAAAAGAATAATTCCACATTCAAATCACCATAAAAATCATGATCTAGTTTGATACCTTGATCCTCATTATGTGTATGTCTTACTTGGATTTTATGTGGTCACCTATGATTACTTGAGCCTTGAGAACCCATTTTTTCTTCCCATCATTGATGTAGTTCATTTTTGCATGCCCACATCCTCCTTTATCTTGGACAACACACCTCATCAACCCTTCTACACTATCTTGCGTGGCTTCCATTTGATTTTGCTATGGTTGAAGCTTGTCTTTGTCAGCTAACTTTGATTCCACACTTTGTTGTTGTTGTTGGAGTTCTGCATGAGTCTTAAGTTGGGCATCCATTCGGGTGATAAGACTTTCGAAAGATTCTACCAATGCCCTTACATCTTCACTTGCCATGGTGAAGTTGATAAAACAATGCTCAAACTTCAAAAAAGAACAACAACCAAGGTGTTCTTGATGGGTTTGCTTGTAGCTGAGAGATATAGCACAGTTCTTACAGAGGTTTAAGTAATTCTTGGTGTCTTCTTTAATGTCTTGGTCACGCAAGGGTTAATTAGACGTGGTTGAATGGGTTTAGATAATTATTGGGCTAGTGATGAGGGTTTCTTGGTGGAACTAAGTAAATTCACATAAAGTAAGAAAGAGAGGATGTCGACTGATGCCGAATGGCTTAGTATCTTCAAGTTGAAGATTCTATATTAAAAAAAAACTCGAAGACGTGAAGAAGAGAAAAGGAGAGTATGCTTTTAAAGGGTGGGAGATGAATGATATGGTTTGAATGCTGCAGGTGGGATTCAAACCTAATGAATATTGTTGGGGCTAAGTGTATATAGATTAAAGATACATAGGGGAAAGTGGAAGAAGAACTACTAGAAAAGTTGAAGGGAGAAATAGGAGGATAAATGCCGAAAGTGTTGAAGGGAGAAATGGAATGAAAAGAGATGTTGAAGAAGGAAGATCTTCTTTAATTGAGGGTAGGAAGATCTTCAAGCAATATTGGCACAAGAAAGATCTTCAACCAAGACTCAAGTTGAAGGTGCAATAAAAGGATGAAGATATACTATCTTGGTTGGTTTCTTTGTTGAAGTAAATTCTTGCAAGCAACTACAAGAATGGCAAAGGCACACTAGATGGCTGAGAGAACCAAAAGAAGTTTGAAGCTTTGATACCAAAAATAGTGTGGATCAAAGGGAGGGAAGCATTGATCGAATGAGTTCTTTGGTTTGGCTTCTAGTAGGGTTGAAGTTAATGAAGAATAAGCCTCGGCTTAAGTGGGTTTTAAGCTACTAATGCAAGATCTTCTATCTAATACTTTGAATGATAGGATAATTTTGAATGTTTGGTACACATTCAAAGGTTCTAAAGAGGAAAAATACCCTAGGAAATTCCTATATATATTATGATCTCCAAAATAGAGAAACTCAAGTCTTTAACTTGTGATAGTATTCAAATGATCTGTATACATGTGTGCGTGTACAATGGAATAGGTATATATATAGGAGTTAGCCGACTTAAGTGCAATAAACTAGCTTATTTCCTCCTTAATTCAAGATAGCTTGAACCAACCTAAATTAATCTTATATAATACCTAACCCTAGTCATAATATCATCATTAAATGATATTAGTAACAAACATTACAAAGCCTTACAATCAACTATGGTATATATATGAAATTACAACTAAACCCTAGCTTACATGAAATATATTTTAGGGTTTATAACAAGTTTAATATAACTAATGAGATCACCAAATATATATTGTTGGATTTTCATCCCATGTATGACATAGCTTTGCATGCTTTGAATGCATTGTACACTTCAAGTATCTTCTCGTATGTTGACTTCTTCACCTTGCAAATATGTAACATACCTGCAAGAACATCTTGAAGTATTTTCAATATCAAGGAAAGACATATTATCAAGAACATTTAAGATGATCGGCTCCATTTTTAGAAATACTAATTCTTCATTATTTTGAGAATCACTAGATGCACCTGCATCAACCTTACAAAAATGCAGGTATCATATTATGTTCATATATGATAAATTAGTATAATTGTGTTACATTGAGGGAGCATCTTTCCTTACTTAGTATGTATCATACTCATGTGCCTATCTACTTGGTCACTGACTCATTCCCATTAGCAGAGGACTATGTACAGGTCATTAGAAATGTCTAGTAAAGGCCCTACCTAAGTTGGGTCGGGGCTTTTGTGCAATGACATTCAGAAGGTTATGGTGGGGTCTGTGGTTAACCTTGTCTTTGAGTTAGGTATTATTCCCTCAATTATGTTTTGTAGCCCTATACTTAATTCACATGTCTTTTGTAATAATTTGATTGAAACCCATTATGATTCTTCGGAGTCAACACTCTTGGATTTGATTTATTAAAATGTTATTTTGCACGCTTTGTTATTTTATTTGTTTGAATGGTTTAGCCTTGTATCTAATATGAGTTAGGCGGCAAACGTCTATCCTATATTAGGTATGGCGGTAACACCCCATTTTTCCTAAGTGTTTTCTACTTCTGTGCTTATTTTAATGAATTTTTTCTATAGTAAAAAATAGAGGTGTTACATAAGATACCATAGACAACTCATTGATGCCAAAAAAAAAATTCTTCATCAATGCATGATGAAGATCTACCACGTTGGTAGCTGTTTGAGAGAACATTGATAAGTTATTGATGAATCTCGATATAATTATTTGAATCTTGAAGGAAAATATTAAACTTTGTGTCAATTTCTTTTTTTAGGATATTTTATGGTGACTCTAATACCACTTTGTTGCGTAATAAAAGCACATAAAACCAAATTAACAGATATGAGGATGAATCTATATAAAACAAATCAAAAAAGGTAAATAAAAGGTAATAAAAACATGAATGATGGGTGAGGTTTCAATAATTTTGCTCTTTTTGGGGTATGTATAGTTAACAATGATTGGTTGGAGTTTAGTTAGGGTTTTTCTGACTTACCTAAGTTTATATTTAATGAATAAATAATGAAGTTTGTAGGGTTATTAATGGAAGTTGTAATTAGATAGGGTAAGGTTAGAGAATGACGATAATGATGAAGCTGTTGTATTCTATATATATGAATATTAATGGTGATATGCATAGTTGAGGACAATGGTTTTGATTGTAAATTATTGATATAATACTCTATAATAGCCACATGAAAAAAAAATTAAAGTTTTATAAATTTTCCACTGTTACAAAATTGAGAAAAAAATAGAATAGAAACCATACAAGGTTCAATAAAAATTGAACTTGAATCAATTCACTTAACTATGATCATCAATGTTTTAATGTAACACCCATATTTTTATAACCATAAAACTTTTGTTTTACAATGCACTTTGTTGAAGATGATTAAGAAATATATGATGCTACTACGTCATCCAATATAGAAGAGGTAAAACCAATACTTAACATGTATCAGGCACAAAGCTAAAAAGTAAACTCAAACATCAAGTTAGGTGTGGTCGCCACCTAACATGGTTCTAATATAAGACTTACAAAATTATAGAAAATATAAATACAAGATTAATAGGATCAAACACAACTCAACAATATCTACAAGATATAGAATACAAGATTACAAGGATCTGAACCAAAACGTTTAAAGGGGACTAGATACTTTCAACCTTACATAGGCAAACACATGCGAAACTTGCATCAACATAAATATTGTAATATCAATACAGCAAGAATATTGAGTAATACCTTATTATCACACATAAGCATGCTCCACACAAAAATACCTTACTAAATCATAATAATGTCATAACTTCCAAATGACATGGTGTAATAACATAGGACTGCATATTAACTTCCAAGTATATAACACATGTAAATAAGGAAAGCAAAGCTCTATTAAATCTCTTGGAATTCAATTTTGATTATTTCTTTTTCATATATTGTGATCATAAAAATGTAATTCTTATATTTCAACCCATTTTCAGTTAAATGTTTTCAAGTATTTACACCAAACACATATGGGGATCCCACAACACGATAGTTAGAAAAAAGCCAATAGGCACAAAAAATAGCAAAAAGGTATATAGAGACACCTATCCTACCACAATAAACAAAAGTTAATGGCACAAATAATAAAGGAGTAAAAGCTAAATTCGCATATTGGCATCCTATTATACAATAAAAGGATAAAAGCCATCAAGCATAACTTGAAACATACATCATTATTCACACATGGTCATCCCATAGAAAAATATATTGATGAAACCCATCAAGAATAATAATAAGCATAACCATCTCAACAAGGAATGAACGCATATAGTCATCTCGATAAGGAATGAAATACACATGGCCTTCCTGATTAGGAATCAATAAGTAGGGGCTTACTTCCATTGCACATGAACATCTATGTCAACGGGCTAATTTAAGGAAACAATTTCCACCTCTCATCAATCATCAAATGTCCTGACAACTTGGACATCCAATGCCCGCCATTAGTTGTCTCTTGCCACGATGGCCTCATCAAAGGATTCCTTATCTTTAAACGTTCATGCCTCTTATAAGAACTAATGGAATGCTATGAAGAAATTAAGGTATTGAACCGCTAACACATCTACTAGTAGGCCCTACAATTTTACAAAAATAGGGAAAATTTTCCATAGGAAATTTGTTGGTTTTAAAAGATAAAATGTAACCTTTATCAATTTTAAAGGATTATCATAACCTCTATAGATTTTGAAATATTATTGTAACCTCTACTATTTCTAATAGAATATTATAATATCTGCCAATTTTAAAAGATTAATTTAACATCTCACATCATAGAAATAATCATTTTCTCATATAAGTATTTATGCTTAACACAAAAGCTCAAAGAACATTCATAAATCAATCAAAATAATGAAAACTATTGATCTAAAAGATCACAACAAATTATAGGATCCCTCAAAACTCCTTAAAAAAAGACCCAAAATCAAATGGTAAAATCCACAAGAAAAACTTTGAAGAAAGTAAAAAAAAATGTTGTACCTTTTACCAAATAGGAGTCCCATAAAACACTAAAAATAAAACAAAGGTCAAGAAGGCCCTAAAGTCTAACCTATCATATTATTCATATATTTATTCATTAAATCACTAAAAGACACTTTAAAAACCTAACACCGGATCATAGGTTCAAATAACTCAAAACTAATGCACAACCACCAAAACACACATTTTATCATTAGCACCAAAATCAACAAAAAAACACATATATAAATAGATAGAGTAAAAAAAATCCATTTCCTACACCAAAATTTCAAATTTCACTATTTAAAATAAAATTTTTAATCATAAGTAGATGAAAAATAAACTTTTATACCAAGAATATTTTAAAAAAATAAATAAAAACAATTAAATATTGAGAATTACTATATATTGGAAATCAACATTCTCATTAATTTACAATTATGAGGTCAAAGTCATTAGCCAAAGGTTGGCCATTGACCCCTAATTACACTCAAAATGTCATTTTGTATTAATTATTTATTTTAGTGAAATTATTTTCTATAAACATGAATAATTTTAAATTAAATCCCGCTTATGTTACCTAGAGGGAAATTATCTAGGAACACATTGAAGATCATCAGGAACATGCTAAAGCATTCAAAATTTTTATCAACATTGAACACCATTAATCATATTTTATTACCTTACATGCTGTATATCATAGTTGCTCTACTAATTAAAAGGATGCTCATGGTATCAACCAACTTATCAAAATCATCATGATTCTTGAAATGCTCAAACTCATCTAAACTCATCATATTTCCACTATAACTTGAGATCCACAAGATGGTGTCATCAGTTTAATTAAAACAAAAACATCATAGAATTCCCCAATTTGGCTAATATAAAATACCCATAATTCATGTCACATATCCACTAATTAACAAAATTAAACAAGATTATATGTAATAACAAGATCCTACACACAATTTAAGCTCTAAATTAATAAAAGACATGAAGAATTAAAGAACAAACTATCTCTCCCAAGAGATTCCGTGAACCCTAGGAAAACAAAGGAAAATATTAGAAAAATAAGGTTAAAAGACATAATTAAAGGATGTATGATCAAATATGAAAGAGGGATGAACTTACATTCAAGTTTTAGAATAAAAGCAAAGCTCAACCATCGATAAAAATGGGGATAGAGCATAAAAATGGATGGATATAATAAGGAGAAGATAGAGGAGCTATGGTGGAAATAAAACAAGAGAAATTAGCTAATGTAGGCTAAGTTTAGAAAATTTAGGAAGCCTAGTGATTATGTTAACTTAGTTGTTAAGTTTAAAAGATATATGTGCCAAAATTATTGAAGTAAGGAAGGATGGAATAGAACCACTTGGTGGGGGAATTGGGTTGCCATAAATCATCCACCTTAATTAAAAATGAAAGATGTAGAAAGAAGGAAGAAAGTTTGGAGCACTTAAGGACATTATCATAACATTAATAAAGAAATAAAATACAATTATATTTTCACAAGGGAGGGACGAGCCATGACACTTTTGGATAATAAATGATAATTACTTTATACATAATAATCAATAATGAAAGGCTTGAATTTATCCTCATATGATTTGATATGGATTATAGGAAAACATTTTTACTTGATGACTTATTATACCCACAACTATCTAAATAAATTCAAGAATTATAAAAACAATTATATATCATATATAAATCCTTTTTACATCAATTATGAAAAATATAGTGATCCATTTATAATCGTAATTTTTAGATTACGAAAAGTGTTGTTCTAGAAATTAAAGGGCTAAAATAAAGCTAATTAGGGTATGAATATTAATTTTTTTTAGACATCTCTAATTAGAATTTTAAAACAATTTATGAGACTTATAAAAAACCCATTGATTCCAAAAATAAAAATTAAACATTGTAATGATCTAAAATAAATTTTAAATCCAAAATGCTTACTCGTGAACCTCACTTTGAAGATTAGAAGTCATGTTTAGTTTTATGTTTTGTTAGCTTAAAGGACCCTAAAGTCCGCTTTCACTAGGTGTGCTCTAAATCTTTGACCTTTAGAAGATCTAACATATACAAACGTTTAAGAAAGAGTAAAAAGTTGGAAACAAATATTTAAAGCAAATAATATGATTTCAAAGTTGATAATGCATGTAATAAAATATTATTAATAATATAATTTTATTTTTAAACATAAAAGGTTTTAAATGGTCAAATGTTTTTAGAAATGTTATATTATATTTTATATGTGGTTTATATAACCAATTTTCACCTCCTCAAAATGAATCTTTAAGTGCACATAAGATACCAAAAATAATCTTAAAACCACAAAAAATCCTATAGAAATCATCCTACACACATCTGAAAACTTAAGATAAATCACATTTTAGAATATTACCCTTTATATTATCTTAACTAATTTTTAAAAAAATCCAATTTTCACCTTCTCACAATGATATCTTTATCCCCTTTTAATCCATGTAACTTGTTTACCAAGCTTGTGTGAATTCTTTTGATCTAAGTCTTCAACCAACCTTATGATAGTTTGTTTGATGATTAAGGCTACCTATCAATTATACAAAAATGTTTAGGAATTTCCTCTCCATCATTTTAATACAATTTATCAATTGAGAACCCAATCATATAAGATTTATCAATTATAATGGCATAGCCTCCGAACTAAGATATAGTTTGCATCCATTGGTAATACATCACATAAAAAATCACCAACATAATTACCAATTTTTAATGAAACAATGGCTTCTTTATAGACCCTAGAATATTTGTCATTGTTTAGCCATTTTAAGGAATATTGTTTTCAAATCATTATGTTCTTCAGGCCAAGCTTATTCACCAGCTCTTACTTCTAACATTTGTATATCAGTCACTATCAATAGTGAATTTGATCACTTTGTCTCCCATCTTACACTTACACTTATTCTTGAATATTCTGTCTCTTTGAGTTTAATAAGATCATGGATGCACTTGTAAAATCCTCTCTACAATGAAACACTCTGAACCTTCTACTGTATATGTACTTCTACACCATCATTTTCCTCATCCTCCACTGCAAAATCATCATCACTACATGGATCTATAATTAGGATCTCTTTCAACGTTAATGACTTTTGTTGTGGTTAATCCTTAGTAAAGTGCATAGTCTCTACAATTGAAACATTACATACCAACCTTTTCACCAACCTTATACTTCCATTTCTTCTTTTTTTTTTACACTCATCTCTTCTTTCATCAAAATTTTTACTTATATTTGAATTAGGCTTGAAAGTTGCTTGAAAGTTGTTAAGGATGATAGCTTAGATATCACCATGGTAGGGTTAAATAATTTCCTAAACTTCAGGGATAATTTCACCAAATTTTTTAATGTATATTAGATGCAAACTTCCACCTTCTCCCTTAGGGCTAGGTTGAGTCAAACGATCCTTAAATATCATTTTTTTTCTTCCTTCTATTGAATGTTACAAATAAATTCTAGCCTTTCAAATTCTGTAACATACTCTGATATACGTATAGACCCCTGCTTGAGTGTTGTCATCTTAATATAACATAATCTTCCTCAAACTCTCTTAACAAAAACTTCCTCTTAAATTTATTCTTCAACTTCTCCCATTATCGAACATTATCCTTACCATTCCTATAATGTTCCCTCTAAAGCTTCCCATATCATGTCTAAGAAACTTTTTAAGACCAAAGATTATAACTTACACCTCCTTTCATCATCAATTTATTTATAATAACAATAACAATAACTAGGGTTGTAAATGAGCTGAGCTAGTTCGGTATTCGGTTCAGCTCGGCTCGCTAAAAGCTCAGTTTGGCTCGTTCGTTTAGTTAAACGAGCCAAGCCCGAGCTCGAAAAAGCTAGGCTCGGTTCATTTTTTGGCTTTGCTCGTGAGCTCGGCTTAGCTAGGCTCGTTAAAAGTTTGGTTCGGCTCATTCATTTAGTTAAACGAGCCAAGCCCAAATATAATATTAGGCTCGTTTAGTTAAACAAGCCGAGCCCAAGCCTAGGGGTATTTGGCTCGGCTCGACTCGTTTACAACCCTACCAATAACAATAATAATAATATTATTAATGATAATGCCGCTATAGTTCATTACAGACTTCAAGGTCCATATTTTCTTCAAATTCAAGTAGATCAAATCAAAGGCCTTTCTCCCCATCATCATAAGATCTTATAGAAATTGAGCCAAGCCTCCAACTATTTTCTATAATCTTGTCTTTATCTTCTTTCACTTACTTTTGTTTGTATAAATCCCTCTCGACTGCACCATTTTTCTAACATATCCACCCTCTTAACTATATGCTTTCACATGATTTGAGAGTTCCTTCTATAATTTAGATAATTGTGTTTAATGACTCTTATTTTGTTTAACAATTTTATGAATAAGTTGTTAAATTTAATCCATCAAGACCTTAAACTTATCTACCTCCTCTATAATTACATATATAGTATAGTTTTCTAATACCAGATGAGACCTCCAGTTCAATGTGTGATAAAGATCTTCAAAGTTGTTATCTACATGAAGGAATCTTTATGAATATTAACATAGTTTTATATGAAATTGTTGAAGCTTGAAGAAAAAACATGAGCTTTGTGAATACTTCCTCTTTGGTGTGTGATATGGCTACCATAACCTATCTTTCATTCCACTTATGATGTGTTTTGGAAATAAAAAGTACTAAATTTAAAAGGCATAAGAATAAAACTTAACCAACATAAGGTTCAGTTTGATGAATAAGTCCTTAATAGGAATTAAGATTTGAGGATGATGCATAATGCTAAATATATTAGACTAAGCCAAGTGTTAGTGTTTTTGTAGATTCTAACAAAATTGAAATTTAGAGAAGAGGTAAGAAGATGAGAGATGAACTTAATTTTGAAATGCCTTCAAGATTAAGCACTTACACTAACCAACTAAGGTTTCAACTCTTAGCTTGAATTGTGTAAGATTTTGAGAATTCACAAGACTAACTCTTAGCCTTGAGAAAGGAATTTTTATGCCCATAACTAGTATTCTTTCTTATTCTTCCAAAGCTTCCTCTTCCTTTAGCCCTCTTGCCTCTATATAGAGTGTATTATGGCCTTTAATGAGCACATTACAAATCAAATTTAGTTTCATCCCCAATCATAGTTTATACTAATACATGCTGACCAATGTTGCTTGTCTCTACAATCAGCTATCACTGATTGTTGACCCTTCCTAACCTCCCATCATATGATGGTTGCTATTACAACACATGAAAAGTTCTTAGAAAACATAAAATATATGTTAAGAAATTCTAAGAAAAATGCTTTAGCTAGGCTTAGCTAAGAAAGGAAAACTTTAGTTGATTGAAAGATGGAAGTAGTCTCCTTGAAAGACTAGAAGTTTAGCCAAAAATCTTGAGGTTGCTTCCCCTTATTTTAAGCCTTATTTGAAGGCCTTAATCTCCTTAGGATTATATTCCCAAAGTGCATTAGTTATAGACATGAAATAAGGCTGAAAAAGTAAGACTTCTTTGGCTAAAAATAATGGTGTATAAGGGTCGATAAAAACATGGATTTTTCTGAGTCATAATGGATCAGATTATAAATTTTTTATGGAGCCATAATGTAACCAAAATAGAGCCAACCACACATGTGGGTCGACAGCTTTTTTTCATGTTGCATGGATTTGTATGGATCCTTAATAATCTTGTTATTCATTAACTCAAGTGAGAGGAGTTTTGGAGTCTTCAACTTTAAGAAAATTAATAATTAGATTATTTATGTTTCCGGACACTACTAGGAAAATGGAAAATAATAACGGGACATTAATAACGGTAGTTTGACAACCGTTGTCAAACACGTGAAAATTAATGGGCGGGAGAGTTTTGATAACGGTTCTAGTTAAAAATCGTTATTAAAAGGGCAACGTTAAAATTTGGACGGATGTTTTAATAACGGTTTCAGGTAAACCGTTATTAAAAGAGGATTTAATAACAGTTCATATTAGAACCGTGGTCAAAAGTCAGAACCTTTTAATAACAGTTTTCATCAGAACCGTTATTAAAACCCTCTTGTTTAACAATGGTTTTTCTCAAAAACTGATATTAAAACTGTAAAATAACCGTTATTAAAACTACTTTTTGGGGTAGTGGGATGCTCCTACATCGGAGGATTTTATGACCACTGTGTTAGATGGGTGATTAGTGGTGCATGATTGGGGAATAATGATGTTATTATAAAAGTGATTATGGCTTGATTTAATAGGGAAAATAAAAATTAAAGAGGGTAATTAATTAAGGTGAGCAAAATTTTAATTAGGGGTTTAGTGGTTGAAGATGATAATAGTATTTTTATGTAGAATGTGCATGGTTTGGAAAAGTATGATGGATATGTTGTGTTTTTGGAGACACAAACTCTTTCTAAATTAATTCACCAAGAATTGAAGTAGATATGATCATGTTTATGAATCTCATCGAGATCATATACAAAGAATAATCACATATAGAGATTTAATGAAAAATCATGCTTAATTCAATTGCACTCATGAGTCTTAAAATGTAAATTTCATGTGATTTTTGTAGCCACATTATACCCCCTGAAGACCAATATTCTAACACACAAAATAAAATAAAATCTATAATAAATGGCACATAAAATATTATTAATCACACTACACTTCAAATTTTAAAACACACGATAAATGATAAACTCTATCTAATCTTAACTAATCATCTAACAATCTACTCAATCATTATGTTAACAAATAAATTTGTTACCATTAAGAAGAACTAATGGTCAATCTTATGAAGATTGTGGAAGTCCTTCCTATGTGCAAGGCATATGTCATCGTTTAAATCCTTATAATGACATTCTAGTCCTCCTTTAATCTATCCATATAAAAGTCATCATTTGTTTGCCCCAATTGAGCTTTTTAGGCCCAAGTTTTGCTCAATTATGCTCTTTTATTTCTATTCTTTAAATAAGTTTATAGCAATGGGCTAAATGACCAGATAATATAGCCCCTCAAGTATAGGGCATCCTCTTACATGAAATGTTTGTGTTCCTTATGCATTGTTTGATCACTTAAAATAAATCAATAATACTTAATTTTAATGACCTCAAGTTTAGGAATGATTAATTCTAGGGTTAAATATTCTATAGATAAAGTAGGAGTCCTAAATTCATGACTTTATTCTTTAAGGTTAAATACCCTAGAAGTGAGGTGTTCACCCTCATTAACATGGTTTGTCTTGTTATTAGTGTGCATTTTTTAAGGTTATGTATGTAACACCCCCAAAATTCACTACTGAAAAATTTTGTTTTAAATAAGAATTAGTAGAAGAAAAAAAACTCATAAAAGTATGAATTTTGGGTATATCACTACTACACTTAGTACTAGATCATTTTACTCCTACCATTTTTGTGCAAGTGCTAAAGCTCAAGGAAATAGAATACGATTTATACAAATTCAATTTAAAATAGAGTAGTGCATTGAGTTCATTACAAAAGACATAAACCCACAATTAGTGGTTATAAGAGTAAAATCATTTACCAAGGTAATAAAAGATGGAAGAGAAGCCCTAAGAATTTTTAGATAATCCTTACACTAGCACCCAGACCCTCTTGAATAGCACTTACAATAGATCTACAAGGGACACTGCCCATTGAATAGGCAGGGGTCCACAAATGGAACCCTTTAATACTATGGCACTGAGTAACCCCTTTAAACTAAACTCAAAGACAGGCTGCATGAAATTCATAATACAAAGACTATATGGATGACAACATATAGAGTCACACTCAAGGAAACACCTCATATAATGAGAAATGCATAACAAAAAATCAATACAGTTAACAAATCCATCACATACCCAAGAGGGGTCAAACACTGAAGCCAAACTCATGTCATATCATTACATCATAACATGAAATTAGTACTTTTAGTCTTAAGCCATTTGTTAATAATTATTCAATCATCATCTTTCAATTTATATCTACGTAAGTGTAGGAACCCCACTATTATAGTCGGTGGACCGAAAACTTATAGGGCATAACACACCTAACCACTATTATTCATTTGTGGATTGGTCTCTAGGGCTGCCTACATCTGGCAGCTATTATCCATGGTGGATCGGTCTGGCCATGACTCACATGGTGTTCCACTATAAGTGATTAGTGTCTTACCATAATTTATTAATATCCAATGTTTGATTAATTAAGCTTAGGATCCTCCACTATTATAGCCGATGGACTATAAATATATAGGGTAGAATGCACCAGACTACGATTATTTGCCGTTGGACTAGTCTCCATGGCATTTTTCACCTAGCCACTATTATTCGCTGGTAGACTGGTTTGGGCCCAACTTAATAATCTTTTGCTTTATGTAATTAGTACTTTATTCATGTTTTATTCAAAGGTCCATTTATTCATTTTGAGGGAAGTGGAAAGGCTACAAATCCAAAGATATAAAGATATACTGGCCGTAGAATCAGATATTCTATCAAGGATCATGGCATATATAAAACCCTAACACGTACTTCAAACATATCTAACACACATTTCCATGCATACTTACAGACCAGGCACCTATTGCATAATTATGACATAACATTATATCACCCCCTTGATTATCCATCCAACCCTAGGTTATGCCACGTTCTTGATACTAGCTAACTTATCAAATGCCCTTAACTTTTTATTCAATGATACTTGTGTCTTATTATGAAACTCATTTAATCCATTAACATATTAAACTGAAGTTACTGATTTACCCCTATCATCTTTACAAAATCGCCGAAATACCCTTTGTCTACAAAATTACCAAGTCACCCCTTTTTACTTGCCAAATAACCATATTACCCTCCATATTGCATAATTACCAAATTGCCCCTTGTGTTAAATTATCCTCTATACTTATTAAATCACCAACTTTACCACTCATACTTGTTAAGTTACCAATTTACCCTTCTAATGGATTAAATTACCATATTACCCTTTATACTTATCTAAATTACCAAATTACCCTCTAGGCTTATTAAGTTACCAAATCACCCTTCATATTGTTACACTTATCATATTTCCTATTTGGTTAGTTACATTACCAAATTTTCTTTCTCATCATTATAATTATCTAATTACCCTTTTTGTTGGTTGAATTAAAAAATTTCCCTTCTTCATTATTAAAATTACCAAATTACCATTTTTCAATATTAGAATTACTAAATTACAATTCTTCATTATTATAATTACGAAATTACCCTTTTAGTTGGTTAAATTACCAACTTGCCTTTCTTCATCACTATATTTACCATTTTCCCTTTTAGTTGGTTAATTTACCAAATTACCCTTGCTCATTGTTATAATTACCATTTTGCCCCTCTTTCTACAAAGTACAAAAATTACCCTTTCCTTTATACCAAATTACCATTTTACCCTATTACTCTACATAACTACTAAAATACCCTTCATTTACACCAAATTACCCTTTTAACCTTTTACATTACATAATTGCAAAAGTACCCTTCCTTGATACCAAATTATCATTTTACCCTTTTACTTTACATAACTACCAAAATACCCTTCCTTTATACCAAATTACCGTTTTACCATTCTACTTTATTAAATTATTAAAATACCCTTCCTTTACAACAACTTACCATTTTACCCTTCTATTTTATTAAATTACTCTTCCTTTGCACCAATTTACCATTTAACCCCCTTTTCTCTTTTAATTTACTATTTTCTCTTATTACACCAATTTTACCAATATACCCTCACTACATAAAATATTAATATTCATGCTCCCTACCCATAATGTAACTCCACCTACCATTATTATTTATCATAATACTCATTAGCACCTACCACCCCCACTTACTTAAACCACAACTTTAGCATAAAAAAATTTATAAAAATGCCCCTAGGACTCATATTGACATTATTTATGCAATTCATATCATATATACGTACTTAACATTGCTATTAACAATAAAACTCCTTCCTCAAGCATTATTTCTACACATGACACATAATTAACATACTTTTCTTTTTATCAACCAACACATGCAACTAAATACATTATACTTATCAACATATATCATGCATATAAACATATTTAAAACCCTAATATGCTAGCATACATATATCCATACGTTTTAGTAGGGTTTAACAGTAACCTTATTTTCTTCAAAAATCAAACCTTACCGGTACCCCAGTTAAAGATTCAAGCTTTGATAAGTAAAAAATCAATCTCTAAATATAATATAAAAAATTAGCATAATAGAAGTAGAAAATAAAAGGAATAATATTTTATCAAAATTTCAATTAAATATATACTAATATCAACTATTTTTTTCCTTGAAATTAATTAAATTTGAGCTAAAAATGGGGCCAAGACTCACGTTGCATGAGTAGTGTGAGTTTCATGTAATATTGAAGGGGGAAGGGGGTCTAAGAATGGAATAGGAAAAGGGAGGGGGGCTTGATCGGGTAAGGGTTTTGGGCTTGGAAGGAGGGCAAGTAGAGGAGAGTTAGGATGGAGGTTGAGCGCAAGGGTGGAGTGGGGGTGTTGGTGGTAGTCAAGGGTGGATGATCGGTAGCTAAGGATGGTAGAGGTGGCGGCTGTAGGGCTACAAAGTTGGATTCAAGGGGGTGGAGGAGAAGAAGGAAGGAAAAATAAGAAGGAAAAGGAGGGTTGTAGGGCTGGGTTTCAGGTAAGGGAGGCAAGGGAAGGTAGGGGAGGTTCAAGGGGTGGATTAGTGGCTTTGGAGGTGGCGGAAGAGGCAGAATGGCAATAGATGGTGGTGGTGTAGGGTGGAAGCAGAGAAGAGGAAAAGAAGAAGAAGAAGAAGAAGAAGAAGAAGAAGAAGAAGAAGAAGAAGAAGAAGAAGAAGAAGAAGAAGAAGAAGAAGAAGAAGAATTGAGGGCTGCAGGGGGTGTCTAGGGGTGACTTGGTGGTGTAGGGAGGTAGTAAGGGGTGGCTACAGGTGGTGTAGGTGGTTGTTTGGGTGGTGGTAGTTGTAGTTGTGAGTGGCGGAGCAAAAATAAGGGAAGGAAAGAAAAAGGGAATAAGAGAGAATGGGAGGATTCATAGAGGGAGAAGGATGGCTCGAACAAGGAAAAAATGAAGTAGGAGAGAAGAAGAAAAAGAAGAGGGAGAGGCGGGAAGGTAGGGCACTAGCTAGGTGGTTGTGGTGGTAAGCAGGAGGGTGGCGGTTGTAGGGAGAAGGAGGAGGAAAATGGAAGGCATGTATGGAGGGTTGTAGGCTCGAGTTTGGTCTAAAAATGGGAAGAAAAAGATGTGGGAGAGAGATGGAAGGGAGTAGGGTTGTAGGGGCAGTGGCAAGTGGTGGCAAGCAGCTGCAACAGGGTAGCCATGGCATGCAGATCGATGGTCAGGGAAGGAGAAAGAAAGAGAAGAATAGAAAGAAATGAAAGGTAGGTTGATAGGGAAAGGGAGAAAGAAGGGGAGAGAGAATAAAAGAGGGACTAGGATGGCCAAGTCGGGGGCAAGGAAAGAAAGAAAAAAAAGAAGGGGGTGGGGTTGGGGCAAATGACATAAGGAAGGGAAAAGGAGTAGAGGAAGTAGGCCAAGTAGTGGCCCCGTGCGAAGGGGGGAAGGTCATAGGCTCGACAACCCAAAGGAGGAAAAGAAGAAAAAGAAAAAGAAGGAAAAGGAGAAGAAAAAAAGGAAAATGGAAAATGGGGAGGAATAAAATAACATAATTTTTGGAATAATGGAATTTAAAATTTTTGATAGATAAACTAAGTTAATAATTTAATTTATTATAATTTAATATATTAGTTTAAAAATATTAATTTTAGTAAAATATTGGTTTGGAAAAGTATTTAAATAAAATGAGTATGATAAAATAATAAAATATTTATTTTAATTTATTAAATCTTCATATCCATTTTTTATGCTAAAAAATCAATAAAATAATTAAATTAAATAAATTTTAAAGGTAATTTATCCCAAATAAGAGTTATTTATTAAATTCTAAGTTTAAAATATTTGGGGCATTACACTGTATGTGCATTGTAAGGATTTTATGAACCCCTTAAATTGTATGCATACTATTAGGAAAACTGAGGTGGATTGGGGTGTCAATTAGCCATTTATGTTGTTGATACTACTATTAAAGTGTCAAAACTTGTTACTAGTGAATGGGTTAGTGGTTTATGAGTTTGATATTAGTCATCATTTGAGTGTTTGAATGTTATTATTGATGACCTTTAGATAAATTTAATAATTGGAAAAAGTTTTTTTGATCTTATCTCTCATGCCTGAATTATCAAAGTATTGTCATTATATTGTTATTATATACTAAATGTTATTGCATTTATTTTATGACCATGTATACCAAGTTATTATATGTACAATGATATCACATGTCTAATATGTATGGTGTCATATGTGAGGTGTCATGACATATTTTTATAGGGGAGGTTATATTGCTCAGTACGTTAGAGTACTGAGTAATCTATTATATTCTTGAGCAGATGCTTTATGTTCTTTATGATGATGATAACGTCATTTGGTCTTGGGATAGATTGCAAGGGTATATCAAAAACATAACCTAGTGGCATCTCCTTTTTGTTTCTTTCTTATTATACTTAAACATCATACTTCATTTTGTTAGTAGTGTATTAAGATTTGCTTTATCCTTCTCACTTGACCCATAATCTTTTGTTATCACCTAGGTCATATTTTCATGGGGTTTTCAACGTTTAACTTTTAAAGTTTTTATAATCTTCCATTTTGCATGGCTTAGGTATTATACATATATATCTCTATGTTATGTGTGGTGATAATAACTTCAAATTGATATTTAAGATTCCATAACTCAATATATTTAAATGAAAATTTTTCATTATTTATAATTGGGGGCGTTATAGTAATACCTACAAGTTAAGAGGTGCATAGTTTAGGCTCAAAAGACAAATATGATTGTACATGTATCAACAAATTTCACCTTCATTCTTGAAAGTTTATCATCAAAGGGCTCCATAATCGAGTGTGCTTGGCATAAGAAAATCTAAGGATTAGTGATATACCAAAAAAATGCAAATAAAGTCTTGCTTTCCTAACATTAATGTTTCTCAATAAATATGTCAATCTTAACAAAATATTTTGGAAAGAACCTATATTATTGTGTGGGACTAATTATTAATTTCAAAAGCACTTCTGAGTAAATAGCCACAACTAGTATGAGGGACATGGTGTTACATATGATATCAGAGTGAAACCACAATCATATGCTACACTTATATTGGTTGTTCATCTACATAATGGGAAAGGTTATGAGGATGGATTATAATGATATAGGTAATTATCAAGACATAAAGATGATGTTGCAATCATTAAGTAGAGGATTATATGATACCCCAAGTTATGTGGTATATTGTTGATGTTTTTTAGATAAAAAAAAAAAGAAATATGATAGAACTATCTATTTTAATAAGGTGTACTTTCCTTTGTGAAAGCTCGTCATTGAAGAGCTCTATAGTTATTCATGTTTGGTTTGAAGTAATATAAGGATAAATTATCTTCTATATGAAAAATTGTGTGAGTGAAGACAAAATACACTGGAAATAATCTAAGTTCTTTATTATTATTATTATTATTATTATTATTATTAGAAAGGTTATGAAAACCATTACAAAGAACCATCCTAGGAGGGAGGATTGGAACCTCTAACATCTAGTATTAAAGAGCTAACTCTTAACCACTTAACTAAACATCATTGGTGGGAATGTCGGTTCATTACTTACACACATATATAGTCATACCCCCAGTCACTAGAAATTGAGAATTTTGGTATTCAAACAAAACTGGACTAATTGGTTGGCTGAAGGTTGAAGGATCTATAAGAATGCATGACTACAGGGAAACACCCGTAGCGTCTGATGCATTGACAGGCAAGTATTTGAATCAATTGGCGTCATTAGGTTTACGGGTAAGGCGTTTGTATAACTATTATCATGCAAATAAAGAGCGAAGATCCGGGTCTTTGGAGATTAAAAATAGCTATTAGCCGCCAAAGAATCTTTTATTCGGTATGGGCGCCAGAGAATCTTTGAGACGCGTTTTGGAGCCGAAACTTTTCCTCGGAGGGCGGAATATTTTAACTCCACTTGAGTAGTGTACCAAGGCGTTGGATCAGCGGGTGCATAAGTTTCATAATGTGATGTGATATGATTTCGTCAAACAATATGGTGAACCTAGACACAAATCCTTTCGCATGTGTCGGTAGTGCTTTTTCTAGAGAGGATATACTTTAAAGATGGAATTATTAATTTTATTAAGGAGTTAACCAGAACTAGAAGTGTATTTATTGCTATCTCTGTTCAGGCATCGTTGTATAATAAGGAAGCAACGCTACACAAGGTTGTGGCCGTTGCTGCGACTCCGTGCTACAAATGACTCAACAAAAATAGTCATAGTTTGCACCCGGAGGAATTACCAAGTATATAATCCATACATAGAATCATTCATAGTTTTATTTTATTTTCTTGGATTTTAGATCAATGCTTATACTTGTATACAATGAAACCATCATGATACAATACCAAGGGTGTTATCTTCATTAATTATTATTTATTTTCGTTTTAGGTCTATACAAATATAGGAGGTCGGATTGAATGTGTTGATCTCATTGTTGTTGTCCAAGCATATATTTTGGCTCATATTTTTGCATACAAGGTTTTGATAACTGTGTAGCTCAGATTCATAAATAATATTTCTATTTTTGTTTAGTTTTTTTATATTTTTGATTGGGTCTAAAATAGGATAATGGGCCAAGGTCTATAATGTATAAGTCACAAATAGTCCAAAGAGTTGTCAACATATTGGGACTAGGCCACTCATTTCTTTTGTCTTTTGTTTTTTCCCTAATTGAGCTTGAGGTGGAGCCAGCCCAATACAACTTCTCCTAGCCATAATACTATGTTCTAAATACTAGTTGGATTTCTAATTTTGGTGAGACAAACTTTTTGACCCGAAATTCCTTAGGCCAACCAATTTTCTTACAGGTTCCAACTTCCCTCTAAATATCTTGTAGTTACTTGACTCTTGATGTACCAAACATTTTTTTAGATAAAGTAGTTAAAGTGGCTATATTTCCTCCCTAGAACTAGTATTGAGTATGTGATAGAGTTGTGAGTCATCGACAATATTTGCTGAAAAGCCTTGCACAATGATGAAGGATAAGTCTTCCCCACTAATGACATTATATATATATATATATATGTTACATTGATAGCCAATTGAAATTTAGGTCAACTCAATAATATTCCTAAATTTATTCAAGATACACAAATTAAAGTAAATATTTTTAAGTTGTCATATTATGTTCCTATTATATTAGATTGGGCCTAAAGATTAAAGTGAGATTAATTTAATAAAATATGGATCTAACTTAATTTTATAATGGACAACAAAATTAATAGAGCCTTACTCCCACGTTTACTAGCCAACCCAATAAATTGAAGAATTTTAGACAAGATCCCTTCTTCACTATAAATAGAGTATGCCTCTCCTTGTTTTAAAAAAAAACTAGAGATTAAGAGCCTCCCCCCACATCCCGAGAAAATGCTCATTGAAGTAAAAGATTATAAATTGAATATCACATAACAAAGAACCAAAGATTGGAAAATTGAAGATCGAAGTGTTCAAATACGAATTTCAAAGAACCAAATATCAAATAGTTTAAGGTCGAAGAGTTCAAGATCAAAACATTAAAGAATGAAGATCAAAGAGTTGAAGAACATTGAAGCTGAGGACGTTGAAATGTTTTTCATTATCAAGACTGTTAAAGGAGATAATGCATCACCAAAGTGTGCCCTATTTACTAGGTGAATTCTAACTTTTATGATTATGTTTGGATTAAGTTCATCAAGCTGTAGACAAGACCTGGAACAAGTTAAGTTTGAAATTCAACAATAGAAATTATAACATTGATTGATGACATCACTGAGTACTTGAGAGATTGAATTAGATAATTTTAAATTTTATAACGAGGCTATAAAAAATTATATATATAATCAATTTTTATAATTAATAAAATATTATTAATTTTTTCATTTTTTTTCAGCAACTTGTTAACACCCACCTATCTCCTCTTTTCTTGATTTGCTCCATTCCATTACTCATCCCATCATATACATATATAAGGGAAAAAATAGCACATAACAATGTTAGAATATGGATTCATTCATATAATTAACCACAGGACAACGTAGAAGCTAGTAGTAACCATTGGGATTAACTCCATTAAAAAAAACAAAGACAAAAAGAAAGAAAGTTACAAAAATTAAATATTTAGAGTCCTGGGAGTCGAATCCCAAAGAAGCAGAAAATAAGTCACATCCAAACAGATATTCTTCCTCGTCTCATCTCTCTTGTCAACTGTTGCATTGCTCTCGAGATTTTCCTGCGTGTACGTTTTAGAAATCTTAGATTAACTACATAGTACTAGCAGCCAGAAAGAGAAATAAAGGGTCCCGAATTGTGCATACATGACAAGATTTATTACCAATCAGCGACATGATAAGGAAGAGAAGAAATAAAAAATAAATACACAAAATAACAACAATAATAATAATAAAACACTTAAGAGATTTAAAATTAATTTACTTACTCAAATTAAGCATTATAATTATCACTTTCTTCTTTGCACTCATCCCGAAAAGAGTTTGTCTGAATCAATGGCTAGATTTAGGGGACATGGCGGAAGAAGCCTTATTGGGGACAACTCCATTGAATTCCTCACCACCATGATGACTACCAACTCCGGTAGACGGGAAGCAGAATCCCGTGAACCCATCGCAAGCAGATGCAGCAACAAAGCTGGCAGTCATCGATGGATGGAGAATCATTTGATGACCCTTGCGATGATCTTCATGCCTACCTACCGCTTGAATATCCTCATCCCAAGAACGAGCCATTGGTGTATAATTATTGGTGGACTGAAGGGTACCCCTCTCGGAAAGAGAATATGGTCCGAATTGGCCCAAATAAGCCGCTTGCTGCTGCTCTTGGATTAGCGGTGAAGGGTATATGAAACTTGCTCCTCCTGCTGCACCTCTATTGTGCTCCGCATTCCCATCGCTGCTGGCAATATTGTTCCAACCTACCAGTCTCATGTACCGACCATTATCCGAGGGATGTTGGTTCCCCCAACCACCAGAGTTGGGATCGAAACCCGCCATAGCAGCCGAAGGAGAAAGAAGGGTAGTATGGTGGTCATGAGCTGAAGAATGAGGATGTTGATGGCTCGAGTTTGGCGCGTGATGATCAGATTCTTGGTGACCGTGAAGTAGGCTTGGGTCTTGAAAGCTATGAAGAGATAAGCACAGATCCTGGGTGTGGCTACCCATATCAAGATGGCCGTAATCATGAAAATTGATTGAATTTCCATCTGCAGCTGATGGGTTAGTATTGACAGGAAAGAACGGTTTCATGGTCGGAGACAAATCAATGGGTTGAGGAACATATGCGTCGTTGCTCCCATTCCCTCCGGGGCTAGTATCACCGTGGAGATGTCTCTGCAAATGAATCGCATAGTCAGATGACTCGGAATGATCGGCCATGGCCATATCGAGACCTGGCTCCATCATATTCACATCCGAGCTATTAGCACCGACACCAGCAGCAGAAGCGCTGGGATCGAAAGGTGGTAATTCAGCAAGCTTATCAATGGCGGACTTAGCCTTCTTGATCAACCAATCAACGGCCTTACTTGGTCGATCATACCCTAACCGGTCTTGCACATCATAAAACTCAATGGCAGTGTGAGCTGACAGCCTAACCCTTCGATCCCTTGGACCTTTAGCCGTAAAGACTTTGCTATGCCTGTCTTTTCGTCCTGTAGCTCGGATTATATGTCCGCCTTGGACTTGTACGATTTCACCCCCGCCACTTCCTTTCATTCCCTTCTCTTCACGACTCCCTTTCGTAGCATACCATCGGTCTCCCGTCTCTGGGTCGTAGTAGTTTCAACTCAACCGGCAGGAAACTAACCTTTAGCTCGCAGCTGCTGCTGCTATCTCTTCTTCTTGTGATACTGTAGGTGCAGCTCCGGGTTTCGAATTTCCTCTCTTTTCCTGTTTAGAAATTCAGATTCGAATCCTTTTTGAAGCCTTCCTTTCCCTAGCCTACTTGTGGGCTCTTTTGTGCTCCCCTCTTAAATTTGTGGAACTATTTTTTTTCCCATAAACTGTACCAGTAACTAATACTGGAAGCCTACAAGTATAACTTTTTAATCTTTTTTTTTTTTTCCTTCCTATGCCTTTTTTGGTTTCTTCGACTGCCAAAATTTGCTACCTATGACTGCTCCTTCTGCAACTGCAGCCAGTGATGATGATGGTGCTGATCCCAATGAAATTAAGCTATATGCTAAAAGAATATGGCTCTCTGAAATTGCACTGCCCAATAGCCCTGCCCAAAACATCCGAAACCATATGCCTCTAAATACACAGACCAGCCCCCTGAGAAATGTAAGTTTTTTTTTTTTTTTTTACGAGGTTGCTTTTCTTTTGTTTGGTGATGAAATCAGAGGAGCTATCTTCGCTGAGGAGCGCAGCGAGGGATGTTAATAAGAACAATATAAATATATATTTTTAATAGATTAAGGAACGCTGAATAGAAGCAGTGGGCGACCGTAAATGAATACGGAAGCCCAGAAGAAAAAGCAGCGAAAGAGAAACCCTTGCCGCCTCGATTTCTCCTTTAGGTTCTAGCTCGATGCTTCTCTCTCATAAAGGTAGCAAGGGGCCGGTGGTCACTCTCGATATCAAAATTCGTGTCACGCTTATAGCCCCACCATAAACTCAATTAAATAATACACAAACATGTCATGCTATCTTGAATTTTGAAAAAAAAAAACAACTATTCAAACTACACGCTATATTCTCATCTAGTATAACTAGCTTCGACTTCGTGCTACTAGTTAGTTTCGGCGTACAAAATACCAGTACCATATTGCTTCTATCAGATTAGATATATAGAATAAATCAAAAAATATGCAGTCGTACTTACGTTCGGATTAGGAACATGCCTTTGACGGGGGAAAAATAATAAATATAAATTATAACACACACATATAATACGCTATCATAGATTCTATAATGGAATAGAATACATCTAATATAACGTATTATAAACTACACTACACTCAGGTACAACACAATTATATATGCTCAGACTATAATATCACAAGCTCCAAATATCTTTCGGTTCTAATGATATAGCGAAAGAGCTTGATCGGACGACTATAGTTTTGTGATAATTAGTTATGGATAGAAATTTTCATGTATTGGATCCAATTTGTGGATACGAATTCATTTTCACAGCACTACATGCAATGCACTGCTATTTTAACGTACAAAATGAAAACTATATCCTTAAGCTAAAATTGTTAGAATCGGTAAGTAAGGGTCGTCAAAGTTGAATCATGGAATCGAATTACATGAAAGTAATATCTTTCAAATGTCAAAAACAAAATCATCAGCATACACTTTGTTGTTAAAAAAAAATCCACGATTGAAGTTACAAAAAAAGCACGAAAAAGTTTGCATTGTTTAGTTTTTTTGGTCACTAATTGAGTTGTTACAACTAAAGTACATCACAAATTACAGAATTACATGCATATAAAAAAAAGGTTGTATGTGGTTTACACATACAAAAAAAAAAACTAGTAGCACCTCTACAAAAAAAAAAGATAATTATGTTTGAAATAGAAAATGATAAACGAAAAACTTTACAAAATCTAATATATTTTTATCCACTACGCATAAAATTTGGATTTTTTTTCATACATGTTTCTTCTTTCTAACTTTGGACTTCGTTGGGATATTAATATCTTGCCCATGCTTCCTCCACATTACCCGCTGCACAGTGTATATTCACTATAGAAATAAAGGGTCAATAGTGACGATCTAAATTGTTGTGTTAAGAGTAAGTTTGTCTATAATATATATTACTAATGATCAATTGTCAAGACAAGTGGATTAGTAATAATCTTATTACCAATTATTTAATTTCCATCGGTACTAAGGCGTAACACCGATAAATTTTTTTTTTCGAAGTTAGACTTAATAGCGATGATTAAGAATAACTGGGGAAAAAAATAATTTCAATAGCCTTTAATACCAATGATATTAATTTTAAATTTAAAAAAAAAATTTTAAAAACTTTATTGCCATCAATTACTAGTTAATACTAACGATAATAAATTCTTTATTCGAAAAATATTTTCTATTAAAAACCTGATTATCAACAATTTATCATACGTATTTTTATTTTTTAAATATTAAAGAAAATGAAAAATAAGGTTTCAAAAATGTGTACTAAATAACATTTCGAAGAAAAATATTGTTATATAAACATAATTTATAAAATAAACATATTGTTATTACATTTGACTTGTTTATACTGGCATAAAACCTAAAAATTATCATCATCATCTTCATCTTCATCGTGATTAGACGACGGATGTGGATGACCTTGACCCCATGTAGCCATAAAACCCCTCATTTGTCTTAATTCTTTCCCTTGAATCTTAAATTTTGCTTGTTGTCAGGCTATAATCTCGCTCATTTGTTTTCGATTTTACTCTGTTTGATATTTTACTTGTTGCTCTTATTATAGATTAGCATGCACCCAACTTATGCGAGAAGCTGCATGACTTGAGCCATCCCCTACAATCATCAAAGTTCAACAACTACCATATTTGGAGTTCAAGTAAGTTCCTTAACTCATCTTGATAGATTCGTTTAAATCTTGATAATTTCTTGTTGAATATTTGTAAAAACTTGTATGTTAAATGTAAATCTTGTATGCAATAGCAGGATCTTACATGGTTCTTACATGAATCTTTAGGATTGATTCGACATTGAATATGAAGTTTTGTGTTGAATTTGTATGTACAATTTTATGCTTATGATATGCATGAATTTTAACATGTGAACTTGTCAATTTAAATTTAGTATAAAACTCACCTTATTAAATAATTACAAATCAAAATCGTAAATATTATCACTATCAATAAATTCTCCTTCACTCTCTCCATCAAAATATTCTTATTCTACATTATCATCTTCAACAATGAATTATCTCATGTGAACTTGATCACCATTGTCGCCTTCAACACCACTAGCACCAACACATATAATATTTAAGTTATCAAGGTATCTGATATCAATGTTGAAGTTAATGCCACTCAATTCAACATCATCTACCACATATATGTTGTCAACAACATCATCATATAAATCCCAAATGTGTCAGTGATTGACTTCCCATATAACTTTCCAATTTGGGTCATTTTACAAATCATCCACATACCAGAATTGTTATGCCAGAGTTCCAAGAATATATTCGTCATCATTGTACAACTCAGCTATAGTATACACACAAGTAAGATGGTTTGTATACCCAATTCTCTTCTTTCTTTGATTAGTATTAAACCACTTGCATTTAAATAAAACTAAAGAACACTTGGGCAAGTGATATAATTCTTTGATCTCAATTAATTGTCAACAGAACTTGTCACTACCCTCACCTAATACACATAAGACATGATTATGTGTTTTCCTATTTAGATTTGTGTCATGTGTTAAGAATTTAACTCCATTAATTATAGAACTTGAATAAGAAATCACCATATCAAATTGTAATCCCCAAAAATTTTAAAAGCCTATAATTTAATAAATAACTTTTATTTGGGAAAAATTAGCTTTGAAATCTATTTAATTTAATCATTTTATAGATTTTTTAGTATATAAAATTAGATATAAATATTTAATAAATTAAAATAAATATTTTGTTATTTTATCATACTCTTTTTATTTAAATAATTTTTCAAACCAATATTCTTCCTAAAATTAATATTCATGGTCCATATACATCATCTAACACTACCAACTATTATTATTTATTATGAATACTCATTAGCACCTACCACACATACTTATTTAAGCCACACCTTTTGTAAAAGAGAAATTACTAAAATAACCTTAAGGCTTATATTAACATTATCTATGGCCACATTAGCTTACCATGTCATATATATGTATTTAATATTATCCTTAACCATAAGGCTCCTTCCTTAACTATCATTTCTATACATGACATATAAATTAATAAGCTTTTCATTTCAATAACCAATATATACCACAAATTATATTATACTTAACATCATACATCATGCATAGAAACATATTAAAAACTCTAATGTGCTAGCATATGTATGTATATGCATTTTAGTAGGGTATAATGGTTACCATATTTTTAGCAATAATTAAACCTTACCGGTACCCTGGTTAAAGGTTTGAGATTTGATTAGTAAAATCAATATGTAAAAATAACATAAAAAATTAGCATATTAGAAGTAGAAAATCAAAATAATAACTTTTTATTAAAAGCTTAATTAATGCATACTAATACTAACTATAGTTATACCTAAAAAATTAACTAAATTTACTTAAAGGGATGTAGCACACTCACCTGCATGGCAGCGTGAGCTGCATGTGCAGTATAGAAGAGGTTAAGTGTCAAAGAGGGCAATGGGAGAAGGGAAGAAGGATAGTTTGGGTAAGGGTATTGGGGGTTGGGTTGAAGTCATATGAAGGAGATTGAGGGTGGTTTCGAGGTTTAGGGGTGTAGGTAGTTGTTAGGGGTTGAAGGTTGTTGGCTTAAGGCAGCAAAGATGGTGGATATAGGGTTGGGAAGATGAATGCAATGATGGGAAAGGGAGAATAAGGGAGGGAAAAGAAGAAAAGAAGGGAGGATACTATAGGGGAATTTCGGCCAAAGGGAGGGAGGGGTGGTATAGGAGGTGCTAGAAGGTAGACAAGTAGCTCTGGAGGATGCAAAAGAGGGAGAATGGTGGTGCATGATGGTGGAGCAAGAAGGAGGTTGAGAAGGGGGGAAAGAAAAAGGAGGGAGGGGATAGGGTGGGTGTAGGGGTGAGTGGAGGTTATGGGGTAGTGTAGGGAGGTAGCAGAGGGTGCCAAGGGGTGGTTGTGGTGGTTAGTTGGGCTATAGAGGCCTCGGTTGTTTGGCAACAACACAAAATAAGGGAGACAGGAGGAGAAGGAAGGGAAAGAAAAGAATCAGGGGACGAAAATAAGCAAGGGAGATGGAGATAAAGAAGTGGGAGAGGAGGGGTGGCAAGGACACTGGGCTAGGTGGTCATAGGGGGAGGGGCTGCAGATCAAGTTCACGGTGGCAGGGAAGGGAAGGAAGAAAAGGGAAAGGAAGGGCCACACAAGGGGGGTTGTGTTTAAGTCAAAAATGGAAGGAAAAGGGATGGGGCAAAAGGAGACAAAGAGTAGGGTTGCAACAGAAGGCATATAGGCGCAAGAAGCTGGTTGCAAGCTTCCATGGCCTCAATAGTTAAAGGAGGAAGGACAAGGGAAGAAGAAGAAGAAAAAGAAAAGAAAGGTAGGCCAGCTAGGCGAGGGATAAAGAAAGAAGGCAGGCTAGCGCTGCCCTTGAAGGAGAGGTTTTGCTAGCCAAACCAGGGAGAGGAAGGAAAAGAAAAAAGAAAGAAAGAAAGGAGGTGGGCTAGGGTGGTGATGCAAGGCGAGGGGAAGAGAAGAGAAGGAAAACATAGTGGCCTAGGGAGGAGGAGATAGGCTAGGTGGCTCTAAAGGAGGAAAGAATAAAAGGAAAAGGTGGAAAAGGAAAAGGAAGTAAAAGAAGAAAGAAAAAGGAAAAAGGAAAAAGGGAAAAAATAAAATTAAAATAATTTTTTGGACAAGGGTATTTAATTATTTATATGGATAAATTAATATATTTAAAATTTAAGATATTGATTTAAGAGTGTAATTTTTGTGGAATTTGGGTTTGAAAAATTATTTAAATAAAATGATATGATAAAATAACAAAATATATTTTTTAATTTATTAAATAATCATATCCATTTTTATACACCCAAAGATCAATGAAATCTTTAAATTAATTAATTTAAAAATTAAATTATCCTAAATGAGGATTAATTATTAAATTTTAGATTTTAAAAGTTTTGAGTATTACATTTACAACCTATATAAAGAGCTTATATTCTATGGAAACAGGATAAAACTCATATAAGTATAAAGGAAAAAAATAGATCAAGAAGGAAAGGTAGAAAGTCTTAACCTTGGAACCAAAGGGGTTTTGAGTAAACATTACAAATCTTGGGAGGGTTTGAGGGTCTAGATCTTAAGGATTGATCTAAGATGTCTCTTGTCTAGAAATATCCTATTGAAATCTATTATTGTTTAGTTATAAGGATTAAATCTAGGAAAATATGAATTGGGATTAGGGTTCTTTAATTGAGGAGATCAATGAAGATGGTTATTCTTGATGATATTGTAAAAATTAAAAGCATAGGTTGAGTGTTTATTAGTTCTTAGTAATAAAATAATCAATTTTATAATCTATGATTTAGTTCTTACTGTTAAATTATTCTATATGATTTGGTTTCAAGGTTTCTAAGTTGTTTTGCAGAAGGGTTCATATAGGGTGAAAGATCTAAATATTATAAAACCAAGCCTGCAAATTATAGAGTCCTACAAATAAGATCCAGGGCTTGTGTAGTTAGACCATGGGTGTGCCTATACCAACCTAACATACAGGTAAGCTGAATAGTTTGAGGTGACTTATTAAATAGTTGGGATAATTGACATGTTAATCCCTTGGCCAATAAATTTGTGTAAGATCAAGACTAAACAAATAATCAACTAGCTAACTAGTTGACTTATTAGCCATAGTTAGTTGATTGGTTTTACCTACTATTACTATGTTGGTTGTACTAGTATCACACATAATCCTATCATTTAGACTAAAATAAATGTAAATATAATCCTAAAATAGTTGACATGCATCCATGTTATTGAAGGATATGTAAAAATCATGCCCAACATGTGATAGACATAAAACATGCATAAAACCAATTTAAGACAACAAAAGTGTTATTTATATTAAAAGCAACAAAATGGTCAAGGATGTATAAATTTTTTCTCACATAACATGTATACAGAAATATCATGATAAATATTTAAATAAATAATGAATAACTCCTATGATACTTGAACCTAACTTAAAACACAAATCATAACAAGATAGCTACCATTACACACATGATTATTCACAACCAAAATATGTAAAACATAATAGCATGCTTTCACATCCTCCTCTTTAAAATTTAAGGCAGTCATATATATAAAATGAAGAAAGACATATTATATTCCATACATGAAGCCAAAAATTAAGGTAAGTTAGATTTACCTCAAGAAATAATCTTCTAGTAAATAAAATAAGAAAAAAAATCATAGCATAGTGGCTCCACTAGCAACATCTATTGACCATCTTTAATAAATAATGTTTCAAGATTAATAAAGATACTTTATAAATAACATAAAACCTTAGTAATATAGAGAAAATAAGAAATAACATGTCTAAACCTCCTCTAAAAATTTTAAATGGAAAATAGGGAGAACTTAATATGTTTTGCTACTATTTTCAAAATCTCGCACTATGTACGTAACATTTTAGTCTTACTATGGTTGCATATAGTTAAACTAGAGTACTTTTGAGATTGATGATTGGCCCTATAGGTTAATATATGTCCTTTTGAGTATAAATTTTCCAAAAAATTATATGCATCCATAAAAAAAATACCAAGAGCTCTCTAATCCTTAAGTTGCTCCAAATCAAGTACGTTTAGCTATAGAGCTCTTTAATGATGGGGTTTCCAAAGAAAATGTATACTTTATACATATACGTGGGGGTTATAAATCATTTTAAGTCTCCACTTTCACCACTAATTTTAGGATATTATATATCATAGTCCACTTATTTCACTTATATCCCATATGACAATAAGATTCATTTATCCATTTCCAAAATATAATATTTTCCACATCTAGGGCATTATGGACAAGGGACCCTAATCCATAGCATAGTTGCTAAGGAACTACAAATTCCTAAAACTCTATCTATTGTGGTAAATGAAATGCTTACACCACTATTAGCTATGGTAAATAAAATCCATATAACACTATAAACTATGGTAAATGAAATGCCTATAAATCTACAATTTATAGCAAATAAAATCCTTATGACACCCAAACATTAAAGAAGTGTAGAGTAACTATCTACTAACCTAGTAAGGTTAGGGTGTGAAAATTATATCTAAGTAAAATTGCAACCACGGGTTGAAATTAGATGAATCAATTAGAAGCTTAGTAACACTATTTTTGGGATACATTATAATGAGATAATTATTGGTCAATGTATAATAATTGTGTTTCATTCTTAAGTTGGATGTATATAATTCCCTAAAATTAGTGGTGTAGAGAAAAGCTAAAATGTATTAATAAAGCTACCTATATCAACATGGTATATCTTATTTATAGAAAACCTATCATTAAAGAACTATATACTTAGGTATATTTTCTTTAACCAATTTAAGAATGGATGACCTCCAATGAAGCTTTTTAGGAACTGTGTATGTTGATAAAAATCATGCCAAAAAGGAATCATGTTGATCTATTTGATAAATCATTGATCTCTAAAGTACTATCACTACCACGGAAAGGGGTTTTAATAACAGTTATTTTATAGTTTTAATAACGGTTTTCAACCGTTATTGAATCACTCGTTATTAAATCTTTAATAACGGTTCATAACCGTCATGAAAAATACACAAAAACCCGCGAATATGTGCGTAAACTTCATATTTAATAACGGTTTTTACTTAAAAACCGTTATTAAAACTCTAGTTTTTAATAACGGTTCTGATGAAAACCATTATTAAAACGTAGGTTTTAATAATGGTTCTTATGAAAACCGTTATTAAAAACTGGAGTTTTAATAACGGTTTTAGAAGAACCGTTATTAAAACCTACATTTTAATAACGGTTTTTATCAGAACCGTTATTAAAACAAGGTTTTAATAACGATTTTTATAAGAACCGTTATTAAAACTCCACTTTCTTTTTTGCAGTTTTGTTCCTACCCACATACACAGTTACCAAATCTGTATGTTAAAACAATTACCAAATCTGCAATGTAAAACAACATCAATTCATACCAAATCTGCAATCACACCATAATTTCAATCAATCTATAATTGGTATGCATGTCTCAATACACCAACTATACTTGCAATAAAATTAGTGGGCATACCACAACTTGGTAGCTCTACACCCCAAAGTAAAGAGTTCACATATCTAGGCTGGTAGACGAAATACAAACCTAAAAATGCATGTAGAATATATAAATCGCTACCGAATGAATGAGTGCACGTGCTTGGCCTCTAACTTCATCAATTTAATCAACATTATATTGATGGCCTCGTGCATAGTCATCGGTGAAAAACTACAACACCCATGTTTCAATTAATATACAGTTAGCCATTAGGTATGTCATGATTCATTAATAGAAAAATATGGAAAAGCAAACATACATGGCTTGGATCTATGTTGACCAATCTATTCTGGACTATAAGATCCATTGCTCGTCTTCTTCACTTGAACCCTTAAAAACTTCAATTTCATCATCATCATCTAAGTTCCTTTGTCTCAAAGATCTTCAAATTTGGAGGTACCTGAAGCTCTTATATCATCCATAATTACAATAAAGAGATAAACAATAGAGGAAAAATAATTCTGATAAAAGTAAAAACTAAAATAAATGAAAACATGTATTACCCTAAATACAAAATAATAGAAAGTTAGGCAACATATGTTACCACTACAATCAAGAGGTTATATAACACCATCATACCCTAAATTAAAGGTTCAATTTGTAAAAAAGGCCCTAAAAAGGTTGTATCACAAAAAAACCTAAATTTAGAGGCCAAAACGGCCTTTTTTGGGGTCCTATATTGGCCAAATCAGCTTTTCCAATTTACCACGTTGTAGATCTCGAAAAAATACCCAAAATAGCCTCCAAGATCACCTAAATCCGAGGTCTCATGAAAAAGTTATGACCCTCCAAAGTTTACAGTTGAATCTAGCTTTAAATAACCTCAATAATATCTTCTCTTTTGTTTATTATGGTTATAGCTCTAAATAATGTTGAATCTATATTCTCCATACAAACAAATACAACAATAATATGTAAAGCTCTCGGCCAACACATGCATTTGTTAATATATAACAATAACGCAACAAATTCAACAACAAACAGCAAAATTTTCAGCCAACACATTCAACAACACATTTTCGAACGAAACCCTGGCGACATACATTTATATAAGTAGATAAAAATTTACGAGAGGAAGAGCAAACACATACATAAAATGAGCTAGCTACAAACACGACGGTCAGAATGTTGAGAGAGGCAAGGGCTTCAAACACGATGGAGGATGAAGGTGCAAGTGCCAGCTAGCTTCGGAACAATGGCAGAGGTGTGGCGGTGCGAGGGTTTCCTTTACTTGAGAGGAGCCTGGTGGTGCGAGTTGGCAGTGTAAGGGTTTGCAAGGAGAAGGAAGGAGAGCAAGAGAACGAAAGTGTAGAGAGTCTGAAAATTTTGGCACGAAACAGAACCGAGCGAGAAATAAAAGTTTGATTTTGGGGTTTTAATAACGGTTCCTGAGAGAACCGTTATTAAAACATCTTTTAATAATTTTCACGCGTTTGACAACGGTTTTCGAACTACCGTTATTAATGTCCCGTTATTATTTCCCGTATTTGTAGCAGTGTATAGAGTAACTACCAATTACCTTAGTGAGGTCAAGGCTTACTAAAGAAAATAAAGAGGTAAATAGAATAATGAGTGAAATAAAGAGAGATGAATCTTCAACAACAAAGGATAAAGAGAAGAGAGATCTAGTTGTAAGAAGGAGAAAACAACTAACACTCGGTATATTTTGCTAAAAGAGTAAAGGAGCTTTATAATATGTATGTGTGTGTGTGTGTGTGCATGTAAGTCATGCAATAAAACCTAATATCAACCATTCCCCAAGCTCTTTATTCAACAAGCACATATAAAGGAGAGAAGTTTGATTTTGGTAGTGGAGTGCATGGACACTCATGTGAGAAAATAAAATGATGTGGTGAAGTGGATGTATCCATTATTTATGAGGTCAAAGTTAGGAATAGATAATGCAAGAGTATCGCACAATATATCCTTGAGAGTATCAAAAGATTTAGAGGCCTATTTACCCTAGATAAAATCTCCTTTTTTCATGATTTAGGTAGTGGGTGAAACTATAGTAGACAAATCGTTAATAAATCTCAAATAGAAACTAGCTAACCTATGAAAACCTCTTACTTGATATATGTCCTTAGGAATTGGCAACTCTTAAATAGCTTGTATTTTTACAAGATCAACTTTAATACCCTTAACACTAATAATTTAACCAAGAAAAACTATACTTGAAAGCATAACATCACACTTTTTCAATTTTCCATATAGTTTAGTTTCCTCAAATATAGACGACGATCATGTTCACTTTTGGTATATACGAGTATATCATACTAATAAACTATAATAAAATCACCTAATAAAGGATGAATAATTTCATTCATTATCCTCATAAAAGAACTAGGTGCAGTACATAACCCAAAAGGCATAACTATCCATTCATAAAGAGCATACTTAGTTTTAAATGCCATTTTTGATTCATCTTGTTCTCCAATCCTCATCTAATAGTAACCACTTTGTAAGTGTATTTTAGAGAATATTATCCCACCACATAACTCATCAATCATGTCATCCAATCTAGGCATAGAAAAAATGATATTTAATATTTATATTATTCAATGCTCTCAAATATATGCACATATGCCAAGTACCATCCTTTTTAGGAACTAGTAAGATAGGTACTTAATAAGGACTTATGTTATCTCTCACGAAACCCTTATTTAATAGCTCTTAAATTTTCCTACATAATTCCTTAGCCTTTTTCTATACCACTTCCATAGGATAGTTTATTAGGTAAATCATTTGGAAATACATCACTTTATTCACAAGCAAACTAGTAAGATTTGAAATGTTAGATTTTTTTTTTCTACCCAAACTAAATGACTTAGCTACCAAGGCATAATAAACACCCTCTTCCGTAATATAATTAGTCATTTTCATATAAAAATATACTCTTTTAACCTTATGTAATGATACATAATCGCATTGGGATGGTTTCAACATATATTTCTTTTTATCCTTGTACACTAAATATTCATTAGTTGTACCATCATGAGTTTCATTATGATCAAATTTCCATAATCTACCAAGTAAAATACCACAACCATTCATAGGCAAAATATGACACAACACCTCATTATGATTCACTAATGTGAAAAGAAATGAGTGTTTTTTACTCTAGCTCCTTTTTCCTTATTAAGCCATTGTAGAGAATATCATTTAGGTTGGATAGTAGTAACTAGTCCTAATTGTTTAACCATTTCATCACTAGCAATATTTGTACAAGAACCAACATTTATGAAGACCCTACAAACTTTATCACCAATTCTACACTTAGTTTTAAAAATTCTATCCCTTTATGTAGATTGATCTTAGATTGTATTTGTAATGCCCTTTATAGAGGGTGAAATGCATTATGGGGGAGATGGGTGTGTTTTACTTGAAGAGGAAAGCAAGCTTGGCATATGCCCTTAGATGAGGGAGAAGGAGAAGAAAAATAAAAGGAAAAAGGAAGGTAAAAAGGAAGAAAAACTTTAAAGGGAAATAAAATAAAAAGAAAAATTAATATAATTTTAAGTTTAGGAATAAAATTAGGTCTAGATTTAGGATTAGGATAAAACAAATTTATCTCAAAGTAGAGTAATCGATTAGAAAAAAAAAGACTAGAACAAAATTTATTCAATTAAAGTGGCTTTATATATATATATATATAAAGATAAAATTAATAATGATAAATTTATTTAAGAATTTATCTAAGTTTGTGAGTCGTGGGTTAAGAAAAATAATTAAACTAAGATTGAAGTATTAGGTTTTGAATAAAAAGCTAAACTCTTGAAAATAAGGATTTTAAAATTTTGGGTCACTCTTTTAGGGTATAGCTTCTTTATATCTTGCGTGATTCTTGTTAATTTTTTGTTATTCCTTTTTATTATATGTTCATTTTATAATTGTTAGGTTTTATGTTTTAATGAAAGGGAGAATTTATAGTTATAAGCTAGGGATCTTGTGGATCCTTGTTATTTATATTGCTACTTGTTTTTGGAAAGGAAGTAAACCTATACTCTTACTAAATATGTGAAATTCATGTGGTGGCATATAAGGGTTTCTTCTATTATGCATAAGTTTAATGTATGATTTCTTATAATTTTTGAAATATATGCATGTATAATGTACTATTGTAATTTCTCTAAGTATAAGTCCATGTGATATTATGCTAAAGCATGCTTAATCAATAAAGTTAATATATATGTATGCTAGGATGCACAAATAGGGTTGTATTTTGTGAAACAATTATGTATGATTTTTGAGAATGGCTTAATCAATGGCATTACTATCGTTTTTTGACTGGTGTCCTTTAATTTTTGTGCTTACCATTAGAATTCTTTGATGTTTTACATAAATTTAATAAAGTATATATTGAGGTTTGAGTATGTATAGTTGTGAATAGTATATAGATGATTTAAGTTTGGCATGCTCTAAGGGTATTGTTTATCTTTTTCACATGGATATTGTAACCTTCAACATATGTGCCTAGTATGTGTTATGGCATTTTATGTTAAAAAATCATGTGGAATATGGTATGCTAAATACGTATAATAGGTTTTTATATGCTAGATAAGCTTAAATGTGAATAAGGGAACAAAATTGTAATTTTTCCACTTTTATACTTTTCCAAAAATGAAGTTTCATGTTAAAGTTTTTATTAAAATGTTATTTAGCTCAACCATATTTTTGTTTCATTATAATAACATTTAGTATTAAAATGGGAATTTAAGGAGTAGATAATGTATAATGGTATTTTTGTCATCTATGACTTAATATGCCTAAGTGTTGGTGATTTGGACATTTGTTGGCCTTAGTGGATTTCTAGGTTTACCTTAGTGTTGAACCATGAGCTTTTTCTTGATTGTTAACATTATAGTTCACCTGAATAATCAAAACTAAAAGAAAAGGGTTTGATGTGAATTTGTTATCGTATGTGTATCATGTGAAAAACGATGATCACTTTAATAAGGTATTAATGATTAACGTGGATGCGTTTAAGCTTTAGGAATGGTTTACTCCTTAGGGTTAGCTACCCTAGAGATGAAGTAGAAGCCATTAATTATTCTTTGGTAGTTTCTCGAGATACATCAACATATTTACTAAGGCCCTAGTATATTCTAATTAGTTTTTGGGACATCTTAGAGGGTATGATTTATTAAGGATTAGGTGCCCTAGGTAGGAGGTTACTCTATTACCTTAGTATGATAACATAATTTATTCACTTCATATGCCTCCATGTTAATCTTGTATCCTATCATGTTATTAAAATAAAGTAATTATGACATGGTACCCTTTGGAGTGTTTTGGATTGTTAGTGTAGTAGTTACCTTTGTGCACTATTGTTATTTATTGTGAATTAGTTTGGTATATTATCTCCCATGGTATATTATCATTATTATTATAAGACATATTTTGATAATTATTACATATTTGTATATATTTCTTTGATGGTTCCTTATAATATTCTCTCATCATTTCTTCTATTAATAAGATGGTTGCAATGTTGTGAGTTTTTTCTGATGAGCATGGGGCTTATAATATAGAATAATTAATGTAATGATTATCGTAGTTAAAAATTAAATATATTTTTCATGTTCTTTTACCTTGATTTTTTTGTTACCTTTTATATACTCTATATAACCTTTGGATATTTAGTGTTCTATAGTGGCTTAGTCGGTACTATTTTACTAATGGATTTTATTTGATAGCCCTCAATATATTGAATGGCACTCATGACCTTATAATTAATATTTTAAAAGTTAGACTCCTTTGATGTGTATTATATGATATGGCTATTCATGAATTAGGTGTGTTCAATTATGATTGAAAATCATGCCTTTATTTAGATAGAAAAGGTTTTGAATGAGGGGATGGTTTCTGAGGAAGATTCATGCTTCAAAAAGAAGTTAAATTATTTGGACCATACTAATTAATTGATTCTTCTACTTTTAGGGTTAGTGGCATAAAAGAACCAATTAATTGATTTTTATGAACTAGTCAATTGATATGTTTAACCTAAATGATCTTCTCATCTAGGTTTGGTTCAAATATCCTCTAATTGATCTTTTACCATAGTAATTGTGCATTAGGGTTTCATGGAATTTTTTTTGACATGGTATTCAGTAAGAAAATATGAAATTAGAAAATCCTTAGTACAAGTATGCAATTATGAATAGATGAGCATAATGCTAGGTTTTTCCAAGTATTTTAGTAGTACCGATTTCTAAATTTTCATGATTTTCGTAGCTTATGAGAACTATAATAGCTCTAATAATTTGATAATATGATTTGAGTAGTGACTAGAGTATGTTTCAAGGGAATAAAGCATGTTGTAGTGCTTTCAGCCTTGAGTTGAGATTTTCAATGTCAAAGCTGAATATTGATATATGGTGTGAATATGATCATGATTAAGCATATGGCATGCTAGATACATGATCTAAAGTGGAAAAATGGTTTATATGCATGAAATGATGGCTTATTGTAGAGTAGAAATGCACAAGTTAGCCTCAAATTGTATGCAAGAATTACATTAATTAGGAACTGGTCATTTTATTTGACCGGATAAATGTCAACTGGTTTACCACAAGTTAACTTATTCTTGTTGTAATACCCCATCTTTTTGTGAAGTTTTTGAATGAGAAGCTATGTCATTTATTAAGATTTCATGATGTTTTCATTTGATTCGGAACTATATTTGATTTTGAGGAAAATTTGGACTTGAGTAAGCTTTAGAAATTTAATAAAAAGAATTTTTAAGTGAAATGATCGACTGGTTCCATGAACCGATTGACTAGTTCTTCATTGTAGCCAATGGATTTCACTTCACCGAATTGATCAACAAGTTTCGGGAATTGATTAATTTCCTTGGAAAACAATTGACCAGTAGTTAGAACTAATCAATTAGTTTTTCAAGATGAGTACATTTTTGAAACATAATTTTTTGGTTAAAACTTCATATACCAAAATGGAACCTTGATTATCCCATTCTAAGTTGTTCTTTAAAAAGTCTTCGCTTTTCTTATCATGCATTTAGAGTGAGCTTCTTCCTTAAATTGATTGGAGGGTTTAATTTGGTCAATTGTGGGGGAGAGTGACCTCATCTTTGTCTTCTTTCCTCTGCAAACTTTTAAAATCATTGCTTTATGCTTATCTAAGAGATTCCTTCCACACTTATTGTTCATTTCCTCTCTTATGTTTAGCATTTTTATGCTAATTCAGCCAGCATCTCTCACAAATTCACCAATTCAGCTTTAAAAGGGAAATCAACCTATCTTTGATGGAATCTACCTATTCAACTAAATTCAAATGATAGAAATTAGAATTTTTCATCTATTATTAACTAAACTCATGATTGTATTGATTTGTTAGCTATAAGTAGCCCTAATTTCCCCTTCCATTCACTTTTCTTTAAGCCACTAAAATAGTCCAACTCTATCTAACGATGTGCCATTTCTCTTAAATTCGAGCTTAGTTTTGGTTTCTTCCCATTCTTATTATCCTTTCTCTAGCTCCTTCTCATTTATCATTAAGCAAGGGTGGATTAGATTCAGGAGGAAGTTTAGTTACTTTCTTAGCACAAATTCTCCATGTTTTCCTCTTACTTTGAGTAAGTTATTTCCTCCTAATTTGATTCTGCGTTGCATATTATCCACCAAATTTCTCAAGCATTAAGTTATCCTTTTAAGGTTTTGGAAGTTCAGGATTTTTCAAGTTGAGTTTTCTTAGTTATAGAATAGTTTATATTAGGTAAGTTATTCTTACTTATAAATGTGACTTGGTTAAACATGTATGAGGTGAAATCTTTAAAATCCTAATTCTATAAGTTCGCATGAGAATTTGGTTTTAGATTGGTGCATATGGATTAAATTATGAATTATGAGATAAATGCATAATTTTAAGGAAATTATGTTGATTTGATTAATTGTGAAGTATATAATAGTTTATGACCTAAAAAGTGTTAGTATGATGCTAGTACATGTTTTAGTTTGTATGAGGTAGGAATTTCATGAATGAATTACATTGAAAATTCCAGTTTTGAGTTTTTCAAGGGTAAACCCATCATTTAGTTAGGTAAAATCGATTGACTAGTCAACTCAAACTATCAATCGATAGGTTTATGGTGACCTTGGTCTTGCTTTCTACTTAAATCTATCAAATACTTTGGTAGAAATAATTGACTGGTCTCTAAACAAATGGCTGGTTTGGCTAAATTTATTGGCTAGTTTGAGGATTTTAGCCGAGGTTAACCAATCGAGTAATCGGCCCCAATTGGTTGACTAGTTAGCCCAACTGATTGACCATTTGTTAAAATCGGTCAACTAGTTTAATCAAACCGATTGAATATTTCAGCCATATTGTGTGATTTTAGTCTCTTGGTTTAGATATGGTTTGAGAAAATGCCCAACAATTTTATATAACTATATAATGTGTTAAATATAACTGTGACATGGATTAACCAACCTAATGGGTGGGTTAAACATATGATGATTCATGAAATATTCAATGGATGTTCTAAAGGCCTTCATGGGTAAACCTAAATAAGTATTTTATGGCTTTGAAAATGGTCATGAAATTTGAACAATTTTCTAGATGGATTAATCTAGCGAATTTGACTAATATTGAGTAAGCATTTATGGAAATTCCACACATGGTTAGGCCTTGTAAGGGTTAGTGTGGAATAAGTATGAGAATGTCTTGTTTCATATTATATAGGCCTTGTATGATCATGTAACCTTAAGAATAGTGTTCTAATCACTTAAATTAAAAAGACACTTGAGGTATGTATGAGTCAGGGTTACCCGATCTTTGACTAGCTACCAAGGGTTAATCTGCCTTCGGGCTTTGCCCTTTGGTGGGATCCTACTAGATCCTGATACCTTACCCACTCTAAACACTAATGATGTACTGGGGGTATTCATAATAAAGGGTTTGGTTACCTAAGTTCCTTTGGCTTCAATTTGGATTTATGTCCTTTGGTGATTACTTAGCTTTGCTTGGACTTGATGTCCTTTGGTTTAAATAGATTTCCATGGTATGTGAGACCATAGGGTGGTGCACAATCCAAAGCTCAATGATAATAATGGTAATGATGACAATGATGATACTGATCATAATGATGATGATGATGATGATGATGATGATGATGATGATGATGATGATGATGATGATGATCATAATAACAACAACAACAACAACAACAACAACAATAATAATAATAATATTATTATTATTATTATTATTTTGGATATAGATAATATTGGAATGAGGTATTGGATAATAATTGGAATGAGAATTTGGATAAAGATTTTAAAATGAATGTAGATAATAATTTGAATAAGTACTTCCAATGAGTATTTTGAAATAAAAGATGGTGAAATAGGAAAATAGAGTAAAAGAAAGAGGACATTAATAGGGATAATGGCTTATATACATAAGTGACCTAATAAAGTTAAGGATGTAGAAGATGGCTTATGAATAAATTACATTCTCAGATGAACATAGCCTTACTATTAGCTAAAACATTCTTCTTGCTGCTTGCATACCACCATCTATGATGTAGTTCTCTAGTGTCAAGCATGATGAGTCATATATGATATGAGCTTTCGATGCTTAATGTGACCATAATACAATATGTGTCCTATTTATTTTACGTATGCATTAAAATGTCAGTATGAGTTATATATACTAGAATCTTGTGTGTTAGTAACTCCTTTGAGGAGGTAACTAGGCTTACTTAGCATGAAGTGTACTAATGTGCCCATTTTCTTGGTCACCTACTTATTCACATAAGTAGAGAGTCATGTATAAGTTTTCAGGGAGGGTCAATAGTTGTCTAACCTCGTATGGGGCTTGGGTTCTGAGAGTGTGCACATTAGAACACTATAAGCAGTCCTTAATTGACCAAAGTTTAGTGCTTCACTGTACATTGGATTTTGGTTTAAATTTTCATCACTTATTTGAATATTACAGACCATTGAGTTATTTTACATGAAAGCTTACCTTTTAATATTTATATAATCTGTTTTAGTTCACTATACATTAGATTTGGTTGGTTTGGTTTCTCAGCCTTGTATCTAGCATGAGATGGGCAGTTGGTCCCTATCCTATATTAGGTATAGCTGTAACACCATAGTTTTTTTATGTGTGTATTAGCTTTCTGCTTATGTAATATTTTCAAAACAAAGTTTTTTAGTTGTGAAAAATGGGGTATTACACATGTAACCTGTCAACTAGTGCTAAACTCTTCTATGTTGTTTGTTGCAAGCAATCAACCAATTAGTTAGCAAATACAAGTTTATTAGTCCACTACTTTGAGCCACTAGTTGGTTGGCACAAGAATTTAGAGTTTTTGATTATGCGTGGAACTAGTCAATTTATTCTATGAGAGCCTAGCCCATTAGCCTAAATAATCAACTAATTTATCTATAAGTATTGTATTATGCTTTATGTTAAACCCAAACAATTCCACTAGTTTTGCGGACCAGTTAGCATGTTTGTAGGGATCTTATATTATATTTTTATAATCATTCCTTCGATATTTATTCATGGCTTAACCTTATTCATAGGCTTTAACCTAAAATTCTAATAATGAATGAATTATGTATAAATGGAATTAACTATTTGGAATGACGAGTTCAGTGACTAAGATATCACCTAGACTATGATGTTTGTCTATAAGTGGAAAATGTCGAACTCTTGTACATGGGCAATTAGAAAATAATGATGTGGAATAACCTATAATGTAAGTTATCTTCCAAATAAAATAGTAATCACTTAAAGGGGAAAGAAATTGTTTGACCTTATGTCTCTTTAAATCTCAAAATAACTAACCAAGGGATGGCTTGTTTTATTATGTGCCTCTAGGCAGGGGAACTATCATTTGTTTTGGTGCCACTTATATTATATGCTACACATATAAGAGTGCTTAAGCAATGCCAAAACGTAAGGTTTAGATTACCTAGAAATATGACGGTGAAGTGTATGTTTGCTATTCCATTAGTTGGGGCATTGTTTCCAATAGTGGTACCATGATTAGTTTCATGGTTGAGGACTTACCTTTCTTATTTAAAAATTTTAAACCAATATAGTTTATGCTATTTTATGCTAAATAAAATAACTAGAAAGCTTCTGTACTACCTTGGATGGACTTATGTTCTTTGCAAGCTACTTACTATGCTTATATTACTATAAAGATCCATGATAACTCCTCAAATTATGTGGCATGCATGACTTGTATGAGATGGAAGGTATTGGTATTCTTGAATTTATCTATATATGTTACTATGCAAAAGATGTTAAGATGTCCGTAGGTAAGTTGCTTTTACATGACATGCTATGCTATATCTATTGGAATCATGAGAATATATATTGATAGCATTACATGAACCCATATTATATTTTTACTTATCCTATAATATCATAAATTGTATGATGGAGTGACTTGATTTACTTAGTACATAGAATATTAGCATGTTTGTATTTTCCATCACTTAATCCTAAGTAGGTCGAAGTAGCTAGTCAGTAGACAACCATTATTATAGGCACCCTAGGAGTGATAGGAGAATTTTAGGCTTTTCAGCACGAACTAACTTTTGCATCTTTTTTTTATTTTAGATATTTAAACACTCTCTGACAGTATTTACTATTAGTTTGAACTATGGTTTTCCATCTATGATTTTAGATCTATAATTTAACTATTTTTATCCTTTTATGTTATTTAAAGCATTTTTTTTTAGTTTTTGGTTTTTGTTGGTATCATATCTTTGTATGGAGCATGAGATGGATGGTAGTTTTTCTATACTATGCTAGGTTAACACCTTCATTGTTCCTAGTTGTTGAAAATTTTCTTTCCTAAGACTTTATTTAAAAATAAAATTTTTCTATAGTGAAAAATAGGATTATTATATTGTAAGAATTCCACGAGGGTTCCACTTAAGATGAATTGTGTCTAGGTTTGAGAGTTAGGAATATTTGATGCTTGCTCAGGCATGTTTTGAACTAAATATCCCTATGACTCTTGTGTCTCCATATGTATTTTATTTCTTCTTTTAGTTAACTTGTTGTAATCATTATTTGATATATTTTTACAATATCAAAACTATAATCTTACAATGTAATATCTTATATGTTTAGTATTAATATTCTTGTTAACTTATGTGGAGACATTTTAACCTTAGCACATAGTTAAGAATAGTAAATATAATTGAAATTATTTTAATTGTGGTGGTAACACCTTTAATTATAATGAATTATCTTATGTAAATATATCTTTTGAATAAAATTTTCTATAACTAAAAATGAGTTTTTATAAATTGGTATTAAAGCTTTTAAATACAAACTTAGTCAATAGTTTAATTAGAAAATGAGTCTCTTTTATCTTTACTAGCTTCCAAACTCAGATTAGGCTTGTGAAAAACTGTAAGAAAGGTTTAACCTACCCTTAATTGTAGCTTCATGTTGGATTATTTTCCTTGTTGTGATTATTTTTTTTAGCATTTATTTAGGTAGCCTTGTTAAGTAGAAATTTATTATTTATTGGTATGAGATTGCATTTCAAACCCTTCTTTGTCCCCATACTCTAGCATCGTCACTCAAAATATAAGACTTTAATGTATTTAAGAGCTCATTACCACTCTAGTTAAGAGAGAAACACACCAACCACAACCTCCACCACCATTTCATATAGCAATATACCTTCCCATGCCAACTGCATAAGAGGGGTAGATGTATAGGATGTAGTTACACTCACCATTGACATTCATGGGTGTCGATGATTCATTAGCTCTAAACCATTATGTTTAAGAGTGTAATAAGATCTTTGAGGATTTAGAGTGTCTATATGAGAATAGATTAAAGGAGGCCACATAGTTTCCAGAGGCGCACGCTAACAAATGGTAGCAAAGTCAATGGGTGTCCAACTCACCCATCAAACCTTAGTAGCACATTTTGTAAAGATTAAGGATCTGAATATGATGTGTGTGGAAATAAAAAATTATCAATTATGTAAAACTAATGCTCGATTATTTTGGAATTAGGAAGATGAAGTTTTGAAAGTGTTGAATTAAGAATGTTGATATTTGAATAAGGTATAATAAAGATGATTATGATTTGATGATGGTGATGATGATTCAAAGGTGTTGATGAATTGATGATGCTGATTCAAATTTGATGGATGAATCATGAATATGATCAGATATTGATGAGATGACGATGAGGATGATTCAATGATTACGGTTTGATGATGGAGGCTTTTGTGGGTTAGGGCTACGGTTAGGGTTTTGAAGAAGAAGAAGAGGAAAGGAAGTTAAAGGTGGCTTCCTGCAATAGACAAGAGTAATTGTAGTGCTTTTGCTGTGGAAAATAGAACAAGCCATAGGAAAGGGAGGAGGAAATTTATATAGTTGGTTGGGGTGAGAAAATCAGACTAACAAAGGGAGTGGGAGAAGATGGATTCGAACAAAATTGGAAAGGGAAGGATTTGGTATATAGCCATTTGAGGGGTGAGGCATGTAAAGTGAGGATAGAAAAGTAACAAGGTGATTAATTGGTGGAAGGAAAGATTGAAATAGTGGTAACATGAGTGAGGGTGGGGCAGGGATAGGATGGTATTAATATATTTTTATTATAGGTTTAGTTTTATTTGGTTTTGGTAGTGATTTAAAAAAATAAACTGAGTTAGGATAGGTTTAAGAAAAAGAAAAAATATTAAATAATTAGGATAAATTATTTTAAGAAATTATACGGGTTAAAAGTCAAAGCTAAAAATAAAATAAGTGTGTTAAGGTTTAAGGGTTAAGTTTTAAATAAAATTCTTAACTCTAGAAAGAAAAGAATACAAAAGTTTCAGGTGTCATGTTTGGATCTTGGGGTCCCTAGTTGTATTAAAACACTAACAACATAAAATGAAAGATGTTTTGAGCTAGGTAGCATCTTGTGCTTGAGTTAGATCCCCAAGTGTAAAAGGTTTTTGGGTTAATGGGTTCATTCTACTTAGAAAAGTAAAATCACAAACATTATGGAAAATATGTATAGTTAAATTGGAAACTTAGTTTCTCGTGAATGGATCATTTGTCATATTGGCTTCATTAACAGTTATATTGGAATTATTTGAGTAATTTTTCCTTAAAATTCTTTTACATAATTGAGACTATAATCCTTCTCTAGTTGAATTTTATTATCTAGTTTAATATACACATGGTTGGGTGCTTGTGTGGCTTCCTTGACCATTTTATCTTAAGAGTGAGTAAGGTACATTTATTTGAATGATTTGCACATGACTAGGTGGTTTTGTGGCTTCCTTGGGTATTCTTTCTTAGGAGCGATTGTTTGACAATTGGTTGAATGAGTTGTTCTTGCCTAGTTAGTCATGTGGCCTCCTATATTGATCTACATTGGAAGTATGTTGGAGTTACTTTTAGTTGAATTGATTCTATCTTGTCTGGTAGTGAATGTCATCTTTTATAAATGGCTGAGATGAGTTGTTGATATAGTATATGAATGCTTTTTCTTGTTCTTGAGTTTATGCATAACTTGATATTAGTGCATGTGAGTGATAAATATGCATGTTTTTATGACTTTTTATGTTAGAAGGTTATGTGAACATGGTTTTTACTCTAATTTGGTTGTGTTTACCTAGTAGTTTTATATTGAATACATTATTTTCTAATATTTTTGGAACAGGTTTTTGGGTTACTTTAATAGCTTTAGGTGTAATCTAGAAAGTGGGGATACCTAGTATAATTGTCCTATGTTGGGAATCATAGTTATTTGTTCCTCATCAATATTATGACATCTTTTGAAACCTTTATTTGAGATTTTTTATTATAAAGAGTTGTACCTTGTATTGCTACCATACTCTTTGTCTATTCCTGTTTGTTTAGTTTTCATGACCAACTTTGCTTTTGACATGAGTTGGGTGAACATATATACATCTCATCATGATAGATGGAGCAATAGCACCCCCTCCTGTGTTTTATTGTTTTAGCTTGCAAATTATCCTTTCAAATAGAATTTTGGAGCTAAGAAAAATGGAGGGTATTACATAAGGATGATTACATTATCCTTTATAAATGTTTTATTATTGATTGAGCGTGTTGATACAGTTCATATTCTTTAACTTCTTACACACTCAATCATACTTCTTTCCTTTATCTAAGATTTGAATAGATAAAATGAAGAAACAAATTAGTTTCTTTTGATGGCTTGACTAGTATAACCCAGAGCTAACAACTATTGAGGATACCAAATTGAGAAGCCATCTCCTAATCACATACCATGGAATGTGATTATTCATTATTTTATTAACAATCATTCATGTAAATACCTCACTTATAAGATTAAAAAAATGCAGGATTAAATTTACTTAGTTACTATAGCTCGGTTGATTCAATGGTATATAATAAAAAATAATAATAGAGTAAGCTTTCCATTTTACCTGAGAAAGTTATCTTGAACTATTGAGGTAAAGTGTGGATCCTTTATTGATTTAGAATAGCTCACATTTCAACAAGCCCACTAATTGCTTTGAAGATTGTTTTCTTACAAAATCATGGAGGGGTGGGGTTCTTTCATATTGGTGAATTGAACAAGGCTATAGTAGGTAGAATTTACTCACCAAGAAAAGTACTTTGTGGGTAATATGGTATCACCAATACATATAAAATGACTAATTTATCCTTACCTATATTTAAAATGATCTTCCATATCTTATCTAACCTAAAATATTATGCCACTCCATTCTTTTGAAAAAGTAATTAGTCTAGGATTGGAATTGATAAAGATTATGTATCCTTAATTACTTATTTTAAGAGTTTTGAAACTCTTGATACGTTTTCTGAATATTTTTTTCATTCATTTATATCATTTTACACAAATTCAATTCCATAAGATATGATAAGACACTTTTGACCATTTAACTTCTTTAATATCATTCTAATGCATTCAAGTTGTTATTCCTTAGGTTTTTTTAGCCTCATATTGCTATTTAAAATATTAAATGGAGATTAATGCAACAAAAAAATCCTATTCACATACAGTTCAATTTTTGCTTTGTGTTCAGCTATAAAATATCTCCTTTTGTTTTCTAAATATGATAAAACTCTAATATTCATATTATTTTATTATTCATGAGATAAATATGGTCTAAAAAATATTCTATTATTTTTTGCATCATTCGTGCATTTATTTAGCTAAGTTTTGCATAATCTTTAAACAAAACCTACTTCTATTCACATAAAACTAATATAATCCATATGAGAATGAATAATGAACTTTTATTTTTTAGTGTTGTTGTTTAAGGAAATCTACTCCTCACATCCAAGTAAATGGAGACACCTCTCTCACTTTCCCTCTTTGACATAATTTGTAAGGTTTTATTTTCTTAGCAATTAAGTCTCTAACATAGCAAATTAAAACATAAATATAACACCCCCAAAATTCACTACTAAATTTTTTTATTTTATTTAAAAATTAGTAGAAGCAAAAACCATAAATTTTGGGGATGTTATCACCATACGTAGTACCAAACCTACCATTCCAGTACCAAGTGCTAAGGCTAGAAGAACATAATACAATTTCTCAAATTTAACTTTCTTTTAAATTAGAGCAGCGTAGTAAATTCTTTATAAGGGTAAAGCCCACTATTAGCGGTTACAAGAGTAAAATTATTTTGAACAAGGAAATAAAAGGTTAAAAGAGAAACCCTAAAATCTTTCCTTACAATCCTTATGGTCTTACCCGATAATAGCTTGAATAGCACCTACAACAAACCAGCAAGGGACACTACCCATTGAATAGGTAGGAGCCCACAAACGAAATCCTTCAGTATTATGGTACTGAGTAACCCCGTTATACTAAATTGAAAGGTAAGGCCCACATGTAACACATCATACTTAAATAGAAGTAAAGACAATATCATAGGCACACATATAAATAATCATAGCCACATAAGAGTGATTAAACACATCAAACAATAAGAATTGTAAAATACAGAGTCCATTTACTTAATACCTCCAACACTTACAAAGAGTGATAGGCACCAAGGCCATACTTATATCATATCAATAGATCATGAGGATGAATGTAACACTTTTGGTATTAAGTCATTAATTAAACATCATTCAAAATCATCTCTCGATTTATATCCATATGAGTATGGGAACCCCACTATTATAGCCGGTGGACCAGATGATGGAAACCTGTTAGGGTTTCACGAAAGGATCGAAATATTAGTCGAGCACAACGTTCGATTCGCCGGTTCAGCCTAAGGAAAAACTCCAAAGGAAGACCCAAAGATTCAGAGGCACAGTTTTTACAACGGCAACTGAAATCGAAGAAAGAATGATCAAGATCGATCAAAGCAAGAGAGAGCAGACTCAGAGAAGAAGAGCGAATGAGGGATTCGCCGAAAGAGAGAGAAAAGTCGCGAGAAGAATCGAGAATAAACTCAGCAATTGTATTCTGTCAAAAGTTCTCCACGTATTACATCTTACACGACTATTTATACTGTATTACAGACCGTATAACAAAGCGTACAAAATACCCGCACAATACAGCCCAGACGAGACTCCACAGCCAGCCATACAACGGAATGGGCTGCTACTTTGGGCCGCAGAAATAAGTCGACCAACCCAAATAATACACAAAAGAAATGCCCCAAATACAAGGTAAGTTTGAGACATAATTCCCATCAGCTAAAAACTTTAGCTAATCATGGCTATTAAGGATTGATTAATCCACAATCCATCTAGTCCATAATTAAGGACCGGGTGGCAGATTATACAACCGACCTAATTTTCATTAGCCAATTCGACTGGCGAATGCATCATATGGGATTACAATTAATTAACAAAAATTACATAATCTGCACACTCTAGATAGATAATCTGCACACTCCAGCAGCTGCATCCAAAGATCCACAAAGTCCATATGCTGCATTACACTCCTATTTATCCACCAAATAAGACAAACAATTGTAAGTAAATAATTCACAGCAATTATCAAAATTAATTAAGTATAAATTTTTAATATTCATATCACCATAAATAAGTTTCAAGGCAAAACGTACCTAACCATTATTATTTTTCAATGGATAGATCTCTAGGGCAGATGAATCCTGGCCTCTATCATCATTGGTAGATCGGTCTTGCCCTGATTCACATGGTGTTCCACTATAATTGATTAGTATCTTCCCATATTTTACTATAATCTAAAATTTGGTTTATTGAGCTCGGGATCCCCCATTATTATAGCCAGTGTATTGGAATACACTCCGGGGCAACACGTACCTGGCCACTCTTATATAGATGGTTCAGTACACACTCTAAGGCAATAGGCTCCTAGCCACTATTACAATCGGTGGATCATCCCACATATATAATCCATCTAGGCTCAGCTCAATAATCTTTCACTTTACATGCTTAGTTTTTTTCATCTAATTAGAAAAAGAAGTCCATTTTTGGAACTCAAGGGGGAGATTGAGAACCCAAAGACGTAAAGGTACACTGGTCATACTTGAGCATACAAGAAACGCGGTACCCCTTAACCATCAACTCAAGGATACAAAGGTACCTTGGTCCCACTAGTGCACAAGGACACACAATACCCTATCGACAAGGACGCCTAATCCATTAGTATGCATACCCCCTAAATATGTCTGTAGAGATAGATAGAGTAAGATGTAGGGTTTGGGTGGGGCACTAAAGCACACCAGTAAATACCAAAACAATCATGAGCTAAACCATGTTTTTAAGGTAGTAACCCTTAAAGAGCCACCATTCTCGATCTTAAGGTGTTCCACTTTAATTATGAGTGTCTTAATTAAGGTGATCACGAGAAACACAACAACCACATGCTTAATCATTTCCATTTATTTATGTTATCATCAAGTAATCCTTATTCATATGGTTGTCCATGTTAATTTAAATAAACCACTAAGCCTATCCTTTTATCATCCATTTCCATTTTAGAATTCATTCCCATTTATTCATATGTCACAAAGGGGTTATCATAGTATAATCATAATATGGTGTTATAGTTTGACAGTCTACATCAAAAGATCATGGAACACTTAAACCCTAACATGTACTTCTATCACATGCAACACACATTTCCATGCATAATTAATGATCAAGGCACCTCTTGCATAAATATTAGGTAAACACAATGTAACACCCCAAAATTTACTATTTAAAAAAAATGGAAGCAATAAATTAAAACCTATGAATTTCGAGAATGTTACCGCCACACTTAGTACCAGACCGGTTCAATCTGACTGTTCCAGTACCAGCTGCTAAGGCTAAAAGAAATTTAATGATCAATATAAACCAAACCTAAACAAGACTTCAAACAAACATTAAAAGATTATAAGATAGAATCTAGAGTGTGAAATCTATGAGTTATAAACCAGCATACATATTTAAAGTTTCTTAAGCGGAAACCAATTGACAAACGATAAAAGATTAATCTAGAAAACTAAAAAGATCATTAGAAAATCATATAAGGGAAATCTAGCCACGCCACTCACAATCTTTGTGCTGAGTCCAAACTCAACACTCAACTTCGCTTGATGCCTCATGAACATCGACATCATCGAAATAAGTACCACCCCACCTACACAATGTCAGAAGGGCCTTCTGCTCGTGGGAATGAGCAGCATTCATGAAGCGGGTGGTCACTATGCTATGTACTGGGTAAGGTAACCTTGCACTAAGGCCAATACATAAAAGCACATGATTCAGACATGATAACATAACAGCTTACAATCCTTCAAATAATAAATAGATAAATAAAGGTCCAATTATAATTTGGATAAATTAATTATTTCATCTCTGATCAGTATACAATTCACACCACAATTTTTATTAATCCATACGAGCACAAGAACCCCACTATTTAGCCGGTGGACCGGAAACATACAAGGCATAAAAGCTCCCGACCACTATTATTGCCGATAGACCAAAAAAATACAAGGCATAAAGCTCCTAACCACTATTATTGTCGGTGGACCAGTCTGGCCCCTACTCACATGGTGTTCCACTATAAGTACTTAGTGTATTTCTCGTGTCTTAGCACAATTATGTTTAGTTTGTTGAACACGGATCCCCCCACTATTATAGTCGGTGGACCGAAAACATACAGGTATAATGCACCTAACCACTATTATTCTCTAATAGATCGGTCATAGGGCAAAACTCCCTAACCATTATTATATGCCGGTGGACTGGTCTAGGCCCGACTCAACAATCTTCCACTTTTAGTAACTAATGGTTTATCATGTCTTATTCAAAAAGTTTCGCCCTAGATGTGCATGAATAACTCTCTCATGCCTATCCTCCAACGGACCAGTCCCATATCATAAGATTCCTACAGCTCCTAACTTGCTAAAAAAACCTTTCCTCCTTTCCCTAGATCACACTAGTGGCCAAAATCCTAAGTATATGGGTTAAGGCCCACTACCTTAAACCTCTAAGTCGGCCCACTACCTTAGACCTCTGAGTCCACTCACTACCTTACTCTAGGATTTTCTCCAAAAACCCTAATTTGGGCATATGTGGCCCATCCTACTCCTCTTCATAAGCCCAAATTATTTTAACACCTTACTCATCATAACCATTGGGTTCAACCCTCTTCAACTCACTTTACTCACCAAGTACACTCATTACCATAAAACCTTAAGTAGTCACACCAAAACCCTTGCTGGCCACACGGAACCCTAGCTTCCTCATTTCCACATGTCACCCCTCCATTTCTCACCTTCTACTTCTTATTTTTCTATTCTAATCATGCTCATCCCTCACATGATAATTTCCATACTCATCTCATACTCCACTCACTCTAATTTATTTTCCCCTTTTACCACCTTCTCAGATTAGGGTTTCCTCCCAAACCCTAGCTTAGTCTCCTATGGCCCCTTATACTATCCCACATACTATTTTTCTCCCAAAGCCTCCAATCACTCAAACAACTCTCCCATTACCTTCCTCACACCTCAAATTAACTTTCCATACTTAAAATTCACCCCTATGCAGAATTTATATATTTGATGCAAACTTTCAAACTTTTTCATACAAAACCCTAAATCCTATGCGAAACCCTAGATTCCTCCATGCACAACCATAGATTCTCCCATACAAAACCCTAGATTCTCCTATGCACAACCATAGATTCTTCTACTCATGGATCATGAAATATTTAGGTCAAACACACATTCCTTAGTCAACTTATTCCCCTGTGGTCAACTTACTTCCCCATTTTCCTTTTTCATCCTTTCACCCTATATCATCACATTACTTATCCTAGCATGCATGTCCCAAAGGGCCACAACATATCATATCATAATCATGGCTTATACATATTATACACATGCCATAAAATAACACATAAGCATACCTCAACTCCAAGCCACACTACACATAAAATAGTTATAACAATAAGCATAAAATACATAAAAAATCATGACACATGGCATACAAGACATACAAAATACATCACACACATAAGGCCTTAGCTACACCCTTACATAATACAACACCGGTCTTTAAGCACGCTCCTACGTCTCCTTAAGGTTTTGACTTGTCTCACCTATAAGAGGAAAAAATTAAGCATTAGGTTCCCTCCTACCAAAATACTGATATTTCTTATTTTATCCTAATATTAGGGTTATAGATAAAATAATAATATAATAGTAGTAACACTAACTAAATATTAATTTTTCTAAGGATAAACGTAATAATAGTAATATTGGAAAAGATTATAATATAAAATTTGAATACTTTATCCTAATAATCATATTGATACTAATAATAATAATAATAATAATAATAATAATAATAGTATGATTTGAAAAAATTGTGAAATAAGGGCTTCTACCCTCCACCGAAATAATAGTAATAATAATAATAATAATAATAAGACAAAAAAAGGAAGAAAAGAGGGATAATTGAGTGTTGTGAAAAGGAGAGGAAGAATAAGGGTGGATGTTGGGGTGTTGATGGTTGCCTATGTGGAGAGGAGCGGAATGAAGATGGTGATGCAACCAAAGGTGGTGACACGCAACGGCGAATGTGGTGGCTGAAAGGGGAAGAAAGGAAGAAAGGGTGGAGGAGAGGGAGGGAGGGGAAAAGAAATTTAGGGGAGATAGAGGAAAGCTTGTAGGGTAATTTGGAAGGTGTAGGAGGTGGTAGTTACGGAAGGAGAGGTGGCTAATGGTGGTGCGAAGGGCGGTGGAGGTGGAAGTGTGGTTGATTGGGAAGGAGACTTTGCACGATTGGGATGGCTCGTGCTAGGAAAATCGAGGGAGAAGGGAGGTTTAGTTGGGTAGAGGGTGATGTAGGGAGTGCTTAGGTGGGTGGCTTGGATGGTAGTGTTGGTTCACGGTGGCAGAAATGGTGTATAATCGAGCTATGGTGCAGAGGGGTGATTTTTCTAGATTGAAATCAAAAGCTCAAACAAGACTAGTTATTAGGGTCTTTATAGAGCTAAAGGAGGGCTAAGGTCAGAGGGGTGATGGAAAAATATTGAAGTTAGGAGAGGGCATCAACCAACGACGGGAGGCTGACAAAATTCAAATGTGGTAGAGGGTGGTTACGCAGGAAAGAGGGGGTCATGCACTAGAAAGAAGGGAAGTGGGTTGGGTCGAAGTGGCTGGCGAGTCAGGGGAAGGAGAGAGGAGAGAAATGGTTGGTCAATGGCGTGATCGGCAGTGAAAAACTATAGGTCGATGGGGAAGGAGAAGAAGGAGGAAGAAGGAGATGGGCATGGACTAGTAGTCCAGAAAGAAAAGATGGGAAAATTTGGATTGGGCGATGGAAGGTAGAAACGAGGGTCAAAATGCAGTGTTCTGAGGTGGGCTGCATTGAAGGAGAAAAGGGTAGGGGAATTGGGCGGCTAGATATGCCCAATTCGGGGGGAAAAAGAAAAGAAAAAGAGAAGAAGAAAAGAAAGGAAGAAAGAAAAAGGAAAAAGAAGAAGAAAAATAAAAGAAAATAAAAGAAAAAGGAAATGAGAAAATAGGTTGGTTGCGGTATTTGGAATATTTTGGTATTTTAGAATATTTTAAAAATAATAATATTTAATTCCCTTTTTAGGTTAATTTAGGGTTTTTGTAAGCTTTTTCCTAAATTTCATTTTAATTAGCAAAATGCCCAAATTTTTTGTAATTAAAATATTTATTGTTTTCTTCTTGATTATCCTCAATTAATTTCCTTTTATTTTAATAAAAATTATTTATTTCATTAATTTATCTATTAAGTCCTTATTTGGTCATTATTTCTAAAATTAGGATTTCGGGGCATTTCACACTATATCCCACTCTTAGTTATTCATTCAACCCTACATTATGCCATGTTCTTGTGATACTTACCGATTTACCATAATACCCTTATCCTATTATTTAATATTACTTATATCACCGATTTACCCCTTTATATTTACGAAATTACTAAAATACCCCTTTTGTTTGTGAAATTACTAAGTTACCCCACTTTACGTACCAAATTACCATTTTAACCTTCATGCTTGTATAATTACAAAATCCACCTTGAATTTGTTAGATTACCAAATTACCCTCCATACTTATTAAATCACTAACTTTATCCCTCGTACTTGTTAAGTTACCAAATTACTCTTCAAGTTGTTTAAATTATTGAACTACCCTCTATACCCGTTAAAATTACCAAATCGCTTCTTAATATTATTGAATTACCAAATTCCTATTTTTGTTAGATAAATTACCAAATTGTCCTTCATACTTATTCAAATTACTAAATTACCCTTTTGGTTAATCAATTACCTAAAGTGCCCTTCATACTTATTAAAATTACCAAATGGTCGTTTATTGTGCCAAATTACCAAAATATCCCTCGTACCTACTAAACTACCATTTTACCCCTTTTGCTCACCAAATTACAAAGTTATCCTTCCTTTATGCCAAATTACAAAAATACCCTTCTCTTTCAATTAATTTAACAAAATACCTTCTTACTCACAAAAATTACCATGTTATCCCCTTTTCCATGTAAAATTACTAAAATGACCTTCTTACTTATCAAATTACCATATTACCCCTTTTATTCTTATAAATTACCATCTCACCCTTATTATGCCAAATTTACTAAAATACCATTTCCACATCAATCACGAATATCCATAGTCCATATACATCATCTAATACCACCAACTATTATTATTTATTATTAATACTCCTTAGCACCTACCACACATTCTTATTTAGGCCATACATTTTGTACAAGAAAACTTACTAAAATTCCCCTTAGGCTCATATTAATATTATCTATGCAATAATGGCCACATTACCTTCTCATGTCATACATATGTATTTAACATTGTCATTAACAATAAGTCTCCTTCCTTAAACATCATTTCTACACATGATACATAAATTAACATGATTTTCAATTTAACAATCAACACATGGCACAAATCATAATACACTTAACATCATACAACATGCACATAATCATATAAGTAACCCTAATGTGCTAGCATACGTATATCCACACATTTTAGTAGGGAATAATGGTTACCTTATTTCCGCAATAATTAAACCTTACCTGTACACTAGTTAATAGTTTGAGCTTTGCTTATAAAAAATTAGTGCCTAAAAATAATATCAAAAATTAGCATATCAGGAGTAGAAAATTAAAAGAATAATTTTTATTTAAATCATAATTAATACATACTAATAATAACTATTTATATATGTCAAAATTAACCAAAACTTTAGCTCAAATAGATATAGGTGAAGGGAATAATAGGTCGAAGAGGGGAGATGGAAGAAGGGAGAGGGGTTGGTTCGGGTGAGGTTTTTGGCGCTTGGTTGAAGGCTTGTGGAGGGGAGTGAGGGTGGTGGCTAGTAGTAGGGAGGGAGTAGGGGTATAGGTGGTCGCTCAGTGCAGTGAAGACGATGGCTACAAGGTTGGGAAGATGGGTGTAAGGATGGGCAAAGAAGAAGAAGGGAAAAGAAAAGAAGAAGGGAGAGGCTGCAAGGGAATTTCGACCAAGGGGAGGAAGGGTGATGGTAGGGGAGGTGTTAGGTGGCTTGAGGGGTGGTTATGGAGGTGGAAAAAGAGGGAAAACAGCAGCACACTGTGGTGGTGTAGAGTGGAGGTCAAGAAGGGGGAAGAAAAAGAAAAGAGGGGAAGGTTAGTTGTAAGGGTGAGTAGGGGTTATTGGGTGTTGTAAGGAGGTAGCAGGCGATACAAGGGGTGGCTCTAGTGGTTATCTGGGCAGCAAAGGTGGTTGTTGTTGGGTGGCGACACAAAATAGGGGAGAAGAAGAGAGGTAAGAAGGGAGATGAGAGGGGAGGTTCGTAAGGACAAGGGGAGCTCGAGCGGAATAGAGAATGAGTAGAGGAGGAGGAAATAAGGAGAATAAAAGGAAGAAGAAAGGAAGGAAGGCATGGTCAAGTTGGGTGGTGCAGGGTGGTAGGGAGAAGGAAAGGAGAAAAGGGGAAAGGAAAGGGCAAGCGAGGGGTTGCAGTGTAGGGGTGTGTATGGCTAAAAATGGAAGGAAAGGGATAGGGGAAATAGAGAGTGAGCAAAGTAGCCTACATGCCATGGGAGGTGCAGAGGAGGAGGGTTATAGGCTGTGTAGGAGGCATGGCTTCAATGTAGGGGAGAATGATGGAAGAAGGAAGGAGAAGGGGGTTGGCTGGCTAGTTGGGCAAGGAAGGGAAAGAAGGTCAGCTCGTCGGCACGAGGGGGAGGGGAAAAAAGAATGATTGGGCTGGCCTAATAGGGGAAAGAAAGAAAAAAATAAGGAGGAAGCTAGGATGTACAAGTGCAAGGGAGAATAGGGGGAAAGAAAGAGAAGAGGAAAGAAGAAGGGACACAACCTCATGGCCGAGGAGGTGCGACGAAGGTTGGGCGGCCCAAAGTAGAAAAGGCGAAAAAGAAAAGGGGAAAAATAAAAATAAAATAATTTTTAGAATAAGGGTATTTAATTCTTTATATGGACAAATTAATTTATTTAAAATTTATGATATTAACTTAATAGGGTAATTTTAGTAGAATTTTTGTTTGGAAATTAATTTAAATAAAATAAGTATGATAAGATAACACAATATATTATTTTAATTTATTAACTATTCATATCCATTTTTATACACCCAAAGATCCACAAAATAATTAAATTAATTAATTTAAATATTAAATTATCTCAGATGAGGATTATTTATTAAATTCTAGGTTTTAAAATTTTGGGGTATTAAAATACATGAATTTTCTCTTTTCTTGCCACCATCAAAACCATCCTCCACACTTTATTCACCATTTTCAATCCTCATCAGCACCTCCAATCATTATTGAAGCTTGGTTTAATTCCAAATTGAAGTCTTAATCAACCTTTTTATCATGCTTATTTTCTATCTCAATGCTTTATTTTTTTAGAGATTAATTCCTAATCATTCTATTATATTTCTAGGTTTCAAGAAGGTGAATTAAAAATTTATAGATTAATCTCTTTTCTTCTTCCTTGCTTAGTGGATTAGATTTGTCTATATAATATTTTCTTTCAATATCTAAGCATGATTTTTTGTTTTTTATTTCTTGGGTTTGAGAATATGTTAGAATTTGTTCTTAATATTGTATGATTGTGAAAATAATGTCCTTATCATGAATATTTAATTATTCAAGGCATGAAATGTAATTATCTTGATGTGTCAAGTTATTTATTTAGTTAAAAGTGTTGAATTTTTTGAAACTGGACAGGGATGACCTTTATGGAGGCTTTATCAATTTCTACTAAAATCATAATACTGTGGGTTTTTGTTCATATCAATGATACCATGCTAACCCTTATACTTTTTAGATAAACGTTGATATAAAACATGTTTATATTTAACAATGTTTAGAGGTATTTATGTGTGAAGTAAAGTTTTTTGAGCTTTAGGTATTTTCATGAATGTTCTAAGTGTTATTAAGTACATTCAAGGTGTTATTAATAAAAATGGCCCCTAATTACTCTATTTTTATCCTAAATAGGGTTTGATTTTGAATTAATCACAATTTTGGGCTAATGAAGCATAGCATGACTTAGTTACCCTTTAACAAGCCTTTGATATAAAATTAGGGTAAAAGATTGACCTTTTACCTTTGAGCCTAAAAATATTAAGCAATCATGAATAGTAAATCTTGGTGATTAATGATCTTTAGTAATAACTTCTTAATGGGTTTTGAATTTAAACTACTTATTTTAAAATAATGTTTTGTGTTATTAATAAATAGTAATTTTATAAATAGTAACATTTTTCCAAATTTGATGTATCCTAGTTTTATGGCACTAAAACCTATTTTATATGAGTGTTTCATCTAGTGACCCTTATGAGGTCTTTCAACTTAAAGTGGTAGATTTGGAGTATGTGACCATCATCATATATCTCAGCAAAAATCACCTAAGGGTAAGATGAGTGCAAGATGGCCCTAGAAATCTTGTAAGTGTTTTCTTGTTGAACTCGAGTATTTATATCTAAGAGATTGAGTAGAAAGGAAATAATTAAGAACTAAGGTTATGCTTAGATTCCTAATCTTAACCTTTCATGGCTAGTTAGTTTGATATGTTGTGAGGCTATGGCTTGATGTCTAATGTTAAACTTTCATGGATGGTTTGTATTAATTGTTATGTGGTTATGGCTTAATGCCTAAATTTAGCTATTCACGTCAAGATATTAATTGTTGAGAGATTATGGCTTGATGCCTAACCTTAGCCTTACATGGATAGTTAATTCATGGGTCATCTTTGGCTAGAGAACTTGAAAGTGCCTCAAAGTGGTCATTGAGTACAAAGATTAACCTTTGGTACTAAGGGTCAAATTCTACTTATGTAGTGGCACTCACAATCCCTATGGAGGGATATGCGTACTTAAATAATTGGATCTCTAAAACATTATGGTACACACATAGACTACCTATCTATGTAGTGAGGAATTAAAATGATTAGTGGCAGTTATCTATTGTGCGCTACCCTTGTTATATGGTTTGTTTGCAAAGTTGGTAAATGTTATCTTAGATTATGAGTTGAGAATAACTGGGATATTTCTTTATTTGATTTTAATTGTCATCTTGTTTAAATGGATGACATAAGTTGAGGTTATCCAATAAGAGTGAATTTTTTATCCTAAATGTTATGCATGATCCTAGTTATAACATGCTTCTATGTGAACCATACTTATGTGTGATATTTAGATTTTGCTCAATACGTTTTGTATTGACATATTCATTTTATTTTGTTGACACTTACCCATTTCATATTTCTTTTGGACTCACATGTCCTTCCTAATGTACTTAAACCCCTTTCTAATTTTGGAGATATTTTTTTGGTAAGTAATGAAATATTATTTACTACCAAAAGAAAAGTTACAACCACTAAATAGTTATAAAGAATACAAATAGTAAGAAAAACTAGCCTCAAACCTTTTGTAGGTTATCAATACAAATTTTCCATGAGGCAAACTTATGCTCATTAATAAGTGCGAAGCACCTACTAGAAATGATAAAATTCATGTCCTATAGTAATGAAATAGTGGATCTCAAATAGGTGTAGTAATGTTGCACCACATCAGGGAGAACCACCAAATTTTATTTGTTTTATGCCTTAAATCTTGATTAATCTTGTGAATTATCGATTGATTGTGTGAGATGTGAAGGTGTTGAGTTAAGGCATTATGAAAAATTTTGATAAATAGAGGCTTAAGTTTGAAAATTTGGCATAGGTACCATGCACATTTCTTGAGGCTGTTGTATGTCCACAAATTAATCCTTTTTATGTATATGGTATGCACCCATTTAACCCACAAGGTGTCATTCTTTATCCATATATCCCAAAGAATCTTCCCCATTGCAGCTTTGTTCTAGGTTTGTATGCCTACTAGGCCTAATTCTCCATCTTATTTTAGCAAACCAAAATCCTATAAGATACCATTGATTTCTTAGAACTATCGACCTTCCCTTTCCATATGAACCTCCTACAAAGATCGTCAATTTGGTGAATTAATTTCTGGAGGAGCATAAACATTTGAGTTCAATATACATACATGTTATAGAACACTATTTTGATTAATTGTTCTCATCTAGAATATGACAGACACTGAGTATGCCAGGATTTGATTCTCTTAGTTATTTTTACAACTAAATCTTACATTTGAGCACAAGTCAAAAGAGTAGGAACCCCTAGGTAAGTAAAAGGGAAGGTCCTTTCCTAAAAATTGAGTATATAAAGTATATGAGACTTGAGTTGTCTATCTACAACTCCAAAATATATAGAAAATTTTTGGGAATTTATTTTTAAACCAGACCTATAGGTAAAATCCTTGATGTCTATCATAATTTGTTGGATATATCTTAATTCACCCCTACAGAATAGGAGCATATCATCAGCAAAGGCCAAGTTGATGATCTTCATCTTTTTGCATCTATGATGACCTTTGTGAGTATGACATTTTTGAGGCATTTAAGTTTTCTAGTTAAGTATTCAGTAACTAGGACAAAAGGATAGGGGAGAGTGGATCACCCTGTCTCAAGCCTCATCTTCCCTTGAATGGTACAGTGAGCTCTCCTTTAAGCAGCAAAGGGAAAGAAAATGATTCCACACAAACGAGGATCAGTCAAACAAACTGGGAAGAAAAACCAAGAGCATGCGATGTTTATTGTAGGAATTCCTAATTAACTATATCATAAGCTTTCTTAACATCTAGTTTGATCATACACCTGGGAGAGATATGATTCTGAGTATACTTCTTCACTAACTCGACTGCTAAGAGGAAATTTTCACCAATCTTCCTTTCATTAATAAAACTAGCTTAAGACTAATCAATCAGATATGGCATTATAGGCTTGAGCCTATTAGTTAGAATTTTTGAGCTGATATAATAAAGAACACTATAGCAAGCAATTGGTGTATAATCTATCATTTTGTTAGCATTCTCTTTCTTTGGAATAATAGTGAGAGATGTAACATTAACCTTTTCAGGAAGGTTACATGTGGAAAAAATTGGTGGACAATAACATCAACATCATTACCTATAATATTCCAAGCTTTCTTAAAACAGAGAGCTAAAATTACATCCACCTTATGAGTCTTGTATCTCCCATTGAGAAAACAACTTTCCTTGCCTCTTGATAAGTAGTCAAGGCCAAAAGAGCATGTTGATGGTCTTCTAGCAAAAGAGGACCTCAAGCTATCACTTGTTTTTCAACACATCCAGTGGCATCCCCTTTTTTACCAATAAGGTCCTTATAAAAATTGAGGAAATCATGCCTAATATCTCCTTTCTTAGGCACCATGTGGCCATTATCCAACTCTAGTTTAGATATGGCATACCAGTTTTGATGGCTTTGATATGGGCAAAGAAATACTTGTTATTTGCATCCCTAACATTCATCTAGTGGAATTTGCTTTATGTTTGAGGAATAAGGCTTGAAAGTGGTTAAGCTTGTGATAATTGTTCTCACATTCAAGGTTTTTTTTTCCTAACACATCTTAGAAGTATATAAGTTGATTCTTGTGCATCTCATCCCTTTCTTGGTATACCGCGCTACCTAGAGATCTATATTTGGCTTGATTGAGAGTTGTAAATGCAAACTTGAGCTAATTCAAACTCTGCATAATGGCAAGAAGGTGATTACCATAAGTATGTGTTTTCCACTTCTCCATGATATTTTTTAAGAAGTTCTCATCATTTACAAGGAAATTATTGAATCTAAAAGGTTTATTGACTAGACTTTGGTTATCTAGATGAATACTTACAAGGCAGTGATTAGGAATGGAAGTTACCAATAACTCAGCAAAGGAACGGGTGAATGTATTGAGCCAACCTGCATTAACAAATCCAATTCACATACCACAGTCACTACATAAGTCCTTTTATTGCACCATTTTAGGAAGGAGCCATAACCTTTGAGGTCCACAATCCTAATCTAATTTACCATTTGAGAGCATTCATCCTTTTCCCTTTATGTAGTGGTGATGCCTCTAATATTCTTATTCATCTTCATAACTACATTGTAACCTCCCATGAGAAGAAAAAGGCTAATGAACTACATAAGTTCTCTTATCAACTAAGAACATAAGGACTTCCTAGCTTTTATAGTGGTAAAAGCATAGATGAAGCCCACAATGAAGTTCTTTCCATCTGTTAGGTAATGTGCATTATAGAGATTAAATTAATCACATGCTTTTTAAAGTTGGATCTTCTACTAGAGAGGATCCCACAAAATTTATATTTAACCATTGTGGTGGTAAGTGTAGTTATTCAAGATATGATAATGAGAAGCAACATTACATCTTATTTGATTAGATTTACCTTGATTTAATCTAGTTTCCAATAATCCTATAAATTTATGTCTACCTCGAATGATCTAGTCCTTTATTGAGTATTTCTTAGACTGATACTTCATTCCTTTGACATTCTAAGTAATTAACATGTTTCATCATGATCAAAGGTAATTTTCCTCTCTTCCTCCTTATGCTCATCCCTATCTTTAGCTTCCTATCCCAGCATTTGAAAAGTATTAGCAATAGTTAGGCTTGGCCATTTCTCATTCCAAATCTTAAAGCATAATTTCTAATTGGGAGCTTCAAGTTTTGGATCATCACTTAATCATTTCACCACCATGTATAAGTATTAACATTTTATTTTTCACTTGTATATGCAGATGGAAGATTTTACCTATCCTAACTCCAGACCATCCTAGGACTGGATGTATAGGGGCCTGGAAAATCTAGTTCATTAGTTTTTTATCTAGTAAGGATTTTATAAGTTGTAATTTGTCTTTTATCCTTAACCATAACCCATTCATATTTCTTTTGTTTGAAACTAGTAGGTTTCCTAATTTTGGGACAAAAAGCTCCATTTAAATTATAGTTTTAATAGTTTGACCAATACTTTGACCTCCATTCAAACTCTACCTTTTGCTAGAAAATTGAACCATTAGGATCTTGAATGGTAACACTATCATATAGAGGACTTTTGGTGCCTAATTCCACTAATAATCTAGGAAAAACTATATGATCTTTACTCATAGTAATTGAATCAGCACAAATTGGCATGCCCATAGACCTAGCGATCATACTTAGAGATCATGGAGACTAGTATTTAAGAGGAAGATTGGGAATTTTGATCCATAAAGAAAGAAATTTAAGTTCCTCTTGTTTGAACTTTATCTTCCTCTTAAATCTCTTAAGTATGGTGGATTGTTGTCATAATTCCATTGATGGGATATTATGCTAATGCAGTCCTCTTCACTTGCAAATTTTAATTCATAATGCCCATCACCTTGACATATAATCGTGGGCATAATGACATTGCTCCAAAGGGATCTAACAAATTCCTACATCTGATTATATGTAGGGGTATCCCCATAAACATATCCAATTAGTGCCAACTTCCATTCATCAAGCCTCTTTATCTATTTCAAATTACTTAATTTTAATAACAACCTGCCCTTCCTCAATACATGGTGTAACATAGGGGAGATTTAAACATTGTTCGAGGCATCTATTTAAAGAAACCCAATCTCTCCATGAAATTATAGGTTCATGCTCATCATTTGATTTCCAAGTAATTGGTAATGGAATAGTTCTAGTTTCATCCCTCAAAGGTTGATAATTCTAATCTTTCGTAAATCCTTTAGTTATCAAATCAAAAAACACAAGTGGATGTACATCATTCTTTTCAAATTCATTACCATCACAAGACTTATTCTTTTCTTGATATATCAAGGAAATAGGTATATTCAATATTTATTTCTTCTCATCCAACATCTTCATATCCCCATGCTACAAAATTAAAATTGGGGATTGAGTCTTAGATTCATAGACAGAGTTGTTCGAGTTCTCCCCATCCTTCTATTTTAGTTGCTTACTTCTCACTTGCTTATTCCTAACCATTATACCGTAGTGTATACGCCTATTAGGGCCACGATGGAGAGATGCCTAGTGAGGGAGAGAATTGAGTGTGACCTAATTGTATTTAATCATGGTTTAGAGGAGTGTTTAAAGTTCGGTATTATGGGGCTTGCTTTGGATTTTAGAGGAAAAATTATTTTGAGGTACCAATCAAATGCTTTTCTCTTGAAATTGGACATTTGTAACCAAGTAAACCGATCAACTTGTTTAGGGTACCAGTTGACTAGTTTAACTCCTTTGTTTGTTCCACTGGCATGATTTTTATTTTGAATATTTTTCAAATAACTTTTTAGCCTTGTGATTTTTTTGGTGGTTTGTTTATAAATTTTACAAATAATTTGATTCATTATAACCTTGTCTTTCTATTCATTTCCCACAAGAAACCTTCACCACTTGCAAGCTAAAGCCTCTCTTTTCTCCCTCTTTCCCCAAAATCTGAGTCTCCCTATTTTTTCTCTATAATTGCTTTCACCACACACACAATCTCTCCCTTTCTCTCTCTCTCTCTATGATCTCCATTTTTTTTTACCATTATTCCATCTTTTATTCCTTCCTCTAATTCCTTCTAGTCTTGCACGATGTCAAATTTTGGGAAAAGATTGAGGGGTTATCTTTTTTCAATACATAATGTTATAGTGTTAAAAAAAACTGATATAGGAATCTTTAGTTCTTTTGATGATTTTGATAAAGGTGCAAGCATGATTTCAATATGCTACTAAGAGTCTAGGCATGATGTAGGTATTCTACATGATAATACATGAATATTACTTATTAAGAACCTAATATAATCTCTAGTTATTATTTGAATTGAATGAGAATAATTTTCATCACTTAATTAAATGTGAATGTGCCCAATAGAGGTTGTTTTTGCTTTAACTAATCATTCGGTTCATGTAATTGATGAATTTGTCCAATAGAACAATTGACTAGTCACTATGACCCATCTATTAGTCCTTGGGACACATCAAATGGTCCGAAAAGACCAATCAACTGATTAATCTATGACCTTAGTGGTCTTACTCTCACTTAGACCCATCAACAAATTTAACTAAACCCATCCACTAGTTCCTATGATAATCAATCAGTTACATTAGCTAATTAACTAGCTTACACAATTACAAAGATCTGGTAGTGCTTACATCGTTAGACTAGTCCATGTGACCAATTGAATAATTATCATGACCGATTGAATGGTCTCTAGAGCCCATCAACTAGGCTCTACTAAAATTTAGTTTCTTGTTTATTTCTCCATGAATAATAAGTATTGAGTTTCCTTATGCTTGAAAGGTGACTTAAGATGCTAGTATCTATAAGTTGGAATAAATTAATTAAATTAATATGATCAATCAAAGTTAGTAGAATTTTACCCTACATTGATAAAATTAACCATAACCTGGGAATTTGGCCTTTCTTTTTACAACAAAATGATTAGATGAGTATATGGACAAAATGGTTTTTTTCTATAGTTATCAGATATATAGAAAACCTTATTTTTAATACCCTATAATTATGAGATTTTTAAAAATGGGAAATTTAAGTATTTAATGGAGTTTTAGTGGTGTTGGTTCTTTATTAGGAAATGTATTTTTTGTTTTAATTGAAAAAGAATTTGGAAATGTTTGGGGGAAATTGAGTAAAATGAGTTTTATTAGCATAATAGTCGACAAGTTCTATGAATTAATCAACCAGTCTATCATTTCCATCATGACTTCTATTCGACGGATTCAATTGACTAGCCTATAGAAATGTTGACTAGTTTGACCAAACCAATCTATCAAGCTGAGTATTGTTTCTAAGTTTGATTCTTCTAGGAAGAATGCTTTAACCCCACTAAGCATTTATCCAACATTAATTTTTCCTTCAATGGATTCAAAGGTCTGATTTTGGAAAGAAAAAAGGGGGACTATGACCCCAACCTTTGTCTTCTTCTTCCTCTCTCATCTCTAGGACTCTAGAATATATTATTTGTTATAGGCTATCACTACATAAATTAAAGATTTTATTCCCATATCAATAAACCCATTTGCTTTCTCCTATTCATTCATTCTCTAGAGAATCCCAACCTCTCTTCCCCAAAATATCACCATTTGAGATCTAAGAAGGAATTCATATTATCCATGATAAATCTACCCCTTCATCCTAAACTCAAACCATAAAAATTGGGGATCTTGAGCTATTGATGTTTTTTGCTCATGCCTTAACTAATTCATTGGTTTTAAATAACACTAATCATATCTTCCCTTTAACTCTTTTTAGCTATTGAAATTATTAGAATTTTATCAACACTTGTTCTTCACCTCTCTCTATATTAATCTTTCACTTTAAGTCACTTTACTCATCTCATACTTTCTCTACCTCCCTTATGTTTTATCCTTAAGCAGGAAGGAATTAGATTTGGTGGGAAAACTGGAGTTTCTTTTTCACCTAATTTTCTTAAATCTCCTTAGAGGTGGTAGATCTCGTATTCTTCCCCTAATTTTTATTTCTTAATTTATAATAAGTATTTAGAGATTCTAGAGTTCAACTTCTTGTTTTAGGGCTTTGGAGTTTAGGAGATTTCAACTAAAGGCTTTTCTTTCTTTGTGTAGAATTGTGTTCAGCTTTCAAGTAAGTTATTCTAACCTTTGAAATGTTTCATAACTAAACATGTGACCTAGTGTACTTTGTAAAGTTCTAACCTTTGTGTAAATAAATTACATTATGATTAATTTTGCGTTGTATGTTAGAAGATTCAAGATTTATTAGCAAAGTCTAATTCAATGAGAAATTATAGTTGATTTTATATGGATAGAGCATGATTAGTAAATGAGTATGTGTAACCTTTGTTCTTTGTAAATGATGTCGTTACAAGGTGATGTGGTCTATTTAGGAGCATTAATTGCATTTAGAACTCCTATTATATATTATCCAAGAGCAAAGTGATAAACTAGTTTATCTCTCATCAATTGGTCCTTAGAATAGTCCATTAGTTAGCATAAAATAATTAACTAGGTTATCAACAGTAACCCTAGTTGCTCTCAGGATATACCCATTGACTTATCTGTTAAAACCAATCAACCAGTCTTTAAATAATCGGCTAGCCAAACTAGATCAATTGACTGGTTTGAGGGGAACTTAGGGGTTTTAGCTAAGCTGAATCAATCGAATTCTTAGCCAAAACTAATTGACTGGTTCTTCCACACACTATTATTATGTTTCTCTAAATTTCATTATGATTTGAGACTTGATATTATGCTATAATAGAATTTCTTAATTATGAAAACACACATCGTGACATAAATTAACTAACCTATTACATGGATTGCTTGATTAATAATTCATTATAGCCTTAATAAGTGCCTTTTGAAGTTCTACATGGAAAATGAGTGTGTATGCTATAATGCTACTATCGGATAATGTTATCCTTATTCTTTACATAAGTAGAATATCTAAATAGATGTATTAAACTTATCTAAGAACTAATCAAAATCCCCCACCAAATGGCTTGGAGGGTAACAATGGTTAAGATGGAAAGATTTTATACATGTGCTTTCTCTGGTATTTATATTTTTCTTATGTGATAACCTAACCTTAGATAAGAACACACTAATTATTTCAAGTAGTAAATAACCTAAAAAATCTCTCTAGAGGATCATGTATGACTCTTACCTAAAAAAATCATTAATCACTTCATCTATTCAATCAATGCTATAGTAAGTGTCACCTCATAAGGATAATTTATGCTTTTAAAGACATTGAATGTAACTTCCTTTTGTTATAATTGAAGAATAAACTTAATCTCATGAAAATCAATCAAAGGATTTCCTATAGATAAAAATGGTCTTCCAAGAATGGCAGTGAATCATATGATCCTCTTCCATATCAAGCACAACAAAATCAGCAAGGAATATAAATTTATTAACTTTCACAAAAATATCCTCTATTATGCCTCTAGGATACTTAATATATCTCTTAGCTAGCTTCAAAGACATATCGGTGGATTTTGGCTTTCCTAAACCTAAATCCATAAAATAGAGAAATAGATTAAATTTATACTAGAACCTAAGTCACATAACAAATTATAAAATTTTAAATTGCCAATCACACAAGAAATAGTAAAAATTCCTAGATATTTTAGCTCAAGAGGTAATTTATGCTGTAAAATAGCACTCCTCATTAAATGTAATGGTATCACAATCTTCCAAATTTCTTTTAGGAGTAAAAATGTCCTTAAGAAATTTGATATAGTTAGGCATCTACCTCAAAATGTAAATTAATGGCATATTAATATGCACCTTTTCTAAAACATCTAGAATTTTAGCAAACTGGGGATCTAATTTACTTTGGACTATTCTACCAAAAAATGGAGGACGGGCATATGGTTTTACCTCTTGAAATAGGGTTTCTATTGCCTCTTCTATTAACTTCAACACTGATTCTAGAGTTTCCTCCTCTTCTTTCTTTGCTCTAGAGGTTTTGTTTCAATTAATCCAAGTACAATAAAAAAATCTAGTTGATGAGAGACATGAATACTATCATCACATTAGGAAAGTCTAAAAGGCATTACTGTGAACTAGTAATGGTTATATCTTTTATAGAATGTTATATTGGGAATATCCTGCTCCACTATCCTCAACTAAAGTTAACCTAATAGAAGATAAATCTTGGAGAACACCTTGGCTCCCAAGAGTTGGTTAAATAGGTCATCGATCCTTGGCAGCAGATAATGGTTATTTATCGTAACCTAATTCAATCTTTGGCAGTGGATGCACAACCTTAGACTCTCGTCCTTTTTCTTAATGAGTAAGATTAGCGTTGCCCATAGAGATATGCATGATCTAATATATTAATTCTCTAACAACTCTTTTAATTAAGTCTTAAGCTATTTCATATTGGTAGGTGTGGTATGTTATGGGGCTTTAGATACTGGTACATCTTTAACAATACATCCACGGTAAACCCAACATCTCAAAAGGGTGACATACTTATAATCTTAGTGGAGAATACATTGGGATATCACTTCAATTTTCTCTAGTGGTGTCTCAATGGCCTTGCTATCTTGAACACTACATAGGCAGAGTAGACACCCCTCAAGAACAAGAGTACTCATCACAATTGCATATATGACCTTTATGGAGGGGTTAAGTTCACACTTCTAATACGAGACCCTCTAACCATTTAGTCCTTGAAAAACCATATGCTCTTATGCCCAATCGATTAACACTTAACACTTCCCGAGTAAATTGAGGTAAATATATATAAACAAATAATGCATGTACATAGGGCATACCCTAGTTCTATAAAATATAAAGGGCTAGGTCCATATCAAGTGTTGAGACCCGGTCCTCTATCCAGATTGTCTAATGATAGTAGTAAGAGTCTTACAACAATACATTATCCTCTTCAAAAATAAGGGCACTATAAACATATTTCTGGACTAGTACAATTATGCCTTTGGGATCAAATGTTTTTGATTAAAAAATGATTGCATTTTGAGTTTTCTAGATAATATAGACCATCGAAGCTATTGCTAGGGCTCGAGCCTTCCATATAATATGATGCTTGTGTTTGTTCCTTTGTATGGTTCTTAGGGCACTAAAAAGGGTTGTCAATCCTATGGAGAAACCAAGCCATTTGCAGATATGCCCCCAGACTCGTTGAATAGATGAGCAATTCTGATAATTACATCTAAGTTATGCAATTCAAGCTCCATGAGATCTAAAGGAAAATTTATCCCCCAACTATCAAGGTCACACCTTTATACAGTTTAGAGCATGAAATTCTATCCCCCAAAGGTAATACAACAAAAGTGGAAATACTATTGCAAAGAAATAACATGGCTCTATCTATAAATGCAAATTATAGAAAAGAATTCCATGCACTAAATTCAAACAATAGGTATACAAGAAAGGTAGAGACAGAAAACGTACCAATTACGACACTAGTCTAATGCTATAATTCTGGCCAACTAATTACATGTAGGCAACCTCCTAAAGGAAATCTTACAACATTACCTAACCCCTAACCCTACTATAGCAGGAAAGGCTTTGTACCTCTAGGCTAACTAGTATGGCTGATAGCACTAAATAGTGATGGAGGAACCCTTACAGTATGTGGTTGCAACTATTGCATGAATCTTGTGCTCTAAGCTTGAGACTAGTCTCTCTTAATACTACCACTTCTAATGCAGCACTTATAGGCTTTGTGTCCCACTATACCATATCCATGGCAAGTCACCTTGCTCCCTCCAAAACACACTCTTAGATGATCTACTCCGCAACACTTGTAGTCATAATACCTCTCCTCTACACAACCCTAAATTGAATTCCAAATTAGGTTCCTAACCCTATACTCTATCCATAATTAGATGACATGGTACATCTAGAGTAAGCCTTCTTCCTATCACAAGGATAGTGGAAACCCTCAAACTTCCTCTAGTCCCCCCAACTAAGCACTCTAAGATTAGATGATTCAGGAAGCCTACAAAGCTGCTCATACATTCCCACCATGTCAAACAACCAAAAAATCTTGGTATTTGATCCCTAGAATCTTAAAATGGTGAACCTACATCGCCTCAATAGCCTCTACCTCAATAGAAAACTAGGCCAAGTTTATGAACCTCGTGTTGTACTCCTCTATCAACATGTCTCCTTGTTGAATGGTCATGAACTTGTCATACTTCTTCGTATAGAAATGAGTGGGTTAGAAGTATGCTTGAAGCACCTCAAGGAATGATCCCTAACTAGAATAATCTATGCCCCTATGATGGACACTCTTCCACCACACATTTGATCTCCCCCTCAGGAAATATACAATCATGTCAAACCTATAGTCCAAAGGGTGACCACAAAGGATGAAGGTATTCTCCATGTCCCTAACCCATCTATCCATACTGTTAGGTTCCTCTTAACCCTTAAAGATCAATAGGTGATGATGTCCAACCATGTTGAGCCAATCCTCTATAACTAGTGTAGGTACTAGTACCTTTGGTGGTTATGGTGCTTGAATATAACATTTTATATATGCACACAAAATCTCCATATATTCCTTGATGGGCTTGTAATGGTAGGTTGCGTACATCAACTCCTCAAGACTTAGATTAATCAGAAATAACTAATTAATCAAATACTAAGACTCATACAACAAACAACATAAAAGCTATCTATACCACATTCCCCATCCCCTTCATTCTCACTCACGAACATTTTAGGTTTGAAAAATCTGTAAGTGTAAAATAAATGCTTAAATAGTAGGGAAATAGTTTAATTAAACACTCTAATACCAACCACTAATATCAACTAAAAAAGGTTAAAAGTAGATAAGATTTTTAAAGTATCTTAGATACCAACCTATGCCACTGTCATTTTAACTATTAAGAAATTTAGTTTTAAAAACATCACAGAAGTGGAAAAATACTTAAAAATTAGGAAAAATAGGTTTAACTCTATACCTAACATAAGATAGGCATTAGCCGCTTGTCTCATGTTAGATAAAAGGCTAAGAAAACAAACAAATCAAAAGTAGAATAGAGTGTGAAAGAAACGTTACATAGATATTAAAGAAAATGTACACAAGAACATGACCTTGATGGTCCCCAAACATTCATATACATGAGGAAAATTATTTTGAAGTATAGAATTTCAATTGCAAAAAATAAATAAATGTAGAGTGTAGCCTTAATCCTTGGTCCATCAAGGACCGCACTAACATCTTCGAATGTACATGCTCTCAAAACTCACACCCAATAGGAGGTAGGCCTACTATTGACCATTTCCAAAAACCTACACATGGTTCTCTACTGATGGGAATAAGTAGGTGACTAGAGCTGGCAAAAGTTGACCCGACCCGAAAAATCCGACGAATACCGATTCGATCCGTTCGAAATCCGATCTGATTTTATCCAAGTAATTAAAAGCCCGAAATCTATCTGACCCGATCCGATACATATCCGATATCCAATATAACCCGAGAAATTATAAGCCCGAAATGAACCCGACCCGACCTGCTACTCACCCAAAATCCGATATAACCCGAAAAACTATAAATCCGAAATGACCCGACCCGATCCATTATTTATCCAAAATCCGATATTATCTGAAAAATTATAAATCTATAAAGATTCAACTTGGTACTATCCAAAAATTAATATTAACCCATAACTCAAAATTTTCAAAACTTCATAAAGCATGAAATAATATAGATGTGCAACTAATCCATACTAGCACTTACATCAAAATCTAGAAATCATAAAATTTATATCACTTATGTATGTACAAATAAAATATCCATTGATACCAATATAAAAGTATAGAAATAAAAGTAGAGAAAAAAAAAAGAAAAACTCTACTATGCCATCTAAATATTAGTTCACTTCTATGATTCCATCTAGTACCATAAGATAATAATAATGCAGCCTTGAACACTATATGTTAGTATCTATATGGCCATACCTTGCAATATAGCACCTATAATATCATAGGAAAGTAGGAAAAATCTAGAGTGATAATATTAGTCATTCATTATGAAAATTGAAGATTAATATTTTTTATTACATCTACAGTGTTAAATAGTAATAAGTTAATATTAGTTGGTCTTTTGTCAATAATAGTCATTATTACTTACTTTATCTAATTTTTATCTTATTTTGCTTGGTATAATATAATCAAAATATATAATAATAAAAACTAATGTGTTGTTACTATTATTTTTGCCATAATTGATATTCATTAATTACTATTATTATTGTTATCATTATTTTTGTATTATTATTATTATTATTATTATTATTATTATTATTATTATTATTATTAAAACTATGTCGATATGATGTGATCAATTTTTTATAAAAATAATATGAGAAACACAACCTTAGAAGCCTTCATTTGTTCCTACATTGTACTGTGACAGGAAAGGTATGGTACGAGATCTGTGAATGGATAGGGTATTATTGGGTGATACCCGAGTCAGTGGCGGACAATGCTAGAGCTTGGCTCGGAACATCATGCAATGGATTGAGATGAGAGATTTGGCAAGCGGCATTCTTTGCAATTTTGGGCAAGATTTGGGAATCCAGAAATAGAAAAGTTTTTGAAAAGGTCGAAATGAGCAGAGGATAGATGATCATGCTTATAAAGATGCGAATCGGGTTCTGGATCAAAAATGGCAGACAAGACTTTCCATATTGAGCGGAGGAGGTGACCCATAATATTCAAGCGCTGATACCATAGGAGTTTCTCGACATCATAGGAGGTTTTCTAATGTCTTTTATTCTTGTGCTTAATAGGAGTTTCTTGACATCACAGGAGTTTCGTTAGGTCTTATGTTTATCTGGTGTAACATCAATTATCCAAAAAAAAAATACTCGAACTCAATATGACCAAGCTAATAATGGAGTTGAATTATAAGCTACACCTTAACATAAAAAGAAAAGTGATACGATTTGAAAACTTTTAAATTTAAAATGTCAAATACATCTCCAAAGATGAAATAATGATAAAAAATTATAAGGCCCCAAAACAATTAATATAATAATTCATATTTAATTGAATAAGATAAATTAAAATAAATGATCTCAAAATAATTAGCTTTTAATAATATCTTGGAATAAAAAAATAACACAAGCATGACTTAAATATGAAATAACCTAAATCTAATCTAAATTCGACCCGAAAATATAATAATTCAAATTCACCTAAGGCCGATCCGAACCCGAACCAAAATTAGAACAACCAAAATTTATCCGAATTCGAGTCCATCCGATCTCAACCAGACCCGATCCGAGACCTTAGAATGATCCGAGATTATCCGATACTGAGTTGATCCGAATCAAACCCGACCCGGCAAAATGATCCGAAATTATCCGAAACCGATATGACCCGATTATCATGTAACTCGATCCGATAGTGATCCGACCCGCCCGATTGCCAGCTCTATAGGTGACCAAGTAAATGGGCACATCAATACGTTTTGTACTAAGAAAACCAAGTTATCTCCTCAAAGGTAGTCCTAAGTACTCAAAGTCCCAGCATAATGCAGAGATCATACCAACATATTTCATGTTTATGCCATATAATGAGGTATACATGATTTATTTTGGTCATATAATGCATCAAAAACTCATACCATACAGTACTTATCATGCTTATCTACATAACATGACATCATAGATAGCAACATATAATCTTCTGAGCATATTATTCAAATCGCTATTAAGGTTTCTATCATTCATTCACATAGTTTTCCATTTAGTCCATTTTTCCAACTTATATAATCCATTAGATCATTTATTTATAAGCTATTATGTCTTTTCTCAATCCTTTCCTTTTTATTTTTGTTTTAATACACAATATTATTCTAAATTCTTATCAAGGGATGGATTATGCACTACCACATGGTCTCACATACCATGGATGTCTCTCTAAACTAAAGGACATAAAGTATAGTTGAAGCCAAGTAACCACAAATGGACATAAAGTCCGAACAAAGATAATAAAACCACCTAGGTGACCAAACCCTTTGGTATTGATACCTCCTAGTACATCATCTATGGCTACAATAGGTAAGGCACCTAGATCTACTAGAATATCACCTGAAGGCACCAATAAATACCTAAAGGCAAACTAACCCCTAGTAGGTAATGAAGGATTTGGTAACCCAAATCCATGCACATCTTGAGAACTATCCACTTAAAGTGATTAGAATGCTATTTACCAAGGTTACATGATCATTCAAGGCTCACACAACATCCAAGTAATATAATGACATACGAATTCCATATTAACCATTTTTACCAACCCCCATCCTTTTTATCTGATTTCCATTAGTCTTTTACCAATACTAATAAATCCATGGAGATAGTACATTTTAGGAAAATAATCCAAATTACATTTCCCTTTGAAATCATAGCATGCTTATCTATGTTTTTCCACTAAGGTTTTCATAAAAACCTAGTGAGAATACTGTAAATTATGATCCATTTAATCTATGCATTAGGTTGTTAATCCTTGCCAAAAGATGTATTTCCATTATAAAATAATCATTCATCAGTATTAAGCATGATCTCAAATAATATAAAGGCCAAAGATCAAAATCACCTAACCTTGCTCAGCTAGTTGATTGGTTTAGCCAAACCAATCGATCGGTCTCACCAACCAACTGATCATTTTATGTCATCTAATCGATCAAATTAGCTCACTCAAATCTAGGGTGCCTTGAAATTAGTTGATCGGTTTGGCCAAATCAATCAACTATTATGAGGTCAACCAATTGATTGTGCCAAACTAATTAATGGCTTTACGTATAGAGTAATCAAGGTCACCATAAACCCATAAGTTAATCAGTTTAAACTAACCAGTTGACTATTCTAAGGACTAGTCATTCGGTTAGACCTAACTACCTGATTGCTCTACTCCCAAGTAGCACAGAATAGAAATTTTTCATGTAAGTCATATTCTAAAGTCCTACCATGTCCAAACCAAAACATAACATAACAACATGTCAATATTTTACGAGTTCATAAAGTGAATTGTGATTCACATTAGAGAATATCAACCTTATTTTCTTTAAAATCATATATTTTTTTTTATTCACAAAGAGCTCGACATGCATCATTCTGAAGCCAAACTCTATGCAAACCTATAAAATTAACACTTTATATAATATATAACATAACATGCTTATTCAAGTAACATTTCAGAGATAAGAATAGCTTACTTGATACAAGAAAATTTTCCTCTAATGGAAAAAGCTCAACTTGGGTATTCTCAACTTCCAAACGTTTAAAACAACAAGTTAAAACTTTAAAATTTATTAAATATTTCCACACATTAGAACTCGAATTAGAAGGATTATAATGCCCCAAAAATCTAAAATCTAGAATTTAATAAATAACCATTATTTGGGGTTTTAATTTTATTTAAATTAATCATTTTATGGATTTTTGAGCATACAAAAATGGATGTGAATAATTAATAAATTAAAATAAATATTTTGATATTTTATCATACTCATTTTTATTTAAATATTTTTTTCAAACCATTATTTTACAAATATTATCCTTTTTAAACCAATATATTAAATTATAATAATTTAAAATATTAAATTAATTTATTTATCAAAAATATTAAATTCCATTACTCTAAATATTATTTTATTTTATTTTTCCCTATTTTTCCTTCTTCCTTTTTCTTTCACCTTTTTCTTCTTTTCCTCCATTTTCCTTTTTCTTCCTCTTCGGGTCATCGGGTTGCTTCCCTACCTTCCTCCCCCTCACACTAGGCTGATGGCCTATCTACTTTCCCTCCTTCTCCCTCTCTTGTGAAACTACCCCATTCTATCTCCCCTTTCTTCTTTTTTCTTACATTTCTCCCTTCCCCTCATTGGGCCAACTTGACTCCCATTTTTGTTCCCTCTCCCTCACGCGCACGGTCCAGCCCTCTACCCTTTCTTTCTTCCCCCACTAGGCTGGCCTACCTCTACTCTCCTTTTCTTCTTCTTCTTTCTTTCTCCCTCGTTCATTCGATTACCTACATGCCATGGCTGCCTGCACCTTGTCTACTACTAGCTCCCCTACCACATGCCATGACAGCTTGTAACCATGCTCCCTCTCCTAATACCTTTTCTTCAATTTTTGGCCACACCAACCCTGCAACCCTCCCCCGCATGCCTTCTCCTTTCCTTCTCAACCTCCCTACAAGCCACCACCTACCATCATAGCCTCCCCCTGCCACTACTTAGTCGGTGCCCTTTCCTCCTCTCTTCTCCCTCTTTTTTTTCTTCTCCCCTACCCATTTTCTTCCCTCGAGCTCCTTCCTTCTCTACCTATAGGTCCCCATCTTTCCCCCTTATTTCCCTGTTATCCTCCTCCCCTATTTTTGCTCCACCGCCCTTAACCACGACCCTTGCTACCCAGCTGACCACTAACACCACCTCCTTGTAGCCTCCTTCCCTCTCTTTCATTTCATCTCCTTCATGGCCTCCACCCTTCACCACCACCATCTTCCACCCTCCTTCCTCTTCCGTCACCTCCAAAGCCACCAATCTACTTTCCAACACCTTCTCTACCACCTTACATCCTCCCTTTGGTCGAAACTGCCCCAGCAACCGCTCCTTTCTTTCCTTCTTTTCCCTTCCTTTTTTTCCTAGACCACCCTTGCATCCTCTTTTCCCAGCCCTACAACCGCCATCTCTGTCACCCTGAGCTACCAATCATCCACCCCCGACCACCACCTACACCTCCACTCCCTTCCTACACTCAACCACTACCCTAACTCCCCTCCATAAGTCCCCTACTTAACCCCCCAAAACCCCATCCAAGCCAAACACCTTCCTTCCTCCCACTTCTCCCCTTTGATCCCTTCTATCTAAAATTTCATGCATGCAACATAACCCCTGCCTTCCATTTGGAGCATGTTGGTTTAATTTTTGAGGAATAATAGTGGTTAACATTAGTATGTATTTAATTAAGTTTTGCTAAAAGTTTATTCTTTTGGCTTTTCTACTTCTAATGTGATAAGTATTGATATTATTTTTAGGTATTGATTTTACTAATCAAAGCTTAAACCTTTAACCAGGGTACCTAGTAAGGTTTGATTATTGCAGGAAATAAGGTAATCGTTATACCCTTCTAAAACATTTGGATATCTGTATGCTAGCATATTAGGATTTTTGATATGTTTATATACATGATATATGTCATTAAGCATAATGTATTTACTGACGTATTTTGGTTGATAAATAGAAAAACATGATAATTTATGTCTCATGTGTAGAAATAATGCTTAAAGGAAAGAGCCTTGTTATTAATGATAATGTTAGATTCATAAGTGTAATGTGATGTACTATTGTGGCCATTTTATTACATAAATAATGTTACTATAAGCCTTACGGGCATTTTAGTGATATTTCATGTGTAAGGATATAGCCTAAATAAGTGTAGGTGATAATGTCTAGTAATGATGAATAATAGTGGTTGGTGGCGTTGGATGAAGTGTATGGAGCATGTATATCAATATTTTGTGTAGTAAAGGTATTTTGATAATAAAAAATTGGTATAATAAGGGAATGTATAAATAAGGAGGGAACTTTAGTAACTTTACTTGGAAAGGGGGATAAGATGGTAATTTAATAAAGAAGAAGGGTATTTTGGTAATTTGGCATAAAAGAAAAGGTATTATGGTAATTTTATAAAGTAAAGTGGTAAATTAATTTTGTAAAGCGATAAAATGGTAATTTAATAAAGGAGAAGAGTATTTTTGTAATTTGGCATAAAGGAAAGGTTAATATGGTAATTTTGTAAAGTAAAGGGGTAAAATGGTAATTTGATAAAGGAGAAAGGGAATTTTTGGTAAATTAGCATAAAAAAAGGGTAAATCGGTAATTTTGTAAGTAAAAGGGGCAAAATGATAATTCTAATAATGAAGAACGAAAATTTGGTTATTTAGGCAACCAAATGGGTGATTGGATGAATTTAATAAATGTGGAGGATAATTTTGTAATCTAACACATACAAGGAGAATTTTTGGTAATTATGCAACAAGAAGGGTAATATGGTAATTTTGCAAATAAAAAGGGATAAGTTGGTCATTTTACAAGCAAGGGGTATTTCAGTAATTTTATAAAGATGATAAGAGTAAATTGGTAACATGTGTTTCACATGTTAGTGAGATAAATGAGTTTCATAATTAGACATAAGTAATAAAGAATAATAAGATAGAGTATTCGATAAATCAATGAGTCTCAAAAGAGTAGGGCATAACCTAGGATTGGATAGATAATTAAGCATGTGATGTAGCATTTATCTCATAATTATGCAAGAGGTGCCTGGTATGTATGCATGAAAATGTGTGTTAGATAATTCTGAAGTACATGTTAGGGTTTTGTGTATGCCATGATCTTTGATATGGAATGCTTGATTCTATGGCCAGTATATCTTTATGTCTCTTGATTTGTAACCTTTTTCCTTCCCTCGAATTAAATAAATGGACCTGTTGAATAAGACATGAATAAATTACTAATTATTTTAAGTTAAAGAGTATTGAGCTAGGCCCAGACCGATCCACTCATGAATAATAGTGGCCAGGTGCAAAATGCCCTATATAAAAGTCCACTAGTGAATAAAAGTGGTCAGGTGTGTTCTGGCCTAAATGTTTTCAGTCCACCTGCTATAATAGTTGGGGATCTCAAGCTCAACAAACCAGACGTTGGATATTAATAAATTATAAGAAGACGCTAATCACTTACAATGGAATACCATGTAACTTGAGGCCAGACCGGTCCAATGATGAATAATAGTGGCCCAGGGTAAGGTCCCTTGGAAAATGATCCACTGGCGAATAATAGTGGTCAGGTGCATGTTGTCTTGTATTTTTTCGATCCACCGAATATAATAGTGGGGTTCCCACACTCACATGGACACAATTCAAAAGATAATGATTGAATAATGATTAATTAATGGCTTAAGACCAAAAGTACTAATTTCACATTATGATCTATTGATATAACATGAGTTTGGATTTAGTACTTGTCCCTGCTTAGGTATATGATGGAATTTCTTTGTATACAGAATTTTTATTATGCATCTTTTAGCGTATGTGGTGTTGCTTGTGTATTTGTTCTAGTGATGATTGTGATTTTCCTCAACCCGTATATGATACTGTTCTATGTCATTATGTATTATGTGTTGCATGCAGGCCTTGCCTTTTGGTTTGGTATAAAGAGTTACTCATTACCACAGTACTAAAGGTTTCATTTTGTGGACCCTTGCCTATTCAATGGGCAGTGTCCTTTGCTTGTCTATTGCAGGTGTTATTCAAGCGGATATCATGTACAAGCGTAAGGATTATCCGAGAACTTTTAGGGTTCTCATCCACCTTTTTAATTCCTTAGTAAATGATCTTGATTCTAGTAACCACTATTAGTAGATTTTATTCTAGTAAAGAGTTTATTGTGCTACTCCAATTTAAATAAAATCTAATTTGAGGAAATTATATTTTGATCTTTTAGCCTTAGCACTTGTTACTTGAACGGTGTGAGAAAACTAGTCTGGTATGGATGCAGGAGCATCTAATGATTCACATGATTCTCAAGGTAAGGAAGAATTATCTTTCTTAATATTGGAGACAATCATTTTTAATATTCTTGATAATATGTCTATGCTTGGTATTGAAAACGATTCAAGATATTCTTGTAGGTATATTACATATTTGCAAGGAGAAGATGTTAACACACCAAACAAGACTTAAAGTGTACAAGTATTCAAAGCATACGATGCTATGGAATACATGGAATGACACAACAACAAGATATAGTGATGATTATCATTAGTTATATTAAACTTGTTGTAAACCCTAAGTGTATTTTATGTACGCTAGGGTTTTGTTGTAATTTCATGTATGTACCATAGTTGATTGTGTGGCTTTGTAATGTTAGTCATTAGTATCATTTAGATGATGATATTGTGATTAATATTAGGCATTATATAGGCTTAATTCAAGTAAGGCAATTTAGCTTGAGTTAAGAGGGGAGATCGGCTAGTTTAAAGCCTTAATGTCAACTCCCTCATCTATATATACCTTATATTGTACACACACAAGAGGAGAATAATAAGAAGAAATAATTTGAACAAAAAACTCAAGCCTAGCACTTTTTTACTCTCTCTTTTTGGAGAATTATATGTATAGGTAATGCCTGAGGCATTCCTTCATCATTTGAAGCTTTGAATGTGCAGCAACCTTCAAAGACTTCCCCCCCATCTAATCCATTATCGTATGTGACACTTCCTAAAGTATATGAAGCTTATGTTCCATTAAGCCATGATTTGTTCATGAATTTATATATGCTGGATTCTAGTATTAAGAAGTAATCCGTCCAATGTTTCCCTCCACCTTGATCCACATCAACTTTTGGTATCAAAGCTCACCACCTATTGGTCCCAGTCAGCAGCAGCGCATGCTTTCAGTATTTCGTGCGTGCGTTCTGCAAGAAACCACCAAGAATAGGTTATGTTCTTTCCCATTTCTTGCATCTTTATCCTGTTATTGAATCCATAATATAAATCTTGGCTAAAGATTTAACATTCATGTACCATTCTTGTTGAAGTTCTTATGATCTTCAACCAAGGAAGACCTTTTGTCAACAACTCCTCTTTAGTCCTTATCAACATTTTCTGTCGACATTCTGCCAGTTTTGTTTTCCATTTCTCCTTTGAATTCTATCATTTCCTTTTCCTTTCTACATTCAATTCATCCAGTAGGATCTCCTTTTGTTTTCTACCCCACGTATCTTCTTATCACAGATATAAATATGACCTTCTCAAGCATAACCTAGTTCAAATGAAAAAATAACTTTTTATCATCGAACCTAGACTAACTTGGTTTCTTCCAACATATTAACACCTAATCTTCTCTCTTTTCTTCTTCACATTTTTAAGTATTATGTAATCAATATCTTCAACCTAAAGATTTCAATTCATTGACGCATAATCAACGGCCTCCATTGGTATTTTATTTGACCTGTTTGTATGTCACAAAGGAAAGTTCATTTTTCCACCAAGGATACTTGCATTGTCCTTCGACCATTTTTTTTCTTTCTATTTGTGCATGAATCATACAGCCAAGAAGAAAACAATACTTGCTTGAATATTAGCAAAGTTTATCCTATAGTATTTGGCTGCAAACAACACTTCCAAGGGTACCATTCGTGCTAGATTTTTGAGAAAGAAAGAATTGTATTTCAGCCTTCACCATGGCAAGTGAAGAGGTTCATGCTTTGGTAGAGTCTATCAAGAGTCTAACCACATGTATGGATTCTCAACTCCATAATCAAACAATGCTTCAACAACAATTACAAAGTGTGGAAGCCAAGTTAGCCGAATAAGAGAAGTATCGACCATGGCCAAACCGAATGGAAACCACACAAGATAGTGTGGAAGGAAAGATGAGACATACTTTCCATACAAAATGAGGACATGGATATTCAAACGTGCATCAAAATGAATATGAAGAAGAAGAGATGAGTTCTTTTGGCTCAAGAAATCAAAGAAGACCACATACATTCGAAGTAAGACACGCATACAATTTTATGGTGAATTGAATGTGGAATTATTTTTTGAGTGGTTACATGAAATGGAAGCTATATTTGAATTTAAAGAGTATGATGATGAGAGAAAATGTAAGCTTTCTACTCTTAACTTCAATAGATTTGCTAGGATTTGGTATGACAACTTGAAAAAAAATAAGATAAAGACAAGAGAAGTCAAAAATAAAATCTTGGGAAAAACTTAAAAAACACTTAAGAAAAAAAATTACCTAGAGAATACAATCAAGATATGTATGTGAAAATGACAAGTCTAAAGTAAAGCTTATTTAGTGTAGAAGAATACACTACAGAAATTGAAAAAATAGCACTTATTTGTAATGTCCAAGAAAGAAAAGAACAAAAAATGTGCTAGATATTTAGGTGGCTTGAATAACTTGATAAAAGATAAAGTTGACATTTATTCTTATGGTTCTCTTGATGACTTGATTAATTTGGCCTTAAAATTTGAAAGACAAACTAAATCAACCAAATCCTATGTTAAGTCTAATATTTCAACTTCAACTAAACCCTATTCTAGTACCTTTAAACCTAAATCAACATCTTCATATGATAAAAAGAATAATCGAGATGATAAAGGTAAAAATAAGGTATTTAACATGTCTAATAAACAATGCTTCAAATGTAAATGATATGGACACTTTGCTAGAGAATGTCCTAACCAAAGAGCCTTAACCTTGAATGAAATAGAACACATGGAACCATGTAGCAATGATGGGAATTTTGAATCTCCTAATGAAATCTTAACCATGGGTGAAGAAGAAGGAGATCAATGTTTTGTGATTCAAAAAGTGTTACAAATCCAACCTAATATGACACCTGCTCAAAGAGAGAAAATTTTTAAGGCTAAGTGTAAAATAGGTGACATGGTTTGTAGACTCATTATTGATAGTGATTCATGTACAAATGTTGATAGTGAAGCAATGGTTAAGAAAATTCGTTTAGAGACTACTAATCATCCTAGACCCTATTCTTTACAATGGCTAAACAAAGACAAAGGAGCTAAAGTCAACAAAAGAACCCTAATCACATTTTCCATTAGAGATTACCATGATGAACTTCTATGTGATGTTTTGTCTATGGATACTTGTGGATTAATTTTAGGAAGACCATGACAATATGATAGAAAAGCAACTCATGATGGAGTAACTAATGAATTTGTGGTTAAAAAATAAAATAAATTGTATAGATTGACACCTTCTTTATATGATCATATGCCTTTAAGTGATGATAAAAAGAGATTATTTTTACATGAAAAGGCTATGAAAAAATGCATAAAAGAAGAAGGAATTTGTTATGCTTTAGTTGCTAAAGATTCTAAACCTGATAAGTAACAAATTGAAAATCCTAATCTAATTATGCTTCTTGATGAATATCATGATGTACTTCCTAATAATTTACCTCCTAGATTACCACATAAAAGAGGTATAGAGCATGTCATTGATCTTATTCCTGGAATACCTCTTCCAAATAGTGCTTATGTCAAGTTTATGAGTTATTTTTGGAAAACTTTATGGCATATGCTTGGTACTAAATTGTTATTTAGCACTTCACATCATCCACAAACTGATAGTCAAACTGAGGTAACTAATAGAACTCTTGGTATATTATTAAAAGGTTTAGTTAATAAAAGTACTAAGGATTGGGATGTTAAGTTAGCTCGTGTAGAGTTTGCTTATAATCGAAGTCCATCAAGTACTACTCAAACTAGTCCGTTTGAGGTGGTGTAAGGAGTGAACCCACACATGCCTATCAATATAATTCCTGTGGAAAAAGGTGAATTACAAAATTATGAAGTTGAGGATAGGGTAAAAAATTTTCAACAGCATCATAATTTTAATAAAAACTAATATTGAAAAAGCTAATGCCAAGTATACAGATCAAGCAAATAAGCATAGAAACCTACATGCATTTTCTCCTCGTGACTTAGTTTATTACCTTTACATAAATAAAGATTTCCTAATTTACATAAAAATAAACCAATGCCAATATTTGATGGACCTTTTAAAATATTAAGAAAGTTTGGGAATAATGCTTATGAATTTGAACTTCTAGATCATTATGGTGGAATTTTAAGAATTTTTAATATTAGTGATTTATCTCCTTATTATATTGATAATAATTTGAGGAAAAATTCTTCTCAACTTGGGGAGAATGATGCAGGAGCATCTAATGATTCTCAAGGTAAGGAAGAATTAGATTTCTTAATATTGGAGCCAATCATTTTAAATATTCTTGATAATATGTCTATACTTGGTATTGAAAAAGATTCAAGATAATCTTGTAGGTATATTACATGTTTGCAAGGAGAAGATTTTAACACACCAAACAAGAATTAAAGTGTACAAGCATTCAAAGTATACAAGGCTATATCATACATGGGATGACACTACGACAAGATATGGTGATGATAATCATTAGTTATATTAAACTTGTTGTAAACCCTAAGTGTATTTTATGTAAGCTAGGGTTCTGTTGTAATTTCAAGTATGTACCATAGTTTATTGTGTTGCTTTGTAATGTTAGTCATTAGTATCATTTAGATGATGATATTGTGATACACATTAGGCTTTATATGGGCGTAATTCAAGTAAGGCAATTTAGCTTGAATTAAGAGGGGAGACCGGCTGGTTTAAAGCCTTAATGTCGACTCCCTCACCTATATAGACCTTATATTGTACACTTATAAGAGGAGAATAATAAGAAGAAATCATTTGAAAAAAAAAACTCAACCTAGCACTTGTTTACTCTCTCTTTTTGGAGAATTATCTGTATAGGTAATTCCCGAGGCATTCCTTTATCATTTGAAGCTTTGAATGTGTAGCAACATTCAAAGACTTCCCCCCCCCCATCCGATCCATTATCGTATGTGACACTTCTTGAATTTTCCGAAGCTTATATTCCATTAAGCCATGGTTTGTTCATGAATTTGTATCTACTGGATTCTGGTCTCAAGAATTAATCAGTCCAACGTTTCCCTCCACATTGATCCACATCAGATATAAAGTGTGGTGGTAATATCCCCAAAATTCTTGATTTTTTCTTTTGCTTCTGTTATTTTCTTTAAATAAAGTAAAAGTTTTCAATAGTCTAATTTTGAGGAAATTGTATTTTAGGGGTGTTACAAGGACAATAGGCTTAGCAATCCTAGTTGAAAAATAAAGGAAGATTTTGTTGAGTGAAACTTAACTTCATCCTAAATATAACCCTACATTGATTAAGAATAAAATAAGAAAGATCTAGAAAAAAGAACAGAAGAGTGGAAAGAACTTGAAAGCAAGATAAAAGTGGAGAGGAAATAACACATGTGCTAGAGGGCTGAGATACTTTATAGGTTAGAAGAAAATTGAGAAGAAAGGGGATTACAATTATCTATATCTAATGAATCATTTTAATAATGAGTGGGGTTATGAAACATATCATTTAAAATAGTTAAATAGGTAGATTTATAAAAGATAGATTAACTTCTATTGTAGAGCTAAATTGGTATTTTTTAGAGAATGATGGTTGAATTTATCTAGAATATATTTAGCATAAGAAGGGTAATGAATGATCAGCATGGGAAGGAAACTCCCCGCCAAGAAATAACTATATGAAAAATAAAGCAATGATTATGGAGGTGTTTAAAGGAGATGGGTGCAAGATGACAAAGTTGAGGCCATCCTCCTCCCTGAATTATTTAAATCAAACCCTTAAATTAGTTTGAGGCAATAACTAAAGCCTAATAGATGATAAAAAAAAAGGTTAATAATCTCTAAGGAATAGCTTAGAGTTGGGTTATCAAGGCTCCATTCTGGTATAAGAAATTTCCTAGAAATATTGAGCTTTAAAATTATACCTAGCTTGACTAATTAGTCGATTGGTTTAGCCTACAAGTTAACTTTTCTATCGACTATTTGATCTATTCCCCCATAATAGTCAATTAATTCAGTCAAACAAAACCCTTTAGATGAAACAATGAATCGGTCGATTAGTTCTACCAATCCATCAATATGCTTGAAAACTTATTTTATTAATTTTCTAAGCTTTATTTAAATCCGTCTTTACCTCAAACCATAATTTTCCATTCAATAAATCTCCCAAAAATATGAGGCATTACATGTGGTTACTAGGGTGGCATTGGAGCAAGTAGCATAGGTCTTTGAGATAGGAATTCAAGGGGCTTTAGTAAATTATCCTTTCTCCATGTGAAGTTTGGATGGATCTTCCACCCTTGATCATACATGTTTGAGTAAGGATTATTTTGTCTACCCACAATGATCGCAAGAAAATTAGTATGATCAAATGATGGTTGGAAAGGATTGCCTACTTGACACTCTGTGCTAACATGTGGTCCACCACATAAATCAGAAATAGGTATATTAGCTTCAACCTACGTACATGAAGAATTACTCAAATTATCACATTTCTTAGTGATTAAATCTATTTTAGCCTCTATTTCCATGTTGGCATTTATAGAATGAATTCTCACATTCCTTTGTATCAGAACACATTTCAAATGCCATTAGTGTGAATTTGAGGCTAATTTATCAATGAAATTATAAGATTACTCTAGAGTCTTATTCATAATAGTAGCACCAAAACAAGCATCTGACATAGAACAATTAGTAGCACAGACACCATTATAAAATGTCTACATTTGTAACAAAATAGTCAAGTCATGATGTAATTTAGTAATTCTAAATCATTTCCTTAATAAGTATTTAAATCATGTTCATGCATCATATAGTGATTATAAATCATTTTGTATAAAATGGTAATGTCATTTCTTAACTTAGTGGTTTTCGCTAGAAGGAAGAATTCAGAAAGAAATAACTTCACCAATTCACCCCACATTAAAATAGAATCAGGTCCTAATGAACTTAGCCAACACTTAGCCTTACCATATAATGTGAATGGAAACAATTTAAGCCTAATAGTACCACAAGAAACACCATTTATTTTTAAAGTATCATATAATTCAATAAAAGTGGTAATATAAGCATGCAGATTATCATTAGGTGTACCTCCTAAATGGACCAAGATTTGTATCATTTTAATGATAGTAGGATTGATCCCAAAATTATGTGATTCAGCCATCGGTCATGTAATACTCAATGCAGAATCCACTATACTAAGGATAGTATAGTCTTTTAGTGATTTGCGAACTTGTAGCTGATTTTGTTCCCTTGAGCCATTTGGTTTTTCTTCGTAGTGACAAAAAATTTTAAATGTGCCTTTAATTAATGAAAATTTATTTCAATCTTAGGATTCAAAGCTATCAATTCACTAGGATTGCTACGTGTTATGTACTAGCAACTTACATTAACACAACAATACAAAAAGAACAAGAAAATTTAGTAAATTCAAAAAATCAAATTAAATTAAAAATTAAATAAAAATTAAATATTTTTCCCTAGATCAAGATTAAATTTTTTAGGTTCTAGGGCTATTAAATTAGTCCTCAATAAAGATGCCAAAATCTTTATGTCCTCTAAATATACCTATCAAAAAATATACAAATAGCAAGTAATACAACACACTAATATTGCTAGATTATTATTCCCACTGAGGCTCAATAACAACAAAATGACTCCAATAACTCTAATCAATCATATGTAGACTATCAAAATCAAATAAAAAAATAACTAATTCTAAACTAAGAATTACAAATTGACTAAATTAAGTTAAAATGGAATCGAACAAAAGATAATAAAGGTAAAATCAATTAATAAGAGCTACCAAAGAATCCAAATCTATAACTATCCTATTATAATGACTAATTAATCAATTGATTGACCTTTTTAATTATTGGCTACATATCAAAGAGATAAATAACTAATGCATTCTTTCGAGTTATGTAGTCCTATAGCTAATTGTCAGTCACGCTATCTCTAGTAAAAGGATTTAAATTAAGATAATGATTTAGGTTCAATTAATTATTTATCATTACCTATTATTGAATAAATCATGCCATTATTCTCACAACCCATTTAATTCCTATTTATAATTTTTAGCATAAAATGGAGAATTAGCCCTCGCATCTTTGCTCAACTTGTTATATACTAATTAAAAGTGACCAATCTATTGATTAGGTATACTACAATTATAGTATAAAACACATAGAGTAATTTATTAGGCAAGTAATCAATTAATGATCAATATAAAGAATAGGTTTTTACCATAGCATTGGTAAAAAATTTAAAATAATATATTAATTAAAATAAAAATAATTAAATTAAATAAAGAATTAAAATTTTACATAAAATATTAAACTCGAGACTATTTGAATAAGAAATTATAGCACTCCAGATTTAAAATAAGAATGATGAAATAATATTATACTATGTAGATAGCATGCCGCATAGAATATTTTTCAATTCCTTACATTGCCTATCTCTCACTTGTCATCCTTTGTTTCTCTAATTTTTTTCTCAACCTTTGTGCTTTCTCTCCTTCACCCCTTCTAAATGCATTCCTACCCTCCTTCTGAGACTAGCTACATGTTTTTCTTTTTGGTGTTATCACTTGCTTCTGTTATGGGGGGTGTGTGTGTGTTCCATTAATTTTTCTTTTTCTCTCTAAATTTGATGGCTCCTTCTACCTTCCACCTTGTTGCCTATGTATGTCTTCTATCTTCAATTTCTCCTCCCCTCTCTAGCTTTCTTTTTCTTCCATTTATCCTCCTACTTGCACATTTTCAATTTCTTTTATTTATTTATTATTATTATTTACATTTTTATGCCTTTCTCATGGCACCTTTACCATCCTTTATTTTTCTTTTTTTCTTTTTCTTTTTTTATCTTTTTCTTAATATTTTACTTTATGTACAGTGTGTAAAATAGTTCCTACAAAATGAAATTGAGTAGATATTAATTAACTTCTTAAAATTATTTCAAATAATTTTCATTTTAGGATATGTTTTCACTAGAAGTTTAGGTTAAAATATGATAAGATGTCAAAAGTATATAAAAATCCACTTTAAGCTCTAAATTAATTGAATACATACAATATTATAGATTAATAAAATAATTAAAAATTATATAAATAACCTTAACATATTATCCATATAAATAACCAAATTTTGAGAGTAAAAGGGTATAAAATATATAAAAAGACTCATACATCATATACATAAATATACACAACATGTGCTACTATGTACTTAATCCTAAATGCTTCATTGCCATATAATTATATTATTTTAGCATTTTTCCATGAATTATCACATGATCTATATCAAGTGTAGTCATGATCCTTCTACTATAAAAGTCTATAGTTTAATTGTCATATATGTACCTATATACTTATTACTCTGTGGGATACACCATATTAACTATTATAGGGATAATCTAAGTGATGCATGACTCCTCATGAATATGATATATATGTCTATGTATGTTATAGCATGTATGTAAAATTATGATCAAGCATGTTTTAGTATATATAAGTATGTTTAGCATGACCTTATATGATAGGACGTGAATGACATAATAGGTGTATTGCATGCATGTCTTGATATATTTTAGCATGAGCATGTTATATGATTCTATCCAATATCATGATCTATATAGTATTGGTATTTTAGTTTTTTCAATATGTGTGCATACTAATGGGATTGTTGTTGTAATCCCCTAATCAATCCTATAAGATGGAGATCTTATGTAAATCTTTGAATATGACAAGTGAGTGGTTTAACCTTTTCCTCAATGATAGTTAGTTTATCTGAGTGTAACCATATCTAATGGCATCCCCTATTAATGGTCCTTTATTGACCAAGATGTCATCCCCGATATTTATTTTTAGTTTATATTATTGTAACTTTATAATAGCTTTTGTAATGTCCTAAATTTTTGTAAAATGGTTGAATTAGAATTTTTGCCAAATTTTAGGCCTTTTATTTTGATTTAATGTTATGATTTAGTTTAGGACAATTTTTGATGTAAAATCATGTTGAAAATGGAGTTTATTGAGTTTTACAGGAAGCTGATTAACGGCTTTGTCATTTTAGCAAATTTAGGTTTCTCAACTAAACTAATCAGCTGGTTGGGGGCAACTGATCGAGTGGTGAAAGAATAGACGACTAGTAGACCCAAACCCATCAACTAGTTTGTCAAGTTAGTTATATTGTCGAGCTCAATTTTTTTTTCTCAAAAATCCCTTACACCAAAATGGAACCTTACTAACCCATGCCAATTTGTCCCTAAGATATTCCTAACCATTTTCATGTTACATTTAGCCAGAAATATTGCCTTGATTTTATGTGGTGATTGATTGGGACAATTGAGGAGGGAGAGATGACCTCAACATTGTTTTATTCCTCCTCTCTTCTTTACATGATTCTATGATCAATGCTTCAATCTCAGGCATAACTCTGAGCATCTAAAAGATTTCTTCTATGATAACCTTCCATTACTCCATTCGTGAATGCTAATTTCAATCTAATTGACATGTATTCTCTATAGACACCATTTGAGCTCTAGAGAATAGATCACCAATAGTGGACAACATCCTTCCATTTTGCTCAAATTCAAATGGTCAATGGTAGGGTTTCAAGTTGATTCCCGAACCCTCGGTATTTCCCTTCAACTCATTAGATATAAATAGCCTCATTAATCTCTACTATACACCTTCCTTTCAACCACCAAGTTTCCTAAGACTTGTATTATCCCCTCTTTCTTCAATGCTTTGAGCCTTACCAATAAATCTTTCACACCCTTCTAATCCTGCTTCTAGCTCTATCTTGTTTCAATTTTTAACTAAGGAAGAGTTAGATTGTGGGAAAAAGGTTAAGTGGTTCAGTTTATCTCTTTTCCCTAATTTTACCTTGAGTGGTATATTATTATTCATTTCTAATAATCTGATAGGGTTTGGGTATAATGTCTGAGTTTAAGATTTTTTTTAAGGTTTTCAAAGTTGAGAATTCCCACAGTTGGAATTTTTGGTTTTAAGGGGATTTTATCTACATCAAGAAGGTGGTTCTTGATTTTAAAATGTTGAGTAAGTATTCCTACATGTTATGTGTTACCTTTAGTAAATATATGCATGTTGGCATGAATGAATATAGTCTATATAAGTGATTTGGATGGTTAGGTGGCATAAGTTGAGTAAAAAGTGTGAACATTAGTAAAAATAAGATATAATGATTCCATGTTGAAAAATGCCAATTACTTTGGTTGGAAATATGTTAAACTACGTTGATACATGTTTTAATATGGTTAAAAATGACTTATATGTAACAATCTACATGAAATTTAATATTTGGTGTTATGTTAGGCTAAATTGATCGACTAATTAGGGCAAATCAAACTACTAGTGCCTAGAACAGTCAACTAGTTGACCCAATACATCAACATGTAAGCTTGTATAGACCTTGGTATTGCTCTCTACTTAAATCCATCAACTGGTTGGGCAACATCGATCAATTGGTCTATGAAAATTGGGCTAGTTTACCCAAATCAATTGAATGGTTTGAAAAAAGTATAGTTTGATTTAGTCAAACCGATTGACCGGTGACCTAAACCGATCAACTAGTTGGTATAACCATTTGATTAATTCAATTCATTTACATAATTTACTTCTTTTTGGTTCTAGTATGCTTTGAGATTATGTTTAGGACTATATTATAATTTTTAATGAGGTAAAATACAAATTTTATCATAGATTATTGGCCTAATAAAAATATTAAAAGAATAAAATGGGTATTTCACTTATCGTAAGTGATGATATTGAGATAAGATTAATGAAACTCAATATGGTCTAGAATTATATAACATAGTAAATATAAATAATATTGACCAAAGATAAATGGAACACCCACATGGTTAGAAAAATAGAAATAAAAAAATTTTTATGGATTAACATGGAAATTTATCTTGCTTGCTTTGTATGGGCCTTGTATGATCACCCATATTTATGAATATAAAGCTAATTGCATAAAGTGAAAGAAAGTGGAGGTGATTATGGGTCCAGATTACCTAATCCTAGATTAGCTATCGGGGATTAGTCTGCCATTAGGTAATTTTGGTGCCTTTGAGCGGGATCCTAAGAGGTCCCGGTGCCTTACCTACTTTAGACACTAATGATGTACTAGGGGGTATCGATATTAAAGGGTTTGGTTTCCTAGGTTGTTGGCTTCAGCCTAGACATAGGTCCATATTAGTTAGCTTTGGCTTGGAATTATGTCCAAATATGTTAGCTTTGGCCTGGACTTATGTATATTTTAGTGATTGGCTTAGACTTGGCCTAGACTTTATGTCCCTTATTTAGATGGGCTTCCATCATATGTGAAACCGTGGAGGTGGTTCAAAGCCCATTAATCTATGATTATAAAATATGGATCATAAATATTGGCTAACAACTTATGAATGATAACCAAGTGAATGGTTAATGATTAGTTAAGAACTGGAAGCATGGTATGATTGACCAAAATGAACAAAGCTAGTTTATACACATGTTTAATGGTTGAAATGATTGATTTTTTGTGGGATGGAATATTGATTAACTGATTAACCTATCTCAAACATGGGTAAATATATGGCATAACCTCAAGGAATGAGTAATTGGAAATAAACCCTAGAGGTTACTTAGATGCTCTTTGTTATAACATGTGCTTATGTGAGAAGGTTGTGAATCTAAGCATGATGTAATCTGCTTTGTTGGAATTGTGCATGATAGCATGTATGAACGCATTTATACTTTATATATGGCCCTATCATAATGCATGTTGTATTTTATATTTGTATATGATAAATCGGTATAATTGTATTTACATTGAGGAAGCAAGTTGGCTTACTTTAGATACAGGTCATTGGGGATGGCAAATAAAGGGCCTACCTCAGTTGGGTCAAGGTTTGAGAGGAAGGATATCCGAAAGGTTTTGGTAAGGTATGTGGCAGACCAAGGTTTTAAATTGGGTGTCATACCCTAATTCATTTAATTGTATCCTTGTACTTTATCTACATGTATTTTGTAATTGATTTGGCTAAAGACCATCAGGCTCCTCTAATGTAAAGAATCTTGAAACTATTTAATTAAAGTTTTATTTTGCATACCCTTTGTGTTATGTTTTTTTTTTGGTTTAGCCTTGTACCTGATATGGGGTTGACAGCAGACGTCTATACTATGTTAGGTACAGCGGTAATACCATATTTTTTCTAGGTGTATTTTTAGCTTTCGTAAATATTTTTTTTTAAATTAATATTAAAAAATGGGGGTGTTTTAGTTTTAGGCTTACATAGCCTTAGAATATAAATCTTGACTCTCTTATCTTTAAGTGATTTTTTTGTACACTCTATTTTTTTCTTGTGTTTAGCTAGTTTAATACTCAAACTTGTGCCAACCATGAAGTAGATGATAAGATGTTTGTCATATGCTATATATGGTAATAGCATCCTATTTTTCATAGATTTTTTTTTTTTTTGCAGTTTTCCATCTATAAATGCTTTTAAAAAAAAATAGTTGTAAAATTTGGGTATGTTACATTGTGACTCTTTTCGAACAAATTCTTCATGTATAGTTTGTTTTGTGAATTTTAGTTTAACTAAATTATAATTGCATCTAGCGTAAGTTAGATAATATACGTACCTCTCTCTGTATGTTAGATGTGGTGGCTTCATCCATGTTCTTTTATTTTTCTTCCTCATTATATCTATTCAATGAAGTTTAAAAGTTGAGAAACAACACACTTTTAAATGAAAAGGATTTATGATGTTTTATTTGGGAAAAAAGAAGAATAACCCAAGCATTATGCTTAACCCAGCCCTTTTTTCTTGAAAAAATAAGCAAGGTCTCTCTGCCCCCCCCCCTCTTCTTCTTCTTCTTCTTCTTTCCTTATCCCCAAAGCCAGCTAACCCAACAAGTAAGGAAGCAAATAATTACCCAATCAAGACCTTCCTCTAAAAACACCCTAGAGAGGATGAATAGGATTGAATGAAATATAATTGAAAGTTGAAAGAAAAAACATGGTGCATAAATTATAGTGGCTCAAGAGAACAAAATCTAATTTTTCTACCTCTACTTCCAATAGGCTCTCCCTTTAGGATTTTTGAAATGTTGGAGTTAATTGATGATTTATTATAGCTTTATGGATCTAAAAATCAAATTACCTTTATGAGATAGATTCACAACTCCAACTATTTATCTCTTATATATTCTAATTCCATAATCTCTCAAGAATCATAGGCACTCTCACAACCTCTTCATTTTGAAAATTTTATAAGGGCAATGTGATTACAAAAATCTTCACAAATATTATAGATATGAAATTTTAAGAATAATTTGTGTGATTTTGCTTAGGTAGAACAATAAGATTTAACAATTAGATATTCACACTAGCTTGGTTGAGTGAGAAAGAAATACTTTTGAGATTTTTTTCCAACAAAAATAATTTGAAAATGAGAATTGAGAATTAATTGCAAGAAAATGAGTAGAGAATTGAATGTGTAGTTAACAAGAGCTCAAAAGATGTTTTTAACTCTGCCTAATAAATATTATATATACCATGAGTCAAAAACCTAGTTGTTGGTGGCAAAAAGCAAGCTATCATTAGTGAATAACGAGTATAACAATTAAGACCTAATAGGAAACTATTAACATTATAGTAACCAATTTATCAATTTAGGATACACTTTTTTGGTTCTTAAACATATTGAAAACTTGTCACATGGTTATGCAAACCAGTAGTCAGGTTAGGAACAATAATCAATGTGTTTAGCTCGAGATAGAAAAAAAATGCATTTAATTTAAACCATATCTTGGTTAGTCAAATTAGCTAATTGGTTTTAAGAAGTATACAATTGATTTGATGAAACCATTTCATGATATAAAGTTGAGGAAAAATTAATTTTTGTAAAAATTCAACCCATAGGATAGTTAAGCAAACCAATCAAATAAATTAATAAAACCAATTAAAGATGTGTCTAAAGTGAGGCTAAATATTGTTTTGGGGAAAAATATTCTATGTAATGATTAATCATTTTCTTATAAAACAAAACATATGCAAAGCACTTAAAAAAGGTTTAGGATTTAAAACAAATAAATATTTTACATCAATTAAATTATAAAGATGATTTTAAACATCCCAAGAAATAAAATAAAAGGTATAAATTCTCAATCAGCCTTACAAGAAAATCCTAAGAGTTAATGATTAAAAATTGAGTTCTTGAGTATTTATGCATCTTGAAATAATCTTCTCTTGTGTTTAAACCTTTATTGTTCTCTTAAATATTGCATTTGATAGAAGGATGGAATGAGTGCACTTTGAAATTCAAATTTTCTTTTAATCTTGCACTTGAAGAATATTTTGCGTGAGTGTAGTTTGGCATCTATATCATCATTGTGATACATGCACACTGAATTAAACATGTTAAACCCTTGAGCATGTTTGGTATCATCAAAATAAGGATTAAGATTGATTAACCTAGGAGGGGAGTAATATATCCTTTTTTATGATGAAAACAAAATGTATAGATTAAGGGTATAAGAGATGAGATATGCAAAAATAAACCATATCCCCTACCATCTACACCTTTTAATCTAATTTTCAAATTCATGTCCTCTTTTTTTATCAACAAATTATGATAATAAGGTTTAGAAACCTGCACACACAGGATATAACAACAAAAAAATAAACCTAAAGGGTAACTTTCCCCATAATAGGTCAATTAGTAAAGATTTTAAAACTCAACACATAATCATATGAGATTCTCCCCTAAGAATATGCATATAATAACAACAAGAATGTAGCATTTCAATGATCGATAACATCAACATGAATTAGAGTTATAAAGTGTAAGAATAATAAATAAATGATAACCAAAATAGAATAATCTCTTATAATAAAAAATGTACACAAAAGTTAGAAGAGATAAATACATAATATAATATTTAAAGAAATATATCAAAGTTTTTATGCATCAAACAAAATATAACCATACCAAGTATATCTTTGAAGAAAAAAAAGGACATTTGGCCAACATACTAATGAGATCTATAACTATGTAGAGTAATGATTAACAGTAAATGTTTCTAAAAGATATGAAGATAGTGGATTTTATAGTAAGGTTTCCAAAAAGGACTGGTGGAATCAAACTCTCAAAGTACTCATTTCTAGTGTCCTTATAATATGTTGTCACAATAACATTTCAAGGAGTTTGAATTGCTTCAGTGAGTGACTCATCTAAAACTAGATCTAATGGAAAAGGATCATCATTTAATGTTTGCTTAAATCTAGTGTCAAGAGAAGTAACATCCTTAGTAGGCTCACCAACACTAACTCTAGTATAAACATGATCAACCCCAACATCTCAATCTATATCCATCTCATCTTGTGGTAGATCCTTGTGATGTGACTGAAAATCAGGCTAAACTTTTTAGTGAACTGAACATGCATCTAAGTCTAAAACCCCCTAGCATATCTTAATGGTTTCCAACTTAGTGTCTAGCATTTTATACATCTATAGAAGTAAATCATGGATGCTAAACATAGTGACTCTACCCTAAAATAAAATGGCGGAGGTGTAGTGGATGAAGAAGGGACATCAAAGGTTAGAGAACTAGTAGATGAAAGAATATCAATAGAGGTAAGTGGGTCATCAAACAGTAAAGGAATGCCATCATCTCCAATGAGCACTCAAAAAAACTATCCAAGAAAGTCTTATGGTAACATAATTCATCAAGATATGCTAATAATTTACCACATACTTTTTACATATATTTTCTTTTTATGAACCAAAAGTTGAATAGGAAAGTAGACACATATATATTTTATATGGTACCTTACTACTACAAATGAATTCATCTAATTAATATAGGTTTGTGTAATAATTTACCCTAAATTTTGAGGTCTTAAACCACCATATTTTATGATCTTCTTAATCAACTATGTGTCAAATATTTCAAGGAACAACTTATAGCAAATTTAATAATTTAAAAAAATTATAAATATTCTATACATAAATCACAACCATAGATAACCTCATATGACCCATGTTAGGTTAACATACCAAACAAGCATAAAAGACTAAGATTCATTGCTACACGTGTGATAGTGAATAAAAAAGGTATAGATTAAAACTAGATTTTACCTTATATTAAAAGTTATAGAAATGATCCTAGAAATATGATAGGATCACAAAACCACCTTCAAAAAGTATTAAACACAAGAAATAAATATACAAAAAAATTCTAACACATATAATAAAATAAAGAAGATTGAAATCATACAATAAAGGATAATAGATCATACCCTTAAAGAGGAATTAAGAAGGCCTAAAAATCTAGAATAAAGAGGGCATATTCTAGCTTTAATCCCAAACTAAATTAAGGCTTAACTCTTATTTACTTAATAAAAACACAAATGAGCCAAACTATGGTTTATTAGAGGTTATGAAGGTTTGATGAATTTGTTTTAATGGAGTAAATACTTAGAATATTTTAAGAATAATGGGACAAAGTTTTGAATAAGATGAGGAATAAAGGAGAAGATGAGAAGTTTTTCGCTTAGTGTGAGCAAGGTCACACTAATTTTTACACAAAAATGACTAAGTATAGGTTAACTTATGTATCCTAATATGATGATTGATTTGTTAACAAGTAAGTTTAATTATATGATCTCATCATCAGAAAAACAACTAGGAAATGTGGGATGGAAACAGAGTTTTGTTCTGTAACAAAATAGAAGGGAAGTAGGTGTAACACCACCAAAATTTACTGTAGTAAAATTTCATTTTAATAAAAAGGTTTAACAGAAATGAAATAACAACACTATAAGTTTTGGGGATATTACCGCCACACTTAGTACCAGACCAGTTCACTCCTACCATTCCAGTACTAAGTGTTAAGGCTAAATAGGGTTAACGTCAAATGTAAGTCATAAATAAAACAATGAGAATCCATGAGAGGACTCCTTCATAGCTATACAGAAATTAGAGTGTGATTTAATAATTACAACCCAAAGAGTAAGTAGCCAATGTTTTTCCAAAAACATAAAATACCGTATGACATTACATAACTAGAATAAAAATGGTACATGGTAAATCAAAGGAAAGATAGAGTCTAGCTGATCACTCTCGATCCCCAGGTCAGGTCTAGGCTCAACTCTCAGCCTCGATCGATGCCTGATAGGTTTCATCCCCTACCTGCACAAAACTCATATGGGTCTTTTGCTCATGGGAACGAGCGGCACCCATGAAACGAGTGATTAGTACGCTACGTACTGAGTAAGGTAACAATGCACTAAGACCAAACAAGAAAAGCATACAGCATAGCATACATGACATGATCATATAGGCAGCTCACAGTAATATAGAGGATTAAGGCTAGCTATGGTCCAGATAAGCTTATTCTTTAGATCTCTAGTAAATATAGTCATTTTACATCATAGTCTTTATCAATCCATGTGAGTGTGGGAACCACACTATTATTCACTAGTGGACATGTAATGTAGGGAAAAATGCTCTTGACCACTATTATATGCCAGTGGACCGGTCATGTAGGGCATAATGCTCCTGGCCACTATTATTCCCCGGTAGACCAGTTTGGCTCCGACTCACATAGTGTTTCAGTGTAATTACTTCATGTCTTTTCCATGTCTTATCATTATTATTTTTTGTTTGTTGAGCATAGAAACAACCACTATTATAGTCGGTGGATCGGTCATGCAGGGCAAAATGCACCTGGCTACTATTATTCACCGGTGGACCGATGATGTAGGGCACCCTGGCTCCTAGCCACTATTATTCGTCGGCGGACCAGTCTGGGCTCAACTCAACAATCTTTCTCTTAAAATGGTTAGTATCTTATTCATGTCTTATTCGGTAAGCATTTCACACCTTGAAACGCATGTCACCCACATACTACTTCTATCCTCTCAAGGGGGCCCGCCCCATATCTTTAGACTATTGTGTCCATTATCATGCCCCGACATCCATTCCCCCTTACACTTACACTTACACATAATGAAACCCAACTCCTAAGGGTGTGGGTTAAGGCCCAACACCTCATGACATCAAGCTCCACCTACTATCACCCTCTAGGGTTTTCCCTTGAAAACCTTAATTAGACCTATGTGGCCTAACTTTCTCTCACTTACACTACCATTAATTCATTTATCACCCCACACCTTATCTCATTTAGATCCAATCCCAAATCATATTGCTTTACCCCTCGATTCCACATGTGATCGAAAACCCCAATTGGCCACTTCAACTTTAGTACCTTCCTTCTCCGACAAGTAACCTCTCTCTTTGTCACCCAATATCTCTTCTCTCCCATGGAACCCATATTCACCCCTTATATAATAAATTCCCACTCTTGACCCGTACTCCACTCTCCTTTAATTGTTTTTACTTCCACATTTTTTCCTGATTAGTGCTTCCTCTCAAAAACCTAAGCAGGTCCCTTATACACCCTTACACCAACCTACGTACTATATTTCGTCCCAAGTCTCCAATCACTCTACAACTCTCTCCTTAACTCATTTACACCCTAAAACAACTTTTCTCATGTAAAGATTACCCCCATGCAAGTTTCATCCACCCTATGCAAAGCCTAGAATTCTCATGCATGGTTCCTATCTCTTTTTCATTTTGGTCATCTCTTTCTCTTTATTTTCCTCTCATGGATCATGAGGTATTTTGGTCAACCTCATATCTCCCTTAGTAAACTCACTTCCCATTTTCTTTCTTTTTATCCTTTTATTCCCATATCACATTATCAATCATCCTAGCATGCATGTCCTAGAGGGTCATATCATATCACATCATAATCACCATATATATGTATCATACTCATGCCATAAGGAAATGCATAAACATACTTCAACCCCAAACTATACTACACATAAGACAAGTTAATGACAATCATAAGATACACGACATAGCATGATACATAACATCCAAGGCATACAAGTCACACAACACATATGGGCCTTAGCTACATCCTTACCTAAAATGACGCCGGGCTTGGAGCACACTCCTACGCCTCCTTACGGTTTTGGCTTGATTCACCTATACGAGTGAAAAACTAAGGATTAGTTGCCCTCCTACCAAAAGACTATTATTTCTTATTTTAGTCTAAGATTAGGGTTACTATTATTAAAGGGATCTTTACAAGTGAAAACTAGGGTTTTTACCCCCAAGTTAGCCTACTAGATATTACTACTCAAAATATATTTATGTTAATATTTATAGCTATATTTATATTATTAAATATAATAGCTTTATTTCTTTTAATAATAGTACTAATACTAGTTATAGCAAAATAGTGATAATAATAATAATAGTAATACTAATGCTCATAGAAATATAAGCCCTATTATTTTTTAAGGCTAAGGCTAATAATAGTGTTATGGTTAAAATAATAATATAATAATAGTAATACCAAAAAAGTACTAATATTGCTAAAGATAATAATGATAATAGTTATATTTGGAATAATAATAATAATATAAGGGTTCAAATGTTTTTGTCACAATAATAGTAACAAAATAATAACAATAATAATAGTAATAACTAATAATAATACCATAGTAATAATGTTAGTAACAAAGGAATTAAGAATAATATTAACAATATTTGAATAATAATAATAATAATAATAATAATAAGGTTGATTATTCTTCTTCTATAGTAACAAAATGGTAACATGCCCATTTCAGTTTAAATAACATTAATAATAATAAAAATAGTAGTAGTAGTAATAGTAGTAATAGTAGTAATAGTAGTAATAAAAATAAAAATGTTAAGCATAATAATAATAATAACAATAAAAATAATAATAGTAACCGAAATGATAATAATAATAATATAATGGTCCAAATATTTATATTAATAAATAAAAGTGATAATGGGCAAGGTTAGTATTAACAATCTTAGGAAGAAAATAATGATAATGATCATGGTAATAATAATAACAATAATAATAATAATAATAATAATAATAATAATAATAATAATAAAGATAATCATAATAATACTAAAATTGTAGATCTCCATTAATAGTAGCATTAGTTAGAAATATTTCCAAATTTAGGTTAAGTAATAATAATGGCATTAATAATAATAATAATGTTAAGAATAATACTAATAGTAATGTTAATAAAAATGGTAATAGTAATATAAGGGTTCAAATATTTACCATAATAATAAAGATAATAATAATAGGCCAAAGCTAGCATTAGTAATAATAGTAGGAATAATAGTGAGGGTAATGATAATAATAATAGTAACAACGAGGGAAAATCCTAATCATAATAACACTAAAGTTGTAGACCATTAAAAATAATAATATTATTATTATTACTGGTTAGGAAAATCATAAAGTAAGGTTAAGTATCAATAATAATAATAGTAGTAGTAGTAGTAGTAGTAGTAGTAGTAGTAGTAGTAGTAGTAGGAGTAGTAATAATAATATTAATAATAATAATAAAGATACTATATTAATACTAAATTTGTATCCTTTTAAATGATAATACCATAGTTATAAACATTTCCAAATTTAGGTTAGATTGTAAGAGTAGTAACATAATAATAATAATAATAATAATAATAATAATAACAATAATAATAATAATAATAATAATAATAAAATGTTAATAATAATAATAATAATATTGAGCTTAATACTATTAATATTACGAAAAATTATTAACACTTATAGAAAAAGAGTTTAAGGGTTGGGGAGACTAGAATACCACCTAGGGTTGGTGGTGGAACCGGCGACGGCACACGGCGAAAGCGGTGGAAAGATGGGGGTATAGGCTAAAGGAAAGGGAATGAGAGGGTGTTTGAGGTGGTGGAAGGTGTCTTAGGTGGAGAGGGGTGGAATGGAGGTGGCGGTGCAGCTGGAAGTGGTAGTGCACGGCAGCTGGTGTAGTGGCTGAAGGTGGTGGGAGGTGGAGATGGGAGAAGGAGAGGGAGGCAGGGAAAGATGGAAGTATGGGGAGGTAGGTCCCCTGGTTATTTTGGAGGGTGGATGAGGTGTTGATTGTGGCGGAATCGGTGGTGGACCACGGTGCGAGGAGCGGCAAGAGGTCGAAGTGGGCTAATCAGGATGGTGATTTTGCATAGCCGGGGTGACTCGTGCAAGGCAAGATAAGGGAGGAGGGTGACTCAGTATTGTAGAGGGTGGTGCAGGGAAGGTTTTGGTGGACAGTGTTCTCGGCGAAGATCGTTGACGGTGGCGAAATATGGAACTATTTAGGCTGTGGCACAAAATCTGGATTTCTAGCCTGCGAAAACAAAGACCCGATTATGGCTGCCTATGGGGGTATTTATAAGCTAAATTGGGGAGAAATGAAAAGGGGAAGAAGACAAGAGGGGTGCAGGTGCCAGGCATGCTGCTGGTGGTAGCAATCGAGACAGTGATGCCATGGCAGGGCGGCAAGGTCGAGGGAAGAAAGAAATGGTGCTCGTGAGAGGGGAAAAGGGTCAGCTGGGGTCAAATTAGTGAAAGAAAGCGACGGGAGAAGGAGGGGAGGACGTCCGAACAGTGTAGGTGGCTTCTAGCAGATGTAGGGTTGTAGGGTCAGGGTGCAGGTCACATGGGAAGAAGAAGAAAAGGAAAAGGACTGGACCGTCAGTCCAGGGGAAAGAAAATAAAAAGAAAAGGGGTGGCTCAGCCAGGCAGCTGGGCAACGGGTGAGGGGATGGTCTTGCGGGCCTAGGCCATGCTGAAGGAGGAAGGGAGGAAAAGGAATTGGGCCGGCAGGATGGCCCATTTCAGGGAAAGAAGAAGAAAGAAAAAGGAGGAAGGGAAGGAAGAAAGGAAAGAAAAGAAAGGGAAAAGAGAAAAAGGAAAAGCAAAAAGGAGAAAAATAGGTTGGTTGGGGTGTTTAGGGTATTTTTTTATCCTTTCGTATTAAAAATATTAAAATTTAAAATAATAATAATAATTAAATTCCTTTTTAGCTTAATTTGGTTATTTTGGGCAAATTTCCTTAACTTCCATATTAATTAGTAAAATGTCCAAATTTTTCCTAAATAATTTATTTATTTTTTTCTCCTTGTTTTGAATTAATTAATTCCCCCTTTATTTTAATAAAATAATTAATTTAATTAATTTCCCTAATAAATCCTTATTTAGCCATAATTTCTAGAATTAAAATTTTGGGGTATTTCAGTAAGGGATGTATGAGTGGTGTTGGAAGATGATTGGAGGATAAATGATTTATAGAATATTTGGAGAATAATTAGTGTGATGTGTTGCAACAAGTGTCGTGGATTCGGGGAACTCCTATAAGCATAGGAAAAGGGTAAGGGAAGGGTAAGTGGTGTATAAAGGGTAGAAATAAAGGTGTAACATAGAAGGAGCTTTGACACATGTTTATAAGGTTAGCTAAAATGTTATCATAGGGCACTTGTAATCATATGATAGTATTCTACTAGATCAATGGTAAGGACTAGATATTTATAGGGTGCAAAGACTTAGATTAAGTTTCACAAATGTAAAATATGATCAAAGTTTTTTTTTTAAAAAAAATATAAGTTTTGATAATTGATTATTCTAAAAAATGGAAAATATTAATAAAATAATATTAAAAAAAAAGAGATAAAATATTTTAATTTATTTTATCTTATAACACATGAAAATATGTTTGTCCTTAAATTTGTAATTTTTTGATAAGCAAAGGGATAATTCAAGGCTTAAAAAGTTTTAAAATGTAAAATATGACATGTATAGTAATTTTATCATAATATTTGTTTTCCTTGTTACTGTGAGAATAAAATAAAAAGATAAGGAACTCGAATATGGATAGATTTAAATGATTCAAAACAAGTTGGGTAGGATAAAGTGGCTAAAAAGTCTCACATGACTCGAAATTATAAGAAAGATGAAATAAAAAAGTATAAATGAGTTGTTTTACATGTGTTTCTAGTGTTTTCAAAAAATTTAAATGATTTTTTATTTTTATTTTGAAATCATAAAATAAGTTAGGGTTTCTAAAATATAAGGTATTATAATTACAAAGGAGGCTAAGGGAGACATTGAATTCATTGAGAATATTTTTGATAATTCATCTTCAAAGGTATAAGATGTAATAGAACAAAAGGCATAATGGCCATTTCATGCGTAGTTTTTTGAACTACCTATTGTGTTACCCTTAAAATTTAGGGTTTTCTAATGAGTTCATAAAAACTCAAGATTGCTTCCTATATTTTATGTAAACTCAAGGTCGTTTGCAATATTGTTTCTATTATTTATCATAAATGTATGTAAGATAATTATCATATTATTTATAAAATAAGAAAATTATTGTTATTACATTTATAATATTAATAACAACAACAACAACAATGATAATAACATGTTGTTAGTTTGGATTATAACTATAAATATAGTTATGATAATAATAATCATAATAATAGTTATAATAAAATTTAAATATTTCAATTTTAATATTATGATTATTGTTACATATAATATTATAAATAATCATATATAATAATAATAATAATATTATTATTATTATTATTATTATTATTAGTAATTAATATTTTTACTAGTATTGAATATAATTCAGATAAATAATAATAATAATAATAATAATAATAATAATAATAATAACTATTATCTAATTAGATTTGAATAGATTTGGTTGGAGATGATATGATTTTTAAAGAAGGTGAGGAAATTGAGGCCTTAGGTTGTTATTGGTATGTGGGTAATATTTAGTTGTATAGTGTGTGTGTTTGTGTGTGTGTGTGTGTGTCTAAAGCCATAATTAAACAACATTGTTATATTCTAGCTATATGTAGTGTCCATGATATTTTTTTAAAGAAAAGTGATGGATTAGGGTTTGGGTTCACTTTTGTATGGTGGTAAAAGGGGCGAAAGTTTATTTTCCTATGTTTTATTTTTTAAATCAAGTATTTAGAAATAAAAAAATATTTATAGTAAAATACCTATGTTAGTCCAAAGTAATATCGAAAATGGGTATTCATGCAAAAAATAATTCTTTCATTTGAATCATACATGATACATAAAATACAATGACTAATTTCTATAGTATAACAGAACACACCATGCGCATTGTGTATCATGTTGATAGCATTTTAAAATTATACTTTTTTAAAAATTGAAATATCTTTTAGTATGATTATTAGAAAATATACACATATATATATATATAACACATAATTTTCCTAAAAAATTCATCTAACAAATATAGATTAGTATTGATATAGTTTTGGAGAAAAAATATTGTGAAATATTAGTACAATATTGGTAAAAGATCATCAAATAAATTTTGTGAAAAAAACAATCATAATGTTTTAGTAAAATAATAAAGAAAGACGCATATTAATGATAAAAGGTCAGTTTTTATATAATAGAAATAAAATATTTTTTGATGCATGATAAAAGGAAAATATTATTAGAATAATAGTGTAAAATATTAGTGAATAACAATGATGAAAAATAAGAAAAATAATGAATGTCAATGCAATAATGGTAAAATATTAATAGTTATAAAGATGGAACATTATTAATAATAATGGTGAAAGAAGATTTTAATGGTACAATATAGAAAAAACTATGAGGAAACATATAGACAACTATAGTGAAATATGTAGACAACTATAGTAACGTATAAAAATAACTATTATGAAACATAAAGATAATAGTGGCAAAACACAATCCATTTATGGTGAAATATAAAGATGATTATTATAAAATATGACAATTAGTTTCCTCAAAAAAAATTTTAACTAACATAAGTGAAAAGCAGTAGCAACTATGATAAAATATGGAAACACCTGATGTACAATTTGAAGAAAATAATAGTAAAATACAAACATAATAATAGCAAACCATAACATAATAGTTGTGAAACATAAGTATAACAATGGTAAAGTCAATTTCACGATAATACATTACAACAATGGAGAAATGTCACTTTAATTATAGTAAAATATATAACTATATTCTATAAAATATTTTTTGAAGTCAGTGATACATTAATATTGGTCTCTAATTATAAAGAAAATTCTCAAAAATCATATATTTTTAATGACCTTGATTAAAGGTAAATTAAGTTAAGAAAAAAAATATGTATATGCCAACTAATTATACAATGTGTACTGTATAACTCATTACATGATATACTTACTCTAACTTTTCTATCCTTATTACCCCACAATTTATACCGTGTAAATGGTAGCACTGTGTGTGTAGTGTAGCACATTGATGTTATGATGACATCAAAAATTTATTTTTGTAAATCAAAATATCTTTTAATAGAATTATCAAAAAATTGAAAACATATACATCATGATGTTCATGAGATTTTTCCTTACAAATAGAATTACATATTGACATGATTTTGATATGAATAATTTATGGCAAAATATAAACATATCAATGAAATCAATAATGGTAAGATATAAAGGCAAATATGATGAAAAACAACAATTTAGTTTCATCTAAAAATGCACAACTAACATAAATAAAATATAAGAGTCAATATGGTGAAATATTGATGGAACTATGATAAAACTTGTAGGCAACAATAATAACATTGATAAAATAGAAGACAATAGAAATGAAATATGACAAGTTAGTTTTTGTAATAAAAAAAAATACAACTCATATTGTTGAAACATAAGAGCTAGAGAAATATGAAAATAGTTATAGTAAAATAGGAACCAACAGTAAAATAGAAATATAATAGTAGTAAAATTAAATTCACTATAAAATATTACAGTAATGATGAAATAAAACTATACTTATGGTGCAATATATAATTATATTTTATATAATAATTTTTTAATTCAAAAGTGCACCAATATTAATTTTTTATTGTAAATATAATTCTCAAAATTATTATGATATAAATTTAGTTTTTTTAATAATATAATTAAAGATAAATTAAATTAAATAAAAAATAAATGATACAATCGATTGTAAGATATATAAAATACTATTACTCCTACCTAAATGTCGGCTTCTTAATAATCGATATATAACTGCAGCGGCGACTAGGCAGTCGACATAATTCCAGCTACTTGCAGTTAACAAGTTTCTACTGGGGCGCCTATTTTCTTGTGCTCAATAGAGTAATAATCACTTTTGTTAATATTTTTGCAACCAGGCTCCGTCCTAGTAAGTTGCTAGCTATCAGGCTCCGTTCTAGCAAGTCTACGTCTGCTTGGCAGATGCCTGCAGGAAGATTGCTGTCATTTAGAGCTGACCCTGGTTGGTATTATGGCTTACGGATATTTATATTTTAATCGATTCTATCTATGCAAAAGTAAATAAATTAACTGTGTAATTTGATAAATATAAATAATATTTGATTAAATAAATATATATCTTAAAAATTAGTTATGGTTAATAAATTTTATGTTTTCAATAAATAGTGTTATTAAATATTAAAATATATCATTAAAAATATGAAATTATTAATTGAATATAGTATATTTAATAGTTAAATTATGTAATTAAATTATATAAGTTTAAATTGATTTGAATTTATTATTGTTCAATCATTAATTTTTTTATCTAATATTTTTGAAAGTTATATATATTCAATAAATTTTTTGTACTAGGATTGTAGGAGACATTTTTTTATATATATATCCTATTTTTTAGATATTTAAATTTTTTTATTAAATATCTAACAATTTAAATATCAACCCCTAATTCGCAGAATAAATCGATGTGCTTGGTTGGCTGGTGTACAAATAGAAATAGATATATGGAGCGGAGGAAAAGTGGGAAAAATGTGTACAGCTTCCATGTGCGAAAAGTGTTGAGTATATTGGCCGCTTTGAATCCAGCTGCCCATTGGTCTCTTCTTTATTCCTGATGGGCGTTGCATTGAATAAGCATCATCTCTGCGTGCCAAAAGTTTGTCCAAATATGTACTGTCGTTTTTCCATTAGTTTAGAGTTGCCTTGAGAACAGAAGATATATTTCCTTAGAAAAAAAAAGTAATCTAATGATTGTGGTCCATCTTCTTCTTGTCATTCGCCAACTACGTTTTCTTGCGGGGAAATGTTTGATTTACCCTCTGGCTCGCCGGCCCTCCGTCCACGTTAGCATGGAATTAAATTTAGTGATGCAAATGGAATTAAATTTAGTTACGGTCCGCTCCGTTTTATAAAATACTACTCCTATGTACTCTTGTCGTGTGTCAAAATGAGTCATCACTCTTGAAAAGTTGAGATATACTTCCCATATATATTTTACCTTTTTTTTAGTAGATTAATTATGCTTAACCTTTCTTTCTCTATTTAAAAAAGGATATATTTTAAAAGCTAGTTGTAATTAAATGTAGTCAATAAATATATATTTTTTGTAATATGACTTGTTTTTACATAGAAAGGGAGCATAACCTCTTTTGTTTTTTAATTTTGTTTTGTAAGTTAATATTTTTTTTTAAAAAAAATGAAATATCAAATATTTTATTACCCATTTTATCCATTTATTATTTTAGTATTAATAAATAAAATTATAGTATTAAGTATAAGAGTACAATTAATATAATAATATATTATGAATATAACTTTTAACGTGTTTAAAATTTATTAGAATACTTATGTTAAAAAACTTGTTCCTTTTATTATGAAAACAAGGGAGTACTAAGCCTTTTTTAGGAAAAAATTATTACTACATTTATTAAAATTAGTATGTTCAAAAAACTATAGTTTGACAGCAAGACAATCCTCAAACATAAACTATGTCTCATCCATAAAAGTTCAAGTTTTATTTAACTGGAGATAGTAAGCTCAACCTATTAAAAGTTAAGACTTCAAAATTAGGGGAAGTGAATGAATGGTGCTACCCCTTTCACTTTAGAAAAATGAATTTTATTTAAGAATATTTTTTTTTATCAAAATGAAATTATTTTTAGGGAATTCAAACACCAATTTTTACTTTCATCCTAACTTTTTTAATATAAATTTATTATTATATTATTATCCAATAAAATGTATGGTTAGAATATTAATGGAATACTTGTTAACTCCTAAAATATTGTATAAATTGCTAAAATAACTTTTTTGTATGAATGAATGGAATATAATAATTAATGTCCACAATTAATATATGCAAATAATAACACTCCACTATGTCATTAAAAACATGCAAAGCAAATTAATTTTGAATTTCACCTTATTATGGGAATAATAGTGACTATTTTATCAACTAATTATTAAAATTAAACTTCATAGAAATTTGTGTAAACATTGAAGCAAATGAAGAAAATTACATTAATATGCTGATGAATATATCAATAAACAATTTTATTTTAAATCTATTGGAGTATATACCTTTTTTATGCTGAAACATTTATCTATTTGTATTATCAACTTTTCTTTTTATCTATTTTTTTTATAACTAAACAACCATTAGATATACCAAAGATGAAAAGCATTCTGACATCATTATTAGAACTTCCCTCACCTTTCAAGAACAATAAAGCATTATAGAATAATAATTTACATCATCTTCACCTAAATAGTAGTACATGTAGCCTCCATGGTGCTTGATGTGTTTCAAGGTGTGAAGCCATGGGATTGGACTGATTTGATGATCATCAATAAGGGAAGGAAGGTTTAGAAGTGAAGGTATTCGTTTTTTTGGTAGAAATGGCAACATATGAGAGAATCTTTGACCAAGATTCAACCAAGAAAGGTGTCGACTTTGAATATTACCCCAAGAACATATTCAAAAGGGCCTCTAGATAGGATTGCTCTAAGAAATTCCGAAGAATAATATAATTCTCACAAAGAGAGTAAATCAACCAATTTTCTTTATTTTTATTCAACTCAATATCACTTACCGTTTATAAGGAAACTAGGAGGTATATATACACCTCATACCAAGTTGATAAAGCTAATTATAATTAGTTAACACCTAGCTAGCTATCAACATGTAATTCACACGTTGGTTTAACCATGAACTAGTCATTTAGCTTACTTAGTTATAATTAATTGGAATTAGTTACAATTAATGACAGAGCTACCATTAGCTGCTAAACAAGTTAGTTTTAGATATAAAAACCCTAAGAAAAATGCAATTTATGTCATGATTTAAATGATACTAATTACAACATTCCAACCATTAATAAGCTATATACATACATGAAATAATAAGATAAGAATCCCTAATGTAAATATTATAATAACTTATGGTTTACAACAAGTTATACAATATTGAGGTATTATGTAAGTTTATTGCCATGTTCTCCATGTATTCCATACATTGAATGTTTGAATGTCATGTACGTGATAAAAAAAATGTCTTTCACTTACAATTATGTAACATACCTATAAAAATATATTAGAGTATTTTTGTAATACCCTGAGTTTCATCTAAATTTGACCTTAAGTAATTAATATCATAGCCTAATTTTAATCTCAAAAAATTCATATTTCTACCTTACCCTAACTCTGTAATCCTAAATTATAGCCTAACCCTTATTTTACTTTAGGTTATTAATATCGTCTCTAACTTAAACCTAATCCTAAATGATTGTTTAACTTAAATATCCTAATACTCTAACCTAATTTACTTTAATCTAAATCTAAATTTAAACACACACAAAAACTATTTTTAGTTTCCCGTTTTCATTTCTTCTCCTTTCCTTATTTAATTATTTATTTTAGTCTACCTCTACCAATCCTCACATTTCTCTTCTCTTTGCTTCTTCTTGTGTGCATGTCTACCCCCTACCAAGCCTATCCCTCTACCCCCATCAACTCACCCTTCATCATTTCCAAGGTTAGGGGTTGAATTTTGTTACTCTATCACCTCACCTCTTCTCTCCTTTTTCCTATGTGCATGTGTGTATATAAGGCACATTTAATGCTTGCATCCACCTCCCTCTCCTTCTATTTGTCTGTCAAAATATTATACACCAAACACAACCTTCACCCTCCTTCCTTTTCCTTTCTTTTTTCCCCAAAATCCACCATGAAAAGCCCCAACCAACAAGGCAAACCAAAGCAACCACACCCCTACCAGCAACCCATGTTGTTTCTCCTTCATCACTACCGAGAAAAGCCACCACAACCTACCCCTAGCCATTGGCCAAAACCACCAGTGCTCCCTCTTTCTCCTTCAACATCCTACATCGCAACCACCTTATCCGTTTTCTTATCCTTGTTACAACAACTTCAACCGCAACCTAACCCAATCCCCTTCAATAACTCTAGCCGAAGCTCCCTCCTTAATTTCAGCAGCAACAACCAAAGCTTCCCCCTTCATTTTTGGTAGCCATTAACCGTAGTAACACTGCTCCATTCTTCAACCATTTTTCCACCAAAACCATCACACCACCTTCATCCATTTCCACCAAAGCTACTTCCTCCTTTTTGGAAAGAACCACAAAACCCATCACCCCTCTTTCGGCTAACACAACCAAAGCTCTCCTTGTTGCACCATTTTGGTTGAGACTCCTTCAAACCTCTATTTGATTTTCCCAATCTTTCACCCTTCCATTTATTTAACCTCTCATTAATTACATCATTAATTCTAATTGTGTTTTGTTATTTATTTTTAGGTGATACTTTGGAGGTCCCAGAAGAAGTGGATTAGGAGAGCAAGCTTAGAGACAGGAGTTATATTTTAATACCCCACCTTTTTCAAAATGTTGAATGAGAAGCTATATAAATTTTGGTGCTTAATTTTGATTTGGTATTATGATTTGGTTTTAGAAAAAATTGGATTTTAAATAAATTTGCAAAATTAAATTTATTGAGTTTTTAGGTGAACCGACCTATGGGTTCCATGAACCGATCAACTAGCTCATTGTTTCAGCAAAACGGCTTTACTTGATTAAACCAATCAACTAGTTGGAGAACCGATTGACTAGTTTGTAGAATAATCAGCTGGTAGGCCAAATAGATCAGCTGGTTTATTGAGTTAGGTATGTTTTCTAAACTCGATTTTTTTAGAAAAATTATCTTATACTAAAATGGAACCTTGTTAACCTATGCTGAATTGTTCCTAAAAGAATCTTATCCTTTTTCATGATACATTTAGCTTGAAAATATTACATCAGATTGATCTAGAGAGTAAATTAGGAAAATTGAGGGAGGAAGATGACCTTAGCCCTATCTTCTTCCCCCTCTCTCCTCTAAACATTTTTTATTTCACTGATTTAATCTTAGGCTCAAGTCTAATCAGCTAGAAGATTCCTTCCATGTCGACATTCCATTACCCCTCTTGTGAATTGCATTTCTGAACTAATTGATCAACATATCTTGGACAAAATCTATTAGTTCAACTTGAATTCAAGTAGTGACAATTAGGGTTTTTAATTTTCTCTTGACAATACTGTGATTTGTATCAATTACTTAGCTGCTAATAGTCTTAATCACCCCTCTTGTTCACCTTTCTTTCAACTATCAAAAATACCTAACTTTCTAGTATTCACCTTCTCCCTTTGCACTTTAAATCTTATAGTTGAATTATTTTCCCTCTTTCAATCCTTTCTTTAGCTCCCTCTTTATTTTAATTGTTAATTAATGAAGAGTTAGATTTAGGAAAAATATTAAGTGGTTTGGCTAAGTATCCTTTGTTTTTCCTTTGGGTGTGGTATATTAATTCTTCCTTTCTATTTCAAGTTAAAAATTATAAAATTGATGCACAAATTTTTGAGTTAAATCTTATTATTTTTAAGGTTTTAAAAGTTAAGGTTTTCATAGGCTAAGATTTCTAGTTTAAGGAAAGTTTTACCATCATCAACTAAGTTAGTCTTGCTTTAAAATAGCTTAGAAGTAATCTACATGATATAAACTCTTTAAGTTGATATTATATGTTGGCATGAATATATATATATATATATATATATATATATATATATAGCTTGTAAAACTGATTTGGATGGTTTGATGGGACATTTTGAGTGAAAAGCATGAATGTTGAGAAAAGATGGGGTGTGATGATTAATGTTGAGATGAGTAATTCAAATAGGCTAAAAATATGATATTTGATGTTAAAACTGTTCTAATATTGTATGATAAAGATTTATAAGCATGATATACATGAAAATGATTGTTTGGTGGTGTTGTAAGGCAAATCGATCTACTAGTTTGGTCAAACCGATTGATTGGTTCCTAGAACAGTCAACTGGTTGACCCAATCTATTGACTGGTAAGCCTACATAGACCTTGGTCTTGCTTAGTCTTGCTCCCTACTTAAACCCATCATTTGGTTAGGTAGAACCAATGGATTTTTCTATGAATAGTCTTCTATTTTACCTAAAAAAAATAATTTTAGGAAAAGTAAGGTTGGTCGAGTCAAATAGATCGATTGGTTAGCCCAAACCGATCAACTGTTTGGTACAACTGATTAATTAGTTAGGCCAGACCGATCAATTGGTTCGGTTGGTTTGTGTGTTTTGGTTCCTTTCAGCTTGGTTATGCTTTGAGGCTATGCATGGGATTATCCTATGATTATTAAGGGGATAAAATATAGATTTTATCATGGATTAATGACCTAATTAATGAATTAAATGGATTATGATTTATGACACATTGAATGAGTATTGTAAAGGCCAATGGGTGTCCCATCTATAAAATATGATGGTATTTAAGAATAGATTAATTAAGGCTAGCATTGCTTGAATAAATTAATATGATGGGCATGAATAATATTAGAAAAGGATAAATTTAAACTCCATACATAGTTGGGATGGGAATGGGTTAATATGGAAGAAATATACGTATGCCTTGCTTGCTCTTTGTACGGGCCTCATGTGATCACTTAACCTCATTAATAATGTACTAATCACGTAAAGAAAAAGATAATCAAGTTGGGTATGGGTATGGGTTACCTGATCCTCGATTAGTTACTAAGGTTTTATCTACCTTTGAGCATTTATTGGTACCTTTGAGCTTTTCCTTTGGGTTGGATCCTAGAGATCCCAGTGTCTTACTTACTCTAGATACTGACGACGAACTAGGGGGTATCGATACTAAAGGTTCTAGTTACCTAGGTAGTTGGCTTTGGCTTAAACTTATGTCCATATTAGTTAGCTTTAGCCTAGACTTATGTCCATTCTAGTGATTAGTTTCTACTTGGACCTATTTCCACCCTGGTGATTGCCTTTGGATTACACTTTATGTCCCTTTTTTAGATAGGCTTCCATAGTATGCAAAACCATGGGGTGGTGTATAGTCCATTGTTCAATGATAAAATTCGGACAATGAATAAGTGAGTAAAAAATAATAGGATAATGATAGAAACAATGGATTAGATGATAAAGAGGGTAAAAGGCAAAATGAGCACTTGGATAATGGCTTAAATGACCAACTGGTTAATAATTGGAATGATTGACTGGATGTTGACCAATATCGATATATGAATAAGAAAATGGTATAATATAATCATTTAAGAAAGTTAGAAAATAAATCCTAATGGTTGTTTGAATTAATCTGCATAGTACATGTGTGATTATCTATTTTATTACAATATAAAGATAAGCATGATACATTTTGACTTACCTAAGTTATGCATGATAGTATATCCTAATGCATTATTATGGTATCTATATGGCATTGGTATGACGAATATTAAATATGATATCATGATATAATTTTACATACTAATGATTCTCATTAAGGAGACAACTTGGCTTACTTAGTACGTAGCATACTGATGTACCCATTTGCTTGGTCACCTTATCATTCCCATTAGTAGAGGATCATATACAAGTTTTTGGGGATAACCAATACTTGACCCACCTCAACTTAGGTTCAGGGCTTGAGAGAGTGGAAATATTGAGGTTTTTATGCAGTCTAGGATGGATTATGGTTTGGGGACACACCCTAATATCATTTTAACATAGCCCTATATTCTTAATTTATCTTTCTTCTTGTATTTAACTTGGTCAGGGACCATAAAGGTCCTTCGATGTAAACGATATTCTAAATATTTATGTAATTTAAGTTGCACACTCAACTTTAAATTGGATTATAACACCCCAAAATCACGAATTGAATATTTCTTTTAAATTTTTACTTTGCGGAAGCAGAAATTAAAGAACGGTGGGTGTTATCGCCACACTTGACATAAGTCCGGTCTCTTCACCATCCTTGCATCAAGTGCTAAGGCTTAAAACAAGTCAAACCAACAAAAATGATAGAAACGAGAGAAGTACGATACATAATCGAGGGTTTTACAAAAGAAAGATTATCCGTAACAAATGACCGTTTAGATAGTTAAGTAGCTAACTGTTTTCAGAAAATAAAAAAAGAGCACACAAAGGTGCAATAATGGTTTGCCTTACACTCATTTGGTCCATCATAGTTACAAGGAAAAGGGAAAAAGGGGATGGGGCCCACTCACTCCCTTATTTTAACTATTCGCTGGGGTGATGCTCCTCAAAATTCTTCAACCATTGCATGCCACAGACGAACTCCTTTGAAAAGTGATAGCATCAGTACGACTCCTTGTATTGAGTAAATCACAACACCTCCGAAGAGATAGCATACCCACATATACAATCATCATAAAAGTAAGGCATTCAAATAAAACATACGATCACATGCAAGCCATAAGTTTACGACATAAATCCACATCACAATTAATGATACTAGCTAGATCACAATCCCTAGAAAGGGCATTGAAGACATGCTTATAAATATTAAAACCATTTTAACTTACCAACGGCCATGCCTTATAGCATAATAGGACGATATAGTGACATTGCAATAGTCTAAGCAAGGTCGAGTCATGTCTAATCTAATTATTATAAAAGTATTAAGGTGGATGTCTAATCCAGTTATATCATTTATGTAACAATTCTCAAGTGGAATACAATCCCATATCCATGACAATGATCGTCAAGGAGGGTGGTACCAAAATAATTCACTCGATTCCAGGGAAAAGCTCGCTAAGGAAGCCACACGACATATCAGTCGTCTATACTAAACCTCAGAACTCAAGTCCTTAAGTACGTGTACTCCTTATAGGGTGTATGGAATACCTATAGAGCAGAAGTGAATCCCTTGACCTGAAGGCCCAAACTATGCATTCGGTGGCCAAGTCCAAGGCACGAGATTCCTTTCCAACTCAAGTCTTTCTCTTTAAGTAATTAGTGTCTTATGAAATTCTGGGTTATTATTTTTAGAATATTAAGGTTCATAATATTCAAATTATCCATCAATCAAAAAACCAACGTCACATCTAAAAGACCACGAGGGTCGCAACCATTCCAAGCCAACACGACCTAGTGTTAGGCATCATGCCATGGCCCGAATAATCATCTGATTCAGTTGTTCAACCCAATTGTCCAATTATTTCCAAAATTATTTTGAGGCCAACATTTAATTCAAATAGTCCAATTATTCACTTTGGAACACCTTTTTGCCTTAATGACCAAAATACCCTTCAACCTATAACTAACACATTTTCCTTCACTTTATTATCAAGTTTACTTATATAGGATACTTGTCATGAAAATGCTAGCATAAATTAGCTAATGATACTTTGACATACAATAATTTCTTCATTAGGAAAAAATACCATATTACCCCTAAAAATTAACCATAAATAGTATATGTATACACTTCTAGAATGCATTTCTAGTATTTCATAAATTCATGCAATTCCCATGAATAACTTTCAAATATGAATCATGGTATATAAAATTTACATTTTACCCCTAGAACATGCAACACATAATAATCACCATTTAAACACATTTATACTCTAAGTTAACATGCTATACGTTTAAAATTGTCTACATTATCCAAGGGACACATTTAATCCATTTATGGGTCTTACCACGAAAGATGACAAATTTTCGGTTGAACTCTAATCCTAAACATGCACCTTTCTCATTTAGCATAAATCCATATATGTTGTCATAAGCATACACTTTCAATTTTTAGAATACTACCTAAGTATACAAATATTAGCATAGTAACATATATTAGTACCCTAAACATACTCATTTCATTTTCTCAGCATAAATCCATATTCGTTGTCATAAGCATACACTCTTCAAATTTTAGAATACTACTTAGGCATATAAAAATTTGCATGGTAACATATATTAATTTACACATCATAATATTCACATAGAAACGAACTACAACATGCTTCCATTTCCCACAAAATATAAATTATTTGATATCCTCAACCTAACATGATTTTTACCTTAGAAAACTAACCTATCATTCTCACATAAAATTGTACCATCTACGGATTAGTTGGATTTACCTTAAGCTAAGAAAATAATAACACCACGAAGCTTCTTCCAAAAATACCTTAGGCGGGGTCGAGATTACCTAGAAATGAATAACATCATTCACAATTACAAGCATTAGTATTTATGCTAATTAAAATAATCAAAAGACAACTTATGTGAGCTAATACTCAAAAAAAGATTAGGAAAAATAAACAAGGCGGCTGGTGTATGAATTTTCTACGCACCAAGCCCACCGAAAGATATAATACTTACGTCGGGAGAATAGTGGCTGCTTGGAGAGGTGAAACACAAGGAAAATGTTAGGTTATTTTTGGGCTAAGTTTCGGTGAAGGGAAGGGGGAGTTTGGGGTTGCAAACCAAAGCTTAGTTGCTAGAATTAAGGGGAGAGAAAGAGAGGACTGCAAGGAGAAAAATTGAGGACTTAAAGGGAGAAGGAATGAGGGTGTTTGTTACAGGTTGAGACTTAAGAAAATGAGGGGAAAGAAGAGGGAGGAGTGGCTACTGCATGGATGAGTGGGGAAAGTGTTGCAGGTGGGTTCTTTTGGGGTTGAGGGTGTTGAAGCTTGGGAGAAGGGAAAAGGGCTAGCTAGATGCGTGGGAAAGGGAGAAAATGGAGGGGTAGATGGCTAGAAAAGTTGGGTAGGTGTGCAGGTTGAGAGGAGGGGAAGATAAGAGCTACAACTTGGTGGATGGGATGGGGTTACGTGAGGTTTGGGGTTGCATGTGGCTGGGTGACTTAATGGTTGTGGCTGCATGTGGTTGGGCTATTTTGCTGGGATTTTTCAGGGTGGAATAGGGTGGGAAAGGAGGAGAATTGGGTGCATAGATGGCTGGAAAGTAGAGTAGGGTGCAGGTTGAGGAGAGGGGGAGATGATGGCTGCAACTTGGTGGAAGGGGTTGGGGTTTTGAGGGGTTTGGGGCTGTAGGTTGCTAAGTGGCATGAGGGACGGTGGCTAGGTTGGTGGCTGCGACGTGTAGGGCTGGGGGGTGTGGCGAGATGGGGTTGCATTGCAGGGAGATGATGGGATGTGTTTGGGGTAGAGGGAAAGCTGCAAAGAGGAGTGGTTGCTGGACAAGAAGGGACGCATGCATGGAGAGGAGAAAGGAGGAGATGGGCTGCATGGGGAAGGGTTCTTGCTTGACATGTTGGGGGGTTTTTGGCTGGGGTTAAAGTGGGGAAAAAGATGGGGATTTGGTTTGGAATTAATTAGCAAAAGTATCCCAATGTATTAGACTTCCAAGTATATGGTTATTAAGGAAAAGATTCCGACTTAAACAAGGTTTTATTTTCACAAGAATGTCTCTATTATTATCATGATCAATATTATTATTATTTGTGTTATCACTTCCCCTCTTTTATTTCCATAGTTATTTATAACATTAGTATTCTTACAATCCTTATTATCGGTATTATTATTAAGAATGTTATTCATAATAAGATGATTGGTATTACCATCCCTTCTATTTTAATTACTCTTTACTCTCTTTTTATTTTCATTATTATTACCAGCATCAACGTTTATCTTCCTCTACTCATATACACATTTATCCGGGTTATTTTCATAATTTAAAAAAAAATTAGAGACTCACTTGAAACGACGAGACAATCATTTAAAAAGAAACCTATGATTTAATTTGCCTACTAATCAAACTTTAAGTCTTGCATATTTAAGTTAAGGATTTATTAATATGAGGTATTACATTAATACCCCCTTAAAAGAGGATTTTTCCCCGAATCCAACCAAATAGGGCATCCTCTAAAGAACCACACGTGACCCACAAACAAAGACTTTAATTAGATGGGGCACTACCCCCTTAAAAGCATTAACTCCTAATCAAAGCACGACACCGTACATAGGCATTCAAGGCACAAGCTTACAATAACAAAACATGTATTACACTTAACAACAGGAGAAAAAGAGAAAGAAAGAGACCAAGAACCAATTAAGAGTACGAAGGTTTACCATTGGTAGTATCGACATAACCACGAGCTCGCGTGACTTCTTCTTCTTGAGAGACCAAATGAGTATTGTTAATCCTGGGGTGAGAACCTCCTACGCCTGAGGCTTGACCTGAGCTAATTTGTGGGTAGGGGCGAGTCATAACACCCTTATCCTTAGTGCCGCTACTCTGGGTACTACTAGCTGGCGCCTGAGTTACATAAGATGCCTGTTGATGATAGGTGGTTCCACCTCTGGGTTGCACTTGGCTACGTTGTGCTCCAATTCCCGAGGAGTAGCACTCGAACCCTCTGTGACCTAGCTTCCCACATCTCCAGCACTCAATTATATTTCCCTGGCAATCCTTACCCGGGTGATTTCTCCTACAGACTTTGCAGAAGTAGAACCTTAGGGGTCGGCCATTCTCAAATTGTCTTCCTGAATTGTGTGAGAAGTGACTACCATCTGGTTGGCTATGTTGAGTGCTAACCTGAGCCTTCTTGTCGCTTCCCTGATGATGAACATTCTCCGGTGGCCTCTTAGTCCCACCAAGTGCCCTTTTTGACTCCTGAATCATTGCTAGGGCATAATCCCTCTCATACACAGTGAGAACATTAGTCATGACTTCACCTCCAAATAGCTCCTGGGTATTAGACCAGACTGTCCAATAATTTTGAAACATTAATGTGAAAACATATTCATCTCGAAACATACCAAGAATACATAAACCACAATAATAAACATAATTAATTAGTTATATTAGAGATAAGGATAAATTACTTTCAAGAAAATCTTCTAACACTAAATTACTCCTAACTTGATGGATTCTACCAAAGTCTTGATTTCCTAATAGAATCAAGAACAAAAAAATTTCAAAAATTAATTAAAACATAATCAAAAGAAGAAAAGGAATCTCATAACTCATCCTTCTCAAGAACATATTTCAGGAGAGGGAAAAGGCCTAGACCCTTAACCTTTCTCTACGCCTTAAATTTTCCTTATTTAGAAAAAGAAAAAAAGAGAGATCTAAGACTAATTTTAGGAGAAAAGATAAGAGAAAAGAATTGGCAAAAAGACCAGAAGATAGGATATAGGCATCTATTTTTTTTTAATAGAGGAGAAAAGGGAGAAAATTGAGGAAATGCCTAATACTTAGGAATTTTTCAGAAAGGAAAGAGGAGTTAATGAGAATTTTTTGAAGAAAGTAGTTAATATGATTTAGTAACAGAGTGTAGAGGAGAGATAGGTTAACTAAAAAAAGGGGGAAAGAGAGAGGGTGAATGTTGGCTTGGGTTGAGTGTGGGAGACCAAAGGGTAAGAGGGTGAAAGATGAGAGTGAGAGAGTTGGAGATGGAGTGAAATCATGTGGATGGTAAGGAGTACATAAGTTAAGGGAGATATATAAGGGTTTGCATATAGTTATGGTTGCTAAAAGAGAGAGAAAAGCATTGGAGAATGATAGAAGGTGAGAAATGCCTCAAAACTAAGTTTGAGGAATTTGTAAGTAAATAAAAATTATAGAATCATCTAATTAATGTCAAAATAATCCTTACACCCCAAAATATGTTTATAGAACAAAATATATTCTTACTAGAATTTTCAATAAACATTGTAAAGAAATTCAAAGATAAAATTAGAAAAGGATATAAAATCATAAGATAACAAGTTGATTGGTTTGGGAAAAGTATCCAACTGGCTTATCAAAAAGTAAAAGTGCTAGTCTCTAAGTATACTAGTTAATCAGTTGAGGGAACTAGTTGACTGGTATACTTGAAATTCATATTTTTATTAAAACTTCAAACCCATTTTCAAAACAAAAGCTATTTTTTTTATACCAACATTATTTTAAATAAGTTTGAAGGATTTTAGGATGGGAGCTTACAAAATCTTCTCTCCTCTATCACTATAGTTACACATGAAGTATGAGGGTCATCTTATTATCATAGTCTATTCCTAAATTACCCTAATATTCTCCCATTTCTACACTATAAGCCTTAATCATGGGATTTTTTGTACCTTGATCGAGCCTAGCTCATCCCTTATGCTCTAATCACTCAAGTATAACTTAATATATTTTTCCTTCCCTCTTTACTTGGTAAAAAAATCCTTTTCCCAAAATGAGACTTGTTTTGGTTGTTATGACAACAAATCTATTACTCTCTCACTATTTCACTTTCAAATATATTTATCAAATGTGAAACCTCTCTTTTTCCAGCCAATGCTTTGTGATATGTTTTCCATAATTTTTCTTGCTTCTTATTACCTCTAAATAATTCCTTTAGCTTATTCCACTAGGATTTACTTCACGAAAAGGTATATTAAGGTTAAGTGGTGATAATTCTTGATTTTCTTATCTTATTATTTAACCTTTTGTAGTAAAGGTGATTTATGTTATTCCTTCTCATCCCAACACATGTACCTATGTTTTTTTAAAGGATTCCATTTATTGTATTTTATTATTTTAAAAAAATTAGGAATATTTGGAGGTTTATCCTCTAGTGTGTTCTTTCTCTTTGTGCGCGTAGCTATCATAGTTTTGGTAAAGCTTTTCCACTCTTAATAAGTGTTAGTTTTTTATACAGTGTATGTTATATGTTTATTTCAATTGCGATTAGTTTTGAAACATGAAAAGTATGATGTAAGTGTTAACATGAGTATTTAAAACCATATATTAAGCATGAAACATGTGTTGAATTTAAAGCCTCAAATATATATTGAAACTCCTTGGTTATAATTAGGGGATTTTGCTATTTTTGTTGTTGCTTGCATTCATCATGCTATTTAGTAAGTATTTTTTCTTTATAATATGTGTGCCATGTGTAATTTAATTGAGAGAAATGCTGGAACATGACCATATGAGCATGCTAAATATGCGTAATATTCTGGGATTTAGTGATGTGTATAACATGATGTATATGTGCATGTATTTAAATATGAAGCATGATATTTGTTTAATGAATATTGTGATTAACTCTATTTTATATGAAAGGATTTTTTATTTAAAAAATTTTTTAAGACCAAAGGATTCAATGTTGAAAGAGATAAGATTCATAATATCTAGGTGTTTTTCTTTTTGTCAAAATCATGATTTTGCACATTAGAGAGGAAGTTTGGATGCCATGCTGGTGTGATTCAACAAGTGGTTATATTAGATTAGATTTGTAATCTTCATATTAAGATTAATTAGTGTTTGTAATTTTTTTATTTTTTGTAATTAAAATTTCTTTATTTACCAAAATATAAATACACTATCTAGAACCAATACCAATCCACTAGTGTACTTAGTTCATTGTTTTAGGCCTACTAGTCTATTAGTAAATGAATTTTTCCAAGCTAGTTCTTTGAACTACCACTAGTCAACATGTAAGGGGCTTGATAAGCTCACTATTTATACCAACCAAATGTTTCTCTAATGCCAATTAACTAATTTATATCTTGTAACTAATTTACTTTTTGTTTTATTCCTCGACCAACCTATTAGTTTATGCAACCAGCCCATTATGCCCTAGGATAATTTTGTATATATTTAATGATGATCGTAGGGGTTGACCACGTTTTTAACCATATATTGACCTTTGTTTTTTAAGTTTGACCATGACTAATTGGAAGTTATATTATTAAATAATATGTGGCTAAGTAGTGCAAATGTTATTTGGTTAATTAAGGAATTTGGTGTGATGTGTGGTTATAACTTATTTGAATAAATACTAATAATTAAAGTAAAATGTGAAATACCCTATTTTTAGACCACCTAATTAATATATTATTAATTATGTGTAATTAATCATAATAATTAGTGTAGGATACTTTATGCTGGATACATTTATTTTTGTGTATTATTATGGGAAATTAGATTATAAATCTAATGAGGTTAAAATTTAAGTAGACTCGGGAAGATTAGTTAGAATTTGTTTTGAAATGAAATTGTGAACCATGAACCTTGCCCACCCAATGTTTATTTTCCTTAGATTAGTTTGTGTAACCAAAAAACCTAACTAAACCCCAACAAAATTGATTACCACACTTCACCCTCTAACATGATTTTCTGTGTGTTTAACTTTCACAACAAATCCATGCCAAATGTGCTGGACACCTTTAATAACCCAGCCCCATTCCTTGCTATTTTTCACACAACCCTTGTCATTATAAGACCCAGTCCTCCTTCATTTTTTCATGTTTGATTCATCCCCAAATAAACCCCAGCTTTCCCTTTTCTTCTTCCCTATGGCTTTATCTAGTTTCCTCTATGTTCTTTTATTTTTTGGACTACCTTTCCTCTACACTTTACTACTTCTCACATTCCCCATCCTTGTTGCATGAGCTATAGACTTTCCTTCCATCCTTGTTGCATGAGTCTCCTTTGCAACAACCCCCATTTCCCACCCTAATCTTATGTTGCACCACCCCACATTTGGTCATCCTTCACATTAAACTAATTGTGTTACTTTTCTTAGATAAGAGGTAACTATATGATTTTACTAAAATGTGAATCTATGTGGTGGCATATAGGTTTATTATGTTGATTAGAGTATGTTCTATGAATATGTATTTTTGAAAAGATATATAGATCTATAGTATATTGAAAGTGTATCATTAGTATAATTATATACAATATCATATAGAGACATGCTTAACTTATGTACTTTAAGATATGTATTTGTGTATGCTAGATTGGGGTTTTATGTTGTAAGTTAATTATATATTTCATGATAATTAGTAGTATGCTAGTGCTTAGACACATGATTAGGGTTATGGCTTATTTAAGGCATGTTGCCTTGTCAAGCTAATATCATACCATTATAATCATTCCATGATAATCCTTATATGTTGTAGTTAAATTTAATATTTAGCTTGGTAATGTTTGAGCATGAGTAGGGCTAATTTAAAGTCATTTTTATTCACATACTCTAGAGTTAGGAATGCCTTAATGATCATGCTATGATATTAATTTCTACCTTAAATGTTGAGTTATGCCATAACCTATTTTACATGTTGAGCATATAATGTCGATATGTTAGAAATACATGCTAGGATTTCATGTGTATAATATATTGATTTCATACTTGTACATATATATTTTATTTTTACCTTAACGTATAATTTATTTGCATCATAAGATGTTATGAATTATATTATGTAGGCATCTTTACAACAAATCACTAATCAAAATTAAATTAGCTTTTGAAATAGATAATTTCATATTGATTACGTTTTTAAGGGTACTCAGGTCATTTTCAACCAAATATGCGTAATGTGAATAATTGAATAAAGAATGATCTTAGTAGATTTTTAGATTGAACTTAGTGTTGAATTCAACTTTGGCTCGGTCGTTTGCCTAAAGGTTAACTTAATCAGAAATAAAGAAAAATGATCTAATATGGAATTGAAATTGTAGTGCATTATGTGATATTTGGGATTACCAAATAAAATAATTATATTTAACATAGAATGCCTTGATATTTGAGAATGATTTGATTTTTAGGGTAAGTTATCCTAGAGATGAGGTTTATCCCTTAGGTAGGTTTTTTTTGTTGGTTGGCATGTCATAATACCCTATTAAGGTCTTAGACTAGTCTATAGATGACTTATAAACCCATAAGGTGTATCTGATGGAAACCTGTTAGGGTTTCACGAAGGATCGAAAGATTAATCGAGCGCAAAGTTCGATTTCACCGGCACAGCCTAAGGAATAATTCCAAAGGAAGACCAAAGATTCAGAAGCACAATTTGTACAATGGCAACTGAAATTTGAAGGTGAATGATCAAGATCGATCAAGGAGAGAGCGAGAGCAGAATCAGAGAAGACAAACGAACGAGAGAATCGCCGAGAGAGAGAGAAAAGAAGTCGCGAGAAAGCTCAAGAAATCAGCTAGTATATTTCTGTCAAAAAGTTATGCGTATTACATGTACTCTGTCTATTTATATGTACACAATAGTCCGTATATGTCGACACATAAAATACGGAATAGATACAAGCCTGAAATAGAACGGGTATTGAAACTTTGGGCCACAATAAGTCGACCAGCCCACTTCAACCAACATAAAAAAATGTCCCAAATACAATTAAGCTTAAGGCTTAATTTCCCATCAGCTATAATAACTTTAGCTAATCATGGTTATTAAGGATTGATTAATCCGCAATCCATCTAGTCCCAATTAAGGACCGGGTGGTGGATTATACAACCGTCCTAATTTCCATTAGCCCATTTCGGCCGGCGAATGCATCATATGGGATTACAAGTTATTAACAAAAATTACAAAATCTGTACAACTCCAATACATATTCTGCACTTCCCAGCAACTATATCCAAAGTTCCACAGAATCCATATGCTGCATTACACTCCTATTAATTCATCAAATAAGACAAACAATTATAAGTAATTAATTCACAGCAATTTTCAAAATTAATTAAATATAAATTCATAAGATTCACATCATTCCCCTCTTCTTGGAAAGGTTTCGCCTCTGAAACCTGAATAAGTCCCAGAAATGGACTAAGATCAGCCACATTGAAAGAGTTACTCACATTTCAAAATTTAACAGGTAAATCAATTTTATAAGCATTATCATTAATTTTCTCTAATACAGTAAATGGTCCATCCCCTCTAGGGTCCAACTTTGACTTTCTAAAATTTGGAAACCTTTCTTTCCTTAGGTGAACCCAGACTAAATCTCCAGGTTTAAAAATCACTTTTCTCCTTCTTTTATTAGCATGTTCAGCCATCTGTTGTACCTTTTTGTTAATCTGTTGGCTTACAGTCTCATGCAATCTTTTTATACTATCAGCTCTAGATTCAGCATCAAAATTTTGCAAGTCAGCATGAGGTAAATGACTCAAATCTAATGGAGTTAATGGATTAAAACCATATACAATCTCAAATGGAGTTTTATTAGTTGTAGAATGTAAAGTCCTATTATAAGCAAATTCCACTTGAGGTAAAACATATTCCCATTGTTTAAGATTCTTTCCAAGGATAGCTCTCAACATGTTTCCCAAAGTTCTATTGACTACTTCAGTTTGTCCATCAGTTTGAGGGTGACAAGTTGTAGAAAACAATAACTTAGTCCCTAATTTTCCCCACAAAACCTTCCAAAAATGACTTAAAAACTTAACATCTCTGTCTGAAACTATATTCTTAGGAATTCCATGTAACTTAACCAGATTAGAAAAAAAATAATTCAGCCACTGCTACAGCGTCATTTGTTTTATTACAAGGTATAAAATGAGCCATCTTACTGAACCTATCTACTACAACCATTATTGAATCTTTAGCTCTATTAGTCCTAGGTAATCCTAAAACAAAATCCAAAGATACATCAACCCAAGGATGGTTAGATACAAGTAAGGGGGTATATAAACCAAAAGGTTTTGAAGTAGTTTTTGCCTGCCTACAATTAATACAATTGACACAATGTTTCAAAACATCTTTTTTCATGTGTGGCCAGTAAAAATGTTCAATTAAAACATCTAAAGTTTTCGGAGATCCTAGATGTGCCATTAACCCACCACTATGGGCTTCTTGAATTAATAATCCTCTACAAGAGCATGCAGGAATACACAACCTATTTTCCCTAAACAAGTATCCTTCATTAATAAAATACTTTCCCTGTGAAGAAACTTCACACTTTTTATAGATTTCTTTAAAATCAATGTCTTCTAAGTATAATAGTTTAATACTGGAAAAACCTAATAAAGTAGTAACAACAGCATTTAATAACGCATATCTCCTAGATAAAGCATCTGCAACTACATTATCAATACCTTTCTTATATTTAATTATGTAAGGAAAACTCTCAACGAATTCTATCCATCTACCTTGTCTCCTATTTAACTTTGATTGAATTTTTAAATACTTAATAGCTTCCTGATCAGTATTAATTACAAATTCTCTATGCCACAAATAATGTTTCCATACCTCTAAAGCCCTTACTAAAGCATACAGTTCTTTTTCATAAGTAGAATAACTCAATGTACTACCATTTAATTTCTCACTAAAATAAGCTATTGGTTTTCCTTCTTGAGAAAGTACAGCCCCTATTCCTAACCCTGAAGCATCACAATCTAATTCAAACATTTTTTCAAATTCAGGAAGACTCAATACAGGTGATTGGGTTAATTTAGTCTTAAGTGTCTCAAAAGATTGTTGTTGTTCTAATCCCCAAATAAACCCATTATCCTTCTTTGTTATGGCAGTCAAGGGAGCAGCTATAGTACTAAAGTTTCTCACAAATCTCCTGTAAAAAGAACACAGTCCATGAAAACTTCTAACCTCAGTTACACTCTTTGGCACAGGCCATTCCTGAATAGCCCTAACATTTTCTTCATCTACAGATACACCCTCTTTTCCTACCACAAATCCTAAGAAAACCACACTTTCCAAACAAAATCTAGACTTAGTTAGATTAGCATAAAGCTGTTCTGTTTTAAACACATTCAAAATAATCCTTAAGTGTGTCAAGTGTTCCTCTAAAGATTTACTATATATAAGTATATCATCAAAATAAACAACCACAAATTTTCCAATAAATTCCCTTAACACATAGTTCATAAGTCTCATAAAAGTACTAGGAGCATTTAACAACCCAAAATGCATTACTAACCACTCATATAATCCAAAATTAGTCTTAAAAGCTGTCTTCCACTCATCTCCTGGTTTCATTCTAATTTGATGATACCCACTTTTTAAATCTATTTTAGAAAATATAACAACACCATGCAATTGATCTAACATTTCATCCAACCTAGGAATTAGATATCTATACTTAATAGTTATCTTATTTAGTGCCCTGCTATCCACACACATTCTCCAACTACCATCCTTTTTAGGTACTAACAACACTGGTACTGCACAAGGACTCATAGACTCCTTAATATATCATTTACTTAGCAGTTCAGAAACCTGTCTTTTTAATTCCTTAACCTCTTCAGGATTGGCTCTATAAGCAGGTCTGTTTGGTATAACAGCTCCTGGAATGAAATCTATTTGATGTTCTATTACCCTTAATGGAGGTAGTCCACTAGGTATATCCTCAGGAAACAACTCACTATATTCCTCTAATAACAGTTTCACTGTACTAGGTACTTCTTCAATTATTCCTCTCTGACACTCATAACAGTCCTTAAAAATCATCAAGTACACATTGGCATTTCTTTTTATTGCCTTTCCTACATCCTTACCTTTAGCATAAAATCCAAAAGTTCCTTTCATGTCCTTTGTACTAAGATCATTTCCCAAATTAGACTTAGATAACTCCTTATAATCAGATTTAATTTTGGTTTGATCCTCAAATATTTCTTTTGGGGTCGTAGGTGCTAAAACAATCTTCTTATCATCCTTCTGTACTGTATACCTATTCTTATAGCCATCATGTGTTACCCTCCTATCATATTGCCAAGGCCTACCTAACAACAGGTGAGCAACATGCATAGGAACTATGTCACATAAAACAGAATCCTCATATTTTCCTAACTTTAAATTTACTAAAACTTGTTGACTAACCTTAACATCTCCCAATTCATTAAGCCATTGCAATCTATATGGTTTTGGATGTTTAGTAGTGGTTAATCCTAATTTAGACACCAATAGGGTACTAGCAGCATTAATACAACTACCACTATCTATGGCCATGTTAAAGCACTTGTCATCAATTAAACATCGAGTATGAAATATATTTTCTCTCTGTATAGCATTGGAATCAGGTAATTTATTACTATTTAAAGCTCTTCGAACCACAAAAAGATCCCTACTCACTGGTAATTCTACTTCCTCTTCTAGGTCACTATCATCCTTTCCAACTATATTGACCTCTTCTTCTTCTTCTTCAGATTCAGAGTCTATATCTCCAGACTCTCTAATCAAAATGTTTCTCTTGTTCGGGCATTCAGAAGCTATATATCCTAAGCCTCCACACCTAAAGCATTTAATATCTCTAGTCCTGTTTGATCCATTTACAGGATTTGTCATCACATTCTTGCCCTTTTCAAACTTCTGTCCTGCCTTAACTTCATTGTTTCTTCCCTTAAATTCTACCTTACTATTATTCTTCCAGTTTCCAGAAGTATTTCCCCCAAAATTTCTCCTTATAGTAGTCTTAAACCCAATCCCAGGGGGTTTATATTGCCTAGATTTCCTTAATTGAATCTCTATCTTAGTAGCTATATCCACCATTTCATTTAAGGTTCCACAAGGGTACAGTTCTACTTTATCAGCTATCTCTGAATTTAACCCACTCAGAAACCTAGCCATGGTAGCATCATCATCCTCAATAACTCCTGTCTTAATAATCAAAACTTCTAATTCCTTATAATAGTCATCCACTGTTCTCACTCCTTGACTAATAGTTTGCAACCTCTTATGCAACTCCCTACAATAGTAACTTGGCACAAATCTCTTTCTCATTAAGATTTTAAACTCTGCCCAAGTCTGTATAGATGGTTCCCCACACCTTCGTCTAGTTAACACCAAATTATGATACCAAGAGGACGCATACTCAGTAAATTCTACTACAACCACCTTAATTTTCTTTTCTTCAGAGTAATTATGACATTCAAATACTAGTTCTATTTTCCTTTCCCATTCAAAATAATAATCAGGGTCATTACTGCCATTAAACCCTGGTATACTAAGCTTAAGATTATTCAAATTCCTATCAATGAATTCTAATTCCCTATCCTGCCTATTGTTCTGTCTAGGCATCCTTTCACTATTGTGAGATACTTGGTCTTCCAGTTCCTCTAGATTAGCTATGGGTGGAACTCTAATCCTAGGATCTATTGGAGCCCTTCCTAAAACTCCTGCCTGATTAGTTTCAACTCTGTTATGTTGCAATTCATTGAGTCTTACTTCCTGTTCCCCTAGTCTTTGCTCTAGGTTAGCAGATAAAACAGCAAATTGTGCAGTCATTTGTTCTTGAAAAGTTCTAAGGGTTTCTAAAAGGTCATTACTAGACACAGATTGATTCACTGACTGGCCATTGTTAGACATAATGAAATTCAACAGCAGTTTACACAACTAACACAGCAGCAATTTAACTAACAGAATCAACTTATTCAAGAATTTCAGATAACAGAACACACAGTATAGCCACAAGAAATATTATCGCATCAAATATTAACAGTAGTAGCAACAGTAAAGTTTACTCAGAGTGATTCAATGTCTATAATAATTCGACAATACTAATTAAGTAAGAGGGAACGATATTACCGCGTCTGCTTAAGCAATCAATTCACTTATTTAGGGTGCCCCTCTTCTTGGAGGTCTATCCCTTTTCTTGAAACCAAAATGTTTCGCCGGTTATGTTATTAACCTGTATACTTGTTAACAAACAGGTAATTGGCGAAGAAATGGAAATTAAGTATAGCAGATAGTAGTATTAAACACAAATTTTTCGAATCGAAGGTTACCAACAACAATCTATCGCACTGTCAGTCAAGATTCAAATTCTTGACCAAACCCTAGGTCGATTAGGGTTTCTCTTCAGACTTTCGAAATAGCAGACCAAAACACTTTAATCGCCGGTTTTAGAACGATGAGAATCGAAACAGACTTCGTCGCTGTAAACCCTAAAATTTCACACCTCAAAATAGGGTTAGCGAAATACAGAATCGAATCAACAAAAAAATGGAAGAAAACTTAATCAGTAACAAAGAAACTACGAGCACTCTAATAATCGAGGCTCTGATACCAAGTGATGGAAACCTGTTAGGGTTTCACGAAGGATCGAAAGATTAAGCGAGCGCAAAGTTTGATTTAGCCGGCACAGCCTAAGGAATAATTCCAAAGGAAGACCAAAGATTCAGAAGCACAATTTGTACAACGACAACTGAAATTTGAAGGTGAATGATCAAGATCGATCAAGGAGAGAGCGAGAGAAGAATCAGAGAAGACAAGCGATCGAGAGAATCGCCGAGAGAGAGAGAGAAAAGAAGTCGCGAGAAAGCTCAAGAAATCAGCCAGTATATTTCTGTCAAAAAGTTATGCGTATTACATGTACTCTGTCTATTTATATATACACAATAGTCCGTATATGTCGACACATAAAATACGGAACAGATACAAGCCTGAAATAGAACGGGTATTGAAACTTTGGGCCACAATAAGTCGACCAGCCCACTTCAACCAACATAAAAAAAATGTCCCAAATACAATTAAGCTTAAGGCTTAATTTCCCATCAGCTATAATAACTTTAGCTAATCATGGTTATTAAGGATTGATTAATCCGCAATCTATCTAGTCCCAATTAAGGACCTGGTGGCGGATTATACAACCGTCCTAATTTCCATTAGCCCATTTCGACCGGCGAATGCATCATATGGGATTACAAGTTATTAACAAAAATTACAAAATCTGTACAACTCCAATACATATTCTGCACTTCCCAGCAACTGTATCCAAAGTTCCACAGAATCCATATGCTGCATTACACTCCTATTAATTCATCAAATAAGACAAATAATTATACGTAATTAATTCACAGTAATTTTCAAAATTAATTAAATATAAATTCATAAGATTCACATCAGTATCGATACTAAAAAATTAGATTCTATAGTTTAGGAGGGTCTTATATTGATTTATGCTCTAGTATAACTAGAGTATTACTATATATTTAGGTTGGATAGTTAGGAGGGTACTGTGATCCTTTGTGTGTTGGTTTGATCATTATGTCATTATGTCCCAAAATTATCTCTTTTATCCCCTCACGTAATAAAAAAAAGTAACTTGTGATGTGGCCTTTGGAATGTTTGTATTTGTATTGGATTCTTGGTTTAGTAGTTGTTTTCATGCTGTATCTTTAGTTTTAAAAATTATTTGATTTGGTATGTTCGTAGCTGCCTAAACGACTTACTCCTTTTTTTATTATGAATTATGTTGTGGTTTGTTTGGAAGTGGTTGCGATGACTTCATGAGATGGATATGTTTTGATTAAGAATGATGATATTATGAGTATGTGGCCTTTAAGATGTACATATTATAACATATTTACCGATATCATATTATTATATGATCTACTTGAGGTACCTATACTATGTTACTATGTGTCACCTCCTCAGTGCCTCATATGGTCATTGCATATTAGCGTTGTGAAATGGTCTAATTAGTACTATTATACTAATGGGTTATATTTTATAGTCTCCTACCTATTCAACATTTAGTCCTTACATTATAGGAGTACATTGAGGGTATGATTTAATGGTTTTTGGTGGAGGTTAAGAGTTAGGAATATTCAGTGTCAACTCTGGCATCTTTTGATTTTGATATCCCTTAAACTCTTATGTTCCTTATTCTATTTCTTTTTTCTTATTACTTGTTACTCTATTGTCCAATATTTTATAATTTGAAAATTGCTAATATGTAGCAAAATCACTATTATGTTCACTGTTGTTATTAACATAAGTAGAGTAATGTTTAACCTTAACACTTGGTATAAGAATGGTAGAGTAAACTTGACTTATACAAAGTGTGGTGATAAGTAGGGGTGTGTTCTGGTCCAAAATCAAACCGAACTAGATTTTTTTTTAAGTTAGGACTAAGGATTAAACCGTGATAAGACAAGAGTTAGTAAATTATATATACTTTATATTAAAATATGTATTTTTTAGGTAAAATGTTAATGAGATTCCAGGTTGTAGTGGAGACTGGAAGGAGTGATATTTGACTAGAACCAATTATGGACCAATTTTTTTTTTTATTTTAGAATTGAAGACAAAAATACCTATCCGACTGTGGACTAGAACCCATAATAGCTAGTCGATCTAGTCCAAAATTCTGGTACAGAACAATTTTTTAGCACACCTTGTAATAACACTTTGCATTTTAATGATTTAGCTTCAACTATCAACTCCTTTTTAAAGAAGTTTTTAAATACTAAAAAGGGAAAAAATGCATCAAGTGTGGGAATGATGATTCTTTAGAGTTATCCACCTTAAAGAAAAAGTGGGAACCCTCATTACAACATAAAATATTTTAATTTGCTGAAGTGCAACCTCAAAATAATGTGTGTTACCACTGCACTTAGTATAAGTGTGATTCTTTATCTTTCCTCTTGTCATGTGTTAAGGCTAAAAACAAGTTAGATTCCAAAATAAAATAGTGGAAAGAAAGAGGTGATTCTATAGATAAACATCCTCCATAAAACAACGATAATCAAAATACAACAAGGAACCTAAGATTCCAAAGGGAAAACTAACTTTAACAAAAGCTATCATTCGAAGGTACACCACCAATTTTCCTTGAATTTTAGACCTAAATGCCCATTCTGAGAATGGAATACCCTTCTAATGACTACATAGATCCTTACCACATTTATAATTCCTCATACTACTCTATAGCCTTTACATAACCATGTACTATTGGTACGACTCTCTCCACTGAGTAAATCAAAATATCTTATAAGAGGTTGAATTCTTGCATTACACATAGTCACACAATAATCTAGAAGCATGTTTAGAGCACAAAACACATAACATAACAATATACAATAATCATGGGATAATTTATACCATATCAAAGTCTCATGCTCAACAAACCAATTAAGATCATCTTACAATACACAATAACCATGTCATAACCCTTTACTATCAAAGTAGTACCCTAAGGCTCTATTGAATAACCAGCCAACTAACCAATAATTTTCAATAGTAATGGTATAGCACAGAGGCAACTACCGAACAAACAAATCTAAAACAAGTCCAAATACTAAATATAGGACACAAAGGTAAATACCAAACAAACAATCTAGTACATCAACAAATACTTCCTTATTATTTATTTTACTCGATGGGAGAAAATCAACCAAGGGACATTGATGTACGCCTAATCATACAATAACATGGAGGCGACATAATACCCTTAGGCCATAACCCGACGACACTAACACACACTTGACAATACTAGCATGACAATATAATGCAATACCCTTAATCTTCCTAAGACACCTAGTTTTAAGTATTGATACCATCTGTCACCTCTAAAGAACCATCTATAACTATGATAAGATATAGGGACTTTCGAAGTAAAAAAAAAATCAAACTAAGGGATACACCTTGTACTTAGAGTAGCTACCTCTAATAATCTTACCAATCCCAAACTCGAGATTTTCCACTTTAAATATTAATATTTTGTGAGGTGATTAAAACTATCACATAGGACACAAAAACTTTAATTTCAAGTTAAAAAATTAATTAAAGTCAACATTAAGGTTAATGGTCCAAGTTGAAGAGAAAGTCAATACTAAGGTGAACCTATTAATATGCTAATGCCATCTTATGTCCAAATTATTCGCACTATGCTTGTTAGGTTAAAATAACCAAAAAGCCCTTAAAATCCTAATTAAACCATTTTATCCAAAAACGTTTACCATATTTTATTGTAATAAGAACCTATCATGAAATACTAAAACACAATAGTTTATAACACTTTAAATTCTTGATAATTTTAAGACATAGTGGTTTATTATATTAGTTATTATGTGTGTATTTAGCAACTTACGCCTATAAACCCTTAACATGCATCTTAAATATGTCATATATTCCATGTAATACATGAACAGAAATTTATATCATTTTTTTTTGAAATTTAAGATAACAATTAAGATTTTGGTGCATAAAAGAAGACATTTCTAAACCTAGAGCATAAAAAAATAATTATCACAATATAACCCTAATCATGCTTGTGTGCTATCATGCTAAATCTATAATGACCTTAGCCACAACATGCAATGGTAATCATAGAACAAATATCATAGTGTATACATATTAACATTACAAGGTCACAAAACCTAACAAAACCCTATCATTGCATATGTTAAGTGTTTTATATATTTTACATGCATATATCTCATATTTTAATAATAAGTCAAACATATGCTAATTATATAAGATCATGCTTCCAACATTCACAACATTTATAACACCTATATAAAATGAAACCCTATAATAATTCAATATCTAAACAAACTTTTATAGTCTCACAAAAATTCTACCATATAATGAGTGAATGGATTTATATAAACCCAAGATATACAAAAGCATAAAAGTTGGTCTTCTCCACAAAACCTCAAGAATTACCTAAGAAAGAAAACCTCAACAACGTATACTAGCATATATTATAATAAGACAATAAAAAAATTAACTATGAAAAAATTGAGAAAGTTACTAGAAAATAACTGACATAAATGATACCTAAGTAAGGTAACCATGCAACAAGGGTTAATCAATAGGTGAAAGTCATTGTAATACCCAAAGATTTGATTTATAATGTGTGAAAATTATTTTGTTTGATAATTATTAGATGATGTTTAATCTTTATTTGGAATTACATTTTGGATTATATTTAAAAAGAAAATGGAAAAGTTTGGAAATAAGGAATAAAATGATTTTCATAGGAATTTGTGGATTAGTTTATGAATCAATTAACTGGTCTATTATTTTCATCTTAGTTTTTATTTTAGGTAAAATAAGTTGAGTATTCTAGGAATTTGATAGACTAAACTATAACCAATTAATGCTTATACAAAACTAATCAACAAGTTTAGCTAACCTATGCAATTTTAAAATTTGTTTCTTTTATGAGAAAATCATTCTAACAATATTAACTCTTAGTAATCAATATTTTATTAATTTCTAAACAATATTTGGTGATTTTTATTTCTAATCTAATCCTATTTCCATAACAATTGGATTTAGAGGCCAAAGTTAACAAAAAGGAGGAGGATAACTTCATCTATTTGTCTCATTCTTCCTCTATCTTCTATGTAGACCTTGATGAATATTTTCTATCCTAAAGAGTCACTTCAATATCTAGATATTTTTTACCATGCTATTATGTTTCTTTTTCTTTCTTGTGTTCAAATAATTTTGAGGTATATTAATCTGCATTATTTTAGCTTTCATCATTTGAGCTATAGGAGAAGTTAACACATTCCTTGATAAATTTTCCCAGATTTTGTTTAAATACAAGTGATGGAAACCTACTAGAGTTTCACAAAAGGATCAAAGAAAATAATCGAGCGCGGGGTTCGATTCGCCGAAATCAGCCTAAGGAAAAATTCGAAAGGAAGATTTAAGAATTCAGAGGCACAGTTTAACAACGACACTTGAATTTGAGAGACAAAAATGATCAAGAATAGATCGAAGACAGAGAACAGAAGCAGAAGAAGGTGCGAGTGAGAGGTTCACCGAGAGAGAGAACACGAGAGAAGGCTCGAGAGAATCAAGAAATAAGTCGTATATCAGCCAAAAAACTGTATCTACAATCGTATATGCCCCTATTTATATGAGGCGTACAGACCGTATAAAATACACAATACAATCAGCCCAAAACCTCATGATACAACCCACATACATAATCAAGAAAATGGGTCGGTAAAAATGGTCGATGCTGGACACTCGACCAGCCCAAAGAATACACCAAATTCTCCCCCAAATTACAAGATAATATTTATACATCAATTCTCATAAGCTAATATTAATTTTAGCTAATCATGGCTATTAAGGGTTGATTAACCCACAATCCAACTAATCCATTATTATGGACCGGGTGGCGGATTATACAACCAACCTAATTTCCATTAACCAATTTCTACCGGCGAATGCATCACATGGGATTACATAAAAATAATAAAATACATTTCTGCAACACTTCAGCAGCTGCATCCATAATCCATGTGTTGCATCAATATTTCCTATTCATTCACAAAAATAAGACAAACAATTATAAGTATAAAATGATTTACAACAATTATCAAAATTAATTAAATACAAATTTTTATGATTCATATTATTCCCCTCTTCTTGAAAAGGTTTCGCCTTTGAATTCTGATTAAGTCCCAAAAATGGACTAAGGTCAGCCACATTAAAAGAATTACTAGCATTCCAAATTTAGCAGGTAAATCAATCTTATAAGCATTGTCATGAATTTTCTCTAACACAGTAATGGTCCATCTCCTCTAGAATCTAATTTTGACTTCCTAAGATTTGGAAACCTCTTCTTCCTAAGATGTACCCAAACTAAGTCCCCAGGTTTAAAAACCATTTTCTCCTCCTTTTATTAGCATTTTCAGCCATTTGCTGCACCTTTTTATTGATTTGTTGACTTACAGACTCATGTAACTTCTTTATATTATTAGCTCTAGATTCAGCATCAAAATTTTGCAAATCAGCATGAGGTAGAGGACTCGGGTCTAAAGGAGTCAAAGGATTAAAACCATACACAATTTCAAATGGAGTCTTATTAGTTGTAGAATGCAAAGACCTATTATAAGCAAACTCTACCTGAGGTAAAACATATTCCCACTGTCTAAGATTCTTTCCAAGGAAAGCCTTTAACATATTACCTAATGTTCTATTTACTACCTCAGTTTGTCCATCAGTTTGAGGGTGACAAGTTGTGGAAAATAATAATTTAGTTCCTAATTTTCCCCACAAAGCCTTCCAAAAATGACTAAGAAAGTTAACATCCCTATCTGAAACAATAGTCTTATGTATGCCATGTAATTTAACTATATTAGAAAAAAGTAGTTCAGCCACAACATCATTTGTTTTATTACAAGGTATAAAATGAGCCATCTTACTAAACCTGTCTACTACAACCATTATTGAATCCTTAGCCCTATTAGTTCTAGTTAAGCCTAAAATAAAATCCAAAGAAACATCAACCCAAGGGTGGTTAGATACAGGCAAGGGAGTATATAAACCAAATGGTTTTGAAGTAGTTTTAGCCTGTCTGCAAGCAACACAATTGACACAATATTTGAACACATCTTTCTTCATGTGAGGCCAATAAAAATGATCAGTTAATATGTTTAAAGTTTTTTGAAATCCTAAATGTGCCATTAACCCCCCCATTATGAGCTTCTTGAATTAATAATCCTCTGTAAGAACATTCAGGAATACATAACCTATTTTTCCTAAATAAATAACCTTCAGTGATAAAATATTTTCCCTGTGTAGTGATGTAACACCCCCAAATTTACTACTGAAAAATTTCGTTTAAGACAAAGGTTTTAGCGGAAGCAAAAGAATTAAAACCATAAACTTGGGGGTATTATCGCCACACTTAGTACCAGACCGGTTCACTCCTACCGTTCCGATACTAAGTGCTAAGGCTAAACTAAACAATCATTAAGTAAGAGTCATCAAAACATAGGTCCATAGTTAACATAGACTATTCACGAAAACCACGAGTCAACAACAGTTAAAATATCATTTAGGAATACAACTTAGAGTACGGTTTCAAAGCAAGGAGCGTAGTACAAAATATAGCCAATAAAACAGATCCCAAGGGACCAATATCCGGATCGCCTACTCACTCAAGCCAAGCCTTCCACCCCATAATTGTAACCGATTAAACCTACATAGGAGGTCTGCTCCCCACCATTGGTGGATCATCACAGGACCCATTCAATCAGTGTAGTATCAGTACGGGTCCAATACTGAGTAAGGGCGCTGGTGCGCTAAGGCCAAGCATACAATCATACCACATAGCACACATAGCACGCAAGACCCACATTCAACACATAAATAACATATGATGACATGCATGAATAGATCTAATCACTTTCTGATGTCTTATTCTGTATTCTCATTAATGAAATAAGTCAATTTCACGCATTCTTCAATAATCCATGTGAGCACGGGGACCCCACTATTATAGCCGGTGGACCGGAAATAAAAACACAGGGCAGAACGCCTCTGACCACTATTCTAATTGGTGGACCGGACTGGCCCCGCCTCAACATGGTGTTCCACTGTAAGTACTTAGTATTTTTCCCATGGTTTAACTTATTTACTTTGGGTCTATCGAGCCGAGATCCCCCACTATTATAGCCGGTGGTCCGGAAATAAACGCACAGGGCTGAATGCCTCTGACCACTATTATAGTCGGTGGACTAGGACGAAACGCACAGGGCAAAATGCCTCTAACCACTATTATAGCCGGTGGACCGGAACGAAACGCACAGGGAAAAATGCCTCTGACCACTATTATAGCCGGTGGACCGGAATGAAATGCACAGGGCAGAATGCCTCTGACCACTATTATAGCCAGTGGACCGGAACGAAACGCACAGGGCAGAATACCTATTACCACTATTATAGCCGGTGGACCGAAACGAAACGCACAAGGCTTGGCTCAACAGTCTTTCGCTTTACGTTATTAGTGTCTTATCCGTGTCTTATTGAATCACACATCACCCTTGACATGCATAAATCATTCTCTTTATACTGTACTCAACACAACTAATAAAATCTCACATACATAACTACCCTTCAATCAATAGATACACATGATAACACCGAACAACTCTAAGCAGCCATAACCAACCCTAGTTGTCCACACCAACCGTGGTTAGCCACTCTTATCCCTATTTTACCATAACCACCATACTTAGCCATCCCAAACCTTAATTGTCCTCAATAATCACGATTAGTTACTCCAACCCTACTTAATCACAACACCCCAGAGTTAATCACTCCAAACCCTAATCCCGTACGATCGTTAACTCCCATGCAAAACCCTAACTCCACCATACCAACATTAATACCACCATACAACCCATAACACCACCATGTAAACCCTAATACCACCATAAGTCATTAATACCACTATACAATCATTAATACCGCCATACGAATATTAATACCACCATACAAACCCTAATACCACCATGCAAACCCTAATACCACCATACAAACCCTAATACCACCATACAACATCATCACCTCCATAAAATCACAAATACCACCATACAACATTAATACCTCCATAAAATCACAAATACCACCATACAACATTAATGCCTCCATAAAATCACAATACCACCATACGAACCCGAATACCACCATAAGCCATTAATACCACTATGAAATCATTAGTACCACCATGCGAACATTTATGCCACCATACAAACCCTAATACCACCATACAAACCCTAATACCACCATACAACATTAATACCTCCATAAATCACAAATACCACCATACAACAGTAATACCTCCATAAAAACACAAATACCACCATACAACATTAATGCCTCCATAAAATCACAATACCACCATACTAACCCGAATACCACCATAAGCCATTAATACCACTATGAAATCATTAGTACCACCATAGAACATTTATGCCACCATACAAACTTCAAGACTCCCATGATGGTTCCCAACTCATATTACCATTTATCTTAACATGCATGTCCTAGTGGGCCATAACATATTACATCATAAACATCATACATATAAATGTCATGCTCATGTCACGGAAGCACATACAACATACCTCAATCTCCAAGCTGCACTACACATAAGACAAGTTATACACAAATCATATAATACATGGCATAGCATGACATACATAACATTCAACACATCCATGTCACACATAGCACAAGGCCATTAGCTTCGTCCTTACCTAAGGTGACGCCGGGCTTGGAGCACGCTCCTCTAACTCCTTAGGGCTTTGGTCGGGGTTACCTATAAAAGGGGAAAATACTAAGTATTAGTTTCCCTTATAATTACTATCAATCCTCATTCTAGTTTAAGGTTAGGGTTTTTATTACTAAAAAGGGTATTATACAAAAACTAGGGTTTTTACCTTAGGATTAGTATACTAAATATTAGTAGTCAAAATATAATCATTTATGATATTTATTGTTACACTTATTTTATTAAGCCCATTAGTTCCATTCTTATAATACTAGTGTTCACTAGTCATAGTAAAATAGTGATAATAATAATAATAATAATAATAATAATAATAATAATAATAATAATAATAATAATAATAATAATAATAATAAGACTACTAATAGCGATACTTATGTTTCAAGTAATAGAACTCTAGCGTTTTTAAGATTAGGTCTAACAATGGTGTTAGGTTTGAAATAATAATATTATAAGGTCACAATATTACAAGTAAACTATTCTTAAGGGTGATAATGATAATAGTAATAATACTAATAATAATGATAATAATAGTAATACTCCTAGTAGTAATAATAATAACAATAATACAACCAAGTAAGGTTTAGCAATCACAATAATAACCTTAGTAAGGATAATAGAAGTAATAATAGTAATATTATTAATAATGTTAATACCAACAATTATAAAAATTAAGATTAGAGTTAAGTATAATAAAAGTTAGGGTTCAAAAGGGATTTTAGTATTAGTAAGAAAAGAAGACATTAATAATAGAGACCATAATAATGATAATAATGATAATAATAATATTAGTAATAATAATAATAATAATAATAATAATAATAATAATAAAAGTAATAATAATAATGATAATAATAATAATAATAATAAGTATATTAGTATTAATATTAGTAGTAGCAGTTATAAAAAAGGGTATTAGGGTTCGGATGAGTGGAGAACCACCTAGGGTCGGTGGTGGTCCGGCGGCGGCGCGTGGCGGCGACGGCGGCGGCGATGGAGGAGGAAGGGAAGGGAAAAGATCAAGGTGGGGGCTGGATGGCAGGAGGAAAAGAGAAGTTTGAGGTGGGGGAAGAAGCAGCAGGTGAAGGGGAGTGGAGTGAGGGTGGTGGCGTGGCAAGGGGCGGCGGTGCGCGGCGGCGATGGCGGCGGCCGAGGGTGGTGGAGAGAGGTGGAAGATGAGGGAGGAAGGAGGAGAGGGAGGCAGGGGAAGTTGAAGGCAGGGAAAGGTAGAGGGAGGTCTGTTGGGCATTTTGGAGGGTGGAAGAGGATCTGGTGGCGGCTGGGCTGGCGGTGGGAGGCGGCGCAAGGGCGGCGAAGGCTAGAAGAGGTGGTTTCGGGCAGTGGACTTTCCACAGCTAGGGCGGCACGTGTAGGGAAAGGAGGAGGGTGGTGGTGGCTTGGTTTTGTCGAGGGAGGTGTAAGGATGATAACGGTGGGAAGCGGTGGTTTCGGCGGTGGCTGGAGGCGGCAGGAATGCCGTCTGTTCTGGCGGCGGCGGAATAGAGTTTCAGTAAGGTCCAGAAGGGAGGACTTGTTGTGGCCGTTCGGGAGGGGGTATTTATAGGCCAAGGGGGGAGGAAAATGAAAAAGGGAGAAGGAGGCGTGAGAGGCGGGTGTGCAGGTGGCCGGCCGGTGGCAGGCGGTGCAGGTCTTGCCATGGCAGGTTGGGTCGGGGAAGGGGAGAGGAAAAGGGAAGGAGATGGCACGCGGAAAAGGGAGAGAGGGACTTGGTCGGGGTCGAAAAGAGAAGGAAAACGACGGGAGAGAGGCAGGGAAGGGCAGGGGAGGACGGTCGGCGTGCAGAGGTGGCCGACGATATTCGGGGGTTGTAGGGTCGAGTTGCAGGTCGGGGAGGAAGAAGGAATGGGAAAGGAGGAGGACCGGCGGTCCAGGGGAGGAAAAGAAAAGGAAGGGAACTGGCCGGTTCGGCGGCGTTATAAAGTTTTAAAACAAAACGCGGCGTTTTGAGGATTGTTTGGAAAGAAACGCTGCGTCCTGGTCGGTCTGGCAACGGTTACTTTTTTTCTTATTGTGACGCGGCGTTTCGGCGACTATAGCGTCGAAACGCAGCGTTTGGTTTCACGGGCGGCTGGCTCGCTGGGCTGTGGTGAGAAGAAGGAAGGAGAGGTGGGGAGGGGGTCTGGGCTGCGTAGGCCGGCCCAGTCCGGGGGGGAAGAAAGAAAAGAAAAAAAATTAAGGATGAGGAAGGAAAAAAGAGAAAAGAAAGAAGAAAAGGAAAAAATGGAGAAATGATAAAATGGTTGGGTTGGAGGTATTTGGGTATTTATTTATTTATATAATTAATTTATATATTTAATTTTAATAATAATTATTTTAATTATAATAATTAAATCCATTTTTAGATTAGTTAGGCTATTTTGAATAAATTGTCCTTAACTTCCATTTTAATTAGTAAAATGTCCAAAATTTTCTAAATAATTTATTTATTATTTTCCCCTAATTTTCCTCAATAAATTTCCTCTTTATTTAATGAAGTAATATATTTTCTTAATTTTCTCTAATACATCATTATTTTGCCATAATTCCATAATTAGGATTTTTGGGGTATTACAAGTGACTTCACACTTTTTATAAATTTCCTTAAAATCAAGATCTTCCAAGTACAACAATTTAATACTAGAAAAACCTAACAAAGTAGTATCTGCAACATTTAATAAAGCATATCTCCTAGATAGAGCATCAACAACAACATTATCACTTCCTTTCTTATACTTAATCATGTAAGGAAAACTTTCAATAAACTCAATCCATCTACCCTGTCTCCTATTTAACTTTGATTGACTTTTTAAATACTTAATAGCCTCTTGATTAGTATTAATCACAAACTCTCTATGCCACAAGTAATGTTGCCAAACTTCTAAATCCCTCACTAAAGCAAACAATTCTTTTTCATAAGTAGAATAATTCAGAGTACTACCACTTAATTTCTCACTAAAATAAGTTATTTGTTTGCCCCCTTGAGAAAGTACAGCCCATATTCCTAACCCTGAAGCATCACAATCTAATTCAAACATCTTTTCAAAGTTAGGAAGGCTTAACACAGGTGCTTGGGTTAATTTAGTTTTAAGTGTCTCAAAAAATTTTTGCTGTTCTAAACCCCACCTAAATCCATTATCCTGCTTTGTTATGGCAGTCAAGGGAGCAGCTATAGTACTAAAAGTCCTAACCAATCTCCTATAGAAAGAACACAATCCATGAAAACTTCTTACTTCAGTCACACTCTTTGGCACAGGCCATTCTTGAATAGCTTTAATCTTATCTTTATTCACAGATATGCCATCTTTTCCTCCCACAAATCCTAAGAAAACCACATTTTCCAGATAAAATCTAGACTTAGTTAAATTAGCATGACGTTGTTTTGTCTTAAACACATCCAAAATAATCCTTAAGTGTTTCAAGTGTTCCTCTAAAGACTTACTATATATAAGTATATCATCAAAATAAATAACCACAAATTTTCCAATAAAGTCCCTTAAAACATAGTTTATAAGCCTCATAAAAGTACTAGGTGCATTGGATAGCCCAAAAGGCATCACTAACCATTCATACAATCCAAATTTAGTTTTAAAAGCTGTCTTCCACTCACCTCCTGGTTTCACCCTAATTTGATGATACCCACTTTTTAAATTTATTTTTGAAAATATAACAGCCATGTAATAGATCCAACATCTCATCAAGTCTAGGTATGGGATATCTATACTTTATAGTTATCTTATTTACTGCTCTGCTATCCACACACATCCTCCAACTACCATCCTTTTTAGGTACTAATAACACTGGAACTGCACAAGGACTCATAGATTCCTTAATATATCCCTTACTTAGCAATTCAGAAACCTGCCTTTTTAATTCCTTAACTTCCTCAGGATTAGCCCTATAAGCAGGTCTGTTTGGTATAACAGCTCTTGGAACAAAATCTATTTGATGCTCTATTCCCCTTAATGGAGGTAATCCACTAGGAATGTCCTCAAGAAACAATTCACTATATTCTTCCAATAGTTGTTTTACTGTACTAGGTACTTCTTCACTTATTCCTAACTGACACTCATAACACTCCTTATAAACCATCAAATATACATTGGCATGTCTCCTCATAGCCTTTCCTACATCCTTACTTTTAGCATAAAACCCAGATGTTCCCTTAATTTCCTTTGAACTAATCTCAGTCTCCAAACTAGGTTTAGATAATTCCTTATAATTAGACTTAATTTTAATTTGATCCTCAAAAATCTCTTTTGGAGTCATAGGTGCTAAAACAATCTTTCTATCATCCTTCTGTAATGTATATATGTTCTTATACCCATCATGTATTACCTTTCTATCATATTGCCAAGGTTTGCCTAATAACAGGTGAGCAGCATACATAGGAACTATATCACATAAAATAGAATCTTCATATTTTCCTAATTTTAAGTTTACTAAAACTTGTTGGCTAACTTTTACATCTCCCAACTCATTAAGCCATTGCAATCTATATGGTTTTGGATGTTTAGTAGTGGTTAAACCTAACTTAGACACTAACAAGGTACTAGCAGCATTAATACAACTACCACTATCTATAGCCATGTTAAAGCATTTATCATCAATTAAACATCTCGTATGAAATATATTTTCTCTCTGTATAGCATTAGAATCAGGTAGTTTGTTACTGTTTAAAGCCTTGCATACTACAAAAAGATCTCTACTCACTGTCAGTTCTATTTCTTCTTCTGAATCACTATCATCTTCTCTGACTATACTAATCTCTACATCTTCCTCTTCAGATTCAGATTCTATGTCTCCAGACTCTCTAATTAAAATGTTTCTCTTGTTTGGACACTCAGAAGCTATATGTCCCAATCCTCCACATCTAAAACATTTAATATCCCTAGTTCTATTTGATCCATTCACAGGGTTTGTTATCACATCCTTACCCTTTTCAAACTTATTTCCTATCTTAGCTTCATTATTCCTACCTCTAGATTCAACTTTATTAGTATTCTTCCAATTTCCAGAAGTAGTTCCCCCAAAATTTCTCCTTACTGTACTCTTAAACCTAATCCCAGGGGGTTTATATTGTCTAGACTTCCTTAATTGAATCTCTATCTTAGTAGCTATGTTTACCATTTCACCTAAAGTTCCACAAGGATATAATTCTACTTTATCAGCTATCCCAGAGTTTAGTCCACTCAAAAACCTAGCCATGGTAGCATCATCATCCTCAATAATTCCTGTTTTAATGATCAATACCTCTAATTCCTTATAGTAATCATCCATTGTTCTCATTCCTTAACTGATTTTTTGTAATCTCTTATGTAACTCCCTATAATAGTAACTTGGTACAAACCTTTTTCTCATTAAAATTTTAAACTCTTCCCAAGTCCGTATAGGTGGCTCCCCACACCTACGTCTAGTTAACACAAGATTATGATACCAAGAGGAAGCATACTTAGTAAATTCTACTACAGCTACCTTAATTTTCTTCTCATCTGAATAATTATGACATTCAAACACTAGCTCTATCTTCCTTTCCCATTCAAAATAATAATCAGGGTCATTTCTGCCATTGAACCCAGGTATACTAAGCTTAAGATTATTTAGATTCCTATCAATGAACTCTAATTCCCTTTCTTGTCTATTGTTCTACCTAGGTCTCCTATCACTATTGTTGGATACTTGATCTTCCAACTCTTCTAGGTTAGCTATGGGTGGAATTCTGATCCTGAGGTCCATAGGAGCCCTTCCTAATACCCCTGCTTGGTTAGTTTCAACTCTATTATGTTGTAGCTCATTAATTCTTATTTCTTGTTCTCCTATTCTTTGTTCTAAATTAGCAGATAATAAAGCAAATTGAGCAGTCATTTGTTCTTGAAAAATCCTAAGAGTTTCTAATAGATCATTACTGGAAACAGATTGATTAATAGATTATCCGTTGTTAGACATTATGAAATTCCTTTAATCTAATCAATTAACACAGTCACAGCTAATTAAACAAGATCAATTTATTTAATAAATTCAGACAGACAGAAACACACAGACTAATTATAAAAGTATTACAGTATCAGTGAATATTAGATATGTCAATAATACAGCTTACTCAGAATTTTCCAGGTAAATATCAGTTCGAAAATGATAGGTAAGTGAGAAAGAATGATATTACCGCGAGCGCTTAAACAAATAATCCACTTAATTAGGGACCCCTCTTCTGGGAGGTCTTACTTCTTTCCCAAAACCAAAAGGGTTCGTCGGTTATTTAACCTGTATGCTTATCAAGCGAGACAAACTAATATTTCAAAAGAAATTGGTAATTAATTATCGCAGATAATAGTATATAGCAAAAATACGATATGAGGTTACCAACAGAAAATACGTCTCGAAGTTAGTCAAGATTCAAGTTCTTGACCGAACCCTAGGTCGATTAGGGTTTTCTTTCAGGAACTTCAAAATAGCAGACAAAACACTCCAATCGCCGGTTTAAGAACAATGGAAATCGTCAAATCCTTCGTTGTTTGCAAAGCCTAAAATTTTGCACTTCAGAAGTAGGGTTAGCGAAAACAACAAATAACGAACCAGAATTGAAAAAGAACTTAGAAGTAACAATTAAACCACGGGCACTCGAATAATCAAGGCTTTGATACCAAATGATGGAAACCTGCTAGGGTTTCACAAAAGGATCGAAGAAAATAATTGAGCGCGGGGTTCGATTCGTTAGAATCAGCCTAAGGAAAACTTCCAAAGGAAGATTCAAGAATTAAGAGGCACAGTTTAACAACGGCAACTGAATTTGAGAGACAGAAATGATCAAGAATAGATCGAAGACAGAGAATAGAAGCAGAAGAAGGTGTGAGTGAGAGGTTCGCCGAGAGAGAGAGAGAACGCGAGAGAAGGCTCGAGAGAATCAAGAAATAAGTCGTATATCAACCAAAAAACTGTATCTACAATTGTATATGCCCCTATTTATATGAGGCATACAGACCATATAAAATACAAAATACAATCAGCCCAAAACCTCACGATACGACCCACATACATAATCAGGAAAATGGGTCGGTAAAAATGGTCGATGCTGGACACTCGACCAGCCAAAAGGATACACCAAATTCTCCCCCAAATTACAAGATAATATTTATACATCAATTCCCATAAGCTAATATTAATTCTAGCTAATCATGGCTATTAAGGGTCGATTAACCCACAATCCAACTAATCCATTATTATGGATCGGGTGGCAGATTATACAACCAACCTAATTTCCATTAGCCAATTTCCACCGGCAAATGCATCACATGGGATTACATAAAAATAATAAAATACATTTCTACAACAATTCAGCAGCTGCATCCATAATCCATGTGCTGCATCAATATTTCCTATTCATTCACAAAAATAAGACAAACAATTATAAGTATAAAATTATTTACAGCAATTATCAAAATTAATTAAATACAAATTTTTAAGATTCATATCAACAAGTGGGATAATTAAGGTTTTGATTTGATGCATGTATCCCCTTATTCACTAAGAAGATCATGAGTAAATGAGAGACATGTATTCCATGATTCTTTTTTTAAAAACCCTAGCACTTATTACCTCTATATTATTTAATTTACACAATTTATTCCTTATAATTTTTTTATTGAACTTTTAGCCTTGTAGCTAATATGGGATAGATGGTGGGAATCTATCATGTATTAGGTGAAGTGGTAACATATTATTTTTCCTTACAAGTATTTCCATATTTTTTTTCTTTCATACCTATTTCAAAACAAAAATAAAAAATTGGTTAGTGAAAAGTGGTAGTGTTACACTCATGTTTGAATGCCTTAGAAGAGTGATGTTTTCTACCACAAAAGGGGATCAACATGAATGTCTCATGTAGAGGAGGGTGTGAAATGTGAAGATGTCATATAACAAGGAGGAGTGCAATGATAGAGTTTCATGCAACAAATGGAGGTGGTGAAGAGTCAAGGTATCAATATGAGGTTATAGTGTAATAAAGGGCTAACAATTCAAGTTGTCAAGGGGTGTGCAATGTGAGTTGCTTGCATATGGGAAAAGGAGTAGCATAAGGTACTAGAATTTGAATATAGACAGCTTAAAAAATGGTGAAATAATGAAGGAGAAGGTTGAGGATGATACAAATGAAAGATCAAGAGAATGGGGTTGAATATATATGGGTGATGGTTTGTGAATGACTAAGATAATGAGGAGTAGAACACAAGAGTCAAAGTAAGGCTCATGGTATGTAGTGAATAGGAGAGGATGGCGTGAAGGATGTAAATATGCAGGGGGGGAAGTGGAGAGTGAAAAAAGGCATAAAAAATCACAATAGGGTTAAGGATTCTAGTTAGAGTTTCCAAGCTAAAAAAAAACATCTGATTAGTAGGGCTAGGGTTATATGGGAAAAACTATAAAAGTTAAGGTCCAAAATAGGGTTAAAAGTATTAACCAAATCTCTATCAAATTCAAAAATTAATTTATACCTGATATGTTATAATAATACATTTAATATAGAAAATGTTATAATAATTATCGTAATAATTACATATAGTTACCAAATTTGTAACTAGGGTTTATAAAAATGAGGTAGTATTTTGAGTTTCATGGATGTCTAGTTACCTTTGTGAACTATTTAAAGCTCTATGTTTGCTATATTTAGATTGTACTAACCTCTTATAGGGTATTTATACTTAAAGGTATGATTTTGAGGTCAACTTTTTATGGTAAGACTATCTAGCCTCTATGCTTTAACAAAATTAGTTATTACAAACTACCCAAAAGTATTTATTCTTTTTCTATGCCTCTCCTGAATTAAAATTAAAAAGGTTAAGTGTGGTCTTGTGTAACACCCCAAAATTTTATAGCCTTTATTTTTGGATGTCTAGCCTTTTATTCAAAAGCTAACCTTTAAACCTTGGCCTAATTATTTTGTTATAAAATTTAACCCATAATCCAAATACTTTCTTAAATATCTTCTCCAATTATTTTAACTTTTTCCTTCTTATTAAATGTATCCAAAACTAGTTTACTTTTTTCCCTCTTTATTTTTCTTAACTGATAACTTAATCTAACCAACTTAAAGCTAAAATAAATATAAAATATTGCTAACCTACCCCTAGCATTTTGCCACCTCTCCCTTATGCTACATCTTCTATGCCAAATTTTCCTCCCCCAAACACTCTCCCTCTTTCCTCCACTTCTTATGCATGACCATCCCCATCACTTTACCTCTCTATCGAACCATACTCCATCACCATTGCCTACATGGATATATATACCCCTTCCATTTGTTTGTATGGTTTTTTGTAATATCCTAAATTTTTGCTAAACCTAATCCCATATAATAAATACCTTAATCTAATTCTAATATCAAGAAAATTTTATTTTAGCCTTACCCTAGTTCCCTAATCCCAAAATATTAATATAATCCTACTCTTTAACCCAAATAATTTATATTTCTTAACTCAAACTTAATTTTTATAGATTTATATCATTAATCTACCTATTTTAGCTAATAAAAATTTAATCTAAATCCTAACCTTAGTGTTTCTCCCTTTTTATTTCTCCTATTTCCTTTTCCTTTCCTCTACGCCGATTTCTTCTTCTCCTTCTCTTGCCTTGTGTGTGTTTTCCTTATCTTTTATAGCACACAACCATTACCTTCCACCATCCTCTTCCTTCTCATCCTATTGAATTTTGCTCCACTCCCTTGTGCCTCTACTACATTGTCATCCTATTCTATGCTCATCATTTTCCCCTTCCATTTTCCATTTGCATACCACCCTACACACATATATATACTATCTTCTCCTCTCTCCCACCCTCATTTATTTGCCATATTTTTTACCCTAATTTCTATTGAGAAAACCACCTGACTTGAACCACCTTTCTACTATGTTTCATGTGACTAAAACGTCTCCCCTATCATTGCACCACCATCTTTTGCTTAGGGGATCAACCACCACAACCACCCCATCACTCCCCCTCATCATTGTTGATTGTCACCCACCACCACCATTATCGTCATCTTCTTTTCTTGCACATTTGTCACATTTTTGTGAGGCACACAACTCACATTCAATCACTCGCACAGCAGTGCACCATCCTTTATCCTTAATACATGCATGTGAATGCTCGCACAGGCAACACACAGCCTCGTGTAAGCCAATGCATCCCCTTTTTTTTCCTGTGCATGTGTTGCATGCTCATGACTATGCTTCCTTCATATTGCCTGCCTATGTGATTTCCCAATTTATGGCCTGGGTGTGCGTAACCTATCACATGATTGTGCTACCCCATTATTTTGGCCATGCACCCCTTTTGACACAGCCAAACTCCACCATAACTCCACCATACCTTCTATCATATTTCTACACAACTCAAGCTTCCCTTTGACTCTAGTTATTTCCATTTTACCCTCCTTTACCTTTACTTTTCCCTCAATTATAATCTTCGAGCCTAATCGTGTATTATCTTATTTTTGTAGGTCATATTCCAGAGATCTAGGAGGAGGCGGTTTAGAGTTTACAAGCTTAGAGCCCATGTCCTTGTTGGTAAGGATATATGCTGTAGCTAAGACTTTATGTGTATGTCTATTTGCTTTTATGTCAGACATGTTATATGAATGATGTTATTCTATGATATGATATATTGATAGTAATGAAATTTAAAAGTATGTATTTTGGGAATAATGTTAGATATATGGTATCTATGTATACAATTGAGGATATGTTTATAAAAGGAATATTGGAGATTTTTATGTATTAATATTGGAATTTATAAGGCTTTGGAAGAATATGAGTATTTTAACTACCTAATTGTATTGTGACCTTTTGAGGATAATTATGTGGTCATAATTATGTTATTTAATTGTATGTCTTATATATCTATATGAGTCTCACATGATAATCTCTAATATAGAATCAACTCTAATAAGATACTAATCATTTAAAGTGAAAAATCACCTCCACCATATTTGACCACCATCTCCACTGCCACTACCTCACCCTTCCTCTTCAACCCAATCATCTCTATAGCCCAGCATAGGCCCCTCATGCACCCAAGCTCACACTTCCCGTGTAGTGTGAGGAAGATTTTATTTCATAAACTTTGGTAACCATTTTTAATAGTAAGGGTATTTTGATAATTTTGATTAATAAATATTTTATTTTTATTATTTTATTAGTTAAATATTAATTTGCTTAATATGGTATTATTTTTAAGTACCTAAATTTGATTAGCAAGGCATAATAATTTTAGTAAGGTATCGATAATTCATGCTTTAGTTGGAAAATATGTATTGTTTATACTTAACTAAAATGTTAGATGTCTCATGATAGTACATTCGGGTTATTATGTATAAATTATACTTAGTATGATTTGTTACCTTGTAATTATGTACGTAGTATTGTTTGCATAACAATCAGAAAAAGAAACATGTTGTCTGATGTAAAATATTAAGGATACAAAAGTATGGTAGAAATAATTTTTATTATTATATATGATATGTATAAGTAAAATGGCAGGTCAAGCATGCTTATACATCTTTTTAGTATAGTTATTATTATTGTGTTCCCTAGGGGCAATTTGGTCATTTTAAGTGTATTATATTATTTACTCCCACAAATATGTTTAATATATATTAGTCATTTTTTATAATGGGAATATTTAATTTTGGATGAAATCAAAGTCCATGTAAGGGTTTTATATGTAGAATCACTAATAAGGGTAGAATGGTTATTTTACATGTCTCTAATTTATTTGCATGATAATTAATTTAATGATGGTAATCTAGCATTTTCATGAAAAATTAATAAATGAGATGGAGTTGGAATTTAAAATAATAATAATGTGGTAATTATGTCCTTAGGGGAATTTTGGTCATTTTTGGCCTAGTACGAACAAATGTAAATAATTGATCCCGGGATGATCTTTATAGATATTTAATGTTAACCTGGTATGCAACTATCTTAAATAAATGAGAAATAAGTAAAATGGTAGTATGGGAACTAGATCTATGTTTTTTATTGTGATTTTAAGGTTACCCTAACAAAATAAAAATATTTAAAGTGAAAAGCATTGAGATCAGGAATTATGGCTCTTTAAGAGTCACTACCCTAAAGTTCTAGTTTAGCTTACGGTTGATTATAGGTTGTTGTTGGTGTATTTTAGTACCCTAAATACGCCTTATATATTAATATAATTAGTTTTTTGGACTTATAGAAGCTATGAATACTTATATATTAGGTGTCCTTGTCGATAGGGTACTATGCTACCTTAGTATGCCAATAAGACTAGGGTACCTTAAAGTCCTTGGGTTAATAGTGAAATACCCCTATTTTTCATTACCAAAAAGTTTTGTTTTAAAAACCTTGTAGTATAGAAAAACTACTAAACAATGACGAAAAACAGGGTGTTACCACCACACCTAACATGGGATAGGCATTAGCCACCCGTCCCATACCAGATATAAGGATAAGAAACTAAACCAATCAAAAGTAGAGTAGAGTGCACAAAAATATGATACATGATAAAGTGATTTTTTCCCATATTTTTACCTCACTTTCTTATGGAAACCTGTTAGGGTTTCTCGAAAGGATCGAAAGATTAATCGAGCGCAACATTCGATTCGCCGGTTCAGCCTAAGGAACAACTCCAAAGGAAGACCCAAAGATTCAGAGGCACAGTTTGTACAACGGCAACTGAAAAACGAAGAAAGAATGATCAAGATCGATCAAAGTAAGAGAGAGCAGATTCAGAGAAGAAGAGCGAGCGAGAGAATCACCGAAAAAGAGAGAGAGAAGTCGCGAGAAGAATCGAGAAATTAGCCAATGTATTCTGTCAAAAAGCTCATCCTGTATTACACGTTTCCCAGGCTATTTATATGTGTATTTACAGACCGTATAATAACGTACAAACTACACAATACAGACCAACGAATACACGGCCAACTTTACAACGGAAAGGGCGGAATGCTGCTACTTTGGGCCACATAATTAAGTCGACCAGCCCAATTAATCCATAAGATAAAATGCCCCAAATACAAATTAAGTTTAAGACTTAATTCCCATCAGCTAAAAACAACACTTTAGCTAATCATGGCTATTAAGGATTGATTAATCCACAATCCATCTAGTCCAAAATTAAGGACCAGGTGGCGGATTATACAACCGACTTAATTTTCCATTAGCCAATTTCGACCAGCGAATGCATCATATGGGATTACAATTAATTAACAAAAAATTACATAATCTACACACTCCAGCAACTGCACCCAAAGATCCACAGAGTCCATATGCTGCATTACACGCCTATTTATTCACCAAATAAGACAAACAATTATAAGTAAATAATTCACAGCAATTTTCAAAATTAATTAAATATAAGTTCTTAAGATTCATATCACTTTCGCTTAGCTCTGGGACTTCATTTAATCTCTTTTACATATTTTACTATGGTTTTGGTCTATTATTTGCACTACCGTTTTCCTTAGCTCTGTGTTGTAGGATTTTCCTGCAAAAACACCAAGACCAAGAAAGAATTGCTTATTTTTAGAGCTAAGGACCTAGCAAGGAAAGCTTGGTAGGAGAGTGCATTAACCCAACATGTTTATGGAGGTGCATTCAAGCTATGAGGGCCAAAAGATATGTCAAGATATCCTTAAGAAGACTCAAAAAGGGTGTGCACGGTCGGCTGCACACCCAACTGCATAGCCTTGCAGCACTCCCTTGTGTTTATAGAAAAAAACATAATCGCAAGGCCATGCCGTGCCAGACCTATATGGCCGTACAAAATTTTGAACGAAAATGTCAAGGATAAAAATATTGCATGGCCGTGCAAAGTCAGAATTTCCAAATTGCGAAGAGTTGAGAAATTGCAAGGCGAGGTTGTGTAAGGGCCATACAGCCATGTAGCAGCGGTCTTCCCCATGATCTACGTGCGCGACACAGCCGGCGTGATGGGAAATTTTGTGGCACACCTCGGGGGTTTCTATAGGAGAGTAGAAGAGTCTGAGAACCCTCATTACCAAGCATAGCTTTATGTAATAGTTTGTTCCTTTAGTTTTAATCTTTTAGGAGATTCAATTGTGTAATTTGTATACAGTCGGTTCGAATCAACATTGCACTCTTTCAGATTATGGTTATTTCAATATAATTCTTCTTTTTTTATCTATTGCATTTTATTATACTCATCATGCTATTTATTTTGTTTATTTTATTTGCAAGTATGAGTGAGTAGTCTCCTTTCTAGGACTTGACTTAGGTACCATTGTAGTAACTGATATGATGAAATAAAGTATTATATCGTTTTATTGATTCATTGATAATGTTATATATGCTAGATTTAAATGTTGTAAAAAGGATTTGATAAAATCTAACCTCCATAGATGTAATCTATAACCGAAAGGCTGAGACTATTATCGGAAAATAGCATATATATGGGAATTTAAGAAATCACAAAAGTAGATTTTTAGTTGTTAGGGAATCTATAATTGGTGACACTTAATGGGTTTAGTTTAATTTTTGAGTCACAAAAGTAGTCAGCAAATTAGATTAATACATTCTTAGACCTTGAAAGAGGATAATGAATATGATTTGACCCATTGTCCACAGTTAGTGAATTAATCTATGGCATAAATATTGTTTCATTATTCATTATTAATCCAAAGACCGAAGTTTGATCCTAGATTTCATTCTTATTTTTTAGTATCCGCACGTTAGAAAGCTTTTTGTAATTATTCTTTTTATCCGAACGCATACCTCCTCTTTTTATAGATTTAGATAGTTGAAATAGTAAAGAAGTGTAATAAATTACGGAGTCTCTATGGGATACGACCTTGAAATGTTATAACGAATCCGTGTGCTTGCGGAAATAGCACAACAATACATAGATATTTAAAAAAATCACATGAATAGGACCTCAAAGGTCCCCAAATATTAAAATAAATGAAGGAAATTAAGCTAAAGAACAGAATTTCTAATTATAGTAAACAAAAGTAAGGTATAGCCCTAAACCCTTGGTCCATCAAGAACCACACAAAAAATCTCCAAATGTCTATGCACCCAAAACTCACACCCAACATGAGGTAGGCCACCTACTAACCATACCCAAAAACCTACACATGGCCCACCACTCAAGGGAATAAGAAGGTGACCGAGAATACGGACACATCAGTATGCTTTATACTAAAAAAGCTAAGTTACCTACTTAATAGGCGTCATATGCACACAAGATTCTAGCATAATAGAGAGATCATGCTAACATATGTAATGTTTATACCATATAATTAGGTATGCATGCTCAAACATGATCATATAATGCATTAGTTACTCATACCATACATAAATCATCATGCTTATCATCATAATACAACATCATAGATAGCAACATGCAACATACTATGAAGATTATTCAAATTATTATTAGGGCTTATATCCTCCATTCAAATAGTTTCCCATTGATTCCATTTTTCTAAGTTACATAATCCATTAGGTAATTTATTTATAAGCCATTATATCTCTTCTTATTCCTTACCTTTTTATTTTTCTCTTTATCCACCTTCTTAATCCAAATTCTTATCGAGCAATGGACTATTCACCACCCCAAAATATAACATGCCATGGAAGACTATCCAACCAAAGGGAATAAACTTTAACTAAATCTAAGTAACCACTAATAAACATAATTTTCAACTGAAGCCAAGTAACTACCAATGGACATAAAGTCTAACCGAAGCCAAAAAACACCTAGGTGATCATAACCATTAGTATTGATACCCCTTAGTATATCATTAGTGTATAGAGTAGGTAAAGCACTAGGATCCCACCCAAAGGCAAAGTTCAAAGGCACCAATAAATAGTCAAAGGTAATACAACTTCCAATAGATTTTCAAGGATCATGTAATCCAATCCTATAGGTAGCTCAATAATTTTTCTCTTTAAGTGACTAGTACATTATTTTGAAGGTTATGTGATCATAAAATGCCCATGCAACATGAAACTAAGGTATCCACATACTAATTCCATCTTAACCATTTTTATCCCCCCAATCATGTAGTGGGATTTCCATTAGTTATTAAACAAAATTAATTATTCCATCATAATAATCCATTTTAGGTCATTAATCTATATTACATTACCCTTTAAATTCAAAAATGACTTATTAAGATTTTTCTACTAAGGCTTTCATAAACACATATTGAGTATGCCATTAATTATAATCCATTTAACCCATCCATTTGGTTGTCATCATATGCCAAAAAGTGTATTTCATTCATTAAATAATTGTGTAACAACATTAGGCATAGTCCTTGGTTCAATAATGTTTGGTAGGGTAATTGTAATAATGGAATACAACACAATCATGCAAGTATACACGGTAAATCTAAGTAATAAAGTGATGAGAGGATATCGATCCCACTGGAAAAGATGAATGAAATATGGTTCAATAAATTTAAGTACTCTATGAACCTACTTATGTAACTAAAAATTTGAAGGGTGATGATGAAAATATAAAGAAGAAAATGAATGCACAAGAAGTTACTGATATCAATGTAGGATAGATGGGAAGAAAATCAGAAGAGAGTCTTAAGAGGAGAATTGTTAACACCAAGTGCATGTACCCTATGACAAATCATAACCTGTTAAGCTCAATAGATATTAATCCTCTTTAACTCATTAGGTTCCACTCAGTAGTCAAACATACTCTTAGGCCATCTCCATTATGGTGCGTGGGCCTCGGAAATGTCATAAAGTGAGATTTAGAGGATTAATGATAAGGTTTATTCACCTTTAAGTGCCAACCTTATCACCATTTTCCATCGCAAGTTCTATACACTATCATAGTTGATACAAAATTTGGACGAATGCCTAAGGTGGCCAACATTCAACACTTCAACAAATTCAGATCATAAAAATGAAATATCATTCCAACAAAAGACAAAAAAAAGGTTTACAACCTTCCCTTGTACTAAACTCCTTCCAACCAAAAGACAACAAATAATAGAAATAAGGGAAGGGACTGGGTAAATCACTGTAATCCAACCCTTATCTAACCTAATCATTCCATTTTCTTTTTCCCCTCTTGGTTGAGCTTTTCTTGGAATGTTCTTCCTTTTTTTTCTTTCTCTACTACTCTTCCATTGATATTGTTATCTCTCTCTATTAATGATGATGATTAATTGATGATCCACCATGCTTTTTTCTTGATATCTTCATGGGGTATTTAAAATGTGCAAATGTACAAATAGGACAAATGTCCTCTAGTGCTGCGATCGTCGGTTGTACCGTGTATCAGGTGATAGTACCTTACAATAGTCCCCTAGTGAATGCTGCTAACTTTAGGAAAATTGTGTGTTCTTCTATTGTCAGTGTACAAACCTATGATGGCTACCTAGGTGGTGGCTCATACCACCTTAGCAGGGTGTAGATATGCTTTGATATACTGGGTTGCCACCGTTCTTACACATGGCTTGAAAGTAACTGAGTAAAATCATTAATTGTATGAGGTGTCATAGGAGTGGAAAGTGTTGTCAGTTCATAGGATATAAGAGCTCTTTTTAGGTTAAACTCAAGCAAGTCATGTGAAATCTCAAAAGGTGGAAAATTTATTTAGAAACATACCCTATGACTCTCTCATGCAGTAAATCCATAGATATAATGATACTCGTAGGGTCTTTTAATCATCTCAAGTCCACTTATATCACTTCCTTCAAACTTAAGTTGTTACTCATCCTAAGAAAAATTATAACTTTATAAATGGAGACCCCTATGTAAAAGAAGGAAGTACTTATTATCTTTTGATCATGTTGAGCTTCTGTTTTCAGCTGAGAAACTACCTTCATATGTATGATATATATTAAAAGGGTTAATAATGAGTTGTGTGTTGAATAAGTTTTTATGGATTTCTCTTTAGAGCTTCCTACAAGACCAATAAAGGTCATCAAGGTACTTGTGAACTTAACATCCTTTTATATTAGTTGACCTGCTCACAACCCCTAAGTGAGTTCATTTTTTTTTCACAACGAGATAGGATTTCCTCAACTTTTCATGGTATTTTTATGCGAGTGTACATCTAGGTCACAGATAGGTACCACTAGTTACTCCACCCTAAAACCTATTTCAAAAATGTTCAAGCAAGCTTTTCACCCTAGTAAATGGTTTGACACAAAATCACAAGGTTCTCATGCAAGTGCCACTTATTACTAGGTGTTTCAGGTATTAAAGCTCCCCTCTCAACTGTTAATATTGTTAAGGTCAATTCCCCTAAACTAATTCAATTACCTCCTTCACAGAGTGGCTATGGTTGGCCTTCTAATACCTTTTCTAGATGTCTTATTTAACCAATCTTTCTCTTAAGTGCAAGGTATAATAGAAGCTCTTATGAAGATATCTCATTCCCTTGTGCTCGAAGTATTTCAATGCTGATGGTTTTAAGAAACCCCACTTATGTAAGACAACAAAAATAGATATGGCTAGAAAGTCAACATGCCTAAAAAATGCCTTCTCGAATTAGCTCTATTATTTCACAAATAGGGTATTGTGGTCTCAAGTCATTAGTACTGTCACTACTAATGTATATACAGATATTATTGCTAGGATAATTACTCAGTTCAGACAGAATTTGATAGGGTAAGTAGTAGGGCTACCTTAGTTGCTGAAATTGTGCATAATAGTCATCTTGAAAAAACAAATTGAAAGATCTATGCAACTAAAAAGCATTAGATGAAAATTCTACTACATTAATTAGTACCAAATAACAAAGATAACATTGCAACATACTAATATATTAACTAGGATAGGCCTTCCCAAGGAAAAAAGTGGACAATGTCCTAACTGTTAGGGCAAGAGGGAAGGGAAACTAAAAGATAGGATGGCATGCAACTAGGATTTGACATAAAATAAAATATATAAAAAATTACTATAAAACAATCGGTTTCTTTTTTATCTTAAAACGGCTTAAATGGACTCTGATTGTGAAGACTTAAATGGTAAGGTTGTGGTTGGTGTAAAAGTGATAGTCATGTGCTTAGATTCTTCCTTCTCAGAATTGTTTGGGTCTACTTCTTTTGCTAGAATGTTAACCTAGGTACTTATCACTCCTTTATCTTCTCAGAAATACTCAATTGCCTTTCCTCCACCTTCTCTTATGAGTATCCCAATCTTGCCTCTGCCAAAGGAGTGATTGATATTGTCATCCTTGGTTTAACTTCCTAGTTTCTGAATAAATCAAGCTAATAAATTATAGTGTGGTCAACATCTTTGTGAAAATTATTATTATCTCTTCCTACCCTCTTAATAAGATTTCCATGCCATCCTTTAGTGCTACATATTTGCCTCCATCCCTACTTGATGTTTTGATGCATGTGATGGTAGTATCTTTGGCTTAAGAGTACGTAGCGGAGCATCAAACAAGTGGTTTATAGCATTCTGGTTGATGGAGTCAGGGATGGTGAGTTTTCTTTGTTGGGTTCTAGGGGGACTTCTGCCCTAGCATAGAGGTCAATAACAAAGGAAGGGTAGAATATTGGACCCTGTGGTTTTGTGGCCACTAGCTCTAGTTGGTCTTATATTATCCTCCCAACAATAATAGTGTGTTTTATGAGGGCGTAATATAGTAAGAACATATAGTCAAAACAAATTGAGTGATCATGAGTGGTGGGTAACAAACAACTCTAAAGAAAATGGTATCAAATGTAGAAAGTGGTGAGGTTCGATGAGTGTGGTGAGGATGCCTGCTATGACTTCTTTGGTATGGTTTTCAATTAGCTCGGAATATTAATTGTTTTCAAATGAGGGTAGGCCATAAAGGTTGTTGATGGTAGTAGATAGGTAAGCGACTAACTTTCCACGGGCGTAAATGGTCTTCATCATTCATTTTGTGTCGAGGTTACTATAGAACTCCAAAACTATAAGAGGGAAAATTTTAGGAGGGTACTAATAGAAAGTGGACTGGTGATGGTTGTCAATGGGGTTGAAAAGGTAATAGGGTTGGTCATGTAAGGCAAAAGCCCCCTTAAAATAAAAATCAAGGTTGGCTAGGTTATTAAAGTGTTCCTGAGTAGTTTCGGATAGAAAAATTATGAGTGAGTTAGTTGAGCGCTTCAAACACTTGGATGGGGGAGCAAAAGAGTAGGTTTGCTCATCATCTCTGGTGGAGAAAAACTCATCTAAGGAGACTGACGGTTCTAGCCATTTTTTTGAGGACATGGGTTTTTTGTTCTTTAAAAGAGGTTTAGCTACTACTTCGGTTGTAGAATGAGTTGTTCATTGTGGGATCATAGGGTTAGAGGGAGACAGTGAGGATGAAATAGGAATGGTTATGCATAGTGGTGTATTTTCTTGAGACGTGGTGGCAATGGTGGTGTCAAGCTATATATTGCAATGAATTTTTTTTGTTGCGAAATATTGATCCTACTTCGGCAATAATTTATATAGTTGCAAAAGCCTATAATTAGCAATGACTTCTATCATTGAATAAATTTGTTGTACTTTGGCAACAAATTATTTCATTGAAAAAACCTATAATTAGCAATGACTTATAACATTGAAAAATATTAACCTATTTTATTAACCCATTTTTGGAAACAATTAATTTAATTCACTATGCTTTTTATTGGCAATAAAATGTCATCATATGAAAAATATATATCATATTATAGCAATAATATTTGTCATTCCAAAAATACATTAATTGCAATGACTTATGTCATTGCAGAAAGTTAAATATGCTTTAGGAAAAATCTTTATGTAACACTTCAAGGTGATATGACCACACAGGGGGCACATAATAGCACTTGAGACCCCCAAATTTCTAGTATCCCAAGTTGGAACAACAATGCAGGGACACTAGGTAGCCACCTTATCTCAAAAGAGTCATTTTAGAGTCATTTTTCATACCCACGCACTTCCAAAGAATTTTTTATAAAATTTCTAAAACTTCCAAGGAGGGTCACCCTACCTAAAATTTGCTCCATTGCAAGTATATTTAACTGTTGAGTTCTCAAGATAGAATTACCAAAATAATGGTATACCATATTGATATAAGGAGTCATATCCATCCTTATAACACTCTACTCAATTTAGGGGTATTATACTTTATCATTGTGAAAAATAAATAATTATAATGATAAATTTATTGCAAAAATTTTAAATTAAAACTTTACAAACCATCTTGGTCATTGCAAAAACATACAATTGCAATGGCATAATAACTTGTTTAAACACCATTACAATAAATGAGATATAAAACCTACAATTGATGTATATAAATCATGACATATACATAAGTACTATTTAAATCAATACAACAAAAATACATAAAAATTATTCTTAATATATATATCAAAAAAATATAAAATTGAACAAAAAATTATTGGAATTCCACTTGGCAATTAGAGCTTCAGTTATGCTGATAGATAAGAGACAAATGGGGTTGGGGGAAGCTGGTCTAATTTCATTTATAATTTTTTATTACTTTTTGTCAGATTTTGTAAGTTTTGCAACAAGTGGATGTTGTTTTTGGAAATGATAGGTATACTACAACCAATATAGTCGTTGCAATAAATTGATAAAATATTTGACAACAAAAAATATCATTACTAATAGTTATATGTATAACTTAGAACAACAATTATCATTATAAAAATATTTTTCTCAATTTTCATCTCCTCATGCATATTGGGTCCAAAAAGGGAAAATAAATTAATATTTATAACAACAATTTTTAGCAATGACACTTAATCATTGTTGTCATTAGTTATTTTTTGCAACAATAAAGTATAGATATTGCAATAAAATTATTGATAAATTCTTTTTGCAACAAATTGTCGTTGCTTTAAAATAATATAAATATTTGTAACATATATAGTTTTGCAATAAATTCAATTAGCATTTTTGCAACAAAAAATATTGTTGCAAAAATATTTTGTAAATTGCAACATATAAATATCGTTGCAAATAAACCATCGCAAATATCGTAATGAAAAATGTCGTTGCATGACATTTTCTAATAATCACCATATAAATGAATTATTTTTGGAGAAATTTTTGTTCAACGTCATAAAATTGTTATCCTCAAAATAAAATTTTCATAAAAATAAAGTTTTCTCCTTACAAAAGTGTTGTTGCTATAAAACATTTTCTTCTAGTGATGCTTACAGTACCCTAATTTCACAGGTACATCATTAATTTTCCCAAAATGCTCCTATTATTACCAAATTTAATATTCCTTCCTAAAATACTATTATGAAAAACATATGTAAATTATTTTTAATTAAATCTAAATTTTCATACATGTGATAATAACATTTCCATTTTGGATTTACTATTTCCAAATTTAGCTTAATGAGAAAATGGGATGGGTGACTTTTTGGTGACTTTTGCTAAAGCTATGGGGGTGGGATCAGTGGTTTTAGCTGGTGAAAATGGGAGAGAAATGATAAGGGTAGCTGGTGATGTTTTTTTTGTTTTTTTTTTGTGTTTAGCAATGGTGAGAAGGAGGACCCCTAATGTGTATCTATTTTGTAGAGGATCCCTAATTCTACTTGTAACACCCCAAAAAAAATTTTAGCCTAATCCTACATCATTAATACCCTAATTTAATTCCAATATTAAAAAAATATTACTTTAGCCTTAACATAATTTCTTAATCCCAAAATTTTAATTGAATCTAAAACCTTAACTCAAATAAATTATAATTCGTAAACAAAAATTAAAAAAAAAACTGCTAAAATTATCGCTAATCCTAACCATTTTAGCTAAATTAAAATCACCTAAACTAACCCCTAAATCTGTTTTTCTCTTTTCACTTTTCTTTATTCTCCTTTGCACCATCAAACCAATCCACCCCATTTTAAAAATGTTGCAACTTGCACCATCACCTTCTACAGACATCCATCACCCATCACCCTACTTCTTTTCTTCTTTTTTCTTCTTTTCTTTTTGCTCCCTTATCCCTACCAAACCTACACACTCCATTTCCCCCTTCCAATTTACATATCATGCAACATACATACATACAACCATCACCACCCTCACTCTACGGCTACTGCTCCACTCCTTACCATCCTCTACAACCATCACCATCACCATCATCACCTTGCAGCTGCACCGTCACCTTCATCATCGTCGCCCGTCCATTACCCCTAAATTATTTTGCTACACAAACATGCCCATATATATACACACACACACATACTATACACTCTTCTTCCCTTCTCGTTGTTTTGCCTCCATTCGGTCTGTTTTGTGTCCAAAATCTTACCTGACCACCCCCTTCTTTCTCCTTACTTTCTTCTCTTTTCTTCTTCTTTTTCCTCCTTTTTTCCCTTTATTTTGGCCTGAAAAACACCCATTCCACCACCGTCCACCACCCATTAGCTAGTGGAATGACCACTAAGGACACCCTAACCTTCCCTAACATTGTCTCCGGCCATCGCCATTGACCACCACCTCTTTTCCATTCTTCTTCTCCTCGTCGGTCCCATTTTTCAAAGCACACAACCATGAAACACTAAAATTTCCTATCGCATGCCAGTGCAACCCAGCACCACCTAGCCGTGCACAATCTTTTCTCTCAACTAGGGCTGCACCGCTTACAGCATAGCCATGTAGCTTTCCATTTTTGGTTGTGCCTTCCCATTTTTCTTTGCAAACCTTATCTAAACACCAACAAATTTTTACCATAACTCCATCACACACTCCTCTAAATATCAACACATCCCAACCTTCCATTTAAATATGGTGGTATTCTATTAGCTTTAGAGGAGGAAGTTTAGAATTTGTGTGCTTAGAGCCTGGTGTTCTAGTTATTAAGGATATTATTCGATGTTTATGGGTTTTTTTTCTCATATGTTTATATGTGTTTTTTTATGATATTGTTTGTGTATGGTGTAATATATGTTGATCAAGATATTTTGTGATGATATGAATACTATGTTGAAAGGAAGTGAGAATAGGTAAGAGGTACCATTATGATTTTATTGTGATAATGTCATATTTGTGAAATTACGCATATGGTATGAAATATAGGTTAAATAAGCATTGATAAGTGGACATAAGAATTTTTATGATGTATTATGATAATGGGTGGATTTGGAAATAATATGTGTGAAAGGTATAAGAATGTCTAAAATAAAAGTCATTGTTTATCCTTAAAGGAAATTTGGTCATTATGGGGTAATAAGGCAATTTTTGGTATTTTATGTGTTAGGTAGATTAAAACATGATAGTGATATCATGAGGAAGGATTGGAAGTATTATTGTTGTTTTGGAGTCCTTAAATGAATTAATGGTTAATTTGGGCATAATATCTTATAATGGAAATATCATTATTCCATGTGTAGAATCTAAAGGTTAATTGGATTCTGAATACGTTGTTAATATTCGACCCTTCAAGGTTATCTATTGGGATTGGTAATCATGTAAATTTTATGGGAGGTGTTATGACTAATCTATGGAATTAGGGTTTTTGGATATTTCTATAAGTAATACCTTGGGATAATATTATTAAAGTATGTTTATAACATGGGAACTAGATTGTTTACTTTGGGTATGATAATAATGATGAGATTTTGGATGATATAATATAAGCTATGTGGAATAAATAAATATGGAAGGATGAATGCTAAGTGGTGTGCAATTAGAGTTTGAAAGAATGTGAGAAGTGTGACCTGTGTTATGTATGTATCTATTTTAATATGATCAATGCCAGAGAATCAATCATGAATAAGATACTAATCACTTAAAGTGAAAGAGCATGTGAGTAGAGCTAATGTGATATATTTTTATATATGTGTGTATTCCTATTCCACAGGAGAGAATAGTGGTTTAGGATCATTTTTTCCCAAGAAGGTGCTTCAGTTTGTTCTACCAGATTAAGAATAGCGGGGGCCCTACCTATCATGAAATGAAAATATAATAGTATAGCCTATAGAAAAGATACTAATAATTTAAAGTAGAATAATGTGTGAGTCAGGACCAAGGTGTTATTTGTATATGTATGTCCCTTTCTACAGGAGAGAATAATGGATTGGGAGTGTATTGGCCCGAGAAGGTGATGTTTTCAAATATATTCCAGTGGATGATAATAGTGGCTCAGGTGTGTTGTTCTTGAGAAGGTATTTCAAACCATTCCACCTATTTAAGAATAATGGGGTTCCTACACTCAATGTATGTAAAAGAATGAAAATGGATTATAGTTAATAAAGATATCTGGATCATTTTCTATCCTATGAGATGTTTCATTGAATTGTTTATACCTTATTATTTTATATGAAAGCATGTACTAATTTTATCCTTGTTTCAATAGTATTATTTTCTTACTCAATACAAAGGGTACTAACCACTAGTTTTATGGGTGTTACTCATTCCCACGAGTAGGAGACCCCAATTCTTATGTATAGGTCTTATAGGATCCGCTACCTAATTATGCTGCCCATGATTCCTTATATGGAGATGAGTGACTTAATCTATATTAGGGGTTGGGTGTAGAGTAATTGTTATCCGGTCAATGAATTTAATTAGATACCTTATTAGACTCTTTATCCTATCCTTTCTTTAGTATCTTGTATTCAGAGTTAAGCTTCAAACTCATTATTATATTATAAATGTCTCTTTGTTTCTAATTTTCTTGAGCTACTTTAAATGTTTTAGCCTTATGATTGAGGTAACCATGGTTGCATAAGCAAGACTTATGCCGATTACAGTGATAACCCCTAAAATTTTACTTATTTACTTCCACTGTAAAATAAAAAAATTTAGTAGTAAAAATTGGGGTATTACTCTTCTAACCGGATGTTTTTCCCAATTCAACTTATCTATCTTGCATCCCTACCTAACCCCTACCGTGATTTTATTTTCTAACATCTCCCACCTCCTTCTCCCTTGTCACTTTTCTCTCATTCACGTCCTATTTAGCCTATACTCTTCCTTTATCCCATGCTTCTCTCATCCTTGCCTACTCTATCGTTTATGCCCTTACTTATATAAGGTATCTTCCCTCCTAGTTTTGTGTTTTGAATTCCCTAAGAAAAGCTTGTGCTTTGTTTCTTCTTCTACCGAGCTTTATCCCCATAGTTCTTCTCATTATTTGTCTATTATCATTAGTTGAAAAAAAATCACCCTTACTTAGCAACAACAACACTAAAGCTTCCCCTTAGCTATGAAAAAAACCACCAAAGCTCCCCCTTAGCTACAACCACCACTACCAAAGCTCCCCCTTACCCATGACCACCAATGCTAATCTGCCCCTAGCAATGATAGTAAGTGTTGTTTCTCCCTTCATTGCAATGATAATAAGCATTATTGCCTCCCCTTTACTCTCCAAGACTTTATAATGTTGTTTCCTTGCTGTTTTGTTACCTTGCATGGTTTCCTATGACCCAATCATTTTCTAACCCTCTCTACCAAGTTGATTTTAGTTAATTTTGGTTAGTTTTGTGGTTTTTAGATGCTACTTTGTGTTTGCGTGTGTGTGTGTGTGTGTATGCACGCGTATGCGCACGTGTGTGTCTTTTGTTGGGTTTTTGTTTGCTTAGGTAATCCTTGAGGTATCATGGTGAAGAAAATATTATATGCTTTTATGTAGCTTGGATTAAGGTAAATCCAATTATTCATGAGACGGTAGAATATATATGCAAGCATGATAGGTTGTTTAGATTAAGAATCATGCTAGAGTTTTATGTTATGCAAGTGTTATTAATTACATGATAAGATAAAAACATGCTTGATGTGACTCTTCTTAGGAGAAATGAAGATTCAAATGTTAGAAGAATCAGTATAATCTATGGGTTGAGATCGAAGAAGAAAAATGAGAATCTGCAAGCAAGATTCAATCAAGAATTAAAGAATGTTATGAATCTTCAAACAAGATTCAATAAGAAGATAGCTTTAAATGTTTCTCCAATAAGATATTCAAAGTACTCTAGCTAAGATTACTCCAAGTAGTCTTAGGTAGGAAATTTCAGTCAAAGAAAGAAAAGATAACAAGTAATATACTTGTTATAGATTTCAATTTTAATTTCAAATTCTTCTTATGTTACAAAGGTGTCAACGCATGCATATGTATAAGTAGCTATACATTGCTAAGAAGCACACTAAGATAGCTAAATTAATGCATACAAGGCTAATTAGCACACTAACCTCTAATAGCAACATATTACTAACCTATATAGTACATGAGTTAAACTAAACATTATTACAAACAAATGTAGATAATTATTATATGGAAATAACCAACAAAAAAACCTAAATTACATAAGAATGATAATTAGGTCTTCTTTGACTTGTAAGTTTAACTTCTACGCATAATAACTCCTTTGACTTGTAATAACTTGCAACATAAGAAAGCTTAAATGTGATGAAATCTTGAAGTGTATAAATCTTCTCCTCGCAAATATGTTACATACCTACAAGAATTACTCAAAATACACTTGTTATGGTTAGCGCCAAAGTTATATTACCATTAAAGATGCATATTGTAATAGGCTCCATTACAAATAATGCCAAATCCTCATTATCATGAGAACCTATAGATGCTTTTGCATCAATGCTCATAAATAGTTCGCAATCATGTTTGACTTACCATTAAATATGAGTTATACACATTTGTGATATGTTGATTAGTTATTATTTCATGGTAGCTAGGTTTAATATAAATAGAATAAAATCATGTGCACGGCATTAGGGTTGAACTATAATAATTGTTATTCATATGTTCTAGGGTTAAAGATGTTTTCCTATATGTACCATAATTTTAATTTCACTAAATGTCGTATCATGTTACACACACACACATGTATGTGTTGCATAGAATATAAAACACAATAGAAACACATGATTAAGTTTTGTACATATAAATTGCTAAATGCATGTATAATGAAAATTTTAGCTAATAGCTTAGTCTTGAAATTTACCTACATGCTAAAATATTTTAAATTATTATCTTTTACCCTTTTCATGATAAATTCTTATAATAATATTGTTTGATACAAAATTGGATAATGAGAGCACAATTAGGGTTTTTAGGGTATTTTGGTTATTTTCAACCTAATGGGCCTAATGTGTAATGGAACATAGGATGGTCTTAGACTTTTGATAGGTTGACTTAAGATAACTGTGATTATCTTATAAAATACTAATACTTAGCTACGCTAGAGATAAGGTGTAGCCCTTGTTGAGTTTTGTTTTATAGAGCTCTGTTGTGCCCCAGTACAGTCCTAGTTTACTCTATAGGTGACTTACGGGCCCAATAAGGTATATTGATACGTAAGGATTAGGTGATTGGGGTTAGATGATATTGTGGTGTCTATGTGTACCACTATGACCAGGCATATCGCAATATTCCTATGTTCTAGAGTAAGGATTTTGTGTTACATTTGCACACCAATATAAATGGGTGTACCTCAGTGTCTCTAGATTAATTGTATCCCCCTCATGTAATTAAAAATGGAAGTAACTGTTGTATGGGAATAAGAATTGAAGGGACTGTTGTGGTTTGGTAACTGGCTCCATGCACTACTTAGTTTGATAGGTTGATTCTATAGTTATCTAAGTGTTCTACCTTTAGTGTTTGGACTTAATTTGGATTTTATCAATTTGGTAATTGGCTCAGTGAACTACCTTGATTTTTGGGATTGATTTAATTAGTCAATTTTGTTCATGGATTCCAAATGGTTATTTTGTACTTGGGATGTGTGAATTAGTTAAATATAATTGACAGCTAAGCATAAGACTTTGATGATATATATATATTATCCTATGATTATTGTATATTGTTATGGCGTTTGTTTTTTACTTGAAGCATGTTTTCAAACTATTGTATGATTATGTTCAATGTGAGTATGCTACCTCTCATAAGGTATTGTAATTTACTCGGTATAAGGAAGTCGTACTAATACTACATATGTAGATGACTATGTAAAGGGCATGGATTGGTTTGAGGCGTATAATAGTGGAAAAGATAAGTGGAGTCTTTAGGAAGATCCCGTTCTCAAAATGGGATTATGAGTCCAAGTGTTAGGGCAAACCATTGTGGAACTTTTGGATGCTCATTTTTATTGAAATCAGTTTTTCTTTAGACTCTTATGTCCTTTATTTTATTTATTACTGTATGAAAACTTTTATCTATGTATTATCTCAGTTGCTTGTTTTGGAATCTAACTTGTTTTAAGCCTTAGCATTTGGCATAAAAAAAGGTGAAGGAATCAAACTTATACTAAGTTTGCCAATAACACCTATTACTTTTATAATTAACCCTTTTGCAAAATAAATTTTTAAGTAATTTTTGGGTGCTACAAATGCTGCACAATATGTGGTGTCTCATGTATCTTGTTATTATATATGAATTGTGTAATATGTTGGCATGATTATTGTATGTTTCGCATTCTATTTATACTATATGACTTTTGCATGGTTAGAGTGAATTTTCCTTACACAATACTTAGCTATATTGATGTCATGTTTTGTATGCAGTCAATGTGATATTACACGCGCAGCAAGCCTGGTCGGATTGAACCAAAAGTGTCTTTTAATGGTCTGGGGTAAATTTTCAGACTATCCCGTGTGTAACCATTGGGTGCCTTTGTTCCAAATATTTTTATGGAGTTTTGTATCCCTTTTCTATTTGTGTTATTTATATGATGTTTGTGTTCAATCTTTTGTTCATATTAGAGTAGTCGAAGTTATTGAAAAATATTTAAGTTAATCGCACTGATGTTTAATTTTGTTTGTATTTTGAAAGAATTAGTTTCAATAATTTTACGTCTAACATGAGTTGAATGATAGTTATATTATCTTGTATTAAATGTTGTGATAGTATCTTATGTTTGAAAATTTTAACTTTCAAAAATCATTTTTGAGTAAAAAAAATTTTGTTGTAAAAGTAAGATATTATGTACCCATCTATACACTCTTTCATTTTGAGACATGCTCAAGTCTGTCGATTCCAAAACCATTTCCCTTTTCGATAACACCAAGCTGCTGCACAAAATGTTTTTTTCCCGTGATGGCTAACCCACCATTTTAAGCATAGATGTCGCATGCCCCTAATCTCCCGAACACTGCTGCTCTTATTCGGGTACATCTTGTTGTTCCTCACCTACTAATAATTGAAGTTTGTCATATACTACCGACATATGTCTAATACTCACCCTCCATAAAAAAAAATCTATTTATTTACATGCTTTTTAAAAAATTAATAAAAATGATCTTAAAATTACACTTATATTTTTTATTTAAAAATAGTTAAACATTTAATGTATAGATAATAAATAATAATAAAAACATTTGAGAGTAAACATGGAAAGTAGGCATTGAATTTAATAAAATAACTTTATTTTTTATATAAAAATTTAAGATAGAATGATTTTTTTTTATACGGAGTGAGTATTTTATTGTTAAAATAAATTAGTATCACTCGCTTGTACAATACACGTGATGGTAAGTAATATTCTAGTAGAGTTTGACATAATATGATAATAACTTTTAGAATAGTAAGTACGAAAAATAATATAAAAGAAATAACATTATAAAAAAGACATTATAATTATTATAAAGGATAAAATATTATTTAAAAGATGAAATAATAAAATAATACACTATGTATGGAAATAAAAAATAATTGAATAGGGAATGTATAATCTAACTAGATATTTTATAACATTTACTTGAATATAACATTTGTTGTGGATATACTTTCACTTACATTATGATTGCATATCAAAAAAATTAAGTGCATTATGACATGTAACCTTAGATATTTTTACATACAACTGAATATGCTCAAAAACTTAATTTTTCAATAATAACCTAACATTAATTTTTTTTATTCATTTGTCTTTTTTGTCATCATTTTTTTATGATCAACTAATTAAAAATGAAAATCAAATGAATGATGTTTATTATGGCGGTTTGATTTCGATAAATATATAATCAAACATATGATGAGGCACCATTTAACTATATTCGTCATCCAAAGAGACTACAAATTGACCATATGGTTGAATACTTTATGCAGGTAATAACATATTTTATGATATAATGCAATTAATGTTATATTTTCTATGTAAATTAATAAACTATGAATCATAAAAACCAAGAATTGAAGGTCTACAATAATTGGTTTATCATGAATTATTGAAAATTGATCAATTAGGTATATGTTAGGGTACATAATTGCATCAATGACTTGTTGTAACCAAATAATTTTATTGAATAATCAATTTATGAACAATAATTGTTATAATTGAGCCAAAAAATTTGCCTGCATATTATCTATTAGAAAACTTTATTTTTATATAATTATAGATTACATATTTATCATCCATAGCTTCCTATATTGTTTGATAATAGTAATATATAAGTAGCGCTGTATATATTTTTTATATGGATAATTTTCATCAAAATTGAATAGATACAAAAATTATGTATGGACTGATTCAAATTTTGACAATTTATATAGGAATATATCATTTGTTCCATTTCCTTACAAATATTTATGTAAAGGAAATGGTGCTAATATTGTTTCAACTTATTACTGATTTGATTTTGTATAATAAATTCTTGATAAATTGACTTGTATAATATTGTATAAATATTGACCAAGTTTCATTTTTATACTCACTCCAATTCTTATTATATAATGTTTTTGAGTGATTCACCCATTAAAGGTATTTTAAAATGACAAATCCACCTCTACTAAATGCTTTTCTTATTGATTTGGACACTTTATTTACCCTCTCCTTCCTTCTTTCCCATCCAGTTGTGGTGAAATACATTTAATTAAGGAAAGACCAAACCTCTTTATAGCAAGGGCAAATATGAAAGCAAATAGTTTAAACCACTTAACAATTTTTTTGCAATAAAGAAAAATCTCTAAAGCATCATATAATGAGAATAGGAGGGAGTGCTATTTATCATAATATAAGAGGATGGTATGTACGGTCCATCTTTGACTTTATTATTATCAAAAGTTCTATAGTTGAAGTAGGCCGACACAACAATTTAAGAACTTTATTATAAAGAGTTTTTGCCGTGAGCTACCTCTATAGGTGGCAATTGGATTGAATTATAGTGGATTGGATTATTTTCATATTGAGTCATATGCAAATCATTTTTTTTATGGATCGGTTGTGGATTAGCTCTGATCATTTTAGATTCGGGACATTTCAGATCATCTTATTATTTTGGATAGGTTGGGTTTGGATTGTTGTATATTCTATTTGTACCGAGTTAATTTATAAGAGCATATCAGGTTTGGGTTGAGATAGTTCGAGTTTGAGTTAGGTCGGTTTTAAATTATTTTGGATTAGCTTATCGTGTTAGGTTAGGTCTGGTCTAGGGATGTAAATAGAGCAGATTTTATCCGAAAGTCTATATATTTTATCCGTCAGATACTCAATACACATATGGATAAATGGATATAGAGGATAGAAAAAAAATACCCGTTAGATTCGAATACGGATACAAGTTTGAGATATCCATATTGGTACCTATACCTGTACCCATATCTGTTTACCATATATATAATTACCCTTTTGCACTTAATTTTAAAATAAATTATAGTGTAAATTAAGGTTGAAATTATCATTTGGCATAAATCTAAATGGGTGTATCCATTGGGTAGTGGATGTACCGGCCAAATAATAATTGTTCATGGTAAATGGATTATTTGTCAGGTAACAAATATCCAACAGATACGTATATAGATGTATTGGTAGATACCCATTCGGGGTATGGGTACAAATTTAGGTATGGATTTTCTTATCGGGTATGAGTATAGGTATGGGTACGAGTATAGGCTACCCACCCTAAATTTGCTTCATTTACATCCCTATTGGATTGGGTTTGGGTCGAGCAAGCTTATATTTAAGTTAATTCGTACTTGTGTTAATTTGACAAGTTAGGTTTGGATTAACTTAACGAATTGGATCATTTTGGTTCTGATGGGTTAGGTTGGGCTCGGGCTGAGTTAATCTTGGATCAAATAACTTTGGATTTTGGTCAAATAGGACATTGACCACCACAATTAATTTAACTCATTAACATCATAGGTAGGCAATAAGTTTAACTTCATGTAAAAATTTAATTAATAATGTGTTATTAATTAATATTTTTTTATTATGACTTTATGATGTTACAATTTTATGCAAATAAATAGGTAAAATTATAATATCATTGGTAAATAAATAAGTTCGTAATAAAAATAAGAAAAATAAGTAATAATTAAATAATAGTATATTTTTAAAAGCTTTAAATAAATAATAAGATAAGTGTATTTTTTATTATTATCATAACTAGTTTATATGGAATTTAGTTTTTTCATGTTAAGTGGTGCTGATAGCTGGTCAGGTTGATCATAGGTCGGGTTAGTGGCAGGTCGGATTGATGGCAAGTTATGGGTTGGGTTCGGGTCGGGTTGGGTCACTTATATTTGGATTGGTTGTAATCCCCTGAAATTTTAAAAGCCTATAATTTAATAAATAACTTTTATTTGGGATAAATTAGCTTTTAAATCTATTTAATTTAACTATTTATGGATTTTTTTAGTATATAAAATTGGATATAAATATTTAATAAATTAAAATAAATATTTTATTATTTTATCATACTCATTTTACTTGAATAAATTCCCAAACCAATATTTTCCCTAAAATTAACTTTTTAAGCCCATATGTATTAAATTATATTATTAAATAAATTTATTACCCAAACCAATATTTTCCCTAAAATTGCATTTTATTATTTTATAAATTAAATTATTTTATTTTCCCCATTTTCCCTTTCCTTTTCCCCTTTTCCTTTTTTTTTCTCTCTCTCCTTTTTCCTCTTTTCTTTCTTTTTCCTTTTTCTTCCTTCGAGCCGCATGCACCCCGACCTGCCCTTCCTTCCTCGTGACTAGGCTGCATGCCCGCTTCTTCTTCCTTCCTCTCCTTCTCCTCGCGTAGCCCATTCCCTTTCTTTTTCTTCCTTCCTCCCCCGCGCGAGCTCGACCAGTCCTCCCTTCTTTTCTTTACTTATTTCTCCCCTGAATGGGCTGGCCCACGCCCTTCTTCCCCTTCACCAAGCCTATACACATGCCCCCTTCTTTCTTTCTTCTTCTTCCTTTTTTCGATGCTACACCCAACCACCCCTGCCATCTCTAGTCGCCCTACTTGCAACCCTCCTCCTCCCTACTACCCTCCTTCTCTCCCCCCCCGGTTGTTTTTCCTATCCCATCTCAGCCCATCACCCCTCTCTCTCCTCGCCCATGCCCTACCTTTCCCATCATTTCCCTTCCCTCTCCCTGCCACTCCCATACTCTTACCACCCTACTGCCACCCTACCGAGCCCTGATCCCCTCCCTTTCTCCCCCTCTTCTTTTTTTCTTCCTTCCCTGCTTCATCCTTCCATTTTCGAGCCTTCCATCCCCTTCCCTGATCTTCTTTCTCTTCCTTTCTTCTCCTTCCATCTCCCTTCCTATTTGTTCTCTACCACCCCATTCTACCACTACCACCACCGCACCAGCCACCTACACCACCTCCTATAGCCCTTCATTTTCCTCCTCCCTTTTCCTTCCTTCTCAGCCCCCTCCACCTCGGCAGCCACCTTTGCAGCCTTGCTGCCGCCGTCAACCTATCCCTAACCAATACCTACACCCCCTCTCTACCCATGCACCTTTCCCTTGCCCTAAATCCTCTCCCACATGCCTTCTTTCCTAGCCCCAAAAACCTAACCCAAAAACACCACTCCCTCCTCCCTTTCTTGCCATTTCGAGCCCCTACCCCTCTTGTTTTGCATGCAGCTCATGTTGCATGAATAGTATGAGTTGTTGCATGCCTTGGTATATTTTTTTTAATAAGTTTTAAGGTATAATAATATTTTTAGTTAAGTATTTCATTAATTAAGTGTTATAAAGTCTTATACTTTTGGTTTTCTTATGTGATAAATATTGATATTATTTTTAGGTATTGGTTTTTCCAATCAAAGCTTAAACCTTTAACCATTATAGGGGTAAGGTTCGTTTTTGTGGGAATTAAAGTAATCGTTAAACCCCACTTAAACACATGGATAAACATATGCAAACACATTAGGGTTATAATATGTTATTTTGCATGATATATATTGTTTGATATATTATATGTAGTTGCTTATATTGATTGATAAAAAAGAAAGCATGCTAGTTTATGTACTATGTATGGAAATATTGCTTAAGAAAAAAGTTTGGTTATTAATGAAAATATTAAGTACTTATTCATGTTGTATTATACTATTGTGACCATTAATGCATAAATAATATTATTGTGAGCCCTAGTGGTATTGTAGTTATATGTCTTATGCAAGAATGTGGCCTAATATGTGTGGGTGCTAATGAGTATTATGTTGAAATGTAATGGTTAGTGGAGTTGGATGATGAGAATGGGGTATTAATATTAATATTTCATGTAGTGATGATAATTTAATATAAGTGGTGGGGCAAAATGGTAATTTGTAAGTGAAAAGGGTAAATTGGTAATTTTGGAAGTAAAGGGTAAAATGGTAATTTGGAGGTAAAGGGAAAAATGGTAATTTTGTAAGTAAAAGGGCAAAATGGTAATTTTGGAAGTAAAGGGGTAAAATGGTAATTTTGTAAGTAAAAGGATAAAATGGTAATTTGTAAGTAAAAGGTTATTATGGAAATTTTGGAGGAAAGGGTAAAATAGTAAATTTGTAAGTAAAAGGATATTATGTTAATTTGGTGGAGGAGAAGGGTAAAATGGTATATTGTAAGTAAAAGGAGTAATATAGTAATTTTGGGGATAAAGGGAAAAATGGCAATTTTAGAAAATTAAGGGTATTATGGTGATGATGGAAGTGAAAGGGAAAATGGAAACTTTGTAAGCAAAAGGATAAAATGGTAATTTATAAATAAAAGGGGAAAATGATAATTATAATAATGGTGAGGGGTAAAATGGTAATAATAATAATGTAGAATGATGAAGTGGTAATTATAATAAAGGAGAAGGGTAAAATGGTAATTATGATAATGAAGAAGGGTAATTTGGTAATTTAACCAACTAAAGGATAATTTGGTAATTTTGATAATGGAGAAGGGTAATTCAATAATTATAATAATAGAGAAGGGCAATTTGGTAATTTAACCAACTAAAGGGTAATTTGGTAATTTTGATAATGGAGAAGGGTAATTTGGTAATTATGATAATAGAGAAGGGCAATTTAGTAATTTAACCAACTAAAGGGTAATTTGGAAATTTTGATAATGGATAAGGGTAGTTTGGTAATTATAATAATGGAGAAGGGTAATTTGGTAATTTAACCAATTAAAAGGTAAAATGGTAATTATGATAATGAAGAAGGGTAATTTGGTAATTTGACCAACTAAAGGGCAATTTGTTAATTATAATAAAGGAGAATGGCAAATTGGTAATCTAACCAACCAAATGGAAAATATGTTAAGTGTAACAATTATGAAGGGTAGTTGGTGACCTAATAAGTATGGGAGATAACTTGGTAACTTAAATCAAGTAAGGAGTAATTTGGTAATTATGCAACAAGGAGGGTAATATGGTAATTTATCAAGTAAGGAAGGGATAACTTAGCAATTATATAAGTAAGGGGTAAATGAGTAATTTGTATCTAACATGTCGTTGTGATAGCAAAATTTCGTAATATGACTTAAGTAACACTAAATAGCAAGATAAGAGTATTTGACAATTAGTAAGTATAACGAGAACGAATCCTAAATTAGATTTGGATGAGATTATGATGGCCTTAATGATTCCTCTATGTTACCTTGGATAACCATTTGAATAATAAATATCTAATAATATCAGAACAATTGAAAGTGAATAAGTATCTGATTATTATACTTTTTGTGATCACCTTAATTAAGACACTAATACTTAAAGTGAAAGACCTCAAGATCGAGAATGGTGACTCTTTAAGGGTCGTTATCCTAAAGACATGGTTTATCCCATGGTTATTCTAGTATTTGTTGGTGTGCCTTTGTGCCCCAGCCAAGCCCTATATCTAACTCTATCTAGCTCTAAGACCTATTTAGGGGATATGCATACTTATGGGTTATGTGTCCTTGTCAGTAGAGTACTAAGTTAGCTTTATGCATCAGTACGATCAGGGTACCTTTGCGTCCCTAGGTTGATAGTTGAAGGGTACTGAATAGCTCTTATGCACCAATGCGATTGGTGTACCTTTGTATCCTGGGATCTTAATCTTCCTATTGAGGCAAATAAATGGAATTGGTGTGCTGATTAAAAAGGAAAAACATTAATCGTGAAAGTGAAAGATTAATAAGCCAGGCCTAGTTGAATTATATTATGAGTATCAATCCACCGGATATAATAGTGGCCCAGTAGCGTTTTATCCTAGATAATGTTTATGAGTACCGATCCACCGAATATAATAGTGACCCAGGTGCGTGTTGCCCTGGATGATGTATATTTGTATTCCAATCCACCGGCTATAATAGTGAGGATCCTAAGCTCAATAAATTTGATTTGGTTGTGAATAAATTATGGAAAAATATTAATCACTTATAGTGGAACACCATGTCAGTCGGGCCCAGACCATTCCACTAGCGAATAATAGTGGCCAGGAGTGTCCTGCCTCGGAGACCGATCCACCGACAATAATAGTGGTCAGGAGCATTCTGCCCTGTATGTATTCCGGTCCATCGATTATAATAGTGGGGTTCCCGCACTCACATGAATATTTATAATCCGATATGATTGATAATGATGGGTTAATGGGTTAAGGCCCAGAAGTATCGATTTTTCATTATGACCTATTAATATCTGAATGATTTGTTAAGTATGTGAATGCACGGTTGTGAATATTGAGTATCTACCTTTTATTATGTATGTATGTAGTGTTGTATCATGTATTGCATTGCGGGTCTGCTGTTAAGTGTGTTTTAAAGGGTTATTCGGTACCATAATATTGAAGGATTCCATTCGTGGGCCCCACTACCTATTCAATGGGCAATGCCCCTTGTAGGTCGTTTTCAGGTGTTATTTAAGTGGGGTCTCGGAAAAGAGCGTAAGGATTATCCGGAAAGTCCTAGGGTTGTATTCTTTCTCTTTTTAAACATTAGTTTTGATGTAGTCCTTGTTTTCTTGTAACCACCACTAGTGGATTTTATTCTTGTAAATGGTTTACTACGCTACTCTAATTTAATTATGGTTTGAGTTTCTCGTAAGTTGTATTTTTACTCTTTTAGCCTTAGCACTTGGTATTGGAATGGTAGGAGTGAATTGGTCTGGTACTAAGTATGGCGGTAATATCCCCAGAATTCACAGTTTTATTATTCCGCTTCCCCTAATTATTTTTAATAAAATATAATTTTTTAGTAGTGAATTTTGGGGTTGTTACATTGGTATCGGGTCGGATTAGCTTCATGTCAGGTTTAGGTCGAGTCGATCTGGGTCAGGTTGATAAATTTATTATGTTAAGTTGGGTTAGATTTTGTGCTGGTCGAGTCAACTTTTGCCAACTCTAACTACCTCCTCCATATATATATATATATAACAAAACATTTCAAAAGCATAAATATTTTTTAAAAATTAATAAATAAAATTTTAAAATTATACTTTCATCCTCCATTAAAATATTTAATACATAAATAATAATGTAAAAGGAAAAGTGAAAAATATATTTTAACTTTTTAAATTAATTTTTTATATAAAAATTTAACGATAAAATAACATATTTTTTATATGCATGGAGTAAAAACATTTTATTAGGAAGAAAAATAAATTATTTCTTATATCTTCTCTCGAGAGAAATGATTCTTCGGGGTTCTCAATTAAGTGTTTTTATTTAAATAATTTTTTGGCCAAGTAAATTTCTAATACTAATATTATTTTTTATAGTGATATTATATTTAATACAATATTATATTTTATGCCATAAATTTTTTTAACATAACAACTATATCATCTTACTTACGGCCTCCAAGATGAATCACCTAAAAGGGATAATTTTACAAATATACTATTCATTTTCATAGGGAACAACTGCTATGAATTTGTTAAAAAATGTTAACTTATTAAACAAAACTATTGTAGCTCTGTAAAATAAATAATAGTTATTGTATTGTTATCATCAATTTTTTTTTTAAAAAAATATCGAATAAAAATGCATACTATCTAGATCATCATTATTTATTTAGTTAGTAAGGTTACAAGGTTGTTATAATTTAATTTCTTTGTTTTGTATGAGATAATTACTTATATAACCACATTTTTATTTAGTATTAATGTTGGAAAATAGTAGGTTTGTGCATGAGTTGTCGCTTTCTTAATTGCATCTTCATTAATATTAACAATTATTATCACAAATATGATAATCAATTTGTTACTAGATCCTTGTAACTATGCTCCATATTTTGTTTTATAAATAACTAGTATATATAAAAAATATTTATCCATAGAATAAATATGATATAAAAAAGATCATTATTTATGAGTGATTAAATTATTGATTTCTCTATCCGGAGAATGTTTTACTTTTTGATAATATATGCAGATATACAATTTATAGTAAGTGTTGGACGAGTATGTATTTTTTGTTTCCGAAGAATGAGACAGAGAAAAAGAAATATGATAATAAGTTGGTGTCATTGCTATTAATATACCTATGTTTCTATTTTAATATTAAATTTAATTTTTAATAATAATTATAATTATAAATGCTAAAATTAAAATTGTCTATCATTGAAAAATATTAAATAATGCACATATTTTTAAATTATTACTTCCTCTATCTTACAATATTTAGTAGATTCCTGTTTTTGTTTGCCCCAAAATATTATCATATATATATATATTTCATTTTTTTTCCAATGACACTCTTAATTAATTTTGCAATGAAATTATAAATTAAAAAAATTAATGTAAGTGATTTTTAATATAGGGGTAATTATGAAAAAGACATAACAAAATATACAATAATTAAATTATCAATTATATTTTATTAATATGTGTTTAAATCTACATAATTTTTTTATTTAAACTAAAGGAAGTACTACTTAGGAAAAAAAAATATTCATCCACTGCCATAACTAGCAAAATTAATTATTTTGATACCTGTCCGCATGATTCTAACTAGAGACGGCCAAATTATAACTTTGGAAAGTAGCTCGAACTACTCGCCATGGATCTAGTTTGGTTAGTATTTTATCTTTTTAAAAATCAAAAGAGCCCACGCTGCATATAAAAACGAATATCATTACCACATGGGTAATAAAATAAATGGTAAAAATAAAATTGAAAATTCAATTCGTAACATCGATTTCTGAACCAACCAAACACTTTTGGTTTCTTTAATTAACCTAACCGGCCATCTCTTTTTTCCCCTTTCCTGCCGTACCGGCGGCCGCAATTTTGCTGTCAAATTCGTCTTTAACTGAAGCGGAGCCTTGCTGTTTCCTTTTATCATATGCTTCTGTTTCGAAAACAATGGCTGTATAATATTAATTCAATTCAATGCATTGCTGGTTCTCCGGGGAATCGTACTAATGGACAAAAATGTATGTAAAATTACAAATATTTTAATTTTTATGTTAATATATGAAAATACAAATATTTTAATTTTTTATAAATATATAAAATTTGAGATTTTATTTTTGTTAAATCATATAATATTTTTTTAATTTCATTATGTTTATTTATAATTTAATAAAAATAAACACTAAATATTTATGTTTTAATAAAAATAAATACCACATATATATATATATGCATTAAAAAAAATTTACTACGTTAATAAAAGAATATATATATTTTTGTCTCTATAAAAAATAAAAATTATTTAAAATTGAAACACATTTATTAAAAATATTTATCTTTTTAAATACTCATTTTTCTACCTAATTTATTGTCGTTAGATAGCGACTGACAAAAACAATTAACCCTTCGAAACCCCTTTTTCTTATTGCTGCTGTGCGGCTGTCTGTACGTAGTACTTGATTACCTTGTTTGCTTTGATAGCCTGCCGCAGCTTAGAAGCTTATTTTAACTGACACCGGCTTTGCTGCACGTTAGTGCTAGGCTCCTAGCTATATCGCTGCCGTCTTTTACAGGGAATTAATATGGCGGGCCATCGTACGGGAGATATAAACCGAGCACGACATCCGCCCCTGAAACTGAAATTAATTGTGTTTGTCTCGTTAATATGAGGAGGAGTCGGACGAGAAGGAGACGAGAGCAAGAGGAAGCTGCCGAAATTATGGCGTCAATCTTGTATCTAAAGTAGGTTAGGTGTACTATTTTTTTTCTTCATATAATTATAATATATTTTAAATCTTGTATAGACATATATTAAAATATATCATAATTATATTAAATATATATGTGTCGGATAATGCATCTAAATTTAGGCACATCATCTATATATTTATTACGCTTATTAGTTTTACTATAAAAAGTGTTCAATTTTTTATTTTTTATATATTAGCTAAAATAATATTAAAGTTTTAAATGATTGATATCTAAAATGACTAAAAGATTTATATTGAAACTTGAACACATTTATTATGGATGCATTATTAAGATTAAAAAAAATTAAATTTTGGAAATTTGATACTAAAATTTTAATGTTTTTATAAAATAATTTATATTACAAAAAATTATAGGTGTTCTGTTATAAAATAAAAGGAGTAAATTCTTTTGAGGGAATTCGTCTATATCTTTGAGTGGACTTGGCCTATTATTAGTAGTATCCTGTTTTTGAGGGGCCTGGCCATGTAGATGCAGGTAGGCTGCGTAGATCATTGGCCCATTCATTCTTATACCGTTTTTATTTCTTTATTCGAAGTTCGAATTAATAATTGTCACCATTCGAATTAATAATTGTCATGAATGTGATGGACGCATGTTAATTATAGTATAGAAAATGCAAAAGTATTATAACTAAATAATCAAATAATACTTATTAACAAGTAATAATATAATCTACCTTTGTTAGTATAAATAATAAACTCTAAAAAATTGGATGGTTAAATTTAATATCTAACTCCGTCAAATTTATGGTATGTACTTTAACACTAATTTACATCCTCATATAATATACAAGGTGTGAATAATTATCTTTTACGCTAGTATAGATTTTTTGTTTTTATTAAAAGTAGCATTCTAATTTGATACTATCTTGACAAATTCAATGATATGCTTAGTAATCAATTAAAGTTTGTTTAGAAAAATTTGAAAAGAATGAGAGAGGCCAATATTTTTTTTTTTCTGAATTCTCAACCTAGCTAATAATAGGGCACATACTTTATTATCACCTTGGTCTATGAACATCTATAATTTTTTTTCCTCAACCACAAAAGTACTTTACATCCTTGATCCTCAATTCAACTGCTTTATTTTTGTCCACCAACTCAGTCTATTGTTGATATTTTTGTGATCTCATACATTTTAGCTTAAGCCTTTCATATGCCAATCAACCATTATGTTGTACACTCGACATTAACTATTATGTTTGATGAAGTAATATTGGCTAAGGCTAATTTTGCTAAAGCATTAGCCACCAGATTAGCTGCTTGTGGCACTTGCACTATTTTAATAGAACATAAATGATTTTTTTTCCTTTAATTAGCTTCCCCAAATGTTTCTCCATCTTGGGCTCCTAACATTATACTATTCATTATATTGTCTAATAACCAATGTCAAGTCATTATATAACTTGATTTTTTTGCCATCAACTTGTGAGCTATTCTGAGGCCACCCAAAGTAGCTTTATACTTAGATTCTTTATTAGTGGTAGCAAAATGTAACTGTAATGCATATTCCATTGTTATGCTATTTAGATTAATCAAGATCATGTGAGCTCTAGTGCCTAAGTTATTGGAATACCCATCAACATACAAAGTCCATTCTCCCTATGTTCTTGTTATCTATGATGACTCTGGCTTAGCTTTAAATAAACATTCAACAATAAAGTCAATTAATGATTGACCCTTAATGGTAGGTCTTGGTCGATATTGAGTTTCATATCTACTTAATCTAGTGACCCACACTATCATTCACCCAAAATTCTTAGGTTTATGCAAGAAATTCTTGAGAAGAATGTTAGTTAAAACCACAATAAAATGAGAATCAAAATAAGGTTTTAACTTTCTCAAGGCAATAAGCAAAGTATAATACATCTTTTTCAAGTTTGAGTACTAATGCTCCACATCAATAAGCACATTGAAAGTGTAATAAATAATCTTATGTGCCTTGGCCTAGATGTAGTCTGAGATAAGAACAAAAGAAGTAGTTGATGGTGATGTCGTTGGATATAAGAATAATACCTCTCCCACTACTGGATCTATCAAGGTTGGAAACTTGGATAAGTGAGTATTTATTTTCATCAAATGCATTTTGGCAATTTTCACTCCACTAAAAATTATCCTTCACTCTTAGAAGTAGAAATAAAGGAAAAATCTTATGAGTACCCCTATATAACAATCTATATAGTGCAACCAACTTCCTTATTAATTATTAAATGTATTTTTTTTCTTACTGAAGGTTGCATATGCAAAACTATAGTAACCTTTTTTCAGGTTTACATCTTTGCCTCTATTTAAAACCATGAATACCCAGAAAATTTTAGCACCCACTCCAAATACACATTTGGTGGGTTTTAATTTTATTTTATATTTTCTCAAAGTATCAAAATAATCTAGAGTTCTTGTAAGTGGGTTTCTTTTTTTCTTTTTCTCTTTTTACTATCATATTGTCCATATCATCCTCTATACACTCGATCTATCCTTGAAAGATTTTTTTCACCAAACTTTGTAAAGTTTCCTTAGTAATATTCAATCTAAATAACATTTTTGATAGTAATACAATCCATCATTTGTGATAAAAGTAGTTTTTTTCTTGATCAATCTCTTCCATTTTGATTTAATGGTACCCAACAAATCAATCCATAAAACTTAACCTTTCTTGTTTGAATATAGAGTCAATCAATCAATCTGTATAATGGAGTGGATAGCCATATTTAGGATCTGCTTTTTTAAGGTTGGTGAAATTAACACACATTCTGCATTTTCCATTGGACTTCTTTACCAGGACTAGGTTTGCTAACCAATTAATATATTTCATATCTCGAATAAATCATAAGCCAAACAACTTCTCCACCACCTCTCGAATGGTTTTATGCATTTTAGTGCCGATGGCCCTTTTCATTTCTTTTTAAACAACTTATATCCCTCCATTATATCTAATTGGTTCTTAATGGTTTTAGGAGGGATTATTTCCATATCATATATTTTCAAGGTGAAGACATCTTTATTTCTTATGAGAAAATTTAGCAGCTCCTCTTTATTAGTCTCACTAATATCCTCACCTATTATCCTCAGTGCTTTGCATCCCCCATATATTTCTCTTCTTTCTTAATAATATCCTACATGCACTCTCTTAACACATTTAAATCCTCCAAGACTAAACTTTCTTATGGATTCTTGACATCTAGTTGTCTTAAGGTACCCTTTAATTATATTGCAGAACATTGCAGTGCCATCCTCTTTCCCTATACTACTCCTTGTCCACCATTAACTAGGAATCTCATTAATAGCCCACCAATAAAAATGCTTGTATGGATTTTTTAAGGGATGTCTATCCTAATATCATGTTATACATCAACAAGAAAAAAAAAATCAATTTTAATGCTCTTAAAATCCCTTGGATGACCAACTATCAATGTGAGATCCATTATTCTCCTTGATTTAATTGCATTACCATATATCTTTATAAGGATGAAGTTTTATTTATCAAGAATGATGCAGTAGTATCTCAATTTTACTCTTCTTCTATTGGACGTCAAGAGTTAGCATACTTAGAGATAGTACTAATTGTTCTTGAAAATCTTGAAAACTCTCATGCTAACCCTAATACTAATAACATTTTGGAAAGTTATTTTTGTTGGTGTTATATATGTTTGCAAGAAGAAGAGTTCACCAAAGACATCTAGTGTACAAGACAAGGGTTACAAAGTTGCATAGAAGACAAAGCTACAAGATACGAAGCTTGGTTACATGATTATTATAAGTATTACATGGTTAAAGTTTTATTTAGCTTTGAGATTTTATGTATACTTTGTAATGTCATTTAAATTGTAATTGTTGACCATTATATTTATAACATAGGTGTGTAGTGCATTAGTTTAACTCTTTTTATTACCTAAGCTAATCCATCTAGGTATGGCCGATTAATTTGGGCTTGGTTAGTAAAGGATAAACTAAGCCTACGTGTGTGTCTCTACATTCATACATACATACATACATACATACATGTGTGTGTGTGTGTGCGCGCGTGTGTGTATAATGTCTCTTTGTATATTCATAACAATTAATGAAGAATTAAGTGAATACAATTATAAGAATTTTTAAAATTATTTCATTCATCTTCAAGTAAGTTTATCTTGGGAGTTTATATTTTGTTCTCTAGAGAAAAATTTATGATTTCTCTTTATAATTGAGTGATCTTGTTGAATATCTATCCCAAATTAAAGAGCATCAATACCATTATCAACTCTAAAGGAAAAGAAGAAAGAGATCCTACATTTGTGAAAGAATAATTCCTCTATTATCTTTCACATCCAAGCATCCTTCCGGTAGTCTTAATTACTTATAAGCATCCTCAAATATAAAATCAACAATAATACTTGAGTTAAAAATGATCTTTTTCATCATGAAATTTGAAATTTTTACTTTAACAGCTAAAGGGTCGTCATGATGCTCTACCACACTTAACCCTTCATCATATTCCATGAAAGTGGCCCCCATTCATCTTTTTGCTCTCTTGATTGTTTGATGGAAGCCATCTCTTCTAATATATGCCTTTAATGTTGCACTACTTGCTTACGCCTAAAAATCTCCTCGCATGATAGTATGAATAATCTTTTGAGGTTTCTTGCTTTGAGGAGGTGGAGGAAATTATCAAGCTACATCTATTTCTTGTCTGGCCTAGGGTATCCATGCATAATGTTTCATATAATCTTTGTATAACAAATCTTATACAACATACCTTAATTATTAACACTCCTATGTGTTATGCAAAAATTCCTCATAAAAGGTACAACACTTGTTTATGATTCCATATTTCATGTTTACTCATATGAGAAAGGGCTTCAGAAATTTAGGTCGTCCATTTTCTACATTACAAATATTTGATATACTAACCATCAATAGAGTGTATTTTTCAAATCTATCGAATGAACCCCATTGAATAATTTGGTCTACCATTAGCCATAGACCCTCTTGATCTCTTTCTTGCCCATATATCTCCTTATCTAATTTTTATCTCATCATTGCATGTTTTTTTTTACCCTTGTGATTATCAGCCACATTGCCTTACTCATCTCCTTGTCTTTTATCCTCTTCTATGAATCTTTCTTAGAGAAGTATAAGATTCTTTTTTAGGATAAGTATAAAGTATCCACTAACCCTTTTATCAGTTAGTCCTTTAAGAAGGGAAGATCCAGTGATGGAATTGTCTAACTCATTAATTTATCAAAATTCTTTATCAAATATATGTAAAATGATCAAACAAATTCCGGCAACCATTGAGAGAACCCCATAAAAAATAAAAATCCTTTTTATGTTATTGACATGTGTTGAAGTTCTCTATGAAAGCCATCATGGGCTGAAAGAAGGAATTGATTGACTTGGCTCATAATTTTCCCAACTATCTCAATGTTCCTTGTTTTGTAGTGCTTGGGAATGATTTGCATAAAATCTATTCTTATACCCTAGGTATCAACATAAAATTCTAAAATACACTCAAATGGTCCTCTAGATTTTTGGAACCACTAAATGATTCAAAAGCTGAGAGTATTATCCTTTGTGCTTGTGTTTAAAATATATCTTTTGTAAAAGGGTATTTGCTAGTTGTAGCCATCGGTATTATCCTTCTTCTCTTGCATAGCTTCCAAGGCCTCATGCATCCTTTGATCTCTCTATCATTTTATTCTTCAAATCCTTTTTCCCTATGTTAGTTTGATAAACATCTTGTATTTGATTCTCTTTTGCATCTTTGTTAGTCTAATGAGTATTAATTCTTCTATTACGATGTCAATCTACTTCATCTCTACTTTTGTTGGCCTCATAGCTTGGATTTTAACACATTTCCTGCCTACCCTACCTTAAAAAGCTAAGGGACGCTTGATGTAAGTCACTTATATTCTTATTTCCTTAGGCTTCTTCCATAGAATCTGCCTCTTCTTCTTAGATGGTGGTGCTCTAGAGTCTAGTTTTTATTTCTCTTTCTAGAAGATCTAGAGCCTCCACCAAATTTCCTTGAGGATTATATTGAGGTGTAATGTTATTATGCTAATCTATAAGATGAGGTAGCTATGCGAGGGTGTGTATAAGAGGAACCAATATGTTTGAGACATTTTTTTGAACATATTCTCAAAACTCAACATTAGCAACTTAGAGTTGAGTGAAAAAACTAGATAATCTTCCCTAGTGGGATCACTACTATAAGGATCAATTTGATTGGAAGGTTGAATAGGAGATGTAGCATTTTGTAAAAGATCCCCATAGATATTTTATGGCTTCTTTAGAAATAAAACTGAGAGGTAGCTATTAGAGAGTACTTAGGGTAAAATGGGGAGGAGAGATGAGAGAGAATAAGTTAGGGAGTTGTGTTATGAATTCATATCCCCAAAATGAGCATAAGATCCCTTATATATAGATATTTGAACTGGGGAAGGATGGGAAGGAAAAATAAAATAGGGTTAAGGACATGAAGTTGCCATGTCCTATGTAAAGAGATAACATAGCCAAAAAACTGTATATGCAACCACTTTAGAACCTGTCCAAGACTAAAGTGAGCTTGCTTGAAAGATTTTTCAGTTGAATCTTATTCATTGGTCCAGTATTTCTAGGATTGATAGTCTCCATTGAGGAAAACCCATATCTAATATCATTATTGCTACCCATTATAAGCATATCATCTAACCATAGAAATATTATAATGTAACCTTTATGAGCATCTATGATATAAACACATTTGTTAGAGTCATTTATGTTTAAACATTTGAATAACATTACACTATCAAAAGTTTCATTCCATTTCTTTGGTGACTATTTTAATCCATATAGGGATTTAATGAGATGATAAAATTTTCTTTCTTAGCTAGAATCATTGAAGATCTCAAGTTGTTTCATGTAAATCTCTTCCTTAATTTCACAATACAATAAGGCCATTTGTACTTCATTTGATGCACTTCTAGACCTTTTACATCTAATATTCCCAATAATATATGTATAGATGAATTTCTTATGACTGATGAATATGTGTCAAAAAAATCATTAATCTTATTACATTTCTATCTTTTCTCATAGCCCAAAATTATCCTAAGTGTTGGATCCTTTAATACCATATTCTCCTTAAATTTGGTTTTCCTTCTTCTTCCATTCTTATTCTCAATTTATTCCACCCAATCCTTTTTCTTCCTCACCTACCCTACCTCCTTTTTTCTTTTCTTTCTTTATTCTTATGTGTAATCTTTTCTGGCCATACCCTCTACCATGCCCTCTAGCAATACTTCACCCACACCCTACAACATCAACACATCATCTCTTACACCATGTGCTAATAGGCTCTTTGAAATATTGCTTCATCACCTGTCTCCTTCACCATTAGCATGCATGTGCATATATATAACACATTTAATGTCATAAATATTTTCCCTTCTCCCTTTATTATATATAAAAAAACCACACCACTAAGCACATCCTTCTTCCTTCCATCTCTCTCCTTATTTTTTTCACCTAAAATCCCATGAAAACCACCATCACCCACCCTTGTTGCACCTCCGACCCTTCCACAGGTAACTCCCACCGAAACCACACCCTTACCACCAATAAATCCCACCAAAACACCCTCACCACCTTTGAAAAAAAAATGAGCCTCCTTATTTTCTCCACCATTTTCCACCTTCCTCAACCTTCACCAATACCCACCCCTACCACCAGCATCTTATACTGTTCCACCCTCTTATGCACTGGCCAAAGCCTCTGATCCTACCCCCACCTTCGACCATTTCTTCCACATCACAAAATCCCTATTCAGCCCCCTCTAACATTCCCCCTCCTTTAGTATTGGATTCATCCACTATTTCCCACCTCTTATCAACATAACAAATTGTTTTTGCTTACCCCTTGGTTCAACAACCTTAATAGCTTCTCCCTTCTTTGCTATGAAAATTTTATCCAGTAAACCTATGAGCCATATTTTGGTTTTTCTTTTATCCTTTCAATTTTTATTTTCTTAAATTTACCTTATTCATATCATTAAGTTAATTTTGAGTTTTATTATTATATCTTAGGTATTTCTTTGGAGGCTTTGAAAAAGGTGGGATAGGATACATGATAAGAGATTGATGACTTTTTTTGTAAGAATACGAGTTGTGTTGAGGGTTTTGTGTTAAATTCCTTTCATGATTATGTTTACTATCATGTTATTAAAACTATGTTGTTAAGATAATGTTGTTAATATCATGATTTGATCATATGCTTTTATATTATGAAAAGTGAGTAAGTTGAGAAGCATGCGATATCATTAGAGAAGTTTCTATATTGGAAAATCTAAGAGATTTGGAATGATATATGGTATTATATTGTGGGTTAAATAAGTATTATAAGTGGGGAATGAGTATAATTGGGATGTGTGGTGATAATAAAAAAGGATTTGAATGTATAAATAGCAAATATATAAGGTTTTTGTAAAATAAGGGTTTTTGGTTACTTATAAGAGCATTTTGGTTAATATGGATTTAATATGGGTATGTTGGTATTTAAATGTTTTAAGTAATCCAAAATATGCTAATAATATCATGTGAATATATTGTAGTAAATAAAAATGGCATAGGCTCCACAAAATGATAAAAATGCTTAATTTGGGAACAATAACCATAAATTGGCGATGCTATTATTGTATGTGTGAAACATTAGATTTAGACGATAATTTTTGGATATGTTGTCAATAAAGATGTTTTAGGAAGGTATGTTGAATTTTTTTAATAATAGGAATAATATGGAAAATGTTATGATGTACTTGTAAGATTAGGGTTTTGTAAGCCTTGTAAATAATAACTCTTGGGATATGATTGTTATCGCATGTATAAGACATTAGATTTAGGCCTTTAATTTCACATATGTTAATAATAATAATAATAATATTTGAGGGCGGTGATACAAAATGTGTGGATAAAAGAGGAATTTAGAAGAAGTTATGCCTAAAATGTCAAATTAGGGTTTCTTAGGAAGTATATGAACCTAAATCTTGAGAATGGCCTTGTTATCTATGTGTTTTAATTGCTTTAGTGTTGTTTTGTACCTATCAAAACCACTATGAATAATACATTAGTCATTTAAAGTGAAAGATCAAGTGAGTTGGGCTGAGTTGTTTTATGGATCCATTCCATTGAACAATAATAGTGGGTCAGGTGTATTTTTTCTAAGTGGTGTATTAGTCCATTATATTGGATAAAGAATAGTAAGGCCCTAAACTTAAAGTGAATGTAAATAAGATCTAAGAAAAGTAACTAATGTATAATACATTAATTATTTAAAGTGGAAGATTACGTAAGTCAATACCAAGGTATTGGGTTCACTCCACCGCACGATAATAATTGCTTAGGTGTGTTGTCCTGAGAGGTGTTGTAATACCCCAAAATTTTCAAACCTAAATTTAATAATTAAACCCTTATTTGGAATAATTTGATATTAAATTATTAATTTAATTATTTTATGGACCTTAAATTTATAAAAATGGGTAGGATTATTTAATAAACTAAAATAAATATTTTATTATTTTATCATACTCTTTTTATTTAAATAAATTCCCAAGCCCATATTTTTACCAAAATTTTTCTCTTTAATTAATACTTTAAATTTTGAATAAATTAATTTAATAAATAATTTTCTCATTTAACTAATGTCTAATCCTAACTCTAAAAAATTATTTATTTTTCTTTTCCCTTTTTCCTTTTTATTCTTCCTTTTTCGCTCCTTTTTCCTTTTCTTTCTTTTCCTTCTTTCCTTTTGGGTTGACCTGCCTTCTCTTTCCCTTTTTCCCCCGTTGGTCTGCCTAGCGTTCTCCCCTTTCCTTCTCGCACGACCTTCCTCTTACATAACCAACCCGTTCTCCCTCATCCCCTTACTTTCTTTCTTTTCCTTCTTTCTCCCCCAATTCGGCCAATCCAAATCTTGTTCTTTTTTTTCTCTCCTCTCCCTCGCATGGGATGGCTTGCCATCCTTTTCTCCCTTGCTTGTCTTGCTCCTTTCTTCCTCTCTTCTTCTTCCTTCTCCTCCCTACATTTCAAGCCAAACAAGCCGCCATGTTTTCCCCCTACACCTTGTCTATAACTCTTCCCCCTCTACACCTACATAGCCTCAACCTACCCTCTCTCTCCCTCTCTCATCCTTTTCCCTTCCATTTTCAACCGTACAAACCCCTTGAAACTCCCTTACATGCCTCTTTTTCTTTCATCTTCTTCCACTCCCAACCACCCTATCTACTGCCTATAACCTCCCACTTGCAACTGCCTAACTCTACACTCCAAGTTGCCCTCCTTCTCTTTTTCTTTCGCTTCTCCTTCTCTTCTTCTACCCTGCCCCATCTCTCTCCCTTGAGCTATTTCTTTCTTTACATGACCCTTTTTTCTTTCCTCCTTCCTCTTCTCCCTTATTTTTCTTTATTGCTCCTAGCCACCATCTCCGCCGTCCAACTGACCACCACATCTACCCCTTCCTCCCTTACTACTTTCCTACACCACCCCTACCAGTCAAGCTCTCCACTTACATGTAACACCCTCTCTTTTTTCCTTCTTTTCACCTCTCGACCACTCCCTACATGCTACCTTGTGCCATCCATTCTCCTTCTTCAGTCGCTACTTAAGCTACCCCTCAACCACCTGACATGCCCCCTACCACCTCCTTACCTCACTTTGTCCAAACTCCCCTTACAGTCCCTCATTTTCTCCTCCTTCTTTTCCAATCTAACTCTTCTCCCTCCTTTCTTGCACTTATTTTCTAGCCACCACTGCCTCCCTGAGCCACCACTCTCTAACCCCTAGCAACCACCTACATCCTACCACTCTTGTTACACCCAAAAGCTATCCCAAATCCCCTCCACCACTCCCTCAAACCCCTCACTTGAGACCTCCCCCTTGTTTGTTTAAACTTTACCTTTATCTTATTCTCCCCCTTTTCATGCATGTAGAGGGAGTATTGTTGCATATTCTAAGTTAATTTCATTAAATTTTGAGGTATAATATATTATTTTTAGGTACAATTTTCACTAATCAATGTTTAAGCTTTCAAACTAGGGTATAGGTAAAGTTTAGTTATTGCTAGAAATAAAGTAATTATTATACCCTACTAAAATGTATGGATTTACATATGTTAGCACATTAGGGTTTTGGAATGTATTTTGTGTGTATATTATATGTTGCTATGTATCTCATGATTTTTAATATTATGTTAGAAGATAGAATGAAAGACATGTTATATTGTATGAAATGTGACATGGGAGGAAATAGTGTGGATTGATGTTAATAATGATGTTATGTGCATGTGCATATTATGTTGAGTATATATGGGCACTTATAGTAAAAATAATGCTAATATAAGCCCTAGGGATATTTTAGTAATTTTACTTGTACATAGAGGATGACCTAAATAAATGTGCATGGTAGATAATAATAGGTGTTAAGAATAAATAATAAGGATTTTGTGGTGATAAATGATGCATGTGGGCCATGGGTGTTAGTATTTTATGTGTTAGGGGTATTTTAGTAATTTTGCATAATAAAGGGGTAATTTGGTAATTTTATAAGTAAGAAGGGAAATTTGGAAATTTTACAACTAAGGAGGGTGTTTTGGTAATTTTATAAGTAACAAGGGTAATTTGATAATGTTATGAGTAAAAAGGGTAATTTGGTAATTTTACAACTAAGGATGGTATTTTGGTAATTTTATAAGAAAGAAGGGCATTTTGGTAATTTTACAACTAAGGAGCGATAATTTTACAAGTAAGAATGGCAAATTGGTAAGTTTTCAACTAAGGAGGGTATTGTGGTAATTTTGTAAGTTAAAAGGGTATGTTGGTAATTTTTAAACTAAGAAGGGTATTATGTTAATTTTATAAGTAAGAAGAGTAAGTTGGTAATTTTAAAAGTAAGAAGGATATTTTAGTAATTTTATAAGTAAGAAGGGCATTTTAATAATTTTACAAGTAAGAGGAGCATTTTGGTAATTTAGCAAGTAAAAAGGGTAGTTTGGTAATTTTACAAGTAAGAGGGGGTATTTTAGTAATTTCACAAGTAGGAAGGAAATTTTGATAATTTGGTAAGTAAAAGGGTATTTTAGTAATTTTGTAAGTAAGAAGGGTAGTTTAGTAATTTTGTAAGTAAAAAGGGGTAAATTTGTAATTTCGTATGTAATATAGCAATTGATGTAATAAACCTTTATAATAAGTCAAAAGTAATGTTAAATAATAGAATATGGGTTATAGCTTTAGTATCACTTGTCTAAGTATGATCATGTATATTATAAGGATAGGAGCACTATAGTAAATTGGAGTGTATTATAAGGAAAGTGCATAGTTTATGATTGAATGGCTAATTAAGGGTGTGTTATGATGTTAATTTCATGCAAGAGGTGCCTTAATTATTAATTATGCATGAAAATGTGTGTTAGTTGTGCTGGAAGTGTATGTTTGGGTTTATGTATTCAATGATCATTTGGTGTGTAGGGTACTTGATTTCATAATCAGTAGTATAATCATGATACGATAACCTATTATAGCTTGTTGATGAATAAAAATGAATTATGTGATGGAAGTGGATGATAAGAGGAAGCCTTAGCCTTAGAGGTATTTTGGTCATTTTGACCTAAGGTGCCTAAGTATAATAATTGTGTAACACCCCCAAAAGTCACTCCTGAAAAAATAATTTAAAGAATAAAGCGGAAGCTAGAAGAGAATTTGGGGAATGTTACCGCCACATCTAACACAAGATAGATGTCCACCATCTATCTCATACTAGATGCAAGGCTAAAACCTGTCAAAAAAATTTTCAAACATCTATGCCGTAAGGATAAACTCCCACAAGGAAATATCCATAGGCAGATGGCAAGTGAATAAATTCACTAAATAAAAATCATCGCTAAATTGATTAGCGGAACCTCTGGAATAAATCCAAATTTTAAAAGCTTATCAGAGTACGAGAAATTGAAAGTTAATTACAATACCCTTGAAAATTTAAATATAACACTTGAAACTTCCGAGAAAAATACAGTTAAACAAGAAAAATCCCGATAGATCAAATTTCGGATTGCCTACTCTTTTAAACCAAGCCTTCCACCCAAATATAATATTCGATCTCAAACCTGCACAAGAGGTCTGCTCCCCACCATCAGTGGATCATCATAGGACCCATTCAACTAAGGTAGTATCCGTACAGGTCTAATACTGAGTAAATCCCACTACCCTATCTTATGGGAGAGATGTAAACTATAACATCAAGTGCATATTGAATCATGGTGCATTACGTTTATATAATATTATGCATACTCAATACCCATATCATAAGTCCTACCATACACATATAATAACATGCGAAACATATATAACATCTTATTTAAACATGTAAGTGTGGTATGACCGAAGTATAAATTAGCTCATGCGTCTCAAGTAGGAATAATCCATATTATTGACAACTCATTACATGGCCACAATCACATAAGCAACATGTAGTAATATAGATAATGAAGGCCGACTATGGTCCGGGTAGACTCATTCTTTAGATCTCTGGTAAATATAGTTGATTCACATCATAGTATTTATCAATTCATGTGAGTGCGGGAACCCCACTATTATAGCCGGTTGAACAGTCACGAGGGCCATGCCCTGCCACTATTTTAGTTGGTGGACCGGTCACGAGGGTAACATACCATGCCACTATTATTTGCCGGTGGACTGGTCTGGCCCCGACTCACATGATGTTTCACTGTAATTACTTTGTGTCTTTCCCATGTCTTATCGTTATTATGTTCGTTTTGTTGAGTAAGGAATCCCTCACTATTATAGCCGGTGGAACAGTCACGAGGGCATATGCCCTGCCACTATTATAGCCAGTGGATCGGTCAAGAGGGTAACATACCCTGCCACTATTATTCGCTGGTGGACCGGTCTTGGTCCGGCTCAACATCTTCCTCTTTAAGTGATTAGTGTCTTAACGTGTCTTATTTGAAATAATTTTACCCTTAACATGCATGCCCTAAAAGGGCCACATGACATCCATCATAACTTGCAGCATACCCATATTAGCACACACCAGACAAGAGCACGAGAACATACCTCGGTTCCAAGCTGTGCTACACAATAAAAACAGATAACATATAGGACACAACATATAAATCGTACAAGGCATCCAAGCCAAGTAAAACACGTAACACACAGGTTGCCTTAGTTACGTCCTTACTAAACACCCATAAGTGGAGGTAAGTAGATACTTACCTAAATCCGAAGCTAGCTAAGCAAGATAAGAGGGAGAGAGAGATCACTAGCTCGAGGATCCACAATAAAGCTTTCCTAGATCGTCGATAGAAGTCGGAACTAGATTAAAAACTATCTTATCAATTAATAATTCACATATTATAATTAAATAAATGCAAACGAACACCAACGATCTTTCTTGGAAAACGTGTCCAAAACTTAAGACTTAAAAGCATAGCTCTATTAAGATTTAAGATTAAATATAAATCAAAATGGATTAATACAAATACCACTTGGGACATCTCATATTAATTTGGAAAGAGCGATAAAGAATAATCGATCATAAGTTAATTTATCGAAAAATAACTTATTCATTAGGTTTTACAACTAAATAGGTAAACCAACCATTTACATAGAACCGAATCCAAACCGATTAGGTTAAAACATAATTTAAATGATTTAAAACCCAAAGACAGAAATCGATTAGATAAAAGACGTATAGCAAAAACCAATTTTATAAAACAATCCCCGAATATTAGGGTTTTTAATCCCTAAACTACGAATCGACCAAATCACTTCAATTACCTCAAATTGATAGTTTTAAAACACAATTAAACTAATTTTAGATAAATCTAGATAATTAATTTCATCGAAACAATCTTCCTAGTAGCCAATTTAAGACTATCCATATTCAAAATTAGGGTTTTAAAGCCCACAACACAAAATCGGGTAATTCAAATTAATTAATTCAAATTAAAGGTATTAGAAAGCAATTAGGATCATTTCAACTATTTCTAAAAATTTAATTTTAGAAAAACAATTATACACACGATCAATTTCATAATCTCACTTGAAATCTTGGGTTTTAGGCCCGAAAATACAATTCGGTTGAATTCTATTAATTTAATCAAATTGAATGTTTACAAATGCAATTGAACACATTTTATAATATATCAAATAATTAATTGATCAAAACCAATAAAAGAAATACCCAATTTAGCACAATTAGGGGTTTTTGAGCCCGAAACACAAATCCGATCAATTCTTTCTAAAATATATAAATTGACGGTTCAGAAATGTAATTAAATGTATTCTAATGTAAATTATATAGTCAATTGAATAAAACAACCCGATTACACAATCCAATTTCGACCCGCAAGAGTTTTGACCTAAAATCCAATTTCGGTTAATTACGCACAATTTTCCCAAATCAACGCTTCCGATATGAAATTAAATACATTTCAAACGATATTATAAAATCAATTGAGCGAAACAACTCAATTGTGCAACCTAATTTTATCACACACAAATTTTGACCTATAAATCAAATTCCGATAAATTCTGCATAAATTTCTCAAATTGACGGTTCCGACATGAAATTAGATACATTTAAAAACATATTTTATAATCAATTTATCCAAAATTGCTAAAACGGGCGAATCCGAAAAATTTGGGCATAACCTGGCCAAAAATTTAATTTTCTAGAAATCCAACCTAAACCATACAATTAACTTATCCAAATCAATCTCACAACACATATATACATAATCAAACAATTAATTTAGCTTATCACAAGCTAAACCATACTCAATTAATCAAATCCATATTAGGGTTTTCGGAAATTTATACCACCAAAACCAACACAAATCGGGACAAAGGAAGGCCTGAGAAGCTTCGTCGGAGGCTAGGGGTGGCTCGCAGGACGGCGGCGCAACCAACGTGGCTTGTCACTACCCCTGCTGCAGTTCATTGCTGCTGCTGCGCGGTTGCTTCGGTGGCTGATGTTGCGACTGTCGCTTGCTGCGGCGTCGCTAGTGATGGTCGGTTGGCTAGCGAGGCGGTAGCCGGCAGTTGACGGAGGAGCTGGGGAGAAGGAGGCAAGCTGGGGTTTGGGCTGTAGTTGGCTCAGGACAGGAGCAGGGGTTGGGAAGTCGGGAAGCAGGGAAAGAGAAGATAAGGGAGAGAAGAAAGAAAAGGAAAAGAAGAGGGGGGTCCGATGGGTTTGGTCTCTCTCTTTTTTTTTTTGCAAACACACATATAAAATAAAATACTAAATGTTTAAAAATTATTATTGGAATATTTTATCTAAAATTTATTAAACGAAAATTATTTTGTAAGGTTCCAAAAGGTTAAAATCGATATACGAGCTATATAAAGAATTTCGGGAATGTTTTCGGAAAATTTACCAACAAACGTAAAAATTTATATTTCTTATGGAAATATATTTTAAGACCCCGAAATAATATTTAAAAACATATAATAAAATATTTAAGTTAAATTCTAATAAACCGAGATTAATTTTAATAATTTTTGAAATCGATTTTCCGCAAACTAAAAAGCGTAAAACGGAAGAAAATTAATTTTCGGAAATAAATTCATAAATAAGATTCAAAAATCTTTTTAATTTAAAACTTCCCCAAAAAAAATATTAACGATTTCCGAAAACGAAGAAATTCAAAGTCAAAAATATTTTCTACCGATAAAATCATTAAAATAAATTTAACTAAAATTTAAATAATATATTTCGTTAATGAAATATAACCCCAAAATAAAGTCGAAATCACACGACGAAGTTATAATAATAAAAATGAATCTAAAATATGAAAAATCAAAACACAATAAGGAAAGGGAATACATATTTTTAACCGAAAATTGAAATCATAAGAATATAATAAAATCACTATCATGAATGAATTTATCTAGAATGGATCGCAACGACAACGATTAATTAAATTCAAATATGAATTTGAAATTGTTGATAAATCCATAAAACGAATCGAAATTAAATTAATTAATTGTTTACATCAAATTACGCTAATAAAATTATTAAACTTAATAAATTTGGATTTTAAAAATATGGGGTATTACAAATTGGAACCTAGGATGGCCATAGTGGACTATTTAAGTTAACATTGACAATTATCATGATAATGATTACTTAATAATAATGGGAAAAAATAAAAATGATTAAGTATGTGATTGATGTGGCCACCTTAGTTATGAAATACCCCAAAATCCTAATTTCTAAATTTTGGCCTAATAAGGAATTATTAGGAAAACTAATTATACAATTTTAATTATTAAAATGTAGAGAGTTAATTAAGGTATATTAAGAGAAAAATAATAAAGAATTTAATTGGAAGAAATTTGGGTATTTTTCCTAATTAGCATGGAGGTTAAGGGAATTTATCTAAAATGGTCTAAAATAAGTAAAAAGGGAATTTAATTAATATTTTATGAAATACTAATACCCTAAATAGCCCAAAAATATTCTAAATAATTCATGAAAAATCCAAAACCCTAAATACATCTTTTTATTTTCCTTTTCCCTTTTTCGTTTCATTCTTTTTCTTTTTCTTCTACGTTCCGCCGGAGTTGGGCCTCGCCCGGCCCAAACTTCCTTCTTCTCCCTCCCACGGCCCAGCGCCGCGCGCTGGCCCTCGTCCACTGAGGCTGCAACGACGCGTTTTAACCCTGAGGACGCCGAAGCGCCGCGTCGCAATTATGGAACCTTTTAACCGTTGCCAGCCAACGTCACGACGACGCGTTTCGACCATATAATTAATGAAACGACGCGTCGAAGTTATACACATTATAACCGTTGCCGACCGGCCGGTTTCTTCCCCTCTCTTTTCTTCCCTGGACCGCCGGTCCAACCTACCCGCCCGTCGTCTTCTTCCTCGCGCAGGTCTGCAACTCGCAGCCTGCCGCCGCTAACAGCCCTGCAGTCCGGCTGCCCTTCTTCTGCCATTCCCGTCCCTTTCGTTCCCAAATCGACCCAGCAAAATCGTCCTGGCCCTCACGCGTCTTGATTTTCTTTCCTTCTTTTCGCACACAGCCAAACAGGCTTGCAAGCCACAGACCTGCGATCGGCTACCACCGCCGAACGGCAGCCTGCCGCACCTGCCCCCGCGTGCCATCCCTCTCCCGTTCGTCGTTTTCCCCACCTCAATCGCCTATAAATACCCCTCCCCGAACGGCCCAGGGCAAGTCCTTCCCTTGGACCTTGCCGAAACCCTGCCTCGCCGCCGCCAGATCAGACGCCCTTTCCGCCGCCTCTAGCAGCCGTCGCGACCACCTCCACGCACTAAAACCTTCCTTGCACCACCCTCCACGCAGCCAAACCGTCGCTGCCTCCGTTCCTACCCCGCACGAGCCACCACAGTCGTGCGAAGGTGCCACCCCGAAGAACGCCACCTCCGCCTTGCGCCGCCCGCTGCCGCCACCTCCGCCGTAATTAACCCCTTCTCCACCTTCCAAAGTGACCAGCAGGTCCTCCCCTACCTGCCCATACCCTCCTTACCCCCTGCTCCCTTCTCCACCGGCCTCCACCATTTCCACCACCTTCCTCCTCCCTCGGCCACCGCGTCCGCCGCCGCGCGCCGCCTCCCTGCTCACGCCACCACCCTCATCCCACTCCCCTCTCCCTGTTGTCTCCTCCCCCACACTTAGCTTCCTTTTACCTCCTCCCATCTAACCACTCTTCCCCACCTTTTCTCTCTTCTCCTCCTCCATCGCCGCTGCCGCCGCCGCCTTGCGCCGCCGCCGGACCACCACCGTTCTCAGGTGGTCTTCCACTCACCTGAACCCTAAAACCCTTCTCTTATGCCACCTATAGTGGCTTATACCTAATATTAGTATTATCACACTTATTATTATTATTACTATTATTATTATTATTATTACACTCATTACTAGTATTATTATTATTATCATTTCTAATATTGTGACTTCTGATATTAAAGTTATCATTTTTACCATACAAACATCTCTTGGAACCCTAACTCCTATTATTCTCAACCTTAGTTTATTTTATAAGTGTTAATATTAACAACCCTACTATTATTATTATTATCTCTATTACCTTACTAAGGTTATTAGTATTAATACTTAACCATACTAGGTTATTGTTATTGTTATTATTATTGCTAGGGTTATTATGGTTACTATTACTATTATTATCATTATTATTAGCATTATTACTATTATCATTATCACCCTTAGGAATAATTTACTTGAAATATTGTGACCTTATAATATTATTATTTCAAACCCAACACCATTGTTAGACTTAATCTTAAAAATGCTAGAGTTCTATTACTTGAAACATAAGTGTCACTATTAGTGGTCTTATTATAATTATTATTATTATCACTATTTTACTATGACTAGTGAACACTAGTATTATAAGAATGGAACTAATGGGCTTAATAATATAAGTGTAACAATAGGTATTAGAAATAAACATATTTTGACTACTAATATTTAGTATACTAATGCTAAGGTAAAAACCCTAGTTTTGTATAAAACCCTTTTTAGTAATAAAAACCCTAACCTTAAAACTAGCATGAGGATTTATAGTAATTAGAAGGGAGACTAATACTTAGCATTTTTCCCTTTTTATAGGTAACCCCGACCAAAGCCCTAAGGAGCTAGAGGAGCGTGCTCCAAGCCCGGTGCCTACCTAGGTAAGGACGAAGCTATGGCCTTACGTTATGTGTGTTGTAATGTGTTGATGAATGATGAGCATGTCATGTTGATGTGTATTATGCATGTGCTATGAATAACCTGTTTTGTGTAGCGCAGCGTGGATCATGAGGTATGTGGTGTGTGCCTTATGTTATACATGTATGCCATGTTCCATGTTTGTTGTTGATGTTGATGATGTGACTTGTTATGGCCCTCTAGGACATGCATGCTAGGGTTTTGGGTAGCATGAAATAATAATAAAAGAATAACGGAGAGGTGAACGTTCGGGAAGTTTGCATGGGGGAACTAGACCTTGCATGGGCATGATCCTTACGTGGAAAAAGTTAATTTGGGTTGTAAGTAAGAGTCATGGAGAGTCTTAGAATGATTGGATACTCGGTATGAAAATAGTACGTGAGTTGGCGCATAAGAGACCTGATTAGGGTTTTGTGAGTAAGTGTGTTGGGAAGTCTGCATGGAGTATTTAAAGTCTGCATGGGAATGAATCTTACGTGAGGAAAGTTTATTTAGGAAGTAGATAAGATAATGCCAAAGTTATGGATCCATTGGAGACTTAGGTGCAAAATTTTACGTGGGTCGGTGTAAGAGTGCCTAAGGGTTCCAATTAGGGTTTTTGGGAGGAAATGAGCATTTGAGGGGTACAAGGGGAAAAATGATCAATGAGGGATGAAGTATGGGGTTGAGAGTGAGAACTCACTTATATAAAGGATGGGTGAGGGTTTCTAGATGGAAGAAGAGATTTTGGGGTGTAAGGAGAGGTTACTTGTTGAAGAAGTAAAGTGCCAGGGTTTGGTGCAGCCAACTAGGGTTGGTGTGGTCGATTAGGGTTTGAGCGGCCAACTAGGGTTTTGGTTGGTCACATGTGAGCTTGGGAGATAAAGAAATACATTTGGGGAACTTCTTATATAAAGGATGAGGTGCGAGATAGAGAATAACGTAGCGTTGGGTAAGTAAGAAAGAGTTGGGCCACATAGGTCCGATTAGGGTATCCGAGGAGGAACCCTAGAGGGGTGAGAACATGCGGAGGCGACATCATATGTGATGGGATGGCCTATATCCTTGGAGTTTGTGTCTTACTATATGCTACTTTACCTAAGTCTACAGGGGGTGGATGTCGGGAGTGAGAAGAGGTATGGGTCTCAAAATATGGGACGGTCCCTCTAGAGGGGAAGAAGTAGAGAATCAACCGCATGCATGTCAAGGGTGTTGTGTGATTCAATAAGACACGGATAAGACACTAATAACGTAAAGCGAAAGATTATTGAGCCGAGCCCAGTCCGATCCACCGGTTAGAATAGTGGTTAGAGGCGTTCTGCCCTGTGCGTTTCGTGCCGGTCCACCGGCTATAATAGTGGTCAGAGGTGTTCTGCCCTGTGCGTTTCATGCCGGTCCACCGGCTATAATAGTGGGGGATCTCGGCTCAATACACCCAAAGTAAATAAGTTAATTCAGGGAAAAATACTAAGCACTTACAGTGGAACACCATGTTGAGGCGGGGCCAGTCCGGTCCAGCGGTTAGAATAGTGGTCAGAGGCGTTCTGCCCTGTGTTTTTATTTCCGGTCCACCGGCTATAATAGTGGGGTCCCCGTGCTCACATGGATTATTGAAGGATGCGTGAAATGGACTTACTTCATTAATGAGAATGCAGAATAAGACATCAGAAAGTGACTGGATCTGTTCATGCATGTCATCATATATTACTTGTGTAATGAATGTGGGTCTTGTGTGCTATGTGTTGGCCTTAGTTCGTCTGTTACCTTACTCAGTACGTAGCGTACTGATCATCCGTTTCATGGGTGCTGCTCATTCCCACGAGTAGAGAGCCCTTCTGACCTTGTGCAGGTAGGAGATTTGGTATTCGATGCCTACGACACCTATGAGGCATCAGGTGGGGCTGAGTATTGAGTCTACTTTGGTTGGGGCCGAGAGTGAGCCGGCCGGACGTCTTGCTATTTCCGTTGTCATCTATCATGTTTTGAGTCGTATTTATGTTACGCTCATATTTTGGAGTGGAATTCTTAAATTGTATTCCTAACGATATTTTAACTGCTGTTGGCACCTTAACCTTCCTGGATGTTTTATGTTGATCATGCACTTATGCTTTGTTGGTTTTACTTCATGAATTTTTGAATCTAGCCTTAGCTCTCAGTACCGGGACGGTAGTAGTGAACCGGTCCGGTACTAAGTGTGGCGGTAATACCCCTAAATTCATGGTTTTAAACTGTACGCTTCTGCTAAACCCTTCGTTTTAAACGAAATTTTTCAGTAGTGAATTTGGGGGTGTTACAAGTTAAGACACTAATAATTAAATTGGAAGACCTCGAGATCGGGAATGGTGGTTATTTAGGGATTGCTACCTTAAATACGTGGTTTAGCCCATGAATATTCTGGATTTTGCTAGTGTGCCTTAGTGCCCCAGCCAAGCTCTACATCTTACTCTATTTAGCTCTACATACCTACTTAGGCGGTATGCATACTTATGGATTAGGTGTCTTTATCAGTAGGTTACTGTATGTCTTCCTGCACTAATGTGACTAGGGTACATTTGCATCCTTAGGTTGATAGTCAAAAGGGTACTATGCTGCTTGTATGTGCCAATATGATCGATGTACCTTTGTGTCCCTGGATTTGTGATCTCCCCCTTGAGTTAAATACATGGATTTGGTGTGCTAATTAAATAAAAATATACTAATCACTTATAGTGGGACACTATGTGGGTCAGGACCAGACTTAGGATGATTACTGTTCCACCGGTTAGAATAATGGCTACGAGTGTTTTACCTTGGATATGTTCATGTTTACTATTCCACTGGTTTTAATAGTGGCTAGGAGTTTTTTGCCCTGGAGATATTCATGTTTACCGTTCCACCGGCTATAATAGTGGCCAGGTGCATTCTGCCCTGGAGTAGTTATTTCTGTTCTATTAGCCATAATAATGGGGTCTCTATGCTCACATGGATATAATTTGAGAGATGGTTATGATTAATATCAAATAAATGGCTTAAGTCTAGATAATGTCGATTTTATAATTATGATTTATTGTATGATAATTTAGTAGTGCTTGCCACAAAATTGTGTGGTGATATGTATTAATTGAGTGTGATATGGGACATTTAATTATACTACGAAGAGCTTTAATTGGATGCTCTCTTGGTAAGTACGGTTAATGCTAAGTGAACCTTGTGACATATGATTATTAAATTACAAGTCCATCCAAGTGCTTATTGTATTTCTTTCTATGTATATGTGGCATCTATTGTTCTTGTGATTGGATTGATATGTTGTATACATGCCCTACCTTTTAGTTTTTTATAAAGGGTTACTTAGTAATGTTGTACTAAAGGGTTCCTTTTGTAGGCCCCTACCTATTTAATGGGCAATGTCTTTTGCAGGTTAGCCAAACGGTGGTATTTAAGCTTCTTTTTTGGTTAAGAGCTATCTGAGAAGCTTTTAAGCTTTATCATTTAAACTTTTACATTTCCTTATTTAATGTGCTTTATTTTGTAACCACTAATAGTGGATTTTATTCTTGTAATGTGCTTATGGTGCTACTCTGCTTCAGTTTTGTAACCTTGGTTTTGTGCAAAATGTGTTCTCTTCCTTCTTAAGCCTTGGCACTTGGTACTGGAATGATGGAAGAAAACCGGTCTGGTACTAAGTGTGGCAGTAGCATCCCTAAAATTTACTGTATTTACTTCCACTCAAATTTTAATAATTTTTGTTTCAATAATGAATTTTGGGGGCATTACAGGCGTTCCATACCATTCCTGATGCAGGAGCAAACACTCAAGAATTATCTTTCATAATTATGGAACCAATTATTCTTTATTTGGTAAGTGTCTCCTACAAATTTAAAGACCAACTGATGGTTACGTTGCTCAAAACGTAACAAACAAGTAATTAAATATCTACGTGCATGTGCATGGCATGCATGGCATGTAAGAAGGGAGTAACTACATGCATGAGAAGGATGTTGGCAGGATTTTCAATCACTATTAGGTTATTTAGGTAATTTATTAATTAAGTAATAAAGTAGGAGAATAAAGTTAGCATAAAGTAACATGAAGTTAGCATAATATCTTTTAACTTGAAATATTTTGGAATATGCTTTAGATAGTGGTAGAAAGGTTAAATTATTCATAAATATCGAGCATATAGTGTGTATTATGATAATTGAATGAAGAATTGAAGTCGAAGATCAACATTGATTGAATTCTGTGTGAGTTCCAGCTCAAGCAAATCAAATATGTGTAAACGATTTAGCTTGAAAGTTTTAATATCTTCATCTGTGTGAATTAGAGATTAATCCATATCTTTTCTACTATTCTTAATCCATATTTTCTTGCCTAATTACCATCAAATTCCTACTCTATCTTATGGCTAAACTGAAAGCCTAAAACATTCATTCGAAACCCTATCCATCCATACCAACCAAACAACACCTTATTTCCTCTTCTTCAAACCAAACCCTAACCCTAACCCTAAACCATGACGCTAACCATCATCTAAACCCTAAATTTTGAAATCTCACCATATTCAAATTACATTCATCATTAATTCATCACCATTAATGAATCACCATCATCATGTTTCTACCATAATTTGAACCATCATCATCTTATTTTGATCATTTTCAAAATTTGTCTTTAAAATCACCATCACCGAGCCTTTATCATCTCATCCATACTCCATTATAACTATTAGATCCACATAATTGAAGATTACACCCTCCCATGCACATCAATTTCACTAGTTTAAGAATAGTTACTCAAGTGCATTTTTTCATGAGAGGTCTTGGGTCAGTTCTACCGAATGGCAATAGTTGCTTAGGTGTGTTGTCCCTAAAAGGTTTTTTAGATATTTCCATTGGCTTAAAAATAGTGGGATCCTTAAATTCAATGTAAACAAAAGAATGGATCATATTATATCTAATAATGAGGCCCGAATTAGTTATTGCCTTGTATTATTTTATATATCTAGCATGTGTACGTACCTTATGCTATGAATAAATGTGATTATCTGTATTGCTTACTAGTGTGTATTGTCACCTTACTCAGTACATAAAATATTTATCACTCTTTTCATAGGTGATTCGTATTCTCATGTGTAGATCTATATGTAGGTTGATGAGGACTTAGTGGATTATTTTTGCAGCTTACTATGCTTTATGTGGGGTTGAGTGACTTTGGTCTTAGGTTTTTGGGCATATATTTATGTTATCCAAATGATATCTTTGCCCACATACATTTTTGAACTCTTAGATCTATGGTATCCATTTTATCTATATTTTGGATATTGTACTCAGAGTTAATCTCCAACTTATATTCATGTTATGAAGTGTCTCTCATTTTCTAATTATCATGTTTTATATTCTAATTGTTCTTGCCTTGTGATTGAAATAAGGATGGTTTGATAAGACATACTTATGTCAATTACGGTGGTAACAACTAGCTATTTGGGTATTTTGCTTTAGGTATAAACATAAATTTTTAATAGTAAAATTAAGGTTATTAAAATGAGTTCTACCAAAGATAGGAAGAAATTCTATGCCAATTTTCATAGGAGAAAAAATGGGTATTAATTCCTTTTTAGAGGTGTCTTACACTAAGGAATGGATGTGGTTTGGTCATAAGGGAACAGTGAATCCAAGGTACATAAACTCATATGAGATTCTAGATCAAGTTGGAGAGGTTGCATACTAAATTGCAATGCTGTTAGCCTTTCATGTGTCATAATTTCTTCTATAAGTCAGTGATAAATGAGCTCAATGAGTCTATAACTAACAAGGACCACCCATTGTAGAATCCTGACACTAAGACTTGAGAGAAATATTTAAAGATAGTGTCACTGGTGAAGATTTTATGCTTATGATATGAAGTTAAAAAGGTTACATAGGAGTTCAAGGATGAGAAAAAGGTGAGGTACCTAGAGTGTTTAACACTATACCTTTTAAAGTGGTAGTACCCGTTTTTACTATGCTAACACATGTGTGTGTGTCTTTCTATTTGTTGGTAGCTATGTTTTAAAAGGCTTTTACATTACATCAATATTTTTATTTTTGTGAACTTGGGGCATGAATGCTTTTTAGATGAGGTAGAGTTGTAATAATGAATCCTTAAATATTTCAAAATAAATAAAATCATATTGATATAAAAATAAAATGGTTTTGTTTTTGAAATGGGTTTGAAAATTGGTCAGAACATGAGTTGTAGGTTTACTAGTTAAACGGTCATAGCCTAAACCAATTAGCTCATTCATCCTAAAACCTATGTTGTTGATCTAGGAGAATCAACTAACTATTGCCAAAACTAATCAATTATTTATAGCATTTGATTGGTATTTTTCTACCGGTCACTTGATTCTTTTAGATTATAAAGTTAGATCTATTTTTTGATTTGTTTGTTCTCTAAATGTTTGAAAAAATTATTATTAGGTTAGATTTGTGCTAAAAAGCATATTTTTTTAGATCATTATTATATTTTATTTGGATAAAAATCTCCCCAAAGCACTTTTTAAGTTAATTTCTTAACCTATCATTTTTTCCTTCTCTTCTTGTCTCTTTTATATCTTAAGTTGTGTTATTGTTACTTGTCCCTGGTTTGTTTTTACTAGATGTTCTCCTAACCTATCCCATTTCCTTAATTTCCACTCTCTTACCCTTTACAATCAACTATACATCAACCCATTCCACCTTCATCTCTTCTATCCCTTTTGTTGACTAATATTGTTTTTCCAAGACCTTAACCAATTAATTTCCCTTTAATAAAATAATATCCTTGCCTTATGTTTTCCTAAGTATTGAAACCTTAGTATATTTTTTCTCTATGCATTTGATTTCCCTCTTCTTCCAATCCTTTTCTCAATTTTTTCCCTTCCTTCTTCCCAATCCTCATTTAAACTCATATTAATTTTTCTTAAGCAAATAATGGTTAAGGTAAGGAAAGGGTTGAAAATATTGAGTTCCTCTTCTTGGAATTTTAGATCTTAGGTTTAGGTAAGAGATTTTATCGTCCTTTATCTTCCTCTTATTTGTTTCATTGTTTCAATAGAACATTTAAGTCTTTTTTTTAGCTTCCTTGATTTAACCTATGAAATTATGAAGATTGGTGGGGTGGCATCAAGAGAGGTCTTCTTTGTAAGAAGATTGGTTGCTTTAGTCAAATCAAACTTACCTTAATATCTGGTTTGCTAAATTGTATAGCATTATGTTAACCAATCACCTATACATGTTTCTCTTTGAATTCAAGCATGAAACATGGTTTATATATATTTATGAGTAATATATGCGATATCATTAGAATACATTAGAATCGTGATATGGTTATATGGATGATATGCTAGAAGTATGGTAGCATGTATTAGCAATTTCAGTTACCATGGTAATATTTGGTGTTTTTTGAGAATGTTCATTAATTATATTTTCTTAGCATGATATATAATACAAAAAATTTATAATATTTATTATTATTATTATAATTATAAAAATTTATTTAATATCAATTTTTTTTATATTCCTTTAACTCTCATTATGTTTTTAAAATGTTTTATTTTTATTGTCTAACCCTTCTTATGGTTTCAAGTCTTGTACGATTTTGTTCCATTTTTAGCCATCAAAATTTCCCAAAACTTTCAAATTTGATCATATTTGAATAAATTTAGTATTTATAAGTCTTGTAGGTCTTAAACAATTTGGAATGGAGATTTTTGAGAGAAAATACTATTCACCTACTTTTACTTAACCTTTACACTTGTTTCAAGCATTGAAATGAGCACTTTAGCCAACAAAATTTTATAGAACTTTAAGGATAATTATAAATTGAAATATTTAAGATAAATATATATTAACAATGGGTTTTAAATTTTCATAGAATGCTTAGAAAATTTTGCAAATTTTATGCATATTTAGCTCCTGAAACTCAACTTTCTTTGAACAAAACCTATCATACCTATCCTAATGTTATTCATACATTCATAAATTGTATAAATAATTTTAGAAAAATTTTCTTTACCTTAAGGGGGAATTTTCAATGTAGTAGATCTTTTCTCTTATTTTTTAAAGATATTTTTACTATCTTAACTAAAACCTATCTCCCAATTTTTCCCATCCGGTTTTAAATTTAAGTTTCTTTGAATATTTCTAAGAAATATTTAGTACATAAATAGTATTTAGTGAATATAAGCTTCCCTCAAATTAGTATGCGGGCTTATTTTGGGACGGTGATCATTAATATATCTTAAATTTATTAATACTTTAAATGTATGACTGAGTTTGAGATTTAGGCGAGTAGCCTTGGGATGACCATCAAGTTAGAATTTTTAGTGAATGCACTACCTATTTATATACATGGTTATGTTACACCATTGGCATATAGCGAGATATCTTTATACTCTATAGGCCACCTATAGGTCCTATAAGGGGTATCTACACTTAAGTTTAGTGTGTTCCTTAGTTGTTTTGATATATCTCTTTAGTTGTAGTAATTTGGATTGATGCTCTAATCATTAGTACTTGAACTTTAGTATTATTACCTCTCAAATAAAAAATAACTTTGTGGATTGTGTGATAACATAATATAAAGAAAAATATTCAGCGGTCTCTATTTTAGATCTATATTGGATTTATGTATAATCTTCGTATATCTTACCCTCTTTATATTATATCTTTCTATTGTTTTAGCCTTATGTTTTATAAAAGAAAGGCAATGGAGTTGGACTTGGACAGAACATGTTAGTAACACCTGCGCATTTATTCTAGTTTACACATTTAAAAATAAAATTCTTAGAATTAGGGTGTTATAATGTGGTATCATAGCTTTTGTTTTGAATCCTAAGTCATTGACATTCTTCCACTTTAGTTTTAAGTAGAAAAATTTATGAAAACTGAGAATAATCTTGCGAATGAGTGTTTATAAGGTATCTTTGTTGCCTTGTGTTGATATATGTATTTTGTGATATTTAGATGGAATATTTTCCTAACACGTTTTATTTCTTGTAGAATGCTATGACACACCCTAGTGTGACTTGCACACCTTGTTTTGATGAGAATTTTGTTGATCTTAGCATTCTTACATAGAAACATACTCAACAATAGGCTCTGCAACTCCCCTCCAACACCAACTATGCCTTAGTAGTATTACAAGTGACATATAGAGGCTTGGCTCACATGATTCACAAACCACCATCCACTTAGAGCACGAGAGGGCTAGTATATCAAAGTACCATCTATGGAAAATCATAGATGATTGATGGATTAGTCATAGGGAGCACAGAGCTCCAACTCTTACTTTGTTTCTAGCTAGAATCCATGAAGAACAATAAGCTCAAGGAGTATATGCACTTACAATAGGATCGTAAGTGTAATACCTCAAAATTTAGCTAAACCTAATTGCAAGTGATTAAAATCATAACCTAATTCTAATCTCAAAAAATTAATATTTCCACCTTACCGCAACTCCCTATTACTAAATCTTAGTATAATCCTTATTGATTGATAATTAGATTATCTTAATACCCTAGCCTAAATTATATAAACCTAATTCTAATCCTAAAACCAAACCCACTATCTTTCCCTTATCTTTTTTTTTTCCTTTTTTTCTTTTTCTTCCTTTATTTAACCCTTTTTTATCCTCCCATCTTCCCCCAAGAAAAATTTTCCTAAGATAATGCTTGACATGCCCCCATTGCCTGCCAAGCTACTCCCTACTTCTTACCCTATCAACTTATCAATTCCTAACTCATACGATCATAGGTTGGGGTTGAAAATTTAGGCTGATTGTATCTTCATCCTTACCCCTCTTTGTGTGCATGTATGTGTATATATACTACACTATAAATTCTCTCAACTACCTTCTTCCTCCCTCTATTTTTCTTTAGAAACTCCACCACCAAGTGTAGAAAGTAGCCTAAAACACTCTAACTGCTGAGCCCAAGCAAATCACCTCTACCACCATTAGTAGCCTGAACAAAAATACCACCCTTACCACAAATTAACTTCACTAAAAAAACCCCCCCACAACCACTACCCAAAGATGCCCCTCCTCATCCCCTCCTTTTGGCTAATATTTCCACAACTTCCCTCCATTTTCTTTCCCCTTTGGCTATAGCATCATCATTTGCAACCCACACCCACCACCTTTGGCCAAGAATGTAGACAACTTCCCCCTTACTAACTCATATTCCATGGAAGATCCAACCCTATCCACACCCATCCTCACCACATCCTACCCCTTGGCTTTGATTAACCACACTGAAACACCGCCCATATCAATGGCACCTATTGTTGTTGCTTGCTTCCTTCCACTTGACCTCCCCACTATTACTCCCCTCCATCCATTGGCTTATTTTCCATTCCTCATCCCTTAGGAATGAAAATTTGTGCCATTTCCACCCCTTTATGTTCTACACTCGTTTCCATTCCTCCCCACTTTGTTGCAAAATGATTTCCCGAAGCACTCATTTGGTTTATTTTAGTTTCATCCATTATTTTACCCTCCATTCCTTTATCTTTTCCCTAATTATGCAAATAAATCCTAATGTTATTCTTTTATGCTTTCTTAGGCAACTTTTAAGAAGTTTTGGGGGAGGTAGGATAGGATAAGCGTGCATAGAGACCAAAGCCTTATTCAGTTTGGAAACTTATCGTAGTCTAGGATTTTTATGTTAAATGTTATGTATTATTGTGTATGATACCATGTTATTATTATTATTATTATTATTATTATTATTATTATTATTATTATTATTATTATTATGTTTTTGTTGTTGTTGTTGTTGTTGTTGTTAAAAGTATTAGTTTTAATGCTATGATATGAGATTGTGATATTATGTGTCGGAAATAAATGTAAGCTGAGGATTATGTAGTATCATTACCATAATATAGTATATGGAAATATCTAGGTGTGATATATGGTTGTAATATGCGTTTATAAAGTATGATAAGTGGGAAATGAGTATAATAAAGTATATGGTGGTAAATAGAGGATTTAGAAATAATGTTACGCAAACATATAAGATTTGCCTTAAATAAGGGCTTTGGTTATTGGTAAGGGTATTTTGGTCAATATGGTTTTAATACTGAAATCATGGAGTTTTAGTGTGTTATATTATTTTAAATATTTTGAGGGAAATATATTAAGTATTTAGAGTATCCATGGATGGCTTAAGCTTAATAAAGTGGGCAAATGACTTGATTTAGGAATAGTACCCCATAAACAAGAAGGTTGTTATCACATGTGTGAAATGGTAAGGTTTGACCACAAAATTCAGATATGTTGTTAATATTAGTGTTTTGGGAATGTATATTGAATTTTGTGACTATATGATCTGTATAAAAAAGGTTATGATGTGCTTGTGAAATTAGGGTTTTATAAGCCTCTAGAGTAATAGCTCTTGAAATAGGGTTATTATCATATGTTTAAGACCTTAAATTTAGGCCTTGAATAATGTTATATTGATAAAAATAATATTTGAGGAAGAGGAATTAGTTTGGTAGAATAAAGAGTAATGGAAAAGGAGTTATGAAAAAAAATGTGAAATTAGGGTTTTGGTAAATATAAGAGTCTTAACCTTAGAGAAAAACCTTATGATGTTTGTGGTGTGGTTTACATATTTTAAATGTGTTTTATACCTACCTAATCAATCATGAATGAGACATTAATTATTTAACATGAAAGATACCTGAGTCAGGTTGAGGTATTTTATGGGTCTGTTCCATCGGACCATAGTAATGACTCATGTGTGTTGTTCCAAAGGGGCATTTTAAACCATTCCACTGACATAAGAATAGTATCTTAGGAGCATTTTTCCTTAAGAGGTGTTTTATGGGTGTATTCCATAAGATAATGATAATGGCATAGTAACATTTTTTCCTGAGTGGTGCATTAGTCTATTTTGCCAGATTAAGAATAGCGGGGTCCTAAACTTAGTATGAATGATAATATGATCTTATATAAGTAACATAATGGATAATATATTGATGATTTAATGTATAAGAGTATGCAAGTTAGAACCATGGTGTTGAATTTGTTCCATTAGATGATAATATTGGCTAAGATGTGTTGACCCGAAGAGGTAATTTAGATCATTCTACTGGTTTAACAGTAGCTGCTTAGGAGTATTTTACCCTGATAGCTGTTGTGGTCATTCCAGAAGACGATAATAATGGCTTAGGTGTGTTGTCCTAGAGAGATGCTTCAAATCATTTTACCAGTTTAAGAATAGTGGGGGTCCTTGAACTCAACGTAAATAAAATAATGAAAATTATTCTATCTAATAAAGAATCTTGGATCAATAACTACCTTGTGGTATTTTATGTTTTTCATATGTTTAGTTATTCCTTATCATGAATGCATATATTTATTTAGATCTATGACTCAACATTATTGTCATCTTGCTTAGTACTTATCGCAGTGACCATCTTTTTAATGAGCTTTTCTCATTCTCATGAGTAGATGACCCTATTTATTATGTGCGGGTTGATGAGGACTACCAAGATTATTTTGATAATTATGATGCTCTATATAGGTTAGAGTGATATTTTATATCAAGACTTTGGCAATAGAGTTATGTTATCTAGAGGATAGTTTTTACTTATATACCTTTTTGGACTCTTAGTTCCATGATATCTCTTTTGTCTGTATTTTGATACTATAATTGGTGTTAATATCTAAACTCATATTTATGTTTATAAAGTTGCTCTCATTATATTTAATTTGTTTTACTTTTAATAGTATGCCATACTTATGTGAATTATGGTAGTAAGATATCGTATTTTGATTATATGCTTCCACTATAAAATAAATTTTTTTTGTGGTAAAATTTAGGGTGTTAAAAGTTGGTGTTAGAGCCTTAGTTTTAATTACCATGTTTTGATTTCCAAAATTTAGTTTTCAAACTATCCTTTATATGATTTTATTAGTATATTTCTCATTTTTTAGAAAACATTGAGTCTTTGAAAACTCGGATTAACTTGTGAGGAATCGAGAATTGATAGCCTAGACAGTCTTTGATTTTTTTTTGGTAAGTAAGTAATTTCATTACTACCAAAATGGAGGTATGTACAAACTAGACTAGACCACCAAAAAATCTATATAATCTTTCCAGTGGTCATACTTATTGCTACAATGAGCAGCAAAAATTCTACTGGAAGCCACAAAACAAATGTTCTTAAGTAGTACATGAGATTGCTGGGAAATATTCCTAAAAATTCTAGCATTTATTTCTTGCCAAACCAAGCTTGTGAAAGTGACAAATAGTTCTCTAAGTACATCCTTCTTCCTTTTGCATTGTTTTATGTTTTTAGCTAAGATTCTTAGTTCTAACTCCCATGATTGAGCATGGTCCCTTCTATGAAAGAAGTTCCTAATTTTCATCCAAATTCCTTGGCTATATGGGCATTTAAACATAAGATGTTCGATGTCCTCCACCTATCCTATTGTGTAAAGAATGCATTCAATATCTTCAATAAGATTCAGCTGTTTCAATCTTGCCTTGGTCATCAACCTATTATGGATAGCAAGCCAGGTAATAAATTAGTGTTTAGAAGCAGCAGACCACACCAAGGGATAGGCCACACCAATATTTATCCCCATGATGCCTAGTGAAATCATACATTTGCTTGATATTGTAAAATCCATCCTGTTTTATAAGTTTATCCATAACCTGGAAGTTAGAGAAGAAAGTCTGAAAGTGAGTTCTTAACTTGAGAATTTGCTGAAGGTGCCAAGAGCATTTATGAACTGGGTTAAATAACCACATAGATTGAGAGCCTAGGTAGATGAAATGAACCCATTTGACCCAGAGGTTGTCCTTCTTGCAACAAAGGTTCCAAAGTAGTTTTCCCACAACTACTTTATTCCATTGATAAATATCTATAAATCCAAGACCTCTTTCTTGCAACCATTTTTTAGGTAAGCAGACCTGCTTCCAAACGAATAAAGCTTTACTTGATGAATTTATTTTCCTAGTCTATAGGAACTGCCTACACATACATTCTAATTGCAGTATCAACTTCCTTGGCAGAATAAAAATTTGAGACCAGTAAAGCTAGAAGCTAAAGATAACAGTCTTCAAAAGTTGCGTTCTACCAGCATAGGATAAGAGGTGGGAATAGCAGCCAGTAAGTTTCTTTGCTATTTTGTGGACCATTCCTTGTAACTGGGTAGTTGTGAGTCTTGTAGAAGAAAGAGGCACCCCTAGATATGAGAATGGAAAGGTACCCTCTCAGAAATTTGTGTGGTGTAAGATGTGAGATCTAGTAGTGGCATCAACGCCCCCAAAATATATGTTGCTTTTTTAAGGGTGTATAAGAAGGCGAGACCTATCATAGAAGTCTTGGATTACCTTGATGAGATAAGTGACTGATTTCAAATTTCCCCTACAGAGGAGGAGCATATCATATGCAAAAGCAAGGTTAATAATCTTTAAGTATTTACATTTAGGGTGACCATTAAAATCCTTATCATGCCACAAAAGTCTGAGAGATCTTGTAAGATATTATGCCACCAATACAAATAAATATGGCGAAAGGGGGTCTCCTTGTCTTAAATCTCGCTGAGCTTCAAAAGGTTTAGTAAGGTCACCATTTATATAAAGAGAATAGGAAACAATGGTAACACAAACCATAATCCATCTAACAGTCTGAAGAGGAAAGCCATATGCATGAAGGACTTACTGCAAAAAATCCCAGTGAACTGAATCATAGGCCTTATTAATATCAATTATAATCATACATCTAGGGGAAATATGTTTTTGGAAATATTTTCCAACCAATTCAGCAGCTAGCAAAACATTTTCACCAATATGTCTACCCTTGAAAAACCCGATTGAGCTTGATTGATTAGATAAGGCATTAAGGTTTGTAATCTGGTAGTTAAGACTTTGGAAATGATTTTGTATAAAACACCACAACAGGAAATAGGTTGATAATCACTTACCTTAGTAGCATTGCTTGTTTTGGGTATAAGGGTGAGATAAGTGATATTAAGTTGGGATGGAAGATTTCCATAGATAAAGAAATTCTAAACTACAGATATGATATCATTCCCAATAATATACCATGATTTCTTAAAGAAGATAGCAATATAACCATCAATACCAGGGGCTTTATAGTCTCCAATAGCAAAAACAACATCCTTTACCTCTTGAGAAGAAACAGGAGAAGGTAACTGATATTGGTGAGTATCCAGGAGAATAGGACCCTGGGATATAACTGCATTATTGACCAATCCTATACTATTACCCTTAGAGCCAAGCAAACCTTTGTAAAATGTAAGAAAAGCTTCTATAATACAAGTAGGTTTAGAGGTGTATATCCCAGGTTGTAGTTTAATTTGTTGAATAGAGTTCATATTTTGGTTCCCTTTCATTCGAGCAAAGAAATATTTATGGTTAGAGTCTCCCACATTCAACCGATGTATTTTGGATTTCTGTTTAAGGAAGCATTCACAGTTTCTGGAAAGTTTGCTGAAATGATCTTCACACTTATGTAGTTCAGTTCTAAGATTAGTATCTTAAATATCCAGTAGCACCTTCTATTGAATCTCTGCTAGGGTCTTTCTTAATATCTCTAATTTGTATTCCAGGGATCCATAGTTGATCTTGTTAAATTGTTCAAAACTGGTTTCAACATTTGGAGAGTTTTGAAAATATGCAATAGAGGGTTATCTCTTGAAAGACTAGTCCAATGAGCTTTGAGAATGTCAAAAAACTAAGGATCATCAGCCCAAAAATTGGTAAATCTAAATGGCTTCTTCCTATTAGAATGGACACCTATGTTAACACCGATTATGCAGTGATCTTATAGAATTGGAGGATGAAAAGTAGCAGATGAATTAGTGAACAAATCCAGCCACTGCACATTCACCATTGCCCTATCAAGTTTATAAGCAATAGCATCAAATCCACTCCTTTTATTCAGCCAAGTAAAGAAGCAGCCACGTGCCTTCAGATCCCTTAATCCTAGGAGATTAATACACTGAGAAAAATCAAGCATATCTTAAGTAGAGGGAGTTTCCCCTCCTTGTTTCTCAGAATGATGAAGTATTAAATTAAAATCAAAGCTCGAGAAGTTGTGTAATATTAAGTTAATCGATGCCATAAACTTTGCCTACCTGATGCAGTATTGAAAACATAAATAAATCCTACTACAAATTGCTTCCTCCCATCCAGAGACTTAACATCACATAATATACCCTAAGCATAGGAAGAGATGTGTGTGATAGACCAAACTAAAGGATCCCAGAGTACCCACACTCTCCCATTATGACGATGTTGATAATTATTACACTACATCCAATTTCTCAGTAAGCCAACTTTAATATTATTAGCTTTGTTGGCTTTAATCCTAGTCTCCAATAAACCTACCGGGGAGCACTTGCATTTTTTTGATCCATCCAGAAACCTCCCTTTGTTTAGATGGATCATTAATACCTCTCACATTCCAACTAGCAAGCATGATCACCTGGATCATGAATGTGCCCTATCAGTTTTTGATTCTGATCCAGGGAAGAAATTTGATCATGAGAAAAGTTAAGGACACTTAAATCACTAAGAGCTTGGAACCTATTAACATTTCTGTTAATGTGAGAAGGAGCTGAAGGTCTGGAGTTAGTCACTTTTGATGCCACAATGGAATTCCTATATTTTGTCCCTGTTCCAAGTCCAGAATCCCTTTTCTCAGGTTTGTGAGTCACTTCATCATGAGAGTCATTAGGGGAATTATCCTTATGAACAACAACATGTCTTCTGTCCCTGACAACCTTCCATTCTTGTTGTACTCTAGATTAAGCAACCACAGGTCTTTGAATTTGATTGTGTATTATGTGTTAGTAAGATAGGAACATTTCTGTAGACATGTTTTTTTATCTTAGAACTAGATCAACATGACACTTGGCAATCGCATTGGTTATTTGAAGGAGACCTTTGAGGCATTCATATAGTTCGTTATACATTCGCCACCACCTCATCTATAGCTTCCACCATCACCTTTGTATTACCCATAGGAGGGTATTGGAGATGGCAAGCTTTGGAGAGTCTTAGGACATCATCCACAATCTACACCAGTAACGAGGATCTATCATCTTGGAGGGATGGATCCATATATGGATAGGATGTATGAGGACCTTGATTGCCCAATTTCCTAGAAGGAGGGCATTGGTGCCTTATTTCTTTGAGGATCCATCGAAACTTGTTGGGTAGGTCCTCATACATAGGGAGAACCTTTAATATCCTTGGAGAAATTTGAGACAACAATTTATACTAAGTTTTATCCCAAAAGTATTTCAATTGGAGTCTCTGTTTCAGCATCTGAAGGATGATGGGTGTTATGACTTTGAAAGACTTAGTCACGTTGTACAAGTGGGCCTGTGTTTCCACTTCTTTGGTAAAGGAACATGCTTCTATTCTAGGAAAGTCAAAGCCAGAGACATAAGATTTGAGAGGCGAAATATAGTTCTATGGAGGCAAGCCATTAGGAATTTAGTAACGAGGTTAGACCCAACCTTATAGTGGTGAGTTCTAACATTAAAGGAAAGAGAGTGGGCCTAGTAGGTTTAGGGAACAATTGAGGTGCTCTATGTGTCATGTCTAATATTGGGATTATCCAGAGTAAGACTATTAGGGCACTCCTATTCAGTATAGAGCATGTGGTCAGTTAGGCTACTAAATGTTAAGTACTAGTGCCTATAGGGGCAGTTTCTATAGTAGAGACCATTGATACCTCAACAATAGGCTCACCTACAAAGACCCTATAAGCTGCCACATCATCAGAGGGCTCCTATCCCAGCTAGTGGACAACCTAAGGAGGCTAAGGGGAGACTACAAGGGCCTTTTGCATATCCTTAGGTAGGATGATAGAATTGGGGTCCTCAAGGGTATTGTGGATGATATGAAGGGAATACATTAATTTGGGTGCCTAATTTTCATCATCTAGGTGGACATTGATCGACTATTGGATATGGCCATGAGTAGATTCTCCATCCTCTCATTAACAACTTATGCATTTTTAGATTTGGAAGAATCTTTCTCATTTTTATCCACTTATTTTATTACTTGAGCCATGTTGTCTCCATCTGTTAGCATATCTATCTATATGATGTTACCTTCTAGGGATAAACTAGATTATATTATACTCTAATTAGATGTGGGTTAAAAGATAGGCAGGGTATAGTTTCTAGTAGAGTTGGTTGAGATGGACCCTTATGACTTTGATGTCATCATAGGGATGGATATGTTGGGGAGATACCAAACAATGATAGATTATTCACCAAAGTGCATCATTTTGCAAGAATAATGTAGGATCATCTTTTGTAAACTCTCAGTCATCTTTTCTAATCATGGAGATCAAGAAGAATTAACATGCTTGGAGATAGAACTAATTATGCTTGAAAATTCTTATAATTCTAATGTTTTATCAAGTCATTCTTTTAGGTATTGTAAATTTTTGCAAGAAATTCATGATGGTTGAAGTTATTTGAGGTATAAGATAATGACAATGGATTATAAGATTATAACTTTCAAGGAAGAACAAGGATACAAGACTATAAAATTTAATCACATATGATTATATCTATGTGTTGCAGTATTAAGTTGTGTAGGTTTGTTATTTTTGTTATATACTTTATAATACTTATAAATTATCATTATTTTTTTTTATATAGAATGATCCATGCCTCAAGAGGGTTATTTCATTAATGAGGCTTCCCAGAAATTTTTATGGTATCAACTTTAATACCTTCTCTAATCACTATACAACTAAGGAAAAATATACTCCAAAGCATAAAACCACTCATCTCTATTTTTCCATAAAGTTTAGTCTCCCTCAGTTTATCAAATAATTTCCTCAGATGAATAATATGGCCATGTTCACTCCTACTATCGACATGTAACACCCCGAGTCCATACAACCACATAGAGGCTACCTTGGAGCGCTTTTGGATTGATCGGCTAGCCCCACAGATTAACACGAGTTCTTTCAGTGCGCTTTGTCCTCACTCACGCACTTTCCGAGAAATTTGTAGAACTTTCCAGAAGGTCACCCATCCTAAAATTGCTCCACGGCTAGCACGCTTAACTATGGAGTTCTTAGAAATGGAATCACCAAAAGGATGGTATACCATGTTGATATAAGTAGTCATATCAATCCTTATAGCACTCCGCTCAATTTGGGGTATTACATTCACCCCCACTCAAAGAACACAACGTCCTCATTGCGCCTCAACCAATAACTCTCTCAATATAGTTTATTCCAAGAATCGTCCCGCTAGGTGGCTAACTGGTTCATCCAAGTTTAGCTCACTGTAGCGGTTTCGCTCTGATACCATTTGTAACACCTCGAGTCCATACTACCACACAGAGGCTACCTTGGAGCTCTTTTGGATTGATTGGATGGCCCCACAGATCAACACGAGTCCTTTCAGTGCGCTTTGTCCTCACTCACACAATTTTTGAGAAATTTTCAAAACTTCCCAGAAGGTCACCCATCCTAAAATTGCTCTACGGCTAGCACGCTTAACTGTGGAGTTCTTAGGATGGAATCACCAAAAGGATGGTATACCATGTTGATATAAGTAGCCATATCAATCCTTATAGCACTCCGCTCAATTTGGGGTATTACACCACAAGTATATTTTCTAACAACACTATGATGGAAATTAGAGAAAAGGTCGAAGAACTTCATTCATTAGTCTCATAAATGAACTCGGTGTATTACATAATATAAAAGGCATGACCGTCCACTCATAAAGACCATATTTAGTTTTGAATGTAGTTTTCCAATCATCCCCTCTCTTATTCTCATCTGATGATATCCACTTCTTAGATAAATTTTAGAGAATACTTGTGCTCCACATAACTCACCCAGCATATCATCCAATCCTGGCATTATAAATATATATTTGATAGTGATATTGTTAACAACCCTTGAGTTGATAAATATACGTAAAGTACTATCCTTTTTACAAGGACTCATGCAGGCATACAACATGGGCTCATGCTTGCCCTCTTATGAGCTCTTGTATTTGTTTTTATAGCTCCTTGGCCTTTTTTAGATTACATTGATATGTAGGCGTATTAGGTAAGGACACACTAGGTATTAAATATATAGCATGTTCTATTCCCCTCTTAGGTGGTAATCTTGGTGGTAATTCATTAGGAAAAATATAGTGATACTCATCAAGGAGTTTATCTAATTGAGGATTATCATTATCTCTCTCCCTTTATAGAGATTATTTCATAACCACAATGTAAAAACTTCCATCTTCTTGAATACATTTGAACATAGCCTTTTCATGCAAGAATAAACTCTTGTTATTCTCAACTATGATCTCCTTATTGTATTTAGAAGGTTTAAGTTTATGCTTCTTCTTATCCTTCTCAACTAGATATTCATTAGAAATACCATTATGAATAGAATTTTTGTCATATTGCCATGGTTTACCTAATACGATTATACATACATCCATAGGTAAAACATCCCATAGTACCTCATCATGATAGTTACCAATTTTGAATGATACTAAGGTTTGCTTTATTATCTTAACATCCTTATCCTTATTCAACCATCGAAGAGAATAAGGTTTTAGATGGGTGTAGTTTTCAACCCCAAATCCTTAATCGTCCTCTCATGGGCTATATTAGTATAATATGTACTGTCAATGATAATATGACAAACTATATATCCTACTCTCCTTTTTAGTCTTAATTATCATCTCCCTCTCAGTAGGTTACTCAATAGCTTGTACTTGATGTACTCTCTCCAAGACATAACAAGAACTATCTTCTTCCTTAGATTAAATAGATACTCCTTCAAAAGGCTCAAATTTATAATCTTCCTCACATATCTCCATGGCTTCAATCTCTGTTATGGATAATACCCTTTGATTAGGACATTTCCCAGCAAAGTGTCCAAACCCTCGACATTTAAAACATTACCTAGTAGAGAATTTATTCACTTTATTTTTTCCTTTATCTTCTCTATTAATTCCTTGTTTTTTATCAAGATTTATAGAAGTTGAAGTACTCACTCCAAATTTTGTAGTCTGATTACTTGAGTAGCATTTAGTAGATGGAGTACTTTGTTTAACATAAGGCTTAGTGGATTTAATTTGTTTTTTAAATCTTAGGGTAAGTTTAATCATTTCATCTAAAGAATCATAAAGATAAGGTTTTACCTTGTCCCAAATCATTATGTTAAGACCTCCTAAAAATCTAACACAAGTTTATTCCGTCCTTTTATGGATATCACATACAAGTATCAACCTTTCAAATTCCCTAACATGCTCTTCGACACTTAGTAATCCCTGCCTAAGAGTATTTAAGTTGATATAGTTATCTTCTTCATACTCTTTAGGGATAAATTTCTTCCTTATATGTTTCTTAAGTTTCTCCCAATATTTTATCTTTGATTTCCCCTCTCATTCCCTAATCCTCTTTAGATTATCATACCATATTCTACAAAATGTTTTAGACTTACGAGTAGATAGTTTACACTTTTGATCATCTTGATAATATTTAAATTCAAAGTTAGCCTCCACTTCATTTAACCACTCAACAAATACATCTATGTCAAGTTTACCATCAAAGTTGGGAAGATCAAGCTTAATGTGCTTATCCTCCTTTTGATGATGCTTAGGTTGATGCTCATAGAGATTTCTATTACTTCCACTCCCTATAGACTCTTCATCATATTTTATTCTTAAATTTAATTACCTTCCCTTACTTTGATTATTTTTTTTCATAGCAATCCCAAATCTATCCCCATAGAATTCTCTATGTTCTTGAACATTTTGGGATGAATCTTGTTCGACAAACCTAGACTCTAACCATTGTAGTTGAGTTTGAATTGTAGGTATTTGTCTCAGTTGGGCATTAGTGGCATCTAAATTATTGTAAATTTTTTTAATTTCTTCAAACATGACCTAGAAATTTTGTTCCCCCGCCATGTTTTAATCACCACTACACTAAACCACACTCGAGTTCCTCTTAGGTATTAGTTGATTAAAACCAAAACACTTCACTCCCACTATATTGTTCTTATTTGATTGTTTTACATTATTTTGAGTTCAATGAGTCAAATACACAATAATCAAACTAATATACTAATCATAACACAAAAAATGAGCACACTAAAACTAATCTTGCTAAATTCTCTATATAGAATTAAGCAAGTTTTCAAAATTCACTTTGAAAAACTCCTTTCCCATTCATACATGCATTGTAATATATCAAGCACAATTTCATGTAGGGAAACGTAACATTTCAATCTTCATTAATTTTTCTTGATAATGTGACACAATATTCAAACATACTAATACCACACACATGATCCAAAATTAATAAAACCCACACACACCACTCGGTTTATTAACCTCAACCAAGTAAACTTTAACAAGCCATGTACACTTAGGTGATTTAAAAACCAATATATGATCAACACAAATGATCAAAAAACATTAAAGGAACCCTAATCATGCACGTTCTCATGTAAAAATTTAAAATCAACACGTTCAAAATTCATCTACACTATACTTAAAAAATTCTACATATAACTTCAACACAAAAAAATTTCTATCCTTATGTCAAAACTATCATGCATGATCGTTCAAGATATCTTCAAGAATTATGCAAGATTCAAGTTTAACATATAGGTTTTATAAATATTCAAAGATAATGCATTAAGAATTAAAGAATTCAATCAAGAAGAATCAATAATCATACTAGAACATCAATGGTAGTAGATTTTGGCTATTGAAACTTTGTGTTATTTGTGCATTTGTAATATGGACTTCAAATCCACTTTTGATGTAAAATATTATCTCCAAAAAATATTCTACAAATAGGAAATTTTTCTTTGGAATTACAAGCTAAAAAAATCAAACTTTAGACTTTTTCAACTTGAGCTTTGATGACATTGGAATGCTTTGGCATAGTCGTGTTGATCTACACTAAGATCAAATGTCTTCTAGATAATACACTTGCTAGTCTCTAATAAACTCAACTGAAGAAGAAGAAGAAGAGAAGAAGATGACACACACTTTCTCACGTGTAGCTCTTTTTCAAAATTCATATGAGCTCTTATCTCATGTTATTATGTCATAATTAATGTGTATAAGTCTTTATATATACATGCACCGATGCATTCCCTTTCGTTAATAAGCCCACTAATCAGCCCTTGGTAATGAAATTAACCCCTAATTCATGGTACTAGCAAATATTTAAAGAGTTATAATGATAATTTACAAGTATTACAAAGTACACAACAAAATAACAAAGCTACATAGCTTTAATAATAGAATACATAGATGTAATCATATGTAGCCCAACTTTGTGCCTCATAGCCTTGTTCGTCCTCACACTTTATAATCCTTGTAATTCCATTTTCATTTTATTGTACATCAAAGATATTCAATAGCATGAACTTCTTACAAACATATATAGTATATACAAGAATTACTTGACAAAACATTAGAAGCATAATGGGTTCTATCTCCAAGTATGCTAAATATTGTTGTTCTTCATCATTTGAAGAATAAGATTGAGAGGGATCTAGAGATACTTCAGCATCTCCTATCTACCATGATCATAATAGAATATTTTCCACTTTGTGTTATAGGCAACCCTAAGATGAATTCTATACTAACTCCTTCTTATGGTTGACTAGGCATAGGTAATGGTGTAGATAAACCTTTGTGAAAGAAATTATTAATCTTTTTACAAGTAACACATCAGTCTACTATAATTTGTGTACCATTTATTATATGTGGCTAATAGAAATTCTCTTACAATATCTCTAATTTTTTCTAAATACCAAAATGGCCTACAATAGCTCCTTCATGTACCTCTTTTGTAAGTAAATCCCTTATACTTGACCTTGATACACAAAGTACATTGAGTTTAATTAGGAAACTATATTTTTTTGTATGATTACCATGGTTTCCATTTTCTCTACATGCTCGATATTCTTTATGAAAATATTCATCATTAGGATATATTTCTTTTTGCATTTCACAACCTAAAAATTTAGCATTCAACATGAAAAATAATTTTTATCTTCTAAAAAGATCTTTGGTTACTATAGTTTCCTTTTTATATAAGTGTTTGACAAAGAGCCCAAAGGATTGTAAGAAGTTTACACACTTTTGATGGCTAGTACTTATTTTCTTTTAACCATATAAATATTTTAAAATTTCATGATCTGAATGTAATATAAAGGGTTTAGGCCTCAAATAATGACTCAATGTCTCTAAACTAGGTATAATGGTAGATAATTCCTTATCATAAGTAGAATACCATAATCTAGCACATTTTTTTCACTAAATTATGTTATAAGTCTTTTTTATTATGAAAGAACTCCTCCTATATCTACCGAACTAGAATCATAATTTACCTCAAAGAGTAGATCAAAATTAGGAACAGATAATACAGGCGCATTACATAATTTGTTCTTGAGAGTGTCATAGGCTTTAGTGGCTTCATTTCCCAAAATGAGTTCTCCTTTTTTCATGAATTGAGTAATAGGTGTTGCTGTAGTAGAGAAATATTTAATAAATATCATATAGAAGCTAGCTAACTCATGAAAACTTCTTACTTGATGTATACCCTTTGGAATAGGTTACTCTTAAATAGCTTGTATCTTTTTAGGATCAACTTTAATACCCTCACCACTTAAAATTTAACCAAGAAAAGCTTATATTACATTTTTATAATTTTCCATATATCTTAGTTTCCATTAGTTTATCAAATAATTTCCTTAATTGTATAATATGATCAAGTTCATTCTTACTATTTACAGGTATATCATCCAAATAAACTATAAAGAAGTCACTTAGGAATGGAAAAATAATTTCATTAATTAGTCTCATAAAAGAACTAGGTGCATTACATAATCTGAAAGGCATAACAACCCATTCATAGAGACCATATTTAGTTTTAAAGGTTTTTTTCCATTCTTCTCCTTCGTTTATCCTCATTTGGAAGTAACCACTTCTTAAGTCTATTTTGGAGAACACATGTGCAACACTTAGTTCATCAATCATGTCATCACGTATAGAGATAGGAAAATGATACTTGATAGTTATATTGTTTACGGCACTAGAATCTATGTAAATGCACCAGATACCATCTTTTTTAGGAACTATTAAGGAAGGTACACACTAAGGACTCATAATTTCTCTCACATAACCTTTATTCTCTATTTCTTGAATTTCTCTTTTTAAATCTTTGTCTTCCTCTAGATTAAAACTATAGGTAGGTTGAATAGGTAAAGGTATTCTAGAAAGTAAATCTATAGCATGGTCTATACCTCTAATAGGTGGTAGCCTAGGAGGTAAATCATCTGGAAATACATCACTATATTCATCAAGAAAACTATTACGCTTTGAATTGCTTGAATTTTTCTCCCCAAAACGAGATGATTTTGCTACTAATACATAACACACACCCTCCTCTTGAATGTAATTAATCATTTTCCATTCATGTAAAAATAAGCTATTTTTAACCTCATTTGGTTATACTTAACCATACTGAGAAGGTTTCAACTTATATTTCTTTTTATCTTTAAGCAGGATATATTCATTAGTTATACCATCATAGGTTGCATTTCTATCATATTGCGATGGTCTACCTAGTAAAATACCACAAGCATCCATAGGAAAAATATCACATAATACCTCATCATGGGAATCACTAATGCGAAAAGTAATTGAGGTTTGTTTAGTCACCTTATCTCCTTTGTCCTTATTGAGCCATTGTAATGAATATAGTTTAGGATGTGTAGTAGTCTCTAGCCCTAGTTTTTTATCTCTTTTTTTTACTAGAAACATTAGTAAATGAACCACTATATATTATAACCTATAAACCTTATCTCTAATTCTACATTTAGTTTTAAAAAAAAATTATCCCATTCTATAGATTGATCATTAGTTTGTAATTGTAATGCCTTTTGAAGTATAAAAAAAAAGTATTTCCATCCTCTTCATACATACTCAAGACACCATCATTAGTTTTGGATTCTAGTTCATCATCATCAATACATGGTTCCATTTTCTTAATTCCACTTAAGGTTAAAACCCTTGGGTTAGGACATTCTCTAGTAAAAGGATCATATCCTTTACATTTGAAACATTACTTATTGGACATTTTAGTTACTTTATTTTTATCCTTTTCACCTCTGTTAGGGTTAGCATTTATATCATTTTTTGAATAGATATGTGTCCCAAATTTTGAAGTAGATGCATTATAATAAGTTTTCTTGGAGGTAGAAGTTGAAGCACTAGTCTTATTATTGGCTTTGGTAGACTTAGTTTTTCTTTCACGTTTTAAGGCCAACTTAGTCAAATCATCAAGAGAATAATAGGAAAACATTTCAAAATTTTCCCTAATCAAGTCATTAAGGCCACATAACTATCTAGTACACTTTTGTTCTTTTCTTTCTTACTTATCATACAAGAGTGCTAGTATTTTAAATTCCCTAGTGTATTCCTCTATACTAAGAAGTCATTTTCCAAGAGTAGTCAATTTGACATACATCTCGTTCTCATACTCCTTAGGTTCAAATTTTTTTCTTAGGTGTTTCTTTAAATTTTTCCAAAACTTGATTTTACTTTTATCTTGCCTCTCAAGGGTTATCTTAAGATTATCATACCAAACCCTAGAAATTTTTTTGAATTTTAGAGTTGCTAATTTACACTAACATTCATCATCATACTCTCTAAAATTAAACAATGCTTCCATTTCATACAACCATTCAAAAAATAATTCGACATCTAAGTTACCTTATAAATGAGGAAGGTCAAGCTGTATACCTTTATCTTAAAAATAGTTGTACTTTGGTGGATGCTTTGCATTGCCTCTTCAGTTATTGCTAATTTCATTAGATCCATTCTATATTGTTCTTTTTTCATACCCCATTTAATTATTGATGTGGCCACCTCAAGCTTGGACCACCCTCCTCACCATGCCTTATACTTTGTCATTATATCCTCTATGGTGTTGTGCATGTGTTAAAGAGTCTCTTGGATGGCTACCCATGATTTTAGCCTTTGAATTTGGATTTGACTAGAAGGAATTTACTACGATTGTGTATTTTTTTCATGTACACTTGATGCAAGTTATTGAAGAGTATCTTATATAGTCTTTATTGATACCTCTTAACCTATTTTGAATTATTTGCTAACTATTACCTCCACACAACTAAAATATTGTTGGAAGTCACTTCTTTAATGGATTCTTAATAGTGTGGTAAGGATTTTTATGGCTTCTTGAACTTGAGAAGACAATGGGGGTAGAATTTAAGTGTTGGGATGTGTTATCAAATATTCTTGATACATTAAAATGTAACCTGTGTGGTTGACAAGTTGAATATTGCTCGAGGGAATAACACAAAGAAATAAGTGGAAATAATGAATAATGGTAAAATATAGTTGAATAAAGTTTCTTCCCTAAAAGTGATTAAATGCTAAATAATATAAATGAAGTTGAATATCAAGATGATACTCGATTAACCAAATAAATATATATGATGTTCTTGATTGATTCAAGTCAATCAAGACACAAGAGTGATGTCGAATCTCCAAGATATGTTTTGACCCAAAGATAGTGAAAGGAAAGATTCACAAGGGAGAAGAGAGAAGATTATCACTAGAAGAGATCAAAACTCACTCAGACAGTTTAATGAATCAAAGAACTTCAAAGATAACTAAATAAGATTGAAGAAGAACATAAGATAATAGAGGCTTTGATACCAAAAAGTAACATAAGAATTCTAGAGATATTGAAGATTCATGTGATTGTAGAATAAGATAGGATCATTGGCTAATTAAGGGAGATGAATATATTCAAGCAATAATTAATAAAGAACTCAACAATAATTCAATCTTTGGAATGCTACCCTATCTAATATTACTCCACGTATTCTTAGGTAGGATTAATTAATCAAAAAGAGATAATTAAGAAAGACCATATGTTACAAGATTATTGACACCATGCTTATATAGGAGCCTTAAATTGCTAAGTAGAACACTAATTTAGCCAAATGACACATAAATAACTAACTATCACATAAACTATTATGAACAATGCAATTATATCCTATTTAATACATGAATCAATAAAGAATATTCAAAATAAATTAAGTAAATTAGTACATGAAAACCACAAACAAGAATCCTAATCCAAATAAAGATGTTGACTAGGCCTCTAGACTTGTAGAGTTGACTTTTATATATAGTCGCTTCCTTTTTAATATATTGTACAACATATAAAATCTTATGTATCTTGACTCCTTAATTGGCTTGATCTTCTTTCTCTAAATATGTTACATACCTATAAGAATGACTTAAAGTAACATCATTAAGGTTAATTATATTATTATTAAAGACATAAAATGGGATCAGTTCCATAATCTTGCATGACAAATCACTATCATCTTGAGGATATATTAATGCTCCTACATCAATTTTGCTAGTATAACTAGTGTACTTTATACACATTTGGGTCATCTTATATGTCCCTTCAAGTAATAAGAATGGAAGTAGCTAATGTGTGATTACTAGTAATGTATTTAATCATTGGTTCAATAGTTGGCTTTATGCCCCGCATTATTTTATAAAATTTCATTATGATGAAATGGTTGGGAGAGGATTGTGTTTCCTATGTGATCCAATATGACCTAAGTACTTTATAAATCTCAAGGTTATTGTTGACTTTCTCTTTTTAATTAATTAGGTGGTTTGGTTGGAGGATATTGTGTGACCTTGTGCATTGATATGACATGAATAATTTATATGGCATAAAGTTTTTTTTTTATCTTTTCTAAGTACCTAGATTCTTGTAGAGATGATAGGTTAGTAGATACCTTAGGGTACTACCCTGAAGGTTATGGGTTATGTTGTGGTTGTTATGTAAATGGATATGATAGATTGTGGGATTTTTGTAAATTGATTAATGATGATAAGTTTTAGTCTATGGTGATATATATGTGACAACACATTTATCATATCTCGTATCATATGTAATATTTGGCATGTTTATGTAGTGTTTCTCTAATTGTACATTTTATGTATTGCATATGATCATTTCATGCTTTGTGTTGTGTAGTGGTTTACTCAATACTAATGTATTTATGGGTTATGTTTTATGGTCCTATAGCTATTTAATTAGTATTCATGACTTTGTAGGATTGCTTGTGAGTTCAACTTGTTAGCTAGAATTTGAGGTTTGAGAATTAGGACTATTTGATGCCCAATTTTACATCATTTACACCAAATGTCCCTGGACTCTTGTGCCCCTTTCTTATTTTATTTATTTAACGATTTTAACCTCTATTTGATCTTGTTAAATTGAAAAAAATATAATCTATAATATAATTTCTTATTTGCTTCTTATGATTGTTGATCATAATTTGAGTGGATTAATGTTTTCGCCTAACACTTAGTATAAGTATGGTAGATGAAATTAGACTTATATAGTATAAGTATGGTAGAAGAAATTGGACTTATACTAAGGGTTGTGTTAAGACCTTGAATCTTTAATGTTTTAGCTTCCAAAATCACTCTTTCAAACAAAATTTTTAATTTCTTAAAACGATGGTTTACGAGTGTGACACCGTTAGGTATTTTATTGTGTTATTTTCCTTTAAACTCTTATGGACCTAGTTGTGTTTTGATTTATGTTGTTATATGGAGATTTTATAATTTGTAATAACCTTTAATTATATAATTATATCTATTTTTTTGTAGTTTTATTAGTGTTGCCTAATCATTTAAGTTTAAGCACTTTCCATGAGAAAGACAGAAAAGTTGGACTTATACCAACTGTGGTTGTAAAATCCATAATTATATGATTACTCATGCACATGAAAAAAAATTAAAATGTGAAAATTAGGGAGTTATATTAACAACCTAATGATGTTGTCTTATCTACACAAAAGAGGAAATGAAATGGGAAGAAAGGTGGAAGAAACTTTTAAAGAATCAAATTTCAAATTCAATGTTTTAAAAAGGAACAAAATTTTTAAAGTAAGATCCAAATCATAACAAAACCCTCTTAAATAACTCAGAATTTTTCAAAATGATGGTGGATTACAACACTAAATCGTTAAAAAAAACATCAAAACTTAATTTAAATATAAAATAAAACTTTTACAAAGAAGAAGATCAAGATGAACTAATGGGGTTTTTCCCCTAAAAAGAATACAACTAATCTATGTACAACACCTACTTGAACAACTCTTGTCACTTCCCTTTTATCTCTACCTCAATCTCTCATGTGTCCTCCTTAAATTAGTCGCACAACAAAAGAATATTTATAAAAGTGATGTTATTTAAGTGTCTCTCCAATGTCTTGGTATTTTGGAACTTTGATGGACTCTCCTTGTATATATAATAATTTTTTAGCTTAATTATCTTAGGTCGGATGATGTGTAAAGGTTCTAAAAATTATTTCCCTAGTTGGGATATATGTAAGATGTTATTCGTGTAAGAAATCTCCATGGATAAATAAAATTAACATGCAACCACAGTAACTCAATCCAAGATCTCTTGATGTTTAATGTACTCAGAATGATCTTGCCTTTCCTACAAAAACTCATAACATTGATGGAGGGAGAGACATTCAACAATACTCAATCAACTACCTCACAACCCTTTATCCTACTCCATATGTCAATAAATCTATTCTATTGATCCTTAATTGCCTTATTAAGATTTTATATAATCTTGATATATTTTAATTTCCTTATTAATATTTTTTATAATCTTGATATGTTGGGTATTGTCTTCAATCATCTCTAGCCCTAGAACCTGTACTAATGTCACTCTAGCAACGTGCACTATGGTCTTTCAGACTATATAATGATTCAAAAAGTTTTTTACCAATGTTCATATGATGAATATTGTTGTAACAGAACTTGATCAAATCAATATAATCCTTCTAAGATCCATAGAAATTCAGCACACATGACAAAGCATGTCATCAACTGAGATAGCATACTTACATACTCAGTTAGGAGGTTTGTCAGAAAATAGGTGTATTTAATCGAGTATCTCCTAGGGAAGTGTTAGTCTTTTCCTTAGGATGAAGGATTATCAGTTGAGATTCAACATCAATTATCGAGGTTTGAACCTAGTTATCATGAAGAACTATAATGCTCTACCTTTGATTCATGCAGTCTTTGATTAATTACATAAGTCTTCTAGTGTGATGTCCTAGACACTCCAAAGTAAACCCTTAGCACACAAATAAATAGTAAGTAACGACTAGGGGTCGATCCCATGATGACTAATTTAATTCATAGATTTTTGTTATCTAATAAATTCCCCCATTATCAAATTAGGAAAGATATATTACTGATAATGGAAAGAAGAATTTAATAATTAACATAATGATCAAATAACAATAATGAGATAATAGGGGTTAGAGGGCATAATCAACATAAGAATATATACCAGCTATCAAATAATATGGTCGATCCCATGAACAATCTAATACATGTTATTCAATAGAATCTCCCATGCATCCACTTAATAGCACCCCTTTATATAAATAAATCAAGGTTCCTTAATGATTCCTTTTCTAACAAATTAAGAATCAAGGATAAGATCTTTGGACTCAACTTTTGGCAACAATTAACTATTAGGAAGTAGCTAACTAGAACTATAATGATGGCTAACTTAAATTATGTAGTTCTAAAGCTTAGTAAATTATATTATATTAATATCCTATATTTATAAACAAACCAACCTATTTTCTACTTTTTGTTGTATATGTTAGCATATATAGAATAACTAAACTATTAGAGCATTCGATTAGCACTCAAATTAATTAGGTGATTAATATAGAAAATAAATCACAAATCTTTGATCAGTAATCATTAATCAAGGTTTATTAACCTAAAAAACATGCACACAAAATTAAGTCCAATTGAAATCCCTCCATTAATTATCTTATATGTGGGATTATCTTCATACCATACTAATCTAGCCTAGTATATTAATAAACCCTAAAAATGTAGAATCTAAACAAATAAAATTTTTAATTAAAATATATAAATAAAATAATAACTATTGAATTAAATATTGTAAAATCACAACTCAATTAATTAAATGAAGAACAAGAATTACATTAAACATAATAAAAAGTAAGAAATAAATAAACAAAATAAAGGAAAGAAAGAACTTAGGATATCATAGAACCGTAAACACCATATGATCTCCAATCCTTCAAGTACAATAATGAACTAACTAAATCTAACATAAGAACCCTAAAGGCTCAAAAATATTAAAAATGATGTCAAAGCTATGACGACAATGTCAAAGAACTCTCTATTCGTGACTGCTTATACATGGAGGCATCCAAAAATTAAGAGATCTTTTATTTTCTTGGAATGGGGCTAGTGTCAAAGATATGATAAATTATAGCCTTGGGGTGCAATGTCCATCACTAGTGAAGCACATAAATTTTACTTTACCTTTTTTTTTAACAAATTTTCTACCTAAAATCATCATCTCCTATACTACCAGCAACTATAAGAAATATAGAAATTTTTTTCTCTAACTTGAGTCGTGATTCACCAGGTTGGTTCATTTTATGCTCCATTCTACCCAGCATAAGAATTTAGTTGTTGTGAATTCCATCCTTTACTTTCAACATTGGTATCTCAACTTTTTTTTTGTTGAAATAATACAATTCACTACTCACTAAACTCCACTAACCACATCAAAAGATTATGACCAAATTGTGATCCACTATTCCTAGACTAATGGATAAGAAAGAATATGAATTATTAGATATATATGTAGGTTAAAATCAAGAAAAATATATCTAGAAGCTCAATGGGATTATGCTAAGGAAAAGTTTTAGTAGGTAGATTTTTTGGGTAAGTAGTTAACATGGAGAGACTTGTGCCTTTATCATCTTAACGTACGTAAAAATTTTATGTAACTTTGAAGAGAACAATGACATGTTTTATTTTTACTAACCATCAAAGATTAGTGCACAAGAATAAAAGTTATAATAGATTAAAATTATTTCCACCATTAATGCTCAAAACCTCACTAATTTTTCTTGTATTAGGCCTAATATAATTTTTTATAATGACTATTAAATTTTCATGTTCAGTTTCTTAGGTAGTTAAGTGCATTAAAAACATCACATTTTTTTCTTTTATAGAATCATGTTGTTAACAAAAATACTCCTAATTACTTATGCATATGAAGGCTATCAATTAGAGGTTTCTTTCATTGTCTATTTTCAAGGTGTCATCCCTACAGTTTTTGATTCCTTTGTTATATTTTAAAATTAAAAAAAGAATGTCACTAAAAAGGTAAAAAATGCAAAACACACTAAAAATAATATAAAAAAATTAAATGCAAGGTACACTTAAAAATAAACAAAATAAAATATCATAATAAAAGAGAATAAAATGATAAAAATAGATTAAATATAAATAAAATGAAGATAGTACCTCCCCATGCTCTAAGTATGCATTATCCTGAATGATTAGACAATTGAAATACAAAATAAGAAAAGGGTGGGGCTTAATAAGGATGAGGACGAGGGGGATTTGAAGGGTCAAGGTCAAGATCATACTTCAAAATTATTCCACTCAATGTTCTTCATAAAAGACTTTGATTTGATGCCCATTAACTTTCCATATTTTATATGCCTTGCCACTTTAAAGAAAATAATGTAATGATGTAGTGCAGTTGGGATGATTACTCCCACATCTTAGGTTGGGATGATCCCTTATTCTTGGGTTACAAGTTGGCGTATAGGGATCACACTATGGATTTCCCCGAGGTCCACCTATTACATTCTCTCATTGTTCCTCTTACAAAAGTGGGACATGCTTCCATAGAATGACCTGCATATGAAAAAAGATCTACATACTTATGCTGACACTCCTACTTTCGCTACCTTTTCAAATAATTTCATTTTTCATGAATTTCTATTATACATTTCTCCTTTACATAATTTATTGAAGAGGTATTATTTTTGGTACCAAAGTATTAGGAATTTGATGTTGTTTTAGATATTAACCTTCTACTTGTAGTTGGGGTCTTATATACAACTGCTCCACCACTAGCACCATCTATCATAATATAGTCCATGTGCATTAGTCCTTCTTTGAAATATTGTATTATTAATTATGCACTAATTTTGTGGTTAGGGAACCTACTTAACAGTTTCTTAAATCTTTCCTAAAACTCCTGTAAGGACTCTTCCCCATCATTCCTTATACCACATATTTATTTTATAATATTCATAGCCCTTGATGATGGAAAGTGCTTGAAATAATTTTTACCTATCAACCTAAATTTTAATAGTTCCAACATCAAGTTATATAACCACACATTAGAAGAATTAGTTAGAGCAAAAGGGAAATCTTTTTAGATCTACGTTTATCCGTACGGGTTTTAAGCTCCTTTAGAATGTCATTCGCCATTGTTCTTTCTATAATTTCCTCCAAATTATCTTTTATGCTCTCTTCTAATGACGCTGATCTATCATTAAGAGGTAAAGGAATAGTATAAATTTATTCTAGTCACCTTTAACTTCTTTTTGACATCGGAGAGACTAATTAGGATTCACTGGTTGAATAAATTGATGTATGATTTCACTAGAAAATGATTTCAAAACAGATATACACAAGAAAAGAAAAGTGAGTTGTAATTGGGAGAAGAGATAAATAAATATATATATATATATATATATATATAATGATAATAGATATAACAATTAATGTTGTTGGTCCTTGACAACATCACCAAATTTTACTGTGATGTTGTAGATACTCCAAATTAAATCCTGAATACATAAAAAAAATTAGTATGTATTGAGTAAGGGATAATCTCATATAGATTATAATTTAATTCATTGATTTCTATTATCTAACGACTTTCTTAGTTATCAAATTAGAAAAAAGAAAATCACTAATAATGAAAAGACTAAAATCTACTAATTATCATAATAATTGGATCACAATAATAGGATAATAGGGCTTATAGGATGTATTTAGCATAAGTATAATAATTGATCGTCAAATAAAATGGTCATGTATTTTTTTTTAATGTGGATCATCGGATGCGTGCGCTACTTAAAATTACCTCATAAAAATAAACCAAGGTATTCATATGAATTATTATTTAACTAATTAATAAAATAGGATAAAATTTCTAGATTTAAATAATAGAAGTATTAATGATTAGGGAGTAGCTAACTAGAACCATAATTATTAGTAGCGTGAAATATGCAACTCTAAAGTTGCATAAACTACATTAAATTAACACATTACTTTAGAAATTAACCAATCAATTTGTAACTTGTGGATGTATAACTTAAAAATTATGGATTACCTATACTATCCTAACATTTGAATAGCATTCATATTAACCAGGTGATCAAGCTAGATAATAAAGCACACATCTTAGATCTTGGTCATTATTCACAATTTATTAATTTAACAAAATTACATATAACAATTAAGTCAAATTCACATCTCATGATTAATTATCCCATAGCCTACCATTATCCTCTAACCCCATACTAATCTAGTCTATCATATTGATAAAGCCTAAAACATAGAATTAAAATACAGAAAAATCATAATATTAATTTTAATAAATTAAAAAAAGAAAGAAAGATTACATTGAATAAAAAAGTCACAAAACCAATTAAATATGTGAATAAAAATAATTGCATTAAACACAATTAAAAATATGAAGAAAAAAAATAAGGAAAGAAAGAACTTAGGATATTATAGAATTGCATACTCCATATGATCTCCAATCCTTCTATTATAACAAAAAACTATCTAAATCTAACATAAGAACCTTATACTAAGAAATAATGAAAATGATTTCAAAGCCCTAATGTGAAATCTTTATCATTTATTTGACATAATATATTTTATACATATATATAGATGGCATATGCAACATATAAACAATATAGCAAAACTATGATCTATATTAGCAAACATATGGCATTTGTAATTTTTACTAACACTTTGCATATGGCTTGATTAATGGATCATGTAGGGGGAATAACTAGGAAATATGGGGGGTCCATATTTCGTCATTATTGATTATCTTGTCTTTTTTTTTCACTTGACTTTTCTTTTAGGGTATTACATGTTGGAGTATCAAAATTTCTATGACTCCAAGGTTGCTTTTCATATTGTTCTTTTATTTCCTTAGTTATTAGCCCAATTTTTTTTTATTTCATATTTTCAAAAAAAAAACTAGGTCAAAAACTCAAGGAAAAAGTGTTAAATTATCATAACAAATATAGAATTTTAGGTTAAGATACATTAAATAATTCCATACAATATGCACCCATTAGATTTCATTCTTTAAAAGATTGACCTCAAACCTAGGTACCATTAGTTAAGGATCGTTAAGTGGGATTTATCAAAGATAGCCTTAAATCCAAGGTAAAACAACTATGAGTTCAATGTGATATCCATTTGATGAGTTTTTGTTAGTCTTCATCCATGATATTTTGATCTACTCTATGAGTCATGAGCAACAGGAGTAACATTTGAGTAAGACTAAGTTATTGTCGAGGGCCTATCAATTATACCCCAAAATCTTGAAGTGTGAGTTCATTTTTAATTGATTTATTTACTAGGACATGTTATCTTGAGGGATAGAATATTAGTGGAACATTTAAAGATTCATGATGTAAGATAGTGATAAGATTTGAATAATTTTATGGAGGTACACACCTTTCTAGGGTTAGTAGGTTATTATTGGTAGTTAGTCTATGACTTCTCCATGATTGTTAGGCCTTTTGTGACCTTGTTAAAGAATACTGCAAGTTATCAATGGGATGAGTGGTGTAGTTTTTTGTTTTTGTTTATAGGAATCGAAGTGGAAGTTGAATGTAGCTCTAGTTCTTACCTTCTTGTCTAGTATAGAATAATTCAAGGTACATAGAAATGATTTTAAGTAAGTTTAGGATGTGTTTTGATGTAACTTGGAAGAGTATTAGCCTATGCTTCTCATTAGTTGAAGAAGCATGAGTATAACCATTCAAATCATTACTTTGAGCTCAATATAATGCCCTGTACCTTTAATATCAAGAGATATTACATATATGGAATTCAATTTAATTTATTCATTACCATAAGAACCCCAAGTACATTTTTATTCAACAAGAGCTAAATGTGAGACAACATAGATGGATTGAGTTAAGTAAGGATTGCATTTTGGTGTTAATTTGTTAAAAAGTTAAGGCTAATGTAGCTGAAAATGATCATAGTATGAATAATTCATATTAGCTTGGTACTCTATTAATTTTGGGTTTGATATGCTAGGATCTAAAAGAGATAGATAAATAGATAGGGATAGGCACTAGCACGATCCCACCAACAATATCTGATTAGATTCAAGTGAGTTAGTTTGGTAATGTTAAGCTTGAGTAGAATCAACCAAGTATAGCTAAGGGTAGATTAATGGGTTTTCAAGTTAAAGAGATGGCAACGTTAGATTCTTTTTTAGATGGTGTTTTTTTAGAGTGGTGTTAAACTTAAGAAGAATATTCTTGATAATGACAACAATGTATGTTATTCAATCCGCCTTGGAGTGGATAAGTTATAAAAGGACCTAAGTTAGATCTACTAATGACACTATAGGAAGAAAAATGTAGTGGAATTCATAGCTAGGTGCTTGGTTGTTAGAAGGTTAACATCAATATTGAGTGTCTAGTGTGCTTAGTTTATCCGTTGAAACTTCTTGAGTGAAAGGGGGACAACATCTACATAGATCTGGTGGTCTTGTTTCTAAGGAATTGCAATCGTTCATATTCTGTCTTTTTTATAGTTAACCCTTTGAACAAATCAGTAGTATTAATACGAAGACTAAATATTCCTATCACACTTCTAGTAGAAGTTGTTGGTAGCTTTTTGAATACTAATAAAATTGAGTACTACTCCCATTCTAGCTAATGATTTTCAAGCTTAGTATTTTAGATGATATGCTTAGAGCATGCATAATCCTATTTCATGGCATTTGAGAGGATTTCTTCGATTTAATCATATTTTACCACAACAATAGTCATTATGCAACTAGAATCATAACACCTTTTGAGGTACTTTTTATATGGAAGTGAAATACCCCAAAACCTTAATTTAAAAATTATGGCCAAATGAGGATTTATTAGGAAAATCAATTAAATAAATTATTTTATTAAAATAAAGGAAATTAATTAAGGTAAATCAAGAGGCAAATAATAAATAATTTAATTAGGAAAAATTAGAGTGTTTTGCTAATTAAAATGGAAGTTAAGGAAAATTTATTCAAAATAGCCCAAAATAATATAAAAAGGAATTTAATCATTATTTTTCTAAATATTATCAATTTAAATATTCAAAAATACCAAATGCCCAAAATACCCCAACCCATCTATTTTCTCTTTCTTTCCTTCCCCTTTTCCCTTTTTCTTCTTTCTTTTCCTTTTTCTTTCTTTTCTCTCCTTCTCTTTTCTTCCTTTTTCCCTTCTTTCTGAGCTGTGCTAGCCCTGGTGGCCCAAGATCCCCCCCTCTTCCTTTCTTCTCCTTTGACACAGCCTAGGCCCACATACCGCACGATCCTCCTTTCCTCGCTTGTCCCCCAGCCAGTCATCCCTTCTTTTTTTCTCTTCTTTTCTTCCCGAACCGTCTGGTCCACTCCCTTCCCTCTTCCTTCTTCTTCCCTAGCCCACGCGACCTGCAAAACTAACCTATAGCACCATTTTCACCGGTCGCCACCAACCGCCGACCAGCCCGTCCTTTCCTTCTCTCTCCCATCATTTTCTTTCCTATTTTGACCCAACAAAATCGTCATCCCTCCTCACACACACCTGCCCTTTCCTTTCTTCCCCCGACCAAACATGTCCCTACCATGGCAGAGATTACACCAACTGCCATCGCTAGCTGGTGGTCCAGCCTCGCCTGCCCCCTCTTATCCTCTTCCTCCTTCATCGTTTTCCCCTCAATTTGGCCTATAAATGCCCCCATAGGCATCCATAATCGAGCCTTTGTTTTTGCAGCCTAGAAATTTCTCTTTTATGCCTCTTCCTGATCAAACACTCGTTCCATCGCCCCCAACCATCGCCGCCATCCATTCCACCCACATAATTGATCCCTGCATTACCCTCTACCAAACTAAGCCTCCCTCCTTCCTCGATTTGCCCTGTACAAGCCACCCCAACCGTGTAAAGTCCCCATCTTCTCCAGCCCCTCATCGACCCCCATTGTCCTTCGCACCACAGTCCACCACAAATCCCGCTGCAACCAACACCCTCTCTACCCTCCGAAACGACCAGGGGAGCTTCTTCTAACTTCCTATACCTCCCTCTCTCCCTGCCTCCCTCTCTTTCTCCCTTCTCCTCCCTCCACCATCTTTAGCCACCGCACCCACCGCTATACGCTGCCACCTTTGGCTGCATCACCACCTTCATTCCACCCCTCTCCACCTGAGGCACCCTCCACCACCTCAATCACCCCCTCATTCCCTCTCCTCTACCTTGTACCACCATCTATCCACCTCTCTTCTCCCTCCACCACCATCGCCGCTGCCACTATGCACCACCACCTGTTCTGCCACCATCCCTTGGTGGTATTCTAACCTCCCCAACCCCTAAACCTTTTTATATAAGCGTTAGTAAGTTTTAGTAATATTAATAGTATTACTCTTAATATTATTAATATTATTATTAATGTTATTATTTTTTTTATCATTATTGTTATTATTGTTATGTTATCATTATTATTATTTAACCCAACTTAAAAAATATTTCTAACTAATGTTATTATTAATAAAGGTCTAAAACTTTAGTATTATTATGATTATCTTTATTATTATTATTATTATTATCATCATCATCATCATCATCATCATTATCATCATCATCATCATCATCATCATCATCATCATCATCATCATCATCATCATCATCATCATCATCATCATCATCATCATCATCATCATCATCATCATCATCATCATCATCATCATCATCATCATCATCATCATCATCATCATCATCATCATCATTATTATTATTATTATTATTATTATTATTATTATTATTATTATTATTATTATTATTATTATTATTTCCATCCCTATTACCATACTTGACTATATGATCACCAAGGCTACTACTAATATGATTATTAGGACCTTTATTAATATTATTCTTAAGATTGGAACTATTATTAATATTACCATTATTATTATCTTATCATTTTTGTTAACATTTCATATATCACTAACCTTACTATCACTACTAATATTATCGTTATTAGTATCATTATGGTCACTACTTTTATATTACTAATATCACTATTATTATTATTACTAGGGTTTGGGTTGATATTAGTATTATCACTAAAACTATTATTATTATTATTAGTAATATTGAAACTATTACCTTTACTAATATGAATATCACTATGATTACTTTAACATAAACCATGGTAGCTACTAAGACTTATTTTTGTTAGTAGTAGCATGATTAACTATTTTGAAAATAAAAACCATACTTTTATTTATAAAACTAATATTATCATTATTAGCCCTAATAGTGATTATGATAAGGGTAGGGTAGGAATAAGAGTAATTTTTGTAAGAGGGAGATTAACCCATAGTATTTCCCTTTTATTGGTGAATCATGTCAAAACCCTAAGGAGGTGTAGGAGTGTGCTCCAAGCTCGGTATCACATTAGGTAAGGATATGGTTAAGGATTTTTATGTGTAAGAATGTGATATGTGTGTTAGCTTAATGGATGTGCTTCATATTTTATATTATCATGTTCTTGTGGCGCAACTTGCTAAGCATGGAGTTATGGTAAGTTGCATGTGTTTATGTTATGTGTATTGTGATGTTATTACTTTTACTTAACTTGTGCTTATGTAATACTGCCCCTTATGACATGCATGAGTGGAGATCCTAAGTAGTATGATGTGGTTGTGAGAGAAATGGAAAAGAATGAGGAAAAGTTACTTGAATATAAAATGGTAATGATTACCTAATTACCTTATGACCTATGGGTGGATAAAAAGAGGAATAATAGGAATGGAATTAAGGGAATCGATCAAACATGCGTGGGAAGTCTAGGGTTTGCATGGGATGGTTAGCCTTTTCATGGGGATGACTTTTATGTGGAAAAATTTGATTTGAGGATCGATTAAGGTAAGGGAAGAATTGTTAGGGTGATTGGAGTTCATATGTGAAAAATAGTACGTGGGTTGATGTAAGGATGCATGGGGGATTTGACTAGGGTTTTGGGAGGAAACCCTAAGTAAGAGAAATGTGTAACGGAGGAAAAAAATTAATGGGAATCATTAGAATGAGGATAAAGAATGTAAGGGCTGCCACATGGAGGAAAAGTGAGTAAAGTGAGAAGAATGTATTTGGGTGTTGAGTGAGTGGCATAAAGGAAAGGAGAAGTACTAGAGTTTTGGGATGGCCAACTAGGGTTTTGGTGATCATGTATGGGATTTGGATAGCAAGGTTATAATTTCAACTATGGGTCAAGAGAAGTGATGGCTTTGGTAATAACAAATGGTTTTGGGTTCATGGTGAGTGGGAAAAAGATGGAAGGAAGTCACGGGATCATGGGTTGTGTTGGATATGTGTCATATGGAAGAGGTGATGGTAAGTAAGAGTGATGAATGAATAACATCATATTGGGAAAGAGAGGTGATAGAGTTTTAGGATGGCCAACTAGGATTTCATGGCCACATGTATTATATGGGAAGTAAAATGTAGTCCTTAGGGATGAATCGAGCGAGGTGATAAATTGGAGGAGTATAAATTGTATGGGATAAAGGCAGGTTGGGCCATATAGGCCAAATTAGGGTTTTCTTGGAAGAAAACCCTAGAGAGTAATATTAATTTAATTTTGAAATATGGAAAGTGGACCTCATAGTTTATTATTCATGGTAATGAGCAAAGAGGTGTCGAGTAATATTCTTGGATGTTCTAGAGGAAGTAAAAGTTCCAAAATATGGGACAAGAATATCAAGAAGTCGAGTTGGGTCATGGATGTCTAGTCGGGGTTGTGTGTGGAATAAGATACAATAAAACACTAAGCACCTAAAGTGAAAGATTATTGAGCCAGGGCCCAGTGAGGTTATATATATTTTTTGGTCCACCGGCTATAATAGTGGTCAAGTGCATTCTACCTTGCTGAGTAATTTTTCAATCCACCGGCTATAATAGTGGTCAGGTGCATTTGGCCCTATTGAGTATTTTTTGGTTCATTGCCTATAATAGTGGGGGATTCCGGACTCAATAAACCAAATCTTGTATGGTAATAAGTCATGGGAAGATACTATTTACCTACAATGGAACACCTCGTGAGTCGGGGCCAGTGAGGATATATATTTTCTGGTCCACTAGCAATAATAGTGGTCAAGTGTGTTCTACCCTATGGAGTGTTTCCAGTCCACTGGCTATAATAGTGGGGTTCCCCTACTCTTATGGAATTAACAAAAAAGAGATATAAGATAAATCATAAATATAAATTCGGCATAATCTTGTAAATCTAGATTATTGTCTTGTACTCCTTATGTGTTTATTCTCTCACATAGCCTTACTTGTGTGCTTCTTGCTGGTTTTATCCATATGGTTACCTTACTCAGTACATAGCGTATTGACCACCTATTTCATGAGTGCTACTCATTCCCATGAGTAAAGGGCCCACTTGAGTTCATGCAGGTAGGAGATGCTATATTCGATACTTACAAGGCATTGGGCAGGGCTGAGAGTTGAGCTTGAACTTGGCCTGGGGATCAAAATTGACCCGACCGGACTCTATCTTTCATTTTATTTTACCCTGTATCATTTTTATTCTAGTTATGTTTTGTCGTACGATATTTTATATCTTGGAAAATTTTTCTTACTTACTCCTTGGATTGTAACTCTTTTAACCGCACTATGATTTCTGTATGATGAATGATTCGGTTCTTTTATGAATTATAGTTTTAAGTGTTGAATTATGTTTAATGATAATTCTCTTCAGTCTTAGCACTTGGTACTGGAACGGTAGAAGTGAACCGGTCTGGTACTAAGTGTGGCGGTAATATCCTCAGAATTCACAGTTTTGTTATTTTGTTTCCATAAACCCTTTTGTTAAATGAAATTTTTCAGCAGTGAATTTTGGAGGTGTTACAGAAAGTGTCATAGTTAACTATACAAAAATGATATGAGGGAGATAGTAGTGTGAGGGCCCAAGATAATTGAGGAAGTTAGTAGACATTTAAGCCTTATAGGATCATATAATGGCTATGCAAGATTAATAAAAGAGATACAAATATTTATGGAAGAGGATAGATAGGTATGAGGTGAGTTATTGGGTCCTTCTAAAGGTTTTACCCATTAAGGGTATGATGTGGTTTGGTTTTAGGGAAAAGCTCAACCTGAATTTCATATGCTTGTATGAGAATCTAGACCATGTTATATCATATAATGGCTATGCAAGATCAATAAAAGAGATACAAATATTTATGGAAGAGGATAGATAGGTATGAGGCGAGTTATTGGGTCATTCTAAAGGTTTTACCCATTAAGCGTATGATGTGGTTTGGTCTTAGGGAAAAGCTCAACCTGAGGTTCATATGCTTGTATGAGAATCTAGACCATGTCATAAAGGTTGGCTATATATTAGCCTTCCCTATAGATCTTTAGTTGGTGCATAACATCTTCCATATCTCTCCATTGATGAAGTTCATGGAAAATCCTTTACACATGATTCAACGAAAGATAATTGAGCTCAATGATTTTTTTAACATACAAGAACTAACCATTAAGTATCCTTGATATAAAGACATGCAAGATGTGTTCAAAATTTGTTGTGCCAATGAAGATCTTGTTGTTCAATTATAAAGTTGAGAAAGCCATTAGGGATTCTAAAGAGTAATCAAGGTAAAGTATCCAAAGCTTTTCTCTTATGAGCATTACGCAGATAACACGTTTCTCTTTAGGGATTAGTATCCTTTTTCCTTGCTCTAAATATTGCATGTTATTTTCATTTTGATTGATGTTTTAGAGTTTTGACATATTTTGATCTTGCAATAATGTTCTATTTTGTGGTTTTCAAGGATGACGTCTATTTTAACTTTTGCGCTTGTGACATCTCATCTTAAAATTTTTCAAAATGTATTTAAAGTTATGTTGATATTATAGACAATAGGTTAAGTTTTGGCTAGTGCTTGCAATATGGGTGAAACTATGAGTTCTAAGCAAGCTATTTGACAAGTCGAATGTAAAATGAATTAACTAATTCACCAAATAATTTAGGATTGCATCTTATAAGAACTAGTCAACTAGAGGGATAAAATAATTCTATTGCTTTCACCTGGTTTTACTAAAATAACCATGTTTTCCTAGTTTGATATATTTCATTTCAAAATATTTGTGAAACCTTATAATTATGTTTTTTTTTTGCTAATAAGCATATATTGGTGCCTTATGATTAGTTTATACATATTTAGATCTATGTATGATTTTAATTAGATAAAAAATATCCTTAAAGAATTTTTGAGTTCTTTCTTCACTTACTCCTTCTTTTCCTTAATTTCCTTTTCCTCATACTTTTTGACCTACATACATGTTACCTCTTCACCTCTTGAGCTACCCCACTATATCTTGGAATAACTACAATCCTTTATCATCAAGTTTCATCATTTGATCTCCATATAGTCTGACAATTTACCTTAAAATTTGTGAAATCTGCCTCTTTTCTTTCTCCATATGTTTTTTAACCAACTTCACCCCTCTAGCCTCAATTTTTTATTCATTCCACTAATTAAAAAAAATTCTATTAATTATCCCTTTGACTTGGCATATTTTTTTTAAAGTGTTGAACCTTCTTCATTTTTATTCTTTATTCTAAAACCTAAGGCTTTACCTCTTGATTTTCTCCCCTTTTATTTAGTTATTCTTCCTTTCTTTTCTTCTCCTAATCTTTATTTTAATTTTTTATTGTATTTTTCTAAACAACGGAGGATTAAAGTGTAGAGGAAGGTTGAAGATCCACTACTTTATCCTCTTCATAAGATTAGTTTGGGGAGGAAGTTGATTTATGAGAAATGTCTTTCTATTAAGTTTGATCTTAATGATCTTAGATAATCTAGAGTCTTGGTAGAGGTCTTCAAGTAAGGAGTAGTTAATTTTTCTAGAAGGTTATTTAATTAAGGTTAGACATTCATAGAATTAATATGATTAGGTGTTTGTGTTGGACATTGTGCTTCATAGCTTTTGTAATATCTTAAATATTTAGCCAAACCTAATTTCAAGTGTTTGGTATTATAACCTAATTCTAATCTCTTAAAATTATTATTTTTACCTTACTCTAACTCCTTAATTTTAATTCTTAACTTAACATTAATCTCTATTCTGGATTATTAATACTTTAATCTAATCCCTCTTCTTCTTCTTTTTCTTTTCATTTTTCTTCCCCACCTACCCAACCTTATTTTTCCATTTCCTTCTTTTCTTCCCTTATTCCTGCATAAAATATTCCCCAACCATACCCTCCTCTAAGGCTTCACCCACACCTTACCCCCATCAACACATCATGTCCCATACTCTATGTTGATAGATTTCGTTGAAAATATTGGCCTATCATATGTCTCATTCTCCCTATGTGCATGTGTATATATATAACACATTTAATGTTTTGAACAACCTCCCTTCTCCCTCTATTCTCTGCCTAAAAACTATAGCACCAAATGTAAAATTTCCCTCTCCCTCTCCTTACTTCTTACTATTACCAAACACACCAAATAAAAACCACCACTTGCCATCCTTACCACAACACCCTCCCCTGCATTGAAAAATCCCACCGAAAGCACACTAATAACATCTGAAACTCCTATAAAAACAACCTCAAAAAATTTGAAAAAAATAACCAAGCCTCTGCCTTTTCTCTAACACCCACCACCTTTAGCATCTTTCACCATTCCCACACCCCTAACCCTAGTAGCCTCCACCGTTCCACCCCCTCCCCAACTTATTGAGCAGCAAGTGGGATTATTTCCCATGGTATCATTATACCATGAAAGTTAAACCAAATAAAGTTAAACCAAATAAGTTTACATAAAGTTGTGTCTCATGCCAAAGTAATCTGATGGACATATGTCCTAGCTCATGCTAAAGTAACCTGGTGGACATAAGTCCTAGCTCATGCCAAATAACCATCTTGTGGTAACTAGAACCTTTAGCATCCATACCTTGTATTACATCATCTATATCTAGAGTGGGAACAGGAGTGAGATTAATGAGGTTTTAGAGATTAACTAGGATCCTAGCCAAAGGTGACCAAAGGTAAAATGTCTAAAGGAAGACTAACTCCCAGTAACTAATTGAGGATCAAATAATCCAGACAAATCATGATGCTCGTTCCACTTTAAGTGTTTACATATTATTGGATGGGGATGTCATATCATATAAATACCCACAAACAAGATCACACCAAATAACAAGTCATTTTAATTCAATGCCCCATATAAGGTCTTCACACCCATCAGTGTTCCCATTTAGGGTATCTTCAAGTGATAATCCTATTATGTGATCAATTATGCCAAAAGGTGGAATTATATAATGTTAATATCATTCATAAATGTCCAATCCAACATTTTATCTCCATTTATTACCTTTTCTTTTCAAAATTCAAATCTAAGTCAAAGCCTAGGCTTAAGGTCAAATCTATAGTTCACTTTCTAACCATAGTCTTACCATTCATTAAACGGTGTCCTAGTTAATTCCCTAAGGCCAAATAATAAGGTATAATTTGAGGTCAAATAGATTCCAACCCTAACTCATGGTTATTTATTTTTTTATCTCAATATCCAAGTGAAAGTCATTATTTATACATAAGGTCAACTTAAGGCTGCTATACATGTCCATGTTATTTTCTCCTACTCTTGTTAATTTATTTAACATAAAAGGTTTCACATTTTAAAGCCGTGATATAAATCATTAGAGGTATATTATCCATAATTTTGATTCATTACATAAACACTAATCATAGAAATAGTCTATTTTTATCCATATAATCATGTACTTATGTTGTGGTTAAGAGAAAAACCCAAATGCTAAATTAAGGTCAAAATTGGTCAACTAGGATATAATTTATATTTACTAACTTTAATCCATTATTTAAAATCCATTAATCTTGGTAAATTTATAACTAATAGCAAATATGGTCATCATACAAGCATGAGAAAATCCAAAATGTAAATATCAAGAAGAAATAGGAAAGAAAGTAAAACCGGCTAAGACTAGTCGATCGGTTTCAAAAACTAGTCGATGGGTTTCACTGGCAAGTTAATCGATTTTATTGACCAGCCGATTAGTCATGGTGCTACCAACCTTCCTAGTGGTAGTGAATAAGTTGATCAGTCACCCCCATTGGTTGATTGTTCTAAGAAAAGGGAGAAAAGAGTATGAAAATCAAGTGGGCAATGAAAATAGATCATGAATGGAGGGTATAGAGGTGATGGTTGGTTGACGTTCACTAGAGTGAGAGAGAGATAGGATTGATATATTAGAGTGTGGGAAATTAAGAAGCAAGGAAAGCTATGATGGGGTGATGGAGGTTGAGTGTAGTTAGTAAGGGACATTGTAGTAGGCTAGTGAGTCAAGTAATGGGTGCAAGAAGTTAACAATGCAACCTTACTGTTAGAAGAGAGAGGGATAGGTAAGGGAGAAGAGAGAATGTGAAGTATGTATAAAATTATTTTTTCGAAAAATTTAGCTAAATAAAATCATAAAATGATCTAGATAATATAAAAAAAATCCTAAGGCACCATAATATACTTATGTATACATGATATCATAGGTCACAACAAGTCCATACATAACCAAACTGGGCGTTTCCAGGTGATAACACCAAATACAATTAAAATCCCATATTTAGCCAATTGGGTGTTTCCAAGTGATAACACCAAACACATCATAAGGCATTAAATCCATTAATTACCTGTTTATAGATAACATAAAACTCAACATAAGGCATAAAAGCCACCAATTGGGTGTTTAGAGATAACACCAAACTTACATACCAATAGGGTGTTTAAGGATAACACCAAACTCAACCAAAAGTAAGTTCAAATACCATCATATTGGTTCATATTAACTTAGGTTAATAATGGTTGAAATCATAATTAAAATGTTTTAAATACATGGAAGAATCAACACAAAAGGCCCAAGAGAAACACAACAAATCATAACAAGACAATCAGTTTCTAGCTTGACTAGAAGATCGGTCCTCAGACTAGTTGACTAATCTAGTCGCACCAGACCTAGACCAAAATAAAAATGAGAACAACAGTCGATTGGTTGGCCTCACTGGTTGATTATTTAGGAGAAATAGTCGCTTGGTTTGGTCCAACTGGTCAATGGGTCCAAGTAGAGACAAACCATTTTGGCCTACAGAAAAACCGATCAATGGGTTTGAACAACCGATCGACATGTTAAAGTAACTAGTTGACTGATTTCATCCAACCAATCAATGGGTTTAAGTAGAGCCCAAACCACCTTGGTCTATAGGGACACTGGTCGATGGGTTTGACTAACTAATCAACTATTCATCAAAACTAGTTGGCTGGTTTATCAAACCAATCGATTGTTCTAACAACTAATCGATCCAAAAATCCAAACCATTCAACTACTTGCAAAACCAATTAACTAGTTTGAGGGACTGATTGACTGGTGTGGGTAAAATACAATCTAGACTTGCAAAGCACACACCAAGTTTAACCACACTTTACCATATTAATCTTAACATGCTTGTTTGTCAAAAAACATATAAAATACATGTTTTACACATAGAATCACATAGACACATGGTGATATACACACTTAACCAAATCATGCTTAATAATTAATTTCATGCTTCAAAATCAAGAATCTCACAATACTTACTTAGAAAGGATTATACCACAAGCTCATACTATAGAACACAATTAAATCATATTCATATAAACAATAACACAGGGAACCCTAATATACCATATAAACCTAATTATATTAAAGATAATAATGTCTTACCTTGAAGCAATTTTTCTAGCAATAAACTCCTAGTGGATGGCCTATCAAGTAGAACTTCGATTCATAAGAGAATCAAAGTAAAAAAAAAACCATTAAAAATCCTCTTCTAAAACTTCATTTAAACCACAAAAATCAGAAGAAGGAGAAAAACACAAGATACGACCTTTAGATTCAAAATAGGGTGTTAAAAGAGAAGCTAAATTCTCCAACTTTTCTCAACCTTATTTATTCATTGCTTAAGAAAACCAAGAGAGAAATAAAACCAAGATTGGAAGAAGAGAAAGGAACACAATGCTTGCACAATTTAGAGGTGAAAACCAAAGAGTATATATATTTTTCTCAGCTGAAGGAAGAAGAGAGGAAAAATGGAAAAGTGTTCAACACTTAGTGAGATTTTCATAAGAAAAAAGGAGAAGAGAGCAAGAACCCAAGTGTGGAATAAAAAAAATTAGCAAAATGAGAGGTATAGTAGTAGTTAGTCAACATCCTTGAGGAAAAAAGGTGAGATGAGACAAGTGAGGTTGAGTGTGGGTAAAATGAGAAGTGAAGGATGATTTGATAGGGTAGTGAGGAGTTGAGTACAATCAGAGATAGGTACATAAATGGGTTGCAAATTAGGGGAGAGTCCTCAAATTTAATAATCACTACCTCATCTGCCAGAAGAGAGAAGGAGAGGTGAGAGAAAAGAGAGAAGGGAAGTTTGCCTTTGAAAGTGGCTTTTTGAGAAGCTTTTGCTAATTAAAACCATATAATAGTTCAATTAATATGAAAATAATACTAAAATACTAAAACATGCTTATTAGCATAATTAAATTCAAATCAAAAGTTTTTATAATCATTTGAGAGAAATTTGAATCAAAATCAAAAATAGATCTGAAATCATAGGTAAACAACTTGATCAGTTTGGATAAACCAGTCGACTCGTTTGTCGAGAATAAGAATATAAATTTCTCTAGCCACCAGTCGATCGGTTATGCAAACCAGTCGACAACAAAAATTCACATTTTTATTAGAATTTCAAGCCCTTTTTAAAACCAAAACTCATCTACTTCATATTAACATAATTTTAAATACAATTTGGTGGATTTTGGGATGGGGTATTACAACACTAACCCCTTAAAAGAGAATTAATTTCCAAATTCCACGAAATAAATACATTGCTACAAGCCCAAAGGATAAGAAATCCTAATCCATCGAATCGAAAGATTACTATAACTAAGGGTTAATACACAAGAAAATGGTACTACTCCCTTAAAAGTGGCAGTGATATCCGTGCAATGCACCTAAGAAACCAACTCCAGATACTTCACCTTGATCTCCTTCTCAGACTCCCAAGTAGCCTCATCTACCCCATGACATGACCAAGAGACCTTCATGAGTGGTACGCTCTTCAAACGCGCCTCCTGAGTCCTAAAATCTAGAATCCTTAGTGGACTCTCCTCATAAGTTAATGACTCCTCGAGCTCAATTATCTCTGATTAAATGATGTATGATGGATTAGACATGTTGGAAGAGAATTGCATTGATTTATATATGGATAATTTAGCTATCAAAAGACTACAAAAAATGATAATTTCATGTCCTTGTGGAATATTTACCTTTTAGAGGATGCTATTCGGATTATGTAATGCCCCTATAACTTTTTAGAGGTGCATGATGGCTATTTTCTTAAACATGGGAGAAGAAACGATCAAGATTTTTTTGGACAATTATTCTATTTAGGGGGGATAGTTTTGAGGAGTTCCTCAGAAACTAGAAAAAAATGTTAAATAGGTGTTAAGAGATAAATCTTATGCTTAAATAGGAAAAATGCCACTTTATGGTTCAAGAGTGCATCATGTTATGTCAAAGGGTCTCTCCATATGGTTTAGAGGTTGGAAAGGTAAAAGTAGAGGTTATTGAGAAGTTGTATCCACCAATTTTGTTAAGGGAGTGGAGTTTTTTAGGACATGTTGGATTCTATTAAAGGTTTGTTAGAGGCTTTTCAAAAATTAAAAACCCTACATGCTACTAGAACAATACAATAAGTTTGAGTTTGACAAGACTTATCGGAAGGAATTTGGAAAAATAAAGTTTCTATTGACTAGAGACACCATAATAGTAGGCCCTAACTAGACCCTACCATTTTAATTGATTTGTGATGCTAGTGATTATGCGGTTTGGGTTATCTTAAGGTAAAGGACAACCAAGGTCTTTCATAAAATTTACTGTGCTAGTGAAACTCTTGATGAAGCTCAACTAAATTACATTGTCAAATAAAAAGGGTTGTTAATTTCTATTTTTGCTTTTAATAAGTTTAGATCCTATCTCTTGGGCACTCAAGTCATAGTTTTCACTGACCATCCAAATATTTGGTATTTGTTATCCAAGATGCAAAACTTATATTCCTCATATGAATTCTGTAAAAGTTTGACATGGAGATAAAGGGTCGAAAGGGCAAAGATAACAAGTTTGTGGATCACTTGTCATGATTACAATGAAGATCAATGCTAATTGATGAAAGATTCATATATGAGAAACTCTTAATGCTTTAGAAGGGTCTACTACCTTTATATGCAAACATAGACAACTATTATGCTTGTAGGATAATGCCCCCTGAGTTAGCTTGCCAACTGCTGAACGTTAGAGAACTAAAATACTATTATCTGGATGAACCCCTTTTTTATTAAATATATGCATATGGATAGGTGAAGTAGTGCATAAGTGATGATGAGGCCATATAGATATAGATAACACTAATGCCTTATAAATTTAGGCTTAAAATGTATGAAAATTCATGTGCTCGATGATGATTTGATGGTTTTTCACCTTGTTTTGGAAGTATATTTTGGGATTGATTACAAAGGAATTGGAAAGCGTTTTAATGAAGTAGTGGAATTTCAGTGGACTAATTTTCATGGTCACTCAATGTGCGTTGTGTTTTTCTTAATGTTCCATTCAATGAATAATTAGTTCACCAATACATCCTAGTAATCGACCAATTGTCATGATGAATTGATATTATATCTATTTTTTAATTTAAAATATTTCCAAATAATTTGGAGACTACGTTTTTATGTTATAGTCTACTTATAAAGTATTTTTACAATTTTTTGAGAGCCTATAAATATAAATTTACCAAATCAAAACTAAATTTCCATAACTAGTGCTGGATGGCCTCACCTTATAGTCTAATTCTTTTTCCCCCTCATAGCTGGTAAAAAAAACAACAATTTGTCCTCAATATCTACTTATAAAGGTAATATCTTGTTCTCCCATGCTTATTGTCTCTTTCCTTCCATGTTTGATGACCAAACTTGACCTTAGGCTTCGAGAAAGACCTTGTACCCACCATTTTAGGATAGTTTTGCTCAACCTTGATTTTTCCTTATTTCCTCTAAAATTATAAACTTCCTAAAGTGTGAATGAGAGGGAAATTTGTGGCTATTGGAAACTCTAAACTTCTTTCTTAGAAACCCTGGCGCATTCATCACCTTTACAACTTTTTTATCCTTAAGTGTTGAAAGTGAGTGCTCAACACCCTTCGACTCTACTAACCTCTTTGTCCCTTATACTTCCATTTATATTCTTTTTCCTCTCCTAATCACTTCTCTCTCTCGATCTATCTCTCTCTCTCTCTCCCATAAACAAATTAAGGTTAAATTTGGAAATTCGTTGAGGATTTCAATTCTTCTCATTTTAAGATTTTTAGAGAAAGGTGAAGAATTTCTATTTTTTTTTTTTTGTCTTTGATCCTTGTTTTTAATTCTTGAAGTTTAAAGAAGTTTTTATGAGTTTTTAATGCTCTTCTAAAGGTATTCAAGTGGTGAAATGTTCTAGACTTCCTAGTTGAAGGACATATTTTCCCTTTCTTTCTTGTGTATTTTGTTAGTGCCCAAAGTAAGTTATCCTTACCTTATTTTGAGTGGTGCATGAACATGTCGTTATGGGGAGTGGCTGGTTCTAGGATGTGCAAAGCATAAGTGTTAATGTTTCTATGATAGTGTGCATATTGTGAAAAATGTTATGAAAATATGTAGTAGAAAGCATGTATTAGAATTTGCAAGTTATAAAACATAATTCTAGTATGTGGGTATGATTATCATTGGTTAATAAATTTTCATGCAAGACTAGGTAATTAGTGTGTTAGAGGTGTGGTTGGAAGTTTTGTATAATGCTTAAATGTTGATGAAGTTATGCTTTCAAAAGTGCTGAAAATGTTATGTTGAGTTTCAAACCCATAATGGAGTATTAGGGCCCTTTAGTTGATCGGGATGCACTACAGATTCATGGCACTTACTTTCATCAACTGATTGATGGTATTTACTTCCATTAACCAACTGATAAACCTAATTAATCAATTTTTCATGCATATTTCTCCCTATTTGGTGTGTATACTTCACCCCATTTGGTGCTTTAGCAGCTAAACCACTCACTAAGATTTTTAACCATTTAACTAATATGTCTATCGAGTTGATTGAATACCTAGAATTTTTTCTATATCCTTACTATTAAATCCAATTGCATATCTTTGCTTGGTGGGCCCATTTCATTGTTCCTTGATTTCTATATGGAAATTTTGATCGCTTCATTTTGGTTGTTAATCTAATTGGGCATAGATGACCTTAATCCTAAGTCTTTACCTAAATTTTGACCTTGGAATAAAATGGAGGAATAATTAGAAGTAACTAGTGGACTTAGAACTATTTGATTGCTGTTATACTTTCTAAATCCCAATGTTAGCATAGTGTTACTAATTAATGGTGTGGGTATGTGCGGTTAAATTCATTATCGGATATTCTAAGAATAGTGCTCAAAAAATTTGATCCAATCAACTCAAATGAAAAATTAAATTGGCTAAGTAATTATTTTATCACCTCTAAGTACCCTTGATGGGCACTAATGGATTACTTGGATTAGATATGCTATCATGGTTAGTTGGTAAGCTATGTGGTTCTTATCTAGCATATGATTGGAAATAAAATACTATTACCTTAAAGTGGAAGACCTTGGAGCACTATATGTGTTTAAATAATCCAACCTTTAATTAGCTACAAGAGATTAGTCTACCTTTGAGTGTTTCAAATATTTACCTTCTAGTGGGATCTAAGTTTATCGCAATGTATTTTCTACTTTAGACACATTTGAAGTGTTAGGGATATAAATACTAGAAGGTCTAGTCATCTATGGCTTTTTTTTTATTCGAGTGAAGTTTATATCCTTTGGTGGTTTCTTGGCTTTAACAAAACTTAAATCCTATGATTATTGGTTTGAATTCTATGCATATTAAGTGACCATAGGGGATAATCCATTCCATTACTCAAAATTAAATGGATATATAATATTGTAATCAAAATCTCATGAATAATTAAATATAATGGACATTAGATTTTTCCTAAGTGATTTAAATCCTTGGTATGTAGTTCACATGTTCCTTCATTGCTATGCATGATTCCTATGATTTTTGGTAAGCACCATGAATTATATATTTCTATACTTTGTTTCAAGAATGATCATTCCATAAATCCATGTCTATGATTGACTGTAATGGTACCTACCTTATTTACTTGAATATAATGTTAAGTTGAGAATAGCGTGTTAGTAAACTTAGTGAGTTGGTATATGATTATCTAAGAATGTTTGTGTGTCATGATGACTTGTGTCCTTATCATGACCAAATTTGCATCTTCAACTTCTAGGATAAGGTAAATTACCTTAGACAATACATAATGTACTGATGTGTTCATTTAATTGGTCACCTACTTAATCCCATGAGCAAATGATGTTGTGTAGGTTAGCAAAGATGGCTTGTAGCCATCTATTTTATGTTTTTGGCATAGGCCATGTGAGCATGGTCATTTTGGTTTTCATTTCTTGTGTTAGTCCTTATGATAACTAGAATTCCTTGTACTATCTTATTTAGCAAACATTATCCTTAAGGATTTCCATTTGTTTTAGACCTAACATGGTCTTAGTTTTGTAAACCCAACACTTACTACCTTTTATACTACATATTTTGTGCACTTATTTCTTGTGTTGGTTGGTTAAATACTTATAATTTTTGTAACACTCCCAAAATTCACTACTAAAAACTCTCATTTTATTAAAAGATTCAATGAAAGTAAGTATAACAAAACTTGTGAATTTCAAGGATATTACCACCGTGATCAGTACAAGCCCGACCCCCGACTAGTCTCGTACTAACCACAAGGTTAAAGAAAAATTACCATCCATCATTAGTCAAACTTAAATCGAGAATTCATAAAAGCACCGAAATGTTCATAATATGAAAATCAAATTACGGGTAAAAGAGTATACAATCCAAGAGTGCATAATTAAAATTTCCAAAAGGGATAAAAGTTATAGTGCGATAAAAAAGTCTAAATAAACCGATACAAGATAAATGAACAGTAAAAAAAGAAATCCGGCTATGTCGCTCTTGGTCCCCAAGCCAAGTCCAAACATAACTCTCAGCCTCGCTCGATGCCTCGTAAGCATCGGAGGCATCGAAAATAGCATCACCTATGTAGACAAACTCAGCAAGTCCCTCTACTCGTAGGAATAAACAGCACCCATGAAACGGGTGGTCAATACGCTACGTATTGAGTAAGGTAACCATGCATCTAAGGCCAACACACAAAGGCATATAACACAAGCATGATTATATAAATAGCATACAAATAATACAGATAATAAAGGTCGAGCTATAGTCTGGATAACCATATTCTTTAAATCTCTACTCAATACTCTTTTGACACCATGCATATTATAATTCCATACGAGTGCAGGAACTATACTATTATAGCCGGTGGATTGGAAACGAATAGGACAGAACGCACCTTACCACTACTATATGCCAGTAGATCGATCTTTAGGGTAAGATACTTCTGGCCACTATTATGCCGGTGGATCGGTCTAGCTCCGACTATCATGGTGTTCCACTATAAGTACTTAGTGTCTTTTACATGTCTTATCATAACTTAGAGTTTGTTTTATTGAGATCAGGATCCCCCACTATTATAGCCGGTGGATCAGAAATGCACAGGGCAAAACGCACCTAACCATTATTATATGTTATTGGATTGATCTACAGGGAACCCTGGCACCTAGCCACTATTATGCAGGTGGATCGGTCTAGGCCCAACTCAATAATCTTCAACTTTAAATGATTAGTGTCTTACTGTATCTTATTCAACAAGTTTTCACCCTAGACATGCATGCCACAATCCATCTACTCTTATCCTCTCAAGAGGGCCCGTCCCATATCTTGAAATTTCTGCACCACCTAACACACCCCAACATCCTTTCTTTCTTCCACTTACTCACACTAGAGGGCCAACTCCTAAGTGTCTGGATCAAGGCCCACTACCTTATGTCATCCAAGAACACTCACTATCTCCCCCTAGGGCTCTCCCCTAAAACCCTAATTGGGCCTATGTGGCCCATCCTTCTCTGCCTCACACAACTAAAGCTCCCTTACTATCCCACACATTACCTCACTTAGATTCAACCCCCATCATTTCACTTTAAACCCCAAATATATGTGTGACTATGAAACCCTAGTTGGCCACTCCAAACCCTAGCACATTTATTTCCCACATATCACCCCTCTATTTCTCACCTGCCATCCTTGCTTTCCCATGACACCCATACTCACCCTACACATGATGTTCTTCCACTCTCCTCCCATACTCCACTCACCCTTTATTATTTTTACTTCCACAACCACCTCTAATTAGGGTCTTCCTCTCCAAACCCTAGCCAAGTTTCCTATGCACCCTTATACCAACCTACGTACTATTTTTCACCTAAAGCCTCCAATCATCCCCAACAACTCTTCCCTTACCTTACTTACACCCCAAGAAAAATTTTCCCACATAAAGATCATCCACATGCAGACTCCATCCACCCCATGCAAACCCTAAAAAATTTCATGCAACCTCCTTTCATCCCATGCAAACCCTGGAAACTCCCATGCAAACCCTAGAGATCCCCATGCAAAGTTCACCCCACTCTTTTATTTTGTTCATAATTCCCTTTTACTTGCCCCCTCATGGATCATGAGATAATTAGGTCAATCCCATATCCCTTTTGTCAACTTGCTTCCCCCCATTTTCCTTTTTCATCTTTCGCCCCATATCAATATATTAAACATCCTAGCATACATGTCCTAGAGGATCACATCATACAACATCATAAGTACAACAACACACATATATTATACACATGCCATAAGAAAACCACATGAGCATACCTCAACTCCAAGTTGCGCTATACATAAAGCAATTATAATAATCATAAGATACATAACATAACATCACACATGGTATATAGGCACATAACACACACATAGAGGGTCTTAGCTATATCCTTACCTAATACGACACCGGTCTTAGAGCACGCTCCTACGGCTCCTTAGGGTTTTGATTGGGTTTGCTTATAAGAGGGAAAAACTAAGGGTTAACTTCCCTCCTACCAAAATTAATATTATTTCCTACCTTACCCTAATATTAGGATTACTATTATTAATAGTAGCTTAACAAATAAAAATAGGGTTTTTATTCTTAAGGTAGCTAACTATGTTATTACTAGTCAAAATAGGTCTTAGGTGGTACATAGGTTCATGTTAAGGTATTTATAGCCATATTTATATTATTAAAGATAATAGCTTTAATATTACCAATAATAGTAATAATAATAGTTGTAGAAATAATAATAATAATAATAATAATAATAATAATAATAATAATAATAATAGCAATAGCAAGAGTTCTAATCTTAAGAATAATATTTGAAAGGGTCCTAATAATCATAATAATAGTAACCTTAGTGATAATAAGGTCATGGTTAATAATAGTGATGGTAATAAAAATAATAATAATAATAATAATAATAATAATAGTAATAATAACAATAATGATAATATTGTTAAGAATAATACTAATAATAATAATAATCGAAATAATGATACTATAAGGGTTTGAATATTTACAATAATAATAATAGTAATTATATGCCAAAGTTAGCATTAATAATAATAGTAATAATAATATTAATGATAACAAAATAATGATAATCATCGTAATAATAAATATAAAGTTTCGACCCCTTTATAATAATAATAGAATAAATATCCCGAGCTATATTTAATAATAATAATAATAATAATAATAATAATAATGAAATTAATACAAATAAAAGAAATAATATTAGTAAAAATAGGGTTTTAAGGGTTGGGGTACCACCTAGGGCTGTTGGTGACCAGGCAGCACCGGCGACAGTGATGGAGAGAGAATAGGGGGTGGAAAGTTGGTTGTTTAGGATAGGAGAGGGGGAATGAGAGGGTGATTGAGATGGTGGAGGATGCTCTAGGTTGAGAGGGTTGGAATGGGGGTGGTGGCGCAGCCAAAAGGGTGGCGTAGGGGGCAACGGTGTGGTGGACCAAGGTGGTGGAGGGGGAGGAAGGGAGAAGGAGAGAGAGGCAGGAGAAAAGGAAGGTAAGGGGAGGTAGATGAGGTTCTGCTGGTAGTTTTTTGGGGGTAGAGGGAGTGTTATTTGCGGTGGAAGATGGCACGAAAGGGAACAATGGGTGAGATGAGGTTGGTCGAATAGCCGACTTTACATGGCTAAGATGGCTCATGCAAGGAGAACCGGGAGTAGTGAGTGGTGTAGTTAGGTGGAGGGTGGTGCAGGGAGTATTTTGGGAGGTGGTTTAGGCAGTGATGCTGGGCAGCGGCGACGGGGTGGACGGTTAAGTAGGCGGCAGCACACAAAGAAAGGGAATTTTTGGGCAATGAGAAAAAGATTGAATGGGGGTGGTAGAAAGGTATTTATAGGCCAATTGTAACACCCCCAAAATTCACTACTTTTTTTTTAAGCGGAAGAATTTAAATTAAAACCCATGAATTTTGGAGATGTTACCGCCACACTTAGTACCAAACCGATTCTCTCCGACCGTTTCAGTACCAAGTGCTAAGGCTAAAAAGATTATTTTCACACTTAAACCGAGAGTTCATAAAATGCATTAAAAATATTAACATAGAAATCAGAGTACGCATACAAGTTACAATAAATAATAAGATAGAAATCAGAGTGCGAAATCAAAATTCCTCATAGGGAATAATTTTACAATCGATAAAGGGTTTATTTGAAATGCTCAATACAAGATAATAAATTGTAAAAGGGTAAATATGATACACAAGTAATGCCAAGGGAATAAGTTGCATAAAGATTAAATACAGCCACGACACTCTCGGACTCTGAGCCAACCACAAGCTCAACTCTCAACCGCACTGGATGTCTCGCCCACCTGCACAAAGTCAAAAAGGGCCTTCTGCTCGTGGGAATGAGTAGCACCCATGAAATGGGTGATCAGCACGCTACGTACTGAGTAAGGTAACTGAGCACTAAGGCCAACACATAACAGCACATAAATAATGCAGAATAATGAAAGAGCATAATCACCAATATGGTATCATAATTGCATACGACCATCCAGGTAAAAGTACAAAGGCCCATATATAATCTGATTCAATTACTTAATTAATCTCTTATCAGAAGTTAATTCACACCATACTTTTTATCAAATTCACGCGAGTACGGGAACCCTACTATTATAGCCGGTGGATCGAAAACACATAGGACATCATGCCCTAACCACTATTATTCGCCGGTGGATCGGTCTGGCCCTTGCTCGCATGGTGTTCCACTGTAAGTAATTAGTGTCTTCCCATGTATTAGCACAAATATGTTATGTTTTGTTAAGCACAGAATCCCCCACTATTATAACCGGTGGATCGGAAATGCACAGGTATAAAGCCTGACCACTATTATAGCTGGTGGATTGAAGACACATAGGACTACGCGTCCTAACCACTATTTCTAACTGGTGGATCAGTGGGACCCGGCTCAATATCTTCCACTTTAAGTGATTAACGTCTTAAGTATCTTATTCAAAAGCTTTCACCCTAGACATACATGAATCATTCCCTTTACACTTCACACATCACAAATCATAAAATTCCACAATCATAATTACACTTTAATCACCAAATACACATGATAATACAAATACTCTAAACAGCCACAACAAACCCTAATTGTCCACAAAAACCCTAGCTCGATCTCCCATGCACGACCATAGATCTTTCCATGCAAAACCCTAAGTCCATCCATATGAAACCAAGGATTCTCCCATGCACGACCATAGATCTTTCCATGCACAACCATAGATTAGAATCTCCCATGTTATACCATAAATTAGATTCTTCCATACAAAACCATAAATTAGATTCTCCCATATAACACCATAAATTAGATTCTCCCATATAAAACCATAAATTAGATTATCCCATACAACATCATAAATTACATTCTCCCATACAACATCATAAATTAGATTCTCCCACATAACACCATAAATTAGACTCTCCCATACAAACCATAAATTATATTCTCTCACACGAAACCCTAAATTTCCCATTTTATTCTTCCACTCATGAATCTTTAAAATACTTAGGTCAACTCACATCCCTTGTCAACTTCTTTCCCCATCCTCCTTTTTCATCCTTTCTCCCACACAAACCACATCAACACCCTGACACGCATGTCTTTATAGGGTCACAACACATATCATCATATATAGTACACATGCCATACAAAAGCATACTTCAACTCCACGTTATACCACATACGAAATAATTACAATAATAAACATAGGGTGCATATCATACAAAGCATATAATGCACATCAACACATAATAGGCCTTAGTAACACCTTTACCTAAAACGACACCGGTCTTGGAGGACGCTCATACACCTCCTTAGGGCTTTGACTGGTTTCACCTATTATGAGGGAAAAGCTAAAATTAGATTTCCTCCTACCAAAAATACTATTAAATACTAACTTATTATAAGACTAGGATTTTGATAAAATACTAAAATAATGATAGCAAAAATACCAAAAATAATATCAATATTAATATTAACAAGGATAATAAAAATAGTAACAATAATAATAAAAATGGCATTACTCAAAAACATAATGAAATAAGGGCTTCGGCCCCTTTACCAAAACAATACTAATAATAATATTAGTAATATAAATAACCAAATTTAGTAATAATAATAATGATAAAATGATAATAATAATAATAATAATAATAATAATAATAATAATAATAATAATAATAGCAAAACTAATAGTAAAGTAGTTGTAATACTAATAATGGAATAATAATAATAATAGTAATTCGAAATAGTAATAATAATAATAATAACATATTAATACTAATAATAAATATAATAACAATAATAATAATAATAATAAAATAGAATTAAAAATATAATAGGGCTTCGGTCCTCAACAGAATTAATAATCAAAACATTAATACCAATAATAATAATAATACATATTAAAAGTAGAAATAATAATAATAATAATAATAATAATAGTATTTATATTCAAATAAATGAAATAAAATAAATTAAGGCTTATAAAAATAGGGAGAAGGGTTGAGACGCTGTAGGGTTCAACCTTAGGTTGGCAGGGATAGGCGGCACCGGCGGTGGTGCACGGAGGTGGCAACGGTGGCTAGAAAAAGAGAAGAAAAGGGTAAAACTTGAAGGCTGGGAACAAAATAGGGGGAATGAAGGTGAGGGTTGGGGTGTTTAGGGTTGCCCGGGAGGAAAGGAACATAATGGAGGTGGCAGCGCACGGCGGCGGTGGTGGTGGCCGAATGGGGAAGAAGGAGAGAAAGAGAGGAGGAGAGGGAGGAAGAGGAAAAGAAAGGTAGGGGAAGGTAGAGGGTGGTCTGCAGAATAGAATGGGAGGAGAAAGAAGTGGAGGACGGCGGCGTGAAGGGTGGTAGAGACAAAAAATGGTTGATTGGGAAGGGGACTTCACACAGTCGGGGTGGCTTGTGCAGAAAGAATTGAGGCATATAGGACACTTGGTTAGCTAGAGGGAGGTGCAATGAAGAGTTTGGTAGGCGTAGTTGGTGGGGAAGTTGGCTGGAGGCGACGGACGAGGCGTCTGAAGGGGGGCGGCAAAAAGAGATGATTTCTGAGTTGGAGACCAAAAACTCGATACAGGGTAGATCATGGGGGTATTTATAGAGTGTAAATAATAAGGTAGGGTTATGTGGGTCCACTAGGGGGTAAGAAAGTAGGGTTAGGGTCACCGGCGGCGAGGTTGGCCGGTGGGAGTCAAAAAGGGGCAAGGGTCGCACAAGGAAAAAGGGAGGGAATCGTGCGAGAATAAAGGAGTTGATTGGGTTGAAATGATAGGCCAATCATCAGGGAAAGAGAGGGGAAAAACTGGCCGGTCAAATCGGGCGAGATTGGCGGTGAAAAACCAAGGCGGGGCAGTAGAGGTTGCAGTCGATGGCGAAGGTAGGATCGAAGGCTAGGGGAAGAAGAAGAAGGGGGGTCTGGACCGGGCGGCCGAGGAGAAAAAGAAAGGAAGGAAAAGAAAGTGAACCGGGCCAGTCAGTGCGGTGGGGGTGAATTAAATGAAATGCGGCATTTTGATGGCAAAACAAATGAAGAGCAGCGTTTCGATTGGGCTGCACTGAAGGAAGAAAGGAAGGAAACAGGAGCGGGCCACTGGAAGAAGAAGAAAATGGGCCTTGGTCAGGCCCAACTCGGGGAAGGTAAGGAAGAAAAAGAAAAGAAAAGAAAGAGAAAGAGAGAAAAAGAAAGAAAAAGGAAAATGAAAAGGGAAAAAAGGAAAAATAATGGGTTAGGTTAATTAAATTAATTGGGATATTTGAGATATTTAAAAATAATAATATTTAAATAAAATATTATTTAAATCTCCTTTTTAGGATAAATTAGGATTTTAAAAGATTTTCCATAAATTCCATTTTAATTAGCAAAACACTCTAATTTGTTTCAATTAAATTATTTATAAAATTAATATTAATTTGGAACTATTTTATCCTTCTTATTTTAAATAAAATAATTTATTTAATTAACTTTCAAAATAAAATCCTTAATTAGCTAAAATACCAAAATTTCTCCTAATTAAAATACTTATAAATTTCTTCTTACTTTTCCCTAATTAAATCTCCTTTTATTTTAACAAAAATAGTTTATTTAATTAATTTTTCTAACAAAACCTTATTTAAATATAATTTTTAAAATTAGAAATTTTTGGGGCATTTCACCAATGAAGGGGGAAAACGACAAAAGGAGAAGAGGGGAAGATGATGGCCTGCGTACGACCAATGCAGACCTACAAAGTTGCAGGTCTGTCAACTTGGGGAAGGAGAGAAGAATGGGGAGAAGGGCAAGCGTGAGGAGAGTGTGTGTGTGTGTGTGTGTGTGATTGGGTGGAGAAGGGAGAGGGATCAATGGGGAAGAGAGGGGAGGTGGCCGCATGCCTACACGGGGAAGAGGGGAAGTCGAAGGGTTGGGGAAGAAGAAGGGTCGAGGAAGGAAGGAAGACGAAAGGGGGAAGACCGGTTGGCCTAGGGGGAAAAGAAAGAAAGAAAAAGAAGGAGAGAGCTAGACCGATCAGCTAGCGAGGGAAAAAAAGAAGAAAGGCGGTGGGCTTGGGTTGCGCGGGAGAAAAGAAGGGAAAGAGGAAGGTTTGGGCTACAAAAAAAAGTAGGGAAAAAAGGAAACAGGGGGAAAGGGAAAAAAGGAAAAATAGATGGGTTAGGGTATTTAAAATATTTTGGTATTTTGGGATATTTAAAATAATAATATTTTAATAACATAATAAATAAATTCCCTTTTTAGATTAATTTAGGATTTTTAAAAGATTTTTCCTTAATTCCATTTTGATTAGCAAAATACCCAAATTTTTCTTAATTAAATTATTTATTATTTTTCTCTTGATTTTTCCTTAATTAATCCCCCTTATTTTAATAAAATAATTTATTTAATTATTTTTCCTGATAAATCCTTGTTTTGTCATAATTTTCTAAATTAGGATTTTGGGGCATTTCAATTTTACCTAGCCTGAGAGGATCGTTGGCATGTCTATACAATCTTAGATACAATAGTGACACCCTATTTTTCTTAGGAGTATTTTAGTCTTTCTACTTCCGCAACTATTTTAGAAAAGAATTTTTTTTTATTGTGAAAAATAGGAGTGTTACAAGTTGGTATTAAATCATTTTGGTTTGAAACTCCAAAAATTTTTATTTTAAAGATGGACAGAATGATTTTAAGTATTTTTTCTGTTTACTAGATTTAGAAGCTCAAGTGTTTTCAAACCCGAAAGAGTCTGTGGGCGAGAATGAGATTAGGAATGTGTTGTTGATTCTTTAAATACTACGCATTAATTAATATAGGGGCCTTAGTGCTCACTTATTTTATGACTTCTAATAACCCCCTAGTCTTTAGGAGATCAATGATTGTCAATCACCTATTTGAGCACCTAGACCAAATCATGGAGACCATTGTTCCTATATGGAGAGATAAATTTGGGCTCCACAATTGTAGTTTCCATCACTGCCAATACCCACACTAGCTCCAAAGGATTAATTCAAGAGAGTTGGATATCACCATCTGCCAATTTTTAAGGGTTAGGATGACCCTAATGTCATAGAGTGGTGGATCAGAGATATGAAGAAGAACTTCACCACCTGTATTTGCTTGGTGGATAAAATGGTTGAAATGGTTATATACTATTTGAGAGGCTAAGCAGACATATGGTGGAGGAATGTCTACCATATGAGGAAGTATGACAAGTTTATGGCACTTCAACATGATAGCATGTTAGTGGAGTATTATACAAGGTTTATGGACTTTATCCAATTTGCTCTAGAATGGAGGCTAACAAAGTGACGTAGGTTCACCATCAGCTAGGTTCAGAGATCAAATACCAATAGCTACTTGTTGGAGTTGCATTGATAGATATGGTAAGTATGCACAAGCAGGACTTGAAGGCTTCTCAAGTTACTCAAGCATGAAGTGCTCATATTGGGGGGGTTTAAAGAAAATGACCCAATGATATAATATGACCGTAAACTAACACATATCCATGGACAATTTTTGTTGGGCAACATGGTCCATGGTTTACCATCGTACAACAATTGTAACAATAGTATTTTTTTTTATAAAAATATCTAATTTATTTATTCTAATTTTGGTTTATTAAAACTATATAAAATAATTACATGATAATATTTCTAAACTTTTACTTTATATATAGAGATTAATATTAGTATATGTTTTTTATAAAAAAAAATCTTTGGTGAAAAATTAATATATTAATGGTGAAAGATTAAGTTTAAGTAAAATAATGGTGAAAATTCATCTTATTGATGAAATGTCAATACATTTGTAATGGAAGATTAATTTTAAGTAAATAATAGTAAAAAAAAAATAAACTTGCTGGTGAAAAAAATATTAGTGGTAAAATATTAGTATATTTGTGGTAAAAAAATCAGTACAATAATGGTGAAAGATTAGTTTTTAAGTAAAATAATTATGGAATGTTAACTTACTAGTAAAATATCATTACATTATTAGTAGAAGATTAATATAATGGTGGTAAAAATTAATTTTAAATAGAATAATAGTAAAAGATCAACTTCCTAGTAAAAATTAGTAATAAAAAATCAATACTTTAGTGATAAAAAAAATAGTAAAGTAATGGTGAAATATTAGTTTTAAATAGAATAATTGTGGAACATTAACTTGCTGATAAAAAATCAATTAGTAGTGAAAGATTTGTATATTAGTAGTAAAATATCAATTTTAAATAAAATAATAATAAAATATCAAACTTGATGGTAAAATATAAATACATTAGTAATAAAATATTCAGTACATTCATTGTAAAAAAAATAGCACACTAGTGGTAAAAAAAAATTAATTTTAAGTAGAATAATAGAAGAATATGAACTTGCTAGTAAAATATCATTACTTTAATGGTGAAAATTGATACATTAAAAGTGAAAGATTACCATACTAATAGTGAAAAATTAATTTTAAGTAAAATAATAGTAAAAGATCAACTTTCTAGTAAAAATTAATGGTAAAAAATCAATACACTAATAGTAAAAGATTAATTTTAAATAGAATAATTATGGAATAGCAAATCATTAGTAAAAAATCATTACATTATTAGGAAAAGAACAATTAATTAGTAGGTGAAAGAATATTACATTACTAGTAAAATATCAATTTTAAGTAAAATAATAATAAAAGATCAACTTACTAGTGAAAAATAAGTACATTAATAATAATAAAAGAATCAGTACATTAGAAGTAAAAAAAATGAATACACTAATAATGCAAGATTAATTTTAAATAGAATAATAATAAAATATCAAACTCCTTAATAAAAGATAATTATATCAGTGATAAAATATCAATATATTAGTAATTAAAAAAATTAGTACATTAGTAACTAAAGATTAGTTTTAAATAAAACAATAGTAAAAAATCAAATTAGTGGTAAAAAAATGAGTACATTAGTGGTGAAAAGTCAATATATTAATACTATTTTTTACTACCAAATTAATATTTTACTATTATTTTACTTAAAACTAATATTTAACTAAAAATTAATATGTTAGTGGTTAAAGGTTAATAAAGTAGTGAAAGATTAGTATATTAGTAATTAAAAATTAACTTGAATGAAAAAAAAAACAAAATAAATACATAAGTGGTAAAATATTATACATTAGTGGTAAAAAAAAGTACACAAGTAGTAAAATATTACTTAAGCACTAAAAAAAAATTCATTTGTAAGAGAGAAAGAATAGATCATACGTCATAGCACTGTACAACATATTATATAACACAGGAATTGAAATTCATACAGGTTCTTTTATAAACATATCTCACTTCATTACTTTATCAATACCTAAATATGACAACCTTGTGCTCTCAGAATTCATGTGATATAACATAAGAAATTAATATTGGGTCAAGGTTAGAGGGTCAGTGGAGACGGCGATCCTATGATTTTAAAGGCGAAGCAATTAAATATAGTCGTCATTGCGGATGATAATATCTCACCACAATTTTATCATATTACAATTTACTTGCCACGATTTAGCTACATTATTCTACCAACAATTTGAATAATATGCCAATGGATATAAGAAGTGCTTCGAGGAAAGTTGAGCATATCGAAACATTCGGATCAAAATAAATTCGTGAGTAATTATTAAATATAATACTGTTGATATGACTGGCGAAAAAAGAAAAATGAAAAAGAGAAAAGGGGAGGGGGTTTTCGAATTCACTTCTGCTACAATGAGTTGACACCTGAGGAATCACATTTTGGACCAAAGGAAAATGATTATAATAATAATAATTCTCAACGTCGTCTTCTCATCCTTGCACGATATCTTAAGAGCCATAAAGCTAACAGAAAGCAAACAAAAAACAACTGGAAGATCGATAGTATCCTCAACTCTGCATTAACCGAAGCAGCAACCTTTTAATCAACGAATTCTAGCATATAATAAACGCAATAAAAACAAAAAGATGAACTAAACATCACCTCTGATATTCTGGATCATTTCCTCTAGGTTCCAGCCAACTTTACTTCCAGTCACGTCACCATTGTTTCGATACTTGCTCGAAAAACGATAATTTCCTGACTTGATATCTAGATTTCCACCCATGATGCACGTATTTGGACAATTGACAGAACTATCATATTCATCAGTTCCATCACAACAATCTGTTATGATAAACCAACTCAGTATCAACGAACAAAAACTATACAACATCTGATGCCTCAGCAAGAGTGGAGAAAATATAGTGAAGATTTAGACAGGGAGCACAGTTAGCAGGTACTATGGGAGATCGTAAATGTTTTTGCCAGCTAGAACTGAAGCATCCCATGTGAGCACTTAAGAGGTAGAAATGTTTTAACCAATATGATAAGCTGGGCGGCCAAGTGAAGCATGCAAAAGAATGAGCTCAGGAAGGTACAGGTGTAATTACCTTGATGGATAAGGAAGGGAGGTAACGAGGGAATTAACAGGGATTTAAGGCTTTCTTCAAGCATGACCTGGCACAATTTTCTTTCCTTTATTTTTTTAAAAAAAAAATCCATATGCACAATTATGAACTAAACATTAGGCCACATACAACTTACACAGCTCAACTTTCAATTTCATGCCCAAAACCAAAGATCCAGAAACACTGAAAACATACACACCATAACAGCCAGGAGGGTAGGTAAAGCAAACTTTGCACCCTTCCATACAAGCATCACTTCATCCATAACAAACCTATTCCAAACTCCAAGTAAAACATTGTCTTCTGGACCTCAACTGTAACTCCTTTGGAACAATCATCAAACTAGATATCTGTGTATGACGTTGAAAGATGCCATATTCGAATCCTGTTCAGGATTTTGTAGACGTCTTCAAGGGTATTCAATGAACGAAGATGAAGTAGTTCTCTTTTTTTTTCTGAGGCTTGAAGTCCACTCTCTCTAATGGGAGCTAGGAGGTGCAGCATCGTAGGCTAGAATGCTAATTGATATTGTTATTATTTAAGTTTTATACTGTTACTATTATTGTTTATGATTTTATACAACTATTCAGTTCTGACAATACTTCGGCAATGGCAAATATATATGATCCTGTAAGGACTACAATCGGTCTTAATCCAAGCCCAATAAGCCAGATAAAAACAAACCCAAGACCTATATCCATACATATGCTAGTAACAGGAAGAGTATACTACTACATTTATATAATAATTCCTATTATTTATCAATGTGAGACTTTGTTAGCAATCAAGAACTCCTAAGCTTGTACTTTTGAAATTCAGAGTTGAATTGAAAAGAGTTACAAGGTCATGTGTGAAACCGTAAGCTAAAACATTGGCCGTACATCAAGCTGCAATAGAAACTGTATCCCCAAGGAGCACCATTAAAATTAAGTATTACTTATGATTCTGCGTGCAAGGTTTTAAATTTTGTTCTAGTCATGTATGCAATGTCAAAAAATATGAACTGTCCAAGAAAATTCATCCAATGGAAGCCATAACGAATGTTGTTTAGTTAGCATATCAGCATTAATAGTGCATTAGGAAATATTATAGGAGATCGGGGTGTCTTGATATTTGATACCCCGTTTCATCTGATCAATTTGTCATTTGCGTGTATAGATATTAGAAAAATGTTCAAGAACCTACTCCTTAACCCTTTTTTAATTTTCCAACAGAGCATAAGAATGGTTGTGGGCACAAATCGATCCAGCAGAAAGACAAAGATTCTGGGCAGTTGAAACTTGGATGTTGAACTACTTTTGAAAGTGATCGAGTCCCCAGACATACAAATTGGAACTTCCAATTGTCTGGCTCAATTCTTAGTTGTGTAAAATCATGCCGACGGTGATTACTGGCCTTTACAACTTGAAATGGAGTCTAGGGATGGGCTCCAATTTAGATGGTCCGACTCAGTTCCTAATCCAACTATCTTTTTTAATATAACTACATAATTGTACTCAGTTCCTAATCCAACTATCTTTTTTAATATAACTACATAATTGTGTATATCCATTTATGTATAAGTTTATCAAAATGCAGCATCCTTAGTGCATCAGTCGGCTACAATGAATCATTCAAGTAAAGTGTGTCAGCCAAGTCAAGACCAATTGATGGAATTACTTGGCAGACCGTACTTAAGAAGAGCTCAGCCAAGTCAAGACTAAGGAAAATTTCTCGTCTGGGTCAGCTTAGCATATTAGTCAAGGTCGAGGAAGAAGACTTGGACACAAGAAAAGTGAAAATTAAAAAGTACGAAAGTGATTAAGAAATCCAGTCATTCATGGGATTTGGTGTGTTAGCAGCCTATGACTAATAGGGTTAAATCATAGAGGCAATCATTAGGTAGTTACTTGACGCCAAGTAGGATTTCGTACAAGTCTATTAGCTAATGATAGTTGTGTGTAAAATTAGCCAAGGGATGGAGAAAAATATAAAACGCCCTCATCTAACCATTTCTAACAAGTGCGTGCAAACTCTAATTTTTCTCTCATTCTTCATACTCATTGAAAGTGTTCATTTCTTTCTCCCATAAATTTTCGTTCTTGTACTTACAATTTAATTTTAAATGTCCTTATAATTGTGTTAACTAAATCAAGTATTAAATCCTTGGTGTTTTCAAGCTTGTCTTTCATACAAGGGAGAGTGCCATCTCAATAGTTAGCTGGTACAATGGGACAAATCATCCCAACAACCAGTACAGAACATGGTTGTTGCAATCATGACCACTGTTAAACCAATTAGGGTGATGTTGAGTAGTACGAATTATAGCACATAGAAGAGTAAGATGGAGGATCTGATTTATGTAAACGAGCTGGCAAAGCTAATTGAAAACAAATGAGTCATGCCTGAAGAAAAAAAGAAGGAAAGTGGAAAAAAACTCAAAAGCTTGTGATTTCATCCATCAATAGATAGATCATATTGTTATTCATCACATTGAGGAAGAAACCATGCAATATAGAATGTGGTCCAAGTTTGATTCGCTTTATGCAAATAAGGCCGCTAAAAATAAGGTACAACTCATGAGAAAGTTATAAAAATTTAAGTATGAAAATGATGAGCTCACTACAACACAACTCAATGAATTCCAAAATATATTCATCCAATTGAAGAACATATAAATTTAAATTGTGTTTGGGGATGAAATTCAAGCTCTGCTAGTCCTAAACTCTACCAAATGGTAAGGAGATGTTGTGAGTGTATATCAGCAATTCCACCCCAGGTAGAAAGCTCATGATAGCTTCAGTGACGACATCACTACTTTGAAAAAAGATAAGAAGATGAAGTAATTTGGCCTCATCGTCAAAGGCCAAAGGAGATCCAAGGGCAAGAAGCATAATAGAGGAAGGTATAATAGTAGATCGGATAAGTCGCACGTTTATTGTGGGAAGCTTGACCACTAGAAGAATGATAGTTGAGAGCCAAAGAAGGGTGTGAAGGAAAAATCTAAGGTTGAAGAGACAAAAGTTATCATCAATAATGGTGTGAACCTAATGGTCGTGTTCAAACATGGAAGTGCTTGTACAACCACTTCATGTGTAGCGGCAATCTAAGTGGTGGATACTAGTGCCTCCTATCATGTTATCCCGTACAAAGAGTACTTCTCCTCCTATACACCAAGAGATTTTGGTAAAGTGCGGATGAATAATGATGACGTATAGTCATAATAGGGGGGCATAATGCTAAAGAAGAGCTAGGGTTGTAATTTAATCTTAATCTCAGCTGGAAAGCTCAATAAAGGTTATACAAGTCGGTTTGGAAGAGGCTCATGGAAGTTGACAAAGGGGACACTTATAGTGGCCAAGAGAAGAAAGTGTTCACTATATCTAGAAAAAGGTAAAGGTGTGCAAGCCAAGGAAGATGTCAACTCAATGTAAGGCTTGTATGAGGTATGGCATCAATGTCTGGGTCATATGAGGGAAAAGGGGATCAAGAGTCATAATAGCCAAGGTATGGTGCCCAAGGTCTAAGGTGGTGAGGTCAGAATGTGAACCCATTATGTCATGGGTAAGGAGAGTCGAGTTTGTTTTGCCAAGGTAGTCAATGTTTGAGCTAAAGGAAAGTTGGATCAAGTATCCTCAAACATATGCGGTCCGATCAGGGTGAAGTCCTTGGGCAGATCTTCATAATTTGTGACGTTTATAGACTTATCTAGGAAGCTCTAGGTGTATCCCGGGAAAGACAAGGGATCAAAGGCTAACCAGCTTTGAAGTCTTGCATGTTAAGGTTAAACATCAAACTCGAAGGAAGTTGAAGTATATACCTCAATCTTTTTGATGAATATTGTAAGGTTTATGGAAATTGACATGAATGAGTGGCAGAACGAATGAACCACAACATGTTATCTCATCAACCTATCAAGTCTTCTAAATGGAGATGTGGCTGACAAAGATTAGTTTGACAAGAATGTAGACTACAAAAATCTTAGAGAGTTTGGTTATCATGCATTTGTTCATATTCTAATGGATAAGAGAACAAAGCTGGACAAGAAGGCCCATCGGTACATGTTTATTATATATACTAAACAGACGTCCAACTATAAACTATACGACCTAGTAGATATGAAAATCGCTGAAGTAGAGGCGTTGAGTTTTTTGAGGACTAGAACCAAGCACTTTATGGAAGATGGGAGGCCGGAGGCCTACATCGACGACCTTGAGGAATCTCGTGGTGATTCTGAGGGAGCTGGTAAGACTAGAAGATATGAACTTATGAGGAATCGTGGGGAGGACCATGTTGAGGACATGGGTAAAGAAGAGTCAAGGATAGATGTAGTCCAAACCCAATAAGCCACCGTCCTAAAGACTCCACAGTTAGGGCAGAGATCTACCAAAGAATTGAGATTAGCTGGCAAGTACCCTACTATGAACTATGTATTGTCCTCAATTGGTGGAGACCCTCCAAGTTATGTTGAGGCCCTCGACAATGCTCATAAAGAGAAGGGGTTGGTTGCAAAGAAGAAAGAGATGAAATCCCTTTGGAAGAAGAACAATACTTACAAGCTTGTGGAGAGGCCAAGGGGAAAAAAAGGTCTCAAAAAATAAATGGGTCTTTAAGATCAAGCATGAGGCCGATCAAGCTAAGCCAAGGTACAAGGCACAGTTGATAATCAAAGGTTTTAACTAGAGGCAAAGGATTGACTAGGACGAAAATTTCTCTTCAATGGTGAAAATGACATCCATCATAATGATTTTGGGGTTTGCTGCTACTACGGATTTAGGGGTAGAGCAACTTGACGACAAGATAAAGTTCCTACACGATGTCCTTGAGAAATATACATACGTTGAGCAACCGAAAGCATTTATGTCAAGGGAAGAAGGTATGGTGTGTAAGCTAGCGAAGAGCTTGTACAGACTAAGGCAGGCCCCGATATAGTGGTATATGAAGTTTGAGTCATTTATCGCTTAGCAAAGGTGCAAAAAGATGCCAGTAAACCACTTTTTGTTCGTGTAAAGGTTTAGAGACAGTAACTTCATCCTTCTACGCTTGTACAGAGAAGATATGTTGATTGTGGGCCAACATTGACAAAAAATAGTTAAGTTGAAGCAAGATTTAACTATGTCCTTTGAAATGAAGGACTTCGGTCATGCTAAACAAATCCTCAGTATTCACACTACAAATGAACGAGGTCAGGAGAAGCTATGGTTATCTCAAGAGAGGTACATAGAGAAGGTACTAAAGAGATTTAATATGGACCAAACAAAGTAATTAATTGCCCCCTTGCTCCCTAATCTAAGATGAGACAGACATCACCTCCAAGGGATGAGGATGATATGAAAGAGATGAGTCAAATCCCATATGCATCAACCATTAGGACTCTGATGTAGATTATGGTGTGTATAAGGTCCATTATTGCATTTGATGTTGGTGTGGTCAGTCGGTTCATGTCCAACAAGGACATAGATCATTAGAAAGCAGTAAAGTAGAATTAAGATAACTATGAGGATGTCCATGATGAAGCTATGTTTTGGTAGGGTCGAGCTAATTTTGGTCGGCTATACCAACTTGGATATCGCGGGAAGGTGATCAACATCAAGTTTTCTATTTACTTTTTGTAAAGAAGTTGTCTGATGGAATTCCAGACTACATAAGTGTATGAGTGTGTCCGGGTGCAAGGAATTGTTATGGATGAAGAGGTTGTTTAGGGAGATTGACTTGAAGCAAGACAAATGTGTGGTACTTGATGACTCGTAGAGTGTCATCCAAGTCAGCAAGAATACCAACTTCTACTCAAGATCCAAGCATATCTAGGTAAGGTACCACTAGAGAAGAAATGTGAGCGAAAAGGGACACTTAGTCCAGAGAAAATCCATACTAGCAAGGATAGGTCGCGGATATGTTTACAAATCCCTTGTTGAAAAATAAACATGACTAATGTTGCACTAAGGTTGGATGCAGCACGTTGCATAGTTCTTATTAGTGTAGAAGGAAGGAATTCTTCCTATGTCTTCTGGAGAGAAGTGTTGGGTTCATTGACATAAAAAGTTTCTTAAGGACCAATGCCGACAAACAAAGCCAATCGGTCAGTCGGCAAAGCAACAATTGATGTCCCATACTGTATCGGTCAGCTAGGAGGGTAGGTCATCCTTAGTACATCAATTAGCTACAATGAACCATCTTGGTAAAGTGCATCAGTCATATAAGACTAACTTATGGGATTAGTTGGCCATCGGATTTGAGAAGAGCTTAGTTAATTCAAGGCTATCGAAAAAATTTCATCCGGATTAACTTGGTATATTAGCCAAGGTCGAGGAAGAAGATAAGGATAGAAGCAAAGAGAATAGCAAATAATGGGACGTACGAGAATGGTTAGAAAATTCCATCATTCAAGGGATTTGGTACACTGGCAACCAATGACTGATTGGGTCAAATTATAAGGATAATCATCAGGTGGCTATTTGTACACTTCCTCTAACTTGAATTGACATTAGGCGTTCAAGTCTGTTAGTCAGTGATATTTGTATGTAAAATTAGCCAAGGGATGAGGTAGGGTATAAAAGTCCCTCATCTAACCATTTATAATAAGTGCAAGCTCCCTTTTTCTCCCATTCTTCATGTGATGAAAGTCTTTATTTCTTCTTCCTATAAATTTTTATTCTTGTGCGTACAATTTATTTTTAAATTATTATAATTGTGTTATTTAAATCAAGGATTAAACGTACTACCCCAGCCTTACTGGGGCTGCAGGTAGTTATTTAGTGTGCTTTTAAGATTGATGACTGACTTCACAGATCAACACGAATATTTTTTAGCATGTTTTTTACTAACTTACACGCATCTCGAAAAACTTCCCACAAGGTCACCTATCCTTAAATTACTCCAAATCAAACGAGCTTATGTGAAGTTCTTTAATGATAAGATTTTTTCGAAAACATGTATACCTTGTTGATATAGGTAATTTTTTTAATCCTTTTATCCCTCCATTATCCAGCACTAATTTGAAAGTATTACATTATATCCTTGTATTTTCAATCTTGTCTTCCACATTCAGCTAGTCAAGGGAGTGTGTCATCCCATCCGTTAGCCAACGCAATGGGCCGGATTGTCCCAACAATTTTAGGTTGGGTAAATTCATAAATTATAGGGTGTTAATTTAGGTTCCTAACATTTCTTTTGTAAAAATTAGTTGAATTACATATTGGGCATTAAAAGTTGGATTTGTATTCATGACAACTAAATTATAACCAAATAAACTTGGAAGAATTACATTTTAGGTGAGAAACATTTTATAAAAACATAGGTTGGATATATATTTGCACATCAAATTAGATTAATTGGGCATAGAGGTTATAGATCAAAACATTAAAATGCTAGATATTTACATAGCATATCATTATTATTATGAGAATAAATTATAAATCTTGGTTCTAAAATTTCTATTACCTTAGTACATAATAGAAAACCCTCTCTTTTGATAATATAGGACATAACACTTCTCATTAATAGACTATAACTTTACAAAGACCAGTATCTTTATTGCTACAATAATATTATTATTTAACACTGATATTTAATAGTACAATAACTATTCAAATTATGGACATTTAATTGCATAGTGTCATCATTTACAATAACCATTCAAATTATGGACATTTAATTGCAAAGTGTCATCATTTAACATTAAAGCAACAATATTATTATCATTTAAAATCAACAGTATATTGGTTTAGCTGCATAACATTAACAGTATAAATTTTTAAGGTTAGTATCTTTGTCACAATTGTATCATTGCTCAACATTAGGAGTATATTAGTTATCCCAATTTTGTATTTTGAATGCATAGTATCATTATTTATCATCAAATGTATAAATATGTAAGGTTTCTGACTTTGATAAGCAACAATATCAAAGATTTTTACATTTCTAGTATATAAATCAGTTATCAAAGATTTATTCTAGAAATAATTATTTTTCATAATTCTATAAAGTTGCATCATTTGCATCCTAAAATATGTCTTCCTAATATTTGTGAATGTACAAATAATATGCAAAGTTATTATCGTTGATTAATCAATGTAAATTTTCTATATTCTGTGTCAAAGGATAAAATAGGAAAACTATCTTTATAAAATGAACTTTTACATACAATATACAACATATATATAATTAAGCTTCATGGAAAAAGGACACTCACAAATAACCAAAAATATAATTCATTCTTATATAATTCTAGTATACTATAAAACACTAGTTTATGCATTTTTAAATCTAACTAATACATATCACTCCTTCCAATCATTATGAAACACGTCACTTTCATAGCATTTTTTAATGGATTTAAATCCCAAGAATTCATCATATAACAATGAAAGTAACACAACAATGGATTCACCATCCTTATACTTAGAAAAGAAGGCCAAGAATTGAATGAACTACACCATTTTGCATGTCAAGCATCACTCACTTTTAAGAGTCCAATTCACATGGAATGTTCCTGATTTTCTGACTTGAATACAGTACCACAATTGTGACAAGTGTCCAGATCCCTCGGTTGAGTAGAGGCTCAAGACCTCTTTCCAAAATGATTCTTCTTACAATTGTTTGTATGGAATCTTGTAAGGACTAGTTGAATGGGCAATTGAGTAGGCTAGAAGGATTAAGAATGTATTTTAATCGAGGATTGAGAAGCAAAGAAAGAGAAAAGGAGGCAGCTCACCATAGAAAGTGAGAAGAGAAGGGGTCGGGGTTGGGGGCTTAATAACCGGGAATTAACACTTTGTTAATACTGCACAAGCTAGTGGCTTAGACCTTATTAGTTTAGTAACTACTGCAACCGCCAAAGGAATAATACCAATATATTTAATTACCTAAAGACCTAGATATGATATTCCTAAGATATATTAAATGGCTACCTAGAAAAAATTCTGCTAATATTAGATAACAGATATTGATAAAATAACAAAGATACTAATAATATCTATCTATAATAAGACTTGCTTTTGGCAAGGTGGGTCGTGCCATTACTCCCCTGCCGACCCGTGGTCCCAAATCAAGATATCTTTCTATTTTTCTAATTTTGAATTTGGTACCGCAACTAAGAAAAGATCTAGAGCCTTAGGACCTTCCAAATGATTATTCATATGATTGTCATGCTTGAATCCCATTAGGAGCAATTAATGAGAGAATTGAGTTGGCTAGAAGAATTGTGAGCGTATATTAATGGAGGATTGAAGGGTATGAGGGAGAGGGCCTATAAATCATAAGTGGATGGAGTAGAGTCAGCCAACTGTGGACTAGGAGCTAAACAAAAAGGGCATACGATAGAATAACGATGCTAGGAGTGTTGGGTCCACTCGAAGTGACGTGTCAGAATCATGGGGCCTTCCAGTCAGGTAACTATAGTGACCTTCGGGAAGATCAAAACCCTGCGATCCAAGCCCCATCATGATTCAAGTCAGGTAATTGTGGTGATGGTGATGCAAGCAATGGAGTACACGGAGGTAGAATGGTGGTGATGGGGTGTAATTGTGGTACGTCAATGTTGATCACGAGGCTTCGACGAGAGTATGGGATAGACGAAGTGTGGTGGGGGTAAAATAGGGGTGTGAGGGTTGATATTTTCATGATAAGTGGAGAGGTCAATTATGGTTTAATATTTCATATTTTGATATGGCACGAAAATAGGCTAACTAGTAGAATGCTAATGCATGCAATGAGTTTTATATTTATAAATAATCTCTATGTACACTGTCTAATGATTTTCAATAAACTATATGTCTAATCTCATATGGAAATGCAAGTGTTAATGAAGTAGAGAATGATAACCTTGATACTAACGCTTCAATATTTGAATTTCCAAACATACTAGGTGATATGATTAATTGACTACTATCTAAATGTGATATGCAAGTATTGATATTTCTAGCTAATGTTTCCAAGTGATGACAATATTTGATGCAGACGCACAGTTGTATATACATCTAAACATGTCTCTTGGAGATGTATCTTAGTATTCTTGGGAGGTGTTTTATCATCCTACAAAAATTTCTTTAAGAAAGGGACAAAATATAATAATTATGCAAGATGAGGATCCAAATGCAGCCTATTATGACATGCAATATTTTGGGACATGTCAAAGATATAAAAAGAGGCAGCTTGGACCATGAAATAAAACCATGGTCATGGTTGCGGTTGCAGTCGTGGTAGCACAGTATCAGAGTGTCGCGAACAATATTTTATATGCCGTAGTTGTCGCAATGTGATTTTTATATTTATTTCCACAATAAATATTAACAAATATCAGTAAAATATTAGCAAATACCGGTTGATAACAAACATATTGCCAATAAATACGTGAAATTCTAAAACCATTACATATTGCCAATCTTGCGTATCAGCTGACCCAAAATCCAATAAGTATCAGCTAATATTACATATGAAGATCGATATTTAATTGTATAGCTTGGACGTGGAATGTGTCACATGTAAAGTGGAGAATATAATGAGCTAGGTTCAAAAATCATCTAAGATTTTCTAGTTAGTTAAGATTTTATGTAACAAATTATCATGAATGCACGAATATAAGGAATTCCTAGGCATAGGAGACCTTTAACATTTTCTTTTAATAGTTTGATGATGTCTATGTGTTGTTGGCTCCACACATTTTTTCTTGTAATTTTTGAAATAAAGAGTTAGCATAGGTTTTTTAGTTCATGAAAAAATCTGCTACATAGTTTAGGCATCCTAAAAAAATTTGGAATTGTTGTTTATCTCTTCTTTCATTTGGCAATCTATCTACAGATTCTACTACCCTTGTGATAGGTTTAACCGTTCCTTGATACATATCATGGCTTAAAAATATTACTGTTGTTTGAAATAATTTCATTTCTGAAGCTAACAAAAATAGTTTATTTGTTCTATGTTTACATTATCTGTGTGAGTTGTAAACTAAATCTTTCTCTAAATTATATTATCTGTGTGAGTGATAATTTAGAAACCCTCTACACCTTTCCTGTGTGGGTTTATATAGAATTATTCAGTGAAGTTTACTGTGTATTTCTTCATTAGAGATTCTTTGAGAGTTATCTGTGTGAGGCTTTTAAAACTAGTTTGAAGAATTACTTTGTGTGATATTTCATCCATATCCTTAGTTTAGAATTCATCATTCATTTATCATTATAGAATTACATAAAATAGGGCATTTTTGAAGCCATTCATTCTGTTATGCATCAATATTCATGAGGATATATTAGTTATCTTAAGTATTTTATCTCTTTAAATTTATTATTTCTTAATTAGTGTACCTAAAATATAAAAAAATAAAAAAAAAACAAAAAAAAAAACAAATGGAGTAATTGTTACCATAGTATATGTAATAAAAACAAAAAGGTATTATCATAATATATGTAATAATAATCATAAAGTGGTATTATAGTTATAACTATAAATATAGTTACAACTATTATTATAAATTATTATTATTATTATTATTATTGTATAATGATGATAAGTATCATATCAATTATAATAATTATTATGATCGTTATAATTACTAAAAATAATAATAATATTTATTATTATTATGTTTAAAAATATAAAATTTACTATTTTAATTATAATACATATATATATATATTAATGAAATAATTATATAAACTATATTTTTATGTTTAAAATAATAATAAGTATATTATAATAATAACAACAACAATAGTAATAATAATAGCAATTAATATGATGTGACTGGTGTTAATTGGATAGGAAATAAAGTGAAGATGATGGAATCTTACTATTTTAGTTTTATTTATTGTGGTGTGGATTGGGTATCTTATTCTTCTACACACAATTTATATTAAGTAAAATATTACCTTTGCCAACCAAATTTGACTTCAGTTTAGATCAAGTTCGAAAATATATCGGACTCAAGTCAGATTCTTTAGGTCGGCGCATTTTGGGGGAAGTCAAGCACAATTCATTATTGGATTTATGTTTGAGTATGAGTCAAGTCTTGGATAGGTTCTTTCGGATCAGTTTACTATCAGTTTAGCTAACATAGGGTTGTTTTGGAGTTTGGATGGGTTAGAATTTTTGGGTTGGGTAATCCAGGTTAGCTTTGCCAAATTTAGGTGTAATTTTGTAGCAAAGTGTGCGTGGTTGAGAACTTTTCCTCATGCTCAAGCTTATTTTCAATCAGACCATGCTGCAGGTACACCTATAATGTAGCAAGAGAGAAATGGAGGATGAAAAACCTTTCAGAATCTGTCACCACCGGGTCTTGAGGCCAAGATTTATGGATTTGTGGAATCAGGTTGCAACACTTATAAGGAGACGCCAGTTTTAGGGTGGTGTAAAAGCTATCATTAACAAGGACCCGATTAAAATGCTATGTTCAGTTCAACTATGACCATAGTACAAACAAGAGAGAGGAAGCACATGAGCCAAGGTTACACATCCAGCAACAGATGCAAAGTGATCATCTCAATGTTACATACAATTAAATATCAGTCCCAATATACAATATTGCTTGATATTTATCAGATTTTGGGTCAAACGATACACGAAATAGATGATAGCAACAATTTTAAAATTTCGCGCAAATATATCGGTTATCAGTCGATATTTACCAACATATGCCAATTATTACCGATATTTGCTAATATTTATTGACAAAAAAATTTTAAAGAAAATATCACACCATGACAACTACAACATATAAAATATCATTCACGACACCCCGATACCACAACACCACAACCGTAATCACGACCGCAACCTCGACTTTATTGCTTGCAATGATAGTCTTAAATGCATGGAAAGGGAGGCAGCTCTGGAATGGGAGAGACGAGTCACGGAACAGGAATGTTTTTATTCAGTTAGGTGATCATAATACTCAGTATTTCTTAGCAAAGGTGAAGGGTAGACTAGTTCAAAATAGAGTCCATAGCTTGATAGATGAGGAGTGCAATAATATAAAAAGAGAGGATAACATTTTGCAGGAAATGGAGAAATTATATAGAGCACTGCTTGGCAACTTCTGCAAGCATAAGACACTCTCACCAGCAAGGAAAGCATCACTGCTCAGGCCTATCACAACAGAAGAGGTGAGTATTGCTTCATTCTTTATGGGAGACTAAAGACCCTGGACCAGGTGGGTATAACCAGTACTTAGTCAAGTAAACATGAAGCATCAGAGGGGAGGATTTGAATATGGATATGAAGGAATTCTGGAGAATTGGAAGGTTGTTGAAACAGCTGAACAATACAGCAATTTCACAGATACCAAAGGTGCCTAAAGACAGCAAAGGAGTTTCACTCAATTGCCTGATGTAACAAACAAGGTATGTTCCAAAGTGCATACCAATAGAAATCAGCATAAGATAAATTGTGGATATTTCTCAAGCAGCATTTGTGAAGGGTAGATTGATAAATGGCAATATTCTACTAGCTTATGAGCTGATGAAGCATTATCACAGAAAGAAGTTGAGGGCTTGTGCATCAAAAGATTACAAAATTTGGGGAGGCCTCAGAATTGAGAACAAATCGTTAAAAGAGTTGTGCATATCTTGGGGGAGTAAAGGTAGAGGAAAAGCAGCAGATTGTGAGTCTATCAGGCTGTGATGATGGAGAGTTTCCTTTTAGATATCTTGGGGTTCCCTAGAGTACATCCAAGCTCACTATTAGGCAGTTTCAACCTTTGCTTGACGGGTTATAAGCCAAAGTGAAGTGTTGGACTGCTGGATACCTAACTTATGCAGGTAGATTACAACTCATACACCCAGTGCTTCACAGAATTCACAATTTTTTGTCACAGTTGTTTCTCAGGCCTCAGGCAGTAGTTAAGTATGTGAAGAGCATTCACATAACCACTTCTCAACAGGTTTGAGGGATAAAAATAACAAAGCCCTGGTTGCTTGGAAGGATCCTATTGCCCAGGATATAGATTGTATTATGATTGAGAGGCATACATAGCTAGAATAGGAAAGCTTTGGGTAGATATCTACAACAGTCTGTGAAGAACAAAGGGAGCTTGTTGATTCAGTGGGTGCGTGGTGCCTATACCAGGGAGTCCAGCCACAATATTTCAACTTAAAGCCCAGAACACTTAGTGTGTAAAGGGAGTAACGAGCCTTGAGAACTGAACTGAACTGCTGCCTATCATAGAGAATAAAAGAAGTGTGAAGCATGGAAAATGTAGTATTCAAGCAGTGCATGAACAGGTGTGTAGCCATGTAGAATTGACTAGGAACAAGCTGGTCATATGGATTTTCTGTCATCAAGCTATAAAGACCTGAGACAAGTTGCATTAATAGAGAGCACTTGCCAGCGGCAACTGTTGTGTTTGTGATGAAGCTGCAGAAACAAAAGACCACATCGCTACTAGCTTTCCAATAGCTCAAGTTTGCTGCCAGGTCATCTTAAACTGGATAAGATCGATTTTCCAACTGAGGCATTGGCAGCACCTGCTCAGTTAGCTAATTAAAGGTGTCCAGAAGAAAAGGACAAGGAAGCATATCGAGGATGGTAGCAGCAGGTTTGATATACAGATAATGAATGAATAGAAGCACTACTATCTTCTTATTTACCTAGCTTCATTATACATGATCCTGGAAAGGACTCATTTGCATACAAAATAGTGCTAATTGTAGGAGGTATAAGAGGTTTGCAGGTTCTTCCAATCGACTACCATCTTGATAGATAGTTAGATCATGTGGTAGCAGTTTTGATGTACATACAAAATAGAGGAGTGTAATAATTAGGGTGATGTCTTAGCCTTGATCTATACGTAATAATTAGGGTGATGTCTTAGCCTTGATCAACTAAAGACTCTTAAGGTCTAACGCTTGGACCAAGCCATGCTAGGCAAAATTGAAGGTTATGAGAAGGATGTTGGGTCAAGTGACACTTGACAAAACTGGAGTTAGTTGGGATAAGTTACTCAAGCTTATGGTCTGTCACAGATATCTTCTAGGTCAACTCTTGGCAAGCTTGATTGTTCACCACTTAAAATTGCTAGTCAAATAGATTAGATTATCTCTGGATGAAGCTACAACAAGAACCATTGTTGCATGTAGCTGCTCCTTTCTTTCTCATGAGCTCGAGGGCAAGCTCATTTTCTAGGAGGGGAGTAATGGTAATGTTAAGGTTCAACACAAAGAGCCTTATGGCTTGACAACCTACCTTAGGCCGTAAGCTACTTATTTATTTATAATTATTATTATTATTTTAATTTTAATTAGTGTTTGAAAAGGTGTGTCTAAGTCGCTAAGGTGTAAGGTTTTTAGCTTAACCCTTTATTGAGAATCATATATTGCTAAGATCCTACACTAAATAATATCTATGCCTTAAATCTCTCAAAAATAACTAAAAAACTATTTGTTAAATATTTACAAGCTAATAATATTAGGCTAAAATAAAATAAAAAAGCAGCTTGCAACTGAAGGCAGGATGTTGAGCCCTAAGGCTCTTAGTGGCAATGTCAAGCATTAACATCCTCTAGCATCCATTCATAAGTTATAAACATAAAATGGCAAAGTGGGACTTAAATTGAATAAAGTTCAACAAAGTTCAAAGCTGGGTTAGAGATAGTGATGTATAACAATAGAGAAAGAGAATAAGGGAAGAGGGAGGAGAAGGTGACATGAAGACGAAGAGGAAGAAGGCGTAAAATCTTAATAATCTCAATATCTAACTACATTATTCCTGGGACAAATGCATAAATAGTTATTTATGCTTTAAAGATAGTAACAAATCTAGAACAGGGGAATAAATCTAGCGAAAAAACCAAAGATAAAATCTGAAAATTGCTAAATAAAAATCAAGATTATAAGTGGATACTAAAAAATTAGTTTCACCTCCTAAAATATTTCTTTTGATATCTATCCCTATCTTCATGTCCTACGCCATTCTCCCCCGATTGAAAACCCACGAATCAAGAATGTTGCTAGTTCAACAACAGATATTCTCTAAAAGTGCAGGGTTAGTCCCTTTAAACTCATCCTTATTGATCCAAATAGCTTCTAGACAACCCTTCAATCAAACAAAACAAGGTTAATCATGCAATCACCTGGAAATGAGCTAGAAGCACAACTAACAGGCTCAAAGCTACCTTTATCAAGTGACAAAGCCTCCACAATAAACATTGGACTACGAATCAAGTGATCGGATTAATCATGTACATAGGACCAAGTTTCTTATTAAAAAGGAAATGGCCAATGGTGCAAGTGTGAAGTTTCTTTGATGGTGTTACAAGTAAATGCTCCAGCAGAATGCAAAACATTTGTTCTACCTAATCTCGGACTAGGAAACATAATTAGTGGGTGGAAGTGTAACAAGATCTATAGGGGCACAAAAACTCAACTATTAGAAAAGTCAAATCCCGAAATATACAACAAACCCAAGCAATTCACCTACATTTTTAATGACAACCTCAGTTTGACCATATGAAATACGTACAAAAATTTCAAGTATGTACCACAAGATCTAAAATGTCTTGCAAACTTGACATCCCTATCACACACAATGGATTTTGGTAAAATATGCAACATAACCTCTCAAAAAACTAATTTAGCTACATGAGATGCACCAAAAGTTTTGCTATATGCAATAAAATGCATCATTCAAGAAAACCTATCCACTAATACTTAGGCAATAAAACCGCGGTCACATATGTGGCAGTGGGTGCGGCATTGCAGCATCAGGGTGTTGCAGAGTATATTTCATACGTCAAGAATATCATAGCATGAATTTTCATTATTTTTCACAAGAAATATCAACAAATATAATCAATGTCAGTCAATATTGGTGATATATGTGTGAATTTTTTTCACTGTCTCGTTTTGTTGAGATAGCATGCCGAGACCCTCAATATCCAATACGTCCTGTCCAATAAGTTTTTGTATGCTAGTACTATGATAGAATCGTGCCTAGGAGATGTTTGGTGACTTAGCTAAATGACAAGTAAGATCCTAATGTGGTAGCCTCAGCTAATTGACAAGTAAAATCCTTATAGCGTCCCTCTTTAAAGATGGCTCGTTAAACATGTACTCAACTAGGGCGATGGTTTTGTTCTTACCAAAGTGTCCACTTAACCCTCCTACATGTAGTTCCCAAACTCGGACATATTGAAACAATGGGCAAGACATACATGATTTGGTTACTCAAAAAAGAACCCTTGTGTATGACAAAATCAACATACTCTTTACAGTTACCATTCCTAACCCCGTTATATATAAGACCAAATATAAACAACTAGGGTATTCATCCTTCATTCAATCGAAACCAACTATTTTAGTACATATAACCAAAAGGGATACAACTAAGAACATCAGCCACTTTGTTTTCTACCATTGATTTGTGTTAAATCACAAACATGTACCCTTTAAGGAACTCGACCCATAGAGCATGTCTAGGGTTCAAATCAAAGTATTAAAAACCGGACTGGACTAACCACTAAGACTGGTCGGCCGGTCAGTTCAGTCATGTTATTCAACCAGATATGCAAGCGAGTTGGATGTGACCAGTAGAACCAGTCAGCTAATTTTAAGAGAAACTAACAACCGTAAAAGTTAAAAAGCTGGCAATTTTAGGCCATGAAGTTGCACGACACTGATAGATTTTGAAGCTAACACTCACAGTTGCACCATCAAATGCCTCACAGCAACAACATACCATTACGTCGAGCGCTGCAACAAACAGCCCTACGTTCCAGCAGTACCATCAAACAATACCTCCAAAGTCCATTACATCTGTCAACTGAGATAAATGGATCAGGAAAAAAAAATACAAAGTATTGAAAGGGAGTGAGGAGGAGGTAGTATAAAAAACAAAGTACACAGAAATATGTTGCAGCATTTGATGGCCAATTACCTATGTAACTAGATTTTGATAGTCAAAGATGAGAGAAAAGAAAATAAGTGAGGAGAGACATTAAGGAATGTGGGAGTGTGGGTAGAAGGAAGGTGAGGTGGAGGCAGATGACAACCGGGAATATTTGATAGAGGTTTTTTATTAGGTTTGTTATTTTATTTGGGCTAAATGGGTTTGGCCTAATAGATTAGATAGAAAAAATTGAGAGTATACTTTATAACGATTAATTAACTTAAGATTAAAGTTTTTTTTATTTATTAATTTTTGTAATTAATTAAAATGGATCACTATTTTGACTAGTTCAAACCACTAGTTCAACCAATAACCCACTAACGTAACCGATTTAATCATCGGTCCAACTTTTAAAACTATCATTTAAATGAAGTGACTTTTCAAACGTCTACAAGCATTATGGATTGTCTTGAGGAAGAAAGTAGTTCCTCCAATAATAAAGAAAATCAAGTAAGAAATAAAGACTCTCCTCAAAAGGTATGTATGTTTAGAAGCATCGAGTGTCTCACTAAACCCTTCCTAACTTAACACAACACCTATCCAAAACCTAAGGCATCACATGAGAAGTCAACTATCCCAAATTTTAAGGTATCGCATGTAACTTCAAAGACCTAATAGAACTTAGGCTATCTTAGAATTAGAGAGATGGACGAACTCTTCTTATTCTCTTCAAAGCTCTAGCAACCTTAGGGGACTACAAAAACTTTCTTCTTAAGAGAATGACCCTTAATAAATCACAGATGATGAAAACTACGAACCTCAATAATGGCCCTAGGCTCAAGCCATTCTTTAATAGCCTTTACCTTATTTGGATCAATAAGCAAATACGATGAATCCTAAGAGAGAACTTGAAAATGCAATAATTGACACTCCATTAAATTGGCACTGAATTTGGTCTCTCAAAATGTCAAAAAAAAAAAAAACTTTCTTCAGGTGATTTAGTAGGTATGGTTGGAAGACACCACTAAAGCTTAGGAGATCATCAAAGTACACCACTAAGATTTTACCTATGTATGGCTGGAAGACATGTCATAATCCTATTAATGTGCAAAATGCATTAGATAAACCAAAAGGCATGACTAGCAAGTCCTAAAGGTTGTCCCCAGCCTAGGTTGTCCCCAGCCTAAGTTTTGAAGGAATTTTTCCACTCATCTCCTACCCATGTGGGGAAAAAAATCACTGTCACGATTGCAATTGCCTTTGCATGGTATCGAAGTGTCTTAGATAATAAATGACACGTTGCAATTGTCACAACATGATTTTTTTTTCACAATATGCCTTTAACTCTTATTTATGTATTATTTAAATTGATATACCCACTAAACTAGTCTTCAATAGTATAATAGAAGCACTTAAAAAGACAAGTTGTATGTAAAAGTGCATTCATGACATAACATCATATGTGTGTATAACTTAAAAATCCATTAAAGTTTTTTACATTATATATATGTACAAAATGCATCACATTTATATATAATTCAAAAAACCACTTTAAGTTATTATATCATATAGTTACATTGAAATAAATACAATATGGTCTAACCCAAAGTCCCAAGCCTAAATCAATTACCAAAAAGAAAATTAAAAAAAAAATGCACTTGACTTGAGATTTGAGAAACTAGAGACTCCAAAGAGATTAGCACGCATCACATACAAAGTTCTCTAAATAAATAAAATATGACCCACCTCAATATGGTCCACAAAAGTCTGCATGCATCTCTCACTCTCTCTAAGAAATAAGAACGTAATGTTTTTTTATTTTTAATTTCCCACTCACTCATCTAGTCATCCCTCGAGACCAACACAATAGCGATGAGCAAGCACCACAAGTCCAATAGTTTTGAAGTTTTGAAGTTTCGGTACTTTAAAAAAAATAATAAATAAATAATGTTTTTCCCTCCCAACTCTACTAGTCCTCCCTCGCATTTCAATTCTCTCTCTCTCTCTCTCTCTTCAATTTCCAAGACTAATAGCAATCAGCAATGAGCCAAGAGACCAACGATCAACTCTTCAAACTTCATCATTAAGATTTTGGTTCCCAAAATTTCAAAAATTGAAATTAAGACTCTCGCAAGCTCTCAACCAGCCATTTGCCTAAATTATTTCAACTTCCTAAACATGTTTTGCATAGACAACTCAACTAAAAACAGAGAAAACATATTGAAGAAAAAATGGAAGGAAGTGCATTCATTGGGGTTCAATAAACCTATCTATTTCAACTCCAGGTACTCGCAATTCTCTCTTTCTCTCCTCTTCGTTGCTCTCTTTTTCTCTATACAATCATGTTTATGTGTAGCTTGAGAGTAATATTTTTCTATCGGCTAGATATCAACAATATATCGATGACACAAGTGTGAATTATTTTGTGTCTTGCTTCACTAATATTTTGTATTGGCTCTCTCAGAACCTGCAACATCTTAGACGATATTTTTTTCTGTATGCTCCTACCCCAATTCAGATTTGGTGATAACCTCTACAAAGATCAATTTTGGACTACAAACACGAACTTACTAATAGGTCTAGCATATCCTCCAAGCAGGGAATAGGGAACCTCTATTTGATGGTGATTTTGTTAATGGCCCTACTAACTACACACATTCTCCAAGATCCATCATACTTAAGAGTGACCAAGGTTGGTACTGCACATTAGCTCAATTTATGGGAATAAATCCTCCACCTCCCTACTTAATTTAGCTTTTTCTACTGGATTTAGAGTAGGGATGGTTAGGAAGGTGAGATCTAAGGACTCAATCATTTCCAAGTTGAATATCCTGCATATGTGATAAATCACTAGAAAGCTCATCAGGAATAACAACAGCATATTTATTCAACAGTGAGTCTATCTCACGAGGGATGGAGTAAGAGGGAGATGATCTGTTATAAGCCTTTTTAGCTAAAAGAGCTCTGAAAAAACTGCACTCATCTATGGCTTTCTCAAAAGAGCTATGGGTTGATAAGTGAAGACTACTTGGTAGAAACTTTTGAGGTAAGCTTGGAAGTCACATTAGGGTATTTTGTTGGGCAATGAGTAATAAGTTTGTCCCCCAACTTAAAAAGAGACATTGCAGATTTTGAGATAGCCGATACAAAATCTTGTCAAAACAAGACAGAAAATAATTCACATATATTGCCGATCTCTTGGCAAAAATATGAATATCAGAAAAAATATTGTATTTATCTCACCAATAGAAAATTAGTTCTCACAAGCTACGCAATACTATGAGAAAGTAGACAAGATTGGTTAGGACAAAAAAGGCAACCAGCCACTAGTGAACATTCAAGGCATTAATAATTCACAAAATAAAGTACAAAAAAATCTATAAAATTCACATGCTTCACATAAGAAATCACTTCACACAAAGGAAAGAAGGAGAGAATTACAATTACATGGAGTGGAAATTGATAGGTTTATCGAACTAGAGGTGAAATAGAAAGATTGTGTTGTATAAATGTTGAAGGCAAGGGAAATCGAGTATTTTTTACATCACATTCCTCACACCTCCTTCCATTTTTTCTTCAATTTGTTGTTTCTTAGTCAAGTTTTCTCTGTGTAATCAATTTAGGAAGTTGAAATATTATGGGTGAATGACTAATTGAGAGCTTGTGAGTGTCTTGACTTGAATTTTCAAAATTTTGCAAACTGAAAGCCTGAAGATGAAGACTATCAATCACTGGCCTCTTAGCTTGTTGCCACTTGCTATTGGTCACGAAAAGTTAAGAGAGAAAGAGAGTTGAAGAATTGAAACGGGAGGGATCATAACCGAATGATTTGGGTGGGATGGGGTTGGGGTGAAATTTAAAGTAATGAAACTTGAAAACTATTGTACTTGTATTACGATGCTACCTGCCTGCCTGGCTTTGTTGTTTTGTTGGTCTCAAGGGATGACTAGAGGAGTGAGTGGGGAATTAAAAAAAAAAATTACTTTCTTGTTTCTTATTTCTTAAAGAGAATGAGAGACTTTGTGTGAGCTGGCTTTTTTTAGGTAGAAGCTACAACTAAAATGAGCAAATGCGAAACATTAGTGAACCATATTTAGTTGGGCCATATTTCATTTATTTAGAAAACTATGTAATTCTTTTTTTTTTTTTGGTTTTCTTTTTGTTATTTATTTAGGTTTGGGTTTTAAATTATATATATATATATATATATATATATATATATATATATATATATAAATCTAGTTAAGTTATTATATTACATAATTGTATTGAAATAAATACAACATGGTCTACTGTGTATGTGATGAAAATATATAGTATATCCAATATATATATAATGTAATAAAATTTAGTGGATTTTTAAATTATACTACTATGTATGCGATGAAAATATATAGAATAATATGCTCTACTAAGTATGGTTTGACATAAACTTTTACGTTAAATATATTTATGTGTCCTATGCATATTAATTTGTGTATATATAATGGTAACTAATTTTATATATGTTTTGGAATCTAGATAATAGTTTGTTTTACTATATATGGATAATAATTTATGTATGAATTAGTTAATATGATACCAAAAATGGTTTGAGATAAAATTGCACCATCAGTAATATTATATATATATTAAAGTATAAACAATAATTCTCTTATATGTCGAGCCTTTTTAATAGCATTATTTGTGCGTGTGTGTGTGTGTGTACCATAAGTAAGTTTATGCATACATACACAGATATATACATACATATATATAAATATATATGGAACAATTGTTACAAAAATTGGGGGGGGGGGGAATGGCAAGATAAGAAACAATATATATTTATATATATAAATATATATGGCACACTTGTTACATAGATATATATTTGAAGAAGAGATTACAGGAATGACGGTGAAGAAGAAGAGAAGGAGAGAGTGCATTTTCAAAGAACTTTGACGAGAAGTAGGATTGAAGTGGAATTAGAGTACAAGCAAAACATCTATAAGGCCAATCATCATGAAAATTTTAATGAAGCGAAAGCGGTCATCAAACTCCTCAACCAATAGGTTGTTCGGCAAGCCTTAATGTAAGAGGAGTCCATGGTCCTTTTGGATATACAACTTCATCAACTCCTAAAAGGTTAGAGGCTTTAGATGTTTCTTTAAAAAAATGAGCAATGTCAAATGAAACAGACCAAGCTCAATGTAGGTTCAAAGATGTTTAAAGGTCTTAAAGGAAAGTTGCAAAAGACATAGGGAAATTGGATCAAGCACAACATGGTACAATTTATTGCTATAGAGTCTCTATTTACAAAGCCTTTGATAAGAACAATTTGTGAAGCTGGAGATAGCGTGCCACTACCCATAACCTACAAACTAGCCCACCTATATTTAAAAGAAGAATACCAATCACTAAAGAAATGGATAGATTCTTTATCACCATAGTGGAAAAAATGGGAAATTACAATTATGTGATGGATTGGACCAACCAAAATGCAACTAATTAACTTTCTCATTTACTCAATAAATGGGACAATAATGGCTTTCTCATCAGCTTTCACATCATCTTCATACTTAAATCATTTGTAGAATCTAAAGTGAAACCATATATGCTGTGTAGTAACTTGAACCCCTCATAAAAATATAGTGCCAAACGTAGAACTAGAATAGCTTATAGGCTTTTCTCATTTGATAATAGTTAGACCTAATTTGAGCTAATACTCGCCTCAAAGTAAATAGAAGGCATATGAGATGTGTAGTTTATCAATCACCATTCTGCAGTAAAACTGTAAACACCATTGAGGCCCTCATTTTGTTGCAAGACGGCTTTTGAAAAGCTTATGTAAGACTGATGCAGATGCATTATCATGTAAGCTGCAACAAATATTTTGAAACTAGTCCCTCATACTTGTAGCCAACCATGATCTATGCCTGAACTCTAGCAGATGGATTGAGCAATTCCACATAGTTTTAAAACCATTAGAACACTGCAAAGAATCTCAAACACACATATATGATCTGAAATCCGTTTATCATTTTCTTTTCCTGGAGTGTAAATTATTCGTTTCTGAAAGGAAAATTATTCAGGTAAAAGCAAACAATGTGATGCAGGAGGCTTACCACATATATGATCATTTACATGGGAAGAGAATAAGAACTTTGGTACACTTCCTACATTCTTACAGTAAAATCTTCCCTTTGGACAGGCTGAAGTACCTGTACACATGGAGAAAAGCATACGCATCCATTCATAGCAAAGTTTAATAAGCATAAGAAATTTTTCATACATAAAGAGAGAAAAAAATACTGCTGCAAAAGGAACAAAGCCTGCTGCCTAAAGGATACATCTTTTCTTCAAAATATAACATATACACTGGATATGATTAAACAGCTTCTTTTTATTAATAATAGAGGTCATCTTATTTAATCATAAACTATAATAAATGATGCATTTGACCAGAAAGATCCCCCTTCTATCTAATATCCTATCCAATTCCCATTAAAAAATTCTTTCTAGCTTTGCAACCCAGATACCCAAGCTAAAGAGCAAGATCTATTTATGGATACATTTCGAGCATACAGCTAACTAACGCAGATTCATCAGCTAGCTTTTAAAATAGTAAGCTTAGGTAACAGTAATCAATCGCCCATTACTCGAAGGTCAAGACAAAAAAAATGTCGAACGTTCTACACTCTGATAGATTGTTCCTTCTCTATACCTAAAAATTCAATACCAAACATCATCTCTGAACTTATCGTGCAAATTAGTTTCAATGTTTCCATCTTCACGAACAACGAACGTCTAATAGTCCCACAAATAATCGAAAATGGAGTGGCTAATACAAGGCACATGTTGATATGAAACCGACTATAGAGCTACAATACAGATATAATGGAAGAGACATCATACCAGGCTCATCGGTACCGTCAAAGCAATCGCAGAAATTGTCATTGACACGGTTTTTGGTGAACGATTTCGAACCGTCCTTGCATTTGATCACCTCAGACTCGAAGTACTTCTCATCTGCCAACCAAATTGAAATAGGCTAAAATTTTAGTTATTTCAAAGCTATTAGTCGCAGCCAAATAAGGTAAGGTAGAGGAGACGGAGAACCGAGGGGATGAACTCCAAGTAGAGGCGGAAGTGAGAGATCGGTTGCGGAACAATAAGCTAGTAAGACGAAGATTAAAGAGGGAAAAAGGCAGGGCGGCGCCATCCAAACCAACTCCATTCCACAGACGTCGACCACATTTACGACTTGTCTAGTATCCCAGACTTCTGTCAACTAGGGCCGTGCATTTTCGGATATCCGTATCTGATCGGATAAATTTTTTGAATATTCGATTCGATCGGATCTTAGATATCCAACATTCGAATCCGCATCCGAATAATTTGGATATCCGAAATATCGGATCGAATTTCGGATATATCCGATTATTGTATCCAAATATCCACTTTTTTTTCATTACCTGTGATCCTGTTATTATAATCTATAATTAAAAAAATTACAGAAATACTTTTTTAATTCAAGAATTTATAATTACTCAACCTGCACACAAAATTACCCTAAAATTACTCTAAAATTACTCAACTTGTGTACAAAAATTACACTAAAATTACTCCACAGTATAGAAACCTGCATTCAAGAGGTACAAATCAAAGGAACATTATCGTGTTGCAAAACGCCTCATTCTTTGAAAAACTTTCTTCGTTCTTCTCCAATAGTGAAGAAATCATATCTTTATCTTTCTCCTCATCCATAACAAGTAACAGCATGCCCTGTCCACAGCTTCACCTAGCCTAGAAGATCAAAAACCAGATAATATATTGTCAAAATTAGTAGAACACACGCAACCAAACAAAGCATCCCTAACCATCCCAAGATTCCTAACTGTAAATCAGCCAAAAAACATAAATATCAACCTTCAAATAATTAAACGATGCAGCAACAAAATTGACACCCAACAACAAACTCAACAAGAAAATCAACATAGAAATGCTTAAATCATCCAAAGAACTAAATAAAAGAAAAATTAAATAACTTTACTTCTTGCATACTCGCTATCTTAGCCGACTGTTGTTCGAAATATAAACCCTAAGAACAAAGATCAAGTTAATAACATAGAAAAAATTAACATTTATAAATGACGATGATAGATGATAAATGGTAAACAAAACAAAAAAATGAAAAGAAAATCAGCACAACACTCACCTTGGATGATGAAAGGCGATGGAATTGACAGCGAGTCAGCGGTGGAGCTCGGAACTAGAGTTCAAGAAATGGAAGAACAGGAGATCGATGAGGAAGGAAATGGAGGACGAGATTGAAGAGAAAGGAAATGGAGGAGGAGATCGAAGAGCTGAATTGTGGAAGGCCGGAAGTTGAGTTAGGGTTTCAAATTTTCAATTTCATTTGGAGAGAAAGAAAATAGATGAGGTGCGGTGCGGGGTGCTGCGCCGATTGCCGACTGTGTAATTGTGCATAGACTATGTGTGTAGCGTGTCTGTGTAAATGTAATCATACATTGTATAGAGTATAGACTAGTAGGGGTAGGGGCATGCATTTTCTCGTGACAGTGTGTGCCTGTGTCTGCGCCGGTGTGCAAGTGTGTATTGTGTGTATTGTGTAGGGGTGGGCCTTCATTTTTTTCTTCTTGGTCTCGCTGACTAGGTGCCAACGAGGCAGCCACCCTGCCGACACAGCATGTGTCTGTGTGTGCTTGTGTGGACTGGGCTGTCCGTTCGACCGTCCCCATGTCCTGAGCCACAGGCCCAAAGCCGAAGGTAAGGTTGCGTCGAAAAGAAAATATATTGAAGTTTTAATATTAATATTTGTAATAGGAAAGAAAAAAATTAGATTAGGTTTAAATTATTAAATATAATAGATTTATTTTTAAAATCGGATAATTTTAGCGGATCGGATTATCCACTAAAAAACCGGATCGGATATCCAAAATTTCGGATCATTTTTTTCGGATATCGGATCGGTTTTTCGGATTCCAATTTTTTTGCACAGCCCTACTGTCAACGGCTCGAAAGTAGGCAGGTGTCATCTGCCGCTGCTTGAATTTAGCACCGAAGTGCCATGAATTTAGTCTGGCTGGTTAATAAAAGAGGCGCTCACTGTGTCAGTTTTTTTGGGGTTGTCATGTATAAAACAACTCATTTACTATATAAAAACACTGGTCTAACGAGACTAACCCATCTAGAGCCTGCCCTCCTCCTTTCTTCCCCCTTTCATGCAACCCATCCTTCACTTCCCTTATCCCTAGATTTTCCCTATCACTTCCTTTCTCCCTCAGCTTAGGCCCCTATCACCTAAAAACCCTAATTTCAAAAAAGTACTCAATTCTGCGCGTTGCATGTACATGGCAACTTGAGTGATAATGGAGAAAGGTAGTACCAATATGTGATACACAATTCCTCCTTCACCAACATGATGGGATAACGCAAAAATGATTGACCAACATGAATACTTGACACATCTGAGGAAAGTCAATGCGAGAACCTCGAATAACCTACGAAGGCCAACATAAGTATCCCACCTAACTTACCCCTTCCAAAGTGACCATCTCACGTAACTAAGATACCTCACCGATCTATCTTCATCCTCGCTAAGTGGTTTGTTATTTTTATTTTTGTTTATGCATGATAGAAAATGTATGGATCAATTCTTTGGGGGCTATAATTATAGAGATTTTTTTATGAAAAATCAAGTTTTTTATGAAAAATCAAGTTTTTTTAATCATGATAATCTTATAATAATACTCTAAGTTTCTATAATCCTAATTATTGGGTAATTAGTCCCTTAATCACTTCTCTAAACCTTAAATCTTATTTGAATACTTTATCTATAGCTTGTAACCCCTCATTTTACCTTTTAAACCTTCAAAATCCTAGCTTTTATTTTAGTCGTCTAGTGGTCGACTGGCCAATAGCATTCCAACCCTATTGTTTAAGGCATCAGGCAGTTGAGTAATTTTTACAATTGTGGATTTTCTTAATTTCTTTTAGCCTTCCATTATTTATATATACTTGGACTCCTAAATCAATTCCTCACATTTTCCTAATTTTTCATGATTTTTGGAAATAATATGATTATTTTCCTGACTTTAAACCATTTATTGGAATATCTACCTTACCTAAACCATTTTTAATCATTGTTGACTTTCTTAGTCATGAAGGCTTTAAAAATCTTACCTATTTACACCCCACGATCAAATCTCATATGGTCCTTACTCATTTAGCCAAAAATATAACTATAATTACCTCCATCATTATCCATTAAATCTCATACACTCTCACACATATGTTAATCACTCCCATCACTCATCTTTATTGCAAGAAACCTCTATGAGATTTTCCTCTCTCTCCTGCCCATTTTTTACAGCCTATAGAGGGTGTGCACTTGGTTTATCATTTTCAAACATAACCATTTTCTTTCATCCAACTTTGCCCTCTCCTCTCTCATTTCTTATTTTCTTAGTTGAGGTTGTTTTTGGATGGCACCTTGGTGTTGAGTCCTTGACCATTTTCCTCTTCCTTTTCCTTCATTTTCTAACTTCTAAAATCTTAAAATTAACTCTTTAGTGTTATCTTTTAAGATAAAGAGAGTTAAGGTCATAGATTGGTGACTGTTTAATCAAGCTTATTCAAGCTCTATTTTCAAACCTAAACTATTTATTTTTCTTTCATTTGATTTTCCCCTCTTCTATTCTAACCCTTTCTATTTTATTCTATATAATTCTTTATGTTTTTTTTTTCTTTTAGATGATCGAATTATAAAAGGATGTTATTTAAGAGTATTTTTGCTTAGAGACTAGTATAGCCTTTAGTAAGGATACATGTCTCTAGTTAGGGATTTTTGTGATTGTGTGTTAATTTTATGAATTTCCATGTTATCATGTTTTATGTTATAAATCATGCTATTCTTTATTTTAAATTCAAATCCATGTATTATTTAGTCAAATGCATGATTTTATAAGATTTTATGATTTTATGAATTGTTGCCATATTCTATGTCTTCTTAGGCTTTTTTATAAAACTCTAAGCGTGAAGATGTGTTATGTTATATTTCTTAAGTGTTATGTTGAGTGGATTAAATCATGTCTAGGTATGTAATGTGGTGTACTATGTTGAAATTCCAAAATTTAGGGGGTTTGTGCCTTGGGAGGTCTCATTCATTAGGTCTTTATGGTGTTGTGAATTATTTTACTTTTGATAAATTATTAGGATGGTAACACTATAAATGGTGTTGTGCATAAAATTGATAAAATTTAGAGGCTTGTAGAATTTTATAAACTATGTGGGAGTTTTGTCTATGGGGGTAATATGGTCATTTTGGTGAGTTTGGAGGGGCAATATATATGCCATTGTGTTACTTGGATATATTATAATAAAATTGATATATAATATATTAATTTTGGATAAGGATGCCTTAAATTATAAAAATAATAAAATTGGAGATGCTTAAGTGAACTCAAGTCATTTTTATCTTTTGGTAAAATATAAAAATTTGGACATCTTAGAGGTATTATATGGGTCAAAATAGGAAAGTGATTATTTGTGAATTACCTTGATAAATTATGAATAACATAAGATATGATTTAATGATAAATGGATTAAATTAAGAATAGTAATCAAAAGAGTAAAATAGGTATTTTATGTGTGAAAATTTAGAGTTAAGTTAAAACTTTTGGATAAGGTGTCGTTAATATTATTTTAGGTTTGGGTGTCAAATTCAATGAGTTAGGAAGCCTTATGGATAAAGTTATTGTGTATTTGTGAAATTAGGGTTTATAAGGATATTATAGTCCTTTACCTTATGAAAGGTTCCTTTATGTATTTAATAATTTTTCTTATGTCTCTCCTTTACTCCCTTAACATGATTGATGAATTAGTAGTGATTCACTATAATTTTTGGATGCTATTGATTATTGGAATAAATTCATGACAATCAAAGATTATTGTAAGAAGTTGATAAGTAGCTTTTCTCATGGCAAGTCAATAGTAATAAAAGTGGAAGTCTAATGACATTAAATAAATCAAGTGATGCACTTTTATGTGTTAAGTTTTCGTTTAAAAAACTAATAAAACAATAATACTAAAAGTGGAATATCGCATGAGACAAGGCTAAGATGATTACAAATGTTGAATAGTTGACTTATTGAAATTTATTACCTGATCCTAATGGAACTAGAGGACTCTATTCTACTATATATAATTGATATATCAGTTTATAGAGGGTATACATACTTATTTATTAGATATTTACTAGTTGCCCAAACATATTTTACTTTGAGTGTCAGAATATTAGTAAGATTGAATACGTGTATCTAATTTATGGAAAAGGAGGAGAGTCAATGTTACATGTCACTAATTTTGGTTATCTTTCCCCTATCTGTAGAGAAAAGAGGAGAGGAAGGATTATATTACAAGTGGTTCCTTGATTTCAATGTAACTAAGTAATTGGATTTGTGTGATCATCTAATAATAAACTTTAAGTATGGATATCTCTTGGATTGTTTCATATCTTGAGCATCTATGCATATATAATATATATTGTGTCATTATTTTTCTCGTGCCACACATGCCTTTCTTTATGGATGTGTATTTTTACCTTACTCAATATGGAGTGTACAAACCATCCTTTTTATAGGTATTTATCATTCCTACGAATAGTTACCACCTTTTTTGTAAGTATATGTTATTTTAATGTTTTTGTTGTGCTTACCTTTGATGAGTAGTTATGGATTGGTTCAAGTATATAGTTATTCAGATATCTCTCTCTAAAATGTTAATCCTATGTTTTTTATTCTATCTATCTATCTATCTATATATATATATATATATATATATATATATATATATATATATCCTCCCTATTTTGTAATATTATATCATCATAAGATCAAGTATTTTCTATGCTTGATCTCTAGGTATAAATTATTTTTATCCTTGCACTCAATATAGATGAGGTATAGACAGTACATCTTCTATATTAGATGTAATGTAGCTAGAGCTGGCAATCGGGCGGGTCGGGTCATTATCGGATCGGGTAATATGATAATCGGGTCATATCGGTTTCGGATAAGTTCGGATCATTTTGTCGGGTCGGGCTGGGTCGGATTTGATTTGGATCAACTCACTATCAGATAATCTCGGATCATTCTAAGCTCTCGGGTCGGGTCTAGTTGAGATCGGATGGACTCAGATTCGGGTAAATTTGGGTTGTTCTAATTTCGGTTCGGGTTCGGATCAGGCTCGGTTGAGTTTGAATTATTATATTTTCGGGTCAAATTTAGATTAGATTTAGGTCATTTCATATTTGAGCCATGCTTGCATCATTTTCTTTCTTTCTTTTTATTCCAAGATATTATTAAAAGTTAATTATTTTGAGATCATTTATTTTAATTTATCTTATTCAATTAAAAGTGAATTATTATATTAATTATTTTGGGGCCTTAGAATTTTTTGTCATTATTTTATCTTTGGAGATGTATCTGACGTTTCAAATTTAAAAGTCTTCAAACCGTATCACTTTTCTTTTTATGTTAAGGTATAACTTATAATTAAAATCCATTATTAGCTTGGTCATATTAAGTTCTAATATTATTTTAAGTTTATATTATATTTATATCTTATATCTTATACGCTCCTTACATGATATTAACTTATAATAGTCATTGATAATTGATAACAAATGAAGACTTCTAAGGTTGTACTTCTCATATTATTTTTAAAAGAGATTGATCACATCATATCAACATAATTTTAATAAATATAATAATAATAATAATAATAGTAATAGTAATAGTAATAAAAAAATAATGATAACAATAATAATAGTAATCAATGAATATCAATTATGGAAAAAATAATAATAATAACATATTAGTTTTTTTATTATATATTTTGATTAGATCATATCAAGCTAAATAAGATAAAAATTAGATAAAATATGTAATAATGACTATTATTGACAAAAGACCAACTAATATTAACTTCTTACTATTTAACACTATTGATGTAATAAAAAATATTAATCTTCAATTTTTATAATTAATAACTAACATTCTCACTCCAAAATTTTCCTACTTTCCTATGATGTTGTAGGTGCTATATTATAAGGTATGGCCGTATACATATTAACATATATTGTTCAAGGCTGCACTGTTATTATCTTATGGTATTAAATGGAATAATGGAAGTGAACTACTATTTAAATGGCATAGTAGTGTTTTTTATCTACTTTTATTTCTATTGGTATCAATGGATATTGTATATGTATATACATAAGTGATATAAATTTTATGAAAGTATATTGTTTCTAGATTTTGATGTAAGTGCTAGTATGGATTAGTTGCACATCTACATTATTTCATATTTTATGAAGTTTAAAAAATTTTGAGTTATGTGTTAATGTTAATTTTTGGGTAGTACCAAGTTGAATCTTTATAGGTTTATAATTTTTCAAAGAATATAAGATTTTGGATAAATAATGGATCGGGTCGGGTCATTTCGGATTTATAGTTTTTCGGGTTATATCGGGTTTCGGGTGAATAGCGGATCGGGTCGGATAGGTTTCAGGCTTTTTATTACTCGGATAAAATCGGATCGGATTTCAGGCGGATCGAGTCGGTATTCGTCAGATTTTTCGGGTCTAAATGTAGCACCCAATAATTTATTATTAATGTTTCTACAAAAAAAAACTGTAAATTTTGAAATGTTACACTTATAAAAAGGGTTTATGAAATTAGTTGAGGTTATATGATAGTTTTAGTATAACAACCCCAAATTTATGAACTACAAAATTTTGTTTTCAAAGTTACGCATGGAAGCTAAAATAATAAAACTATGGGTTTTATCGCCACACTTAGTATAAGTCTAGTTTCCTCTACCATCTTATACAAAGTGCTAAGGCTAAAATCATTATTCTACTTAAATTAATAACATGATTACCAAAATCAGAATAGAGAGGACATGAGATAAGTATTGTGTTATATAAAAGCAACATCAGAGATTTACAAAACTTAGAGGGAGAGAATACAAAAGGACAGAGGTGTCAAAAATTCGACTGAAATCAATACCAAAAGACATAAGATATCCCTTACATCTCTCAATTAAACTACCAACTTTGATTGAGCTCATAAGCTGACTTGTAAAGACCACTACCCATTGAGTAGGAAAAGGACCATGAAAGTAACTCTTCAGTACAATGGTACTAACTAACCCTTTATACTAAACCAAAATGAAAAATAGCATGGAACACATGCAAGGCATCAAAATAATATATAGTATAAACATCAAAATGTACATGCGTCAATTAACCATTCATATAATCACATAATATTGATACCTCATAACAACCATACTCATTCATTTAAAATTAACTAAAACTTCCAATAGAACATCCAAGAGATGCTCTTTGTAGTATAATTAGAAACAACATCAACTTAGGGTTAGGACAACAACCACATGTCACATAACACATGATCAATCCCGTCAAATCTCACAATTATAGGTAGGCTCACAAGCACAAATCAATAACAACTCATTATATCATAAGTAGGCATGAAGACAGCTACCAAAACATAAATAGGCACAAAGGCTGCTACTAAACCATAGTTTGACACAAAGGCTACTACTAAACCATAGTTTGACACAAAGGCTACTATTGCACCATATCTCTTTATTAAATATAACCATTTTTATTCTTTTATTTATTTTGAGTTTAGGGACCCCACTATTCTTAAACTGGTAGAATGGTCTGATGCACTATCGTATGCAAAATAAATTTAATAAATAAATATTCCAAATATGTAGTAGATGGCAAGGAGTCAAACCCACAAGGAATGGTATATAATTAATAATTCTGTAATTAATGTTAAAACTCCAATTGTTCAATAACATTAATTTCTATCACTAAGTTCTATACTATGGATAAATAATAAAACACATTGCTCACTAATTAATGAATAAAGATAGGAATATATTGGTTATGGTATTAAGATGTTAAATAATCATGGAGAAAAGAACGATTCTAAATTATCTAACGTTGACCTATAGAAACTCATGATAATTCATTTCTTTGCTTTCTCTTAATTCTAATAAATTGAATAAGCTCTCAATTTATCACCTAGCTAATTAATAACCTAGGTTAAGAATGCTAGATTCAATTAATGGTAGTATTACGAATGGAAAGCAGTCAACGACGAATATAACCACATAATTTCGGATCATGCAATCGAACGAATTAATAGACAAGATTAATAATTAACCTTTTGCTACTTTGGAAATGTTAATTAACAATTATGTGTTAATTCCGTTATCTTAGCTTCGATTAAGATCTAAACTATATAGGTGATCAATCTAATTAGTTTAAATTCTTAACCTATGATGTGAGAATAGTTTATTCTGTCTATTGATTCAGTTAAATTCCATTTAAAATCATAAATTCAAATTATTTTGTCATATCCAAAATCCTAATTCCATTATCAAATCCTCCTACTCTATACTATCTATTCTACTATCTTCATAATTGCACTAACACACTATTAAATGAAGTAATGTATAATTAAAATCAATGATTAATAATAAATTAACAATGAAACCATAAAAGTAAGAGAAATAATAATATAATAAAGAGAATGTACTTGTATTCAATAAAAAATCAAAACTTGTAATTAAGAGAGGAATGGAGAAGAGCTTATGAACTTGAATTGCAAAGTGTTAATTGTCCAATTGAGTACAATAGAGAGAAAGAGAATTGGAATTTTGAAGTACATGTGTTTTCTAGAGAATATAAATAAAAAGAGATAATTTAATTCTCAAACTGCTAAAAACCAAATGTCAAATCTCCAGAATTGTCAGAAAACATATCAGGAAAAAGTTCATGTGAGTGGTCACTAAAATTAATAAAAATATGGTCCGTGTTTTGGGAAACACGGGACCTCCGTGTTTTTTCCTAAATTCTCTGCTAATTGTTGAATTTTAAAAACAGAGATTTTTATCTTTTGGTGGAATAACACAACCCGTGTTTAGGAAACATGAGGGTACCATATTCTTTGTTCCTTCACCATCTCTCTATGAAATTTCAACACAAGCTTCCCTTTGATATATATTCTTTATTTCTGGTCTTTTATTCCATTAATTCAATATCTCTTGATGTGTTATTTGCTTCATTACCTCTTTCCTTCAATTTTTCATTTGTATTTCTTCATTTTTATCTTTAAGTGTAAAATCTATCCAAAAGAGAAAAACTTGATAAAAGATTAAATCTTATAAAAATAATGAGGAATAAATAATAGTTTTACTTAGGATAATAACATATAAATCCCATATATCACCTTCTCAGTAAAAACATACCTAAGACACTATTATTATCCGATGGAAATAGATCTAAAAACATCACCTTATTAGGGAAAAATGCTCCCGAGCCACTATCATCATCCGATGGATGGATATGAAAGCATCGCCTTGGTTTTGACTCATGTATTCTTCCACTTTAAATCATTAGTATTTTATCCCTACTAATTTTAATCTAGTGGAACATACTAAAATACATTCTTAGGGAAAAACATACTTGAGCCACTATTATCATTTGGTGGAACAGAATTGAAAACATCAACTTGGGTTGACTCATTTGATCCTTCACTTTAAATGATTAATTTCTTGTTTATGATTGATCTATGGGTACATAACACATTAAAGAAGGTAAATACATCATGTAGGTCATAAGTACATCATGTCGTAATCTAGAGTTAAGATCCTTATCTCCCTAAAACCCTACTTTTACACTTTTATCATAACTCTTCTCCTATCACTATTTTAATCACTAAACTTAGTACCTCTTACTCAAAACTTATTGTCATCAATCATACTCGAATTTCAAGGCCTAAATCTAAGGTCTTGCACATATGATAATATCCATATCCCAAAAGTTACTATTCCTAAGGCTTATAAACCTTCATTTCACAAATCAATCATAACTTTCATGTAGAGCTCAAACACTTACTAGATTTAATATACATTCCCAAAATAATAATATGAACAATATATTGTGCTCTAACTTTACCATTTTACATATGTGATAAAAGCCTACTCGTTTTAAAGTTATTATTTCCAAATCAGCCATTTTCATACCTTATCAACCTAATATCATTCATGGTTACTCCAAACACTTTCTATAAATTCCTTTGCACATTTGGAGGATATAAAACCTTAAAATACCATGATTCTCATTTTCAACCCACGTTGACCAAAATACCCTTATTAATCGTAAACCCTTATTTCATGCGAATCTTATGTGCTTAATAACGTTACTTCCAAATCCACATTTTTCTCCATAGAACTTCTTATACTTATTTCACAATCATTATACCATTAATAAACCCATGATTCATCCATATTTCACACCGAAGGCTTCTTCACATAAAATAACAATATCGATTGATCTTTACTTACTTATTTTCTATCATGTAATATTAATCTCTTATCGTGGTATCCAAAATCATATATTAATTCACATAATAAAAATAACATGGTACACCACAAAAAACCATGCATAACATAGTTTAGACACAAAACCCTAATGTGCTAGCATGTAAAATTTACCATTTTAGAAGACTATAAAAGTTACCTAAATTCTAGCAACAATGTAAAATTTAGGTATCCTATTAAATGTATTTGGATCTCGCTAATCAAATTTTATACCTAAAAATAATACCAAAATACCAAATTAATATTTTAACATATAAAATAAAAATTATAATAATAATATAATTATATTTCTAAAATTACTAATATATCCTTATATATATATTTATATATATATATACATATATATAATACAACACACTTACTCAAAGTTAACACAAACTCATGTTGTGTATGTAGTGTGAGCCGTGCACATATGAAGGGGGAAGGAGTTGAAAGAGGTTGGGTTGGTGGTGGTTGAGAGCGAGGGTGTGTGGTGTGGTGTAGGAAGGGCTTAACAAGTTTGGTTGTAGGTTAGAATGCTAGGTTGAGGGTGTTGGGTGATAGTGAAGATGGTGCCTGGCTGAAGGATACAGGCATGGAGAAATATGGTGGGAGTGCTGGAGGTTGGAAGTGGTGGTGGAAATGGTGATGGCAGTGGTTCGATGGCTGGACATGGGGGGAAGGAGTTGAAAGAGGTTGGGTTGGTGGTGGTTGAGAGCGAGGGCGTGTGGTGTGGTGTAGGAAGGGCTTAACAAGTTTGGTTGTAGGTTAGAATGCTAGGTTGAGGGTGTTGGGTGATATTGAAGATGGTGCCTGGCTGAAGGATACAAGCAGGGAGAAAGATGGTGGGAGTGCTGGAGGTTAGCAGTGGTGGTGGAAATGGTGATGGCAGCGGTTTGATGGCTGGACGTGGGAGTTGGCTACATTAGGACGGCTGCAAAGGTGTGGCACATGAAAATGGAGAGGGGAAGGATGAGAGGATGAAGCCAAATGAAGTAGAGAAGAAAAGTTAGGAAGTAGGACGGGAGGGCTGGTGCAAGGGTTAGTTCAACGTAGGAAGAAGAGGAGGGAGGGATGGCAACAGTGAAGACTCCAAAGGGTGTGGTGGTTAGGATTATCGAATGGAGGAGGGGTAACAACGGTAGGAACTACCATTCCTAGGAGTGATGATTGGCAAAACCTGCCGAAGGAGGAGAAAGAAGAAAAGTTGGAAGGAGGAGTAGAAGAAAGGGTTGCAACGGTGGGAAGGAAGAAGAAGGAGGAGAAAGGTTGTGGTTGTTGGGATGATGGTGTGGTGTTGCGATGTTGGTGGTGTAATACCCCAAAAATGTGCTTAACCTAATCCCACATCATTAATAGTCTAATTTGATTCTAATCTCAATAAATCTTATATTATCCTTAACCTAACTCCTTAATCCAAAAACTTAAACTGAATATGAAATCTTGACTTAGATAAACTGTAATTCATAAACCAAAATCAAAACCTACTAAATACCCATTAATCATAATTACTTTGGCTAATCTAAAATCACCCTAAACTGATCCCCCAACCCTTCTCTTTTCCCTTTTCTTTCTCCTTTTCTTTTCTTTCTTTCTTCTCCTCCTCCCGCCAACCTAAAGTTGCACTTTTGAATTGTTGTAACTTACACCACCCACTTGTATCATCATCTTTCTGTATCTATCACCCATCACCTTACTTCCTTTCTTCTTTTTATTCTTCTCCTTATGCTCCCTTATCCCTGCCTGACTACACAACTAATTGCACACCCTACACACTTCAAGTTCCACTTCCATTTTACTTCTCACGCAATACCTACATCAACCATCACCACCCTCACCCTATAACTACTAACCTACCCCTAACCATCTTCTACAACCATCACCATCACCATCATCATCACCTTTAGCTGCACCATCACCATCGTACACCACCCCCTGTTCTTTTCTTCTTTCTCGATTCACACCACATGCACACATGTATGTGTACACACACACACACACTTCACACTCTCCTTCTTTCTCTTTGGTTTTGCCTCATTCTACATATCTTTGTGTCAAAGAGCTATTGCCCGAGCTCCCTCTTCCTTCTCCTTTCCTCCTTCTCTCTCTCTCTCTCTTCTTCTTCTTCTTCTTCTTCTTCTTCTTCTTCTTCTTCTTTCTTTTCCTATTTTTGGCCTATGCACCACCATTTCCACTATTGTACACCATCTCGGCCACCACTTGCCACCCTTTAGTCGGTGGACTGACCACCAAGGTCACCCCAACCTTCCCCCTCACTATCGTCGTCCATCACCACCAACCACCACCTATTTTCCCTTAATCTTCCTCTCCTGCATTGCATCATTTCAGAGTGCACAACCTATGCACCGCCTGCTGCATGGTCGTGCAGCACTTAAAATCTCCTATTGCATAGTCGTGCAACCTTTACATTTGCTGGCCTTGCATCTTTTTTCTCTTGGCCTACTCTACACCTTTACAGCATAATTATGCAACATTTGCATTGCCTGGTTGTACGTCTTTTTTCTCTCGACCTACTAAGCACCGCTACAGCATAGCTGTGCACCTTTTGCACCACCTGGCCATGTGCCTTTTCTCCTCTTGACCGATTGCTGCATAGCCTAGTAGATTTTGCACTACCTAGTTGTGTAACATATTTTCTCTCGACCAAGAGCTGCACCACCTACTTTATAGTGGTGCAACTTCCTATTTTTGGCCTTGCACCCCTATTTTCACCCCCAAACCTTGTCCAAACACCGCCAAAATTTAACCATATCTCTACCACACATCCCTCTACACATCTACACATCTCAAACTCCCATTTGAATATGGTTATATCTATTTTTACCCTATTTACCTTGATTTCTCCTTCGATTTAACTCTTCAAGCCTAACAATGAATTTTATTATTTTTCATAGGTGGTATCCCAATAGCTTTGGAGGAGGAAGTCTAGGATTTGCATTCTTAGAGCCCGATGTTCTGGTTGGTAAGGATACTATTTGATGTTTAGGGTTTTTGCTATTATTTTCTTGTATAGTTATATGTGTTTTCCATAATATTGTTGATGTATGATGTAACATGTGTTGATCTTGATATGTTGTGATGATATGAATGTTATGTTGAAAGAAAGTAAGAATTAGTGAGAATTACCATTATGTTATGATATTATTGTGATAATATCATATTTGTGGAATGATATCTTCTGGTATGAAATATGGGTTTAATGATATTATGTTATTGAAAGAAAGTAAGAATGGGTAAGAAGTACTATTATTATTTTGTTGTGATAGTATCATATTTGTGGAAATATATCATATGGCATGAAATATAGACTTAAGAATATTATATTATTATTATAAAGTAAGAATGGGTAAGAGGTACCATTATTATTTTGTTGTGATAATGTCACATTTGTGGAAATATATATTATAGTATGAAATATGGGCTAAATGAGTTTTTGATAAATGGACTTAAGAATTCTCATGAGGTATGATGATTAATTATGTTCTTGGAAAATAATATGTGTGGAAAAATAAAGGTTTTTTAGTTGTGCTTAAGGGTAACTTGGTCATTATGGGATAATAAGGAAATTTTGGTATTTTATGGTTAGGACGTTTAAAATATAATATCAACAGCATGATGAATTCATAGGAGTATTATTATTATTTGGGATCCTTAAATGATTTAATGGATAATTTGGGGCAAACTATCTTGTAATGATAATACCAATATTGCATGTTTAATATTTAGAGGTTATCTATCATAATTGGTAATCATGAAAATTTCATGGGAAGTGTTATGAAAATTATATGAAATTATGGTTTTGGATATTTTTGTGATTAACATATCGGGATGAGATTATTAAAGCATACTTATAGGAATTAGATCATGCATATTGGTTATGATAAAAATGAGGGGATTTGGAGATGATATAATATAACTTGTGTGGATTAATCAATATGGGAGAATGAATACTAAAGGGTGTGTAATTAGGGTTGAAAGGACTTAAGGACTTGGACCTATGCTATGTATATTTGTTTTAATATGTTCTATGCCCAAAAATCAACCTTGAATAAGATACTAATCACTTAAAGTTAAAAAACAGGTGAGTAGGACCAAAATGATCTATTTTGATGTGTGTGTGTGTGCGCGCGCGCGTCTGCGTGTGCATGTGTGTTCCTGTTCCACTGAGGAGAATAGTGGTTCGGGAGTATTTTTCCCCAAAAAAATGTTTTTAATCTCTATTCCACTAGAAAGAATAGTGGCTTGGCGGCATTTTACCCCGAGAAGATGCTTTAGTCCATTCCACCGGATTAAGAATAGTGGGGTCCCTACTCACAGTGAAATAAAAATATATCATTATAACTTATGGAAAAGATACCGATGATTGAAACTAGAAGAATATATGAGTCAGGACCAAGGTGATCTATTTTTCTATATATATGTATGTATCTTGTTCCACCGACGAAAATAGTGGCTCGGGAGCATTTTACCTCGAGAGGATGTTTTTAATCTCCATTCCATCATAAAGAATAGTGTCTTGGGTGTGTTGTCCCCAAGATGAGTTTCAGATCATTCCACCTATTTAAGAATTGTGGGGTTCTTGCACTCAACGTATATAAAAGAATGAAAATGGATTATACTTAATAAAGGAATCTAGATCATATTCTGTCTTATGAGATGCTTCATTTATTTGGTTATTTCCTTATTATCTAATGTGAGAGCATGTGCTATTTGTGTCCTTACTTTTGTAGTATTGTTCCCTTACTTAGTACGTAGCGTACTGACCACCCGTTTCATGGGTGCTGCTCATTTCCACGAGTCGAAGGCCTTGAATCTTATGTATAGATCTCAGAAGATTAGTTAGATGATTATGCTGCCTATGATGCTTTATGTGGGGATGAGTGACTTTATCTATGTTAGGGTTAGGTGAAGAATAATTGTTATCCGATTTATGTATTTAGCTGGATGCCCTTTTTAGACTCTTGATCCATGGTATCCCCTTTTTTGTATTTTGTATTATTAAACTCGGAGTTAAGCTCCAAACTTAATATTATACTCCAGATGTTCTATTGTTTCTAATTTTCTTGTGTTACTTTAAATGTTTTAGCCTTGTGATTGATGTAAGGATGGTTACATAAGCTAGAATTATGTCATTAACAGTGGTAATCCCCACTATTTTACCTAATTACTTCCGTTGCAAAATGAAATTTTTTAGTAGTAAAAATTGGAGTGTTATAGGTTGGGGTGCTGGATGTAGGGAGTGTAAGCAGAAATGAAGGGGCAATAATGGAAACAATTATGGTTTCCTTGAGGATGTGCTACAGAGGAAGTTGTCGAGGGGCTAGTGAAGGGCTTCAACAAGACTTGTCGTAGGGGAAGGAGAAGAAAGAAAGAAAAGAGAAAGAGAAAGAGGCAGGCAGTAGGGAGGAAGAAGAAGAAGGGAAGAAGAACAAGAAGAAGGAGGAGGAGGAGGAGGAGGAGGAGGAGGAGAAGAAGAAAATGAAGGAGAAGAAGAAGAAGGAGAAGAAAGAATGAATAAGAAGAGGAGGTTGGGTGGCACACGAAGGAGGAAAGATGAGGGAGTGGCGCACGAAAGAGAAGGGAAGAGAGGAGGTGGGCACATGAAGGAGAATGAAGGAGGGGTTGTTTGTGTATATGCGGGTAAGGTTGGGAGGGGTAGGTCTCATTTGGTTGAGTCATAAGTGGGAGAGGGGTATGGTTTAGTAAGAGAGGTAAGGGATGAGAGGTGCGCGCAAGGTGTGAGAAGGGGAGAGATAGGAAGAGTGATTGGGAGAGAGATATGGGGCCCACATGGGTAAGAGAATAGGGTGTGAAGAGGATAATTTTAGGTGGGTAAAAGAAAAAAAAAGTTTTGTTTTATTTTAGTTTTAGATTTAACTTGGCTATGTTTGAATATCGGGTAAGGATAAGTAGATTCTGAATAATTCTAGAAAAAAGGAAACAAGTAACTATAATTGGAAAAAATGTTTAGGAATTTATTTAGGTTACGAGTCAAAGGTTATTAATAAAATAATTAGGGTAAAACTTAAAGGTTATTTTTGAATAAAAAGACTAAACACCCAAAGCAAATGTTACAATTTTTTGGGGTGTTACATTTAGTTATAAAAGGTTTAACAAAAGTAAATGGTAAAGGAGCAATAAGTGTATCACTTAGATATAAAGAGGGGGTACATACATACATATTGAGTCTATGTATGTTGATAATGCATACAATACATTTTTGAAGATTTTTTATTTCCCTTTCAAGGTTATGATGCTAAAATTACTAATGAAGGATGGAAAATAGCAGTTAATAATAGAACACACAATAATGATAGAGAAAAGTTGAAATAAGAAGAAGAAGTAAAGTTTGTTGATGATCTTACCACACTACTACAAAATGTTAAACGAGCCTATGTCTAAACAAAAATGAATTTTAGTCACCATTGTTATATGTAAGAGTTAACAATGGTTAAAATCATTATTTTAGTATATGACCCTAGAGTCTAGATAAGGAAATTAGTAGCAATGATTTTAAAGATAAATAACAATAGGTAAGTGGTTAAGGGTTCTTTGTTAATAAGTTAAAATGACCATGGTTAAATCAATATTCTACAATAGCATTGGTCACATTGGTAATTTACAAAATAATAATAGTTTAACTAAGAAATAACAATGGTTCTAGAACCTTAACACCACTACAAACCCCGACCATCGATCCTCACCGTCATTTCTTTTGGTTCCATCATCAGCACTCGCAACTACCAGCTCCTCCTCTTCAGCTACCAAATTTCTTCATAAAAAACCATCCATTGGAGTATTAAAGGAACACTCTTAGCTCATAGTTTGTCTCTTTTATGTTAACTTTGTGGCATTAAACTTCAATTTAATACCCCAAAATGTACTTAGCCTAATCCTATATTATTAATTCCCTAATTTGATTCTAATATTGAGAAACCTTATTTAAGCCTTAACCCAATTTTCTAATAAAAACTTTAACTGAATTTGAAACCTTGACCCAAATAAATTGTATTTTGTAAACCAAACTCAAACCTACTAAAATTTCTACTAATCCTAATTATTTTGGCTAATCTAAAACCACATAAACTAATGCCCAAAATATTTTTCTCTTTTTCCTTTTTCTTTCTCTATTTCTTTTCTTACTTCTCTTTCACCCATCAACCTTAGCCTCAATATTAGTTTTCTGCTACAACTTGTACATGCAACTTGTCTTCCCTCCCCCTCTTGCACCATTACCCATTATCTTTCTACAAACATCCGTCACCTATCACCCTGCTCCCTTTCTTCTTCTTCTTCTTCTTCTTATTATTATTATTATTATTATTATTATTATTATTATTATTATTATTATTATTATTATTATTATTATTATCATTATCATCATCATCATCATCATCATCATCATCATCATCATCATCCTTACACAATACACACACATAATCATCACCATCACCTACTATTTTTTCCCAACACTCAACCATCATTTCCCTACACCACCTTACACCACTGACCGTACGTCTCCCCTCCCAATCTATTTCGTTATTTCAATCCGCACCACCCTCACATGCACATATATACATACATACATACATATATGTATACACACACACACTGCATACTATCCTTCTCCCTCATTTTCTTGTGTCATTTCTTACCCAAACCCATCCAAAACACCTTACACAAGCCTCTTCTTCCTTCTTCTCCTTCCTCCCATTCGTGCCCTATTTTTCTACCATGCACCACCATTCACCTTAAGCTTCCCTAGCACCATCGCTTGCCATCGCCGCCGATTACTACCTCTTTTCCCTTCTTCTTCCTTATATCCATCATGCTTTTACAAAATTTAGGGCCTACGTACAACCTCAAGCATGATTGTGCAATATAAAAATTTCCTATCACACATTTGTGTAACCCAACACAGTCTACCTATGCACTCTCGCACATTCACGCATGACCCGAGTGCTCACCTATGCTTGCCTCTTCGAATTACAAGCTGTTTGCCCAATCATAGAGCATGACCGTGCACTTCGCACCACCTAGCTGTGCACAATCCTTCCTCTCGGCCTGGGTGTACACCGCCTACAATACAGCTGTACAACCACTTTATTTCAGCCATGTACCCTTATTTTCACCCCTAAAACTTATCTAAACACTACCTACTTTTTACCATAACTCCACCACACATTCTACTACATATCCACACATCCCAAGCTTCCATTTGACGATGGTTATTTATGTTTTTATCCTCTTTACCTTAATTTCTCCTTCAGTTAAACTCTTTTAGGCTAACCATAGATTTTGTTGTTTTTTATAGATGGTATTCCGGTAGCTTCAGACGTGATTAGAGCCCACTCTCCTAGTTAGTAAGGATACTAAATGATGTTTAGAGTTTTTGTGTTAATTACTTGTATGGATATATTTATTTTCATGATATTGTTACTATATGATTGGATGTATGTTGTTGATGATATTTTATGATAATATAGTCTATATGTTTGAAATAAAGTTAGAATGGGTAAGAGGTACCATTATGATTTTTTTATGATAATGAACATTTTGTGGGAATACATTTTATGGAATATAATATGGGCTAAATAGGATTTGATAGGTGGACATAAGTATTTTTACGAGGTATGATGATAATTTGTGGATTTATAAAATAATGTGTGTGTAAGGTGTAAGATTTTATAAAATAAAGGTTATTGTTTTTCCTTAAGGGTAATTTAGTTATTATGGGATGATAAGGCAATTTTGGTATTTTATGTGCTAAGTGAATTAAGATATGATAATGATATCTTGAGAAATGTTTGGAGGTATTATAGTTTATTTTGAGGTCCTCCAATGATATAATGGTTAATTAGGGAATAATAACTTATAATGATAAGGTTTTCATTCCATGTGTAAAAACCTAGAGGTTGTTCAGATTCTGAATATGTTGCTAATGATTGGATTTATGAGGTTTTTTATTGGACTTGGTAATCATGTGAGTCTCATGGAAGGTATTATGGCTAATATGTGGAACTAGGGTTTTTGGAGATTTCTTTGAGTAATATATTGGGATAAGATTATTAATGTATGTGTATGACATGGGAATTAGACCGTGCATTATGGGAGCAATAATAATGATAATCTTTAAGAGTGGCATATTGTAAATGATGGATGGATAAACAATATGGAAGAATGAATGCTAAAGGGGGGGTGTAATTAGAGTTTGAAAAGACTTAAGGACTTTGACATATGCTATATATGTTTATCTACCTCAATGTATTCAATGTTTGAGAATTTATCATGAATAAGATACTAATCACTTAAAGTGAAAAGAATACATGAGTAGGGCCAAGGTGCTCTATTTATATATATACACACACAAATATCCTGTTCCACTAAGGAGAATAGTGGCTCAGGAGTGTTTTGCCCCGAGAATGTGATGTTTTTAAATCTTTGTTCCATAGGAAAAAAATAGTGGCTAGGGAACATTTTGTCTCGAGAAGGTATTTCAGTCCATTCCACCGAATTAAGAATAGTGTCCCCCCTACTCATTGTGAAATGAAAATATAATAGTATAACCTATGTAAAAGATACTAATGATTTAAAGTGGAAAAATACTTGAGTCAGGGCTAAGGCGTTTCTTTTATATACATGTCCCATTCCACTAGAGAGAATAGTGGCTCAGGAGCGTTCTACCTTAATAAGGTGATGTTTTCAAATCCGTTCCATCAGATGATAATAGTGGCTCAGGTGTGTTGTCCCTAAAAAGGTGCTTCAGACTACTTCACCAGTTTAAGAATAGTGGGGTTCTTACATTTAACATATATAAAATAATGAAAATGGATTATATCTAATAAGAGACTTGGATCAATATTTATATTATGATATGCTTCATTTATCTATATATTATCACCTATTGTGAATACACGTGCTATTTGTATCACTATTTCGATAGTATTATTCCCGTGCTTAGTATATAGTGTACTAACTACTCGTTTTATGGGTGTTGCTAATTCCCAGGAGTAAGAGACCCTGATTCTTATGTGCAGGTCTCAGAAGATCCACTGGATGATTATGCTACCTATGATGCCTTATATGGGGATGAGTGACTTCATTTGTATTAGGGGTTGGGTGAAGAGTAATGTTATTTGGTAGGTGTATTTAACCGAATACTTTTTTGGACTCTTGATTTATAGTATTCCCTTCTTTTGTATTTTGTGTGTTATAACTTGGAGTTAAGCTCTATACTTATTATTGTATTATAATTTTTTTTTAGTTTCTAATTTCCTTATGTTACTATAAATGTTTTAGCATTGTGATTGATGTAAAAATGGTTGAGTAAATCATACTTATGTTAATTACGGCAGTAACCCCCAATATTTTACTTATTTCATTTTGATGTAAAATGAAAATTTTCAGTAGTAAAAATCAAAGTGTTACATTAAATATGTCCAATTGAATCAGATTTTAAACATTTACGCCTCATCACATATTCTGACTATGATTCACAATCTCCCTCAACAAGTGTCTATTTTGATAAGTACCTATTTTTCTTAATTATTGAACCTTTGAGTTTATATTTTACTTGGAGATGAATTTCTAGTTTTTCATTGATGTTGATTTTAATTTAGTTTTTCCTTAATGCATACTCTTTTTGTTTGATTATAGCTTCAAATTTATCATATTTGTTTGTTTCATTTTTAGGTTTTGTTTCATTTTAATTCTTTTATTGATATATCAATTTTCTATTTAAAATCAATTTATACTTAGTTTAATACCGGTGTAAATTAATTAGTTTGTATGTTTATTGTTGTTTGTAGTTGATGTCTAGCTATGAAGATTCACTTGGTGTTTGTCTATGGAGATATCAGTTGCCATTTTCTAATTTGTCTCATATGGAAGATAACTCTAGGTGGATAGAACTATTATTAGTTTGTTGATTATATTACATTAACCAAGCCAATTCTAGTTGTGCTAATTAATGTTGATCTAAACACAAGAGCCAGATTGCTACACTCCACTAGATATGTTGCGCCTGAAGAGGCAAAGATGCCTTTTTAGAGGAAGAATTGACTAAATCCCTTGTGAAAATCTTTGGATGAAGTTATGTGATATTCTATATTGACTATACGCTGCTCTTCCCTCATTAGATTGAGGAAGCTTGTGCTTCATCTAACACAACTTTAGGTTTATTTGGTTGTTGGGTTTTTATTTTCATCTATTTTGGTAGTTATGGAATTAACTCAATCTCAAAGAAACAACCTATGATTAGAGGCATGGTGAGAATCTCTATTCACCTAGATTTGAATATTTTAAGAGTATCATTTGCGGTGTTTTGCTAATAGCATGTGCTACTTTGCCTAATTTGCAGCTATCATAGGAATTTAAGCACTAATAGCTCCATTTTACTTGCCTAACTCCTAAGAGTGAGTATTTAGAGACATAGGAGAGAACATACTATATGTTTTTTTTACCTAGATTCTTCTTTGTGCATGTGAGTTTTGATTGGCTATTTGAACACAACATAACAATATGTTAGCTAGTACAAGTGTTGGAGAAGTTTATTATAGTATGGAAGTTTGTGTGAGAAATATGGGGGATCCTGTGTTATTAAACACGAACTATGTTTATCTTTTGAATCTTTGATGTGTTTTAGGCAAAAGTTAAGAGTAACGAAATAAACACGGGGTCTTGTGTTTCCTAAACATGGATTGTGTTTTTACTATATTTTTTTTGAAATATGTTGTTTCACCCTATAGGATTTTTTTCTATAAACTGACACATTTTGAAACCCTAGCCATCAAATATTGTGTGTCCCAACTTCTTCTTCTTCTCCATAGAATTCTCTATTCAAAGAGAATTATAGATTTGTGTAATCAATTGATTGATTAGTGCAATCATCGTATAATTATACAAGAAAGTGAATAAATATCTCTATTTTTTTTCCCTCAATTGCTCTATTTTGTGTTTTAACTCTCAATTATTCATATTTTTGTTAATTCTAATTTAGTTGGGATCTCTCTAAATCCACGCTAATTCTACAATAATTTGGTATAAAAGCTGCATTCTTAAAGAGATATAGTTATCAGGATGGGTACAAGATTCGATGTTGAGAAGTTTAATCAATTTGTCAATTTTAGATTATGGAAAATGAAGATGTGGGTGATTATGATTTAGAGTGGATTGGAAAAAAGCTTTGTCTCATCATTTGAACAAGCCAGAGTTAATAACGGATAAGAGATTTGAAGAAGTGGATCTAAAGGCCCTCTCTACCATATAACTGTGCTTGTCTAATGAGGTATTGTGGGAAATGACAAAAGAACCAATAGTGGTTGCCTTGTGGTTGAAGCTTGAGGCAATGTATATGACAAATTCAGTAGCAAATAATCATATACAACTCTAGATCATAATACTCTAGGATACTATTCTCATTCAGTGGAATGAATTAGTATAACCGTTCCTAATTCACATAGTCTTTCACTTTAATTAAAAAAATATCTTATTAATGATTTACGATCATTCTAATGATTTAATTCAAATTGAGTACAAAGACCCCATTATTCGCAATCGGTGTCATGGTATCAATAATATTCAACCCTAAGGCATAAAGCTCCTAGATATTATTCTCATTCGGTGGACTAGAAAAATACAATCGGTTCTTACTTGTATAATCTTCCACTTTAAATGATTAATATCTTATCCAAAGCTATTTATCTTAAGGTCATCATGAAAAAACACATACAGACATACAAGACATATGATCTATATTAACATAAATATTTGAAACACATAACACACAACCATAAGAATAGCGATATATTTTTTAAGGATAAAAGCCATATTCCCCCTTAAGAAACCCTTCTTTCACAATGTTAACTTCTTCCTTGGTACTTATTTTATCACCAAATTCAACAGGCATCCTTAAAAAATTATAATTGAAAACATTTCTAAAAATCATGGTTAAAATATAATGTCTTACACATGCAATAATAGTTTACCTTCAATATTACTTTTTACAATTTCCCCAAAAAACCCTAATTTCATAAATTAATCATAACTTTTTCCATAAGACTTATATAACCACAAAATTTTTAAACATTCCTAAAATTCCAATACTAACGGCATATCATGAAATTAAGGTCAAAATCCAAAATTTCACACATGTGTCCGTGATCTAGTCTCTAGGATTACTATTCCCAATTTAAGCCATATTTCTCATTTTATAGAACTTAGACCATTCATAATCACTCCAAACATTCCACATGTTGTAATTAAAATATTTTGAGCTGATTATCACATTAAAATACCAAAGATATCATATTTAACCTATATTAACCAAACTGCCCCTAAGATAGCCAAAATACCCATATTTTTACAAAATAAACAACTTGTGAGTCACAAAGTAAATGATTTTCAACCTTCCACATATATCCTCATGAAAATAAATAACCACAAATATATAGATACTACATATCCCTATTAAAATATCGATTCATGCTAATCTTTGTTACTTAGAAAATAGGCTTAACCAATAATATGCACAACACATGCTTCCACAACTTTCTCACTTTTTCACCATAAAGCACAACATATCTTATACCATCATTATAAAAATAAAATTTTCCATAAAATAATTCCACACATGATATCGCATAAAAATATACACACTACAAAAAAATTCATTTTTTTTAAAATAAGCTTTATTTTCTTAGAAAAATTTTTCTCTTGTCGGAAACTCCCAAGAGAGCTTGTTGAGTGTTGCTTATGGCTGTTAACTATGACAAGAAACAATCGTCGGAAGAAGACATCATCCATAACCAATAAAGGTTCTAGGTCTCAGCGATCTACTAAGTCTCCAATCTCAATGAGTAAGGAAAAACCTAAGATTAACCCTAGCGTTACCATGGATGAAGAGATGAGTATCGCATGAAGAATATTGCATACTCCTCCAATGGAACCTTTATCGGATTCTGAAACAAAGACTTCACCAAGAAAATCTATGATTTAGGAAGAGAATTCCCAAGATAAGAGAACTTATCTCATTTACTTGAAATTAAGTTGGAGAGAAATTTTTATGCAAAACCGTCGGGAACAGGCTATTCTTAAACTTGCCTATTCTCCTCTTGTCATTGAAAATGGAATTGTAAAGGCCAAATTGTAACCGTAATAAATTACAAAAGAAGAGGAGAAATGGGCTCACAACTTAATTGGGATGGTTGCGGGATATCCGCCTACCCTCAATCAATTGAAAATGTTTGTCAAGGCTCAATGGACTTTAGTTTTCCCCCACAGTTCTACCCCCATGATCAAGGATTCTTCCTGTTCAAATTTCAATTTGAATTAGATCGGCTTATAGTTCTTGAAAAACCTTTCTATTCTTTTGGGATCAGACCCCTGCTTCTAAAGAAATGGAATCCCATGATGCCTTTAGATGATACAAAATGGAGGAAGATACCCCTCTAGATCACCCTCCTAGACCTCCCACTAACATGCTGGTCTGTAGATTCTTTAAACAGAATTGAAAGTTGCTTGGGGATAACAATCTGTGTTGATATGATCACTGCTACTTGTAGTAGAATATCATATCTCAGGATTCTTATAGAAATATACATTAGCCAACCTTTTATGCATTCTATTCTAATTGACACACCTATGGGCACAAGAACTCAAAAGGTGAACTATGACTAGAGGCCTAAGTACTGCACAAAATGTGATAGAATAGGATATGACACATAAAAATGTAGACCACCTACTCATATACAACATAGAAGAGATGAGAAAGTATGGAGGCCATAACAGATGTAAATGCAACAAACTACCCATGACACTAAGCTTTCTCTACATGATAAGGGAAAAGGCATATTGAAGGAGGTCCCTGATCTAATAAATTACAAGGACTCTTTTAATGATCTAGCCTTTCCTCATATTACACTACATCAAGGAAAAGTAGGCACATCCTCTAAAGGAGGTCAACCCTCTACCATCACCTGAAGCTGGCAACACGGAATATCAGAGGAGCTTGCTCTCCTCTGAAGCAAAAAGAGCTGTGTAAGTTCTTATAAACATAGTCTCTTTCTGTTATTAGACTTATTGAAACTAGGCTAAAGCATAATAAGGTAGTTGAAGCACAGAAAAAATAGCCCCGTATTTTAATCTTTATACTAATCATTCTTCTCATTATAATGGAAGAAAAATGCTTCTTTGGAACTCTACCACTATTTCTGTAACTATCCTATCTAAAGATGGACAGTATATTCATTGTGTATTAAAGGATTTAATGACTCAAGCTAGTCTTTTAGTGACTTTTGTATATGGATCTTATTCTAGTATTAAGAGGAAGTAGCTTTAGAATGATTTATAAGTTTTTAGTAAGCAAGTAGATAGAGCTTGGATAATTCTTGGTGACTTTAATGCCATTCTTTCTACTACTAAGAAAATGGGTGGGCTGGTTCATCAAGGTGAAATGGATAACTTTGCTAATTGTCTACAAAGATGTAGGGTTGGACCTATCTCTACAGTTGGTCCACTCTTCACATGGTCAAATAATCAATAACCACCCCACAAAGTCCAATGCAAACTAGATAGAGGTCTTGGTAACCAAATATTATTACACAATTTCCCTAATGCAGGAATTGAAGTCGTGGATCATTGTTTCTTTGATCATGCCTATATTATATTCTTTTTTAAGAAGGATGAGCCAAGAAGGAAAAAGCCTTTTAAATTCTGCAACTATTGGACAAAGCAAGATCAATTTTTATACATAGTAAAGCAAACTTGGGATACTCAGATTGAAGGCTCTAAGCAATTTTAAGTGATGTAAAAGCTTCTGAGATTGAAAGGAGAACTTAAAAAATTCAATGCAAACCATTTTGTCCATGTGACCCATGAAGCAGAAAAGGATAAAGAAGAGTAGGAGTGCATTAAAAATACTCTGCAAGCTGATCCCAACAATTGCCATATGTTATATAAGGAAAAAGAAGCTAAGAAGAAATGGTGGAACAAATTACAAATTGAAGAGCACTACCTTCAACAGAAAGCTAAGACTAACTTTGTCAAATTTGGAGATGGAAATAATGTTTATTTCCATGCAAAGGTTAAAGAAATGCATATCATAAATTCCTTAATTCAGCTACACACCCTCAATGGTAACAAGCTCCCATTATGGCCAGACATAGAGAAAGAAGTCACTGATTTTTACAAGGACTTGCTGGGAACTACAAGAACAAATCATCTTCACCCTAATCCAAAGGTTTTAAAGAAAGGACCAATTCTCTCTAAAGCAAGTAGAATGCATCTTCTAAAACCAGTTTTAGTAACTAAAGTGATGAAAGAAGCTTTCAGCAAGGGGGATAATAAATCCCTATGTCCCGATGGGTACAATGCTCATTTTTTCAAAGCAGCATGGAACATAGTAAGGGAAGATATATATGAAGCAACAAAACAGTTTTGAAATATAGGTTTTATTTTAAAAGCCCTGAATAACACTGGTATTCACTTGGTGCCTAAATCTCAGCATGCTATCTATATCATATAATATAGACTTATTGCTTGCTGCAATGTGATCTACAAATTTTTTTCAAAAGTAATCGCTAATAGACTTACTGATGTCCTCAGTGAAGTAGTGGGTGAAGCTCAATCTGCTTTTGTCCCTGGAAGGTGGATAGGAGATAATATCCTAATGGTACAGGAACATTTGAGAAAATACAAGAGAAAAAATATAAGTCCTCGAACTATGATGAAAATGGATTTGAAAAAAGCTTATGACACCATAGAAGGGTAGTTTTTGTAGATAGTGCTAGAAAGGTTGGGCTTTCCCTTTCACTTTATCAAGTTGATCATGCAATGCCTGACAACTATGAATTTCTCTATAAGCTTACAAGGATCTCTATACAAACCTTTCTAAGGGACAATAGGGATTCGATAAGGAGATCCCCTGCCTCCTTATCTTTTTGTTCTTGCTATGGAGTATCTTAATAGGTTGATGAGAACACTATGGGGGGAAAATGGATTTAAAGGTCACGCTTATTGTAAAAAATTGAGAATGGTCAACCTTTGCTTTGCAAATGATCTTTTTCTCTTTTGTAAAGGTCACTTGAAGTCATCCCAACTCATCAAGGAGAAACTGGATATATTTGCAGCCATGTTAGGTCTAGAAAACTACATTTATTTTGGAGGAGTCCACACTGCTATTAAGAGGCAGATAATTCAGATCTTGAATTATAATGAAGGAAGCTTACCTTTTAGGTACTTGGGGGGTTGCATTGAGTAGCTCACCACTGTTTATTACCCAATATTAGCCTTTAATTGGAAAAATTACTCAGAAACTAAATGCCTGGGCCTTAAAATACTTAAGCTATGCAAGAAAACTCCAAGTTCTTCAATATGTGATATTTGGTATCACAAACTTTTGGATGTAAGTCTTTATGATTCCTAAAGTTGTTGTGCACAAGGTGGATTCTATATGTAGAGATTTTTTTGGAGCAATATGGAAGTATGGAAAAGAAAGGCCCCATCTCCTGGACTAGAATTTTTCACCCCAAATATGAAGGTGGACTAGGCATTCGATAATTATTGCCTTGGTATGCAACCTATTTCTACAAAAATTATGGAGGCTAGAGGTGTGGAAAGAGAGTATTTGGGTCACATGAATTCATGAAAAAAATACTTAAGAATATTAAAAAATTTGGCAAGTTGATATTAAAGAGGATTCTTCTTGGATAAAAAACTCATTTTTAAAATGAGGAATATGGGGGAAAAAGTCTTAAATTCCAACATGGATAACGACAGATTTAGTATTACCAAAATGTACCAGATTTTGAGGCACAGAAATCACAAAGTCATGAGGTATAATCTTTTTTGGATGCATCATGGAATACCTAGACACAAAATTATATATTAGATGGCCTGCCAAGAGGTGCTACTCTTGAAGTAAAAGCTTTAAACATGGTAGGTTACTGATAATGCTACCTGTGAAGTCTGCCAGCAGGTTGATGAAGACCTTGATCATCTTTTTGTCTAATATATTATTGCAAATCATCTTTGTAGAAGAATGCTCAATTTGATGCTTTTACCTCATTTCTTTACTACATGGTAGAGCTGTATTCATTGGATGATCAAGAACATAAGGAGCAAATATGGGTGAGCTGAAGTGTTAAGGATTGCTTTTGCTGCCTTGATTTACACGATTTGTATCAATAAAAATGAAGTTGTGTTCCAAAAGAAGAAATCTACTCTAAAAAGTATAAGTAAGCATATTATTCAAGAATTTTTCATGAGAGGAAGCCTTGCAAATACTAAAAAAACATAAAATTTCTTAAATATTATAGATCACTGGATGTAGATGATAGATGTTTTAGAGATTAGAAGCCATTTTGGTTTATTTTGAGTATCTGTTTTGTATGGCTTTTTGTATATAGATACTTTGATGTACATATTGCTCATTTAGTAATAAAATTTATTAACTTACTAAAAAAAATATATACATATTACACATAAAAGCCCTAGATATGACATAAAACCTTTCTAAAAGCATATTCTATCTCTAAGCACATAAGACCAACAAATTTTCCTCCAATACCATGGAAATATCACCTAGATTCCAAAAAATATAATAAGATTATATTGAATAATATTAAATTAGGTAAAGGATAGGGAGTAAAATGGAGATAATTGAAAAAGTGGAAGTGCTCATGAAAGGGGTGGTACATGGTGGAAGGCACGACGACATATGAGGAAGACACTAGGGTGGCATAGCTGAGGGTAGATATACACAGTTAGGACATAGGAAGGAGGGAATGGCTTAGGGAACTGATGGTTGACAACCAAGGGGGTGATGGTATAGTGATGGAATTAGTGGCCAACGGTAGGATGAGAGTGGTTGGTGATGGCAATGGGTCGATAGGTGATCACGGGAGTGAATGATGGATGGTGTTAATGGGTGTAACATAGGGGAAATGGATGGTGCCATAGTATAGGCAAGGGAAGAAGAAAAAGGGAAGAATGAGAAAAGGAATGGCTTAGGTGGTGGTGGTGTAGTGTGACATAGGGAAGTAATGGATAGGGGTAGGAAAAAGATGAATGAAAGGACTGAGGGGTTTAGTTAGGCTAGGTTTTTATAGATAGATGAAGGGAAGGAGAATCTAGAGATGAGGGTGCATAGATGTATAAATATAGGTGCATGAGTTGGTGAGTGAAAAGGAAACCGATGGAGAGGGGCTTGGTTTGGCATGGCTAAGCAGGTAGGTTTGGTTCCACAGTGTGTAGGCTACTAGTAGAGCCAAAGAGAAGGTGCGGGGGCATAGGGGGTTAACTCATGTGCAAGTGGTTGGTGGTGCATACATGACTAGGATCATAGGGAGAAAATATATGTTTGGCCCAAAGTGGAAAGGAGAAAAGGTAAGATGGTGCATTGGTCGATAAGGAAAGAGCAAGAAAGAAATGAAAGAAAAAGGGAAAATGGAAAGAAAAGGAGAAAGGGAAAAGAGAAAAAGAGAGAAAATTTTGAGTTTAGGATTACTATTAGGTTGGTTTCGAAATTTGAAATTGGCTAAAATTTAATCTACTAATTATCTAAGGATAGGATTAGGCTAAAAAGAAGTATAAATGATCCAAAAAATAGTATTTTGATTAATGTAAAATATTAATTAATTAGCATTAAAATAGATAAAATTTTGTTTTATTATAGTTAGTACTTCAAGGATATGGTGCACCGGCAATTATAGTTACACCATTTTCATGATTATTTCCTCATGATTGAATTGTCATCGCCAATTTTGGAGCTCCTATATAATTTAATTAAGGGTAAATAAAGCTTGTTATTATCAGATAAGTAAATTCCTTGGTAGAATCATAAAATAGGTAAAGTTGCGAGCACAAAGTTGTAGAAGAAGGATTACAAAAACCATGGTTCTAACTTTAGATAGGATTAGCTCCACCAGTATTTCCTATAACTTTTTTTACGGATGATATATGAGAGTTACAAGTTAGTATGCTTGAAATCCATCATTTTTAGGAGTGGTTCAGCCATGATTGTGGTTTATTACCTCAATATTTGAGAGGATATCACCATATTTTACATTGATAGCTAAAAATTAAATGGGAGTAGGGGAAACAATAGTATGGTGATCCATGGAATCCTCTTTGAGTAAGCCATTCTTTAATTCCTCATGAGTTGAATTTATATCTCCAAATCTTTTTATCTTCTTATTGTAATATTCCATATTTTATGTGAGAAGATGGAGTGTCCCTTAGTAGTGCAAGAGTTATGTTTGAGATCTTTCAGTGGAGAAAGGATTCCATTTGGAGCCATCGAACTCCCACATTCACTTTATTTGGTGAGTGTATGAGATCTGCCATTGTTGTAATTCTTTGAATGTTGCTATTGATTACTATGAAGGATCAATAAGGATCCACAATGGGTGCTAAGTTATAGACCTTAGAAATATACATTCAAATTGTTTTATGTAATAGGGTAGGGCACTATTAATCAAACTACAAAAAAGATATAACTAGCATTTTGAGAGGGGAAATCAATTTGCTTTAGGCTTAAAGGAACTTTTATTCCCTATTCTATAGCATAGGACTTGAAAGATCATAAAGAAAATGAAAAGAGCAGAGAACGTTGGAGTGACTTAGCCATACAACTAGTGTAGTTTGGGTGGTAATGATGGTAGGATCAAGATCTTCAAGTGAAAGTGAGAATAAAGGTTCTCAAAGGACCCAAAATAAGAGAACTTGAGAATGAGAGAGATTATATTGTAGCAATCTTGATTTCTTTAGAGTGATCTAGATCAATGGTTAATATTCTATGCTTTAAAATTGTCGATGCAACATCCCCAATTTTAACAATTTAAAAAATTCACTAGAAGGAAATACAGAAGCATTTTTAAAATAAATTTAGGAGATATCACTACCACATGACACATGGGAGAGGTGTGATCATGTCTTAAAATATGTTTGATGTAAGAAAAAATAAAAATGAGGTAAGAAAACAAATATAGTAATAATCTAACAATAGTAATATTAATGATAACAGTAATATGATAGCAGGGAGAAAGATACAAAATTTAAATACAAGAATCAAAACCAAGAGTTTAAATAACCAAAAAATAAAAAATAACCTAACATAGTAGGTAAAAGAGTCTATATGTCTTATTAGCCAAAATCTCAAATATATATAAAAGAAAATATATAAATCTCAAATCCCAAGAAATGGCTATCTTCTGGCCCACATCATTATCCTCGATATGCTCAAACTAAGAGTCATACCCTTGTAAATTATCATCTTCTCATTAGTATAAAAGTTGGATAATCATATTTACTAGAATAGGCACTATCAGAGAGGTGATGTACTAATAAAAAAAATACCTAAAATATGGTAAGGTTCATGGTACACATTGAGGTCATATAATAACAAAATGTAGAATACACTAGTACACATATAATGATACAATCATGATGGAATAGAAGATAACTCATACAAAACATATAAAGCAAAAGTATTTTTATATTATCATTATGTGGTCACACACTTCCATTTACTAATATATTTGAGCAACCATACCCAATTCTCCACCATAAACGAGAGTCATGGAGGGTAACACACAATGTTGGGATATCACACTCACTATGCATGGTTATAATACATGAAGGAAGCCTTCTCAAGGAATATCATATCTACCAAATCTATCAAACCTTGAATGGATCTACCATAAGGGCCAACACAATGGGGATATTACACCTATCTAAGCTATTAACATTTGAAGGACTGGGAGTGATGCGGGAGCAGAGTCACAGAACATAACACCAAGGAAGACAGTTACGCTACTCATAATGGGTGCATGAATAGGGGGTATGCATGGCTTCATGTAACGTTTTTTAGCTAGCGTAACGTTTATTTTTAAGTACTAGTTATTGTTATTTACTTTTAGTCAACGTTTGTTAGCTAGCGTAACATTTATTTTTAAATACTAGTTATTGTTATTTACTTTTAGTCAGTTAGTAACTAACTATTAACTAGCTAGTCTTAAGGGAATTAATGCTTTTGAGAGGGAATATGCTTGTAATCTTTTGAGAAGATGCTTGGTTCCTTGGCTATATAAACCATAGGAAACCAAGTAGAAAGACACAACTTGAATAAGAAGAACAACCTTAAGCATTGCTTAAACTTGAATTCTATGTGGATTCATCTCGTAACAAGTCGAATCTGTGTGAACGATTTGTTTCGAATCATCTCGAAATAAAACCGAATCTGTGTGAACGATTTTGTTCTCGAAAAATTAATCTTTATTTCTGTGTGGTTTAAAGATTAATTTGCCCTTCTACCTCGTGTTCCATCATCATCCACCCCTTCAAATCCCCATCATTAACCTCCATAATCCATACTCATCAAATACTCCATATAAACTCCATCTAAATCTAAAACTCTAACCGTGCACGCATCAATTTGGTATCAAAGCTAAGGTTGTGGTTAGAGTGAACAAATTCTTCAAGACCAACCATGGCAAGTCAAGAAGAAGAGTTTAGAGATATTCTCAAAGCCTTAGCGGAAGATTTTAAGGATGTCAAGTTCCGTATGGGAAGAATCGAAGCTTCCCAAGCACAAGGGTCACATGTGCAACAACCTTACCGAAGAGAGCCAATCGAAGTAGAGCATATGAGGAGAACATCGCATCGATTGGAAGGGGAAGAAGAAAGTGTAGGAGACTACGGAAGGGCAAATGAGTCCTTTAGGAGGACATATGACGACGTAGAGAAGGGGATCCGTTTTGACTTACCGGACTTTGAGGGTAATCTCGACCCGGAATTGTTCCTTGAATGGTTGCAAAACGTGGAGTCGATCTTTGAGTATAAGGAGATCGATGATGAGAAGAGATGTCGTATAGCAATCTTGAAGTTGAAGAAATTTGCTAGAGTATGGTATGACAATCTAAAACGAAGAAGAGAAAGAGAAGGGAAAACAAGAATCCGATCATGGGAAAAGTTGAAGAAGCATCTAAGGAAGAAGTTCGTTCCGAGAGAATACGAGCAAGAGAACTTCATCAAGATGACCACTCTGAGGCAGGGCCTACTCGGAGTTGAAGAGTATATTCGAGAATTCGAAAGGCTAACGCTTGTATGTGATGTGCAAGAACGAGAAGAGCAGCGATGTGCACGATTCATAGGAGGTTTGAATATGAATCTCCGAGAGAAGGTAGAAGTGTATCCATATGAAGTTTTCGAAGATTTGGCTAAACTAGCCATCAAGTTCGAAAAACAGTTGAAGCGGGGCAAGGTTCCAAGTAAGTCCATCAGTGTTTCGTATGGGTCAAACTTTAAAGGAGGATCTAAGCCACCAATGGTGCAATCCACTAACACCGATGCGGATAGAAGATTCACTCGGGGGGAAAAAGGCAAGGAGCAAGCAGAGGAGAAGGTCCGCAGGCAATGCTTCAAGTGTCGGGGATATGGTCACTTCGCTCGGGATTGCTCAAACCAACGAGTGTTATCCTTGAAGGAAATCGCCAATATGGAGACATGTGAGGAAAGTGAAGACCATGAGGAGGATGAAACCGAAGAGCTAGAGGATGCCTTGGAAGAAGGAACCGTAGATTGTTATGTGCTGAGACGAGTTCTCCAAGTGCAAACCCGACCTCTACCTACTCAGCGAGAAAGGCTTTTTACGGCTAAGTGCCGAGTTGGAGATCGAGTATGTGAGATCATCGTTGATAGCGGATCATGCACCAACGTAGCTAGTGAGAAGATGGTCAACAAGCTTGGATTGGAAACAACGAGTCACCCTAGGCCATATTCACTGCAATGGCTCAATCGCGACAAGGGCATACGAGTAACAAAACAATCTCTTATCTCGTTCAAAGTTGGGAATTATGTAGATACTATTCTATGTGATGTCCTGCCTATGGATGCTTGTCATATTCTGTTGGGGAGACCATGGCAGTATGATAGAAAGGTTACACATGATGGGGTCCTCAACGAATACATTGTGTGTAAGGATCAGAAGAAGTACAAATTAAAACCAAACGAGGACGAGGAGAGTTTGGTTAGAGAGAAAGAAGAGAATTAGAGCTGGAAGAGTAAAGAATTGCTGATTTTGAAAGAGCATGAAATGTTGGAAGCTCTAAAGGGGGAAGAAAGGTGCTACGCCCTAGTAGCAAGGGAGATCTCAAAAAAGAAAGAGGCCATCAACCAAGATCCAAAGCTGAAAAAAATATTGAAAGAATATGCAGATGTGTTCCCAGATGAGCTACCAATTGGGTTGCCTCCTTTGAGAGGAATCGAGCATGCTATAGATCTCATGCCAGGAGCCCCACTGCTGAATCGCCCAGCTTATAGATGCAACCCAGAAGAAACTAAGGAGTTGCAAAGACAGGTACAAGAGTTGCTGGATCAGGGTTTTATACGAGAGAGCATGAGTCCATGCGGGGTTCCAGCCTTATTGGTGCCAAAGAAAGATGGCACATGGAGGATGTGCATCGACTCCAGAGCAGTTAACAACATCACGATCAAGTACAGATTTCCAATGCCGAGGTTGGATGACATGCTAGATGAGTTGCACGGAGCTAAAGTCTTCTCGAAGCTCGATCTCAGAAGTGGCTATCATCAGATGAGGATTCGAGAGGGAGATGAATGGAAGACCGCTTTTAAGACCAAGTATGGGCTATATGAGTGGTTGGTAATGCCCTTCAGATTATGCAACGCACAGAGCTCTTTTATGCGGTTGATGACCGAGGTTCTACGACCCTTTCTTGGAGTCTTTGTTGTTGTATATCTGGATGATATCCTGGTGTATAGCAAGATAGAGGTCGAACACCGACAACATCTGAGACAATTGTTCGATAAGCTCAGAGAGGTGAAGCTCTACGACAAAAAGGAAAAATGTGACTTCATGATAGCAAGTGTAATCTTTCTTGGTTATATAGTAAGCGGAGATGGTATCTGAGTAGATCCATCCAAGGTGGAATCAATCCAGACATGGCCAACCCCTACTAATGTGCATGAAGTTCGAAGTTTTCATGGACTGGCGTCCTTCTACCAAAGGTTCATCAAGGATTTCTCCACTATTGCGGCACCTATGACACAATTAATGAAAAAGGGGGAATTCCACTGGGATGACCGGGCAACCAAGGCATTTGAAGAATTGAAGGAGAGGCTCTCCAATGCACCGGTGCTAACCCTACTGTGTTTCGACAAGTTGTTTGAGGTAACTTGTGACGTAAGCGGTGTGGGTATCGGGGGAGTGCTTTCTCAGGAGAAGAGGCCAGTAGCATTCTTTAGCGAGAAGTTAAATGGGGCTAGACTCAACTACTCGACATACGACAAGGAGTTTTATGCTATTGTGCGAAGCTTGGAGACATGGAGCCACTATCTGAGACCAAAACCTTTTGTACTTCACTCTGATCATGAGAGTTTGAAATATTTACATGGCCAGAAGAAGATAAGCATAAGGCATGCCAAATGGACAAGCCTACTTCAGACTTTCGTCTTCTCTACCTGTCATGTGGATGGAAAAGAAAATGTGGTAGTAGATGCCCTATCCCAGCGGAGTATGGTGCTCACCGTGATGGAAGCTAAGCTACTAGGGTTCGAGATGCTCAAAGGGCAGTACTCCGCGGATGAGGATTTCTCCATGATAGTCGAGGAGTGTGAGAAACAGGGGGTTCATGGGGCCTATGCTCTTCAAGATGGGTTCTTATTCAAGAACAACAAATTGTGTATCCCTAGAACATCAGTTCGGGAATTACTCATCAAGGAGGTACATGAAGGAGGGATAGCCGGACATTTTGGGATCAACAAGACTCTGGAACTATTGCAGGAACACTTTTACTGGCCAAGGATGAAAAAGGGAGTCCTAGACACGGTCACCAGATGTTCCACGTGTCAAAAGAGCAAAAGTTTCTTTCACAAGGGAGTCTATGTGCCATTTCCCATACCTACCCAACCATGGGAAGGAGTTAGTATGGATTTTATACTAGGGCTGCCCCGAACCCAACGCGGGAAAGATTCTATCATGGTAGTCGTTGATCGGTTCTCCAAGATGGCACATTTTATACCGTGTCATAAAACCAACGGTGCAACTTATGTTGCGGATCTGTATTTTCAGGAGGTTGTGAAACTACATGGGGTTCCGAGGACGATAGTTTCGGATAGGGATGTCAAGTTCCTTAGTTATTTTTGGAAGACTTTGTGGCACAAGCTGGGCACAAAACTTCTATTCAGTACTTCACACCACCCCCAGACCGATGGACAGACAGAAGTCACGAACCGAACATTGGGAACTCTACTGAGGGGACTGGTTAGTAAAAGTACTAGGGATTGGGATGTCAAGCTTGCCCATGCTGAATTTGCTTACAATCGATGTCCTTCTACAACCACAAAGTGTAGCCCTTTTGAGATCGTATATGGTGTCAATCCATATATTCCCATCGACATGGTAGCATTGAAGAAAGGGGAAATGCGGAACCATGATGCAGAAGAAAGGGTAGAATTCTTCAAGAAGCTACACCAACAGATTAAGGGCAATATCGAAAAGTCCAAAGAGAGATATAAGGCCAAGGCAGACAAACATCGCACTCAACCAGATTTCCAGCCAGGAGACCTCGTATGGTTACACCTTCGGAAGGAAAGGTTTCCCAACTTAAGGAAAAATAAGCTCATGCCTCGAGCAGACGGTCCCTTCAAGGTCCTTCGTAGATTTGGAGAGAGCGCCTACGAGCTAGAGCTACCTGACTCCTACGGAGGAGTATCGAGAACGTTCAATATTGGAGACATCAGCCCCTATCATGACGACTCGAATTTGAGGAAAAATTCAAACCAACCTGGGGAGAATGATGCGGGAGCAGAGTCACAGAACATAACACCAAGGAAGACAGTTACGCTACTCATAATGGGTGCATGAATAGGGGGTATGCATGGCTTCATGTAACGTTTTTTAGCTAGCGTAACGTTTATTTTTAAGTACTAGTTATTGTTATTTACTTTTAGTCAACGTTTGTTAGCTAGCGTAACGTTTATTTTTAAATACTAGTTATTGTTATTTACTTTTAGTCAGTTAGTAACTGACTATTAACTAGCTAGTCTTAAGGGAATTAATGCTTTTGAGAGGGAATATGCTTGTAATCTTTTGAGAAGATGCTTGGTTCCTTGGCTATATAAACCATAGGAAACCAAGTAGAAAGACACAACTTGAATAAGAAGAACAACCTTAAGCATTGCTTAAACTTGAATTCTGTGTGGATTCATCTCGTAACAAGTCGAATATGTGTGAACGATTTGTTTCGAATCATCTCGAAATAAAACCGAATCTGTGTGAACGGTTTTGTTCTCGAAAAATTAATCTTTATTTCTGTGTGGTTTAAAGATTAATTTGCCCTTCTACCTCGTGTTCCATCATCATCCACCCCTTCGAATCCCCATCATTAACCTCCATAATCCATACTCATCAAATACTCCATATAAACTCCATCTAAATCTAAAACTCTAACCGTGCACGCATCAGGGAGGCTTGTATAAGGATACCATAGCCACCTACACCGGACACTGATGTCATACTAGCCAACCAGATTATTTATCTTATCCCTTATAATATATGTATACACTTACCAATTGTAAGCCAGTATAGAAGAAAATTGGTATTGGGAGAAAAATCAATACAAGGGCGATTCACCTATTAACTCTTGATTAGTTACCCCGAGAGTTGGAGAAAAATGTTGAAATGAAATCTTTATTCCATTATTCAAATATTATATGTGATATCATAATGACAAATCAATTTCATTATTAACAAATTGGCTCTTCCTAAGTTTTGAAACCAAACTAACCAAGGCATCCAAGACACCATATAAAGTCCCTAAGAGAAAACATAAATGTAACACCCCCAAATTTTTTATAACCCTAATTACCATGTAATTAGACTTGCAATCCCCTCCAAAAATTTTTATTATGGTTTTGCAAGTCATTTATATTAAATTTCAGCGTTCTAACACATATTTTATTCATTTGAGGAAAATCACACTTTTTGATTCATTCTAAACTAAAAAAAAAATCATTCATAATAACAGAAGAAAAAATTATTCTTTCATTTTGAAACTTTCTACATCATTTCTAAACCTTATCCTAATTATTAATTCATTACATAAAGATTCTATACATTTTTGAAAAATTGTGATTTATGTGATTTTCTATTTAAAGTTGTTTCATAATCCATTTTTCTCGCCTAAAAATTTTTCTTTATTCTAAAAATATTATAAGCTTATGTGTAACACCCCAAAATTTTTTTAAATTGTTGAAAGAGAATTATTCCAAGTTTTAGACCTTTTATCTTGATTTAATGTTATAATTTTATTTGAGGAAAAGTTGGTATGAAATTATATTGAAATATCGAGTTTATGGAGTTTTTTAGACAAACTAATCGACTGTTTTATCATTTTAACAAAATTGGGGTTTCTCAACTAAATCAATCAATTGGTTGGATGACTAATCAACTTGTTTGTAGATAAGTCGACTGGCAGGCCTAAACCGATTAACTAGTTCATCGAGCTAGGCATATTTTTTGAACTTGATTTTTTGAAAAATCTCTTATACTGAAATGGAACCTTATCAGTCCAATCCAAATTGTGCCCAAGAGATTCCTAATGTTTTTTTTTGTGATGCATTTAACTAAAATATTATCTCATATTGATCTAGAGATCGATTGGGACAATTAAGGGTAGCCTTATCTCCTTCCACCTCTCTCCTCTGTAAGTTTCTGAGATCAATGTTTCAACCTCAAGAATGAGCCTAAACCTCTCTCCTCTAAGTAGCTAGAAGATTCCTTCCATGTCTACCTACCATTAATTCTCTTATGTACCCTAATTATGGCTTAATTGACCTGCATTCTCCAAAAATATTATTTGAGCTTTGGAAAAGAGGCCATCATATCTTAGATTAAATCTATCTATTTATCTTGAATTCAAATATTAAATTATAGGTTTTTTGAATTGTTCCTGAACCCTTTATGATTCTCTTTGATTGGTTGGCTATAAATAGCCCCAATCATCCTTTTTATGCACCTTTTCTTTCAACCATTGAAATCTCTAAGTCTAGTATTCAACTTCTCTCTTTCTATACTTTGATCCTTGCAATCAATTTTCTTACACTCTTTTGATCATGTCTCTAGCTCTCTCTTGTTTCACTTGTTAAGTAAGGAAGAGTTACATTCTCAAAAAACGTTTGAGTGGCTAAGCTGAGCATTTTCCTATTTTACTTAAAGTTGGTATGTTCTTCTTTTCTCCTATTTTAAGTTGGAGACTTTATTAAGGTTTTGGTATAAATTTATGAGATTAAGCTTACAGTCTTAAGGTTTTAAAAGCTAAGAATTTTATAGTTGAAAATTTTGGTTTAAAAGAAGATTTTACCTGCATCAAGTAAGTGGTTCCTACTTCTAAAATGATTAATGAGTATCCCTAATGTTATGAGCTCCTTTAAGTTGATTATGCATGTTGGCATGAATGAAGATACCCTATATAAATGATTTGCATGGATAGGTGGTATGCCTTAAGTAAAAAAAGCATGAAATTTGGTGACAATAGGATATAATGATCCCTTATTCTAAAATGCAAGTTAATTAGATTGGAAATGTGCTAGACTATGTTGACACATGTTTTAATGTGATTAAGGATTTTTTTATAGGTAAGAATCTGTATGAAATTGAATGGTTTGATGTTATTTTAGGATAAACTAATTGATTGTGTAAGTCAAATCGATTGGCTAGTTCCTAGAATAGTTTAATGGTTCACTCAACATATTGACTGGTGAGCCAGTAGTGACCTTGGTCTTTCTCTCAGCTTAAACACATCGACTGGTTGGGTAGAATTGATCGAATTTATATAAATAGTTTATTGGTTTAACAAAATGAGTTGACTAGTTTGAAGAAAAGCATAGTCTAGTCGAGTCAAATTGATAGACTTATCGACCAAAACCGATCAATTGATTAGGCCAGACTAATCGACTGGTTTGCATGGTTTGTCTTTTTTCAGTTTTGTTTTGCTTTGAGGCTATGTTTGGGACTATGCTATGATTATTAATGGGATAAAATATAGATTTTATCATGGATTGATGGCATAATGAAAGGATAAAATGGATCATAATTTATGATATACTCTATGAGTAATATAAAGACTAAATGGATATTCCACTTATGATAAGTGATGGTATTGGGGAAACGAGTAATGAACCTTAGTATGGGCTTGAAAAAATGAAAAGATGGATATGAGTAATATGGTACAAGGATAAATGGAAACCTATATGGTTGGAAAAATGGAAAGAAAAGGATTGATATGGAATAATCTTGGAAATTGCCATGCTAACTTTTATATGGGCCTTGTGTGATCACATATCCTTATGAATAATATAATAAATCCATAAAGTAAAAGATAATCGATTTGAGTTTGCATATGAGTTACCCAATCTTTGATTAACTATCAAGGATTAGTCTTCTTTTGGGAATTTTCGGTGCCTTCTGGCTTTGCCTTCAGGTGAGATTTGAAGAGGTCCCGATGCCTTACTTACTCTAGAAACTGATGATATACTAGGAGTATTGATATTAAAAGGGTCCAGTTACAAAGATGGTTAGTTTTGGCCTAGTGATTGGCTTCAACTTGGACTTATGTCCAATTAGTGAATGACTCCGGCCTGGACTTTATGTCCCTTATTTGGATAGGCTTTCATAGTATGTGAGACTATGGAGTGGTGCAAAATCTATCACTCAATGATAATAAAATATGGATGATAAGTAATTGATTAATAAAATATGAATGATGACCAAGTGAATGGTTAATAATTGGATAAGGATGGAAGTAATGATATGAATGACCTAAAAGCATAAATGTTAGTTTGTACATTTGGGTAAGGGCCTAAATGACCAATTGGTTATTGAATGGAATATTGGCTGGATGATTGACCCATGTCATACGTGAATATGGAAATGGTAAAATCTAAATGATTGAATAAATGGAGATAAAGCCTAGTGTTGCTTGGATATTATATGCTGAGTGTCTATGTAATGATAATGTGAAATCAAGCATGATATATTCTACATTGTTTGATTTATGCATGATAGCATGTCCTTATGTACTCTTACCTTTATATATAGCTCTATCATGATGCATGTAATATATGTATGTACGATAGAATTTGTGTATTTGCGTTCACATTAAGGGAGGAGCTTTGCTTACTCTATACGTAGCATATTGATGTGCCCGTTTGCTCAATCACCTACCCATTCCCACAAGTAGAGGGCTATGTGTAGGTCTTTAGGGATGGTGAGTAGAGATCCCACCTCAATAGGTCAGGGCTTGAGATCATAGACATTTGGAGATCTTGTGGGGTCCGTAAGGAACCATGGTTTTAATTTAGGTATCATATCCTAATTTATTTTATTGTAGCCTTATACTCTTATCTACTTGTATTTTGTAAAGATTTGGTTGGGGACCATTAAGTTCCATTGATGTAAACAATCTTTCAATTCATTTATATCATCATTTATTCTCACACTATGTTATTTTGAATGTTTTGATTAGTTTTAGACTTATATCTGATATGAGGTAGGTGGCGGACCATTAGCTAGTGTCAGGTACGATGGTAGTACCCTTTCTTTTTTAGGTGTGTTTTCAACTTCTACAATGTTTTAAATGAAATTTTTAGTAATTAAAAATGGAGGTGTTACATTATGCTAGTGTCTTGAAATTTTTAAGTTTGTATGTTCCTTGAATTCCTTCTGAATAATTTATATTTTTTTTACAATGAATAATAAATTTCCCCGATTTCTCTGTTTTCATCCGTTTAAGCTCTGGACGAATTCTAAAGTTAAATGTTATTACATATTTAACTTTATAAAATTATTCCACATCCCTCCATACCCCCTTTTGACCATTTGTTAATTTTTCATATATTTATAGAAAAAATGCATTTTTATAGATTATATAGTTTTGTTGTTTTCACTTGTTTGCTATAGGTTAAGATTCAAGACCACTTTGGTACCCATTTTTTTTATATTATATGTTGGTATCTTAATTTAGTTTTCATCTTTGTAACAATTTTTTTTTAATTTTTGGATTCAATTTTTTTTTCCAAAAATAGCTATTTTGGGTTTTCTTTACCAATTAACTTATTAAATTAATTGTAACAAAACTTCTAGTCATCTCTTTTGATCCCAACCAACACCTAACTATATTACAATTAGATTTTTACCCTAATTACATTCATTAAACTCTAATCTTAGTTAAAAGTACATTAGTTATAAGATTTGTCACAAAAATCTTGCACACTCAACCTCTAGTACTATAGAGATAGGTTTTGATGACCCTTGATAGAAGATGGGTATAAGTGCCACAAAATTTTGGAAAAAGTTAAAAAATTGCACTTGGGTTTAGATAACTATTTCAGTTTAAAACAAGCATCAAAACTCTAGCCTAAGAATGAAATCTAGGGAACTTTAGATCATGGTTTTATTTAAAACCATTATTAATATAGCTTTAGATACTGGTTTTTGTAATGATCAGCATCGAAAGCCCCTCTGATAGGGGGACAATCAATCAATGGTGTAGCTTTAGATACAAATTTCTCTAATAACCAACATCTAAACCCAATTTAATGATGTATAAAGTTTGACTTTTAGAGCATAGAAATTTAGATGGTGATAAAAAATGCTTAAAGTATTAAAATGGTGCAATTTAGATATTAGTTATTCTTAAAATCAGTTATCTAAACCTTGGTATTTACTTAGTAGGGTTTAGATGCCGGTTTTAAGGTTAAACCATCATCTAAAGTTGCATAACATAACAAGATAATAGTTTTATTTGAATGTCATAAATTAAATTGCATAATTTACTCACCACCTTCAACCATTTCCACTCTTTCTTTAAATTATATAATGTTCACTAAATTTTCTCATTCTCTCTCTCACTCATATTTATCTCCCTTTTCTTCCTCCATAACTCAATTAGGATAGCATTGCTTCCCACTAATGTCTAATTAGCCATGATTAAAGTGGTGCTTGTGGTTGTCTTGAGTGGCTCATGTCTAGCTCTCTATGTTGTTTTTTCTTGTGGGTGGCTCAACAACCACCATAGTTCTTTGGTATGCTTTGTTATTCTACCTTTCTATTCTGGTTCTCATTTTCAACAACATGCATGCTTTCTATAACTCTCTCCTTACTTATCTCTCTCCCTCCTCCATTACCAACTTAGGTCATGCTTGTTGTGGTGTTGTCGACGCTCTTCTCCTCACCATTTTTGGTGATGTTTTTTCTATGTTTAGCTAGATAAGCTTCATTATTTACTATTTTAGATGTATATTTATATTTGATATTTTTTTTTATTTTCAAATATTAACAAAATTTAGGCTATTAGTTTGATCCTCTATTGTACTAACCTCTTGATTTTGTTTGGTGTTGCTCTAGTCATTTTTGTGCTTGTATGGTTCAATTCTTTATCCTTTACTTTGAATTGGAATTATTTAATATGGAAAGACTTGAGTGTTATGATTATATTTGATGTTAATGCTCATAGTTTGGAACTATTATTGTTGATGTGGAGTTTTTTTTTATTAGTAGAGAATTTCTAGCTATTAAAATTTAGGTTTAGGAGTAGTGTAATTTTGTAATTTTATTTTTTTGTGAGGAGAATACTTATGATCTTTCTATATTAGTTCATAGTTTATAGATTGAAATTTTTTGCTTAACTATTGCTTGAAAGTATACATTTTATGTTTTCTTATAATTTGATATCAATTTTGATTTTGTTTGATTATTATTTTAAGGTTATATTAGTGGTTTTGGAACTAAAACAATTATGTGTTATCTACTTCTTCTATTTCATATTTATTCATGGTTTTGAGCAATAAATGTTGGCAAGTTGTTGTTAGCGTTCGTTTTATTGTCTGGGTGGTTAATTTAGGTTAAGTTTGAGTGGTATGAATAACCTAGATAATAAGAGTTAGTAGATATTCCCCCTATGATAGGTAGTGAGATGGCATTCTAATCGTGTGTGTACCCATCACCACACTTGTGGATACCGCCTTATGGTGATATTAGGAGACATATATAGTATTGTCACATGAGAAACTAGAGAGCATGATGGAGAGAGGTCTGTATATGGAGTCATATGTGTTTAGGTCATACTATTTATTATTGATCTTACCACAAATGGAGCTATAAGAGCAATGAATATGTATATGGATTTTTTTCTCATGAACATTCCACATCTAAGGTTTTTTGATGGTGAGTGTTTTATGAGGCATTACCACCAGATAGTAAAGGATCTTATCATGATAGACAATCATTAGAGGAGTCAAAATGGGTTACTTGTGAGTCTATACCCTAATAGAATGGAGAGAAAATCTCATAATTAAGTGAGGGAGTAGATGACTCTTTGAGAAGAGTGGACTCAAAGAGTGATAGTTGATATTTAGAGGTTGTAAGATAGTTAGGAGTTCCTTAGGAGACTTTAGGAGTTTCCTGCTCTTATTAAAATATTTTGGTTTGTAAAAATCTTTTGTTGTATATATTGATCTTTTTTCTTGGGAATTCTTGATATTTTTTCATCACGTTTTAATTGCCTATATGTTTATAGTTGTTATATGTGCAATATCCCATAATTTTATAAAGTTGTGAATGTAAAGTTATAATATTTATTAATATTTAATTACGTTTGAATTTTAATTTGGAGATATAATTAATTTTAAGGAAATGTTGGTTTTAAATAAGTTTTAGAAATGGAGTAAAATGATTTTTCAGGTAGATAGATCTACTGGTTCCATAAACCAATCGATTGGTTTGTTGTTTTAGCTAAAGAGTTTTTCTCAACCAAACTAATTGACTGGTTTAGGGAACCAATCAACTAGTTTGTAGAGCAGATGACTAGTAGGCCAAATTGATTAGCTAGTTTTTTAAGCTGAGTAAATTTTTAAAGCTTGATTTTTTTGGAAAAATTTCTAATTTGTTCTTTAAAGAGTCTTAACTATTCATATCATAAAATTAACCCGAGCTTTTGTCTCAAAATGAATCAAGGGTTTGATTTACACAAGTGAGAGGGAGGTGACCTTAACCATGTCTTCTTCCACCTCTTTTCTCTACACGCACAAGAAATCATTGCTTTGATTCCCTGACCTATCTCTGCTTAGCGAGAGATTCTTTCCATTCTGATCGTTCATTTTTGCTCTTATGTTTGGCATTTCTAAGCGAATTCAACTTGCACTTTTCTAGAAATTACCATTTTAATAGGGAGGTCAGCTTATCTTTGATAAAATCTACCCTTCTAGCTTGAATATGAACTGTAGAAGCTAGGGGTTTTTGATATGTGCCTAACAATGCTCATGCTTGTACCGATTTGGCAGCTATAAATAGCCCAATCACCCCTTCCATTCAATTTTCTTTTAGCCATTGAAGCAGTCCAACTCTCAATAACCTTGTGTTCTTTCTCTTAAATCCAAGCTAAGTTTTGGTTTCTTTCAAGTCTTCTGATCCTTTCTTTATCTCCTCCTTGTTTATCTTTAAGTAAGTGAGGGTTAGATTTTAAAGGAAGTTGGGTCACTTTTTCAACAAAAATTCTATCTATTTTCCTCTTTGTTTTGGTAAGTTGCTTCCTTTTGAATTGAATTCTAAATTATAAAATTATTCATTGAATCTATAAAGCTTTAAGTTCTATTTTTAAGCTTTAGAAGATGGAAATCTTCTATGTTGACTTTTCTCAAGAGTGGGAAAGTTTTTCTTGCAACAACTAAGTCATTCTTACTTATAAAATGTGACATGGTTAAACATGTGTATGTTGAAATCTTTAAAATTTTGATTCTATAATTTGTCATGAGAAGTTGGTTTCATATTAGTGTATGTGTATTTAATTTTGAATACCAAGAAAATGTATGATTTTAGGGAATTCAGGTCAATTTGATTAATTATGGAGCATGTAACGGTTTTACGAGTTAAAAAATGTTAGTATGATGGGAGTAAATGTTTTAGCTACGATGTGATAGGAATTTTGAGAATGTTTAGCTTGAAAAATGCCTATTTTATGCTAGTTAACGGCAAACCAATTGATTGATTTGGTCAAACCGGTGGACCTTTCCTTAGGGTAGTTGACTAGTCAACCTTACCGATCAATTGGCAGGTCAGTGGTGACCTTGTTCTTGCTCTCTACTTAAACTCATCTACTGGTTTGGCATAGCTGATTGACTTGTCTCTAAACAGTCGACTATTTTGGCCAAATAGATCAATTAGATTGAGGGAACCCTAGGTCTAGAAGTGAAACCAATCAATTAGTTAGCCTAAACCTATCAACTGATTAGCCTAACTAATCAATTGTTTAGCCTAATGAATTGAATGGTTAGGTAAAACCGAACAAATGGTTATATTAGATTGTGTGATTTTAATCTTCTGTCTTGTATATCCTTTGAGACTACGTCTAACACTACTGTATGATTATTTAATGAGTGAAATACAACTATTGACAATAATTAGTAACCTAACGGATGGATTAAATAGATCATGACTCATGACAAACTCAATGGGCATTTTGAACATGAATAAGCATTTGATGGCTTTCAAAGCGGTAATGAAATCTAGACTTTGCCTTAAATGGATCAATCTAGTGGTTTTGTTATTATTAAATAAGAATTAATGGAAATACCATACATGATTGGGGATTGTAAGGGCTAATATGGAATAAGTATATGAATGTCTTGTTTGCATATTATGTGGGCCTTTTGTGATCATGTAACCTTGATAATAATGTACTAATCACTTAAATCGAAAGATATTTGAGCTATGTATAGGTCTAGGTTACCCAATCTTTGATTAGCTACAAGGAGTTAGTCTTCCTTCTGGAGTTATTGGTGCCTATAACCATTGCCTTTGGGTGGGATCCTAGTATATCCTAGTGCCTTACTTACTCTAGATACTAATGATGTATTAGGAGGTGTCGATCATAAAAGGTCTAGTTACCTAGGTGGTTTTGGATTTGGCTTGTACGTATGCCCATTTATGGGTACTTGGCTTCTGCATGGACTTTTGTCCATTGGTGGTTACTTGACCTTGGCTGGGACTTTTTGTTCTTTGGTTTGGATACACTTCCATGGTGTGTGAGACCATGGAGTGGTGCAAAGTCCATCACTTGATAATTATAATTGGAATGAGTATTTTGATAGTAATAAGGATGAGTATTTGTATAACACTTATATTGAGTATTTAGATAATAACTTAGAAAAATATTTATATAATAATTTGAATAAGTATTACAAATGAGAATTTGGAAATAAGAACATGGTTAAAGAGTAAAATAGAGTAAAAGAAAAGGATGGTAGTCGATATAATGACTTATATTTAGATGAACTAATAAAAATCAAGGACATATAAAATGGCTTATGGAGAAATGGTATAAATGGATGAATGAAGCCTTACTATTAGCTGGACATTATACTTTCAGCTTATATTTCATTATATATGATGTAGTGCTATGGTGTCAAGCATGATGAATCATGGGGTATGAACTTCCTATGCTTAAAGTTAACATGATAAAGCTTGTATCCTTTTTATATGAAGTATACATGAAAATGTTAATATGACTTGTGTAATATACTTCAGTCTTGTGTGTCGATAACTTTATTGATGAGGTAACTTGGCTTACTTAGTACGAAGTGTACTTGTGTGCCTTTTTTCTTAGTCACCTTCTCATTCCCAAGAGTATAAGAGCATGTGTAGGTTTTTGAGTATGGTCAATAGTTGGCCAACCTCGTATGGGGCATAGGTTATGAGAGCATGGACATCTAGAGACTTTGAGAGGTCCTTGATGGAATAGAGTTAAGAGTTATGTTTTACTTTTATTTTCTATAATTTGAACCACATTCTTTGGTTTACTTTTTCCTTGAGTATTTGAATCTTATGGATCATTGAGGTCTTGTACTTAGAAGCTTTCCTTTCAATATTTATGTAATATGTTTTAGCACACACTACATTTGGTTTGGTTGGTTAGGTTGCTCTACCTTATATCTAGTATGGGATAAGCGGTTGGTACCTATATTATGTTGGGTGCGGCAGTAACATCCCCCCTTTTCCCAAGTGTTTATTAGTTTTCCTTTATGCAGGGTTTTCAAAATGAAAGTTTTGGTAGTGAAAAATGGGTGTGCTGTTAAGATATTGTTTGGTCCCTTATATTCATTCTTCTTTCCAAGCATCCCATTATCATGCGTGTAGCTCATAATTCAGCTTTAATATTTATTCATCTCCTAGCTTAGGTAGTTATACCATAATGTGACGATATCCTTAAACACTAAACCCTCAACTATGGTCACTAAACCCTACGACCTGAACCCAAACTAAGTTTTTATCATTTGGTTTTATCTTCTTGTTGATATAAAATGTAAACCAAAGCAAGCTTGAATTATTAGGATATACCACCATTGATTGTTTTCCTTTACTATAGTATTATTTATGCGGAAGGCATATATATTATAAAATTATGTCGAGAGAATGGTTGTCTACGACTTATTTATCTAGGGAATATGAAGAAGGGGTGTAGTTTTTTTTTTATCAAGTTTGCGGTAGAACATGTCAAAGATTCTAGATGAATGATTTGTCTCTTTTTGGATTGTATTTATGTCGAAGATATCAATGTTGATGAAATCATAGATCATTTGTTTGTGTATGAAATAAATAGAAGTTATACATCTTATATATGGCTTGGTGAGACAGAGTGTGTATATAATAATAAGGAATATAAAAGGGAAAATAACAAAATATTTGAGAACTATAAGAGGCTTTTGTTATAGGAGATGACTAAGAAAGTGGAGGAATGTGTTTGGGATTATCTTAAAATGTTTAGGACATTGGTGAATGATTCAAAAAATCTTTTTTATGGTGGTTTTAAGACATTTGCTAGATTATTGATGTTTTTAGGTTAAGTAACTTGAAAGTATGTAACAGATAGATTGATAAGAGTTTTTCGTAATTTTGACACTTTTGAAATATATGATTCCTAATGATAATGTTTGGTCAAATTACACTTATGAAGTCAAAAATATTATTTCATCCATAGGTATGCATTATGAGAAAATGCATGTATAACCTAATGATTACCTATTATTTTGCAATGAGTATGTATCCTTAAATTTGTTTCCCAATTCAAAATGCAAGGAACTATGATAAAAAAAGAACAAGGTTTCAAGTAAGATGTTGTGGTATTTTCCTATAATACCAAGATTGAAGATGATGTTTAATGATGAGGAAGATGATATGAACTTGACATGGCATGATGATGAAAAGGCAGATGATGGGCTTCTTAGACATCTATTTGACTTTCCACAATAGATGATGATTGATAATATGTTCCTCAAATTTAGTGATGAATCAAGAAATATACGTCTTGAACATTCTATAGATAAAATGAACCTGCAAAATCAAGGAACCTATAGCATATGGTCAGTGATTTTGGTGATATATAATCTACCACCATGGTTATACATGAAATGTAAATATATGATGTTGTCTTTATTTGTTTTAGTGCCAAATCTATTGGGAAATTATATTGATGTTTCTTTCTCATCTTTGATCAATGATTTGAAATTGTTTTGGAAAATTGGTATTAAGTTCTTTGTTGCATATCATCAATAACACTTCGCTTTGAGAACAATGTTGTTCTCTACCATAAATGATTATCCAACATATGGGAACTTGTTGGGTTATAATATGAACACTCATTATACACGTTTGATATTTTTGTATGACACTTTTTTTGTTTATCTAAAGCATGGATGAAATACTATTTTCCTTGAACACCATATATTTTTACTGAAGAGTCATCATTATCATAGGCAGATGAAAGCTTTTCGCAGCTTGTAGGAAGAAGGAGAAACACCAATTTTATTGATGGGCTGACAAAAGTATTTGAAGATGAAATGATTGAAAATCAAGTTTAGTAAGAAGCACAAAGATGTGGTTCCATCAATTAGGTGGAAGAAGATGTATTTGTTCTTCAATCTTATTAGGAATGGTTCTTCATGAGACATACCCTTGATGTGATGCATATTAAGAAAAATATAAATGATATTCTTGTTGGTACATTACTTAATGTTCCAAGAATGACTAAAGATGAAATAAGTGCTTGAATAGATATGAATGAAATGGGAATTTAGTGGGACTTATCACCCCAAACCAAAAGAACAAGAATGTATTCACCGTAAAATAATATTACAATTTGTAAATTCTTTGGTAGTTTCATTATTCTAAGAAGGTATTGTTCAAATATCAAAAATCTCATGTCGATGAAAGAGTTGAAAATAATTGGTACGAAGTCCCACGATTGCCATATTTTGATGCAGTATGTGTTTTTGGTAACTCTACATAGGATTTAATCAAAGTATATCAGAGATGCTATCACTAGGCTTTGTTTTTCCTTCAAGGCAATTTGCTCCAAATCCATACGCCCTAATAGTTGGGTCTCTTTTTAAAGAGGGGTTGTGGTTACTTTATGCTAGCTAATGTTTTGAAAATTGAATAAGAAATGAATTCGGTGGACCTCTCAGTACATGATCTAACTAATCCAACTAGTCCAATTGAGGTTTGATAGGAAATTACTTTTATTCAAAGAAATATCCAAGATAACCCGATATGATCCTAATTTAACCATTATAATGGGGTCAAATTGGGTCATTCGCCCATTGAAAATTTTCTCCTTGTAACTAAAACAATGATGTTTAGTGTGTATTAAGTCAAACTAGTTATATTAGGTCAATTAGTCCAACCCCATTTTTTGAGTCAAATTTGGTTTTCTCTCATTGGTATGCTATTTTCAAACCCACGTAATTTTATACCAGCATGCACCTTGGTACCCAGTCAAACTAATTAAAATGGTCAATCCGACCATTTTTTTATGCATTAGATCCAACTTAAGATGTGCTTTCCACCTTTAATTTTTGCATTATGGTATATCTAACCATTTGCTTAACTTATGAGGTTAAAATGTTAGTACCTATTCATAGGCATTGGATGTACCCATTAGAGTAGTTTGCAAAATTGATAAAAGGATACGTAAATATTCAATATTAGTCGACATCATGTAATTTAGAGAGTTAGTGTAGGAGGCAATTGAATTTTGGACAAATTACTTGCCAAATGAGAAAGTTATTTGTATTCCAAAGTCTAGACATGTAGAGAAACTTGAAGGGCAGGGGATTTAGGGTAAAAGTTTGGAAAATGTGGAAATGATATGTTATGTAAAGCATATCTATATATATTGAATAACATCAATGGTGTTTAACCATATATTGAAGAAAATCTGTGATGTTTGAGGACCAAAAATCTGTCAAAAAATAAGAAATGGATAATGGATAAACACAATTACTCATTCACCGATTGGCTCAAATATCATGTTATTCCCATCATCAAACATTCACAACCTTTAATTTATGACACATTGATGTGGTTATCTCAAATGCCCCATCTAGATGTTATCTCATACAATAGTTATGTCATCTATAGTAACACCTTTTATGTTAATGAGCAAGTTCAAAAGTGGACAATGCATAATAGCATGGTAACTTTAGCGGCTAAAGCAATGCATATTTTGAGTTTGAAGCACAATAATCCTACTTATGTAGATATGATATATTATGGTGTCATTGAAAATATAAGGGAGATAGATTACACTAGGCTTAAAATACTAGTTTTTGGGTGTAGGTGGGTTTGATAATAATCATGGAATGAAATATAATCATGGATTCACATTAGTAAATCTCAACTGGGTGGGGGCACAAACAAAATCCTTTCATATTGGCATCACAAGCAACATAAGTTTTCTTTATCACTTATTCTATTAATAAAAGATGGTGTGTGGTACTATCTACTGAGAAAAGAAATGTTAATGAGTGTGATGATGAAAATGATTCCAATTGGGAAAGAGAAGGTATCAAAATTATGCAAGCAACTCAACCATTCATGCATAATAACATTAGCATTGCTAAGGATGAAATCTCTATGAGCGATGATCATTGTAAAGTGCTTTACGTGTCAAATCATGAAACTAGGTTGAAAAGAAGGAAGAAAAGAAAGAAGAAAATAAAACAATAAAGGTAATTGTATTTTGTGCTTATTGATTTATTTATTGAGAATTTGTACTAATTATTTAATGCATATATTTTTGTAATTATCTTAATGTTTAGTAGACAATGAAGAATAAGGTTAGAGAAATGGAAAGTAGTAATAAAGAAAAAAAATAGGGGACAGACTATAATAAAGAAGGTGATATATATGAGAAATAAAGAAAATGTGGTGGAGATGTAAATCAATGCTAGATATCAAACCATGGGTAAGCATAATGAGGAGTTCATCACCTATATAAATGTGGCTACTCAATTGCATGATCCTATTAGCATTAGTAGATGGAAGGAAGTTAATGGAGGAACAAAAAATCTCATCTAGATGGATGTAAATGTAAGTATATTTGCTTGATTACACTTATTTTATTATGTTAGTTGGTGTTAAATTCAATAAATGGCTCTTTTCTTAGAAGTACTTCAAGGTATTGGAATCTAAAAGAAATAATTTATGAGAAATTATGGTAGTCGACATAAAACATTTAGGTCACACCTTGCAAAGGAAAACAATTATACAAATCTAACAGGATGATACAAGAAAATCCACCAAAATGTTATAAATTTATAACCATAAAAGATTAGGACATGTTTTTAGCACTTTAAAACATGGATGAGTTTAAGGTATGTGTCACTTTGATTATTGAATTATGATAATAATAAACACTTAGTAAATATTATAAATGTTTAACTTGTAATATAGGTGTTAAGTGCCTAAAATTTAGATTTATCCAAGATGAACAAGTACACCCACAATATGTCTCAAAAAGGATATGTGGCCCTTGAGGAAAAGTTGGTAAGAGTTGTTCACTTTATATCCATAAAATATCTAAGAATAATGTAATAATAAGTATAAAAATTACCCCTTATGTTTAAATTTGTAGTTGATAGAATAAGAAAATGATCCAAACTCCTCAAATATTCCTATATGTTCTCTATAAAATAAGGATAGAGTAAGTGCAAGTGGCAAGTATATTAACAAGGAGGTGCAACAAGCTATTAAGGAAATCATAAATATATTAATGAAGAGCAAATTCATATGTTTATTTATATTTTAAAAATTTATTTATTCACTAATTGTGTATATACAGGGATGATCTTGAGTAATTGAAACCAATGGAAGTCATTAATGAATGTAGTGTTGGTTCACAAGTGGCAAGAACACAAGGAAATCCTAAGAGACAAATGGGTATTAGATTAGGGGTTATAAGGATAGATGTGTGCAGTTAAACATATTAGTCTTAGAAGGCCAATGATCAAGTGGCATACCTAATTGACAAATGACCCTAGTGACCAAGAAAATCCTCACCATGTGATATGAATTATCATTTTTCAAAACATAAGGGTATAACCCAACAAGTTAACTATCACTAGATATTTACATACCTAATATAGTTAGTATGAAAGACAATAGTGAAGATGATCCACATTTGTCTTCTTTTTTCTATGGTAAGAATAAAAAAAAGGTTTAAATTTGTTATTAAAAGTATAAATTATGAAATATAAACTACTTTGCCAAGTATACATAAGTGTGAATTGTTAGTCTAGGACCTTTTAATTCTCTTTACGAAGGGTAGGGTGGAAATCCATCATGGTACTATCATATTAATGATCCATAGGACTCCTTTAGTAGCTAATTAAAAAGCATTGTGACATTGACACCCTAATAACTCCTAAGGAATTTCTACCCTTGTATAAAGATATGAGCTTGTGACCATGGAACATGTTAAAGTTAATTCTTAGCTCGTGAACTACATATATTTAACCAATAAATAAGTAACTACAATCTCTATTATTATTAGTACATCATTTACTTATTACATTAAACTAATTAGGCCCTTATCTATTTATTGTATTTTTTCTGGTACTATGATTGAAGAATTCAAAGCCTAGGAAAGCTCATAAAATAAAGGTAGTTACACTCTCTATCATATTAATATCCATTTTTTCACAAAATTGCATACATTAGTTAATATTATGATTACTATAACTTTTATTTTAATAATTCTAGGGTAAAGAAAAATGAAGATGATGGAAAGAACATGGAGAAAGGCATCTAAGGGGAAGGAAATAACATAGATGCTTCAGTAGCTCCTTTAGGGATGAAGCCTCCAAAATTAAAATCTAAAACTCCCTTCTAACCATAAATTTCAAACATACCAAGTTTGGCAATGTTGAGCTTTTATGACCAATATTTCCTTGGTATGGATTTGGTTTTTGTTGACATACCTATAAAATTTGTTGGTTAAACTACTTTCCAATATTGTTCCCATTGAAAAACATGAAATAAGTGAAGTTGTTAACTAGAAGTTTATACCATCTACTACGATGTTCATATATAATAAGAAAGTATTATTTAATATGGTCTTAATACATTAATGCTTTATATTTTGAGGTGACACTAGTATGAGCCATCAATATTATGAATTCATATGCACTATTATTTTCATGCATATGGTGTTGGGAGTCATGGCTCAAAAGTATAATTTTTCTACTATTTAGTATATATTATTATGTTCATTCATGTTTAATGATAGCCATTTTATGTAAGAAGAAGAAAACATAAAATATCTAGTGTTATAGATTATAGATTTACAACCAGGATAACTACTATTTGTACGAAACCTCACTAGTCAATAATGAGATTTTTTTATTATTCACCGTTGTAATAGCAAGGCCTATGTGTTTGATTCCTTGCCCAATCATTTAGTCTATCTTGATCAAGCTCTACTTGAAGGGAAGCATTTGATTGAAAGCTCAGTATATTTCATATAATTATTTTCTTATGTCCATGCATTATATTTTTGGTATATATAGGTTGTTTATCATTTCTATTAGGGCACACAAAATGTCAGTTATATAAAGTGTAGAACATAAGTAAGAAGTAGATTTTAATATGATCTTGTCCAAGTTAAAATTTCTTTATAACGCATTTTGTCTCAATATTAATTACTGTCTCTAGTTAATGCTATATATTTTGAACTTGCAACTTAAATGTTCTTTTGTTTTCTTAGGTTCCTAGATAGAAAAATAAAATTCATTAATACTACATGTGAAGATTCATGTATGAGATCATGTTGAGAAAGTCATTCCATATAGATCTAAAAAATGTATGCATTTTATTTAATTAGTTTTAGTTAATTATTTAATTTCTTACTAATTGGATAATTATATGAATAGGATCTATAGTTTTAACATGGTTGATCTTATCTATGGGAATACCTACTGAAAAAAAATGAATGAAGTAAGATATCAATGTGCCAAATTTATATATACATGCATAGGCACCTAGCTTATAAGTAGGTTTTTATCAAGGTAAGTAATATTCCTTTAATATTTTTGGACTAGGTTTAGATAGTTAATGATTTCTTATGAATGTATAAGTGATTATTTTCATAATGGATGTCATATATACTTTGTAAATATGAACAACTATTATAATGCCAAAAATTTTGGCTTATGATTTTAATGGTTTTGAATTTGATGTTGTCAAAGAATGATGATATTTCTTGTTTGCTGCATAATTAGGTGTGGGTTTTAAGTAATTTTATTTTAGTAAAAAATCTAACTGTGTATAGGTTTGGTGGTGTCAGTTATATACGTTGTTGATAAGTAGTATTTTAGTTGAGGCATCGATGTTGAATTTTTATGTTTGTTTGATATTGAATATAAATCAAATTTTGATATTATAAATTTGAGTTGATGCATGTGAACATATAGATGTGTATATGGTTTGGAGCAAAGTAAACAAACAACAAAAAAAGGAGCCTAAGATAACAATTATTCTCTAAAAACATTATTTGAAGTCTATCAAAAAAATTCAGCTTTAAGAAAATGGCTCCTTATATAATCATTATCTAAAGTAAAAAAAATGATTCAACTTTTAATATGTTTACTAATATAATTATCATCTAAAGTATAAAAAAAATTCAAATGGTATACTTTAGATAGCGGCTATATCTAAAACATTTATCTAAATTTTCCTACTTTTATCCCTAGATAATGGTTATTATCAAGAAATGACATCTAAATTCACAACATAAGCATGTTTATTATAGTTTAGATAATGGGTTTTTCATCGTTATCAAACATTTGATAACCCGAAAGATAATAATGGCTCGATGCCTTTATCTAGTATAAATCTTCATTAGTATTAAAGAATTATATTGTGGTAGCATCGTGTGATGTTAGAAACGTAATGATCATGCTTTAGAGCATTGTTTCTTAGTCAAGATGGCCCATGTATTTGAGTGGTCATGCGCTAATGAGTTGTTTCCTTGCCAAGATGGCTAATGTGTAATGTGAGAATGCTTAGTCATGTTATAATGGGGCTAAACATTCCCGTTAGAGCCTACTTTGTGTTGTGATGGGGATGAGGAATCCATTAAGAGACTACTCAAAGATAAACATTCTCCAAAGAACCTATCTAAATGAAAGGGTTGGTTGCTTATGAGAAATCCATTGTTTAAAATTTTCAAATAACAATATATGTAGGATATATGGTATTATGTGATTGAATAAGTTGTATTTTAAATGCTCATTGGAGGTAGATTTTACTAATTTCTTAACTGTGTTGCCACCTTTTGTTGTATTATGATGAAGTTCGCATATATAAGAGAGCAATTAGCCTTTTTTATAGGTTATGCATCTTTGTGGAATCATATGTAGGGGAACTAAAATAATTATGTGTTTTTTTACTCTCTCTCTCTCTCTATATATATATATACTCATGTTTTAGAGCAATCAATGTTATCTAGGTATATTGTTGGTGCTTGTATTAGTACTCAAGTGGTTAAATTAGGTTAAGTTTGAGTGGTATGAATAGCCTAGATAATAAGACCTAGTGGTTATTCCCCCTTTTGTAGGTAGTGAGATGACATTCTGATTGTGTTCATGTTACAGTAGTAGCTAATGAACATCATGGGGAGTGATTTGTACATGGATCCCTATGTGCTTAGATCATACCATTTATTATTGACCTTACCTTAAATGGATCCATGGATAGGAGTAATGATTAGGTATATGGATTTTTTTCTCATGGTCATTTCACATCTGAGGTTTGTTGGTGGTGATTGTTTTCTGAGACATTACCACCAAAGAGATAGGGAGATTATCATGATCGATGATGAATGGACCATCTTATAATGAAGTGAGGGAGAAGATGATTCTTTAAGATAAGTGGACTCAAAAAGTGATAGTTGATATTAGGAGACTTCAACGTGGTTAAGAGTCGCTTATGATATTTTAGGAGTTGTATGCTTTCAATAAAATATTTAGGGTGTATTAATCTTTTATTGCACATATTTGTGTTTTTGCTTAGGATTTCTTAATAATTTTAATGCCATGTTTCAGTCCCTCTATGTAAGTAGCAGTTGTAGGTATATTTGAATCCTTATATGAATCTTTTTGTGTGTGTGTGCATGTGTATATGTGTTTGTGTGTTATATGTTAAGATACCATTTGTTCCTTTATGTTAATTTTTATCTTCAAGCTTCCACTAATCCTTTTTCTCTATTTACGTACTTAATTTTTTTTTCAACCGAATCACTAATTTGGTAAAGTGCGACACTTTTAATATTGGTGTTTATCATATATAATTAACTACTTGTAATTCAAATATAATATTCAAAGCTCCTAGACCTAGTAATTATATCATGATATTGTACCCTAAACCTTAAACTATAGCCACTATATCGTAAACCCTAAACCTAAAACAACCTTTTTTTATCATTTTTTTATCTTATTGTTGCTATACATTTTAGCCCAAAGCTAACTTACATTTTTTGGATATGCCACCATTAATTGTTTTTCTTTACTATGCTAATATTTCTATGGGATAAATATAGATTAAAAAATTATGTCAAAGGAATAATTGTGTGTAAATCACATGTCTAGGGCATATGAATAAGGGGTGACATTTTTCATCAAGTATGTAGTAGAACATATTGAATACTTTAGTAGAATAATTAGCTATGTTTGGATTTTGCTTATGTTGAAAGTATTAAAGTTGATGAATTGAGAGATCATTTGTTCGTGTATGGAATAGATGAAAGTTGTACTCACTGGATATGGAATGGTGAGGAAGAGTATAATAATTGAGGATAATAGAAGGGAAAATAACATAATATTTGAGAACTATAAGGGATATTTGTTATGAGAGATGAGTCCAAAGTTGGGGAAAATGTTCGGGATTATAGTAAAATGATTAAGACATTGGTGAATGATTCAGAAAAGGCTTTGTATGGTGGTTGTAAGATATTTACTATATTATCCATTTTTTAAGGTTATACAACTTAAAATCATGCAAATGATGGACCGATAATAGTTTTGCCGAATTATAGAAAATTTTGAAAGATATGTTTCCCGATAATATTGTTTTACCATATCACACCTATGAATCCAAGAAGATTCTTTTATCCAAAGGCATGCATTTTGAGAAGATACATGCATTCCTTAATGATTTCATATTAACTCCCAATGATTATGAATCCTTACATAGTTGTCCCAATTATGAATAAAAGGAACCACGATACTAAAATATCTAGGTTGTGGACAAGGTGTTATAGAAATTTTCCTATAATGCCAAGATTTAAGCAAATGTCTGATAACGAGCAAGATGCTAAGAACGTGACATGACATGATGGTGAGAAAACACATAATGGGATTCTTAGACATTTAGTTGACTCGCCACAATAGATGAAGATTGATGACATGTTGACCAAATTTGTTAATGAATCAAGAAATCTATGTCTTGCACCTTTTTTGGATGGAATGAATATGTATGATTAAGGCACCTATAGCATATGGATATAGATTTTGGTGATATATAATCTACCGACATGGCTATATATGAAAAGGAAATATGTTCTGTTGTCTATTCTTATTTTAAAGCCAAACCAACAAGGGATTATGCAATGCTAGTGCAAAGGATAATAATTTGACTTGGGTAGATATGAATTATTATGGCATTAATAAAAAATATGTGGGAGATAGATTATACTAAGTTTAAAATGCCATTTTTTTATGTGTAAGTGTATTGATAATAGTTATAGCATTAAATATAATAATGGGTTCACATTATTAGATCTCAACAGTGTCTTGCTTATACATGACCCTTAACTATTATCATCCATTGAGGTTTGTTGGTGGTGACTGTTTTATGAGACATTAACACCAAATAGCTAGGGATTTTATCATGATCGATGATGGATGGAGGAGTCGGCACGGGTTACTAGGGAGTCTATGCCTTAGTAAGATAGATGGAAAATATAATAATGAAGTGAGGGAGTACATGAATCTTCAAGATACGTGTATTTAAAGAGTGATAGTTGATATTTGGAGACTCTAGCATGGTTAAGAGTAAATTATGAGATTTAAGGAGTTTGATGTTTTCAATAAAATATTTAGGGTTGTAGAAATCTTTTATTGTACATATTGGTGTTTTCTTGGGATTTCATAATAATTTTTATACCATATTTTAGTACCCCCTATGTTAGTAGCGGTTATAGGCATATTTATATTCTTATATGAATCTTATATATATATATATATATATATATATATATATATATAATATGTTGAGATACCATTTTCTCCTTTATGTTCATTCTTCTCTTTGATCTTCTAATTATCTATTTTATTTACTTACCTCATTTCATTGTACTGTACCTTTTTTTCCAACCAAATCTCTAATTTAGTATAGAGGGATACTTAAAATATAGGTGTTTATGATAAACGATTGACTACTTGTAATTTAAGTATGATACTCCAAGCTCCTAGCCTTAGTAGTTATATCATGATGTTATGATATCCCTAAATCCCAAAGTATATCCACTATAACATAAAAACTAAACCTAAAATGTAATAACCCATCCTAAAATCCTTCAATATGTGTTTAAATTTATGTTGGTATAAAATAAATTGGTTTTGCTTTTAAAAAGGGCTACAAGTTTGAATTTGTGTATCCTTGACTTACCAACCTTTTTCCATGTCTCTTCCTAACCACGCTCAACCCCCCTCACCTCATCAATTGTTCTCTTACACATGATTACCCACATTCAACCATACCAATCTAATCTCTCTCTCTCTCTCTCTCTCTCTCTCTCTCTCTTTCTCTCTTATAGATTTTAACAGCTCTTACTTATATATAATCATTATTCCTAATTCATGGTCACTTCTTACCAATTGTTCTTACTCTCTTCTTCCTTTTTTTCTTGTGAAAAATTTCCTAAATATTGAGCATTCCTTCATTTTTTCCCCTTTTCCCTACTATTGAGAAAAAAAGGTTGCCCTTGTTTTCTTCTGTTCCTTGGTCTAATTATTGTTCCTTCTTTCTTCTTAAATCTTGGCTTTAGTTCTCACTTTTTTCTCTTAAGAAATGAATGATTAAGGTTCGAGAGAGGTTGAAAATTCTAGATTTATTTTTCGTGGAACTCTATTTTTCAGAAAAGGTTGAGTTGTGTTTTCTTCTTCTTATTCTTCTTCTTTCCTATTATTTTAATGGAGTTTTAAAAAGAATTTTTAATGGTTTAATATTTTTATTCTCTTAGGAATCGAGGTTCTGCTAGATAGACATCAAATAAGAGTTTTATGCAAGAGTAATTGCTTCAAGGGAAGACATTATTATCTTTAATATGAATAAGCTTTTTTTGTTTCTTATTGAGGTTCCATGTTCTTGGTGTGTTTTTTCTTGAGCATGGGTTAATTATATGCTATAATTTGAGCATGTAGTAGAGTTTCTTTCTAAAATTAAGCATTGTTGGTTTCTATAATTTTATGCATGATTTAGTATTTTGAGTATGATTTCATTTTAATGATTATGGTACCATGTATGATGTGATTTTTATCAAAGTAACATAAGGTTTGATCGAAATTTTTATGTGAAGCTCTCACCCACGATATAATGTAAAAGAAACAAAGTAATTTTCTGGAGTATAGGTGAAGAAAATGATGAAACAAGTAGAAGGTACTCGACAGATTTGTAGAGCCTTCAAATGTGTCGAGGTTGAAGATAGGTTAAGGAAGGTTGAATCCAAGATTTTCCTTGCTCAATGTCGACCCAAAAGGGAGGATTAGACTTTAGCTAACTTTGCTCAAAGTTTGATAAAAAAATTCTTATTCATTCATTCCATACAAAGCTGCACACAAGACCTTATATAGGGGAAGGAAGGAGTCAGTGGTTAGCTAGCTTAAAGCAGCTGATTATTCCTTCTTAATCCAGGCCATTAATCATGGTTAAATTAAGCCCATATTAAACTTAATCCAAAGCATAATATCATTGGTTAAATGATACTAAGGATTAATATTACAAAGCTATACAATTGATTAAGATACATACATGAAATTATATCAATACCCTAACTTACATAAAATACACTTAGGGTTAGGGTTTACAACAAGTTAATACAAATAATGAATATCATCACTTTATCTTATTGTTGTAATGTATCATCCTATGTATGTCATAGTCTTGCATGCTTTGAATACTTGTGCACATCAAAGTGTATGAACATCTTCTTCTGACAAATATGTAACATACCTACAAGAATAACTTGAATGTTTTTCAATATAAATCATATAAGAATTATCAAGAATATTTAACATGATAGGCTCCAACATTAAGAAAGCTAAATATTTGTTACCTTGAGGATAAATATGAACATGACAATTATTAGGTTCATTGGATGCTCCTGCATCAATGTATCCATATGGTTCTGTATGTTCATCATGTCTCTTTACTTGTTTTATGACATAGAAGCATGATAAGATTAATATGGTAAAGTATGACAAGTTTTGGTTGATGTATCACAAGTTTAAGTGTTGTTTTACCTAAACGATTTGATTAGTTCATTGAATCCATCAACTAGTTGTGTGAACAGTCGTACGACTTGGAAATTTTGATCGGCTGGTTGTGAAATCAGTTGATTGGTTAGATGAAGCTGTCTACTAGTTTCTATGAATAGTCAATTAGTTTTCCAAACTCATTTACTAGTGATCCTATGATCAAAGTGGTCTGGTCTCTATTTAGACCCGTTGATCAGTTAGAAAAAACCCATTTACTTGTTTCATATGAACAGTCAATCAGTGAGACCAACCAATCAATCAGTCCACTATAGTTCTTTTTGGCTCAAGTCGAATACGACTAGACCAATCAACTAGTCCAAGGAATTGAACGACCGATCTCGTTATATACCACCTATTTGTTTGTTAATTGTCCTTCTTATTTTGAGACTTTTATGTTAATACATCTATGTAATTACAATATTTAAATTATGATTTCAACCATGTTTCCTCAAGATACAATAACAATCATAATGATGATATTTGGGACTTGGTTAAGTTTGGTGTGTTGTGTTATCCCTTGGAAACACCTAATTGGTAGCTTTTACGCCTTGTCATGTGTTTGGTGTTATCAATTGGAAACACCCACTTAGTTATTTGTCAAGTTAATTTATGATTTGTGATATCACTTGAAAATTAATAATAATGGAATAAGAATTTGTTTGATCCTTTTTCTCCTACTCTCGGGTAGGGTTGTAAATGAGAAAAGATGATTTGAATACTCCTAGGAGTAGGCTTAGCTCATTTAACTAAACAAGCCTAAAATAAGGCATATACTTGGCTTGTTTAATTAAACACATGAGGCTAGTCGAGCTCACAAGCCAAAGCCATAAAATAAACTGAGCTACGCTTTTTTTTTATCTCACACTCAGCTCTTTTAACTATACAAATGAGCTGAATACCTAGTTGTCTTAGCTTATTTACAACTCTATGCTTAAGGTCGATGACTAGGAGTTAGCGGGTAAGTTGCCCTGTGGTTTATATTTTTTCACTCGGTACCTATTTTCTTCTTTACTGGGTTGTGGTCAATAACGGGTATATGCATATCTTTGAGGTACAAGATTATACTATGGAAGGCTGGTATAGCATTAGTGTCTAGTCTGGGTGGGTAAGGTACCCTAGTACAAGGTGCCCTAGCACTTTGTATTGTCCATTTCTTAGGTAGGTGTAGTATTCCAACTTTTTAGCCCTAACAGTGGAGTCATGCAAGGTGTATTGGGTAAGGTATCCCAGTATAAGACCTCTTGATGTACTTTGACCACGTTTGGTGGGTGTGGTATCCCAATTTGTGTTAGCACTCACGGTAGGTGCATTTGATGTGTGGTGGATGTGGTATCCCTATAGAAAATCCCTTTTAGTGTATTCTGACCCCATGTGATAGGTGTGGTATCCCGTTCTATTTATTTGCTACCATGACTTTTGTTTATGGCAAAGAGTTGGGTGTGGTCAAACGAACTATCTTAATAATTTGAAATTATGTGATCACTAAAGGAAGAATTATGAAATGGTTTACATTTTGTGGATTGTCATGCATTTACCGTACTACTATTCTTCCCTAATTTCTATGTAAGCATGCGTTGTTGTATTACTACTATGAACCTAAGTGTTAAATTATATTGTTATGATAATTAGCATGATACTATGCTACTTCAATGTGCTACATGAGCCTTACCATGTTTTAGGTTGTTTGTTTTATCAGTACTTCATCATGATGATACTACACTTGTGTGATCATTATGATGATCTGGATTTTATTTGGGGAGAAGAAGGCCATTTGTAGGAGTATGATTCTTAGTTAGAGTATGCTGAGAGTGATGATGTGGGCCAGTAGCTGGCCATTCCTTGGGGTTATAGATTTATATCTATGCTTAATGGCCTATTTGTTTTAGGGTGAAAGAAGGTGAAATAGGAAAAATTAATTGTTTCACCCCATTTGGGGACTAATTTTATTAACCTTGATTAGGTGAATTAGGGTTAAAGTTTAACCTTTGTTTACCCCAATTAACCTCATTTTTGTTAACCCTACTTTTATGGGTAACACAGGTAAAGGTTAACATATAAGTAATATTTTGACTTGACCGGACAACAATGCCCCTAATTTATAGCAATTGAATCATCATCCTCTTATTGTTCACTCTCTCCCATTATATATATCGTCCTTCATTTGCTTTATTTTTTTTTTAACCTTCATTCACCTTAATCTAAATAAAAATTTTAAAACATTCATCCTGTTTCACCTAAGCTAGGTTAATATTATCCAAACAACATTTAAAAACATTTTGATGCAGGAGCATCTAATGAACCTAATGATTGTCATGTTCATATTCATCCTTAAGGTAAGGAAGATTTAGCTCTCTTAATGTTGGAGCCTATTATGTTAAATATTCTTGATAATTCTTATATGCTTGACATTGAAAAACAATTAAGTTATTCTTGTAGGTATGTTACATATTTGCAAGAAGAAGATGTTCATACACTTTGATGTGTACAAGTATTCAAAGCATGCAAGAATATGACATACATGGGATGATACTTTACAACAAGAAGATATAGTGATGATATTCATTATTTGTATTAACTTGTTGTAAACCCTAACCCTAAGTGTATTTTATGTAATTTAGGGTATTGCTATAATTTCATGTATGTATCTTAGTCAATTGTATAGCTTTATAATATTAATCCTTAGTATCATTTAACTAATGATATTATGTTTTGGATTAAGGTTAATATGGGCTTAATTCAACAATGATTAATGGGCTGGATTAAGAAGGAATAATCAGCTGCTTTAGACTAGCTAACCACCAACTCCTTCCTTCCCCTATATAAGGCCTTTGTGCGTAGCTTTGTATGCAGAATTGAATGAGAATGAATACGAATTTTCTATCAACCTTTGAGCAAAGTTAGCTAAAGTCTAATCCTCTCTTTTGGGTCGAGATTGAGCAAGGAAAATCTAGGATTTAACCTTCCTCAACCTATCTTCAAACTCAAAACATTTGAAGGCTATACAAATCTGTTGAGTGTCTTCTACTTGTTTCATCAATTTCTTCACCTATACTCTAGCAAATTACTTCATTTCTTTTGCATTAGATCATGAGTGAAAGCTTATAATACAAATTTCGATCCAACCTTCTATTACTTTGATAAAAACCACATCACATTCACCTCTATTCCCTTCACCTATGTTAATTTATAATGTTTACCTCCACCTCCATTCACCCCTATCCAAATGGACCATAAGATTTAGGCTAACCATCTAGAGGTGTTTTGCTCACTACGTTGGAAATATTTTGTTCTTCCAGTTATTTGAACTCTTGGCTTTAAGTTCTTGTATTTGGATTTTGTAAACTCTCATACTCTTCCTATCTATATTATTATTCTTTTCCTTGATTGTTGTATTAATATTATAACCATGCATCTTTTCATTCGTGGTTCCATTTTTCCTTGTATTAGGAATGGTTTAGATGATGATCACACCTTTTTCATGGTTGATATGATATAAACATTCCCTATTTTTTCTTTTCAAATGCTTATACATTATCTTCAAAATGAATATTTTAAGTTTGTAAATTGGGTGTGTTACATAAAAGATTTTTTTTTTTATCTTATTATTGTTTTTAACCCAAAGATAGCTTGAATTGTTTGCATATGCCACCATTGATTGATTTTCTTCACCATATTAATGTTTTTATAGGAGACATATAGATTGGAAATAATGTAAAGGAAATAGGTGTATGTAAATCATATGTATAGGGAATATAAATAAGGGTTTGAGTTTTTCATCAAGTTTGTAGTATAACATATTGAAGAGTTTAGTAGAATAATTAGTTATGTTTGGATTGTGTTTATACTGAATGTATTAAAGTTGATGAACTAAGGGATCATTTTTGTGTGTGTATGGAATAGATAGAAGTTATACTCATAGGATATAGAAGGGTGAGGAAGACTGTGTATATAACAATGAAAAAGATAGAAGGGAAATAACATAAGATTTGAGAACTATGAGGGAGATTTATTAACAGAGATAACTCTAAAAATAGAGGAACGTGTTTGAGATTATCCTTAAATTTTTAATACATTAGTGAATGATTCATAAGTGGCTTTGTATAATGGTTGCAAGATATTTACTATATTATCCATTTTTTTTAAGGTTATACAACTAAAAATCATGTAAATGATGGAGCGATAAGAGTTTTGTAGAATTATTAACATTTTTGAAAGATATGTTTCCTAATGATAACGTTTTACCTTATCAAACTTATGAAGGCAAAAAGATTCTTTTGTCCATAGGCATCCATTTTTAGAATATGTATGCATGCCTTAAAGATTGCATATTGTTTCACAATGATTATGCATCCTTGAATAGTTATCCCAATTCTGAATGCAATACACCACGATAAAAGAACAACTAGGTTGTGGCCCAGGTGGTATGGTATTTGCCTATAATACCAAGATCTAGGCAGATGTCTAATGACAAACAAAATGCTAAGAACTTGATGTGGCATGATGATGAGAAAATAGGTGATGCGCTTCTTAGATATCTATCTGACTCTCCATAATGGATGAAGATTGATAACACATTCACCAAATTTAGTAATGAATCAAGAAATCTATGTCTTATACTTTCTATAGATGGAGTACATCCACACTATGAAGGTACCTATGCCATATTTTTGAGTGAAACATCAGGGGATTATATGATGCTAGTGCAAAGGACAATAATCTAACTTATGTAGATATGAATTATTATGGTGTTATTGAAAATATATGGGAGATAGATTACACTAGGTTTAAAATGCCATTTTTATGTTTAGATCAGTTGATAATAATCAAAGAAATAAATATGATAATGGGTTCACACTAGTAGATACCAATAGGGTATGGCATAAATAGGATCCTTACATATTGGCATCATAAGCAAAACAAGTTTTCTTTGTCACAGACCCTACTGATAACAAATAATATGCAGTAATAACTACTAAGAAATGAATGTGATGATGAAAATAATATCAATTGGAAAAAATGAGAGTATCACAATTATGCAAGAAACTCATGAGGCATAATCATTATGAAGTGATATATATGTTAAATCATGAAATTAGTATCTAAAGAAGGAAGGGGAAAAAGGAAAGCAATAGGAGTAACAATATTTTGTGCTATTTTATTTATTTATTAGGAATGTGTATTAATTCTTTATTATTTATACATATTGTACACTAATTATTTTCATATTTAATAAATAAATGAAGAAGAAGGTCAAAGAAATAGATAACAGTGATGAAGAAGAAAAGAGGGGACAAACTATAATAAAGAAAGTGATAGAAATGAGAAATGAGAAAAAATGGTGGAGATGTAATTCAATTCTAGATGTCTACCCATGGGCAAGCATTACGGGGAGTGCATCACCTACATCAGTGCTACTACTCGTTGGCTTGTTCCTCTCAATATTAGTAGCAAGAGGGAAGTCAATGAAGGAACCAAAAATCTTATGTGGATGGAAGTCAATGATAATATATGGGCTTTATTACACATATTTTAGTATTTTGGTTGATTTTCTATTCAATAAATGGTGTTTTTTTATATATGTACTTCAAGGTACTAGAATCTAAGAAGAAATGGTATGTGAGGCATTGTAGCAAACAACATAAATCTTTCAGGTCACACCTAGCCAAAAAAAAAGTTATACAAATCTAGTGGTACACTAAGGGCAAACCTACCAAAACATTATATATTTATTACTCTAAAATATTGGGATGCATTTTTATCACTTTGAATTACAGATGAGTTTAAAGTATGCATCACTTTGATATATTGATTTTTCATAATAATATGTGTTTAATAGATATTTTATAAATTATTATGAATGTTTGGCTTTTAATAAGTGTTAAGTACACAACACTCAAATCTGGCCATGAAGAACATGTATGTCCATAATATGTCCCAAAAATGATAAAAAAGGCCTTGAGAAAGAGTTGATATGAATTATTCACTTTATATGCTTAAATATCTAATCAAAATTATTATAATATCTCTAAAAAATTATGACTTATGTTTAAATTTTTAGTTGATGCAATGAAAATGGGGTCCAAGAACTTCAACTATTCATTTATGCTCACTATGGAAGAAGGCTAGAAAAAGTGCAAGTGGTAAGTATATTAATGAGGAGGTGCGCCAAGCAGCTGAGAAACTCATAAGTTTAAAGTATTTTACTCAACCCTATCTAGCCATTTATCATTATAAAACTACATATGTTTATTTTTATTTTGAAAGTTTATTTATTCACTAATTGTGCATATATTAGGATTTTATTGAGCAATCGAATTTAATAGAAGGATTTAATGAATATAGTGTTGTTTCATAAGTGACAGAAACACAAGAACACCCTAGAAGGCAAAGAGATATTAAATTAGGGGTTAAAAATATCATTGTGTGTGTGTGGTCAAACACATTGGACTCAAAGTACTAGTGACCAAGTGGCATACACTTTAGAAAAATTAAACCAAGTGATAAAGATGATGCTCAATACATGACAAGAATTGTCAATTGTGAAATCTCAAGGTTATAACCTAGCTCATCAACTATCATAGGATTTGTTACATATACCTAATATAGATAGCATACGAGACAATTGTGAAGAGTATCCATGTTTATATTCTCTTTCAGCAATAAGCATGATAAACTATAGTTTGCATTTGTTATCATATGTATCAAGTATGTAATATAAAGTGTTTTTTCAAGGTACGTATAAGTGTACCTTGTTAGGACCTATTAATTCTCTTTGAGAAGCATAGGGAGGAAATACCTCATGGTAACACCACATTGATGGTCCATAGGAATCTTTTATTAGTTGCTCAAAAGTGATGTTGCATTTACAATCCAATAACTTCTAAAGTACTACCACCCTTATATAAAGAAAAAGATGGGCTTGTGACCATAAAAATAGCTAAAGGAAGTTTTTTATCTTGGCCTACAAACTAAATACGTTTGACGAATAAATAGGTAATGAAATTATCCATTATTGTTAGCACCTTATCTATTTATTACATTAAACTAATTCAACCTTTATCTTATTATCATATTTTGTTTGTTACAATGATAAGAAATCAAAGCCATGGAAAGTTCATAAGCCAACAATCAATATCATTTGCTTTCATTAAATTAAATACATTAGTTAGTATTATGATCACTATAGCTTTTTTAATAGCTTTAAGGCAGAACAAAAAGAAGATGATGGGGAAAAACAAATAAAGGCATTAGAGGGGAAGAAAAATGCACAAATACTATAGTAGCTCCTTTAGAGACAATACCTTTAGAACAAAAATCTAAATTTTTTGCCTAACCTCACATTCAAAACATACCTAGTTTGGCCATGTTGAGCTTCTTTTCCCAACATTTCCTTGGCATGGATCATATTTTTCTTGGCATGCTTGCCAATTTAGTTAATCAAACCACGTTTAATATTGTTGCAATTAGAAAAGATGAAATAAATGAAGTAGTTAACTAAGAGTTGATGTTGTCTACCATTATGTATGTATATATTAAGTACATATTATTTAATATCATCTTATTACATAAAGTTTTTCATATTTTGCGGTGACACTAATATGAGTCATCAATTTTATTAGTTCATATTCACTATTATTTTCATGTATAAGTTATTGATAGTCATGGGTCAAACATATAGTTTTTTCACTAGTTAATATATATTTTTGTGTCTATTCTAGTTGAATGATACGCATGTGAATCATGAAGGGGAAAATATAAAATATCTTGCACTACAAATATTTAGTTATCATGGATGTGCAGCCAAGACAACTAATGCTTGTACCACACCTCACCAATCAACATTAGGTTTTGTATGTTATTCATATTTGTAGGAGCAAAGCCTTTGTGTTTGAATCCTTGGCCGAATATTCCATCTATTTTGATCAAGTTTGGCTTAAAGGGAAGCATTTGATTGACACGCTACTATATTTCTTCTATTTATTTTCTTATGTCCATAAATTCTATTTTTAATTTATTTAGGTTGTTTATTATTTCTCTTAAGGCACTACAAATGTTAGTTATGATGAAGGGTGGAAGAGATTCAAGATTTAACCTTTATTATTATCTTTTCAAGGTTAAAATTTATTAATAATATATTTTGTCTCAATTTTAATTACTATCTCTAGTTAAGTATATATATTCTGAGCCTACAATTTAAATGTTTTTCTACGTTTTAGTAGATTCTTATGCAAAAAAATAACATCAATTGCATATATTGCGTGTGCATATTCATGTATAAGATCATGTCAAGAAAGTATTTAGATATAAATCCAAACAATGCATGCCTTCTATTTCATTAGTTTCAATTAAAAAACAATGACATTTTATAATTTGCTTACTAATTAAATAAGTAAATGAATGGATTTGCTGTTCTATCCTAGTGGATCTTATTTGAGGGAATACACACCAAAAGAGATTAATGAAGTGAAATTAATGCGTTGAATTTGTAAGTATATGTGATGAAACCTCATTTGGAATCAAAATAAACTCCGGACAAAAATTGTACAAAGATATGATCGGGGAAAACTGATCTTGATCAACCAGTGATAAAAACACCAAAGGAAGATCAAATTACTCAGGGCTAAGTTGAAAACAACAGTGGATTAATATTAATGAATAGAGAAATGAAGAGATTTAGCAAGGGATTCAGCAAAGAAGAAGAGTCGAGATAGAGAGAGAGAGAGCATAGACAGAGAGAAAAGAATATCGTATATCAACCTTTTTCCATAATGAATGAATAACATCTAGTTTCCCTTACATGGCTAACACATATACTACTTACACAGCCAATGCCCAATTGGGCTTCGTGATAATACCGATTGGGCTCCATAACTTTCAGGCCTAATTACCTTCCTAAGGACCCATATTTACTTAACAACAATTATGGTGGTGCTAGGTGATTTATCCAGCCCACTTACAATTAGCTGTAACTGATCCAAAAATTAAAGAATACAATGATCCTATTTCCCATCAGCTAATTTACATAGCTAATTGTAGAAATTAAGGGAAACCTAATTATGGGCCGGGTGGCTGCCTATGTGGCCTACTTAATTCTATTAGCTTTAATTCTGACGATTGCATCATATGAGAATACACTATTATTCCCTAACCGTGTCAACAACAATCAGACTCAATTTATCCAGCAATCATCAACACAAATTAAAAACAATCAATCTAGCAACCGGCAGCATCCAGCAATCAGCCAGCAACACAATCCATCACACTGTATCCCATTATCACTTCCCCTAATTAATCACAAAGTAATAAAAATAGTTATACGTACAACTTATATTACAACTATCAACAAAAATATTCAAATAAAAAAAATTATTTAGCTACACATCATTTCCCTCTTCTTGGTGAGGTTTCGTCTCTAAAACCTTCATTATTCCAGCATAAGGATACAAATAAGATACTTTAAAAGAGTTACTCACATTGCCAAATTTAGCAGGTAAGTCAATTTTATATGCATTGTCATTAATCCTTTCAAGAACAGTAAAATGTCCATCACCTCTTGGATCTAATTTAGATTTTCTAAGGGTTAGAAAACATTCTTTTCTAAGGTGCACCCAAACCAAATCTTCAGGTTGAAAAACAACTTTTTTCCTCTTTTTATTAGTAATTTCAGCCACTTGTTGAACCCTTTTACTAATTTGCTTACTTACAAATTCATGTAATTATTTCATTCTTGTTGCACGAGATTCAGCATCCAAATTATGCAAATCAAAAATAGGTAAATGAATAATCTAGGGGAGTTAATGGGTTAAAACCATATACAACTTCAAAAGGAGTTTTCTTAGTTGTGGAATGTATAGTTCTATTATATGCAAACTCTACCTATGGTAATATAGCTTCCTAGTGCTTAAGATTTTTTTTCAAGTATAGCCCTTAACATATTACCCAAAGTCTTGTTTACCACTTCTATTTTCCCATTAGTTTGAGGATGACAGGTGCTAGAAAATAATAGTTTAGTACCTAATTTACCCCATAATACTTTCCAGAAATGACTTAAAAATTTAACATCCCTATATGATGCTATGGTCTTAGGTACTCCATGTAATTTAACCATGTGTATAAAAAATAAATCTGCCACAGCTACAACATCATTAAACTTATTACAGGGTATAAAATGTGCCATTTTACTAAACCTATTCACAACAACCATAATAGAATCCTTAGCTTTATTAGTCCTAGGTAATTCCAAAATAAAATCCAAGGAAACATCAGCCCATGGTTGGGTAGGAACTAGTAAAGGTGTATACAGACCAAATGGTTGAGAAGTGGATTTAGCATGTTTACAAGCCACACAGTTCACACAATATCTTAACACATCCTTTTTCATATGTGACCAATAAAAATGATCAGTTAAAACATCTAAAGTCTTTTGAAAACCTAAGTGTGCCATTAAACCACCACTATGTGCCTCCTGAATCAATAATTCTCTATATGAACAATTAAGCACACAAAGTCTATTTTTCCTGAATAAGTATCCATCAAAAAGGTAATATTTACCTTGGGCAGCAATACTATAACTATTATTTAATTCTTTAAAATCAGTATCTTCAACATATAAAGTCTTAATATGAGAAAACTCTACTAAATTTTCATCTACTATATTTAATAAAGCATACCTCCTAAATAATGCATCAGCAACTATATTATCACCTCCTTTCTTATATTTAATCATATAGGGAAAACTCTCAACACATTCTATCCATCTACCTTGTCTCCTATTCAACTTTGATTAACTCTTTAAATATTTAATAGCCTCTTGGTCAATATTAATAACAAATTCCTTAGGCTATAAACAATGTTGCCACACTTTTAAAGCTCTTACTAAAGCAAATAATTCCTTTTCATAAGTGGAATAATTCAGAGCACTACCACTTAATTTTTCACTAAAATAATCTATTAGTCTACCCTCCCGAGAAAGAATAGCCCTAATCCCTAAACCTAAAGCATCACAATCTAACTCAAACATTTTCTCAAAATCTAGAAGGACTAATACAAGAGCTTGGTCAATTTTTTCCTTAAGAGAATCAAAAGCTTTCTATTGTTCTAAACTCTATTTAAATCCATTATCCTTTTTTGTAACTACAATTAAAGGGTCAACTAGAGTACTAAGGTTCCTAACAAACCTACGATAAAAGGAACATAAACCATGGAAACTCCTAACTTCAGTAACTGATTTTGGTACAGGCCACTCTTATATTGCCTTAATCTTATCCTTATCAACAGATATATCATCTTTACTAATCACAAATCCCCAAAAGACTAAACTTTCTAAGAAACAACTTGACTTAGTTATATTAGCATATAATTTTTCTTCCTTAAACACATCTAAAACAGTCCTCAGATGTTTCAAATGTTCAGCTGTAGATTTACTATAAATAAGTATATCATCAAAATATGCAACTACAAACTTCCCAATAAAATTCCTAAGAACATGGTTCATAAGCCTCATAAAAGTCCTTGGAGCATTAGACAACCAAAATAGCATAACTAACCATTCATATAACCCAAAATTTGTCTTAAATGTAGTTTTACATTCATCTCCAGGCTTCATTCTAATTTGATGATAACCACTTTTCAAATCTATTTTAGAAAACACCACAGCTCCATGTAAAAGATCTAACATTTAATCAAGCCTAGGTATAGGATACCTATACCTAATTGTTATTTTATTCACAGCCCTACTATCTATACACATTCTCTAACTCCTATCTTTCTTAGGAACTAAAAGAACTGGTACACTATAAGGACTCATAGATTCTCTAATATATCCTTTACTTAATAAATTAGAAACCTGCTTTTTTAACACTTTTACTTCCTCTGGAGTAGATCTATAAGTAAGCCTATTAGGTATGATAGCTCCCAGAATAAAATCTATTTGATGTTCTATACCTCTTAGTGGAGGTAACCTATGGTGATTCTCATAAGGAAATAAATCAGAATATTCCTCTAATAAACCCTTAACATTATCAGGTATAGAATCAATTAAATCTGAGTGGCACTCATAACATTCCTTATACACCATCAAATACGCATTCTTATTTTGACCAAAGGCTCATTTAATATCACCTTTCTTAGCATAAAATCCAGATGATTTCTTAAGTTCATTTGAACAAGACCCAATATCCAAATTTTGTTTAGCTAACTACTTATAATCAGATTTCATTTTTACTTGATCATCATAAATTTCTTTAGGAGTGAGGGGTGCCAATGTAATTTTTCTATCATCTTTATATAATGTGTATCCATTTTTATACCCATCATGAATTACTTTCCTATCATACTGCCTTAGTCGTCCCAAAAGAATATGAGCAGCATGCATGGGCACTATATCACATAATACAAAATCCTCATATTTACATAACTTTAAATTTACCAAAACTTGCCTACTCACTTTAACATCTCCTAAATCATTTAACCACTGGAGTCTATAAGTCTTAGGATGTTTAGTAGTTGGTAACCCTAATTTAGATACCAAAATAACACTAGCAGCATTGATACAACTCCCACTATCAATTGCCATATTAAAGCACTTATCATTAAGTAAACACCTAGTGTGGAAGATGTTCTCTCTTTGTACTGCATTTGGATCTGGTAATTTATTTCTAGTTAATGCCCTACGTACCACAAAGAGATCACGATTCACCTACCTCTTCTTCAGAATCACTAGCATCATTAATCATTACATTAGTCTCCAATTCTTCACTTTCAGATTCTGAATCAATATCACCAGATTCCCTTATTAAAATGTTTCTCCTATTAGGATATTTAGAAGCTATATGTCCAAGTCCCCCACATTTAAAACACTTAATGTCTCTAGCCCTAGTTTATCCACTCGCATTATTAGGTATAATAGTTTTACCTTCATTAAATTTGTTCCCAAATCTAGATTCAGTACCTTTGCCCTTAAATTCAAAATTTCCATTATTTTTCTAGTTTCCAGAATTATTACCACCAAAATTCTTCTAGTTTCCAGAATTATTACCACCAAATTTTCCATTAATCTGTGAATTCAACCACTACCACTTTAATTTTCTTCTCATCTGAGTAGTTATGACACTCAAAAACCAATTCTATTTTTCTTTCCCATTCAAAGTAATAATCCAAATCACTCCTTCCATTAAATCTAGGTACGTTAAATTTAATGTTACCTAAATTTCTATCAACTTGATCTAATTCCCTATCATGTCTATTAAGTTGTCTAGGATGCCTATTACTATTATTAGATACCTGATCCTCTATCTCTTCTAGATTATTCAAGGGAGGAATTCTATTCCTATGTTCAATAGGAACTCTACCTAACACACTAGCATGTTGTTCATATACTCGATTATTCTGTAAATTATTAAGCCTAACATCTTGTTCTCCTAATCCTTGTTCTAGATTAGTAGATAAAACAACAAACTGAGCAGTCATTTGTTCTTGAAAAGTCCTAATTGTTTCTAACATATCATTACCAGTCAAAGGAACATATTGATTTACTGATTGACCATTGTTAGACATATTAATTCTTAACAAATTTCTTTAGACTATGTCAATTATTATCGCACACAGAATTCAAACAAAAATTCACAGTCAACAACATTCAAGAGTTATCAATATGAAAAATTACACAACAATCGATCTATTAGGCAATATATAGAATAATGAACCACACACAAATGACTAATTTTAGTAAAGATAATTGAGATCTAGCTACGTAAGATAAGGAAACAGGAATGAATTTACCGCACCAATGATGCACTGTCGTATGCACAACAAATTTAACAAATAAATCCTAATCCCCAAATACGTAGTATATGGCAAGAAGGAGTCGAACCCACAAGGAATGACGTTTTAATCACTAATTTTGCTATTGATGTTATAAACCCGTTTGTACAATTTTCATTGATTCCTAACTAAATTCAATTATACTAAGGCTTTAACCACGACTTTACAATTAGGGAAGGATTGAATTGGTGATGGAATTAAAATGCCATACATTCACATAAAAGAATGATTCTAAATAGTTTAATGTTGACTTAAGAAATTCAGAATAATAATTTCTATACTTCCTCTCAACCTTAATAAATTGAATATGCTCTCAATTTATTTTTGTACCCAATTAATAACCTAGGTTATGAACACTAGATTCAATTAATGGTAGCATTATGAACGGGAAGTAGCCAACTACAATCATAATCACACAAGCTCGGATCATGCAATTGCACGAATTAATGGTCTTCTTGCTACTAGAGACAAATTAATTAACAATTACGGATTAATTTCATTGTCTTAGCAAAAACTAAGTCCTAAACCAAATAGGTGATCAATCTAATTAGTTCAAGAATCTTAATCTATGATATGGAATCATTCAATTCAAACCATTAATTCAATTAAACCTCATGTAGAATCAAACATTTAAATTATGAAATGATAATTAAGTTATGATTCCATCTTTAATTCATCCTACCCTGTTCTAATTACTCAAATTTCTGCATATTCACAATTCATACTATTATACAGAAATATTAAAAATTAATGACAATAACACATTCACAAATTCTATTATTTCAACAATTAGATAATAATGAAATGATCACAAGTAAAATTACACAAAAACTACTTAGATTCTGCAAAATGAAGATACAGAAATTTACAAAGGAATAGAGGAAACTTATCAATTGAAGTGCAGAATGTCAAATCATCAATAGAATTCAAGAAGATCAAAGATTGGAATTGTGCATTACATGTATGTTCTAAAGGAATAAAGGAAGAAAAATACATTCGATCCTTTTTCTCTCGATCTCCCGAACTTTGTTTTCATATCCAATTTTATCAGGAACAAGTCGCGTGGCAGTTACACATTTTTAATCGAAAACACGGTCCGTGTTTATGAAACACGGGACCCCCGTGTTTTCTTCCAACCGTTCTGCTGACAAAGATTTACAGACCGATATTCGGGATTAATAACACGGTCCGTGTTATGGAAACACGGGACCCCCGCGTTTTTGATTCTTCCACTCAATTCCTTTGAAAGTTTCAGCTTAACTTCTCTTGATATATTTGTTCCCTTTCCAACTTTGCTCTCCTTGATTCTGCATTTCTTGATGTGTTCTCTACTTGATTTCTTCTTCTCATTGATTTCTCCTTGAATTTCTTCAATTCTTTTCTTTCCTGTAAAACTTATTCAAAGGAGGAAAACTCGACGAAAAGATTAAATCTAGTAGAATAAATGAGGGATAAATGATATTTTAGACATGAAAATAATCAATAAATCGCATCTATCAACCAACAAATGTTGGCGGTCAGAACCTGAGCAAGAGAGCAAGATTTTCCCCTCTTCTTGGGAAAATTTACCCACTAATCGTGTAAATCACCGGTAATAAGATTATAACTGCACGCTAAATCAACTCACTTAGTGTAGCATTATTCAGTAACATAAGAAATTACCAAACGTAAATCGCAAAAAGAAAATTGACAGGGTTAAAGATAAAGAAAAATATAACCAAATAAAGAAATGGAGCAGTCAGAACGACCGCAAGAAGCCAATGGATCAAGGCCACAATGTTTGCTCTCAAAACCCTATCAAAAGAATAAAAATTGTGGGAATCCGAGATGGCTTCCTTAAACAACCACCGATTTCACTTATTGTGCCAAGAACCATGCCGGAATAAACAATATCACCGGAACTCAAAGGATCGTCAAAAGAATCGTTTGATTCTTGTCAGACCCAAACCCCAATCTACCGTAGATACCAAGTCGACACCAAGAAATTAAAAATCAAAACCAGAATATAACAACTATCATCAGACTACAACAGATTGAAGAACCGAGCCACTTATACCAAATGATGAAACCTTAGTTGGAATCGAAATAAACGTCGGACAAAAATTGTACAAAGATATGATCGTGAAAAACCAATCTAGATCAGCCAGTGATAAAACACCAAATGAAGATCAAACTACTTAGGGCTTAGTTGAAAATAACGGTGGAAAAATATTAACAAATAGAGAAATGAAGAGATTCAGCGAAGAAGAAGAATCGAGATAGAGAGCGAGAGCACAGACAGAGAGAAAAGAATATCTTATATCAACCTTTTTCCATAATGAATGAATAGTATCTGGTTTCCCTTACACGACTAACACATATACTACTTACACAGCTAATGGCTTATTGGGCTTCGTGATAATACCAATTGGGCTCCATAACTTTCAGGCCCAATTACCTTCCTAATGACCCATATTTACTTAACAATAATTATGGTGGTGCTAGGTGATTTATCCAACCCACTTACAATTAGCTATAACTGATCCAAAAATTAAAGAATATAATGATCCTATTTCCCATAAGCTAATTTACATAGCTAATTGTAGAAATTAAGGGTTGCATAGGCAAAAATCCTACTAACCCAATTATGGGCCGAGTGGCTGCCTATGTGGCCTACTTAATTCTACTAGCTTTAATTCCAACAATTGCACCATATGGGAATACACTATTTTTCCCTAACTATGTCAACAACAATCAGACTCAATTTATCCAGCAATCATCAACACAAATTAAAAATAATCAATCCAGCAACTAGCAGCATCTAGCAACACAATCCAACACATTGTATCCTATTATCACTTCCCCTAATTAATCACAAAGTAACAAAAATAGTTATATGTACAACTTATATGACAACTATCAACAAAAATATTCAAATAAAAATTAAAATTATTTAGATACACATCAATATGAATAGGTGTCCATCTTATAATTAGGTTTTCATCAAGGTAAGTAATATTTTCTTGGTATTTTTAGACTAGGTTTAGATACTTTATGTTTTGTAATGAATTTGTAGGTGATGATTGTTGATGGTGGATGTCATATATACTTTGTAACTAATGAAAAACTCTTGTAATCCTTAAAATTTAGGCTTAGGATTTTAGGATTTTAAAGGTTTGGAATTTGATTTTGTTAAAGAATGATGATATTTCTTACTTATTGAATAATAAGGTGTAGATTTTAAGTAATTTTATTTTAGTGAAAATTCTAAATGTGTGTAGGTTTTTTGGTGTTGGTTATATTCTTTGTTGATTAGTGGTGTTTTGGTTGATGCGTTGAATGCTTATGTTTGTTTGATTTGGATGTGTGTCGAAGTTTGATATTTCAAATTTTTGTTGATGCATGAGAACATAAAATTATGTATGTAGTTTGGAAAATATTAAGCAAAACAAAAAGAAAAGAAAAGAATGAGCATCAAGTAATAGTTATTCTCCAAACTATTATCTAAATTGTATAAAAAAATCCTTCAACTTAGATAATGGCTCTCAATATGGCAATTATCTAAAGTTTAAAAAAAATCACATGGTACAATTTAGATATTGGTTATATCATAATTTTTTTTATGTATTTCCTCAATTGTTTTTACCTATAGATAATAGTTATTAGCAAGAACCGACATCTAAATTCATAACATAAGCATGTTTATTGTATTTTATATAGCAATTTTTGCACCATTATAAAACATTAGACAATTCTAAAATACATTAAAGCCTCATTACCATTATCTAATATAAAAAGTAAGTGGAACTAAAACCTTATTTCTTGGTAGCGTTGTCTTTACACTCCATTATCATATGATTTCATTTAAGTGTGTAACAAGTTATTAAATCTCTCTCCCATTAGCAAGTACACAATCCAACAACCCCGTTGTGCCCAATAATCATGTTAATTGTTAGCCATTGACCCCCTTAATTCTCTTAGAGAAGAGTAAGGTAGAAATCCTTTATGGTACCACCACATTGATGGTCCATGGGACTCCTTTAGTAGCTAATCAAAATTTTGTTGCATTGACAATTCAATAATTCTTAATGTACTACTACCCATATACAAAGAAAAAGATGGGTCTATGATCATAGAATAAGCTAAAGGAATTTGTGTGCCTCGGCCTGCAAACTAGATACATTTAACTATTAAAGAGGTAACACCAATCTCAATTATTCTTAGTATCTTATTTGTTTATTACATTAAACTAATTAGGCAGTAAGCTAATTATTATATTTTATTTAGTACTATAATTTAGGAATTTAAAGTCGAGGAAAATTTTTAAGGAAAAGGTAGTTACACTCTATATCACTATCAACATCTTTTTTTTATTAAATTAAAGACATTAGTTAGTATTATTATTACTATAAGTTTGTCAATAATTCTAAGGAAAATGAAAAAGAAGATGATGGAAAGAGTATAGAGATAGGCATCAAAGGGGAAGGAAAAAGCACAGATACGTCAGTAGCTCCATTAAAGAGACCACCTCTTAAACAAAAATATGAAACTTTCGCCTAACCACACATTCAAAAAATACTTGGTTTTTCCATGTAGAGCTTCTTTCCCCCACCATTTCCTTATCACGGGTCACATTTTTTTGGCATGGCTATCTATTTAGTTAGTCAAACCGCAGTATTGTTGCCATCGAAAAAGATGAAATAAATGAAGTAGTTAACCATGAGTTGATTTTTTTCTGCCATGATGTTTGTACATATTAATTAAGTATTATTTAATATAATCTTATTACATTAATTTTTTTTATTTCTTAGTGACACTGGTATAAGTCATCAATAGTATTATTTCATATGAACTATTATTTTCACCTATAGGGTATTGGGGTTCATGGTTCAAACTAATAGTTTTCCCGCTAGTTACAGTGCATTTTTTATACCCGTTCTTGTTGAATGAAATGCATGCTAAGCATGAAGGAGAAAAAATAAAATATCTAGCCCAAAAACTATTTAGTTCTCATAGATTTACAGCCAAGATAACTAATGTTTGTGCCACACCTCAGTGATCAACATTAGATTTTGTATGTTATTCATCTTTATAAGAGCAAAGATTATTTATTTGATTCCTTAAATAATCATTCCATCCATTTTGATCAAGCTCTACATGAAGGGAAACATTTGATCGACATGTTAGTATATTTTTTATATTTATTTTCTTATGTCTATTCATTCAATTTTTAGTACATTTAGGTGTTTTGAAATTTCTATTAGGGCATTACGAATGTCAGTTATGATGAAGCGTGGAAGAGATCCAAGAAGTGGCTTTCAATATGATTTTGTCAAGGCTAAAATTTCTTATAAATATATTTCATCTCAATTGTAATTACTATCTCTAGTTAATGTTATATATTTTGAGCTTGCATTTTAAATGCTTTCTTGGTTTTGACAAGTTCTTAAGAATAATAATATTGATTATGGATACTACGTGTGGAGATTCATGTATGAGATCATGTCCAGAAAGTATTTATATATATATATATATATATATATATTAAGTATGCCTTATATTTAATTAGATTCAATTAATAAATTATGGCATTTCATAAGTTACTTAATAATCAAATAATTAAATGAAGGTGAATTGCATTTCTATCTTAGTGGATCTTATTTGAGGTAATACACACCAGAAGAGATTAATGAAGTAAGAGATCAGTGAGCTAATTTTGTACATACATGCATAGGCATCTATCTTATAAGTAGGTTTTGATTGAGGTTAGTAATACGCGCTTAGTATCTATGGGCTATGTTTGGATATGTTATGTTTTGTACCAAATGTGTAAGTGGTGATTGTTGTTATTGGATATCACATATATTTTGTAACTGAGTAACAACTCTTGTAATGCCAAAAATTTATTCTCATGATTTCAAATGTTTGGTATTTCATGGTGTTATAGAATTTTGATATTTCTTGCTTATTCGATAAGTAGGTGCAATTTTTAAGTACTTTTATTTCAATGATAATTGTGAATGTGTGCAAGTTTGGTGGCGGTAGTTATGTTGTTGATTAGTAGTAATTTCTTTGAGGTATTGGTGAAAAATATGAATGTCTTTTTGATATTGGATATATATCAAAATTTGATATTACAAACATGGGCTCATGGATGATAACATATAGTTGTGTATGTGGTTTGGAGAAAATAAAAAAGAAAAAAATGAGCATAAGAAAATAGTTCTTCCCTAAATTGTTATCTAAAATGTATCAAAAAAAAAGTTCTGTTCAACTTTAGATAATAGCTCTTCATATGATTGTTATCTAAAATAATAATAAAAAATTATTCAACTTTAGATAACGGTTCTTGATCATTATCTAAAGTTTCAAAATTTCAAATGGTACACTTTAGATTATGGTTATATCATAAATCATTATCTATAGTTTTGTGTTTTTTTAATACCTTTAGATGACGCTCATTATCAAGAATTGGCATCAAAAGTGAAAACAAAATCATGTTTATTATACTTTAGATAGAATTTTTTGCACCATTATCAACATTAGATAATTCCAAATACAATAATGACTTTGTACCATTATTAAATATAAAAATTAAGAAGTATTAAAGCCTTATTTTGTGGTAGTAGTCTCTTTACACTCCATTATCATATGATTTCATTCAAGTGTGTGAAAGTTTATTGAATCTATCTCCCATATGTTGATAAACCATCTAAAAATATCTTTATGCCTAAGAATTGTGCCCCTTAGTCCCATTTCAATTTTGAATCTTTAAAAAAAATTATTTTAGGACCCTTGATGCTGGTGTGCAAAAATGGTCGGATCGGTACCATCTAACAACACTAACTCCTTCATTTCTCTTCCATTTTCCTTGATTTTTGTTACATTAGACTTATGATGCATAATACATGAACCTAACTATTTTATTTACTAATTTATTGCCTTTCCCCATCTTTTAACACCCAACTTTTCCTTCCCATGTTATTTCATGTTATCACTACTATGTGGATGATCGTCGAGCCCACTTCCAATTCTTTCATTTGCTTCTTCTCTCATCCATTTATATTTTTTTGTTTTTGAATACTTTCATCATGAATTACAAGAATCACCAACCATGCTCTTTAAATCATGGCTTAAGTCCCACGTAGCAGCTCTGACATCCCTCTCCCTACCACAATTGGTGTTGTTTTTACAACATGGACTACTATAGCAAAAAGATTGTGTGAGTTGTTGGCTATATTTTGTCTCATTTTGTGCCAACTCCAACCACTTTTCCCTTAGGTTTTATTGGCATACACTCTCACTCAAAATAATTCCTTTCTTTCCTCTCCTTTCTTAGCTTGTGGTGGTGAGTTTTGGGTGGTGTTTGGGGAGGTGGCATGCTGTAGTTTTCTATCTCCCAACATCCTCTCCTTCCATCTCCTTTCCTCCTTTTTTTCCTTTCTAATTCTACTATTCCTAACCTCTTTTTAGTAATTATTGTAAGGTGATCAATAGTTGGTAGAAGGAGGAAGTGGGTAGGACGTTATTTGGCTTGATAGAAGATGAGATTAATAATAAGCTTTAATTTCTTGCTATAGAAATAATGTGTTAGTATTTGTACCAAAATTCTTAGTATATACGAGCATGGTATATTATGTTATAAATAAATCAATTCCACAATGAGCATGGTATCTTATGTTTCAGCTTAATTCCATGTTGTAAATTTATATTCGTGTGATATGTGTTTTCTATCATTTTATGTCAAAATGTTTTGAGTCAAGAGCAGGCTAGAATATTATGTATAATTATGCATTATGTTAAACTGCTAGAATTTTATATGATATGATAAGAATATGTGTTATCATGTGACTTTGTGATACTATAGAAATAATTATGTCAGTTAAGTTATTGGCATTTTGTCGTCCTGATGTGCCTCACCCTTATGTCTTTTACCTAATATCACACTGAATTGATTTTTATTACTAATATCTTAATATGTGTATTAATATTTAGTAGTGTTGATATGATTTTAGATTAAAATGAATTTAACGGCATGCTTGGTAATTTTAAATTTTTGCACTACCATAGGTAAATGGTCATAAAAGTAGATTTTTATAAAATCATAGGTTACCAATTTTTTTCATTACTTTCTTTACATAAAATTTCATATATTGTAAGTCTCAATTTTGAGTTTTATAGCTTAAGTAATGATTAAAATTATTTTTTAGGTGATTTAAGTAAATTGGAGGGTATTTTTGCATTTTATATGGTGTTGTCCCTTGGGGATGTCTAAATTAGTCCTAGGATAGTAATGTCATTATATTGTCGAATGGTTAACCTTGGTTAATATTGGTTAGCCTAATATAATTAATTAAATTAAAAAGGGCATAAAACAGTAATAGAAAACGTTAAGTGTGTAACTATTAGTCTATGTGCTTAATTTTTGGTTGATATCCCATTTTTGGCTTAATCATATTTTATATGATTTGTTTAGGTTTTTTCTTGATTTTAGTAAATTTAATGGGTTAAACTTGTGGTTAGTTAGATTAACTAAATATATAGGATTAATAAAGAAATTTTGGTCTTTTTAACCTTAATGTAATCTTCTTAAGTCATTTTTGGCTTTAGGATAACCTCAGGGAAATTCTTAAATGAAACCCTTGAATTCAGTGGCTTATCTTATTTTTTTTATGTTATCCTTAAGTATTAGTTTATTGTTTATGTGAATTCCTTAATTGTTATTTTATGTGAAGTTTTCCTCAATTGTTATTGTATGTGAAGCTTTCCCTAATCGACCTTAATGTAATCCTATTTTCATATTAAGAATACAATTTTTGGAATCAATTCACATAAGTGATAGTTGTTGGAATCACGTATCAAGAATTGTAAGATAAAGGTGAGTATTATGATGACAAATAAGGCAAGTGATGCAATTTTATGTGCTAAATGATAATTAATGAATTAATAAGACATCAATAACTTAAGTGGAACATCACATGAGGCAGGATTAAGATGATTCCAAATGTTGAAATAATTATGTTACATATTTTATATTTCCTAGTCCAAATAGAACTAAAGGGCCTCTGTAATCCCTCGAAATTTTAAAAGCCTATAATTTAATAAATAAATTTTATTTGGGATAAATTAGCCTTTAAACCTATTTAATTTAATTATTTTATAGATTTTTGAGTAAATAAAATTGGGTATAAATATTTAGTAAATTAAAATAAATATTTTGTTATTTTATCACACTCTTATTATTTCAATAAATTTTGAAACCCTTATTTTACTAAAATTAACCTTCTTAACCCTCATATTTTAATTATATTAAATTAAAATATTAAATCAATTTATTACCCAAAATATATTATATTGTATTATTTTATAAATTAAATATTTTATTTAATACCATTTTTCCTTCTCTTTTTCCTCTTTCCCTTTTTCTTTCTCTTTTTTTTTTCTTCTTTTTCTCTTTTCTTTCTTTTTCTTCTTCTTTGGGCCGCCGGCCTGCTTCGGCCTTCCCCTCTTGCGCTTTAGGCCGCTGTCCCGCTTTCTCTCCCCCTCCTCCCTCATTTCCTTTTCCTTTCCCTGGCCCGACTCCTTTCTTCCTTCTCCCGTGCGAGCCAGCCTGCCTCCCTTCCTTCCTTCCTTTCTTCCTCGATCGGGCCGACCCGTTTCTTTTTCCTTCGGCAGCCCATCACACCCAGTCCCCCTCCCCTTTCTTCTTATTCTTTCTTTCTTCTTCCTCTATCCCCGGCGAGAATCTTGACCAAACCGCCATCACTACCACTCCACCTGCAACTCCCTCTCCCCATTGCTTCCCCTATCTCTCTCTCCCTCTCGTCGTTTTCTCTGCCCCATCCCGGTCCCACCATCCCTGTCTTCCTTCCCCACTCCCTACCATCACCATTCCCTTCTCCCTCTCCCTGCAACTCCCATTCCCCTACCACCCTAATGCTACCAGAGCTCCCTATCCGCTCCTCTCTCTCCTTCTTCTTTTTCTTCTTCCCTTCTTGTTCCATTCGGCCATTTTCTCGAGCCTCACATGCCTTCCCCAACCTCTTTTTCTCCCTTTCGTCTCCTCCCCTCTCTCTCCCTATTTTTGTTTCGCCGTCCATCTCCACCGCTGCCGCCACCTCTACCACCCTCTACCTTACCCCGACTGATCACAGCACCCCTCGAGCCACCCTACAGCCTTCTTCTTCCTCCTCTCTTCTTTTTCTCTTCTTTCCATCCCTTCTCGGAAACCACCCTGTACCGCCCTGATCCGCTGTCGTCCCGCTGCTTCTGCCGCCTTCTAAGCCACCACATTAATCCCTGCAACCCCCTCTACCACCCCTAACCCTCATTTGGCCGAAACCACCACCCAGAGGCCTTCATTTTCCCTTCCCATTTTCCTTCCTCACCAGCCCCCATCTCGACCTCCCCCTCGGTAGCCTCCTTTTGCGGTTCACTGCCGCCGCCTCCACTACCTTTAGTTGCCGTCAACCCATCCCCAACCACCACTTACACCCCCTCTCCACCTTTGCACCCTTCCCTTACCCTAAATCCTCATCCAACCACCTTCTTTCCTAGCCCCAAACCACCAACCCGAAAACACCACTCCCTTCTCCCATTCTTGCCACCTTCGAGCCTTCCTCCTCATTTCCTTGCATGCAGCTCATGCTGCATGAGCAGGATGAGCTGTTGCCTTTGTTGATTAATTTGGGTAATAATTTTTTTAAGGTATAATAATACTTTAATTTAAGTATTTGATTAATTAAGTATTATAAAGCCTTATACTTTGATTTTTATTATTTCTAATGTAATAAGTCTTGATATTATTTTTAGGTATTGGTTTTGATAATCAAAGCTTGAACCTTTAACCGGAATACCGGTAAGGTTTGTTTTTGCGAGAATCGAGGTAACCGTTAAATCCCACTTAAACGCATGGATTAACCTATGTTAGCACATTAGGATGTTTTATTATGTTATTATACTTAATATATGTTGTTTAATATCATATGCATAGTTTCTTGTGATGTTGGATGAAAAGAAGCATGTTTGGATATATGTTATGTAGGGAAATATTGTTTAAGGTAAAAGTTTGGTTGTTAATAAAAATGTTAAGTATTATCCATGTTGTATTATGCTATTGTGATCTTTAATGCATGATTAATATTTTGTGAGTCTTAGGGGTATTTTAGTAATTTATCTTGTATAAGAATATGGCCTAATATATATATATATATATGGGTGCTAATAATATTATATTAATTATAAGAGTCATGGATGACGTATTAATATTAATATTTTCTATAGTAATAATAATAATTAATATAAGTGGTGTACTAAGGGGTAAAATGGTAAATTTTAATTAAAAGGGTATTATGGTAATTTTGGAGATAAGGGCAAAGTGGTAATTTTATAATTAAAAAGAAAAAGGGTAATTTTTGGAATTAATGGATAAATGGTAAATTTTAGAGGTAAGGGTAAATTGGTAAATTTGAAAGTAGAAGGATAAATTGGTAATTTTGGAAGTAAGGGGTAAAATGGTAATTTTGTAATTAAGGGGTAATATGGTAATTTTGGAAGTGAAGGGGTAAAATGGTAATTTTATAATTTAAGGGGTAAAATCATAATTTTGTAATTAAAGGGTAAAAATGGTAATTTTGTAATTTAAGGGTAAAATGGTAATTTTATAATTAAAGGGTAAAAGGGTAATTTTGGAATTAAAGGATAAATTGGTAATTTCATGATTAAAGAGTAAAATGGTAATTTTGTAATTAAAGGGGGCATAATGGTAATTTGGTAATTAAAGGGCAAAATGGTAATTTTGTGATTAAAGGGCAAAATGGTAAATTTGTGATTGAAGGGCAAAGTGGTAATTTCATAATAAAAGGGTAATATGGTAATTTCGTAATAAAAGGGTAATAAGGTAATTTTGTTAATAAAAGGGCAAAATGGAAATTTTGAAATTAAAAGAGGTCGAATGGTAATTCCGTAATTAAGGATAAAATAATAATCTTATAAGTGAGAGGGTGTTATGGTAATTTTTAGAAGTTAAGGGGTAAAATGGTAATTTTGTAATAGAAGTGTTGTTTAGGTGTCTGGGGACTTCAGGTGAAAAATAGTACGTGGGACAGTATAAGGGTGCGTAGGAGACCAAGCTAGGGTCGGGAGGAAACCCTAATGTGAGGAGGTGGAAAAAGAAAAAGAAGATAATAAGAATAAACGAGAATGAGTGGGGTAGAAAGTGAGGGTTGGATCTAAGGGTCGTGACTTGTAGGGTGTTGAAATAGTTTGGGATGTGTAAGGCGGAGAAGGATGGGCCACATAGGCCTAGATTAGGGTTTTTGGAAAAAACCCTAGAGTAAGGCGGTGGTGGGCCTTCACCCACACACTTAGGAGTTGGGCTCTCGGTGTGAGAAAGTGGATTAAGGGAAAGATATGGGACAGGCCCTCCTGGGAGGATAAGTATGGATATAGTTAGCTATGCATGTCAAGTGTGAAATACTTTTGAATAAGATACGTTTAAGACACTAATCACTTAAAGAGGAAGATGTTGAGCCGGACCCAGACCGGTCCACCGGCGAATAATAGTGGCTAGGGCCAGGGTACCCTACATGACCGGTCCACCGGTGAATAATAGTGGCCAGGTACATTTTGCCCTACATGACCGTTCCACCGGCTAGAATAGTGGGGGATTCTATGCTCAACAAACCAAATGTAAAAACGATAAGACACGGGGAAGACACTAATTACTTACAGTGGAACACCTTATGAGTCAGGGCCAGACAGGTCCACCGGCGAATAATAGTGGCCAGGAGTGTTTTGCCCTGCATGACCGGTCCACCGGCGAATAATAGTGGCTAGGAGCATTTTACCCTGCATGACCATTCCACCGGCTATAATAGTGGGGTTCCCACACTCACATGGACATTTATAATCCGAGATGATTGATTAATGATGGTCTAATGGCCTTAAGGCCCTAAAAGTATCGATTATTCATTATGACCTATTAACATTTGGTTGACTTGTTAAGTATGCGAATGGATCAAAAGGGAATGTTACGTATACACTATTAATATCTGATTGATTCATTGAATATGCGAATGTATCCGAATGTTATGTTTATACCTGTCGTGATGTATGAATATAATAGTGTATCATGTGTTACATTGCAGACCTGTTTTTAAGTGTGTTTTTAAAGGGTTACTCAGTACCGTAGTACTGAAGGGTTCCATTCATGGGGCCCCTGCCTATTCAATGGGTAGTACCCCTTGCAGGTCATTTTCGGTGTTACTCAAGTGGGCCATCGGGAAAGAGAGTAAGGAACTATCCGGAACTGTTAGGGTTTTACTCCATCTCCTTGCAGGTTAGTTTCTATGTATTTGTTGTCTTGAACCACCATTGGTGGATTATATTCCTATATAATGTTTACTTGCGCTACTCTGATTTAAATATGTTTGAATTTCTTGTAAATTGTGTTTTACTCTTTTAGCCTTAACACATGGTACTGGAACGGTAGGAGTGAATCGGTTTGGTACTAAGTGGGGCGATAATATCTCCAAAGTCCACGGTTTATTAATTTGCTTCCGCTAATTTTCTGTTAATTAAACGAAATTTTTTAGTAGTGAATTTTGGGGGTGTTACAGCCTCAGTCTAATTTATTTGACTAATCCACAAACTTATAAGTGGTACATGTATTAAATAATTTGAGGTTTACTAGTGGTTCAAGTATGTTTAACCCTAGATATGAGAGTATTAGTGAGTTTGATACCTTTCTCCCATCTATAAGAGGGAGGAAGAGTATTATTAGTAATGGTTCCCTAGTCTTAACATGACTAAATAAATAGAATTGTATGGTCACTTTAGTATTTATTTTAATTCTTTTTTTCTTGGAATCATCTCATATTATAGTTATATACGCATGTAAAGTATCGTTATTGCCATTAGGTTGTTGGTTCCATGCATTTCCTCTTATTGTGAAGTGTACGGTTTCCTTAATGGTTTTTATTTAATGTTATTTTTTTATGTTGTGTTGAGTGACCACATGATTTTAATTTTCCTTTTTTCTTTTACGTCCATGCATGAGTATGATTTATTTCATGTATTTTTACTTTAAGTTATAGATACCATGATCAATATATAATATATTATGTATTTTGATAACCTATGCTTACGAATACGTTATATAGTGATGTCGTCTGTGGCATTATATTGGTCTTGTTGATTTTAGGGGAGAAAGTTTTGGTGTTTGTTGGTTGTTAATTATCTTTTTTATTTACTTGCTACTTTGCTTGTGGTGAGTGGTTATTGGCTACAATAATAGAGTGTTATTTGGTTATTTCTTGTTACTCTATTTTGGGAGTTCCATCTCTTAAATTAATTTTTAGCATATTCAGTTAATCTTCTTACTTTCTCTTTATGTAATATTGGATCATCAATTCAATTATTTCCTAAAATTGATTTTGGTATAATTTAATTTTAGCCTTGTGTCCGACATGGACTGAGTACAAGGAGCACCTTCTCTATGTTAGATGTTGCATAACACCCCTACATTTTGTATTTTGGCTTTCACAAACCTTTTAAAATGAAACTTTTTAGTATTGAAATTTGAAGGTGTTACAAAAAATCTCATCTAAACAAGGATTACAAGCCACGCAACTTAATTAACCATTTTAAATCCTTTCTTAAATTCAATTATTGAAGGTCAAGGTTAATAATTAAATATCAAAGGCTTAGTCAACGATGGGTTAACCTACAAGTTCAAACTTATAAAAATATCACAAAATCATCCTAGAAGACATGTTAATTTATCCCATATATTAGCTAACTATTCTAGCATCCCAAAATAGAATAACCAAAATGGAATAAAGAGGCTAGTCACATAGTGTAAGGATGAATAGTTGACCAGTCTACAAATTAACCAATTGCCCTCACTAGTTTGTTATACCTAATATAGAATTAAGGATAAAATTTATTTAACCAATTAAATGGTTGACCAACACCACTTGACAAGTGCCACTAGAAGAAAACATAAACCAAATGATTGCAAGACAAACTAGAGATGGGCACAAAATCTAGTTAAACTAGTTAATTGGTTGACTGCCACAAGTTGATCAGTCCTACTAGGTGGAAAGCAATGAAAAATCATATGATTAAATGAAATTAAATTCCAAATCAACAAAAAAAATGTATCATGCTTCTATATAGTTTAAACCCATATAAACATACTTGAAACCTTAAATCACATGGATTCAAGCTAGATAAATCATACACAACATATCTCAAACTAAAATCATCGAATAATGCTTCAATCCTAAAATTGTTGGAATACGATCATGATTCCCATTACAATAATAAATAAATAAACATGTCATCATGCCTTAAGAAAGAAAATTAGCATAACACAAACAAATCATAGAGCACACCAAGATCATGTTAACCACAACATACACCTCAAGCACTTAGCCATATTAAAGATAAGATTACCTTAACTTAAGTAAACAATCTTCTGGTAAAAGTTTTGACACCCCCAATTTAATAAAAACAAAATGTTTAGAATCATTAATTATAAGAATAATGGATGTTACCTCTACACTTAGCATAAGTGGGGTTCCGTCATCTTCGTTATGCTAGGTAATAAGGCACAAAACAAGTTAGATTCAAAACAAAGCAGCGGAAATAGAGGTAATAACACAGGTTAAAGTTACGGATAAATATTCTCTAGATAACAATGATAATCAAAATACCATAAGAGACATAAGAGCCCAAAGGAAAACTAATTGAAACAAAAACTAGCACTCAAAGGTACGACACTGGTTTTACCAATATCTAAAGCCTCGTATCATATGACACCTATAGAGATGAAAGAGTTCAAGGCCCATTTAGAGGATTTATTGTGAAAGGGTCATACTTGACCCAGTATATCACCATGGGAAGTGCCAGTCTAGTTTTTGAAAAATAATGATGGGAGCTTGAGTTTTGCCTCAATTATCAATGGTTGAATCAAGTTATGATAAAGAACAATTACCCATTTCCAAGGATTTATGAACTATTTAATAAATTAAAGGGATCTAAGGTATTCTCCAAGATTAATCTTTGGTTAAGCTACCATTAAATGATGATAGCAGAGTAAGATATCCCTAAGACTGCATTTTAGAAAAGATAAGGCCATTATGAGTTTACAATAATGCCTTTTGGACTTACTAATATGCCAGTAGCATTCATGTCCCACATAATCATATTTTTGGACCATTATTGAATCAGTTCATCATATTGTTCATCAATAAGATCCACATTTACTCCGATCATTGAAAGAAGCATGAGTAATATTTAACGCGGTCTTTGCCATTATTAAGATCACACTAGTTATATACCAAACTTTCAAGGTGTAAGTTTTGTCTAGATCAAGTGACTTTTCTTAGGCATGTAATCTCTAAGGATAGGTTGGCAATGGACCCTTCTAAGTTTCAAGTAGTTTCGAAAAGGCCAACACCAACTTTTGCTAGGGAGGTGCATAGCTTTCTAGGATTAGCTATTTACTACCATAGGTTTTTTGTGGACTTTTCCAAGATAGCTCATCCATTGACTAACATACTAAAGCGGTTGCGATATTTTAGTAGGATAAGAAGTGTAGTAACACTTTCAAAGAGTTGAAGAAGTGTTTCACTATAGCCTTAGTGATCACATTACCAAGTGGTTCTGATAATTTTGAAGTATATAGTGACGCTTCCAAGCATGGGATTGACTGTGTACTGATGCAACATGGGAACGTGGTGGCATATGTATCTCGACAACTACAACAACATGAGTAGAACTATCTAATGTAAGATTTAGAGCTTTCCATAGTAGTGCTCACTCTTAAGATCTGGAGACACTACCTTTATGGGGTTTAGTGAAATTTCTACACCAACCACAAGATCCTTAAGTACATTTTTAGACAGGGGGAGTTGAATTTGATACAACACTGATGGTTGGAGTTGGTCAAAGATTACAACCACAAATTAACATACCATGAGGGTAATACTAATATGGTGGTAGATGCGCTTAGCCGAAAGTTATTGCATCCCTTGAGCACAATGGTATTATCTAATCATATATGGTAGAAGTTTAAGAATATAGTGATTGATCTTATCACCGTTGGTAGTTTAGAGGTAAGAATGAGTGCACTCACCATCACTTCTTTGATCTTTAATGAAATCTAAGCAATTAAATTAGTGATATTAAGCTCAAGAAGATTGAGCAGGGTATTAAGGATGGTAGATCCTAAGGGTTTCAACTCTATTAGTGTTAGATATCGTGGTAGGTGATGTATACCCTAGAAATGTGCAAAGGTAAAGAGCAAGATCTTAGAGGAAGGATATTGTACTCCTTGTTACATCTACTCTAGAGGAGACAAGTTGCACAAGAATTTGAAGAGGGTGTATTGGTGGTCGTGAATGAAGAAATAGGTGGTAGAGTTTGTTAGTTGATGTTTGACCTATTAGATGGCCAAAATTGAGCACAAGAGGCCAGCAGGGTGGGTATAACCACTAAAAGTTCTAGAATTAAAGTGGGGTAGCATATCGATGGGCTTTTTGGTGGGTCTTCCTAGGACCAATAATAGCTTTAATTCCATTTAGGTTGTTGTTGATCACCTGACTAAGTCAGTAGTATTCATAACCATGAAGACGACATGGAAGATGGAACAGTTAGCCAATGTGTATAGGAAGTATGTTGGATGATTTCATGGGGTCCCTAGAGACGTTGTATCAAATTGAGACTCTATATTTTTGTCACAATTCTGGCAAAGGTTGCAAGCTGCTATTGGGACTTGGTAAAAGATGGGTACCACTTTTCACCCAACCATGGATGGTCAGATAAAGAAGATCATTTAAACCTTGGAGGATATTCTTTGAGCATGTGTGTTGGATTTTGACATAGTTGGGAAGACTTCCTAGACTTGATCAAATTGTCCTATAATAATAGTTATCACCTAAGTATCAGAATGACACCTTTTGAAGCTTTACAAGGGAGAAAGTGTCATAGTCCTTTACGGTGGAATGATATCAGCAAAGCAATTGTGTTGCAACAAGAAGTGATTAAGGAGAAAACTAGGCAAATTACTCTAATTCAGGATTAGATGAGAGCAACCCAGGATAGATATAAAAGTTATGCAGACTTGAGAAGAAAAATAAAGGGTTACAAGGTAGGCAATAGATTCCTCTTAAGGATCTCTCCCACCAAAGGATTCATGAGGTTTGACATGAAGGGTAAGCTCAGCCCTAGGTATGTTAGACTGTATAAGATTATGGATTGTGTTGGTGAGGTCTCTTATCATCTAGCCCTACCGATGGAATTTTCAAGTGTACATGATGTCTTTCACATATTCCAGTTGAGGAAGTACATAGTGGATCCTTCACATGTCACTCAACTGGATTCATTAGAGCTTGATGGGTCATTAACTTATGAAGAACGACCAGTACACATTGTGGATAAGAATATTTGAGACACACAAAAATATTGTCCCACAAGTAAAGGTCCTCTAGTCATGGCTTGGCATTGAGGAGGCCACTTAGGAGGCCGAGGAGGAGATTCGAGCAATATACCTAGAGTGTTTCTCCTACTATAATGCCTATGAAGCATACCTTATTTTAAGGGGGTAGTGCCTTTTTGCCTCATTGAATGTATTGTGAGTTATTGTGTGCATATACAATGCCTAGACCTTGGTTAGTAAGCTTTGGGGATGCAGCATCAATAAGGGGTAGTGTTGTAATAACCCCTCTTTTTGTGAAGTTTGTTGAATGAGAAATTATAGCCTTTGTTAATGTTTAATTTTGATTTGGAACTATAATTGAGTTTGGAGAAATGTTGGGTTTCAATAAGTTTTGGAAATTGAATAACATGAGTTTCAGATGAACCAATTGATTAGTTCCATGAAATAATCGATTGGTTTGGCATTATAGCTAAATAGTTTTGCATGACCTAACCAATTGATTGGTTTGTGAAACCTATTGACTAGTGTGTAGAGATATCGACTAGTAGGCCAAATTAATCGACTGGTTTGTTAAGCTAAGTACTTGTTCAAAACTCAATTTTTTAGGGGAAAACTCCTTATATTGAAATGGAACTTTGATAATCCCATTCCATTATGTTCTTAGAGATTCTAAGCCTTTCTCATCATGCATATGGCCCAATTTTTTTGCCTCAAGCTGATTTGAGGGTTCAATTAGGATAATTAAGGGAGAGGGTCACCTTAGCTTTATCTTCTTCCACCTCCCTCCTCTACACACTTTTGGAATTGTTGCTATAATTCCAATCCTACTTCTACTTATCTTGGAGATTCCTTCCACGAAATGTTTTTATTTCTCCCCTTGTGTTTGGCATTTCTAGGCTAAATTGACCTACACCCCTCCATAAATCAGCATTTTAGCTATGGAAGAGAGGTCATGTTCTCTTGGATGAAATCTTCCCATTAAACTCAAATTTTAATGGTAAAAATTAGGGTTTTTGATCTGTGCCTAACCACAATCATGAGTGTATCAATTTGTTGGCTATAAATAGCCCTAATAGCCTATTTTATTCCCCTTTCTTTCATCCACCTAAATAGTCCAACTCCCTCTGACTATGTGATCTTTCCCTTAAATTCAAGACTCATTTTGATTCCTATCACTCTTCTTATCCTTTCTCTAGCTCCTTCATGTTTATCTTTATTCAAGGGAGGGTTAGATTTAGGTGGAAGTTGAGTCACTTATTCAAAAGAAATTCTCTCTATTTTCTCGAATGTTAGTAAGCCATTTTCTTCTCCTAATTTAAACTCTGAATTACGGGAGTATGTATCAAGAATATTTTTAAGGTTTCGGAAGTTGAGAATATTTTTCTAGGATGAGTTTTCTTAGTTTAGGGAAATTTTTGCTTGCACCAAGTAAGTCATTCTTACTTCCGAAATGTGCCTTGGTTAAACATGTGTGTGATGAAATCTTTAAAGTTTTGATTTTATAAGTTGGTATGAGAATTTGGTTTTAGATTTGGTGCTCATGGATTAAATTATGAATTTTGAGATGAATGTATGATTTTAGGGGAAACAAGATCGGTTTGATTAATTATTAAACATATAACTATTGTAAGATGAAAAGTGTTAATGTGACATTAGGTCATGTTTGAATTGGGTGTGGTAGGAATTTTGAGAATGATTTGCATGTAAGATGTCCATTTTGTGCTAACTGAGGGAAAACTGATCAACTAGTTAGGTCAAACTAATCAACCAGTCCTTAAAATAGTTAATTGGTCAACCCAACCAATCAATTGGTAGGTATGTGGTGACCTTAGTCCTGCTCTCTACTTAAACCCATGGACTGGTTTGGCAAAATTAACTAGCTGGTCTCTAAAAAGTCAAATGGTTTTTCTAAAACCAATAGAATGGTTTGAGGGAATCCTTGGTTTGGTTAATAAAAAAAAATCGACTGGTCAACCTAAATCGATCGACTGGTAAGCCCAGATGATCAACTAGTTGGTATAATTGGTCAACTAGTTAGGTCAAACTAATAAACTAGATTAACCACATTGTGTGATTTTGATGTCTCAGCTTGGATATGATTTGAGAATTTACCTAACACTGATATATGACTATTTAACAAGTAAAAATACATTTATTAATATGGATTAACTACCTAATAGATGGATCAAATGGATCATAACTTATGACAAGTCTGCCTTCAGGTGGTATTTGTGCCTTTGAGTGGGATCCTAATATATTCCTGTGCCTTAACTACTCTAGATACTGATGATGTACTAGGGATTATCGATAATGAAGGGTCTACTTACCTAAGTTGTTTTGGATTTGGCCTAGACATTTATCTATTAGTGGTTACTTGGCTTCAACCTAGACTTATGTCCATTAGTAGTTACTTGGCTTCTGTTTGGACTGTATATCCTTTGGTTTGGATACACTTTCATGGTATGTGAGACCATATGGTAATGCATAATCCATTGCTCGATGATAATGACAATAATTGGAATGAGTATTTGGATAATAGTTGGAATAAGTATTTTGAATAAGAATGTGGTTAAAGAGGAAAATAGAGTAGAAGAAAAAGATATGGTAACGTAGAAGATGGCTTATAGAGAACTTGCATGCTAGGATTAATGGAACCATGCTACGAGGTGAATTATTCTACTTGCATCATGCATATCGGCATCCATGATGTAGTACTATGGTGTCAACCATGATTACTAATATTTGGTATGAACCTTTAATGCTTGATGTGATCATGATAGAGCATGTATCCTATTTGTATGAAGTATGCATGAAACTATTAGTATAACTTATATGTATGAGAATTGTGTGTGCTAATAGCTTGACTGAGGATGTAACTTGGCCTACTAAGTATGAAGCGTACTAATGTGTCTGTTTGCTTGGTTACATGCTCATTTCCATGAGTAAAGGGTCATGCAAGTTTTTAGGGAAGGTTAGTAGTTTGTCAATCTCGTGTGGGAAATGGATTACAAGAGCATGGACATCCAGAGACTTTGAGAGGTATTTGATGGACTAGAGTTCAAAAGTTTCACTATATTTTGATTTTCTATAATTTCAGCCCTTTACTCTAGTTTAATTTTTCTTCCCTCCAGTACCTGAATATTACAAACCACTAAGGTCTTATACTTGGAAGCTTTCCTTTTGATATCATATAACTAGTTTTAGCACACTCTATTATGGGTTGTTTGGTTTTAGTTCCTCAACCTTATGTCTAGCGTGGGATGGATGGTTGGTGCCTATCCTATGTTAGCTGTGGTGATAACACCTTGTTTTCCTAAGTGTTTATTAGCTTTTTGCTTTCATAGGGTTTTCAAAACAATTTTTTTAGTAATGAAAAATGATGGTGTTACACATATACTCTACGACAGTAGTGGACAAGTTCGTCATCTCCTATATGAAAGACTTCCAACTAATAGCTGAACCACTAAGATATAAAACATATCCACTGGTGGATATCCTTTTATCAAGGTCTCCATTATAATAAGAGTCCACAAACCCAACAAGTGAATCAATTGATCTCCCACACTCAATATAAGTTGATTTTGTTCCCTTCAAGTACCTAAGGATCCACTTCACTACTTTCCAGTAAACCTTTCCTAGATTTATCATATATCGACTGAAAACACTAAAAAATTGAGTAATATAAAGTCAGGTACACACCATAGCATATATGATACAACCAACAACATTCGAATATTGAACAATTGTGATAAACTCCTCTTCCTCTTTAGATTTGGGATAATCTAAAGAAAACAATCTAAAATTAGTAGCCAATGGAGTGCCCACCATCTTGGCATCCATCATATAAAAACTCTCCAACACCTTATTCACATAGGATTCTTGTGACAAGTACAAAATCTTCTGCTCAGAGTTTCTAATGATCTCCATATGAAGGATCATCTTTACAGCTCTAAGATCCTTCATCTCAAAGTCACTTTTAAGAATTGTCTTCTTCTTATCAACATTATACTTATCTTTTGTTGCCACAAGCATGTCATCAATATATAGCAAAAGATAATCAAAAGAGATATCTTCTTCAAGTACACACATCCATCATACTCACTCTTGGAGAAACCATGCTCAAGCGTAAACTAATCAAATTGTTTATATCACTGTCTAGGAGACTACTTCAGACCATACAATGACATCTTCAATAGGCACACATGATCACCTATCCCCTCAACCACAAACCCATCAAGTCATTACATGTAAACATCCTCTTCTATCTCACCAAAAAAAATAGTTTTAACATTCAACAACTCCAAATAAAATCATGCATAGCCACAAGTGCCAACAAGATACGAATAGAAGTATGTCTAACCATAGAAGAAAATACCTCATTATATCACCCCTAAAGCTCCTAGTTTGAACTTGTACACCTACTTGAAATCAATAATATTTTTCTTCTTGGGTGCCTTCACAAGTTCACTTGTTTGATTTTTCAATTAGGACTCCATCTCCTCCTCCACAGCAACACACGACTCAGCAAAATCAATAGTCCCAATAGCCTCTACGAATGTTGTTAGTTGGTGCACATCAAAAACAATATCTACAATAGATAAAGCATAGCCAACGAATTCTTAATAATCATACCTAACTAGGCTTGATAATCATCCATGCTCTAGCTCAAGCAATGCCCCTTTACTTCACCTACTGCCTAGATTCACCCACTTTAGGAATAATGTGTCAATCAGAAGGGTCTCTACCATCTAACTCAACCCCAATCTCCACCTGGCCTAAATCACTATCATACTACACCTCCTTAGAGATACCATCACAAGACTCAGTTTTTTGGAGGAACATGGACTCATTGAAGGTAACAACCTTGTTGGTCAAGAACTTGGATGCAAATAGGTACCATAACCTGTGCCCCTTCACTCCATATGTAAATATAAGAAAGATACACTCCTTAGATCTAGGCTCAAGGTTGCCATCATTCACATAAGCATAAGTAGGGTAACCAAAGACATATAAATTAGAGTAATCAGTTGGCTTAGAGAACTACAGACCTCAGGTGTATTTAACTCAATGGAACAATAACCTCCTCGGCCTAAAACTCTCTACCTTGTCCTCCTTGTAATAACATTCATCTAGCCTTCTATAATAAGGTTCTATTCATCCATTTTGTAATCCCATTTTATTATGGTCTTCCAACACAGAAGCGATGTCTCACCATCCTATGGTTTTGGTAGAAATTAGTGAGATTCTACTCAACAAACGCAAGACCATTAGCTATCATAAAATAATTAACCTGATCCCTAGTCTTCTTCTCTTGCAAGGTCTTATAGTAGTTGAAAATATCAAACACATCATTCTTATACTTTAAGAAATAAACCCATACCTTTCTAAAGAAGTAATCAATAAATGTGAGCAAGTACCATAAACCTCATTTGGAAACCACTCTCGCTGGACCCCACAAAGCTAAATGGATATAGTCAACAAGCCCTCTTATACTATGCGTAGTTATTGTAAAGCTAACCCTCTTCTTCTTGCCAAACACACAATGCTCGTAGAAGTCTATAGTAATTATAATTTTTCCATCCAATAGCCCCCTTATATAGAGCACTCAAACCCTTGACACTAATGTGTCTTAGTCTCATGTGCCAAAGTCTCGTAATATCCGATGCTGATAACCTTAGCGATTTCATAGTAGATTTCCCCTCAATAGTGGAACCCACACTTATATAGTATCCCAACCCACTTCTCCTTCATCTCCACCAGAGCCCTTTTTGTATCTCTCAAGGTACCATCATCAACAACACACTGGTACCCATTAATATCCAACACTACAAAAAAGTCCATTTTTAGTAACGATAGTTTTTGTTGCAAAAGATAGAAAGTTGTTGCAAAAAATATATATCGCAACGACATTTTTTGTTGCAGGGTCGTTGTGCGTCATGGCGTTGCAAAAAAAAAAAGCAACAACAATGATCGTTGCTAAAAAGTAATTAAACGCAACATAAATTATCGTTGCCAAATAAATGTCGTTGCAATACATCACTTTATCTAACTACATGTGTTTATATATTGCAACGACTTTTGTCGTTGCAAAATATTGATCTTACTTCAACAACAATTTATGTCGTTGCAAAAACCTATAATTAGCAATGACTTTTTTCGTTGACAAAAAATGGTTTTAGTTTGGCAACAAATTATGTCGTTGCAAAAGCTTATTATTTGCAACAAGAAAATTTGTTGAAAAAAAATAGCATATTATAGCAAAAATATTTGTCGTTGCAAAAACACATTAATTGCAATGGCTTATGTTGTTGTAAAAAATTGAATAAACTTTAGAAACAAAAAATTACAAAATACTCGAGTCGAAATGACTATGCATGGCCACTTGGTAGCCACCTAGACCCACAAGACTGTGAGGGTCATCCTAGAGCACTTTTGGATTGATCGACTAGCCCCACAGATCAACACGAGTCATTTCCAAAACTTCCTAGGAGGGTCACCCATCCTGAAAATTACTCCAAGGCAAGCACGCTTAACTGTTGAGTTCTTCGGACAGACTCACCAAAAGGATTGTATACTATATTGATATAAATAAGCATATCAATCCGTATAACATTCCACTCAATTTGGGGGCATTACACTTTATCATTGCAAAAAATACAAAATTGCAATAATAAATTCATTACAAAAAATTGTCGACAATTTCTTTTGTAATAACTTGTTGTTGCGTTAAAATAATATAAATATTTACAACAAGTATAGTAGTTGCAATAAGTTCAATCAATATTTTACAACATAAAAAAGTTCGTTGCAAAAATGTTATATATATTGCAACAAACGAATGTCGTTGCAAATAAACTATCGCCTATATTGCAACGACAAATGTCGTTGCAATAAATCCAATCAAAATTTTGCAACAAAAAAAAGTCGTTGCAAAAACTTTTTATATATTGCAACATATAAATGTCGTTGCAAATAACTATTACGTATATTGCAACAACAAATGTCGTTGCAAAACATATAAATGTCATTGTGTTAAAATAATATAAATATTGGCAACAAGTATAGTCGTTGCAATAAATTTTATTAATATTTTGTAATAAAAAAATTTGTTGCAAAAATATTTTGTATATTGCAACATATAAATATCATTGCAAATAAATCATCTCCTATATTGCAACAAAAAATATCATTGAAAAATATATAAATGTCATTGTGTTAAAATAATCTAAGTATATGCAACAAGTATAATTGTTGCAATAAATTTCATCAAAATTTTGCAACAAAAAAAAAGTTGTTGCAAAAATATTTTGTATATTGCAACATATAAATATCATTACAAATAAACTATCACATATATTGCAATGAAAAATGTCGTTGCGAAACATATAAATATCACTACATTAAAATAATCTAAATATTCACAACAAGTATAGCAGTTGCGATAAATTCAATCAATATTTTGCAACAAAAAAAGGTCGTTGCAAAAACATTTTGTATATTGCAACATATAAATGTTGTTGCAAATAAACTATCACATATATTACAACGAAAAATTTCGTTCCAAAACATATAAATATTATTGCATTAAAATAATCTAAATATTTACAACAAGTATAGTCGTTGCGATAAATTCAATCAATATTTTGCAACAAAAAAAGGTCGTTGCAAAAACATTTTCTATATTGCAACATATAAATGTTGTTGCAAATAAACTATCACATATATTACAACGAAAAATTTCATTCCAAAACATATAAATATTATTGCATTAAAATAATCTAAATATTTACAACAAGTATAGTCGTTGCGATAAATTCAATCAATATTTTGCAACAAAAAAAAGTCGTTGCAAAAATATTTTGTATATTGCAACATATAAATATCATTACAAATAAACTATCACTAATATTGCAACGACAAATGTCGTTGCAAAATATATAAATGTTATTGCATTAAAATAATCTAAATATTTGCAACAAGCATAATTGTTGCAATAAATTCAATCAACATTTCGCAACAAAAAAAAAGTCGTTGCAAAAATATTTTGTATATTGCAACATATAAATGTTGTTGCAAATAAACTATCACATATATTGCAACGACAAATGTCGTTGCAAAACATATAAATGTTATTGCATCAAAATAATCTAAATATTTGTAACAAGCATAGTCGCTGCGATAAATTCAATCAATATTTTGCAACGAAAAAAAGTAGTTGCAAAAACATTTTGTATATTGCAACATATAAATATCGTTGCAAATAAACTATCACATATATTGCAACGATAAATGTCGTTGCAAAATATTTTCTAATAATCATCATATAAATAAATTATTTTTGGCAACAACTTTTTGTAACGTCATAAAATTGTCGTTGCCAAAGGACATTTTTCGCAACAACAAAGTGTTGTCATTGCAAAATTTTTGTATCTATAAAAGAGTTTTCTTGTAGTGCAAGGAACTCAAAGAGATGAAGTTCTCAGTCATCTTTGGGACATGACTCATGTTGGACACTATCTTGACCACACATCATACATCCTCACCTTCATTATCCCAATCCCAATAACTTTTCAAGCAGCAGCATCATTACCCATCAAGACAACTCCACCCTAAGTTACCTCGAATGTATAAAACCAATTCCACTTGGGACATATATGGTAAGAACACTAGAATCTAAGATCCATCTATTACTGATCTTGTTTAACTATTAGTAGTTGTCAACACATTTCCATCACTATCATCATGGGCAACTACAACATCATCCTTTGTACTAGATGATTCACCAGACATAGCACCGGGCTTCATATTAGGAGAGAACTTCCTAACATGCCTCTTCTTATGACACCCATAGCATGTCACATTCTTATACCAACTCTTCAAAGTAGATGTAGACTTTTTACAATAATCAAACCCCCACTCCTGTGTTATCCCCTAGATACCAATCCCTCACTATATAAGTCCTTGAAAGTATTGCTCCTAGTCAATTGACTATCAATCAACTTCCATTATAGTAAGGTGGATTTCACATCCTCAAGGATTAATTTATCCTTCCGGTACAAAACTGTCTCACAAAAATTCTTAAAATTTGAAATCAAAGAACATAACAACATAATATCCAAATCTTCATCACCTAATTCAACATCTATATTATATAAATCCATAAATATAGAGTCAAATTCATCCACATGAATTTTCAAAGCTTGACCCTCACCAAATTTAAGGTTATGAAACTGACTCTTCAACAATAGCCAATTTGCTACTAATTTTTCCATGTATAATGACTCAACCTTCAACCATAACTAAGCCATCATTAATTCCTTTGCAAATTCTCGCAATACCTTGATAAAAATTAAAGTTGTATTAAAGAGAGGGCCTTCATATTTGCTTCTTCAAAACTTCGATCCATCATCGACTCTAGCTTTTTGAATGACTAGATAATGCTTTCTCTAATTCATTCTAAATTAGAATCTCTTGAATATTTAGTTCCCATAATCTAAAATTAATGGATTTATTAAACTTCTAAATATCAAATCTTGCACCCATCCCAATTACTAGATCTCTTCAATAATGCAGCTATAATACCAAATTGTTGTAGAATAACATGGACCAAAAAGACTCAAGACAAAAACAAAATTAACAAGATTATGAACAATTGAGGATTCAATCACAAAAAAAAAAAATTGAGGAAAAATTAGATATCTTTATTCGTTCTCTCGTGTAGTTATGGAAAGATTAAACTAATCAATAAATCAATTACACAAATCTACAATTCTCTTTTAATGGAGAATAAGAAGAATTTGAGTCATAAGACTTGATGGCTAGGATTTCATCATACCTCTTTTTATAGAAGATAAAACCCTACAGGACAAAATAATGTGTTTTAAAAATAAAAAAAAATATGGGACTCCATATTAATTTCCTTACTCTAAATTTTTTCCCAAAAACACCATAGTATTTAGTGAGAAACACTGTTCATATCAACAAACACGGGACCCCATGTTTCTCACATAATTCACCATTCTACACAAAACTTCTCCAACACTTGCATAAACCAATACAATGTTTTATTGTGCTTCAAATACCCAGTTAAAACTCACATAGTTACATCATAACTTAACATGATCACAAACCCTAATGAGATCATAGGGATGCATACATTAACCATTCAACATAATACATATGCATATTTCTTATAACTAATGGTAATTTGAACATATATACTAATTATATAAGAACATGTCATCATCTTATCAACCATTTCATAACACTTGAATAATATGAAATCCCAGCATGGTTCTGGATTGAAATAACATATCATGCTCACACACAAATTCTACCATCTCGTGAGGGATTAGATTTACCTAAATTCAAGCTACACATAAGCACAAAAGATCATCTTCTCCATAATACCTCAAGGGTAACTTAAGAAATCAACACCCAAAAAACATATTTATTAGCATCTAATACAACACAACAATAACATATCATGGTAAGAAGAATCAAGAAGATGAAAAAGGGGAGAAGATGGTTGGTTTGGTTGAATTAAAAACACCAAATAAGAGAATAAGGAGGCATATATAGATGATGGCATGTGATGAATGAGCAGACATGGTTGGAAAAAACATAGGAGGCAAAGGCAGAACGGGTATGAAGGAGTAAGATGGTGTGAAGGAGAAAGTTATGCCTAGGAAAAAGATAGTATAAGAACTAAATTAGAATGAGGTAGGGATGCTAGTTAGAGTAATCAAACTAGGGGAACATGTTAGCAAAATTAGGGCTCCTCAATAAAATAGATACGGGTTGGGGTTGTGACTATGGTTAAAGCTAATAACCTAAAATCTATCATGATTAAATTTATATCTAATGTGCCACAATGTAATACAGAACACCCTATAATAATTATAATAATTAATTACATATAATTACTAGTCTATAATATTTTTTCGATAAGTAAGAAGATTTTTTACTATCAAAATGGAAAGTTACAACCAACCATAGCAATCAATACAATCTAATAGTGATAACCACCTAGCATATTTACCATACATACTATGGTGTACCATTCTCCTAGAGACATTCATAATAATAACTCTTAAAATCATAGAGTTTTGTTTAGCCCCTAAGATATGTTTTTTGCTAGAATTCTGTCGAGATCTAGTGATTAAAGCTTTGACTTCTTGATCCCAGCCATTGATCTTATCACTTCTCCCTGCAGCTACCCTAATCTTTTGCCAAAACATGGAAGTAAAAGGGCATAAGAGAAACAAATGGTCTCTAGTCTCCACTTGCTGCTTACAGAAAACACACATAGGATCCACATTCATGCCCAGCTCCCCCAATCTATCTTTCGTTAGTAATCAATTCGTAAAGGCAAGCCAGGCTAGAAATCTCAATCTTGGTATAATCAGTGGCCTCCAAACCAAAATTGTCCATCTCTGCTTCTCTTGTTTAGTATGAATAAGATGGTAAGCTTCTTTAATGCTAAAAGTAGAAACATTCCTATCCACACAGTTCTGAACATACTCTTGTAAAAGAGGTCGAGTATGTAGGATTTTCTGAAAAATCTAAGAAGTATAAGCTGATGGAATAAAGTCCCACAAAGAATTCTGCTTAAGGTAAATGGTGTGTACCCATTTGACCCACAAAGTATCATTCTTAGCTGCAATGTTCCAAAGTAACTTCCCCAAAGCACAATTGTTCCATATATCTAGATTCAAGAGGCCAAGACCCCTTCATTAGTAGGGCAACAAATCTTATCCCAAGATACAAGTGCAGACTTCCTAACACTAATCTTCCCTGACCACAAAAAGCCCCTGCACATACTGATGAAACAATGTAGAACTTTCCTGGGGAGCAAAATTATTTGGCTGAAATATAACAAAACACTAAACAAAACTGATTTGATGAGCTACAAATGACTAGCATAGGACAGATATAGTGTTTTCCAATGCCTAAGCCTAGCAGTAATCTTATCCAAAAGAGGCTGCAAATGACCTACAGAAACCTTTGCCGAAGATAAAGGAAGCCCCATATAGGTTATAGGAAATGAGCCTGTAGGGAAACCTAAGTGAGACAGAATGGAAGCTTGAACCTGGTCAGAGACACCTCCAAAGAAGACACTGCACTTCATTGGATTGATAAACAGTCCAGACAATGCAGAAAAATGAGATAAAACCTCTTGTAAACAAAGTACACTCTATAGATCTCCTTTGCAAAATAGCAGCAGATCATCAGTAAAATTAAGATTACCACCCAGTTTTACACCTATTAAAGCTCAAAGAGAAGGAAACAAAAGTGACACATGCCATAATTAGCTTAACAAAATGATGTGGAAAGCCATATAAGAGTAATACATTCTCCAAAAAATTCCAATTCACCATCTCATAAGCTTTTTGAAGATCAATCTTTAGCATGCATCTAGGTGATATACCCCTAGTAGAATACTTCCTGACTAGATCATGAGACAAGAGAATATTCGCTCCAATACTTCTACCCTTGATGAAAGCATTCTGAGAGCTATAAATGATAGAAGGCATAATACTCTTCATTCTCTGCACAAAAATCTTTGAAATGATTTTATAAATCACATTACAACAAGCTATGGGTTGAAATTCAAACACCCTATTTGCATTTGGGTTCTTTGGAACAAGAGTTAAGGAAGTGACATTCACTTTCCTAGGCAAGAACCCAGATGCAACGAATTCTCTTACAGCCCAAAGAAGCTCATCAGTAACAATATGCCAAATCTTTTTGAAGAAGCCTGTAGAGTACCCATCAACCCTAGGAGCTTTAGTGTCTCCCATAGAGAATACAACCTCTTTGGTATAGGTGCAGTAAGGCCTACTTGTTGAGCCTGTGATAATTGAGTCTCAATAGTAGAATGATCCAAAACTCCCATCATCCTTTGCTCAGACCCCAAAAGCTGTTCATAATAAGTAATAAAAGCACCCGGTATATTTTTTTGCCCCTTTAATTTCCTTGTTGTCAGAGTCCAGCAACACCACCACTGACTTCCTCTACTATCTTTCCTTTACCTTAGCAAAGAAATACTTGTGATTAGAATCACCACAATTAAGCCACTGCACACATGCTTTCTGCCTTAAAAAAATTTCCAAATAATGTAACAAGTGGTGGTAATACTTCTCCTTTAAACGAAGCTGATCCCTTTGAACAATATCAGGAGGGTTGGAGTAAATGAAATTTTGCAATGTGTCCACCTCCTCTCTAGCAGAATAAACTTTATATGAAATGGAACCATACTTTTCCTTATTAAGTTTCTACAAATCCTGTTTCAAAATGAATAATCTCTTGGAAATCCTTAGCAAAAGATTACCACCCAGTTTAATACTCCATGCTCTTTTAACAAGTGGTAAGAACTCCTCATTTTCAGTCTAGAATTGGAAGAATCTAAAAGGTTTAGGTCTTATAAGAAGTGGAATATGCAATTGGATAACCACAGGATTATGATCAGAAAATAAAGGACTCAAAAACTTAGCCATTGAATGAGGAAAAGAATCCAAACACGCCATATTTACAAGAGCCCTATCCAACTTACAAAACACTTCTTCTTCTCCAACCCTACAACTTGACCAAGTAAAGTGAAATCCTTAACCCTGAAGATCAAAAAGGCCAAGATCCAGATAACATACCCTAAAATCTTGGATATCAGAGGCATTAGGGAGACCACCTTGAAACTTTTCATTAGCATTCAAAACCACATTAAAATTACCTAAAACAATCCATGGGACATTACCTGGAGAATGAGTCTTCAACCATTGCCATAAACCTCTTTGATCTATCCCACTATTATGAGCATAGACAAAAGCCACAGAAAATTTTGCAGACGTCTACAGATTAGTAATATTACATAAAATAGCTTGGTCACACATGATGGAGGATGACAGCATCTAAATGTTAGGATCCTATAGAACCTAAATCCTTCCATTTGGATGATGGGAGTAATTATTAATAGCTTCCCAACCCCTTCTAACCTTATTTAAAATAGATAAAAAAATGTGTTCTTTAACTCTAGTTTCAAGAAGACTGATCAATGAAAGTTTATTCATTTCACAAAAACACTTGACTTCCTTATGTTTGGAAGTCTTATTCAAGCCACGCACATTCCAAGCACTAAACATTTCCACCAGGAACAATAAAAGAAAAGCCCTATCTACCACCATAAAACCTTACATCTCTATCAACTGCTCCCATAGGGTCTCTAACAGAACCATCCTGAGTACCAAAAAGTACAGCTCTTTGCCTTGTCATCCTTGATTCAGAAGTAGGGAAAGGGGTTTTCCTTGTTTCCTTTCTTGTCATGGATTTCTCCCCCCTAAAAATGAAGAAGATGCCTGAATAGGTGGGATAGCAAAACCATGCATCCTGGAGCTATCAGAAGCACCAACATTTTGTTGATCCTCTATAATCTCGTTCACAGGTGGATCAATCAACATCTCTAGCTGGTGGCTCTCTTCATTTGCAATAGCTTTTCCTTTCCTAAGGTCCCTCACCATTCTCCATTCCCCATATTTCTCATGGGCTTCTTTTACAGTCCGTTGATAACAGCTACACCTCCTGGTGTCATGGCCAAAACAGTTATATAAAGGATAATAAACAGGCTTCCAATCATACTCCACCTTTTTTTCAACTTCCACCCCCTTTGGATCTAGGATAATGAACAACTCCAATAGAGGTTTTTTTTACATCAACCTCGACCAGAACTCTAGGATAAGATGCTCGCTCCCTAGATGTTGTAATAGCATCAGTACATACACGAACACCAACTACACTTGCAATTTTACTTAGAGAGTTTGATGAGTAGTATTCCAAGGGAAGGTTAGGAAACCTGATCCATAAAGGTAGCACTTACATCTCATCATAATTGAATTTCAATCTCCTATGCCATATTTTCAAAACAAAAGGTGTATTGAAGAATGTCCAATGCTGGCCGAGAACCCAGTTTACATCCTCTTTAGAATGAAACCGAAAAAGATAATAACCAAAAGTATGTAAAATGACTTGTGGCAATTTAATGCCAGTCCAGTGCCTACGAATGAAACCACAAATCTGATTGTATGATAGATCATCCCCAAAGACAAAACCAATCAAAGTATTAGCCAATTGGATAACCTCAGTCTCAACATCATGCTTATCTAACTTAACCATTAACTTCCCATTATCATAAGAGGGATTTTGAAATGATAATGCTTGTCTATGACAAGGTATACGGTTACCCATGAGAACATCCCTCCAAGACGAAGAGTTAGGGGGAGAAGTAGGCTGAAGCCGATCCCATACTGTTGTCTTTACCAAGTTATTAGGATTTAAACAATCAAAACCGGTTGATCCCTTTGCATGGCCCTTTGCAGAGGTATTAGATTCAATGATAAACGGTTCTAAATGCTTATTAGGTTCCCCATCATTGATAACCATGTCGATCAAATCCCTCTAATTTGGTAAGATTAGTCCATCCCCTTTCTCTGAATCCTTCAGATCAGAATCCCTATCCTTCCTAACCAGAACATCCTCTTTCAATGCCTTCCTAGTACCATCATTAGCCATTGTCTTTAGTGAAACAACCGAAATTGGTGAAGCTTTCTTCTTATTCGCCATCCCTAAATAAGACTCGCTCAAACCCTAGGAGAGAGGAGAGAGCCTTCTTCACTTAATATCTTAATGTATCCGGTCTATTTTTTATGTGATTATTATTACTAATCTATAATTAGGGTTTCTACAAACATAGTATTACAAAAGTAACTACTCCTAACTTGATAACTTCTATCAAGACTCTTGATTATCTAAGATCATCAATAATCAAAATCAGTAGAAAATCATTTAAAAGAATGATCAAAGGGAAAAGAAGAGGAGGAGGAGGAGGAAAGTGACATGAAATTCTCAAAATCCTCCCAAAATTAAGCTTACCAAGAGGAGAAAAGTGTAAAATCTTCATCCTTTCTCTACACTATAATCTCTCTTTGTTTAATGGAAAATAAGAAAGAATTACATCAAATATTTGGAGAACAAAAGAGAGAATAAACTGAGGAAATGGAGGGAGGGAAGCCATGCCTTAATTTTGTGCAAAATGGAAAAGGGGAGAAAGACGGAGAACACCCAATGCTTAGTTATATTTGCTCAAGAAAATGATAAAGTTTGAGAGAGTGTGAGTATGAAGGAATTAATCAAAAAGGAGACTTCCCAAAGGCCCTCATAATTGATAAAATAGAAGGGAATGAGAGAGAGAAAACTGACTTTGAGGTGGACTATGGAAGGTGATAGTGTGTATGTCAAAATGATGAAAGGGGTCCAGTTAGAGTGCAATCATGCCAAGACAAAGGTAAGGCAAGTATATTAGGTGGCAAGTACAATAACAGGGTTGATACATCTAGGGTTGAGTGGTATGGTAGAGAGGAAAGTGTGAGAGAAAAAGATAGTTGGTGAGAAAATACCTTAAAAAGTGCTTTGGGGGGATTTCAACTATCATAGAATGATCTAATAATGTGAAAATATTCCCAATGTGCCAAAATCTTCTTATTAGAAAAAAAAGACACTAATTAGAATTTTTCATAAATTTTGGAAAGAGAACCAAAGTAAACACAAAAAGATCCAAGTGTCACAACATGACCAGTCACTGGGTAGAGAGTGCTAAATTTCATGGTCTTACATATAACTAGATTTGCACCCGTGCGATACATGGAGGATTCGAGCATATGAATACTCCTATTTATAAATAAAATTTGGTAAAGAAAAATTTAGGATAAATAAGTATTACATAATTAGTTTATAAGAACATATTAATTGTAAATAAATTGAAATAAAATATAGATATTGAAGAATAACTAATCAAAGAAATTTCATAATTATATCTTTTCAAATACTTCTTTAAATACAACATTTGTGGTTGAATTACTCTCTGCAACATCATTGTCGCACATAATAATTTTCAAGCCTATACGATTTGTGACTCGAGAGACGACAACATAAAGTTGACCATGACTAAATACTGGTTTTTTTAAGAAAATACCAACATTATGAAGTGATTGTCCTTGACTTTTTTTTATTGTCATTGTATATGATATAATCAGTGGAAATTGTCTTCGATTAAACTTGAAAGGCAGCCTTGGATCAGATGGTGTTAATGACATTCTCGGTAACAATACTCATTCACCAGAATTATTTCCACCTAAGATCTTTGCTTCCAATACATGAGTTCCAAGCCTTGTGATTACCATCCTAGTACTATTACATAAGCCAATTGAATTATCAATATTCCTCAATAACATAATAGGTGTACCAATATTCAAATTCAAGACATGATTTGGGACACCAGAACACTTATGACTATTTAGAAATTTCGGAGTGTATAGATCTTGCAACAAATCATTATTTGAATTAGATCTACATGTTGTATCTGAACTCAAATATGTTTTCTCTTCAGTCGAGTTAATTGAAAACATGTATTCATTGATAGACTCTACAATATCAAGAGTTGGTGCTAGGATAGATCTTCTTTCAAAATAAGTATTATCAATGATATTGCTTATGAACTCTAGATAAGTGCTTTTCACAATAGTTGCAAATAGATCATTTTAATATTTTATTAATAGATCACTTGAAAATTTGATTGTTGCATGACCATCATTTGGACCTCCAATTAGTCCATCTCCAATGCTTGTAATCCAGTCAGAAAATTGCCTCAACTTGGCACAGTCATCGACAGAGGTAAGATTTCGTAACCTCATATTCTTTGTCAATCGTAACACCTTTGTAATACCCCCATATTTTAAATTTTCATTTTATTAAACTTAATTATTTTATTAGTGTAATTTGATGTAAACATTTCATTATTTTATTTATGATTCGTTTTATGGATTTATCGACGATTTCGACTTCATATTTGAGTTTAATTAATTGTTGTCGTTGCGGATCATTCTAGATAAATTCGTTCATGATTATGATTTTATTATATTCATATGATTTCAATTTTCAGTTAAAAATTATGTATTTGCATTCTTTCTCGTATTTTGATTTTTAATATTTTAGATTTGTTTTTTATTCTAAATTTGTCGTATGATTACGACTTTATTTTGGAGTTATAGTTTGTTAATGATATATATATTATTTAAATTATAAAATTTTCACAAAACATAGTCAAATTTATTTTAATAACTTCATCAGTAGAAAATATTTCTGACCTTGAATTTATTCGTTTCCAAAGTCGTTAAGATCTTTGGAAAGTTTCAAATTAAAAAGATTTTCGGAGCTTATTTATGAATTTCTTTCCGAAATTAATTTTCTTCCATTTTACCCGTTTTAGTTTGCGGAAGAGCAATTTCAGAAATTATTTAAATTAGTCACGGTTTATTAGAATTTAACTTAAATATTTTCTTATATGCTTTCAAATATTATTTCGAGGTCTTATAATGTATTTCTGTAAATAATATAAATTTTTATGTTCGTTGGTAAATTATTCTGAAAATAATTCTGAAATTCTTTATAGAGCTCTTATATCAATTTTAATCCTTTGGATCGTTACGAAATGATTTTTCATTAAATAAGTTTTAGATAAAATCTTCCAATAATATTTTTTTAGATGTTTGGTATATTTTGTATATTTTTAATTGTAAAAAAAAAACCAAACCCCGGCCTAACCAATCCCCCTTCTTCTTTTCCTTTTCTCTCTTCTTCTCTCCCTTCTCTTCTCTTTCTCTTTCCCGTGCGTGCTGCTGTCTTTACCTGAGCTCCAAACCCAGCCTCACCTCCTCCCTGCTCCTCCACTCCTGTCGCCCCGCTAACCGACCTCCAGCCCGCTGCCGGCGACGCAGCCAGCAACCACAACCAATAGCAGCAATAGCGAACCATAGCAACAGTCGTGCGCAGTAGTGACAACCAAAGCAGGTGGTGCCACCATCCGGCCGCGACGAGCTCAGGTGATGGCCGGCGAGTGGTCCTCGACCTCTGGCGCAGCTTCTTCCGTCTTCACCTGTCTCAATTTGTTAGTTTCATTTCATATAAAATTCTGAAAACCCTAACCCTTGTTTTGATTAATTGAGTATGAATTAGCTTACGATAAGATAAATTGATTGTGTAATTATGTATATATATATGTTTTATGATTGATTTAGAGTGGTTAATTGTAGTATATTTGGTTAATTTGTGAAAATCTGATTTGTAGCCGGGTTATGCCCGAATTTTTCGGGTTCGTCTGATTAAGCTATTTTGGGTAAATTGATTTCATAATACACTGTAAAATGTGTCTAATTTCATATTGGAACCATCTATTTGAGAAATTTATGCAGAATTAGTTGTAATTGACCTTCTAGGTCAAAATTCGTGTGTAATGAAATTGGGTTGCATAATTGAGTTCTTTCACTCAATTGATTTTACAATATCCTTTGAAATGTATTTAATTTCATATTGGAAGTGTTAATTTGGGAAAATTGTGTGAAATTGATTGGAATTGGATTTTTGGGTCAAAACTCTTGCAGATCTAAATTGGATTGTGTAATCGGGATGTTTTATTCAATTAATTATATAATTTACTTTAGAATACATTTAATTACAATTCTGAACCACCAGTTTATATATTTTAGCAAGAATTGATCAGATTTGCTTTCGAGCTCAAAAACCCTAATTATGCCAAATTAGATATTTCTTTTATTGGTTTTGAGCAATTGACTATATGATATGTTATAAAATATGTCTACTTGCATTTCTAAACATTCAATTTAATTAAATTAATATAGTTCAACCGAATCGCATTTTTAGGCCTAAAACTTTAGATTTCAAGTGAAATTATGAAATTGGTGATTGGTATGTTTTTTTTTCTAAAATTAATTTTATAGAAATAGTTGAAATGGTCTTAATTGCATTATAACATCTTCAATTGGAATTAATTGATTTGAATTATCCGAGTTTGTGTCCTAGGCTTTGAAACCCTAGTTAGGAAACCACTAGTCTTGAATTGGCTACTTGGATGATTGTTTTGTTGAAATTAATTATCTAGATTTATCTAAAATTAGTTTAATTGTGTTTTAAAGCTATCAATTTGGAGTAATCAAAGTGAATTGGTTGGTTCGTAGTCCGGGCATTAAAAACCCTAATTTTCAAAGATGGTTTTATAAAAAAACGATTTGCTTATGTTTCTCTAACCTAGTAGATTTCTAATTTTGATTTAAAATCATGTTAGTTATATTCTTATGTTATCGAGTTGGATTTGGTTCCCTAAAAATGGTTGGTTTGCCTGTCTAGATGTAAAACCTAATGAGTAAGTCATTTTCGATAAAATTAACTTATAATCTATTATTCTTTCCCCGACTTTCCAATTTAATTTGAAATGCCTCAATTGAGATGTGTTTAATCTGATTTGATTAATATTTTATTTTAAATCTTAATAGAGCTACACTTGTGAGTCCTAGGTTTTGGACACGTTTTCCAAGAAAGATCTTTTGTTTTTATTTAATTATAATAATTGAATTATGGATTGATAAGATAGTCTCTAACCTTGTTCCGATTTCCATTGAAAACTTTATTATGGATTGTCGAGCTCTAACTCTCTCTCTCTTTCAATTTGCTTCGCTAACTTCGGATTTAGGTAAGCCATTAATTACCTTTACTTATGGCAGAATCTAGATCTATTTCTATTCAGAATGGAAGGTGATGAGTATGCTTATCGATTATTTAATCATGTCAAGCATATGCTGTATTCTTGTGTGGTATTTGTATGTATGTATGAGTTATAGCTTTAATACAAAAGCATGTTCGTATGCCTCTTGAATATTGTATGTATTTGAGTATGTGAAGGGTTGAGTATGGATTGGAATTATATGATACTTTATGCTGTATCTTTACCTCATGGAATTACTTGGCTCTAATGCCACCTAAAAATTATTCGTCTTTAATGCCACATGAATTGGATCGGCTTTAATGCTTCTAGAATTGATTGGCTTTAATGCCACTTGAATTGGTTCGGCTTTAATGCCCCTGGAATCGATCGACTTTAATGCCACTTGGACCGGATCGGATTTAATGTCGCTTGAAATTTATCAGCTTTAATGCTGCTTGGCTTTAATGCTACTTGAAATTGATATAATAATAGAAATTCATTGTGTTGATGGATGTGAGCTAAGTGTTGTTATGTGGGATTGATTTATGATTGGTTAAATCCTTGAATAAAATATTAATCACTTAAAGTGAAAGATCTTGAGTTGGGACTTGTATCACTCGGGGTAGCTATCCAAGTTAGGTTTGGTATTCACTTGGTACTATTCTGGTGTTTTTCTATTCTGTGATCCTGGGTGCCTTATGAGGTCCGAAGAGGCCCTCTTCTACTCTATAGGTGTCTCGATATATTTCGGCCCTATTGGGGGTATGCATACTTAAGTGATTAGGTGTCCTAATTATTGGTGGCCTGGTTACGTTTCTGGGTAAACCAGCTAGAGCTAGTACCGTTTGAGTACTAGATTAGTTGTTACGATCTTTTTGAGTCTCTGTCCTCAAGATAATACATATAAATGGTGGTGATCACAAGAGAGGAATATAATAATGAATTGTTTCTCGCTCACTCATGGGCTTTATATTTATCTTTCATATGTATGTCTCTTGGTTGTCTCTCTTACAATAGTGTTGCCATATGACGCATGTCCATACTCATTTATCACATGACCTATTGTTTAAAATCGCATGTGGGCCTTATGTGCAAAATGATACCTTCTAGGGTAGTGTGTGTTACTTAGCATTTGATCAAGATTTTCTTGTACACTTGTACCTTATGTATTGTCATGTCTAGTCATGTATTATAAGCATGAGTCTATGACCCCATTTCTATGGTATGTATCATATGTATAATCGAACATGAGTTATTATATGAGTAAAATGGTCTATGTATCGTATGTATAATCAAGCATGAATTATTGTATGAGTGGAATGGAATATGTATCACATGTATAATTAAGCATGAGTATTGTAAGCTAGAGATTGTCATATCTTATGTGTGTCCTATTTCATTCCATGAGTTTGGTATCATGATTTACTCAGTACTGGACCCGTATTGATGCTACCTTTGTTGAATGGGTCCTCTGATGATCCATTGATGGTGGGGAGCAGACCTCTTGTGCAGGTTTAATATCAAATATTGTTTTTGGGTTGAAGTCTTGGCTTAAGAGAGTAGGCAATCCGGAGTCTGATCAATCTGAATTTGTCTTTGTTTACTTGTATTTATTTTGGAAGTTTCCAAATGATGTATTTAAAATTTCAAGGGGATTGTAATTGACTTTTAATTTCTCATACTCTAATAAGCTTTTAAAATCCAGGTTTATTTCACAGGTTCTGCTGATTTATTCAGCGATGATTTTATTCAGTGAAATTGTTCACTTGTCATCTTCTAGTGGATATCTCTTTGTGGGAGTTTATCCTCATAGCATAAATGGTATTTGAATTTTTGTTGGACAGGTTTTAGCCTTGCATCTAGCATGAGATAGATGGTATACATTTATCTTGTGTTAGGTGTGGTGGTAACATTCCCCCAAATTGTGTTTTAGCTTTTGCAGTATTCTTTTAAATGAAAAAAATTTTCAAGAGTGAAATTTGGGGTTGTTACAACCTTGCAATCTCACCATAAGTATGAGGAGTTGATAGTTTCATGAATAATATCTTGCCGAGTACCCTTGGAAATGACAGGTAATATTTGTCTAAAATCACCGCCAAGAACAACTCTCTTACCTCCAAATGGATTGTCAATACTAAATTGATTATTGACACGTAAAACATCTCTCATGGTTTTATCCAAAGCTTCAAAGCAATATCTGTGCATTATTGGAGCTTCATCCCATATTATAAGTTTATATCTTATAATCAAATCAGCAAGTGGACTACCTTGTTTGATGTTACATGTTGAATTTTCAGTTGGATTTATAGGAATCTTGAATCGAGAATGAGCTTTTCTTCCTCTTGGTAATAAAAGAGAAGTTATTCCACTTGATGCCACATTTAACACGTTATCTCCTGCGCATCTAATAGTGGCTGATAAGGTCATCCATATAAACGTTTTTCCTATACCTCCATACCCATACATAAAAAACAATCCACCTATATTTGACCTTGTTGCCTCCATTATCTCATTGTATACATGTCTTTGTTTTGAGGTCATAACATATAGATTTTTATTGAGTTCTTGAGACAAAATTGATCGATCATAACACATTTCCTCACGTATCAATGAATTACCAACGGTAGAAAAAAAACTGGGATGGTGGGAATGGTATTGGCTCAAACTCTCTTAAGCTTCTTCCATAGTTTCATAACAACTTTTCAACCTTTACCAATCCATACTTTTTTATCTCATCATCTTCCAAATGATGTTCTGAAAATAAATTCAATAAGTTTAGAAAAAATATATAAGTAGTTTAACATTGTGAAAAAAATAAATAAGATAGCTAAGGTAATTTACCTTTGTGTTGCAATAATAAATGTTGTCTGTATAAAATATCATAAGTCATATAAATCCAACAATGATTTCAAACAACTTTAGGTCGAATGAGCAATTCAGATGTCAATAATGTTGTAAATAATTTTCTTAAAGAAGATGCAGAAGCCCAACGACTTGCCTCAATAATACCATCAATGTATTCCTTGTCATCATCTAACAAACCTAGGGCATAACAAGCATCACGATATGATGAATGTTGCTCACCATTAATGCATCTTATTTCCTCATAACTTGTAGGTCCACGCACAACATTAAGAAGACATCTCAAATAGTAGAGTTCTCCACTGCCAAGAGGGACATAGAAAATCCATCCAATAGAGAACATTTTTTTTCTTGGTCACCATTCTCTATTATACTTATCCCAAATGATTTTTTTACGGGAATTTAGAATAAGTTAATTCCTTTGCCTTAAGATAGTCTTTATTTGCCTTCATCCAAGCTAAGAATAGATAATCGATCAACAACATCATCGATCATATTATAATCAGAAAAAATAACACATTGTTGATTTGGAAGATGAAAACCTAACCTTTCAACCGGAGGATCTCTGAATTGAATATCATATTTGAATAACCTCCATGATGCTTCAAATGATGATATATACCTACAATCATAGTACATCTGAACTTCTTCTGCCTTTTTTGCTACTTCATCATCCGTTGTGCTTCCATAAAAAGATGGAGTAACATGATTGTGTCCTTTGTTGACATATTTAAATAAATACTTGATAGAGCGAGATTGGTTGCACCATTCAACATTCAAATGTGCACTGTACTTCAGCAACAAATAACGATTGTGAGGAACAATAAACCTATTATCAAGAGGAACTTCGTTCTTCTCCACTATTTGCGCGTTATCTCTTCTTCTATAGATAGGATATCCATCATCATCAATAGTTGTTGATTCAACAAACTTTTTAAGAAAATACTTTGTACAACGGCCAGCAGACATGCAAGGGGAGCTCTTAGCAGCAACACCACATGGTCCATGTACCATAAAATCTTGAACTGCTATATAATACGCAGTATCAATGTTTTTATTTGGAATTTCGATTGAAATAATTTTTTCTATATCACTTCCTATTGGATGCTTGTCTTTTGTTGCAAGAAATAACAATATATGTGCATGTGGCAACCCACGCTTTTAGAACTCAATTGTCGATATAACTACAATTGAATTAGAATAAAGGTTTATAACTGACTATAGTAAGAATATATGGTAAATATAAATATAAATAAATATATATATATATATATATATAACCTATGAAATAGTACTTGATTTAAATGTTCCAAAGATCTTGTTACTACGAAGATCTTTAATGAGATAATCCAACTTTATTTTAAAAACACGACAAATAATATCCGGATGATCATCAGCTTTGAGGCTTCTTTTTTCAACAAAATGAACTATTTTTGGCCATTTGGGATTGCAAGTAAATGTAATAAAAAGGTCTGGATAACCAACCCATCTAAAAATTACCATGGCATCTTGATAGTTTTGAATCAAATATCAAGCACCACCTGTGAATGATGACGGTAATATAACTCGTTTTCCTTGCGTTGATGGATCACTCTCACCCCTTAAAGTTGCATCTGTTAGTCCACTATATAATTCATACTGCAAATTTTTTTTATGTAACTTAATGTAAGTTAATCTTGAAGATTCAACTATAGTATATGCGTCAATAATAAATTGTTGAAGTAGTCTCATGGAAGACAATATAATTGATAACTCTTAATTCCTTTCATGCAAATGATACAAAAAATACTATGTTAAACTTACATACTTCTATCCACCCTGCTTCATTCCCCCATTCAACATTAACAGAATGTCTTCTCTATAGCTATCTTCTTCGTAAGGAAACAATATAGGATATTGTAATCCAATATATGAAGCATGGAGTTGGTTAATGCGTTTCAGCATTCCCGTTTTGGTTTTGACCAAGATATCCCTATCTCCAAATGATGCTTCAAAGTCCCAAACAATTAATCCAGCAATTTTTGAAGCCATAGGTAGATTATACCTTCTTCCATCCCCATTCCTCCTACCAATCAACTTCAACTTTACATCTAAAGAACCATCCTTTTCAATTTTTTCTCTCACCATTCTAAATGATTTAACCAACATATTATTCTCATCAAGCATCATCTTCAAATCATAAACAATAGACGTACGAAGGTTGTTCAAGGTTTTACTTTCCCTATAACCAATACAATTGGAATAAGGAATTAGAATAAATTACTAAAAAATGATAAAATAACTTAATAATTACCACAACTTGTTAAGTAACTCACCTAACAGAATGAACTCTATTTTCAACTTCATTATTAGTGTCGTAAATGTAGAGTTGTGCAAATTTAGGCACTGAACCTTCATTTGGCAATAAACTTCCCATAAGATGATAATTTTGACCATGTAGTCTAAATATTGGAGGAGATCTTCCATTGTTCAAACTCCTATCAACTTTTTATTCCATCGAAGTGAAACAGAACATGTTATTGTATGACCGAATATTCTGGAGAAAGTGTTTGCTTCTATCATTATGTAAATATAACAGTTTATGTAATAGTTTAGGAGGATTTCTCATTGGCGGGAGTTGAACTTTACCTTGCATACAACATAAAGAATATTTCGGATTTTGAGATGAGCGACTTTTACACATTCTTTCCTCATACCAAAAAAAAGAATTGCAAAATCCACATGTGTATATTGCATCTCCAATATCAAAATAATCTACACATATCATAAAATTAATATAAGACATTTGAAAAGATTTATTAAAAAATTTGTATGTACAAATACATTTCTGGTTGTATACCGGATGATGTTCCACTATTTTGTTCTATTTCAGCATATGTGAAGACGTAAAGTATCAGACATTGAAAAAAATTATGTCATTGTCCTATTATGTTTAATATATTATAAACAAATTAATATGAGACTTTTCGAGAAATTTAATATTCCATAAGCATATATAAAATATATTAATCAGTGCATACCAGATAATAGGGTTACACTATTCTCTTCTATTTCATTATCTGTTGACACATAAATTATGATAAATATATAAATAACAATTACAACCTAAGGAAAATAACTATAAACTAATAAAATAATATTAATAATAAATGTTTACATGTGTTGGAAAATGAGATTGCTAACCTTCATCGAATTCAGATTGTTGCCCTACAATAGAGGCACCATAATTCTTCTTAGAACAGATAGAAAAGTTTTCCATTTTTGATGATTCTGATAAATTCACAATACCGCTTTGATTTGATGCATGACATGTTGACAATATATTTGTTGCAATATTTGAAGGCCCAATACTTGACAACCATTTCATTTAATCATCATCATAGTTTAGTTTATAAATAGAGTTTGGAGGAGTGCAAGTTGTAAGAAAGGAATAAATAAATAGTTAATATGATTGAATACTATAGACATGATTTTAAATTTGTCATATATAAATTTAAAAAGCTTATTACCATTTGTAATGTCACTAAGAGGAGATAACAATCCTTGAGATTCAAAAGGGTTGAACACACATTTTGTATGTGTATCTTCATCTAGGATCAATTTTGTACCAACCATATTTAAATTACTTGTATACAAAAAAAAATAACAAGTGTACCAATCATTTTTCAATTCAAAAAATTAATGTGAATATATATTTTAAAAAAAATTAAAGAATATTATTTTATTGTCAATTATGTATGTATTAATTAATTATGATATCTCCTAATATTTAATAGGACTTTTTAGTGTTTCCCTAAGAACATTTTTTTAAGTATCGTAGTAATTGATCAACAACAATATATTCTTAATTTATAATATAAAAAATAATAACAATTTAGTCTTCTTAAAATAGATTAATATACTTTATAACAAATTAAATATTTCATACTAATATTATGCAACTATATTCAAATAGTTATACTTTCATAAAAACAAAATTTCCAATTCTAAATAGGAAGTTTATATTTGTTTAAATGATTATATAATTTTTTTCATTTCAAAAAATTAATGTCAATATATATTTTTTTTAAAAAATTAAAGAATATTATTTTATTGTCAATTATGTATGTATTAATTAATTATGATATCTCCTAATATTTAATAGGACTTTTTAGTGTTTCCCTAAGAACATTTTTTTAAGTATCGTAGTAATTGATCAACAACAATATATTCTTAATTTATAATATAAACAATAATAACAATTTAGTCTTCTTAAAATAGATTAATATACTTTATAACAAATTAAATATTTCATACAATATTATGCAACTATATTCAAATATTTATACTTTCATAAAAACAAAATTTCCAATTCTAAATAGGAAGTTTATATTTGTTTAAATGATTATATAATTTTTTCATTTCAAAAAATTAATGTCAATATATATTTTTTTTTTAAAATTTAAGAATATTATTTTATTTTCAATTATGTATGTATTAATTCATTATGATATCTCCTAATATTTAATATGATTTTTTAGTGTTTCCCTAAGAACATTTTTTTTTAAGTCTCGTAGTAATTGATCAATAATGATATATTTTTAATTTATAATTTAAACAATAATAAAAATTTAGTGTTCTTAAAATAAATTAATATACTTTATAACCAATTAAATATTTCATACTAATGTTACGCAACTATATTCAAATAGTTATACTTTCATGAAAACAAAATTTCACAAATTTAAGTAGGAAGTTTATATTTGTTTAAATCATTATATAAATTTTTTTCATTTCAAAAAATTAATGTGAATATATATATTTTTTAAAATTTTAAGAATATTATTTTATTGTAAATTATGTATCTATTAATTAATTATGATCTCTCCTAATATTTAATAGGACTTTTTAGTGTTTCCCTAAGAACATTTTTTCTAACTGTTGTAGTAATTGATCAACAACAATATGTTCTTAATTTATAATGTAAACAATAATAACAATTTAGTCTTCTTAAAATAGATTAATAAACTTTATAACCAATTAAATATTTCATACTAATATTACGCAACTATATACAAATAGTTATATTTTCATAAAAACAAAATTTTCCAATTTTAAGTAGGAAGTTTATATTTGTTTAAATCATTATATAATTTTTTCATTTCAAAAATTTAAAAACAATATATATTTTTTTGAAAATTTGAGAATGTTAATTTATTTTCAATTATGTATGTATTAATTCATTATGATATCTTCTAATATTTAATAGGATTTTTAAGTGTTTCCCTAAGAATATTTTTTTTAAGTCTCGTAGCAATTGATCAACACCAATATGTTTTTAATTTATAATGTAAACAATAATAACAATTCAGTCTTCTTAAAATGATTAATATACTTTATAATCAATTATATATTTCATACTAATATTACGCAACTATATACAAATAGTTATATTTTCATAAAAACAAAATTTTCCAATTTTATGTAGGAAGTTTTTATTTGTTTAAATCATTATATAATTTTTTCATTTCAAAAAATTAATGTGAATACATATTTTTAAATAAAATTTCATAATATTATTTTATTATCAATTATGTATGTATTAATTCATTATGATATTTCCTAATAATTAATAGGATTTTTAGTGATTCCCTAAGAACAATTTTTTAAACTCTCGTAGTAATTGATCAACAACAATATGTTATTAATTTATAATGTAAAAAATAATAACAATACAGTCTTCTTAAAATATATTAATATACTTTATAGCCAATTAAATATTTCATACTAATATTACGCAACTCTATTCAAATAGTTATACTTTCATAAAAACAAAAGTTTCCAATTTTAAGTAGGAAGTTAATATTTGTTTAAATCACTATATAATTTTTTCATTTCAAAAATTTAATGTCAATATATATTTTTTTTTAAAATTTGAGAATATTAATTTATTTTCAATTATGTATATATTAATTCATTATGATATCTCCTAATATTTAATAGGATTTTTAAGTGCTTTCCAAAGAACATTTTTTTAAGTATCGTAGTAATTGATCAACAACAATATATTCTTAATTTATGATGTAAAAATAATGACAATTTAGTCTTCTTAAACTAAATTAATATACTTTATAACCAATTACATATTTAATACTAATATTACACAACTATATTCAAATAGTTATACTTTCATAAAAACAAAATTTTACAATTTTAAGTAGGAAGTTTATATTTGTTTAAATAATTATATAATTTTGTCATTACAAAAAGTTATTGTGAATATATATTTTTTAAAAGAATTTAAGAATTTTATTTTATTATCAATTATGTATGTATTAATTAATTATGATATTTCCTAATATTTAATAGAATTTTTTAGTGTTTCCCTAAGAACATTTTTCTTTAAGTCTCGTAGTAATTGATTAACAACAATATGTTTTTAATTTATAATGTAAACAATAATAACAATTTAGTCTTCTTAATATAGATTAATATACTTTAGAACCAATTCAATAGTTCATACTAATATTATATAACTATATTCAAATAGTTATACTTTCATAAAAACAAGATTTCCCAATTTTAAATAGGAAGTTTATATTTATTTAAATCATTATATAATTTTTCCATTTCAAAAAAATAATGTGAATAGATATTTTTAAATAAAATTTTAGAATATTATTTTATTCTCAATTATGTATGTATTAATTAATTATGAAGTTATAAGCATTGAATATGCAAAATTTAAGCATCTCAAACATTTGTTTATAAGGATCAAAATAAATAAAAGAATTATGTTAAGGATAAGCCTCTTTAATCTAGCCGTCCACTTTTATTTACTAAATCCTAACCGTCCGTTTTACTTATTTAATCCCCACCCTCCCTTTCATTTCATTGCCTATTACCATTGCATTTTCTCCAATGTCACAGCGGAGAAATGAAACCCTAGTTTTATAACCCAATCCTAACTGTCAGTTTAATGTTATTGTAATCTTGTCGTTCCTTTCCTAACTTTCTTTGTTCAAATACTAAAAGCATGTAGGGTTTCTGGAGAATTCTCCAACCCACCCTACGGTGCAGCTCTCTCCTCTCTCCTCTATCCTCTCTACTCTCTCCTCTCTCCTATCTTCAATCTATCCGATATGTCTCTATCTTTCATGAAGAAAGAAAATTTTGAAACTTACACTCCCGGTCTGTATTTCCTTTGAATTCCCTTCTAATTTTGTACTTTTATTTCTGTTCCAATTTTATGATGTTTCAAAACAAATTTAGTTTACGAATATTAGATCTGTGATTTCTAATACCAAGGATCTGTATCTTGATGTATAACTATAAAGTTCCATATTTGTAGGAACTAACCAATGCATATAAAGCTGTTGTACATACGTTATTTACTTAAGAAAATAAAATGTCTTACGTGTCCCCTCCATGCATACAAACCTTATTTCTATTCATCAACTCTGTACTCATAATAACGTGTCGGTGGAATTCTTTCCACATCATTTTCAGGTGAAGGATCTCAACACGGGGGCGCCAATCACTCACGGTCAACTTAGGGATGGTGTGTACGAGTGGCCTGTTGATTTTTCCACTTTTTCCTCTTCAAATTCATCTGTTTGTGCGCTTTCGAGTGTCAAGTCCACTTTTTACGAGTATCACTCTAGGTTAGGTCATCCGTCTTTTAAGGTCTTGAATAAACTTGTCTCGAATTTTGCTTTACCATTTTCCAAATCGTCAAACTCTACGCTGTCATGCGATGCTTGTTTGATTAATAAAAGTCACAAACTTCCTTTTTCTACATCTACGATTGTCTCCTTATCCCCACTTGAAGTGATTTATTCTAACGTGTGGACCTCTCCTGTTGCATCCTTTGATGGTTTTAAATATTACATAATTTTTGTTGACCATTTTACACGCTACATGTGGTTTTATCCTATGCAACGAAAGTCCCATGTCCTTGAAATGTTTCCACGGTTTCAAGCACTCGTTGAAAATCGATTTTCTATGCGTATCAAAACTCTTTACTCTAATAACGGTGGCGAATACATTGCTTTACAATAGTTTTTGGCTACACATGGCATTTCGCACTTTACGACACCACCACACACTCCGGAACACAATGGAATTTCCGAATGCAAGCATCGACATATTGTTGAAACCGGACTCACTCTTTTAACTCATGCATCCATTCCTCTTGCATATTGGACCTTTGCATTTGCTACGGCAGTTTTTCTTATCAATCGGCTTCCTTCGTCTGTTCTTAGTTTTCAATCTCCGTTTCACCGTCTCTTTGCTTCTTCTCCGAACTATTTGAAGCTTCGCACTTTTGGTTGCCTTTGCTACCCATGGTTACATCCATAGACGCATCATAAACTCGAGTCTCAGTCTTTACCTTATGTTTTTGTCGGCTACTCTCTCACTCAAAGCACATTTTTGTGTCTTCATGTTCCCACTTCTCGTGTTTTTGTTTCTAGCCACATCGAATTTGTTGAACATGATTTTCCATTCTCTCACCTCTCGTCTTCATCTTCGAAATCTCCCGTCATCGAGAGTCTCTTAGTGTCGTCTTCCCCTGCCTTTACTCTCGTTCCCAACTCACCACTTCGTCCGCTGTCTTCGGAAGTGCTGTCACGTTCGGATCCTTCTCTACTGGCATTGTTGTTCCCGCAAACCACTTCTTCTTCCCCGTCGGCCACTAAATCCCTTCCTCCGATTTAGTAAAACACACCGCCACCTTCTAAATCTCCACCTCGCAATACCCATCCTATGATTACCCGAGCCAAAGACAACATTTCCAAACCCATTAACAAACTCTCCTTCAACACCTCTCTCTTTTCTTCCATGGATATTGAACCTATGTGTGTGTCTCAAGCTCTTAAAGATCCAAAGTGGAGGTATGCCATGAATGAAGAGTTTGATGCCTTAGTTCATAATGGAACTTGGAATTTAGTGCCTCTGCATCCGTCTTATAATATTGTGGGCTGCAAGTGGATATTTAAGATTAAGCGTCTTTATGATGGATCTATTGACAGATATAAAGCTTGCCTTGTCGCTAAAGGGTTCCATAAACGCCCGAGTGTTGACTACAATGATACCTTTAGCCCAGTGATCAAACCAGCGATGGTACGTCTCATTCTTAGTCTTGTAGTGACTCGCGGTTGGCCGTTGCGTCAACTAGATGTGAACAACGCCTTCCTTCAAGGGACTCTCTCTGAATATGTGTATATGACGCAACCCCCAGGCTTTGTTGACCGTGATAATCCATCCTATGTTTGCAAGCTTCACAAAGCTCTCTACAGACTCAAACAAGCCCCTCGTGCGTGGTACACTGAACTGTGTGGGTTTTTACTCCAATCCGGGTTCACTAATTCCTTGGCGGACACCTCCTTGTTTATATATCGCCATGCAGCTGTCACCATTTATCTCCTTGTCTATGTAGACGATATTATCATCACAGCCATCCACTTGAAGCATATTTAACTGTTTATCTCTCTTCTCTTGAATCACTTCTCACTCAAGGACTTAGGTGATCTTTCCTATTTTCTTGGGGTTGAAGTGAAGCATAACTCTCAGGGACTTCTCCTCACACAGCAAAGATATATTACGGACATTCTTCAATGCACCAATATGCTCCAAGCAAATCCGGTTCACATGCCGATGGCATCAACTACTCGACTCTCTAGTACTACGGGCACTCTCTTGGATGATCCCACTGAGTTTCGTAATGTCATCGGGAGTCTTCAGTACCTCATGTTCATGCGACTAGACATTACCTTCACTGTTAACAAACTATCTTAGTTCATGTGCCGACCCACCACAAGCCATTGGCAAGCCGTGAAGCGGATTCTTCGCTACCTTGGAGTAACTCGGTCACTTGGTGTTTTCTTTTTCCACAACACTCCTCTCACACTTAATGCCTTTTCTGATGTGGATTGGGGAGGTGATCGTGATGATTTTTGTTGCATCGGTGCACATGTTGTATATCTTGGCCGCAATCCCATCTCTTGGTCATCCAAGAAGCAACGATTTCCAGCTAAATCATCCACTGAAGTAGAGTATAAGTCTGTCTCATCCATAGCTTCGGAGGTACGGTGGCTCTCCTCTCTCTTGTCCGAACTTGATGTATTGTTGTCCTCTTCGCTTGTGATTTACTATGACAATGTTGGGGCCACGTATCTTTGTGCCAATCTTGTCTTTCACTCACGCATGAAACATGTTGCGATCGATTATCATTTCATTCGCAACCTCATCAGCTCTGGGTACCTTCGCGTTCTGCATGTTTCTTCCACCGATCAGCTTGTAGATGCCCTCAAGAAGCCGCTACCACATGCACGGTTCGATCTCTTACGTCTCAAGCTTGGTCTCTCCTCCGAGACACATCTTGCGAGGGTGTAATACCATGGATCTGTATCTTGATGTATATCTGTAAAGTTCCATATTTATAGGAACTAACCAATGTATATAAAGCTGCTGTACATATGTTATTTACTTAAGAAAATCAATTTACGTTTATCAAAAGCTTATAATTTCTATGTATTATAGAAAAACCGAATCAAAAGTGTACAACCTTTGATTTTTCTGTCGGTTATACTATATACTCAAAATGATTTCTGTTCGATGTTGTGGGTTTATGCATACAAATTTCAAAATTTTCTTATTTTTAGTTAAGATCTACTAGGTGCATATTACGTGGTTTACTGCTCCTAAAATACCCATCTGGTTCTCTTCTGGTGTTGTATCTTTTGCTTTTGAAAAAGAACACACAGTATAGAGAAATTTAGGTATTTTAGGTAATTTCTTAATTTCTACAAATTTTTTCAAACCTATATTGATGTGTATTTATTTATCTTTTATGTTGACTTAAATCTAGGTATCTACTTCAGATATGTTGCTTTCAGAAGCAAGACACAGATCTAAGATAAAATATGGTAACGTTGAAGATGATTTTTTTATAATTCTTAAGTATAATTCCTTCTTTTCTCTCTGTAATTTTATATGTCGCTTTCGTAAGTTTTTGAAAGTCGACATAAACAAAGCTGACAAATCTGGGTATTCGAACTCATATCTGTATTTTTTAGACTTCTTGATTTATTTATTTTTTGTTATATAACTTGCATCTATTTTTTCATCTTTTGTATGTAAAAGCAACAAATATTCGTCGTTTTACGTTGAGTCTCATTTGTTCTCTATTTCAGATCTGTTAATTTCGGAAGCGAAAACACAGATCTAAGATAAAATAGGCTAAAGTTGATATCATTTCTATTATTAACACAGATCTGAAGTTTTTTTTTTTGTCGAGCAAGATTTTTTCTTAATTATTAAGTAAAAATCCTTATGATACTCTCTACAATTTTATCTGTTGCTTTCAAAATAGATTGAAAGTGGACACAAACGAAGCCCAAAATCATGGTATTCGAACTCATTTTCGTATTTCTAACAATTGTTGATTAATGTTTTTCAAAATAAATTGCTTCTCTTTTTTCACCTTTTGTATGTAAAAGCAACACAGATCTGTTAGTGTTTTTTTTTACTTTTATGTTATATCCCATCTGTTCTCTATTTCAGATATGTTGCTTTCAGAAGTAAAGACACTGATGTAAGATAAAATTGGATAATGTTGCTAGAAATATTATTTTTTGTGAAATTATTAATCATTTTCCTTGTCGATAAAGTTTTTTTAATTAATTAGTCAACTTACCATCTGCTGCTCTCTTTACATATGATCTGTTGCTTTTAAAACTTATTGAAAGTCAATAGAGACAAATGACAGAAATATGGATATTCGAACTCATTTTTTAGTCTTTTTTTTTCTTATGTTCAATCCCATCAGGTTCTATTTTTAGTATATGTTGTCATCAGTTTGTCTCTGCCATTCGATATTAGGTGAATAATTTTTCTATTTTAGTATTGTGGCTTATGGATGACATATTTTTAGTTTTGTAATAATTTCAATAATAGTCAAATTTTTACTTTTTATGTTTCAAATCCCATATGTTGGTTTAATATGGAAACAAACAGATCTCAGAGATGATTGGATGTTCGAATTTATTTGACCTTCTAATTATTAATTTGTTTGTACATGCTTTGATGACGTAGTTATGATATAATACTAAATTAGTTGTATTTCTGCTTATTAATTGTATGGTTTTGGAAAAAGAATAAGTATTAAAATTTAATTATTCCTTTTTCTGCTATTTGTTATGTTGTTTTTAATACGTATATATGTTCCTGTTATGATATTTATGATATATATATATATATATCATGTTTCTGTAGGTAAGTTAGTACATAGTTTCTTATTTGAACTTAGACATTATTATAGTGAATACTCACAATATTGATATTTTGTGTTTATTAATCTATATTCTTGATTATGTAACTAAAATATTTGATTTCATTTTAATGTAGGTACTGCAATTCTTCATAAACTGACAATGATAAAACTATACAGACATCTTTCTCACATATCACATATAGTAAATTAATTTACTCGGTATTTAGTATGCTATATGTTTATCTCTAAAGTGTTATAAAGTGTTGTAATTGCCTTTGTTATGTCACACCTAATTTTACTGTTAGTTGCAAATTATAATTAATTTACTTGGTATTTGTATTGCTATGTGTTTATCTCTAAAGTGCTATAAAGTGTTGTAATGGCCTCTGTTATGTCACACCTAATGTTACTAGTAGTTGCAAATTGTAAATTAATTTACTTGGTATTTGGTATGTTGTGTGTTTATCTCTAAAGTGCTATAAACTGTTGTAATTGCTCTTGTTATGTCACACCTAATGTTACTGTTAGTTGCACATTGTAAATTAATTTACTTGCTATTTGGTATGCTGTGTGTTTATCTCTAAAGTGGTATAAAGTGCTGTAATTGCCTCTGTTATGTCACACCTAATGTTACTGTTAGTTGAAAATTGTAAATTAATTTACTTGCTATTTGGTATGTTGTGTGCTTATCTCTAAAGTGCTATAAAGTGCTCTAATTACCTCTATTATGTCACACCTAATGTTATTGTTAGTTGCAAATGTGGATAATTATCTATAACACTGCTATCACAATAGATGAAATAAAGATGATAAATATAATTATTTACAACAGAATATTATTCATTTTTTATTGAAGTACCTGTTGATATGTGATCTCTTGATCTTTTTCCTGTTATTGTAGTTGATGATGTTAATTTTCTCATATTTGGTTGTATGTGTACGAACTTATCTCTTCTACCCAATCTCAAAACATGTTAGATAAATAGTAAATTGAATAATGAGTATAATCATACTAAATAAATGTAATGTAATTGTCAATATAGATTGAGCAATGACTTCCTTCAGAAGTTGAATGTCAGATGAATGTGTTAATGTTTTTATTGTGCTGTAGGTTTTTGTTGTGTATGTGGCTAGTGTCATGTGTAGGTTGTTTGTCTTTTTATAAGAAGTAAAAAAATATTTGAACTGAAATTTAAGAGGGAACATTTTTCGTGCTGAGCTTCACAAAGTGAAATTGTTATATTGTAGATACTAATTTTGCCACTAAATATACTAATTCTCTACCTTTTTTAATAAAATATTCCAGGTTATAAAAATATTATTCTAAGTTATTTAGTAAAAAGATCCCCATCTTCCATCAAACTTGACCATAAGGAAGGGGTAGTGATGAAAATTTGTGGTATAAAATGTAACAACGATAAGCAATTATATACTTTTACTTTTTTGTAATATTAAGATACTCAATGATTTTAATGCTCCTAAAAAGCCTAGTGTAAATTTCTAACTGTTGCTTTGACATATATTGAGCCCTATGTGCAACATCACTAAGATTTATGAACAGCAAAATAGTGGTGATTCATACTAAATTTTCTTATGGTCTGTTTATTTGTGATGTAGGGGATCTATTTATTAAGACTTAGAAATAAAAATGAGGCAATGATTATCGTTGTGATAATATTTATATTGGATGATTTTTAATTGATTATTAAGAAAAAATGATAGAATATTCATTTTTGATCCCTTCACACAGTAGGTAAGAGTTGAAGCAGATTTTTTAAAGGGAATAATCAGTTGAAAATCACCATTTATAAATTAATTGAATGTTAGGCATTAGCCTATGATCATTGGTTGGTGAATAATTTGAATCCTAAGCCTCCAAAAAATATAAAACAAGTATTCGGCTCAATTACATTGTGAATAATATTCTACATTAATTTATAGGGAGAAGTTGTGCATTAATTGTATGTTTCTTGTTAATTACTTGTATTTATAACACTCGCAACAATTTGCGTATGTATATTAATTTTTATGTTACTTCTATCCTTTAATTCGTTATCTTATGGTTGTTTGATTTTAGCTGTCACCTTATTTAATATAGTGATTCTTGATTATAATACTTTTGTCCTTAACTTTCATCAAATTTAGGATAATATTCATAGTAAATACTAAATAAAACATTTGAAATAACAATCGGAATTTTAAATTTCTTATTAAAATATGATATAGAAGTAGTAAAAATTTTCCCTTACAATTATGATATAAGTTTGTTATTCAAATATAATAGGTAAGATTACGGATCATGCATGGATAAGAAACTATCTATTATATGACGGAGAAACTTGTTATTTGGCGCAATTACATTATGAATAATATTTTGCATTAATTTGTAGGGAGAAGTTGCATTAATTGTATGATTCTTATTAATTACTTGTATTTATAACACTTGCATCAATTTGCGTATGCATATGAATTTTTATATTACTTTTCTCGTTTAATTCGTTATTTATGGTTGTTTGATGTTGGTTGTCACCTTAATTAATATTGTGATTCTTGATTATATTACTTTTGTCCTTAACTTTCATTCACTTTAGGATAATATTCATAGTAATGACTGAATAAAACATTTGAAATAATAATTGGGCATACATAATTGAAATATAAAAGAATTATATTTTTGTTATTAAAATATGATATAGAAGTAAATTTTTTCCTTAATAATTATGATATAAGTTTGTAATAGGTAAGATTACCGATCATGCATAGATAGGAAACTATCTATTATATGATGTAGAAACTTGTTATTGTACTCAATTAATTTATGAATAATATTCTGGATTGATTTCTAAAGAGAAGTTGTGTATTAATTGTATGCCTCTTGTTAATTACTTGTTACTTGTATTTATAATACTTGAATCAATCTGCGTATGCATATTAATTTTTATATTACTTAGCTTCTTTAATTAGTTATTCTATGGTTGTTTAATGTTGGTTGTCACCTTATTTAATATTGTGATTCTTGATTATATTACTTTTGTCCTTAACTTTCATCTAATTTAGGATAATATTCATAGTAATGACTAAATAAAAAATTTGAAATAATAATAGGGCATTCATAATTGAAATATAAAAGAAGTATAATTTTCTTATTAAAATAAGATATAGAAGTAACTTTTTTCATTTACAATTATGATAAGTTTTTTATTCAAATATAATAGATAAGATTACAGATCATACATAGACATGAAACTATCTATTATATGATGTAGAAACTTTATCTACTTTAGGATAATATTCATAGTTAACGACAAAATAAAACATTTGAAATAATAATAGGGCATATATAATTAAAACAAAAGTAATACCAAACTGTCTTCTTCTACTACATACGGAAGGTAATCATAATCTAGGTTGTGTTTGGTTTCTCAACCAAATTACAATTAAGTACCGTGAACATAAAATAATAATTTCAAATGCTAATTAAGAAAGTTAATAGACTGGATTTCACTCAACACTTCACTCCTCTGCTATTCGAACCTAAAGTTTTTCTATTTTAACATTGACCCTAGATCTCTTTTTCTTAGGAGCTATAGTGGAATGATCCCCATTCATACACCTTTTTCCCAACTTTTCAATTGTACTCTCAGAATTGCATGCTGTAACATGATTTGGTGTGCGAACTTCATTTGTTTGAGATTCCACCTATACAATGAATGTATTATCATGTTACAAAATAATCATAAAATTACTACAATAATTAATTTTTACATGGGAATATTACATGCTCCTCCACTACAGTTTCTAATTTGGAAATCGCATCGGAGTCCTAAAATAATGTAGATTTTCGTTAAAAGTGATTGATTATATAATATTTCTCTTGCAATAAGGAATAGAAATTATAATAATCTTTTACATTAACCTGACAGTCTAAGGAACTTGGTCCATAATATTTGCAAACCAAAGCTTCATCCACAATTAGCTTAATGACTGAATATGCCCCCAATTGTTTCTCCTTCACTTGGAATAAGAAAAGAGCCTTCAGATCTATGAGTTTTTCCAAATTTGTTGGTAGCTTTGTACATTCAACATCTTCCTATGTAGATATAATGTGAATAAAACATTGTACATAAACAGAAACGATTATATTTATATGATATTAAATTAGGATTTACCTCTACATTGCTTTCCCTAAGTTCTTGTGTTGATTTTCCTATAATTTGTGTACATTACCTATCCCACAGAAGTAGTGGGATATTTCCTGTTCTATCAACAACTCTAATTTGTAACATGTATATAAGACTTCCTTTATCATTTTTCATACACTTCTCATAGTAGAAAGAGTCTCCAATAGCCTTCAGTTTCTTTAGACATTTCTTACATGCCACATAAAACCACTCTCCTACTGTTTCAATTCTTGCAACCCAAATGTTGATCCAAAACTTTCCCACCTAAACCAAAATTCATTAATTTAGGTACTAATAAAACATCCATGAAACGTATTACAGAAAATTAAAAGTACCTCATTCTCTTGAAGTTGATCAACTATTTTGAAAATTCACCTCTCGCTTGCTAGCTCCTCTGTTATTGTTTGTGAAGATAATGATTTCCTCTCTTCACAAATTGTGATTTGTGAAGATTCACATTCAAGTAATCTGTAAAAATATAATTATGTTTAGTTTCCATATTCTGTTGCTGTGAAAGTAATTAAAGGGTATGAGTGTTGAAAGATATTTTCCTTTTCTCAAAGTCTTTAATCTCCTCCATTGTAGTATCAAGAATTAATTTTGTGACATTCCAAGTGTTTGATATCCTGACTTGATCTACAAGTATTAAATGTAGTTAATGTTAATTGAATAAGGTCCTAATGCTAACAAAAAAATGGAAATTTTACCATTAAACTTGTTGATTCGACAGAATTGGAGAATAATAATAACCTGGTTTGGATTTGTTTGTGAAACATATTCACTTAGTTCTTTAGCATAATCTCCCCAAAATGTGTATTGTACTCTCTTTTGTCTAAAAAATTATGTGTAAGTAAATAGTTGTTAATGATGATTGTTTAAAAAGTATAACTATAGCCAAGTATTTATTATCACTTATCTTACTTTTCATCCTCCAGCACAAAATCCATGTATTTTGTGACTTGCCCATAAACTTCCTTCTCTCTTAATGCATGTACTATGCAAACTCTTCCAATATTGCCTACCAGTAAATTATTTGTTAGTCTGATAGTTATAAAAAAATAGTAAGTACTTTATAATTTATAAAAATTAGGATGGTACCTGTGAGACATGTTTGTGGGCTTGTAGCTAATTCTTCAAATGTTGTGAACTTGAATAGTAGAGTTGGAAATACCTCTATATTTTTTGACAAATTACACTGTCTAAAATTATTAAAGTAGATGACATATTTGAATGCAGTTGTTTTTATTTTCATTTGGTTGTCTACCACTATGAAATTCTTGACATGATATAGTTCCCTTTCAATGAGTTTTGCTTTATATTGTGGAATCTGAGATTTTTTAATAGAAGAATGAATTATGTTATCCTGTTTTATTCAAGCAACATAATTTATCAGATTTATTTGTATATTTAAAAATAATAATGTTAATAAGTAACATAAAACTTTCCTATCAACTTACCTCATTGTCGTGAAATACACATTCCAAACTGTATGATTTGTTTTTGTTGCCATAAGAAGGCTTGTCGTAAAGCTTAATGAGTTGAAGTTTCACACACTAGCTGCTCTTTGCAGGGTGTATTTCACTAAGATTTGTGTACATTGCCATCTTTATCTGTATGTTACATAAATATATCAGTGAATACATATGTTGCAGAATAAGTTAAATAAATATATTAGTGTATATATGAAATTTTTGAAACACATAGATCTTAAAAAGGATGAAAACTTTCTTTCAGTAGTGGTAAAAATTGTGATGGAAAAAACGATGCATACACAAAATCGAAAAATGGTAAAAATAAATGGCTTACCTGTGGATGAAGGTATGAGCAAAACAATTCTGACAGTATAGAAAATAATTACTTGCCCTTACAAATCTCACAACTATAAATTTCAATTTGACCGGCAGACTTTATTTGTGATGTATATATAGGCCGAGAAAACAGTGATTTAAGTCAGTCAAAAATATATGACCGTCGATTTTTAAGTTATCCAATGAAGAGTTACACAACAAATTAAAATTGGACACTTGGCAAATATTGTTGCTGCATTGGGCGGAAAACAAATGTTAGTAGATAAATTTTTAAGTTATCCATATCAGCAACGAAATCATATTTATAAATTGACACGTGGTGATGTATTGTACGATGACAGTCAGATTTAATGTAAATTTGACACATGGCAACTATATATCGTATATAAATGAGCAGGAAAAATTGTTTCAGTGTATTCTTCTTTTATATATAGTAAGATAATAATAATAATAATAATAATAATAATAATAATAATAATAAAGTAGTAATTGGAATGTGTTGTTTTTTCGACTAAAACACATATAATAGAGCATTAATGATGATTGACTATTGGGTCATGTATGGTAAACAATTAATTAAGGATAATAGTTTGTTGATAATGTGCATTCAAAACTACAAGTGCAACATCACATAAACATACCATATGAACGAAAAACTGGTGCAGAAAACTAATGCTAGCAACTAATATAAAGTATTAATATCCCATCATTTCATCTAACCCATAAAGTATATATATATATATATATATTCTTACGATACTAAAAATAAGTAGTTAAAGCACAATTTTGTACTACATTGAAACTATGTGGCTAAATCAAGATTATACGTACATTTAATATTTAATTATTCCATAAGTAGAGTATTAATTAGATGAAAATAATAGTAACAAGAAAAAGTGTGTGTGTGTGTATATATATATATATAAGGTTGGGGTTTAATTAATCATAATAATAAGAAACTGTTAATAAGGGTGGGGTTTTATGTAACACCCCCAAAATTCATTACTGAAAAATTTCGTTTTATTAAAATATTAGCGGAAGCAAAATAACAAACTGTGAATTTCGGAGATATTACTGCCACACTTAGTACCATACCGATTCACTCATACCGTTCCAGTACCAAGTGCTAAGCCTAAAGAATGAAATATCAATTGCTAGAAATTCAAATCATATTTAAAATCAGAGTAGTGCAAATAAACATCTTGCAAGATTAAAGTCCACCAATAATGGTTACAAGAAAAAGGAATACATCAAACCAAGAGGTAAAGGCAAAAGGGAGAACCCTAAAAGCCCGGATAATCCTTACACTCTTTCCCGTTGCCCACTTGAATAGTACATGAAAGGACCTGCAAGGGACACTACCCATTGAATAGGCAGGGGCCCCACGAATGGAACCCTTCAGTACTATGGTACTGAGTAACCCTTTAAAATCACACTTAAAAGCAGGCCCGCAATGTAACACATGATATAATATTGTATCCATACGTAATGACAGGTGTAAACATAATATTCAGATCCATACATTCACATATTCAACAAGTCAATCAGATATTAACGGTATATACGAATCACTCACTTTTGTACATTCGCATACTCAACAAGTCAACCAAATATTAACAGGTCATAATGAATAATCGATACTTTTAGGGCTTAAATGCCATTAGTCCATCATTAATCAATCATCTCGGATTATAAATTTTCATGTGAGTGAGGGAACCCCACTATCATCGCCGGTGAACCAGTCTCCAGGGCAGAACGCTCCTGGCCACTATTATTCACCGATGAACCGGTATGGCCCTGACTCACAAGGTGTTCTACTGTAAATGATTAGTGTCTTTCCCATGTCTTATCGTTATTATGTTTGGTTTGTTGAGCACGGAATCCCCCACTATTATAGCTGGTGAACCGAAAATACATACAAAGTAGAACACTCCTAACCACTATTATTCGTCGGTGGACCGGTCTGGGTTCGGCTCAATATCTTCCTCTTTAAGTGGTTAGTGTCTTATTCCTATCTTATTCGAAAGTATTTCACCCTTGACATGCATGGCTAACTATATCCACACTTATCCTCCCAGGAGGGCCCGCCCCATATCTTGAGACTTCTACACCTCCTAACTCACCCCCGACATCCTTCCCTTAATCCACTCTCTCACACCGGGAGCCTGACTCCTAAGTGTGTGGGTCAAGGCCCACCACCTTATACCCCAAGTTCAACTCACCGCCTTACCCTAGGGCTTTCTCTAGAAAACCTAATTTGGGCCTATGTGGCCCAACCTTTCTCTTATCGTCCAACACCTCATCTCATTTAGTTTCAACCCAAATCCCATCACTCTACTCACCAATCATACATGTGACCGTAAAAACCCTAGTTGGCCGCTCAAACCCTAACACCTTTCCTATGTAAGGATTATCCCATGCAAACCCTAGAAACCTCCCATGAAAGAGTTGCATCACTCATTCGTTTGATCATAATCTTCTTCTATTTTTCCCCTATGGATCATGAGATATTAAGGTCAATATCGTGTCCCCTTAGTCAACTCACTTACCATTTATTCCTTTTTATCCTTTCACCCCATATCATATTATTAAGCACCCTAGCATGTATGTCCTAGAGGGTCACGTCAGATAACATCGTACACACAACATATATAATCATCATCCACATGCCGAAAGGAAGTCGCACAAGCATACATCACTCGAAGTTGTACTACAAATGATTAGTCATTAAGCATAAAGTACACAATACGGCATAACACACGGCACACGAGGCATATAATACACACATTGTTGTTCTTAGCCATATCCCTACTCGGTTTGGGTTACCAAGTCATCTCCTATGCTTTTTAGACCACCATTCACCCTCCATAATTGTTACCCTTATCATATTTCCTATTTTGGTTGGTTAGATTACCAAATTGCCCTTCTCTTTTGTTATAATTACTAAATTGCCCTTAAGTTGGATAAGTAACCAAATTACCCTTCTTCATTATCATGATTGCCAACTTGCCCCTTTAGTTGGTTAAATAATTACCAATTTATCCTTTAGTTGGTTAAATTACCAAATTACCCTTATCCATGATCATAATTACCAAATTACCCTTTTGTTGGTTAAATTACCAAATTATCCTTCTCCATTATCATACTTACCATTTTACCCTTCTCAATTGTTATAATTACTATTTACCCTTCTCCATTATTGTAATTATTAATTTACCCTTCTCCATAATTATAATTTCCAATTTACCCTTCTCCATAATTATAATTATTAATTTACCCTTCTCAATTATGATAATTACCATTTTATCCTTCTCCATTATTATAATTATTAATTTACCCTTCTCCATAATTATAATTATCAATTTATCCTTCTCCATAACTATAATTATTAATTTACCCTTCCCCATAATTATAATTATTAATTTACCCTTCTCCATAATTATAATTGTAATCCCCCGAAATTTTAAAAGCATATAATTTAATAAATAAATTTTATTTGGAATAAATTATCCTTTAAATCTATTTAATTTAGTTATTTTATGGATTTTTTAGAATATAAATATTTAATAAATTAAAATAAATATTTTGTTATTTTATCATACTCTTATTATTTAAATAATTTCCCAAATCATTATTTTACTAAAAGTATCCTTTTTAGACCCTTATAATTTAATTATATTAATTTAAATTATTAAATAAATTTATTACCCAAAAATATTGTATTTATTTATTTTATAAATTAAACTATTTTATTTAATCCCATTTTCCTTTTCTTTTCCTTTTTTTCCCTTTTTCCTTCTCCTTTTTCTTCTTTTCCCTTTTCTTTCTTCTTCCTTTTCCTTCTTTGGGTCGCCGGCTGGTCGGCCTGCCTCTCCCTCACCCCTGCGTGTTGGGCCTGGCCCGCTTCTCTCCCCCTCCTCCCTCATTTCCTTTTTCCCTTCTCTAGCCTGACTCCTTCTTCTCCTTCCTATGCATGAGCCGACCACCCTTTCTTTTCTTTTCCTTCTTCCTTGACCAGGCTGGCCCGTTTCTTTCCTTAGGCCGGTCTGTTCGCATGCCCGGCCCCTCCCCCGATTCTCCTTCTTCTTTCTTCTTCCCCACTCCCTGCCATCACCACTCCCCGCAACTCTCTCTCCCCCATTGACCTCCCTAACACACACACTCTCTCTCTCTCTCCTACCATTCTCTACCCCATACCAGCCCCACCATCCTCCTTCCCCACTCCCTGCCATTGCCATCCCCTTCTCCCTCTCCCTGCCATGGCCATCCCTCTACCACCCTAATGTCATCCCCGAGCTCCCTATCACCTCCTCTCTATCCTTATTCTTTTTCTTCTTCACTTCCTGATCCATTCGGGCATTTTTTCTAGCCTTATACCTTACCCGAGCCCTTTCTTTTCTCCCTTTCTTCTCCTCCCCTCTCTCCCCCTGTTTTTTGTTTCGCCACCCATATCCGCCGCTGCTGCCGCCTCAACCACCACCTACACCACCTTCCGCCATCCTCTACCTGACCCTCGAGCCATCACAGCCCCCATCAAGCCACTCTACAGCCCCATTCTCCCTCCTCTCTTATTTTTCTCTCCCTTCCATCCCTTCTCGGCAACCACCCTGCACCGCCATATTCTGCCGTCGTCCCGCCGCTTTTGTCACCACCTAAGCCACCTAATTACTCCCTGCAACCCCCTCTACCATCCCCAATCCTCCTTTGGTCGAAACCGTCACCCGAAAGCCTCCATTTTCCCTCCCCATTTTCCTTCCTCGCTAGCCTCCATCTCGACCTCCCTCCTCGGCCTCCACCTTCGCAGCCTTGCTGCCGCCACCTCCGTCACCCTTAGCCACCGTTAACCCCTCCCTAACCACCACTTACCCCCCCTCTCCACCTCTGCTCCATTCCCTTGCCCTAAATCCTCCCTCAACCCCCTCCTTTCTTAGCCCCAAACTACCAACCCGAAAATGCCTATTTCTCCCTCTTTTACCACCTTCGAGCCCCCTCTTCCAACTTTCCTTGCATGAGCAGTATGAGCTGCTACCTTTGTTAATTTATTTGGGTAAAAATTTTGTGGTATAATAATATTTTAATTTAATTATTTGATTAATTAAGTGTTATAAAGTTTTGTACTTTGATTTTATTATTTCTAATGTAATAAGTCTTGGTATTATTTTTAGGTATTGGTTTTGATAATCTAAGTTTGGACCTTTAATCGGGATACCGGTAAGGTTTGTTTTTGTGGGAATCGAGGTAACCATTAAATCCCACTTAAACACATGGAATAACGTATGTTAGCATATTAGGATTTTTAATATATTATTATGCTTGGTTTGTGTTGTTTAACATGATATATGTGGTTCTTGTGTTGATTGATGAAAAGGAAGCATGATAGGTTATATGATATGTATGGAAATAATATTTAAGGTAATAATTTGGTTTTTAAGGAAAATGTTAAGTATTATCCATGTTGTTTTATGCTATTGTGATATTTAATACATGTTTAATATGTTGTGAGACTTAGGGGATTTATTTAATGTACATTGTACAAGAATATGGCCTAATATATATATGGGTGTTAATGAGTATTGTATTAACTATAAAAGTTGTGGATGATGCATCAATATTAATATTTTATGTAGTAATAATAATGATTTAATATAAGTGGTGTGCTAAGGGGTATAATGGTAAATTTTAGTAAAAAGGGGTATAATGGTAATTTTGGAGGCAAGGGAAAAATAGTAAATTTGTTAATAAAAGGATAAAAATGGTAATTTTGGAAGTAAGGGGGTTAAAATGGTAATTTTCGTAATTAAAGGGGCAAAATGGTAATTTTATGAATAAAGGGTAAAATGGTAATTTTGTGATTAAATGGTAAATTGGTAATTTTGTGAGAAAAGGGCAATTTGGTAATTTTGTAATAAAAGGGTAAAATTGTAATTCTATAATTAAAGGGTAAAGTAGTAATTTTGTGATTAACGGGTAGAATGATAATTTGAAAATTAAAAGATGTAAGATAGTAATTTCATAATTAAGGATAAATGGAAATTTTATAAGTAAAAGGGTGATGTGGTAATTTTTGGAAGTTAAGTGGTAAAATGGTAAATTTGAAGGTAATGGGGTAAAACGGTAATTTTGTAAATTAAAGGGGTAAAAGTGGAAATTGGAAAGGAGTAAATTGGTAATTATAATAATTGAGAAGGGTAAAATAATAATTTAAATAGCTAAAAGGTAATTTGATAATTAATAATGGAGAAGGGTAAAATGGTAAATATGATAAATATGAGGGGTAATTTGGTAATTTAACCGAATAGAGGGTATTTTGGTAATTTTAATAATGGAGTAGGGTAGTTTGGTAATCATGACAATTAAGAAGGGCAATTTGGTAATTTAAATGACCAGGGGTAATTTGGTAAATTTGATAATGGAGAAGGGTAGTTGGTCTTTGATAATAGAGGACGGTAATTGGGTAATTAATTAAATAAAGGGTTAATTTGGTAATTAGGATAAGGAGGAAGGGTAATATGGTAATTTGTCAAGTAAAGAAGGGATGACTTAATAATTTTATAAGTAAGGGGTAAATGAGTAGTTGTACCTAATATGTCATTGTGATTGTGAAATTTGTGATATGACTCAAATAATGCTAATTAGCGAGATAGGGTATTTGATGATTAGTAAGAATTACGAGAACGAATTCTAATTCGAAATTAGATGAAATTAGGATGGCCTTAATGATTGTTCTATGTTACCTTGGATGACCATTTGAATAAGAAATTTCGGATGATATCTGAACGATTAAAATTGGACAATTAACTGATTATTGTGCTTTTGTGATCACCATTAATTAAAATACTAATACTTAAAGTGAAAGGCCTCGAGATCGGGAATGGTGGCTCTTTAGGGGTCGCTACCCTAAAGACGTGGTTTAGCCCATGATTATTTGGTATTTGCTGGAGTGCCTTTATGCCCCAGTCAGGCCCTATATCTACTCTATCTAGCTCTACGAACCTAGTTAGGGGGTATGCATACTTAAGAATTAGGTGTCCTTGTCAGTAGGGTACTGAGTTGGCTTTATGCACCAGTACGACCAGGGTACCTTTGCGTCCCTGGGTTGGCAGTTGAAGGGTACTGAGTAGCTTTTATGCACTAGTGTGACCGGTGTACCTTTGTGTCCCGGGTTCTTGATCTCCCTATCGAGGCAAATAAATGGAATTGTTGTGCTGAATAAAAAGGAAAAATACTAATCATTAAAGTGAAAGATTAATGAGCCAGGACCAGTTGTATTATATGATGAGTACCGACCCACCGGAAATAATAGTGGCCCGGGATGTTTTGCCCTGAATGATGTTTATGAGTACCAATCCACCGGAAATAATAGTGGCCCAGGATGTCTTACCCTGGATGATATATATATATATATATATATATATGTATTCCAATCCACCGGCCAGAATAGTGGGGGTCCCGAGCTCAATAAAATTTGTTTTGGATGTGAATAAATTATGGAAAACACTAGTCATTGAGATGATCGATTAATGATGGACTAATGGCCTGAAGGCCCGAAAAGTATCGAATATTCATTGTGGCCTATTAATATTTGGTTAACTGGTTAAGTATGCGAATGTACGAAAGTGAATGTTATGTATACGCTATTAATATCTAATCGAATTGTTGGATGTGTGAATAAATGGATCCGAATATCATGTTCACACCTATGGTTATGTACGAATGCAGTAGTATTTCATGTGTTACATTGCGTACCTGTTTTTAAGTGTGTATTTAAAGGGTTACTCAGTACCGTAGTACATAAGGGTTCCATTCGTGGGACCCCTGCCTATTCAATGGGCAGTACCCCTTACAGGTCATATTCAGGTGTTATTCAAGTGGGCTCTCGGGAAAGAGCGTAAGGTACTATCCGGTAAATTCTAGGGTTTTAATTTGTCTCTTTTAAATTCAATGTATTTGTTATTTTGTAACCACCGTTGTTGGATTTTACTCTTGTAAATTGTTTACGGCGCTACTTTGATTTTTTTTAAATGCTTAAGTTTCTCGTAAAATTGTATTTTACTCTTTTAGCCCTAGCACTTGGTACTGGAACTGTAGGGGTGAACCGGTCTGGTACTAAGTGTGGCGGTAATATCCCCAAAGTTCACGGTTTATTAATTTGCTTCCGCTAATTTCCTTTTAATTAATGAAATTTTTCAGTAGTGAATTTTGGGGGTGTTACAATAATTACCAAATTACACTTCTCCATAATTATAATTACCAATTTACCCTTCTCCATTTTTATAATTACTATATTGCCCTTCTCCATTATTAAAATTACTATAATGCCCTTTTATTGGTTAATTTACAAAATTACCCTTCTCTATTATCATAATTATCCAATTGCCCTTCTATAATCATAATTTAATTACCAAATTATCTTTCGTCGTTATCATAATTACCAAGTTACCCCTTACTCCCAAGTTTACCATAATATCCTTTTACTTACAAAATTACTCTTCTACCCCTTACTTCCTAATTACCATAATATCCTTTTATTTACAAAATTAGCACAATACCCTTTTGCTTATAAAATAACCATAATACCCCTTTTACTTATAAAATTACCATTTCGCCATTTACTTATAAAATTACCATATTACCCTTTTGCTTATAAATTACCATAATACCCTTTTACATCCAAAATTACCATTTTACCCCTTTACTTCCAAAATTACCATAATACCCCTTTCCTTATAAAATTATCATTTTTCCATTTACTTGTAAAATTACCATATTACCCTTTTGCCTCCAAAATTACCACCTTACCCCCCTTTATTACTTCACTTTTATTAAATTAACATTACCACATGGAATAATAATATTAATACTCCATTAATAATATCCAACTCCACCAACCATTATATCTTAATATAATGCTTATTAGCACCCACACATATTAGGTCACATTCTTGCATAAGAAATATTACAAAAATGCCCCTAGGGCTCACAATAATATTATTCAAGTATAAATGGTCACAATAACATAATATGACATGGATAAGTACTTAACACTTTCATTAATAGTCAAGCTCTTCCCTTAAGCAACATTTCCACACATGGCGTATAAACTAGCATACTGTCCTTTTTGTCAATCAATACAAGCAGATATATACATCATATTAAACCACAAATATCAAGCATAATAACATATTAGAAATCCTAATGTGCTAACATACGTTTATCCATGCGTTTAAGTAGGGTTTAATGATTACCTTAATTCCCGCAAAAATTGAATCTTACCGGTTAAAGATTCAAGCTTTTAAATAGCAAATCAACACCTAAAAATAATATCAATATTTATTATATTAGAAATAAGAAAATCAAAGCATAAGACTTTATAAATTTTATTTAATGAAATAATTAATTTAAGTATTATCATACCTTAAATTTATTAATAAAAATGACCAATAAATGCAGCAACTCATAATGCTTATGCAACATGAACTGCATGCAAAAATAAAAAGGGGGAGGCTCGAAGGTTGCATGGAGAAGAGATGGAAGGGGTTTTTTTGGGTTGGGTTCTTTAGGCTAGAAAAGAAGGTAGATGGGGGAGGATTTAAGGCAAGGGAATGGTGCAGGAGTGAAGAGGGGGTGTGGGTGGTTGTCGGGGATGGGTTCACGGTGGCCAAGGGTGGCGGCGGCAGCGGCAGCGAGGCCACGAAGGTGGCTGCCGAGGTGGGTCGAGGTGCAGGGGCTGAGAAGGAAGGAAAAGAGAAGGACAAAATGAAGGGGTTCGAGGGCTTGTTTTGGCCAAACAATGTATGGGGATCGTAGAGGAGGTTGCAGGGAGTTGAATGGTGGTTTGGGTGGTGGCATACGTGGCCGGAAGGCGGCGATCGGTGGTGTTACAGGAGGACTGCCGAGAGGGGGGAAAATGGGGAGAAAAATAAGTGAGGAGGAAGGTGGAGTTGCGGGGTGGCTTGGACGGTGTTGTGGTGGTGTTGGGCGGGAGTAGAGGGGTGCAGAAGGTGGTTTAGGTGGTTGATGAAGCGGTTACACCTGCGGAGGGCGGCGGTGGTGCACAAAAACAGGGGAAATGGAAGGAGAAGAAAGGAGAGAAGGGGGAGGTCGGGCAAGGTGTTGAGCTGGAGAATTGGGGTAGAAAAAGGGCTGAAGAGGAGAAGAAAAAGAAGAGGGAGGGTAGGGGAGATAGGTGGCTGGTCGGTGGCAGGGTTTAGGGTGGCAGCAGGAGGCGTTCGGGGCGGTAGACCTGGTGATGAAGACTGGTCGGGGGCTTCGAATAGGGTGTAGAGGAAGAAGAAAGAAAGGGAAGGGGGAGGTGCAGCAGGCCGGCGCATAAGGGGAAAAAAAAGCGAGCGACCCGGCTCAGCCTGGGGAAAAGGAAAAGAAAGAATGGAGGGGGGCCTCGGCTGGGTCGAGCCGTGCGGGAGAGGAGGGGAAGGAGAGGGAGAGGGGAGATGGGCCAGCGGCCTAGGCACAGGGGAGAGGCTGGCCTGGTGCGGCAGCCCGAAGGAAAAAAAAAGGAAGAAGAAAAAGGAGAAAAAGGAGAAGGAAAAGAAAAAGGAAAATGAAAAAATAGGGGAAAATAATTTAATTTGATTTAGAAAATAATAAATGTAATATTTTTGGTAAATTATTTAATTTAATAATTTAATTCAATATAATTTAATATATTGGTTCAAAAAGGCTAATTTTAGTAAAATATTAGTTTGAAAAATTATTTAAATAAAAATAATATGATAAAATAAAAAATATTTATTTTTAATTTATTAAATACCCCTATCCAAATTTACATACTCGAAAATCCATAAAATAAATAAACTAAATAATTTTAAAAGCTAATTTATTTCAAATAAAAGGTATTTATTAAGTTATAGGTTTTCTAAAATTTTGGGGGATTACATTTTATTAATAAGGGTGTAATCATAATTAAATTAAATAGTATAAGATTTTTTACATGAAGTAAGAATAAATTGTTACAAATGTTATAGATAATGAGATTAAAATAACCTAAAAATAATAAAGTAAACCAAATGATCTAAAATATATTATTAATAATGAAAAAATAATAAGTTTTGCCAGATGATACTAAAATTGATGGACAATGGCCTAAATTAATTAAGTTGATCATATAAGTTAGATAATAGAGAGAAACAAACCAACAAAGAGAGGAAAATTCAGAGTAGTTCATGCTATTCTTTTAAATTTAAATAAAATCTCCTGCATCGCAGAGGCTGATGTTCGATGACAATCCAAAATCTTCTCCACTACGCATGGCTAGACATCGAAGTTAAGTTGACTAGATTGTCATAATGTGCTACTGCACACATTGATGTGAGGCATTATGCTTTCCAGCCATGATCTACAACGACATGCCAAAGGTATCATTGAATGAGGTGTCCGAGTGTTGGGAAGGTGCAATTAATGGCATCCACCTAAATTTTAAATCTAAACTAAAAATTAAATTTTATTAAAAATATATATATTAATATATATTAATTTTATTTTTTATTAATAATTAATTAATACAAATTATTAATAATATAAAATGAAATTAAAGCACAAAAAATATAAATTATTTTAATAATAATAATAATAATGATGATGATAATGATAATAGAAATAATACTAATAATAAATTTATTATATTTTTATGTCAAAATTTGTTTATAGTGTATTATTATTAGTTTATATTACTTTAAAAATTAAAATTATTATATTTAGAAAAATTTAAATTTAAATTTGAATTTAAAGTTTGGTATATAAAGTCGTATGAACGCAAGAATGAAGCCATCTTTTCGCAAAACTTGAATGTGGCGCTGTGGACTAATTGTTCACTGAAGTTACACCACGTGAGAGGATTTCTCTCTTTAGGTGAAGGCAATCATTGTCCTACGGATACCTTAATTTCTTTTGTCTACATTAAGAGCATTAAGAATGAATGTTTGGATCCGATACAGATGATCAAATTCAACCGACAAAATTTAAATAATATGATTTAAATTTAACTATAGATCTAAAAAATTTAATTTGATCTCAATTTAAAAATCTAAAACAATCCGAATCACTCTAAACTTAATCTAAATTAAGTTAATTCGATAATAATTTTTATCCAAATTAAACCAAATCTAAGTGACTCAAATCTATAATAAGTCAAACTGGATACTACCTGACTTCGATCCAACTTGAACTCTAACCTGAACACAAACCAACCCTAATTCGAACTGGCAACTGGTTATTTTTATTCATATATGATATTTTTAACTCTTATGTATTCTTCAAAATTTGAAATAATGTCAATCAATGCAAACATTTATAGGTAGAAATTTAGAATTTTGTTTCACTTTGTTTGATAACTTCCTAAAACTTCAACTCTACATTATGGACCATACTAATTGAAAATTAACGACAAATCAACAAAGTTATAAAGTCAAGAGCCTATGAGCATAACCATTCAATTTAATTTAAGAAGCATTATATAGTGGTATGCAAATATTATATATCAAAAGAAGTCTAATTGGATGGAATCTATAATCCAAGTAATGAATATCCATAATAGAAGGTGATTAGATATTCAGATGTGACCTTCGTAATCTATTGCATTACCTTCATACATCAATAACATTCCATTATCGTCTCTCGAAGCAAAAGTGGCACAAAATGCATTATAGAAACAACCATTCAAGTGAAAGACCACAGTATCAATCCTAAATGATTACAATGCTTAAATCATAGAATACTTCAAACATGATGGAATAGCTTATGCAGTTATATCATGTGATTTGATGTACCAAATTGCATTCCTAAATGACATAAGGTTGCTCTTAAAATAAATCATACTTCTTCTAATATTATTGTTTTTATCTTTTAAGTGTGAAAGCATCTTACCAACTATTTACATGCTATAGTGAATGGCTAATACCTCACTTCAATGGATAAAGGTGAATACCTCACTTTAATTAAAGCCTTAGCCTTGAGGTAAATAACCAAAAAAAAAACTAACTAGAAAGAAAGAAATTTATAATCCAAAAGATGTCCTATGGGAGGGTTATAATACCAAGAGAAAGATGCATCCTATCATCCAACACCATATTTGTTGTTACATAAATATCAAACCAATAAGTCACATACCTCAATCTGAGGTTTATATAATAATTAGATCATAAGCAAAAGATATTATCACCCTATTTCTCCAAACACTCCAAATTAAACTTGAATCCCTTTATTTGTTAAGGAAAGATTTGGTTGAAATAATAACAAGACAACAACTAACAACACAACCTGAAAAAGATCAAATAAGCCACATTAAAAATTCAGGGGCTTGTTTTTATAAAACCTAAAAAACTAAAAACCTTCTCACAGTAATATATAAAGAAGTAAAATTTCACCCATTAAAGTTAATATCAATACTAAAAGCAACATACGAGACTTACATCATTAAAAACTCTTGTAAACTCTTTAAAAATATTAGTACAATCCTCCCTATAGTGAAAGAGCAAGTGGTGAAATACTCTCCATTTGGATAAAAGCTACATACTTACGTATCAAGTATATAAAGAAGTAAAATATCACCTATGGAAGTTATTAAGGGTGTCTACTTGGGGGCTTAGCTCCATCCCACCCCACATTACAACCAACAAATTCATCTTCCTCAATTTCTAGAGAAACAATAACAACACATAAGAAATTTACTATAATGTAGACACAAATAATTTCATAAAAATCTTAAAAACACTACCTCAAAAATTATATAATCAACTACGAGAAGTTATAAATGCTTCAATATTTTCAAGTAAGTACGAGCGTCTCCACTTATTTAAAATCTACCTCTAATGCTAAAAGTTACTTCTGATGCAACAGTTGTAATGTGCACACTTAAGATATCCCTAGCTAGATGTGAAAGTTATCCATACTAAGACTCATTCTCTCTCCAAAAGTCAAAAATGTTTAGCTTGATTTTTTGGTCCATTCTAGGATCATCTAGATACTTATCCAACTTTATCATTTCATTACTAGTGTATGTAGAGGTTGAGGGAAGGTGAAAAATGTAAACCTACAGTAGAGAAATCAAATTTGTGCTTAAGAAAAGAACCAATGGTATTAGTGTTTGATGTTTATGATGTTCCACAAGAGTTATTATAAGTATCTCCTCCATTAAATGAAGGATACTCTACTAGGAGCATCCCGAACTTAAACCACAAATCACTAACCTTAAAAGAATCCCTTTTTGAATCCTCAAATAATTTTTGATAGCAATACTTTAGAAAAATTCAACTTACAATGAGGGTTAAGAATCAAAGCAAAATCAAACAATATACCATATTCATTCCCTTCTAAGTTAGCCAAATACTTATCTAATTTAATTTTCATTTCTACTACTATTTCCTTAACACTTCATTGTCACCTTATATCAAAAAATGTAAAAGCATTTTGATTTTCCAAATATTCTCAAAATAAATTTTTTTTGTGGAATGCTCACTACCATAAAACAACTCTATAATATCATAAAATGGTTCCAAGACATCATGAATATTTTTAAGCATGCCCCACTCTTGAGGTCTTGGGAAATTCCTGTATAAGGGGTCAATAACCACCAACTCCTTAAATCTATTACAATAAATAATAGCTTTGTCAATCATCAAATAAGTTGAGTTCCACCTCGTGGGAACATTAAGGCATAATGCTTTAGTATCTGATATCCGAGCTAATTTCACACAATTTCAAAATATAGTCTTCTTTGATTCTGACCACTTGATATATTTTACACTGTATAAAATCTTAACAACACTATCCTCTATCACCTTAAGCCCATCCTTAACAATGAGATTCGAAACATGAGCACCACATCGAACATGCAAGTAAATTCCATCATGTAACAGAAATTTTGGATTGTTTAATGTATTTCTCAAATGATATTGCACTCTATCATTACTAGAATCATTATCCAATTTGATAGAGAAAACCTTATCCTTAATATCCCAATCTTAAAGAAAACTTAACATAAAATTATGTAAGATTTGTCTAGCATGTGGTGTTTCTATATGATAAAACTTCAGTGCTCTACTAATTAGGATCCACATAATGAGTAGTCAAACACATATATCCCTTGGTTTAACAAGAATTCAACATATCAGAAGTTAGATAAATATGACCAAGGATGCTATGAAGATAGTTCATAAGCTCAATTTTAACGTTTGAATGCAATTTCAATACGTTTCATTTTGCAATATTTCTACAAATGCTTATAACTTTATTATTAAAGTATGCATGAATTTCTCTATTACCTTTGTGTTTAACCTACGAGAATACATATACATGTTTAATAGTAGCCCTTGCTAATATATCTTTATAGAGAATTTGGTGATAAACATTAGATTCTACTTCTACAGGGTGTTGATATGGTAGATATTTATCAAGATGTCTTTTTAGATTTGTTGTTCCATAATATAAACTAACAATGAAAGAAGCTATCGTACAATGGATGCAAAGTGTTGTCTCTTTTCCATCATTGGTCTCGGTTCCTTTAAGCCTTAGAAATACTTTCCAAACTAAATTCCTTTTATTATCTAGTTCTTGAAATTCAAGCTTTGGAGGACTACTAGCATCATGATTTTTCACCTTCCATAACTATAACAAATTAGAACAAATAAATATAATTATACACAATAATCAAAACATGAACCAATTAATTTGATGGTATCATAGAAGAATGTGTGTGTGTGTGTGTGTGTGTGTGTGTGTGTGTGTATAGATAGAGAGAGAGAGAGAGAGAGAGAGAGATTTTCTTAACACTTCAGAGTTAAACAAATCGCCACCAAGATTCAAAGGAGATGAGCTTGCAGTTGAAATGCCCCAAAACCTAATTCTTAAGAATTTTTAGTTAAATAAGTATTTATTAAGGAAATTAATTAAATAAATTATTTTTATTAAAATAAAAGGAAATTAATTAGGAAAAATTAAGAAGAAATTTATAAATATTTTATTAAGGAAAATTAGGGTCTTTTGCTAATTAAAATGGAATTTAGGAAAAATCTTTTAAAAATCCTAAATTAGCCTAAAAAGGAAATTAAATATTATTATTTTTAATATACAAAATATCCAAATTATTTTAATTATCCTAATTCACCTATTTTTCTTTTTCTTTTTTTTTCCTTTTTCCTTTTCCTTTTTCTTTCCTTTTTCTTTCTTTTATTTCTTTTTCTTCCTTTTTCCTTTTCTTTTCCTCTTCTCTCCCTGAATTGGGCCTAGTTTCCATGGCCCATCACCTTTCTTTTTCTTCCTTTGGCGCAGCCCAGGGCTGAAATGCCGTGTTTGGTTTAAAATACCCCATCACCACATTGACCGGCCCATCTTCCCTTTTCTTTTCTTTCCTTTATTTCCCCAACCAGTCGGTCCTTCCATTCTCCCCCCCCCAACTCGCCAGTCAGCATGACCCAACCCACCTCCCTTCCTTCTTGCGCACACCCCTCCTTTTCTCATGCGATTGCCCCTACCATGATTTGAATTTCGCCTCCCAAATGACGCCACCAGCGAACCCTAACTCTACCTGCCCTACTCCCTCGTCGTCCCACAGACCTTACCCTCTCATCTAAGCTCTATAAATATCCCTACCATCTTGAACTCGAGACTTTTTTCCGAAACCCTAAAAAGCACTCATGTGGACCACTACTACTTCAGACGCTTCTTCCGCTGCATCGGCCAACTTCGCCGCCCACTCTACCCACTTAAGCACTCCCTACGCCGCCCTCTAACTAACTACACCGCCCTTCTCCCTCGATTTTTCCTACACGAGCCACCCCGGTTGTGCAAAGTTTCCTTCTCAATTAACCAATTCTCCGCCCTTGCCCCCCTTCACACCACCGTCCACTACCACATCTGCCACTACCACTGCCTTCTACACCTCCCAAAAACACCTACAGACCCTCCTCTGTCTTCCCCTACTCTTCTTTTCCTCTTCCTCCTTCTCCTCTTCTTTTTCTTTTCTTCTTCCCTATTCAGCCACCACCATCGCCGTCGTGCGCCGCCACCCTCATTCTACTCCTCTCCATCTAGGCAATCTCAAACACCCTTACTTCCACCTTCATTCTCCCTCTCCTTTTCCCAGCCCTCAACTTTTCTCCTCTTCTTCTCTTTTTCTAGCCACCACCACCGCCACCACTACTGTGTACCACCGCCGGTGCCGCCTGTCACCACCAACCTAAGTTGGAACCCTAAACCCGCACAACCCTTTTCCACTATTTGTACAAGCCTTATTTATTTTATTTTAACTTATTTCAATTATTTTAAATATATTATTATTATTATTATTATTATTATTATTATTATTACTAATGATATTCTTATTACTATATTGAGGGTCGCAGCCCTATTTTTACTCTTATTTCAAATATTATTATTATTATTATTATTATTATTATTATTATTATTATTATTATTTTAAAGTAGGGTTTATGATATTTTTAGTATTATTATTACTACTACTACTACTACTACTTCGCCATTATTATTATTATTTCATTATTATTACTATTTCATTATTGTTATTATTACTATTTTTATTATTAATGTTACTAATATCATTAGTAGTATTATTTTGGTAAAGGGTTGAAGCCCTTATCCCACCAATTATTTCGAATCTTATTATTATTATTATTAGCATTTTTTTATCATTATCATTATCGTTCTTATCATTATTTTTACTATTATTAATATTAACATCATTATTATTTTAAATATCACTATTATTATTATTAGGGTAAAGTCTTCAAACCTTATATTATTAACTTTTGCGATATTACTATTATTTCTTATATCTTTAGCAAAATTAGTAACTAGTTAATGTCATTATTATTAATATGTTATTATTTTATCAAAAACCTAGTCCTAGAATAAATTAGTGAATAATAGTATTTTTTGTAGGAGGTAATTTAATCTTTAGCTTTTTCCTCATATAGGTGAGACCAGTCGAAGTCCTAAGGAGGCGTAGGTGCGTGCTTCAAGACCGGTGTTATTTCAGGTAAGGGTGTAACTAAGGCAGCTTGTATGTAATGTGTTTTTACATGCCTTGTATGTCATGTGCCATGGTATATGATGTATTTTATGTATATTCTTATAACTAATTTACGTGCAGTATGACTTGAAGTGGAGGTATGTCCTTGTGATATTTTATGGTATGTGTTTAATATGTATAAGTTGTGTTTTTAATGCGTAATGATGTGGCCCATAAGACATGCATGCTAGGTTATGGTAAAATGTTGATATGGAGTGAAATGGAGTGGAGTTGACCTAAGGGTTGCATAGAGGAATCTAGGATTTGCATTGAGGAATCTAGGATTTGCATTGGTGGATCTATAGTTTCACGTGGGAGTTTTAAGATTTTACATGGAAAGTTCGAAAGGGTGCATGGGGTGTGTAAAGTCTGCATGGGGGTGAATTTTATGTATAAAAAGTTGATTTGAGGTGTGAGGAAGGTGGTGGAGGTGTTGTTTGGGTGTTTGAATACTTTGAATGAAAAATAGTACGTGGGACAGTATAAGGGTACATAGGAGACCGATCTAGGGTTTTGTGTAGCCGGTTTGGGTTGGTGTGGATACTTAGGGTTTTTGTGGTCGTACGTATACTTGGTGAGGAAGGTGTGATGGTGAAGGTAGAATATATGAGTTGTGATGAGAGGTGTGTTAAAATAATTTGAATTGTGTAAAGTGCAGTAGGATAGACCATTTAGGTCTAAACTAGGGTTTATGGGTAAAAACCCTAAAGGGAGGAAGTGAGTGGGTAAGAGGTGAAAAAGTAGTGGGCCTTAACCCACACACGTGGAAATGGGCTATAGTGTGAGTAAGGGTAATGAGGAAAGGATGTAGGGTTGAGTTAGGTGGTGTTTGAGTCTCACGATGTGGGATGGGACCTTTAGAGGAGCGTAGAGGGGGTTAGTCATGCATGTCTAGGGTGAAATTTCGGAATAAGACACTTAAGACATTAATCATGTAAAGTGGAAGATTATTGAGTCGGGTCCCACTGATCCATTGGTTAGAAATAGTGGTTAGGACGCTTCATCCTATGCGTGTCCACCCGCTATAATAGTGGTTAGGGTATGTTACCTTATGCATATCCGATCCACTAGCTATAATAGTGGCGGATTCTGAGATCAATAAACCAAATCCTAAAGTTTCTAAGTCACATAAAAGATATTAAGTACTTAGAGTGGAACACCATGCAAGCCGGGGCCAACCGATCTACCGGTAAGAAATAGTGGTTAGGGCATCACGCCATATACGTGACCGATCCATCGGCTAATAATAGTGGTCAGGTGCATTGTTGCCCTGTTCGTCTCTGCTCCACCGGCTATAATAGTGGGGGCTTCCGTACTCACATGGACTTGATAAAGAATATGGTGTGGAATGAGTATCCATAAGAGATTAATTAAGTAATTAATCCGGACTATAAATGGCCTTTGACTAATATTTCTCCGAAGTGATTGCATGTTGTTTTTATTATTATCCATTTCAAATTATTTGTTTATATGTGTTGGCCTTAGTGCACAGTTACCTTACTCAGTATGTAGCGTACTGACCACCCTTTTCATGGGAACTGCTCATTCCCATGAGCAAAAGGCCCTTCTAACTTTGTGCAAGTGGGTAATGCATATTTTGATGTCTTCGATGTCCATGAGGCATCAGGCGGGGTTGAGTGTTGATTATGGGCTTGGTTCGATGATCAGAGTAACGTGGCCAAATTCTATCTTATGTCATTCTATTTCTTTATGATAGTTCTTTTCTGTATTGGATTTTCCTGAATTAAATATTAATGTTCGTAGACATTATTCCCTCCGAGAAATTTTGATTTCGTACTCTGATTTCTATCTTATGATTAATTATAAACTTTTATGCGTACTCTGATTTCTATGTTATGACCTTTCTAGTTTTTTTTATGAACTCTCGGTTTAAGTTTGAAAATAACCCTTTTTAGCCTAAGCACTTGGTATTGGAACGGTCAGAGTGAATCGGTCTGATACTAAGTGTGGCGGTAACATCCTCAGAATTCACGGGTTTTAATTTAAGTGCTTCTGTTTTAAAAAAATAGTGAATTTTGGGGTATTATAGTAGCAAACAACTCTAGCCAAAGAAACACTCCAGTTTGCAAACAACCACCAAGTTGGAGAAATTCAACCAACATTAATGATGATGGTTGCACAAGCAATGTATGATGATAATGACAAATGATGAACCATTATGGCAATTGACTAACCACTTCACTGTGAAAGGGAGATTCGGTGGAGGAACTCTTGACTTGTTTTGGAAAATTCAATTAGAGGAAATAGTTTGGCCCAACTTATGAACCACTTTGTTATGAAAAGGATATTACAGTGAATGACCAATAAACGTAGACTAACTGATTTGAAGGAAAACGGAGTCAAGGGTTGTAAGCATGACAAGTGACAAGAAGGTTAATGGTGAATGAAAATAAAGTGTAGGAGAGGAGAAGATGGATTAGAACGGAATAGATTTAGAATGAACCAAAGTCAAATGTTATAGGATTAAAGCTTGACCACAAAACATATCAAAGTCAAACATTGCAAGCTTCAACCTTGAGTCTCTCTTTGAAATGTAGTAGTGGTGTCTTGAATGGAGGACTTAGTGGATGGCCATCTACAATCTATCGAGTACTAGACTAGTAGTAGTAGTATTAATAATGAATACTACTACCACTGTGGTACTATATGAGTCTATTTAATTGATAAATATTGAACTCACTATTTTTTACTTAGCTAAGTAAATATTTTATTTTTTATGAAACTTGTTTCTCTATAAAATTAGTTGATCATCAAGAATAATTCACTAGATACTCACCTTATATTGTGCATGTGTGCTCTTAACTTCATCTTTTTCTTTTAGGTTTTTTGTTTGATTGGATTATCAATGATGTTGGAGCTTAAAAGTTATAATTGATTGAAACTTGAAAGATAATCTAATTATTTATTTATAATATAATAAGTTAACTACTAATATAGAAAGGTATATAATTTATAATTTTATAAGTTTACAACAAAAAAATGTGCATCTTTAACAGAGTGTAATTAGTAATGTTAATTTGTTATTATAAAATATAAACCATTTACACTATGTTTGAATTAGAGTGCATCACTTTATTAGTGTGTAATGTTAATGTTATGAAAATGAGACAAACAAAAAATAAAAAATTATTTATGCTTAAGTAATTGTATAACCATATAAATTCTGTCTGTTAGTTTTTTTGTAATTAAATTAATGACAAGTGAGATATTTATAATAATTGCAACCAACTAAAATTGAGTTAACTCATTAAATAAATTATATTTCTAGCATTTATTTTGATGTTGAGTTTAATATTTTCACATCTTACCTCTAAATTTCCCTAATATACTAGTATCTTATCATATCATAGAATATATGACAACACCACATCAAATATCAGCTACCAACCTTATAAATATGAAGAGTAAATTTGGTATGCGTGGGAATATGGAATTCTTAATTATGTGATATTAATGCTCGGTTCTGTTGAGATTAAGAAGAAGAAGCTTTGAAGATGATGGATGGATGATAAAGCTATTCGAATAAGGTGAACTAATGATGATGATGAATCAAATATGATGATTATGATTCGGTGATGGTGGATGAATGATGTTGATGATTAGAATATGATGAGATAAGTATGACGTTGATTTGATAACGATGTGTAACTTTCTAAAATTTTAGAAAACCTATAATTTAATAAATAGACTTTATTTGAAATAAATTAGCTTTTAAAATTATATAGTTTAATTATTTTATGGATTTTTGAGTATATAAATTTGGGTAGGAATATTTAATATATTAAAAATAAATATTTTGTTATTTTATCATACTCTTTTTATTTAAATAATTTTTTCAAACCCATATTTTACTAAAATTATCCTTTTTAAACCCATATATTTAATTATATTAAATTAAATTATTAAATAAATTAAGTACCCAAAAATAATACATTCTATTATTTTATAAATTAAATTATTTTAATTTACCCTATTTTTTCTTTTCCTTTTTCCCTTTTTCCTTTCTTTCTCCTTTTTCTCCTTTTTCCTCCTTTCTTTATTTTTCCTTTTTCCTCCTTTGGGCCGCCCACACTAGGCCTGTCTCCCCCTTTCCCCTGTGCTTGGGCCTCCGGCCCACTCCCTTCCCTTCCCTCCTTCTCCTACACGGGCAGCCTACCCCTTCTTTTCCTTTCCTTCCTTCTCCCCGTGCGACCAGCCCAGCCCAACCCCACTTCTTTCTTTTCCTTCCCTCCTCCTATGGGCCAGCCTAGTTCCTTTTTCCCCCTACATCCAGCCTGCTGCACCTCCCCCCTTCTTTCTTTCTTCTTCTTCCTTTAGCGTCATCCACCCTGAGAACCCAACCTAACTTCGTCGACCAGGTATGCCACCTCGAGCATGACGGCCATCGCTCTATTGCCACCACCTGCCACCACTACATCCCTCTCTCTCTCTCTCTCTCTTTCTCTTCCCCCATTTCTTTTTTCACCATTTTGGGCCAAACCAGCCATGCACTCCCCACCTGCATGGCCCTTCTTTCCCCTTCTTCCCTTCCCTCTCCCTACCACCCTATCACCTCCCTGCCACCCGATCAGCCACCTATTGCCCTCTCCTCCCTCTTCTTTTTCTTCTCATCATTGGCCTTCCTGCCCTATATTTTTTGAGCATTTCCCTTACCCGACCTCCCTCTTCTCTCCTTTTCTTCTCCTTCCATTTTCATTTCTGTTTTGCACCACTGCTGCTTCAACCGCCTCACCAACCCCTTGCACCACTCCCTGCCACCCTCTACCTCAGCCTTGCACCACCACAATACCCCCCTTGAGCCCCTACAGTCCTTTCTTCCTCCCCTCTTCTTTTTTTCCTTCTTTTTCTCCCTTATCGGCAACCTCCTTCCAACCCCTCTGTCCGCCGCCATTCTGCTGCCTCTACCGCCACCCAAACCACCAATCCACTCCCTGCAACCTCCTCTACCACCCCCACACCTCCTTTTCCTGAAACTAGCCCCTGCACTCCTTCATTTTCCTCCTCTATTTTCCTTCCTTCTCAGCCCCCTCCACCTTGGCATCCACCTTCGCAGCCTCGCCACCATTGCCTCCGCCACTCTTGGCCGCCAACAACCCATCCCCAACCGCCATCTACACCCCCTCTTTACTCCTGCACCCTTCCTTTGCCCTTAATCCTCTCCTATCTACATTCTTTCCTAGCCTACAGACCCCAACCCAAAAATAGCCCATCATTCCTTTTCTTCCACCCCTTTTGAGCCTTCCTCTTTTTATTTTACATGCAGCTCATGTTGCTCCTTAGTTATTTTAGTTCATAAATTTTAAGGTATAATAATATTTAAGTTAATTATTTCATTAAGTAAATTTTATAAAGTCTTATGCTTTGGTTTTTCTTATTTATAATATAATAAATATTGATATTATTTTTAGGTATTGGTTTTTCTAATCAAAGCTTGAATATTTAACCGGGATACCGGTAATGTTTGATTTTTGCAAAAATTAAGGTAATCGTTAAACCCCATTTAAACACATGGATAGACGCACGCTAGCACATTAGGGCTTCTAATATGTTATTATGCTTGATATATGTTGTTTAATATAATATATATATATATATATATATATTATTTTTTTTCTTGTATTGATAAATAAAAAGGAAAGTATGCTAGTCTATATGCCATGTGTGGAAATATTGCTTAAGGGAAGAGTTTGAGTATTAATGAAAAATGTTGAGTACTTATCTATGCTATATTATGTTATTATGACTACTTATGCATGAATAATATTATTGTGAACCCTATGGGCATTTTAGTAATATATCTTGTGCAAGAATGTGGCCTAATATGTGTAGGTGATGAGGAGTATGATGTGAAATATAATAGTTGGCAGAATTTGGGTGTGGAGAGTGGAGTATTAATATTAATATTCATGTAGTGATGATAACTTAATAAAAGTGGTATAATAAAAGGGCAAGAGGTAATTTTAGAGGAGAAGGGAAAAATGGTAAATTGTAAGTAAAAAAGTATTATGGTAATTTTGAAAGTAAAGAGGAAAATTGTTATTTTATAAGTAAAGGGCTATTATGGTAATTTTGGGAGTAAAACGTAAAGTGGTAATTTTGGAAGTAAAGGGGGTAAAGTAGTAATTTTGGAAGAGAAGGGCAAAATGGTAATTTTGGAAGAAAAGAGCAAAATAGTAATCTTGGATGTAAAAGGGTAAAATAGTAATTTGCAAGTAAAAGGGTATTATGGTAATTTTATAAGTAGAAGAGTGAAATGGTAATTTTAGAAATAAGGGGCAAAATGATAAATTGCAAGTAAAAGGGGTATTATGGTAATTTGCAAGTAATTATGAAGGGTGAATGGTAATCTAAAAAGTGTAGGAGATAACTTGGTAACCTAAACCGAGCAAGGGTAATTTGGTAATTATGCAACCTAAAGGGTGACATGATAAATTGGCAAGTAAGGAAGGGATGGCTTAATAACTATACAAGTAAGGGGTAAATCAGTGATTCATATCTAACATGTTGATGGGACACTAAAGGTTCGTAATACGACTCAAGTAACATTGAATAGTAAGGTTGACGATTAGTAAGTATCATGAGAACAAATCCTGAATCAGAATTGAATGAGATTATAATGGCCTTAATGATTCCTTTGTGTTATCTTGGATAATCGTATGAATAAGAAATGCCTAATGATATTAGAATGATTGAAAGTGAATAAGCATCTAATTGTTATACTTTTTGTGATCACCTTAATTAAGACACTAATACTTAAAGCGAAAGACCACGAGATCAGGAATGGTGGCTCTTTAGGGGTCGCTACCCTAAAGACGTGGTTTAGCCCACGACTTATACTGGTATTTGCTGGTGGCCTTTGTGCCTAGCCAGACCCTATATATTACTCTATCTAGCTTCATGGACCTATTTAGAGGGTATGCATACTTATGAATTAGGTATCCTTGTCAGTAGGGTACTGAGTAGCTTTATGCACCAGTACGACCAGGGTACCTTTGCGTCCCTGGGTTGATGGTTGAAGGATATTGAGTAGCTTGTATGCACCAGTAAGACCGGTGTACCTTTGTGTCCTGGGTTCTTGATATCTCATCCTAGGTAAATAAATGAAATTGTTGTGCTAATAAAAAAAAGGAAAAACACTAATCATGAAAGTGAAAGATTAATGAGTCGGGCCTAGTTGAATTATGATATCGAGTATCGGTCCACCGGTTATAATAGTGGCCCAGGAGCATGTTGCCCTGGCAGATGATTATGAGTACCGGTCCACCTGATATAATAGTGGCCTAGGAGCATGTTGCCCTAGAAGATGATTATGAGTACCGGTCCACCGAATATAATAGTAGCCTAGGAGCGTGTTGCCCTAGATAATGTTTATATGTATTTCGGTCCACCGGCAATAATAGTGGGGGTCCTGAGCTCAATAAAACCAATCATGGATGTGAATAAATTATGAAAAAATACTAATCACTTATAGTGGAACACCATGTGAAGTCGGAGCTAAACTGGTCCACCGGCAAATAATAGTGGTCAAGAGCATTATGCCCTGTATGTATTCCGATCCACCGGCTATAATAGTGGGGTTTCCGCACTCACATATATATATATATATAATCCGAGATGATTGAATGATAACGGATAAATGGCTTAAGGCCCAGAAGTATGATTGTACATTATAACTTATTAATCTGTGATGGACTTGTTAAGTATGTGATTATGTTGTATGCATTCTCATTGTATATGTATATACTTTTGTATCATGTGTTGCATTGCGGGCCTACTTTTTAAGTGTGTTCTAAAGGGTTACTCAGTTCCGTAGTATTGAAGGGTTCCATTTGTGGGGCCCCTGTCTATTCAATGGGCAGTGTCCCTTACAGGTCCTTTTTCAAGTGCTATTCAAGTGGGCAATGGGAAAGAGCGTAAGGATTATTCGAAATTTGATAGGGTTTTGCTATTTCCCTTTTAACTCTTGGTTTACATGTAATCTTCGTTCTTATAACCACTATTGGTCAATTTCATCCTTGTAAATGGTTTATTGCGCTACTCTGATTTTTAATATGGTTTGAATTTCTAGCAATTGGTATTTTATTTTCTAGCTTTAGAATTTGGTACTGGAATGGTATGAGTGAACCGGTATGGTACTAAGTGTGGCAGTAATATCCCCAGAATTCACCAGTCTTGTTATTTTGCTTCTACTAAATCTTTTAATAAAATGAAATTTTTCAATAGTGAATTTTGGGGGTGTTGCATGATGTGTTGGTGATTATGGTGATTCGAAGGTTAGGGTTTAATGGAATATGATTTTGTGGGTTAGGGTTTAGCTTTGAAATTGGGGTTAAGGTTATGTTATGGTTTGAATTTTAGGGTTAGGGTTTTGAATGATGGAATTGGTTTAGGGTTTCAATTAGGCTTCGATTTGGGTGATGTTTGGATGATGGTGATGGCTAGAAAAACGTGGATTATGGAGAGTAGAAAGGATAGAACTTAATCTCTAATTCACACAAACGAAGAGATTAAGGATTTTAAGATTAATCGTTCACATAGATTCCATTAACTTGAATTGAACTCACACAAGATTTAAATTTGCATTCAACTTCAATACTTGATCATTTACTACATCTAATCGTGAATTTCATGGCTTTATATAGCCAATGTACCATTTAGCTAAAAAGCATAATTCAAAAGATACTATGCTAACTTTGTGCTACTTTATACTAACTTTATGCTCTAGCTAAATCCAACCCTACTACTTAATTAATTAATTAGCTAAATCAACAATTATACATGTCCAAGTTGCACATTTCCTCCCCATGCATGTGGCCATGCACTCCATGCATACCATGTGCTTGCACATATGCCTAGTAGCTTGTATGGTATATTTTATCAATGAGTGGCAACGTAATCATCTGTTTGTATTTAATTTTGTGGGAGCTCCTTCCTAAATAAAGAATAATTGGTTCCATTCTAATAAATGTAAATTCTTGAGTGTTTGATCCTACATCAAAATATATTTTTGATGATTAACCAATTGATCCAATTCCATAAATTTAGCCATAATTTAACAAGGAATAAATGGCTTTAAAAAAATATATAAATCGCATTAGATATTAACAACTATGGTAAATATAAGTAAAAATTGAAAAGATAAAGAATATATGGGTTTTTGAGGCCTTAAACAATTCAACTCCTCTCTCATAACAAATCAAGGACAAAGAATATGTTTGAGGAAACACCTATTAGAAGAAGATTGTGTGTGACGAGTTGGAGATGGGTCAAATATATGGGTATGGGAGGATGCATGAGTAAGTCATAATAGAAGGTATTTTCAAATTTATCCAAATGGTCTAGAACAAAAAAAAATGGGTTCATATATATTGAAATATATCATATGTGAGATATATCATGACATTGTTAGATCATGAATCTTAGTAATAGGATACATATTTATTATGATCTATTTTACAACCTATGAAACTAGTGGGTATTTTAAAATTTTGTGAAGTGTACAAACAACTAGGGAAAATAGTAGCTAGGCATGACATGGATCTAAAAGATCGAAAGGGAGCCAAGGCCGAGTCATCAACATCAAGTTTACAATGACAACAAATCTAGCACCTCACAATCTTCAATAAAAATATAAGATTAAGATTAATACTTTAAAGGCTTGTAAGAAGTAACTATTGACTAAAAATAGGTTGGTTGAGAAAGTTATACAAATAGACCAATATGTGAAGTGTGTGAACAAAAAATTGAGACTTTGGAGTATGAAATTAATGATTGCCCAATTACCTAAGTGTTTTATGTGTATGACGAGAATTCATAGTAAAGTTGTATACTATGATAAGGTAATCAATTTGATTAGGTCTATTTCATAATCTAACACTTGGATGACAAGACATTAGAAATGACATGTACATTAATATGGGTTATTTGAATAAATTAAAATAGGAGGAGATAAAAAAAGATTGATTCGGTGACCGAAGGATATTGTTGAGGATACCATGCACTTGCTACTAGAATATTATGCCATAAAATAAAGAAATGAAATAATTAACAAAGGGCATGGTCCACCGTGTAAGCAACCATAAGAACAAAAGAAATGGATGATATGCATGTTGATCCAAATTGAACATGAATAATGTAGGAAAAGCGTGGTAGGAAATCATGAAAATTATAATTTTGATTTGAGGTGAAAAGGTAATGTATTGTCACTTATCGGTTATTGTTAGCTATATTGTGACCATAATAAATATCAAAAAACATATTTACAATAGAGATAATTGTATTAAGACATTAAACATGCAATAGCGAATATAGTTTACTATGACGGAGTATTATTTTACTAAGTTAGGCATTGAGACAAATTCCTTGGAAGAGGTGTAGGGTTTGTGATCATAAAACAACCTTTATAATTTATTTATCGCATATTTATTTATTTTATATTAAAAATTATTATCAAAAACAAAATGTAGTGATAATATGGCACTGATGAATTAAAATACTCTAGCAAAAGAAGCTAAAAACAAACCAATAGGAAAAGGTCATGCTAGTATGGCTAGAGAAAAAAAAACTCGTATTTTAATTTGTAATGATGGTGTGTTCAAAGATTTTATTAGTTTTGTAAAAATGCCTAAAGTTAATTTTGTAAAAATTAAATATCATTTGATTTTATTTTATTTCATCCAAGTTCCAACTCAGTCATACCGTTATACAATCATAACCAAATTGAGTCATTTGATTTGAACCAGAATCTATAAAACTGAAATAGACCCAAAATCAAAAAATTTGATGGGTCTGGCATTAACTTGATCCATTTTACATCCGATCCATACAATGACCTTGACCTAAACCCAAACCTAACCTAAAGTTTATAGACCCTAGTCAAACACAAAATAAACCCGAACCAAAAAACCTAACGAACTTGGTATCAAGCCCACCCAGTTCATGCCCGGCCAATCACTTAACTCAAATTAAACCCAAACCAAACCCAAAAAAATACAACCCAAAACACACCCAAACCAAATTAAACCTGAGCCTGAACCCGACTCGATTATATAGTAATCTGATGTTGACTTGACCCATAATTACCCAATTCAAACCTAACTCAAATGATTAGTTTGCCACCTCTATGAGTGCTTAGGGTTGAGGCACATGACCAAGTGGAAGGAAATCCTATTACCAAATGAAACATCAAGGGTTCAAAATTTATCCCCAATGTATGGTTTCTACATCATCCATACATACCGAAATATTCTTAAAAAATAGCAATTAGTTGTCAAGATAAAAGAGACTAGTTATTTTTATCTTATGATTTAACTTTCAGGTAATAAATGCATTTGGTAAGACATAGTTCAAATCATTAAACTAGATTATTAAAAGATCTCTTATCAGAACTATGATATTTTGATGTCATTTTTTTGTGTGGAATGAATTGTGGATTTAAAATATAGTTGACAAATAAGGATATCTAGAATAAAAGTAAGAAAATATAAATAATATTTAAAAAATAATATGTTTTCAATAGCTTTGAATGAATAATTGAACATGTGAGTAATTTTTTTATTATCATAATGAATTAACATAGACTTTGATATCATTAGATTGGATTAATATATGGTTGTGTTGCTATCAAGTCAGGCAATTGTTGAATCGAGATGTTATCGGATTAATGTCAAGTAAGGTTTATAACAAGTTGGGTTTTGAGTTAGTTTAGGTTACAAGTTGACTTCAGACCTGATTAGTTATTGTTAGGCTAATTATGGATTAAATTTGAGTCAAGTTAGATTTATAAATTTTTCAAATATTAATGAGTCAAATTTTATTTAAATTATATTAGATTGGAATAGTCTGATTAGATTTTTAACTAAATAAAATTGGATTGAATTGACTATTTTGAATTGAGTAAGCTTTTGTCGGTCATAATCAAAACGAAAGTCATTGACCATACAATAAATGTCATTGGACCTATTGAGAGCAAATATATATATTGCGAGAGAGAGAGAGACCTATAAATGTAAATGCAAATTACCATATACATAACAGTACCATAAAAATGTAATAATACTAAAAAATAAAATAAAAAATTCAAACCTGAAACCTTTAGTGCTAGTTTGGTATGGGGATAATTGGGGTAGAAAAATTACTCCCATATTTTATATATCTTATATAATTTATTTAAAATTAAATATTTTTATTCTAATAAATATTCATTTTAAATTTTAATTTGATCTAAAATAAATATTTCATTAAAAAAATATTTATTATTATTAAATACTTAATATAAGAGGTATAATACCCCTATTATACCCGTACCAAGTATCTAACAACCGATATTTATCACCGGATGAAACCACGTCATTTCCCAGAGCATATCATCAAACCAGCTTGAGCGGTGATTTAAGACTACAATAGTCAACAATGCCCAACACTGACCCCAGCAGTGCAAGTAGCCAACGTGCGCTTATACAATTTAAATAACAATACAGGGACCATGATCATGCTTTTTTCTTCTCCTTTTTTTTTCCTCCTATCTCAGGCGCAGCGCACGGCAATAAGCATATGATCTACTGACCCGATCGGATGGCTTTTCTCTACGCGTTTCTTCTATTCACCTCCGTTCTTTACCCAAAGCTCTGCTCTTCCCTTGACACCATCACCGCCACTACGTTCATTAAAGATCCCGAAGCAATAATCTCCAGCGGTGGTATCTACAAATTGGGATTCTTCAGCCCCCAAGGCTCTACCAATCGCTATGTAGGAATATGGTACAACAAAATCGCCAGACTGACTGTTGCCTGGGTGGCCAACAGGAACAAACCAATCAATGATTCTTCTGGTATATGCAGAATTTCTGAGGATGGCAATATCCAGGTACTGAATGGGCTGAATGAAGTTCTTTGGTCCTCGAACGTCTCCCATGCTACAGCTAATTCAACTGCCCAGCTTCTTGACTCTGGTAACCTAGTCTTGCAGAGGGCTCTTCTTCAATCCAATGACTCTAGCAATTCGTCAAACATCATATGGCAGAGTTTTGATCATCCGACTAACATGTTCTTGCCAGGTATGAAAGCCGGTATACACAACAACACAAAGCAAGAACTCTTTCGATCGTGGAAAAGTGCTTTAGATCCATCCGAGGGAAATTTCTCGGTCGGGATTGATCCTCGTGTTCTTGCCCAGGTTTATACTTGGAATGGTGATAAACCATATTGGAGAAGTGGTCCGTGGAATGGAAACATTATGATTGGATTACCAGATGCTAATGCAGCCTACTTCAGTGATGGATTCCAACTTGTGGATGATGCAGACTCCGGGATGATATACATAACATTCTCTTTCACAAACAAATCTCTCTTGGGAAACTATGTTTTGAGTCCTCAGGGAACCATAACGGAACGATATTGGGACGACGGTAAACAAGATTGGAAGGAGGTATGGAAAGGCCCATCAACTGAGTGCGATGTTTATGGTCAATGTGGGGATTTTGGAAGCTGTAGCTCACGGAATTCACCCATTTGCAGCTGTTTGAAAGGTTTTATACCTAAGAATCAAGAGGAATGGAGAAACAAGAATTGGACAAGTGGTTGTGTTAGGAGGACAGCGCTTAAGTGTAACACACAAGAAGGGAATCGAGATGGATTTCTTCGGCTTCCAGCAATGAAAGTACCAGATCACGCAGAATGGTGGTCGACATTATTTAATCAAGATGACTGCAAGAGACAGTGCTTGAATAACTGCTCCTGCCTAGCTTATTCATATGCCACGGGCATAGGATGCATGACCTGGAGCCAAAACTTGATAGACATACAGAAAATTTTTGATGGTGGAGGAGTAGATCTTTACATTCGCTTGGCAGATTCGGAACAAGGTAAGTACAAGCTGCAACTTTGCCGAATCATTTGCTTTCACAAATATATACAGCTATGACGGAACGTGATTTACTGTCATTGTCAGGTCACCTCAAAAAAGCAATAATATTAATTGCAGTATTAGGATTCATTGGAGCCACTATAATCATTATTAGTATAAGCTTTATACAGAAGAAGAGGGCTATGCGAAAAGGTAAGATTACTTGCAAATGGTTCATTTTTCTGAAAATGTAGCTAGTTCTTTTGGTATCTATTGATCAAATCCTACCTGGCCGTTAAATTTCAGCAAAGAAAAGAAATGAAAGGATGATGGACAATGAGAATCAAGAGAAACTGAAAGCCCTGCCTCTGTTTACATTTAGGGAGCTAGTAACAGCAACAGACAGCTTTGCGGAAAGCAAAAAGCTAGGCCAAGGAGGCTTTGGTCCAGTATACTTTGTAATATTCGTTGCAGAAAAACAATCAAAATTGAAAATTTCATGACGAAATACCTGTCTGAACATGCCTTCGTCTTTGGTTGTAGGGGAAATTGGATGATGGACAGCATATAGCTGTAAAAAGACTTCTTAGAGTCTCTACCAGTGGGCAAGGCCAGGAAGAGTTTATGAATGAAGTTCTGCTGATATCCAAACTTCAACACAGGAACCTTGTTAGACTTCTGGGAAGCTGCATAGAAGGAGCAGAACAAATATTGGTCTATGAATACATGCCAAACAAAAGTTTGGATGCACTTCTCTTTGGTGAGCATACTACATAGCCAACTTCCAGGTCATCAGTTTCAGCGATTTTTCATGTAACATTCCTCCTTGCTACCTTTGGAGTATAAATATTAATGAAATCAACAAAAAGCATTTGAGGTTTTGTTTCCTAAGAAGATAAGCATTGGTATTTCGCAACTGATGTTTATTACCTATTTTCAGATTCACCGAGCCGAGAACTTCTAGACTGGAAAAAACGGCTCAACATTATTGAAGGCATAAGTCGCGGCCTACTTTACCTGCATAGAGATTCTAGATTAAAAATCATTCATCGAGATCTGAAAGCAAGCAACATTTTGTTAGATGATGACCTAAACCCAAAAATTTCAGACTTTGGGCTTGCTAGGATTTTCAGGGGCAACCAGGATGACGAATACACAAGACGCGTTATTGGAACATAGTAAGTACAATCTACTTTCTCGACACCAGGGGAATCATGTGATGATATCCCTGATTCGGCTTCCCTTTCCCCTCTTTTTATTTATTTATTATTATTTTTTTTAGGATAACTCAGCTATCTTAGAAATGCTGAACATACAAAAAAATCGTTCCTCCTTTTTTGATGCTTGATTGGCAATAGGAAACCAAATTTTAGTTGATCTGAGAGCTCTAATGTTGAACGCGTGTTTGAAATGCACAGTGGCTACATGTCTCCTGAGTATGCAATGCACGGCCAATTTTCAGAGAAATCTGATGTTTACAGCTTCGGTGTTTTGTTAGTAGAGATTATCAGTGGGAGAAGAAACAACAGCTTCTTTGAAGTTGAAGAGTGTTCGAGCCTTCTAGAATACGTAAGTTAGTAAGCCCCCCCCCCTCCTCCCTCCTCTCCCTCTAAAGAAAAATCACATTAGCATATAGATATTGATAAATTTGACTGAATTCGCCATACCTCAATGCTTATTTTACCCTTGCAGGTATGGAAATTATGGAATGATGATGGTATAATCGCCATCATTGACCCAACAATTCGTGATCCATCCTTCCGTATGGAGATTTTGAGGTGCATACATGTGGGGCTCTTGTGTGTGCAAGCTTCTCCTGGTGATAGGCCAAACATGTCAGCTGTTATTTCCATGCTTGATAGCGAAATTGCAGCTCTTCCATATCCTAAGGAACCCGCATTTATCCAACAGAAAAGCGAGCAAAGAACTAGCTCAATAGTTGAATATAGCGTGACATCAGTTACTGGAAGATGAAGTACTCATTTCATCGTAATTGTACAGGATAAATGTTATTTTATCTTCTTCTCTCTGGATTTATTACAGATAATTAAGTTTTAAGGGGAAATACCCCTTTCAAATTGGTCAACAGAATAACATATCAACATACTGACGATAGGCTAGTGTGAACCCTAACAACAGAGTCTAATTTCGATCAATACTAGTTCACAATCATCAGTTCATTGACTTATGTAATTAATTTCAACTCGTTCGTGATTTATAATAACTCCAATAATTTACGTGAAAAATTAATCTACTCATACCGGCTTCCGTTCGTACCTTTCATGTTCGACGCCTTTCTCGAAAGAAGAAAAAACGATTGTAACCTCACTTGGCTCCTCCATCATATAAAGTAGAATGTACATATCAAAATAAAAAGAAAAAATTACTTTACAGTCATAAAAATTAAAATAATATTAAATATTTAATTCTAAATATAAATTATTATATATATATATATATATAATTATAATTATACTAATATATACACCTAATTATACATAAATATTATCTATATGTATATATATATATTAGATACTAAAAAAATTAGACTAAATATCAAATAGCCTGTGTAATTTCAAATACTTTGATTAAAATGAACTGTCAACTAATTTTTCCAAATAAAAATTTGTTAAAACTATAAAGACAACTATATTTTTAATATATACAATAAAAAAAAATCACCCTATGTTGCAGCATTATTATCACTCAGAAAATTAAATATTTTTCCAATTCTTGTTGTTATTTATGTTTTGTAATTAATAATAACAATATTATATATATTCATTTTATTTTATTTTTCCTATTAAATAAATATCCGATGCCAGTATGAAAGAACATAATTTTTTATCAATTATAAAGACATTCACAGAATAATGTTTAGATGTATATATGTGTCTGTCAACCCACTCAATTGATCCACTGGACAATCAAAAATTTGAGCTATGAAGAACCCACCCGCTATATATAGATACCCACATGGGATACTTGATCCATAGGCTCCTAGCTCGTCACCTCTAGCTGGCTAAAATAAGAGCGACAAGTTCCGCTATTAATGTTCTCATCGTCTATTTAATACCCACCCTTGAACAAGAAGCCTAATCCCACCCGACATTCTTTTTGAAAAAATATGATTAACGTAGTGAGAGCAGAGGTATTGGTCCGGACTTAGAATTTAATCAAATCGATCTATTATTTTGAATTTTTATTTAAGATGGAACCAGTATTTTAGGTTTTGGTTCCAGTTTCAATCCCAAAGTAAATTCTTAGTACTATTCGGTCCGATGTTCAAGTATAATATGAAATCTCATTAATATTTTACTCCAAAAATATATTTTTTTAATATAAAATATATATAATTTATTAATTTTGGTCCAAATTGATTTTCGATTAGTTATTTAGGTCCGGTCCTTGTCTGGTATTTAGTATTGACTAAAGGTGGCAATCAAGTCGGACAGGTCGGATTATAGCGGGTCGGCTCTTTTTCAGGTCGCATTATTTGCAGACCATTTTTCTTTACAGATCTATTATGGGTCGGATTGGTTTATTTATAATTTGGGTCATTTTGGATTGTTTTATTATTCGGGTCGGGTCAGGTTTAGATTCAAATCGTTACATATCCTATTTTATTGGGTTAATTTATCGAGTTGGGTTCAAATTATTTCAAATTAGCTTGTTGGATCGAGTCAGGGAATGTAAGTGGGCGGATTATAACTGGATTTGGGTCAAGTAAGTTTGTATTCGGGTAATTTCGTGGTTGAGTTAATTAACGGGTCAGGTTTGGACTAATTTGACCAATCAGGTCTTTTTAGGTTTTGATAGTTCGAATTGGGTTATGACAGAGCTAATCTTGGATCGAATTACTTTAGATTTAGGTCAAATTAGACATTGACCGCCAAATTTAATCTAATTCATTAACTTCGTAAGCAAGAATTAAGTTTAACTTCATGTAAGTATGTGATTAATGTTATTAATTGCTATTTATTTATTATTATGACTTTTTAATATTGTATTTTTATGGGGAAAAATCGGCAATATTAGAATATCGTTGGTAAATAAGTAAGTTCACAATAAAATTTATAAAAGTAAGTAAATTTTAAATAATAATATATTTTTAAAAGATTTAAATAAATAATAAGACATGTTTATTTTTTTATTATCATAATCAATTAATATCAAATTTAGTTTTGTTGAATCAGTTTAGGCTAGTAGTTGGTCAAGTTGATGGCAGATTACGGGTTGGGGTCAGGTTGGGTCACTTACATTTAAGTCAGCATCACATTGTGTTAGTTTCAGCCGGGTTGATAACATTATCAGATTATGTCGAATAGGGTTATGTGTGGGTCGGGTCGGATAAGGTGTGTCGAGTTAGTTTTTGTCCGCTCTAGTCTTGACTTAAAAAAATTTTCTAGTTGAAGTCCATCTAATCTGGGTCAACTTTAAACCGTTGCACAACTCTAAACGTAGCTAATAATTTGACAAAGATGTATAATGTCATAGAATTGAACACTATGCTTACCCATCAGTATGGGATTTGAAATTAAAGCAACTCAATAGAACACATGCCAAAAAACCAGATGTAATAGTAGTATTCTCTTAATGATGTAAGTCACAATCTTTTATGACTAGATATAGAAGCTTAACGAAAAATAAATTTGATAAGCAATGTTGCAAACTCTGTTATTATCTTATAGCTTTAACAACTATATCCTACGTCACAAAACTTACAAAAGGGAGCACAAATCAATTACTCATAGAAACAAAAGAAGGGAAAGAAATAGAAAAACAACCAAAAATTACCACATGATTTTGAACACCTATCACTAAACCCAATCAATGCCATATCATTATAGCTTATAGAACTTCATCTAGCAAAATGTCATTAAAAACATATTTGCAAAATTAGACTCAAGACAAAACAGAGGATGTCAAGAACTTTGATTTCCTTAGAAAAACAATAATAATTAGCAACATTAAGAATTACAAACACACCACTCCCACCATTTAAACCAAAAGGTATTAGTACAACAATGATGAAAAACACAACTTATAATAAACAAAAAATCAAATTATATGAGGTTAGGCAAAATTATTAGAACCCACAAGAGTAGCTAAAGATTAAAAAAATGAAAACAAGAACAAATTAATTAAATAAATAAAACACAATATACTATTCTAAATCAAGAGCATGAGAGGTAATGGGATGAAAAGTTAGAGTTTCATCAAACAAAATCATAATAGTTGTTTGCAGTCTTAGCAAAAAAACATCCAAATTATAATAGAATTGAATATTTTGGGCATGTATCTATAGAAGTCTAGTTGTTAAGGTGGGTTAAGGTCTATTAGTAGTCAATTGTGAGCTTCTAGAGGTGCTAATGTAGGAAAGGTGAGGAAGTACGAGAAACGATGAAAGGAGGAATAAGAAGGTTGGAAATGTTGAAGGAAAGAATTAAATAGATGATTTAGGGATAAAGAAAGGAAGCATAAGTTGCAAGTTGAAGTTGAAGAGAATGAAAATGAATATCAAGATTTGGTCGCAATAATTTTTTTCCTCAGGCTTTCCTAATTTTCCTCATGTTGATGCAAGGAAAATGATTGTATAGTTTTCTTTGAACATTTCCTTGAAGTTATGTTTCCCAATATTTTTCCCAACAACCAAATGCTAGGAAAATGGTTTCCACCTATTTTTTTTCCTTTCCCTCTCATTTTCCATAAACCAAATGAGCCCTTAGTCTTAGGTTTTTCTTAAAAAGGTTGTTTTAGCATTAACACTTTTAATTTTATCTCTTTAAATGTTTTAAAATATTCTTCATAATTTATTTGACATAAATTATTTGTTCATTTTTAATCCTAAATCTTTTTCAAAGTGGTTTACAAGTGTTTGGTTCCGATCGGAACTAATCGACTGATTTGAGAATCTATTGACTATTTCCTCATGCACTTTTATCCTAAAAAACATATTGTAAAGCACACCTATATAAGATAAGGTCAATTAATACTTATTGGGTTTCATTTTGGTTATTATTTTTTGTTAGGTGGATATATAACTCCTTTATAAAATTATTGAGCAATAAGTGATCATAGAACTATTTACACCAAGTTATTGAGTAGTAGGTGATCATAGAACTATTTACACCAAGTTATTGAGTAATAGGTAATCATAGAATATTGACCCCAAGTTATTAAGAAATAGGTGGGATTATTCCCCATCATCTTTCTATACCATGGAATCCAAACTAAATATATGGACATAAAGCCCCAACTCATACTAAAGTAACATGGTGTACATAAGTTCTGGCTTATGCCAATGTAGATTGGTGGATATAAGTCCTAGCTCATACCAAATAACCATCCTATGGTAATCAAACCCTTTAGTATCAATATCCTCTTGTATATCATTAGTATCTCGAGTAAGAAAGGCACCGGGATCAACTAAGATACCAAGATAAACTAGGATTCCACCCAAAGGTAAAACTTTAGAAGGGAGACTAACCCTAGGTAGCTAATTGAGGATTGAATAATATAGACCTATAATGATGCTCATTCTACTTTAAGTTATGAATATTTTATTATATTGATATGCCATACCATATGAATATGCCATATCATATGAAGGACCATAAACAACATAACAGAAAATAACACACTATTTCAATTCAATGCACCCATATAAGGTTCTCACATCATCAAGTATTCCCATGTAAAGTATCTTTAAGTGATCATTCAAATATATGATCAATTATGCTAGGGGTGGAATTATATAATATTGAAATCCTTCATAAATGTCCAAGAAAACATTTTCTTTCCATTATTCCCTTTGTTTCACAATTCAAATCTAGGTCAAAACCTAGGGCCAAGGTCGAATCCATAGTTTATTTCTTAACCACAATCTTACCATTCATTAAAGGTGTTCTAATTAATCTTAAGGCCAAGAATGAAGGTTTAATTAGAGATCAACTAGAGTCCAGCCCTAATTCATAATTATTTATCTATTTATTTCAATGGCTAAGTGAAAGCAGTTGTTTCTAGATAAGGTTAACTTAAGGCAACCATATATGTCCATGCTATTTTCTTATATTCTTGCTAAGTCACTTAGTTTACAAGGTTTCACAATTTAAGGCCATGATATAAGTTATTAGAGAATAATTCATCAATATGATTCATTATATAAATACTAACCATAGGAATAGTCTATTTTTATCCATCTACTAATCTACTCATGTTATAGTCAAGAGAAAGGCTTAAATGCTAAATTAAGGTCAACATTGGTCAATTAGGAAAACAAAATTCTCTATACTAACTTTAATACATTATTTAAACTTCATTAATATAGGTAAGTTCATAATTACTGTAACTTAAGGTCATTATCCAAGTATAAGAAAACTCAAACCATCACATTCGAGAAGAAATAGGCAAGAAAAGAAAACTGGCCCAAACCAGTTGATGGGCCTTACTGACTAGTCGATTGGTTTCATGTATCAGTTGATCAATCAAGGTGTTCCAACATTCTAAATGGTGGTAAAATAGTTAGTTTTTCAACCTCATCAGTTGACTATTTTGAGAACCAGTCGATCGACTTAGTTAAATTGATCATTATGGCTAACCTGAGGCTAAGACTACTAGGGTCATAGACCAACCAGTCGATCAATTGACACAACTAATCGATTATTCTTGGAACTAATTGATGGGTTTAACCCAAGACCAAAACCACTAAATTTAAAGACCAATCAGTCGATGGATCCACTAAATCAGTTGATCTATCATAGAGACTAATGTATCGGGTGTGGTGAAAATAACCCCAACTATTGCAAATACTAAAATATCCCAAAATCCTAATTTAAGAAATTATGTTAAAATAAAATTTATTAGGAAAATTAATTAAATAAATTATTTTAGTTAAAATAAGGGGAAGTATTTAAGGCAAAATCAAGAGGAAAATAATAAAGAATTTAACGAGGGAAAAGTAGGGTGTTTTGCTAATTAAAATGGAATTTAGAAAAATTATTCAAAATAACCTAAATTAATCTAAAAGGAGAATTTAATTATTATTTTACTTAATATTATTATTTTAAATATTCAAAAATACCAAAATATTCTAAATACCCCCAACCAACCTATTTGTCCTTTTTCTTTTTTCTTTTTTCTTTTTTCCCTTTCTTTTTTCCTTTTTCTTTCCTTTCTCTCCTTTCTCCTTTTCTTCTTTTTTCCTTTCTTCCCCCAGTCTGGGCCTGCGCCCCTCATGGCCCAAATTCTCTCCTCCCTCTTCTTTCCCCGTGTGGCCTAGCCTGCAACTTTTTTCTTCCAACCCCCCCGGCGCTCAACCGTTCCTTCTTCTTCTTTTTTCATTCTTTTTTCCCCAGATCGGCTAGGCTGCTGTTTCATCTTTCTTCCTCTCCCACACCCATAGCACCTCGTACCACCTAGTCTTTTTCCTTTCCTTTTTCAACCCTAACTAGCCCTACGTGTGCTCCTCCCTTTCCTTTTCTTCTCCCCTGACCAAATGGCACCTGCAAATTGTAGGCCTATACTATCCTGCCACCGTCAATCGAAGACCCTGCCACACCTGCCCCTTCTTTTCCTCTTTCTTCTCTATCATATCCACCCCTATTAGCTTATAAATATCCCCAACCGACCCCTCAATTGGCCTCCTTTTCTTGCCCAAAAAAATTCACCCAATTATGCCACCTCCACTTCAGACGCCTCCACCGCCACCATTGCCCAACGCTGCCACCCGAACCACCTACCAAACTCCTCCCTACATCGACCTCCACTAAACCACACCACCCACCACCTCTAATTTCCCCTACACGAGCCAACCTAACTGTGCCAAGTACACTCCCTAATATGCCAATTCTCCTCCATCGCTGCCATTCTCGCTTTCGTGCGCCGCTATCCCCGCCTCAGCCACCACTCTCCCTACCTCCCAAAGCACCCAGAAGAGTCTCCTCTACCTCCCCTTACCTTCCTTTCTCCCTACCATCATTTCCTTCACCCTTCCTCTCCACCACCACCTTCAGCCACCACAACAACCACCACCTACGCTGCCACCTTTGTTACACCACCACCACCATTACAACCCTCTGAACCCAGAGAATCCACCACCACAACAACCACCCCTCACTCCCCCTCTTCTAGCCTAAAAGGCCACTTCTCCAACTCCCCTTCCTCCTCCACGGCCGCCGCCATGTGCAGCCACCAATGATGCACGGGTACGGGGAAATGGGGACAGGATGAAACAGAAAAATGCCATGATTCAAAAAATTAGGAAATGGGGACAGAAGGAAATGTCAATATACATAAATATTAAAATAAAAATATATATTAAATTAAAAGTTTACATAACTAAAGTTTAATTCTCAAAATCATACTAAATTACTTTAAATCATACACTCAACACTATTAAATTAAATGTTCATTTTCGTTAATGACATCAACTACTTCTACTTCTTCATCTTCAACCCATGTTTCAGAAAAAATCACGACCTCTAACTCGGGTTCATCAAGAGAAAGAGAAGCAATATTAAGTAATCTAATATATTCAAAAGAACCAAATTCATCACCTATGTAAAATTAATAAATAAATAAATTTATCATTTAATAGTTGTCATAGTTTATAATGTAATACAAAATTAGTAAACAATGAGAAAATATTATCGTAGATATCCCACATCATTGATTTTTGCTCCTTATATTCTAGAAGTCTCCTTGCTAGGAGATGATGATTGTTATGAACATACACCAAGTCTTCGACACGCTTAGGAAGCAATCTATTCCTTTTCATAGAATGAATAAAACCATATGTACTCCAATTTTGTTCTCTGCATGAAGAAGAAGATACTTGGCCTAGCAATTTGAGGGCAATATCTTGAAGTAATGGTGAACTTGAGCCATGAACTCCCCACCAAGCCTTTGGATCAAGAATGTCTCTATCATAAAGAGAATCAAATTCTCCGAATGGACCGTGTTTAAGTGTAAAATTTACAAACTCCATATTAACTTTGGAGCGATCTTCATGATTAAGGAAAAGCCTTTTAAAACACTTGTTCCTTTTGATGGAAACCTCTTCATCTCTAGAAGGAGCAACTCTAGGTGACTTAGCATCTAACCAAATATCAGTGTAATACCTTCACTCAAACGAAGAAATCAACAAAATTATAGATACTATTATTAGTTGTTAAATTAAATAAATAAGAAGATAACACTTTAATAAAAAAAATAAGGTTACATTGGGTTCAATGAGTATACCAAACAATGAAGGGGCATACTAATTTTGGTCTAACGGGCTGTGAGTATAGTATATACCACATGAAAGAAAGAAGACACATCTCCAACCTATTTACACTCATGCTTATAAATGACATTTCTCACTTCATCAATCATTGTGTCCCACATTTCATAGATAAGGTAAAGGGTTGGTTTATCGACATCACACTCTCTAATCATATGGTAAATAGGCCATGTAAACTCAAGGATATAATCAACCTTCACCCACCATAAATCATCAAGTAATGTTTCCTTCACAAACCTTTCTTTTCCAATATTATCAGCTTTATAAGAAAACCACTCTTCACTAATTACCATAGCTTGAAGGCTATATTTTATGAGCTTCATTCTCTTCAATGTAACAACAACTTAAGCAAAATGAGTATCAGCAACTGCAAGCAACTTTAGAGATGCAAACCTATTGAACATGGCTAATCTCATGGAATGCATCATTATAAAATTCTTGATTTGAATAGCATCACCATGAATCTCAGTTATCCAATGACACTCCTCATATGTCTCAACATTATTGTTCACAGTTTTTGCAGCACAAATATTTTTCAAAGCAAGATTAAGGATATGAACAACACATGGAGTCCAATGAACATGAGGATAAATTTGTTCAATTATCTCCCCGGCCGCTTTACAATTAGATGTATTATCAGTGATAACTTATACAACATTTTGAGAACCTACCTCATCAATGACTTCGTTCAACAGTTTAAAAATGAAGTGTTTGTCTTTGATCTCACTTGAAGCATCAATTGCCTTTAAAAACATAGGACCCGAATCACAAATTGTAATAAAATTTATTAATGGTCTTCTTTGTGCATCACTTCAACCATTGGACACAATAGTAACACCCTTTTCCCTCCATGTCTTTTTGATTGGTTCCAATAATCTCTCTATGTTTGATTTTTCTTGTTGAAGTAACATTGTTCTCAAACGATTATAACCTGTTGGACCATAAGTAGGTAAAGTATGGCTAGTAGCAAAAGTTGTAATAAAAAAAGGATTTCTCGCTAAATTAAATGGAATACTGCCAGTGTAAAATATTCTAGCTATCATTGCATCTAGTTGAGAATGCAATTGATTGTTAAAAGCTTTCTCTGTGGGATTTATATCACTCACTCGTCTCTTCTTCAATAAAGATATATATATGCTTTAATTAGGTAAAGGCACATTTTTTAGCAACATTTGTTTAACTCTTTTCAAAGCTTCATTTTCTAAAGTTACCATTTCAAGCTTGTTCTCCGCCCTCACTTTCTTACAAGTAGCAATACCTTTACCAGGAATATTTAACAAATGAGCTCTCACCCTTGTATAGCTTCCTTGCTTTGTTTGATTACAAAAATTACACGTCCACAAAATAGTTCCCCCTCCACTAGTTTTCTCACTTTTAGTAACATAATTCCAAAGAGGATTATCATTTACGTTCGTAGAAGATACACTAGAACTCGTAGAACCCATGTTACTATTACTACTACTAGAAGTCATGATACAATCATGATGCCACAACGCCATAGGCCCACAACGCAATACAACACCAATAACAGAAATCACTGCAAGTAATATATAACAAATGATCAGTGACTCTATTTAAATCACAACAATAACACTACAAACCGAAATTAACAATCACAACACAACAACAATAACACAAACCAAAATCAGCATTCACAACACAACAACAACAACAACACAAACCGAATTCAACAATCACAACACAACAACAATAAATCAACATTCACAACAAAACAACAAGAACACAAACCGAAATCATAATAAACTATCACAACACAACAAAAATAATCGAAATCGATAATCACAACACAACAACACTAACAACACAACAATAACAACCAAAATTAACAATCACAACACAACACCACCTACCCAAATCAGCCTTTCATTTCAACCATTCTTCACATTTTTGAAAGCCTTCAATGGGCTTCCATTGCCCCTAATTCTTTAAGAATCATGATGATACAAAAAAGCCTTTGATGCACATGACCAATCCAAAGCCCAATCCATCCTCTACCATGCTCAGGAAAAATTTTCAATGCTCAGCAGCACAATGTAGCAATAATCACAGGAACATTTTATTACTAATAAGATAACAAGGTGATAGCAAGGGGAAAGAAAGGTCTTACCATGGTTGTGGGAGCACCAAATTTGAAGTGTTGCAGAGCCCAGCAGTGGCGACAGAGAGGCGGAGCGGCGGAGCAACGAAACAGAACCGAAGCTCTACACTTCAGGAAACAATAATACTGGGCAGGGAGGGAGAATGGAAGATGGATATGTGCTCGATGGTTGATGGTCGCCGGTGAGTATTGGGTAGGGAGGGAGAATGATGTTGCTGCTGCAATTTATTTGGGTTGAAGCTAAGTAGAAGCCGGCAGCTGCAGCCTGCAAATCGAAAGAAAATGGTCGATTGGAAGGGTGAGGGGGGAGGATAGGGCAAGTGGGCTGGGTATCGCTCGTGCAGTCATGCACTCCTATGGTCGTGGGCGAGGGGATGGTGCGACCAGCTTCAATCGATAGAAATCCTCCAAAACAACGTCGTTTTGGAGGTTTTTAAAAAAAATAAGCATCCCGTATCACTTTTCATCCCCCAAAAACGTCCCGGGGATGCAAAACGAGCCCAATTCAGCGTCCCCGTGCTTCATTGGCAACCGCCATGTAACACCCCAAAAATTCACCACTGAAAAATTTTATTTTTCTAAAAGGTTAGCGGAAGCAAAACAACAAACTGTGAATTTTGGGGATATTACCGCCACACTTAGTACCAAACCGGTTCACTCATACCGTTCCAGTACCAAGTGCTAAGGCTAAAGAAAAATGAAATACCATCTACAATAAATTCAACATACTTAAATCAGAGTAGCGTATCAAATCATTTACAAGAATAAAATCCATTAGTGGTGGTTAAATTAACAACATTAACATTAAAACCAGGAATTTAAAAGAGAAGGAGAAAAACTCTAACGGTTCCGGATAATTCCTTACTCTCTTTCCCTTTACCCACTTGAGTAGCACCTGAAAAGACCTGCAAGGGATAGTGCCCATTGAATAGGCAGGGGCCCCACAAGTGGAACCCTTCAGTACTATGGTACTGAGTAACCCTTTAATACCACACTTAAAAATAGGCCCGCAATGCGGCACGTAATGCAAGCTATATACATATGTAATGAGAGGTGCATACATAACAATCACATATATAACAAGGCTGTCACATATCAACGAGTTATAAAGTACGATCGATACTTTTGGGCCTTAAGCCATTAGTCCATCATTATTCAATCATCTCTCTGGTTATATCCAAGTGAGTGTGGGAACCCCACTATTATAGCCGGTGGACCGGAATACATACAGGGCAGAACGCTCCTGACCACTATTATTGTCGGTGGATCGATCTCCAAGGTAGAACGCTCCTGGCCACTATTATTTGTCAGTGGACCGGTCTGGCCCCGACTCACAAGGTGTTCCACTATAAGTAAGTAATATCTTTCCATAATTTTTTCACATCCAATGCTTGTTTTATTGAGCTCGGGACCCCCACTATTTTAGCTGGTGGGCCGAGATATATATAGTCATCATCCACGGCAAAACGCTCCTGGGCCACTATTATATCCGGTGGACCGATACTCAATATCACCTACCAGGGCAACATGCTCTTGGGCCACTATTATCACCGGTGGATCAGTACTCAATATCATAAGTCAACTAGGCCCGGCTCATTAATCTTTCACTTTCGTAATTAGTGTTTTTCCTTTCTTTAATCAACTTAACAATTCTATTTATTTGCCTCGGACGGGAGATCAAGAACCCGGGACACAAAGGTACACCGGTCGTACCGGTGCATACAAGCCACTCAATACCCTTCAACCATGAACCCAAGGACGCAAATGTACCCTGGTCGTACTAGTGCATAAAGCTACTCAGTACCCTACTGACAAGGACACCTAATCCATAAGTATGCATACCCCCTAAATAGGTCCGTAGAGCTAGATAGAGTAAGATATAGGGCCTGGCTGGGGCATAAAGGCACACCAACAAATACTAGAATAATCGTAGGCTAAACCACGTCTTTAGGGTAGCGACCCCTAAAGAGCCACCATTCCCGATCTCAAGGTCTTTCACTTTAAGTATTAGTGTCTTAATTAAAGTGATCACAAAAAGCACAAAAATCATATACTTATTCGCTTTCAATCGTTCTGATATCATTAGTCATTTCTTATTCAGACGATTATCCAAGATATCACAGAGAAACCATTAAGGCCATCATAATTTCATCTAATTCTGAATTAGGATTTGTTCTCATGATACTTACTAATTATCAAATACTCTTACCCTGCTAATCAGCATTATTTGAATCATATTATGAAATTTCACAATCATAACGACATGTTAGGTAATTACTCATTTACCCCTTACTTATATAATTGCTAAATCATCCCTTCCTTACTTGACAAATTACCCTATTACCCTTCAGGTTGCATAATTACCAAATTACCCCTTATCCGGTTTAGGTTACCAAGTTATCTCCTACGCTTTTTAGATCATCATTCACCCCTCATAATTGCTACACTTATCATATTTCCCATTTGGTTGGTTAGATTACCGAATTGTCATTCTCCTTTGTTATATTTACTAAATCGCCCTTAAGCTGGATAAATTATCAAATTACCCTTCTTCATTATCATGATTACCAATATTTCCCTTTAGTTGGTTAAATAATTACCAATTTACCCTTTAGTGGGTTAAATTACCAAATTTCTCTTCTCCATTATCACAATTACCGAATTGCCCCTTTAGTTAGGTAAATTACCAAATTGCCCTTTTCCATTGTCATAATTATCATTCTACCCTTCTCAATTATTATAATTACCATTTTACCCTTCTCCATTATTATAAACACCAATTTACCCTTCTCCATTTTTATAAATATTATGTTGCCCTTCTATAATCACAATTTAATTACTAAATTACCCTTTGTCGTTTTTATAATTACCAAGTTACCCCTTCCTCCCAAGTTTGCCATAAACATCCTTTTATTTACAAAATTACCCTTCTACCCCTTACTTCCAAATTACCATAATATCCTTTTATTTATAAAAAAAATTGCCACCTTACCCCCTTTACATCCAAATTTACCATATTACCCTTTTTCTTGCAAATTACCATAATACCCTTTACATCCAAAATTACTATTTTACCCTTTTCTTACAAATTACCATTTTGCCCTTCTCTTCTAAAGTAACCATTTTATCTCTTACTTCCAAAATTACCACTTTACCCTTTACTCCCAAAATTACCATAATACCCCTCTACCTGTAAAATTAACATTTTGCCATTTAATCATAAAATTACCATATTGCCCTTTTGCCTATAAAATTACCATAATACCCCTTTTTCTTACAACTTACAATTTTATCCTTTTACTTATAAAATTCTCATTTCACCCATTTCTTTTGAAATTACCAAAATACCCTCTTACTTACAAAATTACCATTTTACCCCTTTCTTTCGAAATTACCAAAATACCTCTTTTACTTATAAAATTACTTTTTTGCCCATTTTCTTCCAGAATTACCAAAATGCCATTTCACTTACAAAAATTACCAATTTACCCTTTTACTCCAAAATTTCCTAAATATCCTTTCACTTATAAAATTACCATTTTACCCCTTTATTACACCACTTTTATGAATTTACCACCACTACATAAAATACTAATATCAGTATTTCATTCTTGTCATCTAACTCCACCAACTTGTCATTATTCAACATAATACTCATTAGCAAATACTTATATTAGATTACATACTTACATAGGCATATTACTAAAATACCCTTAGGCTCACAATAATATTATTCATGCATTAGCAACATAATACATCATAGACAAGCATTTAACATTTCCATCAATAATGAAACTCCTTCCTTAAGTATCATCTCTACGCATGGCACAAAATCTAGCATGCTCTTCTTTTTATCAATCAATATAAGCAACCACATTTATCATACTAGGTAACACATAACATGCATAAAAATCATACTAAAATCTCTAATGTGATAGCATACGTTTTTCCATGCGTTTAAGTGGGGTTTAACGATTACCTTAATCCCGCAAAAATCGAACATTACCGGTATCCCGGTTAAAGATACAAGACTTAATTAGCAACTCAACACCTAAAAATAATATCAATAATTATTATATTAGAAGTAGGAAATTAAAAGGACAAAACTTTTATAAAAACTTATTTAATAATAATACACTTTACTTAAATTTTAATATACCTCAAAGATTCAAACAAATAAATGCCAAATCAATGTGGAGCTCATGCTACATGAACAGCATGAGCCACATGCAGATTAAGGGGGAGAAAAGGGTCGAAGGGGGTAAGGTAGAAAGGAGGGGGAGATGGCTCAGTTTAGGGTCTTTAGGCTAGAAAAGGAGGCAAGGGAAGGGTGCAGGAGTGAAGAGGGGGTGTAGGTGGAGGCTGGGGATGGGTTGTTGGCGGCCAAGGGTGGCGGAGACGGCGGCGGTGAGGCAGCCAAGGGGGCCGCCAGGGTGGACCGGGCTAAGAAGGAAGGAAAAGAGAAGGGAAAAATGGAGGGGTTAGGGGGCTTGTTTCGGCCAAACAAGGTATGGGGTGGTAGAGGAGGTTGCAGGGTGTGGATGGGTGGTTTGGGTGGTGGCATAGGTGGCCGGACGGCGGCGAACGGGGCAGTTGCAGGTAGCCTGCCGATAAGGGAGAAAAGTGGGGAGGAAAAGAAGAGGGGGAGAAGGGAGGAAGTGTAGGGGCTCGAGGGGGTGGTGTGATGGTGCTGGGTAATAGTAGGTGGTGGCAGAAGGCGGCTCAGGGGGTCCAGTGTGGCGGTGTAAGCGGTAGAGGGTGGCTGTGGTGCAAAAACCGGGAAAAATGGGAGGAGAAGAAAATGAGAGGAAAAAATCGGGCAAAGGAAAGTAAGGCTCGACATTATGAGTAGGATGAGGCAATGAGGGATGAAGAAAAATAAGAGGAGGCAGAGGGGAGTAGGTGGTTGGCCAAGGCAGGTTGTAGGGTAGCAAGTGGTGGTCGAGTGACAGGGAGAGGGAGGGAAAGAAGAGGAAAGAATTCAGGCGTGGATGGAGGGTGTAGGGGCTAGTTTGGTTCGAAATAGGAAAGAAAAGGACGGGGTGAGAGAGAGAGAGAGAGATAAGGAGAGGTAGGGGTGGTTGGGATGGCAGTTGCAGGTGGTGGTCGGGTGTGCTCAGGGTGTCGGGCATAGGCGACAAAGAAAAAGGAAGAAGAGGAAGAAAGGTCGGCCGATCGAAGGGAAAAAAGGAGAAGGCTGAGCCGGCCCAATCGGGGGGAAGAGAAAGGATGGCCAGGCTACGACGCATGGGTGAGGAGAAGAAGGTAGAAGCGGGCCACGCGAGAGAGGAAGGAAGGAAGAAAGGGGGAGATGGGCGAGTGGCCCAGTACGCAGGGGAGAGGCTGGCCTAGTGCGGCAACCCGAGGGAAGAAAAAGGGAAAAAGAAAAGAAGAAAAAGGAAAAGGGCAAAAAGGGAAAATAGAAAAATAGGGAAAATAAAATAAATTAACTTATAAATCATAAAATGTAATATTATTGATGAATTATTTAATTTAATAATTTAATTCATTATAATTTAATATATTAGTTTAAAAAGGATACAGCTAGTAAAATATTATTTTGGAAAATTATTTAAATAAAAATAGTATGATAAAATAAAAAATATTTATTTTTAATTTACTAATTATTCCTATCCAAATTTACATACTCAAAAGTACATTAAATAATTAAACTATATAATTTTAAAAGCTAATTATTTCAAATAAAAGATATTTATTAAATTATAGGTTTTTAAAATTTTTGGGGATTACACGCCACCTAGTCACCACCACCCTTAGGTTGTGCCTAAATACCCTAACCTTTGAAAATAATTACTATAATTATTATTTAATTTTATTAGTATTAATAATATTATTGTTGTTGTTGTTGTTATTATTATTATTATTATTATTATTATTATTATTATTATTATTATTATCATTGTCATTATTATTATTATTAACTTGAGCACTATTATTACTAATGCTAATATTAACATGATTATTCAAAACCCTATCATTATTATTACTAATATTTGAAGTATTATTATTATTATTATTATTATTATTATTATTATTATTATTAACTTTGGCCCTATTATTACTAATGTTACTATTATTATAATTATTAGAACCCTTATTATTATTATTATTATTATTATTATTAAGATTTGAGCTATTATTAATATTACTATTATTATTATCATTATCGTCATTGTTATTTATACTTATATCACTAATATTACTAGTAATACTACTATCATCATCATCATCATCATTATTATTATTAGCATTATTATTGTCACTATTATAGTATTACTAATACTATTATTATTTTTGTTATGATTTGGGTTATTATTATTATTATTATTATCATTATCATTATTATTGTTAATAGTAAAGCTATTATCTTTAGTAATATAAATGTTACTAATAATACTTTAACATGGACCAATATAACTACCAAGACATATTTTGACTAGTAATAGTATGATTAACTATCTTGAGAATAATACCCTTATTTTTACTTATAAAACTACTACTATTATTATTAACCCTAATACTAGGTTATGATAAGGGTAAAGTAGGAAATATTGATAACATTGGTTAGAGAGAAGTTAACCCTTAGTTTTTTCCTCTTATAGGTGAACCAAGTCAAAACCCTAAGGAGGTATAAGAGCATGCGTCAAGCATGGTGCCATATTAGGTAAGGATATGGTTAAGGCTTTTTATGTGCGAGAATGTGCTACGTGTGTTGATTTGATGTGTGTGCTTTATATATTATGTATCTTGATCTTGTAATACAGCCTGGTAAGCATGGAGCTTAAGTAAGTTATATGTGTTTATGATATGTGTGATGTGGTATTATTACTTGTACTTGAATTGTGCCTATATAATATTTCCTCTCATGACACACATAATAGGAAGCCATAAATGGTGTGATGTGGTTGTGAGAGAAATGAAGAAGAGTGAATAAAGTGAGTTGACTAGATAATGGTAATGATGGCCTGAATATCTTGTGACTTATGGGTGGATAAAAGGAGGAATAATAGGAATAAATTAAAGGAATGGACCAAAGCATGTAAGGAGAGTCTATGGTTTACATGGGATGATTAGCCTTTGCATGGGGATGACCTTTACGTGGGAAAAGGTTGACTTGAGGATTAAGTAAGGTAAAGGAAGACTTGTTAGAGTTATTGAAGTCCATATGTGAAAAATAGTACGTGGATTGGTGTAAGAAGGCATGGGAGACTTGACTAGGTATTTAGAAAGAAACCTTAAGTGAGAGAAGTGTGCAAGGAGGGAAAAAACTAACAGGAATGGTTAGAATGGAGAATAAAAGATGAGAGAGGTGTTGCATGGAGAAAAAGTGAGCCAAGTGAGAAAAGGTATTTGGGTGTTGAGGGGGTGACATAAAAGAAAGGAGAAGTACTAGGGTTTTGGGGAGTGAACTAAGGTTTTTGTAACCATGTGTGGGTGTTGGATAGTTAGGCTGTGATGTTGGGTGTGATTCAAGGGACATGATGGTTTTGGTGACAATGAAGAGTTTTAGGTTCTCATGGCGAGTGGGAAAAGACGGGAAGGAAGTTTGGGGTCATCGGTTGTGATGGATATGTGTCATGTGGAAGAGGGGGTGGTAAGTGAGAGTGATGAAGGGATAGTATGGTATGAGGAAAGAAAGGTGCTAGGATTTTGGGATGGCCAAGTAGGGTTTTGTGGCCACATGTGTAAAATCGGGAGTAAAGTGGGGTGTTTGGTGATAAATCGAGTTAGGTGATGTGAAACACCACAAAACCCTAATTTTAAGAATTTTAGCTAATTAAGGATTTATTATGGAAAATTAATTAAATAAATTATTTTATTAAAATAAAAGGGAATTAATTAGGGAAAATCAATAAGAAAATAATAAATATTTTAATTAGGAAAAATTTGGGTGTTTTGCTAATTAAAATGGAATTTGGGAAAATTCTTCAAAAATCCTAAATTAACATAAAAAGAGAATTAATTATTATTTTATTAAAATATTATTATTTTTAAATATCCTAAAATACCAAAATATTCTAAATATTCCAACCCACCTATTTTTCTTTTTCCCCTTTTCCTTTTTCCTTTTCTTTCTTTTCTTTCCTTTTTCTTTCTTTTTCCTTCTTCTTTTCTTCTTTCTTCCCCTTTCCCCTGACCTGGGCCAGCCCTGCAGCCCAACTCCCCTCTCCTTTTCTCCTTCGGCAGCCCAGCACTAGAATGTCTCGTTTTAATTCATTTTTCCCCTATTGCTGGCCAGTTCTCCTACTTTTCTTTTCTTTCTTTTCTCCCCAGTCACCTTGATCACCCCCTACCTTCTTCTTCCTCCTTCTTCTTCCCCCCGTCGACCTACAACTCCCTCCCTAACTCCCCAAGAATCTCATCGCCGACCATGCCCGATTGACTGACCATTTCTCCCATCTCTTCCCCGCTGATTCACCGGCCACTTCGACCCAACCACTCCTCTCCTCTTCTCGCACGATTTCCTTCTTCCCTGGTCAATCGTAGTCTGCCACAATTTGATTTGTGTTGTCCTATCATTGCCGGCCAGTTCGCCTCACCTACCTGCCCTATTCTCCCATCACTCCTGTGACCCTATCCCCTCCTTTAGCCCTATAAATACCCCCTTTACCAACCTTGGAGTTGAGTTTTTTCCCACATCCCAGAAAACCTCTCCTTTCTGCCACTGCCCAATCAGACGCCAGTCTTGTCATTGTCGCCTAGTTCTACCGTTCGAACCACCCATAACACCACTCCCTGCACCACCCTCTACCTAACTACACCACCCTCCACCCTCAATTTGCCTTGCTTGAGCCACCCTAGCCATGCAAAGTCTCCTTCCCAATCAGCCACACTTCCACCTATGCCACCCTTCGCACCACCATTAGCCACCACTCCCGCTGTAACGACCACCTCCTACATCTCCCAAAATACCCTGCAGACTTTCCTCTACCTCCCCCTACCCTTCGTTTCCCCTTCCTCCCTCTCCTCCTCTCTTATTCCCTTTTCTCCACTTTCGGCCACCACGATCGTCGCCGTGCACCGCCACCTTTGGCCACGATGCCACCTTCATTCCACCCCTCTCCACCTAGGCAACCATCAACACCCCAACTTTCACCCTCTTTCTCCCTCTCCTTTTTTCAGCACTCAACTATCTCTCTTTTCTTCCCTTTTTCTCACCACTACCACCGCCGCCGGTGCCACCGGTCACCACCAACCCAAGGTGGTACCCTAAACCCTCTCAACCCTTAAACTCTAATTAATTAATCTTTATTTATTTAAATATATTATATTACTATTATTCAATTATTATTATTATTATTATTATTATTATTATTATTATTATTATTATTATTATTACTATTACTATATAGGGATGAGACCTTATTGTGTCACTATTTTGATTTTTATTATTACTATTATTAATATTATGTATTATTATTAGTAGTAGTATTATTTATTATTATTATTATTAGGGTAAAATCTTCAAACCTTATATTATCATCTTTTCCAATATTACTACTATTACTTTTATCCTTATCAATATTATTATTTTGTTAGTGTTACTATTATTATATTATTATTTTATCTAGAACCCTAATCTTAGAATAAATTAGGAAATAATAGTACTTTGGTTGGAGGGAAACTAATCCTTAGTTTTTTTCCTTTATAGGTGAGACCAGTCAAAACCCTAAGGAGGTGTAAGAGCGTGCTCCAAGTCCGGTGTCGTATTAGGTAAGGGTGTAGCTAAGGCCTTATGTGTGTAATGTGTTTTGTATGCCTTGTATGCCAGTTGTCATGATATGTTATATATCTTATGCTTATCATTATAACTATTTTATGTGTAGTGTAGCTTGGAGTTGAGGTATGCTTATGTGTTATTTTATGGCATGTGTATAATATGTATAAGCCATGATTATGATGCGATCTGTTGTGGCCCTTTAGGATATGCATGCTAGGATAAGTAATGTGATGATATAGGGTGAAAGGATGAAAAAGGAAAATAGGGAAGTAAGTTGGCCAAAGGGGAATAAGTTGACCAAGGGATGTGGGTTTGACCTAAATATTTCATGATCCATAAGTGAAAGAATCTAGGGCTTTGCATGGAAGAATCTAGCATTTTGCATGGAAGAATCTATGCTTTTGCATGGGAGAATCTATGGTTGTGCATGGGAGAATCTAGGTTTTGCATGGGAGAATCTATGGTTGTGCATAGGAGAATCTAGGGTTTGCATGAGGGACTCTATGGTTTTACATGGGAGAATCTATGTTTTTGCATGGGAGACTCTATGGTTGTGCATGGGAGAATCTAGGGTTTTGCATGGTAGAATCTATAGTTGTGCATGGGAGCATCTAGGGTTTTGTATGAAGGAATCTAGGGTTTTGCGTGGGAGTTTTAGGGTTTTGCATGAAGAACTTTAAGGGTTTACATGGGATGTATAAAGTCTTCATAAGGGTGAATTTTACATATGGAATATTGATTTGGGGTGTCAGGAAGGTAATGGAAGAGTTGTTTAGGTGATTGGAGGCTTTGGATGAAAAATAGTACGTGGGATAGTATAAGGGTGCATAGGAGACCGAGCTAGGGTTTGAGAGAAAACTCTAATATGAAAAGGTGGTAAAAAGGAAAAATAAATGAGGGTGAGTAGAGTATGAGATAAGGATGGAAGATTATCATGTGAGGGATGAGCATGGGATTCATGGGAAAATAAAAGTAGAAGGTGAGAAATGGAGGGGTAACATGTGGAAATGAGGATACTAGGGTTTGGTGTGGCTAATTAAGGTTTCATGACAACACATGCACTTGGGGAGTAAAGTGTGATGATGAGGGTTAAATCTAAGGGTTGTAATGTGTGGGGTGTTAAAATAGTTTGGGTTGTGTGAGGTGGAGTAGGATGGGCCACATAGGCCTAAATTAGGGTTTCTGGAGAAAACGGTAATGAGTGCACTTGGAGGTGTATGGTGGTGGGCCTTGACCCATACACTTTGGATTTGGGCCTCTAGTGTGAGTTAGGGTAAGGAAGAAAATATGTTAGGACAAGTTAGGAGGCGCATGAGTCTCATGATGTGAGATGGCTCCTTTTGGAGGATAAGCGTAGAGGGAATTAGTCATGCATGTCTAGGGTGAAACTTCTGAATAAGACATTATAAGACATTAATCATGTAAAGTGAAAGATTATTGAGCCGGGCCCAGACCGATCCACCGATATATAATAGTGGTTAGGGCATTTTGCCCTATAAGTGACCGGTCCACCAACGAATAATAGTGGTTAGTCGCATTATGCCTTTATGTTTATGGTCCACCGCCTATAATAGTGGGGGATTATGTGCCCAACAAACCAAATATAATTATGCTAAGACATAGAAAAGACACTAAGTACTTACAGTGAAACACCATGAGAGTCGGGGCTAAACTGATCCACCAGTAATAATAGTGGTTAGGAGCTTTATGCCCTGTATGTTTCCAATCCACCGGCAATAATAGTGGTCAAGAGCTTTATACCCTGCATGTTTCTGGTCCATCAGCTATAATAGTGTTGTTTCCGCACTCGCATGAAATGATAATAAGCATGTGTGAAATGAGCATTGATTAGAGATTCAATAATCAGTTTATCGGGACTATAATTTGGCCTTTATTTATTTATCTGAAGTGATCGTATGATATTGTATTATCATACCCTGCATGTATTATAATGCTTGGATTGTGTTTCTTTTATGTATTGTCCTTAGTGCACAGTTACCTTACTCAGTACTTATCGTACTGACCACCCGTTTTATGGGTGTTGCTCATTCCCATGAGTAGAAGACCCCTCTGACTTTGTGTAGGTTGGTGATACTTATTTTGATGCCTTTGATGTTCATGAGGCATCAGGTGGGGGTGAGTGCTGAGTATGGACTTAGCACGAAGATTAAGAGTAACGTGGCCAAATTTCATCTTTATGTTCTTCTATTTCTCTATGTTATTCCTTTTTGTATTGGATTTCCTAGAACTAAACTATTATCATTTGTAAACCTTACTCTTTTCAATGAACGTTGACTATATCTTTTGGATTGTAAACTATTACGCGTACTTTGATTTCTATGTTATTATCTTTATAGTCTTTTTATGAACTCTTGGTTTAAGTATTGACTTATGTTGACAATAATCCTTTTTAGCCTTAGAACTTGGTACTGGAACGGTCGAAGTGAACCGGTCTGGTACTAAGTGTGGCGGTAAAATTTCCAAAATTCACAGGTTATAATTTATTTACTTCCGTTTTTTAAAAAAATAGTGAATTTTAGGGTGTTACATGATGAATTAGGGGCAAAAGAGAATGAGTTATGTGGGATAGAGGAAGGTTGGGCCATATAGGCCAAATTAGGGTTTTCTAGAGGAAAACCTTAGAGAGTGATATTGAGTTAATTAAAAGATACAGAAAGTGGGCCTCGAAGTTGAGTATTCATGGTAATGAGGAAAGAGTGGGAATGAATGTCAAGATATCCTAGAGGGTGTCCAAATCCAAAGATATGAGATAGAGTTTCGGGAAGCTGAGAATAGAAGGGTGAGCATTGAAAGTCTAATAGGTCATGCATGTCTAGTCGAGGTTGTAGAATAAGATTCAATAAAATACTAAACACTTAAAGCAAAAGATTATCAAGCCAGGGCCTAGTGAGGTTATATATTTTCCAGTCCACTGGCTATAATAGTGGTCAGATGTGTTTTGTCCTGTAGAGTGATATCCGGTTCACAAGCTATAATAGTGGTCAGGTGTGTTCTACCTTGTTGACTATTTTCAGTCCACCGTCTATAATAGTGGGGGGTCCCGGGCTTGATACACCAAAATTTATATGGTAATGAATCATGGAAGGATAATAATTACTTACAGTGGAACACCTCGTCAGTCGGGGCTAGTGAGGATATAATTTTTCAATCCACCGACTATAATAGTGGTCAGGTGTGCTCTACCCTGTGGAGTGTTTCTGGTCCACTGGCTATAATATTGGGGTTTCCATGCTCACACAGAATTAATATGAGAAATGTGTGAAATAGAAATATAAGGCATGGAAAGATACTAATTATTTACAATGGAACACCACGTGAGTTAGAGCCAGTGAGGTTGATTTCCCAGTCCACCGGCTATAATAATGGTCAGGTGTGTTTTTCCCTGATGAGTGATTCCGGTCCACCGGCTATAATAATGGTCAAGTGTGCTCTGTCCTGTGGATTATTTTTGGTCTACTAGCTATAATAGTGGGGTTGCCCAATGATATGAACCTGAATCACGCTTTATATGCTTTACTTGTTTGTTTCTTACTCGCCTTACCCATATGGTTACCTTGCTCAGTACATAGTGTACTGACCACCTATTTCTTGGATGCTACTCATCCCCACAAGTAAAGGGCCATTCTGAATTTGTGCAGGAAGGAAGTGTCGTATTTGATGCCTATGATATACTAGATGTGTCACGCGGGAATGTATGATGACCGTCGGACTTACTTGGGGTTGAGAGTGATGTTGATTGGACTCCCTTCTATCCCTGTCTACTTTTTCTTTCATTTTATTTCAGCTTTGTTTTATGGCATTATACCTTTTATCCTTTTGGAAACTTGACTATGTAACTCGTTTTCGATTGTAATAACGTTTCCCACACACTCTGATTTTCGTGTTATAAATACTTCAATTTATATAAATCTTTGTTTAATTTTGTCTAATGTCTTATGGAAACTTTTTCTTTATCCTTGTGGTTAGTACGAGATTGGTCGGGGATCAGGCTTATACTGATCATCATGATAGCACCCCCGTGTTTGTATTTATTTGTTTGAACGAAAATTTTCAACTGTGATTTTTGGGGGTGTTATAAATGCACACGATTAAATTCTACAATCTTTGCTCAATCAATGTGAACATTAATATTAGTTCGTTCAAGGTTTGTTTCAAGCAATATTCATAAATCAACATGCAAAATGCCTTAATCATTCTCTGAATCTTAATAAAACTATGCTTTCCCTATATAGACTTAATAAGAATAAAAAAAACATATATCACATTCTCTTCTTGTTATACCTTCATGAAAAACAATCTATACATCTTATTACACATGCTACGTAATCAAGATGTTCATAATACCATAGATATTATGAAACCCTAACCATATTTATGAGGTATATGCATATAAGACTACAAGTTAAGCTTGCTACCAAATCCTCTCTTATTTCAACATCTGCCTACTCTACACATTCTTATCATTAAAACTTATATTATCATAAAGAAAAAGAATATAAATTTACTAACTCGTACCATTTTTTATAAAATAGAGAAGACAATGGTTTACCTAAAAAGAGCTAAGCAACACATAAAAAAGAGCAAAAGTCTCTGAAAATCCAAACCCCTTTCCTACACTGACATACCTTTAAAAAAGCCAGATTAAAACTCATTAAAATCTTTGAAATCATGTAAAGAAGATCTAGGAAAATTGGAGAGCTAGGAGAGAAAATCATAGAAAACCCACCTTAGAAAAGAGAACACAAAGAATACTACAGATGGAAGCTAAATCCTCATTTCTTTTCCAAATTTAACTCTAACTTACTTAATACTAAAATAAGAAGGAGTTTGATGAAGAATTAGAAGAGGGAAGGAAGATTAGAAATGAAAGTTAAGGGGAGGAAATGTGGTAAGGCAAGTGTGAATAAAAATAAGGTAGTTCGGTGGTTAGGGAAGAAGGGAGAAATGTGGTAAATACATAGTCTAACCATTCAACAAGGTTTTGTAAGGTTATATATTCATGCCCACATGTAATATCAAACTTAAAGAGTTCCATAACTTGTAATTTTACTCATAACCTATTTCAGAAGTAAAACTTACTTGATGTAGGAAAAATTTACCTCAAACAAGAACACTCAACATGTGAAATCCTCATCTTTCAAAACTTTAAGAACAACAAGTTTAACTTAGAAATTCGTGAATAACTTTTATAAATCCAAACTTGAAATGGAAAGGAAAGAATGAACATAGCATACCCAAAGGATAAAAAAAGGGTAATTCAGCTCAACCACTCAACATTTTTCCTAAATCTAACTCTTTCTTGTTTAACAATTAAAACAAAAGGGAGCTAGTAAAAGGATCAAAAGAGAAAAAGAAATTCCAATGCAAGGCTCGAAGTGAAGAGGGAGAAAGTGAATGCTAGAGAGCTAAGTATTTGGGTAACTAAAATAAAGGTAAATAGAAGGGCTGATTGGGGCTAGTTATAGCCAACAAATCAATACAAATCACAAGTTTGGTCAGGAACAGCTCAAAAACAATAATTCTTACCATTCAAATTCAAGATGAATAGATAAATTTCATCCAAGATATACTGACCTATCCTTCATAGCTCAAATGATGATTTTGGAAGAGTGGAAGTTAATTGGTCTAAAATTGTAATACACAAGAGGGGAAATGGAAGGTCGGTGTGGAAGGAATATACCAGCTCAGCATAATCGAGTCTGAGATTGAAGTAAAGATTTCAGAATGCGCACAAGAGAGAGGTGGAGAAAAACAAAGCTGAGGCCATCTCACCCCCTCAATTGTCCCAATCGACTCCTCATATTGATATAAGGTATTATTTTTGGGCCAAATGTATTAAGAAAAAGGTTAAGAATCTTTTATGAATAATTCAGAATGGATTAATAAGGTTCCATTTCAATATAAGAAGTTTTTCAAAACAAATAAGTTTCAAAAATATATCCATCTTGATAACCATTCAATTAGTTTGGCCTACCATTTGACTGCTCTATAGACTAGTCAATCAGTTTGGTCGTGTAAAAACTATTTTGCTGAAACGACAAGCCATTCAATCGATTCATGGAACCAGTCAATTGGTTCACCTGATAAACTTATTTAATTTAGTTTTCCAACCTCATTTCAAATCCAAATTTACCTCAAACCCAATCATAATTTAAAATCAAAATCAAAGACAAAAATTGGCATAATTTATCATTCAACACGTTACACAAAGATAGGATATTACAACACTACCCTGTTAAAGAAGTTGCGTCCCTAAATCCTATAAACATTCTAATCAAATCACCTAATACATAGTAAGGCACACATCAATCAATACGTCAAATCAAAAGGGTTGCTACCCCCAATAAATAAAATGATTACACAAAGATAACACACTAAGAAAATAACTCTCGATACTTGGCTCGAATTTTCTCCTCAATCTCCTAAGTAGTCTCCTTGATACCATGCCATGACTAAAGGACCTTTACTAATGAAATGGTCTTTGTATGCATCTCTCTCATCTTCATATCTAGAATGCTCATTAATCACTTTTCATAAGTTAATGATTTATTGAGCCCTAGTGACTCTAATTTAATAACGTGTGAAGGATCAAATACGTACTTCCTTAACTGAGATATGTGAAAAACATTATGCTCACACAACAATTCTATTGGTAGGCTAAATAATAGGTGACCTCACTAAAATAACCCACAATCTTGTATGGTCCCATGTACCACAGACTGAGCTCACCCATCCTACCAAACCTCATGACTCCCTTGGTGGGAAAGACCCTCAAAAGGACATTGTCACCCACCTCATAACCATCAACTCATCTCCTTAGATCTCAGTAGCTCTTCTATCGATCTTAGATTGCTCTCATCTATTCCTAAATTAATTAGATGTGCCTCGTTATCTCCTTGATCATTTCAGGTCCCACACAAGTGTCTTGCAGATGTCGTTCCAAAATAAAGGATGATGGCATTTTCTCTTGTCCAATGCTTCAAATGGTGCTACCTTGATACTAGTATGGTAACTGTTGTCAGGGCTAAAGTCAAATGCCTCTTTAACTCCCCAAAGGCTTCAGTACACTTCTCATCCCACTAGAAATGCACAGCCTTCTTCAATAGATGGGTCAATGATCATGCTATCTTAGAGAAGTATGCCACAAATAGATGATAGTAAACAAATAATCCTAGAAAGTTGTGCACCTTCTTGATAGAAGTGGGGATTGGACATCTAGAAATGGCTTGAAACTTAGCAGGATCCACTGCCACTCTATTCTTACATATTACATATCTAAGGAAATCAACTTGGTCTAACCAGAACTCACACTTTGAGAGATAAATGTACAGTTAGTGTGATCTCAACGATGCCAAAGTATGCATTAGATGTTGCTTATGCATCTCTCAATCACTAGAGTAGATGAGGATATCATCGATGAACACTATAACGAATTGGTCTAAGAATGGATGGAAGATCTGGTTCATAAGGGACATGAAAGTTGTTAGCACATTAGTTAGTCTGAAAGGCATTACTATAAACTCATAATGGCCATACCTTATTCGGAGAGCAGTCTTAGGGATGCCTTGTTCTGCTATCCTCAGTTAATGGTAGTCTGACCAAAGATTAATCTTAGATAACACCTTGGCTCCCTTGAGTTGATCCAACAAGTCATTGATCCTTGGAAATGGATAACGGTTCTTGATCATCACCTGGTTTAAACCTTGGTAGTTGATGCATAATCAAGCTCCCATCCTTCTTCCTTATAAATATAACTAACACTCCCCACAATAATATGCTTGGTTGGATATAACCCTATTATAAAAGATCCTCCAACTAATCCTTCAGTTCTTTCATCTTCGCAAGTCCCATATGGCACGGGCCTTAGATACTAGATTTGTCCATGGCAACACGTCCATGGTGAACTCAACTTCTTGAACGGGTGGCATTCCTGAAATATTCTTAGGAAATATGTTAGGATACTCGTATACCACTACTATCTGCTCCAATGGCGTCTTAGTTGCTTTGGTGTCTTGGACACTACACAGGTAAAGCGGATATCCTTTACGAACAATGTCACCCATCATGATTGCCGACATGATCCTTGTAGAAGGATTAGGTTCACACTTTTCAAATGAAACCCTAATACCCTTTAGCCCTTATAGAACTACGTGTTCTTGTGTGCAATCAATCAATGCCTGGTACTTCCCCAACATATCTGTAATACCCCGTTTTTCAAAACAGTAATTATGAAGTTATAATCGTATAATTATTTATAATTATTATTTTAGAGGGCTTAATCTTAAAAGTGTTATTATTTTTCGTATTATTTCAACGGTTTAAGTATAAATTTAATTAGTTTAAAATTTTGATGGAGATTAGGCTATTTAAATTAATCCTAATTTTTACCCGTAAATCCTATTTTAAATTATTTTATTAATAATCTTTTGATCCGTAATCAAAAATAATTTCTTAAAAATTATTCTCGATTATTTTACTCTTTTTGACTATTTTTAAATTTACCCAAATTCTAATAATTTTTTTCCGAACTATTTTTATCTGATATTTTAATCTATCTAAATTAAATTTAAAATTAAATAAATAAACTCTACTCTGCCTCTGACTTATCCGAATATTTCTCCGGAAGATTTTCTTGTCCCGTCCGTACATTTTATACACACATATACACTCCACCAACTCTCCGTTCCGTCGATAATTTATATACACTTACACACGCATATTCTGCACATAATCGCAGCACTCAACCCCGACCAACCCAAACAGACCCCCCCCTCTTTCATTTCACAGACATATACACACGCACAGCACTCCATCTCTGCTCCCCTCCATTTACAATCACCAAACAGCCCCCCCCCCCTCGTTTGATTTCGCACATACACACCCACACCCACACAACACCCTTACACATCGCACGGCAGCCCCGCCCCACTGTTCCTCCTAGCTCCCTCCTATTTTCTCTCGGCAACCCGCCCCAAGAACCCCCGACTACCGCTTCGCGTCCAGCAGAACCGCCACCATCGCCACGCAACCCATCACCCCGACCACCCAGCAGCACACCAAACAGCCCCCTTCATGCACCTTCTCCCATGCAGCTCCCCCGACCAGGCTCCCGTCGTCCAGGCCTCATCTCCCTGCCTCTCCTCCTGTGCCTTTCGAGCACCACCATCGTAGCCCCGTCACAGCCCTTCGCCCGAGCAGCAACTCCCAGCCACCTCTCCCTCACCACACACTCCACCTCGACAGCCCCTACTCCCAGCTCCCTCACCGCACAGCAACCGTCCACCATCACCCATCCCGTAGCCTCTGCACTATAATCCATCGCATGCAGCCCCTGAACACCAGCCCGCAGCACACCACCAGCGCAACCCGTCGCAGAACCCAGGCCGCAGCAGTCAACCGCCAGCGAGCCACCCCTCCCTCACCGCAGCCAACCCAGCCGCCACCCTGCACCACCCCCTCGTCCAGTGCAGCTCCGCCGACCCAGCCACCCTCTCGCCCGTCGCAGCCCGTCACCTTCGCACCCAGCTACCACCGAGCCACCGCCCGCAGCCAGCCCCAAGCCTAACCCCATTCCTTCGCCGCATGACTCACGCTGCATGCAGCGTGAGTTGTGTGTTTATATAAAAAAAGAAAAGAAAAGAAAAAGAAAAGAGTATATATATATAATGTTGGTACCCATTTTAAGTGTAAGGGTATTTTAGTAATTTTCAAAAAAATAAATATTTTTATATTATAATTATTATCTTACTTGATAGATATTAATTCAATAATTTCGGTATTACTTTTAGGTACGAAAGGTTGATTAGCGGGATCCGATAAATTTAGTAGGATACCGCTATTTTTGCGTTTTTGCTGGAATTCAGGTAACCGTTATATCTTACTAAAATTATAAATATTGCGTGATAGCACATTAGGGTTTTTGGTTGATAAAATATGTTAAGCATGATTTACTTGATATAATTATGTGTTAATTATCATTATTATGAAAACAGATAAAACGAGCATGTTATATGATATCAATTATGCCGGGTATGAAAGAATGTTTTAAAATGATTCTATTGATGGAAAAATAATTTGTATGATAATTATGTATAGAATAATAGGTTGAGCATGCTTAGAAATAATTATGGAATAATTAATTATGGATGTGTGCCCTAGGGACAATTTAGTCATTTTTATGTATTATGATATTTATCTTGAAAATCATGTCTAATATGTATTAGTTGTTGTTGAGTATGTGATTATGTATTTTGGATGGATTAAAGGTGCGGGAAAACGATTTTATGTGTAAAATTACGTATAAGGGCAAAATAGTCATTTGACATATCTGATAATTTAAAAGTGTGTAATTAATAATTTATTTATGGCGTTTTAGCCTTTTCATGGCAGGTGAATAAATTAAAATAGAATTAGTTTTTAAATAGATAATAATCTGGGAATTTTTAGTCTGAAGGGTATTTTTGTCTTTTTGACCTAAAGTATCCGGATGTGAATAATTGAGCCTAGGATGGCCTTAGTATATTTTAAATGTTGGCTTCGAACTTGACCTGGATTATTCTTGTCTCGAATGATTGGAAATAAGTAAGAACGGTTAAGTCTGAGAATTTAATTTATCTGTATTCTATGCAATTTCGTGGTCACCTTAATAAAATACTAATATTTAAAGTGAAAGACCTCGAGATCGGGAATGGTGGCTCCTAGGGTTCGCTACCCTAAGGACGTGTTTTAGCCCACGGTTGATATGGATTTTTGCTGGTGTGCCTTAGTGCCCCAGTCAGGCCCTACATCTTACTCTATTCTGTTCTGAGGACTAATAGGGGGTATGCATACTTATGGATTAGGTGTCCTTGTCGATAGGGTACTGTGTTACCTTCGTGTACCAGTGCGACCAGGGTACCTTTGCGTCCTTGGGTTGATAGTTGGTAGGATACTGTGTCGCCTTGTTGCGCCGGTATGACTGGAGTACCTTTGTGTCTTCAGGTTGATTGATCTCCCCTCGAGAAAATAAATAAAAATGGAATTAATGATTTTTGGATTGTTCGGTAGCAGCCTTCGTGCCTACCTGAGGTTTCGGTAGCAGCCTTCGTGCCTACCTGTGGTTCGGTAGCAGCCTTCGTGCCTACCTGAGGTTTCAGTAACCTTCGTGCCTACCTGTGGTTTTGGCAGTAGCCTTCGTGCCTACCTGAGGTTTTCTGTGTTTTCGGTAGCAGCCTTTGTGCCTACCTGAGGTTTCGGTAGCGGCCTTCGTGCCTACCTGTGTTGATTTTATGCCTGTGAGCATACCCGTGATATTATGGATCTTATTATGCTGTATCTGTAAGTTTACCTATGACGTTACAAATTTATTATGCTGTACCTGTAAGTATGTCTGGAGTGATATGAATCTTAGTAAATTATACCTGTGATGTACGTGATTGTTTGGGAATTTATGCTGAGACGTGAATTACGTTGAAGTTGGGTTTTAATTATTACTCAGAGTATTTCTGGGATGCTTAATAATTAATTTGGCTGTTTCAGATAAATGAAAATGAGTAGTACGTGACCTTGATAGAAATTGATCATCTGAGTGATTATTGTATCTCAATCATCGTATTTACATGTATATATCTTATACTATGTTAAATGTATGCCTTGCATGTGTTCCATGCTGATTTATCATATTAGTTTGGTATAAAGGGTTGCTCAGTACCGTAGTACTGAAGGGTTCATTTTCGTGGGCCCCTGCCTATTCAATGGGCAGTGGACTTTGCAGGTTAGCCTCTGAGCTCAGTCAAATGCTGATAGTTCGGATTTGGGGAGTGTAGGACTATCCGGTGTTTCTTTTGTCGTCTTATTCCGGTTGTATTTGGACCCTTGTGTCCTACTGTAATTTCTCTCTCAAGTTTCGTAAACTGCTAATGTCGTTTTCAATTAGTAGTATTTATCTAACATTCTCTCTATCCTGATTTTTGTAATCATGATATTAATTTAAGCGGATTAATAATTTTAGCCTTAGCACTTGGTACTAGAATGGTAGAGAAAACCAGACTTGTACCAAGTGTGGCGGTAACACCCCTTGTTTTTATTATTTTAGCTTCCGCACTTAACTCTGTAAACGAAATTTTTCAGTTGTAAATTTTGGGGTGTTACAATATCCATTCCGACAATCGCATCAAAATCATGCGATTATAATTCTATGAGGTCCAATGAAAATTTTATTCCTCCTATTACCAAATTCACTCATTTATAGAACTTAAAGCATGCAATCCTATCCCCATAAGGCAACACAACAAAAGTAGAAATACTACTGGAAGGATTTAAGGCAGATCTAGCTAAAAAAGTGAATGATGCACCAAAGTTAAATAATACGCATTCTAAAAAGGTAGAGAAAGTAAGCATACTGGTCACCACACCAGCTTGACGCTCTACCTCTGCCTGGCTCATCACGTTCAAGTGTCCTTTGGAAGGAACTCGAACAAAAATAGTTGATCCTTACCTTTTTTGGAAAGGGCGAAGCCTTAGACCTCTAGGTTGACTAGCTCAATAAACGACACTAACTAGCTATGGTAGAACTCTCTGAGTCTGTGGTTATGGCTACTAGATAGATCCAATCATCTGAGCTTTAGACTAGCTTCTCTAGATGTTGCCACTCCCAACTTGGCATTCATAATCTTGGTGTCCCACCATGCCATATTCATGGCACTTCACCTTATTTTTTCTATAGTCTACCCTTGGGTGATCTATTACGCATCAGTTGTAGTAGTAGTGTCTAGCCTCAGCACAACCCTTGCATAACCCCAGACATACCTCCAACTTAGGATACTTATCCTATGCTTTTGCCATATCTAGACTATAATCTTCCTCTTGAAATTGCCTTCTTTCTATCACTAGGATGCCAGAGACCTTCAAACTTTCTCTTACTCTCCAACTAAGTACTTCGGGTTTGAATGACTTAGGATACCTCCAAAGCCTAATTGTACATTCCTAACATGACTAACGAAGTAACTCCCACAAAAAGCTCCTGATATTTGATCCCCAAACAAATCTTGAAGTGGTGGACTTGCATCACCTCGTTGGCCTCCACTTCCATAGTGAAGTAGACCAAGTCCATAAACTAGGTGTAGTACTCCTCAATAGGCATGCTTCCTTGTTGAAGAGCCATAAACTCATCATGCTTCTCCATGTGGGAGTGAGTCGGGTAGAAACAGACATGTAGCACCTCTAAGAATGGTCTCCATCCTATAGACTATCCACCCCTATGTTGGACGCCTCCACCATGCATTTTCCTTTCCCCTCAATTAATATACCACTACATTAACCTTCATATCTCTAGGGAAACCACAGGTGGTAAAGGTCTTCTCCATGTCTTGAACCTATCTTTCCATGATATTAGGGTCCACTTGGTGCTCAAAGATCAGTGGATGATAATGCCCATGAATGCCTCAATGCACTCAAACCAGCGGCTAGCAGCCATCGATTCCTAAATACTAGAAGTAATTAGGGAAGAAATTTAATCTATCGAGTATCAAGACTCACACAATAAGTTATCACAAAGATTATCTATGGCACATTCCCAACCCAATCTCACTCACAGAGATTCTGGGTTGATAAATACTTAAACTTGCTGGAAAAACCAGAGGGGAAAAAGGTTTCAAATCAAGGCCTATATCACCTATGGTATCAGCCTAAAAATTTATGAAAAATGACACATTTTTATAAAAATGCTCTGATAAAACTTGGGGTATCAGCTAAATTATTTTTGAAAGCGATGAGTTATTAAGAGAAATATCTAATACCAACCTATCACACCCCCATTTTTCACTACTAAAAAATTTTACTTAAAACAACACGGAGGCTGAAAATATACTTTGGAAAAAATAAGGTGCTACCACTGTACCTAACACATGATAAACATCTACCACTCACCATATATTAGATATAAGGCTAAAACCAACCAACCAATTTAGAATAGAGTGCTAAAGATTAAATTGCATAAAGATTTAAAGGATTGTTTGCATCAAGGACCTCAACGGTCCCCAACCAAATCAATATAAGAAGATAAATTGTTGGTTTTCAAACGGGGTTCAAGCCAATGTGATGGAGGTTAGGAAGGACCTAGAGTGGAGGATTGTGTGCGTAACTTAAGGAGGGTTTATGGTCAATTAATACATTTATGACAAATGTTTAATTAGTCCTTAGGAAATGGATGGTATAGTCAATTAGAGTATTAATTGGCATTTAAGGCCTTTTATTAAAGGTATTGATTGTTTTCGTCCGTTACTTTTACCAAACTTTATGGTTGTTTTGAATCCTCAGGTTTGTAACGTTTCACATTTAGTTCTAGGTTTTTTCTGAAGCCTATTTAAAGGCTCTTTTGTTTAGAGTAGAGAGATATGCAAAGTGAGGCATATGCACAATACAACCCGGGGGTGTGCGATAGATCTAGAGAGTAGATCTAGGAAATTCTCAATTAGAAACGGGGTTTTAGAATTGAGTGAATTAATCAAGAAGGTTGTTCTTGGTTAATTGGTAAGGATAAAAACACGGGGAGAGTGTTCTTGATTCTTTTATAGCTTGAAAGGATAGCAATAAAGATTCAAGTTTGATAAATTGTTCTTTGATTTGTTATTATTCTGCATAGTGCTTGTGTTCTTGGTTTTGAAGATTTTATTTTAGATCTCAAAACTGAGGTAATCATGGATATTTCCCAACAAGTGGTATCAGAGCCGAGGTTTGTGTCGGATCTATCTGCTGGTTCAAGTTAGATTGAAGATGGACAAGATCTTGGGAGGAGGGAAGTTAGTGATGGAATTGTTTGATGGAAGGAACAATTTTGCGCTATGGCAGAGTATGATCAAAGATGGTCTTATCCAGCAGGGACTGCATGCTACCCTGAACGATGAGAAGCCCACAGATGTGGATTATTCCAAGTGGGAGGATATGAAGCTGCGTGCAACTAGTACGATCCGGTTGGCCCTTGCTCCTGAAGTCAAGTATAACGTTCTTGAGGAAACGAGTCCGAAAGAATTATGGGAAAAGCTAGCGAAGACATATGCGTCGAAGTCACTAGCCAACAAGTTATTCTTGAAGAAGGATCTTTTTTCGCTCGAGATGGCAGATGAAGGCAACCTACAAGATCATCTAAATATATTCAATGGACTGATCACCCAATTGAAGAGTTTAGATGAATCCTTTAAGGATGAGGATCATGCAATCTTGTTATTAGCTTCTCTTCCGAAGAGGTTTGGTCCAGTGGTGACTAGCCTGTTGATAGGGAAGAAGACACTTTCTCTGGAAGAAACAATTTTGGTTTTTCTTGAGGCAGAAAAATTGGCAAGACAAGGGGGATCTACTTCTGGAGATGGATCCAGTCTATATGCAGGAGGGCGCTCCAAGGGTAAGAAAAAGTCTAACCCAAATATCAGGTGCTTTTATTGTAACAAGGTTGGGCATTTCAAGAGGAAGTGTCCGGATTACAAGAAAGACCAGAAGGAGATGGATTGCGCGGGAGCTGCTATAGATGAGGATGATAATGTTGATGTTCTCTTGGTGCATGGGATGGATGCACGGAAAGAGAGTTGGATCCTGGATTCAGGATGTTCCCAACATGTATGTTGTAGGGAGAATTGGTTCAAGTCCCTGGAGGCATGTGATGGGATGTCTGTTGCTTTGGCCAACGGAGAGGAGGTCAAAGTTGAAGGAACCGGTGAGATTGAGATCAAGACCCACGATGGGAGAGTGAGGAAGCTAGCAGATGTGAGCTATGTTCCAAAACTTGGTCAAAATCTGATATCATTGGGACGATTGGATGGATTGGGTTATGCCATTCATATGGAGTCTGGATGGATGAAGGTCACTAAACGAGGGAAGGTGATCTTGAGAGGAACAAAGACCAAAGGGAATCTCTTCAAGCTTGCAGGAAGCAGCGTTGCAGGGACTTTGGCTCGAGGGGAGGCATCGTTTGGTGAAGGATGATGCTATGATCATATGAATTGATCATGAATGCGGTCACATATGGCTTGAAGGGGAGGTTTGTTGGTTTTCAAACGGGGTTCAAGCCAATGTGATGGAGGTTAGGAAGGACCTAGAGTGGAGGATTGTGTGCGTAACTTAAGGAGGGTTTATGGTCAATTAATACATTTATGACAAATGTTTAATTAGTCCTTAGGAAACAGATGGTATAGTCAATTAGAGTATTAATTGACATTTAAGGCCTTTTATTAAAGGTATTGATTGTTTTCGTCCGTTACTTTTACCAAACTTTATGGTTGTTTTTAATCCTCAGGTTTGTAACGTTTCACATTTAATTCTAGGTTTTTTCTAAAGCCTATTTAAAGGCTCTTTTGTTTAGAGTAGAGAGATATGCAAAGTGAGGCATATGCACAATACAACCCGGGGGTGTACGATAGATCTAGAGAGTAGATCTAGGAAATTCTCAATTGGAAACGGGGTTTCAGAATTGAGTGAATTAATCAAGAAGGTTGTTCTTGATTAATTGGTAAGGATAAAAACACGGGGAGAGTGTTCTTGATTCTTTTATAGCTTGAAAGGATAGCAATAAAGATTCAATTTTGATAAATTGTTCTTTGATTTGTTATTATTCTGCATAGTGCTTGTGTTCTTGGTTTTGAAGATTTTATTTTAGATCTCAAAACTGAGGTAATCACGGATATTTCCCAACATAAATAAATTAAGAAGACAAGGCTATATTAAAACGATATTAGGGCATGACTCCCAAAACCATGGTATGCCACATACTAGAAAAAATCCTTCAAATGTCTACGCTCTCATGCTCTGAACCCAAGTTGAGGTAGGCCCACTACTAGTCATCTATAGAAACCTACACATGGCTTTCTACTCATGGGAATGAGCAGGTGACCAAGTAAACGAGTACATCAGTAAGCTATATACTGAGTAAGATAAGTTCTTCCTCAATGGAAAACACAAGTATGCAAATTCTATCATAATATGGATATTATATTTAACATGCGTCATGCTAATAATCTATACATTCAGTTAATCATGCATCAGAATATACCATCATACATAAATTATGCAACACAAAATGTATTATGCTTATCTTCATATTATAATCACATAGGTTATTGCACATGTACCAAACACATTATTCTAGATAGCTACTAGGGTTTATTTTCCAATTGCTCAACTGATTAGATTACACCATTTCTTTATCCATATATTGATATAGGCCGACACCTAGTCAATCTTTCCAATCATTAACTAGTTGGTCATTTAAGCTATTATCCAAGGGTACAAACCAAATTTTATCCTTTTTGGTCATTCAAAGAATTTTCACCATCATTATCTAATTATTTTTCATTCCACATATTCATTAATAAGATTTTATCATCTATTTACTTATCATATAGATTTTATCATCCATTTACTTATTATCCATATTTTATAATCGAGAGATGGATTGTGCACCATCACATGGTCTCACATACCATAGAAAACTATCTAATATAGGAAATAAAGTCCAAGCTGAAGCCAATCACCAAAGTGGACATAATACCAAGCTAAAGCCAATCACTAGAATGGACATAAGTCTAGGCTAAAGCTAACCAATATGGACATAATTCTAAGCCAATCCAACCACCTAGGTAACAAGGCCCTTTAGTATTGATATCCCCTATTGCATCATCAGTGTCTAGAGTAAGGCACTAGGACCTCTATGGATCCAGCCTGAAGACATCAATAAATACCTTAAGGCAGACTAACCCTTGGTAGCTAATCAAGGATTGGGTAATCAAGACCTATACACAACTCGGTTGTATTTTTCTTTACGTGATTAGTTCATTATTCATGAAGATAAGTGATCACATAAGGCCCAAACAAATAACATTCAAGGCATTCACATATTCCTTTCATATTACTCCTTTATCATTTTCCAACCATTTGGGGGGTTTCATTTTTCCTTGTCCGATATTATTCATTCCCATCATGTTATTTTATTCAAGCCCAAATTATACTTCATTATTCTTTTCCATCACATATCCTAAGTGGTATACCCATTTAGCCTTTACAATACTCATTAAGTATGACATAAATCATGATTTAATAAATCCATTCATTAGATCATAATCCATAATTAAATATGTATTTTATCCCTTTAATAACCATAGAATAGTCTCATGCATAGCCAAACCAAAAGGAATCAAATCACACAAATCAGTGGAACTATTTGATCAATCTAAGCCAACTAGTTGATCAGCTTGGGTTGACCAGTCGATTGATTTGACTTGACCAAACCCTACTTTTCCTCAAACTAGTCAATAAGTTTGGCAACCCAGTCAATTGTTTATAAATCAGTTGATCGATTCTGCCCAACTATTCATTGGGTTTAAGTAGAGAGCAAGACCAAGTTTTCTATAAGCTTATCAATCAATGGGTTGCGTCAACCAGTCGACTATTTTGGGAGCTAGTCGATTAGTTTAACCTAACCAGTTAATTGGTTTGCCCTAAAACAGCACCAAACAATCATTTTCATGAAGATCATGCTTATAAATCATCATTAAACAACATTAGAACATGCTCAATATTATATAACACATTTTTAGCCGAATTAGCTTGCATATCTCAACATTTTATCTACCCATCCAAATCAATTCTACAAGCTATATACATTCATGCCAACATATGAGATCACCTCGAAAAGGCTCATAGCATGCAAGAATACTCATAATCTATTTCAAAAGCAAGAATCACTTACTTGATTTAGGTAAAACTTCCTTAGACCGGAAATCTTAGCCTATGAAAATCTTAACTTCTAAAACCTTAGAAACAATAGTCTTTAACTTAGGAATTTGTACATAACCTTAAAAAAAATTGAATTTGAAATGGAAACAAAAGGATGAAATATCACACCCTAACAGAAAATAGGGAATTCTCAGTTGGACCACTCAACCCCTTTTCCCAAATTTTGCTCTTTCTTGCCTAATAATTAAAACAAGAGGGAGATAGAGAAAAGGATCAAAAGAATGAAAGAAATTTGACTATAAGGCTCAAAGTGCAAAAAGGAGAAAGGTGAATACAAAGAGTTATAGATTTTTTTTGGTTGAAAGAAAGGTGAGGAAAAAGGGTGATTGGGGCTATTAATAGCCAACCAATAAACACAAATCACAAAGGGTTCAAGAAAAACAAGAAAACCCTAATACTTTCCATTTGAATTTTAGCTAAATGGATGGATTTCATCCAATATATGTTGACGTATTCTCTATATATCAAATGGTGTTTCTTGATAATGCATGTCAATTAGTCTAGAATTAAAATTTACAAGAGAAGTAATGGAAGGTCAGTATGGAAGGAATCTTCCAATTGACTAGAATCATGCTTGAGATCGAAGCATTGATCTCACAAATGTACAAAGGAGAGAGATGGAAGAAGACAAGACTAAGGTCATCTCCCCCTCCCCTTTAATTTTCCCAATCGACCTCTAAATCGATCTGAAGCAACATTTCAAGCTAAACACATCATGAAAAAGTTTAAGAATCTCTTAGGAGTAATTTGGCATCTATTAGCAAGGTTCTATTTTAGTAAAAGAAATTTTCTAAAAAATTAGAGTTTTGGAAACATGTCCAGCTCAACAAAACAATTGATTGGTTTGGCCTACCAGTTGACTATTCTACAAACTAGTTGATTAGTTCCCCAACTAGTCTATCAGTTCTCCTAAAAAAACTCATCAAATTTTATTTTCCAACGTTATTTCAAATCAAAATTTGCCTTAAACCAAATTATACTATCAAATCAAAATCAAACATCTAAAATTGGCATGATTCTCATTCAGAATTTTCCAAAAAGATGGGTGTATTACAGTTTCAACTTATACTTATTTTTATCTTTGAACACAATATCTTCATTAGTCACACTATCATGAGTTGCATTTCTATCATATTTCTGTAGTCTTTCTAGTAAAATACTACAAGTATCCATAAGCAAAACATTATATAATACCTCATCATGGTAATTATTGATGCAAAAGTAATTAGGGTTTGTTTAGTTACCTTAGCTCCTTTGTCTTTATTAATCCATTTTAATGAATATGGTTTAGGATGTTTAGTATTCACTAGCTCTAGTTGTCTGACCATTATTTCAATAGCAACATTAGTATATGAACCATTATATATTATGACCCTACAAACCTTATCACCAATTCTATACTTGGTTTTAAAAATTATATCCCTTTGTGTAGATTGATCATTACATTGTATTTGTAATTCCTTTTGAAGTAAAAAAAATAAGGATTACCATCCTCCTCATATACTCAAGACATCTCACTTACTTTATTTTTACCTTTTACATCTCATTTAGGGTTAATCTTTTTGTCATTAGCTGAATAGATATATGTCCCAAGTTTTGATATAGATGCATTTGAATAATTTTTGGTGGATAAAGAAGTTTAAGAACTAGTCTTATAATAGGCTTTAGTGGACTTAGTTTGTATTTCACATTTTAAGGCCAATTTAGTCAAATCATCAAGAGAATCATAGGCAAATATTTCAACTTTAGCTCTAATTAAGTTGTTAAGGCCACATAAGTATCTAGCACAATTTTGTTCCTTTATTTCTTGCATGTCACATAAGAGTGCTAGTCTTTCAAATTCCCTAGTTTATTCTTCTACACTAACGATTCCTTGAGTAATCAATTTAATATACATATCTTTCTCATACTCCTTAGGGACAAATTTTTTTCATAGGCACTAGTCTTTACTTTTTCCCAATACTTGATTTTACTTTTGGCATTCCTTTCATGAGTTCTCTTAATATTATCATACCAAACCTTAGCAAACTTTTTAAATTTGAGAGTTGTTAATTTACACTTACATTCATCATCATATACTCTAAACTCAAATATTGATTTGATTTTATGCAACCATTCAAAAAATAATTCGACATCTAATTCACCATAGAAATCAGGGAGATTGAGATTTATACCTTTATCTTCAAAATTGTTTTACCTTGGTGGATGATTTACATTGCCTCTTCAGTTATGGATGAAGTCATTATATCCATACTCATGTGCCCTTTCTTCATACTCCATTCAATTATTGATGTGCCCATCTTTAGCTTGGACTGCCCTCCTCACCATGCCTTGTAATCGATAATTTGTAGCCTCTATGGAATTGTGCATTTGTTGAAGAGTTTCTCGGTCGACTACCCTTGATTATATCCTTTAGAGTTGGCTATGAATGGAAGGAAGCCACTATAATTGTGTGTTGGTGGCATGTACACTGTCTACAAGTTGTTGAAGAGTATCAAACGTGGTCTTCATGGATACCTCTTCACCCATGGTTTTTGTTCTTACTGGAAGATGCTTCAACACTCCTTAGTTGTTTTTGGAAGTTGATTATTAATGGATTCTTGGTCGCATTGCAACGATCTTGAAAGCTTCTTGGACTTAAGAAGGAGGTGGTAATATAAGTTATCAATAATTCTTAACACACAATAGATGTGATCTTGGTGGACAAAGATGGTAATATACTCGAAGGAAAAAACACAAAGAAAACACTGGGAAGAACAAGTTTGGTCCAAGAAATTTTCTTCTCAATGTGTGATTAATTCTAAGGAAGATAAGAAAAATAATACTTGAACAAAGCTAGATAAATAGATGAGTTTCTTGCTTAAATAAAGTCGAACAAGACTCAAGGTTTGATGTTTGAATATGTAAGAGTTTGTTCGAATCAAATATGGAAAAGAAAGATATCACTGAGGGAGAAGAAGATGGATAGTCATGGGTAGAAATCAAGAGTTATTTGAGATGATTAAAGATTCAAAGAAAACTTGAAGATAGGCTAGGTCGGGAAGATCGAAATTAGGAAGGAAGAATTAAAGACTTACATTTAATATTCGAATGTTTTGGTTGAAGAATAGGTAATCTTCAAACTTGATTTTGAAGATTTGAAGGGAAGGAGGAATATTTATTGGAGTTTGGTTGAAGATATACTACAAGGATTGATCAAACTTTACTCTTGAAGTTGAAGGTCATCATGCATGAATGGAAATGCATAGGAAATGCTAGAAGAGAACCCCTTTGCATGTAAAGTAGAAGAAGGAATGGATGGCACCTGAATTTGATGGAAAGCCACCCAAGGCTTTGATACCAAAATGGCACAAATCTTCTTGTTTATTGAATATTAAAATGATTGTGGAAGGTTTAGGGTCAATATTTTCTATGGAATAAGGAGGAAAGAATATATTCAAGTAAGAGTTAATAAAGAATTCAACAAAAAATTCAACCTTTGAATATTACCCTATCTAAAATTACTCCAAGTATTGTTTGGTAGATTTATTCAATCACAAAATAGGGGAATAGCCAAGTGTAATACGTGCATTAGATTTCAAATGATTCGGCCATATATTATAATGTGTCAAAGTCCATACCTTATATAGGAAGTCTTGTATTGCTAACTTATACACTAATATAGCCATATAACACACACATAGCTAACTAGTACATAAACTAGTATTAACAATGTAATTATACCCTATATAATACATGAATTAACAAAGATTATTATAAATAAATCAAGCTAATTAGTACATGAAAACAACTAGCAAAACCCTAATCAAAACAATGATGTTAACTAGAACGTTAACTAGGTCTCTTGACTTGTAGAGTTAACTTTTATGTATAATAGCTCCCTTTGTAATAACTTGTAACATATGAATTCTCATGTATATTAACATCTTAAATGGTTTTATCTTCTTCATGTAAATATGTTACATACCTACAAGAATGACCTAAAGTAAACAAATTAAGGTTAGTCGTAGTATTAATATTATTATCAAAGACATATAATGCGATCCCTTCTATAAGTAAGTATGCCAAATCTTTATCATCTTAAGAATCTATGGATTCTCCTACATCACTTTTACCTTTTTCTTTAGTCACATTCCTATTCCAACTCCTTCTAGTTACTCATTCAAATTATTATACAAATACTTGGTCAAGTTATTATTGAGCGATGTACTGTATACCACCCTATAGTCTCATATACTATGGAAATTTATCCAAACCAAAGGACATAAAGTCCAAGCTGAAGCCATGTAACCATTAGTGGACATAAGTCCAGGCTAAAGCTATGTAACCACTGGTGGACAAAAGTCCAAGTAAAATCCAAAACCAACTAGGTTAGACCCTTTAATATCGATATACCCTAATACATCATCAGTATCTATAGTAGAGGCACTAGGATCTACTAGAATCCCGTAAGAAGGCAAAGCCCGAAGGTACCAATAAATGCTTGAAGGCAAACTAACCCCTAGTAGCTAATTGATGATCGAGTAGCCCAGACCCATACACAGTTTGATCATCTTTCACTTTAAGTAATTAGTATGTTATTATTGAGGCTACGTGTTAATACAAGGCCCATAAAATATGGAAGTAAGACATTCATATACTTATTCCGTCTTACCTATTACCATTCCCCAACTATGTGTGGGATTTCCATTAATGCTTACTCAATATTAACCAAGTCCCTTAGACTAATCCACTTCAGGCCAAAGTTCATATTGCATTTGTAACACCCCCAAAATTCACTACTGAAAAATTTCGTTAATTAAAAGAAATTTAGCGGAAGCGATTTAGCAAACCGTGAATTTTGGGAGTATTACCGCCACACTTAGTACCAGACCGGTTCACTCATACCGTTCCAGTACTAAGTGCTAAGGCTAAAGGAGTAAAATAAAATTTCACGAGAACTTAAGCATTCGAAGATCAGAGTCGCACAGTAAATACTTTACAAGAGAAAACATTCAACCACGGTGATTACCAAATAACAATACGTTGAATTTAAATGAGACAAATTAAAACCCTAAAAATTCTGGACAGTACCTTACGCTCTCCCCAAGGGCCCACTTGAGTAGCACCTGAAACACAACCTGCAAGGGGTACTGCCCATTGAATAGGCAGGGGCCCCATGAAGGGAACCCTTCAGTACTACGGTACTGAGTAACCCTTTAAAAACGCACTTAAAATACAGGCACACATATTACACCTGATACTACTACATTCAGATATGACCATAGGTATAAACATGGTATTCAGATCCAATTCTTTGTACATCCAATAACTCAATCATACATTAATGGCGTATACGTAAAATTCACTTTCATATATTCCATAATCAATAAACCAATATCAAATAGGCCATGATCAGTAATCGAGATATTTTTCGGGCCTTGAGGCCATAAATCAACAGTCTCAATGACTAGTATTTTTCCATAACTCATTCACAATAAATTTTTATTGAGCTCGGGACCTCCACTATTATTGCCGGTGGACCGGAATATATATAAAATCATCATCCAGGGCACAACGCTCCTGGCCACTATTATAACCGGTGGACCGGGATATGTAAAGAATCATCACCCAGGGCTCAATGCTCCTGGCCACTATTATAACCGGTGGACCGGGATATATAAAGAATCAACTGGTCCCGACTCGTTAATCTTTCACTTTAACAATTTGTATTTTCCCTTTTTATTCAGCACAACAATTTCATTTTATTTGCCTCGATAGGGAGATCAAAAACCCGGGACACAAAGGTACACCGGTCGCACTGGTGCGTAAAAGCAACTCAGTATCCTTCAACTAGTAACCCAGGGACGCAAAGGTACCCTGGTCGTACTGGTGCATAAAGCTAACTCAGTACCCTACCGACAAGGACACCTAATCCTTAAGTATGCATACCCCCTACTAGGTCCGTAGAGCTAGATAGAGTAGATATAAGGCCTGGCTGGGGCACAAAGGCACACCAGCAAAATACCAAACAATCGTGGACTAAACCACGTCCTTAGGGTAGCGACCCCCAAGGAGTCACCATTCCCGATCTCGAGGTCTTTCACTTTACGTAATAGTGTCTTAATTAAGGGTGATCAGAAAGGCACAACAATAAGATAATTATCCTCTTTTAATCGTTCAGATATCATCAGAAATTTCTTATTCAGATGGTCATCCAAAGTAACATAGGAGGATCATTAAGGTCATCCTAAACTCATCTAATTCCGAATTAAAACTCATTCTCGTGATACTTACTAATCATCAAATATTCTTGCCTCGTTAATCAACACTAATAGAGCCATGTCACGAATTCCACAATCATAATGACATACTGGATACAACCTACTTATTTACCCCTTTACTTATAAAATCACTACGTCACCCTTTCTTATTTGATAAATTACCATGTTACCCTCCTTGTTACAAAATCACCGAGTTATCCCTTATTCGATTTAGGTTACTAAATTATTTATCATACTTATTAGGACATCAATTCCCCCTTAATAATTATTACACTTAATATACTTTCCATTTAATTGGTTAGATTACCACTTTGCCCCTTTCTCCTTTATTATAATTAATAAATTATCCTTGAGTTGGTCAAATTTCCAAATTACCCTTGCATATGATCATAATTACAATTTTGCCCTTCTCCGTTATTAAATTACCAAATTACCCTTTAGTTATTTAAGTTACCGAATTGCCCTTCTTAATTGTCATAATTACCAAACTACCCTACTCCATTATCCAAAATTACGAAAATACCCTCCAGTCAGTTAGATTACCAACTTACCCCTCACATTTATCATATTTACCATCTTACCCTTCTCTACTATTAATTATCAAATTACCCTTTAGTTATTTATCTTATTATCTTACCCTTCTCAATAATTATTATTTCCAATTTACTCCTTTCCAATGTTCACCTTTACCCCTTTGATTTACACAATTACCGTTTTACCCCTTTACCTTCAAATTTACCATTTTACCCCCTTAACTCCCAAAATTACCATATCGCCCTTTTACTTGTAACTTTTCCATTTATCCTTAATTATAAAATTACTATCTTACCTCCTTTAATTTCCAAATTACCATTCCGCCCTTAGATTGTAAAATTATCATTTCGTCCTTTAATCATAAAATTACTATTTGCCCTTTAATTACAAAATTACAATTTTACCCTTTTATTATAACATTACCAAATTGTCCTTTTATTACAATTTACCAAATTGCCATTCTTTTTAACAAGATTACCAAATTGCCCCTTTTATTTACAAAAATTACTCTTTCATCCTTTATTCACAAAATTACAATTTTACCCCTACTTCCAAAATTACTATTTTCTCCTTTTATTAACAAATTCACCACTTTACTCTTTACACACCCTTATTATTAAATTATTATTAATACTACATGAAGTATTAACCTTGAAGTCTCATCCATGACTCTTATAATTAATGTAATGCTTATTAGCACATATCCATGTATTAGGCCATACTCATATACAATATACATTTTTAAAATCTCCCCCTAATGCTAACAAAATGTTACACATGTAATAAGGATCGCCATAGAATATAACAACATGGATAATAATTTATATTTTCCCTAACCACCAAATTATTACCTTAAATATTATCCCCATACATATCATCAATCTATCATGCTTCCTTTTCATCAACGAACACAATAACCACATATGATATGCTAAGCAACATACATCAAGCATAACACACATTAATAATGCCTAATGTGATAACATGCATTAATCCATGCATTTAAGCGGGATTTAACGGTTACCTTAATCTCGCAAAATTATCAAACCTTACCAAGCACAATTAGCAATTCAACACCTAAAAATAATATCCATAACTATTGTGTTAGAGTATAGAAATAAAAAGGGTAAGATTTTATAAAAGAAATTTATTTAATAAAAACACTTTAAATAATTATCATTATACCTCAAAATTTTCCAACAATTTCCAACATAAGGGGGAAAGCTCACGTTGCATGAGCAGCGTGAGTGTCATGCATAAATGGGCAGGGAAATGGCTCGAAGAGGGGTGGAGGAAGAGAAATCAGCCATGTTCGGGTTGAGGTCTTTGGGCTAGAAAAGAGGGTGGTTGGGGGAGGTTTGGTGGCAAGGTAAGGATGCAGGAGCGAAGAGGGGGTGTTAGTGGTGGCCAAGGATGGTTTCGCGGCGGCTGAAGGCGGCGGATACGGCGGCGGCAAGGCAGCGAAGATGGCTGGTGATAAGGGGGAAAATGGGGAGAAAAGAAGGAAGGGGTGGAGAAGGGAGGAAGTGTAGGGCTCAAGGAGGCGGTGTGGGGATGCAGGGCAGTAGGGGGTGGTGGCAGGAGTCGGCGCAGGGGTTGGGGGCGGCGGTCGGAGTGGCGGACGGCAGCGGCATAGGGAGAAAACAAAAAAAAACAAAGGAAGGAAGGGAGGAGAGAGGAGGGAGCTCGGGGGAAGGAGATGGCTCGAAGATGGGATAATAAACTGGCCGAATGGGAAAAGAGAAGAAGAGGAACGGCAAGGGGGCAGATGGCAGGGCATAGGGCGGCAGGGAGGCGGTAGGGTGGCAGGGAGAGGGTGGCGACGGGAAGGAGAGTTGCAGAAATGGATAGGGTGCAGGGGTAGTTCGGCTCGAAGGAGGGGAGAAGAGGACAGGGTCGAGGGAGGGAGTAGCAGGGACAGGTGCGGCGGCAGGTGCAGGTGGTCGGGCGGCAGCTGCAGAGGGTCGGGCTGCTGTCGCCTGAGAAGAAGAAGAAAGAAGGAAGGGCTGTGGCGGCCGGTCGGGGGAAAGGAAAACAGGCGGCCGACCGGTCCAGGGGATGAAAGAAAAAAACGAGCGGGGGCCGGCTGGGTCAGTGTGCGAGAGGGAGAGAAGGCTGAGGGGGAGAGGGATGAGGCTGGCCGAAGGCCCAACGCACGAGGAAGGCTGGCCTGGCGAGGCAGCCCAAGGGAAAAGGAAGAAGAAAAAGAAAAAGGAAAGGAAGAAAGGGGGGAAAAGAAAAATGAGAATGGAAAAAAAATAGGAAAATTAGTTTAATTAAATTTATAAAATCATAAAATATAATATCCCTGGTAATTTATTTAATTAAACAGTTTAATTTATTATAACCTAATATTTTAGTTTAAAAAGGGTAAATTTGGTAAAATATTAGTTTGGAAAAATTATTTAGATGGGACAATATGATAATTAGCAAAATATTTATTTTTAACTTATTAAATACTCTTATCCAAATATACATACTCTAAAATCCATAAAATAATTAAAATAATAATTTTACAAGCTAATTTTTATTTCAAATAAAGTTATTTATTAAAATATGGGTTTTCAAAATTTTTGGGGGATTACAGCATTGCCCCTTTAAAGTCATCTAATACTTATTGGGTTTACCCTTTAAGGCCTTTACAACACCATTTGAGTATGTCATAACTTATGATCCATTTAATCCATCCATTAGGTTGTCTATTCATGTCAAAAGAGGTATTTCACTTGTTAAACAATCATATAGCATTATTAAACATGGTCTCAAGGCATATCCAAGTTAAAATATCAAAATCACACAATCTGGCCGAACCAGTCAATCGATTTGGGTTGACTAGTTGATTGGCTTGGCTAAGCCAAATTAAAGGCTCCCTCAAACTGGTTGATCGGTTTGGCCAAACCAGTTGACTTTCTAGGACCAGTCAATCAGTTCAGCTAAACTAGTTAATGGGTTTAAGAAAAGAGTAGACCAAGGTCACCACAAACCTACTGTTTGATAGGTTGGATCAATCAGTCAATATTTCTAAGGTCTAATCAACTAGTTTGTCTTCAAACAACATAAAACAAACATTTTTCATATAAATCATCCTCGAAATTCCTACCACGTCCAAGCAAAAACATATACTAGCATCATACCATCATTTTTTTAGCTCATAAACTGAGACATGCTTCATAATTAATCAAATCAACCTAATTTTTTTGAAAATCATGCATTTTTTCTCATAATTCATAAGTTAATCAACATGCATCAATTTGAAACCAAATTCTCAAGCCAACTTATAAAATTAGGACTTTAGAGAATTCTCTACAACATATGCTTAACAAAGTCACATTTTAGAAGTAAGAATGACTTGCTTGGTGCAAGCAAAACTCTTCCGCAAATATAAAAACTCAACTTGGAAGATTTTTAATTTCTAAACCTTAAAGAAAACATAAGTTAAAGCTTTAGAAATTCAATGAATAATTTCATAAATTAAAATTTTAATTAGAATAAAACGACTTATCAAACCTAAGAGAAAAATAGAGAGAATTTGTATTGAATAAGAGAATCTCAAAATCTAACCCTCCTTTACTTAAAGATAAACCAGAATGAGATAGAGAAAGGATTAGAAGAGTGGAAAGGAATAGTAACTAAACTCAAATTGAAGATTAAAGAACACAAGGTTAGAGAGAGTTGGAATATGTCAATGGATGAAAAAAAAAGTGAATGGAAGGGGTGATTAGGGTTATTTATAGCCAACAAATTGGTACAAGAATGAGTGTGGTCAAGCATAGATCAAAAAACCCTAATTTCTACCTTTTGAATTTGAGTTGAATGGGTAAATTTTGTGGCTATAAATTAAGGTGATTTCTAGAAAAATATAGGTTGAATTCACCCTAAAATGTCAAAAATAAGAGAGGAAATGAATGATCAGCATGGAAGGAGTCTCCCAACTAAAAAGAGATAGGTATGGGAATTGAAGCAATAAATCTAGAGCATGCTGAGGAGAGAGGTTGAAGAGGACAAACCTAAGGTCACCTCCCTCAATTGTACAAACTGAACCCTCAAATCAATTCGAGGCAAAAGCTCAAGCCGAATTCATGATAAGAAAGGTTAATAATCTTTAAAGAATAAATTGGAAGAGAATTATTAAGGTTCCATTTCGGTACAAGAAGGTTTCCTAGAAAAATTAATTTTTGAAGATGTACTCAGCTCGACAAACCTATCTATTGGTTTGGCCTACCAGTCAACTGTTCTACCAACCAGTCAATCGGTTTTTCAAACCCATTGATTGGTTTGGTCTGAAAAAAAAAACTTTATCGAAAATGACGAACAAGTCGATCGGTTCATGGAACCAGTTGATTGGTCCTCTTAAAAACTTATTTTATTCCATTTCTAAAACTTATTCAAATCTAAGTTTTCCTCAAACTCAATTATAGTTCCAAATTAAAAATCAAGCATTATTAAATCTTAATAAATATCATAACTTCTTATTCAACAAACTTCACAAAAAGATAGGGTATTATAATTTTAACCTTGCACCTATTATGGGCTAAGTATAGATTATACATCTCCTATGTTGGATGTAGTAGTAACATCCCCTTGTTTTCTTAATTTGCTTTTGCTAAATATTTTGGAAATAGAATTTCTTTTGTTGTAAAAATAGAAGTTTTACAAATAGGCTAGTCACTGAATGTCAATAAAGATAATTTAGTCTTCAAGAAAGTAATGAAAAAATACGTTTTATCAAAGTACCATACGTAAGTGTTATTGGTATTTTATTATATTTTGCTAATAATGCCCAACATAACATATCATTTGTAGTTAATATGCTATCAAGATATAGTTCACCACCTACACATAGTTACTAGAGTAGTGTAAAATACATTACTTGTTATTTACAAGGGAAAATTAATATGAGATTGTTTAACAAAAGAAATGAGGAAGAAAAAATTGCTTAATTGATAGGGATGTAAATGGGGCGGATTTGGGACGGGTATACCCATACACATATCCGTATCCGTTAAAAAAATCTATATCTGAATCCATACCCGTACCCGAATCCATATCCGTTAACACATCCATATCCGTATCCGTTGGATATCCATTACCCGACGGATTATCCGTTTACCCGTTAATGGATATTATCCAGCGGATAAATTCATTACCCGACAGATAAACCCATTTAGACTTAAGCCAAATGACAATTTTAACATTAATTTATAATATATTTATTTTAAAAGTAAGGGTAAAAGGGTAATTATATATCGGGTAAACGGGTATGGATATGGATACGGATATGGTTACGGGTACGTGTATGGATATTCAATACCCGTATCCGTACCCGAACTCAACCGGTATTTTTTTCCCATCATTCATATCTGTATCCATATCCGTTTATTCATATCCTTTTAAATATTCGTCAGATAAAATCCATCGGTTTTCGAATAAAATTAGCCCCGTTTACATCCCTAATAATTGACTAGTTATTCTAGAAGGCTATTCTACCAACTCAAACATGGCATTAAAATGCATCTCTAAAATAAGCTTGTTAGATTGAGGAGTAGTATTTTAGCACTTAATCTCTCTTAACCATAATTTTTAACCCACTGAATTTTTCTCAATAAAATTCTCTCTATTGGGTTATATATGTAGTATACGTATTGGGAAATGTTATAAGCATTAAACACGGTCAACCCATGTAGATTTATATAGAAACCTACATATATAGGTAGCAATTAGTTTAAGTAGGGTTTGAATCCGGTTATAGTGGGTCCGGTCATTATCAGATTGAGTTATTTATGGGTCATTTTTTGTGAGTCAATTATAGATTGGATTGAGTCGAGTTCTAGTTTGAGTCATTATACAATTAGATTGTGTCGAATTAATTTATAAGATCGGGTCAAATTTGGGTTGAACTAGGTTCATGTCGGGTAGGATTTTAGTTATTTCACGTTAACTTGTCGGGTTAGTTCAGGTCTGGGCTAAATAAGCTCATATTCGGATAATTTTATATTTGAGTTAAGTTTGAATTAATTTAACGAATTGGGTTTTAATGGATTAGGTTGGGTTTTAGAGAGCTAATCCTAGATTGAATTACTTTGAATTTAGATTAAATCGGATATTAACTACAAAAATTAATCTAACTCATTAACTAGGTAAATAAGTATTAAGTTTGACTTCATGCAAGTATATGATTAATAATATATTATTAATTATTATTTATTTACTATTATAACTTTTTTAATATTATGTTTTTACATAAAAGAATCAATAAGATGAAGTAAATAAATATATTCACTATAAAATTAATTAAAATAAATAAAATTTATATAACAATATCTTTTAAAAAAATTTAAATAAATAATAAAACGTATAATAATTTTTTAATATCATAACTTACTAATATTGTATTTATTTTTGTTAAATGGATCGAGTTGATATTAAATTAAAGGTTAGGATTAGATCAAATTTACGTCTGATCACTTATAATCTTTTTACATTTTATCAAATCAACTTTTATATGGATGAATTTTTTAAATAACAACACATCAAATTTTATTCAGGTCAAATCCAATACGTCAAGCCAACTTTTATCGACTCTTCCAATATACATGCATCAGTCCTACAAAAATAATACACAAGTTAAAATTTCTCTAATTCTCTAATCTTCAATTTTCTTCCTCCTGTCATTCTCTAACATTATAAACTTAACATTATACTTGATTGTAGAAATATAATTTTTATTTCAAAAATAAATTTTAAAATAAACATTAAAATGAAAACACAAATTATAAACCAAACCACATTATATTTTTAGTTTAGTTTGATTTATAATATTTATAGAAAAAATACAATTATATTATAAATCAAATTAAGATCAAAATTAAACCAACCTAAACTATGCACGCATGTTGTACGGACACTGACTATTATAACTCACAAATCTGGTTTTATTTCAAGGTTAAGCCCACATACAACAAGACAAAGATCCACTCTTGCTGATCTAACTGCATTACCATTGACAAAGCTACGCACCAAAATTGAAAAACTCACCGAGTTCCATCAAAATCTAGTTTGTTCAACAGGAAAAACATTAATTAATCGTACAAGGAAACACCTCGGAATAGTGATACAGGCTCCACGCTCTCTAATTTCCTTGCCGCAACTCAGGGCGTACGAAATCAGCATCTGCCGTCACAGAAATGTCCACCGTAGGTCTCAGCTGTGCACAAACTTCAATTGCTCCATGGACAGGATCAGACAAGAAGTTGCTGATAAGGTCTCGGTTGATTGGTGCGGAATTATCGATGGCCACTAAAGCTTGTTGAGTGAGGACATAATCAAAACGAGGCGCCCATTTCCTAGCTCCCAGCCTTGCTGTGGTTGAACAGTTGTCCACCATAAATGAGACGCCTCGAGCATGCATGAATGGGTTCAGAGAATCTACAGCCTCAATCACGCTCTCATTGATGATCTCAGAATATGAATGGCCTTTCTTCTTCAATATCTCAATCTGGTCAATCACAATTAGGAGGCACTTTAGCAAAGACGTGAAAAGGCTAAAAGAATCCAGAGCTAATTGAGAAAAACAATTAGCAAACAACTCAGGAACCAACATATTGACCTGATATCAAGATTTCCTCTGGGTCATTCATCAGTGCAGCTAGAAAAATATAACTTCTCCATTTGAAAAGCATGAAAATGTTACGAAAGATATATATGCTCACCTGGGCCATCATACAAGCAATGAAAACACCAGCAGTGAAAGGGTATAACGGACCCAAATCACCTGCTGGTGTTGTTGCTCTGACCCGTTCACCAACCTTCCACATCCGGGTTTGATCTATTTTGCCCATTGGAAAAGCTGGAAGACCTTCCTTTTCCTGTAAATTGAGAACAAACTAATGATATTACGAGCAAAGTAAAAAGAAACATAAAAGAAAATAGATAAAGCAAGACATACATAGAACCGACGTCCAGCCAAAACAACACTGCGAATCTCACTCCCACTTGCCACATCCTCATAGCACTCATACAATATGTCCATGCATGGATAGTAGGAGGCACTATATGCCGCCTCAAATTCCCTCTTTCCCTCTTCTGACAAGGCATTGTACACGGCCAACATTCCCTATGGGAACAAAATTGTAGCATGGAATAGTCAGTATGTCAGCCCTCAGTTTTTGAGATATTAATGTTTTACTTCACTGAAGGCACCATCTTCAAATGAATAAAAAGATCAGCATAAGAACATCCAACAAAAGTGAACCGCTGACCTTGGTGGAAATGGTTTTTGAGATTACTCCAGTGATGCTCTCAACTGTGTTCTTATAGGCCAACTCTTCGCCCATTCCCTTTTCTGTGTATCTTCTGAACAAGGTTTCCACAATTCCATGAACAGCACCAAGCAAAATACCTACACCATAACCTCAACAAATTACACTTTGTTTCTACAATACAGAGGGCAGTCAGCTGGACTAACAAAGCTATGCCTACCTCGCTCCCCAAATATATCACTCTTATATTCCTGCTCTAGAGTAGTGGCAAACGTGAAAGGAGATCCAAGGGCAATAGACCATGCAAGTGCCACATTTGTTGCTCTTCCATCAACATCCTAGAACATACAGATTTGAGACATGGATTTAACTCCATAAAAAACACAAAATCAAAAACATTGAGCATGGGTGTATCAAATAGGTAGAAGCACCTGGTGGACAGCAAAACTAGAGTTGATTCCAGCACCATTTATCTCTTTTCCTTGCACGTACAACCTCCTTACTGATGGTCCCATCCCCTTGGGGCATACAGCTATAACACTGATGTTCTTAGGGAACTCTTTGCCCAAAGACTGCAAATGCCCCAAGAGAAAACCATGAGACAAACCAAGAATGCTCTTTGGCTTCATATGGGAGAACACTTCCTCATAGTTATCAGCCTGAAAACAAAAGAAAACCCAAAATCAAATCATAACCAGAAATATATCCTATCGGCCATCATGAAAAGCACAATCAGAAGTCAACAAATCTGCCATGTTAAAAGAGAGAAGGAAAAAAAAAGGAATGTGTTGATCGGTGGAGCCTAAGATTTGGTAACACAAACCTGAGCTGCATCAGAAATGAGTAACAGCACCAAATCACTGCCCGAGACAGTTTCCCAGATATCACCCAAAGTCCCATTCTCTTCATTAAAACCTGCAGCACGAGCTTCGGCAAAAGAACGAGATCCTTTACGTAGACCAATCTGTATGGTGCAAGGGCAAATCAAAGTGGTATATTTACATTGCCCGCATATCAAATAGGGTAAAAAAGGAATCTAGTGAGAAAGATTTTTGTTCACATCATAAGGGATACGGAAATCAAAAATTACCTTGACTACAATATCAGATTTTGCATTAGCTAGAGAATCCCTCAGGTTCTGCGCTTGTGCAGGGCCCTGAGAAGAGGAATATGAACAGTTGCATCAATTATCAAGTGAAAGAGACAAATGCTGACAATACCCTCAAGGGTGAGAACAAATACATGAGCTAATTAATTGCTTTTTTCCATTAATAGATAAATTTATTCAAAGATGACAAGCAATGCTAGGACCATGTAAACTACTTATTAATGGCAGAAGACAATTAGAATCATAGAAGGAACTAACCACATCAAATATATTACTCAAACATATGATCATCAGTCTCTTTCAATTTATTAAGACTAGCAAGCACATGCAAGAAGAGCAATATATGTCCACACAAGCCAACAGACTTTGCTCACAATAAATACCAATAAAAAAAATCTAATTTGTAAGAAAATGCATCTAGGAAACTGAAAAGAATGTACGCCTCTAATACCATTACTGCAATGAGAAGATGATCACTGCCATGAAAAAGGGTCAAGTATAGGCATTTAACAATAAGTAAATGGAAGTGACAGAAACGATCGTGCCTTTTTCCATTCTTCTTTTCTCCTTTGTTAAGTTCCACCACCCTAATGAACCTCTATAAAGTACATATTACAAACAACGGAGATTCAAAAGTAAATGTAAGCTAATTTTTTTCAATGGTGACAGCAGAGAACGAAAGAACAATAATATCCAAAAGGAAGACACAATCAAACCAGCCTCAACACAGAAATAATCAGGGTATCCACACATCCATGGATCAAATATAGCTGGCATGTGCAATCAAGGAAGCATGAAACACATCTGTAGAAAGAGAGGTAAGACATATCCTGGCCATATGAATCCAGCAATACTTCATTCACATGATCTAACAAGGAAACAAATAGTAAAAAAAAAAACACCCGATGCAATAAAGAATTGAAACATATTGAAATATGAAAAGGGCATTACTTGAGATCCCCATCCAAGGACACCAATCTGCTTAATCCCCTCGAAGGCATCGGGCAACAGCGGAAACAAATTCCTTCCTCCTCTCACAATATACTATTTCACAGCAACAAAAATCACAAATGTTACGGCACAAAAAAAGGGTAAACGAACGAGAATAGATAATTCTTTAAGCCGATTAGGAATATCGACATTTGTCATAAAAGAAAGCAAAACATAAAAATATAGAAACAAGAGAAACCTCATCATGGCCAGCAAGACTAATCTTCTCCTTCTTAAACACAGAAGACTCAAAATCAAGAGTAGTCGCGGGCTTAACCGCGGGCATAGAAACCATTCGTGCACCTAGAGCAGCATTAGAGTTATTAGGCAAAGCACGAGCCTTCAGAGGCTTCCTTGCCTTAGAAGACAAACCTAAAAACCCGAGATTCAACCCTAGGGTTTTAGGAAACTGTTTGGATGAGGCAGAGGAGGACGAAGAAGAACGTGATGAAGTGGCAGGTGACAATGAAGTAGCCGCCGCTGCAGCCGCCATTGATGTGTGCTTTGTTTGGGGAAATGGGGTAGGAGGAACGAGGATGGCTGCAGTCTGCAGATACAGAAATGGTCAAAATGGCGAGAAGGGCAAACTGAGTGGCGAAGATGCGGGCGTTGAGGGCGAGAACAGAAAGCGTGAATTTATAGGGGCAGCTTTCCGCAGCGGTATGTGGTGCCCACCTTACCGTATATTTTTGATACTGTGTGATATGGTGTGATTTTGTGTGATATAGCTGATGCGCTCATGGATCTCCCAACGTCGTACGGGGCGGAGACTGACGCAGAAACAGAAAAGTTGGCTCAAAAAAAATTAAGAAACGGGTAGGAGACGAGCAAAATATGTGTATGAATATATATACCAAAACTAAAAAATCATAGTCATTGTAATCTTAATTATGTTAGAAGTTGGCTAAAAAAGCTATATTAGAGTTACATTCTATTTGTTAGACCATATCTAATATCTATTTTATTTACTAGCCCAATAAATCCAGTATCATAACAATTAAAAATTTCCTAAATTACTAGCTCTACATGTTGCTGCATTCTTTTGTCTATGATTGTTGTCCCTCTCCTTCTTCTCCATCCCTTTCCCTCTGTATGTCTAAGATTTTAAAACTTGCAGCAGAATTAGATCATTGATGAAGGAATTTGAACTCCAAGCGGCAAACCAATGACGACATTGGTTAGCAGCGTGTGCAGCAAGCTTCAACAATAATGACGAACATCCAAATTCAAAGACTTAGTACCTTGATTTATTGAATAGGAAAAGAGTTTTCACAATTTTTTTAACCAAAAGTCACCGAACACAGCGTCTCACCATTTTCCGCAAAGTCTTTCTCTCAAAAAAAAAAAAATGGAATGGAAAACAACAAGTGATCGATGTGTATATGTAATCATGGATTTACCTCCATACTTTTGATCACCTATAATATTTTGTGATATGGCTAGAGTGAGTAATTTGTTCTGGCCGACTTTGTTATCATTCTGAGAATTCAATAGTATACAATTAAATATGATCTAAAATAATAATATGGTAGAATATTTAGTAGACATAAATTATTTGTATATGAGTATTTGAAGTAAAAATAGTAGTTGGTATATTATATGAAATAAAATGAATTGATACATGATAACAATTTTAGACATATCACATATGGATGAAATTGGTATGGTCGGTCAATAAATAATATTTTTGTATTAAAAGTAAATAGCATAATATTATTTATTTTTTTTAGTTGAATATGGGACCTACTTATAAAGTATTAATGAGTAATAGATAATAATATTAAAATAATATAAAAATAGTGAAGTAAAACAAATGTTTTGAAATATATATTATTAAATATTGATGTTTACTGAACGATACTTTTATTTTATTCCTTTTTATCACCTCTAATATAGTAGATGCATTGATAGATCTAACCCTATACCTTATAATTACATGTGATAATATGTAAGTAATCTAATACACCCTTTGCCCCCATTTTGTTAAGCATTATCATTAATATTTGTAATATTTTTATGCGTAAAATATTATTTTTTTAATTTCTTTGTATGTCCTTATTAACTGAATATTTTTATACATTTTCAGTAAAGAAAGAGTGATGTTATATGAAAAATAAGCAACTTTGTAGCTGCTTGTTGGTTGTAGTGTGTAGCTTTGCCTCTCTCTTATGAGTACAACATGAAATGTTATTGTTCCCTTGCATGGTGTAGCATGCGAAGTTGATGATTCTTGTTGTGCATCGATCACATCCTCCACTAGATCAAGTGTGCACTACTCAATTCCTATTATAGATTGTATAATTTAAATAAGTGAAAATAGCAAATACAAACATCAATTATACTTAACAAGGTTGGAGGAAGAATCAGTTTATACAAAAATTAAGTAGTTTATAAATAATTAAAAGATAGAGAATTATAGATTTGCATATAGTTTTTATGGAAGGGTAAGAAACTCATCATGAAGTTCAAGGTTCTTTCTCCCCATGCCTTAATTAAATTGGAATTCTCAGTCTAAAGTAAGCTTGGTAGAGTTCTGAATTGATGATGGGAAAAAATGGCATTCTTCATGTAACACTCTTGGTTTACTCAGCTTATAATTTTCATTTTGAGTTAACAATGCAAAAGCCAAAATAATAAACAATAGATGCTATCACTATATTGATCATGAGAATAGGTATATGTATTCACTTGACTTATGGTAAATGTAAGACTAGGCATGAAAAACTAACAACGGGAAGATAAATCACTATAAATAAATAAATAAAAAAACTCTTTATAAATTACAAACTTTCAAATAGAGTTTACAAAGCCACATCAAACCAATTATAATTGTAGTATCCTAAATTTTCCTTAACCCTTATTTTGAGGTGACTAGTCTTGTTAACATTCCCTAACCTCCTATTATTCACTTATTATATCATCATAACCCCTTAAAACTTCCTTTTTTTTTATCTTTTTACCACTCAAAACCATAGTTTTATAAACCAGGCATTATCTTTGTTGACCGGTCAAATAGCATTACAGACCCAAGGTACCCAGTAATCAACTACTAGCCTTACTCTATCGTTCGGAGCAAGGTGATTATCACCATTCCTATTTTTCTTACTTTCTTTTTACTACAAATCAATTAGTACAGATAATATCTTTATATATTTGGGTTCCTAGTTTAATTTTGCTAATTGTTCATAATTTTTTAGAATTATTTGATTATTTTTTTCCATTTTAACCATGTATTGACTTTCTACCCTACTTATTTATTTTTTAATAATTGTTGACTTTCTTAGGGATATTAGGTTAAAAAATTTAACCTCCATACACTTTTTAATCAAATATTATCTTGTACTTGCCCAATCAACGAAATTATCATCCATAATCAACTCAATCCTTTATCACCAACTTTTTTACACTCTCTCACCCATGTCAATTACAACCACCACTCCCTTTGCTTGCAATAAACACCCAATCAAACTTTTCCTTCTCTCTTCCCTATCCTTTTCTAACAACCATAAGGGGGCATAAGCCCCTTTGGTTACTCATTTACACTTCGCTAAATTATTAATTTCCACTTTGCTCCTTTATCTCTCCTACCTTGGTATTGTTCTTCTTATGCTTGAGTTATGTTATTAGCCTCATTTCCCTTGGATTGGCTCCACCTCATTATTTAATCCCTCCCTTTATTCCTTTACTTCTAAATCCCTAAATTTTAGTTCACTAGTGCCTAATTTCAAGCAAGAGTGCACTAAAAGTTGTAGGTTGTAAAGTACTCTTTACCTTCGTACCTCAAAGCCATTGAACTAAAGGGTTTATTCTCTCTCGTAATTTCCATTTCTATTACATTTACTCTAACTCTTTTATGCTAATTCTATGTTATTCTTATTTTAGGTGATTAAGTTTTAGAGGAATGTAATTAGGGGTAATAATTTTTAGAGACCAAAGTGGCTTATGGTAAGAACACACAACTCTTAGTTAGTTTTTTTTTTGTTGATATATGTTATTTTTGTATGCATATTCATTTGAATATGTTTTGTGTGCTAGATATCATGTTTAGGTTTTATTTTAACCTATGTTTGTAATGCCCCAAAATTTTAAAACCTACAATTTAATAAATAACCCTTATTTGGGATAAATTAAATTTTAATGTAATACCCCCAAAATTTAAAACCTATAATTTAAATGACCCTCATTTGGGATAATTTAAAATTTAAAATTATTTAATTTAATTATTTTGTGGATTTTTGAGTATATAAAAATGGATATGAATATTTAATAAATTAAAATAAATATTTTATTATTTTATCATACTTATTTTTTTTCTTTCTCCTTTTTCTTCCTCTTTTTCTTTTCCTCCTTTTTCCTTTCTCTTCCTTTGGGTTGCCGGCCTTCTTCTTTCATATGCTAGGTCGTTGGCTCATCTCCTCTCCGTTTCTCCTCCCTCTCCTTTGTGACCAACCCCGACCCGTCTCCCCCTTCTTCTTCTTTTCTTTTCTCCCCTCGATTGGGCCAACCCAACCCTTTTTCCTTTCTCTCTCCATCGTGTGCACAAGGACGGCTCACTCTCTTATTTCCTTTCCTCACCCGGCTGGCCTACAACCCCTTCTCCCTTCTTCTTCCTTTCTCCATCCTTCTTCGACCATCCCCTATGGCAGCCTGCAACCGCCTACCTTCCTATGCAGCTTTGCCCTCTCTCCCCACTCTCTTTCCCTTCCATTTTTGAGCCAAACATAGCCCTCCCTAGTGTGGCATTTTCTTTCCTTTTCTCCCTTCTTCCTGCAACCCGCCACCCTAGCCATCGACTTGTAGCCTCCCCTGCCACCACCTAGGCGGCGTCGTACCTCCTCTCCCTCTTCTTTTTCTTCTTCTCCCCTGCCCATTTTATTCCCTCGAGATCCATCATTCCCTACCTACCGACCCTTCTTTCTCTCCCTTATTCCCTCTTCTTCTCATCCCCTATTTTTGCTCTACCACTCTCAACCACTGCCTCTACCGCCCATCTGACCACCAAAGCCACCTCCCTGACACACCTTCAACCTCCATACACCACCCCATCACCCTCACTTTCCCCTACAGCCCTCTTCCCCTCCTTCATTTTTATTTTCCCCCTTCTCGGCCTCCACCCTACACCACCACTATCCCTCGCCTCCAAAGCAACCAACCCACTCCATAACACCTCCTCTACCACCCCACATCCTCTCTTTGACCAAAAATCCCCCAGCAGCCCCTCCCTTCTCTTCTTCTTTTCCCTTCCTTCTTCTCTTCTACCCAACCTTCATCCCACTTTCTTAGCCCAATAGCCACTGTCTTTGCCACCCTGAGTCACCGATCACCAACCCCAACCACCACCTACACCCCTACTTTATCCTTGCACCTAGCCACCACCCTAACTCCCCCTCTACAATCCCTCAACCCAACCCCCAAAACCCCTACCCTAACCATCCCCCCTTTGACCCCTATTCTTCCTTCACATTTGCATACAGCTCAAGCTGCATGAGTAGTGTGAGTCTTACTACTTGTGGTTAGTAAGTTTTAGTTGATTTATGAGGTATAAAAATAGTGAGTATTAGCAGGTATTAATTAAGCTTTTGATAAAAATTATTCTTTTAATTTTATACTAATTTTTGATATTATTTTTAGGTATTAATTTTTACTTATCAAAGCTCAAACCTTTAACAGGGTACCGATAAGGTTTAATTATTATTAGAAATAAGGTAACTATTATACCCCATGCTAGCACATTAGGGCTTTTAATATGATTTATATACATAATGTATGTTGTTAAGTATAATGTATTTGGTGGAATATGTTGGTTGATGAAAAGCAAAACATGTTAATTTATGTGTCATGTGTAGAAATAATGCTTAAGGAAAAAGCCTTGTTGTTAATGATGCGATTAAATATGTATGTTTGATATGATAAGCTAATATGGCCATTTGTTGCATAAATAATGTTAATATGACCCTAGGGATATTTTGGTAAATTTGCTTGTACAAAAGTTGTGGCCCAAAAGTGTGTGTGGTACGTGCTAATGTGCATTAACGATAAATAATAATAGTTAGTGGTATTAGATGATGTGTATGGAGCATGTATATCAATATTTTATATAGTGAGGATATTTTAGTAAAATTTGTATGATAAGGGAAAATTGGTAATTTATAAGAGTAAAGGGAGGGAAATGATAAATGGATAAGTAAGGAAGGCATTTTAGTAATTTCACATGGAAAAGGGAACAAGTTGGTAATTTTTGTGAGTAAGAAAGTATTTTGGTAATTTGGTATAAAGGAAGGGTAATTTGGTATTTTAACATGAAGGAAGGATATTTTGGTGATTTAATAAAGGAGAAGGGTATTTTAGTAATTTGGCATAAAGGAAATGCATTTTGGTAATTTTGTAAAGTAAAGGGGTAAAATGGTGATTTAATAAAGGAGAAGGGTATTTTAGTAATTTGGCTTAAAGAAATGGCATTTTGGTAATTTTGTAAAGTAAAGAGGTAAAATGGTGATTTAATAAAGGAGAATGGTATGTTGGCAATTTGGCTTAAAAAAAGGGTATTTAGGTAAATTGGCATAAAGAAAAGGTAATTTGGTAATTTTATAAGTAAAAGGGACAAAATGGTAATTATAATACCTAAGAAGGGTAATTTGGTATTTTAACCCACCAAAAGGGGAAATGGCAATTATAATAATTAAGAAGGGCAATTTGGAAATGTTAATAAATAAGAAGGGAGATTTGGTAATTCAACCCACCAAAAGGGCAATTTAGTAATTTTAATAAGTAAGAAGGGCAAATTGGTAAATTAACCAATCAAAAGGGCAATTTGGTAATCTTAATAAGTGAGAGGGTTAAATTGGTAATTTAGCCAACCAAAAGGGTGATTTAATTACTAAAATACCCTTCCTTTATTAAATCTAGTATATTCCATAGAGTACTAAGCATTTAAATATACATACTTTACTTCAACCATGGGATCTTATAGTAGGAGTATCATGGTTACACATAGTATAGGTCATGCACTAATTCATGGGACATGCAAGGATAAGGCAATATAATGCATCATGCAAAACATATTGGATTAAGCCAATTATTAGTGTTAGAGTTGGAGTTGAGTAGATTCCAAAAAAATAACAAATGTAGAGAAGGTAAGAAGATAGTAGATGGATTTGATATTGATAACCATCAATATTAAGCACTTACATCAACCAACTAAGGTTTCAACTCTTAGCTTAAATGGTGTAAGATTTTGAAACATTCACAAAACCAAACCTTAGTCTTAAAAGGATGGTTCGACAACCAGGGGATTTGATTTTTAATCAAAATCTACCTCTCCCTTCAACCCTTCACACTCTATATAGAGTGTATTAGGCCTTTATAGAGTTTAGAACAAATCTAACTAATAATGAGAAGATTTGTTTCACCCCCAAACATATTTTGCATTAATACAAGTTAACTAAGGTTGCAACATGTACAATCGGCTAGTGGTGATAATCAAAACTCTTTAGCCTCCCATCACATGATGACTACCATTACAAACTATGACAAGTTCTTAAAAAACATAAATTACACATTAGCAAAGTCTAATAACATGCTTTAATTAGGTTTAACTAAGAAAGGGAACTTTAGTTGATTGAAAAGGAGATGGTCGTCTTGGGTAGGTTGGAGCTTTTGGCCAATTTCTTTGAGATTGCTTCCCCTTGATTTAAGCCTCCTTTAAAGGTCTTGATCTCCCCAAATTTATCTTCCTAATGTCCTTTAATTCCTCACATGAAACGTGCTACATGTGGTGGTCTTCATCAGTCGAAAATGGTGGACTATAGGGGTGGATAAAATATGGCTTTTGGAAAGCCATAATGGAGCCATTTATGACTAGCTTTGTGGAGCTATAATGTATCCCTAAAATGGAGCCATCCATAAGTGGGGTTGACGTCTTGTTTTTTTGTTAGCGTGGGTTTGCATGACTCCTTGATAATATTGTTATTCATTAACCTAAGTAAGAAGAGTTTTAATGTCTTTAACTTTATAAAAATTAATAAGTAGATCATCTTTATTTTGGGATGCTCCTACATCATCTTCCTTCTCTTGAAAAGGCACATTATCATCATCTTCATAGGGCATGTGATGTAAATAAGGGAGCAAGTCACCCCACATTAAATGTCTTGGACAAATTCCCCATTTCTTGTGGAAGCTCGAGGCGATATGCATTGTTGGCAATCTTTTCTAGAATTTTTAAAGGTCTATCACGCCTCAGCAGGAGTTTGTTCTTTCTCCTAAGAAGGAAACCTTTCTTTTTGAAGATGAAGCTATACTAGATCTCCTAGTTCAAAAGCTTACTCTTTACTATTCTTGTTTACTTTCTTTTGTCATTCACTTTTTTGATCCTAACCCTTACGTATTCATGAAACTTTTTGAACTCAATAGCACTGTGTTTTGCTTCAAACTTTGCTTGAGCCTTTATTAGTAAAGGAATGAGATCGATGGGAGTGGTCGGTTTCACCCCATAAACCACTTCAAAAGGTGAGTGCTTTGTGACATAGGTGGGGGAACGATTGTATGTACATTCGACATAACATAGTTTGATATCCCAATCTCTCAAGATTTTGTGAACCAAATTCCTGTAAAGCATTGTGATGGTGTGGTTTGTGACTTCAGTTTAGCCATCATTCTATGGGTGATAAGAGTTTATAAAGAAAAGTTTTGTATTGTGTATGTCTGCACAAGGTTTTCCAAAAATAGCTGAGGAACTTGGTATCTCAATCGAAGATAATCCTTTTTGGGATACCATATAACCTAACTATTTCTGTAAAGTAGAGATTGATAATGTAAGAGGCGTCATCCATCTTATGATATGGGATAAAATGAGCCATCTTAGAAAACTAATTGATGACTACCATATTGACATCATTTTACCTTTGTGTTTTAGGAAATGCCACTATGAAATCCACGCTCATATGGTCCCAAGGATGGTGTGGAATAAGGAAAGGTGTGTAGAGTCCTTGGTGGAAGTGACTCTTGGACCTTTGATAAGTAGAGAATTTTCCATGAGGGATTATACATCCCCCACCATCTTAGGCTAGAAGAAATGTTACATGTCTTGTTAATGACAAAATGTCCTGCTAAACCTCCCCCATATACCTCTTGAATGATTAGTTCATTGATAGAGTGCTTTGGGATGGACAACTTGTTACCTTTGAAAAGGTACCCTTCTCGCATCAGGTACAGACCCCAAGGCTTACCTTGTTCTTCCATATATTTTGCAAATTATTCATTTTCTTGTACAACTGCTTTAAACACCCAAACCTTAAGACCATTACTTCTAATAATGAAAATATACAATATCTCCTAAAGAGTACATCTGCTACAATATTGGTCTTGACACTCTTATGATTAGCTACAAATGAGAAAGACTGCAAAAACTCCACCCACCTAGAATGCCTAGGGTTAAGTTTATGCTACCCATTTATATACTTTAGGTATTCATGATCATTATGAAGTACAAATAGTGATGTTCAAAGGTAGTGTGACTAATGATATAAATCTCTAACAATAGTATAAAACTCTTTGTCATAGGTGTAGTAGTTGGACCTCGAACCATTGATTTTCTCACTAAAGAAGGTGATGGGCTTACCTTCTTGTATCAAAAAGACACCAATGCCCACTCTACTTGCATCACACTTGATCTCAAACACTTTGTCAAAGTTGAGTTGATATAATATGCAGGCCCCGCTTAACCTACTCTTGATTAGATTGAAGGACTTAGTCTATTGAAAAGCCCCTTTTTTAGGCATTATGTGATGGGTGTTAAAATTATGCTAAATCCTTTTATAAACCACCTAAAAAGAGGTAATCTCATGAAAATATCTAACACTAGCGATGGATGTGGGTGTAGGCCATGTTCTTATTGCCTCCGCCTTTGACTCATCTATGGAGATTCCATTTTTTGAATACAACAAACTCTAAAAAGGTGGATTTCGGCACAAAGAAGCCACGCTTCTCTAGTTTACCATACATTTTTTTGTTCCTAAGGGTTAGAAATACATGTTTAGTGCCTTACATGGTCATCTCGACTAGAAGAGTATACAAGAATATCATCAAAATACACGACTATATATTTAGACATGAAGGGTTAAAGAACTTCATCCATGAGCCTCATAAAGGTGCTTGGCACATTGGATAGTCCAAAAGTCATGATAACAAACTCATACAATCCTCCTTTGGTCTTGAAAGTGATCTTCCACTCATCTCCTTCCTTCATCTTGATTTTATAGTATCCATTCCTCAAGTCAATCTTAGAAAACACATTTTCCCCATACTGTACCCTTTTGTTTGAGGTATGAACGAATTCTAAATTCAAATGTTTTCATCTGTTATAATCCCCTAACCCCTAAGCTAATTTCTTTATTTTAATTTGTTTGAGGTCAGAACGAATTCTAAAGTCAAATGTTTTTACTTAATTTATTTTCTAAATTTATTTTACATCCACATGTACCATTTTGGACCATTCATTAATTGTTTCACCTATTTGCATATTATTATGTTTTTCTTATAGCAATTTCTTGCTTGTAGATGGATTCAAAGCCTTGATCATATCCTTATATTGCTACAAAAATGGTTGGACATTATCTATACTATGAAGCACATATGAGTGGGCATGTCTCAATGTTTTAGGATCATCAATCTTGAGCACCTAAAATCTGTTATCCCTTTTCCTTTCATCTAATATGTTTGAATGACATAGGTGAGGGAAAACTTAGGGTATTAACATCTAATAAAACTCATGGAAAAATTTAGTCGCCCCCTCCATTAAATAAGCCTTAGCAATGCATATTTCTTTCATGTTTGAGTTCCTTAGATAACCTTTTAAGAACTTATGAATCTCTCAAATGGATACATCTAATGCATATGCATTAACTTGTATAATATAACCTCCCTAACCAAGTTCATAGTTAAATGCATCATGGTTACAAATAAATATGGAGGAAATTACATCTTGAGATGATATAATATAATTAGAATCTCTTCTTTCAACATGTCTAACATCTAAATGACATTATCATATATTTCCTTCAAAAAGAAACAAAATATAATGAAAACACTACAAACATAATTGGGGAAAATAGAATGTATAGATACCAGCAACAAATCTTGAATGGAAACATGATGATTGTGTGATTCATAGCCACTAACTTTAAATCTTTTATTGAAACAAGGCCCTTAATATTTGATGAATACTCTTCCATAACCTTTATTCTGTTTAGGCACACATAAAGAAAAATTCTTCCTCTTTTTTTTTAAGAAAGAATATAACAAGTAGGACGTAAAAAGTTATATTCCCCACTTTCTAAATATGTAATTTTGTTCTTATACCCATCTCAACGAGGTCCAACCTAGCACTACCATTATCCTTGGTCTTCTTTGGCACATTTAGATGTGTACTATTATACTATCGTATATATTCTTCTCAATGTGCTTCACTTTATGAAAGTGTTGCACATATTTTTTTCAAATATATGGAGTCCTATGAGTAGATTTGGAGCACTTGCTTCTTCAACATTTCGATTGAAAGTTTTTCCTTAACTCAATAATTATGATTTGTAGGAAAAAAAAGATATAAAAGATAGGTGATCTTCCTACTCTTTGGAAGCTATACCAAGTATGTGCTATATTCATAAATAGAGCATGCATAGTATTTGTGCGTACTATAACCGGAAATATTACCATATGTTAGAAAATCATTTTTGTATAAAATAAAGACTCTCAAGTTAAATGACTCTTGGACATGTATGTCAAACACTTAAACTCCATGATTCTATGTGCACTTTAAATTTTCAACAAGGGAAGCTAGTTGAACATCAACATCATTGCTAGGATTCTTTTAACTCAATATATACAACGATAACATCATCCATTTCCACTTCATACATAATAATAGAGGGGGATTATATGTCACCAAGATAACCGACTATAAAATGTAGTTTTTGTTTCCATTGAAAGGGTTCATTTTGTCAAAGAAAATTTCATGACCAAATTTAGGGATTTTAGTGTCAATCATCTTCCATAGAAGAGAATTGGTATGATGTTTAGGATTGCCATCATAAATCCTCTCTTTTGAATGTCATATAAGATTCTTTGCATTTTCTCTACTACTAAACATATATGATTGAAAAGTACCATAACACCGTGTTAAGAATCTCACCCTTAATATTGTGCCATTTGACATTATAGAAATGTGTCTAATGACAGATATTCATTGAGACACAAAATACAATCATTAGAAAAACCATGGTTTTTTCAATAATTCAAGCTAATAAAGTAAAGAATCTTATTTGCTTCATATTTCTTGGGAGGAAGTACATTATTCTCCAAAAGAATCTCTTTCAATAGTTTGAGAAGAGAAGTGAAGATGTTATTACTCTATACATTGGTTTCCTCTAGATTATGCACTCATAATATGAACAATAAATTGTGAAATTTAGTACAATCTTCCTACAAGGGCATTTCTGAACCACTGACCAAATTTTCAAACTTCTTAAAATAGTCTCTAAAATTTTCTTCTACATTATTTATCAATTATTTCATACTAGCAAAGTTATCATACTCAACATCATCACTTGAAACACAAATACATTGGACACTAATGAACTCTCCATACAATATAACAACCATAAAACACATGCATAATAAGATGATATCGTATTTCTATAACCCCTTTCTTCTTAGTTTGCTACAATCAATACATCGATAACATATCTACTTGGGATCCATGGCATGTTCAACCACAAATATTAGGAAGTCATCTACACCATCTATATATTATTTAGGTAACCTACTAGAATAGATCCATGATTGGTCCATGATATCTTATATTAAAAATCAACTAATATTTTGTTTGTAGCAATGTTTCCCATATAAACATTAAGAACTTCTTTTATGGGCCAAAAATGACTCCATAATTCTCACACACCCAAGACACTAAGATAATAATATCCAGAAATTAAAGTTTAGAAATGGATAATTTTGAAGCCCCAATCTTAATAGCGGTTAAGGAACTTAATGTTGCATTTACCATTTGGAAGAAAATTTGTAGGGAAATTTGTACTAAGAGATGGCATCATCATAAGATTATTTATAATCTATGTGTAAAGTTCCCAAAAACACCAAGCTAGGATTACTCAAAACCTTATAAAATTCTAGCAAATTACCAAACAAATATAATAGAGTGTAAACTAAAGAACATAAACATCAAAACATATGTAAAATTCATCAAATAAATGGTATTATAGTATTCATAAATAATAACTCATTTTTTGACCCATAACATAAAAAAAAACCTCATTTTATAGGCCAAAATAATAATACCAAATAACTTCTAATGGCATATAAAACATATAACATAACAAAATTGAGGAGCACATTCAAATCTGGTAAAATTATGGAAACATTTGCATTCGGTAACGTAATAAAACTGAGGAGAAGATCAATAATATCATAAAATATTTATGAAGAAAGAAGATGAAAAATGTGTACCGATTAAGGAATGATGACAAAATAAGAAGATAAAGAAGGATGGATGGTGACAGAAACTAAGGTGGAGAAAAAAATGGTGAAAGGGTTTAGGCAAGAAGAAATTTGAGAAGGAGATCTATGCATGTGTTTGTGAAAATATGTGAAGTGGAGTAGGCCTCATAGGTGAAAAGTGAGGAATGTGAAAATGAAAAATATCCTGCTAAGGCATAGAAGGGAATTTTCATTTTTTTTTTTAAATTATGTTATGTTATAGATGACCATTTTAATCCAATACTACCACCTATACCATTAAAAATAAAAATCCTACTAAGATATATATGACTATTGTAAATAAAAACCATTGTTTATAACTTTAAAAAAATTTGGAGAAAATATCTACCAAGGTTTAGACGACGATTAATATAAAACTATCATCTATAACTAAGATCATTATAATCAAACTAAAGCCTATAGGTATAATTCCCTAGCTATTAACTATTGTTTCTTCCTTTTTTCATGTAGCTTGTTATTTTATTGGAGAACTTATATATGACTATTACTATTCAAATAATATAATATACGGTGTCATCTAAGTTTTCTTTTTTGGTAGTGTATAGGACTATGTTTGGTAAAGCTTGCCCATACTTATTGAACTATAACACAATTCCTGTTGGGATCTCAAGATGGTTAACTTGGATCCTATTATAGCATGGGAAGCAAGGAAGCTACAAATTAATGAACCAAAATAAGTAATGCACTTATCCTACTATAGTGTATGTCTTTTCGGCGAAAAGACAATAAATATATATATATTATACAACTCTAGCTTGAGATTTCTCCCATGAAAGCTAAAGTCCAAATGGTTAGTTCCCCATGAAATTGTCAAAGTCTATCTTTATGGAGCCATAGTAGGATGGGAAATTTTTTTACATTTAATGGCCATTTTTTGAAGCCCTATTGAGGATAAATGTTCGACAAAAAAGCTCATACATCAACCCTACTACCTCATTAATCCAACAAGGTTGTTATCATAGTTATTAAAATTCCAATTTGATCTTCTGATTCCACAATCCTACGATCCAAAAATCATGAAATAATTCACAATTCTAGGTAGAATCTTAAAATAGTTGAATACGTATAGAATCTTATGATTCGTACTGTAGAACCTTATGATCCTACTATAAAATCTTATGACATTATTGTACAATCCTATGATTCTAGGTAAAATCCTATGATTCTACATAACATCTAAAATACCTATTCCCATATTATTCTAGTTATATTTCTTCATTGATTGTTTGATTTTTGCACATATATTATTTTGTAACATGTCTCAAAAATGAGGCAATGCACAAAAATTATGACTAATATACCACTAAAATAATGAACTTGATTGTTGATGTAACATATCGATAAAAGATTATAATCGCCACTTAAATAGTAAAATAAATATATTAAACTCTACAATATTATAAATTATTAAATTCTATTCAATTTGAAATTAACATTCTTCCTATATTTATATGTTCATCTTCATAATGCATGGAAGCTTTAGTTAACGTGTGTGAATATAGCTAAAAATCCTCCCCCCTTTTTTTTTATCTTGATTCATCAAATTTTAAAATCTAATATTTTTTGTTCTTATTCTATTAAATAATATAAAATAACGTCCTCTTATCGTTACCTTCATTATCATCTATTTTCTTCACTTTATATGCTTCTCTTAAGGATAACAATACAATATACTTTAAATATAGTTAATTATATTTCTAATGTTTTTGACTTAATAAAATTCCTAATATGTAAAATAACTTCTATAATTTATGCTACCTATAAGTAGTTGGAACTCAATCAGTGATAATATGAGAGCTTAAGAGTGTAACTTTATGTTCATTTCACTTAAAATATGTTATTTTATAGCATATACGTATATAATTTTTATATCTTCATATTTTTATAGGATTTTGTGATCCTATGAACTGATTATATGATATAACCCCAAGCTTCTAAATTTATCCTAGGTAAAATCTCTATTCTAACAACCTTGGTTGTTAGGTTGATGACGTTAAACAAAGATCTCTTAAGAACTGGCCTAAGGATAATTCTCAACTTTATTTTCTTTTATCCTATTTCAGTTCATATTTTTCGTATTAGTATTTCAGAGGATTCTTTTAGTTTAGCTTTTAGTCCTTTTTTTTAATGTTTGTATTTTCTAACTTAAGAACTACCGTAAATGTATGACCCTAACAACACATTTATTTTATAGGAAATAGAGCAATTTCTCCACCTAGAGGGAGTGCATAGTATAAGTCATAGTGGGAGTGCAAGTTATAGGGTGTGTAACAAAATTCAACCAAGTTGATCCTTCGTATCATGGGTTAAGTGGCTTGTTATCATTAGTATACTTTCCCAATATCATCTCAAGTCCATTGTACTAGATGGTCCCTAAACTTGTTATTTTAATATCATCCTCATTCTCTTTAAACACAATCATTTCTTTTCCTCTCACATTTGTTCCCCCAAAACTTCAATTCCACCATTTCTGAGCAATCAACCTAGTTTTGACCACCTTTGATAACACTAAAAAATTGTTGGAAACCTTCTATTGGACTTTACTTTGAAAGAGGACCTTGATATTGGTAATCTCATCATAGTTCTTACCACCTTTGAAAAATAAACTCATGACATTAATATTTCCCAACTGAGAAATCTACTAGACCTTGCAATTATTGCAACCAGAAAGGATCTTAGTCCTTTCTACATTACCATCCTTATCAACTCATATCCTAACCCCTTTAACCCCCACTATAACTCATAGACACACTAGTGTGCAGCTCAAGCCCCTAATAAGAACCATCAAACCCTTGAGAAATTCTTCGCCTCTAAAAAAATTAGTAACCCACTTCGTCCATTAACAAGTTTTCATCAAATGAGGAAGTGGAATAAATCATATATTCTACAAACCTAATTTTTCCAACTACCTCCTTAGTCTTATCACCCATCATCAGTCATCTTATTTTTGCAAACACTCTATAGAATTATCTCCCTCTATAGTGTTTGAGTTTTATAACAACTTGGATGCTTAATAGAAGACCAAAATCATCCATGTTAGAGGTAAATTTGTTTATTGCTTGGTCACTGCCATCAACAATTTATACAATCTACCTTTTTATAAAGTGGATGACTACCCTGTGTATGTCAACAACCCCTCTAATAAGTTATCCTCCACTATGGTATACACATAAACCCTCCTTGGAACTAAGTGGTAAGTCACTAACATTGGTATTTGTCACCGCCATTGTCCTATTATTTTACCACATATCAAGATGTGGTACCATTTTCTTCACACACATTTGCTTCCTGCCCTAAATAATAAGATAATTTCACTTGAAAGGATGTTACTCCTTTGTTATTTTGTTATAAAGAAAACAATTGATGTTATCAGGCTTTTGTAAGATCAACTAGAATTCCCCTTCAATAAGCCTACATTGTCTATGTTTTATGCCCCTTTGGTGGCAAGCCTTTATATTAATTGGGTGTATAGATTGGACCTAAGGGGGGCATTTGTGCCAACCCTGCCTTGATAAATGAAGTTATAGTGAACATGTTATTTGTCAACCCTCACAAAGCTTCCAAGGCTAAATCCCCCCTTGAGTAAAATTATAGTGATTTGGACATCTTTTTCTAGGTTATGCACAAATACATAGGAAACTAATTCAAGGTTGGTAGGAAAATTTTGAAATTGTGGCTAAATTACTGTCCACACTTGAATTTACCAGTGCAAGACTAAAATAGAGGAGCCAAAAATCATAGGTAATGTGGTGGTTGGGCAGACCAGGGAGATAATAAAGGAGGAAGAACATGTAAAGGATGAGGTTATCATGGCTGAGGGAACTGATAGAGAGCCAACTACTGAAGAGACTCAAGGTACTAACCTTGATTGGATAATCCTTATAAGAGTGGCTCAACCTATGGTAGAGAAGACCACTATAGACTATATTCATTTGTTTCCTTCATATTGACTAGCTAAAAATGGTTATGGTGTTGATTATTTAGACTTAAGAAATTCTAAAACACAATTTTTTTTTAGGGTTGACCCAACTCGACCCCTTAAGTAGTGTCAATAAAGCTAAATTTTACTTACAGGGATAATATATCTAGCTTATTAGTATTTTATTATTAGTTAGGTCATATTGCCCTTTTAATAAAAAATATCATATTTAATTGAGATCTTACATGAGAACTATGTATGCAATTGGGTTTAATATTGCTAGAGGGTGAGAGCTTGCTCAAAAAATTGTGGAATAGGTGTTAGGATGGATTAACAAAGAATACTTTTCTGAGAACCATGTGTGTATTAGAGCTAAAATGGCCAATACAACACATGAGAAGAGGCTCAACCTACACAGAATCACTTGAGGAGCCCATGGAAGTTTTATAGGGTAAGGTGAAAGAATCCCTAAATGCATACATACACTACACTTTTTGACTCTTTTATCTTGTTTTATATGCACATTAATAATTCTCAAAGTTTGTTACCCAAATTTTTGGTCAACTTGATTAAAGGCTAAAGGGTATTATGTTATTCCTTGTTTAATAGCAACTATGTGAATTACAATTATGATATAAATACTACATATTTGGGAAAATCAATAGTTCAAGTTGGGAGGAGTTGATAGTGTTATAATATTGCATGTTGTAGGACTTTATTATGGTGTATTTAATATTTTTCTTGCGATGATAATAGTTATAAGGTATGTATTTGCAAGAAAATTTTCTAGCCTATGAGTGTGCATGTCATGTTAATGTTAAAAGTAAGAAATTTAGGTCAAAACATTCTAATAGAATATGTTGTGCATCTCTATTTTTAGCTATTTCACACTTAGAGGATTCTTACACTTCTCTTCTCATGGTGTACCACAAAACTTACATGATTTGTAGGATAGAGGTCTTTTAGACAAATTAATCAATAAGATACCCTAGAAGTTTGGCTAATAATGACCAAAATTGAATGTAATTATATGTGTTATTTTTAAAAAAGAAAAATCCATTCCATAAAAGGAATATCAAATTTGTTATGTTTGAAACTGTACGTTGGGTATTAGTGGAGAATTACAACTACCAAGTGCTCATATTAGTCCAACATATTGTACCTCCATCAACATACAAATGATCCTCCATTTTATTTTATAAAAGGAGAAATAAGAGAGATAAGAGAAAATATACAATAGGATGAAGGAGAGAAAATCATAGGTTAGAAAGTGCAAATCTAGATGAGATTTAACTAAGTGAGGGAGGAAGAAGTAAAAAGTGCAATTGAGCTGGATAAGGGTGGTCATGAACTATCATCCCTCACTATTTTTTTCCTACATCTTCACCATTCATTACTTTATTTTTAGCACCATGCTCTTTAGCTGAGTTAAAACACGTTGTGGGGAGGATCATCTTGATGCACATATTATGAACTTTTGGATATTATACCCTTGTTTAGTTGATAGGGTATTTCATTTTGATGAGTTTAAAATTTGTGTCAAAGTGTTGATTATTGGACATTCTTAGCACTTGTGTGAAGTTTATGATATTAGACAGAGTATAGAAAGGTTGAAGATGTAAAAATGGTGACAAGGTCGACATTAAGAGGTGTTTAGAGTTTGGCATTTATCCTACAAATTTTATTGTGTGACATTTCCCAGGCTCATGTACTAAGATGAAAATAGCTTGAGAATATTCTTCACCTAAAGTAAAGCCCCGTGAACTAAGTGGTGTTGATACCTTATGAGCTTGGCAAGCTATGAGTTGCTACTTGTTATAGTATTTGGTGATATGTGATACCCCTCTCCTCACATCCTATTCTGATTGTTCTCCTTTCCAACTTTTCCATACATTTTCTTTCTCATAGTTTTCCATACATTTTTCAATTTTTAAATTTTAACTTATTTTATTCTACACTACCAACATTTTTTAGGTTAATTAATTTTTTTATTATCTCTCCATATTTTTAACCTTATCTTGTAGTACTAACCTAATCCTCATGGGAATGATGATCTACTCACTCTTTATTACTTGGATCGATTATGTATACTTGCATATAAGTATAGTGCTTGATTCCATACCTAATGAACCACTATAGACCCATATTACACTACATAACATATCAGTATAATCGTACTTCCACCATAATAATAGGAAGTATTATCTTATCTCGGTCCAATGATATCTAAGTACAACAAAGAAGAAGGATATCTAGGTTGAAGAACCACCAAAATTATCTCCTAGATCACCTTATAAAAATTATAAGACTAAATAAGAAATAATATCTTTATAAAACCAATTTCAACACGAAGGCTACTCAAAATTATTTCTTATACTTGAAATATAAATACTTTGATTCTAGATAATTAATTCAAATTGGTGGTATTAAAATACAATTTGGATCATTTTGAACCAATCTAGATAATCAATTTAAGTAACATAAATCATACCAATAACATGGATCATTTTGAACCAATCTAGATAATCAATTTAAGTAACATAAATCATACCAATAACCAGTCTAATAAAATCATTTATGGAAGTTAGGGTTTTAAGCCTAAAATAAAAATTGGTTGAATCTAGATAATTTTTTCAAATTAATGATTTTGATATGCAATTACACATATTTTAAACCATTTTACAAGCTTAATTAATAAAAAAATTCAGGATCACATAAAATCAAGCTAGATGGAGATATCTAGGTCAAAAATCAAAAACCTCAAAATCAAAATAGTCCACCTATATACACATAAGACTCATATATACACATCATGGAGGCTAGTTTAGCTTTAAAAAAATCCAAATCATATCAACCAGCTCATTTATCAAAGGAGGAGAATGATCATTATGCAAACTATATTTTTACTAAAATAGGTCATTGAAAGTTATCATTAGATAAAAGATAGGTGGCAATCTCAACTTCAACCAGTTGTAACAATCCATAGGTGTTATTGGTCATGCATTGTGTAAAGTGGAGGTTAATTTGTTGTTGAGATATTACGTTTTTCCTTGATTCTTCAGTGTTGCTGTTATTGTTGTTATTATCGATCTAGTATAGATGTCAGCAGTGAATTTCAACAAGTTGTTGTTACTAGGTTGTTACAACAATTTGAGGTTGGAAGTAGTTATCATGCTATTGTTATAGTGGTTTTTCAGTAGTTTTTGTCATCAATTGTTGAAATTCATCGACAATGGTTTGCTGCCATGGTGGTGGCTAGAGAACGACCATGGAAAAGGAATGATAAAGAAGAAGTTATGGACATAATGTTTTCTATTCATTTGTTCATCTCTACTACAGTAAAAATGAAGGGGGGGGGGAAGTGATAAAACTCTACGTATGCACATTTTTTACCCCCCTTTTTCGATGATGTTCATATATGTTTTTGTAGTTATCAGTCTATAGGGTGTAGTATATTAGTAGAGTTGTTAACAAATTGAGCTGGCTCAATTTGACTCATTTTTTTAACAAAATAAATCAAACTCGAGCCTTACTTTTAGGCTTATTTATTAAACGAGTCAATATTGAGTCAATGGAGGTTTAACTTGTTATTCACAAGCCCACTGGAATTCGGCTCAAGTTGGGCCTGCCTTATTAATAAGCATGAGTCATTCATTTATAGCCTGGAATTGAATATAATTTATTTAATAAATGATTTAAATAGTTAAATGAGCCTTTACAAAAGCTAAATAATTAGATGAGTTAATTTGGTTTGTTTAAATTTCAAATGAGCATAGTAGTTAACCAAACCAAGCCACGAATCAAATCATAATAAACAAGCCAAGCTGACCCATCTCTCAAACCTCATCTAACCGAGCTCGAACCTAAAAAACCTAAATGATTTGAGCTTGATATAGGGGTATTTGGCTCAAATTATCTCATTGAAAACCCTATATACTGCTAAATTTATCCATCTTGTAGGGAAACATAACATGCACATGTAAAAAACTTAGAACTTGTATTCTAAGTAACCAAAGCACAAAGTTTTGTAATATGGGAATATATATATATATAGGGTGACACACTCTACTGGAAAAGCCATGTGATGTAATTTTAAAGCTAACTACAACTATCATTTATATCTTAAATGTGTATAATGGCCTTTGGATTAATTGAAGATCTCTACATTCTATGTGCTTATAATGTCCAATAATCCCAGTATTCATATCCCTTTCACCATTGCCATATTTTCCCTTCCTCCTCCTTCCGTGTCATATATAAGCTAAGATAAAATCAAGTGTAAAGGAGAGCTTAATAAAAAGGTAAGGAAAGGATGAAGGAAGTATAATTTATAGAGAAAAAACCTACCTAGTGGAAATAAAGAGAAGAAGAAGATAAAGTTGGAAAAGGGTATACTTTATATGTTTTATTCTATTTTCTCTTCTTCATATTTTACTTATAATTTTATACTTTATTTTTATACTATGGAAATCAACTTGAAAACTTCCATCTTTGTGGGGAGGATATAAATGATTTATGTGTTATAACACTCAAAATGTTTTAGTACTATGTTTGTGATTAATGGAAATTTCATCTTTGATGTTCTTAAATGGAAATTTCAAAGCCACAAATGGAATCTACCCAACCAAATGATACCCAAGAGAGATAATTATGATAGTAAATATCAAAGTGGTGTTTAGATCACCATGGAGACATGTTTAATAATAGGCAATAATGCTTGAAAACTCAATATGTAATGTTATTGTTGGTTCATGTACTAAGATGGTGAAAACCCAAGAGTATATTTCACCTTAAGTGAAACCTAGTGAGTGGATGAGTGTTGGTCTCCTATGGTATATTCCATGCTATAGTATAATGTATGTTTTAGTATATGGTGATTTGAACTACCTCTACCACAATCGTTACCATTATTATCTTCATTTCTACTTGTATAAGTAACTTAGTATTTGATTTCATATTTTGTTTCCTCTTACTTTTACACTATTAAATTGGTTATGTATTATTAGTTACAACAACTTGTTTCTATTTCCATTATCTTATAAATTACAAAATTTCCTATCTAACAAATATTATCAATCTCAAAGGGATGATACTTAATCACTCTATATCATTTTGGGATAACTGTGTACACTTACACATAGTGCAATGATTTTTTTCATATATTTTAGTGATTTTATACATTAGCACACACCAAGGTTTTTGGTTTTGTTACCAAGGATTGGTGATAGTGTTGTATTGTGTAAGATGAAATATTGTAGTTTGGTTTCAATGTAGAGTTCACTGTGTTTTAATTTTTTATTTTTTGTACTATTTTTTCTAGCATATGAGTGATTCTAATGAGTCAAATCTTTTACCCTTTGATCTAGAGATTATGCACACTCTAAGATGAAGATTATCCAACTTACATGCAAAACAACAAAATATATTTTCTTAATCACTTGCTCATTCCAATGTGAAAATGGCCATGTGTAGCTCTTTGAGGATGATTAGTAGTTGGCCAACCTGGTGTTGGGCATGGGTTTTGAAAGCATTGACATCCGGAGTCTTTTGATCTATCCTTGACATACCAAAGTTTAGGACTACACCCCACTTTTATTTCTGTAATTTAAGATCATGTACTTTGATTTAATTTTCCTTGTATATTTGAATATTGAGGATTTTCGAGGTCTTGTACTTAAAAATCTTTATTTTGGTATTTATATAATATATGTTGGCGTACTCTACTTTGGTGTTGGTTGGTTTGCTTCTCAAGCTTATATCTAACATATGACGGGCGACTGACTCTTATTCTATATTAGGTATGGTGGTAACACCATTTTTCCCACCATTTTTCCTAAGTGTTTATTATTTTTCCACTTCCATAAGGTTTTAAAAAAAATTAGTAGTGAAAAGTAGGGATTGTTTCCGTTATAATACCACCCATTTTTCAAACAACCTATGTATGGACTTTTTATACTTTTGTTAAAGCATTTGCTGAGGCAAAATAAAAACAATCTATGAAGAATTAGGTGCTACCACCCTAGCAAAATATAGATGTTATGTTGTTAGCTTATGTTAGACATAAGGGTAAGTATCCAAACCAACAAAACACTAGAAAACAAGACCATGCAAAAATGACAACATAAGTGATAGAGAGTTCAAGGTTCACAAACCAAAGCAATGTATATAGCCCAAAAATATTATAAAATACATAAATGGAAAACCCACAATTAAAAAAGTTAGTAGATATAAGAAATGTCTATATCTCTAAAGGGTAAAATAAGAAAGGAATCACTAAAATTTCTATTCTCAAATATTCTTTCCTCAAACTACTATATGACTATGTATTAGCTAGCCACATCTATTTACACAAGGTCCTCTACCTTTTAAAAAAAATTGGTGACCGGTTAAATGCAGAGGTTAATATGATATGTACTAATCATGCTAAGTTACCCTATCATGGAGTTTCATGATACACAGATGATAAAAAAAAATAGGCATACATGGATCATTCTTAACTTACACACCACATGCTCATACATCAAACATATTAAATATACATATAACATGCATAGGTCATATTCATAATATGTAATGCATATACATGTAAATGAATATTAGGGGCAACATGCTCAACAATAGTTACCAAGTCATAGATAATTATTCGTAAAGGTAATAGTACATCAGGGTGTGTTATCATGCATAACTCAAACAAGGCCGAATATATAATGCTTAGTTTCACATTATAATCATGCAAGTACCCATACATGTACTAACAGATTTAATCTAAGCAACCACTAGGGTTTATTTCCAATGGCTCAACTCTTTAGGTTATACCACTTCCTTATTCATATATGGCATAGATCAACATCTAGTTAAAATTTCATTCAACAACCAATTAGTTACTAAAACCATTAACCAAGTGTATAACCAGCCTCATCCTTTTTCTCATTTATCCATTTTTCGTCCTTATCTAATTATTTACATTCACTTATTCATTATCTAAGTCTTTATCATCCATTTAATTATCATCCATATTTTATTATTATCGAACGATGGACTATGCACCCCCATGGTCTCATATACTAAGAAAGCCTATCCAAATAAGGGACATAGAGTCTAGTCCAAGCTAATCACCAAAACAAGCATAAGTCCAGACCTAATCCAATCACTAGAATGGATATAATTCTAGACTGAAGCTAACCACCTAGGTAACAAGACCCTTTAGTATCGATACCTCCTAGTATATCACCAGTGTCTAGAGTAGGTAATACACCAAAAACTCTCAAGGCCCCACTCGAAGACACCAATAAATGCCAGAGGATAGACTAAATCTCGATAGCTAATCAAGTATTAGGTAATACAAACCCATACACAACTCGATTATCTTTTTCTTTACGTGATTAGTATATTAATTGTGAGATAAGTGATCATACAAGGCCCATGCAAAAGCAAGCAAGGCATTTTCCATGCTTCTTCCATATCAATCCTTTTCTTTCCATTTTCTCAATCATGTGGGGTTTTAATTTATCCTTATCCAATATTATTCAGGTGCATCATGTTATTTTATTAAATCCTAAGTTGTATTTCATTGCCCTTTTCTCAAAACTATCACATTCCATACATGAAAACCCATGTAGCCTTTACAATAATCTAAAGTATATCATAAACTATGATCCATTTAATCCTGTATTTTATCCCATTAGAAATCATAGGATAGTCTCAAACACAGCCTCAAAGCATAACTAAACCAAAAGAAAACAAACCACATAAACTAGCTGAATTAGTTAATTGGTCTGGCCCAGATAGTTTATCAAGTGCACGAACAAGTTTATCAGTTTGGATCGACTGATCGATCAGATCAGTTTGACTCAACCAGACCATACTTTTCCTCAAACTCATTGAATGGTTTGGGAAAACTAGTCAATTGTTCATAGACCAGTCAATCATTTCTATCCAACCATCCAATGGTATTAAGAAGAAAGTAAGACTAAGGTCTCTATAGGCTTACCTATTGATGGGTTGGGTCAATAAGGCGATTGGCTTGACCTAACTAATCGATTTGTTTGTCCTAAAATAACACCAAACCATAAATTTCATTTAGATTCATACTTATAAATCATCCTTAACCACATTAGAAAATATATCAACATAATATAACACATTTTCAACCAATTTAACTTGCATATTGTAACATTGAGTCATCATATCCTATTTTATCAATCTTTATGCTTTTTGCTCAAAGTATACAATCTATCCATCTAAATCACTTATGTAGGCTATATACATTCATGCCAACATATAGCATCAACTTAAAGATTTCATAACATGTAGGAATACTCATTAATCATTTTAGAAGCAAGAATCACTTACTTATTACAACAAAAAATTCCCTTAAACCAGAAATTCCAATCTATGAGAATATCAACTTTTAAAACCTTAAAATAATGAATCTTAAACTCATAAATTCATACAAAACCTTAATAACTTTTTAAATTAAAACAAAGGAAAAGAAAGACATACCACACTTAGGATAAAAATAGGAAAATGATCAGCTAAACGACTCAATATATTTCCCAAATCTAATCCTTCCTTGCTTAACAATTAAAACAAGAGAGAGATAGAGAAATGATCAAAAGAGAGTGAGAAGTTCAACCACAAGGTTTGAATTCTAGAAAAGAGGGAGGTGAATACAGAGACTTAGGGATTTTGATGATTGAAAGAAATGTGCACAAAAGGGGTGGTTGGGGATATTTATAGACAACCAATCGAGAGGAATAATAGGGGCTACAGGAACAATTTGAAACCCCTAGAAATTACCGTTTGAATTTAGGCTAAATGGTTGGATTTCAGCCAAGATATGTTGATCTATTATCCATAGTTCAAATGGTGTTTTTGTATAATGCCTATCAATTAGGCTAGAATTAGAACTCACAAGAGATGTAATGGAAGGTCAACGTGGAAGAAATCATCCAGTTGCTCAGAAAAATGCCTAAGATTAAAGCATTGATCTTAGAAAAATGTAGAGGAGAGAGGTGGAAGAAGAAAAGGTTGAGGTCATCTCTCTCCTTTAATTATCTCAGTTCACCTCCAGATTAATCTAAGGCAATATTTTAGGCTAAATATATCATAAAAATAGTTAAGAATCTCTTAAGGATACTTTAGCATGAGTTGGTAAAGTTCTATTTTAGTATAATTTTTTTTTTAGAAAATTGATTTCAAAAAATATGTCCAGCTCAACAAACTGGTTGATCAGTTTGGGCCTACCACTCAGTCGGTTTAGTCGAGAAAATCCATTTTGCTTAAATGACAAACCAATCTATCGATTCATCTAAAAAACTCATTGAACTTCATTTTTCAACCTTGTTCTAGACCAAACTTTGCCTCAAACAACATCATAACATTAAATCAAAATGATAGGTTAAAAAATTGGCATAATTCTCATTCAATATTTTTTTTAAAAATATAGGGGGTATTGCATAAGTAGGTTTAATAAAAGATTAATCAAGATTATGCATTCTATGATCAAATTACCCTTAAATGGTAAACATATGGAATATGTAAATAGTGAAAGTCAAGCCTTGACCATTTACCTTAAATTTGACTTTTTCCTGATTACTTTGACCTAGACTTTGACTTTTCTTCCTTTTGTTGGTAAATATTGAATTTTTTTTGAATAAGGCATTTGACCTTATTTTACAATATTTAACTCAAATATGTCTAATGTTTTAGAGATTTTGGGACTAAAAGTGGTTATTGAGAGGAATGTTGATAGAATTTTACCTTTGACTTTTTTGGTGAATAGTGTTTTTTAGAAAAGCTCTTATTTAATTTGTTTTGGCATTCTAAGTGGGTTCCCACTCTTAGTTTAGTCTTTTAGGATCACGAATCATACTCTTTTATCTTTTCAAGCTTTGTGAGATATTCAAAGTAATTAAATATAGTTAAGTGTGATTGATCTTGGCTTAGCTTTATTGTTTTGACTTTGCTTTGTTTGGCTAGTATGCCATTAGCTTGTTGTATGATCTTGGATGGTTAATTTGTCTAAGTGTTGAATTAATGAGAACATGTTGACCTTATTTAACTTATGATGACACTTGAATAATTAGAATTAAAAAATTACAATTGGAATGGTTTGGTTATGAGTTGTTACTTGTTGTGAGGTTATGATTGGTCACCTAACCTTAACCTTTTATGGCTAGTTGTTTGTTTTGACCCTTGTGGTCAAAGTCTTGGTGACTTGATGTGGATTTCATGTTTGGATCTTTATCTTTATTTGAGTTAAAATATTAATCACTTAAAATAAAAGACAATTTGAGGTGGTCAAGCATCTTAAGCCTCAAGTGCTAAAGACCTTAAGGGTCAAAGGGGTCATTTCTACTTCATAAGTTAAATAACAAAATCCTATAAGGGTATGTATGCTTAAGGATTTGGAGCTCAAATTTTGATGTTCAACAAGCAATTGTGTGATTCCTTGACTAGCTATTTTGGAAGTGAGTGAGTTACTATAGTTGACGACTATGGTGGTTTCGATGGTTGAGACGATAATCCCTCTCAAAGTCAAATGGAATGACTTGATTTGATCACCTAAATATAGGTTGATACCTAGGAATGAGTGTGTGTTAGATTTAATTACTCAAAACATTAGTAAAGTGGGCATATGAGTATCCTAAGTTGCATTTTAGATGTTATCAGTCAAAATATCAATAGATTAGGTATCTTAGTATCCTAAGTTATATGTTAGATGTTATCACATGGAATATCAATGGTGCATTGGTTGATACATATGCCTTGGCTATTTGAGATTATTGGTGATATTGAACATGAGTATCTTATCTAACGTGAATGGTGCATGATTTATGATAACCATGTGATTCCATACCTTTATGCCTAATCTCAAGCTGGTGGGTGTTACATGTGATATCATGCCTATATTATGTTACATGTTATCTATAATTTAGTGTAACAGTTTAATCTTATCAGTACACGAGTATTGATGTATCCATTGCATGGTCACTACCCAATTCAAATAGGTAGATGAAAAAGTGGTGTGCAAGGTTCTACGACCTTGGTACAAGTGTTGGATTTCTCGTGCAACTTTGGGATTATGTTAGAGAGTAAAGCTTCTAGTGTTTTGTCCCAGGATGAGATTTTTTATTTTATTTTTTCTTATTTATCTAGATTTTTTAAACACTATTTAAGATTTCTACATTCTATAAAGAATTTTAATTTGCATAGTTTTGCTATGTTGTTGGTTGATTTGAATACCCAGCATTACATCTGCCATAAGCTTATGCGAACATGTGTTCTTCTTATGGTAGATGTGGTGGTATCAGCCCATGTATCTTGTTTTGGATTCTACCCTATCTTTTAAAATAATATTTTTTTGTAAAAGTAAAGGTGTTACATGATAATATAGACCCATATAGTGTTCCATAACCTCTCTTTAAGTAGTTAGTGTTTTAATATATCAAGAACAAATGCCAAACTAAGACCCGCATATCATATTAACACAATATGTCCACATAAATATCTCAAATTTCCCATCATTCCTCATCATGGATAATTAAGAATGATGACATCATCACTAAGCTAAATTATGCCATAAAGGACAATTAAAATATTCAATAATAATCATACGTATCTAACACCATCATTTATTTCTAATTATTCTTACTTTTATTCCTAAGTCAAAGGCATGTTTGAAAACCAAAAATAGCCTTCAAAAATATCATATATAGCTCTCAAAATACTAGTTAATTGGTTTATAGAACTAATGGATTGGTTTAGGTTGTATAACAAAATCACATAATTCGAAACAACTTAACTAATTGATTAGTTTGGGTTTACCAGTCAACTGGTGCATTTAATTGATTGGTTATGTCCAAGTAGTTAACCAGTGGTTTTCATAAATCACACCAAAGAGAATATCCAAAGTGTAACATATCTTGGCCTCAGAAATGGTAGACTGGTGGGGCAAACTAGTCAATCGGTAAAACCAATGGGTTAGCTCTTACCTTCAACCGGTTGACTAGTTTACCCAAGGACTCAATTCCATATTCTACTAAAAAATAATACATGCTCTTGTGCTTCAGCCAAACAACACTCATACTACCATTTGACAATTTGAAATCATGAATTAACAACTTTGTACACAAATCATGCCAAGGCTTCATGATTTTTCCAACATTTCATCATGTTATCTCATAATATGCCATAAACAAGAAAAGCTTACAAAGCATGAGTCAAGAACTGACACCTTCGCTTTATGCTACATAGTAGACATGCTTACATCTTGAAATCTCAACATAATCAAGGTGTATAATAGTTATGCATAGAATCCACAAAATTCCATTTTAGTAAAACATACTCATCCCTAATTTTATGCTTTCTACATATGCTTGTATATACTTCATCAAAACATGCGTGAGTTCACCAAACCACTAACATTTATATATGCATACATCCAAGAACCTAGGCATATACAACCCACATACTAATTTACACTACAAAATAAGATAAGAATGGCTTATCTCAAGCCAAGTTAGAACAATCACAAGAAAATAGATAAAGCCCTGAGCTTGAAACTTTAAGTTTGTAAACAACTTAGAAAATAAAATATCAAAACTCTGTAAAAATAATTCAAGATCCTTTGGCAATTGAAACAAACCTCAAAACTTAACAAAAAAAAACAGAAAAATCAACCTCTTCCACAAAAAAAAAAGGAGTAGAACCATCAACTTCTCCTAAATCTAACTACAAGTAGAGAGGAAGAAGAAGTATTGAAATAAGAATGGAGAAAGGGGGAACTAGGTGGTTTAGAGAACTAAGGTAAATTAAGAGTTTTATCTTCATTACTCAGGTAAATTTATGAGAGAAAAAAATGTGGGAAGGGTTATATAATTCAAAAACCTAACCCCTAGCTCAAATTTGGATCAATATGGGAGAAATTTCATATGCAATGGAGTTAACTTTGCCTCTAGAATAGAAATGGTGATTGTGGGTGACGTTTTGGGTGCTGCACATAATAATAATAATAATAATAATAATAATAATAATAATAATAATAATAATAATAATAATAATAATAATAATAAAAGAGGATAAAAAGGGAAATACACAAAAGGCATAGGACACAAAAGCGTCAAGTAGCACAGATATTTTCGGATGAAAATCATTTGTTTGGGCGTTGCTTAGGTCGTAAATCACTTTTTGTCAAATTATAATCCCCAATCTATTTTAGGATAATTAAAGTTTTAATCAATAGTAACGAAGAAAAAACTCTTAAAAAATAATTTAGTAATATTCTAGATCTTAATCATCAAATTTCAAGATCCTTTGGAAAAGATTTGAACCAAATGGAGCAAAAAAAAACTTCTAAGTCAGATGAACTAGTGGATTGATTTGATAAAACCAGTCAACTAGTTTCACTAGCTTATTGGTCTATCAAAACCATTTGATTGGCTCATCCAAACCCCAAAAACCTCTAAGAGAAATCAAACTAGTCATCTCATTTCCTTGGAAACTAATTCCCTTTCAAATTCAAATCTCTACCAAATCCTTTTAAAATCAAACCAAAAACACAACTCCAAATTATAACTAAACATAATTAGAACATGATCAAATATAAGATTTAGCACATATTAAGGACCTAATTTTATGGGGCAATGCAATTTATACTTATTATTTTGATGGCTTCATTTAGGTTTGATAGCTGATAGTCATAATGAAGATGTCAAGCCTACATGTAACATCCCAAAATTTACTTCTAATTTTGATTTTTATTTTCTAAAACCTAAATATAAAATAATTAGTTATTATTTCCATACTTCATATGAGTTCGGGTTTCATAACATTCTCATATCAAGTGAAAGGTGAAAATAATAATGTGCTAAACAAGATAAAAAGAGAATAAACATGATTTCATGAATGTAGATAAGAGTTTGGAGACAAAACACCGAGTAATATACTAATCAAAATACAATAAAAGGAAAATATATATCCAAGAATCCATAATATATCCAGACAAAAACCCTAGCTAAAAGATAACTGAGAGTCTATACCCAAGTCCCAATGATACAAGCATACCTCCTTAGGAAGTTCATCAAACTCAGTAAAGTCATCAAGATGAACATTAGAAACCTACACCTCAACAATGGGGTCATCTTCTCATGGAAATAAACAACACCCATGAAAAATATGACAAGTAAAAACATATTGAATAAAGTAAAAATATGTATCAATATAATATACATGCATAACACATAAGGTCATACTAAGAGAAAACTAAAAGTGCCCACAAAACATGGTATAAGATGACTTAAAATGCAACTGTATTAAAATCCATAATTAGGTGATCAATGAACCATTTTAATTAACACATTGAAACCAAGGTACCACTAATAACAATACTCTCTCCTTTCCCCCACAAATGGGATAAAGGCAATTAACCTCACTAATACTATAACACCCCCACAATTTAGTCCTTAGAAATTTCATTTTATAAAAGCATTAATTACAATGTAATGGGTGTTATCGCTACAATTAGCATGAGCCTAATTTTATCACCTTCCTTATGCAAAGTTCTAAGGCTCAAAACATCCTACATACAACAATAATAATCAAAATACGATAAGGGACATAAGAGTCCAAAGGAAAACCAACTACAACAAAAGCTAGTACTTGAAGGTATGATTCTAGTTTGACTAAACTATTACACCTAAAAGCTCATTCTAAGAATGGAATATCGTCATAAGAATCCCACTAATCCTTGCCATGTTTAAATGCCTCATGCCACTTCATTGCTCACACATATCTATCTACAAATTTAGTATCAATATGACTTTATTATACCTAACAAGAGGCAACATACTCACATTCCATGTGTTCACATAGAAGTAGAAAACATGCTTAAAGCATAAAACTACATATGATAACAAGAATATAATTACCACAAGATAACATATCCAACATGAAAGTCTCATCCTCAACAACCAACCTACTTATCCATTTCACATCAACCTCAAAGCACATAAGAATCATACTATAACCCATAATGAGCAGAGTAACACACTAAGGCACTATAAACTAACCAACTAAATCAATTGTAGTTAAGGCCAAAATAATAACGATAGCCTAGAGACATATAAATTAATCTATACATACTAGAACACAAAGTGATAGAATACCCTCATAACCATTCCATCAAGCCATTCTTAATAAATCACAAGTAAGCACAAAGGCAAATATTGAACCAATAATCAAATGCAGCACTAATATCCATATACATTGTTTACTTTCATTTTTAATACTCGAGAGGATACAAGATATAATTTAGAGACATATAAAGTAAATCGACCATACTAGTGCACAAAGCAGCACACTACTCTCCCAATCGTACAACTCGAAGGCGTATAAAGTACACCAAGCATACTGGTGCGCTCATGGAAATAAAATACCATCCAACCTAGGCCACCCAATCCTTAAGTATTGATACTCCCTATAAGACATATAGGTTACCCATAGAGTAGCCTAGTACCTTACTAAGGCAATAAGGCACACTAGTGAAAACAAATAAAAAATGACGACTCCTACCTGATCGCTAGAGTTGATAATCAGAGAGATAAACCATTTTCGATATTAGTGTCTTCCACTAAATATATTAGTAATTTACTTGAATATATCTCATAATACACAAATGTCAAGTTTCCTTAACCATTTTTCCTTTATTTTCAATTATTCTAGATAACCCTAAAGTCAATAGTCTAAACCAAAGTTAAAGTCAACATTAAGCTCAATCTATCAATATACTAAGGTCATTTTATGTCTAATTATTCATATTATGCATACTAGATCAACAATAATTACAATGCCCTTAAAACCCAAATTATGCCATTATTGTCCAGTTTCTTACCAAATGTTATTATAATGAAAATTTGCCACGAAAAGGCTAAAAGATATTAATTCACAACTTGTTAGTGTGTAGGAAATTTCTATGGTTTAGAGGTTGACTATGTTTTTGGTAATGCACGTATTTTATAACTCACATATACAAAACCCTAAGCATACATTTCTAATATTTCATATATCCCATGCAACACATATATATAGATATATAGCATGATTTGACATTTATGTTAGCAATTAGTATCATAGTGCATGTAATAATTCATTTTTTAATCTTAGAACATGTGAATAGAAATTATCACAATATAACTCATTATGATTACATATTGTCATGCTATATATATCAACCCTAGCTCCAACTTGAAACAATAATCATGGAACACTTAGCATGACATAAAAATAATATCTTAACAAGGCCACAAATTGTGATAAAACCCTAGACATGTATATGTTAACCCTTTACAAATTCCGCATGCATACAACCCTATTTTATAATAATTCAAACATGTATGCTAACTATTTAAGATCATGTGTTCAACATTCACACTTCTTCATAACACTTGTATAATGTAAAACTCTTACATGATTCTAGTTCTTAAAAAAACTATCATGCTCACACACAAATTATACCATTTCATGAGTGATTGTATTTACCTAAATCTAAACTACACAAAAGCACAAAAGTTGTCTTCTCCACAATACCTCAAGGATTACCTAAGTAAGAAACACCCAACGACATATATAATATATCTAATAGAATAAAAAATTCAACAAAATTAACAAAACCAAATTAGGAAAAAGGGTAGAAAAAATACAGGTAAATGACTACTATGCAAGCAATGATGTTGTAAGGCCTTAGCAGTGTGAGTTATTCATGTCATAAGGGTTGAGTAATGCTGCAAGCTCACACAACAATGGGGAGTAGTGTGTAGATGTCACACAAAAAAAAGGAGCTCAATGGGCAAGGCTCATACAACAAAGGAAACTGAGCGTTTTGTGTGATGTTTAGACACAATAAAGGGAAAGTAATTGAGTGGCTCATGTTGCTAAAGGGTGTGTAATGTGCATTGATTATCCAAAGGAGGAGGAAAAGTGTAAGTTTTGATAGTTTTGATACCGATAAATTCAATGAAAATTGTGAAACAAAAAATGAGAAGGTTGGGGATACTATAAATGGAAGCTTGAGAGGAAGGGGGTAAGTACACTAATCAAAGGGATTTAAGTTTTTGTTAGCTAAAAAAAATAAGAGTGCAAAAAATTTTAAATGGGAGAGGTAAAGTGCAAATGGCCGGGATGTGCAGATAAGGTATGGATGAGTAAAACATAGGGTTTAAGGTATAAAGTGAACAGGGGAGGGTGGGATGAAGGAAGAAAATACGTTAGTGGATAGGATGTGAAAGAAGCCAAAATCACAATAAGGTTAGGGGTTCTAGTTAGAATAACCAACAGGAGAGAAAAACATTTGGCTAGCAAAGCTTGGGTTCCATGGCTAAATAGATAAAGGATAGGGTCCAAACTAGGGTTAAAATTAATATTCCAAATTCTATCAAATTTTCATCTAATTAAAGTTATTTTTAATTTTCCATAATAATACATTTAATACTATACATCCTATAATAATTATTACCATTATAATTAATTACACACAATCACTACTTTTATAATTAGGTTTTCTAAATTAAGGTTTCTAGAAATGGAGTAGTATAGATACTCTCATATCTAGGGTAAAACAAGCTTGGACCACCAATAAAATTCTAATGCTTAAGTACATGTACCCCCTATAGGCTAGTGGATCAAACCAATAAAGAGTATATTATAGTCATTTGATTCTAATAGAAATAGGCAATTATTCTAATAATTTACACACTTGGTCGTAACTCATGTGCTCTTCCACTATAAGTATTGACATCTTATTAGTAGCTTAATCAACACTTAGCACATAACAACAACATTACATGGTTTACTTAATGTCATTGTACTTCCACTTTTATTAACTTTGATTTATCATGAGGAAAAATTATTATCAATTTATTTCAAGGATATACAATTATCATGAATTTATTCCAACAAATAATAATTTTTAAAACACTTAGAATGCATTGTGATTATAAAACATTAGACGTGTTATGATCACATAAAGTAAAATTAATGCATAAGAGTGTATATTAAAGAGAAAAAGAAGAAGAAGAAACATTTCATAAGGAAAAAGATCATAATGCCCTTATAAAATTTTATTTTGGAGTTTTATTGTTTTAGTGAGACTAATTGATTGGTATTGTATTACCCCTAATTTTCTTGACTACAATTTTTTTTATAAAGATAATGTGGAAATGATAAAAGCCAAAACCAATGGATATTACCATAACATCTAGCATAAGAGATGTATGATCACTCACCTGACTAATGTTACATCTAAGGTAAAATGAGAATGAAACCATGCACATGCACCAAAAAAGATCTAATCGGATATATGATATATAAATGATAATGATAAAATTTCTACAATAAACAAAAGTACAAAGGAGTAACCAAGAGTTTAAATAAGCAAGAAGAAGAAAAGATCTAAAAAATGGGTAAAAAGCAACTACTCTGGCTACCCTAACTTTAAGATAAAGGGAACTCCCTAACTAATGACCACCTACTAGTCCACATCAACAACATCACCATCATACTTTAAGTTCAGAATCATATCCCTACAAATCATCCATATTTTCTCACTCAAATGAGCTAAGATGATCACAATGTCACAAGTAGGATGAGTACAATAAATTATTGAGTAAGATAAATCTACTATAAAACATAGTAGAGATCACGTTGCACATAGGCTAACACATGCAACACAACATAACTTAATACATACAGAAACAAGCATCTTAACTAAGGCACACGGCCACCTATAGATACTTATATTAATTATCTATTTCTATTGTCATTATCTTAAAAGGGATGAATGTAGGATTGCTACTTCCACCACTCATTGGACACTTGGGTTCTCCAACATCTACCATACTAAAACTCCCATACTAGGAGTGCATACCCTTAATTTTGGGTCTGCAACACCCACCTCAACTATCATTAGTGTCAAGGTGATTGTATCTAAATATTCAATATCCATTACACTTTGACTCCTAGGTTAGAGGACATAAAGTAACCGAGGTAATCTAAACCTTAAGTATGCATACATTAGAAAAGGCACCTAAAATTTCATCACTTAATCATTATTTTATTAATTCTAATTATTCATGGCATATAACCAAAGAAAATTAAAATTAAATTCTAAGACCAAGACCTAATTTGACACATAAGCCATAGTTAAGGACCAAGGTTAACACATGATCAACCCTAAAGTTTAGACCTTAAAACCACATTAAAGGGTCAAGATTCAAGCATATATATAAGCCAAAAATCATAATCCAACAAGGAAATAAGGAGGTGTTCCTAACTAAAACCAATGACCGACTTCAATGACTAATCAACTGATCTAACCATAACCAGACAAAGGAAGAATGCATCAATGCACCAACTAGTCACTTAGTTGGTCCAACCAATTGGCTATTTTTATGAACAAATCAATAGGTCTATCCAAAATATTAAATGTGTTTAGGTTGAGAAAAAAAAAACTAGTTAATGGGTCATAAGGACCATTCAACTAATCTATACGAAAATTGCCCAAACATGTATTTAAATGATCATAACCAAATCCACATGACTATATACCAAAGACGTAGCATGCCGAAATGACTTCCAATAGATCAAACACTCTAAATCCATTATGAAACATGCTCAACCACTTCACACACATAAACATGCTTCATTTTCAACCATTACTTGAACAAATTATAAATCACGCCAAACAAACTGATGAGTGCATATTTTGAAATATTTTATATATAAGAATAATTATAATTTTGTGCTTAAGTGATAATAATCTTATATATTTTATTATTTGAGCTAAAATGATATCAAATGCATAAATTTAAAGTATAAGATTATTTATCATTTTTATAACTTTACTTTATAGGTTAAATTAAAAAAATATTTTTGGGTCCTTTCTACCAAAGGCCCAAAGGACCAAAGACCAAAGGACCAACGATCAAAAAACAAATTAGAGCAAATATGGCTAAGGGCTTATGGGTTGGAACAAAAATAAAAGAGATAAGGCTTGGTGTTAGTAGGGGGGCAAAAAGAGAGAGCTAGCATAAAAGAAGTCAAGTGGCAAAAGAGAAGAGGAGGGGGACCAAGCAACTATAGAAAAGAAAGAAGAAAAAAGGAGGAGGGGGATGGTGCAGGGAGGTGATAGAAGAGCTAATAGACTCAAACAATGAAGAAAGATTAGAAGAGGTGGCATGATAACGATAGTACCAAAAAAGAGAGAGGAGCTATCGAACAAGATGCAATAAAAGAAAAAGAGAGAGAGAGAGAGAGAGTTGACGGCTATAGTAGAAGAAAGAGAGAGGGAAATAGGAAAAGAGAGCCCACAAAGGATATACCAAGCATTAATAGAGGAAAACGAAGCCGAAGGGAAAAAAAGCTAGGAACAAAATTCCACATGGTCAGGATAGAGGAAGGAAAGAGAAAAAAAGGCCAGACATTTATTTTAGATGAAATTAATCAAATTTTCATACGAATAAATTCTGAATTTTCATCTATAATTAATTTTAGTTATTTATTTCTCTAATTATGATATATATTTTTAATATATATTGTTGCGTAATTAATTTAATTATTATAACTGGCTAATTATTTATTACTAAGGAATAGATTGAAACCCTATATTATGGTTTAAGATATGATATAATTTTCTTTTGCTTCATGAAACTGTTCTTAAACTCTATTTTAATTACTATCATTTATATATATGATTCTATAAATTATGATATATGATGAGTTCATATTTTGACACATTTTATACCCTTATAATCTTAGTTTTTGGTAGTTTATTTAACTAATATAGGGGAATAATTATTATTTTATGCTTAAGTGATAAAAATTACATAAATATTATTATTTGAGCTAAAATGATATAAATTAATTAAATTTAGAATAAAATATTATTTATTAATATTTATTTAATTTTATTTTGCAGGTTTTTTTTAAAAAGAAAAAAAAAAGAAATTGGACCTTTGGACCAACGACCAAAGGCCTGGAACAAACTGCAAAACAAACGAAGCCAAACGAGGCTTAGCATGGAAGGAGAGAATGAGAGATGCACGGGCGACGAAGGGCTTATGTGGAAAGGGCAAGGATCGGCGCATGAAATTATAAAAGGAACGCAGAGAGTAGAAGGTAGAGGAGGCGGCCTCAACCGTTAGGCTATGCACGAGGTGACGCGAGGAACAGCCGCACGTACGACGAGATAGAGGACGACATAGGAGAGACGAGACAGCCTTCACAGGCTAGGGCGAGGCAGCGCAGCAGGGCCTGACTCACGGAAACAAAGAACCAGACAGAGCAATCCGTCAACGAGAATAAAGAACAAAGGAAAAGAGTTATTGCACTAAAATCAAGGCACCGAGAGAAGAGAAAATAAAAGAAAATTTGATACCGGTAGAATTTATTCCAGATAAAATTAATTTTTATCTGAATAAACTCTTGAACTTTAATCCAAAATTAATTCCAGTTATCTCTTTCTCTTATTTTAATTTATATTTTAGATATATATTTCTGTGTAATTAATTCTATAATTATGGCTAGCTGTTTATTTATTATTAGGGAATAAATTGAAACCCTAGATTAGGATTTGAATTATAATTTTATTTTCTTTGTTTTGTGAGATTGTTTCTTGACTCTATATTAATTGCTATCGTTTATGTGTATAATTCTGTCAAGTATAGTTTATGTGGTGCATGCCTTATTCTGGTTTCCTCATAAATGACAGTATGTAGGATTATTTTCCTGCGAGGTGGCCATCTAAATATACTAGAATCTATATGTATAAATTGCAGCTAGGTTAGATAACAATTCACCTAATAGTTTTGTGATTCTAACTGAAGTGGTAAAACGTTTCGATACGTGTGGGTCAAGGAAAGAAAATATAGCTAGACATGCTTTTTGTACTAGTATGGGTACTTAGATTGACAGCCTTCCAATTATACTTAATGCATTAAATCTAGTTAAATATAGGATTCGCTTGTTGCTGCTATACTGCTAGTATTTAATAGGGTTAATATTGGCACTTTGTTGTATTAATTAATTAAGGGAAATAATATAAGGTGTATGGACCTGCTTTTGATGTACAACTTAGTCGATCTCATTCTCACGATTAAATATTGACTTAGAAATAAATATTATATTACGACCTAATCTAGTGGTGGATTTTTATTTCCCTAACATATTTCTCATATCTGCGGTTTTCCATTATTTTCATTATTTTTATTTTTATTATTAGTTTAATTTATTTTATTTACTCCTTTTATTTTTTTTATAACCTCCATTAATATTTTTCTTATTTATTTATTCTATGTTATTTAGGATTTTTATTTTTAGTTTTAATTTTATTTTCAAGCTAGTTAGATAGAGGTGAGTCCTCTCAATCCCCGGCCTAGAATGATACCCTTATTTACCAGTGCTACAATTGACAACAAAAGGGTTTTAAATTGCGTGCCGGCTACGGTCACACCAATATATATGGTACATGCATTTTTTTGATTTTCTCATAGTGATAATCTGATAGAATTTATGCCTACTAGGTGGCTATATAAACATGATAGAATTTATATGTATAAATTGCAGCTAAGTTAGATAATAGTTCACCTAATAGTTTTGTGATAGTAACTGGAGTAGTAGAGCATTTAGATATATGTGGGTCAAAGGTGAGAAATAAAACTAGACAAGCTTATTGTACTATTATGGGTACTTAGACTAACATCTTTCCACTTGTGATTAATACTTTAAATCTAGTTAAATATAGGAGCTGCTTGTTGGTACCGTATAGCTAGTATTTAATAGGATTTACTATTTGCACTTTGATGTATATATTAATTCTTTTAGGGAAGTAATATAAGGTTACTAACTTTTGGCTTACAATAGGGTCAATCTCCTTCTCATGATTAAAAAACAATGTAAACATTATTATTATATTTTAATCTAATCTAGTGGTGGATTTTGATTTTCCTAGTATATTTATCATATTTGTATTCATCTATTATTTTATTATTTTATTAGTTTCTATTTTTAAATCCCTTATTCTTAAGTTATTATTATTATTATTATTTATTAGTGTGTGATTTAGAGTCTTTTTATTTATTAATTTATTATATAGGTGATTCCTCTCAATCCTAATATAAAATCAATACCCTTATTTACCAACACTACAATTAACTCTAAGAGGGTTTAAATTGCATGTTGGCTACGATTACACCAATTTTTGGTGTGTTGACAGGGATTGATAACTTCCCCTTTTTTTGCTAGTATTTTTAGTATGTTTTTATTTTTTGGTGTGCTTTGTGTGTTGTGTCATCCTTTTAGTTAGAGGTAAGAGTGCTTATGGGCAGTCAGGTCTCAATTAATAGGATTTTTAGTAGTAAATGTATTTATTTCTTGTTTTAGTTTTTTCTTTTTCTTTTAGTTTTCTTCTTAGGATTTTTGGTGTGTTTTGTTTCACCTTTAATGTTCTCTTTTGAAGTGTTTGTCTCCTTCAGCTTACTATGACAGGATACTTGGGCTATGGACAACTTCGCATGAATACTCATATTGGAGTAAATGAGATTGTCACAACTACTAGAGTCATTAATATAAGCGAAGTGTGTCATACACAAGGAAATCTATATGATCATCATTCATAAGCTATGAGAGGAGGAGGATAGACATAATATAGTGCTCAAGATTTCAATGGTTTCCAAGAACATGGTCCCTACACAAGTGTATACTATTCAGGAATGAGGCATTACCCCAACTTTGGATGGGAGATAAATGATAATTATCAAGTTTCATATCAATACCCTTACAAACTCAAATATAAAGCTTCAAAATATTATCAATATATTCAACAAGAATATTCTCTAGTTTCAGAACCCTCAAGTTTAGAAAAAATGGACAAGCTTTTTAAATCATTAACAAATGGGAAAAACCAACTTATGTAAAGTCAAATTAAACAAAATGAAAGGATATTAGTGTTAGAGGAGCAAATTAGTTTTGTGATCAACATGGTCTATCAATTACAAGCACAAAAAGATATCTCTAGTACTTTAGTTTCAAATTCAAGTGGGAGTTATGAGTATGATGATGCCTTGTATGCATGTGAGGATGAGTTAGTCGAGGAGGTCCCCATGGAGAATATTAAAAAGCATAATCAGGTGGAAGAAAAGCTTATACAAGTAGAAGAAGAATCTCATCAAAATAAGGATCATGTGATCAAAGAGAAGTATATGGATGGTAAGACTATCACTTTCATCTACCATAGACCATCATTGGTCATTTGTTCCCCAATATTACTTGGAGATGAGCATGAAACATGAGGTAAGCCTTCGAACCATTTTGATTTTATTTATACTAACCCTACTCCTTGTTTTCCCTATTTTAGCAAGTTATATGGATCCAAGATTGAATAGAGCAATCAACTCTAATAAGAAGTGGAATGCTCCAAAGGAGATGTTGTGTTGGAAAAATGTGCTAAAAGATTTTGAGATGCGACAATATGTTCCTCCTTTGACAAAGAGACCTCCATACATTGACATCGGAAAAAAACATTCTCTCTTTACACACAAGCCAAAATATCATGATAGTTAAGTTAAATTCTTGTTGGGTTAAGTATTTAATTAAAACTAATACTTTGTCTTTTTCTACCTTATAGGATATAGATTATTAATATGAGGAGGGATTTGGTGAAGTAGTTTCCAAGTGGATGTACCCACCTTGAACCAGTAAAACCAAGATCATGTTAAGCCAAAGATGTAAAACAAAGCGCTCCTTGGGAAGCAACCCATTGTGATAGGGGAGTTTTCTACCTTCTAGTTGTTTTTATTTAATTAGTTTGTCTCTCCATACTTAAAATTACAGGTTCCTTTAGCTATTTATACATTGAGAACAATGTGTGATTTAAGTGTAGGGGTGTGAGTGTTTTTATGTGCTTACACATTTAAGAAAAATAAAAAAATTCATATATATTTTTGTAATGTGGTTTTAGTGTGTTTAGAGTCTTAAGAGCTCTTAACTAGTTAATGATGATCATATCTTTGAAATATAAAGAAAATATTATCACAAAATTGAGATAAAGTGAAGATTTTTTCTTTTGTTAATTTTGATATAAGGAACACATATGTATGTGTCTAGATGCGAATAGAGTAAGAGCATGTATAATTTTCTAACTACCAATATGGCATGTTGATATTCATTACATTCCTTAGTGACCTTCTGAACCATATATACCTTCTTTTTTATGAGTGAATTCATATGAAATTATCTACTTGTCTTAGCTTCAAGTTTTCTTTGCAAACCTCATATATGTCTAATTGCTTTGATCAAATTATTTTCCATAGCTCTTATAATGAAATTTAGAGATTACTATAATTTACTTTTGTGCTAATCGAATCTTATAGTTAAAATATACTCTCATTGAGAAAATGTGATGTGGTTTTTATCAATGTAACGGAAGGTTGGATCGAAATTTGTATTAGAAGCTTTCACCCACGATCTAATGCAAAATAAATGAAGTGAATTGGTGGATTATAGGCGAAGAACTTGAAGATACAAGTGAAGGATGTTTCAACATATTTGAAGACCTTCAAAGGTGTCGAATTGAAGATAGATTTGAGGAAGGATTAATCCTAGATTTCCTTCCTCAATGTATACCCAAAAGGAAGGATTAGACTTTAGCTAACTTGCTAAAAGTTTGATCAAAATTCTCATTCAATAATATCTGCACAATCATGCGCACAAGGAAGGTATATATAAGAGAGAATAAGCTCGGTGGTGACTAGCTTAAACTAGCTAAGTATCCTTCCTTAATACATCCCATTAATCATGGTTGAATTAAGCCCATATTAACTTTAATCCACAGCATAATATCATTGGTTAAATGATACTAAGGATTAATATTACAAAGCTATACAATTGACTAAGATACATACATGAAATTATAGCAATACCCTAACTTACATAAAATATACTTAGGTTTAGGGTTTACAACAAGTTTGTACAAATAAGGAATATCATCACTTTATCTCTTGTTGTAATGTATCATCCCATGTATGTCATAGCCTTGCATGCCTTGGAATACTTGTACACATCAATGTGTATGAACATCATCTTCTTGCAAATATGTAACATACCTACAATAATAACTTGAATGGTTTTCAATGTCAAGCATATAAGAATTATCAAGAATATTTAACATGATAGGCTCCAACATTAAGAAAGCTAAATCATCTTCCTTACCTTGAGGATTAGAATGAATACGACAATCATTATATTCAATGGATGCTCCTGCATCAAAATGATAAAAGTAATTTAGGATTTTTCACCACATGAACAAATAGCTCGAATCCTAAATTGTGTACACATGATGTACACCCCATAGAAGCCCATTTGCGCTTATACATTAAGCACATATTTTTCTTCATTACCCACATTAAATAGCCTTCAAACCTTATTCTTGCCCTTTCTTAGAGCTAGTGGAAGAAGATCAATTCATTATGGATATAGAGTAGTCGTGTATGTGATAGTATGTGGAAGAAATATATGTATTTATGCTATGAAAGGAATTGGTTATATTTTGTGGTGGAGAAAGAATATATATATTCATTATATTATCATCATTATTATTTTTTTTAAATGTGAAAATAAAAAATGATAAAAAGAAAAGAAAAAAAAGAAAGAAAAATAAATAAATAAATAAATATATAAAAATTAAATAAAGAAGAAACTGATACAATATAAGGAAGAGAGGGAGATAGAGAGATGATTTTGAGGAAGTTCTATTCATGTTCTATTTTCTTATCTCATTTTTCTAGTTCGATGTTAAGTTTGAGATGTGTATTATTGATTATTAATGATGTGGATTTAATACTTATACTTCATCTAATTATTATAGTTCCACTAGTTCTTGGCCCTTTTAGTACCACAATCCTAGAATAATCTATACCATTCTATACCTTAAACTCTTTACAACTAGTATGTAAGTCCTATTTGATTCTTGAGATAAGTAGCATTTGATCTAATGGAGATTAGTCACAAGATTTAAGCATATGGTTCGGTCCATCTGGCAAGTATGTGATATTTTTCATGAGGCTTTATCCATAAAAATATGAGCCTTATTTATTTAAATATGTCAGTCGCTTGTTATTTTAATCATCTTATCTCAAATACATGAGTATTTTTATACATTTATAGTCATGAATCTAAGAGAGAGAAAAATAAAGGGTATTTATAGTGAAGATTGATCTTGATGTGACTAAGGCATGATAGATCTTCATCCATATTATTGATTTGTCTATACCAGTCATATTTATGTGTGAACAATATGTTGAAATGGATCAATTAAATTTTCCAATGCTGAGTCTTAGTTGACTGCTAATTTTAATGTTATGAAAGTAAAAGCTTCTAAAACAACATTGGTTAATGTTGTTAGATGTGATTTTATTTTATTTTTATTTGAATCATGTGTGATTTTGTGGGTATATTATTTACAAAACTCTCACAAGACCTTACTCATTATTTAAAGATGACCTAGGGTTTAAAGGACTTGTTACACATGTTAAGTGCAATCATGAGACCTAAGAAAGTGGCTAGTTAGTATTATTTTCTTTAGTTCTAATCATAACTTGCTTGAGGAAAAGTAAGAAGCTAAGTGTGTGGGTACGAACATCAAGGAGAACATACTCAATGGCATAATTTATGCCTATAATTACCAACAATAAAGCTCAACACATAAAACATTCAAGCACCACCCATATTCAAGAGTGTGGCTTACCTTATCTAAAGTTATAAATCTTTTAGCAAAAATAAAGATAGCACCATAGTTTGATGGCCATATAATTGAGGCCTATTGAACACTTTAATGAACCAAATAATTTAATTAATATAAACCCTAATAACCAACCAAAATAAAGAAGAAAAATAGAGGAAACAAAAATAAGTTATCTAATATTCTTTTCTTAAGATATGGATGAGCTAAGAGTGCCAAGAATCCTCTAACTTTTTCTAAAGCTTAATCTCATTTTCCTTAAGGAAACAAAAATAAGTTAGGTAATATTCTTTTCTTAAGATATGATGAGCTAAGAGTGCCAAGAATCCTCTAACTTTTTCTAAAGCTTAATCTCATTTTCCTTAAGGAAACAAAAATAAGTTAGGTAATATTCTTTTCTTAAGATATGATGAGCTAAGAGTGCCAATAATCCTCTAACTTTTTCTAAAGCTCAATCTCATTTTCCTTAAGGTATCAAAGGAGAGTTGAAATGAATATCAAAGAAAAAAACAAGAATTCAAGCAATAACATGTGGTGTCTTGGTAAGAAAAATGAGAGAACGATAAGGGAGTATGAGAGTGTATTATAAGAACTGTGAGTAATTAGACCAAGAGCCCTTCCTCCATCCATATAGTTGAACAATCATGAGGAAAAGGAGAAAGAGAAAACATGAATAAAATGCTAGTTAACATAGGTGGGATTTAGAGCATGATCTCATAGATTATAGAACAAAGAGGTGTGAAATATAGTAGAAGGCTAAGAATAGCAATATCTTGACCCCTTAGATGTTGGTGGTGTCTCATTTTGTATGGGAATAGAGAGAGGAGGGAGGGGGAGAGGGGGGAGGAGGAGGAGGAGGAGGAAAATGTGGAAGAGAAGCTAAAAGAAGAAATATTATCTCTTTGAAGATTTTATCTAGATTAGAAGAAATAAAGCCCCAAAAATTTATAAAAATAAGATCATAATAAATAAAAACATATTCATTAGTAATATTATATAATCAACAAAGGGTTCCATGATCATTAGATCAAGTTTTAAAATCATTTGAGCTTAGAATTTCATAACCATACTAGTTTATTAGTTTAGTTAACCACTCTACTAGCTTTGCTAGGAAAGAAAACCTAAAGAACAAAGCAATGCCACAACTAGTTGCTCATATTAGTTGACCAGTGATCTATATTAGAAGAGTTTTAGGACAGGGTATTATAGGTGTTACCAAACTAGTCTACTAGTGTGACTGGAAATCAACTTTTTGAGTTCATTTGACCCCGATTCCTTTCCAATTCTTTATAAAATCTTATGATTCTTATAGCTGTAGATCAAAAAAATTATTTTTTTAGGGATATTAGTGTTATTATCCCTATTCATTGAGTATATATTACATTATTTCAATAATAGTTCCCAAAATTTTCTTTCTAATATTACAATTACTTACTCCTTTTTTTCAACTCTACACTATCTTTTGTTTCTCCCATCATAGATCTCAACCAAAATTAGAAAAATAACATGTTAACCTTACCTGCATCAGCTATTTTCCTTCTTATATCCTTGCACTCAACTATCACCTCAACTTCATCATATCATACCACTCATCACTTCTTATTTTTCCTTCCAAGTGTTTGGCATGATAATTCACTCATTTCTCTCACATTTTTAACCACAACAAAGCCAAGAAAGCCTCAAATTTTATGGTTAAGCTTGGCCATTCACTCATCCATTTTTATTACTTTTTCACTTGCTAAAAAATCACAAATTTAGGAGGTCCTCTTTTCTCCTCTATTTTTCCTTGACAACTTGAGCATGATTCCCTTCTTCTTCCATTTTCTGTACTTCTCCTTCATTCTAAATACTTTATTTAAATTCATTAGTGATTACTCTTAAGCAATAGTAGATTAAATCTTAGTGAAAGTGAAGAAACTCTTATTTCAACATTTCTTAAGTTCATCCATTCAAGTGAAGGGTTTTAACTTGTTTTTCTCTCCTTCATGCTATTTTTACCTTCTTTAATGTGTACATAAAATGGTTTTACTAATATAGGTTATTTAATATCATGGTTTAACGTGATTAATGTGCTGAGAAGGAGAAATTGTAAGCCTAGGACTTTGCTTTTCTTCTTGCATTGAAGCATTGGAATTAGGGTAAAATAGCTAAACCTTGTAGAGTTAAAATTTGTGACTTGTGTGTTATTTATATTTTAATATTCTAAAGCTTGATAATCATGGGTTCTGTGTTGGCATGACTTTCATAAAATATGTTAAGAATGGAATAAAAATGACAATAGGTGCATATTAGGGCTTTATGTACTTTTATGGTGGAATTTATGATTTGAATCATCTTACTTGTTGAATAATTAAGGTATAAGCATGAAGTTGATGTTGACAATTTTAGGTTTAGTTCTTTCATTGTTTAAGTTGTTATTGGTATGGGTTAATGTGTTGAAATCTTATATATAAAACATGATTAGTTTTAGTTAAGTGTGTTTTGTTTTGGTATGGGTGTGATTTGTCCAGAATAGTGGACTTGTTTTATGTACTAGTAAACTAATTGATTTATTTCCCAGAAGTTTTGGTCTCAACTAAGACACATCAGCTTGTTTCATTAAACCAATAAAATATTTCTCCAAAAAAATCAATTAGTTGGATTAACTTACCGACTAGCTTTTTAGTACTTTTCTAATTTCTTAGTTTGACAATGCCATAACAACGAACTAGTTCCTTTAGATAGTCAACTAGTTAGGTGGAATTTTGTTGTTCTCCTTATACTTGATATAACTCCTTTTCATCCCTTTCCAATGTTAACCCTTTATTTTTTATCGACGCTAAAATCTTATATAGGCCTTATTGTAACACGTATATTTTTAATACTTAAAATTTTCACTTAAAGAGTTAATTGTGGAAGATAAAGCAATAAAATGCAGGGTGTTACCTAGTTTCCTCTACCATTCTTATACCAAGTACTCAAACTAAAATACGTTAATCCTCTTAAATTAATAACATATTTATAAGAACTAGATTAGAAAGAAAAAGGTAAATTAATATGATTATGAATAAAACCAGCTATAAGCAATTGCAAAATTCATTGAAAGGAAAATACAAGCACATCTAGATTAAAAGATATTAGGTGGGATATCAGATAGTCTAACTCTCAGCCCAAGATACTAGCCTTCAACTAATCACATAAGCTAGCCTGAAAATAACATTACCTATTAAATAAGGAGGAACCTATGAAATGGAACCCATTAGCATAATAGTATTAAGGAACCTATTATGCAAGACTAATGTGAAATGCTTACATGTAACATATAGAAGGCATTATAGTAGGACATGGTGTAAATTATTGAGATATGCATGCGATGATCAAAATATAATAATCATATTAGATAAATAAATACCACCAAATCCACATACTGCTCATACTCGTTCATTTGGAACATAATGAACCTTACCAACCAAATACCCAAAGGAAGCTCTCTAAAGTAATAATTAGAACCAATCTCAACACACTAACCATTACCTTCACAATATATCTCATATCTCAAGATCAAAACCAATAATATCCATAAGACTATAGGGAGGGATCAAAGGTAACTACCGAACCATAGGTAGGCACAAAGCTACTACCAAGCAATAGGTAGGAATCAAGGCTCTATTAATCCAAAGGTAGGCATGGAGGCTATTGTCAATCCATAGGAAGACACAAAGGCTACCACCAAACCAATTCATTAATCATTTCAAACCAATACTTATTTTATTTTTATTATTATTTACTTGAGGGGGGATCATATCAACCAAGAGACACTATGATACTCCAATCATACCAGCAGATCAAAGCAACATAGTACCCTACTAGATATCAACCCACAGACACTAAGGTACCTTAGTCACACTAACATATGAAGAGTAGAGCTGGCAAAAGTTGACCCGACCCGCCCAACCCGATCCGACCTGACCGAAACCCGACCCAATACTGACCTGATAAAAATAAACCCGACCCGACCCGATCCCAACCCATGACCCGTCATTGACACGACCCGATAGAGACCCAACCCGTCATTGACCCGACCCGATAGTGATCCGACCCGGTATTAACCCGACCCGCTTCGACCCGACCCGGAGCTGACCTGATCTGACCCAACATTAACCTGGTCATATATCAAAATATATTATAATAATAATAAATTACATATATTTTATTATTCATTTAAAGCTTTTAAAAATATAGTATTTTATAAATTGTACTTATTTTTCATAATTTTACCCTAAACATTCTTATTTATTAATGATATCCTAATAAGATATATTATTAATAAATAAATAACCAAACTAAAAAAGGCAAACATCTAGTTGTAAGTCTGTAAAATAATTTTCAAAAAGTGTTCCATTACATCCACTAATCCACCTCTTTGAAGAAACTCTTAATAGAAGAGCATAATAGTGTCCTTTTATCAATTATCACTTATCACCCACAAAATCCAACAAATAATAACTATACCCCGTATCAAGAAGACTATCTCATGTTACAATCCTAAATTTAAAGTTTTAATTATATTTTTTCTTTTAATATTATTAATTTACTTTAAATATAATTTAGTATTCTACGTTCATCAATTTTAAATTTACAATATCTAATTATTTTTATTAATTATAATATTAATTATTTATATTTTAGATTATTTAATTTTTAATTTATATCCATTTATATATAATAATTAATAATTTATGAAAGTATATAAAATTATTATTTAATTTAAATTATGTTTAAAATAACTTATTACAGTTTTTTACTATAATAATAACAATTAATAAAAATATTACAATAAAAATACAAATATAATATAATTAATAAAAATATTACAATAAAAATATAAATATAATAACGTTAATAAAATAAATACAACTAGAGAAATTAATAAGATAAATTATGTAGAGAAATGAATATTAAAAAAAGATAGAATAAATGATATAAAAATTATTAGATAAAAAATAATGCTTTTGTAGGTAAATTTTTTTACTGTTAATATTAACCGTGTTATATATATATATATTCTAACAGTATAAATTGAGCTAAAAGTATATTAGAAAGTATCAAAAATCAGCTTCAATGTTCCATTGTGTAGCACTTGTGGGTAAAAATTTTTTCCCATAGCCACAATTCTAAATTTTTACTAGTGATCCTATGATTATATTGTATCTAATATTTACAATATAACAAATGAGCATTATACATTGTATATTCTTGTTATGCTCAACTTTATTTTATAAAATTATCTTTTCTTAAGTAATCAAATATTTAAAGTAATCAATTAAATATAATATATGATAAACATCTAATATTTTTACTTGTAAAATTTTTAAATATTTAAAGTAATCAAATATAATACTATTAAAACTTATGAATATCTGTATTATTTATCTTTATAAAAATAAAACACATATAATATTATTATTTCATTTATCTTTACTAGTAATGTTATGATTGTTTCTAATATATACAATGTAATAAATGATCATTATACATTGTATATTCTTGTTATGCCCACCTTTATTTTATAAAATTATCTTTTTTTAAGCAATCAAAAATTTTAAGTAATCAATTAAATATAATATATGATAAACATCTAATATTTTTACTTGTAAAATTTCTAAATATTTAAAGTAATCAAATATAATACTATTAAAACTTATGAATATCTTTATTATTTACCTTTGTAAAAATAAAACACATATAATATTATTATTTCATTTATCTTTACTAGTAATGTTATGATTTTTTCTAATATATACAATGCAATAAATGATAATTATACATTGTATATTCTTGTTATGCTCACCTTTATTTTATAAAATTATATTTTTTAAGTAATCAAATATTTTAAGTAATCAATTAAATATAATATATGGTAAACATCTAATTTTTTTATTTGTAAAATTTATAAATATTTTAAGTAATCAAATATAATATTGTTAAAACTTATAAATATCTTTATTATTTACCTTTGTAAAAATAAAACACGTATAATATTCTTATTTCATTTATTTTTACTAGTAATCTTATTATTGTATATAATATATACAATGTAATAAATGATAATTATACATTGTATAGTCTTGTTTTGATCATCTTTATTTTATAAAATTATCTTTTTTTAAGTAATTAAATATTTGAAGTTATCAAATATATTATAATCAATGATAAATATCTTTGTTTGATTCAAAGCACAATATTTTTTATTATTAAAATTTATAAATATCTTTACTATTTATTTTTGAAAATAAAGTGCATTTAATATTTTTAATTCTTTTATATGCAATATTAATCTTATGATTGTCTATCTCTAATATTTATGATTCATGAAATGATAATTACTTGGACTCGAATATGAGTAAACCCGTCAAAACTCGACCCGACCCATTAAGTTAACACGTAACTAATTGAATCCAACCCGTCAAATTGTATGAAATGACCCCACCCATCAACTTAACTCGAAATAACTCGGACATAACTAACCCGTCATATTACATGAGATGACTTGAACGGGCCGAAGCCACCTACTCATGTGAAATAGAAAATGACCCGAAATCAACCCGACCTGACCACCAGTCAAGTTAACCCAAAAATTATCTGAATCCTTGTTTTCTTAACCCGAACGGCTGGATCCGACCCGAACCGACAAATTAACCCGAAATAACCCGACCCGAACCGACCCGACCCGATAAATTGACCCGAAATGACCCGCAACCAAAATGACCCGACCAGGAACTGACCTGATCCGGAACCGACCCGACCCGATAAATTGACCCGAAATTACCCGACTCATTAATGACCCGACCTGACCCCCAACCGACCCGACAAATTAAATGACCCGAAATGACTCGACCCGTTAACGACCCAACCCGACCAGCACCCGACCCGACAAATTGAATGACCCGAAAAAACCCAACCCGTTAACGACCCGACTCGACCCGCACCCGACCCGCAAAAGTCAAATGACCCAAAATGACCCGACCCGTTAATGACCCGACCCGCCCGACCTGATTGCCACCTATAATGAAGAGACATATAATTGACAAAGACACATAACCCATAAGTATGCATATCCTCTATAAGTTTGTAAAGCTTAATAGAGTAAGATATAAAGTATGGCTAGGGCACTAAGGCACACCAAAAAAAATCCATAAGTAATCATGGGCTAAATCACATCTTTAAGATAGAAACTCCTAAAGATCCACCATTCATAATCTTTAGGCCTTTCACTTTAGATATTAGTATTTTAATAAGGTGAAAACAAAATCATATAATACACGAATAGGTCAAACTTCCATGCTTCACCATTTTTGCTCATTTCTAATTATTCAAGAGAGTTATAATTAAAGTCAACACTAAGGTCAACATGATAGTATACCAATGCCATCCTATGATCACTAATTCATGTTTAGGTGCACTAGATCAAAAATGGCCAAAATGCTCCTAGGACCATAATTATCGCATTATTGTATATTTTAAATATTAATTATATTTTTTTATTTATTTGTCATAAAAAGGATAAAATATAATAATTAAATTATTTAACATGAAATTAAATTAGTAGACATGCCAAATGACCATTTTACCCTTACATATGATATAGCACATAAAACCTTAACATGTATATCTAATTTATTCAAAATCACGTATTCTCATGCTCAATAATAAACAATGCATATTAAGCATGCTTATCGGAATAAATAGTAGGATATAATTAAAAACACCAAATTGCTACTAGGGCACACAATAATAATAATTATGCTAAAAATATACCTATGCATGATCAAATTATAATATTAGACTTACAATATACATAATTTATTTTTGGCATTAAACCCATTTTAACATACTTTCGTACACTTTATATTTTACATAAGTCCTAATGCTCCATTTTACCAATTTTTTATGCTAACCTTATTAGGTAGATAATTACAACGTAACAAACATGCTTAATACAACTTATATATTAATACCATAGCGTGCTATCATGTGATGTCTAAAATTTTAATAAAGTATAAAGAGTACTTAATTTTTAGCAAAAGTAAAAAATATAAGCAACCTACTAAAACTTATTGGGCTCCACAAATTAACCTCATTTACCTTAAAAATAAAATTAACCATGTTGATATCTAACTCAAAAAAATATTTTATATTAAATATTTATCAAGTAAAATTACCAAAATACCCTTAAATTGTAAAAAGAGAAAAAGGGGCAACCTCCCACTGTATGGGATGGCAGCAGGAGTCCATGCATGAGGAAGGGATAATTGAGTGATATTGTTAGATGCTGAAGGACCTAGAATGGTGGTTGGCTTGGTTAGGAAAGGGTGTAAGGGAGAAGATGGATGGTGACAAAAGGGTAATGGTGTATGGTGGTGGCGATGGTTGTGGTGAGGAGGTTGGCTAGTGGTGTCAAATAGTGATGTAAGGAGCATAGCATGAGCAACTCACTTTTCATGTGAGGGGTATAGTGAGGCTAAAACATAGCAAGGTAGAAGAGTAAAGAGGGTGGTGACGTTGGGGAGGTATGATGTGTGGATGGGAAATGTAGGGAGGTAATGGGGGTTGCGGGATGATGTTAAATAAGAAAGGAGATAGTGACGAATGAAAACTATGAGAAGGAAGAGGAGGAGGGGAAGAAGAAGAAGAAGAAGGGAGTTGGGAGGTGATTGTGGAGAAAGGAGGGGGTGTATGCTAGTGTCACACATTGAGGGGCATGGTTTAGGTCTAATAGAGTATAGAGAAAAAGAATAAGGAAATGGAATAGGCAGGGGTGGTTTTTGTTGGGAAAACCAAACAAGAAATAGAGAGGTAGTAGGGGGTCATTTGGTGAGAAAAAAATAAACAAAAAAGGGTAATGGGGGAAGAGTTTTATGATTGATTGGTGATGATGAGGGAAATGGTTTGAAAAGTCTGTTATTGGGGCGTGGTGTTGGGTTGTAGAGGGTGTGATTGGATAATAGGGTGCTAGTTGGTAAGAACTAATGCAAGCTAGGAAATGTATACTCGGATGGCGCAAGGGTAAGTGCAGACTAGTCTAGTGGTGTAGGGGAGGAGGTTGTAGTGAGCCATAAAGGGAAAGGAAGGGCAAGGCATGTGCAAAGGGGTGTAGGGGTCCCTGACCCAAAAGAGAAACAAGGGGGAGGTAGGTCAAGTTAGGAAGGAAGGAAAAAACAAAAAAGAAAATAGGAAAAAAAGAAAGAAAAAGGAAAATAAATAAATTTTAGGATTAGGATTAAGGTTAGGTTTAAACTTATGATTAAGAAATTAGGGTAAAATTTAATTTATCTAAGAATTATTATATTTAATGAGGAAAAATAAACAGAGAAAAAAATGAATAATTTACATTGGGTTTAATAATAAAAATGAAGGATAAAAATAATTAGGGAAATTTATTTTAAGAATTTATTCGTTCTACCGATAAAGGATTAATAAGAAGAAAATAGTTGGGGTAATTTATTTTAAGAATTTACTTAGGTTATGGATGAAGGATTAACATAAATAATTAAGTTAATATTTGAGTGTTTGGCTTCAAATAAAAGGCTAAATGCTCAAAAATAAGGGTTACAAAATTTTAGGGTGTTACACTTGTGGTAAGTGTTAAATTGACTAATTAACTAAGATATTATTAATAAAAGTTGATAGGTATGGATAATGTCAATCATGTAGAACTTTAACATGAATATTTAGTGTGATTATGTTATTATATTTTCATACTTTAGCCTTCTTATTTATTGTTCTTGATCATAGTTTATAGGTATTTGGAGAGAATATGATCAAAAGGAGCTAAAACATAATATCTAGACAAAATAGAAGCAATCATATAAGTGCTCAAAGTATGAAAAGGTGGAAAGACATGCAAATACAACCATGATGCAATCTAAATTTGGAAAAGTGTTAAGCATGAAAGTTGTATATATTTTTGTAAGCTTTCCTATGCATTAAAAATAAATATAATATGAAGTTAAACAAAAATGTTATAGCCAAAATACATAACATGGTCAAAGTTAATGCAACTGACATAGACCATGTTTCCCAACACCAGGAGGTCAGGTTGATACACAATGAGAATTCTTTTAGTGCCAATCGACATGGTGTGCCCATGTCAATTGACACGGCTTGTGTCAATGAACAATTACGCATTTATAGGGTTATTTTCTATTAGTTTGAAGGGACAACTGACGAGATAAAAAAAGATGACAATTTGGGATCATGAAAGAGAGATATAGGGTTCTTTGCATGGTGTCACCTAATTCAATTATACACCTAATTCATCCATATTTTCCCATATCTTGATCTTAACTTCTTATTCCTAGTCGAATGTATTGAATAGTGATTTTCTCATCTTGAACAAAGAGTGTGTTGTATTTTATCTTTATAATTTATTTATTTTCCAATTGATGAAATTATCTATGTTTAAGATGTTGAGCTTAATGAAAGCTATGATTGGATAATTGATTTGTACCAAAGTGAAGGAAAATCCATTAATCTAGATGTGTTGCGAATCTGAACCATATCCAATCAAATCCCTTGTCATATGTGTTGTGTTAATGTTTTAATTAGTATAAAAGAGAAATTGATCACTTTTCTGTTGCTATTTAGAGTTACCTAATAATATTTAAGAGTTGAGTTGGAGTGAGCTCCATTAGCATGACTAGAGATCAAACCAGAAGGTCGAGAGACATTAGTTTGGCCTCTAGAACTAAAAAAAGTGAAAAAGGATACTTAATATTGCATTATTTATTTTTACATTTATATTAGAGATAGATAAGTCTCAAATAGACAATAGAATGTGGTAGCATGAGAGAGCATTGCACTACATAATTTTGTTAGCATTCATGAATATGTGTTTTATTTTGGGATTTAGGTACAAAATTTGATCGTATTGAGGTGAGTGGATTGACTGAAACCTTTGTCTTCTCTCTAACTGGATTTTGCATGTTATTATATTATCGTTGAGTTTTTTTTTACGTATTTTATTTTCATTTATAGTTAAAAATCATATACTCCATATCGTTAGTCTAGAAATAGGAGATATTTTCAACATTCTTTTGCCCCCTCCTTAGTCATTATGGGTTCAACCTTACATTCTACTCTAATGCCGTGCACTTGAGATTAGAGTTCATGATCCAGAGATTGAAAGGATTTTCCATAGGTTGCATAGATTGGATAGAGGTGTTGAAGACATGGACAATGTTGGGAACCAACACTCTCTTAATACACAAGATATGTGTCCTCCACAAGTGCTAAATCCAAATTTGCAATGTAATCCAGCTCTTCTACAAGCTCCACTTCAAATGCAAGTACAAGCTCCAATGGATAGATCTCTTAGAGGCTAAGCTACCAAATCTAGATGGTATAGATTCAAGCATCAAATGGCTAATCGTATAAGTACACAACATGGAAACTAAATTAACAATTATTTAGATGATTCAAACAATAATTCAATTTGGTGGGGGTGCCAAATGATGACCTAAACACTCATATTGCTAATTTCCTCGAAATTCATGATACTTTCAAGTAGAATGGCGTTTCTAATGTCATTATAAGACTTAGTCTTTTCCCCTTCTCTCTTAGGAATAAAGCTAAAATTTAGCTACATTCTTTACCAATGGGATCAATTATTGTGTGGGATGATATGGCTAAGGAATTTTCTTGCTAAATTTTTTCCACCATAAAAAATTGCTAAGATGAGAAATGACATTATTGCTTTTTTATAGTATGATATAGAATTGTTATATGGATCATGGGAACGATTCAAAGATTTGTTTTTATGCTAATTGCTCCATCCTTGATGCAACTATAAGTGGGACAATCATATACAATAACTCAAAAGCTGACTATAACTTTATTGAGGATCTAGTAGCTAATAGCCTTCAGTGGCATGCCAAAAGATTACCTAATTAGAGTGTTGGCATCCATTCTATTGATGTGGTCACTTTTCTTTCGGCTTAGTTAGATACTCTGACTAAACAAGTGGCTAACTTAAGTAGTTCTACTATACAGGTCCCAATTGTGAGATGTAACCTATGTGGTGGACCTCATACTAGTACTAAGTGTCAGATTACAATCATCTTAGCAAGCTAATTTTGTGTTAAATTTTAGCAAGCCCAACAATAATCCTTACTCAAACACCTATAATCTCAGTTGGATAAAACTCTTAATTTTTTCTTGGATAAATCAAAACTCAACTTAGGCTCCAAGTAAAGTAATACCATCTCCATGATACAAAGCATTGGTCTCTGAACCAAAACTGAGTTTGGAAGAATTTATAACTAAGTTCATAAACCAAAGTGATTCTACATTCTAAAATCAAGATATTTAGATGCAAAATCAGAAGGCTTCTTTAAAGAAATTGGAGATACAAGTAGGATAGTTGGCTAATATGATCTCCAAAAAAGATCAAAGAACCTTACCTAGAAAAAAAAAAGGGAACCTACAACAAGATGTGAACACAATCACTTTGAGGATTGGTAAAGAGGTTTTTAATATACCATCTCTGAGCTTAGATGAAAAGGGTAAGGAAAAGGCAGTTGACGAACAACCTATAGAATTTTCTAATTATGATAAGGAGGCAGTTAAGGACTCCACATTCGATGAGAGTTCCAAACACAAGGTGAAACCTTATCACCCTCTCATTCCAATTCCATAAAGGTTAAAACAACAAAAATTGGACACTTGGTTTTATAAGTTTCTTGAAATTTTTAAGAAGTTGCATATTAATATTCCATTTGTTGATGCTTTAACCCAAATTCTTAGTTATGCTAAATTTTTGAAGGAACTTTTAGCTAAAAAAATGAAACTAGAGGATTGCAAGATGGCTAGACTAAATAAAGAGTGTTCCACTATACTCCAAAACAAACTACCAACTAAGTTAAAGAATCTAGTGAATCTTACTATTCTTTACAATATTGGTAGTTTATATTTTGACAAGGTGCTTTATGGTTTGGGTGCTAGTGTTAACCTCATACCTTTTTCCATTTTTAGAAAACTTGGACTTGGTGAGCCAGATAGAACTATAGTATATTTTAGGCTAGTGAATTATTCAATAAAGTATACATAAGGTAAAATAAAATATATATTAGTTAAGGTCAAAAAGTTCATATTTCCCATGGACTACATTGTTCTTGACATGGAAGAGGAATATGAGGTACCTTTTATCTATGGGAGACCTTTCCTTGCTACAGTTAGTGATATCATTAATGTGAAAAAAGTTAAGTATTCTCTTAGCATAAGGGGTGAGAAGGTACACTTTGATTTATCTATTGATATGCACATTCCCATGAATAATGATGCTTGGTATAAGGTTGATTTTTTTGCTGATGTAGTGAAGAAATACATTAAAAAGAAACTTTTAAAGATTCATTTGAAAAGGAATTGTGTGAAGGAAAAGCTACATGATAATAGAGGTGTTATGTTTGTTCATGCCAAATGCAAGGAAACAAGGAAGGCAATGAATGTATTGGAATCTATTATGGCTACTTGTGAAATAAAATTGAGACATATGGTATGGAAATGAAAGCTTCAATGACCTAGGGCTCTTCAAAAAACTGTGTTGGTTGGGTGATGGAGTCGAGCTAACAACTTTAAATAAGTGCTTCTTGGAAAACAACCTAAGTTTTATTTTTTATTTTTTATTAAAGTTTTATTTATAATAGCTCATATACTTGTTTGCGTTTTTATGGATGTAGATGGTGTAGATAAATCAAGAATGATATGAGTTTATACCATGAAAAAATAGTGTCGATAATTTTTGTCAGCATTAATATGCAGTATGGACAAATCTTCTTAGTTTTATAATAGATGGACTCTTCGTAGCTTGTCCCTCCTTAACCTCCATCACCACCGACCTAGTAAACATGGTTTGTGAGTTCCTCTCTTTTGTTTTACCTTACTAGCACGTTAGGGACAATGTGTAAGTTAAACATGGAAGAGTAGTTTCAGAGTTATGGTGTATATATGAGTCATTTATGCTTTATTCATATCGACTAGTTTTTTAGTTATCATCTTTAGTGTTTGTTTGAGTCAGTATTTTTATGGGTCATGATTTATTTTATTTTCAGCATTTTTTGATTAATATGTTTTAGTGTGTTGCTTTATTATATTTAAAATAAAGTGAAAATGTTGAAAATTAAAAAAATAGTAGGGAATAAAAGTGGGAAATGATCTTTCATTGATGACAATAAAAGATTATTTAGCATAAAGTTACATTAAGTTCATTTGATTTGTTGAGATCCCTTAATGATTTCTCAAAAAAGATTTTAGTTTTGAACTTAAAATGTTATGGTTGCACTCTTGTGAAGGAAGTGTAACTAAATTGGTGAAACTAAGGGTTATTATGCATTGAGACTTTTTTGTAGCTCATTATAGTGTATTTAATGTGTTACCTTACCCTAGGATTCAAAGGATTGGAACTTGCATATTTTTGTTAGGACCTTGTGAGATTTTAAGCCTAAAAAACTTATTAACCTCATTATCTTTATTTTGTGTGATGTCCTCCTATGGCTTGTGAAACTAGAACTTGCAATGATTTCTTCAAAATTACATATAACTTATGATGTGCATTAATATTGTAGAGGTAATCATTTTTTTACCTATATTATCCAAATAGCCTAACCTTAATGTTATATATTTTGTTAGCTCCTTTGAGCTCATGGTCTATTTTTTTTATCTAACCACATTTGTCACCTTTATCCGTACACACTACTTTATTCTAAAGCTAATGAGTAAAATGAAAATAAAGGTATGATTATGGTGTGTATTATGCATAAGGGAGGTTTGAAAAGGTGAATAATTATGTGGGATGAAAAAATAATTAAAAAAAGAGAAAAACAATGAAAAAGAATTTTGGGGTTGTTTCTCATGATTAAAGACATTTAGATTATTGAAAAAAAATAGATTAAATAAGGTGCAAGAGTCTTATATAATTATTATTAACCACGCTCCATTGGCCCTAGACTTTTAGATTTGCATACCAAAAATTTCCATCCTAACCTTCTACCATTTGACCCATTACAACATTAATAATACCTCTTGATTATTATGTGTTATAAGCCTTTGTAGCAGTGAAGGATCAAGAAGAATTGCAAAAATATGGGTGATTATGCCCATGAATGCATGGACTTGAGTGAAACTTTGAAAGTGATTCATATAAATAAACACGAGATAGGTTTGTCCCAATACCAAAAGTGGCGTTGCTAGTTTGAATCTTAAATCTTAAATGATTTTAGCTCATGGTTTCCTGCAACCAATATAATATGTTATCCTTACATGTTCCTCTTTGCATGAATTTGACTTGACAATTTAACAATACATTTCTACTTTATTCCTAAGTATGCAACATGAAAATATTTTTGAGAATTGCATTTTATAGTTTGATGAGTTTTGAAGTCTTGCTGAGTTGAATTGATTTTGTGTGATGTGACTGTTTGAATAATATTTACTGAGAAAGGAATCCCATTATTAACTATCATTTCTTCTATGCGCTTTTATATGTGTTGGTTGCTTGAGGACAAGCAACAAGTCAAGCACAGCGGAGTTGAGAGGTATAGATTATATCAATAATGTGCAAGTTCAAAATAAATATTTAGTGTGATTAAGTGATTATTTTTTTCCGTACCTTAGTCTAATTAATATTTGTTATAGCTCTTAATCATATTTTATAGGTATTTGGAGAGAATAGGATCAAAAGGGATAAAACACAATATTTGGTGTAAAATAGAAGCAAATATGAATGCTTAAAGTATGAAAAGGTGGAAAGACATACAAATCCAACCATGATGTAATTTGAGTTTGGGAAAGTGCTAAGCATAAAAGTTGTAGATATTTTTGTTATCTTTCCAATGCATCAAAATCGGCTCACTTTGAAGTCAAACAAAAGTGTTATAACCGAAATATATAACATGGTTGAATCTAATACTGCTGACATGGACTAGGTCATCTGACATAGGGGGTTGTGTTGATACATGGTGAAAATTCCTTCAGTGCCCATTGACATGAGGTGCCCATGTTGATTAACATGCCCCATTTCAATGAGTGATTATGCATTTATTGAGTTATTTTTTCTAGGTTTCAGGGGAGAATGGATGAGATGAAAAAGATGAAAATTTGGGAGCAGGAAAGAGAGATCTAGGGTTCTTTGCTTAGCATCACCCAATCCAATCCTACCTCCAATTCATCCATAATTTTCCATCTCTTGATATCAATTTCTTATTTCTAATCAGATATATTAAACAATGATTTTCTCATCTTGAATAAAAAGGATATTATATTTTGTCTTTGAATTTTATTTTCTTTCTAATTGATGTAATTATCTATGTTTAATATGTTGAGCCTAATGAAAGCTATGATTGGCTAATTAATTTGTGAAGAGGTGAAGGAAAATCTCCTTATCTAGATTTGCTAAGAATCTAAATCATACCCAATATAATTCATTTTCATATGTGTTGTGTCAATGTTTTAATTGGTATAATAGAGAAATTGATTAATTTTCTATTATTATTTAGAGAAACCTAGCAAGATTGGAGAGCTGAGTTGGAGTGGACTTCATTAGCATGACTAGATATCAAAAAACAAGGTTGAGAGACATTGGTTTGGCCTCTACAAGATTAAAAAAGGAATACTGATACTTAATATATTGTTGTATATTGTTATATTCATACTAGAGATAGACGAGTCTCAAATAGACAATAAGGTGCAGTGGCTTGAGAGAGCATTACACTACATACTTTGATTGGCATTAATGACTATGTAATTTGGTTTGGAATTTAGTGTTAATATTTGATCTCATTGAGGTTGATGTGATTGTCTAAAAGCTTAGCCTTATCTCTAATTTAATTTCACTTGATCTTGCATTATCATTAAATTTTGTTTGCATATTTTCTTTTTATTTAAAGTTAGACATTATATAGCCCTATCTTTAGTCTAGAAAAATGAGATATTTTCACCATCCTTTTTCTCACTCCCTATTCCCTGTGGGATCAACCTTATAAGCTACTTTGACACAATGCACTTACTGTTAGAGTTCATCAAAAGTAAAAGACTTTGTGTTAGGGCTAGAATCTAAATGAGGTCATATTGTATGTCTTCCCAATGTTACATTTTGTGCCCTGTGTCTACCCTATAAGTTTTTATGGGCCCTATAAAGGGTACCCGTACTTAATGATTAGGAAATTAAACTTTTATCAATGTTCTTGTTGGATCCCTTCAACAGGCTATAATGGTGGTTATTAATTTGGATAGTCCTTGTGATGTTATGTCATGGACATGCTATTTTTGCATAATCCATTCTAAAGATGATAATAGTGGTATAATATTAAGTGGGTCCTTGTGCTTGATTAGTCTTAAACATATTATGTGTTTATTTACCATTGTGTGTAATAGGATTAGTTACCATTCAGCTAGGATTAGTAAAGTACCTTGTTGGTCGAGTTGTATGTCCCTGTCTCTAAGTGATAAAACATAACTAAAACATGCACTTGATATGGATTCTTTATATGGCTTGAATTTTTCATTATCTTATGTTATAACTCATATATACCAATATTTTATATCATGCTACCTTATCTTATCGTCATGATTCATAGGATTTATGTTTGAGTATTGTATGTTTGTTACATGCCTTATGTGTTGCATATTACCTCTTTAGGAGATTTTATATTAATTCAATATGGAATGTATTGATATTACACTTCTTTATATAACTTAACACTAGAGTTCGGTAACTTCAAGGCCGAGGAGGATCTCTCATAGTGAATTACTAGGGTTGGGCTTAGAGTCATAGTTATCATATGGTCACCTTGGTTCCCTTTTTATGTTATTCAGATATTTTTGGACTCTTGTGCTCTCATCCCTCTTATGTATTTAAATTGTTCACCTTTTTATAGTCACAAGAGTTCATCTCTCTTTTAAATAATATCTTATTATATAATTCCTCCTTATATATAAAAAAGAAGAAGTTATTTTAAGAATGTATACATTTTTTAGGAAATAATAAATGTGGTCTTAAAATTCTACTTCACCCTCCATTGAAATATAGAAAAATATTAATCCATAAATAATGAAAGAAAAAAATGTAAAAGTAAAAGTGGAAAGTATATTTTGACTTTTTTAAAGTAACTTTCTTTTTTATAAAAAATGGTGATAAAATATATATTTTTTTCATAAAGATGGAGAATTATTATATTTCTATTTCTCTATTTCTTTTGTTATTATGTTTCAATTAAATTATTTTATCCTTGTACTTGGTATAAGAATAGTATGATAATTAGACTTGTGCTAAATATAGTAGTAAATCTTTTGATTTATGTTTAGTTTCCACAAAACCTTAGTTAAAAGTATTTTTTTTTTCAATTTTAAATTTTAAGATGTTACATATATACAAATGGTAAGGTATAGAAATTATTATGACAAGAAGAAATTAATCAATCAATAATTAACAAGATATTAAGAAAAAATTCAAGCTTATGTCCATACTACAATATGCAGTAGGGAATGATAAGTTCTGAAGTGAATCTACAAGTAAAGATGTAAAGGACTTATAGGAGGTACTTGAGCTAATACATGACAAAACATGTGAGATAAGGAGTGCTAGAATTATTTACTAATGGATTATTAGGAATTACTTTGTATGCAAAAAAATCAAATAATGAAGGATATGCTCACAAAGTTTATAAATATAACCAACGAGCTGAGTAAAACATTTATATTGGATAATATTATGAAAAAACTCTTGATAAGCCTCCATAACAAGTGGATATTCATGATCATGACAATTGAAGAGGCAAAATAAATTACCAAATCAACTAACTGGATTACTTGTGACCCATTATATGGTTCTTGAATTCAAATCACTTGACCACTAAAACTAGTGATGAAAAGGAGGAATTTGAGGATGAACTTTTCATGTTAGCAAGCAGGCTAAACAAATTATTCAAGAAGAACAATGTAAATTATTTTAAATTTGGTGAACTAGAAATATGAAAAAAGAGTGTCCTCTTTGGGAAGAATAAAAATCTAAGATAGAGAAATTCACATAGGTGATACACAATGGTTTGTATGCACTTTGTTTTCGATGCACTAAACACATGTATATTTTCTAACTACCAGCTTTGCTCTACATGTTCAAGTATTCAAACATTGCAATAATAGCATATAAATGTGTCCCTAAGGGCACTTATTAGATTAGCTGATAAAGTCTACTTCTTCTTTTTTTATACAAAGTAAAAATATTATTTAGTTAACCGTAATAACTAAGTTCATCGAATGTAATCAAAAGGTAATTTTTAAGAATTACGTATGCATAACATGCAAATAAAATGATATTTTTATCAACCATATTTCTTTAAATAATTTTTTTTAAATTTGTAAGAATTGAGCATGCATCATGCTCTATTGATATCTAGGTCTCATAATAATTATATTTATTTTTCATTTAAATTCACATCATTACAATAATAATTCATTGATTTTTGAAAATACTAAATTCCTTATATGAATCAAGATAAATTTTCATTAAATTCAACACAAAATTCAATGGAAGAAAAATAATTAATTTATGAGAAAATGTAAGTTACCATTAAATTCTATTTTGTTTCATTATATATATTTATTATTAGATTTTTGTGCAAAGTTTTGTTCGATAAGCAGATTTCTAAAAGGAAAATTTAAGATTAGGGTATTTTTTGTACATTTTAGGTCATTTTTCTTATATAATAATAAATATTAAAATGCATTACATTTACACCATTGTCATCAACTAATTAATTGAGGCCATTATATACTATACATCAAATAAGGTGATAATTAGTAAGGGAAACTATTCACTATATATGTATACTATATCCATAAATGGATGAAATAAAGTTTGTTTGAGTAAGGAATGTATAAAATACATATAATATCTTCAAAACTTAGGTAATATGATTGATTCACTAGCTATTTATTGAGGAAATAAAACAAAAAATATTCCTTATACAATTGTAGTAAGATTAAAAATGCTAAACTACTATGTGCAAATAAAGATACTATTAAATGTTAGTATACTACCATCAAAATCTAGAATACTAATTACAATACCCTAAATTTTATCTAATGTTAATTCCAAGTAATTAATAACTTAACCAAATCATAATATTTATTTTGTGTAAATTTATATTTAACATAACCCTAATCCTGGATGACTAATATTTTAATCTTACCTTAAGTCTTTAATCACAATTTTCAAACTTAAAACTAACCATAAAATCCCACACTTATTTTTCCTTGTCCCTTTTTCTTTCTCCTTTTCTTCTTCTCCTACCCAATTTGCTTCTTTTTCTTTTCCTTGTATGTGTCTTCTTCTCTAACCCGATAAAACTCCCCATGTCAAGGTTCCCAAACCTAATCATCTTAGCCATCATCTCCTAAAAATCTTGGGATATTTCTCATTAAAAATTTTCCCCAACATTTCCTCCTAATCATACCTCCCCTCAGCCGCTATGTGTGCCTCCTCTTCTCTATCGTTCACCATGTGCCCCATGTGTGTGTGTATCCCCCCCAAAAATTTCCATGCCTCATTTAAGGCTCACTTAACTTACTCCTTCCCTCTAACACTATTGAGAACCACAATCCCAAGCATCACATTCTTCTCATTCCTCCCTATCCTCTGTGTTTTCACCATTCATCACCAACACCATTCACTAGCACCGACCATCAAGCACCATCGTTTCTCCTCAACAATCAACCACCACTACCTCCCCCTCAACCTCTCATCATTGCCCAACCATCACCACTCTAAGAGACACTTTTTTCCTCCTCCCATCATGATCTATTTCATTGTTATTGGGGCACACGGTCATACACACCTCACGCTCCCCCCATGTCTCTTGTACGATGCACACATGGATTCTTACACAGCCTATACACACCTTTTTTTCTCATCTAAGCATTTTGTGTATATATTTTCATGCTCTTCTCCCCTTTCTTGTGCACATATTACCCTCTCAACCCATGCATGAGCTACATGATTGTCTATGCACCTTCACAATTCCCCTTGGCATAGTCATGCCTCCTCTCTAGCACCACCATGCAATCCGCCATACTTCTTTACAACCGAATTTCTCCACTTATTTTTGTTATCCATGTTTCCATCCTCCTTTACCTTAACTTTTCCCTTAGTTATATTCTTAAGTTCTAATTATATATTACTCTTTTTTCATAGGTGATTTTCTTGTGACCCTAGAGGAGGTGGGTTAGGCCTATATGTGCTTAGAGACAAGTGCCTTTTTTGTCAAGATACACACCATAGCTAGGGCTTTTATGTGCTATGTATATATTTATATGTGACATCATGCTTGGTAATTTTATATGGATGATTTTATTATGATATGACATCTTATATCGTTAGATGAAAAAGTGAGTTGTGAAAGTATGCATTTGCACATAGTATTAGTCTGCATAAATTGAGATATATGATATGGAATCTTAATGTTAGAGAGTTTTAAATAAGATATGTGATATGTGATATCTTATTCATTTGCCAATAATATATGTAATGCATTATACTTGTTGATATAATATTACACTTTAATATTGGTTATCTAATATGCTCATAAACTATAATTTAGCTCATATACCAATATTTTATATTTTACTATATAGTTAACATTTGTAAAAATGATTTTTTTATTTTCTTTTTAATTCATTTTACTCATTCTTCATAACATTCATTGGATTTATTAATCATAGAGTCATTATTATTATATTTATGTATCATCAAATTCACCAATACCATGACAAATATATTATTAAAAAAATTACAAATATAAGATAAATAATTTATAAGGATTTTTAAATAAAAAAGGTATTTTTTATTTTTTTTTATATAAGATAATGACTAACATTTATTGCATTAATTTCTCATATCTACTATATTATTTGCGATTAAATTCATAATTACCATGATAAATATTTTTTTTTTGAAAAGCTAGTGTATTCTAAGGATTAAGATTAATGATTTATAAGAAAAGATAAAATATTAGAAAATTATATTTTTGGTCAATATTATTAAGCCAATAAATTCATGATTGCTATAACAATTACATATTAAAAGGTAAAATTCAAAGACATAATATAAATAATTTACAAGAAAATGTATATTGCTAAGAAAAATTATTTTAGATGGGCATGAGAGAGGATGGCAAGGCTCACATTCTTCAATACTTTCAATTTAATGCAAGGGAATTCCTATTTTATTATTTAGAGGTTCCTTTGAGTAGTTCTTTGCTCTCAGTCAGGCAATATTCACCTCTTATTGAGATGATGACAATTAAACTCAAATCTTAGACCCTAAAATACTTGAGTTGTGCTTTTAAATTACAAGTCCTACAATTAGTTATTTTTTGCATTACGAATATTGAGATGTGAGTTTTATGTTACCTAAAGAAATTATCAATATCTAAACTCTGTATGTAGACAATTATTTTAGTCCAATTTAGAGAAAGATAAAAGGAAGCCTCTAGTTTCTTAGAAAGAGATTTTCCATCCTAAAATGAAGGGGATCTAGGTGTGTATTAACTTGAAGCTTGGATCACAACACACTTATGTAAATATTTCAAGAGAACCTAATCTCACAAAGAAATAGTATGGTTAAAATGGATGCACAGTAAGTAATTGAAATTTGATGGAATTTGTTAATGTTAACATCAAAGGTTAAGAAATATCATTATACTTGTTTTGATGATAAAAATAGATTTTGGTATCTAATGTGTTTGCTTAAGTGTGCATATTCAACAAATCAACACAAATAAAAGGAACTAAGACATGAAGCCAAACATTTGATATGTCTTAGGAATAATGTAAAGAGTTAAGTTGAGCAAATGTCACATTTCAAACAAAAACTCTTTAAAACTCTTTGTTGAAAAAAAATACTTAACCTGATTTCATATTATAAATCTTTTAAAAGTATTATCTAAACAAATTGATTGGTTTTGAGAAAAACCAGCCGATTAATCCTCAAGCCGATAAATTAATTTAATGTAAACATAGCCATTGGTCATGTTAAAACTCAGATGGATAGACTGGTGCATAAAACTGATCTACTAGTTAGAAAATTGATCAACTAGTTTGATAACTAGTCCATGGGGTTTCGATCTTATAAAAACCCAGTTCTTCTCTGTTTAAATACATTAACCGGTTTAGGTAAACTGATCGACTGGTTTGACCAACTAGTCCTTGGGTTTCAATTTTGAAGAAACCTAATTTATCTCTGTTTAAATACATCAACTTGTTTAGGAAAAGTGATCGACTAGTTTAGTTAAACCGATTAATTGGTTTGACCAACCAATCTATGGACTTTAATTTTGTAGAAACCCAGTTTATCTCTATTTACACACATCCATTGATTTAAGCAAACCAATCCACTGGTTTGACTAATCAGTCCATTGGTCTCAATCTTACGGAAACTCAGTTCCTCTCTATTTAAAAACATCAACTAGTTCTAGAAAACCTATCGACTGGTTTTGCCAATCAATCCATGGGTTTTATTTATGCAGAAACCAAATTGCCCTCTATTTAAACACATCAACTAGTTATTACCAAACCAATGTACTTGAAAAATCAATAGACTAGTTTCACAAGTTGATCGACTAGTGTATAAAATTCATTAACTGATCTCACCTTACCAAGACGGTATTCATATGTGTTTTAAGACCCACTGTGTATAGTTCCAAATTGATTGGCTGGTTTGAATAAATCAATTGATTGGTTTACACAATGGTAACTTTCTATTTTGGTTGAAAGATGAATAGTCAAATGGTAGGAACAAAGCGATTGGATGGTTGTATAAATGATCAACTAGTTTCTCTAGACCTATTGACCGGTCAGCATTAAATGATGATTTTTTGCCCATTAGGCAAAATAGCTTTTTAGCAAATTGTTTCTAATGGCCATACTTGAGGGTAACCTTTATAAATAATGTCCCTCTGTATTTATTACAAACAATTTTTCATATCATTGATTGTACAATTACTCTCTTACACTAAAAGCATTCAATTGATCATTCAATATTCTAAACTTTCATATTTTTTAGTTATTATTGAAAAGTGTTATGTACTTACTTCTCTTAGCTATAATTGTTCTCAAATTGTAATATCATATATTAAATCTAGCTACATTACATCTCATTCAAATATTAACACTTTCATATCTTATATTTAGTGAGAAATACTTGTAATCACAACCTCCTCTCAAAAATCAATTAAAGGGGTTAGTGAGTGTTACCTATCATTCTTGAGAGATTCATTTAGTGAATCTACAGAATATAAATAGATGAAGTTTTTAATCATCTCTTGAGAGGATCATTGAGATTGTAGGGCTCATAAACTAAGAGAAGAGTGATCATCAATAAAAACACGACACTATTTTAAAAATCTAAAAGGGAAAATCTTTTGGTAGTGGACGTAAAGAATAATTCACTCTTGAACTAATTTACATCATGTGTAAATTTTTATTTAGTCATTCTCATTCGGAAAAAAACCCCTATTCACCCTCCTCTAGGGTATTTTCGGTCAAGAATCCCCTTAGATTACTAACCCATCCTAGATTTTCAAGCAACTTCTTAAGACTAGAGAGGTAGGCAGAAGGGCTTTACAAAGGATTCATATTAATGATCACTTTAGTGGAAGTAGGATTACCAATAATTGAGAAGAAAACTACCCCAAGTATTATGGTACAAGCTTTTCTAGTCCTATAGAATGTTACCTCAACATATGATTATTCATTTTCTTGCTTACCATCAAGTCTTGGCTATGAAATCTAAACTTAAAAGGAGGAAGGTTAGCCAATCTACATATTGTGAATCTTGTCAAGTAGGCATGGAATATATTCATCATGTGTTCACACAATGTGTTATAGTTGTTTGAGTATAGAGGATGATATTGAATTTATTAATGTTGGCTCATAGCTTCAACAATTGGAATACTTGCTTGCATTAGATGATTTGAGTGATTATAGGCAATCGAGGGGAATAAATTTTGTCAAGATATTTTTAACTCAGTTTTAGGCTTTGGCTCAATAGGATTGCAATCATTTTTATAGAAAAAAAGGAGGTAGTGGGAGTAATGGTGAATCATATCATATAAGAAAGTTTCCTAAGATAGAGTAAATAAGTAGATATCTTGATATGGGTTTTTCCTCAACTAGGACTATTGCGCCCTTAAATATAGACCTTAAGGGCTTCTAAGCATGTCAATCATCCTTAATCATGGACTAGTCTTATATTATTGCTAGCCCATACAATTTCCTTGCTAGGCTGACTTTCTATATAAGATATAGTAATTTGTTATCCTCAACCGCAGAATATTTTTTCCTTCTCCTCCCCCTTATTTTACTCCTATATATAAAGGGTATTGTGATTGTTTTGGATATTAAAAATCATAACACAAATTTTTTACTTTTGGTCTCTCTTCTCTATTTCACCCTAAGTATTATCTTACTACAGACTACTACACTAATTTCCTAAACATCCTTCGAGTCACAAAACATATACAACAATAGGTGTTGTCTACGGGGATTATTTAAAAAAGGCTATGTAGCACCCCCCCCCCCATTTTTCACTATTAGAAAAATTCATTTTAAAACATTTTAGAAGTGAAAAAATGCCAAGCATACCTAGGAAAAATGGGGTACGACCACCACACCTAACATAGGATAGGCATCAGCCACCCGTCCCATATTAGATACAAAGCTAAGAAACCAAATCAAACAAAAAAAGAGTATAGTGCATAAAAAATGATATATAGATACTAAATAAAAAATTTACAAAATAAGACCTCAAAGATCCTCAAAATATTCAAATATATGAGAGAAAATTAAACTCAAGTATAGAACTACAATGGGTAGAAAATAAAGGTAGGGCGTAGCCCCTAACCCTAATCTATTAAGGATCAAATAACAATCTCTAGAAGTCCATACACTCAAGATCCTAAGCCCAAAATGAGGCAGACCCACCACCAGCTGACCTAAAAGACTTAAACTTGGTCTTCTACTCATGGGATTGAGCAGGTGACTGAACAAAGGGGCATATTAGTACACTTTGAACTAAGTAAGCCAAGTAACCTTCTCAAAAAGAGTCACAAACATACAAGGCCACATGCAACAATAAAGTCATATTGAACAAATTAACATGCTTACACATTGCACTTAAATTTACCTATAATACCATAGTCATATAATTCATCAGTATTTCATGCCATGCTAAGACTTAGACAATTTCTAGCTCATCATGCATAGATATACAACATATATAACATGAATAAGAACGTATGATCTAATAAAAACTTATTCCCTTAGGTCCATGCTCAAGTTGACATTATCCATTAGATTAACCATTTGCAAGCCATTATTCATATTTCCCTTTCTTTCTCCTTTTTCATTATCCATATCCTAATTCTTATTCTCATTACTACCCCATAGTCTCATATAATATGGAAGCCTATCAAAACTAGAGGGCATACTTTCTGGCCAAAGCCAAGAAACCATGAATAAGCATAAAGTCCGCCCAAGGAAGCTAAAAACTACCTAGGTAACTAAACCCTTCAATATCGATACCTGCTACTACATAATCAATGCCTAGAGTATGTAAGGCACTAAGATCTACAAGGATCCCTCCTAAAGGTAAATCTCAAAAGGTTAACTAACCTCCGGTATCTAATTGAGGACCAAGTAACACAAACACATACACAACTCAATCATCATCCACTTTAAGTGATCAATATATTATCTTCTAAGGTTATGTGATTATATAACGTCCATGTAACATATATGTAAAACACCCACATACTCATTCCACCTTAACCATTATTACCCTCCTACCATGTGGTGGGATCTCCATTAGTACTTAACCAATATTAAATCAATCCATTCATGATAATCCATTTAGGTCAAAATTCCCATTACATTATCCTTTTGAATTCATGGCATACTCATTCTAGTTTTTCCATTAAAGCCTTCCCAAGCACTTATTGAGAATACAGTGAATTATGAACCGCTTAATTCATCCCATAGATTAGTTAATTAGTCATCAAAGAATCAAATAGCAGCATTGGGCATGGTCTCAAAACATATCAAGCCTAAAAATGAAAAACAACAAACTCTAGCCAAACTAATCGATTGATTTAGGCTAATTGGTCGATCGGTTTGGCTTAACTAAACCATCGATTTACTTTAAACCAGTTGATTGTTTTTATCGGACTAATTCACTAGTCTAAAATAGTTGATAGGTTCTAAAAAAATGATTAATGGGTTTAAGTAGAAAGTAACCAAAGTTAACACAGACCATCCAATTGATCGAATTAGGTCCACTAGTTGATTGTTGTAATGGCAGTATACCGGTGTGGCTTAATCATTTGATTGATTTTTTTCTCAACAACACATAATAGATATTTTTACTTGCGGTTCACACTCTAAAATTTAACCACATCCAAACCATAACATGTTATATCAACTTACCAAGATTGAGCATGCTCATAAACTTAATCGTGTTTCATATTCTAGCAATCGACCCTATTTCCCATAAATTAATCCCTTTTTTAATAAATCTTAATTTATTCAACATATATCATTTAAGAAGCCAAACTCTCATACATGTATATAAAATTAACATTTTATAGAGTACACTAACGTACATGCTTATTCAAGTTACGTTTCAAAGGTAAGAATGGCCAACTTAAATCTTAGCAAAATTTTCCACTAAGTGCTCGTTTGGTATGGGAGTAATGGGGGTGGAAAAATGACCCCCATATTTTATATATCTTGTATAATTTATTTAAAATTAAATATTTTTATTCTAATAAATACCCATTTTAGATCTTAATTTGATCTAAAATGGGTATTTCATTAAAAATGCATTTATTATTATTAAATACTTAATATAAGAGGTATAAAATAGAGGGAAATTTTTTCCACCCCTATTACCCCGATGCCAAACAATCTCTAAAAAGGAAAAAATCAAGGTAGAAGATTTAACTTCCAAAAACTTTAAAAATAATAGGTTGAAAATCATAAATCTATAAATAACTTTTGCAAATTAAGAACTCAAATTAAGTAAGAAAACAAACTTACCATTTTGATGAGAAAAACAAAGAAAGATTCAGCTAAAAGTAACTCGACTTCTTGTAATACCCCGTTTTTAGGAACCCTAATTAAAACTAATAATTACGTGTGATTAGTTATAATTATTATTTTAGGAGGTTTAGTATTAAACATGTTGTTGTTGTTGTTATTATTATTATTATTATTATTATTATTATTATTATTATTATTATTATTATTACTACGACGACTTAGATATAAAAATAATCAGGTTAAAAAGTTGATAGAAATCGACTATTTATTTTAATTCTAATTTTTATACCTGTAAATCTTATCCTAATTATTTTATTAATCACCGCGACTCGTAACCTAAAATAAAATTCTAAAATTTATTCCCGACTATTTTATCCTTTTCGTTTTATTTAAACCTATCTAAAATCGGATTATTTTTCTCCAAATTATTTTTCTACTCGATATCCTTATTTACCTGAATTGAATTTAAAATATATTTTCCTCTCTCTCTCTGCCATTTGCTATCCCATCCCCGTAAATACACTCATGTCTCTCTCACTTTCTTACTTTACTCCACCTCCTACATTTATACACATATACACATGCTACATCTCTGCACACTTACACACAACCCTAACTCACTATTCATCCCAGCTCCCCCTACTGCACACGGCACCTTCCCCGTCGACCAACCAAACAAGCCTTGATATACATATACACAACGCACACTTAACACTCCAAACAGACAATCCGGCTACCCACACCTCCTCTCCTCTGCAGCGCAGCCTCCCGAACCAAGAACCACACACTCATTTGCCAACCCTTCCCCCTCTATTCCATTTGTCTCTCCCTCTGTTTTTGTTTGGCCTTCCCAGCCACCTTCTCCCCTACGTCCATTTCCTAGCCCTTCCCATCCTCCTCCCCTCTCTTCTCTTCGCCCGGTTTTCCTAACCAAACAGCCCCCATGTAGGCACCCATCCTATCACCATCCTACCAACCCCTACACCCTTCCCCGTTGCAAAACCTAGCCCGGCCACTCCCCCGACCACCTCGCAGCCAGCCCTCCCCTTGTCTTGTTCGATCAACCAGCAACACCACTCCCCCGCCAACCCATAAGCAACCACCGCCCACTACTAGCCCCACATCACCACCACTGCAGCCAACCAAAAACACCAACCTCCAACATCCTCACCCCCGTCCCAGCCCTACCTTCCTGCAGCCAGCCAGCCACCCAGCAGCCTCCACCAACCCCCGACCAGCCACCGATCTCTACCCCATCAACTGCCACCCTTTTCTTTCCCTGTCTTGCTCGGCCAACACTTGCCCAGCCAACACCCATGCCCCCTTCCTTTCGTGCATGACTCATGCTGCATAAAGTGTGAGTTGCGTGGTGTTTAAGAAAATTTGGTACCATATTAATTGTAAGGGTATTTTGTTAATTTTAGAAAAATAAATATTTTTATATTATAATTATTATTTTATCTTATAGATATTAATTAGGTATTTGTGTTATTATTTCAAGGTGCGAAAGTTTAATTAGCAGGACCTAATAATTTTTAGTGGATACCGCTAATTTTACATTTTTGTTGGAATTTAGGTAATCCTTATACTCTACTAAAATGATAAATAATTTCGATATAATTATGTATTAATTATTAGTATTATGAAATTGAATAAAACGAGCATGATATCTAATATAAAATATTTTGGGTACGAAAGTATAATTAAAAATGATTCTAATGATAGGAGAATAATTTGTATGATAATTATATGAAAATTAATAAGCTGACCGTGCTTAGATATAATTATGGGATAATTATTATGGATATGTGTCCTAGGGGTAATTTAGTAATTTTTGTATGTTATGATATTTATCTTGAAAATTATATTTAATATATTTTATTTTTTGTTGATCATATGATCATGTGTTTTGTATGTTCCAAAAGTATATGATAGGGTTTTGTATGCAGAAACCTATGTAAGGGCAAAATGATCTTTAATCATAATTGATAATATAAATTGTATAATAAATAGTTAGATTATTTCGTTTTAGCCTTTTCACAACAAATTAATAAATAAAATGGATTTAGTATTTAAATAAATGATAATATGATAATTATTGGCCTCAGGGGCATTTTGGTTATTTTCAGCCTAGTGCGCCCAAATGTGAATAATTGGACATAGGATGGCCTTAAAATTTTGGTAGGTTGACCTTAGTATTGACTTTGACTTTGTTTTATACCATTGACCGTAGGGTTGACTTGGATAATTGGAAATAAAGGAAAAATGAATAAGTATGGGAATGAGAATAAATGTGTAATGTGTGTTATCTGTGATCACTTTATAAAAATACTAATATGTAAAGTGGAAGACCTTGAGTTTTGGAATGGTTTCTCTCTAGGGGTAGCTACCCTAAGGATGAGGTAGGAGTCCTCAATTTGTTTGGGTTTCTGGTGTGCCATTTGTGCCCTAGTAAGGCCCTAGTCTACTCTATAGGTGACTTACAAGCCCTATAGGAGGTATCGATACTTAAGGATTAAGTGTTTGAGGTGAGGAGGGTATTGTGTGCCTTGTACTTCAGTATGACCAGAGTATTGTTATGCCTCTGGGTTGGATGGTTGGAGGGTATCGTGATGCCTTGTGCGTCGGTATGACTAGTGTACTGTTATGTCTCCGGGTTATTATTGTATCCCCCCTCGAGTAAATAAAAATGGAAATGGTATGATTTGATTGGAATGATTATTATTGGATATTGGATTGGTTTGGTAGTGGCTGTTGTGCCTACCTGTGATTTTGGGTAGTAACTATTGCCCCTACCTGTGGTTTAGGTGGTAGCCTTTGGGCCTACCTATGTGGGTATTATGTCTATGATGTTATATATATTATTATACTATATATGTAAATATACCATTGATATTATGTATTTTAATTTATTGTACTTGTAAGTGTACCTATGAGATTACGGATTTTATTATCCTGTATCTGTAAGTACACATGTGATGTTATGTATTTTATCATATTATACCTGTAAGTATACATTTGATGTTGTGGATTTTTGTTATAGCTTACCTGTGAATATACCTGTGATGTTATAAATTTGGTTGGGAGTTATGCTGAGAAATGAGTCATGATGTGGATGTTATAATTGTTATGCTGGAGTTTGGGTTCTAATTATTAATTCTTAGAGCATCTCTAGCATGTTAGTCTGGTAAGCTTTCTGTTGTTTTACACAAATGAAAATAAGTAGTATGTGGCTTTAATAGAATTCAACCGTCTAAATGATTACTGTATATCAATCCTTGTATGAATACTTAAATGTCTTGTACCTATTAGTTGTATGCCTTGCATGTGTTCCATGCTAGTTTTTCATATTAATTTGGTATAAAGGGTTATTCAATACCGTAGTACTGACGGGTTCCATTTCATGGTTCCCTATCTATTCAACGGACAGTCTTTACCTTGTAGGATCACTTTTAGGGTAGGGTTTGACGACTTCAAATAGAGGGTTAAAAGTTAGGAGTATCCGATGTTCGCCTCGACTTCTTTTGGTCCGGATATTTCATGGACTCTTAAGTCCCCTACTATTTCCCTTTTATTATATTACAACTCTTTCCCTGATCTTTTTGTATTTATCAGGACAATATAATTTGTAATGAAATTCTATCCTACCTTTATTTTAATGTTATTTAAGTAAAGTAATATTTTAGCCTTAGCACTTAGTATAAGAACGGTAGAGGATGCCAGACTTATACTTAGCGTGGCAGTAACACCCATTGATTTTATAATTAACGCTTCCGCAAAATGAAACTTTTTAGTAGTAAAAATGGGGGTATTACACTTCTTCCTAAATCTAACTATTTACTACTTTAGAGTAAAACAAGAGTGAGTTAGGGAAAGGATCAAAAGAGTAGATGGAATTCAAATGTAAGCTTAAAATGGAGAAGAATCAACATAAGTGCTTGAGGACTCAGCTATTTTTAAGGCGTAAAGAAAGGTGAGGGAAAGGGGTAATTATGGTTATTTATAGCCAACAAATAGGTTAAACATAAATTTTGGTTTTGAAATAGATTGAAAAACCATAATTCTATCATTCAAATATAAGGCGAACGAATATATTTATCAAGAATAAGTTGACTTCCATTTCAGAGCTCAAAGGACGATTTTCTTCAAAATGTAGGCTGAGCTAATCCAAAAAATATTGAACACAAGATGGGAAATGGAAGATCAGCATAGAAAGAAAATATTGCATATGTGCATGGAAAATATGGAAACTAAAGCATTCTTCTAGAGGTATGTAGAAGAGAGAGGAAGAATATAAGAGTGAGGTCATCCTCTCTCTCATTTGTCAAAATCGAGCCACCAAATCTCTTCGAGGCAGCAACTAAATCTAAATAAATGATCAAAATGGTTAAGGATCACTCAAGAATATCTTAGAGTTGGATTATTAAAGTTTTATTTTGATGAAAGAAATTTTCCAGAAAATTGAGCTTTGAAAAGCACTCCTCTTGACAATGCAGTCGATAGGTTTGGTCAAGAAAGCCCTTAGTTTAAAGGATGAAGTAGTCAGTCAGTTTGTCAAAAAATAATCTTATTAAAATTTTCAAATTTTCTCAAATTCATTATTACCTCAAACCCAAACTATAGTTCCAAATCAATATCAAGCATTGTTTAATTTTATTAAACACAATAATTTTCCATTTTATAAATCTTGCCAAAAATTTAGGGTACTATAAGCTATATCTCCACTCAGCCTTCACTTTGACTTGATCCTAAAACTAGTGATCTTCCTACAGAATAACATCTAGTTATTATCACTTAGCTCCAAGAGGCTAATGGTGAACTATGGGCATTTATTCAAGAAATGGTCTTAAGCATGCTAGCTCCTCTTATATACACTTTTGGTTAGATTTCATCATCTTATAGATCAACATTGCCATCTTGTACCTCAACAACCTACTCCTCAAAATACTTTGGTGAAGGCTCTAGATCTTCTAGAAAGAATACTAATAACTAGATTTTATAGCACCATTTTCCAACAAGAAGAGGTAGATTCTATGAAAGATATTCAAGGAAAAAGGAACATAAGTGACACACTTGAATAGTTCCTTATTCCTTTGAGACAGAGCAAACAAGAAAGATACTAGGGTCCAAGTTAAAGGGTTAACAGATATGGGGATGAGGTATATCGACATAGAAATGAAAAACACTCTATCCAATAGTCTAGAAGAGATGAAAAAGAAATATGAAGATAATATAGCCAATGGATTAGAAGAGATGAAAAGGATAAAATCAATGAAAAGATAGATAAAAGGGTATACGAGGAACTAGAAGCTAAAAAAAGAAAAGAAAAACAATACTAGTGGTTTTAATTAGCATGTACCTTTTATGAAAGATATTTTTAAAACAATGACACAAAGAATAAGAATCCTAACTTTTAAATTATTTGATGACTCCGTCAATCTATAAGACCACTTAAATGTGTTTAGAAATTCTATGTTATTAGTTTGGGCATAAGAATAGATATTATGCAAAGAATTCCTAGGCACTTTAAAGGAGGTGAAATTTAGATAGTTGGAAACTAAGAGTTGAATCAATATACTCTTTTGCAAAACTTATAAGGGCTTTCATAGAGTATTTTGAGGTATATTGATATCCTAAAAATTATCCCTCTTCATTAATAGAGTCTTCCCAAAGACTGTCAAAATTCTTTTAGTTATTTTTTTAATAGATTTGATAAAGAAGTATGATGGATCGATAAGTTAGATAATATTATTGTTAGACCTCTCCTTCTTGGATAATTTATTAATAAAGAGTTAGTGAAGAGTTTTTACTTGGAAAAATATAAATCTTATAATTTTCATAGAAAAGGAGTGCATGAGAGGATAAATGCCAAGGAGATGAATAAGGTGATGTATCCACCATCTAAAAGAGTAGATACACCTTTAATGCCAAGATAAAATTTGAATAAGGAGATTTATAGACAAGTAAAAACCAAGAGAGTCTTAGGTCGATGGCACAACCAATTTTTTGACAAGGTTCTCTTGGTATATTTGACAAATAAACTTCATTGGTAGCTATTATCTCACATATAGTTAATGTTGAAAATGGCTGCATACATTTTTTAAGCCCTCCCCCTAGAAAACCAACATAAAATATAGAGACCTTAAAAGGTGGGGTATCTATCATGAAGATTTTGGGCATAATACATAGGAGTGTCAATCATTAAGGGATGTTGTAGAAGAGTTGGTGTGTAAGGGTCATTTAAAATGTTATACACAAATACCCTTGCTCAAACAAGAAACGTGTGTTGCTCAACAATTATCTCCACCTCCCCAAAGTAACGAACCATAACAAATTGTTCACACTATTGTGGGGGATATTCCTTACTAGAAGTAAGTAATTTGGCTTTAAAGTTATATATTATAATAGATGACTTCCATGAAACAAATAAAAGGGTAAGAATGAGCGAATAAGGTTAATTTCACAGTGAAATATGAGAGGTAAAGTTTGGTGGAGCATCACAATGATCCTTTGGTTATTAAAGTGCATATTATAAATTGTGTGATGAAAAAAGTCCTTATAACATGAGCAATTCTATTGATGTTATCTATGAGGAAATGTATATGCGATTAGAATTGCTGGAAGAATTATTGATAGATAAGACTCACCTTTATTGGGTTTCATTCATAATATTATAAAGTTAAATGGAATGGCAGATCTCACTTTAATAATTAGTTAGTAGGGGCTCTGAGTAGTAATAAAATGGGCTTTGTAATTGTTGGTTCCCTATTAACATATAGCATTATATTAGGTCAATCATCCCTTAACAAACTCCAATTAAGAATTTTTATGGCTAGGTTATTAATGAGATTCCTAATTAAGGGAGGATGGGGAGAATTCTGGTGTGATAGAAGAGTGGCATTGTACTGCTATGAAATATAAGTAACAGGCGCCTTGGGATGGCCTAATATTAAGAAACCATAAGAGATTTTAGTACTAGAATATTTAAATGCTTCTAAAGAAGGCATATAGGCTACTATAGAAATAGAAGAGAAACATGTAGGAATACTACTAAAAATAATTAAACACGGATTATATATAATGGAAGGATACAAGTTGGTTAAACAAAAGAAAAGGGTTTTCGAAGTTGAAAAGCATAAAGCCATCTAAGAAAAGGTGGAGAATTTGATTAACTTCAGATTTATCAAAGATGTGAAATATTCTAAATGGATAATTCATTCTATATTACTAAAGAAGTCTAATGGTAAATGGAGAATGTGTGTTCACTTCGTTGACCTTAATAAGGCTTATCTTAATAATAGCTATCCACTCACTCAGATAATTTGATTGATTAGCTTAATGGATGGGCAAGAAAGGTTAAGCTTTATGGACACCTTTTTAGGATACCATTAGATTAAACTAGTTGAGGTTGATCAAGAAAAACTAATTTTATCATATACGACACGCATTATTGTTATAAAAGTATGTTGACACAACTTTCTAAAGGTTGGTGAACACAATATTTCAAGGATAGATTAAGGAAAATATATAAGCTTATATGGATGGTATGATATCAAAAAGGAAAAAAAAAAGAATCCCACATATAAGAGCTTCAGACTATTTTTTATACTTCAAGAAAATATAAAATGAAATTAAATCCCACAAAATATGTATTGGGAGTTGGCATTGACAAATTCTTAGGATTTATGATTAGAAATAGGGGCAAAGATGTAAATTCTAAAAAAGTTGGGGTATTTTTAATTATGCATCACGCATCATAGATTCTTATCCAAGCACATTGATAAGAGTTTGCCTTTATTTTATCTCTTACAAGCAAAATATGATTTCTAGTGGATTAAATATTGCCATAAAGCATTCGACGACATCAAGGTTCAACCTTGACAACTTTAATAGAGGGGGAGGTATTGTTCTTATATCTGGTGACATCAACATCGACCGTTTTTTCCTTTCTTATTAGAGAAGTCATCAAGGTCGAGGCACATAAGCATATTTACTACACTAAAAAGGTGTTGATTGATGTTGAGCGTTGTTACTCCAACTTGGAAAATATGTCTTACACCTTGCTTATTGATTTGAGAAAGTTAAAACCTTATTTTGATTTTCATTCCATGGTATTTTTGACTAATATTCCCATTAGGATTGTCTTACATTAACTTGAGAATTCCATGAGACTAATGGTATTGGTCACGGAATTAATCGATATGACATTCAATACCGATACAAACCTATTATTAAAGGTTAGCCTTTAGTTGACTTTTATTGTTTAATACTCAATTGAAGGTGTAATACCCCATATTTTAAGAAAACTAACAATTTAATAAATAGCTTTTATTTGAAATAAAATTAGCTTGTAAAATTATTATTTTAATTATTTTATGGATTTTAGAGTATGTAAATTTGGATAAGAGTATTTAATAAATTAAAAATAAATATTTTGCTATTTATCATATTGTTTTATTTAAATAATTTGCCAAGCTAATATTTTACCCACTTTATCCTTTTAAAATTTATATTTTAGATTATAATGAATTAAATTATTAAACTAAATAATCTATCAAGAATATTACATTTTATGATTTTATAAATTAATTTATTTTATTTTCCCCATTTTCCATTCCATTTTTCCCCTTTTTCCTTTTCTTCTCCTCTTTTTTTTTTCCTTTTCCCCCTCCCTTGGGCCGCCCGGCCAGGCCAGCCCTCCCCCGCGCGTTTGGGCTAGGCCCGTTCCCCCAGCCCCTTCTCCTCGCACGACACACCAGCCCGCCATCCTTTCTTTTACCCCTGGACCGGCCGGCTTGCCTTATTTCTTTCCTGCGCCGGTCCGCCCGCCAGCCTTCTCCTTCTCCCCTCTTCTTCTCCCATGCCCGACCAGCGCCCCTCTGCCATGGTCGAGCACGCCTGCAACCACCTCTCTGCAAGCTGCCACCACCTGCTCCCTCTCTCTCTCTCTCTTCCCCCGTCATTTTCCTTCCCTTTTGGAGCCAAACCGGCCCTGGACCACAGCCCCGCATGCTCTCCCCCTTTCCTTCTTCTTCCCCTCCTTTCGCCTGCCACCCGACCAACCCTGCAACCTGCAGCACCAATCGCCGGCCAGCCCTGCCCCCTCTCTTCTCCCTCTTCTTTTTCTTCATCTCCCAAGCCTTCATTTCCCCATTTTTTTCGAGCCCTACTCCATTTCCCGAGCTCCCTCCTCTCTCCTTCCTCCTTCCCCATTTTCTCCCCCGGTTTTTTATCACCGCCACCCGCCGCCGCTCGAATCACCAATCCCAACCCCTGCGCCACCTCCTGCCACCACCTACTACCACCCTGCACCACCACGCCGCCCCTCGAGCCCTACACTTCCTCCCTTCTCCACCCCTTTTCTTTTTCTCCCCAGTTTTCCCCCTTACCACCGAGCCACCTGCAACCGCCATTTCCGCCGCCGTCCGGCCACCTCTGCCGCCACCCAACCCACCGTTCGACACCTTGCAACCCCCTATACAACCGCCATGCCTTAGTTGGCTGAAAACAACTCTTGCACCCCTCCATTTTTCCCTCTCCTTTTCCTTCCTTCACAACCCCTTCCCCTCGACCCTTCTCGGCAGCCAACTTCGCCGCCTTGCCGCCGCCGTCTCCGTCGCCCTATGCTGCCTTGAAACCACCCTTAGCCTCCACCTACACCCCCTCTTCACTTCTGCACCATTCCCTTGCCTTAGAACCTCCCCCAACCACCTTCTTTTCTAGCCTAAAGACCCTAACCTGAAAATAATAAATCTTGCTTCCTTCACCCCCCTTCAAACCCTTCCACCTCTCATTTCTGCATGAGACTCACGCTGCTCATGCAGCGTGAGCTCCCCCTTATTTTGGAATTTGTTTGGAAAATTTTTGAGGTATATTGATAATTAATTAAAGTGTTTTATTATTAAATAAATTCTTTTTTATAAAGTCTTATCCTTTTAATTTCTTATTTCTAACACAATAATGATGGATATTATTTTTAGGTGTTGAGTTGCTAATTATGCTTAGTAAGATTTGATATTTTGCGGGATTAAGGTAACCATTAATCCTCCCTTAAATATATGGAAAAACGTATGCTAGCACATTAGGGGTTTAGTATGATTTTATGCATGTTTGGTGTGCTTAGCATGATATGTATATGGTTTCTTATATTGTTTGATAAAAAGGAAAATCATGATAACTTTTGTGCCATATGTAGGTATGTTAATTAAGGAAGGAGTTTGATTATTGATGGAAATGTTAAATGCTTGTTTATGATGTATTATGTTGCTAATGCATGAGTAATATTATTGTCTAAGGGTATTTTAGTAATTTTGCTTATGAAGTATGTAACCTAATGTAGGTAGTTGCTAATGAGTATTATGTTGAATAATGACATGTTGGTGGACTTAGATGATAAGAATGAAGCACTAATATCATTATTTTATGTAGTGTTAGTAAATTCATAAAAATGGTGAATAAAGGGGTTGAGTGGAAATTTCATAAGTGAAAAAGGGCATTTTGGTAATTTTGTAAACAAAAGGGTATTTTGGTAATTTCAAAGGGAAGGGGTGAAATGATAATTTTATAAGTAAATGGATAAAATTGTAAGTTGTGAGAAAGAAGGGTATCATGGTAATTTTTGAGGTAAAAGAATAATATGGTAATTTTATGATTAAATGGCAAATTGATAATTTTATAAGTAAAGGGTTACCATGGTAAATTTTGGAGAAAAGGATAAAGCGGTAATTTTGGAGTCAAGGGGCAATATGGTAATTTGATAAGTAAGTGGTAAGAATGGTAATTTAAGAAAAGAAGGGCAAAATGGTAATTTTGTAAGGAAAAATAAAAATGGTAATTTTGGATGTAAAAGGGTAAAATAGTAATTTGTAAAGTAAAAGGGGTGTCATAATAATTGTACAAGTAAAAGGGGTATGGTGGTAATTTTTATAAATAAAAGGATATTATGGTAATTTGAAAGTAAGGGGTAGAAGAGTAATTCTATAAATAAAAGGATATTATGGTAAACCTGGTAGTATGGGGTAACTTGGTAATTATGATAACGACGAAAGGTAATTTAGTAATTAAATTATGATTGTAGAAGGGCAATTGGATAAGCATGATACTAGAGAAGGGTAATTTGGTAAATTAACCAATTAAAGGGCATTATGATAATTTTAATAATGGAGAAGGGTAAACTAATAATTATGATTATGAAGAAGGGTAAATTAATATTTGTAATTATGAGGAAGGTTAATTTGGAATTTATGATAATTGAAAAGGGTAAATGGCAATTAAAATAATTGAGAGAGGTAAACTGGTAATTATGATAAAGGAGAAGGGCAATTCGGTAATTTATCCAACTGAAGGGGCAATTTGGTAATTTAGCCGATTAAAGGGTAAAGTGATAATTATTTAACCAACTAAAGGGGCAAAATAGTAATCATGATAATGAAGGAGGGTAATTTAGTAATTTATCCAACTCAATGGCAATTTAGTAATTATAACAAAGGAGAAGGGCGATTTGGTAATATAACCAACCAAAAGGGAAATATGATAAGTGTAGTAATTATGAGGGGTGAATGGTGATCTAAAAAGTGTAGGAGACAATTTGGTAATCTAAAGTGGACAAGGGGTAATTTGGTAATTATGCAACCTTAAGGGTAATGTGGTAATTTATCAAGTAAGGAATGGATACTTAACAATTATATAAGTAAAGGGCAAATGAGTAGTTTGTACCTAACACATCTTTGAGATTATGGAACATTAATATGATTAAATAATGCTGATTAGCCAAGTAAGAGTATTTGATAATTAGTATGGCCTTAATGGTTTCTCTATGGTATCCTGGATAATCATCTGAATAAGAAATGACTAATGATATCGGAACGATTGAAAGTGAATGAGTATCTGATTACCGTGCTTTTCGTGATCACCTTAATTAAGACACTATTACTTAAAGTGAAAGACCTCGAGATCAGGAATGGTGACTCCTTAGGGGTCGCTACCCTAAGGACGTGGTTTAGTCCACGATTATTCTCGTATTTGCTGGTGTGCCTTTGTGCCCCAGCCAGGCCCTATATCTTACTCTTTCTAGCTCTACGGACCTAGTTAGGGGGTATGCATACTTATGGATTAGGTGTCCTTGTCGGTAGGGTACTGAGTTAGTGATATGCACCAGTACGACTAGGGTACATTTGCGTCCTTGGGTTCATGGTTGAAGGGTACTGAGTAGGTGATATGCACCAGTACGACCGGTGTACCTTTGTGTCCCGGGTTATTGATCTCCCATTCGAGGCAAATAAATATGATTGATGTGCTGATTAAAGAAAAGGAAAGATACTATTATTGAAAGTGGAATATTAATGAGCCGGGCCCAGATGATTATGATATTGAGTACCGGTCCACCGGTTATAATAGTGGCCAGGAGCGTTGTGCCCTGGATGATGATTCTTATATATCCTAGTCCACTGATTATAATAGTGGCCAGGAGCGTTGTGCCCTGGATGATGATTCTTTATATATCCCGGTCTACCGGTTATAATAGTGGCCAGGAGCGTTGTGCCCTAGATGATGAGTTTATATGTATTTCGATCCACCAGCAATAATAGTGGGGGTCCAAAGCTCAATAAAATCAGTTATGTATGTGAATAAGATTATGGAAAAATACTAATCACTTATAGTGGAACACCATGTGAGTCGGGGCCAGACCGGTCCACCGGCAAATAATAGTGGTCAGGTGCGTTCTGCCCTGTGTGTTTACTTCCGGTCCACCGGCTATAATAGTGGGGTTCTCGCACTCACATGGATATAAAATATGATACTGATTGAATGATGACGGAATGTATTGATCTTACAATATGACATGGCTTAAGGCCCAAAGTATCGATCGTGACTTATAAGTTATTATGCATGTTATTGTTATGTATGCACCTCTCATTATTTATGTGTGTAGCTTGCATTACGTGACGTATGCGTGCCTGTCTTTAAGTGTGGTATTAAAGGGTTACTCCGTACCGTAGTACTGAAGGGATTCCCTTTATGGGGTCCCTACCTATTCAATGGGCAGTGCCCTTGCAGGTATTTTCAGATGCTACTCAAGTGACCTACGGGAAAGAGAGTAAGGAGTTATCCGGTATCGTTAGGGTTTTTCTCCTTCTTCATTTAATTTCCTGGTTTTTGATGTTAGGTTGTTACTTTAACCACCATTGGTGGATTTGATTCCTGTAAACGACTTGATGCGCTACTCTAATTTAAGTATGTTGAATTTCTTGTAATTTACTCTGATTTATGCATGTTGAATGTCTTTCAAATTGTATTTCATTTTTCTTAGCCTTAGCACTTGGTACTGGAACGGTATGAGTGAACCGGTCTGGTACTAAGTGTGGCGGTAATACTCCCAAAGTTCACGTTTTACTTAATTTGCTTTCGCTAATTTCCTTTAATTAACGAAATTTTTCAGTAGTGAATTTTGGGGGTGTTACAAAAGGTGAGCTAAAATTATCATTAATCCCAAAGGAATGGGAGAATGGACTGTATCTAAAGACGGGGCTTCCAACAACTTAGGCTCTAAAGCTAGTGTAATTTTAATTTACCCAAATGACATAATGGTGGAATATGTATTACAATTTGGCTTTACTACCACCAATAATGAGGCTAAATATGAAGATACAATGGGTGGCCTTTGAATATATCAAGGATTGAAGGTAGATAAAATCAATCTATACAATGATTTATGTAGGAGAAAACACTCAATAATTATCTTTCATAATTATGAAACCAATTATTCTTCATTTGAAAAGTATCTCCCATAAATTTGAAAACTAAGGGATGGTTACATTGCTCGAAACATGACAAATAAGCAATTAAATTTCTAATTGCATGTGCATGGCATACATGCCATGCAATGAGGGAGCAAGCACATGCATAAGGAGTATATTAGCAGGATTTTTGAGCATTATTAAGTGATTTAGCTAGTTTATTAATTAAGTAATAAAGTAGGAGAATAAAGTTAGCATAAAATAGCATAAAGGTAGCATAACATCTTTTAGCTTGGAATCTTTTGGAATATGCTTTAGCTAGTGGTAGAAAGGTTATATTATTCATTAATGTTAAGCATATTAGATGTATTATGATTATTGAATGAAGAATTGAAGTTGAAGATCAACATTAAATGAATTATGTGTGAGTTCAAGCTTAAGCAAATCGAATTTGTGCGAATGATTTGGCTTGAAAGTTTTAATCTCTTCGTCTATATGAATTAGAGATTAATCCATATCTTTTTTATTATTCTTAATCCACGTTTTCCTGCCCTAATTTCCATCAAATTCCTACTCTATTTTGTGGCTAAACAAAACCTAATTTGGTATACCAGAATCAAAACCCTAAAACATTCATTTGAAACCCTAACCATCCATACCAACCAAACACCACCTTATTCCCTCTTCTTCGAACCAAACCCTAACCCTAAACCATAACTCTAACCATCATCTAAACCATAACTTTCAAAACATCATCATCATCTCATCATATTCGAATCACATTCATCATTAATTCATCACCATCATCATTTTTCTACCATAATTCAAACCACCATCATTTTATTTGCATCACTTTCAAACCTTTAATCTTTAAATTCACCTTCACCAAGCCTTTATCATCTTATCAAAACTTCATTCTAACCATTAGATCCATATAATTGAACAATATGAATTTAGGGAGCTAAGCATGGAGAAATATTAAGAAAAGCTAACTAAAGCAACAAATAAATTTTTATTTATTAAAATAGTGTAAGTGGAACGAGTAGCTAATGTAGTGGTTAATGCTTTAGCAAAATTACCCTTTACTGGTACTTCTCCACCGACCATATGAGTCAAAGTTGAGTATATGACAAAAGGGTCAATGGAAGTGAGTAAATTTCAATCTCAATTATGTAAAATTGTTAAAATATTGATGATAGGTGAGTGGATGAAGGAATTAGTAGATTATTTAGAAGAAACCACTCAACCAATGAAAAAATATAAAGTATTTGAACTAAAAAGAATGGTAGTTTTTTTATGACCGATAGACAATTGTATAGATTTTCACTAACCATGCTGGTACTAACGTGTGTTCTTAGAGTAGTAAGGAAAAAAGTACCGAATGAAGTCCATGTAGAAATATGTAAATTACATCAAGTTGCCAGATTTCTTATAGCAAAAGACTTATGTCAGGGTTACTGTTAGAAAAGTATGTATCAAGATGCTGAGGCAATCATATGTTGATGCCAAGAATGTCAATTTTTTTCTCTAGTGTAAAATGTCCCTACTTCATAACCGCAACCAATGTAAGTCTATGGTCATTTTCTATATGGAGGTTGATATTTTTGGTCCACTTAACTCCGGTAATGATGACACTTATATGCCACTAATTAATTTAATATTTTTATATGAATTCTTTAAAACTAACTCATTTAGCGCAGGTGATATACAAAAAGATTCGTCATAGTTACTATTGATTATTTTACAAAATGGGAAGATGTAAATGCCTTAATATAAATTACTAAAAACAAACAATATAGTTTTTCTAGAAAAATATTATATGCAACTAAGAAATGGAAGAGTGGAATTTGGTAGGATGGGGATTAAAAATGGTCATCATATGAATGGAACTAAAAAAAATTGTAGGTTTGGAGTTCCTCAAAAGATTATGACCAATAATGGCTGATAGTTCAATATCAATAAATATAAATAATTTATTGAAAATTAGGGAATTGATTGTTAATTTACATTATTAGCTCATCCATAGGCAAATTGCATTGGATAGTCTTCTATGTGGGATATCTGATATCTTAAGAATACATTCCTCATATGTTTCAAAATAGTGTAATAGTAAAGCCGAATGTGAAAAAAAAACTCAGAGCACTGAGACACCAATTTAATGGGGCCAAGTGAGGATGTGTGGATGAGCTTCCGTGAATATTATGGCTATCAGGAAAACTATAAAGAACCTAACTAGTGAAACACGTTTCAGTTTAGCATTTATAGTTGAAGTAATTATAACGAATGAAATAGAAACAACTTCATATAGAATCATATAGTATGATCCTAATGACAATGAAGATGCTTTAAAAATTGAGAAGGAATTATTGGAAGAACAAAGAGATGTAATTCAAATGTGACTTGCTAAACACAAACAACAACTAGCTAAATATTACAACAAAAAAGACTAACTTACAAAATTAAGGGTAAGGGACTCAACATTAAAGAATGCTGAGTTCTAAAGTAATGGTAGTCGAGGAAAATTAGCAGCTAAACATGAAGGTCCAATCAAGTAATGAAGTAAGTTGGTTCAACCATGTTTGTATTAGCTGATGAAGAGAGAAGATATCTTACAAATGCTTAGAACGCAAAACATTTGAGAAACTATTATTTGTAATATTGATTGATTTTAACTTAATAATGATCTTTATTATATTTGAATTTGCATACTTTGTCTACCTATCAATTTAGGTAAAGGAATAAAGTTTATATAAATATATTAATGTGCTCACAAAACGTCTTTTATAACAAATATACTTGCTAATGACACAAATTTTAAGCTCCATATGTAAGACCTCAAACAACGAGACCATTAAGAAAAGCTCTATGCATAATCTCTCAAATAATGAGGCTATAGGAAAAGCTCGAGACATAAGTCCTCATATAAATAAACTATTAAGCTCTATATGTAAGTCCTCATACAAATAGGCCATCAAGCTCTATACGTAAGTCCTCATAAAATTAGGCCATCGAGCTCTATATATACAAGCCCAAAAACAAAGAGGCTTTTAGGCTCTATATGTTAAGTCCTTATATGATAGGCTGTTGGGCTCTATAAAGAGGTTGTCGAGAACATAATACTAAAAGAAGACAGGCACACCTAGCGGGATGAAATACCAAAATTCTTTTACTCACTAAGCACAGGCTCTATGATGTGATCCTTAGCCGATGTGGTGAGGCCACTAAGCCAAATATTGAAGGGTTTGATTGGCCTATTCAATACGATCAACCAATAATGTTTGAATCAAAATCTAATTTAGTTTTCCACTGTTAAAGTATAGTAAAGATTCAAAGTGTGCACATTTTGAGCTTATAACAAAAATTTCTGCCTCAACATTAATAGGTTGTTGAAATTTTGTATATAAAGTAAGACAAGCAACTGCTTCATAATCATTCTATATCTCAAGGGTATGAACAAGTTCCAATAAAGATGATTAATGAGAATATATATATATATATATATATATATATATATATATGTGTGTGTGTGTATGTATCTATATATATTCAAGAGTCATCTTCTTCACTATTAACCTCTTTAGAAACATATATGCTTTCCAAATCTTGGCCGCAATATAATTCTCTATTGGGCTTTCATAGCCGATTACGCTCTAATAATGTATTGAACTAAGAATACACCACTAAGGCACCATAAGCATACCACCGAGATTGAAGTTTTCCTTAATAATGAGAAAACCCTTCAATTTCCAAGTAGTTATTTAGAGCCTCACAAGAGTGTTTTAGTTTAGCATCAACAATAGCCCTCTCAATGCGCTCATCCATATCTTTTTTAGAAGACTCAATCACTTTCTTGGCTCTAGTCAACTATTCCTAAAGATGCCTTATTTTCATCATTACTTGACTTTTCCTTCTTATTAGCTTCCAAGTTTAGTCATTTAGTCTCAATAAATTTTTTTTCCAATTATTTTTCCATCTCCTCATATTTGGCATTATACCCAATTATCTTATTATTAAGCATATTGAATTATTTCATTAGAGATCTTGATGCAAAAACAAATGATAAATACTTATCATTTATTATTATAGAGCCTATTTTCTTCTACCTAGAGAGGATACCCTATGAATTTGAGGTCAAATGGATGAATACATTACTAGTTATAGATGAAACTTGCAAAACAAGTCACTAGTAATAAGGACATGTGTATGGCATGAATGAGATGGATGAGAATGTTTTTTAGACATAAATGGAGTGTGTTTAGTATTTATTTACTGTGTTATTTACTTAATTATTATTTTTAATTATTTACACTATGATTGGCTAGTGCATAAAGTAGCGTTTTAAGATGATACTATTTTATAGTGTTTATCGCATAAGATGTACTTGGAGTGGGGAGCATATAAGATGTACTTAATATGGGGAACAAGGCATTGTATGGGCTAATTTTGATTAGATTTTTTTACCTAATTAATTAGGATTATCTTTTCATATTAAGGAGGTGGAAATAAGCTATTAAAGCCTTAGGTTTATATGTTCATATGCATAACCAATTGTATGAAAATGCAAGTTATTCCTTATTTGAATTCTATATGAGTTTTTATCAATTATAGTCAATTTTGTGTGAGTGATTATTATTTAAACCCTTAATTTGTTTATCTGTGTGAATTAGAGATTGAGTACTATCCTTAAACCCATCTATAACCCATGCAAATCATAAACCTATTCACCACATTCAAATTAAAATTCATCATCTTCAACTTCATCTTCAGACTATTATTCCATGCTTGATTCTATTTATTCTATACCTAAACCCTAGATAATAATCCTATTATTATTATTATCATACGTTCATCATCATCATATTACATCAAATCACCATCATCACAATCATTCATCATCATCTTCATCCCACATTATAGCCCTAATCATAAACCCTAAACCTAAACCCTAGCCTAAACCCTAACCCTACTACATGAACCCTATCATCCTAAAAACTTGAATATTAGACCATCATCATCCTTAATCCATCATCACTGGATCATTATCATTATATTCAAACCCTAATTGACCTATAATATCACACAATTCACAGTTCCAGAATCCTATACACATCAGATCTATTAGCCTCAAAATATAATTGAACCTTCTCAACATCCGTGAACCATTTTTTCTTCTTAAAAGATATTTTATTAGTCTATTTTTTTTTTCAAAAGGTAATCTTTTGGACATATAGATTTAACTTTCAACAACTCTATCTCAACCCTAGTTGATTACTTTTATCTTTCAAGACAATATTCTAGATTAGCAATTTGCGGCTTCAGAAAGTCTAAATTTAATGAGGTAGAGATTAATGTGCTTTTCTTTGCTTATATCTTAGATAATTTAGCCTCAAGGTATTCTTGTATGGTTTTCAATTTTGAGCTGTCACCTTGAATTTTTTCATACTCGTCCTCTATTCTTCAGGAGTGGTTAGGACTTTGAGCAAATCAATCAAAGATATTTTTTCACATAAACAATTGTTACAGATGGCATTCAACTAGTTATTGAAGATGTAAAATTAAAATTTTCTTATATATAAAATTATGATTTATGATACACATGGAAGGAGAGGTTTAAATTAGCCTTAGTTAATGTTGTTATCTTAAGACCATTGACTATTTTCTTGTCCTGATAAAACATTATGTGAAATGCCCCAAAATTTTCTAATTTTCAAGATTATATTTAAATAAGGTTTTATTTGAAAATTTGATTTAATAAATTATTTTACTAAAATAAAAGGAAATTTATTAGGGCAAATTAATAAGAAATTTTATAAATATGTTAGGTAAAGGAAATTTGAGTATATTAACTAATTAAAGATTTTAATTTGGAAAATTATTTAAATAAATTATTTTATTCAAATTAAGAAAGATAAAATAGTTTCAAATTAATATGAATTTTATAAATAAATTAATTTGAGAAAAATAGAGTACTTTGATAATTAAAATGGAGTTTATGAAAAATCCTTCAAAAATCCTATTTTAGCCTAAAAAGGGATTTAAAATTTATTTTATTTAAATATTATTAATTTTAAATATCCTAAATATTCAGATTTATTTAATTTGACCCAACCTAATTATTTCTCTTTTCCTTTTTCCCTTTTTCCTTTCCTTTTCTTTTCTTTTCCTTTTTCTTTCCTTTCTTTCCTTTTCTTCTTCACCTGAATTGGGCCTGTTGCGCGGCCCAATTCCTTTTCTTCTTTCCTTTTCCTTCGGCGCAGCCCAGCCCGCGCGTCACCGCCCCCTCTCCCCCTGTGCGTTGCGTTTTATGCCTTTATCCCAATCAAACGCCGCGTTTCACCTCATTCATATTACTGTTGCACATCAACCCCAGAACGTCATCCTTCAGGCATTTTTACGTCAAAACTCGTCATTTCATTTAATCGTTTTTCCCTTCGCGCCGAACCGACCGGTCCCCCTCCCTTTTTCTTTCTTTTCTCCCCCGCAAACCGCCCGGTCCAGCACCCCCACCTTCTTCTTCTTCCTCCAGCCCGACGCCATAATCGTCCACCTTCCTTCCTTCCCAGAAAATGGCGCCGCCGGCCACACGTGGTGTGACCGGCTCTTCTCTCGCTCGTTTTCTTCCTCTCGACCTTCCCGTTAATTTTAACTATTCCACTCCCCCTCTCTTCCCCACATTTTGTCCCATTTCTCTCGCGAAGGTCGGTAAAAATTCAAAAACATTGTCGCCGACCTTCTGCTTGAATAAACCAATTTCCCTCCCAATTTCAACTCCTGGTAACCTCCCCAATTCAACCTTAACCTCCACAACTATAAAACCATCCTCATAACCTGGATTCGGGATTTTTATTTCCCCGAAACCCTAAGTTCAGACAGTGCGCCTATTACTCCACCTCCTGCCAACTTCAACGCCTCATATTGCTCCCAATATCTTCCCTTCAATACCCTCTAATTAACTAAACTAACCACAACCTTCGATTCATCTTGTACAAGCCTCCATAATCGCACAAAGTTGGTTAGTTGCTTTGATAGAAAATTTCACCCCGAGACGTTGAACCACCTTCCACCACCACATACGCCGCTTCTAACACCTTCCAAACCAACCATTAACTCCTGCTAAATCTCCTCCACATCCCCATAGATTTATTTTATTTTTCTCCTTCCCCCTCACCTCTTTTTCTTCATTTTTAACCCTCTTAGATCCATTTTCCGGCCACCTCCGAGAGCCACCGCCGGTTCCACCTACATCCTCCGACTCAAGGTGAAACCCTAGACATTTTAAACACTTAGTTTTGAATTATTGATAATTATTCTATTTTTAGCCTAAATTGTAGTGTTAATTCAACTTTAATTATTATTATTATTATTGATATCGACTGTATTCTAATTTATAAATTTTGTTGATAGGTCTGGGAGTATTATTGACTAAGATATATTATTCATCTCGGCCTTTACTTATTTAATTACATTTTTACATGTTTAATGTTATTATTAATAATATTATTAATATTATTATTATTAGTGTAATTATTGGATTGATATTGTAATTATTTCAGGAGGGGCAGAGACCTAAAATTTTAATGATGTCTCGCACTTTTACTTTTCATTAGTATTATTAACATTTTTAACATTATTTTAATTATATTATTATTATTATTATCTTTATTAAATTATATTATAAGTATATATATATTGTTAATATAATTATTACAATTTCGAATGATGTTAGTATTATTAAAGTGGGGGTGGTTAGAAATCCAACTTGTAATTTTAAGAATTTTGATATTATTAATATTTAATATTCTACTAATAAAAAAATATCATTAATAGTATTATACCTTATTAATATTATTATTTATTTTATTACTATTATTACTATTATTGTTATTATTATTATCATCATCATTATTATACTATCATTTCTATTTTGGGTGAAGGATAGAAACCCTTATATCACCACCTTCTTCGAATGAAAATAATAAATTAATTGTAATAGTTTCTATAGTTAATTTTTAAGTAGTAGTATTTTAATTAAAAACCAAATCTTGGAATAAGTTAGAGGATAATAAAATTATATAAGAGAGTCTAATTCTATTATGCTTTGATATAATAGGTGAACCCAATCAAATCCCTCAAGTGGAATAGGAGCATGCACCAAAACTGGTGTTGTTTTAGGTAAGGGTCTACTAAGGCTATTTATGTGTTTGCATGCACTATGTGTTTGATATGCCATGTATTTTATATTCGTTATTATTAATTATTTCGCATGTGGCATGATTGTAGAGTTGAAGTATGTTGGTGTGAATAAACGGTGGCATGAGAACCATGCGTATGTTTATGTCATTATTGTATGATATAACTTGAGACATGTTGATAGGGCTTATGAAATGGCATGGTGTTAGGGTCTTGCATGAAATGGCATGGTGCTAGGGTTTGCATGGAATGGCAGGGAGTTAAGGTTTGCATGACATGGCATGATGTTAGGGTTTGCATGAAATGACATGATGTTAGGGTTTGTATGTAATGGTATGATGTTAAGGTTTGCATAAATTGACATGAGGTTGGGACTTTCATGGAAGCATGTCTATGTGGATTTAGGGTTTGCATATGAATTGGGATTGCATGAGGGTATGGTACATGGAGTTAGGGTTTGTATGTGGATCAGGGTTGCATGGAAGTATGTCTGCGTGGAGCTTGGGTTTGCATGTGCGTTAGGGTTTGCATGGAAGTACGGTTTATGTGGTGTTTGGGTTTTTCCAAGATGATATGAACTAGGGTTTGCATATGAATGAGGGTTTGCATGGGAGTGTTGTATACATCGAGTTAAGGTTTGGGTACGAATTATGGTTCACATGGAGATACGGTTTACGTAGAATTCGGGTTTCATGGCAATTAGCGTTATTGTAGTATTGGTATACATTAGTGGTTTTTCCTGTCTTGAAATGAATATTATGAATAAGATACATAAATTATTAAACATGTAAAGTGAAAGATGTTGAGACGGGCCCAGACCGATCCACCGGCATAATAGTGGCCAGGTACTGCGGTAGCTTGGAGACCAATCCACCGGCTTAATAGTGGTAGGGTATGTTACCCTAGTGACCGATCCACCGGCTAAAATAGTGGGGGATCCCGAGCTCAACAAATCAAACCTTATATATGATTAAGATATGAGAAGATACTAACTACTTATAGTGGAATACCATGCGAGAAGGGGTCAGACCGATCCACCGACATATAATAGTGGTAGGGTGTGTACCCTAAGTGACCGATCCACCGGCTATAATAGTGGCCAGGAGCCAAAGTGCCCTAGAGATCGATCCACCGACAAAAATAGTGGGGTTCCCGTACTCGTATGGATCTGATAAAGAACATGGTATGTATCTACATTTGATAAAAGAAAGATTAAATGATTAATCCAGACCTTTTGGACCTTACGTATGGACCTATTGATTATAAGTGATTTCACTTTATGCTTCTATGTAACATATGTGTGGGTCGTAATTGTATGTGATCATTATCCTGCATAAATTAATGTGTTGTATGCCGACCTTAGTATTCGGTTACCTTACTCAGTACGTAGCGTACTGATCACCCGTTTCATGGGTGTTGCTCATTCCCACGAGCAAAAGGCCCGTCTGATCTATTGTAGGTAGGAGATATTTACTTTGATGCTATCGATGTCTATGGGACATCAGGAGGGGCAAAGTGATAGCTGGGCTGGATCAATTTCTAGAGAGACGTGGCCGTTCTCTTTTTAATTTATGAGTCATGTTATTTTTATTATGTTTAAGTTGCATAAACAATTTTATCAATGTTGTTTAATTATTATTTGAAAAACAATAGTTGGCATTTCGAATTATGTAATACTTGCGCGTACACTGATAATGGTATTACTGATAATGTTTTCTTAGCCTTAGCACTTGGTACCGGAACGGTAGAAGTGAACTGGTCTGGTACTAAGTATGGCGGTAACATCCCCAGAATTTACAGTTTTAATTTATGAGTATTGCTTTTAAAAAAAATTGTGTAAATTTTTGGGTGTTACATTATGGCCTTAGCCAATTCAAGACTAGCACTATCATCTAGGTATTAGTTGAAGAAGGAGTAATCATTAGACATGGTTGAAGTGGCTCCATCATCTTTAATGGACACTTTAGAACCCCTTCTACAAAATATTTTTCTCAAAGGAAAAGCTTCTAGTTTGGGTACCCCAACACTAGGGCCTTCTAGCACAACAACTACTCGTGTGGGGTCACCGACACTATCAAGTCCAAAGGATGTTTGTGGGTACGGCTTTAACACTTGTGCTGGTCTTTGATTTTGGGGAAGGAATAGTGTTAGCTTCCACATTAGTCTTTTCTCTCCCTTATGCTTCTAGATGATCACTCCCTTCTTCTTCTATGAGTATTATGGTCTCTTTGGCTGAGGCCGGAATCGATGTTTCTTCAATATGTGGTAAGGTAGGGAGTTTGGATTCCTTTAAGGAAGGTTCCAACAGTCCTTTCCCTCTTTGTAAGTATTTTTTGTAAAGTTTCTCTAGAATACTATCATTAAGTTTGGGTTCCGATGACTTAGGAACACTATTAAGTTTTTGAGATGAAGGATTCGGAACCTTCTTAGCTGTAAAAACCTTAGGGATAGCCTTAGGTTAAGCTTCCTCCTAAAAAGGAAAATAGGATTTTGAAGAATCGATGATAAATTAAGCTAAGGGATAATCAAGTATGATAAAAGAATAAAATTCACAAGTTAGGGAGATGTACATAACAAAAGACGATGAACATAAAAAACTTTTCATGATGGGAGCAGACAAACTTAGGAAAAAGTTTATTAAAGCTGCTAACAGACATATAAACATGTTTATTATGAGATCTGACGTACTCAAGTACATGTGTCATTACCATAGAATGAATGTTTAACCTTACTTGATTTTTCTTTCTTCTTTTCAAGACCCAATTTTATGATTCCTTCTATTTCCTAAAAACACAGTGATACAAATGCATTTTTAGAGCATGATGATAAATGAAATAACAATGGTAGTAATATATTATTGGAAAATGTACCTTCCATTTGGCAGCCCCGATAGTAGACAAATCGCCTAGAGGATGAATGTTGGACCTTTTTATACCCCTAGACAAGTTGGAGGGGACAACCTATTATTGAGCTTTCCATTCATCACACTCTATAGGTAAGAGAAGAAGATTGTATAAGTTGAAAAACTTATTAGTTCAGTAAATGGATGAAAATGATGGACATGGAACAAATTACATACCAGTTTAGAAATTAACCCAATCTTCTTTAGTCTAACATAGTTATTAACAATTTCATAATTATTTATAATAAGGCATTCCTACACTAACTTGTTAAACTTATATATTATGGCTTCTACTCTAGCAAGAAAGGTGGACACCAACATCCCCTAAAATAAAGAAGTATTATGACTTCCACTTCTTCACAGGAGACTGATACTCTTTGATGAACTTATTGTCCCCTCTTGTTTGAATGGAATAGAAGCTTGGGGTTGAGGGATGGATTAAAATTTTTAAAAAGTGCCTACATAAATCTATTGTTGGTTTGACATCTAACAAACATCTCATGTAGGAAGCCAATCGCCATTCTCCAAGCATTGGGGAAGAATTGAGCAGGACATAATTGAGAAGCTTGGAGAACTTCTCTAATAAATGGGTGTAAAGGAAAATATATGTCGACATATAGGGCCTCATCATATAGGGTTGTGCATTTGTGTGAGGGATTATTAGCTCTATTTGATGGAATTGGTTGAATTAATTTAAGAGAAGAGGAAAAATGGTATCTAACACAGAATTGGTCATGATAAGCCTTACAAATATTACTCGGAAGAAAATTATTCTACTCAGAAGAAAAGGAAGGTTACAAGTGGATGAGGGGATCAATTATTTTGTTGCCGAGTAGTTCATTTAACTTTAAAAGAGAAGAAGGAAAGTCGTGGGTGTGATTGAGGTGTTTGAGAATCTAAAGAGTGGATAAGATGTTTAATAAAAAGATCTTCTAGAATTGGAATTACTAAGCCTTTTGAAAGAATTGGTGTTTGGTGCAATGGTGACACAAACTTCGCACATTTCACTACCGTCCAGAAGTTCATTGCGTTGTATTCATATGCTTATAGTAATGATGGTGACATCAACAATGTTGAAGACACCTTGATAAAGGATCAAATATAGAGATTTTGTAGGTTTTAAGCTTACAAACGAAGGTTTGAAGAAATTTCTTTAATGAAAAAAGAGAGCACAAAAGTTAAGGAAGATAAAGAGTATTAAATATAGGAGTGGGGAAAGAGAATAGGTTGAATATATATACATATATAGTGATATATAGGAGATAGTTGAGAATACCCGGTGTTTGATTTAAAAGATAAAGAATTATCTAAGTTGTGTGTTTTAATTATTGATGTTAACTTTTCGAAATTGGTAAAAAGACTGGTTGGTGGGTAAAACCTTTGAAAGAGACATAATGTCATATTAGAGCCTCAATTTTCACCTTTTCTTACGCAATATAGTGGCAGAAAAATATATAATCATTAATGACTTAGGAAATTATTTCTTTTATAATAACTATAGCTAGGATTGTGTTTCCCTTATGATTTAGATATTCATTCGTTGATCTAGCCATGTAGTAGTAAGGAAAATGAGGTTTGCCTAGTAAGCTACATTTTTGGTACTAACTTACTTTTTTTTATTAAGATTTAAAATTTGATTTTATGAAAACTAATAAATTTTTGTAGTTTTTTATTCTTAATGGGATAGACCGAGTATATTTTCGTGTATCAACTGGCCGACAAACTCTAAATGATTGAGCATGCCTATCACCACTCAATATTGTATATACGGTGTCCGACGGTTGTTTTTAAGTACATTTATTTATCCCCACGCATTACTGTATATAGAGTGTCCGATGGTTGTTTGTGTGCAACTTTATTCGTTTGTCTATATATATGTGTCCAACGAATATGCAAATATGTAAGTTTGTCCGTCAATATTTTAAGGTATAATTTTTGTATAATCATTGATATTAAGATTGTCTTAGTTGACATACTTAATGTATAGTTGTAACCTTCGACCATGTAATAGAAGTTTACTTGTCTATTCCATAGAAGTGGTTGACACGGTTAATAAAAATTTGAAGAAAGTGATGATATGATAATTTCCTTCAATTAGGATTATCAGCCTCTTAAATACAACCCAAAGGGCTTCTGGTCATACTTCAATTATCATTAATCGTGTATTAGTCTCAAAGTTTTCCTAGCCTATACTATTCCCTTGCTAGCTGCCTTTCTACATATGACATGATAATTCATTGTCATTGATCGCACAATATTTTTTCCTTATTCTCCCCCAATATTTTACTCCTTTATATAGGGTATATTGTACTCATTTTGGATGTCAGAAATTATAATACAATTTGCTTATTTTTCTCTCTCATCTCTCTTCTCCATTTGGTATTTTTTTTTATCATTGACTACTACTCTAATTTTTAAAGAACCATTAGATTCACAAAATATATACAACAATACCCAATAAATATTTATAACAAATTGATTGTTGGGGCTCACTATTGTCTCGTCGTGTCATGTACTTCTCTAGCTTTTATTTTATAGGGTCGATGTTTGACTCTTGTGTGCTTACTTTTAGCATTTTGAGATTGTTTGGTCTATTTATAATATGATGTTGCACGTATTGTTCATTTGGTACAAAAAGCTTTAATTAATTATTAAAAAAATTATAATTCTATTCATTATTATAAGATAAAAATGATCCACATTTATTACTTTAGTTTCTAAAGTGTCATAAAATTCATTATTACCCTAATAATTACATTATTTTTTTGAGAACTAAATTCCAAAAATAAGATACAAAATTTCTAAAAAAATTAATTATCATAAGTTTTCATTTTTATTCATTATTATAAAGTAAAAATATCACATTAAATTCATAGCTACCATAATAATTACATTATTTTTTAATATAAAAATTTAAAATAATATAACTAATTTTAAAAAAATAAATTATTAAATTCTATTTTCTTTCATTATTATTATAAAGTGAAAGTAAGAAAAATAATAGTCTGATAACTACAACCCAAAAAACCAAACTTAGAGGAACTACCTTAAATCCCTTGACTTTAGGTACAATCCATATATATAACAACGTTGCGCTTTATAATTGCAACATTTAGGGTAGCATACTCTATGGATGTTAATGGATCTGGGTTAGATTGAATCTAATGAGATTTAGACCCAGACATATATATAATATCTATATCCATATCTGACTTACGTTTATCGAGTCTTATAAATTTAGATCCATATTTAAACCTAATGAGTTTTAATGTGTAAATATGTTCTAAATAAGTTGATCTATTTTTGATTTTTTTGAATAATTTATGTAAATATTATTATATTTATGTTTTATATAACTTAATATGTATTTTGTATTAAAAATTATCCGAGTAAAAATATAAATATTTTAAAATAATTACTTTAACTTTTTAAATAATATTTTAATATTTTTAGAAATAAAATATTAAAATTATTACTTATAAAATAATTACATAAAAATAAAATTTAAAATATAAATAAGAAGTTTAAATAAAATTATAATAAATATAATAAATATAAAATTAATTTATATGCCGTAACGGAAATGTTTGAGAATGCTTTGAATACAAAAATACTTTATATATATTAAAATTTATAATTATTACAGTTAAAAATAAGAATAATCTACATCGGAACTCATTGACGTCTCTGATCGACTCTCCGTTGTTACAGACGAAACATAAAAATCCTACTCTTCAGTCACTAACCTCGCATATCGTGACTCTAATTTATTTGTACGTCTCCTCCACTCCCGGTTAGGCCGCCCGAGGTTCGTGACATTATTCCTTCCGGTGCCACAGGATTTAGGTACTGCATCGTCCTGCTCACTGATACGCTATTTCTATTTATCTCTGCAATATTTTATCTTTGCAGTTCTTGTGTATTATTTACGACACAATGTGAATTTCACTCCAAAATCAGAGAAAAAGAAAAAGAAAAGTTGTGTATAATCTTAAACCCTAGGTACAATTATGAAGTTAGTTTCATGTCTGCCCTTTCTATAAGTTACAGTACTGATTAGTTAGTCTTGCGGAATTTTGTGAGCGGTGCCCGTCATTCCAGCATCAAGTTTTGTGCTTGAATTGAATATTATCCGAGTATGTGGGAGTTAAAGATAGCTTCCTTCATGTTTGTTGAAATTCATTTTTCTTTATATTTTGCGCTGCCGTGTTGAAAAGCTTTTACTTATTGCGTGTTTTTTTTTTTTTTTTTTTGGTTCGACATGATTTTTGGGTTGTGACTGTTCGGTCCTAATTTTTTATGGTCTGGGATTCTATCGAGTTTGATCTCTCCGTTTCAACATGGGGACAAACTTATGCATTCCGTGGGTTTTTAGGAATGCTGAGATAATGTATATTAACAATGTCATAAGTTTTTCCTTGAAGAAAAATATTGTGAGCAAATGAATAAATATAGATAAAAATCATGAAATTTGCTAATTAAATTGTAATATAACTGCAGTTCCCATAAAATATGGCCACTTCCTTGCCTTTAACTTGTGATTAGCATATCTAACACATTGAGATTTTCAGATACGTTTTGTTGTAGACAGTAGTTTTATCTAGTATCTGGTGCTTTACGCGTTCTGATCTGTACACCTCTATCTACCTTCACATTTATGGAAGCCAGTAGATTTGACCTTTACATAACTAAAGCTCGTAGGTCATTGAGATAGTTTCCACTGCATACATTATTGGATTATTCTCTAGGCAATAAAAATAAAATCATGGTTGCATTGTCGTGGTGCTAGAGTATCATAGATGATAAATAATATGGGGTGCATTTTTTTTATGCTAATTGTTGGTCCATGATCGATGCATACTGGTAAATATATATGAGTTGTGCCTCATTTTTTCATTATGTATGGGTGCATATAGGCAAACTCAAAATGCTATACGTATTGTGATTGACATATTGGTCAATATTAGTTTCATTGCTATGCTGATGCCATTTGAGGTGGCCTTGTACCATATTATAGATTAATTCAATCTTTAAATGACAAAGATATAATTCGATGTTGAGGCTGAATGTGGCTTTGTGTTTTCTTCCCCGGATGCATAATTATGTTTTAATTCATGGGGAACACCAATTATTGCTTTGTTAGCTTGATTTCCCAATCTTTCCTCCCTTATGAAACAAAGGATATTACCTTGTGCATGATTTGAAGTGGAATTGGGAGAAAAGGATCATATGAAGTTTTGATGGTCATGCTAGACTGTGACCTATGCTAAAGAGACCACAATTGTGCATTGTCAGTTGCATGTTCAAAATCTATGCTCTTATCATTTAATCTTGCTTAGTCTTTTTGTAATAGTAAAGAAGAAAGGAAAAGGAGAATAGAGTAGCCTTAGCTGATGCCTACCAATTGGTGCGGAACTAATTTTCTATCGAATCTTAAAATGTTTTGTAATTCTAAAACTTCTAGCTTAATGATTTCACACAAAACTGCACAAAATTTTATCCTATTTTACTGTTAATTCAAATGTACAACCTAAGGCCATATGTATAGGCCACAATATTACCAAAATCCAACAATAATATCAAGTCATAATGACATCCAAGATAATGAATATAATATAATACAATAATAATATTAATCCAATATTCTAACCTATACTTTCAAGATGCTCCTAATTATCAATTCTCCTTTTTTAGATGCCATGAGTGCTTTGGGATGTCCCCATGATACGTTCTCAAATACCGAAATCCATTTACAACCTATCTTTGCTCAATAAACTTGGGATGTGGGGGCCATGAAAAGGAGTATACAATCACAACCGATGGTGATGTGGCACAAAGACTTTACCTTCAAACTTCTGACCAAAGGGGAACAATGAAAGGACAAATCATCATCCTCATCATCCAAGTCAACAATTTGCACTTTTCTCTAGTCTTCTTGCCAAAATGTGGACACTATACTTTGTGGTTGGTGAGATTGAACCAAACCAACATGTGCATGGTAGATTTTCTATCAATGATCAGTGTGGTCACAAATGAATCACTTAATCTCAGAAGTGCTAGCATTGAAAAAATAATTAGATGGGTTAATTGGTGTATGATAAGCCTTCCAAAAAAATTGTCACCAAACTTAGTCTTTTATTTGCATCTCACAAGAAAGAAGCTGAATAGTCAACTGAGTGGAAATTTCGATCCTTTAGCTCATATTGGATGTCTTCACAAAGACGGCCAATATATTGAATGACTTGCTAGGTTTGATTCTTTTCAAAGGTGCATTGTGAGTGAAAGAATCAAAATTGTGAGTGTCCATTAGTAGCTTGTAAAATCAAGAATATAAGTCATGTTCATAGTTGACATGGCAAACTTGTCAACCCTAAGGTGGCATCACTGGTTACACTCAATGGTCAGATCAAATAATGGAAGTGCAATCTCTAGTTGAAGGTACTCCTCTACATACTAGCATAAGCTGTGAAGTAGGTAGCAATCATGGGAACTACTTCCTTGTATCAAACAATGCAAACAATATTTTTAATTCTTTTTGATCATCAAAATTTGGCGGGGTAATGTCCACACCATAGTCAGGAGAGAAATATCTGTTTTTGGATGGCTTAGTTGGAGCATTTTGAATGTAGACAATTGAAGGTGATTTAGCAAGCCCTTCAAGCATATGATTAAATATTGGTCCCGATATGCGATATCAGTTGATATTTATCGGTTTTTTGGCCAGCCAATACACAAAATGGCAATACGTGACGGTTTTAGAATTTTGTGTATTTGTTGGCGATATAGTTGATATTTAACAATATTTGATAATATTTGTTGTGAAAAACAATTACATTGCGACATATAAATTATTGTTCATAACACTATGACTGCAACCACAATTGCGATTGTGTTTTTATTGCGTGCCTTCAAGTTTCATGTTATGGATCGTGATACATAGTGGCCTTGCTTGGCAAGGCGTATCTACTTCTATTATTAGATTATACTATTTCTAGATTTTGTTGGATGGTTAGAATATGTTTTATGAAGCTAGATGATTATATATTTATGACATCGAAAGTGATATAGGAGTAAACACTCAAGAATTGGCTTTCATAATTATGAAATCAATTATTCTTCATTTGGAAAGTGTCTCCCATAAATTTGAAGACCAACTGATGATTATGTTGCTAGAAATGTAACAAATAAGCAACTATGTGTCTATTTGTATGTGTATGCATGCATGGAAATGATGACCGCGTGCATGAGGAGTGTATTGGTAGCTTGGTTGAGCATTAATATTAATATTAGCTAATTAATTAATTAAGTAGTGGAGTTGGATAATGAAGTTAGCATAATATTTTTTAACTTGGAATCTTTTGAATTATTCTTTTAGCTAGTGGTGGAATGGTTATAAGCTGCTATGAATGTCGAGTATGGGGAAGAGAATTGAATTGAAGTTGAAGATCAACATTAAAGCTGAATACAAGTGAATTCTGTGTGAGTTCAAACTCAAGCAAATTGAATTTGTGTGAACATTTTAGCTTGAAAGTTTTAATCTCTTTATCTGTGTGAATTAGATATTAATCCATATCTTTTCTACTCTCCTTAATCCATATTTTTCCTGCCATGATTACCATCAAAATCCTACTCTAATTTGAAGTTAATCAAAACCCTAATTTGGTATACACAACCAAAACCATAAACCCACCATTTGAAAACCTAACCTTTCCATACAAACCAAACATAAACTTAATCCTTTTATTCGAATTAAACTCTAACCCTAACCCTAAACCACAACTTCAACCTTCATCTAAACCCTAACATTCGAAGCTTAGCATCATCAATACACCATTGTCGAATGCATATAACAATTACTACAAACCATACTAATCATCAGCGTTAGTAATCCATCACCTTCGAACCATATCTATTTTGTTTGAATCATCACCACTCTATTTTCCTCTTATTCGAATGTGATCAACCCTAATTCACTATCACCGAGCCTTATCCTATTTATTATCATCACAATCGAAGCATAATCTCATCAATTTGTGAAATCCACCCATCTACACACATAAAAAAGATTATTAGATTCTTATAATATTATAATTATCTTAAATCTAGTTATCTAATGTTAAGAAGTTCTTTGGCTAAAAGTCCTTGGTCCTTAGGAAATAATAATTAGGTGGTAATAATTTGAACTAGATCAAATAATTTAGTCACCATGTAAGATTATCCTTTCATGCTATCCTTAGACTTGTACTCACCTATTTAAAGATACCCATTATTGCAATACTAACTCAAATCGAGGAATTAACAATAATTGTTGATTCTTGTTCATCAAACCTTTTAACTCTCTCTTTATTATACACATCTCACCACCATCATTAAATCCCACTCCCATACGATGATGAGATGCAAACCCATATCATTTGGTATCCAAGTTGATGTCATGAGATACTTTAGGAGTATGGAAAATTATGCAAAGGTGGAATCAAATAATTGAAAGGGTTCTTAAGATTATCTAGCCACAACCACCACACCTTACCCAACCAATTTCCACCCCCACCAAGGCACCCATGACCACTAACCATGCAATTAAATAGCACTGCTGCAATAGTGTATCAGCCGCTATTTAGTGGTTTTTGGGTTAGCCGTGATGTGAAATTACCGATACATTATGGTTTTAAAATTTCACATTTTATTGGCCGATAAATCGTCAGTAAATCACTGATAAATTAGTATGACCGATAAATCAGAAAATATTGGCAGTAAATTGCCCATAAATCGGAAATTATTGAGGATTCTTAAATCTACAAAAAAGAAAGAATGTATGATAATTTGATATATATATATATATATATATATATATATATATATATATATCTTGGAACAAGTTAGTATTGAATTATAATAAAACAGTGTTTGAAAAAGCATGCTTGAGGCGCAAGGCGATTGGGGGGTGGGGCTTTTCTGGTGCTAGGCAAGGCTAGGCAAGTGAGGCGCATATAAGGCGCGCCTCAGGCGTTGGGCGCAGAGGCTATGAGGCGCACACCTCAGCATGAAATCAAGCAGAAACTTGGTAGCTCAATAGACATATAGGGAGGATGGACTTAGGGAAGAGGGATAAAAAACCTTTTCAGCAGAAAAAAAAATTACATGCAGACTGCAGGGACTTAGGGGAGTTAAATAGTCATTTGTTGGAAAAAGGTAAGTCTATTTATAGTCTTGATTGCAGTAAAAATATTCTGCAATTAATATGGGAATTGGGGAGAGCAAGAGTTTTTTTGGAAAAGTTAAAAACAGGCTGTAGAGACTGTAAAGTCTGCTATCACCAATTTAAAGTAAGAAATAGTTATTTTGGTATATCTGCATATATCTTTTGCAGATAGAGGGGAAAACAGATAGGGCATTAGGGAAAACCAAAGGTATATCTGCATATATTTTTTGCAGATATATTGGAAAACAAAAGATATAGGGAAAAAGAAAGGTCCCCCCTTGTCCTATATATTTTTTGCAGAAACTTTTTCTTCCTAATGTAAAAAAAACAAAAAAACAAAATAGAGAGAGCATCAAGGAAAACTGAAAAAACAAAAGTATATATGCCAAAGAAAAAAAAAAAAAAACTAGGCGCCTCACATCGCCCAGGCGTGCGCCTTCGCCTTGCGCCTAGCGCCTAGGCTCCAGGACCCCTAGCGCCTTGGTGCGCCTTAAGCCTTTTCAAACACTGTAGTAAAGTATTATTATTTATTACCTTTACATGTACTGCTAGATAACATGTATTTTTTCATTTTAAAGCAAATTTAGGATTATTAACATCTAATTACTGCTTAAATACTTCTAATATAATATAAAATATTAGTTTATTGAATATTTATATTCAAATGATCAATAAATCATTATTAGAGCATATAGTGAAATAAAAATAAAAATTTACGTTGCGACGACCACGATACATAATTTATTATTCATGATACTCCAATACTGCGACACTGTTATTGTGACCAAAATCGAAGCCACAATTTTATTTCTTGCCACTAGTCCTCATACCAACACTCGTATTTACCACCCCACCTACGATTGATACCACTATGCCACTTATCCCCAACTCCAAAGCCATTACACTAGCACTAGCAACCACCCCAATTTCATTCACACAACTTTCAACCAAGCAATTAAATTATGGTTGTGGTATTGCAATATAAGAGCGTTGTGAATAATAAATTATTTGTCATGGCTATTGCAGCGTAAATTTTTATTTTTATTTCACAATTTACTATAATTCTTATTTATTGATCATTTAAACATAATTATTCAATAAACTAGTGTTCTATATTGCATTAGGATCATTTGAATGACTCATTATATGCTACTATTAGTACTACTTGACTAATGATATTAAATTATTATTATATTATACTTATACATATTTATAGTAAGTTAAAACTACAACAATTGTTATCTATTAGTTTTCTTTATGTACTAAATAAGTTAATATTAACACTACTTGCCTAATGGCATTAAACTATTGATAATAAATTATTATTATATTATATTATATTATATTTATACATATTTATAATAAACTAAAACTATAACAATTGTTATCCATTAGCCATAGTTATATATTATATAAATTATTATTAATACTACTTGAATAATGTTATTCATCTAAGATAAGTATGGCCATTTAACTCTTTTTTTTAAAGAAAGAAAGACTAGACTAAAGTTTAATTTAACTAGAAAAAATATGGAAGCGATATATTATTTACAACTAAATAATATTATAAAAACTAATTAAAATTAAAAATACTAATGTTACTAACATAAGGTCTTTTTCAAAACTAATTCAATAATATTAGCATTACTAAATACTAACCTATACTATGTTATAGTATGTATAAACTGTAGTGACCAACCTTATTTATTTATTTATTTAAATACTAATGTTACAACTAAATAATATTAAAAAACTAATGTTACTAACATAAGGTCTTTTTCAAAACTAATTCAATAATATTAGGCTTACTAAATACTAACCTATACTATGTTATAGTATGTATAAACTGTAGTGACCAACCTTTTTTTTTTCTTTTTTTTTTTCCAGTAGAAGTTGAAGACTACAGAACCCAAAACTTAATTCAAAATTCAAAAGTCTTGTTTGGTCTTTCAGTTTTTGCTCAACCTCGACTAATTTGATGCCAACTCCCCACACCTACATGACTGTGCCACGCTAGAGAATGACCAAATGACATGATAACGTTAGATGATAGTTAACGATGAGCTCATATGGCAAACAAATTGCGGCGATGATTGAAGGGTAGTGCCGAGCTCAACTTCGATAGTGCCTATATCTATACAACTAGTTATGGCTTTTTAACTAGGTTAGTGATAATTTGTTTAATTTATCTCCAACTCTTTCCTGTATATATCTTTCCTGTATATCTCCAAATCTACTTGATATCTAAATTTCCTGTAAATATCACTAATAAATTATTAAATTTTCAAATTAAATATCAAATATCATTTTTAGATATCCGAAATTTTGGATATCCGACTATCAAATATCTGAAATATTGGATATTTGAACCGTGAACAGCCCTATCCTTAACCCTTTGGCGATACTCTCTAACCCTCACCTAGCTCCCACTCTTCTTTATAGTCACCATTCACTCACTTGAGTGACACACCTATTTGTCGGCACTCATAGTACCACTACGACCATCGTTGAGGCTCTAAGCCTTCACACATCCTATGAACCCTAATCTACTAGCTTTCGGCCTCCATTGCAACCTCGTAGAAAAACCGTTAAAAGCGATAATTCTTTAACCACCACTAAGGTTGTTGCACCTTTCATGGAAGTTGCATGTCACATGATGAAGATCTTGGGCTTCATTCGCGCCTTATCCAACTTGTCAATGGTTGTTGAGGAATTGCCCAAGTCATCAGGGGACCTTTCAAGCATCTAGTTAACAATAGTAGCTTCAATAGAAACAACGAAGCTAGCTCTAACTTGAGTTTATATAATTGATGGTTGATATACTTAGTGTACCTTTACTACACCATGCAATTGCTTGATCTATGTCAATTCCTAAGGAGACTATAGTTATTATTGGGTTTGCTAAAGTGGCTGGTACATAATTCAACGTACATATATCTTTTGCTAACAAGGATATTTGAGAGAAACTAGATGTTGTGGATGGGGTGCAAATTGAATTTCTTTTTACTATGGCTAGATTGAGTGAAACAACTATGTCTATGTTTTCTCTTAAAATTTTAGAGTGTTTTGGTCATTTGCTAGTTGGATGGTCCCAAGGAATGAGTTTTTTCCAAATCAAGCTATTGGGAAGTTTAGTAGTAGCTTATGTTGTGTTGATCTAAATTTCAAGCTTCAAGGCAAGTACATTTTTTTCAGGTGGGAAGTAATATTATGGATCGTGACCTATAACATTCTGTTGGGGCAAGGCAAGTCAACAACCTTGTTGGACAAGGTATATCTACCTATATTTTTAGATTATATTATTTATGAATTTTAGTGGGCGAGTTAGATTATATATTTATGACTTAGGGATAGTATTAGATTGTCTTCGGATTATATTTAGCCTAGATATAGTTGTTTACTATTGGGAAGTTCTTGGGTTGCTAGCTCTTAGTTCTAAGGAAATATTAATGAGTTAACAATATTATGTATGAGATCAAGTAATTAGGTTACATGCAAGTCTATCCTCATATAGTAACCTTAGGTTTATATCCCCTGTTAATAGGGACCTCTACTGCAATAAGAACTTATGTCGAAGAACTAACAATAATTGCTAGTTCTTAGCTATCAAGCCTCTCACTCTTTTTTGTCTCACGCATGTCCATCACCGTCAATACCAAATATGAACCCATCACGCAACACGATGCAAGCATGTAACATTCCTTTCCCTTATCAAAGTTGTTACAAGCAAATGCGAACTCCTTAATCAAAATTTTCATTTTGTAACCATGTTGGAAAAAATTTGAAACAAAAATGATGAAATTTCTTTTCAACCTCTTTTTTGGTCTACTAAATTTGTTAACTTTATAGTTCTTTCCTTTTCTTATAAAAAATAGTAATTAAATCTATTAAGGAGGAAACCTGTAAAGATTATGGTATTTGGTTTTTGATTCTGCTCATGCATTACAAACAACTAAAGAAAATATTAGGTAACGAGGGAGGTTTACACTAGTGCCGGAGGCTATGGTGATGATTGGCAAAGGACAACAAAAATAAGGTGATGTTGGGCTATGAATGCTAGCAACGAGAAGAGCAATGTGATGGCGGATCGCATATGGACAATGAAAGGATCAAGTGATTAGATATTGTGGTGAAGTTGATAATAGTGTTGAGGTGCTTGCTTTTTTTGGGGGGGGGGAGATTAGCTATGGTATTGCAGATGGACATAAGACTTGGCCGACGGTTAGGACTTCACAAACTTGGTGGTAACTAGGATTGTTCATGTATTAATTATATACACATATGTTAAAATAATGTATTTTTTTACTATTTGATTATATAAAATCATACATATATATCACAATTTACTATTAGACTAGTTATTTTATTTACTATTGACATATTTTATATTTTTATATTTGGATTTTTATTATAGATTTAAATATTGTCAGAGATTTGAAATTAATAATTGGATGTTATGAAATTTAGGACTAGGATCGGATCATTATCACATTGGTTCATATCGGAATGGTTTATTATTTATTAATCGTAGAATTTTTTTTTATCCGATTGAAAGTTTTGGATATCCAATGCATTATTTATTATCCGATCTGAACTTCTGGATATCAAAGTAATACTCGAAGCTTTTCTCTAGATATTGATCATACGGATAATATTCGATTTTTTGACCGGATATTCGATCTATGAATACCCTTAGCGATTGAAATGTTAGAGGTTCGACTTTGGTTGAGATTTTTTAGGTCTAATAGGGAACTAGTTATGGCTTTAGATACAACAATAAATGGCAATGGTTAAATAGGTTGTTCCTTAGTGATTGGTGGATGACCTTTGTGAGTTAGGGTTTTAGAGCTTAGCTAATGTTTGGGTTCTTTTTAGTAGTGATTGAAAATTAAAATCGGAAACTAGATTAATTTAGATTTGATATCTAATTGATGTTAGCTAATACTTTTAGCATAGGTTTCATACAAAATGTCGAATCATTATTCAATTAATCTCTAAGTTCTTTGACCTAAGGTCATATATATGAGACAAAGTATTACCAAAGCTTGACAATAGTATCAATAATAATACGGCTTTGATATTTGATTGATGTAGGACAATACTTTTAACTTAGGTTTTGATGCAAAACGTCACATAGCTTTATTCAATTCATCTCTGAATTCTATGATCTAAGGTTATATATATAGGCCATAGTATTAATAACTAACAGTTTTATCTATTTTGTATTTAAATCTATTTTTTTTTATCTTATTTCAACTATATTTTTCCTCCTAAACCTCTAATCCTTGACCCTTTATTATTTTGCAAAATATCTTAAACATGAGTTGATGCGAAGAAAGATACCACTATAATAACCAAATTGATTGTTGAAATAAAATGTTGATAAAGGGGTCCAATCTCCATCTTAATAGTAAAATGGATGTATTAAATTTTATAATATTGTTAATTATTAACTTCTTTTTAATTTATAATTGGTTTTTCCCTTCTATGGTTATATTGGCTTTATGATGTAAATAAGCTTAGAATTTATGGTGTATACATAGTTCATATGTCAACTTAACATTTGTGCATATGACCCAGACTCCTTTTTTATATTGGTTCATAAAAACATTTTCTGGGTCTTACTCTCTAAATTGATAAAAAAATAAAAATACTGTCTTTCATAATCATTTGCTTTCTTCATTCATGTGTGTGTGTTTTAAATTAGATTCTAACAACTAATATTTTGAACATAATAAGCTAAATACTTGTATGTTTATTTGACTAGTATTCTCTTTGTAATTTTCACTTTTTATATACCATTTTATTTCTAATGTTGTTTACTCAATGTAGTTCATGGTATGTAAAACTATTTTGACAATTTGTGTTGTTTGTAAGTTGGCACAAGAGCTTAAGAGTGTATTTTTGTTTCTTTTAAGTATGTACCTTATAATACAAGATTCATATTTTTAATGTTTTTGTAGGATATTATGATTCCACAAATTAATTCCAAGATTCAATTTTGAGACCCCTAATTGAACTTAGGTAGAATTTCTATTTTATCAAACTTGCTCGTGTGCCCACTTGAGTAATTATAACAAGTGGAGTCATCTCAATTCATTTGTTTATGTGCTTTATTGTTTGTTTGATTCATATATGTATTTTTTTTTGATCGGGTCCAAAATCATTGAAGGAACACTAATCTTTCTAGGTCGATTATACTTGACTTTTTGTTTTGTTTTTTATATGTAATACCATGCTTAGTTGAAACTAATTGCTATAAGTGAATGTAAATGAAAAACACCCTGGAGGGGGGTGAATAGGGTTTTATGGAACGAAAATGACTAAATAAAAAATAACACATGATGTAGAGTGGTTCAAGATTAAATTACTCTTTACATCCACTACTAAAAGGTTCTTCCTTTTAGAATTTTGAAATAGTGATGTGTTTTTATTGATGATCACTCTTTTTTCGGTTTATGAGCCTTACTATCTCAATGATCCTCTAAGAGATAATTTACAACTTCACTTATTTATCTTCTTTAGACTTACCACATAAATCTCTCAAAAATGATAGGCAAACACTCACTAACCCTTTTAAGAGGAGGTTGTGATTATAGATAGTTTACACCAAAAATCCAATATATGAAAGTGTAGAACTTTGGATAAGATGTAATCTAGCTAGATGTAATATAGGATATTACAATTAAAGAGTAGTTCTAGCTAAGAAAAGTAAGTAAAGAACACTTTTTAGTAACAACTCTGAAATACGAAAGTTTAGAAATTTGAGTGAGCAATTGAATGATTTTAGAGTAAGAGATTAATTGCACAATCAATGATTTGGAAAGTTAGTTGTAATTAAAGCAGAGAGACCTTATTTATAAGTGTTTCCCTCATGTATAGTCGTTAGATACAAATTTACAAAAAGTTATTTCACCCAACGAGCAGAAAATCAGCATTCAATGTTTGACCAGTCGATTAGTCTGGCTGAATCAGTTGATTGGTATGTTCTAACCAATGGATTGTTTATGTTTCAACCAAAATGGAAAGTTACCATTGTGTGAATCAGTCGATCGGTTATGCACAGTATACAGCTGATCTTAAAACACATATGAACAGTGACATGGTATGGTGAGACCAGTCAATGTGTTTATTGTACTAGTCGATTTGTTCAACCAAATCGGTCGATCGGTTATGAACTAGTCGATTGGTTTAGGAAAACTGGTCGATGTGTTTAACTAGAGAAGAATGAGTTTCTGCAAGAGTGAAACCCATGGATTGGTTCGTCTAACCAGTCGATCGGTTTGGCAAAACCAGTTGATATGTTTAAACTGAGGAGAACTGGGTTTATGTAAAAATAAAACACATAGACTGGTTGGTCAAACCAGTAGATCGGTTTGGCAAAACCAGTCGATGTGTTTAAACCGATACGAAATGAGTTTTTACAAGAGTAAAACCTATTCACTTGTTAGTTAAATTAGTCGATTGGTTTGGCTAAACCAGTTGATGTGCTTCAATAGAGATGAATTGGGTTTCTGCAATAGTAAAAACCTATGGACTGGTTAGTTAAACCAGTCGAACGGTTTCTCAACCAGTTGATCAGTTTGGCTAAATCAATTGATGTGTTTAAAGAGAGACGGACTAAGTTTTTGTAAGAGTGAAACCCATGGACTAGTTGGATAAACCAGTTGATTGGTTTTATCCATCAGTTGATTTGTCTGAGTTTAATTCAATCAATGGCTTTGTTCAAAGTGAACTAGTCGATCGGTCTGAGGACTAGTTGACTGGTTTCGACTGGAACCAATCAATTTGTTTTGAAAATACTTTTAAAGAGTTTATAAAATGAAATCAACTCAAGTGTTTTTCAACAAAGTATTTTAAAGAATTTTGTTTGAAATATGAACTTTGCTCAACTTATCTCTTTACAATAGACCTAAGACTCACAAATTATGATCCTTAGTCTTCAAGTTTTGGTTATTTTTCATGTGTTACTTTCTTAAACTTGGAAATTTGATTGCTCTTTTATATTTTTTACTTTCGAGTTCGTTTAGCTAATAAACAAGTCGAGTTGAAGCTATATTAAGCCAAATCAAGTGGTTTGCTAGCCAAAATGATAGCAATTATCTCATAATTGGTAACTAAATAATATACATAATAACTAGATAATATTTCTAGGCGTAAAATATTGTAAAAAGATAAATATTGTCAAATATATACTGGTATCCTTGCCAAATGCATTTTTTTATTATTATTATTTTAAATAGAGCCCATAATCCTTCTACTTATGTTGCTGCATGTTTGTGACATTATCCCTCACCTCAGTCAAGAAGCTTGTCCTCAAGCTTAGAAGCTAGCTGAAAGCATCAAACTCCTGGGTAGCTTTATCCTAAAGATGATTGTTACAGCAAAGCCAAAACATTCATTGATGTAGACCTAAGGTCCACATCCAACAAATCCTTAGGACTAGCTAAAAATCTTCCAAAGGAAAATATGTCCAGAAAAGTTGCACTAGCCTATAATTTTACCGAATCATGGATTTTCAAACCATGCACCATCTCATTTGTTGTGGGGATGGTGTGTATATGACAAGTTGAGCTTGTTGATCTCTTTGGGTCTCTTTGGCACTAATTTACTTCAGGGTGCGTGATTTCACCATCACTAATGGTGCGTGATTAGCTATGGTGGCTTGATACTCTATTAGGCTAGACGGCTTGTGGTGACAGTGTATTTATGGATTATTGGTTTGCCGCCCACACGTAGCGGTCCCTTTAGCATTTATTTCTTGTAGTTGTCCCGTGCCTCCTCTTTGGCTCCCCTAGTTCCACTGCTGCAGTTGTCCATTGGTTTATGCGGCCGGTCATTGCTTCCACATCAGTTGTGCATTGCCTACCTAAGCACCAGGTGTCCCTTGAGGTTGCGGTTTATCCAGCACCTGCACACAATCTTTGTCACCTTCATCAAGTCTGGTAATGTTTTTGTATTTTGTCTCCATGATGTTAGTTTCCATACCGATTTGTTGTATGCCCAAAGCTTGCCATGATGTAATATGGAAGAAAAAGAAGGATTTAATACTTAGTTACTTATAGCCTGTTTGGTATTATATATTTTATGAGAATTGGAAATCCATTTCTCTTTGCTATAATTCCTCTGTTTGGTATTTAAAAAGGGGGTAAAAATGGAAATCTAATTCTCAGAAAAAAGGAATTTTAAATCCCATTGATTACGGTGTGGTTTAGATTTCCATTTCCTCGCCCTATTTGTCCTGGTTGTCACATTCTCTTCGCCTCCTTCCTCTCTCTTCATCAAGTCTTTCCCTTTGTCACTTCCGTTGATGTAATTACATCGTTTGTCCAGTATGTACTCTCTTTATCAAACTAATTTGTTATTTGTTGTTTGACTTTCTCATGTTGGTGGCTGCATTGTACTGATGATGAAAGAGGAGGGGAGTCGCGTTGATGGGGTGGTAATTGATATGGTTTTGTTAGTACTGTTTGCTAGAGTTGGCAATTGGACGGGTCGGGTCACTATCGGATCAGGTTATATGATAATCAGGTCATATCGGTTTCGGATAATCTCAGATCATTTTGTTGAGTCGGGTTGGGTCGGGTTTGATTCGGATCAACTCAGTATCGGATAATCTCGGGTCATTCTAAGCTCTTGGATTGGGTTTGGGTGAGATCGGATGGACTCGGATTTGGGTAAATTTTGGTTGTTCTAATTTAGGTTCAGGTTCATATCGCGCTCGGGTGAGTTTGAATTATTATAGTTTCAGGTCGAATTTGGATTGGATTTAGGTCATTTCATATTTAAGTCATGCTTGTGTCATTTTTTTACTTTTTTTATTCCAAGATGTCATTAAAAGCTAATTATTTTGAGATCATTTATTTTAATTTATCTTATTCAATTAAAAGCGAATTATTATGTTAACTGTTTTGGGGCCTTAGAATTTTTTGTCATTATTTCATCTTTGGAGATGTATTTGACGTTTCAAATTGTATCACTTTTCTTTTTATGTTAAGGTATAGCTTATACTTTAACTCCATTAGTGGCTTGGTCATATTGAGTTCGAGTATTATTTTAAGTTTATATTATATTTATATCTTGTACGCTCCTTACATAATATTAACTTATAATAATCATTGATAATTGATAACAAATGAAGGCTTTTAAGGTTGTACTTCTCATATTATTTTTATAAGAGATTGATGACATCTTATTAACATAATAATAATAATAATACAAAAATAATGATAATAATAACAATAATAATAGTAATTAATGAATATCAATTATGGCAAAAATAATAATAACAAAACATTAGTTTTTTTTTAGATCATATCAAACTAATAAGATAAAAATTGGATAAAGTAAGTTATAATGACTATTATTGATAAAAGACTAACTAATAGTGACTTCTTACTATTTAACATTGTTGATGTAATAAAATATATTAATCTTCAATTTTCATTATGAATAACTAACATTTTCACTTTAGATTTTCCTTACTTTCCTATGATGTTGTAGGTGCTATATTGCAAGGTATGACCGTATAGATACTAACATATAGTGTTCAAGGCTGCACTGTTATTATCTTATGGTATTAGATAGAATCATGGAAGTGAACTAATATTTAGATGGCATAGTAGAGTTTTTTCTTTTTTCTCTACTTTTATTTCTATACTTTAATATTGGTATCAATGGATATTGTATTTGTACATACATAAGTGATATAAATTTTAAGAAAGTATATTGTTTCTAGATTTTGATGTAAGTGCTAGTATGGATTAGTTACACATCTATATTATTTTATGTTTTATGAAGTTTTGGAAATTTTGAGTTATGGGTTAATGTTAATTTTCGAGTAGTACCAGGTTGAATCTGTATAGATTTATAATTTTTCGAATAATATCGGATTTCAGATAAATAATGGATCGGGTCGGGTCATTTTGGATTTATAGTTTTTTGGGTTATATCGGGTTTTGGGTGAGTAGCGGGTCGGGTTGGGTTTATTTCGGGCTTACGATTTCTCAGGTTATATCGGATATCGGATATGTATCGGATCGGGTCGGATAGGTTTCGGGCTTTTAATTATTTAGATAAAATCGGATTAGATTTCAGACGGATCGAGTCGGTATTCATCGGATTGTTTAAGTCAGGTCAACTTTTGCTAGTTCTACTGCTTGCCATACTCTCATCCATTGGACGAGCCCAAGAGTTCATTTTTTTTTTCTATGGAGTTGTACAGTTGTATGGCAAGAATGGACATCAAGTAAGATTGTCTATGTGAAGTGAGCTACCTTAGGTCTTCCTCCATAATTAGTTTGAATCAGCTATGAAGTCAGTTGACGATTGAAATAATCTGGGCTTTCTCTTATTCTCTAGTTAGTCTGAATCGGCCAAGTGCTTCTTAAAGTCTACTATTTACCTAACCACAGATAAGATAAGATTGAGATGAGATGAGTATTGAAGAGATTTGATAATTATCTTCTGTTTGCCTGGTCCATAGTCTAGAGTATGATGTATGCTTGTTATTATCTTAACTCTTGGTTGGGATCGGATTAGATAGTTAGTAGTATTAAAATAATATTAATTATGTGTATGATAAGTATAGTTCAGTGGTTTTGCTGGGATGTAAAGGTTCATTTTAATAAATAATATATAATACTAATAATTTTGGTGTTTGGTCAAGAAACCATGTTAAGTGGAAATTGATATGGTGCAATCCAAGAAAAAGAATTAGAGGGGAAGGGACATGGACAGAGGGGAGCTGAGAAATATTGATAATGCCCGACTTGAATTCATTGTCTTTAATTAGCATGTTTTAATTGGTAAGAATGGTAAGTGTAATAATATATAAATAATAGGAAAGGATAATATAATAGATTTCCAAACATAGGAAATAGAATTCTATTTTTTTTAATTGGATTCCAAACATGGAAAATGGAAATAGAATTCTGTTTTTTTCCTTTGGATTGGTAATGGAAATCCATTGCTATTTCCATGGGAAAGATTCAAAACAAGCTGCTAGAGCAAGGTTTTGGGGTGAGGGGGGCTGACTCTATGGAAAGGGAGAGAGTTTGGGGGCTTGGCTATGTGAGAAAGAGATATTGGGGAAGGGAGCTAGAGAATTAATTATACTTTTTTTCCCCCACTTGCTTTTCATTAGCTGAAAGTCCCTATTTTTTAAGGGCTACAAAAACCTTGGTTACCACGGTGCGCACACCTACTTAGCAGTTTCCTCCAGTGTTGATTCAACTGGAAGGATGGCGGGGCCTAAACTATTCTGAATGGGCTTGTGATGCTGCAGTTGTGTTGGAAATCCTGATCAAGTGGAAGGATGTCCCTGAGATTGAAGTATTGTGAGAAGAGTTTGAGCTGCTAAATGAGTCATTTCCAGTTTTCCACCTTGGAAGAGGAAGACAAGATGAAAGAATGATTTGGGGTATCGATAAGCTCATTATATAGTGTACTTATACGAGGAAGGGTAATCGAGCCAAGGCTGGGTAGCTGGGGAGGCTGTGATTGGCTGGTTATCCTGAGGCATAGGAAAATGTTCAAGCTGTTAGAAGCATGCTTAGTAGATGGTTATTTTGACAGAATAAAAGGAGGGGAATTAGAGAGTGAGGGAGGCCATTTTTCTAGATTGTCAACGAGGTTTGGAGGTCTCCAGGTCCACAAATTCTTGAAGTATGTATTCCTTGCATATTGATCATCAACCTTCTCTTTTGTTTCCTCTCATATTTCTCTCTATTCTTTCCATTTTTTTTTGTTCTTTTCTTTTCTGTTCTTTTGGGTTGTGGCAGTGGCATCACATTCAGTTCAGCTAGTTATTTCCCAACAAAGTCGGGGGGTTGTTGGAAGTAGAAGCTGCAGCAACTTCCAGTGTTTGCAAAGAGCGAGGTGGTGTTGCCCACCTCCATTTGTTAATGATCACTTATTTTTGCTTATTTTGAATATAATTGCAGAGATAATTTGGTCATTGCAGTTTATATTAGAACTTGTTGCAGTTTATTGCTGGAGCCTTGTGCTGGTTACCTGGTGTCCTATATTATATTCGTTTCTTTATAAAATCATTAATTGGTTGAATCGAGACTCTCTATGTCAAGCTTGACTATGCTTGAATTTGTTGCTCATTTAGCCCTGAGCTGAGAAATCATAGCTTGTGGAACTCTTATATCATGTTAAGCTTGAGCTTGAAGGCCACCCAGCTTTGCATCACCGTTTTTTACAGGACATGCTTATTTGTATTTCCTTGTATTTTTGTGGGGCAGCTACTATGGCAGACTTGGAAAACTGGCTTTTAGAAGCAGCTGGAAGAACAGGTGGGTCATCAGGGAGAAACAGGCAGCCACTTCAAGCATCAAAGAAGCAACACCAAAGTTATCTTTCCGATGATGGAAGTGATTCTAAGGATGATGAATCAGATGATTGTGCTTATACCAGCAGGAAGCCACCAGTGGCTCAAGTCCCATTGAAGAAGAGAGCAAAACGCAGAGACAATGATAGTGCAGGTCTGGATCATGAAGAGGAAGATCTTGGGCTACATCGTCAGACTGATAGCAGTGACGACTCTGATGTTGGCAGTGACCTGTACAAGGATGAGGATGACAGGGAGCATCTAGCACAGTTGACGGAACTAGAGCGCGAGATGATCTTGTCAGATAGAGCAGCAAAGAAAGACGACAAGAAATTGCACAAACAGATGAAATTGAGGTGGAAGAGTGATAAAAAGTTGCAACCTGGAGAAATCAGTAATCCACTTTCTTCTCGTGGCTTGCGTACATCAGCCAGATTTGCAGATAAATCAGGAGCGAAGAATGATGCTCTAATTGAACTGCGAGCTAGACGAATGAAACGTGATTATGAAACTCGACAGAAAGTGAATGACACATTGTCTGGAAGCTCTAGTTCTCTTAGGCAGCCAAGTTTTGCTGCCCTTGATTCAAGCGAGAGTGAAAGTGAGTTTCATAGTGAGGATGAAGAGTCAACAGGGGATAGAAGAATGGATTACAGTGATGAAGATGGTATAAAGCTTGGGTTAGATGCACCATCTTTCGAAGATATAAAGAGCATCACACTTCGGAGATCGAAGTTGGCCAAATGGTTTCTGGAACCATTTTTTGAAAAGCTAATTGTTGGTTGCTTTGTTAGGGTTGGGATTGGAGTGAAATCTGATCAAAACATTTACCGGCTTTGCATTGTCCAAAATGTTGATGCATCAGATCCCACCCGACAGTACCTTCTTGGTAATAAGTTAACCTACAAGTTTTTGAGCTGTGTATGGGGCAGTGAGAGCACTGCTGCTAGATGGCAGATGGCCAGAGTTTCAGATTCTACCCCTTCTGAGGAGGAGTTCAAGCAATGGGTAAGAGAAGTGGAGCGCACTGGTGGTAGGATGCCTAGTCGTAGAGAGGTGATGGAGAAAAAAGAGGCAATCGAGAATATAAATAGCTTTGTGTATTCTGCTGCCACTGTGAAACAAATGTTGCAGGAAAAGAAGTCAGTTTTTACCAGACCAATGAACATTGCATCTGAAAGGGAGAGGCTGAAGTGGGAGAAGGAACTAGCCAAACACAAGAATGACGAAGCTGAGATTGAGATGATAAATGCTAGGCTGAAGGAACTCGAGGCAGCTCGGAAAGCTCAAGCTCAAGAGAAAGACAGAAAAGCTCTTAGACTTGCAGAAATGAATAGAAAGAACAGGTTTGAGAATTTCAGAAATGCATCGGGCTTGAAACGAGTTAATGCCAACCTCATAGCTGGGGATGCTGGGTATGATCCTTTTTCACGGAGATGGACTAGGTCAAGGAATTACTATGAAGCCAAGCCAAGCAACAGAACTGTGGCCGGAGAAGATGCTGAATTGAACAGTAACTCTGCAGCCACATCTGCAGCTGCTTCTGCATTACCTGGTTCAGAGAAGACCAAGAATGAAACAGAAGCTGGCAAGTCAGCTACAAATGAAGCGTTAGAAGCTGGCATGTCAACTACAAAAGAGGCGTTAGAAGCTGCAGCTAGTGCAGGCAAGCTGGTAGATACAAGCGCACCAGTGGATCAAGGGACGGAATCCAACATTCTGCACGATTTTGAGTTGCCGATTACATTGACTCCTCTACAGAGGTTTGGTGGGCCGCATGGAATGGCAACTGCATTCTTGGCACGGAAACAAAGCATTGAAGCGAAGGTAGGATGTCAAGTTCCAGCGGATGATGGTAGGAGGCATTCGCTGACTCTCACAGTTGGTGATTACAAGAGACGGAGAGGATTGCTTTGAAGCCGTTAGCCGACCTTGATAGTAATAGATGCTCTGAGCTTGGGCAGAAACCATTAAGTCATTAAGATAGCTAAGTGTTTTGTCCTCTACAATTTCGTGCTACTATTCATTAGTCATAGATCTAATTAATTTGGGGTTTAGTTGGCGTATATATATCTTGTCGGTTTTGTGTAATAGGCATATATCCATGTAGAAGGCTTTCTGGTTTAGTAGGCATATGTCGTGTACAGATGATGCTTTTGTCAGAGTAACTGCGAGGACCAACTGTCGGAGCTGCGTCATCAACTGCAATGGGAAAGAACTAGTGTATCAATGTTAATTACTCTAATATCAACAAAATTATTTTCGCTTTGTAGACTAATTAGCTTTTCAAACAACGCAGGATTTTCAGGTAACCCTATTATAAAATATTACGACGTCGTGTTCATGACAGCTATACATAAATAGAATTTCGGCGTTAGTCTACCGTCTCGCCTTTGCCCTGGGGTTCTTAGGGGTTTGGGTTTGGCTCGCCGTGGCTAGATCAAGCAATAACAAGACAAAAGATGGTCAAGTGAAGGCTGGAACAGTTTGATCTAGATCGGTTTGGGATGCCGTAAAAGAGTTGAAAATGTTGAAAAGTCGACTGCTGGTGTATTGGGCAAGATTGTTATGCCAAAGTGATAGGATGTTGTTTTTAGGACAGTGATCGAATTCCAGCTGAGTTGTGATTGATTAGGAGATGCCACAGCCAGGAGAATTTTGATCCTTCTTGCTCCTTGGCTTGCAATTGTTCAAGACTTGCAGATTCAAGAAGCTGAGATCATGCAAGAACAACAACAAGAAGAAAAGTGGTCAAATGAAGGCTGGGATACTAGATCGGTGGAGACATTGTGTTTCCGCTCATATGTTGCGGGTTTCAAGGGAATCAAGACAAATTCTCTGCAAAATGAGATGTGTAAAATAATTCACAAGTATCGCCAATATCTCAGCAAAAAAACGAAATTTCGGCCATTGCTGATATCTTACTAATAGAAAAATATTGTCCATAAGCTACTCAAAGAAAGTAGACATAATCGGATAGGTAAAAAAAGATGACCCGTGACTAGTGCATATTTAAGGTAGCAATAATTCACAAAATAAAGGTAAAAAAAAATCTATAAAATTAACTTATTTCACATTAGAAATAACAACTTTACACAAGGGAGAGGAGAATAATATTGCAAGTACCCAAGTTGAAACTAATTGGTTCACCAAACCAGAGAAGTGGAAATAGAGTGTGTTGTATAATCATTGAAGGCGAGGAAAAAATTAAGTATTTTTTTTTTATCTTCATCGAGCCCACTTTTATTTTTTCTTTAATTTGTTGTTTCTTAGTTGAGTTTTTTATTTAATTAGTTTAGGAAGTTCAAAAATTTGGGCGAATGGCTGGTTGAGAGCTCGCTGCCACTACAATTTGTCATGATATATGGGATTAGGGGAAATTAAAAATGAAAAATTAAAACCTTAAAAATTACTATAGGTGTACATACCTTAACTTTGTATGCATGATTCTGTTGTTTTGGTGGTCTTGAGGGATGGAATGACCAATAGAGTGAATTGTGGAATTAAATATTTAGATAATTCTAGGTGTGAGTTGTGAGTGTGACCATCTGAATTGTGAGGTAAATTTTTAGTACATATGTAGAACTTTTTTTTTGGATAAAAGTTATAACTTTTTTAGCTTGCTAGATGGGTTATATTTAATATATTTAGAGAGTTCTATTTTTGTGTGTATTCATTCTTTTTAATTGTTGGTCTTCCTCCCATTGGAGAAATAGTCACAAACAAAATAAAAGAAGTCCATGAAAAAAAATTCCTTACTCAAGGTTCACATATAGAAAACTCATGAACTTTACAGAAAAATAAGGCTTGAAAATTTGCGATGATATCAAGCTTTAAGGAAGCCTCAAATGGGAAATGACGAAAATTCAGCAAGAGCTAGACTCTTTCTGCAAACAATTTGATATCTACTCTCCCGATGAAACTTCTAGCTCATGAAATAGCTCTTGAAAAATAATATCTTTCTGTAGAAAGTCACATAAAAACTCCACCAAACATAGGACACCTAGAGGTCACTTCTATACTATAAAAAAAATCCCAACCTCATAAGAGGCAATTTCACAATGCTCCTCCTCTTCTAAACCACCCAAAAAAATAAAAATTAAATAATTACATGTTACAAATGTAGAAGGAAATTCCATATCTTCAAATATTATCATTTATATAAGCAAATTCATGAACTTTCCCTAAATGAAGAAAATTTAGAAAAATTCTAGAATCTTCTTAATGAATCCACTAACAATGAAGCTCTAGAAGAGAACCATCATGAATCTTATCTCTAGATTGATGGCGTAGCCTCAACATCTTCCTCCTCTTCCTTAGGTTATGAGAATGATGATCCTAATCAAACAAATTTCCTTACCAATGAAAAAAAAAACTCATGCTTGAGGTTTATTAACACATATTTGATCCCCTCAAGAAAATGACTTTGTGAATCTCTTGAAAAAAAATGAGACCAAAAATCTTCCATCTAAGGTCCCCACTAAATCAAAAAACACTTACGACCTTACCTGTATCCTCAATTGACAATAAACGTCTAAAAATTCTCCTCACACAACTCTTGAGCTCCAAAAAGAGAGAAAATAAGTTAATATTGAATTGAAACAACTCCATAAAAAACAACATAATGATAGCATCATCATTCACTTCTTTCAAAATATATCATAGGATCCTCGACTAACCTTAGTGAAAACGATGAGGATGATCCCAAAAATAAGTCCCTCAAATATTTCCCTACTCCTAATAACTTTCTCAATGTATTAAAATAAATAACCTCTTGAAAATATATAATCAAAATCACCCTCAAAATCTCTGATGATTTTCAACTTGATACAATTGCCCTCTTTAACACGAGTTCCCTCTTAATTGTATCAAAGGTGGTATCATTCCAAAATAATTTATTTTACCTCACAATTGAAAACTTTTTGCATCTAGTAGTTCTAAACTCAAGATTTCTAACAAATGTAAAGCCTGTGTTATATGCAATAACTTTCAAATTAAATCAACTTATCTCATAATATCTTATATCAGCCATAGTATCATTCTAGACAAACCCTTTATAAGCTTAATTAATCCCTACCAAGTTGATTATAATTGCATTGCATTCAAAATTAAGGGTACACGAACTTCCTTATCCTTCCTTAAGATTCCCATAAGTAGGACTCTAAATTTGTTAAAGGTAAATTTGATATATCATAACCAACTCAATCTTCTTATCCAAAGAAAACAGACACACCTCCAATTTCTCAAACAAAGCGTGTATCTATCAAGAATCCAAGAACAATTATTATCTAACTTGATCAAACTAGCCTTCAAAAACAAAGTGAATATGATGTATGTTTTGATCTCCCTAATGCCTTATGATCCAGGAAAAAACATATCATTAACCTTCTTTATGAAGAATCCTTTATAGATAAAAATATTCCCATAAAATATAGACCAAGATAAATAATTTCTGAACTTGAAAACCATTGTTGAGTTGAGATTAGTGACTTACAAGACAAATGCCTTATTTCACAATCCCATTCACCAAGGTCTTGTGTTTCATTCTATGTCAACAAGCAATCTCATATAGAATGAGGCACCCCTAGGCTTGTTATAAACTACAAGCCCTTAAACAGAATGTTCAAATGGATACATCATCCTACATCAAATAAACACAATATACTTTAAAAGCTTTATTCTACTCTTATCTTTTCAAAGTTTGATATGAAATCAAGATTTTGACAAATTCAAATTTGTCCAAAAGATCAATACAAAACAAAATTTACTATCCATTTTGACCAATATCAATGGAATGTTATGTTGTTTGGACTAAAAAATGCCCCTTATGAATTATAGAGGATTATGAATGATATTTTTAACCCATATTCCAAGTTCTTTATAGTTTATATTGATGATGCCATTTTATTCTTAAACTCTACTGACCAACATTTTAAACATCTAAAAAAAGTTACTTTTTTATTATCAAAAGGAATAGTCTATTAGTCTCAAAGTTAAATATATATCTCTTCCAAATGAGCATTCAATTCCTTGGTCACTATATCTACCACAATAATATTACCCCTATTGAGAGATATTTAGCTTTTGCATCCAAATTCCTAGATAAAACCTAATTACAAAGATTTTTAGTTAGTTTTAACCATATCTTTGAATTCTATCTTAATATCAATCATATTTCCAAACCCTTCCACGAAAAATTTAAAAAAAAATATTGTCCCTTGGACTTAGGAACATATGAAAACCATTAGATCTATTATAACCCAAGTCAAAGAAGTCCCTTACCTTCATCTTTCCGATCCAAAAGACTTTATATACAAAGATATCCTTGATTAACCAATATACTCCACTTGTAGAGTACACAAGGTATTACATCCCTCATTTTTGAAAATTGAAATTTCTTGTCCCAAATGACTCCCTCAATCATAAAAAAACCTCACAAACTTCTCTCAATCTTACAATTACTAGGATTACCAGTTAGCTTGGTATAATACTTTATCCAAAAATAGCTGAAAGAGCGATTCATGGCTTCACTTTTCCTAAAACTTTGCAAATACAAATCACTATATCTAGTTCATAAAATGGTAGAAATATTTTGGATCCTTACTGGAAATTTAACCTCCACATGTTGAAGAAGAGCTCAACTACTTTGCCAAACTTTTCCAAGCTACCACTAAGGATAAATAATTTCAACCCATTTTTCAATTTTACACAAGATTCTTTTTTCCTTAGGTCCTAGGATGGGAAGATTGGCAAAAAAACTCTTAATAGAAGTCCAACCATTTTCCAACAATTCAAGATCAAATAATGGAACACATTTCAAGTATTTGAGAAGATCCACAAACAACGTGTCTAAACCTAGGTCAAAATCCAAATCCTTCTACAATCAACCTCTCAAGTACCACTACAAACAAACCCAACCCAAAATAATTCCTTTCCTAAAAATATTTTACTCGAAACCTCCTTGCTGCAAGAAAAACCAAAGATGAGTACCTCAACGTCAAGAGCCAAATTCTATCTTCCCAAACCAAATCCACTTCCTAATTAACTTCATGTAAAAAACCAATAGATTATAGTGAGGAAAATAAACATGATTGTTATGGTATCTTACCCTAGATACCAATAATTTTTTTAAAAAAAATCTATCAACAAAGCATATAAGAACCAAAAAATGTTGGCACAAAACAACAAAATTGAATTAATATAAAATTTTGGTAGACCACAAAAACTATAATGACTACTATAGCAATGATCACTATAACATCATAAAAGGAAGCGACAGAAGAAAAAACATCTTTTACTACAACCAAAATTTTGGTGAGAGGGTTAGTGGCTAAAAACATTTTTGGTGCACTCAAAAGTCAAGGTTACACTTTTGGTGTAGTAAAATAAAGGCAAGATTCCTCCCTTATCCCTTTAGGAATATCATAATTATGTCTCAGGCATCCCACTTATAAATTAAGGACATGAAGAAGAAGGGAAGAATTATTTTTAGAAGAATTATTCTAATTAGTTTTCCCTCTCAACTTCTCTTCAGTTGTATTCCCCTCTTACAAATTATTGTATAGCTCATGAATTGAGCAATGCCAAATTTAGTTTAGGTCTTCAAAGTTAAGAGTTTGTACTTATAATTTTCTCCTTTAGGTACTTTCACTATAAGTCTCCAAATTTATGTCTTTGTAACTTCAAATTATTATGTTTAATACAAACTTGTTGTTTCTTTATTTTATAATCTTATATTCTCTTCTATGTTTGCTACTTTCCCCTATCAAATCCTTTGGTCTATGGTATTATAGCTTGGGGTAAGTAGATTAAGATAGTGTGTTCATATTTTGAGGAAACTTCAAGTTAATTTTGAGTCCTTTAGAATAAGGTGATTGGACATAAGACCTGGTGTCAAGTGACAAGTCCAGATCTTTTACTTCAGTAGGAATTATATTTGACCAATAACCTCAAATATGAATATATTTTCATGCTCTACCTCTTTCTCAAACTCTAGTCAAGAATCTTCCAAGAGTTTGGTAGGAAATATGGTAAATATAGAAGAATATGTCATTGAAAAATTCCAAGAGTCTATTGATAAGTGGAAGATACCCAAAATCCACAAAGGGAAAATTTATGAAATCTCTAAGTTGTTCCTTTTCAGAATGATTTACACAATCACATCCAAAGTTCCAAAACCTTTGAATTTGTCCAACTCCTTACAAAGAAAACTATGCAAAAACATATCAAATAGGGATTTAATTATATTAACCTTAGGCTCGTCCAAGTTGGATTCAAACCTCTCACTAGGGAAGGCTTAAATATTTCCATCCTCATACGCCTTTGTAACATAAGGATCAAAAACTTTGCCAACTCAATCCTTGAAATTGTTGAGTCTAGTCTCTACAATGGTCCTATCTTCTTCAAATGTTATCCTAATGTCCCATTATCTTTTAAGAATAAAAATCACTTACTAGATCTTGTACTCCAAATCAAAACCCATAACTACAAAATGCTTGAAAGATTCATTTTAGTAGCCTTGCTCTACAAACTTCATTAAAAGATTAAGCATCTGACCATTGAAACAGAAGAAAAAGTTCATAGTAGGAAGGAGAAACACTTCTACTCTAGGCTGACCTGACCCAATCAAATGTTGTTATTCCACGACCAATTAGATAGAGGAATGTTTCCCTTCTAGAATATTAGTTGTTACAAAAGGTTTCATCACCACAAATAGACCAACCACAAGCCCACATTGAACCAAATACTGAATTGAGGCATATTCAATAATTTGAAGATGGGTTTGTAAAGCTCAATTTCCACAGTTTTTTTAGCTAATGTATTTCTGACACAACCTCAACCTCTTCAACCATGGATATGGGAAGAGCTTAGAAAATCCTTTATGTTATCCATCTCCACTATGGACAACATAGATACTTCATCTTAGATCTTCCAAGCACCTCTTTTCAAATAGTTGATTATAGTTCAAAAATCCCACAACCTATTTATAGGCAAAAACCTACCACAAAATCCTCAGGTTCCAAGTGAGCCAAAAAATCTTGAACCTCTAGAAAACATAAAATCTTATCTCGTTTCCCCCAATTTATATGTAATCACCAACAACATGATAAATGTAATAAAGCAAGAATTCTAAATTGACAAGTAATTTATTTTAAAAAATAATTTTCATGGCTCTTACAACCTCAAAAAATGAATATGATTTTTCAAACACTTCCTAAATCAATGCTATTAAATCCAAAAGTAATTCTACCAATTCATACATGAAGAAAAAACCCAAGTCTTATTCTTTTATTGGTTCAAAATCTATACCAAAAAAAAAATGATATTGTCTTTCCTTTACAAAAGATTAGCCCAATCATATCCAAAAACAAAACCAAAACATGGTAGATCAATAAAGGTAATGTAGAGTCTAACCATCCTCCCCTAAAAAAAATATCAAGATGACTTGAGGTGATAACTCACTTGAGTTAAAGCCTCTCCTAATACCAAAACAAGATGATAATGATAGTATCAAAAATATCCTCCTATAAAACAAATATACAAATACCCATCTTAATAACATTAGCTCCTAACTCTCATGGATTGACATACAAGCCTAAAAATCCTTTTTCCATTTGAAAGTCAAAATTACCCATTTTTAAACCCTTTCAAATCCCAGTCAAAACAATATCCAAACTAGAAAGACCGATTTCCTCAAAGCTATTAAAACTTGTCTTATCCATATTAACTTCTTCTCTTCCACTTCAAATCAACTTCAGATCCTTGATACTCCTAACCAACGACCTAGCATAAATACTCTAGATATCACTTCAAATCCTCATCAAACAAACAATGTACAATAAGAAGCAGAACTTACTATCTCCATTCTCCGTTATAACAATACATCTTATTCTAGGGCCATATTTCCGAGGCACACAATCCATAACTTGTCTAACAAAACTACAAAGTCTCTCATCTTTATAAGTGGCATATTGATGGAATGTTAAAATAAAATATTTTAAATCTCCTCCGACAAATGGCAATTACTACTAATGCTTGAACTCATAATTGTAGTGTTCTCTGGACAACTTAAATGATTTTGGGATATCCATCTCATCCTAGATGAAAAAACATCCATCCTTGAGGCTTTTCGGATAAATGAAGATGGTGATATTATCATCAAATATGGTGATGTATATCCAAATTTTGTTCCCTCCCTTATCCTTGTCATATCCCTTTACTTTGTTGATGATTCTTCACACCTCAAAGACAAAAACATTGACCTCCTTTCAAACCTCTGTTGTAAGAAACTTGGAGACTTCCAATGGTATACAAATACTTTCCTTACTTATGTAATACTTCAAGATGATTCAAACTAGTCTTTTTGGAAAGAAAAATATCTTGCCGATCTTTATCCTCTTATTAGAGAAAGAATCGGGAATAAAATAAAAGAATCCCATTTTAACCAAATTCCTTACAGTATAAGTATGGAAAACTTATTAGCTTTACCCAAAAAGAAGGCTTGAAAATCTGACATGATATCTACTTCCCCAACAATACTTCTAGCCCATGTAATGACTCTTACAAAATAAGATCCTTAGTGAAATATTAAATTATATATAAAATGGAAAAAATTGAGCCTTTTAAAAAAAAATTATACTACTACATATGTGATGAAAATATATATAATAATATGCTCTACTTAAAATGGTTTGACATAAATTTTTACACAAAGTATATTTATATGCTTTATAGATATTAATTTATATTATGTATACACATATAATGGTAACTAATTTTATATATGTTTTGAAATATAGATAATAATTTGTTTTACTATTTATGGATGATAATTTACATATGAATTAGATAATACGATACCAAAAATGGTTTGACATAAAATTGCATAATAAGTAATATTATACTTAAAGTATAAAAAATAATTGTCCATTATGTTGAGCCTTTTGTTATAACATATGTTATACATATAGGCATGCACGCACGCACACATACACACACACATGTACACACAAATATATATATTTGTGCATGTGTGTGTATTAGATCATATGCATTATAAGTAAACTTATGCATACATACACATATACATATATGTATATGTATACAATAGATAATTTTTTTAGTTATGTATGACATCATGTGTTATTAAAATCAATTGGGGATATAATTATCCAATATTAATTTAGTAAAAATTTCATATTAATATTTGGAAAAAAAATTATTATATTTTGCTAGCCTAGTCGCTAAATTATGTTTGTTATGTATTTTATTTTAGTCATAAAACATGTCACATGGATCAAGCATTAACAAAACAAGTGATCCTAATAGAGATGATGCATGGAGTTTTGAGAAGGTAGTAGATGGAAGGAAATTCATGAAGTGTAAATGTTGTGGTAAAATGCACTACCACGGAAATGAGTTTTAATAATGGTTATTTTATAGTTTTAATAACGGTTTTCAACCGTTATTGAATCGCCCGTTATTAAATCTTTAATAACGGTTCATAACCGTCATGAAAAATACACAAAAACCCGCGAATATGTGCGTAAACTTCATATTTAATAACGGTTTTTAACCGTTATTAAAACGTAGGTTTTAATAACGGTTCTTATGAAAAATTGTTATTAAAAACTAGAGTTTTAATAATGGTCTTAGAAGAACCGTTATTAAAACCTACGTTTTAATAACGGTTTTCATCAGAATCGTTATTAAAACAAGGTTTTAATAACGGTTTTTATAAGAACCGTTATTAAAACTCCACTTTTTTTTTTTGCAGTTTTGTTCCTGCCCACATACACAGTTGTATGTTAAAACAATTACCAAATCTGCAATGTAAAACAACATCAATTCATACCAAATCTGCAACGTAAAACAACATCAATTCATACCAAATCTGCAATCACACCATAATTCCAATCAATCTATAATTGGTATGCATGTCTCAATACACCAACTATACTTAGCAATAAAATTAGTGGGCATACCACAACTTGGTAGCTCTACACCCCAAAGTAAAGAGTTCACAGATCTAGGCTGGTAGACGAAATACAAACCTAAAAATGCATGTAGAATATATAGATCGCTACCTAATACCGAATGAATGAGTGCACTTGCTTGGCCCATTGATCTCTAACTTCATCAATTTTATCAACATTATATTGCTGGCCTCGTGCATAGTCATCGGTGAAAAACTACAACACCCATGTTTCAATTAATATGCAGTTAGCCATTAGGTATGCCATGATTCATTAATAGAAAAATATGGAAAAACAAACATACATGGCTTGGATCTATGTTGACCAATATATTCTAGACTATAAGATCCATTGCTCGTCTTCTTCACTTGAACCCTTAAAAACTTCAATTTCATCATCATCATCATCTAAGTTCCTTTGTCTCAAAGATCTTCAATTTTGGAGGTACCTAAAGCTCTTATCTCATCCATAATTACAATAGAGGATAAAGAGATAAACAATAACTGAAAACATGTATTACCCTACATACAAAATAATACAAAGTTAGGCAACATGTATTACCACTTTAATCAAGAGGTTATATAACACCATCATACCCTAGAATATGAAAAAGGTTTTCAGGATAGTCTATATTAAAGATTCAATTTGTAAAAAAGGCCCTAAAAAGGTTATAACACCAACATGTATGTAACAAAAAAACCTCAATTTAGAGGCCAAAATGGCCCTTTTTGGGCTCCGATATTGCCCAAACCGGCTCCGCCGCTTTGCCACGTCGTAGATCTCAAACAAATACCCAAAATAGCCTCCTAGATCACCTAAATCCGAGGTCGCATGAAAACGTTATGACCCTCCAAAGTTTACAGTTGAATCTAGCTCTAAATAACCTCAATAATGTCTTCTCTTTTGTTTATTATGGTTGTAGCTCTAAATAATGTTGAATCTATATTCTCCATACAACAATAATATGTAAAGGTCTCGGCCAACACATGCATTTGTTAATATATAACAATAACGCAACAAATTCAATAACAAACAGCAAAATTTTCAGCCAACACATTCAACAACACATTTTCGAACGAAACCCTGGCGACATACATTTATATAAGTAGATAAAAAGTTACGAGAGGAAGAACAAACACATTGTAAAGTGAGCTAGCTACAAACACGACGGTGAGAATGTTGAGAGACGCAAGGGCTTCAAACACAACGGAGGATGAAGGTGCAAGTGCCAGCTAGCTTCGGAACAATGGCAGAGGCGTGGTGGAGAGTTGGCGGTGCGAGGGTTTCCTTTACTTGAGAGGAGCCTGGTGGTGCGAGGGTTTGCAAGGAGAAGGAAGGAGAGCAAGAGAACGAAAGTGTAGAGAGTCTGAAAATTTTGGCATGAAACAGAACCGAGTGAAATAAAAGTTTGATTTTGGGGGTTTTAATAACGGTTCTTCCAGGAACCGTCATTAAAAGCTTCTGAATTTTGACAACGGTTCTAATATGAACCGTTATTAAATCCTCTTTTTATAACGGTTTATATAAAACCATTATTAAACAATCCGTCCAAATTTTAACGTTGCCCTTTTAATAACGGTTTTTAACTAGAACCGTTATCAAAACTTCCCGCCGATTAATTTTCACGTGTTTGACAACGGTTTTCGAACTACCGTTATTAATGTCCCGTTATTATTTCCCGTGTTTGTAGTAGTGATGATCAACGACAGAATCACAAGACTATAAAACTATTTAGTTGATCATGTTAAGGGTAATGTTGCATAAGGCTGTTGACAAACAGAGCTGTTTTAGTTTGGTTCTTTAAGGGTTCTATTCAACTTGTGTTTTTAGTAAAACGAATCAAATCCAACCTTTATTTGTAGGCTTGTTTATTAAACTAGCAAAGCTCGATCCAACGAAGGTTTGACTCATTTGTTTGGGAGCCTATTCAATTTCGGCTTGAGCTCACTTAAACTCATTAATAAGCTTGACTTATTCGTTAATAGACTAGGCTTGTATAGAATTTACATAATGAATGAGCTAAATAACTAAATAAGCCTTTAAATAAGCTAAATAATTCTACAAGTTGATTAGGTTTTTTTAACTTTCAAATGAGCTGAATAGTTAAACGGGTCGAGTTACGAATCAAATTATGATAAATGAGCTAGTTTGGTTCATTAATTTTTTTTAAAAGTTAAATGAACTGAGTCGAGTTAGCTAGTTAATCTTATCCAGTGAAGATATATTTGGGCTAGTTTAGCTCATTTCAAGCTTGAGCTAAATTTAAGCCTAAAAAAATTAAATAAGTCAAGCCGTAGGGTATTCCTCTTGTTATTAACTATAATGTTGCAATATATCTGAATATGTCTAGTGAAATAAGAAGAAATATACACAAGTGATACATGAAATGAAAAAAAAAGTATGACAAGCAACAAAGGGATTATATATTGAAGTGATGGTAGTTGGCAATGAATAAAGGGAGGAGGAACAAGTGCTTTTTTGAAGAACTTTGACGAGAAGTATGATTGAAGTGGAGTTGGAGTATGAATTAAACATCTACAAAGTTGATCAATGTGAATACTATGATCATGGTCAAAGCAATCATCAACATTCTTGACTTATGGGTTGCTCAGTGAGCCTTAAGGTAAGAGGAGGTCATGGTCCTTTTAGATGTACACCATCAACTCCTTTTGAAAGGTTAGGCTTTAAATGTTTCTATATAAAAGGAGCAATATCAAATGAAACACATCAAGTTCAATTTAGATTCAAAGATGTTTAAAAGTGTTAAATGGCGGTTGTAAAATATATGGATAAATTGGATTACGCATAACAAGGTATAATTTAGTGTGATAAAGTCTCCATTAACAAAGCCTTTGATGAGAACAATTTGTGAAGTAGGAGATAATGTGACACCACCCACAACCTTTAACTTGAAAAGGTATATGTGAACAAAGAATACCAACTACTAAAGAAATGAATTGATTCTTTATCACTAGAGTGGAAAAAATGGGACGTTACAATTATGTGTGATGGATTTACCAGACAAATGATAATGCACTTGATTAACTTTCTTATTTACTTAAAAAATGCGATAGGAAATAAACATCAAACAATATTGCAATGCACATTTTGCAATGGTTTAGTAAATATCTTCTAGTATTACGATACATATTTTATAATACAAGAGTAAACATCTTTAAGTATTGATAACTATACACATTTCGCTTTTGAAATACATTGTACAATATAACAATTTAAAAACCTACAATATACATTTAATAGCATTATAATACACTTTTTTTTAATATTATAATACATATTTTTATTATTATAATCTACTTCTTATAGTACTAGAATAAATATCTTCAAATATTACACCGATCCCATGATCTTTAACATGTTAGGTATAAGTGCTCCACCATTTGTATCATAAAAATTTATTGTTACTTCTATTTATTAGTTTCCATATAACAGTAAAAGCACCATTAGCGTCCTACATGCTACTGTTTCCACGGTACACATATTGCATCTTAGACGCTTCTAGTGAGCCTTATGATACATGGCTTTTGTTGGGAGTAGAAAATACCGTCTTTGGTGAGTCTTTTGATGCTGCCTTGTTTGGGGAAGTAGATGTAAGTTTATAACCAATTATGTGATTTTAGGCCCCTGGAATAAAAACCATCCTATAGGCCAAATTCCACACACACACACACACACACACACACACACACACACACACACACAAAAACAGACACACAGTAGAAATCCAATTTATATTACTTTTACAACCTAAAATTTACCGGTCCAAACCCAAGTTGAAAGAATTGTTCAGACTTATCCAAAATAATAAGCATCAACACTTCTGCGCACTCATCATACAGATCAGAAAGGATGTCATTCGACCACAATCTGCAACCAGTACTTAGGGGCATTATAAAATATTGCATGAGCGTCCATACGACTATCACCCTTACACTCCAAAAGATTATGTTTTAATTTAAGATACTATAATTGATAAAATATCCTCCAATCGTCACGCCCCTGTTGCATATAAACGGGTCCACTCCTTGGCTGCATGAATCACAGGGATAATGGAATTAAAACAATAGAACAAGTCATGCCAGAATACAAGGGATATCTCTACCTAACTTAACAATTTTGAGGGAAAAAAAAAAGCAATGAACAAGAAGATACCTGTTTCAACAGCTTCAGCTTCATTCGTCTTCCAGTGCTTCGCAACATTCTCCGAAAGAGGATCATCTGGGTTTGGAGCACTCAAAAGAGCTTGGATGCTATCCCAGGGAAAGAGACGATAGACTAAGAGTGTGTACAACTAGATCAATTTAAACTCATACTCCAACAAAGGCAGACGAGGTCCTGCAACTACAATTATTATCTGTGTGCTACAGTGACTCCTAAAAATAGGAAAGCCGAATACACAGAAGATCTAGCACAAGTTAAGAGGTTGGACAATCTACTAAGAGCTCCTGGACTGCATCCTCAAGGGAGAATATGGGGAAGGTTATCAAGAGAATGTGGAGATTGCAAGACAAAATGGATCAAATGGTTGATGCACCAACCTTTACCCTAACAAGAATGCATACCTCAATAGTACTGTGCGGATCTGGAGAGCAGGACTCCATTTATCCTTCAGAATGTCGAGGCAAATCCTTCCAAGCTACATGAATGAAATATACTAACATTATTATCAGCAATAAGATATCAGAAGGCACAAAATTGATGTTTCAAGAGTACCCACAGACCTTATCAATGTTAGGATGATAGATTTTGGTCAGAAACCGAACCTGGAGAAAGATAAGATAAAAGAAATCAGCTAGTGTCACAGGACAACACTAAGTCCATGATATGTTTTTTCATTACATCTATTGCTTGCACAAAGTCTTGCCACAATCATGTCTCAAAAAGGGCATACATTAATGTTAGCGTGGAAATTTTTCCATCAGTCCCCATCCAGAATGTCAAAAGAAAATCACATCCCAACTTCCACAACTTTTGTTCTAAGATTAAAACGCCAAAGAAAAGACCATTTCAAAGGTCAATGCAAAAGAACTAAAAGTGAGTCATCCTGTAAAAATGGTATGGAAAAAAAAGCAAGACAAAGTACAACAGGAAGTTGAAAATGATTTAATCAAAATATACAAGTAAGACGTGAGCTGACAGGAAAGTAGAATGACAGACCACTCTTGCATCCCATATAGCAAACTTTCTCTTCAAACAGTCAGATGGACAGTAACAACATGTGAAAGCCTTTTGAAGGAAGAAGCTTTTGCCAAATGTTTGTTAAGCCTTTAATATAAGTTGGACAAATTCCTCATTTATTTAGGTGTAAAGTCCCTTCCCCCCCCCCTCTCCTTGTAATTATAGAGTTAATTGCCACTTAGTAAACAGCATGTAATTAATACAAAGTCAACTAGTAATCAACATGTAATTTATATAGGACTAATTGCTACCTAGAAATTAAAGTGTTCTTCATAGTCTCTTGTAAGCTCTATATTAGACAGTAAACAATTACATCCAAGCATCAATGAGAATTATTTCATTAAACTTTTCCCTAATCATTTGTATATGGTACCAGAACCGGTTGCTCTTCCTTTCTGACATCTTTTGCCTTCTCCTACACATGCCAACATTTCTAGCCCTCATGAAACCACAATCACCTCAATTTTCTCATCATGTCCAAATTACAACTATCCAGTTGAATGACGGGAACCTTCAAAGAGGTCTGAATTGTTAGAATGTATATCTATGGGAGTGTCTTTAGGCCATCATTTTGTAAGTAAAAACTTAGTAGGCTCGATGGACTGATTTACTTTAAGTCAGAATCAAACTGGTAAGTTTTCTATCTATTAGATAATTATTTAGTTTGATTTCAACTAAACCAGTAACATAAGTAGCTTGTAAAGAGTTGAAACACCCTATAACCGAGAATACCCACTTAGAATTCAAGTTAAAAATTCTGTTTTAAGCCCACAAAATCTTACTCTCTTTATTCCTGAAGTTTAAACCATAGATGGTGATAGTGAGTATTTAATGAGGTGCTCATAGATTAAAGAACTATCCATTTCCCTCTTCTAATCAATGGTAATCACCCTAAATCCACCACCTCCCTTAGCTTGACTGATTGTTTCTCACATACAACAGCAACAAAGAGAAAGAATGGAAGAAAGAGAATAGTGGTGATCAACTTCACCACAATTTTACACCAATGTCTAATCTGCAACTCAAATGCTTAATACTAATATTCAAATAATAGGAACCTTGAACGATTAAAACCAAGTGTAATGTACCAACAATAGGAGAAATAGTAGCAGAAATTCCACCACTGGAGCTTCATCCTTATACTTGACAATGGTCTCATCACAATATTAAAGATTCTCCCATTAACTCAGTACGACCTCAATTATTGCTTCCAAGAGGTAACAATTATTCTCCTGTACATTCTAGACATACACATAACACTTCGGAAAAGAACTGAGGCATGTATCAAGTATCCTATTGTTAGACATTATCCTATCAAAAATTATGCACAGAGCCTTTACCACAAAACGTCTCAAATATCAATTCCTAGAAACATAAAGAAGCTTTTGATCACCTAGGTTAGGAGGAAAAAAAAAGGGAGGGGGGTAGAAGAAATGAATGTGCTAAAGAATACGAGTACATAGAAGAAAACAAATCGTTGGGTTATAAGTCAGTGTTCATGGTTAAAAGGTGATGCACATGTGAGTGTTGAGAGATACTAGACAAGGCTCATGAAATGTTTTCACATTTGTTTAGATAAATTTCATCTGTGTCCTCTCACTGGTTAAGCATTCTGACCAAACTCTACACCATTTGATGCTAAAAATGCATTTCTAAACTAGAAATACAAGTCTTAGGCAACCTATAGCATTTTTTTTTGGGTATAAATTTTGTCAGATTAAAAGATGAGATTAGCGTGCTCCAACACTGATGTGACTAACTGGATGTAAAGCAGACAAGATTAAAACTCGCACCCAACTAATATTGAAGACGAGACTGATACAGATCAGTTCCAACTCCTCGTAGGTACACTAATCTACCTTTCGCATACATACCCAGACAAAGCTGACCAGTGAGCTTAAGTTGGCCAGACAGCACAAGAACACTTTGAAACAGTACATGGATTCCTCTCAAAAACGAGGTATTTTACTCAGGAACAATTGGCACTTGCAACTATAAGCTTATAAGCATACGCAAATGGTGACTGGGCAAGTAATGAAACCGATAGGAAAATGTTTTCTGGTTATTGCATTTCTATATATTAGAGAAAATTTGGCCATTTGGCACAGCAATAAATATGTCGTGGTAGTAAAAAGCAATGTACAGACAAATCTTGAGGTTTGTTTGATCAAAAAATTTTATTAAAGGCAGGTAATCATCTTTTTATAAAATTTTAATGTGACAACAAAGCTGTTATTGCAATAGCACATATAAGCAAAACAATGAGGACAGACTTCATAAATACAAACTGGATGGTGGTTTGTTTTGTATGCCCTGCATTCCTAGCAGGTTCCCAATATACTCACAAAGCAACTACTAAATGATTTTGTAGTCTGATACTACTTTTGATCTTCTAAAGAACATGTGATTTTCTCTTTCCTTCTCTGTAGTAAATAATTTCTTTTCCTTTTCCAATCAATATCATGTTTATTCACCTTCCCGTCATCTTTTTTTTTTTCCCTTTCTTTACTAACATGAAATTTAATTACTGTATTTGCTGCATTTATGAAAATAAAGTCTAAAAATAATACTCCTTAGAGTTCTCTACACTAAACTAAATATATTTCTTTCTGTTTCCATTCAAATTTTGTCTATTGACCTTCCTATGACCTTTTCCCCTCCATTTCCTTCCCAACATGAGAATTAATAACCATCTTAATTGCAGAAATTTTTGAATGAAATTAGGACCCAAAAATAGCTAATTTTCGATAAGGCATGGGCCTTACAGCCTTGTGAGAGTGCACCTAGTGAACCTTAGCTATGTCTTGATAATGGTTTTTCAACTAAGATAAAAAAAAAATTTAAAAATTTAAAAAAAAAAAAAAAGAAGCCCTAAAGCCTCAATGCCATAAGCCTTAGGAAGGTGCACCTTTTCAAACATTGAGTAGTCGTAAGGTTAATCCTAATGGTAGTCCTAATCGTATAATAAACTAACTGAATAATAAATAAATATGTCCAAAAGAGAATAAAATATGGGCATCCACTCAAGCATAAGTCACACACCAGCTAAGTAAGGCAAAAGACAAACCCCAAAAGTTGGCAAGGAAATGGACATGTCATGTGCACATGTGCCTAGTGAAGACTAGTAGACGTTCTATGAGGAGAAAAGGTACATCTGCAAACAAGAACCATGGCCAAAGGAAAATAAAACTACGGTGGCTAAACAAAATGGTGGCGTGTATGGAAGCCTAGGTTTTAGGACATGAGAAGTTAATCAAAATTTACCAATACATCATAGCCTTTCCAACATCCACCCATTTGACTTCTAAAACCTTACTATCAAGTAAACCACTCATCAATTTTTTACAATCTAGCTACAAATTCTATCATAAAACCATCTTTCAAGTTCCCTTTGATGGGACTATAACTGTTTAAGTCTAAAAGTAAATGCATTTGTTGGCCACTTCAAGGTCCCACATAGATCATAAAAATTGAACATGGCATTTGGGGAGGATTTGAGAAGAATCTTCATGTTAATTCAACAAAAAATTCAAGTATTCATATGTTTCAAGATTACTGAGCTATATTAGAAAAAGCAATGCGTATTCATATGTTTCAAAGACTAAATCCCATATCCTCCTCTGATAGCAGAGCAAGCAGCAAGTCCACTACTCTAACCTCTTTACATGAATCAAAGTACAAAGAAAGCTACATAAATCACAAATTAGTTCCACAAGCGAGGCACTATAACTTAAGTTATCTATGCAGAATGTAGGTCAAACAAGTAATCTTATGCAATTTCGCATCAATAACAACTATGGTTATACAATATGGCTCCTACTATTCCGTATCTGACAATATTTTGCTATTTTTGGGTCAATAATTACACAACACAACCAAAATGCAAAAATTTTGAAAAATCATATCTTTATCAAATATGATATGAGTTAGTTCATATTTACAGATATTTATCGATATTCAGCAACATTTGCCAATATTTGTTGTGAAAAAAATAATAATAAATCAAACAACGACATATAAAATATTCACCATGATACCCCTATGCTGCGGTCACATTTGATTGCTTGTTGTAAGCACTATAAATGCACAAATAACAATGGAAATAAGTAATTTTATCAAATATTGGACAAACTAAATAGAGAATATTCTTATATATAGTGGTTCATCATAGCACATGCAAAATTGTAAATCATAAATAAACTTAGTCCTATATCTATCTATCTATCTATCTATATATATATATATATACTCCCTTTATTTCATAATAAAGGGCCTATTATTATTTCATTTTTGTTTCCTGATATAAGTCATTTTATGAAATCAATAAAGAATTTAATGCTAGATTACCAGATTTTACCTTCTATATTCTCTCTCATTTTATTAATATATTTTATAATAATAGAAGTGCGGTTATTTTAGTCCATTTACATATCTTTTATTATAAAATTAAAACATCTTAATATGTGCATTGAAAAACTATAGGCCCTAGAATGTGAAACAGAGGGAGTACCTACTAGAAAAAATCCAACATGGGTCATTTTTATTGAGACTACGAATATAAATGTCACCAATTATGGCCTTGACTATGAAATTTACTTGTCCAATCCAAACCGCTCTCATGAAAGAGACAAATAGAGAAAAAGTTTAATGACGTGCACCATTTAACTAGTTGTAGGTTAATACCAACAAAAGGGTAAAATAACCCCAAGTTCCACTTGAATTCATGATCTGATGATCTGGCCGCAGCAGTATTTGTCCTGTCTATCTAATTCTCAAAACCATTTATCATAATTGGTCCTTAGTCATTTTTTCTTAATTCTTATCCTAAATATCATAGCTTAGGATTCTTAGATTGATTAGACGGGTTGGTCGGTGGTGAAGAGTGGATCGAGCAGTGGTTGTGGGGTGGCTTGCCAGTCAACAGTTGGGAAGGGAAGAGGGGAAGGCCTGATGATTGGAGGGAGAAGAGAGAAATGTGAGAGGCTAGGAAATTAGTTCTCTTCGAATACTTCCCAACTTATTGATTATTGGAGTCATAGCCTCTTATTGATACTTGACTCCATCATGCGAGCTAAGCTTTAATTAAGAAATATGTAATATTCTCCTAATATCTTACTGCTAAATACTATATTTAGCTAGATCATTTTCCTAATATCTTTACTAAAAAACTAAACACTCAATATTCCCAAATATCCCATAAATAATTAACTTGTTGGAAAAAAAATATATTAAATAACTTTGGCCTTAAAGACCCTAATCAGTAGGACCCCATCAAACACGTCCTCAAGCTTGAAAGGAAAGATACCTTGCTTGAAAAGCTACCTTGGGCTCCTAAGGATATAAATATGAAAAGTTCATTCAACCTTTGGCTCATTCTAGCCCAGTCTAATGTGCTAGTCACAAACTTGTCAAGGAATTGGGGGCAACAGGAATGGGAGTCAAGCCAATCTCATCCCAAAACTCCTGCAATCTTGAGCCATGAAACAATAAATAGCACTATCGCCTATATGAGGCCATCAATATCAATGCCAATATATTCGCAAACACCCAAGGATGGCTTATTGATGTACCAATACAATAAGGCCTGGTTATGTTGTCCCCTGATGTTACCCAAGGGCTTACATAACTCATAGAGCTATTGGTCCAAACTTAAGCAAGTATAACCCCGCTTGCCTCAAAAGCTAATACAATGATAACTAGAGGCCAATCTAAATCTGCCCAGGTTGACAAATCTACGCCCCCTTCTTCAAAAGTCTGGTTGAGTTGGGTTGTCCATTGTCTAGCACGAACTTAACCTACTTGCAACCCTATTCAAGATTACCATCATATATGATCAAGCCTATCCAAACAATAAGATGATATTTGGAAAGAAAAAAAAAATTCTACATGAGTATGCAAAAACCTTGGTGCGACAATAAGATCCAAGTGATGGATGGAATGGTCAATGCTACCCCGAAGGTTTTTAAGTCCACTTGGCAATATACTTGGCAAACATGTGCCTTGTTGCATTTACATCAAGGGTTAGGGATTTCCCAAATCATAATACTTTTCCATTTGAGTGCTTAAATGTAAAGCACAAAACCTACATGGAAGTTCGCTAAGCAAGACAGCCGTAACTTGGCTCCAAAATGAAGAGCATAAACTTAACGAAACAAATTCATTTATGCTTCCTCAAAATTTCGCTCGTTTAATGTATCTTTCTATTTCTTGTTAATTTTCAGAAACTCAACTTACATACACCGACTTGTTTCATTATGATAATTTTTATTTGATTTATTTATTTATATTAATTAATTCTTTCCAATAACAATAACAATAACAATATCATAATAATAATAATAATAATACACTAATTCTTAAGTTTGGTGCCCCAAGATTTTAACCTCATATGGCTCCAACTATGCCAATATTCATATCCTATATTAGACTCCTTGAAGTGTAGGTTCTATAGACGTTACACTAACTCTTAAGTCTGGTGCCCCAAGATTTTAACCTCATATGGCTTCATCCATGCCAATATTCTTATCCTAAATTAGACTCCTTGAAGTGTAGGTTCTGTAAACGTCACTAGTTGTCTATCATGTGAAGTATATGTACCCATATAGGCATTAGAAAAGATAAATTGATGAAAATTCAGATTCATGAAGCAGGAATATCTATCAGAGCTTAATTTTGCTCGGAGTATGGACTCTAATGGAACCCATTAACCAAATTATATAAATTGAGTGAAATTAGTTTATCAGAAATTAGTAAGAATCAGATTCTAGCAAATAGCAATTGCAAGAACATAATAAAGAATTAGAAGTACCTTGGGGGGCGCCATTGGATACTCCTCGGGTAAAAATAACTCCAACTTAAAAACACCTCCTAGGATAATTGCAGATGTTCAGACCATAGGTTAGGGAATAAAAGATAATATTCTCAGGAATTGATGAAATACAAGATTACAGACTAGATCAGTTGATATTAGAAATGCATATACAAGAAACATATTAAGGCATTATTCCTGTCTATGAATAATAATCCCACAGAATCTTACTATATTTAAAAAGAGAGTCCATAAACCATTTAACTTCCCGCCGAAAAACATCCCATCAACAAGAGGCAGGATTGTGTTTCTTTACTTAGTGAATGATGTAAAAGTCAGTAATAGTGTAGATGATTTTCAAATTTGCTTCAGAGGTCGTGAATCAAATGCCATGGCATACACTATGGCTCAAGATTGCAGAGGCTTGAATATTTTATTACATGGTTCTAAAATACAGGTCCGAGGAGCACGTGAAGCGGCGGCAAGTACTGCATGAGTTTTCTGATAACTTCAGAAGAGGTTGCTGAAGTTCTGTACTGCCAGGAGTTTTCACTAGGGTATGGGGCCAGGCAAATGAATGTCCAGAGGGTCTGGGTACATAGGCAGGAGACAGACATACTCAGATGGATTCTTATGTATCTCTTCTTTCTGTTATAGGCAGATGGAGGTATATCTCTAAACTCCATTGTAGTTCTAATTTGATAATGGATAAAGACTGCTAAAAGTGGCATTAGCTGAATCACATGCAGAAGGGTGAAAGCTTCACTAATTATCTATGTTGTGTTCTCCAAACTGGTGAAGAATATGCAAATATATGTGACTTGGTCTTAAATTTTGAAATTTTATTCAAACAGTGCATTGAATTTATTTTGCAGACATGGGATGATATGCATGCACAGAGTGTAGTGCAATCATCGATGTTTTGTTTTGTTGTGATGTATATTGTTTTATGTGTTCCTAAATTTTTTTGATAATATGGAGGATGATCAAGAAATTAGAGTTAACCGGACACTCTAGACTGGCATAGTCCAACATAGAGTTGAGTTGACCATTTGGTTTGATATTCGTGAGAAACTATATACCAGGGACAGACTCAAAAAACTTGGACTCAGCACCAAAGAGTCAAGTTTATATCTCTTTTGTGGTTAGGAAGAGGAAACAGTTAACCACATTTTTTTCAAACAAAAAGAATTTCAGAAGATTTGGTCAGGCATTCTGGGATAGTGGCAGATGGCTTAGATGATTGCATAATCATCCATGGATCAGTGTTTGAAAAGGCCTACAACGCACCTAGACGACAGGGGTCCTAGTTTTTTATCTTCCCAAAAAATATATTCTTTTCCCATCCAAATCATGTCTGCTAGTCTTTCCACGACCCTTTTTCCTCTTCCTCTCCTTCCCAACTTGAGATTTAGTTATTATATTTATGTAATAAAGCCTCAAAATAGCTACACTAAACGTATTTCTTTCTTTTCCCATTCAAAATTACATCTATTGGTCTTCCTATGACCTTTTTTCCATACTCCCTTTCCTTCCCAATTGATTGCAGATTTTTTTGAATGAAATTAAAACCTAAAAGAAGCTAATTTCTAGTAAGGTGTGCACCTTAGATCCTTGCACACCTCAGCACCTTAGTGCGCCTTGTCAATGTTGCCTTGCCTAAGATGAAAAAAGCCCCAAACCCTCATGCCTTAGCACCATAGGCGTGCCTTTTCAAACACTACCATGGATCACACTTGCATGGGTGCTATGCCTACAAAGGGAAAATTTTGGAGAAAATTTCTCTCTTTTCTAAAGTTGTCTACATCATTTGGGAGCAGAGAAACAATAGTATTTTCTAGCTGGAAAGTTGGCAGCATGGTCATGTTGAGTAAATTGAAAGCTCCCTGCTGGTTTAAAGCTAACCAGCAGGACTTCCCACACCACACAGAATGGATGTTGTTATATTCAATCTAAGGAATGTCAGAAGTGTTGAGGTCCCTCCGTAATTAGGGGATTCCCAAAGCAATAAAAAAAGAAAAAAAAGGGATGATGAATGCATAGTAGAGTTTCAAAGATGGCTAATACTTTTGACCTCTTTGGAATTTGGAAAAGACAAGTACATTTCACCATGTGCAAGTAACCAAGGTTCATTGGTTCAAATTAATGGGAGAGCATTCTAGAGTCATCCCATGGCTTATGAGTTACCCCCTTCTACTCCTATAAATAGGGGTCTTTAGAAAGGCTTAGTTGATCACAAGAAAAGTAAGCAATCCTCTACATAGAGAGAGAAACTAAGAGCCACTACAAAAGTGAGGTGCTTGAGAGAAGCTCTCATATTTTCTCAAGCAAAGTTTGAGTGTTCCACCACTTAATTAGTGAAAGAGTCCATCCATTGTAATCCATCATCTTTTGGGCAAAAAAGTTGAGTGAGCCTCTAGTTTATACTCGAGAAGAATTACTTGTAATCCTACTGTCATCATAGTGGAAGGTTTGTGGTTTTTCCCTTCGCCTTGAAGGGTTTTCCACTTAAATATTTGGTGTCCTTTTTTTTCTATTTTTGCTCTTTTTTTTTTGCCCATTTTTAATCACACAAAGAAGGAAAATGTCTTTCGCTATCAACCTGTCATTTTTCCCCAACAAGAGGCTTGTTATACCCTATCTGAGAAATGTTAGAAACTGAAAAAAATAGTCATGATCAAATGGGGTTATCTCAAAGTGGAGGAAGAATAATGTATTAAACTCAGCAAGGAGATGATAGTAAATATTATTTGAAGCTGTGCAGTAAAAGGGTTGGCTAGAAAATATGCAAGGCTACAGACAATAGAGTTGAAGAGTTGTGAAGATCAACTTTTCTCTTGAGCGAAAATGATATATATATATATATATATATATAATGCTAATTGTTATCATGTGTTTTGCATTGAAATCATTAATAAATATTATAATTATTGCTCTTATTGAGTTTGCTAATAACTAAAAATGATGGGATATTCATTTTTAAGATCAATATATATGACATAATTTATATATTTCTATAGTACAAAGAAATTATAGTTGGGATTATTTATAGGTATATTATACGTGAATCTTGATAGTTAAAAAATAATTTTAATTATATTATAATTGAAATGAGTTTTTTGGTTCATTATTTAAGAACAAAATTTATATGGTATAAGCATCGGATTATGTTATTTAAGTATATAACTTGATTTAGAAGAGTGATAATAATGGTAATGTTTATTTTATTAAAGGAAAAAAAAGTATATCATTATATCATTGCTCTAAATCAAATTCTGTTATCAAAAATAATAATTGCCAAAGATGAGGTATTATAAAAAGAATGAAACCAGAAACTTATGAGACCAAAATCAAATTATGAGTCAACATACAAAGTTTGTAGAAAATAAGCACGAGACTTGACACTTTTCTCAGGGAAAAAAACTTGTCCCAGGATATGTGAAAATGTCAAAAACTCAAAATCAAGTTGTTTGCATGATACAATATTTTTCAATTTATTTATCATTTGAAATCATAACATAAAGAATGTAGAAAAAAGTGTTATTTCAATAATTTGTCCTTTTTATCAAACAATTTTTTTAAACAATTTCTTTTACTTAAAATGTTATTTTCATGTATTATGTAATTTTGAGATCACGCCCTCATACAAATAGTAATATATATATGTGTGTGTGTGTGTGTGTGTGTGTTAACATTAATATCCATGCATCGCATGAATGAAGTAGTATAACACAGAAACATAAGCTTCAAGGTCCAACTCTAGGAGCTCAGCAAAAGAATAATACGCAGGATAACTTAATCACATGGATGAAATCATACGCATGTTTTCATTCTGATTATAAGCACAAAATACGTTTAATAAATTAAGAAACATAAAATGCTTTTAAACCCGAAAGCTTTGGGTTTAAACAATACGAAAGGGTTGGCGTACTGTTACCTTCATATGGCGATTGAGAAGGACCCAAGATCATAACATTGAAGTAACGCATATTGTCCTCAGAAGGAGACGCGCTAATTCCGGGAGCTAAATTTACAAGCAATATACCAATTATTAGTAGGAAACAGATGGAGCATTTCTAATCCATTATAATTAGCTCTTAAATAAAATAATTTTAATCTATAACATTTGACTCTTAAATGAAACTACTATAATCCTTTATTAGCAACTCTCACGGACACAAGCTAAACTTTCATAACCGAAAATGGCATATAAATCCTATCATACGTACGACTAGGTAAAAAGAAAATCGGACTAAAAAGAACAGACAAAGGGAGAGTGAAGACCTGGTTCACTGAGAAGACGCTGGGTTTCCTGTCCAATCGAAGAACTAATTCAGCAAAAGAAATTGAGGGAAGGATCATAGAATCCGGACAGATCGAGAAATTTGAGAGAAGGATCCGCATACCTTGATAATTCGTCGAGGTAAGTTGCTGTTCGCCATTGAAAGGGAAGAAGGAGAGCGGTGACAGCGGAGAGGCTAGTTTCCCAGCGAAGCTTTAGAGAAGAGGGTGATGGAGAGGGCAGTGAGGCGGAGGATTTTCTTTACTCGAAAGGGTCTACATGTAATTAACTGTTGCTGTTTTTTATTTTTATTTCGAAGTGCATGTCCGTTGTGGTTGTTTGTTGTTGATTTGATCACGTCGTCTAATTTTTGCACGTAATGCGAAAAGATTTGATTTTATATTTTTATCTTATTTAATTTACAAATTTTAATATATTATTATTACCAATATTATTACTGTCATTATTAGTACGGTCACCATTATTTTTATAATTATAATTTCTATCATTAATTTTAAATTATTTTTATTATTAAATTTTTGAAACTTGTATGTAAGTTGTGGCGAGATAGAAATTGATCTTACTTTTTTTTTATTCCTAGAGTTCGTGGACATCAAGTTAATGATTGCACCTAAATTGTATAATGATCTACCACACTGTCATTAATTAAGGAAATAAATAGTAAATTCTATATCTTAGAGCTTTTTATGATAGTTTTTATTATAGGGTGGAGCTATACCCCTATTTTAATAGCGCAGTTTCTTAATCACATAACGTTTATTTTTTGGTACGTATATTCTTTAAGAATTTAGTATAATTGGACATTTTGTGAAGTACTTATATGAGAGGAATATTAATAGTTACTTAAAGATCATAAAAAAATTGTCAAATTGTTCGGCCTGCTACTACTTCATCATTTGTTATGAAAAAGGTGGTATATTTTTATAGACTTAGTTGTTGAGGTTTGCTTCTCTATTGATAATAATTCAACTAGCTTAGGATCAGATATTATAGGGTTTGTATTCTATTTGACATGATGTTGGTGAAGAGGTAGGGTGTTATTGCCTTTTAGTTGATTGTCTTTTATTTACCCTATAGGGTGTTCTTTCTCTAGAGGGTTCTTTTGTTTTTCATATCATTATTCATACTATATCTCTATGATATAGCCTTGCAGTGCTCTTCACCTCCCATCTAAGATTCTTTATGGTACTTGGTAGGTCCTTAGGACCTATATGGACAAAATCTAGCCTTTTGGCCATACACTTCAGGAAACCCAAGACTTCATAAGGTCATTCCTATAATACTTTAAAATTTAGCTAACTCTAATCCCTAATAATTAATATCATAACTTAATTCTAACAAAATTTATTTTTATAGTCTCACCCTAATTCACTATTTATAAATTTTAACCTAACCCTAATTTTATGTCAAGTTATTAATATTTTTTCCAACCTAAACCTAATCTCAAATGATCGTTTAATTAATTTATCATAGTACCCTAACCTAAATTATTTTGAACCTAAGACTAAATATAAATCCACACCATCTCCCTTTTCTCCTTTTTTTTCTTCTTTTTCTTCTTCTTCCCCTCACATTTTTTCTTAACCGACTCTCTTCCCTTCCCTTTGCATGCACAACTTCCCCCGTTAAGGCTCTTGTAACACCTCCAAAATTTACACACACACACACACACACACACACACACATATATATATATATATATATATATATATATTTATTTATTTATTTATTTAAACAAGACTTATAAATTAAAATCGTAAATTCTAGGGATGCTACCACCACAATTATTTACACAAAATATACCTCAACTCCATATCATGCTGCATTCATAATAGTTATACTATATACACATAAAATACATAATAAATTATATCACATGGCATGCATGGCATATAAATCACATATTACACAAATGGCCTTAGCACCCCTTACCTAAAACGACATCGGTTTTGGAGTACGTTCCTACGCCTCCTTAGGGCTTTAACTGGTTTCACCTATTATGAGGGAAAAGCTAAAATTAGACTCCCTCCTATCAAAAATACTATTAATCACTAACTTATTATAAGACTAGGTTTTTAAATAAATAATAATATTATAATAAAATAACATTAACTAATTACTAACTTTGCTAAAGATATAGAAATAATAGAAATATTATAAAAGTTGATAATATAAGGTTGAAAACTTTACCCTAATAATAATAATAATGATACTAAAATAATAATAGCAAAGATACTAAAAATAATATCAATGATAATATAAATAATATCAATGATAATATAAATAATAATAATAATAATAATAATAATAATAATAATGACATTATTCAAAACAAAGTGAAATAAGGGCTTCGGCCCCTTTACTAAAATAATAATAATATTATTATTACTAAAATAAATAACCAAATTTAGCAATAATAATAATGATGAAATAATAATAATAATAATGATAAAAACCATAATAATATTAGAAAATAATAATAACCATAATGGTAATAATAGTAAAGATAATGATCGAAGATAAAAAGAAGTAGGGTTTTCACCCTACATTGAATAATAATAACTTAATAAATAATAATAATAATTATAACACTAATAAGAATAAATACTAATGATAATAAAAATACTAATAACCCTAATAATAATATGACATGATATTTATAATACTACTACTAAAATTTAAAATAAGTACAATAGCGTTTCAGCCCTATATAGAATAATAATATTAACATTGAAAGTAGTAGTAGTAGTAGTAGTAGTAGTAGTAGTAATAATAATAATAATAATAGCAACACAAAGGGCAAAGTAGTTGTAATATTAATAATGGAATAATAATAACAATAATTCGAAATAGTAAAAATAGTAATAATAATAATAATAATAATAACAACATATTAATATTAATAATAAAGATAATAATAATAATAATAATAATAATAAAATTGAATTAAAAATATAATAGGGCTTCGACCCTCAAAAGAATAATAATAAAAACATTAATAATAATAATAATAATAATAATACATATTAATAATGGAAATAATAATAATAATAATAATAATAATAATAATAATAGGATTTATATCAGAATAAATGAAATAAAATAATTTAAGGCTTGTAAAAATAGGGAAAAGGGTTGAGAAGGTCTAGGGTTCAACCTTAGGCTGGTGGTGATGGGTGGCACCGGCGGTGGTGCACGGCGGCGGTGCGCGTGGTCAGAAAAAGGGAAGAAAAGGGAAAAGTTGAATGTTGGGAAAAAATAGGGAGAATGGAGGTGGAAGTTGGGGTGTTTAAGACTGTCTAGAGGGAGAGGAGTTGAATGAGGGTGGCGGCACAGCCAAAAAGGCGGCGCACGGCGGCGGCGGCGGTGGCCGAATGGGGAAGAAGGAGGGAAAGGGAGGAGGAGAGGGAGGAAGAGGAAAAGAAAGGTAGGGGAAGGTAGAGGGTGGTTTGCAGCACAATTTGGGAGGTGAAAGAAGCAGTGGCAGCGGCGGTATAAGTAGCTAAGGGTGGTTCGAAGGGCAGCAATGGTAGAAAATGGTTTAGTTGAGAAGGGAAATTCACACGGTCGGGGTGGCTTGTGCAGGAAGAATCAAAGGGTATGGGTGGTCTAGTTAGTTAGAGGGCGGTGCAGGGAAGGCATAGGTGGCCAGAACGGGCGGCGGAAGTGGCGTCTAAAGGGGAGGTGGTGCAAAGGAAGGTATTTTATGAACTTAAACCAATAACTTGACTCAACGCTACTATGGGGTGTATTTATAGGCTTGAAAGGAAGTTAGGGTCGAAGGGAAAGTGAGGGAGTGGGAGGCAGGAGTGGGCACCAACCGACGAGGATAGCCGACACACTTTTTTGATCGTGTCTACAAGTGGCCAAGGGAGAGAGAATCGTGCGGGGAAATGGGAGACGTGGTTTGGGTCAATGGGTGGCCGAAACAAAGGGGAAGAGGCGGGAACAAAACGAACATTCAACGGGGCACGATCGACGGCGAAAAAGCAGGGAGAAGGGCAACAGAAATGGTCGATGTCGACGGCAGGTGCGAAGGGTTGGGGGAGAAGAAGAAAGGGGTGCGGGAACCGGTCGGCCCAGGAAAAGAAAAGAAAGAAGAAGAAGAAATCGGGCTGGATGGCGTGGTGGGGGAAAGACTTAATTTAAGCGCAGCGTTTAGGGGGAAAATAGGCAAAACACGGCGCTGGGGGAAAAGGAGGAGGGCGGCCGCGCGGGCTGGGCCACGTCGATGAAGAAAGGGAGGAAAGGAGGAAGAATTGGGCCACTGCTGGCCCAGGTCGGGGAGGAAAAGAAAAAGAAGAAGAAAATAAAAAGAAAGAAAGAAAAGGAAAAAAGGAAAAGGAAAAGAGAAAAATAATGTTTTAGCTTAATTAAATTAATTGGGATATTTGGGATATTTAAAAATAATCATATTTAAATAAAATAATATTTAAATCCCTTTTTAGGCTAATTGAGGGTTTTTGAAAGATTTTCCATAAATTCCATTTTAATTAGCAAAACACCCTAATTTTCTCTAATTAAATTATTTATAAAATTATTATTAATTTGAAACTATTTTCTATTTCTTATTTTAAATAAAATAATTCATTTATATAATTTCTAAAATAAAATTCTTAATTAGTTAAAATACTCAAATTTCACCTAATTAAAATATTTATAAATTTCTTCTTGATTTGCCCTAATTAATTTTCTTTTATTTTAATAAAATAATTTATTTAATTAATTTTTTTCTAATAAAACCTTATTTAATAATAATTAATAAAATTAGAATTTTCAGGGCATTTTAGCTCTATCCCCATCAACTTGCCCCTCCTCAACTTAACGATCGAGGTTGAAATTTTGGCCGATTGCAACTCCCTCCTTTCTCATCTTTATGCATGTATATGTATATATAAACCCAGCAATAAATTCCACGACCACTCGCTCTTCTCTCCCTTTTGTTTTCTGTATAAATAGCACCATATTCTTCCTCCTTCTCCTCCTCCTTACTCTTATAAAAATAGCCTCAAAAACCCACCACTAGAGAGCCCAACTGAAGCACCTCCACCACCTACATCAACCTTCACTGAAAGTAACCCACAACCATTGGTTAAATCCTTTTTTACTACCCTAATTCATAGGCCAAACACACAGGAGCCCCTTCCCTTTTTTTCTTTTTCCTTAGTTGCGGCAACAACCACAACACCACATCCCCTCCACCTTCATCCAAACACCTCGTAGCCTTCCCTTTTCTTTATTCTTGGTAGCGACACCAATAGCCAATGCACCCACCTCCCCTTCTATAGCTTCAACAACAACCCATAACCTACCCTTTAGTAGCTTCAGACGCAACCCACAATGTAATACCCCATATTTTGTGAATTTTGTTGAATGAGAACTTATGGCAATTGTTGATGTTTGATTTTGATTTGGAACTATAATTGAGTTTTGGAAAAAAGTTGGATTTGAATAAGAATTAAAAATTGAATAATATGAGTTTTCAAGAAGACTGATTGACTGGTTCATCATTCCAGCCAAAAGGCTTTGCTCAATTTAACCAATCAACTACTTTAGGGAATTCATTGAATAGTCTATAGAATAGTCGAATAATAGGCTAAGCCGATTGATTAGTTTGTCAAACTAAGTACATTTTTCAAAATTTGATTTTTCTGGAAACTCTCTTATGCCAAAATGGAAACTTACTAATCATATTCTAAGTTGTTCTTACAGATTCTTAGTCTTTCTTATAATGCATTTGGCCCAAATTTCTACCTCAAACTAATCCAAGGGTTTGATTGGGACAATTGAGGGAGAGGGTGACCTCAGCTTTGTCTTCTTCCATCTCTCTTCTCTACACACTTATGGAATCATTAATTCAATTTCCAAACCTACTTCTGCTTAGTTAAGAGATTTCTTCCACACTGATTGTTCATCTCCTCTCTTATGTTTGGCATTTCTAAGCTAATTCGACCTACACCTCTCTAGGAATCATCATTTCAAATCTAGAAGGGAGTTTAGCCTATCTTGGATAAAATCTACCCATTCCCCTCAAATTCAAGTTGTGGAAATTAGGGTGTTGCAATCTATGCCAAACCACACTCATGATTTTATCAATTTGTTGGCTATAAATAACCCTAATCGCCCCTTCTATTCACTTTTCTTTTGGCTACCAAAATAGTCTAACTACATCTTATTATGTGACATTTCCCTTAAATTAAAGGCTTTTGGTTCCCTTTCACTCTTCATATCCTTTCTCTAGCTCCTTCTTATTTATCTTTAAGTAAGGGAGGGTTTGATTAAGAGGAAGTGGGGTCACTTTTCTAGCAGAAATTCTCTCTGGTTTCTATTAGGTTGGTAAGTCATTTTCTTCTCCTAATTCAAACTCTAATTTATAGACATATGTATTAGAATTCTTAAGCTTTAAATATGTATTTAAGGTTTTAGAATTTTGTTTTAGATTTGGTTTTTGTTGATTAAATTATGAGTTTTGAGATGAATACATGATTTTAGGGAAATCAAGGTCAATTTGATTAATTATGGAGCATGTAACCGTTTTACGAATTGAAAAGTGTTAGCATAATGCGAATGCATGTTTCAATTTGGATGTGGTAGGAATCTCAAGAATAATTTGCATGAAAAATGCCTATTTTGTGATGTTTAAGGGAAAAAAATTGACTGGTTAAGTTAAACTAATCGGCTGGTTCTTAGAACAGTCAACCGATCGACCCAACCCATCAATTGGTAGGTATGTGGTGACCTTGGTCTTGCTTTCAAGTTAAACCCATTGACTGGTTTAGTATAACCTATCAACTAGTCTCTAAAAAATTGATTGGTTTGGCCAAACCTATCAATTGGATCGAGGGAATCCTAGGTTTGACCAAGCCAAACCAATCAATTGGTCAACCCAAACTAATTGATTAGTCAACCCAACTGATCAACTAGTTGGTACAACCAATTGACTAGTTAGGTCAAAGGGATCGACTAGTTCGGCAAAATTATGTGATTTTGATTTATTGGCTTTGATATGCTTTGACACTATGATTAACACATTGATTAACAACCTAATGGATGGATTAAATGGATCATGACTCATGACCTACTCAATGGTTGATTAAAGGCCTTGATGGGTAAATTTGAATATGTATTTGATGGTTTTGTAAGGGGTAAATCCAAACTCGTCTTGGAAGGATTAATCTAGTGAATTTGGTTATTAATAAATAAGAAATAATGGAACTTCCAAACATGGTTGAAGATGGTAAGGGTTAATAAGGAATAAGTATGTGTATATCTTGCTTGCATGTTGTATGGGCCTTAAGTGATCACGTAACCTTTGGAATAGCATATTAATCACTTAAAACGAAAGACAAGCAAGTTGTGTATGGGTTTGGGTTACCTGATCCTCGATTAGCTATCAAGGGTTAGTCTACCTTCAGTTGTTATTGGTGCCTTTGGATTTACCTTTGGGTAGGATACTTATAGAGTGCCTTATCGATTCTAGACACTAATGATTAATCACTCAAAATGAAAGATAAGCAAGTTGTGTATGGGTTTGGGTTACCTGATCCTCAATTCCCTATCAAGGGTTAGTTTACCTTCAGTCGTTATTGGTGCCTTTGGCTTTACCCTTGGGCAGGATACTTATAGAGTGCCTTATTGATTCTAGACACTACTGATGTACTAGGGGGTATCAATAATAAAGGTTCTGATTATCTTGGTGGTTTTGGCTTTGGCCTAGACTTATGTTTATTAGTGGTTACTTGGCTTCAGCCTAGACTTTATTTACCTTAGTTTGGATAGACTTCCATGGTATATGAGACCATGGGGTGGTACACAACCCATTGCTTAATGATAATGATAATAATTGGAATGAAGATTTTGATAATAATTAGAATAAGTGTTTTTGAATAAGAATGTGGTTAAAGAGTAAAATAGAGTAGAAGAAAAGGACATGGTGATGTAGAAGATGACCTATAGAGAAATTGGATGCATGAATGAATATAACCTTACTATTAGCTAAATCATTCTACTTGCAACTTACATACCAGCATCCATGATGTAGTACTATGGTGTCAAGCATAGTTAGTCATATGTGGTATGAACCTTTTATGCCTCATATGATCATGATAAAGCATGTATCCTATTTTTATGAAGTATACATGAAACTATTAGTATGACTTATATGTACGAGAATATTGTGTGTTGGTTTCTCCATTAAGGAGGTAACTTGACTTACTTTGTATAAAGCATACTGATGTGCTTATTTGATCGATCACCTGCTGATTCCCACAAGTAGAGGACCATGTGTAGGTTTTTGGGGAGGGTCAGTAATTGGCCAAATTCATGTGGGCATGGGTTATGAGAGCATGGACATCCTGAGACTTTGAGAAGTCCTTGATGGACCAATGTTTAGTGTTTCACTATATTTTGGGTTTCTACAATTTCAACCCCATACTGTAGTTTAATTTATAAATATTGTGGCCCATAGAAGTCTTGTACTTGGAATCTTTCCTTTGAATTTTATATAACTAGTTGTAGCACATTCTACTATGAGTTTGTTTGATTTTTGTTTATCAGCTTTGTGTATAGCATAGGACAGGTAGCTAGCACCTATCCTATATTAAGTGTCACGGTAACACCTGTTTTTTGTAAGTGCTTAATAGTTTTCTACTTTTGCAAGGTTTTCAAAGTAAAATTTTTAAATAGTAAAAAATGGTGGGTTACACGTTGGTATCAAAGCAATTTTCCAAATTCTTTTAAACAATGTCCCAAATTCTTCAATTATTTAGTTGAAAGTACAGATTTTTCAATCCCAACATGTTTATGAGCGAGAGTGAGCTGGGGGAATGTGTTGTAAATAGGCTTCCTGGTGATTTTTGGTGCTAGTATTAGAAATAAGTGATGAATTAGTTTTGATTGTTCTTAGCCTTTAGGAATCAATGGTTGTTAATTGCCTTTACAAGCGTATCGAGGCATTCATGGAGACTGTTGGAGCATACCTAGAAGTCCATATTCAAGCACCATAACCACTGCTAGTGCCTACAACCATACTAGTTCTAAAAGATTGGCTCTAGAGGGATGGGCATCATCATTCCATTGATCTTCAAGGGCTAGGAGAACCTTGGCATTATGGAGAGATGGGTTGGGGAAATGGAGAAGACCTTCATCGCATGTTTTTGCCCTATGAACAAGAGGGTTGATGTGACAGTGTACTACCTGAGGGAAGAGTAGATGCCTGGTGGAAGAGCATCCAACATAGAGGCTAAGAGCCTACGGGTTGGGCACCATTCTTGAGGAACTTCTTGCTTGTTTCTAACCCAATCACCTCCATTTGAAGAAGTACAATGAGTTCATGGCCTTTTGACTGGGAGGTATACTGATAGAGGAGTACTACATGATATTCATGGACTTAGTCCAGTTTGCTCTAGAAGTGGAGGCTAATGAGGTAATATAGGTCCACTGTTTTAAGATCGGCCTAAGGATCAAATACTAATAAATGTTAATAGGAGTTACTTCACCAGACATGGTGGAAATGTACAAGTAGGATTTGTAGGCTTCTTGAGTCATCAAGCCCAAAGTACCCAGGTAGGAGGCAAAATAAAGTTTGAGGGTCATTAGCATCCTGGTGACGGGAAGAAAGCCTATTCTAGAGGAAGAATACTACCTAAGTATGGCAGGATTATGGGTTCAATACCTCGATTTTGAGGTTAGTCCAATGGACTTGCCGAAGAGAGGTATTACCACTATAAATGTTGCGGAGTAGATCACCTAGGAGAAGATTATGGAGGCAACAAGGTAACTTGCCATAGTTATGGTATGATCGAACATTGAGCCTATGAGTGTCGTGTTGGAGGAGGTAGCATTCAGAGAGGCCATACATGAGCTCAAAGTACCAAATTTGTTCAGTAGGAATAGTTGCAGATTTTGAGGGTTCCTCCACCAACAATTAGTATTTTTAGTCAATCTAGTCAGCCTAGCAGACAAAATCCTCACATCTTTTAGTAAGGGAAATGATCAACCAGTGCCACAGGAGTTTCTCTAAGAAGACTCCTGAACATGATTAGTTAGTTAGAGGCAGAGCGTCATGTCTGTGTGGAGATCGCTATGCTTATTGTCTTTAGCTTTCCAACATGTGTAATGATTGACTCTAGTGCATCACATTCTTTTATGTCATCTGCATTTGTAGTTAGAGATTCTTTGTTTCCTTCCACTAGCATTTCCACTTCTATTGTGTTGCCCTCGGGGGATAGGATGTCATGCTCTAGATTCTATAAAGGGGTGATCTTGATTTTTGAGGAAGTAGAATTCCCACTAGACCTCATGGAGCTTGAATTATGTGACTTTGATGTAATTTTTGGAATGGACATGTTAGGGAAGTACCGAGCATTAATAGATTGTGTGCAAGCATATGTGGTTTTGTGAGGACCAAAGGGTCTTAGAATCTCTTATCGAAAGTGTGAACCTAACCCTCTATAAAGATTATATCGACAATTGTGATGAGAGGCCTTGTTTATAAGGAATATATGCTCTTGTTGTGCAGTGTTTTGAGATACAGAGGTAATTGAGATGCCATTAGATCTTATTGTAGAGATCCATGAGTATCTTGATGTATTTCCTTAGAAGATTTCGAGATTTCCACCTATTCGAGATGTCAGGTTTACCGTGGACATTTTGTTAGGGATAGAACCAATATTTAAATCCATGTACCATATGACACCTACGAAGATGAAAGAGCTCAGTGCCTAATTATAGGAGTTATTGGGGAAGAGTTACATTTGACTTAGTATATCATCATAGGGAGTGCTAGTATTGTTTTTGAAGGAGAATGATAAGAGCTTAAGGTTGTGTAAAATTATTGAGTGTTCAATCAAGTTATGGCTAGAGTCATTATCCATTAGCAAGGATCGATAACCTACTCAACCAACTAAAGGGAACTAAAGCATTCTTCAAGATTGATCTTCGGTCAGGCTACTATCAATTGAGAATAGTAGAGCAGGACATCCCTAAGACTGCATGTTAGATAAGATATGTCCATTATGAGTTTACAGTGATGCCTTTCAGACTCACTAATGTACAAGTAACATTCATGTCCCTCATGAATTAGATTAACATTTTACGACAAACTTTAACATAGTTAAGATCACAATAGTTGTATGCCAAACTTTTAAAGTGTGAGTTTTAGCTAGATTAAGTGGCTTTTCTTGGATATTTGATATCTAAGGATGTGGTGATAGTGGATATTTCTAGGGTTCGAGTAGTTTCTGAATAGCCTGCATCAACTTCTATTAAGGAGGTGAGTAGGTTTTTGTGGTTAGTCGATTAATACTGTTGAAATGTCCCAGAATTATTTATTTTGAGATATATTATTAAATAAGGATTTATTGGGAAATTAATTTAATTTATTATTTTATTTGGAATAAGAGGGATTTATTTGGGGCAAATTAATAGGAACTTAGGAATATTTTTATAAAGGAAAAACTAGGCTTTTTGTTAATTAAAAAGGAATTTAGGAAAAATAATTTAAAAACCCTAAATTAGCCTAAAAAGAAAATTTAATATTATTTTAAATAAATGTTTTATTTTAGATACCTACATTATTCAAATTAATTTATTTAAACCCAAAACCTTAAATTTTCCTTTTTCTTTTTCTTTCCTCTTTTTTCTTTCTTTTTTTTTTCTCACGCCGGTTGGGCCTGGTGCGGCCCAACCCACCTCTCCTTCTCCTTTCTCCGCAGCCCAGCGTCGTTACCTCCTTTATGCGGCATCCCAATGCCGCGTTTTGACTTGTTTCCGGTTGAGACGCTGCGTCTCATTTAATGACCAATTTAACCGGCGCGACCAGCCCGGTTCTCTCCCTTTTCTTTTTTTCCTGGCCGACCGGTTCACCCCCTCCCTCCTTCCTTCTTCCTCCCTTCTCCTCCGTCGACGCAGCCTGTAACTTCCGCCCCCGAAAATGGCGGCACCGGCCACGAGGACTTTGACCCGCCGATTCACCCCTCTTTTTCTCCCTCCTGACTCGCACATTAGCTTGGCATGATCGATTATCCTCAACTCTCACTCGTTCCCTCTCTTTTGCTTCGCGAAATTTTGACCCCGACCCAAACAATTGCCGACCAATTTCTGCCACCGGCCACCCAAACCCTAGCATCAAATATCATCCAAGCGACCCCCAAAACCCTAATAACCCATCTAAACTCTATAAATAGCCTAGTTGTGGATGTTTTTGAAGCTTCTTCTTTCCCGAAACCCTAAGTGAGAATCGCTCGCCACCGCGACTTCAGACGCATTTTCTGCCTCTGATAGCCAACCTTAGCGCCACCGCTGCATTCCAAATTCTTCCTTGCAATTCCTTCTAGCTAACTAAACCCTTAACATCCTTTGATTCTTCTTGCACGAGCTGCCATGGCCGTACGAAATCTCTTACCCATCTCGCAAAAATCTGTACCCCGCAACCTTTAATCCGTCGTCCGCCACCGCTGCCACCACTTCTTTTGCCCCCTGAACCACCCAAAAACTCCCTCTAATTCTCCTCCACCGAACCATAACTTTATTTTCTCTTTTCCCCTCCTCCTTCCCTCTTTTTCTTCATCCTTTGCCCTCTTAGACTCTTTTTTCGGCCACCACTGTGCACCACCGCCGGTGCCGTTCATCCCTGCTGACTTAAGGTGAAACCCTAGACCTTCTTAGACCTTCCTTTATATTTATTTACATTTATTCTATTTTTATTCAAATTTTTATGGTTATTCGATTATTATTATTATTATTGTTATTATTATTATTATTATTAGATGGAATATTAATGCTAAATTTTCTTTGCAGGGTAGAGAGTAGGAATAAAATAATTAGGGTTATTAGTTTCAAATTTTAGGTATTATTTGAATTATTATATGTTTTATTACCATTATTATTATTATTATTATTATTATTATTATTATTAGTATAATTATTTTATTTATTATATTTAATTATTCTGGAAGGGCAGATACCTAAATTATTTTATTATTAGTCACACATATGCTTTATAGTATTATTATTACTATTTTTACTATTATTAATAATGATATTATTATTATCTTTATTATTTTAATATTATTATAAATAATATATGTTATTAATATTATTGAATAGTATTTCATTATTTAGGGGTAGGGTCGAAACCCTTCCTTGTAATTTTAAGGCTTAGATTATTATTATTATTATTATTAAGATTTCTATTAATATTACTATTATTAGTAATAGTTTGTTATTATTAAAATAATAATAATTATTATTACTATTATCATCATCATCATCATCGTCATCATCATCATCATCATCATCATCATCATCATTATTATTATTATTATTATTATTGTTATTATTATTATTATTATTATTATTACCTTTACTAACTTTATTTTGGTGAAGGGTAGAAACTCTTATATCACCTTTTCCCCTTAAATTACAATAGTATTTTATGAGTATTTTAGTAGTATTGGGTGTAGTTAATTAAGAACCAAGACTTAGGATAAGTTAGAGGCTAATAGTGTTTTAGGAGGGAAGCTAATTCTAGTATTTTCCCCCATAATAGGCGAGCCCAGTCAAAGCCCTCGGGTGGAATAGGAGCATACACCAAGACCGGTGACCTATTAGGTAAGGGTGTTACTAAGGCCATTTGTGTGTTGATATGCATTATGTGCTTCTTATGCCATATATTCTATGTTATCATTATTAATTATGTCGTATGTGATATGATGTGGAGTTCACGTATGATCTTGGGTTGTTATATGGCTTGTGTTTTATTTGTATGTGATGATATGTGATGTGGCCTTAAGACATGCGTGTTAGGGTTCGCATGATGTTATTAATATTTCATGGTATTAGGGTTGCGTGGAAGTGTGGTACGTTGCATGGTATTAGGGTTGCATGGGAGTATGGTACGTTACATGGTATTAGGGTTGCATGGAAGTGTGGTACGTTGCATGGTATTAGGGTTGCGTGGAAGTGTGGTACGTTGCATGGTATTAGGGTTGCATGGGAGTGTGGTACGTTGCATGGTATTAGGGTTGCATGGAAGTGTGGTACGTCGCATGGTATTAGGGTTGCATGGAAGTGTGGTACGTCGCATGGTATTAGGGTTGCATGGAAGTGTGGTACGTTACATGGCATTATTAGGGTTGCATGGAAGTGTGGTATGCTGCATGGGAATTAGGGTTTGCATGGGAGTGTGGTACGTGGAACTAGGGTTTACATAGGAGCTGGGGTTTGCGTAGGAGTTAGGGTTTGTATAGAAGTGTGGTTTACGTGGAACTAGAGTTTGCATGGGAGCTAGGGTTGCATAGAGTTAGTCATGCATGTCTGGGTGAATGTTTGTGAATAAAATATTTAAGACACTAATTACTTAAAGTGGAAAATATTGAGACGGGACCAGCCGATCCACCGGTCAGTAATAGTGGTTAGGGTTTTACCCTATATGCGACCGATCCATCAGTAATAATAGTGGTTAGGGTTTTACCCTATTGTGACTGATCCACCGGTAATAATAGTGGTTAGGACATGATGTCCTATATGTGACTGGCCCACCAGTTATAATAATGGGGGATCCTGATCTCAATGAAAATAAACCAGAGTTTTGCTAAGGCAAATAAAAGACATTAATTACTTACAGTGGAACACTATACGAGCAGGAACCGAACCGATCCACCGGTTAGGAATAATGGTTAGGGTTTTTACCCTATATGTGACCGATCCACCGGTTATAATAGTGGTTAGGGTTTGACCCTATTTGTGACCGATCCACCGGTAATAATAGTGGTTGGGGGCACGATGCTCCAGTTATAATAGTGGGGTGTTCCTGTTCTCACATGGATTTGATAAAAGACATGGTGTATATCGTATACAGATGAAAGAAAGAGTAAACCATTAATCTGGACCTTTTTGGGCCTTATGTGTGGGCTTGATGATTATAAACTGTGTAATGCTCTATAAGTTTTATGTATCATATGTGTGGGTTTAAATTTGTAAGTTGATTTACTATCTTGCTTGACTTATGTGCTTATATGCTGGCCTTAGTGCTCAGTTACCTTACTCAGTACGTAGCGTACTGATCACCCCTTTCATGGGTGCTGCTCATTTCCACGAGCAGAAGACCCGTCTGACGTGTTTCAGGTACGTGATGCTTTCTACGATGCCATTGATGTCTGTGGGACATCAGGTGGGGCCGAGTGATGATCGGGCTTGATCGATAATCAGAGTGACGTGGCTGGCTTTCCCTTGAGTTTATTATTACTATCTTATTTACTTATGATTAGCACTTCAGAAACAATTTTATGACTGTAGTTACTTCTTCTCCCTGAAAAACTAACTCCCGTACTTCGATTGTGTAAAGACTGATGCGCACCTAATTCCCATATTTATGAATTTGAACTATTATTAATATTATGAATTGTTTTCTTAGCCTTAGCACTTAGTATTGGAACGGTAGAAATAAACCGGTATGGTACTAAGTGTGGAGGTAACATCCCCAAAATTTACGGTTTTAAATTATAAGTATGTTTTTTCTTTTAAAAAAATTGTGTAAATTTAGGGGTGTTACAACTGTAGGTTTGTTGACTTATCTATTAGCTAACCTCTTAAAGAAGGTTACACAATTTTAGTAGGATAAGAAGTGTAGTAACTCTTTTAAATTGTTGAAAAAGCGTTTAACTACACGTTGCTAAGTGTGTCTGCCAATTTTGGAGTATACAACAATGCTTCCAAGCACGGGCTAGGTTGCGTGCTGATGCAACATGGGAAAGTATTGGCATATGCATCTCGATGACTAAAGCAACATGAACAAAACTACCCAAAACACGACTTAGAGCTTTCCATAGTAGTGTTCTCTCTTAAGATCTAGAGACACTATCTATATGGGATTTAGTGTAATTTCTACACTAATCATAAGAGCCTTAAGTACATCTTTACAAAGAGGGAATTGAATTTGAGATAGCACTGATGGTTAGAGTTGGTTAAGGATTACGATTTGGAATTAACCTACCATGAGGGTAGGGCCAAAGTAGTGGTAGATGTGCTTAATCACGAGATGCCGGATCCCTTGAGCACAATTATATTGTCAAATCATCTATTCTAGGAGTTCAAAAAGATGGAGATTGAACTTATCATAACTAGTAGTTTAGAGGCAAGAATGAGTGCACTCACCATCACTCCTTCAATCTTTGAAGAAATCCAAGTGAATCAATTTGGTGATGTTAAGCTCAAAAGGATCAAGTAGGGTATTATGGAGGGTAAAGCATAAGGGTTTCAACTTCACAAGGATGATAGTGTTAGATACCATGGTAGGTGGTATATACCCCAAAGATGTGCAGAGCTTAAGAGGATGATCTTGGAGGAAAGAAATTGTACTCCTTATTCCATCCACCTTGGAGGGGACAAGATGTATAAGGATTTGAATAAGGTGTATTAGTGGCCCCAAAAGACGTAAGAGGTGGCACAGTTTTTTCCCAAATGTCTAACATGTTAGAAGGTCAAAATTGAGCACAAGAGGCTAGGAGGGTTGTTACAACCACTATAAGTTCCAAAAGGAAATGGGATAGCAAATTGATGGACTTCATGGTGGGTCTTCCTAGGACCTGTAATGGTTTTGATTCCATTTGGTTTGTTGTGGATCTCTTAACTAAGTCGCAGTATTCATAACCATGAAGATGACATAGAGTATAGAATAGTTAGACAACACTTATAAGAAGTACGTTGTGCAATTGCATAGGGTCCTTAGAGAAATTGTGTTAGATCGAGACTCTAGGTTTTTGTCACAATTCTAGTAAATGTTATAAGCTTCTTTTGGGACTTGGTTGAAGATGAGTACCACTTTTCACCCAGCCATGGATGGTTAGATAGAAATGACCATTCAGACCTTGAAGGATATGATTTAAGCATGTGTGTTGGATTGGGGGTAATTGGGAAGATCGCCTACTTTATCTAGTTCTTCTACAATAATAGTTATTACCCTAGTATCAAGATGACACCTTTTAAAGCTTTGTATGGGAGAAGGTGTAGTAGTCCCTTATGCTAGAATGATGCTAGCAAAAGAGGCAAATTTAACTAATTTAGGATCATATGAGAGTAGCCCAGGACCGATAGAAGAAATATGTAGACCTGAGAAGATGAATTGAGGGTTGTAAGGTAGATGATAGAATCCTCTTGAGCATCTCTTTTACGAAGGGAGTTATGAGGTTCGGTAGGAAGGGTAAGCTCGGTCCTAGATATATTGGGTCATATGAGATTATGGATCATGTTGGCGAGGTTACTTACGGTCTAGCCCTACTAATGGAATTGTCACATGTACATGATGCCTTCCATATGTTCTAGTTGAGGAAGTACGCAACAGATCCTTCACATGTTATTCAGCTAGAGTCATTAGAGTTTGGCGAGTCATTAACATATGAAGAACAACCAGTAAGCATTCTAGATAAGAAAATTCAAGCGACTTGCATGAAGAGTGTGCAGTTAGTAAAGGTTCTTTGGTCATGGTATGGTGCCAAGGATTCCACTTGGGAGGCCAAAGAGGATATTTGAGCAAAATACCCAGAGTCATCCCATAGTGTAATGTTTTTGGCGTAGTCCTTTTCTAAGGGGTAATTCTCTTTTGCCTTGTTGATATTATGTGAGTTATTATGTGTATATACCATGCCTAGAACTTGGTTAGTGGGCTTTGGGGACATAACCTTGTTAAGGGGCCAGTGTTGTAATACCCCCATCTTTTATGAAGTTTATTAATTGAGAAATTACACCAGTTGTTGATGTTTGATTTTGATTTGGAACTATAATTGAGTTTGAGGAAAAGCTGGATTTGAATAAGCTTCAAAAATTGAAAAATATGAGTTTTCAGATGAATCAATTGACTGGTTCTATGAATCAATCGATCAATTTGTCATTCCAGCCAAAGGATTTTGCTTGACCGAACTAATCAACTTATCTATAGAATAGTTGATTGGTAGGCCAAGCTAATCGACTTGTGTTATTAAATTCAGTACATTTTCAAAACTCAATTTTTTAGAAAACTTCTTACACCAAAATGGAACCTTGATAATCCCATTCCAAGTTTTTCTCAAATATTCTTAGCATTTTATATTATACATTTGGCCTAAATTTATGTCTTAAACTAATCTAAGGGTTCGATTAGGATAATTTAGGGGGAGGGTGACCACATCTTTGTCTTCTTCCTCCTCTTTCCTCTATACACTTATAGAATAGTTGTTTTGATTCCTAGACCTACTTTTTCTTAGCATGGATATTCCTTCCACAGTGATTGTTCATTTCCTCTCTTATGTTTGGAATTTCTAGGCTAATTCAACCTACACCTCTCTAGGAATCACCATTTCATCTTTGGAAGGGAGGTCGGCTTATCTTAGACAAAATTCATACATTCTGCTCAAATTCAAATGTTAGGATTTAGGGTTTTGCGATATGTTCCTAACCACACTCATGATTATACCAGTTCAAGGGAACCCTAAGTTTGACCAAGCCTAACCAATTGATTCGTTAGTCCAAACCAATCGACTAGTCACCCCAACCGATTGACTAGTTGGTATAATCAATTGACTGCTTAGGTGAACCAATCACTTTGTTCAGTAAAATTGTATGATTTTGATTTCTTGGCTTGGATATGCTATGCTTTTAAGTTCTTGGCTTAGATATGCTTTGAGACTATTCTTAACAATGTTATATAACTATTTGATGATTGAAATACATCTATTGACAAGGAATAACAACCTAATGGATGGATTAAATGGATCATGACTCAAGACCTACTCAATTAATGATGTAAAGGTCTTGATGGGTAAATCCAAATATGTATTTGATGGTTTTGAAAGGGGTAATGAAATCCAAAATCTATTTGGACAAATTAAGTTAGTGGATTTGGTTATTATTGAGTAAGCAAAAAATGGAACTTTTGCACATGGATGAGGATGATAAGGGTTAAAGTGGAATAAGCATGTGTATGTCTTGGTTGTATATTGTATGGGCCTCATGTAATCACGTAAGCTTGAAAATAATGTACTAATTAGTTAAATAAAAAGGCATTAGAGTTGTGTATGGGTGTGGGTTACTTGATCCTCAATTAGCTCTCAGGGGTCAGTCTGCCTTCGGGTATTATTGGTGCCTTTAGGTAGGATTCCAGTAGATTCCTGTGCCTTGTCTACTCTAGAAACTAATGTTGTACCAAGAGGTACTGATACTAAAAGCTTTGGTTACCTAGGTGGTTTTGGATCAGCCTAGACTTATGTCCATTAGTTGTTATTTGGCTCCATCTTGGACTTATGTCCATCGGGGTTACTTAGCTTTAGACTGGACTTTATGTCCCTTAGTTTGAATAGACTTCCATAGTATATGAGACCATGGGGTGGTACACAGTCCATCACTCAATGATAATGTTAATAATTGGAATGGAGATTTGGATAATAATTGGAATAAGTGTTTCAAATAAGAATGTGGTTAAAGAGAAAAATAAAGTAGAAGAAAAAGAAACGGTAATTTAGAAGATGGCCTATAGAGAAATTATGTGTCTGGATGACTATAACCCTACTATTAGCTAAATCATTCTACTTGTAGCTTGCATACCGGCATCCATGATATGGTACTATGGTATCAACCATGATTAGTCATATCTGGTATGATCCTTCTATGCCTGATGTGATTATGATAGAACGTGTATCCTATTTTTATGAAGCATGCATGAAACTGTTAGTATGACTTATATATATGAGAATTTAGTGTGTTGGTAACTCTATAGAGGAGGTAACTTGGATTACTCTGTACGAGGTGTACTAATGTGACCCTTTTCTCGATTACCTACTCATTCGCATAAGCAAATGACCATGTGCAAGTTTTAGGGAGGGTCAGTAGTTGGCCAACCTCGTGCGGGCATAGGTTTTAAGAGCATGGTAATCCAGAGAGTTTGAGAGGCCCTTAATGGATCACCGTATTTTTTTTTATAATTTCAACCCTGTACTTTAGTTTAATGTTTCTCCTCTCTACTTAAATATTACGAACCGTTGATGTCTTATACTTGGAGGCTTTCTTTTTGATATTATATAACCAGTTTTAGCACATTATACTGCAGGTTTATTTGGTTTTTATTTCTTAGCCATTTTTCTAGCATGGGACATGTGGCTAGTACCTATCCTATGTTAAGTACGGCTGTAACACCCCATTTTTTCTAAGTGTTTATTAGCTTTTCACTTCTACAAGGTTTTCAAATTAAAATTTTTTAGTAGTTAAAAATGGGGGTGTTACATGAAACCTCCCCTTCGGCAGCTTCAACTGAAATCCACCTCTCTCCTTTTTAGTAGCTTCTCCCACAGCCACCACTCTAGCTACGGTAGCCTTCATCGGTGCACCTCTCCACTTTTTATAGCCTGCACCACACCCTCCACCACTCAGCCCCAACCATTGAACATCATTCACCTCGCTTTGGTAGCTATCATTGTTTCTTTCTTGAAGTGGTTTGTCTTGGTTTAATCCTCCATTCTCATACCCTTCCATTTCATTACCATTTTCCTAATTATGTGTTTTAATCCTAATGGTTTTTTTATTATGATTTCTTAGGTAATTTCCCCATGGTTCTAGAAGAAAGGGAATAGAATTTGCGTGCTTAGATACCCGAGTCATTTCTGTAAGGATATTTATCATAATTTTAGGTTTTTGATTGCTAAGTGTTATGCATGTTTTATGTGTTATACCATGTTATTATTGTTAGGTGAATTAATATATGATGTTTATTACTATGACATGTGGTTGATATTACATGATAGAAAATGATTAAGTAATGATTATACGGTGTTGTTATTTTATGTGGAAAAAAACCTTGGTATGAACTGTGGTTGTATCACGGGTTTATTAAATAAGACATGATGAGTATAAAAAGAGAATAATAAAGTATATGGAGATAAATAGAAGATTTAGGGATAATGTTACCAAACATATAATATTTGCATGAAATATAGGTTTATTACCAATAAGGACATTTTTATTGACATGGGTTAAATATAAGAATCATAGTATTTTAATGTGTTATAACATCCTAAATGTGCTAAGGAATTTATATGAAGTTCTTGTAGTAGTTTTGAATGACCTAATTATAATAAAGTATGAAAATTATTTGATGTAGGAATAGTAACCCTAAAATGATAAAGATATTATCACATGTATGAAACAGTAGAGTTAGACCACGAAATGTGAATATGTTTTTAACCTTAGTGTTTTGGGGATGTGTATTGAATATAGTATTTATTGGTACCCTACAAAAAAAAGTTATGGTGGATTTGTAAAATTAGGTTTTAGGCCTTGAAATTCAATTATGTTGATGATAATAATATTTAAGGAAGATGTACTAAGTTTGGTGGTTAAAAAAATAATAAAAGAGGAGTTATAATAAAAAAGTGAAATTAGGGTTTGGGGGAAATATTAGGGTCTTACTCCTAGAGAATGGCCTTATGACCTCATGATGTGCCTTACCTATTTTGAGCATGTTCTATAATTGTTAAATAAAATATGAATAAGACATTAATCATTTAAAGTGAAAGATCACGTAAGTCAGGCCAAGTTGTTTATAGGTCTATTCCATCAGACGATAATAATAGCTCAAATATGTTATCCCAAAAATGTGTTTTATATTGTTCCACTAGTTTAAAAATAGTGGCTTAAAAGTATTTTACTTTGCAAGGTGTTTTATGGGTCCATTCTATCAAACGATAATAGTGGCCCAGGTGTGTTGTTCCTAAGAGGTGTTTTAGTCCATTTCACCATATTAAGAATAGTGGAGTCCTATATTCATCATAAATAAGAATATGATTTAAGTAACCTAATGAATAAGATATTAATGATTTAAAGTGGAAGAGTACATGAGTCAGTACTAAATTATTTATTAATCTATTCCACTGGATGATAATAGTGGATTAGGTGTATTGTCCCTAAGAGGTTTTTCAAACCGTTCCATCAATTTAATAATAGTGGCTTAGGTGTGTTTTGTCTGAGAGGTGGTTCAAACCATGTTATAGGTTTAAGAATAGTAGGGTCTCGGAACTCAATATAAATAAAAGAATGAAAATGCTTATATCTAATAAAGAGGCTTGGATCAGTACTTACCTTGTGATAGTTTATATTTTCCACACATGTACTTATCATGTACTATAATTATATATATTTAACTATATCCCCAACTCGACAATATTGTTATCTTATTCAATATGTAGCATATTAGCCATTTTTTTAAAAACTGCTACTTATTCTCTTGAACAAATGACTCGGATACTTTTGTGCTGATCTTTGAGGACCAATTAGACGATTTTGCTACCTTTGATGCATTGTATGGGAAGGAGTGAATTCCCATATACTGGGTGTTTGGGCGTAATGTCATGTTATCCGGATGATTTTTTTACCTAGATGCCTTTTAGACTCATCAATCCATGGTATTTCTTTTTGTTGTATTTTGTTATTGTATTCCGAAGTTAACCTCCAAACTCATACTTATATTTATAAAGATTCTCTCATTTCTACTTACTCTATTTTACTTTGAATAGTTTTAACCTTGTGATTGATGTATGGATGGTATGGTAAACTAGTTTTGCATAAATTATAGAGGTAAAATCTGGTATTTTAGTTATAATCTTCCATAGTAAAAAAAATTAGTAGTAAAGTTTAAGGTGTTATAATTTCCTTTATCAAAGCTAACTCATCCCACATAATAACATCACAAATGAATATAACAACCTCAACGTCAGTGCAACCGATTTCATCCTCCACTCCATTTGAACATGAAGAAACTCCCCTGCCCTAATTTTACAACACCGACCACCTTTAATGGTAACCTTATACTGTCTCATGTGAGGGTACATTGTGAGTCATGCCCTTCATAATTAGTGGAACCACAAGGTCCAAGGGGGAGAACAAAATAACTAATCTCAACAATCTATCAAGGAAACATAGCTCAGTACTTGCTCTATCCAATGTACTACTTTCAACTACTAGCTATTTTCTATTGACTTCGACCCAAATGGTGTTCTTACAAATGCCTTTGGCTAGGGACCTCAAACCCTCAAGTGTCATCAACCACACCTATATGGCCTCAATTAAGTCACTATGATCCCTCTATTTTTCCATTTTCACCATTTACTTCCTTCATTCCTGACTTGAGTGTCAAAGTGTTTTTAGGTTGGCACCACATTAGTATCTCTTTGACAATCAAAAGGATCTATTATTATTTTTCTTTTAGTAGAATCGACAATGCCCCACCCAAATCTAATCCATACACCCATTATAGATCGTGATGGTGTATAATTTAGCACCCCTTTTAGGGCCCTATTGAATTTTATTTTCACAAGATTGATGCATTTTTTCCATAGCAGACGTCTCCCACTATCCTCTTGATGATTACAAATTATTTATGCTAACCTGATTCACAATCGATCGATATAACAACCCTAAATCAGTAGTGGATAGTCGAGACTTAAAATGATTGAAAATATACTTATATAAATAAGGTATATCTTCTTTTTAGGAAAATTATTATTAAAGAATTATAAAGTTAAGCGTGCTTGACTAGGAACAATTTAGGGATAGGTGACATTCTAAAACGTTTTTTTGGGATGCATGCGAGTTGATAAAAAAAATACGCTCAAAAGGACTTGTGTTAAACTATGGAGGTGGTCATTAATCACGAAAGCACTGTATAGTAACTACCCACAATCCTAATAAGGTGGTTTTACAATCCACCTCAAATGAACAATCTAGAATCTAGTATAAGCACCTCTAAATGTCGATTAGAGTTGTTAACTCAATAAATGGAGGAGTATGTGAAATGAATCCATAATTTAGATAAAGAGAACCAACTCTTGAGGATTCAAAGCATGGTGTATTGATTCCAAATCTCGCAAAAAAAATTTGTTGTTGCCACCATTATTGTCATTTAGTACACATTTGCCATTGTTCCATATGGCAGCCTCTCTTCAAGTGCCAAAGCACCATCCAAGATGGTTTGTGGGCATCCACCTGATACAATTTATTTTATGAAAGTAGGCATCCAACACCATCATTATTCTTCAAAAACCCTATGGAACCGAGCAAATGGAGGTTTCGGAATATAGGATTCTAAACCCTTTTGGTCAACCTTATAGACCTCATTCCTATTCGACCCAAAGTGGTGCCACTGCCATTGAGGTAATGTTCTAAGTGAAAAATACTAATGTTTATTACTGTTATCATCTTTATGCATAACACTAGCCTATGATTTTGCTATAATAAAACTAAGCAGATATTTCCCTAAAGATGGTTAACCTCAAGTAGATACTACAATAGATCCCTAGTGTACGAGCACAAATCAAAATGAGCCTCCCTTAATTACTTCACAAACTCTTCATTATTTAATGCCATTGTGATGTTAGAAATGGCGAGAAAAATCATTTTCTCTCATCTTAAAATTTATGTTAGGATTACTAATCCCTATGATCACATCACCCTATACAAGCAGCATCTGTTTTCGTTGACAATATTGAAAGAGATCTAAGAGGCATGAATTTGTAAGAGATTTATGACCAGCCTTGTTGGTCCAACCCTCCAGTGTTACACTTCCTTCATAACTTAATTTCTTCTTTTACAAAACTAACATACACTTTTGTCCAACAATTTGCGAGTAGTATAAAACTCTAAAAACATTTAGATGACCTTTGTAGAATTAAACAAGGACTCACTGAGAGCCTTTAGAAATATATTGACATATTTAATAGAGAAAAGGCCTTGATTCCAAATTGTCGCCTAGATACATTAATAACAACCTTTTATGAAGAGCTTGTTGCTATATTCAACCCTTTATAAAAAGATGATGAAGTACCCTTACAAAGCTATGGCGAACATTCTCGCAAAGCGCTTACACCATGATCAAATAGGAAAAATATATGAGGCCACATGAGCACCACGCTAACATGGTTCCAAATATGGCAAACAAAGAAGGTTAAGAGACAACATTTACCAAATTAAGAACAAAGAAGGTTAAGAGACAACATTTACTAAATTAAGGCCCTAAAACCTTACAACAAGGATTTAGACAAACAACTAAGGCACGAATCTTGGGAACCATCACCCAAGCGTCCCATCCTAGCCTACAACCTTAGCATCATCCCCCGCCCCCAAGGTCATGGCAATGATGAAGAATATGAGTGATAAAGTTAGGTGGATAAAGTATGGGTAAAGTTCAGTTACAGGACTATGTTGAGGTGGTCAACCTCAACACCAAGTTTCTAGCAATTGATTGTCCCTCCCACTACAACATCATTCTTAAGCACCCTTAGATATACAAGATTTGATTCAAGAACTCAAATTATCACCACGTTATATAATTCCCTACCTAGTGAGGAGTTAAAAAGTCATCAATGCATAGATGATTTCACACATATGTTACTAGAGCATGATCGTAACACCCAAAAATTCGAAACTTAAATTTTTTTGTTTTAAAGTGTTATTAGCAAAAGCAAAAATATAAAATGTAGGAGTGTCATGTCGTATCCAACATAGAATAGGCACTCCCTATGCCCAGTCTATATAGGGTACAAGGCAAAAGTAACCTTATACCTAGGAATCAGGTGTGGGAAGCACTTGATTCCACCATGATACATGATAGGAAATAGAGAGAATGGAATAAATAGTAAAAATAGAAGACTAAGAGTCCAAAGAGAGATAGAAATATCCGGATAACTATACCCTTTAACAATTCATTTAGCGCTCCCCCAAGGTAAGAACATTAAGCTAATAATCAACAATCACCTGCAAAAGAGGGCAGATTTGCTCGTGGGAGAGAATGAGCACCACCCATGAAAAGGATGATCGGTACACTACGTACTGAGTAAGGTAAAAATACAGTTGAAACCAAAAAAATATATCATTACATACATTCACAGCGGAAAGTAGTATACATATAAGATACAAAAATCAACACAAGGTAATTACTGGTATGAATTTATAATATTTAAATATGATATAACCCAATATTTTATTTACATTGAGTTGAGGGACCCCACTATTCTTAGACCTATGGAAAGGTTTGAAACACCTTCTAGGGAAAAACGTTCCTAGCCACTATTCTTACTAGTGTAATAGTTAATAATATACAATCATGGAAAAATACATCCGGCCACTATTCTTACCGGTGGAATGGTTAATTATATACATTCTTGGGGTAGAATGCTCCCGGATAATGTTATCGTCTGGTGGAACAGACATATACAACCGGTCTAACTCAAGGCACGAAGGCTACTTCCAAACAATCCAATAATTCGATAATCATTATTTCAATCCAATCATATCATTTTCATTTTTATTTACTTTCTCGAGGGGATATCAATCAATCTAGAGACACAAAGGTACTCTAGTCATACCGATACACAAAGGCAACATAATATCCTACTGACTATCAATCCAAGGACACAAATATACCCTGGTCGTACTGGTACATGAAATTAACACAGTACCCTACCGACAAGGACACCTAATCCATAAGTATGCATACTCCCTATTATTTCATAGAACATAATAGAGTAAGATGTAGAGCCTGACTAGGGCACTAAGGCACACTAGTAAAAATTCATAATATCAACTATGGGCTAAACCATATCCTTAGGGTAGTGACCCCTGAGAAGCCACCATTTATAATTTTGAGGTCTTTCACTTTAAGTATTAGTATTTTATTAAGGTGACCACGAAATTGCCTACAATACAGATAAATTCAATTTCTATACTTAAATGTTTTTGCTTATTTATAATAATCTAAGACAACCATAATCAAGATCAATATCGAGGCCAACATTAAAATATACTAAGGTCATCCTAGGCTTAATTATTCATATATGGACACTTTAGGCTGAAAAATGTCAAAATACTCTTGAGACAAAAATTTCCAGATTGTTATCTATTTAAATACTAATTCCATTTTATTTATTCATTTTCCATGAAAAGGCTAAAACACCATAAAAAAATTATTTCTTACGTGATTTAAATTATTAGATATGCCAAATGACCATTTTGTTCTTGTACATAATTTTGCACATAAAATCCTTTTCGCACCTTTAATCCATCTAAAACACATACTCGCATACTCAACAATAGCTAATATATATGATACATGATTTTCAGGATAAATATCATAATACACAAAAATGACTAATTTCCCCTGGGGTACACATCCATACTAATTATTCCATAAATATATCTAAGCATGCTCAACTTATTATTTTATATATAATTATCATAAAACTATTTTTCCGTCATTAGAATCATTTTAATTATATTTATGTACCCGACATAATTTACATCAGATAACATGTTCATTTTACCCATTTTCATGATAATAATAATTAACACATAATGATAATGTAACAAGTCATATTTAACATATTTCATAAACCGAAACCTTAATGTGCTATCATGCAATATTTATAATTTTAGCAGGGTATAACGATTATCTAAAGTCTAGTGAAAATGTAAATTTTTTATTCATATACACCATTCGCTCTTTAAATGATTATAGTATTATTTATGATTGCTTTATGAGTAAGAGATGTTATTAAGGCAAGCAAGACATCAACATATATATAACCAGACCGTTCTCGAAGGTTAAGGTACTTATTATCCTTGGTAACCCTAAATTCACAATTTAAGCATAACTTCCCCCGTATTGATCATTTATCCACCAATTTTATTATATGTACCTAAAATAATATTATCATTTACATAACCAAAATTCAAGGTCTAACTCCCACGTCTTACACATACGATAATAACCCTATCTCAAACGTTACTATTCATAAGGCTCCGAAAACCCTAATTAAACAAGTACGTCATAACTTCTCCCATAAGGTTCACATAATTACCAAATTAAATATACATCCTTAAAATACCCATATTAACAACATCTCTGAAATTCATGGCCTAACTTTAACATTTTACACATGTGATCGTAACATTACCGTTTTAAGGTTATTATTCCCAAATTAGGCTATTTTCTCATCTAAATAACTTGTAACCTTCATAATCACTCCTAAACACTTCACATGATATTATTAGATTATTTTAATCCATCTAACACATTAAAATACCAAAATTCCCATATTAACCCATATTGACAAAATGCCCTTAAAAGTAGCCGATAACCCTTATTTTACGAAAATCTCATATTCCTCAATATTATTATTTCCAAATCCTCCTTTTATAAACACACATCTCAAATATAATTATTTCCACACTTATAATAATTTATTAGGCCCATAATACTCTCCCACAATTTATACACATCCATAAAAATACATCCTAGCGTAATATCATCGTATCAGCATCAACCTGAATTTTAATAATATAATAACAATAACATGATAACACACATAATCATACAAGTATTTAACATAAAACCAAAAACATCGACTAGTATCCTTACAAATAAAGGCTTCGGTCTCTAAGTACGCTTATCCTAGTCTGCTTCTTTCGAACCTTCCCAAATATCACCTAATAATAATTTAAAAATATAATTGGAATACATAATATAATTAATGAATGTTTAAGGTAATGTAAAGGAAAAATAATGGGGAAAAACCAAATCGAGGTTTGAACAATTGGTGGTTGGCCAAGAAGGCTAGCAACGACACAAACTACCGTTGCTAGGGAATGGGCAACGACAAGGAGGGCTGAAATGGGGGTAGGCAATGGTGAGGGCTGTTGGAAGGGGGTGTAGGGAACATAAGCTAGGGGTGTTTTGTGAAATGTTGCTGAAGGGTAGAGGGAGTGTTTTGGTGGTTTTTACTGGGTGTTCCCGGTTGATTTTTACTGCAAATTGGGGGGTAGGAATGGGTGGTTTTGCTGCAGCTAAGGGTAGTGTTTTGGTGATTTTTGCTGCAAGTAAGGATGAGGGAAGGGAAGGATTTTCTGGTGGTGGTGGATGAGGTACGACAATGGTTGTCGAAGGTGGTTTTTGGGGGTGTTTTTGGGTAGTTTTGATGGCAGTAAGGTCTGGTATTTTGGGTGATTTTTTGATAGAAAATTTGAGAACACTGAGCTAGTTTTTGGTACATTAATGAGGTATATACCTTAATATTTTCTATCGAAACTATCTCATTAATGACCACAATCTCCAAGTTGACCCTTAATATCTACTGGTTAAGTAAAGGCAAAGGAAGTTTGACCCGTAGTGTAACCAAGTCATCGATGAAGAAATATAATAGATTATTGACATTGTCTTTGTTTATGAGGCCCATTACCTAATTTGGATAACTAATGTAGATGTGGTAAAAAAAGAAAAAAAATAGGGTGTGTGCTGACTTCATGGATCTCAATAGAGCCTACCGGAAGGATTCCTTTTCACTTCTCCATATCAATAAGATGGTGGATGCTACTAGTGAGCATGAATTGCTCAACTTCATGGATGTTTTCTTGGGCTACAACTAGATTATTATGCACCCTTCTCACTAATAAAAAACCTCTTTCATTACTAAGCAGGGAACTTTCTACTATAATGTTTTGTCATTTTGTCTCAAAAACTTTAGAGACAAATACTGATTACTAGTTAGAAATGATAGATGACACTATGAATGTCTACATTTATGACATGTTTGTCAAGTCCCTAAAGGCTAACTAACACTTTGACCACTTGAGGTAGTACTTCCAGGTGCTCTAGTACTACTATAAAAAGCTAAATCTAGTAAGTGTTCCTTCGGTGTCTCATTGGGAATGATCATTTAGTACCTAGTCACCAAAAGGTAGACTATATTTGCACCATTTTCAACATCTAATCTGTAGGATTCATGAAAGATATATAAATACTTATAGGCAGGCTCACCACACTCAACCAGTTCATCTCTAGGCCACTTTAATGATGTCGACTACTTTTTGATGCACTAAATAAGAATAAGAATTTTTAGTGGATGACTAAATGTAAGGTGACACTCTAAAAAATCAATGCTTATCTCCCCTACCCTCTAATTTTATCTAAGTTGGTGAATGATGAACTATTCTATATCTATCTGGTTGTCTTTGGAACCACAATGATAAAAACTTTAGTATGTGAAGAGTAGAGGTAGTATAACCCATTGTATTATGTGAGCAAGGCCTTACTTGACCTTGTGACTCGCTATAAAAAGTTGAAGGAGTTGGCATTAGCTTTGATCATTGAGCTCAAAAACTCAAACCATTCTTCTAATGTCATCTGACCTTTCCACTCACAAGCTACCCTATCCACGATGTATCACACAAGGTAAATCTACCTAGGAGACTAGTCAAGTGTTTCATTGAACTCAATGAGAATAACATCTCCTACTAGCTAAGAATAATAAATAAATCACATGTATTGGCTAATTTTATTGTTAATTTTACTCCTGACACTACCCCCTTTGCTTAGCATGAACTATTGTCAATCAAATTTCATGCCTCTATAAGGTGGATGATATATGTGAATGGGTTTAATAATATCAAGGGAACCAAAATCAATCTTTTACTCATTTCCCTTAAGGGAAACATCATCTACCAAACTATTAAGTGCAAATTTAAATTAAATAATAATGAGGTTAAATATGAAGCTCTTATTGTGGGGATATAGTTTGCAAAAAGAAAAAAAAAACATGGACATTAGGAAGCTTATAGTTTCCAACAATTCACAACTATTGACTAACCAAATCAATGAATCCTACCTCTCTAAAGACCCCAAGATAACTAGCTACCTTAATGTGGTCAAATCATTACAAGCTTCCTTTAAAGAGTGCCCAATCATATATATCCCTACCCTCAACAATGACCATGTTGATGCTCTAACAAGCCTAAGGTTGATAATCCAAACTAAAGGCCCTCAAACATCCTAGATGTGTACATGTAATGGCTTGCTATATGGCCCCAAAATAAGGAAGTCCTACAGCCCAAACTAAGGTCACATGGATGACTCTACTCCATACCTACATTGTGAATAAAGAACTTCCCAATAATAAAAATGAATTTAGAAGGATATGTGCCAAAGAGGAAATATTTTTAGTTTACAAGGTACAACTCTACCATAGTCCTTTTTAGGACCCTTGCTAAGGTGCATAGAAAAGAATCTAACTCCCAAAGCCTTTGCATTTAGTTTCTCACCACAAACTACTACTGGCTAGGCATGCGTGAAGATTGCTTCAACTATGTGATAAACATAAAAACAAATGCATTATATTTATCTCTTTTAAGTATGATTTATAGATGCTCGATGCATAACTTGTGATTAGGTCAAAGAAACTATTATGCCATATGCTCTTTTATGTAGGTATTGGCTCAATATTGAAAGAATAAATGATCATCAGAAGTTTGAAGCAATATTTGGACTACGAATTCATGGTTTAAGAAGAATATAGATGTATAAGCATGAAGAAACAAAATTTAGATCATGGTCCACTTAGAATTTGGGAAGTCTTGAATTATTAAAGGTTTAGTTCATTTCATTATCTTACTAATGCAAGTTATAACGCCTCATTTTGAGGTTGGAAAAAACCATTATGGATAAAGTACCAAAGTTTCCCGGAACATCAACGAAAATGGAGAAATGGAGATGAACATTGCAACACCCTAGTTTCACTAATTTTTTTTTGTTTAAACATAGTTTTGTAGAAGACAAATAAGATATATATAATTTACAACCACATCCAGCATAGAGATGGTACTTCCAATACCCAATCTATGTTGGATGCCAGGCTTAATAATAGTTTTATAGGCAGTGATTCGATGTGGAACTCACCTAATCTCCACATGATAAAAACATTAAAAAATGGATGAGAGAATATATAATAAGGAGAAAAGTATAAGAGCTAAAGAAAACTAGGTCACAGACCCTAACTACCATCAGATAACTCTAATCTCAACTCAATCCCAACATAAATCAATAAAGCAACCATTCCACCACCACCAAACATCTAAAAAGCACATTAATAGTATGAAATATGTATTGAGTAAAAAAAATCTACTAAAAGTGATAGCATGCTCATGTAAAACATATAGATACATGCGAGAAAGTAATACATTATATTAAAGTAGACTTCATAATAAACAAATGTATATTACATTTTCTCATACAAAACAATCTACACATTCATAAACTCATGCTCAATAACATCTTACCACTATCATATAACATACTATAAAACATAAGATCATGATTGATTATGGAAGAGCATGAGGTTACATGAATTTAGAGCACATTATACATTTTCAGTATTCACGCTATTCATTATTATTCTATACTATTCATCAAAACCCTAAAAATTACCTAAACACTTATAATATAATTTAAATACTGAAATGATAGAATTCACACATTTTTGAGGTACACTAACTATTTATATCCATATTATGTTATCACATAACAAATTTCTCATATTTACCTACTTCCTATTATATATAAAGACATAGTCCACTTATCTCACTTATTTCTCTTATATCTCATATGATAATATAATTCATTTATCTATTTTTAAAATATAATATTACCCAACTCCAAGGCATAGTGCTCAAGGAACCCACATATATAGCTCAATGGCTATAGAATTACATCTCAGGCACGGTGGCAAAAGAAACCACATTAGCTTATTGGATAAGGAACTATAATGCCTAAAACACTATCGGTTATGTCATACAAAACCACTTAGGACACCCTAACCTTTAAGTATCAATACCCCTTATAGGATCTATAGGTTATTTATAGAGTAGAGAGAAGGGTCTCACTAATGCTCGGTGGCGATATCACACAAAAAGTCACTAAGAAAGCATATATTACACAACCTTACATAGGAGGCCATCCTAAGGCTACTCAAGGTGGGCTATAAACTACCACTTGATCTACCAATGAAAATAAGCACAATTCCCATAAGTGGGTGAAACCATAAGCTAACTCATGGTTAGTACAAAATACACTTAAATGCTTTCTATTTCACTTATCATTTAAAGTACTAAAAATCTCATATTTATTAATCACCACCCCAAAATAAGGCCACACACCAATTTTAGTAAAATTTACTATTTATCAAACACTATTCGTGTATAAAAAAAATATATGTAGAAATATAAGAAGCTTATATTTAAAAACACAAAAAATTATTTATTACAAAAAATACTATTCATGCTCAAAACTATCAAAATAATATTAATGAGAGATAATATTTAAGATAAGATCAAATGCCACTAAATATATCAATTTTGCAAAATATCTCATAAAAATATATAACTTTTATAAAATGACCTTTATGTCCTAAGTATGCGTAAACTTCTAAAATCTGATTAAAATAGTAAACTCACATTGAAAATTATGAAATTAAATAATAAACATCCTTAATCAATAATTAGCATATAACTATAATAATTTACCCCACAACCGGCTGTGTGGAACGCACCTGAAATGCGCCGCTAGGGTTCTATGTCTGTTCCCATGGCACGAAACAAGAAGAAAGTGTCTACTTCTAATATGTTGATTGCGTCGAAGAAGGCTTCGGTTCCTATTCCAATAGTTCCAAGCATTGGCTGTATTACGGAAGAGGGTTTAGAGGTTATTGAGGATTGTAAGGTTGATGAGCTGGCCGTGGTTATTTCTGAAATGCCCCGAAAATTCCTAATTTTATAAATTATATTTAAATGAGGTTTTATTAAAAATTTATTTAAATAAATTATTTTTATTAAAATAAAAGGATATTTAATTAGAGAAATTAAGAAGAAATTTATAAGTATTTTTATTAGAAAAGGATTTGGGTATTTTAGCTAATTAAGCATTTTATTTTGAAAATTAATTAAATAAATTATTTTATTTAAAATAAGAAGGAGAAACTATTTTCAAATTAATATTAATTTTATAAATAATTTAATTATAGAAAATTAGGGTGTTTTGCTAATTAAAAAGGAATTTGTGGAAAATCTTTTAAAAATCCTAATTTAGCCTAAAAAGGGATTTTAAATATTATTTTATTTAAATATTAATATTTTTAATTATCCCAAATATTCTAATTAATTTAATTATCCCAAATAATTATTTTTCCTTTTTTCCCTTTTCCTTTTTCCTTCTTTTCTTCTTTTTTTTCTTCTTCTTCTTTTCTTTTTCTTTTTCTCCTCTCCGAACTGGGCCAGCCCAGCGGCCCAGTTCCTCTTTTTCTCCCTCCTTCGGCCCAGCCCGCGCGGCTGTTTCTTCTGCCGACGCAACGCCGAGTTTTGTTTCGTTTGTCACCGAAACTCACCGTTTCATTTAATCCGTTACCCCTCACGCAGTCGCCCTTCGCCCGTCCCCCTCTACGCCGCGTTTTGAGTCCACTTCCACTGAAACCCGTCGTTTCATTTAATACCCCTCCCCATCGCGCCGACCGGCCCGGTCTGCCCTTTTTCTTTCTTTTCTTTCCCCGCGAACCGCCCGGCCCAGCGTCGTCTTCTTCCTCCAGCCTTCGCTCCAGCCCGACGCCGACGACCTGCCTGCATCTCCGCCGCCCGTCCGAAAAACCCGCCGCCGTTTTCGCCGTTTTGACAGTCCATTCTCCCCCATTTCTCTTCCCCTCGTTTCGGCAGCCGCATAAACCCTAACAACTCTCCCTTTCCTCGCGCGTTTTCTTCTCTCCTCCCTGCGAACCCTCTCCCCTAAAATTTGCTACCACCGGCCACCCTCGCCACCGAAAACCCTAACCCTACGTTCCTTACCCCGTAGCCGACCCAAATAACCCTACCCTACCTTATTTTCCCTATAAATACCCTCGTAAGCAGCTCTGTATCGAGCTCTTGAATCCCCCAACCCAGAATCCGACCTTGCCACCGCCTCTCCTTTAGACGTCTCGTCCTCCGCCTCCGGCCAACTTCGTCGCCTGTTCTTGCCACCCGTGTCTTCCTTGCACCACTCTCTAGCTAACCAAACCATTCATCACCCTCGATTATTCCTGCATAGAATTTTCCAGCTGTGCGAAGTCCTCTTCCCGATCAACCCTGTTTTCTGCCCCGCCACCCTTCGCGCCGCCCTTAGCCACCTCCTCCGCCGCTAAAGCCGCTTATTTCTCCTCCCATTCGGTGCTGCAGACCCTGCTCTATCTCCCCATTCCTTTATCTTCCTTTTTCTCCCTCTCCTCCTCTCTCTTCCTAATTCTCCTCCACTCGGCCACCGCCGCCGCCGCCGTGCGCCGCCACCTATGGCTGCGCCACCACCTCTATTCTTTCCCTCTCCTTCTGGGGAACTCAAAACACCCAAGCTCCCATTTTAATTCTTCCTATCTTGTTCCCAGCATGCAACTTTCCCTTCTTTCCTCTCTTTTTCCGGCCACCGCCACCACCGCCGTGCTCCGCTGCCGGTGCCGCCAGTTCCCACCAGTATAAGGTTGAACCCAAGACCCTATGAACCCTTCTTCCTATTTTTATAATCCTTAATTTAATTTATTTCAATTATTTGAAATAGATTAGTATTACTTTTATTATTATTTCTATTATTGTGTTATTAATATTATTATTGGTATTAATGTTTTGATTATTATTTCTGCAGGTTCTGAAGCTCTAATATATTTTAATTCGATCTTGTCATTACTATAAGTATTATTATTATTGTCATTATCCTAATTAATAATATTAAGGTGTTATTATAATTATTGTTATTATTAGTATTTTTATTATTTCGAATTACCATTATTATTATTCTGTAATTAATATTACAAATAATTTACCATTAGTTTTGTTATTATTATTACACTTATTATATTGTTGTTACATTATTTTAGTACCTTAGCTATTATTATATTAGTGTCATTATTATTATTAGGGTAAAGTCTTTAACCCCATATTATTAGATTTTATAATATTTCTATTAATATCTTTAGTCAAGTTATAATTTTGTTAATGTTATTGTTATCAGTATGTTATTATTTGGTCAAATCCCTCAAGTGGAATAGGAGCGTGCTCCAAGACCGGTGTCGTTTTAGGTAAGGAGTGCTAAGGCCTTTTATGTGTTTATGTGGTTTATGTGTTTCATATGCTATGTATTCTATACTTATGATTATTAATTATGTCGTATATGGTATGAAGTGAATTCGAAGTATGTTTTGTATGGCATTTGTATTATTTATGTATGATGATATGTGTTGTGACCTTGTAAGACATGAATGAGAGGAAATCGGTGTGGTTTGTGTGGGAGAAAGGATGAAAAGTAGGATGGAGAAAGGAGTTGACTAAGGGAAATGATTTGACCTAATATTATGGTTTATAAGGAATAATCCAATTTATGTGGTTTTATGTGGAAGAATATAATTTAGGGTTTTATGCGGAGAATATAAATTATGATTTGTTTGGGAGAATTTAATTTATGATTGATTGGGAGAATTAAATTATGGATTGTTTGGGAAATTTAGTTTATGATGTTATATGGGAGAATTGCATTTATGGTTTGTTTAGGATAATCTAAATTATGATGTTATTTGGGAGAAGGTAAGTTATGATATAATATGGGAGACTTTAATTTATGATTGATTGGGAGAATTAAATTATGGATTGTTTGGGAGAATTTAGTTTATGATGTTATTTGGAAGAATGTACATTATAATATTATATGGGAGAGTCTAAGTTATGATTTGATTGGGAGAGTTAATTTATAATTTGTTTGGGAGAATTTAGTTTATGATGTTATTTGGGAGAATGTAATTTATAATATTATATGGGAGAATTTAATTGATTGGGAGAATTAAATTATGATTTTTGTGGGAGAATTTAGTTTATGATGTTATTTGGGAGAATGAATTTTATAATATCATATGGGGGAATCTAAGTTATGATTTGTTTGGGGGAAATTCAATTTATAGTTTTCCTTGGGATATTCTAATTTGTGATTTTATGTGGAAGAATCTTTATGGTTTGAATTTAGGATTTGGTAAAGATGAATATTTGGTTTGGTATGGATTGAATTTAGGGTTTGGTATGGACAAATCTTTGGGTTTTATATGGCTTGAATTTAGGTTTGGAATGGGTGAATCTTTGGTTTTGTGTTGATTGAATTTAGGGTTTGCATGAAGAAGTTCGAAGGTTTACATGGGGAGGTTAATGTCTGCATGGGTATGAAATGTATGTGTGGAAAGTTGATTTGGGATGTAGGGAACATAATATAAGTGTTGTTTGGGCGTTTAAACACTTTGGGTGAAAGATAGTACGTAGAGCATTATCTGGGTACGTAGGAGACTGAGCTAGGGTTTGGAGTGGTTAATTATGGTTTGTGGTGGTTGATTAGGGTTTGGTGTGGTTGCTTAGGGTTTTTGTTGTATCATGTGTTCTTGGGTGATTAAGGCATAATTATGAGAATAGAATCGATGATTTGTGATGTGTGGAGTGTTAAAATGATTTGGGTGATGTGAGGTGGAGTTAGAGGAGTTGTTAATGCCTAAATTAGGGTTTCGGGACAAAATCCTAGAGTGAGATAGATGTGAAGTAGAATTGGAGGAGAAGTGTAAAGGGAGCGATTCATGCATGTCTAGGGTTTAGTGGTAGCACATGTGTACTTGGTGATTAAAGTATGATGATGGATATGAAATTTATGATTTATGATTCGTGCATGTCCATGGTGAAAGTTTCTGAATAAGATACTTAAATATTAATCATCCTAAGTGGAGTATCGTTGAGACGGGACCAACCGATCCACCGGTTCGGAATAGTGGTTAGGGTTTTACCCTATGTGTGACCGATCCACCGGTAATAATAGTGGTTAGGACATGATGTCCTATGCGTAACCGATCCACCGGTTATAATAGTGGGGGTTCCCGAGCTCAACGGTCACAAACCAGAGTGCTTAAAAGATACTAATTACTTACAGTGGAACACCATGCGAGCCGGAGCCAACTGATCCACCGGTTAGGAATAGTGGTTAGGACGCGTAGTCCTATGTGTATCCGATCCACCGGCTATAATAGTGGTTAGGGTATGATACCCTATGTGCCTCCGATCCACCGGCTATAATAGTGGGGGCTTCCGTACTCGCATGGATTTGATAAAAAGTTTGGTGTGTATCGGACTCTGATAAGAGATTAATGAAATGATTAATCTGGATTATATATGGGCCTTCTTACTTTTACCTGGTTGATCATATGCAATTATGTTTGTGTTCTTCTATTTTTCTGCATGGCTTGTGTTTTTATGTGTTGGCCTTAGCGATCATTTCACCTTACTCAGTACTGGACCCGTACTGATACTACCTTGGTTGATGGGTCCTGTGATGATCCACCGATGGTGGGGAGCAGAATTCTTGTGCAGGTTTAAGATCAGAGACTTCTTGGGGTTGCAGGCTGACTTGAGTGAGTAGGCAATCCGGAATTTGACCCATCGGGTTTCATGAAGTTTCAAGTGTTAACGTTTATGCGTACTCTGATTTTATTGTATGATCTTTCGAATTCTTTTATGAGTTGTTCATTGGAATTTAATGTAAATATTTTCTTTAGCCTTAGCACTTGGTATTGGAACGGTCGGAGAGAACCGGTCTGGTACTAAGTGTGGCGGTAACATTCCCAGAATTCACAGGTTTTAAGTATTTCTATTTTAATTGCTTCCGCTTTTCAAAAAAAAAAGTAGTGAATTTTGGGGTGTTACAATTTCCAGCAATGTGCGTTCACCACCATCGTCGCCATCTAAGGTGACTCTTCTATTGGTTGATCAAGGGCCTCGTGCGAATCAAGACCTAAGGTTTGAGGGTTCCCGTAAGGGTGTGGGGGTTGAGTTAGAGGAGGGTTTATCTTGGAGGGATCAGGTGGCCATGAATAGAAACCCCGATTAATGCATGTCGCTTAGTTATGCCCCCATGCATTGAAGATGGTAAGGTTGTCATTACTTTGGAGTAGAAGGAAGTGGATCGCGAAAGTGGTGATTGGAAAAACACTTTGGTTGGCTATGTCTATGTAACACCCCAAAATTAACAATTTTTTTAAAGCGGAAAGATTTTAAATTAAAACTCGTGAATTCGGGGGATGTTACCGCCACACTTAGTACCAGACCAGTTCACTTCTACCGTTCCGGTACCAAGTGCTAAGGCTAAGAAAAATACTATTAGTAATACCATACCAAATCAAATTTATAAAAAAGGGAATCAGAGTACGCGCAAGTCTTACATAATTCGAAATACCAACTATTGTTTTTCAAATAATAATTAAACAACATTAATAAAGTTGTTTCTGCAACTTAAACATAATAAAAATAACATGAGTCATAAATTAAGAAGAAAACGACCACGTCTCTATAGAAATCGATCCAGCCCAACTATCACTCTGCCCCTCCTGATGTCCCATAGACATCGATAGCATCAAAGTAGGTGTCTCCTACCTGCAACAGATCAGACGGGCTTTTTACTCGTGGGAATGAGCAGCACCCATGAAACGGGTGATCAGTACGCTACGTACTGAGTAAGGTAATGAAATACTAAGGCCGGCATTTAACACATTAAATCATGCAAGATAAGGATCACATACAATTACGACTCATACATATGGTACATAAAAAAAAGCACAAGGGGAAAACCATAGTCCAAAATCATCAAGTCCACACATAAGGCCCAAAAAGGTCCAGATTAATCATTTAATATTTCTTTTATCAAAATTCGATACACACCATGCTCTTTATTAAATCCATACGAGTACGGGAACCCCACTATTTTTGCCGGTGGATCGGTCTCCAGGGCACTTTGGCTCCTGGCCACTATTATAGCCGGTGGATCGGTCACTTAGGGTACATGCCCTACTACTATTATATACCAGTAGATTGGTCTGGCCCCTTCTCGCACGGTGTTCCACTGTAAGTAATTAGTATCTTCTTATATCTTAACCACATATAAGGTTTGATTTGTTGAGCTCGGGATCCCCCACTATTTTAGCCAGTGGATTGGTCATTAGGGTAACATACCCTACCACTATTAAGCCGGTGGATCAGTTTCCAAGATACCGTAGTACCTGGCCACTATTATGCCGGTGGATCGGTCTGGGCCCGGCTCAACATCTTCCACTTTATGTATTTAATAAGTTAAGTATCTTATTCAGATGTTCATTTCAAGACATGCAAATTAGATTTCTATCATGCTTACTCCTCAACTCAGGTTAACCACTTCAACTCATCCTATCATACTTAATCATGACATACCCTAATATCCCTACAAACACTAGCTACCCTGCAAACCCTAACTCCACGTGACCCACGCTTCCATGCAAACCCTAACTCCACGTGACCCACACTTCCATGCAAACCCTAGCTCTCATGCAAACCCTAACTCCACGTAAACCATGTTTCCATGCAAACCCTAACTCCACATAAACACATTTCCATGCAAACCCTAATCCATATGCAAACCCTAGCTTCACGTAGACCACACTTCTATGCCACCCCAATTCATATGCAAACCCTAGCTCCACGTATATCATAATTCCATGCAAATCCTAATTCATATGCAAACCCTAGCTCCACATATACCATACTTCCATGCAAACCTTAATTCATGTACAAACCCTAGCTCCACATATACCACACCTCCATGCAAACCCTAGCTCCACATATACCACACTTCCATGCAAACCCTAATTCATATGTAAACCCTAGCTCCACATATACCACACTTCCATGCAAACCCTAATTCATATGCAAACCCTAGCTCCACGTAGACATGCTTCCATACAAACCCTAACATCATGCCATTTCATGCAAAGCCCTAACACCACATTGTTACACTCCTCATCATTATTTACAACCCTAATATACATGTCTTAGGGCCATATCATACAATAATAATAACATAAACATACACATAATCTTCATGTCATGATTTATTCACACCAACATATTTCAACTCTATAATCATACCACATACGAAATAATTAATAATAATAAACATAGAATATAAGGCATATGAAGCACATAATGCATATAAACACAAAATGGCCTTAGTAAACCCTTACCTAAATTGTCACCGGTCTTAGTGCACGTTCCTATTCCACTTGAGGGGTTTGACTGGGTTCACCTATTATATAAAAAGTATACTAGAATTAGGCTTCCTTATAAAATTTTGTTATTCTCTAACTTATTCTAAGATTTGGTTTTTAATTAAGATAATACTACACAATAATTAACTATACAAAATATTACTTAAAAATACAAATAATTTATTATTTCATTCGAAAGGGTGGTGATATAAGGGTTTTTACCCTTCACCAAAATAGTAATAGTAATAATAATAATAATAATAATGATGATGATGATGATACTAATAAAAGTAAAACATTATTAATAATACTCTTATTAGTATAATATTAATATTAAAATACCATAATTCTAAAAATTACAAGGTGGCTTTCAAAACCACCGCATTTAATATTAATACTATTCGAAAATGTAGTAATGATATATATATATATATAAACTTATAATATAAAGGTTAATAAAGATAATAATAATAATATAATTAGTAGTAATGTTAAAAATGTTAATAATAGTAATAAAAATCAAAGGTGTGAGACTTAATTAAATTTTTAGGTTTCTACCCCTCCTGGAATAATTACAATATTAAATAAATAATTACACTAATAATAATAATATTATTAATATTATTAATAATAATAGTAAACATGTAATAATTCCATTAAACAACCAAAATTAGAGAATAATAATTTATCTAACTCAAGAATACTCTCAAACCTGTCAACAAAATTTAGCAATTAGGATTCAATTGATAACAATAATAATAATAATAATAATTATAATAATAATAATTAAAATCGAATTAACATTAAAAATTAGGATAAAAGCAGAACAATTATCAATAAATCGAAGGGAAGTGTTTAAAAGGTCTAGGGTTTCACCTTGAGTTGGAGGGGATGGGTGGCACCGGCGGTGGTTCTCAGAGGTGGCCGGAAAAGTGATCTAAGAGGGGTGAAAATGAAGAAAAAGAGGTAAGGGGGAAGGAGAAAAATAAAATAAGTTTATGGGTCGGTGGAGGAGATTTAGAAGGAGATATTGGGTGGTTTAGAGGGTGGCAGAAGTGACGGATTTGGTGGTGGAGAGTGGTTTAAGGTTTCGGGGTAAAATTTCTGGCGAGAGAACTAGCAAACTTTGCACGGTTATGGAGGCCCGTGCAAGAAGAATCGAAGGATGTGGATGGTTTAGTTAATTAGAGGGTGTTGCAGGGAAGAGTTTGGGAGGGAGAAGAGGCGACGAGGTTGGCCAACGGTGGAGAACTGGGCGTCTAAAGGGGCGGTGGCGCACAAACGGGTGCTTAGGGTTTCGGGGAAAGAAAGCTCAATTTTGAGCCGTACGAGGGGTATTTATAGTAGTGGAGGGTAGGCTCAAGTTGTGGAGGTTAACAGAAGATCAATTTTGATGGAAAAATGGGTTGGTTTTGCAGTTGGTCGGGCGACACAAATTCAAAAATTTACCCAACCTTCGAGAGGGAAATGGGGGCAAACTTGGGGAAGAAATGGAGAGTGGGGCATTTAAAATCGAAGTGTGCATCGATAGGAAGAGAATGGGTGGGAGAAATGCCGGTCATGACACGTGTGGCCGGCGGCGCCATTTTTGGGGGAAGGTGGTCGCAAGTTCAAAAATGGTGTCGGATCGGAGAGGAAGAAGAAGATGGGGTCGGCGAACCAGCGGTTCAGGGGAGAAAATAAGGAAAAGAAAAGAAGGGGACCGGGCGGTCGGGCGGCAATGGCTAAAATAAAGGTTGACACGCCTCGTTTAGAGGGGAAACATGGTGAAACGCGGCACAGAGTTAAATGAAGGACTTATGGGCCGCGGGAAAGGAATGGCCTGCGCCGCAGGAAAAGGAAGGGAATTTGGGCCAGCGCAACAGGCCCAAATTGGGGAAGTAGAATTAAAAATAAAAGAAGAAGAAGTAAAATAAAGAAAAAGAAAGAAGAAAGAAGAAGGAAAAAGGAAAGAGGAGAAGAGAAAAATATGACGGTTGGGTTAAATAAATAAATTAAAATATTTGGGGTATTTAAAAATAATAATATTTAAATCCCTTTTAAGGCTAAAATAGGATTTATAAAAGATTTTCCAAAATTTCCATTTTAAAATTAATTAATCACTCTAATTTTATTTAATTAAATTATTTATAAAATTAACATTAATTTGAAACTATTTTCTCTTTCTTAATTTGAATAAAATAATTTATTTAAATAAATTCCCAACTTAAAATCTTTAATTAGATAATATACCTAAATTTCCTTTACTTAAAATTTTTATAAAATCTCTTATTAATTTTCCCTACTAAATTTCCTTTTATTTTAGTAAAAATAAATTACTAAATTAAATTTTCAATAAAACCTTATTTAAATATAATCTTTAGTATTAGAAAATTTTTGGGCATTTCAGTCTATGGGTATTCTCCCTCATTCAATCAAATGCTTGGCTTTGTTAAGTCCTAATAGGTGAGTGTTCATCAACCACATTTGATTTGCCATGATGATAATATTTTTTGTCTTTAAATTTGATTTTGCCGATGATTGTGATTATATAATCAAGAAGTACTAGACTTTTTTTGGTCGACTGTTGATTCTAAAACGGTGGCATCGTAGAATGTAACTATCCAAGGAGGAATTGTAGTTTGTCCTACTATGGGTTAAACTGCCACACCTTCCTCTGGAATATTAGTCCCTAAAAACCCTGAGTAAGATTTTGAGTATGGTTGGCATTCCTATCTGTACTGATGCCATCACTCTTAGGAAGGATAAAACTGCCTTTCCTTGTGTGTTAGTTGAGGTGGATACAAAGACACCATTGTGTGAGGCTGTTCATATAAGAGACCCCGATGGCACCATGTTTTTACAACTTATTGTGTTCATGTGGAAACCTACCTATTGCCATGATTGTGCGGTACCTACTCATGATTCCAAACTTTGTCATAAGATTAAGACCAAATCCCAGGTTGGAGCACACTTGTAGTGGAAGGTGGTGTGAGATAGAAGACAGGTGGTTAGGGAGTCTAGGAAAATAGGTGTGCCTGATCCTATTATTACCCCATCCTCTGGTGTGTGCGCTAGTGTTTTTCTAGAACCTAATCAGATGGAACAGCCCAGGCCTCAGTATGCTTTGCGTTTGGATTTATCCAACAATAAGATCAATCAAGGTAACCGCTATCTACTTCTTCAAGATGGTATGCTTGAGGAGAACCTGGGACAAGAATTGAGCTTGAGAAGGAATTCTTTGAATAATCAAGGTCCCTCATGCTAGCTTGCTGGAATGTCCAAGGTATAAATGATCCATTCAAGTAGAAGGAAGTGCATGAATGGATAAGGAAGAGTAGATGTTCTTTAGTTGGTTTGGTGGAGACTCATGTTAAGGTGGGTAAGTTTGATGCTGTGAAGCATCATATCATTCATAATTGGTGTTTTTTAAATAATTACCAATCCCATTATAATGGGAGGATTTAGGTTTTATGGGATCCAAATGTTTGGAAGGTTTCTCGGTTGGGATCAACCGATCAATGCATTTTATGTGATGTGGCTACTACTAGTGGGGATGTTCATTTCGTGGCTGGGTTTGTGTATGCTTTTAACTTTGGTTCTGTAAGACATACTCTTTGGAGTTGGCTCTATGGCCATCCCAGTTCGCTTATTCCATGGGTGCTAATGGGGGATTTTAATGTGGTTTTAAATCTTGAAGAAAAAGTTGGGGGTGATCTACCTTGCATGCAGGATATTCAGGACCTCAAATAGTGTGTTCATGACCTAGGGCTTGTTGACATCAAGGGGTATGGAAATTTTCTCACATGGATTAATAAGAGGAATGGGGAGGAGGCCATGGCTTGCAAGCTTAATCGAGTGTTGGTTAACATTCCTTGGCTGGGCACTTTCAACCATTCCTATGCTGTTTTCCATACACTAGGTATTTCCGACCATAACCCTCTAGTTGTTCACTTTGGGTCTCCTTGTAATTCTAGAAAGCCGTTCTAGTTTCAATAACTTTTGGAGTAAGGATGAGGCATTCTTGGGTATTTTTTATCATCAATGGAGCAGTATTCCATCAGGTAATCTCCTCCTGGATATTCATTGAATGTTGAAGAATTTAAAGATTGCTTTTAAAGATCTAAACAGGGCTAGGTATGGATCTATTGGTCATAGGGTGGATATGGCTCAGATTGCTTTGCATGCTGCTCAGAATGCCTTGCTCCAAGACCCGACTAGTGTTACATTGAGGAAGGAATTACGGGGGTGCGAAGCTGAGTTTGAGAAGTTGGCTCATTATGAAGAGCTTTTTTTGAAGCAGAAAGCAAAGATTTATTAGCTTAAGGTAGGTGACTCCAACCACAAATATTTTTTTGCTCATGTGAATGGTAACCAAAATAGGAATGCTGTGACAAGATTGAACTTGATGATCGTCATATCCTCACTGATTTACCACAGATAAAATCTATCTTTGTGGATTTTTATAAAAATTTACTTGGCTCTCGTAGGTTTGCTTTAGGTTCACTTGATCAGGAGGTAATGGCTTTAGGTGGTTATCTCCAAGAGTCTCATAAATGCCAGCTCCTGGCACAGGTTTCTTCTTCTAAAGTTAAGGATGCTATGTTTTCTATGGGGGATAATAAGGCTCCTAGGGTGGATAGTTTCTCGGTTGTGTTTTTCAAGAAAGTGTGGGGTGTGATTGGGAATGATATAGTTGCAGCTTTTGCCGAATTCTTTGCTATTGGTTTTTTGCCTCACCAAATTAATGTCACTTCACTCACACTCATCCCTAAAAAAGCGAATGCAACCAAAGTTAGTGAGTATCGTCCGATAGCTTGTTGTGGGGTGCTTTACAAGATTGTGTCCAAGATTCTCATAGCCAGAATTCAACCTATTATTTCGTTTCTTATTGATCCAGCACAATCTGGTTTTGTTAAGGGAAGACAAAAAGGTGACAACATTCTTCTTACTGCTAAGTTGGTTAGAAAATATACTCAAAAGCATGTGTCACTGCGTTATATGATGAAGCTTGACATTCGGAAGACCTACGATTCTATCAATTGGATGTTCTTGCAAAGTGTTCTCCATGCTTATGGCTTCCCCCTCCATGTGGTTAAGTTGCTTCTTCCTTGTGTTATAACTGCTTCTTTCTCCCTATCGTTAAATGGGGATCTAACTCCTTTTTGGGGTCGGTGTGGCCTCAGGCAAGGTGACCCTTTACCACCCTACTTAATTGTCCTTGTTGCTGATTATTTAACTAGAATGCTCAAGTGGTTATGGAGTGATGATGATTTTAGAGGGCATCCAAAATGTAAACGATGTCACATAATCAACCTGACTTTTGCAAATGACATGCTAGTTTTTTTGTCGAGGGGATCTGAAGTCTGCTTTGAAGCTCATTGAGGTGGTGGATGATTTTTCTTCTAGGTCTGGACTTATCATTCATCCACAAAAATGCTGCATTTATTATGGGGGCATAGTTGAGAGGACTAAATCACAGATCCTCCAGACACTTAACTTTACTGAGGGACGCTTTCCTTTCTCTTATCTTGGGATTCCTCTCTCTTCTACTCAGTTAACTATAGCTCAGATGCAGGGTTTGGTTCATAAGATTGCAAGAAGACTTTCTACTTGGCATTCTCATCTGCTTTCCTTTTTAGGTAGGGCTTAGTTTTTATAGTCTGTGATCTTCAGTATGCAACTGTATTGGTGTCAGGTTTTCATTCTTCCCCTTAAGTTGATTCAGCAGTTGGAGAGTGTGTTTAGGAATTTTTTATGGACCAGTAACATCGATACCTCTAGAAAAGCTTTAATTACATGGAGAGTAGTTTGCACTCCCAAGAAAGAGGGGGGTTTGGGGCTAATTGATCTACATACATGGAATAAAGTTGCATTGGGGAAAGTTCTATGGAATATCTATAACAAAAAAGATTCTTTGTGGGTGAGATGGGTGCACTCCATCTATCTTAGGGAGTGTAATGTGTGGAACTTCTCAACCTTACATTTATGTTACTGGCCACTGCAACAAGTGCTCAAGATTAGGCCTACATTTGCCCCTTTTTTCATCATGCCTCTAATCCTTTATTATGTGTAAGAAAAGGGGATACCTTCAGCATTTGTAAGGTGAATGACTTGATGAGACAACAACGGGAGCAAGTTTGGCGGTACCCATTGGCTTGGTGCTCTCTTGTTGTGCCCAAGCATAAGTTTATCATGTGGTTAGCTATTCACGATAGATTTCTTAACAAGGTGAGAATGCAACATATTGGTCTCTTAGATGATACAAAATGTGTGCTTTATTCTGTTGATAAAGATGAATCTATACAGAATTTGTTCATGGAGTGCTCCTTTAGCCTGGGGATATGGAGTAGAATTCGAAAGGCTTTTAACCGTCGGGATGTTTTACGTTCTTGGGAAGAAGAGTTGAAAGTTTTGGCCAGAACCACGAGACAGCCTAAGGAGAAGAAAGCTATGTTGCATGCCTCATTTGTTACCTTCATTGCTTTAGTATGGTATGAAAGAAACTCAAGAATCTTTCGTAACATATCTCACACTTGTAGCAGTCTCCTTAAAGATATTAGTTTCATTATGGCTAGCAAGTGTTTGGCCTCTGATCGTAGTGCTACATATGATAGATGGCATCAATGTATTGACAAGTTGGTCATGAACTAAGTTAGTTGTAACTCTAGCCTTCGGGCATGTTATTTATAAATTCTTTTTTACTTATAAAAAAAATAGCATATCATAACATAAAAATTCACAATTTTTGGTGAAATATCTATTATACTTCTAAAACCATAAAACACATAAAATAACTTAACTTTTAGCAAAATAATATCTATCTCACAAAACTTTACACACTATTCATTTAATGTTGTATGAACACATTAGAACATCCAAAAGTCCAACCAATTCACAGGTCCTTTATAAATGGACAAACATACCCTTTTTGATGTTAAATCTTCACTAAATCATAACTTTTATTATAGAAATCCAAATTAAGACTTTAAATATTTGAAGTCATGCATAAATAACCAAAAAAATCTATTAGAGGCATCAAAATTTTAGGAAAACAACAATAGCATCTAGATTGGGTTAGAGGCCAAAATTATCCCCAAAATACACCAAAACATCATCAATATTATACCTTTCTTAAACATGGTATAATACAAACATGATCTAAAGAAATTTATTTACCTAAATAGCCTCATGAACATGCTCTTAAAATTTGAAGACATTCACACAACAATCAAAACATAAAACAACTACAAAACTAAAAAACCTTAGAAAAACCTAAACTCAACACTTATAAATATGCTAGAAACTAAAATTTAGCTACTCATAGTATAGTCATGTTTACCATGATTCCAAAGATCAATAATAATCTTTATAACACCCTACCTCAAGCATAATACATTCTTTTGAAATAACTGCATAAAAACACCTTGTAAAAAAAACCATCAAGTAATAAAGAAAAATCAATAATTTAATGGAGAAAGGAAGGGGGATAGGGTAAGCCACGAAATGGAAGGGTATAGGAACAGTGAAAAGTTGGAAAATTGAGTAGGAAGATGAGTGTGTAAAGGATAGATATTTAGGTAATAAAGTTAGAAAATGAATCAAATAAAGGGGGTAAGACCTTCAAAAATTAGAAGGTATCATCGGTAAAAGAAATTAAACTAACTTTATTATAGATATTTTATAAAGTTATTAACCAATTTTATATATTTAGGATAGGTTTTGTTACAAGAAATATGAGTTTTGAGTACTAATTATGCATAAAATGACAAAATTTATCTAAAAATGTTTAAAATAATTTAAAGTCATTTTTATTGCATATTTAGCTTAAATATGCCTATTTATCTAAAAATGTGAAATAACCCTAGAGTAGGTGAATATGGTTTAATGGAATGGAAATGGTAAATAAAAAATTTACACACATTGTAGAGTGGCTTAAGAGCAACTTACTCTCTACATCCACTATAAAAAGGTTATCCCTTTTTGTAACACCCCAAAATTCATATTTTTTTAAAAGCGGAAGTAATTAAAATACTTAATTTAAAACTCGTAAATTCTGGGAATGTTACCGCCATACTTAGTACTAGACATGTTCACTCCTACCGTTCCGGTACCAAGTGCTAAGGCTAAGAAAACACTATTAATAATACCATACAAATCCAAATTTATAAAAACGAGAATCAGAGTATTCGCAAGTCTTACATAATTTGAAATACCAACTATTAGTTTTCTAGATAATAACTAAACAACATTAATAAAATTGTTTCGTCAATTCAAACATAATAAAAGTAACATGAGTCATAATTTTAAACAAAGGAAAATAACCACACCGCTCCAGGAACTAATCCAGCCCAAACATCACTCAGCCCCTCCCGGTGTCCTATAGACATCGATAGCATCAAAGTAGGTGTCTCATACCTGCAACAAATCAGACAGACCTTCTGCTCGTGGGAAAGAGCAGCACCCATGAAACAAGTGATTAGTACGCTACACACTAAGTAAGGTAACCGAGTGCTAAGGCCGGCATATACCCCATCGAATCATGCAGGATAATGACCACATACAATTACAACCCACATATGTGATACATAAAAAGCATAAAGTGAAATACATAGCCCATAATCAACAAGTTCACACACATAAGGCCCAAAAGGGTCCAGGTTAATTATTTAATATCTCTTTCATCGTAAGTCGATATACACCATTCCTTTTATCAAATCCATGTGAGTACAGGAACACCCCACTATTATAACCGGTGGGCCGTTCACACATAGGGCATCATGCCCTAACCAATATTATTACCAGTGGATCAGTCACATATAGGGTAAAACCCTAACCACTATTCCTGATCGGTGGATCGGTTTGGTTCCTGCTCGCATGGTGTTCCACTATAAGTAATTAGTATCTTTTAATAGCTTTAACGATTATAGTTTGTATCTATTGAGCTCGAGTCACCCCACTATTATTACCAGTGGGCCGATCACATATAGGACCTCATGTCCTAACCATTATTATAACCGGTGGATCGGTCGTACATAGGGTAAAACCCTAACCACTATTCCTGACCAGTGATCTGTCTGGACCTGGCTCAATAATCTTTCACTTTAAGAGATTAGTGTCTTAAATATTTTATTCATAAACATTTTCCATTCACAAACATTTTCCCAGACATGCATGACTAACTCCATGCAAACCTAACTCCATGAAAACCCTAACTCCACGTAAGCCACACTTCCATGCAAACCCTAGCTCCCATGCAAATCCTATCTCCACGTAAACCACACTTCCATGCAAACCCTAGCTCCCATGCAAGCCCAACTCCTCGTAAACCACACTTCCATGCAAACCCTAGCTCCCATGCAAACCCTAACTCCACGTAGACATGCTTCTATGCAATCCCTAATTCACATGCAAACCCTAGCTTCACGTAGACCACACTTCCATGCAACCCTAATTCATATGCAAACCCTAGCTCCACGTATACCACACTCCCATACAAACCCTAATTTATATGCAAACCCTAGCTCCACATAGACATGCTTCCATGCAAACCCTAACACCATACCATTCATGCAAAACTCTAACCCATACCATTTCATGCAAAACTCTAACACCATACCATTTCATGCAAAACACTAGCACCATGCCCTTTCATGCAAAACCCTAACACCACATGTTTACACTACCCATCATTATTTTACCACCCTAACATGCATGTCTTAAGGCCACATCATACAACAATAATAACATAAATATACACATGATTCTCATACCACAATTTATTCACACCAACATACTTCAATTCCATAATCATGATGTATTAATTACAATTATACAATATTCACACGAAATACACAATAATTAATATCACATGATGTACATAGCATAAAATCACATAATACAAGTATGGCCTTAGAACCCCTTACCTAAGCGGTCACCGATCTTGGTGCACGCTCCTATTCCACTTGAGGGACTTGATTGGGTTCACCTATTATATATAAACATACTAGAATTAGGCTCTTTCCTAAAATTTTATTATTCTCTAACTTATTCTAAGATTTGGTTTTTAATTAAAATAATATTACACAATAATTAACTATACAAGATATTACTTAAAAATACAAATAAATTACTATTTTCATTTGAAAAGAGTGGTGATATAAGGGTTTCTACCCTTCACCAAAATAGTATTAGTAATAGTAGTAGTAGTAGTAATAATAATAATAATAATAATAATAATAATAATAATAATAATAATAATAATAATAATAATAATAAAATATTATTAATCATACTCTTATTAGTAGAATATTAATATTAATAATATCATAAATCTTAAAATTACAAGGTGGCTTTTGAAACCACCCCATTTGCTAATAATACTATTCAAAAATGGTAATAATAATATTAATACTATATATACTTATAATATAAAAGTTAATAAAGATAATAATGATAATATAATTAGTAATAATGTTAAAAATGCTAATAATAGTAGTAAAAAGCAAGGGTGTGAGACCTAATTAAAATTTTAGGTTTCGAACCCCCCTGAAATAATTACAATATTAAATAGATAATTACGCTAATAATATTATTATTAATAATATTAATAATAATAATATTAATAATAATAGTAAACATGTAATAATTCCATTAAATAACTAAAATTCGAGAATAATAATTTATCTAACTTAAGAATACTCCCAAACCTATCAACAAAATTTAGTAAGTAGTTTATAGTTGATAACAATAATAATAATAATAATTAAAATCGAAATAACCTTAAAAATTAGGATAAAGGCAGAATAATTCCCAATAAATTGAAAGGAAGTGTTGAAAAGGTCTAGGGTTTCACCTTGAGTTGGCGGGGATGGGTGGCACCGGCGGTGGTGCTCGGAGGTGGCCGAAAAAGTGATCTAGAAGGGGCAAAAATGAAGAAAAAGAGGGATGGGGAAGGAGAAAAAGAAAAGAAGTTTATGGTTTAGTGGAGGAGAATTAGCAGGAGATTGTGAGTGGTTCAGAGGGTGGTCGAAGCAGCAGATGTGGTGGTGGGCTGTGGTTTACAGGTTCGGGGGTAAAATTTCTGGCGAGAGGACTAGCAAATTTTGCAAAGTTATGGAGGCCCGTGTGAGAAGAATCGAAGGTTGCGAATGGTTTAATTAATTAGAGGGAATTGCAGGGGAAGAATTTGCGAGGAATAAGAGGCGGCAAGGTTGGCTAACGGTGGAGAACGGTGCGTCTAAAGTGGCGGTGACACACAAACTTACACTTAGGGTTTTGAAAAAAAGAAAGCTCGATTTCAGGCCAAACGAGGGGTATTTATAGTAGTAGAGGGTCGGCTCATGTTATGGAGGTTACTAGAAGGTCAAAGTCGGTGGGAAAATGGGGTGGTTATGCCTTTGATCGGTCAGTACAATTTCAAATCTTGCCTGACCTTTGCAAGGGAATTGGGGGCAAACGTGGGGAAGAAAAGGGAAGTGGGGCTGTTCAAATTGAAGTGTGCACCGAGGGGAAGAGGATGGGTGGGAGAAAGGCCGGTCACAACATGTGTGGCCGGCGGGCCATTTTTGGGGGAGGTGGGAGGTTGCAGGTTTAGCGTTGGGGAAGAAGAAATAAGGAGGAGGAAGAAAGGTGGGCTGGACCAGCGGTTTGGGAAAAAGAAAAGAAAGGAAAGAAAACCGGCCGGGCACGAGGTGAGGGGGAAAATTAAGTGAAACGCAGAGTTTAGGTGGAAAAGGGAATGAAGAGTGGTGTTCTGGTGTGGTCGAGCACAATGGTAAAAGGGTAATAACACTACAAGAAAAGCTATTTTTGGCAACGGAATATGTCGTTGCCAAATACATATTTGGCAACGATATAATATTTTTGGTAACGAAAAATTGTTTTTGCATATGATAGCGTAACTAAAGGTTTTTGCAACGACTTTTTTCCGTTGCCAAAAAAGGTTATTTTCGTAACGATAAACTTGTGGCTAAAAATAGTATTTTGTTGTCTTAAATCATTGACAAATGTTGGAGCATAATTATGTTTCGCAACGATTTCCTTGTTGCGAATAAGATATATTTTTTGCAACGAGATTGTTGTTGCGAATAATATGTTATATTTTTCAACAGATTGATCGTTGCCAATAATGTACGATATTTTTAGCAACAACGTTCCTGTTGCGAATAATATGCTTTTTTTGCAACGCTTGTTTTGTTGCCAATAATCTAAGATATTTTTGTAACAACATTTCTGTTGCAAATAATGTGCTATATTTTTGCGGTTGTTTTTTTGCCAATAATGTAAGATATCTTTTGCAACGGTTGTTTTGTTGCCAATAATGTATGATATATTTTTTGCAATAACATTTCTGTTGCGAATAATATGCTATATTTGTGCGTTTATTTTTTTTTCAATAATGTAAGATAATTTTCGCAACAACATTTCTGTTGCCAATAATGTACTTTAATTTTTGTAACAACATTTCTGTTGCTAATGAAATAATTTCATCCACTATTATTTTTGGCAACAATTTCTTTGTTTCCAAATAAAGAAATTCCTGCAATGCTATAAATTAAATAAATTATCACTTTCTAGCATGTCACATTCACATACATATATTAATCAAATATAATTGTCAATATATAGTAAATTCATTTCATCATTAATATGAAATGCATCATACATTAATTGTATAATTATTTGATACAATTGTCAAAAACAGAAACTAAACATCCAATATGACATCACCATAATAACACCAAGAGTTTTCGGCAAAACACTCTTGTAAAGTGTTTTTTGGTAAAAAGGACAACAAAAAATACGTCGGAATCTAAGAATGTAATCTTGATCAGATCTACGCATCAACTAATAACAAAAGTCATCTATCCACAAATAAATCAATAATCATCGTCAACACCACCATGAAAAGCATCACCATCATCCTCAAGTGTATTCCTAGACCTGAATAAATAACAAGATTAATACATGTCTCGTGCGTACATACATACATATATATAGACGTAAATATGTGTACGTCTATATATGTAGACGTAAATATGTGTACATCTATATATGTAGACGTATATATGGGTCCATCTATATATGTATATGTATATCTACGCACGTCTATATATGTATACGTATATATATACGTATGTATATGTGTGTGTGCGTGTGTGTATATATATATATCACTATAAGAGACAAAAATATAGATAGATAGTCATGTTTGATAATCATTTTTTCCGATTGATTTTGGTGATTACATATGCCAACTATATGTGGATAAGTGAAAGGGTTTTTCGAAAGTATACCGGTATATGTGTTGCATTGATATAAGTAATACTATAATGCAAAGTAGCTCATATCATGAAATAAATACAAAGTTGGATTACTCTAGAAATTATAATTTACCTGATAATATTGGTAGCCATCATTTGACTCATTTCTAACATCCTCTTCTCAAAAGCGGCCATAAATTGATCTTGTTTCTCTTTAATCTCGTCTATTTGACTTTGTAAACTACATATCTTATTTTGTTGCTCATCTATCTTGACTTGTTGCTCATCTATCTTACTTTGTTGTTGTATGATTTTCTGTTGTTGTTCTTCTTGAATCCTTGATTTGAGGGAGCCGCCATAGCCACTACCTTTCCCCCTTGTGTATCCAGACTTTGGGCCCAAAACTTGAAGTAACATCTCTTCCTGTGTTTGAGGGGCTCCTTCTTTATCCTTGTTAGTCACAAGATGGTGAAGGTCTCCCTACAATAAACACAACAACATTTTACATATGTATAGATTCATAGTTGTTATAATCAATTCTTTGTACGAACTAACATATACTAATATATATACTAATACAAATATAAGAATAATTTACATGAATTTTCTTAGAGCGTCCATCATTAACCCACTCTAATACTCCTTGATCATTTGTTCGCGTGTGTTCAGCAAGCCAAATCACATCAGCACTCGGCTTGACATCACCATTCTTCTTTGTCTGTGAGGACACATTACTTAGTCATTTTATCCATGAAGATGAATATTTATACCGAATATAACTATTTGATATTCTTACCATGATAGTTTCCACTTCTGGAAAAGATAAGTTTCCTGTGGTGTGTTGGCACCATTTATCTGACTTTCAATTCTTTCTGTTTTGTTCACTCATTTTCTACAATTTAAGAATAAAAGAAATGAAGATAAATAATTCATACCTAATACACAAACATGTAAGGCAGAAAACTTATCAATAAAGGAAAGAATTACCTTAAATTTATCAGAATTAAAAGTTTCACAACATTTTATCCAATTTTCTGGATCGAAATCAGTAGGTGGATTTTCCAAACGTTCCTCATGTGTATCTCCACATTCTTTGTAGTAAGAATGCAAGCGAGCTTTCCAATACCGATATAAGCGTTGCATTGCAAACAACACAAACGCTTTTAATCTGGGTAGTTGATTATTATCCATTATGCTGAACTTGTTCTATAATGTCACAACAAAATAATTAGTTGGTTAAGGATCATAGATTAGGATTTATAAAAGGAAAATAATGCATATATATATATATACCTTGACAAGCAACCACATTGCATCACCGTGTTTAGCTGCTACTTGAATCCAAGGTGATGCATCCATGAGGACTTTGGTCCGCACAATATGGCCACAAAAATTTACTAAATTTCTGGCATTTTCTCCAACGGCTTGGAGAACATAGTCAGGTATATCAACGACAAGCTTTGCAGTACCACCTAATGTCTTCTTCTCGATCACATAAGATTTATATTTGCCTCTCTGCCCCCTTTTCCTTTTAGCATTAGAAATTGATGCTATTACAAAAATAAAAATAAGATAATAAAATCAAGGCTTAGCAAATCTATACATCATTGGAGTTTAAAAGAATAAACAAGGCTTAGCAAAAATATATATACAAACATGATTAATAAAAATTACTATACCTTGACTACTATTGCCATCATTTTCTGGGGTCACATTTCTTGTAGATATATTTTCATGCATATATTGAGTTCTAATTCGAGGTAGAGTATTGTTAGATTCATTTGTTTCTCTTGGAATTGGATCAGCAACCTCATGCACAGTCAACGTCATCTCAACTCTATCAACAAACTTCCTTGTTGCATTCCTTTTGCTTCCACCTTATTAGTCATGTAAACATATCATAGAACCAAGAAAATAGAGTTACAAGCAAATTGATAGGCCATAACAAGATTGATGTTTAAATTTCAAATATTCTCAAATAAACACAAACATTTGTGATTTTAAGTATGTATTGAGAATTTACCTGGCTCATTCGAAGGCATAATAGTTAAATCAATATTTTGATTTTCTTCTTGACCGGGACTATGATTATTAGAACCAACCTCGTCCACAACATCCATATTAAGTTCACCTTCAAGACAATTAACTTATTCCACTTCATTGCGTTGAGGTCTACTCTGTTGGGATCCATTGGAAACAAAGTTTAACTTCTGCTTACTTCTCGCGCTGCCATTTTTTCCAGCTCCCATGCACTTACCTTCATTATGAACAAAGTCATTGATAAAAAAAAAGGTACATTTAAATTCACCATAGGTAGTAGAGTTAAAAAATAATCAAATGGGTAGAAGTGAACCATATAATAAGTAGGACCAAGCATAAACAAGACCCATCTAAAATTACCTCTTCCATATCCAAATACAAATTATGAACTAGAAAATTCCAGATAAGAATTAGAGAACATGGTAGTTTATATTTTGCTGTGAACTTTCTTCATATTTTACTGAACCAATAACAACCCATAACTCTTATTACTGAGTCTAGCTTCTATCATTATGTTTTGTTTATGGGACTGCAGTGGAACTTTAATTTTAGCATAAGAATCAGTGAAAATAACCAAGGCCATCTAGTGAAAATATATAGGCTGCCTTTTAAGTTTGCTCAATATAATTTCTCTTAAACAAATTTGTTTCAGTCATGACCAATTATATTTTGCGGTTTCACAATTTACAATTTAAAAGGGTTTGAAAACTTGAATTTGGGCTGTAAATTTTAAATTTGTAACAAGGATTGTGAAGAAATTAATTGCATTGACAACTTCAATTATTATCTTATATGTTCTATTTGTTATATCAGCCAAAATTTACAAGGTCATAACTTGATAAAGTTACCAAGTACTTAAAGATTCCAACTAATTCTAATATTTAGCTAATGTTTGCTGTATGTTCCTTGTTTAATACAAATTACCTGCCAAGTCTAATTTGTAAATAAAATTATTTCCTGCCATTGTGAGCCCATATTCCTGGGCAATGAAGTGACTCGTTGCTCACATCCTTCAGTAAAGGGATAATGATTCACAACTGAAAGTTTCAAGGTCTGCTTTTGTAAAATATCCTGGTAAAAATGATCTTCAACCAGGTTGTTGGTTGAAAAAATCTACATATTTGTTATTGCAGGTTGTTGGTTGAAAAAATCTACATATTAGTAAAATATCTTGGTTGCATTTTAGTAAAATATCCTGGTAAAAATGATCTTCAACCATTGAATCTAGTAAAATATCCTGTTAGTAAGGTGAAGGCAGGAGATAAAGGTCTTGGTTGCATTTTAGCTCATACAATGGGTCTGGGGAAAACGCTACAGGTATATTGTGTAAAATCAATAATTATGAGCTTATTACAGCCAGCCCAAACACATCTTAAACTTCTTATTCTAATACTTCTGTGGTAATATAAGTATAGGTTACAATAATTTTGATTGCCTTTTCTCCAATTGGCTTATCTCTGCACCCTGCAGTTTTGTTGATATCTTTACTGTCTGCAGGTCATAGCTTTCTTCTACACTGCTATGAATTTAGTACACTTTCTCTTCTATACACTTCTTCCTGTTCACTTCTTGACCTGGGGAAGAATTTTAGGAGGTCTTTTTGGTTTCCTCAACATTATAGATGTTATGACTTTCAGGTCTCTGTTCTTTTGCTGGTTCTATTTCTATTGATGTTTCTAATAGCATTTTTTTAAAAAAGTGCCCAAATTTTGAACCTTCTCATGTTAGGGATCCTGGTCACTTATCTTTACAGTCTGCTACATGCAGGATGCCTACTCAGGATTTGTTAAACCAAAAGACAAGAACTGTGAGTTCGTTGTCAAAAGTGAGAAGCCAGAAAGCATGTATGGTATTTCTTCCTATGCTTAATGATGAGTTTGGTTGTTATTAACTTACTGTAAAAGTTTCTCTTAATGACCACTGCATGACGTAGAAAATGTTAGCGAGTTCTTCTCTTGATTGAGATTCAGTGCTCCAACACCCCCCAAAAAAAAAGGGGACCTTCTTGGTTCTTGAAAGCAGGCATATATAACCTGCTTTGTAAATGTTGGAGCTTGGTGATGCAAACTGCTATAAGTGTTATCTTTTACTTCCCTTGTAATTGAAATGGTCTATCTTATAATAGTTTTTTTGTGTATGGCTTTTGATGAAAATAGTCATTCGCTATTGAATCTTTGGTTATCATATCTTAGTTGACTTGGCTAGATGTTATGCATGATCGGCCAACTTCAGCTTTGGAGTATTCAGACCCCCACTGGTAATTGGTTGAATGAACTGAGGCTCCCAAAGTGGAATAAGTGATTATCCTCTTTGGGGCCTGCACAAATAGGGTTTTCCACCTTGGAATAACATTTTTCCACATACGTACAGAATTTGATTGCATGATTATAAATTGGAACAATTGTCGGTGATAGTCACTGTAACTTTGTCTGAATGTGCAAAGATGATGAAAAATCAACTAAAAGTTTGAAACATGAACGGGAATAAGTAATCTTGCTCAGTGTTACGAGGCAGCAGAGTTGAAAAGAAATAAGTCAAAAATCAAGCAAACTTGTATATTGGATGAGGAAACGAGAAGAAAGCTTATGTTTATATTTTCCATATTGTGATGGGAAAGAAATATATGTTTTAGGATCCACTCCATCCATTCTTTTTTATTTTCCACTTCATAGTGTTATATCCATTCTCTAAATAAATGTCATTTTTAGGGAATAATTTTGCAATAATAGAAAACTTCCGATATTATCCTTTCATTTCCATTTTCACATAAACAAGTATTTTATGACATTTGTCATTTCCCAGAGTTGGTAAAAATTTGTTAGAGGCATAAGAGTCAATTTAAGCTTTATGATCATTTTCTTAGGATGCCTCCATCTCTAAATTAACAAAAAGAAAAAAGGAGTAACAAATGGCTATTTTGATGGCCATCATTCCAAACTAGAGGCACTATATAGAAAACGGGAGCTGATGGTGAAAAATTAGTTACCCAGCTCCAATTTTGGTTTACACAATGCACTTATGAATTACCGTATCATACTGTATCACTTAATTTGACTGTTACTTCTATTTTGATGAGTTAATATTTACTAAAGGAGTATTGTTTCAAGTTTTATGATGGCTTTATATAATGTGGTGACATTAACAACATAGCTGTAAAACTTAGCATATTTGATTTCACAGATATGCTGTGCCAAATATGTTTTCTACTCTCTATGGATATTTGACCCCGATTAAGTAGTAGAAGTCCTTTGTGTGTTCACTGCAAGAGCTCTGTAGACACTTCCTCGTTTTTGGTGGAGCTGTGCAAACTGCTCCATGTATATTATTACTCATGATCTTGCTTAATTCTGTGAACTTTTCATGGAGTTTTTGTGATTAAATGCGCATTTTAAACAAGTGTCAAATGACTTAATAGCCTGTCATAATAGTAGGACTCAATATTAGTCATCAAAGGTAATATTTTGCCTCAAGCTTCATTCCACATTTGGCTTCTGGTTGTTTTGCTAGATCTATCAGTCAGAAGACAAGAAAAAGGAAAATTGATGTGCCACTAAATGAGGAGCAGAAGACTGAAGGACATTTATCTGCTAAACATGTGAAATCGCAAAATGTACTGGTGAAAGCCACTGTTGAGAATGGACTATTTCTGGAGAAGCATTCGGCTAATTCAAGCACATCTGCTGCAAAAAATTACTATCCTGCTGGGGCACAGGCATTTCCATCAGTTGATGGCAACCCTAAAGGATCTGCTAATCTAAGCAGAAGATCATTTAGATTTTCTTCACCAAAGATCCTTACCAGGAATGATTCCTCTTTTCTGTTTGGAGCAAAGGATACTTTTGAGAAGAAGAAAAAATACCAAAACTAGCCACGCAGAGATACTTAAGAAGAATTCAGGAATTTCCACTAATTTGCCTAACGTGCATCAAAACCTGTGTCGGGGAAGTGTTACCTCAAATTTTAGCTCATAATCAGGTAAATCAAGGGGTAACAAAAATCGGCTAGTAGTTTCATTCAACAGTTCACAGAAGAAGCTAAATAATAGTGATGCTATTGATGTTTCTTTACCAACGTGCAGTTCTCCATCGCAATCAGTGGTGAGCATTAAAAGTTCCTTTATGATTATCAGCATATGCAGCGCCCTTCATAAGACTTTCACCATAACTCATCCATTTCCTTAGGTGGCATGTTGCCCACTCAATGATGTGTTGATGGTTAGATGTTTTGATTTTTTGGACTCTTTCCCTTAAATTCTAGGGGATAAGATTTTGCCAATGCCTATCCATATCTCTTGCTCATTTTTATTTTTCTTTCCTTCTGGTCTAGTTTCTTGTATCCTTTTTTTGGCCAACTTCAAGGCCTTCAACCAGCTCTTCAGTTATCTTCCTAATATTTTTATTTACTAATATATAATGGTAAAGATAAAAAATGGTCAAAGTTTAGCCTTGAAGACCAAAGAAAGTTAAGGAGACATACTTTGGAACATTCAACAAGGGAGTATTTTTTTCAGTTTGAACACATATGTTCCTCACTTGATGTTAATTTGCATGATCTGCATTTTTTATTTTATTGCTCAAATATTTTGTTAATTTTGCAGACAAGGACTGCATTCGCTTGTAAGATGGCATCAGCTATCAAGCCTAATAGAACCATGCTAGAAAATTTCTGCTCAAAGTCCAGTCTGAAATTTAGTTCAAGTGTACAGGTCACTGTTTATCAGGATCAATTTGTATCAGGATCAAGTGTACATGTCACTGTTTATCAGGATCAATTTGTATTACAATAGTTATTTGGTTTATGGTTAAGTTGGGTTGATTAGGTTTCAAGTTTCAGGTAATTGTGGCCTTCTAATAACCATTTTTGGTTATTTTTGGAAACAAATTATATACACCATTCAGCATATTAGTAAGTAATAAACAAAAGAGAAGATATTATTACTGTAAACTTTGGAGGGTCATAACTTTTTCATGGGACCTCGGATTTAGGTGATCTAGGAGGCTATTTTGGGTATATTTTCGAGATCTACGACGTGCAAAACCGGAAAAGCCGGTTTGGGCAATTTTGGAGCCCAGAAAAGGCCGTTTTGGCCTCTAAATTGAGGTTTTTGTTACATACAACCTTTTTAGGGCCTTTTTTACTAAGCATTCCAAATCTCAAATTGAACCATGTTTTTATACATGCAGGAATGGTTCACTGTTTTTATCAACCAATTGGGTTTTCTGAAAGGAATTGACATGGGCAGTGGCAGGCATGGAGCTTAGGATTGGTTGGGACTTGATGACATTATTTGGTAGAATTAATTTTTCCATAAGACCAGGAAAGGAGATGGGATCATCTCTTGCATTGACAACTTCAATTATTTCCTGATAATAAACTTTAACTCCATATAGATGACAGAGGAAGGTAGCAGGAAGCTGAAAAAAATATATAATTGGATCAAGAACTGAGCTATTGACACCATATAGATAAATAACAGAGTTGATTCAGTTGCATAAGCTGCTGATATACAATATATAGATACAATTTGTGGGTAATAATAGGAACTACTTTGATGATAATCTACAGCCTAAGATAAGCATGCAGACTACCTCTAATCCAGTAACAATCCAGTTAACAGTTAGCAGTCTGCCCTCACTCTCCTCCCTGCCATTTTCTACTATATGTGTTAGACTATATACTAATACCTCTTTCAGACCTCAGTTAGGTTCCTCAAATTGCCAATACTTTCTTAATGGAGGATTACTATGGTACAAGAGATATGGACACCTAAATTACAGAAGTTTAGGTCACTTAAGGTCTGAAAATATTGTGCTAGGGATTCATATAGTTGCTGCTAGTGATAAGGCTTGTGAAGTGTGCATGAGAAGCAAACAAGCCAGATTACTGCCACAATACATCAGAACTACCTCCAACAGTGAAGTGCAGGACCAGTTCAGAAAATGCAAGAATTATGCAGAGAAACATAGTGGATGCAATTTGAAGATTCTGGACATATATGGTTAAGAGTGGATGCAATTTGAAGATTCTGAGAATTAATGGTAGAGTATAACTCTACTGAGTTCAAGAAATACTGTGAAGAACAGGGCAATGAACATGAAGTGAATGCTCCATACACTACCGAGCACAATGATATGGCTGAAAGAAGAAATAGGATGATTTTGGATATGGCTAGATGCATGTTGAAGCAAATGTCCCTACCAAATAAGCTATATGGAGGATGCAGCCTACATCTTAAATAAATGTCCAACAAAGAAGATTTTAATGCGTAAATGATCTTAAATTCAATCCAAACTTAACCATATATGTCCAGAACTTTTTTTCACAACCAATAATGTTTCAACCTTCATATCATGCAAAAAAGTGACATAAAAGAAGGTATTCTAAGTGTACAGGTATTCAACCTTTTTTTCAGATCTTTTTTTAGATCAGCTTAATTTTACTAACGTTTTTTTACTTATTATAAACATTCATAATTTTTAAAAGAAGGTATTCTAAGTCTACAGGGAAAAAAATCAAGTCTAACAAGCAGGAAAAAAAACTAGATTATATGTGCACTGTCCATAGCTATATAGTTAGTGATGATACACCAGTAGAAGTGAATGAGCCAGAGGTAGCTGATGATGAAGAGAAACATCCACAGAGAACACTACATATGTTTATAGAAAAAATAGAAAGAACACTTGAGCCCTATACTACTTTCAGAGGACATACATTCATTTATTAGGTTATTTCATAATGTATAATGTGGCTGAAATGACCTGCTTCCTAGCACACTAGCTAGTACAGGTGAGGTGACATTCATCTAAACCTCTCAGAACCCTGTCAATGGCATAATTATTATTAGGTTATTTCTTCAGTTTTACCCTTTTTTAAAAATATAAGTAATACTCATTTAATCTTGTTCTATATTATTATTATTAGTTTGTATCAAGCTTTATTAATATTAATATTAATCTTAAATTACAATAAAAAAAATAAGGGTATACTGTCACCAAGAATAAAACTCTTCTAACTAGGGTGAAGCTAAGTTTAAAACTCTACTACAAATGGAGAAAGAAGCAGATTATGAAAATAATAGGATCCCATATTACAAATTTAAGTATAACTAAAAATTGGGTAGCATTTTAATTACCTGGTGGTGGCAAGTGTTTGCAATTATGTTGATGTGCTAGTTTAGAGACACTCCTCGTGATGGCGGGTGTTTGTATGTCAGCTGAGTTTTATCATGGAAGAAAGAAAAAATATTGTTAATTAATTAGAATACATTATAATAACATCCAAACTAGGTAAAAGAATAATACCTTGCCCTCTACGACCACCAACACCTCCGTTTACAATGTTCTTACCTATATTCTTTGGTCGATCTTGCCCTGACATATATGCAAGCTAAAACAAAGTAATTAGATTTCACATTACAAAGAACACTACATAAAATTTGAAATAAATTACAAGCTAAAACATTTATAATATGCTAGAATCATGACTCTATGAAAAAAGTAATTAAAATTTCATACAATAACTAAAAAAGGAATAAAAGATTTTATATATTTAATGTCTACACACAAATAAATACTTAGAAAAACGTTACAAAATAGTCACATCTTAGTCCTCAACATCATTAGCAACAATAAAATCATCCAAATCTGAGTTTTTCTTCTTTCTCTTCTTTCGCTTCCCCTGACATCCTTCCATTCGTTGACTTATGCTCTTCATTTTACTTATTACCCATTTGACGACTTTTTCTCCTCGTTCTACTTTGAAATGATTAGTTGCTAAAGAAACATTTTCCATATGTCTTATGGATTGCAAAACATTTTCCATATGTCCTCCTTCTTGCACAACTTCATCATCACTTTGATCTAGTACTCGCTCTTCTTCCGGCATGCTATACAAGTCTCGAGGCTCTATCTTAATCACAACATTCCAATCATCATGTCTTGGATCTTGAATATAAAAGACCTGCTCCACTTGAGATTCTAATACAAAAGGCTCATCTGTTTTTAATGAAAAGCCTCTATGTATGCTAGTTATGCCATATTCATCTACTTTATATCCTCTACCTTCATGTTGCATGTCATACCAATTACACTTTAAAACAACAACATGATTTTCACCGGGATATTGCAACTCATAAACATCTTTTATTACACCATAATATAAGTCATTTGAATGACCATCTCCTTGCACCATAACACCGCTATTTTGGCATTTCTTATCTACTTCTCGATCAAGTGTATGAAATCTAAACCCATTAGCGATAAGCCCACTATAGCGCCTTGCGATGCGTAACGGACGACAGACCAAGTGATACAAACTTTCATCAACTGATCCTTCATTATATAGTTTCTCCACCTATTAATCAATGAAGAAAATATGAATACATTTACACATCATAGGTAAGATTTTATCACATCATAGAAATTAAGGAGAGATGACATACACGATTATAAACCCAATCTGCAAATTGAGTCTTATGTCTCCTCTCTACATTCCTAGGATTTGGATTTTCAATCACTATTTCTTCTTTGTGCATCCTAGCATGGAAGATAAAATTGAAAGTTTTATGAATTTACATATATAACCTTAATCTACATATATGATAAATACACTTATGAATTTTAGAATAACAATTGACTTACTTTACAAATTCTTGAAGCTCATTACAATTATGGAGGACATATAAGTGAGCTTGATCAAACTCCTCGAACCCAAGTTCTTGAAGGATAGGCTTTCCCAATGGACGCCCAATACGTTTAAAAATGTCTATTTGATTTCTTTTGTCATCATTCCCAACTTCATCATTTCGACTTCTACGATTAAACATAGTAGTCATGTCATCTATATACCTAGAACAAAATGTAAGGCATTCATTTTCTAAATAACCCATTGCAATTGATCCTTCGGGGCGTGCCTTGTTTCGAACATTGGATTTCAAGGTACGCATATACCTAATAACATAAATTTTGATACAAAGTTAAATGCAGAACTAGGCTATTTAAATATAAAAGTAAATGAATGTAAAACTTGTAATTTAAAAAGTACCTCTCTATTGGATACATCCAACGATATCTCACTGGCCCAGCAATCTTCGCCTCTTCTACCAAATGAATGACTAAGTGCACCATACAAGTGAAGAAGGATGGTGGAAAGACCATTTCTAATTTACACAATGTGTAAGGGATTTGACTTTCAAGAGCATCCAAATCCTTCATGCTCAAGTTCTTTGAGCACAATTTCCTGAAGAAGGAACTCAATTCAATTAATGGTTCGTAAACATGTTTTGGAAGGAGCCCACGAATAACAATAGGAAGAAGTTGCTCAATAAAGATGTGGTGATCATGACTCTTCATACAGGAGATCTTCCGGCCATTATCCATCAATGTCCCTATAATATTCTCAGAAATATTTTTTTCAATGTGCATCACATCTAAGTTATGACGTAATTTTAGCTTGTGCCAATAAGGTAACTCAAAAAATATGCTCTTCTTCCTCCAACCATATAAGCTATTTGTATCATCCCACTTCCTCTTTGTACCTATCTTTCCAAATGGTACTTGGATAAACTGACTACACTGCCTCAAAACATCATCGCCAGATAATGGGATAGGAACTGTACCCTTTTCCTTTGTTTTGTCAAAGGCATTAGGTAATTGTCTCCATCTATGATCCATTGGCAACCAACGTCTATGCCTCATGTAACATATCTTATCTGTTATTGAATATGATCCAGCTTCCATATGACAACATGGATAAGCATAAAATCCACTAGTACTCCAACCAGACAGGTCTGCATAAGCTGGAAAATCACTAATAGTCCATAGTACTGATGCACGCATAACAAAGTTTTGTTTAGCATGGGCATTATATGTGTCAGCACCAACTTCCCATAATTCTTTCAACTCTTCTACCAAGGGTTGAAAATAGACATCAAGATCCATTCCCGGTGAATTAGGACCATCAATCAACAAAGATAACATAAGATAAGGAGATTTCATACACATCCATGGTGGTAAATTATAAGGAACCAAAATGACCGGCCAAATGCTATGACATGATCCCCCAAAATTATTAAATGGTTGGAAACCATCTGTAGCTAACCCAAGTCTCACACTACGAGGATCTTTTACAAATGATGGAAACTCCTCATCAAAAGACTTCCATGCTTGAGAGTCCGCTGGATGTCGCATTATCCCATCATCAACCCTATCTTCTTTATGCCAACGCATATCCTTTGCTGTCACAGCTGCCATAAATAACCTTTGCAATCTACGCTTTATAGGAAAATATCGTAAAATTTTATGGGGAACCCTTTTGCCATCTATCTTCCACCTTGAGGTATGGCATTGCGGACATTCTTGTGCATCGACATGTTCACGCCAATAGATGATGCAATCATTTGGACATGCATGAATTTTTATACAATCTAGGCCTAAATCACGGATGATCCTACGACACTCGTCATAGGAATTCGGAAGATTACAGCCTAATGTCCCATTTTGAAGCTTCAACATTTCAGTAAAGGAAGTATCACTCCAATGGTTCATACATTTAAGATGTAGCAACTTCATAAGATACCCTAACTTTGAAACACTAGAGCCATCCAAAGTCAAATGCTCTTTATACTCCTTCAAGAGGCGATAGAATCGAGCTGCTTCGCCAGTAGGTTCTTCCGAGGTGAATTTATGTTCATTTCTACCATCATTCTCTAAAAAATCCATCCCAGTCACACCACAACCAACTTCTAACATCTCTAGCATGTCATCATGATCAATAGAAGTCTCATGGTCAGATGAAGAGACATTAAACACCTCACCATGGTTATCCCACACTACATAGCTTTGTAGAATTCCATTCTTCAACAAATGAAAGCGAACTTCAGTTCTATTTTTGAAATGCACGTTTGCACACTTATTACATGGACAACTAATCATTCTTTTAGATTCTAACTGTTCATCTGAATGTGACATGCTAAAAGCAAAATCTAGAAAACGATCAATCCCTTCCAAATATTGAGGCGATGCTCGATTCAATTTCATCCATTCTTTATCCATTTGCATTACCTAATTTTTATTTCCATAAAAATTTAAACAATTTTGGATGATATAAAGAATAGCAATTAATAGAAAAATTATCATAACTTAAAAAATTTCCATATATACTTTCTTCATGTAAACTATACAAAACCAAATGGAAAACTATAGAGTAATCATATGAGTGAAAAAGAAGATGGACTAAAAGAAAAAAATACCTGTAGTTGTCAAAATAGATATATCTACTTCCACATTTTTATATATTTGGGTTTCTAAAATTATTTCAATTATTTCCACAAACTTTCAAAATCTTCGGTGTCTAGTTGTTGTTTTTCTCTAAAAATACCTATTTTAGATAATTTTTACAATTTCATTTATTACATTAATTGTAACTAAATTTCTAAATATATCATTTTATCTAAACCAAACCCTTGACTATACCGACTTTGATTACCCTCATATTTGATTTTTTTTTAACCCTTAACTAAAAGTATAAAAAACATCATCAGACCTGATTAGAATAAGAGACGCCTATAAGAATGCTGAAAATTAAAAACATCATCAGTATTATAATGCCAATATTATTGTATGAAAATAGTATACTACTGAACTCCACAGCAAGTTCCACAAAAAGAAATTATAAATTCAATCACCAAGAGTACAATAACTGAAAATAATAAACTGACCTCACAACCACAAGGATAATTTTAGGTAGTTACTGATTGTTCGGACCCAATATTTCTCTCTCAGACCTGCATATTCTCAATGTACAGCATTCAGAACATTTTTCCCTTCCTACACACAAGCAGGCAAGTATATACCAATTGCTAAAAAATTTACTAACTAGCAGGTTCTTACCTTTCAACCAAGTCTCCTTTTATTGCCAAGCAGCTTAACCAAGTAGGAATGATCTATCAAAGTTGGAAACAATTGGAGCTTAGAATCGAATGGAAGTCCACATTGTAGACCACATTAAGTCATTATGTCATACAAGCCCTTGAGTATAAAGAGAAAAATATCCCCTCAAATACTAAATACAAGCAGGTTCTATCCTCAAACATAAGAACCCAGGAAGAGAAAAATATCCCCTAAAATACTAAATACATCCCCACCATACACATAATATGCTAGATCAAACAAATTTACTGACTTTGATAATACAGCCCCAATTCTGGATTTTTCCTCATAATGTACATGATGATAATGTAGTAGAATAGGCTGATTAAAGAATTGAAGATTTAGAGGCCAAAACACAACAGAGAAAGAAAAAGACAACCACATTTTACTTGATGCATATTCAATCCCAAACTTACAAATTCTTCCATTATATGTCTATCTCATTATACAATTGTAACTCCTACAATCTAATATGGTAACTACCCATCTTAAACATCATTAATATTCTTTGTACGAACTATATCTGATTCACAAAAATATTATTAAACCACAATTTCCCAACTATATCTGAAGTATATCTAAACCCGCAGGTCCTTATGCATATTCAATCTAAACCTAAATTCGAAATTGGACAGATAAATCCAACAAACATATCAAACAATGAATTATGCTTTCAATTAGGCTTAATTACGGTTATTATCTTCAGTTTTAGAGCAAAAAAATACCCTTTTCCGCCATCTTACCTAACAGAGTTTGCAGCAGTCAATGTTATTCGAAGCCCAGCGCCCGTCGTCGGAATCACCACCGGCCGGACACCACCAGTCGTCGTCGGAAGGAAGCAAGGTTGTGTGCGTTGCAATGTCGGAAGGAAGCAACGTATGGAAAATTTTAGGTGGTGGAGCCAAAAGTTGTTTCCAACATGGGAGTATTTCGAACATGTATGGAAACAGCCAAAAGTTGTTCCGAACATGTGGACGGGCAATTAAGAAAAATTTGTGGTCGTTTCTTACCGCCGAAAAGTCCCGCTTAATGTGTTTTAGCATAATAAACATGTATGGTAACGGTTTTGACCGTTGCAAAAAATAACGAAAATTTTAGGTAATTTTTTTTCGTCACAACTAATCACAATCGCTGCCAAAAATTGCACAGTTTTAACTTTATAAAACTATTTTCGACCACAGTATAATAAATCCGTTGCTAAACATATATTAAAATTTATAACCTTAATCCTTCTGCCACAATTAATAAATTCATTGCTAAAATTACTTTGCAGTCGGAGAAATTATTTTTGCCCTTAATATTTCGTAACGATTTTATCCGTTGCAAAAGTTAATTTGAAATTTAGAAAATTATTTTTAGCCACAGTTTATCGGTTCCGTTGCGAAAGTTAGTAAAGTTTGAAAATTGTCAAATTATTTTCCGCCACAATTTAATTCATACGTTGCTAAAGTTATATTAACATTTCTAAAAACATTTTTTCCCAACAATTAGTAAAATTCGTTGCTACATAACAAAGTTAATTTTATTATAATCTTTTCAAATCATTTTATTCATTTCTTCATTCATTTTAATTGGATAAAAAATAGTGTAATATTTTATATGATTCTTATAAATTTATTTTTTTGGCTAATATTATTTTTCTTAAATAAAGCTATAATAGTAATAAACTATTTTTTTTACCAACAACAATATCTCGTCACGATAAATAAGCTGTATGAAACACCCTCTACCCTCGTAATAATTTTAGTCACGACCTTATAGGTTGTTACAAAATACAATTTTTTGCAACAAAATTATCGTTGCAAAAGTTATCTATTTTTTTGCAACGAATTATTATTGTGGCAGTAAAAGTATTTTTTATAGCAATGACATGTTATTGTTGCAAAAAAATGGCGCATTTACGGCAACAAGCTTTTGCCACGAAAGTTATATATTGTTGCAAAAAAATTATTTTTTCGCAACAAAATTATCGTTGCAAAAGTTATATATTTTTTAGCAACGAATAATTATTGTGGCAGTAAAAGTATTTTTTATAGCAACGACATGTTATTGTTGCAAAAAATTGGGCATTTACGGCAACAAGCTTTTGCCACGAAAGTTATATATTGTTGCAAAAAATTATTTTTTCGCAACGAAAATTTTAAGTCGTGGCTAAAACCCGTTGCCAAAAATAACTTTTCTTGTAGTGTAATCAAAATACATCGTTCGAGTGGAAGAAGGAGTCAAAACGTGGCGCTGCGAGGGAGAGGGAGGAAGATGATAGTGCGGGCCGGGCTGCACCGAAGGAAAAGAAGGAGAAAAGGGAACTGGGCCACTGGGCCACTGGGCTAGCCCAGTTCGAGGAAAGAAGAAGAAAAAGAAAAGTAGAAGAAGGAAAAGAAAGAAAAAGAAAGAAAAAGGAAGAAAGAAAAGGAAAAAGGAAAAAGGAGAAGATAAAAATAGGAAGGTTGGGTTAAATTAATTAATTAAAATATTTGGGATATTTAAAAGTAGTATTTTTTAAATAAAATCATATTTAAATCCCTTTTTAGGCTAAATTAGGATTTTTTAGAAGATTTTTCATAAATTCCATTTCAATTAGTAAATCACTCTAATTTTCTTCAATAAAATTATTTATAAAATTAATATTAATTTGAAACTATTTTCTCTTTCTCAATTTAAATAAAATAATTTTTTAAATAAATTCCCTAATTAAATTCTTTAATTAGTTAAAAATGCCCAAATTTCCTCTAATTAAAATATTTATAAAATTTCTTATTAATTTTCCCTAATAAATTTCCTTTTGTTTTAGTAAAAATAATTTATTAAATTAAATTTTCCAATAAAACCTTATTTAAATATAATCTTTAAAATTAGAAAATTTCGGGAAATTTCACTTTTAGATTTTTAATAGTAATATATTTTCATTAATGATTACTCTTCTCTCAATTTATGAGCCTTACAATCTCAATAACCCTCTAAGAGATGGCTTAAAATTTTACCTATTTATCTTCTCTACACTCTCAACAAGAATCTCTAAAAAATGATAGGTAAACACTCACCAGCCCTTTTGTAGTAAATTTTGTAATGTAGTTGTGATTACAATCGATTCTCACCAAAAATAAAAATATGAAAGTGTAGAACTTTGGATGAGATGTAATTTAGCTAGATGTAATAAAAGATATTATAAATTTAAAGTAAATCTAGCTAAGAGAAGTGAGTAAAGAACACTTTTTAATGAAAACTTTGAATTTGAAAGTCGAGAGAGCAATTGAATAATTTAAGAGTACATGATTAGCTGCATAATAAATGTAGTTAAAAAAATTTATTGTAATAAATCCCGATAGAGCTTATTGATAAGGTTCACCCTCATCTATATCCATTGGACACAAAATAGCCAAAAATCTATATCGTCCAACAAGCAGAAAATTAAAATTTAATGCTCACTAGTTAATTAGTTGATACAAACTAGTCGATTTGTTGTTTGACAAGTCGATTGGTGGTTCAAACTAGTTGATTTAATATTTTCATACTTATCATGTAAAAGTTATTGCTGCACAAACCAATCGATTGATTTATTGAAACCAGTCAATCAGTTATGTGTTGTAGTCAGTCTTATAAACATATATGAATAGTACCATGGTTTAGTAAACCATTCGATATGTCTATACAACCTATCAATCAATTTATTCAAACCAATATATTAGTTGTAGAGCCCAAACAAAACCATTTTGCACCACTTCATTATTAGCGTGGTTGGTTAAACTAGTTGATTGGTTTCGTCAAACTAGTCCATCAATTTTACATCAGTTAATGAATTTAAATAAAGACGAGTGGATTTTTGCAAGTGTGAAACCTAAGAACTGATTGGTCAAACTAGTCTATTGGTTTAGCAAAACTAATCTATGAGTTTAAATAGAGTTGAATGTGTTTTTATAGGAGTGAAGCCCATGAACTAGTTAGTTAAAATAGTCAATCAGTTTCTTCAAACTAGTTGATTGGTCTGGTAAAATTAGTTGATAAGTTTAAATAGAGACAAATGGGTTTCTATAGAAGTGGAACCCATGGACTAGTTGGTCAAACAATTCAATTGGTTTCCAAACTAGTTGATCGATTTGGCTAAACCAGTCAATTAGTTTGCCAAGCTAGTCGATCCGTTTGACTTTAATTCATTTCATCCTCTTGAATAAACCAAAATAATCAATTGTTATTGAGACCACTAGGTTGGTTTTTACTAGAAACAACACAATTATAAAATGATATGGAAATATTTAGAAATCAAGATCAACCATAAATTCAAATGAAGTAAATTCAAATCAAGTATTATTTATTTTTAAAGAGTGTTGATCAAAATGTGGAATTACTCAACTTAAATCTTTACAAGAAGACCTAAGACTTTAGAAATATGATCCTTAAACTTTAAGTCTTGGTTATATTTTCAAGATCTTATTTTTTTTCTTTGAAACTTGAACATTGTTTTAAGTTTGCACTTGTGAGATGATTTGAGTAAGTGTGATTTTGTCTCTTTTTTTGTCAATTATGGTTTATGCACACTTAAGCCAACATATTAGAATTTTAAACCCATTTTTTATCATCTAAAAAACTTAAAATGACATTTTTTTTACCTATTAGGTAAAAAAAATAAGTGTCTCAAAAGTTTTATAAATTTTTGTTGCCTAGAAAAAATCTTTTTTGGGGCTTAAAATGCAAATAAGAGAAAAATATATGGTTAATATTGCTCTTTTGTCAAAGTCTCCATTAAAATTATGAAATGGCCTAGAAGACCAATAAAATGTTAAGGAATCTAAATATGAATAAATTAGAATAGTATGGAAGAAGTTTGATAGCTAAAGGTAGCTCATAAGTATTACAAAAGTCAAAATCATAAGGAAAGGTAAGGTGTAAATGAAATATTTCAGAAAAAAAATAGGATTTATAAATTTTTAAAGGATTTAATAAATATTTCCAAATAATATATTTAAAAATAATATAAAATATAATTAAATTAGAGGTCTTGAAAATTTGGGTATTACACCACCCTAGTTGTGTTGTGCTATAAAGTTGTGTTTAACATCATCATGATATTGTGTATTTGCCTCTAAAAAAGCCATAACGTGTTGACCTACATATTCATGTTAACTATCAAATTCTATTTTCTTGTATGACTCCATGAAGACTTTGACAGTTACATTTAGACATATTTTTTGAGACTTATTAAACTCAACTTAAGGTATTCTTTAAGAGTTGTCTCTTGGTTATTTCCTCTCTATTCTCCCATATTCATCATGATCTATTCAAACAAAAATTAGATCTAGGTTTTTACATGTTTGTAATCACTCCATTTTGGGTAATCTAGCTACAATACTTATACTCTGAAATCATAATTTCTTCTAATCTATTTATTTTCCTATTTTAGTTTTCTGTTCTACTATTGTTATTTTGCTTTTTAATTCAATCATGTGAGAGTAGTCATTTATTCTTTTGGTGTTGGATTGATGAATTGATCTAATTGCCCATAGAAATTTCTTGGTAAGGGTAATTCTATTGGTCATTGATTTAAATAAATTAGGTTTTTAATTGAGGAACTAAAAAGGTGAATGTTGATGCCAAAAAATAGTAATTGAATGGGAATTGATTGATCACAAAATTATGTTAGCGATTCTTAGGAACATATTGGACTAACTTGAAATTAGTGGGTTTAATTTGGTGTAACACCATCAAAATAGATTGTTAAACCAACTTAGAATGACTTTTAGTAGTTGAAATATGCTAATAGTTATCATATGCTAGTCGTTCCTAACACATAGAGTGATATAATATGGAATTGCTCGATTTATTAATTCACACCAAAATCACAAATAAGGTCTAATATTATTAATTAGAATTTTCATTAGAACCATCCAACATTTATGATGTTTTTTATCATTATATTTGACTTTATCATTTTGATTATCCTAGATAGTCATGAATAATGGGAATCAACAACTGATTGATTTATTAACTCAAAAATTCCTCTATGATTGGACCTTGTATAGCTATAATGACATTTGTGCACTTAGGAATTTGGGCAACTTCTATGTTAGGAAGTGCCAGAAATGTGAGAGATATGCACAGGCTATTCATCAACCTATCAAACTGTTGCATCCCATCCATTATCCATGGTCCTTCATGAAGTGGGGAATGGACATAACATGGAAAATAATGATGGAAAATGACCAACTATAATATATCATGGTCCTGACCAACTAGTTCATCAAATGGGTTGAAGCTAAATATTTTTCTTGAGTCCACAACAATGAAGTAAAAAATTTCATTTGTTGATTTGAGGTAGCAAGAGAAGTTGCTATGAATAATAGTTCATAGTTAATTTCCAATGATTTTCAAGTTTTTACAAGGAATGAGGGATAATTGGATTTTTTTGAACATAAAGGAACCCCAAGCCAACAACCAAGAGTTGATGAGTAAGACGATAGTTGCTATGCTTAAAGAGAGGCTCAATCAAGCTAAAGGAAATTGAGCTGATGAGCTAACTAGATTTCTATGGTCATATAGAACCACTAACTACTCCTAGATGGGGGAATCTCCCTTGTATTTATATACACCATGGAGGTAATGATTCTCATTGAAATGGGGCTCCCCATCACTAGGATATAATTTGTTGGCAAGTAATGAAACAATAAGGAACTTATGCATAACTTAGACACCATTGACGAATAATGAGGCTTGGTGTTTATCATACTGACAACTTACAAACAAAAAGTAACACATTATTTTAGCATGACAATTCAATGATTGGGTGCTCAAAAAGGTCTTCTAAAATACCAAGAACCTAGTATAGGAAAATTATGCCATAATTAGAAGGGTCCCTACAAGGTCACCTAAGTGATAGGATAGGAAACCTATAAGTTGTAAGATCAAGATGGAAGACACACTAGCAATAGCTGGAATGGTGCCCATCTCAAGCTATATCATTTTTTAATAGCCATCAAGTAAGGTCTCTCTTACCCTACACAATCTTATAATATTAGTATATGTTTCATTTTGAAACTACTATGCATAAAATATTTATTACCCATTGTTAGGCAAAAAAATTTGGCTCAGATAATCAATCATATTTAACTCTAAATAATTTAAAAAGTTAGCACTCCGCCAGCCACCCTATTCTCACTAGGATGCAATCTATTGTAAAGCTTAATGCTATATTACAATGAAAGTCCACAATAGGACTAGTGGTGGTTTGAACACCCCCTCTCGGATCCCAAGAAGGATATTACAACCCTTGCTTCACATAATGTGTGCATCCTTATAAGAGGATTTCATAAACCTTTGAACAAATGAACACCTACACATGTCAAGGCACCACAATATAAGTTGTATTATTTTCCTTAGCTAGGTTTTTACCCATGGGAGTTTTGATAACAAGATTTTTAATGAGGAATTGAGAGCTCGATATCTCGCATCATTGATGCATGAATCAAACTTTTTCCCCAACCAAGTAGTCAAGAGTAAGAAGAAGTACTTTTTGTTTCTAGAGTAGACTTTAATTATTGTTATTTCTCTTATAACAATGATGAAACACTATATGACATTTATAAATTTTGTAATGCTAAACCTCGTGCGGGATGCATGAAGATGTATCAGTGAAATTACTTTTTATATATTACTTGTAGTTTATTGCAAAATATGTTTGACTAAGCGCATAAAAAGTTAATAAAGGCCCTTGTATGCTTAAGAAGGCCTTTTTAAAATAGAAAGAGGAATAGAAATGAGCAGCATCAAGAGGGGAGCAAACCCATAACCTACTTAGGAAACTCCACACCTTCGTCTTCCTCCTTAACTAGATGAATGATACCTACGTGACTCAATTGCTAAAACACCATTCAATTTGAGTGAGACTTCCAAATCCATGTTAGGACTTCATTATACCCATGATAATCATTGGAAATATCCTTCTTCATTAGTGTCATCTCTTTAGATAGGCACCTAAACCTATCTAGGGTCTACTTATTCTTATGATATAACCTCCTATAACACCCTCATTTTTTACTAGCAAAAAAATTATTTTAAAACATTATAGAAGCGAAAAACATCAAACACATTTAAGAAAAATGGGGAGTTTCTGTCATATCTAACACATGATAAACATCCACCACTTGTCCCATATTAGATATAAGTCTAAGAAAAACCAATCAAACCAAATGCAAGAAATAGAGTGTGCAAAGTATAAAATGGAGATACCACAATTAATTGTTCACAACTGATATCGTGTAGGGTCCAAAACATTTGAAACATAAGATAAGGAGTAAATGGATAGTACTAAAATACATTAGGAATATAAAAATAGAAAAATTAAAAACCTTGTTTGTCAAGGACCAATAAAAAAAATACTTAGTGTCCGCACTCTTATGCCCATAAGACCAACACAAGGTAGGAAGATTGTCGGTCATCCTTAAAAACTTGCCCATGGACATCTTCTTTTAGGATTGATCAGCTATCCAAATCAATGACCATATTAGTATGTTACATACTAATTAAGTTAAGTTACCTCCTTATTATGATTCACAAGCATGCAAGGCCAAGATAAATATAGAAATCGTCTTCTAACACCTCATCAAACTCACATAATAAAAGTAGATTTACATGCTCTACCATGGCCATAGAATGCATCAATATTTCATGCTATATTAAACTTAGACAATTCATAATTCATATTTCATGCAACCACCATTCACACACTAAGGATAACATCCTATGATCACATAAGAAAATTATTCAAGAAACTCATTAGGGCTTCTACAATTCACTTGCATAAATTATCCATTATATCCATATTCTAGGCTCACATAATCCAAAAGTTATTTCTTTATATGCCATTATTCTTTTTGAGCAATGGCATAGATGATCTCCCCATGGTATCACAAAACCATGGAATTCACACAAAATACTAGAGGAAATAAAGTCTTGTTTGAGCCAAGTAACTATTAATGGGCATAAGTCCAAGCCAAAGCTAAATAAACCATCTAAGTGATCAAACCATTTAGTATCGATACCACCTAGTAAAATAGTAGTGTCTAGAGTAGGTAAGGAATTGGGATCTAATAGGATCCTGTCTAAAGCTAAGCCTAAAGGCACTATAATTTCCAAAAGGTATGCTAACCCTTGTTGCTAATCAAGGATAAGATAATCTAGACCCATGGACTATTCAATCATTTTTCACTTTAAGGGACTAATATTTTACTTGCTAAAGTCCCATCATTGCATAAGGCCTATAAAATACTAAGCAATACATCCACATAATCCTTTCAACATAACCATCATTACCATTCAACACATGTGATGGGGATTTAATTAGTACTCAGTCAACCGTAACCCATCCATTAGATTACTCCATTGATGCTAAGAAATTAGTTGATATTGTTCAAGAGTTGTACTATAACATATTTACTCCAATTTTGCTAATTAAATCTTCTAAAGGCACTTAATGATAATATCATGAATGATGAACCAATTAATCCATCCAACATCTTAGTTAACTTATGCCAATATGTGTTCTCATTATTAAAGAATCATATCATAATACAATACCAAGACGTAAACATATCAAGGCTAAAGGAAATGAAACAACATTCTCTAGCCTAATCAGTCAATTGATTTAGGAAAATTAGTTGACCAATTTGGGTCATCCAAATCTCAGAGTTCCATGTGGAAACTAGTTAAATTTGATCATTCTAAAACTAGTTGATCGGTTTTGATAAATCAGTTGATGGGTTTAAATAGAGACCACCTAAAATTATCCTTAGAGAATTAGTCTATTGGTTTAGCTAACTACTCAACTATTCTAAATACCAGTCAATCACTTGAGCACAAATTAGTTGATGGGTTCAAACAAAGGGTAACCAAAAATCACCACAAACAAACTAGTTAAAGGGTTAGGCTTACTAGTCGACAGTTTTAAGAGCCAGTTAATCAGTTTGCTCATAAACACCACATTTTAGGCTTTTTATCCATCCACATCATAGCCATAACATTACCATTAGAGAAAACTATGATTAAACATGCTGATATACTCATCATGCTGCATTTATTGAGAATCAACCACATTTACTCACGAGATCATGCTTCCCTCATAATTCTTAAATATTCTAACAATGAATAACCAACATATCAACATAATCGTATAATCATGTAGAGATCAAAAACCTACAACTATACTATCTTACATGCTCATTCATACTATATTTCAAAGGCAACAATGACTTATTGAATGCTTAGTAAAAATCCACACCAATAAAGCAAAACCTTTAGTTGGAATAATCTAACTGTTAAAACCTTAAAAGAAACAATTTAGAAACTCAAACACATTCTTAAAATTTCAAAAACCAAAAGTGTGAAAATTTGAGAAGGAAGATCAAAATATACCACCTCCAAGAAATTCCAAGGAAAATAGCTGAAACCTCACATCTTACCCTTCCTTAAAAATAAAAACAAGGAGTTAGAGGAAGGATCATAAGGGGTGAACTGTAACATCCCTATTTTTTCTACTTAAAAATTTCATTTTGTAGAAGCTTTAATTAGTCAATTATTGGGTGTTACCACCAAACTTAGCATAAGTCTTGTTCCCCTACTTTTTTTATGCCAAGTGATAAGACTAAAAAATTCACAACCTAAAATAAAATAGTAAAATGAGAGGTAATACATTAAACGGTGTGGGTAATATAATTCATAAAATAATGGAAATAAGAAACACCAAGGGACATACGAGTCCTAAGAAAAACTAATTAATTCAAAAATAGGTACCCGAAGGTACAATATCGGTTGTCTTAATTCTTAGACCAAAAGACCCACTCTAAAAATAAAATATCTTCTCAAGGACTCTCTTCTTTATTCCTATGATATGCCTAGAGCCACTCCATACCCTTCACACAATTATATGCAAAAGTAGTATTAGTACAAATTCTTTGTACTAAGTAAATCACTGTACCAGGAATATATATAGTAATTATGGAATAATATATATAACATCAAGTTTTCAAGCTCAACCTTGAAACATACTATTTTACTTCACATCATCTCAAGGTACACTAGACATATCTGATTGGTTATATAGATTTCAAATACCAAGGTAAGGCACTGAGACAACTACTAAGCTAATAAATCTAAACCAGTTCAAATTACCAAGGTAGGGCACTAAGGTAACTACCAAACCAACTAATCTAATATAATTCCAAATACCAAGGTTAGGTATTGAGGCAAATACTAAACCAACTGATCAAAAAAAATTATTTTAATTTTCTTACATAATAGGTACTTCCACTTTACTCGAGAGGGATATAATTAACCTAGGGATAATGAGGTACTCCAGGCCATATTGGCACTCGACGGTGACACAATACTCTTACATTCAAAGATAGGGACACCTGGTTATATATGTGCATAAAAGCACCACATTATCTTCCAACCTTGGTCTGGTTCTTATGTATTGATACCTCTTATATGGCCCATAGTTCACCTATAGAGTATAATAGAGCTTTATTAGGGCAAACCGACACACCAACAAACTAAAATAAATGAGGTATAATGCCTCAAATCTAGGATATCTAATCCTAGAAAGCAACCATTCCCAACAAAAGATCTTTCACTTTAAGTATTAGTATTTTATGAGGTGATCACATATGTCATATACTGCACATCAATTAACATCTCCAAAGTTAACCATTTCCCTTTTATTTCTAATTATTAAGGTAAAATCTAAGTTCATCGATCTATTTCAAGCCAAATCAACACTAAGTTCAACCTATCAAAAGTTTATCACCATCCTAATAACTAATTATTCACAAAAGGTACATTCAGTTAAAATTAGCAAAATGCCCTTAAAAACCCTAATTGTGTCATTTTATTCATTTTTGTACCTAACCTTGTTATTAAGAGAAATTTGTCAGAAAAAGGCTAATAGGAAATAATCCACATTATTTTAGCATGTAGGAAATCTTTACATTTTGGCGATTAACAATATTTTTTTTTAACTTTTCATGCATGTAGTAGGTTGCACCCACCAAAACTCTAATCATAAAACTCCCAAATTCCACATATTCCATGTAGCATGTATGCACATATTTAAGGAATAGTAAAATATATGAAAAAGGAAATTGTCATCATGGTAAATTTAGGAAAATATATTTATCCCTAGGTTATGTAAATAGGAACCATCACAAACTAATCCTAATCATGCGTATATGCTTCCCTACGAATCATAGTAACCCTACCTACCATGAATTAGTAATCATGAGATAGTTACCATGGAATTTAAATAATAACCTAAAAATAATGAAAAGCTTATCAAAACCCTAGACATTCATATGCCAATCATATAACATATTACTCATGTATACAACTTAACTTACAATGATAATATATATAATTCAGTTAACATGTTATCACTTTATCATGCATGCCATAATACTTGGAGAATGTACATCTCTAGAATAATTCAAAATCTAAATAATCCTAAAATGATCACACATAAATTATACCATCTTATGAGTGATTAGATTTATCTAATCCAATCTCACATAAAAATTCTTCTCGAAGATCCTCAAGAATTACCTAGGAATATAACACCAAATAACACATGTATTATCATTTAACATTACACAAAAATAACCTAAAATTAATGAAACAACTCAAGGATAGCTAACTAGTTGAATCAAAGCAGCAAGGAAGTCAAACAAAACTAATGCAACGAAAGAGGAAGAATCGGTGCTTATTGTCGAGAAGGAGAGGAGGAGCAACGATGGAGTTGGCCACTGCTAGGGGTTGGAATGACAAGAATAGATGGTATAGTAAAGGAAAAATGGGAGGGAAATATGCAAAAAGCAAAGGATCCACGATGGGGAAAGGTATAGCAAGTGAAGGGGGATTAGTACAATTAGCCATAATATGGAGGAATGGTTCGGTGCTTTTGGTCGAAGGTTGGGGTGATTTGGTGAGGTTGTAGGGCATTGATGGTGGAGGATGTAGAAAGGTGGGGGGATTTGGCGGTTTTAGTCAAAGAAGAAGGGGGAGTTTTGGTGATTTTGGTTGAAGGTGGTGGTTGGTGTTCGATGTGGTTGGATGATGGTGGAGAGGGTGACTACAGTGAGTTTTGATGAGGGAGTTAGGCATTTTTAAGGTTGTGCATTGGTTTTAGGGTGGTTGCAGCAGAATTTGCTAAAAGTGAGGGTGTGGGATTGGTGGATATGGTCATTGCTAGGGGAAAGGGAGTTGTGGTAGTATATGTTGTGGAGAAAGAAATGGTAGAAAAGACATGGATGTTGAATATAGTGATGGATAAATGTAGAGGTTTTACTATGTGAAGGAGCTCTAGAGAAAAGGAATGAAGTGCAGGCATCTAAGGGAAGAAGGTATGACATAAAGGTGAAGGAGAATGAGAGAAATAATGCTTAAGAAGATGTTGAGGTGTAGGATTCCGTTTAGCAAAACAATGAGAGGGAAAATTGGAGAGAGGGAGATGTGGTGCATGGTATGGTGTAGAGAAGAAAAATGGGCAAGAAGGAGATGTAGGAAAGGTCAAAAAATCTATTAGGTTAGGGTAATTGTTTAGGTGAAGAACCTATTAGAAATATTCAATTAACAGAATAGGATTTACTTAACATATCATATATTGGTTAAGGTTTGACTTAAGGTTAAAATTTAATAACAAACTCTTTAATAAATTTTAACCTAATTAAAATTTATATTTGATATGTCATAATAATAATATACATTTTAACAATATACTTAATATAAAACATTTGAAAATAATTATTACCACTAATGCAAATGATTACCAATTTAAAATTATGGTTTTCAAAAATGGGGTATTACATAAATGAATCAGAATGAAGGTACAAGATGAAGAAGGGTAAAGCACAAGTGTGAGAAAACTCAGAGTATCTTAGTGGTTGTATGGAGGTAAAAGAGGATTAGGCTCATTTATACATAGAGAATTGGTTAAGCATCAATGAAGCGAGGTGCAATAGAACCCTAATTTTACTAGTGAAAATTAGACCATACAAGGCAAATTTATCAAGAATAGGTGCACCTTTCTTATCATGGCTTAAATGGTATTTTTGGAGAACACATGTTGAGACTTTCCATAGAAAGGTCAAACATAAGAAGGAAATGGGAAGATCATCATGGGGAACAAATCTCACTAGCCTGTAGTGACCATCTGGAATGAATCATTTGTCTAGAGTTGCATAGAGGAGAGAAGAAGAAGAAAACATTAGATATTACATAAGTACCATATCAAAGTTGGATTACCAAAGTTTCAAAACATTAGAATACTTTTTTCTAGAAAGAAAATCATTTCCAAAAATCAAATAGCTCTACAAATTAATCTATCGGTATAGTTTACTAGTTAACTATTATATAGAATAATCGATTGATTTCCTAACCTAGTTGGTTGGTTTGCTCAAAGCAAATCTTTCACATAAAATGATAGACTAGATGATTTGTTTATAGAAACTAAAATATATTTCTCAAATAAGATAAAACATCATCTAAAATCCATTAAATAGAATAATTTCACCCTTATAAATCTCAGTATTATAGGGTATTATAACACTACCCCTTAAATGAGTTTTCACCCAAAAGCCTATGAAAAAAAATCAATCATCATATAAAATCATAGAAGACAGACACCTAATTTAATAAAATAGGGAAAAAGGGTTTCCACTTTCTTAAAATAAAAAGGTTACACCAAGTGGTAACACAAAATAGTAACATACTATGAGAATAAGTTACGACACTTCTTGTGAATCTCCTCCTTAGCCTCTCAAGTGATCTCCTTAGCACCATGTCGTGACTAATGGACCTTCACTAGAGGAATAATTTTTATATCCATCTCTCTTGTCTTCGTGTTTGAAATGCTCATTAGTCATTCTTCATAGTTAGTAACTTATTAAGCTCTAACATCTCTAGCCTGATGACATGCGAAAGATCAGCTAAAAACTTCCTCAATTGAGAAATATGAAAGATGTTTTGCTCATGAGATAATTCTATATATAGTGCTAATAGATAGGAAACCTTTCCAACTTGTTCTAAGGTCATATACAACTCAATCTACCTCAGACTTAGCTTACCCTTCCCACTAATTTCATCACTCCCTTAGTTGGAGAGACCCTCAAAAGGACTCTTTTTCCCACCTTATAACCATTATTACTTCTTTTCATGTCTGCATAATTCTTTTATCAATCCAGGGAAACTTTCATGCAATTTTGAATTAGTATAATTTGTATTGTCCTAATATAATCATCTAGCTAATATCACTCCAACACAATGGACTATGAAACTTTTTCCCTTATAGGGCTCAAAAGGTTTCTTCTAGATACTTAGATGGAAACTTTCATTGTAGGAGAACTTGATCAAGTCCAGATGGTCCCCCAAATTGCCTCCAAAGTCCGTCATATATGCCCGAATAATGTCTTCTAAAGTTTGAATGGTTCTCTCTATCTAACCATCCATAGCTAGGTGAAACATTGTACTCATTTTCAATATATTTGCAAACATGACTAGTAATTTCTACCAAAATTGTGATAAGAATGTGGAATCTTGGTTTGACATGATGGCCTTAAGGACTCCATGCAATCTCATAACGTGCTTTATATAAGCAATGGTTAACTGTTCTATACTATATGATTTTTTCATTGGTATGAACACTACTTACTTATTTAAATGATAAATAATAATTTAAATGGTATCAAAACCATTATGGGTCCGTAGAATACCAACCACAAAGTTTATAGATATACTATCGCATTTCCACTCTAGAGCTTCTAGTGGTTGTACTAACCCTACTGGTCTCTTATGCTTGATCTTGACTGTACGATAAGTTAAACATCTAGTGAGGAACTTTGATACCTCCTATTTCATATGGAGCTATCAATATATATTCTTCAATTCCTTATACAACTTATGCCCTCTAAGATGGCTAGAATCAAGAGTACAATGTTCTTCTTCATGGATCTTCCTTTTTTGCTCAATACATCCTTGTGGTACACACAACCTACCTTGATATTTGATACTTCCATCTTCATGGATCTAAAATCCCTTGATTCTACCTTCTGTAATGTCACGCCTAATTCTCTTGACCTTGATATCACTATGTTAACTAGATTGAAACTCATCAAAGATCATAGGTGTAATAGTGAGGGCACTGATTCTTGCTTCCAAACTACTGATAGTGATCGACTCAATTTCCATCTCCCTAGGTTCCTGACACAAATAATCTGATAACATAATAGTTCAAGGAATGTGATATCTTCTAAGGTAAGAGCACATGCCACTATATTAGCCTTATCCTCATGGAAGTTCAAATCTAGATCATAACCATTGACTAAATCTAACCATATAAATTGTCTTAAATTTAATTCTTACTATGTGAAAATGTACTTAAGGCTCTTGTGATTGGTGTAAAACTTGCACTAAACACCATCAAGATAATGTCTTTAAATCTTCAAAGCAAACACTACTATGGAAAGATATAAATAATGTGTCAGGTGGTTTTTCTCATAGAGCTTCAATTAACGAGAAGCATATGACACTAATTTTTGATAGTGCATCAAAACACAACCCAATCCATGTTTAGAGGTATCGCTATACACTGCAAAACTATTTCATCCATTTGGTAACGTGAGCTCTAGTGCCGAAGTTAAATGCCTCTTGAATTCCTTGAAATCCTCAATGCAATTCTTATCCCATTAGAATTGAGTAGCCTTCTTTAGAAATTTGGTTAATGGGCGAGCTATCTAAGAGAAGTTAGTGATAAATACGTGGTGATAATCAACCATTCCCAGAAAACTATGCATCTCCTTGATGGATGTTGGTGTTGGCCACTTGGAAACTACCCAATTCTTGGATGGATCAATTGGCACACCATCTTTTGAGATCTCCAACCAAAAATCACACTTTGAAACTTTTGCGTTCAACTAGTGTGCTTTCAGGAACACTAAGGTCTAACTTAGATGTTGTTGGCCTTGATTTCATGTGACTAAGACGTGGGAGTTCCATTGGCACAATTGAGGAGTCCTTGTGTTGTGACCTGGTCACATCTAGATCTGTTGCCTTTTGTAAGTTTGAATTCCTTCTTAAAAAGAAGGTGGAGTAAGAGAGCCTGCTAGGTGCTTTAGATAAGGTGGAGGTTGTTGTTGATCTAGATGGTAGAGATTCTTCTAGTGAGGAGGAATCTAGGCTGTAGGTGAAGTGAGTGGATGTTGCTCTAGGTAGAGCTGGTTTGTATACTATAGTTAGTAGTACTGGTGTGCAAGAGCCAGTGTAAGATTTAGAAGTTATTTTGGGTGTTGATTCTGCCTTGTGGCATTTTACTGGTGTTACTAAAGAGATGTGGTCTCTTTAGCGGACTCACACATGGGTATGTGATATTTCACTAGTTATTATTTTGTTTTGTGTCTATTTTTTGCTTGTTAAAGAAAAAGAAATATCTAAGGAGTACAAGCCGAATACTCTAGATGGACCCAAATCCAAAGTTGTTGTGGTGGCATACTTAGTCACTAGTTCATACTATGTAGGTGTGATATTCTTTATGTACAATGTGATTAGTACCGACCGCTGTATTGCTCATGTTGTGGGCATGTGTGTGGTGAGTCTCTTGAAGACACCTTAGTTAGTTATGGTGCGGATTCTTAGGTACTTATTGCATACAATATCAACTTATATTGAGTATGTGTTGTCGAATATTCTATTAATGGGTTACTACAATTTTGATTATGGTCCTGGCAATTAGAGGTACACTAATTTGCTAGTTTTCGACCTTATATGTTCTAAGGTTGTGTGTTTGGCTATAAGGAACCCGTGTGGCTTGGTGATTTAGTACAGGAGATAGGGTTTGGTCATGTTGCTCTAATTATTTGTGGTGATAGCTAGAGTGGCACCTGTTTAGTGAACAATTAGAATTATTTCCATCGTTAAATGAAGTGTATTGACATCATGTGTCACTTTATCCAAGTTATGTTACTACAAGAAACGTTGTGTGGAAGAAAGTGGGTACTTTGGATAATTTGGTTGATATGCTAACAAGGTCATTGACCATAAGTAATTTTCAGTATTTTTTAGACTTGATTGGTATTCATAGGCCATTAAGGCCTTTGTTGGGCTAGGGTTTTATGTTGAGGTCTTTACATGTCATGCATCACAAATACTACATCAAGGTGGAGAATTATGGGTTTTGATAGGGTATTTGAAGCATAGCATAATTTTATGTTGGTTCATACAGATGTTGGATAAGTTTAGTGTAGAATGGTAAATTATTTGAGGGGGCCTGTGTTTGTTAACACGGACCGTGTTTCGCACTGAATATTCTAATATGTTTGGGTAAAGATTGAGAGTAAGGAAATTAACATGGGGGGTCCTGTGTTTCCTAAACATGGTCCATATTTTTTCCTTTATTTTTAAAACACGCTATTTTGCTTCGTAAGATTTTATCTTCTATAAAAAAAAAAGGCATGATGAAATCATAGACATCAAGTAGTGCAACTCAACTTTATCTTCTTTTCCATAGAATTCTTCATTAAAAGAGAATTGTAGATTTGTGTAAATGATTGATTGATTAATTTAATCATCTTATGATTACACAAAATTATGAATAAATATCTTATTTTTTCCCTAATTGTTCTTGTAACATTCTAAATTTTTATAACCTTAAATTAGAACATTTATTTTTTCATCAAAAAAAATAAATCTTTAATTATTGATTTAATCATTTTTATCAAAATTTTAATTACAAACCTAAAGAAATTATTTAATAAATTAATATAATTATTTTTGTCAATATATCTTTTTTTTTATTTAAATAAACTCTAAACCCATATTTTTACCAAAATTATTTTCTTAAATTTATACCCTAATTTTTGAATAAATTAATACAATATTATCCTAATAACCCAAATTTATTATAATTTATAATCCTAGTCCTAAATCTATTTTCCCTTTCTTTTTCTTCTTTTCCTTTTTCCTTTTTCTTCCTTTTCTTTCTTTTTCGTTTTTCTCCCTTAGGCTAGTCCAAGTCCCCCTATTCTTCTTTCTCTTTTGTGCCAGCCCATTTTCCTTCTTTCTTCTTCTTCTTCTGAGTGGTCGACCCAACTTCTCCTTTCTTCTTCTTCTCCTCCTCCTCCTCCCACACAGGCCAGCCTACTGCCTTTCTCACTTCTTTTCTTCCCATGTGGCCCAACTTCTTTCATTTCTTTCCTTTTTCCCCTATTTATGCTCCCACCAAACATGCACCAAGTCTCCCTTGTGCATGCCTTCTTCTTCCCTTACATTTAGTGTGCTTACACCCTTACACGCTAGTGTCACCACCTTCCCCTCTCGGCTAAACACCCCTGCTATGCCTACCTCATGCCCGTCCCTTTCTTTCCTTTTATATACCTATAGTCTCCTACTCTCCTCCCTTATGTGCCCTTACCTTCCTTCTCTTCTTGCAACATTTCATGCCACCCCTATCCTTGCCTTCCATGTCGTACACCACCGACACCGACATGCCTTGTCACACGCCGAAGGTCCCCCCTCACTTCTCTTCTTCCTTCTCTTCCTCCTCCCCTTTTTCATCATCATCATCTTCTTCTTCTTCTTCTTCTTCTTCTTCTTCTTCTTCTCTTCTCCCTCGTGCTCTACTCTCGCCAATTATTCCTCTCTTCTTTCCATTTTCTTCTCTCCACCCCTATTTTTCCTTACCACCTACTCATATAGCAACCCCCATCGCCTTGACCACCAACCTAGCCCCCACCCTGCATCCACCGCCCCTTTTCCTTCCTTCCTTCCTTCTTCCTCCTCCTTTGTCACCCTATCTCCCATTCTTTCTCCCCTACAAGAGTTCTTATCGATCCTCACTCGTGCCACCATACACTCTCCCTACAATGTCAAAGGCAATAACAATTTTGTGATTGCCACCTCCTCCACCTTGTAACTCTTTGCACGACCTCGAGCAGCCACCACCACAAGCTACCTCCCTGTAGCACTACCTTCTTCTCTGCCCTTATTTACACCACCTCTCTCTATAGTCCACACCACTACTGCCACTGCTATAGAACCACCTACACCACACCCTCCAACCACCAACCATATCCACCCCACCTCCTATATCCAAAGGCCAAAACTAATGCCTCCAACCATCACTCCACCCTTACCCGAACCACCCCCTCCCTTTTACATACATGGCTCACCCTACACATGTAGAGTGAGTTGCTCATTATATTTTTATTAATTTTGGATAATATTGAGGTATAGGGGTAGTTTAGTAATTCTATATTTAATAAAAATTATTATTTCATTTATCAAATATTAATATGGTATTTGTGATATTATTGTTAGGTACAAAAATTTTATTAATGGAGCCTAATCATTTTTAGTCGGTTATGGCTAAGGTTTGCTTTTGATGGAAATCGAGTAACATTTATACTCCATTAAAATTTTTGGATATTGTATGTTAGCATATTAGGGTTTTGACGTGTGATTTGTGTTAGACATGACTTGTTATAGATATTTATGTGACTATTAATGTTATCTTGGAAAGTTTGAAAAAGAAGACATGTTATCCTGTATAAAACGTTATGTGTGTGAAAAGGTGATTAAAAAGGGGACTAATACTAGGAAGTGATATTGTTTATTATATAAATGTAAAAATGTTAGGTTAAGTATGTATGGGCACACTTGTAGCAAAATTATTACTACCATGTGCCATAGGGACAACTTGGTCATTTAGACATATCATGATATTTAACCCTAACCGAGATGCCTAATGTGCTATAAATATTGATAAGAATGGAGATAAAGGTTGGTTGTCTTAGTATCACCTATTTCAGCATGATTATCAATATTATGTAGTCTTGGGACATTTTGGTAATTGTGTATGTACTATGGTGATTATCCCAATAAACATCCATAATAAGTGTTATATGATGCTAAGTATAAGAATAGGGGTTGGTTGTCTTAGTATCACCTATTTCAATATAATTATCAATATTATATGATCTAGAGGCATTTTGGTAATTTTGCATGTACTATAGTGATTATCCTAATAAACATGCATAATAGGTATTATTGGATGCTAAGTATGAGAATTAGGTTTTGTTATCATGATATCACCTATTTCAACATAATTATCAATATCATATGATCTAAGGACATTTTATTAATTTTACATATACTATGGTGATTATCCTAATAAACATGCATGGAAAGTATTATTTGATGCCAAGCATGAGAATAGGGGTATGTTGTCTTACTAGCTAATATTTAAGCATAATTATAATTAATTGTGGGGTCTAAGAGTATTTTCGTAATTTGGAGTGTACCATAATGAATATTCTAATAAATATACATGGTGTGTGTTGTACATTATCAAACATGAGTATAGGGGTTTTATTATATTAGATATGCCTATGTCAGCATGATTATTATTTTTATATGGTATAGGGGTATTTTAGTCATTTTAACCTAAAGTGTCTAAGTGTGAATAGTTGAGCCTAGGATGACCTTAGTAGACTTCTTATGTTGACATTGATAATGATATTGATTTTTATTACCGTATAATGTTGGAAACCAATATTAATGGTTAAGTGAAGTGAATTGAGTAAATGTGATTAATGTGTGCCATTTTGTGGTCACCCTCATAAAATATTAATACTTAAAGTGAAAGTCCTCAATATTAGAAATGGTGGCTCTTTAAGTTTCTCTATCCTAAAGATGTGGTTTAGCTCATAATTATTTATGGATTTTACTAGTGTGCCTTAGTACCCAGCCAAACCCTATATCTTATTTTATTTAGCTTTATGGACCTAAATGAGGGGTATGCATACTTATGGATTAGGTTTCCTTATCGGTAGGGTACTATGTACCTTTTTGTACCAATGAGACTAGGGTACATTTGCATTCCTGGGTTGATAATTGGTAGGATACTATGTTACCCTTATGCACTAGTATAACCGGAGTACCTTAGTGTCTTGGGTTTCATTGATCTCCCTACCTGTGATGATGTGTGTATTGTTTGTATTGATGGGTCTACTAGTGAGTTGAGAAGTTGTGGGTTGATTAAGAGAATTATTCCTATTGTTGAGAATGATGTAGCTTTCTAATTATACTACAAATAACATCACTTGAATGCTCTCTTAGTAAATTTTAGTTATTACTAGGTAAATAAGTATTAGTAGCATATGATCTTGATGCTTGTGTTTATATGAATGATTCTCTAATTTCAATTAATATATGCATAATTAAATATTCAAATGATTGTTGTGATGCATCTGATGCATTCCATGCAGGCCTTGTATATTAGTATTGTATAATGGGCTACTCAATACCATTGTACTAAAGGATTCACTTCTTGGGCCCCTATTTATTCAATGTACAATGGCCTTTGCAGGTTAGCTCACAGGCTCTATTCAAGGTTATCCTTTAAGTTAAGAGCATAGGGTTATCTGGGGCTCTATTTGATAACTTGAACCAGAGGTTTCCGTATTTCTTATAGTCTTTTTATATTTCCCTTTCACTAACAAATTTGTAACCATAGTAATTGGTATTTATTTGGAAGGTGAATTAATCTCCTTCACTATTTCGCTACTCTGATTTATAATGGTATTCTTGAATTTAAGTGGAGTAATGTTTTAACCTTAGCGCTTGGTAACAGAATAGTAGAGGAAACCTGTCTAATACTAAGTGTGGTAATATCACCCCAAAATTTACTATCTTAGCTTCTACATGCAACTTTTAAAAACAAAAAATTTTAATAATAGATTTTGGGGGTGTTACAGTTCTATTTTGTGATTTAATGCTCAATTATTCATAATCTTGTTAATTTTGATTTGGGTTGGATCCTTTTCAATCCACACTATTCTACAACAATTTTAGTTCATTTTGGACTCAATGTGGTCTTGTTTTCTAAGCCCTAATTCTTATCACCTTTATGTTACTTATTTTGTGCACTATTTTTCTTGTGTTTTGTTTTGTTGGATATGCAGCATTGTATCTAATGTGGAACAATCAATAGTCATCTATCATATTTTAGGTGGGATGATAACATCTTGCTTTTTAGGAATTCTTCTATATTTCCACTTCCGTAATATTTTAAAAAGGAAAATTTTGATAGTAAAATATGGGTTGTTACAAAATCCATATTTATACCTGAACTAACATTCATTACAAAACCCATATCCCCATATGTCAAGTACCTGCTACTCATCGAATAATCCATCAATAGATAGATAAATCTACCACCTAATCCATTCATTACAAGGGATGGTAATGGGTTTCAAATTCAACACAAACTTGCTAGATCCACCTCATTTTTAGTTGGTCTCAATTCATAATTTTTAGACCTCATGATTCTTGATCAGACTTAGGTCTCTATGTGCCTAAATAGGTACAAGTCTCTGTCCAATAGTTTTAGATCCAAACTTAACCTACTAGACTTGTATAGTATACACACACACACCAACATTATTATATACACACTAACTTTTATTTGTCATTTTTTTATGTTCTTGTTTGAGTTTGTTATTCATTTTTGTTTTTTATATTTAACCTATAAGTAATTTGTGTGACATTTTATTTCAAAGTATTAAAATACATTTAAAAAAATTTAAAGTAACTAATTTGAAATATTCATTTTTTTACTCAAAAGAATTTTTATACAAAGATTATATATTAAATTATATAAAATATAATTGTATTAATATTTACATAACTTTTTTTTTCAAAAAATGATTCAAGAGCAAACACTCAAGACATGACATTCATCATTATGGAACCAATTTTTCTTCATTTGGACAAGATCTCCCACAAAGTTAAATACAAACGAATGATTGCGTTCCTAGTTATAGATGAAACATACCCTACAAGTTACTAGGCATATATGGCATGTGCATGAGATGCATGAAGGGCATGGCTATGTGCATGGGCGTAATAAAAGACAGCTTGGATGTGCATATTAGTTTCTCTAATTAATTAATTAACTAATTAAGTAGTCAAGTTAAAGATTAGCTAGAGAATAAAGTAGCATAAATCTATCTTTTGAAGAATATTTTATCTTCTAATATCTTTTAGCTAGTAGATGGCAATATCTTGTATAAAGTAATCGGCGACCTTCACTATATAATCCATAGAACACACGTAGAAGATGAATTAAATTAAATTTTCATGAAAATTGCAAATATTGCTTATTGAATTTTATGTGAGTTTATCTCAATTTTAATCAAATATGTGTGAATGATTAATCTTGAAACCCTTAATCTCTTTTGTCTTTGTGAATTAGAGATTAAATACTATCTTTATAAACTCCATAATCCACACCATTCCTAGCCATAATTCTCATCCCTAATTTATCCAAATTGAAACCCTAACCCTAAACCTAATTTGGAATTCAAAACCCTAACCCTAATTTGCAACACCAAACCCTAACCTTAACCCACAAAACCTTCTATTTTCAAACCCTGATTCTCAAACCATCATCATTTTTCCTTCATCATTGTCAAATCATCATCCTCATCATCTCATCATTATCGAATCATCATCATCATCTTCATTATTATGTCCACAACCGAATATATACATCCTTAATTCACCACCTTCGCGTCTTCATCTCCTTAATTCCAACATAATCAAGCCTTAGGTTGACATATTTGACAATTACATATTCCCACACACATCAATTTTGGTATTAAAGCCTTTGGTTTTCTTCTATTGTGATCAAGATCCAATCTTTCCTTAAGACTCTTGCAAGAATGTGACCTTACTTCAAGATTCTTCAAAGAACATGTCTCTTCTTCAAGATTCTCCTAAGAATTCATCAAGAAGACATCAAGATCCAAGAACTTGGAAGTGTTTTTTTTAGAGCACCACTCTAATGGTGAAGGGAGGAGATGGAGAACCAAGAGGAAGACTTGAGAGATGTTCACAAGGTCTTTATGGACAAAATCAAGGAGTTAAAGCTACGTGTGGGGATAATAGAAGCTTCACAAGCTTAAGGGTCACATATGTAGCCACCAGACCAAAGGAAACAAGTAGAAGAAGACCATATGAGAAGGGCACAAGATCGAATGGAGGAAGGAGAAGAGAGTGGAAAACTATGGAAGACCACATGACACCTCAAAAGGAACCTATGATGATGTGGAGAGGGGAATCTAGTTTAATCTACCTAAATTTGAAGGTAATCTTGATCCGGAATATTTTATTGAATGGTTGCAAATTGTTGAATCTAATTTTGAGTATAAAGAGATTGATGGTGAGAAGAGTTGCCAAATAGCAATACTGAAGTTTAATAAATTTGCTAGAGTGTGGTGTAATAATTTGAAGAGAAGGGAGAGAGAAGGAAAATCAAGAATGAGGTCATGTGAAACATTAAAAAACACTTGAAGAATAAACTTGTGCCTAGAGAATATGAGCAAGAGAATTTCATAAAGATGACTACTTAGAGATAAGAATTATTTATAGTTGAGGAATACATTAGAGAGTTTAAAAGATTAGCTCTTATTTATGATGTCCATGAAAGAGAAGAACAAAGGTGTGTACGATTCATTGGAGGGCTAAATATAAATCTTAGAGAGAAGGTGGAGGTGTATCCTTATGAAGTGTTTGAAGACTTAGACAAGTTAGCAATCAAGTTTTAGAAATAGTTAAAGAGAAAAAAGCCACTGAGCAAGTCAACCAATGCTCCATATGGTTTAACTTTCAAGGGGGTGTCAAAGCCACCAATTTCTCAAGCCACAAATCAAGACAATGTTAGAAGGTTCACTCATGGATAAAATTATAAGGATAAGTGGTTGATAAGTTGAACAAGCAATGATTCAAGTGTAGAGGTTATGGTCGCTTTGCTCGGGATTGTCCAAACCAAAGGGTATTGACTTTGAAGGAGATAGTAAGTATGGATGATTGTGATGAGAATGAAGATCTTGATGGATACCTTAAAAAAGAGAGTGATAGGCCAAAGGATGCTTTGGAAGAGGGCCAAGTGGATTGATATGTGTTACAAAGGGTGCTCCAAGTACAACAACAACCTATACTTACTCAAAGGGAGAAGATTTTATAGACCAAGTGTAGATTTGGTGATAAAGTGTGTGAAGTCATAATTGATAGTGGGTCATGCACTAATGTTGCTAGTGAGAAGATGATGAGCAAGCTCGGTTCGAAGACCATAGGTCATCTCAGACCATATTTACACTAATGGCACAAATAAGATAAAGGTGTAAGGGTAGCCAAACAAACTCTTATCTTTTAAGATTGGAAATTATTTTGATGATGTTTTATGTGATATTCTACCTATGGATGCTTGTCACATTTTGTTAGGAAGGCTGTGGTAATTTGATAGTAAGGTTGTATATAACGGAGTACTTAATGAGTATGTGTTGTGCAAGGACCAAAAGAAGTTTAGGCTAAAACCTAATCTATATGGGGAGGATTCGGTTTTAAGGAATGGAAAAGGGGAAGGAACCAATAGCATGCAACAAAAAAAAGGAAGAAAAAAAAAGAAGGAAGTTGTTGGGTATAGGAGGGGAAGAAAGAAGAGTAGCATAGAGTTGTTGATCTTTAAGGAGTGTGAGATGATTGAAGTTCTCAAAGCTGAGAAGATATGTTATTTATTGGTGGTAAAGGAAGCCCAACAAGGGAATAATAGTAATATGGATCCAAAATTGCAACAAGTATTGAGAGAGTATGCCTATATTTTTTCGGATAAGTTACCAATTGGGCTACCTCCTTTGAGAGGTATTGAGTATGCTATTGATTTTATGCTAGGAGTTCCATTACCAAACAAGCCAGCTTATAGGTACAATCCGGAGGAGGCTAAGGAGCCATAGAGACAAGTGCAAGATTTTTTGGATCGAGACTATATCCGGGACAGTATGAGTCCATGTGGTGTTCTAACTTTTTTGGTGCCTAATAATGACAGTACGTGGTGGATGTTTTTTGATTTGAGAATAATAAATAATATAACAATCAAGTATAGATTTCTAATACCAAGATTGGATGACATGTTAGATGAGTTTCATGGTGCAAAGGTGTTCTTAAAGCTTGATCTTAGGAGCGGCTATCATCAATTGAGAATAAGGGAAGGGGACAAGTGGAAGATAACCTTCAAAACTAAGTATGGATTATATGAGTGGTTGGTGATGCAATTTAGGTTATGTAATGCACTGAGTTCCTTCATGAGATTGATGACCGAGGTACTTAGACCCTTCCTTGGAGTCTTTGTTGTTTAACTTGATGATATCTTGGTATATAGCAAAAGTGAGTTTGAACACATACGACACTTAAAGAGGATATTTGAAAAGCTTAGAGAAGTGAAGCTCTATGGTAAGATGGAGAAATGTGATTTTATGATGGAGAGTGTGAGTTTCCTTGGTTATATTGTGAGTGGAGATGGTATTAGAGTTGATTCATCAAAGGTGGAAGCAATCCAAATGTGGCCTATTCCTACTAATGTCCACGAAGTTTGAAGCTTCCATGGGTTAGCCTCATTCTATAGGCAGTTCATCAAAGACTTCTCTACTATTACATCAACTATCACACAATTGATGAAGAAAGGAAAGTTCCATTAGAATGATTAAGCGACAAAGGCTTTTAAAGACTTGAAGACAAAGCTCTCAAATGCACCGGTATTATATTTACCTTGTTTTGATAAATTATTTGAAGTAACATGTGATGCTAGTGGTGTAGGCATTGGGGTTGTGATCTCACAAGAGAGGAAACCGATTGCCTTCTTTAATGAAATGTTGAATGGTGCATGACTCAACTGTTCGACTAATGATAAAGAGTTTTATGATATTATGCATTGTTTGGAGATATTGAGCTATTAATTGAGACCTAAGCCTTTTGTACTTCACTCAAATCATGAAAATTTAAAGTATATACATGGTCAAAAGAAGGTGAGTCCAAGGCATGCTAAATGGACAAGATTATTACAAACATTTGTGTTCTCCATAAGATATATAGATGGTAAAGTGAATGTTATGGAAGATGCATTATCTAGGAGGACCATGATACTTACCATAACAGATGCAAAGATTTTGGGATTCGAGATGTTGAAGATTCAATATGCCATGGATGATGATTTTGTTATGATCTTCGAAGATTACAAGAAACGAGAAATTTATGGAACTCGTATTCTTCAAGATGGGTTCTTATTCAAACATAACAAATTATGTGTTCCCAATACCTCAGTTTGAGACTTAATAATCAAAGAGGTGCATGAAGGAGGAATTGTAGGACATTTTGGAGTTCATAATACTTTAGAGTTATTGCAATAACATTTCTATTGGCTGAGGATGTAAAAGGGAGTACAAGTCATGGCTGTTAGGTGTACTACATGCCAGAGGAGTAAGAGTTTCTTCTATAAAAGGTTATATGTGCCTTTACCCATGCCTACTCAACCATGGGAAGGTGTTAGTATAAGTTTTATTTTAGGATTACCTAGGACACAAAGAGGCAAGGATTCCATTATATTTTTGGTGGATCAATTTTCCAAGATAGCTCATTTTGTTCCATGTCACAAGATCGATGATGCTACTCATGTTGTGGATTTATATTTCAAGGAGATTGTGAGATTGCATGGGATTCCATGGAGTATAGTTTTGGATAGAGATGTGAAGTTTCAAAGTTATTTTTGGAAGACATTATGGCACATGCTAAGAACGAAGCTTCTATTTAGCATATCACAGCATCCTCAAACGGATGGAAAACTGAAGTTACAAATAGAAATTTGGGCACTTTACTAAGGGGATTGGTGATTAAGAGTGCTAAGGATAGAGATGTCAATTTAGCACATGTGGAGTTTGATTACAACTGAATTCCTTCCACTACAACAAGCTCTAACCTATTCGAGATAGTATATGGTATTAATCCATATATTCTGATTGATATGATACCACTGAAGAAAGGTGAAGTGAAGAGTTATGATGCACAAAAGAGAGTGGAGTTCTTTCAAAAATTTCATCAACAAATCAAGCAAAATATTGAGAAGGTGAATGAAGTATACAAGATAGGAGCAAACAAGCATAGAAGTTAACATATTTTTCATCTAGGAGATCTGGCATGGTTGCACTTGAGGAATGAGAGATTTCCTAATCTAAGGAAAAATAAGCTTATGCCACGTACAGATGGTCCTTTCAAAGTAATTTGAAAGTTTGGAGAAAGTGCTTATGAGTTAGATTTGCAAGATTCATATATTGGGGTATCAAGGACATTCAATGCTAGAGACATTAGCCCTTACTACATCGATGCAAATTTGAGGGAAAATTCAAGTCAACAAGGGGAGAATTATGTAGGAGCAAACACTCAAGACTTGGCATTCATCATTATAGAACTAATTGTTCTTCATTTATAAAGGATCCCCCACACAATTGAAGACAAACAGATGGTTACATTGCTAGTTATAGATGAAATATACCATACAAGCTACTAGGCATATATGGCATGTGCATGGCATGTATAGAGGGCATGGCTACATCCATAAGGGGAATAAAAGGCAGCTTAGACGTGCATATTAGTTGGTTTAATTAGTTAATTAATTAATTTGTCGAGTAAAAGATTAGCTAGAGAATAAAATAGCATAAATCTATCTTTTGAAGAATATTCTATCTTCTAATATCTTTTAGCTAGTAGATGGCAATATCTTGTATAAAGTTATTAGTGACCTTGGCTATATAAGCCACATAACACACATTGAAGATGAATTGAATTGAATTTGAATGAAAAATGCAAGTATTGCTTATTGAATCCTGTGTGAGTTTATCTCAGTTTTAATCGAATCTGTATGAACAATTAATCTTGAAACCCTTAATCTCTTCATCTTTGTGAATTAGAGATTAAATACTATCTTACTAAACTCCATAATCCATGCCATTCCTAGCCATAAGTATCATCCCTAATTCATACCAATCGAAACCCTAACCCTAACCCTAATTTGCAATTCAAAATCCTAACACTAATTTGCAACACCAAACCCTAACCCTAACCCACGAAACCTTCTATTTTCAAACCCTAATTGCTAAAACATCATCATTTTTCCTTCATCATTGTCAAATAATCATCCTCATCATCTCATCACTATCAAATTATCATCATCGAGTCATCATCATCATCATCATCAAATCATCCTCATAATTATCTCCACAACCGAATATCTACATCCTCAATTCACCACCTTTGGGTCTTCATCTTCTTAATTCCAACATAATCAAGCCTTAGGTTTACATATTTGATAATTCCATATTCCTACACACATCAAAAACTCTATGATCCATTGAGGATTATTTACTTACTACATATAGTGGATTTAGGTGTAAACTTTTTAAGACCTAAAGGATTTGAGTTAAATTTAGATCTAGGTACAAAAAATGGATCAGGTCTAAGTCTGATCATATTTGATCTACATTCAACCCATTTTCACCCCTATTTGTTACGTAATATATCTCCCAAACCCAATTACCCGATAATATGTCCATTTAGCCACAAATTTCTTACCACCAATAAACAAATGCTATAGTTGGTTAATATCAAGAGACATCAACATGATGATATCAATAGATAAAATTGACCTATATAAGGCTATTATATAACAACTAGTTTAATAAATTAAGAAATCTTAACTATATATGATTTCAATAAATTAAGAAACCATAACATGCTTAGTAATTACACATAAATAAATTAACTAGATCTTAAGACAAGTAGTAAATTCGATTAGAAAATAGAACTAGGTTTCCTTAACAACATCTCTCATTTTTAAAACCCACTCATTCCAAATGGATAAATGGAATTTAGTAAGAATAAAAATAGTCAGATGTGTATGGATTTAGAAATTTCTGACTGGTATCCATATTTAAACAACATGAATATTATCTCTCCTTCTACACCCATAACTATATCCTTGTATATCTCTATTAGATAAAATCTATTTGATTTTGGATAAATCTTATCAGGTTGTCATCCTTATATAGTATTACATGGATATGGTGATGTCCCACATTTTATGTAAAATGGTCAAATAAGAAATGTTGTCAATTTTGGGCCTTTGATTTTGAATTAATGTTATTATTTGGTTTGGGATAAAGTTTGATTTGAAATCATATTGAAAAATGAAGTTTATTATATTTTTTAGGCAAACCGATCGACCGGTTTGTTGTATCACCAAATTTTGTTTTATCGACTAAACCGATCGACCAATGGAAGAACAGTTGACTAATAGACCTAAACCCATCAACTAGTTTATCCAGCTAGTCATATTTTTTAGCTTGATTTTTCTAAAAAAATCTTTATATTAAAATGGAACCTTACCAATCCATGCGAATTTGTCCCTAAGAGATTCCTAATCAATTTTATGATGCATTTAACCAAAAATACTATCTCAATTTGATATGGAGATCGACTAGGATAATTGAGGGGGATAGATGACCTCAACATTGTCTTCTTTCTTCTATCTCCTTGCACGATTCTCCAATCGAATACTTTAATCTCAGACACACTTTTGAGTAGCTAGAAGACTCCTTCCATGATGAATTTCTATTACTCCATTCGTGAATGCTAATTCTGGTCTAATTGACGTGAATTCTTTATAGACACCATTTAAGTTTAGAATAATAGGTCAAAAAATTGTAAACAAAATCTGCTCATTCTGGTCAAATATAAACAATTAATGGCAGGGTTTTGAGTTGGTTCTACAACCCTCACCATTTCCTTTCGATTATATGGCTATAAATAGCCCTAGTCATCCTTGCTATGCACCTTTCTTTCAACCACCAAATTTTCTAAGTCTTGTATTCTCCCCTCTTCTTCCTACACTTCGAGTATTACCAATCAATCCTTTTACACTCTTCTGCTCCCGTCTTTAGCTCTTTCTTGTTTCAATTATTAAGCAAGGTAGAGTTAGATTCTAGAAAAAAGGTTGAGTGATCCATTTTAGTTCTTCCCCTATTTTTTCCTCAAGTGGCGTGTTCTTCTTCTTTTTATTTTTAAGTTCAAAAATTTAATAAGTTTTGGTGTAATTCCTAAGTTGAGATTTTGGTTTTTAAGTTTTCAAAGCTAATATTTTCTACTATTGGAATTTCTATTTTAAAGGGGATTTTGCCTATATCAATTCAGTTATTCTTGTTTCTAAAATGTTTAGTATGTATTCCTACATGTTAGGTTTACCTTTACTGTATTACTAAATGTTGGCATGAAATAATATAGTTGATATAAGTGGTTGGTGGTTAGATAGCATGATTTGAGTGAAAAGCATGAAATCGGGTAAAAATAGGCTACGATAATCCCATGTTGAGAAATGCATGTTTACTTGATTAGACATATGTTAGATTATGTTGATACATATTTTAATGTGATTAATAATGATTTATATGTAATAATCTACATGAAATCTATGATTTGGTTCCATATTAAGGCAAATCAATCAATTGGTTAGGTCAAACAGATTGACTGGTTCCTAGAACATTCGACTAATTGACCCAACCCATCAACCGGTAAGCCTATAGAGACCTTAGTCTTACTCTCTTCTTAAACCCATCATCTGGTTTAGCAAAAATGATTAACTGGTCTATAAGTAGTCAAGTGGTTTGACCCCAATAGATTGAATGGTTTAAGGAAAGCATGGTCTGGTTGAGTTAAGTTGATTAATTGATTGGGCCAGACCAATTGACTAGTTTGCATAATTTGCTTCTTTTTGGTTCAATTATACTTTGAGGCTATGCTTAGGATTGTACCATGATTATTAATGGGATAAAATGTAGATTTTTTAACATGGATTATTGGCATAATAAAGGGATTAAAATGAATAATAAATTATGGTATACTCTATAAGTAATTTAAAGGCTAAATGGGTATTTCACTTATGGTAAGTGATGATCTTAAGAAAAAAGTAATTAAACAAGGTGTGGGCTTGAATTAAATAAGATGATGGATGTGAATAATATTAGCTAAGGACAAATGGAAACCCATATGGTTGGAAAAATGGGAAGAAAATTTATTGATGTGGATTAACATGGACATTGACTTACTTGCTTTTGTATGGGTTTTGTATGATCACCCATCCTTATGAATAAAACACTAATTACATAAAAGCAAAAGAAAGTCGAGTTCGGTATAGGTCTAGGTTACAAGATCCTTGATTAGCTACCAGGGATTAGTATGCCTTTGGGAATTTTTGGCGCCTTCAGGCTTTCCTTCGATCCGAATCCTTAGAGGTCCTAATACCTTACCAACTCTAAACACTAATAATGTACTAGGAGGTATAGATACTAAAGGATTTGGGGCTTATGTCCATGTTAATTGGCTTTCGCTTGGACTTATGTCCATTCTGATGATTGGCTTTGGCCTGAACTTATGTCGACTTGGTGATTAGTGTAATACTCCCAAAATTTACTACTGAAAAAATTTATTTTATTAAAAGAAAATAGCTAAAGCAAAGAAAACAAAACTATAAATTTCAGGGATATTACATGAAATACCCCAAAACCCTAATTTTAATAATTTTAGCTAATTAAGGATTTATTATGGAAATTAATTAAATAAACTTTATCAAAATAAGAGGGAGTAAATAGGGCAAAATCAGGAGGAAATTAATAAATAATTTAATTGGGAAATATTATAGTGTTTTATTAATTAAAATTGAATTTAGGATAAATCTTTCAAAAATCCTAAATTAACCTAAAAAGAGAACTTAATTATTATTTTATTAAAATATTATTATTTTTAAATATTCCAAATACCCAAAATATTTTAATTGACCCCAACTCACCTATTTTCTCCTTTTCCGTTTTCTTTTCTTTCTTTTTCTCCTTCTTTTCCCTTTTTCTTTGTTTCTCTCCTTTCTCCTTTTCTTTTTCTCTTCTTCCCCCGAAATGGGCCAGCTGCACGGCCTAATCCCCCTCCCCCTTCTCTTTCTGTGTGGCCCAAAGCTCGCGTCATTCTCCCCTACCAACCGCCCAGACGGCTTCTTTCTTTTTCTTTTCTTTCTTTTCTTTTCTTTCTTTTCTTTTCTCGGTCTGCTCGGTCAACCCCCTCCCTCTTCTTCTTTCTTCTTTCTCCCCTATTGCAACCTATAACTTCCCCCAATTCTTGCTATCTACCACACCTGCTAACTGGCTATCTCTCCCCTCTCTTCCCCACTAATCCACCTGCCATTTTGACCCAACCAACCCTCCCTTCTTCTCACGTGCCATTCTTCCTCCCTGTCCAATCACAACCTGCCATGGCAAACCTGCATCGGCCTACCCTATCCTACTTACCCATATTCTCCCATTTCTCTCTGATCTTATCCCCCTCCATTGGTCCTATAAATACCCCATAGGTAACCTTGATCGAGCTTTTGATTTCACAACCAAGAAAATCCCTCCCATGCGCCACTTCCCTATCAGATGCCCTCGTCGTCGCAATCACCCAGTGTCGCCACTCAAGCCAACCATAGTACTACTCCCTAAATCACCCTCTACCAAACTACACCACCCTCCACCCTCGATTTTCCTTGCACGAGTCACCCCGACCGTGCAAAGTTTCCTTCCTAAGCATCCACACTTCCACCCCCTCCACCCTTCGCACCATTGTTTTCCACCACTCCCACCACAACCACCAACTCTTACACCTCCCAAAATTCCCTTCAGACCTTCCTCTACATCCCCTACCCTCGTTTTCCCTTTCCTCCCTCTCCTCCTCCCTTTCTCCCTTTCCACCACTCTCGGCCACCACAGCACCGCCGCCTGCACTACCGTCTTTGGACCACCACCACCCTCATTCTAACCCTCTCAGCGTGGGCAACCTCAATCACCCAAACTTCCACCATCATTCCCCTTCTCTTATTCCCAACACTCAACTATCCTCCTTTTCTCCCTCTATCCCCGCCACCGCTGCCGTTGCCGGTGCCACCAATCACCACCAACCCTAGGTGGTACCCTAAACCCTCTCAACCCTTAAACCCTAATTATGCAAGCCTTATTCATTTTAATTGTAGTATATTGTTGTTGTTATTATTATTATTACTACTACTACTACTACTACTACTACTACTACTACTATGAAGGGTCGAAACCCTATTTTACCATTATTTTGATTATCATCATCATCATCATCATCATTATTATTATTATTATTACTACTACTACTACTACTGTGAAGGGTCGAAACCCTATTTTACCATTATTTCAATTATCATCATCATCATCATCATCATCAACACCATCATCATCATCATCATTATTATTATTATTATTATTATTATTATTATTATTATTATTATTATTATTATTATTATTATTATTATTATTATTATTATTATTATTATCCTTAGCAATATTAGTATTTTGTTAGTGTTACTATTATTACATTAGTATTTTATCCCTAACCCTATTATTAGTCTTAGCCTTAAAAATACTAGGATCTCTATTACTAGGAGTATTAGTATTACTATTATTATTAATATTGCTATTTTTGCTATAACTAGTGTTAGTACTATTATTAGAGGAAATAAAATTATTAGATTTAATAATATAAATATAGCTATAAATATTATTAAAAACCCTATTTTTCACTTGTAAAGTTTTCCTTAATAATAGTAACCCTAATCTTAGAATAAAATAGGACATAATATTATTTTGGTAGAAGGGAAACTAATCCTTAGTTTTTCCCTCTTATAGGTGAAACCAGTCAAAACCCTAAAGAGGTGTAGGAGCATGCTCTAATATCGGTGATGTACTAGGTAAGGGTGTATCTAAGGCCTTATGTGTGTTATGTGTCTTATGTGCCTTGGATGCCATGTATAATGATATGTTGTGTATCTTGTGCTATTAGTTTAATTGTTTTATGTGTAGCGTAGCATAGAATTGAGGTATGCTCATGTGCTTTCTTATGGTATGTGTTTAACATATACATGTAGTGGAATATGATGTGATGTGATGTAACCCTTTAGGATATGTATGTAAGGATATTTAATGTGGTATTACGAGATGGAAAGATGAAAAAGAAAAATGGGAAAGTAAAATGACTAGGGGAAAGTAAGTTGGCTAACATAGGTGGGATTGGCCTAAATATTCCATAATCCATGAGTGGATGAATAAAAGGGGACTTTAAAGAAAATGAAAGAGTGGGAGAATCTAGGGTTGCATGGGAAAATCTAGGGTTTTGCATGGGAGTTTTAGGGTGTTACATGAAAAACTTTGAAGGTTTGCATGGGATGGATAGAGTCTGTATAGGGGTAAATTTTACATATGAAAAGTTGATTTGGGGTGTGAGGAAGGAAATGGAAGAGTTGTTCGGGTTATTGGAAGCTTTGGGGTGGGATAGTACAAGGGTGCATAGGAGACCGAGCTAGGGTTTGGGAGGAAACCCTAATATGAGAAGGTGGAAAAAGAAAAAATAAATAAGAGTGATTGGAGTATGAGATGAGGATGGAGGATTATCAGGTGAGGGATGAGTATGGGTATTAAGGAAAAATAAGAGTGGAAGGTGAGAAATGGAGGGGTGACATGTGAAAAGGAGTATGTTAGGGTTTGGTGTGGCCACCTAGGGTTTCGTGGTCACACGTGTGCTTGGGGAGTAAAGTGAGATGATGAGGGTTGAATCTGAGGGTTTTGATGTGTAGGGTGTTAAAATAGTTTGGGTTGTGTGAGGCAAGGAAGGATGGGCCACATAGGCCCAAATTAGGGTTTCTAGAAAAAATCCTAGGGTAAGATAGTGAGTGGACTTGGAGGTGTAAAGTAGTGAGCCTTGACCCACACACTTAGGAGTTGGGCTTTTAGTGTAAGTTAGGGAAAGTAGGAAAGGATGTTGGGGTAAGTTAGGAGGTGCAGGAGTCTCAATATATGGGATGGGCTCTCCAAGGAGGATAAAGCGTAGATGGAATTAGTCATATATGTCTAGGGAAAAAAATTTTGATTAAGACACGGTAAAACATTAATCATGTAAAGTGGAAGATTATTGAGCCATGCCTAGACCAATCCACTAGCATATAATAGTGGTTAGGTGCGTTCTGCCCTATAATTGACCACTCCACCGGCTATAATAGTGGGGGATCCCAAGCTCAATAAACCAAACCTTAAGTTTGATAAGATATATAAAAGACATTAAGTACTTACAGTGAAACACCATGAGAGTCGGGGCCAGACTGATCCACCGGCATAATAGTGGCCAGGATTATTTTGCCCTAGAGACTGATCCACCGACATATAATAGTGGTCAGGTGCATTTTTCCCTACAATTGACCGATCCACCGGCAACAATATTTGGGTTCCTGTACTCGCATGGATTGATAAAAAAGTATGGTGTGAAATGAGTACCAATCAGAGATTAAATAATTAATTTATCCGAACTACAATTTAGCCTTTATTTATCTAAAATGATTGTATGCTATTTTGTTATCATGCTTGGATTGTGTGCCTTTATGTGTTGGCCTTAGTGCACGGTTACCTTACTTAGTATGTAACGTACTGACCACCTGTTTTATGGGTACTACTCATTCCCATGAGCAGAAGGCCCCTCTGACTTTGTGCAGGTGGGTGACACCATTTTTAATGCCTTTGATGCTTACAAGGCATCAAGCAGAGCTGAGTGTTGAGCATAGACTTGGCACAAAGATCGAGAGTGGTATGGCCGGACTTTCTCCTTTTGTTCTTCCATTCTGTATTAGATTTTCTAGAACTAAACTTTTATCACTTTATAGACCTTATTCCTTTTAAGGAACTTTAACTATGTACTCTGGATTGTAACTCTTTTTCACTCACTCTAATTTCTATCTTATAACTGCTTTAATGTTTTATTTAAGCCTTGCCTTGAGTTTGAATTATGATGATTGCTAAATTTCTTTTAGCCTTGTGATTAGTACGGGAATGGTCTGGAGCCGAGCTTATACTGATCACGGCAATAACATTCTCGAAATTCACAAGTTTTAATTTAATTACTTCTGTTAAATCTTAAGTAAAATGAAAATTTTCAGTAGTGAATTTTGGGGGTGTTACATTACCACCACACTTAGTACCAGACCGGTTTTCTCCTACAGTTTCAGTATCAAATGCTAAGGCTAAAAGAATGAAATATAATTTGCTTGAATTCAAACTTTATTTAAATCAGAGTAGCGCAAAAAAATTTGTTACAAGAATAGAATCTACTATTGGTAGTTACAAGAGTATAGATTACATTTAAACCAACAATAAAATGGCGAAAGGGTGAAACCCTAAAATTTTTTGGATAATACTTACACTCTTTTGCGTTACCCACTTGAATAACACCTGCAACAGATACTGCCCATTGAATAAGGGCCCAAGAAGGGAACCCTTCAGTACTATGGTACTGAGTAATCCTTTAAACCACACTAAAAGGCAGGCCTGCAATACAACACAAAATACAAAAACTATGTAGAATGATAACATACAACTAATACACAAGGCACATCTCATATAAGAAGAAATGCACAACACAAATTTGTATACTTAGAAAATTCGTCACATGCCCAAGCAGGGACAAGCACTGAAGCCAACTTAGGTCATATCAATAGGTCATAATTGGAAATCAATATTTTTGGGTCTTAAGCCATTAATTAATTATTATTTAATCTTTTCTTTCAATTTATATCCATGTGAGTGTGGGAACCCCCGCTATTATAGTTGGTGGACTAGAAACAAACATGGCAGAATGCACTCGACCAATATTATTCATCGGTTAACCAGTCTCCAGGGCTCCCTGTACCTGGCCACTATTATTCGCCGGTGGATCGGTCTAGCCCCAACTCATATGGTGTTCCACTGTAAGTGATTAGTGTCTTCCCATACTTCAATAAAATCCAACGTTTGGTTTATTAAGCTCAAGATCCCCCACTATTATAGCCAATGGACCAAAAATATATAGGGCAGAATGCACCTAAGCACTATTATTTTCCGGTGGACCGGTCTCCAAGACATCTTACGCTTGACCACTATTATTGTCGGTAGATCGGCCTAGGCCTGGCTCAATACTCTTTCACTTTACGTAATTAGTACTTTATTCATGTTTTATTCAAAGGTCCATTTATTCTATTTGAGGAAAGGGGAAATGTCACAAATCTAGAGAAAAAAGATATACTGGCTATAGAATCAAGCATTGCATATCAAGAATCAAGGCATACACAAAAACCTAACATGCAAATCAAACATATCTAACACACATTTTCATGTACACTTACTTACCAAGCACCCCTTACATAACTATGACATAACACCATATCATCCTCTTTAGTTATCCATCCAACCATAGGCTATACCATATTCGTATGATACTCTCTTGTGGCACCCACTAACTGATCAATTACTCTTATCTTATTATCCATTGTTACTTATGTCTTATTAAGGAGATTCATTTAACCCCTCGACATGTTATATGCATGTTGCCACTTTACCCCCATCGTCCTTACAAATTTATTGAAATACCCCTTACTTGTAAAATTACTAAGTCTTCCCTTTTTTATTTATCAATTTACTATATTACCCTTTGTGCTTGTATAACTACCAGATTACCCCTTGTATTAGTTAAACTACCAAATTATCCTCCATACTTATTAAATTACCAACTTTACCCCTTATACTTGTTAAGTTACCAATTTATCTTTCTAATGGGTTAAATTAGTGTATTACTCTTTATACTTATCTAAATTACCAAATTACCCTTAGGCCCATTAAATCACCAAGTCACCCTTTATACTTGTTATACTTGTCAGATTTCCCATTTGGTTAGTTAGATTACCAATTTTTCCTTCTTCATTATTATCATTACCAATTGCCCCTTTTAGTTGGCTAAATTACCAAATCACCCTCTTTCATTATTATAATTGCCAAATTACCCTTTTTAGTTGGTTAAATTACCAAATTGCCCTCTCCATTATTATAATTACCATTTTGCCCTTTTGATTGGTTAAATTACCAAATTACCCTTCTTCATTTTTATAATTTACTAAATTATCCTTCTTCATTATTATAATTACCATTTTGCCCCTCTTCATTATTATATTTACCATTTTGCTCCTCTTTCTAGAAATTACCAAAATACCATTCCTTTACACCAATTTACCATATTACCCTTCTACTTTATTAAATTACCATTTTACCCTGCCTTTATACCAATCTACCATGATACCCTTTTACTGTACAAAATTTACCATTCTACCCTTTTAATTAAAAAATTACCATATTACCCCTTTATTTATAAAATTACTATTTTGCCCTTATTATACCACTTTTACTAAAATACCCTCACTACATAAAATATTAACATTAATGCTCCATACCCATCATCCAACTCTACCAACTATTGTTATTTATCATAATACTCATTAGCACCTATAATTATTTAGGCCACACTCTTATATAAGAAATATTACTAAAATGCCCCTAGGGCCCATAATAACAATATTAAAAATACACTCTTCTTCTTTTCTTTTTTTTTTTTATCAATAAACACATGCAACTAAAATATACTCTTATATATATAAACATATTAAAAATCCTAATACGCTAGCATACATATTTCCATATGTTTAAGTAAGGTTTAACAGTTACTTTATTTCCCATAAAAATCAAACCTTATTGATACCTCGGTTAAAGGCTTAAGCTTTGATTAGTAAAAATCAATCCCTAAAAATAATATAAAAAAATTAGTATAATAAAAGTAGGAAAATCAAAGGAATAATTCTTTTATATCAAAAGCTTAATTAATATATAATGCATCAAATATTGTTTATACCTTAAAATTAATTAGTGATTGGGCTAAAATTAGGCAAGACTCACGCTGCTCATGAAGTGTGAGCTGTATGCAAAAATGAAGGCGGAAGGGGTTGAAGGAGAGGTGGAAGAAGGGAGGGTGTATTGGTTCAGGTTGGGGCTTTGGGGGCTAGGAGGAGGACAAGTGAAGGAGAGTTAAGGCAAGGATTGGGTGCAAGGTGGAGTGGGGGTGTAGGTGATGGTCGGGGATAGGTGATCGGCGGCCAAAGGCAGTGGACGTGGTGACTACAAGCTAGGAAAAGTGGGTTGAGGGTTGGGTAGAGGAGGATAAGGAAGGAAAAGGAGGGTTTGTAGGGATAGTTTTCGCCAAGGGAGGTAAGGGGTGGTAGGGGAGCTTACAGGGAGTAGGTTGGTGGCTTGGGAGGTAGGGGAAGCAGCGGAACGACGGGGGGCGGTGGTGCAAGTAGGAGGCTGAGAAGGGAGGGAAAAGAAAAGAAGAGGAAGGAGGGTGGCGACAGGGCTCGAGGGAGTGGTTTGGTGGTGCAAGGTAGTAGTAGGGGGTGGCAGGAGGCGGTGCGGGTGGTTGGTTGGGCAGTGGCAGCAACGGTCGAGGGTGGCAGAGCAAAACAAGGGAAGGAAAGGAAAGGAGAAGAAAGGGAAAAAAAGGGGTTGGGAGAGGGAAGGGAGTAGGATTGAGTAGGGAGAAAATGAAGCAGAAAAGAAGGAGAAATAAGAGGGAGAGGATGCAGGCGTGGGTGGGTTAAGTGGAGGTGAGGGGGCAGGAGCATGGCCTGCAGTGGTAGGAAGAAGAGGAAAGGAAGGGAAAAAGAAGGCATTCGGGGGAGGAGTTGTAGGTCATGTTTGGTCTGAAAATGGAAGGAAAGGAATAGGGGGAGAAAAAGGGAGAGTGAGAGTAGGTTGTAGGAAGGTAGGTGGTGGCAGTTACAGACAGAGTTGCAGGCGGCATTCTCGTTGGTTGGGGAAGGAGGAAGAATAAGAGAAGAAGAAGAAAGGAAGGAAGAGGGAAGGAAGTCGGTCGGGCGAGGAGAAAAGGAGAGATAGGCTGGCCCACGTGCGAGGGAGAGGGGGAGGACAAAAGGAGAAACTAGGTTAGCCCAATCAGGGGAGGAAGAAAAGAAAAGAAAGGAGGGAAGGTCGGACCAGGGCGCTGCGCAGGAGAAGGAAAAGGTAGGGAAGGATTGGGCTGGCGACAGCAAGCATAGGTGAAGAAAAAACTAGGCCAGGTGGTCTGAAGGAGAAAAAGAAGAAAAGGAAAAAGAAGGAAAAGAAGAAAAAAGAGAAAGAAAAAAGGAAAAAGAGAAGAAAATAAAATAAAATAATTTTTTAAAATAATATAATTTAATATTTTTGATAGATAAATTAATTTAATAATTTAATTTATTATAATTTAATATATTGGTTTAAAAAGAAAATTTTAGTAAAATATTAGTTTGGAAAATTATTTAAATAAAATGAGTATGATAAAATAATAAAATATTTATTTTAATTTATTAAATATTCATATCCCTTTTTACATGCTCAAAAATCCACAAAATAATTAAATTAAATAAATTTAAAAATTAATTTATCCCAAATAAAGGTTATTTATTAAATTATCAGTTTTTAAAATTTTTGGGGTATTATAATTAGCTTCTACCTAGACTTTATGTCCCTTATTTTGATAGGCTTCCATAGTACGTGAGACCATGGGGTGGTGCATAGTCAATCACTCGATGATAATAAAATATGGATGGTAAATATTGGTTGAAATTTATGAACAAAGACCAAGTGAGAAGTTAATGATTGGTGAAGAAATGGAAGTAATGGTATGATTAATCAAAATGAATAAAATTAGTTTATACACTTGGCTAATGGTCGAAATGACTAATTGGTTATAGAATGGAATATTGATTGAGTGATTTACCTGCCTCATATATGGATAAGTAAATGGAATAACCTAAGGAATTGGATAATTGGAAATAAACCCTAGATATTCTTGGATACTCTTTGTCATTGCTTACGTAAGTGCTTATGTGATAAGGTTGTGAATCTAAGCATGATGTATTCTAATATGCCAAAATTATGCATGATAACATGTCTTTATGTACTTCTACCTTTATATATGGCCTCATCATGATGCATGCTATAATTTATGTTTATGTATGGTAAATTAGTATACTTGTGTTACAATGAGGGAGAACTTGGCTTACTCAATACGTAGCATACTGATGTACCCATTTACTCGGTCACCTGCTCATTCCCATGAATAGAGGACCATATGTAGGTCTTTGGGAATGGCCATTAAAGGGCATACCTTAGTTGGGTTGGGGGTTGAGAGCAAGGATATCCGAAAGGTTTTCGTGGGATCTGTGACATACTAAGATTTTAAATTACTTGTCATGTCCTAATTTATTTTATCGTAGTCCTATACTTTATCCACATGTATTTTGTAATGATTTGGTCAGAACCCGGTAGAGTCCTCTAACATAAACACTAAATCATTTAATTAAATTATCATGAAATTATTATTTCACACACTCTGTTGTTTTAAGAGTTTTGATTTGTTTAGCCTTGTATCTGATATGGGGTGGGCAACAGATGTCTAATTTGTGTAAAGGACGGTGGTAACGCCCCGTTTTTTCTAGGTATTTACTGCTTTTGAATATGTTATAATAAAATTTTTCGGTAGTGAAAAATGGGAGTATTGCATATGGAAATAGGGATGAGAGAAATAAATTTTTTTGAATGTATGTGCTAATGATATTCCTTAATTTTATGGATATATAATTAATTTCATTCCCAGAATAATATTAATTTACAAATGTATGCCCCTTGTATGAATTGGTGGATGTTAATAAATGATAAACATTATTAAATTTATTTTCTTAACCATAAGTCTTGGGGCTATTTTTGTATTATATTGTTTTAAAACATCAAATATATTTATATGAACTTTTAAAAATGGGAACATGAAAAATAAAGAAATTTTTTTTTCTAAACGGAATGTGAAAGGAGATTTTTGTGCAACAATGTAGACATACCCTTGTTTATTGATTGATGCACCAATAGCTAATGTAACACCCCCAAATTTACTACTGAAAAATTTTGTTTAATTAAAAGAGGTTTAGCGGAAGCAAGCAAATAAAACTATAAATTTGGGGGTATTACCGCCACACTTAGTACCAGATCGATTCACAACTATCGATCCGATACTAAGTGCTAAGGCTAAAATAATAGAACCAAAACAAATCATTAGTAAGGCATAAGTGATAAGGAAATCAGAGTACGAAAGTCAAGAGTTACGTTCGGAAGTACAATTTAAAATTCCAAATGTCAGAGGAATTAAAATGACGGAAGGATAAGGTACGATAAAACCCTTGGAAATTTAAATACAACACTTGTAACTTCCAAAGACAAATACGATTAAACAAAACAAATTCTGAAGGGTAAATATCCGGATCACTTACTCACTCAAGTCAAGCCTTCCACCCCAATTTAGTAACTGATCAAAACCTGCATCAAAGGTCTGCTCCCCACCGTCGGTGGATCATCACAGGACCCATTCAACCAGCGTAGTATCAGTACGGGTCTAATACTGAGTAAGTCCCACTACCCTATCTTATGGGAGAGATGTAACTATAGAATCGAGTTCATATTATGATACAATACATTGATATATTATCATACGTACTCACAACCCACAACATGAATCTAGCCATACACCTATAGTACATATGAGACATATGTAACGTCACATTTAAACATATAAGTGTGGTATATCCGAAATATAAAGTGGCTCATGCGCCTCAAGTAGGAATAATCCATATTATTGGAAACTCAATGCGTGACATACTCACGTAAGCAGCATGTAGTAATACAGATAATAAAAGCTGATCGTAGTCCAATTAGACTTATTTCCTTTGAGTCTTTATTAAAAGTAGTCATTTCACACCACAGTCTTTATTAATCCACGTGAGTGCGGGAACCCCACTATTATAGCTGGTGGACCGGAATATATAAACTCAGGGCAGAACGCTCCTGACCACTATTATTTGCTGGTGGACCGGTCTCCAGGGCAGAACGCTCCTGGCCACTATTATTTGCCGGTGGACCGGTCTGGCCTCGACTCACATGGTGTTCCACTGTAAGTATTTAGTATATTTCCCATGTCTTATAAGTTTTACGTTTGGTTTACTGAGCACGGAAACCCCCACTATTATAGCCGGTGGACCGGAAATCATACAGGGTAAAACGCTCCTGACCACTATTGTTCGCCGGTGGCACGGTCTCCAGGACACCCCGACTCCTGGCCACTATTATTCGCCGGTGGACTTGTCTGGGCCCGACTCGGCATCTTCCTCTTTAAGTGATTAGTATCTTAACGTATCTTATTTGAAAGTGTTTTACCCTTGACATGCATGGCTAACTATATCCACACTTATCCTCCCACGAGGGCCCGTCCCATATCTTGGAACTCGTGCACCCCTTATCACACCTCGATATCCATTTCCCCTCTATACTTAAACATAATAAAAACCAACTCCTAGAGTATGAATTAAGGCACAACACCTCGTAACATCGGACTCCACCCGCCATTAGCCTCTAGGGTTTCCCTTGAAACCCTAATTGGACCTATGTGGTCCAACCTCCTCTTACTTCACTGCCATTAATTCATCTATCCTCAACACCTCATCTCATTCAGGTCCAATCCCCAAATCATATCGCTTTACCCATCGATTCTACCTGTGACCCTAAAACTCTAGTTGGCCACTTCAACTCTAGTACCTTTCTTTTCCCACAAGTAACCTCTCCTTTTCACCCAATGTTTCTTCTCCCTCAAAACTCCCATAATCATCCCTTATAACATAAACTCTCACTCTCAACTCGCACTTCACTCACCCTTAATCATTTTTCTTTCACTTTTTTTTCAGATTACTAATTCTTCCCAAAACCCTAATCGGGTCCCTTATATGACCCTACGTACTATATTTCACCTCGAGTCTCTAGACTCCCAAACAGACCTCCCACTATCTTCCTCACGTCCCACGGTAACTTTTCATACGTAAGGTTCACCCCCATGCGGACCTTAACCTTCCCATGCAAACCCTATCATTTCCACCATGCCAACTCTATCATTTCCATGCAAACCCTAGTTTCCCCCATGCAACCTTATTTTTATTCCCACTCTTCTATTTATTTGATTCCTCCTTTTCCTCATCATCTCAAAAAATATGAATTCCTTAGGTCGTCCATACCTATGTTAACCAACGTACTTCCCTTTGGTTATCTTAATTGCTTATTTTTCTTTTTCAAGTCCCCACTTCACAACACTTCCTCACATAACCTAGCATGCATGTCGTAGGGGTCACATCACATCACATCATATTTGTACCATACCATATTAGTACACACAAACGAGAGCACGAGAACGTACCTCGGTTACATGCTGCGCTACATAAATACACATATAACATTCAGGTTATAGCATACAACAGCACAAAGCATACACGACAGGTAAAACATGCAATACACACAGGTGGCCTTAGTTACGTCCTTACCTAAATCGGCGCCGGGCTTGGAGCACGCTCCTACGCCTCCTGGGGGCTTTGACTCGGTTCACCTATAAGAGGGAAATGCTAAGGGTCAATCTCCCTCTACCCGAATTACCATAATTTTCCTACCTTACCCCTATCATGGCCTAATACTAAGGCTAATATTAATAATAGGGGTTTATAAATAAAGGGTAGGGTTATTACTATTCTCACGATAGTTTGAACGGATTATTACTGATTAAAGTAGGTTTTAGCAAAAATCCAGAGTATTAAGGTGAGGGTTTCAATATTATTAATAATAATTACTAATAATACTAACTATAATAAGAATACTACTAATAATAATAGTACTCATAATAAGAATAATAATGGCTATAATGATAATAATGATGATAATAGTAATTGAAATCGTAGTAGCATTAGTGATAGTAATATTACCGATAATAATAAAATACTAACACAACCATAATCATTCTAATGATAATATCAATAATAACTATAATAATAATAGTAGTAGTAGAAGTAGTAATAGTAATAATAATAACAATAATAATAATAATAATAATAATAATAATACGATTGATAGTAAGAATACTAGAAATAATACTAATAGAAATAATAGAAATAATAATAATAGTTAGAAAGATAAACATAATGACACTAGTATTAACCATAGTAGTAATAATAGTAATGATAGCGATAATGATAGTAACAATAATAACGATAATAATAATAACAATAACAATAATAATAATAATAATACAATAGTTGTGGCAATACTAAGCATAACAAAATACTAAGGTAATATTATTAAGTTATAATGTTGAGGATAATAACAATGGTAATAATTGATAAAATAATAAATGCATTAAATACAACAACAACAACAACAAAATAATAACAAGATAATAATAATAATAATAATAATAATAATAATAATAATAATAATAATAATAATAACGATAATAGTAGTGCTAACAATAATAAGGATAATAATAGTAATACTAGTAATATTAACAATAATAATAACTTAATAGGATCTTGTATTGCTTAATACCATTAATTAGAAGTTCTTAGGGGAAATGTTAGGGCATGTTAATAATAATAATGATGATAATAATGGTAGTATTAATAGTAATTATAGTGATAGTATTAATAACAATTAGGTTAATGATAATTATAATAACATTAACAATAATAGTTAATAATAATATTAAAATTTATTAACCACTTATATTATTCCAGGTCTAGGGTTTTAGGGAGTTGGACCACCTGGCTGGGGGGAGTGGCACCGGCGGCGGCGGCGGCGGAGGAGGAAGAAAAAGAATTTTGGGAAAGGTGGCTATGGAGGCTAAGGGGGGAGAAACTAGGGGAAAGTGGAAGTGTAGGGTGGTAGGGCAGGAAGTCCTGGTGGTTTTGGGGGGTGGTGAAGGTGCTGCAAGTGGCGGCGGCGCGAAGGCAGAGCAGGGCTAGAAGGGGTCGATTTGGGGAGGGGTTTTCGCACGGCCAGGGCGGCACGTGCGGCGCGAGGCAGAGAAGCTAAGGGGGTTGGTTGTGTAGAGGGGGGTGCAGGGAAGGTGTTGGTGGCGCGGGTAGGCGGTAACGGTGGCCGAAGGCGGAGGAAAGGGCGACTGAAGGTGGGGTGGCATGCGTTGGAACTTTCTCTGGGTTCCAGATTTGCGAACCCGATTAAGGCGGTGGTGAGGGCTATGTATAGGCCAAATTGAACGGAAAACGACAAGCTTCGAGGGGGAGGTTAGGGGTTAGGGTTAGGGTAGGTTGTCCGGCGTAGTTGGCCGGCGCATGGTCTGAAAATTTTCAGACCATGATTCGTCTACATAGGGGCTTATGTGCGGGAGAAGGGCTACGATGATTGGTCATGTCCACAGGGAAGTCAACGGGGAGAAGAGGGGCGAAATGACCGGTGCTAATGGCGTGGCATTGAAGCTTCCTTTTCCGGCGAAAATTTTGGGTTGCAGGCGGCAGAGGGACAACGACGTCACGAGGAAGAAGAAGAGGAAGAGGCTGGACCGGCGGTCCAGGGAAAAGGAAAAAGGGAAGGGGGAACCGGCCGGGTGGCGGCGGTTATTTCCCCCATTAATGAAACGCGGCGTTTTGGGTGAGTTTTGGGCAAAACGCGGCGTCTGCGTTGATCTGGCAACGGTTATTTTTCCTTATTGCGACGCGGCGTTTCAGCGACTTTAGCATCGAAACGCAGCGCTTTGTCTCACGGGCGGCTGGGCTCGCTGGGCCGCGGACGAGAAGAGGAAATGAGGGCGGCGTTGGGCCGGTCGAGGCCCAACTTCGGCGGGGAAGGTAGAAAAAGGAAAAAAGAAGGAAAAGAAAAAGGAAAAAAGGAAAATAAAGGCTTTATTTAGGGTTTTGGATTTTGCATAAATTATTTAGAATATTTTTGGGCTATTTAGAATATCAATATTTATAAAATATTAAATAAATTCCTTTTTTTGCTTAGTTTAGACTATTTTAGATAAATTTCCTTAACCTCCATACTAATTAGGAAAAATACCCAGATTTTCTTCCAATTAAATTATTTATAAAGTGTATATTAATTGAAGCTATTTTATCCTTCTTATTTTAAATAAAATAATTTACTTAATTAATTTCTAAAATAAAACCCTTAATTATCTTAAAATACCAAAAGTCCTCCTACTTAGAACACTTATAAATTCCTTCTTGATTTATCCTAATTAATTCCCCTTTTCTTTCCAATAAAAGTAGTTTATCTTAAATAAATTTTCTAATAATTCCCTATTTGGCCATGATTTCCTAATTTAGAGTTTTGGGGTATTTCAGCTAAGGCTATTGTTGTCACTCGATATCTGATGAACTGATTTGATATTTAAATCAATTCAATTAGAAAAACCAAAATAACCAATCTAATATTTTTTTAAAATCAAATGATTGAATTAGTCAACAAAATGACAAGCAAATTGGTAGAAAGTTTTAAATATCCAACAGATTATATGTGATTCGATCCAAAATTTTGAATATCTGAAGTATTAGATATTCGAACGTTATTTTTTATTCTCAGATATTCAAAATATCTATCTTCTCTTTATGTTGTTAGTTAAATACAATTTTTTATAAGTTCCCACACCTTAAAAGGGATTTTGTTTTTTATTTGACAAAATCACTTCTCTCAATTTTCAAATATCTATCTTCTCTTTTCTCCATTTTTTTCCTTCTTCCTTTAATCCTAAATCTTCAATATTTCAATTTTCAATACACATTATATAAGATCAAATTCAATAATTAATCCATATTCTATAATAAAAAACTACACAAAATAATAATCATTGATATTAATAATAATATTATATCAGCCATAAAAAATAATATTAATAATAACAATAATGATAATTATTATTATTATTATTAATCATTATATAATATATAGTAATTGATATTTAAAAATGTATTATTATTTTTAATTATTATTAATATAACATTTATTATTCATTAGTAATAATTATTCATAATAATAAGTAACATTAAAAATTAATTATATTTAATAATTAATAGTTTTAATAATACTTGAAATAAATATTAATCATTATTAATATTATGAACAATAATTAATATTAATTTTTATAGATAATAATAATAATATGTTAGTAAGTCATAATCAATAATTATAGTTATTACTATATTATGTATTATAATTTATATTAATTAAGAATAATAATTATAATAATAGTTTTTAATTACTAATACTAATAATAATAATAATAATAATATACATCATAACTATTAATAATAATTCTCATATCATTGTTAATATCGCATTATTCATAACTTTTTATAATAATAATAATAATAATTAATATGACTAATTAATAATAACTAATCATGAAACAACTAATGGATCAGTAATCTGTTGGTGAAGATACTTACCCATTAAAAAAGAATATCTACAATCGAGTAGCTTGTTCGAAATAGATTGATACAAGTGGATGATCTAATGAAAATTAGTTAATGTAATTCCCCGTCAAGTATAAATTTATGTAAAAAAATAATATTTTAAACTTATAAATAATTTAAATGTTGAAATTAATATAATTATTTAATTTAAGTTGAACTATACATATAAACAACTAATTAAAGCAAATAACATACAAAATTACAAAATATCAATCACCAAATTATTTATACTAAAGCTTAAGAATAAGTAATTAGCTTGTTCGAAATAGATTGATACAAGTGGATGATCTAATGAAAATTAGTTAATGTAATTCCCCGTCAAGTATAAATTTATGTAAAAAAATAATATTTTAAACTTATAAATAATTTAAATGTTGAAATTAATATAATTATTTAATTTAAGTTGAACTATACATATAAACAACTAATTAAAGCAGATAACATACAAAATTACAAAATATCAATCACCAAATTATTTATACTAAAGCTTAAGAATAAGTAATTTTATATAAAAAAATTAATAACAAAATTAGATGCATATAAATCTTTATACATCAAGACAATATAAAAGCTGAATGCTTGTTTGTTTTACCGGACGTCGGATTATTGATTATTGATGGACGAACCTCGCAACCATCAACAAAATATTCCGTGTCGCCATCATAACCTTCGTAGCCGTTCCTCTTATTTCTCTGTTACCTTTTGAGACCAGAGAGTCAAGTGTCTCTGTTATTTTCTCTTTTTTATCTCTCCACCTCGTCATTTCTCCGTTGAAGGGAAAGAGAGAATCTTCGAACTTTAAGAGATAGAATAAAGAAAATAGAAAAGGAAGGAAAAGGTGCCATTGATTGAAAGTTGAAAAGGAAGTTTGAGTGGCGGTAACTTTTCCTTCTCCTTTCCGACTTTGATCACTCAGATCTACTGCTACGTCTTACTCTCATCCCCTCATCTATGGCTTCTGGTAAAGAACGCGAGAACTTTGTCTATGTCGCCAAGCTAGCTGAGCAGGCCGAGCGATATGACGGTAGTCTTTTTCTCTCTAGCTATCTATTTCTTGATTTCGGTAGAGTTTCTCTATCTCTTTCCGTTAAGATCTATTCTTCTGACTATTTATTGATTGATGGAAGATCTTTGTATATTTTTTTGCTGAATTATGGTAGACTGAAACATTACTGTTCTGCTTGAATTTTGACTCAGATTGATAATTTATCATTTTGTTATTTGTGAATGGATGAATGATGGTGGCCGTTAGCGGTTTTATGCTTTATCTGTACGTTGCTTTGATTATGTTACGAATGCTTGATCTATTGCTTGACTGTATGAAATATCTATTATTTTGTTTTTCGGGTCTATTTTTTTTCCCTGACAATTGAAGTTGCTTTGATTGTTCCTCTCTTCTGTTGGAATTGGAATAACTTTTTATGCGGTTCTTGATTGACTGGTTACCAATCAATATTGACCAGAAATGGTGGATTCCATGAAGAGTGTTGCTAAGTTGGATGTTGAGTTGACAATTGAAGAGCGGAATTTACTTTCTGTTGGTTATAAAAATGTTGTTGGTGCTAGGAGAGCATCGTGGAGGATCTTATCTTCCATTGAGCAGAAGGAAGAAGCTAAAGGCAATGAAATTAATGTTAAGAGGATCAGAGATTATCGCAACAAGGTCGAGACCGAGCTTTCCAACATTTGTAGTGAAATTATGGCCGTCATTAATGAGCATCTCATTCCATCAGCATCGGCGGGTGAATCTACAGTCTTCTACTACAAGATGTAGGCGGCTCTTTATTTTTTACTCTAGTTCACTCTTCACTCGACCTCATATTATTGACTTATTTCTTTTCTATCTCAAGGTTCTCGATCATGGCGTTATTATTGTTCCATTGATGCTTGCAGGAAAGGTGATTACTATAGGTACTTGGCTGAATTTAAGTCGGGTGATGAGAGAAAAGAAGCAGCTGACCAGTCCATGAAGGCTTATGAGGTACATTAGAGGTTTTGCATCTATATTTGTTTTGGTATGTCTATTTAGTATTTGATGTGTGTATATGTGTTTTGACGAGTGTAGTTCTCAAGCTTTATGTTGTCGGACTTCCTAGTAATAAGTGAGAACGAAGTTTGCAACCTTTTGTTATACACTGCTTGAAGGAGCTGTGTTGTGATCATTCTGATGATTTTGTCTTTGGGTTGAGTCATTCACTCCACCTTAGGGGTGTTATGCTGTTAGCTCTCATGAAGTTGGTAGATCATCCTGTATGAGGTCATGATGAAGCAGCAGTTGCCAAGACTCAACTATATAATAGATATGTTAGCTCAATTCTTTTTCAATATTATGCTTAAGGTGTGTTTTTCATTACCTTGTGTACTTCTGCTTATTCATAATGCTTAGCACTAGAGTTGACAAAAGTTGACCCGACCTAAACTCGATCCAAAACTTATCTAGCCAGACCCGACACTAACCTGACTTGAACCCATAACCCGCCATTAATCCAACCCGTTGTCAACCTAACCCGACTCAATAAAACCAAATTTGATATTAACCTATTATGATAATAAAAAAAATTACTTGTCTTATTATTTATTTAAAACTTTTAAAAATATATTATTATTTAAATTTTACTTATTTTTCTTACTTTTATTGTGAACTTATTTATATACCAACAATATTTTAATTTTGCCTATTTATTCGCATAAAAACACAACATTAAAAAGTTATAATAATAAACAAATGAAAATTAATAATACATTATTAATCACATGTTTACATGAAGTTAAAATTTATGTTTTCTTTCGAGGTTAATGAGTTAGATTAATTTTGGTAGTCAATATCCGATTTGACCCTTATCCAAAGTGATTCAAACTAGGATTAACTCAACCTGAATCCAACTAACCCATTAAAACTTAAAAAGATCCAATTCATTAAGTTAACTCTAACCTGACCCATCAAATTAACACGAACATGCAATCACTTTACTACGAGCTTACTCGGCCCAAACCCGACCCAATAGGGATGTAAATGAGGCAGGTTTAGGATGGTTACGCCCATACCTGTACCTCGAACGGGTATCTACTAAACATTTATATTTGTATCCGTGGGATATCTGTTACCCGACAGATAATCCATTTATCCGTTAACAGATATTATCAAGTGGATAGATTCGTTACCCGACGGATACACCTATTTTAAAATTAAGGATAAAAGGGTAAGTATATATATGGTAAACGGGTATGGATATGGATATTCCATACTTGTACTTGTATCCAAACTCGATGGGTATTTTTTTTCCATCTACCATATCCATTTATCCATATCCGTTTAAATATCCGATGGATAAAAACCATCAGATTTTTGGTAAAATCCGTCCTATTTAGATTCCTAGACTTGACTCAACCCGAATTATCTCAACCCAAATCCAACCGGACCCGATAAAATTAAACCGATATAACCCGGATCTGCAATGAAACAAACCCAAACCCAAACCCGAAAATAAGACGACCCGAAAACGATCCTCCTCGAACCCGACCCGCCCGACCCGACTGCCACCTATACTTAGCGTTCAAACGCCATTCACTACATGCACTAGCTCCACTGCATGCCGCCCTTATCTTTGAACCCAACAAACCAATGTTGAAATCTGGTTACGAGGTTCACTTGCTTTGACACCAAGCTGGATGAAAGGCAAGAATAGTCTCTGAGGCACAAAACACCAGCTCCCTGGGTCTTTGGTAGGGTAGGATAGGCAATTCACTAGCCGTAAAGGCACACTTAACTTGCTGTTTTCTGTTTTTATAGCTATTAGATGCAAACAGTGGATACAACCCTGAGATCCAGGAGTAGTCATGTTTCAGACATTGTAGCTCAGAAAGACATCTGTTTGACAAGAATTAGAAGAGGAAGAAGAATTTCCTTCCTAGGCCTTTATAAACACTGCCCCCAGGTAATATCATAATATTTTTAGTACACTATGACTTATGCATGCCTTTTAAAAATGGATGTTTGTTGAGACATGATATGGTATTTTCACCTTATGTCAAAGGTACGACATCAGCACTCACTAATGTTATTCAATAGGGACTGTGGATAACATGCACATTCTTTATGGCATTGATTTTCTTCCGTAATCTGTTACTAAGCCCAGCATGTGGTTATTAGGGCCTCTCTAGGCCTTTATAAACTGTGCCCCCAAGTAATATCACTGGTAAGCTATGACTCAGGCACTGCCTTTTAAAAAAGTATGTTTGTCAAGGCATGATATGGTTTTATCACCTTATGTCAAAGATAGGGCATCAGCACTGATGTTATTATATAGGGATTGTGAATAACCTGCACATTCTTGATGGCAGTGATTTTCTTCCATAATCTGTTCCTAAGCCCAACATGAGGTTTTTTGGTTTCTAATGTTACCATCCTTCTTAATTTGTCCAGGCAGCTACCACTGCAGCTGAGGCTGAACTACCTCCTACACATCCTATTCGATTGGGATTGGCTCTTAACTTTTCGGTGTTTTACTATGAGATTTTAAATTCACCAGAAAGGTTTGAGAGAATATATAATGTGCCTGGAATTTATGAAGACCTATAATTCCTCGTGCTTCTAATGCTTTTTTCCCTTTCATTTCATCTATCAGGGCCTGCCACCTTGCAAAGCAAGCCTTTGATGAAGCTATTTCAGAGCTTGATTCTCTGAATGAAGACTCATACAAAGATAGCACTTTGATTATGCAGTTGCTTAGAGACAATCTCACATTGTGGACTTCTGACATTCCTGAGGATGGAGGTAATTATGATTGAGCACGAAAACTTAAGATGTCGTATTGTTAACTATCCTTAATTGTGTGATATAATTGTCTGTATTGTCCTTCAGGTTGTTCTTTGTAACATTCTTTTGATATTTTCTTGTATGACATCACAAGTATGTTATTTTTTTTTCTTGGCTAGGAAATTATTTCTGATTTTCTTTGTTAACTAGTGAATGGAGGAATCTGAATCTAATTAATTTTAATTAACTTATAGCAAAATGTTTTTTTTTTTGTAGAAGTTTGTATATAATAATAATAATAACTCAGTTCATGCTCAACTCAATGCATCTCTTCAAACTATATCTGATGCAAGGGCCCTGTGTGACTATAAAATTCAATTTGAGGCATACACTATTCTTAATTTATTTGATTTTGATATTGGAATGTAATTAAACTGTTTAGAGGTGGATATTATCTCAAAATTTGTGGGGCAAACCACATGCAAAATTAAAAAACTGGGTCATATTCTGTTGGATTTCTGTTATGATTTATGGACTTTATGTTCATTTGGATGCACATGTGAATAGCTAGACGTTGTTTGTTAACTTCTATCATGGAATGTTTGTTTTGAAGTCTTGATCATGGAATTTTCCTCTTTCAAGTTTTTATGTATTTGCAGTTTTCTCTTTTGAAATATGCAAGTCTAAAATTAACTCAACATAAATAGGAAAAAGGAAATGGTGTGGAGGTGGAGCCCTTCTTTTAATCATCGGGTTGAAATAAGAGGTAGATAATGTAGAGGCCATCAGAGAGAAGACAGCTTAAGTTAGATGGTAAGAGTTAAGGGAATATATTTGACCGACAGAAAGAGAAACAGAATGGTTAGATTGAGAAGATGATGGTATTATGCAAAAGACCAAATGAAGGAGTTGAGCTTTTACCTATCTTATTCCTTTTCTTCTATCCCCCTCCTTTTGTTGGCCAGGGGAAGGGGTGGGGTTGTTGAGGGCATTGGCACTTTGCAAACAGGTTTGTTTTCCGACTATCTTCTGATACAATTAATAAGAAAAAGAAAAATAAAATTTCTTAATGGCATTTCCATGTAGGACATTGGTAAGGTGAGTTATCTGTGTAGCATTGTTGGACTAGAACGGAAGGTAATGCATTAATAAACCATGAAGCATTGCAGAGCACGCTGAATTGTGGAGCTTAACTGTCCAATGAACCTGAATATTGTACAAAATTTGATGGGAAGACTAATGGAATATGCTGTGAATTTATAAACCATGTTCTTGCTGTTTGGGCAGCATTTGGTAGAGGAACATACAATAATGGAGTTGGGATTTGAAGTCCATGGAGTAGCAGCACTGTAGCTATATGAATATATAGAATAAACCAATTTAGGATTACTTTGATGTTATTTTCTTGGTAAGTGATAATATCAAAATATAGTAAATATCCATTAATAAAAGAGTAATTATTTAACATGTCAATCATTATTATATATAACCAAAATCATTATAAATTCTAAATAAGCAGTTTATTTTACCAGTTAGCTAAAGAATAAGGATGAACAAGTAAATAAAAACTTGAGCAAAATTAGACTTCTAGTTGATTTAATTATTATACATGTTATTGACTGAAAAAAGATGACTTGTGCTTAAATAACAAATGCAATATTTTATTCATTCAACCAATTTAATAGTTTATCAGGCCATATGATAAACCCGTGCCTGCATACTAGAGAGGATGCTCCCATCACTCCAGTGCTCTGGAGAAGGTTTTAAGTATTTGTACTGTGACATAATCTAATATATTTTTTAGAGCCTGGCTCCGTCCTTAGGGTTAGGAGAAGGGAGTTACTTTGTCAACTGATCGAAATTTATTAAAGTTGAAATATTGCCTAGGTTGAAACGTCTGGTGCTGTATTTCCTTTCTGTAGTAGGGCCATTGAATAAGTTGAAGGTTGAAACGTAATATTTTGTATTATGCTTAAACAGATGATGGGCAGAAGGGAAATGGTGCTGCCAAAACTAGTGCTGGTGAAGATGCCGAGGTTGTTTACGTTTGATTTTGATGCAATTAGTTTCTTTCACTCATTTTTTAAACCACTAAATGGAGCTTTTTCATGTATCTGCAGTGAAACGAGTAGAGCTCCAGCCTCAGCTCTCATCATGTGTTTCAGTTCAGATTCCATGTCATGTGTGTGTTTTAGTCAAGTAGCGAAGAAAGTTCAAAATTCCCCCTTTCCTTGACTCAGATGAATTTGGCTTTCATGTCGGCTGTGTTGTTTATGAATTTGATTGGTATATTTTTCATCACATTCAACAAATTGTGTGCCCTGTGCCCATTTCTCTCACCGTTTTCTCAGCAGAAAAGTATATCAAGAGAGTTGGATTTTTATTATGGCCAGCTCGGTTAATGGAATTTAATATGGAAGCTATTGTGTATACCTTCGTAAAAGGCATACAAATATTTGGAAAATTTTATTATTTTCCTTTTGTTCTTTTTGGGAGTGAGGAGTTTCCGCGGGCTTCAAGGATTTGATAACGTTTCCGCTTAAGAAATATAGAAATATAGTTAGGTTATGTTCTCTAAAAATTATTTTTGTTAATCTTTTAATTTGATTTAATCTGATCTTATTTAATTTGATTAGTGTTGAAGAGAATAATGAGTATTATATTAATATTTATAATATTATTAATATTAACACTTAATTATGATAATGATAATAATAATAATAATCAATGTATTAATTGTTATGATGTTATTACTATAATAATCATAAATATTATAATACTAATATTAATAGTCATAATTATTATAATTATATTGATATTAATAATACGAATAATAATAATAATAATATTAATGATTATAATAATAATTAATAAAATAATTATATAGAAAATAAAAGAAGCTTATCAATTTTATTTGTCGCACCATGAAGAGGTGTGATTGTTATATTGATTCGTTCCCAAAATTAATATAACACCTTGTTTTAGTGCATTTAAGAATGAGAGATGTGGAACTTATAGACCATATACCTAAGAATGTAAATGGAAAACTAATGAGAGAAAGCTTCGAGAGGAAAAACGAGAAGGAGGATAATCGCCAATGCTATTTTTTCTATAAACCACCGCTCCACTAAATAGATGGAAGAGTGGAGATAAAATCGGTAACCCTTCTGCCATCTCTGTAAAACCGGCAATGAAGAGGAAGAATGTTTGAAAATATTAGAAATTATACAGCAAAAAAAGGGATATGAGCGGATAGTGAAAATAGGAAAAAAAAAAAAAAAGGAGTAAATTTTATATACAAAACCTTGGAGCTTGGAAAATAAAAGGAGGATCAAAACTCTTATCCCACCAATGTGGAATGAGGAAAAGGCTCCTATGACTTTTGCCATCGCCTCCAACATCCAGGACCTTGAACATCTGCGCTTTATTCCCCATGGAGCACCAATGGTAAATTGCTTGCCTTTGGTGGAGTTATTTCCCACAAGAAAACAAAATAACAATAATGAAGAATTAAAAGTTCTCTCATGTTGATTTTTGGATCCAAATTCTTGGCTCACCTAATCATATTCTTACAGGAACCACCGTACCTAATATTTGATATTGCTTGAGAATAGGACGACTCTACATCTGAAGAAGAAATATGACAGTGGATTGGCTATACACAGTGAAGATTATGTTTGAAATTAATAAGCCGCTTGTTAAAATAGTGTCTCTTGCCATAGACAAATTACAATCAAGTGATATTCAAGTTTTATATGAACAATTTCTACGGTTATTTGGGTCATTTACGTCTGACTCTGATATTGTGGCAACATTTAAGGAGAATTTGATTACATCTACTTCTTCGGATAGTATAGCGGGCTTGATGGGGATCTTAAATCTTAACTATGATGATTCAATTCTAGTCGATCCTTCCGAAGGCCACCCATAAGCCTATTCTACTACTAGAAATAATTATATCCACTGTCCATAACCACAATAATCCCAACGGTATCACAATCGCACTAACATCCCGTGCCTCTGTATCTACTTCCCAACACTACTCCTGAGAACATCGTACAAATAGGAGGCAACACAAATTTGACATCAGAGAACGACTTGATAAGGCTTATCCTTCCATGGTGTAATTTATTTCTTAATGCTGATGGTTTCTACTTGCCCGTGATAGGAAGTGATCACTGCTCTATACTTCTTAAGCGTACCCGCTCTCAATCTAAATTGAAATGCCTAACCAGATTTAATGCACACTGGACTTTGCACCCTAACTTCAAGCAAGTAGTTAAGAACACCTGGGATCAATCTAAAGTTGACTCCTGTCTCATCAACTACAATAATTCATTTCCCCTAGCTACAATCTTGGAGAAATAATAAAACCTTTGAACCCCTATCTTCCCTATTTTGCACCCTTATATTAGTAGATATCCTTAACCTTCAATGCCAACCCTAACCGATACAAACATCACTAATACCAAGGTTCAAAGATAAATTGATGCACTTATTAAGGATGGAAGAATTTTATTGGAAGTAGCAATCAAAGGATAGTCAAATAAAGGTGGGAGATAAATGTACTAAGTACTTCCATGCTTATACCTCTTTTATAAATCACCATGTTCGAACGAAATGTTTGTTAGGAAAAATTCCCTTAGCCGGGTGGACAATGATTGTAATACCTCAAAAGTTTGCTTAACCTAATCCCGTGTAATTAACGCCCTAATTTGGTTCTAATCTCAATAAGTCTTATATTAGCTTTAACCTAACTTCTTAATCCCAAAATTTTAACCGAATCTGAAACCTTAACTCAGATAAACCATAATTCATAAACCAAAATCAAAACCCGCTAAAATATCCACTAATCCGAATTACTTTAGCTGATCTAAAATTACCCTAAACTAATCCCTCAACCCTTCTCTTTTTCCTTTTCTTTCTTCTCCTCCTCCCGCCAATCTCAAGCTGCACTTTTGAATTGTTGCAACTTGCACCACCACCCATCACCTTTCTCTTTCTTCTTCTCCTTCTCCCATCTTTGCAGACCTGCACACCTCCATGCGCACTACCCTATCTCCCTACATCCCACTTATCCTTTTCATCCTTATGCAACGCCTAAATGCAACCATCAACACCCTCACCCTGGAGCTACTACCCTACCCCTAACCATCCTCTACACCATCACCATCGCACACCACCCTCTGTTCTTTTCTTCTTCCTCGACTCACACCACACATGCACACATGTATGTATGTATGTATGTATGTATGTATGTATGTATGTATGTATATATATATATATATATCCTTTTTTTCTCTTTGGTTTTGCCTCATTTAGTCCATCTTCATGTCAAAGAGCCATTACTTGATCCCCCTCTTCCTTCTCCTTTCCTCCTTCTCTCTTTTCTTTTCTTCTTCTTCTTCCTTCTTTCCATGTTTTGGTATGCGCACCACTGTTTCCATCACCGTGCACCACCTCAGCCGCCAATCCCCTCCCTTTGGCCGGTGGACCAACCACCAAGGTCACCCCAACCTTCCTCTTCATTGTCGCCATCCATCACCGCTGACCAACGTCTCTTTTCCCTTCTTCCTCCTCTCGTGCGTTGTAGCATTTTAGAGTGCATGGCCTATTGTATGGCCATGCAACTCTTGCACCGCTTGGTCGTGCATCTTTTCTCCTCTCAACCTGCTATGCACCGTTGATGTACAGCCATGCAACTCTTGCACTGCCTAGCCGTTCATCATTTTTTCTCTCCACCAGAAGCTGCACCGCCTGCTGCACGATCGTGCAACTTCCCATTTTTGTCTGTACACCCCTATTTTCACCCCAAACCTTGTTTAAACACCACCAAAATTTAACCATAGCTCCACCACACATTTCTCTACACATCCACACATCTCAAGCTCCTATTTGACTATGGTTGTTTCTATTTTTACCCTCTTTACCTTGAATTTTCCTTCGATTTAACTCTTTGAGCCTAACCAATAATGTTTTTGTTTTTCATAGGTGGTATTTTAGTAGCTTCAAAGGAGGAAGTCTAGGATTTGCATGCTTAGAGCCTGATGTCCTAGTTGGTAAGAATACTATTTGATGTTTAGGATTTTTGGTGTTATTTTCTTGTATGGTTATATGCACTTTTCATGATATTGTTGATATATGATGTAACATGTGTTGATGTGGATATTTTCCGATGATATGAATGATATGTTGAAAGAAAGTAAGAATTGGTGAGAAGTACTATTATGTTATGATTTTTTTTGTGATAATGTCATATTTATGGAAATATATCCTATGGCATGAAATATGGACTTAAGGATATTATATTATTAAAAGAAAGTGAGAATAGGTAAGAGGTGCCATTATTATTTTGTTGTAATAATTTTTTATTTGTGGAAATGTATATATTAGAATGAAATATGGGCTAAATGAGTCCTTGATAAATAGACTTAAGAATTCTCATGAGGTATGATGATAATTGTGGACTTGAAAAATAATTTGTGTGGAAAAATAAAGGTTGTTTTATTTGTACTTATGGGTAACTTGGTCATTATGAGGTAATAAGGAAATCTTGATATTTTATGTGTTAGGAGGTTTAAAATATGATAATAATAGCATGAGTAATTCATGGGAGTATTATTCTTATTTGGGGTCCTTAAGTGATTTAATGGCTAATTTTGGGCAAACTATCTTGTAATGATAATACCATAATTCCATATTTAAGATTTAGAGGTTATCTATCGAGATTGGTAATCATGAAAATTTTATGAGATGTGTTATGATAATTCTATGAAATTTGGGTCTTAGATATTTTTTTGATTAACATACCGAGATGAGATTATTAAAACATACTTATGGGAATTAGATTGTACATATTGGATATGATAAAAATGAGGAGATTTGGAGATGATATAATATAAGTTGTGTGGATTAATCAATATGGGAGAATGAATACTAAAGGGAGTATAATTAAGGTTTGAAAGGACTTAAGGACTTGGACCTATGCTATATATATATATATATATATATATATATATATATATATATATATATATATATATATATATATATATATATATTAATGTGTCCTATGCCTGAGAATCAATCTTAAATAAGATACTAATTACATAAAGTGAAAGAGCACGTGAGTAGGACCGAGGTGATCTTTTTTTTTTCTATATATATATATATATGTATGTATGTATGTATGTATGTATTCCCATTCCACCAAGGAGAATAGTGGCTCGGGAGAATTTTATCCTAAGAAGATGTTTTTAATCTCTGTTCCACCGAAAAGAATAGTGGCTCGGGAGTGTTTTACCCCGAGAAGGTGCTTCAGTCCGTTCCACTGGATTAATAATAGTAGGGTCCCTACTCATTGTGAAATGAAAATGTATTATTATAACTTATGGAAAAGATAACAATGATTTAAAGTGGAAGAATATGTGAGTTAGGACTAAGGTGAACTATTTTTCCATATATAAATATATGTATCCCATTCCATCGGGGAGGATAGTGGCTTAGGAGCATTTTGCCCCTAGAGGAAGTTTTTAATCTTCGTTCCACTGGAAAAAATAGTGGCACAGGTGTGTTATCTCCGAGAAGAGTTTCAAACCGTTCCACCAGTTTAAGAATAGTGGGGTTCTCGCATTCAACGTATATAAGAGAATGAAAATGGCTTATTCTTAACAAAGGAATCTGGTTCATATTTTGTCTTATGAGATGTTTCATTTATTTGGTTATTCTCTTATTATTTAATGTGAGAGCATGTGCCATTTGTATCCCTACTTCGATATTATTGTTTCATTGCTCAGTACAAGGCGTACTGACCACCCATTTTATTGGTACTCCTCATTCCCATAAGAAGATGGCCTTGAATCTTATGTACAGGTCTTAGAAGATCAGTTAGATGATTATACTACCTATGACGCCTTATATGGGGATGAGTGGCTTCATCTATGTTAGGGTCGGGTGAAGAGTAATTGTTTTCCGGTTTATGTATCTAGCTAGATATCATTTTTGGACTCTTGATCCATGGTATCTCCTCTTTTGTATTTTGTATTGTTAAATTCAGAGTTAGGCTCTAAACGCAGTATTATACTATAAATGTTCTTTTGTTTCTAATTTTTTTTATATTAATTTAAATGTTTCAGCCTTGTGATTGAGTAATGATGGTTGCATAAGCCAAAATTATGTTGATCACGGTGGTAACTCTCACTATTTTACTTAACTACTTCTGCTACAAAACTAAAATTTTCAGTAGTAAAAATTGGGGTGTTACAATGATCCCTATAGCTAACTACACAATTATGAAGAATTGTGAGAGTAAATTATAAGTAGAGAATGAAGATTTGTAAGAGGAAGAATAAGAGACTTTTTTTTAGTATGAAAAAATGAGAGAAAACTTTGAGCTTCTTAAAATTTCTCTTCTTATAACTTTGTCTCTCTCTATCTCTATATATTTACAATTGGTTAGTAGATGAGCTTTTATGCCCTCTATCATCCTTGGGCAAAGCACTCAATCATTATTAAAGTGATGAACTTTGTACAACTATCTACCTAAAACTAGTTAGTATAAAGGAGTGCACAAGTTACCAATTAATGATTGACTCTATGAGTTGGCCCTTATCAATTTATATGCTTCTATGTTGATATGAGAAAAATTCATTATATTAATGGATTTCCTAAAAACTCCCTAAAGTCTCCTTCCTTATTCTTATCTATAAGTCCTTTCAAATCAACTAATCCCATTAGTTGGTCTTGGACCATCGTTCTTCACTAGCTAATGGACATGCCCTTGGATGTCACTCTTAGTAGCTTCCTTTGGCTGACATCTCTGGCAGTCGGCCCTAGTTGATGCCATTGGTAGCTAACCTTAGCTCACACCTTTGGCTGCTAACCCCTAGCTTACACCTTTGGCTGCTGGTCTCTAGTTTTTTGTCTCTGGCCAATAACCTTTAATGTTTTCCCTCTTCAGTTTATAGCCTAAGTATTCACCTTTGTTAAGGAAACCCTAAAAATTATCCCCCTTCAAAGACATGAGAAGAGTCTATTTCTTCTCTATTGATAGGAACTATGCTTAGCCTAGCTTTAGTGTAACACTCCAGTTTTTTACTACCTAATAATTTTGTTTAAAATAATGCGGAACCTAAAAATATACTTAGGAAAAATGGGGTATTTTTACTGTACCTAACATAGAATAGACGTTTGTCGCCTACTCCATATCAGATATAAGGCTAAAAAAACCGACCAATTTAAAATATAATACGCGAACATAAATTAAATAAAAATATAAATTTATTTACATCAAGGACCTCATCGATCCCCAACCAAATCAATATCGAAATATAAATAGTTAAAAGTATGAGGCTACATTAAATCAAGATTAGGGTGTGACTCCAAAACCAAAATTACAGTATGCCACGGACCCCAAAAAATCTCCTAATGTCCTTGCTTTCAAGCACTAAACCTAAGCTGAGGTAGATCCACTACTAGTCATCCCCAAAAACCTACACATGACCCAAATGGGCACATCAGTATGCTACATACTGAGTAAGCTAAGTTGCTTCCTAAACGGGAACATAAGTATACAGATTCTATCATAGCATGGATATCATATTTAACATGCATCATACTAATGCCATATGCGTAAAGGTATTAATGCATCAAATTATACTATCATGCATAACTCAGGCAACACATAATATATCATGATTGTCTTCTTATTATGATCACATAGATATTCACACATGTGCTAAACAATTTAATCTAAGCAACCACTAGGGTTTAATTTCCAATTGCTCAGTCGATTAGATTATACCATTTCCTTATTCATATATTGATATAGGTCAACATCCAGCCAAACATTCTAATCATTAACTAGTTAGTCATTTAAGCCATCATATAAAGGTATATACTAGCTTTTACCCCTTTTATCATCTGAACCATCATTACCATCATTATCCACTTATTCATTATTCACTTATTCATTATCTAGATTTTTATCATCTAATTTCTTATTGTAATACCCCCAAAATTTACTACTGAAAAATTTTATATTAAAAAATTAATAGAAGTGAAATAAAAAACTATAAATTCTGGGGATATTATCGCCACACTTAGTACCAGACTGGTCCACTCCTATTATTCTGGTACTAAGTGCTAAGACTGAATAGGATTAACACTAAACACAAGTCATTAATAAAAACAATAAGAATCCATGAGAGGACTCACTCATAATCATACAGAAATCAAAGTGCAATTTAAGAATTACAACCCAAGGAGTAATTAAAGTTTTCCAAAAATAGAAGTACCGTACGTCATGACATAACAGAGATACATGGTAAAATCAAAGGAAAGATAGAGTCTGGCCAGGTCACTCTTGATCCCCAGGCCAAGTCTAGGCTCAAATCTTAGCCCCACGCAATGCCTCATAAGTGTCGTAGGCATCGAAGACATCTTCTTCTACCTGCACAAACTCAAATGGGTCTTATGCTCGTGGGAATGAGCATTACCCATGAAATGAGTGGTCAGTATGCTATATACTAATCAAGGTAACCATGTGCTAAGGCCAACATATAAGGTATGTAATACACGCATGATCATATATAGGAAACATGCAATAATACAGATAATAAGGCCAGATTATAGTCCATATAAACTTTTTCTTTAGTTTGATGATCAACATGCTCATTTCACACATACTCTTTATCAATCCATGCGAGTGCGATAACCCCACTATTATAGCTAGTGGACCGAAATACATATAGGGCAGAACGCTCCTGACCACTATTATAGCTGGTGGATCGGTCTCTAGGGCAGAACGCTCCTGGCCACTATTATTCGCCAGTGGACCGGTCTTGCCCGAATCACATGGTGTTTCATTGTAATTACTTTGTGTCTTTCCCATATCTTATCATCATTATGTTTGGTTTGTTGAGCACGAAAATCCCCACTAGTATAGCCAATGGACTAAAAATCATGCAGGGTAAAACGCTCCTGGCCACTACTATTTGGCAGTGAACCTGTCTTCAGGGCACCCTAGTTCCTGAATACTATTATTCGCCGATGGATCAGTTTGGGCCTGGCTCAACATTCTTTCTCTTTAAATGGTTAGTATCTTATTCGTGTCTTATTCGATAAATATTTTACCCTTGGCATGCATGTCACCAAGCTTCTACTTCTATCCTCTCAAGGAGGGCATGTCCTATATCTTGGGACATCTGCGCCCCTATCACACCCTGTCATCCATTCCCCCTTGCATCTACCCATGATGAAAACCTAACCCCTAAAGGTGTGGGTTAAGATCCATCACCTCATGACATCCAACTCTACTTACTCACTATCACCCTCTAGGGTTTTCCCCTTGAAAACCCTAACCCCTTGAAAACCCTAATTGGGCCTAGGTGGCCCAACTTCCTCCTACTTGTTCTACCTTTATTTCATTTATCACTCAACCCCTCATCTCATTTAGATTCAACCCAACCATATCACTTTACTCACCGATTTCACATGTGATCAGAAAACCTAAGTTGGCCACTCCAGCCCTAGAACATTTCTTCCCCCATAAGTAACCTCACTATTTTTCACCGAATATATCTTCCTTACCAGGGCATCCATACTCATCCCTCATATAATATATTTCCACTCTTATCTCATACTCCACTCTTCCTTAATTATTTTTACTTCCACATTTTTTCTCAGATTAGGGTTTCCTCCCAAAACCCTAATCAGATCCTCTATACACCCTTATACCAACCTAAGTACTATTTTTCATCCCAAGTCTCCAATCACTCCACAACTCCCCTTACTTTAATTACACCCTAAATCAACTTTTCTCACATAAGGATCATCCCCATGCAAACTCCTTCCACCCCATGCAACTCTTCAAAGTTCCCATGCAAACCCTAGAATTACCATGCATGGTTCCCATCTCTTATTCATTTCGATCACCTCTTCCTCTTTATTTTCCTCTCATGGATCATGAGGCAGTTTGGTCAACCTCATGTCCCCTTTAGTGAACTCACTTCCCATTTTCTTCCTTTTCATCTTTTCATCCCCATGTCATGTTATCAATCATCCTAGCATGCATGTCCTAAAGTTTCACATCATATCATGTCATAATCACCACATATACATATTATACTCATGCCATAAGGAAACACATGAACATACCTCAACTCCAAGCAGTGCTACACATAAGACAAGTTAATGATAACCGTATGATACATAACATAGCATGGTATATAACATCCATGGCATACAAGTCACATAATACACATAGGCCTTAGCTACATCCTTACCTAAAATGACGTTGGGCTTGGAGCACGTTCCTACGCCTCCTTAGGGTTTTGACTTGATTCACCTATAAGAGGGAAATACTATGGGTTAATCTCCTTCTTATCAAAATTACCATTATTCCTACCCTACCCTTATTATAATCCATTATTAGGGCTAATAATGATAATAGTAGTTTTTTAATTAACAGTAGGGTTATTATCCTCAAAATAATTAATCATGCTACTACTAACCAAAATAAGTCTTAGTAGTCATCATGGTTTATGTTAAAGTAGTCATAGGGATATTCATAGTATTAAAGGTAATAGTTTCAATAATAATAATAATAATAATAATAATAATAATAATAATAATAATACTATTAATTTTAGTGATAATACTAATATCGACCTACACCCTAGTAATAATAATAATAGTGATATTAGTAATATAAAAGTAGTGACCATAATGATACTTATATTGATAATGTTAGTAGTGATAATAGGTTAGCGATTATGAAATATTAAGAAAACGACAAGGTATTAATAATAATATTCATGGTAATAATACTAATAATAATAATATTTTATTATTATTATTTATTATTATTATTATTATTATTATTATTATTATTATTATTATTATTAGTATTATTAGTGCCCATCTTAAGAATAATGTTAGTAAAGGTCCTATAAATCATAATAATAGTAGCCTCGGTGATAATATGGTTAAGTATAATAATAATAAAGATAATTATAATAATATAAAAGTTTTATCCCTTTAATAATAATAATGTTCGTTAGCAATATTTCTGAAGTTAGGTTAAATAATAAGGGTAGTAACATAATAACAATAATAATAATAATATTAACAACATTAATAATAATAATAATAATATTAATATTACTAAAAAAATTGCTAACACTTATATAAAAAGGTTTAGGGGTTGGGGAAATTAGAATACCACCTAGGATTGGTGGCAGAACTGCCGGCGACGGTGGCAATGGAGGAGGAAGAGAGGTAGAGAGATGGGGGTATAGGCTAGAGGAGAGGGAATGAGGGGGTGTTTGAGGTGGTGGGTGCCTTAGGTGGAGAGGGGTGGAATGAAGGTGGTGGTGCAGCCAAAGGTGGAAGCGCACGGCCGCGGGTGTGGTGGTCGAAGGTGGAGGAGGTGTTGGTTGTAGCGGAATTGGTAGCGTACGGTGGTGCGAGGGGCGACGAGGGGTTGATGAGGGTTGATCGGGTCGGTAACTTTGCACAGTCGGGGTAGCTCGTGTAGGTCACATTGAGGAAGGAGGGAGGCTAAGTTCTGTAGAGGGTGATGTACGAAAGGCTTTGGTAGGCGGCAACGATGGTCGATAGTGGAGGAATAGGGATCCAATCGGGCGATGGTGCAAGGTCGGGGTTTTTTAGCTGCGAAAACAAAAACTTGACCTAGGCTGCCAATGAGGTATTTATAAGTCAAATGGAGGGTGGAAATGATGAAGGAGGAAGAGGAAAAGTAAGGAAGGTGAGGCAGAACCATCGCCCAGTAGTGGCACGCAGTGCAGTCCTACCATGGCAGGGTAGGTTAGGTCAGGGAGAGAAGGGGAAGGAAGGGGCACGCGTGAAGGGGAGATGTGGGGTTGTTTGGGGTCAAGAAATGAAAGGAAAATGACGGGGGGAGAGAGGGAAGGAAGGTCGGACAGGGAAGGTGTTCATCAATGGTGTGGCTATAGGTTGCAGATCGGCAGGCCGCGAAGGGAAGAAGAAGGAAAAGGAAAGGGGTGGACCGGGCGGTCCGGGGAGGAAAGAAAAGAAAAATAAAGGGAGCCGACTGGGCGGCTGGCAAGGGGCGACATGGGCTTCGGGCCATGAGGAAGGAGAAGGGGGAAAGGGGGTTAGGCCGTGCGGCTGGCCAGTTTCGGGGGAAGGAGGAAAAAAGGAAAAGGAGAAAGGAGAGAAAGAAAAAGGAAAAATAAGAAGAAAAAAAGGAAAAGGAAAAGGAAAAAATAGGTTGGTTAGGGTATTTAGGGTATTTTGGTATTTTGAATATTTAAAATTAATAATATTTAAAATAATAATAATAATTAAATTCTTTTTTAGCTTAATTTGGCTATTTTAGATAATTTTTCCTTAACTCCCATGTTAATTAGTAAAATGCCCAATTTTTTCCTAAATAATTTATTTATTATTTTCTCCTTGATCTTCCTTAATTAATTCCCCTTTATTTTAATAAAATAATTTATTTAATTAATTTTCCTAATAAATCCTTATTTTGCCATAATTCCCTAAATTAGGGTTTCAGGGTATTTCACTTATCATCCTAGTTTTTATTATCGAGTGATGGTACCATGGAATCCTATCCAAATAAGGGACATAAAGTCTAGGAAGCCAATTATCAAAGTAAATATAAGTCCAGGCCGAAGCCAATCACCAGAATGGACATAAGTCCATGACGAAGCTAACCACCTAAGTAACCAGATCCTTTAGTATCAATAAACCCCTAGTACATCATTAGTGTCTAGAGTAGCTAAGATGTCTGGATCTCTAAGGATCCCCCACAAAGGCACCAAGAAACTCCCGAAGGTAGACTAGCCCTCGATAGCTAATTGAGGATCGGGTAATCCAGACCTATACATAACTCAATTGTCTTTCACTTTATGTGATTAGTACATTATTCATAAAGGTAAATGATCACACAAGGGGTCCATACACAAACAAGCAAGGCATTAACATATTTCTTCCATATTAATCCTTTTCTATTTCCTAACCATGTAGGGTTTTCATTTATCCTTATCCAATATTATTCATACCCATCATGTTATTTTATTTAGCCCCAAACTGTGCTTCATTACTCATTTCTCAAAACAATCACATGTCATAAGTGGTATACCCATTTAGCCTTTACAATACTCATTGAGTATATCATAAATTATGATCTATTTAATTCATTCATTGGTCATTAGTCCAAGATAAAATCTGTATTTTATCCCTTTAATAATCATAGAACAATCCTATTTATATCTTCAAAGTATAACCAAACCAAAAGGAAACAAATCACAAAAATCCAATTGAACTAGTCGATATCTTAGCTAACCTGTCGATTGGTTTTGGTCGACTAGCTGATCAGTTTGACTTGACCAAACCCTGATTTCCTCAAATTGGTTTCTTAGTTTGGGCACACCAATCAACTATTTATAGATCATTTGATCAGTTTTACCCGACCAGTTGATGGGTTTAAGTAGAGAGTAAGACCAAGGTTTCTATAGGCTTACTAGTCAATGAGTTAGGTCAAGCAGTTGATCAGTTTGCCCTATAACAACACCAAACAATCATTTACATGTATATCATGCTTATGAACCATCATTAAACCATAATAGAACTTGTATTAGTAAAGTATAACATATTTTCAACTGAATTAACTTACATAACTCAACATTTAATCATCACATCCCATTTTTCTCAAGATTCATGCTTTTTACTCAAAATATACAATCTACCCATCCAAATAACTTTTTCAAGCTATATACATTCATGACAACATACAAGATCCACTTACAGAAACTCATGTCATACAAGAATACTAATAATCCATTTTAGAAGTAAGAATTACTTACTTGATGCATGTAAAACTCCCTTAAGCTAGAAATTTCATTCTATGAGAATCTCAACTTTTAAAAATTTAAAACAACAAATCTTAAACTTGGAATTTTGTACAAAACTTTAATAATTATTAGCTTGAAATAGAAAGGAAATAAGGAACAAACCAAGCTTAAAGTAAAAATAGGAAATGCCCTACTGAACCACTCAATTCATTTTCTCAAATCTAACTCTTTGTTGGTTAATAATGAAAATAAGAGAGAGCTAGAGAAAGGATAATAATAGAGAAAAGAATGGACTAAAAGGTTTGAAGTGCAAAAACGAAGAAGGTGAATATAAAGAGTTAAGGGTTTTTAGTGGTTGAAAGAAAAGTGCACAAAAGGGGTGATTAGGGCTATTTACAACCAATCAATTAACATGAGTTAGAGGATTTAGGAAAAATTCCAAACCATAATTTTTACCATTTGAACTCAAGCTAAACATACATATTTTGTCCAAGATATATTGACCTATTCTCTAGAGCTCAAATGGTATTTTTGGATAATTCATGTTAAATAGGTTGAAATTGAAGTTCACAAGAGGGGTAACAGAACATCACCATGGAAGAAATCTTCCAGCCGGTCAGACTTGTTTCTAAGATTGAAGCATTGATCTTTAAAGTGTGGAGAGGAGAGAGGTGGCAGAAGGAATAATTGAGGTCATCTCTCTCCCTTAATTATCTCAATCAACCTCTAGATCAAACTAAGGCGGTATTTTGAGCTAAATGCATCATGAAAAATATTAAGAATCTCTTAGGGATAATTTAGCATAGGTTTACAATGTTCCATTTCAATATAAGATATTTTCTCAAAAAAATTGAGTTTGAAAATATGTCCAACTTGACAGACCGATTGATTGATTTAGTCAAGTAAAAACCATTTACTAAAACGACAAACCAGTTGATCAGTTCAGGGGACTAGTCGATCAATTCACCTCGAAAACTCATTAAACTTTGTTTACCAACCTTATTCCAAATAATAATTTGCCTCAAACCAAATCATAATACCAAATCAAAATCAAATGCCCAAAAATTGGCATAATTCTCATTTGACATTTTAGAAAAATATGGGGTATTACAACACTACCCCCTTGAAGAGGATGTGTCCCCAAAGCTTAAAACATTCCAATCACAATACTCATCACACAGTAAGACACACATCAAATTAACTCATTCAAGAACAAAGGTTACTACCCCCTTAAAGAAAAATGTTTACACTAAGGTAACATGTTAAGAAAATAACTCTAGGTACTTGGCTTGAATTTCCTTCTCAGCCTCCTAAGTAGCCTCCTTTGTACCATGATGTGACCAAAGAACATTTACCAACAATACTTTCTTTTTATGTGTCTCTCTCATTTTTGTATCCAAAATGCTCAGTGGTTTCTCTTCATAAGTCAAAGATACATCGAGCTCTAGCAAATCCAGTCAAATAACATGTGAAGGATACACTAAGTACTTCCTCAACTAAGATATGTAGAAGACGTGGTGCACACATGACAATTCTAGTGGGAGAGATATGGGATAATCAACTTCACTAAGACAGTCTAGAATTTCATACTGTCTAATATACCTTGAACTGAGCTTACCCTTCGTGCTGAATCTCATGACTCCTTTAGTGGGAGAGACCCTCTAAAGGACTTTGTCACCCACCTCATAACCATTATTTTATCTTTTCAGATTTGTGTACCTCTTATATTAGTTCTAGGCTGATCTCATTTGGTTCTAAACCAAACGGATGCGCCTAGTCATCTCCTCAATCATTTTGGGTACCAACACAAGCATCATGCTAATGTTGTTCCAACACGAGGGACTACAACATTTTCTCTCATACAAGGGTGAACACTATCACAATAAGCTCTAAGTCATGCATTGGGTAATTCTATTCATGCAGCTTCAGTTGTCGAGAAGCATAAGCCACTACTCTTCCATGTTGCATAAGCACACAACCTATACCATGCTTGGAAGCATCATTGTACACCTCAAAACCATTATACCTACTTAGCAATGTGAGTACTAGGGTTGAAGTCAAATGTCTCTTCAACTAATCAAAGGCTTCACGACACTTCTTGTCTTATTGGAAGCACATATCCTTTTTCAATAATTGAGTCAATGGTCACACTATCTTGGAGAAATTTGCCACAAATTGATGCTAGTAACCAACTAATCCCAAAAGGTTGTGCACCTCCTTAACATAAGTGGGTGTTGGCCATTCATAAACATCTTGAACCTTAGTAAGATCCACTACCACTCCATCCTTATAGATTACATGTCCAAGGAAGGATAATTGGTCTAAATAGAACTTGCACTTTAATAGTTTGGCGTACAACTAGTGTAATCTTAGAAATGCTAATGTCTGCCTCAAATGCTGCTTATGCATTTTTCGATTGCTAGAGTAGATGAGGATATTGTCAATGAACACTATGACACATTTGTCTAAGAACTGATGGAAGATTTGGTTTATGAGGGACATGAAATCTACTAGCACATAAGTGAGTCTGAAAGACATTACTATGAACTCATAATGACCATACCTTATTTAAAAAGTAGTCCTAGGGATGTCTTATTCTACCATCCTCAGTTGATGTTGGCCTGACTAAAGGTTGATATTAGAGAGCACCTTTGCTCCTTAAATTGATCGAACAAGTCATCAATCCTTGGAAATGGAAAATGGTTCTTTACCACCACCTAGTTCAAACCTTGGTAGTCAATGTACAACCTCAAGCTCCCGTCCTTCTTCTTTACCAATAGAGATGGCACTTCCCACAACTATATGCTTGGTTAGATGTAACCCTTCTCCAAAATTTCCTCCAACTATGCCTTGATTTCTTTCATCTCTGTAGGTGTCATGCAGTGCAAGGCCTTAAACAATGGCTCTGTCCCTCACAACACATCTATGGTGAACTCGAATTCTTGAATGGGTGGAATTTATGGGATATCCTCAAGGAATATGTCAGGAAACTCACATATCACTATTATCTGCTATAAGGGTGTCTTAGTTGCTTTGGTGTCTCTGACATTACACAGGTAGAGTGGATACCCTTAATGAATAAGGTTACTTAAAGCAATTGTCAACTAGATCCTGGGGAAGGATTAGGTTCACACTTTTTATATGAAACCCTAATACCCTTAGGACCTTGCATAAACATGTGTTCTTGTGTGCAACCAATCAATGCTCGGTACTTCCCAACATATCCATCTCGATGATCATATCGTAATTATGCAACTCAAGTTCTATTAGGTCTAATGGAAATTATATTCCTCCCACTACCAAAATCACTCCTTGATAGAACCTAGAGCATGTAATCCTATCCCTAGAAGACAACATAATATAAGTAGAAATACTACTGGAAGGAGATAAGGCAGCTCTAGTTACAAAGACATATGACATAAAGGAGTGTGATGCACTATAGTCAAACAACACACATGTTGAGAGAGTAGAGACAGTAAGCATACTTGTCACCACACTGGTCTTACGTTCTGACACTTTTGAATCTCAAATACTCTAATTTTGTATTAGGAAAGAGCTTAATTTTAGTGTATTATTGAAGTATTATGATGTAAATTCTCATAACAAGAATATAATCTCTCCCAGCTTTATTATTTAAGTTACCTTTATCAAATACATAAGTTGCGGATATCAAACAAAAAACCTATACATACAATATTTTCTCACAACATTAAGACATCGACAAATGCCTAAGCATATTGCACTTCAAAATGTAGTTGTCAGGGAACAATAAAAATGACACATGTGAACAATATAAGAGCACATATACGCTTAAAGTTTAAAGAAGAAGAAGAAAAATTGTCTAAATTTATAGGCAACATAAATATATAAAATAATCGAACACTTATTGAGGAAAGTGTTATTTTTATAACCAACTTAATGATATATAACATTATTTATGATAAGGATCTAATGTTTACGCCACCCAAAAATATATATTATTTATTATGACCTACAACAATGTTGATGCCTCATCAAAATATAACAATATTAAAGTAATAGAATGCATTATCATAGCTTCAAAAATTAATCTATCAAAAGTATGATGGAAATAAAATAATAATATTGTGCCTACCCAAAATAATGATTTAACTATTAAATTATCATGTTTTCAACATTTCCCATTTCCAACTTTAAAAATATTTCCCTCCAACTTTCAATTTTAAAGATATGATTGTTATATTCTAACACCAAGCACCAATTTGTTCTACTGCTACAACCAAACAACAACTAAAGGGTGAGATAATTGTTCATCTTTCATATTTACAGTGTACAATATTTTATAGATATTGATATATTACAATTAAATTTATCTTTTCAGACTGAATTTATTTTTGCATATTCAAATCATGAGGAAATTAACTAAAAGTACAACAATCTCAAGGAAAAGAATAAGAGGATACAATTCATCTATAGGTACACTATTATTCTTACTTTGTACTTCACTTCATACATAAGTTTTATGCAAATTTACTTTTGTAATTCATTATATGATTAAATGGTAAATTTTTTTATAGAAAATACTAATTTAGAATGTAAATTATGACTATTTATTCACACCAAAAGTCACATCATGTTTATGTTGCATCCATACTTACATTACATTATGAAAATTTGAAGAACATAAATGTATGACATTAATTCTTTGTTATTTATGGAAATTAAAAACTTGCTTATAATTTTTTAAAAATAGCGGCATACTACAATTACAAGAAAGATTCACCCATGTTAACTGATTGTTAGGTTAATATAAAGTACCTTGCATGCCACATCTTATCATTAAAAAAATTATGTTGTCAATTAGTTTTTAAAATATATATCTTATATTAGTGATAGTTAAATAATTTTTAAGTCTATTATGTTTCTCTTAAGTTAATGTTAGTGTAAAAATATTTTCTTGCGATCATAATTCGATCATGTTTTCTATATTATGAGAAGGAAAATGAGGAAAATTATTACCATGAAACATTAGTTAAAAATATAGGTAGCAATGAGGAAAAAATATTTTTGTTTCAAAGGAGTAAACAAGCATCATATGTTTCCAAAGACTTCAGAAGATTATAGTTGAGAATATTAGTGATGTGCTTGGTAAGTCAATATTTTCCACCACATCAAAGGGTTCAAATATTATAAAAACATAAATAATACTTAGTATTATTTTATTTTTAAGACCAATTCATAATCCAAAAATACCATCTACACTAAATATAAAATGTTGGACATAAATTGAATACAAATAAAATTATTTGGAAAATAAAACTAATGCCCAATAAATTTTAAAAGTTTATGTAATCCAATTTTCAATTTAAAAGAAATGGCGTAGCTATGTTTGACAGAACATAAATAACCAAGAAATTATATTATTATCAATTTGAAAAAGAATAAATTAGAATTCAGAATTTTAGGTAAGTTTTATACAAGTCAATTTTTTTAACTAATTTTTTTTTAAACAATTTAGAAATAGAGAAAAGATTTAACATTCATATCTCACATATTAATAAAAACACATCATAGAAGGCAAATATCATGTAAGAAATACACCAAAATGAATCATATAAAAAAATTTACAAGTGAGGGAATGTCGTATTTCATGAATCAACTATTAGAAACATACATCATATAAGGCAAAAATATAGCCAAACATGCATCATAAACACCAAGTTGGATTAATTGTAGAAAATAAGAAAATAAATTATAAGTCTATTTCAAAAGTACAAAACCTCTCACCCATATATAAAATTAGAAACTTTTCCCCCCTAAAACATCCAAAAAGATACCTTTTACGCCAAATATAAAATCCATAGGTTACCCAGTTGACCTCAACAAATATAGACATTTGCACTAGATTTGTAAAATATTGAAAATTTAATTAAGTAGAAAGGAAATATTAAGTCATAGGGAAATGGTCAACAAAGTGACATCAACATAGAGAAATAGTTGTATCTTACTGAGATTCAAAATTCTATATTATTTGTTAAAGTAATTTACATTGGCATAACCCCTAGAAAAGATGAACTTGCATCAAAAATTAAAAAATTACAAAAAGAAGAGAATTCATATTTTAAATTATATAAAAAGTAGTAAGATTATACATCACCATGTAGAAATTTGGTCAATTAGTCGAATCATATCAATAGCCAATGAGATTAGGAAAAAAATGGAATATCCAAAAGAAATAAATTGAAAAGTAGGTCTATATGACAAAAATATTACTCAAATTAGCTAAAACTCATGTCGATCTAAGTATTTGGTCAGATATATGACTGATATAATATGAGATTTGAAAAAGACTTAGAAATTATCCATTTGAACACACATCATAAAAGGTAATAATACGGGTAGATAAATATGATAGAATCAAAGTCCAATTAATTATCAAAAATAAACAATTAAGTTTATTTCACAAGTCTAAAACATCTCACTCAAATCTAAACATCAAAAGATGTTTCTTTGGAAGCACAGGAAAAAATACGAAGTTCATTTATAATCCAGAGGTTACACTATAAAGCTCGGCAAACATATACTTTTGCACCACATTTATAAAGTAGTGAAAATTTAATTCACTAGAAAGGAAATATTTAAAGCATAGAGAAATGATAAAAAAAAAGTGACATCAACATACATAAATAACTGTAGACCACCTTGATTTAAAGATTTGGATTATTTGTTAAAGAAATTACACTAGGATGACCCCCCAAAAGGACGAACATGCATCAAAAATTTAAAAAGAATTACAAAAAGAAGACAACAAATATTTAAAATTATCTAAAAAAATAGAAAGATTATACCTTACCACATAGACAAATTTACCAATTTTTCCAATTGTAGAAATAGCCAACAAGATCATGAAAAAAAACAATTGAATTTATATCACATTCAAAAGAAATAAATTTAAAAAGTAGATATATATGAGAAAATATTACTTAAAATAGCCAAATCTCATATAGATCTAAGTGTTGGGATAGACATATGAGTGATTTAAGATGAGATTTGAAAAAGCCTTAAAATGTATCTATTTCAACACACATCATAGAAGACAAGACTACAATTAGATGTGCACCATAAATATAAACCTTGATTAATTTTTGAAAATAAGCAAAAACTCAGTAATTTTATTTGAAGAGTCTAAAAGATTTTACTCAGATCTAAATATCACAAGCTTTTTTTTTTGAAAACATAAAGAAAAGTACTAACTTAATCTATAATCCAGATGTTACCCTATTAACGTCAACAACAACAAAAAATATTTCTACACCATATCTATAAAGTCGTGAAAATATAAGTCACTAGAAAGAAAATATTTTACTGAGATTTAAAGATTTGGATGATATGTTAAAATAATTTACACTTGCATGCAACTACAATGAACGAATCTACATCATAAATTAAAAATATTACAAAAAATAAAAAAAGAGAAATAATATAATAAATAAAGGAAAAAAATTAGAAAAATTAGACCTCACCATGTAGCCAAATATCAATTTATCTAATTTTAGTAATAACCAACTAGATTTAGAAAAACAAAACACTCAAATAATTATCACATTTATATCAAATAATTTTCAAAGTAGATCTATATGACAAAATATTACCTAAATGACTGAAATTTTACTTATATCTAAGTGTTGGGTAAGATATACAACTCATATAAGATGAGATTTGAACAAGACTTGTCATATATTTTGAATCAATATAGAGATTTGGACATTGATTGTAGTAAAGCAAATAGTTTTTTAGTTTATCAAGATTAAATTGATTAAAACCAAGATTTTAGCAGGATATTTGAGAAAGAGAGACGAGATAGGAATAAAAGTTGGGAAAAACTTATACCATCAGGGAAAGATGGTGAAAAGGTGGTGTAGAAGAGGGAGAAAGGGAAAAATAAAAGAAAGAATAGATTAGAAAAATATGGAGACTGATGAGTGGGTGAAGGAAGAAAAGTTGGGATAAAGCTCCACCATTAGGGAAATAGAGACGGTGTCTAGAGGTTTTAGAATTTCATCACTATATATTGCTAGGGCTTAGGAACAAATGGTTATGATTTAGTTTGCAACTAATTCATGGCCACAATTTGTACTTTTCTATCTAGCGTTAAAAATGAACAAAACGTCATGGATTATTCTTTGGAATGAATGGATGATATATCATAAGGAAGTAGGTTGTTAGGTAAAAGTAATAAATGCTCAAGATTTGATTATAATGAGAACTAGTTACATTTCCCCCGTACAATGCACGGGTGGTACATTAATTATTTATATATTATTATATAAGAGATAAATATTTTAACAATTTAATTAATATGTAGAAGATAAATAGTTGACTGTATATGTTCAAGTAATTAATTAATATAATACTTAATTAATATTTGTTTAATATGTATTATTCGACATATGTGCAGCATATGAATAGTTATATACATTTATTGCATATAGGATATGAATAGTTGTGCTGTATTAATGGCAACAGATGAATAGTTATATTCATATATTCATTAGTTTAACAATTCAGTTAATATGTAGGAGATGAATAGTTGGTTGCATATGTTCAAGTAATTAATTAAGAAAATACTTGATTAATATATGTTGTTCGACATATGTGTAGCAGATGAATAGTTACATTCATATATTCAGTAGTTTTATAACTCAATTAATACATAGGAGATGAATAGTTTGCTGCATATTTTTAGATAATTAATTAAGAAAATTCTTGATTAATATGTATTGTTCCACATATGTGCAATAGATGAATATCTCAATTAATATGCAGGAGATGAATATCATTTTGTTGTTATGCCGCGTAGCAGATGAATAATTTGACAAAATCAATTAATACGCAGGAGTATTTCATCATTTATTTGACCTTATTATTTAGTAATAATATATGGCAGTGATAATATATGATTAGTAATAATATGTATCGTTTATGTAGAAAAATTTGTCTATATATTGTCTGCCAAACAACTCTATTTTTTTATAATAACAAATGTTGTTGTTCTGTTATTAGTTTTTTTAATAATAATTATATTATTAATCATGATAATATTCATAATAGTAATAATCAATTATATTAATATTCATTATTATCATAATAATAATTACATTATTATATTATAAATTATGATAATAGACATTATCAAAATTATATGAATAATTATATTAGTATTAGTTATATTAATAGTTATAATTATTATAGTTATATTAATAATAATAGTCATATTAGTAATAATGAATAATAAAATTATTATTATAAAAAATTATTATTATTATTATTATCATCATCATCATCATATTTGATTGATGTTGATCTAACCTTAAAAAAAAATACTTCATTAAAATTAGTTATATGTATTTGCTAGTAGGATTGTATTAATGGCAGCAGATGCATATGTATTGGTCGACTGGTTTATGCACTTTATTTTGTGTATTAATTATTTATCAATTATTTATATATTAATATGTAGGATATGAATAATTTGACAATTCAATTAATATACAGGAAATTAATAGTTTACCGCATATGATCAGGTAATTAATTAAAAAAATATTTGATTAGAAAATATTTGATTAATACTTTATTAAAATTAGTTGTTCGACATATGTACAACCAATGAATAGTTGTATGCATTTGTTGCGCATAGGAGATAAATAGTCGCATTGTATTAATGGATATATGCATGTGAAGCAAATGAATATGCACTTTGGTGTATTAATTATTTATATATTAATATGCAAGAGATGAATAGTCCGACAATTCAATTAATACGCAGGAAATGAATAGTTTTCTGCATATGTTCGGATAATTAATTAAGAAAATATATAGTTAATACTTTGTTAAAATTAATTGTTTGACATATGTGTAGTAAATGAATAATTATATACATTTAATGCACATAGGAGATGAATAGTTATATTAATTATTTTATTTTATTAATTAGCAATAATATATGACAGTAGTAATTAATGATTAGTAATAATTGATATAGTTTAAGCGGGAAAATTTTTCTGTATATTGTCTGCTAGACAACTCAGTTTATATATATATATATATTAGACCCATGTTTTTTTTTCATTTATTAGTCTATTATATTATGCTATATTAAATAACCAACTCATCAATGTTTTGCTCTAATCAAAAAAAATTTAGACAACCTATAATAATATTGGTTTAAATTTTTCAAAACTTCCCTAATTTATTATGTTGATACTTCTTTTCAATTTTTTTAATTTTAAAAATTGTAACTATTATATTTCAAATATAATTAGGTTAATTTTTACTTCATAAAATGTGGATTATTAACTTTTAGAAAAATGAAATTTAAAAATATACTAGAATATATTTTAATTTTATATATAATTAGTAAAAATTAATTTCATATTTACTTCTAAAATATAATAGTATTGGTTTAGAGTCTTAAGTTAAAAATCTTGTAAAAATAAAATTTTAAGAACAACGTTTTTGTTAAACTAGGAATTAACTTATTTTTACATATTTTTCATTTTTATGATTTTTAAAAATAAAGTTACACAAACTATATGTGAATTCTAAACACCATATTTTTATAATTAAGATTTCAAGAAATATAGAGTAATAGGTAAACATATTTAGAATTTTTATTATTATTTTAAAATACCTTTTAATCAAATCAAAGTACATGTTGTGTAGGGTGTGATTTGTATGTTCATAATTTTATTAATCAATATTTGCTATAATGCACAAGAATATATATAAACATTTTTTCCCTATAATATCTCCTAAATATAAAATAACATTAAAATATTTAGCTAATTTTAAAATACCAATTAAATTAAATTATGTTTAAAATCCTATCTAATAGAAATAATATTATGGTTTAATTGTACCTAATTAGAGAATTGTTTTTAAGAAGTAATATTTAAAAAACAATTAACTAATTAAATTTTAATATATGTTAATTGAGCACTTATTTCTAGAGTAATTTTCTCAATTATATAAAATTAGGTTATTATTATCACTATGCTTTAGGCTTCATTATTTTTTTACAACTTTGACAAAGAAATGATGCTATAAAAACTATAGATTTATATCATTACTTCAATTCCATAATTTTTAGTCAAAATTAATTTTTATCTCACTATGTCTTGAAATGTTAGTTGTCCAATTTTTTAATACATTTTAGCTTTATAAAAATTTGTAGAATATAATTATGTAAAAATATATAAATGAGGAAACATTGATCATTAATTTTAAAATTAAGATAAACAATTTTTTTTGCTATTGTTCTCATCAATTAAAAAACAATTTATATTCATTCATTTTCAAATTTATATTTTTTCATATACAAAATCAGTTTGTTGATTGTTTGTGTTTATCATATGTGCCCATATAATATCATTATTTTATTTTTCTCATATATTTGTTAATTTGTTTTTCACAAATTATTTACATTTAGGAGCCAAAAAATCAATTAATGTGAGTCACACATCTAAGGAACATATAATCAACCAATTTCATTCTTAACAAACAATGTCACCACTTAGTGATATCACAAATGGTAAATAATTGCTTTAATCTTATATTTATGATAATTTAAAATATTTTCACTTTGTTGAATCATAATTATAGGTTTAATATTTCACGATACAATTTTTACTCCTAAAAGTTCTATTTATAAGTTCTAGTAAAATAATGATCGATTCAATTTTTCATCAAGTATCAAAACTCCAACTTGTAAATGAATATACCATTACTTTCTCATGTTCCAAATGAAAAGTGAGTTAGTCAATTTATTAGTGTTATCAAAAAACTTGTCTTTGATAAAGATAACATTTCCCCCATCATTGAATAACACATGAAATTTTATGAAGGTTAGTGTTTTCATTTTCATCAATTTTAATTTACCTAACCGTTATTAATACATATAGAACAAACTAAGTACATATATATATATATATAATAATTTATTACAGATGTGTCGATCAATTTCAAACTTGATATTAATGTTAAAAATTTGTATTAATTAATAAACCTTGCATTTTATAATTTTAACTTAATTACAATAATATTTATTTTGTAATCATTCACATTTTTTTACTTACAGATGATGATTTAGAACACAACATTGGAAGTCCAACATCCGATATGCTCCTACAAATCAATTAAATGTTTTTGCTTGGATATCTTTTAGACTCCTTGATCCATGGTATCTCATCATTTGTATACTATTATTGTAACTCAGAGTTAATCTCTAAATTCATATTGGTTTTCATACACTCTTATCGTATTTCCAATTACCTTATTTTATTATGAATGGTTTTAACCTTGTCATTGATGTTAGGATGGTTTGGTAATCTAGACATATGTCAATTATGGTGGTAACACCCAATATTTTACTTATATGCTTCTATTTTAAATCAAAATTTTTCATTAGTAAAATTTAGGGTTTCACAAGTTAGTATAAGAGCTTTTGGTTTTGATTACCGTATTTTGAAATTTGGTTTCCAAATGACCCATCATCCGATTCATCGATCTATTTCATAATTTTTGAAAAAGCTCTATTCTTTTAACACTTGAATTAAATTATGAGGAATCGAGAATAGGCAACCCAAGCATCCTTTTAATGTGATTATAAGAATAATATATTAGTAAGACAAGAATATATTTCCTAACTTGTCTTCTATCTTGTTGTTAGTTATCATGGCGCTTAAAAACCATGTTGGTAGTTTGGTAGAGACCTTCGAGGTGTTGATCAAGTTAGTTTGCCAGCCTCAGCCTTAGCCCCTACCACCACCACCACCTCCGCATTACCCACAAGAGGGAATTAGAGAAGAATGGCTTTAGAGGGTTATAAGACATCACCTCTCAACCTATGCTTGTGATGAGTACCTGGTTATCCTAAAGATATGGATTGGGGACTTGGAAAAGACATTTGAGGTAGTTGAATGCCCTCTTTCTCAAAATCTGAGCATTGTAGCTTTATTCTTATGAGGAGTCACCGATGCCTGGTGGGTAGGTCATTGTGTTCTTGACAGGTTGTAGATGTTTGGGAAGGACTTCAAGGTGGTAATTCATACTAAGGTTTATCTTAAGAGTCTTAAGAGGGATGTGTTAAAGGAGTTCATGTAGTTGATTTAGGGGAGCATGACTGTGAGGGAGTACCACACCCGGTTTATTGAGTTGTTGATGTTCATACTAGGGATCGTAGATAGTGAGTTGATAGTGGCCTACCAGTTTGATTAAGGGCTCCACTTTAGCATCCGAAGGATGATGGGTTACATGTCTTTCTAAGACATGGCCACGATTTACAAGAGAGCATGTATCACTGATACACCAATTCAGGAGAAAGCTTCCATTTTGGGTAAAAGAAAGCCGAAGACTCAAGGTTTTGGAGGTAGATCTTTAGGGTTTTAGTAGCAAGGATAATTCTAACACTATGTTCAGGCAAGCAGTCAGAGCAGCTTTTTTGGTCAACTAAGGGGCTTTCTGTGTCATTTCTAAGGTTAGGATCATCCAAAGAGGGACTATTGGGGCATTCCTTTTCTGTGTAGGATGATTAATCAAAGGGGCCACAGTCATATAAGTGATAAAGTCAGTAAGGTCAGTATAAGTAATAGAGACCACTGATAGCACAATAGAAGACCTTTTAGTAGCAACCCTACCAACAACAGCAATAATAGCAGTAAAGGGTGCCTACCCTGGCAAGTTGTTAGCCTAGGGAGGCCAAGGGGAGACCACAAAGGCCTTACACATTTTCTCAGAGAGGAGGATAGACCTAGGGTTCCAGAGTGTATCATGGAGGATACCAAGGAGGACAATTAAGTAGACACCTGAACGCCATTAGCCAGGTAGAGGCGAACAGGTAGTTGGATATGGTCATTGGCATGTTCTCCATCCTCTTGCTTCCAACTTATGTGTTGTTTAATTTAGGGGCTTCTCTATCATTTTTATTTTCTACTTCTATTACTAGAGCTGCTTTCTCTACATCTTCTTCTGTATCTTTATCTATGATGTTACCTTTTGAAGATAGAATGTACAGTAATAGGTTATACTAGGATGATGCCTTATAGATAAGTGGGATAGACTTCCTAGTGGATTTGGTTGAGATGGACCTTCAAAATTTTGACACTATCCTTAGGATAGATATGTTAGGGAGGTGAAAGGTAGTGGTAAATTGCACCTAATAGCGAGTCATGTTGTAGGGACCTTAGGGTGCTAGGGTATCCTACTAGAGATGCAAGCTTAGACCTATAAAGAAAGCTGTATCTGCCCATATGTTGTATTCTTGGGTGCAGAGAGGTTACACTATGTATTTGTGTGAGGTTCAAGAGTTGAACAAGGAAGCATCAGCATTGGAGGATATTAATATAATTCGGGAGTTTCCAAATGTGTTTCCCAAGAAGTTTCCAAGTATGTCACCAAGACGTGAGATATAATTTACTATCAAATTCATACTGGGGTTTAAGTGTTTTTCAAAGGCACCTTACTAAATGGCACTGGTAGAGTTGAAGGAGTTGAAGACTCAATAGGAGAACTTGTAGGCTCATGGGTACATTCAACTGAGTATGTCTCCATGGGGAGTACTAAAGTTCTTTGAGAAGAAGAAGGATGGGAGCCTCTATCTATGCATTGATTATCTAGGTTTGAACCAACTAATGATGAAGAACTGCTATTCACTTTCAGAGATCGGTGACTTATTTGACCAACTTCAAGGTACTTTGATCTTCTCAAAGATCGACTTGAGGTTAGGATATCATCAGTTGCGCATCACCATGGTAGATATCATGAATACAGCCTTTAGAACATGGTATAGGAACTATGAGTTTATAAAATCGATCAATTTAGCTTAATGAATTTATTGGTTTGCACTCAGAGAACACATATTAGACATTTTACATGTTATTCACGCTCTAAAATCTTACCACATCTAAACCATAACATGTTAGAAAAATACCATAATTTAACTAGCTCATACACTAAAGCATACTTCATTTTCAAGCAAATCGACTCTATTTTCTCTAAAATCAAGCCTTTTCTCAGAATTCTTAATTAATTTAGCATGCACTAATTAGAAGCCAAACTCTCATGAAAGCATATAAAATTAACATATTTTAGATTACATCAAACTATATGCTTATTTAGGCTACATTTTAAAGGTAAGAGTGACTTATTTGATACTTAGCAAAATTTTCTACCAAAGAGGAAAAACTCAAGCTAGGAGATTTCAACTTCAAAACTCTCTAAAAAAAATAGAACTCAAAAATCATTGAGTAACTTTGACAAATCAATAAATTTAAATTAGAAAAGAAAACTGAATTACCACTCCCAAGAGAAAAATAAAGAATGATTTGGTTGAAAGTAACTCAACTTGTAACACTCCAAAATTCACTTTTTTTTCGCATGAAATTAAAATACTTAATTTAAAACTCGTGAATTCTGGGGATGTTACTGCCACACTTAGTACCAAACCAGTTCTCTCCAATCGTTTTATTACCAAGTGCTAAGGCTAAAAAAGAGATTGCTATTAAACTCAAACAAAGAGTTCACAAAGTGAATTAAAAGATCATAACAAAGAAATCAAAGGACGCGTGAAGAATTATAATTTATTTCAAAAGAGAAATAAACTTACAACCGATAAAATAATCATTTGAAATACTCAATACAAGGTAATAAATACAAATGGATAAATCCGATACAAAGGAACTAATAAAAAGGAAATACATAGCATAAAGAGTAAATATGGCCACAACACTCGAACCTTGAGCCAAAACAAGCTCAACCCACAGCCTTGACTGATGTCTCGCCCACCTACACAAAGTCAGAAAGGGCCTTATGCTCGTGGGAATGAGCAGCACCCATGAAACGGGTGATCAGTATGCTACGTACTGAGTAAGATAACCGAGTACTAAGGCCGACATATAACACATTAATTCATGCAGGATAATGATCAACATACATTTACAACCCATACATATAATACATAGAAGCATAAAGTGAAATCTTTAACTTATAATCAACAAGTCCACACATAAGGCCCAAAAAGATCCATATTAATTATTTAATCTTTCTTTTATCGAAAGTCGATACACAGCATACCTTTTATCAAATCCATGCGAAAACAGGAACACCCCACTATTATAACAGGTGGGATGGTCACACATAGAGCATCATGTCTTAACCACTATTATTACTAGTGGATTGGTCATATATAGGGTAAACCCCTAACCACTATTCCTGACCGGTGGATCGGTCTGGTTCCTGCTCACATGGTGTTCTACTGTAAGTAATTAATGTCTTTTAAGAGCTTTAACAATTCTAGTATGTGTTTATTGAGCTCGAGTCACCTCACTATTATTGTCGATGGGTCGGTTACATATAAAACATCATGTCCTAACCATTATTATAACCGGTAGATCTGTCGCACATAGGGTAAAACCCTAACCATTATTCCTGACCGGTGGATCGGTTTGGACCTGGCTCAATAATCTTCCACTTTAAGAGATTAGTGTCTTAAATGTTTTATTCATACACATTTATCATTCACAAACATTTTCCCAGACATGCATGACTAACTCCATGAAACCCTAGTTCCCATGCAAACCCTAACTCCACGTAAACCACACTTCCATGCAAACCCTAGCCCCCATGCAACCCTAGCTCCATGTGAACCACACTTCCATGCAAACTCTAGCTCCCATGCAAACCCTAACTCCACATAAACCACACTTATATGCAAGCCCTAACTCCATGTAACCCTAACTTCACGTAAACATGCTTCCATGCAAACCCTAATCCATGTGCAAATCCTAGCTTCACGTAGACCACACTTCCATGCAACCCTAATTCATGTGCAAACCCTAGCTCCACGTATACCATGCTTCCATGCAAACCCTAACACCACATTGTTACACTCCCCATCATTATTTTACAACCCTAACATGCATGTCTTAAGGCCACATCATACAATAATAATAACGTAAATATACACATAATTCTCATGCTACGATTTATTCATACCAATATACTCAATTCCACTTTATCACATATATGAAATAATTAATAATGATAAACATAGAACATATGGCATATGAAGCACAAAATATATATAAACACACAAATGGCCTCAGTAATACCCTTACCTAAAACGACACTGGTCTTGGTGCACGCTCCTATTCCACTTGAGGGGTTTGCCTGGGTTCTCCTTGAGTTGACAGGGATGGGTGGCACCGGCAGTGGTGCCCGGAGGTGGTTGGAAACGTGATCTAAAAGGGGCAAAAATGAAGAAAAAGAGGGAAGGGGAAGGATAAAAAGAAAAGAAGTTTATGGGTCAGTGGAGGAGGATTAGCATGAGTTTTTGAGTGGTTCAGAGGGCAGAAAGAGTGGCAGATGTGGTGGTGGATGGTGGTTTAAAGTTTTGGGGTAAAAATTCTGGCAAGAGGACTAGCAAACTTTGCATAGTTGTGGAGGCTCGTGCGAGAAGAATTGAAGGTTGCGAATGGTTTAGTTAATTAGAAGGCGTTGTAAGGAAGAGTTTAAGAGGAAGAAGAGGCAGCGAGGTTGGCTAACGGTGGAGAATGATGTGTCTAAAGTGGCGGTGGCGTACAGACTTGTACTTAGGGTTTCTGGGGAAAAATCTCGAAACCAGGCCATACAAGGGGTATTTATAGTGATGGAGGGTAGGCTCAAGTTTTGGAGGTTACTAGGAGGTCTAATCCGCTGAGAAATGGGACGGTTATGCCGTTGATCAGGCGGCACAAATTTCAAAATTTACCCAACCTTTGCAAGGGAAATTGGGGGCAAACGTGAGGAGGAAAAGAGAAGTGGGGCGGTTCAAATTGGAGTGTGCATCGAGGGGAAGAGAATGGGTGGGAGAAAGGCTGGTCACGACACGTGTGGCCGGCAACGCCGTTTTTGGGGGAGGTGGGAGGTTGCAGTTATGGCGTCGGGGAAGAAGAGGAAGAAGAAGATGGGGGGAAGTTGGACTGGGCGGTTCGGCGCAGAAAGGAAAGGAAGAAAAGAAGAGGAGACTGGGTCGGGCGCGAGGTGAGGGGCAACTTAAATGGGACACCGCATTTTGGAAATAAACGAGATACAACGTAGTGTGGCGAGGGACGGGCGAAGGGCGACAACCGAAGGAAAGGAAAGAAAAGGAGGAACTAGGCCGCGAGCTGGCCCAGTTCGGAGAAGAAAAAGAAAAAGAAAAAGAAAAGAAGAAGAAGAAGAAAAAGAAAGAAAAAGGAAGAAAGAAAAGGAAAAAAGGAAAAAGGAGAAGAGAAAAATAGGAAGGTTAGGTTAAATAAATAAATTAAAATATTTGGGATATTTAAAAATAATAATATTTAAATAAAATAATATTTAAATCCCTTTTTAGGCTAAATTATGATTTTTAAAAGATTTTCCATAAATTTCATTTTAATTAGCAAAGCGCCCTAATTTTCTTCAATTAAATTATTTATAAAAATTAATATTAATTTGAAACTATTTTCTCTTTCTTAATTTAAATAAAATAATTTATTTAAATAAATTCCCAAATTAAAATCTTTAATTAGTTAAAATACACAAATTTCCTCTAACTAAAATATTTATAAATTTCTTCTTGATTCACCCTAATAATTTTCCTTTTTATTTTAATAAAGATAACTTACATAATTAATTTCCATAATAAAATCTTATTTAATAATAAATAATAAAATTAGAATTTTCGGGGCATTTCACAACTTCCTCCTAAATCTAAATCTTTATTGTTTAAGGATAAAATAAGAGGGAGATAGAGAAATGATCAAATAGTGAAAGGAATTTGAATGTAAGCTTGAAGTGGAGAGTAAATAATACAAGTGATTGAGGACGTCTCCTTTGACCAACCAAACCTCTACTATGTCTCTTTCTTGTCACACCTTACCTCCCTTACCTCAACTTATGATCACTTTACACATTGGTTGCTTGCACTCAACCTAACTTATACCTCCCTATATGGCACTTATATGTGTCAACTAACATCCCTCCTATATAGTCAATTCTTGATTCAATTCTCTCCCTATCATCTACACTTGCTAATTATCTTCCTTTTCCTATGTGAAAGTTTTATAAGTTTTGGGCATTCTTCGCTTTTCATTTCTTTTCTTCTTTACTAGGAAAATAGAGGTTGCCTTTGGTTTCCTCATCCTTTAGTTGAATCCCTACTTTTCTTTCTTCTCATAAGCATAGCTTTAACTAAGGGATCAATTGATTGGTTTAATGAACCAGCTAATTGGTTCCTATGAATAGTCGATGGGTTTGCCAAACCCATATACCGGTTGCCTAGTGACCAGAGTGGTCTAGTCTCTTCCTAGATCCATTAATCGGTTTGGCCATACCCATCGATCAGTTTCCTATAAACATTCTATCAACTAGACCAACCAATCAACTAGTTCGCTATTTTTTTTCCTATTCAGGTCTGGTACAACCAGATCAGTTGAATGGCCTTAGGGACCAATCTATTAATTCGCTTGTATTTTGCCATATTTGTTAGTTAATTATTGTTCTTCCCTTGGGCCTTCTATATTAATGTTTCCATGTTAGTACAACATTTTAATCGTTAGTCCAACCATGTTTACCCTGAATTTAATATGAATCAAAATGATGACATTTGAGCCTTGATTTAGTTAAGTTTGGTGTTACCTCTAAAGACCTAATTTGTGGCTTATATGCCTATTGATGTGTTTGGTGTTATCACTTTGAAACACCCAAATAATATATTAATGTGATTTGTGATATCACCTGGTAACTAATAAGTAATGGATTAAGATTTTGTTTGATCCTTTTTCTTCGATTCTCAAGGCATTTAGCTTAGATTTAGTGGGTGGGTAGCACTATGTCTATATATTTTCACTAAGCATCTATTTCCTTCTCTACCATGTTGAGGTCGGTAAAGAGGTATGCATATATTTTTGAGGTATATGATTATTTTGTGGTAGGTGGTCATGACATCGGTGTCTAGTGCGGGAGGGTGAGGTATCCCAATATAATACTCTTGGCACTTCGTATTGTCCATTAATTAGGTGAGTATAGCATCCCAACTTTTTAGCACTTGTGGTAGAGGCATATTTTTGATGTATATTATTATTTTGTGGTCGGTGGGCATGACATTAGTGTGTAGTGCGGGAGGGTGAGGTATCCCAATATAATACTCTTGGCATTTTGTATTGTCCATTGCTTAGGCAAGTATAGTATCCCAACTTTTTAGCACTTATGGTAGAGGCATTCAAGGTGTGGTGGGTGAAATATCCTATTACAAGCCCCTTGATATACTCTAACCTTGTGTAGTGGGTATGGTATCCTCAAAAGAAAGGTCCTTCATTGTATCTTGATCTTATGTGCTACGTGTAGTATCTCATTGTGTGTGTGTGCTACCATGACTTTTATGTCAGAGAAATGGGTGTGGTCAAATGGATTATTATAATAATTAAAAATTATGTGGTCACTAAAGGAAGATTATTATACATTATGTGGTTCTAATGCACAATTTGTATTATTATTTTTCGATTATTTCCATGCAGGCATGCCTTGTTATATAACTATCATGAGCCTGAGTGATTTATTATGTTGGTATGCGTATCACCATGCTACTATGTGACTTCAATGTGTAGCATGAGTCCTTACCATGTTTTAGGTAGTATGATTTTCTAGTACTTCACTATACTGATACTATATTTGAATACTCATTGTGATGATCCAAATTTTAGTCCAGTGAGCAGAGGATGATTTATAGGGTTATGATTTTCAATTAGAGTCTATTGAGGATGGTACCACAGGCTAGTAGATGGTCATTACTTTGTATTTAGTAAAGAGTTACGTTATTAGGTTAGATGTAGTTTACCCACTGTGTTGGGATGCTTTTGGTTCTTTCTATTTATTTAAATTCTTGGCACTGATCCCCATATTTAGATTTTGTAAACTATTGCTTTTATCTATATTATTATTTTTATCATTGTTATTATTAGCATTGTTGTATTATTAGTACAACATGCATCCTCTTGTGATTTTTTTTGTTTTGCCTTGCATTAGGTATGTGGTAGGTGATAATCACACCTCTTTCATGGTTGATGTGGCGGTAACATTTCCCAACTTTGCTTTTAAAAACGCTTCCATGTTATCTTTAAAACTAAATTTTCTAGTTTTAAATTTGGAGGTGTTGCACATGATGTGCATGAGAGGATGGGATTCTCAATTATATAAGATTAAGGATTGATTATGTTGAGATTAATAAGATGAAGGTTCAGTGATGGTGATTTAGGGTTAAAGGTATTCGAATAGGATGGAAGGATGATGGTGATGATGAAGTTAATTCGGTGGTGATGGTTAACCAAAGATGATGGTTTAAATAAGATGGATTAACTATATGTTGATTCTACCATGATGTATTGGTGATGAAGGTGATTCAAATGTTAGGGTTTGATGGAAGATGATGACGTGGGTTAGGGTTAGGGTTAGGGTTTAGCTTTGAATGTTCGGGTTGGGGTTATGTTATGGTTCGAATGATGGGATTAGGTTTTCAAATGCCAAACCGGTTTAGGGTGTCAATTAGCTTTGACTTTGGGTGATGTTTGGATGATAATGATGGCTAGAAAAATGTGGATTGTGGAGAGTAGAAAGGATAGGACTTAATCTCTAATTTATACAAACAAAGAGATTAAGATTTTTAACCTAAATCATTCACACAGATTCGATTGACTTGAATCGAACTCACACAGAATTCAACTTTGCATTCAACTTTAATATTTGATCATCCACTTCTTCTAATCGTAACTTCAATGGCTTATATAGCAAATATACCACTTAGCTAAAAAGTATAATTCAAAAAGATACCAAGCTAAAAGATATTAAGCTACTTTATGCTAACTTTATGATCGAGCTAATATCCAACCATACTACATAATTAATTAATTAGCTAAATTAATAATTTCACATGACCAGACTACATATTTCCACCCCATACACGTGGCCATGCATTCCATACACATGCACGTAGATGCCTAATAGCTTGTTTGGTACGTTTCTAGCTAGTAATGTAACCATTTGTTAGTCTTTAAATTTATGAGAGATTCTTTACAAATGAAGAATAATTTGTTTCATAATTATAAATGTCAATTCTTGAGTGTTTGCTCCTGCATCATTCTCCCCTTGTTGATTTGAATTTTTCCTCAAATTTGTATCACCATAATAAGGGCTAATGTCTCCAATATTGAATGTCCTTGATACCCCACCATATGAATCTGACAAATCTAGCTCATAAACACTCTTCCTAAGATTTTGAAGTACTTTGAAAGGACCATCTACGCTTGACATAAGCTTGTTCTTCCTTAGATTAGGAAATCTCTCATTCCTCAAGTATAGCCATACCAAATCTCTCAATTGAAAAATATGTTGACTCGTATGCTTGTTTGCTCTTGTCTTATATACTTCATTCGCCTTCTCAATATTGTGCTTGATTTGCTGATAAAGTTTTTGAAAGAACTCAACTTTTTCTTGTGCATCATAACTTTTCACTTCATGTTTCGTTAATGGTGGTATATCAATCGGCGTATATGGATTAATACCATATACTATCTCGAACAGACTAGAGCTTGTTGTAGTAGGACTTCCATTGTAAGCAAATTCCGCATATGCTAACTTGACTTCCCAATCCTTAGCACTCTTACTCACCAATCCACTTATCAAAGTACCCAAAGTTCAATTAGTAACTTCGGTTTATCCATTCGTTTGAGGATGATGTGATGTGTTAAATAGAAGTTTCATTCATAACATATATTATAATGTCTTCTAAAAATAACTTAGGAACTTCACATTTCTATTCAAAATAATACTTTATGAAATTTCATGTAATCTCACAATCTCTTTAAAATATAAATTTATAATATGATTAGCATCATCGGTCCTATAACGACATAAGATAAAATAAACCATTTTAAAAATTTAATCCGCACGACCATAATAGAATGGGTACCCCGCATTATTAGTTCTATTCCAAACATTTTCGCGTGCATATCATGAATTGGAAGATTTGAAAGCAGGGAGAGTCATCATTAATGTCACAACCAGATGCACTACGGCTAGTGCCTAGAGTCGGTAACAATCCATCATAGCATGTGGCACTGGGCCCGCCTAGTGAAGAGGATTTACAACTTTGGGTACCGACAACGGATGGTTGTTTGTTTGTGTATGCTCTTCTTCGTCTCTGGTGGTTTGTGGGATCACTAGAACCAGGGCATGCATTACTGACGCTATTACTGGTTTTAACTTTTCTGTTCATAGTATATGAACCCCAACTTTCGCTACTAGTATTTTATAAAGGCGGCGTGAGCGAAAACATACCAGCTATAGCTAATAGCTGAGAAAACAAAAGTACGGGAAGAATACAGGAGGATATTTTAAAATCTCTTTGATATGATAAAATATCCGAAGAAGAAGCTATACCGAAGGCCTTGTAATTTTCCAATTCTTCTCTTAATTTGTACGTAATCAGCACACTTGGAGGAAACATCTTGGGCAAAAGGAGCTACATAAATAGAAAATATTAACCAAAAGCGGATGGTATCGGTGTTCGCAGTGGCGGAGCCAGGGCTTCCGCATGGTGTCCCGGGACACCACGAAGCCCTGGCTGGAGTATAGAATTTTTACTTGGATTTTAAGTATAATATATATAAAAGGTTCGTAGGATACCATACAAAAAATTAAAATGGCTGAGCGGTAAGACTGGTGTGGTTCCCGTGTGTAATTTCCCGGACGTCACAGGTTCAAGTCATGTGGTCCGTTTGTTTTGAAATTTTTTCGCCCAATCAAAACGACATCGTTTTGATTTCCCCCCCCCCCAAACCCTTACCCTCTCCAGCGCAAGCTGCGCACCAGACTAGTACCAGACTACCAGTGGCAGACACAGCTTCGAGCCTTCCGTTCGAGTTTCGACCCTCTCAAGCTCCTTCTCTCGAGTCTCGCACGCCGACAACAAACACTGCCGGAGGACGGGAGGAGCTCGCCGTTTCTGCTCGCTGTTTCTGGCCGCCAAACTCCGAATGCCGCCATAACCATTTCTTCTTCTTCCAAGTTCCAGCGCCGCGCGGCCCGCGCCTGCCTCTGACCTCTCACCTCTGTGACTGTGAGTGAGTGTGGCCTGGTCTCCGAAAGTTCAACCCCTCTTTTCTCTGTTTCTTGCATTTCTTCTCTCGATCTAGTATAAATTGTATAATAAATTGTATATACGCAATGCAGTTGCTCTCTGTTCTGCACTTCTGCTGCTTGACTGCTTCTGCAGTGCAGACTTGCCTGCCTAAGTCCTAACGCAAGGCTGCCTTGCCTTGCCTTCTTCAATTTCAAACCGATCGATCAGGAGCAGGACTACAGGAGGCAGCCAAGAGCCAGCCAGTCCAGACTCCACAGGCCACAGCCCACCGGCCACCACACTCGACAACTACAAGTTTACAAGGTAAGATTTTGTTTTGTTAAATTATTTATGTAATTAGGTAAATTTTAAATTAATTTTTAGTTTGTTAAATTATTTATAAATTTATGAAATTAGAATGCAGTATTAATTGATTATATTTATTGTATTAATTGATTATATTTATTAGTTTATAGAAATTCTAATTTATCTTGTTAATGTAGAAAATAGAAATTGGCTTATTAATTAGGTAGAAATCAAAATTAGTTTATAGATATTATATTTTTTAGTTTATAGAAATTCTAATTTATCTTGTTAATGTAGAAAATAGAAATTGGCTTATTAATTAGGTAGAAATCAAAATTAGTTTGTAGATATTATATTTTTTAGTTTATAGAAATTCTAATTTATCTTGTTAATGTAGAAAATAGAAATTGACTTATTAATTAGGTAGAAATCAAAATTAGTTTGTAGATATTATATTTTTTAGTTTATAGAAATTCTAATTTATCTTGTTAATGTAGAAAATAGAAATTGGCTTATTAATTAGGTAGAAATCAAAATTAGTTTGTAGAAATCAAATTTTTTAGTTTATAGAAATTCTAATTTATCTTATTAATGTAGTAAATAGAAATTGGTTTACTAATTAGGTAGAAATCAAAATTAGTTTGTAGAAATCAATTTTTTTAGTTTATAGAAATTCTAATTTATCTTATTAATGTAGTAAATAGAAATTGGCTTGTTAATTAGGTAGAAATCAAAATTAGCTTGTAGAAATCAAATTTTTTAGATTTATAGATTGAATTGTTTAATTTATTAGTTAGTTTTTGAATTAGTTTGTTCTAAAATTATATTATCAATTAAGTTTTAGTTAATTCATTAAATTGTTTAATGTCTTAATTTAGGATGCAACGATACTTTTCAAGCTGGTTTAAAAATAACCACAATAAATCTAAATCTATTAATCAAGTTGTGTTATCAACTTTCGAAAATTTTGACGAATTTATTTAAATACCTACAAATATTATTTTATTTTAATATCTATTTTAGTATATTATTTCCTGAATAAATATACCAGAGACACCACGGATCCAAAACTCTGGCTCCGCCACTGGATGTTAGCAGGTCACGTAGGTGACCCGAGTCCGATCACGATTAATAAAATAAATGGTTGATCGTCGATATACAAAACACCTCCGGAACCTGTAGTCACTGGTGGCCTAGAATTTTTTTTCTTATTCACGGTCGATTTTGATAGGAGCAAATCATCACATGCAGTTATATTACCATAATGTTTGCTATTCAAACACGCAAAGAAAGTCGCATTATATACAAAATGAGATATCAAAATTAATTTCACTATTATAACGTGTCTCCCTCCTAAAGTAAAAAAGCCGTGGAGAGCGAACTTGACCCATCCAGGAAACTTATGCCATAAGCGGGCCGGCGCTGAACTAATTAATCAGCATACATTAACATATATATGGGCGCGCGGGCGGGCATGTAGGATCACATAATTGAGCAGCCCTGAGGGTTATCGTCACTAAACACCTCTCCTGCCTTCCCACTTATAATGCCGGAATTGGTAGCATTACTATAGTATCCAGCAGTAACAAACTCATCACCGTCACAGCCATGCTTGTAGTAATTATAAGATGAAGCTGCTGGAGCCTGAACGTAACCGTTTCCACCACCGCCACTACCACACCGTTGCTGGCTATAGTGATGGTGGCTAAAGCTCCTTGTTGCCGGATTATAAGGGAGCCTCCATATCTCAGCTCTCTTTCCTGTTTTCCTCACCGCTTTCAACACCTTCTTTTGGTCTGCCCATCCTGTAACTGTGACTTTCTGTTGCTCCATGTCGATGTTAACTTCATCCACTCCTATGTATATACATATGCAGACGTAGATTAATTAAGTATTTTTTTTGGTGGGGGGGGGGGGATGGGGAGGGGAAAAAAAGGATTATTGGATCGATATATGTAAACCGGGACAAATTAAGTACAAAAAAAATAGAAGCAATTGAGTATAGACCTTTCAGTTTTTCTAGAGTTTTCTGGACTTTATCACGGCAGCCATCACAGTCCATATATACCCTCATCTCCGTGATCGAGCTCTGAACCAAAAATGACACAAATGATGTTAATCGAAACAGATAATCATAAAGAGGCCGTGGGGGCAGAGCGTGCATGTTTGTGAGATTAATTAACTCACCGCCATCGGTTGATGAGAAAGGCGCTTGGGTGACCAAAGACGCATTTTGTATACTATTTGTTAGGAGTAATATATTCTTATGTATAATGAAACTGTAAATACAACCGTACTTGTGTTGCGCAATGAAATATGAGCAGTCGTAATGCCAATTCGCAGTAATGTTCTTCAACTCTGCTTCCTTCCTCCTTTAAATAGACTCGTAGTAATGATCTTCGTTTTCGGCACAGATTTACTCACTGTGTACTCCACCGACTTTTTATTGCCATTGGACACGATGAGGTCAATCTCACTTATTAGTAGTATTTGAGAAGCAATGACAGATAGATACCCCGTGCGAGAAACTACGAGCGGGAGAATAGAGTTAGCTAGAGCGGTGCCATGGATTCTGGAGTTGAGAAGGGGATAAAGGCGGTTGACCTTTGGTAGATAGTGGGACGGTGCTCTCGTGGAATTAAAAAGTTTGCGAACGGTGGCGACGGACAAGGCGGATCTTGTCTGATGCGGTTCTTGCAACCCCTTGGCTTTTTTAGCACGTACTACTTTTCGCTGTTGACTAAGGCCTTGTTCGCTAATCTTATTATTGAGTTTTATTATATAGAAAATAAATTTTTACTCCATAAAAAATAATTTTTAAAATTAACCTTTGGATTAATAAATTTGCGCGGTGTAAATGGTATTATATCGGTAAAATTTGCTGAATACCAACTTTTCTATCGGCTAAATATGTCGATGCCTGCTCAACACCATCGATCAAACATGTCGAAGTCGGCTATTTCCATCGGCCAAATACGCCGACGTCGCCCAACACCATCGAACAAACATGTCGAGGCCTGCCCAATCCCATCGATCAAATATGCTAAGGCCTACCATTCCTATCAGCCAAACATACCGAGGCCGGCCCATGCCATCAGCCAAACATGTCGAACTAGATTAACAATTTAATTTCGTCCGTTTTTAATTTAAGTGGGTGATGCACGACAACTGAATTTGATAGCTTAATCATTCCTTCTGTTGTTGTATTACAGCACAATCACCAAATCCAGCAAAAGGTACATGTCAACGAAATTTTTTTTTTTTATTAATTGGTGTTACATCCCAGAAAACCATAAGGCTTAATACATGAGAACTCTTAAGTACATAAGACTCTTAAGAAATCAGCGCTTGGATATTATGGACCACCTCCTCTGCTCGATAGGGAAATTCTTTCCTACCATTTCTGATCCAAAACCCAATACGCATCTTTATGAGCATGATCATCCATTTTCTGCAAACATCGACCTTTTCAAAAAATTTCCTATTTCTGGATTTCCATATTGTACCTATGATAGCAAAGAAGGCCGCTTGCCAAATCTCCCCTCTCAAACCTTTGCTGGACACTCCAAACCAAGCCCTAGCATTATGTTCCATAGTCTCGGACGTTACCCAGTAGTACCCCATCCATTCACAGATCTCGTACCATGCTTTGCCTGTCACAGCACAGTGCAAGAAAAGGTGATTGAGCGTCTCCTACTCCGTATTACACATAGGGCATATGGCGTCTCCTGGATTAAGTATGTTCAACCTGGCTAATCTTTCCTTTGTGTTGAGCTTCTGTTGTACTGCGAACCAAGCTATTAGTTTAAATCTCTGAGGTGCTAGACTTCTCCATATAAGGTGCTCCACTCCCATGATCCTCTCGTTGCCCGTATAGCTCTGATATTGCCTCTGGCAGACTGACTTCACTGAATACATTCCCGAATCCTCATGTTCCCATGTCACTGAGTCATTCTCTTCCTTCCTTAGACCCTGCTGATCTATCATCTCCTTCAGTTGTCTTGCCTGAGTTTCTTCCCATCCAAAGAACTGCCTTCGCCATCTCAAATTCCATTTCCACCTCGATCCCATCCATACTCCCATCTCAGCCACCTTGCTCTCCTGTTGCTCTGACATCGCAAACAATCTAGGGAAAATATTCCTCAAAGGGCCTTTCCTCGTCCAGTCATCCTACCAGAATCTTACTTTATTTCCATTCCCAATGATGATCTTCAACCCGGATCTCAACATCGGACTTTTTATTTCTGCTCCCACTATATCAACCCAAGGAGACCACCTTCTTCTAGAGGAATTAATCTCGAAGGACCCTGCATTTACCCCATTATGGATAGAGGAGATGACTCTCTTCCAGGACGCCCCTTCCACTGTACAGAATTTCCACCACCATTTAAATAGAAGAGCGTTGTTTCTTAACACTATATCTCCCACCCCTAAACCCCCTTTATCTTTAGGCTTCTGGATCTCGCTCCATTTGACTAACGGTATCCCTTTTCTTTCCCCTTGCCCACTCCAGAAGAATCTTCTTTGCATGCTTATGATCTTCTTCACAACCCCCTGTGGTACTCTGAAAATACTCATATAATACATTGGTAGGCTATTCAACACACTTTTTATAAGCACTAGTCTTCCGGCTCTTGAAAGAACTCTAGCCTTCCACCCTGCTAACTTCTGTCTTATCCTGTCGATCACTGGTTTCCACGCTTCTTGCTTTCCTGTGTTAGCGCCTAGCGGAAATCCAAGGTAGCTAATCGGTAGAGACCCAACTTTGCACCCCATTATATCTGCCGCTTCCTTTTCTGTTTCCTTGTCGACTCCCAATCCAATAAGTAGTGACTTACCAAAGTTAACTTGGAGGCCCGATAATAAGTAAAAGCAATCAACCAGACGCTTCCAATTTATGATTTTTTCAGTCGAATCACCACAGAAAATCATCGTGTCATCTGCAAACTGGAGATGGGTGACTTCCACACTATCCCTTCCCACCTTGATCCCATGTAATAGACCCGCTTCCACTCCTCTTTTAATAAGTTGGTTGAACGCTTCTACCGCTAGGACAAACAGGAACGGTGAAATGGGATCACCCTATCGTAGTCCCCTACCCATTTTAAACGGGGCAGAAGGCACCCCGTTTACAAGAATCGAGACTCTTGCCGTAGATATGCACTCCTTCACCCACCGTCTGAATCTGGGCCCAAATCTCATAATACCCATTATCCTTTCCACGAACTCCCATTTGATGCTATCATAAGCCTTCTGGAAATCCAGCTTGACCATCTGTCCCTTCAACCTATTCTGACCCTTGACCCACTGGACAACCTCGTTTGCAATAAGAGCTCCATCAACAATATTCCTCCCCCCTATGAAAGCTAACTGTGAATCGCTCACCAATTTATCTACCACCTGTTACAACCTACCTGCAAGGATCTTTGCTATCACTTTGTATATGCATCCTACCAAACTTATCGGTCGAAACTGGCTAACTTCCTCTGCATCATCCACTTTAGGGATCAAAGTTATCAAAGTCGTATTCAGCTCCACCGGTAGACTGCCTGATTGGAAAAATCCCAATACTGTCTTGGTAAATTCCTCCCCAACAATACCCCACATTTTTCTGATGAACCCCAAATGGTACCCATCATACCCAGGTGCTTTTGACGGCTCACATGACCATACTGCTATTCTGACATCCTCCCTGCTCGGCATCGCTTCAAGGTCCAACCCTTCCTCTCTTGTCAATGTCTTGAACCCATCCCCTGAGAGGTATACTTCTGGTAGATCGGCTTGTCTGTACATATCTTCGAAGTAATCTGTGATAACCTTCGTCAGTTCTGGTTGCTCTACTATGATCTTTCCTTTCTCGACTAGCCTCCTTATGGTCGCTTTCTTCTTTCTGATTGCTGCAACTGTATGGAAATATTTTGTATTTCGATCTCCCTCTTTGAAGCCCCTAACTCTAGCCACCTGCATCCAATACGCTTCTTTCCTTCTATGCCACTGCCACAGTTGGGATTGCAAGGCCGCGTTTCTCGCTATTCTCACTTCGATGTTCTCTGAATCCGATTCGTGCTCATCGATCTTTTTTACCTCTTCTTCAATCTGACTGATTCTCTTCTCAAAGTCTCCAAAGACCTCTTTATTCCACTTCCTAATTAATCTCTTCATCTCCTTAAATCTTTTTTGACAAGACCTCCCTTCAAGTTTCGACCAGCACTCTCCAACAAAGCCTCGGAATTTTGGATGTGTTAGCCACATATCCCACGTCCTAAACGATCTTGGCCCAGGTCATATAATATTGACACTCAGTCTAATCGGATTATGATCTGATAGAGATCGTCCCAGCCCAATACAATGAATATCCGGGATCTCTGTAACCCAAAAAGGACTGATCAGAAAACGATCCAACAGACTAGCTGAGTTTGCCCGATGCCAAGAGAACTTCATATTCGACGGCTTCAAATCCAATAGACCCATCTTATCAATCCACTCATTGAACATACTGACACTGCTATGGTCCACCCACCCTCCCTTTCGTTCACTTTGATCTCTCACCTCATTGAAATCCCCCATTGCTATCAAAGGCCGACTACACTGTTGCACCTCCTCCCACAACTCCTCCCATAATGCTCTCCTCTCTCGTGGATCTGATGGGCCAGAGACAAGAAGGAGCCCACATTCCACTCTTCTGGGCCCCATTCTACCTTCCACTAGTATCGATCTCCTCCCGATCCTTGACCTAGTAACATCAAAGAACTGGGAATCCCAACTTAGTATTAGACCTCCACTTCTGCCAACCGCTACTGTATCTCTCCATCCTATTGACCCATTATTCCACACCCTATTTATCCACGACTCCTCCAAGGAGCTATGTTTTGTATCAACTAGACCGCAAATCCAGGGTATCTCCTTTTTTATCAAGTTTTAGATACTCGATAATTTCCCTAATGCTCCAATCCCCCGTACATTCCAGGTGATTATAATCATTAATCACACTGTCGGTCCCCTATCATCCTCCCTCCTTTCAACTCTTCATACGACTAATCCTCCTCTGGCTTCTTCTCAACCCTACCAATCTCTCCACACACAACCCTTCCTCCTTAGAAGATAAGCCAATCTTCTTTCCCATTTGCCATGTCTATGTTGCCTCTTCTAAATCCTCCTCCTCTAATCTTCGTTCTACTACTACTTCCTCATCCTGCGTGTGCCTAATGTTGATATTAATACCACCCAATGCCTCAAATCCTGGGGGAACATCTGCTTCTACTAACCGTACGCCTTCATATCCACCCACCTTCCTACCCTTTTCCCTCCAAATCTTCACTAACTGCCTCTCTTCTTCTATATCATGATCAACCACTGCAAACACGGTATTAGACGACTCGACTTCCTCCTCATCTTGTGCTCTTGCATGGCTAACCGAGATAGTTCTTGGCGAGTTCTTGTTCCTTTCCTCACTCAAATAAATCTCATATGGTAATTCCTCTACATTAATCACCACCCCTTCTCTACACATTCCCTCCCTTCTACCTCTTAAAAATTCATTTACTCCTTTATCTTCCTCCCCCAACTCATTAGCTACACCCGGTACAATATCCCTCCTTGAGATTTCTTCTATTTCGAGGGATATTGTTGTTAGAGGCCTCATAGATCCAATTAAAATCTCCTCACCCCAATCTCTCTGCAACCCCGAATCTTCCTTATTTTTGGCCGTTTCCAAATTTCTTCCTTTACACATGCTTGGGTAATAACCAGCCTTGGCTATTTTCCACTTCGCTGCCCTTTCCTTATTTGGCTCGACACCCTGCTGTTGCCTGTCTTCCGCCTCTCTCACACTTCGACACACTCCCCCTCCACTTTCCCCCTGCGTGATATCCACTGTATCGTCCTTTTCCTCACTGGTTTGCCCGTTATCTTCTTCGTTTCCCTGCCCTGCCACCACATCTTCTACTGTAGACTTTCTTTCCTTCTTCTCTCGATTTCCTGCTGCTCCTGACAGCCTAGCTTCCTCCTGAACCACTTCCTTTCTCGGCCTTTCTTCTATCCCCATCAACCCTGCCCTCGCATGCCATGTTTCTTGGTTGTCTGCAGAGCCCGAAAAGCATGCGTACATGGCATCTCCTTTTGGTTCTGCGCTTGACCGTCTGCCGTCGACGTCACCGGATGATGAAGATGCCGACCACCCCTCCATGCTTTCCTTTCTTCTATTCTGCCAGGGAATGTACCCCTGTCCTATCTCCTTTGCCACTACCCTCACCACGTCGTCGCCTACCTTCAGCTCCACTTCCTCCTGCACTAGCTCCTGTTTCTCTCTATCCACGAGAACTCTCGTCGCCTCCATAGACAACCCAAAGTCTTCAACTTCCTCCCAACAAACCCAGATACCCCACGGTTCTGCGAGGATCTTCATTACCTCCTCTTTCCACGCCACCATGGGCACCCCTCTTAACTCTATCCATGTCCTTCGTTTGATACATGCATCATTCGCCTGCGCCCTTCTTACTATCAGGAAATGGTCTCTCAACATGCTCCCTTCCTCCAGCGCCAACCCACAGTCCTCCTTTGATTCAAAAGTAATTAATAACTTAAACCTGCCTAAATCACGTACCTTGGTTATGCTCCTCCAATCTTGCATGAGCTTCGGGATTGCTATGTCCAAGACTAATGGCTGAGTGGTTTCGACCACCACACACCTGGTTAGCCATTGTTTCTCTTCTTCTTCCACCTGCATGCGTACTTCTCTTCTATTCTCCTGTTGCTCGCTTCTTTCCCCACCTCTGACCACCGCTACAAAGGACCTTCCATCCCTCCTTGCATCGGACCATATACCTCTCCGTTGATGTCCTCCCCTCATCTCTGGTTTCTTCACGTGTTCCGGTTGTCCTTGATACCTCCCTCCTCTTGTTTTCTCGAACAATGCTCGACGGACATATATCCTAATTCCATGCACCTTCATATGGTTGAACCGTTGTGCCACTTCCTCCACTTCTGCCTCACTGCCGTACCTTATGAATCCAAAATTCAGGTTTGATGTTCTTCTTTTCTTCCTACTGATAAACACATCCCTCACCATGCCTACCTCCTCAAACAATTGCTTCACTTCCTCCTCTTGTATTCCTTTCGCCAGGTTGTCCATGAATATAGTAAACACCTGGTTGTGTTTTGATATCTCTGCCACCTTTCGGACTAAGGAGGACTCTCCTAATAATAATTCTTTTGGCTGGTGATAGTTAATGCGGGTGAGTTTGGTTTGGTTTTTGGCTGTGGCTATGGTAAACACAGGGTTTTTCCTTGTCTGCATGGTTTCCTTGTAAATTTTTAATCAAGGATCTTGCTAGGGCGCTGGGTTCACATGTCAACGAAATACGGGCAGGATTAATGATCATAAAGCTACGATGAAGGGCGAGTGAAAGATAAACTCATTCTTATATTTTATCGGACTTAACCAAACCACACCGCGACCCACACGTCTTCAATATACAGGGGAATATTTTTTTAGGTCTGAATTTGTGCGGTGTTTACTACCAGAACACCAGTTACAATACCACCTCATAACACTTTGACATTTGTGCATTTTGCATACTCTCGTACCATTGACGGAGCTACAAATCTTAAATTTAGTACATCCTTGCTTAACATCGGCCAAATTCAATTAATAATATCGTAAAATGAATAATTTATCTTAATAGGTTTAGGACATTCTAATATATTTTTATTTATTTCAATAGCAATTTATAACTTTGTTTTACTGTAAAAAGTATATATTAGTGGTTGACTGGATCATCAACCTCCGACACGAAAATTAACGATTTCTTTTGTGTGATCTAACTAGTCGAGGCCGGCCATTTTCATCGATCAAAATATGCTGAAGCTTGCCCAACTCCATCGACCAAACATACCGAGGTCGGCCATTTCCATCGGCCAAACATGCCGATCATATTTTAATTTTCTTCACTAATTTAAATTATTTGTAAATAAAAATAATTTCAATCAATATCTATTATAAATATATCTAATATATATAAATTATATATACTAATGAATCTTTTTAAATCAACAATATATGATTCATTGTCAAGCAAATAATTTTTTTATCAAAAGTATGCATTATTTTAGTGTTTCAAATTTTTCGAATCAAATTTGTACTGTTTCACTCAGAGGAAACTGTGTAGTATTATTATTTGGAAAATAAATTTTTATTCGATGGAAAACATATGTATGGAGATATGGACAAATTTTTTTTTCCATCGAATAAAGATTTGTTTTCCAAATAACCAAAACTGTACAATATCCTCTGAGTGAAACAATACAAATTTGATTCGAAAAGATTTGAAACACTAAAATAATGGCTACGATAACCTATAATTCTGATAAAAAATATTTGCTTGGAAATGAATCATATATTATTGATTTAAAAAGATTCGTTAGTATATATAATTTATATATTTTAGATATATTTATAATAGATATTGATTGAAATTATTTTTATTTACAAATAATTTAAATTAGTTAAGAAAATTAAAAAAGGGTAAAATTTACAATACCGACAAGCTATGGATACACAGAAGATATACAAATAGATTCTCCCAATATTAATTACAACTTAGACGAATAGGTAAAATTTATTTTTTTTAGTATTGTAAATTGTGGCGACAAATTTAGTTTGATGAAATTGATAGTTTTTTTATTATATTATTATGGTAAACTCTTTTTTTCAGGATATAAAGAATACATATTTTATGACTCAAAATTATTAAAGATTTTTTATAACAGATCAAATATTTTCATATCGATATGAACTTGTGATATGGGTTAAAAAAATGAGTAGAACTCATAAGATAATTTTGATTATCAAAGATTCTAGAAAAGGAAATGGTATAGAGGTGGGTAGAGTCTCGATAAGATGTGAACGAAGTGGAATGTACGTCCGTACTAGACCAACAAATACCGAAAGTGCACATAATACATGTTCTAAAAAAATGATTATCCTTTTTTTATTATTGATGTTGAAAATAATAATGGTGGATGGCAAGTGGTAGTTAGGAACGGGACACATAATCACGAATGGGCAAATTATGACTAAGGACATGTTGTTCTTGGTAAGTTGACAAAAAATAAAGTTCAATTTGTTGATGAACTTATCACAGCTAACGTAAAGCCACTACAAATCATACCGCTTCTTCAAAAACAATTTGAATGAAATATAAGTATGCGAAGGCATATTTATAATGCTCAACAGAAGCTTAGGTTCGAAGAAATAGACGGTCAAACAATGTTACAACATGTTATGAGTATGTTGGTTGAGAATCATTATTTTCAATAGCATCAAAGTGAGCCACAATCAAACGTAATAAGTGAACATCTATTCGCACATCTCGTATCTGTTAATATTTTACGTGTATTTCCTTTTGTTTTGCAAATGGATTACACGTATAAGACAAATAGATATGGAATACCCTTACTTGAAGTTGTTGGACTAACACCAACACAATTGAATTTCAAAGTTGCATGTGCATACATGTCATCTGAGAAGGAGGAAAAATATTTTTGGGTACTTGAGAGATTGAAGACCTTAATTGATCCATGTATGCTTCCAACCACCATTATTACCAACTGAGAACTTATTCTTATTTCAGCTGTGGAACATATTTTTCCTACTTCAAAACATTTATTATGTAGGTTTCATGTGAATAAGAATGTGGAGGAAAGGTGTAATATAGTCTCTGGCCATTCATCATTCGCACGTGGCTTTATGTCATGATGAAAAATTTTTATAGATGCCACGAATGAACAAATATACAAGGAATGACTATTGTTATTGGAGGAAGATTACAGAAGTATGCCGAGCCTAATTTCGTATCTAAAGACGAATTAGTTGCAACCATATAAACATAAAATCGTTGTTGCATTCTTTGGTGACGTATTTCATATCCATCAAATTACAACGAATAGGTATGATTTATATTTTATCTCCTAGTATAGCTGCTTTAACTTCTTTTATATTGATAAAGTCATATACTGATTTTATTTTTATAAACATGGTTGAAGGTGCTCATGGATCTTTGAAGAGATTTCTAGAGACATCACGGGGAAGCTTCAATAGAGTGCACAAACAAATGCACGCATTCCTGGAATTACAAAATGATGAGATAAAAGCATCGTTGGAGAGGTCTCAATTCAATACTCCTCATTTTGCTACAAGTGCCCTTTATGCCAATTTGAGGGGCCATGTTGCTTTATATGCAATGGAGTTGGTCAACAAAGAGTGTTAGAGACTTGATTATGTAGGTGTGGATGATGATTTATGTGGATGTTACATGCGTCGTACGCATGAGATTAAGACATACAATCATAACTACATGTCAATCCCCCTATCGGCTATTCATCCGTTTTAGAAGAAACTCGACATAGATGAGTTGATTAGTCCACCAACACCCCAAGAACCATTAGAAGTTGCATCTCATTTAATCCATATTTCCATAGAATCTATTATGAGCCAGCCACTAGAAATACAAAATCAATTGGCCAGAGAAATATTTAATATTGCAGTTCCTTAGAGAACACCTCTCCACAAGCTACCGGTACGGCAACAAAGGGATCACCTAAGGAACTCTACCAGAAGGGAATGATCTAGTTGAGAGTATACAGAACAACAATTTTGTAGTCGTCCTAGATCAACTCAACGTCAAGGTCAAGGATGACAATCGGTATTTATGTCATCAGATCAATTTCAATTTCCATACGTGACTCAGATGAATCGACATATAGTTCCTTATATTAGTAGTTGTTGTAATGTATTAGGAGATGTGAATTGTGGGTTCAGAGCATTGGCTTCTATTATACTAGGAGATGAAGAACGGTGGATTCAGATTCGTACCGACTTATATCACGAGATATTGGCGAGATGGCAGTTGTACGAGAATGTGTTCGTATATGACAGCGTTGATCAAGTTCTTAATACTATTGTCCACTGGAAAGGGCTAGCTCCGATGGTACACTGGATGGAAATTTCTGATATTGGTCATGTCATTGCAACCCGTTACTGTGTGTTGTTCGCATTTTACTCATTGAATGCATGCAGTTCATTCCTACCTTTAGTGGCGCAACACGGAGTTCAAGGTCCTGAAAATGAAGTCATTATATGTTTCTTGTAAGACATGAGTCACTACATGTCGGTGAGCACTAAGTTTTATGAAGTTTTTTTTTCATTTCAATATTACATGAATGGCTAACATAATATTTTTTTTTATTTGACAAGTATATGTTTTGGAAAGTTTTTCACTCCTACCAGTATATGCAAATTGGAATAGATACTGTGATAGCAGTGTTTTAACGTGGAATTCCCAATGTTCTTTAAGATTCCAACAATATGGTGTGGTCGTAGCCGGTACGCAATTTAAACCCTCTTATTGTCAATTGTAGCACTGGTAAATAAGGGTATCGTTCTAGGCCGGAGATTGAGAGGGCTCACCTCTATCTAACTAACTTAAAAATAAAAATAAAAATAAAAATAAAAATCCTAAATAACACTAAATAAATAAATAAGAAAAATACTAATGGGGGTTATAAAAATAATAATAAAAGGAGTAAATAAAATAAAATAAACTAATAATAAAAATATTGGAAAACCTGCAGATATGATAAATATGCTAGGGAATTCAAAATCCACCACTAGATTAGGTCAAATTATGAGAAAGAGATCGACCAAGTTCTACAACAAAAGCAGTTCCATACACCTTATATTAATTCCCTTAATTAATTAATACGATAAAGCGCCAATATTAACCCTATTAAATACTAGCAGTATAGCAGCAACAAGCGGCTCCTATATTTAACTAGATTTAATGCATTAAGTATAATTAGAAGGCTGTCAATCTAAGTACCCAAACTAGTACACAAAGCATGTCTAGATGTATTTCCTTTCCTTGCCCCACACGTATCTAAACGTTTTACTACTTCGGTTAGAATTACAAAACTATTAGGTGAATTGTTATCTAACCTAACTGCAATTTATACATATAAATTCTAGTATATTTATATGGCCACCTACCAGGTAAATAATCCTACATACTGTCACTTATGAGGAAACCAGAACAAGGCATGCACCAAATAAATTATACTTGATAGAATTATATATATAAATGATAGCAATTAAAATATAATCAAGAAACAATCTCATGAAACAAAGAAAATAAAATTATATCTCAAACCCTAATCCAGGGTTTCAATTTATTCCCTAACAATAAATAATCAGCCGACCATAATTATAGAATTAATTACACAGAAATATATATCTAAAATATAAAAGAGAAATAGAGAAAGAATTAACCGGAATTAATTTTAAATAAAAGATCAAGAATTTATTCAAATAAAAATTAATTTTATCTTAAATAAATTCTACCGGTATCAAACTTCCTCTAATTTTCTTCCTTCTTGGTTGTGGATTTTAGTGTAACTATTTCTTTTTCTTTTTCTTTCTTTCCGGCTGATGGCTGACGGCTGACGGCTGACTCTGCATCGGCTGCTCTTTTGGCCTCATTTTTCTTGCGGCTCTGCCTTCTCTCCTCTGCGTTGCTCCCTATGCCTCGTGTCAGAGCCTGTGAAGGCTCTCCCTTTAATTCGTGTCCCCTTTCTCTCTGTTCGGCCGAGCCTCTCTTCTACCGCACTACTCTCTCTCCTTTTATTCTTTCTTTTTTTTTCTTTAACTTTTCTTTTGTCCTTTTATATCATCTGTGCAAAGGCCTGCTGACTTCGCAGGCCCGCCTCTCTTGTTTTGTCCCGAGCGGCTCATTTGGTTTGCCTCATCGCTGCGCTCCGTTTGGTTTGCTTTTTGTTCCAGGCCTTTGGGCCTTCAGCCTTTGGCCGTTGGTCCAAAGGTCCAAATCTTTTTTTTCTATTTTTTCTTTTATTTAAAAACAATACCTGCAAAATAAAATTAAATAAATATTAATAAATAATATTTTATTCTAAATTTACTTAATTTATATCATTTTAGCTTAAATAATAATATTTATGCGATTTTTACCATTTAAGCATAAAACCATAATTATTCACCTATATTAGTTAAATAAAATACTAAAAACTAAGATTATAAGGGTATAAAATATGTCAAAATAAGAACTTATCACAATGGCGCGCATTGGTACATGATGACACACAAGACACTCATCCTCTATCTTCGAACTCAACTTTAATATAGAATTGTTGTAATTTTTTCTTTGTTTATTTGTGTTTACATCCTTTGAAATATGTACGTGATAAATTTAATAAATATATCCTAATTTCTAAATACATAGTAGATGACAATTAGGAGTCAAAACTACAAGGAATGTTATATACAATAACATAGATTTCTATCACGAAGATCTAAACTATGGATATATAATAAAACACTTTACGCGTTAATTAATGAATAAGGATAGGAATACATTGATTATGGAATTAGGATATCAAATAATTATGGAGAAAAGACATATTCTAAATGATTTAACGTTGACCTTTAGAAACTTTAGAAATATATTAAGGAAAAGTTCGCGTGAACGGTTATAGAATTTAAGAAAAACACGGTTTGTGTTGGGAAACACGGTCAGTGATGCACGGGAACTGGGACGGGGACGAAAAAACGGGGACGGGACGGGACGAAACACGAAAATGCCATTTCTTAAAAATTTAGGAAACGGGGACGGCAAGAAACGTTAAAAAAATTATATATACATATGTATATATATATATATATATATATATATATTTAAAAAATAGATTAAATTTATTATAATTTAGAGAGAAAAATAAAAAAAAATTAAAATTAATTTTTATATTAGTTAATTTTAGTTATTAGTAATTATTTTTTAATAAAAAATTAATTAAATAATATATTTTTAATAAAAATATTAATTAAATAATTTTAATATAAATTTTAATCTAGAGAAGTTTCCGGGACGGGGGACATTTCTGTGCATCACAGAACATGGTACCTCCATGTTTTTCCTTGAATTCTCTACCAAATGCTTAATTTTAAAATTTGAGATTTTGTGCGCTGACAGAATAACATGGGTCGTGTTTATGAAATACAGGGGTACCGTGTTTCTTATTCCTTCGTTATCTCTTTATGAAATTTCAACACAAATAGGAAAATAACATATAAATCTCATATATCAATGATAAAATAAAAATGACACCTGGCACTATTTCTAACAAACATATTTTAATCAGAGTACATAACAATACGGTAATACATCAAGATCATTACAAATGGTCATGCTTAGGTGGAGTAACTCCTAAATCACACACAAGGTTTTTGATACATGTAACTAACTGTTCATAATTTGGAGCTGGCTCTCCCCTCCAATACAATCGACGGATAGTTTTACGTGCTTTGTTCAGACGTTTTTCTGCTGAAATTTTATGATCATCCTTCGCATGTTCTGCCAAATATTCTTCTATCGTTGCCAATACATACCTATGAGTTCTGGGAATATACCAATCCATATAATCATCTGCCACATTCCATGGGTATTCAACCGGTGGTCCAAAAACATCCGGGCCCAATATGTGTTCATGCCTCAAGAACCATTGGCTAAGCATGTGTGCGTAGTAAACTTTGTACTTCTTGAGGGAAGGACATCTGTATGTGCTTCTAGTGAGCTTGATAGGCCCCTCAAGGATCACTTGTGTATATCCGAATTGCCATATCACTCTATCTGACATATGTGGTTCAACTTTCTCTAAACAATGTAAAAAACCGTGATAGAATGACATACGGCAATACCTATATGGATCAGCTACTCCGTACGGATCCCAAATGACCTTTCACAAAAAATTAAAATAAATACGGATATCATGAACATAATATAGTAACAATATAATGTTTTTAGCATTCCTTTAACGCAGGCATAAGATCAATCTTTACACGAAAGTACTCGAGTGTCTCCAATTTATTGTCAAATTTTTGTCCACAAGACCACCTCATACGACGAGGATGGTCTGGATCATACCTAGATCGTTCCACTCCAAACCCCGGAAAGTATTCATATATCCATGTCTGTTATAATATTCAGTTGTTAGAATCATAACTAATATAGAGTATGTAATATATGTATATGTATGATAATTATACAATTACCTGTAATAAAGTGATACATCCAGATATTTGAGTTGCATCAGCTCTAGAAGCCATACCAAGTTGTTGATATAAAAAAGTAAGTGTGGTTGTACCTCATGCATAACCTTCAACTCGACTAAGATTTTAAAGAAAAATGATATAGTATGGATTAACTTTATCAACCGTCTTATCAACAAACAACGATAAGCCGATCAACCATAATATATACCCGATCGCTTTTTCCCCATCCCCTAACCAGTATGATTCACATACTTCTTGTAGTCATTTAAATGGAAGCCCACCCTTTCGAGTGACTTCATTCACTTGCACGTCCTCCATCCCAAACATGGCACCCATTGCACCAATCAATTGCCCACGTGTGTCTGTTGTCATCTCCAAATGTAATGGATGACCATCAACTCGTAACCCTAATATACGATGTACATCAAAAAGGGTTATTGTCATCTCCCCCCATGGCATATGAAAGCTATTAATATCTGGTTGCCATCTCTCAATAAATGTTGAAATAAGCGGCATGTTCATATGCTCAAATGTGCAGGATAGAAGGTGTGATAATCATGTTAATCGTATCAGAGCGAACATCCTCTTATTGACTCTTCCTAGAAAAAATTTTAAAACCTTCCGCCTCGTGTGGATCTTGGGACAACCCTGATCCTAATAAATAAATAAAAAATGTAATGCATATATGATTGATTACGTATAAAATAAGAATTAAGAAATAATGAATAAGATAAACTTACCTTTCCTAACCATAAATCTAAAGCTGCGTGACCGCCAAAGCTTGGAATCAAATCAGGGATTATTGGACCTTCGGGACATAGCCCAAGCAAGTATCATTCATCCTTCAATTGTATACTCTTTTCATCTTCACTAGCATCATCAGCATCATCATCTCTATCATCATCATCCTCCTCCTCCTCATCATCACCACCACCACCACCATCATCATTACGCACATAACTTGATGACAATGCTCCACTAGTAATGTGGGGTAATGATGCTGGCAAATCTAATGATGATCTAGAGCCACCAACAACAGTTGGGTAAATTGAGGATGATGGTACTCCCATGGCAGGCTGTATAGATAATGGAAAACCTCCAGACTCGGAAACTTCCACCCCCAAACCTCCAAACCTAGAACTTCCGTACCCTGAATCTCCAACCCCAAAACCTCCGTACCCCGAACCTCCAAACCCCGAACCTCCTACCCTCGAACCTACTTACCGTCCGAACCTCAAAATGCCAACATCAGCCACAAATGATGGACGACCTGGATAGTCTGCAAATGATGGAAATTTAGGACCTTACTGATTAGACCTTGGTTGTTTGGGAACTTCTGCATATTCTTGTTATTCTGAAGCTTCTTCTAATTCTTGTTCACCAGATTTCTTACATCGTTGTAATCCTTTGGTAATACTCTTTCTGAAATTTCTCAAACGAGCTATCAGCACAGGTTGCTCAGTAGTAGTTTTGTTACATCTTGAAGAAGCAATAAAATGACGACACTCGATTCTATCTACTACTCTGTCTTGTTTGCGACTCATCTGAATTTCAATAATAAATTCCTAAATTCAATTAAAGGTAATAAGTCATCACATAAATAAAACATAATTACATATATGACATTAATATAATTATTAAATATCAACCCATATTATGATAGTGAAAGAGATATACATACCCAACCCTATAACTAAAACACAATCTCTACTTTATTAATTAAATATATCAACAATATTTTTATTACTTACTAGTAGGAGTTTAGCGTAATATAACTTATAACTAAAATATAATCTCTTAAACTAATCATCTACTTTATTAATTAAATAGTTAGTAGTAGGAGTTTACTATAATATAACAACTAAATTAAACTTAATTATGGTATCTTATAAAACCAATCTCCCGATATATTTTTTCAATAATCCAACCAAATTTATTCAAATATATTTCATAAAAATTAGCAAAGTAAATAAATATAATACAAATATAAACATATTTAATATATTATAAATAGATTTAATAAAAAAAATTAAACAAATCTAATCTATTATCCTATCAATATAATTAAAAATATTTACCAATAACCCCTATCACATAACAATATTTAACATATTTAATGAAAATATAAATAAATCTAATAAATATCAAATCATATATAAATAATACAATAACATAATTAACAAAGTATTAATAAATATTAAAACATAATGAACAAATTTAATCAAATTAACTGTAATTAAAATATATAACTAAAAAATATCATTAATAAACCATGATTAGTATATACAAATTACATATCCTAACAATAACCGAAAACTCTACAATACAGAGATAATTTACGTAACCTATATTTAATTAAAATATTAGAGCATAATTAATATAATTAATAAACCATAATTAATATATTTAATTACACATCCAAAAAATAACTAAAACCCTAGTATAGAGAGATAATTTATCGTACCTATATTTAATTAAAATATTATAGCATAATTAATACAATTAATAAACCATAATTAATATATATAATTACACATCCTAAAAATAACCAAAACCCTAGAATAGAGAGATAATTTACCAAACCTATATTTAATTAAAATATTAGAGCATAATTAATATAATTTAATAAACCATAATTAATATATATAATTACATATCCTAAAAATAACCAAAATCCTAGAATAGAGAGATAATTTACCGAACCTATATTTAATTAAAATATTATAGCATAATTAATATAATTAATAAACCATAATTAATTTATATAATTACACATCCTAAAAATAACTAAAACCCTAGAATAGAGAGAAAATTTATCAAACCTACATCAAAACCCTAGAATAAAGAGATAATTTACCAAACCTATATTTAATTAAAATATTAGAGTATAATTAATAGAGTATAATAGATCTAAAAATATATTTAATAAATTTAATCAAATTAACTATAATTAAAGAATATAATTAATATAAATATAATTAACAAAAAACATCATTAAAATTATAATTAACATAAACCATAAATCGGCGACGACGAACAAAACAGGACTGGTTGGCCGAAGCAGCCATCGGCATATTTTGCCGAACCAAATGCATGGATTGGCATAGTTGGGCAAACAGGACCATAGCCATTGACATATTTTGCCGAGCCAGATGCATATCCATTGACCGAATTTGCCGAAACCCATTGACCAAAAAACACACAATCATCAGTATATTTAGTTGAAGACACGAGCAGCAATTGGCGTCCTCTGTCAAAGCCCATCCATCCCCATCGGCATATTTTGCCGGAACAAAGCACCACCACCGCCCCTCATCACCGAAGGTCAATATCATGTTTTTTTTCAAGATCTAGAATTTAATTATATAATAAAAATAAAAATTTATACTTACACATTTATAATTAAATTAATTTGTTTTATCTATAAAACAATTTATATACTAGATTTACAATATAAATTACAGTACTGCTAAAAAATTTAAAATTAAAACTAAGATATTTATAATTAAATACAAAAAATTTAAACAAATTTTTTTTTTAACCTCATCAATTTACACAAAACTCGTCAGCATATTTGATAATAGAAAAAAAATTGTTAACTAAAAAAATTAATTATTTACCTTGAACTTGTTGCTTGGGGAAAAAAATATTGCTTGTGGAAGGAAGGAGGAAAGAAGCAAATAAGATGGGAAAGTGAGAGCGTTAGTAAGATTTTACTGATTAAAAGTAACGGATAGAAGGGCATAATCGTCTATTTATGTCAAAATATTTTCTGCACAGTAAATACTTATTTTCCGTATAACAACTACATTATTATTTTCCTCTTATTTTCCCATAATCATTCATTTGGGCCAGATCTATGCTTACAAATGAACACACACCCGTACAACCTTTTTTTTAAACAAAAGTAGTTGAACCACCGTTCAAAATACATTTAATTTAAAACGGTCTTATAAACTTAACTAATGGACACAAATTTTAATTTAAATCATTTTTTATTCCTTAATTTTTTAAAGTTACTGTTAGAGTATAAAAGACGATTTTAATATACAATCGTTATTTATACTCTCCAAAATTCTTTTCTGAAAAGTTTCTTGCTTGCTCAGGTACAGATAATGATTTTAATTTGTAACTAATGTCTATATTACTTTTTTTTAAGGAAACAACACTTATATCATTTATACATACAAAACATGCATATATACTCAAAATTGATACATAAACTTCACTAATATATATCTCATGCACATAGATAATTTAAACTCTATCTGTAAACAAAATAATGAGGTATATAAGTGTGTGTCTGTAACATTTCTATTATTTACTATTGAAAAATTTAAAATAATTAAGAAAGCTAAAAATATACTTAGGAAAAACAAGATATTAACGTCGTACCTAACATAAGATAAACTATGCCTCCTATCACATATTAGATAAAGGGCTAAACCAACCAACCAATTTAAAAATAGAGTGTGCCAACTTAAGTCATAAAAATGTTAAAGATTGTTTACAACCAAGGGCCTTATCAGTTCCTAGCCAAATCAAATACAAGGAAAAGATACTTTAAGAATACAAGTGTAAATTAGTGAGAAAACAAGACTAGGGTATGACCCAAACCATGGTCTGTCATGAACCCCTCAAAACCTCCGGATGTCCACACTCTTGTGCCCCGAACCCAAGTTGAGGTAGGCTCTAACCCCAAAAAACTTCACATGGTCCTCTCCTCGTGGTAATAAGCAGGTGACCGAACAAACGGACGCATCACTATGTTATGTACTGAGTAAGTTAAGTTGTTTCCTCAATGAGAATATAAGTATGTAAATTCTATCATAATATGGATAACATATTTAACATACATCATGTTGATGCCATATATGTAAAGGTAGTAATGCATCATAATATACTATTATGCATAATCTAGACTACGTAGAATATATCATGGTTGTCTTCATATGATAATCACATAGGTATTCACACGTGTACTAAATAGATTAATCCAAGTAACTATGAAGGTATATTTTCCAATTGCTTATTAGTTTAGATTATACCATTTTCTTATCCATATAATATTATAGATCAACATCTAGTTAATCTTTCCAATTATTAACCAATTGGTCATTTAAGCGATTATCTAAGTGTATATACCAACTTTTATCCTCTTTGGTCATTCAACCATTACTCCCATCATTATTCGATTATTAATAATTCACTTGGTCATCATCCATATTTTATCATCCAATTACTTGTCATCCTAATTTTTATCATCGAGTGATAGAGTATGCACTACCCCATAGTCTCAAATATCATGGAAGCCTATCTGAACTAAGGGAAATAAAGTCTAGGCTGAAGCTAATCACCAAAGAAGACATAAGTCAAGGCCAAAGCCAATCATCAAAATTAACATAAGTCCAGGTAGAACCCAACCAATATGGACATAATTCCAGGTTGAAGCCAACTACCTGGGTAACCAAACCTTTTAATATTGATACCCCCTAGTACACTATTAGTGTTTAGAGTATATAAGGCATCAGAACCTCCATGGATCCCTCTAGAATGCACCAATAAATGCTTGAAGGCATACTAACCCCGAGTAGCTAATCGAGTATCAGGTAACCTAAACCAATACACAACTCAATTGTATTTTACTTTACATGATTAATACACTATTTATAAGGATATGTGGTCACATGAATCCCATACAAGAAGACACAAGACATTAACATACATCTTCTATATTAACCCTTTCCATTTTCCGACCATGTGGGGTTTCCATTTAACTTTTTCCAATATTATTCATGACCATCATATGACTTTATACAAGCACATATTGTGTTTCATTACTCTTTTCTCAAAGATCACCACATTTCATAAGTTGTACACCCATTTTCCTTTACAATACTCATTAATTATGTCATAAGTCATGATCCATTTAATCCACTCATTATGTTATTAATCCATGATAAAATCTCTATATTTTTTTTATGAATAATCATAGAACAGTCCTTTACATAGCCTCAAAGCATAACCAAATCAAAAGAAAACAAATCACATAAACCAGTTGAACCAATCGATCGGTCTATCCCAACCAGTCAATTAGTTTGGGTTGACCAATCGATCTATTTAACTCGACCAAACCCTACTTTTTCTCAAACCAATTAATCAATTTGGGTAAATTAATTGACTTTTCATATGCTAGTTGATCGATTCTACCTAACTAATTAATAGGTTTAAGTAGAAAGCAAAACCAAGGTCTCTATAGGCTTACCAATCGATGGCTTGGATCAACCAGTCAATTGTTCTAGAAACCGGTCAATAAGTTTGACCTAACTAATCTTTTAGTTTTCTCTATAATAGCATCAAACAATCATTTTCATGCAGATCATGCTTATGAATCTTCACTAAATCACATTATAACATGCTTCAACATTGTATAACACATTTTTTTTAGCTGGATTAAGTTATATATCTCAAAATTTAATCATCACCACTCATTTTTCTCAAGTTTCATGTTTTTTACTCAAAATATACAATCTACCCATCCAAAGTAATTTTTAAAGCTATATACATTCATGCCAATATATAAGATCAATTCAATGATCTCATAACATGCAGGACTACTTACAACAAATTTAAAAGCAAGAATCACTTACTTGATGCAGGTAAAACTCGCTTAAACTAGAAATCTCAATCCTTGAAAATCTCAACTTTTAACACCTTAAAAACAACTATCTTTAGCTCAGAAATTCTTACATAACATTACTAAATTCTAATGGTAAATAGAATAAAATAATGATCATGCCACACCCCAAATGTAAAATAGGGAATACTTAGTTGGACCACTCAACTCTTTTTCCCAAATCTAACTCTTTTTTTTATTAATTATTAAAACAAGAGCAAGTTGGAGAAAAGGATCAAAAGATTGAAAGGAATTCAACTATATGACTCAAAGTGCAGAAAGAAGAAAGGTAAATATAGAGAGTTAGAGATTTTCTGTGGCTTAAAGAAAGGTGAACAAAAGTGGTGATTGGGGCTATTTATAGCCAACCAATCATCACGAATCATAGAGGGTTTAGGAAAATTTTGAAAGCCTAATACTTATCATTTGAATACGAGCTAAATGGTCAGATTTCATCAAAGATATTCTATTCTATTATCTAAAGCTCAATTAATGTTTTGAAAGAATGCATGATAATTAGTCTAGAATTGTAATTCACAAGAGAGGTAATGGAAGGTTAATGTGGAAGGAATATTTAAACTGATTAGAATTGTGTTTGAGATTGAAGAATTGATCTCAGAAATGTGAAGAAGAGAGAGGTGGAAGAAGCCAAGGTTGAGGTCATCTCCGCCCTCAATTGTCCTAATAAACCTCTAGATCGATCTAAGACAACCTTTTGAGCTAAATGCATCATGAAAAAATGTTAAGAATCTCTTAGGAACACGTTGGCATGAGTTAATAAGGTACTATTTCAGTATAAGAAATTTGTCTAAAAAATTGAGTTTCAAAAATATGCCTAGTTCAACAAACCATTTGATTAGTTTGGCATACTAGTCAACTATTCTATAAACCAGTCAATCAGTTCTCCAACCAATCAATTAGTTTAGTCAAGTAAAATTATTTTCTAAAAATGATGAATCAGTCGATTAGTTCACTTGAAAAACACAATATATTTGATTTTCCAACCTTGTTTCAAATCAAACTTAGCCTTAGATAAAATCATAACACCAAATCAAAATCAAACATCTAAAATGGACATAGTTCTCATTCCAACATTTTCCAAAAAGGCGGGGTATTACAGTGTGTGTGTGTGTATGTATGTAAGTATGTGTATATATATATATATATATATGACAATCCATAAAAAAGCTATTACATGAATAAAAAAAATAATTAATTTTACTCAATTATATATACAAAAATAGTGCACAATCATCAATAGTTATAAGTATTTAATTCCTTAACTACCTATGAACCTACAAAATAATCAAGCATACATGAAAAAAAAAGCCTACATAAATAAATAAGAAAAACTATCTACAACCAAAGTTCTTAGCTAACTAGTTCAAAGACAAAGTATAGACACTTAATGTGGTTATCCAAAAATTTAACATCATTATTTTGATATACCTAAAAAAAAAAGATCATAACTTGCATGGTTATAAGTATTCAATTCAAATTAAAACGTGTGTATGTGCCTGTGCTCTCATATGCACGTGTGTGGGCGTGTGTGCTTGCATGTGCACTCAAATTAAAATAAGTATTCAATTCAACCTTAGGGCTATGTAAGAATTGGAGGAGAGGCTAAAGCCACATAGGCTAGATTAATGTTTTGAGGGGGAAACCATAATGGGCGATGGTGATAATAAATGCGGGTAAAAGGAGAGCGGGCCATGACCCATGAGTAAGAGGTTTCTAAGGACACATTAGGGTTGGCTGAGAATATTAGAGGCTTTAGGAATCATCGGAGAGTATGGATATCCCGAGTTAAGGGATTAGGGTCTCCATGAGGTTAGGTTTGGTCGGGTGGTAGAAGGTCAGGAGACTTACCTGGTTTGTGTATGGATGGGTGTGTGATATTTGAAAAATAAGACACGAATAAGATACTAATCACTTAAAGTGGAAGATCATTGATCCAGGTTGTGTGTAGGATATTTACTAGTTCATCGGTTATAATAGTGGTCAAAGGCATGCTACCATGGAATGTAGTATTTTACTGGTCCACAGGTTATAATAGTGGTTAGGTATGTTCTTCCCTAGATTGTAGTATATTCCTTATCCTACAGTTATAATAGTGGTCAGATACATTCTATATTGGATTTTCTAGTATCGGTCCACTAGTTATAATAGTGGGGCTCCCAAGCTCAATTAATGGAACCCTAAGATGATATTAATTTATGGAAAAGACACTAGTCACTTATAGTGGAACACCACGTGGGTCGAGACCATGTGTGATATATTTATCAGTCCACAAGTTATAATAGTGGTTAAGTGTATTCTTTCTTGGATTATAGTATAATTACTGGTCCACCTGTTATAATTGTGGTTAGGAGCATTTCGACTTAGATTGTATGAGGTTTACCAGTCCACCAGTCATATTAGTGGTCAAGAGCATTATACCTTGGATGACATAGTTATCTATCAACCGGTCATAAAAGTGCAATCCCTGAACCACATAGATATAATTCGAGAGATGTGTAAATACTGTAGCAATGGATTTAAGCTCTGATAGGGGTAAATGATCAAACATAATCTATTGTGTGTATTATATCTGTATCACACATTGCTATGCTCTAACATAACTATATTGTTATCTTAGTACGTAGTGTACTGATCACTCCTCTTATGGGTGCTGCTCATTTCCACGAGCAATTGTCCCTCCCGAGTCTGTGTAGGTAGGTGACGAGGCTTTAGAGGAATTTGCTGCATATGATGATCTAGTTAGGGTAGAGTGATGCCATGGTATCCTAGGTTGGGGCCGGAAAGAGTGCATCTTAGACTTATTTCCTACTAGTATTTTATGTTTTTCCTATTAGTGGAATTGTGTTATGTATTTCCATTTCTCTTCTATATTGACACTTGAATTTCTTATGTTCTATCATTTTCCATATATCAATGTTTAACTGTTTCATGTTTTAATTTGATATGTTATGGTATTGCAATTATGTTATTCTTTTAGCCTTGTGGTTAGTATGAGGCTAGCCAAGGGGAAAACTTATACTGATTACAGCGGTAATACTCCTTTATAGTTTGTTATTTTAGAAAAAAAAATAAAAAATTTCAACTATAATTTTTAGGGGTGTTACAACTTGGTATCAGAGTGATGGTTCTAATAACCATGTTTTACTTTTTAGAAAAATTAGTTACAAAAAAGTGTTCTTGATTTTTGAAATGGTTTTATACCTTGGAAATTCTCTTTTTTATTTTTATGGCCATCATGTCCGGATCCTCTGGTGAGGAAACAAAAAGGGTAGTCTTAGGAACCCCCTCTAAGAAGGGAAAAATGTGTGTCATAGTTTTCAAACCAGGAGGTTGAAGTCTGACTCACTCCTTATTTTACAAAAACCAGTTCAGGATGAACGAATGGATTAGACACCTTGAGGAGGCCTTTGAGGCCTTCATGGAGTTTGTTTAACGCTAGCCCCAAACTTGGCCACCACCCCCACCTCCACAGCATCACCCCCTAAAGGGTTATTGGTCACCACCCTCTGTTGTACAAGAAGGATGTGGATCCCATTGACCTAGAAGGGTGGATCTGGGATATGGATTGCACATTCGAAGCCATGGATTTCCCTCTAGCTCGATAGTCCAACATTATAGCCTTCTTTCTCAGAGGCATTACAGACACCTGGTGGGTTGAGTGTCGCACTCGAGGCAGTCCATAGATGACTTGGGAGGCCTTCAAGACCACCCTACTTGCCCAGTTTTATCCAGAGAGCCTAAAGAGACACAAGTTGAAGGAATTCATGCAACTCACCTAAGGAAGCATGATAGTCAAGCAATACTATACCCGCTTCACTAAGCTACTAAAGTTTATAGCAGGTATTATGGCCATAAAGTCCATTGTATTCTATCAGCTCGAGCAGGGGATCCACTTTAGTATTCTCTAGATGATGGGAAGAGTGGAATTCTTTGACTTGACCATATTATACGAGTGTGCATGCATTGCTGCCACCCTGGTCCAAGAGTAGGCATCAATCTTGGGAAAGAGCAGACTAGAGACCTAGAGTTCTGGGATTAGGACCATCCCCTAGGAGGAGGACCCTCAGGACATCAATAGAAGGGCCTTGTCAGGGGTTAAGGACCACCGAGGGGTTTTTCTTTCATAAGCTATGGCAGGAATCACCCAAGTCAAGACTATGGAGGTAGACCCTTAGATTTTAGGATCTATGGCAAGCTTGCCCACCATTCCTTCTAGTGTCAGAACCAGTGAAGCTTTCTACAACCCTAAAGCTACAAGTTCCTATAAAGGTGACCATTGATGCCCCTGTAGTAAGCCTACTAGTAGCATGCTCACCAGACCTAGTCTCAATAGATATAGTAGAGAGCACCTGCCTTAACTGGTGCACTAGGCTAGGAGTTTAAGGGTAGGCCATAGGGACTTTGGCCTTTCCTTTAGAGAGGTGGTTATCAAGGGGCTATCAGGGAGGTTAGTCAGGCATACACTTGAATGTTATAAACCAGGCAGAGGTTGATGGAGAACTGGATATGGTTATGAGTATGTTTACCATCCTTTCTTCACCTGTGCATGTTTTATTTGATTCAGGTGCCTCTTTGTCATTTGCATCCACTACATTTGTTGCTAAAGCTTACCTGTCACCATTTACTAGTATAGCGATATCTATGATGCTACCCTCGGGGGATAGGATGAACTATACTAGACTCTAGTAAGAGGTGGCCTTAGTAATATATAGGATAGACTTCATAGTGGACTTGGTTGAAATGGATTTATGTGACTTTAATGTCATATTGGGGATGGACATGCTTGGGAGATACCTTCTAAATAATGGGTTACTTAGTTATTTCCCTAACTAACTTGTTGTTTTAAACGGGGTTGTGATGATACATGATATATGAGGTGAGTAGATAGTCTTGTGCAGGTAAATTGTGACTCTATTTGATGATGGATTCATGTTTATGGGATGAGTTGAGAGAGCATTTTGGCCTCTGGAGTTCTATCTTTTGATGATGTTTTAATTTCAATATGTTTTAAATAAAGTAGAGTTATTTAATTTACTGATATATCGTTAACTAGTTTCAGCGTTGTTATTTAACTTTATTATGGTGTCCTATTATATGTGGAATTTTATTTTAGTTTTAATTTTAAGTTTTAGCCTTAGAATTTAGTGTAAGTAGAACAATAGTGTCTATTTGCATTATATATGACAATAACACCCTTATATATATATATATAGCTTCAACCTTGTTTTTTTAGTACTTTATGTTTTGAAAATAGGAGTGTTACATTAATAATAATAATAATAATAATAATTTTATTATCTAATCTGATTAATACTAATATGATATTATAATAAACTGAGAAGAATATAGTCTTACTAGTTCTGTTTTATTTATTGTTATATGAGTTGCATTTTTTTATCTACATAAAATTTTATTAGTAAGATAGTTTATTGGTATTTATGTATTCATTTATATAAGATAAAATATTACTTTTGTTAATAAAATTTGACTTTAATTTGGATTAAGTTTGAAATTATGTATGGGTATGGGTTGGGTTCTAGTCAAGTTATTTTGGATAGTGTAAGTTCAGATCGGATTATTATCGAGTTTCTATCCTAGTATGAGTTAGGTTTTTTTTTTTTTTTTTTTTTTTTTTGAGATGTGTTATTTTAGTTCGGATAATTTTAGATATATATTACTATTGAATTAATTAAATTAAAGTTGAATTTGGACCAATTCCAATTGAAATTAAATTTAACTTTTTGGGCCTGAATTGAATTTTTGGTGAAGTTATTCGGATCGGATAGCATCTGCTTTACCACGTCAATATTTAAACGCCCAAAAAAATTATAATATTCCTAAGACCCAAAAAATTATAATAATCCTATCCTATCATTTCTGACAAAAAAGTTCGAAAAAGGAAAACAAAAATGAGCGGAGAGAATGTGATCGACACCATCCATTTAGGAACTGATATTTTTATGCTCCAATTTGTGAGACAAACAAATACAACTCGCTGCCAAAGATTTTGATGATACCAGTTTGAAGCTTACACTCTATATTAGCAAAATTTGGCTTAATTTTCACTTCCTTCTCGCTAAATCAAGGAGAAGAATGGCAATTCTGAATTACTGTTTGTCAGTCTCCCAGGACGCAACCCGACCGCCACAGCTGCAGCCATCCTCCCCAGTGCCGAACCCTCGAGAAACCAAAATCTTGCTACCTAATAAGAAGCCCATGAAGTGGTCGACTGGCGTTGCTCCGGGTGAATACGGAGGCCCGCCCGTCACCACGAAGCTAAGGAAATACTGGGGTGGGGAGGATGAAGACCCAATCACTTCGTCGGATTTTATCTGGAATAAAGACTTCATGGGTAAAATGGAGAAATTAGTTCAAGAACGAACCGACCCATCTCCTCCCGTGGAGGTAGTCTTATATAGTTTTGCACCGTTTCTCTCTTCACTTAATGCGGTTAAGCGTGGCTTTCTTATATATATATATGATTGAGTTACATAGCAATTACATCACAATTTTCTTTTATTCATGAAGGTGAGTAGAATTTAGTATATAGGTGCAACAAATACTATAAATAGGCAGGATTCGAACCGTGAGCTGAGTACTTACAATCCCAATATCAACACCTAGGCTATTCGGTCATAGAAATTACATTACTTACATTGTTTCGTACAAATTTCTCCACTAATGATTGCATGATTATTGGAGGATAAATCTTGTATATTGCATTTATAATATTCTCTGTTTATGCTCATGGCTATATCTCTATTTATATCATTATACACGCGTTTGTAGCTGTATATAGGCAACTTTCCAAATCGCAGAGAATTTTTTGAGATATTCTTGCATGAGAAGGGTTTATCATGTGTCCTATCGTTCCCACTTGTGCTTCCATGGTTACTTGAGTCAAGTCATGTAAAAATTGATGGGATTTTACACCTTAATTGGTATATATTGCATATTAGGCTCAGCCAAATTATAATCACTCCAGTAAGATCCGGTCATCTCAATCCTCAATCTGATACAGGAGTTTTCTGCTCAATAGCTACGTAGAGCCAAGCCGTAATTTATTAGATGACCTGGAATTTGTTAAGCCTAGTGGAGTTTATTAGCTTGGTTGTTAGCTGGCAGTTAGAATTTGTTAGGCTGCTAAGCTGAGATTAGATAGTATATATGCATAATCAGTACTGTGCAATCAGAACAACTTTGAAATCAATTACAACATATGCCCCTCCCTTCTCTTTCTCAATAGCTCTTAACTCCATTGGATTTACTTTGATATACTACTCGTCTGCCTTTCATATATTTAGCTACACTTGTGCTACATCAGTATGAATTCTCAGATTGATTACAATTTCTGAATCATCATATCCTTGGGCTACGCTTTATAATCCGTGTCACAATCATGTCAGTCTTCTATCGCAGATATTTATCTGTGTTTTGATCGTCTTGTTGATTCTGTGGCCTGCTATGTTTTGGTTATTGGTTAGTCTCCTTTTGGCTTGATCTTCCTTGGCATAACTATTATTATTTTCAATCAACACTATTGTTGATAAAGTGCTTCACTGGCTTCTTCCCTGTTTCTTGGCCTACTCCACTTTGACTTTCTATGACTACTGATGGAATAGCCCCACTATCCCAACCCTTGCTGTGACTACCAATGGAACCAGCCCACCACCAACACTCCCTGTCCTTGCTTCAATGTCGGTAACATTAAAACTCATATGCCTCTTGCATTAGACTTGGTGAATATTGATTATAGTTCATTGAAGGTTCTTTTCAGGGCTGCAACAAGGGCCCATCAATGTTTTGCTCATATTCATAGTACAACTACCCCACCACACCATGAGGTCTTGAAAGTGACTATCTTGCTATATACCAGCAGATAGACTACATGGTACTTTCTTGGATATATTCTATCTTCTCATCTGGTATCCTACAAAATGATTATAACTGGGGCTCTCAGACTGTGGTAGATGGTTGATTATACATTCAATGTTTATTTTGTGACATTTTGCAATCTAGAGCCTAACAACACTAGGGTGGGTTCAAGAATTGATTATTAGATGATTGGAGTATTGCCTCTCACCATATGAAATTCAAAGCAATTTGTGATGCCTATTCTGAAATTGACCCTCCTATTGATGGATGTGATCGATTCTACAAAATTTTCTTGGTTTGCCCCACAATATGGTAGATCATATGAAACCACTCCCTGATTTTTTGACTATTCGACCTATTTCTAATGATTGAAGACGAGGAGGCTAGATTGGTGAAATGATAGCTTTTCAAGGTTTTTTGGCTCCCATAATCAATCATGCTATTGCATTTGTTGTTATTCCTGCTTGTAATGATGATTATGGTGGTCGCAGGCAACAACTTTAGTTATTGGCATAGTGGTCATATTAATTGATGTCCAAGAGCGTGGGAGTGGTCAAAAATTGTACCTCTGGCAACAAAGGTGGTAACCACAATGCTAGCAGTTTTAGTCCTTTTGCTGGTTATAAGCACGCTTATGGTTAAGTGGGTTCACTAATGCGTGGTATTGCTGTGCTGCATGAAAACTTTAGAGGGAGCATTCTTGGTCCTCGTTCTAACTCTTCTTCTTCTTCTTCTAGTAAGTGCCATTGATGTGATGCTGTGATGGACATAATCATGTTGCAAAACATTTTCCCAAACTGCTTCGCTCTCAAACTATAGCTTATGATGTATTTGGTTTGACCTTTCAAGCTCCAAATGACTTATCTAGGTAGATGGGATTCTTGTGCCAAGCCACACTTCTTTTTCGTTACCGAGCTGTCTTCCTAGACTATGTATAATGTCATACATCTATTAAAGTTGGCAATGATGCTATTCTTCTTGTTTTGTTTATTGGTCCCACACACATCCCTTTGCTGTTGCAATATTTTAAAATATACCTATATCTCTTCATGTAATAAAAAATCTTATCTTTGGTTGGGATATATGGTGCACTAGTTTTAAAGATCTTTATCCTTTCTTTGGGCCTCTTCCACTGAACCAATTGCTTTTGCTGCTATTGTTGTTCTTTCAGCACTTGGCATCAACATGTAGGCCATTCGGTATCTCATGCACTTCAATTTTTTTAAGGATCTAATTTTATTTTCTTGTAATAAGGATCTAACACTTCATGTTATGTTTGTCAATTATGCAAACATGTTTAATTGCCTTTTCACTAGTCTACTTCTGGCAATAATTTTCCCTATCAGTTCATGCATTCCAACATTTAAAGCTTTCCTTTGCCCAATATAAGTAGTTTTAAGTACTATCTTTAGTTTATAAATGTCTTTTGTTCATTTATGAGTGTTTTAGAAGGCATATATGAATTGTATTATATACCTTCTTGAGTTTCATGCCTTTGTAAAAATGTTCAATGTTACTTTTAAGGCTTTTCAATGTGAATACTGAATCTGACATAGCTCCTTTCAATCTCTTTTTCTTGTCATTGGTATTCATTTGTGTCCTTAAAGCTCTTCTCAAAATGAACATTAGCGTATGTTCATACAATCATTAACATTATTCAATCTCTATTAGTTCAAGTAATCATGCCATCTTGTTAGATTTAAGCTCTTTAATTTCTTTTTCACCAAATCCAAACATAATAACACCTTGTTTGCTCATTTGTAGTGATTCTCATTTATACACATATTTCTAAGTTGTGGATCCTAGTCTTTTTGCCAACACACCTCATAAGCTTACTCTTTGCTCGACATAATGTGTTTTCTGGGGTTACCCAACTAATCATAAGGGCCATTGTATAGATCATTATATAACATCATGCCATCTTTGATGAAATTGATTTTCGGTTTGCTTCTCTAGGCCATAATCTCAATCCTAGTCATTATGAATTTCATAACCTTCTCTCTTGTGTTCCTTTCTATCAGCCACTTATCATTTGATTCCTTGGCCTCTCTAGATTCTAAAAATTTATGGTCAAATCCTCTTCTACAAAGTCCATGGCAGCTCTTGATGTGGGAGCAAATAATCAAAACTTAGCATTTATTATTATGGAGCCTATTGTCCTTTACCTAGAGAGGATACCCTACGAATTTGAAAACAAACGGATGACTACATTGCTAGATATGGACGAAACTTGTAAAACGAGTCACTAGCGAGAGAGGCATGTGCATGGCATGTATGGGAACGTTTTTTTCTTTAGACTTAATGGCGTGTGTTTAGCTTTATTTAGTGTGTTATTAATTTATTGATTATTTGCATTATAATTAGCTGGAGCATAAAGTAGCTTTTTGAGAGGATTCTATCTTGTAGGGTTTATCTTATAAGATGTGCTCAGAATGGGGAACAAGACATTGCATGGGGGCCGATGAAATCAGATTTTTATTACTAATTAATTAGAATTATCTTGTAATATTGAGGTGCAAATAGGCTATAAAAGCCTTAGGTTTACACTTTCATATACATAACCAATTTGAATGAAAATACAAGTTGTTCCTTATTTGAATTATGTGTGAGTTCTTCTCAATTATAATCAATTCTATATGAGTGATTATTATTGAAACTCTTAATCTCTTTGTCTGTGTAAATTAGAGGTTAAGTACTATCCCTAAACCCATCCATAACCCACGCCAATCTTCAACTCTAGCCATCACTTTCAATATAAAATCCATCATCTTCAACTTCATCTTCAATCTATTCTTTCTACCTATTCTATACCTAAACCCTAGATAATAATCCTATTATTATTATCATACATTCATCATCATCATATCATATTCAAAATCCCTTCATCAAATCACCATCATCACAATGTTTCATCATCATCTTCATCCCATATTCAAAACCCTAATCATAAACCCTAAACCTAAACCCTAGCCTAAACCCTAACCCTACTACACGAACCCTATCACCCTAAAAACCTAAATATTCGACCATCATCATCTTTAATCTATCATCACCGAATCATTATCATTATATTCAAACCCTAACTGACCCATAATACCACTCAATTCATAGCTCCATAATCCTATACACATCAATTTTGGTATCAAAGCATAGGTTTTGGTCTAGTTTGATATACAAGATCATTATCCAAAATTTTCTTCAAGATTCTTTCAAGTACGCATTCCTACCTCAAGATTATTTCAGGAACTCATCAAGAAGGTGCCAAGATTCAAGCTTTTGATTGATTTTGGGAGGAGTTTTTGAAAAGCACCATTTCATTGGTGTAAGGAAAACATGGTAAGGCAAGGGGAAGATTTAAGAGAAGTTCTCAAGGTGTTGGTGGAGGATATCAAGGAAGCAAAGTTGCATATGGGAAGAATGGAAGCCTCACAAGCCCAAGGATCACATATCTAAAATCAAAATCGAAGAGATCAAGTAGAAGAAGATCATGTAAGGAGAGCTCATGACCGAATGGAAGAAGGAGAAGAAGAGAGTATAGGGAATTATGGGTGACCCCATGATACATCAAGGAGATCATATGATGATACAAAAAAGGATATTAGATTTGATTTGCCTAATTTTGAAGGTAATCTTGATTCAAAGTCTTTCCTTGAATGGTTACAAATTGTTGAATCTATTTTTGAGTATAATGAGCTTGATGATGAGAAAAGGTGCAAAGTTGCCTTATTGAAGTTTAAGAAATTTGTTAGAGTATGGTATGATAATTTGAAAAGGAGGGAGAGAGCAGGAAAAACAAAAATAAGATCATGGGGGAAATTGGAAAAACACTTAAAAAGAAAATTTGTGCCTAGAGAATATGAGCAATAAATTTCATAAAGATGACTACTTTGAGGCGAGGGTTGCTTGGAGTTGAGGAGTACATTGGAGAGTTTGAAGGATTAGCTCTTATTTGTGATGTGCAAAAAAGAGAAGAGTAAAGATATGCTAGGTTTATTGGAGGCCTAAATATGAATATTAGAGAGAAGGTGGAGGTGTATCCTTATGAGTTATTTGAAGACTTGACAAAATTAGCAATCAAATTTGAGTGAAGAAAACAAAGCTACCAAGCAAGTCCACCAATGCATCATATGATTCAACTTTCAAGGAGATGTTGAAGTCGTCAACTTCTCAAGCCACAAATCAAGGCAATAATAGGAGGTTCAATCGTAAATAGAAGGACAAAAATAAGGTGGTTGACAAGGTGAACAAGCAATGTTTTAATTGTAGAGGCTATGGTCACTATGCTAGGGATTGTCCAAATCAAAAAGCATTAAGTTTGAGGGAGATAGCAAGCATGGAGGTTTGTGATGAGGAAAATGAAGAATTTGATGAAGACCTTGAAGAAGGAAGTGATAGTTCGAAAGATGCTTCGGAAGATGGACAAGTAGATTGCTATGTATTGCAAAGGGTGCTTTAAGTGTAACAACAACCTCAACCTATTCAAAGGGAGAAGATTTTTAAAGCCAAGTGTAGAGTTGGAGATAAAGTGTGTGAAGTCATCATTGATAGTGGCTCCTGTATCAATGTTGCTAGTGAAAGAATGGTGAGCAAGCTTCGATTGGAGACCATGGATCATCTAAGGCTATAATCGTGTCAATGGCTCAACAAGGAGAAAGGTGTAAGGGTAAGCAAACAAGCTTATATCTCTTTTCAAATTGGAAATTATTTTAATGATGTTTTATGTGATATTCTACCTATGGGTGCTTGTCATATTTTGTTGGGAAAACCTTGGCAATTTGATAGGAAGGTTGCACATGATGGAGTCCTTAATGAGTATGTGGTGTACAAAAGTAAAAAGAAGTTTAGACTCAAGGCTAATTTAGATGTGGGGGAGCTCGGTTTTGAGGAGTGAAAGGCGAGAGGGAGCTGAATGTATGAAGCAAAATGAAGGAGAAAAAAGGGGTTGAATTCGGATGGAGTAGGGGAGGAAAAAAAATCGAAGTGAAAAAAGGAGTAAAAAAAGGAGTTGTTGATCCTTAAAGAGTGTGAGATAATTAAACCTATTAAGGATGATGCAATATGCTATGTATTGGTGGTGAAGGAAGTCCAACGAGGAGAGAATTCTAGTATGGATCCAAAATTACAACAAGTGTTGAGGGAGTATGCAGATGTTTTTCCATATGAGTTGCCACCGAGATTACCTAAAAGGTATTGAGCATGCCATTGATCTTATGCCAGGAGTTTCATTGCCAAATAAGCCAGCTTGTAGATGTAATCTAGAAGAGTCTAAGGAGTTGTAAAGATAAGTGCAAGAGTTGTTGGATAGAGGCTATGTTCATGAGAGTATAAGTCTATGTAGTGTTCCAGCTTTATTGGTACCTAAGAACATGGACGGATCCAATATAGAGCACATGGGGTCACCTGACCCCATGTAATTTTATGTGCGACCCCATGTAATTTTATGTTATATATTATATATATACAATTACTAATAGAAAACTTACTGGCTGAGTTGGTTAGACCCCTCCCTTTTATTTCCAGCAACTTGTAAAGTCATGGGTTCGAGCCCCTAGCACCACACAGAAGTTTCAGCTGCTTCAATCCTTTCTCCCTTGACACCACACCGAAGTGCAGATAAGTATTTTTTATTCATCAGTTTATTAGGAGTAATATAATATATTATCTAGCTGGGTCTCTCTCTCTCTATCCCTCCAACTTCAGTCCAAATCGGAGTCAGAGTAAGATAATTGGAGTTCAAGGATTGGAAAACCTGATTAGTGTTTAGCAGTATTAAGGCCTCTACTCTGCACTTATCAGATCAGCAAATTTTGGCAATAATTTAAAAGTTATAAAATTAATTATTATTATTATTATAATAACAGTAATAGTAATAATAATAAGGTAAGTATTTATTATGGCAATAATAATAATAGTAAAACAGCAATAATAACTCATTCAAAATTTTAATTGAAATCACATCGGCAATTTTTTGCTGAGGACAGGCCTTCAGTCTACACATGGAGCTTTGAATCAATTTTCATGCAAATTTCCATAACCAAAATTCATGAATTTTAGGTTTCTTCAAACTATTGTGTGGATTTCTATTATGACCCAAGATCCCACATTGCTAAAAGGGAAACACCCTAATGTGCATGAGTAATCAGCAACCTCCCCTTGTACGCCAGTTTTCAAAGGTGGGTTCCACCTATTGGGCTGGATCTTGCTAAGGGATATGCATGGTGTTGCTCTGCAGCTCTGGTTATGAGAGGGGCTGTCTAACCAATGAAACCAACATGTCCATAACAATTATCACTGCGCTTCAGTAAGATTAATATCTACATTTTCAGCTACTTCAATCCTTTCTATCCATTCAATTTATGAGTTTTGTTTATTTTTGGAAATAACTTCTGTATGTATTTTTAATTATTGTGTTTGAATTTCAAATTGGAATTTGTCTATTCTATTATTTATAATTTGATTGTAGATTTATTCTTTTGTTTATCTAATTAGTTAATTCTTATGAAATAATTTTGATTTAGTATTTAATATTTAGTTTATTGTAAGATCTATAATTTTTTTATTGGGACCCCATAGATTTTATGTTCTGGCTTCGTCCCTGCCTAAGATGGATGGTACGTGGAGGATGTGCATTGATTCTAGAGTGGTCAACAATATCACAATCAAATATAGATTTCCTATGCCAAGACTTGATGATATGTTAGATGAGTTGCATGAAGCAAAGGTGTTTTCTAAGCTTAACCTTAGGAGTGGCTACCATCAAATGAGAATAAGGGGAGGGAACGAATGGAAGACGGCTTTCAAGACTAAGTATGGGCTGTATGAGTGGTTGGTGATGCCATTTAGGCTATGTAATGCACCGAGTTCATTCATAAGGTAAGGGAGATGCTGGTAGAGAAGTGAGCAAACCACATAATTTCATAGATTAGCCTTAGATTTTGTTACATGACACAAAAGAGGAGGAAGACATGTAATTGCAAATTCATTGTGCCTCAGAGATGGTGAAGAATGGTGTTGATAGATGTCAAACTTTGATTTATGAGAATGGAACTGGGAAGGGTGGTTGCAGGTAAAGTTAATCGTTGGTTGGTGCTTTGACTAGTGGTGAGAGGTGCAGCAAAATGGAAAGATAAATGCCATGAAGGCGACGGTGGCTCCATGTAGGATAGGAAGCTTGACTCAAAATCAAGGTTTGCTAACTTCAATTGGTATTGTGGTGTTGGTTCTGTGGTGGGCCATTGTGGTTTTGGACTTGGTATTGTAGTGGATAGAATGGGAGGGTACATAGCGTAGGCAGTGATGGTTTCAATTTGGTTTTGGTAGGCAGTAGTGGTGGTCTCTACTGTGTTTGGTGGGTTGAATGATGAGAATCCTGTTTTGCTGTAGAAGTTTGATGGTTGATGGGTGGTTTGGCAGATTTGGTTAAAGGATGTCTTGGTCAATGGCAATGATAGGGATCGATATGTCTCTATTACCAAACTAATTTGGGGTAACCTCTTGCCCTAGGATTTTCATACAAACCTTGGCTTTATTAACTCAAAAAAAAAAAAAAAAGCATTACAAAGGACCTTCTTGTAGGCAAAATAATCCTAGAAGATAAATTTAAAAATTAAAAAAAGGGACCTAAATGCTGTCATTTTATGAAACATGGCTCAGTCCAAAATTCTAACTAACATTCATAGGTCTGTGAGATCCATGGAAAAAAGATGAGATATATTACAGCATAAATAGAAGTGACGTAGAAATAGTATAGGTATTAGTATATTAGTCTTTCATCTTAATTTGATTTTCTATTTTATTATTATTATTTTTTTTGTTAGGAAACAAACCTGGAAATTTGAGTTGGGATCGAGGGAGTATAATTCTTAAGGGATAATGCTTTTCTTTATTCTCCCTCAAAATGGAAGAAAAGGAAGGAATTATTGGCAACTATATTTTGTTGATTATTGACTATCATGGCGACTTGAAATTCTTCTGCTAAGAATGTCTTCCCAGCACACTTACATTGGTTCAACTTTGTGACTTGTTTATCCCATAAGTTAGGATGTCAAAAATGATTTTTTTTTGTTGGTTTTGAAGTTTGCTCAATTTATTTGGCAAATGAATTTTTTCCCACTTTTTGATCTTAAATATTCAAGCTTGTTTTTTCTCATCATTAGAGTTCTGAGGTTTAATAATGTGATCAAATTGTTATCAACAGATAGAGTCCTCTGGATATCTTAGTCTGAATCGAGTCATGAGCATTGACAGGTTCTCTTCTCTTATTATTTGTTGAATGTTAGATATTCTTTCATTTTCATTCTGTCTTTTACTGAGATTTGGTTTAACTATACTCCTCTAGTTTGGATGTTGATCTGAGTACCGCACTAATAGCACCACAGAAAATAGCTGTGGAACACAATGATCAAACAACTGAGGTAAGTTAAATGATTGGTTGTTCTAGTCTTATATCTAGCTGGAGCTACCGCTTGTAATTAGAATTATGTTCAGAGATTAGGAAAGTTCAAGAGATGGAAGCATGCCCCAACACGACGTGAGCAGGAGAAATGGGATAGAGCAACTAAGGCTGCTACAGGAGGCAGTGTAAGTTGATTGTATAAACTGGCACTTTGCTGCAGTGAACTTTCTATGAAAACTCACACATCCTGTCACTTTATGCCTTAATTCTTTCATTCTCCTTATGTTCTTCTTGCTGTATTTAACATCATTAGCTTGTAGGATGTAATGTTTCGTGATCTAAGGCGGCCTCGTGGAGACCCACAAGTTTTGGCTGCCAAATCAAGGCAGCAATATATTGAGGTAATTTTAGCAGCTCCAATTTCGCATTTCAGTTTTCGTCCCTTTTTCTACTAAATTTTTGATATTCAGACCTTTCCGCTTATAATCTGAGAGCATATTTGTTTTAATAAATTATGCAGCTGAAGAAGAAATTGCAAATTCTCACAATGGGCATAGGCAGCATAGGTTTGGTATCAGCTTATGTTTCTTATTCTCCTGAGATTGCTGCTAGGTATGTTACAAATGAATTGTAAACCTTGTCCAGTGGTGCATTCCACTGTCAGGCTCAGTTGGTTATTGAGGAGTATTGCTCCATGTGCCTTTCTTTCGTTCTTATTTTGGGCTATTGATTTCCAATAAAACACACAGGGCCTAGTTGTATATATTGCTGAGTAGGCATTTGATATCTAGGAAGATATTTGTCTTAACATTGAGATCCAATTTGATTAAAACGTGCTGCTCATGGCTGAAATTGAATCTTGGAGGTTGTAACTTTTGTAATAAAATTCTATGAATATGAACTTTTTTTAGTCATTTGCTTCATATTAAGCAATACTCTAGTGAGTTTTTGCTTATATGTGCTGTTTATTTATTTATTTATTATTATTATTCCCTACATGTCAAAGCATAATATGAAACCATAAATAGCACAGACGTAACAAGTAACAACTTAAGCTTCCGGTTAATCAGTTTCCTAACTGGTCTAGTGTACAAATCCTAACACCTTCAATGTGAAATACTGGATGTACATGGTTTAGGCCGGTTGGTGTTGAGCATCAACTCTATGCTGATATTGCTTTTCATGAGAGGAGTGTTAGAGAAAATGAGGCCAAAGGGTAGAGCTTAGGACTTTTTGGATCATTGACTCCTTGACATGCTGAACTTCTTTTCCTATATGGCCTCGATGAGTTAGTTCAAATGGTAAACAGGTGCTTATTCTTCTGCTTGTACTTCCTTTCTTTTTTTCTTTCAGTTTTGGAGCTGGTTTTCTAGGGTCACTGATCTACATACGGATGCTTGGCAATAGTGTGGATTCTATGGCTAGTGAAGGAGCACGAGGGATGATCAAGTAAGCCATTTCTTTTCCATCTTTAGAGTTTAAATGGAGCAAGTTGATTTACCGTCATCAGGTATTTCTAGATAAAATCTTATCAGTGGTTTCTATATTCAAAGGGTTTGTTCTCAGATAAGTTCACATAAGATCAGTAAAATATTATTATTAATAATAAAATATAAAATTAATTATAATAATTCTGATAATAATGATAACAATAGCAAAAATACTAATTATGGGAATAATAATTGTAAAATAGTAATAATCCATTGAAAATTTTAATTCATATCGGTTTAAGATCAGACGTCAAAAGTAAGCTGAGAACTGATCCGACCTCTGGTAATTTCTAGTAAACCAAGCATTTGAGAGTAGAAAATTGTGTGAATTATTTTCTGATTGCTTTATGACTTTTTGCCAACTATATTTGAAAGTCTGATAGAGAAGTTTAATTACAACTGAGTTTTGGAGTACTGGTTGTTCAGAAGGGTGGTTGTCTTCTATCCAGTGTCGACTTCTGGAAGCTATTGTGAAAATAGCCTGCCTGTAAGAGCTATCAGCTCCAAGTCTCTTACCATTGCAGTGGATAGATAATTTCATTTACTAATTTATGTGTTCACTTGTAACAGATCCTCTTACTTTGTTTTCTTTGTTCTAATATTTTTCCTTGTTTTCTTTTGTGAGAGGACGTCATGTTTGTCAATTTTCTTCTAACTATTGTATCATAAAGGCAATGACTTTATAAACTATTTGCTTGCGACTGTTTTTTTTTCTTTTTTTTTTAATATATTTTTTTGTCTCATTTAAAACAAGATACACGCTTGATTAATCTGATCTCTTGTCATAAGTTGATATTATGAATATTTCACATGCATTGCTTCTTGATTGGACATCACTTGTTTTTTCACGTCATATGTGCTGATAGTATCTTAAAACAAATTACACATAGTAACATTGAGAGTATATTTCAATCTTTGCTGCTGCAAAAGGTTACGCGATGCCATAGAACTTTATTTGAAGTAGGGGAAGTTTGTTCCGACTGCCTCAGTGAGAAGTTCTAGCATGCATGTTGATCCTTGTTTACACTGACAACTATCATATGGTTGCTTGCAGGGGAGCTGTTGGGCAGCCAAGGTTACTGGTTCCAGTTGCTTTGGTCATGATTTACAATCGGTGGAACGGGTAAGTTGAATCAAGAATAACAAAACCGCCTGGGACAGATTTATACCTCATGGATCCTATATTGTTTTGTATTCATTTGTTAGAGCATTGATGCTTCTGTAGAGCTAAAGTACCTAGCCACATGATCTAGGAACCAGTGTCTGTACTTTCCGTTTTTGCTCAACATACGAAAGAAACGGTACTGTCGTAAGGGAGGGATGGAATGAGCAGGAGCTTGGCTGAAAAATATGCCAACGCTTTATTCAACTAGTCACATTGGCCGACCCCTCAGCTGCAGAATTTGGACAGTGAAAGTTACTTGTTTGGCTTCCTTGCTGCCAAATTCCTGTAGAATTTAAATAAAATGAAGTTAAATATTGTTGGCAATATAGGAGCCGAATGTTACTTTTCATTCAGATACCTTGACCAATTCTGGTTCCATGCAGAATTGCTGTCCCTGAATATGGACTCATGCACCTGGAGTTGATACCCATGCTCGTAGGCTTCTTCACATACAAGATAGCAACATTTGCACAAGCTATTGAGGAGGTGCTATCTGGTGTAGCAAAGAAGTCCGATGTTTGATGCGAACATACTTTCACTGTACACATTTTTATTATATCTCCCTAGCACGGCTGGCATTGCGGTTGGTTAACTGTACAGGTTTGTAGTTTGTTAGTCCGGTCCAAGCAGTATCAGCCTTCTGTTTCGCTGAGAATGGATTTTACATGTTTTACATGATTGGAAGAACGAATATGTATCCATCAAGAAACTAGCATAATGCGATATCGGTAAAATATTTCGATCCCTGTTGGTAGCTTCAACTTTCAGGAGAGATGGTAGACGGAAACTGTGGATGAGGGAAGATTCTCTTATATGTTTAGCAATTGAACTTCAAGCTCTGCACTTGCACGTTTGTTTGTGTTGAGATGGCTTTTAGTCATTAGAAAAAAATTATTCAGATACCTTGATATTTTATTTAATATTTTTTGGATATCTTGTATTTTTTTATAATTCTATTTTAGGTAATTTTACATTTGAATTTATTTTTACTTGAGCATCTAGATGATGAGAATACATTATCTTTCTAATTCTTTGATGGTACCCATTTAGGTATTCGGGGTGAAAATAAATTCAAATGGGAAGGTAACTATGTAGAAATATATATAATAAAAAATAAAAAATTAGGGTGTTTAAAAAAAATTTGGCTAAATGTTAAAGTATCTAAAAAAAATTTGTCTTCAATTTTAGTAGATTCTAAATAAATTATAAAATTTATAGTTGTAAGTTCAGTATCTTCAAGGTAACATGTGAGGAATTGGTAGAATACTTAGCATAATATGGTTATAATCATTTGGCGTTCAAATAAAGGAGATGATCAATGAGGTCTGGTTTGGCTACTAAGTCGGTATATGTTCACGATCCCTATTTTCCAGGCATAAATTACTATTATTCTTGTAGTCGTCGTTCTGTTGAGCTTTCTGGATCCGAGAATATCGAAAGAGACGACGTTCACCTGTTGATAGTGGGATGTGCAATCATGAATTGTTGTAGTACGAGGAAAGAAGTCACTTTTAGGTAATTGACCAAAGATGATATGAAGTTGATGAAAGAATTAAATGGAAGTCATATAAAGCCATCATATATTAAAGTGCATAAACTACATGGGTGGTCGGACCATTTTGTAAATACTAATGAAACATATTGTGGGCGATAATTGTATTTAATGATATAGAAAAGAAGTGGATACTAACATGTCAAGAGCTCTCCTAATGGATACCACATATACAAGACAAATAGAGACAGAATATTTTTATTAGATAATGTCGGGGTTACTTCGCTGATATATATTTTTTAATTGTTGCATATGCTTTTATTTCGTTGGAGGAGGAAAATAGCTACGTGCGGTTGGATAAGGTAAAACGCTTTACGGCTCTGTTTATCTTAGCCTTGGACTGATTCCTGTAGTTGAGCATATTTTCCATCTTTCAAAGCAGTTACTGTGGAGGTTTTATGTTAAAAAAAACGTCAAGTAAAGGTGCACAAAAAGTTTAGCAGGCCATTTGTTCTTGTTTTCGTCAAACGATGACACAAAGGAAAGAACATACGAGGAGTAATCGGCGCTGCTTGAGAATGATTGCAAGAATATGCTTTATATTTTCTCTTGCTTGAACCACAGAACCAGTGTTGGTTGGAGCCGTATTAAAAAATAAAAATAAAAATGATTGTTTCTTATTACTTTTCCCACAGTTGTGAGGCTATGACGTATAGAAATAACATATGCACTTATTTGTGAACTGAATAATTTATTCCATATCCGTTAATCCATGTATCATAGTCATAGTCATGAATTGTATGATTTCTTACTTTACTCTTGATGATCATAAGGATCGGAAGTGCTCATTCTTTATTGAAGAGGTTCACAAAATTATTAACTTGTGATTTCGATACTATTTGGTATGAGATTGACCCTGCGCTGGTAATCTTAACATATAAATAAAATGTTGTAATAAAGTTGTCGCATTCTTGGTTCAAAATATCTCATTATGCTAGCTTTTTAAAATATTCTAATTAGAGAGGTCATGGGTCATTACTTCCATTAAATTTGATTCATAAAGAGTTCATATCAGTGAAACTTGATATGAAAATTTAATAATAATAATAATGAAAGAGCATGTGAATGTCCCCTATGAAACACTTGTGTGTTGTCTTGTTGCTCTGACCTTTGTTCATACCCACCTTGATTCCTTTGTCTAGTGTGCATCTATTTGGAGGAAACTTGATACGGATGCAACTGATCGTTAAATCTCCCGACACCAAAAGGATTAGAATGCCGTGAATGATTCACCACATAATGTTTTTAATTAGGTAAAGAAGAAGACATCTCAAAAGTACAGTCATTTTGTTAACTATTTCTTTTGTCATTCTTCATCCTGAGTGGATTGATATGGGGAAACCACCAATTTGAAAAAAAAATAAGGGCTTCCCAAAGAGGAATTCCATGAAGAGAGATCCACCAACTTTGGAATTCACTTAAAAATCTCTATTCATTTGCTAGTTATTCGGTATTAATACAAGGTTGTACAAACTCATCATCCAAAGGATATCGTCATGGGTATAGTACCCTAATTTTTATTATTAAAATTTTTCATTTTAAATATTATTTTATAAAAGGAAAAATATTATAGATATTATGACCATACTTAGTATAAGTCCAATATCTATACTATTCTTATACCAAGCACACAACTACATACTTTAATATAGCATTTGCATAAGAAGAAATAATAAAAGAAAAAAAAAACACTACATACATAGAACCACCATCGTGTTTAAAAGAAAGATAAACCACTATTACAATAGAAACTTAAAAAGTGGTACAAAAAATAAAAAAGGAAGAAAAAGAAGAAGAAACAGAATCTAAGGGACATAAGAGTCCAATAATAGCTAGATTTACAAAAAACATTGACAAGATATAATCATCAAATAGCTCTTAACTCTATGTCCACCAACGTGAAATAATGACTTGGGAAAATCTTACCAATCCTAAACATTTGAGAGTTTCTTAGAATCATAATGTAGCACTCCTATTTTTCACTATAAAAAAAATTTATTTTGTTAAAACATTTGTGAAAGATAGTATTTTATAAATTGTACTTATTTTTCATAATTTTACCCTAGAAATTCTTATTTATTAATAATGTCCTAATAAGATATATTATTAATAAATAAATAAACAAAATAAAAAAGGCAAACATCCAGTTGTAAGCCTGTAAAATAATTTTCAAAAAGTCTTCCATTACATCTACTGATCTACCTATTTGAAAAAGCTCTTAATAGAAGAGCATAATAATTTCCTTTATCATTTATCACCCACAAAATCCAACGAGCAATAACTAAACCCAACAATAACTTAAAAAAAATTAAAATAGCCAGAAAAATCTCCGGTAGCATCCATAATTCATCCGTAAAAATAAAACACATATAATATTCTTATTTCGTTTATCTTTACTAGTAATCTTATGATTGTATCTAATATTTACAATGTAATAAATGATAATTATATCTTGTATATTCTATTTATGCTCACCTTTATTTTATAAAATTATCTTTTTTAAGTAATCAAATACATATAATATATGATAAACATCTAATATTTTTACATGTAAAATTTATAAATATTTTAAGCAATCAAATATAATATTGCTAAAACTTATAAATATTTTTATTATTTACCTTTGTAAAAATAAAAAACATATAATATTCTTATTTTATTTATCTTTACTAGTAATCTTATGATTGTCTTTAATATTTACAATGTAATAAATGATAATTATACATTGTATAGTCTTATTTTGATCATCTTTATTTTATAAAATTATCTTTTTTTAAGTACTTAAATATTTTAAGTTATCAAATAAATTATAATCAATGACAAATATCTTTGTTAGATTTAATGATGTAATATTTTTTATTATTAAAATTTATAAATATCTTTACTATTTATTTGTAAAAATAAAGCGTATTTAATATTTTTAATTATTTTATCTACAATATTAATCTTATGATTGTCTGTCTCTAATATTTACGATTTATGAAATGATAATTGCCTGGACTCGGATTTGACTCGACCCGTCAAAACTTGACTCGACCCGACCCATCAATTTAACTCATAACTAATCGAATCCAACCCATCAAATTGCATGAAATGACCCCATCCATCAACTTAACTCGAAACAACTCAGATACAGTGGGACTAACCCGTCATATTACATGAAATGACCTAAACGGGCCGAAGCCGCCTACTCATGCTGTAACACCCCAAAATTCACTACTTTTTTTTTTTTAAAGCGGAAGCAATTAAAATAGAATCACTTAAAGCCTGTGAATTCTGGGAATGTTACCACCACACCGAGTACCAAACCGGTTCTCTCCGACCGTTTCAGTACCAAGTGCTAAGGCTAAAGAAAGGAATAACAATCAATTATAAATCAAGACAAATTAAAGCAATAAACGGTTGTAAAACAAAATCAGAGTCTGCATCAAGAAATGTAATTCATTTCCAAAAGATAATTAAACCTACAACCGATAAAAGGTTCATTAAAATACTCAATCGAGTAATGAATCAGAAAATGGTAAATACTATACCAAAGAAATAACAAAAATAATGAAATCGCGTAAAGAATGAATATGGCCACAACACTCTCGAACTTCGAACCAAACATGCTCAACACTCAGCCCCGACTGATGTCTCGCCCACCTGCACAAGTCAGAAGGGCATACTACTCGTGGGAATGAGCAGCACCCATGAAAGGGGTGATCAATACGCTACGTACTGAGTACAGTAACCGAGCACTAAGGCCGACACATAAGCACATAATCCATGCAGATTAATAACAGGGCATAATCCAACATAACAACATAAAGGTATATGAACAATTCAGGTAAAAGTACAAAGGCCCATATAATCTAGATTAATTGTTTAATTAATCTCTTAACAGAATCCGATTCACACCATGCCTTTTATCAATCCATGCAAGCATAGGAACACCCCACTATTATAACCGGTGGGCCGGTCATAATAGAGCATCATGCCCTAACCACTATTATTACCGGTGGATCGGTCACAATAGAGCATCATGCCCTAACCACTATTATTACCGGTGGATCGGTCACACATAGGGTACAACCCTAACCACTATTCCTGACCGGTGGATCGGTCTGGTTCCTGCTCGCATGGTGTTCCACTGTAAGTAATTAGTATCTTTTAAGAGCTTTAACGATTCTGGTTTGTGTTTATTGAACTCGAGTCACCCCACTATTATTACCGGTGGGCCGGTCACATATAGGACCTCATGTCCTAACCACTATTATAACCGGTGGATCGGTCGCACATAGGGTAAAACCCTAACCACTATTCCTGACCGGTGGATCGGTCTGGACTCGGCTCAATAATATTCCACTTTAAAAGATTAGTGTCTTAAATATTTTATTCAAAGCTTTCACCCTAGACATGCATAAGTCCTCACACATCACAAATCATAAAAGTCCCCCATCATAATTACACTTTAATTACCACATGCACATGATAATACAAAAACCCTAATCAGCCACCATAGACCTCAATTAACCACAACAAACCATAGTTAACCACTCCAAACCCTATTTAACCATAACCACCATAATTAGCCACTCCACGCCTTAGTTAATCATAACAAACCACAATTATCCACTCCAACCCTAATTAATCACAACAACCCAGAGTTCATTACTCCAAACCCTAATTCAATCTCTTCCATACCCTCATAATGCTCCACGTACTATTTTTCATCCAAAATAGTTCAACACCCTAATAATACTTACATTACCTTCCTTACATCCCAAATTAACTTTCCACACGTAAATTTCATACCCATGCAGACATTAATCTCCCCCATGCAAATCTTCGAATCCTTTTCATGCATACCCTAAAATTTCCATGTGAAACCCTAATTTCAACCATGCAAACCCTAATACCACCATACAACCATCAATGCCACCATGTAAACCCTAATACCACCATACAACTATAAATACCACCATACAAACCATAAATACCACCATACAAACCCTAATACCACCATATAACCATAATTACCACCATACAAACCTTAGTAACATCATACAAACCCTAATACCGCCATGTAGACCCTAATACCATCATATAACCATTAGTACCACCATCCCACCCGCGATTCTGCCATATAAAACCCTAAATTCAATCCATAGCAAAACCCAAGATTTGTCCACATAATACAATTGATTAGATTCTCCCCTTCCATAACCACAATTTAGATTCCCCCATACAAGACTATAAATTAGATTCTCCCACATAAAATCATAAATTAGAATTTCCTGAGCAAAACCATATTTTGGATTAATTGGATTTCCCCAAAAAAATCATAAATTAGATTCTCCCAATCAAATCATAAATTAGGTTCTCCCATATAATATCATAAATTACATTCTCTCCAAATAACATCATAGATTAGATTCTCCCAAACAAACCATAAATTCAATTCTCCCATATAACATCATAAATTATATTGTCTCCCACGAAACCCTACATTTCCCATTTTATTCTCCCTCTCATAAATCATTAAACTACTTAGGTCAACTCATATCTCTTGATCAACTTCTTTCTCCATCCTTATTTTTCATCCTTTTCCCCACACAACCACATTGACATTCTCACATGCATGTCTTACAATATCACAACTAGGGCTGTGCAAAAAATCCGTAATCCGAAAATCCGATCCGATATTTAAAAAATCCAATCCGAGTTTTAGGATATCCGATCTGGGTTTTAAAAACCGGAGTGAATATCCGATTCGATCAAAATTAAAAATTTTCGGAGCGGATATCCGATCCGATTAAAATATCTGGTATATAACAAAAATATTTTTTAAAAATAAAATATATAAATATTTTTTATTAAATAAATTATATATATAATTATTTAATCCGAAAATTATGAATTTATGGACTTTAGATTATTGTTGTATTTGTGTTATGGGCTTTGGACTTTAGATTATTGTTGAATTGTTGTATTTATTATGGACTTTGGATTTTTAGAATTTATTTTAATTTAATTCTACAAGGTTAAAATATCCACATTTTGATATTTTAATGCAGATATTTGGATTATTGTTGATTTGCTGTATTTGTTATAGACTTTGGATTTTTAGAATTTATTTTAATTTAATTCTACTAGGTTAAAATATCCACATTTAGATATTTCAATACGCATATTTGGATTATTATTGATTTATTGTATTTGTTATGGACTTTGAATTTTTGAATTTATATTAATTTAATTCTAACAGGTTAAAATAATCACATATGGATATTTCAATGCGGATGTTTGGGTATCGGATATCGGATATCCGAATTTAAGTTATCAAATTTTCGGATATCCGGTCATAAACAAGACTTTTTTGTTGAAAAATATAAAATTTTCGGATAATCGGATATACCGGATATATCCGATATCCGTACCAATTTTTCGGATATCCGACTATTTGGATATCCGCTATTAATGGATACGGATACAGATATAGGTTACTAAATATCCGATCGGATTGGATATCTGAAAAAAAAATCTGACCGGATACGGATATCCGGTTTTGCACAGCCCTAATCACAACACATATCATCATACATAAATAATACACATGCCATGCAAAACATTCTTCAACTCCACGTTATATCACATACATAATGATTATAATAATACATAGGATACATAGCATGCGAGGCACATAATGCATATAAGCACACAAAAGGCCTTATCACCCCTTACCTAAAATGTCACCGGTCTTGGAGCACACTCCTACGCCTCCTTAGGGCTTTAACCAAATAATAACATACTAATAAAATAACCTTAACAAAATTCTAAATTTGCTAAATAAAAATAAGAGAGATATTATAAACCTTGATAATATAGGGTTAAAGACTTTACCCTAATAATAATAATGAAACTAATATAATAATATCAAGGATAATAAAACTAATATCAATGAGAATATAAATAATAATAATAATAATAATAATAATAATAATAATAATAATAATAATAATAATAATAACAATAATATATAAGCTTTAAATTTTAAAGTGGGGTTTCAACCCTACTTATATCAATGACTTACCATTTATTTAATATTAATAATAAAATTAATAACATATATAATAATATTGAAATAATAAAGATAATGATAATATTATTATTAATGGTTATAAGAACAATAGAAATAATAATACCAAAATAAATAAGTGCGAATGTTAATACAAAATTAGGGTCTAAGATTTTCCAGAATAAATAATAAAATGTTAATAATAATTATTCTAATAATTAAAATATTAATAGTAATAATAAGAAGAATGAAAATAATCCTATAATAATTCAATTAATAACTTAAAATTCGAAACTAACAATAAAATTATTTTATTACCACTCTCCACCCTTGATTCGGCAGGAATGGGCGGCATCGGTGGTGGTTCACGGCGGTGGCCAGAAAAATAATCTAAGAGGGAAAAAGATGCATAAAAAGGGAAAAGGAATAGGGAAAAAAAATAAAATAAGGTTATGGTTTGGTGGAGGAGGATTAGAGGGAGTTTTTGGGTGGTTCAGAGGGCAGTATAAGTGGTGGCAGCGGTGGTGGACGGCGGCTTAAAGGATTCGGGTTACAGATTTTTGCGAAACGGGCAAGAGATTTCACACAGCTATGGAAGCTCGTGAAAAAAGAATCGAAGGATGTGAAGAGCTTAGTTAGCTAGAAGAGATTGCAGGGAAGAATTTTAGATGCTGTGATGGTGCTGAGGTTGGCTATCGGCGGCGGAGGGTGCATCTGAAGTCAGGGTGGTGGCCAGCTCTGGCTTAGGGTTTTCGGGGAAGAAAAAATTCCAAAACTCCCATAACTAGGCTATTTATAGATGGTATATGGGATAATAGGGTGTTGAAGCTCGACAGGGAGGTATTAAGTGCAAGAATTTGGGTGGCTGGTGGCAGTAATTGATCGGCCATCGATTGGGTTGCTTCGAAATTTCGCGAGGCTGGGGAGAAGAAACGGGCGAGATTTAACGTCCAATAATTATGCCAATTTATTCGTGGAGTTAAGAGGAAGACAATGAGGCAAGAAACGGCCGGTATTAATCATCGTAGCCGGAGAAGCCATTGACGGCGGCCAGCGTTGCAGCGTCGTCAACGACGGGGAAAGGAGGAAGAAGGAAGAAGAAAGGGAGGTGGGCCGGTCGGCTGGGAAAGAAAAGAAAAAGAGGAGAACCGGGCGGTCGAGCGCGATGAGGGAGGTTAATTAAATGAAACGTGGCGTCGTGATGAAAACAGAAACAAAACGCAGCGCGGAAACAACGGGTGAAGGGTGACGATCGCGAGGGTTAAGCTCATTAAATAAAACGACGAGTTTTAGTGAAATTAGGCATAAAATGCGGCGTGGTGGAGTCAAAGGAAGGGGGCCGCGCGGGCTAGGCCGAAGAGGAAGAAGAAAAGAAAAAGAAGAACTGGGCCGCGACTGGCCCAGTCGGGGAAAAGAAGAGGAAAAAGGAAAAGAAGAAAAAGAAAGAAAAAGAAAGGAAAAAAGGAAGAAAGAAAAAGAAAAAGAGAAAAGGGAAAGGAGAAAAATAATTAGATTAGGCCAATTAAATTAATCTGAATATTTAGGATATTTAAAAATAATAATATTTAAATAAAATAATATTTAAATCCCTTTTTAGGCTAAATTAGAATTTTTAAAAGATTTTCCATAAATTCTATTTTAATTAGTAAAACACCCTAATTTTATTCCATTAAATTATTTATAAAATTAATATTAATTTGGGACTATTTTATCCTCCTTATTTTAAATAAAATAATTTATTTAATTAATTTTCAAAATAAAATCCTTAATTATTTAAAATACCAAAATTGCACCTAATTAAAACACTTATAAATTTATTCTTGATTTGCCCTAATTAATTTCCTTTTATTTTAAATAAATTAATATACTTAATTAAATTTTATAATAAAACCTCATTTAAATATAATATTTAAAATTAGAAATTTTCGGGGCATTTCACATGTGAGCCAAAAAATGACCCAAAACCAGTCAAGTTAACCTAAAATGACCTGAATTTGAGTTTTTTTTTAACCAGAACCCGACCTGACTCGACAAATTAACCCGAAATGATTCATAATAGATCTAACCCGACAAATTGACTTGAAATAACCAGGAACCGAAATGACCCGACCCGACAAATTGAGTCAAAATGACCCGAAACCGAAATGACCCTGCCCGAAACTGACCCGACCTAAATAAGGCAATGACTCGAAATGACCCGAACCCGAAATAACCCGACCCAACCCACAACCGACCCGCAAAAGTCAAATGACCCGAAATAACCCGACCCTATAATGACTGGACCCACCCGACCCGATTACTACCTCTAGGTGTTAGTATTAATTTTTTTTTTGGGATTTCCTAGGACACAACGAGGCAAGGATTTTATTATGGTTGTAGTGGATCGATTTTTTAATATGGCTCATTTTATTCCATGTCACAAGACTGATGATGCTACCCATGTTGTGGATTTATATTTTAAGGAGATCGTGAGGTTGCATGGAATTCCGAGAAGTATTGTTTCAGATAAAGATGTGAAGTTCCTAAGTTATTTTTGGAAGACGTTATGGCACATGCAAGGAATGATGCTTGTATTTAGCACATCATATTATCCTCATATGGATAGACAAGCCAAAGTTACTAATAGAACTTTGGGCACTTTGCTAAACGGATTGGTGAGTAAGATTGCTAATGATTTGGATTTCAAGTTAGCACATGTGGAGTTTGCTTACAATCGAAGTCCTTCTACTACAACAAGCACTAGTCCATTCGAGAGAGTATATGATATTAATCCATATATTCTGATTAATATGATACCATTGAAGAAGGGAGAAGCGAAGAGTTATGATGAACAAGAGAGATTGGAGTTCTTTTAAAAACTTCATCAACAAATCAAGCACAATATTGAGAAGGCAAATGAAGCACAAGACAAGAGAAAACAAGCATAGGAGTCAACATGTTTTTCAACCAGGAGATTTAGTATGGTTACACTTGAGGAACGAGAGATCTAAGGAAACACAAGCTTATGCCAAGTGTGGATGGTCCTTTCAAAGTACTTTAAAAGTTTGTAGAAAGTGATTATGAGCTTGTGGTGTGGATCAAAGGGAGGGAAGCGTAGATTGTGAGTTCCTTGGTTTATCTTCAAGCGGGGTTTGAAGTTGTAAAAGAAAATAAGGCTCGGCTTAAGTGGTGTTAAGCTGCAAAAGAATGATCTTCAATCTAGGATTCAAATGAAGGGATAACTTTGAATATTTCGGTAAACATCCAAAAGGGTTCTAAGTAGGAAAATAACCCCGGGCTATTCCTATCTAGAATATAATCTCCAAAAGAGAGAATACTCAAGTGTTTAACTTGTGAATTTTATTCAAATGAACTTCTAATGTGCGTGTACAATGACATAGGCGGTATATATAGGAGACTTAGCCGACTTAAGTTTAGAAAACTAGCCGTTAATCTCCTTAACTCAAGTTAGTTTTAACCAACCTGAATTAAGCTTCTATAATACCTAACCCTAGTTGTAATATCATCATTTAAATGATATTAATGACAAACATTACAAAGCATTACAACCAACTATGGTACATACATGAAATAACAACAAAACCCTAGCTTACATGAAATATATCTTAGGGTTTACAAGTCTAATATAACAAATGAGATCACTATATCAATCTTGTTGTATTGTCATCCCATGTATGTCATAGCTTTACATGCTTTGATTGCATTGTACACTTTAAGTATCTTCCTGTATCTTGACTTCTTCACCTTGAAAATATGTAACATACTTGCAAGAATATCTTAAAGTATTTTCAATATCAAGGATAGAAATATTATCAAGAATATTTAACATGATTGGCTCCATTATTAGGAATGCTAATTCTTCATTATTTTGAGGATCACTAGATGCTTCTACATCATTCTCCCTAAGTTGAGAAGAATTTTTCCTAAAATTATCATCATTATAATAAAGAGATAAATCACCAATATTAAACGTTCTTGAAATTCCTCCATAATGATCTGAAAGTTCAAGTTCATAAGAATTATCCCTAAACTTTCTTAGTATTTTAAAAGGTCCATCGGCTCTTGGCATTAGTTTATTTTTATGTAAGTTAGGAAATCGTTCTTTACATAAACGTAACAAAACTAAATCACTAGGAGAAAATACATGTGGGGTTCTATAATTATTTGCTTGAGCTTTAAACCTAGCATTAGCTTTCTCAATATTTGTATTTATTTTCTGATGAAGCTGTTGAAAGAATTTGACTCTATCTTCGGCTTCATAACTTTGCAATTCTCCTTTCTTCAAAGGAACCATATTGATCAGCATGTGTGGATTCACTTTAATATCCTCACCACTAATAATATAGCCTAGGAAAACTACACATGGTAGCATGAAATCACATTTCTCAAGTTTTTCATAAAGTTTAGCTTCCCTTAGCTTATCAAATAATTTTCTCAAATGCACTAGGTGATCATATCCATTTTGACTATACACAAGTCTATCATCCAAATAGACAAAAATAAAGTCACCAAGGAAAGGTCAGAGAACTTCATTCATAAGTCTCATGAAAGTCACCAAGCAGGTTCATTACATAGCCCAAAAGGCATAACCATCCATTCATTGATACCATATTTAGTCTTGAAAGCAGTTTTCCACTCATCTCCATCCCTAATCCTCATTTGATGGTAACCACTTCTTAAATCAATTTTGGAAAATACTTGTGCACCACAAATTTCATCTAACATAGCATCTAACCTAGGCATAGGAAAATGATACTTGATAGTAATATTATTTATGGCTCTAGAATCTATGCACATGCGCCAAGTATCATCTTTCTTAGGAACTAGTATGACAGGTACACTACAAGGGCTCATAATTTCTCTCACAAATCCTTTATCCTAAATCTCTTGTATTTGTTTTTGTAATTCCTTAGCTTCTTCTGGTTTATATCTATAAGTAGGTTTATTTGTAAGAGGCATTCCAAGAATAAGATCTATGGCATGTTCTATACCTCTTTTAGGTGGTAATTCAAGAGGTAAGTCATCAGGAAATATATCATGGTACTAATCAAGCATCTTATTTAGATTAGGATTATTATGTTGTTTCTCCTCAAGTTTACATTCTTTAGCAACTAAGGCATAACAAATTCCCTCTTCTTCTATGCATCTTTCCATAGCCTTTTGATGTAGAAATAATCTCTTTTTATCGTCACTTAAAGGCATATTATCACATAGAGAAGGTGTTAATCTATACAATTGCTTTCCGTTTTTCACAACATATTCATTAGTCACTCCATCATGAGTTGATTTTCTATCATATTGCCACGGACATCCTAAAAGTAAACTACAAGCATCCATAGGCAATACATCACATAAAACTTCATCATGGTAGTCTCTAATGCAAAATGATATTAGGGTTTGATTTTTTTACCTTAGCTCCTTTATGTTTATTTAACCATTATAAAGAATAAGGTTTAAGATGATTAGCAGTCTATAAACCAAGCTTTTTGACCATTACTTCATTAGCAACATCTGTGCATGAACCACTATCAATAATGAGTCTACAAACCGTATCACCTATTTTACATTTAGTTTAAAAATTTTCTCCCTTTGAGTAGGTATCATATTAGGTTGTATTTGTAACAATCCTTTGAAGCACAAAACATGGGTCTCTTTCTTCTTTACCTATGGTTAAAATATCATTAGGAGATTCTATTTCTAGGTCATCATCTTTACTACATGGTTCCATTTCCTCTATTTCACTTAAGGTCAAAGCTCTTTGGTTAGGACATTCTCTAGCAAAGTGTCCATATCCTTTAAATTAAAACATTGTTTATTAGAAATCTCAACCATCTTATTTTTTCCCTTTTTATCTCAGTTAGTTTTTTTTTTTATCATAAGAGGATGTAGATTTAGGCATGAATGTATTCAAATATGGTTTAGATGAAGTCGAAGCATTAGATTTAACATAGGCCTTGGTTGATTTTGTTTGTTTCTCAAATTTTAATGCCAACTTAATCAAGTCATCAAGAGAATCATATGCAAACATATCAACTTTGTCACGTATCAAATTATTTAGTCCACCTAAGTATCAAGCGCATTTTTTCCTTTCTTTCTTGTAAATCACTTATAAGTGTTAGTTTTTCAAATTCCCTAGTATAATCTTCCACACTAAGCAATCCTCACCTTATAGTTGTCATCTTTACATACATATCTTGTTCATACTCCCTATGCACAAATTTTCTTTTTAGGTGCTTTTTAAGTTCTTCCCATGACTTAATTTTTGATTTCTCTTGCCTGTCTCTTACCTTTTTCAAGTTGTCATACCAAATCCTAGCAAACCTTTTAAATTTAAGAGTAACAAGTTTATATTTTCTTTCATCATCATACTCTTTAAATTAAAAAATAGCTTCAATCTCATGCAACCATTCAAAGAATAATTCCACATTCAATTCACCATAAAAATTAGGGAGATCTAGCTTGATACCTTGATCCTCATTATGTGTATGTATTACTTGAGTTTGATGTGGTCTCCTATGGTTACTTGAGCCATGAGAACCTATGCCTTCATCTCTATCATCGACGTACTCCATTTTTGCATGCACACGTCCTCCTTTAGCTTGGATAGCACGTCTCATCATCCTCTCTACACTATCTTGCGTGGTTTCCATTTGATTTTGCAATTTTTGAAGCTTATCTTGGTCGGCTAATTTAGCTTCTACACTTTGCAGCTGTTGTTGTAATTCTGCATTGGTTTTAATTTGGGCATCCATTTGGGTGGTAAGACTCTTGATAGATTCTACCAAAGCCTGCGCATCTTCACTAGCCACGACATGAAGTTGATAAAAACAATGCTCAACCTCTGACAAATAACAACAACGAAAGGTGTTCTTGATAGATTTACTTGTAGCTGATAGCTATAGGACAGTTCTTGTAAAGGTTTAAGAAAATTTTGATGGCTTCTTTAATGATTTGATCATGTCAGAATTAAAGGGAGGTGATTGAATGGTTTAGGATAACTTTTAGGTTGGTGAGGAGGGTTTCTTGATGGAAGTTAAGTAAAGGCACGTAGGAGAGAAGAAGAGGATGTCAAATGGAGTATTATCTTCTAGTTGAAGATGTTATATTAAGGAGAACTTGAGACGGAAAGAATAGAGAAGGAGAGTATATGTTGAAGGATGGGAGATGAATTACAAGGTTTGAATACTATAGGTAATATTTGAATCTAATGGAAATTGCTGGAGGTAAATGGTATCTAGATTGACGATACGTAAGGAGAAATGGAAGAAGAAATGCTGGTAGTGTCGAAAGTGAAATCTTATTTTTTTAGAAGATGGATAATGGAAGGAAGGGAGATGTTGAAGAAGGGAGGATCAACACATAATCAACTTTGAGTATGGCCACTTCGGTTGAAGACGGGAAGATTTCAAGCAAGATTGGTGCAAGAAAGACCTTTAACCTTTTCCTGGATGAATGGAATTCTTGCATGCAACGGCAAGAATATTGAAGAAACTCTGAATGGTCTAAACTAAAGGAAGTCTTTGGCTTTGATACCCAAAATGGTGTGGATCAAAGGGAGGGATGCATAGATCGTGAGTTCCTTGGTTTATCTTCAAGCAAGTTTTGAAGTTGTAAAAGAAAATAGGGATTGAATTAAGTGGTGTTAAGCTGTAAAAGAATGATCTTCAATCTAGGATTCAAATGAAGGGATAACTTTAAATGTTTCAGTAAACATTGAAAAGGATTCTATGTAGGAAAATAACCCCGGGCTATTCCTATCTAGAATGCAATCTCCGAAAGAGAGAATAATTAAGTGTTTAACTTGTGAATTTTATTCAAATGAACTTCTAATGTGTGTGTACAATGACATAGGGGGTATATATAGGAGACTTAGCTGACTTAAGTTTAGAAAACTAGCCGTTAATCTCCTTAACTCAAGCTAGTTTTAACATGAATTAAGCTTCTATAATACCTAACCCTAGTTTTAATATCATCATTTAAATGATATTAATGACAAAAATTACAAAGCATTACAACCAACTATGGTACATACATGAAATAACAATAAGACCCTAGCTTACATGAAATATATTTTAGGGTTTACAACAAGTCTAATATAAAAAATGAGATCACTATATCAATCCTGTTGCATTGTCATTCCATGTATGCCATAGCTTTTCATGCTTTGAATGCATTGTACACTTTAAGTATCTTCATGTATCTTGACTTCTTCATCTTGCAAATATGTAACATACCTGCAAGAACATCTTAAATTATTTTCAATATCAAGGAAATAAATATTATCAAGAATATTTAAGACGATTGACTTCATTATGAAGAATGCTAATTCTTCATTATTTTGAGGATCACTAGATGCTCCTGCATCAGCTTGATTTGCCAAATTCATATTGTGGGATACCAAGCACATTCAACATTGGAGACATTATACCTTATTATGGTGTTAAAAATTTTAGGACAAATTCAAATCAACAAGGGGAGAATGATGCAGGAGAAAAAAAATTCAAGAGTTAGATTTCATAATTATGGAACCAATAATTTTTTATTTGGAGATATCTCCCACAAACTTAAAGACCAATGGATGGATACATTGTTAGAAACGTACCAAACAAGCAACTAAGTGTCTACGTGCATGTGCATGGCGTGCATGGAATGATGACCACGTGTATGGGGAGTTTATTTTCAGCATTGTTCAAGCATTATTATTAATTTAGTTAATTAATTAATTAAGTAGTAGAGTTGGATAATAGATAAAGCATAAAGGTAGTATGAAGTAGCATAAAGTTAGCTTAAAAGTAGCATAATATCTTTTAGCTTGAAATCTTTTGAATTATACTTTTATCTAAGTGGTAGAATGTATTTAAGCAGCCCTAGAAGGAACGATTAGGACATTGAAGATTGAAGATCAATATTGAAGTTGAATACAAGTTGAATTCTATGTATGTTCAATTCAAGTAAATCGAATTTGTGTGAACAATTTAGCTTGAAAGTTTTAATCTCTTTGTCTATGTAACTTAGAGATTAATTCATATATTTTCTATTCTCTATAAACTATATATTTCTAGCCATAATTATCATCCAAGCCTCTTTCAAAATCGAGCATAATTGAAGCCCTAATTCGATTTACACATTAGAAACCCTAAACCACCATTCAAAACCCTACACCCTTCCATCCGAACCAAACATAACCTTAATCCTTCTATTCGAACCAAACCCTAGCCCTAACCCTAAACCATGACCTCATCCTCCATCAAACCCTAACATTCAAATCTCATAATCATCAACACACCATTATCAAATTCATATCTTAATTACCATGAGTCAGTTGAACCATCCCCATTAGATAACCATCACCATCGAATCATACATATTTTGTTCGAATCATCGCCACCATCTTTCCACCCTATTCGAATGTTTTAAACCCTAATGCACGATCACTGAGTCTTATTCTAATCGTTATCATCACAACGGATTCATATTCTCATCAATTTGAGAATCTCATCCTCCCACATACATCAATGGGAGAGGAAATATATGGATTCTTAATCCTCAAACTTGACTCTCTCATCCTTAGTTATCCTCACTCATTGTATATACACACGTTTCCTCAATGCTCAATACTTAATCTTTATCTACCTCATTTCTTCTCCCTCCCAGCAAGTATCCTCTCCTCTTTTACTCTCCATTTATGTTCTTACTTCATTCTTCTAATGCTTTATCTAATTCTCTATTGTTTTCCTTAAGCAAAATAAGATTAGATTCTTAAAAAAAAAAGAATATTTGAGTTCCTTCTCTTGGTTATCCCTATATTTGGAGGAGAATAAGTGTTCCCTTATTTTCCTCTAACTTTTATCATTTTTTTAAAATTTTTTGTGAGATTTTAAAAGTTTTTACCTTATTTTTCAATGGAAGATCTTGAAGCTTCAGGCTGAAAGATTTTATTATTTGGTTACAATTTTTTTTAGCTTAGCTTGAAGTAAATCATTACTTACCTTATATGGGGTGAATGTGTTTTGTGTGGCTTTTTTTTAGTGTTAACCTAAAGTAAAGCATAAAGTGTGTGTTAGTATATTTTTATACATGTGAGTATTCTTGGTGGAATAGATTATGCGTAAATAGAAAAGTATGGAAACAGGGACTTTATGCATAGTTATGGGATTTGGTGTCTTGAGGAATTTTTATAGATCTAGAATATATATATTAAATATATTGATATTTAAGCTATTTAAGAGTATTTAATGTATAGGATGAAGTGTTTTACTAAGTATTGGAGCTTATTTAAAGATTTTCCAAATTTATATGGTTCTTTAGTGAGCCATCAATCAATAGATTTGGATAGGGCCAATGGATTGGTCATACTAGTGAGTTGGTAAGTCCTTATCTAGTTAATTGGTTATTCTATCAAGAATGATATACTTTCTAGTATGGACTCAAACCAATCCACGAATTTTGTGAATTAGTTAACTAACCCCTAAGGGATAGCATAAAGTATTTTAGATGGTCATTTAACTAAAAAAATTATGGTCTCGATTGTGATTGTGTTAGTAGTATCATAATGTTATAAACAATATTTTATATGTCATGGTATGATGCTTTTTTTTTCCACACCAAATGTTAGAAAATATTTGTAAAATAATGGAAAATATGGGTTAATAACTGATATATTGTAGATAAATACTTAAAATTCAAAAATGATCATATATTGCTAATTTAGCATATCAGTTAACCTAAAATTAAACAAATATTGGGTGATACTGCACCTCAAGACTAATATTTAATTATACGGGTCATTTTTAGCAGTTTAGCAATGGTTTGTATCTTAGTCTTAGCCTTTTACCTAGAATTTAACTTATAAATAAAAGGAAGATGAAAAAGATTATATGATGGTTTGATGTCTATGATTGGTATTAATATTTTATCTTGTCATAATTGGTTAAATAATGGTGTTAAACTTAATAAGAATGATGAATAATATAAGATCCTTATGTGGTTTTATTTATAATGGTATGGTATGTGGACATTGGTGTGACACAAAATCTTTATCTAATATAATATTAATCACTTAGAGTGGAATAATAATTGAGCAATATAGTAGGTATATATTATCTAATCCTTGATTAGCCACTAAAGGTTAGTTAGCTTCAACCACTTTTCATTATTATTTACCTTTAAGTTAGGCACAAGTTTTTATTGGTATATTTTCTACCCTAGACATTGATGATGTACAATAGAATATTGGTACTAATAGGTTTGGTTACTTAGGTGGGTTCTTATTTGGCTTACAATAGACTTTTTATCCATTGGTGGTTACTTAAATTAGGTCAATCATATGCCCAATTGGTTATTTAGATGTTTTCTATGGGCATTGAGAGACCAACTTGTAACACCCCCATTTTTACTGCTAAAAATTTTCGTTTTGCGGAAGCGATAATTACAAAATCCATGGGTGTTACCGCCACACTCAGTATAAGTCTGGCATCCTCTACCGTTCTTATACTGAGTGCTAAGGCTAAAATATTACTTTACTTAAATAATATTAAAACAGAGGCAGGATAGAATTTCATTACAAATTACATTGTCCTGAATAGATACAAAAAGATCAGGCAAGAGTTGTAATGTAACAAAAGAGAAATAGCAGGGGACTTAAGAGTCCAAGAAATATCCGGACCAAAAGAAGTCGAGGCGAACACCGGATAGTCCTAACTCTCAACCCTCTATTTGAAGTCGTCAGACCCTACCCTCAAAGTAATCCTGCAAAGTAGCGACTGCCCGTGGAATAGGCAGGGGACCATGAAACGGAACCCGTCAGTACTACGGTACTGAATAACCCTTTATACCAAACTAATATGAAAAACTAGCATGGAACACATACAAGGCATACGACTAACAGGTACAAGACATTTAAGTATTCATACGAGGATTGATAAACAATAATCATTTAGACAATCAATTTCTATTAAAGCTACATGCTACTCATTTTTATTTGTCTAAAACAACCGACAGCTTACCAGACTAACATGTCAAAGGTATTCTCAGAAGTAATGATTAGAACCTAAACTCCAGCATAACAATTATAACATCAGCAGCATGACTCATATCTCAGCATAACTCCCAACCAAATTTATAACATCACAAGTGTATTAACAGGTAAGCTATAACATAATCCACAACATCAAAAGTATACTTACAGGTAGAATATGATAAAATACATAACATCACTTGGGTACTTACAGACACAGAATAATAATAACCGTAATCCCACAGGTACACTTACAGGTATAGTAAATTAAAATACAAAACATCAACGGTATATTTATAGATATAGTATAATAATATACATAACATCACAGGCATACTTATAGACATAATACCCACACACGTAGGCCCGCAGGCTACTACTTAAGCCACAGGTAGGCACAACATCCACTACCAAACCAGTCCAATACCCAATAATAATCCTTCCAATCAAATCATATTATTTCCATTTTTATTTACTCGAGGGGGATACAATAATAACCCGGAGACATAACAGTACACCGGTCATATCGGCGCACAAGGCAACACGATACCCTCCAACCATCCAACCCAGAGGCATAACAGCACTCTGGTCATACTGATGCACAAGGCACACAATACCCTCCTCACCTCGGACACCTAATCCTTAAGTATCGATACCCCCTATAGGGCCCGTAGGTCACCTATAGAGTAGACTAGGGCCTTACTGGGGCACAACCGGCACACCAGAAACCCAAACAAATCGAGGACTCCTACCTCGTCTCTAGGATAGCTACCCCTAGAGAGAAACCATTCCCAAACTCGAGGTCTTTCACTTTACGTATTAGTGTTTTTATAAAGCGATCACAGATAACACACATTACACATTTATTCTTATTTCCATACTTATTCATTTTCCCTTTATTTCCAATTATCCAAGTCAACCTTACGGTCAACGGTAAAAAGAAAAGTCAAAATCAATACTAAGGTCAACCTACCAAAATTCTAAGGCCATCCTATATCCAATTATTCATATTTGGGCGTTAGGCCGAAAATGACCAAAATACCCTTGAAGCTAATAATTATCAGATTAGTATCCATTTAAATACTAAGTCTATCTTATTTATTAATCTATCATGAAAGGGCTAAAATGAATAATCTAATTATTTATTATATAATTTAAATCATTAATCATGTCAAAAGACCATTTTGCCCCTACATAGATTTCGGCATATGAAACTCTATCATAAACTTTTGAAACGTATAAAACACATACTCATAAAATCAACAACAGATAATACATGTTAGACATGATTTTCAGGATAAATATCATATTACACAAAAATGACTAAATTGCCCTTAGGGCACACATTCCTAATAATTCTTGCATAATTATATCTAAACATGCTAAACTAATAATTATCTGCATAATTATTATACCAAACGTTCTCCCATCATTAGAATTATTTTTAAGACATACTTTTATACCCGAAATATTTTATATCAGATAACATGCCCATTTTTACCCTTTTTCATAATAATAATAATTAACACATAATTATATTGAAATAAATCATGCTAAACATATTTAATACACCAAGAACCCTAATGTATTATCATGCAATTTTTTTTTTATCATTTTAGTAGAGTATAACGGTTACCTGAAATCCAGCAAAAACGTAAAATTAGCGGTATCCACTAAAACGTATTAGGTCCCGCAAATTAAACTTTCGTACCTAAAAATAATACCACAAATACAGAATTAATATCTATCAAATAAAATAATAATTATAGTATAAAAATATTTATTTTTCTAAAATTACCAAAATACCCTTACAATTAATATTGGTACCCAAAATTTTATTACACCACTACGCAACTCACGCTGCATGCAGCGTGAGTCACGCTCGAGGGGAATGGGCACGACCGAAAGGCGAGAGGGTCGGGCAAGGCTGCGAGGCAGGGGAAGGGAGAGGGTGGCGGTGGCGGTGGAGACCGGAGGTTGCTGGTGGCTGCTGGGCGGCTGGGCGACGGGGAAGAAGGGTGCAGGCTGGTTGGGTGGTGCTGCGGCTGCTGGTTGTGGCTGCAGGAGAAAGAGAAAGAAAAAGGAGGGGCGGGTGGAGAAGGTGGGGTGGCCCGGTGGTGGATGCAGGGCTGGTAGAAGTGCAGGGGGATGATGGTGGAGGTGATGCGGTGGTGTTTGGGTGGGAGGAAAAAAAATCAAACAAAAGAGGGGGAGCAACGGGGGTTGGTGCTGCGAGGTGGTCGAGGGGTTTAGTGCATGGGAAACAAATGGGATGGGGAATCGGACGAAACGGAGGAAGGCACGGGCTGGGGAGCTGGGCGACGGGATGGCTGCGGTCGGGGAAGGGCGCAGCGTCTGGGCGATGGGTGGGACGCTGCAGGCTTGGGTGACGGGGTGGTGGGCTGCTGGGATGAAGGGAGGAGGTGGCAGGGCTGTGTTTTGCGACGGGGAGGGGGCTGGCTGCAAGATGGTTGATCGAAGAAGATAGGGGGAAGGCTGGGAAATGGATAACAGGGGCAGCTTGGGGTGGGTTGCCGAGGGAGAAAAAAATAAGGGGGAGCTGGGAGGAACAGTGGGTCGGGGAGGGTGCTTAAGTGTGCGGAGACATGCTTGTGTACAGGGCTTGTTTTTTTGGCCGAGAGTTTTTGCGGGAAAAGGGGACTGTTTAGTGATGTGTGTTGTGCCGTGTGCGTGTGTATATGTGTATAATATGCAGAACAGGTAGGAAATAAGGGAGACAGGACAGGAAGAGACAGAAAATGGCAGAGGAGGGGAGAGAAGATAAAAATATATTATATATATATACACATATATTTTATATTAAATTTAGTCCGGATAAATTAAAATATCGGATAGAAAAATAAATCGATCTAAGGTAGATTTAAATAAGACGAAAAAGATAAATATAATCAGGAATAATTTTTAGGAAATTATTTTTGGTTACGGATAAAAGATTATTAATAAAATAATTTAAAATAAGATTTACGGGTAAAACTAGGATTAAAATGAAGAATTGGTTTCTATTAACTTTTTAGCCTAATTAATTTCATATCTAAGTCATTGAAATAATAATAATAATAATAATACGTTTAATACTAAACCTCCTAAATTAATAATTATAACTAATCATACGTAATTATTAATTTTAATTAGGATTTCCTAAAAACGGGTTATTACACCATGGAGGAAAATATAGATTATCATTCATTATTACAATATATGTGTGAATTATATGGTCACTGCCTCATGAAAAGAATTTAAAATAACATAAAACTTAGATATGCCTTAGGTTGTTTTGCATTCCTTTTATATTATTATTATGTGAATATTGTTGAAGTGACCCATAAATCCTAAGTCTTATGGCATGCATGTTCCATGATGATCTCTTATACATGATCAAGCCTGGTTCTTTCAATATTCATATGCATAAGTATGACATGATATGTCATGCAATTTATATATATATTAGTATAGTATTTGAGTGTTATGTTAATGGGTGTATATATGCATGTGTGTGTGTGTGTGTGTCGTTGTGCGGGTATGTTTGTGTGTATGTTTGTGTATGCACCGTGAACCTCCATGATAAGCTATTTTGAATTACTTAGTACATTGTTTAATAATGTGACCTTTTCATGGTCAGTTGTTTATTCAATGAGTAAATGACATAATGTAAGTTAGTGAGGATGGCTAGTAGATAATATTTCCCATTTTCTACCCTACTGTATATAAGGGTAGGTATTTCTGAGGTAATTTTGCTTTGAATGGTTCAATAGTGACTAGTATGGATTCCTATTTGTAGTTGTTATTTTATTTAGTTATTTAAGCCCATATTTTTTCTTGTATTTTTGCACTTGTTTTAGGGCTGGAGTATGAGAAACCTTAACATTTCAATCCTTGAGAAATTTATCCTACATGTATAGTTTTATTCTAAGTTTTGTTAATTTTGGATACTAAAATTTTTATATAGAATGAAATAGATGACATGATATCTATCTTATTTTTGGTATAGTGATAGCAACCGAGTTTTCTCAAGTTTGTTGTTTTACCATGAATCCTTTAACAAAACAAAACTTTTTGGTAGTAACAAATAAAGGTTTTACAAAATAATTTGACAACTATGGAATATTAAAAAACTTAAATCCAATATTAGCAAGGAAGTCAAACAAAGTGCAATGAGATTAGAAAGAAATTTAGGCCATTTCCATAACAAAGGAAGCTATAGTATGGAATTTTACTATGAATTAGAATGGAAAGGCAATGTGAGTTAAAATATATGGGGAGGGAGGGAGGGAGGGATGAAGAGAGATAGAGAGATGGGGAAGGAGGGATGGGGGGAGAGAGAGGGGAGTGCCATGTGTAAATATTGGGAAATTTTTTATCATGTAAAATGAAACCCTAACTTATTATTTTATATAGAAAGGGTAAGTAGAATAGATGGTGGGGATTTATTAGTGTTTCAAGGTGATTGTCAAGATTGGAAGATATGTCAGTTATGTTGTTTCTTATGGCTATCTAGACCAAAACAAATAGACATTTGCAATATGCTCTTCATTTACTAATAAATGATAAAGGGTGATTAATCATAAGGAACAAATGATATTCATTTATATTTTGAATTAAAGGCTAGGATTTAATGTTAATGGTGTGAGTTGTTTCCTTTATGGAAATCCATACAAAAAGGAACAAATGGTCTAAATAATATTTTAGCAATGTCAATAATTTAGAGGTAGGGTAGTTATATTTATTTGATTGATCCGTGCCTATTGTAATGAATATAGAATCTTATTTATTTTTAAATGAATGGCCTATACGTATGCCTTTTGTGATTGTTTTCCTTAATTCATACCATATCAAATGCATGGGGTAGATTAAAATTGATCAAATTCAGTAATTGATATCAGTTATGTAGTTCCTAAGGTTTTGAGGAAAACAACGATATGAATTGATGCATCCCTTAAAAAATGATGGAGATTCTTTCTTATAAATAACAATGGGGATTAAATATTTTTATGTTAAATGATAAAATCTTTTTTTTTCCACTAATGATAATAAATTATAAAATAAGCAAAAAGAAAATGAAATGTAAACTTAAAAAATAAAAGTTTCACACGTTATTATTGTTAGTATATAAAAAGGATAATGCATTGAAAATGAAAAAAATATAAAAAATTAAATTATAAATATTTTAGACATAATAAATGTTCATTAATTTAATATTATAAAATTCTTATATAATGAGATCATTATTTTATTTAAAATGATATGAAAATAAAAAAAACACATAGAACATTATTATAATACTCATACATAAACTTATAAACTTATAAATGTGCATGCATATTATTATTTTTAATTATGAAAAATAGATAAAAGATGATACGGGCTTAAAACATTCATGTATATATTTAAGTTATATTATCATTAGTTTTATAGATAATTGGTAACAAATTGATTTTTCAATGAAAATCCACTGTTATTATTCATCCATATCATTCTTGGTTGTTTAAAAGTATAATGAAGATTATACTTGCTTTGTTACATCACATTATTAATGGCTATTGTGGTACCGATAAATATATGATTCACAAAGCCTATGATGTGCTGAGATACAGGGAGGTTAAGAAGGATTGGTCTTCCCTTATTTGGAATCACTTTGGTATGCCTCATTGCTCTTTCATTACTTGGCTTTCCTGCCATAAAAGACTTCCTACCAAGGATAGATTTAGTATATGGAATTCACAGATTCCCACTGAGTGTGGCATTTGTGCTAAGACTGTTAAAACAATGGATCACCTGTTTGTACAATGTGAATTTGACTCAAGGACTTGGAAGATGATCTCTACTTGGATAGGGATGGAGTTTCAGGATATAAGTTAGGATACTTGGGTCCAACACATGATACAAGCCACAAAGAGAAAGGATGACAGGGCTGAGGGTATGAAGGTGATCTTTGGATTCGTGATTTATGGTATTTGGCATTGCAGGAATTCTTCTGTGTTCAATGATCTCAACCATCATCCAAGATATATGGTGAAGGACATTTTTAGGACATTTTTTTTATTAGATTGATATTATGTAATAGGAGGGATGGGTGTAAGAGTCTCATGCATAACTGTTATCAATTCCCCCTAGTTGTATTTTCTAGTTGCTTTGGATGTACTAATTCTCTTTTTGTTTTAATGATATTTGATTATTAATTACCAAAAAAACAATCAATGTACTTATTTTTAGAACTTCAATTAGATGATAACGAGATAAAAAAATTATGACTTGGTAGAGATTGAAATATGTTTATCTCATAGGTTAAATAATGTCCTTGTTCTTCTTTTGATGATAACAAACAAGTTTAGAGAACTAATATGTTTGCTAGAGTGAATGAGTGTGTGTGTGTGTGTGTGTGTGTGTGAATGTAAGTATGTATGTGTGTGTGTGTGTATGTAAGAACCATGAACCTTCTTGATAAGCTAGTTTGACTTAGTAGTACTTTATGTATTGATGTGACCTTTTCATGGTCACCTGCTTATTCATTGAGTAAATGACATAGTGTATGTTTAAATTATTATATTACAAACTAATGTGACCTTTTCACGATCACCTCCTTACTCAATGAGCAAATGAAATAGTGTAAGTTTGTGAAAATGGCTAGTAGATGGTCATTCCCATTTACTACCCTTGGGTATTTAAGGGTAGGTATGATTTAGGCATTTTTGTTTGTGATGGTTTAGTGGTCACCAAGATGGATTCATAGTTATAGCTGTTATTTGATTTCGTTATTTAACCCAAGATTTTTCTTATATTTTTGTGCTTGTTTGGGATAAAGATCAATATTTCTATCCTTATGACATTTATCCTATATGCATGGTTTTATTCTAAGTTTTGTTAATTTTGGATACCCCGCTTCATATTTAGAATGATACAGATGATAGGACGTCTATTTTATTTTTTTATATATCAGTAACACCCCATTTTTACCAAGTTTTTTATTTTATCACAGATCCTTTAAAAAATATAAACTATTTGGTAGTAAAAAAAATAAGGTGTTGCAAAATTAGTTGAAAACTATAGGATATGAAAAAACTTAAAGCTAATATTAGCATAGAAATCGAACACAGTGTAATGAGATTAGAAATAAATTTAGGTAATTTCATAACAAATGAAGCAATATTAGGGAATATTATTACTAAATAGAATGGAAAGGTAATGACACTTGAACTATATAGATAGAGGTGGAGAGAGTGAGAGAAAGAGGAGTGCCATTAGTAAATATTGGGAAATTTGTTATCATATAAAATGAAACCCTAAGTTTTTGTTTTATATAGAAAGGGTAAGTAGAATAGATAATGAGGATTTATTAATGTTTCAAATTGATGGTCAAGATTGGGAAATATGTTGGTTATGTTGTTTCTTTTGGTTACCTAGACAAAATTAAACAGTTGTTTGCAATTTAATTTAGCAATCAATTCTCTACATTTACTCTAAAATGATAAAGGGCGATTAATTATAAAGAATGATTGAGATTGATTTATACTTTGAATTCAAGGATAGGATTGAAATTTAATGTTTTGAGTTGTTTATCTATTAGAAATCCATATTAAAAGGAATGAACAGTCTAAATAATGTTTCAACAAAATCAATAATTTAAAGGTAGGGTGTATTTCTTTGATAGATATGTGCCAATTCTAACGAATATAGAACATTCTTTATTTTTAAATGTATGGCTTAGATGTATGCCTTTTTTCCCTGGATATATACCATATTGAATGCATGGTGTAGATTAAAATTGAATAAATTTAGCAATTGATATCTATTATGTAGCTCCTAAGGTTTTGAGGAAAGCACCCATTTAGCTTAATGTATCCCATAAAAAAAATGACAGAGATTATTTCTTATAAATAATGGTGGGGCTTAAATATTTTTATGTCTATGATTAAAATCTTTATTTTTACAACTTTTAATAATAAATTATAAAATAGAAAATGAAATGTAAACTTAACAAAATAGCATCTTCACATGTTGTTGTTGTTGTTGTTGTTGTTGTTGTTGTTGTTGTTGTTGTTGTTGTTGTTGTTGTTATTATTATTATTATTATTATTATTATATAAAAAGGATATTGCATTGAAAAATGAAAAAACAAATTATAAAAACTTAAATTATAAAGATTTTAAACATAATAAATGGTCATTGATTTAATATTATAAAATTTTTATATAATGCAAGTATTATTTTATTTAAAATTATATGCAAAAATGATTAAAATGGATATTAAATTAAAAAAAAATAGACAAAGTAAATGAAACTTCCTTTATTATTATATTTATACATAAATTTATAAAATTTCATGCTTATTATTATTATTTTAATTATGAAAAATATGTAAAAGATGATATGGACTTAAAAATACATGTACATATTTAAGTTATACTATCATTAGGTTCATAAATAATAGGAAATAAATATATTTTTAAAATACTATAACATTCTCAAAATTAAAAAAATTCTCATTATATTTAATTTTTTAATTATATTTCTATTAATATTTACCCTTTTTTATGTAGAAAATATTAATATGATGTTAAAACAATATACAATTGAGCAATATACACCTTAGAAATGTTTGCTCTATCCATCTTATTTTGAAAGTACACATATGTCCACATCTTCATTATGAAATCTATTAGCATCATTCTTTTCTTCAAATTTGTTTATCCAACCAAAAGTCAATTGGGACGTGTTAGATTTACTTTATCAATGGCATATTATACGAACAACATATATCCTTACATCATGAAGGTAATAATTGTACCTATTTGGCATTACTATTTATTATATATATATTATATTTATTTAAATGATTAATTATAAAAAAATCTATGAATTTATTTTTATAACTTTATTTAGATGATAATGAGATAAAAAAAAATTATAGTTGGGTAGATATTGAATTATGTTGATCTCATATGTCAAACAATGTTTGTATCCTTCTTTTGATGTTAAAAAACAAGTTTAGAGAAATAATATATTTTCTTTGCATGCGTGTGCATGGGCGTGTATACATATGTATGTATGCACCATGAACTGCCATGATAAGCTAGTTTTAATTAATATGTTGTGTAATGAAGTAACACTTTCATGGTCATTTTTTTATTCAATAAGTAAATGGCATAGTGCAAGTTGGTGAGGTTGGCCGGTAGATGGTCATACCCACTTTCTATTCTAAGGTATTTAAGGCTTGGTATTTCGGAGGCATTTTTGCTTTTGATGGTTCAATGGTGACTGAGATGGAATCCTAGTTGTAGTTGTTATTTTATTTGGTTATTTAACTCTAGCTTTTCCTTGTATTTGTGTACAATTTTTAGGCCTGAAGTATGGTAAACCTTAACATTTCTATCCTTGTGAAGTGTATCCTATGTGTAAGATTTTATTCTATGTTTCGTTAATTTTTGATACTCAACTTTGTATGTGCAAGTAGACATGACTTTCATCTTTCTTATGTTTGATACAGCAATAAACCCCATTTTTCACAAGTTTGATCGCATATCCTTTAATAAAATAAAACACATTGGTTGTAAAAAACATGATATGTTATAAAATAATTTGGCAACTAGGGGATATGGAAAAACTTAAGACAATAATAACATGAAAGCCGAACAAAGTGCCATGAGATTAGAAAGAAATGTATGCAATTTCATAATAGAGGAAGCTGTAGTAAGGAATTTTACTGCTAATTAGAATGGAAAGGTATTTTGTGTTGAACTATATAGGGAGGGTAGGAGGGAGGGAGGGAGAGAGAGAGAGTGATGAGTGCCAAGTGGAAATATTGGAAAATTTGTTATCGTGCAAAATGAAGCCCTAACTTATTGTTTTATATTGCAAGGTAAGTATAATAGATGGTGGATATTTATTAGTGTTTCAAATTGATGGTCAAGATTGGAAGATATGTTGTTTATGTTTTTTCTTTTGGCGATTTAGACCAAAAGAAACCGTCATTTGCAATTTGATTTAGCAATCAATGCCGTGCATTTACTCACAAATGATAAAGGTTGATTAGTCATAAAAAACGATTGGGATTCATTTATGTTTTGAATTAAAGGCTGGGATTTAAAGATAATTTTGTGAGTTGTTTCTATTTTGGAAATCCCTACAAAAAAGAACAAATTGTCTAAATAATATTATAGCAAAATCGATAATTTAAAAGTAGGATATTTGCATTTCTTTTATGCCTAATCTAAGGAATAGAGGATATTCTTTATTTTTAAATGAATGGCCTAGATGTATGCCTTTTGTGTTTGTTTTCCTTAATTTATACCATATTGAATGCATAGTGTAGATTAAAATTGATTAAATGTAGCAATTGATATCTATTATGTAGTTCCTAAGGTTGTGAGGAAAATAACAGTCTAGATTAATGCATCCCTTAAAATAATGATGAAGATTCTATCTTATAAATAACGGTGGGGATTAAATATTTTTACAACAAAGGATAAAATATTTATTTATAACTAATGATAATAAATTATAAAATAAACAAGAAATAAAGCAAATGTAAACCTAAAAAAATAAAAGTTTCCCACATGATTATTGTTCTTTTATAAAATGATTATTGCAATGAAAAAAATCTAAAATTTTATAAATATTTTAGGTATAACAAATGCACATTGAGTTAATATTATTGAATTATTATATAATAATATTATTATTTTATTTAAAATTATATCCTATAATGATTAAAAAAGACATAAAGTCAAAAAACATAAGTAAAAAAAATTTAATGAAATTTGAATTATTATTATTATTATTATTATTATTATTATTATTATTATTATTATTATTATTATTATTATTATTATTATTATTATTATATCGATATGTAAACTTATAAAAGTGCTTGCATATTATTCTCTTACGTATGAAAAATACATAAAAGATTATATGGACTTAAAAAAATACATGTATATATTTAAGTTATATTTATCATTAGGTTAATAGATAACAGGTAATAAACAGGTTTTTAAAATACTATATCATTCTCAAATTTAAAAATCTTAACATTTGATGCAATTTGTTAATTATATGTGTATTAATCTTTACCTTTCCTTCATGTAGAAAATATTAATATGTTGTTAAAACAATATACATGTGAACAAGATACACCTCAGATATGTTTCTTCTATCTATCTTATTTTGAAGGAACACATACGTCTTTACCATCAGTAAAAAAATCTATTTGCAAAATGCTTATGATTGAATTTGCTTATGCGGCCTAAAGTCCATCAGAACTAGTGTTGGATTTACTTGATCAATAGTATATTATACATACAACATATAACCTTAAATCATGAAGGTAGTTATTGTACCTATTTGATATTTATTTTTTATATATACAATATATTTTCTTAAAATATTATTCATGGAGAAAGGCCATGAATTTATTTTTAGAACTTCATTTGGGTGATAATGAGATAAAACAAATTGTGACTTAGTTGGGATTGAATTATGTTGATATCGTAAGTCAAACAATGTTTTTATCCTTCTTTTGATGATAACAAATAAGTTTAGAAAACCAATATGTTTTCTTATGTGTACATGAACTATGATGGACAAACAAATATACCAAATCACACTTACTCAAATCATCTCTCAAGTGCAAACTTAAAAGAGCAATCAAGTTTTAGTCAACTAGTTTGAACCATTGATTGACAAGGGATATGATTGATTGACTTGTTTACCTAAAATGGTCAACTGGTAAGCATTAAATGTTAATTTCTACTTTTTCAGCAATACAAATTTATGGCCATTGTGTGTCCGACAAAAGCGATCTATATAAAGAATATCCCTCTACATTTATTACATAACTATTCAACTACATTTAGTGTGCAATTAATCATCTTCTCTCAAAATCATTCAATTGCTCATTCAAACTCTTTTAATGTTCAAATTTTGAGTTTTCAGTGGAAAGTGTTCATTACTCACTTCTCTAATCTAGAATTGCTCAACAGTTGTAATATGTATTATTACATCTAGCTAGATTACATATCATCTAAAGTTCTAGATTTTCATTTCTTTATTCTTGGTGAGAATTAATTGTAATCACAATTACCTAACTAAGTGCTTCCCTATCATTCTTCATACATTATTATTGAGAGTAACTGTAATACCCCAATTTGAGTAAAGTACTACAAGGATTGATCTCGCTACTTATATCAACATGGCATACCATCCTTTTGGTGATTCCATCCTAAGAACTCCACAGTTAAGTGTGCTAGCCATAGATCAATTTTAGGATACGTAACCCTTCTGAGAAGTTTTAGAAATTTTCTAAAAATTTCTTGGAAATTGCGTGAGTAAGGACAAAACTTACTGAAAGGAATCATGTTGATGTGTGGGGCCAATCGATCAATCCAAAAGCGTTCTAAGGTAGCCCCATGTGGTCGTATAGACTTAGGGTATTACAAATGGTTTCAAAGCAAAACCGTGATTGTGAGCTGAACTTGGATGAGGTAGTCAGCCACCTAGCAAGATAATTCTTGGGATAAAACTGTGTTCAGACAGTTAGTTGTTGAGGCACAATGAGGACGTTGCATTCTTTGAGTGGGGGTGAATGTAATACCCTAATTTGAGTAGAGTACTATAAGGATTGATCTGGCTACTTATATCAACATGGTATACCATCTTTTTGGTGATTCCATCCTAATAACTCTACAGTCAAGTGTGTTGACTGTAGAGTCATTTTAGGATGGGTGACCCTCTTGGAAAGTTTCAGAAATTTTCTAAAAATTTCTTAGGAAATGCGTGATTGAGGACAAAGTGCCTTGAAAGGACTTGTATTGATCTGTGGGGTAAGCCAATCAATCCAAAAACGTTCTAAGGTAGCCCCTCTGTGATCGTATAGACTCAGGGTGTTACAGTAACGAGAAAATAAATAGTTCAAGTTGTAAATCAACTCTTAAAGGTTCATTAAGATTTTAAGACTTATAAACCAAGAGAATAGGGATCATAAATAAAAACTTGTCAAATATTCAAAATATAAAAAAGATAACCTTTTGGTAGTGGATGCAGAGAGTAATTTGTTCTTGACCCATTCTATATTGTGTGTAAATTTTTGGTTTGCTATTTTAATTCCATTAAACCATATTTACTCATATAAGGTTCTTTCATATTACTTATGGTAAAAAATGTGATAGCTACTATTCTATGGTAGAATAGGTGATTTAACAAACACCCTATTTTATGTGATTTTATAATGATAAACGAATGATGATTTTTATACTAAGGGTATTTATGAAGAATCACATAAAATAATTGTAGCACCTCAAAATTTTGTAACATCTGCTTTCATGTGTCAAGCCTTTTATTTAAAATATAACCCTTAAATCTTGGCCTAATTATTTTATTATTAACCATGAACCTTTAACCTAGATAAATTATTAAATAATTCTTCATGATTATTTATGCCACTTTTCTTTTTTATTAAACCTATCTTAAATTGGTTATTTTTTCCTAGTTTATTTTTCTAACTAATACTCTAACCTAACTAAAATAAACTTAAAATAAAAATAAATGAATATTAATTATACACATAGCCTTCCCTTCCATTTCCCTCTCTCATGCAACCCTCCCTCTTTCGTTCCATTTTCCCTCCAGTGATCATGCCCTATATCTCCCTCCACTTCTCATGCTCATAGCATGCCTCACCTAACCACTTTACTTCTCCTTCTTCCTTTTCCTCCCAACCTAGTTTTATTTCTATATGTGTTACATACCTGTGTAACAACACATGACCCAACCATGTGAACCTCATGCAACCGTGCCTTTATTACACACCACATTCATGCCATTTTTTTAGCTTACACACACATGCCCTTTTCATAACACCTATTTATGTGTTTGTGCCTCACCTCTTCTTCATGCCACCCTTGACCATGCTCATAGCCATCAAATTCAACAACCTCCACCTCACCCTTCCTCTTCTCCTTGAAACACCTTCGTCTCTTCTACACAGATACCATTCCCATGCAATGTCGCCATTCACCATTATCCCCTCCTTGTAGCATCATTGCCTAATGCTACCACCCCCCATACAACATGAGCTACCCCAGCACCACCTACCTTCCCCATATATGCCTCACACCACCAACACAATCATTAGCTTCTATCTCCACCACCCTTACCTTTTCTACATAACCGAGCCATCCCTCAACCTTATTTTTCTTCTATTCTCATTTCATCTTATTCTTATTTCCCCTGCTCTTTGGCTTGCCAGCCACCACCACTAACCCAGTTCCTACCATTACCATTATAGTCATCACCACTACTCCAACCACCATCATGCACCTCCCCATCAAATCCTTCTACAATCTCATCCCTCATGTACCACCATGGAGTATGAGTTTTAAAAATTTTACCCCTTTTTCAACTTGAGGTATTTTGATATTTTTAATCTACTAAATATTTTAATATAAATTATTATTTTATTAATTCAATATTAATAAGGTGAATGTGGCATTATATTTTAGGTCTAAGAGGTTGATTAGTCAAGCCTAATTTAGTAGGTTACCTATAATATATGATTTTGCTCGAAATTAGGTATTTGCATTGTTTACTAAAATCTCAAATATTGCATGAAAACACATTAGGCTTTTGATCTATAAATCATGTTAAGTACGTTTACTATATTTTAACTCTAATACTTTACTAAAATGTATGATATCACATGATAACACATTAGGATTTTGATGTATAAATTGTATTAAACATGTTTATCACTTTATAATTATCCACCTAATAATGTTCGTATAAAACTTGGTAAAAGGGAGCTCGAAAAATTGTATAAAGTATTATATGTTTGAAAGTGTGTTAAAATAGGCTTAATACTGGAAGTAAAATATGTAAGCCTAAGATAATAGGTTGAGCATACTTTTTTTTTATTGTGATACAATTATTATTAGTATGTGCCCTAAAGAAATTTGGTCTATTTAAGTGTAGCATGTGATTTATTCTAGTGAGCATACCTAATTTATATTATTATTATTGAGCATGGTAATAGGTAATTTTGGATGATTTGGATATACATGTTAGGGTTTTATGTGTTGTATTATATATAAGGACAAAATAGTCATTTGACATTTCTGATAGTTTAATTACAAGCGAAATGATTTAGTTATTTTGCATTAACCTTTTCATGAAAAATTAATAAACGAAATGGAATTTAATGTGGTACTTATGGTCTCAAGGACATTTTTTTCATTTTTAATCTAATGTGAATAATTAATCTTAGGATGGCTATAGTAGATTTCTTATATAAATCTTGTTTATAGTTATCCTGAATAATTGGAAAATGAGCAAAGTGATTGAGTATGGATTTTAACTTATCTAGTATTATGTGATATGTGCGATCACATTATTAAAATAATAATATTTAAAGTGAAAGTGATGCAAGAGAATCCCTAAATCACTCTCAATCTTATTATTCAAATGATGAAGAATAAGAATAATTTGCATACTTGGAGATGGAACCCATTTTACTTAAAAATTCTTATGCTTCTAACATCTTGTCAAGTAATTCTTACATAGATTATACATGTTTGCAAGAATTTCATGTAATTGAAGATCTTTAATGTATAAGGCAATGGAAATGGAATTACAAGGATTAAAAAATGAAAGGAAGAATAAGGCTACAAGACACAAAGTTGAATTACATACAATTACATCTATGTAATATATTATTAAAGTTGTGTAACTTTGTTATTTTGTTTTATACTTTATAATACTTGTAAATTATCATTATAACTTTTTAAATATGTTTTTATCATACATTAGAGGTTTATTTCATTAATAAGGGATAATTAATGGTCTTATTAGTGAAAAGTCATGTATGGGTGCATACATATATAAACATTTGTATTATTGATTTGGAGAGCCATTATGATGCGAATGAAATAATCAAAGAGAGAATTTACATAAGAGAAAGTGTGTTCTTCTTATCTTCTCCTTCTTTAATTGAGTGCATTAGAGAGTAGCAAGAGTTTTCTATTGAGAAATAGGACATTTATCATTAAAAGGCAGAACTTAGAGTAGATCTATGCCATGCTGCAAAAGCATATCGAGAATCATCAAAATCAAGTTGAAGAAGTCAAAGTTTGAAGTGTTTTTTGACTTTTAATTCCCAAAGTAAACGTTTATGGTTGTAAAAGATTGTTTGGAGATAATCTTCCACATTAGAAAGACCTCAAGATTGGGAATGGTGACTATTTAGGGGTCATTACCCTAAAGACATGGTTTATCCCACGATTGATTCTGAAAATTTTCTTGTGTGTCTTAGTGCCTTAGTCAAGCTCTATATCTTACTCTGTTAAACTCCCTATACTTTTAGAGGATATTTATACTTATGGATTAGGTATCCTTTTTAATAGAGAGTTGTGTTACCTTTATTTGCTAGTGCTACTAGGGTACCTTAGTGTCATTGGGTTGATAGTCAGTAGAATATTGTGTTTCCTTTGTGTGTCGATATGACCAGATTACCTTAGTGTTTTTGGGTTGATATAATCTTCCCTTGAGTAAATAAAAATAAAAATTATAATTATTGAATTAAAAATGATTATTTGATTAGTTTGGTAGTAGTCTTTATGACTATCTGTAGGTCAGTAGTAACCTATGTGTCTACATGTGGTTCAATAGTAGCCTTTATGCCTACCTATGAATTGGTAGTAGAATTTGTGCCTACTTGATGTTTAGTAGTAGTCTTTATTCTTACCTATAGTTTGATAGTAGCCTTCATGGCTACATATGTTTGGTATTGTGCCTTTTATCCCTACATACGATATATGGTTATTATTGGCTTGACATTGAGGTATGAGATATAAGGTGAAGGATATGGTTATACGTTGAGATTGGTTCTAATCAATACTTCAGATAGCATCCCTTGGATGTTTGGTTGGTAAGTTTAAATATGTTCTAAATGAATAGGTATGAGTAGTATGTAGCTTGTTGATATATTTTTTTTATTAGATCTAATTACCATATTTTGATCTTCTCATTTATCTTTCAATGTTTTATATCATGCAATGTTGTGATGACTTATATGTTTTCCAAAAAGATTTTAATATTAGTCTTGTACAATAAGTTACTTAGTACCGTTATACTAGAGGATTCCCTTTCATAGACCTTTACCTATTTAATGGGTAGTGATCTTTGCATGTTAGCTTGTAAGATTAATTCAAGTCCTATAGGTTGGTTGAAAGTTAAGGCTATTCGGTGTCCATTTTGGTATTTTTTGTTCATTAGTTCTTGGACTCTTATATCCTCTTATATTTATTCTCATTTGAGTTTTTTAATGCTTAGTGCTTGTTTTTATTCAAAATAATAATCAACTACTTGTTCTCTCTATTCTAGTTCTTGTGGTTGTATTATTAAATTGAGTAATGATTTTAACCTTAACACTTAGTATATGAATAGTAGAGGAAACCTCACTTATACCAAATATGGTGGTAACACCATGCTTTTTTATTATTATTGAAGCTTCCATAATTAATTCCTTAAATGAAATTTTATAGTACTAAAAATTGGAGTATTACAGTAATTCTTCACACTAGTTTTGAAAGTTTCACATTTATGAATCTCAAAGGATCTCTAATGACAAAATACATAGGAAACTCCACTAGATATCTCTATACAAGCCTATGTAAGAAAGCAATAGAGGGCTTCTAAATTATCATTCACATAGAATTGATAAAGTTGAGAAGAAATCACATAGAGAACACATTTTATTAAAACTCATATTCCACTACCATCATAATAATATAAGTTCATGTGGGGTATTTATACACTAACATCTCCCTCCTCTTGCAGCTTCACTATTTATAACTAAATCTAAATAAGATAAAAACTTTTAATGACTAAATCACTATTCATAACACTATCCATATGAATGGTACCTCATGACTCGTAACCTACTAAATCCTAAAATAATAATAATTAAATCCTAACAAAATCATAATAAGATAAATCATATTAGTAGATAAAAGATAAACCCTATATACTTTTTAATGACTAAGGAAATAAAGTAACTAACTAATATCATAAAAAAAATTATCAAATAGGTAAATAAAAACCTAATTAATAAACATGAAAAGATAATGACATCAATATTGCTAATCATGAGACACTTTATCATTTCATGCATAAATTTTTAGTTTGACACATGTATAGTAAACTGACCACAACTTTGTGTAGAAACTCGAATTTGAGGTAGAAAAAATGTGTTTGACTCCTAATTTAATAATCTTTCCAATAATATCCATTCTACAGGGTAAATAATTATCTTTATAATTTAACTCTTACCTCTTTCTATCTTGATTCATAAGTTAATCTTCAAAGTCTTCAAATGCTTCTACATCATTATCCCGTTATTACGAAAAATTTCTCCTCAAATTTTCTTGTTTAATCAAATTTGAAATATTAATTGTTAGAGCTTGAATTAAATATTTCATTTTAATCAATTTACCACTTAGATCATTGAATTTCTTGAAAGGTCTTCAAAACTAAGCTTTGATACCAAATTAACGCGTAGAAAAATCAATAGTTTGGTGAATGAGCGCCTTTATGGTTGAATTAAATAAAATTGATGTGATTGACGATTATAGGATGGGAATATGAACTAATAATTAATTTTAATATAACTATTTACCCTGAATTATGAATATAATTGGAAAGCTTCTTTAATTAGAAGTCCAACACACTTTTTATATCTCAAATATGAGCTTTCTATACAAAGTTATGATTGTTATACCTTACACATATCAGACTGATTTTTTATGATTGAAAGGAAAAATTGTTTCATGATTAGAATTATTGATGTCATTATATTTTCTTACTTATTATTTACATTTTTATTTATTTCTTTAATATTTTTTTTATGATATTAGTTAGTTCGTTAGTTTTCTTAATCATTAAAAAATTAGATAGAATTTATCTTTTACCTTACAATATGATTTACCTTATTATAATTTTGTTAGGATTTAATTTTTCTTATCTTTCCATTTAGTACTATTTATGAGGTAATATTCATATGATTTAGTCATTAAAAGTTTTTATCCTATTTAGATTTAGTTATAAGTAGTGAAGTTACATTTGGAGGGAGATGTTAGTGTATAAATAATCCATGTGAGCTCACATTATTATGATGATGGTGGAATTTGATTTTTAATAAAATGTGTTCTTTGTGTGAGTTCTTCTCTACTTTCTCAATTATGTGTGAATGATAATTTATAAACCCTTTATACTTTTCCTATGTGAGCTTATAAAGAGAAATCTAGTAAAGTTTGTTATGTTTTTCTTCATTAGATATCCTTTAAGAGTTATCTTTATGCTTTCAAAGCCAATTTGAAGAATTATTATGTGTGATCGTTCATCTATATTCTTAGTTTAGAAATCATCATTTGTTTATAATCATAAAATCACATAAAATAAGGTGTTTGTGAAATCACCTTACTTTCTATAAAATAATATATATATATATATATATATATATATATATATATATATTATCAAATAATTAAATAATAACCTAATTAATAAATATTAAAAGATGATGATGTCCATAATATTAATCACGACCCACTTTATTCTTTTACGCATAAAAAATTAATTTGACTTGCGTAAAGAAAAACAATCATAACTTTGTGTAAAAAACTTGAATTTGTGATACAAAAATTATGTTCGACTCCTAATTCAATAATATTTCCATCCAGACTAGGGGTAAATAGATATCTTCAAAATTTTAAACTTGCCTCTTTCTATTGTAATTCATAAGCTAGTCTTTAAAGTCTTTAAATAATTCTACATACGATACTTACAAGAGTTTGATTTTATCCTGTTTTCAACTCTGAATATTTTTCAAATTGTGAGAATAGATTGAAACATAAGGAAATGCATTACTATTGAAAAATTTATTTGAAAAACATAATGGATATCTATCCAATATTACTTGAATACCCTATTCCTTTTGGTAACCTGAGTTATTTAATATTAGTATTGGTTGATGTTACACTTTCTATGATAGATGCTTTATTTCATACCTTATGCATTTGAAATACTAGTCATGTTTTCAAAATGTTTCATTCAAGAATCCTCATCCTTTATTCCGATTTCATGTTATATAATATTAACGAGCCACTTTTGTCCTCAAAACTCTTTGAGACTTTTATTATGTGTGGATATTTCATATCCTCACATTTATATTATCATCTTGGGCTTTTCAAAATGACAAATCAATATACTGGCAAAACTACAGCATTCATCATTTTAGTGGGCCTTAACCATGTGTTTTGAGCCCATTAAGCCATTTCAGTCTATTTACATTTTACAAAACTTTGTAGATGATCAAATTTTATTATTTTTAAACCATATATGATCAAAAAATAGTCCATTCTTATTGATATCATTTTTTGTATTATTTTAAATAGTTTTATACGTATATATGTCACAAAATCTAATTTCTCTTATTTATTTTCACACCTAAACATTATGGCCTTTATTCCTATTCACAAAATTAAGATTATAAAAAGAGAGAGACACATATATTTGACCCATATATGGGACCACCCCATTTTTCCTTATGGATTGATCCTTTCATAAAATATCTTCTAATACTTAGCGCCTAAGTTTTTTTAAAATTTCTTGGCAACTAAGCATTATAATTTACCAACCATTTCTACCTTAGGCACTTTTATCTCTTTTCTCATCCTCTTTCATCTGCCAACTCTCCCTCTCTTCTCCCTTTTAAGTTTTATGGACATCCCTCCCTCTTCCACCATTGTTGATTCTTGATCATACTCCCAAACTTTAAGGATTAGTTTATTTAATCTTTCTCTTTGTTTCCATCTCAGCTGTTTTTCTATTTTTTTTATAGGTTTTACTTTTCTATTTTCTTAGTATTAAATCTTAGATATTAAAGATAAATTTCCCAAACCTTAAGAAAATAAATTTTACATGTATTTATGTGCATTATTTCAAGGTTTAATGGGACTTGATGCTAGTTTGAGATTTATTTTGGGGTCAATTTTGGGGAGTTTATCATATATTTGACCATGCATGTCATAGGGAGTGCTAGTCCTATTTGTGAGGAAGAAGGAGGGGAGATTGAGGTTGTGCATTGATTACTAAGGTTTGAACTAAGTGATGGTAAAGAAATATTATCTGTTACCAAGGATTGATGACTTGTTCGATCAAATCAAGGGAACCAAGGTGTTATCCAAGATTGATCTTCGGTTAAGCTATCACCAACTAAAGATAGCACAAGACTTCTTTTTGGACAAAGTATGGTCATTATAAGTTCAAAATAATGCCTTTCGGACTCACTAATGTGCTAGTAGCTTTCATGACCATTATGAATGTGATATTCCATCCATTCTTAGACCAATTTGTCATATTATTCATCGACGATATCCTCATCTATTTTAGTAATCAAGGGATGCATGAGCAGCATTTAAGGTAGAATTTTGTATTGCTAAAATCACACTAACTGTAACCCAAACACTTAAAATGGGAGTTCTGGTTAGATAAAGTGCCTTTCCTCGAACATGTAATCTCTAAGGATACAGTGGTAGTGGATTGTACTAAGATTCAAGCTATTCTAAATGGCTAGCACCCAGTTTTGTCAAGGAGATGCTCAACTTTATTAGATTAGCCGGTTACTACCATCGGTTTGTGGTAAACTTCTCCAAGATAGCATGATCATTGACTCATCTACTGAAGAAGGCTATGCATTTCAAGTGGGATAAGAAGTGTAGTGAAGCCTTCGAGGAATTAAAGAGGCATTTGACTTCAGCCCTAATGCTCCCGTTACCAAGCTAGTTTGATGGTTTTGTGGTATATAGTGATGCTCCTAAGCATGGTTTGGTTTGTGTGTTGATGCAACATGGAAAAGTAGTGGCATATACTTATCGATAATTGAAGCAACACGAATAGAAATACCCAATGCATGACTTAGAACTTGTTGTGATAGTGTTCAGCTTTAAGATCTAGAGGTATTATCTTTATGGAGTTTAGTGCAAGTTCTACACTAACCATAAGAACCTCAAGTACATCTTCACATAGCAAGAGTTGAATATGAGACATCACCTATTGTTGGATTTGGTCAAGGATTAATACTTGGAATTGACCTACCATGAGGGTAAGGGCAATGTGGTAGTAAATACACTTAGCCAAAAGGCGTCACATTCCTTAGGCATGATCTTATTGTCAGATCATCTATGCTAAGAAATTAGGGATTTAGGGATCGAAATGATCACCATTGGTAGTCTAAAGGCAAGAATAAGAGCACTCACTATTACACCTCCAATATTTGAGGAGATCTGAGCTAATCAACTTGGTGATGTTAAGCTTAAGAGAATCTAGACTAGTATTGCAGAAGGTAGAGCTAAATGGTTCGAGATGTACAAGGATGGTAGTATCAGATACTGTGGTAGGTTATGTGTACTAGAGGGATGTGTTGAGCTTAAAAGAAGAATCCTTGAGGAAGGACATTGCACTTCTTATTCTATCCACCCTAGAGGGGACAAATTATATAAGGATCTAAAGATGGTGGCCCCACATAAAGCAGGAAGTGGCGGAATTTGTTACCCAATATTTAACCTATTAGAAGGTTAAGAGTGTACGAGACCAGTAGGGTTAGTGCAATTACTAGAAGTTCCTAATTTGAAGTGAGAGAGTATATATATAGACTTCGTGGTTGGGCTTCCGAGGACCTATAGTGAATTTGATTCTATTTAGGTTCTTGTAGACCATCTGACTAAGTTAGTCATTTTCATTCCAATGAAGGTGATATGGAATATAGAGCAGCTAGTCAACTCCTATACAAAGCATATGGTGAGACTTTATGGATCCCTTAAGGATATCATGTCAAATCAAGAATCCGAGTTCTTTTCACATTTTTAGCAAAAGTTGAAAGCCACTTTTGGTAATCAACTAAAGATGAGTACTGCTTTTTTACCCAACTATGAATGGTTAAATAGAGAGGAAATTTAGGATTTGGAACACATACTTTAGGCATGTGTGCTAGACTTTGGGGGCATTAGGGAAGATTTCTAGACTTAACTAAGTTTTCCTAAAACAACAATTACCATACTAGCATCAAGATGGAAATTTTTGAAGCCTTGTAAAGGAGAAAATGTTGTAGTCCTTCGTGTTGGAATAACATCAATGAGATTCTTATGTTGGGATCCAAAATAATTAAGGAGACAACAAAGAAAATTTGATTGATTCAAAACCACATTAGAGTAGCCTAGGACCTATAGAAGAGCTACATAGATCTAAGAAGATAAACCACTGGTTACGAGGTGGGCGGTAGAGTCCTTTTGAGGATTTCTCCTACCAAGGGAGTTATGAAGTTTGGTAGGAAGGGTAAGCTCAGTAAGGTACATTAGATCATACGAGATTTTAGACCAATTTGGTGAAATGGCATGTCACTGAGCTCTACTAATGGAATTGTCGTATGTGCACACTTTCACATATCACATCTAAGGAAGTGCGTAGCGGATCCTTTGCACGTTATCTAACTGGAGTCACTAGAGCTTGATTAATATTAACTTATGAAGGGTGAATAATGAGAATAATGGGTATAATGATGAGAGAGATGTGTGCAACGATCGTCCCATTGGTAAAGGTTCTTTGGTCATGACATGGTACCAAGGAGGCTAATTGGGAGGCCGAGGATGAAATTAGAGCCAAGTACCTAGACTTATTTTCTTAGCATGTTACCTTATTATAATCCTTTTTAAGGGGAGTAGTAACCTTTTTCTTGAATGTGCAATTGATTTTCAACCTTATTGTGTGATAAGTAATGTTATTGGAATGTTCATAGGCTTCAAGGATGTAGTCTATTTAAAGGGGGTGCTGATAAAATACCCTACCTTTTTAGAAAATATTAAATGAGAATTTATGCAAATTTTGATGTTTGATTTTGTTTTGGTATTATGATTTAATTTGAGTTAGAATTGGATTTGAAATGAGGTTGGAAAATTTAATTTATCTAGTTTTACAGGCGAATCGATCAACTGGTTCCCTAAACTAATACACCAGTTCATTGTTTCAACAAAATAGTTTTTACAAGACTAAATCAATCAAATGATTAGGGAACTGATTGACTGGTTTATAGAATAGTAAACTGGTAGGCCAAATCAATCAACTAGTTTTTCAAACTAGGCATATTTTTGAAACTCAATTTCTCAAAAAAAAAAAAAATCTTATACTGAAATGGAACCTTGTTACCCCATGTTGAATTTTTGCTAAGAGATTCTTAGCCTTTTTCAAGATACATTTAACCCCAAAACACCATCCTAGATTAATCTAGAAGGTCAATTAGGATAATTAGGGGGAGATGACCTTAGTCTTATCTTCTTCCTCCTCTCTCCTCTATACATTTATGATATTGTTGCTTTAATCTCTAGCTTGATTATGCTCAACTAGAAGATTCCTTCCACGTTGACCTTCTATTACCCCTATGATGAATAACATTTTTGGATCAATTGAGCTGCATTTTTTTGTAATCACCATTTCAGCTCGTGATAACAAGTTGACATATCTTGGATAAAATCTATCCATTTAACTCACATTCAAATGGTAAGAATTAGTGTTTTTAAATTTTTCCTGACCATACTGTGATTCTTCTCGATTGGTTGGCTAAAAATAGCCCCAATTGCCCCTTTGTTTACCTTTCTTTTAGTCACTGTAAATACCTAACCTTCTAGTATTCAACTTCTCCCTTTACACTTCAAACCTTACAATCAAATTCCTTTCACTCTTTTGTTCCTTTCTGTAGCTCCCTCTTATTTAATCATTAAGTATTCTATATTTTTATTTAAGCATGGCGTGTTCATTCTTTCCTTTCTATTTCAAGTTTAAAGTTATTAAAGTTATGCATGAGTATATAAGTTAAAACTTATTGTCTTAAGGCTTTAAAAGTTGAGGATTTCATAGGCTAAGATTTCTGGTTTAAGGAAAGTTTGCTTGTATTAAGTAAGTGATTCTTGCTCCTAAAATGGGTTATGAGTAATCTTTCATAATGTGAAACTCATTAAGTTGATATTATATGTTAGTATGATAATATATAGCTTACATAACAAATTTGGATTGTTAGATTATGCATTTTGAGTAAAAAGCATGAACCTTGAGAAAATTGGGTTGTAATGATTAAACATTGGGATGGTAGGTTAAGTAGGCTAAAAATGTGTTATAAAATGTTAAGGCATGTAATGATTAAACATTGGGATGGTAGGTTAAGTAGGCTAAAAATGTGTTATAAAATGTTAAGGCATGTCTCAATGTGGTATAATCTTGATTTAGAAGCATGATCTACACGAAAATGATTGTTTGGTGTGGTTATAGGGTAAACTGATCGGCTGGCTAGGTCAAACCATTTGAAAAGTTGACCCAACCCATCAACTAGTAAGCCTGCAAAGACCTTAGTCTTTCTATTTGCTTAAACTCATTGATCGGTCAGGAAAACTAATTGACCAGTTTGAGGAAAAGTAGGGTTTGGTCGAGTTAAATAGATTGACTAGTCAACTTAAACCAATCAACTAGTTGGCCTAGACCAATCGACTAGTTCGGTTGGTTTGTGTGATATGGTTCCTTTCGATTGGTTATGCTTTAAGTCTCTAAATGGAACTATTTATGATTTTTAAAGGGATAAAACACCAATTTCATCATGGATTAATAACCTAATGAATGAATTAAATGGATCATGATTTATAACATACTCAATGAGTATTGTAAAAATTAAACGGGTATACCATTTATGAAATGTGATGGTCCTTGAGAAAAGCGTGATGAAGCACAACACGTGCTTGAATAAATTAATATGATGGTCAGGAATAATTTTAGACAAGGATAAATAGAAACCCCACTTATAGTTAGAAAATGGAAAGGGCTAATATGAAAGAAACATGCAAATGCCTTACTTGCTCTTTATATAGGCCTTGTATGATCACTTAACCTCATGAATAATGTAGTAATCATGTAATGCAAAAGATAATCAAGTTATGTATGGTTTTGGTTTACTTAATCCTTGATTAGCTACTAGGGTAAGTTTGCCTTCTGGTGTTTATTGGTGCCTTCAGGCTTTGCGTTTAGGTGGGATCCTAGAGATTCTATTGCCTTACCTACTCTAAATACTAATGATGCACTAGAACTAAAGGCTCAAGTTACCTAGGTGGTTGGTTTTGGGCTGGACTTATGTCTATATTGGTTGGCTTTGGCCTATACTTGTGTCTTAGTTTGGATATGCTTTTATGGTATATAAGACCATGAGGTGGTGCACAGTCCATCACTCAATAATAAAAATCTAGATGATAATTAACTGGATGATAAAATTTTGTTGATGAAGAAGTGGATGATAAGTAACTGAATAATGATGGGAACAATGGGTTGAATGAGCAAAAAGGATAAAAGTTGGTTATTCACTTGAATAATAGCTTATATGACCAACTAATTAATAATTAGAAGGATTGATTAGATAATATGTGAATGAGGAAATGGTATGATCTAATCGATTGGGAAAGTTGGAAAATAAACCCTAGTAGTTGTGTGAATTAATCTATCAAGTACATGTGTGATTATCTATGTTGTTATAATATTAAGATAAGCATGATATATTCTGTGTTGCTTGAGTATGCATGGTAGTATATTATGATGCATTACTACCTTTACGTATACGATATTAGTATGATACATATTAAGTATGGAATCCATGTTATGATATAATCTTGCATACTTGTAATTGTCGTTGAGGAACCTACTTGGTTTACTCAACACATAACATACTGTTGTGCCCATTTTCTTGGTCACCTGCTCATTTCTATGAGTAGAGGGTCATGTGTAGTTTTATTGGAATGGCCAGTAGTGGGTTTACCTCAGCTTGGGTTCGGGGCTTAAGAGCATGGAAATTTAAAGAATTTCGTGGGTTATATAGCGAACCATGGTTTTGGGGTCACACCTAATTCTTATTTTAATATAACCCTATATTATTTACTTATCTGTCTTCCTATATTTCACTTTGCTGGGGCTCATTAAGATGCTTGATGGTAAACAATCTTTTGAATATTTATGTTATTTAAGTTTTCACACTCAATTTTAAATTGGATGGTTTGGTTTAGTCTTATATCTAATATAGGATAAGCTGCAATTGTCTCCCTATGGTAGGTATAACGGTAACACCCCACTTTTTGTAAGTGTGTTTTTGGCTTTCACATTATTCTAAATGAGATTTTTTGGTAGTGAAGAATGGGCATGTCACATTTATAACCTCAATTGTGATTTTTTTGGGCATTGAAGTATTTTCATAATTTTTATTAAAATGGTTTTCATAAGATTGAGTATTATTTTACATTGGTTGGATTTAATGCTTTTGGTTTAAATTTTTTTGCTATGCCTTTATATGATTTTGTTGGCTTAATGTTTTGATTTGTTTTTGGTTTGATTTCAAATCCTTAAGATCCTTTTGAGTGGTTTTTGGTGTTCGATGAGCTATGAATCATCTTATTTGGTTGTAACTTCTTTCTTATCAAGGGAGCTTGGAAATGAGTGTTACTGTGTGGGGACCTTTGTATTCTTTCATGAGTAATATGGATCTTGAATAAAATATTAATTATTAAAGTAGAAGATCTATAGTTGGGAATGGTTTACTATATAGGATTAGTTACCCTATACATGAGGTAGGGGATCTCGATTTGGTTTGATGACTAGCTAGTGTGATTTAGTACCCCAACAAGGCCTTATCCTACTCTAATTAGTTATCTATATTTCTTAGAGGACATCAATAATTAAGGATATGGTGTCTTATGAGTGATGGGTAATGTGTTACATAGAGAGTGCTAGTATGACTATTACATCTTTATATACTAAGGTAAATGGAAATGTGGGAAATGTGTTACATTTATTATGATACCCATATTTTTTATAAGATTTATTGAATGGAAATTTATGGTGTTTATTAAAATTCGATAATGTTTGATTTTGATTGATAACTATAATTGAGTTTGAGGTAAAGATGGATTGGAATAAAGCTTGGGAAATTGAATAACACAAGTTTTTAAGTGTACCAATCAACAAGTTCATTATTTTAGCTAAAGGGTTTTTATTCCACCAAACCAATTGACTACTTAGTAGATCAATTGATTGGTAAGCCAAATTGATCGACTAGTTAGTCAGGTTGAATATATTTTCAAAACTCAATTTTTTTAGAAAATTTCTTTTATCAAAATGGAACCTTGATAATCTAACTTAAATCAATTCCTTAGAGATTCTTAACCCTTTTTATCATGTATAATGCTCTAATTGCTACCTAACACTAATGTGAGGGTTTAATTTTGAAAATTGAGAGAGAGAGGATGTGTAAAACCTTGAGTTGATATGACCATGCAAGGCTACCCTAGAGAACTTTTGGATTGATCAGCTAGCCCCACAGATCAACACGAGTCTTTTCTTTGCACTTTATCCTCACTCATGCACTTCTTGAGAAATTTTTAGAAAATTTCTGAAACTTCCTAGGAGGGTCACCCATCCTAAAAATTACTCCACGACCAGCATGCTTAACTTTTGAATTCTTAGGGTAGAATCACCAAAAGGATGCTATCCATGTTGATATAAGGAGCCAAATTAATCCTTATAACATTTAGCTCAATTTGGGGTATTACAAGATGACTTCACCCTTAACTTTTTTCACTTATATCTTCTACACATCTCTGGAATCATTGCTTCAACATCCTGCTTGTCTCTACTTGGCTAAGATATTCCTTCCCACACTGATCTTCCATTACCATTCTTGTGTTTGATAATTTTTTGACCAATTCAACCTACATTCTCTATAAATTCACCATTTTAGCAACGAAAAAGAAGTCAACCTATCTTTGATAAATAATCCTATTGCACTCAAATTTGAATGTAAGATTAGAGTTTTTGATCTATTTCATATCCCCACTTATCCTTGAACCAATTTTTTAGCTATAAATAACCTTAATCACCCTCTCTTCTTATTTTTATTTTAGCCTTTGAAATATCTTAGCTCTCTAGGACCTATGTTCTCTCCTCTCCACTTTCACCTTGCTTTCAAGTTCTTTACACACTTTTGATACTTTCTCTAGCTCCTTATTATTTTTTTCTTTAAGCAAGGGAGAGTTAGATTTAAGAGGAAGTTGAGTTTTACTAAAAAGAATCTTCTTCTCTTTTTTTTTTTATCTAAGGTTTGGTACACTTTTTTTCCTCCTAATTAGAGTTCTAGGTTGTGAAAAGATTTAATGATTTCTTAAATTTCAACTTGTTTTTATGGTTTTGGAAGTTGAGAATATTCTTGGTTGTGACGTGTATATGATTATGGATTTATGAATTAGGTGGTAACATGGGTTGGTTAGGGTTTGAATGTGATGATAAAGATTATGTTATGATAGATTAAGAAGGATGATAGTCAAATATTTAGGGTTTTGGGGTGATACGGCTCATAGGTTAAGGTTTAAGATTAGGGTGCTAGATGTGGGATGAAGATGATGATGAAAGATTGTGATGATGATGATTTGATGAAGAGATTTTGAATATGATATGGAGATGATGAACGTGTGATAACAATAGAATTATTATCTAAGGTTTGGATACAGAAGAGGTAAAATTAAGTAAGAAGAATAAGTTGAAGATGATGAATTTTGGTTTGAAAGTGGCAACAAGGGTTGATAAATGGCATGGGTTATATGGGTTTAGATATAGTACTCAAACTCTAATTCACATATAAAGAAATTAAGATTTCAATGATAATAACTCACATATAATTTATTATAGTTAAGAAGAACTCACACAAAATTCAAATAAGGAATAACTTGTATTTTCATTCAAATTGGCTATCCATGAATGTGTAACCCTAAGGATTTTATAGCGTATTTGGACCTCATTAATATTATAAGATAATTATAATTGATTAAGACTAAAATTCTGATCTAATCAACCCTTATGCAATGTCTTGTTTCCCACTCCAAGCACATCTTATAAGATAACCCATATAAAATAGAATAAGATAGAATCCTTTTAAAAAGCTAATTTATGCTCTATACAATCATAATGAAAATAATTAACAAAATAATAGCAAATTAAATAAATCTAAACACACACACTTAAGTCTCAAAAAACGTTTTCATGTATGCCATGCACATATTTCTCTCGCTAGTGACTCATTTGTAAGTTGCGTCCATATCTAGCAATGTAGTCATCCATTTGTCTTCAAATTTGTAGGATTTCCTCTCTAGGTAAAGGAAGGTAGGATCCATAATAATAAATGCTATGTCTTGATCATTTTCTCCAACATCAGGTTGAGTTTTTTTCTCATAAGTGTTAAATTTTGCTAAAACATTAAGTAAGTCATTCTTACCTCTGAAGTGTAGCCTGAATAAGCATGTGATGTGGTGTATTCTATAAAGTGTTAATTCTATATAAACTCATGGGATTCTGGCTTCAGATTGATGTATGTTGATTAGTTTCTGAATTCTAAGAAAATGCATGATCTTAGAGAAAATAGGGTTGGTTCACTTAAAAGTGAAGTCTGATTTAGTTTATAAGCTAGTAAAATATTATCATGATACTATGGTATGTTTTGAGTTGAATTTGGTAGGATTTTAGAGTGTGATTTTCATGGAAAATATCTTTTTTATGTTATTTGAGGGCACACTGATCGACTTGTCATTAAATAGTTAATTAGTTAACCCAAACCAATTGATTATTGGGTCTTTAATGAACTTGGTTGCTCTCTACTTAAAACCACCGAATTGTTTAGTAAAACTAATTGAATGATCTTAGAAAAATCGACTATTTTGGCAAAAGTGATTAAGTTATTCAAGAGAACCCTAGGTTCTGCTAAGCTAAACCGATTGAATGGCTTGGCTAAATTGTGTGATTTTAATCTTTTGGCATTGATATGCTTTGAGATTATGCCTAATGCTACTAAATTATTATTTAATGATGGAATTACATCTTTTGGTATGGATGAACAACCTAATGGATAGATTATATTGATCATAATTCATGGCATACTCTATAAGCATTTATGAAGGCCTTAGCAAAGAAACCCGAATATGTATTTTATGAATTTAAATGGTAATGTAATCTAGATTATTAGCTTAAAGGGTATTATTCTGATGAACTGATTAATATTGGTTAAACATTAATGGAGATCACACCACATAGTTGGGGGAATGAAAATTGTTAATATGGAATAAGTATGTGGGTGACTTACTTACATGTTGTATGGACTTTGTGATGCGTGTGGGAGGATGGAATTCTCAAAATGGAGATCTTATGGATCGGTTATATTGGTATTAATTAGAAGAAGGTTTGATGATGGTGTATTAGGGTTTAAATTGTTCAAATAGGATTGAAGGATGGTGGTGATGATTTGAATAAGATAAGTATGGTTTGGTGATGATGGTTAACTAATAGTGATGGCTTGAATAAGATGAAGTAATTATGATGCTGATTTGTTAATGATGTATTGGTGATGAAGGTGATTTGATTTTTATGTTTTGGATAGAAGATGATGCCATGGTTTAGGGTTATAATTAGGGTTTAAATTTGAATTTTAGGGTTAGAGTTGAGTTAGGGTTCAAATGATGGGTTAGGGTTTCGAATGTTGAAATCATTTTAGGGTTTCAATTAGCTTCAATTTAGGGTGATGTTTGGATGATAATTATGGCTAGAAAAATGTGGATTATCGAAAAAATAAATGATAGGACTTAATTTCTAATTCACACAGATAAATAGATTAAGATTTTTAAGCTAAATTGTTCACACAGATTTGATTAACTTGAATTGAACTCACACATAATTCAACTTTGCATTCAACTTAAATATTGACTATATATATATGTTAATCATGACTTCATGGCTTTAAATAGTCAATCTACCATTTATCTAAAAAGCATAATTTAAAAAGATATCGAGTTAAAAGATATTATGCTACTTTATGCTAATTTTATGTTCTAGCTAATATCCAACCCACTACTTATTTAATTAATTAGCTAAATTAATAATTCCACACATCCAAGTTGCAAATATTCTCCACATGCATGCGGCCATACATTCCATGCATACCATACACATGTATGTAGACACTTTTCTAGCAATATAACCATCTATTTGTATTTAATTTTTAAGGACATACTTTCCATATAAAGAATAATTAGTTCCATAAATTTAAAAGCCAATTATTGAGTGTTTGCAGCTTCATAATTCTCTCCTTGTTGATTTGAATTTGCCTTCAAATTTGCATCACTACAATAAGGGTTAATGTCTCCAACATTGAATGTCCTTGATACCCACCATATTAATCTGGCAAATTGAGCTCATAAGCAGTTTTCCAAAACTTTTAAAGTAATTTGAAAGGACCATCTACCATTAGCATACGCTTGTGATTCCTTAGATTAGGAAATCTCTCATTCCTGAAGTGTAACCATACCAAATCTCCCTGCTAAAAAACATGTTGACTCTTATGCTTGTTTGCTCTTGTCTTGTACACTTCATTTTCCTTCAAAATATTATGCTTGATTTGTTGATGAAGTTTTTGAAAGTACTCCACTCTCTCTTGCGTATCATAACTCTTCACTTTTCCCTTCTTTAATGGTATCATATCAATCAACATATATGGATTAATACCATATACTATCTCAAATTTACTAGAGCTTATTATAGTAGAATGACTTTAATTGTAAGCAAACTCTACATGTACTAACTTGACATCCCAATCTTTAGCACTCTTACTCACAAATCCCCTTAGCAAATTACCCAAAGTTCTATTAGTAACTTTGGGTTATCCAATTGTTTGAGGATGATGCGATGTGCTAAATAAAAGCTTCGTTCCTAGCATGTGCCATAATATCTTCTAAAAATAACTTAGGAACTTCACGTATCTATTTGAAACAATGCTTTTTGGAATTCCATGAAATCTCATTACCTCCTTGAAATAAAAATCCACAACATGGATAACATCATCGATCTTGTGACAGGAAATGAAATGAGCCATCTTGAAAAATCAATCCACCACAACCATAATAGAATTCTTGACTTTTTGTGTCCTAGGCAATCCTAAAATAAAATCCATATCCTAAAATAAAATCCATACTAACACCTTTTCATAGTTTATTGGGCACAGGTAAAGGTACATATAACCCTTTTTGAAATAAACTCTTGCTCCTTTAACACATAGCACACCTAGTAACCATGGCTTGTACTTGCCTTTGCATTGTCGGCTAATAGAAATGTTCTTACAAAAACTCCAGTCTTGTGAACTCTAAAGTGTCCTACAATTCTGCCTTCATGCACCTCTTTGATTAATAAGTCTCAAACTGAAGTCTTTGGCACACCCATTTTATTGTGTTTGAATAAGAACCAATCTTGAACAACATAAGTTCTATAACTTCCTTGTTTCTTGCAGTCTTCGAAGATCATAGCAAAACCATCATCCATGGCATACTGACTTTTCAACATCTCAAACCCCAAAATCTTTTCATCCATCATGGTAAGTACCATGGTCCTCCTAGATAATGCATCCACCATGACATTTTCTTTGTCATCCATATGTCTTGTTGAGAACATAAATGTCTGCAAGAAGCTTATCCAATTAGCATGTCTTGGACTCACCTTCTTTTGACCATGTAGCTACTTAAAACTCTCATGATCCGAATAAAGTACAAAAGGCTTGCGTCTCAAATAATGACTCCATGTCTCCAAACAATGCACAATAGCATATAACCCTTTACTATAGGTTGAATAGTTGAGTCTTGTACCCTTCAATTTATCACTAAAGAATGCAATTGGCTTCCTTTCTTGTGAAAGCACACCCCTAATGCCTACACCACTCGCATCATATGTTACTTCAAATAATTTATCATAATAATGTAAAGATAATACTGGTGCATTTGAGAGCTTTGTCTTCAAGTCTTCAAAAGCTTTTGCCACTTGATCATTCCAATGGAACTCTCTTTTCTTCATCGATTGTGTGATAGGTGCTGCAATGGTAGAGAATTCTTTGATGAACCACCCATATAATAAGGCTAACCCATGGAAAATTTGAACTTCGTGGACATTAGTAGGAATAGGCCACGTTTGGATAGCTTCCACCTTTGGGGGATCAACTCTAATACCATTTCCACTCACCATATAACAAAGAAAAATCACCCTCTCCATCATGAAATCACACTTCTCCATCATACCATAGAGATTCACCTCTCTAAGCTTGTCAAATATCCTCTTCAATTCTTGTATGTGCTTGAACTCACTCTTGGTATATACCAAGATATCATCAAGGTAAACAACAACAAAGACTCTAAGGAAGGGTCTAAGTACCTCTGTTATTAATCTCATGAAGGAACTTGGTGCATTACATAGCCCAAATGGTATCACCAACCGCTCATACAACCCATACTTAGTCTTGAAAGCTGTCTTCTACTCGTCCCCTTCCCTTATCCTCATTTGATGATAAGTGCTTCTAAGATCAATCTTCAAGAACACCTTTGCACCACACAATTGATCTAACATGTCATCCAATCTTGGCATCAAAAATATATACTTGATTTTGATGTTGATTTCTCTCGAATCAACGCACATCCTCCATATACCATCCTTCTTAGGCACCAACAAAGCTGGAACTCCGCATGGACTCATACTCCCCTAAATATAACCTCGGTCTAACAACTTTTTCACTTATTTCTATAGCTCCTTAGCCTCCTATGGATTGCCTCTATAAGTTGGCTTATTCGGTAATGGGACTCCTATTATGAGATCAATAACGTACTCAATACTTCTCAAAGGAGGTAGTCCACTTGGCAACTCTTCCAGAAATACATCGACATACTCTTTCAACACTTGTTGCCATTTCATATCCAAAATAGCATTCTCCTCTTTGTTGGACCTCTTTTACCACTAATGCATAGCATATCTTCTCATCTTTGATAGCTTCACTCATCTCACACTCATTAATGATCAACGTCTCTATGTTACTCTTCCTTCTTCCCTTTCTACACTCGGCATCTTCTTCTTCTTCTTCTTCTTTTTTCTACTTTCCCTTGGTTCATTCCCCTTTTTAATTCCTTAATACTGAATCCTCCCCGTCTAGATTAGGTTTTAGCGTAAAATTCTTTGGACCCTTGCATACCACATACTCATTAAGAACCCCGCCATGCACAACCTTTCTATCAAATTTCCATGGCCTCTCCAACAAAATATGACAAGAATCCATAGGTAAAATATCACATAAAATATTATCAAAATAATTTCCAATCTTAAAAGTGACAAGAGTTCATTTGGTTACCCTTATGCCTTGGTCTTTGTTGAGTCATTAGATTGAATATGATTTTAGATGACCCTTGGTCTCTAAATCAAGCTTGTTCACCATCTTCTAACTAAAAAAATTATTGCATTAGACATTATCAATGATAGCTTCACATACTTTATCACCACATCTACACTTGGCCTTGAAAATATTCCCTAAATGAGTAAGTAAAGGTTGTTACTGTACTTGGAGCGCCCTTTGCAACACATAGCAATCCACTTGGCCTTCTTCCAAAGTACCCTTTGAGCTATCAATTTCTTCTTTTAAGCCTTTATCAAGGTCTTAATTCTCTTCACAAGCCTTCATATTTGCTATCTCCTTTAAAATCAATGCCTCTTAGTTTGGACAATCCCGAGCAAATTGGCCATAACCTCTACACTTGGAGAATTTCTTGTTCACCTCATCAACCACTTGATCTTTAACCTTTTCTTCATAAGTGAACCTTCTAATATTTTCTTGATTTGAGGCTTGAGAAATAGGTGGCCTTGACACACCCTTGAAAGTCAAACCATATGGAGCATTGGTTGACTTGTTAGGTGGATTTTTTTCTCTTCAACTATTTCACAAACTTGATTGCTAACTTGGCTAGGTCTTTAAACACTTCATAAGGATACACCTCTACCTTATCTCAAAGATTAATATTTAAACCCCGATGAATCATGTTCTTCTTGTTCTTGGACATCATATATTAGAGCTAACCTTTTGAACTCCCGAATGTATTCTTTAACTCTAAGTAACCTTTACCTCATAGTCATTTTTATAAAATTTTCTTACTGGTATTCCCGAGGTACAAATTTCTTCTTCAAGTGTTTTTTTAATATTTCCCATGATTTAATCTTTGATTTTCCTTCTCTCTCCCATCTCCTTTTTAAATTATAGAACCAAACTCTAGCAAATTTCTTAAACTTTAATATCGCTATTTAGCACCTCTTCTCATCATCAATTTCCTTACACTCAAAAATTAATTCAATAATTTGTAACCATTCAAAAAAAGATTCTAGATCAAGATTACCTTCAGTGTTGAGAAGATCAATATGGATTCCTTTTTTCACAACATCATAGGTTTTTCTTGAGGTGTCATATGGTCTTACATAATCTCCCACGCTCTCTTCTTGATCTTCCACGTGGTTTTGTACCCTTCTCACGTGGTATTCCTATACTTATTTCCTTTAGTTTTGGGGTTGTACATGGGACTTGTGAGATTGGGAAGCTTCTATTCTCCCCAGACGTAATTTTAATTCCTTATTTTCATCCATCAAGGTCTTGAGAATATTACTCAAGTCCTCTCCTTGGTTCTCCATCCTTTTTCTTCACCAATCGAATATTGTTCTCCCAAGCACTCCCTTACATTGATCATCCCTTTTGTGCTTCCTTGATCAATTCTTGGAGAATCTTGAAGATGAGACACTTTCTTGAAGAATCTTAAAATAAAGATTGAATCTTAATTGTAATAGCTCCTATCTAAGGCTTTGATACCAACATTGATGTGTGTAGGTGGATGGAATCCTCAAATTGGTGATCTTATGGCTTGGTTATGTTGGTACTAATAAGAAGAAGTTTTTGGTGATGGTGTATTAGGGCTTAAAGTGTTCGAATAGGATGGAAGGATGGTGGCGATGATTTAAATAAGATAAGTATGGTTCAATGATGATGGTTAACAAATGATGATGGTTTAAATAAGATGGAGCAATTATGATGTTGATTCGACAATGATGTATTGGTGATTGAGGTGATTCCATTATTAGGGTTTGGATGGAAGATGATGTCATAGTTTAGGGTTAGGGTTAGGGTTGAGTTAGGGTTTGAATGATGGGTTAGGGTTTTGAATGTTGAAATCGGTGTAGGGCTTCAATTAGCTTTAATTTAGGCTCATGTTGGGATGATAATGATGGCTAGAGAAATGTGCATTGTGGAAAGAAGAAAGGATAGGACTTAATCTCTAATTCTCATAGAAAAAGAGATTAAGATTTTCAAGCCAAATCATTCACACATATTTGATTAACTTGAATTAAACTCACATATAATTCAACTTTGCATTCAAATTCAATGTTGATCATCTATATATTCTAATCGTGACTTTATGGCTTTAAATATACAATCTACCACTTAGCTGGAAAGAATAATTCAAAAACATAACAAGCTAAAGGATATTATGCTCCTTTGTGCTAACTTTATGCTAGCTTTATGCTCTAGCTAATATCCAAACCTAAAACATAATTAATTAATTGGCTAAATTAATAATTCCATATTTCCAAGTAGAAAAAATTCTCCACATGCATGTGGCTATACATTCCATGCATGCCATGCAAATGCACGTACACAGTAGCTTGTTTGTTACATTTCTAAAAACGTAACTGTAACACCCCAAAATTCACTACTTTTTTTTAAAGATGAAGTAATTAAAATAGAAACTCTTAAATTCAAACTCGTGAATTCTGGGGATATTACCGCCACACTTAGTACAAAACCGGTTCTCTCCGACCGTTTCACTACCAAGTGCTAAGGCTAAAGAAAATATTATCATTTAACTCAAACCAAAATTTCATAAATAATTAGAAAGAATCATACATAAAAAATCAGAGTGCACGTATAAGAATCATGAATCAGAGTACATGGTCAAAATTCCAAAAAAAGAAGAAATAACACTTTCATAAGATAAAAGCTTCATCTAGAAAACTCAATACAAGGTAATAAATTAAAAAGGATAAATCTGATACAAGAAATAATAGAAATAAATAAGATAACAAGAAGAGTGGATCCAGCCACACTAATTTCAAATTTCAAGCCAAACATGCTCAACACACAGCCCCGACTGATGCCTTGCCCACTTGCACAAAGTCAGAAGGGCATACTACTCGTGGGAATGAGCAGCACCTATGAAAAGGGTGATCAGTACGCTACGTACTGAGTAAGGTAACCGAGCACTAAGGCCAACACATAAGCACATAAACCATGCATAAGGATAAAGAACATAAAGGCCATCATGATATTATATTATCGATCAATCATTCGGGTACATACACGAGGCCCAATTATAGTCCGAATTCATTACTTATTTTATCTCTGATCAGGAATCATTTCACACCATACTTTTTATCAAATCCATGCGAGTATGGAAGCCCCTACAATGATAGCCGATGGACCGAAAACACATAGGGTATCATAACCTAACCACTATTATAGCCGGTGGACTAGAAACACATAGGACTATGCGTCCTAACCACTATTCCTAAACGGTGGATCGGTTGGCCCCGGCTCACATGGTGTTCCACTCTAAGTAATTAGTATCTTTCCCATGTCTTAGCAACTATAGGGTTTAATTTTGTTGAGCTCGGGATCTCCCACTATTATAGCTGGTGGATCGGTCACGAGGGTACATATCCTGCCACTATTTTAGCTAGTGGATAAGTCGCGAGGGAAATATTCCTTGCCACTATTATACCGGTGGATCGGTCTGAGCCTGACTCAACATCTTCCACTTTACATAATTAATGTTTTAAGTATCTTATTTGAGATCTTTCATTTTGGACATGCACAAATCATTCACTTTATACTTCACATATCACAAATCATAAAAGTCCACAATCATAATTACACTTTAATCACCAAATACACATGATACAACAAAAACCCTAGCAGCCACACCAAACCCTAATCAACCACAACAGACCATAGTTAACCACTCCAAACCCTATTTAACCATAACAACCATAATTAGCCATTCTAAACCTTAGTTAACCACAATTAGCCACTCCAACCCTAGTTAATCACAACAACCCAAAGTTAATCACTTTAAACCCTAATTCAGTCTCCTCCATACCCTTATAATGGTTCACATGCTATTTTCCATCCAAAGTGTTTAACCACCCAAACAACGCTTACATTACCATCCTCACATCCCAAATCAACTTTTCATACGTAAATTTTACTCCCATGCAGACTTTACACATCCCATGTAACCTCTCGAACTTTTCATGCAAACCCTGAATCCTATGCAATCATTAACTCCCATGCAAAACCCTAACTCCACCATGCAAATCCTAGTACCACCATGCAGCCATTAATACCACCATGTAAACCCTAATACCACCATGCAAACCCCAATACTACCATACCAACCCTAATACCACTATACAATCATTAATATCATCATTCAACCATTAATATCACCATGCAAACCCTAATACTACTATAAAACCATTAATACCACCATACAACCATTAATACCACCATACAAAACCCAAGAATCCGTCATACGAAACCCTAGATTCAATCCACACAAAACCAAAGATTCATCCATACCACACCCTAGAATAGATCCTCTCATACAAAACCATCAATTAGATTCTTCAAAATAGAACCATAAATTATATTCTCCCACACAAAACCATAAAAATCATAAATCATATTCTCCCACACGAAACCCTAAAATTATCCATTTTATTCTTCCACTCATGAATCATTAAAATAATTAGGTCAACTCACCTCCCTTGGTCAACCTCTTTCCCCATCCTCCTTTTTCATCCTTTCTTCCACACAAACCACATCAACACCCTCACATGCATGCTTTATAGGGTCACAAACCATTCATCACATATACATAATACACATACCATGAAAATACACGAAAACATACTTCAACTCCACATCATACCATATACGACATAAATAATAATGATAGACATATGATACATAGCATGCGAAGCACATAATGCATATAAACACACAAAAGGCCTTAGTAATACCCTTATCTGAAATGACACCATCTTGGAGCACGCTCCTACGTCTTCATAGAGCTTTGACTGGTCTCACCTATTATGAGGGAAAAGCTAAAATTAGACTCCCTCCTATCAAAAATACTATGAAACACTAACTTAATATAAGACTAGGCTTTTGATAAAATAATAATACCAAAAATAGTATCAATATTAATATTAACAAGAATAATAAAAATAGTAAGAATAATAAAAAAAAAGGCATTACTCAAAAACAAAGTGAAATAAGGGCTTCGGCTCCTTTACCAAAATAATACTAATAATAATATTAGTAAATTAAATAACCAAATTTAGTAATAATAATAATAATGAAATAATAATAATAACATAACAACAACAACAACAACAACAACAACAACAACAACAACAACAACAACAACAACAACAACAACAACAACAATAATAATAATAATAATAATAATAATAATAATAATAATAATAGCAAAACTAATAGTAAAGTATTTGTGACATTAAAAATGAAATAATAATAATAGTAATTCAAATAGTAAAAATAAAATAATTATAATTATAATAATAATAACATATTAATATTAATAATAGAAATAATAAGGAGAATAATAATAAAGTCAAATTAAAAATAAAATAGGGCTTCGGCCCTCAATTGAATAATAACAAAAACATTAATATTAATAACAATAACAATACATATTAAAAATGGAAATAATAATAATAATAGGATTTATATTATAATAATTGAAATAAAATAATTTAAGGCTTGTAAAAATAGGGAAAAGGGTTGAGAGGGTCTAGGGTTCAACCTTAGGTTGGCGGGGATAGGTGGCACTGGCGGTGGTGCACGGAGGTGGCAGCGGTGGCCGAAAAAAGAGAAGAAAGAAGGGAAAGTTAAATGTTGGGAAAAGGAGAGGCAAAATGGAGGTAGGAGATGGGGTGTTTATGGCATAGTATTAAAAATCGGACCGAACCGGCCGGTTGAACCAGTAAACCCGCGAACCAGTGATAAAACCGGTTGAAAAGGTAGGTTAAACCAGTTTTACAAAAAAATCGGGTGATGTGGCAAAAACCGGGAACCGACGGTTTTTTTTAGGAACCGGTGCGGTTTTTTTTTTCACCCAAAATTACCCTTTCGCCCTCAAATTAATTATTTAGTGTGTTGTGTCTTAAGGGGTAAATATGTATTTTTACCAAATCAAATCCTAACCCTAAACCAAACCAAACAGAGCACTGCTGCTGCGAGCCTGCTGCCTGCGTTCGTCTTCGAAGTTCGAACTTCGATTCATCTTCAACCTTGGCAATTAGCTTCGCACGACTGCTCTGCCTTTGCTAATTGCCATTACTCATCTTCAAACTTCGATTCAATACAAATCTTGTTCCGTCTGCCATTTCTACTCTGCTAATTGCTACTCAATTTTCTTGACACTGCTAATTGCAATTCGCAGCAGAATTGCAATTCGATTTTAATTTTCTTCGAACGCTGACATTGCTACTCAGGTCATTATCTCGATTCTCCCATCATAATATGCTTAATTACTTGTTATTTGTTATTTCAATTTTAATTTTGTGGCTTCTGTTGTTCTGCTGAAATAATACCATTTTGAACTTTTGCAGACTCTGCCTGTTTGTTAAGGATCGATTGCCTGCTATCAATCGGTAAGGGGAAGGCAATTGCATACTGTAATGCACGGTGCACCTGTTCTTTATCTTTGCGTTCTTGTGTTCCCTGAAATAATACCGTTTTGAACTAATCATTTTTTGCTGTTAATTGCTGTTTATTTCGTCTGCCTGAATTCATTTTTCCTTGTGTTCCTTGTGTTCCCTGTAATGCACGGTGCACCTCTTTTCTTTAGTGACTTAAGGCCATATTACTTGTCTTTGGCATGGAGCTATTTAATCTATGGATCTAAGACATCATTTACAAAGCAGTATGCTTCGATTGTCTATCATATTTGATCTGGTGAATATTTTATTGAGCATTTACAAACCAAATGGTAATTTGGAATAATAAGAAGTGTGGAGCATTCATCATGGGAGTTGCCGATATTTTCTGTTCCTGTATACGTGTGGTCTGCTGCAGATTCTTGTGTTTCCCTAGGCATTGTGCTACCACTTCTAGTTGATCTTCCTGGAAGATGAGTTGGTGTGATTCATAATTTGCAGTCCAAGTAATTAAGAATGAAGTTGCTACAAGTTACAATGTACAAGCATGTTATTATACTTAAAAGTGAATGTTTTATAAGCTTATGCTTCGTGTGGATACTTTTCTGTAGTTCGGAAGTTACAATTATGCTGTAGCTTAATTCTTATACCATATTTTATGACAAGGTTGAGGGCCTGGGAGAGATTGCATTCTTCTGTCAATATTTCTTTGCACTGAAGCTCTTGGTGACTGAAATCATGTTCAATTACATAAGCTTGGAAAATGCCGAATTGGACATAGAATTGATGTTATCTACAAAAAATGTTTTGTTTCAGTGCCTTCTGAATCCCCTGGATGAGAGTTTATAAGTATTGTCTTCCCTGTCTTCTCAAGTTCTTTTTTATTGTTCTGAAATACCTGTTATTTACCTTGTTCTTGTTGCAAATTAATTCTGAAATTTAGATCTGAAATACCTATTTTGAATGGCCAAGTTGTATTACTTTCTTTTTTAAATTAGATCTGTTTTTACCATTCCCATTGGTATGCAAATCAGAATGACTCTGAATATGATGATTATGCTGATTATGATGATTATGCTGAATATGGTAATATGCTGTCTGTCTATTATTTTTTTTGGTTTTATTGATGCTGAATTTGAGAAGTATGCTCTATTATTGGATATATATAGTGTTTTTTCCACTAAATTTGTGATGATTCTCTAAAATTGCTAACTTGGATGATTAATTAGTAACTTCTAATTTCTTCTTTGTCCCTTAAAGATGTCTGCGGAGGCTAGTAATACTGGCTCTACGCCAAATTCTTCTCAAAGTACTTCTAGAGGAAAGAAGGATCCAGCATGGGGTCATTGTAGAGAAGTTGAGGATGCTAATAAGAGAAAAAAGTTACAATGCTTATATTGTTCTAAGCTGCTTTCTAGGGGTGGAATCCAGCGTGTCAAACAACACTTAGCTGGTGTTAAAGGTCAAGTAGAGAGGTGTAAAAAAGTTCCTCCTAAAGTTGGTTTTGAAATGAACGAAAGTATTGAAGAGTTTGCTAGAAAAAAAAGAAAGACACAAGAGCTTTTAGCCGAAGATAACCCATATTGTTCAATGGACTTTCCTTCACACCAAGAGCCATGTTTGATACCTCCTCATATGGTAACTAGTAGTTTCAAATCAGGTGAGAAATTAAGGATTTTAGACAAGGGAAAACAAAAGACTATAGGGCATCATTTCATGCCAAGAACAACTCCAGGGGCATAACCAACACTAAAAAGTGTGTTACAAAGCAAAGATGCTATTGAGAAAGTTGACGTTCTCATTTCTAAGTGGATGATTGATTCATGTATCCCATTTAATGCTGCAAATTCTAATTATTATCAATCTGTTATTGATGGTATAGCTCACATTGGTCTTGGTTATAAGGGACCAAATGTTCATGCTCTTCGCGGTTATTTGTTAATGAAAAATGTTGAAGAGGTGAATAATTATGTTGAGACTTTTCGTTCTCATTGGAAAGAATGTGGTTGTACTATCATGGCAGATGGGTGGACAGACCAACATAATCGAACTTTAATTAACTTCTTAGTTTATTGTCCAAAGGGTACTGTGTTTTTAAAGTCTGTTGATGCTTTTGATGCTTCAAAAACTGCTGAACTATTGCATAAGTTATTTAGAGATATTGTTCTCTATGTTGGTACTGAAAATGTTGTGCATATGGTGACTGATAATGCTGCGAATTATGTTGCTACTGGAAGGTTGTTAGAGCATGAGTTTAAGTCACTTTATTGGTCTCCTTGTGCTGCACATTGTGTTAATTTGATGCTTAAAGATATGGGTAAGTTGGATGAGGTGGAAGACATTGTCAAGCATGCCTCAAAAATAACCAAGTATATCTATAATCATTATTATGCATTGCATTTGATGAGAAAGTTCACGGAAGGAAGAGAGATTATTCGTCTAGCTCCTACTCGGTTTGCTACTAATTTTATTGCTTTGCAAAGCATTTTGACACATAAGAATGCTCTTAGGACGATGGTTGTGTCTAGGGAGTGGACCTCTTGTGCTTATGCTAAGGATAGGGAGGGTAAGAAGTTTGTGGAGAATGTGTTGGATACCACATTTTGGAAGGAGTGTGCTATAATTGTGCAACTTACCGAACCTCTTATACGTGTTTTGCGATTAGTGGATAGTGGAGATAAACCATGTATGGGTTATTTGTATCAAGCATTTCACAAGGCTAAAGATGATATGGTTGCTAGATTTCATAGGAGAAAGAAAAGGGTAGAGCCTTATCTTCAAAGTATTTCTTCTCGTTGGGATAATCAACTCTCAAGGAACTTACATGCAGCTGGTTATTGGTTTAATCCTCGTTTCTAGTACTCATATGAATTTTCTCAACATCAAAATACTGTGTCTTCTGTTATTGATGTCATTGAGAGATATGCAAATGGAAATTTCACATTGAGGTCAAAATTAACGAGGGAGATGAGTTCTTTTAGAAAAGCAGAAGGTGATTTTGGAAGATGGTCTGCTGTACAAGATCGTTGTGTTTTTGCTCCAGGTATGATTTTGTTACTTATTTCAAGGTATTATCAAAATTTTATATCTATTTACATTTTTTTAGTTTGTTTGGTAAATTATTATAATGATTTTGTTGATGAATGGTGGGAATTATATGGATGTGGTGCTCCAAATCTACAAAAGCTTGCCATTCGTGTTTTAAGCCAGACTTGTAGTGCTTCTGGTTGTGAAAGAAATTGGAGCATATTTGAGCATATCCATTCGAAGAAAAGGAATAGACTTGAGCACCAAAGACTCAATGATTTAGTTTTTGTGCACTCTAACTTGAGATTGCAACAAAGGTGTGAATTTAATTTGTTGTTGTCTTACTATTGTAAATCATGTGTAAAGTTATTTATTTTATATGATAATATTACCAAGCTTGTCTAATTTTGTTTTCTTTTGTGTAGAAATCGATTTAAGACAAGTTATGACCCAATTAATTTTGAAGAGTTTGATGCAATAGGCTCTTGGATTCTTATGGATGAGCCATCTAATTTGAATAACGAAGAGCTTGAGTTGCTTAGAAATGAATTAGCTTCTGTCACTATTCAAGACAATCCTAGTGAAGGTACGAGGCTCATACCTTTTATAGCTTATATAAGTTGATATAATAATTTAAGTAATTATTCTTATTCCATTTTTGTAGACATATTGGATGAAATTGACGGAAGTGAAGATGATGAAGTTGAAGGGGAGAGTGGAGATGATGATGATGAAGATAATCGCATGCATGAAAATGTCATTCCTATATTTTCTAATGTTGGAGATGATATAGATAATCTATAGGATTGGATGAGTAGCTCTTTGATCGAACCATTTAATTTATGTAATCGAATTGTAACTTCTAAACTAATGTGTTTTATTTTAAATTATTTATAAATATGTAAGTGACTTGATGTTGAATTATGTTATTTTGTAATTGTATTTGATATGTAGGAGACTTTTAATATGGAATTATGTTATTTTATGATCTTATATGAATATGTAATGATCACTTTAATTGACTTTAATTATGTTATTTTGTAATATTAAGTATTAAATACTTAAACTATATTTTTAAACAAATACAGATAGATTTGACTTTAATTGAGTGAACCAGTTGAACCACTGGTTCGACCAGTTCGAACTACTGGTCCGACCACTAAACCAGTGAACCAGTAATCCGACCGGTTCGATGACCGGTTCGGTTTTTAAAACTATGGTTTATGGTTGCCCAGAAGGAGAGGAACATAATGATGGTGGAGGCACAACCAAAGGTGGCGGCGCACGGCGGCGGCGGTGGTGGCCGAAGGAGGAAGAAGAAGAGAAAGAGAGGAGGAGAGGGAGGGAGAGGAAAAGAAAGGTATGGAGAGATAAAGGAGGGTTTGTAGAACATTTTGAAAGGTGAAAGAAGCGGCAGAAATGGCGGAAAAGGTGGCTAATGGTGGTTCAAAGGGCGTTGGAGGCAGAAAAATAAGTTGGTCGAGAAGGCTACTTCGTACATTCAGGGTCACTTGTGCAAGAAGAATCGAGGTGGATGGATGATTTAGTTAGCTAGAGGAAGGTGCAAGGAAGAGTTTGGTGGCCAGAGATGGCGGCGGAGTTGGCTGGAGGTGGCAGACGAGACATCTGAAGAGGTGGCGGTGAAAAAGGTTATTTTCAGGGTAGAAATTAAAAGCTCGACATAAGGCTGATTACGTGGGTATTTATAGGATTTAGAAGAGAGGGTAGGTTCTGTGGGTCAGCTAGGAAATAGGGAAGGTAGGGTTCCGGATGCCGGTGATGAGGTTGGCCGGTAGAAATCAAAACGGGGCAAAGGGTTGGTTAGGTTGAAAGAGTGATCGTGTGCGAAAAGAAAGGGAGATGGGGCAGGTCAAGGAGGTCGCCAAAATAGGGGGAAGAGAAAGGGATGAAAATGTCCGATCAATAGTGCGTAACTGTAACACCCCAAAATTTACTAATTTTTTTTTGAAAAGCGGAAGCAATTAAAATAGAAATACTTAAAACCTGTGAATTCAGGGAATGTTACCGCCACACTTAGTACCAAACCGGTTCTCTCCGACCGTTTCAATACCAAGTGCTAAGGCTAAGAAAAATAATCAAATATAAATCAGTACAATCCAAATTCCAAATAAGTATTAAACGGTTTTAAAACAAAAGTCAGAGTACACATAAAGAATTATTATTTAAATTAAAAGGAGAAATAGCTTACAACCGATAAAAGATTAACAAAAATAAATAGAATTACATAAAGACTGAAATACGGCCACGACACTCTTGAACTTGAGCCAAAACATGCTCAACACTCAGCCCCGACTGATGTCTCGCCCACCTGCACAAAGTCAGAAGGGCATACTACTCGTGGGAATGAGCAGCACCCATGAAAAGGGTGATCAGTACGCTACGTACTGAGTAAGGTAACCAAGCACTAAGGCCAACACATAATCACATAAAATAATACAGGATAACAAGAGATCATAGAGACTAGCACCATAACATACAGGCATACGATCATTCAGGTAAAAGTACAAGGGCCCAATTATAGTCTGGATTAATTACTTAATTAATCTCTGATCATAACTCATTTCACACCATACTTTTTATCAAGTCCATACGAGTACGGGAACCCCACTATTTTAGCCGGTGGATCGGTCGCGAGGGTACATGCCCTGCCACTATTTTAGCCGGTGGATCGGTCGCGAGGGTAATATACCCTGCCACTATTATATGCCGATGGATCGGTCTGGCCCCTTTCTCGTACAGTGTTCCACTGTAAGTAGATAATGTCTTTCCCATGTCTTAACAACTGTAGGGTTTAATTTTGTTAAGCTCGGGATCCCCCACTATTATTGCCGGTGGATTGGTCGTGAGGGTACATACCCTGCCACTATTTTAGCCGGTGGATCGGTCGCGAGGGAAATATTCCCTGCCACTATTATGCCGGTGGATCGGTTTGGGCCCGGCTCAACATCTTTCACTTTACGTGATTAATATCTTAAGTATCTTATTCAAAAGCTTTCATCATGGACATGCACGGATCATAAATCATAAATTCCATATTCATCATCATACTTTATTCACCAATTACACATGTGCTACCACCAAACCCTAGACATGCATGAATCGCTCCCTTTACACTTATCCTCCAATTCTACTCCATATCTCACTCTAGGGTTTTATCCCGAAACCCTAATTTAGGCCTTAACATCCCCTCTTACTCCACCTCACATCACCGAAATCATTTTAACACTCCACACATTACAAATCATCGATCCCATTCTCATAATTATACCTTAATCACCAAAAACACATGATACAACAAAAACCCTAAGCAGTCACACCAAACCCTAATCAACCACCACAAACCATAATTAACCACTCCAAACCCTATTTAACCATAACAACCATAATTAGCCATTTCAAACCTTAATTAAGCACGACAATTCACAATTAGCCACTCCAAACCCTAGCTCAGTCTCCTACGTACCCAAATTATGCTCTACGTACTATCTTTCACCCAAAGTGTTCAAACACCCAAACAACACATACATTACCTTCCTTACATCCCAAATCAACTTTCCACACGTAAGTTTCATGCCCATGCAGACATTAACCTCCCCATGCAAACCTTTGAACTTTTTCATGCAAACCCTAAAATCCCACATGAAACCCTAAATTCAGCCATGCAACCCTAGATACTTCCATACAATTAAAACCCTAGATTCATCCATACAAAACCTCAAATTCAATCCATACACAACCAAAGATTCATCCTTATCAAACCCTAAATTAGATTCTCCCATACAACACCATAACTTAGATTATCCCATATAAAACCATAAATTAGTTTCTCCCACATAAAATCATAAATTAGAATCTCTTAAGCAAAACCATAAATTGGATTCCCCCAAATAAATCATAAATTAGACTCTCCCAATCAAATCATAAATTAAATTCTCCCAAATAACATCATAAATTAAATTCTCCCAAACAAACCATAAATTCGATTCTCCCATATAACATCATAAATTAGATTCTCCCAATTAACATCATAAATTAGATTCTCCCAAACACACCATAAATTCGATTCTCCCATATAACATCATAAATTAGATTCTCCTAAATAAAACCATATATTATATTCTCTGCATAAAGCCATAAATTATATTCTTCCACATAAAACCATACATTAGATTATTCCTTATAAAACCATAAAATTAGGTCAACTCACTTCCCTTAGTCAACTTCTTTCCCCATCCTCCTTTTTCATCCTTTCTCACACACAAACCACATCGACATCCGCTCATGCATGTCTTATAGGGTCACAACACATATCGTCACATACACATAGTACATATGCCATACAAAAACATACTTTAACTCCATGTCATACCACATATAAAATAATTAATAATAATAAATATAGGATACATAGCATGTGAAGCATACAATGCACATAAGCACATAAAAGGCCTTAGCACCCCTTACCTAAAACGACACCGGTCTTGGAGCACGCTCCTACGCCTCCTTAGGGCTTTGACTGGTTTTACCTATTATGAGAGAAAAGCTAAAATTAGACTCTCTCCTATCAAAATAATATTAAAAACTAATGTAATATAAGACTAGGCTTTTGATAAACTAATAATAACAAAAGCACAAAAATAATATCAATATTAATATTAATAAGATTAATAAAAATAGAAGAAATAATAATAAAAAGGCATTACTCAAAAATAAGGGCTTCAGACCCTTTACCAAAATAATACTAAAAATATTAATTTTAAATTACATTAGTAGTAGTAGTAGTAGTAGTAGTAGTAGTAGTAGTAGTAGTAGTAGTAGTAGTAGTAGTAGTAGTAGTAGTAGAATATTTGTATTAATAATGATGAAATAAGAATAAGGGAAATTCGAAATAGAAAATAATAATTATTATTATGCTTATAACATTTTAATATTAATAATAGTAAATATAGAAGTAATAAGAAGAATAATAATAAAATTGAATTAAAATATATTAGGCTTCAGCCCTCTACATAAATAATAATAAAAATATTAATACTAATAATAATAATAATAATAATGCATATTAAATATATAATTATTAAGAATAATAATAATAGTATTTATATGTAAAAAATAGAAATAAAATAATTTAAGGGTTATAAAAATAGGAAAAATAGCTGAGAAGGTCTAGGGTTCAACCATAGGTTGGTGGGGATAGGCGGCACCGGCGGCGGAGCACGGTGGCTGCGACGGTGGCCGGAAAAAGGAAAGAAAGAGGGGAAAGTTGCATGCTGGGAATAAGCTAATGAGAATCAAGGTGGGAGTTGGGGTGTTTTGAGTTTCCCAGAAGGAGAGGGACAGAATGGAGGTGGTGGCGCAGCCAAAGGTGGCGGCGCACGGCGGCGATTGTGGTGGCCGAATGGAGGAGAAGAAGAGAAAGAGAGGGAGGAAGAGGAAAATAAAGGTATGGGGAGATAGAGGAGGGTCTGCAGAAGATTTTGGAGGTGAAAGAAGAGGCAGAAACGGCGGAAGAGGTGGCTAAGGGCGGCGCAAAGGGTGGCGGAGGTGGAAGAAAAGGCTGTTTGGGAAGGCAACTTTGCACAGCTCGTTCGGCTTGTGCACGAAGAATCAAAGGGTGAGGTAGGTTTGGTTAGCTAGAGGGCGGTGCAAGGATTACATGGGTGGCCAGAACGGGCGGCGAAGTTGGCCGGAGGCGGCGGAAGAGACGTCTAAAGGATAGGCGGCGAAAAGGAATGATTTCTGGGTAAGAAATCAAAGGCTCGACACAGGGCTATTATGAGGGGTATTTATAGGATTTAAAATGGGTCTGTGGGTCGTCGAGGAGATAAGGAAATTAGGGTTAGGGTCACCGGCGGCGAGGTTGGCCGGTGGAACTCAATTTGGGGTAGGGTTGTGCGCAGGAAAAAAAAAGGTAAATCATGCGAGAATAGGAGGATTTGGTTTGGAGAAATTGTCGAAGAGTCATCAGGGGAGAGAGAGGACCGAAACGGCAGGTCAAAATGGCTGTAACCGGCGGCAAGATTTTTGGAGGTGGCGGCGGAAGTTGCAGATCGAGCGTCGGCGTCGGGGGAGGAGAAAAGGAAGAAGAAAGGGCTGGACCGGCGGTCCAGAGGGAAAAGAAAGAAAGGAAAAGAGAGGAGACCGGGCCGGTCGGCGAGGTGAGGGGTGCGTTTAATTGCAACGACGCGGTTTGGAAATAAAATGGACAAAACGCAGCGCTCCGAGGGCGGGAGAAGGGCGACGTCGCTCGGCTGGGCCGGGCCGAAGGAAAGGAAAAAGGAGAAGTGGGCCGCATGAGGGGCAGGCCCGATTCGGGGAGAAGGGGAGGAAAAAGAAAAAGAAAAAGAAAAGAAGAAAGAAAAAGAAAGAAAGAAAAGGAAAAAGGAAAAAAGCGAAAAGGGAAAAATAATTATATTGGGTATTTAAACTAATTAGAATATTTGGGATATTTAAAAATAATAATATTTAAATAAAATAATATTTAAATCTCTTTTTAGGCTAAATTAGGATTTTTAAAAGATTTTCCATAAATTCTATTTTAATTAACAAAATACCCTAATTTCTCCAATTAAATTATTTAGAAAATTCATATTACTTTGGAAATATTTTATCCTCCTTATTTTAAATAAAATAATTTATTTAATTAATTTCCAAAATGAAATCCTTAATTAGCTAAAATACCCAAATTTTTCCTAATTAAAATACTTCTAAATTTCTTCTTAATTTTTCCTAATAAATTCCTTTTTATTTTAATAAAATTAATTTATTTAAATAATTTTTCTAATAAAATACCATTTAAATATAATTTATAAAATTAAAAAATTTTGGGGTATTTCAGTAACCGACGGCAAAAATCCAAGGCGGGTGGCGGTGCAGGTGTAGGTCGAAGGTCAGCGTCGGGGCTGGAAGAGGAAGAAGTAGATGGGGGAGTTGGACCGTGCGGTTTGGTGCAGAAAAGAAAGAAAAGAAGAGGAGATCGGGTGGTCCAGGCGCGATGGCTGAGGTGCATTAAATGCAACGCAGAGTTTCGATGAATCAAGGGATTAAATGTGGTGCATCGAGGGCGGAAGAAGGGCGACGGCCGCGCGGGCTGGGCCGAAGAAAAAGGAAGGAGAGGAAAGGGGGACTGGGCCTATCGGCGGGCCTAGTTCAGTGAGGAGAAAAGAGAAAAAGTAAAAGAAAAGAAGAAGAAAGAAAAAGAAAGAAAACGAAAGAAAAAGGAAAAAGGAAAAGAGAAAAATAATTAGGTTAGGTATTTAAATTAATTAAAATATTTGAGATATTTAAAAATAATAATATTTAAATCCCTTTTTAGGCTAATTTAATATTTTTAAAAGGTTTTTCATAAATTACATTTTAAATAGAAAAACACCCTAATTTTTCCAATTAAATTATTTATAAAACTAATTTTAATTTGAAACTATTTTATCCTTCTTATTTTAAATAAAATAATTTATTTAATTAATTTCCAAATAAAATCCTTAATTAGATAAAATGCCAAAACCTTTCTAATAAAAAATTATTTATTATTTTCTTCTTAAATAGCCCATTTTATTTTATTTTATTTTAATAAAAATAATTTATTTAATTAATTTTCATAATAAAAACTCATTTAAACTTAATTTTTAAAATTAGAAAATTTTGGGGCATTTCAGTAACCATCCATTTATCTTCAATTTTGTGGGAGTTACTTTTCAAATGAAAAATAATTAGTTCCAAAATTATGAAAGCTAATTCTTGAGTGTGCAATCCTACATCACCTTGTATAATCACTTAACCTTGAAAATGGAAGATGATCAAACTGTGTAAGAGATTAAATTACCCGATCCTTGATTAGCTACCAAGGGGTCTTTTACCTTTAGGAATTTATTGGTGCCTTTGATCAGGGATTTAGTAGATCTTGGTGCCTTACCTACTCTAGACACTGATGATATAATAAGGGATATCAATGATAAAGTGTATGATCACTTGTGATTTTTCGCTTCAGCCAAACTTTATGTCCATTGGTGGTTACTTAGATTTAGCTAGACTTTATGTTTATTGGTGGTTACATAGATTTGGTAGGACTTTATGTTCTTTACTTGGATAGACTTCCATAGTATATGAGATAATGGGGTGGTGCATAGTCAATTACTTGATAAGAAATTGGAATAAGGATGTGGATAAAGAGAAAAATAAAAAGGAAATGAAAGGGAAGATAGATAATAGAATATAAATAAATGACTTGATGGATTATATAAGTCGGAAAAATGGACTCAATAGCAAAATATGTGGATGGAAGAAAGAATCCCAAATAGTAGTTTGAATAATCTGCTTTGTAGGTTACATGTTATTATCCATGATGTTGATTTATGTTGATAAGCATGATGGATCATGTATGGTATGAATTTTTCAATGTATTATCTGAACATGATAGTGCATGTATACCAATTTATATGGCATAAATATGAAATATGATAGCATGATCTCCATATTATGCTATAACTTTGTCTTACTTAGTACGAAGTATACCGATGTGCCTATTTTTTGGTCATCTACTCATCCCGCGAGAAGAGAGCCATGTGTAGATTTTTAGGGATGACTATTCATTGGTCTGCCTTATTTGGGGTGTGGGTTTTGAGAGTGTAGCCTTATGGATAATTATATGCAGTCCTTAATAGACTAGGGTTTAGGGTTATGCCCTACTTTTGTTTTCTGCAACTAAAACTCTTTACTTTAACTTAATTTTATTCATATATTTAACAATTTATGGACCGTCCAGAACCTATTCTTGTGAAACTTTTCTTTAATACCTATGTATCATTTATTATGCATTCTACTCTATTTTTGATTTGATTGGTTTCTCAACCTTATATCTAAAATGGGATGGGAGACTAACACTTATCCTATGTTACGTATGGTGGTTTAAAGATGAAAATTTTCAAGGGTAAAAAATATGGGTGTTACATTTATGCACCGATATGATCAAGGCATATAGGTGTTTTTTAGGTTACAACATTTATATCCCTCTCAAATAATAATGAAAGACAATGATTGTGTGTTATGGTTTTGGCAATTATATTATGTGCATGACTCATGTTAAGGAGATTCGGTAGTGTGTGTTACCATTGTTATTGTTTTAGTTATTAGATTTTGAAAACTACCCACGTTGCAGAGATGCTAGTAATTATCGATATGTAATACCATTATTATTATTTTAGGAGTTTCATTATGTGCATTATCTGGTAATTATATGGGTTTTCATAATTATTAGTAATGTTTTATGTTGGTACATGTGTTATCTTAAGTTTATGCATGAGCTTGTTATGTTGTATTATGTGAGCATGCTAATATTTAATTATTAAGTTACCTTTGAAAGCATGAGTATTATAATAACATCTTTTGGAATATATTATCTATGATGGTGCTTGTTTGCCTTAATAGTGTATCATGTGAGGTTTTACAACATTATAATTTCATATGATAATGTTTCAATAAGCATACTATTTGCTCAGGATTAGGTGTGTTTACTCAGTGTTTTTTATTAAACAAATTATTTTTTAGTGGTTGTTTCATGGGTGGCATGCATATTGTTGAATCTTGAGTTGGAATCAAAGAGTAAGGCTTCCAATGTTTTATTCCAATTTGGGATTTTTTTGGTTTTTGGTTCTAGTTTGTGTGAATTGGCTTTGTAACATTGGATTAAGCTTTCGTAATGTAAAAATTCGTACCATTTGTAGTGTTTTAAGTTTCTTGCTATTTAATGTTTTTTATACCCAACATTATATCTTCTATAGATTAGGTAAATGTGCGCACCTCTTCCCACCATAGATATGGTGGTAACATCCTCATTTTTAGTTTTTTCCTTCCATATTCTACTTTCTAAAATGAAATTTTAAATTTGAAAAAAATGGGAGTATTATAATTACTAACGACCAACATCATGTATATGATGCTATAATGGATGTAATTCAATAAAATTCAAGTGGAGTTTCTTTGTGTATGAATATATAGGTACAAGAAAGAAATTCATATTGAGGACATTATCAACAAATCTAAGTTATAATGGATAAATTGTGTTAAATTTTGCATCAAGTAGAATAAATTCTCTTTTATTATTAGGGGAACAACTATAAATTCTCAATTTAAGATTTATTTTTAATCCCAATAATGATTCAGCATGCAACATCAAATAAGGGCATATATTAGCAGAGTTTATTGAAAGGTGTAACCTTATAATATAGGATAAAGCTCCTACAATGCACAAATATTGTTTTGAGTCATTAGATTAATCTATGAGAGATATTTTATGATTCACCAATGAATTTAGCTTTGTGAAGCCTTTTGGAAGAAAGAAACTGCCTATTGGTAGAAAATTTAGATAAATACTACCCATCATTCTGAAGAAAAATTGATAAGACATTATCCATAAAACTATTAGCTCTTCATATATATGGAGGGATCGTAAGGTCTTACAATTAACAAAAAAAAATCTATATGAGGTTGAAAAAAATTAACTAATCTTATGAGTGTGTCGAATTGAAAAAAATTTTAGATTAGATTACAAGCATTCATAATGGAAAAATTAGAGGTTCCAATGATGATCATTCAACCTTTTAAAATTTTAGGTTATAGTTATTAAAAATATTATTATGATCCAATTAAATCTATTGCTAAAAATATGCCTCTACAATTCATGAGAAACATCATTGATGATGAAACCTACAAAAAAAACCTATAAAAATTACAAATAAATCATTGATGGAAAGTTGAAAATCCTTGGGTGATCTCGCATACCCCATTCATGGAAAATAAGAAGAAGGAAACCAAGTCTCGATTGTAAATTACCAACCTTGTGCAACATTTGGAAGTATATGTGCCTTGTTCCCATGAAGGTATTTTGGTTGTAGATGTATACTCTACTTTGATCCTTGTGTATTCTACCAAAAACAAGGACCTATCACCTCTATCCATGAATGATTATTTGACCAATCTAGTTATTCCTGCAATATAAGTACATAATGCATCAAAACCTTCTAAACCTAGCTATTAGAGATATTTTTTGGCATCAAACTGCAGAATTGATTAGATGAATCCTTTAACCTAACTATCACCCATTATCTACAATAGTTTAATCATGACTAACATGATTGAATCCAAAATATTAACTATATCAACACAATGGGAGCATGCCTTGGTAGGTATGTAGCACCCTTATTTTTCACTAACAAAAAAAATCAATTTTAAAACATTCAAAGAAGAAAAATATGAAATCCAACTATGAAAAAGGGTGTGCTACTACTGCACCTAACATGAGGTACACATTTTACTATCCACCTCATGCTAAACAAATTATAAGTATCCAAAGAAAAAAAATAAGATAAAAATAGGGTGCATAAAGCAAAGAACAAAAAAGGTAGGAAAATTTAAGGTTTACAACCCAAGGCTATATCACGTCCGAAAAAAAAGAGTATATAAATATATATGAAAAGGAACCTAATATTCCAATGAAAAATATGCCATAATATTTTTACTTAAAATCATTGAGAGGAAACCCTAAGTAAACCCCTCATGATATTATATCAAAGAAGAAGAAGAGGAAGAAGAAGAAGAAGAACTTGATGGCATCTTCTCTGATTTAGATCTCTAGTTCTCTAAATGAACCACTAAATTGTCCTAGGCAAGGCTCACTAGTATATGTGGTAATTAGGTCAATTGGGTTGGGTTATAGTGGGGGTCGTTCTTAATTTAGGTTGTTTGCCTGTTATTCTCCTTTGTAGGTCAATTGTGGGTAGAGTTGAGTTATTTTGGGTTTAGGTCATTTTGAGTAGCCTTATTGCTTAGGTAAGTTTAGGTGTGTGTTCGGGTTAATTAATAGGGTTGGGTTTAGGTTTTGGTCATTTCAGGTTTGGATTCAAATTATTTCAGATTAGCTAGTCAGATCAGGTCAGATCTATAGACGTAAACGGAGTAAATTTTATCTAAAACACAATGAGTTTTATCCGTCGGATACTTAAATGGATATGGATAAAAGGATACAGATGATGGAAAAAACACCCATTAGATATAGGTATGGGTTATCCATATTCGTACCCATATCCAAACTCAAATAAATATCAATACCCGTTTATCCGATATATAATTACCTTTTAACCCTTAATATTAAAATAAATATCGTATAAATTATGGTTAAAGTTTTTATTGTGGATTTATCCTTTAGAAAAATACATTAATGGGTAAACGAATTATTCGTCAAGTAATAGATATCCAACGAATACAAATATGGATGTGTAAATGGATACCCGCCCCATTTATGTCCTTATCGGGTTAGGATTGGGCCAAGAAATCTCCTATTCTGGTGATTTCGTGTTTGAGTTAATTTAACGGGTCAAGTTTGAGTTAACTCGATGAATTAGATCTTTTAGGTTTTGATGGGTCAGGATGGGTTTGGGCCTAGCTAGTCTTAGATCGAATCACTTTAGATTTTGGTCAAATTAGACATTGACCACCAAAGTTAATATAAATCATTAACATCATAAGCAAGTATTAAGTTTAACTTCATGTAACCATGTGATTAATAATGTGTTGTTATTTGTTTATTATTATAGCTTTATAATGTTATGTTTTTACACACAAAAAAATTAGTAAATTTAGAATATCATTGGTAAATAAGTAAGTTCACAATAAAAGTGAGAAAAATAAATAAAATTTAAATAATAATATTTTTTTAAAGATTTAAATAAATAATAAGACATGTGGATTTTCTTATTATCATAACTAATTAATGTCGAATTTGGTTTTGTCAAGTCGGTTTGGGTCAAGTTCGGTTGATAGTGGATCGGGTTGATAACGAATTAGGTTGATGTTAGGTTAAAGATTAGAGTTAGGTCTGGTTTTGCTTGGGTCAGGTTTCTTATATTCAGGTCAGCATTGGTTTGGGTTAGTTTGGGATCAATTTTGGGTTGATTTAGGTTGATGAATTTATCGAGTTATGTTGGGTCGGATTTCGTGCCAGTCGGGCAGGTTGGGTCTGCTTTTGCCAGCTCTACTCGCTGGTAGATCATTTAAAGTCCTAATCAAATTTGATGAATGTAGAGAAGGATTCACCTTTTTTGTGTGCACCATCATCCAATCCAAACATAAAACCCATGATCTAAGAGTTTAGTATTGATCAAGCTCTATCTAAATATATTCTATAGAATCCATATATGTCATGGCATGATAAAGTCCTACAAAATAGGCATATAGATAACCTTTTTCATCTCAATTATGTTTAATTAGAGATCTAGGATAAAGCACCGTTGGCCATACTTCACAAGGAATAAATCTTACATGAGATAACGTAGTAAGAACATTCAAATTTAGGCTTTGTGTGTGGAATACAACCCTCATACAGAGACATGTGGTAGTTTATACATGATTCTTGATCACATATCACAACCCAAATGATACATTTGTATCATTAAGGATTTATAATTTTTCAATTTAACAATCAATAAAATTGTATGAATATTATTGATAATCCCCATTAGGCCTATTAGAATTTACCTTTATTGCTAAAATTACGGAAGACAAATTAGGAATTTAGCCACCATGAATTCTAGTTTGTTCATGTGTGGGTAACTTTCCCTGTTTTGCCTTTATCATTTTGGTACCTAATTTAATTAGCAGGATTACAAGCTATACAGGGAAACCTTTAGGGATGGATTGAGTAAAAAAAACTAGGGATCCCATATCATATGCTCGAGTATTGATTGAAGTTGGCACACACCGCCCTCTAGCATATCAAGTTTTGGTTCAAAAGCCTAATGGAAGCACTACCCCACAACTTAAGCATTATGAATGGAAACTTATGTACTATGCTAATTGCATGACCTTTGGTCATCTAAGTACTCAATTCATGGGCATACAAGAATCGATAAAACAAAAACCTAAATAATAATGGGGGATGAACCATCCATAAATTAGTGTCATACTAGAAATGCCTAGGGAGAAGACACAACATGCCCCTATAGTAGGTCTACAAAAACTTGCAAATAAAGAGTCACAACCAATCTATATAGCTGGTCCACATCAATCTACAAGCAAGAACGTTATTTTACCTATCCACATGAAGTATATTAGGAAGAAATCAATTGTATCTAGCCCTAGATGAATAGCCACAAGAGCCTCTTATGTATCATCAAGTTCTGACAATATTAATGAGTCACCTAAAATTTATCAAAGAACCTTGACAATTGGTTACTAGAGGAATGAAGATAAAGGATTATGAATTTAACTTGGACTTACAGGTTCATTTAGCATGATATTGGTTTGTTGGAATGTGAGAGGAATTAATGACACTCTCAAACATTGGGGGTGTTTAGTTGGATACATCATAATAAACTTGCTTGTTTAGGTCTTATAGAAACACAAGCTAAAGTCAATAATGCATCAAAAATAAGAAGAGGCATGATTGGATGGGAATGTCTTGATAATTATAGTAGTATTTATAATGGTAGGGTGTGGATAAGTTTTGATTCATCTAGATGTAATGTTATAAAGTTATCATATGTGACCAAGGTATGCATTGTCATCTCCGGTAAGTAGAAGGCCTCATAACTTTCCATATATCCACCATCTATGTAGATAATGATGGGGAACTAAAAAGAGATTGTGGGAGTGTTTTGAGCTACATTGTTCTTCTTAATGGCCTCATGTGATGCTATGGGATTTTAATGTAATATCCAACTCAAACGATAAAAAAACCATAGAAGGTTATAATTAAGAGAATATTAATTATTTCTTGCATCGTTTATCACAAATTTAGATGGAGAACATTTGGTATATAAAATCTTATTTCATATGGTGTAATAGAAGAGAGGGTGTATATGGAATTGGATGTAAGTTGGATTAGGTAATAGATAACATAAGCTAGTTTGATATATTTCATTCCTCACATCTCACTTTGCAAATCCTCTTATCTTAGATCATGTGGTAATGATCTTCAATTTGAGGCACCATATTATTTGAGGCCCATCCATTTTCACAACATGTGGACTACTCATCAAGACTTTTTCTTCACAATACAACAAGTTTCGGTGGGTTAAAGGCTTAAAGCACACAACCAGCCATGTGTAATGTAATGACATTGTTGAAAGCTTTGAAGAATCCACTTCATGAGTTAAATCAAAAACATTTTTGTAGCATTTTAGAGAGTTTTATCTAGATCATAACTAAACTAATTGAAGTGTAGGAGCAGCTCAATGATCTCCCTTTTGATGATTTGTAAATAGCACATGAAAAAGAGCATGTAATTAAGATCAAACATTACAACTCTTGTGAGGATAATTTTAATTATCAAAAGGCTTGCATAGACTAGATTAAGTTGGGGGATATCAATAACAAGTATTTTCTCTTACTTATGAAAGGTAAGAAGCATCATAATTAGATTTGTATGCTAGTGGAGGAAGATGTCTATGTCCACATCATACAGGAAGCCATTGTTACTGAATTCACCCCGTTCTATGTAACTTAAATGGGAATTCCCTTTAAACCTAAGGGTGAATTCATGCCTAACACTATGCTAAGAGGAATTTTCCTAGAACTCCACAATCAGATTTTTTTGTTGGATACCATAAAAGGATAAAGTAAAGAAAGCTTTTTTCTCAATAAGTAGTGATAAAAGTCCCAAGCCTGGATGGTTTTGATGCTATTGTATAAGACTACATGAGAAATTATCATGGAATATGTATGAAGAGCCTCAACAAAGGTTTTAATCACATACATTATTCCCAACTCCAAGAATGGTGTTATTTTAAATCTTATCCCTAAGGTTATGAATGCCTATATAGGTGGGCAATATCGGTCGATAGCATGTTACAACTTGCTCTACAAGATATCTCTAAGGTAATCACTAATATGATTCAATACATCATGCCTTTATTAGTGAGAGAAAATCAAGCAGCACTTAGGGAAGGTCGCACTGTTGGTGACAATATTCTTCTAGCTTGTTATGGCATGAAAAATTCAACTCCCCACTACATACTTAAATAAGACATGCAAAAATATTATGATACAATAAGTTGGCCTTTCATGTAATCCTTCTTAATTCATTTGAATTTTCCTATCCATTTTATAAAACTTGTTATAAGTTTTGTCACTATTACACAATACTTTATCTCCTTTAAGGGTATGCTTCACATGCCTTTTGATGCTAAAAGGGGGATAAGACATGGTGATCCCTTACCCCATTATCTATTTGTGCTTATCATGGAGTACTTGCATAAATCCCTTTGATATTTGTGGAGAAACATTGTAACACCCCTTTTTTAATACTAGAAATCTTTTTAAAGAACTATTTTCATAAGATAAAATAATAATAATAATTAGGGTGTCACTGTCATGCTTGGTACAAGTCTAGTTTTATGTACCATTCTTATAAAAAGTACTAAGGTTAAAATCATTACTCTCCTTAAATTAATAATACAACTATGAAAATCATATTATAGAGAAAAAAGTAGATGATAATAATTCTATTAGCCTTATCATAAGAAAGAACAACCTCATCGATTACAAAAATAAAAGTTGAGGAAATACAAGAGGATATAAGAGTCTAGGAACAACCAAATCAAACATACCAAAAAGGACGACGGATAGTCCTAACTCTTAATATAAAGTACTAGCTTCAATTGATCTAGTAAGATAACCTACAAAGATCACTACCTATTGAATAGGTAGGGACCCATAAAAATGAAACCCTTCAATACAATGGTGTTGAATAACCCATTATACAAGAATAAAATAAAAGGCTTACATGGAACATGTAGAAGGTATTATAGTAATACACGATATAAAATATTGAAAGATACACAAGATGATCAAAATACGATAATTAAATCAGATAAGCAAATATCACTAAGCCATATACTACTCATGCCCATTTGTTTAGATCATACTAAAACTTACCAATCAAACATCAAAGGGATGATCTCTGAAGTAATGATTAGAACCAATCTCAACATAATAACCATAACCTTTACTATATATCTTATATCTCAATGTCAAAGCCAATAATATCTATAATATCACAAGTAGGGTTCAAAGGCATAATACCAAACATAGGTAGCCTGAAGGAAACTACCAAATCATAGGTAAGCAAACCATAGGTAGGTAAAAAGGCTGCTGCCAAACCATCAGTAGGCACAAAGCCTACTACCGATACATAGGTAGGCACAAAAATTGTTACCAAATCAATCTAATAATAGTTTCAATTCAAAAATAATTATTTTTATTTTTATTTACATAAGGGGAGATCATATCAACCCAAAGAAACTTAGGTAATTCGGTCATATTGGAGCACCAAGGCAACAAAGTATCCTACCGACTATCAACCTAAGGACACTAAGGTACCTTAGTCACACTAGAACATGAAGGTAGTATAGTATCCTACCGACAAGGACACCTAAATCATAAGTATGCATACCCCTTATAAGTTTGTAAAACTAAATAGAGTAAGATACAGAGACTAAATGGGGCACTAAGGCACACTAGCAAAATTCCATAATCAACCATGGGATAAACTTCATCTTTAGGGTAGCATCCAATAATGAGTCACCATTCAAGTTTTTCACTTTAATATTATTATTTTATTATAGTGATCACAGATATCACATAATACACCAATGATTCCCATTTCCATACTTAACCATTTTTCTTACTTTCTAATTATTATGGAGATTCATAATCAAAGAAAACACTAGAGTCGATATTAGAAATCTATTAAGGTCATCCTAGGTTCAATTATTTATTTTTGGGTGCAATAGGCTAAAAATAACCAAAATACCCCTAAAGCCATAATTCCCACATTATCGTACATTTTAAATACTAATCTCTAGTTTATTTATTATTTTTTTATGAAAATGATAAAAAAAATAATTAAATTATTTATCATGTAATTAATTTACTAGACATGAGAAATGGCCATTTTACCTTTGCACATTATATAACATGTAAAACCCTAACATGCGTATTTAGTTCATCCAAAATCATGTACTCCCATGCTCAATAATAAATAATATAAATTAGGCATGCTTATTGAAATGAATTGCCTAGCATACTTAAAAACATTGAAGTGACCTTAAGTCACATACTGATACTAATCATACCAACATATGACTAAGCATGCTCAAGGTATCATAATGCATGTACATATTATACCTAACGTATTCCTAATATTGAAATAATTTTAACATGTTTTACATGAATTATTCATTAAAACCCTAATATGTTATCATGTGGTGCCTAACATTTTAGTAGAGTATTGGTATTGAAATATAGCAAAAATACTTAACATGGTTAATACATCAAAACCATTGTGTGCTATCATGTGATGTCGGCCATTTTAGTAAGTATAAGAGTTACTTGACTTCCAGCAAACTCACAAATAATAAGCAATCTAATAAAATTACTAGGATCCACTGATCAATCTCTTATACCTAAAAATAATACCACATTAACTATATTACTATTTAATCAATAAAATAATAGTTTATATTAAAACATTGATCAAGAAAAACTATCAAAATACCCTTACATTACAAAAGGAGAGAAAAAATCAAATTCACGTTGCATAGGTAGTGTGAGCTCATCCATAAGGGAAGGTCTATAGGAGGCGGCTAAGGCAAGGATATGATATTAGTGTGCTCGTGGTGTGAGGCACAACTAGGAAAGGTAAACGTTGATAAGGAAACTCACACTTTAAGGGATAGCAACAGTGATGGGTAGCATTAGGTTGCAACGAGGCTAGAAAGAGGTAGCTGAGGAAAGAAGGGATGGTGGTTGTGGGAAGCTAAAGATGTTGGTAGTGCTGGCTTGAGATGGTGACATAGAGAAAAGGGGGAACTACTTGGTTGTGGGTGACACAAGATTGAGAAAGCATAGTGTTTAAGAGAGACACTACCAGAAGGGTGGTCAGAGAGGTGTGGTAAGGGCTGGTAAGGTTGGTGGTTGGCTCGGTGGTGTTGGATGGTGCTATAAGGAGAAGAGGAAAGGTTAGGTGGTGTTTGCTACTTGAATGGCTATGAGGATGGTCAAAGGTGGCATAGAGAAGAGGTGAGGCACAGATGCATGAGTAGGTTGTGCGAGAGGGGCCCATATGCGCAAGCCAAAATTGTGACACAATTGAGGCATATGATAAGGGCACAATCTATGCAAGTGTCACACAATTACGGTTGCATTGGTATATGATTTGTTACCCTCAACTAAAATGGATAGGGAAGTTTATGGGGCAGGTATAAGTCTTATATTAGGATGTTAATGGTTAGGAAACAACGAGAAGAGGTTGGTGATGGATGGGCATGAAGGTGGTGGTATGAAAATGGTGATGATGGATGGTGGTGGCATGACTAGGTTGAGGAACCAAAGTAGGGCAGAGGGAGAAAAAAAAAGAAGAGAAGGGAGCCAAGGTTGTCTAGGAAAATAGAAAAAAAAAATAAGGGAGAGGGAGGGGTATTCAATAGTTATGTAAGGGATGGGCTCAAACATAGAGAGAAGGTGAGGAGTTTAGTGTGATAAGTGGAGGGAGACAGGATTCATGTTTTGGGAGAGAAAAAAAGATGGCACAATAGAGGGAGTATTGCTCGAGAGAGGGATTTAGCAGATGTTACGTATGTGGAAAAAAGACAGGGGGTGGTGTAACTTGATAGGATTTAGTAAATTTTGGTTTAGTTTGGTTAGGTTAGGGTACCCATTAAGAAAAATGAATAGGGAAGAAAGAAAATAGTTTAGGATAAGTTTAACAAAAAATAAAGTGATAAAAATTATTTAAAAGTTTATTTCAGTTATGAGCCAAAGGTTAATAATAAAGTAATTAACCCGAGGTTTAGGGGTTATGTTTTCAAAGAAAAGGATAAACACCCAGAATCAAAGGTTACAAAATGTTGGGATGTTACAAATAAGCTCTTTCAACCTCACCCTAAGTGTAAGAAAGTAAACTGACTTGTTTGGTGTTTGCAGGTGACCTACTTTTATTTAGTTCGTGAAATAGTGTTCCCATTGATTCAATGTGCAAAATGTTCTAGGATTTTTTGTGAGTTGTTTAATATAACTCTAAAGACCTTGAAAAGTATTATATACTATAATTTCTCAGTACCAGCTTATGTTAGAGAGGATATTGATAGGAAATATCATTTTCATGTGGGTGATCTACTAGTTTAATATCTTAGCTTTTTGCCCCGATAGGGAAGTTCACAACTAAGATCAGAGCATGCAGTGCACAACTTCTCAGTTAGATGGGGTAGCTACAACTTGTTTGATTGATTCTTTATGGCATCCAGGCTTACTAGAGCTTGATGATGTTGTAGAATCAACCCCTAAGCACTACTTACTGCATATTTGTGCGAACAATAGTACACAAATACCGCATAAAGAGTTTGTTGGGAATTCAAAGTGATTTTGGAATTTCAAAGTCAAAATTGCATTGTATTTACTAAAAGGAACACTAGTTTTTTGCAATGGAATGTATATAATATTTCAAAGGTATACCACCTCTTGAGACCACATTTACTTTGAGTATGTCGGTATAGCTTTGTTTGGAATGAAGCATATTTACCAATGCATCAATGGCATCTTTGGTTGGTATTTTAATAAATACTTTTTACTAAGGATCACATGGTTTAAATGAGTATGCAAGTCCTTACTTCATGTTGCTTGTGTGTTGTTGATGAAGAGAACCTCCATCACCTATTCTTCAACTTTGACTACTCTAAACACCTAAGGATATAAGCAACACAAAAATAGTTGGGAGTCTCTAGTTAGGTGGTTAAAGAAGAAAGGAAGAGGACCCCCAACCATATTCAATTTTTTTAGCCCTATTCACTATAGTGGTATAGCATGTGTGTGGGTAATGTAATAAGAGGATATTACATAATACATTGCTAATTTAGTCCCTAATGTAGAAAATCATTATGAAAGAAGTGGCTACTCTGATGGTTAGTTTGACTCGTTATAAATACTATGCCATATTAATGGTTATGGTTGATAGTTTGGATTATTGAATATTTGATGTACTAAATGCTTTCAATTTTGATAATATATAAATATACGTTAATAATCTATATAAACATAATTGATTATAACACCCCTAATTTTTCACTACGAAACTAAATTATTTTATTAACATGATTGTGGAAGCAAAATACAAAACCCCCTTATAAAAAATGGAGTGTTCCGTAGTATCTAACATAAATAGACATTCCTTCCTTTGTCTTATGTTAGAAACAAGGATGCATATCCAAAACAAAAAACATAAGGTAAAGTAAGATTTAACAATAAAATTAATATAAGAGGTAGAAAAATTAAGGTTTATAACCCAAGGGTATATCAAGCCTGCATAATAATTACAAAAATATATAAGAAAAAGAAGCTAACACTACTCAGGGAATCTTGGTCACAAAGGACCATCAAAAAATAAAAATTCAACGAAATGCCAACACTTGAATGTCCCCAATAAACAAAAAAATTAGGGGTAGGACACTCATTGGTTATCCTTATGAAGGTGCACAAGACCTTCTACTTGTGGGATTGAGTAAGGTATTGTGACAACAATGCCATTAGTATGGGTACATACTAAGTAAATCAATTTACCCTTATCATGTATAACATGACATATACCAGGAATATATGCAAGACCATGATTAATCATACTGGGCATACATACCATATGAACAAGTAAACATAGTTTACTCCAATCACACATATGACAGTACAAATTCTATGAATCATACAATGTGGAACATACACAATACACAATGCACTCACCATAATTTAACCAAGAAACACATGCAATACCATACATCAAACATAAAGATCATGCTCCCTTATGAAGATACTCATACAACATGGATGAATATGTGACATGAGAATCATGAAATCATGGAATATGAGGATATAATTGACAACATAATATGTTCACACATTTCCATATTAAATATAATGACACACCCAAGCCATGCATAAATTAATGAAATATTTTCATAAGCATGTGGTCATTATAAAACATAAATAGATCATAAATGCAATATCATACTCCTCATTCATTCCATATGGGTGAAGGAAACACAAATCACAAAAGTATTCAATGCATATAGGTACTAAACCTATAGGAGGAACATAAAGCAACCTAAGGCATCTCTTTAATCTAATTCATTAATTATATCTTTGGAGTCATGATCATATGATTTACATTCATGTAAGAATGCTGAATTAGCTCACTAAACCTTACCACTATGGAACTTAGCTAAGGAAACCTAATAAAATTAGTAGTTATTATAGTAGCAATATATAAAAGTAAATATCATCATATACTACTCTTGATCACAAGTTAAAGTATTGACAAACTCATTGCATCACTAGGTATCCTAATCAAAGTGTCAACACTTCATAAGTGCACCAAAGGTGTGAAAATAAAGTAGGAAAGGTACTGAAACTATTGTGGGTTCCTATCTCATAGGTAAAAGTGGTACATGAGCCACCCTGTTTAGCCACTATGAGAGTGGAAAGAACATAGGCTTGAATGAATTATTTCCCTTAAAGTAATTAATGTACGATTTGAGAAAAACATTTAGCTCATGAAAACTAACAACAAAATCACTTTACCAAATTATTATCATGATGTGATTTATAGTGTAGCACAAATGATAAAAAAAAACATTATTCCATTACATCTCATGGGGAATACAGGTTATGAATTTACTAACGTCACTTCCATGGTGCAATTAAAGGTTTGGATCACAAAATTAAAGGCATGAATCACATAAGCCTACATAAGCCCCTTGGAGCAATAAACGACATGAATCACAAAATTCCATTTTCATCCATGATCTTCATTTAATCATTCAAGTTTAAGTATTGGGGTAAACTTGGTGATACACAATCAATTCCCAAGACTAAACCTCAAAATATCATAAAACTATGATGAGAACTAACTAACTAGTGTACAAAATTAGTGGAATGGTTTGGGTTTCATACCAAAAAGCACTACATTTTAGGTTAGCATAACCAATCAACTAGTTAAGGATAGACCAATCAATTAGTATAGCTAGTTGGCAAGTCATATCCCAATTAGTTGAATTGTGGTCGGCAAGTATAAGAACACTGAGAGCCTAATAACTAGATGATTTGTTAGGATAAACCAGTTAACTGGTACAACTAATTGACTAGCTTTGTCTACCTAGTTGACTAGTGACCTAGCAAGATAACATAACAATATCACAAAACTAGTTGACTAGTCGGGTCTACAAGTTCATTGGTAAACTAGTGGACTAGTTTTAACTTTGACTAGTTGGTTGGTTTACCTATGGTACATTTATACATTCTATTCAAGAATAAAATATGATCAACCATGGTGCATAAAATTTTCTTAACACATAATAATAATCAACTAACAACTTAGCACGTAAAGTATGCTTAGGATTTCATTAATACATTAAAATCATGTTCATAATTTATCAAAATTGTCAAAAGAGTTAAGAAACCCTATGACATGCTTTATAATGCTATAATTTCATGTAAAATAGATTATATCTCATAAATACAAATATTATACTTGCTGGAATTATAAATATATTGACAATATTCATGAATCACAACAAGCATTGTGATTAAGACGCATGCATATGCAAGCTAAAGCTCCTATTTTATGCCATTCTACCCATTATTTCATATATTTAGCCATAGAATGCTAAATAAATAAATAAAACATCCCTAAAGTCTCATGATTATATAAAAATGACAAATGTACACTCAATCACATATATCACTTTCCACACAATAGGTAAGGTAATGGGTTACCTCAATAAAACCTCATCAAGGTCCACCAAAGGAGGAGAAATATAGTTTCCTTTAAGCTTGAAAATCTTCAAAAAAATACCTTCAACTCCTAAACACCTTTGAAACCTAATAATAATAAACTAAGAAAAACAAATTTTTGCTCAAAACAACTAAATAAAGAGGATGAAGCTTACCTCACAACTTCCAACCTAAAACCAAAAAAAAAAGATGGAAAGGAAGCACAAGAATTCACTTTTTCTCCAAAACCTTCTCTTTGTTTATTTAGTAAAAAAACAAAAAAAAAATATTAGATAAGGGGTTGGAGAAAGATAAAATAGAGTAAAAGTAGAGGGGAGGAGGCTCAGTGGAGAGAAGATAAAATAAAGGAGTTAGAGAGAAAATTTTCTCACTTAGGGAGTGTAAATGAGTTGAAATGACTAAGAGGCTAAGGCTAAAATAATGGTACACAAGGGAGAAAATAGAATAAAAAGGAGGATCAAGCAGTAAGTCATCATATTAGCTCACTTTTATAATAAGCCACATGGAGAGTTGTAAGTACGATAGAGTAGAGAGAAAGAGAAAGAATAAAATAAAGGGGATGAGATCATCAAAGTTAATTTTTTGAGATTTAAATCAATAAATCTGTTTTAAGCCCGACCAAATCAAATTTAAAATCTTGATTAAGCTCTCAAAAATGAATTATAAACAAACCCAAACTTAATATAAAAGTCATAAAATATTTATAAAAATATTTAATTTAAATTGAGCTCAAAAACCACACGAACTAACTAAGCTAGTTGATTGGTCTACCAAAACTAGTGACTATTCAAACTACTGGATTAATTCTTCTAAACCAAGGAACCCTTAAAAAAATGAAATATTTTACTCATATATGATTTATTCAATTTAAATCATCTCAAAAACCCTTTTGAAACAAAACTCAAAACTAGAGGTGGCAATTGGATCAGAGCAGGTTGTAATGGGTTGGGTTGATATTTGGTCAAGTTATTTGTAGGTCAAGTGCAACCATTTTGGGTTTGTGTTTTTTTTTTATTAATTTTGAGTTAATATTGTTGCATATATTTGTTGTATCAGGTTAATTTACTGGTTAGGTTGAGCTAGTTTTAGTTTGGGTCATTTCAAGTTAACAGATCGAGTCCCAAGTTAGCTCATTTTTGTGAGATTTTGAGTTAATTTGGTTGGTTGGGTTTGGATTAACTTATAACATCGAGTATGTTTGGGTTTTAATGAGTCACTTAAGATTTAGGTCATGCTAATCATAAATTAGATCTCTTCATATTTAAGTAAAAAAGAACATTAATTTTAAAATTAATCCAACTTATCAACCTAATAAGTAAGCATTAAGTTTGAATTCATGCAAACATGTAATTAAAAATATGTTATTAATTACTATGTGTTTATTATTAGGAATTTTTTTATGTGAAAAGGTCGGTAATATTATAATATCATTAGTAAAAATATAAGTAAAATTTATAAAAGAATATATTTTTAAAAGTTTTAAATAAATAATAAAACATGTGTACTTTTATTATCACAAATGGTTAATATTAAATTTAGTCTTTTTGAGTCAAGTTAATGCCAAGTCGGTTAATATCAAGCTAAGTTTATGTTGAGCTAAGACCGTATTAGGTTGTGGCTAGGTTGAGTTGATGTCGTGTTTTAGGTGAGCTCGGGTCATGGGTTTAGTTCAAGTTTTTTGTTGGTAAGGTTAGGTGAGTTGGATCCATTTTTGATATGTCTACTAAAAAATATCTAAACCATAATTAAGCAAGCATAAACCACAATCAAACACACATCTAAACCATGATTAAACATACTTGAATCATAATCAAGCATATAAACCATCATGCATCATATGCCCTAAACTATAGGGTTACTCCATTGATGATATTTATATTCAAGGAATATCCATATTAGTGCCAACACTTGACATCATTGAGTTAATAAATGAGTACATATTATCAATCAATTCATTAAAAAAATGATATTTCAACTTAAATAGCACATGCAAATTAGATTCAAATACCGACATGTTGCAAGACCTTTAAACTCAAAAATTCTTATATGACATTAGCTGCACCATGTGTCTAATCATATTTTATACTTGAAAATTGGTACATTGGTTATGCTATTAAGAAATATAAATCATTCGCTTGGATTATGCAATAGTATTAGAATGGTTATTATGATGCTAGGAAGTTTTGTTTTAGAAGTATAAATGTTAGGTGGAAGTAATGGTAGTCATAAAATATTATTATGAAGAATATCACAAACACCACCTAATCTTAAACTACCATTTAAGTTTAATGAAATAAAGTTATTGTTGATAGTTTCATATTTAATGATGATCAACAAAAATCAAGGTTAATTTCTCACTAACATTAGCATTTTTTTATGAAAAAAATGGTATTCAATCGTAACCAACTATATATTATCGTTTCTAAAGTAACAAATCATCATGATTTAAAAAACCTGATATGCGACAATAGCATCAGTGAAAGTGATTTAACAACATATGTTGTAATCAAAAAATCATGTAATTATATCCATAATGTATTGATCTCTCTATCATATAAATTGTGCATGTTAAATTAACATTTATTAACTTATTACTTACTTTTATTTATCCTTGAATAATGAAATAATCAAAAATAAATTATGCATAGATTTAATTATTTTCATACATTATACAATTGATAATCTAGTTCATTATTAATATCTCATTTCATTTCATATTCCGCACCAAATTAATATTAAAGGTATTAATAGATAGGATATCTGATAAAAAAAAACTTTGAATATACCCAAAAAAAAAAGTTATGAAAATCTGACATTCACACATCCAAAATTTTGGATTAGATGTTCAAAATTTTGGAGAAAAATACAAATGATAAATATAAGATAATAAATTATTCAGTAAAAAGATAATAAACCAATCCAATATGAATTGATATGATCTAATGATTTGATATAAATCTTAAATAACATCATATTCAACTAGTAATTTCAAATTTTACATAGTATATAAATATTTAATAATAAAAATTATTAAAAAGTAAAAAAATAACTTACAATAAATATTATCTTCTCAAATTACACACACACACACACATATACAAAAAAAAGTTATGAAAAAATAAACATATATAAAAGTATGTATGTATGTAATTTATCGAATCGGATATTCAATTTATTTTAACTTTTATTAAGTAGATCAGTTTTTTTGTTGAATATATATATATATATATATATATATATATGGGTTATTTAGTTTTTTGGATCAGGTTGATTTGAATATCAGATTAGATCATCGAATATTGAATAACATAAAAAATCCTAACTAATACTATATGACTCAACCTAATTACTTTGTCCATTTTATAATGTAGCTTACTTTTTCTTTCAAAACTTGTTTCAAAATACAAATCATATTACAAAGTAAATGTTACATCTCCTTATATACCTTTTATTCTTCACTAATTAAAGATTAAGTTGCCAAAAATATATTTGTCTAAAAATATATTAGTCATCTCAAGTATTTTTTTCCCTTAAAGTTATTAATATTTTATTTAATATAATATAATTAAAATTAACTTATATTATAAAATAAATGATGTAATTAATAAATATTCTAAGGGTAGTTAAAACTCATGGCCTATTTGGTTTGGGACTAATTAGGGTGAATAATTCCATTCACCTCCACTCACCCTATTTGGGAATAATTTTTTAATGTTTTGGCCAAGTAAATCAGGTTAATTTATTACCCCTCATTGCCTTTAATTTACCTCATTTTGGTCACCCTTATTTTGGGGAGGTAATGAAAGGGAAAGAAAAAAATTTAATAAAATGTGTACCTGTCTAGATAAAATTACGCTTAGCATATTTTCCCAACCTTACCTCCTTTCCCAATCAAACATTTGACCACCATTTCTCATGCTCGCTATCAAGTGTCAAGCCTAGCTGTCATCATCTCACCTAGTACAATATCGTCATTATCTTTACCTTTATGACAAAAGCTTCCATTTTTGATCGTCAGAGTTGCAACATCTTCATCTCAACTCGAATTAAGTGAAGACTAAAATTTTTATTAAACTACAAACTGTAATGCATTATATATAGTTTAAACAGAACCTCTCATAGTGGTCAAGGAAATGATATAATTAGGCTCAATATATTATTGAATTCTTATTTTATTTCCTTAATAGAGCTTCACCTATTCTAAATTATTAAACCTTATCTTTTGTATTTCAATAGAAAGTATTAATAGTCATTTTTGTGGATAGTGTATCTTAATAATGGAAAAAAAAATCATCATTTCTATACCTTTTTAAAATCATTTTCTAAAGCCTTTTTTAGTGGTGAAGATACAATAGAGTTAAGTGCATATATAAATTTAAGGGCCAAACAATTATAAGAGATCTTCAAATTGTAAGACATCAATTAAGTGTGGTGTTAATCTATTTGAACTATCAACGCAATTGCATCATCTTAGATTTTTATTGCTTTCCTTGATGATATCGTATTATGTTGATGATGGGGATATTCTCATTATGTAGATGGATAATGATGATAATCTTATTCTATTACAAGTTATAATTAGGAATTGGTTTGTTATGGTGGCACTAGCTTATTGGTATTTGGATGAAAATGGCATGTTAGATGATGGTGATATCCATACAAAATATAGAAAAGTGATATTTTTGGTAAGATAGGTGATGATAAATAGAATTATATGTGAAACTATGATTTGTATGGATCCTTAGGCATTTTATAAATTATGTGGTTATTAGTGAAACATGGTGGATTACAATTAACAAAATGAATTAACGTTATAGAGCAAGTTTCTCTATTTCCATTCATTTTGAGCATGCAATAACAAATAGGGAGGTGTAAATAGTATTTGGTAGGGATGGAGAAGTTATTAACCGTCATTTTCACAATATATTAAGAGTTGTTATAGAATTAGAGGAGATGCGTATTAGACAGCCAAATAAATCGTCAACACTAACATAAATTCAAGATAGCCCTAAGTTCTATCCTTATCTATGATAGGTCTTAATTTTTTATTTAATAAATAATGTAGTTAGATCCCTAATAATAACTTAGTAGTGAATTTTCAGGATTCTGTTGGAGCAAGTGATGGAACGCATGTCCGAGTAAACATATGCTCCTAAATACTAAGGCATGATATATTCCACCACAAAAAAAAAAGTACTAGTAGCGTGTACCTTTGACCTAAAATTTACATATGTTCTAGCTGGTTAGGAAGGAAAAACATATGATGCTTGAACATTAATAGATGTATTAAGACGATAATATGGGCTCAAAGTTCTACAAGATAGTTATATTTCCATACTTGAAAATATTTTTACTTAATTTATTGAATTTCATCAAGAATTTTAATTTTTTCATCCATAAATATTATCTAGGTGATGTTGGTTTTCCTATGATGAGTGCGTGATTAAACCTTCTAGAGGATGGTGGTATCATATGAAATAGTACTTGCATAATCCACCAAGAAGTCCTCAAGATTTATTTAACTTGTATTATTCTTCCTTAAGAAATGTAATTAAAAGAAATTGTGGTGATGTAAGAAAAACTCTAATTATTTCAAGTGCAAATGAACCTCATTATGACATTGATACGAATGAAGTTATACTTCAAGAGATGGATCAGGAACTTGCCAATGGAACTGATGGAGAGTAGGAAAATAGGTTTTATGATCTTACATAAGAAAAGGATGCCGCAAGAGGAGAGTTTATAAAGGATTTGACAATAGTAGAGATGTAGAGAGATTATAGCCCATAAACATTTCTTTTAGTTCATGTAATCTGAACATATGTACTATTTCACATAATCTTAGTCCATTGGCTATAATATTTTGTGATTTAAATTAAACACATGTACTAAATTGTGAGAACTTTGTTGGTTTGCTAAAATATGTTGTATTTTACATTAAATACATATACTAAATTGCGATAAATTTATTGGTTTTCTACAATATGTTGTATTTTACATTAAAAAAATGTAGGGAATTGCGAATACTTTGTTGGTTTACTAAAACATGTTGTATTATACTTTGAACACACCTTGAGACATATATCTTTTTTCTTTTTTGGGATATTTAACCACACCTCCTCATTAAGTTGAGAGAAACATTTGGACATGTAAAATGGATGAGGTTTATCTTGATGCTTTTCTACATTTGATGCATATAAGTAATTATCCTAGTGGTACACTTCCTAAAACATCTCACAATTATGTGCTCAAAGATCTTGAAGAAAAACTTCCTATCCACTCGTGAAACTAAGGTTGATTTCACAATATGTTATAGTATCTAATGAGAGTTTGTTTATATGTTGTGACATATTCCAGAATGTCTCAAAAAGTGGTTAGGTTTTAATCTTACCACTCAAATGTGGGGTATTAAAGATAAAATATAGGACCAAATAATTAAGGTGTGTATAATGCTAATTTGATAGATTTTTTTTTTTTTGCATAAGGTTTTTTTTTCTTTTCCTTCATAGTCTTCACCATCTATGTAGGTTAAGTGTTGTGGCTTAATTTGTTTTATTTGTTTGTTTTTCATAGAGTAATCCAAAGGTTTTATAGTGGATGGGTAATCTAATTCTATTCTATAAAAAAAAATGGAAGAGCTCTTTTCTAAGGATATAGCAACTAGATATAATGTTATAATTGTTTATGAAATAAGAGTAAGGAGAGGATTCGTTATAGGATACCTTGGTGAATCTGGTGGTATGGATCAACATATTGATAATATGGCCTCACAAGACGAAGTTCATATTTATGGATTTAGTTCATTTGATGTTGATTCCATAATTCCACATAGTTGTAATCAAGAATATGCTTCATATGCTAGCAATGCAAGTGCATCATAAGGAGGTGGGAGCCTTAGAAAAAGAAACAAGGGTAAGAGGAAATGGATGCATTTTTTATAGCATGTTATGATATGCTAAATGCATAGATGGAGAAGTTTCCGCCTTTTTAAACAAATGCTCACATGTTGATCCCACTAAGGAAATAAAGTGTGTTGAGGATATTAACTTATATTCAAGGTACATGATGTAGGTTTCTTTACATCTTCCAAAGAATCATTTAGATAAGGACATATTAAATGTGTATCCAATAGAACACTATTGATCTAAATTATAGCTTTTGATGGTATAAGCACAAATCATTGTCAAATCAAAACATTTCCCTTATGTGAACTTTGTAATTTAAGATACTTGAATTTCCACTGCATGTACGAGGATGGCATCAGTTATCATTGTTGAATATGAATCAATTGTAAGATGTTAAACATCTTGTGCACCTTTTGGGTTTTTATTATGGATTATGATGGATGATGGATTCCTTTCTTAATTTGTTATATATTATTTATTTCATTCATACGGAAAATCTATCTTTGAACTAGTTGAAAAATGGAGGTTGCAATAAAGTGATTTGGAAGATAATAGAGTAATTATTATTTCAAAATCAAGGATCTTTTGTCTTGTTCCTTGGAGTTGAAAATGATGACAATGTTGGAGATATATTTGAATATGGTGGTATGTTCAATTATTCTCTTCACTTGGGGTTGGAAATTCAACAACCTCACTTAATCCCAAAGAGAAATCACTAAGTTTTCTGTAGTGAGCAATAGATAAATTCTCAAGAATACTCACTTGAAGAGGAAGGAAAGGAATTTGAAATTTTCAATTAACTCTTTATTCATGTTCTTATAAATGTACAAGTCAACATGCATACATACATATTCATATATATACATAATCATATATATTCTTATATATATATATAGGCTTTAGTTTCTCTTTACTAACAAAGCCCAATTCAACCAGCTTTAACTAGTTAGATTAACCTATTTAATAAAAGATTTAAACTAATACACTACATGCCTATATTATTCACATAATGGTATAAAATTACAAGTTACAAGATATTACAAATTATACATAAAGTATCAAAGCAAAACAAAAACCCTAATCGTGCAATACAAGTAGTAATAATCATGTAATTAAGCTTCATGTCAAGTAGCTTTATCTTCTACACAACTTTCTAACCCTTATCTTGTTATTATCCTATACACTATATTTATTTGGTGATTTATTCTTGTTGAAAACATATATAATACCTACAACAATCACTTAGCAAATTATTAGCATTAAGGTTAACATGAGGGTGTTCAAGATTTTTAACAACAATCGGTACCATATCTAAATATGCTAACTCTTAACCTCTAATTGTAGAATATTGATGAGATGCAGATGCTTCTACATCATTCTCCCCTTATAAAAGAGAATTTTCCTTCAAATTAGCATCACTATAGTAAGAAGATAAATCATCAATGTCCAAATTCCTAGAATCTCCCCCATAGGATTCAGGTAATTCCAATTCATAAGCATTATTCCCATATTTCCTTAAGAGTTTAAATGGTCCATCAGGTCTTAGCATTAGTTTATTTTTTCTTAAGTTTGGGAATATTTACTTTCTTAAGTGTATACAAATAAATTATCCTAGTAAAAACACTTGTTGAATTTGAATTTTATTCACTTGAGTTTGGTATCTAGCATTAGATTTCTCAATGGTGTTCTTAACTTGCTCATAAAGTTTCTTAAAGAATATAACTCTTTCTTTAGCATCATAGTTCTTATTATCACCTTTCTTCAATGACAACATATCAATAGGAAAATAAGGATTAACTTTATAAATAACTTCAAAGAGACTTGATTGAGTTGAACTAGAATGACTCCTATTATATGCAAATTTAGCATAAGAAAGTTTTATATCCCAATCTCTTATACTATTGTTAACTAATCCTCATAGTAAAGTTCCATGTAATATACAACAACTTAGTACCTAACATATACTAAAGAGTCTTCCAAAAGTAGGTCAAAAGATTTGCATCTCTATCTGACACTATATTTTTAAGAATAGCATGTAATATTACTACTTCTTTGAGATATAAATCTATTGCATGAGTTGTATAATTAGGTTTATTACAATTAATAAAATGTGCAATTTTATAAAATCATTCAACCACTACCATAATAGAATAATTTGTCCTTCGTTTCCTTGATAAACCTAGGATAAATTCCATTCTAACCCCATCTCATGGTTAACTAGGAATTGATAAAGGATTATATTAACCTTTATGAAAGAAACTCTTACTCTTTTAACAAGTCACACATCTCCGAATAATAGCTTGTGCCAATTTTATTATTTAGGGCTAATAGAAATGTTCTTATAATATTTTTATAGTTTTATCAATACCAAAATGACCAGCTATACTCACCTCATGTACTTCTTTAAGTATAAATCATGAAAATTAGATAGAGGTATACAAAATTTATTAAGCTTGAAAAGAAACTCATCTTGAAGCACATAATTTCTATGACTATGATTCTTTTTACATGCATCATAAATCTCAAAGAAATATTCATCATTTTCATCAACTCTTTTAACATTTAAAAACCTAATAACTTAGCATCCAATACAACAAGTATCAAAGATCTTCTCAATAGACCATTTGCTACCACATTGTCTCTACCATTAAAATGTTTGGTAGAAAACATGAAGGAATATAAGAAACTAAACCATTTTTCATGCTTAGGACTAATTTTCTTTTTTTCCATGCAAATATTTTAAATTTATATGGTTTTAATGAAAAATAAATGGTTTACATATCAAAGAATGGCTCCATGTTTCTAGGCTTCTTATGATGGCATAAAAAAAATTTATCATACATGGAGTAATTCAATTTAGCCCCATTTAAATTTTTACTACACAATGAAATGGCCCATCTTTCTTGCAAGACTATACCTCTTATCTCTACCCCACTAGAATCACATGTAACTTAAAATAATTTATTAAAATTAGGTAAGGATAATATCGATCTATTACATAGCTTGTATTTCAAAGTTTAGAAAGCTTTAGTTGCATCCTCTCCCCATTTTAATTCACTTTTCTTCATGCGATGTGTAATTGGTGCAGAAATAGTTGATAAGTCATTCTTGAATCTTCAATAACAACTTACTATCCCGTGAAAACTTCTTACCTCATGAGTATCTTTTCGTATATTCCAATCTTGAATAGCTTGAATCTACAGGGGATATAATTTTATACCTTTTTTACTTTTAATATAACCAAGGAAAGCAATACTTGAAAGCATAAAGTCACATTTTTTCATTTTTATATAGAATATAACTTCCCTTATTTTATCAAATAATCTACTCAAATGAATAAGATGATTATGCTCACTTTTATTATACACAAGTATATCATATAAGTACACCATAATGAATTTTCCAAAAAAATGATGAATAATTTCATTCATTATTTTCATAAACAAACTACATGCATTACATAAACCAAAACACGTCACAACCCATTCATAAAGACCATATTTCATTTCATATGTAGTTTTTTATTCATCCATTTCCCTTATCCTTGTTTTATGATATCCACTCCTTGGATCAATTTTAGAGAATACTAGTGTCCCCACATAATTCATCTAACATGTCGTCTAATTTAGGCATAAGAAATTGATATTTGATAGTTATATCGTTGAGAACTCTAGAGTCAACATATATGTGCCAGGTACCATGTTTGTTTGGAACAAGTAATGTAGGTATATAATATGGAACCATGATATCTCTCACATATCCTTTTTCTATGAGCTCTTGTATATGTTTTTGTAATTCCTTAGCTTTTTTTAGATTAAATATATATGTAGGTAAATTAGGTAAAAACACAACAGTCATAAAGTCTATAGCATTTTCAATTCCTATTTTAGATGGTAATCCAAGTGATAAGTCAATAGAAAATACATCATTATACTCATCAATAAGCTCACTTAATCGAGGATTGTTGTCATTTTTCTCCCCTTGTGGGGACTCTTTGATAATCAAATCATAAAAACTACCTTCTTCCTTAATACATTCTATCATAGCCTTTTCGTACAAAAATAAAATATGTTTATTCTCATCTATGCTATCATTTTCATGCTTAGAATGTTTAAGTTAGTTCTTTTTATTATCTTTCTCAATAAGATACTCATTAATAATATAATTATGAATAGCACATCTATCATATTGTCATGGTCTACCCGATAAGATTCCATATGCATCCATAGGCAGAATATCACATAGCACACCATCACGATAATTACCAATTTGAAAAGAGATTAGGATTTTTTTTTATTTACTTGACTCATTTGTCATTTTTGAGCCATAGAAGACAACAAGGCTTTGGTTATGATGTTGTATCTAATCACATCATCTTCACCATCCTCTCATTAGCTACTTTTGTACACGAACCACTGTCAATAATTCGACAAATTGTGCCTCCCACTCCCCCTTTAGTCTTATATATCTTCTCTCAATGATTGGGTTACTCATTAGCTTGAATATGAAGAACTCTTTGTGGTATATAACAAGAATTACCCACATCCTCGAATTTACTTGAAATTAATTCACTTATCTCGAATACAAGATCTTTATCACAAGTCTCTATAACTTCAATCTCTTATATGGAAAAAACTCTTTGGTTAAGGTACCTGACCCATTTAAACCATTGCTTTAGAGAGACCTTATTGACCTTGTCCCTACCTTTCTCCTCTTGGGTAGGTCCTGCTTCTCATCAACATTTGTAGTAGTTGAGGTACCTATGTAACACCCCCAAATTTACTACTGAAAAATTTCGTTTAATTAAAAGGGTTTAGCGGAAGCGAAAAGATAAAACCGTAAACTCGGGGACATTACCGCCACACTTAGTACCAGATCGGCTCACTCGTACCGTTCCAGTACTAAGTGCTAAGGTTATATAAAGTTAACATTAAACACGAATCATTATTAAAACACCAGTCATACAGAAATCAGAGTGCGATTTAGGGTTACAAACTAAAGAGTACGTGACTAGAGTTTTTCAAAACGTAAAGCATAGCACGATAACACAACTAAATATGATAATACGAGGTCTAATAAAAGAAACAGAGTCCGGCCGAGTCGCTCTTGATCCCCAAGTCAGGTTTAGCTCAACGCTCAGCCCCATCCGATGCCTTGTAAGTGTCGTAGGCATCGAAGACATCAACCCCTACCTGTACAAGCTCAAATAGGTCTTCTGCTCGTGGGAATGAGCAGCACCCATGAAACGGGTGATCAGTATGCTACGTACTGAGTAACGTAACAGACGCACTAAGGCCCACATGCACAGAGATACATGACATAGCCAACATAGTATAATTACGTAGATAGCATGCAATAACATAGATAAACAGTACCAGTTATGAACCAGATAACTTTTTCATCAGGTCTCTGATAATTATAATCAATTCACATCATAGTCTTTAGCAATCCATATGAGTGCGGGAACCCCACTATTATAGCCGGTGGAACGGTCACGAGGGTCATGCCCTGCCACTATTATAGCCGGTGGACCGGTCACGAGGGTAACATACCCTGCCACTATTATTTGCCGGTGGACCGGTCTGGCCCCGACTCATAAGGTGTTCCACTGTAAATATTCGTATCTTTCCCATGTCTTATCAGTATTATGATCGGTTTGTTGAGCATGGGATCCCCCACTATTATAGCCGGTGGAACGGTCACAAGGGCACATGCCCTGCCACTTTTATAGCTGGTGGACCGGTCACAAGGGTAACATACCCTGCCACTATTATTTGCCTGTGGACCGGTCTGGGTCCGGCTCAACATCTTCCACTTTACGTGATTAATGTCTTAAGTATCTTATTCAAAAGTTCTCACCATGGACATGTACGAATCATTCTCTTTATAATTCACACCTCACAAATAATAAAATTCTACAATCCTAATTACACTTTAATCAATAAGTACACATGATAACACAAAGACTCTAAGCAGCCATAACCAACCCTAATCGTCCACACCAAACCGTGGTTAACCACTCCAAACCCTATTTTACCATAGCAACCATAATTAGCCATTCCAAACCTTAATTAACCACAATAGATCACAATTAGCTACTCCAACCCTATTTAATCACAACGACCTAGAGTTAATCACTCTAAACCCTAATTCTGGCTCCTCCATACCCGTATAATACTCCACGTACTATTTTCCGTCCAAAACAGTTCAAACACCCAAAAAATACTTGTGTTACCTTCATTACCTCCCAAAGCAACCTTTCATACGTAAATTTCGCTCCCATGCAGACTTTACACATCCCATGCAACCTCTCGAACTTTTCACACAAACCCTAAATCCCATACAATCATTAACTCCCATGCAAAACCCTAACTCCACCATGCAAACCATAATACCACCATACAACCATTGATACCACCATACAAACCATAATACCACCATGCAAACCCTAATACCACCATACCGCCATTAATACCACCATGCAACCGTCAATACCACCATACAAACCCTAATACCACCATGCAAACCCTAATACCACCATACAAACCATAATACCACCATGCAAATCCTAATACCATCATACCGCCATTAATACCACCATGCAACCGTCAATACCACCATACAAACCCTAATACCACATGCAAACCCTAATACCACCATACAAACCCTAGATTTCGTCACACAAAACCAAAGATCCATCCATACCAAACCCTAGATTCAAACCATATAAAACCCAAAGATTTGTCCATATAATACAATTGATTAGATTCCCCCATTCATAACCACAAATTAGATTCCTCCATATAAGATCATGAGATAGATTCTTCTACATAAAATCATAAATTAGAATCTCCCATATAAACCCTAGCATTCTCCATTTTATTCTGCCACTCATAGATCATTAAAATAATTAGGTCGAATCACCTCCCTTGGTCAATCTCTTTCCCCATCCTCCTTTTTAAATCTTTCTCCCACACAAACACATCAACTCCCTCACATGCACGTTTTATAGGATCATGACACATATCATCACATATACATAATATACATGCCATGTAAACACACCACACATACTTCAACTCCATGTCATGCCACACACGACATAATTAATAATGATAAACATAGGGTACGTAGCATGCGAAGCACATAATACATATAGACACACAAAAGGCCTTAGTTACGTCCTTACCTAAAGCGACACCGGGCTTGGAGCACGCTCTTACAACTCCTTGGGACTTTGGCTTGATTCACCTATAGGAGGATAAGACTAATGGTTAGTTCCCTTCTACCCGAAAATACTATAACTTCTTATTTTAGTCTAAGATTAGGTTTTTTATTGTTACACGGAGTTTTATAAGTGAAAACTAGGGTTTTTACCATCTAGTTAGCCTACTAGTTATTACTAGTAAAAATATACTTATGTTATTATTCATAACTATATTTGTCTCATCAAACCTAATAGCTTTATTTCTTCTAATGATAGTACTAATACTTGTTAAAATAAAATAGTAATAATAATAATAATAATAGTAATACCAATGCTCCTAGAAATAGAACCCCTATTATTTTTAAGGCTAAGGCTAATAATGGTTTTAGGGATAAGATAATAATATAATATTAGTATTACTAACAAAGTATTAATGTTATTAAAGATAGTAATGATATTAGTTATGTTTGGAATAATAATAATATAAGGGGTTCGAATGTTTTTATCATAATAATATTAACAAAATAATAACAATAGTACTAGTAATAACTAATAATGATACTATAGTAATAATTCTAGTAACAAGGGCATTAGGAACAATATTGGTAAAGTTGAATAATAATAATCGTAATAATACTAAGGTTGGGTATTCTTCTTCTATAGTGACCAAAGGGAAACATGCTAATTTTGGTTTCAATAACATTAATAATAATAGAGGTAATGGTAATATTATTAACAATGCCAACAACAACCACAACAACAATAATACTAATAGTAATAATAATGATAATAATAATAGTAATAATAATAAAAATAATAATAACGTTAAGCATAGTAATAATAATGATAATAACCATAATATAGTAATCAAAATGATAATAGTAATACAAGGGTCAGAGTATCTATATTAATAATGAAAGTGATAATGGGTAAGGTTAATATTAAAAATGTTAACAAGATAATAAATATAATAATAATAATAATAATAATAATAATAATAATAGTAGTAGTAGTAGCAATAAGGATAATCATAATAATAATAATGGTAATAATAATAATAATACTAATAATAATATAGATAATACCATTAATATTATTAAATAATTAATATTTGTATAAAGTAAGTTTAAGGGTTGGGAGAGTTTGGAGAACCACCTAAGGCAGTGGTGGCAATGGTGGCACGGGCAGCGGCGGCGGCGGCTGTTGTGGGAGTTTGAGGTGGAGGAAAAAGGAGAAAGGAGGGAGGAGGATAAGGAAGGGAGGAGGAAGAAAGGGAGGTGTGGGGAGGTAGAGGAGGCTCCCCTGGTTGTTTTGGAGGGTAGAGGTGGCGTTGGTGGCTGCGGAATTAACGGCGGTGGCGGTGCAAAGGGTGGCAGGGGCTAAAGGTATGTTGATTGGGTTGGTGGTTTTGCATGGCCGAGGTGGCTCGTGCAGGGCAATTCGAGGGGAAAGGAGGGTCTAGTTAGGTAGAGGGTGGTGCAAGGGTCGGTTATAGGGGTGTTTTGGCCGTCGGTGATGGGCGACGGTGGTGGACGGCTCGTCTAATGGGGCGCCGGCAAGAAGTGGTGGCAGGTGCCAAGCATGCCGCCGGTGGTGGCAGTCGAGGCGGCACTGCCATGGCAGGGGCGGCAAGCTCGAGGGAAGAAGGAAAAGGAAAGGGGCAGGTGCTCGGGAGAGGGGAAAAGGGTCGGTTGGGGCTGAAATGGTGAAAGAAAAAGATGAGAGAGGGAGGGAAGGACGGTGGCAGCGTGCACGGCCGGCAGAGCGCCGGGGCTGCAGTTCCTCGGTCGCCACCACGCCTCGGAGAAGAAGAAGATTTGGGACCGGGCGGTTTAGAGAGAAAAGAAAGGAGGGGGAGAACCGGCCGGTTGGCAACGATTACTTCGTCACTAATGAAACGCAGCGTTTCAACGATTCTAGGGGCGAAACACTGCGTCGAGCCCTGTGATGCAGGTTGGACGAGCTGGGCCGCGGGGGGGAAGGAAGGAGAAAGAGAAAACTGGGCCGCGTAGGCAGGCTGGCCCAGGTCGGGGGGAAGAAAAGAAAAAGGAAAAGGAGAGAGAAAAAGGAAGAAAAGAAAGGGAAAAAAAAGGAAAATATGTGGATATGGTATTTTGGTAATATTATTATTTATTTTTCTTTTATATATTTAAGTTAGATATTCAATTATAATAATAATTATTTTAAGTATAATAGTTAAATTTATTTTTAGATTAATTGGGCTATTTTGGATAAATTTTCCTTAACTTCCATTTTAATTAGTAAAATGTCCAAAATTTTCTAAAGAATTTATTTATTAATTTCTCTTTAGTTTCCTCAATTAATTTCCTCTTCATTTAATAAAATAATTTATTTTCTAAATTTTCCTAATAAATCATTATTTTGCCATAATTCCTAAATTAGGATTTTTGGGGTAGATAAACAAATTTTAATAATTCAACTTAATATATTTTAATATATTGGTTGAAAAGGTAAGTTTTATAAATTATTGGTGTGAAACTTTATTTAAATATAATAGGTATGATAAAATAAAATTTTATTTATTTTAATTTATTAAATATTCACATCTAATTTTTTATACACAAAAATCCGCAAAATAGTTAAGCTAAATAAATTAAAAAGGTAAAATCTTCAAAATAATTAAATTAAGTAAGTTTAAAAGCTAAGTTATCCCAAATAAAAGTGATTTAGTAAATTATAGACTTTTAAAATTTTGGGGGATTATAACCTAACCCATACCTTGTAGCTTGTGCATTCGAGTAGTACTTTGTCGAAGATGTACTTCGCTTGGCATGAGGCTTAGTGGACTTGATTTGCTTTTCAAATCTCCAATATAGCTTAATAATATCATGAAGAGAGTCATTTAAACAAGTTTCAACTTTATCAAAAATTATTATGTTAAGACTGCCTAGAAATCTAGCACGTATTTGTTCTTTTTTCTCATGAATATCACATACAAGTGCTAATACAATACCCCTATTTTTCACTACTAAAAAATATGTTTTAAAAATTTATGGAAGCAGATATACAAATCCAATCTATAAAAAACAGGGTGCTACCACCATGTCTAACACGAGATAGGTGCCTCATCGTCTACCTTACATTAGACACAAGGCTAGGTATTCGACCAAGAAAAATATAAGGGAAATTAAAGTGCACATGACAAGAAAAATCATTGTTTACAACCTAGGGCTACATAGGCCCAAATCTATATAATATATATAAAAAGAAAATGCTTAACTAAAGCAAATTCAATTTAAATGGAATACACCATGGTCACTTAATAACCACAGAAAAATTCTTCGAGAAAGCCTATGCTCAATAATCCAACATTCATAAAAGGAGGATGGACCACTTATTGGTCATCCTCAGCAAACCTACAACAAATATCTTGCTTGTGAGATCGAGTAGGGGATTATAATAACAACTCCATCAGTATGCATACATACTGAGTATACCAATCTGCTACCATCATGTAGATCCTAGTACAAGCAAGACCCATATGACATACTCATAGGACAACTTACCAAGATTTACATGCAACTCTCCTATTATATCATTCATGTAAAATCACATAGGTCAGATAAGATATGAGTAGATCCATTTAATCATGTGTAGTTATAATCATGCCAGCATACCAGGGTATACAAACCTTCTACATGTATATTGTCTACTTATGGAATGTGAATTACTTAGATTATTCATTCAACAATGGTTAGAGTATAACTTGAATGGTAATGGGGAACTAAGGCTACATATATGACTTATTAACCATGGATGGATCAAGAATATAAAATGAATAGATAATGCGATAATTCATGGAATCATGCTAGAACACAGAAATGCACCACAGTAGCCATTCTAGAGGAACCTATGACTAACATCAAATTCTAATAAGGTGAGCATGAATTATACCACATATTCATAGCTTAAATGAGGTGTGAGCTCTTAAGTATTCATAGATCAAAGTGAGTACCATGTTAATAAAATAAACATAATCATGTAACAAGAGTCGGCTGGTTACTTCCTCCTTTGATCTCATTCCAATCATTATTTTTGCTTTAGATAAAAATAGAATTTATTTACAAAACCTAAGCAATAAATGAGTATATAGTTACTTTACCTAAAGTTATTGAGCAATAGGTGGGATTATTCCCCATGTTCTCAATAGCATGGAAGTCATCCAAGAAAGTAGACATAAAGTCCTGGCACATGCCAAGGAACCTAGTGGACATAAGTCCAGGTTCCTACCAAAGTGACATGGACATAAGCCTAGGCTGAAGCCAACCCCATTGATAACCAAACCCTTTAGTATCAATATCCCCTATTACATCAATATTGTATAGATTAGGTAAGGTACTAGGATATCTAGGATCTTGCCTGAAAGCACCCAAAGAAAAAAAAATGAAAGTATACTAACCCTCAATAGCTAATCAAGGATCGAATAATCTAGACCTTTCATGGCGCTCATTCCACTTTTAGTGATTAATGTCTTATTAGCTCAGAAATGTCATTTCACATAAAGGCCCACAGTAATAATACACCAAGGAACAAGCCTTTTTAATTCAATACAACCATATATGGTTCTCACATCATCTAATGTTCCCATTTAGGGTCTCTTCAAGTGATTATTCCAGTACACAATCCATTATGCCAAAGGGCGGAATTATTTAATGTTAACATCACTCATAATAGTCCAAGACAAAAATTGAATTTCCATTTATTCCCTTGTTCATCATTCAACTCTGGATCATAACAAGATCAAAGTCATAGTTCATTACTTAATCATAGCCTTACCCAATTATTAAAGGATGTTTCAAATAAATTCCTAAGGCCAAAGGTGAAGGTCAAATTATAGGTTAAATAAAGTCCATCCTAACTGTAACACCCCAAAATTTACACATTTTTTTTTATTTTAAAAAAAATACTCATAAATTAAAACTGTAAATTCTGGGGATGTTACCGCCACACTTAGTATCAAACTAGTTCACTTCTACCATTCCGGTACCAAGTGCTAAGACTAAGAAATCATTATCAGTAATACCATATAAATTCAAATTTATACAAACGGAAATCAGAGTACACGCAAGTCTTACATAATTCAAAATGCCAACTATTGTTTTTAAATAATAATTAAACAACATTGATAAAGTTGTTTCTGCAACTTAAACATAATAAAAATAACATGAGTCATAAATTAAAAAGAGAGTGGCCACGTCTCTCTAGAAAATCGATCCAGCCTAGCTATCACTCTACCCCTCTTGATGTCCTGTAGACATCGATAGCATCAAAGTAAATATCTCCTACCTGCAACAGATCAGACGGGCCTTCTGCTCGTGGGAATGAGCAGCACCCATGAAACGGGTGATCAGTACGCTACGTACTGAGTAAGGTAACCGAATACTAAGGCCGGCATATAACACATTAATTCATGTAGGATAATGATCACATACAATTACAACCCACACATATGATACATAGAAGCATAAAGTGAAATCACTTATAATCAATAGGTCCATACGTAAGGCCCAAAAAGGTCCGGATTAATCATTTAATCTTTCTTTAATCAAATGTAGATACACACCATGTTCTTTATCAGGTCCATATGAGTACGGGAACCCCACTATTTTTGCCGGTGGATCGGTCTCCAGGGAACTTTGGCTCCTGGCCACTATTATAGCCGGTGGATCGGTCACTTAGGGTACACACCCTACCACTATTATATGCTGGTGGATCGGTCTAGCCCCTTCTCGCACGGTGTTCCACTGTAAGTAATTAATATCTTATCAACATATATGGTTTGATTTGTTGAGCTCGGGATCCCCCACTATTATAGCCGGTGGATCGGTTACTAGGGTAAAATACCCTACCACTATTAAGTCGGTGGATCGTTCTCCAGGCTACCGTAGTACCTGGTCACTATTATACCGGTGGATCGATCTGGGCCCGGCTCAACATCTTCCACTTTACATATTTAATAATTTATGTATCTTATTCAGATATTCATTTCAAGACATGCACATCCGGTAACGTATCCCAATACTACAATAACCCTAATTACCATGAAACCCGAACTCTACGTAAGTCATCTTCCTATGCATGCCCTAGCTCCCATACAAACCCTAGCTCCATGTAAGCCCTAACTCCACGTAAACCATATCTCCATGCAAATCCTAATTCATACACAACTTTAACTCGATGTATACCACACTCCCATGCAAACCCTAGTTCATACCATCTTAGGCAAACCCCAACACCACGTAAACCATACTTCCATGCAAATTCTAACGCACATGCAAACCCTAGCTCCACATAGACATACTTCCATGCAACTCTAATCCACATGCAAACCCTAACTCCACATACTACACTCTCATGCAATCCCAATTCATATGCAAACCTTAACTCCACGTAGACATGCTTCCATGTAAACCCTAACATCATACCATTCCATGCAAACCCTAACCTCATGTCATTTCATGCAAACCCTAACATCATGCCATTTCATACAACCCCCCAACTCCTTGGCATTCCATGCAAACCCTAGCACCATGCCATTTCATGCAAAACTCCCTGCCATTCCATGCAAGACCCTAGCACCATGCCATTTCATGCAAGACCCTAACAACATGCCAATTCATGAACCCTAACAACATGTCTCAAGTCATATCATACAATAATGACATAAACATACGCATAGTTCTCATGCCACAGTTTATTCACACCAACATACTTCAACTCTACAATCATGCCACATGCGAAATAATTAATAATAACGAACATAAAATACATGGCATTTCAAACACATAGTGCATACAAATGCATAAATGGCCATAGTAGACCCTTACCTGAAACGTCACCGGTCTTGGTGCACGCTCTTATTCCACTTGAGGGATTTGATTGGGTTCGCCTATTATATCAAAGCATACTAGAATTAGGCTCCCTTATAAAATTTTATTATTCTCTAACTTATTCTAAGATTTGTTTTTAATTAAAACAATACTACACAATAATTAACTATACAAAATATTACTTAAAAATACAAATAAATTATTATTTTCATTCGAAAGGGTGGTGATACAAGGGTTTCTACCCTTCACCAAAATAGTAGTAGTAGTAGTAGTAGTAGTAATAATAATAATAATAATAATAATAATAAAAGTGAAACATTATTAATAACACTCTTATTAGTAGAATATTAATATTAATAATACCATAATTCTTAAAATTACAAGGTGGCTTTCAAAATCACTCCATTTGATAATAACACTATTCAAAAATGTAATAATGATATTAATATTATATATACTTATAATATAAAGTTAATAAAGATAATAATAATAATAATAATAATATAATTAGAAATAATGTTAAAAATGTTAATAATATTAATAAAAAGTAAAAGTGCGAGGCATAATTAAAATTTTTGGTTTCTGTCCCTCCTGAAATAATTACAACATTAATTAAATAATTACACTAATAATAATAATAATAATAATATTATTATTATTATTATTATTAGTAAACATGTAATAATTCCATTAAATAAGAAAAATTTGAGAATAATAATTTATCTTACTCAATAATACTCCCAGACCTGTCAAAAAAATTTAGAAATTAGAATATAGTTGATAGCAATAATAATAATTAAAGTCGAATTAACATTAAAAATTAGGATAAAACAGAATAATTATCAATAAATCGAAAGTAAGTGTTTAAAAGGTCTAGGGTTTCACCTTGAGTCAGAGGGTATGGGTGGCACTGGCGGTGGTTCCCAAAGGTGGCCAGAAAATGGATCTAAGAGGGGTAAAAATGAAGAAAAAGAGGTGAGAGGGAAGGAGAAAAATAAAATAAGATTATAGGTCAGTGGAGGGGACTTAGTAGGAGTTATTGGTTGGCTTGGAAGGTGATAAGAGCAGCGGATGTGGTGGTGGATGGTGGTTCAAGGTCTCGGGGTGGAATTTTCTGGCGAGATAACTAGTCAACTTTACACGATTATGGAGGCTTGTAAAAGGTGAATCGAAGGTCGTAGATGGTTTAGTTAATTAGAGGGTGTTGTAGGGAATATATTGGGAGGAATAAGAGGCATCGAGGTTAGCCAACGGTGGAGGAAGAGTCATCTAAAGAGGCGATGGCGCACAGTCAACACTCAGGGTTTCGGGGAAAGAAAAATCCCAAACCCAGCCCATAAGAGAGGTATTTATAATTTTTGAGGTTAGTTTTGAGTTGGGGAAGTTACCAGGAGTTCAATTTGGGTGGGAAAATGGGTTATTCATGCTGAAGGTCGGGCGGCAACATTTTGAAAATTTCCCGACCATCGCGAGGAAAATGGGGGAGAACGTGGGGAAGAGAGGAAGATTGGGGCAATTCAAATGGAAGGGTGTGTTGAGAGGGAGAGAATGAGCGGGAGAAGGGCCGGTCATGCCACGTGTGGCCGGCGGCGCCATTTTCAAGGAGGAAGAAGGTGCTGGTGGTTATGGCATCGTGCTGGAGGAAGAAGAAGGTGGGGGTGCAGGACTGGGCGATTCGCGGGGGAGAAACGAAAGAAAAAGGGAGGGAGACCGGGCGGTTCGGCGCGAGGGTGAAGGAGATTAAATGAAACGACGCATTTTGTGTGTAGAAAGGAATAAAGAACGGCGTTCCAGGCTGCCGCGCAACGGTAAAAAAAATGACGTAAAACGTGGCGTTCGAGGGGAAGAAGAACTGAAACGCGGCGTGGAGAGAGAGGGGGGCGGCGATGACGGGAGGGCTGGGCCGCACCGAAGGAAAAGGAAAGAAGAAAAGGAATTGGGCCGCACAACAGGCCCAATTCGGTGAAGAAGAAGAAAAAGAAAGAAAAGGAAAGAAAAAGGAAAAGAGAAATAATTAGGTTGGGTCAAATTAAAGAAATCTGAATATTTAGGATATTTAAAATTAATAATATTTAAATAAAATAATTTTTAAATCCCTTTTTAGGCTAAAATAGGCTTTTTAAAAGGTTTTTCCAAAATTTCCATTTTAAATTAATAAATCGCTCAAATTTTATTTAATTTAATTATTTAAAAATTAAAATTAATTTGAAACTATTTTATCTTTCTTAATTTGAATAAAATAATTTCCCAAATTAAAATCCTTAATTAGATAATATACCCAAATTTCCTTTACTTAACCTATTTATAAAATTTCTTATTAATTTGTCCTACTAAATTTCCTTTTATTTTAGTAAAAATAATTTATTAAATTAAATTTTTAATAAAACCTTATTTAAATATAATCTTTAATATTAGAAAATTTTGGGCATTTCACTAACTCACACTATTTATTCATTTATTTCAATATATAAGTGAAAATAACAAAGCATAGATAAGGTCAACTCAGGGCCACCCTATATGTCATGCTATCTTCTTTTATCTTTGCTAAATCATTTTACTTTTGGGATCCTCATTTTAAGTCCATGATATAAGTCATTAGAGGTATATTATCCATAATTTTGATCCATTATATCAATACTAACCATAAGAAGAATACATTTTTATTTATTTGACAATTTAGTCATGTTGTAGTTAAAAAAAGGGCCAAATGCTACACTAAGGTCAAACATTGGCCAACTAGGATAAAATTCTTTTTATTACCTTTAATATATTATTTAACTTCATTAATCCAGTTAATTTCATAGCCATAAGCATATTAGGTCATTATCTAAGAATGACAAAATTCAAACATCACATTCAGGAAGAAAATAGGGGGCAAAAAAGCAAAACTGGCTAAGACTAGTTGATCAGTTGTAAAACCACTTGATGGGTCTCACTGACCAATCAATTAGTTTCATGAACCAGTCAATTGGTCAGGGCACTGTCAACCTTCTAGTGGTGGTAACCCCGTTGATTGGTTCACCTCACCAGTCAACTATTCTGAGAACCAGTTGATCGATTTATTATACCCATCGATGGGTCTAACCCAAGGCTTAGACTACTGAAGTCGTAGACCAACATGTAACACCTCCAATTTTTAAACTAAGAAATTTAATTTTATAAAATTTTGGAATCATTTAAAAACAAAAATGGTGAATATTATTGCCACATCAACCATGAGAGAGGTGTGATCATCACATAACCTATGCCTGATGCAAACCAAAATAGAACAAGGAACAAAAGAATGCATGATCATAAGAATAATGTAATAATGCAAGATGAATAATATTAGAACAATATCATATATAGGATGAACTTTATAGTTTTACAAAATCAAATACAATAATAGAAGCCAAGAGTTTAAATAACTAAAAATACAAAACTATCCCAACACAATGGGAAAAATACTAATAACCGACTGACCTAACTGTTAGGCACAGATGTAAACCTCCAACCCTAATCAATGGTCCGCTAATGGCCCACTTCATCACCCTTAGCATACGCTAGCTAAGAGTCATAGCCCTATAAATCATCCTCTACTCCTCTAACCAAAAGCTGGATCATCATAATGACCACACAAGTGCAATATCAATATGGTGAAATATTGGTAAAATCTACTACCTAAAACATGGAAGGCTCACGCAGCATATTAAAGTCACATAATAATATGGTGATATTATAACAATATAGTTAAAGTACAACATAGCATGCTTGCATGGAAATCATGGAAGTATAGAAATACAGCAATACATGCAATTCATAAAATGTAAACCATATTAGATTTCCTCCTTCTGTGGCCACACAAGTTCCGATTAGTATGATAGTTCATTTAACCATACCTCGTTCTCCACCATAAGCAAAAGTTAGGGTAGCACAAGATAATCACAATGGGATACCACATCCATCACACAAGGTAAGGATACACCAAAAGGGCTTTCTTTGGGGATACCACACCCACCACACATTGTGTGCAACTGCCACAAATTGGGATGCCACACCCACCACACTTGGTCAAAGTACACCAAGGGGACTTATACTAGGATACCTCACCCATCACACCTTGAATGTATCTACTGTGAAGGATAAAAAGTTGGGATACCACACCTGCCTAAGCAATGGATAATAGGAAGTGCCAAGGAGCTTGTACTGGCATACCTCACTGACCCGTATTGGACACTGATTCCATGTTGCCTTCCACAGTATAATCCTATAACATAAAGATATGTGCATACCTCCTATTGATCGCAACTTGGTAGAGAAGAAAATAGGTATTGTGTGAAAGATATAACTAACAATGACCCACCCACTAACTCTCAGTGGATTCCCCAAGAGTCGGAGATAAAGGCTTAAACAAAATTTTAAACCATTAATTTTATATAAGTGATATCACAAATCACAACAAAGTTAATACATAACCAAATTGGGTGTTTTCAAGTGATAACACCAAACACAATTAAAAGCTATTATTTAACCAAATTGGGTGTTTCCATGTAATAACACTAAACATATCAAAAGCCATTAAAGCTACCACTTGGGTGTCTGAAGATGACACCAAACTCATCCATAAGGTATAAAAGCTACAAATTGGGTGTTTAGAGACAACACCAAACATAACAAAAAATAAAGTCTCAAATACCATCATAGTATTTCATATTAAATCAAGTCTATCATAGTTGAAACCATAATTAAAATGTTGTAAATACATGAAAGTATCAACACAAAAGGCCCAAGAGAAACACAGCAATTTATAATAAACCAGTTGGTTTCCAGCCAGACTAGTTGATCGATCTTCAAACCGGTCAACTACTAGAGCTGGACCAAAACTAAATCAGAGTACCAATCAATTGGTTGGCCTCACCAATCCACTATTCTTTTGAACTAGTCAACTGGTTTGGTCCATCCGATTGACGGGTACAAGTAGAGACCAACCCATTTTGACCTAAAAAACCTTATCGATGGGTTTGACCAACTAATCAATTGGTTATAGCAACCAGTCGACTGGTTTGATCCAACTGGTTGATGGGTCTAAGTAGAGACCAAACTACTTTGGTTTGTCACCAACAGATGGATTTGACAAACTTGACAGTTCATCTAAACTAGTCAACTGGTTTACAAAACCAATTGACTGATCTTGCAACCTACCAATCCAAACCTCCAAACCATTAGACTACTCGCAAAACTAGTCGATGGTCTTAAGGAGTTGATTGATTGGTCTGGGTAAAATACTACCCAAACTTGCAAAAAACACACCAAAGTTTACCACACTTTACCAAATTAATCCTAGCATGCTACTAGGTCAAAAAACACATAACAAATACATGTTACACATATATAATCACATGGATATATGATAATGTATATATTTAAATGAATCATGCTTAAACAATCCATTTTATGCTTAAAATCAAATAATCTCAACAACATTTACTTGAGGAGAATTATACCACATGCTCATAGCATGGAACACAATTAGACTATATTCATATAAGCACTAACTCTTGGAACCTCAACATACCACAGAAACCTAATTATGTTAAAGATAAAAATGACTTACTTTAAAGCAATTCTTCAAACAAAAAACTCCTACTATATGGCTTATCTAGAAGAACTTTAATTCCAAAGAGAATCAAAGTAAAAACAATTAAAAATAATCTTTCAAAACTTCATTAAAACTAAGAAAATTAGAAGAAGAAAAGAGACACAAAACACCACCTTTGACTAAAAAAAGGGTATCAAAAAGTAAGGCTGAAATCTCTAACTTTTCTCAACCTTAATTTTTCCTTGCTTAAGGAAAGAAAGAGAGAACCAAAACCAATATTAAAAGAAGAGAAAGGAACACAATGCTTGCACAATTCAAAGGAGAAAATCAAAGAGGATCTCTACTTTTCTCATTAAAAGAAGAGGGTAAAATGGAAGGGTTCTCAACACTTAGTGAAATTTCCACAAGTAGAAGGGAGAAGAGAGAAAGAACATAAATGAGGAATGATAATGGATCAGCAAATGAAAAGTATAGGAGTAGGTTGGTCGACATTCTCGAGAAAAAGGGGGACGAGGCTGGTGAGGTTGAGCGTGGACAAGCCAAGAAATAAAGGTTAATATGATAGGGTGGTGGGGGTTTAGTGCAATTAGAGATGGGCATGGTAGTGGGTTGGCAAGTCAAATAAGGGTGCAAAAAGTCAAGCTTGCAACCCCATCTACCATAAGAGAGAGGGAGAGGTAAATAAGAAGAAAAAAGGGGAAGCTTGCCTCTAAAAGTGGCTTTTTAGGAAAATTTTACTAATTAAAAATCATGTAATGATCTAGTTAATGTTAAAATAATCCTAAAGAACTAAAACATGCTTACTAGCATAATTAAACTCAAATCATAAGTTTTCATAATCATTAAAGAGAAATTCGAATCAAAATCAAAAATAGATTTGAAATCACAAGCAAACTATTCGATTGATTTGGGTAAAATAGTCAACTAGTTTGTCGATGATAAGACTATAAATTTTCTCAATGCGCCAGTCAATCGGTTATGTAAACCAGACAATTGATATGCTTAATATTCACATTTTTATTAGAATTTCAAGCCCATTTCAAAACCAAAACTCATTTATTTATATCAACATAATTTTAAATATAATTTGAAAGATTTTGGGATAGGCTATTACACAACCATTAGATTAGTTAACCCAACCAGTCTACTGTTCTAAAAACCGATTAATTGGTTTAGTCAAACCAGTCGATAGGTTTAATTCGATACCAAAATCACAGACCAACAAGTCGATCGATTGTCCCAACCAATTGACTATTCTAAGAACCAATTGATTGGTTTGTTCAAACTAATTAATGGGTTTAGTTTAAGACCAAAACCACTGAATTCACATATTGAGTAGTTGATTGCTCTACCAAACCAGCTGATCTGTCTTAGAGACCAATTGATCGGTCTGGGAAGAATGCATCTCCACAAAACACAAATCACACATAATTAAAATTCCATAACTTTACCCAACCAAATCCAGACATTAATCTCGGGTTATTTAAGGTTCTCAACGAGTAATATTCATGAATCGACATGCGCAATACCATAATTATGCTAGGGATCATGGAAAATTATGCTTACACTTTATGAACTTTCATTAGAAAAGCATGCATCACATTCTCTTCTTACTAAATCATCATGCAATAGTCTACTCCATATGTCACACAAATCATTGTCACTAAGACACCTAGAATATCCAAGAAATTTTGAATCCAATATCATTGATAGGCATATAAGTCTTTAAACCAAGCTTCCTACCAATCCATTCATTTATTCTATACTAACTAGTGCAGGTACGTTATCATCTTTAATAATTAGATATCATAGAGTTATGGAACATATACTATACTTACCCATACCATTTTCTACAATAATAAGGAAGACAATGATTTACCTTAAAAGAGTTGAGCAACACACCAAAGAGGACAAATCTTTGAAAATCCAAACCTCTTTCATACACTAAAACACCTTTCAAGAAAAGCTCAATTAAATCTTAGTAAAAGCCTTTTTTAAACTTATGCAACAGATTTAATGAAATTGGAGGCTTAGGAGAAAAAAATTAGAGAAAATCCACCTCTAAATAGGGAAACAGAGAGCACCAGGGATGAAAGCTAACCCTCACTCTTTTCCTAATCTAACCCCTTTTTTCTTAAAATAAAAATAAGAAGGAGCTAGGTAGAGGATTAAAAGAGGAAAATAAGATCATAACGCAACCACAGAGAGAGGAAAGTGGTAAAGCAAGTTTGAAGGAAGACATGATAGTTTAGAGGTTAGGGAAGAAGAGGGGTAAATGGAGACTTTGAGTTCAAAGGACTGAGGGTTTCTGCTAAAAGGAGAAGGGTGAGGGAGTGTATAAATCAAGACCCCCAAACCCTCATTTGAATCAAAGGTTCAAAGTGTAGGTTTCAAAGTTTCAAATATGACATTTCTGCCTTAAGCTAATTTGGTGGCACTACAGGGTTTTAGGTAATGTACCTCAAGAATTTTAAACACAAGAAGGGAATAATAGCAATAATGGATGAGAATATAAGTTCAGCAAATCTACTGAGGTCACAAAATTACAAAATCTATATAGAAATCTTATAGAGGAGAGATAAAATAGGAAAGAAGAAGACAAAGAAGCTGAGGGTATGAACGTGACTTCTCATGAATTCCTTCCTCGTGAATCCATTGAAAATAAGCAAAATAGGTTAATTAGGCTCAAAAGTTCCATAAAAATTGAAAATAAACTATTCAAAAAGTATTTATGACGTTGGAAAAGTGTTGAGGAAAGATTCAAAGGGAAAATCGTGTTAAAAAACAACTAGTTGGTCAAACTAGTCAACTAGTACCCCAAACCAGTCGATTAGTTCATCAAAAATCAAATTTAATGGATAAAACAATAGATTGGTACCTCAAACTAGTTGAATGGCTTCTTAATAAAACCAAGTATTTTTCCCAATCAAAACCAAGCTTATCCAAGAACCATAACAATCTTAAAAATGCTCCTAAAATAAGATCAAATATACTTAGATCACCATTAAACACCTAGATTGTCACACATTATGGACTTTAAAAAGTGAGGTATTATAGTTGACCCTTCAAACTCCTTAACATTTTCTTCAATACTTAGAAGTCCTTGTATAAGAGTAGTCAATCTAATATAATTATCGTTCTCATACTCCTTAGGTACAAATTTCTTTCTCAATTTTGTCTTATTTACCTTCTCTTTTGTATTCATTTTCAAGTTATGATACCATATCCTTGCAAACTTATTAAAATTAAGAGTAACTAATTTACACTTTTACTCATCATCATTATCCTTGAATTCAGATATAGCCACTAACTCATGTAACCATTGAAGAAATAATAAAACATTAAGTTTACCTTCAAAATCTAGATGCTTAATTTTTATACCTTTATCTTCTCTATGATGATACCTCGGTTGATGGTTGTAGAACATTCGAATGTTCCCACTTCCTTGTGACTCTTCTTCATATTCTACACATAAGTTTAGATAATTTCCTCTTACTAGATTGGTTTGCTTTGCTACACTCCCCATTTAATCTCTATGGAACTTATTTTATATTATGCATTTTGAACCGAATCTTGCTCAGTAAATTAGGACTCCACTTTTATAATTAACTTTGCATAGAAAAAAATTGTTTTAGTTAATTATTGGTTATATCAAAATTAGTTGAGAGATATGGGATTGCTTTAAAAATGGCTTGAAAATTGGGCTTCCCCTCCATTAGTGCCAAATTATAAACATACTTCAACAAATGGTTAGTATTGCTTAGGGTTTTGGTTAGGAAACCCAAATCAAGACAATGGCTAACTTTCAGCCTTTGGTTGGTTCTTATAGAAAATTTTGGCTCAAGTAGATCAAACACAAGGGTAATAATCAAATATATCACAACCACAAATTGTTTATCACACTTTATACATTTCTTGTTAAGTTATTGATACATAATTCAACAAAACTAATTATAAGTCATTCAATACACTCTAGAAAATCATGTAGCTTATATGCCTAGTAATGTAGTATGCCTAAATCATATTGAAACATTTATCCATATGCATTATATGTGATAAGACTCACGAAATAACCTATCCAAATTATGAACTACACGCAGCTTAGGGTTAAGCAAGTAGAAGGCACGTAATCAATATAAATATCAAAGGTTAAGTTATAATTATTATTAAATGCATAATCAGTTCTCATGCTGTTAAATCGGTTACCAAAGTTAAATATTTAACTTGCAGAATTAGAGCTAACCACATGGGATATCATGCAAAAATAAGTCTCATGAAGACTACCAAAACATAATTAGTATACATGAAAGGTTTCCCTCTAAACCATTTGAAAACCTAACATGCATTCACCTATCTTTGTTAGGTCCTATGCATGCAAACATTCAAGATTTATTTTAAAATTACTATGCCACACTACCTATCTCTACATACATTAGATTTAGACCATAAACATGCATGCAAGATTCCAAGAATCACAATCAAGATTCAAAGAATTCTAGTAATAATGTTCAAGAACCTCGATATGAGTCTAGTGGTGATGTGTTTGCTTATTTTAACGTTGAAAAAGGATTCTGCTCCAAGAGTTGTTGATCTAAAACCTTGATTTGATATCAAAATTGATGCAGGTACATCTAATGATTCTCATGTTTTTAATGATTCTCAAGGTAAGGAAGAATTAGCCTTCTCAATAATGGAGCCAATCATTTTAAATGTTCTTGATAATATTTCTATTCTTAGTATTGAAAATGATGCAAGATATTCTTGTAGGTATATTACGTATTTGCAAGGTGAAGAAGTTAATACACAAAAAGAGACTTAAAGTGTACAAGCATGAAAGCATGCAAGGCTATGGCATACATGGGATGACACTACAATAAGATATAATGATGTTATCATTAGTTATATTAAAATTTTTGTAAACCCTAAGTGTATTTTATGTAAGCTAGGGTTTTGTTGTAATTTCATGTATATACCATAGTTGATTGTGTGGCTTGTAATGTTAGTCATTAATATCATTTAAATGATGATAATATGAGAAATATTAGGTATTATATGGGCTTAATTCAAGTGAGTTAAATTAGCTTGGATTAAGGGAGAAAACCGGCTAGGTTTAAGGCCTTAAAGTTGACTCCCTCCCCTATATATACTTCCTTATACACGCATGAAAAAAAAAAGCTGAATAATAGGAATTTGAACACAAAAGTCTCAAGCAATAGCTTGCGTTTTTCTCCCTTTTTGGAGTCCCTTCTAGATTGAAGAATTTCCCAAGGTTACTCTTCATTTTAGTCCTTCGAATGTGCATTCAACATTCAAAGGAATACTATCATCTAAACCCACAATATTTCAAGTTTAACTTGCATTAAACCGAAGCACTTTCCTTCAACTTCAACCTGCCATCGATTGAAGTAATAGGTGATAGATCATGTGTTTCTTCCCCCACTTTGATTCACATCAAAAATTAATGTGGAATATAAGATAGTAGTTACTCTTTTACAATGCAGGATCTTTTGTCTTATTCCTTAGAATTGAAAATGATGACAATGGTTAGATATATATTCGAATATGACGGTATGCTTGATAATGCTCTTCACTTGGGGTTGGAACTTCAACAAGCTCACTCAATTACAAAGAGAAATCACTAAGTTTTATATAAAGAATAATACCTAAACTCTTAATAATACTTACTAGAAGAGGAAAGGATGGAATTTTAAATTCTCGATTAACTCTTTATTCATGTTGTTATGAATGTACAAGCCAACACACACACACTCACACGTATAGGCTTTAGTTTCTCTTTACTAACAAAGCCCAACCCAACAGAACTTAACTAATTAAATTATCTTAATTAATAAAATAGTTAAACCAATATTCTACATGATTACATTATACATATAATGGTCTAAAATTAAAAGTTACAAAAAATTATAAAGTATATATAAAATATCAAAGCTAAACCAAAACCCTAATCATGTAATACATACCATAATAATCATTTAATCGATCTTTGTGCCCTATAACTTTATCTTCTATGAAACTTTGTAACACTTGTATGATCATTGTCTTTTACACTAAATGTATTTGGTGAATTCTTCTTCTTACGAACATATACAATACCTATAAGAATTACTTAGTAAAATATTAGTAGCATTAGGGTTAACATGAGGATGTTCAAGATTCTCAAGAATAATTGGTACCATCTTCAAGTATGCTAAATGTTGACCTCCAATAATAGAAAAGTGATGAGATAGAGATGCTAGTGCATTACAAAGAATTATGTAATAAATTTGCATTGGTGGAGAAGGATAAGGAGTTTGTTGTGGTGGAGGAAGAGGTGTCGATGGTGGTGCTTATTATGATGGTGGTGGTTGTGGCAGAGGAGGAGGTGCCAGTGGTAGTCATTATGGTGGTGGTTATTGATGCGGATCTTCAACTCAAACACCCAAAAACATGGTCATCATAATCCACTATCAAATAGCCACTCAAAGGAGTTGAATGAAGATGAAAATAATGGTGAATTTTTCCAATGAAATGGAAGGAGATAGATATGTATATGCTAAAATATAAATTCCATGAACCTAACATAGATAGATCCTACAAGGATATTCAAATAGTACTTACATAGAAAACCCTTTGAATAAAATATAGATAAGAACACATAAAAAATACTCTTAAGTCCACTCTCAATTTCACAAAGTAATAGAAAGATTTAATTACTCACAAAAAGGCTTTACTTCTTTACTGAATATTAAACAACATACAAGTGTTGAATGAATGCCATATATATAGGCATATACCCATGAAATTAACCAGCCCACCATACCTATAATACATGTTGGGATGGGTGAAATTAGTTAAAAACAAATCTTAACTACCTAGGAAACCATAGAAAATAATTATTAAATAATATTTGAATTGGTCTCCATATTACATGGCTCACTTTCCACATCCAAACCTTTAATTTTTCATCTTGATGTGGTCTAACTCATTAGATGACATGTGAGGTTGTGTTTTGAACATTATCTTGTAAAAACTCTTAATATATGGCTTAATTTTCAAGAAAGTGTTATAGAACTTCAAGAAGCCTTTAAGATTGCCAAGAGCCATTCCAAAAATATTCAATAAATGTGTTTAGATGCAAAAATAGGGATGCACCCACATCATTATCCCCCTCTTGAAACATTTAACCTCAACTTCAAGCATTCGAGAATAAATAGTAATGAAATTTGAATATACTCTTCAAGGTGATGCTTGTTCTCGAATGTATTCTAATGTCTTATTAAGAACACCATGGGATCCAAAATAATAATAATCCAAGCAAGGCACCAAATACATGATCATCAAATGCTACATATGGATTCAAATCAACCTTCAACTTCATGCATTCTTTACATATTGATTTCAAACCATACCAACTTTTTTTCCAAGCTTTGAATCATCAATGGATCTCATGGAATAATGTCCATGAAACTTTGAATCATTTAATGGATGGATCATCTAATAGAACCATATAAACTTCCTAGGATAATATTGCACAATATCCTTGAGTACTTCAATCTTTCTCATCATAAAGCAAGGTTCTCCTTCTTCTTCTCCGTCTTCACTTTCATACTCACTTGGATCAAACATATGACCTCCACTCTTTTTTTCTTCAACCTCCTCCTCCTTTTCACATTAAATATCTCTTCAATTTCTCTTAGATCACACCCTCTAAGTTTGTAGCATTGCCTCTTAGTATCTTCATTCAACTTCTCTTTTTCAATTCTAGGTAAATATATATATATAGTAAAGAAACTAAAAGATTGCATCACTGAGAAGAACACTCTTGCACATGCCTCCTTGTCCTTGCGATGGGGAAGAATTCGCAAAAGAAACCTCAACAGGCTAGTGGTTTGGCTGGCCAAGATCAACCACTACCAAAAGACACACAGGTCCAAGATCCTTGTATTGGTGATGAATTCTCTAATTAGGACAATATTAATTTGCAAGGAACTCCTTCTCATCCATTGGCTTTGACATTGAAGGAAAGATATGGATCGAATGATGTGTTACTTGAATCCTTAGTTACAAAGACAAATAAGGAAAATGTGGACTCAATTTCGATTACTTGCACTTCCAATTCAGACAAACCGAATCATTTCCATCCAAACAAACCTGAGATCAAACCCTCAGAAAGTTGGAAGGATATCTTAATCAATAATCATAGGGAAGAAGGGGTCCTAAATCTTTCTTTCTCTCTCCCTATGATTGTTAATGGGGAAGCACAAATCTAGTTACAACAATCTAAAATTGAGATTGAGGAAAGAAAATGGGTGTATACCTTGGTGAGGATGGTAGGAGGCAATCAACCTTCCCATCCTCAAATGGTCAGATATGTGAAGGAGAACTGGACTAGAATTTTAACTCCCCCTCAAATTTTCCTACATGACTAGGGCTTTTTCCTCTTTCATTTTGATAATGAAACTAATTATCAATCTATCTTGAGAATTCCATACTGGTGCTATGGTGTACAACCCCTGCTCATAAAGAAATGGAATCCAAATGAAGCTTTTAACAATGCAGAATGAAGGAAAATGCCACTATGGATTACTCTTCCTGTACTCCTTGTAACTCAATGGTCTGCAGATTCCCTTAGTAGAATAGGTAATTGCATTGGAGTTTCAATATGTGTTGATATGGTGACAACCACAAAATCAAGAGTTTTTTTCCCTAGACTGCTTATAGAGGTGGATGTGAGCCTACCTATTATTAAACATATTCAAATTGCCCTACCTAATGGGAATGTTAGAAGGTAATCAATTCACTATGAATGGAGGCCAAAATTTTGCCCAAAGTGTGATAGAGTTGGTCATGACCAGCATGCTGACTTGCCTAAGACAATACCAGAAAAGGAGAAAGGGAAACCGTTCCAAAAAGTTTGGTAAGTTAAGAAGCAAAATCCACCTCAGGAGTAGCAAATAATACTCGCAACTATACACAAGCTTGCTCAGGATCAATACTCTGAATTAACCAAGAAAACCATGGAAGTGAATGCAGGTCAACCTTCTGCATATACTGATGATGATATTCTTACCATATGTGACCCTATACATGTTGAACATTACTTAAATAACATTGAAAAAGAAAAGGAAAGGAGATTCTAATTGAGCTTGGGGGGATAGTAGACATAATGCTACTATACCTTTTTTATCTTTTACATGAATATTATTGTGTGGAATGTCAGGGGTCTACATAGTCCCCTAAAACAAAAGTTGGTTAGTAGGTGTATTAAGTATAATAAGTTCTATATTGTTTGCTTATTAGATACTCGTGTCAGAGAAAAGAATATGCTTGTTGTTTTGAAAGGCTTTGATAATCAGTTTTCTTTCATTCATAACTACTCTACCCATTATAATGGTAGAATATAGATCCTTTAGAGAGCTGATATTTTAAGGTTCAAATTCTTGATGTGTTTGAGAAAATTGTCCGTTGTCATGTTGAGATGACTGATGGAAAGTATTATCATATTTCTGTGGTATATGCTCATAATACTAGAGGAGCTAAGCAATGTTTGTGGTCTCAACTTATAAATTTCCATGCTGTTAAAAAAAGGAGCTTAGTTATTAGAGACTTTAATTTCATTCTCTTAGGCCAAGAGAAAATTGGGGGCAATACTCATACTACTGACATTGATGATTTTGCTGATTGTATATGTTATTGTGGTTCAGGGAACTGCCAACCTCTAGTCCTATTTTCACTTGGTCTAATAATCAATTAGGCCATGCACGAGTATGTTGTAAGCTTGATAGGGCCCTTGGTGACCATGAATAGTTTGAGCAATTTAATAATGTTTGGGTTGAGGTTGTTGAGGATTGTATTTTTGATCATTGTAGACTCTAATTAAGGGATCATCAGCCTGTTAACAGTGGGGTAAAGCCCTTTAAATTCTTTAATTTCTAGACTTCTTCTCCCCATTTATTGAAATGTGTAGCTCAGTCATGGAATAAACCTTTTTATGGCTCAAAGTAGTATATCCTAGTTGTAAAACTCAAATATCTGAAACAAGTTTTAAAATAATTCAACTATGAGCATTTTGGCAACCTTCACAAAAGAGTGACCTAGGCAAAAGAAGATTGGCTTAATTGCAGCCAAGCCCTCCAATATTCACCTACAAATGAAGACCTACAACTTCAAGAGAACAGGCTGAGAAGTAAATGGTGGCAACAGGTTAAACTTGAAGAACATTTCTTGCAACAAAAAGCAAGGATCCATTATATCAAGTTGAGGGATGGTAATAATGCTTTATTCCATGCAAGAATTAATGAGAGGAGAAGGTTAAATAATATTGTCACACTGGATGATAACATAGGGGAAAGATCACTTCCCAGCTAGAGCTTAGCAATGAAATTCATAAGTTCTACTCAAATTTATTGGGATCTTCAGCACTTGTCCTCCAAATGGTTCAACCTGATATTATTAATCATGGACCTATCCTAAGCAATGACCAGAGAGTTTTTCTATCAACATAAGTCACTAACAAGGAGATCAAAGATGTTGTTTAAAGGATGGGAGATAACAAGGCTCCTAGGCTTGATGGTTTTAATGCTCATTTTTACAAATATTCTTGGTCCATAGTGGGAGAGGATGCCATTGCTACTATAAAGCATTTTTGAGATACTGGGTACTTTCTAAAAACCATGAATAATCCCCAAAAAATCTCCCCCCACTACCATGAATGATTATAGACCTATTTCTTGTTGCAATGTTGCCTACAAAATTATTTCTTATATTTTAACTAAGAGGTTGCAAACCATTATTTCCTCTCTTATCCATGGATCCCAAAATGCTTTTGTTGGAGGGAGGTGGATTGGTGAAAATGTTCATTTGGCTCAAGAGCTTCCAAGGAAATATAACATGAGTCATATTAGCCCAAGAAGGATGCTTAAAGTGGATTTAAGGAAGCCTATGATACTGTGGAATGGATTTTCATCAAGAACCTTCTTTATGCTCTTGGTTTTCCCAGTCATTTTACTCATATGATTATGCATGTGTTTCAACCACCCAAGTCTCCATTGTTTTAAATGGAAAGCTTTGAAAACCTTTCAAGGGTGGTAGAGGGCTGAGATAAGGTGATCCCTTATCTCCTTACCTGTTTGTGCTGACTATGAAATACCTTTCTCACCTATTACAATCCTTATGGGCTGAGAAATCTTTCAAAGGGCACCCTAATTGTAAAGTGACAAAAATAATCAACCTCAATTTTGTTGATGACCTTCTAATTTTTTGTAAAGGCGCATAAAGTCTATAGAGCTGATTAAGGGGATTTTGAAGACATTCTACCTCACCTCAGGCATACAAGGAAATACTGAGAAAAGTAGTGTACTTTTTGGTGGTGTTAATGAAAATACCATATCACTCATTTATTAGGTATCCCTGTCAGATATTTAGGTATCCCTCTTATTCCAAGATCACTCATTATCAACCTCTGATTAATAGAATTACTCACAAGCTTAAATCCTGGACTATTAAACTTCTGAGTTTTGCTAGGAAAATACAATTACTCAAGTTTGTTATTTTTGGTATTGAAAACTTTTGGATGCAAATGTTTTTCTTATCTAAGGCTATTATTCATCATCTTGATAGCTTTTGTAGAGATTTCCTATGGAATAATATGGATTCTCAGAGGCATAAAGCACATGTTGCCTGGTTAAACATTTATATTCCTAAAGAAGATATATTAAAGTGGAACTCAGCTTGTATGGCTAAATATCTTTGGATACTCATTGAATCCAAAGAGAGCTTATAGGTTAAGTGGATGCATGAAAGATATATTAGAGGGAATGATGTTTGGTAGGTGAAGGAAAAAGCTAATCACTCTTGGACTTTCAGGTAGCTTTTAAAAGTCAAAGAAAATATTAAAGCATGTTATACAAGGTGCTGTATTTCTGGGAATTTCAGCACCAAATTGATGTATCAGTCAGTTAGAAACTCTATGCCAAAGGTTAAGTGGAAGGATTTTGTTTGGAATCATTGTGGCCTTAAAAAGCACAAGTTCTTTACTTAGATGCTGTGTCACAATGCCCTCCCTCTGAAATTAAAATTATTCAAATGAGGGGTCACTACAGATAACATATGTGAGGTGTGCAGGGATGATGAAGAAAATATCAACTATATATTTTTATACTATCATGGGGCTAAAGTCCTATGGAATTATTCCTTAAGATGGCTGAACTTGGTGAGAAATACCATTGATTGGAATAGTTGCAAGGATTGGATGATTAGAAGAACCAAAGGAAAGGGAAAAAAGATTGTTTGGAAAGCCATTTTCAATTCCCTTCTTTATCATATTTGAATCAATCGAAACAAGGTTGTTTTCCAACTTTTCCAAAGGAATCCTACAGCTACTATCAAGCAGATTATCTCAGGAATTTTTGTTAGCTTTAGTGATGCAAAAAATATTCATATTAAAGAGTACCTAAGTAGTCTTGATGGATGGATAGTATGAGTTTTTGAGGGGTATGCCCCTTGGTTTTTTGTAGTTGAAACTCTATGTACCTCTTTCCTTTTGTAATAAAGCCTTAATTAATTACCAAAAATAAATTCTAAGCAAAATAACTTTGTCTTCCACCTTTGAATTTGAATAAGAAGGGTGATCACTCGAACTTGAGGAAGATGGTTTGGAGAATGCCTTTGACTTCTTGAGTTGGTATTCAAACTTGATTGCTAGATTTATCATGTCGTCAAGTGTATCATATAAAGAAACTTCTACTTTATCACGAATGTTGAAATTCAAGCCACCAAAGAACCTTACACAAGTTTGTTCCTTTTTTTTTCTTAAATATCAAAAATTAAGGAAAGCTTTTCAAATTCTCTTGTGTACTCCTCAACACTCAAATTCCTTTACCTCAAGGAGATCATCTTGATGAAGTTGTCTTGCTCAAATTCTATTGGGATGAACTTCCTCTTCATATGCTTATTTAATTTTTCCAAGAAGTGATCTTTAGTCTTGCCTTCTCTTTATCTTGATCTTTTGAGATTGTTAAACCAAGTCCTTGTAAAATTTCTAAATTTGATAATGGTAAGCTTACATCTCATGGCATCATCGTACTCCTTGAAGTAAAAATTAGCCTCCATTATTTGCAACCACTCAAGAAAACCCTCCGCATCAAGCTGTTCGAAAAATTCTAGAAAATCAATCATGAATCCCCTTTCTTCATTATGCTCTTGCATCTTTTATCTACAGCGTGTGCTGCCATTTGAAGTACTTGTATCATCTTCAATGTACACAAGTTTATCATTCATTCAACCTCCTTTCATTTGTCTGATATGCCTTACCATTCCTTCAACTTTGTTGTTTTGAGCCCCCTACCTATTCTCCATATTTGTCTCAAGACAATGGAATTGAAAGTTTATGGTCTCAAGAAAGGACTTTATAAACTCTTCACTAACCATGATGAAAATCAAGTGGGGTATACTCAAGGGAAAATGGTTTGAATAGAAAAGAATCGGAGAAAATCGAAGAAAGAATGGATCTTGATGAGATTTATCAAGATCTTGATGAAGATCTTCGTGGAATATGTATAAAAAAGATTGAAGATCAACTAATGCATGAAATCATACAATCTTATTGGTTTCTTTAAGAAAGATAAATCATGAGGCTTTGATACTAAAATTATGTGGATCTTTTACTCAAATACCTACAAATATGATTATCATAATCCAATATCAAATAGCCATTCAAAGGAATCGAATGAAGATGAAAATAATGGTAAACTTTTCGAATGAAATGGAAGGAGATAGATGTGTATATGTTAAAATATAACTTCTAGGAACCTAATATAGACAACCCATACAAGGATCTTCAAAGAGAACTTACATATAAAACCCTTTGAATAAAATCTAGAGAATAATACACAAAGAATCCTCTCAAAACCACTCTCAACTTCACAAAGTAATTGAAAGATTTAATTATTCACAAAGAGGCTTAATTTTTTTTACCCAATATTACACACCATACAAGTGTCGAATGAATACCATATATATAGGCATACACCCATGAAAATAACTAGCCCATCAACTCTATAATACACATTGAGATAGGAGGAATTAGTTAACACATATGAACTAACTAGGAAACCCTAGGTAATAACTATCAAATCCTAATTGACTTGGTCTCGATGTTATATGACTGACTTTCCACATCCAAACTCTTCAATTTTTCATCTTATCGTGGTTCAACTCCTTACATGACATTTGAAGTTGTGTTAGGAACATTATCTTACATAAAATCTTAATTTATGGTTTAATCTTCAAAAAAGTATTATAGGACTTTAAAACACCTTCAACATTACTAAGAACCATACCAAACATATTTAAGAAATATGTTTCGATGCAAAACAGGGATAAACCCACCTCAGTTGTTGTGATTGAGGAGGCGGTAGTGGTGGTGGCAAAAGAGTAGTAGTTAGTTGTGATGGTGAAGGTTGTGGCAGAGGTGGAGAAGTACATTGTGGTGGTGGTAGAAGAGTAGTGATGGTTGTGGGGATGGTGGAGGGAGGTGGTAGTTCTATTTAATAAGAGGCTATAGGTATTATTAATCTTCATTAATCTTAATTTAAACGGAATTCAAATAATACACTCTCATTCATTCAGACTCGGTTAATATCATCTAAATAATATTTTAAAAAATTCAACTTACTTTATCTTTATTCATTTTATCTAGATTAATTTTTAATATTTATATTTATTCTAATTTATCCCAATCCAAACAAAATATGAGGATAAGCATAATATTATCCATTAGACATAGGATCACTCCACAATGTGCAACAAGAAGCTTCAAAACAGGCTGGCTGTTGATGAAATAAAAAAAATGAATTCATTAAAATAAATAAAAATAAAAGAAAAAACCAAGACCACCAACATTGCAAAGGTCGTTTATGAATAATTATTATTCAACATAATCTCACAAAACACTAGGCGCCTCGGTCAAGCAAACCATATACCATGGTCCACCTACAATGCCAAAGCCCAGCCAGTCCACATTAACCTAAGTACACCAGCCATAATTAAACTAGGTTTTCACGGCATGTATTTAGGTTCTCAGAACATCCATAAATACATAACGTACTCCTTTTCACTTAATTCACAGATTTCTTAGAACTCTAGCTAATAAATAGAAAGCGGACATAGGCAAAAGTATGCTTCAACCAGTGTTCTGCATGCCAGCAGCAATACCCTTCATTGTCAAGATCAGGGTGTCTTCCAGGCCAGGGGCATACTCACTGGTAAGATTTAGCTTGACAAGCTCTGCAGCTGGCTTGTCTGACTCCATTATCTCCTTGGACAACTGTGGCCTCACTGCTTCGTTATAGTTAGGGTCACGAATGCGCTTCAACGTGTACGCCTGGGTCACATTCAAGGTTGTGATGTATGCATCACGAAGACGGAGTCTCTGTTTCAAATAAGGGTCCCCTTCCAAGAGATCCGAGTGTGCAGCAACCTAGTACAGAATATTATTTGTTTCATTAACTTGATTGTTCATACTGCAATTCTCTGATAAGCTTCTATAATTCTTGAAAATGATAAGATCAAGCATTTTTCTTTACAACAAAATGATAATTGGTGAAGATTGAATTCAGCAACCAAAAGCACCACAATCTATACGTTTCAAAGGAGTAGGAAGAGTCAAAGTTTACCTCAAGAAGAAGACGCTTGGTTTCATCATAATTCTCCCTCAACTGCTGTCCAAATGGTTGTAGGTCCTCAGAGACAAGAAGCTTATCGTATACAGCAGCAATACCTGGGTCTCCCTTGGCGAACACCATTTCAAGCAAGTCAATGGTGACCCTGAAGAATGGCCACATGTTGTACATCTCCTTCAACATATTAAGGTTCCTTATGTCTTTATGGATAGCATGCTTGAATGCAGACCCAAAACCAAGCCAAACTGGGAGATGGAACCGTGTTTGTGTCCACGCAAAAATCCATGGAATTGCACGGAGAGATTCAATACCACCACTGGGCTTCCTCTTTGAAGGACGACTTCCAATGTTCATGCGTCCATATTCCAACTCCGGTGTTGCCTGCAGAGAGTTGAGCATAGAATCAGTGTAGATAGTTGCTTGTCAGGAGTCAGCTCTCACTGCTTCAAATATAAATATTTCAGCTCAACATTTATTTATAACAGCAAGACTGACTAACAGGTAAAAATGTCAATGATAACTGTAGATCATTCAGAAAAAAACAAGAGACTTACCAGACGGAAGTACTCAACAAAGCGAGGCTCCTGGAAAACAATGGATCGGTACTCCTTTGTGGCAACAACAGCCATCTCATCCAGAAGTGCACGCCATTCGGGCTTGGGTGAGCTTGGAGGACGCATTCCATGCTCAAGTGTTGCAGCTGTGTACCTCTGCAATGTTCTGAAGCACAGGTGCTCCTCCCCAAATGACTGCTCTATAACTTCACCCTGGACCGTCACACGAAGTGATCCATTAATGGTCTCAGGTGGCTGAGATAAAATAGCCAGATGGGTGGGTCCACCTCCTCTTCCTACAGTCCCCCCTCGGCCATGAAACATAGTCAGCTTCACTCCGTATTCCTTGGCAACCTTAACTAGCTCCTCCTGCACTTTGTACAGCTGCCACGCAGCAGATAGACGGCCAGCATCCTTGCCAGAATCAGAGTATCCAATCATGACTTCTTGCTTCCCATCAATCCTGTTCCTATACCAATCTATGGAGAATAACCGAGCAAGGGCTGCAGGAGCAGACTCCAAGTCTGCAAGCTTTTCAAACAATGGGACAACCCTCAAGGGCTTCTTGATTCTGCATTCTCGTTGCAGAAGCTCAACGGCAAGCACGTCAGATGGTGCAGTTGCCATTGAGATGATATACGCACCAAAGTTATCTGAAGGCAGTTCAGCAATGACATGGAATGTGCCTAGTACATCAGCAATTTCTTCTGTTTGGGGGAGATCTGACCCAAAAAGAGGGCGCTTCCCCCTGAGTTCAGACAAAAGCCAACCCTGCCTCTGTTCTTCTGACCATTCTTTGTAGGATCCGATGCCAAGATGATTTGTTATTGCATCCATTACATCAGTGTGCCTTTCTGATTCTTGCCTAATGTCAAGTCTTACAAGGGATAGTCCAAAAGTAGAAACTTGTCTCATGAAATCAAGAAGGCTTCCATCAGCAATGGGCTGGTCACCGCAATCACAGAGAGATCTGTAGCATAGTTCAAGTGGTTCCAGAAACTGTAAACATCAATGGAAGTTAGGAAATGATGGTAAAGTGGCAGAATGAAATTCTGTAAAGGTAACCACCAATAGAAAACTTGGGCATGCCACAAATGGGAGAAGGCAACAGCAGAATAACATTGATAAGGCTGTTAACCTGATCAACACTGGTGAAAGTTGCTTCCTCAGGGACATCAGACATCCCATCAGCTAGGAGTTGACGAGAACGTTCTCGTGTACTGTAGAGTTTGTCTCTTACATCAGCAAGAATGACACGATAAGGCTCATTGGGAGGAAGTTTTTTCCAGAACTCTGCAGATGTCAGAACACCATCATGAGCATTAGCATAGAACTTTATGGTTAATCTTTTATTTACAGCCCAATATGATCATCTGCCTACAAAATAAACACTAGGAACCACAACTGCTAAATCACGAACTGACTATTCTACATTGCCTCCTTAATTACTAGAACTTGAGTAATATGGCCACACAAACCATAATAGAAAGGCATATACCAATATAGTGTTTGGCATCTCTCTTCAAGTACTTGTGAAGTTCTTCTGCTCGAGCTCGAAGTTCATTGTTGCATCTCCACATGGATAACTAAGAGGAGAAAGAATGGAGCAATCAAACAGGAAAATGGCCAATGAAAGGCATAAGAAACTTATGAAACTACGAAGAGATAAGAGAAAGAGGGGGCTCAATTTCATACCTCAAACATCAAATCTTCTATTTGAGAGAAATAGAGGTTAGCAGCCATCATTCTCGCTAATAAGCATACATCCCTTGTGACTTCAGGTGTAACTCTTGGGTTTCCTGCAGCCAGCAATTAAAGTGGGTGGATAAAAGTGTTTAACCCCAAGCTTATCAGGCCAGAAGTACAGGAGAAAAGTTAATTTAAACAAATCATTAAAATATCAGATCATACCATCCCGATCACCACCCATCCAAGATGAGAACTGAATGAGTGGAGCATTGTAGGGAACGCGCTCACAAATCCCAATATTCTTCAATGCAGTGTCAACACGCCGCAGAAATTTTGGAACACCTTTCCAGATTGTCTCATGAAAGTAACTCATTCCAGCTCTCATCTCATCTTGTGGAGTTGGAGGAGTTCTCCGGATTTCATCGGTGCGAAATGCAGCTTGTATCTATCATGAAAGGGAGACATCCCACTATTAGAAAACATAAATAGTCACAGGGACTATAGTAGGAGATTAGATGAGCAGCAAAACCCCAGTTATCAATGTATTCCATACTTCTCTCTGCAAGGCCTCATCCAGTTCCTGCTTATCATCAGGAGTAATATCCTTGGCATACAACTGTGTCAAACAATTCCTTATCCTGGGATATTGGTAGAAAAAACGGGTGCTTTAGTATCATATGCAACGTATACCACCTCTATCTTTCGTGAGTGATGACACAACAGATATGAGGCAGAAATAGCTGAATTTGTGGCATGAAATCTTACTGATCACAGCAAATACCTTTAAAATGCATTAAGTAAACTTCCTCTTTTGTGTTTCCACATACTAGCATAGGATAGAGGAAAAGATAAGCAATATTGGATGATAAATCACCTTGCATGCTTTTGAAGCAAGGATCTCCGAATAGATTGAGTAGGATGGGCAGTAAGAACCAAATCAACAGTCTGGTTTTTAAGAGCATCAAAAACCTCTTCAGGAGATTTCTTCAAGTCAAAGACAAGTCTCCTTATGGTTTCTTCAATATCAGATTCAGTCGTTGCAGAACTCTCATCTTTGAAGTCTCCCTTCTTGATTTTCTTGATCCTTCTTCGATGAGCGATCTGAACTTCCTCGGCCAGATTGGCCAAATTAAGCATGTGAGTAAAAGACTTAGTGACAATAATAGAATCTCCAGGTCCCAAAGCCATGATCATGTTTCCGAGTTCCTCTAACTTCTGAGGGTCATGTGTTCTGTCATATTCAGCAGCATGCTCATACAAATCTTGAACCTAAGAAACCAATAGTAGTCGCCGTTATTTAGGGATTTACGTTAGTAGGTTCAGATTAATTCTAAATTCTCGAATCTATCAATAACTATATTCCATCAAATTAACCCACGGGAAAGTTCATGACTGCTGCCATGCATCTCATCCAATACAACTTCAAGATTAAAATAAATAATAAAGGTTTTAAAAAAACATGAGTGTTCGTTTATTTATTTACTTTTTTTGTGGAGTAAAATTCCATCAAAATGAGTGCCTTGGAAGACCATGGCCACTTTCTTCACAGCAGAATGCTAAGTAGTAGTAAGCAAAAGTTGCATAGGACGATCATGAAATATCATCAAAGAATCCTTAAGAGCCTATTTGAAATGAAATCCATTGGAAAATTGAAATTTATTTCTAAGTCATCATTTTGGAACTCAAGAGAAAAATAAAAAGGCACGAAATACTTTTGTATGAGATTTCTAACTCCCAATTTTCTGGAGATAAAGTTATATTCTTATTTGCTCCAAACAATAGAATTATAAACAACGATAGAAATAGAAATTAATCTCCATAATTTGTAGCCATTCCATGTAAGTGGTAAGTACTGTTACCCTATTTATCTTTAGTTCATTTCAGATACGAATTGCAAACATTTAAATATTTCAACAACAATCATCTAATATCCCAAACTTTATCATCATACCATCAGATTATTTTACCAAATTAGGTTTCACGCGACTAATATATTGAACAAGCGAAGCCAAATTCTAAACCACTAGAATCATCATCATTTTTCACCAACTTTACCATCTTAATCTTATTCTACATATTGAACAATATGTTCCAAGTCACCCCCCCCCAAAAAAACAGTTTATTTTAGTTAGATGATCTTCAACCAAGTAAGTACGAAATATAAAACAAAGCTCCAACGTCCCTTTTCCTATTGAATTCCAAATATATCAAATTACTACCAGAGAGCAGCATAACGAAGCAATCAGAAATAAATCCACACAAAAACGGACAAAAAAATATATGTGACTCACAGTTTCCCTAATATCTTCGCCGTGCAAAAAGTGAAGGATATCAAGAAAACGATCCAACAAAAGAGCATCATATTCCACCAATTTATCATCTTCGGATACTTTCGCCGGTGCCAACAACCTCAAATGCGCATCAATTGATGCCATCTTCTCCAATTTCGCCCCAGCCATATTCTATCTCACAACTCAACCCTTTGTGCTTGCCCCTCTCAGATAGGGTACTGAAAGACGATCAACCGGTAATATTAGTTAAATGGACAAAATTTAGGAGTCTGCGAATTTAAGGATCAAAATCTCAGAGTCTATAAGTTTCTAACAAAAAGAGGACTCGAATGACCAGCAGAATCTCGTGAGGCAAAGATTAGAAAACAAAAAGAGCAGTGCCCACTGCCCAGTCTAGATGTCACGAAAAGGCACCGATCGTGTCCCACTCTTATAAGAAGATAGCAACAGTGTTTTAGTCCCCCAGGGACCCCAAACGGCATATGCTATTTCTTTGTTAGAAGATCCTATTATTTCCTTAGAAAATAGATTTTATTTAACCAGAGAGTGAATCATGATTCATGACGTACGGGTGTACGTTGCCATTCATGCGGCTCTTGTTCGAAAATCTCATTGAAGTACAACAAGTGGCGGAGCTAGACTCTAGCTCCGTAGTATCCTATATATAATGAGGATGATAATAAATTTTATTTTAATTATTATAATATTTAGTCTATATTTATCATATATTACGGATTTTAAATAATTTTATTTATAGATTATATATTTTTATTTTTTATTTTACTTTAGTAATTTTTTTATATTAGATGATTAAAATGATACATTTTAATATTTATTTTTTTTAGTTGAACTGGAATAATAATAAAATATTTTTTTAATTTGTAAAGAATTTTCTGATAATTAAAAAAAAAAAGAAATAACATTAAAATATTAAAAAAATCCTCAAAATTATATTATAATTAATAATATTAAATCCTATGTTATTAAAATTCCATAAAAATATCATTCACTCTTCCATTTAATCTCACAATTTTATAACTTATTTTTGATAAAATTATAAACAAAAAAGTTTAAGGTATGTATTCATAGACTAACCAAAGCTAAAGCAATTTATCAAATAATAAGAACTAATAACATAAAATCTTTCAAATACTTAGATTTACCAATTAATATATATCATAATGATATGTTTAAGTATAATTTTACTAATAGATGCAATAATAATAAAATAATAATAATAATAATAGAATATAAGAGACTCCAATTGGATGTGTGATATATTAATAATGAGTCAAAGATTTTAAAAAAAAAGAGTGAAACATATAGCGGTTAGGCCTTTATCCTATGACCTCCTTGACCCCAAAGCTCCGGCCCATGGTGTCCTCCACTAAACCAAATAAAGCTTTGTGATATATTATATATGTAAATTATTATTAACCCAAAATCTCATGGTATCCTAGGACACCATAAAATACCCCTAGCTCTGCCACTGAGTACAACATGTTTTCTTCGCTCCTTTTTTTAAAATATATATATATATATCAAACCAAATTATATCCATAAAATTATAATAATAGTCGTAATAATATTCATAAAAAATATTAAATATGATGATGATGATGATAAAAGACAAAACTAGAAAATAAAAGCTATGGAGTCACAATAAATAACAAATATATATTAAAATATAAATTAACAATAAAAATTATAATAATAAGTTTAATATCATTCATAATCATACATAAATATTTGTTTATAATTATGCTTATCAATGTTTCATATTTTGCTACAATTGTATCATTAATAATGATGTCTAATATATTTTTTTATATATATGGCATTAGATAATTTTGTATCTATTCATTACACATACAATTTCACAACATATTTTTGATAAAAAAAAACTCATTGCTAAAAAGGCTTTGTCAACAATTATGGTAACTATTGACAGAATTAAATCTAATTTTATAAGCATATAAAACAAAGAACATATAATGTGATTCTTAATTTCAACTAGTTTCCTTCAGAGATCACTAAGCCCTTTTAATTCCAAAAATCTATCATCAGATTGAACATCTAAAAAATAATTCTCAAGTTGATCGTCCAATATCACAACATCAAATCAGATTAGTGATAAAAACGTTGTCAACCTAGTTAATGACTATTTGTCAAAAGCATAAAATAATTTCGACAAAATTAAGCATGCTACACAATACAATAATGTAGTATCTATCACATTAAAACAACATTTTTAGTGTAATGATGTATATTTGTAAGCAACGAAGCCCATCATTGGGACTTTTTTCATTTAACATATCATTCATCCATATTTACTATAACAATATTCTCAGTGTGACAAGAAAAAAAACTTAAACAATAAGATCTTCCAACCCTTCATCTCTCATGGTTTGGAGGTGTTGTTTTGCAAGTTAAACAAGTTTTATGGCATTTACTATGCCTTAATCACTCTTCTGCAATATTTGAGACAAATTATTTTTAATATCTAGAACCTTTTTCACCATATATCACATGAAAACACGCTCAAATAATAGTAATAGACTTTAAAGGCTTTAGCCTCACCTTTCTAACTATTTTTTTTTAATATTTTTTAATAGAAAATCAAATACATCAACTACTTAGGAAAATAATTTAATCAAACGCAAAAGAGACTTAAGATGCAACCCCTAACAAGTATCCCCAACCCTTGAAAAAGTTAAATCTTTATTCAATCCAAAACCAATTCTTATCTCACCTAGATCAAATGCATCTTCTAATTCCATAGTACATCTATCTTGAAGCATATATCAACATTTATTAGAAGATATATGTAATACACTATACCTTTAAATTTTAATTTTATTAAGCTTAATTATTTAATTAGTATAATTTAATGTAAACATTTAATTATTTAAATTTCAATTAGCTTTATAGATTTATCAACGATTTCGAATTCATATTTGAATTTAATTAATCGTTGTCGTTACGGATCATTCTAGATAAATTTATTATATTCATATGATTTTAATTTTCGATTAAAAATATGTATTTCCATTCTTTCTCGTATTTTGATTTTTAATAATTTAGATTCGTTTTCGATTATAACTTTGTCGTATAATTACGACTTTGTTTTAGAATTATATTTCATTAATTAAATATAATATTTAAATTGCAAAATTTTTGTTTAAAATAGGAAAATTTATTTTAATAATTTTATCAGTAAAAATATTTTCAACTTTAAATTTATTCATTTCCGAGGTTGTTAAGATATTCAGAAAGTTTTAAATTAAAAAGATTTTTAGAACTTATTTATGGGTTTCTTTCTAAAATCAATTTTCTTTCATTTTATCCTTTTTGGTTTGTGGAAGATCAATTTCGAAAATTATTTAGATTAGTCTTAGTTTATTAGAATTTGATTTTAAATATTTTCTTATATGCTTTTAAATAATTTTTTAGGTCTTATAATGTATTTTCATAAATAATATAGGTATTTGTGTTTGTGGGTAATTTCTTCCGAAAACCCTTTCGAAATTCTTTATATAGCTCTTATAGCAATTTTATACCTTCAAATCCTTACAAAATAATTTTTATTAAATAAATTTTAGATAAAATATTTTAATAATATTTTTAGATATTTAGTATTTCATTATATATTTGTATTAGTATAAATAAATAAATAACAACTTACCCAATCATAGAAATTAGAGTGCGAAATCAAAGAGGATAAATACTTAATACAAGGTAATAAATCAAAGAGGATAACTCCAATACAAAAGAAATAATAAAAGGAAATAGAATTACATAAAGACTGAAATACGGCCACAACACTCTTGAACTTGAGCCAAACATGCTCAACACACACCCCCGACTGATGTCTCGCCCACCTGCACAAATTAGAAGGGCATACTACTCGTGGGATTGAGCAACACCCATGAAAAGGGTGATCGGTACGCTACGTACTGAGTAAGGTAACCGAGCACTAAGGCCAACACATAAGCATATAAATCATGAAGAAGAATAGAAGAACACAATCATAAATGCATATGATCAACCAAGTAAAAGTACAGAGGCCCATGAATAATCCAATTCAATTACTTAATTAATTTCTGATCAGGAGTCGATTCACACCATACTTTTATCAAATCCATGCGAATACGGAAGCCCCCACTATTATAGCCGGTGGATCGGAGGCACATAGGGTATCATACCCTAACCACTATTATAGCCGGTGGATTGGAGACACATAGGACTACGCGTCCTAACCACTATTCCTAACCGGTGGATCGGTTGGCTCTAGCTTGCATGGTGTTCCACTGTAAGTAATTAGTATCTTTTAGGCATTTTAGCAAAACTCAGGTTTTTATTTGTTGAGCTCGGGAAACCCCACTATTATAACCGGTGGATCGGTTACATATAGGACATCATGTCCTAACCACTATTATAACTGGTGGATCGGTCGCACATAGGGTGAAAACCCTAACCACTATTCTGAACCGGTGGATCGATTGGTCCCGTCTCAACGATCTTCCTTTTTAGATAATTAATGTTTTAAGTATCTTATTCAGAAGCTTTCACCGTGGACATGCATGAATCATCACACATCACAAATCATAAATTTCATAATCATAGTTACACTTTAATCACTAAAGACACATGACACACAAAAACCCTAATCAGCCGCAACAAACCCTAATTAATCACAACAAACCAGAGTTAACCACTCCAAACTCTATTTAACCATAACAACCATAATTAGCCACTCCATGCCTTGGTTAATCATAACAAACCACAATTATCCACTCCAACCCTAGTTAATCACAATAATCCAGAGTTCATTACTCCAAACCCTAATTCAGTCTCTTCCGTACCCTCATAATGCTCCACATACTATTTTCCATCCAAAATAGTTCAACACCCAAATAACACTTACATTACCTTCCTTACATCCCAAATTAACTTTCCACACGTAAATTTCATACCCATGCAGACATTAATCTCCCCATGCAAACCTTCGAACATTTTTCATGCAAACCCTAAAATTCCACATGAAACCCTAAATTCAACCATGCAAACCCTAATACCACCATACAACCATCAATACCACCATGTAAACCCTAATACCACCATACAACTATAAATACCGCCATACAAACCATGATTCCGTCATACAAAACCCTAAATTCAATCCACACAAAACCAAAGATTCACCCATACCAAATCTAAATTCAAACCATATAAAACCCAAAGATTTGTCCATACCAAACCCTAAATTCAATCCATACCAACCAAATATTCATCCTTACCAAACCCTAGATTCAAATCACATAAAACCGAAGATTCATCCTTACCTTACCATTGATTAGATTCTCCCATTCATAACCACAAATTAGATTTTCCCATATAAGACCATAAGTTAGATTCTCCCACATAAAATCATAAATTAGAATCTCCCAAGTGAAACCATAAATTGGATTCCCCCAAACAAATCATAAATTAGATTCTCCCAATCAAATCATAAATTAAATTCTCCCAAATAACATCATAAATTAAATTCTCCCAAACAAACCATAAATTAGATTTTCCCATATAACATCATAAATTAGATTCTCCCAATTAACATCATAAATTAGATTCTCCCAAACACACCATAAATTTGATTCTCCCATATAACATCATAAATTAGATTCTCCTAAATAAAAACATATATTATATTCTCCGCATAAAACCATAAATTATGTTCTTCCACATAAAACCATACATTAGATTATTCCTTATAAAACCATAAAATTAGGTCAACTCACTTCCCTTAGTCAACTTCTTTCCCCATCCTCCTTTTTCATCCTTTCTTCCACACAAACCACATCGACATCCTCTCATGCATGTCTTACAGGGTCACAACACATATCGTCACATACACATAGTACACATGCCATACAAAAACATACTTCAACTCCATGTCATACCACATACAAAATAATTAATAATCATAAACATAGAATACATAGCATATGAAGCACATAATGCATATAAGCACACAATGGCCTTAGTAACACCCTTACCCAAAACGACACCGGTCTTGGAGTACGCTCCTATTCCACTTGAGGGGTTTGAATGGGTTCACCTTTTATATAAAATTATACTAGAATTAGGCTCCCTTATAAAATTTTATTATTCTCTAACTTATTCTAAGATTTAGTTTTTAATTAAAATAATATTACACAATAATTAACTATACAAAATATTACTTAAGAATACAAATAAATTACTATTTCCATTCGAAAAGGGGTGGTGATATAAGGGTTTCTACCCTTCACCCAAAATAGTAATAATAATAATAATAATAATAATAATAATAATAATAATAATAATAATAAAAGTAAAATATTATTAATAATACTCTTATTAGTAGAATATTAATATTAATAATAATATAAATCTTAAAATTAAAATTGGCTTTCGCAACTACCCCATTTAATACTAATAGTATTAAAAATGGTAATAATAGTAGTAATAATATATATATACTTATAATATAAAAGGAAATAGTGCTAATAATGATAATATATTAGTAATAATGTTAAAAATGCTAATAATAATAATAACAAAAGGCAAAGTTGTGAGGCTTAATTAAAATTTTAGGTTTCTACCCCTCCTAAAATAATTACAATATTAAATAATTAATTACACTAATAATATTATTATTAATTATGTTATTAATAATAATAGTAGACATGTAATAATTCTATTAAATAACTAAAATTCGAGAATAATAGTTTTTCTAACTCAAGAATACTCCCAAACCTTGAGTTGGTGGGGATGGGTGGCACCGGCGGTGGTTCCCGTAGGTGGCCGGAAAAGTGATATAAGAGGGGTGAAAATGAAGAAAAAGAGGGAAGGGGAAAGGAGAAAAATAAAATAAGCTTATGGTTTGGTGGAGGAGACTTAGCAGGAGATATTGGGTGGTTTATAGGGTGGCATAAGTGGCGTATGTGGCGGCGGATGGTGGTTTAAGGATTCGGGGTGAAAATTCTGGCGAGATGAGCAACAAACTTTGCACGGTTATAGAGGCCCGTGCAAGAAGAATCGAAGGTTAAAAATGGTTTAGTTAATTAGATGGCATTGCAGGGAATATTTTGAGGTGTAGAGGAGGCGTCGAGGTTGGATAACGGTGGAGAAAAGCGTGTCTGAAGTCGCGGTGGCGGGCGGTTCTCACTTAGGGTTTCGAGAAAGAAGAAGTTTCAAAAACGTCGACAACTAGGCTATTTATAGAGTTTAGATGGGTTATTAGGGTTTTGGAGGTTGGCAGGATGGTGTTGGATGCTAGGGTTTGGGTGGCCGGCGTCAGAAATCGGCCGACGATTGCTTGGGTTGGGTCAAAGGTTTGCGAAGCCAAAGAGAGAGAATGAGCGAAAGTTGAGGGTAACCGAACATGCCAAGCTAATGTACGAGTCGAGAGGAATAAAAATAGGGGTGAATCGGCCGGTCAGAGTCCTCGTAGTCGGTGCCGCCATTTTCGGGGGTGGGAGTTGCAGCAGCGTCGACGGAGGAGAGGGGAGGAAGAAGGAAGGAGGAGGGGGAGTGGACCGGTCGGCCGGGAAAGAAAAGAAAAGGGGGAGAACCGGGCGGTTCAGCGACGCAAGTAACGTTTAAATGAAACGTTGCGTTCCGTTGGAAAAACAATCAAAACGCGGCGCTGGAAGGAGGAAGAAGGGTGATGTTGCGCGGCTGGGTTGGGGCGAAGGAAAGGAAAAAGGAAAAGTGGGCAACGGGAGAGGCAGCCCAAACGAGGAAAAGGGGAGGAAAAAGAAAAAGAAAAGAAGAAAGAAAAAGAAAGAAAGAAAAGGAAAAGGAAAAGGGGAAAATGGAAAAATAATTAGTTTTGGTTTATAAATTAAGTAAAATATTTAGGATATTTAAAAATAATAATATTCAAATAAAATAATATTTAAATCCCTTTTTAGGCTAAATTAGGATTTTTAAAAGATTTTTGATAAAATCTATTTTAATTAGCAAATCACTCTAATTTTCTTCAATTAAATTATTTATAAAATTCATATTAATTTGAGACTATTTTCTCCTTCTTATTTTAAATAAAATCATTTATTTAATTAATTTCTAAAATAAAATATTTAATTAGCTAAAATACCAAAATTTCTTCAAATATATATACTTGTAAATTCCACCTTAATTTTACCTAACTAATTCCCTTTTATTTTAATAAAAATAACTTATTTAATTAATTTTCAGAATAAAATATTATTTAATAATAAATAATAAAATTGGAATTTTTCGGGGCATTTCAAATATGGGCTTAAGCATATTATGCTATTGAAAGAAAGAAAGAAAGAATGGGTAAAAGGTATCATTATTATTTTGTTGTGATAATGTCATATTTGTGGAAATATATCTTATGGTATGAAATATAAATTAAATGAGCTTTGATAAATGGAGTTAAGAATTCTTATCAGATATGATAATAAATTGTGGACTTAGAAACTAATATGTGTGGAAGGTATAAGATTTTATAAAATAAAGATTTTTATTTGTGTTTAACGATAATTTAGTCATTATGGTGTAATAAGAAAATTTTGGTATTTTATGTGTTAGGTGGATTAAAATATGATAATAATAGCATGAGGAATTCTTGGAAATATTATTGTTGTTTGGGGTCCTTAAATGATTTAATGGACAATTTAGGAAAACTATCTTATAATGATAATATCATTATTCTATGTATAAGATCTAGAGGTTATACGGATTTCTGAATATGCTGTTAATGTTTGACCTTATAAGGTTATCTATCAAAATTGGTAGTCATGTATATTTCATGAGAGGTGTTATGACAAATCCGTGGAATTTGGGTTTTGGATATTTCTATGAGTAATATATCGGGATGAGATTATTAATGTATGTGTATGGGAATTAGATTGTGCATTTTGGGTATTATAATAATGATGGGGTTTAGAGATGATATAATATAAGTTGTGTGGAATAATCAGTATGGGAGAATGAATACTAAAGGGTGTGTAATTAGGGTTTGAAAGTACTTAAGGACTTGGACTTATGCTATATGTATATATGTTTTAATGTGTTTTATGCTTGAGAATTAATCTTGAATAAAATACTAATCACTTAAAGTGAAAGAACACATGAGTAGGGCCAAAGTTATCTATTTTTTCTATATATATGTGTGTGTATTATCATTCCACTAGGGAGAATAGTGGCTTGAGATTGTTTTGCCCCTAAGATGATATTTTTAATCTCCATTCCACCGGAAAGAATAGTGGCTCGGGAGCATTTTTCTCCAAGAAGTACTTTTGTCTGTTCCACCGGATTAAGAATAGTGGGGCCCCAACTCATTGTGAAATGAAAATATATCATTATAACCTATGAAAATGATGCTAATGATTTAAAGTGGAAGAATAGGGTTTTTATGTTGAAACGCTAAACTTCATTAAAGAATTACAAAATAAGAACCTAAAACCCTACTTCTAGTATTCACAGCACTAAACTTATCCTCTCAGCTCCAACGTGACAATGTTCTCATGCGTCTCTGCATGCGATTGCCCTCATCGACATATATTTTTCTTCGTATGGCCTCTCTAGTCAGTTATTCATGTATGCAATTATCTTTTCAAAATATGAAATACAACCATTAAATTCTTTTCATACAAGTATCACTGAAACCAAACAGATGGGTTGAATATATCAGTGTCCAAACCAAAAGGATCAAAAGAACTACAAAGCATTATAACATATCAAATCACAATTCACAAAGCCGTATACATGGTTATGTAACTGTTCAAATCAGAAATCTTGAATAAAATTGGCATGGTTTTGCAAAGATTAATAGCAGTCCCATTTATAGAAGAAGCATATGAACAAATCTTTTCATCATTTGGTTTACCTCACATGCATGTCATTATGACTCAGATGCAACTCAATACAGTCAATGTGAGTTCACAATACATCCAATGTAAACATAGGAAAGACATGTATAGGACAACGCTACACCTTCCTACTGACCACATTACCAAGGCAGGTTGGGGCGATGGGTTGGAGAGGTCTATTGGGGCTGTGAGAAACGAACAAGAAAATAGAAGAAGAGGGGAGGATAAGAAGGTGGCTTGGCTGCGAGGTCCTACGTGCAGAGGAAGGATGGCTTACCTGGGTGTTCAGTGGTGGCTCGGTTGGAGGTGCAGGAAAATGGAGAAGGTGGTCGGGGCATGAAGACTAGTGGTGCTGGAAGGATGGTGGTCAATTGAGGGCTGGAGTTGGGTGAGGTAATGTAAGGAGAAGAAGAGGAGAAAAGTGGTGAAGGAAGTGGAAACAGGAAGGGCTGCAATGGGTTAGGGAGTTGGGTGTTGAAAATGCAGAGGAGGAGGCCGGTAAGGGAATGTTTGGTGAGGGAGGTTGGCTGAAGGAAAAAGAATGGGGCAGAGAAGGGGAGCACCGAAGTAGGTATGTTTGGCTCGGGGATGACTGATGATAGTGATGTGTCTTAGAGCCTATGAATTTGTTGTGAGGGTGAGGGAGTGTGTGTGTAGGTGTAGGCGGTGTTGCTGAGGCATGAGGATATGAACGAGTGTGTGGTGTTATGGCATGTATAAGAAAAAATTACTGAGGCAGAACATGGTTCAGGACCTTCAGGTAACGTGTGGTAAAAAGATATAGGGTAGGATAAAATATTTATATTTTTATTTTAGATTCAGTTTAGGTAAATGAGGATATAGGTAGAAAAATAATTTGGGAAAAATATTTTGATTTAAGATAGGTTAAATATAAACAAAAAGAGTAAAAATAATCTAGGAAAATTTTAAAAAATTCTTTTAGGTTATGAATCAATGGTTATTACTAAAATAATTAAGATAAAATATATGGATATAAACTATGATTAAAATTAATATTTCTATCACGTTTTAACCTGATTAAATTTATATCTAAATCGTCGTAATAATACACATAATAATAATACACTAAGACTAAACCTCCTAAAATAATCATTACCACTAATTACACATAATTATTAATTTATAATTAAGGTTCCTAAAAATGGGGTATTAAAGTTGGTTTGTGTACTGGTGTGGCCGTAGCCAGCACGCAATTTAAACCCTCTTATTGTCAATTGTAGCACTGGTAAATAAGGGTATCGTTCTAGCCAGGGATTGAGAGGGCTCACCTCTATCTAACTAGCTTAAAAATAATTAAAACTAAAAATAGAAATCCTAAAAAAACACAAAATAAATAAATAAGAAAAATACTAATGGGGGTTATAAAAATAATAATAAAAGGAGTAAATAAAATAAAGTAAACTAATAAGAATAAAAATAATGAAAATAATGGGAAATAATGGGAAACTCGCAGATATGAAGAATATGTTAGGGAAATAAAAATCCACCACTAGATTAGGTCATAATATAATATTTATTTCTAAATCAATATTTAATCATGAGAATGAGATCAACCAAATTACACACCAAAAGCAGGTCCATACACCTTATTACTTCCCTTAATTAATGAATACAACAAAGCGCCAATATTAACCCTATTAAATACTAGCAGTATAGCAGCAATAAGCGGCTCCTATATTTAAATAGATTTAATGCATTAAGTGTAAGTGGAAGGCTGTCAATCTAAGTACCCAAACTAGTACAAAAAGCATGTCTAGTTGTATTTCCTTTCTTGACCCACACATATCGAAACATTTTACCACTTCGGTTAGAATCACAAAACTATTAGGTGAATTGTTATCTAACCTAGCTACAATTTATACATATAAATTCTAGTATATTTAGATGGCTACCTAGCAGGCAAATAATCCTACATATTGTCACTTATGAGGAACCAGAACAAGGCATGCACCAAATAAACTATACTTGACAGAATCATACATATAAACGATAGCAATTAACATAGAGTTAAGAAACAATCTCATGAAACAAAGAAAATAAAACTATAATTCAAATCATAATCTAGGGTTTCAATTGATTCCCTAACAATAAATAATCAGCTAGCCATAATTATAGAATTAATTACACAGAAATATATATCTAAAATATAAATTAAAAATAAGAGAAAGAAATAACCGAAATTAATTTTGGATAAAAGGTCAAAAATTTATTCAGATAAAAATTAATTTTATCTGAAATAAATTCTACCGGATAAATTCTTCTATCTTATTTTCTCTTCTCTCAGCGCTACCTTTATTTCCGTGCAAAAATTCTTTCCTTTTTATTTTTTTCCGTCCGGCTGATGCTAAGTGTTGTGCTCCTCTCCTTCCGTGCGACCTGTTTCCTTGTGCCCGAGCGTCGTCCGAGCTGAAGGCTCTCACTCATACTGCCGCTCCCCCCTGCTTCTCTTTCTCCCGAGCCTATAAAGGCTCTCTTCCTCTTCTCTACGGCTCTGCCGCCCTTTGTTAATTAATGCGGCTCTACCGCACTAACTTTCGTCCTCTTTCATGTTGTTCCCAATTAATGCCGCACACCCCTTTTTATTCTTTTTTCTTCTTCTTTGCCACGTCATCCCTCGACTGACTCTTATTTTTCCGTTTCTCTTGTCTTGCGCCGATTCTTCCTTTTTCCACGTCAGCCCCGATGGCTGACTTTTCTTCTCATGCGCCCAGACCTGTTTCTCTATGTGGCATTTGGGCCTTCAGCCTTTGGCCGTTGGTCCAATTGTCGAAATATTTTTTTTTCTTTTTTTTTTAAAAAACAAAACCTACAAAATAATATTTTATTCTAAATTTACTTAATTTATATCATTTCAGCTCAAATAATAATATTTATGCAATTTTTACCACTTAAGCATAAAACAATAATTATTCCCCTATATTAGCTAAATAAACTACCAAAAACTAAGATTATAAGGGTATAAAATATGTCAAAATATGAACTCATCATGTACCTAGTTACTACTTACTAGTTACTACTATTTCGGTTGGTTTTAAACTAATGCTAGGAATTAGTTTAATTTATGTTGGATTTGAGATAAAATGATAGTAAAAGACTTAAATTAAAATTACTACTGTTATTAATTAACAAAATAAATAAATAATATCAATTAATTTTAAGATATTATTAATTAGTAAACATCCTATCCAAATTCACTCTAGTATTATTACTAGCATTATCATCATCATTATTATTATCGTTGTTGCTATTATTATTATCATAAGATTATTATTGTTGTTGTTGTTGTTATCTAACCCTAATTTAACTTACACTTAATTGTACATAATAATAAAATTTTAAATTAAGGTATCAAAATCAAGGTTTCTATAAATAGTGTATTACATGTGCGTATTGATTTAATACCAAACTGAAAATTAATTTATTAAAAAATTATATCGCTATTTTGATGCTTAACTAAGAAAGTAAACTTGATTTTACTTACACACACACACACACACACACACACAATTCTCCTATTTTGAATTAATCTAAGTACTAAGATACAACAATAACATATAAAATATATGAAACGGCTTTAGGTTTCTAATTAAACTATTAATTTCAATTTATTAAACTAAGCTAGTCTTTCTATACTATAAATCAAACTACTCTAATTTCTGATTGAACTACTCCACTAAGCTTATGAAACTATGAAACTGCTCTATGAATGTAAGAAAATTTCTAATTTCTATCTATGAAACTAATCTAAGTTTATAATGAAACTACAAATTTTTATAAACAAAAGCCACGCTAAGTTTATGATGAAACTACTCATTTTGATCTATAAGACTACTATAAGGTTCTAATGAAACTACTAACTTTAGCTTATGAAACTAGGCTGAGATTATAACAAAAATGCATGCTTCAGCTTATGAAACTATCAGTTTGGCTAATGAAATAACTCGTTTCAGCTTATAAAAGTATTTTAATTTTCTAATGGAACTATTCTAAATTTCTAATGACACCGCTTATTTAATATTATGAAACTAGTCGCTATAGCATATTCATAATATTCTAAATTTCTAATGAAACTACTTGTCTTGGCTTATTAAACTACTTAAAGTTATTAAGGAAAATACTCATTTTATTTAATGAACCTAGTGTAATAGTTTTATGAAACTAGTGGTTCTTAATACTCATTACAAGTAGTAGTTTTTTACTAGATACACCCCATATATATTCTTATCAAACATGGATGACACTACTCAAGTTTACCAACTTAAATGATTTATTCTTATCATCTATTCAACTCAGGAATGTCAAGGTATTATGATTTATGAATGCTTGTAAAGCCAACATGATAATCTAATTTATCAAATATTATAACATACTTGTAATGATATATATGTGATATAACTATTGTCAATACGCTTGTACTGATGAAGATCTCTAAAGAAAAAATCACAAATATAGAAAAGATTCATCAAATTCAACTCATTACCAAAGTGAGTTAAAAAAAAATAAAGAATTGGAGATAATAGGAATCCTCCACTATAAACCTTTCTGAACTCAAGTTATGGACTAATATTGAAGATAAACATTTTATTAAAGCATCGTTGGCATTAATTCCCTCACACAACATTGTTCAAAAAGAGATGAAAATAAGAGAGAAGAAAAATCAATGGTACGTAACCTTCATTAACTAAATTGAGTGTATAACTCTGCCAAATCTAAATGGCATAAGAAGAATAAAACTTTAATATATAGCTTCAATATATAGCTCGGGTTGAACCAAATGCATATGATTTCTTTCAACCTTAGGCTAACCAAATACAAAATATATAACTTCAATCCTTTGCAATAGAAATTGGTAAGGAGTATTTTAGCTTATAGAAGAATAATATAATACGTAGTCCAACTAAATAGTTGAAACCAACTTAATACACTTACCCAAAAAAAATAAGCTTGAATTATCAATTACCCCAACAAATTAAGAATACAATATGATGTTTTAGTTGAAAACTAATTATTAAAATATTAAGCCTAGTGACTATAGAACATACCCTATGGGCCACAAATAATATGATATCGAACACGTTTTGATTGATTAAGTCTACCAAAAGTTCCAATAAAGTCTTGAACTCCATGATCTAGTGACTAAAATCTAAACAACAATTATGATTTGAACCAATTGCCATTGTAGCTTAAAACGAATATTACATAATCATAGTTTATTCAGTTATTCAAAATATAGCTATCAATAATACTAATTCTAATATTTGAAATATTTGGAATAATTGTGTAAAATTATATATATATGAATAAAATTTGCATCATATATAAAATCCAATCAAACAAAGGAAAAGTTTTATCAATTCTATTATAGTTTATATAAATAACAATTTGTAGCCTTAAACACTATATGTCAGTATCTATACCTTATAATATGATACCTACAACATCATAGAAAAAGTAGGAAAAATCTAAAATGAGGATGTTAATTATTCATTATAAAAATCAAAGATTAATGTTTTTATTACATCAACTATGTTAAATAGTAAGAAGTCAATATTAGTTGGTCATTTGTCAATAATGGTCATTATTACTTACTTTATCTAATTTTTATTTGATTTAGCTTGATATGATCGAATCAAAATATATAGAAAAAAATAATGTGTTGTTATTATTATTTTTGCCATAATTAATATTCATTAATTACTACTATTATTATTCTCATTATTTTTGTATTATTATTATTATTATTATTATTATATTAATTAAAATTATGTTGATACGATGTGATCAATCTATTTGAAAACTAATGTAAGAAGTACAACCTTAGAAGCCTTCATTTGTTATCAATTATCAATGGTTATTGTAAGTTAATATTATGTAAGGACTATATAAGATATAAATATAACGAAAACTTAAAATAATATTTGAACTCAATATGATATGAGTATATAACATAGCTAATAATGGAGTTGAATTATAAGCTATACCTTGACATAAAAAGAAAAGTGATCCGATTTGAAAACATTTAAATTTGAAACATTAAATACATTTCCAAAGATGAAATAATGACAAAAAATTCTAAGGCCCCAAAACAATCTATATAATAATTTACTTTTAATTGAATAAGATAAATTGAAATAAAAAATCTTAAAATAATTAGTCTTTAATAACATCTTGGAATAAAAAAAAGAAATGAAATAGCACAAGCATGACTAGAAACTAAAATGACCCGAATTCTATCCAAACTCAACTGAAAATATAATTATTCGAACTCACCCAAGCCCGATCTGAACTTGAATTGAAATTAGAATAGCCCAAATTTACCCAAATTTGAGCCCATCCGATCTCAACCTGACCCTATTCGAGAACTTAGAATGATCCGAGATTATTCGATACTAAGTTGATCTGAATCAAACCTGACCTGGCCCAATCCGATAAAATTATCCAAAATTGATATAATCCGACTATTATTTAACCCAATCCGATAATGACTCGACCCGCCTGATTGCCAGCTCTAGCGAAGAGTGGAGGAGAGGAAAGGAGGAGGAAGGAGGGAGAGAAAAAGTGAATGGAGGGTGTGGGAAGGTAGAGGAGGTTTTCTAGGAGGAGAGGGAGGTAGTGGAGGTGGTGGTTATGGCGGTGTAAGGTCGCGCAAGGGACATCGAGGGGTGTAAAAGGGTAGCACTAGTTGCCCACTTTGCATAGGTGAGGAGAGAAGAGCAGGGATAGTTAGGGGTAGAGGAGGGTCATGTTTGGTGGAGGGCGGTGTAGGAAAGAGAAATGGTGGAGGTGGGGACAGACGTGTAGTGTAATGACGGTGGTGGCTGCATATAAAGAGGCAAATGGAGGATGGGAGGTAGGGGAGAATCTAGGAAGAAAAAAGAGGGAAGAAGAAGGTGAGGGAGGGCTTTTATAGGTGCTGGGGAGGGTGAAGAGGACAAGGGATGAAAGAGGACAAGGGGGAGCATGTGGTTGCCACCTGGCTATAGTAGGTGGTGTAGGCCTACAATGGGTGTAAGTTCTTAGGGGGCAGGGTTGGGTATTTGGCAGGGTTGTAGGGGGTTAAGTGAGGATTTTGGGGCTACAAAGGGGTGAGGACCAATGTAGGGTAGTGCTAGTTGCATGCCTTATAGGTTAGGATGAGGATAGAGAGAACAGTGGTTGCAAAGTAGCCACGCTCGCTCGCAGATCAGGAGGAGGTTGAAGATGGGGGAAAAGGGGAAGAAGGGAAAGAGGAAAGGGAGAAAAAAGGGAAAGAGGGGCATCTGTGGGCAGGGTTGGTTGCCCGAGAGGAAAAAAGAAAAGAAAAGAGGGGATTGGGTCGCAGGTGGATGGAAAGGAGAGGAGGAGAGAGAAGGATAGTAGGCCACGCTGGACATGGCCCAGGCCAGTGAGGAAAGAAAAAAGAAAGAAGAAGAAGAAAAAAGGAAGAAAGGAAAAGAAAAGAAAAGGGGGAAAGGAAAAAAAAGAAAAATTAGGTGGTTGGGGGTGTTTGTGATTTTTTTTCTTTTGAAATTTTAGGAATAATAAAATTAGTAAAAATAAATAATTATTTTTTTATTAATTTAGAAATTATTATTATTATAATTTACTTAAAATTAATTTTAGTTTAGTAAATTATTCTAGCCTCCACCAATTTGATTCCTACATTATTTTCCTCCATTTTAGCTTTAATTATGATATCATTATTTTATTAAAAATGGTATATTTAATTAAATCTCACCCATTACTCCTTATTTTATTTTTAATTCCTAAAGTAGGGTTTTGGAGTGTTACAATAATAATGGATTGTGGTCACAATATATGTTAAGTTAGAGGAAATCATGTTATACCAACCAACCCGGGGAAAAGAAAATTATAAGAGGGAAGAAGAAGAAAATATCTGGGAAAAGAAAAAGGAAAAGGGAATAGAAGGAAGTTTGGGTTAGAATTTTGGTTTAAATTTAGGATAAAGTAATTAAGGCAAGATTAAAATACTAATTACTTGGGATTAGGGCTACGTTAAATTTGGGGTATTACATAAAACCATGAGTATAGACAACAAATTCTTGGATAATATCATGATGTACTCAAATATCATCAAAACTCATTCTAACTCTAAATCATGTTATAAGTCAAGAATCCCATTCATGATAACAAAAAAAAATTATGCTACAACTGCCACATATGATTTTATGTTAATAAACACACACACACCCATGCTTGAATGCTAAAACATCATGTAATATGCATATTACATAATTCTAACTCTACAAGGTCTGGCTACTTTACCATAGTTCATGGCTCATTAGCAAAAAGAGAAGCAAAACCCTAAACTTGCACTTTCTCTTCAAAAATACCTTAATTACCTTTGAATTATGTACATGTGTATACGAAAAATTCAGGGAAACACGTTCACATTTGTGAGGATGAACATAAGGAAAATTGGATAAGGGTTTTCTTCAATTTTTTCTAGATCTAAATCCATTTGTGCTTAAGATAAGTACTAGTGAGTTAAAACTAAGGGATTAAAAGTGAAAAGATAGAAGTAATGGTTAGGGCATCAAAAGGAAAAATAAGAGGCTTCAACACTAGTGATATTTTGGAAATAAAAAGGATAGAAGAAAGATGGATGAGAGTTATGTATTAAAAGCCAAAAGGATATGAGCCACAACCCTCTTGTGGCTGTCAAAAATTAGTAAGGAGGTAAAGGGATATAAAATCCTACATTTAAAATAAAAAAGGAGAAATGATAGAAGGTAAGATATGTAAGGAGTAGACCAAGGAAAAAGGAGATTGAGTAAGAGAATTAAAACAACAAGAATAAGGAGGGGATGAGGGAAAGATCATTAGTTGTTCTTAATTGGAGGGGAAAGAGAGGAGAATGTGTGTGTGTAAGGGGATAAATGAATTGTTAGGTGAATATTTTTGATATATGATACTTTTTACTAAAATTTTAGATAAAATAATTGATATATTCTTTCACTATAATTTAATAGTGACAGATTAATTTACAACTTTATGTTAATTGATAAGTCAAATATTGATTTACTTTGATTATGAAGCCCTAATTGATTAAATATTGATAACATTCAATTAATAGATTAACTTCCTCAATTATTATGAAATCTTAATTCACCAATTAGTTTGTTAATTTATGGAATTATTTACTTATTTAGTTAATTTTTGGATTGGTTTGTTGTAAAATTATATCACTTTTTTTTTAAATCTCTTAGTTAATTGATTAAATTAATTAACATATTAATTTTTTAATTGAATGAATTGTTTTGATACTTAGTTAATTGTTGAGTTAGTTTGTTGTAAAATTATATTACCTATTAAAGTTTGTTAAATCTCTTAGTTAATTAATTAAATTATCTAATTTATTAATCTAGTATTACAGAACCTTAATTTTTCTTTGATTACAAAATCCTACTTTAAGTGTAATGCATTATTATTTTTTATATTGCTTAAGAGTACTACCTTATATGGGGATACTATAGAGCTCAAATCCTAGCTCTACCACTATATAAAGGTAGGTTGTTATCACATTTGTAAAACGTTGGAGTTAGACCTTGATTTTTTTGATATATTTTCAATAGCCATATTTTACAAAGGTGCATTAAATTATGTATATATATGTGTATTATGGGAGAAGTTATGCCTACATTACAAACCTAGGGTTTTGTAGAGGTGGGATGGTTATTACATGCGTAAGATATAGGAGTTAAACATTGAATTTTGGATTTCTTATCAATAATAATACTTTAGGGAGGTGTAGTAAGTTTGGTGGTAAAATTATTACTTGGAGAGAAGTTATGCTCATCTTGTGAAAGTAGGGTTTCATAGAGAAGATATAGGCTTTGTCCTTGAGGGATATCCCATTATTCATGTGATTGTGTTTTACATATTTTGAATAATTATTTTATGTTGGATTATGTTCCTTGAATATCTATATGTGTGCATGCATGATGATCTTGAAATACATAAAAATGAATAAGATATAAATCACTTAAATTAAAAGAACATATGGATTAAGATCAATTGTATTTATCCATTCTACTGGATGAGAATAGTAGTGAGGAGTGTTTTGCACTAGGGTTGTACCTGTCCATTCCATCAAACAAGAATAATAACTAAGATCATTTTGCCTTAGAGTTGTATTTGCTCTTTCCACAAGACGATAATAGTGGCTAGGAGTGTTTTACCTTGGGGTTATATATTGTTGATACCATTCCACTTAGTATGAATAGTAAAGTCTCTAAAATAAACATAAATAAGTATATAATATTGAGATAAAAATAATGAGGTAGATATTAATTACTTTAACTAAAAGATCGATGAGTCAAGGCTTAGGTGTTTAGCCAATTCCACTAGCTTAATAATAGTGTTCAGGTATTTTTTTTTTAAATATACTATATTTTGTAAGATTTATACAATATAAAATTATTTTGTTTGATGAAATTAGGATGATTTCTATCTTGAATTGTAACTATTGTTGGGATTGATTTAATAAGGAATTGGAAAATTTTGGAAAATTTTAATGAAATAAGTTTTCTTGGGTAACTGATCGACTAATCCGTTGTTTCAGCTATGGTTTTGGTTTGACAGAACCAATCAAATAGTTTGGGGAGACCAATTGACCGGTCTATAGAATAGTTGAATGGTTGGACCAAACCAATTTACTAGTTTTTCAAGCTCATTGTTTTTTGAAGCTTTTATTTTTGGAAAAATATTACACTAAAATGGAACTTTAATAATCCACAAGCTATTCTTGACTAATCCTTAACTCTTTTGATTATTTATCTAGCCTTAAATTTTCCTCAAATATATTCAAGGGTTTAATTTTGCCAGAAGAGGGGAAAGACGATCTCATTCTGCATCCTCATCTTCATCTCTCCTCTACATGAATCTAGAACCTATGCTTTGATGCCAAGCTATCACTAAATGGTTGGAAGATTTGCTTCCCAAGCTATTTTCTATTTCCCATCTTCTGTTTAATGTTTTTTTTTTTATGAACTTGACCTACATTCTCTAGGAAATCACTAGTTGGAATTTGAAATGGAAGCAAACCTACTATTGATAAAATTTCCCTTTCCACTTAGATTTAAATAATAAAATTAGGTTTTTTAATCTGTTTCATGTCCTCACGTGCTCGTTGACCAATTCATTGACTATAAATAACCCTAATCATCTAACATCCATAATTTTCTTTTCGCCATAAACATGTCTCAAGGTTTTCAAACCTGTGATAATTACTCTCCATTTTGAGCTTTCATTCTAACCCCCTCTTGGTTTATTCTTAAGCAAGAAAGAGAAAAAAAGTTGAGTTTTCATTTAGCCAATTCTTTCATTATTCTATATTAGAGATGGTAATTTTTTTTCATTCCTAATTTAAATTTCTTGATTTTTAAAGAGTATTTGAATATTTTTGAGTTTTAACCTCCTTTTTTAGCATTTTAGAGGTTGGAACCCTTTAACTTAAGGTTTTCTTATTTAGTGGAAAGTTTGGCTAAGCTTCAAGTAAGTCATTCTTACATTTGAAATGTGACATGAATAATCATACAAGTTAGTGTACGTTGTTAAATTTTAATCTTCATATGCATGTATGAGATTTTGGTATTTTCATGATGCATGATAGATTATTTAAGATTTCTAAGAAAAAGGCTTGATTCTTGAGAAATAGAGTTGCTTTCTTATAAATGAGCATGATTATGTACATGAGCTTGTTTAATATTGGTCTTATACTATCATAGTATTATGGTTTGGATAGGGTAAGATAGCTTTAATCACATTTAAAATGCATGTTATGTGTTGTCTAAGAGCAATTAGATCGACTGTTTAAGCTAAACTTATTAACCGGTCCTTAGAACATTCAAGTAATTAGACCAAACTAATGGACTGGGTTGTTTGTGGTGACCTATGGTTACTCTTTGCTTAAATCCATTGACCAAATTTTCAGAATCAATTGACTAGTTCAAGAATAGTCAATTAGTTTAACCATACTGATTGATTAGTTCGAGTGAACTTTAAGGTTTGGCTAAGCTGAATCGATAGATTGGTTCAGCTAGAGAGCGTTGTTTTATTTCTTTTGAACTTTAAATGTTTTGAAACTTTAGGTTATAATATGATATGATTCTTTAATGATGAGAATACACATCTTGTCATGAATTAACTAACCTATTAGATGGATTGAATGGTTTATAATTCATGGTACCCTCAATAAGTGCCTTGTAAAGTTTTAATGAAAAAAAAGGGAATATATATGCTATGATTTCATAAGGGATGATATAATCCATATTGTTAGCCAAAATAGATTATCTTAATGGGTTGATTTAAAATTGGCTAAGCAAAAATGGAAATCCCAGCTCATGGTTAAGAGGGTAATATCAATTAAGATGGACTGATTATGTGGATTGTTATTTGGTTGCTATGTGGGCCTCATGAGATAACTTAAACTTGGAGAATAATACACTAATTACTTAAAGTGAAAGATGATTTAGCTATGTATGGATCCAGATTACCTGATTCTTGATTAGCTAACGGGGTCTACCTTTAAGAATATATTGGCTCCTTCAGTCGGAATCGCACTAGATCCCAGTATTTTACCTACTCTAGTCATTGATGATGTACTAGGGGGTATTGATACTAAAGGTGTATACACCTGAAATGCCCCAAAAATTTCTAATTTTATAAACTACGTTTAAAGGATATTTATTATAAGAATTATTTAAATAAATTATTTTTAAATTGAATTAATTAGGGAAAATCAAGAAGAAATTTATAAGTATTTTTATTAGAAAAGAATTTGGGTATTTTAGCTAATTAAGCATTTTATTTTGAAAATAAATTAAATAAATTATTTGATTTAAAATAAGAAGGAGAAAATAGTTTCAAATTAATAATAATTTTATAAATAATTTGATTGGAGAAAATTAGAGTGATTTGCTAATTAAAATAGAATTTATAGAAAATATTTTAAAAATCCTAATTTAGCTTAAAAAGGGGATTTAAATATTATTTTATTTAAATATTATAATTTTTAAATATATCAAATATTTTAATTAATTTAAATACCCAACATTATTATTTTTCTTTTTTTTTCCTTCTTCTTTTTCCTTTTCTTCTTCCTTTTTCTTTCTTTTTCCTTCCTTCCTCCCCTCCCCCGATTTGGGCCTGGCGCGACCCAATTTCCTTCTTCCTTTTCTTCTCCTGCCGCGGCCCAGTTCCGTTCTTTCATTTCTTCCTCCTTTGGCAGCTTGCATGCTGCGTTTCTCCCGTTTTTTCCCTAGAACTCATCGTTTTATTTAACGCACCTTAACTCCTGCCTACCGGCCCGGTCTCCCTTTCTTTTTCTCTTCTTTCTTTCTCGGTCGCCCGGTCCAGGCCCCCCCCCCATCTTCTTCTTCCCCGACACCGTCGACCGCACCTACAACGTCCGCCTCCCGCCCTGGTTTTTCGCGGGCGATCTCGCCATTTTTGACCGGCCGTTCTCCTCCCTTTCTCTTCCCCTTGATCCAGCGACCACACAGACCCAACCAACACTCCCCTATTCTCGCGCGATTCTCTCTCTTTCCGCCAACCCACCCTTGCCCCGATTTGCTGCCGCCGGCCAAACGACGCCACCGGCGACCGGAACCCTACCTTCCCTATCTACTAGCCGGCCCACAGAACCCTAGACTCCCTTCTAAAGCCTATAAATATCCCCCATAATAACCTGTATCGAGACTTTTGTTTTCATAACTCAGAATCCTGACCTTGCCACCGCCTACCCTTTAGACGTCTCTTCCGCCGCCTCCGGCCAACTTCGGCGCCCGTTCTGGCCACCCGTGTCATCCTTGCACCGCACTCTATCTAACCAAATCTATCTCACCCTTCGATTCTTCCTGCACAAGCTACCCCAGCTGTGCGAAGTTCTCTTCCCAATCAACTCTGTTTTCTGCCTCCGCCACCTTGGCGCCGCCATTAGCCACCTCCTCCGCCGCTAAGGCCGCTTCTTTCACCTCCCAAACTGTGCTTCAGACCCTGCCCTACCTTCCCCTACCTTTATTTTCCTCTTCCTCCCTCTCCTCCTCTCTCTTTCTTCTTCCCCTCCATTCGGCCACCACCACCGCCGCCACCTTCATTCTGTCCCTCTCCCTCTGGGCATTCTTAAACAGCCCAACTTCCACCTCCATTCTTCCTATCTTATTCCCAGCATGCAACTTTCCTCTCTTTCTTCTCTTTTTCCGGCCACCGCCGCAGCCGCCGTGCGCCACCGCCGGTGCCGCCTATCCCCACCAACATTTGGTTGAACCCTAGACCCTCTCAGCTATTTTCCCTATTTTTATAACCCTTAAATTATTTTATTTCAATTATTTACATATAAATACTATTATTATTATTATTCTTAATATTTATATTTTAATATGCATTAATATTATTATCATTAGTATTAATATTTTATTATTATTTATGTTGAGGGCTAAAGCCTAATATATTTTAATTGAATTTTATTATTATTCTTCTTATTATTTCTATATTTAATATTATTAATATTAAAAATGTTATAAGTATAATTATTATTATTATTTTCTATTTCGAATTTCCATTATTCTTATTTATTATTATTAATACAAATATTTTAACATTAGTGTTGTTAATAATGTTATTATTATTATTATTATTATTATTATTATCATTATCATTATTATTATTATTATTATCATTATCATTATCATTATTATTATTATTATTATTATTATTATTATTATTATTATTTCTGAATTGTGTTATTTAATTTACAGATAATCTTTTTATTATTATTTTGGTAAAGGGTCTGAATCCCTTATTTCACTTTATTTTTTAGTAATGCCTTTTTATTATTATTTCTACTATTTTTATTATTCTTATTAATATTAATATTGATATTATTTTTATTATTTTGGTTATTATTATTTTATCAAAAAAAAAACTAGCCTTATATTAAATTAGTGTTTAATATTATTTTGATAGGAGATAGTCTAATTTTAGCTTTTCTCTCATAATAGGTAAAACCAGTTAAAACCCTAAGGAGGCGTAAGAGCGTGCTCCAAGACCGGTGTCGTTCTAGGTAAGGGTGTTACTAAGGCCATTGGTGTGTTTATATGCATTGTGTGTTTCATAATCCATGTATTCTATGTTTATGATTATTAATTATGTTGTATATGGTATGACGTGGAGTTGAAGAATGTTTTGCATGGCATGTGTATTATTTATGTATGATGATATGTGTTGTGACCCCGTAAGACATGCATGAGAGAATGTTGATGTGGTTTGTGTGGGAGAATGGATGAAAAAGGAGGATGGAGAAAGGAGTTGACTAAGAGAAGTGAGTTGACCTAATTTTATGATTTTATAAGGAATAATCTAATTTATGGTTTTATGTGGAAGAGTATAATTTATGGTTTTATGCGGAGAATATAGAGTTTATGATGTTATTTGGGAGAATGTAATTTATGATATTATATGGGAGAATTAAATTATGTTTGTTTGGGAGAATCTAGTTTATGATGTTTTTGGGATAATGTAAATTATGATAATAATTAGGAGAATCTAATTTGTGGTTATGAAAGGGGAGAATCTAATCAATTGTATTATGTGGACAAATCTTTGGGTTTTATATGATTTGAATCTTTGGGCTGGTATGGATGAATCTTTATGGTTTGAATTTAGGATTTGGCATGGATGATTATTTGGGTTTTACATGGTTTGAATCTAGGGTTTGTTATGGATGAATCTTTAGTTTTATGTGGTAGAAATTATGGTTTTGTATAATGGAACTTTAGGGTTTGCATGGTAGTATTTATGGTTTGTATGGTGGTATTTATAGTTGTATGGTGGTATTAGGGTTTACATGGTGGCATTGATGGTTGAATGGCGGTATTAGGGTTTGCATGGTTGAATTTAAAGTATCACATGGAAATTTAGGGTTTGCATGAAAACGGTTCAAAGGTTTGCATGGGGAGATTAATGTCTGCATGGGTATGAAAATTACGTGTGGAAAGTTAATTTGGGATGTAAGGAAGGTAATGTAAGTGTTGTTTGGGTGTTTGAACGCTTGGGATGAAAAATAGCACGTGGAGCAAATTAAGGGTACGGAGGAGACTGAATTATGGTTTGTTGTGGTTAATTGAGGTCTATGGTGGTTGATTAGGGTTTTTTGTGCTATCATATGTATGTGGTGATTAAAGTGTAAGTATAATGATGAATATGGAAATTATGATTTATGATTTATGCATGTCTATGGTGAAAGCCTTTGAATAAGATACTTAAGACACTAATCATTTAAAGTAGAAGATTATTGAGTCGGGTCCAGCCGATCCACCGGTTAGGAATAGTGGTTAGGGTTTAACCCTATGTGTGACCGATCCACCGGTAATAATAGTGGTGAGGAATTTGTCCCGCAAGTGTCCGGCCCACCGGAAATAATAGTGGGGTGACTCGAGCTCAATAAAAATAAATCATAGTTGTCAAAACATTTAAAATGTACTAATTACTTACAGTGAAACACCATGTGAGTAGGAACCAGCCGATCCACCGGTAAGGAATAGTGGTGTGGACTTTGTCCTGCAAGTGACCGATCCACCGGCGAATAATAGTGGTGTGGACTTTGTCCCGCAAGTGACCGACCCACCGACAATAATAGTGGGGTGTTCCTGTGCTCACATGGACTTGATAAAAAGGCATGGTGTGAATCGAATTCTGATAAGAGATCAATTAAATGATTAATCTGGACTACAATTGGGCCTTTGTACTTTTACCTGGTTGATCATATGCATTTATGATTGTGTTCTTCTATTTTTCTGCATGGCTCATGTGTTTATGTGTTGGCCTTAGTGATCAAGTCACCTTACTCAGTACTGGACCCGTACTGATACTACCTTGGTTGATGGGTAGTGTGATGATCCACCGATGGTGGGGAGCAGACCTCTTGTGCAGGTTTAAGATCAGAGACTGTTTTGGGGTGGCAGGCCTGACTTGAGTGAGTAGGCAATCCGGAATTTGACCCATCGGGTTTTATCTTGTTTAAATGTATTTCTATTTGGAAGTTACAAGTGTTAATAAACGTTTATGCGTACTCTGATTTTGTTGTATGATCTTTCGAATTCTTTTATGAATTGTTAATTTGAATTTAACGTAAATCTTTTCTTTAGCCTTAGCACTTGGTACTGGAACGGTCGGAGAGAACCGGTCTGGTACGAAGTGTGGCAGTAACATTCCCAGAATTCATAGGTTTTAAGTGTTTCTATCTTAATTGCTTCCGTAAAAAAAAATTAGTGAATTTTGGGGTGTTACAACACCCATGTGGTTTATTAGCTTTAGCTACACTTTATGTCTATTTGAGGGTTACTCAGCTTTGGTCAGACGTTATGTCCTCTAGTTTGGATAATATTCCATGGTATGTGAGGTCATGGGTGTGATAATCAATCCATTGCTCGATAAGGAAAAGGAGTAATGGCCTATACATAGTTAACCTAAGGGGTCATGTAAACTTAGAAAATTGAACTAATGGAATATTCTTGTAAGTGGGTAGCAGAAAATTCTAGAGAGACGTGGAATAACCTATTATTGATCATATGCTACTATTCAAGATATCTATGTTGTATTTCTAAGCATGATGAGTTAAAAGTTGTCTAAGTCCTTACATAGCATAATATCTGAATGCATTCTATGAGTATAATTGTACATGTATATTTAAGTGTATCATGTAAGCATGGTATAGTGTTTTAGTATGATTTCAATTGTTGTCTTGGACTTACATGCCTGTGGCTCCCTTCGAAGAGGCAATTTGTCTTAGTACGTAACATATTGATGTGCTCATTTGTTGGATCACCTGCTTAATCCCCAAGCAAAGGACCATGTGTAGGTTTTTGATGATGACTAGTGGTGGCCTAACTTATGTCAAGCTCAAAGGCACGAGAGCTTGGATATATGAAGATTGTTTGTAGGCCCTTAATGGATCAAGGTTTTGGGTCTTTACCTTATAGTCATTTTATCTCTGTCATATTTCTGTACTTTTAATTAAGTCCCTCTTATGCATTTGAACATCTTGGGGACCCGTTGAGGCCTTATTTTGTGAACTTTTAATCATCTCACATATATCTATATTACCATTAAGCACTCAATTATCTTATTGGGATTGATTGGTTTTCTTAGCCTTATATCTAACATAGGGTGGGCGGCAAACGTCTGTCGTATGTTAGGTGCAGCAATAACACCATGTTTTTCCTAGGAGTTTTGTATTCTTTCTCTTCCATGATATTTTAAAATAATTTTTTTAGTAGTGAAAAATGAGAGTGTTACAGTTTTGCCTTATGAGATGTTTCAAACTATTCTATTGGTTTAAGGATAATGAACAGGAGCGTATTATTGTGAGAGATGTTGATTCCATTCCACTAGCTTAATAATAGTGGCTCAGTGTGTTTTATCCTAGAAGGTGTTTTAGTCTACTCCACCAGATTAATAATAATGGGGTCCTAAACTCAATGTGAATAAGAAATGAATTGTGGATATACCTAATAATGAAATTCTATTTAGTTCTCCTCTTCCATTATATTATGTTTAATCATTATGCATGCTTATTCTTCTATATGACCTTATATATTCTATGTAACCTTACTATAACTAGGGTTGTAAATGAGCTGAGCTAGCTTGGTATTCAGGTCGGTTTAGATTAGTTCGTTAAAATATTGACTTGGCTTATTTGTTTAGTTAAATGAGCTAAACCTGATCTAAAAAAGTGAGACTCGGTTCATTTTATGGTTTTGACTCATGAGCTCTTCTTGACTAAGCTCTTTAAAAGCTCAACTTGGCTTATTCGTTTAGTTAAACAAGTCGAGTCCTAGCCTCATTTCATGCTCATTTAACTAAACGAGTCGAGCCTGAGCCTGGGGTGTTTGGCTCGACTCATCTCATTTACTACCCTAGCCATGGCAATATTATTACCTTAATCAGTATGTAATGTATTGATCATCTTTTTTATGGGTATTGCTCATTCACACGAGTAGTTACCTTTTTCTTTTGCAGACGATTATTAATTACTAATTTTAATGTGCTTACCTTCGATGAGTACATAATCAAATTGATATAGCTTATGATTATTCAAATATCTCCATCTGTAGTACCCCATATTTATAAGCTTATAAAATGAGAAATTCTTATATTGATGAAAATTGGATAGTGTTTTATCTTGACTTGGAACTGTAGTTTGGGTTTAATTTAAAAGGAATTTGAAAAGCATGGAAAAAATCGAGTAAAATGATTTTTCTTAGCATACTTGTCAAATGGTTTTATGAACTAATGGACTAGTTTGTCCTTTCAGCTTGGGTTTTGGTTTGATAGAATTGATTGAACAGTTTAGGCAAACCAATCAAATGGTCTTTAGAATAGTCAAGTGGTCTAACCAAATTGATTGACTAGTTTGTCAAACTGAGCGCTTTTTGAGCTTGACTTTTTTTGAAAAAAAATATTCCTTTCATTAAAATGGAACCTTGTTAATCTAACTTTGAGATTTTCCTAAGTAATCCTTAACCTTTTTTTATCATTTATCTCACTTTAATTTTTTTCTTGAATAGATTTGAGGGTTTGATTTTGATAGAAGAGAAGAAGGATGACCTCACTTATTGTCCTCTTCTTCCTCTCACCTCTACATGACTTTAGAACCTATGCATTGATTCCAAGCTATCACTACATGGCTATGATATTTGCTTCTACTACCGATCTACCATTTCCCTTCTTGTGTCCAATCTTTTCTAGATGAACTTGATTTGCATTCCCTAGAAAATATCTATTTGAGCTCTAAAGAAGAAGCCAACCTATTCTTGATAAATTCGCTTTTTAAGCTTATATTCGAAAGGTAAAATTAGGATTTTTTATTTGTTACATATCCTCACCCACTCTTTAACCAATTCTTTGGTTATAAATAACCCTAATAATCTCTCTTCCTTACTTTTCTTTCAATCACCAAAGTATCTTGAGTTTCAACATTTATGCTAATTCTTCTCCACTTCGAGCTCTTATTCTAATTTGATTCACTCTTCTGATCCTTTCTCTAGCTCTCTCTTGTTTTATTCTTAAGTAAAAAAGAGTTAGATTTGAGAAAAAGTTGAGTTTATATTCAAATGATTCTTTTCTTATTTTCCCTTAAAGTTGATAAGTTTATTTTCCTTCCCTAATTCAAGGTTCTTTATTTGTAAAGGACATGTGGTGATTTATAAGTTTTAAATTATTCTTTTTAAAGTTTTGGAACTTGAAATCTTTCAACTTAAGATTTTTCCTCTTCGGTGGAAAATTTTGCTAAGCTTCAAGTAAGTCATTCTTACCTTTGAAATGTAATATGAATAAGCATGTGAATTAGTGCACACAATAAAATGTTAATCCTTATGTGCCTGTGTGAGATTTTGGTATTTTAATGATGCATGATGTATTATTTAAGATTTCTAAAAAAAGGGGGGCTTGATTCATGAGAAATATGGTTGATTTCTTGTAAACGAAGCATGATTCAGTATATAAGCATGTTAAATATGGTCTTATACTATGACTAACACAAGTCTTCAAAGGATAATGAAGAATCATGAGATTGAAGAAGAAGTAGGATCGGTGGCTATCAAAATGTGAAGAATGAAAGAAGATATTCAAGCAAGAATTTATAAAGAATTTAACAAGAACTCAAAGAACTCAACTTTTAATGTCACCCATCTAAGATTACTCCAATTATTCTTAGAAAGAATTATTCAATCACAAGAGAGAATTAACCAATTGATTTACTTGTATTAGATTTCAGTATACTCAACCATCAATATGTTACAATGTGTCGACATCATGCCTTATATATAGGAGCGTTAAATTGCTAATTATTACACTAATTTGGCCACATGACACATAAATGGCTAACTAGCACATAAACTAGTAATAACAATGTAATTATATCCTATATAATACATGAATCAATAAAGACTATTACAAATAAAGTAAGCTAATTAGTACATGAAAACAACTAACAGGAATCCTAATCAAAACAACAATGTTGACTAGGCTTTCTTGACTTGTAGAGTTGACTTTCATACACAATAGCATCCTTTGTAATATCTTGTAACACTTGAAAATCTTATGTATATTGACTTCTTAAATGGTTCGATCTTCTTCCTATAAATATGTTATATATCTATAGGAATGACTTAAAGTAACATCATCAAGGTTAGTCATATTATTATTATTGTCAAAGACATATAATGTGATCATTTTTACAATCAAGTATGCCAAATCACTATCATCTATTGATGCTCCAACATTAATTACAATGTTATGGGTTGAATTTGGTAAGATTTTAGAGCTTTAATCTCATTTAAACTGTATAGGGACAAACTGATCTACTAATCAAGCCAACTTATCGATTGTTCCTTAGAACAATCAACTAGTTGACCCAAATCGATAAACTAGGTGATTTTTTGGGACTTTAGTTACTTTCTATTTAAATCCATTGACTAATTTGTCTAGACCGATCAGCTAGTCTTAAAACATTTGACTAGTTTGACCAAATCGATTGACTAGTTTAAGGAAACTTTAGGATTGGACTGAGCCAAACCGATTGACCGATTTGGCCAAAGCATGATGTTTACTTTTCTAAACTTGATATATTTTGAAACCTTACACAATGTTATAATATGAATATTTAATGATGAGAAGACACATCTTGGAATGAATTAACTAATCTATTGGATGGATTAAACGGTTCATAATTCATAGTGTTCTCAATAAGTGCCTTTGGGAGGTTTTAATGGAAAAACTACAATGAGTATGCTATGAATTCATAAAGGGATAATGTAATTTAGATTCTTGACCTAAATGGATTACCTTAATCACTTGATTTAAACTTAATTAAGCATTAAGGGAAATTCCATCACATGGTTTGGAGGGTAATACTTATTGTGATGGAATGATTATATGGGGTATGTTACTTGGATGTTATGTAGGCCTTATGTGATAACATAACGTTGGATAATTACACACTAATTACTTAAATTGAAAGATGATCGAGGTATACATGGGTGTAGATTACTTGATCCTCGATTAGCTATTGAGGGTTAGTCCGCCTTTGGGCTATGCCTTCACATGGAATCTTAATAGATCTTAGTGCCTTACCTATTCTAGAAATTGATGATGTATTAGCGAGTATCGATATTAAAGGGTATGTTTACATAGGTAGGTTATTAACTTCGGTTGAGCTTTATGTCCATTGGTGGTTACTTGACTTTAGCTGGACTTTATGTCGTCTAATTTGGATAGGATTCCATGGTATCTGAGACCATGGGGTGGTAATCAATCCATCACTCAAATAAAAAAGGAAAAGGAATAATGGCTTGCCAACAATTAATTTAATGGATCATGTAAACTTGAAAATCAACCTAATGGAATACTTATGTAGGTGGACGATATAAGAGCCTAATAAGACGTGGAATAACCTGTTATTAAATATACGTTTCTATCCATAATATCTATATTGTATTGCTATGCATGATGAGTCGCAAATTGTCTAAGTCGTTACATGGCATGAAATTTTGATGCAATATGATTATGAGAATACATGTACATCTAAGTGTGATGTATAAGTATGCTATTATGTTCAATATGATCTTCATTGTTGCCTATGACCTTGTATGTTTGTGATTCCCGTTGAGGTGGTAACTTGTTTTACTCAATACATAGCGTACTGATGTACCTGTTTATTTTGTCACCTGGTCAATCACATGAGGAGAAGACCATGTGCAAGTTTTTTAGGATGTCCGACAATAGGCCTACCTTATATTATATTAGGCTTGGAGGTTGAGAGCATAGACATCCAAAAACTGTTGTTTGATCCTTTATGGACCAAGGTTTATATCTTTGCCCTATTTTTTTTTTATACCTATTGTATCTCTATACTTTTAGTTTATTCTCTCTCATGTATTTGAATATTTTTGGGACCCATTGAGGTCTTTTTTTATAAATATTTTCTTTTATTATCTATATATCATATTTCTTACGCACTTTACTCTTGTTTTTGGTTGGTTTGGTTTCTTAGCCATGTATCTAACATGAGACCAATGGTGTTAGGTGTGGTGGTAATACTTTATTTTCCTTAGTATTTTGGTATTTTTCAGCTCCCACAATGTTTTAAAATCAATTTTTTAGTAGTAAAAAATAAAGGTGTTATACTATCTCTCTTTGGACTCTTAGTCATATGTATTTCATTTTATATGTTTCCCTTATCTCTTTATTTTGTATCTTATATCATGGTGGAATTAAGTACTTCCCACAATTAATTCTTAAGTATGACGTTACTTTGCACATAACATAAACTAGGTGTACAAGGTGCCTCTTTTATGTTGGATGCTGCATAACATCCCTGCATTTTGTGTTTTAGCTTCCACAAATAACTCTCTAAAATAATTTTTTTTTAAATCCTAAATTTTGGGGTGTTATAGTTTGACCATTTATACTAATGTGGAGAACAATACTCATATTTAACTATGTGCAAAATGTTGCTTGTAACTTCTCCTAGAAGTGCAGCAAAAATCTCCAATCATTGTTTCACATAATTTCTCTAGGTAAACTATGTAGCCTCACCATATACATGAAGTAAACTCAACTAATTCAGGCTTTAGATGGACCTCATTATAATGGACATATATAACTTTATCAAGCAGTCTATGACTACCTAGATGAAGTCAAAACCATTACAAGTCCTCAGTAATCCATTAGTGAAGTCCATCATAATGATGTTCCACTTCTACTAAGGTACCTCTAAGGTATGAATCATATTTGCTAGCATCTTGTACTAAACTTTAACCTTTTTATAGATCAAACATCTAACAACAAAGTCTCCCACCTCCCGCTTCATATGGGATATGGGGGCCACCAATAAATTTACTTAAGGTCATCATACAACCTATTCTCTTGGGGTGGACAAAATAACATTTAGCATAATATTTTTTCTACTACAATGTGCTTTTCATAATTCTACTTAGGCACCTTTACACTTGAATTTATTTTCATTTGCTTGTCTAAATGATGAAAATAAATGCCTTTTTAATTCCATGTCATGCTAGGTACTCAAGTGAAAATAAATTGAAAGGGAAAGGTAACTAAGTGGAATTATAAAAAAAAAACATAGAAGTCTAATAAATATTAGGTTAAATAGCAAGTTATCAAAATGGAATTTACCCTCAAGTTTCATATTTTAATAACATTTTATGGATAACTTTCACTTATATATTCTCGCATTTGGACTAATATTTTTGGATAAGCTATATTTTGTTTTTTATAATTCCACTTATGTACCTTGACATTTGAATTTATATATTTTTTTAGTACCTAGATGAAAACCTATATGAAATTAATGATGCAATTTATTTTCACTATTTAGGTGTACAAATAAAATAAATTCAAATGTGGAATGTTTTTTACTAGAATTATATCAATATAGGATATCTCAAAAATATAAGATCAAATGTAGGGTAACTAAATATAATTTATCCTATATTTATCATCTTTTACTATTTTATCATTTACTTTATATTAATTTTTAATTATTATTCACGAGCATCATTCATTATAATCCTAGTAAAATTATTACTTATTTACTTATATTATTCCAATGATTATTTACATAATATTTTAAATATTCATATATATGAGTTTACTTATCGGTAGGTATACACCGATTTAAAATTAAACTGGATTGGATACACCAATATTTGACTGAAACTTGAAGAATGACCAAATTTTTTGAAGTAGGGACCAAATATAAAATTAGTATTGGACTAAAACAACTAGTCTTATATGGGATAGGAGCAAAATCTATAAATTATATACCATTTTGGGGTAAAATATTAAGAAATTTTAGGATTAGATAAAAGGACTAAAATGATTTAGATGAGATTGTATTGGTCCACATTCATTTAATGATCAATAACCAAGATCAGAGACCTTTATAAGTGATTCAATGTCTAATTAGAACCAAGAATAATTTGTTAGTTAAGTTTGAATTTTTAGTTTAGAACGAATGTTGAATACCTACTTATATGACTACCTAATTTAGCATTCATAATAAATTAATAGAGTATTTTTCAAGATAAATTTTTTAGTTGATTGAAACTACCTATATATATATATATATTGATAAGTAGAATTGTATTGATTTATATGTTTTTTTTTTACAAAAAATCAAACTTTAAATTTAAAGAAACCTTAAACCTAGTTTTTGCTAAACATAAATAAAATGATTTCAATCTCAACATCTATGAAAAAAAAAAAGAAAAAAAAAGGAAAAAAGAGAAAAACAAAAGATGAAATGTGAGATGCCATTGAAAAAGAGATGATAAATGGGTAATATTGGTAGGGTTTGGGCCAAGTTAAATTGAATTGGGTTTAGGTTTGGATTTAGGTGTCCTTCGAGTTTGAGTCTAATTCGACATCAATAATTTGGGTTGATACTTTATTGGATATGGCTATGTTGGGCTAAGAGAATATCTAATTGGGTTTGAATCTAATACTTTAGGTTTCTTTGGGCTTTGGTTTGATTTAGGTCCATATACTTTGGGTCGAATCAGATTTGGTGGATTAAGATCTATAAATTCCAAATCATATCAAATTTATATAAAGTTAATTTAATCTAGAATTTGTATTAACATCGATTGTTATTAATTTAATAAACTAATAAATTAAAATTTGTAATTTATTATTATTTTTATGCTTATCATAGTAATTTTTATCATAATATATGTAATGACATAGCAAGTTGTTATTATAAAATATGCAATAAAAAAAAGAATTATCATTATTAGTATTATTATTATAGTTATTGTTATAAATATAATTATAAATATTATTATATATAAATAAAATGATTGTTATAATACTTATAAACTTATAATTATCATATTAACTATAATAATAATAATAATTATTATAATTAATTATTATTATTGGTGGTGGTGGTCTTGTTATTATTAGAAATATAATAATCATTATTATTAGTAGAAATATAAATATAAATTTTACTACAACTATTATTATAATATATATATATATATATTTATGTTTATAATGATTATAAATATAATAATAATAGAATTTGTTATGATTTAATGTGATATATGGTAATATAATATTAAAATAAAGTTAGTAGAATAAAGTCTTACTAGTTTTATTTTATTTATTGCTATATAAGTTACATATTTTTGTTCACATTAAATTTTATTAATAAGATAATTTATTAGTATTTATGTATTCATTTATATAAATTAAAATTGTGCTTTTGTGGATCAAATTTAATTTTAACTTCAATTAAATTTAAAATTATATCCAAGTATGATTTTAGTAATTTTAAAGTGGGTTATTATCGGATTTTTATTCGGATATAAATTATCTTAAACTCACATTCCTTTTATATTGTATTATTTTAATTTAAATCATTCTAAATATAGATTAAAACCACACTAATTAAATTAAAATTGAGTATGATTTAATTTAAATTATTTTAAAATTTTAGATCAAAATTAAATTTAAAATTTTAGACCGGATCAAATTCTAGCCGTCTCAACTTTGTCCGTCGTCTCATTAGAAGTTCAAAGACATCTCGCCCGAGTCCCTTCTCACGGGAGCAAGTCTTTTGGCTCTTTGGACAGAGCCAGCGAGAGGGAAAATGCACGGGCGACCGCGAAAAGCGCCGGAGGCGGAGGAAGGGGTGGAGTCCGCCGCTAAAGCCGTTGAATTACGATCCCTGCAGTCTCAATTTCTCAAGAACCATCACAACAAGATGTATGTACTCTTTCCCTTGCTCAATCTGTCCCGTTTTGGTGTGCTCGAGTTTTTTTTTTTTTTTTTTTTTTTTTTTCTTGTAGAATCTGATCTTGGTTGCTCAGCTACGACAAGGAAGCTTTAGATTTGAGTGCGAAGCTTGTTGAGATCAATCCAGAGTTGTACACTGCTTGGAATTATAGAAAGCTTGCGGTTGATCACCACCTTACTCAATCCGGTATCGATCCTGAGTTGGTCGAGTCATTGTTGAATGAGGAGCTCCGTGTTGTAAGCTAATATAATCTCTTCCTTGCTTGTTCCCCCGCCCCCCCACCCCCATCCTTTGGCAATAGCTTCTCCTGCCTCAATGTGTTTTTTTTTTCCTCCCTCAGAGGATATGTTGTGTGTATATATTCCTTGTAGGATAATAATCTAGTATACGCAATAGCCCGACAAAGAAACAGCCAATAAACAAAGAAAGAAAATAGAACTTATCGATTGAATTTTTTGTGCCCCCGAGAGAAATTGCTGCCTTGAAGCCAGCCAGACTGAGGTGCAATCCGAGTCCCGATTCGCTCCCATAGTTAACACACCACCTCACGTTCCAGGGTAGTCAAGAATGAGAGGTTTGGAAAAATGCAGAACAGAGCCTAGCGGAATGACATTGTTCACGATGAGTTGAAACCTTAAGAAGTCAGTATTTTTAAATAGCGGATAAGAAATTGTTCATTCCACTGATGTTGGATGCTGGAGCAGCAAAAAATCATCTAGTTTGACATTGCTCCTCGCAATCCCCCACCGATGTCTAAAGAGAGAGAAAACAAAAGAAGGTTTGACTCTTGAGTATTAATATTATGAGAATTAAATTGATACGTGATAAAGTAAGAACACAATTGTGTTTTTGGAAGTGAGCGAAACTTGAACTATCGTGACTTCGATTGTGACCCCCACAACATCTGTCATACCTTAAAATCTACATATTTTGTGATAATAAACTATGCGCTATTAATGGCCATGCACACACCTTGGGTATTGATGAGTATTCTAGAAGGACAACCTTAGTCTTTCATATAAGGCGATCCACTTTACACTTATCTAGGTGAATCCATAAAGTGTGTGTCAAAAGCGCTACCATATAAGGCTATGGTTCATTAAAAGCATAATAATGCTTGAACTACCTTGACTTCAATTGAGACCCCCACAACATATGTCTTACCTTAGAATCTGCCTATTCCGCAATAATTAAATGTGCGCTATTAATGGACATACACACACCTTGGTACTAATGAGTGCTCTAGAAAGACAACTTTAGTCTTTCATATAAGGTGATCCACCTTCACACTCATCTAGGTGAATCCATGAAGTGTGTGTTACAAGCACTACCATATAAGGCTATGGATATATTAAAAGCATAATAATGCTCAACCTCAAATACATCAGGCGGTTAGTTTATCAAGTCCATCTCACTATAAACTCATTAAGAAACTAACCTCAACCGCTAGTCAAAGCACTATTGCTATAGGGATGAGAATGTAGTGCAATAAAGTAATCATAGGCTTCGTTTGACCACCATATTTTCCTTAGCTTAAAGGTTTAAGCCTCGTCCCCTCAACAATTCAAGGACAACTCTACTCATTAGACCCCTTCGTGAGATGACAAAATATAATGAGATCACACTGTCCTTCAATAGTTGTCTCAGAAGTCTCACACTATTCTTGGCAACACCGTCATTCAATAGTTGTCTCACATTGATGGTTTCCTCCTCAACCACTCTACCTCTTGACTTGCTAACTCAAGGGACCTATTGTAGAGCGAGCTATACATGTTTGCTTGCTTCCACGATACAACTCCTCCACTGTGAATAAATACATAGCCAACGATTGGACTGACCTCATCATTATTAGTAACATAGTTTGCATTTTTACATCTTTCTAACACACCAAGAAATTTACTAAAATACAAGCACCATTTTTTAGTACCCATAAGGTTTCTAAGTATAAGATGAAATGCAGTTCAATGGTCACTACCTAAGTTATGAGTGGTCTACTCAGTCTACTCACCACATAGGCTAAGTTAGATCTAGTATTGTTGATGAGGAATATTCACATAGGCTAAGTTAGATCTAGTATTGTTGATGAGGAATATTACACTACCTATGATTTTAGTATATTCTTCTTGTGAAATACTAGAACCTTGGTTCTTTTTTAGTATCTTATCAATATAGTATGACTCATATCAACCTTGGTTCTCAGTTTTTTTTTTTTTTTTTTTTTTTTTTTTTATTTTAATTCCAAGAATTACATCTACTTCCTTAAAATCTTTCATATCAAACTAAGAAGACAAAAACGATTTGGTCGTATCGATCATTGTCACATTAGTACCAATAATTATTATGTTATCAACATATAGACATATAATCACACAATCATGTGCAAACATGTTGAGTAAACACGAGAATAAAGATGTATTTACAACCTAATTATTGCTCGCTAAAGTTTGGTTAAACATTTCATTCCATTGTTTAGAAGCTTATTTAAGGCTATATAAAGATTTTCTCAATCTACATGCTTTATTCTCTTGATCCTCGACCACATAACCCTCGTGTTGTTTCACATAAATTTCTTCTTTACGATTATAAACCACAAGTCCATGATAGCAGCCAAAATAATTAAAGAATAAATACTGATGATCTTAGTGACAAGAGAATAAGTATCGAAAAAGGTCAAAATCTTTCTTTTGTTTATAGCCTACAACCATCGAGCAAGCCTTAAACTTATTAATGTTCCCATCAATTTTGAATTTCTTTCTAAAGACTCATTTGCATTTGCAAATCAACTAAATCCCAAGTGCGATTAGGCATAATTGAATCTAATTTATTTTAAATTGCTTCTTTCTAGAAACTAGCATCAATAGAGGTTACTGCTTCACTATATGATTTAGGATCTTCTTCAATCAACAAGGCAGGCATAAAGTTCTCACCAATCTTGTATATATCATCATTTTTAAGAAGAAAAGTGGTCTCAAAATTAGGTCTAAAGGTAGTTTGTATCCTAAACCTTTTACTTCTCTTAGGCTTAATAACAACATCATTAACAATAATTGAGGAAGAAGGCGAATACAAAGGCACAGGAGGAACTACCTATATCACATGCATTCTTTTTCATGAAAAAAACCGTTTTCAAAAACCTTGCATTCTTAGATTCACAAATAGAATTATCATTTAAGCATTGGAATCTATAAGCAATACTGATCCGAGCATGACCAATAAATGCACAATCAAACGTTTTAGTTCCCATATGAGTCCTTTTAAAGCCTACAAGGTAACTTTAGCTAGATACCCCTACACTTTTAAAAGTTTCAAGTTAGGTGTATATCATAGGGTGTTTTATGATGGACATGGTTCAGAATATAACAAGTAGACAAAGCAGCTTTCCCCACATATAGTCAGACATAGTAGTGATTGAAAATTTGGACTGCACCGATTGGTTTAACTAGTACAAAATTATCAGGTTTTGAAATTAGCATACTAACTGGGAAAAGCTGGATTGAATAGGAAAAATTGGGTTGGACCAGTTGAACTGGTTTGACTCGATACCCCTGAAAGTTGTCATTTCAGCTATGGGGGAAAAATTTAAGGGCAAATGGCTTGATTCAACTGGTCAAACCAGTTGAACCAGGATCAAATGAACCAAGGTCATATTAGATAGTTTTTTTGAATAAAAGTAATTTTTGATTAAACCACAATCGGACTAGTCAGACCAGTTAAACTGTGTACCGGGAGGTCCAAAATTGGTTCGGTTTTTAAAACAATGAGACATACTAAAGCTCTATATCATAGTATTAATCATTTCCGTTAGAGTCCTATTTTTCCTTTTAGGTTCACCATTTTGTTGTGGGATATAAGGGGCACTGGTCACCACTCACCATGACTATCACAAAAGTCCTTTAGGAAACTAGTTCCATATTTACTACCTCTGCGAGACCTAAGTCTCTTAATCTTATGGTCTAACTAATTTTCAACTTCTGCTTTATATTTAAAGAACATCTGTTCAGTCTCCTTCTTAGACCTAAGGAGGTAAGCTTTGGTATATCTTGAATAATCATTAATAAATGTCACATGATACTGTTTGGCTCCTCTATTTACAGTGTTCTTAAAATTTGCCGAGTCCATATGGACCAATTCAAGTAGCTCATTTGTTATGTTAGTGACATGTTTGAAGCTTTTTAGTAAACTTAGCTTCTACACAAATAGGCTATTGGTTATAATTATTAGTGTCCGTCAACTTAATTAATTTTAAACATTTAAGTTTGTTTAAGGAAGCTATGTTCACATGTCCTAGCCTATCATGTCAAATATCAGTAGACTCACAAAAATGAGTAGAACTAGTTCATTCAGATCAAAAGGAACAATGTATTGTACAAAAAGATTATCAGTTAAATACCCTCTACCCACAAAGTCCTCATTTTTGGTTGGTATGACCTTATTGGCATCAAACTCAAGTTTCATACTTACTCTATTCAAGATATTACTTGAAACTAAGTTCTTATGCAGAGAAAGTATAAAATAAACATCTAATTTCTTGCCATAAGAAAGTTTTTGACAAACCTTTCCCTCCCTTATCAAGAACTCCAGCTGTGGCATGGTTGGCCATGTAGACAAGTTCACTAACATCAGCATCCTCGAATTGGTTGAACATCTCTCTATTAGCATTCTAATACTTTGAAGCATCGGTGCCTAGAATCTAGTTTTCCTTATTGTTCACCATGTTCACCTTGCCATGATGCAGGAGCCTTTTGAGTTTGATTCCCTTGATCTTGTGGAGCTAGATGTGGAGGAGCCTTTTTAGTCTGATTTCCCTGATCCTGCCTCATGTAGTACTGAAAAGCCTTATGACTTGTTTTTCCAAATATAGCATGCTAGTTTCTTTTTCTGAATCTTGTCGCCCTTCATGAAGTTGGACTGATTATTCTACTGACCTTTCTTTTGGGGCATCTTCCTTTTTTACTTTAGACTTGTCCTTCACAACACCAACCTCAACCACATTAGCAGCAATGGATTGAGAAGCATATAAGATTCCATTATCTTTCAAACTGTTTTCCTTCTTTTCCCTCATGTGACTTGTAAGCCCCGACAATGTCATATCCCTTTTTATGTGCTTTAGATGGTGCCTGAATTTGTTCTATGACGGTGGAAAATTTTCTATTAGTGTCTCACATATTTTCATGTCTTTGGCCAAGACTTCAACAATCAAACTTTTATAATTATGAACTTGATCTATCATGGGATTGTCGTTAACCATATGAAATTTTAGTGGGTTTCCAATGGCGTACTTTTTTTTTTTTTTTTTTGCTTCATCAGAGCTATTTTTGTTTTTCATATTATCTCATATTTTCGTTGAAGACTCAATGCTAAAAAACCTGTCGAAATAGATGACCCCGAATAATCTTGTTGCCTCTTTCATTTTTTTATTTTGCAGCATCATTAGTTTTCTTAGCAACATTTGAGACCATCTCTGTTAATTGATGTCATCCAATAGCTTAACCTTAGATGTATCAGGAATAATTCTTGGAATAGCAACAACCATATTAAATCACAGAACAACACTAAACTATAGCAAATATGGAACAACACACCAAGCAGAATTATGCTTAACACTTGGATTAAGAAATTGTATCCCCAGAAATGAGTATTGAACACAGCAACAATTGAACCAAATATAGTCAAACTCAATGCAGTAGTGACCGCAGCAACAAGACACTAGTGTGAGAACAAAAAAACGGACTAGTCCAAACAAACCACTAGAACCACAAACCGAAGTAGACACCACATCAAACACTTGGCGTGCATCCAGTATAGTGGAAATTGAAACAACACCTCAATAAGAATTGACCAGAATAATTCTAATAATTGCAGTAACAACAATCTAGCAAATTTGAGCCTAATAACAATCAAAATCAAGACCACCGCATATATAATTATTGCTCCAAATTGTAGGATAATTATCTAGTATGTGCAATAGCAAGCTAAGAAATAACCAAAAAACAAAGAAAGAAAATCAAACTTATCGATTGAATTTGTTGTGCCACAAGAGAAATTGCTGCCTACAATAATTTGGTTGGACCGAGGTGCAATATGAAACCCAACTCGCACCCTAGGTTAACATAACACCACACGTTCCAGTGTGATTTAGAATGAGGGGATTGGAAAAATGTGGAACAGAGCCCAACTATTGTTTGAAAAGGCATTCATAAGGCACTAAGGTGCAAGGCATGATGGATTGGGCTTTTTTCATCCTAGGCAAGGCTGCATTGGTAAGGCGCATCTATGGTGCACTAAGGCATTGAGGTGTGTGGCTTACTAAAAATTAGCTACTTTTAGGTTTTAATTTTATTCAAAAAAATCTATAATGTATTGGGAAAGAAAGGGACAAGGGGAAAAAGGTCATAAGAAGACAAATAGATGTAATTTTGAATGAGAAAGGAAATAAATGCAGTTAGGTATAGAAATAAACTCTGACTATATCTATTTTGAGGTTTTATTTTCATAAATACAATAATTGAATCTCATATTGGGAGGAAAAGGGGGTGGAAGAAGGGTAATGGGAGGGCCAGTAAATATAATTTTGGGAAGATGAAAAGCAGATTTAGATTGGTAATAATGGCGCATTCCTTTACCTAGACACAGGCCTTTGCCTTAAGCCTAATTCCTCGAGGAGCCTATTGTTTAGATGCGTCTAGGTCTCTTTTAAAACGAATGCAAAGATTGCCCTTAAATAAGTAAAATCAAAGAGGTAAAACGGTAATAATTACCTCAACAAAAGTTGGCACTGCCATGACGGGAAGAACGACCTAGAACGAGTAAAAGCCCAAAAAAATCTGAATGTTGAAGACCAAAGCTTCTCCAATACACAATTCTAAATAAATAAAATTAGCAAGAAGAACAAAGGCTTATTGGGATCAAAGACCCACACTCAGTCCGGCCCATACCGGACCGACAAGCGGTGTGCGCGTGTGTGGTCCAAAGTCCAGCCCAAGTCCAGCAACAAAACTCAGTCCAATCCATCAATTCAAATGAGGAACCAAGTGGAGGTAAATAAAGGCTGATAAGAAATTGTTCATTCGGTCGATGTGGGATGCTGGAGCAGCAAAAAATCATCTAGTTTGACATTACACTCCCCCTCCTTCAAATTCCAGTGGAAGATGATAAAATGATTTCTTTGTATCTTAAGCAAATGAACTTGCATTGACAGTTACTGTGTTCTGTCGATGGAGGTATTTTGTTGCTAATGTTGAAAAAACTCCTTTTTTAGATATGTAATCATGTCTTCGGTTGAGTTTTGGTAATGAGAGTACTTTTGTTTTGATTTCTCTTTCTGTGCTTTAGGTGCAGGTGCATCATTTTTATTGACTGCATCTTGACATTGGTAAAGGATGAGCACATCAATTGGACATAATTTAGTTAGTTATGAACTTTCAGATTCCTTAGTCTGATTTTGAAATTAGTCATTTGTGTATCCATTGATACTGTTAATGTCTGGTAGATGCCTGAGTCCGACTTTTCTAATTGAAAGAATCAATTCATTTTAGGTAGAGTGTGCCCTGAGACAAAATCCCAAGGCCTATGGAGCATGGTATCATCGCAAGTGGGTTCTCAGCAAGGGTCATTTATCTCTTGATTATGAACTGAAACTTCTTCTCAAGTTTCAGAAGATTGATTCTCGAAATTTCCATGCATGGAATTACCGCAGGTAAGAAGGATTTGTTTTTTGCCATAAATTTTTTTTAGCGGTGCAAAGTTTTATCTTATTTTATTACGTCATAATAGATTTGTCGCAGCATTGAAGAACATCTCAGAAGAGGATGAACTGAAATACACCACAGATATGATAGAGAAAAATTTAAGTAATTATTCCGCATGGCACAACCGTAGGTATGGCTCTAAACATAGATGCTCAACTATTTTGAAGTTGTATTCTGGATGCAAATCATATTACTTATTTTACATATTTTTATTTAGATAGATGGGAATCAATGGTCGTTGGTCCTTGCAGCCATATATGTGTTGTATGCTAATGTAGGACTAACTATATCCTTAAATTCAACACTCGCTCTTTATAAATCATGACACACTCAACAATGAAGTCATTTTGGCCTCTTTATAGCCATACAACCGAAAAATGATAAATAAACTAAATGATATTGTAATCCTATTAAGTAGTAACAAATCTTATCTTAAAAGATATTGCTTGAGCTACTAAGAGCTGACAATAAAGTGCTATATATATTGCATCATTAGGATTTAAGAAAATCTAAGTCAATAGTAAAATCTAGATGATACTAAGAGCTGCTATATTGTTCGAGATTGTGCCTTTGAAATAGTTACATCTATTTTGACTCGAGAGTTCAGACTTCTTCCATGTAGTCTAATGTAGTAGGAATCTAGGAATGCACCTATGAGTTGACAATAAAGTGCTATATATATTGCATCATTCTCCTCCAATAAAGAGGAGTTTGATATTGACTTTCAAAAGCTACGGGTTCACTTATGTCAATTTCTTCAAACATGATCAACTTAGTTGCAGTGATAACACCCAAGCTTGGAAGGGCCATACGTGCGGCATGACTTTAGCTTCTTAGATCAACCAGGAGTGTGGTGGTGTGGGGAAAATTGTTAAATTCAATCACTCCTCTTCTTAGAACTATGCTTATAAATAATAGTTGTAGTAGGCTTTACAATCGGTACTCAAGTGGGTACACAATAAATATATACATTGTCTTGTTGAGTCGACTTGACTCATGGGTTAGCCATTTCTTTAACAATGGTGGTGAGGTCTTTGATTTGAGCCATCGTGTTTATGATACACAATTAGACGTGTTGTTGATGCACACCTAAAGGCTCAACCATGTTAATTCGAGCTAGAAATTCAAGATTCACTGTAACATTATGCTAGAACTCAACAAAATTTTTGTTAAAAACCAACCTTTAACCTCTTTTTTTTGTTTAAATTGTTAAGTTTTGTAAAACAAATTAGAAATACAAGAGTAAAGGTCTTTAACTTTTACTAGAATCGTTGTGATGCGGGAGACGATGAAGGAGTAATGGTGTTGGTTGGTTGGCGTTTCGGACTCATAGGTATAGAAAGACAAAGGGTGAAAATGATGAGATGATGGAACATAGGCGAGCAAGGACAGCGGATCAAGAGGCTTCTTCAACGAGGATGAGTTCTCTACACTTGGCCTTTGATTTGGGGATTTAAAGTTTGACTATGCTTAGGTCTACATGTATTAGTGAATAATCCATACTGATTTGTGCAAATTGAATCAAAATTGGGGACTATGCTTTTGCGGGAGCAACTTTAGCAAATTGAAGCTAAATTGCTTTCATTTTAGGCCATTCAAAGGTTCAAGCTTCAATTGAAGGGAAAATACTCTAGGTGCAATGGATTTGATGGTTAATTTTTCTCAATTTTGGACTTTGTTGAATCTTATTTCATTCCAAAGTTTTTTGTGACTAGACAATGAAAATTCAATTCAATGAAGGGTTAGTTTGCAGGTTTAGTTTGAAATTTGGTTTTGAAGTTTTAATGTTGGCGTCAAGGTGACAATGTGGTGTAATTTTTTGGTCTTTACAGAGGTGTGCCCACTATGGTTGACATTGGTTGCAGTTGTTTTGTGATCTCAATAGCTTAATGCTAGAGTACACAACAACCCAAAATTAGAGGCAATAGAGAAGGCCAAAATTGGTTGGTGGATCAATTGGCTCTGAGACTTATGTAAGGCTAACTATTATTGCATGATCACTCAGTGATGCTTAAAAAAAAAATGCGATCCTAGCATCATGGGGTTCCAAAATGATGAGTTTCGGCGACAAAGAGGTCAAGGCATCGTGTTTTAGGGCAAATTTCAGCATGAAAAGGCAAGTGGCGGATAGTGGCTGGCCACATGTCGGCTTGCGATTGGCATGCCTGGATTTTAATATAAAACCTTATCGGTTGATTTTTAACCAAAAATAAATTAGTTTTTTAATGAATAGTAAAAGATGAGATATATGAATAAGGGTTTGGTTTGTCTGAAATGGGCATCCTACAATTTTATATGAATTATTGAAGTTTATCTCTCTTCTTCCTCTTCTCTTTCTACGAACAGTCGAACACCCCAAAATATCATATTTTTCATGACAAAAAGTATTTTTAGTATTAGAATTATTTTCCTTGCTATTATTATTGTTAATACCTTAAGTAATACTATTTTTAGTGCTATGTTATTAGTGTAAATATTATTATTTTTATTATTGGCGTATAAAATTCTTAGCTATTACTGTTGTTATTCTAATTAAACGTTGGTATGTTTTTGCTTTGTAGTTATTAATTTAAATATTTTTACTATTGTTTTTAATTTCATGCTATTATCATAAATATTATTATTAGCATTAAAAAAATCTTAGATATTATTGTTGTTATTGTAATGGAAAATTGATATGTTTTTGGTTGATAGTTATTATTTTTAATATATTTACTGCTGTTGTTGATTTCATGCTATTATCTTAATTGTTTTTATTATTGTTATTATTATTAATCTTAACAATAATTAATTTTATTATTATTGTCATTTTTTACTACTACTGCTACTGCTACTATTAACTAATTGGCAATGTGTTTTAGAGATAGATGAAGATGCAAAGGTACAAAATTGTCAAACTTCACAAAATCTACAAAATTTCCAAAATCCTCCAATTTCACAAAATATTGTAATTCTACAAAATCCATTAATGCAACATAATCATCCATTTGTCCAACTTGAAAGTAACACCTAAGTTTTATGAATTATGGAGTGCTCACAAAATTTTCTCAATGGCCCAATATGGAAAGTTCTCAAATCGGTTTGAGGACCCTAATACTTTTAGAAATGTAAAATTTGGGAAGTTCTCAAAATAGTTCAAGTATCCCAATTTCTCATACTGAAAATCTACCATATTATCCCTACTTTGGAATTCAAAAAACTTTAACTAAGGATATAATCCTATGGGATCATAGGGAGTTATCGGCTGAGACTACCATGAATCCTATGAATCAGAATCCTATCACTCTTGAGCATTTAAGAACATCACAAATGTAAAGATCATCTTTTCATTAATTTTTAACACAACCATAATGTTAAGAGGAGGAGGAAGATGAGATAACTACTAAAGAAAGTACTTGGAAGGGTGATAGGGTCACGTGGACCAAAGAAGAGGATGCCATCTTAGCCACTTCTCAGGTTGATGACTAATAGTGAGGTTGGCATGAATCAAAGTGGTGGGAGATTTTGGTTAAGAGCTGTCGAATGTTGTGATTAGTATTGAGGTCATAATTGTGGAAAACGAGCAAGAACCATTTCAACAAAGGTTAAAAGGTTCACTAGCTTATCAAAAATTTGCTGATGCCTACAACCAAGATGTTATGAACAAAGCATATGAATTTTATCAAACACTTAATAATAAAAAAGAAGATTCACCTTGGTGTATATGTGGGAGATTTTGAGAAATGAATCAAGGTGGAGGGCAATGTATTTAGATGAACCATCAAACATTAGAGGTTCTTAATCAAAGAGGTAAAAGACTAATGAAGGCAGTGCTTACTCAAATGCCTCTGTATCAAATCCGGTATTCCTACAATATATGCAACAATAGGAGAGTTTTCTTTATGTCTTCCAACCAAGCAAAGCAAAGGAAAACGAGCTGGACAAGCAACCTCAAACTTGCAAGCCACTGTCGCCCACTTTAAAACGTTGAGTTACATATCTAAGGATTCCTAATCCTTAAACACTCGAATAGGATGGAAAATGTCCTCGATTAGGGATCCATATGGTCTCATTGTAAGTTTTATCATCCTCCCATGTCATCACACTCTACTTTTGATGTGTTCTTGATGGTAAAAAAAGTTGGGCTCTTGAATGGAGAAAGACTAGGACGATTGAAGTAGATCTGCATTTTGGAAGGTAGGCTTTATGAAGGATCCCAACAACTTAGAAACAAGCTTAAAGAGAGCATGATGCCCCGAGATAGCTTGGTAGCCATGTTACTTGCTGATTTTCAGTGCTTTTGACTATCTAAATAGATTAATTAGAAATGGATGGGTGATAGCCATAAGTAAATAAAATAACAAAAATGATGGAAACTACTAATTATGAATTCAATCGATTGGAAACAAGCCTAGGATCAAAGTTCAGTTACAATTCCAATGTAATTTAATAAATCAATCTATCTTGTGTCGAATCTATTCGATACGTTAGAAACAATTAGCCGAAATTAACCATTAATCTCTTTCGACAAGTAAAAGTCATGCTCAGTCAAATCTAACAACCTATTTTCATGGCTATAGATCTAATTAAACTCATTAAGAATAAGTTAATTCAATTAATTTCCGAGAATAACTATTGTACTTCCATGAGTTGTTAATTCCCGTTCAGTTGCTGAGTTCCGGTGCTAATTATAATCTTTTAGTTCTAATGAATAACCTAATTAGATTAAAACAGTGATCAATTGTTCTAATCTTGATTAATTAATTGCTAGAAATTGAATAATGTAATTCAAATAATTCCGACAACAATTCAATCAATTCATCAAATTAATAATGGAATCAAACCTAATTCGATCCTAGAACAATTAATTATTCATGCATAATTGTAATCATAAAGCACAATAATGAAATCAAACACATAATAGTAGCAGAGAAAGAGAAGTGTGTAATAGATAAAATCGTAGAGATGGAGTTCATTGTGGTGCTTTGATTCTCAAGTATTGATATTACAAATTGAAAGTAAGATTTAATCTAAGAGGTTTCTGCATAAAAGAAAGATGAAATCAAAGAGGAATTAGAGGGCCAAGAGAAGGAAGGCCAACCCCCAATGTCTGCCCTAAGTCGTCCTCAAATAGGTCTTTTTATACCCTCTCTTGAATGTAACTGTCTGATCCTTTAAAATCGCACTGAGAAAACAAAATCAAATACCCAACATGGTCGTGTTGGGGTTAGAGACTGAGTAATCATGTTGAAGACCTGCATGGCCATGTTGATCAACAGGGTAGGCCGTGTTGGCTCATAACTTTTTTGTTCGGAGTCGAAATGAGGTGATCTTGGATGCATTGGAAAGGTGAGAAGAAGTTTTATGACTTTTATTCTTTGTAATTTTCCAAATTGAGATTGAATCAAAGGCAAAATTCTTCACTTTTCAATCAAAGCCTTTATATTGCCTCATATTGGCCTTCTTTGTTTCCATTGTTTGCGCCTACAAAATACAAATGCTAAAGGACGTAGTATCCACGAATCTAACAGAAAGTCTAACAATATGCATAAATAATCTGTGGAAATAGGCATATATAAAAAGGAAAATTCATTCTAATATTAGTCATTTTTCCAATTTATCACACCTTAATTATTTGACATAAAAAATCAGCTTAGAGAGGAAAGAGTACAAGATGAAGTGTGATAGGATTGTGGTAATGGAACATTGAACACCAACCCAAGAGACGATGATGAAAAATATGGAGGTGAGACTGTTTGATAATGAAGATGAATGATATTTTGCCACACGAGGTGGATGAATGGTTTGATATTGTATTTGGTGTTCTTATTGTTGTTGTATTTCAAAGTCAAGCTATGGTGTGCTATGACATGAGTTCTATGCATGTAATTCCTCCTCTTTCAAGCTTTCCAATTTCTCAATAATATTTCTATGTTGCAACATTAGATTCTTTGATGTTGTTGTTCGAAATGGACCTCCCGATGTTTGATGTGTTGGTGTAGCCCATTTAAAGAAATAGTATGTCCAACACCTATAATACATATGACTTGGGTTGCCCTCACTCCTTGAAATTTAAAGTTTTGTAATACAATTAGCACAATGATATGACATGAATTGGTTTATGTTGGCATATGGATGCATTTGCGGATGAGGCCATAACTAAGATATTTGAATTTTTTGGGTAAAGAAGAAATAATGTTTAGATATTTTTGGTGCTTGGAGGGTGAATTTATGAGGGTTTTGTTTATTGAGGTGAGCTTTTATAAAGACATTTTTTGTTTGAATGAAACGAGACATACTTACTAATGATCGAAAAGCTGGTCTTCTTTGCATCCTATGAATCCTTCTTTTGTGCATTATAGTGTCGCTATCTAAGAGTTTGACCGGATAAGACATGATTATTATAATTTTTTAATAATATTTGTTGATAAGTAATGTGTATTATTGTCTATTAATCACTAATTTATGTTAATGTATAAATAAATTAATTACATTTTTATTCAATTAATAATTAGTAATTACGACTAATAGCAATTTTTATTATTTATTAATATTATCATTATGTAATCACAATAATAATTGTTTATATTCATTGTTAGTAATCAATACAAGTATTAAATATTTGTGAGTGAATAATATTAATTACAATGTTTAATAATGATAATAAGTAATATTATCTATTAATAGTTTACATTTTAAAAGTTAGTTTTTAATAATAACTTATGATAAATATTATTAATTGCTACCAATCATTATAATTTTAAGACAATTAATGGTGTTTAATTTTAATAATTATTTATTTTTAATATGATTTCAATTAATTATAAATATTATTATTCATGGTATTAGTAAATATAATGACTATTACATTTATTTAAATAACTATAGTAGATAAATTATGTAGGGTATATAATGGAAATAAGAATCATTTTGTAAAAGTTCTAAATGAATGAATTCCTAAATGGGTTTCACAAAATACTATCAATACTCAATTTTCCATTAATATTAACACATCCATTGATGAAACTACCTTGGCCTATTTATAGGCATACAACCTAAAACGATAAACATAAATCAACTGAACGTTAAACTAAACTTGTAAATAGTAAAAAATTGTGTTGTAAAGAATTTTTTCCAAAAAGCTAATAGCATATTTAAATTATTAGTAAAATTTAGGTAATATTTAAAAGCTACTAAATTACCTACGTTTGGACATTTGGAAAGAAGCATATCCATTTGTATCTGGATCTTCTTTCAATTGTCTAGTAGGGAACTATGACTACTAATCTATGAGCCTGCAATAACATTGCATTCGTGGTGTTGTGGTATTGGGTGTACAATATTTTATATGTTGTGGTTTTTCACAACAAATATGGGCAAATATTGGTAAATATTGGTATATTCAGCTGAAATGTATTGTATCGGCCAATGATAAATATGTGATTTTTTTAAACCATTGCATTTTGTCTTCGACTGACTCAAAAAGACAATATTGGCTGAGATTTTTTATTCTAAGGTCCAATGATGAGGTGACACATAGACTGCATCAATCACTTTGTGCTAGTTCACTATTACTGTAACTTAATAAAACAGCACTGTACAGAAGTTCATCTGGGTAAAATCTTCCGTAACTTTGCTACCACTTATAGCTTTGGCTATAAGATCTTAATAGGTGAGGACTTATCAAGTGATTCAAGCCTTTGCTTAGTCAGAAATAGCTCTTGGGTGTATTTGTTGTGTCTCTTGATACATCAGATCTGCTCATTATCTGCTTTGTAATGACTTAAGATCAGATGACCAACTTCTGAATAATATTATGAGCTTTCACTCTGATCGAGAACATGCAATACACGTGTGGCCTGAGTGGAAAAATTGACCAGTTTCTGGGCACTCTTAGGATAATTCTTTCAATATAGCTGCTGTTCTAAATAATTGTTTCACTACAGTTGCCCTTTCCTGTTCAACTCATATATCTCAAACATGGACGACTGTCACTTTGCAGTATACTTCTGTCCAATCTAATCAAACAAAGAGCAGAAGGATTTTTTCCAAAACAGAAGATCTTGAGTGAGGAGTATGAACTTGTACACCAAGCTATCTTTACAGATCCAGATGACCAAAGTGGTTGGTTTTATCATCTTTGGCTTCTTGAGCAAACCATCATCCTGGATGCCCCTGTTTTGATGTCTTCCTGGCCTTTCCCTGGATCAGAGATTCATGCTTCGGCAGGTTCCTCTTGTGACAGTATGATTTCATCATTTGCAAGTTGCTGCTTGTCTGGCATGATTCCAGTCATTCTTTACTTTAATCAACCTGTCACACATATGGACTCGTCTGCAATAACTTTGAAATCTATCTTTATAGATAATAAAGATGTAGTTTGGAGACCACTTTCGGTAAATAACTGTCAGGTTGCTTATGCTTGGTTTGCTATTCTGGATATTTCTGGTATGAAAAGTGATACATCAGAAACTTACACAGTGGAAGTTGGTCTTAGTGACCCACACCGAATTGTATCATTCAATGGTTTTGAGTTGAGCCATTCTTTCCAGTATAAGTTTCTGCTTCATATTGATTCTGTTAAAAACCCAGCTGAGGAACAGATGTTAGGGCCAATTTCATGGGAAGATCACAATTTTAAGAAATTTGGAGATACCGTCAAGGAATCATATCCAATTCCATCTTCTGCCCAATTAAGTACAGGGAGGTTCGGACCAGATGGAGCTTGTAAGTGGCAAGTGGATACCCTAGTTAATGAGATAAACCTATTACAGGAATTGCTGTTGGAGTCAAATTGGTGAGCTAAATCAAACTTGTTTGAATCTTCAAAATATCACTTGAAGCCGATATATACTTACTTTTACTTTGTTGTTTGTAGCAAAATAGGAAAGCTGACACTTGCTAGACTGTTGACTGCTCTTGGTACCATGATACCAGGCGACAATGCTCCATCTTCTCTTCACTGGGAAGATGTTTTGGAGTTGTATTCTGATTTGATGAAGTCAGATTCACCACATGTGGGATATTACAAAGATGAATACAGCTTAACATTGTTGCGCGAGGTGAGATTTCCTTATTGTTGTTATGAATTTGTGAGATTGATAACTGTTTTAGTAATTTCTTCTCTAGAGTTTTGTCTCTGGGCTTGCAATAAGGTCATTGGGACAAAATTACTTTAGTTTGAGGTGAACAGAGATGCAGTTATTTAGTACTCCAATTAAATTTGCATGTAATTATCAGCATAAATCCCACAAGATTAATGAATACAAAAATAATAATACCCTTAAAGGGTGCTATAGGGTTGTTTGGCATTGAGTAATGTGCTCATACGAGCCACCATTTAGATCTTGGTTTCTCAGATACGTGTTTTCCATTGAAAGTCTTTATTCCTCTGCGTGGCCAAAAGCTTTTTGACTATTGGTGGCAGAAATATGTATGAATTGTTGTGAACCTTAGTTCCTCCTATTTTATCTATAAATGCTGGTCAAGGATAAGGACCCCCTCCTGCTGTCATATTCTTAAACTTCTGTGCATGGCAACATTTGTATATCTTGTAGGTGACTTCAAGCAGGGATTCTTTGCTGAGGCATTGTTGGTTTTACAAGGCTTCTAACTCTGTAGAAGACGTGGCCGTCATCTGTATGCGTCTTAATAACTTGAATTTATCACGGATTGGGTCCATTGAGCAATTTTTGTGGGTTCAAATGCTAGACCTCAGCCACAACGAACTTGGAATGATTGAAGGTATGTTCCTACCTTAACCTGTGATCCTTGTTTATGAATTGCTCCATTTCTTCTATCATCTTTTGTGCTTGATCTGATATGATCAGTGTTCCATGAACATGTTCACATTTATCATGTAGTTAAATTAGCACTTTTGATAGGACTGGTGTAGTTATAACTGAAACGTAATTTAAACCCTCTTTTTTACTATTGCCATATTGGCGACTACGAGTATCTAAGCCGAGGGGGCCTGTCTTTTATTTGCAACTGCAAAAATATAATAGATTGGATACTAACCAAGGTACTAGAACTCATAAATATACAAATACTGAAAAAACACTAATAAGGGGGTTTTGAAATAAAAATATTAAAAATGCAAATAATGAGCAAATATCAATTATGGGTGAAAACACTAATAATGAAGATGTGAGGGGAGTCAATTTGTATGGATAAACTAGTTCAAGTTTTAATGATAATTTCTATGTCATCTATTTTTCCAAGAGAGAGCGTTGACCAAGTTACAAAGCCACAAGCAGATTTATGTACCTTACATTACTTTTCTTTTGGTCTTATTAAATTCTATTGAATTCTCGTATTATAGTTGTAACAATTTGATTTTATATGTAATTAGTTTCAAAGCATTAATAACACGTAGAGAATGGCAATCTAAGTGTACAAACTAGTACTTCGAGTGTATCTAATTGCATTCCACCCACACCTATCTAAAGCTTTTAATACTTTGATTTAAATTACAAAACTATTTATTGAATTGCTATTTAACCTTATTGCAACTTATATGTATGACATCTAATGCATTTACATGGTGCCATCTAACAAGAATAAGTCCTATATACTGCCATTATGAGAAATCCAAAATGAGTCATGCACCATGTAAACCACACTTGGTAGAAGCATACATATAAATAATAGTAACTAAATCAACAATGTCATGATAAATAGAATAACAAAGAAATATTTATTAAATTTTTTAACCTCAATATCACCCTAACCAAAAAGATTTTGGTCACACATCATGTAATAATAAATCATACAAAACATATATGAGGTTTGGGAGAAGAATAAATAGGAAGAAGAAACTGAATTGAAAAACTGGAAATTAGTCGACTCTTCTGGGAAACAATTGGGTCAAGCTGATAGAGGTGGTGAATTTATGGCGATTACCACCAAATAGAAAAGAGAAAGAGATGAGGAAATCCAAGGTTTGAATTCTTGGAATAAAGAAAGCAAGATTTTGTGGGTTTAAAACATAATTCTACATTTGAATTCTGAGTGGGGATTTTTAGTTCCACCAGGGAAAAATAACATCCAAAGCTTGTCCATTCAAACATAAGCTTGACACTTTATAGGGTGTGGTCAACCCTTTACAAGCTAACTTACTAACTTTGAAATTGATTTAGTTGAAATCAAACTAAATAGTTATCTAATAGATTGAAAACTAACTATTTTGATTCTAACTCAAAGTAAATCAGTCCATAAACTCTACTAAGTTACCTTTCTTACGAAGTGATGGCTTGAAGACACTCCCCATGCTTGCAGATCTGACCTGGTGCTGTTTTACAAAAAAAAAAAAAAAAAAAAAAGCTAAGCTAAAGAAGCTAAAAACAACAAAAAGCAACTTTTTTAAGAGAGTTTAATTGGTATTTTACAACCATATAAATTGACCATAAAATGCTCCCATCTAGGACATACAACTGCACAAACATTATAGCTTTTAAGGTCGATCTCATGGGGACTAGGATGTTAATTACTATTTTTTCACCACTATTGACTATCTAAATATGAACCGATCGGAATGAGTTGATTAACTAAATTAATTGTCAATAAAACAAATTTCTCACATGCAAATGGAATAAAGTAATGAAAAAAAGTCCAAAATGGAAATACTAACCATAATTCTAGTGTTTAGCGGATGAACTAATAAACTTTCTAAATGACTACTTGAATACAAAAGGGTGGGCTTACCTAATTTAAAAAAGTCCATTTTGAGGTCTAATGGCATTTTCATGGGATTAGGCTTTATCAAACCTGTTGTATTTTATGCTAATTTAGACTTGCTTAGGGGAATCTAACTTTTGTGGTTCAATTCCTTTGTCTGATCGTTAGTTCTAGTATTAATTTTCGCCTTTCATTTCAACCAATTATCTAGATTTAGCTTAAATGGTGATCAAGTAATTTAGCCTATATTCAAAACAATAACAATTGGATTCAATTAATTGAACAATGAAAATACAAATTGGATAATTGGTGGACAATTAATTTAGCCTATGTTCTAAAACACCAAAGTCGGGCTAATTCAATCCTACAAAAGAGTATTGCTCACACATGATTGTATAGAAATTAATAGCAGGATACTAGTAAAACATAAGTAAACAAGAACAAAGCAAGAAATGAGAAGAATGAACTTGTTTTGTTGATATTGTCTGGATGTTAATCTCTGATCCTAGTCATTACAAGTGAAAGTCGAACAAAGTTTTTGGATAAAAACAAAAGCTAATGAAGTTTCCTTGTATAGAGTTGAGATAGAAAATATGAAGCCAATAAAAAATGTTTTGGGATGACTCTTCAGCTACCCAAGCAATATCAGGTATGGGATCAGAAAAATGAAACGACAGACCCAAAACATGGATTCTTCTTTACACCACATGAGCACTTTGTGTTCAGAGGCATGGTCAAGGTGTGCTTTATGCTGGACTCCTCTTCCTGCCTGCTCCACAGGTTGATTTTGGTCAGAGTTAATGTGTTTCCACAATCTTTTGATCCATCTATCAAAATTTTATGAGAGATCACAGTATGTAGTATCCTAGAACAAAACACTAATTCTAACCTAAATGCCTAGAAAATCAATAAAAATGCTGCCAATTCAAGATCGTTAAATATTAGAATATTGTATGTTTTATCCATTTATCAGCTATGTTGCTCACCATTCTGAAGACTGCTCCCTTCATTTCCAACTAAATGTGCAGTCATCTTCTTGGTCATATTGCGCTTGCGGCTGCAAGATATGCCTGGCTTATACATTATATTATTCTCTTTGTTTACTGATTCAAAACCAGGGACTGGAGATTTTTAAAATGGGGACTGGAGACTGGGTCAGAATAAGCAGTTTTCGATGAGTTTGGACTGGAAATTCGTAAATTATATGTCTTTTTATTAAAAATATGTAATCTCTTGGGTAAAATATTTAGGGGTTTCCGGGCTGGACTTGAATGAAACCCGGTTATGGACCAAATTTTCCACTTTGGGGTTGGAACCTGGACTGGAACCCGGAATAACCAGTTGGTCTGGTCCAGCCCTGAATGTTGAACACCTTTGGATGCCCATAGATACACAATTGAGGATTTTGCTTAATTCATTCCTTTGTTTCTCTGCTGGGTAGGTACTCAAAATGTTAAAATTTTTTTGAATTCAGTTGTGGTGGGTTGTCCTGCTAACAAAGTGACGTATCTCATAGAGATATAGAAGATAGATTTCAGAAAAGTGTTTTATGAAAATATATTGATTTTAGGAGTTATTATCTTTTTAGTTTTTATCTTTTAGTTTTAGCTTTAGCTATATCTTTGGCTGTTCTAGATTTATCTTTTCAATTTTCAGTTTTTATCTCTTAGACCTGGAATTAGTTTCCCTAATTCTTGTAATCAGATCTGATGAGTGATATTGAGATGAATAAAATTTCCTGACTTCTCTTTCTTTTCCCTCTTCTCCCATAGGTCTTCTTCTCTCTTTCCGTCTTCCCTCTAATCTCTCTTCTTCTTCCTGTTCTACATCACAAAGATAATTACACGACATACCTGCAGAGCAGAATTTTCAATAGAGCATGAAAGAGGGTAAGTTCTGGAATTAATGACTCAAAGGATAATCTAGGAAATATAGATCCTGGTGCCTCCCTCTCAAATGACCTCCAAATATTCGCCATTTTGCAACGCACCATCCCTTAATAACTCCCTTAGACTCTAGCTTCATGATCTAGCAGCTAACAAACTTCTTAACTGAATTGCCTGATAACAGAAAATGACAGCTGACAGTGACTTAGAGGGAATAACTTACAGTAACAAAATTAATAAATATATGTGAAGGAAATCCAAATTAAAGCCACGGTCCATTGAAGCTCAGTTCCCTTCTCTGGTAAATCTGTGCTTCACATAGTTCTTCTTGATCAGTACCCTTGGTTTTCTTGATCAATAGTCTATCAATACCTTTGCCTTGTATTTTCATCTTGTAGAACTTCTCATTTAGCTACTCAAAATTATTCCAAGGAGACTCAAAGTGTGGTAGCTCCTTCCATTTGATGAGTATCTCCAACTGTCCCCTTCTGTTATATCAGAGCTCTAGTAGCTGCTCAGGCTCCACTCCTAATTCCTGTTTTTCTTTTTAGTGCACTAGGAAAAGACTTCACATACAGATGATCTCCTGCTGTCGGTTTCAGCACCGAGGCATGGAAAATGGGGTAGATTAACATCCAGTCTGGTAGTTTTAAGTGATAGGCTACATCCCCTACCTTTGTAGCAATATGATAAGGCCCAAAAATTCTGGGAGCCAACTTTTCATTCACCCGTTAGCCAGAATCTTGTGACAATAGACCCAGTCCCCAACCAACAATTGAAGATCCCTCCTTTTCTGGTCAACAGTGTCCTAAATTAAGTTTGTGGAACTCTTCAAATGATAATTGAGCTCTGCTATCATTAAATCCTTGTCTCCCTTAACTCCTCATCCACAACAGTCAGTGGATTGTTACCTTTCGTATTACACATTAATGGGGGAGTAGTGCTATTAGAAAACCTGGAAGGGTATAGTATGTATAGCTGAATCGTAGAAACATACCTTTCATAACAGAGTTTATGCTTGTCATAACAGAAACAGTGCCATTAGGTCTCTGTACTCTGACTTACTACCTCTGCCTTGCCATCTGCTTGAAGATGGTAAGCTGAGCCATACCTCAAAGCTGTTCCCTGCAACGTTTAGCTATACCTCAAAGCTGTTCCCTGCAACATTTATTAATTCTGCATCTTTTTCCAAACATTTGGTTGAACACGTGGTGTGCATCCTGTTTCTGACTTCTAAATTCACTAGAAAAGTTGTGAAATATTTTGATAGGAAGTGAAAGATTACTTGAGCCTCAATTGCCATGCCATTAGTTGTCAAGCAATCTCGCGATTCTGACTTCAGTCATAAGAAAAAATATAGAATAAGGGGACAAAATCTTTGGTTGTTGACTTCCCTCTGATAATCAAGAACCTTTTATCTTCATAATCTCTAATTCTTCTCTGTGGTTCAGCATCAGTTTATGATCAATATTCTTGTCTCCAGCATGCCAGTAGAGGTTCGTGTACCATGAAAGTGGTCTTCACAATCCTAGCTGGTTGGGGGGGGGGTGACATTGTCTTGGTGATGGTAGTTTAAGAACTTCACTCTGCACAGGATAGAATAAGTTTAGATTGCAAATTGATAATATACAAATATCCAGCCCTGCCATCTCTCCCTGCAGATCTGACCTGACCTGCTAATGAGGCCTAATTCTTAATTTTAGGCCTTTGAGCTACTTCTATTATCTTAGATAATCCACTGGGTGTCATTATCCTCGCCTCCATTCTAATTGCCGGCTTGAGCCCATTCAGAAATGTGCTTACAAGCATCTCACTGGACTATCTTCCTTGTAATGCTGAAGCCTGAGTTTGGAACAGCTCCAGATATTCAGACTGTAGATTCCTGGTGCACGGTGAGCAACTTCTCATGCAGGGAAGTTTTGTCCCCCATGGCTGCTGCAACAGCCTTCAATTTTTCTACCTCTGTTACCAGATTCAACTAAAACACCTCTGTTTTCCAACGATGAGTGAAGATGAGTTTTGTTCCAGCTTGTGCATGATACTGTTCATGGGTTTCTCTATTGTCCTCAATCTGCTTTCCAGTTGAGGTAACCTTTGGGTATCCCTTTTCTCAGGTTCTCAGCATCCATCTCCTGCTGCTATTTTACCTGAGCGTACCTGAATTTTTTTTTTCTTCTAATGGATCAACCATTCCTTGTGCCATATCTCTTGGTATCAAACTGCTCTGCTACCAAATTGCCAATTTCCTTTTAATTGAATGACTCTCCTCTGTTCATTCTCTCAACTCTAAAAAATTATTCTGAAACCTTTATGGCTCACCAAATTTTACTAACATGTGTATTCCTTGTCAGCTCAGCTGGTGACTCACAACATCCCTAAAAACTTGATCCAACAATATATGTAATGAATTGACTCATATAACCCATAGCTTTGACATATATCTAGCAGCAAAGATTCCCCAATTAGACCCTCCTAACAGAATCCCATGCAAATAAACAATTCCTTAAGTAAAACAGCGGCCACAAAATGTGCAATGGAAGGGCTTTTCTGTTGAATGAAGTGGTCACACTAACTGCCAAAATGCAGCTATATTCCTCCGCTCACGTCAACCCCTCTATACAATCCATGGTTATGTCCTCTCAAACTTGCTTGAGAGTTGGAAATGGCTGCAACAGTCCTGCTGGCGACAAGGCATCCTTTTTATGCTGATGGCACAGACTGCTACAAATTTCTGCACCTGTTGCCTCATTCCCGTGCAATACACATCCTGCAGTACTCTTCAAAATGTGCATAGAATTCCTGAGTTCCCACCCACTCTGCTGCCATGGTACACTTTCAATCATGGGGAAACTCTGACTGAATTGTCTGGAAGAACCAGTTGCCCATGAAAGAGAATGTGCCCTTGATGTATTGAATAATCAATCATGGATCTTGGATTTGTTTGCTGTTATATTAATCTGAAGTAACCCCCCCTAAAAAAATGGTGATGGTAATCTGTACCTGAACGGATAACCATTAACTCATTCGTGTCTGAACTCATAATGTACCCGATGGGTCCATGGCCTGATAGATATCCATTAGCTAATGGTTAATCCATTAGCCAATCGATACTTGATCAGTAATCCATTACTTGATGAGTAATCTATTACTTGAAATGATATATACTGATTTTTTCTTTATTTTTTTATAATTAAACTTGGGCAAATAATATATTTCCAACTTTAACCTTATAGTATATTTTTTAATCGAGGTAAAAGAAAAAAGTGATTTTATAGTAGGTAAATAGTATGGATATGGGTATGGATTGGGAAACCCCATACCCATATCTATACCTGAACTCGACATATATTTTTCTCTCTTGTCCATATTCGTACGCATATCCATATCTAAATATGTGTTCCGGTATCCATTGATTAAAATCTATCAGATTTGGGGTAAAACCCATGCAATTAAATATCGGTCCCGATACCCAATATCGGCCGATATTTATCGGATTTTGGGTTGGCCGATACGCGAAATTAGCGATACGCGACGGATTTAGAATTTCACATATTTATCAGCGATTTATCAGTTATTGACTGATATTTGCCGATATTCTACTGATATTTACCGATATTTACTGGTATTTGCTAATATTTATTGTGGAAAAAAAAAAAAATCACGCTGCGACAACCGCGGCATATAAAATATCGTTCGCGACGCTCCGATACCGCGACCGCAACCGCAATAGCGACCGCGACCGCGATTTTATTGCTTGGTAAAACCTGCTGTTATTCCATTGCCTCTGGATTTCGGCATTTGTTAATTGCTTAAATCATCAGTCACCAATGGTGTCATATGACCATTTTCCTGTGTGACCTGATGGCCCAAAGCTCTAACCACTGATTGTTTGAAACTTGCAGTATTGGATGTGATTGAGGACAATTTGGTTTTTGAAAAGGCCCATCACAAGGCTCAAGGTGATTTTGTTTAGGCACTTCTTTAGTCCTAGGCAGGGCAACATGAGTGAGGCGTAACTAAAGTGCACAAGGCGCATTCAGGCATGGGTCTTCTATATTTTGGTTATTAGTAGTGTTTTAAATTCATCATTCAAAATGTTTTACAATTAATATGGTAATTATATCTTAGGTTGGGAAGGAAATGGAGGAGGGAAAAAAATATTATGGTAAGGCTAATAGACATCCTTTTGGAAAGGAAATATTTTTTATGAAAGAAAATATCAGACTTTTTTTGGGAGATAAAAAGCATTCACCAAAAAAGAGAAAAGAAAAGAATTTAAATGTGATAGCAGCATATCAAGAAAAGTTGTGGTTCTTCACCTGCTCATAAAAAAAAGGGAGAAGGAAATGACACATAAACAGAGAAGGAAAGGACTATTGCAAGCTTCAGGAGAAAATAGAAAAACAGGAGATGGGGAGGATGATGATGCACTTATAGAAGCTGATGATTTTGAGTATCTTGTTAGTATTAGTAGTACTAAACTCATAGGTTGCTATTTTGTTAAGGATTTTTTTGTGGTATACTTTTGTTTTTTGAGAACTTAAATCATTTAATCATTTTTAGCTTTCTTTTAAAGTATTTTTGGTGCCTTATTTCTCCTAGGCATGCACCTTCACCTTGTGCCTATTGCCTAGACCCTAGGACCTCTATTGCCTAGGTATACATTAGGCCTTTTCAAACATTGGGACAATTGCTACATGGATGTAGATGATCTCAGCTAAACCCCTGGGTTTCATCATGCAAACCTGTAGAAATGGTCAATAAATCTAGTCGTTAATTTACTAGATATTAGGAGAATAAAGTCTCAGTTAGTTAAACTGAATAAGGGGCAGAATATTAGAAGTTGTTGCTGCCTATTTCCTAAGATCTGTTATTTTCTATTTGTTAGGATTTTTAGGAGTTTGTTACGGTTGATTATACCTTTTTCTTATCTTCTGCCTATATATAGGTGTATCCGTGTATAATATCAGAAATAAGAGAGAAAAAGTATCCGTTCTTACTCTCCATAACTTTAAAAACCCTATGTTCACAACCCATCGCAGAATGTACTCTCAAGTACTTCCATCAGTAACTGCACTCTTAGCGGTGATGCCAGCAACTCAAATTTCTCCACAATTTCCTCTCCTTAGTTCTCCCACTTAATTGAAAAAATTCTCTTACAATGGGAATCTTTGTGACATGAGCAAAATCAATTGAGCAAAACCTCAAAGCCGAAATGGTGAAGACATTTTAATTTCTCCTATCTCCGGCTTCTCTGAATCTAGAGTGCGACTCAAGTGGACTACCTCTTGGTCCCAAAGATTCATCCATCCAGATCATTACCATCAAAATTGGGAATTTTCAGCCCATCAAAATGGCCTCATCTCAACCTTTTACCAGCATTTACAATGGTTTCTTCTCTCCTTTTTCGCCTCTCCACTGATGCGTGCCTTCTGATGCCAGGGGCAGATCCCTCAGGCACTACCTACTTTAGCAGTATTAATGTTTCACTGTGTTAAATTCTGCAGTAGTTCCGACACTCTAGCAGTGACAAATCAAAAGCTATGAATGGAAAGAAGGAATGTAGTGTGATAAAGAGAGAGAGATGTATTGGATTTAGTCATGAAATAGGTGGTACATCCTGGCATTCAAAGTTCTGGCACCTCCTTCTAATGATCTCCAAGATCGGCCTGCTGTCTCTCAAATCATGCCCTATATATATACCAACGGACTCAGGTGTGGCTGCTTCCCATGACACTAACAGAAAAGGATACCTAATAACAAATTACTATGCTCAACTAACCTGGTTCTCACTAGATATAATAACAAGAGAGATGGAATAAAAGGGCAAGCAAAATATCAATAAGTAGTAGGCAATAGAGATTGATATCTGCAAGTGTAGGCAATGGCAGTAGCTCCCTCAATGCCTCACTCGCCCCTTTCATTCCTCTTAACTTACGTGTACTTAACCGGGGTTCCTTAACATATGCCTCTCTGCTCATAGGCCTAACACATTGATTTGTCCATTGATCCCATGTTGTCCTCCATTGATTCCATACTTCCTTCTAATATTGGTAATCTTTGTAGTTTCAGCCTTCACCATCTCTATTTCCTTGTTCCAATCTGCGTAAGCCACCTCAAACTTCTCCTCCAATGCCTCAATCTTATTTTGCACCATCTCCTTTCGGCCCAGGATGGAAAAGAGCTCTGATACCAAATGGCGGGTTGTGTTCTGCTTATAAAGATAGTTTTGCAAATACCCACAGCAAAGAATTGTCTATGGAGAATGAAACCCGAGTAAGATTTAGAATCAACGACTCAAATAACCTCTGAATCCTTTCCCTCTTCCAACACACTAGTCCCTACTTAATAACTCCCTAAGACATTGATATCTTCTCTCTTTCTCTCACTCATGACTTAGCAAATAAAAAACCCCCTTACTGAAAGGGCAGAAATTTTCTAATAACAGAAAATGACAGCCTGCGGTGACTGGGAATAACTGCCAGGAGTATAAATAAGATATATATGTGAGGGAAATCCAACTTAAGTCATGGTTTGAGTTGTAAATGAGTGGACTTGGCTTAACTCTACCAAATAAAAGATCGGTCCGACTTGGTTGTTTAGGTAAATGAGTTGATCCCGTTATTTATTTATTTTTTGTTCATTTACTTAAACAAGTCAAGCCCAAGTTAAAAAATGTTTAGTTCAACTCATTTATGGCTTGGATTATGAGTTTGATTCAGCTTGCTAAAAGCTCAATTTGGCTTGTTTATTTAGTTAAATAAGCTGAATCCAGACTTTACTTTAGGCTCATTTATTAAGGGAACCAAACTTGAGCCCGGGGGAGTTCAGCTTGGTTTAGCTCATTTACAACTCTTTTCATAGTCCAAAAGATTTGGTTTTTGACAGAGGGGTTAAAGAAAGAAGGGCTATTTTTGGATTTTAAATATATTTAGGCTAGTTGGATGAAAATTGTTGGCAGGAGGATTTCGCAGAGAATTACACAACCTTGAGGTGCCAGGAGAATGTTTTAAATATTGGGTTAAAGTTTAGAATTGTGCCAAGTGTGGGATTATAAGGTGAATTGTTCATTTTTTTTTTCTTTTCAGGATAGTATCTGTTACCATAATGTTTGTAAAATTTTCATGGTCATGAACTGTTACCATAATGTATTGATCAATATGTAACTATTTTTTAATGAATATTTTGTTTTTAATATTTATTTCAATTTTTATTTTATATCATCTTAATAGGACAGATAAGTGGGTAACTGTTATCCATCCATTAAAATCCATTGATAAATATTCAAAATATTTGTAAGGTTTTCAAAATATGGTGAATAATTTTTGTAGTTGTATTGTGATTATATTTATAATATTTTTAATTTTAGAGGAACAAAGAATAACAAAAATATTATAAGGAATGAATGAAATATGCTGGCAGTATTAAATGCATAATAATATATTGTACATATTCCACAATAATTTTTTTAATTAATGCGCATTTTTGTTCTGAATTTTATTTTAGATCATCTTTATTTCAGACATATTTGTGTTGAAATGAAGTTTATATTGAACGATGCCATAATTTTCATAATTAATTCCATTATTAAAGAAGTGAGCTGACAATGGTTCCTTATTTATGCATGGCATATTCATACATCACATTTTAAAATTTTGGTGTTCATCAACCGTTTCATAATGTATTGATAAAATTTTAATTGCTCATTATTGTTATGAAAAATGTAATTTTAAATATTTCATCAGAATTCCTTTTTATTTCATCTTGATTGAACATATATATGAGTAGATATTCTCCACCCATTACTTTGCATTTTTACAAGTATTAAAAACAAATGTAAGGCTTTCAAAGTAATAATGATTAAATTTCATAGTTATGTTGTGCTCATATGTGCAGTTTTTACTTTAGACGAACAAATAATATAAAAAATGATGCAAGTTATGAATTCTCACGATATTGAATGCGTAACGGATAGTACGCAATGCAAAATATTTGTATGATTTTATATTTTGAAAATATTGGCTATATTATTTGTTACCATCATACATTGATCGCTTGCCCCTTATTACTATAAAATTTTATTGCTAATCATTTTTATATTAATGTTATTTTTATGTACTAAAATTTGCGCCCATTACAGGAATTTCATTATAAAATTTAAGTTCTTTCTCCAAATTTTGAGGTGGTGATATTTCCTTTTTATACATGGTATATTCATTAGTCACTTATTAGGATTTTAATGATCATTTACCATTACCATAAGATATTGATTAATACATTATTACTCAATATTATTATCATAAAAGAATTATTTTAAAATATTTTTATGACACTTTTTAAAATCTCTTTAATAGGAAAAATGCATAATTCTCGTGCACTCATTAATTTATAGATTTTTATCAGCATTTTTAATCTATCTACTAAATTATTTATGCCCATTATTTTTCCACTAAAATTATAAATGAGTAACTGTTACCCTTATGTATTGATTAGTAGTTTATTGAAAATTATTTATTTTGATAATTTATTTGGAATGATTGTATTGGGACAAATTATATTTTACAAGTTAGTTCAATTCCCATAAAAGTGCGATTGTTTGAAATAATCGTTTATGCTGAAGTTGTATTCTCAAACTATGACATCCATCTAAAAAAGTTTAGAATTGAACAAAATATTAAATAAATAAATTGAAAAATGCCTCTAGCTTCCATTGGGAGAATTTTGCCAAGGAATGAACTCCACACTGACATCCTCTCTGGTGACAATGTCTCGAGTGTTCAAAGTTCCTCAAATAATAATAAGAAAAAAAAGAATTAAACAATATCGAAAATGATAATAATATTACGCAACATAAACAGGAAAATAATTACCACATAAGTTAGTAACAATATTATTAATTTATTTGGAGAGGAAATTGGTAATGATATTTGAAATAGCAATAGTAGAAACTTCTCTTGCACTTCCCAACAAATCTTCCTCAAGCGACAATTTTGCAAGTCTCTCTTTCATCATTTCCATCTCAACATTAAAAGCTTGAAATGTACCGCCCAAAAAATTTACATATGTTTTGTACAAAGTTGAAACCAAAAAAATATTTAGTACTTCGAAATTACTTTTTTTTGGGGGGGGGGGGAATGTAAAATAAAAATGAAATCCATGAGTAGGATTATGTATCAGCTTTAAATATATATATATATATATATATATATATATATATATATATATTTCAAATTCACAGAAAATTGAATTATCCAAAACATCTACAAAATTTCTTTCTTCTCTCTTATTATTAAGATTGCCTGTTCTGTCCATATGGATATTAATTATACTATCGAAGTCTGAAAATGCTTGAATTATTCAATTGGAGTCCCAAAATGCTTTATTTGCTCATTTATTTATCATTGTTTTATTTATTTATTTATTGGCGAAAGGATTGGAAGCCATGCAGCTTCTTTCTTGCTTGAATCTAAGCTACAACAAGTTCAAGAGTTTTACTGCTCTCGCCCCTCTAAGGCAGCTGATATCATTGAGGGTACTAAATATATCACACAATGAGATCGGCGAGCATTACATTGACACAACGAGGTACCTATTCCCTTCCCCGTTGTCTCACACAAAAACGGCTGATTTGAAATTTGATGTGGTTGCCGCTGATGGTATCAATATGGTCAAGTACTGGGAGGCATACATCATATTTAATGGCTTGGATCTGACACAGCTTGATATACTTGGGAATGCTGTTGTAGATGAACATTTTATGTTGTTCTTGCAGAAAATTTTGCCCAGCCTAAAGTGGCTTGATAATAGCAGTGTACACGAGCTGTAATCTCCCCACCCTCTTTCTTGAATGTTTTTAGTTGCAAATGGTTCATCTAATTTCTGTGGTTATGGAAATTTCTAGCTTGTACTCTTATCTACTTTTATCGCTGACATTCTTTGTGTGGAAAGTGTCCTGTCATGGAGTATTTTATTTATTTATTATATTTTTATACTAAAAGTGGATTTGTCGTGCTTGAATGTGGTTATAGAAACCCAGATGGTTATGCGAAAACTTATGAGGTGTAATCTCTTTGGTGCAATTGTTTTTTTCCCTTCGTAAGATAATGAAAAAATCAATTGATATACATGAAAACATGGAAATAATACTAAATTCTCTCATGGCATCAACTTTTTACTGCTGCTGCTAAATTTTGCGATGATCACATCACAACTCGGGGTGACAATTGGGTCGGGTGGGTCAGGTTCGGGTTGGGTCGGGCCGTTTTTAATTCGGGTCATTTCGGATTATTTATTTTTTGCAGGTTAGTTGTGGGTTGAGTTGGATCATTTTAGGTTCGGATTGTTTTGGGTCATTATATTATTTGGATCGGGTTGGTTCTGGATCGCATTATTTTGTATTAATTTTTCGGGTCAGTTCGGGTTGGGTTTAGATCATTTCTAGTTAACTTAACTACTAGGGTTGGGTTGACATCATGTTATTTTCTGGTTAATTTGACTAGGTGAGTTCAGCTCGTTTAGGTTATTTTGTGCAATTTGACGGGTTGGTTTCGTTAAGTCCTAGTTATTTCGTGTTAATTTGATAGGTAGGGTCATTTCGTGTAATTTGGTAGGTTGGGTTTGAGTACTTATAGGTTAACTTGATGGGTCAGGTTGGGTCGAGTTTTGATAGGTTAAGTCAAATTTGGGTTTAGGTAATTATTATTTATTACATTGTAAATGTTATAGACAATCATAATATTATTAGTACATATAAATGAAATAAGAATATTATATCTGCTTTATTCTCATAAGTAACTAACAAAGATATTTATAAATTTTAACAATAACAAATATTGTATGATTTAATCTGATAAAGATATTTATCATGTATTTGATTATTTAAAAAAAATATAATTTTATAAAATAAATGTGATCATAATATGATTATAAAATATATAATTATCATTTATTATATTGTAAATTTTAAAGATAATCATAAGATTACTAGTAGATATAAATAAAATAAGAATATTATATTCGCTTTAGTTTTACAAGTAGATAATAAAGATAGTTATATATTTTAGTAATTTTTTTTAATGATTCAATCTAACAAAGATGTTTATTATTTATAATCATTTATTTTATTATTTAAAATATTTGATTACTTAAAAGAATATAATTTGATAAAATAAAGATGATAATAATATGACTATACAATTTATAATTATCATTTATTACATTGTAAATATTAGAGACAATTATAAGATTATTAGTATAGATAAACAAAATAAGAATATTAAATACGTTTTATTTTCACAAGTAAATAATAAAGATATTTCTATATTTTAACAATAAAAAAATATTGCACGATTCAATCTGATAAAAATATTTATTATTTATTTGATTACTTAAAAAAAATATAATTTTATAAAATAAAGGTGATCATGATATTACTATACAATGTATAATTATTATTTATTACATTGTAAATTTTAAAGATAATTATATATTATTATTGTTTTTAATTTGTCAATAATATATTTTATTTGTTAAAGAAGATGTTGGAAAATTTTAGAATCATTTGTCAAGTTAAATGAGTTTATTAATACATCAAAATATTTTATTTTATTTTATATAAAAACATGAAGTAATGATCAAAATGATTCGAATAACAGATTGATACTTGTTAGTTGTTAACTTGTTATACATGTCATGAATGATGGAATTCGAGAAAAAAATGTCATTTTTTTACCATAAGTAATAACATATAATATAATAAATCAATAACTTACTAATTTGCTAGTCGAGTAATATTAATGATTATGTGTATAAGTTCATTTGATATTATAGGACATGTATATGTTTATAAGTTGTGAACATGTAAAAGTAGTTAGGCAAAGAAGATAAAAGATATTAAAAAATTATCTAACATACAACTTCACCATCAAAATTATATCAACTTATTAACCTCGTATGTAAGTATTAAGTTTGATTTTATATAAGCATGTAATTAAAAACATGTCATTAGTTGTTACTTATTTATTAAATTATTATTATGACTTCTTAATGTTGTATTTTTGTATGTAAAAATTTATTAGGATATTATTAATAAATAAGGATGTTTAGGGTAAAAGTATAAAAAATAAGTATAATTTATAAAACACTATATTTTTTAAAGTTTTAAATAAATAATGAAATATGCGTAATTTTTTTTTATTATCATAAAAGATTTTGATGTCTAGTCAGGTTTATGTCGAGTCAAATTGACGACAGGTTGGGTCTATGTCGGGTTAGGTTAATGTCGGATCAGATCGCTATCGGGTCGGGTCTATAACTGATCATGGTTGGGATTGGATCAGGTTTATTGTTATTGGGTCACTATCGAGTCTGGTTAGGTTAGGTTTAGATTGGGTACGATTGTTAAACTTTTTGAATTTTATTGGATCGAGTTTTTCTCGAATTGGATGGATCAAATTAATTTTTTACTAGCTCTAATTACAACCATTTGAAATGAAATGTCTTTACAAGGCATAATGTGGTGAAACTTTTTTCCCACTGTCCAGACTTTTCTAATTTTTCTGATTTCTATATATATTCTGGTAAATTGACTTTTCTGTTAACTATAAGCTGTGAATGATAACAATATGCATAAATTAGTTATCAAATGCTTTGAGAGTGTATTAGTGCTGGTATGATCACACCTGCACATATTAGTTATCAACCGCTTTGAGAGTGAGCCACTCTCTCCTCTCTCCTCTCTCCTCCTCCATGGTACATATGAGGAGTGCTACTTCTTCGGCAAAGAAGAAGAAGGTGGCTTTGGGGGGGGGGGTGTAGATTCTTCCTCTCTTGGTGGGGATTCTAGGGCTGTTAAACAGGTTAGAGATTTGGTGGAAGAGGACGTACAGGTGATGAACGCGAAGGCTTTTGATGGTGCATGCAAGGCTAGACGTCGATCATAGGCATGTTTCAAGGGAGGTCTCCATACTGCAGAAGGTGGTTGGCGATGATTCAATTCTATAGGACCGTGTTGTTGAGGATTCTTTTACTACTGATCAAACCTTGAATTGTGGTGGATTGCTCTGTAATGACTCTCAAGTTAACCAGAACGTTGGTGTGGTTTCATGGAAGGTTAAATTGATGGGTAATCGGCTTCCAGTAAGAGGTTCCCAACTTAGCTATGTGCCGCCTTCAATTTTTGGGGAAAAAATTCGGGTCAATTTGTAGAGGGAGAAGGTAGACCTCAATTATGCAGATTGGCAATGGGTGATAGTGGGGTATATCATTGGGTTTAGACCTACCCTGGGACAAATGATAGGTTATGCTAAAAGAAATTGGTCAGGGGTGAAAGAACCTAAAGTTTTGTTGCATGATCAAGGCTTTGTAGGTTTTAAATTTGATTCTAAGGAGGATAGGGATTCGGTGTTATCTAAATCCTATTGGTCTTTCTTAAACCGTCCTTTTATATTAAAAGAATGGCATCGAAAATTTAAATTCACCAAAGAGAAATTCCAATTCATGCCGCTATGGGTAAAGCTTTTGAACCCGCCATTGGACTATTGGGATGTAGATTCCTTAAGTAGGATTGGTAGTGCTGTGGGTAGGCTATTATTTTTGGATGGTATCACCTTCACTGGAGAAAGAATTTCTTATGCTCGTATGATTGTAGAGGTCGATGTATCGAAGAAGCTTGTGGATTTAGTGGAGATTGTGGATCCTGATGGTGAGGTTCTCTGCCAAAAGATAGTATATGAATGGAGACTAGCTTTTTGTGAGGTTTGTAATGAATCAGGTCATTCTTCAGAGAAGTGCAGGAAGGCGAGAGAGCTTAAAGATCATCCTCATAGGATTTTTAAGCAGTCTGAGGGAAGTCTTAAGCCTGGGAAGGAGAATCAGCAGTGGAGGAAAGTCCAAAAGGAAGCTTCTCAATCTCAGGATCAGGTTGGTTGTCCCAATGTAAAGGAATCAGTGGAATGTGCTGGAAAAGAGAATATAGAGATTGTTGATAGAGCTGAATGTTCGAAAGTGAGTCATTTGGGGATCTTGTAGCAGACAAGGTCTCATAAAGGGAAAGGGAAGATGGATTTGGTGGCCACTGGTAACAAGTTTGTGTGCTTACAAGAAGGAGGTGTTGAGAGCATCTCTCAGACTTCTCCCCTCAATGGGAAAGGCATTCTTTTGTTGGAGGAACCTCCTCTTCTTCATTCTTTGATGGATCAGGTGCATGATAGGGGATTGGAATGTTTGGGCCTTGAATAAGTCCTATAAACAGAAGGAATTGAAGTACTGGTTATCAGTGCATAAAGCGTCCATTATAGGTCTGATTGAAACTAGGGTGAAGAGTAGTAAGGCGGCTAAGACTTGTGAAAGGTTAGGGCATAAGTGGTCGAGATATAGCAATTATGATTCTCATTCCAATGGTAGGATTTGGTGTTTATGGGATAAAGATATATGGGATGTTCAACTTCTTACCAGCTGTGATCAGGCTATTCATTTATTTATTTCAAGAATTCATTCTAATCTTTATTTTTATGCAATATTTGTGTATGCTTTTAATACTGGGGATAGCAGGAAGAGCTGTGGAGTTGGCTGGGTGATCATAAGGTGGAAGGCGAGGCTTGGATTGTTCTAGGAGACTTTCATGTGTTGTTGCAGCCAAGTGAGAAATTCCAAGGTAATGTAGTGAATATCAATGATGTTAATGATGCAAGAAATTGTTGTAATTCCTTGTTGACTCATGATATGGGTTATTTAGGATTGAAATTTACTTGGTCTAATCGAAGTATGAGAGATGATAGGATTATGGTTAAGTTGGATAGGGTTATGGTTAATTTATTTTGGACTGCAAAATTTCCTTTTTCTTCATATCACTTTTTGGATTTCCTTTTTTTTTTTTTTCTGATCATAGCCCAGCTTTGGTGACTCTAGCTGAAAGGAAGCCTCAATGCAAGAGGCAATTCAAGTTCTTTGATATGTGGACTTTGGACCCAAATTTTCTTCCTTTGGTGTCTTCTGTTTGGAGGCAACCTTTCCCTGGTTTTGTTTAGGAGAGTTTTAAATGCAAGCTTAGGGAGGTTAGATCTTGTCTCAACAATTTTAACAGGGCTAAATTTGGGGGCATTTCTAACAGAGTGCAAGAGGCCAGTTCAAGGCTTAATAGGATCCAGACTCAGCTTGATCAACAACCTCAGAATTTGTCATTGTAGGAAGAGGAAATAAGATGCCTAAAATTGTATGAGCAGGAGGTCAAAGAGGCTCTTTGGTCTATTGGGCAATATAAAGCCCCATGACCTGATGGTTTCACTGCTGGATTCTTTAAGGCTTCTTAGCCCGTGCTAGGGGAGGATTTATGGATTTTGTTAAAGAGTTCTTTCCAATCTACTTATGTTCCTTCATTTTTGGGACAAGCTAAGTTGGTGCTTATTCCTAAGTTTGATGGTGCTCAAGGTGTGTCTGATTTTAGGCCCATTGCTTATTGCAATGTGCTGTATAAGGTTTTAGCTAAAATTTTAGCTGGTAGATTGCAAGATATTCTGCCTTCTATTATTCATGCTTCCCAGGCTGGTTTTGTTAAAGGTAGATATATTGGAGATAATATTTTGTTAGCTCATGAGCTAATTCACTTTTATAACAGATAACATTCATCTCCAAGGTGTATGTTCAAGGTGGATATTAGGAAGGCCTATGATTCAGTTAATTGGATGTTTTTAGAGAATGTTTTGCTAGGGCTGCATTTTCCTATTCATATGGTAAAGCTGATCATGGCTTGTGTATTAGAGGTCTCTTACTCTCTATGTATTAATAATGATATGCAGACTCCTTTTCAGGGGAAAAAAGGTTTAAGACAAGGAGACCCCTTGTCCCCTTATTTATTTGTCATTGTTATGGAGTACCTAATCAGGATGTTGTAGACCTTATGGTTGAAGGATGATTTTCATGGTCACCCTAAATGCAAGAGGTTGAAGCTCATCAATCTAGCTTTTGCAGATGACCTTTTGGTGTTCTATAAAGCTGATTTAGCCTCAGTGCTTGCTATCAAAGGCATTTTTAATGAGTTTGCTGCTGCTTCAGGGCTACATATCAGTCTAGAGAAGAGTTCTATATATTTTGGAGGTATTTCTCAGGATTTGAAGATGCTTATTCTATCTCAATTGCAGTTCTAGGAGGGGAGGCTATCCTTTAGGTACTTAGGAGTTCCTTTGGATGCTTCTAAGTTAAAAGTTGCTGATATGCTCTCCTTGATCCAGAAGATTACTGGCAGGCTGCATCACTAGTCAAACAGATTGCTATCCTATGCTGGGAGACTTCAATTGCTGAAGTCTGTAATCTTTGGTATAACTAATTACTGGAGTCAATTGTTCCTGTTACCCAAAAAGATCTTACAGTAGGTGGTTGGTTTATACAGGTCTTTCCTCTGGACAGGTAAGGCTTCTCCTAGTAAAAGAGCTCTTCTAGCCTGGAAGGTGGTTTGTCTTCCTAAGAATGAGGGAGGACTGGGAATTATTGATCTATTTGCTTGGAATGTTGCTGCTGTAGGGAAACACCTATGGAATTTATGTCAAGAAAAGGATTCCTTGTGGATAAAATGGATTCATACCTATTTCATCAAACATCAGGTTGTTGAGTCTTGTAATCTTCCTAGTATAGCCTCTTGGATCCTAAATAGCATTTTTTCCTTAAGGTCTCGTTTGCTTCCAGTTTTCCAGCATTTATAGTCTGGTAATCTCTATAAAATCTCATATGTCTATGAAGCCATGAGATTTACAACTCCTAAAGTGTTTTGGTGGAAAGCTGTATGGTGCAACCCTGCTACTCCAAAGCATAAGTTTATTTTCTGGCTTGCTGCCCATTCTAGACTCCCTATAAAGGATTCTTTGGAAAAATTTCTTCCTTCCATTAACCTACAGTGTTGTTTCTGTTTGCAAGAGGAAAGCATCAACCATATTTTCATTCATTGCCCTGTGTTGAAACATCTGTGGGTATCTATTAGAAAGAGTGTCAGAGAAAGGAGGAGGCATAGTTCATGGCAGACATTATTAAGAACTATGTCTAGTACTCATGGTAGAGGTGTAGCTAAAGCACATTTCAGATGGGGTTTTTATACTATAACTATTTATGAGATTTGGAAAGCTAGGAATGTATGTATTTTCTCAAAGATTAGGTGGGATTTGAAAAGGATAGCTTCTCAAATTTCCTTGGTTATGTCTTCTATTTGTAGTAACTCTAGTAAGAGTGCTAAGTTTAGTGGTTTCTTAGGGGTCATATAGATCAATTCTATAGGCTTGTATGTAATCTTTCATGATGATATAATATTTCTTACTTTTTAGAAAAAAAATGCTTTGAGAGTGTTTTTTGACTTAGGGTCCAGCTTAACTGGTTTTATTTATTTATTATTTTATTTTATTTTAATATTATTAATGATAGCGATCCTATCTGCTCCTATTGTGAATTTTCCCTCTGTAACTTGTTGTCATGGCTGGTTGCTGCCTTCTCAACCCAATTATCCCAAATAATCATCCATCTTTCTTTACCTTAAACCTTCCACAAAAATTTCCTAAAAACATCGTCCTTTTGTTTCCTTGATCGTTTGTGGCAGTGTGGTGTGTTTTTCCTCCTCTTCATATCGTTTTCCTACAGATCAAGCCACTATAAACCATTTTCATTGTTTTTTCCTTATTGTTTTTATTATTCCTAACCTCTTGTTACTATGGTTTGAAGGTCATCAAGTGTAAGTGGTGAATGTGATCAATTTTAGGAACATTTGTTTTGCTTGAAGACTAGATTTTAGGCAATATGATATTTTCACTATATATTGGTTGAGTGTTGTTCTTGTCCTATAATACCATTATGGCATGATCTATGCCTATAATACATGATTAAGTTGTGTTGAAAATTAACATGAAATGATGACCACATGTTAAGCATAACTTAATGATGTATGCTTTTATGTGACTATGAACAAGTGTTATTTCATGTTGGTTAAAGAAAGAAAATACCTAGTATTATTTCTATATTTTTGGCCATCCTATGGTTTTTATGGGACATGTTGGTTTTAAATTGTCACCGAGCATGTTTATATGTCTATTATAATATTCCAACATGTACTTTTGAATTTCATAAAAATTGGTGGCAAATGGCTTGTCAAGACTTTTGGATCCCGGGGGTGCTGAGGCACCAAATGGTTGGAATTAATTCATGAAAAACTATATGCAAGTATGTTTTTGTGTGTTTTAGTGTTGGTGTAAATTTAAAGTAAAATGAAGTTATTTTCGAGTGTTATACAAATTCATTTTAGCTTTTGTCTAGGGCCATTTGGTTTTTCATTTGAGTGAAATTCTACAAAATTAGGCTTATCATTGTGTTTAGTAGATGTTTTAAATTAAAATTGATATATAATATAATAAGGTTTAGAGTTTTGTGGAATTAGTGATGAATTTATTGTTGTTGTGTGCGTTGTGAATTGAGGGTTTCTTAGGAAATTGAATTGAGAATTAAATATGAAAGAATGATGAGGGAAACTTTTAGAGGAGAGAAGAGAGATCAAAAGTAAGAGAGTTGTATTATAATTTTAGATCTCTAAAATTGGACACAAGACCCCATACATATAGGATTATAATGAGGGAGGAGGAAGAGAAATATATTATGTGGTAGAGGACAATAAGTTTTCCTATCCTAGGTAGAGAACCAACCTAGCAAGGGAGTTATATATGCTATCAATCTGGGACTGGTTTGATATCAAGACAAGTGCAATTGGAAGCTTCTTATGTCATATCTCATTCTTTGGGCCTTTACTCTAAGGTCAGATAATAATAGTTGAGAAGAAACTTATATCATCACTCCATTTAAAATTTCATCTACCCCATCAGCCACTCCCAGAGTTAAACAAGTTAAGCTTATACTACATGTCCTATGGTCATAACTATGCATTAAAGAGTCAAACAAGAAGACCCTAATACAAGGTAATATATAAAAGTTACATCTTAAAAGACTGAAAGATAGGCTCACTCATCAATATGTGCATTAGACACATATATATAGATAAATATAAAATTACACATAAAATACCTTTAGACAATTCTATAAACAACAACAAATAAAAAAAATAGATTTATACAAAATACCATCATACACAAAACATGCAAATATCAAGTAGTAACAAACAAACTTATTCTTGTAATGTTCGATGGCTATCTAATACATTAAACATCCACTCGACCCATCCCATTGATAGGAAAATAAAACTAAAAAAGTTCCATCACTTTTTGAAAAATTCAAAATTTGAATTTTGATAAAAATAAAATAGTACCAAAAAGATGACCCGCTAGATAAACCTTATTTTTCTTACTCCCAAGTGTTTTGATAAGAGGAACAACTTTTATGTAAGGACTATACAATTCCAAATATAGTTACCATAAAAGGAATAATTTCCTAGGTCACTGAAAGCCATATGTTTTGATATTGCTATACTACGCAAGAAAATGCAAGAATTGAGAATTTTATTTGATGCTTTATCTTCTCCAAAGATTTTACCCACCAAGTGACCTTTCATCCCATTATAAGAGGTTATTGAGAGGATACTGTTAGTAATGAATGCACACAACCTAGAAATTAGTTTATCCTTTACATAAAAAATAAGGTTATTTTGATTGTCTCTTATCACTATATATAGACACCCCAAATTACTCCCTTTCCGTCTACATTTACTACTCTTTATTTTCTTTTAACTTTTGATCCTTACACTTTCATCAAAGAAGTTTCTATAAACCTCTATTCGTCTATCTAAAACCTACAAATCTCCATATTTAATCCTTTGTTAGGGCACTGCCAAATCCCTTATTGTCTCTAGCCATAGAGATTTGCATAACTTGTCCTACTGTTTCTATGAGTGAAAGAATTAAACGGAATGAGATTCCTAATGGTAATTAAATGTGTGAAGTTTGTGTCATTTCCACACTAACCATTAGCTTTTCTGAAAGAATTGGGAAATCCCTTACCCTTCTAAAAGATTTATTTCTCAAATATCTTACGCATTCTCTCGATTCCACTACTTTTTAGTCTTCAAATACCTCCATCGCACCCTCAATTTTCCTTCCCCTTATTTTATTTATGTTCAATTTTCCTTCCCCTTTCTATCAACATGTCTAAAATTTCATCATATGACTTGGATAATCTCCTCTTGAGTAATGTTACCGAAGTTTAGCTTAAGCAATTTTGTATTAGATACTATATTCCATCTTCTCTAATATTGCATGGCTAACCCCCTCAGACAGAGCCAATAATTTGCCTCATAGATATATAACCTTGTATGTTGAGGTGTCATATGCTGGCATATGCTTTCCTTTACTCTAGTTTATAAGAGAATTTCTATAAGCATGTTGCCTAATCCCTACTCAATTTGTTTTCAATGCTTGAAGAATGGTGATAGGCTTTCCATATAGCTACTGCTTGTTGGAAGTTAGACTAAAAATGGATTTGATTACGAACCTTTTAAAGTTTTTAAGCCATCTGTCGACCCCAAGCTTCTATTCTACTAACACAAGAGGCAAGAATAAATTCATTACGTAGCATAAGACTTCTTTGAAAAGGTGAAAGCTCCAATGTTTCTTCACCTTGGGAAATTTCAAGTAGAATTTGCCTTCTTTCTCTCTAGAATAGTGGGGTAAGTAAAATCTTAACATCAGAGAGTGCCCATCTTTCTCTCTAGAGTTAGAAGCATGGATAGAAAATTTTGATTAGTTTGTGAAGGATGAGCATATCATAAATAATAGTGAGGTTGTGAATGACTCTATCATCCTTAAGAAGACAGGGTCAATTTTTGATGTTGATAAGTAACTTTTTCCCCCTTGAATCATTTTTTTCCATTCATTGATTTAGCAAGTTTGTTGGCTTATAAAATTCTCTTGTTTTCTCTATAAAGTGTCATACCTAGAAATCTCAACAGTAGGTTATCCCCTCTAACCTATCTAAGGGCATAAAAGGCCCACAATTCGTCCTCCATGTGTGGTGTCTGCCATCAAGGCCACCAAACATAAGGTATATGTTCCAATGATAAATCACTACCTACTTTATTTCATTCGTAATCATGTTATACAAATTATTTTGGATCTATCATATGTTCATGAAATAAAAGGGATCACAAGTACTAGTCCTAAAAATTAAAAGAAAAAGGAAAAATAAAATAAGGTTAGTAATACTCATTATGTTTTTGTTGGTTCCCATCATAAACATATCTTGAGTCCGTCGCCTCCCATTGCAAAAAAATGTTTTATGCTTGTTTGCTCTTGTGATGAATATGTCTTTAAGTACCAAGTTTTATGCCTTTGTCATGCTTGATTATCCCTTTACTTATATGATTAATAAATCTTCATAATTTTATTTACCTTTTCTTAGGGGGAATCCCATCTTAAGGAAATCTTTAAGGTTTTGATAGGTAAAAAGACTCCAAAGCCTTCATCTATGCAACTTTCTACCACCTCCAAGGCATTAGAACCAAAGAATAAAGGCAATATCCTTGATCCACTTTAGAAACCAATTCAAAAACAAAAGGGAAATGAATTGATGGACTATTCCTTGAAGGAACACAAAATTCCTACCTTACCACATCAATTGATTAAAAATTCAGGATTCTTATTCTTTGTGTTGGACTTTCACATATGTTATTTGATAAAGGTGTTTACGAGTGAAAACCACCAACATTATCCTTCTTCTCTTTCATAGCTTCCAATGCCTATTTCATCCTTTGATCCATCATTATACTAATCAAGTGTAACACCTTAAAGTTTTGTACTTAAATTTTTTATTTTACAGAAGTAATAATTATAAAATAATGAGTGTTAACACCACATTTAGTATAGGACTAGTTTCATCACCTTTCTAATGCTAAGTGCCAAGGCATAAAGCAAGTCATATCAAATAAAATAGAAGAAGGAAAATATAATACATAAATAAAGGTTTACGGATAATACATTCTCTATACAACAATAATATCCATAATATATCAAGGACATAAGAGTCTGGAGAAAAATCGATCACAAAAGAGTACTTCATGTTGCGACACTTTTTTCCCTTATACTCATCTCTTCCACATAAAATATTACAAATAATTGTTACAAGAGCAGGGAACTTCACTCTCGTCGTCTACCCAAATGTCTGGACGATGCTCCTCATAATCATTTATCCACTCCATGCAACGCATATACTCCTCTAAAAAAATGATAGAACTAGTACGACTTCCTCGTACTAAGTAAATCACAACATTTCTAAAGAGGTAGCATGCCCACATTTCACGTAACATATACATAATAAGAGTTATCCCCAAAAGCATACATCAAAATGTAATAGCATCTACATAATATGATCCCACATTTCAATAAATGATATTAATCTAACCTAAACTTGAAAGGGCATAAGAAAGACATGTTCTGAATTGTAGACTATCACAAGATATTGGCAAATTCCAATCCTTACACAATAAGGTATCAGTTTGATGTCATGAAATTATCCAACTTCTTATCAAGCCAATCCTAATCCAATTATTTAGTGATGTATTATAGTGATGTCTAATCTAATTATATCAATCAACAATCAAATCTTATGCTGAATGCAATCCCATGTCTAAGATAATGATTGTCAAGGAGGTGTTACCAAATCAAACCTGATGTGTGTGGGAATATGGAATTATCAATTATGTAAAAATAATCTTCAATTATGTTGTCATTAGGAAGAGGATTATTTGAAAGTGGTGAATAAAGTATCAGGATGTTTGGATATGGTATAATAATGACGACGATGATTCAAATATGGTGATGAGATGATGATGATGATGATGATTTGACTATGATGTGATAATGAAGATGATGATTAAGCAATTAGGGCTTAATGATAGAATGTGTCGTGGGTTAGGGTTGGGGTTAATTTCAAAAATTAGGGTTAAGGTTTTGAATGGTAAATTAGGGTTAGGGTTTTCTAAATTAGGGCTTCGATTTTGGGATATGTTTGGACGATGAATATGGCTAATAATGGCATGGGTTGTGGAGATTAGAAAGATATTACTTAATCTCTAATTTACATAGATGAAGAAATTAAGGGTTTCAAAAATAATCGTTTACATAGATTTGATTAAACTTGAGTTGAACTCACACATGCTTTAATACTTGCAATTTGCATTCAACTTCAATTTATTCAATGATCTCTCCAATCGTGGGTTCTATGGCTTTATATAGCCAAGGATACCGATTATAAGATACTAGCTAAAAGGTATAATTCTTCAAAATATTCCTAGCTAAAAGATACTAGAATATAGAATATGCTAAAAGATACTAGAATATAGAATTTTCTTCAAGGTAGATTTATGCTACTTTATTCTCTAGTTAATATCTAACTCTACTAATTAATTAATTAACTAAATTAACTAATATTCATGTTCAAGCTGCATATTATTTTCCCCATGCATGTAGCCATGCACTCCATGCGTGTCATGCATGCCATGCACATTCACGTATATGCCTAATAGCTTGTATGGTATATTTCATCTATTACTAGAAACATAATCATTTGTTTGTCTTCAATTTTGTGGGAGATACTTTCTAAATGAAGAATAATTGGTTCCATAATTATGAATGCCAATTCTAGAGTGTTTTCTCCTGCATCAAAACCACTCAATTCTAGGACAAAGCTCACCAAGGAAGCCACACAACATATTAGCCGCTGATACTAAACCCCAACACCCAAGTCCTTAAGTACGTCTATCTTTTATAGGACATGTATGGAATATCTAGAGAGAAAAAGTTAGTCTCTTGACTCAAAGTTCTAACTATGCACCTAGGGGCCTAGTTCAAGGTGCAAGATTCATTTCCAACTTAAGTCTTTCTCTTCAAGTTATTAAGGTCTTATTTGTTTCAATGTTATTATGTCAAGGATAACAAGTTCCATAATAGTAACAATTTAGTCATCAATCAATCAAATTAAAGCACCATGAGGGTATATACATTAAATCAGTGACAAATTCCAAATCCAAAGGACCACAAGGGTCACAAAATTTCCAAGCCATCACAACTTAGTGTAATATCCAGTCCTAAAATCCTTCAAAATATGTTTAGCATTATGTTTATATAAAATAAATTAGTTTTAGTTTTGAAAAGGGCTTGAAATTCAAATAAAAATGTGAATTTTGGATGTATTGATCAATCATTTTGCTTAATCGATCGATTGGTACACTAAGAGATTGACAATTTTATTCTTAATGAACCAATCGACTAGTTTACTCAAACCAATTGACTGGTTATTCTATAACTTTATATCCTTTTCTAATTTTGATTCAAATATCTTTCTAATGTTTATGAAAACTTCTAATTATAATCTATATGTGCTAATGAACATATTTTGGTGCTTTGGGATTATTTTTACATTATTTAGATCATTTTATGATTTTGTTTAATTAAATTTCCTCAAAAGTACTTTTTTTAGGCATACCTCACCTTTTTTTATTCTCCATCACTTTCCTCTCTCTTTTGGAAGCTGGGATGTGTGTTTAACTTCTTGCATATCTTTCCTAGCTTACCAACCTTCTACAATAGTTCCCTCCTTGACTGCACTCAACCTTCCTTACACCATCGTGTCTTCTCTTACACCTTAGTTACCCACATTCTACCATACCAGTCTTGTCTCTCTCACTCTTATGGGATTTGACTAGCTCTATCTCCCATATATACCATGCTTGATTCATTTCACTTCTTACCTATTATTCTTTCTCTCTTCTTCCTTTCTCTTGGTGAAATTTGCTAAGTGTTAAGCATTCACCATCCTTCGTAGTTGATTTATTATCCTTATTCTCTTCTTCTAATCCCGGCTTCAGTCATCCCTTGTTTCTCTTAAGCAAGGAATGATTAAGATTTGAGAAAGGTTAAATATTGTAGCTTAATTTTCATTGGAATTTGTTACTGGGAAAAAGGTTGAGTCATGTTCTTCTTCCTCTTCTATGAATCAAAGTCTTAGTAGACAACCGTTAAGTTAGGAGTTTTGTGCTAGAAGAATTGCTTCAAGGTAAGGTATTCTTATCTCTAATATGATTGAGCTTTTTTTGGCTTATTGTGGTTCCATGTTCTTGGTGTGTTTGTGTGTTGAGCATGGGCAAATTGTATTTTAGATATCGAGCATATGGCGGAGTTTCTTTATGAAATTTAAGCATTGTTTGGCTTCTTTAATTTTATGCATGATTTGGTAATTTAAGTATGATTTTGTTTAAATAAATAAATTATCATGTATTCACGTGATTCTATGTGAGTACCGTGTCTCTTTATGTGTTTGATGACAAAGCACCATGTTAGGATTAATATAGTAACTTTTAGTGTGTGTATCACAAGTCTAAGTGCTATTTTACCCATATTAGTTGATCAGTTCATCAAACCCATTGACTGTTGTGTGAATAGTCTCATGGTTTGAAAATTTTGATCAAGTAGTTGTGAGATCAGTCACTTGGTTCGATTAACCAATCAACTAGTTTCTATGAATAATTGACCAGTTTGTTAAATCAATTGACTAGTGACCCTGTGACCAAAGTGATCTAGTGTTTGCTTAAACCCATCAACCAGTTGGACCAAACCAATCGACTGGTTTCTTATGAACATTTGATCCATGAGACCAACCAGTCAACTAGTTCATTGGTGTTATTTTTAGTTTAGATTTGGTACAACCAAACTAGCCTACTAGTCTCAGGGAGCAATCGAATAGTGTCACTATTTTCTTCCAAGAATTTTTTAATTGTTGTTCTTCTTTTGATCCTTTTATGTTAATATCTCCATGTAATAATAATATTTAAGTTATGATTACAACCTTGTTTACCTTGAAATTAAAAAGATTCATAATGATGATATTTGGGCCTTGAACTGGTTAAGTTTGGTATCATCTCTAAGCACTTAATTGGTGGCTTTTATGCCTTGTGATGTATTTGGTATTATCACTTGTAAATAACCAATCTGGATAATAATGGAATTTATTTGTGTTTGGTGTAATCACTTATACACACTCAAATGGTTATTTATGGAATTAATTTGTGGTTTGTTATATCACTTGGCAATTAATATTAGTGGAATAAGATTTCATTCAATATTTTTACTCTAAATCTCAAGGTAGCTGACCGAGAGTTAGTGACAGAGTCACCTATGGTCTATATTTTTCACTCTGTACCTATTTCCTTCTCTACCGAGTTTTGGTTGGTAGGGGACACACACATATCTTTGAGGGTAGGATTATAATATGGTAGGCTGGTGTAGCTTCGGTGTCTAACAAAGGTGGGTGAGGTATCCTAATACAATTCCCCTAGCACTTTGTATTGTCCATTGCTTAGGTAGATATGGTATCCCAACTTTTTATCCCTCACGGTAGAGATATTTAAGGTATTGTGGGTGAGTATGACATTACAAGCCTCTTCGATGTATCCTGACCCTGTGTAGCAGGTGTTGTCTCCCATTATGTTTATATGCTGCCATGACTTTTGTTCATGGTTGAAAACTAGGTGTGGTTAAACAAATCATTTTAATAATTGGAAATTATGTGATCACTAAAGGAAAATTTATAATATGGTTTACATTGTGTGGTTGTGATGCATTTACTGTATTACTATTATTCCATGATCTCCATGCAAAAATACTTTTTTGTATTATAGCCATGGGCTTGAGTGTTAATTTATATTGATATGCTTATCACTATGCTACTATGTAACTTTAATGTGTTGTATAATCCTTACCATGCTACTTTTGGCTCTTGGCCACTATTCTAGCTAGTGGATCGGTCACTTAGGGTACATACCCTACCACTATTATATGCCGGTGGATCGGTCTGGCCCCTTCTCGCATGGTGTTCTACTATAAGTCATTAGTATCTTCCTAGGTCTTAACAACATATATGGTTTGGTTTGTTGAGCTCGGGATCCCCCACTACTTTAGCCGGTGGATCGGTCACTAGGGTAACATACCCTACCACTATTATGCCAGTGGATATTATGCTGGTGGATTGGTCTGGGCTCGTCTCAACATCTTCCACTTTATGTAATTAATGTTTTAAGTGTCTTATTCGGATGTACATTTCAAGACATGCAAATCAAACTCCTATTATGCTTACTCCTCAACTCAGGTTAACCACTTCAACCCTAGTTAACCATCCCACCATAGTTAACCAAGACATACCCTAACACCCATGCAAACCCTAGCTCCCATGCAAACCCCAACTCCACGTAAAATGCACTCTCATGCAAACCCTAGCTCCCATGCAAACCCTAACTCCACGTATACCTCACTCCCATGCAAACCCTAGTTCCCATGCAGACCCTAACTCCATGCAAACCCCGGCTCCCATGCAAACCTTAATTCCCATGCAAACCCTAACTCCACGTATACCGCACTCCCATGCAAACCCTAGCTCCCATGCAAACCCTAACTCCACATATACCGCACTCCTATGCAAACCCTAGCTCCCATGCAGACCCTAACTCTATGCAAACCCTGGCTCCCATACAAACCCTAACTCCCATCCAATCATTAACTCCCATGCAAACCCTAGCTCCCATGCAAACCCTAACTCCACATAAACCACACTTCCATGCAAACCCTAACACCGTGCAACATTAATACCACCATTCAAAACTCTAACACCATGCAATATTAATACCACCATGCAAAACCCTAACACCATGCAATTTCATGTAAAACCCTAACACCACATTATCATACAATAATAGTAACACAATTATACACATAAATCTCATGCCACAATTTATTCACACCAACATACTTCAACTCCATAATCATGCTGGATTCGTAACAATTATACAATATTCACATGAGATAAACTATAATTCATATCACATGGCATGCATAGCATAAAATCACATATTACACATATGACCTTAGCACCCCTTACCTAAAACGTCATCAGTCTTGGAGTACGCTCCTATACCACTTGAGGACTTTGACTGGGCTCACCTATTATGGAAAAAGAAGTAAAATTAGGTTCCCTCCTAAAAATACTTTTAATTACTAACTTATCCTAAAATTTGGTTTTTAATTAAAATAATACTATACTAGGGTTAACTATACAAAATAATACTAAAATACTAATAATAATACTAATGTAATTTAAAACAAAAAGGTGATATAAGGGTTTCTACCCTTCACCAAAATAATGTTAGTAAAGATAATAATAATAATAATAATAATTTTAATAATAATTTTAATAATAATAAACTATTAGTAATAATAGTAATATTAATAGAAATCTTAATAATAATAATAATATAAGCCTTAAAATTACAATGTGGGGTTTCGACCCCACCCCTAAATAATGAAATACTATTCAATAATATCAATAATAATATTAATAACATATATTACTTATAATAATATTAAAATAATAAAGATAATAATAATATTATTAATGATAGTAAAAATTGTAATAATAATACTAAAAAGAATATGTGTGAATACTAATAACCAAATTAAGGTCTCGGCCCTTCCAGAATAATTAATAATAATAATAATAATAATAATAATAATAATAATAATAATAATAATAATAAGTATTCAAATAATACCTAAAATTTGAAATTTTTTTGGTTCCTAAATTGGGGGTATTACACTTAGGGTTAGGCATCACGCTATAACTAAAATAATCATCCAATTCCAAATAATTCAATCCATTCATCCAATTATTTCTAAAATTATTCCGTGGCCAACACTTAAGTTCATGAGTCTAATTATTCATCATGAGAAATAATTTTTTTCATAATGACAAAAATGCCCTCCAATCTCTAATTACCATATTTTTAACCACTTTATCATTAGAATTATTTTTTAAATATATTTGGCATAGAAATGTTAAAAATATAATAATTAAAAAATAATTTGTCATATAAATAAATTCAACATTATATGAAAAAGACAATATTATCCCTAAGCATAGATGTAACACAATACACATATAGAACCCTAGCTTGCAAATCAAACATATCATAACATTCACACAAATTCTACATAATACTTTTAGTTATGAATCATGGTTTGTAAAACTTTTCATTTTACCTTTTGAACATGCGATAAAAAAATCGTCATAATTTAATCATATTTATGCTTTAAAACCAACATGGAATATTCCCAAATCTATATAAAATGTTTAAGGAATATTTTTAAATCATTTATATGTACAACATAAGGTATGACAAAAATACCAAATAAACACCAACCCTTGTCATGCGTATTATTGCTAGCCATAATTTATATATTGCAAGAATCATATATCCTCATTTTTAAATTACTACCTAACCATGCATGGATTTTTAATTATTAAGGCAAACCAACCACAAATTCCTTCAACACACTATCCCACTTCCAATCAGGAACCCCTAGTGGTTGAACCAACCCAACTGGACGTTTGTTCTTGATCTTAAACTTTTGAAAAATCAAGCACCTTGCTATAAAGCCTGTAACTTCCTACTTCATATAGGGGCACCAATAGATCTACTTTAGGTCATTGTACAACTTATCCCCTCCAAGATGGAAATAATAAAGCATGTGATGAACCTCCTCAAGAACCTTCCTCTTAAGCTCCCCATAGCTTTGTGAAATGCACCTCCTACCTTAGAAAGGCATATTGCCATCCTCAAGCTTTTGATACCCCACTACTCTGCCCTCTACTATATCTTGCTTTATCCTTTTAAGTTTTACATCTTCTAGCGGACGAGCTTGGATTCTATCAAAAATGGTCGGTGTAATCATGAGAGCACTCATTCTCATCTCAAGATCCCCAAACCTAATGATTTCAACACCTATATCCTAAAGCTTCTGATAAATCAAAATTGAAATAACCAATGAACCCAGGGAGTGTGGAGTATTTCTATTGAGAGCATATGCTACGATGTTGTACTTAACCTTGTGGTAGTTAAAATCTAAATCGTTGTCCTTAGCCAACTTTATCCATCTCATTGCCTCATGTTTAGCTCTTGCTGTGTGAAGATATGCTTAAGACTCTTATGATCTGTGAAGCATTTACACTACACTCCATATAGGTAATGACTCCAGATCTTTAGGGTGAAAAAACCCACAACTAGCACAAGATCATGTGTCTAATAGTTCTAATCATGTTCCTTTTGCTAACGTGAAGCATAGACCATTACCCTCCCATTCTATATGAATACACATACTAAACCATGCTTGGATGTGTCATGATACACCTAAACCCTTTCTTATTCAACAATAGGTAAAGTAAGCACTAGAGTTGAAGTCGACCTCTTCGTGAACTCTTCAAAAGCCTTGATGCACTTATCATCCCAACGAAAGTGCGTCACCTTCTTTAACAAGGTAGTCAAAGGACCAGAAATCTTAGAAAATTCTTAGATGAAATGACTATAATAGCTTGCTAATATGAGAAAACTATGTATCTTTTTGACATTAGTTGGTGTTGATCACTGTGATAGTGCATAGATCTTTGAAGGATCTACTAATACACCTTCTTTTGAGATGACTTACTCAATGAAAGGTACCTCATCCAGCTAAAAATTACACTTAAAGATATTAGGGTACAATTGATGTGACCTTTGTAGTGCTAATGGTTGTTTCAAATGTTGCTTCTGCTCCTCATGAGTCTTAGAGTAAATCAAGATTTCATCAATAAAGACCATGGTGAACTGATTGAGGTTCTTCTAGAAGATGCAGTTTATGAGGGCCATGAACATTGGTGGCACACTTGTGAGTCCAAAGGACATCATTGTGAACTCATAATAGTCATACCTCATCCTAAAAAACTGTTATAGGTATGTCTCTCTCGATAATCCTCAACTAATGGTACCTAGATCTAAGATCTATAGTTGATTGAATAAGTTGTCAATCTAACGCAAAGGATAACGGTTCTTCAATGTGACTTGATTTAATCCTTGATAATAGATGTAGAGCCTCAATCCACCATCCTTATTTCTAACAAAATGATCTGGTGCTTCCTAGGGGCGATACACTTAGTTGGTTATATCCCTTCTCTAATAACTCCTCCAACTACATACATAACTATACCATCTCTGTTGGTACCATGCCACAGGATGCCTTCGACACAGGCTCTCTCCCTATTAGAATATCTATTGTGAAATATATCTCATGCATTAGTGGCACATCCGAGATCTCATCGAGAAACACATTAGAAAACTCTTGTATGACCGGGTTATCCTTAATTGACAGCTCCTTGACATCCAATTCCTTAATTATAGATAGACAAAGTAGGTATCCCTTTTGTACGAACATACTAAACATAATTGCTGACACATTTCTTATTAAGGGTCTAGGCTTGCATCTCCGGTAGGACTTATAACCCTTTGGTCCCTTGAGAACCAAGCTCTCTTGTGTGCAATCAATCACAACCTGATATCTCGAGAGCAAATCCATTCTAAGATTCATGTTGAATTCATGAATCTCAATCTTTATAAGGTCTACTGGAAGTTCAACTCCACTAATGACTAAGGCCATATCCCTATATAGTCTAGTACATGGAGTCTATCCCTATATAGGAGCACAAAAGAAGTCTATATCCTATTAAAATTAACCATAACTACATCAGCTATAAAAGAGATGGACACAAAATAATGCAAAGAACCTGAGTGAAATAATACACATGTAAGAAAGGAAGAAACTATAAGTGTACCTATGACAACGTCTGCCTACCAATCAGCCTTCGATTGACTCATCACATTCAAGTGAATGCTTGGAGGTGGCCTTGCGATACTACCTGAACCTGGCCCTGATTGAAAAGTGCAGAGTCTTTGTGAAACATCCTCATTTTTACTACTTGAAATTTTATTTTGTGAAGCGTTGATTACAAGAATAAAGGGTGTAATAGCCATACTTAGCATAAGTTTGGTTCCATCAATTTTCTTATGCTATGCACTAAGGTTCAAAATAACTCATATTCAAAATAAAGCAGTGGAGATAGAGTTAATAACATATATAAAAGTTACACATAATATTCTCCATATAACAATGGTAATCAAAATACAACAAGGGATAAAAGAGTCTAAAGGAAAACTAGATTGTAATAAAAATTAGCACTTGAAGTTATAACACCAGTTTTCCCTAACTTTTAAACCTATAAGCCCATTATGAGAATGGGACCTCTTCCCAAAGGCTCTACTTATCCTTGACACTATTATACGCCTTAAACCACTCTATTCCCTTCATATAGTCATCTACAAACATAGCATCAATACAAATTCCTCATACTAAGTAAATCATAATACAACATACACACATTGCACATAATCACACAATAATATGAAAATTATGCCCAAAGCATAAAGTACATGCCATAAAATATAAAATAATTAGGGGATAGTGTATAAAACACCAAGGTCTCATCTCAGTAGTCAATTCTACTAAATCACTTCACATCATCTTAATGTACACATTAACCACACCTGACTAATTAAACCAATCCTAAATGTCAAGATAAGGCATTGAGCAACTACCAAACCCATAATCCAAATTAATTCTAAAGTCAAAAGTGGGGCATTAAGGCAACTACTGAACCAATAAATCTAAATAAATTCCTTTTAATATTCTTACATAATAATTACTTCCATTTTTGTTACTCGAGGGGGATACAATTAAACCGAAAACACTAAGGTACACCTAGTCATATTAGCACCCAAAGGTGACATAATATCCTTACTCTAGAACCCTAGGATATAATAATAGAACTATTCGTACTGACACACAAAAGTAACATAATATCCTCTAACCTCGATTACCTAATCCTTAAGTATCGATCCCCTATTGGGCCTATAGGTCACCTATAGAGTATACTAGGGCCTTACTAGGGCACAACGACACACTAGAGAACAAACTAAATGAGGAATACACCTCATATCTAGGGTAGCTAATCCTATAGAGAAACCATTACCAAGCTTGAGGCATTCCATTTTAAGTATGAGTATTTTATTTGGTGATTAGAAATATCATGTACTGCGCAAAATTCCATTTTCATACTTAACCATTTTCCCATTATTTTCAATTATCAAAGTAAACCATAGATAATTAGTCTATATTAGAGCTAAAGTCAACACTAAGGTCAATCTAATCAAATTATAGGGCCATCTTATATCTAATTATTCACAAAAGATGCATTAGGTAAAAAATTAGCAAAATACCCTCGTAACTCCAATGTTGCCATTATTATCCAATTTTTTTTTTGCCAAATATTATTATTATGAGAAATTTTCACGAAATGTATAAAAGATAATAATTTATAGTATTTTAGTACATAGGTAATCTTTACAATTTAGCAATTGACTATATTTGTTTTACTTTTCATGAATTTAGTAACTAATGTGTACAAACCTTAATCATGCATTTCTAATGGGTCATATATTCCATGCACCAAATGCATACATAATTATATCATAATATGACACTTAATAGGGAAATTTACATCATGGAATATTTAAAGGAGCATTTCTAACCCTAGATCGTGCGAATAACAATTATTATATTTTAACCCTATTCATGCATGCATGTTTTTATGCTTTTTATAACAACCCTAGCTATCATGTAGTGATAATTCTAGGAAATTTATCACGTAAGTTAAAATAATAATTTTATAAGGTTAAAAACCCTACCAAAACCCTAAACATGCATACATTAACCATTTAACATATTCTATATGCATATAACTTAACTTAACAATAAATCATACTTACTATTTATTTAGCATATTATCATATTATCATCTATCATGTATTTTATAGTACTTGAATAGTATAAAATCCTATCATGATTCTAAATCTAAACAATCCCAACATATTCACACATAATTTCTACCACCTTATGAGTGATTAGGTTTACCAAAATCTAAGCTACATAAAAAACTTAAAAATACCATCTTGTCTAGCTATGACGCCTCAAGGATCAACTAAGAAATTAACATTCAAAATCATATATATCAAAATTTAGTATAAATTGATAATAATAAAAAATTAATTAAAAAACACTTGGGAAAAAGTCTATAAAATAATTAGGTAAAGGAAGCTAGGAGCAACAACACAAATTCACGCAAGAAAGTAGGAGGGTAATGATACTTGTTGCCATTACTAAGGGGGAACCTTCGACAGTTTTGGGTGTAAAAAAAGAGGAGATTCAGAAACTTTGGATGCAATGAGGGGGAGGCTACAAAAAATTTGGGTGTAGCCTAAGGGGAGGCTACAGTTAATCTTGCCATTACTAGAGAGAGTGGAATGATAGTGTTGGACATTACTAAAGGAAATGGATCAGCGATGGGTGCCATTGCTAGGAAAAAAATGATTAGAAAATTGAAAAACGATAAGGAGAAAGATGGAGATGAGGCTCCAAATAAAGAGGAAGGGAAGCACACACAACAATTTATTTTTTTGGTGGAAAAAAAAGCAAAAATAGAGTATATAAGGGCGCTTATAGGGGCAAGGGGTATGTAAATGGGTGAGATAAGATGATAAAAACATGGGAGTAGAGGATGGATTATGGAATGCCTAGGAGAAGTATGGTATGAAGAGAAAAATGTGCCAGGGGAGGAGGATTAGGGATCATATAGAAAACTAAAGATCAAGACATGGTAGGATAAGGATGCTAGATTGTTATGCTTAATTGAGTAAAACATCTAGTTGGTAGAATCAAGGATCTCGATAAATAAATATTGATTAAGATCTAAACTATAATTAAGTATAATAACCAAAATTCTATTCAATTTTAACCAAATTAAGTTTATATCTAATATTTTATAATAATACACATGTTTATAACACATATAATACAAAACACCCTACAATAATTATTATAGTTAATTACACATAATTAGGAATTTATAATTAGGGATTTTATAAATGAGATATTATGTTACTAGCCCTTTAAAAGAGAATTAGTTCCCAAAGTCAAACAAAATAAAACTAACTTGTTAAGATCTCGGGTGGCCCACAACAATGGTCACTACCCCCTTATAAGAACTAAACCCTCATCAAGGCACACTGCTAACACATAAACATTCAAAGAACAAGCATTGCCCAATAAAACACATATGCACAAATTATGTAAAACTTAAATAATTAAGAGCACAAAGGTATACTGGTTATAGTGTCTACATATCCACTGATCACATTTAGAACACTGAGCATCAAACCTCCTAGGTTACCTCTTGTACCTTAATTCTTACCTATACTAATCTACGAGTATGGATGAAGAACATGTCCCTTTCTCCTAGCACCTGCACTCTAGATACTGCTAGCAAGTGTCTGAGTTATTAGGGAAGCCTATTATTGATTGGTGGTCTCGCTACTAGACTGTAACTAACTGTGCTGAACTCTAACTTTAGATGAGTAACACTCAATGTCTTTGTGTCCCATCTTGTCATACTTTCAACACTCTATTATCCTACTTTGGTAGTCATTACCTAGGTGGTTCCCTCTACATATCCTATAATGATAGTGCCCAAGAGCTCACCTATTCCCACATTGTGCTCTAGAAAACTATGAAGACTAACATCCACTAGGTCAACTCTGTTGAACACTCAACTGAACCCTCTTATTACCTCCATGACGTTGAATACTCTTTAATGGCCTCTTAGTTTCACTAAGGGCCTTCTTCACCTCCTAAATATGTACTAGGGCACAAACCCTCTCATACACCATTAGTACATATATCATGACATCTCCTCCAAATAACTCTTGTGTGCGTAGTTCTAAACCTTACTCATAGCAATGAGCAACCATCTCCTCAATATCTACTATCTTTGGTGTAAAAGTAAGAAGCTTAGAGAAGTTGTTGAAGAAGGATAATAAAGTCAACATGCTTTGCATTTTACACTTGTAGAGGGTAGTATTGCACTCTCAAAGTTACCAAAATACCTTCCTAAGTGTTTACCAACTCAACAACTCAAAGCTGGTATTTTCGCCACCACTCAACTACCTTTCCTCATATGTAGAATGTGCCAACGTCCATCTTCTTACCATTTGTGTGATCAAAAGCCGTAACGAACTTCTCTAGTTCTATAATCCATCTTTCCATCACTATCAGATTCTCAACTCCCTCAAACATAGAAGGATGATGAAACCAAACCTCTTTAAGCTAGTTTCCTATTTAAACAGATGCTGGAGGTGGCATATGGGGTTGTGGTTGCTACGGCTCTATCACTCTCTCAGTTAGTATAATAAGCGACCCTCTATATTTTTAAGCCTTAGTGGAAACAAAAAGAGATTAATAGGGTTACAAAACTAGAAAACAAAATCAAAGGCCATATAAAAGAAGGATAAGCACATCACATCAGTCAAAGGCCAATAATCAATAAATTCTCATAAACAACCCAACACTATAACCTAACTCACTTCCTTACAATACTAAACTGGGTTTCAAAACATTTAGGAAATATAACCTTTTGAAAATAGAAGAGATAATTTTAAAACCAAAAGCTCTAATAATAATTTATAACACCCCCATTTTTATTGCTTAAACAATCTATTTTAAGGAACCATTAATTATAAAAAATAATCGGTGTTATTACCAAACTTAGCATAAGTCCAATTCTATCACATTTCTTATGCCAAGGGCTAAGGTTCAAAACAACCCATATCCAAAATAAAGCATTAGAAATAGTGGTAATAATATAGCTAAAAGTTATGGATAATATTTTCCATACAACAATAGAAATGAAAATACAACAAGGGACATAAGAGTTCTAAGGAAAAACTAATTACAAAAAAATAAAATAAAATAGCAAGGCATATATAATACACATGAATGAGTTTCTTGAACAAGCCATAATATGTCATTATCCATGATGGAGAATAAAGTAGGATTGCACTCCCACCACCACTACATGCTTTTGCTAGGGGTTTTTTCAAGGGATCTTCAACATCCATTGAACCTAGGCACCTAGGTGAAAAGGCATACACTAAATTTCTTATATACAATACCTAAAAAATTATTTAGAAACAAAACAACATCTATATCCAAGATAGGGATGAATATATGTAACACCCCAAAATTCATTATTTTTTTTAAAGCGGAAGCAATTAAAATAAAATCACTTAAAACCAATGAATTCTGGGAATGTTACCGCCACACTTAGTACCAGACCGGTTCTCTCCGACCGTTCCAGTACCAAGTGCTAAGGCTAAAGAAAAGATTAATATCAAACTTAAACCAACAGTTCATAAAAGAACTAGAATGATCATATACAAAAATCAGGGTGTGCGTGAAGAATCACGAGTTAAATAGAAATCAGAGTGTGAAATCGAAATTCCTCGAAGGGAAAAATCTTACAATCGATAAAAGGTTCATTTAAAATACTCAATCGAGTAATAATAACATAATGAAATAAGTTCACGTGAAGAGGAAATACGGCCACGACACTCTCGAACTTTGAGCCAAAACATGCTCAACACTCAGCCCCGAATGATGCCTCGCCCACCTACACAAATTCAGAAGGGCATACTACTCGTGGGAATGAGCAGCACCCATGAAAAGAGTGATCAGTACGCTACGTACTGAGTAAGGTAACCGAGCACTAAGGCCAACACGTAAGCACATAACCCATGCATAAGAATAAAAGAGCATAATCATGATAACATAATTCATGTGATCATCCAAGTAAAAGTATAAAGGCCCATATATATAATCCGATTCAATTACTTCGTTTATCTCTAATCAGGAATCATTTCACACCATACTTTTATTCAAGTCCATACGATTACGGGAACCCCACTATTTTTACCGGTGGATCGGTCGCGAGGGTACATGCCCTGCCACTATTTTAGCTGGTGGATCGGTCGCGAGGGTAACATACCCTGCCACTATTATATGCCGGTTGATCGGTCCGGCCCCCTTCTCGTACGGTGTTCCACTATAAGTGATTACTGTCTTCCCATATCTTTCAACATATAACGTTTTGTTTTGTTGAGCTCGGGATCCCCCACTATTATAGCCGGTGGATCGGTCGCGAGGGTACATGCCCTGCCACTATTTTAGCCGGTGGATCGTTCGCGAGGGAAAACATTCCCTGCCACTATTATGCCGGTGGATCGGTCTGGGCCCGTCTCAACATCTTCCACTTTACGTGTTTAATGTATTAAGTATCTTATTCAAAGGCTTCCACCATGGGTATGCACAAATCATAAAATTCCACCATCATAATTACACTTTAATTACCACATGCACATGATAACACAAAACCCTAATCAGCCACCACATACCTCAATTAACCACAACAAACCATAGTTAACCACTCCAAACCCTATTTAACCATAACAACCATAATTAGCCACTCCACGCCTTAGTTAATCATAACAAACCACAATTATCCACTCCAACCCTAATTAATCACAACAACCTAGAGTTCATTACTCCAAACCCTAATTCAATCTCTTCCATACCCTCATAATGCTCCACGTACTATTTTTCATCCAAAATATTTCAAAACCCGAATAATACTTACATTACCTTCCTTACATCCCAAATTAACTTTCCACACGTAAATTTCATATCCATGCAGACATTAATCTCCCCATGCAAACCTTCACATCTTTTTCATGCAAACCCTAAAATTCCACGTGAAACCCTAAATTCAACCATGCAAACCCTAATACCGTCATTCAACCATCAATGCCACCATGTAAACCCTAATACCACAGTACGACTATAAATACCACCATACAAACTATAAATACCACCATACAAACCCTAATACCACCATATAACCATAAATACCACCATACAAACCTTAGTAACATCATACAAACCCTAATACCGTCATGTAAACCCTAATACCACCATATAACCATTAGTACCACCATCCAACCCACGATTCTGCCATATAAAACCCTAAATTCAATCCATAACAAAACCCAAGATTTGTCCACATAATACAATTAATTAGATTCTCCCCTTTCATAACCACAATTTAGATTCCCCCATACAAGACTATAAGTTAGATTGTCCCACATAAAATTATAATTTAGAATCTCCCAAGCAAAACCATAATTTGGATTAATTGGATTCCCCCAAACAAATCATAAATTAGATTCTCCCAATCAAATCATAAATTAGGTTCTCCCATATAATATCATAAATTACATTCTCCCAAATAACATCATAAATTAGATTCTCCCTAACAAACCATAAATTCAATTCTCCCATATAACATCATAAATTATATTGTCTCCCACGAAACCCTACATTTCCCATTTTATTGTTCCTCTCATAAATCATTAAAATACTTAGGTCAACTCATATCTCTTGATCAACTTCTTTCTCCATCCTTATTTTTCATCCTCTTTCCCACACAACCACAATAACATTCTCACAAGCATGTCTTACAGGATCACAACACATATCATCATACATAAATAATACACATCCCATACAAAAACATACTTCAACGCCACGTCATATCATATACGACATAATTAATAATCATAAACATATAATGCATAGCATATGAAGCACATCATGCATAGAAGCACACAATGGCCTTAGTAAACCCTAACCTAAAACGACACTGGTCTTGGAGCACATTCCTACGCCTCCTTAGAGCTTTGACCAAATAATAACATATTAATAAAATATCCTTAACAAAATTCTAACTTTGCTAAATAAAAATAAGAGAGATATTATAAACCTTGATAATATAGGGATAAAGACTTTACCCTAATAATAATAATGATACTAATATAATAATATCAAGGATAATAAAACTAATATCAATGAGAATATAAATAATAACAACAACAACAACAACAACAACAACAACAACAACAACAACAATAATAATAATAATAATAATAATAATAATAATAATAATAATAATAACATTAATATATAAGCTTTAAAATTTAAAGTGGGGTTTCGACCCTACTTATAACTAATGACTTACCATTTATTTAATATTAATAATAAAATTAATAACATATATAATAATATTGAAATAATAAAGATAATGATAATATTATTATTAATGGTTATAAGAACAGTAGAAATAATAATACTAAAATAAATAAGTGCAAATATTAATACAAAATTAGGGCCTAAGATTTTCCAGAATAAATAATAAAATGTTAATAATAATTATTCTAATAATAAAATAGAATTAAAATACAATAAGGCTTCAGCCTTCAACATAAATAATAATAAAACAATAATACTAATAATAATAATAATCATAAAACATATTAAGAATATAAATATTAAGAATAATAATAATGGTATTTACATGTAAATAATTGAAATAAATTAAATCAAGGCTTATAATAATATGGAAAATGGTTGAGAGGGTCTAGGGTTCAACCTTAGGCTGGTGGGGAACGGCGGCAGCGGCGGTGGCCGGAAAAATAGAAGAAAAGAGGGAAAGATGGATGTTGGGAAAAAGATAGGGAGAATTGAGGTGAGATAAGAGGTGTTTATTGTTGCCCAGGAGGAGAGGAACAAAATGATGGTGGTGGTGCAGCCATAGGTGGCGGCGCATGGCGGCGGAAGGTGGTTTAAGATTTCGGGGTACAAATTCTGGCGAAACGAGCAACCAACTTTGCATGGTTATTGAGGCTCGTACAAGAAGAATCGAAGGTTGAAAATAGTTCGGTTAACTAGAGGGCATTTCAGGGAAGAACTTGGAATGCAGAGGTGGCGTTGAAGTTGGCTAACGGCGGTGGACGACACGTCTGAAGTAGAGGTGGCGGCAGCTCTGGCTTAGGGTTTTCGGGGAAGAAAAAATTCCAAAACTCCCATAACTAGGCTATTTATAGGTGGTATATGGAATACTAAGGTTTTGGGGGTCGGAAGGAAGTTATGGCACTACTACGGAAACAGGAATTAATAACGGCACATTAGTAACGGTGGTTCGAAAACCGTCGTCAAATCCGTGAAAATTAATGCGCGGGAATTTTTAATAACGGTTTTACGTAATAACCGTTATTAAAAGTGCAACGTAAAATTTTGCACGGGAATTTTCATAACGGTTGACATAAAACCGTTATTAAAAATTGATTTAATAACGGTTCAAACAAGAACCGTTGTTAAAATTTCCAAAGTTTTAATAACGGTTTCTTTTAAAACCGTTATTAAATCTTGTTTTGATAACGGTTCTTGTAAGAACCGTTATTAAATCGTGTTTTAATAACGGTTCTTACAGGAACCGTTATTAATATCTCCTTTTATTTTGTTCTCTTTTGTTTCGTGCCAAAAATTTCACACTCTGCCGCTTCCCTCTCGTACTCTCTTTCTATTGCGAACCCTTGCACCACCGCTCCGGCTCCTCTGAATTAAGGGAAACCGTCGCACCGCCATCTCTCCACCACCCCTCTGCCATTCTTGCGAACGTAGCCAGCATTTGTACCTTCGTCGTTGCCGTTCTCAACTTGTACGCCGTCGCTCCCTTTATGTATGTGTTGTTCTTCCTTCAATATTGCTTAATTTGTCTCTCTACTGATATGTATATATATATATAAATGCATGCATGTTGTACCGAAGATGTTGTGTTTGATGTGTTGTTCGAAAATCTGTCGTTCGATGTGTTGGTGAAAAAATTTGCTGTGGCCTTTTTGATTGTGGCCGGCCGAGACCTTAATATATATGTATATATATATATATATATAAATGTGTTTATAATCTATTTTATAAAAATATGTATTATTATTTTAAGAGAATCCACAAGCCTAAAATATATATTATTATCATAAGATATGTACGTTCTAAGTATAAAATTAAGGTGTATATATTTTTTTAGCACTCACATTATTATATATGCAGATGATCATGTGTATTTATATGCTTTTTTTAATATATATTTTGTAAGACGTGTATGTTTGTTTTTCCGTAAAATGTGTGTTTATATGTGTTCTATTATATGTATATATATTTATAATATATTCATATATAAGATGTGTATATATAATCTTAAATAATTGTGGTTAGGGTTAGGGTTAGCTATAGGTTTAGGATCATTATCTTATGAGGTTTAGTGTTATTTTTTATTATAATTTATTAGGGTTAATTATTGTTAGGGTTAGTGGGAGGGGGGAGGGTTAGGGTTTATCGTTTATTATATTAAATATAAACTAGGGCTATAAGGAAAAATCCTAAGGATAAGGGTATTGCATGTGCCTGGGGAAAAGTTGAGGAGGTTGGTTGGGCATCGGTGTTGTGATCGATAAAAATTAAATAGAGATGAATAATTGTGTATAATAATAATAATAATAATAATAATAATAATAATCATCATCATCATCATCATCATCATATAAGATTTATTAGAGTGTACTATATATATATATATTATCTTATTAATATCTACTTGATTTTACTATGCGTAGCTTGAATGATTTGATGATAGTTTGATGTTTAGCCAGTTTGTTAAATATATAACTAAAGATTATGTCCTTATTTTAAATAGTTTGATGTTGTTAGGTTTACATAGTTGGTTATGATCTGGTAGAATATATTTATGATTTGTCTAGCTAGTTGAAGATCACTTTATATATTCTGTAATTTAGATCCTTTTAATTTCGAGAACAACCTTGATGATAAGATTTAGTGGTTCTCATTTGTAGGTAGTGATCAGATGACATACCCTCCACTGTATTTTCATATGGCGCCACATAGAGATGTACGGACTCATGTGATATGGTTATATAATGAGCTATGTCATTTGTACGTGAGTGGCTCATCCTATCACCCCTTCCATTTCAGATCTTATCACCTTCTGTTGACCCTGCCTCAGATAGAGCCATGGGCATCGGCTACGTCTACTTTTTTGCAGTGGTTTGTCTACCACAGTGATGCACCACACCCGAGATTTATTGAGGGTGAGATGTTTGCTAGAGAGTATGATAGGATATCGAGAGAACTGATGGTCATCGATGACGAGTGGAGGTATCGTCATAGCTTGCCTCGGAGTATCCACCTCAGTTACCCTAGAGTACTATCCGTGAGTAGACTCTCATTTGATGATGTTAGGGATCAAATGATATATCGTGATGAGTGGACTTTTAGAGTTATAGTTTTTAGTCGGGCTCGACGAGGCTATCGGGGGATTTAGTTTTAGATATGAGTTTTCGTTTTTTAGGCATTTGAGTTGTAGCAACATTTTGATGTATATAGTGCTGCTATTGCTTAAATCTTGTAGTATGCATATCTTTTGTAAATTGAACTATTAATTGTATAATATTTTGCTACGTTTGTATGTATGCATATATATATATATATAATGAACTCTTTGTAAGTATGAGGAGTTTCATTGATCAGCATTAATATAATTTTGGAAACTTGTTAGCATGATTCGTATAATTTTGAAAATTATTATACTTATAATTCAATTGATTTATAATATATAATTAATTACTTTCATGTGGGATATATCTAGATTCAAATAATATGGATCGGAAATGGTTGTCTGCAAATCGTCTGTCTAGAGAATATAACGAAGGAGTGGAGTTTTTCATCAAGTTTGCAGTTGAACATGCTCGGGACAATAGTAGAATAGTCTGTCCTTGTTTGAAGTGTGCTTATATTCAGCGTGTCAACGCTAATGATTTGAGAGATCATTTATTTGTGTATGGAATTGATACAAGCTACACTTGTTGGATATGGCATGGGGAAACAGAGTCTAAATATGAAAATGACGATGCTGGGAGGGATAGTAGTGGATCATCATTTGATAACTATGAGGGACATTCGTTAGAGGAGATGACTCAAAAGGTTGAGGAAAGTGTTCGGGATTGTCCAAAAATGTTTGAGAAGTTATTGAATGACTCGGAGAAACCTTTGTATGGTGATTGTAAGACGTTTACGCGATTATCCGCTACTTTAAGGTTGTACAACTTAAAGGCATGTAACGGATGGAGTGATAAGAGTTTTACATAATTATTGTCGCTTGTGAAGGATATGCTTCCTGATGATAACGTTCTACCCGATCGTACGTATGAAGCGAAGAAGATTCTATCCTCTATGGGCATGAGTTATGAGAAGATACATGCATGCCCTAATGATTGTATTTTATATCGCAATGACAATGCATCTTTGGATAGTTGTCCTAATCCTGAATGCAAAGCACCACGATACAAGAAGAACAAGGTGCCCGCTAAGGTGTTATGGTATTTTCCTATAATACCAAGATTAAGGCGGATGTTTAATGATATTGAAGATGCCAAGAACCTAAGATGGCATGCTGATGACAAGATAGATGACGGGCTTCTTAGACATCCATCCGACTCTCCACAATGGATGACGATTGATGGGTTGTTTCCTGAATTTGGTAAAGAAGTAAGAAATGTGCGCCTTGCACTTTCTGCAGATGGAATGAATCCGCACAATCATGGCAGCTACAGTTTATGGCCAGTGATTTTGGTTATATACAATTTACCTCCGTGGCTCTATATGAAACGCAAGTATATGATGTTGTCTTTACTCATTTCCGGGCCAAACCAACCTGGGAATGATATTGATGTTTATTTGGCACCTTTGATTGATGATTTGAAGTTCTTATGGGACATGGGCGTTGAAGTATTTGATGCATATGGTCAAGAAAATTTTACTTTGAGAGCATTATTATTCTGTACTATAAATGATTTTCCGGCATATGGCAACTTGTCAGGTTATAGTGTGAAAGGCCATTATGCATGTCCGATATGTGAGGAGAATACTTCATTTGTTCAGCTAAGACATGGCCGAAAGACTGTGTTCCTTGGGCATCGTAGGTTTTTACCGAAGAATCATCATTATCGTAGCCAAAGAAAAGCGTTCAATGGATTCCGAGAAGAAGGGCAGGCACCAATCCGGTTGACGGGTCGACAAGTGTGGCTGAAGATGAAACATTTGAGTGTCAAGTTTGGGAAGAAGAATAAAGATAAGCCTCCATCAGTTGGGTGGAAGAAGATGTCAATATTCTTCAACCTTCCTTATTGGGAATCTTTCTACGTGAGACATACCCTTGATGTGATGCATATTGAGAAAAATATATGTGACAGTCTTGTTGGCACATTACTTAATGTTCCACGCAAGACTAAAGATGGGATAAATGCTCGAATGGATATGGAAGAAATGGGTATTAGACAAGAACTGAAACCGCGAGACAACGGAAGAAGAACATATTTACCGCCGGCGTGTCATACTCTTTCCAGAAAAGAGAAAATTTCATTTTGTGAATTCTTGCATGGTGTCAAGGTTCCGGAAGGGTATTCTTCAAATTTCAGAAGGCTCGTGTCGATGAAAGAGTTGAAATTAATTAACATGAAGTCTCATGATTGTCATATCTTGATGCAGCACTTGTTGCCGATAGCTATACGTGGAATTTTGCCAAAACGTCTTCGAATTACTATCACGAGGCTTTGTTGGTTTTTTAAAGCCGTCTGCTCTAAAGTTATATATCCTGATAGTTTGGATGCCTTGCAAAAAGGGATTGTGATTATTTTGTGCCAACTTGAAATGTATTTTCCACCGTCATTCTTTGACATTATGGTACATCTAACTGTTCATTTAGTTTATGAGATAAAGATGTTAGGACCTGTTCATGGGCATTGGATGTACCCCTTTGAACGGTTTATGAAGTTGATAAAAGGTTATGTGAAGAATCGATATCGGCCAGAAGGATGTATTGTTGAGAGTTACCTGGTGGAAGAGGCAATTGAGTTTTGCACGAAGTACTTGTCAAATGCTGAAGCTCTTGGTATTCCTAAGTCTCGACATGCGGGCAAATTTGAAGGACAGGGTATTAGAGGCAGACAGCTTGGGCGTGTAGACCCTAACATGTTCCGTGCAGCACATCTATATGTATTACACAATAGTGATGATGTTCAGCCGTACGTTGAAGAGCATATGACTTCTTTACGGATTAAAAATCCATCCAAGACTGAGAAATGGATTATCGATAAACATAATCTTTCCTTTATTGATTGGATAAGAGATCGCATCATTCCACTCATCGGTCATTCCCCAACTTTAATTTCCGAAACGCTGCACTGGTTGTCTCAGAAACCTCGTTATGAAGTTTTTCAATATACCAGTTATGTGATCAACGGTTGCACTTTTTATACAAAAGAACAAGATGGGAAGAGTACAATGCAGAACAGTGGGGTGACTTTAGTAGCTGAGGCAATGCATGTTGCTAGTGCGAAAGACAAGAATCCAACTTATGCAGATATGAATTATTATGGTGTGATTGAACATATATGGGAGTTAGATTACACTGTATTTAAAATCCCTGTATTCGGGTGCAGATGGGTTGATAACAGCAGTGGGGTTAGATATGAAGATGGATTCACATTAGTAGATCTTAATAGGGCAGGGCATAAACAAGACCCATTCATCTTAGCATCACAAGCGACACAAGTATTCTATGTCACTGACCCTACTGATAATGGATGGTCTGTAGTACTATCTACGAAAAGAAGAAATGCCAATGAATGTGATGATGAAAATGATGCCAATTGGAATAACGAGTGTGTCTCAGCTGTGCAAGCAACTCAATTATTGAACGATGATAACAATACAATTAATGAGGAGGAAATATATGTCAGGGATGATCATCGTGAAGTAATATATGTATCAGATCCTAAATCTAATCCAAAAACAAGGGGGAAAAAAAGAAGGAAAAGAAGGCAATGAGGGTAATAATATTGTAACATATAATATCTATGTTGGTTTTTTTCAACTCAATTATGCTCAATACATAACATTCTAACATAATTTATTTATTGATTTCTTTTAGAGATATGGCCAATAAGAATATTGATAGGGACAGCAGTGATGAAGAAGGGAAAAGAGGGCCGACAATTATGAGAATCATCACAGATATGAGGAATAAAGGAGAACTAGTCGAGTTGGGATGGAATACTTACAATCTTCCCATTGGCCCTTATGCAGACATGTTTTTGACTTACATTTCACTTGTGACACGTAACCGTGTTCCTATCTCCTATAATAATTGGAAGCAGGTTCCAACGGGTCATAAGGAGCATATTTGGCAGGAAATCACGGTAAATATACAATTTTATGTAATCATTTATGTATGTAAAATTTTATTAATTTTAATACATTAATATCGGTATACATTTGTATGTGTTACAATGCAGAGAGTATTTAATGTGCCAGAGAGTAGGAAGAAATGGCTTCTTAGACATTGTGGGGAGCGTCTAAGAACATTTAGGTCATTTTTAGCTCGTAGGAAAATGTACAAAAAGAGTGATGGTTCTCTACGGCAGAATCCACCAAAACGATACGGTTTCATCGATCAAGAAAGTTGGAACCAATTTATTGCATATCGTCTTACGGGTGATTTTAAGGTATTTGTTAGATAACAATTAAATTTTTATTATCGATCCTAGTATTGTGCATAATATTGAAATAACTATGTCACTATGTTTTGGCTGGTGACATAGGAAAAAAGTGCCAAAAATAAAGAGATTGCGAAGCAGAATAAATACCGGCATAATATGGCTCGCAAAGGTTATGCAGGCCTTGAAGAGGAGTTGGTATGTATTTTGTGATTTATCTATTTACAGCGTACTGACGAATTTTATAATATTGGTACATTATAAGAATATTTTTTGATTTATAGCTCATAGCCCAAGACTTAGACCCATGTACCTCGTCCATTAATATTGGTACATTATGGAAGAAGGCTAGAGCAACAAAAGATGGATATATTAATAAAGATGTAGATGTTGCAGCGAAAAAAATTGTAAGTTTCTAGATATTTGGAACCATGCTTACTTTTCTTTTAGAAAACTATTATATTATGCTTATTCATGCAAGCTAATTTTACATATATTATATACATTACAGGACAAATTTCAAGCATCAGATGGTGAGGAGGGGGTAGACCAATATAACATTGTATCACAGGCTATAGGAATTGTAGAACACCCTGGAAGACACAGGGGTCTTGGATTAGGTGTTACGAAAACGAGCGTACGTGGTCGATCTCGTGGTTCTCGTAACACTGATGAGCAAGTCGCCATCCTTACACAGAAATTGAACGTGGCATTTGAACGGATGGCAACATTGGAGCAAGAGTTGTCATTTATTAAATCTCAAGGGTATAAGCCATCCGATTTAGTCGACTATGATCAGCTTCACATACCTAATGTAAATAGTGTCAGAGACAGTTGTGAAGCTGATACACGTCTTTCTTCTCTTTCCAAGGTAAGCATTACATAACTTTGAATTGTTATTAAATGTATTCGGTGTCATAAATAGTTAATAATGTGTAATATTTTCGTTTAGGGTTTGCATAAATGTGACTTGTTAGCGAATGATCTTTCAACTCTTTTGGCGAAAGGAAGGGTCCGCATCAGTCACAGGACCCAAACGCAAACTGTCTACGGGTATAACTTAGTCCTACTTACAAGGCCGGTGAGTATTGACACTCCAATCATTGGTAGTGCGCCCTTGCCTTGTTATAAAGAGGGCGATGAGGCAGCCACAGTGGTAGAAGCTCATGGAAGCTTCGTGCCTTGGCCTGTGGATCAGATACGTCTCACTACTGAAGAGGTATATATTGACATTCAATATCTTCATTAGACCTAGTTTAGTAGTTACATTGTTTATACCTTTTTCATATATATATGCTCAATACATATTTTGTTTATTATTATTATTTAAGGAATCAAAGAAGAAGACTGCTCCTGCTAGTAAAACTAAGAGAGGTACTAGTAGAACGAGCAACACAAAAGACGGCGCTGCAAAAAAAAAGAGAACTAAATCTAAAAAATCAGTTGCCCCACAAAAGATTCGTTCTTCGGAAATACGCCAACCTCCACCAGCATTAGCTTTATTGTATTTCTATGCCCAAAACTACCTCGGGAATAATTATATTTCCATTGATTGTCGTCCTGAGTATGTTGGAAGGGACGATGCTACTTACATGGTATCGACAGTTGACATAAGCGACATTTATAATCAGGAATGGATGTCAACCACAAGTGTCGCCGTTTATGTCACGTAAGCATTATTTTATATTTCAGATTTTAGTACTCTTGGAGACATAGAATTTTTACGACCTCTTAAGCTTATATGAGTTATTAGTTATTAACAAATATCCATTATTATTGTCGTCCATATATAGGTTGGTAGCTAGTCACGCTGCGTTGGAGGGAATGCTTTCCTCTATTGTTTTTGTGTGCCCATACTACATAGCTGACAGTAGTACAATAACAGAGGGTAGGCACATAAACTATTTAGCGGATCGCATTTTGATTGAGGGACACAACAAGCTCTATCTCATTCCTCACCTCGCAACTGAACATTGGGTTTTGTACGCCGTCCGACCTGATCTTAATAAAGTTTATGTGTTTGATTCCCTTAGAACCTATGACGTGCCTTTTGAGGTCGCTCGTCGTGGTGGGAAGGAATTTATAGACATGTTAGTATATTTTTCACTTCTTACTTCATTAGCTTATTTATACATATATATATATATATATATATATATATATATATATATATATATTCTATTTTCATTATTTGAGGTATATATACTTACAATATTATGTATCCAACTCTATTTATTAGGGCACTACGGACGGCATATCAAAGGAGAGGTGGGAATGGTGTCCCAGACCCAAAGAATCTTCAATATGAGCCTATCATGGTAAGTAGGAAGACAACTATTTTGTATTTTGTTTTAATTCAAATGAATATATAATAGTTAGAGAGCTAATTGAATTCATTTGACAGTGTCCACAACAGCAAAATGGCAATGATTGTGGATACTATGTATGTAGAACAATGGATCTTATAGTCCAGAATAGATCGGTCAACATAGATCCAAGCCATGTATGTTTGCTTTTCCATATTTTTCTATTAATGAATCATGAAATATATATTTTTGACCTAATGTCTAACTGTATATTAATTGAAACATGTGTGTTGTAGTTTTTCACCGATGACTATGCACGAGGCCAGCAATATAATATTGATGAAATTGATGAAGTTAGAGACCAATGGGCCAAGCACGTGCACTCATTCATTCGGTATTAGGTAGCGATCTATATATTCTACATGCATTTTCAGGTTTGTATTTTGTCTACATCTTTCGGTCTTCCGGCCTAGATTTGTGAACTCTTTACTTTGGGGTGTAGAGCTACCAAGTTGTGGTATGCCCACTAATTTTTATTCCTAAGTATAGTTGGTGTATTGAGACATGCATACTAATTATAGATTGATTGAAATTATGGTGTGATACCCTGCTGGTATGAATTGATGTTGTTTTATACATTGCAGATTTGGTAATTGTTTGAACATACAACTGTGTATGTGGGCAGGAACAAAACAGAAAAGTGCTAAAAAAAACATACACTTTTAATAACGGTTCGTAAACAAAACCGTTATTAAAAGTTATGTTTTAATAACGGTTCTATGGGAAACCGTTATTAAAACCTGAATTTTTAATAACGGTTTCCCATAGAACCGTTATTAAAGAATCCGTTTTTAATAACGGTTTTGTTTACGAACCGTTATTAAAACATGGTTTTCAACAACGGTTTTTTCTGATGAACCGTTATGAAAACCTTATTTTTAACAACGGTTTCCCATTGAACCGTTATTAAAAGCTCATTTTTAACAACGGTTTTTACTTAAAAACCGTTATTAAATATGAAGTTTACGCACATATTCGCGGGTTTTTGTGTATTTTTAATGACGGTTATGAACCGTTATTAAAGATATAATAACGGGCGATTCAATAACGGTTGAAAACCGTTATTAAAACTCGAAAATAACCGTTATTAAAAACTGTTTCCGTGGTAGTGTGGGGTGCGAGAATTTGGGCAGCCGGCGGCGGAAAACGGTCGGGCATCGTTTGGTTGGATTCGAAGTTTCGCGGGGTTGGGGAGAGGAAACGGGCGAGATATAACGTCCAATAATTATGCCAATTTATTTCTGGAGTTAAGAGGAAGACAATGAGCCAAGAAATGGCCGGTATTAATCACCGTAGCCAGAGATACCATTGATGGCGGCCAGCGTTGCAGCGTCGTTGACGATGGGGAAAGGAGGAAGAAGAAGACGGCTAGCCGGGCGGTTCGTGAAGGAAAAAGAAAGAAAGAAAAGGAGGAAGAACCGGGCGGTTCGGGCATGGGCGGTAAGGTTTTTTTTACTGAAACGGAGAGTTTTGGTGCAAAAAGAAGACAAACGTGGCGTAAAGAGGGACGGAAGAAAGGTACGAATTTGCTTAAATGAAACGACGAGCTTTGGCGTAATATGGAACGAAACGCAGCGTTCCACGAGCGGAGGAAGGATACGTGGCGCGGGCTGGGCTGCACCGAAGGAAAGGAAAGAAAAGGGAAGTGAGCCGCGGCTGGCCCATTCGGGGAAAAGAAGAGGAAAAAGAAAAAGAAGAAAAAGAAAGAAAAAGAAAGGAAAAAGGAAGAAAGAAAAAGAAAAAAGGAAAAAGGAAATGAGAAAATAGGGGGTTGGCATAATTAAATTAATTAGGATATTTAGGTTATTTTCAAATAATAATATTTAAATAAAATAATAATTAAAAATCCCTTTTTAGGCTAAATTAGGATTTTTAAAAGGTTTTTCCATAAATTCTATTTTAATTAGGAAAACACCCTAATTTTCTTCCATTAAATTATTTATAAAATTAATATTAATTTGGAACAATTTCCTCCATCTTATTTTAAATAAAATAATTTATTTAGTTAATTTCTAAAATAAAATCCTTAATTAGTTAGAATACCCAAATTCTCTCCTAATAAAAATACTTATAAATTTATTCTTGATTTTCCCTAATTAATTTCCTTTTATTTTAAATAAAATAATTTACTTAATTAAATTTTATTATCAAACCTCATTTAAATATACTATTTAAAATTAGGAATTTTTCGGGGCATTTCAATATAAGACTGCAACTCCCACTAATACTATATGCTAGTGCTAGGAGATTTTCTAATGTATGTTCAACATCCATCGATCTTGGACACCTAGGTGAGGGAGCATACACTTAATTTTGGGTTTGCTACACCTACCATTATAATGCTAGTGCCTAGGGGATTTTCTTAAGGATCTTCAACATCCATCACACATGGAAACCTAGGTTAAAGGGCATAAAAGATAACCAAACCCAGAGTATGCATATAAGGAAGGACTCTATGCTTTTATTATTTAATTCCAAACATCAATCTAGTTGGGTGTTTTAAGTGTTGACACCAAGCACTAACCAAAGCATATAAGCCTCCAAATTGGGTGTTTTGTGGGAACACTAAACTTACAATATTACCATTTTGATACTCATTAAATTTTAGTTAGGTGGGTTCGAAATTGTGATTAATTTCTTTTATTTACATGGCAATATTATGAATGAAGTCACAAAGAAAGATCATCAAATAATCAAGTAAACACGGTGAAATCAGGTGTGATGGAAACCGGTTAGGGTTTCGCAAAGGATCGAAAGATTTAATTGAGCGCAACGTTCGATTTTCGCCGGCACAGCCTAAGGAAAACTTTCCAAAGGAAGACCCAAAGTTTCAGAAGCACAATTGATTCAATGGCAACTGAAATTAGAAGGTGAATGATCAAGATCGATCAAGATGAGAATGAGACAAAATCAGAGAAGAGAAGCGAATGAGAGAATCGCCAAGAGAGAGAAGAAGTCGCGAGAGAGATCGAAAAGAATCAGCCGATATTATTTCTGTCAAAGTTATGCGTATTACAATGTATTCGGCCTATTTATGTGTACACAGAAGGCCGTATACTCGACAAATACATACGGAACAATACATGCCTGCATGAACGGGCGATACAAAATTTTGGGCCAAAAAAATGAAGTGTCGACCAGCCCAATTACAGCCAACATCAAAATGTCCCAAATACAATTAAGCTTAAGGCTTAATTTCCTATCAGCTATAACAACTTTAGCTAATCATGGTTATTAAGGATTGATTAATCCACAATCCATCTAGTCCAAATTAAGGACCGGGTGGCGGATTATACAACCGTCCTAATTCCCATTAGCCCATTCCGACCGGCGAATGCATCATATGGGATTACAAATTATTAACAAAAATTTACATAATCTGTACACTCCAATACATATTCTGCACTTCTCAGCAACTATGTCCAAGTCCACAGAATCCATATGCTGCATTATTCTTCTATCAATTCAACAAATAAGACAAACAATTATAAGTAACTAATTCACAGAAATTTTCAAAATTACTTAAATATAAATTCATAAAATTGACATCAAGGTGGATCACTATATTGGTTGCTAAGACTAGACGATTAGTCTAAAAATACCAGACGTGAGATAAAAACAAAAAAACCAAAATTAGTTGACTAGTTGGTCCCACTATTGATTGCTTATAGGAACTAGTCGATGGATTTTGCTAAACCGGTAAATGAGTCTAAGGAATAACCAAACCACTTTTGTCACAAGGGAACAAGTTGTTGGGTTTGACAAATCACATGAATGTTCATGGGAACTAGTTAATTGGTTCATCAAACTAATTGATTGTACTCATAACTAGTCAAACAAGATTTCTAAACTAACTGGCTATTCACACAACTAGTTGATTGGTCCAATAAATTGATCGATCAGTTAGGACAAAACAATACTTATGATCCATATATAAAAATTTACCAAACATTCCATTATTAATTCTAGCATGCTTCTATGTCATAAAACATAAAATAATAATAATAATAATAATAATAATAATAATAATAATAATAATAATAATAATAATAATAATAATAATAATAATAATAATACACATAGAATCACATGGGTAATTGGTATAATAAATACTTAAGAATTCATGCTCAAATATATTGAAATCATGTATAATATCAAAGAACTTAAAAAAATATTAAAACATCAAAAATTAAAGCTTTATCACATGTTCAAATCCAAGAATTTAGTTAACTTAGACAAAACAAAAATATACCAAGAACATGAAACCAAAATAGAGAAAAAAAGACCTTATTCATATTTGAGATAATAATGCCTTACCACTAAATAATTATTATAGGATAAAATAATCATAACTTGATGACTTTATAACAATACCTTGATTCATAAGAGAATCAAAAATAAAAATAATTAAAACTCATTTTAAAAACTTAATAAAATGAAATTAGAGGAAGAAAAAGAAGAATAATGCCATAAGACCAAGAAGATCTTTAACCTTTCCCAAAACCTTAATCATTCCTTGCTTAAGAGAAACAAGGGAGATTTAAAGCTATGATTAGGAGAAGAGAGAAGAGATAAGAATTGACCAAGAAGAGAATAGAAGAAACCAAGAGGTAAGCCTCTACTTTCTAGCAGGAAAGAAATGGGATAAAAATGGAGAAATGGGATAAAAATGGGGAAATGGCTGCTACTTAGGATTTTTTTCCATGAAGGAGGGGAGAGAATGAGAAAATGTAGATGGAATGGTGCAAGATGAATCAAGAATTGGTTGTATAGAGGAAAACTAGTCTACATCCACAAGTGGGAAAGATAGAATACTAACTTTGGTTTAGTGTGGGTAATATAAGTTTTAATAGAAACACGATGATGTAAGGGAGCTAGAGTGTAGCTAGGGAGAGACATGAAAAAGGGTTGGCAAGTCAAGAATGAGGTTTAGAAAGTTAAACACGAAACCATGGCTACCAGAATAGAGAGAAAAGTGAGGGTGAAGAGAGAAAAGGTGAGAAATACCTTAAAAATTTCTTTTAGAAATTTTTTAGCTATATAAAAATCATAGAATGAAGCACCAAAATATTCTTATTAGCATAAATAGATTATCATTAGAAGTTTTCATAAACATTGGCAATATATTTGAATAAAAATTAGAACATAATCTAAAATCATAGGATAACCAGTTAATTGGTTTGAGAAAACTAGTCTATTAGTTCATCAAAGAAATAAAATTGCCAATTTCTGAGCATATTGATCAATTGATTAGGAAAACTAGTTGATCAGTGTGATTGAAATTCACATTTTTATTCAATTTTTAAGCCATTTATAAAGCCAAAACTAATTTTATTTTATATCAACATATTTTTGAATACAATTTGAAGTATTTTTGGATGGGGTATTATATATATGGTGCAGGTTTGGTCACGTTTAGTAGGGTAAGAGGGAAAAATCATAGGGTTGTTGATATGGGCTAGTTGGGTTTTGACTAAGGAGGGATGAGAATTTAGTTAAACTTAGGTTGGGTTTTGGAATAAATAGCAGTAAAAAAAATAGGTTTCAATTAATTAATTAACTAATAAATAATTAATATCAATAAATTTAAATAGGTTATTAAATACTAAAAAATAAAAATCCTACCCAATTAATATTTTGTTATCATCATCATAATCATCCTCAAGATTATTATTGTCATTATTATGATTACTATTATAAAAATTATTACGATTATTATTATTCTTATTATTATTATTTTGATTATTATTAATAGTATTCTTCTTCTTCTTCTTATTGTTGTTGTTGTTGTTATATTTATTCTAAATATTAATATACCAAACTAGATTATTAACACAAATTTAATAAATATAGTGATACACACAATATCAGGACATCCAATCCTATAATAATTTTATAATCAATTACACATAATAAGTAAATTTTAAATTTGGATATATAAATAAGGATTTATATAAATCGGGTATTACACTAATTCTCCCTTAAAAAAAATTTGTTCCTGAAGTAAAAAAAATGACTGATTAGAACCCTATATGATCCATAGGTGTCATTGCCCCTTTAAATGAATTAAACCCTATTCAAGTCACAACACTTACACATAGACATCTTAGGAAAAGGTATAAATCGATCAAGCATGTACCAACACATTTGATGATATTTCTTTAAGAGAATTAGGGTATATCATCGATAATATTGGTGTAACCACAAGCTTGCATGGCTACCTCCTCTTGAGAGAATGTCTGGATGTTGCTGGTCCTTGCATGAGCGCTTCCATGAAGATCACCAATACCTGATGTCAGAGCTGCATTATTCTACAAATAGGGACGAGGCACGCAACCCTTATCCTTAGTACCCACACTCTAGGTACTACTAGTTGACGCTTATGTAACACCCCAAAATTCACTATATTTTTTTTTGAAAAGCGGAAGTAATTAAAAGAGAAATACTTAAAACCAGTGAATTCTAGGGATGTTACCACCACACTTAGTACCAGACCGGTTCTCTCCGACCGTTTCAGTACCAAGTGCTAAGGCTAAAGAAAAGAAATAATCAATTATAAATCAATACAATTCAAATTCTAATTAAGCATTAAACGGTTGTAAAACAAAATCAGAGTACGCAGTAAGAATTGTAATTTATTTCCAAAAGATAATTAAACTTACAACCGATAAAAGGTTAATTTAAATACTCAATTGAGTAATGATTCATAAAATGGTAAATACTATACAAAAGAAATAACAAAGGGAATAGAATCATATAAAGACTAAAATACGTCCACGACACTCTCGAACTTGAGCCAAAACATGCTCAACACACAGCCCCGACTGATGTCTCGCCCACCTGCACAAATCAGAAGGGCATACTACTCGTGGGAATGAGCAGCACCTATGAAAAGGGTGATCAGTACGCTACGTACTGAGTAAGGTAACCGAGCACTAAGGCCAACACATAAGCACATAAATCATGCAGGACATAAAAGAGCATAATCATAAATGCATATGATCAACCAGGTAAAAGTACAAAGGCCCAATTATAGTATGAATTAATTTTTAAATTAATCTCTGATCAGAACTCATTTCACACCATACTTTTTATCAAGTCCATGCGAGCACAGGAACACCCCACTATTATTGCCGGTGGGTCGGTCACTTGCGGGACAAAGTCCACACCACTATTATTCGCCGGTGGATCGGTCACTTGCAGGACAATAGTCCACACCACTATTCCTTACCGGTGGATTGGCTGGTTCCTGCTCACATGGTGTTCCACTATAAGTAATTAGTACCTTTTAAGTATCTTTAGCAAACTCTGGTTTGTATTTATTGAGCTCGAGTCACCCCACTATTATTGCCGGTGGGCCGGACACTTGCGGGACAAAGTCCTCACCACTATTATTACCGATGGATTGGTCACACATAGGGTAATAACCCTAACCACTATTCCTAACCGGTGGATCGGCTGGACCCGTCTCAATAATCTTCCACTTTAAATGATTAGTGTCTTAAATATCTTATTTTAAAGCTTTCACCCTGGACATGCATAAATCTTCACACATCAAAATCATAAAAGTCCACCATCATAATTACACTTTAATAACCACATACACATGATAACACAAAAACCCTAATCAGCCACCACAGACCTCAATTAACCACAACAAACCATAGTTAACCACTCCAAACTCTATTTAATCATAACAACCATAATTAGCCACTCCACACCTTAGTTAATCATAACAAACCACAATTATCCACTCCAACCCTAGTTAATCACAACAACCCAGAGTTCATTACTCCAAACCCTAATTCAGTCTCTTCCGTACCCTCATAATGCTCCACGTACTATTTTCCGTCTAAAATAGTTCAACACCCAAATAACAATTACATTACCTTCCTTACATCCCAAATTAACTTTCCACACATAAATTTCATACCCATGCAGACATTAATCTCCCCATGCAAACCTTCAAACCTTTTTCATGCAAACCCTAAAATTCCACGTGAAACCCTAAATTCAACCATGCAAATCCTAATACCGCCATTCAACCATCAATGCCACCATGTAAACCCTAATACCACCATACAAACCATAAATATCACCATGCAAACCCTAATACCACCATACAACCATAAATACCACCATAAAAACCATGATTCCGTTATACAAAACCCTAAATTCAATCCACAAAACCAAAGATTCACCCATACCAAACCTAAATTCAAACCATATAAAACCCAAAGATTCATCCTTACCTTACAATTTATTAGATTCTCCCATTCATAACCACAAATTATATTTTCCCATACAAGACCATAAGTTAGATTCTCCCACATAAAATCATAATTTAGAATCTCCCAAACAAAACCATAAATTGGATTCCCCCAAACAAATCATAGATTAGATTCTCCTAATCAAATCATAAATTAGATTCTCCCATATAATATCATAAATCACATTCTCCCAAATAACATCATAAATTAGATTCTCCCAATTAACATCATAAATTAGATTCTCCCAAACATACCATAAATTGGATTCTCCCAAAAAAATCATAAATTCTCTTCTCTCACACGAAACCCTACATTTCCCATTTTATTCTTCCACTCATGAATCATTAAAATACTTAGGTCCACTCACATCTCTTGGTCAACTTCTTTCTCCATCCTCCTTTTCCATCCTTTCTCCCACACAAACCACATCGACATCCTCTCATGCATGTCTTATAGGGTTAGTACACATGCCATACAAAAACATACTTAAACTCCATGTCATACCACATATAAAATAATTAATAATGACAAACATAGAATACATAGCATATAAAGCACATAATGCATATAGCACACAAAAGGCCTTAGCACCCCTTACCTCAAACGACACCGGTCTTGGAGTACGCTCCTATGCCTCCTTAGGGCTTTGACTGGTCTCACCTATTATGAGGGAAAAGGCAAAATTAGACTCCCTCCTATCAAAAATAATATTAAACACTAACTTAATATAAGACTAGGCTTTGATAAAATATTAAAATAATAATAGCAAAAATACCAAAAATAATATCGATATTAATAATAATAAGGTTAATAAAACAGTAACAATAATAATAAGAAGGAAATTACTCAAAACATAGTAAAATAAGGGCTTCATCCCTTTTACTAAAATACTACTACTAATAATAATATTAGTAAATTAAATAACCAAATTTAGTAATAATAATAGTGATGAAATAATAATAATAATAATAATAATAATAATAATAATAATAATAATAATAATAATAATAATAATAATAATAATAATAATTATTTGCAAAACTAATGTTAAAATATTTTTATTAATAATAATGGAATAAGAATAATGGAAATTTGAAATAGGAATAATAATAATAATTATACTTATAACATTTTAATATTAATAATAGAAAATATAGAAATAATAAGAAGAATAATAATAAAATCGAATTAAAATACATTAGGCTTCAGCCCTCAACATAAATAATAATAAAAACATTAATACTAGTACTAATAATAATAATGCATATTAAAAATATATATATTAAGAATAATAATAATAGTATTTATATGCAAATAATTGAAATAAAATAATTTAAGGGTTATAAAAATAGGGAAAATAGCTGAGAGGGTTTAGGGTTCAACCATAGGCTGGTGGGGATAGGCGACACCGGCAGTGGTTCACGGAGGCGGCGGCGGTGGCCGAAAAAAGAAAAGAAAGAGGGGAAAGTTGCATGCTAGGAATAAGATAGGGAGAATTAAGATGGGAGCTGGGGTGTTTTGAGTTGCTCAGAAGGAGAGGGATAGAATGAGGGTGGTGGCGCAGCCAAAGGCGGCTGCGCAAGGCGGAGATGGTGGTGGCCGAATGGAGGAGAAGGAGAAAGAAAGAGGAGGAGAGGGAGAAAGAGGAAAATAAAGGTATGGGGAGATAGAGGAGGGTCTGCAGAAGATTTTGGAGGTGAAAGAAGAGACAGAAACGGCGGAAGAGGTGGCTAAGGGCGGCGCAAAGGGTGGCGGAGGTTGGAAAAGAGGTTGGTCGAGAAGGGAAGTTCGCACAGTCGAGGAGGATTGTGGAGAAAGAATCGAGGGTGATGAATGGTTTGTTTAGCTAGAGGGAGGTGCAATGAATGTACGGGTAGCTAGAAAATGCGGCGAAGTTGGCCGGAGGCGGTGGAAGAGACGTCTAAAGGGGCGGTGGCGAAAAGGGAAATATTCTGGGTTGGAGACCAAAGGCTCGATGCCGAGCTCAAACTGGGGGTACTTATAGGTTTTATAAGGAAGTTTAGGGTTTTGTGGGTTGGTTGGGGTGTAAGGAAAGTAGGGTTAGGGTCACCGACGACATTGTTTGGTTGGTGGAAATCAAAACGGGGGAAAGGGTTGTGTAGGAGAGAGAGAGAGTATCACGTGATAAAAGGGAGATTTGATAGGGTTTATGAGGCTGCCGAGACGAGGGGAAAAGAAAGGGAGGAAAAGGCCCGTCAAATTGGGCTAGATCGCCGGCGAAAAACCAGGCGCCGGCAGCGTTGTTGTAGGTCAGTGGCGTCGGGCTGGTGCGAAGGCTGGGGGAAGAAGAAGGGGGGCTGGACCGGGTGGTTCACGGAAGAAAGAAGAGAAAGAAAAGAAGGAGACCGGGCGGTCGGCTGGGCGAAGAGGGTGTGTTTTAAATGAAGTGCGACGTTTTTATGGAAAAACAACTAAAGCGTGGCGTTTCGGAGTCGGGCCGAACAAAAGAAAGAAAAGACGGAGACGGGCCACACGAAGGAGGTAGGCCCAAATGTCGAAGAAGAAAAAGAAAGAAGGAAGGAAGAATTGGGCCGTAGACTGGCCCAATAGGGAAGAAGATGGAAAAAGAAAAGAGGAAGAAAGAAAAAGGATGAAAAAAAGGAAAAAGGAAAATATGTAGATTGGGTATTTAAATTAATTAAAATATTTGGGATATTTAAAAATAATAATATTTAAATAAAATAATATTTAAATTCCTTTTTAGGCTAAATTAGGATTTTAAAAAGGTTTTTTCATAAATTCTAATTTAATTAGCAAAACATCCTAAATTTCTTCAATTAAATTATTTATAAAATTCCTATTAATTTGAAAATATTTTATCCTCCTTATTTTAAATAAAATAATTTATTTAAGTAATTTCCAAAATAAAATCCTTAATTAGCTAAAATACCAAAACTTTTCTAATAAAAAAATATTTATTGTTTTCTTCTTAAATAGCCCTAATTAATTCCCTTTTATTTTAATAAAAATAATTTATTGAATTAAATTTTCCAATAAAACCTTATTTAAATATATTTTTTAAAATTAGAAATTTTCGGGGCATTTCAGCTTAGGTAACATGGGATGTGTGCTGTTGATAGGCAGTCCCACCTATAGACTAAACATAGTTGTTCTAAACTCCAACTTTTGAGAATTAGCACACAGAATTTTTGTGGCCCCACTTTCCACACTTCTAGCAATCAACTATATTTTCCTAGAAATTCTTGCCTAGGTGGTTTTCTTTGCAAATATTGTAAAAATATTATCTTAGAGGTTGACCATTCCTATATTGTATTCCTAAATACCACAAAGTATGACCACCACTCAGTCTGCTTTTTTGAGTACCTATATGAATATTTTTGTTATCTTTGTGATGGTGAACACTATTTATGATTCAAGAGCATCTCTATCTCACTCTTCTACTATTTGAGGCTAATAGTTAGCATACTTAGAGATCGTACTAATTGTCCTTGAGAACCTTGAACAACTTATGTTAACCCTAATGCAATTGATATTTTTTAAGTGATTCTTGTAAGTATTATATATATTTGCAAAAAGAATAATTAACCAAAGACATCTAGTGTACAAGACAATGATAAGACATGGGTTACATATTTCCATAGAAGACAAAGCTATAAGCTTCATGTTTTCATGAGTATTATATGTATTACATGATTAGAGTTTTTTTTTAGCTTTGATACTTTATGAATACTTTGTAATGTCTTGTAACATATAATTGTATATCATTATATCTATAACATAGGCGTGTGGTGCATTATTTTAACTCTTTTATTAACTAGGATAATCTAACTAGTTAAGGCTAGTTATGTTCGGCTTTGTTATTAAAGATAAACTAAGGCCTATGTGTGTGTATGTATAAATATATGTCGACATGTACACTGACAACATCAATCAATAAATGAATAATTAATTGAGATTGAAAAATTATTTCCTCTTCAAGTGAGTATTCTTGAGTGTTTAGGTATTCTTCTATAGATAAAACTTAATGATTTCTCTTTAGAATTGAGAGATCTTGGTGAAGATCAATCTCAAATTGTAGAGCTTTATCAAAGTTATGTCAATATTCTAATATTGCTATAAAAATTGATCATCATTATTAAATCCAAATAACAAGACAAAAGATCCTGAATTGTGAAAGAATAATTACTCTATTATCTACCACATCTATTTGCTAGCCTCTTAGGCCCACTAAGTTCCTTTTTTGCCCCTAAATCCATCATAAGGCACAAGCCTTATCATACATAGTGAGTACATTGGTTATGAAGTCTCCTCTAAAAATCTCATGGATGTGCAAGTCTAAACCTTTCTCATTGTGTTGATTAACCATTTCCTCACTATCACCTATCTCTAGTGCAAAAGCAAGAACCTTGGTGAACTTGCTAAAGTAGTCCTCAACTGATATACTACCTATTTGAAGGGTTAGGAACTTGACATGCTTTGCACGACACTTGTGCAAAGGGTAATTGTGAATCCTCAACGCCACTAGATAACCTTCCCAAGTATCCAATGGATCAATAGCTTGAATTTGGTACTCTATTCACCATTCATCAGCCTTTCCTCAAAAGTAGAATGTACCAACATCTACCTTATTCCCATTTGGGCAATCCAAAGCCCTAAAAATATTCTCTAGCTCTCTAATCCATCTCTCCATCACTGTCCATTCCTCAAATCCCTCAAATATGAATAAGTGATTGAAATCAACTTCTCTAAGCCAACTCTCAATCTCAATAAGTGCCAGAGGCAGCGACAATACTTGTGCCTACGACTATAGCTCTACCACTCCCTCAGCTATTGCGATTAGCAGCTCCTATATATATACGATATTGATTTTTCATGCCAAAGCAGTACAAAAAGAAAGGAATAGAATTACAACCCTAGCAACCCACTCAAGGTCACTTGTAAGAAGGATTAATACATCACCACATTTAAAGTGCACTATTAATGTAACACTTGCACACAAACCAAGTTTATATCCCAACTAACTTTCTTAAAAGGTAAAACTGGGTTTAAAAAATATTTATGATAGAAGTTTTTAAAAATAGAAAAAAAAAGGATTCGAAGACTATAAGATTGATACCAACTTATGACACTCATACATTTTGGAACTTATAATTTTCATTTTGTGGAAGTGATATTTACAAAATAATGGGTGTCACCACCACACTTAACATAAGTTTGGTTTTCTCACGTTCCTTATGCCAAGTACTAATGTTCAAAATAAGTTAGATCAAATAAAATAGGAAAGGAAAATTTAATACCTATATAAAGGTTTACAGTTAATATATTCCCTATATAACAATAATATCTAAAATGTATTAGGGATATAATTTTCTGAAGAAAAACTAATCATAAAAGTGAACACAATGGTGCAAAATCTCTTTGCCCTTACACTCATCTCTTTAACAAAACAATATTACAAATAAGGGTTACATAATCAGGATCCTTCACTCCCCACTACTTACAACACACATACTCCTTTAAATAGTGATAGTATTAGTACAACTTCCTTATACTAAGTAAGTCATAATGCCTTTAAAGTGGTAGCATACCCACATTGCACATGACATATAAATTATAAGAGTTAGACCTAAAAGCGTACATCAACATGCAATAACAATATCTAAATAACATGATCCTATATTTTAATAAATGATATTAGTCCAATCAAAACCCTTCCAAGGGAATAAGAATGTCATGCTTTGAATTGTATAACAATCCCAATATATCAATGAATCCTATTCTGTAACAACATAGTATTTGTTTGATGTCACCAAATGATCCAACTTTAGATAATAATTTTAGAACCCTAGCATGCATTTCTTATATATCATAACATTAAAAGAAATTTTACATAATAATTTTAGATACAAATAATGGTATGTAAAAAAAGTATTTTTCTACCCTTAGAACATGGGATACAAAATCATCATAATTAAACCCTTTTTATACTATGAAACGTGAAACCAACATGCTATAAATCTAAATCTATATAAAACTTACAAGGAATATTTTAAACTCATTTTTATGTCCAACATAAGGTAAGATAAAAATTTCAATTAATCAATAACCTTAGACATGCGTATTATTTCTTGCCATAATTTATATATCAACACATACACATATCCTCATTTTTAAAATGCTACCAAGGAATATATGAATTTTTAATTATTGACATGGAAAATTTTATTATTTCATACTTCACAAAATCTACATAGAAATGTAATATTTCATGCTTTTATTTTTTTTTGTAAAAACATAAAATTATATCAACTTAACATGATTTTTATTCTAGAAAATTAACCTATCATATTAACACCCTAATTTCTATCATCTATGGAGTAGTTGGATTTACCTCCAAGCTAAAGAATAGTACCATAAAATGCCTTTTATAAGGCTACTTTAAGTATGATTGGGATTATCTAACGCCAACAAAATAACTCATATAATATATACATATTAGTTTCTATACCAAGATAACATACTTAGATAATAATTAATAAGAACTAAGGCTAAAACAACATGGGAATTCAAAACTAAAAGTCATAGGTTAATGGAAAAACCATGCACCACACATGTAGGTAGAAAGAATAGAATAATCATGTCTCACATTGGTACTATCTTGGGCTAGCTATTGGAACATGGATGCATGGGGATGGAATGCTCGAAGGGGTTAGTTGAGGGAAAAAGATGAGAGGTTGATGGTGCTGGCTCATACATGTGCAAGCGATGTATGTTGCTTGCTATTTAAGAAAAGATACCATGATGGGGAAGGTTAGCGGTGGTGGAATGCTGGCTCAGCAAGGTTGAGTTTTCAACAATAAACACTTGTGTTATAAGTTACCCATTTGGGAGAGGTGTTTGGGTTGTTGAGATATGCTACATCTGCATGATGTAGGAAGGAAAAGTAAAAGGCCGAAAGTGTAAGGCTTGTGGCTTGGGCTACAAGGACAAACATTTAGAGGTCGTGCATAAGGGAAGCTTGGTGGTGGTTGGGAGGGGGTTTTCACTACACAAAAAGAAAAAAATATAGGAAGAGGTAACTAGGAGAGAGGCAATGGTGGATAGTGGGGCTTGATTAACGACAATGCTCTGGTGGAGGGGTGCGAGTGGAGGTAAGGTAAGGTGAGGTAGGATTAAAACCAACAAAGGGAGAAAGGGGGATTGTGTTCTGGGGTGAGACAGATTGGTGGATGGGAAACGAAACTAGGTACATAGAACTGGTTCAAATACATATAGGTGGTCAAATTCTAAGAAAATAAAGGACGGAAGGGTGATGTAGGGTCAAAGGTGGTTAGAGAAAAATAAGGAGAGGCTAGGATTTTGAGCGAAAGGATGTATGCATGGAAAGGTGAAATACCCCATGCTTGGTGCTTGAAGAAGGAAATAAATTAGGGGAATAGAGGATTAAGGTAACAAAAACATAGGAATGAAAGGACTGAAGATGGGTTGAATTAGAGTAGGAAAGAAAATAAAATAAATGAGTAGGTTTTGGCGGGTGATAGAACAAGGCAATCTAGGGTTGAAGGTAGGGAAAATGGAATCTAGGCAGAAGACGTGTTCAGTGAGTGAGCCAGGTTGGCAGAGGGTGTAGGTTTGGTCACATTTGGTAGGGGGCTAAGATATGGGGAAGTGGAGAAACGCACAGGGCTGTTGGTTTAGGCTAGTTGGGTTTCGAAAAAGAAGGGCTTGGGATAAACAAATTGTGAAATGATTTGCATTTTAATTAATTAATTAAATAATAAATCAATTATATCAATAAATTTTAAGAGTTTATTAAATACTAAAATAAAAAAATCTTATCCAACTAATGTTTTATTACTTTCATCATCATCACCATTATTATTACTATCATTATGATTATTATTATTAATATTATTACAATCATTATAATAATAATAATAATAATAATAATTATTATTATTCTAAATATTAATATACTAGTTTATATTATTAGCATAAATTTAATAAATATAGTGATACACACATTAATGGGACATCAAACCCTAAAATAATTTTATAATTAATTACACACAATAATTATTTTATATTTTGGTATTCAAATTAGGATTTATATAATGGGGTTATAGATCAAGTCCTTTTTACCTTTATCAATTGGGAAAAGATATTGTATTTGAATCTCTTCCTCATTTGTATTAGCCCGATAAGAATCACGCCTTTTGTTTTGGCATAGGTATAATTCATCTCCATATTCGTTAACTACATTCCTTGGTCTTTGATGCCTTTCTCTATTACTTCACCTCAAAGAGCTAAGTGACTCTTGCTATCTGACATGTCTTGTTCTTTTACCTTGAGCATCTTCCATAGACTCTACTTCTTCCTTTTGGAAGATGGTGCTATAAAGACTAGTTCTTAGCTTCATTTATAAAAAATCAAGAGATTCCTTCTATGTTCTTTGAGCAGTAGATTGTCGAGGTGTCACATGATGATGTTGATCCATAAGATAGAGCAGCTATTTAAGGGTATGTGTAGGAGGAGCTTGCATGTCCAAGACCTTCTCTTGAATAGATATTCAGATCTTGGCATTAACATCTTGGAGCTAAGTGATTGTAACTAGATAATCTTCCCTAGAAGGATCACAAGTGCTAGGATCAAGTAAATCAAAAGGTTGAATGGGAGGCATAGCTTTTTGTAAGAGATCTCCAAAAGTAGTGCTATTATTATGTGCATTTTGTGAATTTTGGGCTTCTTAGGAAATGGAATAGAGAGTTAAAGATGAGAAAAATACCAAGGAGAATTTTTAGTTGACAAAGGAGGGAGAAAAATTAATAGAGTTTAATTATAATTTCATATTTATTGATTAGATATAATACCCCATATATATAAGAGTAGAATGAGGGATGAGGAAGAAAAAAATATGCGGTGTAGTAGAGGATAACAAGTTGTTTGGTCCTATGTAGAGAACTACCCTAGTAAGGGAATTGTATGGGATATTAGTCTAAGACAGGTTTGACACCAAGATGAGTGCTCTTGGAAGATTCTTAGGTTAATTCTTGCCCTTTGACCCTTTACTCTAATGCTAGATAATAGTAGCTAAGGAAAAACTCATATCAATTATATTTAGAAGTAATTATAGTAATGAAAGGTTGTTTTGCCATTTGAATATTTTTTTAGAATTTATTGATTTAAGATGAGTTTTATGATAAAAAATTAGTATTATGAATTAAGTAAATTAATTAAAATAATTATTACTAGTGTAAGTCAGGGTTTATGATAAAATAACTTAAAATGAGCATAGAAAACCTCAAAGGTAAGTTATTTTATGTACTAAGTTTTGAATTTAAATTCCATTTTTGGATTAATTAATTTAAATATGAAGTGTTTAGGTGTTGATATGATTTTTTTAAGATAACAAGTTTAATTTGGGGATTAATGGCTTAAATAAGGAATTAAGCTTCACAAGGAAGTTTTCTCCCACCTTTATACGATCTTCATAGTCCATCTTTGGAATTTTTCTGATTAATTTATTTATATTATTTTAAAGCCTTAGTTCGGTGCTTCTATGAATTCCTCATTTGTTATTTTTCTTTTGGAATTTCTTGATTCGACATTAGCATAATCTTACTCATATGTTAAATAAACAATAGTTGGAAGGAATTCACATAAGTGATGAATCAATAGTAATGATGATAAGTATTAAGAATTTATGACTTTTTAATGTTAAGTGTTCAAATGAAATTTATTGAATAATCTATTAATATAAAAGTAAAAGACTACATGAGTCATGGTAATAAAATTTTATCCATTACAACAAAAATAATAGTGTCTCTTAGAAGTATCATGCCCTAAAAGGATCTAGATGCTATTTATCCCGATTATGTAATAATTAAATTAGCCCTATATCTACTCTATAAAAGTTTGTTCCATCAACATATAAGGTGAATGTATATTAAGGATTTGATGTCTAATTTTGTGGTCCAAAGGAGTGTATTGCCCTAAAATGATGATGTGTATTGGAATCACACAAACCAAAAATAAGTAATTCACTCAATCCACACAAGAATTTAATAAAAACAATAAGAATAATTGGAGGGATTAGAAGGTTAAGGTTTTGGTTAGAGTGTTTTGGTTTAACAATTTCTATGAGGGTTTGACAGTTTGATTGGTTAGGATTTTTAGTGGTGGATTAATGGCTAATGATGGGGTATTAATGTTATGTTGGATTCAAGTTTAGTTGGGTATCAATTGTGGAGAAAATATGTTTATAAATAAGAGGGTATTAGGATTAGGGTTTTAATTCATAGTATAGATTGTTGACTATTAAGATTCACTGATAATATCTACTAACTAAATCTAAATTGGGACTCATATGGCTGGTTCTTCCTCTTACTAAACGTCCATGTCATATGTGAATTATGTGCCTTTATTAAAAATTTTAATAATGACCATTCAATCCATCCTTAGTCTATAACTAAGCACCTTATTAAGACCAATATTATTAGTTTGGCTAAACTCTTCAACCAATGCCAAACTAATGGCTCTAATATAAATTAACCAACCCATGCCTTGTATAATTTGTATAACATGTCCTCACATCCTTCTCTTTATGTTGGGAGTAATTTATCCTCGAATTTTTATCATCAGAACACAAAGAAAGGTCACATACGTTAATTTTTCTTAAATCACCACCATCGAAATTATATAAATTGATCTTATAAACATTTTTTCTCCAAAGTTTTGAAGTACCTTGAAAGGGTTTTTCACTCTCAATAAGATATTTATCTTTCATTAGTGGGGAAAATATTCCTTCCTAAGGTGTAGCCATATTAAGTCTCCCAAATCAAACACATGTTGATTTCTATGCTTGTTAGCTTGAGCTTGATAAACAGAATTACTCTTATCAATATTTACTTTAATTTGATCATGCAGTTGCTTGAAATACTCCACTTAACAACTCCATTTTTAATACTCTTCTTTTTTGTGGAAGCATAAAGCAAAAAAGTAGTGCATGTTACCACCACACTTAGCATAAGTTTTTTCTCCTTAGCATCATTATGCAAAGCACTATGGCTAAACATGTTAGATCCAACAATAAAGCAACCTAAATAATAAATAATAATATAATTAAAGGTTTATAGATAGGAAACCCTTAGTACAATAATGATAACCAAAATATATAAGGGACATAGGAGCTCAACGGAAAACTTTCAACAAAAGAGCACTTAATATTGTGACACAAATTTGCCTTCACACTCAATCGATGAACAAACCATAATACAAACTATAAGGATTATGGAACTTGGGAATGTCACTCCCTTGATCTTCTTAACCCTTAAGATGATGCTCCTAAAAATCCTTCATCCACTACATGTAGCATGTAGTGTGGAAAGGGGTAGTATTAGTATGACTTCCCTATATTGAGTAAATCAAAATACCTTATACTAGGGAGGATGCTCAAATTGCACATAATAATATAATAATAAAAAACATGCTTGAAACATAATAATTTCATGCAATAATTATATACAATTTAGGACCCCTTATATATCTAATCTTAATACTGTGTACATAATATGTTAATATAATTTCAATCTAAAAAAATTGATATCTCTACCTTACCCTAATTCCACAATTATAAATCTGAACATAATACTAATATTTATTCATAGTCATTAATATTTTTAACATAAACCTAATCATTGATGATTAGTATTTTCATCTTAACTAATTTTATTAATCATAATTGATAACCTAATCCTAACCATAATCCCATACTTATCTCCTATTTCATTTTTCATTCTACTTTACCTTTTTCTTTTTCGCTTCAGCCTGATTTTCCTTTCTTCTTTTTCTATCATGCATGTTTTTCTTCTTTTACTCTACAAATTAACATAGTTTGATATGAACCATCATCTCTCTTAATCTATAGTATAGGTCATTGAAAACTTTACTAAACTTTCCCCCAATCATGCTCCCCACCTTGTGCGTCTGCTCCTTTTACCATGCATTTGTATGTGTGTGTGTGTATCCCAAAGCTTGCCTCAATTCGTTCCTCAACTAACACCCATTTCTATCAAGTAAAACTCACTTAGACACCCCTTCCATCTCCTCCTTCCTTTTTATCTCCATTTGTTGTCACCATCCACCATCAACACCACTCACCACTCACCACTACCAAACAACAAAAACCGCCATTTCCCTAGAAAAACAAACCGCCACTACCACCCCATCATTCCCCTTCATCTTCACACAACCATTGCCACTATACACCATTTATTTTACTCTCTCCCTATTGTGCTTCCTTTCATTTTCATTGAGGTTCATGGTCACCCAACCATTCCCCTTTCTCATGACCTAAACACAATTTCATACACAGCATGTGCATACCTTTTTTCTCACCCATGTACTTTGGGCATAGCTGTGCTCACCCAGCACTACTTTCCCATGCTTCATACACCTCTACATGCATCCTTTACACCTTTCCCATTCATGTTCCACTATCTCTACTCATGCAGGTGCAACATGATTTGCTTGTGCACCTTTGATGTTCCCTTGGAAAAACCATGTTTCCCTCCTAACATACCCCATGCTCCACTCTAGTGCTACTCGAGCACCACCTTATTACCATAATATATTCCATCATACTTTCACACCACCTGAGCTTCTCCACTTATTTCAATTATCCCTATTTTCAACATCCGTTTCCTTAAAATTTCCTCTTTTGTATTCTTAAAGTTTTAATTGTGTTTTGTTCTCATTTTGGTAGGTAATTTTCTATAATCTTGGAGGCAATGGGTTAAGCCTATATATTTAGAGATTGGCGTCCCTTATGGTAAGGATATATATTGTAGTTAGTGATATTATTTGAAACATGTATTTTTGTATATAATAACATGTTGGTAATGTTATATGGATGGTTTTTTTTTTCTATGAGAATGCTATTCTATGATATCTTGGAAATGAGAAAAATGTGAAATTACTATGTGTGTATTTAGTCAATTAGCATGAATCTAGATATGTGGTGTACACACACACACACATTGTATTTCATATAAATATTAGAGGTTGAGATTCACTAATATTGGGACTTGTAAGGTCTTTAGGAAAATTTGAGTATTTTTGCTAACGTATATGTATTATGGTTATTTGATGATAATATAGGAAATAATCATGGCATGATAATTTTTTGAGGGTCTAATCAAATATTTCCTAATTAATGTGATTAAATTATGGTTGATTAAGATATAAGTTACCTAATATGATATTATGAGGTTTTAGGTAAGGGTAGGGCATTTTGGTCAATTAGTGCTAAAAATGGAATTTTAGGATTTTAATAGGGAAATAGACTTTAAATATGCTAATTATGAAACTCAAAATATTTAGGATATTGATGAGTAGAATAAGTACAATAAAATGATAAGTTATGCTCACCTTGTGAAATTAGGGTTTCTTAGGGTATTATGGAACTTTTCCTTAGGGAATGCCTCGATGACCATGTGGTTGTGCTTTACTTGTTTTAAATTTGTGTTGTGGATATCTACATTATTCTTTCATTATGATCTTGATATAAAAAACTATGAATAAGATATTAATCATTTGAAGTGAAAAATCACATGAATCACGCTGAGTTATGTTATGTGTCTATTCTATGATATGATAATAGTGGTTCAGGAGCGTTCTGCTCTGAAAGGTGGACCATTTCATTCTTCTCGATTGAAAATAGAGGGGCCCTAAACTCATTGTTAAAGAGAATATAATTATGAGATAATCACTAATTGATAAGACATTAATCACTTAAAGCAAACTATTATATGAGTCGAGATTGAGATGTTGTGTCCGTTCTAGTGGCTCAAGTGTGCTCTTCCATGAGAGGTATTTCAGACCATTCTACTGATTTATAAATAGTGGATAAGATTTTTTTTTCCTGATATATGTTGGATCCATTCCACTACTAAATGATAATAGTGGCTTAAGTGTGTTCTGTCCTGAGAGGTACTTCAGTTTGTTCCACCGGATTAAGAATAGTAGGGTCCCTAAACTCAATGTAAATAAAATAAAGGATCTTGCTTATACCCAATAATAAATTATGGAATTAGTTTTTACATTTCATTGCTTATTATTTACTCACATGTATGCTTTATCTTTTTTTACCCTTTTCTTTAGCCGTATGGTTACCTTACTTAGTACATAAAATTCCGATCATTCCTTTCATGATTTTTGCTCATTCCCATGAGGAGATGACCCAAATGTTTTTGTATATGTCAATGAGGACCCTTTGTATTATTTTTCTACATATGATGCCTTATATGATGATGAGTGGTTCATATGTATTGGGGTTGGGTGTCGAGTCATGTTATTTGGTGGTTAGCTTTTACCCGAATACCTTTTTAGACACATGGTTTCATGGTATCTATTTTGTTTTATTTTGATATTGTATTAAGAGTTTACATCCAAACTTTTATCTATGTTTATGGAAATTTTATTATTCTCTATTTATCATGTTTTATGTCTTAACCATTTGCCTTGTATTTGATGTAAGGATAGTATGTTAAGACAAACTTATGGTAATTACATAGGTAATACCTAGCTAATTTTGATATTACTTTTCTGCTAAAAATAAATTTTTGTTAGTAGTAAATTATAGGATATTACATGTAAGGATGAAGATACCTTTTATAATTCAACACAAAATCATAACCAACAAGCCTTAGAAAAGGTCTAACATAAGAGATTTCGATGTCAATTATTCAAGAGGTACAAGAGTGGTTTCTAATTCAATTTCAGTCAAAGGTGATATAAAATGTTGAGTGAAGTATAATCTTTTATCTAAGACAATGAATTTTAAGGACCTGTTATCAAACTGAACCACTCAATTCCAAGGAAAAGCTTTCCAAGGAGGCTACATGAAATAACAAACACCCATAATAAACCTTAGAAACTAAGTCCTGAAGTACATGTATCATCTATAAGATGTATGAAATACTTATAGATAAAATGTAGGTTACTTGACCCAAAGGTACAAATACGCACTTAGGGCTCTATTTTGAGGCACAACATCCCTTTTTAAATTTAAGTATTTCTCTTAAAGCATTTAGTGTGTTACACAATTTATTAATATTATTCAAAGATAATATACACAATTAAAAGAAATTAAATCATAAATTAAATCCAAGGTACGATGAGGGCCTCTAAATCAATGCCATGATGACCTATAGTTACACATCACACTATTTCCTGAACCAACTATCTAGTTCCATTCTGTTCAATTCTAATTGAACCATTTATTTCCAAATTATTATAAGGCCAACACTAAGTCAGCTAAAAGCTAGTTAGTCTAATTATTCATACTAGGCACATTTTAGCTTAAAATGACCAAAATGCCCTTGAAGACCCAATTTACAACATTTTATCCACCTCAATAACAAAATATATCATGAATATACTAAAATAAAATAATTTAAGAAAATATAGGATGAGTGTAGATTCTGAAGATGATGAAAAACTATTTTATCTCTATGCATGATTTAAGCAAGTTAAGCATATAAAACCATATACATGAAGTTCTTACTTTGTAGAAATTCATCTAATCATACAATATGAATCTAAGAAATGAAATTGGCATTCAAGGATGTGGTAATAATCATGGTAAAAATAGGGAATTTCTACCCTAGAGTATGCAAAGAAATATTTATTTAAAGCTAACCTTATTCATATTCAAATGCTATCTTGATATATATAAAAGTTAAATTACTACAATCAAGGAATACCAAGGCATACTTGGCATGATGAGAAAATAATTTCAAAAGGTAAAAGTCCCTTATTAAAATGTAACCCTATACATGCATCAAGTCTAGAAAATTTCTAACATATTATCATATGCATATATTTCTATATATTTAAGGTAGTAAAGGCATATGTGAGGAGTAAATACTAACATGCTAATATAAAATATTACCACTTTCATAAATTATGAACAAAAATATCATATTCTCATTCCTTTTACATTCTAATGCAAATCTCAAATATTTAAATAACTAAACCTAGCAAGATTCAATGTCAAAATAAAACCTATGATATGTTCATAAAATTTTCTACCATCTCATGAGTGATTGGTTTTCCCTCCAAGCTATACAATTTTTTTGCATAAATGCCTTTTCTAGCATTTCCTTGAGAAATATTGTGATAACCCAAGAAAAAAACACCCACCACAACATAAATTAGAACCTACACATTATGGAAAAAATCAATAAAGTAGCTAGGGATTGTGAATGCACAATATAAAAATGCAGCAACTCGTGTAATTGGAAGGCTAGGAATGTTAACACTTATATAGTATTAAATGGGATTCATTAATCCTTCACATAATAAGGGAAGGTTTACTATCTACCATTCTTGCAAGGTAGGGTAAGCTGCTTCATAGATTTACGCAGGGTGGTGTGTTACATTTATAGGTGGGGTAAAATGCAAGGGCTAAAGGTTGCACAAGGAGAGTGCAATTAATCAAATTTTGCATAATTAAGTCTGTTCATTAATGTTGTGTGTAGTAAAGGATGATAAAATTTATCCTACAATAGATGCCTCACAATGTAGAGGGTGGTGGAACATCGAAGGTTAATGCATCTAGGGCCCCTCAGCATGATAACTTCACATAACTATGTGAGAGGGGAGGGAGAGAAAATTTGGTGTTTTGCATAGTAAAGGTTATGCAACACAAGGTTCTCACATTGGTGGTGGTACTTTGGCATAAAGATCTCACACATTAGGAGGTATATAATGAGGATTCTGGACACAATAAGGGAGGTGTTATTAGCTACACAACTTAAGTAGGTTGTTGCTACTAGTTGAGAAAGCAATGAGAGGGTCTATAATGGTGTAAAAAATGTAAGGACAATGGGTTAACCATGTGAAAAAATGGAGTAAAATAGGAGAGTTCTGGCTCTTCACATCATTGAATAGTTCTTCTAGATGAACGCACATCAAAGCTAGAGGGTGGTGTGACAAGTTGAGATGGTGGTGGTTGTTGTAAACTAAAATGTAAGAAATGTATAGTATAACAATGGCAAACCAAATAGGGAGGAGAAAGGGAGAAAGCATTAACTATTAGGGATCAAAGATAGACGAAAGATGAAGGAGGAATAAGGGAATTTAAGGGAGTATGGTTGTGTGAAATAAAGTGAATGAAAGGCTAGGTTAGTTGCAAGGCTTGAGTATGCTTGAAGGATGGCAGGTCATTGTAGCAAGATATGGGGTAGGGTCGATGGAACATGACACAAGCATAGGGGGAAGTTTCTAGGTTGAGTTTACATAGGTTTATTTTTATTAGAGTTAGTTTTGTTAAACCAGATGTAATAATACAAGAGGGAGAGAGGATTGTCATATGGGAAGGGACTAATGAGGTTAAGGGTTGGGTTTAAGAGTTAACTAGAAAGGATTAAGTATTAGGGAAAAGTTAAAAGAATAAAATATGTAAAAATTCTACTTAATTAATATATCTTAAGTTTATAATTTAATGTTATATATTACTAACACATAATAATAACACAAATAATAATAAATTTTTTTTATTGATAATATTTTCTATATTTAACTACATATAATTAACAATTTTATGATTAGGGTTTTATCAAATGTAGTGTTACATCCACTTTATCATAGGCTTAATAGCTATTAATTATCCCTTCCTTAATGGTACCAAGTTAATTGGAATTTTTAGGTTAGTACAATAGATAATCCCAAAAGGACTTGAACTAAGTGATTATGATGAACATTGGTTGTACTCAAATTCCATATGCACTAGCTTCACATCCTAATCATTAGTACTCTTAACTACCATTCTCACTTATTAAGTACTAAGGGCTTGTTTGGGATGGGAGTAATAGAGGTGGAAAAATTCTCTCCTATTTTATACCTTTTATATTAAGTATTTCATAATAATAAATATATTTTTAATAAAATACCCATTTTAGATCAAATTGAGATAAAAAATGGGTATTCATTATAATAAAAATATTTAATTTTAACTAGATTATATAAGATATCTAAAATATGAGGGTAATTTTTCCACCCCTATTACCCCTAACCAAACGTGCACTAAATATCATGTTTATCACCTTCATTTGGCCATTAGTTTTTGGGTGGTGAGAAATACTAAATATCAACTTATCTCATATCAAATGCTATAGAATCTTCCAAAAGTATATTAGGAACTTCACATACCGATCACTCATGATGATTCTTGGCACTCATTACAACGTCACCACTTTTTCAAAGTAGAGATATATAATATGAGTAGCATCATCCATCATGAGACATAATAAAAAAATGTTACATATTAGACAAATAATTGACTACCACTATAATTGAATCCCTATCTCATTTATTCCTTGGTAAAATAAGTATAAAATCAATGATAGCAATTTCCCGTTGTATATAAGGAACTAGTAATGGTATATAGAGCCCCTTGAAGAAGAAACTATTTATATTTTGGCAAAGCACATCTTCCCACCATAGTTTGAATACCCTTCAACATTCATGGCTAATGAAAGTACTCTTGAATTAACTCCAAATTATTTTGCTCTTAGAAGTGTCTCATAATACCTCCTTCATGCACTCGCTTGATAAAAAAATCTTGAATATACAACCCTAGGATGCATAGAATTTGAGATAAAATAAAAGTTATCTTGAACTTGATGTGTTGTCGTATGCACAACAAATTTAATGAATAAATCATAATTCCAAATATGTAGTAGATGGCAAGAAGGAGTCAAACTCACAAGGAATGGTGCATAATCAATACTTCCATAGTTAATGTTAAAACCCCGGTTATTCAATAACATGAATTTCTTATTGCTAAGTTCTATAATATGGATAAATAATAACATACAAGTATTTTTCTCAATAATAAATAAAAAAATCTCTATTCTCACACACTAGATATATAAATTCATGAAAATCAAAATCAAGTACAATGCCTCTTTCTCTGTTTCTAGCCATTTATGAAATTTGATTCTCCCTTATTTGTGTTTTTTCTAACCTCCTGAGCATGTGTATCATCTTTACATGGATCTATACAAGAAACAATGAACAAAAATTATAGATTATGCATGAATTAAACGAATGTATAATAGGATATATTCAAAATATAAATAAATAAACCTTTATACACAAAATAAAAGAAAACAACAAATGGGAAGTAATTACAACAATATGTGATATGATAAAGTAAAAACATAAAAATAAACATTTATGCACAAAATAAAACAAAGCAACATAGAGGAAGTAATTATTCCTTTCATCTATAATTCTTTAATCTACGACATGTTCCCTCTTTATACAAAAACTCTAATTCAAGTACATAAAACCCTTCTTCATGATCAGCTCACACATATACATCATTGGTAATGTCATCATGGTTGGACAATAAATAAAAGTCACGAGTTAAATCATTCTTCCCTTATATGTAATCTTCCCATTTCTTTTGCATTCAATACAATAGCTAATTGCTTATTAGTCGTATAAAAAAAATAGAATACCTATTTTTCTTGTGGGGAAAATATAAATGGGTCTTACTTATAACCAGGCCTTGAAAGAACCACCCTTGTAAATCTAGCTTCCTTAGTAAAAATCCCATTTTTATTATCAACCCGTTTTCACCCTCTTAAATGTAAGCGGTGTAACCTGATATCCACATTCAATCTATCAGTCTATAGTATGGCATTGATACAAAAATAGGATTTTTATCTTTGGTACTTGAAATATGTAAAACTTTTGATATTACACTCATACCACTATTTTGCATACTACTCTTGTCATCCTTCTCCTTTACGTATAAAGTACAACCAATGATCATATATGAGTTGTATAACATTACTTCCCTATGAGGAGGGTGTGATAGCCAGATAACCACTTCAAAAAGGAGCTATTGTGTCTATCTAATATCAATTTTTTACTCTTGAATGGATTTAAAGCCCTCAAATTATAAATGTATTGATCCACATATGGTTAAACATCATCTCTATTGTGAATGACATAGAGGTGAGCATGCGAAAACATTTGATCATCATTAATGACGACCATGTGAAATCCTTTGCAACCTTTCCCTTTTTCTTCCATACTTTAATGTTGTGGTTTAGGATGGTCTATCGTATTAGAATTGGATAAGAACTCATACAAAAATTATGTCGCCTCCTCCACTAGATAACATTTGTAATGAAACCTTCATGCTTATTCGGATTCCTTTTATATCCTTCTAAGAATTTCATATACCTTTCAAATGGATAAATCTAATGCAAATGAACTGGCCCACATAGTCAACCCTCCCTAACCAAATGAATCACGATTAAAAAGAATGGTGGAGGAAAATATATCTCAAGCATAATCTCACTCTACGATATGTCAAACCTTATAGGGCCAATAATATTACTACATAGTTCCTTCAAAAAGAAAAAAAAATATGATGACAACACTTCGAACCCAATTTGGCAAGATAGAACGTATAGCAATGGGTACCAAGTCTTTAATGAGAATATGATGATCATGAGATTTCATACCCTCTAACTTCAAATCTTTCATCAAAATAAGTTTCTTGATGTTTGAAGAATATTCTTTGGGAACCTTCACTCTATGTAAACACTCATAAATCAAGATCTCTTTTTTGTAAAGTTTATAACACGCAGAGGTAAAAAAAAAAGTTTATTTACCAACTTATGCAGGTGCAATTCTATTCTTACACCCATGTTGACCAAGTACAGTCAAGCATTGATACCATCCTTTGTCTTATTTTAGCATATTCAGAAGAGTGCCAATTAGAAAATTAATTACATTTTTCTTGATATGTATCACATCAAGACAATGCCACACGTGCAACTTCTTCCAATATGAAGGTCAAAGAAGATTTACCTCTTCTTCCACCCACTTAAAGGGACTATTTTCTTCTTCTTCTTCTTCTTCTTCTTCTTCTTCTTCTTCTTCTTCTTCTTCTTCTTCTTCTTCTTCTTCTTCTTCTTCTTCTTCTTCTTCTTCTTCTTCTTCTTCTTCTTCTTCTTCTTCTTCTTCTTCTTCTTCTTCTTCTTTTCTTTTTTGAAAGACGATTTCAAGTCTTTTACTTTGTTAAAAAATTGAAAGCCTAGGAGACAATTTAGAGATTTTGCTTCTCCAACTTTTCCATTAAAATCTTCTCTTTTCCTATGATAATGATGATTCATAGGTAAGAATATACCATGTCCAAGATAAAATTTCTTCCAACTCTTTACTAGTAGGAGAAAATTTGTGTTATCTTCACAAATAGGACATGTATAGTGTTTGTGTACACTATACTTGGAGGGATTACCATAATCAGGAAAATAATATATTATACAAAATAACATTGCTCTCAAGTTAAAAGACACTTGACTCCATGCATCAACTACTTCAACTGTGTGATCTCACATATATGTAATTTAAATCCTTGATAAGGGGAGCCAAATAAATAACAATATCATTACCCAGCTAATTTGGACCAAATATAAGGATAGCATCATAAATTTTCACTTTATGCATAATAATGGGGGAAGATTTTAGATCACACATAAAATATATTTGGTGTTTCCATAAAAAAGGTTCATTCCGTCCAAATAGAGTACAACCCACAACTTTCTAGCTTCACTACCAAAATTAGTTCATAGAAATTAATCATTTTTTATTAAGGAGAATTTATCAAATGCCTAAGCTTGTCATCAGAAATCCTTCCTTTCACATGTCATATAAAGTTATCTACATTTTACTCATTACAAAACATGTGTCAAAATCATGGTATAATTGGAAAGTACCACAAAAGCTTATTAGGAACCTTAGCCTTCTTTTATCGTGACATTCAACAATAAGGACAACTATCTAATGATGTATATTCATTACAATATAAAATATAATCGTTAGGAAAAGTATAAATCTTTTCATAATTTAAACCCATAGATTGTATGATCTTCTTATCTTCATAACTAGAAAAAGGAAGCATATTATCCTCTGGAATCATCTCTTTCAAGAGATTAAGAAGAGAAGTAAAGCTTTTATCACTCCATCCATTACCCATGTTTAAATTATATAGTCATAACATGGCAGATAATTTTATAAATTTAGTAAAACCATTTTACAAAGGCATCTCCAAATCATTAATAAACTTCTCAAACAATTTTGGATGGTCTCTAAAATTTTCTTCAACATTGTCGGTCAGGTCTCCCATGTAAGAAAAATCACCAAAAACTTCAACATCATTGTGGTCAACTACACTAGGTTCATTAAGAAGTGACTCTCCATGCCATATCCACCTATCAGTCACATGGATAATGAGATGATCTCATATCTTATTTACCACTCTCCTTATAATATTTCTGCAATCTACATATGGGTAAGATATCTATAAAGGATCTTTTGAATGTTCAACAACTAACTTAATAAATTCTTGAACATCGTCTATATATTATCTAGATAACTTAATTACATATATATCAACTTACTATCCATGATGAGAAATAAGTAAAAAATCAGCTCCTAAACTACAAAAAAGGGGGGAATCTAATAATATTAGCAAAATACCCAGAATGTAGATACACAACAACAATAATTACACTAGTGACAATACATTTTTATAGATTATTAACTATTTCATTTATATACTCTATTTTTCAAAAGATATATTTTGATATTATATAAATATATATATATCTTCACAAAATATATCAAAACAAAAAATAACAACATAGAGTACACAGTTATAGAACACAATATTATATATAGTATAATGAACAAATAATAATGAAATACACAATATATAAAACATAGTGAAGAAATAACATAAGCAATATTCAAAAATAAAGAGAAATTATATAAAATGCTTAAAATTAGATGAAAAGTAAGAAAAAATAATAATGAACTTACTATGAGGAAAGAGAGAGAAACATAATGGTTACAAAGTGTAGAGGAGAGAAAGCGAGCAAGAACTACAATAAAGAGAAGAGAGAAAGGAAATGACAATTGCAGCACTTTGTTGCTTTGAATGGCACTGTCTAGATATCAAGAGGCAAAAGTGAAAAAGTATAGGCAATTCTAGGTCAAAAAATGATGAAGTAAAAAAATGAGGGAAAGGGTATACATGGTGATTATAAGTTAAAACCGTTGTGAAATGCCCCAAAAATTTCTAATTTTAAATAGTATATTTAAATGAGGTTTTATTATAAAATTTAATTAAGTATATTACTTTATTTAAAATAAAAGGAAATTAATTAGGGAAAATCAAGAATAAATTTATAAGTATTTTAATTAGGAGGAATTTGGGTATTTTAACTAATTAAAGATTTTAATTTGGGAATTAACTAAATAAATTATTTTATTTAAAATAAGAATGGGAAAATAGTTTTAAATTAATATTATTTTTATAAATAATTTAATGGAAGAAAATTTGGGTGTTTTGCTAATTAAAATGGAATTTATGGTAAATCTTTTAAAAATCCTAATTTAGCCTAAAAAGGGATTTAAATATTATTTTATTTAAATATTATTATTTTTTATATAATCTAAATATCCTAATTAATTTAATTAAGCCGAACCATTATTTTTTTCTATTTTTCCTTTTTACTTCTTCCTTTTTCTTTCTTTTTCTTTCTTCTTCTTTTCTTTTTCTTACCTTTGGTTGCAGCACCATCATCATTTTGTCCCTCTACTCCTGGGAAACCATAAACACCTCTTATATCACCTCAATTCTCCCTATCTTTTTTCCAACATCCATCTTTTCTTCTCTTTTTCCGGCCACCGCCGCCGCCGCTGTGCACCACCGCTGGTGCCGCCTATCCCCACAAGCCTAAGGTTGAACCCTATACCCTCTCAACCATTTTCCATATTATTATAAGCCTTGATTTAATTTATTTCAATTATTTACATGTAAACACCATTACTATTATTCTTAATATTCATATTCTTAATATGTTTTATGATTATTATTAGTAGTATTATTGTTTTATTATTATTTATGTTGAAGGCTGAAGCCTTATCGTATTTTAATTCTATTTTATTATTAGAATAATTATTATTAACATTTTATTATTTATTCTGGAAAATCTTAGGCCCTAATTTTGTATTAACATTCTCACTTATGTATTTTAGTATTATTATTTCTATTGTTCTTATAACCATTAATAATAATATTATCATTATCTTTATTATTTCAATATTATTATATATGTTATTAATTTTATTATTAATATTAATAAATAGTAGGTCATTAGTTATAAGTAGGGTCGAAACCCCACTTTAAATTTTAAAGCTTATATACTATTGTTATTATTATTCTTGATATTATCTTTATTTATAATATTTAGTTTTTATTAGAATAATAATAATAATAATAATAATTATTTTATATTTTGAATTTCTATTATTCTTATTCCATTATTATTAATGTAAATATTTTACCATTAGTATTGTTAATAATGTTATTATTGTTATTACTATTGTTATTATTATGATTATTATTATTATTATTATTATTGTTATTATTATTTATATTCTCATTGATATTGGTTTTATTATCTTTGATATTATTATATTAGTATCATTATTATTGTTAGGGTAAAGTCTTTAACCCTATATTATCAAGGTTTATAATATCTCTATTATTTTTATGTCTTTAGCAAAGTTAGAAATTTTTTTAAGGTTATTTTATTAGTATGTTATTATTTGGTCAAAGCCCTAAGGAGGCGTATGAGCGTGCTCCAAGACTGATGACATTTTAGGTAAGGGGTGCTAAGGCCTTTTGTGTGCTAATGTGCATTGTGTTCCTTATATGTTATGCATCCTATGTTATTATTGTAATTATTGCATATTTGGTATGGCATGGAGTCCAAGCATGCTTTTGTGTTGCTATATGGCATGTGTACTATGTGTATGGAATAATATGTGTTTGCATGTGACCCTAAAAGACATGCATGTGAGGATGTTGATGTGGTTGTGTGGGGAAGAGGATGAAAAATAAGGATGGACAAAGAAGTTGATCAAGAGATATGAGTTGACCTAAGTATTTTAATGATTTATGAGAGGAAGAATAAAATGGGAAATGTAGGGTTTCGCGGGAGACAATATAATTTATGGTGTTATATAGGAGAATTGAATTTATGGTTTGTTAGGGAGAATCTAATTTATGATGTTATTTGGGAGAATGTAATTTATGATATTATATGGGAGAACCTAATTTATGATTTGATTGGGAGAATCTAATTTATGATTAGTTTGGGGGAACCCAATTAATCCAAATTATGGTTTTGCTAGGGAGATTCTAATTTATGATGTTATGTGGGAGAATCTAACTTATAGTCTTGTATGGGGGAATCTAAATTGTGGTTATGAAAGGGGAGAATCTAATCAATTGTATTATGTGGACAAATCTTGGGTTTGTTATGGATTGAATTTAGGGTTTTATATAGCAGAATCGTGGGTTGGATGGTGGTATGGTTATATAGTGGTATTAGGGTTTACATGGTGGTTTTAATAGTGACATGGCGGTATTAGGGTTTGTATGATGTTACTAAGGTTTGTATGGTGGTATTTATGGTTATATGGTGGTATTAGGGTTTGTATGGTGGTATCTATGGTTTGTATGGTGGTATTTATAGTTGTATGGTGGTATTAGGGTTTACATGGTGGCATTGATGGTTGAATGACGACATTAGAGTTTGCATGGTTGAAATTAAGGTTTCACATGGAATTTTAGGGTTTGCATGAAAAAGATTCGAAGGTTTGCATGGGGAGATTAATGTCTGCATGGGTATGAAATTTACGTGTGGAAAGTTAATTTGGGATGTAAGGAAGGTAATGTAAGTATTATTCGGGAGTTGAACTATTTTGGATGAAAATAGTACGTGGATCATTATGAGGGTATGGAAGAGATTGAATTAGGGTTTGGAGTAATGAACTCTGGGTTGTTGTGATTAATTAGGGTTGGAGTGGATAATTGTGGTTTGTTATGATTAACTAAGGTGTGGAGTGGCTAATTATGGTGGTTATGGTTAATAGGGCTTGGAGTGGTTAACTATGGTTTGTTGTGGTTAATTGAGGTCTGTGGTGGCTGATTAGGGTTTTTCTGTTATTATGTGCATATGGTAATTAAAGTGTAATTATGATGGTGGAATGTTATGATTCGTGCATACCCATGGTGGAAACTTTTGAATAAGATACTTAAGACACTAATTATTTAAAGTGGAAGATCGTTGAGACGGGACCAACCGATCCACCGATTCGGAATAGTGGTTAGAGCAGGATGCTCTATGCGTAAACCGATCCACCGGTTATAATAGTGGGGGTTCCCGAGCTCAACAACCGCAAACCATAGTTTTGCTAAAATGCCTAAAAGATACTAATTACTTACAGTGGAACACCATGCGTGCCGGAGCCAACCGATCCACCGGTTAGGAATAGTGGTTATGGTGCGTAGTCCTATGTGTATCCGATCCACCAGCTATAATAGTGGTTAGGGTATGATACCCTATGTGCCTCCGATCTATCGGCTATAATAGTGGGGGCTTCCGTTTTCGCATGGATTTGATAAAAAGGCATGATGTGTATCGAATTCTAATAAGAGATTAATTAAATGATTAATCTGGATTATATATGGGCCTCTGTACTTTTACCTGAATTGTTCATATACCTTTATGTTGTTATGTTGGATTGCCCTGTTATTATTCTGCATGGATTATGTGCTTGTGTGTTGGCCTTAGTGCTCGGTTACCATACTCAGTATGTAGCGTACTAATCACCCCTTTTATGGGTGCTGCTCATTCCCACGAGTAGCATACCCTTCTAACTTGTGCAGGTGGGCGAGACATCATTTGGGGCTGAGTGTCGAGCATGTTTGGCTCGAAGTTCGAGAGTGTTGTGGCCGTAATTTTCTTCATGTGATTTCAGTTCGTTATGATACTTCTTCTGATTCGCATTTACTCTTTTTAATTTATTATCTTGTGTTAAGTATTTTGACTTAACCATTTTTAAATTGTAAGATTATTCCCTTCGAGGAATTTTGATTTCACACTCTGATTTCTATTTTATTATTAATTATGATTCTTTATGCGCACTCTGATTTTAATGTATGATCTTTCGAGTTCTTTTAGGAACTGTTAGTTTGAGTTTAATGTAAATATTTTCTTTAGCCTTAGCACTTGGTACTGAAACGGTCGGAGAGAACCGGTTTGGTACTAAGTGTGGCGGTAACATTCCCAGAATTCACAAGTTTTAAGTGATTCTATTTTTATTTGCTTCCGCTTTAAAAAAAATAGTGAATTTTGGGGTGTTACACGTTGTTTCTACCTAATAGTGCAAAAGGAATACATGGTTGTTATAAGGTAAAACTATCATATATTCACTCAAAAATATCTCTCTATCTAGTTGAGGGAATACATGATAGTTTTACTTTATAAATGCCATGTATTCCCTTATATACTATTACGATATACATGGAGGTTTTAACTTAGAATCTCCATGAATAGTTTCCACTTAAATTTCCAAAACACTCCCTTCATGTTTTTTCTTATTGGGAAAAGGATTAGATGGAGAGTTAGTTAAAAGCAACCTTATACTAGCTACCATTTAATCTAATTTATGCACTAACCTCTCAATTCTTTGTCTCACCCACCACCTTTCATATTCTTTAAATCCTTCTCATAATGGATATAATAAGTATGGGTATTATGTATAGGATATGGTAAATTGTATAAAGAGAACACATAATTATGGATAACTTAGTGTAGCTCTCCAAATTTCACTGCTAAAAAAATTCATTTTATAGTGGAAGTTTATAAACAAAACACTTAGTGGTAGTGTCATAATTGAAGTCTGGCATACCATACCATCCTCACATCAATCACAAAACTAAAACTATTGAAAGAAAAATACAATAAATAGCAACGATATTAGCTTATAGCATAAATATAAGTTTAGAATTTAACTTTGGGTACAAAATAAAAATACATACAAAAGAGGCACCATGGAGTTAAGAGTCTAAAAACATATCTTGATAAAATTTTTCCCTAGATAATATGACTCTATACCTAAAGCCCTGATATAAAACACCCCTTTACACTAAACAGAGCATTGTAAGTAGCAAAATTATCCAAGGGGTCCATATCAACGTTAATAGGTTCATCTAATTATGGGAATCAACAACACCAAAAAAGTAAGGATCATCTACTTGTCATTTACGCTTTATACTAAGCCAGGTGACAATATTGCTAAGTAAGGGATACTAGAAAACACATACATTCACAACAAAGAATAAGTATCATGCGAATATATAAGATATCACAAGGTAGGTATGGATCCAGGCCTCTTTATTAGATATAACAATTTTTATTCTTTTATTTATGCTAAGTTTAAAGACCCTACTATTCTTAAATCGATGGAATGGTCTAAAGCACCTCTTAGGGACAATACACTTGAGCCATTATTATCATTCGGTAGAACGGGCCCAACACCTATCAGGGTAAAATGCTCTTGAGCTAATATTTTTAAACTGGTGGAATGCTTTGAATCACCTCTCAGGGACAACACACCTGGGCTACTATTATCATATGGTGGAATGTCCTTAACCCCTCGGCCCTAACTCATATACTATTCCCTTTAAGTCATTAATATCTTATCGATTATGTTACTTATCTCAATCATATTTTCTTTCACATTGAGTTTAGGTCCCCAATATTCTTAATTTAGGGGAATGAACAAATGTACCTCTTAGAAAAAACAAATGCTCCTAAGCCAATATTATTATTAAGTGGAATGGACCCATAAAATACCTCAACCCAACTCACATGATCTTTCACTCTAAATGATTAATGTCTTATTCATGGTTGATTTAAAAATTGGAGAAAATATTTAAAGCAGGTAAAGCACATCACAAAGATCCTAAGATTGTTCCCTAGGGTTACGACCTTTTTTTCCCTAGAAACCCAAATTTCACATTTTAGTCAAAAATCTTCTTCTATTTATATTTTATCCACCCAAATTAGTGCCCCTTTCTCAATTATCATCATCATCATCATCATCACTATACTCGAATTTTAAGGTCTAATTCTATGGTCATGCACATACGATATTAACCCTATCTTAAGAGCTACTGCTCCTAGGACTTATAAACTCTAATTTAACAAGTACACCATAACCTTTACTATAGGGAATATACGATTACTAGATTCAATATACAGTTCCAAAACACTAATATTAAAAAATACCTAGATTTTTTGATCTAGCTCTACTACTTCATACATGTAATAATAGCCTTCTCGTTATAGGGTTATTATTGCTAAATCAATCCATATTCATACTTTATTGAACTTAGGACATTCACAACAACCCTAAAGACTTCATATAAGTTCCTTATCATGTTTTATGTAATATAACATATTAACATACCATGATTCCCATATGGAACCCTTATTGACCAAAATACCCTTACCGATAACCAAAGCCCTTATTTCATGTAGGTCTTATATATTGTAGCAACATTATTTTGAAATCCCCCATTTATCATCACATAATAATACTCATTTCCCACTTAGCATACCTCATTAACTCATATTATAACCTTATATCATACTGAGGGTTTTCTATATAGAATAATGATACTGCATAATCTCCACTTATTTATTTTTCCATCATATAATATCAAATATCATATCATAGCATTAAAAATCATACATTTAAGCACATAATAGTAATAACATGGTATAATACAAAATCATGCATAACACTTAGCAACAAAAATCCTAGACTATGACAAATATCCTTATGAAAAAGAATTCAGACTTCAAGCATGCTTATCTTATCTCACCTCTTCCAAAACCTCCATAATATCACCTTAGAAATCATAATAAAATACCATTAAGATTAAACCATGTAATTAAGGAAATGTTAATGAAATGGAAGGGTGAAATAATAGAGGAAAAAAACCAACCAAGGTGAGTGTTTTAGGAAACTTTGTGTAACTAACTAGGGAGGAATGGTTGGTTGTACCATGAAGAAGGATGGAGCAATGGTTGGTTGTGCCATTTCTAGGGGGTACATCAGTATAAGAGGTCAAAACAAAGGATTAAGCACTAGTAGAAATGACCAAAAGGGGAACGTGAGTTTC